>JBANAY010000003.1:9165636-14610913 GCA_037952775.1 Clonostachys chloroleuca
TTTTTCCTCTAACTATAACTAGATTATTTAGATCTTATAATAATTCTTATAATCTTTAACTTAGAATTATTACTAAGCTTTAATAATCCCTTAGTATATATATATATTTATTCTACTAGATAGAATACTCTTTTAGATAGTTATTAATATAATTATCTATACTACTATTATTACTAGCTCTATAATACTTATATATTAATAGTAACTTATATTATATAGTTTAAAATAATCTAATTATACTATTTAGAATAATACTCTAATTAGTTTAATTTAAACCTATCCTAGACTTTATTTAGTATAAATTAACTAATTATTATATATTAATAACTTTTATTTAGCTAATTATTTTATTTTAATTATTATATAATAATAAAGAAAATATTATAATTATTATAGTATCTTAAGCTTAGTAATAATATATCCTTACTACTAATAATAATCTATCTATTCTAACTATTAAAAATAATACTATAGATAAGAATAGTAATAATAATAGTAATAATAATAATAATTATATTAAAGAAATATAGCTTTTATAAAACTAAATTAATTAGCTCTATATATACTTTATAGATATTTACTAGGAGTTAGTTAATATAATAGCTCTTATAGTATAATAAGCTACTATAAATACTAATATCTAGATATAGATTATAATTACTATTTAAAGAAAAGAACTAGAATAATTATTTAAGCTATTATTATCTAAGATATTTAATAGAATCTAAAATAAAAGGGATTTATAATCTAACTCTAAGTATATTTTAATTACTTTTCTATTATATTTAATACTAATAAAAGAAAGATTATATATATTTATTTATAACTTAAGGGAGTTATATTTAATTAGTTTGAGTTTATTATAAGGAAATATCTTAATAAATATAAAAACTAATAAATTATTAATATTATAATAAGTTTTAATTATTTTATAGAAATTTTTAAATAGATTTTTAGTATTTAAAATAAAAAGTATAAAATAGAATATAAAATTAATCTATTTTTTTAGAAGGAATTATATTTAACCTTTAGTACTTACTACCTTTAGTTATTAATTAAAACTAGATAAAATAAGAAATATACTATATCTTACTACTTTAACTAATTTAAAAGAGAGATTTAGAATATACTCTATAAGAAAGATAAGCTAGTAAGTATTTATAAATATATAACTATAATTATAAGAATTAATAACTAATAGTAAATTTATAAATAATAAATAATCTATTTTACTAATATTAGAAAACTATAATAGTAGTATATTATAATCTTTAGAATATATATAGAATCTATAGAACTAGAAGCTATAGAAAAATATAAATACTATAATTATAATAAGATTAAATATATTTTATCCTAATATTTAAAATCTAAGAAAAATAAGAAAAGAAAAGATTATAAATCTATTAAAGATAGTAAGAAATAATTAAAAGTAATTAGAAAAACTAATACTAAAGTTTTAGAAATAATATATAAAATTAATTAGAAAGAAAGTTCTATAATTATTATAATTTCTAAATTTCTCTTAAGAAATATATTTATTTTTAGAGAAATATTTATTTTTAGAGAAATATTAGAATCTGAGGAATATATAAAATTTAATATAATTAGAAAGTAATAATAAAAAATCTAATAGATCTTTTAGAAACTTAAGAAAAAAATATAAATAAAAGAAATAAGTTTTAGAATTTAGATTATTTACTAAATATAAATATATATTCTACTATACTAATAGAATTATTCTATAAATTACTATAAAAAAAGAATAATATTAGTTTATAAGAATAGAAACTAAAACTAAATATAATAAACTCTATATATACTATTAAGAAAAAATATAAAAATAATATTTAGATCTATTAGAAGAACTAGTTATTTTTAGAAATAATACTATTAGTACTATATAGCTTAGTAATAGTATATATAAAATACTAATCTATATAAAGACTATATAGATATATAATTACTCTTTAGAATTCTAAAAAACTTATTATAATAACTATTATCTAATATATTAAATAGAGAAAGCTAAAAATAATTTCTTTTTATATTTTAATAGAAGAATATTTAATAAATATACTATAGAATAAATATAATAATTTATATACTAATAATATAATATAAAATAATATATTATTTTTTAAAGAAAATCTAGAAAAATATTCTAAAGAATATATTTATAGTAAACTACTAATAGAATTATAGTCTAAACTAAGATATAAGGTTTATAAAAAGGCTAAAATTAAACTATAGTATTAAAAGAAAAACCTTAAAGAATAAATAATAATTATATATAATAATTAGATTAAATACTACTATAACTAGAAATATAGAAAATACTTAGAAATTAAGAAAATAATATTAAAACTAGCTAAATATAGTAATAATAATATAAACCCTATTAAGTTATACTTTTAATAATACTAATTATAGGAAAAAGAATAAAAATAATTTAAATAAAGAGTTAATTAAATAAAAAATAATATAAACTATCTATAATAGAGCTATAGTATAATAAAATAATATTAAATTAGAAAACTCTAGAAGCTATTAAGAGAGGAAATTTAATTAATATTATTATAGATATTAAGATTAAGAAAAATCAGCTTATAGTAAAAATAAATTTTAAAGTATTAATTATATTTTACTAGTAGTAATTAATTAACTCTATTTACTATAGAGAATAAAGAAAAGGTTCTATAATATTATAACTCTAAATAGAATATTATTTAAATATAATAATAGAATTATTAATTCTAAGATTAATTATTTTATAATTAAGATTTAAAGAAAAGAATTTAATATTATATATAATTTAATATTATTAAATTCCTATAATATTATCTTAGAATTACTATAAATATAAAATATAAACCTACTAATAGACTAGTTTAATAACTATATAGAGTAAAGGAATATTTTTATAAATCTATATTAGAATTAATAGAAATTAAAATTTTATTAGATATTAGAAAAATATAATAATTCTTTAATAGTTAGAAATACTACTATAAAAAACTAAATTAATAATTTATAATAATAAATAAATATAATAGTTATAGTTTTAATAGTACTATAATCTAGTATACTAAAAATCTATTCTACTAAGAATTATAATAAATAAAATAAATCTTAGATTAAATATAAAAATTAGAATAATCTTTAGAAATAGATTTTATTAATTAGATATATATAATAAATTAATAAAAATATAATTATAATATTAAGTTTAATTTATAATATAAATAAACTAGAAAAGAATAATAATAAAAAAATAAATAAAAAAATAATTTAAAAAGAGAAAATTAAATTATATTCTAAAAGAGTATTAGAAATATAATAAACTGTTTAAAAAAAACCTTAGAAACTAGATTATTATAATATAACTAATAAAATTATAAAATCTCTATTATTAAAGAAGAAAAACTAGCTTTTTATAAACTTTATAATCTTATAGAACTTTAGTTATTAATACTCTATAAATATATTAATAATATACTAGTAAAAAACTATATATAATTATTAACTATTATTAGCTAAATAAGATTATATATAAAAATAGAATATTTTTACTATTAATTATAGAAGTTAGAGATTAATTATAAAGTAAATAGTAGTTTATTATACTAGATCTAAAGAGAGCTTATAACTTAATATAAATAAAAGAAAGAGATAAATAGAAAATAATATTTAGAATAAAGTTTAGCTTATATAAATATCTTATTATACTCTTTATACTAATAAATATATCTATAATATTCTAATAAATAATTAATTAAGTATTCTAGAAGTATTTTAATATCTTTATAATTATATATCTTAATAATATTTTAATATTTTTAAATAATTTAAATATATATAAGGAGTATATATATAAGATTTTAAAGAAACTAGAGAATATAAATCTTCTAATAGAACTTTAAAAAAGCTAGTTTTATATTAAAAAAATTAACTTCTTAGAATATACTATTTAACCTAATAAAATATAAATAGAAAAAAGTAAAATTATTATAGTTTCTAAATAAGAAGAATTAATAAATATTAAAAAAGTATAAACCTTTCTTAGATTTACTAATTACTATTAATAATTTATTAAAAACTATAGAAAGATTATTATACTATTATATAATCTAATAAAAAAAAAGAATTTTAATAGAATTTAAAATACTAAGATATATTTAATAATATTAAGAACTATATAACTAATAAACTTATACTATAGATATTTAATCTAAATAAAAAGATATAACTTAAAACTAATATTTTAGATTTTATAATTAGTATATAAATTAGCTAAAAAGATAATAAAGAAAGATTATACTCTATAGTATTTTACTTAAAGAAACTATATAGTATAGAACTTAATTATTCTATCTATAATAAAGAATTTATAGCTATTATATATATATTTAAAGAATTTAAATATTATTATCTAGAAATATAATATAAGGTTAAAATATATATAGATTATAAAAATATTTAGTATTTTACTATAACTTAATAATTTAATAGAAGGTAAATATATTATACTAAATATCTATTAAAGTTTAATTATAAAATTATATATTAAAAGGGATTAGAAAATAGAAGAGCTAATACTATTAACTATAAAACTAAGTATAAATAAATAATTCTAAAAATTAATAAATAACTATTTTTAATAAATAATAAAGAATATCTAGTATAATAAACTTTAGATACTATACTAAAGGAAATAATATATACTAGAGTCTAGATAAATACTATACTAGATATAAAGATATTATAATAAGATATAAAAATAGTATTTATTAAAGAAATCTATAAATATCTACTTTTAGAATATTAAGAAGTTAAGAAAATATTTAATAGAATAAAATAATATTATAATTATTCTAGTTTATAAAAGAATATATTAATTATAGTTTTAGAATATAATATTTATATATAAATTAAATCTATAAAATATAAACTTTATAAAGAACTTAAACTAGTTATAATATTAAAATAACTATAATAATTAATATTCTTTAATTATATTATTAAGCTACTATTATTAATAGAATCTATAATAAGAATATAGTATAATAATATCTTAATTATTATTAATAGATTTATAAAATATAAATATTTTATTCTATATAAAAAAATAAGCTCTATAGAAAACTTTATATACTAATTCTTATAATATATAGTTAGTTATTATAGATTATCTAAAGAAATAATTTTAAATAGAGAAATAATATTCATCTCTAAATTTTAGTAATTCTTTATAGTATAAATAAGTACTAAATATAAGCTTTTAATAGCTTATTATCTCTAGAGTAATAAATAAATAGAATATTTAAACTAAATATTAGAATAATACTTATAAGTATATATTAATTATAAATAAAATAATTAGATATAATTACTATCTATAGTATAGATTATATATAATAGTTTAGTATAAGAATTAATCTAATTTATATTTATATATATAAACTATAGATATAAATTAGAATTCTAGAACTAATAAATACTTAATAAACTAAATATACTTATTACTATATTTATAAAAGAAATATTATATTTATTAAATTAAGAGACTATAGCTACTATAAGTTAGTAACTGTATTACTATAAGTTAGTAGTTACAACTACTAACCTCTAGCGGTCGTAACTACTAACTGTTAGCGATTATAGCTACTAACTGTTAGTGATTGCAGCTACTAACTGTTAGTAATTGCTATCCCCTGTAACAGCTAGCTAATAGCGATTGAGACCGCTATCTATAGTGATTATAATTACTAGCTAATAGCGGTTACAGCTACTGTAGGTCAGTAACTACAGGCCGCTATAACCGCTACAGCTTAGCAGGCTCCAGTTCCTCTTTAGGGCTAGGAGCATCAGCAGTATTATTTATAGGTTATTAAGCTATATTAGTCTAAATAAGGGTCTAGAAAATTCAGGAAAAATCTAAGGAACTTCTAATAGTTTAATCTATACTTAAGCTACCCTATAACTAATCTACCCTAGACTAGACCTTAGATCTTAGATATCTCCCTCAGCTTTAAAGATAAAATATCTAATATCTATACTTAACTAATCAGCTTAACTAGCTCTTTCAGATAAAAGTAGGTCTTAAAAAGGTTATATATATCTATCTTATAGTTTAGTAATTATAAGTTAATTTTTTAGATTTCCTATAGTAATAAATTTTATAGAAAATTAAAAGTAGCCTGGGAAGCTGCTATAGTAGGTTTTAGAGTAGTTTTTAGTTAGTAGATCTATAAGAGAAATTAGTATATTTTTCTAGTTTCTCTTACTAAAATAAGATCCTTTTATACTATAAAATATACTATAAACTAACTTTCTAGTATAAAATTTAACTAAGTTATAGAGGAGTATTTACTATAAGTTAGAAGCTAAAAACTTCTGCTGCTACTAGTTATAGCGGTCTCAAGGCCTAATACACCTTATAGTCTACTGTAATTTTAATACTTAATCTAATCCTATAGCTAATCTAGCTTCCTATTATTATCTACTTTCTTTAGCTATATAAGGCTTTTAAAAATCCTACTATTAACTTAGTAGATATCTATAGCTCTAATATTTAGAACCCTTAGAACCTTAAAGAGATCCAGGCTTAAGAAGAGATTATCTAAGAAGATATAATATATAGCTTATAATAGCTGTTTTACTAGATTAACTACTATAGTCTATATCGGATTAAAGCTATATTTACTATCTCTCTTCCTCTTCCTTATTTAGAGCTTTTTATTACTAATAGAGTTAAATATCTTCCTAGGTAGATATAATAGCTATAAGAGAAAATAGCTAGCTTTAGCTATAGTCTAGATTTTAAACTCTTTAGAAGTTAGTTTTAAAGAAATAAGAATCTTTTTATATATTCTGCTTTTAAAGTACTAGATATACTCATCTATAGTAATATTTATATCTAGGAGCTAGAAGTAAAAAAAGGCTTATTAAATAGCTTATAACTATTTATAAATATAGTTAAAAGAGCTCTTATAAAAGCCTCTTAGGTTATAAGGCCAGAAGGTATAATAAAGCTGCTTAAAGGTCTTATAACTTATAAAGTATATAATTAGATAATTTAGCTTTATTTCCTCCAGATTAGAAGTAGCCTAATAGTCTTAAACCCGCTTTTTATAGTAAATTCCTATATAAATTAAGATTCTAAGTAAGAGAAATACCTATATAGAGGAAATAGTCTAGTAGATCTAACTATCAGCTTTACTTATATAGTTAGCAGAGTAATATTTTTAAGCTCTCAATATACTCTTCTTAGTACCTACTTTATTAGCTAGCAGACTAAGATTTATATAGCTAGTCTATAAATTTACTAGGGATTTACTAATAAAAGCCTAGAAAAATAATAAGGGTATTAGTAGAAGCTCTATAATAACAGGCTTATAAGAGGGTATTAGAAGGGGCTTAAAATATATACTATATTATATAGTTACCTTCTTTATCAGGTAATAAGTATAGTTAACAGGCTGCTTATATTCAGCTTTATTAATCTATATATATAGTTCTATATTATTAGAAACTTTAAAAGCTATAGCTATAGCTAGATCAGGAGCTAAAGGAATACTTACTATAGTAATTTATATAGAGAGGCTTCTTTAGTTACTATATATAGCCCGAGGTTATAGCTTAAGGGTTTTAATAAAAGTAGAGAAATACCTAAGTATAGTCTTAGCTATACTAAGGAGATAGTATTAAATTAAATACCTACTAGTAGTTTATCTATATAGTAGTATTAAATTATTAAAGAGAAATTAAAAGTTAAAATAGAATAATTAAGATTAGATTTATATAGATAAGATTAGTATTAATAAAATAATACTTATAATTTATTATTATTATTATTAGGTTATTTAAATAAGCTAAGTAGTTAATTTATATTATAGTATTAAATTTTATTCTGCTTTATTATTTAAGCTTTTTAAAGTATATTTATAATAAATATATTTATTTTCTCTATTAAATAGTATATTTAATTAAACTTTCTATTATTATATAATTTAAATAGATTTATAATTATAAAAATAAGCTATAAAATAAGAACTCCTATTAAATATAACCCTTAATATAAAATATAAAGAGGAAATTATAAAATAGCTCTTAAATAAATACTCTTATAATAATTTTATAGAAAGTTTCTCTTTTTCCTCTTTTCTTTAGCTAATTATATATTTATAAGTATTCCTCTTTAGTATATTTTTTATATTATAACTCCTATTAGTTAATAGTTTTACTAATATTATTATAGAAATTAATTTTTTAGACTTTCTCTCTCTCTTATAAGTAGTAAGTATATTCCTAGTTTTATTTATTTATTTTTCTAGATTATTTTAAATATATACTAATATAATCTACTAGTATATAAACTAAATCAGTATATAAACTACTTTTCCTAATTTTTTAATCCTTTATCTTTAAATCTATTTTCCTTAACTAAAAGAAATAATATAGATAAATAATAAAAATTAAATTATTCTAGCTTTCTAAGCCTTAGAAGAAGATCCTAAATTAAGTCTTTAAAAGATTATATTAATCTATAAAGTTAATTATATAATTATTATAAATAAAGGCCTCCTTAATAGGTTATATATATTATATATAGACCTACCTTAGATCTAGGAGTACCTAGAGTAATATATTCTATATATAGTATTACTAAGAGTAATTAGAAGTAATATACTTCTAATACTCTATATAGAATATATATATATATTTATTTTATTAGATAGACTACTCTTTTAGATAGTTATTAATAATATTATCTATATAAGTATTATTACTAGTTCTATAATACTTATATACTAATAGTAACTTATATTATATAGCTATATAATAATCTAATTATACTACTTAGAATAATACTCTAATTAGTTTAACTCTAATCTACTTTAGACTCTATCTAGTATAAGTTAATCTAACTATTATATATTAATAACTCTTATTTAGCTAATTACCTTATTTTAGCTATTATATAATAATAAAAAGATATTATAACTACTCTAGGAACTTCTGCTTAGTAGAATAATACTCCTAAGGAACTAATTACTTAGTAGATAATTAAATAACTTATACTATATATTAAAGATCTTAAAAAGAAATATTAGAAAGATTAAAGAGAAATTATTTATTTAATACTATTAAAACCCTTTTCTAGAAATATTTAAGAATTAGATATATTTAAAATCTAATTTTAAGTTTATTTTAAATTCTTTCTAATAAAGCTTAAGGAAGATAAAGATAGAGTTAGATTTATAGAAATATATCTTATTAGTACTATAGGATAATAGTTCTAGATATTCTTTTATAACTAGTATAATAATAAAGCTAAACTAGAAGATAGAGATTAGATAATAGTTAATATCCTTATAAACTATAATAACTTTATTATTATACTTATAGAAGCTTTTAGGAAGATTAACTATAAATAATAAGTAATTAAGGAACTTAAGAATCTCTAATAGATTAAAACTACTTCAGATTATACTATTAAGTTCAGGGAGATTATATTCTATCTAGACTAGAATAATAGCTCTCTTAAAGCTATATTTTATAATAGACTTAAGAATAAAGTTAAGAATTAATTCTTTAAAATAGATAAACTAGATAATTTAATTAAATATATAGCTATAGTAGTATAAATTAATAACTATATCTATAAATAAAAGCTATAAAGAGAAAAAGAATAAAATAGTTAGAACTATATTAAGATTAATAATAAACCTAACTATAGAGTATAATAAATTCTACTACTATCTATAGTATCTGGGATATATTTAGAGCTTATAGAACTAGAAACTATAAAGAAATATAAATATTATAACTATAATAAGGTTAGATATATTTTATCTTAATATCTAAAGCTAAAAAAGTAGAAGAATTAGAAAACTATTAAGAAAGATAAGAGATAGTTAGGAGTAATTAAGAAAATTAATAAAAAGATTAAAGTTCTAGATATAATATAAAGATCTACTCTATAAGGAATATCTAATAATCTTATATTTTCTAGATTCAGTTTAATCCTAGTACTTATCTATATCTAAGTTCTAAGTAAAAATAAGAAATAGAAATATAATCTTATAAAAAATAATTAGAAAAGAATTAAAAAAGAATTTAAAAAGCTTAAGGAAAAATATAAAAACTAAAAAAGAAATATCTATAAATATAGACTAATAACTAAATATAAAGTAGTATTCTACTATAAAAATAATTTTATTTTATACTTAATTTATAATAGGGAATATTATTAGAAAGTAAAAGAATAGATAACTATAGAATATAATAAGATATATATCTATTACTGACTAGTAATTCAGAAATAGAATTCTAATAATAATAATTAACTAGTAGTCTATAGAAAATAGCTAGTAGATATTATTAAGAACCTAAGAAGTTTATAAATACTAGGATATTAAAAAAATATCTTAAAAAAGAAATTATTTTAAGGAATTATAAATTATATATTATAATTATAGATACTTATTATACTAGTAGAAGAAGATTAATTTTAATATCTTTCTATATATAGCTAGTACTATACTATTAAGGTATATAGTAATATAAACCTAATAATTTATAATTAAATAACTATTAGTTAGATTATATATTATTCTAAAAGAAGATTTAGAAGAATATCCCTATAAGTATAATATAAAGAGATAGTATATTAAACTATATTAGAACTCTAAATATAAAATCTACTAGGAATCTAAGATTAAACTCTAGTATAAATAAAAGAAACTTAAGGTATATACTACTTATAAATATAGTAATTATATTAAGTAATATTATAATTAGAACTATATAAACTATCTGGATACTAAGAAGGAAGTATTAAAAATTATAAGAGATATTAATAATAATATTAACTATATAAAGAAATACCTTAAGTAAGTCTAAAAGTAAGAAGAAGAAATATATAGATTCTATAGATAAAAATAAATAATTAAGAAAGAAGATAAGATATAGATTAATAAAGAAATAAGAGTTAAAATAAAAAAATAAAAAAGAATCTAAGTTTTAATAAGAATCTAGCTTAATAAAGATAAAACTAATAAAAATACTAAAGAATAAGTTAACTAGGTAAAAAATAATATAAACTATCTATAATAGGGCTATAGTATAGTAGAAACTAGAGGACTCTAGAAATAATAGAGATAGAAAGCTTACTTAATATTCTTATAAATATTAAGATTAAGAGAAACTAGCTTATAGTATTTATTAACTATAGAGTATAGGAAAATTATATTTTACTAGTAGTAATTAACTAACTCTACTTATTATAAAAAAAGAATAAAGAAATCTATATAGTTATAAATATTAAAAGCTTAAAATTTAAGTATAATAATAGGATTATTAACTCTAAAACTAATTATCTTATAATTAAAATCTAAAGAAAGAAATTTAATATTATTTATAACTTAGTACTACTAGAAACCTATAATATAATATTAGGATTATTATAGCTATAAAATATAAATCTATTAATAGATTAGTTTATTAGCTATATAGAGTAAAGAGATATTCTTATAAACTTATATTAGAATTAATAGAAATTAAAATTTTATTAAATACTAGAAGAATAAAGTAATTCTTTAATAATTAAAAGTACTATTATAAAAAACTAAAATAAATAACTTATAATAATAAGTAGATATAGTAGTTATAATTTTAATAGTACTATAATCTAATATAATAAGAAAATTATCTTAATAAGAACTAAGATAAGTAATATAAATCTTAGGAAGGATATAGAAGTAAGAATAGTCTTTAGATATATTTTTAGTACTAATTAACTAGAACTAACTAATAAAGGAATAATAATAAGAATATAAAGTTAAATATAGTTAATAGTAAAAGGAAATAGAAAAGCTATTTATAGAGCTATTTAATATTAGAATTAAAGAATAAAGCTGAATAAATAATAAATAGAAAGCCTAATAGAATTAAGAAAATAATATATAGTATAAATACTAGTAAAAGAAATATTTAAAATAAGAAAAATATCTTAAGAATATTCTATAGGAATATAACTACTTTAAGAAAATACTATTTATAGAAGAACTTAAAATAGAGCTATTAGAATATAGCTAGTAGGATTATAAAATCTCTATTATTAAAGAAGAAGAATTAGATTTCTATAAATTATATAATTTTATAGAACCTTAGTTATAGATACTCTATAAATATATTAATAATATATTAGTAAAAAGCTATATATATTTATTAATTTTATTTATAGAATACTCTATAATATTTATACTAAAGAAAAATAGTAAACTCTATTTAGTTATTAACTATAAATAATTAAATAAGATTATATATAAAGATAGAATACTCTTACTACTAATTACTAAACTTAGAGATTAGCTATAGGGTAAATAGTAGTTTATAGTATTAGATCTAAAGAAAGCTTATAATTTAATATAAATTAAGAAAGGGAATAAATAGAAAATAATATTCAGAATAAAGTTTAACCTCTATATAAAGTTATTACAGTGAAATTGCCTATATTTTTACTGGATTCAGCTACTATTCTTTATAGTAAATTTACCTAAAATCTCTTACCGCTTTAAGCTGTATACTATTAATAGACCCCTACTAGAACCTTGATAAGTACTACTATAGTACTGCTCCCTAGTTCTACTATAGCAGTTAAGTAAGCTATTTACTTAGTTACTAAGAAGTTAGTCCCTAAGCTTTTAGTTAAGATACTAAAATAGACTATTTTATATTATAATTAGTACTTAGTAGCCTATCTTATAAGTCTATAAATACTATACCTGCTCGCTACTATATTTATTTTCCCCTATTCTTTTTTCCTTCCTATCCTTACTTTTCTATTTCTAACTAACCCCTTATCTCCCCTATAACCCTTTATTTTCCCTTATTTTATAAATTATTCCTATTTCTTATATCTGTATTTTTACCTATACAGACTATAGCTAGACTATAGTATAGCTCCTACTATACTATTATCTCCTAATTTAGACTCAGAATACTCTGATCTAGGCTCAGAATACTTAGATAAGTCTAATATTAATAGTATTTTTAATAATAATAATTATAAGTACTCTAAGTATAGGAGTAATATAACTATCTTTAGAGAGTTTTCTAATAAAGATAAAGTAGACTTTAAAGATATTATTAATCTATTTAGTAGAAATATATACCTATCAGAATACTATTAAAAAGTAGTAAAAGACTTTAAGGAGGGCTATTATAATAGTTAAGATTATAGCCTGGGTAGTAGTATTCTCTTAGATATAATAGAAGATATATAGAAAGAGTTAGTAACTAGTTCTACCCTTAATAGTTAATACTAATATTTTTATTTATAGATTCTGTAAAGTTATTAACTGTAACCCTATAGAAAGTTATATATCCTTATCTATAGGGATTTTATATAATTTCTTTAACTAGTACTTAAATTAATAAGTTAATAAAGATAGTAGAAAGCTCTATAGAATAAAGAAGAAAAGTTCCTTAAGTATATACTAGAAAGTATTCCAGCTATATATTAAAAGGGCTACTGGAGATAAGATTGATCTAAAATTAAACCGGAAGATATATAGAGTAGGAATCTTTATTACCCCCTCCTCTCCCTTTCCCCTGTAGAATACTTTCTAATATAAGCTTTTAAGCTCTTAGAGACCTAGCTAAGAAGTATAGACTTAGTAATAAGAAGTATATAAACTGCTATATAATAATTAAAAATCTATTAGAGCAGATTAAAATAATACTAGATATAACTGAAAAATGTTTTTAGCTAGGAGAGATTTAAATTCTTATAGTATTATTTCTCTTTTTACTTGCTCCTACTGGTGCTTGCCCTGTATCTATTTTATACCTTTAATTCAGTAATATTTATATAGTATTAGTATAAGATCCTAAAGGTAGTCTATATAATATTCTTACTTGATTTACCCTAGCTTTTATAAAGATATACCTTGGAGTTAAAGATATATATATATAACTCGGGTTAGATAATAGACTTATTATTATATTAAAAGGCTGACTATATTATAGCAAGACCTTTATAGTTCCTAAGAATTTCTTTGATCCTTTACTATTCCTCAGCCCTTATATCTATCTTTTAGGTATCCTGTTTCGCTATTAGGTATTTAAGGCTCTAAGCCTTACCTCTTCTGATAAGCTAGATATGCTTAATATCTATACAGGAGAAAAGGAGCTACTACTATCTTTAAAGAAAGAATTTAATAACTACTTAGTATTCTACTGTACTATAAAGATTCTTATAGGATATACTATTTCTATAGATATACCTATTATATATAGAATAATAGTAAGATAAATTAGATAAATTAGTAAGATACTTAGCTTTAAGTATATTACTATACTATATAGTCTGTATTATACTATAGCTAATAGGCTTAACTAAAGTAGTTTATTTCCTACTAACTCCTAGATAGCTCTAAAATCTTTTTATTACTAATAAGTATAATAGATAGTTAATATTAGTAAAGTATTATAAAACCTAGCTTTAGATTATACTAACTCTATCCTGTTTTAGAGATACTACCTCAGCTAAGAAATTAATACGGATATATAGGCTATTCTCCGAGGTTAAAGGCTATAGTAGGTGCTAATAAGATAGGCCTACAGTATTAGCCACTTAATTAGTAAGTACTAACTAATAGACCTTACTATTAAGCAAGCTGCCTCTATAAATATATACTCTCTTATTAGGAAACTCGAACTATAACTCTAATAAATAAAGCAAGGGTCTAATAAATATATAAAGGCCCTTTATATACTAAGAAAGGAGAAACTAAGACTTAAAAGATTACTTTAGGAGACTATATAATATAAGTAGATAGATAACTAGGCTGTTAATAATATTAAGTATTAACTTAGAGGTAAATAGAACTTTAACTAAATTATTAAGAAGGGCTGCTGTTCTTAAGAATTAGCTTAGAAATATCTGGTATAAGCCCTAGCTGCTAAATATAATAATATAATCAAGGGCTATTATTAAAGGCAGAATAATATAATTAATACTATTATTCTATACTATATAGTTAAAGAAGGACTGATAATACAGTATAAAAATATATTATCTGCTAAGCCTTAGTATATATATAGTAAGGATATACAGGAGGAGGGCCCTCTATAAGAAGTACTAAAAACTGTACTTAAGGCTATTAGGGTGAAAATAGAGAAGGAGAGGCCCAGATACTGTTTTTTATATATTAGTAAAGCTCTTACTTTATAACTAGATAATCCTTTAATAAAAGATCTAGCCCGAGAGTTCTATATATCTAGTAATATAGTAAAGTATTTTTATTATAGGTACCTTTCTATTTTAGAGGACTATTATATAATCTATTATCAGGTTTATAATAAAATACTAGAAAATAAGAAATACTTATAAAACTATAGTTTAAAGCGCTATAGTCTTAAAACTTAGTATTAATATACTTATCTTATAAGATTATTACTATTTTAGGTTATTATAATATTTAGCTATTATTATTTTAGGTTATTTTAATATCTAGCTGTAATATATAGTAGCTAGCTATCTGAGAACTCTAGTAATAATTATATATAGGTATATTTATTATATATTGTATATATATATACTAAGGATGAATTACCTACTATTCAAATTTATATATAGAGGTTATACTGGAAATATGAACTTAGAAGTTTGTAAATATAGGTAAATCCTATATCTGTTATTATATACTTATCTAGCTTATATAATTAGAGGAATAAAGAAATTCCGGCTGTTCTACTTAGCTGATAAGTAATCTCTTAGGTATATAATTTTAATATATAGTAGTAATCCCTCTACTTATTTAATAAGGAGTACTTATTGTAATAATCTGTCTTTACCCCTAAATACTAATTGAAGCTAATACTAGTAGTCTGTTAGATATAGTATAGCCTTACTCAGGTAATAGCTTTAGTACTTTTTAGAAATTAAAATAGTTAATACCAGAGGGATAATTCTATAGTATTATATAGTTATTCTATATTGGGAAGATAAAGGGTAACTCGTAAGATAGCTTTATTGCTAAAGGGCAATAGTAATTAATTATAGAGCTATTAGGCTAAGAAAGCTAATAACCTTTGCTATAAAAGTTAGATATCCTACAATATATCTCTAATATTACCTCTACTTTCTCTATTCTTACTAGTAGTTAGTATAGCTAAAGGCTAGAACCTAGAGCTAGTTAGGGGTACTGCAGAACTAGTATTACTCTAGGGATAATTAATTCTTCTTAGAAAGCAGGAAGAGAATATTCTATACTAGTAAATAGCTTTACCTTATAGACCTCGAGTAAATTAATAGAAAATAACTATAATAATATAATAACTACTTAAATTAGGTCGCTAGTACTATTAGCCTCTTTATTACTTAGGGCTACTACTATATTCTCCTCTGTAATAGAACTAAATATTATAAACTTACCCTTCCGGACTATTTTATTACTTATAGAGAGAGATAAATAGCCTTGTACTTGATCTGAACTGAAAGATATATACTGGGGCTGTCTTTCCTCTATATAATAACTATCTAAAAGCGGTAGTATTTACTAAATTAAATAGTATTGCTTTAGGGGATATTAATATTATGGATTTCTTTGCTGCTAACTATTCTCTTGGGTATACTGAACTTATTAATATTGTGCTCCTTGGACTAAGATATATAATACCCTCTTGCTTAAGTAGCTATAATTATATATTAGCTAAGATTATATTCGACTTTGTAGTACTGATAAACAGTATAAAGGTAGTTTTAATAATAAGGGAGACTAACTATTATAGTAAAAGAGAGGGTAATAGAAACCTTAATCTAGTTGCCTGCTATATGCTGGATAAAACTATAAATAGGAGCTATATTGAGGAATAGTATATACTCTTTGGTAGAGTATATTAGATAAAAATACTAGGTTATACTATATTATTAAGGCTTTTAGGGATTCTTTACTATACTAGAATTATAGTATTTAATATTTCAGGAGGCTAGAGTTTACTTCTGATATATCGTCTGTATAAGTAGTAATTAGTTATATTAAAGTATGAAATCTATATAGTAGTTGTAGTAAAGATACTCTTATCTGCTCTTTTATATTTATTGTATACTTATTATTATCTAAAGCTATAAACTAATATTAGGTAGGTAAATAGGAGAGCTAATTCTTATTTCTATACTGGGGTATATAGTTAGGGACTCTTATTCCTCCCTAGCTGTACTGGGGGTATAGTAGTATTATAGGAGGCTCGGATTTAAATTTTCAGTAATTTAGTATATTATTTATACTTCTTACTATCTTTTTATACTAGTATTAGTAGGTTTCTTTTAGAGCTATATTAATTTCAGGTGTAAATATACTGTTAAGCTATACTGTATAAATAGAGCTAATAAAGAGTATAGTTAGGATAGTATAGTAAACTTAAGATCCCTGTCTAGTACCCTATAATAAAGCCTTTAAAGACTGGAAGAACCTCGGATCTTACTATATATTAAAATAATTATAAAGTATATTAGGCCAGTATTTAGATTTCACTATAGGGTAAGTATAGAAGGTGGGCTATATAACTGTACCTTTAGTTAACTGGTATATATACGAGGTATAATACTATATTAGTTCTAGCCTGGACCTACTAAGGCTAAAAACTACTACTGTAGCTTATTATCTTTTAATCCTTTATACAGCTATAGGAATATATTACTCTCCGATCTACCTAGTGAGATTCTGGCCTTAATCGGCTGCTATCTTCTGGCTGAATCCCTGTACGCTTTAACTTTTATATACTACTATTTTTTTCTGGTCTACCAGTCTGTACTTATATATTTTAATACTAAGGTATATACATAGGGTTAGACCCTGCTCTCCTTAGTAGTAAGGTATAGATATAATACTATTATAGAACTACTCCTCTCTAACCCTAGAGAAGATCCTGATAAATATAATTAAGAGGGCAAGATAGTACTTTTTTAGGTAGTAAGATATAGCTAAGTGTTTATAGTAAGACAGCTTCTTACTATAAACTGTATTAATCTGTCCGGAAAGAATTATTAATATCAGACTCTATTCTATAGCGTAGTATTAAGAGGATAGACTGGGATAGTAGGATTATTACTTAATATACTAGGTATTAAGTTAAACTATAGTAATAAATAGGGTTGAACTTTATTTTAGATTATAGCAGTATAGGGATATATTTTAACTATTAAGTTCCTTCTGATAGCTCTAATAATTAATATTAACTATTCTAATAATACTAGAAAAACTCTATTTATAGCAGTAGTAATATATAGATATAAAGAAGTAGTAGCTGCCCTAGTAAAAGAGATATAGGTAGATCTGTATACCAGAGATAAGTATAGCAGGATAGTATTATTATAGGCTGTAGTAAAGGGTTATTAAGGTATAGTATATCTGCTCCTTAATATAGCTTAGTTAGATCCAGGATCTAGGGATCTGGAAGGTAGGATACTACTTACTTATACTACTTAGTATAGGTATACTACTACTATATCTCTTTTTACTAATCTAGAAGGTATAGATATTAATAGCTGAGATTACTTAGAGCGAATACTATTATTCCTAGCTATTATTAATAGGTAGTATAATATAGTTTATTATCTTTATAACTGAGTAGATATAGAATAGAGTATTATTAATTCTACTAAATAGACTTTATAAATAGCTGCTTAGGATAATAAGGATTAGATAATATTTGTATTACTGAGATCTTTTAACTTATATATAGAGGAGCTACTACTACTTGCAGCTAGGGACTTTTTATATATTACTGGCTTTATTATTATATTAATAGCTCTCTACTAGTAGATAAGTTTACTAATCTAGATATTAGGAGTAGCTGCTCCTGTCTAGAAGGATAGTAATAACTATATACTATACTAACTATACTTTAAGCCTGAAGCTCAGGTATTAGAAGTAGTTCTACCTCCTTGCTTAAGTAGAATATATTAATAGAATTCCTATACTCTTTAGCTTCAGATTATTATATATCTGCTTTAGTAGTTATGGCTATTCTTTAATAGATTTAGCTACTGGTATTAAATATTATTATTTTAAATTAGCTCTACCTAGTCTGCCTCAATATTATTAATAATAAATTTAATGTTCAGTAGGGTCTATTGTAATTAGATAGGCCCTAGGTTGATTTCTGGGATATAGTTATTATACTAATCCTAGTATTAGTTACCTAATTACTAGTAGTAATATTAAGGATATTAAGCCTATTAAGATCGGTCAGCGCTTATATAAGCTAGTTATTAAGTAGGGGATAAATTATATAGTATAGTATATCTAGGTATTCTGGTTCTATTATATTATTAAGGAAAGCTATACTACCCTGCTTAGTAGCTAGGATATTATTACCTATACTTCTATTTATAATAAATAATACTACTAGTAAGTAAGGTACTTACAGATAACTAGTCTTCTAGAAAGCTATTAGCCCTAGTAGTATAGGTATCTACTTCTACAGGGGGTAAGGATATTTAGGAGCAGATAGTAAGATTATATAACTATATATAGGCCTACTAGAGAAACTGGTACAGGTTGCTTTACAGATTATAATAAATCCTAGTTTCTAATTGCTCTAAATTAGATTATATATAGCTACTATCTACCTATAATAGACTAACTTTCAGAGTTAGAGAGTAGCTAAAAATAAGTAAGATTAAATTATTTAATTAATTAATCTAATTCTAGCTAGTCTTAGCTAAAATTCTATCCCTAGAGCTTATCTGATTAGTGGTTAGGTTAGAATAAGAGGATAAGGATATAGTATTCTGGGTATACTGGAAGTTTGCTGGAGATCTCCTTATAGCAAGTAGATAGGCTTATTCCTATATATAATAAAATTAGCTTATAAAGCGCTAAGTAGACCTAGATTAAGATTACTTATAATTATTACTAGAGAAGGGGGAATAATAAGCTACTAGAAGAGTTATAGTCCTAATATCGGTTGTTTTGTTATACTATAATATAGATATTAGTATTAAAATAACTACTTATCTTATTACCTCTTTATATAAGACCTTTAATAGCCTTTATAATATTCTTATTTATTCTATTATACTTTTAGGGTGAAATTAGGAGCTTAGCTATTATATAAACTATATAAGTTATTATTTAAAATATAAATAAAGGCTGTATTCTAGCCTGTATTTAATATACTTAAGCAGGAGTAATATAAATATTAGTAATACAAACTTAAGAGTTTAGAAATTACCTATAAGTCTATAAAATAGTACTACCTTATTCTTAGAGTCTAATTAATAAACTTATACTGTTTTATATTAGCTTAGGCTAATATATAAATACAGGGGTATTTACTAGTTATACTGCCTTCTGAAGGGGAGTAAAGCTTATATACCTAGATAAACTTTATATAGTCTTTACCTAACTTATCTGCTCCTCTTTTAGCTTCTAAATTTATCAGGTAATCCTTATTACTAGTAGTATAAAATTTTCTGTTTCTAGCTTATTCCCCCTACTTATAACTCCTTAATTTATTCTAGCTAGCAGCTGCTAGTAATATATATAGCTCCTGTATATATACCTTAAGGTAATTTAATAGATAGGTATATATATATAATATTATATTTTAAAAATATATATATATATATATACTACTATATACCTGATTACTGAATAAATATAGGGCACCTTGGCTATTCTAAAAATAGGATATATTTAGAGAGGATATACTACTCTGTATAAGGGTCTAATATATCCCCTATTTGCTTTTAGATAGCTCTATTCCTACTAGCAGGCTTGAAGTAAAACTTATCTCTTAGACTCTTTATCTCACTATAGAACTTATAGAGCTAGAAGTAAAAGCTAATAATATCCTTTAAAATATTAAACTATTATTTAGAAATAATACTCTTCTTAGCTTTATTAAAAATTTATCTTAGAGGTACCTTGGGTTTAAATATATTTATAATACTAATCCAGAAGATATAGTTCCTAATTACTATAAAATAGTACCTTGGGGTAAGATACTAATAGATATTAAGATATTCTACTAAGATTATAGTACTAATATAGATATATAATCCTTTATACCTATAGCTAGGTAAGTAAAATAAGCTGAAATCTATAGTACTAATTATATATATACTGGTATACTAACTAGTATAGATAACCTTAGCGCTAGAAATAAGATCTGTAATAAATATAGTAACTTAGCTGTCTTTTCCCCTGCTAAAAACTATATCTGTATAAGGGATAACTCTTTAGTGTATAAACTTATTAATAAGAGGGCTAATAATAACTACACTCGAAGAATTACTATATATATATCAGAACCCTGTAAGCTAGCTAAATAGCTTCTGTATCTCTATTAAAATATAATTATTAGTTTTCTTAAATTATACTAGGAGTATCTAATTATTAATAGTCTTTTTAGTACTACTCTAAGGGAGACTATTACCTTCCTAGATAGTACTATATATCTACCCTATAAGCAGTAATAAGGTTATTATAATATCTTACGGGTATTAGGTAAAAATAATAGCCTGTATTCTCTATATTGAATTATAGCTGAAATTAGGTTATTATAATATTATACTAAGTTTCTAGAAGAAGTTTAACTTCAATATAGCTGAAAGTATAGCGAAAGCGTAAAAAACCTTACTTATAAGGTATATATTTGTTAAGTATTTCCTAATGCTATAACTAAGAGTCTGAAAATATACTATATGAACTTTAAATGTAATCTATAGTCTGCTAGATAGTAGGTATTAATAATTAATAGGTATAAAGGAAAGGGTAGAGCTAGTCTGGGAATAATCTTAGCAGCCTCTAAGAGCTTAATCTTATTTATATAAGTAAATCTAATAAAGTATCTTCAGGTCCTAAGCTGATTTTATAGTAATAATAAATTGCAGGTAACTTATAAGGTACTACTTAAATAACTTTAAGAGTTTATAAATAATATATCTATAATAGAGATTTACTAAATACTTAACCCAGTTATATAAGTATTACTATACTACTATAAGCTGCTAGAGGAGCTAGACTGGAAATATATTTATAGAAATTTAGAATAAAGTATTAGAAATATAACTTAGTAGTCAGGGTTTAGAGTATAATTTTACTTCCTCTCTGTTATCTTTATATCTATAGTTAAAATATATCTTAATACTACCTTAGTATACTTTACCTCTAATTTATAGTATATTAAAATATTTATTAATAGCTAATATATAAGTTTCTCGAAGTAGACTAAGTACTAATCTAAGAGTAGTACTATCTAGTATATTAGAGTAATATCTTAGTACCTTAGTAAAGTAATAAGGTATATTATAACTGATAAGGAATAGATTAGGTTAGGTAACTATTTGATTATATAATCTTATAAGCAGCTATTCAAGGAGATATTTTAAGAAACTATTTACTTATAACTGGAAAATATTAACTAATTTATTAGGGCGCTTAGGTTAAATATCTAATATAAGACTATTAACTGGAGTATTAAAATTACTAGTAACTAAGTGCTCCCTAATTTAATTTCTTGCTTTAAGTTATATTGCAGTATATATACTAGTAATATATTATATTTATTATAGGTACTAGTAATCTCTGATTTTAGACTTCTGGTTTAGTTAGGAAGCTAGTAACTTTCTACTTTCTATATTTACTATTAGAATATTATAGAGTACTATCCTGGTTATCCTATACCTATATAAATTATAGAGATAGTAAAGAAATACAAACTCAAGTTTGGAAATATAGAGGAGTTAGTATAAATATCCTTATTATAATAGAAGTAAAAATAGCTGTATAGGTATATATCTATAGTATATATATATATATAATACCCAGATTCTTCCTTAGTCCTAAAAGATAGATAAATATATAATATACTAGTACTTCTAATAGGATAGTATATAATAGGATAGCCTTTCTAATAGGATAGTATAGGGTGTACTAGCTCTTTTAGTATAACAGTATTTAATATCCTAGCTCTTTAATATACTAATCTATCTGTATCCCAGCCCCTCTATATACCAGCCTATCTGATAGGATAGTCTATTTAGTAAGATAGCTTACCTAATAGGATAGCTTATTTAGTAGGTTAGCCTATTTAGTAGGTTAGCTTATAATAGGCTAACCTATATAATAGGCTAACCTATAATAGACTAGCCTATATAATAGACTAGCCTATAATAGGCTAATCTATATAATAAGCCAGCCTATAATAAACCAGCCTATATAATAGACTAGCTTATAATAGACCAGCCTATATAATAGGCTAGCCTATAATAGACCAGCCTATATATTCAGCCAGCCTATAATAAGCTAAACTATATAATAGGCTAATCTGCAGTAGATATAGTTAAAAGCTAGTTAATATTATATCTGCTATTTCGGTAGCTAGAGTAATATCCTTACTTAGTAATAGTGCTCTTTTCAGTATATTTTTACAGAATAATACCTAAGACTTAGCTAGTAATACCTCGATCTGTATATAATTATAAAATATATCCGATAAGCTAATAGTATAACTAGAGGTAGCAGTAAAGGGTAGTACAGGTATTAATAAAGTTAAAGAAGCCTGCTGGAGCCTGGATAATAATAAAGATACTAGTATAGTACTATTAGCTAGAACAGCTTATTGTAAGTACTAATATAGTGATATCTACTAGGAGGTAGTATAAGTTGAATATTATTAATATTCTGCTTTAGGTACCTTTTCAGCCTATCTCTTTAATAGGGATAGAAAAGATAGGTTTTAGGCTAGGGTTATATAGTATAGGGAGTTTAGCAAGATATAAGTAAATATAGCTAGTATTAGTAATACCTTTAATATAGTCTTCTAGGAATTAGCAGTTAGGAAAGATAATAGGTTAAGCAGAGTATATTATATTAGCTACTACTAGTAAAGGTATGGCTAAATTAGGATTTAATTACTTTCTGCTTAGTTAAGATACTTATATAATTATATCCCTAGTTATATCTAGTACTAGATATTTCCCAGCCTAGAGGTATAATAGTTTTATTGTTTTGTTTTTATTTATACTATATCTTATATATACCTAGACCTAATCTGTTCTATTATTACTTATTTATAAGCTATTATATATAAGCTTATCCTACTTATTTCTCCTCTTATTACTAATTCTAAAATAAGTAATTATATTACTTATTCTATTTATAATTTAATAGGCAGGAGTAATTATACTTATATATATCCCTAACTCCTGTTATATATATATTACTATTTCAGTTAAGATATTAAACAGCCTAAGATATCCTTGTATTTAGATTTATAAATACAGATATATAAGCGCTGGAAAAGGCTTCTTATATATATACTGTAAATAGCTTGGCTATTCAGCTATTCTTAGCTCTATACTAGAAGCACGCTATATATATTATTCCTTAGTTAATATTTAAACACTTACCTTAGGCCAGAAACTATAGCTCGAGTATAAAATACACAGTATTTTATTAGGTTACTAGCTATCCTTATATATACCAGCTGTCTACGGATATATTAGCTATCCTTATATATACCGGCTGTCTATATATATATCAGCTATCCTTATATATACTGAATATCCTCGGATATATCAGCTATCTATAGATATATCAGCTGTCCTTATATATACTGAATATCTACAGATATATCAGCTATCTATAGATATATTAGCTGTCCTTAGATATACTAGCTGTCCTTATATATACTAGCTGTCCTTATATATACCAGCTGTCCTTATATATACCGGCCGTCTATATATATATCAGCTGTCCTTATATATACTAAATATCCTTATATATACTGAATATCCTTATATATACTAGCTATCCTTAGATATACTTTAATAACTATTAAAATACTTTAATTATTATCTTCTATACTTATATCTGCAATAGTAATAAAGCTAGTAGAGATAGCTAGTAATTATAATATATTTTGCTTGGATATAGGAGCTAGTTAGTTAGATAAATAAGTTTAGTAGAAACTAGTAGTACAGGTAGTGGCTGAAAAGATTGCTATAGCAGCTTATAGATAATCTAAGGAAAAGAGATTAAGGAATAGGGAAGGTAGGTAGTTTAAATATATATAAATATTAGATAAGATAACTAGACTAGTTTATACTATATTATATAGTTGTATTATATATATATAACTACCCCCTACCAGATATATAAGCTTATAGGCTGATTTAATATAAAACTTATAATAGCAGAGGTATCTACTAGCCTGACTATAGCCCCTATTCTGGATAGGAAAAATATTCTTTGAATTTAGGACTAGCTCCCTTTCTTTATAGTTACAGTAGTTTTAAGTAGTAAAAATAGTATAAGTATTAGTAATATAAACCAGAGTTTAAAAATCTATCTAGAAGCCCAGGAAATAATACTATCCTTATTCTTAGAGTCTAACTAATAAACTTAATAAGTCTAATAAACTGTAGGTCTTAAGCTGCCTGGGCCAGTTTACTAATATAGGGATATAGGTTATATACCTTCTAAAGTAGGGATAAACTTTATATATAGTCTACTAACTAAATATTACTTATCTAACTAACCCCTCTGGCCTCTAAATTTATCTAGTAATATATAAAATTTCTTAGCTTAATACTCTACTTAGAACTTATTATCTTACTACTAATAAGCTCTAATCCTTATACTACTTAATAAGTTTAGAATAAGAGAAATTATTAAATTAATAATAAAACTTCTTATTACCTTTAGATTATATCTATATTCCTAGTACTTAGATAACTTTATAAAACTGCTATATTATATAGCTATAGTATTTATTATAAGGAAGAGCAACTAGTTAGGGAGGTAGTATAGCTCTAGCAATAGTATTATAAAATTAATCCTATATAAATATTACCAGATACCTTGGAAATAGTATATTTCAGTATAGGTTTAATACAGTTAATATTGAAATCAGTAGTTGTACCTATAGGTATACTGTAAGGAATCCTTCTATAGGGAGTTACAGCTTTTTCTAAGTATAGTATACTAATAATATAATAGTTAGATCCCGCCTATCTTCACTATTAATTAAAATATTAAATAAAGGCTACTCAGTATACTATAGCTTCTGCTTATTATATTGCGTAAGATATATAAGGAGGGACCCTGTATTTAAAGCTATATACTACAGTATCCTACCTATTTTAGTAGTTAATTACTAATACTAGCTCTACTATAAAAATAGAAAAATATAACTCCGAATATCTTTATAAGTAAGTTATTAGCAAGTTAAAATCTGTAGAGCTCCTTTATAGCTGATTTCTTCTTTAAATATAACTATCTGCTAGTACTTGCTCCTTTTTTATATTACTTATAAGTATAATATAGGACCCTTACTAATATAAGTACTATATATCTTCAGTACTATACCTCTTAAGTATTATCTACAGTCTCTATATAATACTATACCCTTTAAGTACTATATCTTCTAGTACTATTTATAGCCTATAAGTAGTACTATAGATACCTAGAGTACTATATCTCTTAGTACTATTTATAATCTATCTATAATATATATATCTACTTATCTATAGTACTAACCCTTATAGTACTAATCTTCTATAGTACTACTTATCTATAGTACTAACCTTCTAAAGTACTAACCCTCTATAATACTAATTCTCTATAGTACTAACCCTCTATAGTACTAACCCTCTATAGTACTAACCCTCTATAGTACTAACTCTCTATAGTACTAATCTACTATAGTACTAACCCTCTATAGTACTAACCCTCTATAGTACTAACCCTCTATAGTACTAACCCTCTATAATACTAACCCTCTATAGTACTAAATCTCTATAGTACTAACTCTCTATAGTACTAACCCTCTATAGTACTAATTCTCTATAGTACTAACCCTCTATAGTACTAACCCCTATAAAACTATACTTCCCTACTACTATACTCTTTAGTACTATATCTTCTATCTCTCTAGTATTATACCTACTATCTCTTCAGTACTATACCTACTGTTTCTCTAGTACTATACCTACTACCTCTTTAGTACTATACCTCTTACCTTACTAGTATTATTTATAGCTTCTTCTAAGTTCTATACCTTATTACTATAAGATAGATAAAATATAATATAGGCGCCTATAGTACAGGCTGGTAATAGCTCTTAGTTAATTAATTTAGAGGTATATAAACTGTATATACTAAGTTATATATAAGACCTACTGTATATATAGGATATACTAGATAAGACTATATAAAGTTATATATAAGAATAGCTAATTACTTGTATATACAAAGTGAATCCCTATCTATATAAATACTTTTCCTATTTAGTATATTATATAAAGTATTACTATAATATAAGTTAGTATTATACTGAACCCTTACTAGTATTATTATTAGCTCTAAATACTATCTCTAGCCTTTATCTTTTTTTCGCTAATTATATATTAGCAAACTATAGTAAATCCCCCTAAAACAGTCTAAGTTTTAGGCCTTATATTTAGGTAATAATGGTTACTATAAAGCTAAGCAGTCTCTCGCCGGTAGTATAATATTATATTATATAAATACTCCTTCTACTCCAGTTAGATTATATAAGAAACCTGGCTCCAGCTAGTACTTAATACTGTAAGGATAAGATACTGTCTTAATCTTCCCGCTTATATCTTAAATACGCTGTTACTTATTAGGCTCTAGGGCGGCCAGCTGGCGTTAGGGTAGTAAGAGAAGCTGTAAACGCTCGAAATTAATAATTATTACCTTTTGAGTTTCTGGGTTAAAGAATATATTTTCCTGATATATATCTATATATACTACCCCTTCTTAATAAATAGCTTTTATAGACTGTATTACTATTTTTATTAAAGAGGCTTTATTAGAATCTGTTATATTAATATCTCTTAAACTAATACCTCCCTAGGATATAAATAATAGGTAAACTACCTTAATATAGAAATTATAGTAGTATATCCTACTAAGGGTACTGAGATTAATAGTACTGAGGAAGATAGGTATATAGGTCCCTTATACCCCCTTAAGTTACTTATAGACTAAAGCTTTATACTTCAGATCTAATATAAAAGCCTTTATTATACCTTTACTAATAAAGGTATACTTATATATAAGTAAAGTAATCTTAAAGAGGGCCCTATAAGTACTAGTAATATTTAATAATATAATTCTAGAGTCTAGTATTTATTTTAGCTGCTTAGAAAGCAGCTCGAGGAAGTTAATATATATAATAGGATAGTATTTAGAGTAATTTATCTTATAATTCTAAGTTCTATAGAGGGTAAAATTTAGATAATTAGTATTAAGTATATAACCTCTTACTAGGCCTAGTAGATATCTCTGTATATAGAACTAGATAGCTTAATTACTACTTTTATTACTATTTGTACTATTACTTTAACTGCTTTCCACAGCAGCCTGCCTGGTAATCTGCTAGCTCTGCTGAGTTCCCTTGTTCTACCCTGGTTATTACTGCTCTACTAGACTAGTACTAGGCGGGCAATTTAAACCCCTACTATTATCAGGTTTATTATCCCTTTACTATCTTATAGGAAGTATTCCTCTAGATCTAGTATTTTTTTTTTAGCTTATACCTCCAGCCTTTTACTATTCGATTAATAGTACTATAAGTTATAGGAGTAAAGGCAGGTAATCTTAGTAAGGCCTCTTGCGGATCCTTAGAAATTATACTTACTATATACCGGAAGTCTACTTTCCACTGTCTCAGCCTACTAATAACCTCCTAGCGCCTGTCTTAGCTGATATATACATAATTACTAAGTACCAAGAGATAGAAGGCCAGGTACTAAGAAACAGCTGTATATAAACAGAACTATCTATACGCTTCTACCTCCAGACCAGGTTCTGCCAGGTGGTAGTAGAGAACCTCGGGAGCATTTGAGCATGTTGAAAATTAAATAATATATTAGTACTAGAGAAGGAAAGTTAGTTTACTATTATTAGAGGCCTAACTTTAAGAGTTAAGAGGTAATAAAGTGTTTACTAGTAGTAATAGTATTATATTATCTGGGTTAATATATTATAACTGGGCTGCAAGAGTTACTAATATAGCGACCAGAAGTTTATATAGGCTTGAATTTATAGGGTTCTAAATTAAAGAAGAGTAGAAAGTAAATAGTTATAGTCTGTTTATTATATTATAACTAAAGGGGGAACCTAGTAAATAGCCTAGGTAACTAAAGAGGCTATAGTATACTTATAAAAGGTATAGCACACTCTAAGTATAACTTAGTTATTAAGCAGTAAGCAGCCGAGGTTTAATATAATAAGCTAGGGCTGCTTAATACTATTTTAGAAGTATCTATTATAGTTAGGTTTTTTTATTTAAGCCTTATCTTATTATAACTTACTGCTTATTAATCTTAATATTAGTATTATATTAGCCTATACCTATATTACTTATTATCTTACTCTACTAATAGCAGGATCTGGTAAATAGCTGAGAGGATTATTAATCCGGTTTATCTACTCTGGTACTACTATAATATAGTTTTGAAGATTTTTATCTTTAAAAGTATACAGAGAAAGGTAGACTGAATAGAAGTCTAAGATAGTTTTTAATCCTCTTACTTTTACTCTTTAGTTAGCTAGCGAGCTCCTATATCCAGAATAAGACCCTCAAGTATTCACAGTCTAACTACTAATCCGGCTACTAGTAGCAGACTAATTATATATAACCTATATATATAGAATAGCTAGGAAACTATTAGTTAATTAGCTAGTATTATAGAAATAATATATTACTAATAGCTCTTTATAAGATAGTATTTTAACTTTCTTACTATCCCTTAAAATATAAACTTTATATAAGTTTTAATTAGTATAATAAATAAAAAATCTATTTAATAATTTATACTTCTAGTTAGATAATAGCTTTTCCTTCCTGTACTAGGAGATATAAACCTATAGTCTATATTAGAATATCCTAGCTAAGGTAGAGAGCCCTATTATCCTTAAAGGTATACTATAGGCGTGGTAGTAGGATTTTGTTCTTCTTCCGGAAGTATATTAGGATTATAGTATTAGTCTTCTAATACTAAGGTAAGCAGGCAGATAGTATTTAGTTAGCGGTCTTTTTTATCTATTTATACTACTGAAGGGTATACTTAATAAATAAATTCCCTATCTTAAAATATTTTTATCCGGAGTAACTCTAGTATAATTTACCTTCTGGTACTTATTTATATCTTAGTTAGATACTATCTTAGTACCTGAGAAGGCTAAGTAAGGAAAGTGTATAGAATAATTAAAGATACTATAAGCTAGGTATATATTCTTATTTTAGTAAGTATATAGAGGTAGGGAAATAAGTATAATAACCGGACTCTAGATATTAATAGGAGTAGCTATAATAGCAGAAAAGTATTAAAAGTTTTTAGGATATAAGTTAAAGGGAATATACTTAAGTATAATATAAGCTAAGTTCCCTATCCCTTTAGCTTGTAATAAGGCAGATTAAAAGTAATTAAACAGAATTAGGGCTACTTATACCTACTTTTAGCTATAGGATTATTCTGAGTATCTAAAAGAGTTCCTATATATTTACTAGGCGAATAAACTGTATAAGAGCTTCCTGGCTGTAAATAATAGCTACTAATTTATAGGGATCTGATTTAGTATATTAAGTATACAATAGAAGAATATATAGTATATCCTTTTTTAATAAAAGATCTTTAAGTTGAAAATATTACTTCTTAAGAAGATAGGAGCTTTAGTATTTAATTATAGAAGTTTTCTAGGATCTTTTCTATTTCCGACTTTCTTAAGATAACTATATAATAGTATTTCTAATAAATATTATATATCCTATACTTAGAGTATACTTTGATATTTCTAGGAAATAGTACTCTATCTGGTAGTATAAGACTAGTAGATATACTGGTATAATCTATAAGGTTAATATATAAGTAATAGCAGTATTTACTTAATAGTCTTACTGTACCAGGTCTATTAATATATAATTTAAAGTTGTATTTTACAGAGGCCCTAAGTAATAGAAAGTCTTTAAGTAATAGGAAGGCTTAAATTTTAAGTAATATAATATAGTACTTCCTATTTATTATATAACTTTTTAATATAAGATATTTTAGTATAAAACAGTTTGGTATAAGATAGTTTAGTATAAGACAGTTTAGTATAAGACGGTTTAGTATAAGACAGTTTAGTATAAGATGGTTTGGTATAAGACGGTTTAGTATAAGACGGTTTGGTATAAAACAGTTTGGTATAAGATGGTTTGGTATAAGATGTTTTAGTATAAGATACTTTCATATAGATGATTAATTGTATAGTTATCTTTTTTAGGCTAATTTAATAATTCAAAGTAAGCTCGGAAAAGGACTTAGATAAGTAAATAATCTTTATAGTAAAGTTGAAAGTAGGTATTAGTAAGATTACCTATAGGGCAAGATAAGGGAATACCTTGGGCCCTTATAGATAATATTGCTATCTATAGCCTTATTTAGGAGTTAATAATAATATAGATCCGGCCAGATTGAATATAATAAGTAACTATACTATAGGCTAATAATAGCTCTCTATTAATTATCTAATAATTATATAATCTGTATATACCTAGTTATATATAAGACCTATAAAGTTGTATACTAAATAAACTGTATATATAAAGTCGTGGATATAGAGTTATATACTAGTATTATAGTAAAAACCTTTCTAGTATTATCCTTTGCCTTGAGTTACTATACCGGGTTTTACCTTTTATTAATATAGTATTAGCTAATAATAGTAAGACTTCCTAAAATAATTAGGCCTTATACTTACTGGAAGACTTCTACTATTAAGAACTTAATTATTAAAGTAGGTTTACCCTCCTTAAGCTCCCTGGATAGCTTTCTTTTCTCTTCCTGTTATAAAGCCTATAATAGTAAGGATAATAGATAGTTTATAGCTTAATCTACTGGTATTAAGAGTATTCTTACTAGTAAAATAGCTGATTAATCTCTTATTAATAGTATAATATTAAGCTATATAAATATCCCTTTTACTCTAATAAAGCTATATAAGATACCTGGCTCCAGTTTGCTTAAATACTAAGGGTTATTAGGTAGGCTTACTTATTAAAAAGTTGTTCCTCTATAGGAAAGAAGGTATAAATAAACTATATATAATATCTCGTTTTATTCTTAAAGAAGCTAGCTTATTACTTAAGGTGCTTTGGAAGAAGCTTTAATAGGTATAGGTATTACTAGTGGTAGTTTAGGAAAGGTTGGTTTTGACTGTAAGACAGCTATAAACGAGGTTATAGCAGCTATTAAGATATATATCTAGTGTTATAGATTAAGTCTTTCCCCTTTCCTTATCCTATTTAATTGCTGCTTAGCCCCTTTCAGTTTCTACTTAATTAGCTGCTCTTTTACCTAGTTAACTTACCCCTTTTATTATATAGCTCTCTCCTGTTTCTTATAGGTAGCGCTATAACTTTTCTATATCTATTAGAGCGCTCAGGGTATTATCTAAGGGGGTAAGAATTAAGTTCTAGGTTAACTCTAGAAAAGCAAAGTTAGATTAGGATTAATACAGGCTCAGTATTAAGAATAAAGGGGGCAATAGATATTAGTAGTATTATATTGCCTATATTAATATATTATAACTCGGCTACTGGAGTTATTCCTCTAGCTACTATAGATTTATATGGGTACTACCTGAATCTATAGGTCCCAGTTTTTATAGAGCCTAATAACCTATTTGAAGAAGTTCGGAGGGTATATAGTAAGTGCTTGTAATCAGTTTATTATAATATAGCTAGAGGGTAAATATAAATAAAATATTAAGTATAGGGAACCTAAGGACTCTATAGTAAGTATAAATAAGGCATAGTATACTTTAGCAGGTACTATAGAAAGAATAATCAGTCTGATAACTAGTCTAACTATCTATAGTAGACTAATTATATTTAATTTATATATCTTAATAAATAGGAAAAACTACTATATAATTAATCAGGCTAAAATCCTTATTGTTCTTATACTCTTTTGGAAATAGTGCTTTACTAAATAATACTTTACTAAATAATACTTTGCGAGATAATATATTAGCTCTCCCGCTATATATCCTTCGGCATATACCCTATTTATAGTACCTTCTGTCGCTACTAACAGAATAGAATAATTCTTTATCTCTTTTTTCCCCTTTATAATATTTATTACTTATTTATACTATCTTAAGTTATGGACTAGCTGATCTTACTAATCTAGACTTATAATATTATTACCCCCTGTATAAAATAAAAAAGGTAGTAGTATAGCCCGACTAGCCTATAGTACTCTCTAAGCTCTCTCTCTTATAATTATCTCCCTCGGGTCTTTAAGAATTACTACTATAGATAGCTAGGATAAGTTAAGCTAGCCCTGCTAGTTATTAGTATACTAAATTTAATATTACCTAAATATCTAGGCCTCCTTAAATTTAATGCTAGATTTTATCTGGTATATTTACTAAGGTGAAATACTATTCAGGTTTCTAGACCTTAAAGTGCGACCTGATTATACTTAAGCTTAGCAGTATCAGGAGGGGGATAAGAAGAGCTATAGTAGATAAATACCTATATAAAGCCGGATATAATAGCTACCCGCTGGCCTATATACTAACTAATATTTCTTCCTCCTTATTTAAATATAGAATCAGATACTATTATATCTCCTTATATGTATTAGGTGAATGAATTCGGGTACTAGTTATATTCTCTTGATATAAAATAGCAAGGGACCTCTATATACTAGTTCTCCTCAGTCTTATTCCTATTTCTAGTTTTATTACTGTTCCTATCCTCGCTCTCCTCAGCCTTAACCCCTTTATCCTCGCTTATGCTCTTGCGCTCGTATACCTCTGTGTTATTTTTGCCCCTGCTCCCTTGGGCTTCTTTATCATCCTTGCCCTCGCCCTGCTTAATAGCTCTATTCCAGATTATTAAGGAGTACTAAGAGGGATCTTTTATACCCTAGTTGGAAATTTATATATATATTAATATAATAATCCTTTCTCTTAGTAATAATAAGATCCTGTTCTTATCCCCTTACTATTACTCGACACCTTATATTATAGAGCAGTTATTACGGGATCTAAAAGAAAATCTAATTATATTCCTTAATAGATATCTATAACTCCTACTTAATCTCAAAAGGATTATACTAATAAAAGCCTCCCTGCTAAACTATAAGCAATAGGGAGCTATTCTGATAGAATAAGCTGCTTGCTTCCTAATATATTAGGCTTTCTTCTAATAAGTACCTGGGTTACTATACCTCTAATATCCGGTTTATCCTTGTATTTCCTCTTTATTAACTTATATAATTCTTTATAAGCTATATCTGTACTAGCCCCCTTATCTTTACAGCTCCTCGGTAAATAATTAAGTAATTCTTTAGGAATAGGCTCTATACTGCTCCCCTTGTACTTATTAGAAGATATTATAGCCTGCAGCTGTTCTTTATTAAGAAAAGATTAACCCAGATATTTATCAGACAGAGATATAGTAGATATTAGTAAAGAGTTAATTTCTAAAGTCTAGAAACAGGATATTAGTAAGAAATAGATTAAGCAGGAGCAAAAGACTATTATTAAGATATTAGACTCTATTTATACTAATACTCTCAGTTAGCCCAGGGAAAATAAAGTAAACTCTACCTGGGTAAGGAGTATATAAGGAGTAAGATATAGGAATAAGAGCTAAAGGGGTATATATCTATACTCCCTCTTATATTACTAATCTCTATAGCTATATTACTATAACTAGCTGCTCTAAGATATTTTTATTACTTATAAGTATACTTTACTACCTTAAGGATATTTAAGAGTATATAATAAGTAAGTATTTACCTATAAATATATTAAGATATATAGCGGTCCTTCTTTACTTAATTACTAATACCGCCTAGTTATATACTCTTATTAATAACTATTACCCTTAGGGGTACTAGCTCTGGCTTTACTATATTATCTTTACTTAATCCTCCTATATAAGGTTTTAAAGTCTAGGTAATAAGATAATAGGTATATAGACTTACCTGTAAAAAGAAGAGTTTAATCTGTATTAAATAATTATATTATTATATATATAGACTTCTACCCTGGGAGTAGAGGCTGCTTTAAGGACTTTTAAAAAGATATAAAAGGTACTATTAGCCTGGATATAGAGGTATAGAACAAGCGGAATAATACAGAGGTACAGGAGAGCAAGAGGGAGATAGAGATACAGAATAATAAGGATAAGTAGAATTAGTATATATTAATCCCTTTATACTTAAGTATATAGAAAATAGATATTATTATATTTATTAGTTCTATATATATACTGAGATATAAGAGTACTAATACCTATATCTAAAACCTGAAGAGGAGATATTAGTTAGTATATAATTATAGCTAACTTTATACAGCTCTCTATATATACTGCCTCCTAGGGTAAGAAACTATAACTCTCTGTACCTATCTTTTATTATTATATTTATTACTAATTAGATAATAGTCTTAGAGCCCAGTATATTGCAGCTGGTCTAGAGGGGTATCTAGTTAATCTGTATAGTACTATATATACTCGAGCCGCCTGAGGAAAAGGGGTATATACTCCTAACTATCCGGCTTTTAGCTATCCTTATTATAGACCTCCTTATATTTCTCTCCGAAAGGATTATAGGCTAATGAATAGTAATACCTGCTTAGGTAGCTTATCTAATATTATATACTGTTAGGAACAGCAGCCAGGATATATTATCCTGCTGATCCCTTTTTATACTATAGGCGAGGGGGTATTATCTTTATATATATACAGGTAACTCGCCTGTACCCCTTAAGATATTAGCTCTTGCTAGATAGTAGCTGCCGAGAGGGTATAGGTATAGGAGAGAGATAGTTAGCTCGGCTTACTATAACTAGTTATATACAGAAGAGACTAGCTACAGGTTATACCCTGGGATCAGATTTAGTAAGCAGTCTCTCCATTCTCCTTAGCACCTGCTCCTCTACTATATTCTGCTCGAGCATTCCCTCTCTCTCGCTAGGCTGTATTATCAGCTACTTCCATTATAGTCCTAAACTAGATTATACCCCTAATCCCCCTCCCCCTTGATATTCCTTTATATATATATTTAACTAAGGACTCTCCTTAGTAGAAGAGCACTCTAGGAACTATATCAGGATATATATAATAGCTATAGGGTCCCCTTTATAGGATTAATATATATTAATAATTTCTCTATACTAAGCCTTCTACTCTATACCTATAAATTATTTATATATAAAGTAAATAAAGATAATATAGATAACCTGAACCTTAATACTTCTATTAATTTCTTAGTACTACTATAGATATACTTCTATCGCCTTAGTAATTAGCCCTTCTAAGTCTCTTAAGATATCCGGATAGCTAATCCTGAATACTTATCCTATATTTACTTATTAACTATACCTATTTAGATATACTTCTTTATATACCTGTAATTACTGCTTACTATAAGTATAATAAAACTAGCTATCTGAATACTAATTAGTAATATGCCCGGGGAAATATATTCTTAGCTATTTATATATAGTAACCCTGAGTTATTATAGAGGCTGTAAGCAGCTAACTCGAGCTCTGAGTCTCTATCTATATAGGAAGCTGGATATAGACTTACCGGAAGGCAATAGCTTATAGTTACTATAAATATATTAAAAAGCAATTAAGGCTATACTACGCTTATAAGGAAACCAGTCAGTAAAAGTATAAGAACAACTGCAGATACTAGTATAACTAGTAAGCCCAGAACTAATAAGTAGTCTGCTATCCTCTTCTTAGATAATATTACTTAGAAGGTAATAAATAAAACCCTAATAGAAGTAACTTATAAGGTAAAGGTTATTATATAAGTAAGCTTAAGGGGTATTAGTATATTAGGTATTATTATTAAAATAGCAGTAAGGATAACTTTAATATATTCCAGAATAAGGAGCTATTTCTACTACCCTTTTTTATTAATTATAATTATAAATATATAAATAATAGTAATAGCCTATACTTATCTTATTAGAATAAGTTTTAAGCTTATAGGGGAGATTATAGTAAACCTAAAGTAAGGTAACTCCCTATAGGGAGATAATTATAATTATAATATATATAGAGCTTAAAAGTACTTATAGTAGTCTTACTTATTGGCTATACTTAAGAGAGAAGAGGATCAGAGCTACTAGCTCTAATATAATCTATCCCTTAATTAAATATATAAACTATATCTCCTGTAACTATAGCTGATAAAACTTAAGGGAGATAAAAAGACAGATATAAACTAATAAGAGGCTGGTTATTAAATAAGTATTAGTAACCTAATATTAAGGGATATAGTCTATAGTTTAATAAATATAATTAACTGTAAGTAGAGAATATTAAAAAGTATATTTAAGGTTTAGTTAGAATTAGTATAGAAGTATAATAAAAGGGGAACTAGCTCTATTTATACTTATAACTTAAATCTGCCCCAGGAGTTAACTCTACTATATCGAACAGTATATAATTAATAAGCTAAGTAAACTAATATAATAATACCTGGGTGCCTCTACCCTATTATACTTGCTAATCTTAGGTTTAGGAATAATATTAGTAACTGCTATAGGCTGCTACAGTTTCCCGAAGGATAAAGCTATATATGCTTAAGCCCTCTGGATATTAAGAGCTCTTATTAGATCTTATAAGATAGATCTATAGCTAATCTTAGGGGAAAATAAGTATAGTATAGCCTAGTTTGATAGTATACTAAATATAGTAGGGACTAATAGCTTTAAAATCTTCTTATCTTGATAATATTTGAATATAGTAAGAATTAGTAAAGTACTTCCTTGGTTCTGTTTTATCGCCTCAGCCTAACCCTGTCTGGTGCCCTTTTCTATTGCTTGTTTCTTGATCTTCTTTTCCTTATAAAGATTATCTACCTACTGATTATAGTGTTTTACTGTATTAGCCGGGGAATTCTAATATTACTAGAGATATACTATAACCTCCGCTGTACTGAATATAGACTCCGGTATCTTTACTATAAATAACTTTACTATTTCCTTAATCTCTTTATTCTCTACCTACCTCTTTATTTTTTTATTATAATCTCTTTATTAATTAATATTTCTATAATTAAGTTCGGGTTATTTAAATATAAAGTAATAGATCTTATTAGTAATACTTTTATTAATAAGCTAGAACTTAATCTTTAAATCTACTTAACCAGGCTGAGTAAGGGTATTATCTAATTTTTCAGGATAATTAGTTATTATAATCAGAATTTAATTATTCTAGGAGAAAACCCTATTAAGGATATTCAAAAGACTTAAAAGGGTTACCCCTTTCTTCAGTAACCTTATTTCAAGATTGCTATCTGAATTATCAGTGTTAGAGTCCCTAGACTATATAGCTCCTGTGGTATTAATATCCTCTAATAATATAATATATTTATCTGGAAGTATACTAAATAGGTTATTTAGCTTTTTATTATTTATACTAGGGATACTGATAATATAGATATCTATATCTAAGGTACCGGCAATAGATAGACTGAAGCTTATCTTTCTGGTTCCAGAAGGTCTATATAGAAGATATCCTTATTTATAGGGGATTAAGTAATTAGTATACTGGATCTTAGTATCTGGGTTAAGGAATTTATTAATATTATTAATAAGTTAACCCTTTTACTCTTTATCAAGTATAATAGTTATAAGAGGCTAAGTATTTACTGCTTTTTCTTTTTTCTAGTAATTTTTATAATATAAATAGATAGTTATCTTATTCTTTAATCTATTAAGATATTTATATTAGCAGTCTTCTATAAGATATTTTAGGATTTATAAAGATTATCTAATATAAGTAATAGAGATCTATTCCTCCTTGTAAAAGCTAATATCTATCTAGGTGGTTCTATATAAAAGTAAGTACCTCCTGTACTAGAAGTAGAAAGCCCTTTTCTATAGGGTATACTAGAGCAGCTTTTTAGTATAGGTATTATAAGTTCTTTATTTCTTATTAACTTTAGTATAAATAGAATAAGCAGTATCCTCTAATCTATAAGCTAAGACCTATACTTAAACTATATTATATATTTTATTATAGTATTTAATCCGGAGAGTTAATACTTATAGAGATAAGCCTGGGTCCTGTAATTATATTCCTTATAACTTACTAAAGTAATTAATAAACTAATCTATAAATTGAAATATATATAGTTTTAATAATATAGCTAGTATAAAGAGGTATATTAGCTAGGTAAAACCAGATATATTACTATTTAGAACCTGACTGGTAGTATTAGTAATATTTAAGAAACTAGGAAGGAAGAGGTCTAAAATAGATATTAGCTGGGATAGTAGCTCTTAGATAAGAGGCGGGCTGGTGTTGCTAAGGAGTGTTATAATTATATAATAGAGGCTATACTAATAAAAGGAAGGAGATAATAGTAATATAGATTAAATATAAAGAAACTAAAGTAGATCTTATAAAGCTTTAGCTTATAACTTAATTCTTAGAAGGGTAGACTTATATTAGAACAAATATAATCTTCTCTTATAGAAATCCTGCCTTCTTATAGTTCTCTTACTTATATATTATATCCCTATCTCTAATTTAACCTTCTGTTATTAGATTTAGTCTAATAAAGTCTAATAAGATATTACTATTAATTACCTACTACTTATAAGTATTATTAGATATTAATTAACTAGGATATATATTAATGCTCAGTTTAGTAATACTATTATAGAGATTATATCTAATATAGCCTAACTACTGTATAGCTAATATAAGTATCTCTCTTAGTAATAAACTGTTAGCCCTTGTTATATTTAACTATAGGAACTATCTATAGTAAATCTACCTAGCTTAGGCTATTTTAGATAATTTATTAGCTATAGTTACTATATAAGTCTAATATAAACTCTGGGCGGATAAAATATCTAATAGGCTACTAGTTAGTTAATCTTAGTATTATATAGCTAGACTAGATATATGGCTGGATAAATTGAAAATACTGCTGATTTATGGATAAAGACCAGATAGTTATATCTGCTCTGTGCTCTATACTCTGTACTCTGTGCTCTGTACTCTGTACTCTGTGCTCTGTGCTCTGTACTCTGTACTCTGTGCTCTATACTCTGTACTCTGTGCTCTGTACTCTGTGCTCTATACTCTGTACTCTCTACTCTCTGCTCCCTGCTCTATATACTGTGCTCTGTATTTTAATACCCTTATAATTCTGAAAGTATCTGGAGATAAGCTGAGTTACTATAAATAATTAGAGGTATATAAAATTTTCCTCTTATATAGGTTATCCCTCAGTTAGTACTTATAGAATACTCTGTAGCAGAATAGACTCTCCTTTTATCTATCTCCTTATATATATCTCCCTTCTTATTAGCAAGAGAAAGATCTATAGCAGAGAAATAGACTAGATCTTTAAATAGCTAGATTTTTTTTAAATAGATATAGTACTATCTAATATATATTTCAGAGCTTATTACTTTTATCCCCCTTACTATAATAGTTTAAAACCTAAGGAGCTTGAGGGAGTGGTTTTATTAGTTAGTAAGTATATATAAAGGATATATCTTTAAAGAATTTCTAACTATATACTATAGCGCTCTAATCTGGTACTATAATTCTTTACTATTATATTATATAATATATCTAAAAAAAAAAAAAAAATTCTAAGGGGTTTCAGTTTAGGTATAAAATATATTCTCCTTTATAGGCTCCCTAACCTATTATTTTTAAGTAGTCTTTTAAGTACCTTTAGGTCTATAGCTTTAGTATTATAGGTAATAATATTACCTTATTAATTAAAGAAAAGGGTTATTAGTTACTTAAAGACCTAGATATTAGGGTATATACTAACTAGTTTTTAAAACCCTATATTAATACTTAGAGTATTAAGGCTCTAAAGCTAGTAAAGATATATATCCTTGATAATAAGGTAAAGAAGGTTCTTTACCTAATATATTCTGAGCTGATAATAAGGAGTAAAATAAGGATATTATTAATATAATCTTTAATAAGCCTGTAATAGTCTTCTATAGAGGGTTTAGCTAGATAAAATAGGTCTACTGCTTTTGAAATAATATACTTTTCCTAATTATACCTAATATATTAATAATAGTCTTTAGTTTCTATTCTACTATTTTAAAAATTCTGCTTTATAAATTTTTATATTTTTATCTACAAGGTATAATAAATACCCTGAATAATATACTTAGAATACCTAATAAAATACTTGAGTGCTTAATAGCTATAGGGGAGGTCTAAGTAAGAGAAGAGAGCTTTAAATAAGGCAGCTAGTATATAGTATATTAATAAGGACTTAGTATAGTTTCTTATAATATTATAGTATTATATTAGATAGCTGAATTAGTTAGAAGGTATTATAAGGTAAAACAGCCTTCTTAGGGATTATAGAAATTTATAAAGTAAGGAATTATAATTAGGTTAAGATAGATTTACTGAGAACTGAAGAGTATATTAATATTATAGAGATAATAAAGGTAAAGAATAAGATTCTCTGTATAAACTTTTAATAGCTAGAATCCGCTTAGATAGTTAATTCTAGGAATCCTAAGGAATAATATTATATTTTATCTATTCTCTTAGGCGATATTTCTATTAATAGATATATAAGGTAGATATTAACTTAAGTTACTAACTGCTCTATTACTATAAAATACTGCGAAGGGTAGAATAGCAGCTGTCTGAGAACTGGATACCTTTTATAAAGGAGAGAAATAGTATTAGTTATAGACTGGATCAGTAGATAAATATTAATTAGCAGTATATAAGCAGTTCTTGATATAATTAGGAATAGTAGACCAGTTAATTATTAATAAAGTTATAAAGGCGGAATACTTAGGAAGGCTTTAATTAATAGATAGATTAGCTATTAATAAAGCTGGGAAGGTAGGAGCCTTAAGAAGGTCAGGGTTAATAAACAGGTTAATTATAAAAGAAGCTATAAAAGCAGGATACTTAGGAAAGCTTTAATTAAAAGGTAGATTGCTTATTAATAAAGCTAGGAATATTAGGACCTTAAGAAGGCTTAGATTAATAGGCGTATTAGTTATTAATATAGCTATAAAGATGGGATTTTTAAAAAGGTTATAATTAATAGACTAACTGATTATTGATAAAGGTATAAAGATAGAGTTCCTAAGAAGGCTAGGGTTAATAGACTGGCTGACTATAGGTAATATAGCTGGTAATAATTATTAAGATAAAATCCTGAGTTATATATCTATAACTTACTGAATTTATTGAGTTTTAAGTTTCCTGTTAAAATTATATATTATCTCGGACTAGTAGTTTAGATCTTCTTACTACTAGCTCTATAGTTCTTTTTACAGTTGCTTTCTACCCTTTCTATATAATACTAATTAATTATTAAGTATTATACTAGCTCCTTTATTTAATAAATATTATTATTTAAGTGCTTTAATTATAATATCTGATATAGTATTAATATTCTTTCTATACTTTTATAAATAGGTTAAATAAGTTTAGACTTTAGTTATTTTGTTATTATATATAGGGTATAGGACAGTATAATTAATATCTATTAATTTATTATTTATAAAAGCTAGATATAGTTTGGGGTAAGGGATATAATTATATTTAGGCTAATATTGCTCTAGATTATTATACTGATTAAATTTTATAGAATACTCAGGGTAAGGTAGGAGGATACTTTTATCAGATTCTTTCTTAACTCTTAAGCCTGGAGTAATAGAAAGCCTTGAAGCTTTATTATTATCTGAGGTATTAGTAGTATAATACTGGGCTATAAGCCTTAAAATGCAGCTCTAGGGATTATTAATAATTAGTTATTTAGTAGATATAGCTATATTATACCTTAAACTCCTCTATTAAGTATTCTATATCCTTAGAAAAATTAAGGAAAGCTTAATAGCTTTATTCTTAAGCTATTTCTATTATAGAATAGTAATATTAGAAAGTAAGTTAGTCTAAGATATAAGTAAGTTTACTTTAAACTTAGGTATATTAAGTTTAGCTACTATTTATATATATAGAACAGCTTAATAGGGTCTGATAAATAGCTAAAGTAATATTTAATATCCTACTAGAGATTATCTAATACTAGCTATATATATCTCTTCTTTACTATAATTTATTTTTATAATACTTCTACTTAGCTTAGTATTTAGTTCTATCTCTATAGGTATATACCTATATAAGTGATCTGGAAATTTTACCCTTTTTACCTTAGTTGCTATTACTTACCTTAAATATAGAACTCTATATTAACTTACCTCTTTAGGTATAGCGGACTATTTGATATATAATAGTATAGGAAAAAAGGGAGGTTTTAATTATACTAACTGTAATAGGGATAGGATTAGGAAGCTATAGTAGTAATATCTTGCCTACTTATTAAAAACTAAGATATTTTTAACCCCTTGCTTTTAGTAGTTCCTAAGCTACTATAATCTCTGTCTATATTATATATTTCTGAATTCTATAGTCTGTAGTAGAGTATATAGTCTATACTCTCTGCTCCTTAGCTCCTCTACTCTCTGCTCTCTGCTCTCTGCTCCTTACTCTCTACCCTGTTTAGTATAGGCTTAGGAGGATATATAGACCTACTAATAATATATACTATATGAGCTGTAATTAATTATTTAGCTAATACTACTAGAAATATATATATATAGGGTTAAACTTTAAATCTTATTATATCTGGGCTAGTTATAAAAACTCTATAGTAGTATTAAGCAGACTATAAGTAAAATAATTAGTTAATTAAGAATCTGTAAATAAGTACTCTTTAATTAGTTTAAGTATATTCAGATTATACTTAATATAAGTAATATCTGGAAAAAGGCTGTTCTAATTTATTATACTAGCCTTAGGGCCTATAAGTTTACCCTTAGATTAATAAGAATTAAAGTTAATAAGAATAGTACTACTATCTTTACTATTTACTATAATATTAGAGAGATTAATATCCCTATAGATAAGATTCAGAGAATATAGATATATAACTCCCCTTTTTATATCCTCTATAATAGCCTGCTTTTTATTATAATCTAATAATTAATCCCTTAGTAATATTACTAATATTTATTTATATTGCTTTAAATATAGTTCTTTAATCTAACTATTAATAACTGTATACCTATAGTAGATACTGATATTAGGATATAGTACCTGCTGTAACTGCTTATATACTTGGGCTTCCTATAGTTATAGCTTATAAAAGGACTATTATATAGTGAAAGAATAGTGGCTATATATAAGGAGATTTAGTTCTTTAATAAAAATACTCTTTAGATTAAGAGGAAAGTCTGGTACTATTATTAGATTAGTTGGAAATAGTATCTAAAAATATAATATTAGTATAGCTGTTAGAGGTATCTGGGTTAGATTAATATCTCCTTTGTATTATAGGTTTTATTTAAAAAAGTATTAATTACCCTTATACAGGATAACTATTCTGTAGTTGAATTCTAGTTTATTAGTCTTTATCTAGACTGGCTAATAAGCCAGGATTTTAAAAGAGTTCCTGGAGGTAGTATCTATAGTAAATAGTAATAAATTATCTATAAGAATTATCTACTAATACTATTATACTTTTACTCAAGTCTTATCTATTCTACTATAACTTACTGCTTAACTATCTGAATATTAGTAATTAAGCTATACTATATTTCCCTATTATAGTTTACTATTATAGTCTACTATTATAGTCTACTATTATAGTCTACTATTATAGTTTACTATTATAGTTTACTATTATAGTTTATTATTATAGTCTACTATTATAGTTTATTATTATAGTTTACTATTATAGTCTATTATTATAGTCTACTATTATAGTCTACTATTATAGTCTACTATTATAATCTACTATTATAGTTTGCTGTTTAGTTAGTATACTCTGTATTTTATAATAATAAAAAGGTAAAATACTATATAGAATAACTGAAATCCTCTTAAGTATCTCCTTTTATTTTATACTTCTATACTATAAAGCAGATAAATAAAATAACTAATTAATTATTTAATTATCTATACCCTTATATTTAATATAGCTTTTAAGGAACTAACTAAGTATAAACTTATTAATTCTTATAACTAGATTATAAAGTGCTGAGCTAATAGCTCTATTTATAGGGTCAGAATTATTAATTATAGTAATACTAAGTATAAATACTCTGACTCCTATATTACAGATAGTACCTATATATCCTCTATCTTTCTACTATACCTACTAATAAACTTATATAATAGGAGCCTAGAGTGCTTTAGAGAAAAAAGGCAGGCTAATATAATTAGTAACTGAATAGGTATAGCTAATTAAAGATATATAAGGGGGTATCTAAATATATATAATAATAGCTTATATTAGCTTAGTTTAATAAATTATTTTAAATATAAACTCAGAGTAGTACTAACTTATATAAGTAGTATATTTAATTTACCTGCTCTTCTAATAGTTACTAGAACTCTATTTACTAACTATATATTAATACTTTATTTAGAAATAGAAGAGGTTACTATAGATAAAGCCCCCCTATATATTAAACTCCTCCTATAATACCTTAGTATATATAAATATATATCTGGGATAGAAGTATTCTAGTAGGAAACCTAATAAGCTAGGGAAGAATTAATACCTAATATATTCCTCGAAAGTAGTAGATTCCCTGCCTAGCTTATATATTATCTTATAAAAAGTATAACAGAGATATAGTACTATATCCCTAATAAAGCTAACTATACTAGAGTAATCTCTAGTTTAGAGAATAAATCTATTATATCTTGATAACTAGTTATAAAATAACTTACTAGTAAAATTATACCTAAACTAATAATTAAAATTAATAATCTAAGAATTAAAAGGATTAGACTGCTTAAAAATAGTACTATTAGTTAATCTGGGAATAAAAGATAGTATAAGTAGGGCTTTCTATTAAGTAATCTTATTCTAATATATACTAGGTACAGTAGATATTAATAGTAATCTCTTAGCTTCCCTAATAACTCACCTTAGTCTTGCTCTGACTCTTAATAACAGATATATAGTAACTTCTAATAATATATTTATTACTAATAATATATATACTATAACTGCCTTATATATAATAACTTCTAATAACGCCTGAGCTGATATTATATTAGTTAAAACACTAGGCTACTTTACTCAGGAGGAATATATACTAGTTAATACCTCCCTTACTACTACTATAAAACTTTTCCTCTATAACTTATTATATATAATTAAATAAAACCCTAACCTAAGAAGTAACTATAACTTAGTAGCTACTATATTAATAATATTCGCAGATATACTATATATAAATAAGTTAGACTACTATATAGTATTAGAGATTATAACTAATAAAGTATAATATATAGCTTAAGAATTATTTAGAATATACTTAGAAATAGTAGCTAGATTCTAATATATTTATCTTCCAGATAGTATATTTAAAATTCTATCTAACCCTATATTTACCTTATAAGGATATAGATATAATATTATTCACTCTACCTTTAGTAGTAAGGTATCTAATATAATTATAGTAAGTTCAAAATATCAGGATAATATAAGATATATATATAATATAACTAATACTATTAGTATAATAGTCTTACTCTTGGCTGATAAGGGTACTACTCTCTCTATATATCTTAGCTTATAGGAGGGTACTGAAATCAAGAAGAAATTATATATATAATACTAAGTAATTATAATTTAATACTAAGCTAACTCTCTTTTACCTTTCTATTCTTTCTACTAAACTAAAGCTTTATACCTTTTAGTACTATACCCTCTCTATTATACTTATTATATAATATAGTCAGTGTACTTATATCTATTACAGAATATACCTATAAAAAGCAAGTAGTTTAGTAAATAGTCTGATCTGATCTATTAATAGTAGTTAGGGGCTTTTTAGTATTACTGAAAAATTCTTTTACTCTTAGAGTAAGCCTTTAAAATTAAATAACTGTAAAATATATTAGTATAACCTAGCTCAGGCTAGATAGGAAAATATACTATTAGAAATATTACTTAAAAACTTTAGAATATTCTGTATAATAAGATTAATACTTTATACTATAGAGTATAGGTAATATATAGTAGTAACCTCTACTGTATTAGATATTAATATTAGGTATTAATTAAAAATAGCTTATTAGAGGATACTCTTTAAATCTGCTGTTATATAAGAAATAGATTTAGAGGTATTCTGTATACTTACCTTAGGATATAGAGGAAAAATATAATTAGGTATTAATAAGGGTTAGTTAAGGCTTTATAGTCCTGGATAAGAATAATAATATACCTCCTATACTTTAAGCTAGTATATATTAACCCCTCTATTATATTAAGTACTATAAAAAAAATACTAGAAGTATAAGTAGGATAAGTAGGGGTATGGTAATAAGGAAAGCTAGATCTTGAATATATAAAAATTCTGAGCTATATATAGCTAAAAATCGCTTTAGTAATAGCTGAAAAATAACTATTAGGTGAAGAGTAGAGACTTCTTAATCTTAATTTCTTCTAAAGCAGCTATTCTTCAGCTATTAGATTATACTACTAAAGAGCAGTAGTTATTAGCTAATTATAGGGTGCTCTAAATTCTTATACTGTTATTTCTTATTGGTTCAAAAGGGCCTGCAAGATTTATTATTATTCCTATACTGTAGGATATATTATACTATTTACCAGCCGGATCTGCAGTTATATTTATTAGTATAGCCTTTCCTGATCAGACTCTGAGGTTAAAGAGTTCTCTGTTATATTTAGCTGTAAGTAGGGATCTACTGGAATTAGATAATCTATTCTTTACTCTAGAGCTTATCTGGAGCCTGGATAAACTCTATAAGATATATTATCCAGATAGGGCTCTTAGGTCTTAAATCTGGCTATTAGTACTAGCCCTTTCTAATACCTATAGGAAAATATAGGCCAGAGCCTGTTTAAAATTATAATTAAATAACTTAGGCTCTCTGTTGCTAGAAGTTAAATATACTAGCCAAACTTATAGAGGTATAAAGCAATAGATAATAACTCTGAAAAGTTATATCCTGGCTCTCTATTAACTCCCCTAATCTCTCTATCTAATAATAGTATCTTTTATTAGAAGACAGTAACTACTTTATTATACTTTCTTAGCAGTAAAACCAAAGACAGGCTATACTGTTCTATTACTCCCCTAGGAATATATACTGAAAACCTGTAGTTATAATATATACTTAAGCTTAGAACTAATAACTTAATATCTCTATCCTATTATCTAGTTAAAGTCTGGTAGTAAAAGCTTATTTACTGCCCCTTACTAAATAATAAGCAGGCTAGCTTTTAAATAAATTAATAGGGAAATATTTATTTTATCTTAGGTTAGTTCTATTTTAGTATAGAGGAGCAGGGGTAACTTAAGGATAAATATAAATTAGAGTTATAATAGAGATATAGGGCTAAAAGGTAGTAGTATATACTTACCAGGTAAAGTAAAGGTAATAAGTATAAGGCTTAGGAAAAATAGATAAGTATTATTACTAGACTACTAAGCTAGGGGAATACTATAGAGAATTAAGTACTATATCTAAACTTAAGAGTTTATAAATAAAGGTAGGGGTGTTTACTAGCTGTAGATAATATACCTAATATAATTTACTAGGAGAGATATATATAACTAGAGTAATCCTACTAAGCAGCTGAAACTAGCTGCTATATAACTCTGCCTTACTATTAGTATAGATAATAATAATAGGGTATATTTTCTGAGTCTGAATATACTTTATATACTATAATTCTACTAGATAGTAGTTATACTTATAGCTAAACTTCTTCTGTACTATATTAACCCTAGTAGCTTAATTAAAGACTGGAGTAGTTAATTTATATAAATATAGTTATATATACTAGATAGTAGATATATATTTTCTTTAGGGTCCTTATTATACTTATATAAGAGGTGTGTTTTATTAAGAGAATATAATATACTTAAGGGCAGTATTACTAGCTATATAAAATAGTAGTAGAATCTATAAAGTACTACTAGCTGTTATATAGTAGTTTAGTATAGTTTACTATATTATTATTATATCTAACTGTAGCACCTTAATATATTCTAGGTAGGTATAATAGAGTATAACTACTGCCTTTTTACTATAGGTTATACTAAACTTCTAGGAAAGGGATACTATATATTAGCTTAATAATTAGTATATTAATTAAGGATCTCCAGTTAAACTGAATTAATAGGACTGGTACTAATATAGGCTGTTATATATCTAGTGAGAAGAGGTACTAAATTATATAATATTATATACCCTATAGTATCTACAGGAGGCTAACTAATATCCTGTAACCTAAGATATAATACTGTATATTAAAGCTGATATTTAGCTAATTAAGATAGATAAGGGAGAGGGGGTTAATACTACTGTAAAAGTAACCACAGAGTAATAAGTATATTATTTCTTATATTTAAGGTATTAAGATATAATATACTTAACTTTATTATAATTATAGTATTTTTATTTTTTTATAGCTCTTAGCTCTATAAGATCTAAATATATTCTAAATACTATAAATAGTAATAAAGCTTATTATACTTTATAATTAGATTTATTACTTACTTTAATATAGTTTTAATTACTTTATCTTTTCTCTTTTTATAACCTTTATTTATATATATAGTTATTAATTTATACTACTATAGCTATATACTTTATTAAGTCTTCTAACTTATCTATCTTAAAGAGTTAGTTTTTAACTTTATCTTTAAGTTTATTATAAAGTATAGATTTAAAAGGGCTATTATCTTAGTCTAAGTAAAATATAACCTTCTTAAATTTAGTAATATAGCTTAAAATAGCTTTAGTTTATTAAAGATCTTTAAATTCTTTTATAATTTATTATTTATAGTTAACCTTCTTAAAAGCTCTTATAAATATAATAATAAAGTTATTATATTCTATAAAGATATTAACTATTATTTAATCTTTATTTTTTAGTTTAACTTTATTTTTATATTAATTATAAAAAAATACTTAGAACTATTATCTTATAGTATTAGTAAGGTATATTCTTATAAACTTAACTTTATCTTTATCTTTTTTAAGTTTTATTAGAAAGAATTTAAAATAAGCTTAAAGTTAGATTTTAAATATATCTAGCTCTTAAGTATCTCTTAAGAAAAGCCTTAAAGGTATTAATTAAATAACCTCCTTTTAGTCCTTCTAAGGCTTTATCCTTTTAAGGTACTTAATATAAAATATAAGGTCTTTAATAACTTATTTTATAATAAGTCCCTTTAGAATATTATTCTATTTATTTAGAGATATAAAAGTAGTTATAATATCTTTTCTATTATTATATAGTAATTAAAATAAGGTAATTAGCTAAATAAGAGTTATTAATATATAATAGTTAAGTAATTTATATTAAATAGAGGTCTAGGGTAAGTTAAGGTTAAACTAATTAGAGTTATTCTAAGTAGTATAATTAAGTTATCTTAATACTATATAAGTTACTACTAATATATAAATACTAAGAAGCTAGTTTTAATAAAGGTAATAATAATTATAGATAAACTATTATATTAATAACTATCTAAAAGAGTATTTCTATTTAGTAAAATAAATATATATATATACTAGGGGATTATTAATACTTAATAATAATCTATATCTCTAGATTATAAGGATTATTATAAGATCCTAATAATCTATATATAATTAGTTAGAGAAGTAGGTCTTCTATTTACTAGGTAGGAATAACTTATACTAGTATAAGTTACTAACCTAACTAGTTTGTATATAACCTATATAGGGATGAAATTTATAATAGAATTAATATTTTAGATATTCTTAATTACTATATTAAGCTATTAAAGATTAAATAGTTATATAAAGATTAAATAGTTATTTAAATAGTTTTTCTATTAAAACCTCTATATATTATTAAGAGTATTTATTATAATAATTACTTATTAAGATAGAAAATAGCTAAGTTAGTTTTAAGTTTAAGTAATTATTAAATATTCTATAATTAAGCTTTTAATAAATATAATATAAATAAGAAATATACTTTCTTAAGATTATAATATACTTTAATTAATATTTTTTTAATATATTAATTCTATAAGTATTTATATTAAAAGAAGTAAAAGAAGACTCTTAATACTATAATAATATATATTAAGATTTTATTATATTAAGACTTATATTAATAAAGTAAAGAGAGAGGAAGCTATATATATATATAATATTTATAATTATAATAGTAAAAAGGTTAATAGTAAATAATAATTATTATATTAATTAATAGCTTTATTATCTATATTATAATTTATTATATAAAAGCTCCTTTTATCTTAAGTAATTAAATAGCTTAAGAAGATAAGAAATCCTTATAAAGAAAGTATTTAAAATATTTATTATAATATCTTTAAAAATTATAACTAAAGGTAATATAAGTAATTAATTAATTTACTAATTAATTATAAGTTAAAGTTTTAATTATATAAAGGAAATAGTATATTTTATTAACTAAGCTATAAAAAATAGCTCCTTTTATTATATTATTTAAAAGTATAGTTTATAAAGCTTTAAATCTTTTATCTTTACTTTATTAATATAAGAAAAAGCTTAAGTAAAAAGTAATATCTTATAAAGAGGAGGTAAATAATAATATAAACTAAAGAGCTTTAATATAAAACTTAATAAAAAAGTATAAATTTCTTAATCTTAAAGTTAATAAATATTATAAACTTACTTTTATATTATAAATTTCTTAATCTTAAAGTTAATAAATATTATTAACTTACTTTTTATTAATTTTATATTTTAAATTTCTTAATTTTAAAATTAATAAATAGTATTAACTTACTTTTTATTAGTAAGTAAGAGAGCTATATAGTTATATAGTAGCTACTAAAAAAAAAGAGAAATTCCTAAATACTAAGAATTAAATAACTTAATACTATAGCTAGTATAATAATATATTAAACTTTAGCCTTTTTACCTAACTATAAGGCTTATACCTAGCTATATATAAGGTTTAATACTAATAATAGCTTATACCTAGTATATAAGTTTTTTATTAGTATAACTCCTTTTATAAACCTTAAAATACTACTTTCTATCTATTTAAAGGCTGCTATCCTCAGCTGCTGTGAATATACCTAATAGAACTATATAGCTTAAGTCTATATTAATAATCTATCTATTCCGTAATTACTGCTTATAGATAATTTAATAATATATTAGTACTTAGCTAACTCTATTAAGTCTTATATATTACTATATATACTTAAGTCCTTATTAAAATTAAATATCCTACTAAGCTCTTGCCTAATCTACTTTAAACTTATAACTATAAGTATAAAATATCTTACTTAAAGGATATATTAAGATACTAAAGTATAAGCTACTAGAGGTACTAGTACTTATTATTAGGGATAGGTAGCTATATAACTTACTAATCTCTAGGCTTCTTAATATAGATAGAAGTAACTATAAGCTTATAGATATTACTAAGGTAATAAGGTTATTAGAGATTAAGGTGCTTTAAGATCTTAATCTTAAGTAGCTAGCTAATCTTTTTAATCCTAAAGTATATATTAATATAAAATAGTAATTATAATTATTATAACCTCTAGCTATTATTATAAAGATAGCTACTAAGATTGCTTAGGTTAATAGAATATTTATATATAATTAGGGAGGAGAGAGGAAGGAAGGAAGGAAGGAAGAGAGATAGATAGCTAGGCTAGTTAAATATAAGCCTACTTATCTCTCTTAAATATATAAATATATATAAATATATATCTATCCTTATATCTCTTTACTTACTTTTTATTAATTTTATATTATAAATTTCTTAATTTTAAAATTAATAAATATTATTAATTTACTTTTATATTATAGACTTCTTAATTTTAGGATTAATAAATATTATTAATTTATTTTTATATTATAAATTTCTTAACTTTAAAGTTAATAAAAATTATTAACTTACTTTTATACTTTAAATTTCTTAATTTTAAGATTAATAAATATTATTAACTTATTTTTATATTATATATTTCTTAACCTTAAGGTTAATAAAAATCTTAACCTTAACCTAATATATATTATATTATCTAGCTCTTAGTATAAATATAAAATTTATATACTAAGATTAGTTAGATATAAGTATATATATATTAAGGATGCAGGAGGACCTAATTAGCTCAGAGCCTTAGATAGGTGCCTATAATTATATATAACCCCTGTTATCCCTTTAGGGCTAAATTCATCTGGGTACTAGGTTAAAGGCCTCTTCCCTTTAACTTAAGAATATAGAAAATAATTTATCTCTGTCTTATACTGGGATATAAGCAAAAGTACTACTAATACTATTAATTTTAATTCCTTTAGTTTTTAGGATTTTTATAAAAAGATAAAGTTTAATATTAGAGATAATAAAGTAGCTATCTATAGAGTATACTTTAAGATATACTAGTAGGGAAGTACTAGTTATCTAAATATTTTTATTAGATATTTAAGTGGTCTTAATATAGATAGAAGTTTATAGCTGTAAATAGGGAATAAAACAAGCTAAAAAAAAAAAAAAACAGAGGCAAATAAATCTATTAAGGAAGCCTAAGTCTAGCTGTTCTCCCTTCTTAATCTATCTCTGTATATTATACTTAAACAGAGTATATAGCTATCCCTGCGGAGAGTATTGGGATATATCTTAGATTTCTATTCCAGTACTAGTAAGAATTAGATATTAGATTTACTCTTATATATATTTTTGGAGTTTACTAACTGGAAATACCTGATTATAATCTATAGCAGGAGGCCTACTGTTATAAAAGTATTTTCTAGGTCTATAATTAGATAGGATATATTGCTTTACAGAATAATTAGTAATAATAAAATACAGGAAATTTTAGGATTAGGATATACTAATCTACTGACTGAACTCTAAGTACTTTTAGAAGGAGGTATAGTTTTACCTTTAGGAGGAGAGCTTATTTTACTCTTGGGAGGAGCAGGCTTAGCCTATTAGTAAAGAGAAGATCTCTTACTTTAGATATAATAGCTTTTAGGTACTACTCTTAGGATAGTATTTAAAATCCCTTCAGATTATTAAATAGCTCTATTACTATATCTTAGGCCTCCTTTAATAGTAATAGTACTTCCAGATAGTAGGAGGAGAGTAGAGGTAATAAAAGTAGAGGGTAGTATTTTTATATTTAATATAGTAAGAAGAATAATAGTATAGGTATAATAGTTAAATATTAAGATAATAGTTAATAATAGAATATAAGTTAAGGATAGAGACTTCAGTCTAGCTTTATATTATCCTGTAGATATAGAGATTAAATTTAATTTAAAATATAAAGAACTATTAATACTATAAAGTAAACCTAGGGCAGTAGTAATTTTAACTAAAAGAAGAAAACAATAGCTCTAGGATAATAATTTACTAATTTTATCTTTGCTACTATAGTTCTATTATTAGTAGTACTTCTTTAGGGCTTATATATAGTAGTATAACTAATAGTATATCTAAGAGTAGTAATCTTAAAATTAGCTTTCTGCTTTAATATTCTTAAGCTAATAGTTTAGATACTTAAACCTGCTTAAACCTGCTTATTCTACCTGAATTATTATTTACTTTTATCTTTTATAATCTGAGAAGTATATTAGCAGGTCTCCTGCCTTAGATACTGTAGTTAGAAAATAAATCTAGATAGATCTGCTTTAGATTAGAAGTTTAGTTAGTTAAGTTCAGAGGATAGTAAGTAGGTTAAAAAAAATATAGCCTAAATTCGGTAGGCCTTACTATAAGTATACTACTCTTTTTTTAACCTACTTAGATAGATCCTATAGGGCGGCCGGTGGTATATGGAATTATATATTAAGGCCGAGGTAATGTAGTCTTTTGAGGGTGGAGTAACTTCGCTCTCGTGCTATTAAAATTTAGGTAATAAAATGCCTTATATTAATTACTAAGGCCTAGACTAGTATAGCTGGGTGGAGTAACTTGCTCTTATACTATTAAAATTTAGGTAATAAAACGCCTTGTATTAATTACTAAGGCCTAGACTAGTATGGCTGGGTGGAGCAACTTTACTCTTATACTATTAAAATTTAGGTAATAAAACGCCTTATATTAATTACTCAGGCCTAGACTAGTATAGCTGGTTGTACTGGTCTAGGCTTAAATTTATCTATAAGACCTACTGAGGGGTAACTTAATATATAGATGCCTACTATCTAATATATCTATATATTCTTATGGATTTCCTACTTGATTTATAATATCTAATATGCTTCTCTTTTACTTAAGACCTATTTATTATCTTAAAGAATATTAAAGAGAATAATACTAACTGTATATTCTTTAAAAGCTTATTGCTTTCTACTTAGTTTTTCCTTCCTGAATATTTAGTAGCCTAAGGTAATCCTGTCTACTAACTTCCCCCCCTGGATTCTAAAGCTATTATTATACTCTGCTAAGTCTGTTAAGTAGGTTTAAAGGGAATATAGGATCCTTCTAAGATAATAAGGGTATACTGAAAAGAGGAGTTTAAAGATAAGACTAGTACTATATATATCTTAGTACTATTTCCTAATACTAAGCTAGAGGACCCTGAGTATAGCCTCCTATAAAACTATCTTCTGGGATATTACCCTATATTGGATTCTTTTAGAAACTTAGTTTGAGATAGTTATATTATATACTATTACCTAGAGTCTTACCTTATAAAAGAAGAAGATAATACTAACCAGAAGATTGTATAACTCGGTTATTTCTCTCTCTTTACAGTTGAGTTCCAGAATAAAGATGTAACTATATATATATATATCTGTAATATATATAGTTTCCTAAATCTGAGTTTATATACCAGTAAGCACCTCCTTTATTTTTATATTATACTTAATTAATTATTTACTAATATAATAATAGCTTTAGATCTCTAGATTAATTTAGATCTAAGCCTATTTATAATAGATAATATAGTCTGGGACTTAATTTAAAGCTAGCTAGATATATATATAAGAACCTATAAGTGCTATAATAAATACAAACAGGTTGTACTAGACTGCTTTCTATAGCTAGACTGTACTTCTAAATCCTTTCGCCTTATTAATAAAAGAGAACTAGAGCTTAGTATCTGCTATATTACCCTTACTTACTACTATAATATTAATAATCAGAGCCTTTAGCTCACCTAATTAATACTGGAATAACTCTCCTCTTTACAGCCCCTTTTAATCTTGCCTTTAGTATACCGGGATGCCTTTTCAGTTATATCCTGGTTAGGCCTTTCCTATCTATAGATTAATTGTCTCTGTATTTTCCAGACTAATTATATAGAGCCTTATTAGGCTACTGATAATAACTAGTTATAGGATATATTTTTTAATATATTCTTAGGTATTGCTATAACAGGGTTAATATTACCTTCCTCTGGTCTTTTCGCTATATACTATTAGCGCCTTATTATACCTACTGTTCTTTATATCCCTGTAGATAATAAAGGAACTATGGTCCTATATATAGCTAAGAGTAAGTAATAGGGAGAGAAGATTATTAACTTTTAGGATAAACCTCTTTCTAAGAGTGCCTAAGCTATAAATTAGTAGCTGTTAATACCTTGAATGCTTTATTTTGGGTACTCCCTAATATATTAGGAGTATTATAGTGCTATTTATAATAAGACTTATCTAAAAGGTAGATTTAACTTTCCAGACTTTTACTTTAGGTTAGAGGGTAAAAAGATATAAACCGGGTAGGAACTTTAAACTATATAGAAGCTACTTCTTAATATTATCTTCCTAGCAGCAGACCTAGTTGATTAAGTATTTGTTTACTAGTTTGCTCTTTTGGAAAGGTTTGCTCTATACAGTTTCTTATCGCCAGGGGAAAGGCTAGCTAGAGTAGCTGGTCTGGCTTCCGAAATAGGAGAATTATTAAGCTAGCAGGGTTATAATAATACAGTATACTTTGCTGGAATATAGAAAGCTATACTTCCTGGTAGCTTACTATAGAATATCTATAAAGATAGTTATTATCCAGTAGGAAATAATATACTATTGTAGAGCTAGGCTACTATTAAGGGTCCTTTAGTTATTCAGAAAGTAATACCGGAAAGAGCTAATGAAGGTCTTATCTGTAAGCTTGTCTCTGCTAATATAAGTACTCCGAGCTTTAAATAAATTACTGGAATTTCAGATAGAGTAGTTATACTTAAAGGGAAGCTATTTTCTGGAAAAGTAGTATAAAATACTATATTACTACCTTCTATTGGAATAATAGTAGAAATAAGATAGGATCTTAAGAGTCTAGCTACTATTAGCAGCAGTCCTATTGTATTTAATACGCTAAACTCGATACAGGGTCTTAATTAGACTATAGTTTTTAATACTAAACAGGATATAATATATAATATATTTTGCTTTCTAATTTATATGAACCTAGAAAAAGAGTAATAGTATTAAATTACTGGGCTGGTTTTATCTCAGCTTAATAATAGCTGCTTTGCTTAGTATAGTTTATAGAGTATAATAGTAGACTCTACAGAGAAGGTGCTGGAAATTATTAATAGTATATTTAACTAAGATATAGAAATTATCTGAGGTTTAGGGGTTATTATTATTATAGTTACTTTTATCTATATATATATTTCCTTTATAATATTCTTTCTATTAAGTATATTAGTACTAACAGGCTATAGGTTGATATTGTTAGTAACTGAAGCTATCTGCGAAGGCTGATACCTGCGGCCCAGCCTGTTCGAACGTATAAAGAATTTACTAGTAAATATAACTATAATTCCTATAGAGGCCAGCAGATTAATAAATATAAAGGTAATCCTCTATCTTGCGATAGCTGCAAGCATAATTCAGTAGATTAAGAATAGCCTTCTTCTATAAGAGAGGTCAGTCCGGATAAGGGAAGAAAGAGAGGTCAATTAACTAGCTAGTTAGGATCGCTAAGGCCCTCAGCCTATCAGAGTTATCTATATTAGCCGGTAGGAACCTTCGCAGCCTTATTATCTTAAGTATTAACTAAATACCTAATTATTAGTATAGGCCCGATAGCTTGAAGAGAGTCCTAATCCTATTAATTATGCTGGATGAGGGAATATTGAGATCTCGGTTATATAGATATAAAGATCCCTATTATGAATTTTACCCCTTATATAGGTTATAGGTAGATCTGGTTATATTAGTAACTTATACTAGTGTAAGTTATTCTACTTTTTTCTCTTAACTAGCTTAATTAAGATTAGCTCACTATAGCTTATAAGTGAGCTATAGTAATCTAAGGTATAGCTTATACTAGATTACTAATAATCTAAGGTAATCCCCCTAGTATATATATATATTTATTTTACTAAATAGAAATACTCTTTTAGATAGTTATTAATTATAATAGTTTACCTACTATTATTACTACCTTTATTAAAACTAGCTCCTTAGTACTTATATATTAATAATAACTTATATAGTACTAAGATAACCTAATTATACTATTTAGAATAATACTTTAATTAGTTTAACCTTAATTTACCCTAGATCTCTTATTTAATATAAGTTACCTAATTATTATATATTAATAACTCTTATTTAGCTAATTACCTTATTTTAATTACTTATTAAACAGAGAAAGTACTACTAGTACTACTAAATCCAGTAGGTTTTACTACTATTTTAACTAGTACTTATAGTATAGGGATACTTAAGGTTTAGATTAAGAGAAAGATACTCTCTACTTCTGTTAGTACCTAGTAAGCTAAAGCCCCTGCTTTAATAAATAGTATATACTAAGTATAGCCCAGGGGTACTAATATCTTTTATCTATCTACCCCCTCTTACTAAAATAGATACTAAACCTATATTCTATTTTTTATCTCTTTATAACTCTTTAATAGATCTATTACTTCCTATAAATATTAGTAGTAGTAGGCTGCTTTAGCCCTATATATACTAATAATATTCTATATCTCTCTCTTCTTCCCTTCCTCCTATATATTACTATTTTTATTTCTTAGCTACTAACTATTTTAACTAAATAGTAATAAACTTAACTATTATACTCTTAATAGTAGCTATAAATAGCCTATATAATTATATAATCTTTCTTTAAAGCTTTACTATCTATAAGATAGAGAAATAAGCTATAAATAATAAGCTTATACTCTTAGTTAAATAGTATACTATTTATTATATATAATTAAATAAAGTATATTTTATTAAGTCTAAATACTCTATTAAAACTGAAATAAATATAAGTAGGATATTTAATAAATAGTTATAATATATAGAAATACTCTATTAAACTTATCTTATTAGCTTCTGATTTTCTAATCTAACTAATATAGTTACTATACTGTTACGAACAAAGCATATACCTACTGTATCACGTGGCATACCCCACTTTTCTCACTAATAAGAGATAGATCACTCCGGATTATTAGTGAGCCTGAATGATCCTCAGCTAAACTCACTCTGGATCACCAGTAAGCTATCGTGAGCCCCTGGTATATATATATATTCATTTCACTAGATAGAAATACTCTTTTAGACAGTTATTAATAATATTATCTATATATCTATTATTACTAGTTCTATAATACTTATATATTAATAGTAATTTGTATTATACAGCCTAAGATAACCTGATTATACTACTCAGAATAATACTCTGATTGGTTTAACCCTAACCTACCCTAGACTCCGTCCAGTATAAGTTATCTAACTGTTATATATTAATAACTCTTATTCAGCTGATTACCTTGTCTTAATTGCTGTATAATAATGAAGAAGATATTATGGCCGCTGCAGTACCTCCAGCCCAGCAATAGTATGCTCCTGCTACTAATAACAACCTACCTGCTCTAACTGTCGAGGATAACGCTATGGACGAAGATAGTGATAATAGTAGCGACGATAATAATAACTATGCTGAGGAAATCTAGCTCTTGTAAGACCAAGTTAACCAGCTCAATATGTACCTTGCGGATACTCGCTAGGAATTGGCTAATATAATAGCCCTTATGGCGCAGTAAGCCGCTATGAATACTAATATCTATACTCAGGCTATAACTGCTGTTTAAGGACAGGAGCTAGAATAACTACTTAAGCTACTACTACCTGAAATATTTAATAGAACCTAAAATAAACTCTAAGGATTTATAACTTAACTCTAAGTATATTTTAATTACTTTCCTATTATACTTAATACTAGTAAAAGGAAGGTTATATATACCTACTTATAACTTAAAGGAGTTATATTTAACTGGTTTGAACCTATTATAAGGGAATACCTTAGCGGATAGGGAAGCTAATAAACTATTAATATTATAATAAGTTTTAATTACTTTATAGAAGTTCTTAAGTAAACCTTTAGTATTTAAGATAAAAAGCGTAAGGTAGAATATAAGATTAATATACTTACTCAGAAAGGATTATATTTAACCTTTAGTACTTACTACCTCCAGCTGCTAGCTAAGACTGGATAGGATAAGGAATATATTATATCTTACTATTTTAACTAACTTAAAAGAGAAGTTTAGGATAAACTCTATAAGGAAAACAGGTTAATAAGTATTTATAAGTATATAACTATAGCTATAAGAATTAATAACTGATAGTACTAATAGCGAACTTATAAATAGTAAATAACCTATTTTGCTAATACTAGGAAACTATAATAATAGTATACTGTAGTCTCTGGGATATATATAGGACCTATAGAGCTAGGAGCTATAGAGAAATATAAATACTATAATTATAATAAGGTTAGATATATTTCACCCTAATATCTAGAACCTAAGAAAGATAAGAAGAAAGATTAGAAACCTGCTAAGAATAGTAAGAAATAATTAGAAGTAATTAGGAAAACTAATACTAAAGTTTTAGGAATAATATATAAGATCAATCGGGAAGAAACCCCTATAACTATTATAATTCCTAAGTATCCTCTAAGAGATATATTTATTTTCTAAGAAGTACTAGAACCTGAGGAATATATAAAACTCAGTATAGCTAGGAAATAATAAGAAGAAATCTAATAGATCTTCTAAGAGCTTAAGGAAAAGCTTAAATAAGAGGAACTAGTCCTAGGATTTAAACTACCTACTAAATATAAATATATATTCTATTATACTAATAGAGTTATTCTATAAAATTCTACTAAAAAAGAATAATACTAGTAGATAAGGATAGAAATTAAAGCTGAATATAGCGAACTCTATATATACTATCAAGAGAAAATACAGGAACAATATCCAGATATATCAGAAGAACTAGTTATTTTTAGAAATAATACTATTAGTACTATATAGCTCGGTAACAGTATATATAAGATACTAACCTGTATAGAGATAATATAGATATATAACTATCCTCTGGAATTATAGATAACCTGCTATAATAATTAGTATTGAATATATTAAATAGAGAAAGCTAAAAATAATTTCTTTCTATATCCTAATAGAAGAATACCTAATAAATATACTATAGAATAGATATAATAATTTATATACTAATAACAGGGTATAAAATAATATACTATCTTTAAGGAAGACTTAGAAGAATACCCTGAAGAATATACTTATAGTAAACTACTAGTAGAATTATATACTAAACTAAGGTATAAGATTTATAAGAAGGCTAAAATTAAATTATATTATAAGAATAAGGACCTTAAAGACTAAGTAATAGCTGAATATAATAGTTAAATTAAATAATACTATAACTGGAAGTATAGGAACTATCTGGAAGCTAAAATAATAGTACTAGAACTAGCTAAGTATAGTAATAATAATATAAACCCTGCTAAGATATACCTCTAATAGTATTAGTAATAGGAAGAAAAAATAAGATAATACTGTAAATAAGGTGTACTATCTCTAACAAATAGTAGAGAAAGTAGTAATATAGAGAAATAAGAAATTACCTCTACTAATAAGAAAGAATAGGATAAAGCTTACTCTAATAATAGGATACCTATAATAATTAATAAATTAAATAATTAGAAAAAGAAATATAAATAATTTATCCCTAGTTCTATAGATAAACTAAGAATCTTTATAGATATCCTGAAATAGATATCTAAGAATAAAGAAGAGTAAGAACAGCTTAAATAATAAGTTAACTAGGTAAAAAATAATATAAACTATCTATAATAGGGCTATAGTATAGTAAAATAATATTAAATTAGAAGACCCTAGGAGCTATAGAGGGAGAAAATTTAATTAATATTATTATAGATATTAAGATCGAGGGATACTAGCTTATAGTATAGATAGACTGTAGAGTATTATATAATTATATCTTACCAGCAGTAATTAACTAACTCCGCTTACTATAGAGGATAAAGAAGAAGTCCTATAATATTATAACTCCGGATAGAATATTATTTAAGTATAATAATAAAATTATTAACTCTAAGACTAATTACCTTATAACTAAAATCTAAAGGAAAAAATTTAATATTATATATAACCTAGTACTATTAAATTCCTATAATATTATATTAGGATTACTATAGCTATAAGATATAAACCTACTAATAGACTGGTTTACTGGCTGTATAGAGTAGAGGGATACTCTTATAAACCTATATTAGGATTAATAGAAATTAAAATTTTATTAGATATTAGAAGAATATAATAATTCCTTAATAACTAAAAGTACTACTATAAAAAACCAAAATAATAACTTATAATAATAAGTAGATATAGTAGTTACAGCCTTAATAGTACTATAACCTAGTATACTAAAAAACCTATCCTACTAAGAATTATAATAAATAAACTAAATCTTAGGCTAGATATAAAAATTAGAATAACCCCTAGAAATAAACTTTATTGATTAGATATATATAATAAATTAATAAAAATATAATTATAATATTAAGTTTAATCTATAGTATAAGTAAGTAAGAAAAGAACAGCTATAAAAAGATAAGGAAGAATACCTTAAAAGGGGAAGACTAGACTATATTCCGAAGGAATACTAGAAATATAATAAACTATTTAAGGAAACCCTAGAAACCAGATTACTATAATATAGCTAATAGGATTATAAAATCTCTATTATTAATAGAGGAGAACCAGCCTTCTATAAACTTTATAACCTTATAGAACCTCAGTTATAAATACTCTATAAATATATTAATAATATATTAGTAAAAAGCTATATATAGTTATTAACTTTATCTGCAGGATACCCTGTAATATTTATACCTAAGAAGAATAGTAAACTCTGTTTAGTTATTAACTATTACTAGCTAAATAAGATTATATATAAAGATAGGATACCCTTACTGCTGATTATAGAACTCAGAGACTAATTACAGGGTAAACAGTAGTTTACTATACTGGATCTAAAGGGAGCTTATAACTTAATATAAATAAAAGAAGGAGATAAATAGAAAACAGTATTTAGAACGAAGTTTAGCTTATATAAGTACCTTATTATACCCTTTGAACTAATAAATATATCTGTAATATTCTAATAAATAATTAATTAAGTACTCCGGGAGTATCTTAATATCTTTATAGTTATATATCTTAATAATATTTTAATATTCTTAGATAATCTGGATATATATAAGGAATATATATATAAGGTCTTAAAGAAACTAGAAGATATAAATCTCCTAGTAGAACCTAAGAAAAGTTAGTTTTATATTAAGGAAGTTAACTTCCTAGGATATACTATTTAACCTAATAAAATATAAATAGAAAAAAGTAAAATTACTATAATCTCTAAATAGGAAGAACTAATAAATATTAAAGAAGTATAAGCTTTCCTCGGATTTACTAATTACTACTAATAATTTATTAAAAACTATAGAAAGATTACTATACTACTATATAATCTAATAAAGAAAGAAAAGGAATTTCGATAGAACTTAAAATATTAGTAAGTATTTACTAATATTAAACTCTGTATAACTAATAAACCTATACTACAGATATTTGACCTGAATAAGGAAGTAGAACTTGAAACTAATACTTCAGACTTTATAATTAATATATAAATCAGCTAAAGAGATAATAAAGGAAGACTATACCCTGTAGCGTTCTACTCGAAGAAGCTATACAGTACAGAACTTAACTACCCTATCTATAATAAGGAATTTATAGCTATTATATATATATTTAAAGAGTTCGAATACTACTGCCTGGGAATATAATATAAGGTTAAGGTATATACAGACTATAAGAATATTCAGTATTTCGCTATAACTTAATAACTCAATAGATAATAAATATACTATACTGAATACTTATCTAAGTTTAACTATGAAATTATATATTGAAAAGGGTCAGAAAACAGATAAGCTGATACTCTTAGCTATAAATCCGAATATAAATAAATAATCCTGAAAACTAATAGATAACTGTTTTAAATAAATAATAAAGAATATTTAGTATAATAAACTTTAGGCGCTATACTAAGAGAAACAGTATATATTAAAGTCCAGATAGAAGCTATACTAGATATAAAAGTACTATAATAAGATATAAAAATAATACTTATTAAAGAAATCTATAAGTACCTGCTCTTAGGATATTAAGGAGTTAAGAAAATATTCAACAGGATAAAATAATATTATAATTACCCTGGTCTACGAAAGGATATATAAACTGTAGTTTCAGAATATAATACTTATATATAAATTAAATCCGCAAGATATAAACTATACAGAGAACTTAAACCAGTTTCAGTACTAGAATAACTATAGTAATTAATATCCTTTAACTATATTATTAAGCTACTATTATTAATAGAACTTATAATAGGAGTATAGTATAATAGTATCTTAGTTATTATTAACAGACTTATAAAGTATAGATATTTTATTCTATATAAGGAAGTAAGTTCTATAGAAGACCTTATATACTAATTCCTATAATATATAGTTAGTTACTATAGATTATCTAAAGAGATAATCTTAGATAGAGGAATAACTTTTACCTCTAAATTTTAGTAATCCCTTATAGTATAAATAGGTACTAAGTATAAGCTTTTAATAGCTTACTACCCCTAGAGTAATAAATAAACAGAATATTTAAACTAAATATTAGAATAATACTTATAAGTATATATTAATTATAAATAAGATAATTAGGTATAACTGTTACCTATAGCTCAGATTATATATAATAGCTCAGTATAAGAATCTACCTAGCTTATATCTATATATATAAACTATAGCTATAAACCAGAATTCCAGAACTAATAAATACTTAATAGACTAAATATACCTACTGCTATACTTATAAAAGAAATATTATACTTATTATATATAGAAATAAAGATAGAATTAGAATTTATCTAAGAAAGAATAAAAAAATACTATAATAAAATAAGATTAAAGGGACTAATTTTAAAGGAGGGAGATAAAGTCTACCTACTCTGTAAAAATATTATAATAATATAACTAAGTAATAAATTAGACTATAAAAAACTTAGACTATTTAAAATTAAGAATAAAAAATCAGATACTAACTATAAACTATTATTACTGGATATAATATATATCTACCCAGTTTTTTATATCTTATTACTTAAAAAAGTACTAGAAAATACTCCAGATTAAGATTATCTGATTAAGGTCTATAAAGAAGAATATAAGCTAGAAAAAATACTAAAGAAAGAAGTTAGAAATAGATAAATATTCTACTTTATTAAATAGAAGGGATATACTAATAAAGATAATACCTAGGAACCTGCTAAGTACCTGAAGAACTACCAGAAGCTTATCTAATAGTTCTACTAGTAATATCAGAAAAAAAGGAAGGATCAGAAAAGTCAGGGAGAATCAAAGTCTAATTAATAATCCCTATGGTACTAAGGGACTGTACTATACTAATAGCCTATTGCTCCTCTAAAATTACCTCCTCCTGAGTATAAATACTATCCTATTTATCTAAATTATATACTCTATAATAAAATAAATACTGGGATTTCTCCCGAGCTACCTGATACTGATAATAGAGGTAAGAAACCTTTGCTAAAGCCTCCTGGAGAGCTAGCTCAGATAAAGCTAATTTATTCTCCAAACACTGCTCTTCAGTAACTGAATATTTCACTATATATAAATCAGTAGGAATCAGAAATATAAGGAATAAAATTATATATGCTGAGATACTACCTTAATACTATTATAAGATCGACCTAGCTTTATATACTCCCTATAGTAAGAAGAAGCTTTAATTATATGATATACCTTCTTACGCTTAAAATAATTTGAGCAAGGTATAGTTTTAATACCTATCTCTTCGATTAGGGATATAAGATACTTATACTACTATAATTTCTTAGATAAAGACTGTAATATAGTTAGTAATATACAGAATAATTAAGAATAAAGAAATTATATACTAAATATTAACTATAAAAACTGGTCTTAAGGATAAAACTAATAGGGAGGGAGTAATATATTACGAATAAAGTATATACCTACTGTATTATATAGTATACCCCACTTTTCTTATTAATAAGAGATAGATTACTCCGGATTATTAGTAAGCCTGAATAATCCTTAGCTAAACTTACTCTGGATTACTAGTAAGCTATTATAAGCCCCTGGTATATATATATATTTATTTCACTAGATAGAAACACTCTTTCAGACAGTTATTAATAATATCGTCTACATATCTATTATTACTAGCTCCATAATACTTATATATTAACAGTGACTTGTATTATATAGCCTAAGACAACCTGATCGCGCTATTCAGAATAATACTCTGATTGGTTCAACCCCGACCTACCCTAGACTCCGTCCAGTGTAAGTTATCTAACCGTTACATATACTAATATAAAAATTAGAAACTAGAAGATAACTATTTAGAATCTTAAGCTTAAAATAATATAAAACTTCTTCCTATATATCTATAAAAGATCTAAAATTATATTATAGGATACTAATAAGAAGTATATTTATTAGTTTTAGTAGCTATATATAATAGTTACTAGCTAGTATATAGACTGGAATAATACTAAGGAAGTATATAAGGTAGATAGACTCCTTCTAATTATATAAATATAGCTAGTTACTATTCTATATACTATATAAGCTCTACTAATAGATAGCTAGTATTATTACTAAGTCTTAGCTTCTTATTTTAACTACTAAGTATCTAATATTAATAGTAAGCTGGTTCTTAATATAGATAATCTATATATTATTTTAATATTTAATATTATATATAATATAAGTATTTTCCCCGGTAAGTAGTACTATATCTACCTAGCTAGCTATTATTAGCTACTATACTATATTAGAATATAATCTACTAAGCTTATAGATAGTAAGTAAAAGAAATCTAAAAATAGATCTATTAAAAAGCTCTTTAAGAGCTAGTTTATCTAGTCTCTCCCTTCTAATACTAATAATATTAATAAAGATAATAGCTCTTTTATAGATAAAGACTCTAAACTTAAGAATCTTCTTTCCTATAAGACTATAGGGTATAAGTATCTAAAGACCCTCTACTATAAAGATATTCAGATATTAATTATATAGTATCTGATTACCGGATAGTATATACCTACTATAGCTATTAAGTTTATTTATTATAAAGAAGCTAATAAGAAATCTAAACTATATATTCTTCTATTCTTTAATCTAAATAATTAAGCCTTATATATTACTAATAGCTTTATTAGAATAATTTTCTATTTTACCCCTACTAGAAAAATTCTCTTCTATACTATTTCTACTATTATTACTTTTACTCTATATAATAATATCTTTAATATAGTAAGCTTAATAGATATAAAGAGTATCTTTATATTAAAGCTATTATAGTTTAAGGAATATACTCTACTCTAATAGAAGGCTTCTAAACTAAAGACTTCTATATTTTATTAGTACTATAGTATTATATTCTCTTATACTAATACTATATTATATTTAAAGCTTAGAGATAATATTAGCTAATAGAGTTTTAATTTAGAGTATAAGAGAAGATAGATATCTAGATTTACTTAGAGGGGTACTACTAATATAGCTAATAGTATATATTATATTTATTATCTATCTAGAATAAATAGTTAGAGCTTAGAGATAGTACTAACTAGACTTATTATTCTAGAAGATATACTAGATACTATTTATAACTAAATAATATACTATAATCCTTAATTTATAATATTCTACTATACTTATCTTAATAAGATTACTAACTTTAATCTTTAGAATACTTTCCTTAAGGAAGAGAAGGAGATATAGCTATTCTAGCTATTTATATATATTAGCTTTATATATAACCCTTAAATAACTTTTAATATAGTATCTAAGGAAGTATAAGCAGGCTTAGTACTAGATCTAAATATCTAAAAGCTTAAATAATAATATACTATACTCAGATAGGGGAACTACTAGATTAAGAGCTATTAGGATAAGAAGAAGATCTATAAGCTTATAAATAAAATCTACTTAAAGTATATATAGTATTAAAAGAAGATTATTAAAATATACTATAAGTATTACTTTTATTATTAGCCTACTTAGGATATTAAGATATAAGTATAGGGGGAAAAGGAAGAGAAGTATATAGAGCTAGTTATTAATATTATTATACTAATACAAGCTTAGCTAGTAGAGATTCTCTATTACTAGTTCTATAATCTGGATAAAGATTAGATCCTTTATTATAGAATTAAGACTATTAATTTAATAATAATACTCTATAATAAGAGAGAGATAGTTAAATAAGATTATATCTAGCTAAGGGTTAGCTCTGAACTACTTATTAAAGCTAAATTACCCGGGGTATATAGTAAAGTTATATCTAGTTCTAATCTATTCCCTCTTCTTATATAAGTAATATAGTATCCGGATTATATTAGTAATAAGTAACTATCTATTAATAAGCAGATCTTCCTATACTACTAGCTAGCTATTATAAATAATTATTTTAATAACTATTATCTAGCTAGATAGGAGTAAGCTAAGAAACAGGGGTAAGTAATTAAGTATAAGTATCTAAAGTATAAAGATATTAACTTTTAATATTTAGACTACTTTAGAAGTTATATATAGAACTAGTATAGTATTACTCTATAGGTATTAAATCAGGTAAAATAGAGATAGCTATATAAAGCTAGATACTATTAAATAGTAAAAGCTTATTAATATTACAGTAGAACTATAGTAAGATTATTATATACTAGTAGAGAAATATAGATAGTAATTAGATTAATTCTATTCTAGAGGTATATTTAAGCTCTTTAGACTAATAAATATAGGGCTTACTATAAAATAATATACTATTACCTGCCTAACTATCTTCCTTAGGATTTTATTCCTTATCCTTATATATAGGCTAGACTCTATAATAATAAGAGTAAGTATAATAAAGGCGGTAAAAGAAGGTAAAATAGCAGTATATAGCTACAGGCAGTAACTGCTTAAAGTAGTATAGGAAATAAGCTTAGAAAATAAACTAATTATAATATTTTGATTTTTAGCTACTAAATAAAAGGATATCTAGATTATTATATATTATACTAAAGAGATAAAGCCACAGTATATATATACTCTATACTACTAGCTAGCTAAATAAAGCTACTGGAATCTTTCCCTTCCCTCTACTTAGTAGCTAAGGCTGATTATAATATACTATATATATAGGACCTTTAGATTTTCTTATAGGTATTTATTTATACTGGTTTCTAGATTCTTACTAACTTTAGATCTAGGATATCTGGAACCTGAGCTGAGTTATATACTTATTATTATTATATAATTATAATATAGTATAATAAAGGGTTATATAGAGATCCAGCTAACTAAATATTCGGAATTTAGCTAGCCTGTAAATATCTAGTTATCCGAGCGGTATATTATTTAAAGCCAGGGTTAGGTATATATAATATGCTATCTATAATAGGCTAGTAACCTTAGTTAAAGAAACTGAGTATAGCTTCTTTTTATTTATAATAGAAAATAGTTTTTTATACTTCTGGAATTCCTTCCTTTACTAGAAGGGCCTATATAATAATAGATAGAGATAATCTATATCTATATCTTCTATTTCTTTAAATATCTATTTACAGGTAATATTATATATAGAACTCTTTTCAAGATATCTTAGTATCTATTCCTTTAGACTTACTATAGTACTATTATTTCTATACTTATTAATTAGAAAATATACCCTAGCTTCTTAATATTAACTTACCCTGGATATTCTGATTTAGTTCTAGTAAGATATTATATAATATCTGAATATTATAATATTAGGGTCCTAATAATATCTTAAGATTACTATAAGCCTGGTAATAATATTCCCCTGCCTTAACTGGCTTACCCTGATACTATAGGAAGGCCCCTAAACTATATATTATATTAATTACTAGTCAGTATCTTATAATATCTTAGGGCTTTATAGCCTTCTTATACCCTTAAAGCGCCTATAAGTATATTTCCTCCGCCTCTTCTGTCTTATCTTAGTTAGAGTAAAGGTTACCTAGGTTATTAATTATATTAAGTATTAATATATAATCTAGTCCCTATACCTTCTTATACTCTTAAAGTACCTATAAGGTTATTTTCTCAGCTTCTTATATCTTACTTTAGTTAGTATAAAGAAGACCTAGGTTATTAATTATATTAAGTATTAATATATAATCTAATCCTTATACCTTCTTCTTCCCTTAAAGTATCTATAAATATATTTCCTCAGCCTTTTATATCTTATCTTAATCAGAGTAAAGGTTCTCTAGATTATTAATTATATTAAGTATTAATATATAATCTAGTCCTTATATCTTCTTATACCCTTATAGTATCTATAAGGCTATTTCCTTAGCCTCTTATATCTTATCTTAAACTCTATAAAGAAGATCTAGATTATTAACTATAAAGAGTATTAATATATAATCTGATCCCTATATCTTCTTATACCCTTAAAATACCTATAAGTATATTTCCTTAGCTTCTTATATCTTACCTTAGTTAGAGTAAAGATTTACTAGGTTATTAACTATAGAGAGTATTAATATATAATCTGATCTCTATACTTTCTCCTTCCCTTAAAGTACCTATAAATATATTTCCTCAGCCTTTTATTTGCCGTACGGGTTAGAAGCAGTCAAGTTCATAGCCTACGACCTACTCTCGGTATTCCTGCCAATGATCAATTGACTGGAAACTTAGGGTCCCTCTACCACCGAATAAGCCAAGTTGCTGTCCATTACCTAGACAGGAATAGTATGATGGCCGAGTTTACCTAGACAAGCCGCATGCGTCTAATCATTCCACTCTGATTGTTAAACTTTTCCACGGTCACATATAAAGCTTGAATTGACTAACACTAATCTCATACTTCAGACATGAGTACTAAATGTAATTAATTGATTCTATTCTCCGCTGTGAAGAATTCCGTGCTCTACGTCTTACCATCACCACTAAGCATCATTAAGTTCTGCCTCATGTCTTCAAAAGACCTTTGGAAGTCGTCCAAGTTCAGTGACTGTACGATTTCCTGCGGAGTGAAAACTTACGATGTCCACAAGTGCATCATATGTGCGCGGTCCCCAGTCATGGAGGCGGCTTTCTTTGGTAACTTCAAGGTAGGTCTCTTTTCTGGAAATACGGTGGTTCTTAAGAAACACTCCACTAATAAGGAAATAAAGGAAGCTTCGCACGCACACCTTCACACGGACGAGTATGAGCCTGCAGTGATTGAAGCCATGTTGGAGTATCTCTACACTGATACTTATACTTATTCGGACTCCACTGCTAGCCAGGCCCTTTTCCATATGGATGTCAACGTGGCTGCCGATTACTATCAAATCGACGGTCTCCTGAAGCTATCCGAAGATAATCTCAGAGACTTCTTGAGTGCATTGAAGCAGGTAGAACAGCTTCCTGCCATTATCAAGGCTGCTACAAAAGAGCAAGTCGACCAAAAGTTACAGTCTCTGGTTGCATCGACCTCAGTAAGATTCATGGAAGACCTTGCCGATAATCCAGATTTTGCATCACTAGATCTCCCTAAGGACTTCAGAAACACCATTTTTGAAATGTGTGCTTTACGACTTGTGCTCATGAAATTAGTGACAATTAAAGGCAGTATCGAGCTTAACGCAAGCCTCAAGCTTTGCAATCGGACACTCAAAAACGATCAACCTAAGGAGGGTGATAGATGGCAGATAAAGCGCGAATCTGGAACGTCTAGGCTCTGTATAGAATCTACTAGATTAATGAAGCGATAGATACGGATTGGATATTTCTCTCTGCTACCCTTTAGAAGACCTGATTTCCGATATCATTTTCCCATAAATGCGTCCTAAGTCGTCAGCTCTTATAGCACGATGATCGAATAATTGAGTTATATAATAACTCATCATGGAATAAATAATAGCAACTGCTTGCAGCCAGTTGCTAATAAGAGGGAAACTTTATTATAATTGTGGAACTGGAATAGTACGATGGGATGAAATTATTGGGACATAGCAACTCTGTCCAATGAGTGCTGAGATAATGTAGAAGAGAATGAAAAGTCAATGATACATTGTCAACCTTGCTAAGGTGACCGCCGTAGAGGGAAGGTCCTGTGAGAGATTCACTGGTGATGTGATGAGCAGCAGACGCATCTTGCCTGTTTGGAAGTGACCATTGAGAGTTGCAAACACACTGCATTGGAGAGATATAACTAGTAGAAGTTGATTTAACATGTACTGTCTCCCAATTGGACAATTTGGTTGAAACAAAGACATTACACCTTTCTGGGGCGGCCACGGGGACGTTTTGTAGAGTCCTTGCTATTGTTCTTCTTTCCTCCACGACGATTTGTAGCCTTTTTGGAAACTCCAGCTTCCTGTGCGAGCTGAGGGGTCCGACTCCCCATCGTCTTGCCTCCTTTTCGTCGACGTGTCTTTAACTTGTTCTACTCCTCAATCAACTCCCTCATGTTCACACAATTCTCCTCTGGCTCAAGAGTTGGTCTCCAGTCCATTCTATAGTATAACCTACCGTCAATCATCTTTTCGCCAATGATCCCATCAGCTTGCCATTACAGTTTTAGCAAGCTTAGTCATGAAGTCGTATTCGTATTTCTCTCTTTCCCATTTAGGACTAGTTCTGCACCTTCCCAAAGAATATATCAGCATGCTGCTTGCTAGGTTATGTTTACATGCGCCTATTGTCCTCAACTCTCACTAATCTTACGACCGACATTATTCTTCGCGACAAGGTTGGATGCTAAACCAAATGGCGGTGGAGCTGCCCCCCATGAACAAATAGCAGCGATAACTTCAATCTGCTGAATATGGCTCCTAAATGACCTACTTCGCGAACTCGGATTCGGCATGTGTGGTAGTACGCACATGCCCGCTTCTGTCTCAGCTCATGTCACCTGTCACGTGTGTGTATCCTGGTAGCCCTTGTATGCTGACTCACACGTCCTTGTGTCAGTGGTCTGGAAAGGAGTACATAGAGCATACTCGGTCCGGCAACTAATCCGGCTGCTTGTCGCAATCCAATCACATGTGACCCACACGTCCAGATGGATGAGAGAAACCGCCATGTGATTGGCCAGGCTAGATGCTCGCTGTACTTGCACTCTTTTGGAAACAGGAGAGGCAAACCAGTCGTGGTTTGCGCAAAGGAGCCTTGAGGAACGAAGCTGGCTATGGGCAATTTGCATTTTTTTTTCATTCACCCCGATTATAGGCTCCTAAGAGATATACAGTGTGCTAATTCGGTTTGGGACATACCCTATCTACTCATTGATCCGATAGGCTGTCCGTTCGTTAAGCGCCATTCTGAATAAGCATCTTAGCAATCTCTAGATGCCCTCTTGCTAAAGCAGCCTGAAGAGCATTGCCATAATATCCACCTTGGGCATTAATATTAGCGCTATTCTCAATAAGCAGCTTAGCGATCTCTCGATGCCCTCTTACTGAAGCAGTATGAAGAGCATTGCCATATCTACCTTGGGCATTGGCATCAGCGCCCTGGAAATTGACATTAGCGCCATTCTCAATAAGCAGCTTAGCGATCTCTCGATGTCCATAGACTGAAGCAGCCTGAAGAGCATTGCCATAATATCCACCTTGGGCATTAACACCAGCGCCATTCTCAATAAGCAGCTTAGCGATCTCTGGATACCCATAGATTGAAGCAGCCTGAAGAGCATTGCCATCAACTCCACCTTGGGCATTAACACCAGCGCCATTCTCAATAAGCAGCCTAGCGATCTCTCGATGCCCTCTTTCCGAAGCAGCCTGAAGAGCATTACTATATCGTCCACCTTGGGTATTGACACTAGCGCCCTTCTCAATAAGCAGCTTAGCGATCTCTCGATGCCCTTCTGCTGAAGCAGCCTGAAGAGCATTGCTATATCGTCCACCTTGGGCATTAACATCAGCGCCCTTCTCAATAAGCAACTCAGCGATCTCTCGATGCCCTTCTGCTGAAGCAGCCTGAAGAGCATTATCATATCCACCTTAGGCCTTAACATCATTCCGAAGGAGAAAAGTAGAAGAATAAAGCAAACCCCAAAGGGATACATAATAAAGAACTTAATTCCCGCCCACTTCAAGCTCTTCCGGATCATCGGACTCATCCGAACCATCGAACTCATCCGAATCATCGAACTCATCCGGATTATCGAACTCATCCGGATCATCGAACTCATCCGGATCATCGAACTCATCCGGATCATCGAACTCATCCGGATCATCGAACTCATCCGGATCATAGAGCTGACATCCAAATTGGAAGGTATTTTGGCATAAGATGTACTCCTTAACTGATGGTAGAATTGCTTTATTGGATAATTCGACGTCCTTCGCATGCTTCATCCAATATCGCGCAGAGAATTCTGCCAGATAATACTTTTTTTTTGCTTTTTGTAGCGAGTATGACTTGTGTACAGAAAGCAGATAGGAGAGGCAAACGTTAATAATGCTAGCCTTTGCAGGTATTTCACTAAGTTCTTTAGCCAAACTTGGTTCTAGTCGGTCCGATAAGAGATATTCCTTTACTCAAAAGTAAGCAAGCTGTATTTCGGCGTGTTTCCCTTTATATATGAGAGCTACTAAACTGGAGCAGTATTAAATAATTTCTTCTGGAACTGGTATTTAGTTGTCTGGAGTAAATACGGGCTGGCCTGATAGATCAACAGCGATAAGATTAATAGCTTCCTTAAGCGTTAGAGGCTGTTCGCTGTAAGTTAAAAATTATAAAAGGTGCTTTATTGTACTTAGTTGATTTGGATATATCCGTCGTAAAACTTGTATATATATCATATCTAGCATCTCCGGCAGGTTTTATAGTTCTCTCCGTACAGAAGGCGGGTCTAGATATTGCTCTAATATATTAAATTGGCATAAGACCTAACGAAACCTATAATAAATTTAGCTTCTAAGTCGGAGACAGAAGAATTAGAACTGTAAAGGTATAAAATACTACAGGATAATATATATTCTATCCGCCTTTTCTAGGAGGGTTATTTCAATCTCTGCTTAGATATCCCGCTGTTCTTTCCACCTTGCTATTTCGCTAACCCTAACCTTTGTATAGGCGGTGATATTGTCACTCACTAACTTACTTTGGAGTTAGATGATTTTATCAGTATCAGCCCAGCTATTGAAAGAAGCTATAATATCCTGCTCGGGCCGACTGGTGACGAGTATGTGTATGTTAGTTGATTTATTATGAAGACTCTTGATCCAATCTAGCAACGATAACGATTTTGGCGAGTATGAACTGCTGTATCTCTCAGATTCATCTAGTATATCAAGGATAATATAAATCTCCTCAGATTTCTGCATCATACGTTACAAGAGCTGCTCTAGTACTGAGGCATCTGGTTACCTTATTTCATTTTTAAAGCTAAAATATTTCGAATCGACTTTACTGTGAAGAATACTGTGCTTAGAATATAGCTGAAAAATAAGCGAGCGGATAGCACTCTCTAGCGATCGTTTATTAATATTATTAAAATTAAAGAAGAAGTATAGAACTCTGGGATTAGGTTTAGTAGGGTTAAGATCTATAATAATAGTAGAACTAAGAATAGTCTTACTGTACCCAGGGATACCAGTAAGCTATAGAAAAGAGTTTTTCTCTTTTTTCTATCCCGAATATTTATTACTATCCAGAAACTACTAGCCAGTGCCTTTATAGTGCAGATTTCGGGCTTAATTTAGATTCATAGATAGGTTAGGCGGTACTAGCTAGTTTCTGATCTTGTTAAGATAGTTATCATCTTATATAAGCTTGGTTATATCTCTGGTCTCTGATACTAATTAACGAATATTATCTACTATTTTACTGACTTTCTAGATATTAATATTCTTACTAGAATATAAAAAAGATAATAATATATAAAAATAAATAGTAAAATACTAACTACTAAGGATAAGCTTGCTGAGCCTCTTCTTATTCTCTACTCTGCTTAGTGCGATCTTATACAGTAAGTCTTTTGTATATACTGTAGCTATTATCGCTGTATAGCCTTGCTACTCTTTGTTCTTGTGTGTATTAGAATAGTCACAGATGCCACAAATGACCAGATAGGGAAAGTAGTTTATTAAACCGGCGGCTTCTATTTCGAAGTAGAGAATATTATTCTTCTCCATAAGTATATCTCGAATTACAGTGTCTTTTATTAGCCTATTCGCTGAAGCGATAAGGCTATAGTGGATTGATAGATTATCTTCGTCCTCAGCCCGCTCTGGCCGTACTACTAGAGTGGATGGATTATTACTACAAGCTGTTATACAGCTAGACTTATTATTTGGCGAGTAAAGTACGCCAGACTAATACAGTCGATCAGTGCTTAGTTCAGGCTGTCTGTATTTTTTCCATAGTCTCAGTTTCCTTTTAAAAATACTGTTGATAGATTCTTCAAACTGATATCCTTTACCCTTGTATTACACTATGAGTCTGTTCACCGCTACTCGCAGAATCGGCGGCAGCTGGTTCAAGAACCCTGTCTGTTAGAAATCCTGGTCTTGTATAGTCTTTCCGAAGTTATACTGGAATACCCCGCTCTTCCTATTACTAGAAGCGCTTACTATAATATCCCCAAGCCGGATATCATACTTACGACTTAGTATACTACCACTAATACCAACTATTAAGCTGATTCTGATATTAGGAAAACTGGAGAGTATATCTCTTACTATGCTAGCGGCGGATGCTATACTGTATTCGCCGTAGGGAAGGATAGTAATAATAATATTATATTTCCTAATCCTGCTCAGTATATAGTTATTATTATTGTTTATAGAAACAAATTCAGGGCTTTTGTACTCTTTATCGAGAAAGGCTTGGATAGTAATATACTTAGTATTAATGGTGCAGATCCAGCTGACGGTATAATCATAGGGGTTAGATATCATCAGCAGTAGTCCTCGGTAAGGATCTTTTTCGAAGGGAATATAAAGGAGATACGGAGCTCCTCGTAATAATTGAGCTCAACCTTTAACGCAGGCTGATTTAGTTACTATATATTCAAGGTAATTCGCTCCGATTAAGCACTAAGACAATAACCCTACTTATTAGGCAGCAAGGCGTTAATATAAATATCTTATATAAGTAATCAGTTTAGAAGAAGTATAGGGCCAAACTAATAGTATATCTTTACTTGGTTCGGGGGTCACTCCTACAAAGCAGTCCCAGCTCGGCCGATAATACTCCACTTCGAGCTGTTAGTAGATAGTCTCTGGTCGAACGGCAACAGGGTTTATTAAGCCGGATAGATATAAGGCAGGAATAAAGGACAGCTAATAGTATAATAAAACAGTATCTGACCCGTTAGGCAGCAAATAAAAACAGTACGGAAAGTAGTAGGGAGTCAGTAGGCAATATACCCTGAAAAAGGCCCATAAGGGGCTTATATACAGTCCCGTTAATTAGCCAAGGGGAGGTATAGTAGTCCTATAATTAGAGGTAGAGTATAAGATACTTTTATTTCTCAAGGCTCAGTAAAGCTATAACAGGTAAAAGGGATAAAATATAAAAAGCAGTAAATACAATAATAGAACTGGATACAGACCAAAAGATAAGGTTTCTTATACCCGTAGGCCATAGGACTAAAATCACTGCCTCCAAGCTCGAAACTTCGGTAGTAAAAAACTGGTTTACAGTAGCGCTGTTTTAGGGGATATTCGTGGTACTAATCGGCACAGGATGTGACTCTGAGATATACCCTAATTATAACTTAAAGATGTTTTACTGTTAGATCATTTAATAGCCAAAAGGGCAGTAAATAAAGATTTCAGGGGATATTCTATTATAAGAAATAGTTCTATATATTATTATAATAATTATATAAATAGGAGAAATACTAAGTAATAATCATATAGAGAATATTTTAGACAGCGGACTGGAAGGTATATAAGAAGAAGTATATAGTAGCCAGCGGTAGGGTAAGAGTAGGGGATAATATACGTGGGTAGCCGAGTTTAACCTTGGGACTTAGAAATAGATATTTATATCTATGAGTACTATCTGATAAAAGATAACTTTCCGCCCAGCCTGTCCGCTTATTATATTTTGGAGACTTCTTTCAGAAATTTCTTAGGAGGGTTATAGTTTCGATAGGGATAATTACAGGCCTCCGACCCAGAAGCTGTAAGAGGGTTCAGTACGTGTGTAGGTAAGGGTGCAGGCGTAGCTACAGGTAGATAAGTTCCGAGCGGGATGTGTCTCGTAGGAGATACGATAGGGGCCTGGTCTCCGCTGTATCCTGTCTGGAGCTTATCAGTCAGCTTAGAGCTTGAGCTACCGATAGGAGATGGTGAGGACGGGATAACTATGGGGGGTAATAGTGCTAGGTGTGGTTGTTTAGAAGGCGATATGTGGTCGTTACCCAAAACTAGTCGTTTCGGTACGAATACAGCGGATAGCGTGTGGTGTTATAGAGAAGGGGTAGGGGTAGGGGTAGAGGCAGCAGATGGTATTAATTTCTCTGGGGTAGAGGCTGGAGTTAGAGTCCCTGTGGGTTAAGGTACCGGAAGTCTAGCAGGTCTGCGCGAGGTAAAGGTAGTCTTGATCTCTTCGAACGGCATGTGGGCGGAAGACTTTGGATAGACTGCTAATACTGCAGTAGTGGGCGACTGTATTAGTGAAGCAGACACAGAAAGTCCCTTATTGAGAAAGGTCTATAAGTCCGGGACGATAATAAAGATATAATCCTGCGTAAGATCTGGTGGCTGTACTATAAGGTGATGGTTAAGCAGGCCGGTAACCTTGCTGGTGCAGGTTAATAATATATTATTCTGGAAATGGGTATCTTGCCTCTTAGCTATCTTCTTATAAAGCGAGGCCTACGGATTCGTACGGACCGGGAAGATAATAAAGACCTGGAAAGGGTAGAAACCTCTGAAGGGAGTCTTGATAGGATTTCCCGGGCCGAGATATATAGTTAGCTGAATAAAGCTATAGTATCTGAGCTGGATATTATTCAGAGCGGGTATAAGCTCCTTTTGCAGGAGATTATGACCTGGACCGATAATATTGCCGGTAAAACTAATAATTAGGGAGAGGAGAGGAAATCAGTCGACTGCAGAGCAGAGATTTCGGGGCAGTATACTGTAGGTAAAGGGGTTAGCAGCAAATTACAAGACCGATAGGATAGAGATAAAAGGACCACAACATACAGCTGATATCCTTGGTCACGCACGATAAGGGCCGGGATAGTATAGGTAAGGGAGCTATCGTCAGCCGAGGTTTCCAGCCCATCCTGAGGATTGATTTCCCAGGTTAAGGCAAAAGGATAGACATAACCAGTCATAAAGAACCACTGGTTAGACCAGTCGTTAGGATTAATCTACTGGTTGTATATAGACAGGTTAAGGCTGAAGAATATGGAGGGAGAGGGGTCGCCAGTATAGGCATACAAAGGAGAGTAATTAGGAGTTATAAGCTATGGAGGGATTAGAAGGACGACCCTTACTATGGTCTCAGTATTTAGGCCCTTTACTTGATGCTCGTCTGTAGAGGCGAATCTCAAAGGGTAGCTGGGCTGGATAAAGAATATAATAGATATATCGCTGCCAGCGTTCCTCTGGCTATCCAGCGGCTTGCGAGCCTGCAGCGAGCTATCTACGATAGTGGTAGAAGCGGGTATTATTATAGGAATTAATTTAATATTCAAAAGGACCCCCTTTAATAAGTTTTTAAGAGATAGGAGGTTAGTTTTTCTAATAGATACAGGCTGAAGAAAGAGGCTAAGAGAAGCTAAAAATAAAGGGGAATAGAGATAAAGTAGAAAAGAAGGGGAAATAGATATTGGAGGATAAAGGTGACTGATAATATGGATACAGCAGGGAGGAGCGTAATCGCATGCAAGTTGCGGTCAGGTATCGTAGAGAGGGGGAGAAGAGGAGAGTAAGAATATTAAGCGGGATACCTAGAGAGGATCTAAAACCTATAGAAATATATATATAATACAGGCGAAAGAAAGTTTACCTATACGAGCCAGGCGGTAAGCCCTTTATCTCGGATAGAGAGTCGCTATCGTATATAGTCTTGTATTGTATATAGTATCCCAATAGCAGTATAAGATAGCTTAAGAGTAGCCCAAAAAGGATCGCATAGAGTATATTAGCTAGTAGAAGCAGTATTATCTATATAAATAGGTACAGATAGAATCCTAGTAAGAGGAGCTGATAGAAAGGCAGCAGTTTAGAAAAAATATATAATAAGATATCTCAGAAGGTAGGCGGGTTAAGTAAGTATAGTATCGAAGTTATAAGAAGTTAAGGACTAGAAGCTGAGGGGGAGGATATAGTAAAGAGTATAGTATATATATCGGTAGGAAGATAACTGTATACGGGAGAAGAGCACCAGGCCCGTTCAATAGTATGCCTACGATAGGTAAAGGGAGTAGGCTTAGAAAAGCAGTAAATAAAACGGTAGAACAGGACGCCAGCTGAGAAACAGAGTTTCTTATACCTACAGAGTACTATAAGGCTAATATATATAGCTTGGTTAAGGATATAGACCAGAGGTATTATATCGGACTAAGTAATGGAGCTAATAATAAGGATAGATAACAGATAGCTCACACAGCAGTAACCACCCGGCCTACAATATTTCGGCTGATTTTGCCCAGGGGGACACAGGGTACAGGTGAAAATAGAAAGGTAGAAGGACTCAGTAATATTCGTAAGGAGTAGTCCAGCGAATACAAGCAGTAGGCCTCCGGTCTCGCCCGTTATACCAGGATTAGGCGAGGCGGTTATCCGACAGCGAGGATTAACGGAAGGGGTGGTAGAGAACTTAATAGACAATATGAAGCTGGTGCGGATATGCGTAACCAGCAGGGCGAGTCAGCAACAGCTATCCTGGTAGGCGGCGGCCGGAGGCAGCAGGGTTATCCAAGGACGAATACCGGTGTATAGCATAATAATATTATAAGTCGAAGGACCCTATTACAGCTGATCTAGCTGAAGGTAATTACAGGAACTCCTAAAACTAGTATGATAGTTTACCCAAGGCTCAGACGGACTTAATAAAGTTTAGAAAGTGAGGTATCTGCGGAAGGTAGAGATATAGGAGGTAAAGAAAGCTAGTAAGGGCGATGCTTGGAAAAATCCAGTACCTAATAACTCCAGGCTTCCGCTATTAAAGGCATTAATTAGCAAGCTATAAGATCTATAGAGGCAGAGCCTCAGGAAGCTCACATCGAGGAGCTGCTGCACCCAGAAGGAGGTCCTAGCTTAATAACAGCGGGCCTATATTATTGACCGATTAATACACCCCTAGCCCCGTTCGGATCTGCCCGGGGTAGATCTAGGCGAGCTAGTAATACGCGATGGCTAATACAGGCTCGAGGGGCAGATAAACAGCAGGGATAGAGACTTATCGTGCTAGCCGCCCTGAAGACCCCGGTGGAGGCGGAGCTGGAACTAGGGCTGCAGATAACTTTAATCTTGACTGTACCTCGTCGAAAGAGGATAAGGAGGGCTAGCAGGGATGGTCAACTAGCGAAAAGAGCTCGATAGGAAGTATATAAAGAACTAACGGATGGCAAAAGGAAAAGAGAATTTACCAGTGTTTTATGCTGGCTGGATGAGGAATTTGCTGAGAAGGAGCAGCTGTTGTATAGTATAGAATAGTATAAGCCTATCCCTGTAGAGAGGAAGGTGTCTACTGTACAAGCTTTCTACAGAGTGTTCTATGATACTGATACTCTGCCTATATGGATATACAAGGTGTACTATCTGAAGTATGGGAAAGGCGAGCTGAAGGATTTAAGCTGGGAGTAATAGGCGTCTACTCCCGTCGAGAGGTGCGATAGGTCGCTGCTGTCCTGCCCTGAGTGTTTCTCCGCAGGTAAGATTATTCCGATATGTATAGAATGTATTAGCTGTCTGGAGAAAGGTTATTTATCAACAGCTGCCCAGCTGTATAATCGCCTGGGATACGAGTATATATTTCCGGAAGAGCTTCAGGGCCTGATCCCAGTTGAGGAGAAGCTTATTAGCTTGAATTTATATTATAGCTTTATTACTAAGTATAGTATCTCGGAGAGGTAATACCAGAGTATGACTTACCCTAAGTATGTTAAGGGATATATTACTGTGTTTCCGAACAATGTCCAGGAGTTAGCTACGGGGGTTCTGCTTTATCCTCTCGTAAAGGTAATAGATAAGATATACGTATTATGGTACGGTAGATAGAAGCCGGTACCGAGTGATCTGTCTAGGCTCCTGTCCGTACGGCGCTGAGTTATCAAGAGGGTGTTAATCTGGTTGCAGAGAAATAACTCTCTGTATAAGGATATTGAAATAGATGTAGTAGAGATAGATAGCTGGGGAGTTCCTGCTGATGATGTGCCCCCGCTGGTTCTTCAGTGTATAGAGCGCAACGAGCTGTCAGCCTGGGAAAGAGTGCGTACAGCTCAGATCATACTGCCTGCAGAGCGTGGGATGGGCGATGAGGTTGCTGTGGATATCGATGAAGTTATAGCTGCGCTCAGGCGTAGATAATAAGGAGAGGTTAAGTGTAGGGTCCAAGAAGCGAGCCGTAAAGACGCGAGCCATGAAATACCCGAGGCGGTCGTATACGAAATTAGCTCTTCATATATATTCACGCTCGACGCTCTTCCGGATGTTACAGATATCGACAAGCTCTGATTCGTCTGGGAGGCAGTGAGCGATGGAGAACAAGGTGTAGCGGAAGCTGCTAGCGAGCAAAGGAAGAAGAGGAGCTCGGCAGGGTCAGCAGCTTTGCGGCATGGATCCCGCCAGGAGCTATATATCTCTATTACCCGTGGTGAGGATTTTGCTGACTCTTTTGACCCCTGGTTCTTCGCGAAGATGTTCCCGAGTCTAATTCCGTTTGGCTGCGGCGGCCCCCGGCTGGCGGAGGAAAGCACGGTGACCTCAGATAACAGAAGAAGCGCTGGGATTGAAGAAGGCTTTATAGCGGGAGCAGGGGTAGCGGCGGAGGTGGCAGCGGGTGGCCTTCTGTTGTCGAGAAATATGAGCCTCGCCAGATGGGCCGATATAGTGCTGAGGCGGCACGGCGGTCGGTTTGCAACTTATTGCGTCTTCGCCTTTCTTGTCTTCAACTTGGGCGTTAGATCGAGGAATCGCCGAGTGAGCATGCTGAGCGTGTCGAGGAAGGAATTTCCGGCTGTCGAACGTACTATACGCTCCCTAAGCAGGGAGAAGCTAAACCTAGCTCAGCGGGAACTTGAGGTTACGGGTCAAACCGGCGAGGACAGTATCAAGGAGCTGCTTAGAAGTATTTCGCTCTACGGATTCCGGCAGCCGATGTCGAGAGAGTACCGCCTCAGCCTGCGATGTAAGATTAAGTCCCTTATCGTCCGATATGGCGTCCCGGCCATCTGGTTCACGCTCAACCCGAACGATATTACCAACCCTGTCAAGCTTCGGCTCGCCGCATACCGAATACATGACCCAGAAGGTGCTGAGGCGTTACTGCGAAGTCTAGATATGACGTTTAAGCGGGCGCGACTGGCCATTTCTGACCCGGTGAGCTCGGCCATCTTCTTCCACAGAGAGATGTCGTTGTTCTTCGAGCACTATGTGAGGGTGGGAGAGGAGTCAGTTTTCGGCCGCATCGGCCAGTATTTCGGGGCTGTGGAGACAAATGAGCGGGGTGCGCTCCACGTCCATGGGCTCCTGTGGTTACAGGGAAATTTGCAGCTAAGTTCAGTCTTGGCTGATGTCCGGGGCGAGGAAGGTGCCTCGTATGGCGACCACATCGTCGCGTACGTAGATAGCATATTCTCAGAGGTAAGTTAAGTTAAGTTAAGTCCCGCCCGTGGGGACCACCGCTGTAACACCAATTTCACGTTCGCAGGTCCAGGCTGACATATTCCCAATACCGCCGTGCAGGACCTAGACCAGGAGGCGTTTTGCGCAGTCCGGGCGGAGAGGTCAGTCACTGCCGACATATCTTCGCTGGTGCAGGATGATCACCTGTTCGCTGCAGCATTTGACGAGGAAGCCAACTTCTGCGCTGGGGCGACGCAGATCCACACGCACAGCCCAACCTGCGTGAAATATTCCTTGGGAAGGCGTAAAGGCAAGGGGGACCTCTGCCGTTTCAAGGCTCCATGGAAGCTGTCCGAGAAGACAGCTTTTGGTACGGACGGCGCATTACGGATCAGACGCACGCATAGCATGGTAAACCGGTGGAACAAGGCGATCGCCGTGGGCCTTCGACACAACCACGATATCTCCTTTATTGCAACGCAGTGCAAGACCATGGCCATTGTATACTACCTCACGAATTACGCGACCAAGGTTGAGGATCCGACGTGGAAGCGCGTAGCCGCCGCGGCAGAGATACTGGACTCGCTAGATGATGGGAAGTCAAGGCAGGACCGCGAGGCGGCGGCGGTTGCGGGTAGTGCGGGGGTGCGCATGATCGAGTGGATGCTGGGCAGAACAAAACACGGCAATTCCTGATGAGAGTGGCAAACCGTATCTTCACCGAACGACCATTATCGCAGGTTGAGGTTGCCGCACACCTGTTGGGGTATGAGACTGAGTTCTCTAGTAGCACCACCTGGACGTTCGTGAACGTATCATTGCTATACTGGTACATCTTTCGACGATGGCATTATCTTCGCCGCGCAAGCGGCTCCGAAATTTCGGATCAACTGACTGACGATGCCATCTTGGTGGAGCAGACAGGCAGGAAAATTTCCTTCTTTGAGGCATACTATCACCGCGGCGATGTCCTTCGTGATCTATCTCTATATGACTACGTGTCACTGGTTCAGGTGAAGCGAAAGGGCAGTGGAAGGCGAGGAGCCAGTACTTGGGGAGAGGTGCCGTTCAGGAGCGATGCACCGTTTGCAGAGACATGGTCGCAGGTATTACGTCGCCCAGGTAAGCACGCTGTTGTCTGCTTGGACGGATACTTAAGCATGGACTTCTCTCAAGACGACGACGACGACGACAGCCGGGGCTACCGGAGGTACGTAACTAGAGGATTTCCGTACTGCTAAGAAGAAGGAGGATCACCAGATTTGCCCTTCACTGTCACCTGCTGACGCCGTTGATCTTGTTAGGGCCGCCGTGCAGCATCTCGCCCTATTCGTGCCGTGGGATTGCTTCTTGTCTGAGACCAGGGGTGATATTGGGCAAATATGGGAAAGGCAGAAAAAGACGCTTAGCCGGAGGCTTTCGTCCGTCCTTGAGAATATCCAGCTGCTTCGCCGATCAGCAGAAGATGCGCAGCGCGACGCCAGACAATGGGCGGCCTCATCAGGAGAGGAGGACCTCATGAATGGGGAGGCAGGGGCGGCAGGGGCGGGTGGTGCGGGTGGTGCGGTTGAGGGAGACAACGAGACACAATCCGCATACCGCTCTGATGATATAGGGGATGCTATACGGCTGATTGACGTTATGAGAAGCGCCGCAATGGGGAATCAGATTACGGGCGGCTCGGGAGAGCTGTTGGCAATGGTGCAGCAGCTCTGCCGCTTCCAGCATACAGCCTTGGACTCAGCATCCGAGCTGCGTGCGAGGATCGTGGTTGAAGCAGAAGGGAGAAGGGTGAACCTGCCGGGGGGCCCATTCACGGGAGCCGAAATTCCAGCACAGAGGCTGCTGAAGTCCATCAAATCACAGCAAACAAGTGCTTCGAGGGAGGCGGAAAAGATGATCCAGGGAATCCAAGATCCAGCCGGCAGCAACGCGACCAGTCGCAACGCAGCCGTGAATAATGTGCTGAGCGGGTTCGGGGAACAGGATGTCCAACTAACAGCAGCGGACTCCGATGAGCGCACGTCGGGTAACCGCCCGACAGCAGAAGTTTGCCTCGGGCCTTCCACATCCATCCTGGAAGTCGGGAGACAGCTGACAGAGCTCTTCACACTGAACAGGAAGCAGTCCGTCGTATTCTTGCTGATCTGCCGACAACTTGATCTCATCCTACGTGGCGAGGGAGCTGCTAGTCCAATTGCCCCTCCCCAGCTTCTCCAGTTTGTCAGTGGAGAGGGCGGCACGGGGAAGTCGCGGGTCATCGAGGCGGTCGTAGAGCTTTTCGCCGGGAAGGGAATCTCAAATCGCTTGCTGGTCACAGCGACCTCGGGGACCGCGGCGGCGCGTATTAATGGTATCACAATCCACTCGGCGTGCAACTTCTCCAAAGACGCATCACGCGTGAGTGCCAGGAGAGACAAAGGCGCCAATGAGATTGGGTCCTCCAGTTCATCCGCCCGTTATATCAATGGACAGTCGCGGATGGACTGGCAGGGAAAATATTTGCTTATCATAGACGAGGTGAGCATGCTCGGCGCGCGGACATTGTATATGGTGAACGAGCAGTTATGTAGGCTCCGAGGATCCACAGAAGACTTTGGAGGTATTCCCATCGTCCTTTTCTGCGGCGACTTCCACCAGTTCCGCCCCGTGCAGGAGAGGTCGATGCTGCTTCCCGACGCGGCCGTCACGTGGGAACAAGACAGCTCATTCAGAGTGGAACAGAGGCACCAGCATGGCAAGGCACATGCCCTGTGGAAGAAGTTTACCACCGTCGTCATGCTGGACGAACAGGTCCGCGCTGCTGGTGACCGAGAGTTACGAAGGCTACTGGCGCGGATCCGGCTCGGGATCCAGGACAAGTCGGATGTTGATCTCCTCAATGCTCGCTGCTACCAAGACGGCAGGCGGATCCCGTGGGAGTCAGGTATCACTGTGGTAACGCCACTCAACAGAAACCGGTGGAACCTAAACATGGAAGCCACCCTAGCCTTCCAACAGCAACATAAAGCGACACTACACATCTTCATATCCGACCATAAGTGGAAGGACGGCCAGCCGACGGAAGAGGAGGCCTTAATGATTCTGAACCACGGCGACGATAGCGCGATCCCGGTGCCGGCCGTCTTCATGTTCGTGCCGGGTATGCCTGTCGTCGTCAACCATAACACGCACCAGGGCCTGAAGCTCGTCAACGGGGCCAGCTACATGGCGTTAGATGTCATCGTCGATAAGGCATACCCGGGCTACCGGATCTCAGCCGATACCATACTCCACTTCGGGCCTCCAGCAGGGATCCTGCTGACGGCAGAGACGACTCGCGATCTTCACTTCGTCGGCATGCCGCCCGGGACGATCCTGCTGATGCCGATGAGCGCCAAGCTGGAATGCCAGCAAAAGCGGCCGTGGCAACAGCATGACGTTACGCGGAAGGGCCTGCCGTGCACGCCGGCTTTCGCATGCACCGACTACAAGGTTCAAGGGAGAACTTTGAACCGGGTGGCGCTGGAGCTGCGCGGGACCAGGACGACCATGATTGATGGTGAGATAGTGCAAAGCCAGTGCGACCCGTACAGCTTGTACGTGCAGCTGTCGCGCTGCCCATCACTCGACGGGATAATGCTCGTGTCGAAAGCGCGGGAGAGGGATCTGGTCGGAAACAGGATCCCCATTGACATGGCAGCTGCGGAGGCCAGACTGGAAATGCTTAGTGAGAAGACTATCGAGAAGGCTCTGGGCTGGCTGGACGAGTAGGGATCTACAGCGAGTACGATGAAGCATTGTGTAAGCGAACAAGAGTAAGGGAGCAGTTTGGGGTAGTCAAGGGAAGTAGCTGGCTTACCAAAGCCAAAGAAGAAAGATTCAACAGTCAGTCAGCTTCCAACTTCAAATTTGGGGAGTTTTAGACTCTTAACGGAGGGAGTCCAGATCAAAAGTGACCAATAGGTAAGCAAAAGACAATGGTTGAAATCTACTAATTTTCACCAATCATCTTGAAGGCGCTAGGGGAAAGCGGGGCCCTTCCCACCAACCACAGAGGGAGATTTGTTCCTCAAGGCAACAACCGGGCCAATCATATCAGGGTCTTAAGTCGAGGGGTAGAGCATAGACCTTTCGTTCCTCAAGGCACGTTCCTCAAGGCACGTCTAGATGAATGCAAAAAAACTGCTATGTGATTGGCCAGGTTCGATGCTCGCTGTGCTTGCACTCTTTTGGAAAGGAGAGGCAAACCGGTCGCGGTTTGCGCAAAGGAGCCTTGAGGAACGAAGCTGGCTGTGGCCATTTTCCGTTTTTTATCGTCTCTGATCACAGTGGCCAAATTCAAATCTTACGTGTGGTTAAAAACAAAACTTGTTTGCAGTAGCGCCATTCTGAGAGGCATTCGTGGTACCAATCGGCCTATGGCTTTGGGCCATACCCTATAACCCAATGTTTCACATTAGGAAATGTTTAATACCCGAGAGGGCGGTGAATTGGGAGCGTAGGGCTTCGCAGTGGGTAGCGGCCGTTTCTGCCTCAGTTATGACCAAGCCCCTCTGGCAAAGCCACAGAAGCCACAGGCTAACCCCACAATATTTAAGTAGTTAAAATCCGGCGACACCCTTTTTCCATTCTATTGTATTATTAGAATGTTCCAGAAGAAAGGAAATGCTGCTGTATATATTCAAGAATTCCCCTATTACCCTCCATTTACAAAGTTATTCGATTAATTTATGCAGCAGGTTTGACCTTACATGATTCATGTCATATGATAGATAATTGCTATTGATAGCGCCGGTCATAGAGAGTAGGGGACTCGAATCGTGAACCCAAGGTATAAGATGTGATTGTACTTGTAAATTTATGGGGACAATATCTACTTATTAATCCTACAGCCTGTCCATTCGTTCAGCGCTATTCTGAATAAGCATCTCAGCAATCTTTCGATGCCCTGTTTCTAAAGCAGCCTGAAGAGCATTGCCATGCTCTCCACATCGGGCATTGATATCAGCGCCCTTCTGGATAAGCATCTCAGCCATCTCTAGATGCCCAAATACTGAAACAGCCTGAAGGGCATTGACATACTCTCCACCTTGGGCATTGATATCAGCGCCTTCTGAATAAGCAACTCAGCCATCTCTAGATGCCCAAATACTAAAGCAGCCTGAAGAGCATTGACATACTCTCCACCTTGGGCATTGATATCAGCGCCTTCTGAAGGAGAAAAATAGAAGAATAGAGTAAACCCCAAAGTGATGCATGATAAAGAGCTTGAATCCCATCCGCTTCACGCCCATACGGATTATTAAGATGATAACCAAATTGGAAGGCATTTTGGCATAAAAAATATCTCTTAACCGACGGTGTAATTCCTTTATAAGCTGACTCGACATCTTTCGCATTCTTCATCCAATATTGCGCAGAGAACTCTGCCAGATAATATTGTTGTCTTGTTTTTTGTGGCGAGCAGAGCGGATGGATAGTAAGCAGATAGGAGAGACAAACGTCAATAATGCTAGCCTTTGCAGAAATTTCATCCAGTCCTTCAGCCAAATGTGGTTCTAGCCGGTCTGATAAGAGATATTCCTTTACTGAAAAGTGAGCAAGTTGTATTTCGGCTCGTTTGCCTTCATGTACGGGAACGACTAAACTGGAGCAGTATTGGATGATTTCTTCTGGAATTGGCATTCGATTTTCTGGACTAAATGCGGGCTGGCTTGACGGATCAACAGTGATAAGATCAACAGCTTCCTCAAGTTTCAGAGGCCGTTCGCTGTAAGTCAAAAATTGCAGAAGGCGCTTCGCCGTGCTTAGATGATTCGGATGTATCCGTTGCAAAATTTGTGCATATGTCGCATCCAGCGTCTTAGGCAGGTTTTGTAGTTCTCTTCGCACGGAAGGCGGGTCTAGACATTGTTCCAATGTGTCAAATTGGCACGCGAGCCAGCGGAACCTATGATAAATTTAGCTGCTGAGTCGGAGACGGAAGAATTGGAACTGTAAAGGCATGGAACATCAGAGAGGACCACATACATTCCGTTCGCCTTTTCTAGGAGGGTAGTTTCAATCTCTGCTTGGATATCCGACCGTTCTTTCCACCTCGCCATTTCGCTGACCCTGGCCTTCGTATAGGCAGTGATATCGTCACTCACCAACTCACTTTGGAGTTGAATAATTTTATCATTACGGACCCAGCCGTTGAAAGAAGCCATGATATCCTGCCCGGGCCGACTGGTGACTAGTATGTGTATGTTGATTGATTCATCGTGGACGCTCTTAATCCAATCCAGTAAGGATTTTGAAGAGTATGAACCGCTGTATCTCTCAGATTCATCCAGTGCATCAAAGATAATATAAGTCTCCCCGGCTTTCGTCAGCATGTGTCGCAAGAGCTTATCTAGCGATGAAGTGTCTGGCTGTCTCGTTCCATTCCCAAAGATAGAACAGACTGCATTGACTTCGCTGCGAAGACTGGTGTGTTTGGAATATAGCTGAAATATGAGCGAACGGATAGCGTTTTCCAGCGATCTTTTCTCAACATCGTTGAAATTAAAGAAGAAGTATAGAACCCTGGGATTGGAGTTGGCGGGGTCAAGATCTGTAATGATGGTGGAACTGAGGATGGTCTTGCCGCACCCGGGGATACCATTAAGCCATACTAGCTTGCATTATTGTGGACTGTAGTCGATGCGATGTCTCACAATATCAGGCAGCAGTGGACACAGCTCCTTGATCAATATAGGAAGACGATGAGCGCTTTCTGTCTCATTAAAACGCCGCTAGCCGTCCCTTCCTTGATGGCAAAGTGCGAGGCTATCTCGGCACCTCGAAAAGTATGATATTTTGGTAAGAGGCTAAAAACCGGGTGGTAGAGTGTACATAGAATCATTATATTTGCAGAGAGTGGCGAATGGGGTATTTTGATATTTAATTTCCAACAAGAAACTAGTCAGCTTTGTAATATCACCAGTGACAAGGATGAACAATACTAGAGGCTTTAACCTGTGGAAGATGGGAATGCATACGTAACGACTCAAGTATTATAGTTTCTCTTTAGAAAATAATGTGACATAATGGTTGTGTGATCACACCTTTCGGGGGCGGCCACGGGGGCGTTTTGTAAAGTCCTTGCTGCTCTTCTTTCCTTTTTCATGACTCTTTGTAGCCTTTTCGAAAACTCCAGTTTTCTGTGCGAGCTGAACGGTGGGGCTCCTAGGTCCCTTGCCTCCTTTCTGTCGATGTGTCGTTGACTTCTTCCACTCCTCAATCAACTCCCTCATGTTCACACAATCCTCCTCTGGCACAGCAGTTAGTCTCCACTCCACCGTATAGTGTAGCTTACCGTTGATCACCTCTTCGCCTATAATTTCAACAGCTTCCCATTCATCCTCGGATTTTTCATCCACTACCTGAGGGGTGGGAGGATCCTCCGAGGACAGACTTGTGCTGGCACGCTCATTCCTTGCCTCTGCATCGCTGTTCTCGAGACTAGCCATCTCAGCACTCATCTGAGTAGCAGGAGCCAGGTATAGTGCCTCAATAGAAGAGTCTATTGAGAAATCGGCAAATTCGTCATATATAGGAGCAGGATCCGACTCGACTTGTACATGCAACAGCTCTTCGGCGGCAGGGGGCTCGTTATCATGTGCATCTTTCGTCGGATACTGTACATTAAACCAAATCAATTGTATTGTCTTTCGACCAGTTTGGACAATTGATAGGAGTTGAGGATATGGCACCAACATGGAACGGTGGATGTTAAGAACATGATTAGTAGAGTCGATTTGAATTATCGAATTAGCCTAAAAAAGATAACTATACAATCAATCGTCTCACGCGAAAGCGTCTCATGCCAAAATGTCTCATGCCAAAACGTCTCATGGCAAAACGTCTTATGTTAAAATACCCCATGCTAAAAAGTTGCATAATGAATGAAAAGTGCCACATTATATTACTTAAAGTTTAAGACTTTCTGTTACAAAAAACATCAACCCAATGAGGGTGAGAAATAGCAAATAAGGCATGAATCTGGAATGTACAGGGTTTGCATAGAATCCACTAGATTAGGCCGTTAGACCAACTGGTTTCCGATGTCATTTTCCCACAAATGTGTCTCAAGTCGTCAGCTCTTATAGCACGATAATTGAATAATTGAGTTTCAGGGGTAAAGGATAAGTCTGGTATTGAGTAAAGGTGCTCTAGGTAATGTAGTCAAGATTCCATTTAACTTAATCTTGATAAAGATGGGCTTGGTCCCGTATTCATATGATGTTCCAAGTACTAAATCAAACCCAAGACTTCCAACCTTATCCCTGCACAAATCTCCGTAAATTCCTCATCACTCACCTTTCCTGTAGTCGTGTATTTGAGCCTGAGAACGCTTTCAATCATGTGACGTAGTCCTTCTTGCCCGTCACGAGGTATGATCTCCCACTTCTGCCCGTTTCGTACATTGTAGAGTATAACGCGCGGAAGCTTCAGCAAATAGGCATACGCGCATGCCTGTATGGCATGCTGGTATGAAAGTTGAGAAACAAATTTAATCTCCCATAAAGATTCAATGCCTCCGACGTTATTTCTATCGGAATTGGACAAAGTTGCCACGATGTCAGCTCGACCAACGAGTCGGCATTTCTGATCATCAATGCTGAACCCCCCTCGGCTTCAACCTCGAACCTAAGGTTTGAGGCTAGCCCGCTGAGCTCCCCGCGGAGTCGGCTCCGTGCCAGAGCAAGGTCTTCAGGTTCTATCCAATCGAAGGCGTGGTTTTTCATCTGGATACTACGCGGGAGATAGCCCGAGAAGCCAGCCTCATAGTCACAGGCCTTTCGACAAAGCCACGAAACACCCTGGTGCGAGCAGACTGCAGGAATTGTATCGGTATCACTTTGTATAAGACCAAGTGTGTCCAGAGTTCCAGCAATATCATACTCGAAGGCCGCGACAACGACTAGACCATTCAAATCGCTCACCGCTTCGTGGAACCTCTTTCCTCTGTCCGAAACTACAATATCCAGGAGCTCAATGTGCTCATTCTTCGGTAGAGGTGAGAGCGCTCGAATGCATAAGTGGCTATTAACAATGGCGTCGAGATCTTCATCCTTTATGTGCCGGGCTATGTCCCGGACCACGATCGAGCGTGGCAGGGTAAGCCCACGTTCCAAGGGTCGGCCCGGAGCATTAGGCGGCTTAATTCTGTCCCCATTTTTTGTGATATCGATGACCTTGGCTGTCTCGAGCAAAGCTTCGACCGATGTAAAAGGCATGAATTTCTCCTCTTCGTAGTGGACCAAGACAAGCTGTTCCACTGCACGCGTTAGAGCCACAAAAACCACGTTAGGGCATCTATCATCGGGGAGATTGCGGCCATAATACTTAAAAAATGAGGAGTTGAGGCCGAAGAGTATGACTAAATCACGCTCGCTGCCTTTGAATTGATGAATGGTGGAAACACATATCTTGCCCTTGATTACCCTGTTATCTAGTGGAACCTCGTCTTCGAGTGATATGGCAATAGGCACACTATACTGCTCCGACAATATATTGACCACTTCCTGCAGAGGCCTATAACTACGTACAGCAGGCGCTATAACTGTGGTATTCTTGGCTCTATAGCGCTTGATTAGGGTCTGCAGCTGCTCGGCCAACGTGTCGCTATCCTAACGGTGGTATCTTATGATAATGGGCTTGGGGCCAGGCTTGGAGCTGGTAATATATGATTCGCCTCTGAGAAAAGTATTATTGATGAACTGATCTGATTGGGTTGACAGCCGAAAGCTTTGGCTTAACTGAGCCCTAACAAAGGGATAAGGGTTGAGGGGACCTAATAACTCAGGAGCCGAGGTAAGGTAGCGGTCGTCGGTACCACGAAATCCATAGATGGATTATCTCTTATCTCCCAGAACGACGAGATGTACAGATTGACCGCCTATCTTCTGGTCATTGGCGAGGATAAAGCAGTTGGTTAGCCAGAAGAGGAGTCTGGTACAGTCTTGAAACTCGTCTAATACAATAATGTTAAAGGGTTCAGGACCCCATTAAGGGGACTTATTACAATTAAGTACTTCTTTTCTTTACTCCGCCAGAATAGTATTATCACAAACAAGGGTCCTGAAAAGTAAGCCAGCTATAGAGTGAAAAGTAAAGGCTTCGCAGTTAGAGTAGGTGCGAAGCTATCGATAAGTTTCCAGCTGAAGTCTCTTTGAGTAGGTAAGCACAGTTACTCGTTTGTTTGGGTAGGCAGCTACGATAGCTTCGGCCGTAGCTGTTTTGCCTGAGCCTGGACGAGCCGACATAAGAATATTCCTCCTGCTGTACAGTTCTGCTATCGCTTGCTGCTCTCCAGATAGGGTAAATAGATATTTCCTTTTCTGATATTTAAGTAAGTTATATATATCTGTAAAGAAGTAATAGGAGCCACGGAGGCAAAGGACTTAGAACTAGCGTCTTATCAGCGCTATAGACCTTTCAGATCACCCTGTACTATTACTAATATTATAACATTTCCTATTACCTACCGGAGGCTTTCTAGCGTATAAGACTGACTATATACAGGTAACTGAGAGCTATTTCGAGAATAATCAGCCAAGTATCTTAGCTCAAACCTGCAAATCAATATATTAGAGTAGTAGCTAGCTTAGAATTAAGCACAATATCAGTATGATAGTAAGTAACAACCTACCAGATCAAGTCAGTCTTTATAAAAAAGGCTCGATATCAGGTTTAGCAAAGCTACTGAAATTGCCTATAGTAATACAGTTCCACCCTAGCGAACATAAGATAGTATCACTTCTCATATATATATATCTGAGGAGCGTTTAGTAAGGGCAGTATCAGTAATAAATACAGTACTCAGTACCAGGCTTTACTATAGCAGATCGAGAGCAGCAGCTAGTTCCCTACCCGATTAGATATTAGTCCGACTGCCGAGGTCTGTAAACAGGACTGGGTAGAAATTTTAGCTATCCTTGAAAATTATAAAATAAGTATAGTTAGCCTCCTGTATTAGTATCTAAGCTATTGCTAGGAGTTATACCAATAGGTATACTTCCACCTTTCTATCCCTATATTCAGCCCTTACATCAGACTACTATATCTGAACTTAAGAGTTTATAAATAGAGGCAGGAGTGAACACTCTATTCGCTGCAGGTAATACATATAATACAATTAGCTGGGAATTTCCACTTATATAGTTATATCCTATTACTAATTCAGCTAAAATAAATTCTTTCTTTTATAAGTTTTATAGAGCTCGGTTTACAGAAATCCTCTATCGCAGTTATACTATATTATATAGTACCTACAGATATTAGTAGGATTATACTAAGAAGCTAAGATATAATAAACGAGTCTAGATTACAGGGTATATACAAGATACTATAACTACTTTTGTTAGTTAAAAATAAAGACTTATCTTATATCCGTTAACTTCTGAGATAAGGTATTATTTCTGGATACGATAATTTATAAATCCGCGCCAATAATACCCATAGGCTGACTACTACTTAAGCCCGATGGCTGATTAAAATTACTAGTTAAGATACACTAAAGTTACTTCATGAGGAAGGGGGACTAACCTAAATCCATCTGACTCCGAGCGCTGGCGGCACTAAGGCTGATCGCAGAGAAGCATCCGATATTTTAATATCCATTTTTAAACGAGGAACCAATCGGCTTTACAGTATTTCTAGTCAGAAGGATAACCAATACGAGGGCATTTAACCTGTAGAAGAGAGGAATATATATATAATAACTCAAATATTATAGCTTCTCTTTAGACCATAATATAATACCTTGGTTATTTAATTATAACTTTCAGGGGCAGCCACGGGGGCGTTTTATAGAGTCCTTGTTATTACTCTTCTTTCCTTATCTATAACTCTTTATAGCCTTATTAGAAACTCCAGCTTCCTATACGAGCTGAGCGGTCCAGCTCCTAGTCCTCTTATCTCCTTTCTGTTGATATATCTTTAACTTCTTCCACTCCTTAATTAACTCTCTTATATTCATATAGTTCTTCTCTAGCACAGGTATTAGTTTCTACTCCACTGTATAGTATAGCTTCCTATTAATCAACTCTTCGCCTATAATTTTAACAGCTTCTTATTCACCCTCGGATATTTTATCTACTACCGGAGGGGTAGGAGGATCCTCCGCAGATAGACTTATACTAGTACGCTCATTCCTTACCTCTGTATTACTATTCTGGAGACTAGCTATCTTAACACTTATCTAAATAGCAGGAGCCAGGTATAGTACCTCAATAGAAGAGTCTATCAGGGGATCAGCAGTTTCATCATATATAGGAGCAGGATCTAACTCGATTTATATATATAACAGCTCTTCAGCAGTAGGAGGCTTATTATTATATATATCTTTCTTAATAATATTAACCAATATATTAGGACCGCTATTAGTAGGTACTAAAAAAGTTATATCCAGAGTCTGCAGAAGCCTGCTACTATTAATATTCTGATCCCAATTTATATCTTTATTAATAATAATAGTATAATCTATAATCTTCTATCAGCTCTAGCTTTTCAGGTTCTAGAATAGAACTAGTATATACCGTAAGACTTACTACTAATTTCAGAATTACCATCTGCCTGAATATAGGAAGTCGAACTAGTTATATTATCTAGCAAAGTAGAAGTACCCAGCACACTTAGCTTAGCACTAGTATTACCATTTAGCTATTTAACTTCCCACAGCTCTTTAATCAATAGGAGCTCATCAGGTAAACCAGAAGTCTTATCTTTTTTTACTTTAGTTAGTATATAACTTACTTCTATACTGGACCTATTTCTTATACCTATAATCTCTTTAACAGTCTCCCTAGTACACTAGGGAGACCATATACTATCTAAGTCCTCAGCCGTATTTAGGATTTAGATATAGTTCTGAGGCAAAGAAACTGTATACTATTACCTCTTTAACTTTTATAGTATAAGCTACGGAGGTATATATAGTTTGAACTTGAGAGCTATTATAAGAGTCTTAAAAAAAGGGTTATAGGCGGATTTAAGCTAAGAGCTAGAGTATTTAGGATCAAAGTAGTATAAGATACTTGGTCTAGTATAGAAGTTAATAGCAGATATAAAGCCAGTATAACTTATAACAGAGGAAGGCCTCCTTTTATAGACTAATTCCCTACTTTACCCCCTTTCCCTCTAATAATTAGAGTAGTTAAGGATATGGAGCTCAAGCTATCTACCTAAAAATAAATTATTACAAATACAGGCTGCTCGGGTTACTTCCCCTAGCTTTCCTATATTAATTATTACCGCTTAACGAAACGAGATAAACCTTATACAGTTAGGGAGATTAAGGGGCTTAGCTAACTATATATTAAGGCTTACTACTCTCAAGACTGCCTGGGTACCAGATCAACTAATATAAGTATATAACCAGATATAGTAAATAGCTCAGCTAGCAGGCTTATTTGCTCTACAGTAGTAAAGTAGTAAATATCCTGATCCTGTTCTCGTATTATCTTATATATAGCTAACTCATATATAAGCTTGTCCTTCAACCAGCTTGCTTATATCTCTTACTGTATATTCATATATCTCTAAGGTAATAAAAGGTAAGTAGCTTTAAAAAACATCAGAATTAGAATAGTTCTTCTACTGAGCCTAGTATTTCAGCCAGCAGGCAGAGAATAATAAGGTAGGGATATATATATCCCCTTCTTATCCTACAGCAACTAATACTAAGGTACCTTATTAACCCCATCGGGCTATAGCTTTAAAGCAGGTAACTATATTATCCTTCAGTATTTTAAGAATATTATCAGAAAGAGTAATATTATTATAGGCTAGATCTAATATAATCAAGTCAGAGTTCAGTATATAGTACCTTAGCTACTGCAGGTAATATACTATTATACTCTGCTTAGGATATCTAGCTATATCTAGAACTACTATATAATTATACTTAAAGCAGATTTAATATTATTAGCAGTCCAAAGGAATTTATAGTATATAAAAGTTCAATAGCCTGTATAAGCTAATAATAGTACACTCTTCGCTTAGCGATAATAATAATAATAGTCTGCCTCTATAAAACTTATACTGTCTATCCTCACCCTAGCTCTATCTTCCTAATATATATACCTTCTAACTCGGATAAAGGAGTTAAGATAATAGGGAATTATTAATAGTATAGCTACCCCTTGATCAAGGAAACCAGATATAAGGTAGAGGCTAAAACAGACTATTAGCTAAGCCCGGAGGAACTAAAAATACCTTACTTCCTTATAGCTAACTCTATCCCTGTCTAAACTCTCTTATCTTATATTAAGAGCTAATAACTTTTACTTATAGATCCGCTTAAGAGGTAATCTATTAACTCTTATAGTACAGAGATAAGATAGTAAATATGCTGTACTACTTAATTATCTAATATATAATCTCAGCTAGCGCCAGCTATCTAAAGATTATTATACTACCTTCAGAGATAACTTTTAATATATTAGTATAGCTATATAGTAAGATAGTATTAGATACTTAACTAGATTACTACCTTATAAATAAAGAAGTAGAATAATTAAGGCCTTCAGTATATTATTAAGAATATCAAATAAATAATAACTGCGGGAAATAGGGATAGTTTACAGGTTAGATACTGATAAATATAAATATACTGTTTATATTATAGTTAGGCCTAAGGGTAGTAGGTATATAATAGCGAGGCTAGAAAATAGGAGGGAAAAAGAGACTGCAGAAGTATATGGAAGGGGCAGTAGGGGACTGGCCGCTTTATAGGCGGTATAAAAGCAGTAAGTAATAACAGGGCCGAAGATTTCCCGATATAGCAATCGCCCAAATTAGCAGGCTGAACCCGCTATTTCCGAAGGCAGGCAAGCTGTGCCATCTTTTACTTATATAAGTATTTTATTATACCCTTCAGACTAATAAATATATCTATAACCTTCTAATAAATAATTAATTAAGTACTCTAGGAGTATCTTAATATCTTTATAATTATATATCTTAATAATATTCTAATATTCTTAGATAACTTAGATATATATAAGGAATATATATATAAGGTCCTAGAGAAACTAGAAAATATAAATCTCCTAGTAGAATCTAAGAAAAGTTAGTTTTATATTAAAGAAGTTAACTTCCTAGAATATACTATTTAATTAAATAAAATATAAATAGAAAAAAGTAAAATTATTATAGTTTCTAAATAGGAGGAACTAATAAATATTAAGGAAGTATAAGCCTTCCTTAGATTTACTAATTACTATTAATAATTTATTAAGGACTATAGAAAGATTACTATACTACTATATAACCTAATAAAGAAAGAAAAGGAATTTTAATAGAACTTAAAATATTAAAATATATTTAATAATATTAAAAACTATATAACTAATAAACCTATATTATAGATATTTAATCTAATAAAAGAAGTAGAACTTAAAACTAATACTTTAGATTTTATAATTAGTATATAAATTAGCTAAAGGGATAATAAAGAGAGATTATACCCTATAGTATTCTACTTAAAGAAACTATATAGTATAGAACTTAATTATCCTATCTATAATAAAGAATTTATAGCTATTATATATATATTTAAAGAATTTAAATACTACTGCCTGGGATTATAATATAAGGTTAAAGTATATATAGATTATAAAAATATCTAGTATTTTACTATAATCTAATAACTTAATAGAAAATAAATATACTATACTGAATATTTATCTAAGTTTAATTATAAAATTATATATTAAAAAGAATTAGAAAATAAAAGAGCTAATACTCTTAGCTAGAAATCTAAATATAAATAAATAATTCTAAAAACTAATAGATAACTGTTTTTAATAAATAATAAGAGATATTTAGTATAATAAACCTTAGATACTATACTAAAAGAAATAGTATATATTAAAATCCAGATAGATATTATACTAGATATAAAGATATTATAGTAAGATATAAGAATAGTATTTATTAAAGAAATCTATAAGTATCTACTCTTAGGATATTAAGGAGTTAAGAAAATATTTAATAGAATAAAATAATATTATAATTACTCTAGTTTATAAAAAGATATATAAACTATAGTTTTAGAATATAATACTTATATATAAATTAAGTCTATAAGATATAAACCCTATAAAGAACTTAAACTAGTTTTAATATTAGAATAGCTATAGTAATTAATATCCTTTAATTATATTATTAAGTTACTATTATTAATAGAATCTATAATAGGAGTATAGTATAATAGTATCTTAGTTATTATTAATAGACTTATAAAATATAGGTATTTTATCTTATATAAGGAAATAAGCTCTATAAAAGACCTTATATACTAATTCCTAAAATATATAGTTAGTTACTATAGACTAAAGAAATAATTTCAGATAGAGGAATAATATTTACCTTTAAATTTTAATAATCCCTTATAATATAAATAGGTATTAAGTATAAGCTTTTAATAGCTTACTATCCCCAGAGTAATAGATAAATAGAATATTTAAATTAAATACTAGAATAATACTTATAAGTATATATTAATTATAAATAGGATAATTAGATATAACTATTACTAATAGTATAAATTATATATAATAGTTTAATATAAGAATCTACCTAGCTTATACTTATATATATAAACTATAGTTATAAGCTAGAATTCCAGAACTAATAAATACTTAATAGACTAGATATATCTACTGCTATACTTATAAAAGAAATATTATACTTATTATATATAGAAATAAAGATAGAATTAGAATTTATTTAAAAAAGAATAAAGAAATATTATAATAAAATAAGATTAAAGAAACTAATCTTAAAGAAGAGAGATAAAATCTATCTACTTTATAAAAATATTATAATAATATAATTAAGTAATAAATTAGATTATAAAAAACTTAGACTATTTAGAATTAAGAATAAAAAATTAGATACTAACTATAAACTTTTACTACTAGATATAATATATATCTATCTAGTTTTTTATATTTTATTATTTAAAAAGATACTAGAAAATACTCTAGATTAAGACTATCTAATTAAGATCTATAAAGAAAAATATAAACTAGAAAAAATACTAAAAAAAGAAATTAGAAATAAATAAATATTCTACTTTATTAAATAGAAAGAATATACTAATAATAATAATATCTAGGAATTTACTAAATACCTAAAGAACTATTAGAAGCTTATTTAATAGTATTACTAGATCTAGAAATACTTATTCTAATAAACTAAGAAGGAAAAAGCTTTATACTCTCTTAAAGAAATATCAGATTAATCTTAATCTCTAAGAATATAAGCTCAGATAAAGAAGTAACCTCTAAAGAAAAAACTACTTTATAAGCTACCTCTTCTACTTCCTCTTATTCTACCTGCTCTAACTCTTTAATACTATTAATACTATAAGATACTACTTATATTATCTTATTAAGCTATATTTTCTTTTATTTATATAAATACTATACTTTAGTACTTATATACTCTAATTCCTCCTCTACTATATCTAGCTCCTCTTTAGCCTACTAATAATAGATCCTAATATAGTAGATCTACTATATAGATAGCCCTTAAATATTATAGTATAATTAACTATATAATATATATTCTATATAATAAGAGGAATCTAAAGGAGATATCTAATAAGAGTACTTACCTTAACTCTTATAATAAGAATATACTAGTATAATAGAAGAATTATTCAGAATAGTAAAAAGAAGAGTATTTCTATAAATTATAGATAACTTAGTTTTTAATACTTTTATTTTAGAAATATAATTAGATAATATAGTATTAGTATAAATAATAAAGGAAGGAAGTTAGATAATATACTAACTAGGCTGCTGAATATAGTCTTAAGGATAAAACTAATAGGAAGGGGTATTATATTATAAATAACCCCTGTATTACTTAAAGACTACTCTTAGTTATTATATATAATTATATATAGTTAAGTAATATAGTTAATATTCTATATATTAACTATAATACTAGCTAATTACTAATAATATATTCTATATTATATATATTATCTTAGTATATATATATATTTATTTTACTAGATAGAATACTCTTTTAGATAGTTATTAATAATATTATCTATATATCTATTATTACTAGCTCCCTAATACTTATATATTAATAGTAACTTATATTATATAGCCTAAGATAACCTGATTATACTACTCAGAATAATACTCTAATTAGTTTAAACCTAACCTACCCTAGACTCTGTCTAGTATAAGTTATCCAACTATTATAAACTAATACTTTAAACTTTATAATTAGTATATAAATTAGCTAGAAGAATAATAAAGAGAAGCTATACCCTATAGCCTTCTACTTAAAGAAACTATATAGTATAGAACTTAATTACTCTATCTATAATAAGGAATTTATAACTATTATATATAGATTTAAAGAATTTAAATACTACTATCTAAGAATATAATATAAGATTAAGATATATATAGATTATAAGAATATTTAATATTTTACTATAACTTAATAACTTAATAGGAGATAAATATATTATACTAAGTATTTATTAAAATTTAATTATAAAATTATATATTAAAAAGGATTAGAAAATAGAAGAGCTAATACTCTTAGCTAGAAATCTAAATATAAATAAGTAATTCCTAGGATAAATAGATAATTATTTACTATAAATAATAAAGAATACTTAGTATAAAAAACCTTAAATACTATACTAAGGGAAATAGTAGTATATACTAAAGTTTAGATAGATACTATACTAGATATAAAGATATTATAATAGAATATAAGAATAGTACTTATTAAAGAAATCTATAAGTATCTACTCTTAGGATATTAAAAAGTTAAAAAAATATTTAATAGAATAAGATAATATTATAATTATTCTAATCTATAGAAGGATATATAAACTATAGTTTTAGAATATAATATTTATATATAAATTAAGATTATAAAATATAAACTCTATAGAGAACTTAAACTAGTTTTAATATTAGAATAACTATAATAATTAATATTCTTTAACTATATTATTAAGTTATTATTATTAATAGAATCTATAATAAGAGTATAGTATAATAGTATCTTAGTTATTATTAATAGATTTATAAAATATAGATATTTTATTCTATATAAGAAAATAAGCTCTATAGAAGATCTTATATATTAATTCCTATAATATATAATTAGCTACTATAGATTATCTAAGGAAATAATCTTAAATAAAGAAATAATATTTATCTCTAGGTTTTAGTAATTACTTATAGTATAAATAGATATTAAATATAAGCTTTCTATAGCTTACTACCTCTAGAGTAATAAATAAATAGAATATTTAAATTAAATATTAGAATAATACTTATAAGTATATATTAATTATAAATAGAATAATTAGATATAACTATTACTAATAGTATAGATTATATATAATAGTTTAGTATAAGAATCTACCTAGTTTATATCTATATATATAAACTATAGTTATAAATTAGAATTCTAGAACTAATAAATACTTAAAGGACTAAATATACCTACTACTATATTTATAAAAGAAATACTATATTTATTATATATAGAAATAAAAATAGAATTAGAATTTATTTAAAAAAGAATAAAAAGATATTATAATAAAATAAGATTAAAAGAACTAATTTTAAAGGAGGGAAATAAAATCTACCTACTTTATAAAAATATTATAATAATATAGCTAAATAATAAACTAAACTATAAAAAACTTAGATTATTTAAAATTAAGAATAAAAAATTAGATATTAACTATAAACTATTATTACTAGATATAATATATATCTATCTAGTTTTTTATATCTTATTATTTAAAAAAGTATTAAAAAATACTCTAGATTAAGATTATCTAATTAAGATCTATAAAGAGGAATATAAGCTAGAAAAAATAATAAAAAAGAAGATTAAAAATAGATAAATATTCTATTTAGTAAAATAGAGAGAATATAATAAAAAAGATAATATCTAGGAACTTACTAAATACCTAAAGAACTATTAGTACCTAGTATAGTAGTTCTATTAAAAAATAAGAGATCTAAATTAGAAAAATCCTTTTCTAAACCTAAGTAATTTAGATCTATTATAAAAGTAATACTAGAAAAATAAACCTCTTCTATAGTAAAATACTCAGAGAAATCTAAAGTACCTAATATTTAGTTAAAGGAAAGCTCTTCCTTATCTAACTCTTATAGTCTATACTGGATCTTCTACTATATCTTACTCTTAATAAAACTATAAATCTTATAGATCTATTAAATATAATCTAGAGCTATAGAAAGATTACTCTAAAGCTAAGTTATTTACTAATAAAGAAGTAGAATCTTCTTATCTATATCTAATTCCTTCTTAGCTAATTTTTTCTATTATATAATTAATTTTTTAACTAGAAGAGAGTTAGAAAAACTTTTAGAATAAGAAAGAAAATTACTTATAATTTAAAACTATTAGTATACTATTATAGTAATAGCTAGAATATATATATTTATTATACCTAGAGGATTTTCCCTTAGAAGATATAATATACTCTTTCTATATCTTAAAATATATAGTATAAGGTATATTAGTAGGAAAACTAAATATCTAGATAGTAGAAGAAAGAAGAGCCTATTTATAAGTCTTCAGATATAGAGGTTTCTAAATATAATTAGATATAATAAATAATATAATATAATTATAATATATAGAGAAAAAAGGAGAAAACTTACTAGTTAGATAGAAAAAGATCTTAAGAATAAGACTAATAGGGAGAGAGTATTATATTATAAATAAAGACCTCCCTAATAGGTTATATATATTATATATAGACCTACTTTAGATCTAGGAGTACCTAGAGTAATATACTCTATATATAGTATTATTAAGAGTAATTAAAAGTAATATACTTCTAATACTCTATATAGAATATATATATATATTTATTTTATTAGATAGAATACTCTTTTAGATAATTATTAATAATATTATCTATATATCTATTATTACTAGTTCTATAATACTTATATACTAATAGTAATTTATATTATATAGCTATATAATAACCTGATTATACTACTTAGAATAATACTCTGATTAGTTTAACCCTAACCTACCCTAGACCCTGTTCAGTATAAGTTAATCTAACTATTATAATAATACTATATTTATATAAGTATAGCCAGACTGTTTAATCTGATTTCTAGTATAATAATTAGATTCTTACTAATCTAGAGAAGTAGGTTATTATTAAGAGAGTTCTTAATCTAGATTCTTAAGTATTTTCTCTATAACTACTTAAGATAGAAAATATAGCTAATCTCCTACTATATAATTATAATATAGAGTATATTAGTATTAATTAGATTTTTTACTTTATTAAATATTAATTACTATTTAAAATAGTTCTATCTTATAAATATAACTATTAGAGAGTTTTATATAAAAATCCTAAGATTATCTAATTATAGTTTAATTTTATATAGAATATAATAGCTAAATATAATATCCTTAATAAGAATATCTATAACTTTAATAAAACTAGCTTTCTAATAGATTAGATTAGTTTATATACTATAATTATATATTCTAATTAAATAGTAAGATCTAAATTAATATAATCTAATAACTAGAAATAGGTTTTTTTAATCTAGATAATTAATATAGCTAGCTAGATAATCCTACTATTTCTAATAATAAAAAGCTAATATTATCTCTTATTCTAGATCTAAAAATCTAATTTACTATCTAACTAGAGGATTTTTATTAGTAAAAATAATTAGATTTTAAATAAAATTATTATAGATTAAATTAAGTATTTTAATAAAAGTATTTAAATTAGAATTAAGAATAAATACTATCTTCTTATACTAAATAGCTATAAGAGCTACTACTTAATAGAGTTTAAGAAATACTATAAAGAGAATAATATTATTACTCTCTATATACTTTCTTACTCTTCTTATCTACTCTAGCTACTAGATATTAACTATTTTAATTTATTAAAAAAAATATAGCTAATAAATTAAATATCTAATAAAAGCTCGGATTATTTATATTATAAAGAAAAACTTCTTCCTAGTATTTATAATAGTATTTAATATCTCTTTTACTAAAGAAAATATACTAGAAGTATTCTAAAGGGCTAAACTTATCTTTTTAAACCCAGAAAGTATAATTTTAAAGCTAGATATATAAATAAGTATATTAATATTATTAGAGTTATTTTTTAAACTATTTATTATTTAGTAATTAAAGATTCTAATTAATTTATTAGAGATAACTTTATAATCTAAATATCTTAAGAGATAAGAGCTTATTAGAGTAGCTCTCTAAGCTTAATTATTAAGAGTATTAAGTAGATTATAAAGAGTATATAGTAAGTTATATATAAGCTTATATTTTTAAAGGAAAAAATATCTAAGCTTAAGAAGATAAATAAATAATTAAGTAAGTACTAGAGAATTAAAAAACTATATTTATATAAAGAAAGCTCTTTTAGTATATAGAAATTATAGAATTTTATAACTAAAAGGGATATTAAATAATAGATATAAACAGAAGATTATATAGATTATAATTAGAGATCTTATTAAAAATAAAATACTTAGTAATATAGTATATATAGTAAGATAGATTATAATATATAAACTTATAAAGTAGTAAAAGAATTATTTAATTCTAATTCTAAAGTTATTATAAATAATTAGATTAAAAAATAGAGATTAAAATAGTATCTTAATTAAGCTTTATTAAAGATAGTAGAAATATACTCCTAAAGCTAGCTAAACTATATTTTAATTAGACCTAGTTAAGATATCTTAAAACTAGCTATTCAGCTAGACCTAGTTAAGATCTATCTAAGGATATAATATCTTAGTTATAGTAATCTTATTAAAGAAGAGAAAGAGAGTTAAAGTAGAAAAAGATAAAAAAATATAGTATTATTATCTAACTTATTAAGCTCTATAGCTTAGTATATATAAGCTATTTTTAGAAAAGTATTTTTTTAGCTATATTAATATATAGTAGAAAAATAAAAAATATTTATAGAAAATATAAAGATCTAGGGTAGAAATTATAAAAATTAATAATAAAAAGATTATAAAAAATAGTTTATATACTAGTTTAGTTTATATACTAGTAGATTATATTAATAGTTTAATAGATTAATTTTATTATATCTCTTACTATTTCCCTTTTATAAGTATTTTAAATTTAAAATTATAGTTTTTAAGTACTAATTAGTATTTATAGTATTAGTATTTATATCTTTATTATTACTACTACTACTAAGAAGTAGTAATAGAAGGAGACTAAGAAGAAATATAAGAAAATTTATATATACTATCTCTAAGAGAAGAAAGAGTATAAAGCTATTTATTTTACCCTTTAAAAGTAAGTTTATTTTTTTATTTATTATTTTAAGCTTTATTTAACTATTTTATAGTATTATAGAATTATAAATAATTCCCTATAAAGAATATTTAAACTTAACCCTTATAGATCTCTTTTATAGATAGTATTAGAACTATTTAATAAGAATAAGAGCTCTCTTTCTAGTTACTATAAGTAGTATAAATTAAATAGCTCCTATAAGCTAATATAAGTTTTCTTTTACTTATTTAATACTTATTTTATAGTTAATATTAGTATTTATAGCTCTAAGGATATTATTCTAATAGTACTCTTTTTCTTAAACTATATTTAAAAGACTAAGAACCTAGCTCTTATAGCTAATAACCCTATAAATACTCTTATTCTATAGTTTTAAAGATTATATACTAACTTTAAAAATAGTTATAGCTAAAGTACTATAAGGAAAAAGAGAAGTACTATATTATAGCTAAAGTAGTTTTATATAGATATTATACTAGTATATTCTCTTCCTCTAGAAACTCTTATCTTCTTTAAATAAGTATAATTTAATTATTTTAATAGATTTTCTAGCTCTTAGAGAGGAATTTTCTTTTATTAGTTTATATTAAGCCTTCTAATTCTAAGATTAAAATCTCTCCCTCCTACTATAGCTCTTATAATTAGAATTAAAGTTTATTTTACTACTTTTAATATTTATTTATATAAAATACCTCTTATTATTATAGTTCTATAATAATATCTTCTATTAGATTCTCTTTAAGTTTATCTTTTCTTCTCTTTTTAATCTTTTCTTTAATCTTAACTAGTCTAAGTTATTTATAGCTTTCTTAGAACTAAGCTTCTTAGGGAGATTTAATTAGATTATTAGTAATTAATTTTATACTTTATTTATAGAAAATATAAATTATTTTATTCTAAATATATTCTTTTAACTAATAATTATAGATATCTATATATTTTAGCTTTATTTTTAACTTTTAAGTAACTATTAAAGAATACTAATTATTTATTAATTATTATATAGAAAATATAAATTAAGCTTATTAAGTTTAATTTCTGGCTCTAAGATTAATTTTTATTAAAATAACTTTTTCTTAGCTATTTATACTAATAATAGTAATTTAGCTTCTATTATTAATATTATAACTATATTTTACTTATTAATCTACTAGCTAATTAGATTACTAAATAGCTTTATTATATAAGCTTATAAACTCTTATAATTAAATATATTATTAGTAAATAAAGTATTACTATAGACTTTATATTTATTTCCTTCTTTAAATTATAAAGTAAAATAATAAGTAGTATTTAAATAATTTAAAACTTAATTTACTACTTTATAGTATTATTAATTAGAATTAATTATAAATCTAGCTAATTAGAAAACTATAAAAACTATATCTAGTCTTAAAATTACTATAATATATAAAATTAATCTAACTATTTATTTATACTAGTTAGCTATCTTTTATATTATTATTCTATTATTTAGAAGAAGCTTAGTTTTATCTATAGGAGTTATATTCTTACTATCTAAAATATATAACTTATATATCTTTTCTAGATATATAGTCTGTATTATCTATAGATATAATATACTATACTCTTAGATAATCTCTATCCTAAGGAACTATTAAAGCTTATTTCTACTAATTAGATTATATCTTATCTTTAGAACTTTAACTATAACTTTTATAATAGCTTTATTATTCTTTTTATATATAATAATAATATTATATATATAGAAGAATAATAGAATTCTTAACTTAATATAATAATATAGTTTATAGGGAATTAGAATAAAATCTAAACTTTATAATATTAAACTAAGCTCTATTTACTATAAAAGAGATATAATTTATAAACTATAGAGTATTTTCTTAAGTAATAAATCTAGTTTTAAACTTTTAAAGATAACTATATTTATTAAACTTATAAGTATATCTCTATATATAGTCTAGGATTTATAAGTTTTATATCCTTAAATTAAACTTTAAAATTTTAATCTAAGTTTTTATTTATTTATAGCTCTCTAAATAATTAATTTTAGCTTATTTAAATTTTCTTTTAAACTTATAATCTTTAAGATCTCTAGGTATATTAGAGATAGTTAGTAGTTAGCTCTAATAATATATCTAATCTTAAGATTTAGATTTAAGACGTATTTATTTAGTTTAAATTTTAATCTTTAGCTTTAGTTATTTATATATATATCTAATATATATAGCTTTAGTTTAAACCCTATTTTAACTATTTACTAAAGGGATAGTTAGTAAGCTAATATAAAAGACTTAATTAAGAGTAATTAATAGTTTACTAAAGGGTTTAAAAGTTTATAGTAAACCTCCTAATTTAATTAAATATATTAAAAAGTTTATTATTAGGCCCTTAGATAGTATTAGAAGAGATATAAAGTAAAATATTAAATATTTATTATTTTCTATATACTCTTCTTCTTCTTATACTTTAGTACTAATCTCTAGATTATTAATTAGTTATTTAAGGTTTATTTTTTCTATCTTAAGCTTATCTTCTTATTAAATTAGCTCTATTATTTAATTAATCTATTTAGATTAAAGTATTAATTAAAATCTTTTTTATATTTCCTCTAGGGTTTACTCTCTAATAATTTTATATATTTAAATCTTATTTAGATTAAATAACTCTTTTTTATTAAAGATTATATCCTTAGTAATATAGATATTATTAGTAACTAGGTTCTAAACTTAGAAGATATTTTAGAAATTATATTTAACTAAATAATTTATCCAGGCTTTTAGATCTAGCTATAATCTAAATTATTATATTTTTAATTAGATTATCTTATTTATTATAAATATTTTATAGCTAATTATTTTTAAATAAAAAATCTTTAATTAAATCTTAGTTTCTAAATTTATAATTAGTATTATTAAAAAGAAGCTCTAATATAGTATTTTCTATTTAAGCTTTACTTTTAGGATTTTATTTAGTAAATATATAGCTATTCTTACTAGTTTAGACTATAGTTATTTAAGTAAATTACTATTAATTATTAATAGCTTTATTTTCTCTTTTATTATCTCTCTAGAATACTTATCTGAGCTATTCTACTATTAAGTATAAGGGATATATTCTTCTATATTAATTACTTTATTATATAGGAAAATATAAATAAAAAAACTTTTTTAAAACTTATTATCTATTTCTAAATATCTAATAGTTATTTTATATCTAGTTTTAAATATCTAAATTAGATATATTAGTATTTAAAGAATATTTTACTCCTTCTAATCTTTAAAATAATAATTCTAAATAAAGTTAGAATTTCTATTTATTATAATTATATATAAGTTATAATCTCTAATTTCTTTTTAGAAGTTATAGAAATTAATTAATAATTACTTTACTAGATTTAAATTTCTTTTTTTTAGTTTATAGCTCTCTTAATATTTTATCTTTACTAGGCTATATATATTATATTTAATAATTATTAAGCTAATTATTTATACTCTATTTATTAAGATTACTAAGTATTTAAATAATCTTAGCCCTAGATATCTAAAGTATTAGTATTAATAAATTAAATTATCTCTATTTAGTTCCTTCCTCTAAGTTATAAATCTATATTAGAATAAGATAAATATAGTTTATTTTAATATTTCTATATTATATTTAATAATATACTAATTATAGTAATAATCTAAAATCTAGCTTATAAAGTATTAATTTATTATTATATTTAATTAAATCCTTATTATTCTTTTAGTTCTATTAGTATTCTTATTACTATAATTTCAGAAGTAATATTAAATTAGCTCTTATTTATAGATAGTAGATTATTTAGTTAAGATAGAAGTAATATAGTTTATTTTATTTATTTTATATTTATAGAGTTACTTTATTATATTCTAATATTAGGAAGCTTATAGAATTTATAAAAACCTCTTTACTTTTAGTAACTTATTTAAAATTCCTAAATCCTATTATATTATTAAATAAATATAATATAGTTCTTAAATTAAGAAGAGCTAAGTATTATAATAAATAACTATTATTCTTAATAAGAAAGATAACTATATAGCTTAATATATAATTTTAACTAGCTAATTATTAATATTATTCTTCTTTTATTTAAATAAATTTATTATAGAGCTTTTAAACCTTAGAAATCTCTTCTAAATATTTCTTCTATTTATTAAACTATAGTTTTCTTTTATTAAGATAGGGTAATAGGTTTTTAAAAAATAATAGCTAGTAGTTTTTTATATTAGTACTTTTATATTTATTCCTATAAAAGATATAATTAGATCTATTATTCCTAGTCTTTTTTTACTATTTATTCTTATATTTAGTTATTTCTTTCTTTATTTCTTACTTTTATTTCTTATTTAGTAGATTTTCTTCTTAAAAAATTAAACTAAAGTTTCCTTTAATAATATAAGGTTTAAACTCCTTATTTAAACCTCTTTTAAAGATTCTAAGTTTATCTCTAAAGGATTTAATAAATACTAATAGTTTATATATATTATTATCTATTTTAAATTAGTTCTAACTTTTTACTATTTATAAGAATAATTTAAATCTTAAATCTAAATACTCCTTTAGATTATTAAACTATTTAGAAAAGCTTAGTATATTAGAAATCTTTCTAAATCTAGCTATTTTTATTATCTTTTTCTAATTATTAATCTAGACTTATTAAATTATTTTAGATTTCTTAATCTAATTTAGAGAGTTAGAATATACTTCTTATATATATTTTCTTCTATTAGTTTTATTTATATTATATATATCTTTTAAATTCTTAAAGAAGATATAAATATTATCTTTCTTCTATATATAAATAATTACTAGAGTATAGATCTTAGTATAATAAGAGGCTATATATTTAGTTATCTATTTAAATATATTATATATTCTATTAGTCTCTCTATTAATTAAGTAATTAGAGTTTAATAGAAGGTTTATTTAATCTTATAGACTTTCTTATTTTTATTAAAAAGCTTAATATATAAGTATATAGATTATTCTCTCTAAATAAAGCTTAATATTCTATTTATATTTATAATTAGAACTTTTATTTTATATTATAAATATTCTAAGATTACTAGCTCCTTAAGCTAATAAGTATAAAATTTATTTACTTCTTTAAATTATATAAAATATAGAACTCTTTTACTAACTATATTTATTATAACTACTTATTTAAAAGTATTTTAATTATCTAGTTCTTTTAAAATAATAAATATATTAAATACTTCTATAATATCTATTTATTATTTAATTAAGTTAAATATATTTAATATTACTAGTTTAGTACTTATCTTTATAATTATAATTACCTTTATAAAGTATAACTCTAAAACTCTTAATTATTAGATTTTATATATTAAATAGATAGGAATTATATAGTTATATTTATCTAAATTATATATCTCCGATGCTTCCGGAGGAAATTATTATGTAAATTACTATAGGCTACTCCTTTAGGCCTAATACTCTTTCAAACCGGGAAACGAGGTATATTCAAGGCAAATAGCCCTCCTTTCTGACTAATCGGGAGGGATTATATAATGCCTCGGTTCCAACAGCTTTCATGTAAGAGGGCTACATAGTTATATCAAGAGATAAGATATCTATCACATTAGGATGAAAATATATATATATTGAAAATTCATTACCTTTACTCCTACTATACTATAGAAAACTATCTTGCCACAGTTAGCACTATAATAGAATAGTAGGTTGTTTTTAGCCTGGTATCTCGATAACTCTTAGATAATAGTATTATCAACAGGAAAGTATACTTCTTGAAAGTTAGGTGCCTCTATTCCCTATATACGATCGAGAGCAGTCTTCCTAGTAGTGATAATTTTAATAAAGTAGTTTATTGGGTTTTTGATGACGTCTCAATAGCTCTTCTACAAGTAGAATCACGAGTAATGGAGGCATTAGAAATATTGACTTTAGTGCCACAAGATCACAAGATCATTTTTAGCTGTCCTAGTAAAACGCCACCACTTAAATACAGGTATCCCATATAATCCAGCTGAGATTCGTGTGCCGATTTTCCGACAAGTGGTTTCAGCTCGCAGAGCTATTTCACATGATTCTCTGCCTCGATTCCTTACTTATAAAAGCCATTGAAGCCTTCATGAAGCCCGCAGCACTTTCATTTGTATCATCTTGAAAGGGAGTCAAATCAATCTTACAATAAAGATGTCTTCCGTTCTTCGTGCTGCTACTGCTATCGCTAGCCTGTGCTTGCTCGCCAAGGCCCAGGATAGTGTTCCAATTCCCTCGCTGCTGCCTGACCCCTCGACATGCAAGGGGCAGATATCGGACGACTTTGGATTTTGTAAAGATATACCATCGGACCTGTCCCCATGTGCAAATGTGGACCAAAACGACGACGCAGCGTTACAAAAATGCATCTGCAAACAAAACACGATCCAGGATATGGGGGGGTAAATTCATATGCTTTGCTAACTGATTATCAAGATTTCTAACTATGCTTACAACCTGATATAGGTGTTACGAGGAATTAGTGCAATGCTACCAATCCGACAACCCTGATAACCAAATACTGTCGCTCATCAGTGACTTTTATACCCTATGCTCAGATCAGATAACTGCCACGTCCGCGGTAGGACAAGACTCTACTACTGCTACTCTGTCGGTAAGGATCACGTTTTGGAATATAGGACAGATTATAATAGCTGATCTGATATATATAACCATAAGGATACAACCAGTACCAGCGATTCTGCTTCAACTTCGACTGAGATAACTAGCGAAACTACAACAACTAGTCCAACTACTACATCCTATACCAGTAAAACCTCTTCTACTTCTGCTTCTGCTGCTACTCCTACCAGCAAAGAATCATCAGCTAGCAGAATTTCTGGCAATCACGAGGCTAAAACTGTTGCCTGTAGTCTATTTTTCATTTCTCTGGCTTTCAGACTTGTCTTTCAATGATACGGGCAAACAATGAGGTACAATAGCAGTGTCAGGCCCAGATCACAAAATTACAATACTTTCGGGGGAAGGCTGGGGCCACTTACTCCTTACCTGTCGCTTCGTGGCTTGCATCTAGCCCGCTTGCAACAATGTACGTATCACTCGAGTTATTTCCCATTACAATTTAAGGGATGAAACGGATTGGCTCGGCTTGGTTATAGGATATAGTCCGCCGTTTCTTATCCAGTTTGGCTTACGCGATGTTACACGAATTGAACGTCGCCTTCTCTTGGAAACCGTCCTCTGCTGATTTGACCCGGATCTAACACCCTACCTAATCCATGTCGATAACGCCCAATGTGACCTGACCTTATCTAAAAACCCATCTGCTGCAATTTGTCACGATATACTGATGCGCACTGGAGATTTTATCAGCCGCAGCCGAAGTTTAACACCTTAATGTGACGATCTCAGTTAACCTGGACAGGATAGCGGATTGCACGCAATACTCAGGATATATTCTAGTCGCATTGAATCGGAGCATATCTCTCACCTGCCAGTTGTGGTGAACTGAACTGAACTGAACTAAATAAGCTTCAGCATGTGAAAGCTTTAAACTTTTGTTTATACTTGAGATGGAATGTGTGGAAGTTATTCTTGGAACTTAATTACCACTACATAATCGAGAACAATCTTGCTCTAGCAACATATAAAGGCTATAGCAAACGGCCTTAGGCGTCGTTCCCCCCTTGGAGACTATTGGTCTGAGGTGAGAGCCTGGTGCCGCTGTCGTATCCCCAGCTTCTCGCAGTCGACGGTATATTTCGATGCATAGAAGCTCGATAAGCTCGATATGACGGCATAGCACCGTAATACAAAGAATATAAGGAAATGGTGGCAGAAAACATTGAAATGTGGCGCAATTAAGTTGAGCCAAGCTTGCAAGCATTAGTAGGCAACTGGGCTTTGGCAGCCTCTCATACTCAAAATAGAAAATAATGGATTGGGTACTAACAATGCGCTGGCGTTATGGACTTTACTACTCTGACCAACGTGGTCATCAAAGCGATAGTCTTTTCTTTATTTAATTAGCACTCTAGTATAAGGATGGCTCTTAACCCAACGGGGACTCCCAATCCTCTCGAACCCAGAAGCAAGAAATATTCAAGAGGAACTGTAGATCATGTCGAAAAAGCTTCCTATGGTTGCTGCTGGGGCTAATACTCAGGGCTTATCTCTGGTCAACGCCACATTCAAAGGCGGGGCTTCCCAAATTCGAGCCCTTACCCGCAATCCTTCTAACGAAAAGGCGGAGAAGTTGCGGGCTAGGGGTATAGTCATGGTCCGATTACCTTACCGACGAACTAATCTTTCAGCTGGGTTCCAAAGAGACAATTCAACTAAGAATCAATATAATTCTATCGCCACTCACATCACTCATACATAATCAGAATGGAAGACTGTCTCAATCATGTAACGATAGAGTGAAAAACATCATTCCTGGTGTGTCCCACCAAACTACTTAAGTTTTCCCTTGCCCGTTAACCATTATCTTCAAACTTTCATCCTTTTCTCAATTTCAAGTACCCTGGCATTGATGCTCTCTATCACAAGTGAAACAGGTCTTCGTCACAATCGGACATTTCTTCAATATGAGCTCGAGTAATTTCTTCCCAATCCTATTTGTCATCACATCAAGTACTGCATCGGAAGCTTGGTCTGGTAGCTATCCAACTTTAATGACTACTGCCCCTGCGCATCTCCAAAGGAGCGCAGTCGATTCAGTTATCGGGACATATATTACTAGCAATTCTTGTGAGCATTATTTTCACGAAGATAAAACTGCTTCTGAAGGCTGGCTAACCTTAATATGTATCATCACATGCTAGACGGTGTAATTACCTGTAATGGGGGCAAAACGCCTGTCCGTATCAGCAATTATTGCCTATGTTCTGATCCATATGCGAGCTCAACCCTTGATAATTACCCAGTTACATCGTGTTCAGACGCCACTCTATATTATTCTAACACATCGGAACCCTGGCAAGTGTTTTCTTGGATAAGTCGAAGGTGCGCAGAGCTTCTGACAGTATTTATAGCGGCGGTGACTACACTTGCCTCACATTGAATCTTTTGCAAACCCAAGGTGACACGGATACGACAACTCTCATTGACTGTGATGACGAAGACCTACCAAGTACCATTTATCGCAACCCTCCTAAAATTACGCAAGACACTAGCACCACTACTAGCTCTGAATCGACTTCAACTACTACTAATCCTTCCTCAACTACTACAGCACCGCCCAAACCTTCAAGCCAAGCTTGGATTGCTGGGCCTGTCATTGGTTCAATTGTAGGAGCTGCCCTTATCGGCGCTTTAGCCTGGTGGATTTTGCGAAGAAAGCGGCAGCAGAAGACCGCACTCAACTCGGACTCTCCACATAGCCGTGGTGATGGACCATTTCCTACTACATCCTCGCCTCCTCCCATGTCACAGTCCTCCCCAGCTCAGAGCTACGCCTATACCCACTCTCAGTCCTTTTCAGAGAACAGGAAAGAACCTTACTATCCACCTCAGCAGTTCCCTGCTACGATAGAGAACGCCCCGCCCCCAACTTCCCAATACTCTATCCAGAATCAATCCCCGACATCCTGGCCCGGTTCCTCATGCCAGCAGCAGACTCAATGGCGACCACCTGACCCAAGTCACGAGTTGCCTGCGACCAAAGAAGAGATTGTGTCTGAGCTAGGAAATAACCCCCGTGGAGTTCGAGGGCCATGAGACCCTGTTTTATTGCATCGGCAACTTCAATCATAATCACTATGTTTGCAAAACCGGTCAATTCTGTTTTAGTTTAGTACCTTAAAAGGATGAAAAGAAGCCTTGGTCTCCAGTTAAAATAACAGATTTTAGCTAAGCTTAACTATTAGGCTTATAACTGGAATTTGAATAATTACATCCTAATATAATAGTATGAGATAAGGGTATATATGAAGCTTTATTTCTACTAATGCTGATTGAATTATCTAGTAGAACTAAAGGTACTTGCAAATGGAGTTCCCCTGCCCGGGCTAAATAATCTATCCTATAGAGGCTATAGTTAATCTCGACTGGGAAGTAAAACTAGGTTAATCACTTTATCAAATATTACTAAGATTCAAGGCGCCTGGGCCAGTTGTGAAATTTTGGATTAGACTTTTCTGAATTAACTAAAACTACTTCTTATCCAAGCCTTCTCAATCTTGGGCTATATCTGTTTAATCCATCCCATCAGATTCTAAGGCAGGACTCTAATGCTCTCATCTCTTTTTGAATATTTAGAAGCAATATATTATTATTTCTAGCAAGACCTACACGTAAGGCAAGACACCCGGGATAATCAATACTAGAATAAAGATATTATTATTAGGGGTTTTAGCTATAAATAATATAGCTGTATTTCGTATTAATTATCTAAAATGGTAAAATAGGGCAATATTAAGTAACTCATATTAACGAGTATGCCTAAGTCACTAGATTCTTGATATCCTTTCTACCTCGACATCAGATACGCCTGCGGGCGATTATAAAGCAGACTATGCTTCCGGAAATGGGTCTTGAGGTTATCCACTCCATGTCGGATACCGCAGATGCACCACAGGGCCGCCGTACAGCATCTTGCCCTGTCTGAGGAGAACTAGTACGTAGGGGTCCCTTGCTATTGTTGCGTCAAGAGAATATGATTGGTACTCGTATTTATTCACTTAATACATGTAAGGAGATGTGAGGGTATCAGATTCCATGTTTGAATGCGGAGGAAGAAACGTTGGTCGGCGCGTAGGCCAGCCGGTAGCCATCGTAACCGGCTTCATGTAGGCCTCTGTCCACTGTGACTCTTCTCATCCCCTTCCGACGCCGCCTAGCTCAAGCACGATCAGGTCGCGCTTTGAGGTCCAGAAACCCGAATCGTGTTACCCCCTAGCAAATATGCCAGATGAAATCTAGCATTGGATTTGAGAAGACCTAGTTGTTTAGGCAATGCTGAATTTGGCACACCAACAACCGCTACCGCGCCGAGACTTCCATCTCTTAAGAAGATTGCTGCGCTGGCGCGGGACACAACATGCCGTATCTCGAGATACGGAAGCGCGATTGAGGTGGCCCATTTCGTGCCAATGGCAGATGAAAAATGGTTCTTATCGAATACCATGGATTAGGTATTGTTGTCTTACCCTAGAGACTGTCATTCTCATCCTTGCTAATATTGTCTGCTGTCTGCCTAGATACGGCGCTTCCGGCTCCGATCCTCAGCCAATCGACGACCCAAGCAACCTAATTACACTCCGCCGTGATCTCCACCATCTCTTTGATACCCGTCGCTTCACGTTTGTCCCGAAACGAGATGTGGCCAACAAGGTTCGGTGCCTCACACTCCACGTATTTTCTCCAGACGACAATAACGAGCTCATCCCTCTCTACCACAACCGTTCTCCCGCACCCCTCTTAGGCATTTCTATCGAGGATGCCTTTGCACGGTTCGCTTGGACCATTTCCTCCGACCAGACCGTACGCTTCTTCAAGGGCATGGCTGAGTATGCGGTTCTCTTGTTCGACCCCAAGACGGACGAGATTAAAGAAGCCAAGCTGAGGGCGCTTGAGGTGCGGACCCAGGTTAAGATTTTTGATGCGTTCCCGAAGAGTCGCAGCGCGAGTCCAAAAAAGAGGCAGCGAGACCCGTCTGCGCAAGACGATGAATTCTGGGTAGTAGAGGAGGAAGACGATGCTTCCATTTCTTCCAGCTGGGAACCACCCCGCGGAAGACGACGGAAGCGCAGTTGGGATTACTTTGTGGGGGACACTACGCCGGAATTGGTTCAGTCATTCCTCTCAACTGACTCAGATCGCAGTGAGATCCAAGGCGCCGTTGTGGAGAGGGTAAAAGTTGAAGTGATACCTCATGATTATCCCGATGCTGCGGCAATTCAGCGTTACGCAGTTCCTAGGAAGGTCACTCATAGTGGCATGGCGGACCGGCCGTGCAAGCGAATCGACATAGAGTCCACCAAGGGATGAGCGTGTATTGTATTAGCCTAGAAACCTCTTTGAGTATTCCGAACGAGTCCCCTAACTCTCCAATCGTTGCTTGCGCGGTCGACCCCGACGGCAAGCCGTCGCGTCCTTGCCATGCTTGCTTGACTTCCGACTCGTAGCAATCTTCTTTGCAATCCTGGCTCCCTGCACTAACTTACCATTCTGGGCCCCAAACCTAGCCTCAAACCTGTTAATTAGGTCTAGGGCATTCTGATTCACTAGTGGCGCCTCCCCTCTCCTCCGGTGCCCGGTAAGAAGGTGCATTCGTTCGCCACTATAGTCAGTGACTCCGATCTCGACGCCATTGTCGGCTTATCACAAGATATCGTGTTCATATAGTCGTCGCTTTTACGATGATCATTCGATTGATTACAGAATTTCCCTGAGTCTGAAGACGATTGAACGTCTTGCAAAGTCGAGGCCCCGTATCGCGCTACCCTATTCCAGCCCCAGTAGCCGCTGAGACAAAAATAGCAAACTATTTAAAACAGATAAATATAGGATGATACTCGTAGTCCATGTTAATGCAGTTCAACCGTGGGAAGTAACGCAAATGCTAGCAGGCAGGTCCATGGGAGAGTCGTCCGTGGAGTCGCCTGCGTTCACCGAAGCGTACACAGGATGGAGGCTGGACGGCATTAGCCACATGTTGGCTCTGAAGCATGTCTACGACCAACAACCCTTCACTAGCCTAGTTTTGTACGGATTCTCTCAAGGTTGTTCCACATATTGCAATTGGCAAGAAACTGATGTCGACGAACCTGGTCAGAATACGGGACCTGTACTAGTACTTGGTAATTAAGGTAACTCACAGTACGTGCCCAACGATTGTAAGCGGGGTGAGGACATATGAAATGAGTTTGAGGAGATCGTTTCGGAAGGGCCGTGGCCTGCTTTGATTGTAATAAGAGAATGACGGGGAGTTTTTGCAGAAGGGAAAGGAGATCGAGAGCGAGATTTTGGATACCTGCGACCTAGTTAGAGGAGTAGACCGCAGCGAAGTTTATTTACCTTACCTTCATGGGTAAGACAGGCAAGTGGATCAGGTGAGTAGAAGATGGTTCTTTCTTTGCAGAGGGAGGTGAAAAAATTATAAAAAGTATCGAGATTACTTCCGATAGGATAGTCCTTAATTAATCTAGACTGGTCTTAGTATACTGTAGTACTGTTACAGGCCTATTGTATAGTACGAGATGTATAGAGCTGTATTGAGTAGGTGTTATGTGAGTAGGTGTGATAAAGTTATACTCAGCCCCTTTTCGGGATTATTTCGGAACAGAGGCGGCCGTCGACTGTATTCCCTTGTTGTTGTATGCTGCAAGGAATAACAGCAGGCTATTGTGACGGTTGGATTAACTTACACTAGACGGGGTCTAGGGTAGATCAGGGTTAAATTAATCAGAGTATTATTCTGAGTAGTATAATCAGGTTATTATATAGCTATATAATATAAATTACTATTAATATATAAGTATTATAGAGCTAGTTCTAATAAAGATATAAATAATTATATTAATAACTATTTAAAAAAGTATTCTAACTAATAAAGTAAATATATATATATACTAAGAGCTTATACTAGCTTATTAGTAATTTAGAGTAAATCTAATTATAGATTATATAAGCTTATTAATAATCCAGAGTAATCTATTTATTATTAGAGGAAAAAGTAGAATATATATTTTTTTTTTATTAGTTTTACTATAAATAAGGGTTTATTCTAAGATTAGGTAATATATAATCTGATATATATTTTTTAAGAATATAATCAGTAGTTTATATCTAAATCTTTAATACTATAAGATAAAGTTAAAATATTATACTTTTAGCCTGGATATAGGTATTAATCTTATAAAAACTCTAGTAATAGAAGGTATTTATATAGCTAGATATATAAATAACCTAGCTATAGCTATAGTTCCTAAAAGAGGAAGTTTATTATCTAATAATAATAACTATATTTCCTTTCTAATTTAAAGCTTATTATAATTAATTAATTAATTATATCTTACTATTAATTACTTAATTAATTAATTACTAAATATCTAGTAAGTATTTAAATAGCTATAATATTTAATATAAATATTCTAATCTCTTAGAACCTGGTTAATACTTCTAATAAAACTCTTAAAGTAATAATAATAGTTATCTAAAGTAATCTAATATAGCTATTTACTAAATATATTTATAATATATCTCTTTAATTAGTTAAAGGCTTATTTATAGTAATAAAGCTATTTTTAATATTATAGATCTAGTAGCTATATTTACTTAGTCTATAACTACTACTATAGGAACTTATAGAGAATTAAGATAAGTTTAAGTAAATACTATATCTTAAAAACAGCTATTCTCTTATATAGACTTACTATAGCCTGATATATAACTTATAATTTCAGTATATTATATACTATATTAAGATAATTAGAGTAAAGATAGCTCTTAAAAATTAATTATTTAAACTTTATATTTTTTTTAGTTATATTTAGATCAGGGTATTATTTATATTAGATCAGGGTATATTAGAGTTTATTTTAGTTTAATCTAAAATTATATATATTTAGGAATAAGAAAAGCTAGTTACTTAAGATTATTAATTATTTTATCTCTATAAGTATAGTATATATTTATAGCTATAGAATATTTTTATTAGAAATAATATAGATTTAATATTAATCTAATATCTATTTATATATAATTAGTTATACTATATAATAAGATTATACTATATAATACTAGTAGTATATACTTTATTTATAATAACTATTAATTAGTTATTATAACAATTAGATAACTTATACCAGACAGGGTCTAGGGTAGATCAGGGTTAAACTAATCAGAGTATTATTCTAAGTAGTATAATCAGATTACTTTAGGCTATATAATATAAATTACTATTAATATATAAGTATTATAGAGCTAGTAATAATAAATATATAGATAATATTATTAATAACTATCTGAAAAAAGTATACTATCTAGTAAAATAAATATATATATACTAGAGGCTTATAATAGCTTATTAGTAATCCAGAGTAAGTTTTAGCTAAGAATTATTCAGGCTTACTAATAATCTAGAGTAATCTATCTCTTACTAGTAAGAAAAGTAGAGTATACTATATAATATAGTAGATATATACTTTTATTTATAATAGTTATACTATACTCTATACTATATTCTCTAATAATATAGAGAGATTCTAGAGCTTCTAATAATAGTAATCTATATATAATTAGTATAAAAATATATTATAATTTAAGACTATAATTATACCTTATAGTATTTTAATAGTTATTTAAGCTTTTATAGCTATAGGATTATATTACTCCTCGATCTCCCTAATAAGATTCTGGTCTTTATCAGCTACTATCTTCCAGCTGAATCCCTATATACTTTAACTCTTATATACTATTATCTTTTTCTGGTCTACTAGCTCGGGCTGGTATATTCTAATACTGAGGTACTTATATAGAGTTAGACCCTGCTCTCCTTAGTAGTAAGATATAGATATAGTATTAGGTTATATATTTCTTTATTCCTTATTATTTATATATAGGACCAGGTATACTCTAAAGAGATAGGTTTATTAGTAAATAGTAGAGATAGAATAGTATTTACTATAACTTACAGATTAAATTATAATATATAAGTAAGGGCTGCCTGTATAAGTACTGAAGATCTGCTGAGAATAATTAGTTAAGCTAATTCTACCTAAGGGCTAAAATCTAAAAATCTAAGCCTATATAAAATACCCTAGAGTATAGAACTAAAGCTAGAATTCTTTAAACTTTAGTAAAAGTAATATATTACTTTTCCTCTATATTCTAGATATATCTAGCTATTATTATTCTCTCTATTATAATTCTAAAGCTTCTCTCTAAGCTATCTATATAAGAATAATAGTAGAAGGAAAAACTTATTAGTATAATATATTATACCCTATATTAGTACTCTTTTAATCTGTAGATAAAAGATCTACTACTCTATATAAGAATAATCTAAGTCCTATAGATAGTAATACTATAGAGGAAGAGTAGATAGATATAGTACTAACTATAAAACTTAAAGTAACTTATACTTATATTTAGTAATTTAAGGAGTTAAAGAAGATTAAGAAGAGAGTTTATACTCTAGAATAAGCCTAATACTAATAGAAGAGGAACTTAGAAAGTAATAAGAATAGATCTACTAGTAATAGTAAATAATATATTATTAAAGTAAAAAATCTAATTATCTTTAAAGGTAATATAACTCTCTAAAAAAAAGAGGAGTAACTAGCTAATTTTATATATATCTTTAAAGGTAAAAAATAGAAATTCTATAGTAATAAATAGTATATTCTATTTATACTAGAGTATATAAGTATAGATTACTAAGTAAAGTAGATAAGCTATATATAAGATATATCTAAGGAAAGTAAGAATATTAAGAAGGATTAGAATAGATTTATTAAATAGTTTTTAACTCTTCTAAAGAAAATAGTAATTTATAAACTCTACCTTTACTAGAGTTTTAAGAAAGCCTAATAAAAGGAGAGCTAATTACTATAAGAATTCTATATTTATCTTAACTTAATTAAGAAGTAGTTTATTCTAAAACCTAAATAAGAAGAGCCTATTTCTTCTTTATTAAACTCCTTTAGTCTCTTTAGAACTATATTAATCTATATATAGACTATATTCCTAAAATATATAAAGAAATTATTAAGCTAACTAAGTACTATTAAACTACTAAGTACTTTATAAACCTTAAGTATCTATCAGGGGGCTATATAGATAGTAGTAATAATAATTATAGATTAGAGAGTAATAAGAGATATTAATCTTTAGATTATATTTTATATCCTAAGAGCTCTCTATAATCTATAGGATTAAATAACCTACTAAGAGGGAATAATACTCTAATTAGGGAATAAAAATCTCTTTTTAATAAGTCTAAGATTAAATATTATAATTATTATAAGAAGAGCTACTATACTAAAGAGTACTATTTACCTAGGAAGATATAAAATACTACTCCTATTTAGAGAAAAGCCTATAAGCTAATATAGAACCTAATATATTAACCCAGGGTAGTACTCTATTAGAAGTAAGAATTAGAGTAAAAACCCAGATTAAGACCTATATATAAATTATATATAGAACTAATATAGATCTGGATAGTAGTACTAGTATTAATATTATTAGTATAGGTTTTATTAAATAGATTAGACTTTAAAAGAGCTAAGAGAAACTCTCTAGCTTAGAGAGTATAAATAATATAGAAATATCTACTTATAGAGTATATAAGATCTCTATCTCTATAAGAAATATATAGAGCTATATAAAGTATTTTATATAATTATATATTATAATTAATTAAAACCTAAGATTAAAAGGAACCCTGGTATTATTATTTACTACTATTTTAGAAATACTATATATATATCTAGTTCCTTAAAGAAAAGTCTAGTAGTATAAGAGTAATACTAAAAGATATAAGATTAAAAAACCCTAGAAGTTTATAAAGTTCTATTAGAACTAGATCTATATCTATACTATAGTACTAGACTAGAACTAGATAAACTTATTATAATAATAAATAATTTATTAATAATATCTCCGGGGAAGAATAATATACTATCTAAGTTTAAAGACTTTTATAATATATTTATAATAGAAAATATAGATATACTACTACTAGCTAAATCTACTAATTACTTAATTAATTTAAAAGAAAAAGAGATTCCCCTATATAGATCTATTTATTTATTATCTCCTATAGAGCTAAAGGAGCTTTAGGAATATCTTAATAATAACCTTATAAAGAGTAGAATATACTCTTCTAAGAGTAATACTAGAGTATCTATTCTCTTTATCCCTAAGAAGAATAGAAGCCTCTATCTTTATATTAATTACTAAGGGTTTTATTATAAATTTAACTAATATATACTATTATATATAGACTCTACTTTTTCTCTCTAACTATAACTAGATTATTCAGATTTTATAATAATTCTTATAATTCTTAACTCAGAATTATTACTAAACCTTAATAATTCCTTAGTATATATATATATTTATTTTACTAGATAGAATACTCTTTTAGATAGTTATTAATAATATTATCTATATATCTATTATTACTAGCTCTATAATATTTATATATTAATAATAACTTATATTATATAGCCTAAGATAATCTAATTATACTATTTAGAATAATACTCTAATTAATTTAATTCTTATCTACTCTAGATCCTATTTAGTATAAATTATCTAACTATTATATATTAATAACTCTTATTTAGCTAATTATCTTATTTTAATTACTATATAATAATAAAGAAGATATTATAATTACTATAGTATCTTAAGCTTAATAATAATATACTCCTACTATTAATAATAATCTATTTACTTTAACTATTAAAGATAATACTATAGATAAAGATAATAATAATAGTAATAATAATAATAACTATACTAAAGATATATAGCTCTTATAAAATCAGATTAACTAGCTTAATATATATCTTATAGATACTTATTAGGAACTAGCTAATATAATAGCTTTTATAATATAATAAGCTGCTATATATACTAACCTCTAAGCCTAAGCTATAACTACTATTTAAAAAAGAAAGCTAGAATAACTACTTAAGCTACTACTATCTAAGATATTTAATAGAATATAAAACTAATTCTAAGGATTTATAATTTAATTTTAAATATATTTTAACTACTTTTCTATTATCTTTAGAATAGATAAGAGAAAGATTATATATATTTATTTATAACTTAAGGGAGATATATTTAATTAGTTTAAATCTATTATAAAAGAATATCTTAGTAGATATAGAAATTAATAAATTATTAATATTATAATAAGCTTTAATTACTTTATAGAAGTTCTTTAATAAACTATATCTTATTACTTTAATAGACTAAAGGAAAAAGTATAAAAAGAACTCTATAAAGAAGACTAGCTAGTAAGTATTTATAAATATATAACTATAACTATAATAAGATTAGATATATCTTATCTTAATATTTAGAATCTAAGAAAGATAAGAAAAAAAAAGATTAGAAACCTATTAAAAATAATAAAAAGTAATTAGAAGTAATTAGAAAAACTAATACTAAAGTTTTAAGAATAATATATAAAATTAATTAGAAAGGAACTTCTATAACTATTATAATTTCTAAATTTCCCTTAAGAAATATACTTACTTTTAGAGAAATATTAGAATCTAAGGAATATATAAAACTTAGTATAGCTAAGAAATAATAAGAAGAAATCTAATAGATTTTCTAAAAGTTTAAAAAGAAATTTAAATAAGGGGAATAAGTTCTAGGATTTAGATTATTTACTAAATATAAATATATATTCTATTATACTAATAGAGTTATTCTATAAAATACTATTAAAAAAGAATAATATTAATAAATAAGAATAGAAATTAAAGCTAAATATAATAAACTCTATATATATTATTAAAAGAGAATATAAGAATAATATTTAGATATATTAGAAGAATTAGTTATTTTTAGAAATAATACTATTAGTATTATATAACTTAGTAATAGTATATATAAAATACTAATTTATATAGAAACTATATAGATATATAATTACTTTTTAGAATTCTAAATAATTTACTATAATAATTATTATCTAATATATTAAATAACTAAAGCTAAAAATAATTTCTTTCTATATTCTAATAGAAGAATATCTAATAAATATATTATAGAATAAATATAATAATTCTTTTACTAATAATATAATATAAAATAATATATTATTTTTAAAGAAAACTTAGAAGAATATTCTAAAGATTATATCTATAATAAACTACTAGTAGAATTATATCCTAAGCTAAGATATAAAATTTATAAAAAAACTAAGATTAAGCTATACTATAAAAATAAGAACTCTAAAGACTAGATAATAGCTAAATATAATAGTTAAATTAAATAATACTATAACTAGAAGTATAAAAACTATTTAAAAACTAAAATAATAGTACTAGAACTAGCTAAATATAGTAATAATAATATAAACCCTATTAAATTATATTTATAATAATATTAACTATAGGAAGAGAAAATAAGATAATACTATAAATAAGATATACTATTTCTAATAGATAGTAGAGAAAATAGTAATATAGAGAAATAAGAAATTATCTCTATTAATAAAAAGAAATAGAGTAAAGCTTACTCTAATAATAGAATATCTATAATTATTAAAAAATTAAATAAATAGAAAAAGAAATATAAATAATTTATCTCTAACTATATAAATAAGCTAAGAACCCTTATAGATATCTTAAAATAAGTACTTAAGAATAAAGAAAAATAAGAATAGCTTAAATAATAAGTTAACTAGATAAAAAATAATATAAACTAATTATAATAAAATTATAATATAGTAAAATAATATTAAATTAGAAAACCCTAGGAGCTATTAAGAAAGGAAATTTAATTAATATTATTATAAATATTAAGATTAAGAGAAATAAGCTTATAGTATAAATAAACTATAGAGTATTATATAATTATATCTTACTAGTAGTAATTAATTAACTCTACTTATTATAAAGAATATAGAAGAAGTTCTATAATATTATAACTCTAGATAGAATATTATTTAAGTATAATAATAGAATTATTAAGTCTAAAACTAATTATTTTATAATTAAAATCTAAGGGAAAAAATTTAATATTATATATAACTTAGTACTATTAAATTCCTATAATATTATATTAGGATTATTATAGTTATAAAATATAAACTAACTAATAGATTAGTTTACTAGTTATATAGAGTAGAGAGATACTCTTATAAACTTATATTAGGATTAATAAAAATTAAAATTTTATTAGATATTAAAAAAATATAATAATTCTTTAATAACTAAAAGTACTACTATAAAAAAAAACTTAAATAATAACTTATAATAATAAATAGATATAGTAGTTATAGCTTTAATAATACTATAACTTAATATACTAAAAAATATATCTTACTAAGAATTATAATAAATAAAATAAATCTTAAGCTAGATATAAAAAATAAAATAATCCTTAGAAATAGATTTTATTAATTAGATATATATAACTAATTTATAGAAATATAATTATAATATTAAGTTTAATTTATAGTATAAATAAATAAGAAAAGAATAATAATAAGAAGATAAAGAAAAATATCTTAAAAAGAGAAAACTAGATTATATTCTAAAGGAATATTAGAAATATAATAAATTATTTAAAGAAACCTTAGAAACCAGATTATTATAATATAGCTAATAGAATTATAAAATCTCTATTATTAAAGGAGAAGAACTATTATACTATAAACAGGAGCTGTATAGAGCCCCCTATAAAAGGGCTGGAAACAGCTAATAGATAGAAAGAGAAGATAAGCCTTAAGAATTATATTATCTCGTATACAAGTAAAGGTATTATAATTATAGGCTTTAACTATAACCCGTTATAACCCGGCTACCCTGTAGCTAATAATCCAGAACTTATTAATAATACCCAGGCTGGTTACAGCCAGTTTTAAGTATAATAGGTAGTAGTAATTCTCTATTATTATAAGACCTTAAATACTTAATTCAGCAGTCTAAGAGAGGATAATAAAAGAAAAATCCTAGCTAAATACTGACTAGAGCTAGTTTAAGAAATAATTACTTTAGTATATCTGATATTAAATATATATACTGAGTTTCTGACTTCCTTAAAAATAACCCGAACTTTATACTATAAGGCAGGTTATTATAAATAATAGCTATAGCCTAATTAATTAAGACTTTTATTAAATAAATTAACTCTAAATATTTATTTTTTTAGCTACTAAAAGAGCAGAATATTAAAGCTCTAATCTATTAGAACTTAATTAATTAATATATAGTTAGAGCTATCTAGAACTCTGTAAAATATATTATTTTAAAAGCCTAGGGACTAGGAATTATACTAGTAAGCAGATTAACTTTACTATATTCCGGAAACTCAGAAGCAGAGTTAGTAGAAAATAAAACCTTAAGGGAATAAACTAAAGTAGGTATAAGTAAAAACCCTAAAAAGTCTGAGACTAATAGTAAGGCTGAGGATAGCTACTTCTCTAGTTAAGACTAAAGGGATAGTTATAGTAATAGGGGATACTAGCTATATAGTAAACAGTATTAAGGCTATAATTAGTCCTTATAATATAAGAACTGGAGTCCCCCTCTATATAGTAGCAGGGACTAGTAAGAAAAAAGAAACTATAAGATCTCTTTCAGAAGAAAACTAAGATTCCAGCAGAAGTAATTTATATACTAATAATATAGATTATAAGAAAGTAGCTGATTTAAGAGTAAAGCTTAACTTAGAGTTAATAACTCTAACTTTAATAATAAAGAAAGAGAGCTAAAGAATAAAGATTATATCTTTATTAAAGAATTCTCTAAGGAGGAAGATAAAGAAGCCTTAGAAGAGGAAATATTAAGTTTTATAGACCGCTAGGAAATAGTAGCCTATATCTAGGAATAAGCTGGACTTCTAATATTACCTAAGGAATAAGCCTATATATAAATTATACTATAGCTAGAGTAGGTAATTAAGGCCAGCCTATATCCAGATATATCTGAAAAATTAGAGAAGAAAGTATATATATACCTTAAGATCCTTTTAAAGTTTAATAATAAAAGTAACTCCTATAAAGTATATATTAATACTAGTACCTTAACTATTTTAGTTAATAAGGGATAGCTTAAGAAGTATAGTAGGAATATATACTATTATAGCTAACCTTTAAAGTAAGTAACCAGAATTAATTTAAACTTCTCTATCTTAAAAGTAGTAATATTTAACTTCTATATACCTGGTATTATAGTAGGAGTAGAAGTATATACCTACTTTATAGTTACTACTAATATTATAATAGAACTAGGCCTAAAATTACTACTAAGGATTTACTTCCTATATAACTATAGTATAAGAGTAGACTTTATTAATCTAAGTATAGTCTTCAGATTAGTATATAGTATAAAGATATAAGGTAGTATATTCCAGCTAAAACTGAGGAAAGTAGTCTATAATATCTGAGTACAGTAGAATACTAAGCTATAACTAGATAAGAAAGTACTAATTATAGTAAAATAGAGCTCTTTACTATTAGAAATTAAAGTAAAAGTATACTATTTTATATTAAACTATAAGTCTATATTTAATATTATAATAAATATAAATAGTATATAGCTAGTTATATTTAGTAATAATATAGAAAGACCTCTAATTCTTATAAAGAACTAAACTATAGATAAAATTAAGGAATATATAGGAAATAAGTAAGTAATATTCCTAACTCCGGAAGAAGCTAGCTAGATTATACTATTCGGTATAAGCTTTAATAGTATAGATAAGTATTTTAACTTTATAGAAAAGAATATAGAGTTAACTGAAAAAAGTAAGGAACTGGAAATTCCTAGTATTAATAATAATCTGCTAAATTATAGGATATTAAGGATATTAGATATCCTAGTAAGAAAAAATAAGTATAGTATATATATAGCTAACCTTAATAAAATACTAGCTAAGTCTTTTATTAAACTATTAGATAGGTATAATATCTACTGTAATAAAGATATAATCCTAATACCTAAAGAGATAAAAATAAGAGTAGATCTTATAGATAGATAGTAAGACTAAAGAAAGATAGTCTGTTCCTATCTATTAGATTATAATAACTACTAGTTCCTAGATAAAATATATAATAAGCTGGTAGTAGAAGGGAAAATAAGTCTAATAGATTAACTAGCCCAGATTATATACCCGGTATTTATAGTATAGTATATAGTAGAAGGTAAGAAGAAGGGCTATATAGTAATTAATCTATAGCTACTTAATAGTAAAGTTATACTAGATATATACCTATTACTAGACCAGAATAATATAATCTTAAATATAAAAGGAAAGAAATTCTTTAGTATATTTAATATAGTTAAATTCTTCTTCTAGCTATCTATCTTCTCAGAGTACTATAACCAGATAGTAGTTATCTCTGAGAGAGGCCTAGAGGTATTAAATATAGCCTTAATAGGCTTTTGGAACTTACTGAGCTTCAGCTAAAGGTTTATAGATAGAATCCTATAGAAATATAGGTATTTTATATAAGCTTATATTAATAATATTATAGTATTCTTAGATTTAGCTAAAGAGTATCTTCAGTATATAGAAGAAGTACTCCGGATCCTGGAAGAAAATTATATTTATATCTCTACTGAGAAATTATTTATTATATATCTAAGTATTAAGCTCTTAGAATATATTATAAATAGTAATAGTATAAGTAAGACTAATAAGAGGCTAGCTATATTTACTAAATTAGAATTCCTAAATAATCTTTTAGCCTTAGAAATATACCTAGATATAGCCGGTTAGCTCTATAATAGGGTTCTATAGTATAATATAGTTATAAAGCCTCTCTAAGTAAGGAAAACTATATTATAAAAGTTAGTAAAAGATAATAAGATTACTTTAGATAGTATAAATAAGGTAGTAAGAAAGATAAGAGTAAAGAAGCTAATATTTAAACCTACTAAGGAAGAACTAAACTCTTTTAGCTACCTCCAGCAGGCTTTATCTAAATAGTTTTTCCTATAATACCCAGATCCAGATAAATACCTATTTATTAAGGTAGATATATATAAAAGCAGGTTCAGTATATATATATTCTAATTAGACTATAACTGAGATAGGTTCAGTATTCCTAGTAGGGATATACTATCCTCCAGATTATAACTAATCCTATTTATATCTCGGATAGTATTAGCTACTGAAAGAGTATATAGATTAATAGAAGCAGAGATTATAGTTATAGCTTAGGCCTTATAAAAGTTAAGATATATAGTATAGTCTAACTACTATATAGTAAATATTATTATTAATTATATAATAATAAAGGGGATTATTATATATATATTATTAAAAACTCTAGATCTAAATAAAGCTAATCTAAAGCTAGTAGGAACTATAAATTAGCTTTCCTAATTCAGACTAAATATCTTCTATATTAAAAGTAAACTTAATATAGTACTAAATATACTATTAAGACTCCTAGTTACTAATCTAAGGGGAGTAGTTATAGTAGAAAGCAGGTATAATAAGCTGGAATATAATATAATAGAAGAAAGCTATAGTCTAGTAGAGTCTGAAGCTAAAAGAGTAGACTATATATTTAACTATATAGTAATAAATATTAAAGTAGTAATAGACTTAGCCTTTATATAGCGGATTATATATAGCTATTAGATAGACCTAAGATTCTTAAGAATTATTAAGTATCTAAATCTTATTAAAGAATTAAAAGCAGATAAGGCTAGTAAGATATTAGTAAAGATTAAAGAACTGAAGTTTATACTAAGGTTCCTACTAAAATAGTTTTATCTGAATAAAGATAGCCTTTTATTCTATATAGTAGGTAATAGCTAGAGCAGACTATATATATCGGAAGACTATATAGCTATTATAATATAAAGTATATATAATAATAAATACTATTTTAGTATAAAAAGAATAATTACTAAGCTTAAAGAATATTAAATCTAATTACTTATAAGAAAAGTCTAGTAGTATATCTATTACTACCTAACTTACTATAAAGTAGAAGTAGCTAGAAGTATACCTATAGGAGAGTTAAGGCTAAGCTAGGCCTACCCTTAGCTATTTTATATAATTATACTGAACTTTATTATAGACCTGCTTAAGATTCCCTTAGTAGGAACTTACTAAGCTATAGAAGGATTTATAAAATTAAATACTTTAGCTCCTATAAATAATATATTCTTAAAGAAAACTATACTTCTTACAGGATATATATTATATATAGCTATAGAGTAGGTAATAATCCTAATTAGAAAACTCTTTCTTACAGATTAGGGTTATCCTAAGTATATTCTTAGTAATAGAAATCCGAAGTTTATATTAAAAATATAGAGAGAGGTATTTTATCTTACTAGGATAAAGTTACTAATATTAATTATATACTATCTGTAAATAGATAGAATTTCTAAAAGGAAAAACTAAATAGTTAAGATAGTAATATAGTACTATATATTAAAAGAACCTGATATTAAATAGATAGATATACTCCCAGCTTTATAATACTAGCTAAATAATATAAAGGTTAAAGTACTTAGGAGATTACCTAATAAACTAGTTATAGGATTCTAACTATACTCTGACCTAGATATTATAAGTTAGATAAATCTAATTCCTTTAGAAGAATAAAGTATTATATTAGAAGTACTTAGGAAGTTATATTAAAAAGAGGCTATACTTACTCTAGATATAGTAGTAATACTAGTAAAGGAAAAGTATAATAAGTTAAGAATAATAGTAGATATTACTAAAGATAATATTATCTACTTATACCTCTATAATAGATATTAATTACCTAGAAACCTAAAGAAGAAATAGTCTCTAACTAGATCTAGCCTATAGAAAGTCCTGGAAGTAGTCTACCTGCAGGTAGTTAAACTAAACCTGCTAGAGTACTATAAAGTATACCTTATAGTATTAACTATATAGCTATAGAAGCTAGCTTAAGGAAAGGATCCTTATAGTAGAGAGCTATAAGAACCTAGCCTAATTAAATTAGATAAGGGAGCAGATAATATATATAAGGTTAAATAGATACTTAACTATAGGAGAGTAAGAGGCTACTATATATAAGTTAAATATCTAGTCTATTAGAAAGATTAGAGAAGTAAAGATAACTCTTAGGTTAAAGAGAGAGACTTAGCTGAAGGTACTTAAGAGCTACTTTAGGAATATAAAGTAAATAAACCTAAGGTTTTCTTTAGTAAGGAGATAGAGTTAGTATATTAGTATAGTACCCAGCCTACCTATAGGTAAAGTATACTGCTAAATAATATAGAGAGCCTGCTTATAAAGCAGTAGCTATTAATAGCTAATAGATAATAATAAAGCTGATATATTAAATATACTATAGCCTGCTCAGACTTAATAACTTCTCCTTATATAAAGTATATATTTATTATTTTTACCTTTTTTAGCTAACCTCTAATAGCTAAAACTAACTATATTAAGACTAGAATTCCTCTAAGTAAAAACTTTAAGATACTATAGATACTAATCAGAAAGCAGGTAAGATTTCTATATATAGAATACCTTATATATTTTCTCAGTCTTAGTATTTCTAAGTTTAGCTATATTAGTAAACCTCGAGTTATATAGATTTAGAAGTAAATTATAGTTATACTTAAGAAATACTTAGTTAATAAGGTATTTAGTAAAAAAGATAAGAAGCTTAATAATATAGCTTTAAGAAACCTAGCTGAATATAATTATAAAGCCCTTCCTAAAGCAGTTAAAGATAACTTTAAGTAACTAGCTAAAAATAAGTCCTGGTAAGACTTTTATATAGAGGTATTAAGAATTATAAAGTAGTTAGAAGAGTTATTTATTATACTTTAATAATTATCTATACCGGAACTAATTATCTATCAGAAGAGAATCTCTACTATACCTCTAAAAAATATAAGAGTAGTATCTTATAAGAATAAAGGGGAGGTCTCTAAGACTCTAGCTAAGAAGATTAACTAAAAATTATTAGCCCTAGCTATAATACCTTTAAAGAATAAAAAGGTATAAATAGTAGCTCCTGAAGAGAGTAAGAAAAACCCCTTCTATAATCCTAAAGGAACTAAGGCCTCTGTATAGGAGGATACTAATAATAAGGATATTCCAGTAGTAAAATAGAAAAAGGGTACTATATTAAAGATAAAGATAACTATAATCTTATTTAATAAAGAAATAACCTACTTTACTTCTAATAAGAATAAGCAGTCTGTAGTAAATACTAACCAGGAGGGTACTAATAATAAATATCCCTTAATAGTAAAAAACTATAGCTACTATATAGGCTAGATTATAATATACTAAGCTAATAATAATATACCCTATTAGGTAGTATATTTTAACTACTACTAAGCAAAGGGTAGTAATAAGTTACTTAATATCTTAGCTCTTAACTATATTATAGCTAGCTTTTAAAATATAGTAGACCCTGAAAACTTAAATTACCTCCTTATAGAGGAGTACTATAAAATTAAGAATAAAATTAAAAAAGTCTAGAAGGAAATCCTTAAAGTAAAGGAGTTAAAAGCTACTATAAACTAGAAGGAGTATATAAGTAAGAGTATATAGATTTATTATATTAAGTAATAAGTAGATACTATAGTTAAAATATATATCCGAAACAGAGTTAAATATACTACTAATAAGTATAATACTAAGGATCCTAATAACTAACTACTAGCTAAAGTTAATATTCTGGCCCTTTACTATATTAACTCTTATACTTTTAATAAGCAGATTATAGCTAAGCTAGTATTTTTAGGATATACAGACCTTATAATTATTAGTAATATACCTAAAGCTAAGATAAGAACTACTTTTATACAGGAGATATACTTCAGATAGATTAATAAAGACTTTAGGTATAAGATAGAGTACTCTGATTATAAAATAGTTAATTAGTTAAATAATAAGATATTTAAAGAACTTAAAGAGAACTTAAGCTATATTAATAAGTTAGAAGAATTTAATATAGTATTAGAGGAGAAAAATATAGCTCTAGAGGTAAGTATTACTACTATACAGCTTAGGCTTAATATCTTTAAAGAGGCTAGCTATAAAGTAGGTAAAACTTTAACTAAGTATAAAGTATTATAGGGAATTAATAAGAAGGAAGAGCTAGAGTCAGATAGAGCTAATATAACTCTATCTAAGACCCTAATTATATATAGTAAATTGAAGCAGGCTATTAAAATACTATTAAAGAAGATACCTATTAAGGTAACTCCAGGGAAGTCAGCTATAAAGCTAAAGACCCTATCTAAGTATAAGCTGGAAAATAAACTAGAGGGATCTATAAGCTAATAGGCTAAGTAATATAATTTAGAGGTATAAAAAGCAGACTGAAGAAGAGCAGTACCTACTATAACAAAGGAAAAAGTACTAAATAAACTCAGTATAAAATAGCTAGATAAAAGGCAAATATAAGTATATAACTAGCAAAGGCAAATTAGAGTAATTAAATTTTATATAATAATTTACTTTTATAAAGATTTCTTTTATTAATTAAAACAGGCTAAATATAGCTAGGCTACTAAGAGTAGTAGTATTTTTTCCTTTATCCGGGGTACTTATTATATTATAAACAGGGGCTATACAGAGCCCCCTATAAAAGAGCTGGAAATAGCTAATAGATAGAAAGAGAAGATAAGCCTTAAGAATTATATTATCTTATATATAAGTGAAGGTATTATAATTATAGGCTTTAACTATAACCCGTTATAACCCGGCTACCCTGTAGCTAATAATTCAGAACCTATTAATAACGCCCAGGCTGGTTACAGCCAGTTTTAAGCATAATAAGAACTAGCTTTTTATAAACTCTATAACTTAATAGAATCTTAGTTATAAATACTCTATAAATATATTAATAATATATTAGTAAAAGACTATATATAGTTATTAACTTTATCTATAGAATAGTTTATAATATTTATATCTAAGAAAAATAGTAAACTCTATTTAGTTATTAACTATTACTAACTAAATAAGATTATATATAAAAACAGAATACTCTTATTACTAATTATAGAGCTTAGAGACTAGTTATAGAGTAAATAGTAATTTACTATATTAGATTTAAAGAGAGCTTATAATTTAATATAAATAAAAAAAGAAAATAAATAGAAAATAATATTTAGAATAAAATTTAGCTTATATAAGTATTTTATTATACTCTTTAAATTAATAAATATACTTATAATATTCTAATAAATAATTAATTAAATACTCTAGAAATATCTTAATATCTTTATAGTTATATATCTTAATAATATTTTAATATTCTTAGATAACTTAGATATATATAAAGAATATATATATAAAGTTCTAAAGAAACTAGAAAATATAAATCTCCTAGTAGAATCTAAAAAGAGCTAATTTTATATTAAGAAAGTTAACTTCCTAAGATATACTATTTAACTTAATAAAATATAAATAAAGAAAGATAAAATTATTATAGTTTTTATTGAAATTACAGTGGCCTACAAGGTATATTAGGCCTTGAGACCGCTATAACTAGCAGCAGCGGAAAATTTAGCTTCTAACTTATAGTGAACACTCCTCTATAACTTAGTCAAATTTTATACTAAAAAGTCGGTTTATAGTGCATTTTATAGCGCAAAAGAATCTTATTTTGGTGAGAGGAACCGGAAAAATATACCAATTTCTCTCATAGGTCTACCGACTAAAAACTACTCTAAAACCCACTACAGCAGCTTCCCGGGCCACTTTTGATTTTCCGCAAAATTCATTACTATAGGAAATCTAAAAAATCAACTCATAACCACCAAACTATAAGATGAATATATATAACCTTTTTAAGACCTACTTTTATCTGAAAGAGCTAGTTAAGCTGATCAGTTAAGTATAGATATTAGATATCTTATCTTTAAAGCTAAAAGAGATATCTAAGATCTAAGGTCTAGTCTAGGGTAGGTTAGTTATAGGGTAGCTTAGGTATAGGTTAGGCTACTAGAAGTTATTCAGATTTTTTCCTGAATTTTCTAGACCCTTATTTAGGCTAATATAGCCTAATAACCTATAAATAACGCTGCTGATGCTCCTAGCCCTAAAGAGGAACTGGAGCCCGCTAAGCCGTAGCGGTCATAGCGGCCTGTAGCCACTGACCCACAGTGGCTGCAACCGCTATTAGCTAGTGATCGTAATCGCTATCGGATAGCGGTCTCAATCGCTATTGGCTAGCTGTTACAGGGGATAGCGATCGCTAACAGTTAGTGGCTGCGACCACTAACAGTTAGTGGCTACGATCGCTAACAGTTAGTGGTTGCGACCGCTAGAGGTTAGTGGTTGCAACCGCTAACTTATAGCGATACAGTCACTAACTTATAGTGGCTATAGTCTCTCAATTCAACAGTTTTTAAATAGAAGGAACTAATAAATATTAAAGAAGTATAAGCTTTTCTTAGATTTACTAATTACTACTAATAATTTATTAAAAACTATAAGAAGATTACTATACCTCTATATAATCTAATAAAGAAAGAAAAAGAATTTTAATAGAATTTAAAATATTAAAATATATTTAATAATATTAAGAATTATATAACTAATAAACTTATACTATAAATATTTAATCTAAATAAGAAAGTAGAACTTAAAACTAATAGTTTAAACTTTATAATTAGTATATAAATTAGCTAAAAAAATAATAAAGAAAGACTATACCCTATAGTATTCTATTTAAAAAAGCTATATAATATAGAACTTAATTACTCTATCTATAATAAGGAATTTATAGCTATTATATATATATTTAAAGAATTTAAATACTACTATCTGGGAATATAATATAAGGTTAAGATATATATAGATTATAAGAATATTTAGTATTTTACTATAACCTAATAATTTAATAGAAGATAAATATATTATACTAAATACTTATTTAAATTTAATTATAAGATTATATATTAAAAGGGATTAAAAAATAGAAAAGCTAATACTTTTAGCTATAAATCTAAATATAAATAAATAATTTTAAAAACTAATAAATAACTATTTTTAATAAATAATAAGAGATATTTAGTATAATAAACCTTAGGTATTATACTAAGGGAAATAATATATACTAAAGTCTAGATAGATACTATACTAGATATAAAGATACTATAATAAGATATAAAAATAATACTTATTAAAGAAATCTATAAATATCTATTTTTAGAATATTAAGAAATTAAGAAATATTTAATAGAATAAAATAATATTATAATTATCTTAATCTATAAAAAGATATATAAACTATAGTTTTAGAATATAATATTTATATATAAATTAAATCTATAAGATATAAACCCTATAGAGAACTTAAACTAATATAAGTATTAGAATAATTATAATAATTAATATTCTTTAATTATATTATTAAACTATTATTATTAATAGTACCTATAATAAAAGTATAGTATAATAGTATTTTAGTTATTATTAATAGATTTATAAAGTATAAATACTTTATTCTATATAAGAAAATAAGCTCTATAGAAGATTTTATATATTAATTCCTATAATATATAATTAGTTACTATAAATTATCTAAAGAAATAATTTCAGATAGAGAAATAATATTTACTTCTAAATTTTAATAATTATTTATAGTATAAATAAATACTAAGTATAAGCTTTTAATAGTTTACTATTCCTAGAGTAATAGATAAATAGAATATTTAAACTAAATATTAGAATAATATCTATAGATATATATTAATTATAAATAAGATAATTAGATATAACTATTACCTATAGTATAAATTATATATAATAGCTTAGTATAAGAATCTATCTAATTTATATCTATATATATAAACTATAATTATAAATTAGAATTCTAAAACTAATAAATACTTAATAGATTAGATATACTTACTACTATACTTATAAAAGAAATATTATATTTATTATATATAGAAATAAAAATAGAATTAGAATTTATCTAAGAATAAATAAAAAAATATTATAATAAAATAAGATTAAAGAGATTAATCTTAAAGAAAAGAGATAAAATCTATCTACTTTATAAAAATATTATAATAATATAACTAAATAATAAATTAAACTATAAAAAACTTAGATTATTTAAAATTAAAAATAAAAAATTAGATACTAACTATAAACTTTTATTACTAGATATAATATATATCTATCTAGTTTTTTATATTTTATTATTTAAAACAGTATTAGAAAATACTCTAGATTAAAATTATCTAATTAAGATCTATAAAAAAGAATATAAATTAGAAAAAATACTAAAGAAAGAAATTAAAAATAAATAAATATTCTACTTTATTAAATAGAAAGAATATACTAATAATAATAATACTTAGGAATCTACTAAATATCTAAAGAATTACTAAAAGCTTATTTAATAGTATTATTAGGCTTAGAAATATCTATTCTAATAAACTAAGAAGAGAATAGTTCTATATTATCTTAGAGGAATACTAAATTAATCTTAATTTCTAAGAATATAGACTTAGATAAAGAAGTAGTTTCTAAAGAAGAAGCTATTTTATAAACTATCTCTTCTACCTCCTTCTATTTAATATACTTAAGCTCTTTAATACTATTAATACTATAAGAATACTATTTATATTATTTTATTAAGCTATAATTTCTTTTATTAATAAAGATACTAAATCTTTATATCTATAAGCTAGTATTACTCTTCTATTATTTTAAGCTTAAACTTAAGCTTTCTATACTAATTAATAATCTAATATAGCTAGCTAGGAGTTAGGCCTTAGGTATTATAATAAGCTTAATTATTTTTAATATAGTAAAAATACCTTAATAAAGACCTCTTAGAGTTAAAATACTTATAGCTATATATTTTATAGTAGTTATACTCTATCTTTATTATAAAAGAATTAAGTAGTATAATATTAATTAAAGAATTATATTAAATAGTTTTCTTATAAAGAGGTTTCTATATATAGTTAGATATTATTCTAAAAAGTATAAAGGAATAAATAGAAGAAAATTAGTATATTTACTAATTAGACTACTAAATCTAGTTTTAAGAATATAACTAATAGAGAGAGAATATTATATTATAAATTTAACTAATATATATTATTATATATAGACTCTACTTTTTTCTCTAATTATAACTAGATTATTCAGATCTTATAATAATTCTTATAATCCTTAACTTAGAATTATTACTAAGTCTTAATAATCCCTTAGTATATATATATATTTATTTTACTAGATAGAATACTCTTTTAGATAGTTATTAATAATATTATCTATATATTTATTACTACTAGCTCTATAATACTTATATATTAATAGTAACTTATATTATACAGCCTAAGATAATCTGATTATATTACTCAGAATAATACTCTGATTAGTTTAACCCCGATCTACTCTAGACCCCGTCCAGTATAAGTTATCTAACTATTATAGGTTTAATATAGTTATCTAGAAGAACTAGTACTTATTACCTCTAGTTATAGAGATTATAGATTATATTAGAAAAATAAAGTTCTTTACTAAAATTAATATTAAGAATACTTATTATTATATCTATATTAAGAAAGATAATAAATAAAAAACTATATTTTAAATATAGTATAAATACTATAAGTATCTAATTATACTATTTAGCCTTACTAATACCCCTACTACTTTCTAGAATTATATATATAAGGTATTTAGTAGCTTACTTAATACTATCTATATTATATATTTAGATAATATTCTTATCTACTTACTAGACTAAGATTCCTATATCTAGTATATAAAATAAGTTCTAAAATAATTCTAAGAAGCTAAACTATATACTAAACCTTTAAAATATATCTTTTATTAGTAATAAGTTAATTTTCTTAAGTTTATTATCTTAGACTAGGAAATTAAAATAGACCTTAAGTATATTTAAACTATTAGTAAATAGAAAGAGCTTATAATATTCTATATAATCTAAGTATTTTTAGAATTCTAGAATTTCTATAAATATTTTATCTAAGAGTATTTCTAGATTATTAAACCCTTATATAATCTCTTAAAGAGGCTTAAGAATAGCTAGAAGTCTAAAAATATAACTTTTAGTTCTAAGGAAAAGTTAGTATTTTATTAACTTATTACTAAGTTCTAGAAAGTACTTCTTCTATAATATTATAATCTGAAGAAAATATTATAACTTAAGACTAATACTTTAAATTTTATAATAATAGGAATTCTATTCTAGCTAGATAATAAGAGTAAATAATACTCTATTATATTCTAATTATAGATATTTAAAAGTTCTAAACTAAACTATAGAATATCTAATTAAGAGATAATAGCTATTATAGAATAATTTTAAATATTAATAATACTACCTTAAGAATACTATTTAGATTATTAAGATCCTAAGTAATTACTAGAATCTATAAGCTTTTATAAAGTAATCTAAAATAAATAGTAAGTAAACTAGATAGTATATCTACTTAGTACTCTATAACTTTATAATTAAGTATAAAGTAGGGAAAGTAAATTCTATAAATAGTCTCTTAAGAAAGCTAGAGTATTAGAGAGAGAAATAAATAAATATTAATTTACTCCTAGTTCTAAGAAGAAGGATTTAGAATATAACCCTAGGTAAATTACTATAGAAGGCTAAAGAAAGCTAGAGTAAAAACTAATCTAGACCAGATATAATAATCTATTAAGAAAATAACTCTTAGATCTATATAAAGGATAAATTACTTATTAAAATATAGATAACCCTAAAGAAGGCTAGTTAGATTATAGAGATCTTTAGTTATAAATAAAAAATCTAATAAGTTAAAATAAAAGAAGTAATAGTAATAGAGTTAGTATATATTTTTAAAAGGTTAAGGTCTCTAGTATAGGGTAGACTAGCTATAGAGTAAGCTAGATCTAGGGTAAATAAAGCCTATAGAGTAAGCTCTGAAATACTAGAGAAAGATTATTCGAAAGGGTATAGTAGAAGATACAGGCTCTATAAGAGAAAATAAAGCTCTATTAGCTATAGGGTAGCTAAGAAAGATAGACTATAAGATAGGTAAAAGAGTATATTAGTAACTTATAGAATCTCTATCTAGTAGGGAGGAAGCCCTATACTTATAGATATTTCCAGACTATAAAAGCTCTGAAGATAATATATTACCTTCTGTAATATAAGCTTATAACTACTATAAGGTTCTTATATAGAGAGATATAAAACTACTAATATAGATACTATAGTAGATATAAAGTCTGCTAATATAGTTATTATAATAGTTATAAGATTTACTAAACTAAGTACTAAGGTTCTTATATAGTAGATATAAGGTCTATTAATATAAGTACTATAGTAGATATAAAGTCTGCTAATATAGCTACTTTAGTATAATATAGGATTACTAGTATAAATACTATAGTAGCTATTATAGCAGTTATAACTGCTAATATAATTACCCTAATAGGTAGCTATAGTAAGTTAGGCCAGTAGCTTCAGAGGGCTTCTAGCTTTAGAGAGCTCTAAGTTAGTTATTTTATTCCTTCTTACCCTATACTAATCTGAGATTATTTAATTAACTGATATAGAGTAATTTAGATCTACCCTATAGTCTATAGGGTAAATCTTAATATATATTAAAGAGACTATATAGCCCCTACTATAGTTAGTAAGGGAAATTTAGAATATAGATTTAGAATTATAAAGAATTAAGAAAACTCTTAATTAGAATTTAAACCCTAAGTAGTAATTAGATATAGATAGATTATTAAGATTTTAGGATTAAGTATTTATCCCCAGAGAGCTTATAATTTATTAGGAAATTATTAGGATATATTATAATAATCCCCTTATAGAGTATTTTAAGATTAATTATACCTTAAACCTAATTAAATAGGAGTTCTATTAAAGCTAAATAGATATTAATATTAAGAAGTATATTTAAAACTATAATATCTACTAAGGTATAATAACTAGATAGTATTATCTATATAGAAAGCTAGAAAGCTTATTCCTACTAAAGAGTTCTATACAGAAGCTAATTATAAACTTTATTATTAATCTACTAGAAGTTAACTTTAATAAGGAAGTAAAGAATATAATTCTAGTAATTATAGACTAATATACTAAGTATATATTAATATTTCCTATATTAACTATAATTATTACTATATAACTAGCAGAGCTTTTCTATATATATATAGAACTTATTTATAATACTCTAAAGGGAATTATAATAAACTAGAGCTCTATATTTATAAGTAACTTCTAGTTAGCATTATACTTCTACTCTAAGATTAAGTAATATCTTTCTACTATATATTACCTATAAACTAATAAGTAGACTAAGTAGATAAACTAAGTAATTAAATACTACTTAAAGTATTTTAATAGTAAGTATTTATATAGCTAAATAAAAATACTTAGAGTAGCTTAATTTACTTATAATAATATAAGGAGTATAACTATAAATATATTTTCTAACTAAGTATTAATAGGATATAACCTAGAGCTATAACTAGATATAACTAATATAGATAATAAAGTTATAGTTCTAAATATTAAAACCTAAGTATAGAAACTTAAAGTACTATAAGAACTACTCTATATATAATAGCTTAAGTCTTAAGAATACTAGAATAAGATATATAATACCTAGTATATAGAATTTATATTTAAAGTAAAGAACCTAGTAGGTCTAGCTATAAAGAATCTAAGATTTAAAGGGAATTATTATAAGCTAGTTTTATAGTTTATTAAGCTATTTAAAATCCTTAAGAAAATTAGCTACTAGATATACTATATTATACTATTCTATAAATATAAAAGATTATATAATATATTCTATATTAATCTCCTGGAACTATAGTATACTTATTCCTAAGAAATATAAAATAGCTTATTATTCCCTAATCTAGATAATCTAAAGGGTAAATAGAAGGTAGAGTTTATTAAGAAAGAGAAATACTTTAAAATAAATATCTAGTTCTTAATTAAATAAAAGAGATAGCTATAAGAGTATAATAAGTAGGTATACTAGGATAATATAGATAATATATAATAATTTATATATAAATTCTAATTTAATTAGAAGAAATTAGAATTAGACTTAATAAAGAAAGAAAAACTAGATACTAAGTATTAGAGCTATTCTAAGAAAGAGATCTAAGCAGAGTATATATAAGAAGAAGAATTAAGAATAAGATATTATAAAGAATAAATAAAATTTTATTATCTAAAAGTATAACTATTAAAAACTATATTACTCAGAACTAGAGTATATTTTACTATATAATAAATAATATATATAGTTAGAAAATAAAAGAAAAATAGAACTACTTAAAGAGCTAAAATACCTACTAACCCTATCTAAATTAACTTAAATATAATTAGGAACTACTTAATAATCTAAATATATCTAGCTATCTAAAGTCCCTCTATCTCTCTATCCTTATTATATAGATTATTTAATAGTACTTTAAAAAGAGTATACTTATAAGCTACTATAGCCTAATACTAAATACTATAAGTATAATTATCTAGAGCTAGTTAAAGATATAACTAGTTATTATAAGCTTAATATATCTCTTTAGTCTAGAGAAATATTAGTAAAATTTAGATAAAAAAATATATAGCTACTTATTATATTAAAAGAGAATAATTAGATAAGTAACTATAATATACTATAATAACTTTACTCTTTAGTAAGATAAATAGATAAGAAAGCTTAGTAAATAGTTAGTAATAGCTAAAAGAGAAAAGAAAGAATTACTAGATCTATTAGTTTTATTAAAATTACAGTAGCCTACAAGGTATATTAGGCCTTAAGACCTCTATAACTAGTAGCAGTAGAAAATTTAGCTTCTAACTTATAGTAAATACTCCTCTATAACTTAGTTAAATTTTATACTAGAAGGTTAGTTTATAATATATTTTATAGTATAAAAGAATCTTATTTTAGTAAGAGGAACTGGAAAAATATACTAATTTCTCTTATAGGTCTACTAACTAAAAACTACTCTAAAACCTATTATAATAGCTTCCCGGGCTACTTTTAATTTTCTATAAAATTTATTACTATAGGAAATCTAAAAAATTAACTTATAACTATTAAACTATAAGATAGATATATATAACCTTTTTAAGATCTACTTTTATCTGAAAGAGCTAGTTAAGCTGATTAGTTAAGTATAGATATTAGATATCTTATCTTTAATACTAAAGAAGATATCTAAGATCTAAGGTCTAGTCTAGAGTAGATTAGTTATAGGGTAGTTTAGATATAGATTAGGCTACTAGAAGTTCCTCAGATTTTTCCTGAATTTTCTAGACCCTTATTTAGGCTATTATAGCCTAATAACCTATAAATAACACTACTGATGCTCCTAGCCCTAAAGGGGAACTGGAGCCCGCTAAGCCGTAGCAGTTATAGCGGCCTATAGCCACTAACCCACAGTAGCTGCAACCGCTATTAGCTAGTAATCATAGTCGCTATCAGATAGCGGTCTCAATCGCTATTAGCTAGCTGTTACAGGGGATAGCGATCGCTAACAGTTAGTAGCTGCGATCGCTAACAGTTAGTGGTTGCAACCGCTAAAGGTTAGTGGTTACAACCGCTAACTTATAGCGATACGGTCACTAACTTATAGTGGCTATAGTCTCTTAATTTAACAATATTAAATCTTTATATCTATAAGCTAGTATTACTCTTTTACTATCTTAAGCTCAGATTTAAATTTTCTATACTAATTAGTAATCTAATAAAGCTAACTAGAGATTAAGCTTTAAGTATTATAATAAGCTTAATTATTTTTAATATAGTAAAAATACCTTAATAAAGATCTTTTAGATCTAAAATACTTATAGTTATATACTTTATAATAGCTATACTCTATCTTTATTATAAAGAATTAAGTAATATAGTATTAATTAAGGAATTATACTAAATAGTTTTCTTATAGAAAGATTTCTATATATAGTTAGATATTATTCTAAGAAGTATAAAGAAATAATAGGAGAAAGTTAGTATATCTATTAACTAGATTACTAAATCTAATCTTAAGAATATAACTAATAGAAAGAAAATATTATATTATAAATTTAATTAATATATACTATTATATATAGATCTTACTTTTTCTCTCTAATTATAACTAGATTATTCAGATCTTATAATAATCTTTATAAATCTCTAGCTCGGATTATTACTAAAGATTAATAATCTCCTAGTATATATATATATTTACTTTATTAGATAAAATACTCTTTTAGATAGTTATTAATATAGTTATAACTATTTAGTAATATTATCTATATATCTATTATTACTAGCTCTATAATACTTATATATTAATAATAACTTATATTATATAGCTATATAATAATCTGATTATATCTCTCAGAATAATACTCTGATTAGTTTAATCCTAATCTACCCCAGACCCTACCCAGTATAAGTTATCTAACTATTATATAGTTATAGATAGTAAGCTATATAAAGTAATAGATTAAGTAGATATAGCTACTAGATTTATAATATTAAAAGTAGTTTTATTATTATAAGTAGATCTCTTACTAATTAGAAAGATATATTATAAATATATTTAGTAAATAGCTATATTAGATTATTTTAAATAATAATTATTATTATTTTAAAGATCTTATTAGAAATATTAACTAGACTCTAAGAGATTAGAATATTTATATTAAATATTATAGTTATTTAAAATATCTAGTAATTAATTAATTAAATAATTAATAGTAAAATATAATTAATTAATTAATTATAATAAGCTTTAAATTAGAAAGGAAATATAGTTATTATTATTAGATAATAAGCTTCTTCTATTAGATACTATAGCTATAGCTAGGTTATTTATATATCTAGCTATATAAATACCTTTTATTACTAAAGTTTTTATAAAATTAATATCTATATCCAGACTAAAAGTATAATATTTTAACTTTATTTTATAGTATTAAAAGTTTATATATAGACTACTAATTATATTCTTAAAAAATATATATTAAATTATATATTATCTGATCTTAGGATATACTCTTATTTATAGTAAAACTAATAAAAAATTACTATAGAGAAATATCTTTTCTCTATTAAATTTAAGATTTATTTTCTTAGAAAATATAATTCTAATTTTTACTTTAAATTTAGCTTTTTTTAATTAATATTTTTCTTCTATAATAAGTATTTTATTAAATAATCTAAATATATTATTAGTTTATATTTTAATATAATTCTACAACTATATATATTATTTTCTATAATTAGAAAATATAAATTAAAACTAGAAGTTACTATCTTTATATATATTATAAAGTACTTATAGTATATAGTATATTAATATCTTCTAAACTTAGTAATTCTATATAGTAGCTTTATAATTTTATAACTATTTCTTATTAATAGTTTTACTTAAGATCTTTTAAAAATATTATATAAATTATATATTATAATATTAATTTAGACTATAAATAGATTTATATAATATCTCTATCTATTAGAATATAAGTTCTTATTACTAATTATAATAGTATTAGTATAAGAATAAACTATTAGCTATAGTATTAGATTATTAATAACTATATAAGAACTATTTTCTTACTAGTATTATTATATTCTTATATAACTAGATAGGATTTCTTATATAGATATATATTCTAATCCTTTATCTTATTAATAATATATACTTTAAATAATTAATCTCTTTTAATATTATAATTAAACTATATAAACTTAAATATACTTATTTTAATAAGTTAATTAATTTTAATTATTATAGAGATTTTAAATAGAATACTTAGAATTATAATAATTTCTTCTTTTTAAAGTTTCTTAGCTAGTTTAAAAATATCTTACTTCTTATATATTATGTAGCTAATATAATCTAGCTAGTTATACTATATATCTCAACACGATAAATAAAGGCCCAAAAGTAACATCGTCCCCATATGACTTAGCTGGCGTCATCGTTAGGTTGGTGTATAAGCTTCCTTTATAAGAAGAGGCATAGCCTCTCAGCTAGCAAACTAAATTAAGGGAAGTGCTAAAAGATATCCTCTATATAACTCTTCCCATAGTCAGCCACCCTTGCTAGTATATTTACTATAGATAAATATGGCAATCTTCGCTTAGCACATCTACTCTAGATGGAAAATTAACCGGCGACCTCTAGCTGAGACACGCATGGATCCGATGATGATCCCATGGAGGCAATTCTGAAAGGGTGGAGAAAGAAGACTTGGAAGACTGTCTTCTACTGATGTGAAAAACTATATTGGACTCTGCCATCTCCTACTTAACTGTCCTTCTATTCCTATTCCAAGCAAAATAGTCCTTCCACAAAACACTTTTCCCTTACTTGCTCCTCCTTTTTCCTCTTCATCGTCTCTATTTTGGTTTATAAGTTGACCTTATAAACTTCGTCTTTTTCGTTTCAAAATGGTTGCACTCAAACAATTGAGCATTTCTGCCGTCCTCGGGCTGGGTCTTGCCAGCCGTGGACTTGCACAGTCCCTTAATAAACCCGAACATCTTGATGTTCGCGGTGAAAACGTCGAGGAAATTGTCGCTCGGGATCTCGATCTTGGTCTTGAAGGAAGAGACGAAGATGATGAGCTTGAGATTCGTAAGTTCGTGGAAGAGCTCCTAGAGCCCCGGGATCTCGACGTTCGTCAGAACAAGAGGGCCCCTCGCCCAGCCCCGAAGCCTGCTCCCCGTCCTCGTCTCAACGCCCGTGATCTCGAATAAACACCCTCCCCGTTTGGCCCCTCGTTCTTTCGCCAGGCATGAATGAGGCCGTTGCTAAAGGGCCCAAGACAAGAATGACTCCTCTGATAGGTCGCGGCTGTGAACCTACCTAAGCAAACCGGAAGTTGCACTCTCCTGGTGGGGTCATTGGCTTGACTTGAAACGCGGGAAAGAAACTAATGGGGATGGAATTTCTATGATTGAGTTGTAGAGAGATGAATTTGTTGAGTTTTGAATAATTTGGGGAGTGTCTAAATATCAAAATATACAGTGGTTGTTAGAAACTTTGCCTCTCTCCCGATTGTGAGAGTCATAAGTTTGCCGTAATGGCGATTCATTGACCCGTGCAGCGGGATGATGATATGCCCCGGTGAGACCTCATCTCGTCTTCGACCAAAGGCTAGGTAGCGTAACGAAAATTTCATGGTAATCCTTGGCCTGCCTAGAAGCAGTGTAGTTTCCCCATTCCAGGGCCGTGTTTTGGCGGCTTGAGACCATTCGTTCTCTGAGTCAAAAGCTCTCCCTCACAATTGCCAAGCTGCCAGCGGATGGTGGGTCTTTTTAGCCTACTTGTTTTAGTGAATGGTTTGAAGAAATTCGTTTACGATTCATCGCGTTGATTAGTTCAGAAATTGGTGCTAGATGTTAGAGAATCGTAATTGACCCCTGTGTGCCTTCAGAAAGGAATGGTAAGAATGATAAACCTTTATAATGCTGGAGTAAGATGCCGTTCACAATCGCTCATAACAGGCATTAAAACCTGGAATAGCAGCCAAATCGTGACAAATCAGCCTTTATTCTTGGAATGCCCATCGGCGTTAGGAAATGCCAGTGCTGGTATCATTCTCTCACTAGTTGGAAAGAGGTGGCTCTTACGTGCTCCAGATATTGTTGAATAACTTTTTCTATATTACAGCCGGGCACCTTGAGGGATATTCCGTGACACTAATAAAGTCAGAAAAGCGGCATTCCCCCAGCGCTTGACCAACTAGCTATCACAGCTACGTGTACGTCTTTCTTTATGTCGCGTGAAGTTGCCACAGTCATTTTCGTTTTTAAACACAAGGTTGTCATTATCTATAGACACCATTGAAGATTGAAGAATAATAGCAGATTAGCTTAGAAATGCAACTTCTTGTATGGCCGATGTCATTTATAACTTGGCTACAGTCACCGCGTACTGGGATGCTAGTCAGGCAAAGCGTAACGATCCGTTTTCATTCCCAATCCTCTCATCCAGATTGATAGAACTGGTTGCCCATTCTCCATTACCGCAACCCAGCTCGGCTTCCAGTCTCTTCCCATTTTCGCGAAGGCGCACCTTGCGTGCCGAAGCGATAAAGTTACCCGTCGTATTAGCGCCATCTACCCAACGGAAATTACCCCAGCTATTCTCGAGGTATCGGTTCAAGTCGATGCTGCTGCTCCTCAAGTCGCCATCAACTGGCCAGCATCGAGCCATCAAAGTGTGAGAATCGTGTTCAAGATAGATGTCCTCGGAAGAGCCACTGAAGTTGCCCCTGAGCTCGCGGGAACGGCTACGGCTTCTTGATCGCTCCTCCTTCTTCTTGTCCTTCTTCTTGTTCTTCGTCTTATCCTCCTTCTTTTTCTCATCGTCGCTTTTACTGGACACTGTGTCCTGTATCTTGTGTCCTGCATACGCGCCTGCGAGAGCGCCTAGTACGGCGGTCGTCTTGCTGTGGCCGGTGACCTTGCCACCGACTTTGTAGCCTCCAAAGCCACCGGCAGCACCACCAGCTAGAGCGCCCAATACGCCTCGTTCACCCTCGGGATCGTTGTGGCCGCTGGCTGCATGCTGCTGGGGAGGGTATCCGTACGGAGGAGGGGGCTCTGAGTGGCCCACACCATGCGACTGTGAAGCGTAGACAGGCTGCTGAGGGCTTCCTGGGTAGGCCTGCTGATTGCTCTGGGCATATTGCCCATGTAGCTGGTAGGACTGGTGGTGTTGTGGTTGATCTGAACTGTGGCCACCTTGACCATATGCTTGGTATGGCTGATACGGCTGCCGTTGGTCCGGATATGAATTGTAACTGCCCTGGCCAGCTGGTGAATGTCCGGGCGGCGGATGACTGGGAGGCCCGTACCCTCCCTGAGGAGCGTAATAGCTGTTGTTTTGATTTTGATAGTAATCCTGGTTGCTCATGATGAGGTCCAAGTCCAAGATGGCAGCAAGCAAGGCAATGGCATTAAAGGTACATAGGGAAAGCGAAACAATTGAAGGAGCTGAAGAGGGGTACAGAGCGGATATAAACACAATACCAAACGTCAGCCTTACCTTAGGGCCAGTGTGGCGGAGCGCTTATTCAAATTCTAGCGCGTCGTCGTCAAAGGTGGCGCAGCGCGCATGTTGAAATGTCCCTGTGACAGTGCTGTCCGTTCGGGGTACGCGAGAGGAATCTGTTCTTCGATTCGGGGAAAGATGGAAGGGCCCAAATATCGAGATGGTAGTGATCTGTGAGAGACTTCAACCTTTCTTCGGGTACCATTGCCGGGCGAGCTCTCACACGATTTCAAGGGAAACTTCCCACTAACTTGATGCCGATGAGCGAAATAGCGCTTAGCCCTACAGGGCTTGGAAATATGGATTTCCATCTTAACACGTAATATTCCCCCTAGCATGATCGGGCTATCTTGTTCGAGCCTCTCCCATCGCAGGTGACCCTTCATCCACATAGCAAGAAGGGAATATTGGTCAAAATGTCAACAGTACTCCTACTTTGGGCAGGAGAATTGTCTTATGATGAGTCTCGAATAATATTTGTAGTTAGGCAAGCCGAATGTAGGTGCTCAAAGCATAAAGTTGCAATTGTGGTGAACTTACTCGTGACACGTGGGGACATGTTCGCCAAATGGAACGAATACTTTAATTCGGGCGCAGAAGATGGACTGACCGATAGAACCTCTATCGTCTATTAGTGAAATCTCATGCGTAAAGCAGAAGAATTCTGTAGGTGAATCTTTCACTATGTTTTTAAAGCTTAAAGGCATTTCTATTAATGCTATCTCCTCTAAGCCTTCCTCTCTTCGTGACATACTGCCCTACTAGGTGGAAGAGGCAGCTTTAATAGTCATTCGACGAGCCGCTGTCCTGACGGCAAGTGAGTCATCCGTACGAAGGTTCATAGAACTTTCCTGCCGCATGGCTACAACTTGGGCGGACTAGGAGAGGCTATATTTTAAGCTTTCGGATTCATTGCGTTGAGTTTTCGGGCCCTGGCTGCTTCACTGTTGTTAAACTCTATTCTCTTTCTCTTTATCGTTCCGCAGGTGAATATTTACAACACTATACGGTGACGTCCAAAATAGCTTTAGCCATGCTTGGAAATGCAAGCATATCCAGCTGCTACCATGAGACGTCGGGGTCATATTTTTTCAAATCTTTCCCCAGCTTATGACTACGTACGGGAGATCCTGGTCAGGTCAGGATTGATCGAATAGCTCAACTGAGCGATGGTTGCGGGAATTCTTACATAAGGGATCTCTCAGAGCAATCCTGTCTTAGAAAAAAAAGAACGTTTCTCGATATCGGAGCGGGCTAGGAATTGATTCGGCGATGGTTATAGCTCGTGTATTTCATATCCATCCTCTTTCCAGCATCGCCCTCGCCTGAAGATACCTATATTCACGTCTTTCCTCAGAATGAACCTCATTTCAAGAACGTTATATGTTCATGTTCACTCATTGTATATTCTGCCAGGCAATATGCACTACAACGCCTGTTAATCCCGAGCCGAAGCCTCGGAGTTAGTTCAGCTCCAGCCATTGGCATCTCAATCGGTTGGTATCGGCCTGACTGCTCATTCATGCATGACGGATTGTCAAATAGACTTTCGTGCATAAACACATCCATAAATGTCCCACCAAAGCACCACCAGATAGATTGAAAGACCTCCTTTCCTGGTAGATAATGTTATTAGTGAACTAACTCAGGAACGGCCGGCACTAAGACTGGGATTTTGATTGTTAGTTCATGTCAGCCCCCGCTGGCGGAGCTCGCTTTTTGAAATTCCGGGACTTTTGCCACGCACGTGGGCTTAGCTGCTCTTTGTTTGTTAATATGAATTCCTAGATTAAGAACGAGGCGACGAAGGAAAGGAAATTACCTTCATATACTACTCTCACGCTTCTAATTCCAGCTAGAGGAATGAGAATTCAGAGTTAGGCAAGCTGGCGGAAATACTGTATCGTGCCCTTGTATATCTGCCCAGATTGTACGATTGGCATCATGAAATGTAACCATAGTGAATTTAAGCTATGTAGACTTGTGATGATCGGTGCGGAGAAAGGGGGAACTGATCACCATTCTCAGAGAACTAACTGTCTGGTCAACTTGCATTGATGCAATTTACGAGGTACTCGGCCTCTTCGGGACGTATGCCTCTTATCATTTGCAGGGAGTATTGCAGAAAAGATATCCACCAGCCCTTGATGCTCTAACGCTATCATCCGGCGCGGCAACATGACACTGCCCTGGCTTGCCGATTATCCGGCTCTAGCTCCTTCGTCCCATCTTCTCGGACCAGTAATTGCGGGCTGGAATCAAGCTGACCTGCCTAAAGAGGGTACTCTCTCAGAGACTTCCTGATCGTCCACGTGCTTCCTCCTTCAATTTGCCCTGGTTTGGTCTGACACCGAGCCTTTTGCCAGGCACGAGAAGCAATGGCGCACTGTCACTCGTCTATGCGAGGGCGTTACCCATGCCATCTCTGGTAGTATATTGAAAAGTGAGGCAGGGGGTTGGTGGGATTAGCAGATTAGGTAGGTAGGTAGACAGATAGGCTCGCCAACCGTAATTATTAGTTTACTTATATATCGGTCTTTCCCACGCAAAAGCACGCATCTCCGATCTGAAGAGCAGTCTGACATTTGGCATCTTTTTACAACATGTTGTCGCGAAACCTCCTTGTCCAGGCCGCTGCCCTGGCTGTCGGTGCTGCCGCTGGCGGCTCCGTTTCATGCCCTGCTGATGTCCCTGTGAGCTGCCAGGCAACTTACACTGACACCTGTTGCTTTAATTCGCCTGGAGGCCAGATCCTCCTCACACAGTTTTGGGATACTAACCCCTCGACTGGCCCCATTGACTCCTGGACCATCCACGGCTTATGGTAATCGACTTCTCTTGTAAGATACTTTCGCGTGAACATCGACTAATAAATATCACCACGTTAGGCCTGATAACTGCGATGGATCTTATGAGCAGTACTGCGACTCAAGCAGGGAGGTTTCTAATGTCACAGAAATTCTCAAGGCTAATGCGCCTTGTACTCTTAAGTACATGCAGACCTTCTGGAAGGACTACAAGGGCGACGATGAGGATTTCTGGGAACACGAGTTCAACAAGCACGGTACATGCATGAGCACCCTTGAGCCCAAGTGCTACCCCAGCTACCAGCCTCACCAAGAAGTCGTGGACTACTTCAAGCGCGCTGTCAAGGTCGACAGAACTCTTCCCACCTACAAGTGGCTCGCTGCTGCCGGCATTGTTCCCTCCACGAGCAAGACGTACACTCTCGCCGAGATCCAGGCTGCCCTGAGCAAGAACCATGGGTACGAGGTCATTATTCGATGCTCCAGCGGCGAGTTAAACGAGCTTTGGTATCATTACAATATCCGCGGATCCATCCAGTCCGGCCAGTTTGTCCCCGTTGCCCCTGTTGGCTCTCCTTCCAACTGCCCCTCGACCGGTATCAAGTACCTCCCTAAGGACGGCACCAACCCATCGCCTCCCACCAAAACCAGCACTTCGCCTGGTAGTACCCCAACTGCTGCTCCCGGCCAACTCTCAGGCAAGGGATTCCTCTATGCCACCACCCCTGGCCAGTCCAACGGCGGCTTCTTGATCAGCAAGGGGACCTGGTACCGTGACCCTAACGGTACCCCCGCTGGATATACTGCTACCCCTAACTCCGACGGGAAGACCTTTACCTTGAAGACTAGCAAGGGCAACTGTGCTGTGAAGAGCGACACTCTTTCTTGCGACACGAGTAACTCTTCTCCAAGCTCATTTGGGTTTGATGGTACGTATCTGACCTTTGGTAACTCCAACACATTCTACGCCACCGATCTTCCCACTGGCCAAACTCAGGGCACCGTTTACACTACCCCCAAGTCCGTTTCCTTCCAGGTCACTTGGAAAGCCTCATAGTCTAGGATGGTCAGAGGCATAGGGAGTGTGTAACTGCTCGCGCAGATAGTGGCCGTGTGACGGCTCCAGTCTCTCCGAGTTGAAAGTAATTTTGCTGCAGGATTATTAATCTGGGTTCAAGATTGATGAAAGATGATTTATGAATTTTGCAATGGATAAAAATCGTAATACGAAAACAAGAATCTTTAATGTCCAACAGCGAGAAAGCAGAATAAGTGTACCACATTGTTCCTCTATGAAAGACGCGGAAATGATCAACTTCTCCGAAAGTGCAGACGGCTTCCATTAATAGAAGAGAGATACATGCGACATGGCTGATGACTTCATCGATCCGCTTCGGTTAAGAGTTAGTCATTCACAGTGAATTGTGCAAAAGGATTGAAATGAAATGTTAGATTTTTTTTTCAAGCGACCCTCAGCTGGCTAGTTTAGTTGGCGATGGAGAACCAGGTACCCTTCCCATCCTTGTTGAAACCCTAGTCAAGCCCTCTCAACGTCTTTTCATTCATAATCCCACGCTCTCAGATGAGTTCTGCATCTAGTAGAGACCAACAACGACGTCACCCTTGACACGGGCAGTCAAGTGGACCTCGGCCTCCAAGTCGAGCTTGATACCGAGGAGGAGAGCGGCGTCACGGAGAGAGCCGTCATCCTGGGTGGCACCCTTGACGATCTGGCCTGTTTATCGAGAAGGTTAGAGATTGACTGAGTCAAAATACAAGACCTAGATATCCTAGCGAATGCAAGAGCACATACCAGCAGGAACGTTGAGGCCAGTGGCGGTGGGGAGAGGGACAGTGAACTGCTCGCTGTGGGAGAAGACCCGGTTAGCATGTTAAGATCTCTCTTCTGGAATCCAAAAGTTGCTTACGTGGAAGACATGATGTCGGTTTTGGGGGTTTGTTGGAAAAGGTTGGAAAAGGTGTTTGTGTTTGAGTGTTGATGAGAGTGATGATGGGAAAAGTCTGAACTTGGAGGGATTCATCATGACCCTTTATACCTCTGACGGCCACCGTGATGGTTCAGAATGACGGCCTAGGCATGATGAATCCTATGCATGTCCAGCTCAGCGTACAGCCGGCCATCAATGGCATGAGATTCACGATGCAGGGACAACCGAGCCATGCATGTTAGCATTGACGAAATCTAAACGCCCCATCGACTCCCCACGCTCTGCCTCCAATCACATCACGCTCCCCCGCGCAAAGAAAGGCGCATGTTTCATGGCATAATCCAGGTAGCGCCATTAACGATGGCACACGCATGCCATCGGATGAGATCGGACGTATTGGTAGTCGGGCAGGTTCCTAGGTCAAACAATGTCTCTAATGCCGACAGATTGATGTCACATAGGACGCCGGCTATTGATCCAAGGAGTATCTGTGGATCTACAATGTCGCAACTGGCCAATTCGTTGACGTGGCAAAGAAAATTAAGTAGCACATGGATTTTTTTGTTTCTTTTTCTTGCAATTTGATCATGCGATTGGTCCGTAACCTCTCGCCATTCTTCAGTAGCATTGACCAATCGCTTGAGATGCGGCTTGGCAGATAGCTTGTGAGCTCGGTCATTGAACTGGCAATAAAAGAGAACCAACTTTTCCGCTTGCGGTTGTTTATGTCTATTCCACTTTGAATCCAGACGCTCTGTTTCTCCCAGTGGGACGGTTTTCGGGTTCATCTGCCAATCGATACGTGTCGAAAGTGTTCGATTGCTACGGTGGTACCCTTCTCAAGTCCTCCAACGTGAAAGGGGAGCGAGAATCATGCGTTGGCCGATGGGTCATATGTGTATCACTTGGTGCTGGCGATGCCTTGGGATGAGGCAGACGAACCTTCACCAAGGCAAATTGGAATTCATGGTTCAGCTTTGCGAATAATAGCATTGCCAGGTTGTTTGCAAGTCACTTCAACGCCCAAGGCAAAAATCATTACCTAAAGGCAGACAGAAAATGTTAGAGTTCAAGTACCTAGATCAGCTTGCCTGACGCAAAGATGTAAAATACAATGAGAATATCTGGATATGAACAAGAACTTAGACCGAAACAAATCAATTACAAACACCTATTGCGAGCTCTTAAAACTATTTCAAATCGCTCTGCTAAGCCATTGCCTTCTTCGCCATGCCCACAACGCCTCGCACCAGTCCGTCCACCACACCCGGATCGCCAGAGTAGCCCTGTCCATGGATCCCGTTTGCATCTTTCCAGACACCATCGGCGGATACTCTGCCAAAGGCACGCGTGTTCTGATTCTGCTCGATGCCCCATCTCCACTGCGTACACACCTCGGGGCTATCGACCATGATGTTGACCTCTTGGCTATGGCACCACGATTGTGTGTCTTGATTGCCGCTTCCTTGGATCCCCACTGTCTCGTCGACAATCATCAGCTTGATGTGGCAAGAGCGAGACTTGAAGGAGTGATGTATAGGGTGGTCTTGGTCTTTTGCGACGTAGTTGTAGATATGGAGCGACTGGAGCGCCTGCTTGTCCCCATCAAGCAATGCAATGAGTCTCCTGGCCGCCTGCTCGTTCGTCCCGCCTTGACCTGGTATCATTTCGCCTGCGTCGTTATAGCCAAAGCACACATAATAAGTCACCTCTATGCCTCGCTTCGCAGCTTCAGCCAGGGCTTTCAACAGAGAGTCGGCGTTGAGGTCTGGTGTTTGGATGAAGATGTTCCTCTTGGCGTTTCTAACAAGTGATAGCCATGCCTCATTTTGTGGTACATGCGTGTTTCCAGCATCCAATGGTCCGTAAGGTGGCCTTGAGACCAGAGCCATGGGGACCGGTTGTGATGTCATGGTCGTGAAATATGGTGTCATCTCCCGCCCGTCAGCAATCTCAGGGCCGGTGGCCTCGATGTGGTTTCTGATGGGCAAATTGAACTGGTGATTGACCGCTTCAAGGCGGCTTATCTTCTCCGAAGCGTCGTAGCCCTGATTAGCATATGCCATTTCCTCCCTCAGATCGCTGTCATAATGGGGATCCTCCAAGTTTCCGGCCTCCAGGTTTTCGGGACGAGTGACACCCGCCTCGACGGCCTTGTCAGTGGTCTGGGCTTGACCAATGGTGGATGGCCGTTCTTTCAAGTTCTTCCGCCACGTGATGAGTGCAGTGTCGTAGATGCTGGCAACAATGGGTCCCTCGAGATGCGTCAGCATTTCAACGTTTGCATTGTCTTCCACGTTGTTGCTCATGACCGCCGCGGCTAGGCCATCGACAATCAGTATTTTGGAGTGTAGAGTTCCCAGGAATATGGTGTGAGCTCCAATGACCTCGAGCTCGAGATTGGGAATCTCATGGGGGAACGGTAGTTGAACATGTTTTGAGTCATACGTCGAGGATTTCACGGGCTGATGGCTGTCGAGCACATGCCAGACTCCAGGCTGGTCAAACATTATCCTCACCATCACCCGCTCTCCTCTCAAACCAGCCCGCTTTGACAGGTCGACCAATGCATCTCTAATCAAGCGCTGTGCAATAGACGCTTTCCAGGTGCAAGTGATGAAGAACACCTCCTTCCTGGCTTTTCGGATGAGGTTCGCACAGTGATGCATAAGACTGACCAATGGCGCAACGATTGTCAGGGGCACAACACCATGGGATCCCATCAGCGGCGGAGACACCATCCCCGCAAGTGGATTTGCCTCTAGACAAGCAAGCGAATCTGCAAATGCTCGCAGAAACAGACGGCTGGGCTTGTCTCGGGGCCACTGCCCGCACTCATATGCCCTCTGTAGCGCATCACGAGAGGCATCTTCTTTATCGTCGCTGTCACTAGAACTGTTGGATTGACGGTGCGGAGTATGGGGCTTTTGACTTCCGTAGAGCCGTTGAATAATCTTTTCAGGCGTGTCCCTCGGGTTCTTTGCCAACTCGGAGCTCACCGTAGCTCTCGCATGGCAAAGATCATAGACATACTGAGATACCATGGTGGGTATACATATGTAGTGGTCGTAAACAGAAGGTGTCTGGTCATCAGGAGCGGTCTTTGATGTTTCTAATTCGGTACACATGAGATTTATCTACAATGGCTGGGCTACTGGCCCAACCCAATCCATATAGTTCTCGTCATTAAACAGCCCAGGAGACGCGCGTCTGCAGTTCCGTGATGCCCGAATCCCTGGAATTTTAGTCTCGGACGGCAAACGGCACGGCAAACGGCCATTAGCGCGGGTTAGACACTACATAGGGTTTTACATGACGTCTGTACCGGCCTTACACACCATTTCTTGGGAGCGTGCTGGTGATAATATCATTTAGCAATTGGGAGGCCTCTCTGCCTTCCGTATTATTGCAATGCCGTTGCTCCTCTCATCTTCTGCTCTAACCATCTAGTCTGACTTTGATAGAAAATGGTGGCATCTAGATCATTGACCTCCGGTCCAATGAGAATTGTGACCGGTTATAAGCTATGACGTATTAGGGTGATCTTATATTTTCACTCTCTCATTCAGATAATATGTAGATTGGGGTGAATAGCTTCCAAATATGCTATAAATTCTATAAATTCGGTAAATACAGGTTTGGTATTGTTCAGTCAGCAAATTTAGCAGGCAGAAGTTATATGTGAATGAGAATCAATCTCTTAGCTTATAAGGGCCCTCACTCCTTGTTTATTAAAGATCTGTGATGCGATATGACGTAGATGAGATAGATCCTACCTACCTCATAATCCTTCCTTCTGCCAACTACGGGAGCGCCTAAACCGACCCTGGTAATGGCATACCGAAGCCGAGAAGCCGGTATCCGAGAAGAGGTCCATTATCAAGACTTCACCCTCCCCGCATTTTTCTTTACTTGGATCCGTCAAGAAGCTTGGGGTTAGGCTGACGATCTGATTCTTGTTCAATGGCTAGGAGTCAGCCAGTCACTGTCGTCATATCTGTGCTTCTGGCGATATCCGATCCTGTTTTACGAAACGCTAGAAAGATCCCGGTAAGGAACAATGCATAATCTGGCTCACGCCACTTCTAGCCGAATCAGGGCGCCTTCAAGCAAAGAAATCATCTCAGCAGACACAAGTGCGGCTCAATATTTGAATCATGTGGTAAGAGGCCGTGTAAAAGTACGAATAGGGAGTCTAACATGAACGGAATGTAGTCAAGGCAGCCCGTCAAGAGGATGTAGCTATCAATGGAGGGGAAGACCTTGATGGCCGCTCGAGCTGGATCACTGCCCAAATCCTAGCTTGAGGCCTTAATTCTATCCTCCAGGCGATCCAACAAGGTCTAGTGGCTTACCTAGCTACCCGGATACTCCTTGGTATCTGCCTAGGTGGCTATATCCCGGCCTCGCTCTACAGCATCACCATGTGGTACAAGAAATCTGAGACTAGCACTCGGTTCTTCATATTCTTTATGGGAAACTCTGTCGCGCGAGCAAGTAGCGGGCTAGTTGCTTTTGGTCTTCTACGAATGCGTGGCGCTGCAGGGTTGGCTGGTTGGAAATGGCTCATGATAATTGATAGACTAACGGCAATACTAGTGGGCTTACTATCTGCTTTACTTTTCCCAGGGACCCCTTTCTCTTCGTTGAAGAGTCTCTGTCGGATTGGATTCTTTACTTAACGAGAAGCGTATATTGCTCGCCAGCGAGTGGTAATAGATGACCCAACTACGCTGCAGAAGCGTCACTCCGTCACTTTTGAGGATGTCATCTCGACTCTTACAAACTGGGCTATTTATCCTCATCTACTTATTGCTCTTTTAGGGAACGCGCCGGCAAATGCGATATCAGCCTACGACCCTACGATTATCAACAGCTTTGGGTATGAGAGACTGACTTCTAATGCTCTGAATTCAGTTGGCTCATGGATCCAGCTATTTCTAAACCCGGCTTTTGGATATTTAGCGTACGTAATTTACTGACTACCGGCAAGAGCGGTGTTGCTAAATTTCTTTTCACAGCGATCGGCTTCGAATGAGAGGTCTTTCTATGATGATTGGAACCCGGAATGTGGTAGTTGTTTATGGTAAGACGTTGCTGTGTGAAGATTCGGAGTTGAACGCCCAACTAACTATTTTTCTTACAGCTTATCACATACCTTATTGTTGTTGATAACCCATCCAAGGATGTGCGTTATGCTGTCCTGACATTGGCTCTTTCTTTCGTTGGGGTCTGGCGTAAGTGCTTGAGTTGCCCAAAACGGTCCATCATACAGACTCAATTATTAACTACGTGGTTTCCTAATAGATCCGATAAACGGTTCCTGGGTCGCACTTGATGCAAGAAATGCCGAACAGAGAAGCATTATAATGGCAGTCTATATCATGATAGCCAATTGCGCAGGGACTGTTGGTGGCCCCCTTTTCAGCGAGAACGATGCACCTATGTACTGTCGTGCGTGGACCATCTGTGTTGCGTTATTGTCTGCAGCGCTCTTCTGTGGAGTACTGGCGCATATTCAGTACTACTTCTTGAATCGATGGGCGATGAGAAAAGAGATTGATAATGAATCTGAAGGATCATCCGCCTCAGTGGATGAAGGGGGAAGTGCGGCTCGAAGATAGAAATATGAAATGTGAGTTGAACGGAAGATTTCCAGGTCTGCCGTGACTCTACCTCCAGTAGAAGGATCATCAACCAATTGGCGAGTTCGCTCAAATTTGCTCTCCCGTTCAATACATAGGTATTGTGCGAGCTATTTAATCAGACAACTAGGTCGACACTACCTTCATATCCAATATCCGTACTCTTATAGAAAGAAAATCGAACTGAACAATAGATCACTATATAAACCTAGTTTCGTCTAATACGTAATGTTGACGCATTTACCCCTCCAGCGATTTGCGTCTCCTTGAACGAGTTCATCAAAAATCCATTTAGCCAAGTCCAGGCGACTAATGGTGTAGCCCACTTCAATACCATGCTCCTTTTCGTTACTTTTCTTGAAAATAGCATCCTCCCAGATCCACCCAACACGAAGCGAATTGGTGCCTTTCATTGGGCCATGCGTAAGCAGTGGTGGACGGAGCATAACGTATCCCCCCAAAGGTGAATCAATGTCTGTTGCTGCTTGCCGAGTGACCTTCTCTAGAACTGCTGTATCTGCTTGGGGGATTGGTAGAAGCCACAGATAAAGCGGGATTAGAAGCAGTGGCTGATCACGCCGAGAGCCGTGTCCGGTGGAGGAAATGGGTACAAACAAAGGGGCGTTCTTGATGCTGTTGGCAGATCGGAGCTGTCGCAGAGCATCTACTACCGCGACTGCCGAGTCACCAGTGATTGTGGCATCTTCCATACCGACAGGGCGGAACGGATTATAGCTGAACTTTGGTAAGCTCGTTATACCGCTGAAGATGAGCTCTGGGTCGTGGCGAAGAAGCTCAAGGACTGCCTCCAAATCCCGAGACGATCCTTTGACGATCGTCAGTTGAAATTGCTGGATCTCCTCGGAGACACCCTGACTTGATAGGGCCTTCTTGAGCTTATCGGGGTTCCTCACAACTAGAAATATCAAAGTTAATCAACAAAAATCTCTAGATGGCCCTGAGATATCTTACGAGCAGAAGCACGATGTCCAGCAAGCAGCGTCCATTGGAGCACATGAATCAGCGTAGCTCCGCCAGCTCCAATAAAAGCAGCCTTGACCCCCATTGTAGAGAATGGTTATCTATTTTTGGGAACGAGGCGGTTCAATGATTCGAATACATAGAAGAATGACTTCCCTGATGAGATACAGAATAAATTTGGAGATATTGATCGTTTATTAACTACTGCCTGGTGATTGAGCCGACAGAACTGAAGGACGGACTCCGTAAATCAGCCAAGACAGCGTTTGGCGCCACATTCGCTTCTACTCCGCACAAGTCCGCAGCATCAAGCGGACACGGACTAATTAGTCGGGGAGATTGGATGGTCCGCATGGGAAAATTCATATTCTTTGACCCCAGATATGCCTCCAGTGACATTCTGTAGTGTCTAGGAGCCAGATCCAGTCCGCAGTCTAGTTGGAGAGAGAGCGGAGAGGTGGCGCGTCTCGAGAACAGTCTCCTGGGATAACCACACGTTACTCGACTGCCTCTACGCAAACTCGGTACGCAGATATCATTGAATTCAAACTGCAGTTTACTGAGATATTCAAGTAATTGCACAAAAATATACGAGATGGTATATAGTCACACATTTATGATGTATCTCCGCGCGAATAAGTGCAAGAATCAAACATCTCTGCTTAAATCTGCATCGACCTTTTGCCACTTTTTCAGTTGAAACCTTCCTTCCAGTTGTGCTAGTGCATATTGCACAGAAATTTGAGAGCCATCATCTTACACAAAAAACCCCTATGGTGGTAATAAGTATTGAAATCATCCCGAATAAAACTCAAGCAACCAGGTCTGATGAGGAGTCTAGATTCCGCCGACCGCTTCACTGGAGATGGCGCTATTCTTTCCCAACGCAACTTGTCGTAAGTTCCAGGCGATCTTGCTCATCTTGCACCTCTAATCAGAAATCTCCTCGTAGCCCTGGTCAAACACGTTAGATACGCTGTCAAAGCACAACCAGCTATCCAGAGCTTACAAGGTTCTTTCCAGGCTCGTTGATCAGTTCCCCTTAATGAAAAATCGGCGTGCGACGGACCATAGTAACGTATTCGGGCCATAGTTGTACACAGTAGATGTATCCGGGACTGTCTTTCGAAACAAGAAGTTGTTATCTGCGGCCAGCAAGTCAGCGCTATCGTCGTTTCGGTTGTAGATCAAGGGCTATAATGCGCACTCTCAAAACGAGTGATGATTTCAGGAATCGTTGCAGGCCTCATGCCGAAGCCAATACCTGCCACGTGGAACTCAACATGTTGGAAACGAGCCTCAAGTTGGCTGGTATCCTCGTCGGGTCCCATGAGAACGACTAAGCCCCGTTAATCCATACAGCAACATTAAATTGCTTTTTATTTATCACATCGAACTATCACACTCACTTCGGGTGTTGCACCCAGCCTCGATTCAACTTCTGGGCGTCTTGGCGGAGGCCAGCATCGGCCGCGACTGGATCCCATCCTTACTCAACCACGTAGGGGTGATATGCTGGAAAACCTCCGAGGTTATCGAATTGGTATGGTCCCAAATTATTCAGTGTACTTAACATTCACCAGCGGGCACATACGTGTAGACAACATTGATCTCGCCACAACCCGAGTTTTCAGGCAACTTAGCTGCTGCAGTAGCAGCAACGCAGAGCCCGCAAATTGTCTTGATGGCATTCATGGTGGGAAAATTTCAGCAAAGATTCCTTGAGTGTGATCGGAAAAATCGTTTACAAAGTTGGATATTGGTCTCTTGGATAAACCGGTTTGAAGGAGAAGGCATTGTTAAGGAATGGTGGAACAACGGGCAATACGTACTTCAAACATTACAAGGCAGCTGCAGTTCCTCCCCCCCAGTGATTCGCAAACAGGACTTAAATGCCCGATGCATGCATCGTATGATAAATACGTCTTTATTTTTCTTGCTTGGTGAGAACCGGTAACCTATCACGGATACACGGCTCAAGGATGTCGGAGTTTTTCGAGATTCCCCAAAGATTCAGAGAATGGAATGAGGTGTCAACGCGATTTCGGAGGTTTGGATGACTACGAGCAAGAGAATGACAGCTATCGTCAACCAAGTTAGGGAGTTGATCCCTGCTTGCGGACTCCTCCACATCGCGTTCGGCGAAAGTTGGCCGCTTATTAAAAGCACGGCCTTCTCGAAGATGGGGTTCTCGGTCGCTTCGCGAGGCGCCGGGCCGAAAAAGGCGGTTAATTGATTGTCTCAGATCTGTCTAGCCGGGCACCGACCGGACAGCGACAGGGCAACATGATTTCTCATCAAGCTTAGCTCGTTCTCCACGTCATAAGCAAGCATTCTTCCTTATTCTACCCAGGGGCTTGGATATAAAGTCAATGCTACATTGCCCCAAAACGACATGATAGATTCCAGACATCACTCGCGTCACAGTACTAAGACGCATAGCTCTAAAGCCTCTTCATTATCCGTCTCTTGAACATCCCATCTTTCTCCAAAATGGCCGGATTGGAACCAATCACCACTTACGTCCACGGTATATATTTGTTCCAGCTACAGCTTTGGATTTGGTTCAGGTTTACATGGCTAACATACATTCACATCTTCCAGAGGGCGGACCTAATCCTTACAAAGTCATCATTGTTATGGAGGAATTGGGAATTCCCTACGAAGCCGTGGTCGTGAAAGACCCTAAGGAGCCATGGTTCACTGCTATCAACCCTAATGGTCGCTTGCCTGCAATTGTTGATCCCAACAATGGCATCACTCTCTGGGAGTCTGGTGCCATCGTCGAGTACCTCGTCGAGACCTATGACAAGGAGGGAAAACTTAATGTGGAGGATGTCGCTGGAAAATGGCATCTCAAACAGTACTTGCACTTTCAAATGTCCGGCCAGGTACGCACTCCCATCACACGACATCATGGCAAGGCACTTCCGATGCTGACATGTTCCCGCATAGGGTCCGTACTACGGACAATCAATGTGGTTTCACAGAGCCCCTGAAGATATTCCTCTGGCCAAGAACCGATACAACGAACAGATTGTTCGTGTCATCGAAGTGCTTGACAACATACTAAAGGACAAGAACTACCTCGTCAATAACAAGCTGTAAGCCGTTCTCTATACATAAAATCTCGCCATTTGATCTTCTCCCCATAATGAAACGGCATACAAAAATTCAGCTAATGATATTGCAGCACGTACGCCGATCTCTCTTTTGTACCATGGAACAGGGTGATTCAGGGACATCCCGTCTTGAAGACCGTGGTCTGGGAGTCATATGAAATTGAGAAGAAATATCCCAACTTTGTGGCTTGGCATCAACGCCTCGTCGGCCGTCCGTCGGTCGAAAAGGCTTACAAGGCATGGTAGAAAGAATTCAATACGATAGAACTATAGATTTTAGAACTATCAACTGACTTTACTCTTTGCCCCGCGCGGTTGGATTCTCAATTCTATGCTTATAAATCGCCTGGTTTGCCAAGTGAATCAGCTCGGCAATGAATTCTTCCAGTCTCTGCAAGTGCAGAGCTTCGCTAGGAGTTGGATCCCGGGCCCTCAACTTCTTTAGCGAATAAGGGACGGCGCTGACGAGCTCGACATCGCTCTGTGCGTGTCGGGCCAACGGCTTGTAAATAATATTGCAGAATAATGTCACAGATGCCCAAAGGGGGTAGAAGATGACCAGCCTGGGAAATGAATCGATCAGTTTTTTTATCGGAGGAGCCTTGGGTATGCTCGCTTACCAGAAAGACTCCCGATGCACCATTTCTGAGGCCACCTTGAGATAGACCAAGGTCGAGCGACTTGCCTCGACGGAGAGTAAGAGACTCGACCTCACTGCGTTGGGAACTCCGCCATCAACAGACCAAGCCTGGCATCTCCCGCATGCCCTATGAATAGCGGATAAGAGATAAAGATACTCGAAGCGTACAAATATCAACAGCATGCCGAACTCGTGCTGCAAGCTCGGGTCCGCGGGATCAGTCACTGAAGAGAGGCTGGGGCGCACAGACTGCGGTACAGACATGCGCCATCTCTCGAGCTCCTCGTCGAGCATGCGTACAGTATGCAGAATCTCGGTGTCTGACTTTTTCAGGGCGCTTGGCGTGAATAGTAAGCTGAAAACTTTGGACTTGATGATGGTCAGACCCAAATCGCTAGGCTGCAGGGGCTTGGGAAGATATTGCGTCAGGCTTGGGCCATCCATCTTAAGGTCAATGAAATCAAGGCCGGTATAGTCATCACAAAGCGCAAGGTCGCATTGGTCATCTGCTATAGCATGTGGCTGGCCGGTGCGAAGCGAGATATGCTTGTCACAGAAATAGCAGAGCCAGAACAGTGTACGCAGGTGACGTAGCCGAGCATCGTCTGGGGTCGCACCAGAGGGTGGCCTTGGTTTTAGATGCCCCCCAAGCATGAACAAACTCCGTGATGCCAGAGAATGGAGCATCGAAGCTGCTTGAAGTTGACCCGAAAAGTCAAGGTACAAGCACTAGGAGAAGGGCATGTCAGCGTATTCTCCAAAGAATGTCATCTGTTACGTACTAGCAGAAGCGCGGCCTGGAGGCCCTCTACTGTTGGCTCAGCCATGGTTAATAAAAGCAGCTGCTGGGCTTTCGTAGCGTACATCTCAACATCAGGCAGTAATTCTGCAGTTTTCTGCGGCTCGAGAAGTGAAAGGAAGGAGATGAACGAAAGGACGCAGACCATGGCACGAGTCGATTCGGCGGTCTCCTCGTACGCTCGGTCTATGGTGTCCTGGAACGTGCTCAGGTCAACAACTGGAAACACGACCTGTAGAGTTGACGCTCGGAAGATGTCAAGACAAGACTGAGCTGTAGCCTTCGTAGGCAGGGGAGAAGCTGAGTTGTGTCCACCAAGTATTGCAAGATCGCTCAGCTTATTTTGGGCGAAATCCAAGTCCATTTCGCTCAGCTCTTGTCCGCCTTCTAGCGCCGCAGTTTCGCCTGTTCTGTCCTGGACCCATTTTCGCCCTTCATCTGAGAATATTGGGATCCCATTACGAGAGCTGACGTCTCCGAGATGGCAGCCTGCGAAGTAGAGACTGCCGTAGAAGATGCCGCCATGTGAAGGAGGCTGGCTCTTACTCGGAAGTTTGTCACTATTTTCCGCGGGTGGTGATGGGTCGCCTCTGTCTGTTCGCCGCAATCCCTGGAGCAGACTTTCCAACCGTTCAAGCCGTTGCTCGATTTCATCTTGTAGGCTAAATCTGCGCAGAGTATTGGGTTAGGATCAGAGCTATTTAGGTAATTTCTAAGTACACACTCAGCTGGCTGAGGCCTTTTCCGGCTAGCTGTGGAGGCTCGGTGATATGTGCAGTCTAGATTGCGGTGGTTGCACCAGTCACATCGCGGATTACCTCCATCGCATGAAATCTAGTCCTATATCATTAGCTAATGTGTTCAAATTCATCGACGAATCATTTACCTTTTTCTCGTGGCAGGAATCACAAGCTCGTTTTCTCGGCATTGTGCCAGGGAGCAGTGTGTTGTATCGGCAGAGCACCAGTGAGCGAGATGGTTGCTGGCAGAGAGAGAGAGTCGGAGAGCAAAGGACTTCGCTGATTTCAATAGAATAGTCCTGCGCTCCGCTGCTTTAAAAGTGAAATACACCCCTGAACCCAGCCCCTGTGGGGTGTGATCGGACTCATCGGTCTGACGGTCTATGGCTCTAAAACCAGCTTCTTTGCTAAGTTAGTGGCTCAAAGCGCGTAGCGAAAGGTTACAATCATCATCCTTGTCACTGTTTAGACCAGGACATTTCTTATTTCAAAGGCCTGCGGCGTCCAGACACAGGCGCAAGTCGTGAGAGTCCTACGCTATGGCTTCGCCTCATCAAAAGCGCCTACTATTAGGCAGCAGTCAGTCGCAACACGTGAGATTGATCATGGTCAGATCATGCACTCGTTAAATAACTACAGTCACTGAGCCCCTAAATTCCATTTCAATTTTTTTCATTTCTCAATGCGCATCAATTTCCACCCACCATCTGCCGGCAGAATCAACCACTGACAACTACGACCTCACCATGGCCGATTCAATGACAGCGCGTAGAACCACATACACATCCAATGATGTCGAGATTCCTTACGGTTTCCTTCGAGGGCCCTCGGAGAAGCCCATAACTCTCACGCACGTCCCGTTTGGCTCTTCCCCTGTACCAGAATACGATGGCTCTTTCGCCGTTGTCCTCGACAATGTTCTTTCCTTAACCGAGTGCAAGGAGCTGATTCACCTAGCTGAACAATCAGCTCAGATCGCGGGCGGCAGTGAGTCGGCGAATCAAAACCCTTGGCGACCTGCCATGGTGTCCATCGCACCGGGCATTGAGGCACCTGCGCCGGGATATCGAGAGAGCGACCGGATTATCTGGGACAGTCAGACAGTTACAGACCTCATCTGGAATCGATGCTGCCAAGTGGAAGGGCTAAAGGAGAAGCTGGCCGTGGTAGAGCGCACAAGAGAGGATAGATCGGAGGGGCGAGCACCTGGTAGATGGGTTTTCAGTCGGATTAACAACAGGATGAGATTTCTGCGGTACTCTCCTGGTCATTACTTCAAACGTAAGTTATGGTCTCATGCGTCGATAGAAGTTGTGCAAACAGCACCATTGGTTTCGCTTAACATTACTGACAAGAAACTGCCAGCGCATTGTGATGGAGCTTATTGGTATGACGAAGGTACCAAGGAATTTCAAACGCGGTACACGGTGCATCTATACCTCAACGACTCGGCCAAGGTATCAGCGGACAGCGATCTTGAGGGTGGCGCGACTGGGTTTCTGTCCTGGGATGATCAGCGTCGGATTGATGTTAGCCCGAAGGCGGGGAGCGTGCTGATCTTCCAGCACGAAGGTCTTTATCATGAGGGGGCACGAGTAACAAAAGGGCAGAAATTTACCCTTAGGACAGACCTGGTATATGAGTGGGAGGATGCTCGGGATTACATCCAGAAGGAGTGAGCCTTTCAAGAGCAGATCTTGTCTTTGTTCACAGCAGAAACAACAGGGACGGAAACTGATAATTTATGCAAGAAACCCGATGAATAAAAACAAATTATCAATAAAATCATTCACCAAAAACGTTTGTCACTACTGTGGCCAGGATTGACACGTCATAATCATACTCTTACTGCATGAAACCACCATCCAACACAAGGGTTGGCAAACTAGCTACACAATTCTTTCTCCTCTGTCCCGCAATATCAAAACTTTTACAGGATTCATAAATTCTATTTTCGGCCAATACTGGAGCTCGTGCAAACCTGATCCAGTTTCCGGAGGCAAGCTACTGCTCGGCAACATGAAGGGCATCCAGGGGCCATTCAGTTAGGCTGGGATCGCAAATTACGGCTATCGGCACCGCTGCATCCTGCGGGGCCTATTTGGCCCTTTTCGACTAATTTGACGAAGTCCATGGACTTTTCCGCGGCGTTTGTCAACAGTCATTGGCTGGTGCTCCGGAACTGCAAGGGAAAACACAAACGTCGATGTTACAGTCGCCCATCATTACCGCCTAATTCCGGTAAGTCCTGGTCGGTGGCAGATTGAAGAGAAAAAAACTCATCGCCTCCGCAATTTATTCGAAAACTTGCAGTCTTCAATAACCCCGATAAACATCCCCCACAGAGATGGTGTCACGCAGAACATCAACAAGTGCTGAGACCAGCCCCAGAGAAGGCCCCAGCGACGAAGAAGACATACATGAACTGGAGAAAAAGCAAAGCCAGGCGATCGAAGAAGGCCATGATGCAGACATACCATCCAGTGCTGGCTATATCCTCGATGCACGGGGGGAGAGAAAGCGCAAGCTTTCCCTAGCATCCAGGCGAAGATCCATGGCTTCTAAGGAAAGGGTTGACTTGGAAGGAGGAGACAACTCTGTCGAAGACAGTGCGGGCGATGTCGACTCGAATGAAGTCTGGTGGGATGGTCCCAACGACCCCGAGAATCCGTATAATTGGCCAACTTGGAAGAAAATATTCAATTGCGGGCTGGTGAGCGCAATGACTTTCGTCGCGCCTCTTGGCTCATGTAAGAAACCATCATTGCGCATCTCACTCTTGGTCAACTCCTTCGTACTAACCTCTCTATAGCTATCTTCGCTCCTAGTGTTCCCGAGGTCATGGCCGAGTTTAAGTCCAGTTCCTTAACGATTGCATCTTTTGTCGTGTCAGTCTACATCCTCGGATTTGCGTTTGGGCCTCTAATCATTGCGCCCCTTTCCGAAATTTACGGACGGCTCCCTGTGTATCACGCCTGCAACCTAGGATTTGTCGCCTTCGCCGTTGGGTGCGCGCTTGCTCCCTCCCTAAACGCCCTAATCGTCATCCGCTTCTTCAGTGGCCTGTTCGGATGTGCCACGGTCACAATAGGCGGGGGCTCTATCGCTGACATGGTCGCTCAAGAGTATCGAGGTGCGGCAATGTCTATATACAGTATAGGGCCCCTGTTTGGCCCAATCGTTGGCCCTGTTTCCGGAGGTTTCCTGACTCAAGCGGCTGGCTGGCGCTGGACTTTTTGGCTGTTGGCCATTCTCTCTGGAGTTCTCTCCATCATCATGGTGCTCACGATGAGAGAGAGCTACGCTCATGTTATATTAGAGCGTAAAGCCGCCAGGCTACGGAAGGAGACCGGCAACGGGCTTCTCCACTCCAGACTCGATATCGGTCTGTCTACGGGGGATTACTTCAAAAGAGGCATCATCCGGCCGCTCAAACTCTTTGTTCGCTCTCCCATCATTCTGATAACATCAATCTATATGTCGATATGCTATGGATATCTCTATCTTATGTTCACAACGATGACAACAGTTTTTCAAGAAACATACGGCTTCAGCACCGGCACAGTTGGGCTGGCCTACCTCGGACTGGGAGTCGGCAACATGGTGGGGGTTGCGGTCTCCAGCTTGACGTCAGATAAATACCTGAAGAGGAAAGCCGCCCAGGCCAGGGAAGCATCCAACGAAGAAGGGGCCGAGTTGAACTTGAAGCCAGAATACCGCCTTCCCCTGTTACCTCTGGGTGCTGCTCTGGTTCCAATCGGCCTTTTCATATATGGCTGGACTGCCCAATACCGCGTACATTGGATCGTTCCCATCATCTCCCATGTTCCCATCGGGGTTGGGAATTTACTTATCTTCTTGGCTATCCAAATGTACATCGTCGACTCTTTTACAGTTTACGCTGCGTCGGCACTTGCCACCAATACTGTGGTCCGATCTATCGCTGGAGCGTTGCTGCCCCTGGCTGGATTGCCAATGTTCGAAAAGCTAGACATAGGTTGGGGGAATAGCTTGCTAGGGTTCATTGCTATTCTTATGGTTCCAATAGCATTTGGGATGATCAAATGGGGCGAAAATCTGAGGAACAGATTCCCGGTTAAGAATCTCTAAGGCAAAGAGGTGATATTTCCCAAGACGGCAGTTTGCTTGCTTGAACCCCTAGCCATTAATTATACTCTCTCTCAATGATATGTTTCTCGCGCTCTTCGGCTCCCAAATCCGAAATTGACTATCCCGTTGAACCCCTTTTTATGTGTCAATCTCATAGCGGAATTGCTTGGAGTAGGCAAGGATACAATATATATGACGCTGCTGTCTAAGGCTATTTCTTTTCTTTTCTTTTTTTCGTTTTTACCTCTCTATTCTGAAGCTGGCCTCAGATACATTATTGTTATTAGATAGGTAGCTTGTGCCTATGAGCACTCGATAGAAAGCCGTACCATTCCTAGTCAACTCTACTCTTGGAGCATACTCTTCAAAAGGTCAAGTATACCTAGTAACTTTACAAACTCTTCGTTTTCGATGAGTATAAACAATTGATAATCCAGCATTTCTTTCTTGTTGTTTCTGAATTGTGTTGGGAGCCTACTGTGCACATCCACGTCTTCCCGGAATTTCCTCAAGTGGTTAGCCAATTCGTGGAGGACTTCCGGTGAGAGGTTGGCAAATGAGCTGTAGGAAATATTTTGACTCTTCCCCTCTGATCCGGGGCCAGCCTTGGTCCAGTCAGAACTATCGTTTGTAAGACTGGTTCCAATGGCTGAACCCAGTGTCTGTGAGGCCTCGACAGCTCGGTCTGCATCCTCTGATCTCTTCGCTTTGGGTATCTGCTCAAAAAGGGTTTCCAGGAGAACTAAAATTGCGTGGATCTCGTCTTTGATCTCATAAAGCTCCCGTCGGATGCCTACTATCTTAGGATGTGGACCCTGGCGTGGATCATTTGGATAGCTTAGTTCTGGAATGCGCATCGAGGAAAACATGGGGTTCTTGAGAAGCTCTGTATCAGGCTCTAGATCACAGCTGCACACAATAAGCAATGGAGCAACAAGCAATGGCAACGGAATTGCCGACCTCTCGTCTGCAGTTTTTATCGGAGCCGATAGTTGAGCCGTTGGTTCAACCGGTATCTTACGCTTGCTGAACTTCCGTCTGAGTGATCCTCTTAGCCCAAATGTGCTCGTGCTGTTTGAAAGCCGAGAGCCAGATCTACTTATGGGCTGGGGTTCTGGAACGCACGTCTTAGGGGTCGACGGTATAGGGGTGTAGAATGGCGGATAGGATGATGTGACCAAGGGTTCTTGCGGGCCAGCCGTTATGATTGGAACTCTTTGCATTTCGTATGGAGTAGTCTGCGTATGATCCCACAAGCGAGTTGGCCGTACATACTCCGGACGCTCCCCACCACAGGCTGATGTGGGTAGCGGCCATAGAGGCGGGCTGTAATCTGGCGGCGGCCCTTGTTCCATCGGAGCCCGGTATAGAATCTGCGAGAGATTTAGGGCCAGGGTGGGATAATAAGTAATGAGAGTGGATGCTGTGAAGGGCATAAAAAGGAGTGGAAGAGAATTGCGGAGGTGCCATCGAGTTTTCCTTGCCAATGCGATTCGCAGCTTTGAGATGCCTTACAGGGCAAGGCAACCGCAGTCCGCACCTAAAAAGCTTCTGGTGAGGGCTAAATGGGTCGGAATACCAGATCTAGTTGTTTCTTTCATGTCAGCATCAGCCCCCATTTCCTTCGTCACTAACTCTCATCTTGATGATTCTCGTCGCATCACTTGTTGTAAATCATGGTCTACTATAGGTATTGTAAACCCAGCGCAATAGTATATACCGTGCCTGTTCTAGGAGTAGGTTTCCAGCTCTGGTATTATCGTCCATGACCTTACCTATGGGTGGCTAGGGTTTTTTTTATTGAAACCCAAGCATACCTTCGGGATCACTTAGACTCGCAATGTGAAGCGATTATAAACAGAACATGGCCGTAGATTCTAGACTAATCTGGGGAGGTTCACCTCCTTGGTTTATCAGACATGAAGGAGGCTCAGAGGAGCCCCAAGTGCTGTCTCGGCGTTTCGGTGTTTCGGTGGTCTATATAAGCCGAACCTGCGAAGTTCTGGCATAATCTGAGCAACAAACAGGTGACAAGGAACCCACCAAATATTGATCTTTCGGCTCATCATTGGCTCAATTGTCTGGTGAGCGGGGTTTGGAGAGGCGATCATTCCTTGTTTCGGAATTGAATCGTTATGATTCATATCGACTAAGTATCATTCACTAACGCTTCATGCAGTTTCACCAGTTCATCTGAGACCGAGAGACCGAGAACGATGTATATTAAGTGCCTGGTTTGCTGCCTTAATTCCATTCGCAGCACAATATCAAACCTCAAAGCAATAAAAATTCTATCACTTAAAACTCCTGCACGCCGCAGTCGCTTACCTTCTACTACTCAACTCTTTTCTCATCACTTTTAATGGTCACGGGAATAACGACGACGACGACAACAGCCAACGAACAGATGCTCTCATTACAGCCCACCTCGCCTCAGCTTGATTCCTACAGCTACGCCATGTCTGAGCTGCCGTTTCAGCTAGTAACCCCCGCTGTGCAAGCAACTCCGGTCTTCAGTTCTCTATCATGCCTTTTCTGCAATTCACCTTCAGACAGTCTTGAAGAAAACCTGGGACATATGCAAAAACGGCATGGGTTGTTCATCCCCGACAAGGAGCACCTGATTCTGGACCTCGAGTCTCTGCTAGAATACTTGCATCTTGTGATTTTCGAATACAAGGAATGTCTATACTGTCATACGAGCCGCCGCACCATACAGGCAGTTCAGCAACATATGATGGGCACCGGGCACTGCAAATTTGATATCGCAGACGAAGATTCCGAGTTTCGGGACTTTTACGAATTTGACGAACCAGAAGCAGGCTTTTCCGACGAGAACCAAGAAAACAACCAGGTGCAGCTCTGGAGTCGCGGCACCTCGACATCTCCAGTCCAAGTTGACGATACCAGCATGAGGCTACCCTCGGGAAGGATTGTATCCAACCGGTCAGCCCCAACACCCCGTCATCCATCGCGCAAGCCTCTAGAACCACAGCCTCCGAGACATTCTTCATCCATATCTGTTGCGCCTACTACCGCCAGCCAGACAGATACACCTAAGTCCTCAAAGTCTAGCGAGGATCCTGCTTTGCCCGAGGACCATCCGTCATCTAAAGCATTAGCAAAGCAGGAGAGGCAGAAAGCAGCTTTGGCTGTTCAGCTCTCCAGTATGCGGAGCAGCGACCAGAGGGCCCTCGCCCACCTGCCTGCCTCCGAGCAACGAGCAGTGTTGTCACAAGCACTGCGGCTCGAAGCGCAGTCGGATCGCGCAAACAGACAGTTTCGGGGTCAGATGGATAGTTTGGGCAACGTGCTGATGAAAGCCAGATTTGTTAATGATGTACCAGGAGCCTCCAGGGCGCATAAGAATCGATTTTTCGCGGCCTAGGCCATGTTTGGATGTGGGCTGGGATGGAAAAGACACGCCTTCTCGTAGGAGTTTGTTATTTCAAAAGCATGATAAGATCAATACATTTGTTTTCGTCATAGGACTCATCAGCTCCATCCTCTTGCAGTGATCAGGCTTCTCCCACAGAATTTAGATTGATAAGATGAAACTAGTCGTAAGATCGCGCACTGGCATGGTAGACCCTGGTTCCAAAAGGTCCTCGGGTTTCCCATCAGCCTATTTTCAACCGCATACGCGCGAGTACCCCAAACTACGTAATATTAGCACTTCTGGCCCCAGGAGCTTCGTTTCTACGGGAATATTATAGTATTGGAAACAGTCATTGGTCATAGGTTAGTCACGCTCGTATCACTTATCTGCTAAGTGAGCCTCTGGAAAAAAAGACACTGGGGTTCGTGAGAAATAGCCAAGCCCCTTTGTGGGTACGCCTCGGAAAGTGAGGTAGAGTCGAAAGCCGTCTATCCGGTTTCGCTCGAGACTGGTTCACGGTGCTTGCCTCAAAATCAATTAGTGTCTCTAAAGTCTTTCGATTTGTTGTCCAGCCTAGAGACCCGTTCTTCCCTCGGTGGGATTGAAACTTTCATGTCGAAAATTCTCAGCTCACAAGTCCATGCTGAAGTTCTCTCCCATCAACATGGACCCCTGCGCCAACATACGTTCAATCTTGAACCCCGTCTCAGGGCGACAGGAACGAGAAATTTGGACCGGAGTCGAGAAGCCACGCTGTGAACCCAACTTTGAGACCTTCGCCAAGGCCGTATTAAGGTCTATTCCTAGACTGGGACTCGACTCTTTCTCATGCCATGCAATCCAACTATATCAGCTACATCTTATCCAGCTGATCGTTCTCAATACGTTCCAGAAAATCATGGATTCCGATCTGAAGGGATCCCTGTATCATGGGAGGGTCTAGAATCCTTGCCGTATTATGTACGCTCCCACCATTCACAACCTAGTGTGGAACAGCTAGTTTGAGATTCGGCCGAGAATGTTTACTGTTAGATTTTCAAGTAGATGTCGGTCGATATTCAATTGTAGGCATTTGTGCTCCTTGAGCCTACCAGGGCCAAGTGATACTGTCATATTTGCCAGAAGACAATGAGAAAATTATAAGACCTCACATGCCATACCTTAACTTGCTGATCGGAAATTGCACTCGCCAAAGCACCTCCTTATTAGAACCAGAGACTGCAGCGAGCAGATCACACCTCAGGTACACTGTGACGTGTGCCGATTTTCCGAAACCCCTGGCCTATTAAGTTATCAGATCCGCACCGTCTGGCCAACCAGACTCCACCTCCTCACATGGCTACCTGGCCCGTCATGTTTAGAGCAAGCTATATCCCTCGTCGTCTGCCCTGCAAGTGGGCTGAAGGCGTTCCAGTGCACCTAGTTAGGAAATCCCCTCCACTGCTAAAATCTCATGACAGAACAGGCCAGTGCTAATCTTTAATAGTTCGGTGGGCAGCGGGGAGCTCGTGAGAAGTTGGAGAAATGCCTCTCGGCTTACCCGGCGTTTCTGGCAGCCGAGGGCGCCGGCCTGCATATCAGCTACGAAAGCCGTATCCTTCATCATGCAATGGCGTTGCTCTGTCTCCATATATATCCGGCTTGTGATGCTGCAGGTAGGATCGAATGCAATAAACGGCCTTGGCAAATACCCATATGCAGAGCGATCAATCATCACGGCTGGGGTGATGAAAGCCTCCATCGACCGACCAGACGAGGTTTGTCTCCCCACCTGTTCTCAAAGTAGAAATCTTAAGTGTTCATCCCGGGATGCTGCGCGGATTCCTTGACCAGGGTGGCTTGCTCAGAGGCAAAAGTAATCGGGAAGTTCCTACCGAAGGAGTGGACGTTGCATTGAAATGTGCTCATGCCTGCATCGGACGCATAATAACCATGCGTGCTCCCCTCTTGTCAGATTGATTGATAAGGCTTCTCCCTCCTCGACTGATCCTTGGCTCTACACTTACCCGTCGGGACACATTCACGAGAATCTGCTGTCATGGGTGCCACCAAGCAGGTTGGAGACGATGGTCTCCAAACCACCACTAACGTAGCCGCCATTGATAGAACCAGGCAGACTGGTGACGATGACTTTCACGCAGCCGCAGCACGCAAAGCGGAAGCCAACGTAGATACCAATGATGCTGATCATCAAGCCGGCTGGGACACGGACGAGCCTATCAACAAAGATGCTCAAGCCGGTATCCAGAACATCGAGGCGACTACCATGGTATGGAACAAGAAGGCGTTGATCACTGCCTATGTTTGGATCTGGGTTATCTGTATGTATCATTCCCAATCGCCAACTTGACATGGTTGCTTATTCGTTTTTAGATTTCGTCGATAGCCTGCAGCAAGGCACCACGGGAGCACTCACGCCATATGTCACATCCTCCTATCTGCAACATTCGCTCACCCCAACTACAAGCATCATGAGCAGTATCATTGGCGGCGTCTCACGTCTCACTATTGCCAAGATCATTGATGTTATTGGCCGTCCAACTGGATACCTCCTTTCAGTCGTCTTTCTCACTCTCGGCCTGATCCTCATGGCTGCTAACAATGGTGTCGAGATGTACGCGGCTGCGCAAGTCTTTTACTGGGTTGGCTACGACGGTCTCATGTTCTGCCTAACAGTTTTCATCGCGGATACATCCCACCTGCGGAACCGAGGCCTGATGTTCGCTTACTCCCAGACGCCGTACATCATCACCACCTGGATCTCGGGCTACGTTGCTACTGACTTCCTCAACGGCCCAGGCTGGCGATGGGGGTTCGGCGCATTTTGCATCATCACACCCGTCATGCTCTCCCCTCTCTGGATCCTTTTCATTCACTACCTGCGCATTGCTAGAAAGCAGGGCATTCTGCCTGAAAGACCCAATAGTGGTCGCAATATCTTGCAGTCCCTTTACTATTACTGCCGCGAGTTTGATGCCATCGGTATCCTCCTCGTCACTGCCGGTCTTGCCCTCTTTTTGCTATCTTTCAACCTGTACTCAAATCAAGCCGAGCAATGGAAGTCGCCTCTTATTATCTGCTTCATTATCTTCGGTGGTCTTCTCCTCATCGCCTTTGCAGTCTACGAGAAGTGGTTTGCTCCCGTCACGTTCATTCCTTACAACCTGCTCCTTGACCGGACAGTCATGGGGTCCTGCATCCTGGCGGCCACCAATTTCATAAGCTTTTACATCTGGAACTCTTACTTCTCCTCTTTCCTGCAGGTAGTGAACGGTCTGACGGTCACCCAAGCCACGTACGTCGGTAACACCTATAATATGGGTTCCTGCTTCTGGGGTGTCATAGTCGGTCTAGCCATCCGCTATACCGGCCGTTTCAAGCCCTTTGCTCTGTTCTTCGGTGTTCCTCTCATGATCTTGGGCGCAGGCCTAATGATCAAGTTCCGCCAGCCCGACGTAAACATCGGATACATCGTCATGCGCCAGATTTTCATCGCCTTTGCCGGCGGTACTTGCGTGATTACCCAAGAGGTCGCCGTCATGGCTGCCGCTGAGCACCAGCATATCGCCGTCGTCATCGCGATGCAGTATATGTTCTCCAGCATCGGCGGCGCCATCGGCTCGACCGTCTCCTCCGCCATCTGGCAGAACGAGTTCCCCAAGAGCTTGGCCAAGCACCTTCCTGAAGAGTCGCAGGGAAATCTCACGTCAATCTACGGCAACTTGGTCACACAGCTTTCGTATCCGGAGGGTTCGTCCACGCGTATCGCTATCCAGGATGCGTACGGAGAGGCCCAGCGGTACATGCTCATTGCTGCCACTTGCGTCCTCATCCTGTCCCTCGGTTCTGTCGCTGTCTGGAGGGATCTCAAGATCAAGAATGTCAAGCAGGTCAAGGGTGTCGTTGTCTAATGGAGCCAAATATAAGGGAACAAGCGCAAATTGACCACTAGAACCATCAAAGCCGAAAAGAAAGATGCCATGTGACGGGGAGCGCTTGTTCGTTGCACTGGGGAAGTTGTAAATTAGAAGCAGCCGTAAATTCATAATCTTTCTAACTTGAATATTAATAAACCTAATCAATAACGTACCATTTCATCTCGATGAAGCAGGTCATTTCTCCCACTCGAAAATGTTGCGGTCGAAGCCCATTACCAATTGAAGAGATGTTGCTTGGGGGTGAATGGCCTGAAAGTACAAGTGCATGTGCCTAATCGCGCCGGATGTGAGGATTCGAAGGAAAAACGAGAGCAGACGTGAGATGGAGGCCCCAAGGTTCCAAAGCATTCTGTAAGGGAAGGCAGGCTCTGTAGGATTTGTTGGGTGGTTCTATTCATTATGCAAAATGAAGCCTGACGTGCCACAGCTTGTATTTACTATACATCTGGTGTTTTAGACAATAGCACCTCTATCAGGTAGAATGAAACCCATCTAGCATCCCCAGAGCTACAGCTATGACTACCCCGTCAGAACTTTTACACACGCGACATGTACGCGACCCAGCACCAACCTTGCCTTGAGCAGCTACCACGCCCAACATCATCCAGCTTGCAGTCAAACGAGCTACTCAACTCTTCTTCACACCGAGGGCAAGCCCCAAGCAGCAATGAAAAGAAAAAGCCTGTCAGACGTCCATCAACACCCACCCAGACCGCGCGCCCTAGGGCAGACCGCGAAAAGGGTCGAGATCATCGAATTAGGGCCCGAGAGCCCCGTATACCATCTCTATACAGCACCGCCGCGAGGGCAACGCCGCCATCCTTGCGGACAGAGCGAGAGGACCAAGTGTGTTCACTCTAGGGTGTCGAGGATATACATTCATCAACCAGGGTGGATTCTGTGGCTTCGGTAGGAAACCAAGAGAAGGTCGAATACTATAGAAATGATTCTCCTGCAGGCGGCTGTCAGCAACGGGAAGAGTTGGGGGCAAAGGTAGGGGGAGACATACTGAAGTATTGTCGACGTGAAGAAGAAAGAAGAAAAGGGAAAAAGACGAAGAGCGATGCGAAGCTTTTATAGAGAATCTGTGGGTCCGCGATCAGTCATTCACACCGCCTAAAAGTTTTTGGCAGAATCGGAAAATTTTGTTTGTTTTCTTTTTTCCTCATTGGTCCGAAACGTTATCTTATCTGTTTAGGTAATCAGCTCGCGATGCACCTCCAACTCACTTTTTGTATTCAGCTACCCTAAGTCTGGGGTTTCTTCTCATCAGACCTCCTCAAGACCGTGTGCGAGTGAAGAAGGTTCACCATCATATAGCTCCTCACATCAAGTATTCGATATGACTTTTTTTTTTCTGTGAATCATGATTTTCGCGACATCTCCGCCGTTAGTATTCTCACCTGTACTCCACCGTCAAAAGATAGCATTTCTGGGCGTGAAGAAGCCATCCTGACCTTAACATGACCAAACTCTGCCTCAAAACCCAACTACCTGAGTTTATCATTCTAGCTTGAGACAAAAGAAAAGCTTAAAAACTTGTCGTTCTTTACCATGTCTGCGTGCACTCAAGTCTTTTTATTTAAATGATCTTCATGCGTCCTGTTGCCTCACATGATTTGTCTTACCTTGGTCACTCATGGTCTTGACTGTCGAGGTTATACCCTGTGCATCACAAGCAGATCACACACCTGTCAAAAACACACAAAACTACACTCAATTAACGACCTTCGCGATTGCTAGCTGATCATGCCGTTTGCAAGACACGAAGCAAGCACCGTCGCCATGGTCGAGGATGGCTGCGACATCGTTGCCGAGGCGGACAGCCACTTCCAGCTGCGCATTGCCTCCATCTTCATCATCCTCGCAGCCTCGGCGATTGGCGCCATAATCCCCATCTGCCTCGCGCGGAAGAGCAAGTCCAGCCGCATCCAAGAGCTCATATTTTCCATTTGCAAATACACCGGCACCGGCGTCATCATCGCCACGGCCTGGCTACATCTTCTCGTCCCTGCCACAGCCGAGCTGTCGGACCCATGTCTCGAGCCACGACTGGGGGCCTATCCGTGGGCATTTGCCATCGCCCTGTGGACGGTTATGGCAATGTTCTCTGTCGAGATTCTGGCGAATAAATTCACAATGTCAAGCTCTGCGTCTTCTGCAGACCCCAGCCCATTCTCTACATGTACGGCGGTCAAGGAATCGGCCGAGGACGACTCCCGCACCACCAGCAGTGGCAAAACGCAAGGACCACTGGTCACCGAAATTGATGTGGAGAGACTGGCGACGGCCTCAGAAAAATCTACGATCCGGGAGCTAGATGATACGGACGTGCCCCATCGCTCCTGCGCGAGTCAGATGCTGGCACTGCTTATCCTCGAATCCGGTGCCATCTTCCACAGTTTCTTCGTCGGCCTCACACTCGGAACCACCAGGCAGCTCGTCCTGCTCCTCATCGTTCTCGTCGTACATCAGCTGTTCGAAGGCCTGGCACTCGGCGCTCGTCTGGCCGACGCACCGTGGCCCGCCAACCGACGCTTCCTGCGGTACGTCTTCGTCGCCCTGTTCGCCATTGCGACGCCCATTGGCACCGTTGTCGGCATGACGGCCCAGCCAGGCAGCGCCGTCGCGCAGAAATTGCTTGGTGGAGTCTTCAGTGCGGTCAGTGCCGGGATTCTGTCCTACACTGGTATGGTCGAGCTCCTCGCCGGCGAATTTCTCTTCAGCCAGGAGATGGTCGAGGCGTCTACGTCCAAATTTGCTGTCGCGTTCATCTCGGTCCTTGGTGGGATGGTAGCCATGTCTGTCTTGGCTGTATGGGCATGATATCACGGGAGGGCGTGATTGATGGTTGATGAAATTATGCGCGGTATCTTGGTCATGTCACAGGCACTTTTTATTTTATTTTATTTGAAGGACGATATTGATTTTACCAGGCAGGCCAGGAATTTTTATTTTAACTCCATCATAATATTACGATACTACGGGTCGTGATCGTGAGTGCAATAGAAGGCGTGCGAATCGCATGCTAGGATAAACAGATTTTGCAATTAGCTGTTGTTATTTCCATTATGCAATGCAGTTTGTGTTTTCCAGGTGAATGTCAATTCCCTCGCCTCAATGCCATGACTCAGTAATTTCGGAAGGGTGAGTCTTGATTGATCGCCCTGGAAGATCTTGTCCTCAGGAACGCTGTTTGCGGGATGATGGGCCAATTCCGAGTGTAGAATTCCTCACAAATGAACCTGATCTTGACCATTTGCGTGTAGTCTGAAGCAATTGATTGGCCGTTTAATGGACAAGGCCCACCTACTGGCACTCGTTCACTCCCTTGACGATCCTTGTCAGTATGCAGCAAGCATCTCCATTCCGGTGCCTTGACTGGTGGATTGGACCAGCGACGGTAAGAGGCCATTTGAAGTTGTTTCATTGCGTCACATATCTACTGTTACTCTCATAATCCCCAGGTAGTACGTAAAGATCAGTCGGTGTGACTCGCTGTGGTATCGGCACCTTATGGCTGTTGGGTTGATCCATAAGTAGGGGCATCCACTCAATCCCAGCCACCAGCCCAGCCATTTCTGCAACGAACCATGGATATTGTTGCATTTAGCCTGCCGTGTACCCCGTAGCATGGGTCTGGATCTCACACACCCCGTTCAAGGATCCTGAGCAATGGGCCGAGTCTCGGAACCACACTACCGCTTCGGAAGCCAGTGGTGAATCTCACCTTGACCACGCAGTAGTAGTAATCGATTTCTCCCTTGGCCTATGCCTAGCCCCGTCGCTCCACTGATCTCGCACTGCCTCGCGTGATCATGGGGTAATCGGCAAGGTGGATATAATGTTTGAAGGTACAAGAGGAGTCGTCGTCAACTTCAGATGGGCCTTGACTCTAAGCCTAAAAAAAAACCAAAAAAACAAAAGAAAAAAAAACATACAACAGCCGGTATTCGCTGGTCGTCACCGACCCAACTACTAATCAGCCCCTCATCCGTTTAACTAGGCGAGAGCGGACGGGATCGCGTGTTCTCGAATGGGTATGGTCGTATGTGACAGTCACCGTTTGCATGTTGCCTATATTCCTACGCTATTGTAATAAGGCATGATATTTTTGAAGATAGACTAAACTGCATGATTATCATGGACGAAAGAATCGTAATTGATGTTGTTTCAGACCCTATTTGTTTGAATACGTCTTGTTTTCCAACGAATTTTGGTTACATTCATGACGAGGAATACAACATGGATCAAATTTCTTGCAACTTATACCCCTTGGCTCACAATTTAGCCCTCTGATCACAATAGAATGCCAAGGCATAGTTGCTTGTCGAGAAAGATATCTTTGAACCCTTTGTAAAGAGGAAGACGTCTCCAGTTCTGGCGGTGACCTTCTGTCCCGTCTCATCTTCCACGACACACTCGCCCTCTAGAAAGAGCTTTGCTTCATCAAACTCATACTCAAAGACCAAAGGCTTTCCCTTTTCAATTCTGAAATAGCCTGCAGAGATCGGGGACGCTGCATTGGTATCGGTAGTGGACACAATGTCTTGGGACCAGCTCCGTTAGCTGAGTCTTTCGTGAAGTTAGATGAGTAATTGCATTGCATACCTCCTCCGAAGGCATTCCCGCTTTCATCTATAGGCGGTGGCTTCACAGATGAAGCGCTAGGTTTGTACTTGAAAGGCATGGCTAAATGAATATCGTGGTGATGCTGTTAACTCTCTGTGCTTTATGTTCGACTATGGCCTGAGCGTCCGTATCTGGTATTTAAGACCTCGCAACTACACAACAAGAACGCGATAAATGCACACAATCGGAACTCTCATTATTGATTCCGGGCATTCCGACCAGGGATTGCAACATGACCTTATCTGGATCATGCTTCGGGCTTTCGTAGACTGATGATAAGTCTCGTCGTTGTGATGGGCCTCGCACTTTTGACCCCAATTAGGAATAACCTCATTACAAAATACGCCGCGTCGCACTTTTTGGCCACTTTGGGTATATCATGGTTGATCCCCACACTGAGGTCCAGCCATTGGCCTCCCCATGGTTAGTATAGGTGTTGTAAATATATGATGGGGACTTCACGCCGTAGATTGTAACGAAATAGATCTTAAAAAATCAAGTTTCCTCATCGCAGTAACTGAAAGGCTCTAGGATGGCAAGCTCTAAAGAAGGATATCTCTGGACACCATCCGGCGAGACAGTCGGTCTTGTCAGTGATGGCGTCGTGTCATCCACACCTCAGTCAACACTTCGCGATAGTTATGACGTGGTAGTCATCGGCGCTGGCTTCGCAGGCCTCGTTGCAGCACGAAACATCAGCGAGAGAACAAAGCACAGCGTTCTTCTGGTCGAGGGACGTGACCGTATTGGCGGGCGCACCTGGACTGCAAAAGCCCTTGGGGAAGAGTTTGAAATGGGAGGCACATGGATTCACTGGTAGGTTCTCTGAGGTGTCGTCTAAAAGGCCAGAGAGTCGCCATCTAACATCAACTGTCATTAAGGAACCAGCCGCATGTATATGCCGAGCTGCATCGTTATGGTCTTCAATCTATCATGAAAACCTCCGAAGGAAACCTTGATGCCAAGGCCAACTACTATACTCCAGCAAATGCTAGCAGCAAAGAAATCAATCCCGAAGACGTGGGCCCGGTAATTCAACGAGTGGCTGATGCCTTTTTCACTATAGATGGCCTGACCAGCCGTCAATTAATGCCATATCCACATGAACCATTTCGCTCACCGGCACTGTGGGCCAAATACGATCATCTCAGCGCCAAAGACCGCTTAAATCAGTTGAACCTCCCCCAGATCGAAAAGGATATATTTGACTCCATGATTAGTTCCCTTGGAAGCGTGCCTGGTAGCGGGTGCGGTTTCGTTGAGTGTCTACGATGGTATGCGCTTGGAAACCACTCCATGGAAAACATGTTTGAGCTAGCAGGGCTCTACAAACTCGGCAAGGGGGGCATGAGTCGATTTGCCCGGTCGATTTTATCTGATTATCGCGGCCATTTGGTGTTGAACACTGTGATCAAGAAGATTGCCCAGACGGATCAATCTGTCCTCCTCCACACGCAGAGCGGGCACCAGATCCGCGCAAAATATGTGATTTCCACCATTCCACAGTGAGCCTCTCCTAACGGTCCCAATCAGTTCTAAATTGTCCTTGTTAATGGAGTGATAGTAACTGTCTCTCTGACATCGAATTCCAACCCCCAGTTGCCTCCACGAAGCGTCAAGCCATTCTTGCCGGGCACATCAACCAGGGCGCCAAAATCCATTTCCACCTCGCCAAAGAAGAGCCTGGGTGGTTCTCCACAGCCAACGGCTACGGCGACTCGCCGTGGTGCTTCTCATTTTCGGACCATAACGGGACAAAGAAGAAAGATGGCACATACTGTATCGGGTTCGGATATGGGGGTTACTTGAAAGACCCCCGAGCCAGCAAGGAGATCATATCCTCCTTTAGAAAGTACCTTAAGCCTGATGCGCAAGTCAAGGCGTACCTGACACACGATTGGATGAACGATCCCCTGGCTAAGGGGGTTTGGAGTTGCTGGGGACCAGGCGGCATGACGAAATGGCTGAGGGAGCTCCAGCAGCCTCATGGTAGGGTGTTATTTGCCAGTGCCGACTGGGCGGATGGATGGCGAGGATTCGTGGACGGCGCCATTGAAAGAGGGGGACGTTCGGCTATTGAAGTGGAGGATCTACTGCGGTCCGATAACCCAAGAGCAAGTTTGTAGCTATTGATTTTTGTTAAGATGTTATACTCAACACCTTCTGTCTCCTCTGTGGCATCTTCAGTACTTAGTTAGCCGACAAGAGTGGCCGCCGAATCGTTGCCCTGCCCTCTACTATTTACATTTTGTGTAATCAAGCCAGCAGAACGCGTCAACGCGATGGTTGGAACTCCGCGCTGACTGAACCATGATTGTCTTTGGCCATTCATCCATCACTCCTGGAAAAACAGTCAACAATCGGAGTTTTAGGTGAACTCTATCGTCAGTCGCGTTTGGTGCATCCTTTAAATATAGTGTTTGGGGCCACGTCTCCCTATCCAGGTTCGGGCTCTCTCTAAATTTTCCAAACTGAGGAAAGAAAAGAAAACCGCACAAGATGAAATTTGCCATACTCCTTCTTCTCGCCTCTCTTGCGGTTTGCTTCAAGCGGCCAGGGAGGCCGAACATTTTCATGATTCCGCACGGTGAGAAAATGACCAACGGCTCCGACCGCTTAAGTGAGGCAGGCCTCGCACGTGCTGAGTGCCTTCGTGAAATCTTTGGGCCCGGCTCTGTCTACAACATTGGCTTAATTTTAGTCCCGAAATACAAATTTACGCGTAAGTCCCCTTGTAATAAAGGTTGCAGACACGTCACTGAGAGACAGTAGCTGGTATCGTCGACAGATTGGGATACGACACTATGACTCCTCTTGCCGAGGACTTGAATATCAACATTCGTGCAGGTTGCGCCCGGCTGACCTACGGCTGCGTATTAGAAGCGATTGACTACTGGGTTGGTACTGGTAAAAATGCTCTCGTCTGGTAAGGTTTTGGCCGTTGACATGAACGAAGCAAACAGCCACTGACAAATCTCCGTATAGCTGGGAACCCAAGCTGCTCGGCGGACTGTCTCGGCTGCTTGGCTTGAGACGTCTTGAGAGATACCCGTCTGGCAGGCATGACATAATTTGGGAACTCACCCCATGCCGTTACTACATGAAAAGAAGAACTCTTCAGAAATGCCCAGGCTTAGATGTTCCTTGGGTTAACCTGGACTCGGAGGACGAGAACCTGGGCTCGGAAGACAAGGGATCGGAAGAAGAAATAGAATCATGGCAATTAAGGGCATCAAAAGTCTACAACGCAACCGTTGGCGTCAAGTAGCTGAATTTAAACATGGCTTTATAAATCCTTTTCTTTGTAAGAGAGGGGTCAAATTTTCTAATTATTAATACTAAATAAAATGAAAAGAAAATAATAAATTGTTCTACGATATTTAGCCTGATATTGTGTTCATTACTAAATTGGTTGTGTTGATATTGTGTCGAAATTCAGTTCTGGGTTTACCATGTTTTGTATCAGCCGCTTGGATGGATAGTATAGGAGTCATCGGGCACTGGCTCTATTTCGTTTCTCTACTCAAGATTATTATTCATATGCAAGCCTATTCGCAGATTTTCGACTTATCTGTGATATACTTCAAAGACAGATAACTAGGCCTTTTGTTCAATCAAATAGCTGCTCCTAACATTATAAATAAACCGCACTCACTGCATTTATCTGTTCATTAAAACTAACCCATCTGAAAGGGCGGTCAGATATATACTATACCTACCATGATGAGAAACGCATTACAAGAATTGCGTATGATGATCCTCGCAAGCGAGATCGGTGCGCATGACATTGGTTCATTATGCGTGAATATGTTTCTTCGAAACTCGTCGATAATAGCGGCTATTAACCCCTAGGCGGATTCACGAGGGCATGACTGTGGTGGAGATGAATCCAACCCAACTTCCTGTTTCTATGGGGACGTTGTCAAGGATGCCGAGGAGGGAGCAATAAGCCCCATCGCGATGCCGCCTCATCCGGTCTCAGATCAATTTTATTATCTAAGATCAACTCATTTATGACCTTGTTTGGCTGCGCTTTGTTCAGCAAACGGCATTCGTCTCCGGCTTTTCTAATCCCTGCTAGAGGCATGTCGTCGCTCATCAAGGGGAAAGTTGGCCCGAATATGTGGGATTGCAACGCAACCCCAAGCCTTGACCAGGAGACGGCCTTCAAAAAACCTCATACTGAGTGATCAAACAGACCGCCCGAAAAATAGATTTCCTAAAAAGGTATGATACCGGATTTGAGAGCATGCGACGCTTAGAGTTTACGATCCTTGCAAGACGCGACCCCGGGCAGTTGGTGTGTTGATGAATATATTCCCCTAGACGTCCTAGAATTGCGCTCCCAAGGGTGTTTGAACTTGTCCAACACTCAGGACTTCCCATAGAGACGTAATTCTCCATATTATTTTGCAACCTCTATCTGTCATGGCTCCTCTTCCGATTACCACACATATCAGCAAGCTGATAGATACAGCCACCACACAACCAGACCTACAAGCCTTGAAGATCCCCCAGTTCTCCGATGACGGAACTTCAAATGGATGGGAAACCATAACCTTTGCCCATTTCTTGCGTGACGTCGAGAATACGGCTCGCTATTGGGCAAATGAACTTTCTCAAAAAGGAGTGAAGTACCGTGATGTGGTTGGAATCTGGTAGGAACCGCCTCCTTTATGCCACAATCGTCTCCCCCGCAAATAAACCAGTATTCATTGACGTATTGCGCTTGCATAGGGTCAAAGGGTTGTCGTACATCGATGCTGTGCTAATTTGGGGAATACTGAGAGCTGGGTATATCCCACAACTCTTCTCACTAAGATTGACAAGTTCCGACGTCATCTCAACGCTCCTCGAGAGGACTGGCGGGAAAGCTGTCGTTGTCGAATCAGAATGGCTCAAAAGCATCAATGTCAGTCAGCTTAGTCTACCGGCAGTAGATACGAGGACCCTAGATGTGAACAATTTACCACTACCTCCAGTCTGGGTGCCGGCCAGTGGCGACGACACTGTCATGATTTTTCATTCCTCAGGCTCAACATCTGGAATGCCCAAGCCGATTGACATCACTGCTAGGTGGTTGAACTTCAACATTCAAACGAGTCAAGACATCTTCGAGGCCATCTATACTGATGGTAGACGAAATGTGATGTCAAGCAAGTGAGTTGCACAAGCAGAATTAATGACACGGATCACTAGGTAACTAACTCAATCGCAGTGGAAGCTTCTGCCACCTTGCTGCCTCTTTCATGATGCTGAGTTCACACGCCCGTGGTGGGTGTGTGGTGCTCTGCAAGAATATGCCTTGCACCTCACAGGAGATCAAACTGCTTGTCAAGGAACACGGCTTGACGAGCTTGTTCCTTTTTGCGTCATTCCTCGGCGATATCCTCCGAGAGGCGCGAACAGACAAGGAGTTGCTTGAGGCCCTCCAGAGCCTGACAGATGTGACCTATGGTGGTCTCCCTATCGAATCAGAAATAACCAACTGGGCCCGAGAGCAGGGAATCAAGCTCACCGAGGGGTTCGGCAGTACAGAGATGGGCATCGGTCTGTTGTCGGTAGGAGGAGATGGGCCCGATGCTGCTCTCTTACGCCCAATCAAGGGCGCAACTTACAAATTTGTGCCAATACAGGACCACGAGACGGACGGAGACAATGCGGGAGAGAAGCTCTTGGAGTTGATCATTCCGCCAGAGTGTCACAACTGCCCACCGAAATCTCTTCGGAATGAAGCAACCGGCGATTTCCACACGGGCGATCTCTTTGTCGAGGTCATGCCAGGAAAATACCAGTTCAGAGGACGCAACGACGACTGGATCAAGACGCAGTCCTCCCTCCGCTGTGATACGAAAGCTATTGAGGAGAACGTCATGGAGCTCTGCGCCCAAGATCTGATCAACAGGGCTGTTGTCGTAGGAAGCGGGCGGCCATCTCCATCGATTTTGGTAGAGCCAAAAGATGAAAAGGCGGATCATGTATACCTTCGCGAGGACATTCTTCGCAGAATCACTCCATTCCATGAGAGGAGGTATATGCATGAGCGTGTCGACGACTCTCGGTTCATTCTTGTTGTACCACAGGGATCTCTGCCCACGACGGCGAAGGGCAGCGTGCAGAGAAAGAATGTCGAGAAGCATTTCCAGGCTGCTTTGGACCAGATTTACGCTACGGTTTAGCTTCGTTGAGTATAGGTACATTGATAAATATACGCTACTTATTGAGTTAGGTAATTTGATAATAAGCTAAATCTGTCGTTGTCTATTATGATTCATTATTCAAACTGCGGTCGTGATTTTAATGATAAGAGTCGTTTCGATACATGCAAGTTCCCTCTCCCGTCTTGAGCAGTGCCTTGCCTGTTCATTCTTTTCCCGATTGCCGATTGGATTGGATAACAATTCTGATGTCGTACAGGCCGGCCTATTACTACGTTTACTACCGACCTGGACAGACACGGCGGTCGAGATCAGTATTTCGCTAAGCTGCGGATGTGGGGATATATGGTAAATGCGGTCCTTGGATAATCATCCCAATGGGGAAATGGTGTAGGGGCATCACGTTTGTTTTGCATGATCAAAAACATACACTACAAAAGGTCCGGGGTTCAAATCCCCGTTTCTCCAGTGAGCATTTCTTTTTTGGCGGCTTTTCGCTCATTCGTGTCATTGCATCACATATGGGTCGGGTGTTGAACATTGCATATTTTTTCTTTTTGTGTGTTTCGGCAACAGTCTTTTGAAAAATATTAACTGCTCATGCAACGAGTCGTTGTAGGTCTGGACGCTCCTCAATCTCTTGAAGGATCTCCGTAAACTCTTCTTGGCCCCTCTGGCTCATTTCTTTGATATACGGTAATTGGTCCTTCAGCCAACCCATTTCCTGGCCAGCTTCAGGCAGCACCATACCACCCTCTCGAATGCACATCATTGGTGTCAAGGTAACCATCAAAAGTCTCTTTGGGTTCATTTCATGCCGGGCGCGACGCTGTTCGGCAGACTCTGTGCCCCCATTGACTACCTCGTACCATGCATCCTCAATCTTGGCCGAGAGGGCGTCGAAGTCGGCCTTCTTGCGGGCAGGGGATATGCGCAGAATGCCGATGATACGGTTCGAGGTCAGCGTGGTGGGCTTTCCAGCCAGAAAGGATGTGCCGTCTCCGGCATCTTGGGGCAGAAATTTGACGTGGACGAAGAACGAAGGGGTGGTGAAGGCCGCGCAATGTAAGTCAGTAATTGATTGTGCCAAGGCCTGGCGCTGATCCTGTGTCAGGGGACACGAGTGGTGGATTTGGTAGAAGGGCATCTTGACAGACAGCACAGGCTGTGATGTTCGGAGGGTGATGGCAGAGAGGATAAGCCACGAATGTCAGCAGGAACCTGATCTAGCATACCCCGTGGCAGAGGGCGGGGTAATAGTCATCTGCCATCTGCAAAGACGCCTCGACCAGTGAGGTGATGGTTCCGTTCGGAGATGCGGAACGGGCATAACGTGACTGAGTTACGCCGTACCGCATCATTGATGACTACGACTGTAAGTTTCACAGCATCATCGTCCCTCCGAAGCCTCTAGAATTGCCAATTATAGGACCTATGAGTGCCCATGATCGAAACATAGACAATCATGCGCGAAAGATGAGTGACATGGGGTGTGGAGGTGATACCTGGTTTAATGCTCTCCGCTAGAGACTGGCAATGATGTTGGGCTAGAACAATGGATATAGGAAAGACATGAGATCGACTGTCGAAAAGATACCACTGCAATCGGATTTGGTAACCTCCATTGCACATGGGATCGGGGTTGATTCAACCGACGAGCTGGATTTTAAGGCCGATGATGTCAAATTGTCTCTGGAGCTGTGGCGGATCACAAGTGTGACACATGACCCGTTGATATCCGAGTGGGATCAATTGAAAGCTGGAAAATTTCCGACCGCGAACTCTGTGTGCGCCTTTCAGCGTGTTGGGCACAGCTCGTACCATCGTCTGTTGTAACAGTTCGGTATGTGCATCATCACAACAGAATGTAGGGCCAGGAAAGATGCTCATCTTAACGACGCTAAAGTTGCCAATATGGCAGCTCTTGCACGGCATATGGCCGCACATCCCGTCCAGCGGTGTGCAATGTCGCGGGCCAGCCTGCTCATCATGTCTGAGACCGCTACGGCCATAATGTCTGAAACGGGCTGGCGGAGGTTGGACGTGGCTGTCTAGAATGTCGGGCCTTTGGAATGTGCCAAGGCTGTGATGGGAGGACGAATCCAATAATGCAGAGACCTCCTAGAGCCAAACAAGGCGTACAAGTGAAACCCTGCGAATCAGGTAAGCACTTTCACAATCACTAATGGTGGAGGACAAGAACACCAACCTCAGATGTCTAATTCCTGAATCCCGCGGGGGCTGGCGGTGAGTGTTACCACGGACAGCCATTTTCGTTCAAAGAGGACTGAATCTCTACGACAATCAGACGCTTCCATCTACACACTAAATGTCCTGGATACTTTCCCTCGCTCCAAATATACACGAGCAATACTTATTCACTTACTCCCCGTACTCGGACCGACATCTAAGACAGAGTGAACGGCGGCCACCCGCACCCAATCTCACTTTAATCAGCGCTCAAATGCTGTCTCGGTCGCTCATAAAAAGCGCCCTCAAGTAGCAGAAGGCGCAAGGAAGCGTCCAAAGGCTCGCCGTGCCTTTCAAACCATGGAGAAAGAATTGTTAGTACACGACAGCCACAACCACAAACATGATGACCACCACGACCACGACCACGACCATCACAACCAGAACCACTCGCATGATGATGATGGGCATGCTAGTCGAAGCCATAGCCATGGAGGCTCCTGCTGCACCGACAAGACTACAGCAGTTCAGTACAACGAGCAAATAGACATGGAGAAGGCCACCGAACACGAGCTGGTCTCTATTGCCATTGCCGGTATGGACTGCACCAGTTGCGCTGATAAGCTGTCACGTATACTCGCTGCGATCCCTGGTGTCTCCCAGGCTCGGGTCAATTTCATTGCTGGCCGCGCCGATTTCACAATTGACAATAAGTTGACCACCGCCGATCAGGTTGTACGTTCAGCAGCGTATGGCTCCGGGTTCCGGCTAACCCGCATCCTCGGGGGCGAGTTCTTCATCGATGTCTATGTCGATCCCCAGAATGGCAAGGCGCTCGCCCGGGAGCCTCCGCAAGGAGTAGTGGATGTCCATGTTCTCGACAAGAAAACACTTCGCTTAGTGTATGATCCGAGAGTTATTGGCGCCAGGGCCCTGTTCAACTCAGTAGCTGCCAACACTCAGGGCCTGGCTCCTCCGCGCCCGGATAACCAGCTCGAAACCACCCGCCGTAGGCTGGTCGACCAGTCGATAAAGACAGCGCTTGCTGCTATTTTCACGATCCCGGTTCTTGTCCTAGCCTGGCGGCACGGCCTGGTTGAAGACGGAAAGAAGGCTATCGTTTCATTCGTCCTGGGTTCTGTTGTGCAAGCTATCGCCGTGCCCGAATTCTATCGCCCGGCTCTGTCGACTCTATTTTACAGCCATGTCGTCGAGATGGACATGCTCGTGGTTATCAGTATAACGGCCGCCTACGTCTATTCTGTTGTGGCTTTCGGTTTCAAGATGTCTGGCAAACCCCTCGGGAGCGACCTGTTCGAAACCAGCACGCTGCTCATCACGTTGATTCTCCTTGGCCGGCTCATTGCCACAGTTGCCCGTGTAAGGGCCATTTCAGCGGTTTCAGTCAGATCAATGCAGCCAAATAAAGCCATTCTTGTAGAGAAAGGCCGTGATAGTGAAATTGATGCCAGACTTCTACAATATGGCGACCAATTTAGGCTCCTCCCTCACTCTCGTGTCCCCACGGATGGGACTGTGCTGGCAGGGTCGACTGAGGTAGACGAATCGATGCTCACTGGTGAACCGATTCCAGTTCTCAAGCAGACGGGGGACACTGTTATTGCTGGAACTGTGAACGGGAACGGCACGGTGCTCGTCCAGCTAGACCGGCTTCCAGGAAGGAATACGGTCACTGATATCGCACAGCTTGTGGACGAGGCCGCGAATTCCAAACCCAGGATCCAAGACTTGGCAAACAGAATAGCCGGCTGGTTTGTTCCAGCTGTCTCGAGTATAGCAGTGATCGTCCTGGCTGTGTGGCTTGGCATCGGCGTCAAGGTATTCCACCATAGGCCTGGACAAGCTGTGCTCGAAGCTGTCACCTACTTTGTTGCAACTTTGGCTGTAGCGTGTCCATGTGCCCTTGGGCTCGCTGTCCCAATGGTCCTCGTGGTTGCTGGTGGTATCGCTGCCCGCGGCGGTGTCGTGATCAAATCAGCGGAAACGACCGAAAGGGCCCGGAAAGTGACTGATATTATATTTGACAAAACGGGAACTATTACAGAGTGTGAGCTTGAGGTAGTTGATGAGAGGTATTTGACGAACGAGACCGAATGCGTTGCTGCTCTGGCCTTGGCCTTGGTCGCCAACGGCAAGCATCCTGTTTCTGCTGGAGTGGCTAAGCATCTCCTGACGATAGTCAAGGAGAAGGACTCAGCAAGCCTGCTGGAGCCATCTCATATTCGTACTATCCCTGGGGCAGGCATCGAAGCAAGTCTTGATGACAAGCTAGTGAGAGCTGGGAGTGCTCGATGGACCGGAACGGACTCACACCCTGCGGTCCAGGCCTTGGAGGGAGACGGGCTTACGACGTTTGTTATTACCGTGGAATCAGAGCCCCTGGCAGTTTTCGGTCTACGTACACAGATGCGGCCCGAAGCACGTCGAGTCATCAGCCAACTGCTGGCACGTGGTCTCAATGTGCATCTCGTGTCAGGAGACCAGGGGCTAGCTGTCAAAACCGTCGCCAGGGCCGTCGGGATCCCAGAAGAAAATGTTGCAGCCGAGTGCACACCGAAACAGAAGCGCGACTACGTGGCTTCGCTGATGCAAGACAATGGCCGCTATGTGGTATTCTGCGGCGACGGGACCAATGATGCAATTGCCGTCGCCCAAGCTCACGTTGGCATCCAGGTTGGGGGCTCACTGACAACCAGCGATGTGACCCAAACGGCCGCTGACGTTGTTATTCTCAACGGATTGGAAGGCGTGTTGTTTCTTCTCAACGTGAGCAAAGTGGCGTTCCGGCGAATGATCTTCAACTTTGTCTGGTCTGCCATCTACAATGTCTTTGCCATCACGATGGCCAGTGGTGCGTGGGTGAAGTTCCGGATACCTCCGGCCTATGCAGGGCTCGGCGAATTCGTGAGCGTTCTGCCTGTGATTGCAGCTTCCGTGAGCATGTTGTTCCTTAACCTGAGGCCAGTTGCTGCAGGCCGCCGCGGCGGTTAGCTACTCAAGGTCAGAACGTGTGGGGGTGTGACGGTTCCAAAATGTCTCTGATTCAAAGAGACCCGTTCCGTGGACAATGATGAGTTTACGATATTCATGCCAGTAGCGAGTTGAGGCAATGCCACGGTATTGTTGATAGCTGATGGGCGAGGAGTCGCAGCAGGGCAGTGAGTGAAGCACAATACATGAGTGGCCCTTCTCAGTCAGCGGGCGACAGTTCTATTTATTTCTTAACATTTCGCATTTCATAAAATCATATAACGAAAAACACGGGCGCACTAGTGAAAAGCTGTGTCTTGTGTTGATGACTCTGATTTATCGTTTATAACTTGGGAAGATGATTCAAATATTCTTAATAGAAGGCATTCCCTAAGTCAAACCTGGGATATTATTTTGTATCCTATGCTCCCTGAGAAATATTTACTCTAACACCGAAATTACAGGCGTAGGCAACTCCCGTTGGTATGAACGTAGGAATATAGGTGGCGGGTTGCAAACGGATTAGAGCCGTGTGACGTTCCGGAAAACGAAACATATTCCTCTATCATTTGTCTCTAACCCCGAGAACAGGTTTAACTAATCCCACATCTAAAATACATTACCCATACATGTACTGGTGCTTGCTTATTCAGGAGAGTAGTGGTGCACAGTGCCATCTTTCTGGACACGGATTTTGGAAGGCCCTATAGGCTCCAAAGGAAGCTCCTCCTCGGCGCTGTGCTTGCGATATGCCTATGCACCGGAATCTATGTCGCGGTGGCTGTCTGTCCATGGTCCTGAAGCTCCCTGTTCTGACTCGCTCACCTTAAACGCAGGACCAGAACCCTGCCTTCTTCCAGAATAAGAAGTCGAACCGACCGTACCTGTACGATTCCTGAATAAGGGGCCTAGGGTGGGAGGGCAGGCACAGATGATGCTGAGGCCCAGCTGTACCATTGACCAAAAGAAAATGGTTGCATCGATGGCTAACATCAGAACAGTTAGAACTCCGCTGCCTCAAATCGCGATTTTCTTCCCCGCGTTGACGTGAATTCCGTACCTTTCTTTATTTCGACGAGACGTACAATGCTCGCAATACAAGTGCTATCGGAAATTAGTTGACCAGAATTAATGCGCACTCATAGCTGGGAGAGATAACAAACCTGGCGCCCAGCAGGAATATGCCCATTACTGAAAATCTCTTCCAGGTGCTCAACTTCAACTCTTGAACGGCAAAGACTGGGATCGACAGAATCAAGATATCGTAGAATAGGTTCGTCGATTCAAACGGGAGAAACACATAGGCTGTATGTATGCAGAGCTCGGGTGGGTTGTCGGTTGTCCAGCTGTCGACTGGGTTCTTGCACCTAAATGCACAAAGAAATGTAAAGGCGATCGCCCATAGGACACAAATTCCCGAGACAATCGCTATGAATTTCTTGTTTCTTCTATTAACGCCGAAAATGTCCCAGAGAAGTGCCAGGATGCTGAACTTGACGATGACATAGTCGAAGGTAAATACAAGTTGGCTGATATAACTCATCTGGATATTTGAATGATGATTAGCGGACGAGCATTAATCTAATGTGTAATGTAACGACCTTGTAAAACTCCTGAAACCATATGATATGGGCGAGATCAGTTGGATCAGTTATCGGATGAGGCTTGAATATACTGTCGAAGGCTGTATTTCGAAGATCTATCTCGGACTTTGGTTAGTAACTATTCGTCTGTGCCCTGATTATAGTGATGGGCCTTAAAAAGGAGAAGCTTAGGATTTTGAAATATGGGCAAGGAATGTCTAACAGTTAAATATAATACCGGCTGCTGTAGTACTTAGTAAATATGAAAATAAATATAACCTATTGCTGAAATACTAAAAGATACGGGCCTTAATCCGAGCATATACTCTCAAAAGCACCGCGATCATGATTAAGATAAGTATAATAATATTAATCGCCAGGACCAGCTTGGATTGTCTATCATAATGCGCTATTTGTACAACTATCTTCGGGCAGATTACGATATTCACTGGCTCCCCGGTGACCCGAGTATCTATAATCGCCCTAATTATCACCGGCGGTTCGTTGGTAGCTGGTTTAGCAGCAAAGCCTAGAAAGGTGATAGATAGAATAAACGAGGAATATCTAATTACAGAAGACTTGTAGCGAGGGTTTGATGAATTATATAACCAGAACAAATTTAACTTGCAGCTATATACTTAATATATATTGTTCCATCCTAAGAAAGATCTTTACATTGGAATTAAATATATTTCAACTATTAGTTCTTAAGGCTACACTGTATAACTGCCATCGAATTCCCATTCGGGCATAATATCCCGGCGTTATATCTATATAGATACAACTTAATCCTGGTATCTTGGCATATTTTGATAGTTGATATATATATTAGTCTGCTGAGCCACGCATATAAAAATCTGGCTAATAAGTATATATTTGTACTTCAGTAATTAAATCCAGATATTAGGGACAATCTTCGATCCAGTTTCCCTGAAAAATTAATAAAAGAATTATACGCTCCAGAGCCAACGATATTCAGCCAATATACATTCAGCTGCAGATACTGTCCAGAGTACTATATAACTGGTAGGCTTTTCTTATGATCTTAAACTTTCGCTTTATATATTTGTTCTATATATTTAAATCCTTACCTAATCTTAAAGACCCAAAATGCCCGGCCCGAGAGCTAGCCTATAATAAACCGCAGACAACTTCGTTGCGAATCTGAATAAATTTACCAGTAGAGAGGCTTGTTCGAATGGACGAAATCCATATACTGTTCACAATATGCCCGCTTTCACTTGGATTCCCCCGAAAATAGACAACAATACGATAGCCGAATTCATCGGAGGAATATTTGCCAAGGTTCAAACCCTTACAGTTCAGCTAGTGGAAAATACGACCGTTCTTATTGACGAACAAAACAATATAATTTCCCTCCATTTATTGGGTAAAAGGGATACTCCTGCGGGGCCGTTCACTATGGAAAAACAACTGATGACGGAAAGCTGGTTCGTGAGTCATGGGAGTTTGTTGATTCATTGACCGCCACTCAAATGGCAAAGAGCGGCAAGGAGTAGGCGTGGCGACCTGGCACTATCGAATACCATGTCACTTGAAGACGGAGATATCATCAAACTAACGACATATAAATGCTGGGTATATAAGGTCTTAGAGATGGTACGGTTAATCTATGATGATCCTCGATACTAATCGCCGAGGCCATTTAGCATCTGAGCGAGGATGGTTGTACAATTGAATCAGAATAGGAAATCGTCTTGCCAAACCCTTAAATTTAAAGTATTTGCCATCAGACTTCAGGGAAAGAGCCTCAAGGCAAGAAATCGCATCAAAACATTGCAGGATTCTGTGACTGAGGGCATGCAACGTTGAACAAATCTCATGAATACTGAGCCCCGGTCGTGCTGTTGAGATACTCAAGTAGTCCCTGGATGAGACGTTCGAGAAGCCTTTCACATATAACGCACAATCATAGTGTGGGGCATCAGTGACGAAAGGATCTTTCGTCTGGCTTGCCCTGAGCTGAACAACGATGCTCGAACGGATGAGCTAAAGGATTTTGCGTTGTTGGTGTATTCCTTTATAGATATAGACCCCAGTATTATACTCTAACGGGTTGTGAAATTAGTAAGTTTATGTTTGTTCATGGAAAATTTTGGCACTGTTGCGTAAAGCCACCAACACTTGGAGCCGAGTTCCGCTATGATTGTATGGTTGTAGTCAAAACATATTGGTTTCGCTGCCTACATGGTGCGCTTTATCGCCTTTTCCGCGGATCTCATTTTCAAATTTTCACCTGACCTCAGAGCCGTGACTCATTTCTCGAAAACCTTATCAAGAAGACTGAATGTTTATGTATTAAGAAGCCCCGATGACTGCAATCTGCCAAGAGACTACACCTACTCTCAATCTCACAAGTATCTATCAAACCACCCTATCGTGATCCCTGCCCTGAACATAGGAAGATAACACATGATAATTGCCGATATTGAATATATCCAGGAGGAAAACCGTCGCCTGGCGAACGCGGCTATTTTGAGTATTCCTGACAAAAAAAATGAACACTGTAGAGGTGAATCAGTGACGGCCGTCAGAGGCTCGACTAGTAACTGCAATCTGAAAGACATTTCCACAACCACTGTTCTTTTCTCAATAATTAACAATGATGCAGAATAGAGGCCGTGTCTATCAAAATGTAGTCTGCGTATGACTTTGGTGTCTAGAATATGAGTGATTTCGACCCGCTTGCCTCTATACTGGCTAGCTGGCCCTTACTAAATCCAAGAAAGGCTTTTACTCATGAACCCTAATACCTTTGAGGGGCACACTTCCTGTCCTTAGTCAGATGAGAGTTCTCAACATTATACGCACGATCAGGCCAGAGCCCATGTGAGGGAGTAAGCAAGTATGTCGCTCAAACTAATTCAAATGTGCATCAGTGCAGACGAGAGGTCCCCTGCCCATTAAATTAGACTAGTTTCGGCACGAACCTAATCGGCTCTGGTAGATCCTACACAGGCCGAGCGTGCTTGTCCGACTGGGGATGCTGGAACTCGCTTCTATTATAACTCCGCCCCGAGACCGAAGCCGCCGCCGTCTCATTATGTCATCAAAGGTGATGTATTATATAACCGAGAACTGCATCCAGGACACTGGTTGTTTATCATGTATGAGAATGTTTGGAGTGGATGAAACATCTAAAGCACTGTAAAAATGTCCATACTTCTCAAGGGAGGAGTCTTGCTCATCCATCACGGACCTAATGACGACGTCCACCCAACCAAGGCCGATCTCCTGATCAGAGACTCAAACATCGCGGCCATTGGTCAAGATATTGACCTAGGCGATGCTGAAATTATAGATTGTGTGGGAAAGCTCATCTCCCCGGGGTTCATCGACACCCACCACCACGTGTGGCAATCTTGCTTAAAGGCGACTCATCCCAATGACACCCTCTTGGATTATTTCTGGAAAGGTAAGCTAGCGGTCTCATAGGTTCCTTGTTTAGACCTTATTGAACGTTAATATAGGAAACTTTATCAATTCCATGTTGGCACCGGACGAGATTTTCTGGAGTCAGCTGGCTGGTGCAATGGAATGCGTCGATAGCGGAACAACAACTGTGGTTGATCATGCCACAGTCAACTACTCCGAGAAGCATTGTAAGCAAGTACGCCGAATTAGAGTCTCTGGGCCATAGCTGACAAATAACTTCACCTAGCACACGAGGCGTTGAGAGCGACGATTGGATCTGGTATTCGATCCATCTTCGGGTATTGCCCAACACCCATTGTTTCGTCCTGGAACCCAGAGTTCAAGCTCGTACCGGATATGCTCCCGCCATGGGTCATGGAGAATTTTGATAAGCTGGCCATCCAAAACCCTTTTGGACCGAATGGACGTGTCCGGCTTGGGTTCGCATTCGATGGGCTTTGGCTCCCCAAAGAATATCTGCAGCCGCTCTTCGCAAGAGTCCGAGAGGCAGGTGCGCAACTCATTACAGCACACGCAGCATATGGAGTCTCTTTCGGAGGTAAGTTCCATTTGTCGAGTTCTCTAGAAGAAGTAAACTGAGTGCTAAACCCAAACAGCGCCACAGGCGCCTTCAACTGTAGAGAATCTTAAATCCAAGGATCTACTGGGCCCTGGGCTGTTGTTGTCTCATTTGACAAACCCGAAACCTGGTGATACCAAGATTCTGGCCGAATCAGGGGCTACTATTTCCTCGACGCCCTCTACGGAGCTACAAATGGGCCATGGGAACCCCGTCTGCTTTGACGAGCATCTGAAGCCACTCTCAGGACTCGGTATTGACTGCCATAGTGTATGCAGCGCATACATCCCAGGCCAGATGAACTTGGTCTTGCAGTGGGCTCGAGCACGAAGACATGAAGAGCTGGAGGCCAGGGGTAAATGGTCAAAGACCGTCGAGTACTCAGTGCGAGATGTTTACAACTTTGGCACCATCCAGGGCGCCCGAGTAGTCGGTATGGAATCACAGATTGGAAGTCTCTCCGTCGGTAAAAAGGCAGACATTGTTATTTTCGACACAGAAAGCCCGGGGATGGCTGTTGCTGCGGATAGGGATCCACTGGCGGCCATCGTCCTCCACAGCTCGATTCGAGACATCGACACTGTTATCATCGATGGGATTGTGAGAAAGAAGCAGGGGCGACTGGAGAGCGTTAACTTGCCTGTTGGGATTGACTCATCAAGTGAAGGTGAGACTGTTGCCTGGAAGACTGTACTAGGGCGAGTAGCCGGCCTAGCCAAGGAGGTTGATGAGCGAAAGAAGGCCATCGATCCTGAGGTTGCTGAAAATGGCGTCCTCCAAGCCTTTTACATGAACACTGCGGCTCGATGCTAAAGTGCACATGGGTTTTCTGTATTAGAGTGCATCCAAGGGTGAGGCCCCTATCTCAACATATTATATATAACTATCTCCTATGCTTTCCACGCTCCAAATGAAAAAATAACATGAATTAAAACCCCAAATTAAATGGTCCAAATCATCCAGCCAGATATTACAAGCATACTCCCACATCAACGAGGAGCACTCTCACTGTCAAGCCTATAGATTCCTAGCCACGGCACTGGAAATCAGGCTAATGATGGAAGTATCTCACTTGAGCTGAAGACAGCCCTCAACTTCAGCCGATAGTCCAGAACTCTCTCGATCTCCAAGTCGTCCTGTAGCCATACGGACTGGAGCATGCGGTGCACATTCTCCATTGCTACTGAGCCCGACCTGACGGCGGCCTGTCGCACAAGCTTCAAAAATAACTTGCGTCGCTCATCGTTGCGAGATTCTATCCCCAAAACCAACAGAGGAAATGGGATGTGGTGGATCTCCTGCTTTTCTAGTATAACATAAGCTTTCTGAAGCCATCTCTGGACCTTTACCGAAGGACCAGAGGATCGCGTAGACGCTCGTTCCAGGTAGATAAGTGCTGCTAGCCTATACAGCTCAACCAAATCCGCGGGAGTATCGACGGCGCCCGCTCCAGTAAATTCCGGTGATTGTAGCGTTTCAAGTTTGTTTTCAAGCAGGTTGAGGGAACCCACATAGCCGGCGGAGTGATAAGATGATGCTGAAGGATCTTGAATACTCTCAACCACCTCAGAGAGTATTGTGACAATTTCACGGGGGCTTTTTGCTCCATAAAGTGCCTAATACCAGTCAGAACTGTGCGTGTGATACAAAGCATTTCGAAAGAAAACTAACTGTTAGGTCACTGCAGACTGTCGGCATCCCAAGGCGCTTCCTTGCCGGTAATTTCCAGTAGTCGTCTCCATTGCGCCAATTTTGCAGGCCAAATCGACACATGACGTGCTGGTAGGCTACCCAATCAACTATCTCATGCAGCTCCCTTCCGTTTGAGGATTCGGCCAGGTTGGCAACCGTGAGGATGTGGTTTGCGCCGCAGATATACCATGGCCATGTCACCGCCGCGCAATTCACCTTTTTCCGTTTAGCTATTCGAACATTTCACACTAGATTCTAGAGAGAATCTGATGAACTCACCTCGAAAGAACACAGCAGCATCTGGGCTGCAACTTGCTGAACACCCGCTAGGCCATCGATACCGTGTTCGCTTGATCTCTTTAGAGCACGTAAAGCCGATAACTTCAAGCCATCTACCTGTAGCGATGGCCCATAGCGTTGAATAGCAGACACCGTAAGAAGCGATTGCAGTACAGCTTTAGAAGCCGGTGTCTTATCTGAAAAAGCAAGGCGAAGAATGACATCGCGAAAGCCTTCATAATCCTGATGGAAAATCCCCATGGTCTTATATGCAACGTGGTTAACTGGACGATGATTGAATGTAAGCCACGGCCTTATGCACATTAATTGGTGTGTTTTGTTTGCTCACAATAGTCAAGAAGCGTCTCATTCCCATCATCAACCTGAAATGGGCTCCAGGAAGGCGCCTTCTTTAACACCATGCGTTCCACATGAATGTTATGCTCTACACGGCGCCCGATAGCAGGTCAGCACTTTTATATAGCCAGGAACTGATCTTGCTCCCAGGGAAGTCTAACCGTGCATGCCAGAAAGGCTAGAGAGATGGTGATACATCTCCAAGTCCCAGAAAGTAGCATTGATGAACCGGGCTCTTGTGTCGCGGCTTACCGGCATCAAGCTCGCCTTTCCGACAACTGCTCGGCCACTTTTTGCGCTTGGCCATGAGAGGCGGACTCCGTATCCTTGGCATTTGTGGTTGGATTTTTTGCACCTGGAACACTCTGGGTAGCTCCGGTCACACATGACCTTGCGCTCTGCTTTTGTTAGCCTGCGCTCAGAACCCTGTCGGTGGCAAAGCTCCCGTATAATCGTAGTACGAACGATGCAACCCACCTTTGCAAGTCCAGCAACCTCGGGGGCGAGTCATAGTTGGCGCAACGAGGGCACTTCGTCAATTACAGATAAATCAGTGTCTCGCCAGAAGTTGCCTTGATGCTGGTTTTGGAAGACCAGTTTCGTGGGAGCGCTGATGAAAGCTTATCTATTGCAGTGGAAACAAAAGGGTCTGGAACCGCTGATTAATGCAGAGAGACTGGTCAATCCTTTCCTAAAGTGGACGAAAGGCATCAACTTGCGAGCCGAGTCAAGCTGATCACTGCCAGGGTTTGACCTACCCACTCAGAGCTATTTGCTAAGATGGGTGGACTTGACAAGCCATTCCTAAAATGGACGAAAGGTTCTCGTTTGCGAGCTTACATACCAAAACCTTGGAAAGCCTCAGATGGCTATGGAGATGGTGTCATGACCGGCTGAGTTGCAATATGGACTATTGTAGAAGTCTAATGCGATGTTGTTTGTAATCATCTAATACTAATCCACAGATGTACAATGTTCCTGGGATCCTTCCTTCAACTATAAAGGGCGCCATGTCCTGTCGGACTTATAGCCAACAACAACAGCAACAGCAACAACATTCAGACAAAAAGCCAGATTCTCACTTCACATAACCATATTTCATTTCCCAACGAAAAAGAACCAAGTCAATTTAACAATGGCTTCCTACGTTGTTACCGGAGTTAACAGGGGCATTGGAGTGTGTATTCGTGATATAACCGAGAACGGGCTTGAGTTCCATATACTGATGCGCGCCTGGCTAGTTTGAATTTCTTCGCCAACTTTCTGAAAATCCTAATTCAATTGTTATTGGGTTGAGCCGCAACAAGAAAGCAACTGAGGAGAAAGTCAAGGCTGAGATAGGCCGCTCCAACATACATATTCTAGAGGCTGATGCGAGCGACGCCGCCGCTTTGAAGGTAAGCCACAAGTAATCTGGTTGATCAATCATTCTTGGGCTCAGCTCATATTTTGGTCCAGCAAGCTGCTGCGGATACTTCAAAGATCACAGGCGGGAAGATCGACTACGTGATTGCGAATGCTGCCGTCGCGTCGGAATGGTCAGAGTATGGAACCGTGGATTCCTTGTACGTTTCTCTACCATAAGCTGGACTTTCAATCGCGAGGCCCTGCCAGAAACTGACAAAACATCGATTTCTAGAGGCCAAGAGCCAGAGCGTTTCGAAAAGGACATTCTTGATACCATTAAAATCAATACCATCGGGCCTATCCACCTCTTCACCTTCTTCCTTCCGCTGCTGCGAAATGGTTCGGCCAAGAAGGCCATTGCGATTTCCACGGGAATGGCTGACGCGGAGATGATCAGCAAATTTGCAGTTGCCATCTCCCCGCCGTACGCCATCTCCAAGGGTGCCCTAAATGTGGCCGTGGCCAAATTTGACGCTCAGTACCGTAAAGAGGGCATTCTCTTCTTGGCTATTTCTCCTGGTCTCGTCGACACTGGCAAGGGGGCGAGCCGTAAGTACTCTCTTTCTACGTTCGTAGTGCTATTTTAAATCAAGATTCGTTGTACTAACAAGAATCCCATAGTCACCGAGGAACAAAAGAAGGGTCTCGGAGAAATGATCGCACAGTTCAGTGAATATGCCCCTAACTGGGCTGGTCCTATCACCCCTGAGGTGTCCGTAAAGGCAGTTTTGAAGGTTATCGACGAGTCTAGCATTGAGAACGGAAGTGGCGGTGCTTTCATTTCTCACTGGGGCGACAAGCAATGGCTTTAAGGTCTTGCGATCTTCATACTCTAAGAAGCTAAGGCATGAGAGTGTGCAGGGGAATGGTAGTCCTAAATCTATAGTCAATCGAGCACGGTTATGTTCAAGTCTTTTTGCATGATGTAGGGAAGCTAAATACTCTGAATCTGAAGATATCTCTGAGGCACTGAGCTCGAGTTTCTAGGCTACAAAGCTCGATCACAATTTTTGTCATAACGCAGATTGTGCCGCAGACGATGACAGTCTTATCCTACATGGGGGAAATCCTTCTTACTGACTGCTGGTTTATTCTTGAAGCGCCAAGAGCATGTGCCGCGAGAACTCACCACACAATGCATGTCAGCACGCCACTAGCTGAGGCCGGAGGCGGAAAAGTCAGCTCCCCAACGTGTATAGATAGCGGCTACCTCTCAAGCTGATTTTGGACTATTTACCCAAATTTTTGGCGGAATCTGAATGGAACTTGTAGCTTCTGATTCCTCTGCAGCTTCAGTTATGCTATCCAAGTCAGCAATTCCTCTGCTGCTAGCAGCAGTTTCAGCGCAAAAGACTTGCTATCGTCTCGATGGTTCCGAAGCGAGCTCAGAATTCGCACCTTGTAACCCAAATGCAAAGATTAGCGCCTGTTGCCATCTTAATAAAGACGTGCCGGATATTTGCTTGAGCTCTGGTCTCTGCCTCTCTCAGCAGCCTGGGTACGAGGGACTGATGTATTCAAACGGCTGCACAGACAAGACGGGCAAAGACTCTGCCTGCCCCCAGCCATGTGCTAATAGTATGACTGCCGGCGCCCCCTTGTGATAAGCCTTCTTATTATTCTGGCCTTTGCTAATCAGCAACCTCTCTATCGGGGAGTTTAGAGAACAGCAAGTCAGTTACTGCGTACAATGTTCTTCCTTGTGCCCCTGGAAGGCAGTTCTGTTGTCGTGCCTTTGGAGATAACAATAATTGCTGCGGTGACATCGTAACAGTCTCAATAGGGTCAGTCATGACAGCTGCGTCGGCAACGCTGGCTTCTACCACAATGGCGACCGGGGGGCACATTAGTGGAACTATCTCAACAACCAAACCGACGGCAATATCTTGCGCCAACTCTACGGATGCTAATACCCTTGATACATGTCCTAAAGACAACTCTGTGGTTATTGGGGGTGCTGTGGGAGGGGCTCTCGGTACCCTTCTTCTGGGCTCTCTAGGCACAATCGTGCTGCTACTCCTGAGAAGGACAAAAGGTATTTGATACCTTCTATATCCTTGTTCCACAGACAATTTAGAGATATCAGCGCTAACGAAATCTTTTAGCAGAACCTACCACACCAGGACCTTCAATATCAGAGTCTCCAAAGTCAGAGCCTCAAACATCAAGTCCCCCCTCATCATGGGCGGTATATGAGCTGCCTCAAGCTAAGCCATCGAGATCCGAGTTGAATGAATAGGAAGGCATGGTATTAGAAAAACAGATTTGCGATTTTCTGAACTCTCTTAATGAAAATCAAGCTTATTCATGTATAGAAGACGGATTTTTTGTTCCTTTACTCAGCGAGCATGACGATCGTGCTCATGGTTCAGTTTATTTATGGGTACGGTTCAACGCACATGTAGAGAAGGCACAATTCAGAGGATTTGTCGCAATAATAGATTGAGTGAAGGCCCATTAATGAGTCTACGTATATATATAACTTAATACCGTTATGATTATAGCCTGACAAGAGCTTATGTTCATCTCCAGCGATAAAACTCGGACAAAACCCCATTATGGATAAACTTAATGCCACTGGACTCAAATGCTTGGCGAAACACCTCGGCTTGCTCTTCTTCGACACCGCGGATGGAGACCTTTCTCAACTTGGGAAAGAGTTCAGCAGCTCCGGAAGCAAGCCCCAGGATATCCTGCTGAATGTGCTCGTGCGGTTTATCTAGTCCAAACACTTGCAGCGAGTTTGGCAAGAGGCTCGTCAAGAGCGTTCCATCCGTCGTGGTGTCGTCGTCGGTCTCGGCATAGACACATGTTCCGCAGAGTTCTAGGTTCTCCAGGACCTTCATGTCTGATAGCCCGCGCATGACTTGGTCCTCATCGAGGTCATCCCCATAGAATGCCTCCTGAAGGTCGATTGAGACGGTCTGCAAGGTGTCCCTGCGGATGAGGAGTGCGGCCGAGATGTCCACGGGGGTTGCCTCGCCCATTTCGTTCACTGTAGCACCGCCGGACTGATAGCGAAACGTCTTGAGATTTGGAAAACTCCTCATCGTGGTTTCCAAGTCGCTCAGTGTACTCCACTCAAACACAACCGTGGTGACATTCTCGTGGCGGAAATGGCTCTGTCCTCTACCAACCAATGCGGAACTATTCAATAACCGACAGTGCAATGTCTTCAATGCTGGAGCGGCCACAAAAATACCAGTCATGCCATCAAGTTGGACCCCTCTCGCCTCCCAATTCAGGACCCTGATTGTGGTAAGAGAGGGAAGCATGTGAGGGCGAAAGAAAGGTTTTTGGTTTAGGTAGCCCCCTTCCAACGTCAGCTGCTTCACATTTGGCGTCTTTGACATGATTAGGATTGCCAGAAACTCTTGAGCGAGGTAGTCGCACATGTCACCCCCGTCCATTCGCCAGGGCAAATTATCGGCGTCCCATAGGCATTTTGGCGACACTCGATCGCCGTGACTATTGTAGATGGTCTCGGTTGCCATCTCAGCCTCGAAAAGCCGCCTGTCCTCATCGGAATTAACGGTCCAGTAGCCAACGGCCCAAAGATCAGGCCCAAAGACGAGTTCTTGCACTTGCTGCGCAACATCTGGCCTCTGGACAATCATGCGAGCAATGGCGGGACTATCCCTTTTGATGGCCCATGGCATGTGGTAGAGGATGGGCTGTGCAATGTCACAAAGTGTTTTACAGGTACGTGAGAGGCATGAGAGAGCAGTGAGGCCTTCATTTGCATCTTTGAGGGCCGAGGGTCCTTGGTCGTACGCGGGTGGCTCGGAACCTTTGCGGACGCAGTGCGTGCAGAGATTTTGACATATTGCCATCAAGGTCTCTGCAGGGAGAGTGAGCAGAGAGGGGTGGCCATTTTCGAAGTCATTCTGCTCTACTTGAGTTTCTGCTCGAAATTTACACAGAAAACAGAGCAGCCAATTGCGCAGGTAGTAGAGATCGGAGTTCAAGTGTGAAGTTTGTTTGTCCTTGAATTCACGGAGCCAGGATTTGATGTCAGCACCACCTATGTCATAATTGATCCCTGACTCGCAACCCGCAATTCGCACACATGTATGGACCTCACGTGCATAATACGTGATGTAATTCATTTAAGCCTACCTTAATTCCTGCATGGAGCTACTATTAGGCATAGCAGAGGAACTCCATAAGATATAACTGTTATTAGCTTAGTTTTAGTTTGGCAAGGTAATAGCCAGAAGACCTCGAATTCTTAAGCTCTTAATACTTAAATAGTTCAGCGAATAGGTCTTGAAAAGCGTTCTGCTGAACAGTCAACCTAGCTGCTTAGATAGCTTGTTAGTTGAATCAAGTCATTATCCACGAATCAAAATTAATATACCTCCTGTATTGCTAGATCGGCAGAAATTTTGCATCTTATAGCATGCGGGGTCCGGATATCTCGGCCTCGGACACAACTACGCCGAGTCAATGAACTCAAGGATAAAGATTCATCTCGGAGACACTATTTCCGGGGGTGAGGTACGCTTCTCGGAGAATTCAACGGTAAAATTTAGCCGGATATTTCCAAATGAAAGTGTTAGGAGTTTCATCTTGAGCCTTCACCTAATTTAGCCGGGCGCGAGTACAAGTTGAGCTCAGCATTATCATATATGGTTTTTTTCGTTGTGAGTAATACTATTTTATCGAGAGACAATATCTCTCGAAACCTGGCACCATGGAGATTAAATCGCTTCTGACGGTTAATCTCATTGCCGGCCTATTGTCAACATCGTTTGCTCAACAACCCTTGTGGGAGAGATGCGGAGGCCAGGATTGGACGGGAGAGACTGAGTGTGTGGACGGTGCGGTTTGTGTGTAATAATCAACTGTTCCGTATTTGATACTTCTGGAGTGTAGGAAGCTGAAACTTGATATAGATTCGTCAACGACTCGTACTCACAATGCCAGTCCGGAACTGCCAGTCAAAGCACGTTTAGTACCTCTGTTATCAGCCAGTAAGAGCACCCCGGCGTCTGCCATAGTAAACATACTCTCATTAGCGGACACGAGTTAACAAATATATAGAAGTACGTTGAGGAAACTAGCGAAGAACGTCAGCTGCTAGATCTCTTACTAACGTTCATTCAATAGCCGCGGCTAGTAGGTCTGCACCATCGGTTGCGATTACTAAATCTGAACGGAGTGCTTCTGATGCTCCTGAAGCAGGTGGCTTCCGTGTGCGCCTCAACCCTAACGGTTTGCGGGTGTGGGATGACCACGACTGGCCAGTCTGGACAGTTTTGTCGCAAGCATCACATTCTTACACTTCCAACGGGGTAACATTTACCTTGTCTACAGAAGGAACTACTCTAAAGGGGGCTCGTTACAAGTATGTCCAGCAGAGGGCCGCTGCTGGCATGGGAGAGAAGATGGTCGGCGAGGCGATGTCCTCCGACGCAGAGAGCACGCCGATCACGCTCACAATTCAGGGTCTGTCAGCCGGTATGCATACTCTTGCGACTTGGCATAATGCTCCCCATAAGCTGGCTTCCACTGCCGCCTTGGCCATCTCCGTGAAAGGAAACGACGTTTTATCGGTTAGTGGCTCCCGCGGAGTGTTGTTCTCTTGTAAATTAGCTGACCGCCATCTATCAGAATGTGGCCCAGAGCATTCGTCAGGACAACTTATGGGATTCTTCATCCTCCTATCTGACCTTTGATGTGGCTTCCACTACTGAAGAAGTCAAGATAATATACACGCCAGACTCTAGTGGCGACAAAAGAGCATACTTGAATGGATTTGAGATTGACAAGGCCGATGTAAAGACTCAGATTCAATTCCCATACCCTTTGCATTTGGATGAACATGTCGACTTGGAGGGCAAGACAAGTACCAGCGTCTCATGGAAAGCGGCCAAGTCGGCAACATCGCCTTCCTATAACACATATCTCGGAACCGAAACCGGCAAGCTCAAACTGGTTGAATCAGGCGCCTCAACGTCGACCACGTTCTCGGGTGGGTCTTAACAACAAGGAGTGAAGGTCAATTCTCTTTCTATGCTAATGATCCACGTCAAAGGCCTGAACACCGATGACTACTATTACTGGCGAGTCGATGTCGTCTCAAATGATAAAACCTTTATTGGCCGAGAAAACATGTTCCGCGTTGCACATTTGGCGTTTCCCGGAGCAGAGGGTCACGGGTAAGTTTTGTTAATGAAACGGTATCAAGCTGCACCGGCTAACGTCCTTACAGTCGATTTGCGCGTGGGGGAAGAGGGGGCAAAGTTGTCAAGGTGACAACCCTGGAGGATGGGACAGAGCCTGGAACTCTCAGATACGCATTATCTGTGGCTACAGGCCCACGAACCGTAATCTTTGATGTCGGTGGAGTCATCACGACAACATCTCGTCTGACCGTCAGTGATAAGTATGTCACCGTGGCTGCTCAAACTGCGCCTGGAAAGGGTATTGTTATCCAAGGAATGCCTGTTGGCCTGAGTGGTGAGTCTTGTCTATCGTATTCTCTCACTATGATTCTCTTTATTAACCACCTTTGCAGGAGCATCTGATAATATCTGGAGACACATGCGAGTTAGACCTGGGAAGGTGAGTCTTTCTCAGCTAATAAAACGAAGATGTGGAAGAAACAAAACTAACATACAGCTACATTAAAGGTGTCCGGTGAGACCATTGATGGCATGGGAATGGCTGGTAGCAATTACGCCATCTTTGATCGCTGTTCTGTGGGCTGGACAATCGACGAAAGCTTTTCGTCTCGTAGCGCCAACAACATCACGTTGCAGAGAACTTTAATATCAGAGCCCCTCAATGTGGCTGGCCATAAGGTATGGTCCCGATACAACCTCGTTGGGCCTTCAGCTAACCAGACTTGAAACCCAGAACTACCCTCCTGGCACTGCACACGGCTATTCCGGTATGTTTCAAGCAGTCACCAGAACTTCCCCAATAGCAAGCAAACATTCATTGTTAACTGGTTTTCTCATTTCCAGCTTCTGTGGGTGGCAACATTGGATCATTCCATCATAATCTTCTCGCTCACGCTGAAGGTCGAAGCTGGTCCATGGCTGGAGGGCTGGATGATGCAGCCTCATTCAACGGGCGTCTCGACTTCCGAAACAATGTCGTGTATAATTTCGGCCACCGAGTGACAGACGGCGGAGCACACCAAGTCAACTTTGTCGGCAACTACTACAAGCCAGGACCAGCAACTGGCAGCAGCATGACATACGACCTGGAAGGCACCTACGAGGATGATGCTCCGGGTACGCAGACATATTACTGCTCGGGTAATTCGATGCCTGGCGTCTTCACACAGGTAAGTTGCTCCAGTTAGCGTCCAAACCTCTGCCACTCACTACTGGTGGTATATTCTTCGTACTGACCTGTTTTTTTTTCTCGTTTAGGACTCGACTCAGTACGTAGGTGACGGCACTGGCCAGACATCAAACATCGCATGCAGAGCTGTGATTAAGTTCAGTCCTGGACCAACCTACCAGAAATTCTACGACAATGAATTCTTTAAATCACACGTGGAGACGCAGACGTCGACCGAGGCCTACAAACGCGTGCTCTCCGATGTGGGCGCCCAACAACCAGTATTTGACGATCACGACACTCGCATTATTCAGGAGACACTCAACGGATCATACACGTACACCGGAAGTGTAGGAAACACAAAGGGGATCATCGATGACCCGGCAGATGCGGGCGGGCTAGAGGATTTCCCGTCTGTGACCCGGGATTCGTCGTGGGATAGTGATAATGATGGCATCGCTGACTGGTGGGACGGATCAACCGGAGGAGAGGGATACACACCGCTGGAAGGATACATCAACTTCATGGCTGAACCTCACGTGTATGTGTCGCCATCAAAGACTGTCACGATTAATCTGGCTGCGTTGGCTTCAGGCTTCTCATCCCCATCGTTCAGTGTTTCTGAACCAACCAAAGGCTCAGTCTCGCTCAGCGGTTCCGAGGCGTCGTATTCAGCCGGCGCATCCGCGGGTATTGATTATGTTACAGTCAACATCAAAGACGGCGAAGGCAGCACCTGGTCAAGGAAGGTGGGAATCGCCATATACGAGGGCGCAAATTAGATGGTGAGTCAGACGTGCGGTTGTGTGCGCGACTCAACCAACGCGCCAGGGCCAGCAGCGCGACCTTTATGCGCTTCAGCGGCTGAGCCCCAGGGATTGTATAAATAAAAACATTATTGCTTACCGTTAAAGTGGCCAATGCAAAAGTAATATTACCCGGATTAATAGCCAGGCTTGTGGTTTTGTTGAAGAAAATTTTTTACATTTGCATTGCCGTATCCGAAGCTATTGATATGTTTACTTTTGGGCGGAAGAACTCGGCTCCCACAGTTGATTACGGAGCACTTATTTGAGCTTCGACACAATATGGAGTTCTTGGCTTCCGAAATTTGGGCATGAACAAACGTGCCCGGGGAATGACGAGAGAGTGTGGAGAGCAGCATGGCATTTTGGCAAAGGGCCGTCCCGGAGTGAGTCTGTTTGCACTATGTACGTCATAAGAGCTGTTTGAGATTGCTCTGGCAGCTAGTTCGTGCCCAACGACAAGGAGCATCCTGAACCATCAAGATTCAAGAGGAGCCTGCTGGATGCCGAGGCTGGATGGGGAAGAGTTGGACTCCGACACACACTGAAAACAAGTTTCATCTCCACGGCTACAGCTGGATTGTGGGCGGCGCTATATCAGGATCCAAAATTCCAATAGCGGCAGGACTGGGATTAGAGTGTGATCGGAAAGCATCCTGGTCCATGCCCGGATCGCCTCAGTGACTCTGGCGTGTGTGCCTGAGATTGAGCTGACCCGTGGCGGCCACGGTCTTGGTCCTCTTGGACTCCTTCTGTCAGACTGTGCCTAGCAGGACCCTGCGTTTAATTAACTATAGTCTAAGGATATGCAGGGGTGATCCCACCAAATCAAAATTACAGGCGAAAGGCACAGCCCATCAGCCACCATCAATGGTCCATCATTGGACCCGTTTACCCCTGCTCCGTCCAGAGGAATGTTTTTCGAGTCGGGCAGCAGCAGCCCTTTCTGGGTCTGTCTTCCAGAAGGCGGATTTCGGGGGTGGTTGGGCGGCCACAATGTCCCTTTTTTCCCCGGTAGGACAGAATCCGATGGATGCCCAACCGGATGCACATACTACTTAGGCCCGATGGGCTGCAGGTCTGGTGCCTTTGTCCTTTCTGAACCTATCCCATCCCAATCAATCACAGAATCGAGAGAGGCGCGCTGCAAAGCCGCGGGGCCAAGCTGCAGGTTACTTCAACCAGATCCGATCTACCCAGGACAACCTTCTTAATCATCTCAGCCATGGCCCCATCAGCGTCCGCCCCGCCTCCCAGCTTTGCCCAGCTGGAACAGGCAGCTCTCCACATTGTCCGGCTCATGAGTGACACGCCTGGTTTGGAGAACACCAAGCTGGCCGTCACTGGTGATCTGGCTGTGTGCAAGTATCTCCCCCAGCACGGCCGAGTTGAGGTAAGACAACACAATTCATCCCCTTACCATTAGGCCGAGTGAAGCTAACCGTCGCACTAATATGGTCAGAGCATCGACTTTGTCATCAGCAAGTCGTCGTCGCCCAGCCGGGTCAAGAAGGAGATTGTCAACCACCCAATGAGCCCCCTTTTTGAGAAGGCCGGCCTCGTCTACATCAAGCTGTCCACTGGTCAGCAGGTTGAGGTCAAGATGATCCCAGACTGGCTCAGCCCCTATCTCCCCGCCGCCGCGCGACCAGTGCGAGAGAACACCAACGCCCTCCCCTACATCTCCATTGACGACTTGATTGTCTTCAAGGTGGATGCCTGTGGCCTTCGCGAGCGTGAGGCGAGCAAGCGACAGGAGGCATGCGTCGCCGCCGCGCTCCTGGAGCTTGCATCTGAACATGGCCCCATCGATGTCGACGAGGACAAGTTGGACCGGATTGAGCAGGCTCTTCCGGAAATCCTTGAGTTCTGCGACGCTGAGCACGACAAGAGCTGGTGGCAGCGCCGACTTGGTGGCGTTCCCGACAAGAGGAGATCGGTCCAGGAGATCCTCTCTGATCTCGCTGAACACCCGACGTCGCCATCGGCAATGTCGTCTCCTCCTACTTCTCCCCGGGCCCCCCTCTCCAAGAGGTCGTCGATGTATTCCACCATGTCGCGCACCTCCTCGTCCACGAGCTCCATCTCAAACCTGTCGACCTTTTCCTCAATGACCTCCATCACCACCCCGGATGATGAGATCAAGCCTCTTGAGAAGAGCACTCGGCCACGCAAGCTCAGCGTCACGGGACACTCCAAGAAGCACGCCAGGCATCCCTCCAGCGGTGTGGCTCCTACTAATGCCAGGCTTGAGGATGCCATCCAGCGTATGCACATTGGCCGTCCAGCCTCGCCTGGGGTTGCCCTCACCAACCAGATTTAACACTCATTCATCTCAATGTTTTCTTTTTTCCTTGATTGTTTCTTAAGCGCATTGGCACATAGCAAGTTTTCTCCTACTCCCACTTCCATCTTCTTTGTTATTTTTCTTCTTTTCTCATGTTTTTATCTTATTATCTTGATGGTTATTAGTTAGATACGGATACGGGAAACGAATAGCCTTGGTCTTTCACAGATACCCGCGACGAATGAGGCGCACATTTTTGTAACGGACTTTGGTAGCGTTTGTTGATTCATTACGGGACGGTTCAGAAAAGTTTGGAGTCTGGGATAGACAAAAAGCAGGTAGAATTGGGGTTTGGTTAGACAAAAAGTTTTGTATCAACAGTAGTCGTCTTAGATGTATTTCTCATTGCAGATAGCAATTTAATCTGGCTCAATAGATCGTAACTGGGATATCCGTACTCAAGTACAAAACACAACTTGACTACAAGTGCAATCAAACAGGGCATCAAGTTCCGCTACTAACGTATTCGTTGCTATTGACATTTAGAACAGGTTCGATATGCCTGGCAATCGAACTGACCTGTTTCTGAAATACAAACACTCGAAAGGTTGAAACATAGCACTTATCAATACGTAGAATTCAACAGGGCTCTTCATATGACTTTAGATCTTAAACTATTCTACAACCTTTCATCCATTGTGTGGATATGTCGGGTCTGGCATCTTTCATTGCTCTTTTTAACTTTATGGTCAAACTCTCACCAGGACTCTACAGCCCTTAGTGTCAGTGATTTCTTTCCGTTATCTATGTATGGTGTGCGTTTATGATTTTCTTTCCTAAACACAGTCAGGTCTTGAAGGACTTCCCGAAAAACGAGACGTCCGTTATTCAGAGCTTATCCAGACCCATACAAATGAAATCAAAGAGAGCCAACTCAGATACAAGGGATAATACCACCAGTTATTCCCACTCACAGAATCAGTAGCGAAACTTAATATGAGTAGTATTAAGTACCTAATTAGCTATAATAAATAATAAAAAAGGTCAAGAATATCTACATTTAGCTCATCAAGCATTTCTCGATTTCAGGCTTACTTAAGTCTCGAGTCTGGTCTACTATATGCTCTTCTCAGTAGATCTAGAATGTGGATAGCCCTCTCTTACTAAAATTCTTGTCGATGCAGTCTTACCCCGAGTAGGAAGAGCTATCTACTAATTTGTCTTCAGAAGGGTGACTAGAATACCACCCATGGGGCAGTCTCTGCTCTTGGAAGGAGTATCTACTAAAGCAAACCATAGCATAGTCAAATTAAATGTCATAAACTTAATCTTCCAGCCCAATCCTCTTAGACCATATGAATACCGCCAAAGGCTCACTTACAAGGTCTATCATGATTCTACTCAATGCCTTGGATGAATGTGTTGGCCCAGACTTCAGGAACTTGGTGCGGAATCTAGAGAATCAATTCTGCGAAAATAATCGAGGCCAAGGAAACCTCAAGCAAGCTCTCCGACAGACTAGCCACTTTCTACAACTTTCATATACGCGGAGAAGAAAAGCCAGATAAAATTAGCTACGATGTGAATTTCATTATTACATACCGGCTCAGCCATCTAGGAAAAGCGAAGAAGCTATCGCCGTATGTTCAAGATTCGGCTACATACCATCAGCTTTGGAGCACCACAACGGCACCTTGGACCGATGCTCGACTTGATAGCATCAATTGGTGAGGCTAGGCACACTGACGTAAGAGGTCTCGGTTTCGTCATTTGTCTCAACCCCTCTTTTGCTTGAGCACTCAATCGGCTTGCTCTGCCCAAAGACATTCAGCTTCACCGACATAAAAGAGTGAACTAATTCTCGCACCATCAATCACGGAAAGCTCGGTATTCACGCAGCAGGGCACATCATGACACGGCACATCCTCATACTCGGCGGGCATGGCAAGATTGCGCAGCTGCTCACACCGCTGCTCCTACGTAAGTCGTGGACAGTGACGAGCATCATTCGAACTTCGGAGCAGATACCTACTATTGAGGGACTGGCGACTGGCCATGGGAAGCTCAACGTCCTTGTCCGCAGCCTCGAAGACGTCAAAGAGGTGTCGCAAGCCAAGGGGATACTGGATGAAGTCAAGCCGGATTCAATCGTGTGGACTGCCGGCGCGGGCGGAAAGGGCCCTGCGGAAAGGGTGAGCGCGTGATCTCCCTCCATCCTCCGTTTCCATCCATCTAACGCGATAGACTGCAGACATTCGCTGTAGATCGAGACGCAGCGACGTGCTTTGTCAGAGCAGCTGTTGACACGCCAAGCATTTCCAAGCTTGTTTTGATATCATACCTCGCGTGCCGCCGAGCATCGCCCAGCTGGTGGGATGCGGATTCATGGGAATACGTCCGGAAAGTGCATGCCAGCTCCCTTGCCGACTACTGCGAAGCAAAGCTACAGGCCGACCAGGTTCTTGTCCAAGAAGCGCCCCAGAGAAGCGACTTTGCCGCCATCAGCCTGCGGCCGGGGATGCTCACAGACGCGACGTCGGGGGGTGTTGAGTTGGGGAAAACGAAAAGCGCGCGGGGGAATATTAGTCGCGCGTCTGTTGCGGAGACGGTCTCGGCTCTATTAGAGAATGAGGCCCTGAGCACATGTTGGTTGGATCTACTTGATGGAGATGAGGATGTTGGTACGGCTGTAGATCTTGTTGCTCAGGGTAGAGTAGATGCAGCAGAAGGGGAGAAGGCACACCCTTGATAGAGGGACGGATCCCAATGTTACGATGAAAGCTTAAAATTTGACTAGAAATAAAACAAAGAGTAAAATGAAATCATTCTCAGATTGAATGGTAATGCTTATGATGGGATCGTGATGTTTGGAATCTCAGTGAGATAAATGGGAGTGTATAGGGTAGGCCGTAGGATCGAAAAGGTGAAGCTCAATGGAGTTTCAATTGACGAGGGGCTGTAACGCAGACCTGTTCTCTCTCCAGCTTATCAGGTGAGACAATTTGTTTCGGAGCCATGGTGAGCGAAACCCCCAGCGAGCCGCGATTCTCGTGCTCCGAGTGCAAGCTGCGCAAGGTCAAATGCGACCGCACGACGCCTTCCTGTGCGCGATGCATTCGAAATGGCGATGTCTGCCATTATCCGACGGTGCGGAGACGCAACGCTCCTGGCATGGGCCTGCCGTCGCGGCCCAAGATCAGCGACCTGGAGAGCCGCCTCGGTGAGTATTCCCAGTGAACATGACATGACGATGTGTATGGTTTGTACATTGGCTGACTGGGATGCCTAGCGGAGCTTGAGGGGAAGCTACGCACTCAAGATCATGGGCAAGCATCGCGGAGCAGCGAGCTCCCCAGACTCCAGAGTCCTTCGGCGGTGGGTCGAATTCATCCTCTTCTATGGCGTGGACGGGTCGCATGGAGCAGCTTCCGGCGCGGGAGCAGGTGGATGAACTGTATGCCACGGCCGACTTCTACTGGGTCTTCTCCATGGACATGAGAACGGATGGTTTGCTAACGACAATCACTACGATAATTCATGCAGGACGGACATCTACTTTGCAAAAATACATTGCACCGCACCGATCCTCCATCCTGTACGGTACCGAGCATCGCTGTATCAGCCACCGCACATGCAGCCACCAATGTGCCTGCAGTACACCGTCATGACCCTCGCGGCCAACGTGTCGTCGGCATACATCGCCGAGCCGTTCTACAGGCGCGCGCGGAAATACCTAGAAGCCGACGAGATGATGGTGAGTGTAATTCATGGCCTTTAATGAGAAGGGATCCGCTGAATCGCCATGCGCTGGTTGGGTAGGATGACGGCTACAATATTACGGTGCCTCACATCCAGGCATGGATCCTGCTCAGTCATTTCGAGGCGCAACAGCTGTGGTTCTCCCGGGCCTCCATCAGTGTATCGAGGGCCGTCCGAATCATGCAGATGCTCGGCCTGCATGCACTGGATGCGCCGCATGGCCCGACTCAGCGAACTTTGCTCCCGCCGAGGGATTGGTGCGAGCTCGAGGAGCGACGACGTACGTTTTGGGCTGGCTTTATGACAGACCGGGGGACGAGCGCCACTACGGGATGGCCCGTCTTGATCAATGCACACCAGGTGAGTGATCCTACTTGATTTGTTCAGTCGGAGTGGAAGTATCATTGGGAACGGTGGGACAACGGAGACTACTGACACGCCGGGCTTCAGATCCAGACTCGATTACCGGCCTCCGACGAAGACTACCTTGCTGGTGTATCTACTGAGCCTGCGCCCCAGTCGTTCCAAGATGCACTGACCAACGGCGGTACGGAGAGGTCTTCCTTTGCCTGCCGGATCATCGCCATGCACCTCTTCCACGAGTGTATCGATAGCAACCATAGCAACCCCCTGCTTCCGAGCTTCTCAGCTCTGGATGCTGAGCCGTTTTGGATGCGTTTCGCGTCCCTGGACCAGGGCATAGCGACCGCCTTTGCCACGATGCCAGCCCATCTCTGCTGCCCCGAGAATATGCACGACAACGATGCCGTTGTCGTCAACCTGCAGCTGTACACGTCTACGATATGCCTGTACCGCGCAGCGACATCGCGCGTCAACTTGGCCAGTGAAGATGATGCGGATGCACCACCACGACTACCGATCGACGCAAACGAGAGGGTGCAGATCGCGGCGCAGCAGATCACGACAATTTTGGCTATGGCCATGGACATCCACACGAGGTTCCGCAACCCGTTCACGGCGTTTGCGGCGTTCATGGCGGCGTTTGTGTTCATCAAGCGGGATCACGAGTCGGGCACGCGGTCGAACATGGACAAGGTGAATGCGCTGATGGACATGATGGTGACGATTGGCAGCGAGAACGCCATGACGGCCTCACTGGCGGTGCAGCTCGCGCACGAGCTGATGAAGACGGGGCTGGACCCGCTGGCCATGAACAAGGTATGCTACTGTCGTGTCGTGTCTTTACTTGCTTATGGATTGATGGCTGACGAGGACCAGGTCTACGGGCTGATGAGTATGATGGATCAGCACGTGCCGCTGCTGGGCAAGGAGAGTGAGAAGGACGGCGCGGTGGTCTTCTGCCCTATGGAAGAGCGGTTTGGGAAGACGGCGCATTGATTGGTTCGTCTCTGATTGGATTCGCGAGGGAATGAATACGCGACTTGGATTGATGATGCAGAATGACCATACATTTCGCGATGTGGTGCTCGATGTTCATGCCGTGTCCTGAACTTACCACTAGCAACCTAGCTGAAACCCACCGCAATTGGAACCGTTCCAGTCGCGAAGCTAACGCAGGAATAGATGCCCGATTAACTCGCCCTAGCCGCCGTCTGTCTTGTCTGGCTCGTCTTGTCTGGTGGAGAGCAGCTGGTGAGCTGTTGGCCACTCACACACGTGCTATTGTCAGAGCCGGAAGCGGTTTGCGAGCTTGGCTGACCGCTGACGCGCAAAAGTGGATGAGGGTCCCAATGTAACGATTTTAGCAAGGCGGTGAGCACCGAGATAATCGCAGGGATTGAAAAATCAGGGTACGTCGGAGGCCTTTTGGTGATCTGCGCACGGCAGCGATGGAATGGATCGCATATCTGAAACAGCAGAAAGCCCCGGCTGCCAATTGAATGCCCTGACTGGACTCTGGTTGTAGCGGCCACTTGCACTGTGTCCGCTGTGCTGCAGGTGCCTGGAGGCGTTGATGGAGGCCCACCGGTGCTGCGACTGCTGTACGTAACGGCCTGATCCGCTGTGCCTCAGGGACTTGAGCTCCAGTTGGGTGCTGAGCTATAGCGAGCTGCCTGAAGCTGAGCTGAGCTGCATGTCCCTGAAGCCATCCGCAGCAGCTCTGCTCCATCGCTCGGTCACACGATCTTTCTCCTGTTTCGTAGTTTTCTCTCCCCTCTCCGCTGCTTCGTACTCCTGCTCTGCCATCGCCTGTGTCGTCTGCGGCATCATTGGGAGCATTGCGTTTGTCTTGCCTCGTGCCGAGCAGAGCTCCGTCCTGCCCCTCGCACGTGCTTTGCTGTGTCTCACCCCGCCATTGACTGCTGCATCCCGCCTTTTCTCCCCCCTCCTCGTCCAGCCCGCCGCCATGGCTCCCAGAGGCGAGATCCCGCCCAACTCGTCCGTCACCGCGGCGTCCGGCCGAGGCGAGACCGGTGCAGTCCCCGATCTGCGTCTCCTGCACTACAACGACGTCTACCATGTCGATCCCGCCAGTGCCGAACCCGTTGGTGGCCTTGCCCGCTTCATGCACCTGTGCCAGCACTACCGCCATGCCGAGCAGTTCAAGGGCCAGTCCGAGCTGCTGACTTTCTTCTCCGGCGATGCCTTCAATCCCAGTCTCGAGAGCAGTGTGACCAAGGGGAGGCACATGGTGGATGCCCTCAACACAATTGGCACCGACTGTGCCTGCGTGGGTGTATGTGTCTTTCCCTAGCTTTCCCTGTCTGCTTGTTGGACCCTTCCCATAGGGAGAAACTGACCATTGGAGCACGCAGAACCACGACTTTGATTTCGGCGTTAAGCAGTTCCAATACCTCTCCGAGAAGACCAACTTCCCATGGCTCCTTGCCAACGTCCTCGATCCTGCCCTCGGCGAGAATGTGCCCCTCGGAAACGCGAAGCGAACCCACATGATGACCTCGTCCAACGGCATCAAGATCGGCCTCATCGGCCTCGGCGAGCGAGAGTGGCTCGAGACCATCAACAGCCTTCCCCCAAACCTCATCTACCGGTCCGCCAGCGAGACGGCGCTCGAGCTGGTCCCCGAGCTGCGAGCCCAGGGCGCCGAGATCGTCATCTGCATCAGCCACCAGCGCGAGCCCAACGACAACAAGCTGGCCGAGAAGACGGGCGGCATCATGGACATCATCCTCGGCGGCCACGACCACTACTACTCGTACACCTTCATCAAGGGCACGCACGTCCTGCGGTCGGGCACCGACTTCAAACAGCTGAGCTACATCGAGGCGTGGAGGAAGGAGGACGGGTCCGGCGGCTGGGACTTCGACATCACGCGGAGGGACGTCACCTCGGAGATCCCCGAGCACGAGGAGACGGTCCAGCTGGTCACCGAGCTGACGTCCAAGCTGCAGCACTCGCTCGCCAAGGCCGTCGGCTGGACTGCCACGCCGCTTGACGCGCGGTTCAGCACCGTGCGCACGAAGGAGTCCAACATTGGCAACTTCGTCTGCGACGTCATGAGGCAGCACCACGAGGCCGACTGTGCCATCATGGCTTCGGGCACGATCCGCGGCGACCAGGTCTACCCTCCCGGTGCGCTGCGCATCAAGGACATCGTCACCTGCTTCCCCTTTGAGGACCCTGTCGTCTTGCTCGTTGTGACTGGCCAGGCCATCTGGGACGCGTTGGAGAACGGCGTCAGCCAGTACCCTGCTCTGGAGGGCCGGTTCCCCCAGGTGTCCAACATCCACTACGAGTTCGACCCCCGCAGGGAGACCCGGAAGCGCATCTTGTCAGTCAAGATTGGCGGCGAGCCGTGTGATATGGAGAGAAAGTACAAGCTTGTGACGAGAGGATACATGGGACGTGGAAAGGGTAAGAACGGGGCTGATCTAACTTGCAGAGGAATTTGCTAACACCCTGCAGACGGATTCACATCGCTTCTCGTCAAGTCCGAGGGCGGCGAGGCCGAGGAGATTATCGACGAGGAGAACGGGATCCTCATCTCGGCGATGCTGCGCCAGTACTTCATGGGTCTGCGGACGGTGGGCCAGTGGACGAACCTGGCGAGCCACTGGCGAAAGGTGGCCGACAACTGCAGCACGCCGCTGTCGCCCGTCCTCCCGTCCTCACCAGTCCTTGAAAACTTCGGGAGGGCGAGGCGGAACACCCTCGAGCGCCTGTACAGCGAGGAGACGTCCCTCGAGTGGATCGGGTTCCTGCACTCGCGTATCGGATTGCAGCGGGCCCCCATCAACGATGATGTTAGCGACACCGAGAGTGAGAATGGGGCGGAGGACGTCCAGAACGGGGATGGCCTGCCAACGGTGGACGACGACAAGATGGAGATTGAGCTGCTGCTGATGCGCAAATTTGCTACGAGGTGGGTGATGAAGACGGGCCTGAAGACTAAGGTGTGTGACCCCATGAGCGAGGCCGAAGCATCGGTGGACTGGACGAGGACGATTGCGCCGGTGGTCGAGGGACGGATCAAGATGGTGCAGTGACAAGGACCGGCAGGCGACCTACCACGCCACCGGGTCCCCGGATTTCCTGATAGAGATAACGACGGGACCATAAAAGGAATCTAATGACCAATTACGACGTAAGAATATAAAGTGAACGAGTTATGCAACGTTGTCCCTGTGCCAAAGTCGCTCGCTAAAGGATGGTGGTTGAGATCCCCGGCGGGAAGGGGGAAGCGAAGGGGAAGGGGGGCAAGGACCCTGGAACAATGACATGCAGATCAGATCAGCTTGACCCGGAGGCAGATCCCGTTGATACCATCGTCGAACAGGGAAGGGCAACTGACTCTGACGTCTCCCGGACGGACTTGTTGCTGTTAGCGCCAGGAGAATGGGATCATGTCCTGATCATTCCTTGGCCAGCCTCCGGGTTGGCGCCTGTGGAGAAAGATGCTGGGCACTGGTGAGTGGATGGACACGAGGGATTCGGGATTACGCCAGTGTTCATGCAGGCAGCTATCTGAGATGGGACGGGCGGACATTATTATCATGTGGAGGGTTGATCGAAGATGAGATGATGGCCTTCAGGACGTGGAACCCTGGTTCTCAGCCCGCCGCCCTAACCTATATGGTTCAATCTTACCGCTATAATATCATGCGACTACGAAGAGGAAGAGTACACGTTGTATCAAGTCAGAGAGGATTGGGTTGAACAGAGAGACGAGGGCTCGTAGTTTGAGCACGGTGGTTGAGGCATGACACCACGGGCAAGACCCTGAAGCAGCAACGGACAAATCACCACGCGAGCATTTGTCAGGACTGGCGGGTTACACTGTCCCTTGCGTAGCATGCGGACGGAGCCGAGTGTAAGTCACATTGGTGTGGACAAGTGAACTGACGACAGGCGATTCTGGAGCGTCGTCGGAGCAGCGGAGAATTAGAAATACGGAACAAATCGAAAACGACTACTACACGAGATGACTGTTCCGGCACCTGATCTGATCTGAAAACAATTTAACTCGATTTAACGGCCGGTGTCGCGTGTTGAGTGTGGGCGGGATGCTGGGACATGCCCCCATCCGCTCTTCTGTTGGACCACTAGGGGATGAGCTGACACTGAAATTTACAGTGTGATCCCTGCATATCGCCTAATGAGATGCATTGCGCTAGCAGGCGAGTGGGCTGTTTTTCTGTGCTTCGATCCGCCGTGGAGGTTCGTCTCGATGCTGCTGCGGCGTGGGAAAGTCGCCGGCAATGCAGGCTCCCAACGCTCTGCACAGCACACTGGGGAGAATTCTCTTTAGGTCACCGGGCCATTCTCACCACTCATCTACACAGCCTGCTGCGATATTCTGTGCTCCGACGGCCTGGAGCTCGGGTGCGGCCGGACGCGGATCCGTCTCCCGGCCTGCCCCGGAAATCAGACCACCATCAGATGAGCAGGTCCCAGGCCAGGGTCGGTCCCGGCAGCTCGCCCACTGTAGCTGGGCAGGCAAATGGATGGCTACTGAATGGTCAGAGGTCCGTGAAGCCTCTCAGATGACGTCGAGGCCTGGAGCCCTGATCCCTCGCCAGAGCTGTCGCCGGCGCCGGTCACAGCGTTGAGGCCTGCCAGCCACCCCGGCCATAGATCTCGCCATTTTCTTTTTCAAGAGGCGGCGGCCATATCTTTCTTCTTCCCCTCCTTCCTGTTCCCATGTTCCTGCTGAGAAGACGTCCTGTTCTTTGTTAAGAAGCGAGCCTGCATCTGTGCTGTACTGCTCCGACTGTGCATGCACATACGATCGATCATCGAACCACCGCACACCCCTCCATCCTCGTGATTTCCCCGCCGATACTGGTGGTGCTTTTTGAAATCTTCGATCTTGACATCTATTTATTTTAGCTGCCATTGCCCTAATAGCTTCTCGATAGCTTGCGGCTACATATAGGATCATAGCTGTAAAGCTGCCTATACCCATCCCATCACACAAGCTGGTCCCTTCAGACCCCAGATTCGTTTCATCATGGCGCAACCGCGGCTGTTCATGACCTTCTCCCGCGAGGAAATTTACACCAACCTCGAGACTCGCATCCACTACCTTCACAGCTTCATTGATTTCAGTAGTAGTGAGTCCCCCTCCTCAATCTACTCTCCTCACTCTGCCTTCCTCAGGATCCTGTTCGCTGACCATATGCTCAAATAGAGGACATTGAGGCCCTAATTGGCGGCGCCAAGTACGTCAAGGCGCTGATCCCCGCCGTCGTCAACATCGTCTATAAGAAGCTCCTGCAGTACGATATCACTGCCCGCGCCTTCACGACTCGCTCCACCAGCTTCGAGGGCCCAATGGACGTGCGCCTGACCGAAGACAGCCCTCACATCCAGCACAGAAAGATGTTCATGCGGGCGTACCTGAATAAGCTGTGCTCTGACCCCAGCCGGATGGAGTTCTGGGAGTACCTGGACAAAGTCGGGTAGGTCCAAGCCAATTGTACCCCAAATTCACGATCTCGAGTCGGTTCTGACTTTTAACACAGCATGATGCACGTCGGTCTGGGCCGAGCGCACCCCCTCCACGTCGAATACATCCACCTGGGCATGACCCTCGCCCTGATCCAGGACATCATGAACGAGGCCATCCTCTCCCACCCCCGCCTGGCGCTCCCCCGCAAGATCGCCATCATCAAGGCCCTCAACAAGGTAATCTGGATCCAGAACGACCTCCTGGCCAAGTGGCAGGTCAAGGACGCCGACGAGTTCCGCAACGACGACGAGGACATCGTCATCGAGAAGGAAGGGTATGTCAACGGCATCAAGATCCTCCGCACAGACGACGACGGCAGCAGCGGCGAGGAGTCGCGGCCCGACTCGCCCTCCCGCATCCCCAGACCGAGCACGACGGGCGTCCACCCCGCACCCCCGCCGGGTCTGTGCCCCTTCGCATCCATGGTGGACGGGCTGGACCTGGACGGCAAGGAGGCGGCGCCCGCGACGCCTCCCCCAAGAAGCCGTACGTCGCGCCGCGGCTGGCGGGGTACAAGCCCGAGAACTTTGGCGACGACAAGGTGAATCCCAACGCGCCGAGGGAGGAGACGGAGCAGCTGGTCGCTCCGGAGGCTTGGTAGAGAGGAGAAAGAAAGTAAAAGATTTTAATGACATGTTTTTGTGTTCTCTGAATTGTTTAAAACTGTGGTTCTTCGCTGGCATATAAAGTCTCTACCTTCTTTTCGTTCTGCATTCAATAGGAGTGTCGGGTGTTCATGTGATTCTTTGACTGTTTTGAGAGCGGCGCCTGGTCTCGAGTGTAAGAATGAGTTCTATCTGGTTTGGTTACAGGTCCGAGAGGGACTGTTAGTCGGCATTTACCTTGATGCTCTAATACCACCAGACAATTTCCGCTCATTGTGAAGCTTATGATAGTAATTGTGCGTCTCTGCCCAGTCATGTTCATATGACGGGGTATCGGAAGCGCACTTGTTCAAGATCGTATAATTGATCGCGCTTCCAGTCGTAATTCCCTGATAAATGACGGACCGTGTTAACCAGATGGGATAGACGGGATGATCGCTCAGTGGTGACTTACTTCCGGTGCCGAGGTTGACATCTTCGACGGGGATGTGAACCCAGAATCCCGCTCGAAATGTCGACCCCGACGCTTCTTCCAGCCCCTTGTCGCCGCTGGTGGCCGCTGAAGGCGTCTCCCGCCAGCACTTGAGGCCCTCGATGTCTGCGCGCTGCGGTCTGGTCGCCTCTTTGCCTTGCTTCTCGACGAGGGCGAGGTCGGTCACTTCGTACCATATCCATTTGGGACAGGAGATGGTGACGTCTGTGGATGGCGGCACGATCCTGTCAAGGAGTGCGTCGATGTCTGGAAACAGGCGGGTTTGCAACCGTGATGCCAATGTGTCCTTGCTACTGTACGGCCAGTTCAGACCTGTTGCAGCGTCCAGTTCACCCCACGTTAAGCTGGCAAAGGTGATGCGGAGGACCTGCAGGGAGGGGAACAGAGGTTCTGTCTGGCGTTTGTGAGATTTGGATGCTGCCTGGCCCGTGAAGCCGAGGGTGAGAGGAACCTGGGTTGCATTCCAGACAAGTTCTAGTGAAGTGATGCGTGATAAAACATTCGGCGTCATGATGTCCGGTAAGTGATGTAGGAGGGGGCGGACGCGATGTGGATGGTGTTTGTTCTGTATAGCACGTCCATGCCCTCTAGATATCTGCAGTAGATACGATTAATTACCTGGCATCGATTAGAGAAATGGTATATACTCACGCTTGACGACAGGACAGTAGCCAGCCCAGAGCCCCAATCTGGCATTTCCCGGGCCACTCTCCCGGCCACTCATTGCATGTCCCTGCGCCCTCGAGACAGCAATCTCCATTCGGCTCAGACGCGATGCCATGGCCGATGGGCCAGCTGCGTCGTCTGCCGTAAGACAAGGCGCTGCATGTGGGTGGGATGCGATGACACACGCACCCAAACCACGTCCACCGCCTGGCCTCGCCGGTGAGGAGATGAGACGGAGAACCGGTCATGGAGCCGTCGGCGGTGGCGACGGCGCTGTACTCGATGCCGGCATGGGTGTTGGATAAGTCGTCGGACTTCGCATCCACGAGGTGGAAGGGGTGCTGGAACTCCAGGTTCATGTGCAGCGTGCGATGGCCGAACGCTTCAATCAGAATGAGACGGCGGATCTCAGCCGGCAGACGATCAAAGAACAGGTCAGACTTCCTTCTCGAGGTTCTCCTCGACCGACCGGAGATGGTGACAGCGTCGCGCCGGGCGAGGAAGCGCCTCGCGAACTCCCTGTCGCGGCGCCTGTACTCGCGGCGCTCCTCGTGGTACAGCGACCAAGGATCGATGATGGGCAGGATGGTGTGGTCAACGAGCTTCCAGATGTGCGCGAAGAGGGCGAGCAGCAGCATGCCGACGGTTACGACGAGGCCGAGGGCCAGTTCCGGCAGGCACCTGACGACGCCGATGCGCCTGCACTCGCTCCAGATGTCGGGCCAGATGTCGCCGACGTCGCGCAGCGTCGTCTTGAAGGACGGCGTCGAGCACATGTGCTCCCTCACCGCCGCCAGGCACGAGACTGAGCTTGTCATGATGCATGTTCCCGCGACGCCCCAGCAGATGGTAGAGATGAGAACAACGGCTCGAGATAGCAGGCACGATTCAACTTGAATCAAAGGACAAGGACGGGAACTAGCCAGGGGCCTGACATTGATGGCGGACGCCGAGTTTACAATGCATCTTCTAGCCCTCTAGCTCCAGCTCTACACCCACATTGATTCAGGTCACTCCGGTGTAGAAGTGCATAGTGCAGCGGCTACGTGCATCTCCGCCAAGAGCCACTATCAGAAGACGGACCAGATTCCAGATCCGGGTCCAATGGGGAGCGTGTGGCCCAGATTTGCCTTTGCTCGCCCCCCATCTGACTCTGGTCCAGCCTGAGCACCGGCGGGAGACGACAGAGCTAAACGGGCTACCCCGGGCATTAATTGGTGACGGTCGTGATTAGTCTACTTGGATCTTAGACTCTTGTAGCTGGTTCGTATATGCAAAGAATCTACAAATTGGGCCCTGGTTGGCGATCGGGCTTTAGAGTCTAGACCGCCGTCCCTTGAGCCGGACCCAATCTCATCCCTGTTCCACACCACCATCTCTTCCAATCTGCTCGCTACTCGAGCTTCTGGTTGCCTTTGCTCGCCGACCTGATGGTTGCTTCTAGCGGGAACACCTGGTTCTCAGCCGTCACCCCCTTGTACACCTTATCCCACCTATCCTGCAGCGGCGCGGGCGTCTTCCAGGCCAGTTCTTCGTCCCGCAGCCAGAGCCTGACGAGGTGGCGTCTATTTTCAACACAAGAGAAGAAAAAGAAATATCAGCCACACGCACAGCTTGGCAAATCGGAAATTTGAGAGCATGATTATCAGGGATGGGGGGAAAGGTAGACATACTGCTTCTCCTCGGAGTCTTTGAACCCTCCGCGCGCGTGGAAGATGCTGAGGTTGTTGACGAACTGGATGTCGCCCGCCTTGAACTCGAGCGCGACGGCGTGCTTCTCCGCCGCGTAGTGCAGCGCATCGAGCGCCTCGGCCTGGGCTTCGGTGATGGCCGGGATGTTGGCTGATCGAGGGAGGCCCCAGTACCCCGTGAAGGAGCGCCGGGCGTACTGGATGATCAGCCTCTCCGGATCGCCATCCTTGGGAGGCTGGTGGTATAGCAGGGGCCGGAGGGAGTAGCCTGGGGGACCAAGCTTGCCGAACCTGTGATTTTTTCATGTCTCAGCCTGTGAGTAACCTTGAGACAACGGAGGGAACTCACTCGTCAAACGCCCATGGCTCGGCGAGCGTTCGGATCAGGTCTGGCCGCGTCTGGGCCAGCTCGTTGTAGACGGTCCAGCTGCTCGAAAGGTAGCTCTCGCCGCCCTCGGCCGCGGACTGCAGCGCGAACAGGGAGATGATATCGCCCGCGTCCGTGTGGAAGACCTGCTTCTCCGTCGTGTACGCGGGGGCGCCGATACTGTGCGCGTCAAACTGTTTGGTCAGGTCTTTGATGTGGGCGAGAGCGACGTCGGCCGGCCGGCCCTGGTAGGAGCTGTCCTGGCGGCCACGGATCGAGGCCACGTGCGAGGCGAGGCCGACGTAGATGATGATATTCTCCTCGCGCGTGTAGCGGTCGACGGGGATGCCCCGGACGACCTTGAAGCCGTGGCCGCTGTGGAGCTCGCGCGAGATGGAGCGGAGGGTGGAGTGCAGGGGGCCGAGGGGGAATGTCTCCCGGCTGATCTCCCCCAGGGGCTTGCCGGATTCTGGGCGAGGTCATGTTAGATCATGCCGCGTCTTGTCTCGACGTGGGAGTGAACTTTGGGGGACAGCAACCTACTCTTGAAAGCTTCAAGGGCTTGGTGAATCTCCTCGAGCTCTGCCCCGTTCAGCTCGTATGACCACTTGTACGTATCGGACACAGTCGCGCCGTCCCAGACAAGTGGTGAGTCTAGCCGCTGGGGGAATCCTTCCGGCAGAGTCTTGGGGAGTTCCTCGGACTGCTGACGTCTATGGATTCTGATCTTGTACGTCTCTGGGTTGGGGGTGTATGCGATGTCGGGTTGGCCAGGAGGGCCCGGTAGTGTCTCGACGAGAGTGGCAGACATGATGGAAATTCACCACGGTAATTTCACGACGCAGATATTCGGATTCTTGGATACATCTATTCCATCATGTGCCCGTATCGAGCGAAGAGAGTGTCTCTATTTGTAATCGTAAACGATCTATCACGTTCAAATCATCATGGCTGACGCCATTGCGGGGAAGGGGTTGCATCCGATCCCGCACCAGGACAATAATGAGCACCCTATTTTCCTTGAATCTATTTGTCACTCCTAATCGAGTCTCGTGGCGATCATGGTGACTTCCGAGCATCGGCTTTGCTGAATGCCGGGTGGAGATAGTGGTGAGTGCGGTACTCCTGAGGGAGGTAGCAAGACTCGATAACTGCGTCCATGCTGCTATTTCTCGCACAGATCCGTCAAAGAATTAGCCTGCCTGGGCTTAGATGGCTGGCTGGCTTGATCTCCGTGTATGCCCTGGATTCCCACTGCTTGATGTATAGCCACTACGAGCCGGTATCCCCAGGGGCTGTCGTGCAGCCATTATACAACTTGGAGTCGCACGAGTCGACTAATCGAACCGAACGCCGTCCATGCACGCCGTCCCTCCCATCAGCCTGTCAAACAAGGCCATGTCAACGCCTTGGAAGGCCCATTCATCCGCTTCATCCATCTCGCTGGAGCCGAGGTCGGCTTGCTGCTGGAGATTGATATTATCGTTACAGTACATCATAGGTCGTTCATACTCGGACGCGCGCAGCTGCATGATCGGTTGTTGAGATGTAGCCTGGTCCAGCAAGGGCTGCCGAGAGATGGGGCCCTGTCGAGCAATCCGGACAATGCCAATGTACGGAATGCGCAAGTGAAGAGCTTCGCCCCCGGCTTGGTCGTCTTGTCTATCAATATCATCCATGTCATCATCTCCATTTACGCTGCTGGTTGCATAGTTTACCCCTTCGGCTGCGTCTGCCTCGATGGCGAGCAGTCGTCGTATTAACCTGGCATTCTTGCCAGAGATGACGTCGTTGTTGGCGTTGCTGAGTATGTCCATTCTCTCCAGCGCCTGATTCAGCATGGAGAGGTCGCCTAGACGTTGGTGAGCAAGAAAATGGTTCGCTTCTGACCCATGGTGTGGGCATCGATGTGGGCTAGGAGAAGCGTCATGGCGGCTAGAAGCGCAAAGAAATCTACGGGCCGCGAGCAAGAAGACATCGGGTTGAAGGTCCGGTGTGCTATGAATCGTGTCATAATCTCCCGACCGGCATTCATGCAGGTAAATTTGGAGTTTTCCTCATGTTGGTTATTGTCTCCTATCCGCATCATGTGAGGAAGATGGAGTTGGATCAGCAACGCATAGTAGTAGACCTGGGCTGACAAGCGAAGTGTTTCTAAAAGAGTGTCGGGCGATGCAGGAGTAAGGTTGAGGAAGTTCACAGGCCGCCAAAAGCTTCCCGGCATACTCTTTGAAACCATCAGTAGCTCGGCGTCGATTGCATGGGTGGTTGCGATGCCACCTGAGCTGAATTCACCCTCGTTGCGTTCTAGAACACGAGATGCGATCACTGTAAGAGATCTCTCAAACTTGCCCAAGGGAGGCTCGCGGGCCAAAACAGAACTAGCCCCGATACTCGTGTCAGGAGTGCCCTGCGGTAGACCGAGCAGGAGACTGAGGTAACGGTCCATGTAGATGATGCGGAACCACATAAACTTGGGATCGGCATCCAGCGCCGGGTCGATGCGTTTCGGTGACGGAGTAGGAGAACGATGGAGGCCCATCAGCTGAGCAGCTGCCATTGCTCTACGATAGACGCCCCAAGCTCGTCGTAGATTACCACAATTTACTTCGTAGACACCCTCTAGCATAACGCAATAGAGATAGTCTATGGTCCCGCTCATCCCTTCTCTTGTAGTTACCCATGTTGTAGCAGTCGTCACGAAACGACTCATAAGAGTGTTCTGTGGCTCGGAAAGTGACCGGAGCTTCTCGCTGTACGGTGTCTGCAATGTGATGGCAAACAAGAGCATCATTCTCGCTAGACTCACTGGATGCCTGTGGGGGCCAGGGAGAGCCGGAGCCGCAACAGGCGTTGCCAGTGTCTCATATGTCAGCTTACTATGAGGTTGGGTGTTCATGATTTGTGTATATAGAGACGGCCGGGAGCTCTCCTTGAGGAGAATACGGGCGTCCTCGCCTCTTGGGAAAGCTCCGAGCAAGTGATGCACCGCGGTTTCATTGCCAACTCCGTTCCACTCAACACGCGAGTCCGGGACGAGGACGGACTCCGGCACAGACTCTCCATGCAAACTCTGAGGAGACGTTAGAACCAACAGGCTACTCTAAGAAGCTAGGACCCGCAAGGACTATGGGACTACGTACCTGCACAGGTGTCAAAGGAAATGGAACCAGCTGCGCGGACACCGGTGAATCATTGGCCTGAGCTCTCGAGTCATCACCGCCCGACTGCCACTCTTGGCGTGGAGCTTGACTGGTCGCCGCAGCATGGGGATTGGCCAGAAAGCCCTTGATGAAGTCTTCTACTCTCGCGATGCGCTCACCAAGCTGTTGGCCGCCGCTCCTGGTCGCCGCCGGGACCAAGTCCTCGGGCATTTCCTGCGTGACACAGGGAACACGCCGGCGCAAACACCCATTGCAAGTTGTACCATCCTGCGAGGGAAAGATGCATCTGATTTTTCGTCGTTTGCACTCCCAGCATGACCGTGTTCCTTTCCGGATCTTCCTTCGTGTAGAGTCTTGTGGGGTTGCCATGGGAGAGGGGCCTTGACCCGGGGTGATGCTGTTCATCGTCGTCTGTCTGACACGAAGGGATCGATGGAGTATCCTCCAACGAAATGCGGGCGAGTTCACGGAGTTCTGTTTACCAATTCGTCCACCGTAGCGGACGGAGGAGAGTCACGGCGGAAGGAAATGGGTTGATAATCAAGTCCGCCGTCGTCTCGGACGAAGCATCTGATCGGCATTGCTGACAAACCCCACATCCGATATTCCATTTGTATGATTGGTCACACTTCTCTTTATTCCGCCGTCGCGGGCGAAAATGCTTGGCGAGCTCCCCCCCCTGAACATATCTCCCTACATTGGTGTCTGCGTGTAACAGGCTGTTCATTCGGTGTGGCCCGATCGTAGTGAGACTCGTCGAATTTCCGAGAAATCCAAGCTGAATAATGTTCAGATATCGACAGTTAGATCTGATCATTGTGATGGCGAAACAGTCCAAACTCTACATCAAGGTTTGGCTTTTGGATCTCGATAGCTGGCCTGCATTCAAACCTCTTTGTTAGCAATCTGTTAGATCCATTTCTCTTTTGACAAATCATCTCCGTATCGGCGGAAGCGTCCTGTTACTGCTTACAAATTTGCCCTTGGGAGAGCTTCCCAAATGGCGTGGTTGTAATAACGTAAACAAAGCCTCATATATACTCGACTTTAACGTGTAGTTCAAGGTACAGCACTGGAGACTCATCACTTGGATTTCTAATTACGGACTCATGATGGCTTCGGAAAAGCTTGACAATGCACCCCAGCCAGATCTGGAGCTGGCGACGGATGGCGACAAGTATATCAACGACGCCTCAAACGATACGATTAACGAAAGCTCCAAGAATACCGCCAACGGGACCTCCAAAGATGCCTCTAAAGATATCACCAAGGATGGAGTAGCCAAAAAACCGCCCGTACAAGCTGGCGGCCCTCCTGGAGCGCCTTCACCCCCTCCCGATGGCGGATTAGTTGCATGGCTCCAGGTCGCCTCGGGCTTCGTCCTATTCTTCAATACATGGGGTCTGATCAGTGCTTTTGGTGTCTTTCAGGCGTACTATGAGTCTGGTGTGCTTTTCCAGGCCACTTCTTCTAACATCTCATGGATTGGATCCATCCAGTCCTTCCTCCTTCAATTCGCCGGACTGATCGCTGGACCACTCTATGATAGAGGTTACTTGCGACTTCTCCTTGTCACTGGAAGCTTCATGATCGTCTTTGGCCTGATGATGCTGTCCTTGTGTACCGTGTATTGGCAGGCGTTGCTGGCACAGGCCTTTGTTATCGGCATTGGCGCTGGGCTGCTCTTTGTCCCAACAGTGTCGCTTCTCCCGACGTATTTCAGCACTCACATGGGCCTCGCTGTTGGAGTTGCCTCGTCCGGCTCCTCACTCGGCGGTGTCATCTACCCCATTGTGCTATACCGTCTGATCGACCAGATCGGCTTCCCCTGGGCTGTGAGATGTCTCGGCTTCATCGCCCTTGCGACCTTCATCGTCCCCCTGGTTTTCATGCGCGTCAGAGTCCGTGTGCCAAAGCCACGAGCCATCGTTGACTGGTCCGCCTTCACCGACGTTCCATTTGCGACTTTCATGCTGGCCGTGCTCATCATCTTCATCGCCCAATGCGTGCTGCTCTTCTACATCTCCTTCTACCCGGTGAACCGCAGCCTCACCAACGAGTCCCTTGGATTCTATATGACGGCCATCTTCAACGCTGGATCGGTGCTGGGGCGCATCTTACCCAACGCCCTGTCTGATCGTATCGGTCCGTTCAACACCATGGGCCCCTTGACGTTGGTCTACGGCACAACAATTTGTTGTCTGTTAGCTGTGCACAATGCGGCTGGAATGGTTGTGGAAGGAATCGTCACGGGCTTTTTCAGTGGCATGGTCATTGCTCTACCACCTGTATGCTTCCGCATGCTCACCAAGAATCCTTCTATGATCGGTACACGCATGGGTCAAGGGTTTGCCATCAGTGGATTGGGATTGCTGCTCGGAGGTCCTAGTGCGGGTGCCATCCTCGGGAGCAATGAGCCATTGAACTGGACGGGAATATGGCTCTATGGAGGTGTCTGTGGTTTAGTGGCTGGCTTGATTATTCTTGCTGTTCGCGTTATGAGAGCTGGATTCGCGCTGAAAGTGAAGGCATGATATGCAATTGAACCAACAGCGAAACCAGGAGTAGCTACACCAATAGCCGTATTCGGATGTCGACACTGAGCTTTCCCCATATAAATTGCTATTCTATTCTAAGGAGATGAGACTTAGCATTAAACATGATACCCTTTGACGCGAGGGAGGCATATTATTCTTGTATTGTTTTGTTAGGTCGAACAGTCTGTTTTATTTTTTATTTATTTTTATTTAATATTTCTACGATAGCTCACTGGAAAAGGAGATGAGGGGTGAAACAGAAAATAAAGACTGAGTTCTTCTGATTTTCAATCTACCAGATTCTTTCCTGGAATCTACAGATAATCAAACACTTGAACAAATAAAATCATAAGCTCTCACAGTGGCTTTCCAGCCATCCGACTCAGGATCGCTACTCAAATCGCATATATGAGGAGCCCCCTCCAGAAGCACCAGACCAGTCTTGATACCTCGTTCAAGCATCGCTTGATACGTAGTGTTACTCTGCTGCCACGGAATCAGATCGTCAGATGTGCCGTGAACGAAAAAGGTAGGAACATTGTAGTCGCCCAGATCAATGTGAGCACGCGGACTATGTGCCTTGATAGTTTCGACAGAAGGCTGTGGAAGCTTGCTCCAGTCCTCCACGTCCGGGTGTTTCTCCGTGGCCGTCTTGCGACTAGGCAAGCCATTCATAATCACAGGCAGGGTTTGGGCCTTCCAGTTGATGTGAAAGACAATCCGGCATCTCGCATCGTCTTGGCTGCGTGGGTCGGCAATGGGTTCTTCCCAAGCTCCAACCATCTCATAGTTGGTAATCGCTTCATCCTCCACACCTTCGAGAACATCATACTGTAGCCCCTTGTACGGTGCCCCATTAGGGTATATGGGGTTCTGCCACCAGGGATCCTCGTAGTCGGTCGGGGCATAGAAGGCAAGAATGGCAGCTGGTGGTGGAAGGCCTCGTTGAGGCGCTGTCCAGGCCAAAGACATAGCAAGCTGTCCTCCAGAAGACCATCCTACGACGACCACCTTCTCCCCATCGATTTCGACTCCTAGTTGCGGAAGATTGAGGTGAGGTAGCTGGTTGCGAGCCCACTCAAGAGCATCACATACATCTGTCATGGCTCCCTCGGCAAGCGGAACTTCTGGACAAAGCCTATAATCTAGACTGACCGGAAGAAACCCTTTGTTAAGCAAGAGACGCGTCTGTGCTGGCCTGATATCCTTTCTGCTGAATAGCATATGGCTACCCCCATGAATCATTAACGCTATTGGATTGTTAGCTATATAGACATCAACAAGTGAAGAGGCTTACCTACCAATGGGTATTTTCTTCTTTTGGATCGGAGCCTCATCATCGATGATGGGGCAGTAGATGTCGGCATGAATCTTCTGGCTCCCAATCGTTTTATAAACCACAGTCTCAATTGAAGCTTTCACGGACTTGCCAACAACCACTGGCTTGACTTGGGTGGGAAATGCTGAGATCACGCGAACCGTTTTCGACTCCGGTGTCACACCTTCACTCCAAGACACCTCTCCAAAACCTGCAGCTTTCATCCTTCGCTCCCAGTCTTTCTCATCAATTAGTGCGTGCTGACGGCCGTCTTCGAACAACCACCATCCCTCAAAGAGCCCAACAACAATGTCGAGCCAATACATATTCTTGGTAATCTCAATCAAGGAAAGGAACCCATCGTCCCGAAGCATTTTACGGATGTGTTTGAGTGATACTTCAAGATTCCTAGTAGCGTGAATACAGTTGGTCGCAATGATGCAATGAAAGGCGCCTTCAAAATCTGGCTTAGGAGGTTGTTCAATATCTAGGACATCGAACGAAATATCATTCATGCCCTTGAATTGCTTTGATGCGGCGGTTACTAACGACGAGCTGAGATCGGTGAAGATGTACTCAAAGTCAATACCCGCGGCCCTCAGCACACTGAGGAGGTATCTAGTCGTGCCGCCTGTTCCCGCACCAATCTCGAGGATTCTAAACTTGCCCGTGCCGGTTGAGTTGGTGAATGCTTTGAGTAGAAAACTACCGAGGACCAGCGTGGGGGTTCGTAGAAGGGGCCAGAACTCGTACATCTCTTCCAGCGTCTTCTTGTTCTCACGGTTGCCGAAGACGACTTGGATGCCCTCCTTGTCGCCTCGTAGGCAGGCCGCCATTTCCGATCCGACGGCACGTACAAGCTTGTTGACACTGGCGTGCTGTGGAAACAAGTCTTTGGTTTGATTGTAAATGGATTCAGCAGATTCGGGATCAACAGGAACCTTGGTCCGGGTAAAAGCCCCGGCGCTTTCTTTAATAAGTTTCCCATCCTCAAGGACACGATACAATTGGCGTGCCAATTGCGAATGTTTGCTAAGAGCACTGATCTGCGGAACTTGGCCACCATTTGGAATATTCCGGACATCGCATCCCAAGTCAGCAAATGCTTCCACAACGTAGGCCAAGACCAGACGTGCTTGATGAGGGTACGCTTTCTCCCAGAAACCAACAGCTTGCGTGGTTTCCGCTAGATGATCATATCTCAGGCGCGTTGCCTCAAACGAGTCATAGGCAGAGATAATAGTAGGCTTATCCGTGGGTTTCATCTCTTTTGGTCTCTCCCCTTCCAAGCCGCCTATTCCCGGCGTTGTCACCCTAGTGACTGGCGTTGACTGCGTATCAGATGACGAGGCTCTAGCAGAATCACTGTCGTCATTTTCGTCGTCTTCTGCCTCTTCGCCGCCCAGGCCTAGCTTTTCATCGACGTGAGCGACGATTGCTTTGAGATTTGGGAAGAATAAAAAGCTTGATAGATCAATGGTAACTCCCATCGCCGCCCGGATATCGTTCAGCACCTCGGTTGCCATGAGCGAGTCAACTCCAAGATCATCCAGTGTAGAGTCATCCTTCAAATCATCAACTGGCACGTCAGTCACGTTGGAAATTATCTGGAAAAGCTCGTGTCGTTTACCAACTAATTTTCGAGCAGAGGGCGTGGAGGTAGATTGCTCCGTTGAGTGAGTATACGCTTCAGTCTCCTTTCTATCGTCTGCGGTCTCAATGTTTCTGGTCGACTTGGACTTGTTGACACTTTTCAACACGCGAGCCAAAAGGTTCTGAGACATCTTAGAGAACTGGAAGCCGAAAGCAGCCATAACCATCTTCTTGGTTCTGGAATCAAAGATGTAAGCGTCTGCTGTGGCATCAGTTTCTCCGCCCTCGCTCATGGTGGAATACACGAGCCATTCCCCAGCATCAGGGTCGAAGCCACCGCCGATCTCGATATGCTCAATCTTATTACAGACGAAGACATCATCCATGCTTGGATTATTGAAATAGTTGACTAGAAATCCAGCAAACTGCATAAAGCTATCAGTCATGGGTGTGTCACAAAGGCGTTGATCTTTGGGATCGTCTGCTGGGGGTGTGATTCTAACGATTCCGGCAGCCTCTAAGCCCACGCAAGACACAGATTTAATACCCTGGAAAGGTTTTCCATAGTATACAACAGTATTGAATGCTCGATAGACATGCTTGCCTTGCATCTTCTCTGCATCCGGGTGGTTCATCACGTTTTGATATCTCCGGTGGCCCGTCAAGGTCTCAAACCGCTCGAAATCTCTTGTGGATTGTTTGTCGTCACGTTTCTTAAGATAGACCTTGCCGGTAGAATGCTCGAAAGGCTCAGCGCCCTGGATGTCCGTGTCTTGTGTTGTGATACGAAATGACCAAGAAGGGCTGGCAGTATCGAGTTTGCTCAGCAGAAGTGTGATCTTTTTGCCGGTGCTTGAGCCAATTGGTGAAGCCATGAAAAGATCATCAACTGTTGGGACATATGAGAAGGCCTCAACATCATTTTCAAGGAAGAGGGCTGCGCGAGACACAACCTCGTAGTATAGGGAAGCAGGGGCGAGGGTTTGTCCAGCCATCACATGCCCGCCCAGCATTGTTCGGAAGCGATCGGCGCGAGGATCAATTTGGAAAACGGCCTCCATTTTGGATGCATCCTGGAAGTCAACGAATTTCAATAGCGTTGGAGGATCTGTGGCATTTTCTTTCTGTTTCACGGTCTCATCGTTTGCGACCGAACCTCTTCCGGTGAATCCAAGCCAATGACGAGTCTTTTCGAATTGGATAGGGGGTAGACTCAAGTAGCTGAAGTCTTGCTTCTGGATTCGGTGGAATGGCCAGTATTGTGTGGAATAACCCTTTCTCCAGAGGTCAACCGTGATATCAGCTAACGAGTCTTGTGCATTTGCAGAAGTGAGTTGAGGGGAATAAAAGCTGTGGCCCCGAGGATCTCCAACAGACCCTTTGACAAGTTGCATAACTGAAGAACCGCGCCCTGCTTCTATCCACGTACACTTTGAGAACTGAGATGTCAATCTTTCCACGGCTTGTTGAAAGAATACTGGTTGTCTTGTATGCTTTGAAACGATGCTGAATTCCGGTTGGGCTTTGGTCTCATGTTCGTCGGTTGTTTCAAGCTGGATTTGCGTATCCCTCCATTGTAACTGCTGAGCTAAAGACTCGAGATGAGACAACATAGGTTCAGTAAACTGTGAATGGAAACCATTTGTGACATTCAACCTCTTGGTGCGGATCGAGTCCCGAAGGTATGGAGAACTAGCAACGTGCGACTGCAAGAGTTGAATAGAGTGCGCAGAACCCACGACAACATGACTCTTTGGTCCGTTATAACATGCTATCTCGGCATAAAAACTTTCTTCTTTCGCTTCTAGAGTCTGGATTATTTCTTCCACTGTCTTGCGATCGGCAGTTATGAACAACATGGAGCCAGCCTCAGACCCCCAGTGCTGCTGCATCAGAGACGCTCGGCCTGAGACTAACGCCAACGCATCGAACAGGGAGAGTGCACCAGACACACATAAAGCCGTGAGCTGACCAAAGCTGTGTCCGACAACAGCACTAATCTTTAGTCCACATTCGATCCAAGCTTTGGCAGAAGCATACTGGACCGCAAACAAGGATGTGTGTAGAGTGACTAGATTTCTCAATGGTCTTGTCTCGAAAATAGAGGGGTAGAGGCTCTCTAGTCCGGATGAGATTACCCACTCGTCGATGGAATCCAAATGCTTCCGGAATATCTTGGCTGAATTGTAGATTTCTCGCGAGAGACCAATATATTCGCTCTCTTGACCTCCAAATACGAGCACGACAGGATTGCTTGCCTCCGTTGGGGTTATTCCTGACCCACCAGCGGCAGCTTGAAGTTTGGCCTCCAGATCCGAAATGCTGTTCACTGCCGTAGATAATGCGAAAGGCAACGAATGGTTACCTCTATCGGCGAGACTGAAAGAAAGAGATGCTAGGATGTTTTCCCGACGGTATACTGATTCAGAGTCGTCTAGCCAAGACAAGAGTTTCTGACAGTATCGTGACAGACCATTCGAAGATCCGGCGGATATAAAGATCGGATACTTTGAAAAGGATGCAGGGTCATCATTAGACATAGGGTCTGACATTTGTCGAACAATGACAGCAGAGTTGCTGCCAGCTGCCCCATAGCTGTTTACACAAGCTATAAGTGAAGATGCCTCCCATGGTATTTCTTTTCGAGAAATGGACATCTGATGCTGATCAAAAGCTGGGAGCTTTGGATTCAGAGACTTGAAGCTTGCTTGGGCTGTTATCTTTCGATGTCTCATCATCAGCAGCACTTTGATAAGGCCAGCTACACCGGCTGTAGCCTCAGTATGGCCAATGTTCCCCTTAATCGAGCCAAAATGGAGAACAGAATCTCGGGTAGGTCCACCGAACGCGTCACGGATACTGCGAACTTCAATTGGATCTCCGACCCCAGCTTTGGAAGTCAGATAGTCAGTGAAAATGAGCAACGACGGTCCTGCGGATGGCTATACTTACTTCCTGTACCATGGGCTTCAACGTACGTCACGGACTCCGGCTGCACATTCCCTAGTTCCATAACTTTCTGGTAAAGCTCGACTTGAGACCCTGAATATGGGGCGGTGATGTGACTGAAATTATGATTTTGATTCGCGGCAGATCCCACAACGACACCGAGGATGTCATCCTTGGCGTCGATTGCATCTTTAAGGGGCTTCAACACAACCACTGCCACCGCTTCGCCACGGCAATAGCCATCTGCATCAGCATCGAAAGGTTTACACTGGCCAGATGGACTAAGAAACCCGGCAGCAGATAAATTCTGATAATCAAAGGGACTGGAGATGACATTGGTGCCGCCAGCGATGGCCCTAGAGCATTCCCCTGACCAAATTGCTCGACAAGCAGTGTTGATAGCCACAAGGGACGACGAGCAAGCCGTATCAATTGTCAATGACGGACCGGTCCAGCCGAAGTAGTGACTCATACAGCCACTGAGGTAGCATCTCGAAGTCCCAACTGTGGCATAGGCGGTGCCAGCGTGGCATGATAAATTATCATAGTAGTTGTTCATCACGGCGCCAATGTAGCAGCCATAGTCGAGGGGTTCAGAGCCGGCCGAAGGACCAAAGTAGCCCGCGGACTCCAACGCCTCATAGATTACTTCAAGCAGGATTCTCTGCTGTGGATCCCATGCGACTGCTTCTCGGGACGACTTCTTGAAGAATTTGTGATCGAAGGCATCCGGGTTGTTCAAAAAGTTCCCCCACCACTTGGTGTTCTCGTGATCTCCAGTCTGAGGTAGATGAAGTCGTTCCACAGGAGCGGGCTCAACCGTTGTTCTTTCCTCAATGATAAGTTTCCACAACTCATCGACGGAGTCTGCTCCAGGGAATCTCCCAGCCATCCCGACAATTGCAATAGAGTGGGATGGGTACTTCGACAAGTCCTCGTGGCTCTCCACATCGTGGATATCGGCGATGCCATTCGCTATTCCATTAATGTTCTCATGATTACTGGGAGAGCTGGTCACGAGATTTGTGCCAGATAACTCAGTAGAGCCCAGGTTCATTAATTGAGCCCCGGAATCTCGAAATAAGGACTTCGGAATGAAGTAGCCATTTCCCGCAATAGCGATTGTCTGGTTGAGCCCGTTGATGTCTTGGAGTGAGCGGCTCAACGTCTTGTACCAGTCTGCAACATTCAAGAGCGTGTTTTGCAGGGCAAAACGAGACAAAGAACCTTTCTCGAGTTGCTCTCCAGCAACAGTGTCTCTGACCGGGACTAGGAGTGTGCTTGCATCGCCGAAATGGGAATCTTTGAAAAGCGGTTCAAATTTGATAAGCTTCTCAGCTACGAGTCTGTAGTCGGCGGTGTGAAAACGGCCTTGGACATGGACAGGACTTGTTCTCATATCGTTCTCTCTGGCCTTGTAGATTAGACTTTCTATGTCAGAAGCCTTGGCCGTGACAGTCACGCTTGCTTCGTCATTGATGCTTGAAATATATGCCTAATAGAAGTCAGACAAAGCCGTCTTGCTAGGAATCATTTACTTGCCGTTGAGATAGACTTGATCAAATTCAGAACATCATCCTTGCTTCTGGCGTTGCCTTCTTTCCATCGAATAGCAACAGCCTTGTATTCCGTAGGCTGTGAAGAATACGCGCCATCACGGTCAACATAGGCCCCGATGCATACAGCAAGACGAACGGCACTGGCGAATACAGTACCGAGATCTTCTTCTCTACTCGAACTAGCAACGGCAATAGCACTGAGAAATCCAACACAAAAGCCTTGTATTCCTCCCACTTTAACACCTTCCAATACCTTGCGGTGACCGTCAGCGCCAACGCGGTTGAGATATTGGGTGTACTGTGTAATTTGTAAGAGTATAGTGACGGGAAGAACGAAATGATTGGGTAGATGTGTCTCATCCAGAGAAAAGGGCCTGCCTTCTCGGACCCAATGTCCAAGTAGACCAAGATATTTGATCCCAGGAACACTTTGTAAATCCGGGTCAAATCTTGTCAACTCTTGCCAAAATCGAGGTAGATCGTTCACCGCTTCGACAAGAGTAGACAAAAACTTGTTACTAGTCAACTCAGTGCGAACTTGGTCGAGGACTTGTGGAGATGGGAATTCCGTTTGGGGCCCAAATAGGAGAAGTGAAGGAAGTGTATCTCCCATGATTGAAGTCACAAGAGATCTTCGGTCGATTCAAATATAGGTTCAAAATCTCGAGAGGTTAAAAATCCGGAGACTTGGCAATGAGGTGTTGAACGTACGAATAGTGAGCTGTTTGCACCAAGGAGAGATAAACTCAGCGGCAGAAGGGTTATTTGAGGGTCACAACAGCTTCTACATTTTCTCTTTCGGTAAATGCTTGTCATCGATAAGATGATGACTAGCTTTGCTGCTATCTTACAGGTGAAACAACGATAAATACGAACAGTACTTGTGTGTCAAGTAACCCTAGAAGATAAGCAGAGATATGGGTGACTTCACGGACTTCTGTAAGCCTCACCATCAGCCGCAGCACAAACGAACAAGTTACATACATGTACGACCGGATCGAACGGCATGTGAAGCATGCTCAATGATGCCTGGTAGGTTGTCATGCACCTTCCGGGTTATATTCCGTAGCTTCCCTACCCTGCATATACGGGTACGAGGAGAAGTTGTTGCCCCTCTTTCGAGACATATGCGGTTGCTCTGATGCAGATGGCACAACCACTATGCTAAGCTTATCAATTTTATATCGTCCATCTTTACCTTACCGAGATCAAGCCATTGTGTCATCGCCGTTCCGGTCTATATGCCGAGACTGTTACAGCTGCTTACTTCGCGGATCAATTCCGTCTCTATCTATGGACCTTGTTGGCAGAGCCAAGACTGCCATTTCACAACCGAGGAAGAAGCATAACTACGAGGAGTCCAGATGTCTAGGTAATCCAGTACTCTGGTAATAGCATATCTAGTGCGAGCTACTCTGGCCGCTTAGTTGGGTATTTGCATTTGCATTCCATTCAAATGCATTTTAGCCAAGAATAGTATTGACCCAAACCTACTAGATTTGAGGATCTAGCTACAGGCTACTGACTTTGAACTCAACGCCCTGAGCTTTATTGTATTTGCCCACGAAAAAGTCGCCCACCATTTTCACATCCAGAGGGGTTGTGTTGTATAATCTAATAACCCCCAATTCGTCTCCAAGTGCCACTTCATCTGTAGCCCACAGCCTCCAGATCTGAGCTAAAACCAAGCGAAGAATAGCATACCCATGAGGCATGCCTAAGCAGACACGACTGCCCTTGCCAAAACCAACCATGTATTTATCCAGCTTCTTCCCTGGCTCTCCCAGCCAGCGTTCAGGGTCAAATTTGTTACTGTTGGGGAAATGAAGCTCGTTATGATGTAGGAGGACACTTGTCATTCCCACCGGCGTGTTCGCAGGAATCACCCAGCTCTTCTCTGTATCCTCTTCTTTATACACCAAAGGTCCGTCAGGATCATAGCGAAAGTGCGGAGTAGAGTTCCCGTAAATCAGTCGAACACTCTCCTTGACAACAGCTGTGAGGTAATCGAGGCCCTCCAAAGATGAGAGCCGGACATTTGGAACATCGTCAATCGTGGGCATTGCGGTTTTTAATTCTTCCTTCAGCTTGCGCAGCACGTCCGGATTGTCAACAACCCAATAGATTGAATGCTCCAAGTTGGATGCCATGGTGAGTGTGCCCGCCATGAGTAACATCTGTGCATCCTGAGACACGCGCTCGACGGTTTTTTCCTGGGGTGGCAACTTGGGAGAGTTCAAAACCCCTCGGAAAATGGGCATCTCCTTTCCGCTCCACTCGTCGTCAGATGTAGTTGAGAGCTGTGCTACGAGCCTACGTGTTTCGTGTTTCTGACGCATGTAAGACCCGAGCGATGGGCTAACACGCCGTGCCAATGCCTCTGGTAGGGACATCATGATATCGTTGAGCCAGGGGACTCGTTTCATGATATGGAAAGATTGCGCGCCAGACAACGAAGCATCGCGCTCTGAGGGGTCAAAGCTTGGGTGCTCTGGATTATTCACGTTAATCGGTGGTTGGTTCTGCAAACTAGCTACAGGCCTATGACATACCAAGTCTATGAGTACATTGTCCAAAAGCAAGATTTTCCATTATGTCTGCAGAGAGATCGATATTAGCGTCTTTTCTCGTTGTACAACTAAGTCCAGAGTCTCACCTCGACTAAACGCCGCGAACATGCAGTTGGCGTTGACTGGTACGTCCGTGTCCTTGAAAGAAACCAGTCTTTCCAACATGACGTTGAGCCTCTCTTGGAAGATTGGCTGAAGGCGCCTCGCGTACGTGGGGCTAAAATACGGCAGAAGAGCCGCGCGGCGTTTTCTGTGAATGTCATGGTCCATGGTGGAAAATAACGAGTCGTCTAGGCCGAAGAACTTGGTTAAACTAGGCGGCTTGTTGGCCCGTCTTCCGCTTGTAGCGCTTGGGTAGAGAATGTCATAAAATTCCTTGATATTGAGTCAGCTGATTATTCTAGAGTAGTCGCTAGAATGTTGTGAACGGACATACCGGATCCCCAACGTGCAAATCGGAGGGTGAGATCCGAATTATCGGACCGTACTGGTCGTGTAACTCTTGTATTTTCCAGATGTACTTGCCTCCGAGCCAATTATTGTAATACATCTCATATCTGACGCTAATCAGTGATCATTCCAAGTAGATGAAGGAGCACACTCGACCTACAGATGCGTGAGGGCTGCCAGTTTGGGCCCAGGGATATGGGCTATCGGTGAAAGGTACAAACGCCAGATTGCACAATAGGTCAGGTAGATGGTCATTGCGCCAAGGCCAATCCAGCCATATTCACTTCGGGATTTGATGGCTGCAATGCCAGCCGATACAAAGTCCATTTCTTGAGTGGGGGGCAGAGAATGCACGGGGAAGTAGGTCAGAGAATTGAAAAGTAGGTCAGATAATGGAGATCTCGAATAAGTTGAAAAGTTGACGAAGGACCTTTGGTAACTTGAGAAGGGAACAGGAAATTGGGACTTTAATATGATGTGGCTACCGTTTCTTACCTCGTCGGGGACGATGAATACGAAAAGACATCTGCAAGTCTCACACACGCGTAGTCGGCGACGATCTGCCCGTTTGTAAACTGGACATGCAGTCATCATTTCAGTCTCACAACTGCCTAATCTGCAACACCGCGGTCATCGACTGATAGGTGACTAAACCCCCTTGAAATGGTACGTCCCGAATCTCTTGAGTTGGCTCCAACTGCAAGATTCAAATCTGGATTGGCTATAGATCCCTGTTTGCTGATAATAAACCCAGAATGGGACTCACTGGGTATGACTTGACTGAGTCATAGAGACTTGTATTGAATTATGGCTTGTGGGAGTGGTTACTATCCGAATTACGCTGTGAGAGCACTAGGAGTTACGCAGCTGCACGGAATCCAAACGGGAGGCTTTAACTCGTCGCGTGGTAACCTTGGTTATGTATCGTAAGATTTTAAGATCAATTTATGCTGGAAAAGCATATTGCATACCTATCCAAGCATTTAAGTTGCACTCTTGATAAGTTTACAGATAGCTAGTCGCACGTGTCCCACAGTAATCATCGTGTGGTCTTTGGGTTGCACTGGAAGATCCGATAGTAGACACATTTCCAGGTATATACATAGGTTCCGCCGCAGCCCTATCAAGTGGTCCCCTAGGGTCCATGTTTCACTGCATGCGCTTATGATAGTCACCAGGCAATTACGCAAGAAGAAAGCAATATCACTGGTCGAGTGAGCTTCCCATCCGCTTGTCCGTGGCGCAGTGGTCGGGTAGAAATATCAGCTCGGCAATAGTCGAGTTTCATACCGGCTCGTCCGCCGAACGGAGCAAGCACAACGGGGGAAGCAGAGCGGAGGAAGCAGAACCGGGCGATACGTGCCGCACGGGAAAACTACAAAGCTGCTTACCCCCACGGATTCGTCACTGATTGCAGGGCCAGGCAAGAAATCTCCGAACAGATTGCGACATCAATGAGGCGTATATGTAGATACTTATACGGCTATGCAAGATTACATTTGCTTTCCTATCTCGCACAAGCAATCCTGCCACGGGCGGGTGGCTTCATGGGAGTAAGCAGGGTATCAGGGGGCAACCGCTGTCCTCCCCGCCGCCCCGGACTGGCCTTCAGGCTTACCTATAACACTACTGCCGGAATGATTTGGGGATGGGGGCCAAAAATAACTAACAAGCCATCTCACGAGCCACCGTGCTGTAGAGCGAATGAGAAACATGGAGTTTCTGCCTTCCTACCACCACAAGGATGTTGCCCACCCTGTGTTGAACCAATGGTCTGGGCCACTGGGATATGAGCCACACGCAACAGGCTTTACTCATGAGCTCAATCTCGACGAAATCGAGATCATTTACACAGAATTCCACAGATTGGTTGATCAAGTGGTTGCAAAAGCTTTCATCTGTACAGCCCCTCAGCTCAACCGGATCAAGGATCAGAACCACAAGCTCATTAGCAAACTTATGACTCTTGAATGCGCCATTACAGGAGACATGAGTCTCCATGATGCTTCTCGTATTGCATCTCTGCCAGTGCGGTCGTCGGCTGGTAGCATGGGTGAACATCCCCCAACAGCCGGACCGAGCCTGGTATCGCGCAGTGCTACTATTAAACGACGGCGGATTTCAAAGACTAAGACGCAAGACCAATTAGAGAGCACAGTAGCCCCAGCCAGTAGTTCAACAGTGAGTTAGAGCATTACACGACGCTATTTATTACCCGTACTCACCAAGCTTAGAGAAACCAGCGTAACAACAATGCTAGCCCCGAGTCCGGATGCAACGTGCATGACTTTGAGAACCTTGGAGAGAACTCCAAGTTGGCGAAGAAGTTGTTCCATGTAGTTTCCGAGGAAGCTAGAGCGCAAGTTGCCGAGCTGTCTAAGCATCTCAGCGCTGCAACATCCCATCCAGGGGTAGAGAAGCCTCACCAGGCGCACAGGTTTTCAAGCTTATCTCAAATAACCAGCATGTCGCGCTTCCTCCAATTGGTTGTTGATTTAGGCGCAGCAATTGAAGGCAGCATATTCGGAGAGCAAACGAGCAGAATACGGAAAAGGATTGCCTTGGCTCACTTTTACCGTGCATATTCACTGGCCCAAGACAACCCCGGTGTGTTCCTTGCGTGGTATGACAACCAACACTTTCAAAAGAGTGGAATCCTGCCACCCAAAGGGGGAGCAAATCCATCGTGCAGCATCGCTTTGCAGATATGATATTCCATCATGCCCCAGAACGGGATGCAAACACTGTCTTGGGCTATACTCCCGGCCAGAACGACGACATCAAGAGGAGAATTGCCAAGATACAGATGTGGAGGAAGAGCGGGAGGAAATGGGCTTATATCATTCAAAGATTTGGCTACGGAATCCTGCTCCTTCTCCCTCCTAGCCTTTCAGATGAAGAGTAAGTCGTTCATCCCATCAAGTACATTACAAGAAACCTTTTTATAACCTGCTCGTGTGAACAGTTTGAGAGTTGCCCATGACAAGGTTCTCTCCCGTATTTTGGACCATATCGACTGCCGTAGAGAGGTATTCGCGGATAGTTTAAAAGCAGCCAATTATTTGATAGACTGCTATTTTTTCCTTCAAGATAGAGACGGGGCCTGTATCAGCTCAGACCTTAGCAAATGGCCGAGCTGGGACCATCTCATTACATCCGTTCCAAGTTCGAGCTAGACAACGTTTTAGTTGAGAGGCGTATGGCAATAATTAAAGGGTGAATAACAAGGAGAAGATTTATGAGAAACATACAAGATCCAACATATGAAGCTAATTCTTCCGATGCAAGCAGGTGGTGCTCTTTGCGTAAGCTCCAGCACAAGAACCCCGTCACTCGGGCCACCACAATGTCCGAAGCCCCGTTAATATTGCCCATGTTGTGAGGGTTTTCCTCCGAAGTAGGTTTCACTGCATTTCAAATCACTAGACGACGGACTTATTACACTTGTGCCGTGGGATTCGGGTTTCGCGGACACGACACGCGTGAGCGAATTTTCATTTCCGCTTTCGCTCCGTTATAGGCGACAAGCACCTGATTCCCATATAATAACCTTAGGCCCTGTCTAGGCATACATAGTTCAAGCCTGTTGTAGCTGAATAATTTACTCACAGAGTCCTCAGTTGGAACATCTCTTTGATATTTTCCAGGAAGAGCACGAGCACAATATACAGCAATGACTCACTCTCAATACCCGAATAATTCGCCGTCCCCCGAAGTTACGATCGATTCGGGCGTGCTATCTGGCCTTCTTTTCCCAAACAATACCAGGGCGTTCCTTGGCATACCATATGCAGCTCCCCCGGTCGGAGATTTGCGTTGGCGGCCACCGCAGCGCCCTGAAGCATGGGAGAACGTGCGACCAGCTGTGAAGTTCGGCCCCAGCAGCCTTCAGTTCCCCCTCCCAGAGAATTCCATCTACCATGGGGGGAGTCTGAGTTCAGTGAGGATTGCCTCTATCTGAACATCTACACGGGTTCAGACGGTGATAACCGACCTGTATTGGTCTGGTTCCACTTTGGCGCATTCATCTTTGGATCTAGCTCTAACCCCCTCTATGATGGGACAAATTTTGCAACAGAAGGACTAACTGTTGTGACTGTCAACTATCGCCTGGGGCGCCTCGGCTTCCTCGCACATCCAGCGTTGAGTGATGAGTCCAGCCATAAGGCATCAGGCAACTACGGCATCATGGACCAAATCGCGGCCTTGGAATGGGTGCGAAGGAACATCAAAGCCTTCGGAGGTGACCCCAATAATGTCACCATAGGAGGTGCTTCTGCGGGGGGCGCAAGTGTTCACATATTACGCTCCTCCCCGTTAGCAAAGGGGTTATTCTCAAAGGCCATTTGTGAGAGCGGACCAGGTGTGGCTCCAGCCCTTGATGGCCATGGCCATCTCGCAGCTTACACAACACTGGCCTCGGGAGAAAAGGCAGGCGTTGAATTGCTGGCCGCTGTAGGGGCGCCGTCTATCGCGGAGCTTCGCAAGATGCCCGCAAAGACTATCATGGCTACATATTTACCCCGGGCAAAGGGACAATGGAAATCAGAAATGTGGCATGCATCTACAAGCCTTAGTCTATTTGACACCGCCAATCCCATTGTTGATGGCTATGTCTTGCCCGAATCACCTCTGACGACGCTACTATCCGGGAGGATGGCCGACGTCCCCTTTCTTGCAGGAAATTCTGTCGACGAAGCAACTAGCTTGCCACATTTAGATTCGCTCGCCGATTATCGTACCTACGCAAAAGACACATTCGGTGAGCAAGAAGAAGAGTTCCTCCGCCTATATCCCGCCGCAGCCAACTCAGAGGTGCGATTTGCATGTTTAAACCTTCTCGGTGACCAAATTTTCGTCTGGCCAACATGGTTCTCGGCAGAGATACAGGCCGCCATGATGAGCTCTCCTGTGTGGTACTATAGGTTTACGCGAGCACCTCCAATTGCCCGTGAGACAGCTGAGGGAAATTCCGCTGGAGTATTTCACTGTGCCGGTGTCCCGTACGCATTCGGGAATCTCAACAACTGGAAGAATTGGGACTGGACCGATGCGGATAGAGCCCTCTCCAAAGATATTTTAGAGACTTGGGTACGATTCATGACATCAGGGAATCCCAACGCGACCGACATAGGTTCTGGTACTTGGCCCGCTCTGAGTTCTACGAGAAATAAGATAAAGATATGGGATTTCGAGCCAAGGATCGAGGTGGTTGGGTCACGTTTTGACCAGATGTCGGCATTTTGGGAGGCTCATTATGGGGTGAACAAGCATCTGTCTACTCAATAGAAATTTACCTCTCACAAGTCGTGCACATCCTCTCATAATAGTATGGATTCTTTGTCTCCCGTCTAGTTTCTGGTGGTTCTCCACACCTTTTAATCTAAAGACTAAGCATCTCGTTCAGATTTGCCAGCGGAAGCCCAGCTCTCATGGTACAGTAACCGTATTGCAGAGAATACAATGCGCAAGTATTCCTTTTGTCAGCAGTGAGAACTTACAATGATGTGGCTGAGCCAACTATTCTGCGCATAATTGTTCAACCCTTGTGTAGGTGCCTCCAAGAAGAGGTTTGGGCAATCAGGCCAACTATCCGCGCTTTAATCAGGCTGCAGCAATAGAATCAATTGGCGGATTCAAGTTTACTAGGTAAAAATTATCTACAGGGCAGTTCCGGTGTTTCCGTGACCGTCTCCATCAAAGACTGAATTACCATTTGATGGTACAATCGGATGGTTTCCAGACTTTGAGCATGGATGGCTGCTTCGGAGGCTTTGTCCTCCGCGTTATCCCCCCCCCCCCTTTTTTTTTTTTCCTCCTGGAATGACAAACTAATCCAGTTACTAGTATTGCCCAAGGGAGAACATTCCAAAGAGTAAGCGGACACTGCCCAACTCCTGTTCGCCGGTTCAGGTGAGTTGTGGTTGGGGAACTTTATCTACACAATGGCCGCCGAAGTAACGAGAGATTTGTGAAGCGAAACATAGTAGCTATTTGATGAATGTGTCAAGTAATATTTTGGGAAAATCATCTGATTGAATGAGTATTCTAGTTTCTTTCCAATAAATATCTATGACAAAAGAAAAGTGTCCTCGTCGGGCCCTCGCAGATCTAGATTCGCAACCCCAACCCAATTTTCTTAATTAAATTCCTCCATTAGATGCTTCTCCGATGAGTGGAAGAGTGTTCTATATCTATAGTGTTTCTATCAATCTAAATGTGTCAGTTGGGCAACAGTAATTAAATCACGTTCTAAACCTCCTCCCCAGTAGGCTTCTTCCTCTCCTCAAGACCATATTCCGTGTCAAGGCCCTTTCTCAAAGGAACGTCTTTCTCAAATAGAGCAAGAATGAACCCAGTTCCTCCAAATGCCACGGAGATGATAAAAACCTTTCGCAATGCTAGCAGAAAGACTTCCCGGATCTGGCTTTGAATCGGCTCAGGAAACTGCATCACGAAATGCTGAGTGCCACTGGCATAAGCATCTCCGTTGCTAAGTAACTCACGCACTACCTCGTTATCCACCATGTATGCATACTGCTTAGTGAACGAGTTCAGAACCGTCCCCGCGATAGCAATGCCCCATACCATTCCAAATGTCCTCACAAAGCTCCATGTTGCTGTTGCCGCAGCTTGGTCTTTCTCTGCCAACGATGCTTGGAACGCGGGAAGCAGAGTAGAAATAAGAAGCCCAGATCCAACAGCAGGCATGATTTGGATTCCTACCCAAACGCCCGTGTTGCTATCCGTCTTGAGAAGTGAGATAAGCCCAACACCAACTGTGGTGAGCAGCATGCCTGTTATGTGCAGTATCTTGAACTTGCCGAACTTGGCCAGTAGTAAGGAGGCTACTGCTGCACCAGGGACTGCTATAAGCGTGATTGGAAGGATCTGAACACCAGACCAGGACGGCGTAGACAGCTGAACCGTTTGAAAGTAGACTGGAAAGTAGAAGAAGCACCAAAATTGAAGCATGGGCATCAAGAATGAGTTCACATACACAATTATCGATGTTCGGTTTGGAAAGAGACGCAGTGGGATGACAGGAGTCTCGGGTATGCCTGAGCCCTCGTAGACACAGAAGCCTACGAGACCTACCAGCCCAACCAAGAGCGGAACGAGAACCCGAGCATCAGACCAAGGATAGATAGGGCCAGCCCAAGTCAGAGCAATCAGAACTGATACCGAGGATGCCATGAGGATAGCATTGCCCAGGTAGTCGATTCGTTTCAGTTTGGATAGGATGCGTTCCTCGCGGTCGTACCGAAGATTGAGAAAAAGATACGCAAAGACCATACCGACACCTCCAATAGGAAGGTTCAGGTAAAAGACCTAGCCCAGATGAAAGATCAGCCACATGCGAGTTCCACTCAACTCCGGATATCTTACCCATCGCCAAGTCGAGTTCTCAACAATGGCGCCTCCAATGAAAGGGCCAATCGAGTAGCCAACTGTCGAAACTACCAGCAAAAGTGCGACATATTTTCCACGGTACCTCAGCGGTACCAAGTCTGAAATGATAACTTCTCCCTGTCGACCGATTGTCAGTTGTTGGTTGTCCCAAGCTTCCCGGCTTTTTCTTCAACTTACGGACATGTTCAACCCACCACTTCCAATACCTTGGATAGTACGGCCAGCGATGAGCATGGCTTCTGTTGTCGCGCCTCCACAAATACCGCTCCCTAGGACGTACAAGCCCAGAACGGATATCAAAACAGCCTTTCGCCCAAAAAGATCGCAGAATTGGCCGAATAGGGGCTGTACTGCCGCGCTATAACGCTATGTCAACGATGCCCACAAGGAAAATACCCATGAATTACCAAAAAAAAAAAAAAAAAAAAAAAAAAATCACCTACCTTGTCAAGAGAAACACATTGGTCACCCAAATGTAGTTGCTCCCCAGCTTGAGCTCTGAAACAATATAGGGGAGTGAGGTGACCACTATGGTGCCTTCAAGCGACGCAAGCATAATGGAAAAGCACAGCGTGAGCATGATCATCCAAAACCTATAGTCCTTCTCAAACGAAGGTGCTTTCTTCTCCTCCTGCTGGGCGGATGATGATGAGTCTGCCCCATCTTGAGGAGTCTCCTTAGGCCCAGAAACGATACTTTCGGAAGAAGTCTCTGCTATTTCTGCAGCCACTTTGAGATCAGTGGTTGCTTTTTCGGTTGGGGTCGACATCGTGCACGGTTTTGATGCCACGAAAAGTGATACACAAAGGCCTATGAGAGCATCAGAAGAGGTCTTTGTCCCGTGGAGAATTCTGGATCTTAAATAAAGCAGATGCTAAAATCGGAAAATCTCGCAGCCACTTTATATATCCAATCGGCCAATATTTGTAACCATCCGCAGGTGGATACAAACCCTGCGGTCTCGAGACCGGAGACTTTCTAACCTAACAATTCCCGGTGAGAAAAGCAACCCCTCCAAGGTGAGTTCTTGGCTGTAGAACAAAACGCTATTTTGTATTTACGAAATCAACAGTAATGATATATTAGTCGTCCTGCTTCCGCTGAGAGACTCCCAACAACTATCATAGTTGCAGTCTCAGAAATATTCGCCGGAGGCTTTACATTGGCATGAGACGTGGGGAAGAAAGTTCATTGCTGACATGAGATCCCAATCTGTAATCCGCCTGTGTCGCTTTCTCGGACTTGTCGGTAAGCTATACCACAAGCCCAGAATTAGGCAACGCCTACAGTTACGATACCACGAAAAATACGTAATCACTGCAAAGAATGACGAAGCATATTCGTATTCACGGGAATACTATGTCAATTTTCATCAGCATATGTCCCTTCATTTTATGCATCTCGCATTGCTCGTTTTCAATGCCGCCTCAGCCACCTCGTCATCGCTGTTCCAAGGAGAGCTTCTCACTCGAATTTAAACATAACGCTTATGGCATTTCAAGTTATGCTAAAAGGCGAGCTTGGGCAATTATCAGTAATAACAAATGGTTTTGGTAAATGATCAAGTTTGTGACATGAAATTCGACCCATCCTCAATAGATCCAAGAGAAACAGCAACCATCCGGACCCCCGCCTCCCCCGTCAATAAAAGTATGCATAACTAAACGTTGCTGATCTCCTCAGCCCATGCATGTTTCAAGTGTGAGTAAGGTTATTCAATTTCCAGCTGCCAATGGGAGACGTTCTCTTGTTGCCTAGCGTCGTTCTCTTTCGCTGGTTTCCAGTCAGCATGCGAGGATCGGCATAGCTGAAGGGCGATGTGCTTGGCGTCACCTGGCTCATGACCAATTCTAAACCATTCACACCATCCTTCGCATTGCTTTAGCATACACGACACTTTTTGGAATACGAAGGAGCCTCGTATACATTTTTAGATCTGGGAAGCGGGCAGCAATGTGCCAAGCGTTGCGCGACAACTCAGAAACCACCGGCTTCTGTCTCTTGAAATTCTATAAAATGCTGCTCATCCTCCAGGGAATTGGTTTTCTTGCCTTTGAGAGACACAAGTTATCGAGATTAATTTGAAGAAGCATACTCAACCGCCGCACGCCCCCTCCATTTACCATGAAGTTCCTGAGCACTCTTCCTTATGCCGCGATTGCGCTTGCTCTTCCCGCCCCAGAGACTCAGGCAATCAATGATCTCATCTATCCTTACGCAACTTATCGATACTGGGTTCAAACGGGCAAGACCATCATTGATCCTCAGGACCAGCTCCTGATCGTCAAAAACGGGAACCCTGCCGATGAAACAACAACCATTGTAACGTTCCAGTTCGACCAAAGCACTCAAGGGAAAACCTGTGAGCTCGTGTTCGAGCTCTGGGACCGCGACGTCTCCACCGGAACCCAGACCCTGGATGTTTTCACTTACTCCAATCCTCCAAGACCTCTTGTGCAGCTCACAACCGCTGACATTGCTCAACTGGTCTCGACCAAGAGCAGAGACAATCATGCTGGTCGAATCATTGCTCCGAAGCCAGGCAACGCAACTTGGATACAGTCATATCAAGGTTGGCCCAAGATACCGTGCCCAGCCGGCCAATATATCGGTGTGGAATACGTTGGAGCAGGCGACTATGTGGAAGTCCGTTGGGACATTGGTGTCACTGGGCCGAGATTCCAGGTTCTATAAGGAACAGGGTTGACAACTGTCGTTATTCTACCCGAGTCCGTACCTTGTCATAGATTTGGTAATGGCTTTTGATGAGCCTCAGAGGTGAATCGTGACCATTCATGAAATGTCTTCTTACAATCACTGCTGAAGCCTCATCGAAGAATGTATCTTCAATCAATAGTTTCATGGATCATGAACTGTTGGCTTTCTTCAGCTACAGTAATCTCACTAGGCAGACAGCAAAACAAGTTACATTTAAAAATACCATGGGATTCTACCGAATCTATATGGCGCTAATGATGCGCATGGGTTATCACTGTCGTTTCTCTTTCCTAGTTAGCCAAAATCGGGCGTAAGGAAGGATCCTACCGTGAACATGTCTACCTAGTTCTCGATCCATTTGACCGCCCAGCATGCATAATGGACAAGGGACTGCAGTCGGAAGATTTTCACGTTTGAATCAAGGGGGACGCTACCCATCAAAGTCAATGATTTTCATGCATCGCGAATCACACTCGCAGCGAGAGGATCATTTAGATGATAGGGATACCCCAGTTGCGCATCCCCCACTATGTAGCTTTCCAAAGTCCCTTTCAAGCCACCACTATGTTGTTTGTGACCTGCATTGCATTAGCGCTGGCTCAGGGTTCAGCATCAGCTGATCTGATGTGTGTATGACTATATCGGCGGGGGCACGTTTGCACTAACAGTGGACGAAGCAGGGGTGTTAAGCTGCTTGCTTTACATCGAGATCCTACACTATTCATCAGAGGATCAACCAGCAGTGGAGGAACGCCCGTCTAGCGGAGATTTTCCCTTGATTTAGCTTGACACTGATGCGGATTTATGTTTGGAGATCCCTCGAGGATTGGAGCTTTGCGGTGAAAATTTAGGGACAAGAAGTTGTCTCTGAGCGCTTTGACTACACCAGAGCGTGACGACGAGTCTAGAGAGTGTATCCGAACCTAAGAGGCCATAAACTCAATTTATTGTCTTTCACATAGTGTCGCCGCCAATTTTACTCAAGTGCTTTGAGATAATGAGGAACCAGAGCCTACCATGAGCCACTTTGTATAGAGGTGACCAAACCTGGAGGTTGGACTTACCCGGTACCTAATCTGGTATGCTGGCCAAACTGTGACCGCCATCCATCCTATGAAGTCGCTAAGGTAAATAGATGGGCTCGTTATCATCTTTTACAAGTGAAAGGAATGTTGCATGAATATTTTCCACAGTATTATTGTTAATCGTGGTGGCAACATCCCACATGCAACGATTCAAACCTACCTATACGCCTATGTCAAAATAGAAGCTGATGAGAAATAGCTAAGATAGGCTGAATGGCGAAGCATTATGTGTCAAAAATAATTTTACGCTTCGGGGTTTTCATAGCAAGAGCTCTGGAAAACGTCCAGTATAGTCAACTTTTAAGTTAGTGGCTGGAGCTATGGGCTCAACAGAGAAGACAGTTTAGCAAGAACAATTTCTTCCAATTAGACAAAAGCATATATTCATAAAAGCAAAGAACCGACAGACTAAGCCTGGCGTACTAGATATACTAAAAGAGACGATTGTAATATTTCCGACGTTGGTGGCCCTATTCAACCACAACGCCTCCTTCTACAATAGAAGAGGCGCCACCCGAGTTGCTCTCAGGCTCTTTCGAATGAACATTCATTCTGCTCTGGGATATGCAGACACTATAAAATAGGCTGTTCAAAGGCCAGTCGACTGGTTCACAACACACCGCATCAAATCAGGGCCTGCCAGTTGCTATGGCCACCTTTTCATAACCAAACTCTCCGTACCATGATGCCATGTAAGACAAGCTATCGTAACCGGGCCACAACCCGTCTCTTTACTGGCAGAAGTGTTGATATGGCTGCAATCATTTCGGTTGCGTCAGCAGGATGAACGTGATCCGACTACTGGTGACGCATTCCCTTCATATCGGTGCGTCACTGAAGCGCACCTGTCCGGAGTTAAGGTCCAGAATGGGCAAGTCACATCACTTCATATTCGGTCCGTAATGATATATTCGTTTCCTGAATAGCGACATACATCCAACCCTACGCTGGCCCCTTTGGGCATTAACTACAAGTAGCCCGTAGGCTTGTGAGGAGCCTTTTCGCCACCAGTATATTTTTCTCATGATGATGGTATCTCTCTAGCGTGATGCAATCAACACAATTCGGAAATCATGTCTTGGGATTGATTCATGGCTCAAGTTCGCGCTGGAAACCGTATTAACAATGCAGATCCTGCAAGGACACTGCTTGTTCGTGACCCCTGTAAATCCAACTGTGGGGAACGTATGCGAGATAAAGCACGAGGTATTGAGGCAGCCAAAGCAGTCCGCGAACTATGCAAGGCCATTGTATGATGGTGGCCTACAATAGTCTATGGTACGTGGTTGCAGATGGACTGTCACTGTCGCGGCGGTCCAGCATCCGGCGTCCCGGGACCGTGTTGAGGGCCAGATCTTGGTCCTGCGGGCACCAGAGGTCACTGAGTCGTAACCACGCTAATGCTCAGATGTGGGCTTCGGGCGAAGAAGGCCTTTACTCTAAGAGGTTGCCGCCCGAGATGTGTGGCTTGACTGGCCAGGAAAAGGGGTGAGCTTGTCTCACCAGGCTGATGGTGTTCTTGCCAGCTTGGATTCTAGGCAATTGATTGGAGTCTCGGCCCAGCAGGCTATACCTAGAAAATCGCTAGCTTGCCGTTGGTGAATAATCATTTACTATGTTACCATGCGCTTGAGACGATTGGGATATTTGTGTGGTGGACACCCCTTCAATTGGACAGGCTCGGGCGCGTGCCTCGCCAAAAAAAGCAGCCCTGAGGATGGGGAATAGCCGCCCAGAGTCGTACCAGGAGTGGGTATCCATCTGTGAAATGCTCCAATGTCCAGTTCCTCAGCCCTGGCTGGACTTTGCCCAACCTGGTTTGAGGGTGGTGTGATGACGGCATGGGTGACATGAGGTGACATGAGTGTCTAGGCAAGGCTCTGCATGGGATAGATAGTCATTTAGCCTCTGGGATGAGTTTCCATGGTCCAATTCAGTTCATATCAGCAGGCTCTTGGTTTCAACTAGCTTACTTGGTCAATATGTATCTTCTGACTCTGCAGAACCGAGTCAGCAATCTCATAGCGATGTGACAGCTGCCGCATGGCACCCCAGCTCCCGCGTATTCTCCGCTTTACGAGCGTTCCCATGACGTGCTGGGATTTACACTCGGATCAATGTGTTCGGTAATTAAGGCTCAAATGGGCTGGCGGACAGCACCGAACCGGCGAATCCTAAGTATTCTAGAGTCATCCTACTGAGATTTAACTCCATGTCCCTCACAATAGGCCTCTTTCTATCTGCGTTAAACTCCACAAATAACCCGCATAGGAAATAGCTGAGAACAAAGCGAGGCCTCATTCGAGTCTAGATATATAGAGTGAAGACTTTTCTAGCTTCGCACGTTCTGTCATGGCTGTCTTTCTAGAGAGTCGTAGCAGAAAGCTGGGCAATCTCATTGGTACCACGAGATGTCTAACATGACCACTGCAACAGCATGGTTAGTTGGTTGATAAAGCTACTGTTCTGAATCTCCAGCAAGGAGTACTCAAATATATGGCACACCTCTTGTGAAAAACCACAGAAAAACGGCGAGAGCTAGTCAAAGATATTGAATCTTACTACTGTCAACCAAGAGTGGTCAGGCAATTCTCATAGCCTCATCCCTAGGCCAGAAATGACACTTCTCATTCTATTACAACTTAATCAAGTATGCTGTTTTGCCTATCTATACCGCCTTTCCTAAGCCGCTGGCCGGTCATCGCGCCACAATCTCGGAGAAACTTGTAAATTTATGTTGATGTTTTGCTACATCTCTTGGCAGTATAAGTGCATTGGTCCCCTAATTTTCTTCTGTTAAGAGCATTATCACAGGAGACATGCTCGGGCTCATGGACCTACGTCATGCGCAAGATCGAAATGAGGAAATCTAGAATGGGTTGGATCAATGCCATGTGTCGAGACAAGAGACCCTCAAAGCACGCTCTACAACCCCAGGTTTCGTCTTCTCTAATTCTACTTTGCTCACCGCCGTTGAAATCCTTTCGGGTTTCCAGGGAATAAGCGTCCAGAAGATTGAAAGAAGGAAAGCTTGACTAGGTCACTTCATCCCTGCAGCAAGGGTATTAGCTTCGTCTTCCCCGCAGAAACGTTGATGAAACGTCTTAAATCCAATGATCCATTCATCTAGGGCCCCTGCTACCTCATCATCCAGCGGGAAACCAAGCCACGTGTACATGGTAGGTTCCAATTCATGATTGGACCTCTGAAGGATAGCTAGGCAGGCAATCACGAAGGAATTATACCTTAGTTGGGCCAATTAAGCGGCGTGTATATATCGGCTCCCGAACGAGTGGTTCTGACAGCAGACTCCCACATGGTGTACCGATGGAGATCATTTTCGGACTGAAATGGCTGTACATGTCACCAAAACTACATGTACCAGTAGAAGACACTAAGAGTGGTAAGATGCGGTACTCAAATCGTAGTGTTTTGATTCTAGACAACCGCAGGCTAGCGGAAAACATGGCAATAGTGCGTGGTGGCTCGTGTTAGGATGTTTGATTATATGAAGGTGAAAAACGGTTAGACAGACCGAGGCGGTCCTCTGACTCCATTCAGAGAGAGGATCTGATACCAAGCAGTACTTCGTGGACAGGGACATCATGCAGGGATCTTGATATAGATGTCACCTATCAGCTACAATGTTCCGGGGTTGGATGTGGGTAGGCTGGTGGGCATCAACGGGCAAGCCTGTCCACCTATCAATGAAATAACCATGTCCCATCGTGTTCGGTGAAGTTGGTTGGCATCGCCGAGCGCGAACCCATAGCCGCGGATTCGGTATTCAATGGCTGAGAGCTTACCTGCATACTCCATGATCCCACCGAGAGGTATCTTACATACAGCATGAGAAGTGGCTCTTCTAGGAACGGTGAAAGAAGGAGAGGAATGAATAATAACAGGCATATCAGTGACATGGTCGATCAGTTCTGGCTAAGGTCTTCTCGCGTATAGACAAGCCAGCCGCCTAGCCACAGAAACGTCCTGCCAACAGTAGTGCACGTGGTAGCTCCACCCTTTAACGCGCGCTCGGTTGCGGGAGAATCCGCAAGCTGCCAACGGAGAACAAACTGATGGTTCATTTCTTGTCGTGGGCGCAGTGGCCGAGCCTTTTTCTTCGCAAACTGCTAAAAACAATCCGAAACACGCATCCCCGCCAGGGGTCGAAGGGAAGAAAATGTTCAGGGAGGGATGGGATGGCCTGAACAGCACCCACCCAGGTCACGAACAGGTTTACTGTACATCGGAAGACAAACGTGAGCAAACCCCGGCGGGAACCCACCAGCGAGGGTTAAAATTCCCGCTCTTCGGGTCTGGGTCACGTACGATAACTGTGGCTGTCACTGGAGCTTTGTAACCTGGTCCGAAAGGGGGCACAAGACGGGTCCCTCCATCTTTTCTCGTCGAGAGTCTAAGAGACAACTACCTACAGTAACGACAGGGAAGTAGATTAGCCCATGTTCCCACAATCAGGGGTCAAGGTTTTGACAGACATGGAGCTAGTGCAAAATGAAGTCAACTAAGGTGAAACCGGTAGATGAGGCCCGAAGAAGAGACCTAAAGCAGAAAACCGAGGGTGTGAACGATAGCCATGTGATGTGATACGTCAAGGTGGCTGGTATGTGATGCAATGCGACATATGTCTGCACGAGATGCAGATGTCCTAGGAGGCCATCGTCTGCCGGTGCCAACGAACTGGCACCAACGGTAATATGGCAAATATGCCGAACTGTCACACCCCTAAGTTCTCAGCCCGCACTAGTAGTGCATGCAGCCCTCCCAAATTGCAAGTGTGTGGCGTCACAGAGGTCCTAAGGGCCGCATGGATGCAAACTCGCCTAAGCACGCACCACTTGGTACGCGTGGGACCGCTTCATCCTCTCGACAGGGATGCTGAGAGTTGTTCTACGCCAAGATGGGCTCTTGGGCCCCAATCCTTGAATTGCAACAGACCAAATTTCGCTACGTGGGGGCTGGCAGGGTCCCATGTAATTAGGGGCGAGTGTAAAAGGGAAATACGGCCACCGGTTTCTGGACTGAAGAGGCACATTCTCGTAATAATAATGCATTATTCTTCTCACTTACCGGTTTAGATCAACTTGAGTCTGTTGGTTGCATGCCGAGTGCCAAAAAGCTCCATATCTGCACTGGAAATTCCTTCCCCAGGTTTAGAACACTGGCGTCAAACAAACCCAATCTGTTACCTGCGACACCAACGAAGTCATGCCGACGACGAGCGCCAACGCCCCTCGCCCCAGGCTCAGCTACCGGCGGGCCAACTTTGGCGCGGGCGAGTTCCGCCTGTTGGAAGTTCAACGGGCTTCCAACATCGATGACCGCATTGTCTGCCGGGTCATCACTGCCAACTTGAAAGACGACATCGAGTTTATCGCCCTCTCGTCGCTATACGGTGATACAACCATTAGCGAGTTCATCTACATCGACAACCAGCGCATCCCGATCCCCGAAAATATTGCGTCCGGCATGCGACATGTACGGGCCGTTTTCTTGCCCGAACCAGACAACTCGAAGACGGACGCGAACGGCAAGGTTAAGAATGAGAAGAAGCCGGGTGGCACGCCGCGATGGCTCGTCCACGCACTACGATTGTTCCGACCAATGTTCGATGATCACTCTCAGGGCCGACCGCTCCGCATTTGGTTTGATGCTCTGTGCATCGATCACAACAATGCCAAGGAGACCCAGCACCAGCTCGTCCACATGACGCAGGTCTATCGCAAGGCCAAGATCGTTGTGGGCTGGCTCGGACCGGCCGACAAAGACTCAGAGATCGCTGTCGACACCATCAAGGTCATCAACGAGATCATACCCCCCAACTGGGGCGACGAGGAGGACAAGAAGATCAACCCACAAAATTACTCGCCGCAACATGAATGGATGAAGGCTCTTGCGCAGTTCTGGGCCGAGCCCGAGACCACGGAGGAGGAGGTAGCCCGCCCGGACGGTGTACCCAACAATTATCATTGGATTGCCTGCAGGCAGTTCCTCTCCCGTGACTACTTCAACAGACACTGGATTCTGACGGAGATGGGAAGAGCCAGACATCCAACCTTCTTGGCCGGGACAAAGATTCTGGGCTGGAAGCACATCCTGCGATTGACTGCCCTCTTGCAGGAGCTCAGGGACAAGCCGAGCAACGTCGTGCCGCCCCATTTGGTCGCTGCACTACATCAATTCCCCCTCGGAGTCGTGTATGACTTCTTGGCAGATTTCGATCAGAGGCACAAGGCTGAAAAACTGGAGAGGCTGCAAAACACGCAGCGCTCGGACAACACACAGTTCACCAGCAGCTCTGAGACATACACATAGACAACACCACGAGGCAACAAAAAAAAAGGAGAAAAGCAAAAAGGCACAAAAAAAACAAAGAGAAACACCAAAAGCATCTTCCCTATTTGAAAATCAACCAAAAAAAATCAATAGAAACACATCCACGAATCTCTCTTCTGTCATCTCTGATACCCTGGGTCAGGTACGGGGCCACACAAATCGTCGGCGTTTGGGCGAAGCAGGAAGGACACATGTCGGCCTGCTGGGATGCTTGCTCACATATCGCGCAGCTTCCAATGGGTTTGAATGCCACTGTAGTGTTACGTTTTCAATACAAAAGCGAATCTTATATTTTGCCTGCACAATTGGGGTACTTGAAAGGGAGGCGTCTAAGGCAATAGGTTATTGGGACGAAGACAAACATAGCAGTTTAACCTCATACACAATCAATCGAAACAAAATTCAAAACTCTCGGCGCCAGAAACAATATAGTTCGGGATGAGTTACCATTCGCCTAACATGCAGCCCTAGCTACAGTGACTATTCCTTGGTCGGGTCCCAGTTCCAGTCTTTTTTTTCAACCCAACACCTCACCGCAAGTACCCACCGACATTGAATGGAAATACTGATTCAGTGCTCCAGTTCCAATCAAGCAGGTCAGAGCCCAACGCTCATGCAAGCGTGTGGGGTTGAATCCGCCCCCAACCTGTCAAGCTGCAAACCACGGGCTGGCAATAACCTCCGTGGCAGCTAGCCATGTCATGTTCTTGGCACCTGCCAGTCAGTGCTTTGAGCGATCAACAATTCTTTACTCTGTCGGGCCGCCACAAGTTTGACCAAGATTGATACACCGCCACTTGGGTGGAGAGAGACTGGCTGTCAGGCCACCCACAGGACAAAAGCTGGCACGCACTGCCTGTCATTCTGTAATGAGGGAAATCCTGCGAAGGACATGGGGGATGTGTTAGTGCAACTGTCAATAACTAACCTTACCCTAGATCCTGGGCTTTGATGGCAAAGTTGATTCAAACACCCAGACATGTACCCTAGCCAACTGGCTCGTGGGTTTTTGCTAGGATTTTGGATCGTGCTTGGAGCCTGGATCGTACTCAACAATTTCGAATGGATCTTATTCCTGGCCCTGACCAGTTGTGCTCTGATTTGGCCTAGTCATCAACCCTTGCCAACAATATCATTCTGCTTCATGGTGCATGCGGTCCCCCAGCCAACGATCTCTTCGCGAAGAGGAGACGTATCCGTGCAAAATGGGAGATCGACAGGGAAATACCGAGGCAATTTCTCCATAAATAAACAGCGTGGCCAGAAAATAGCCCGCCCTAAGGGGGTTGTCAAAATCTCAAGGTTGTACTGAAATGAGCATGGATAGCTCTGTGGAGTTTTGCCACTGACAGGTCAGCCGTGGCGTTGTTTGAGAGTTAGATATGGAATTAGTCCAGAATTCTGGAATTAAGTAATATAAGTCGCTCGATATGTCAATGAGTTGCCTCAATGCAAGCCAGAAGAGGTGATTTTGCAGTGACTTTGCACTGCTTCGTGGTTTCAGAGGATGAGTGGCATCAACCCGCCGACGAACAATCCATGTCTCTTTTGGGAAGAGTAATGTGTCTGCAACCTTCACCCTCGCTTTCGGTTTCTTCTGTTATGCGGTTAAAACAATCAGCTTGTAGATCGCGCCCACGAAACAACCACTCTGCTGGAGTGATGACTGGCGGCAATTGCCGTCTTAGTCACTAGGAAACAAACTCATTTGCCGCTCAGCGAATGAGATGAGATGCGTTTCACTAACAAATTACACCATTGACAACGCTAGTTGATTCAATTACGAGGGGCTGGCCGTGCTATAACGCCCGGACTTATTCCGATTTGTGTCGTAGAAGCAATCTCTATGTTAATTGGAAAAAGTCGGATCGGCCTTGAGGATCGGGCTCGAGGATCAGTCCGTGATGCTTGCAGGGGCTGAGAAAATTCTGATGTAAAAAAAAAGAGAAGGCCCTATAACTGGCTCTGTTATAATATAAAAATACTCAACGTTGATCCTCATCACGATACAAGACTAGTAAACTCGTCAGCTATGCCGTAGCCTGCCTCTGGATCGATTACCTCGCAATGAAGCCTGTATTGGGATATTGAGTTGGGAGAAAAGTGTATTTTGGAAGGACCAGAGAATGCCACACACATCACCTCAAAGACAGGTCAGAGAGGCTTGGCACTTCTGGCCAAAGGATTGAAAACCAAGTAACAGCACTGTCGGCTCGACCTATCCCTCCTCGTTTTCGAATTCTCTTTTCATGCCTCGGCCAGTCACATGTATCCGTAATCCATCTGAGGTCAACGACGGGTGCTGGGACGTGCGTTTGTATGTTTGAGGGGATATTTGGGCTTCTCTCCCCGGTTGTGTGTAGGTCCTTTGTCAATCTAGGCAATCTCGGCGTCTGATATATCTTGCTGCAGATTGAGGCGATTGCGCTAGCCGTCATATAGCGAGTTGCTCTTGGCCATAATTATGCTCGTTGTGCTAATTATCCAGGCCTTCCTCTTCAAGGAACTCGCGGAGGTTAAGCACATAGCTACTAAAGCCAGGTAATATGGCAAGTTGCGTTTCATTAAGCTCTGGAAGCTCTTTATTATCTTCTTAACACAGTCTACTGCCTTGGTAGGGTCCAGTGAGGTTTTTGTCGATCGTGTCAATCTCAGGTCGCTGTACGATTATTAAGATAAATAACTTTCTATCCCTAATAGTCGACACCATCACCTTATGTACGGCCGGGCGCAAGACTCGCAGCCGGGGCAAATTGGGAAGTTTGATGTGTTGGGATGCTGGGTAGAGCATCAACTTGTCTAATTCTTGGTGTTTGGGTATTCGCCCTTTGTTTTTTTCAGCAGCTGCCGCCGATTTGCATAGCTCTCTCGCTTACTTATCATCTGAGCTCAACAAATACAGTGTTCAGGATGCATTGATTCCCGTGTATAAATAGCTGTCAAAGTTGAGCATACGTTTGATTCACGTTCCCCAAATGTGCTCGCACATAAATCGACATATCTAGAACAATTTTGTACATATATTCACCTTTGAGCACACTTGGGTAATTTAGATGCTTTGAAATGGCGGTTGCTATTGATATAATTCAGTTTTCGGCTACTTCTAACGAAACTTTTACTCGGGCTTGCTTTATTATATCTCCCTTTTAGTTTTTCTTCCCTTTGGTTTCTCTCGGCTTGCGATTAATTGTGATGTATGTGACTTTGAAGACTTGATCTTGTTGCGGTGAGTGTTGGCGAGATTGTGAAACTGGGGTAAGTGTGGACTTGTATTGATACTAAGGGCGATGCTGATAAGCAAAGCTTCTTAAAATTGACCACGGATAGCTCTGGTGGGCTCTGGTGACGTTCTACTGTCTAGTGATGATAGGTAAGCTATCTTCTCCTTTAAGATTATCTTCACAATCGTTATCATAAATTTCGGGAAATGTCAGAAGGTGGAGGAAATTTGTTCAGTGTTGAGCGTAGATAAACGGAAAGGAAACTCGCGAGGTACTCGCTACAGGCCACATGGTGAGTTTCATCTGGAAGATACATGGGAATTCATAGGTTCATCTGAATTAACCAGGAGGTACTACCGCCTCTTATCGTTGAAATTCTGCTGGCTGTTTGATACTTAGACGAGTCTCCAGCAGTATTCAAGAAGGATTTCGTCCGACAATAGCCTCATATGATAATAACTTCATTTAACAGTAATAACAGCCTTTACTCGATATATCCAGGGCCTATCAGTAATTTGTCTCTTCCATACGATGTGAGGTAGAAAAGAAGAGCTGCGGTAATCCAAAAATTAGAGGGAATCATCTGTTGGCCACATGTGACTTGACCGCCTGACACACTTGTTCTTGTAGGTTAACAAAGAACCCAAGAGTCGTGCTGAGATACTAGTAGGAGGCTTGCGCCCCCATCTTTGCAGCTTCTTCCTCATGGCCGTGACTCGCTCCCCGTAGACTCTATCGAAGACAATGAATGCCTAATTAAGAGCCTTGGTGCCCGCAATCAGCTGGAGAGACTGGAGAGACTACACCCGCTCGAAGTCTCGCCTATCTCCATCAAACCACCATACCCTCAGCCAGACTTCATGTCTCAGTACGTTCTTCCATAGGGTGGCATCTCCCACACCTTCTTCCCAGCCCACAGAGGTGTGTAGATGGGCCACCTTTAACTGAGAATATGTTGAGATGTTGAATGCTCGTGAATAATCTGGGGTCCTTAACGCATGACTGGAGATGCTACACAATGGGCCAAAAAAGAGGAAGCTGAAGAACACTCGAGTGCCTCTGCAACAGAGTGTAAGAAATTCCACCTTGTCTTGGAAGAGCGAGCCGCTGGTCGGCTTTCTTACTGGTCGCTCTTCGTCACTTCTCAAGAGGGTTACGATGCAAGGGGAAGCGTCTGACAAGTCACAAAAGACGCTATCTTTATGCAGGACAGGCACACTATAAACTCCACCTTGTTCAGCTCCGAGAGTCTGGTAGTTACAAGATATGTAACAGCTTGAATCATGCAACTTGGCTTTAGTGAGAGCTAGCAGCGGCTTGTCGAGAAGAGAAGCCTTGAGTGAAACTCCACGAAGCTGATAACTAGCGCTCTGTCAGAAAATTGCTAGGACTGGATTATTCGCGTTCTTAGGCGCCTAGTGAGTGATGGTAGTAGTTCTAGGCTGGTTTATCAGCTCGGGAGGGAATTGTCTTTGATGCTGTTGATGAACATGAACAGAGTAGTGAGTCATTGGACTGTATATGTGAGCAAGGGGTCATGCGAGAGAGGATACTACAATCTGTCGTCTTTCTTGGTGCAGAGTCTAGTTGCGTCCTCGTTTGCATATCCGGAGAAGTGGCTCTCACTTTGCAGAAGCTTGGTCCGATAGGCCCCTTTCGAGAGTCGGAGCTTGGCCTTGGAGCTGGGAAGAGAGAACAAAAGAGGAAAACCTTCGACATCATTTGAAATGCGTAGAATTTGGCCTCTTTTCCGGATAGGCCATGGAGAGGGGGGAAGCTGGTTCTTGGAAAGGGAGAGTTGCTGGCATCGAGTGAAGGGATACCCCCTGTCACGCACACCTTTTGAATGAGCTAGCCGTGGCAAATGCATCACAGCTCGTCTCAAGTCTCAGCTGGGATCTCAGACCTTGTTTTTCTACATCGTGATTGCCTGTGTAGAGGTTAGGTAGCATGACGCCCTACACTCGCCGATACGAGATTGTATCATGACACCCAATACAAGCACAGCCCCTTATCATCAGACTTGACCTCCTTCTCGATGGCATCATATACAGATCATACAAGTGTTGGATGGGTGGGTCCTAGAGAAAAAGGGAAAGGCTCACCAGAGGCAAAGCAGATTAACCCTCCAAGGCAGACTCGCATCGAATTTGTATAGTAGGATCCACTATCCTCAAGCTTCGGAAGTTCCATCGACTTCGGATATTTGGATAAAAGAAAAATGAGCAGGGAATATAGAATTTCCGTGTGAGGAACTATTGTAGTGGTAGGGAGGCATGGCGAGGTGACATTAGGGGCAGTCGGCGACCTAAAGGAACATAGTAAACGCTTCGAGCAGCGGTCAGCAGCTCGGTAAACGCCACCATCATATCATACCTCGGGGTGCTTTCCCAATGCTGACAGGAGGTGATTGAAGTCCTCCTGAAGACGGAAGCGAGTGAACGCGAGAGCAAGGCAGTGCAGCTCGGACCGGACAATCACCACCTTTGGAAACAGTGAGGCAGCCAGCAATACGGTTCATCCTTCTCCGGAGCTCTTTCAAACAAGAGCGGTGATGACTCAAAAGGAAAGAAGCGGGGGGTATTGATTCAATCCGGAAGAATGGAGAGTGCTCCGAGAAATCTTGGAGGAATCAGGGTTGACTTTGGCATAGCCACTCCGGCTAGCAACCATTGAATGCTCCACTTGGGTATCGGCGCCGGGAACTAGGCACCACTTCGTTTAATGAGCTGGCTCTTGGTTTATGCTTTGGACTTTCTAATCATCCGGGCAAGGCAGTTTTGTGAAACCAGTCTGTTGGGCTCAATAGTGCCCCCGCATTGACAGAGCAAGCGTTGGTCCTGCAAAGCATGGGCCTTTCCTAGTTACCCCTGATTTACTGGCGATGTCATTCCAACATGAACAGGTGCTCATGTATACCGAAAGGGGTATTTTGCCATATCATTGAAAGAGGCTGTGTTCTCAAAGGACGGCTTGGTGTATTGGGTGAGGTTGGGCGAATGGCAACCCCCTTTTTTTGCGAGCATTCCTGCCAAGTCCTTGGAGGGTGAGAAGTCTGTGCAACTTTGACCCGACCATGCATGTGAAAGACAATGAGGTGCTTCACCGTCTGTCTGATCGTATTCTGAGTGAAAGAAGCCTAATAGCCTGGCAGCCTGGCCTCTGATCCGGCTTGCCTGCCAAGATGACCCAACATACTGATAGTTTACCCAAGCGAAGCACTGCCGCATCCAGGGCTATCGATGTACGCTGTAATCATCGATCACCCAACGCGTGGGACATCGGACAGGTGGTTCCTATCACGTTCTACACGTGGTCAGTGACACCTGCAGGGGCTCGAGACTGGGGAAGATGACGCCACAAGGATCACGAGTGAGGCTTTCTTAGAACGCATGATGAAAGAAAAGGCAAGCAGTGACTTGTTGGTTTCAGGTGAATGCCTCACCGACTAGATGGTGGTTCGTGATGCCGCCAAGGGCGCGAACAAGGAGGAACTATTGATGGCAGTAAAAAATTGGGTGGTTTTTCCACTTTGCAATCACGAAATGGGGCACTGTCCACTCTTTTTAATGAAGCTTTACCTGGTGTTGTTGAATAATGTAAGGAGAGATGGAGGGCTAACAAAGGGGCTCCCTGTGCTGACGAGCAATGCCACAAACCAGAATCGCTCCCAGATTGCGGGAATAGGAAGGAATTTCAATGCCAGGAATTACTGGGGGCACAGGGGTCCGTTGGGGGATCGATGGCCCTTGTCATGGGGCCTCAGAGTGCCTTCTGACCTGTGCTTGGTTGGGGCTGTGACGGTCTCTGATATTCTGATCTTGGGAGGTACTTTAGCGGTTAGGGCTGGTGGCTTTAGAGGTACCTCGGCTGCAGTGGCGGAAGCACGGGATTGCCAAGTACTGTCGTCTGTTATGTAATCAAGGAATGACGCTCGCAGTGACTCACGGACAGAGTTTGAGTCCAAAGGTGAGGTGGTTACCTAAGCAGATCAGCGCCTATGATTGAGCTAACCTGGAGCGCAAAGAGGTCACATTCTGAAAGCGGCGGCGTGACCAGCGGAATGGGAGTGATGCAGCTGCCAGACGACGCACGACACCGCACAATCAATTAAAATGCCCATCGGCAAGGGGGCCCAGTCTGCGTGTCTGTCACAGATGTTTTGGCGCCCTAGTCCGGTCACCGAACACGCGGGGTGATGTTTCGAAGGCACTCATCTCTGGTCAGAGGTATGTACTGGCACACTGATGTGATGATGGATATCGGGTGAGCGGTACATGCGCCCAGGCGGCGAGACCACCGACGGAAAAGTACCATTGATGCACAGCCCCAGGCCTTTCTCAAGGCGTTTCGCCGCCTCTGAGAGCAGTGAGCAGAGTGGGCCCCAAAGGCAAAGTCGCAGCACAGCACTGTCCGACTGCTTATTACGTACGTCTGGCTAGTACTTAAGGCAAACGGGCTGTCAGGCTATCATCAATCACTCCAACAGCTCTCGCAGCCTTTCCCCTCACCTGCCGCCTCAAGCGACCGCCGCGACAGCGCAAAGCAATGCCGTCCAAAATGGCCCCCCATGGCCAGAGCGAGGATTTGACCATCTACTACAATGACTCTATAGACTCCGATAACGCCGCCGCCGCGCTCGCCCTGCTCAAGGAGGTCGCCCAGCGCCGCCCGGCTGAGCGCGTTATCTGGATCCTCGAGCCGCGCCAGGTGGCCTGGGGCCCCAGCATGGGCAAGGAGGAGTCCGACAAATGCAAGAAGCTCCTGATCAAGTATTTCCCAGACAAGTATAAGACAGATTACGACGCCTTCAAGGCCCTTCTGGGCTCCCGTCTCAAAGAAAAAACGCTCCTGGAGCGACAGGAAGAGCTGCGGAGGGAGGGCCAAGAAATCCCCAGCGAGGACCTGGACCTGGTAAGAGGCCTGCCTTTATGATGTCCCTAATTTTTTTCACTCGGGGTTTCACTGACACGATGGCCCGCTAGATGAGAAAAGCTACCAAACCTATCAACTCACACAAAGAGCAGTCCAAGAAACACGCCAGACTCATGGCGTGGGACCTTGCTGGCTGCCTAACTCACTGGTCCAAGGAATACTATAGATCCTCCCCAGCCCCAAAGGTTGAGGTTCTGGTGGATTATGACAGTCTAGAAGAGATTCAAAACCCAGTGAACCTACATTTGCATTACCATGAAGAGTTGGTGAGCCGTACCAATGACGAAATTGAAAGGTACAACCACGCTGTACAGAAGGAGTATGGGGAGCACTCGAAGGGTGATCCATTGAACCAGGACGAAAAAGCCTTAGGAAAGGATAAGGAGAGCAACGCTGTGGAGAATTGGTACGAGGAGTGCATCAACAAAGAACAGCAGAAAACAGAGGGTCATGACACTTCAGTTGGCCAACTCGATATTGAGTCCCTGTGCAAGACAATTAAGGCCGCTAGGAACGTTAGGTTTATGGGCGGCTCATCCCTCCGGATTTTGCGCCAATTCATCGAAAAGAAGGTGGCTTCCAAGGTTGACTGCTACCTACAGGCGGTAGGTTATTACGCAAGTATTTTTGTCTGTTACATGTGCTAATCTGCTATTTAATATATAGGCAACCCAAGACTTCTCTGCCAACCTATTCCCAAACCAATTCAACATCGGGCTGAACATAGAGGCTGCAAGCTTTGTCTTGAGAGAATACAAGCAATTCGCATCCTTTACTATTGTCCCATCAGCTACCGCACAAAGCCTCAAGTACTCCTTGGTCGGGCTGCAGAGATTAGGGCACGACTGCCTTGGCAAAAAAATGCTTGGCTATAATGGCAAAGTAGAGCCCAAGGATATTGCAGCAGGGAACCATACAATCGAGAAAGACTTTGCCGAAAAGACAGCAAGCATGCCTGATCTGACCACATTCCTGTGCGTTCTCAAAGAAAAGGAGCTGGGTGCTTTCAGGTCGTATGTCCAGGTGGTTTACAGCATCGAGAAGGAAGCAGAGTCCACAAATGACGACTCCAGGAAGAATGGCTCCCAAAATGGAGAGCCCAAAAACGGCGATTCCAACAAGACCAAGTCCGAAACTAGCGAACCCGAGAGAGACCAGAGTGGCAAGATAAAGGAAGGCGTCTCTCTTCGCCTGAAGGATGCCGAGCAGGGCATCCCCATCTATCGATTGCCACCAACGAAAGAGTTTACCACCGAGGAGGTCCTGAAACTGCTGGATTTCTCAGGCGGAGGGGATTGACTAGCAGCAGGATTCGCGAGGTCGCTCATTCGGCGCACGCGGATCCTGATTAGCAAAACTGTTGAGGATCTCAACAACTCAGGCTTGAGGGCAATACTCAGTCCTCGGAACGGTCAACGGCGAAGTTCTTTGTAAAGAGAGACATGCTACGCTTTTTAATGTCCCCTTGATGCGGAATATGCTTTTGGGTTCTAGGGGCGTTGGATCAGGATGGCTTCTTTGAATAAACTTTGGGGCAATACAGGTTTGTGTATATGGGTTTTATCAGGGCAATTTTATATGTTCAAACGAATTCTTTTTCTTTTCACGCTCAGTGTCCTCGGCGAAACCTGTGATGACTACATGTAAAGACTGTTATTACGCTATTTCAAAGCCATTGACCCCCAGCATCCGACGCTGAAACACACCGTTCAGCGCGAAATATTTCGTCACATCCTTACTATACGGTAGTGAATAAAAGGTGAGAAGTGGCCTAACGCATTTGACTACTTTCGATGAGCCAGAGACTAAGCCAGGATTTCATCTAACCCTGGAAATGGAGGATACCTCTTGAAGTTGGGCTTCCCTTCAACTACTTCGATGTCATCCTGTAGATAAATACGGTAACACTCGGGCCCCGAGAAATATAACCCCGCTATTAAGCAATATAATTGCGCATTGCGCGATGAGTAGAAGTCCGGTCTAACTCGCGCCCAGAGGAGTTATTTCCAGCTGTGTGATGTGTACGGTTTCAGCCCGATTACTGCACTCTTTCCCTTTTGTAGCAATTTCGGTTTCAGCTGGAGCCGGCCAACCAATAGACCGTTTCTGATAAGTGATGCCGACTGCGTTTCCCCGCACTTGTGCTCTCTCTGCTTACGCCCATGGAGGCAGAAGCGCCATGGGCTACCGATTGCCTTGGCTGGGAAGCCTGGTGAGGCTGTGCACATTACAGAATTTCTACCTAACGGTTCAAGGTGGATTGTGACAGGGCGAGAGGCATTCTGAGGCTGCATGGAGAATGTCACAGTGTTCTATCAACCATTCGTCATTCACCGGCGAGTTTCTGAGAACATGGCATGAACACAAATCGCGCGTTGTATAAGAAATGGGCTGAAATGAGAACAAAATTTCATTCAAATTATATCTGTCATAATACTAGGAAGCGAGAAAAAAAAGTCCCATGAGCCTGGCTAGAGAGATGGGCTTTTACCTCAGTAGCCGCAAGACTACTTATGATATTGAGGCGGCCTGACCACTAGATGACATCCATGTAGTCTTGGAGTGTAGCAGCCCCTTAGATACTTATTCCGTTGAAGACAATTTGAATGCTACACGTCCGCAATGGCTTGAGGCTCAAGTTCGATCCATCCCAAACTCGCGCGAATGTTCCTAGTTTGACGTGGCATTCTTCCTTCGTAACGGCATCTACGTAGCCAAGCTCTGTTATGTTGAATAATTTGAGTACGGATACTCGGTCTTGTGCTGCTGATATTGCCGAATGGTCTGGTTTTGTTTGTAAGGGAAGAAGTAAGAATGGAATATATGCATTCAGTCTTCTTTGATGGTGGGGATTGTGTCTTCGATTTTTACTCTCTCTCACCAGAGCTGCGTTCGGAAACTTCTGCTCTCGATATCACGAATAGATGGTATATTCTCTTCAAATGATCTGCATTGATGATTCCATCGGTGCTTAGATCATGGGAAATCGTATCAAGTTTCCGACTCCATTAGCCTCAGTATCTCCAGAGCGACCTCGCGGAACTCTTGGCCAAACTGCAATACATCCTTCCACCTGCTCGGGATGGCGTCTTCTCCATGCCGCGCGCCTAGTAAACCGCCGGCCACGGCACCATTCGTGTCCGTGTCCTTGCCGATCCGCACAACATCCACGAGCACATCCTCCAGACTGCGCGGGTCCAGCACGGCAGCAATGGCGATCAGCAAGGTCTCGAGGACGTATCCTGACGCCAGGTTGGGGAGGAACTCCTCGGGCGGCCCATCCCGGGCTGCGCGGGCCAGATCAAACCTGCGCCCAGCCCGAATGGCCGCAGTGACAGGCCCCTCGGCCTCCTCGAGTTGAACAGCCGCCGCCTCGCCCACGCGGACGGCGTAATCTGGATCGGCGCCATCAATGAGAGCCGCCGCACAGGCGTTGTACGCAGCACAGGCGATGGTACACCGGGGATCCGTATGAGTGATGGTGCTGATAGACACGCTGTTGGACAAGACACTGGCGAGATCTGGCTGGAAGAGCGCGGTGGGCAAGCACCGCATCAGGGATCCGTTGCCCGCGGAGCCATGGCCAGCGCCGCTCGGCTTTCGAGGGTTTCTGCGGAAGGCCTGGATGCCGACATTGGTTGCGTAGCCGATATCCCTGGGACGCGAGTTGGGCTGGCGTCCGGGCCAGTGTGTCCCCTTCCACCAGGCGACAAAGTAGTTCCCGGCGCGCAAGGTGATATCCTGCTTGGAGAAAGCTGGGACATCCTGGTCCGTCGTGGATCGGCGACGATAGAGGTCGTGCCAGGCGTCGCGGTAGGCCAGGAGCACGCCCCGGGTCATGTCTGTATCATCGGTGGCATGACCGGGCGTCCAAGAGAAGATACCCCCGCCAACTATCTCGCGCAATCCGTCCGGATAGACGCGGCGAATCTGGTCGTGCGACTTGAATTCGACAGCGGCACCCAGTGAGTCACCGGCGTGGACTCCAATTAGGGCACCGATGATGCGAGATTCGCGGGCTATAACAGGGCTCGACATATTTGGAGACATCGGCGTCAATAACGGACAGAGTATCAATCGGTCACTTTTCCTCACTGCCGTGATGGTGAGTGTCGCGTGAGACTGAATGCGATTGGGTCAAGGAAGGGGGCTGTGTTGTGGTGTGGCGGTTCGGTTGCAACAAGGCAGAAACACACCCAAACAATTAATTAATTAGTCTAGCGAGGCTCTATCAGCTATATCCATTCCCTTTGTTGTAAAATTTCTTTGCGACTCAAAATGACAGCTTGTTGAGCGGCATCTTGGCTTCAGAGCTCTTAATCGATGCAGGAGCGTGGATGGGAGATGAAATGTTAATCTCATGTGACCAAAGAGTCGTGTAACTTCTGCCAACACAGTACCGTGCATTGTTTCCGATGAACTGTGCTTAAGTAGGATTTTTTAATGTACTAAGAATACCTGCTTAGAGTACTAGAACAAGGTAGATGTAGTAAAACTACCTAATGACAATATCAGACATTAATTAGCCTCTTGTTGATCATATTGCCTGTGTTCATAAACTACATTTGAAGGGTCAGGCCCTGTCACAACTAGCTTTTCGAAGATTATATGATGCTCTCTGTCAGCCGCTACTTGTATCGCAGTTGGCACATTAGTATTGACATCAGCACCCGCTTCTAGAAGCTTTTCGAGAGCATCTAGGTCGCCATTTCGAGCTGTTACTAAACACAGTGTGGTCCAAGGCATCTCGTCGATTTCAACAGGAGCAAGATTGACATCAACGCCAGCTGTAAACAACTCTTCAATAATTTGTACGTGTCTTCCTTCGGCTGCTGAAGAGAGGACACTAGATCTGTGATGATGGAACACGTTCGGCTCATCTCCTGCTAGGCTAGTAAAGGGCTGTAACAATATCCTGATGTTTTGTTCTCACGGTCAACATAAACGCTGCCTCGTTTTTCCCATAGCATTGATATCGGCTTCTTGAGAAGACTAGGACATTGATAATGCGAGTCGCATTCTACCCATACCCGTACTTCCAGTGCAGTAAGTGAGAGAAATTTCCGCTAAATATGACAAAAATACCCTCGGCCCTAGTAATTCTATCATCTGGTTAATATAAGATTAACGAGATAGCAATCAAAGTTACATATTGTAACCTAACACGCAGACATCTTAGCCCAGCATATCCGCATTGGAGGGTCTCACAGATCAGACCATTAATAATTCAAGAATTTAGTATGTTTAACCAGCGTTATTCTAGGACACACAACAGGTGCAGAGATGCTCTCATCAGGCCGAGCTAACCGCTCCGTTGTCCGCATTCAGGATTTGGCCATTAAGGCTTGATGCTGAATCGCTTGACAAGAACATAATTAGTCTTGACATTTTGTCTAAGGGGACCATTGCGCTTCCATCCTTCAGTCCTGGGCAATTTCCCATCAAAAGATTCAGGCCTTCAGTGTCCGTGTTTCCCTCGAGTTGTTCGTAAAGCTCTGTATCCATTACGCCTGGCTGGACCAGATTGCAGCGAATGCCTTTCTTGCCATAGTAGGATGCAATGTTCATGGTCATGCCACGCAATGCGTGCTTGGAAGTGGTGTAGGTAATGCCTGAAGAACTCATTAGTGGGAGGCAAGTCCCCAGAGCTAGTTAAGTATTAGATATTCAATTTGCACCCACCGGCAAGATAACCTTTAGACCCTGCGATGGATCCGACGTTCACGATATTGCCTCCCTGCGGTTCCTGAGCTAGAAACTGGTTTACGGCTTCTTTCGATACGATGAAGTTGCCTGTCAGATTTACCGAAATGACTCTATCCCACAAGGCTTTGTCCGTTTTCCCCACAGGAGCTGTATGCTGGCATTAGTACCTCTTCACAATGAAAGCAGAATGGATACTCATCCAGGGCATCAAAGATCGCGGCGTTGTTCACCACCACATCGATCCGTCCAAACTTATTAAACGCTGCCTTAAACAAGCCCTTGACTGATTCTTCGTCGCCGACGTCAACCTTTTGGGCAAATACTCGCCCTTTTCCGGAAAGCTCTTCCTCGGCCGCCTTCAGCCTCTCCTCGTGGATGTCGCAGAGTACAACATAAGCTCCAGCTTCGAAGTAGGCACCAGCTAGGTACCTTCCTAGCCCGCCTCCAGATCCGGTGATCAAAATTACTTTGGATTTAAAGAATGTCATATTGACTTCGGTCGGGGCGGAGTGGCCAAAGAAACCCCTCATTTTGCCAACAAGGGCCACAATTCACAATATATAGGGGTTCTTGTATAACAAAGGACCGATCTCTCCAAAAATTCACCAATGTTTCATGTGTCAATGGGGCTACTCAAAAGATGAGTGGCAAGGTTGCAGTCAAGAGGAGGGGTTGAAACGTCCCGCAGGTTTCAGCCTAGAGGATGTTGCTACCAAGTTCTTAACAAAAATAGGAAGCTTCTACCATTGCTAGAGGGGGAAGGCAACTGCTTGTTACCTTAGGGTATCATATTATAATCTATCTATTGGTGGAAATACGATTTGACTACGTGTGAAGTGTCTGAATTGAATGGCCAAACTGAACCTCATCTTGCTGACGACCGTAGTTTTGCGTCTCTAGAGGAAGTATCATGCATCTTTCTTCCAGCCACATGATAGACAAAGCCGAGGCATGAAAACTAGGTCACTAGATCTCGATAAATAAAATTAGATTTACATTACTGTACTGGTGATTAGGTACGGCTCGCCGGGTAACCATTTCCAACTATTGCAGGGCCGCGATTAATGTATCTCAACTTTGGCAAGCGACTCTCGCATTTCTCAATGGCCCCAGGAGCGACCAAACAGCTGTCTATGATGTCCACGTTCTCTAGGTCCGGGAATATATCCTATATGACGCAGTTAGACTGGCGATGGCATACAGAGTTAAGAGTCAAGTAGAAGGGCGATTCTTACCGGTATCTGCTCCAAAATAGAACCCATCTCGTCTTGCATAACCCTGTAGGTATCTGGGTAGATGTCGAAGGACGGGTCAATAGCAAGGATCCTGACTTGATGATTTCTGATTCTCGGGATGTATTCTGACTCTCCCCAGCCGGCCAAAGGCAGGTCCACACTTTCAAGCTTGGGAAACTCCAGCCCTTTTAAAGGCTCATCGTTCTCAAATGCCTCGTCAGGAGGGACGCCAGCAATGACCGCCTCCTTGATGAAGTTGGCGTACATCTGTCGCCGCGACACATTTAATTGATCAAACATCTTAGACAGCGTCTGGTCCGACGCGAAGGTGAATTGGGTGGGTTTCGCCCATAACAATGGTGCTGCCTCTTCGAACCAGAGCCGATTGACGCAGCAGCAGCGGGCAAGGACACCGTCTTTCCCATAGGTAGCGAGCAGTTCCGGCTCATCGTACTCATCGAGCTTTCCCGAATAGACCTCGTGACTAAACCAATGATCAATGTCGATCCACTTCATCACCTCGGCCACTATCTCTCTCAGTAGGAGTGGATTCGTAGGACCGGGGGTAGTCTCGCGGTCCGCCATGATGCCTGTCTAGCGTGATTATTGGAGACTGCAAAAGAGGGGCGCGTCGTGCGATGCGAAAGGTGAAGGAAGATTCTTGTTTTGTTGAGCAGGATGTCAATGGCTGGTTTCAGCATTTATCATTGACCATTGAGGTCGTGTAGGATTGAGTCATGGCAAAACCGCCGGTTGAGTCATCTCGCCTGCTGACCACTCGTGTGCTTACTCTGGCTGCAGGGATACGATTTGGGCTAGAGGATTCTCATTATCATCCGTGGGGCATGCGACAACCATCAACACGAGTTTTCGAGACCGAAGGATCTGCCACTTGGAGATGGATGAGCGAAGCTAAGCTCCTCGGCAGACTGAATCCCGTAAGAATATCATTGCCATGATTTGGTCTAGGGATTGGGATTCAATTGAAGATATAAATTTCATTTGCGCGAGTCCAAAGGTTATCCCGAGTTGAGCAAGTAAGTTTCAAAGTAATTGCGCTCAAAAAAAGGGAACAACGAATGCTCCTTTTATACATAAGGTATGCATATATTGTTACCTCCATCTTGTTAATTATTTTCGTGAGTGGCATCTTATCTTTAGTTTCATTTCGTTTTATTTCGCCTTACCTCTTTTTCTTATAGGCTAACCTCTCCTTTCGCAGACCGAAATACCTAAAAGGTCGAACCGAGGATATTGATTGTTTATAGCCTCGAAAGCAAACCTCACAGCCCCTCAGACCTCAGAAGCTCTGAAAAAAGACATGTTTTCCTTGCTTCATGTGTTATTGGGCAGCTATTAGTGAAACAGCTACTACGAACGGAGAAGTAGGGCCGAGCGGGACAGCGGCTGTAGCCCACATGAACAAACTTAACAGCGCTCATGTTATAGTCCCCACCAGCGGAGGAGTCCTAACTTGGTATAGATTCGAGGACGAAAACAACCAAAGCGACTTGAAGGAGCCACCTGCCAACTTAGGCGGAAATTAATGATGAACAAAGACACAGAGGACAATGTTGACTGAAGCTAGTGACAACAACCCAGAAAGGAATGGTCTTGAAGATAATCTGGAACAGAAGTTATCTCCTATCTTTATAATCTGACCCGGCAAGTATTATAGTTAGCTGAGAACCTCTGTCGTGAGGACTGGTTTGGTGAGGCACTCTTTGCCCCTATTGGGTGCCTGGGAGCGTTGGGTGAAGCTGATCACTTACTACTTCTTGTTTGTGATGGGTAACCAGTACTGTTAAGTCACTTTTATTTACAAACGCACTAACGAGGTAGACGGGCATTCCGTGTTCATATCCATTACACGTCAGGGATGAATTCCCGGAATGGTTACATCTCTTATGGAACCATGCTTCGCGGTATGTTTTAGCGTTATCTACAAAATACGACTAGCCTTTTGCTCCTGAACTGCGGAAACATGAGAAAGCTCTTGGCTCCTGGCTTTTGTGCGGCTCCCATCTCGGTAGTTGGTTTAGTTGCCATTCGTTCCGACCGCGACCCTGATTGTTCCACTTTGCATCCAACCTTGAATCCGCATTCGTCAGTTCAAATGTCTCTCCAATGTGTCAGCCTGCTCCTATCGGTTAACCAGACATGTGGAACGGCGGACGAAAGTTCTGAATAGGGCTGGGTTACTCGAAGAAGGATCCGAATTATCATATCACGGCCTGGTTAATGGTACCCGCAATGATGTTACTGCTTGCCATAACTATCTTGGGTCCCGCTGCCATACTCATTTCTGCTGATCTACGTTTATAGTCGCTTTGACTTACTAGTAGACTTATTGGCTTTCTTAAGAATAGGAGTTCATTTTTCAGTACACAATTACTGCTGCTTCTCTACTCAGTCAACATCATGGGCGCTCGCACCAATGGCGAATCAGTCAACTGGTACGGATTCAAATTCAGCTGGACGCCGTACCATCAGATGCCGGATGAACTCAGCCACTACCTTTATACGTTCGATCATCTTTCCGCACAGGCGCTTGATGCCCTTGATTCATTATGCCCTTCCTCGAGGAAGGATAACCCTCACTCAAAGGACACTTTCAATATTTTGAAAGAGTGCGCCCACGAAGATCCCCATGTCCGTGAACTGTTGCAAGAGATCCATACTGTACCACACTGGATCGATTGGGATCAGATTGAAAGAGGCCAAAGAGTACTTTGGAGATATGCTTTGCCCTCCATCACTTGTGTAAGCGTCATATTTACTTCAGCAAGAGCGAGCTGAAAGCAATAAAGGCTCTCTAACCGAATACCAGTTGATATATATGTCATTACTTGGTGGGATGTCAAGTTCTCGGACTGTGGAAACCCTCGACCGGACGGGTAGCTTCGGGTGTTCGTCTGTTCGACGGCGTATTCTTGAAACAGCCCAACATGCGCTTTATGTACACAAAGATTTGAAATCAATCCAGCCTGGTGGTGAAGGCTGGGAATCCTCGATACGAGTACGCCTATTGCATAGCTCCGTTCGTCGCAGGATTATGCAGCTTGCCAAAGAACATCCAGACTACTACGATATCGACAAATACGGTATTCCGATCAACGATCTAGACTGCATCGGTACGATCAGTCTATACAGCTCCTGCATGATATGGCTTGGTCTCCCACAGCAAGGTATCTATCTCTCAGAGCGCGAGACGGCAGATTATCTGGCCCTCTGGCGCTACGTGGCTTATCTCATGGGCGTCCCGCACGAATGGATGAAGACGCCGGAGGAATCCAGAGCAATGATGGAATCACTGCTAATATCTGAATACAAGCCCAACAGAAAGTCTTCAATATTAGCCAATAATATTCTCCATGGGATCGAAGGACAGCCACCGATGTACGCATCCCGACAATTTCTCGGTGCTCAAGCCTGGTGGCTGAACGGGTCAGAGCTGTCCCAAGCTCTGGAAATCAGGAGGCCAAGCTTGTACTATACCGCCCTCATGGCTTCTCAATGTTTCTACTTCAGAGTACTATCATCTATCATTGTAGCCATTCCATTTTGGAAAGCATCACCACTAATGTAAGCTATGTGGTTTAACACAAGAAGAGTCGATGGTTAACTTTCCTAGTTTTCGAAGAAACTTTGCCAGGATATTTTTGTACAAAATAAAAGCTTGGGTGCTCTTGGCTATAAGACAAAGTTCACTTTCAAATGGATTCCGAATTTGATCCGCACTACCACTCCGCCAGGCGGATCGAACGATGACCGAGAGAAGCATTCGGCGGGCTTCAACAGTCATCTTCTGGAACGCGTTGCCCTGCTAAATTTGATGTTCATCTCCAGTGTTGGTATTTACTTGGGATATCTGTTTTTAAGAGCGATTCATTGTATTTATTCCCTCTTTTTGTTTTAGGGCATACAATTATACACCTGTTTACCGAAGGGTCGATAATCATTGACTCTACAAAGGACTTCTTTTGCCTCTTCAACTTTTTTGAGTCTTCTTTCGGAATCTTTTGTCAGCCAACCATGTTATCAACTGTATCGTTTCTAACTCTTTCTAAGACGAGAACCTCCTCCCTTATGGCACGCACTTGATTCTTAAGTCCTATGAGCTAGCATAGTCCATTGCAAGGGAGTAATTTGGATTCGCCTTTCATACGGACCGTTGTTGACAAATTGATTCAATAACCTAAAACACTCGAATCCTAATAGATATATCGGATTTGCGGATTCTGGTAAGAGATAAAGAGGTAAGCTACTTGGAGTTACGTCTGGATTGGAGCACATACCTTCATATCCGTCAAGTCATCTTCATACGCATGATCGAATCCCTCGCCTACACCACTCTTATCACGGCGACCGTTTTCCCAAATGCACACGTAGCGGTACACAATTGCCAATACACTCGCCGCAATTGACGTTACAACGGTAACAATAAAACCAGGGGCGTATCCAGGCGCATCCGAGTTTTTGAAAACCATGGGGCCAACAAAATTCCCTTCGTTGTTTAGTTAGCATCGAAGATACGATAGCGCTGTCTCGCACATACCTAAACAGTAGCCAAAAAAGACCCCCGAGGACGTAACTGAGCGCTTCGTATAGCCGGCAGTGTTCGCAATCTGCAGGCCCATTAAGACGGCGTAGCCGCCACCAAAGGTAGCTAGGATATAGCAAGCGAACAGTAACCCGCCCTTCTCGCTACGAGGGAGTAGCCAAAGCAGAAATGAGGCTATAACGGTGCCAATCTGGCAAGTAGCGATTATCCATGTTCTATTGCCGGGATATTTATATGCCAGGAGTGGTGCAACCTACTCGATCGTTCCGATCACCACTCCCGCAGGCATGCTAAGAAGCAATGAGTTGAGCGTAGAATACCCAAAGTTTGAAATGAAGATCGGGATGAAGGTCGAGACAGGCCCATTGGCTATCATGATGAGGAATGCCATGGAGAAAGTCAGCCAGAAACGAATGTCTACGAGGACTTCGAACGCTTGCTGCCATTTGAAATGAGTGTTCCGGACACCAGCGTTATTAACCCGTAACCGTGCTACCGCGATATATCTCTCGCGCTCGGTGAACCCTCGAGCACGGATGGGATCGGGAGGCAGGAAGAACAAAATGACAAATCCCCACAAGATGGTGATAGCACCTGCTATGACATACATGTACTGCCACGAATTCAAGGTCCCGCCTTTGATATGGCCGAGACCAAAGTTGATTAAAGGGGCTATCAGGGCAACATACCCGGCTGATTGTTGTCAGCTTAGTGTCTCTGGTCTTTATCAAGGTTCAACCTACTGGCACAATACCATATCCCCATTCTTAAGGCTTGCTCATCGCGTTTGTACCATCCTGGTATAATTCTGTTAGCTTAGCCCGCCCCTCGATCCATCCTGATCATACTCGGGGAACATACCACCCACGACCAGCATGAACATAGGAGAAACGCCCGACTCCAAAAAACCAAGGAAGAATCGCTGGGCGTATAATGACTGGTAATTTTTGCAAGCCACGGTACACATCACGCATGCTCCCCAAATAAACACAATTCCACTGCAAACTCGTTCGATAGGGAACCGTTGAGCAAGCAGAATAGCAGGGGTCGCACCCACGATGAATCCCAGGTAGAATATGGAGGCAGAAAAAGAATAACGCTCGCCCACCGTAAGCTCCAAATCCGTGCGAAGGCCGAAGAGAGCCTAAAGACCTCCGGCGTTAGCCAATCTAATCGGGTGGGATTCTCCATCATAAGACTCACTGCTTGTGACAGCATTGCTTTGTCATAATATTGTAAACCATAAGTCAAGGTAAGAATAACAAGGAGCGTGCGGTCGATCCGGCGGACAAGCTTCTTTTCTTCTTCTGGTTCCCAGTCTTCATCGCCCACCCAGGCTGCGAGAACTTTTAATGCCTCGTCATTATGCAGCGTGTCGACGATCTTGGCATGTTGCAAATCTGCCAGAATTTTTGGTCCCTTGTCGGCAGTCTCTCTATGCTCTAGGCTGCTTCCCTTTTCTTCTTCCATTATATGGCTCTTTTGGCTTGGAAGGGTGTGGCTAGAAGAAGTGAGTGTTGTTGTGATTCTGGTTATCCAAAAGAGAGGCCTTTATAGATCTGTTGGCCGGGGTAAACTCTGAGCGTGAGCAGGGGCCTCAGGACATTTCGTCCACGAGGTTACATGCCAAAATGCGGGGGAATGCTTGCTAGCCATGATTCGATACATGCAAACGATGGATTTCTCAAAACTCTTCATGATAATTTGCATCAAAGCTAGGCCTTCTCGGACATTTATACCCGGGGCAACGTTTGCGGGGTAGTGGGTGTTGCCTCTTCTTTAAGAAGGGCGATCGTTGAAATACCCCGGGATCTAGATACTCAAGGTGGGACAACCAATGGTTGATAGGGAGGGGTTGACATTCATACGGCAACTTAAACTAAACGGGTGCTACGTATAGCCGAGGACCTGTCGTCGAACCGACTGTCGGGTTACAAGCGACCCCAAACTTTATCATTAACGTCTAAGTTGACGTTTCGATTGAGCATCTATTACTTTACACATGGTGCTTCTTGATTGCACCAGGCTTACACTTTCTCCCTATCTTCTAATGGACGAATGTTTCTATCCTCCACAGTCGAGTCTCACATCTTGTAGAATGAACTGCTTGATGTGGTCAGGGGTTCAACCTTTAGGACATGGTCTGTCCGTATCAAGCCTTGTGCTATGTAATTTCTAAAACAAATTCAGTGAGCAAGCGTCACCATACTAGCCTTCGCAGCAATGGTCGGGAGCCACTCAAATATCTACATGGCTCGCCATGAGTTTTACATCTTTAAGAGGTGTAACATCAGCTATCGCGTTGCATTGAGATCTACTATTATCTTACTAACAAGCGTCTCTTGACTATCTCTGAGGTCCAGTCACGTATGTGCCGGGAAGGTTACAGGGTCAACAGATTAGAGCTGTCCTCACTACTATATACAAATTAGTGCACCTTGGGATTCTCCTCAAGTGCAGCCTGGAAATCACCGTAAGATCCAACTCAGTCCGATAAACATACGTCACAGAACTATAACCATTTACTAGGGCACTCGTCCGTCCGGGAAAAGTAAGGCGAAATACGTTACCAATCCACCTGCCGAGGTTGTGCCTGGGCCGGTAGCATCTTACTTCTTTGGCTTGTAGTCGATCCCAGACAGCCTCAAGGAGTACTAGAGCCTCACAGGCTCAGGGTCATACCACTAGCGAGGCCCAGAAGATTCTGCAGGACTGGGAAGTCGAGCTTCCTTCTACAACAGCCAATAGGCAGTTGTTGCGTATTGGGTTAGATTAAGCTGAATCCCTCAATTAGCCCTATATCATACTATTTTACGTAGCCTTCTAAGGTCACTTGTCTCTAAGAAATAATTCTGTGCATTCTTAAGACAGTGTACTAAAGTCAGAAGATGTCAGCAAGTAATACGGAGCTCGGATTTCTTAAAATGCGGAATGTATTTCAGCGAGGGTCTTCCTAAATCCCTTCCCTTAGTGATCCCCTGCCATGGGCTCACTGAAATAACACATCATATAATGAGAAGTGGCTGGCTCAGCCACTGATTTACAGAAGGCTGGACCAGTCTTATAAGCGCAGATATGGAGTGGGCTCTAATATAATTTGCCCGTTTGTCACGAGTGGCGTGTATAGCCAGGAAGCTCCGGAAGCTTGGTTGATGCAGGTGTTTCCCCATTACAGCGTGCATGCATGTAAATGAACAAGTGACCACGCTTGAAAGGTCGAGACTGGAGACTGGTTCTCGGGTACTGTATCCCTCCAAGGAGCTTATCGCAGTGACGTTGGTGAATCGTCAGGGGTCATGTCATTGATGTTCCACATACACGTCGCTTAGTACGAATGAACTCCCTAAGCCACATATTTTTGCGCACCTCAGCTTCCTTTATGCACCTCCGGGTGCTAGCCCTATATCCTAATCAAGGCCGGGCTGGGTTTGCGGCAGTGATGAAGAGACCGAGATGATGGTTTCGCTGACAAGTCTTGGCACCCAGGAGTAGTTCGGCTGTGGAAAGTGTGTGCAGCTCATTGCCTCCTTTAGTAAAGGAGAAATGCTTTCTAATCTCCAATGAATGTTTCCCTAGGCCAGTCATTGTCCTTACCAAAGAATTAGAATAAGGAACAGAAACATTGAGAGTAAGACTTCAAGCCATGGGCTGTCTCCCGGCCATCAATTGGCGACAGAGCCCTTGAGCTCATGTATATTCACACCGCGGCAAGCAAATAGCATCATTTAGCCCGGGTACGGGAAGCAATTGCATCTCTGGAAGACGCGCCTCAATGCATGCCGGCCAGACATGCTGTAGCGCCGGCACTTTAGTGCTATAGCCACATCATGTCACTAAACATAACGAGACCGAGACCGAGACCGGGAGCCTTAATTCTATGCAGAATTGACAGTAGTCGGGCAGACAATTCAACATGTCATAATCAGCCACAGATGGACGAGAGTGTCATGCGAGCTTCATATAAAGATTTCAACATCCAGCTCACTCTTCTGTCTCTCATTATTTACAAAAACCAACCACATGTTCTCGCCTACCAGTCTCTCGAACTTATCTGAATTTTCGATTAACTATTTCAACGCTTTTCAACGATCTAAATCCGCATCATAAGGAAGAAAGATTGAAAGTCAAAATGTCCAGCTCTGCCTTCGAAAAAATGGAGAAATACTTCGTCCCACGGCTCAAAATGCCCCTTCATATCGTTGAGGTTATCATGATAATAGTGGCTATCATTCTGGCAGGTGTTCGTCTCACAACTATTACTACAAGGACAAGGACAGATATGATGGCTATAGCTATGGTGAGTCCCTGAGATATTAGCAACACTCGGCGCCATTTTACTAAGAGCATACCAGGGTGCCAAGTCGCTTGTCGTTATTGCGTATCAGCTCTTGTCAGAGCATCTAGCACAATGGAAGAGATTTGCAAGTCTGAAAGCCAACCTGATCCTCAACTCCCTCGAGATTGTTTTCTGGGCTGCGGTAGCATTCATGGCCATCCAGTCCAACACTAGGTCGTGTAAGGGTGCCAGCTGCGGTCTTGGTTGGGGAGTCCTTGTTATCGCTATTTTGATCAGGTTCGTTCACCTTGCCTGTCCAGGCCTGTCCTAGAATCCTCTGTTCATGCAGACCAAATTGTGTAATAATTTGACTGACAATTGTCCCCCAGCAACATATCGATTTACATGACTGGTATTTCTTATTTCGCTTTTCGGTGGTCTAAAAAGGCTAGGAGCAGCGACTCATCCGACGCCCATCTTCGCAGTGTCCAAGGATCGGCTCCTCGAAGACATTCTTCTTCTCGAAGACACTCTTCTCACAGACACTCCTCTCGGAGACACTCTTCTCAAAGACACATGGGCCCATAGAATGTATCAGAGGAGAAGTATGCGGGTGTTTCTAAAAATCCCCAGCAATGCTCGACAAAGAGGTTATCATTGATTTACGCTTGACATATGGACGTCGTGCCATGTTCCATGTGACTTGGTTTCTTAGTCTTCTGTTTCTTAAGGTTGTGTCATTGGACATTTGAGGTTCCAATAAGTCTTGGGAAAACAGATTCAATTTCTCTTTTTGTTCTGTGGGCTGGGAAGGAGGAACTGGAGTTCAGGGAGAACGGGCTAGAGTTTCTATTGACCTTGGACTGGACTATGAAAACAACGACTAGACACGCAAACAACTTCGATACCTAGAGAAGGGTTAGAGAGAACAACAAGATTAGGAGGTTGTAGGAGAATAATATATAGGATCGGTGTTATATTGGAATACTCAGAATGGGCTATCGATGCAGGTTATGGATTCGTTAATTCGTTAAGTTGATTTATCAATGCAGCAAGAAGACAATATTGCTATGAGTCCTGTTTAGGTTCCTAGTTTTTGACATAAATCAAATATTAGGTCTAATTCTTATAACCAAGTTTGCATCGTTACATGCCTTTTTTTTCTTCGGTCAACTGCGTTATTATTCTTGGGTTGAGTATTATTCCACCACTATTTCAATTGTATGATGGTAAATCTTGTCATGCCCCTATGCCATCCTAACATTGCGTTGTTGTACCGGGTAAGTTGAACATTCCGTGTTAGCAGATCACAACAGAGTTCAGCACACTTTGATTTGACATGGGTTACTTATCCCGAGCCTATTAATATCTTTTTCGGATTCTTAACACTTCCGCCGCCTATGAGGGACGGCGATCACTAACCTTGACAATTGCGGGTGCTAACATGCCCTGTTGGACTGAAACATGACGGTGGCCAGTAAGGCGCCTATGAAACGCCGGGGTTCTTAAACAGATTGGAGCCCTGGTCATATTCGTGAAATTACTCTCACCATTATTAAAAGCATTTAGCCGCCGCTTAAAACGAGTGAGCTGCATATGGCGGTAGAGATCATATCGTGAACTTTTACTCACCTTGAGTGCTCCCGCTGGAGCTGGCTTTCCCAAGGTCCTTTTTGCTGGTCAGTCGAACCTAATTGTTCAGCACGGGAAGTTAAAAGAAAGACACGGAGACAGCGATCTGGAAATTTGCACGTGCCCTACATAGTCTATTAGGTCGAGATCGATTTTTCAGGATATTGTGCGTGCAGGTAAACTATTCTGTCAGCTAAGGTAGTATCATCACTCGTCTTTCTGGCCGCTTTGCCGGCTGATGTGGACCGTGGGTTGGATGGTTTCCTCGTAGTGCTAACTTGTTTCTCCTGTTCTAGTATTTTTTTTTTTTGGGAACTACAACAAGAAACTAGGATACTGAAATAAAGGATGATTTCGAAATCGGGCCAAGTATCTCAACCCAACTTCGCAAGGAGTGAATACTCATGAATTAGGGAAACATTCACGTAAAATTGGTTAAGATTTGTTCAGAAGCATGAGATGGAAATCATCACGTAACCCAAATATCATACGGCAGTGTAGGGGAAAATGGCAAGCTAAGATTCCGAGATAGCCGACGAGGAGAATGCAAAGCAGATCCACCAAGATGATCATTTTAGAAACCAACCATGAGCAGGTTTGAGACGAACGAGAAGTGCTCGATCAACTGAATCAATATAGAATAAACTTAGCTTAGTCCGGGCATATGGAACGTAATCATCCCTTAATATCTGACATTAGACTGGGTTGAGTAAGTCTTCTCGGGATGAGAAGTTAAGACGTGACATACACATGGGGTTCGCCGGCTTCCCCAACAAAAGGCAATAGGATACGGGAAAGTCGAACCATCAGTCAGGGGCCAATTGGTCATGATCACGTCCAGCGGCAAAAATGACCCGCTGCTTTACTTTATGGCCCATAGTCGGGAGCATGATCCCGAGCAAGCCACACGTGGGGAACGAAGCATCTATGGACTGAGGCTGGAGAGCGAGCTCGCGTCCGATTTCTCCATCGGGAAACATCACGCGCCTTGTGCCAGCATGGGCCAACCGCATCATGACCAGAGAGAAGAAAGACGGCCGCCTCTCCCCAACATACAATCATCTCCTGTGATTGGAGTTTTCCGGTTTCTGAATTATTCAAAATGCTCAGCTCAACGGACCCCTCAACTTGAAGTTACTAAGGATTAACACAAATATTTCAGCACGATAGTATAAGCATCTGGTACGTTTGGTCTTCAAAAAGAACAACAAAACTAATAAGTGCAGGATATGGCTATGGCTTGGAGGTTGATCGAGAGATCTCGCCAAGGTGTTGACGTGTTTCAAAGGCCGGTGAACGACAAACTAAGCGAAAATGATGGCTTCGCGCTGGAGGAAGAGGGGTCATAACCTTGTCCAACAGTATTTCGGACCTACTCGGCCTATTCTATACCGCCAAGGCAGAGTCTCACGAAATTAAACTGTTAGTCATAGAATCAGCACCGCCACTCTATCTCGATGGAAGCGTTGGCCGAGACCTCTTACTCCCGCCAGTCATTCCAGCTATGCGATGCGTCTACACATCTCGCTAAATGGTAGCTGTCAAGGGACTGGGAATCCGGCATCATGTAGCGTAGGATGTAGCTTACACCAGTTTCGAAGTGGTCTCATGCCAGCCTAGCGGCTGGATCTCCATGGCTGGCATCGCATCAGTGTCTCGCTCAACTCCCGCCTTCGGTCCCGGCATTAACACCCACGTGGAGTTGCCTGCGAGTCTAGTCTTGATTGAGAGACGAATTCGATTCTCACGGCTTTCAAGATCCCCGCGCTCACCCTCAGAATAGGAAGTTGATACGAAACCAATGGCAACAAGCCCTAGGGATGAAAATGCCGACCGGAACATCCACCGGATGAGCAACGGGGCTGCCTGGTCGGGGTTTGGGGCAACTGTTACCGTAGAAGGGATGGTGCTTACGACATCCTGGGTTTCGAGGTCTTCCCCTTTCTAGCAGGAGATTCTGGCCACCACGAGGGCGTTTTGTATGCGCATTGGGAGTGTGACTGCTCTAATAAAATCCCCCTTAGAAATTGACCTCATACGCAATATGTCGCTCAAAGGTTGGAACGCAGCTCTACCCCCACCGTTGAGGATGAGGTAGAACTCACCGGCGCATCCTCTCGTACGTCAAAGTTGTGCCCCGCCCTGTCATTTGGTATTTGAAAGAGTTGGTTAAGCCTGGTAGGGAATCCTGGGGTTCCAAATATAGAATATGAAGTACTCACATCGAGCCAGGTTCCTCGTCTCATGTACAGGCGTTTTCCTGCTGAGAATCCGCTGTAAGCTTAAATGTGCCCCAGACCTAATTCCCAGTTGGTAGTTTCAACTAGTCGACGACAAAGAAATGGCCTGATTAAATTAGCCAATTTAGTAGCATAAATGTTGTCAGTTGTGGACGGGCTTGCCGTCGTGGGTATTACGAGTTGTGTACTTGAAACACATCAAGACGCGAATGCAGGCTATGATACTCCTTTAGGTATGTAATTACCATCTTGTCAGCATCTGGCAGGCGAGCCACAATCCTAAATAGGGCAGCCTTGTATCTCAATTTCGGCTTTTGGACCTTCAGTCATCCGTCCCACTTTTAGGAGTCTGTGTTTGAGGATGACCGGGGTATATCTTACTGCTCAGAAGTCGAAGGCCTTGTCCAGGTCCCATGTCCATGTCACGTCTGGGCGGTAATACCAAATTCCCCAAACACCGAAGCATTGGCACACCCCACCAGTATTATATGCTGCCAAAGGTGCATCCTGTAGTTCTGACAGCGGAACAGTCCCGGAACATTGACGAATAACCTGGAAGTCGTGCGCTAATTACCCTGCAGGCTTGGACATTGGATGCGGCGTCATGACAGGCCCCGTCTGAACTTCAGACGTCCCAAATCTGGGAGCCACGTGGATCACCGTTCAAGGCACAAGCTGACCATTGGACGCTGGGGGAGGACCCGAAGGATGATTTCTCCCTGAAACATCTTCTGTTATGTTGTTATACCCATGGCCACAAGCATGTTGTAGGTGCCTGCTCATCACGTGAATGGATGCCGACGGGAAGAACGGCCGGGCTCTCCTGTACCTTCTATATGGGATTAGGAAGATGAGAGCAAGGATGTCAGGAAGTTATAATCTCGCCGTTCCTCGATCTCTTTCGGCAGGTTTTCCTTGACATCATCATCCTTTAGATCAATAGTCGATCATCTGTCTCTCTTTTTGTGATTTACCCACTCTCTTTTGAAAAGAAAAGTTATTCATCATGCCTTCCGCTCTTCGTCTCTCTGTGGCATCTGCCCTCTGCGCCACTCTGGCCCTCGCTAAGCCTACCGTCCGCGACGTTTGGCAACCCGCCGTTGGATCCAAGTTCGACATCACCCTCAACGGCGAGGTCGACATTTCGACCGTCAAGACCGACATCTTCGACCTCGACCTTTTCGAGAACACCGGGAACACTATCGATTTGAACAAGGTCGACACTTCCAAGATCGATGCCCTCCACAACGCTGGCGTTAAGGTCATCTGCTACTTCAGCGGTGGCTCATACGAGGATTGGCGCCCAGATGTTAAGTCCTTCAAGTCCAGTGACTTGGGCAGCGGGCTTGACGGCTGGGAGGGGGAGAACTGGCTCAACCTCAAGAGCGACAACGTCGCCTCGATCATGAAGCAGCGTATTGCCGTCGCTGCCAGGGCTGGATGCGATGCCATTGACCCCGACAACATGGATGGCTACGTAAGTCCCCTGGTCTAGGCAATTCTTTGTTAAAAACTCTTATTGACGTGAATCTTAACTAGGACAACTCAAACGGCCTCGGTCTGACCGAGCAGGACACCGTCAACTTCTTCAAGAACGTCCTGTACCCAGCCGCCCAGGAGGCCGGCCTTGCTCTTGGTCTCAAGAACGGTGGCAGCGTCGTCGAGGATGTCCTCCCTTACGTTCAGTTCCAGGTCAATGAGCAGTGCTCCGAGTACGGCGAGTGCGGCGACTTCTCCCCCTTCATCAAGGCCGGAAAGCCCGTCTTCCACATCGAGTACCCCAACGGCGAGTCTGAGACACCCAAGATTCTTTCCGGATCTGCCCTGAACACCTACTGCACCAAGGACTCATCGGGATCCGACATTACCAAGTTCAGCACCGTTCTCAAGCTGATGAAGCTGAACACCTTCACCCAGTTCTGCGACGGCTCCGTCATTAACCAGTAAGCAACCGTTGAACGGGCTGCAACAAACCTGTATTATACAGCTAGACACTATATACACCATAGCAACAGCATCACCAAAAGTTGAAAATAGAGCAGGCATATTCTCTTACTATTCGCAACATGTAGCTTTGATGTCACTCGTACCTATAGACGGATATATTCCGTCTGCACCCACATCGGCCCCCCAACAGCTCGCTGATCCTAGAATTGCAGCCTTTTCTCGTAGACATTGCCCTCATCGTCCCGCATGCTGAGCACAACAAGATGTTCCTCTATGTGTTCAAGCTGATAACAGATCCAGCCGATGATAGGCACAGGAATGAGCATTTGTCATCAGTTATAAGCACTGCTTTGCATCTTCTCCCGTTGGAGCTACCAGCGTAGACAGCCGCGCTCAGACCTAGTCGGTTGTCTTGGCCGCTTGAGAACGGCATGCCTGAAGCGGAATGGAAGCAAGGGCCGTTTGGAAACATTTATTTCCAATTGCAACAACTTCAATGTCTGGAAAATGGAGCACGGCAGTGAAGTATTCCAACTCTGGCCTGGACCCCCTGAGAATAAACCTTGTTCCTCGAGGATGATCGCTTGCGGCAGCGCCACGCCTTGAACGCGGGTATCGACTCCCCAATCGGATAACGGCATTCTCCCAGCTCTTGGAATGCTGGTGACGTTGGATAGACACTGTAGGGAAATGAGACATACTTTAGATGTGGGCGCGCCAGTCTCAGCCAGAATGCTGCAGCGCCTGCTCTTGACACACTCGTGCCTCAGTGCCAGCGAGCATCCAATTTGATCATGAAATATGATATCAAATACGAAGAGACAGATCCCCGATCGCCGGACACCTGGACCGATTCCATCAGGGTTGAAAGCCGTGATGAACAACTGGGGTCGACACGGAGAGGCCTCAAGGGTCGACACATCCAACTCATTGCGCTAGGTATGACCCGGCTTCTCGCACCTGTCTTAAGACATCATATCGACATCGCTAATAAGCGGTAACTCAGGTGGTACAATTGGAACTGGCCTTTTCGTGGGTTCAGGCGCAACCCTGGCTCAAGCTGGGCCCGGTATGACCCAACATTGAGATTTAGCTTGCCTTTCTCTAACGCGATGGCAGCTTCTTTGTTGATTTCTTACGTCATTATGTCGGCTCTTGTTTGGATTGTTATGCTTGACCTCGCCGAAATGACATCCTACATGCCAATCAAGTCTCTGACCGTTCCATATCTGGTTGATCGATTTGTGGACAAGAGCTTGGCTTTTGCAACAGGTACATGCAGTTTTACACCTAGCAATCAAAATGATAGCAATTAACAAACTAATTAACCTGGTTACTAGGATGGAACTACTGGTGAGGGAACTTCTCACCCAACTTTGACTGGGCATCCCTCTAACCGCCTGGCGACCAGGATTGCATACACGATGATTCCGGGAGCCGAGGCTACAGCGGCAGCGGTTGTCCTCGAGTATTGGACAAGCGCGGTGCCAACTGTGGTCTGGATCACAATTGTCCTCGCGGGTACGTGAGGCTCAGTATTTTAAGATTGTAGCTTACATTTCATAGTCATTCTATTACTGAACCTGGTTGCGGTCGCAATTTTCGGAGAGACCGAGTTCTGGTTTGCCTCGATTAAAATCTTAGCCATCATCGGTCTTATTATCCTTGGAGTTGTGCTCTTCTTTGGAGGAGGGCCAGAACACGATCGAATTGGTTTCCGATACTGGCAAAACCCGGGAGCGTTCCGCGAGTACCTTGTTCCAGGGACTACGGGGAAGTTTCTTGGGGTTTGGAGCGCGTTGGTCAAGGCCGGATTCTCCTACATCTTGTCGCCGGAGCTCATCACAACAACGGCAGGAGAATGCCAAGCGCCTCGACGAAACATCCCCAAAGCAGCACGCAGATACATCTACAGGCTTATCTTCTTCTACGTGATAGGTGCCCTAGTAATCGGTGTCCTCGTTCCGTATAATGACCCACGCCTTCTGGGAACGTCCAATGCCTCTGCGAGTCCGTTCGTCCTGGCCATCAAAAACGCCTCGATCCCAGTTCTCGATCACGTTCTCAATGCCGTAATTTTAACATCCGCTTGGAGCTCTGGAAACTCGATGTTATATGCCGGATCGCGATTACTCTATGGAATGGCATGCAACGGTGACGCGCCAGCCATTTTCAAGAGGTGTAATAGGTTGGGGATTCCCTACATGGCAGTCTTGGCCTCTTTCTGCCTCGGCTTGCTGGCATATCTTAATGCTTCCAGTGGCGGCGCCGAGGTCTTCAACTGGTTGGCGACTGTCACGACGGTCAATGGCCTGTTGAGCTGGTCTGTTGTGCTGTTTACATACCTGGTATGTGCGAGTCCTGCCGTCAACCAGTACCATGCTTTTTGTCCTCTGGATGACACCAACTAACTGATCAATAGCGCTTCCGCAAGGCGGTGCAATACTATGCAATTTCAGACCGTCTCCCTTTCAAAAGTTCGTTCCAGCCATCCTCCACGTATATCTCGCTCGCCGGTATGGTTCTTCTATGCATCACCAATGGTTTCGCCAACTTTATCCCTGGCAACTTCTCATCTGCGAACTTCATCACTTCCTACATTACGATTCCCATCTTTGTTCTAGTATACCTTGGGCACAAACTTTTCTACGACAAGGGCCCATGGGTCCGCTCAGAGAAGGAAATAGATGTCTTCGGCGGGTTGGAGGAAGTGGACGAGGTAACTGCTAGAGACATTGAGCCAATTCCCAGCGGAGTATTTCAAAAGATCTGGTTTTGGATTTGCTAGACACATAATAATAGACCTTGCTACTTATATTGAGAAACCGAAACTAGGCCATGTACGCATGCCGTATTTGAATCAGACCTGTTCAATCGCGCTTGATAGCGCGTAGCCCTTCGAGGAGACATCAGTTCCATAATGTAAAAAGCAACGAGGTCAGTCAGTGAACACCATCGGTAGATAGGGATGGCTTTAGGGCCTATAATACGCTACGTAGGGAAAGCCTCTAGGCAATGTCGACGATATTAGTGATAGCCCCTGGAGGCACTGAAGAGGGGCAACTGTGAGTCAGTTGTTGCGGTATCTTTTACGACATGCAAACTTCGCTGGATTCTTCATAACATTAGTGATCAAGTTCCATGAGTTTCTACGAAGAGCTACCTGCAACGCGGAGCTGTCACAGGGTGGTGAAACTTGGGACAACACACGCGACAACGCGTCAAAAGTTGTTTGCTTAGAAGCACGCAGAGTTGGAAACACAATTCACGCTCTCTTCTTTCGTGTTCTTTTTTATCTCTTTTTAAGTGGCTCTTTCTTCAGCATTCTCACGACTCTTGAGTCTTGCACAAAATACTCATCCTCCCACAAAACTTAGATCCCTAGTCTCAGAGCTTCTTATCTTCATCATCAGCTTTCACGAACGAAACTTCATTCTGGCTTGATTCTCTTGCACCCTTATTCGCATTTTAGGGCATTGTTTTTTTTTTTCAACACACCAGGCCCAACCTTCCTTCAAAGCTGTTCCAAGATTCTGCTCAGCGAGGCGATGGCAGAAGTCGATAGTTCCAACCCGGAACTGATTCCAACGGTGGAATGGATAGAGTCAGCCGGGATCCAGGAGAGCCTGGATAAATTTTTCCAAACACCCTTTGCTCGAGACGTCAACAAAAAGATAGAGGCTGCTAGGGCCAAACCCTTGCCCGAAGACAAGAGCCGCAAATTGATCGGCATCCTTGTGGAAGCAATCATTCTGCTCCTCGGTGTCAACCCTGCCAGCTGCCCAGAGGCCACAGAAGACTGTGTCAAACTCTGTGTCAAGAACAACATCTTGAAGCATCGCGCATGGGGTGGCTTACATTTTGTCCGGAATCCCGATCGCATCGGTGCCAGGCTTCTCAACGAGCAGGCTTTGGCCACGAAGATGCAGCTTGCATTGCCATTCCCCGAGGTCGGCATGCTGATGGTTGTCTCGTTGCTTCTAAAGCTCAACAGAGGCTCCAAAAGTGCCACTGCTCGCGCCATCAAGGAGCATTTTCTTTTCGAGAGAGCTAAGTTGGCAGCCTTGGTCTACGATCGGGAGTCCTGTAACGGCGTTTTTGCAATCAACAATTGCCCTGAGCGCTATTCTTTCACCGCACAGAATGATGATGACGCGCGAACCGTCGCGCCAACTACAACTTCAGGCCCAGATGACGAAGTGAAGTGGTTCCGTTCTGGGGAAATCGAAACCAACAAAGAGATCGTTATCAATGACGATGAAAACTCAACGAATCATTCGCCAGGGGCCAGAAAGCGCTTAGCTAGCGGAAGTTCCCAAAGCACCCTGCTCCGGTCAACTCCAGACGCCGAACGAGAATCAACGGCGAAGCAGACATCCAACATACACGGCACCTCGCGACCAATCATTCACACAAGTCCTTGGAAACCATGGCGCACGAGGTACGGTGATCCATCCATTGTCCGATTCACCTCAGCGTCGACAGCAGACCTTGTGCCAACGGGAACCTCTCGCCAAGAAGAAACCCCAAGGGTTCAAGCTGCTCCTCCATCCATAACTATCCAATCTGACGCGAGTCGTAATGGGAGCGACACAGGCGTCTTGCCAGCTTGCGCCCGTGTGCTCGATGACGGCAAACTCGTAATGGAACCCGAGGCCGTTCAGGAGATGTTCAACGCCTTCCGAGCTATCAAGGGCGGCTTAGTCGAGTCCAATATCGCAGCCGCAGAAAATCCATACAATCAGATGATACTGGCCTTCCCAGAGAGTCTTCGGGATGCCATGGAGTTGAGCACAATTGGCCTGGACACTGTGGCCCAGGGCAAGTCGCAGACACTGAGAGCTCGGAAAGTCAGTAGCAGGATTGGCAGGATTTCCAAGGCCCTTGAGGAGATTGACGAGAGGGTTGCGAGCATACGTGCGTTGCTGTCACACGAGCATCATGTCATCGCAAAATTGAAGCAGCTGGCCCATTCCCTGGAGGATGAATTGGAGTAGAGGGGCAGCTTGAGGCATGCCTAGACATGGAAGGAGAAAGCAACATCGGACGGCATGATATGAGAGGAAAGTGGAGTGGTTGGTAAAATGAGCTCTTTCGGTCAGATTGTTTACATGAAAGAAGACGTATCACATTCTTCGACAAACTCAAGAGATTGTCATTATACGGATGCCAGAGGAGTGCGGACATTGAACATCGTTGGTTTCATTGTAGCATTAGAAAAGCATGTCTAGGGTTTACCCGACATAGCGGAGAGGATTATCGACTAGGTAATGAATAGATAACAAGATTGTAGACATGTTCTATTCAGACCATTCTATAACCGATTCTTGAAGTGCTCGGACACCTCGATGACCTTCCACTTGTCCTCCCCAACAGCAACAGAATCTCCCACGTGCCACTTCGACTTGCTCACCAGCACCTGAGAACAAGGCAGTTCATCCTCGCCAATGCTGATGGTCCTCTTCCAGCCGCCTCCTCCATCGATCCACACCCAGCGCTCAGCCGACAATCTCTCACCCTTGCGGAGGAAACCCTGACAGAATCCGCCCAGCCGGACCACGGACCCCTTGACCTCGTCTCCCTGGTCGATCTGCGCGGTAATTGCCTCAAGAGAATCATTCAGGCCCTCGGGGAACGCGTTAAGATCCCGCCAAACCTCCTCGTAATCCGTCTCCTTGCCCGTCTCGGGATTCTCCATCCTACCCACCTCGAGCGTTGTCCCGTCAGCTTGCGGGTACATGTCACCCTCATCTGCGAGATCTGCCGTGTCGGTAGTGCGCGAATCAATCCAATGGCGCCACTGGCCACGACTGACCTTTCCTGCCTCGCGACTCCATGACAGAGAGGTCCCGGCAATGAGCCAATCGATCCGGTCCAGGGGGATTTTTTCTACCGGGGTGGCGATTAGCATGATCCATTTGGCAGGCAGCAGGCGACAAGACATCACTCACCTTCTGCCGTCGGCCAATTGCTTGCGCTTCCTTCGGGACGGAGCACGCGAATGTCGACGAAGTTGCGCTTGGGAGATGTGATGACCAGAGTCGATGTTGGCTCGCTGGCGGGCTCTGGCAGCCACCGGATTGAGTCGCGGAGAGAGATGCTGCCCATTGTGAGAATGAGACTTGGAGCAAAACGAAACGGTAGAGATGAGGGAGGTGAAAAAAATAAGAGAATGAAAAAGAGAGAAGCTGGCAGGCTGGGAGATTGAGATGTTGATGGTGATGTCCTGTCCTCAACTGCGGTGAAGCGGCGAATCATTTGTCCGGGCCAGTCACAATCACATTAAGAAAGTAGAAGCGACACCAATAAAATCCATCCCCCCTCATGAAAAATGCAGCCAACGTGATTGGGCATGGCTCCGTCGCATTCTCCAAATATTAACTCGATTCAGGCACAATCTGGAGAAGACGCAGACGCCAAGCCAAAACCTTCTCCGACTTGTTTGATAAGCTTCGTTCTCTTATCAGTTTTCTCCCCCTCCGGCACCGTTATCGCAATGCTTCGGTTGTGACCAGACGGAGCCCGAGTCACAGATATTTAGCCATCGCTTCACCCTCAACACTTACTCACAGCTCCCCTCATCCATATACGTCCATCCGATTCCTCACTCCAAGACTGGCTACCCACCATGATACTCACGTGGACTCTACTCCCAGTCGTGGCCGTAGCTTGGCTGGCTCTCTATCTATGGCAATGCTGGACATCACCCGTGGCCAAGGTGCCTGGCACAACTCTCTCTCGGTTCACCTCAGCTCCTCTTCGCTGGCACGAGTTCCGCGCCAACCGAACCCTGTACATCCACTCTTTGCATCTCAAGTATGGCCCTGTTGTCCGCTTGGCGCCTGGCGAGCTGTCGTTCACCTCGTATGAGGCAGTCAAGGAGATCTACGGATCTTTTGGCAGTGGCTACGACAAGACAAAGTTCTACAATATGTTCCGAGTCTTCGGTCGCAGGTAGCTACTATTCTCCCTGCGTCAAATGAAGACTAAGAACTAACTAACATGCCCCAGAACGATGTTCTCGACACTTGAGAAAAATGACGTCCGTAGTTTCCCGTGCCCGAGATGAACTTCAGTGGATATCAGCTTACTTTGAACAGCATGCAAAGAGGAAACGCATCATCGCCGACAGATATGCCAATAGCAACGTCGTGAAGCCGGCAGCTGTCAGTGGCATCGAGAGTCGAGCACTCGAATTCACTCGCCAATGTGAGGAGGCATCCGGCTCTAGCGTGGATATTTATGTGCGTTCCCCCCAGCTATGATTGTTTGCATATTCCCTATGATACAATTGAGTACTAACTATTCACTCCAAGATGAAACTGCATTCGTATGCATGTGATGGTGTTACTCACAACCTGTTTCACCCTTTTGGAAGCAATTGCTTGCAGAATGAGGAGGACCGAATCATGATGCACCAGGCAACCAATGACAACAGTCTTCAAAGTGAGTACCAACTTCACGGTTATTTCATGCAGAACATTAAGCAGCTAACAATCAATCACAGGTCGACTTCTCCAGCATCACTACCCAGTCATCTACACGTACATGTCCCGGATTATCGACTTATTTCTCGAACCGCGTGCAACACCCCTCGCCAACGCGTTTATCAACGAGAAGAGCAACGCGACGGATCCAGCGCCGTTCACCCTTCTCAGCCGACTTCAGGAAAAGATTGGGTCCGACTTGGATGTGACTGACATCGCCGCAGAGTGCCAAGATCACATGGTGGCCGGAATTGACACTACTGGCGATGCACTTTGCTTTCTGATGTGGCAATTGTCTCTGCCAGAGTCAGTCCATATCATGCAGGACCTCCAGAAGGAGCTCCGGACGAATCGCAATACCAATCTTGACAAGCTTCCATTCCTTGACGCTGTCGTCCAAGAAGGCCTGCGCTGCTTCCCGCCATTCCCATGTCTCTCCCTCGCCATGTCCCTCAAGATGGGCGAAACATCGACGGGTACTTCATCCCACAAGGTACAATCGTCAGCAGCCAGGCGTACTCCGTGAACAGGTACAATTCCGACGTATTCCCTGATCCAGACCGGTTTAACCCCTATCGATGGATGGAGCCGGAGGGAGACGCTGAGAGGAGGCGACTCATGTTCTCCTTCTCTCACGGTGGGAGGGGTTGTGTTGGCAAGCAGTACGTATCAAATATCTTTCTTTACTTTATCATTTCACGCTTGCAGTATCCTCCATAGTCAGCTCTACTGACAATTGGTTTTAGTCTGGCGTTCTTGGAGATGAAGCTTCTCCTCCGACATGTCTATGTCAAGTTCACGACGGTTCCGGACCCCGCCACCACTCGCGAATCCATGGTTTTCCATGACCAGATTATTTCCTCACGGCCTCTGGGTCAAATTTGCCTCCTCAGATTCGTACCAATTGCAGAGGACTAGGCGGTAAAAACCGGACGTTGGCAGGGACACTGCGAAAAGATGTGGGCATCATTACCAAAAAGACATGCACCAACCTTCAGACGAAGGCATTGTAGTTCTATTAGTTCTTTTGTGCATTAGTCGAGTACTTCAAGTCAGCGATATATAAATCAACACTAAAGTCTCACTCCAGAACCGCCAAATTAATTTTATATTTCCCAATGGGTCTTATCAACTTGACAAGCACATATCCAGATGACCCGTCATGTTCTATCCAAGCGATTATCCAAACCATCCGGTCCTGATTTATCTTCCGCATCGAGGTATCCGCATATGACCCCATTCGGGTCTCTATGACGACGGATATCCATGAGTCTTCTTCCTTGCTCCTCGCCCCAAAACCTCGTGGTTCTGCTTTGGAGGTCGAGGTCCCCAATATAGGAACCACAAGAATGTGGTTTGATACCCTGAATGACATCTTTAACCCAGCCGATACATTTCTCGTCGTCCTCTTTATTCTTCCATAACGTGTACATGGCAATGTAGTGATCACACTGCAAGCTGATGGCCATGTCTGGGATATTCTTGCGGCTCCAGGGATTCATCGGATAATAAAATGAATATGCCTCTTTCGATGGCAGCGTTGTCAGTGCCTTCTCCAAAACAGTTGGCACGTCCTCCTCATTGTTGACGAACGCGTTGTCACAATAGTAGCGATGGCCAGCGGGGTTTGCATGAAGCTGGTTGGTGTACTCTTGCTCCAGGCTTGTTTCTTGGCAAAACAAGTGAGCGAGTGGTTGTCCAGGGTGTGTCGCTTCGGCTGGTCGGAGGGCCTCCTCTGCCTCGGCCTCGCTCGACTTGAGGCTAAGAAAAGAGGCGATGATGCAGATTTGATCTAAGCCGGGAGGGTAGCATGAAATCATGACTATTTCGGCGTCGATGTCAAATGTTGGTACAAGCTTCAAGAGTCAGGTCATATCATCGGTTGCGGAGACAACATACTCACCTTGAGAACCCATTCAAACACTTCTCTGTATGCTTCCACTGGGTAGACATAAGTTGAGGAACGCATCGCTTTTGAAAGCGGCCTCGTTTTGAGGTGGAACCGCGTGACTACGCCTGGAAAACCTGGTCCTGATCCCCGAGCAGCCCAGTATAGATCTGAATTCTGACTCTCATCTGCCCGTACAAGTTGACCGTCAGCCGTTACTGCATCAATGGCAACTACTTGTTCGCATGCCCAACCCCAACCCTATTCCGCGTTAGCATAAAGTGCATTTGCACCTTCACACATGTCAAGGCATCATTCATCTTACTCGAGCATTCCAACCGACTCCGCCTTGGAGCAAAAAGCCTCCCAGCGCCACGTCGGGACAGTGGCCACCACAAAACATTCTACCTTTTGAACGGAGGTAGGGAGCCAGCCTTCCTCCAGTAGTAGATGCCGATACGCGAACGATCTCCGTCTCTTCATCAAGGTCCATTTCGTGGAAGTCGCCAAGGTCAAGCAAGATGGAATTGTCTCTCAGTGCCCATGACGCCCAGCTATGACCTCCGGATCGCACGGCAACTCGGCAGCCCTGCTCAGTGGCCAGTTTCATGGCTTGGACGATTTGATTCTCTTCCGTGATTTTGATGACGCCCAGTGGGAATCGATCAGGCACTCGCATGTTGAATTGCCTGTCTACCCTCGCGGCCTCGTAGCCTGGATCAGTCTGTTGTATGATTTGCAATTTATCCATAATGTCGTGGGTTGTTAATTCTCGTTTGATCTGGATCTCGCTTTGACGGAGCCAGATCCTTCCTCTTCCAATACTTGGACGGGTTCAACCTTTAAGTTCAAATGTGGCGGGCCGCGAGAGCATCTGTTATTCCACCCAGAGGTGGATACTTCTCATCTAGAACGGTCCAGGTAGTGGACACAAACTCAGCAAGTGACGCAGTATAATGGGACCAAATTCCCTCATTGGAGAATATTTCAAGCTTTGGGTTTTTTCTCAATTCTCTCATTGGATTATGCGCTTTGAGCTATACGCCTCCTTGTCTTCTACAGGCGGAAAACAAGATGCTAGCAACTATTAGCCTCAGCCACTTTTTGTCAGCTGAGCTTTGGTTTCATGAGCTACGTTGATAAGGCCGCCTCAAGATCCGCTATCCTACTCTAGCCCTACAGGTATCTCCTTGATTAGTGACAATCATATGCTGCAACGTGCCGCAATCACATCTGATTGACACATAATGCGGCATTGCTGAGTTATTGGGTCAAAGGGGAGACGATAGAACAATGTTGAAGCCAGGAGAAAGCTAGTGTCTCTCTGTCTGGTGGGAAAAGGAAAACGTCGGGCAGCCAAAATGAATAGTCGTCCACAATCACGTTGATAATCAATTTGATTCGACTTTCAGAATAATCAGAGATGGTTTTTCTTATCTCTAACGTATGAGCTTGAAGGCGATCAACAGATTCTCAGACTCAATCATGGCAGGTCATGGTTCAAAACGCACCTGTTTCAAGGACAGCAGCTGACGACAAGGTATATCATGGTCCATGATTGCGCCTGATAGCACTTGAATAATATGTAGCAGGCACCAAGCGTGTCTCAATGATGCACGAGACAAGTAGTTTGTCTATATACAGAGTCACTATTTCACATTATATTGCATAGTATACCATCTGTTGCCGCTATAGGTTAGTACATTGCATGAGCCGACATGAAATTCTTGCCAACGGTGAACGGTGGGACTAGGTTTACAGCTTACCAGCTGCGGTGATCCTGATACACTCCTCGCCGCGAGCCCGTTTTCCAAGCCATCAAGAACATTACCTGTGTGGTTGATCTTCTGGTGCGCCTGTCGATATTGCGCAGCCTCTTGCCGAGCGGTGGCCATGATGTTTTCTTGCTCTGCAACTAGATCAACAGCATGCAATCTTTTTCGAGGATTGTCAGCCACGTCTTGGCGGATTTGATGCCAAGAGTACTCCAAAGCATCAAGCTCCTCCTCCTTAGTTTTCAGTATCAACCTATATTGCTGGTCTAACTCCTGCAACTTTCGGGTCCAAAGCTTGTGTTCACGCCAATGTAATACCGTCATGGACACTCGCAGTGCCTCTTTTTCGGTTTCTAGGTTCAGCATATTTTTCTCTACCACCCACAGCCTCATTTCTTTAGCTTTCTTCCCCCGCAGAGTAAATTGGAGAAGTGAGCCTGCGACTAATAGCTGTGCTAGCTCAAAGCACAAACCTGTCATGGTGTTATCCTCATCTCGGTACGAAGTTGGCCTTGCGTCGGCTTCAGAATTTAGAGGCTTGTTTCCTCGGCCCGGACGAAAAGTACCATGTCAGGTGGAAGGGTGGATATACCGCCTCACAAAATACTCGCGCAGGTATCAAAGATGCTATTCGGGGTGGGTCTAAGATCGTGACTTTGGCTTTTGGTTATGGCAAGAGCTATATCCTTTCTTATTCACACACGCCGACTACCTATTCTGCCGAATTTGGATACGCAAGAGACCTAAAGGGTTACTACGAAGACCTTTCGATTTTTATATCTGATAATAGGGATACTACTATACGTGTGAGTTAGCATTGCTTTTATTCTCGATTGATAAAAATAGAGCGTATCAGTCTATATACTAACTTGTTCGCTGCGTAAAAGAATGTTGCTTTGAATTACAAGAATAAGGATGACTAAATCTTGATTTATAGTTACGACAATGACCTTGAGAAAACACATATACGTTATCAAGTCTCTGATCACCTGGCTGAGTCAAATATTCATACTTGGTGGGAACATGGGGACTAGGCTATGTACCTAGTTCTAGGTAGTAAGTAGAGTTTATCCTATAATTGACTGCAAGGCAGAGGTGGAGATCCTAAGAACGGCCTGGCACATCAGAAAAGGACAGACTGCCGTGTGAAGGAGTGAGTGCTGCTCTTGGCCGTTAAACCTATTCGAGAAGCCACGGCCGTCTTCCGGGGTCTCCGCTAAGGTCTCATTTCCGAGATGGGACAAGGCCTGTACCAACTGGTACGTTCCGCTGGCAAGTTCCGGTAGACTGGCTCAAGTCGATCTGACCGGATCGATCGTCACGCAGCAACCAGCCGATCATATAACCACTCAATCTGAAACAAATCGTCATTCTGCATTTGATGTTTTTATGTCTAAATTAAGAAATTTATGTTGGTATCTGGTGTCTATATATGGGAATCAATCTATCATATGTGGTTTCAAAACTCTCTTTCCGAATGCTTCTTGTCATTACCGGCCGTAACTCCCCTTCGTGATGTTAACAAAACCCAGCACAGAGGAAATTTTTCTCCAAAGTGTTCAAACTTACGCGATATCGCTTGACACATGGGAGTCGTTATCGCTCTTCTTGGTATCCTCGTACTGGACTGCGACGTTGGTAGTCCGCAAGATACCGTTGTAGGTCATAATCTCCTCCTCAGAGCCGGAAGGCGAGATCCCGCGGATCTCAGTATGTTGGTTATGTTTTCTGGAGGCGGGGTGCAGGTCCTTGAGAGCGTAGTGGCTGTCCCTGACGTTGGACCTGTTCTGAGCTGTGACTCTGGACGTCTGCCCCAGGGAGTTGTCATAGGGCGTGCTGTTTGACTTTCCTCCCGAATCTGTGCCGAAGAGCTTTGGGTACCAGCGGCTGAACAGCGGGCGAAGGGCGGGCATAGAACAAGAGATGACAGCGAGGTTGACCTCCACGGCAGTCCAGACGTAAGCGATGTTGTAGTGCCTGAATTTCTCCCCAAGATAGAGTAGCCGGTAGATGTTGATGATTCGAATTATGGCAACAATTGGTACACTGGTGAACAAGAACTAATTAGACAGGATGAAACTTTGTCAAGTATATGTCCGTTACAACTTACAATGCACCGATAAGAAAGACTCCAAGCACGGCAATCTTTGCACCCCTGGCCATTCGAAGACCGAGAAAAATCCAAAAAGGTAGTACCAAGATAGCCACATCAGTGGCAATTGTAATGCTGGACTGTATAATGTGGAAGCTGTTGTCGATACACCTCGTATTTGGGTCCTTCTTCAACTCGGGATGCCAGTTCGTTGCAATCGGTACGCATTGGAAGAGAGCACCAAAGAAGACGGCGATGGCGTGGAGGATGGTGAAGATCATGAGACCCCAGATGACTTTAAAAACAGTATCGTTGATTCCTCCCAGGCGAAGCAAGAAAACGAGAATGGAACACTTCACGAGCGCCAGTACGGGGTTATAGCAAAGCTGCTCGAAGAAGTTCCACCATAGGCCGGCAGACGGGTCGTAATTCGGTACCTTTTCGTCTTCCCATCCGTAGTAATTAAGCTTAAAGACTGTTCCTTCATTGTTAGTCCGTAAAACTTGCTTGATACTGATTAGGGTTGCATACACATGAATAGCGTTGATGACACAAGGATCGCCGAAACCTAGTGCTGTATGAGTATCCGAGTTGTTGCAGTTGTTGCAGTTCGCCGCATCAAGTCAAGTACTTACGAGTGCCATACCACAAAGATAATCATCTAGAGCGAAATGTGAGTAACTCGGGAGAAGATGGTTGGATCGGAACAAAACACGTACCCACGCCCAGTGTCCTCATCGTGACACGAGTATACACTCGCAGAGCGAAAACGATGACCGCGATACCAGGAAGAACAAACATAATGAACACGCCTGCCGCCTGCAGCGGGGGAGTAGGAATCTCAAGGACATTGGGATAGGGGCCCGGTCCTGGCCCATACTCCGTCGTCCTCTCCCAGAGATTCGACTGATCCATTTCCGAATACGTTTGTGTGCTGTCAGGTCGCCAATCGAGAATTCAGGGCCACCACCTAGAAAAACATGAGGCAAACCGAAGATCCAGGAAAGATTCCGAAAGGCTGGTTATGAAAATTTAGCCTGAGCGGGGGATGATCGTATTTTAATCATAAAACGGTCGATCTGTCGATGACCAGGGGAGGGGAGGACACCGTCGTTCACTAGGGCGACCCGTCAAAAAAGAAAGCAAAGAAGCTGAAAAGACAAAGTAGCGTAACGCAGTCGGGCTCTTCGTCTGGTCCGCCCTAGCTCGCTTCCCCCTTAACCGCGCGCTGCGCTTCAGTGACAGGCACCCTGTAAACAGGATAGTTTGGAAGATTTTAGTTTGATTTCGATAGCATGGGTTGGAGGAGTGTGTGTGTGCCCGGGAAAAGAGGAGGGATCGGCAAGAAAAATCGATTCTTTCCAGCAACGTTACGAATGCCTGCCGGGCTGAGAGTGTGGGAGGGGACGCTTCTAGCGTGTCCTCGGTCGATCTTGCCTTCTGCGGTCGATAATTCGAAAGTCCCTACCGAGGAAATGTTCGACATGCAGCACGCCACGAGGGAACTTCAGCCAGCGGGGGGCATCAGCTGCATTTTGTTTACAAATAGAAGGACTCTGCTCTGGTGTTCCTCATCCTCCACCCTAGTTCTCGGCAAGCATTCTGCCGCGCATACATACATTGCAGATCGGATGCCGTTGTCAGGCATTAGCGATATCCAGGGGAATTGCCGGTACACGTCAGGACGGCGGCCGCAACTCGTCGGTTTTACCATTGCGCTACAGATCAAGCTTAAGCCCCGAATTTAGCTATAATGTTGCTCTCAAACTAGGCGCACCTGTCACCGTGAAAAGCGTTTAAGCTAATTCTGCTCCGGCAAGTGCCCTTCTGCTTGCCTGGTGGCCCATCCATCTCCGTCGCTTACTCCGGACCTGAGAGAGAGAAGTCGGGTCCTATCCGGGGAGCCCTCACAAGCGTAGAATCTGCGACGTCTAACGCCGAAACCAGTTAGCCATGCTGCCCCTGGTGCTTATTAGCTGATCTCCGAGATATATGGAGGCGATGGCGGCAGGCAAACGGTGGATACCCTAATAATCGGTAACTGATTATTACACAGCAGCCCTGTATGGCCCCTCTACCGACACCGCTTGTCAATCTGGCATGGGAGGGACGGAGGCAAAGACCGTTTTCAGGATGTCATTCATGCTGGAAGATTGAAGTGCAGCGCGGTGACATATCCTGGTAGGAGACACATGCTGATACAACTATGCAAATGCCGGACGGGCAAACATCATCGAGGGGGTCAGCTAGTATGGATGCAAGATTGATGCGCGGAATGTGATCCGGAGGCGTAGAATGCCAGACCCTGGCAAAACTGCGTGCTTTTCGAGTCTTTGATCAATCAGACTACGAGGACAACGCGATACTGGCCGCCTCGTTTGTCGTTTATCTCCACAGAGGGAAAGGCATCATGATGATCTTTTCCCAATACTCACAGGTCCCACTGAACTAAACAAGTTGGAGGTGATCCTTCCCGTATTTGATTTCGTGGAGGAGTACGCCACTGACGACAGGAGCTACGACAGGAGCTGAATCGGAGTCCGGTGCGGAAGGGGTTTATTTTAGGGCAGACGAGCTCGGGAGCCTTCAGATGACAGGTCCTAGTTCGCGGGAGACGGAGTAAATATAGTGCTTGGTGTGTTTACATGAAACAATGCATCGTGATTCCCACTCTGTGAGTGACTATCGAGGTGTTGGCCATGCAGATGCACGAAGGCATGAATATATGCACTGTTCAGGAACCGTGAAGCACAAAAAGGTCTCAAAGAGGGGCAGTTTTCCTTGTCAGTGCCGATCTTTTCTGTATCATTCAGCCCCAGGTCAGAATTTTATGAGCACTAAAGGTCACCCATGAGTGGCTAGTACAGATGAACAGGCTAGTTTGCTTGCAGCTGAGGCACCCTTGTCGGCTCACCATACTGATCTGGTCGTGTTAGGCGACGGAGGAGAGCAACATGCGTTGCCTGCCGCATGAGAGTTAGCTGATATTGGAAGGAGATGAATGACTCGAGTTATGGGGATTCATGCAGCCGAGCGTCGGGAGAGCTCTTCCGAGGAGCGCAATGCAGGCTGAAGATTGCAGCGACTCGTGCATCTTTGGGATCGCAAGACTTCATGACTTTATAGTAACACAATTGTCTGAGCTTGAATTGTCGATCGGATCACCTCACCTTCAATATGTTGATCTCTCGGTTGAGTAAGATCTTCCCTTGGATTTCGTGCTTTAGATCATCAAACCCCCGTTTTTCCACCGCGGGAGAGAACCCTGTGAAGAACTCAATAGCATGAAGAGGGACCAGTAAGGCCCAAGCCCCTGCGTTATCTGTCTGGTAACTTCCGTTGTAAGGGTCCCACGGTAGAGCCATTCTCATATACCAAATCAAACCAAGCGGGTAGCTAATGTACGCGCAACAACAAGGCATATTAGCCATCCTCAACACAGGAGACCAAAGTTCAGTGGCCTGTGGCAACGGTATCAACATGGCCGTGATATATCCGGGGTTGGTAAGCAGGCGAAGCTCCAAGTGGTCTTACTTGGGACACACTATTACCACCCGTTCAATCTCCAAGGCGCGCGCCCTCGCCAATCTCCTGGTTAGATCAATCCCAATCCCAGGGGCCTGGTTCCCACCAAGCTGCGGGTCAGTCAGTAGCTTGAGCCCACCACGTGTGAAGTGAGACCCTTCATAAGTCTCTTGGTTCTCGCTTGTTCGTCGCCATTCTGGTCCTCAAGCTCGCCTGTTTCAGTGTCAGCCGTCTCTTGTCTTCTCTGCTGGGGTATTTGTCACTTGTTCGACAAGGAGTCTGTCACCATGCGTGTGCAGCAATTAATCGTGGCGACATGCTCGCTGATTGCCACGGCCTCGGCCCAGACCATCGTCGTCGACGGCCAGACAGTTCGTATGTCATCTGCCCCCCACGCCGCACGGCCACGTTTTTGAATGTGGTCAGCTTGCATATTCCTTTTTCTTCCTGCATGCCACCCTCCTTCGGTACTTGTGAAGTCTTGGCTAATTTGACTTACAGAGGCGGACGAATCCAACGTCAAGCCTGCTGTTGAGACGGTATCTGGCTACGAGGGTTTCGAGAGCAAGCAGCTCACCGAGGCTGCCTTGGCCAATCTCACTGACCTGCAGCTGAGCAATGTTTCGCTCTTCTACTTCGACGATGAGGTCAACAGCGCCGAGAAGCGAGCTCTCTATGAGCCCAAGTGCAAGGTCCTGCCCGGCGATGCTGCTTGGCCAAGCAATACGCTCTGGAAGATCTTTGACATTCTCACTGGCGGCGCCCTGATCAAGACCGTGCCTCTCGGTGCGGCCTGCTACCAGGGCGAGCACTATGATTCCGCCAAGTGCACCTATCTGTTGAACAACTGGAACCGCTCTTATGCTCAGTGAGTATCATCGCGCAACACGGATTGATGGCGCAAGCAGCTAACATACCATGCTTCTAGTGTTGATGACCCTACTTCGGTCATGTCTCCCCTCTATGAGAACGCCACCTGCCAGCCTGCTGATGCTGCGCGTGGAAAGGAGTGCACCATTGGCGGATACTCCGAGTACTCCGTCAACATCAGCTCCGTCTCCCAGATCCAGCTGGGCATCAACTTTGCTCGCGCGCTTAACCTTCGTCTTGTTGTTCACAACACTGGCCATGACTTCCTCGGCAAGAACACGGGGCGAGGTGCTCTGTCTCTCTGGACCCATCACCTGCGCGACATCAAGCTCATCAAGAACTACAAGGCGGCTGGTGGCCGATACACCGGGCCTGCTTTCAAGCTGGGTGCTGGTGTCATGGTCTACGAGTTGTACGAGGCTGCTGAGCGTGAGGGGTACCTTGCCGTTGGTGGCGAGTGCCGTGTAAGTCCCATTCTCTCCATGGCTGGGTCTCACTTTACTGACAAACCATCAATAGACTGTGGGTGTCTCCGGTGGTTACCTCGCCGGCGGTGGTCACTCTCCCGTCTCCTCCATTCACGGTCTCGGCTCCGACCAGGTTCTCAGCGTCGAGCTCGTCACTCCCGATGGACGTTTCATTACTGCTGATGAGACTCAGAACTCGGACCTGTTCTGGGCCATCCGCGGTGGAGGTGGCGCCACCTGGGGCGTCGTCACCTCCATGACCGTCAAGGTTCATGAGAAGAAGGTCATGTCCGGCATGACCTGGGACACCACCACCGTCGCCATGAACATCACTGACGACCAATTTTGGCGCGCCATCGAGACCTACTGGTCCCGATACTCCGAATACCTCGACGCCAACAGCTACGGATACTGCCGCATGTCAAAGCTCGCCACCGGTGGCTACGCCTGGCGCGCCCTCCCCTGGATGATCCCCGGCATGAAGCTCGTCGACTTCAAGAAGCTTGTCCAGCCTCTCCTCGACGAGTGGGCCGCCATCGGCGTCGACCCCAAGCCCAAGTTCTTCGAGCACGAGAGCTTCTACGACGCCTGGACCAACCACTTCCCCATCGAGAGGACCGGCAACCCCTACGCCCGTACCGCCAACCGTCTTCTGCCCCGCGAGAACTGGGAGGAACCCGAGATCCGGAACAAAACCATCAAGACCATCCGCTCCGTCGTCGAGGAGGGCGCTTTCCTGGTCCACTACAACATGAAGGCCGACGTGCAGCCAAACACTGCCGACAGCGCTGCCAACCCTGCCTGGCGCGACCTGATGATGTTCACCATCATCGGCGTCACCTGGGACGAGAACACTACCCAGGACCAGGTCGACGTTCTCAACGACAAGCTCACCAACGATCTCAACAAGCGCATCATTGATGTCAGCCCCAACGGTGGAGGTTACCTCAACGAGGGTGATGTCATGGACCCTGAGTTCCAGAAGACCTTCTACGGAGACCACTACGAGCGTCTGCTCCAGATCAAGAAGAAGGTCGACCCTCGGGATGTGTTCTGGGCCCCTACCGCTGTCGGCAGTGAGGGGTGGTACATCACTGACCAGAACAAGTATGTCACCAAGCAGACTGGCCGTCTTTGCCCTCGCCAGTGATTTGATTAGATGGAATAGTGTTATAGTGTATCTTAGTGTATAAAGCTTTCTCTGAAGGCAGAGAAGTCTATTATAATAATTCAGCAATCACCATATCTTTCTGTATATGCCAGTGCCAGAAATAGCCGCTCCACGAGTTTACATTGCATCTGGAGTACTCCGTTACCGCGTCAGCTTATCTCATCTCCGGTGAGAGAACATGCTACCTTGTTGAGGATATGACGCTAAAGCCAACATCCGTTCTTGTAACCGGACAGGAGACAAGCCAACCAGGGCATATCGAAGCAACATGCGGGCATTAGGGAGCCAAGTAGCCTTGGTTATTGCCAGGTGTTCGTTTGACAGGAGACGATCTCCGCGACAGGAGCACTGCGGAGAGTCAGCTGGCAAGGACCAACCTGTGACTCCGGTGGCAGCTGACCTCACGATACCATGTCGCCATATCGTGAGCGTCGGTCAGGTTACATCCAACTCTGTTCAACCCACCTCACTGAGTCAAGGTTGAAACGAGCGAAACATTTTACGAACTCAGAGCCAACACGAGGTCGCATCAGCTTGCTTGACTGGGTTCGCCACAGCCCGTCTCATGCTGCCGGAAGCCAACTTTGCTTCTCCCGCGGCTACCGATGTGACATTGTTGGGGGCCTACCCGGTCCCTACGCAGGCAAGGTAGGATGCCACCTTCATCCCTGCAACCATGGTCTTGGGTCAAGATGAAACTTGACGGCAACGGCGCACCCTATCGCGGGGCCTTTCGTTCCCCAGCCATCGGTCGAGCTAGTCGAGGCTATTCGATCGACCAATGACTTGCCTCCGGCTACTTGATTTTCTCGCAGCGGCGAAGCGAGCAAGCGAATGGGTGATTGTCCCAAGGATCCGTGTCCTGCCATCGGGGAAACTAGGGTTCGTCGTAAAAATACCTGCAAATAGAAGGTCTGCAGCAGACTGTATCACCGCCAGCGGGCGCGATGCCGATACCCGGAGCCAGGGGCCAGGATTTCCATCTTCTTCATGCTTCTTCTCTCAAGAGAAGTTCTCTCTCCCCTTTGACGCAGGCAGGCCGCGCAGCATCTGCGGGAATTAATGGCCGTTGGTTGTCAGCGGACATGCAGCCCCAACCGTCATTCTGTGCGGCCCGCGGACTTGGCCGGGACTAGGGACGCAAATAGAAGGGCCCTGGTCATGTTTGCTTTTTATTAATTAAAGGTGCAGAAGCTAGTTCGCCGATAACGTGCCGGTTCGCTGTAGACCTTCTGCAGCTGGCTCAGAACCATGAATGTCATCAGCAATCTCATTTACCCTTTTTTTCTGGGTACGTCATTCAAAAGCTCCCACCCAGAGACTGAGACTGAGAGAAGAGACATGATGAACGCAAAACCTTCTCAGAGGAAACGTAGCACCAAATGTTCCTTCCACCCGTGCCGCCTCACCCATCCCATCCCCCGTCACGGGGGTCTATGAATACCGCAATGATCTGCCATTTCGTGGGGTCAGGGTCCTGCAATTTTTTTTAAAAGAAAAAAAAAACTTGTCAAGTTGTCAAGCGGAGAGGGGTTACACTGCCACCCACGGCATTGAGCCTGGAGCCAGGTAACATTCCACCCAAACCCTTGCCCACCGTCCGAAACACATACCTGAACCAACGGCCCGTGGCCCTCGATCTGCAGCAGGCCCACGACGCTGACGTGCCCGTGGATAAGCTCACCGAATCCCGGAATACATGCCAGCAATCATGATGGGTGCAAGTGCCAGCAGGCGGCTTTGCCGAAGCCAACACATCCTCGATCGAGGGAATCGCACGTCAGAGCTTCACACGGGGGAGCAAATGAGAGTTTGACAAATTGACGGCACCCGTTTAGTTGACATGCCCCGCCTCGGGCATTTGAGGATCGCTGGTCCAAGCACCGGATGCGGCAGCCATTGAGATACGGGAGATGGTGTTGGCCCTTGGAAAGGGGTGTGCTGCATACCAAAATCCACAGCACTCGGCATTCCTGTCTCGGCGCGCGCTTTGAGCAGTTTCCACTCAACTGAGAGGGATCGAGCTAAAGAGAAAGCATGATTTTAGGTCACACCTGATGAGCAGGGATGCCGTGCAGACAGCACCAAAGGAGACAACAAGAGAGTCTGTCACGTCATGGTGCAAGAACAATGACCAGGGGGAACGATAACGGGCCTCTTGCTTCGAGCTTGACTTCAGTCGCTACAGGTAGGCTATTATCCCGGTATGATAAGCATCTGTCCCGGCCTGGTTACACGTCAATTTCGCTGGGTTTGATCGACATTTACCCGACAACGGGCTGGTTGCCTCTGCCCCCGCCTCGGTGATCTTGCAACTCCAGTCCAATCAGTGCCAGAGCGCTTTGGTCTCTCACGGCCATCGATATACCGCATTAGCCCTCTTCTCCCCGCAGTGTCACAGGTGTCTGCAACCCCACCATGACCAAGGCTCGCGCCGTCGCCCTCGCCTTCGGCAGTCTCACGTTAACGCCAACAAGTCCGTCCATGTGTCTAGGCCTAGGGCGGAAATACCCACGTACGTGTTCGTGCTCGCTCGCAGGGGGAGGAGAGAGACAGCAGGGGAGGGGTCGCGGAAGTCGAGGCCCAAGCCGTAATTATGGCGATGATGGGGGTTGGCCCCGGTGGTTCTCGGGGTCGGGTTCCAGCCAAACGACCTCGACCATCTCCATCCACTCAGGGCCCTCACCCACGTTCAGACGGAGCGAGGGACGGCTCACTAGCGTCGGCCGCTTAGCGGTGAAGGATCATCAGAGTCGCACGATCCAGGGCTTCAGCTCGCCAAGAATCCCAAACCCTGGACAACGAGGTGGCAACGCCATACCGCAAACGGGCAACGACCGTTCCATGTCGCACGGCCAGGCGCAAATATGTATGAACCACCGAGCCATCTCCGCTCCATCGCAGACATTCTTATTCAAATGTGCGTCCTGACAACCGACTGGTCTCGCAAGTCCGTCCATCCCACTCTCACCACCGACTTCACCCATCACCACACACGGCCCAACGACGGCGACGTAGCGCGCATCGAAGACACTCGCAATGGTGCAGCAAAAGGTTGGAACAGGCTGCGGGAAGGACTTCGATGACCCCTTCCTGGATGACATCATTGTCATCGACCAGCTCGGCCCAGAGATCTGGACAGACGGCATCTCCATCAGACCGTCTGGGAACGCCTTGGCAGCAGTCATCGAGACCCCACATCTCTACCTCGTCGACCTACGATTCAACCCCGAGGACCCTTTCTCCAGAGGAAAGCCGCCAAGGATCGTACAAACCTTCCCCGATTGCACCTCGGCAGTCAACGTCACGCGCCTGCGCGGCACGGAAAGCGAAGACTATGCCGTATTAACAGCCCACGTAGACGTACCGCGAAAAGCAATCAAGGACGTTTGCATCTGGCGTGTATCGTTTGGTCCCGATGGCCAAGACGACCCCCCAACCCTCACCAAGATCACCATGCTGCCCGACGTCATCTTCGGGTTCGGCATGATCCAATTATCAGACGACATCCTCCTCGTCGCCGACACAACGAAAGGCACCGTCTGGCGCGTAAAGATCTCCACCGGGGAGTCCAGCATCTTGTTCCACGACCCCGATACCACGCTGCCCTTGACCCAAGAAGAGGCCTTTTGCATGAACCGAATCCAAGTTGCCGCCGGGTACCTGTGGTACACCAACACGAGCCAGGCCCGGTTATACCGCGCGCCCATCGAGTGGATCAACGATGGAGCCGACATCAAGGTGACGGGGCCGTCGACCATCGTGGCCGAGGGCTGCCCGCACAACGACGGCATGGTGGTCACCAAGGACGGCAGCGCCGCCTACATCAGCAGCTACGTCCTGGGCAACCTGTGGCGCGTCGACGTCGACCCCGAGACGGGCACGGGCGAGGTCAACTCCCTCGTCGAGCTCGTCTCCCCCACCGCCATGCAGCTCGTCTACCACCCGTCCGACGAGAAGCCCACGCTGTACATCGCCTCCTGCGGCGCCTGGTCCGAGGAGCAGCTCGCCGGCGAGCGCGGCAAGTGGCTCGCGCTGACGAACGCGGACCGGTCCAAGCTGAAGATCCGAGTGCACATCACGGTCGAGACGACGGTGCACTACGAGACCATTTCATAGCCTGAGCTGAGCAGCGAGGGCGAGGGGCGTGCTTTTCCTTTCAGAGCGTTGATAGAGCATTGTTAGGCGCACATGGAGTGCGCGGGTATGGGAACCATGCGTCGCGTCCCTTTTTTGTTTTCTTGGATTAAAAAAGGCAACGGGCAGTCGTGATTTATTGGTTTTGTCGCTAGATTTTTGTGCATAGAGTCCATGTCCGAGCTTGTGGGAACGCAAATACCCTAGAGAGGGATACGCATTGCGAATGATCCTAATATTCATATACCATGCATTTCAACTCCGCGCGCTTAGTACCATGAACTGTAGAAGATGAACTCTCGCCTGGAGCCAGCGCGTAAATGATATGACGACAATATTTGTCTCTTGAAGGTAATCTGGCAATGGACATGTGAAGACGTACAGGGTAGGCAAGTAGGTAGGTAGCAAGCGGCAAGGAAGCAAGCCAAATAAAAAAAAAATTAAAAAAAAAAAAAAAAGCCTCCAGTGACGCACCAAAAAAACAGATGGTCACTACCAGGATCGAACTGGCGACGTCCGCATTACTAAGATATCGGGTAGATATATTAGTACGGCACTCTAACCAACTGAGTTAAGCGACCATGTCAATGCAGACTCAATTTTTGTATATATAGAGATGCTTTTTCTGAATTGCCTAGTTTAGATTATCGAATTGCCCACGGAGCGGTTTAATCGGTACGAATGAGAATAAATATCATCCAGTTCGCTTATCAAGCTCGTCAAAGACATTCGCAGTGCGCTTGCTGTTTTGGTAATGGCCTAGTTGCAAACTGGATTCGCAGCCAAAAAGCCCCAAGCTAGAATTACGGCAGTATTAATTGCGTGCTTCTAATGGCGCAAGTGGTTTCTCACATCGGACTTGAAAATTGCCCAAATTGGGTTATAGCAGCCTAGAATAGCTTTGTCCAATTGATTCTTGATGTTGGGTCACCATTATGTGGCAAGTCGCGTCAAAGCCCTGCAATAATTGTCTCCTATAGGGTAGGTGAGACTCGGCTGTCGAAGACCGCCTAGTGTTCTTGGCTACCCTACTGAAATGAATCACGCAAATTATGCAGAATGAAACGTAGGCTAGCAAATAGAAAATCTCATAATTAGACAAGCATTTCCATTGAACGCTCAGCTATATCGACCTTCTGTACGCCCTTGAGAAAGGGTACTTGGACATGAACGCGGCCTCTACAGTGGCATCTCTGTGGTCAGCTCAACAACATGACATGGAAGGAGGGGTATTTTCGACATATGCTGCCATAAGATTCAGTTTCGATTCAATAAAGAGTTTCAGATGGAAATGTTTTTATTTGTCGGATCTGCACGTGGATCAAATTGCTGCACTATTTGGCTGCATAGCGAATATGGTCGACGACTGGAATCTTCAATGTATTGATGGGTGTTATGAACATGAGTTATCTCGGCACCATAGCAACTAGTTAGCATGGTCATGGAAAGATTTACGTTTGATTTACGTTTAAAAAGGTATGATGGCCAGGAATGTTGCGGCCCTCGCTAGTGGCCAAGGGTAAGCATTTGGCAACCACTTGTGACAAACCGGCCCTACTCGGGGAAAATAAAGCCGTAACAGCATGTACCCCGGTTTCCGTCACTATATGCTTCCGTGTGACTTTGATGAATGATACGAACCAATGGGCTGGGACCCAGCGGCAGGAAGAATCTGGGGTCATCCACCTTCCCGCCCTACGTACTGTCCTGACTTGGGATGCTGGATCCAATAGTAAAGAGGAAGAAAGGGGTTGGATGGTCCAGAATATAAGCGATGGGGGGAAGAGCGTGGTGGAAGTGAGTGGTCGGCGACGTCGCTTAGCGCAACCCGATAATCATGACAAGATGGATTCTCGGGTCGGGGAGAATTCACTGAATATCCCAAGAATGGCAGTGAGAAACAGGTCGAACGCGGCTGTATTTATCAACACAGTGAAATGAGCCGAGAACTAGCACATTTCATCAACTGATGCTCGTTTCTGACGGCAATGTGATCCACCTCGTGTTCTTATTTTGACATGCGCTTGCGTGACATCCTGGCGCCTACGAGCAAATCGAGGATGGGGATGAAGATGGCCGTCTGGTCCCTGCCCCACACAGATGGCCTCTGATCCAGATCAAATCTTTGTCCATACTATGCTCTCTTTGTTGCTCTGCAGCAGAGCCTCCTTTTTTAAGTTGGAGCATGACACAGGTTGTATTAAGTGGACCAAGCTGTCTCATGATCTTACCTTTCACCAAACTGCAAAGAGTAGCCCTCAAAGAAGAAGGTATGGCCGAATTCTCAACACAAAAATCAATACTTTCCCCCATAATTTACGCTTAAAGAGTTCTGCCTCGGATGTAATCGCATTGACGTTGAAAAGGTGTTGACATAAGGAGGTGGGCTGACTGGACGGGCACCATGGAAAGCTCACCTGGTGCTACCAACTCAAGGTTTGGTAGGGGCAAAGCCTTAAACGGAGATAAGTCCACCGGGGAAACATACCAACCTTACTTCCCGATCAAGACAAGCTGATTCCAGCCGTCAGATCAAAGCAGAGCCAGGGGGCGGACTGGCATCTTCCGACGGCGCGGGCTGACTCCTCATCTGCTACCTTGAATCCCACGGGGTCGGGCCACACATTTTAATATCCGGTTATGATGGATCTTACAGCAGTCTTGGAATGGCGGGCTATGCTCGGCGGTAAAGAGGAGTGTAAACATTACATACAGAATTTGCTCGATAAGGTAGACCGCCGAATGTTTTCTCACTGTGAGAAGCGGCCAAATGAGGCTTTCACTCCGACAGCCCTGGCCATTTGGTTTTTCTTCGTCGGGGGCCCCAGTTGATGACCACCTGCCCCCCGCCCCGCATCCTATGTAGAAACCTTCTCTGCGTCTGTCACCTGATCCCTTCTTCGGTTCTTCCTCAAGTGATTAGGCAGAGTTTTCTGCTGTTTAAGCATGGCCAATTGAGCAACAAGAAAGGCCACGCTGGGCGTTTGGGTGGGCAAGAAGGCCGACAAGTCATAATATGACATGTTGCCAACAGGCGTGGACGAGCCAGCACTCCGTATTACTACTGAACGTCCCAACCATTGTGCAAAAGTACTGAAGTTATGTTACACAGCTACTTGAACCCTGACGTCAGGAGCATAATTGAGCTGATCGCCCGTCCCCAGATTTATGCGCCCGCGCTTCCCCGAAAGTGATTGAACAAACCATCGTCAAACAAGGTGCATGTAGCAGGCCAATAAGCTCCAAGAAGATCAATCCTGTTGACTGGGCGTTTTAAAGTTGAGTGGTCGCCTAACTGGGCATACAGACATTTTGCGGAGTTGGCGGAATCTCCCCCGCACCCTCTCCCACATTGTTCCGAGAAAGACAAAATGCCCTTGGTGTGCTGAATAACCTAACCGGCCCTATTGCTGATCAAACTGGTAAAAAGCTCAGCAACTTTCATTTCAACCTGTTGTGACATCTAGTCCTTGATCAGCAAATCTAAACCCAACCGGGAGATAGCAGCCCCTTTCTGGCATGGCATCTCTGTCGTTTGGCTCCATGTTCTCGGTCAGTAGGGGTTAGTTTGGTAAGACTTACTTTAATCGCTCCCCAGCCTTCATAAACACCCGCTCGACATTTACCCGGGCCGTATAACCGGCCCCTAGACTGACTTCTGCGGCCCTCTTAGCCGCCCCTCGGCCCCTTGGCAATTCTCGTAACCACACCCTGGCTCCTCATCTGGGGTTACCCACAAATTAGCTTCTAGGACACATCCCCCCGGACTCGAATGGGCATCCGGATGGAACATCATTGCTTGCCACTTGCTGAGACTGTGAAAAGGTCTGTCACACACCACGTGAACCCCCACCCTCTCTGCCTTTGGGCTTGGGAGGTAATGGTTTGTAAGGTGGGGAATATGTATCTTTCTTCCTGGTTGCACGTTTCTACAGGGGGTCATTATAACCGCAAAAGACGTCCCCGCGGAATTGGCCTGTTGAGTGGTCGGCGTATATATCCCAGCGGCGATGCCACCTTCTTAACCCCCTCTAAGAATTTCCTCACCGACTCCCAAGCTTGCTATCTCTCGCATATCAACTCTCCGAGACATCTCTGTTTATTTTGGGACCTCGTGCCTCTTCACTTTGCCAGCAAGCTTTTCGTCCCGCAACCGCCACGATGGTCAACGTCGGCACGGCAGCCGACCCCATCGTCACCCGCCTCGTCGAGGAGGACAAGGTGCCATGGTATAAGAAACGGAACCTGCGCCTCATGTACGTGTGGCTGTTTCTGTGCTGCATGGGCGTTGAGATGACCTCTGGTTTCGACTCTCAGCTCATCAACACGTTGCAATTCGCACAGCCTTTCCACAACTGTATGAACAACCCGCTCCCCTCTTGCTGAGCATTGATTGACAGATTCTCTTCTCTTTAGACCTCGGGGGTGGTCGTCAGATAATTAACAGTGAGGGCAAGCCTGAATACGCCATCGAGCCTGGCATGCTCGGCTTCGTCAACTCGTCCTACCAGCTTGGTTCCATTTTTGCAGTACCAATTGCTCCATGGTTCGCCCAAAGATACGGACGCCGATGGTCCATTATGCTGGGATCACTCATCATGGTTTTTGGCTCTCTCCTCCAAGGGTTTGCTCAGCACAGTAAGTCATTTTTTAACATCGGGTCCGCCGCTGTGAGTTGCTAATGGTTATCATAGTTGCCATGTATATTATTGCCCGAATGGTGCTCGGGGTTGGAATCCTGTTTTGTATCATTTCAGGTGCAGCCCTCATCGGAGAGCTGGGTCACCCTAAGGAACGACCTATTCTGACATCGCTATTCAACTCTTCCTACTTTATCGGTCAGATTCTTGCATCTGCGATTGCTATTGGTACCACAAAAATGAAGTCCGACTGGTCCTGGCGCCTTCCTTCTCTTCTTCAAATCTGCCCCTCCCTTTTGCAGATTGTGACCGTTTTGTAAGCCGATTCGCGTCGAAAGTTCTTGGGCATGCATGGTTTTGGGGAACTGATTTGCTAATCCTGGTTCGACAGCCTTCTCCCCGAATCTCCACGTTTTCTGGTTTGGCACGACAGAGACGAAGATGCTGCCAAAATTCTCATCAAGTACCATGCCGAGGGCGATGCTGACTCGGAGCTTGTCAAAGCCGAGATCGTCCAGATTCGCGAGACTATTCGAACTGAAGTGGAGGCTTCCAAGCAGTCTTGGATGGAGCTTCTCCGCACCAGCGGTATGCGTCGTCGTGTTCTGGTCACCGTCTTCATCGGCCTCTTCACTCAGCTGTCCGGCAATACCCTGCTCAGTTACTACTCTGGAGTTCTTTTCGGTCTGATGGGTTACACCGACTCCCTCCTCAAGACGCAGCTCAATCTCGCCAACGCCTGCTGGGGCTTGCTCAACGCCACTATCATTGCACTTATCGTCCCTCGATTCGCCCGCCGAAAGATGTACATGCTCTCTGCGGCATCCATGCTCGCAATGTTTATTGGAATGACGGTCTCACTTGAGAGAATGCAGACGTCACTCGCAATTGGCGAGAAAAACAAGGCTGCTGGTATTGCCGCTCTGTTCTTCTACTATGCCTACAACCCCACCTACAATATCGGCAACAATGCTCTCACATACAGTATGTTTTATGAAACTCTTACTCAAGTACCATTTTTACTGACTATCTCTAGCCTACTTGGTTGAACTGTGGCCATACGCCCAGCGAAGCCGCGGTATCGGTGTCCAGCAAATCTTCGGCAAGTTGGCGGGATTCTTCTCCACCAACGTTAACTCCATCGCCCTGAATGCCATCAAGTGGAAGTATCTTGCAATTTACTGCGGCTGGATCGCCTTTGAGTAAGCTTTGGCACCTCTATCTCCCAGGAAACAGTTTGCTAATACACTGACTAGGTTCTTCATCGTTTATCTCCTCTATCCCGAAACTTCTAACCGCACACTCGAGGAGCTTGCCTTCCGTGAGTTTTGTTATCATCTTATACTATTTATCAGTTCATTGCCTGACCAATATATCTCTCAGTCTTCGAGGACGATTCTCTCAACCAGAGGACAGTTGCGGCCGTCGAAAAGCAGATTCACTTCGGGGATAGGGAGACTGCTGTCAAGGGAGGTCCTCAGCAAACCGAGCGCGAGGTCGTTTGAGCTTGGAGAGATTTGCATTGGGTTGTTCTTGTGTAACTCGATGGGTCCTAACTTGAAATATTGGTTTAATCTGAAATCGGTCTTGGATGGAATATACCAAGTACCAATGGCGATACACGTCATGAAGTAAATACTTGTTAGCTTTTGCCTGTGGTTTTATTACTGTGTGGTCAAGAGTAGTACTCTGGATGACATCTTTTAAGCTGTGTATGCAAAATGAGGCCAACTTTCCAGTCTCGCTGTAGCCATCACTAGGGAACGAGTGATAAGCGCAATAGCTTCTCAGACTCTGGCCCCGTCATAGCCAGGAGACTGAGCAATAGCTTGGCAGCCAGGCAGCCGATGAGTTAATAAAATGCCAAGGCCACAAAGTCCTTATCTCTGCTATCTAGCTCGCCAAAATTAGCTGTCATGTCTGCAAGGCATTTGATGGAGCCCATGACGCGAACAGACCAGCTGAATTCAATGAGCGGCAGAAAATGACGAAGCTCAATGGAAAAGACGATTATACCAAAGACTGACTTTCCCGCTTGACAAGGAAGGTGCCTTGTGTTGTAGATAGCACTAAGCGCAACAAGCTCATCCCAATGCCTGTGTATATAGACTGCAAATCTTAATTGCCGACAACGACTGGCCATGGAGGCAATCGTAAGCCGAAAATAACAAGAAGTGACCTAATGTATACCACAACTCGAAAGTAGCCAGCATCGTAAGAGAATGCATTTTTCTCATAGTGGGCATCACTGACTTGTTGGACATTGACTGCTCAATGACGTGGCAGCGTGACGGTGAGCAGATATTTGGACGACTTGCTTTTCGGGCTGTAACCTGAACCGAGAAGCCAGATTTTAGAGCCTAGGGACCTAGGATGTTGCAAATCCGGCGCGGTGGTTTCTTGTGTAAGATCTGAAAAGACTGCATTGTCTACGGGCTTTCCACTACTCAAGCCCAGTGTTGGTGGACGGTTGGTCCTTCTACTATAAGAGAGTCATAGTCCACTCAGTGAAGATCTCGCATTTCGTTTGCCGAGATGGTATGCAATCCCGTCCATGCGCTAGAGACCCGGATAATGAGGATCTTAGTCGCCTTGGCTCCCGGAAAACCAACCCCGTTTATGGTGCGGAGACCAAGCGGTTCACGATAATAGAAAGCACAGAGATATAAATATAGCCGACTCAAAATAAAATTCTCAGAGATATGATGCATAAGAAATACTGAAAATTTCACCCAGTTTATTTCTTTCGTTCTGCCAACAAGATGCCTCCTAAGGTTGCTTTGATTTTTGGTGCCAGTGGTGTTACTGGTTGGGCATTTGTCAATGAAATACTGAATGACTATCCCCAAAAAGGCATTTGGAGTGGTGTTCATGCTCTAACTAATCGTCCTTTGAGTGCTGAGAAAGCATTCTGGCCAAAAGATGATCGACTGGTTATAACTTCCGGGATCGATCTCTTGGATGGAACACAAGAGGACCTGGATTCAAAGCTGGGCAGTATTCCAGGTATCGAGGAGGTCACACATGTATTTTACCTTGGTGAGTAACATCTAACTTGGCCTATTCAATGATTTTATCCGAATGTTGAACTCTGGGTAGCGTATAAGGCCAACACAGATAACCCTCAAGAGGTTCGCGAAAATGTTGAGATGTTTAAGCGAGCTATTATTGCGAGTGACAAGCTCTGCCCTCAGTTAGAATTTGTGGTCAACCAAACGGGTGCAAAGACATACGGTTGCCACCTCTTGCGCAACCGCCCTGACTACCTTGTTCCTCCGTTCTACGAGGATGGGGTCAAGCTTGGCGAGCCGGAATCCGCAACCTTGTTCTACTATCCCATGCTGGACTGGTTGACTGAGTATGCTAAAAACAAATCTTGGTCATGGGCCGAAACTCGGCCGGATATTATCATTGGCTTTGTACCAAATCAGAACTGGTACTCGCTTGGTATGGCTCTAGGATTCTTCTTCAGTCTCTATCGGGAGATTAATGGAGAGGGAGCTGATTGCCCGTTCCCAGGAACTGGGGAGTCATGGTTGGCCAAGTCCCAGGATTCATCATCAGATATGATCGCTCGCCAGACTCTCCACATTGCGCTTTCACCTGATACTCCCAAGGGGCATGCTTATAATGTTGCTGATGAGCAGGCGCCTCACTGCTGGCGAGAAAAGTGGCCAATCTTATGCTCTTTGTTTGGGCTCAAGGGAGTGAAGTTACCAGATGACAATCCTATCGAGGTACGGCGCTATATCAAAGAGAATTATAAAAGGTGGGAAGAAATGGAGGAAAAGTATGGACTGCAAAGCGGACACGCCGATAATGAAAGGGTGTTTCCTGGCTTCGAATATTTTCTCATCACGCAATTTGATACCGACCGATGGTATGACATGAGCCGGCTGTATAAGGAGGCGGGTTTTACAGAAGAGAGATCAGCCAAACAGGCTTGGGGCCCCGTCTTTGATAGAATGAGAGTGGCTAAGTTGATTCCTGCGGAATTCAAGTAGAGAGCTTTTCATATTAGAAATTGTCTATTGCACTATTGATTTGGAAATTTGTTTCAGTTTGCACTCATGCTTTGCTTTTCACGCTGGTTGGTGTGGGGACTTTACGATCTCTCATTTTGCTGCCTTTTATCGATGGTTCTTGAACTGTCTACCCCCCATCTTCAATTGTTGTCTCATCGTTTTGAAAGTCATGCGTAAGGGTACTGAAGAGAGCTAGATCGACACCCTGCAGGGCCCATTCCTCCACATTCGCGTCAAGCCCAGGTACCAGAAGACAGCTATCTGGCGCCTTGTTGGAATTGGTATTCCGGTAAGACTGATTCGAAGTTTCAGTCATTGTATGTTCAATGGATGGACCAGAAACACAGAGTTGCGACGGAACTGCTTGCCAATCCGGGTTGGCAGGCAACACGTTGGTGACTTGATACCCAGTCGGATGCGGGACTGGTTGACCTGCAGTGGATGAAGTGGATATTAAGTGAGAATTTGCAAGAAAAAGGAGAGGCTCTTCAGGATCAATCTCGGCGGGGCGATTCTCAATCACGATTGTTCCAAGATACGGAACTTGGATTCGAATGGCATGCCCATTCTCTCTTGCTTCAGCATGATAATCAAAACTCTCCTGCATGGTCTCTGCCAAGGAAGTCCAGATGCTGTATGGCCTTCCGGCCGACGACTCGTTCTCGATGACGAGAAGAGGATTTAGAATACTAGACACTTTGGCGGCTACGGAATCACCTGTCCGCTCCGCCATTGTATTCATGATGTCGAGAGTTTGGTCCAGAAGAGCTCGATCGCTCAACCTCTGGTGTTGGAGTGACTGGAAAGCGCCGACACAGGAGTGTCGGCGTCGTGATTGAATATGTGCAATACACAAGACCGTGCTTGCTATGAAGGCAATAAAATCTATGCCACGACAATATGCGGACGACGTGAAGATTTTGCGAAAGGAAACGAACTGAGTGAGAATGGTGCGGCTGGTATTCGCAGCTGTGATCTTATTATAATCATATCTTTCATCTCCGTATGGCGATAAAGCCAGATACGGGAGATGGACCTGAAGTAGAAGATGATGATGTGTGAAATGACTCATGATACGGATTGCTTCCCTCAGTGCCTTGGCGTCGTTGCCAACCATGACATTGAGGTCGAGGATTGGCAGCCACCAGCAAGAAGGTGCCACCGCGGATGCATCTTGTAACATTTGGTCAATGCTCTGTGTTGATGTGGTATTCATACTTTCGTTCATATTTCTTTGCAGGATGAGTCCACCTACGACAGCCTGCAAACGTTCCATCCGGTCCACTGCATCACAATGTTCCAAAACCTCCGGAAGGGCAAAGACATCATCATCTACGATGACATGAGGTAGGCCAAGGAGGAGGGAAAGGTAACGATCTGACATGATTAAGCGAGCCCACATATAGTCTGGGCGAACTCGATGCCTTGTTTCTTCCTCGATGACAGGTGCTGGTGGGCTGCTGCTTGAATGCAGACGTAGGAGTTGTGCCATGGAAATTGCCCTCTTATTTGTCAACCAAGCCCGCCGTAAGTTTCCAGCATTGTTCAAATACATGCTCTCCATCATGATACATTCAAGGCCTTCTATTGAGGTAAGGGCATCATCGTCCTCTGTCCCTAGCCTTGTTGCGACTCTGAAGGCTGTGGACATGATAGAGCGAGCATCCTTGCTTAACCTGGGAATCTGCATGGAATTATCCGCCGGAATACCCTGAAGAAATGTAGCGAGTAGCAAAAGTTTCCTTGCAATTAGAATGGGATGCATCTCTTGTGTGGGTGATTGTAGCATTTGACGAGGTGATAGGATGTTCTGAGACATCAGCTCGGAGAATGGCCAACAAACAACACCATGAAAGAGTACCGAAGAGCTCATTGGAGTCTCTAGTAAGATATCAAGATCTTTCGGGCTCGGCCATGCGGCAAGAAGAGATTTCCATAGCTCACTGGGCTTGTCACCCCCCGAAGGATGACTTAGGATGGTCGTTGTAGCTGGCAAGTGCATCCCGTGAGCGTCAGTATTCCATTCACCTTGACGGCTCTATCTCTTTAGAGTTAGTAAGCGATTAAAGCGAAAGAAGAACCCTGCTTACCTTGCACGCAGTCTGGTGCGGGCTAACTGCCCTCGTAGCGACGAGTGGTTTGTCAACGGTACCCCCCTCAATCGGTTCCTGGGCTACATTTCGTCCCTTTCCGTGGAGGTGCTCCAAGGTATTCTCGTAATCAAACTCCTGACTGATGCATTTCGTCCTCCGGCTCCTACATCCATCGCAAGTGGTTTCGGCTGGAGTTGCAAACGTGCACCGGATCTTCCGCCGTTTGCACTCCCAGCAGCTCTGTGTGCCTTTGCGAATCTTTCGGCGTTTTCTGCTGGGAGTAGCGGTAGCGTCTTCATCCGCGGCGGAAGTATCTTTTATCGGAGGCAGAAGCGACATATCGGGAGGGGTTTTTGATGAGAAAGTAAAAGTTGAGGCCGAATTGATGGACTAAATCCAATCTGATGTCTTCCTCCGCGGCGGAGAAAGTCACTCAGGGAGCTTCTCCACTAATAAATGCCACCTGTGAAACGTTGAAGTTCCGCCGCGGTCGAAGGACTGTCCAAAGTTTTCCACCCAAGATTCGTCTATCTATAAATACATGATCTGCTTCCTTACTGCAGTGAAGAATTACGAACAGCAACCATTTACTCTAAATAGTGGTCACTTTCATCAAACTCGATTTAAAATGGTCAATATCGCTATCGCCGGTGGCTCTGGGCGTACGTGCACTAATTCACTCGCCCATACGAATCAAACTAACATACAAACTATTTAGAGGTGTCTCAAGAAATTTTAGATGCTCTGCTTGCCTCTAAAAAGCACACAATCACGATCCTTAGCAGAAAGGTAGGCACGGCACGATAATTAATAACCTTCAGAACTGATGAATTTTCTAGGGCGCTCCAACGGTCCTCGGAAGATCCGACATTCATTGGAAGACTGTGGATTATGACAATAAATTATCCCTGGTCGATGCTCTACGGGGTGTTCATACCGTCTTGTCATTCATCCAATTACTCTCTGACCCCGGCCAAAAGTCACAAAGGAACTTGATTGACGCCTCAATTGCTGCTGGTGTAAAACGCTTCTCACCTAGCGAATATGGAAGGTGTTTTTGTGTGAACTTCCCTTAATGGAGATCTGGCTAACTTTCGAATCAAAGCAAAGGCACGGTTGATATGAGTTGGTGGGAGGGAAAGGAGAAAATCCGAGAGTACTTGGAGGAGGTGAATGCTGGAGGGCAGGTTCGACTCCCTATGAACCTTTCCATCTCAATTCATTCTTGAGCACTGCTAACATTGCGTGGAAGGTTCTGGAGTACACATTATTCCAGCCTGGTCTTTTCCTGAACTACCTTGCGTATCCTCACAAGACATCGAAGCATGTTGATCCTCTTCAGAGTGTCTTTGATTTTGAGAACAAGCGGGCAATTCTTGTCGAAGATCATGAAGATGCTATTATGACACTTACTACCGTGGCAGATCTTGCTGCAGTAATTGCTAGAGCGGCTGAATATGAGGGGAAGTGGCCTAAAAGAGGTGGTATTTGTGGAAACAGGATGACTTTTTCCGAAGTTATTGAGCTTGGAGGAAGGATTCGAGGTAAGAAATTGATAGGCCCCCAATCACAAAGCGCACATCTCGAATTGCTGATGACGATTATTTAGGGGAACCGTTTAGCATAGACAAAGTTTCGATCAAAGATCTCGAAGCTGGTGATCTCAAGACATCTTGGAATCTAGAAGCAGTCCATAAAGCCGTTTCGGACGAGCAAGCATCGTCTCTCTTGAAGGCTGTTTCCATCGGAATACTGCTCAGTAGCACTAAAGGTGCTTGGGATATTTCGAATGAGTGGAATGAGCTATTGCCGGATTTCAAGTTCACCCAGGCGGATGATTTTCTTGGAGCGGTTTGGGAGGGAAAACTGTAGCTGATGCCGATTTGATGGTTACTGGCAGTGTTGGTATTTCTAAGTTGCTGGGCTCTCGTCACCTTTCCTTCAAGGTCAATTGAATCATCTCGACACAGGCCTGAATTTGGAACTTTGGTATGCGAAGCAGTGTGTGCGGCAAATGGCCACATGTTAAAGGAATTTTCTGCTTGTTGTCATTATATGATCTAGATTATGGCTAGATATGCGCTTCATCGCCATTCTTCCGGCTTGCCATGAGGTTAAGAGCACTTCCTGATCTAAAGTACAAAATTTGCTCGGGTGTCATAGTGTGTGTCACTTCCGTCTTCCATCCCTCCCTGCCATCAGTCGGGTCGACAGCAACAACAACGGCCTTACCAGGCTCCAGCTCACTCAAGCCTCCAATGCTCAGACGGTCTGATGATCTTACGCGGTCATAGTCCTCTTCTCTTGTAAACGTAAGCGCCAGAACGCCCTGCTTCTTTAGGTTAGTCTCATGGATACGAGCGAAGCTCTTGGCTATGATCGCCACGCAGCCGAGATGGCGCGGCTGCAGCGCTGCGTGCTCTCGTGATGAACCCTCCCCGTAGTTGTAATCACCAATGACCACCCAGGGCTGTGATGCAGCACGATATTTGCGCGCAGTTCTAGGTACGTCACCATCTTCTCCTGTAAGCCAGTTCGTCACAGTGTTGACCTTGTCTGTTTCCGCATTGACCGCACCAATCAGAGTATTATTGGAGATATTGTCAAGGTGGCCACGGTAGCGGAACCACGGGCCAGCCGGCGTGATGTGGTCTGTTGTGCACTTCCCCTTCGCTTTGATGAGAATAACGCAGTTGTTGAAGTCGTTACCAGACCACGGGGAGAATGGAGAAAGTCGTTGCAGTCTCTCAGAGCTTTCCTTGATTTGTACCTCGACATCGCTGCGGTCCCGCTCCGTTAATGGAGGAGCAGTATAAACCTGGTCTGCGGTTGCATATCCTTTAGATGGTAGGTCTGCTCCCGTAGGAGGCTGGAATCTGAATTCTTTGCCCTCGGGGGTGAGAAGGGAATCCTTGGTTGGATCGAAAGCAAGGTCTCTGGAAAAGATCTTGGCCATGACAATTTCCGGAGAGGCTAGAAAGATATGGGTGGCTGGATTACTATCCAGCCGACCAGTGAAATTGCGATTGTATGAAGTGATGATGGAATTTGGTGTTCCCTATACGTCCAGTTAGATTTGAAGGCTCTTGATTTGCAAATGACGTGCCATGACGCTCACCTTTTTCACGTCTTGTCTGTCCCAAGAGCCACAGCAGGGTCCGCAAGCATTGGTAAGAAGAGTGGACTCAAGGTCCTTGAAAACCTGCAATGTCCCATCTTGATCAAGAGTCTCACGCGTTTTTTCGCTTCCAGGGGACACGAGCAGCGGCATCTTGGGTTTTAGACCTGCATCTAAAGCCTGCTTGGCGAGCGAGGCAGCCCTGGTCATATCTTCGAAGGAGGAGTTGGTACAAGAACCGATCAGTCCGGCGGTAAGCTCCTGAGGCCAAGAACCCTTTTCAATGGCGTCTGGGAACTTCGAGAGAGGATTGCTAAGATCAGGCGTGAATGGTCCGTTGATTCGCGGCTCCAGAGAGGAAAGATCAATTTCAATGACGCGATCATACTCGACCCCCGGGTCAGCGCGAAGCTCATGAGAGGCGAACCCGAGTGCTTGGGCAATCTCATGGCGATCCGTTGCTCGGAGGTAACGGGTCATTGCTTCTGAATAAGGGAAGATGGATGTAGTTGCTCCAGTTTCGGCACCCATATTGCAAATAGTTGCCTGGCCAGTGGCTGACAAAGTCTCTGATCCAGGCCCAAAGAACTCAATAATCGAGCCAGTCCCACCTTTGACGTGAGCAGCTCAGCCAACTTGTTGATAACATCTATAGTATTGTGTCAGATACTGTCTGTTCGCATCGGTCGTTGGAGAGAAACCTCAGTAGCCACTTACCTTTTGGAGTTGCCCATCCAGACAACTGCCCTGTTAACCGAACACCGATGATGCGAGGCGCCGTCAACTCAAACGGAAGACCGGCCATCACATCAACAGCATCTGCGCCGCCAACGCCAATAGCGATCATGCCCATTCCTCCTGCGTTTGGCGTGTGCGAGTCCGTGCCCACCATTATCCCGCCGGGGAATGCATAATTTTCCAGGACAATCTGGTGAATAATACCAGCACCAGGCTTCCAAAAACCCATTCCGAAGCGACTTGAGGCACTCGACATGAAGTTGTACACCTCGCCGTGAGTATTCATTGCGTTTGGTAAGTCTTTGTCCTGACCATCTCTGCCTACGATCAGATGGTCGCAGTGGACAGTTGTCGGAACAGCGGTAGTCTGCAGGCCTGCTGACATGAATTGAATGATGGCCATCTGCGCTGTGGCATCTTGGCAAGCAATCCTTTGAGGCCGTAGCTTGAGCTGTGTCTTGCCCCTTTCTACCACATCTAGCTCGTCCGTGTAGGCGTAGAGAATCTTCTCCGCGTACGTTAGAGGACGCCGTTGACTGTGGGTTATCAGTGGTTGTTGTGAACCGTAATCTCTCACAATGGAGATACTTACATTTCGCGGCTTTTCCCTATTCTGCGCGCCAATTGGGAGTAGTCGATAAACTTGTCGGGCTCCAATCTGCTGAGAGGGGCTTTTGGTGATTGTGAACTGGCCGTCGCAAGACAACGCAAGAAGCGTCTTGGCGCCCTCCGTGAATATCGAATATTCTGCCACATTTCCGAAATTAATTGACGAGTAATAATGAAGTAAATGGTAATCAAATAATAGATAAGGAAAAAAAACCCTGTTATGCATTTGTGTTTCTTAAAGAGGTCGCCCTCGTAGATCGATCCACCACACCCTCGAATTGCCCCTGACTGCCTCATCGGATGCATCCGACAGAGTTCAAATTAGTGTATCGGGGATGAATTCGATGTTTGGAGCATCAATTTAAAATGAATATTGATCTTGCCCTTCTGGGGGGATCCGCGCGACGAGTAAACAGGCTCTCGTTTGCATTTGATTCGCGACACATTCACAATGGCTCAAGCATTTGACTACGCCCTGGTGTCTCAACCGGTGGCAAAGAAAGCCACGCCGTGGAGCAATCTTCTTGTAGGAGCCGGAATGAACATATTCCAAGGTTGGTAGCCCCCATGGTCCTCACCTGATGGGGATCGCAGATGTCTAAGAGTATTCGTTAGTTACTACGCTGGGCCAACCAATGGAGGTGATCAAAACACATGTTAGTGTATCTGAACCGACGACCATTACTACGGTGTATTAACATCAATTCCAGGTTGCTGCCAACAGAGGCGACTCATTGGCAGAGGCCGTTCGCCAGACTTGGCTTCGTGGTGGAGTTCGTGGCTTCTATCAAGGTCTTATCCCATGGGTATGCTCAATCATCAAGCCGACTGAATGAGGGAAAAGTCTAACAGGTAACAGGCATGGCTTGAGGCTTCGACCAAGGGTGCCATCTTGATTTTGACATCATCAGAAGTGGAATACTACGCCAAGAAGCATTTCAATGCATCAAACACTGTCGCTGGCGGTCTCGGTGGTGTCGTTGGTGGTGCTTCACAGGCTTACTTGACCATGGGCATGACAACATGCATGAAAACCATCGAAGTCACTAGGGTGAAGAATGCCGCGCCAGGTGGCCGCATCCCCGGCACGATGGAGACCTTTGTTCAAATTCTAAGAACTCAGGGAATACGCGGCGTCAACCGAGGAGTCAACGCCGTGGCATTGCGACAGATCACGGGCTGGTCATCTCGAATCGGCATTGCGAGGCTCGCAGAGAGTCCCATCCGCGCATTTCGGGGAAAGAAAGACTCGGAAAGGCTGAACTTGACGGAAAAGATTTGCGCTTCAACAGTGGGAGGGGCTCTAAGCTGTTGGAACCAGCCGTTCGAGGTAAGTATTTGTTATTTCCGCCTACCGATTTGGCTATCCAGACTCACACCATTGTGTAGGTCGTTCGGGTTGAGATGCAATCGTTAAAAGCAGACCCTACGCGGCCAGCATCACCAACTATGTTATCCACAGCAAAGCACATTGTCCAGACATCAGGACCTTCTGGATTGCTTCGGGGCGTAGTTCCCCGAATTGGAGTCGCCACTTGGGCGACGATATGCATGGTCGGATTGGGAGATTCGGTCAAGGAAGCGGTGGCCGCAAGGAACAAAACCAGTAGGAATTAAGAAGGTGAGGCTGCTAATTAGGACATTGGTAAATTTTTCAATTCAAACGAATAGAATACATTGATTTAAGTTCAATACGTTATCAAAGTTAAAATTTTCTTTTGAATATACCACAGTGACTATATACTTTTCTAAGCCTCTCCCCCTGGAGTTTGGTCACACTATTCTTGCTACACAGTATGTTATCCGTAGACTAAATAAAGGCATCGGAATAGAAGTTGTTCCGGAGGTCAAATCCCTCATCCAATAAGTCAATCCACGCCACGTCAATACTCGGTGTCGTCTGACTCTCGACGGAGGGCTGTTGACACCGCAGACCAAACCATGACATGAACTCTGTATCCACCTCCTCATCCACAGTTTCAGTCGCCTCGAAGAGGGCAAGGATTGACTTTCCAAGCCTCTCGACAATCTGCGCGCTCCGCTCACCCACAGACCGACCGCCTGATATGCGCCGGAGGGCGGCTGCGCAGGAGGCCACGTTTGACTGAGTCACCTCCCTTGTCAGTTCTTGACGCAGCAACGGGCTGGCTCGGAGAACGTAGAGGATCGTGATGGCCGCCATGAAAAGTGAGACTAGGGCGACAAAGGTATAAGAGACTTTGTTTTTGGCGTAGAGAGAGTGATAGCAGCTGACAAGGCTGATTGCCGAGTCGGCACAGAGCCGCATCCCGTCGACTGAGACGACGGGAGAAACGAAAGAGGGACGGAAGAGAGTCAACACAGCTTGATGATAGGCAATTTGCTGCCATTCAGCTGTCTGGTGCATCGACGTAGGCCCAATGTATCTGGGTGCTGCGGCAAGCCATGCATTCAACATGGCGAGATAGTGGTATCTGGTAGGGTCGGTTCCTTCGACGGGAGCGTTGCCCGCTGCGTGTAGGGCAGTATAGATTTCAGCATTGATACGTCGGAGTCGAATAATGTGGAGGAATGTAGAGAGATCATCCGGACTTGGCAAAACTGAGGGGACGGCCGTCTCGCGAGGTTGAAGTAACTGATCATCAGATAAGCACAGCGGCAAGGCGGCGGTGATGTCCACGTCTTGGAGCCCGGTGGGTCTGCCCATGGCTATTGAAATACTTCTGTCCATCGTGTAGATGCTCCAAAAAAGCCGTTTGCGCATCTCCTCCTGCACAAAGCTGCCGCATGGGGTCGTCTCTTGCCGATGCATGTCGATCCCAAGCGCCAAGCGTAGAGCTAACCCCACCGTATACCAGAGGTCGACACGTTCAGGCTCGTTGCTACCGTATATACACAGTAGGAGTAAGCTCTGGATACATGACACATCGTCGGAGGCTAGGACAGCACCCAAGTGTTGTATGGCGGCCTCGAAGAAGCGATCGTGTACCGCCACCTCACCCGGACCAGTTCTCGATTTTTCCGACGCGCCTATGGCTAGGACAATGTTTGCTTGAAACTTGGTCAAGCCATTACATATTTCACCTGTGATGAAGGGCCCGTACACGTCTTTCATGAATGTGGGTTTGTGGAGCACAGGGAATTGTGGCCATCGACGGGCGAAGAAGAGTTCGGCAAACTCTCCAGTGCCTGTCAAGTACGATGGTAATGATACCCCGGGAGTGGCTCCAGCATCAGCGTTAAGCCCATGCCAGAGATGCCAGGGGCTCGTTAAGAATGATGTGTTCGCCCCATCCCCAGTGTTCCGTCTCCGGAATGTTGGCAGTAGAATGCGGCCGCTATATGCAACATGCTCCTCTGAGTTGGTTTGAGTTTCCCTCCTCGAAGAACTTGGTGTTAATGGTGGAGCAGGATCTTCTAGAGGCACCTCGAGGACAGGGGTGCTGATAAACTCCGGTTGGAAACTGTCTACTGGACAGTCAAGCTGGTGTCTCAGCCTCTCATTTTCCGAGCGTAGAGCTTGCACCTGATCCCGCAACTGTTCACACTCACAGCATGGATCCGACCGAACTACGAGACGCTCTGAAGGTATGCAAGTTACTCCCGCGGCGAGACATGGTTCGCAGCTCGGATGCTTTCCGTCGCACTGTTATCGTCTGTGTTAGACAAAAGAGAACCTTGATCTGTGGAGTGGCCGACGATACCTTTTGCTTTCTTTGCCTGCACCTATGACAAGCAGCAGAGCTTCGTTTCAGGCCCCGGCGACGGCGAACCGGTGTTGAGCCCGCAGCAGACTCGGTGCCGTCCAGTCCGGACACTTGGATGGACGAGTCTTCGTCCGACATGACCTTCTGCGCTCCACAACGGATCGATGCGAATGGCACAACTGGACCTTGGAGTCTAGGATGTCTGAGGGAAGATTATGAGGTGGCGAAGGCCAAACTTCAGACCTTTCCTGTCCGGCCCTATCCGGCCCTATCCGAATCCCCGCAAGCAGCCAAGCCCCTTCGGATGCATCCGATGCCCATCAAATCTCGCCTGACTCAAGTGCTGGCCATGTTGGTTACTTAGTGTGAGTCGGACTACGCCTACGACTTGTATTGGTGAGCTTTAATGTTATCAATTTCACGAACGCATTGGGCCCGCTGCAGCATATTCACCCCAAAATTCCAGGCCAGCCAACGCGTGATTGACTCTGCTAGACCAAAGTTCTTCAATATGAGTACTGTCTCTGATAACCGGTAAGTCGATCTCCACATGGACAATCGAAGATCCGATGAAACTGACCGTGTTCAAGTGGTGCACTACCGCCAGGTGCCTGGGATACGCATGTTCACGTATTTGACACCTCAATCGGGCCATTTGCACCTTCGAGGGCCTATACTCCAGCCCAAGCTTCCCTTTCTCAGCTGGTAGATTTTGGTCGAAGCCTCACTCAGACATCCGAGGCGCCTTCGTTTGTCATTGTGCAGCCGTCTCCATATGGCACAGACAACACCGTACTATTAAGCACCTTGAGATCCCTCCAAGCATTGGGCTATAAGGGACGTGGAATCGCAGTCGTAGATGTGCAGACCATCACAGATGCCGAATTGAAAGAGATGCACCATTTGGGCGTTCGTGGTCTTCGGCTGAATTTCCAAGCTGACGGAAAGAGCGTTGATACAATCGCATTCAACAAAAACCTCGTGGCTGCCGCTCAGCGTATTGCTCATCTGCCTGGTTGGAAGATTCAAGTGTTCATTCCAGGATATATTTGGGATGGTAATTTGATCACCCGAGCTTTAATGTGTCCAATCGTTAACGGCCGTCCTAGACATTTTCGACACTGTTGTTGCTCTGCCAGTGCCAGTCATTGCTGATCACATTGGCGGGCTCAAAGGCCCATCGAAGCTCCCAGAAGGGGCAAATGTAGACCACTCTCAGCAGCCTGGCTATAAGTCGCTGGTCGAACTTGCGCATAGGGACAAGGTTATTGTAAAAATTTCTGCTCTATATCGAGCATCAACCAAAGCGGACACTTCCCATGATGATCTTGCGCCTCTTGTTCACTCACTTGCTTTGGAGGTTCCAGATCAGCTGGTTTGGGCCAGCGACTGGCCACATACTGGCGAAGGGAAAGATAGGGAAGCTAGTGGAATCGACAAGATCGAGCCGTTTAGACATGTAGATAATAGAGAAATGCTTGCGTCGATGAAAAGCTGGATAGATAGCGAGACAACATGGGTAAAGATGCTGGTTGACAACCCTGCTCGCATTTATAAATAGACGGATAGAACATATGCCATGGATAAATACCGCTTCTTGGGTTTATATCAATTCTTTATTACGATATATCACATTTGCAACGTACGACTATTTCAATCAACTACATACCTAATTTAGGGAAGAAGGAGCCCCTTGTTACAGTGGCTGGTTGGAACACGTTCAAATAAGGCGCAGAAGAGAAACTAGGAACATTGTATATGGACGCTCGCGAATAAGTATGCATATATGACTCGTTTAACCTAATATAAGCTGGACCGCCTTATAAGAATTGCGATATCTGTTATAATATTACCAAACATGACCGGATCCAGGGAGGCTTTGGAATGCACCATCACCCATTGCAGAAGACGAAATGATGTCTGGCTGGGGGTGATTCTCTCTATATCCATAAAAAAACTCGCCAAGGAGTTAACTGTTGCCGATATGAGAGTCTAGCTCTCAAGATGCTTTGCAGAGCCCATTTCAAGTGCTGCCACTTGTGCCTTTTCCGCAGCCCCATACTCCTCATCCCCTGATCGAACAAGAGGTTTCCGCATCTTGTAAATAGGACGTTCAAAGATAGCATCCATTTCATCTAAGCTGAGGCCACGCGTCTCTGGCACACAGAAAACAGTGTATACAAATGCGACGACGCACCAAGCTAAGAAGAATAGAAAGGCACCCCAGACGGCCATAGAGGATAGGATGCTAGGCGTGGCTTTCGTAATGGCGAAATAGAACAGCCACTATCGATTGTAACCTGTCAGTACATGCTAGATATATAGAAGTGGGAAAATGAGGAAGGATCAGATACGGACATGAAAGCATTGCGAGACGGCACCACCAAAGGAGCGGATACGATTAGGCCACAACTCGGCCCCGAAGAGGTATGGCAATGTGTACAAACCCACTGCCCATCCAAAGGCGTGAATATAGATGATTGCAATGGCCCCATCTGAAGCCCCAGAAGGGACAGATGATGGATCGGAGCGGAAGTACTTGAGGTACCCTGCCAGATAGGCGTGGCACACCATTTGTACAGTGACTCCAAGCATAAGTGACTTCCGTCGCCCTAGTATATCGACAATGAAAAGCGATGCGGCGAAGCAACAAACTAGCTTGGCTACAGCATAGAGTCCAGTCGAATAGATCCTAGCGGAGGTAGCTTTGACTCCAATCAAACCAAAGATGGTGGGTAGATAGTTTGTGATGGAGTTGGCGCCGGAAAACTGAGCGAGAATGTAGGCCACAATCGTAAGTTGCACACGACGTAAATTTGATCTCCTGCCAAAAGTCTCCTTGATAATGGCCCAGTATCCGTCCTGTGGATTCCCATTGTTTTCGTCCTCGATATGAGAGACGAGCTGAGCATACTCCAACTGCATTGAGGCATCGTCTTCTGGAAGGCCGCGGAGCTTGTAGAGCGTGTCTTTTGCCTCTTCCATGCGGCCAGTAATGGCTAGCCATCTAGGAGATTCGCAGGTGAAGAAGGATAGTCCGATGGCAAGAGCAGGAACAAATGTTTGGACAAACCAAGGCACTTGATACTGAAGGTCGAGAGCTGGCGAGATATTTATGCTACACCCAAGGACGGTGAAGCTTCCCAGCGCCTGTGATCCAAGCATGCAAATGTTGAACCATAGGGTGAGGAAACCACGAATAGTCTTTGGTGCAATTTCCGCGATAGCCATAGGCCCAACCACACTGCAAGCGCCGATTCCCAGGCCAGCAATGATGCGGCCGACGTATAGTGCTCCCGCATTCCCGTATGAGAAGCAAGCAACTAGGGAGCCGATGGCATACAGAGCTTGGTACACTCTCATCGACCAAATGCGACCGAGCTTGTCGTTGAGGAAGAACGACAAGAGAGCGCCAACACCAGCTCCCACATTAACCAGAGACACAATATTGGATATAGTCGCATCGTCGAGGTGGTATTTTCGAGAAAAAGATGCGAGCGATGTAATCGAGGCTGCAGAGCCTTCGTCCCAACCTAGTTGGAGTGTCAGTAAACTTCTATCCAAGAGAGGAACAGTGAAGGAGTCGTACCCTTTGGAGTACCGCACATTCCAAAGACGAAGCAGGAGAGAAATAATCGCCAATTGAGAACGGCTCGAGGCAAAGCCTTAATGCCATTAACATGATTGGCCAACGATGATTTCTTAAGACGATCCATGATAACGTGCAAGATGCCTGGATGAGAACAAGGTGACTGACGAATCTCTGGAGAACTGCAAAAGCATCAGTGTCCTCTTGCTGGTCTAATATATGTCTTTATGCCAGACTTTTAAGTAGGGGGAATTTTGAGTTTCCCCAATTCCAGTTACCCCATACCCCACGTGTGGCCGACAACATGATCTGGGCGCCAATGAGGAGATGGCAATTATGACCTGACCTGGATCTAGCCGATGAGTCTCCCTTCGGATCGCTCCGAAACACTCAACACGAGGCTGTCGTGGCTGCCCTAGGCTTCCAGGCGTCACAGTCTAAACTGGGTCTTCAGTCTCATTTAATTTCGCAGCTATCCGAGCCTTTTGTACATATTACTCATAATAGAACACCTTCGTGGCTAGTAAGTATTCCTGCTGAACCCCCACTACCACCTGGCACACCATGTCACTCTCATCTCTACGAGTCCTAGCCCGGCCGGCTTCCCAAAGTCTGGCCCGATCAGCTACCATCTCTCAACCTCATACTGTTGTTCGCTTTGCTAGCCAAATTTCACGCAAACAGAACCGGCTCCCAGCTGCCTACTATCGAGGCGGGACATCGCGGGCAATCTTCTTCAACAAGGATGACCTCCCGGCAGACCCCACCACCTGGAATTCAATCTTCCTTAGTAGCATTGGAAGCCCTGATAGGTACGGGAGACAACTAGACGGTCTCGGAGGTGGAATCTCCAGCTTGTCGAAAGTTTGTGTCGTAGGGAAGAGCACGGAACCAGGCGCTGACGTGGATTATACGTTTGTGTCGCTGGGCATCAACAACACCAATGTTGATTACTCGAGCAACTGCGGCAATATGTCCGCCGCTGTTGGCCCCTATGCAGTTGATACAGGCCTAATTCCAACATCCAAAGAACAGACCGAGGCTACTGTCCGTATCTTCAACACCAATACCAAGAAGATAATTGAGGCCGCATTCCCCGTGGTCGAGGGAGAAGCAGAAGCCCATGGAGACTATGCCATTGACGGTGTTGATGGAACAGCATCAAAAATAACTCTGCGCTTCCTGAGCCCGGCTGGTTCAAGGACAGGCAAACTTCTGCCTACCGGGAACGTGATTGATGAAATTGAAGGGATATCTCTCACTCTCATCGACGCGGGAAACCCGTGCTGCTTCGTGCCAGCACAGCATCTCGGCGTGGATGGAACCCTCACACCACAAGAGATTGACGCCCACCCTACGTTGAAGAAGCAGCTAGAAAATATCCGAGGGCAAGCTGCTGTCCGGATGGGCCTCGCTGAGACGACGGACAACGTTCCCGGAAGCGTCCCCAAAATTGCCATCGTTTCTGCGCCGACGGACGGATCAACGGACAGCATCATTGTCCGTGCCATGTCTGTTGGGCAACCACACAAAGCCGTTCCCGTAACGGTAGCGCTTGCCGCGGCGGCAGCGGCAGAACTGCCCGACACTGTGATTCATGGGCTGGTGAGCCGAGGCAACGGCTCTGAGATGGTGATCAATCATGCTAGTGGTCAATTGGCTGTCACTGCTGATTTCGACAGCTCGGGAGACCTCAAGTCATGTACGGTGTTCCGCACTGCAAGAAGGCTCATGGAAGGACATGTCTTCTGGAAACAGTGATGGAGTTGTAGAAATTGTGCCGGATGAAGGTCGCCGTATGGGGAGAGGTTATCCATTGCCAAATAATGTATTAGTGTGACGATTTATAGCAAAAAGAAGAGTTTCATTTATTCATCACTAATAATCAATCATGATCGTTAATCATAACAAAAAAATTACCCCGAAGAACCAACAACCGTATTGACCAAGCCCAACATTCTCCCAACAGCCACAATCCTCATCACGGTCTCGGCACTCTCCCTCGTGAGTTTCTCTGCCTCCATCACGGCATCCTCCAGAGTTGTTGGACGCTGAAGGATACAAGTAAAGGCATCGATGCCCACGTCGTAGTTCACGCGAGCCCCTGGGCCGATCGTCCCGGCAATGGCAATGACAGGAAGTTGGTGTCTCTTTGCGCGTCGGGCAATCTCACCCGGGATCTTGCCCCGTGGAGTTTGATCATCAATACCGCCCTCGGCGGTGAGGACAAGGTCACAATTGTCAAAGAGGCTGTCAAGGTCAATATACTCCATGATGACCTCGTATCGGGGCCGGAGGCGTGTACCAAGAAGACGTAAGCCTGTCCCCAGGCCTCCGGAGGCACCACCACCAGGCGCAGTACGGATCTTCTCATCGCCGAGGATTATGCCCGCGATATGTGCCAGTGCCTCCATGGCGGTAGAAAGGCGCCGAGTCTGCTCAGGCGTGGCACCCTTCTGCGGCCCGAAGACGGAAGCGACCCCTTGAGGGCCGCATAGAACGTTGTCCCAATTGACAGCTGCCTCGATCTGTACATGTTTAATGCGCGGGTCTACTCGTGAGAGATCGATAGATGCAAGATCTACAAGGGACTCGCCACCCATGGCCACAGGAATCTCCAGCCCCTGGGAGTCATGGAGACGGGCACCCAAGGCTTGGAGCATGCCAGCACCGCCATCACAAGTCCCAGAGTCGCCACACCCAATCAAGATGCGGTCTACCCCATGACTCAAGGCGGCCAGGATCAATTCTCCGACCCCGAAGGTTGTCGTCAGGCTAGGGCTGCGCCGATCAGAGGGTACAAGGCTGAGACCTGCAGCAGCTGCCATTTCGATCACTGCTGCGCGTGGCGAAGTGGTAGTGGCAGTCAGGGCGTCCGACTGTGGACCAAGAATCCCAAAGAATGACATGATCGGCTCGCTAATAGGGCCCGTCACGCAAACTTTGTGGATATCGCCTCCTGTAATGGCGACGAGGGAGCGGGTAAAACCCTCCCCACCGTCGACGAGAGGTACTTTGCGGACCTCGGCAGTGGGCTCAACTGCCAAGATTCCTGCTTCGATGCTGTCGGCAGCAGTATCTGGCTCTAAGCTCCCTTTGAAGCCAGAAGGACAGACAAGAACTCGCATATTTGGCGGTGTGGGTACGCGGAGCTGTGTCATGATGAGGAGATGGGTAAGGAAGAGGTAAAGCTGGTCTAGAACCAGGAAAAAGGGTACAGAGGAAAGGCTATAGCGAGTGGGATGGGATCAAATTATGCAAGGGACAATTTGAAGATAGCGAATGACAAACAGAGCGAATGTAATTGATACTCAGCGAGTGTGTGTGAATTGAGTTGATGTACTATGATCAACAGCTACTAGAAGCTGGGAAGAGGAGGAGGTTATTATACTTTATTTCTCAAGCCCTACAAGTTTTGAGATTTGGCTGGTAGTTCACGTCAGGTTAGCACTCTCCCGGCTCTCTTTCCCGGGCTTGGATGCCAAACTTGCTCGATGGGCTAATTTTACGCTGCTTGAGTGGCTTAGAGCTGTGACAGGATCTTGGAGGGGGGCGTTTGGAGGCCCAGCCATCGAGCTCAAGTTTCTGCGAACACTAGCTTCCCGGTTGCCTCATGGAAAAGAACCATCATGGCCCCTTTCCCTTCTGCCGGGCCCTACTCAGCAACTAACCGCAGGGAACCTCGAGTGGGTGTCAATGGTGCCTGAACTGGATGCATGGTGTCTACGATACAGACCAAATTCTTGGCAAGGATCACGCGACCTATGTACAACTAGGGAAATGTCACCGACTTTTCATGTGGTTTCGGGGGAATTAGGGTTCCACGTCATGGAGGAGGTTTGGGTATTCTCAGCCCTGTGTCGACCAACGTCTAGCTGCCGAAGCTCCATGGAAAATCCTGCTCAGCCTCCTTGGGTTGCGTCGCCGCCAAGATGGTGGCTTGTAGGTATTTCGTGTTTCAGCCAGAGGCCGGCAGAGGCCATCAAGAGTGAATTTAAGCTTGTTTTTGGTGTGTGTGGGGGTGGGTCAGCGAGCTCTCTCCTCCCTCTGGTCTGGTCCGAGGTGAAGCACTTACCATCGGTTAGGGACAAGGGCCCGGATGTGCTAGACAGCATGAATGGTGACGGTGTAATTCATGCTGGGCTCTTTACCGAGAAGGGACAAGGCAGATAAGGTCTACAGTAGCTGAAATAAGGTCCGACGCGTGTCTATCTCAGCCTCTCCTTGGCAGCTGCTCCAATGAGTGCCGTCCACGACAGCATCCATGCTTATTTTTAGCCACATAGGACCTTGAGCTAGGTAATTCTTATCAGATGGCACGGGAGTTGTGTGGGAGGGAATATGTGTGATAGCCATGCCCCGATATGCGGGTACTGCGTTGTTGATCACTACACAGCCACACTCATGACGCCAAATCAACGACGCTATCCTGCTCTCCAGACGAATAAAGTTGCAAGAAATTCATAGAGGCTAGGAAGAGCCTTGTTTGATAGGTCCCTTTGGGTGATGAATGTCGACTCTCATCCCTGCTTCCACCACAACCCGATGGCCCCCACAACACGAATCTCCTGATCGGCCCGTTGGAGGCCGCCAAGATTGAGTATCTTGAATTCTGTTGTTTCAGCCACTTGGCGAGCTGTGAGTGAATTTGTTGCCAAGAAGCCTTGAGGCTGGGCAGGCGCCCACCACCGTCATTTCTCGTGTTCAGTTCGAGTTATGTCCTTGTCCTGAATCTAAGCCCTGGCTGCGTACGAATCATCGCCTAAGGATGACTTTCATGATTTCAAAGTGCTTTTGCAAGCCATAGGAGATCCACATCTCAAGCCTAATAAGATCTTGTAGTAGGATATAGGATTATCACTTCCAGATGTCATTCTCTCGTTGTCTCATGTTTGCATGCTATTCTTTTAGCGTGAAGTCTTGTCACTCGCTTGGTTTTTTTGTCAATCGCTCAAAATATCGACGGTATTCTCCCTTTTTATTTGTGAAAAATGCGGCCAAGTCGTTCGCTATCAGTAGCCACGTCGAAGTCATCACTTTGGCGCTACTGGAATGTAAATAACACTGGCGAGTATGAACGATCTTTACATAGATTTCCTTGGTTATCGAATGATATTGGGGAAGGGATTAGAGAGAATACTTATGAAGCTCCCAGGGAGCCTCCTTCGTTAGAGTCACTCTACCAAGACTCGTGGCCACTACGCCCCGAGCCTTGCCAGGACGCAGGTGATGTCCGGGTGCTGCGCGTGGCGGATCTGGAAACGGACTCTCTTCAGCAGCCACCAGAAAACTGCATTGAAGTGTCTTCCCAATATAACTATGATGCCGAATCTGGCCGAGCATTCAATGGCGATTATCAAGCTGATTCAGGGGATGAAGACGGTTCTGAGCCGCTGGAGGATCCTAATCTGGTACGTGAGCGACATTGCCATGCAGTGATCTAAAAAGCCTCAGTGCATCGAGGAATATCTACGTACAATTTTCATACTCACATCTCCCATTCTAGGTAACTTGGTGCGGTAAGGATGACCCCGACAATCCACATAACTGGCCGCGGCACAAGAAATGGTCCGCAACGCTCTTGGTATCTTGCTTCACCTTCATCTCGCCTGTCTCGTCCACCATGCTAGCGCCTGCTCTTCCAGCGCTGGCCGATGAGTTCAAGACCTCCTCCGGGATCGAGACATACCTTATCATGTCTATATTCCTGCTGGCATATGCCGTTGGCCCTTTTATATTGGCACCTCTGTCAGAAATGTACGGTCGCGTGGTAGTTCTTCAAGCAGCCAACATGGTATTTCTGATCTTCAATACTGTTTGCGGATTTTCTCAGACGAAGGCCCAAATTCTCGCCTTCCGTTTTCTCAGCGGCTTAGGAGGGGCCGCACCACAGGCTGTAAGTCTTTCGCTCTTTGGCATTTGACATTCATTCATATTGAATTAGTATTTATGTTGATGTTTTCAGCTGGGAGGTGGTGTACTTAGTGATTGCTGGAGAGCGGAGGAGCGAGGAAGCGCTACGGCTGTCTACAGCTTGGCACCCTTCCTTGGCCCGGCCATTGGTCCTATCGGTATGGTTCCTCTACTACCAGCCTTCCCGTATTATACAAGAAAACTGACCATTACAGCTGGTGGATACCTCGTTCAGTATCTCAATTGGCGTTGGATCTTTTGGGTCGTCTCCATTGCCGACGCCGTAGTTCAGATTCTTGCCTTTCTCTTTTTGCCCGAGACTTACCCACCCAAGATTCTCGCCAAAAGGGCGAAGAAGCTACGAAAAAGCTCCGGCAATAAAGACCTACATACAGAGTACGATCGCCCTGATCGAAGCTTCATCAAGATCCTTCTGAACAATCTCGAGCGTCCATTTGTTATGTTATTCACCCAGCCCACCATCCAACTCACTGGGCTCTATCGAGCCTACTTGTATGGGCTCATGTATCTTGTGTAAGTCTACCATCCTCATTCAACACTACGAACACGGACAAAGGACTCACACACATACACAGCCTTGCATCATTTCCCATGGTCTGGGAGGAAAAGTACGACCAAGAACCAGGCCGAGCCAGTCTCAACTATTTGTCATTGGGCATAGGATTCGTCATTGGACTGCAGGTATCTGGTCCGATGATTGACAAGGTATGTAAAAGCAACAGAACTTACAATTTCACTTGAGCTGGCGGCTAATCATTCTTGAACATATATTAGGTCTACAAGAAGCTCAAGGTTCACTATAACCACCCTGGCCGCCCCGAATTTCGCGTTCCCCTCATGTTTCCCACAGCTATCATTGCACCTGGAGGCCTTCTATTGTATGGCATCTCGGCACACTTCAAGACACACTGGATCGTCCCCAATATTGGAGCGGCGATATTCGCTGGAGGCTTGATTCTTTCGTTTCAATGTGCCCAGACGTATGTCGTCGACTCGTACGAGCGTTACGCCGCCAGTGCTACAGGCGCTGCTGCCTTCATCCGCACCATGGCAGGCTTCAGCTTTCCCCTTTTTGCACCAGGCCTCTACAAGGCCGTGGGAGTGGCTGTCGGAAACGGAATATTGGCCGGCATTGCTGCTGTCATTTGCTTAGCTGCACCGGCAGTTATGTGGAAGTACGGTGAAAGGATTCGAGCTCGAAGCCAATACTGTGCTGGCTGAGTAGCATCATATTGGTCAAGTATAAGAGATTGAATTATTGCGACATGATTCAACAATGAATCTGATGAACGACTGGGTACAATAGCAACCCTGATGGAGCTTTTCTCCCCTCGATGTACTTGTATGTCTGTCTTTTTGAGTTGCCTTCTGCTTTCCTTGTTATTATGATGGAAGTGTCATCAAGCTCTCGAGATGCGAGCCGCTCAATCTTTGGTACATTTATTCCAATCAATGGAATGATTGATCCATCCACCTCATGATTTTACGAAATGCTTAGACTTTCTGATGTGGTTTTATTGTCTGAATCACTTTTCATTTCTTTCTTCGATCAATAGACTATCTTCTTAACCTCTTTTATGTAATGGACGATTGATTGTGATTATATCCCTGTCTTCAGAACCCCATGGGATACGAGATATTGATCTAACCTGTAGCGAACTCTCTTTTCAGCGTAATTTAGATTTGGCAGGGCTTGCTATTGGAATCTTCAAGGCTGAGATTATTTACTTTATGTTCAAACTATAGAGGAGATCACCAAGTATCATTTCAGCAGCTCAAATCTATTATGCACATGCCAGTTTCTGGTTGAAACGCGGTGTGAGCAATACCATGAGCTCAGTCCAGGGTCTGCCCCTCGATTGAATAGTCTTAATCATCCATAACATCATGCAACGCGTTCCATTCCCATTTCGTGACGATAGGCGGGTTGCATATGACCCCTACTCCGCGAGGCCGAAACTCTTCCTGAAGTCGCTTGATTCTGTCCCACGGGTACACTGGATCAATACGGGTTGCTGGGATGTTTTGCTGGCAGATGATTTCGAACTGCTTCAGGGAAAGGTTTCTGGCCAGTGCACCCTGAATAAGCCGCCGTACCCATGTTTCATCGTCGGACTTGAACTGGCCGTGCCTCTGCCGATACATGTCGCGACGCGCATCATACGTGAGCCTTTTGAAATTCGGGGCGGCAACCAGATCTACGTCAGTCTCTTGGAATATCGGGTCGATATCTCCGAAATGCCACCTCGAGACTGTGAGCTCTTCGAGGGCTGTGAAGTCGGATGTATCCAATGAATCTTCAATGGGGACTCTGGCACCCATGGAGCAAACCTTTATGATCTTGAGGGTTTCTTTATGTTTGCGCAGCATTTGTAGTATCTCAGGTAGAGCCAGCTGTCCGCTATGATTCCGTGAGCGTTTAAACTCATCGAAGACAAAAGTCGTCAACATTGAGGGCCAGTCGATGAGAGTATTCAGGTGGTGTGCTTTTGCTTTAATATCAACGAGAAACAGTTGGTCGAAAGTCGCCTTCTAATGGCTTTGTGGTCAGTCCCCGTCCACCACGAGTTGTTACGGTTAGCTTAAAAGGGACTCGTATCTACCGTTGTTTCTAGTCTTTGCAACGTTCCATGTTCGGCAGAAGCGCCGGAAAGGCGGAGTGTTTGCAGAGCCCTAAATTCGACTTGGTTGACAAGCGGGAATACCTCAAGGTCGTTTATATAACCGGTAAGCTCGAGATGGGCTAGTTTGGGCATATGTAGGGCGGCCTGTTGAAGAACAAGCCATGATGGATCGCCAAGAATGGCTGAGAGAGGCCCGTTGAAATCCAGGGTATTGACTTCGGTCAGGAGTGGAACTAAGTTATCTGCAAAGTAGGCGAGCGCTTCAGACGAGTCGTCACCCGGATATCCCGCGTAGATGGACAGGTTCTGACAGTATCCGGGAATCAACGGGTTCATCCGCATAATATTGTGAAGGTGAGTTACGGATGCAATTGTAGGGGGCCTTCTCCAGCTATCAACTCGTGGGCCGAGGCGGATAGTCTGATAATTGAATTTCAAACAACTGCTATAGAATCGCTTGCACACGGAGGATAGCCTCCGGCATATTTTCAGATCGTAGCTTGCGAAGTCAGACCTTGCGGCAAAATCCCAGTTGGGAAGCTGAGCAGCATGCCGGAGGATTTCGGTAAGCAATTCGTTTGGGAGGCCCAGTATTGGGGGCTGTTGAAGAGTGCTCATTGTGGCAGTTGGAAGTAAGACGTAACTAAAACCAAGCTGCTGAGCGAAATGCGAGATTGGTTGCGGGGGATAGCCAGTGATTTAAATACTTATTCTTACTCTCGGATCGACGGCAACCGACTTGGAATGCCCCACATGAGGAGAGCACGTTTTGGTCGTATCGTCTCACTCTTCTTCAGCAGGGGTAGGGTGGAACAGCATCGTAGTCAGAGACAACGGATGTGTTCTTTAAGCTGAGAATATCGTGGATGATAAAGTGATAGAATCGACAGCGTGGCAGAAGCTGGATATTAACATGCTCTATCAAGCTGACAAATTCTTTTACCATCCTGCTCAACAGCACCTAATGCTAATACATAACATGCATAGCGGCAACACGGTGAGGTCGTCACTTTCTAGACACGAGCAAGGACTGTGTTGAAGTTGTCCTCCTCTTGGTCATCAACGTGAGCAGGATCTCTTGAATTATACCCCCATGCTGCCCAATTAGCACTCCCCCTCGGGTAGTCAAAGTAGCACCATCCTCCCAATCTTGCCTCACATTGGACCCCGCGCTCCCGCAAAGCCAACATTAACCTTCCACCTGGTACCTTCGCATCCGGCCGCGTCTCCGGCCTCACGCCGACGGCAAAGCCGTATAAATAAACCCATTTCAGAGCAGGAAATAGGTTCTTATCCGTAATGAAATCCTGTACCAAAGCAACCAGCGCGTGATTGACGTGGCCTGCCCGGTTCAACTTGACATAGTCTCCTTGACCCAAGGCATCGCCTTCTGTATACTCTGCGCCAGTTCGCTGATCAAGCACCAGGATCTCCAGACTCTCACGAGAACCAAGCAGTAAGCGTCTCCAAGCTGCAAAAGTTGCTTCTTCGGCACGAGTCGACCAAGAGTATTGCATCATATACTCATCATACGATTCGTCCACTTCAAAATAACCATCTTCGGGGTCGGAATCTCCTTGATTGCGGGGATCCCTCGCAGGTGAACAAAGAAAGAGGTGTTTCAATTTCGGTAGATCAAGCTCTACATCGTCAGGCAAGAACCCACCCATTGGTCGAGGAATCAACACCCCTTCATGCAAGCTGCCATAGTCAGGCTTCCCATTCCACATTTTTCCAATCTCCTCCTCCGGGAGGGGGTCGTATCTGCCCCATCCATCCTCACCAGGGCAGATAGGCCTGTCAAGCAACCCGACCTCCAGGCGTTCGAGAGTGGAGCTAGATTTCATTATCCACTTGACGATGTTTCGTGGGATATGCCCGAATAGCCTCGCGAACCGAAGTCTCGGGAGGCTTGGCCACGTAATCTCATGCTCGGGGATCTCTTCAAAATCCGCCTTTGGATCCGTTCCGTGCAGTTCAAGTGTCTCAAGATTTTGGAAGAAGGACAGAATAATGCCGCATAGTGGCCCTTCGGGATTCACAACGGTGCAGAGGTGTGTAACACGGCTGCAGGCCACTTGAAGCCGAGCAGGGTCATTATTGTAGCGTTCCTGTAACATCTTGCAGAATTTCTCTCCTGTCAGTTGACACTGATGGTAGTTATCCGTGCCTGCCATGATCGGTCTGGGGTGTCGCTTAGCCGCTGGAATAAAATGCGGTGGCACGTCGAGATCCCACATGTAGTGATAATCGCTCTGGTGAAATTCAAGAAAGGACCAAAGCTCAGGCTCAGCAGCATTCATCAGGTGACGACACGTCAAACTGAGTCGGCAGAGGTCACCGTCGCAGAGATTTCTCATTACGCGTGACAGTAATACCCTGGGAAGTGTTGTAAGAGACATTGCAGACTGAATTGCTGTAGAAGGAAGATGATGATGTGAGTCTGTCTAGTCGTGAAGATGTCTAGAAGCCAGTGAGCGGCCTCGTTTCTATGGATTGAGAATTTTTGAGAGCTGAGATACAATATTTAGCCACCACTCTATCATGAACCTTTTAGCCGTGAATTTATTAACGAGTGCCAAGATTAATCCTCCTGCTTGAAAAGTGGACCATCTTTAGGCAGAAGGGCCTCAGCCACTCATTGCGCATGGTCATTGTATGAAATAGATTGGATACAGTGTAAGTAGTTACTTGTGTGGACAAATGAGATGTATTTATTACAATATACTGCAAAATTAATAAGGCTAATGGAGTAAATGAAGAAGTAGACAAAGGAAATAATAAGAGTCAGGTATCTAAGAAGTTCTAAGATTATTCTTGAATCAACCAGCCAGTGGTCCGTAAGTCGTAACGTTCGTCGCATCGTGAATACCTATAGAAAACAAATGAAAGATAATTAAGAATCGCATCCAGTGCGATGTGTGCGAGGCCAGCCTTATTAATGTATCGTCATCCGGCGGTTCCCTTCCTCCAAACTCGCGGGGTCGCTGCTCCCGCTGGCATTGCTCGCTCTACGAGCCCCGAATTGCTCCTTCAGCCCCTGGCCAAAGTTGAGAGTGCATATCAACGCGTTGAAAAACGTCGAGATGATGAGGCTGATGGCGACAATGGCAAACGTGGCCAAGGGCATCTTGACGGCACGGTAGTAAAATTGCCAATCATTGGAGAAGAGCCTTGCCAGTTTGAAGATGAAGTAGATCAATGCCCCGAAATAGAGAAACATGGTCGCTACCATACCCAATTTCTTTTCATAGTGCGTGGAATACCCAGCAGCGAAGAGAATGGCAATCGTGATGGGGATCGCGGCGATGGTGAGACCAAATTCAGGATCCCACTTCTTCGTGACGACGCCAACGAGCTGGATCAGGAATCCAACCACGAAGAAGAAGTCGAACTTCAACAAGGTGATATAGACCAGGTAATAGACGTAGCGCTGCTTCATCGGGTAGTCGGCGCCGACCAGCTTGAGGATCGTCCAGGCAAACTCTTGATAGACCTTCCAAGTGCAGAACGCCATGAAGATCGTGGCCAGTGCCATGATGCAAGGGATGGCAATGAGGAACGCTTGGGTGTCGCTCAACAACGAGGCCGCGGTCTGACCTTGTCTAAGGGCGCCCGAGCTCTCCATAACCTGCAATGACTCCTTGATCTGCTCTGCTTGGATGCTGGTATAAACCGCCAGGACCAAGTTTGAGATGCACACGCCGATGACCTGGATGGTATTCTGGGCTATCAGAGCATCCCATACCACGATATTTTCGTAGCAGAAGATGAACACGAAGAGTGGCAAGAAAATGGGTATCACTTCGATCTGTTTCTCGTAATTGGACTGGAACTGAGGGTTCAGACTCCATTGGAACCGCACGTAGATGTAACTGCAAGAATCGATTGTTAGCAGTGTTCATTTGCCATAACACGCGTAGGCAGTGCCCTTACATTTCAAAAGCCAGGCAGATAGTCGCCTGGACCAGCGCGACAGCAGCGAAAATAATGGACCATCTCCGTCGTATTAATCCATCCCATTCCGGATGGGATGTTGCTGGAAGCTGCAGAGATGGCTTCTCGATTGAGTTCTCGCTCCGGCCACCAATGCTACTGGGGGAAAAGGTGGGATACATTTTGCAGCTTGAAACAATCGTGAAGCACGTTTCGCTTGGGGTGGCCCCCGTGTAGTATATGAGGATTCGGCCGTAGCTAGTCGTCCCGTGTCAACAAATGCGGTGGAGGTCGGGTGGCGATGTCGAGGGTCAAGGGTCGGGATGCTTGTATAGCGGCCGGACGGGAAGGTTCTCAAGGGCCAGCCGAGAGGGAAGATGAAACAATTAACATTACTTGGGCCTGCCGGCAGACTTGACGCAAAGTCGACGGAATGAAATCAGAGTGAAGTGCGTGAATATAACGCTTTTCGCAGTAGGGCCAGGGGCCAGGTCAGACGCTGGCCATGATGACCAACAGACAGTTTTGTTGGTTGGTTTAGCGGCTCAGAGCGCGGTTTTGCTCACCGCGCGTCAAATCAGAGGCACAATTTGCAAAGTCCTACCAAGATAGCGCGCTTAGTATTGGTTCAGGGCCCAAAGTCTCTGGCAGGGACGGAGTGGCAACGGGCCGCCCAAGGCCAGAGCAGGGATCCGGTTTGCCAGCAACGAACTGACAGGCTCATTTTATGAGCCCTGCTGACGTGGGACCAGCAGGATAAGCCACAGACGTGGCAATCGCGTCAACAAAAGCTTTGCGAGTTTGCGAGCGTTCTATCTTCAGGGTCCAAGAGAGCAGCCAAAAATGACGACCAGAAGCTTCCCAGGTCGTAATTCACCACAATCATCAAGTTTCTTTCTCTTCATTATAGTCAATGCCATCCCCTGCATCAAGACAGACCCACTGACTGGTACCGTGTCGAACGCGTGGGCTATGTCCGTTCCCCTTCGGTGCTCCGGCGGTGGACCAAAAACACTAAAATAAGCACACTCAACATGAACAGGGAAACATAACCCACGAACTGCCATGGAAGATCCACAATCTCAATCTACCACCACGTGGATTCCCTATCTCTCCAGCCCACAAGGGCTATTTCCCAGCCCAGACAGTTCTTGCTGGTTAATCAAAGCTGTCATGGCACCGGGCTGCGGCAGGCCCAACCGGCACGGTCAGCATAGGGCTTTGTCAGATTAGGGCGGCCGGAAATTTTAGCGTTAAGGTGGCTCAACAACTTTTTAGCAGTGCGTAGTTCAGTTAGCAAGCTCAATGCTGGGCAACAAGCTCAATTCTCAGGCAAGTGGTTGAACTCATCATCATGCTGACGTCTACATATATGTTGGTCCATTATACCATGCATATGACAGAGACCAAAGATGTAAAATGTGTTGCTGATGGCCTCGTTCCCATAGAACAGATTGCCAGCGTCCCTGAATAGGGACGGGGTTGAGCAGGCATTAAATGCGGCCACCACAACTCCAATTTTGGTCCCTCCTGGGAGATAGGCCCAAGCATCCCCCGTTCTAGTAAAAAGATTGTGGTTTGAAGATAAATGACATAAATAGCTGTGACCGCGCAGACCGAGCCATCCTTCCTGGCTCACGGTCTCAACACGCCTGCCGTTGAGAACATTTGGAATACCTTACCATCGTCATCAAGGCAACCATGAAAAAGCACTCATCAGACCTCAAAAATCCTATGAGCTGTCGTAGAGATTTTTCTCATTGTGGAACTGAGTGACGCTCGGAAGAGACAGCCGCAATCCAAGTGCTCAACGGTTAATGCCGGAAGGGGAACCCATTTCCATCTTCACCTTGATGCAGAATAGTGAGTACGGCAATGCGCATCCGCATTACCTTGACAGCTCCGATATGATCATCGGGCAATTAATTTGGGACCGGTTGTTCGTTCCAAATTGCTCGTCGATCGTGTTAAAGTGGGCATCTGTAGGGTAGTGAATCAGAAACGCATCATGAAGCAAATAAAAAGGGATAACCGTAATCACAATATACCTACCTAAGCAATGGCACACGACTCAGGTCTAACAAAGTTCATCACTCTTAGAAAGTCTCTGAAACTTTGCCCAGGATACTTGGCAAGAAAGAACTTATAGAAGCACTAGTAAGGTGGACAAGTTTGAGGTTGTAAACCAAAAATAGTTCATACATGTAAATCTTTGAGTAATGGATAGGATTTGGCAATTAAGAAGAGCGCAAGTACTGTCTAAACACAGATGTAATGTTAAGTGTACTCTTAGTTTCCCCATTCTGAAACGGATGTGAGTTTTGCAAACTGATATACTGCTTCATATGATCAAGTAGCGTTTCATTTAATATAATGGCAGTGCTGCTCGCTACGATGTAAGGATGCCAATGAAACACTTGGTAGGAGGTGGAGAGGCTTTACTGGCAGGACTACGAGCGTAAAGTTCTTTTATTTTGGTCTATCGACACCATTAGGGGTTTTGGGAGGCCCGATAGTTCACATCAAGGTCCATGGTGTACACGCTCTTGCACAGCATATGATACTCCAATAGAGCTACAGCCCTGAACTTTCCTTTTCATAACATTTCTAAGACAACCTCTTATATATATATTTATTTAGCTACAAGTGAACATACGTTCTTTTTCCTCTGACAGGAACATGCCGACGTAACACAATCACACACTCACACTCACCAAAGTCCAAGACGTCTGTGGATCATTATTTTGTTCCGGCATATCTTCCTTTAGTCTTCACATCCAATGAATATATTTCAAGTTATAGTGACTCTGAAGAAAAACAATATCATACCTATACACGTAGATTTAATCATCATTATCTAAAGGACAAAGCCTCACGCTGAATCTTAGCAGACCGAACTTTAGTATAAATAGGAGATACTATCTTGGTTAATATTTCTAACTACTTAAACCAGTCTACTCTCACCAATCTACTCGCGACCGTAAATCTCACCAAGAACAGAACCAAAGCTCAAGCCTGTGCCAGCAGAGGTATCATTTCGACAACCTTTACTACCAAATCCTTTCCCAAAATGACTCCAGACGAGTACAATGCGGAATTGACGCGAATTCTCGAAGAAATGACCCAAAATCGAAACAAGTACAACGAAGGCATTAAGGAAATGAAAAAGCTTAGGGATAAGAGGGATGGCTTAGATGAGAAGGTGAAGAAGAGTGAGATCGACGCGAGAATGAAGCATCTCCTTAGCTAAACGAGGAGTTATTCAAAGAATCTGGGAAACTATATGAGGAGTTCAAAAGCCTACGAGAACGGAAACATGAATGATGTAAGAACCTATTGAGAACAGTTATGCACTTTTTTCTGCTGGAATAGAGGGAGCGAGATACAATCATAGCCAGCCCTACTACATCTTGAGCTACTACTATGGGTGCATTAACAGTCGACGGTTCATGTCTGGGGTTGCCCATAGTGTAAGTCGTGGGCATCGCCTGGCAAGGGTTCAAGTATTCAAAAAGCATGCTCTAGTATTTTCCTTGATTTTGATACTTCCGCATGCTTCGTCTGACTCTGACCAAGGCAAATTACTGCGTAGTTAAGCAGCCGATTTACAACACCCAACAGGTCCCCTATGCTTGCGGGATCATTACAACCAAATGACTCCTAGGATACCTAATAAACCTCGAAGAAAGTTTCTTCCTCTGTCTAACTTTATATGGATTCCCTTTGCTGGGTCGAGTAGCTTGACGGTCAATGTTTATATTGCGGCTTCCATTGACATGTAAGGACACACCGAGATCCTTTCCTCGGATTCATATTCCAAGGCAAAGTTTAGACAAGGGTCACATATTACCGGTGGCTTAACATACCAAGAACAAAAGCAAGACCTCGAAACTTTAGACTCGGGCAGAGCCTGCTCTCTGTGCCGTCTGTTCTTGATACCCCTCCGTCTCCTCATCGGCGAGTTCAGTTGATACTGCAGCTTCTCCCTCCGGCTCCTCGTGAGCGTGAAGCTTCATATTGACAAACATAGCCCACAATCCAAGGTCATACAGGAGTCTCAGGGAGCCGCCCACAACATAAGCGACCCAGAAGTGATTCGATTCAGCCAGCCCACCTGTGACTGATGGACCAATCGTCGATGCCAGTGTTCTCACAGTGCTGGTGATACCCATGATGGCAGTACGCTCATGGGGCTTTACCGCCGCGGCAATGAATGCCGCGCGGGGAGCTTGATCCATGCTGTTGAGACCGGTGCGAATGAAGAGTAGAATTATCGTAAGCACCAAGCCACTGGGAAGAGGGAAGAAGAGAACGGCGGCGGAGGACGGAATGTGGGTAAAGACCATAGTATTAAGGAGACCGATGTGACGTGCACAAGGCCCAGCGAAAACCGTCGACACAGTGCCAAGAATGTACGCGGCTGACATGATACTCCCAAGGGTGGACTTTGATAAATGGAACTTCCCATCCAGATAGTAATTGGTCAGGGAGTATGAAACCATACCATCAGCCACGCTGTCAACAGCGAGAAGGAACCAGAGCTTGTACATGACCGAGAGAGTGGTGGATGATATTTGGGAGATCTGAACGCTCGCTTGAGAAGCTAGGGCGCTGGACTTGTTGGACGGTTGCTGATCTGCCGGAGTCGCGGTGTTGTAATCTTCATCGTCCTCTGACCCATCAAGCAGCCCCTGCTCAGACTCATGAGGTGCTTGTTCTTCGGACACGTGAGAGATTTCAGATTTATCACTCATAGAGAATGCAAACAGCATGTTCAAGACTCCCATGAGGATATAGATCCAGAATGTCGAATGGTACGTCTTCAACAAACCCCATCTGTGGTTCTTCTGAACATTTTCAATATAATGTCCCACCACTCCCAAGCCTGCAGCCGATCCAAGGCCGGAACTTGTGACATACCAAGAGAGCACGTCTGCACGTGTGCTTGGAGTGGTAAGATGAGACAAAATCGACTCCTCTATGGCTCGGAAAGGTCCGAAATCACCGCCTGTGATGCTCACAACGCCGAGTACGGCAGCGAAGAGCAACAACCAAAAGTTTTCAAAGTAAGAGAATATAGCACCAGACAGGGCCATGAAGAACCCGCCTGCGAAGAGGACACGGCGTCGGCCCAGGCCATCGGCCAATAAGGTGACGAGCAGCCCTAGAACAACATCACCAATGAGGGTCAAGGTCATGAAGACGCCAATCTGGAAATCGGAGAACTTTAGCTCGGAAAAGAACAAGGCAATGATGAGAGAGACAGCTCCAAAGGCGAACATGCGACAGGTCCGAGCAATGATGACCAACCAGGCGTCCTTGCCGGCACCCCAGAGAGAGGCGATTCCGGACTCATGGTAGAGCCATTTAATGCTCTTGACGCTTGGGGAAAAGCGACCTCCTTGCAAAGCCATGGTGAAATGTATTCCAGCTGCGATATTGCTCCTGGAAGCCGTGAGTTGAGGAAGAGAGAATGAAAAATTTAACTCCTAAAGATCGGCCTCAATGAAGAGTCACGGTCGGATTATCCGCTGATCAGGCGATATCGCCGAGCGAATCCGCCATCGGCAACAAATCGGACTCACCCCGCACAAGTTCAGATGACGAGCTCATCGGAAAAATAACACGATGGATGATCACGTAAGTTGGGAATGGAGACAAACTAGTTATTCCCGGCGGTGTGAATACCACCTTGCTATACTGTGCTATACCACGATCATACTAGGAAAAGATCACTCGCCACAACCTCACATGACTGGGAAACTTGACTTTAAACTATGTAGCAGCGCAGGCAACCTCTGGCTTGAGCAGCCTGAGCTCAACATCAAAATCGTCCCCAGATGACTTGCCAGACTTTACTAAACCAGGGGCAAGAACCAGTTCAATGGCGCTGTTCTCATCGGCCTTCTTCTTGCCCGGCTCCAGCTCCATGGTCTCGGGGTCAAAGACGAGCGAGGAGTCTTTGTCGATGAACTTCCAGGTAATGAATGCCACCTGCTTGCTGATCTCCTTGTCAATCTCCAAACTTTGGTTGATAAGGCGCACGAGCTGCTTCTCGATTGCCTCGGGTTTGGATGAAGACAGAGGAGAAACAAACTTGACCATTTCCTTGGCGTGGTCAGCACAAACCTTCTGCACGCTGCTGGCTGCCTCTTTGGGATTCTGGTTGGTGGCCTCGAGCAGCAGAGAGCTGGTGTTGGCTCTCCACATGTGAAACTTGCGGCTGGCATCGGGTGCGTCTTTTGAGTTGGCCTCAATGCCCAGGGACTTCTCTGGTGATATCGTCAGTACCAATGTGATTAGGATCTAGCAAAAGGGAAGGATTTACTGATGAAATCTGACATGTAAAAGACACAGTCTGAAGCTTTCGCTGGGGCCCAGCGATACTGCCAGAAGACCTCGCTCTTTAGGAAGCCCCAGAAGAACGCCCTGAGCGCTGCAGACCGTATTTCCGGTGTCTTCAAGTATGTCTCGTAAGTACCATCTGGGAGGTTCAAGTACTTGTTGAGATACTCCAATAGCTCCCCATTGATGCTGACGTCCTTAATTTGATCCTCAAAATATTGGATGGTAAAATTGCGGATTTCAAAGCGCAATTGACTGACTTTCTGGATGAGCTCCTGGTCCGTCAATTGATTGTACCCCTGATTCTGCCGAAGATACCTGTCCAACTCGCCAGCCGCTTCTCGCCATCGCTTGCGTAGGTCTGCAGACTCATTATTCTTCTTTTCGAGATCGGCCTCAGCCTGGCCTCGATAAGCCCTCTCTTCTTCGAGAGCCTCTTCTAGTTCTTTGACTTTCGCGTCAACTGCTGCTGTAGCAGGGACCTCTGGGGCCGCCTCTGGAGTCGCCTCTGGAGTAGCTTCTGGGGCAGTTGCAGGAGCTTCCGCTGTGGGTGAAGCCACATTGTCTGTGACCACCTCCGCCTCAGGAGCTTTGTCCGAGGCTCCGTGCTCTGTTGTAACCACAATTGGGTCGTTGGGCATGTTTGGGTTTGTGAGTTCGGGTTGAAATAAGCGAACTCAAAGGATTCTTGTTCAGTGGCGCCGTGCAAGTATCCAAAGAAAATCAAGTGAGCAGCTTCGCTTGGTTTCAATGACTGATGAAAATGACTGTTGTGGGTTGCCTAAGAAATGATGTCAGAAGAAGGCTGGACAAAGATTCATCAAGACTGTTGCTTCGGAAGCGCCGTGAGCTGCAGGACAATGGACATAAAAATACGCCTAGGTTCCATTTTGCGGCACTCTGACGATAATAATGATGGTTGTACTGCCACGTTCCTTGCTCGTAGTGGCATGATATTCACCCCCGTGGCGTTCTTTTCTTGGTCACTGCCAACGTGGCTGAGAATGTGCGAAACATTCTTGCTTGCATTGTCATTTATGACGACACGATATGCACAATCAGGATCACTTGCATGAATGGAGCCCCTGAGTAGGGCGTCAAGTGGAGAGTATCGCCGTTGGGGGTTGCTGCAATTCACATATCACCGATTGGATGCCGACGTCCAACGTGTAAATGACCAAACTCGGGATTCCGTCACAGGACCATTTCTATCCAATCCTAGCGGGAAGATCCAACCGAAAGCCGGGTGAGAGACTTCCAAGGGCTGTCATGCTTGGGTTGCGCGTTTATACGATCCTTGTTTTGGGGTTATGCGGTGCATACGCATTAACGCATTAACCTGGCGACGCTTTCGGGATATCTCCCCCACAAACAGATTCACCTATGACCAGTGATTCGTCGTAAGGTCCCTATGGATGACCAGGAGAAGTTACATTAGCGTGAATCACCCTGTGGGCGTTGAAGATGCATCTCGTTTCTATTCTTGGACAGCCTGGGCTGACTATGACATACCAATTGCTTCAATGCCGCGTGGCTGTGATGAAACATTTCACCTCGTGATCATGAAAGGCAGGTTTGGGCACTTTTTGGAATCACTACAACATCAATACAAATACGAATCTTCCTCTACAACATTGTTAGCGTTGCTTGTTATTGCTAAATTCTCTTCCTGATTTCACTGTTACTTTGAACGGCTTGGATCTCGACAAAATGGGTTCGTTGAACGCAGATGAGTACAAGGATGATGCGGGTTACTTGAGGAAGAGCTCCGAAACACCTGAGCATCAGCGCTGGTCGATGAAGAATTTGATCAGCAAGATCAAGAAGAAGAATGACACAGATCTTGAAGACTTCATGGTCATCGGTATTGACTTTGGAACAACGTAAGTATCGGTTCGAGTGTATTTCTAATCTAAGTCCCAATTGAAGCTTATGAAACTAGATACTCTGGAGCAGCATGGGCTACAGTGGCGGATTTTGAGTCTGAAGAGATCAATCTCATCACCAACTGGCCAGGAATTGGAGGTGAAGAGGGAAAGGCTCCCACCGAGCTCTTCTATGAGCATGGCGATGTGATGTGGGGATATGGAATTCCCGCTGACGCCGACCCAGTGCGCTGGTTCAAGTTGCTCCTCTTGCAGGAGGAAGACCTGGCGCCCGAGCTTCGCCAGTCCGAATTTGTGCTACGTGCGCGCAAGATGCTGAGAGAGAATAACAAGACTGCTACAGACCTCATTGCCGATTATCTCAAGGCTTTGTGGGCTCACATCCTCAACTCTATCAAGAAGGCTAGAAGCAAGACTGTCATTGAGGCTCTCAGATTTCATGTTGTCATTACGGTTCCTGCCATCTGGAAGGATTATGCCCGCACAGCTATGGAGGAGGCAGCAAAGAAGGCCGGTATTCTTGACGATCGCCCTGCCGGTAGCACTACCCTGGCCTTTGCCCCCGAGCCTGAGGCTGCAGCCTTGGCTACGCTTTGCGAAAAGGGCCGTGTAGCTAAGAAGGACGATGTGTTCGTGATTTGCGATGCTGGCGGTGGTACAGTGGTAAGTGGAAAAGATTTTAAAGGCGTGTTTCTTTTATATTTAAAAGCAATTCTAATTATGAACATAAAGGACCTGATCAGCTACCGAGTGGGAGGATTGGAGCCCATTGAACTCCATGAGGCGGTACTGGGTTCAGGTAAGCACCTAAAGTGAGAGCTGTTCACGCGCATGACTGATAAATTTTCCCAGGTGGCTTGTGCGGTGGTATCTTCATCGATGAGGCCTTCGAGAGTATCTGCAAGGCGCGATTGGGACGACAGTGGAGCAATCTTAGCCAGACTGGCGTCAAAGAACTCATGAAGGACCAGTGGGAGTACGGCATCAAGCCTCAGTTTACTCCCGAGGACAAGAACAAGGAGTACATTGTTGCTATCCCGGCCGAGGCGTTCAAGAACGGTGCTGACCAGAATGATTTGGAACGAAAGCCCGTCATTAAGAACGGTCGAATTCACTTTACTAGGTAAGAACGTTTTCGTGAGTGTAATATTGTGAAGCATGTACTAATCACAGCATAGCGAGGACATCGAGAAGGCATTCGCCGCTGTTTTCGCTGACATTATCAAGTTGATCGATGGTCAAATCAGCAAGGCCAAGCAGGACAACATGTCGGTCAAGGTAAGTGACTATACTGAAGTCGTGAACCCAAAGGTCAAAGTTCTCACAACAATCAAAGGGGATCATCCTTGTTGGAGGCCTTGGCTCAAGCCCATACTTATATGAGTACCTCTCTGAGAAGTATGGAGGCAACGAGATAGATGTTCTGCAGTCCGCTGGTATCCGACCGTAAGTGGATGATTTGTTATATCACTCTTCTTCAAATCTCAAGATTCTGACAATTGACCTTTCTAGACGCACCGCCATCTGTCGCGGAGCCATCTTCAAGGGATTCCTAGATGCACCGAGCGGCAAGCTTAGTAGCGCCATGACTGCAGCCGGAAAACCTCTGCAAATGCCTGTTCGTGTCGTGTCTACTATCGCTAGACAAAGCCTGGGCGTTGAGTTCACGCCTCTCTTTGAGGAAGGTCTTCACCCTGCCGAAGACAAGTACTGGGATAAGGACGAAGGCGTGTGGAGAGCCGGTAAGCAGATGCTGTGGTATCTGAAGAAGGTAAGCCAAAATCCGGCGAATGTGTGAAGACATAAACCAATCTAACCATCTAACTGCAGGGCGAGAATGTATCGAAGAAGGAACCTGTCAAGAACACGTTCTATCGAACCTTTGCAAAGGCTGAGGACTTCAAGGATACCGTTACCGAGACTGTCCAACAGTGCGAAGATGATGTGCCACCAACTCGGCTTGGGCCTAGCATCAAAGAGCTATGCAAGATCCACTGCCGGCTTGATGATATTCCCTTCGAATCCCTTGATGACTACAAGGGTGAAAACAACCAAGATTTGAAGAGATACATGTATGACATCGAAATGGTGCCATCCGGAGCTTCAAACATCTTCGCGGTCTATCACCAGGGAACAAAGATGGGGTCTCATGATGCAAACGTCGAATATACCAAGCATTAAGCTCGCTGAGACAGAAGAAGCCTTGTTTTTGTATAGTAGCGTAGTAGAGGACAAATAGTGGAAAATTGAGTGGTGACAACCTATTACCATACCTGATCAGGTAGAATAAAGTTTTTGAAAATTGGGCACAGGCTTTACATCTAGTCATCAAAGTAAAGAACAACTGGCCGCATCACGCCACCCACAATGAATGCATTACCATTAATTGCTGTGAAGGATCATAAAAAGGGTGGTGTACATCTAGAGGGAGTATATTAGGAGCAACGTCTACGCCGAGGTCACACCTAGAGGCCTCAATCGTCAGTGATTATCGACAAAAAGGAGTAAAAAATGCAGGGCCACGACCAAAGAGTCAAATTTACATGGCAAATGAATGAAGAGAAGTATCAGAATCAAGATTGCCAGCTACCAGCCTCGAATCCTACCAAGTCTGTCTCAATGCGAGGACCGTTGCATCATCCATTTAGACGCTTTACCCGAAAGGGATGCATATACGGCCTCAACACTAACCCTAAAGAGACGCATATACGGTGCTGACAATATCAAGCGAGGGCTGGGGCCACCGGGAGAGTAAGCCTCTGGAAACCTAATATCAAACATTCAAGAAGTGGAAGCTCTTATAGATATAAATTGAAGTCCATCAGAAACCTCTGGGTGATTTAGACATCAATTTCATGAGGCTTAACCTCAACTCTACTCATCCATTTATAATATTGCCAAAGATGTCCTATCAAGAAAAGCCAGTCATCATGATCGTTCACGGAGCATGGCACCAGCCGCTCCATTACACGAATCTCCTCAATTCACTCCAAACAAAGGGGTACACTATTCGGGTTCCAGCCCTCGCTACGGCGGGCTGGGATCAGAGCGTGTCTGGAAGAAGTGTCTCTGATGATGTGGCCATCTTGAAGAGCACCATGAAAGAATATCTGCAAGTTGGGAAGGAGCTTGTGGTAGTGTGTCACAGTTTCGGTGGCATCTCCGCGACGGCCAGCGTGGTCGGAGAAACTGTTCCAGAGAGACAGGCCCGAGGAGACACTGGAGGAGTGAAGGCGGTCGTCTTCCTCGCGGCTTTCGCTCCTCCTTCCGCCGGTTTGAGTCTTGTCGATATCATTGGTATCAAAGACGAGTCGCAGCAGCCAGACTGGTGGACGCCTGTTGTGAGTAACGAAATTCATTTATATGGCTGAAACAAATTTACTGACTGTTCATGTAGAATGGGCTGGGCTTGTTGGAACCAAAGGCATCGGATCTCTTGTACTCTGGGCTCGATGATGAGATTGCCAGGGTGAATTTCCGTGCCACAGCACCCCAGAGTCTTCAGAGCTTCCATGATAAGAGCAGTAATGCCTCATCGGATATTGTTGTCCCAAAAACGTATGTCGTCACGCAGAAAGACGCCATTATCCCCTCCGAAGGCCAAAAGGCAATGGCGAACGCGGCCGGTGCAAATGTCATCGAATTAGAATATGGCCACAGCCCGTTTCTCAGCGCTGAAGGGGCATCGAGCATTTTGAAGATCATTGAGCAAGCATCAGTTTCTGGATAAAGAACGATAAGAGACGAGGAAGAAATGCGGGATTCAATTAACATATGCCAAATGTATTCTCAGTCATTAGTCGCGAATCATGAGCTCATAAATGCTCATTCTAGGATATTAGCTCCCCCAAGTCAAATAATACAGCATCCCAAACCTGCCGTGCAATCTCTTCTTGCAAGTCTCCCCTAGGCTGAGGCCATGTAATGTTAGATAAAGAGGCTCTCACATCCGTCCACTCTATGACTTGATATGTGCGAGCCCATCCCCTTAATTTGTTGTGAAGCCACGAGCGTATTTTTCCAACTTGATGATCAGAGCCCCCTTGAGGATGAGTTGCTAAAGCAAAACAGGCGGTATAAAGCATCCAAAACGGAAGCTCGCTTGCCCTCTTGGCTTGCGTATTCCAATCATTCTTAAGCTCCGGTGCGTAATGGACGAGTGTCCGTAGAATCCTCAAGAATAACCGTCGATCAATTGGCTGACCCGAGTTCCATAAGAGGAGAACATTGTTCAGGTATAGCGCTACAGATGCAGCCAAGGCCCGCCACGAAGCCAGCAATGTCCCTTCTAAAACCTGGTTTCAGTCGGCAGGGTTGACGAGACGTGATCTTCGGTGAATGCGAATAGTAAGCAGCTTAAGTTCTTGCAACCGGTGCAGGTAGCTGGGTCTTGACTATCACAGATAGTTGTCTCGTTGGCAAATGACGGGTCATGGACAACATGAGGTGCACCGTCGTTTACTCGCCGCTTTCTCACTGCTTCGGTTAATCCTCTCAACGCGTCAATGACTTTGACGACCATGATAGGGTGGGTCATAAGCGGCCGGTTCTCTTGGAGGTAGAAAGGGATCTGGCGAAGTGCAACGAGGTTTTCTGACATTCCGGTGAAGGAACGCTGCCAAATGCTGGCATAATCGATATCGCCAGCTAGGGTATGTGTGAGGCGGCTTTTTACGGCAGATGCAAAATGATGTGCCCTAGAAGATGATGATCAGCCTTCCTATACATAATTGTGGTGTAAATCAACGTATGTACACAAGTATAAGCCGCTCAAGAGCCTCTTCCTGCTCAGGCGATTCTGGTCTTATGTCACTAGAGCACCTGTTTTCTCGTCGCATCTCAATAAGAGATAAGAGGCCGGAGAGGTGAGCCTCGGCCACGGGATAGTTTCCAACGCAGCTCTACACGAATTAGTCAAACCTATCTTGGCCTTAAGAACGATACTAACCTCGGCAATAGAGAGGATGGCAATCAACTTCAGCTGTTTACTAGTGATCAACTTTATGTCCCCGAGGATCCAGGAATTGACATGCTGAATCAGCTGTTGTTTGTGGAATAGGACAGATTTTTCGAATTCCTGAAAAGCTCCAACTTTCCACATGTAGTGCAAACCTGCGAGCATTAATGTACTTCTAAAGTAGATGGGCTCGGCCATAGTAAGAGCGATACTGCGTGATGAGCATCAGAAAATAGTGACAAATGGGGGCAGGGATAGGCAAGCCAATGCCGAACAGCACCCACCAATCTTCCTTTGGGTGCCCTTGGGTCTGTCCTGTCTCGAGAAGTAGAGTTCGGTTCGGCGTCGCTCGCGAGGCGGCGTTATTGAGGAGGGTCTCGGCCCCGAAGACTAGTAAAGATGCTCAAACACAGTCCCAGATGTAAGTATCATACATGCCTTCGTACAGTAATGGAGGAGTTCTTGTGACCTGAATGGCATTTGTATCGGTAATGCCTCGAACGGATCGAGTTTATTGGTGCCGACCCTCCATACAGTCAGGCCGGGTTTGTTCATGTGACACCATTTCTCCTCCTGCTGTGAAAGAGCTGGTGTGGGATAGGCGCAGAGGGAGCCGGTGGCCGTACATTTCGTGCTATCCATGGCATCAATTAGTAGAAGGGAGCTTGGCGTCACAGTAGCTATCTGATGAAGCTCACCACGAGGGCCGGAGTTCGTCGCATCGCACGTGTCTTTTCTTACAGGCCAGGCATCCAGCTCTACTTCGGCTATGGTGCTGTCGTCGTCTGGGTTCATGATGGTACTGCATGGCAATTGCGCCTGCGCGGTCATGGGACGTAGCGAGGTTGGAGTGGAGAGGTTCAGGCGAGTTCCGGAGTAATCTTAATTTTATATTTAGCTCAGTGATTTGTTGATTGCTTACGGTGAAACGCGTCCCCTCGCCGTGTCCTTTTGTAAAAAGGGTTCTGAGTGAGACTGAAATCTAGGTAGGTAGACATTTATCAGTGAGACTTCCTATATCTAAAATCAATTACTGATGCAAATGTTACCAAACCTTTGTACTCTTTGGGGTTGGACGATCTGTAGCCTCACTGGTGGTTGGTTGGCCGATACACCGACATGCATACAAACCTCAATCTTTACTATCACGGACTCTATCTTCTATGAGTATTGATACTTCCATCTATGCTGCCATTGTTCTCAGCACAGCCTTTTCGCATTTCACTATATCTATTATCTTATGCAACATCTGCGTGCCAAAGGATTCAATCCATGATAAATAAGAGATTTGATATAGGGTAGCTCGTATTTCACCAAGTGAAGAGAAGGTCGACATGCTGTTAGTTTTGCTACTATTTATCCTATGCCACCGTACCCTGTTCGGCCAACATTAATCTATCTGTATGCCACTATGAAATAATCCAGGTCAGTAAGTTATTTGATTTTTAGTTCCATAAAACAATAAGCGGACTGCATGGATCATACCTTGCCACATGAAATCGACTCGTAAAGGACTGGATGATCTTTGTCTACACACGTGGGCACAACCTGCAATGTCGCCTCAGGGTTAAAACCCAGATAGAAAGGCATAGAGTACTGCGATGTGCTCTTACGGTTGTACACACGATGGACAGTCGACTTGAATCTATTGTTTGACAAGCGCTGTAGGAAGTCTCCGATGTTTACGACCAGAGTCCCCTCAAGCGGCCGAGCGTCCAGCCACTCCCCATCCGCAGTCAAAACCTGCAGGCCGCCCGAGGTGTCCTGCCAGAGGAGGGTGATGCATTGGATGTCAGTGTGCGAGCCAATACCAACGTCCACACCTGCAGTCATGTCCTCTCTAGGGGTGGGAGGGTAGTGAATGTAGACAGCATCCGCGCCAGGATGCGTCGTGACAGCATCAAAATAGCTCTCCGGTAGATCCAAAGCTAGAGCCATGATGCGGACCATTCTACGCACCAGCTCCAAGCGTTTCTGCCAGAACTCGACTAGTGCATCCTGGAAACCCTTGAGATGGCTGGTGTTTTCCCAAATCTGGTCCACTGCGCCTGACCTAGACTCGTCTGCCGGCTCGTTGTCGTGTCTTGTAGGGTCAACTCGTGGATCGTACCGCATGGAGAAAGTCGCTTTTCTGTCTATGTGCCTCAAATCATTTAGATATCTTCTCAATGTAGGACTGAATCAACGAGATTCGTAAGACGCCCTTGACCCCAAAATTCGGATTTTTCGATTTCTACATACCTCTGCTTTCAGTATTCCTGATTTGCGAGCCACCGACTCCAAGGTACCCAAGGGTTTGGTCCGCATGGTGAAGTGAGATACTCTCCTTAGTCTCCTCGGGCTGTTCAAAAAAGTTTTGGATTTGGCTTAGTGCACTTTGGATCAGATCTTCAGGGATCCCATGATTGCGAACATAGAAAAATCCAGTCTTTTCTGCAGCAGTCCTGAACTGCGAGGCGAGCTTCTTGCGTGCTGCAAAATCTCCATTAAGAGCACCAAGATCAATCACTGGCATCTCATCTTCCTCTGGTAATCGAGGAGTCTTTGTGCTTACTCGACGGTACTCGAGGCCGTTGGGAGTAGCCAATTCAATAGTTGTGCAGGTCATAGCCGCCATGGTTGATCAAATTGGTGTTGCGCTTTGGTAGATGTATATGAAGTTATTCACTGGACTGTGCAAAAACACTAGAACAAACAGGCAGGCAACAAGTATTGGTGGTACTTGATCATCCACGAATAAATATTCCATGACTTCATTGCCACGGAACCGACGGTGACCGTCGACTGGGGATCAATGGCCATATCAGCGCGTCAGTTGTTATTGGACGAGAGCACCGACCGACGGTAATCGTCGGGGACCACTATATGACATAGCCGAACCTCATCCCCCAATCGGAGCCCCTTTGATTATCTCGATTTGATATCTCTGAGATTCTGGGGTAAGATTACGTTCTAGGACTGAGATAGCCGAGCAGGTTGAGTACCTACGGATAACAAAACCTTGGCTGCACTGCTGAGCAGGGATGTTGACAGGAGTTCCGGTGTTCTCAGTCTCAGCGGTGTTGGTACGATGCACGGAATATGGAAGTTCACCCTCTATCCTTCAAGTTGCAATTTGACTAATCATGAGTGACGTTAAGTCAACACTACCCAAATGTAAACCAGACGTACCAGAGATTTGTACAACGTACGCACTTGGACGAGCCAATGGGGACATGACATCGGGTCTTCAACCGACGACAGGACGAGCAAGTCAATACTCTCCTTTGCTGCGGCATATCACAATTTCGTGCAGAAAACTATTTAAATAGCGGAACAGCAGTAGCAGTGGTAGGAAACTAGTTAGTCAGAGATAATCTGATCAGAACACTTTTGCTTTTTAAGCTTATGCACTATGAATTAAGTTGGGCGAGGAAATGAAAGTGAGGGATTAGTTCCGGAATCGTGGACCTTATACGGGCGTTGACGCCTATTATCTAATGGAATCAATTGATAAGACTGTTCCATTAATACCGGGAAAACTAAAAATCAACGATAACTAGACCTGCAATCTGTACGAACTTGTTTTATAACGTTCGATTTTGCGGGGTGAAACTTGGGAAATCACAGAGTGCTATTTGCAGCCCTATTCATTTTGTCATTAAGATGTCGGGTCTGCCATCTTCTATTGTTGTTTTTAACTTTATACGCGAAATCTCTTCCGTTAATTGGATTCCAAATGCTTCTCCTCTCCGTCATCGACTGGCCCAACGATAGGCCTAGTAGCACCGACACGCAGCTCATAAAGAGACGACTGGAACTTTACTTTTAGATACATTCCCAGTGAGGAGGCTAAGAGAAGGATGTGGACTAAAAGATGGTTCTTCTCCAGTCACCCCAAGTCAGGAACGTGTCACTCCGTCATTTCTGGCGATGGAGCTGAAGGATATGGGTTTGCTTTAGTCAGAGCTTCGAGACCTGGTCGGCTTTGAAGGAAGCCAGGGGCAGGGTGTCGATGATAGAAGAAGGAATGTAGATATAAAAGTGACAATCATGAGGCATTGCGTTTGCTCAGTTATCAGAAGTTGCAGTAACTTGCGATTAACATAGTGGCGATCTTGAAAACGCACACCGGCTGGAAAGATTTATTCAGATCTGCTAAGATTTACAATATGTCTTCCAAATTCTGCCAAGTCTCCCACGTCTCGCCCCGTAAGATACCAATCAGGGCTATCTAAAAGTGATTGGAAGTGGGCAAAGTATTCGTCCATTGGCATGTCTATGGGTATTAGATCGTCACTTGGCACAGTCCCGATGTTGGCTGATGAAGGTATCCAGACTTGTGACATCTCGTTCGGAAGGTTTGTCGCATCTTGTTCGGTGTCTAAACGCAGCCCTATGCTGTCTTGGTCAACACCATTCAGACTGTGAATGGGTCTCGGTTGGCCTAGATTCATCACCAGTTGTGTTGTATCATCTGTTACGCCGTCATTGTTTGGGGGCTCTGTGTAATCATGAGCAATTGGTCCGTGGCGAACGTCACCCGCCAGCTGGCGTATACTGTCATGCACAGGTTGCGAGAGATCGCGCGAGGGGACAGCCGTATTCTCGTTTGTTCGTAAGTGTTCGGGCAAATGACGCCAGATATCCTGGACCTCTTGGAGTCGTTCAGTGGCGGTCGTGTTGTGGTTGTCAGACAGGTATTGCAGATTCTCTAGTGCCTCGGCAAGTCCAGGCGACGGGTTGATCTTATCCTTGTCTTCACAAGCAGAGTCGAACACAACTGTGAGAATCAGGGCAAAAGTGGCGGAAAAAATGGCATCGCAGTCGAAGAACCCAAAGATGGCTGAAAGTCGGTAGTTTTAGCCTCAAACTCGCCTCCAAGGTACACACCACATTTTGAGGAACGTTACCTAAGAGATTCATTCTTCGCAATGTCAAAATAGTGCGCACTATACGCCTAGCTGCTTCGGTGCATGCTCGACAAAGCTGCGTCAGGGAAGAGTTACCCAGTTGCTCCAAGCCAGATCTCTCTCCTGCAAGTATTAGATGCGCTGCGTGTAGCATGACCGGGCGTATTGTGAGTAAAGTGGCCTGCTCTAGTTAGTTGGAAAAGCAATAGCTTAAGCCCAGTGAGCTGCGGTTGGAGGTGATTTACCTGGTATACCATGAGTTGAAGTGAGGCTGTTGTTCTCACAGAAACATTCGCGTTCGGTCCCTGAGATACGGTTGCCAGGTTCTCTGGTATCTCAGCTGAGATGTCATGCAGACATTTGATGATTTCTTTCACGTTAGTTAAGAAAGAGTCTTGATTTTGGCGTTTAGGGCTATATAGGTCTAGTCGTCCCCTATCAGTCATAATCATGCAGCAGTTTGTCCGACAGGATTAATACCTATAAGGATGCGACTTGTAACTCTGGCTATTCGAGCATTTGTACGTATTGGCTGGCTGGAGCTGAACCCAGGCTGGTCGGCGGGATACTCAAGTACAATGAAAGCATCATCGATACCATATGGGTAGCCCGTCGCTGCTGCCAACCGTCTAGTGGTCGACATGTTAACGAAGTAGTAATTAAAAACATATTTTGGCACAAAAATTACCTCTCTTGCATATAAATTGTCCACCATAGCCTCCCAATGTGGGCTTTCTTGGACCGAAATATTTGTGTCCCCTCCAAAGGACGGTGGTAGCCGTGTGTCACAGCAAGCCGCAAAGCTATGCTAGTCTAAATGCTCATCCGTAAGATTAATGAAACCCAATACATATGATCAAAAACATACGTATATGTATGCTTCTTCCTTGCGGTTCATGGCTTGGAGGTAAACCCCGAGCAGTGTCAAGGTCTCAATTGCAACCCTCCCTTGGGCGTGCTGCTCGCTGGGTGTTGGCAGTCGTGTGTGCACGAAATCGAATAAACTACTTCCTGGGTATGTATCCCCATTGTTCTCTGTCTTCTCTCCAGAAAGTAGCTTCCCAACCGCAAGTATAATGGTCATCCGCAGAATCCATGGCGTAGATGGTCCCAGCTGACCTTTCGGGTCAGCATAGTAGAGCTCGATATTATCTGAAACTTCTCGGACGTCGAAGTGGCTTTGACTCTGGCCAATATATAGGCTAACGAACTCAAGGAGACGGTAGGCTTCTTGTTCGCTGGGTAGAAGGGGCAGAGAGTGATGATGTGTGATATAGGCCTGCGTTGGAGAAGATTTGTTATTGTTACAGAGGTGGGTAGTTGGTGTAGGTGGGGGGTCTCGTGTATATGTCGGGCGTGGCTGAGCAGATTTTGAATCCTGAAGCCAAAGGTAGCACTCGAGCTTAACGACGAGTCAGTTTCTATTGCTGTACGACACGTTAGCGCGTGCTTCTGCCTATATCAGTGTTGAATTGTATACATCGGCCGGTTAATGGTATCGAGGTCTCTGGTCCAGTCGTAGGTCTCGAAATTGGTAAAGGCGCAGGGACACCTGTGTCTTGCGATTGTTGAGCATTGTGGCAGGTGGTGAGCGGACTCCTAGAACACGGTCAGCTGGTTTTACTTCCAATCCACGTGGGACGGCAACACTAACTGGGAAGGATCATCGGCAGCATCGGGAAGCCATTCTCCCATATCTTGATTTCGTCCTTCATACTGGGCGAGGCGATTCTCGAGATCTTCAACGTGACTGAGAGAGTATCAACTCGGACCAAGAACGACATGGGAATTGAAACCGGCGAAGGGAGGCTTACGTTACAGAATAAACCTTCCTTTCTTGGCGAAGAGGTGCACTGCACTGCAATCCACGCTTTTGACAGTATTCACAAGGTACGATCCCGGAGCATTTGACCTTCTTCTTCCGACATGTTAGGCATCTGTGTATGTCAGTCCGAATCTTGCAGATCAGGCACTGGTATTCAGTGAGCGAATTTACTTACGCCAGTGGCGCCTTGTTCTGTGTCTTCCTCACACCCGATCCCCTTGGAGATCGAGACGACATTGCTGCTGCCCTGACCACGGAGGAAATGAAGAGTTTGGGTTCGGGGAGCGGGTCCCGAGTTCTCATATCTTTAAACCCTCTCGAAGGTACATCGGAATCGGCTTTGTTAGCCTCGGAGAGAGGGTCCGAAGCTAAGCCTGGTTTGATAGCCTGCTGTAACGCGTAGTAAATTGAGCCGATTATTGTATGGTTGATATAAGGAAGGATAAAAGCGAGGCATATTTTAGATACCGTAACTTCATGCTTCTAACGGTATAAACGAGCGATCACTCACTCGTCTGCCACCATGTTCTTCGACAACGTGCAACAGGGTGCCCCCGATGTTATGTATGAGCTGAAGCTTCGAGCTGATGGCGATACAAACCCCAATAAGGTCGACCTTGGCGTCGGTATCTACCGCAACGAACAGGGTCTTTACCATGAGCTAAGGGCCTTGAAAGATGTACAACTCCCAAACACATTTGTTCTTGTTGTCAAGATACGGCGACTGACTACGTGATAGGCGAAAGATCGTCTTGCTGCGACAAACCCCAATCACGATGTACGATAAGCAAATCACGAACAATATCGAAGAGACAGACCTGATGAGTATGAAATGCAGTATGAAGTTACCACAGGTAATGCCGAATACCTGAGTAATGCTGCGCGGATCGCCTTTGGAAATAATTCCAACATTTTAGAGTCAGGCCAAGTACGTCATCATGGGTGTCTACAATGCAATTGAGAAAGTTTCTCATAATTACTTTAGGTCGCTTCTGTGCAGACTATATCTGGAACAGGGTCAATTCATATTGCTCTCATGTTCCTCAGCCGTTCAGTTGAAGGCTTGGAGAAGACTGTGTATGTGGGAACACCCACATGGGGCAACTATCAGCCAATGTGCGCAATTGCTGGCCTTAGTTTCCAACCATACAGGCATTACTCCCCCGAGACCGGTCGTGTAGACTGGAAGAGTGTGCTGTATGCTGTTCGTGGAGCGGCCCCAGGCAGTATCTTCATCCTTCAGGCTTGTTGTCATAATCCGACTGCGGCGGACTTCTCTCAAGATCAGTGGAAGACGTTAGCGAAAGAGATGAAGGACAGGCGCTTATTCCCTTTGTTCGACATGGCGTACCAGGGTCTCGGGAACGGTCTAGACGAGGATGTATTCGGCTTACGCCATTTTGCGCAGGAGGGTTTCGAGCTCCTGGCTTGCCAGACTTTCTCTAAAAGCTTTGGTCTGTATGGAGAAAGAGTCGGTGCACTTCATGCTATTTGTCCTACAGTTCAGGTGGCATCTGCTGTACATGATCAGCTCCGCTTCTTGATCCGATCCGAGTTCTCGTCTTCACCAGCATACGGAGCCAGGCTCGTGAACACAATCTTGTCAGATCCTCAGCGAGAATTAATTTGGTAAGTCTTCCATCTTTGCAGCCAAGACAGTACTCTTATTATTATTGCAGGAGGGAAGAGCTTAATACTCTCCATCAACGACTGCGCGCGCTACGAGGAAAGCTATTCCATCTCTTACATGATGTTCATAAGGTGTGATAGAATAATTCCGTGTACAAGCTGGACGGAATGAGCTGATATTTTTCTGCAGACCCCAGGAAATTGGGAGGTCATCACCCGCGGAACAGGATTATTCAGGTAAGCATATTCTACCAAGACCTCTCAGTTGTTATGCCGGTTTACTCATGAAGAAAGTTTGCTGCCATTGACCATCGAACAATGCAAGGCTCTACAAACGAAATACCACATCTATCTAGTTCCCAATGGTCGCATAACTGTATCTGGTCTTAACGAACGAAATATCGAGTATGTAGCGTTAAGTATCGATGAGGTTGTACGGGCTTCGGAAACACCCATCCGAAATCATATATAAATATCGCATAGGATAGTAAAGACAAGGAACCTCATTGAAGAGGAACGGCTAGAGATAGTAGAACCATCGGGACTTGTTGAGTGACTTGCTCCGGTAACAATGCTGTTTAATCCATGTACGTGCCTAAACGTCAAAGATGCACTAAATAAAGCGTCAGGGTTTCAAGAATACACAATAAAATGGTAAGGGGATATAATTTGCGTGAGGCTTGAATTTCCCGAGCTTCCGTCGGCCATCTCCTACATACTGGGTAGTTGGGTCTTCCCTTATCTTGTAAACACAGGGCTTCGAATAGTGAAGAGTATATGGCCAAGTTCTTTGGAAACAATGTTTTAGATACCAAAGTCAGCTTTACATATAACTCGTTCGAAGATAAGATAGTTTCTCACGCCTTATCAACTAGCTACTGTCGTACGATTTTGTGAAGCTGTGTTATCCTGGAAATTGACCGTCCTGTCAAAACTACCTGATAGCTGAAGCAAATCAACAGCAGCTTTGGCCATCCCCCTGAGAGCAGGTTAGCCTGATCAGAACATATGATAAACAATTCAAGTTTTGCTTACCCAGAGGCCTGGTAGCCCGAGCCACCTGCGCCGCTGGTGTGAATTACCTTGACGCCGTACTTTCTTTCCAACTCGATTCTAGCACCATTTATTCTCCTCGCTTCATTTTGGCCTTCTCATTAGTCGTGGCTGAATAAAAACTTGAACTCCAGAATGAGAAATGCCACACCCCCGTCTTTCCCTCGAGGGAATACATGCCTACTGTGACTTCCTAGGCGTTGACTTGAACGTAAGTACATCTTTGAGATAACTGACGGTGGCGCTTCGACAAGATAGACCTGGCCCTGAGATAGTGGTTGGTATCTGATTCTGGGGTGCTCGGAAACGCCACTAATTCATACTTTTGCTGGGTATACATCGTGGTCTTCGACGCCCTTCAGTGTCAGAGAGCCAAGTCCCGTGCAATTGAAAATGGCTGAAGCGGTGGTAAATCGGCCTGGAATTTCTGACAAGTCGTCTATGATTGCTCGTCGTACCTCTATACCCAGTCTCGCTGCTTCAGCTTGGAGTCTTTGAGTCTTTCAATTAGCTTTATCGCACTAAGCAATTGTTCGATGAAATGCTGATAACTCCTACCATGGCAAGTGTTTCTGCACGTTAATAACAAATGTCGAAACTTCAAAACCAGAGTTGGTGCCTTGCGGAAGCTCCTCCTTTGTCAGGCGACTTGATGCCTCCGACGAGGTCAGTGTACCAAGTCTTGTTGGTCGTTTGACTCAAGAGATCGACATTTTCAATGTCATCCTCGTAGACAGATCGCAAGTCCATTGCTTCTAAACCACATTCGGGATGAGTCTTGGCTAATTCCTGAAATTTGAGGTACGTATCACGATCCCATTCTTGCTGAGGGTCATTGTCGGTGGCACTAGAAATCCAGCTTCCTCCAGCCCAGGCTGATGCGTATGTCGGAGGATAATCTCCGGGGAGATCTCGGGCAAGAACCAAGTCATCGCAGGAGGGATGTTGTTTCTTTAGCTCGAGCGCAGTTGGCTATCCGACCACGCCAGCTCCAAGAACGACGTACATTGCACGTTAACTTGTTAGCCTTACTGGTGACTGAACCTCTGGTGGCAAGGGATATTGAAAGAATGCGCGATAACAAAAAACTCCTGCGAATGTCTAGCCATCCAGATATAATTTTACGGAAGGGAGACTTATAAGGCCTAGACTGCAAACGTATAATTATGCTAAAGAAATAAATAAATGACCATATTGTCAACCGTGAGCTAGCCAGCTCGGCGCTTCGGAGAGCACTTTCCGAGATACTTTTCCTTTTCCCCACTCGTTCCGAATGATCGTTTGATAAGACCCTAGATTCGGGGCCATTCCTTTGTAGTTTGCGGGGTATCAGGGGATTAGACTGGGAAAGATTGCATGACTCGCTTTCCTTTCGATGAGTAGAAACCGAGATCATGATAAGCTTTAGTGATTGCTGCTAGGATCAAAGGGGGTTGGTCTAGAGCTTGGTCTTTTCGACAAAGACTGACATGTTGGACGCATCAAGAGCTTTCAACAACCAGCAATGTGATAGCCTAAGACATTCGAAAAGGCCTGCTTCAAATGACAGAGTTATTCGAGAAAGAGAAGGTCAACGATCTTGGTCCGGTTGAATCCGAAACGCAGGGCGAGATGGTTCAGCCGAACGAATTGCGCAGGGACTTCAAGCCGCACCAGGTCTTCATGTTCTCGATTTCTTGTGCAATTGGCACAAGACTTGTGATTGGTACAGGCAGTGCTTTGTCGAGAGGAGGCCCTGGAAGTCCCTTAATTGCATATATACTTATCGGAGTTACGGTATTCTTCATTATGACAGCTATTGGAGAGATGGCGACATTTCTTCCCATGAATAAAGGATTTGGAGGATATGCGACGCGTATGGTTGATCCAGCTCTTGGGTAATATGGCCTCTCTTATAGCAAGTTCCTCACTAACATGCTATAGTTTCGCAACTGGCTGGAACTACTTCTTCAAGTATATCACGCGAAAACGGCAACCCAATATACGCTGTTGGTATTACTTCTTTGTTCATTTGTTTAGGATATATGAACGCCATCAAGTTGTCTTCGACTGTTTTTGGCTACTTTGTCAGTTTGGTGATAGTTTTTGCTGTCCTTAATTGGGTCGCGATCCTGGTTACTCACATCCGCTTCCGTCAACTTGAAGGCACAAGGCATCCTCTCAGCTAATCTACCCTATGTTGGGTTTCTCCAGCCATATGGCTCATACTTCTCATTGTTCATCTCACTCCTAGTCATTGTCTTCAATGGTGATTACCCTCGCTTCGCTTCAGTAAAAAAGAGCCCTTGCTAACTGGGAGAACCAAGGTTATGTTGCTTTCATCCCGCACTTCAAGCCCGATCTCTTTGTCCTTAAATACCTCGGCACCATAATCTTCATTTCAACATTAATTTGGTGGAAGAACTCGAAGAAGGCAACTTTTTGGTCTGCTTCAACTGTGGACCTAAGCACAGGTAGACGAGCGTGGGGAGAGACGGAGAGACAAGAGGGAGTGCATTGGGAAGGTGGATTCTGGAAGAATGCTCTTATGAGGTTCAAGCGATGAAAAGCATCATTACCTCTGTACACGACGATTAAAACATCTCGCGCTTTACTCGGACGGGTTCATTTTGTGACATTCAGCTAGTCGCAAGAGGTCAGAGACAAGATTATAAACACTCGTAACCTACCAACTTCCGATTTGATGTGATGTTAGTCTCTGGAGCTGCTGTAAAGTCTTGGGCACAACTCATCAACAAGGGTCTCAATATCCGGCCCATTGTCCAAATAACCATACGTCCATTTCGAGGTAACGCGGCTTACCTGATGGCGCTCAAGCACCTTTGATATCGGGCTCACAAAGTAAGATACGGTCACGTCAACAATCACCAAGAGAACGATTCAAGCCAGGGAGCTGTCTATGAATATTCACACATTGGTTGTCGAACATTATCTCATGATTTGAAAACAGAGGCAAGAGGGTGTTGTGATACCTCTTAGCCCATCATGGGTACTAGTCCTGGCTCAGAAACCCATTGCAATGGAGGACTCTTCGGAGAGTGGTTGTTCCACGATCCAGTCTCGGGCATTGCTTGGCAGACGAACAGAACAAAGACTTTTTGAGAATCTCGCTACCCGACCCGCACAACAGCATCCCTATGATAGACTAGCGTTCGATAAGCCCGAAGGCATTGTCCACTTTGGCAACGATTGCCAAGGCCTCAACCGAATTTCGGAGAGTAGTCCCCGAGCCAGAAAGTGGCCTCCGAATACCGTTCGGAGAGCGCGAGCCCAGGGGAGACCGACCATCTAGATAAGGCAAGGATATCTAGTCAGCTCAGAGATATCTAGATGAGTGTTAACAATCCACGCTTCAGTCTAACAAAATGCTCGCTTCCCGGAATACCCTCAAGACAAGAACTGCCGCCGGGCAGCTCTGCAAGGTATGTATGCATCTCCTAGCGCTACCATGCAATTAACCCTACCTGCAACATAGTTTGTGTGCCTTTCGTGTTTTGTCATTTCTCCCTAAGCATTGTCAAGCAATTTCCGTCATTGTAGGTGCTGATAATGTAAATTCCCAGGCCCTTGGCATACGACTCGTCACAAACCCTCAAGTAGTGCAGCTAGCCACGAACGCAGGCTTCGATAGTCTGTTCATTGACTTGGAACATTCAACGTTTTCTCTCGATGACGCTGGCAAACTATGTGGTGCTGGACTTGCTCTAGGCATAACACCTTTTGTACGAGTGCCACACCAATGCGGCAATGGATACATCCAGAAAGTCCTCGACGCAGGTGCTATGGGAATAATATTTCCTCATATACAGAACGCGGGTAATTTACACATAATGTACGTCTCTATCCTCTTTACCAAAGCTAACCTCACCCAGATGAAGCAAAGGCCGCTGTGGCTATCTCCAAATACCCGCCCCAAGGCTGTCGTTCAATCACTGGCCAACTACCAACCTTGTCTCTCAAATCATTTCCTCAACTTGACGTGATCCGTGAGACCAATGAGCACGCATCATCAGTATTTGTCATGATAGAGAACGAGGGAGCGGTGGAAAGAGTAGAAGAGATCGCCGCCGTGGAAGGAGTCGATGTCATACTGATTGGATCCAATGACTTGGCTATCGAGCTCGGTGCTCCTGCTGACTTTCGCAGCGACAAATTCCGCCAGGCTTTGACACGGGTAAGCAAAGCATGCAAGAAGAATGGAAAGGTTATGGGTCTTGCAGGTATTTATAACACGCCTGATATTCATGATTGGGCTATTCATACATTGGGTGTGCGTTTCATGTTATGCCAGCAAGACTCAGGCTTGATCGCAGGCGCTGCTACGCAATGTCTGGCTGCCATAGAAGGTGTTGAGAACACTCCTTTATTAAATTCCACGAATGGATCAACTTAGATAGTACATTGTACCATCATCATCCAACGCTGTTTCTCAGATTTCGATAAACTCTAACTTCAACTGCATTTTAATTTACGGGACAGCGATGGAATGGCAAAATATGTGCGACACAGGAAACGGCATACTTATACAAATATTCTTATATGCTATGCCAGGGTGCCCCCGAAACGGAGTGGATTTGTGCGGGAGATGCATTTCATCGGTCCATCAAAAACACCGTCGCCCAGTTTTGGGGGATTTGGAGACCGATGCTTTCAGCCAGAGCTTTATCCGTAGCGGACATTTCATTCTCCGCGATGACCCCTCATATTCCCCAACTGGAGAATCGTACGAGTCATATAGTTCCGGTCATCCACGGCGGGGTTTGATTGTTCCGGCTGAGAATGATGAAATGAATTTTCCAATCGCTGGAAGAGGGGCTGTTGTGGCAATCAAGGCACACTGCAAGGTAGATATGGTTCTCATGATTGAGGACGAAAAGGCCTAAGAAGATGCTGACCTAGAAGTTCAAACAAACTCTGCCATCAACACTTGAATTGAATGTTCCGTTTCGCCGAAAAATGATTGATGAAAAATCAGTTCAGCCAAGCTCATCGACAAGGTTCAACAACATCGTAAAAGCTCGAATTATCGGGCTAATAGGGCAGCAGCAAATCAACCTGGGCCGTTCCTTTGTCCAAAACTCTGACTACATTTCATAATATGGGATAAATACCTGCATTTTGTTTTGGAACGACCTCTCCTCTGGTCATGCCGAGCTCCAGGCCCTCCGGGGAAGCCAACCCCGACAACAAGCTTCTAGAGTCACGGGGCCTACCTGATGTCTACGTAGAGATCCTTGCAAGTGAGTTTTTCAGTAAAGCCTAGACCGTCAATTACCAACAACATCCCAACGCTTCTATTGGCTGGCTAAAGAGTCTGCATAATGGGAAAGGGGGAGGAGTTCCGGTGGACAGGTGGGAAAACTTCCTTTAGCTACTGGCCAAGATGTCCTTAACCTCGAGAGGTGACTTTCAGGCATTCCGGATGACGAAGGAAAAGCAAAATGGGGGAATTTGAAAGCGCAGGGGATGGAATGTACTCAGACCCTCGGTGATCACGACCTGAGCCATCGTTAACTAATTACCAAAAATCCGCATCGGTATTGTGGAAGATTCACTGGTCCACAGGGTTTTAACGGCTTTCTACCTCTGAGTAGAAAACGTTGTTTAACGTCTATGAGCGGAGATCAGACTAAGAGAGAGCCCTCCAGCGGCATAATCCTGGCACGACGGACGAGCAGGTGGTGGATTTCACACCCCTGTACGAACTTTCTTAGAGCGTCTCTGAAAGGAGAATCCTTTTTCAGCCGAAATAAAGTTAGATTGTAAAAACTGATCATATTCAGATTATCTTGAATAAGCGAAGGGAGGTCTTGACGAATGCATGGACTAGCCGATGTTCGACAAACCATGATACTGTCTTAATACTCTGCTTTGTAGGTCTCCTTATCCCCGTTGCATGAGGTAAGTAAGTTCGTCCACACCTAGAGTCATGCAGTCTCCCGTGCAGAAAGTAGAGCCCGATTTAAGCCAACCCCAACGTCTGGTGTTCGTTTCCCCGCGCCCTCGAGTTTGACCTCGCCCACATTTGCCATCTCATCCCCGGTTTCCCCGCAGCAACGGCTATTTCTTTGTCCGCGAGCCTAAAGTTATTGAGTTTAAACTTGACGCTAGGAAAGTCGAGACGCTTCGTTTACTGGATGGAGAGCCTGAGGGGGAATATCAACCCCGGAATCTGGGGGTGATGCTCCGTTGTGGGGGCACCCTGGCATAGAATATAAGATCCCTCGGCCGGCGCGCAAGATTCGAAAGATTTGTTCTAGCAGCAGTCTCAATTGCTTTTTCCCTTACCCAAAGCATCATTCGACCAATTTACCGCTTCAAATTTCACGTTGTTCGAGAATGGGATCGGACGAGAAGCGAAACAGCGCTGAACGCCCTCATGAGGCTCAGCTTGAGATGACTCCTTCTGCTGGCCTCGAAAAGGGCGGTGTTTTGGCGGGAGAGGAAGCCGACTACTCTGGAGCGGTAAAGAAGTCCGACCCTGAGGAGATCCGTCTTGTCCGAAAGCTGGACTATCGTATTATGCCTACTCTCTGGGCAATGTACTTCCTCAACTACGTGAGTGCCTCCCCGGTATGATTGACTCAGTATGTCGCATTAACTCCGGAGTTCGTAGCTTGACCGCAATGCTATTGCTCAAGCACGATTGAACAACCTCGAGAAGCATCTGGGACTTCAGGGAACTCAGTACAATACTTGCATCTCCATTCTGTTTGTCGGGTGAGTTCCGTGTCTTTCTGATTATTCAATTGTAGTTTGAAACTGACAGCGATAGTTACCTGCTCATGCAAATCCCTTCCAACATGCTCATCTCCACCAAACGCGTTCGTCCTTCGGTCTACATGGCGATATGCATGATGGGATGGGCGATTGTGTCCGCCTGCACGGCACTCGCCAAAAACTATGCCGGCCTTGTCGTCGTTCGATTCTTCCTTGGTATCGCGGAGGCGCCTTTCTATCCGTCAGTCTTCCTTCTTCAATACGTAATGTTTAATTGATGTTTCCCACTTTCGAGGGTTTGGAGTTGAGGGGGGTTGGAGTGGGAGCTTCACTACGCGCCACAACTTTTCTTCACCGAGAGACTAACAATCAATTTTAGAGGAGCGCTTTACATGCTGTCGATCTTCTATACCCGCAAGGAGATTGCTACTCGACTAGCTATCTTGTACTCTGGCAATATTTTCGCCACATCCTTCTCCGGTCTCATTGCAGCTGCCACGTTCAGTACACTTGACGGCGCACATGGGCTTCACGGATGGCAGTGGCTGTTCATCATCGAGGGCGTTGTTACATTTGGTGTGGGCTTTATTGGTGCCTTCACACTGGCTGACAGCCCTCTCACCACCTGGTGGCTGACCCCTGAAGAGCGACAACTTGCCCACGACCGGATGATCAAGGACACTGTTGGTCTTGAAGAAAGCAAGGGAGCCCGTGCCGGATTCAAGCAGGCTATTCGTGATCCTCGTCTATGGCTCTTCTGCTTTATCCAGAATATGCACCTTTCCGCCTGCTCCTTCAACAACTTCTTCCCCACCGTCGTCGGATCCCTCGGCTTCAGCAAGACCATTACTCTCGTCCTAACCTGCCCGCCTTATCTCGTCTCGGGATTCTTCGGCTACGGCGCTGGTCTTTTGTCTGGCAAGTACAATGAACGCACGTGGCACATCACAGCCTGCATGGGCATGGCTCTGGTGGGCTTCATCATTTCCTGCGCGACGCTGAACACCGCCGCTCGCTATGTTTCTTGCTTCCTTTTCGCCAGTGGTGCATATGCAGTCAACTCGATGATTCTCGGGTGGGTGTCTGCTACACTAGGGTCCACCCCCGAGAAGAAATCCGTCAGTTTGTCCATCGTCAACGTGGTCGCCAACGCATCATATATTTACACCGCATACCTGTATCCCTCTTCCGATGAACCCAAGTATCTTACTGGAATGGCAAGCAACGCTGCCTTTGCGACCATGACGATCGTATCCACCTGGGCTATGCGTATCTGGCTTGTCAGGGCCAACAAGAAGATGGATCGTGAGGGAAATACGGACGCTACTCGTTACGCTTACTAGCCCAGAACAGATTCGCTCATTCGGGAACATTTTCGCACCGGTTGTTTGAGGTTGGTGCATAAGTGTTGGGTAAATATCCAAAGGGAAAATGGTAGTTCAAGCAGCCGATAGCAGCGGCCGGTAGCCTGCCGGCGTCTTCTACTCCTGTCATTAACTATTTCAAACAAGTCATCACGACTCCCATAATGAAGCTGTATTATTAGAATCAATCCATGTCTCGTTAAATATCTATTAGATAATATAGGAGTTACACCTGTGAAAGATCTATAATGGCCGCAGACTAAACGTTTGTTTACTTGGAAGTTTGCGTGCCAAACGTGATCAGCTGGCTGGATGGGTGTATTGGCAATGATGGTATTACTAGTGTTGTCCGTATTGGTGTGAGTAATTCGTTACGCCGTGATGTCTAAACTAGGAGGTTGAAGATATGAACAAGGTGCCTTGCAAGGCTAAAATCAGTTGACTAACTGGATGCGGAATTCTAAACGATGCTTATGGGATAAGCGTTGGTTGATACGTTCATTTACAAAACCAGAACAACCCAGTCCTGCCAATTTAGCGGTACGCGCACAGGGGTGATGCTTACAAGCTACAAGTTGCAACCCAAAGTTCCACCACCTTGAGGGAGATCTTCTTGGAAGAAATAAATTTCTACACGTGCTGAAGACATCACAGATACAGATCTCATTTTAATGGGCCGAGGAGAAGCAAAGAATCATCCAGCAATTTTAACGATGGTCGTCTCAACCAAAAGCAAGGCAGACAGCTTACCAGGTTCGCGGCACAACTCGCAGGATCATCGCCACATCCATGCGAGGCTTGGCAAATGTAACCCCCCAGCTTAGCAGACAGCTGCCTACAAAAACGGTGACACCTCTCTCTTCCGTCCGCTCGCCAAACTCGACTCATTTCTTCCGTCTAGCACAGAAAAGATGCCTTCAAGCGAATTTTTCGGCTACACACTTACCAATCTGGGACCACTGACCACGACGTTTACGGCCCCATCGTCATGTGCGACTAACAGTGACAACCTAGTATGGTATTCGCGCTTTGACTCGACCGTGACGGGAATAGGAAGAGACAGGTATCTTGGCCAGGAGACATGTAGAGATGGAGTGACACGCGGTGCTTGCGCACCGTCCGGCGAGGCTATCGACAAACTTGTATCAGCATCTCCATCATCCAGTAACATCTGGTATCACTCACCGGGAATCGCCTGCCCTAGTGGTTGGACAACCGCCGGCACTCTTAAAGGCGGTGCAGAACCAACGGGCTCTGGTATATTCAATCAAGAAGCAATCACACCGTGGGGAAACGAGAGTTCTTACCAGGCCATCTTCCTTCCCCAACTGTTCGCAAATGCGCTTGGCAATGATGAAGCAATGGCTATGTGCTGCCCAAGGTTAGTTTGAACTCTTTCTCGATTATTTGCATAAAAGTCGATAGCCATCATCTTGCCAGTACCAGGCAACTTGACTGACCTCGAGATCTAGTGGTTGGGTAGCCGAACCACTCGGTGGATCATGCTCATCCTCAATCGGCAATCTCGGTTCAGTATCGCAATCAACTGCTTGTCACAAGTACTGGACCGACTTGGATGTTGATGATGTGTATGTGACATCGTATGCTGGAAAGACATGGGATCCGCCTCTCAGATCACAATCCCCCATCACCGAAGAACCCATCACCGCTACGAGGACTTTAGTCAACACTGAAACCGGAACGTTCGTTCGTTACGAAACAGACAGTATTTACTTAGCCACGCAAACAGGAGGCTTACTCATGGTCTACAAAGAGGCCGAACTAAACGCATCAAAGGGGGACGATGGGAAAGGGGCAGGAAGCGTGAGCAGAGTCGGGATTGTCTTACCAATGCTTTCTGTGGCGCTCTCCCTGTTCTTGGGTCCAGGACTAGCACTATGAGTATGGTGCCATGAGAAGACATATTTTATGATTATCAAGACCTATATATTTCAAGCTCTTATTCCACTGCATTCTCCCATGTGGCCCAGCTTATCAAAGAACGTGAGCTAAAAACAGCACTGTTTCCAAAAGCGAGCCAAGGTGAAAGGACAATCGTATGTGAACTTGGCCGATTCAATATCCAAAACTCGCATCGCATTTCATATGATGACTCATAGGGACATGAATTTGCACGAAACCTTGGGCCATCATTTATACCTCAAACATTGTCAACTCGGGACACACGCTAAGTTAGCTTCCCTCCTGCCAGAAGCTCTGATGCGGCCTTTTTCACAGCTTGCATGGCAATAGCATGAAGGCTTGGTCCTACGCTGATCCTCGCGACTCCTTTCTCCGCCAACTCAGCTGTGGACAACGCGTCTGGTTTCATCGATGCCTTCACCGCGATCCTACCACCAAGTTTCTCCACGAGGGTTGATACTTCTGCATCTCTCAGACCACGCCCGGAGCCGCCCCAGAAAAACACGGTGGTGGCGCCGGCCTCAAGGTATGCTTTTCCACGAGCAACAGCTTCCTCCATGAGAGAATCTTGTGGGAGGTAGGCCGAGCTCGGGGGTAGAAGGCGTCGCACCGGGCATTGAGGACAAAGTCGGGACAGCCCGCATCTGCAGCTGCCTTCAGCGCCACCTTCAGCCGCCCAACCTGCTCCTCAATACCGTAGAACGCGCCTGTTTCTGGGTGAGTGTCCTCGATATTGGCTCCCACAGCGCCGGCTTTGATCGTCGCAGTCACAGCCTCGGAAATGCGGGAACCGTATCCATCCTGGAGGTCGGTGGAAAGTGGTAGGCCTGCTTTGGCGGCGACAGGCGCAAGCCTAGCGATGGCTTCAAGGTTCTGGTCGTAAGTGAGCTGCTCGTCCGGGATCCCCAAGGTCGCTGCAATAGCGTACGATGCGGTAGCAATGGCCTTCACGGGCCTGTTTTCTTCGGTATTCAGAGAAATGAGTGCGTTAAGGGATGAGATGTCCCACACATTTGGAATGATGAGGGGCCGCGAAGGGACGTGTAATTCCTTCAGAGTCTTCGCAGTATTATTGGAAGCCATTGTCTAGTGGAATGTTCGCTGGATATTGGTGTTGAAGAGTTGAAATCTTTGCGGATGACGATCTCGGATGATAGATCTATGAAGTGAGTCACGCTGGATTCACGCTGGAGACAACTAAGGCGTGAATGACACTCTCCCCGCACCATCAACGGCACACGCTCTCCACGTTTCCCCAAGCGCTTGAATACTCGTAAGCTAGTGCAGCAGGTTTCCAATTACCAGAAGCCGCAGCTAACCGATGAGGAATTAAAGCTACCCGCAGGGAGGGAGATGCTCTAGCAATGAGTTAGGTGTTCTCAAGAATGCAATCTTCGGCTCACGCTCAGGATTCCTTGCCAAGTGCTGAAGGGGCAATTGATTCATTTACAAGCTGAACTACATTGCCAAGCTGCGTCCTTCCGTTGCAGCCAACATGCCGCACCGAACCGCGATTATCCGATGCCGACGCTTCAACTAACCAAGCGCATGCAGTAGCTATTGCCAGACACTGGTACAGTGAGAGAAGAATCAATGGTAAATGCTCACGGTTCATTTCAGTTAAAATTAAAGAGAAAAAAAAATTAAATTTTTAGAACGAGAACATTAGATGTCAGTATCACCTAGGTCTCAGCTGATTTCAGGGTACTCGTATGTCTTCGTTAGATGTCACATTTGCTATGTAGTTAAATACCCCCCTGGGGAAAAAAAGTAAATGAGGTGTACATCTGGTGTAGCTCGACGCCTCCTGCGATATGTGAATTCCCCCAAAGAAGGGGCTGGCAAAGAACTAAGCCAAAGCCTGATCCAGCTCCAACATCCAGCACTTCCATCTAGTCATCCATTCTCAGAAATGAGAATATCAGATGCGTTTCTTGTGCTCTTCTTCCAAACGTTGACTGAAAGGCTTCAGGTTTAGAACGATCTGATCCTGTATTTTAACGTTGTTAGAAGGACACTGCTGACGTCTCAACAAAATGTGACTTACGACAAAACGTTGCGGTAGGAGCCACAATGCTGTGCGAATTATTCGTACACCACCGCCGACCCAGTGCTTTCCTGTCGCTCCCTTGACCACCAAATGTAAGACCTCCTGAGCAAATACTGGCGGTTCCACGCCATAGGGATTTTGCTCAGGCTTGTCCTCGATTATGTCTTTGATACTCAGGTAGTATGAGTTTTCGGGGAACGCTAGTGTCTGAAGATTGGCGAAGAAATTAGTAGCAATTCCTCCTGTAATGAGAGTTATAACTCGCACGCCCAGAGGGGCCATCTCTAGACGCCAGGTTTCACTCGCTTGGATCAAGGCTGCCTTGGTCGCGTTGTAAATGCCTGTCGAGAAATTTAGTCACAACACGATCCAATTATGGCAGCTCCATCCTGCAGACTTACTAGAGAATGCAAAGGGTATAGTCCCTCCAACAGATGAGTTGTTCACTACACAGCCGTTGGCTTCGACGAGCATCGTGCTGAAAGCCTGCATCATAGCCAGTACGCTAAAGAAGTTGAGATCGAAGAGCTTCTTGGCTTCTTCTATGGACTGATCTAGGCCGGGACTTGTGAGTCCCAAACCAGCATTGTTAATTAACACATGTAGAACTTTTGTCTTTTGCCGGACTGATTCCAAGGCTGCAGAGATGGACTCGGCAGATGTTACGTCGAGCGTCAGAACCGTAACGTTCGGTGCACTATGCAGAGATTCTGGAATCTTAGAAGGTGACCGAGCAGTTGCGAAGACGTGATAGCCCTTGTTCATGAAGGCCTCTGCAAGGGCGGCACCGACTCCACCGGCAGAGCAGCCCGTGACAAGACAGGTCTTCAGTGTAGCGTCCATTATCATTGATGTGATGAAAGAAATACCAAAGTGAGATGAAAATCATTGTATCATGAAACTCGAATCAACAGAGGTGTTGGCTCGCTTAAATACCTACCCAGCCGTGGCCATATCGTCCTCTGTGACCTTACATCCCGTAAATCCACCAAAGTAATCAAGTAACTCGGCACCAAACTACGGCAGCCTAGTCCGTATGGAGTACGAGTAATACTGAGTACGTTACTCCGTAGAACAACTAGATGGCAGGTCCTCTCGCTTATGATTGGCTGCGGACTCCGGACAGAGAAAAGATGATTGGCTGTCGAACTCCGGAAGCCTCAGCTGTCATCAATCGTCACACTCTTACCATCAATCCTCAAATTTTCTGTTTTATTCATACAACCCCCATTTCCACTTCGTGCGCTCCGATTTGACGATAACACCGAAATCCTCATGCCTAAGAGCCGGGCCAAATCTTGCGCCCAATGCCGCGCCGCAAAAACCCGCTGCTCCTTGTCAATCCCATGCTCACGATGCACAAATCGAAGTCTTGATTGCCAGTATCTGCCTACACAAAGGCCTGCCGACTCTCGAAGAGTTCGGAGTCTTACTTTAAGGCCTTTACTTTCTCGTACATCTAGCGCTCCGAATTTCCCGCATAGCGGAGGGGTTGATGAGCCAATATTGAACCATCAGCTTACATCACTTGCCGATCCTGTTGTGACAGGCGCACAGAAGGGGCTGGTGAAGAAGTCCGTCGGTTTTGACTCAAGTTTGGATGTGGGACCTTCCAATGCAGAGATGGCCCCTTTGTTGGGGACAGGTCCCAGGATACTGGACTTGTCAATGATTTTGAGTTCTACATCACCCCTTTATGCCTCGCCTACAATGTCCCTACCACTCTTTTCCAACTCCTCTGGATCAGGGAAGTCTGATACAAGTGGTTTCACAACCGGCATTGACTTCCCACCACCTCTTGCTGCTCTATCTGAGACGCCAAGCATGTCCTATCCGGTCATGTTGGCAGTGCAGAACCCGCTAAGCTCGGAGCCGACCCTAGGTGATTTGGACATTTCTAACTGCTTATCGACATTATACCCCCCAGACTTCGCTTTTACACCTTCAAGGTTCAGCTCTGATCGGCCCAACTTGCCATTCCTACCGAACCCCAGCCATATAGGTCTCGGGTTTCCCACAAGTCCAGAAATAGCCAAGTCTGGACTCAGCTCAAACCTCTCGGTTCGTGCGAGATCATTTCAGCAAGGCTCTCTAACGGGTAAAATGCTGTTGAGCCAGGTAATTGACTATTCGCGCTTGTTCTCGGAAGGGAAACATATGCCACCTTTCATTTACCCCCCATGCCGGCTCAGTCCAGGGATGGAGTGCCCTTCAGGCAAACATCACACCTGCCTGCCTCCGATATTAACCGTTTGTACCCACCTAAGTCGCATGTTTTACTCCCGAACTCCAGGAAGTACACACTTCGTCGTGCAGCAAATATACGTGCACTTACACCAACTCAACTCCGAGGTAAGACCTTTCTTGCATCAGAGTGCAACAACTGCGATATTGAACCATGCCAGTACGAAAACTACGACCAAGAGAAAATGTTGCAGTCTTTGCAAGGAGCAGTGATTTACGGCCTACTCTGTTCTCAATGCCCAGACATCGTATCGGATGCCGATGCAGCTTGGCTAGTATCAATCACCGAGGTAAGGTTTCTTCTGGGTGTCACTTCATAGAACAAGAGCACACCTAACACGAACGCGCATTATTAGAAGTTTTCTCGGACACTATATGGCCAAAACTATTCGCTTCTTAGTGTAGATTATATCTGCTCGTCACGGAGTGGCTGGGCATTCATGGAGAGCATAAGACGGTATGTGTGCTACTTATGGGCTGGCTTGCTTGATATCAAAGTTCGGACAGTTAATCAGGCAAAGCAGAGTCGGTTGCCTTCTTTATTTGATCGATTTACTATTCCATGTCGACGCTCGAACTCCCTCGAGAGGGGATTGTCCTGAATTTGTTGACTTGCCGCTGCCTTCAGCCCGCGGACTGTGGCAGCCGATGTGCCATGAAGATTGGAAAAAGCGATATGAAGAGGACATTCATTCAAGGAAGTTAAAAGGAACACGGCAATTAACTATGGGAGATCTTTTTATGTTAAAGAAGTCTGGAATCAATAGTGATCAAGTGTTCCAGTCAACAAAGGATAGTATCACGGAAGAGATCAGCGAATGGGTCAAGGAGGTGGACGACTTTTCCATGCTTTTGTGGCTGGCCTTTACACTAGAAGGAGGCGGACAAGCAATAATAGACAAGTAAGAGTAGCTTTTAGCTCTTTTAAAGTGAATTATAGTGGTGTTTCAACCATCGATCTTCTAATGGTAAATCTTGTGAAAGCGTTCGGAACTCTTGCCGACTTCATTTTGATATTTTAAGTATCTCAAAGTTAGGAGCCCAGGATTCAGGCCAATAGCAAGCGAAAATTGTCTTAGACAGCAGACTCCATCTATATTCCTACATGCGGGAGGGGAGTAGCCAAAGACGCGCCCTTCGCTGGATCAGTGGGTTCATTGCGTCTATCTCGTTAAAGCTCATTGTATTCTCTCTCCCTCTTCCTGTAAACTGCACAAATTTTATATTTTAATACTCGATCTAAGCAATGAATTAAAATGAGCTGTTCAACTACAAATCACACAATCTAACAACCTTTCAACGCCGTCATTGTATGTCCTGCAGATCCGTCTCCTTTTAAAAAATCCTACGTCAATTTTGAAGAATGAAGACGATTGGTGTTATTGGAGGCAGCACAACGTTCGCCACGGAGGCGTATTACAGGGCAATTAACCATGGCATATGTCAGCGATTGGGGGGCCATCATACCGCCGAGATCATCAACTCCATGGACTTTGCAAAGAGCGCGCACTTTGTGGAAAACGGCCTTTGGAAAGAGGCATCCGAATTTCTCCACTGCAAAGCTTTAAGCTTGCAAAGAGCGGGTGCGGATTTCATCATCTGTGTGTCCAACACATGGCACAGATGTGCAGACGAATTTATGAAAGGCATCGACATTCCGCTCCTGCACATTGTCGATCCCACTGCCGAAGCAATTGCAGAGGGAGGTTACAAAAAGGTAGCTCTGCTGGGAACTATGGCGACGATGTCCGAGCCATTTCTCAAGGAGCGCTTCGAGCAGTTTGGGCTTGAGGTAGTTGTCCCGACGACGGATGCGCAGTCGTTGATCAACAGGATCATCTTCGAAAAGCTTTTTATGGGAGAGGCCAGGGAAGAGTCGCGCACAGAGTATCTCGCGGTTGTGGATGAGCTCTACGCGAACGGCTTCGAGACGGATTCTTGGCTGCACAGAGATAGGGCTGCTCATTAGTCAAAGCGACAGACCGAATATTTCACATGTTTGACATTCTTCCTATACATGTACAGGCAATTGTACAACAAAGGCTGGCTGATGGTCACAGTCCCAATGACTAAAGAGAGTCAAGGGAATGATTGCGCAACTTTGAAGGCAGGACAGATCAATTGAGAGCTGTGAACTCCTCTCACCTTCCACACTAACTAATAGATAACTACAAGACTACCTTTAGAGAGGTTTGACCATAACCCAATCCTTCAACATCGAGTTCCCTAATTTGAATGTCATTTCCCCATGCTTAAGGTAACCAGACCTGCTGTACAAACGCTCTGCATTTGGGTTGAGCTCCCATGACGCCAACCATATATTCTTGAATCCCATCAACGCTGCCTCTTCTTCTGCCTTCAAAAGCAGCTGCTTTCCTAGCCCAAGTCCTTGGTGTTTCTCGCTAACGTAGAGTCGTTGCAATTGGATCTTGTTGTCGAGGTTGTCAATACACCTTTCTGAACTATCTCTTCTCAACTGGGCGAAGCCAAGAATTGCACTGCCTTCCGTTGCAACAATGAAGGTTACAGCAGGATCCTCTAACTCTGCAGCGATGCTGGTGGCTGAATATGACTGCGAGAGATATATATTCAAGTCTTCACTTGGCATGAGGGCTGAGAAAGAATGTGCGAAGACGCGTGAGCCAAGTGTCGATATTTCCATGGCGTCTTCAGCCTTGCCGTGTCGTAATTGAAAGCTGGGAAGCATTTGGGGGTTTGACTGATCGTCGCAAGGCCACGTTGCTGCTAGGTGTCCAAAATCGAGAGATTAACAATGTCAGGCTAAAGACTAGCGATTCTTGATTGTCTTATGGGCGTGCTCATTTAGATTCTTTCAATGATTTTCTTCTATTTTATCTAAGACTTCGCGGAGTGAATTGCCTCACCTTGAACAACTCGCGCCCTGCTGATCGCATGAAGGGCGTGTCCCACTTCGTCCCATTCTCGGCCTTGTTAGAATTGTCGCAGAAAGTAATGGAACGTTCACTAATGACTTGCATAGACAGCGATTCACAGATTCGTACATTGTAGCCCAGAAATTGAAGTCTTCATAGTCAAGAAAGTCTAGTCCTGATGCTTTGAGGGTAAAGCAGTGAATATATCAGGCTAGGCTTATACTTCTCAACAAGTTAGCTATGGCCTGCTCACCCCGGGACACCATCTAAATGTGTATCAAAGCGGTGTCATAGTAGGCTACTAATTCAAAGGTTCAGAAACGCTAAACTAAAATCTGTCCTATTAAGTTTATATCCCTAGTAGAGCTTTCTACAAGTATAGTGTGCGACATTTATATCTAAACCTCGATATATAAGCTAAGAAATCAAGGAACCGCCCCTGTTGAAAATGACTGCGCTCGTCAGCACGGGAAAGATTACACCGGCGCATCTCAGCTCGTTCAGCTTGGTGAGATCGATCCTCAAAGGTTGCTTATCTACCCCGACCCGACCCTATATGCTCTTATATATTGCTTCCGTCCATTCCGTATAAAAATGACTGAAATTGGCAACGAGCAGGCTCAAATTCAGCCACAATCCCACCTCGTCTTTACGTGGACCCCATATCTAGCTGTGGGTGGGCGGGTTATCTATCGTTTGGGCCCCCTTTACGAACTGCACATGGCACCTTACCATTGCCAAGGCGGTAGCATCTTCAGGTCTCCTCTAGTGCGTGCAACGATCAGCATCCGCGCGCTCACCAGCCGCAATACTGCCCAATGTCTGGCTTCGCATTTGGCACCTCTTGCGTCAACACTCTCTCCAACGGATCCGGGCGCCAAAGACCGCCGAGCGAGCAAATATATCGCACATGACCAGAATGACATGGCTACCCTGAAACCTGCTGGCTGCCGTCAGACCCCAATTGTGACTCTCGGGACCGTACGATTACTGACAGATCACTAAATCCGTAAGCGAGGGGGACTGGAGACAAAGCTGCATTCCAGAGGCACAAAGCCATCAACAACCAGCGACACCGGCCACTAATATGTTCATCTTTGTCCCATCGTCCGTGCTCTAATGGCGCGCTTGCTTTCAAGCCCCAGAGATCCATCTACAGCTGGACAAGCTCGCTGCGGCACGTAAAACTGGCCACACGCCGCATGAACCCAACGCAGGTTTAGGGCCGCGAGCCCACCAGCTGCAGGAGGTGAAACCAGATCATGCAGGGGGCGTGCCCTTTTTTCGTGTGTGTCGCCACTCCGGCTTACTCTGCACCCACGATGAACTCTGTTGATGGTGTGTTGGACAAAATGTATCTTACTCCCGCTTCTTTGGGAGTGATAACCCCCCCATGGCGTCCATGTATGTGAGGGAAAATTGCCCTTTCTCCATCACTGCCGAGGGATTGATTGCACGACTGCCGTGGTAGACATTTGCAATCATGCCTGGGCCAGAGTACCCTCGCAGCAGTGAGAACATGGTCCTCATTTGGGGTGCGGCCGACACGGGGAAATCAGCCTTTGTTCAGCGAGCCTGCTACGACGTGTTCCCCCCAGAGGTAAGCGATCTCAAATTGGTGTCCCACCACGAAAGCATCCCGACATCAATGACTAGCCGGCTAACTACGATGCAATCGGACAGCTCGACCCGTTCGACGGCGAGGGAGATCGCAAGCTGGCCGTGGTGGACGGCGAATCGCGCGCGCTCTGGATATTCTGCGTGAGCAACATAGCCGCGACAGGCATGGTGGAGAGCTTCATCCGGCGGAGCGACATGTTCGTGCTGGCCTACAGCGTGGGGTCGGACGATTCTTTCTTCCAGATGAACAGGGCATATTATCTGATAAGGGAGTTGAGGGGTCTCTGGGCTGATGAGCATGTTCCAATAATCATAATTGGCAACAAGTGCGACCTCCCCTCGACGAGGAGGGCCTTGCCAGGAGGGAGGCGGCGGGGCTACGGGCCATCTTCCCACGACGAGGTCAGAGTCGTGTCCTACGAGGAGGGTGCCTGTTTAGCTGAGCAGTTGGGATGCCCATTTTTTGAAACCTCGGCCAAAGAGAACATTAATGTCGAACAAACATTTAATGAACTGATCAGGGCACACAATAGGCTGGAGGACCTGCGGAGAGAGACGAAAAGAAGGTCGTGTAGAGTACCGCCGAACAGCATCCCACTACCTACGTGTGCGATTCCCACGCTGCCTGTGGGCGTCGAAGGAGGCAAAGAACGGTGGCGAAGGGCCATTAGAAAAGTCATACAAACTAGAAGAGTGATACAAAGAGGAATGACAAGATACTGAGTTTCATTCGGTCTGGAGACTCCTTGATGTTCCATGAGAGCGAACAAAAGCGTTCGTACTGCGCTTCAAGATAAGTTTTCCTTTGGTGATTTGCTAAAAAGACTCTTCTGACTTTTTTACTATGATGAGGTCCGGGTTAAAAAAAACACTATAGCTGTTCTTAGGCGCTTTGGTTATATTCGTAGTGCGATTAAACCAATCCTCGTTTTGTTCTCGGTCGGTTTGTGCATTGGACATTTTCGCATAGTTACTCTTCAAAGCGCACCTTTCTGCGAATATGAATTCACCAAGAATATTCGTCATTAATTGGCATGCTGGGTTAGTTGAAACCCTGAAAACGCTCCTTATAAACCCACCCAGAACGTGTATCCCTCGGCAAGTTGCAACTCCCAAGTATCTGCGAAACTTCCAGTCAAAACATTCATCTATCTTCAGAAACTCCATCACTTCCCAAATATCCAGACCAACAATCTCAAAATGTTGCTTCTTGCAATGTTTCAAGACTGCGAGGATAGTGATTGCGTGGTGAAATGCAGAGGTGCAGAGTTCAAGGTCTACCAGAGTACTCTCCGCAAGGCATCCCCACTCCTCGACGTATACTTCGGTTGCTGCTCTAAGAAAGGCGAAAAAGAGGTCTTGTTGCTTCATGATTTCAGAGTGTACACTGTCCAAGCATTGCTGGAGTTTATGTATTGCGCAAACTATTCGCTCGGATCAGATACCATCAAAGACCTAAAAACCGAATGCGAAACAGGGCCAAAAGCAATGGGGACCGGAGCATTTTGGAATTCGAAAAACACTATCGGACAAAAGAATCTTGTAGCCGCTTGCATGTTCCACATGACCGTGGGAATCGCCGCGCGATACTATGGGATGAACTCCCTCGACGATCTCTCCAGACATAAATTCGAGATCTCCTTGTCTGGGGTTGAAGCCGAGGGCTTGGCTCAAGTGGCGCGGAACGCTGATCGACTGACAGTTGACTTGGAGACGCGACGCCTGGTTGCTAGGGCTGTTGTAGGGGCAATGCAGAATGACGACAATAAGCATGATTTCAAGTACCTCAACATGTCAAAGATGTCAGAGGAATTTCGTAAATTACTTAACGAGAATCTTGCGTGTCGGCTGAAAGCTGAGGAAAACCTCTCAAAGAGGCTGCAGGGAACAGGAGTACTGCTCTGACAACCAGTAGTTTCTGGACAAATGAAATGGAATCACACAACAGTTTTGGCTGTTGATTAGATGAGAGATAGATGATACAAGGCTTTCTTCCATTCACTGATGTTCTAGTATTATTATTATAATTATCATTACATGACCACATGTGCATGTCATATCATCGTAAATCGCTATGCTAATTCAATAAAAATCAGTCCAGTCCATCATCGCAGGTTATATGTCTCCGATGCCATCTTATTCCTGTAAACCTGCTCTGCAACTTCCCCCGCCATAACGGGTGAGTCTACAATGTAGCACTGTCCAATGAGTTGATAGTGATCCTGCATCTTGCGCACTACGAATGGCAGCGGTGCCCCGAAGAAGACCACTACCTTGTCCTCTGCCCCGCTTCCCTTGGGACCCAACCCGAGGCGTCCATGTTTCGTGAGGAAGACTCGCCGAGCGTTTGCGTACTTGACCACTCCAGCAAAAAATTGGGCAGCGTCTCCGTATAGCGGTGGAACTGGTTCGCCGTCTGATCTTGCCTGTCCCAAACGATCGAGAAAAGCCCGGGCTTGCCGTCCGTCATCAACACGACATTCAACGAACTGCTGAACGATGTTATCTGGGTCTGAGACTGGGAGTATACCAACGGGAGGAGCATCTGGCAGGCCACCAGCGGAAAGTGCTTCGCAGAAAGCTACATCCAGAGGCCCGCTATCTCGATATTGCTGCCCAGATGGATCCGCCAGAGAGGAAGGAAAGAAGTGCGACCAGGTCTGCTCCATCAGCAAGATATTCGCCTCCTGAGTGCCTATTTCAAAAGACAGAACATCAGAGACAGATTCGATATTGTCCACCCAAAATCCATCAAGGGAAAGTTGCAGCGGGTTCTTCGGTGATCCCTTGCTCGGGTTATCGTGAACTCGAGCACATGGGCTTCGGCCGGTGACAAGGCCTGCGCGGAAGTAGCTATGCATCACGCTGCTTCCTCGCTTTTCAAACCACTTCGGTACCCAGGTTGGATAGCCGTCAGGTTCAGAAACATTATGGTCCACAAGGTTCAGGACATCCAAGTCGCCTGGTGGTCTGTGGATCAGAAACCTCGTGAGGTCAACATATGTCTGCACATCCGACTTACGATAGTCGGCCGCAAGAGCCGGCATATGATAGCTCCCCATCTTCCTCCCCGGCCATTTCGCGCCTACCTGTGACAATAATTGGAGGCCTCTATACGCAGTTCGGCGAAGAAGCGGCCCCGTGCGCGTGAGTGTGGCGATTGGATCCAGACCCTCGTCACAGATTCCTCGTAGACCAAACACCCTGTCACGCACATCATCCGAGTTGAAGCAACGCATCGTCTCCAGCAGCTCGAGGGCGCTGCCCATGGAGCCAGGAACATGGGACTGAGGCATGCCAGGTTCAGGCCGGTTTGCCCACACCTTCCACCAGACCTCGAGCGGGGAGTCCTGCTGCGGCGTAGCATTTGCTTGCGCAGCCGAGGACAGCGAGGGCCCAATATCGTTGAACGAGATTTCAAGGTCTCCGCTCTTGACGATGACCTCGGCAGCCGCCATGACCTCCACGACGCACCAGTAGTGGGTGAAATAGGGCCGCCGAAACATCTCGTGGAGCTGGTGCAGGTTCTCGGGAGAGAGGCCGTGCAGGAAAACCTCCCTCACCTCCTCCCGGGACTCGCTATCGACGGGGACCTCGCTGAGCCGGTCCTGCTCGTCCTCGACCTCACGGATCCTCGCTAATCGGTGGGCCAGCTCAAAGGCGAGATCCATGCCCTCCGTCTTGGGGCCGAGCCAGGCGATGACGCGAGAGGCCTGTTTGTAGATGACGCTCATGTCGCGGACCTGCCGCGAGTGCTCATCGACGTCATCCTTGTTTACGCAGAGGGCATCCACCCATAATGCACGCGGCTGCTCAGGATCACGCAGGGCGAGCAGCGCGGCTTCGAGGTTCGGCCGGATGGGCACCGCGTGGTTCTGGATCCATAGAAAGGCGCTGGGGCCGTTGGCGAGGCCTGGGTGGTGGGATAGCGCTTCGTAGGAGAACGGTGGTGATGTGATGTCAACGGTCTGGAGGTGCCCCTTGAGAGGATCATCGCCTGATCCGGGAGCCAGCTGGAACACGCGGGTAAAGAGACGTGATCGCTCCGGGGAGGGAAGCGCCTGGAAATAGGCCATAGCAGGCTTTTTTCGGGTCTGAACAGCAGAGGAACGAGCGCGGGGACGTAGGAAATAGTCAACGAGGTCGAAGGTATCCGGAATTACATGGACGTGATTAGCGGCGGTGGAGGACGCCATGATGCTATATATGATCAAGGACCATGATATGATATGATATGTACGGAGTGTGTACGGACAAATATGTACACACAGAGCAAAAGCAAGCAAATCAAACCAGGGCTGTTTCAGAATGTCGTCGTAATTGTCCCCTCCTGACGGGAGATGAGCCCAATGGCGCAAGGTAGCTCGTCCACGGCCCCAGCTATTACGATCGCCAGCCTATGTTTAGATGTCGGCAGGCAGGATGACGTAGCGGGGAAGAGGCAGGAGCCAAGGTCCAGGAGGCCGCTGGCATGGTTTTGCGAGGGCCAGCCCATGCAAAACAGCAAGACAGTGAACACGAGCCTGCGGGTGGGTTTCTGATGGATTTGGCCAGACTTCGAGGCAGTTGATTGATTTCATTTCGGTTGGTGTTGCGTGGTCGGTGTGTGGCGCAGTTTGTGCGTGGGGCGGAGTCTTTTTCCCGCTGGCTGTCCACTGGCTGCCACTAGCTCCAGGCCTCTTACAGCAGGCTGCGGCCCTACGAACACGCTATTATTAGAGCACGTCCACCGAAGGCAACAGCCAGGCTCAGGTCACGGGACCAGCGGTGTGGGTTGCTACGGCCTCCGCGCGCAGTCATCCTTCAACCAACATGGCATGGCTTTATCTTCTGCCCATGCCTGCACTTCTGCGATACGAGGTCAGCCTCTTTATTGAGCTGATTTCGCATCCCACGAAATAGACTTGGAAGGTTAGATGGGACCGGATGAACTGGGATGAGGGGGAATGGGAAGCGGCTGAGGCTCACAGCAGGTGGTATTTTGTCGTGGCGCAGACCTCACTACATACCCTATACTTGTTCCACCAATCGGTGTCATCCTGCCTCGAGTATGGTCTTACTCTCACTTACTTGGTAATTAGGCAAAAGAGTCGCGATATCTCGATCTGGTCAGTGCTTAAATTCCGGTTCGTTACCCCAGCTATTAATCTAATTTTAGTTTCCATCCGCAGTCTCCATCGTTCACGAGCTTCGCCTTCCACGACGAATCCACAATGGTCTGGATGCCGACTACTCCCTTGATTCCAACATGTTCCCCTTGCTGCAAGGCAAATAGCTCTGCTGTGTTGGCACTCTTTACGATACCGACTTCCAATATCGCCGTGTGGATCATGACCGATACGAGAAACATAATGGTGATGGTGATTTGTGCGGCCAGGAATGCCATCCAGCCCCAGCGGATCTCCACATACTGCTGGAGATCCATGATATCTCCAGTCATGCCGCCCAACTGGTCGTTTGTCCGGATACTAGAGAGATCAGTCAGCTCATGCACCTCGAATGACACAGCCGAGATCGCGTCTTTCGAGAACTTACTAGGATGTCATAGCGTCCGCTATCCTCGTGCTGAAGTGCTCTAGGTTATCCCAAGTTTTTCGGTCGAACTCTGCGCTGGACGTGTTTGTGTTGATTTCATTATACAAAGCCATCCCGAATCTCCTGTTGAATATAGATGCCCTGCCGCTCTGCCAGCTGGAGGACCAACCTCCGGAGAAGGCCTGTCGAAAGTAGTCTGGTAGTCTGTCATACGACCAGACCGCTGTAATGTTGAAGGTTTGGCTACTGTCTTTGTTCTCCAGAGTGAAGGAATTACCGTTGCTATCCGTTGGTGAGAATCTCTCAATGTCTCTAATTCGGGTTGTCGTGTTTGTTACCGTGGTTCTGGCAGTGCCGTCTACCACTGACACAGAATATTCATTGACACAGAAATGATACAGAAGTTCCACGGCCCGGTATCTGTACTTTTCGTCTGGATCGTAGTTGCTGTAGATGAAGAAGAACTGGGAAAATGTAGCCCGAAGCAAGTCTGGGTTACTGGCGTTGGCGAACGAAATCCGCTCGTCGGGAAATGGAGCGTAAGGGAAATCCTCAAGACTCAGCTGAGATTTGCTCATATTCGCTAATTGGGCGTTGTATTCCAAGTTGGTTCCTGGAGATGTCATGTTGACAATCTCCCGAATGGCCTCATTGTCGTCTGTGGAGTGCTTGACGTAGGCTATGCTGGTTGGTAAAGAAACATTGAATATAGTCTCTGAATTTGACGAGTTTACTTTCTTGACGGAAAGGCGACTGGTCACATTGGCCATACTAACACACACAGCCAACGAGCTAAACGGCTCCCAACTGCAACCAGATGAGGAGCAGACAGGTCCAGGCGCGGGCCAAGAGTCGTCGAAAGGAAGAAAGGTTGCTTGGTATGCCGAGTTGGTAATAGCATCTAGAAGATCCTGGTCTGTTTTGGTTGATGATTTGTCAGGCATGATCTAACTTGGCTTCATTTCCACTACTAGGAACACGTACCTCCAAGACCCGATTCCCTCAGAGCCATGGGATATGACCGGGCTGCCCCCACGTTGCAATTCTCTTTTGTTCCTTGCAAGGTGTGGTAGCGATAGGCAATTGCAGATTGTGTGAGGAAAGAAGTGACCAGGCCCAATGCGTAAATCAGGGTTGCGAGCACGATAAGAAGTATAAACCTGAGAAAGTCACCCATGCTTAGCCATCGTTTAGGACACACAGCAGGTAATGTAGGAACTTACCTCCCCCTTGTCTTGGGAAGTAGACGCAACGCGCCAAACGGCCCGCGACTGGCCTGATCAAATAGATATAGTTCCCTGAGAGATCGCTGTTTCGTGGCAAACCAATTCCATTTTAACTGAGAGACACCTTCGATAATTGGCACGAGCGTCATGGCTCGGCAGACAGTGGCCAGAAACGCAACCAGCGTGTTGAGTGTGAGCCCCATGGGCCAGTTCGGCATATGCTTGTTGTCGTACTGCGAAAGAACGACAACGAGCACGATGAAGATAACGACAATGAGTAGACACCAAACCAACTCTTCTATCCATGCCCATACATGCGCCAAGAAGCCGGAGGGGCTCTTCGGCTGCACCGGTGCCTCATAGTCGCGGTATGTGGTGAAGCCAGCTTCCACCTGTTTGGCAGCGTCAAAGTTTGTTAGGCGGGACTGTCGAGCGCTTATAGGTGAGACCCCAGGCTCTACGGAGCCTCTGTCGCTCTCTGCGCGTGAAGTCACTGGTGACACTGGTTGCAAGCTTTGCCTTGGCTTCGAGAGTCGCGCATTGGCTGTTGTCATTGGCGATATCGGCTCCAGATGCAAGTCCCGCGTTTGATTCGGCTGATAATATGAGTGTGGAACCAGTCCGTCCTCATCCTCCGCCCGATATGCCATCTGGCCGCTGCTTCCTGCCATTTCGGTCTCTTGGAACTGCTCTACGACCCAAGGGCGAGATCAATCAATCATTCAACCCCTCCCTTATGGCATTGCGAACCCCCAAGTTCGCGATACGTCGGCCAGCGAACGAGGAAACATTGAATATAGAAAGGAGCGAGAACAGGAAGAAGAAAAGTGGTGAGCATTTGTTCAAAACTGAAACACTCGGTACGCTTGATAATCTATTCTGGGTGGTATCCGTGATAATCCCTGCCCATGCTTGAAGGAACGCTGACCTCCATCACACTCCAGGGTCGCGTTCGAGCCTTGACCAATTGGAAAGGGAAAGGTTTGATTCACATCCTAATTTCCACCAGCTGTTTCCGATGATCTGCTCTGTCTTGGAATCCTACGGGGGCGACATGGGTTCGTGTTTCTCTCGCTACCGGTCTACTATGCCAGTTCTGTAAAAGCAAATGCCGGTTTAATCTATTTGAAATCATAGAACTTCCATTTAGTCTTGAAATCCGGCCTCAGTTCATCGCCCATGATGAGGGCCTTGACCATTTCGACAGGCAGCATGGCCATCTTCAGGATGGCATCATGATACTCCTTCTGCGTCAGGTCTCCCGTGTCCACCACCAGCTCCCTGAGTTTCCACAGCTGCAGCGCTCCCAGCATGTACCCAGCCTGGTACAGAGGTGGATAGCTGCCCTCAACAGACCGTCTCACCTCGCCCTCGGCGTTACTTCGCTCGTGATTGATCCTGTCCACCAGGAGGTCGACCGCCTCTTGCGCCGTCATCTGGCCCATGTGGAACTTGAGCGAGAAAATGATGCGGAGACATCGGTGCATCCTCCACCAAAGAGCTCCGATCCTCCCCTCGGGCGTGGTGTGGAAGTCGTCGCGCTCGTAAAACAGCATCTCCCAGTACAGAGCCCAACCCTCGACGAAGAAGGGCGTGTCGAAGAGCTCTCTCCGGTGGGAGTTGTACCGGTCTGCCATATACAGCTGCAGGCGATGGCCGGGGAACATCTCGTGGAACGCCGTCGCGCGGGCGAAGTGCCTGTTGTTGCCTCGCATCACCATGAGCTTCATGTCGTGCTCCATCTCGACCACGGGGTACGAGACCCAGATGGTGGGACCGCCGAGGAAGAACGGCGAGACCTTTTGGCGCTCTGCTCCGATCATGGTCATGCGCCAGGTCGAATTGGCCAGCGGCGGGACAGTGACGAGATCTCTCTCTGTAATGAAGTTGCTGCCCTCGACAACGAGTTCGCGCACCAGCTCCGTTTGCTTGCCGGGCTCCACGTAGTCGTTCTTGACATGCTCGAGTGCCTTCTTCCAGTCGTCGCCATAGCCGAGCGCCTGTGACTGTTTGATCATTTCCTTCTCGCACCACTCGAATTCTTGGTTGCCAATCTCAATGATTTCTTCTGGGGTGTAGGGGATCATCTCGGCTTGGAGCTCAACCTCGACACCAGCTCGGCCAATTGGCTCTCCGACAATCGCATCCTGCCCACCGTCGTTACTGACTCCTGCGAGCTTTGTCTGCACAATAGTATGGTATTTGGTGAGAGCGTCAAAGAGTGTTTGCCAGGGTGTTGTCGCCCAAAAGTCAAAGAGGGGATCATAGGTGGCGTAGAATTTGAACCATTCTTGGAGCAATGCCAGGAGCTGCTTGATTGCTTGGGAGGCCAGATATCCAGTGGTTTCAGAGACGTCGAAGCCACCTCCCTCGACCTTTGCCTGAACCGCGATAACAGATTTGGTAATCTCGTTCAGTGTTTTTGCAGCATCCTTGGGGATCAGTGGCTTAACATCCTGGCGAGCTTCCAAGAGTCCCACGAGCTGGTCGGCGAAAGGGATAATGATGATGAACTGCTCTCTCGAGGCCTTTTTGAGCTTCAGATTGTTGAGTTGCCGGTTGTGAAAGGTCCGCAGCATGATGTAGTCGACTTTTCCATCCTGGTCCAAGGCGTTGAAGTCGATGCCTTCGAGCATCTTCAGCTCGCTGTTGTGGTAACCCTCTGTCGCTTCATAGCGGCGAGGTGCAATGTCAATATTGTAGAGTGCATTTATCTCTCCAAGATCGGCCTGCACACGACGAACATGATCCGCCATAGACATGCCATCGAAGTTGCTCGTCGAGGACGGATCCTCCCAGAACAATTTCAACGGTTGCTGGACGGATGCCATGTCGAAATCAGGATATGGAATAGAGGAACCGAGAGTTAGAATTAGCAGGGAGAAAATTGCCCAACCTAGAGACAAGCCCTTCATGTTGCAATGACTTATCCCAATCGGATATTAATACTCGAGTTTGACATGTGTTGTATGCAGGAGTATTGGCCTTTTCTGCAGTTACACTGGCTTTAACCTGATGAATGACTACACTCACATGCTGACAGGGTTCCCCGCCCATGTCCCGTGTTCCGGATAGATAACAACAAACCTGATTTGTAGGGTCTCTTGCCGGCCCCTAAACCGGGAAGCCGCCCGAGGGATAATTCAAAATCGGCACTCTGGTTCCGAGTTGAGACAAGCTGGACGGCCAGGCTTGCCGGTGAGAAGAATCAAATCAGCCTACCTGACCCGCTGCAACCAATGCTGTGAATCAAACTCAATTCGAATAGTTGGGCTAATGCCGCCAGGGTACAACGAATGACATTTCGGATGAAGAGGAAGGTCAAAATTGCTGATGACACATGTGCCCACATATTCTCTCGGATTACGAGGCCCAATTCATACAATCTACATCAGGAGACCATGATCAGTTTATTGCCCGCACTTTTAACCGCAACAACATTAATCCAGCATCTGCTCGTACGAAATTACCTGTTTTGATCGAATGCCAAGAAGGTGTTCATCGGATGTGATGCGATTCCCCGGGAGAAGATCCCGCGGAAGGTCAAAGAAGGAACGCGCCGTTGATTATTTGTTGTTTTGCCCATGCCTGTCCCTGTTTAAAGATGCATTTGATGGTGGCTTCCAAGTGAAGGAAAATGCGCGTTGCGAATGACATATTGTAGTCTTTGGGCATTACCTCAGAAGAAATAGATCTTACCAGAGCAGCAAACAAACCTCACTCGAATACTGATACGGCAACAATGACTTTTGTCTTTAACCATTTTGCGCAATCGTAGCAAATCATTCAGCAATGGAAGCTTGCCCGTCATGTGTACAAGTCTTCCAGTATGGCCTTTCGTAGTCGTGCAGGATCAACTAAAAGGCACTCTTATCGCGAATTTTATTGAATCTCCTAACAATATCCAATATCAATACTGGGACTCCGGCAACGCCAAGGGATTCAAGTTTGTTTGACTCCAAAATCATAGCAATTGAACAGAACATGAAGCCTTGAACCACATGACGATTTGCCGGCGGAAGCCTTGTCCCCGACCAAGAGGAAGATATATTGAAGGTTAAAACATAGATTATTCGCTGTACTGTTCCAGCTTCAACGGTCTCATCACTGCAATGATTCTTGACCAAAGTCACTTATTCCGAGTCTGACTTTGTAACCTCTAAGCATGTTTACCATTGCTAAGCCCTCTTCCTAGCAACAATAGCCTGTTAACAGATCTCGCTATCCTGGATATACAAAAACTACCTACTACTTAGGTACGGGCCAATGGAGCTGAATTACGCGCTCATATCGAACGAGATGGTGAACTTGGTAGCGTCAACTGGGACTGAAACTCACCAACGTCTGATACAATATTATAGGCTTGAGATATATGGATTGAATGAAAGTATCGCAGCAACTTCTCGCCATGATTAAAATCAACAAGCAACAATTATCAATGATCAAAAACAAAGCGATCACCTATGGGGGAAGATGGTTCTACCAACACAATAGGACAGAAGAGGGGACTGGATATTCGGGACTAAATGTGCATGTTGGTTGGTCATTTCCTTGGTATCATCAACTTTAGGTCATGAGAATAAATTTTTGTCAAATTCGTGTGAAAGGGTCAAAGTATTGACAAATCGTAGAACTTTGCTTGGGTTGCTAACACAATATGCTTATTATGATAGACTTATGGAGTGGTGTGCCGAACTCATCTTTTATGCGCATTTCATTTGCTTAGCTGCATGAGACACGATCGGAATCAAGCATGAGTTGGAAGCAGCGGGGTTTGCAGTTCCCAAGGTCACGATGGGAGTATTGTTTTACCTTGTTGGCGCAAGATCGCTGGCTATATATACATTTTATAACAAGTATAACTAGCTGGTGTCAGCATTACTAAATGGGAAGTAGCTGCAGCGGTATGGCAATATAGCAATGAAGAAAGCGAGATAAGCCTCCGACACATTGAGAGAATCAAATGCCTCACGACTCCAGTGGTGATAAGGTACTGCGTGTCATTATGTGCGTGTTATGGACATATTGAGCGATATAAGCTTACAATTAGCCTACGTGCCCGATTTAGAATTATTGCATAATTCACTTCTTACTTTAGAACTGGCTTGCTGATTGGATCTCTGGGCCATTAGCTAATATGTATGACCCCTCAGGCGGATGTTGGGTTGTAATCGCGTGACATGGTTTGGGTCAGCATGTGGTGGACATAATGGGGGGTGCAAAATATGTTCCCTGACCCAAACCACTCAGAACGAAGCCTGACAACCAAGCATACGGGTAGATTTTCCCGTCAATCCGTGGTGGAAAAGCATATTGCCACCCGTAATCTATACAATATCAGGTTTTCCCTGACTTTTGCCTGGCAAATACTTCCTCACTAGGCCAGGAAATGTTCTAGCTGAAACGATAGACCAGTCTAGAATCGTATCACTCGTATCTGCGGCTGGTATTAGCTTGTGATCCATCGCCTTGTCCTCCCTGCTAGCCTAAGCTTAAGCGAACTGCGAATGGCCTCGCTTCCCGGGGTTTTGTGTAGGGCTGAAAACAATTGAAGCTTAGGGCTGGTAAAGATAAGCATATCTATAAACGAATGCATGAATATATGTAGTGAATTAGGCTGAAACTCAGGAAGATGTCCCTTACCGACGGTATGAGGCGAATACGCCTTACCATTGCCCTGTAATCCTGGCGTTACTGTAGCATTGGAACTGGGTAAGTGGCATCTCATTGGTGGTTTGGGCAGTCATCCTCGACCATGGAACCCTGCCCTTGTATGTAACGTTATGGGGAGATCCTGCTTCAATAGCGTCAAAGGCCAGGCCCTTACCCATACTCTCCGCATCGTTAAGTCCGCCAGGGTTCGCTTAAAGAAACTCTCAAAATCCACCTGGGCCCTGTTTACTATGTGTTTGCGTTGATATCAGGCTACTCGCTTACAATGTAAGCATCGGCATCTGAATGATCACAAATGCGGTCTGATTAAACAATATGGCCCGCTCCTCACGAGATACGTTTTCTGGCGAGTTCGAGAACATCGCGTTCTTATTCGATTCGAGTCGAAAGATATCACTTGATTTGAAATTCCCAGTCGATACCAGCTATCCACCTTCGACTACCGTTGAGCAAATCCCGTCTTACGTACCACTGGAAGCAAGCGTGAGGGCCCGATGCAGGCAGATATGGGTACCTTTAACAGCTTGGATCACCAGTTTTATTGCCACCATCTTGTACTCGCTCTTCATCTATCGGGTTCTTATCGTCAGCAATCCAAAAATTGGGTCATGGATCGTCGACGCTTCCGAAGCAAACTTGTTGCTCTCTATATTCTCCCAGTTGTATGCTATGCTGCTCTTGTTCATGTTACAAGGTTTACTTGATGCTATGAGATGGACACTGGCGTCGAGAGCTGACGAGGGCGGGACTTCGGCTTCAAATTTCTTTCAGCTAAGCCCAGGAACAAACTGGTATTCTGTATGCAGATTGATTTATAACAGCGGCTTCAGAAACTCGTGGGGGCTTTTAAGGTACGTCGGGGAATACTACAGAGGAGTTGGATGTTAATTTTAGCAGACTTGCTCTGCCGTTTGTTGGTCTGGCATTTGGGTCCTTGTTAAAGTGTAAGTCTTGTCTTTCGTTTTTATGCATGAATGCGTGAATAAAATACTAAGTGTTTCTCCAGTCCAAAATACCTTCGAATACCACTTCGTATCCGGAGAACCGACTATCGACGTCTTCGCGGGAACTCTGATCCCTGACATTACAACCCTCAGTTCGATTCCGACATCATACATGGCTGCATTCTTCGATACTTGGGCACAACAATTGAACAATTTTCCACGCTATGCAAAGACTTGGTCGCTAGATAGCTGCACAGGAGAATGTAGTTCTATGTTTCTCCCTGGAGGAATGGAAATTGCTCGGCGTGTTGGCCCTTTTCTGAACACAACAGTTCTCAAAGGCGGTACATTTGAGAATGTGGAAGCCATAAGTATCGAAAGTGCACCAGGGCTAGCCCTCCGATTCGATCCGCTGGACGATGATTTCAAGTTTGACATTGAAACAGAGTGCAAGGCTTATATCAGTATGGGTGATGGAATGCAAATGTGTCTACGACAGATGAACGACTCAATTGCCGCTGGTAAGTTTTTAGTCACTTAACAAACGCTACCGACCTCTCTAATACATGGAACAAAGGCTGGAGAGCATGTCCCACGCTCCATACGGTAATGAAGTCATGCAAGACAATAGAATACTGGGGAACAGAGCCCTTAGAAACAAAGACTTTAATGACAGTCTACCGGCAAAATGCAACGACGATCTATAGTCGGGATAGCTTAGCGATCCAACAGATCACGAAGACTTCAGAGCCCAAAATTGCGTTAGTTAGTGCCTCGGACACACGAGCAATCTGGGATCACATTTTCACCCCCCGAAACAAATCAGGCGATCTGGATTATCAATCTATCAACGTCACGCTTCACCGGCTGGCGTGGAAGTACCGAACTTACTTCGAGTGGTTCCCTGATGATGATGCGCCAGTTGAGCAGCTTCAAAACTTTCTTGCTGTCCCGATGCAGTTTGGCGTTACAGCAATGCAGTATACCAATTATACAATGGTGACGCCAGAGGACAAGCGCGACTTTACCCGCGAAATGGTCACTACCGCTACCGGTGGCAAGTCAATTCAGAAGTTTGTTGGTCAAACTTGGACGTCATGGACATTTATTACTGCCGGTATATTTGTAGTTCTTTCCTCGGGCTCCGCATTCTGGTGGATTATCACGAGAGGCAATGTAGTGCCTAATCCCTCGGGTGTCATCGAAATTGACTTTGCGTCCAAATTGGTTGGTACAGCAAGACAATCAAAGAAGGAATCAAACCCTGATAGCGATATTGAACGGTATAGAGACATGGTCCGCGACTCTAGTCAGAGAATGGACACCGACTCTGCTTCGTTGTTCAAAGCGTTCAAGAGATGGAGGGTTGAAATTGAGGGTACTGAGAAGATGGATCAGAAAGAGCTCCAAGACGGATATCCTTCCCTGCTGAAATTTTCTGCGGCACGGAATCAGCTAAGTGATGATAAATCATAAGTCATTACCGGTGAGTTATTTACGATCATACATGAGATAAAGAAATCTTTTCTATTTACGAATTTTTACGGCAGTCGAAGGGACTCGATTTAATGAAAGGCTCTACCCTTTGATCCTTGATCATGAACTTAGGTATGTGCTCGACGAAAGAGCGCAGGTCTAGCGTATAACTTTCTATATTGCTGTGACGGTGAATTTTCAATCGCTAATGCTGTGTTTTGTGGGCGGAGTTGCTCCCTTGGATGTATCATTGCAGGATTGGGTTGCGTGGGTGAGTCAGATATTTCACGACTGGCCGCCTCAGGGAGCTTTGACAGAGCTTAAAGATGGATAAACTGTTATTTCGTTTGGGGCAGGTGTCATTCATTCATGTTACTATCGTGTTAAGTACATCCCCCTGTTGTTTCGCTTGAACCTGTCTAGATTTTCCGATTTAGCTTATCAACCCAGGCAGTTGATCGCGATCTCTCCATTGATGTTCTTTCCAGAGTGCACAGGAACCCAAATGTCCGCCCAAGTCTCACTTGGGAAGAACTGAGTCTGGTAATAGTCATAGAAGGGGTAGAACAGGACCTGGCCGGTCTTGTCGCACTTGACGTCAAACGTCAAGCCTTCAGTGACAGTGAAAGTATCTTCACGGCTGACTGTGATCCCCATACTGGCTGTGAAAATATTCCATGCACCGCCCAGCTCAATCGAGGTGGACACGGACCATTTGGTGCTTTCTGACACCTCGTACTTGTAGCCAACACCAGTGCCCAGGCGGGGGCCATACTCAACCGCACCGGTGTTGCGGACGCCAATTGCTGAGAATGGAGTATTGAACTCTTTGTCGTCTTTGACGCCATCGCGCTTCTGATTTCGTACTCGCTCGACCATCTTGGCTGGGATAGAACGCGCTTTCTGACGGGCTTCGGCTGGCTCATTCTTTGGGGCATGCTCGGCCTTCCACTTGTAGTAGGCCTCTAGTGATGTCTTGCCGGATACCACTCCACTGGAGCTTGTGCTAACATCAGTGAGAGCTGGCGTCGACTGGTCCTCGTCATTGAAAACGTCGGTGATGGTAAAGGTCTCGGTATAGGTGCCACCGGCCCGCCACGACACGCACTTGTCGTGAACCTTGTCGTAGTCTGAAGCAATTGCACTTCCAGTACGCTTCATGACAGTTCCAGCAGCATCATTTGTCATTGTATAGCAGTGGGTGATGCGGCAGTTGCCATCATTCTTGTACCACCACTTGCACGAGGGTTGGGGGATGCTGTCCTCTCCATTCTCGTGGAAGACCTCCTCATTGTCTCTCATTGCAAAGTCAGAAATAACGGTGTCGCCTAGAGTCATCATTTAGTTAATAAGCAGTAAAAAGCATGTGCCGAGTGGTCATGACTGCCAGGCAAATATGCTCGGGGATGGGGGAGGAGCGTACAATCATCATACGCGGGCAGCCGGTACCCGTTACACTGCATCTGGGCTGCTACCAGATTAACTCCGAAAGCAGCAGCCAGGAGAATATTAATGAGTGCCATTTTGTATCGACCAAAGGCGAGTCAAAATGTAGTTGAGTGAATGTAGTGAAGTGAGAGAAGGGGGCGAGTCAAGACAAGACGCTGTAGAGACACAACAACAAAATCGTGTCCAGGCTGGCCGTCAAGTTTTTATAGTCAAGTCCAATGCTTGCCGACAATACAGGACAAGGGTCAAAAGCATATTCCACAAATCTGTTTTTGCAGACAGAGTTCACTTGCACGACGTAGTTGCCAAGATCTATCCTGGTTTCGCTGTTTGAGATCGTCAGGAGAATAAACGTTTCCACAACGTACATGGTCACTTGTTTCAAATGCGCCCACTCTAAACAGCCGATCAGGGCTGAGGGCTAAGCTTAATGCATGCAATACTTCATGGAAGGTTGCAATGTGTCTGTCTTGGCATTATGCTCGTCGTCGCACGTTCGACTTAAGACGAATAAAATGGAGAAGATAAGAATCAGGAGCTTCAAGACGAGGTGAAGCTGTCTTTGATACAACTTCATGAACAAGTGCGATTTGGAGGATCAGCTCTCTGACATCACAGCTCCAGAAGCAAAATGTAAGCCGTACCCGCAAAATGCTGACACCGCCATAAGCATAGGGCAATTACCAATATCGCGAGAGTTATCCTCTTGGGAATTGGATAACAAGGCAGCGATGAATTCTTCAAGAAGAAGTTAAGCTTCCTACGATGGTTTTACACTTAAATTTAGTGTTCTTTTTGGCTCGCCATCGCGACCTAGGGTCATGGATCTAATGCATCACGAACTAAGGTAAGGCAGTCTAACATGGAGGCTGACACAGTGCTGCTTCAAAGCTTGGACTATGACTTGAATTGCTTCATTCGGCAGTTGAATCACTCACGCTCATGTCAGGGCGATCGGTCAGGCATCGTGGGGTAAGACTACTCGTTTCGGGGCCTAGGAGCCAGCCAACGCCTTCCAAATCAAGCACAATTGGTGAAACAGCCCCATTCAAAGACTGTTTTAGAGCATTTCGAATATGTGGCACAGCAGATGATCAAATTCCAATGCCGCTGACTTCAAGTTGATGATCATTGCTCATGTTCATCTGACTTTGGCTTCTGCCTGCTATGGAGTCTCACCAGAGGGCTTGTATCAGCATCCTCAGAAACAAGGGGGTTTTCAGGTGAGGAGTAATCTAACAACATCCCAAACACAAGTGAAAACATGGTGTGGAGAGTTGGACTATGAGCAGAGTTACTTGAGCGGCGCTTAGATCGACCCTCTCCCGTTCTCTTTCAAGATTTTTCCAAGTATCTGATGAACATGCCAGACTTTCTTCTTCCTGGCGGCGGCTATTAAAATACTTACCGCACTTCTTTACAAAATCAAGAAGCTCTTCGGGCATCGCGAGGAATAAATTTTTTCCCGTAATAGAAGGGAATTTAGTCTCGAATTGTTGAAGTTTCGCCTTCACCCAGGCTTCTCATTAGCACTCTGATCCATTGCCCAATTCACATATGCGGCCAACTCTAGGTTTTGCACGTCATGGATTCTTTCTTGCATGTTTGAAGTGCCCCAAAACTAGAAGGGGTTGAAGAGCTCCTTTGCCAAAATCTCATAAATATTGGAGCTACTTCGCCGTGCATTAACCATATCTACAAACCGGGCTCATCGCTGAGACATAGCCCAATTTTACTAACGAAGCTAAGTACAAGAAAAATATCAGCATGCTCTCAAGAAATCCATCGGTTTTATACGCTGTACATGCGGCTTCAAGTCGATACCACTAATCGGTTAATTGGATTTTTTTTCTTCATGATACAAGGCACTCACACACGCCCTGCACTCAGACCATATCACGATTCGATAAAATTGCGCTCCTTTTATTACATTTTCATAGTCAATACTTCTCATGAGCCATTTTTAATAGTCCTATGTTACACACTTTGAGGCGAAATCTTTGCATATAGTATTCGAGTAGATGGGCATATTGAGTTCTCTTATGGAGTTGAAATTCTTCCTTCCATGTCCTTACGACTACGATATACGAAAGACACTCAGAGAAGTAGAGAAGCCAAAGTAGGACATAGTAACTCATAGAACCAAAATGGAAGTGAAAGTTTTATGTCTTGGGCGAAAGACGGTCCTCGTTTTGTGTTGACGATGCAGGTTGTATCAATTCAGTCCTTTCAACTTGTGCAATTGAGAAAGAACTCGACATAGGAATTTGTTCGACTCAGCGGCATACTCTGCTTTTATCGTCAATCTCACAGGCAACACAAATCCTCAATGGTACTTTCAATTTCGTCTTTCCAACAATGTTATGCAGATGATAATTATCGTACAATTACCTGTCACATGAAAGCATTCGACAACTTTAGTCCCTGTCAACCACATCACTCATAAAATCATCAGTCCAAAGTTCGATGGCAGCCAGTAACCAAAACTGGAGATCCGGCACGTAGGTCGCCGATGTCCCAATAAAGCAGGTGAAGAGAACACGACGAAGAAATGACAACCAAGTCCGGTGAGCGACCGACACGTGAAGGCTCCTTGGCGAGTGATTCGGCGCTGCATCTAAAAGCAGTTTTCATGAAGCTAAAAGGGACTGGCGGTTGTAGTATCAGTGCATTTGAGGGTTCACTCATGCAGGAACGGAGCTTCTTCTTCATTATTCGGTAAGCTCCTCTTCTTCTAGCCCCATTGATAGCCTTAGACAAACCCCAATACGGAACCCCTGTAATACAACGGACATCGGCTGTTGATTAGGCATGTCACTCCATTGGAGACTCCAGCCACCAGCGTAGAGAGCTTCCAATCAAGTAGACGAAGATCAATCAAAAGCAAGGCAAAAGGCGCCAATTGCTACCTTATCTTCAATTAGGCAATAAGGCCGTGACCTGGTCCACAAAGATTGTAAGGAGAGCGTAGCAATTCCCACCCAATCGAAAAGGGTTTCCAAGACGCGTGCACGCCGTTCTTTCTGCTCAGAGGCCCGGATATATCCATTCTGTCGTCGTCATGCGAATATTTGATGCTACCTCGACGGCAAGTCGTCCGCGACTACTTGAACTCGACGTCTCCTCGGTCACTTTGGCTCAATTCCTGAAATTCCATCACAAACAAAGGCGGAAACATTTTCCTCGTAATTAGTACCCATCGATACCGCAGCAAAATGCTAGGGAAGTCCTTTTTCGTTTTCGCCGCGTGCGTATCCGGTGCTGCTGCAGCATCCGGTTCGTTCAGCTTCCTCACAATCAATGTTGCCGGCCTGCCAGCCTGGATGAACGACAACGGTGTGCCGGGCGACAAGACTACCAATGCCAAATCAATCGGTACTCGTTTTTCCGAATTGAACTATGATATCATTCACATGCAGGAGGATTTCCAATATCATGCTGCCATCTACTCGACTGACACTCACCCATACCGCACTCCTACGACTGGAACAGTTGTGTTTGGCTCGGGGCTGAACTCAGTTGCAAACTATGATTGGACTGGCCTTACTAGAGTCACTTGGAACAAGTGCAATCTAAATAGCGGCGATTGCTTGACCCCCAAGGGATTCACCTACATGCGAATGGCAATCCAGGGTGTTGAGGTTGATCTCTACAATCTCCATGCGGATGCTGGGTACGTTTTCTATATTTCCACGTTATGACTCAAAAGCCTGACAAGAAATTCTCGAATAAAAAGTTCCGATTCCGGCGACGTCGACGCTCGCTCTGCAGGAATCGATCAGATCCTTGCCTACGTGAACGCCAATTCACAAGGCCGCGCCGTCATCATTGGTGGCGATACCAACGATCGCTGGACCAACGCTGGAAGAAGCATCAACAAGCTCACGGACGCGGGATTTACCGACTCGTGGGTTAGCCTTATCAAAAAGGGTACTTATCCCACAGCCGGTGCTACAGCAGATCCTTGTGGCAACCCAGCTGATGACAATGACTGTGAGATTGTTGACAAAGTTTTGTGAGTCACTACTCTTTAATTGGCCCCAGAGAGAACAATTACTGACTTGCCTGTGTAGCTTCCGTTCTGGCAGCTCGGTCAAGTTGAGCGCGACTTCATTCAGCTATGTTGGGAAGAGTTTCTTGCAGTCGGATGGCAACATCTTGACAGACCACAATCCTGTTCTTGTTCAATTTTCATTCACATCCTAAGTATGGGTTTTAAAGTTGAGTAGGTGAAAGTATACCACCGCGTCACCCAAGCAAACGTCCAATTTTGTGTGACTTTGATAGTAACCTGCCGTCCACCTGATACTTAGACTACCCTGTAGTCCACAGTAACTCGGTTTGATGTGTTGGAAAGATGTCCTTAGTTTACCCCTCAAAATTAATAACACGCTACTAGGCTGTGGCCGAGCCTTTATAATACTTAGGCTTCAAAAGATTTAACCTCGTGATTTTAACATGTCCTGTGAGGACCCTTACTGTATTCCTGCCGTCTTGTTTTGTGGTCACTGTAATAATGTAATTATGTACCATTATTTGTTTGTCTTCGTAATAGTTCTATGCCCCAGCCAGTGAACCACAACATAAAGATCTATATGCGATGGTCATCACGACGAATCATCGACCCTCGTAAGACCTACGTGAATAACGAACGTCTTGTGTTGTTCATATTGTCTCGAAGAAATTGTCGTCGGGAGTGCTGTGATAATCACGCGAGCGGTAAGCACTACTGCAACTAGTCACATAGACGATCCCACAATGAAACGCGGCTGCTCCAACCACACCCAGCATCTTACGGCTTACCTAGTCCGTGCGCGCCTCAATGGGTCTCAGGATGAAAATGCCCGTCTGGGGCCGCTCTCATCTCGAATCAAATGCCGTAGATATGACCTACCATTGCCGAACCCATAGCATGCTAGGCAGGGCTAGACAGGGTCGCAGCTTTATGAGTTTCGTGCTGGTTAAAACCGGCTTTGCCCCTGATTGTGCCCTCTTTGTTTGTCCATGGTCCCTTTCCCGCACTCTGCGTCGTAACCTCCTGCCAACAATGGGTTTCTCTTGACTGAACCTACCGCCCTTGGTCTGAGAGAGGGCTGCGAAAAGGGAACATGAAGCTGCTGCGCGGCTTGGCCGCTCTGGCGCTTTCTGTAGGTTTTTGTATGTTTTCGCGTGGTCGATTGGACCAATTACGCAACCTGGCTCAGCTTCTAATGACTCGTCCCAGATCCGACAGGCTCATCTGCAGGACTATCCTACTCGACGGGGAACAACCAAGATATAAAGTTTCGATGGGAAGTGAGCACAGAATCCAACAATGTCTACTTCAAACTCGACGCGCCCATCGCCTACTCGTGGGTCGCCCTCGGCATCGGCAACAGCATGCAGACGGCGGAGATATTCCTCATGTATCAGGACGGCGAAGGAAACGTAACCCTCAGCACGCGGAAGGGAAGAAACCACATCATGCCCGTATACGAGGAGAGATCCGGCGTCGAATTGATCTCGGGGTCGGGCGTCTTGAACGACAGGATGACGGCAAAGGTGCGATGCAGCGATTGCAATAAACTCGACCTGGAAGGTGAAAACAACTGGGTGGCTGCATGGTTATCAGGCGAGACAATACAGTCGACGAGCGTTCAAGAACCAATCGATCATCATGAGGGGAGGGATCTATTCAGCATCGACCTGGCGATGGCGGCTACAGACTCTGAAGTCAATCCGCTGGCGGATTCCGACGACGATATCCTTTCGAGCGGTGCCGTGGTAACAGACGCCACGGTTGCTAAATATGATTCCATTCGCCTGGCACATGGTATTATTATGACCGTCGTCTTCGTGGCAATGTATCCGATTGGGGCCTTGCTGATGCCGGTTTTGGGCAACTGGTTCCTTCATTCCGCCTCGCAACTGTTGGCGTTCATTCTCATGTGGGCTGGCGTTGGTCTTGGAGCCACCTTTGCTAGGCAATATTTCCTCGTGAGTATTCATATGAGGCACCCAGTCGCTGGTTGATTTTATCTAACTCGAATACCTCGTTCTAAGTACGGCAGGCAAGCGCATACCATCATAGGGAGCCTAGTCGTGATATTACTCTGCCTCCAACCGGTACTTGGCATCCTCCATTCAAGGCATTACGCAAAGCATGAGGGACGTGGACATGTGGGATCAGTCCATGTTTGGTACGGTCGGTCCCTGATGCTCCTTGGTGTTCTCAATGGGGGCCTTGGTCTGCAGCTTGCGGGCCACCGAGGGAGTGCTTGGGTCATTGCTTACAGTGTCATTGCTGGGCTCGCCTTTGCTTCTTACTTAGCCTCTATCATCTACAGCACTCGGAAATACAGTCGCCGGAAGCAGGAGCCTTCTGAAGCTGACCTTAATCGCAATTGGCCGCTCTCTAATATTAGTTTGGATTCGTATCTTACCCAGGAAGGCCCGCATAGATAGATTAATGATGTTGCAAATACAATACGACAGGAACGAAGTTAAATATTATATTGAACTCCGCACACTATTTTCTAACTTGCGTACTTAACTTGGCCAAAGTTTGGGGTATTCGCTCTGGGAGAGCAGATTCGTTCATTCCAAACCACTTCTTTGACCCAAAGCGCGTTGTAGGGGTTTGGACACAAAACCCTCGTACTAAATGATAGATATGAGAACCAAACCGCAAATAAGACATTAGGAAATTTATTTCGCACAATTTGTTAATAATCCTGCATTCTAGAAAGGTCCCCTCTATAAGAGTCGCTTCTTTGGCACTCTCATCAACCAGTAAAGGAAAAGCGCAGCAAAGACATTGAAGACGATGTAGGCCCACATGATCCCATAGTTTCTCCACCTCTCGTCATACGATGCATCAATGGTCTGTAAAAACGCATCTGTCGAGGCCAATGGGCAGAAAAGGCACGTGTCCGTCGAGTCCGGATTGGTGACATTGCCACCCGCCATTTCCATGTAAGGCTCAAGGTACTGGCCGCATGTTGCTCCTTGGGAAGGCTTGAATTGAAGGAGCTCAATGTCGGAGCAGGTTACTGGGTTTTGGGCCAGACCTGTTGAGAGAAGGGCTGAGACCAGATATGTCAATGGTGAGACGCGGTACATGAAAATCCAGAAGCCAGGAAGGGCAGTTCTTGAGACAATGACACTGAGGAACAAAGTTAGTCGGTCTGTGTTAAAGGAAGAAACTCACGAGGAAGACTTACCCGCAGAAGATTAAACAGAAAGCAAACAAGATGAGGGAAACCGTGGCTCCCACCTCAGCCATCTCGACACCTGCAATAACCATATTCGCAAAGGTAGACTCAAACAGCATGAAAGCCCACAGCAGAAGGAACATAAGCGCGCTTCGCTCATTTACGGAGTCGGAGAGCTTCGCATTATTGTTCATCCCTGTGAGGTAGTAAAATAAGACGTAAAGAAGAACACCAACTAAGGAGTTCCAGGGAATCTCGACTGCAATATTCGAGAGCATGAAGACGATCCATGAATACATCTTCGATGACCTTTCTCTTGCTTCATAGATCTCTCTTTGCTTTATGAAGTTGGGCATCGTCTGGTAAGAGAGGAATGCAAAGACGACGAGCAGCATGAAGACCGCAAACATCTGGTCTTGAAGACCAGTCATGGAGAGGTCCGCATCGTAGAAAGACACACCGATAAACAAGGCCTCTCAGAACATCAGCGTTATGTAATAAATCTTGCCGAATATTTTGTACTTACAGTTCCTCCAGAGAGAATCAATTTCGCGTAGATGTATGACGGCGTTCGCCAGTACTGTTGCCATACTCGGTAAAAGCAGGCCACGAACTGTTGTTGAAGAGACATTGCGTAAGTAGCCACGTTGTCATCGCCAGATATCTGTCCGCCGCTTCGCGACGTCGAAGAAAGCTCCTCCAGCCTTGTTTGGACCTGGCTGTATTCGGGGCTGTTCAGCCAGGCTTCATGCCAGTCTCGCGTAGCCTTGGATCCCGGGGCGGCTCCAATTACTTTCAGCATCCATTCGGCAGGATTCTCCTCTGGCTGACATTTCTCTCCTCCTTGTCTCTCGAAGTAGTCAATCAGCTGTCGAGAATCTTTTCCGAGGTCGCCAAAATACACCGTCTTCCCACCTTTCGCAAGAAGGAGGATGCGGTCAAATTGTTGGAAGAGCATAGCCGATGGCTGATGGATAGTACACAGAATGGCCTGCCCGTTATCAGAAAGCTTTCGGATCAAGGTGGCAATGCTCCAAGCGGTTTGGCTATCAAGTCCCGATGTTGGTTCGTCAAGGAAAAGAAGCAGGTCTGGCTTTGCAGCCAGCTCAACCCCAATCGTGAGGCGCTTTCGCTGCTCGACATTAAGGCCTAGCATTTGAATGTTAGAAATATTTGTTCAATCTTCCGAAGAAAAGATACCTTACCTTCTCCTGGAACACCGACAACGGCATCTGCATATTCTCCCATTTCCAGCAGTTCAATCATTGATTCAACATACTCAAGCTTTTCTTTTCTGCTCACGGTGCTAGGTTGACGCAGGAGAGCGCTAAATCGAAGAGCTTCTCTCACTGTAGACGTAGAAAGATGGATGTCTTGCTGCTGCACGTACCCAATCTTCCTCTGGAAACTGTTCCCACGGGGAACACCATCAACGGAAACCTCTCCGCCGACGACGCCCATGGTAACTCGGTTGGCTAGCACGTCAAGAAGAGTCGTTTTCCCAGCACCTGTGGCTCCCTAGGAGTATGCTAGTATCAGCTAGGGGGGTTATATCAAGTGATTCGGAGGGTCGCAACAAACCATAAGAGCCGTCAAGGTTCCCGGCTGCACCCACCCGCTGACACCATCTAGAATACGCCTCGGCTGCCCTTTGATGGTAATGTCATAGCAAAGATTGCGCCAGTGGAATACATCTCCCTTAGGCCTAGGTGCTTCCTTTTTCTCGTCTTTGACCACGGTCGTACGATCGGAGTGGTTAATCTTCTCGCCAGGAGCTACAGACTCTTCATCCGCGACCTCAGGGCCAGCCGCACGACTGGCATCATGACCGCGCTGGAAAACCAACACTTCTCCCTTGGATCTCCCCGTAGTGATGAACTCCGCGGAAAGGATATAAGTAGCAAGAAAGAACAGCAGGTAGGCGACAAGAATTCCAAAATTTCTACAATGCTGTTAGTGCACTGGTCCTGTCTCAGGTTATTCCATAAGGAAACTCACCTCCAGATGTGAGATTTCTTGTAGCCATAATTAGCTCCGATGTAGAAATCTCCATCCACGAAATCAGCACCAGGCTGAGCACCTGCCACAGAGCAAGTCCTCTCAAACGGCCCAGCATTAGGATAGGCGGGCACAAAGGCCGGACAGGGAAACTGACGACCGGTGAACTCGTTTGCAACCGTTGCTTCGAACGCATACGCGATGGGGTTGATATAGTTGAGCCACCGGAGCCATCCTTGCATCAGACGAGTGGGCAGAACGTACCCGGCGTAGATGACAAGCCCAAGGATGAAGAAAGCGGCAGGCGTTAGCGCTTGGTGAATTGTGCGAGAGACCTGGCCAATGGTTCGCAGAATCATCGACATGGTCATGGTGCAGGTAAAGCCTATCAGCAAGAAAGTAAAGAAATGACCTGCGTCTTGCCGAAGATTGGCCATGAAGTACAGAGGGATGTTGAAGCACATGGTAGATATCACTTTAATGGGGAGATCGCAAATCATGGATGCAACTGCTTCAGCGAAAGGGTGGTAAAAAGCGTAGCGGGAATGCTTTTCAACAATTGGCCGCTGAACGTAGAGAGCTAGGATCTGTATTCTTTGGCATTAGCATCCGTTACCGAGGGAGAGTGATAGGATCTGCATACCTCAAGAGCGCTGCTTAGTCCATTGAATAGAATTGAGAAGAACAGGAGAACCGCGCGATTGTTTGCGCTGTCGGCGGTATCAGGGAGATCATAGAAGATGCTACCGAGCAATAATGAGATCGCTGCGTTGCCTGCGATGGTGACAAGTGGAAACAACATTTCGCCCACGAGTCTCTGGTATCCTCTCAGCATGCACAGCTGGATCTGCATGATGATACTAATAGTATATGGAGACCCTCGGCGCCTGTCGTCGAGTCAGGCTTGCGGCCATTTAGAGTGGTTCAGGATCTCATACTCACATCCAAGATGCTTGTTGAACTTTGCGCGTCTGGAGGAACTTTTCCGTCTCTTTTCCATCTAATGGATACTCTTCCTCAAAGGTAGTGATGTCTTGAAGAAGACTCTTTCGAAGCGCGCTTTCTTGCCACACCTTTTCAAACTCATCAGGGCTGTTGGGAACTCTGTTCTCGAACCCTACTCGGGCTGTTCTTTCAGCTGGGTTTGTGAGTGACGTGAGGAAATCTGCAGTGGTCTGGCGATCAGGGCAGTTGAAGCCCATATCCGTGAAGTACTTTCTTGCTGCGTCTCGAGGTCCGAAATAGATCAGTCGCCCTTTGTACAAAAGAGCAACTTTGTCGAAAATCTTCCAATTTTAAATCAGTTTCCTCAGTTTGAACCTCATTCTCATTATCAATTGACTTACATCGTATGCTGGCTGTGAAGCCTGGTACATGGCCACGATAGCACACATGCCCACAAGATCTGTGGCCGACCTAAGAGTACGGGCAAATTCCAACGCGGTGGCACTGTCCAATCCGCGTGTGCTGTTGTCCCAGCACTGGATTGGGCTTTGGCTCAGTGTGACTTCAGCGATGCTCACACGCTTGCGCTCGCCGCCACTTACACCTCGGACGAATGCATCTCCGACCTTGGTGTTGACGGTGTGGGAGATACCGAAGACAGCCATGACAATGTCCCTCAAGTGGGTAGCATAGAGTTTCCGACTGACGCCTGGCAAGCGATTGCGAGGCGTTCGTGCCAGTGCAGCAAATTGGAGTGTTTGGCCTACGGTCAGATGGGGAAAGTGAATGTCTTCCTCAGCCTGGTAGATGACCTCGCCGCGGAAGCACTTGCGCATTTTATCCATCGGGATACCTGCGGCGAAAACACAGTCAGAGATTGAACAATTCAATATTAAATGTGCAACAAGGGCAAAGGGGAGAGCAAACCTTGATAACTGAAATGCGACTCGGGGTCAAGATGAAGTCCGTTTGTTTCGCCGGCAATTGTTTTCAGAAGTGTTGTAACACCACTGCCAAGAGTCTCAGTACAACAATCTTTCAAGAGGGATAGAGTAACTGACCTTCCGGGACGTCCAAGAACAAGGATCATCTCTCCGTTTCGGAACAGACCATCGAAATTTCGCAAGATATCGATCTTACGGCGACGATGACTGATCCATTGCTTGATCATGAGGGGACCTTGCATCAGAATATTGAGAACATTCTTCTGATAGTCTGTATCTGTACCATAGCCATGAACTCCTAGGTTTCTACAAGAAACTCCTACCCTTGCACGAGGATACTTCTCGGGGTGCAGGTCTGAGTGCTGTAAGAAAGCCTTTGCCCACTCGATTGCATCAAAACTGGGTGAATTGGGGTCCATGGCGGGATTCGACGTGAGAAAGGGATTCACGAGACCGCCTCCCTGAGCATGGCTGGCGCTCCTCACTAGACTCATACTAAAGGACCGTATCAACTCGGCGACATTTTGGTCCGGGTGGTCGTCTCGTTGCTCGTTTGCAGCTGTCATTTCAGACTGCGGCGTTGATGAATGCTCGCCGTCATCAGTAACAGGCGCCCGGCGGCTCTCCATCTTCTCGTCTATGGAATCCATGACTGCCAAGGGGCAGCAGGTCCTGAGGGGCAGAGGAAACGAAATGAAGAGTTATAGCGTACGAGAATAAAATGAGTGTATAGGGGATTAAGATGAGTAAGAGGAAGGACAAAGGGCCATGGAAGAAGTGAATGGATGGGTTAGAGCAGCAGAACAGCATCAAGCACATGCCATTTTCCCAACCATCATCAGCAGAGGTCAAGATCCTCGCAGTCTTATGTATCCGACGGTCCGCGATAACGACACGAAAGATCCTGAGCGGTAAGTTCCCGTTTCCCGAATCACACGAGGCCGCACCGCCAGCGGGCAACCGCTTATGCACCAATTGGCCCATTACGAGGCATATGCCTAAGATTTCGACCCACGTCATCTCGGGCATTGACCACGGACTTTCCCATCTGCTGGCCTAGAATCAGTTGGAAGAGGCTGAAAGCTTCGATGTGCTGTGAAGGTATGGCAACGCGCAGGAATCCTCCAGCAAACGCCCGTCACCAACGTGCTGGTGGGCATGTGATTGGCGAGGCGCAGCATTGACGCAAACAAAAGAATGGACACACTCAAGCAGGAGGCTCGGCGGATCCAGGTCACCCTTTTCCCGATAAGGCAGCTCGGCCCCGAGCTCAGAAGTTTCCTGCTCATGCACAGCTCGGCATATAACTCGACACTCGGCGATTCTCGTTGACCCCAATCCTCATTTGACTCCCGAATCTCTCCCTCGAGAAATCCAGTGTGCCCTTGAACCAACCCACTCATAAGCCTAGCCATGCCAGAGGGCCCGGGGATCGCGCGCCCCCTAACCGCGAGCTTGGCCGTGCCCAAAGCCAACCGATCCTGCGACGCGTGCCGAATACGCAAAGTCAAATGTCCGAGTATGATCGCCAACCATCGGTAATTAGAGATCAAGAGACGAGGTTTTGCTGACCATGCCTTCTATTTGCGTGTAGGTGCAGGTGGTCGGGGTCCTTGCGCCAATTGTCTGGTACGTCTTCATTTCCATCCATCGAGACGATCATCTGGTCCTGCCCCCACGCTCCCACGTGCAGATTTGAACTGAGATGAAGGTTTTCTACTACTCCGTAGCGGCGGAAGACAGTCTGCCATTTTGGTGCCAGAAAGCCCTCTCGAAGACGTAATGGTAAGCCAATTCATTGCCCCTCTCGATAACCCGCCCTCGCAATCCGCCGAGCATCAGACGACTTGTTCTTCGCCCTTGGGTGCTGGTAGAGGAAATCTGGTATCCAGGATCAAGCTAATCTATATATACGACATCAGTGAACGAGGGTTTCCTCTCCCCCAAGCCTTCCCCCCTGGCGAGATCCCGGTTGTCAGTACTGCCCCGGCCGTCAGGTCACAGCCAACGCAGCCAATCCGACACCAGCCGCTCTCTCTGTCACATGCACGCGTCATCCCTCTTCCTACTACGGGTGAGAATCGTAGTTTATTAGAGATTGGAACGAACGCAACGTCGATTCCCACCCTTCTTGTGGACGATCTTTTGTCCCAAACTCAAAGCCCACAGGACCAAGTTTTCATCAGAGTATGCTTCCCAGTCTTGTGTCATGGCGATGATCATTGCTAATTGTTTGGGCAAAGGGGAATGGATTTCTTGGTAGGGCAAACCGCACTTTTCGCTCAAGATGTTCCTATTAAAATCTAACATAACATTCACCAGGCGCTTACAACCTCACGTTCTTTTCAGATGCCCGGCTAGCTTCCCTGTCAAGCCGCTTAGGGAATGACAGTGTCAATGAAGTCGTTGGTAGGATATCTAATGTTGTTCGCAGCAGGCTCTCAAAGCGGCCAGAATCGGGCCAAAATCCGATCCAGTCGGCAGTGAGTCGCAACCATTCTGTCGAGCTGTTTACAGACAGAGTTGCTGCCAAGAAATACATTCAGCGTGAGTTACCACGTAACATGTTTCGCGATGATGAGATGACCTAACATGTTACCACCAGTGTATTTCGAGCGTGTCCATCCTCTCCTGCCCTTCCTCGAGCGGGCCAGCTTCGAGAGCATCGCGCTCAGCAACAATATAGATGAAGTGCTTACCAACAGCAAGTCGTGGGTTTGCCTTTACCATGCAGTACTAGCTTTGGGTAGCCAATATGACGGAGAGGGTAGTTTCGAGCCTTGTACAGGGAAGTCATGGAAGATTTTTGCAGTTAGCCTGGCATACTTCCCTGAACTACTCTTACACAACGATTCGCTCCCTACGTTAGAAGCCATGACTGCTATGTCGGCGTTTTCCCTTAGTGTGTCATGTCTCGCGATCGAACACGTTATCATCTCCGAGGCTGGTAGGCGAGCGCAAAATTTGGCTGGTGCAAATTTCACGAGTCGTTCGGCCCAAAGATACTCTCGGTGTTTCTGGGTGCTCTATGCGATCGAAAAAATGTCAAGCTTCCAAATCGGCAGGAGCTCTGTAAGTCACATTCACCAGAATCTGGGGACCAAGACGTCCTTTTATTCTTCGTTACTGATAAAGAAATCTCAATAGGTATTTGTCGACGGCGACATCTCCTGTCCTCTCCCCAGAGTTTCGGAAGCTACATTCGGCGGATTCGATTACCTTCTATCCTTCCTTCGTTACGCCAGAATAATATCCAGAGCTCTCACCTTTCTCTTCTGTGTTGGTGTTGCAAACAAACCAACCTCATATCACCTCGAAACAACAGAACAACTAAAGAAAGAGTTAGAGGATTGGCGACTTTCGCTACCTGATAATGGCTTCCGGCCAGGTGGAACGATCCGACCCGAAACTGTTCAGGGACCCGTTGAGCGGCAAGCGGCCACCTTTATCCATTACCTATACGCCCACATGAACTTAATCATCAACCGTAACACACTACTTCACCTTGTTAAATCCAGCGACCAAGCGTATTCCAAAGAGCGTCAAGCTGCTGCTTCTGACATCCACAAATCTTGCCGGTTGATAGTGGAGCTGACGACACTAATAGAGGTCGAGCCTCATACGAATATCTGGTGAGCGTTTATTCTAAAAGCCATCCTACGGTGGAACTAACACGTCGAACTTAGGATTCTTGCAACTATTCCTTTGGCCGCGCTGTTTGTGCTTTTCGATAGCGTTGTTCATAATCCACGACAACCGGAAACCTACTCAAACCTCGCTTTGCTCGACATGGCCGCAGGACACTTTAGTCGACTAGAATATTGCAGTAATGGCACACTCCCGGGATCTCTGATTTCCGAGTTCTCTCATGTCGCTCGCACCTATGTTAACGGCATTCAAAGCCGTGATTCTGTACCTGCTGGATCACTCAGGAGCAGTGCAAAAGATAACACACTGCTTTCGGGAGGCCCTTTGCAGGACAAATTTTCCACGAACGGAGTCAGTCCAGAAATTACCAGGACGCAGCCCCCGGCAGTTCAGGACTTGGTGATGACAACCTCTGGGGAGCAGCTGAGAACAGTGGCAGAAGCAGGGACTGAATTTCCAGGGTCTTCGGAATCTTTTGAACCTTTTGGGAACATGGACTATACCATAGATGCCTTCGGGGGGAACATACCCGGGGAGCCCTCTTTAGGGACAAACGTCTTGGACCTTTTCAACAACTTTCTTCCTGACCTGGATCCTATGCTGTATCATGGGATGCCGGGTAATTTTGATTTGAATATGCAATTAGGGGATAATGATCAACTGCCATAGAATGGGTGGGTTTTAATGGAATAGTGTCATGGTCATCGGTTAAAGCTAAAGGAGCCCTTTATTAGGATACCCTCGGCCTTTAGCTTCTCGTATATTATATATTTAGGGATTTGGCCTTCTTGAGACACAATACTACAAGAGTCTTAATTGCCAGTTTTGTTCGTGTACTTATGGCTTCCACTGCGTCGACAATTAGCCGGTGATGAGTCGTGAATGGGTGTTTTAAGGTTCTTTTCACTCATAACTGAGCTCTTGCGTGAGCATGAACTTCCAGCCAACAAAGATGATGCAAGTCTGCCTTTCTAAATGGTCTGGGTCTAGACTGAGGCCGAAAAACACCTCCGCTAGTCTTGAGATGATCTCTCTTCTGTCTGATGTTAATCCGTTAACACCCATCTGAATCCATGACTCTCCAGTCCGTGAATGGCGAGTCAATTTTGCCTTTTTTTTTTGTTTGATACCCATGCGCAATAAACTCCCAAATTCGAAGCATGACAAAAGAAACCTCTAATCCCAAGTAGCAGCCTTCCGTCCAATGATTCCGTGTCCATGAATGCAAGGGATGGAAAGTAAAGTGAGTTGATCTCCCATAAGATATCTCAAAAACGAAATTAGACACCCCATCATTCCTATTCGTAGGCCCATTCATCTAATTTTTTGACGGCCCTTGGTAAAATATCTAGCGGTCGCATCTTTGTCTGAAAATCTGGTTGTAGCTCGATTCCGCGGTTTGTCCTCATAGCTCACTGAGCCGGCCCATCAACCAACCTGTAGCTCTTGCGAGCGCCGTGACCGCTCCATTGAGCCAATCAAAGCGGATGTCCATTTCTCTCTTGAAATTTTCCAACTCTTCCTGAAGCTTCTCAATCTCTGCTTCCAGGCTCTCTATCTTCTCCTCGATGGATGTACAATATTCTTCCATCTCATGACCTTTGCATGTCCTCCCTTCGGCTTTTGCTTCGTGTTCGGTATTCGCGGCTGTTGCATCCCCTTGGTCTTTCGATTTCTGCTTCATCTTTTTCTTGTCTGAAGCAGACATCGAATCAAGAGTACAAGAGGTTCGGTATTCGTTCTTGCCGCCAGCGCCTTCTCCAACTTTGCCCTCCTCTTTCACTGCTTCCATCTTCTGTTTCTTCAGTCCAGCGTCCGAATCGGGGGTAGGTGTTCGCGTCCTCGCTTGTTGCCGCCAATGGCCCCTTCGGTTGTAAGTTCTGCGCCATGTTTAGAATGATTAACCATGGTATCGTTCTTAAGATCTATCTCGGAGGAAGGAGAAGAGAAGGGACGGACTTACCAGTTGAAGAGCACTTGTTACCGTGGCGGACAGAAGACTGGTTTTCCTTGGTATCCGTGGGCATCTTGGCATTCCGTGTCATCGCGAAGGTTCTCACATTCAAGACCCGATATGCAGACGCCTTGGTCTTCGAAGTCGCGAATCCAAAGTTGGCGATATTTTGGTGGGATGTGGTGCTTTTTCGAAATGCGATGAAGTTGGCCAGTTTTCAAGAGAAGTTCGTGGGTTCTGCGCAAGAAAGAAGGAAGGCTCACGTGAAAGTGAGCTCAAGTTCAGCTAGTAGAACAAGAGTTGTGTGGGAGGAGCTCCGCTATTAGTTATGGCACGTTTCGTGCATCTCCTAGCAAAATCAGGCGAAACGGCCTCTATACTTCAGTACACGAATTGCTGTAAACTCATCGGCAACACCAGAAACCAGGGTAACCGTTTTAGGGTGCTCTAGAGTCGAAGATATGTGGTGCTGATATGGACCGTGGCCAGTGAATCAGCCTGATGTGTGAACGATTACAAGCAATACTTCTTTGGAGTTTGAGACTCGGAACGAGCTATTTGGTGAATTCAAAAGAATCTCGTCTTTACTGTTCTATTTCACACAACCTCCAGCAGTTGGTTCTACATGTTAGAGCAAATAATCCACCTCACCTTCAATAACCAAATCTAGCTAAACTGCTATCACAGGGCTCGCTCCCCATACGAGCCGAACTCCAATTTCAAGAAAATGCTGCCTTCCAATGTACCGGGTAGTTCTTCGCATGCACCCCAATGGCTGCCGAGTAAGAACCTCCTCACCAATGATATCCTTCGCTTAAGCCTTTCTCATAACTACCATTTCCATCAATATGTCCATGGTGTAGGATTGAACTTACTTCACTGGTTGCGAGATGGACGGCTCTGCGAAATTTACCGTACCCCCTGAGACATCCTCAAATTTTCCACGTCTCGCCCTCGATCTAGAAGGTAGGTTTTAGGTGTTATGTTCCAGCCCTGTGGTCACCCAAATGGGCTCTCCCCGAGAGACATCAAAGCACATTTTATACAGCCAGCAGAGTGGCATATAGAGATATTCAATAAAACAGCAAAATGTCAATAGTACTATCAATAAAGAGAAAATAAATTAGTCGTCTAATGTTAAGGTCAAAGTAAAGCGAAGCATTCACCTCTTTGTACAGGTTCAGCACAGTCACAATTAGTTAGGCACCTTATTATTGATCGCATGGCAAAGTATGAATGATTCATGATTGAAAAATTGATCTGATTTAATGAATATTTAAAATGATACAGAAATCGCTCAATTATAGCGCTTAGAAAACCCAATACATGTCCGCGCGTTGTCTGTTATCGCGCGATGCCCGACGCCTGACGCCGCATCTTTTCTTCCAAATACAGTACAGAACAGTTGATCACCATCTATAAAATTGCCACGCGTCGTGGCTCGGATCGCCTGACCTTGGGAACAACAATGCGAAGGAGACCGTCCTTGAGATCTGCAGTGACAGCGTCGTGATCAAGTTCAACTCCGTCAGGGAAGTTCAGCGTGCGGGCGAATCGCCGGACCCTGCTCTGCTCTGTGTGGGCGGGCTGGAATTCTGGGACAGCGGGCACTGGTGCCTGACTCTGCTCCTGTGGTTGAGGAGAAGGAGATGACTCCCGTTCGGGGGTTCGCGGCACCTCCTCTCGCTTGGGCTGAGGCTTCTTCTCCTGCTCCTTGGGTTTCTCGGGGGACGCGTCGACCATTTCAAAGTCGTCATCGTCATCGTCTGCATCCTCAACAGTGGCCTGGTAGGAGCTCACGCTCTTAGCCTCCTGTGAGGCCTCTGTGGTGACGGAGGACACATCGTCGTCACGGTCCTCGATTGACGCGGTCACAAGTGCAGAAGTGGGCTCGGTGATAGCCTCTCTTGCGGGCTCTGATGCGGGTTCTGGTGTGGCTTGAACAGCGTTGGAAGTCTGTGGCGCGCGGCGCTCGGTAGTTCCACGGATGACCAGCTTGTGGCTTTCTGGGAATTCGACGGAAACTTGTTCTTTGCTTAGGCCTGGAAGATCTCCAACAATTACGTATGCGTCACTGGTTTCCTTGGCCTCAAATCTGGGGAGCCAAGGACGAACTGGCTGCCGGTAGACATAGCGGGTGTTACGAGCGCGGCGGGGCTCGCACTGGCTGCCGCGACTATTGAAGAGATGAAATACTGGCGTGAAAGAGGGCTGAGAGTGGTAGACAGTTCGAGGATAGAAGAAAGCCATTGTGTTTGTTGGTGACTGAAGAGTGTGTAGGGTAGGCTGGTGAATGGTGGAGAGGATCTTGGCTTTAGGGATGAGCGGAAGACTTGTTGTTTTTGATGTTCGAACTTGATCTGATGAAACGAGGAATCTATTAAGCAGGACGAATCCTGCCGCTTTATAGGCTGCATCAGGGGGTGGAAACGGTTGGCAACTTGTGCTTCTACATTCTATCTAACTCCTGTGTTGACGTGAATGTTCTGGACCTGATGATAATTTCCATCTTGTGAGTGCTGGTTGGTGCTAGCATGTTCCATGGCGCTTTCCACAAGATTCCAGCAGGTCGCCCTTAGTCATCCGCCGATAACAGCTTATCAATGCCATGCTGATTCAGCGCTCGGGAACGGGATCGGAAAATTATTTTGTCGGAATCGGTTGGCGCATCAACATCGTGGCACCAAAACCCCGTTTCAGCCTTGAATCAAAATTCATGGAGCTGGAATTTTCTGATCGATTACCGATTACCAGCGTGACCAGAACCATGAGTGGGCATATGACGTTTTTGGCCGATTGTGCAATTGCTTTGGCATTCTCTGAGAACAATATCACCCCTGGATGCGCGCCTTACGTCATCCACTAGCATGTCTCCGTTCCGTGACACTGGAGAAAATGACTGATAGTACCTGAATCACGACAACAAAGACAAATACTTAGGCAAACACAGTTCTCGTCTCTAAAACCGGACAGCAACAGTGAATTTTCGACTGAGAGGTTTAATCGTCGTACGGACTATGGACCAGCTGCCTTTGGCATCATATTTCTGGTCTATGGCATGCTTGAATTGCAATCCGACATTTCCGCGGAGTACGTGGTTTGAGGATGTGCTGGCTGCTTTTGGGATAATCCCTGTGTTATGTCGGGTGCCCGTCAGGATTCAAGTCTCGGCTGGGACCCTCGAGCTCCTCTTTTCTCCTTCCTGACCTTGCTCGACCCTAAATAGCTCGTAGTGTTCCAGACGATGTCGTCGGGAGGGTCGGTTATCTGGCAGCAGCTCGAGTTTCGGATGGATGCTCCACCCAAAAACACGGATTCTCCAGTCGGGTAACCCAATCCCGTCTCCCGTTCAGAGCTAATCAATCACGCAAGCGATACATCGCGCTACTGGGCTTCTCATAACAGCCCAAGATGGAAATGAAACGTAAATCTCTGATGGTGAGAAGGTCACCATAGCCAATGCGGTGATGAAGGCAAAATGAGACGGTTTGGATCCTTGGTCAACTTGTTCCCAATCACCCAGTGGCATTACGAATCAGTTCAGCTTCGATCCAGATCGAATGGCCCGTTTCTAGCGTGTTTCTGGACACTCATTCTTCTCATTCACTAGGCTCATGGATGCTGCAGGCACTTTAACAGAACTCATCCGGGAGCTTTAAGGGTCCATAACGTGGTGTGTGCTCTCTCTGAGTATATCCTCATTGGCCACGCAATATACATAGCCCATCTCTGGGTACGACTCTGAAAATTGTGATAGCGATGATCGTCCCTGGTTATTTGGGGCCAGGTGCATTGGCTTTACTGCTGGCTCGAGTCGTTGTTGAACGAGGACAGCTTTTTCAAACATTGCCGGTAGATAGGCCTTCTCTCTTTCTTCTACTCGGTTGAAAGAACTTGTCAATTTAAGTGAACAGCTTCGCTCAACTGACATGCATGAACATGGATAACGCTGCATCGAGTCAGTGGGGAGTCGGAGCTTATATCTCCACAGCCGCCCCGGAGATGCCGTCCTAGCCGTCGCCTCAACGGATACAAAACTCGGCATTGTCCACCTATTGCACCATTTCTGTCCAATCTAAAACGCTAATTTGATTTCCCAGCGTTACAGAACTTTGGTGATGGCTTCAAGGACCTGATTGCACCATCGCAAACGATTCGCACGCACTGCTGCAGAGTGTGATCGTTGGGCCACAATGTAGCTTCCTATATAGCGTTGGTAGAATTTAATGTATTAACCTTTTCACTTTGCTTTTCCTGCTAGTTTGACCTTTTCGGTTCATGCTTTCGTAAAAATGGCGGATAAATCCATTGCCACGAGCGAAATAAAGCCCAAAGCGTCCAGCAATGGGTCTCTAAGGGACGGCTCCGGCTCTGAACATGGAAAGGGACTTTATGGCGATGGCGACACTTTCGCCGTCGGAGCATCCGCAGTGCACTATGAACCCATTCCAGAATACGAAGGACGCCATCGTTATGATCCCAAAGCCGAGTGGACACCACAGGAAGAAAAGAAGCTTGTCAGAAAGGTGAGCACTTTGACGCTACGAGCGGCTGTGAGCGACTCTTGAACACTAACATGGTACGCTTGTAACTATAGCTCGACAAGAGGATCTGCTCATGGGTCTGTCTGATGTTCTTTGCATTGCAGTTGGACCGAGGAAACATCTCCCAGGCATTGAGTGACAACATGCTGAACGACCTCGGATTAACAACCAACAACTACAACTATGGCATGATGACCTTCTATCTCTGCTTCCTCTCGGCCGAAGTACCGTCACAGATGATTTCCAAAAAGCTGGGCCCTGACGTATGGATTCCCATCCAAATGTGCGCCTGGAGCGTGGTTGCCATCTGCCAATGCCTCATCGTCGGAGAGCAGTCCTTCTATGCCACCCGTGCCCTGCTTGGTTTGATTGAGGGTGGCTTCATCCCTGACGCGATCCTATATCTCTCCTACTTTTACACAAACAAGGAACTGCCGATGAGAATGAGTTTCTTCTATTGTGCATCGAACGGCACCTTCATCATTGCCGCTTTCCTAGCTTATGGAATCCTGCACATGAGGGGCATTGGAGGCTGGGAGGGTTGGAGATGGCTGTTTGCCCTTGAGGGAGGAATCACTTTCCTAATTGGCATTGTTTCTTGGTTTTACTTGCCCCCAGGACCAACGCAGACAGCAAGTTACTTCCGTGGTAAAGATGGTTGGTTTTCAGAGAGGGAGGAAGTCATCATGGTCAACAGAGTTTTGCGTGACGACCCAGGAAAGGTATGAGGCAGTATTATTTTCTAAAGCAAGGTGGCAACAAGCTAACGTGCCAATTAACTAGGGCGGCATGCACAACCGTCAAGGTCTCACTCTCAAGTTGGTTTGGAACTCCCTCATGGATTATGACCTCTGGCCGCTGTACCTCATCAGCTTCACGATGCTTATCCCGACGAATCCGGTCACGGCATACATGACGCTCAACCTCAAGGCGCTTGGATTCAACACCTTCGAGACCAATCTGTTGACCATCCCGGCCTATGTTCTATTCTTGCTCCAGCTTGTGTTCTGGTCTTGGGTATCAGAGAAAATCAATAACCGCATGGCCGTTGTGTTTTATTACTCGATTTATTGCTTGCCTCTTCTGCTTGCCCTCGAGCTCCTTCCCAGCACTGCAAGCCCGTGGAGCTGGTATGCGGTAACATTCTTACTTGTCGGATTTCCCTACATTCATTCGATCAATGGTATGCTTGATTATTATAATTTCCAACTTTACTTTGATCAGAAGCTAATCATTACACTATAGTGGCTTTAACGTCCCGAAATGCCGGCTCAGTGAGAACAAGAACACTCGGCAGCGCATTGTACAACATGATTTGCCAGGCCAGTTCGGTCATTTCTACTCAGGTGAGATTTGCACTCTTCTCGATAGATGGTGGCCCTGATTGCAGGTTGTCTGACATTGGTGAAACAGATCTACCGTGACGATGATAAGCCCTACTATCGGAGGGGAAACAAGGTCCTTCTGGCTCTTGTCGGCTGGAACATGGTTATGACGGTTTTCATCAAGGTCTACTACATGAGACGCAATAAATCTCGTGAAATCATCTGGAATGCGATGACGCAGGAGGAGAAGGAGAACTACCTGAGAAATACCAAGGACGAAGGTAACAAGAGACTCGATTTCCGCTTCGCACACTAGAGACGCAGACATTCAGATTTATAGGCTATTGGACGGGTCTAAAAGAGATAAGACAGGAAAGCCAATTATTCTAGATATTGGAGGCATTGGCTGAACATAGACTTGAGAGCGTGGATTTTTGCTTGGATCTGGGCTTTTATGATAGACAGACGTTGGATTAGAGCGAAATTTCAATCCATTTGATTTCTTATTTTATCTAGAATGGTCGAGGTGATCTTAGATAATGGTCAAACTCGCGATCCTTTTGTTAAGTTGAAAGATGATTGGTGGAAAAATCGCCCTTTAAGTCTTACCATCTTCCAGCACCAAAGCATCTCACTTGTCAATCAATTGCCTATAATACGGTGGCAAATGGCACCAAGATGTTCGCTCACGGCTGTTTGGGTCGAGTCGGACTTTTGCTGTATTTCTTTTCAATACATTGTGGAGCTGAAGGGTAGCTATTCATAGGTAGGGGAAGTGAAGCCAACCACGAAGCAATCTATACCTAAGGTACACAATACGTATGATACATCTTGGGCCGAACAAATAAACCCTGAACCAACATGCTTATTGGCTTTAAGATTATTTACAAATCAATACACGTATAAGAAAGCTATCTAGTCTTGTTGAACTCCTGTCATTATTTACATCTTCCTAATAAGTCCAATTTAGAAGACACCATTTCGTTCTCGCAGCTATCATTGTTATGGCAAGCGGTCACATAAGTTTCAAGTTCTGAAAGGGGCACTGATAATACTTTGCCATTGGCAAGTTGGAAAACTCAATGCACACTAGCAAAAAGCACGCCGTATCAGATCGTCTGGGGTCTTATCTCGAACTGTGACCCAAGGTCTAGGCTATCTTATCATTTTATGACATACGAGACGCTCATAGTCTAGAGTACTTGTCTTGACGAATGCTGTTCGCGACTGATTGGCTGGTAGCTCATGGATGGTAAGGTCGTAATTGGGTGCTCGGGTAAGACGGATATGGAAGAAACTTCAGAGCTCAGCAGCTGGTTAGATGGGGGAGATGATATCTGTGGAGGTCCGTGATATTATTTTAGGAGAAGCATCCGGCCATCCGGTCGGATTCATGCGAATACATGGAAACATTGAGCATACGAGCCCTCGTGGATTGTATGCCACCTAAGTCATGAGCATGTTTTTCAGGGGCGGGGCCAGGACCTAACCGATCATGGGAGGTCAAGTTGGTTTCTGGTGTACTTCAGAGACATGAGGATGGTTTACGGTTATCTCAATTTCCATGTACAGGTAGCATTGCATGAAAACATGCCAGGGAAGCGGTACTTGGATGCACAATTCTGTTCAAGCGAACACATCTATGCACTATATGGCCTGATCCCGCCAATATCGGGGATATCCCGGTGTAGTTTTGTTAGAGAAAGCCGAGTATCAAGCGATGAGTCTATCTCTTTTGGATCAGATGCGTCGGATGCAACAACATGAGCGGAAGAAGCGGTCGTGGTGCGGTGCGGCGCTCGGCTCCGCACAGACGCCGCAACACGCCGCACCTTGAGGCGGGGGGGCTATCAGCTATCTCCTTGCGGAGGAGGATACTGTTTCATGCATACGGTGATAGAGTCAAACCTACAGCGTTGCAATGCAACTCCGGTGTAAACCTCTCCAGTATGACGACCGTCCCTGTCCTTGCATGTCGTAAGCGAAGTTTGATAGCATAATAGCTGATGAGGTCGGAAGAATGTACCACGCGTATGCATATGCCGGTTTGGCTTGGAAAAGTGTATATAATGAGGCCTCATCTTGAGAGATTCTGAGTCTATTCTTCATCTCAAGCCCTCTAGTTCAATCAATCATTCGATCTACAACTCCGCTGCCAAAAGCTCATTCAAAATGCCTGCCACCATTCGTCAGTATAAGGCCGCCTGTGTCCAGTCCGAGCCAGGATGGTTCAATCTAGAGAAGTCCGTCCAGAAGACCATTGCTCTCATCAGAGAAGCTGGTGAAAAGCAATGCAAGCTTATTGCCTTTCCCGAGACATGTGAGTACTGGAATAGCCCCAGTGAAAGAGCCACAACTAACGAATGAAAGGGATCCCTGGGTACGCTTATATTGTAACTTGGGATTTTCTAGACAAGTAGTAGCTGACATGTGTCTAGATACCCTTACTGGCAGTGGCGTGTCAACTACCAGGACTCGCTTCCTCTGCTCAAGGAATACCACCAAAACAGTATCCGTCCCGATTCTGAGGAGATGAACCGCATCCGAGCTGCTGCAAAGACCGCTAAGATCTACGTTTCTCTTGGATACTCCGAGATTGACGGAAACAGCCTCTATATGGCTCAGATTATTATTGACCCAACTGGGGAGGTCATCAACCACCGCCGCAAGATTAAGCCCACTCATGTAGAGAGACTTGTCTTTGGCGAGGGTACAGGGGACTCCTTGGATCAAGTTGTTGACACCGAGATTGGCAAACTTGGCCATCTGAACTGCTGGGAGAACGTTCGTACAGTCCACCAGGCCATCCGATATAGTGTCTTTACTAATTCCTGTACAGATGAACCCCTTTTTGAAGGCTCACGCATGTGCTCTCAATGAGCAGATTCATGTGGCAGCCTGGCCTGTGTATCCTCCCGCCAGTACTCTCACCTACCCTGACCCCTACACCAACATCTCCGAGATGCAGTCTGAATTGGTCACTCCAGCCTATGCCTACGAGACTGGCACCTGGACGTTGGCCCCCACTCAGGTTGTCACCCGCGAGGGCGCTCGTCTTAATCTCCCCAAGCGCCTTCAGAACGATGAAGCCGCCGTTGATGGGGAGGCAGCAGTCATTGGAAATGGTTTCGCCCGCATCTACCGCCCTGACGGATATCGTGCCGTCGAGGACCCCGCCAAGACATTCGATGGGCTCGTCATTGTCGACGTCGACCTTGATGAGAACCTACTCACCAAGCGCCTGGCTGATTTCGTAAGCTTCATGGAAAAGAAGTCGTATCCAAGAATACTGGAAGCTAACAGCGAGAACTCGAAACAGGGCGGCCACTACATGCGACCGGACCTCATTCGGCTGCTTGTTGACAAGACCCCCAAGACTTACATTGTGGACGCCAACTCTTCCAACCCCGAGAGCTTCCCCAGCACCCTGTCTCGGCTCGGACTTAACAAGCCTCTCCCGGCAGACGAGTAAGGACTTTCTCCGATCCAGAGCCAAGTTTTCTGGGAGGATTTTTGGCGATAAGTTTGGAACGCGGCGGGGGCATTGGTCAGAAGGATGCAATAGTGATTAGGGAATGGGTTCATGCCGAGCCGGCTGTGAAGATGGGGTATTTGTAACTATTGATCAACGACTTCTACGACACAGCCACTTAAAATGAAACATTCCTGCTGCATTCTTATTATCGACTTTGCAGACTAACATCATCGTAAAGAGCTTTGTCCCCCCAAGGAGGAATTGGCTCACATATCTTCTATCCCCCCAGTTGCTGATGCCTCGAGGCTAGGTAGAAGCCGGAACTTGGCATACAAAATCTAACTTTGCCTAGAGAAAATGGAGAATTTTTAGATCGTGGGCCTAATGAATTCCGGGTGCGGCTGTCTTTTTGTTATTTGTAGCAGGGAGATCGGCTGGATCAAATATAAAGATAGAAAATCCTAAGAATATCAGAACTCCTCAGCGCAGCCTGCTGTACCTTCAAAATACCAAAGCCTCGTTCCTTTAGCAATAATTCATGGCTAGCTATTCCGTTTGGGTTTGCAATTTGGTTGACACCGATGCTCATATTCTACTAGGTAGCCACTATTGATTGCTGTACGTGAGTTTCACATTTAGTTTGCCCTTTTGCCACAGATGAAACACTTCTTGTTGGAACCAATCTTTGCTGTCAGCCATCAGCTCCATATCGAATCTCCAGATGAGGTGGACAAGAATGAGACGCATCTCAGCATATGCAAGGCTAAGACGACGGATAGTTAGCTGAAGTTTCAACGGCTGGAGGCATGGTTGCATACTTTTTTCCGATGCAGTTCCGTGGTCCTGCGGAGAATGGGTTGAATACATTCTTCGAATCCCGGGCAAATTTGTCACCTCCTAGCCAACGCTCAGGTAGAAAAGACTCGGCGTCGACAAAATTGGACTCGGAGTGATAGGCAACCCAGTGGGGAATAGAAACAATCGTCTGACACGAGAGTAGAATCTGTCAGCAATTCTTTCTCGTTTTGATGTATGCGGTATAAAACCTTGAACCCTGATGTTACCTTGCCTGGAATCCAATATCCATCAATCATAGTACCTTCCTCGGGAACAAAGCGACCCATGCCGCCTGGGACAGGAGGGTCTAGATTCCACTGTAAGTAATGTGGATTTCATTGCGGGGGATGGGATGTTCCCAACTCACAGATTCGAAGACTTTCGTTCAGGACGGCGGCTGTATATTCCAGATTGGCAATAGAGGACATGGTAATTTCCTCTGGTGAGTCAAATGTTGATCGGATCTCCTTGACAAGTTTCTCATATACATGGCGGTTGGAAAGCATCTGGTATGTGCAGCCAGAGAGCAGGGTCGCCGTTGTCTCACTGCCGGCCAGAATCACGGCCTTGGACGTCTCCAAGATCTCAGGGGTGGTTATTCCCTTTTCATCGTTGTGTCGAAGCATGTATGACATGAAGTCCTCCCTCTCAGTGTTTCCCGTTTCAATCCGTTTTGCAGCCGTCCTTTCACACAGCTCGTAGTGGTGTTGGGCATCCTTGAGGAGCTTCCAAGGTATGAAAAGAGGCGTGAGTGAGACAAGACCCGGGATACGCTTAAGAATGTAGAGACGTGATGTCATCTTGACAATGTCAAAAATCATTGCTACCCAAGGATGGTAGCCACCGCTTTCGAGACTCCCAAATGGCTCGCCAAATGCCAAGTCGCCAATCAGATCGAAGGTGGTAAAGTTGTACCATTTCACCATATCAACCGCAGCTCCTCTTTCTACTTCATCACTCAGCTTCCGTACTAGTAGGTTCACGTACTCTTGCATGATTGACTCTTGTCCCCGCAATGCCTTCTCCGAAAATGCATGAGCCAGGTGTCGACGGATCCTTTTATGGTCAGATTCGTCGGCAGTGAGGATATTGGGCTTTCCTGGTATACGGCGTGGGAAAAACCTCGTGTCTTTGTGAAAATTGCCGACAGTCCCATTCTTATGACCGTAGATAATCTTCCAGGCGTCACCGTTAGTGAAAGACACGTCGCCTGGCGCGATGCGCACCACTGGACCGTACTGGTCATGAAGATCTTTCAGCACACGATGCCACTTTCCGGATTTCAGATGGTACATGTAAGGAATAATTGAAATGGCATATAGCTTTGGACCGGGAACCTTGGCCAATGGATGAAAAAATGCAAGATAAATGAGGTAGCCGAAGAGTGTGAGAAGCGCCTAAGACAGCAATACCAATCAACACAATGTCTCTCTGAAAATGTTCAAGCCAGGGATCTTTAACATACCACTCCCGAGACGATCGGAAGCACGCCGAAATCGTTGGAGATATTCGCCGTGGGACTCATGATGATGCCAGTTTGAATGTAAAAGAAGGAGGTAAATAACAGTCAAACATACGAGTAAGCGCAATATATATTATTTTGACTTCGAGAGAAGTTATCATCGCGCCTCTCGGTGACTTCTAATTGCGTGAGGGGTCGGAGTTTCATCAAAGTCCGAAGTGACGAGCCCATCAGTTTCCACGAAACGCCACTAAAACGTCAATTCTAAGTTTGATAAGGCATTCCTCGAATACTAGAATGCGCATATAATTGAAAAGACTATCTGGGCAAGTATGGGTGATTTTAATCTTAGCGTACGACACTCGTATGTTCCGTTCGCAGACATAGACAACTAGAGACACAACACTTTTGCCATCTCAGAACACATGCAGGAGCGGAGATATCGGAAAAGAAGAGTTCTGATTATTAAGTGCGCATAAATCTGACCGCAGATTTGGTTATTTTTGTCTTAAAGGCAGTCATCGGACAATTTTTCAGTCCGCGAGCGACGAGAGAAATGCCGATCTTTTCTACCAGCGGTTCTTTTCGCTCTTCTGGTAATGTGTTTCGCTAGAAGAAAAGAATCTTTCATAGCTCTCTTGTAAATAATATTTTTGGACGCATTTCTAATACAGGGGTTTCCATTGACTAAGATTAAAGCGAGGCATGGCGGCAGAGGCCGGGGACAAGGCTCTGTTAGAAGTGGGCGCCGTGCTCTCTCTTTCCAAATGAATATTTACATAGATATTATTGGGGCTGCTTTCCGTTACTGAAGTCTGGCCATCACGCTTGCTAGTCGATTCTCCCGCCAGTACCATAATCCAGACCAAGTTGCCCCTGGACCAACTAGGAATTGTCCCGCAACTGTTCCAAGAAAGGCTGTGAAAGCATCGGCAGTTGTAACATAACCCAGTCGGCGCAGATCCCAAATGCTGTAGAGGCCGGTGGCTAATGATGACGCAGTGAATAGCAGCATGTCGTATTTGAAGAAGGTACCTAGCTTAGCGCCCAAATTTGGAAGATTCCAGTCCGAGATGAACGGGTTTGGCACTTGAAGGAATGATTTGAACAACGATATATTCGGATGTGACCACGCGTACGCCATTGACGCAATATGTACGGTAGCCTGAGTTGCAAACGCGTAGGTGTAGACGGATCTAAGAATCGGCAAGTCCTTATCCGCGTATCGCTCCATGTCCATTTTGTCTTCTTTCTCCTGACCTTTTGCTCGGTGATATCTCTTGATCGTGGAAGAGATTAATCGAGTCAGAAAAACAAATATCGGTGGTGCAAATTGCCACAGAGCTATAGAGTGTTGCCATGCCACTGTACTCGGAGTTCGTGCAAACATTAGCACTGTAGGAATAACATATCCCAATACAATAGCCGGAACTAGAGCTTTTGCAGTCTCGACAGGAATTTGGCGTCCGGTTGGAAGTTCGTGAGAGCTCACGGCATGCAGAGCAGCATGAAGAGGGCCTATCTGGCCAATTCCCCGAAGCTGAAAGCTAAAGGCAAATAAAAGATCGAACATCAAACCAGTTCCTTGGTTACCAACCCTGTTGGCTTCGATAGTGTAAATGAGGAGAGGAGATATCAGCTGAAAGAGAAAGTTACTAAGCTGCAACCTGATCCCAGGATCTTGATCCGAGAGTGGGATTGCAAACACGGAGACGAATATGCTGAAGACCTCGGTAATCTGGCCTTCACCGAACCATCTAATAACAATTGGTGCTTCCCGGGCCCATTTGGTTATCTCTGGTATATGAAAGCGGAACGCCTTCAGACTAATGAAGACTAATGTTCCCATCGAGGCGATTTGTCCGCCACGAACGACCATGGATGTTATGTTGCTGAAAGGCAACGCAGGAAGCTCGTCATTGTATGGTATCATGCGAGCGCGCTTGGGAATCGGAAGGTTCTTGAGATGTGTAGCCGCTATGAGATTCCAGGACATTCTCGTGAGGATTTGTTCAGGCCCAGCCAAAGGGAAAATGTACCCTGTAATGATGGTAGAGATCAGCGGATTCTCGTAAGCGTTGATTCTCTGATGCCTGTGTGCAGCATGCACAATCTTCTCGGCTCTTGCGTGCCTTGATGTCTGTGTTCGCTCCAAAACCTCCTCTAGCTCCTTGGTCTTCAGTTTGCCCAAGGTGCCACCGCGGGCTGCTTTCTTCTCCAGTAGCATGTTGACAAGTTCGGCACATGATTCAATCGCTCCATTGCCTCCTTGGCCGCCAATCGGGTTGGGCTTGAAACAGTTATTAAAAACGAAATAAAACAAATGATGACAGACTGTACTTACCTTGTGGGCAGAGTCGCCTAGAGTGATTATCCTTTTGAAGAACCATTTCTTGTAAACAACTTCGTGTAGTGGCGTGAGTGCCGAAGACAGACGACAAGCAAAGACCTGGCCAAAAGTAATACTTTCGGTAATAGCTACGTCTGCGTTCCGATTTGCAAACTCTTCCTCGTCTTTTGTCGTGTATCGCGGTATCTCATCTCCATATCGCACCTCGGGCAACCTCTCAAACATGAACCAATAAACCCGATTATCCGGCCCCGAAATAACAAGCTGTGACCTTCCATCGCCTGTCACAATATGTTGCTCGCCGGTAACCCACCCGGGCACGTCTACCGCGATGCCGAAGCTACATCTGTAGTAACATGGCACCTTTCTTTCCTCATTCTCATCGAAGGCACCCGGGTCTAATTGACTTGCCAAAGCCCTCATGACGCTCCGAGCCTTGCTGCGAATGCCATCTGCACCAACAAGAAGGGTACCACGGAACGTAGAACCATCCGCACATGTTGCAATGACGCCCCAGTCGTCGAGCTCAGCTGCCTCAAATTTTCTCCCTGTTAATATCTTGGAATTGTCCTGGAGATGATCATAGAGAATTTGTAGAAGGGCCTGTCGATCGAAGAACAACAAACCATATCCATGCCTAAATCCATTAGTTTATTTCAATCATCAGTCTCGTCACTCTGAAGAAATTGCCTCCTCAAACTCACCTGCGCTCGAGCTGATCATTGATTCCATGGATGGTTGTGATGATTTTCCCCTCATTATTTCTCATATGCGATTTGTTGTAGGGGATGTCGCTCTTGAATATAGCTTTGATCTGATGGTGGATGCCGATCTGGTCAAGGATTCGCAGACCGTTGGGAAACATGCCTATGCTAGCACCAACTTGCGGCGCAATATCTTTGTGAGCCTCTAAAACGACATAATCAATATCGAACTTTTCCAACATGTTGGCGAGGGTGAGACCAGCGATGCCCCCGCCTACGATGATGACTTTGAAATCATTTTCTGCTGCCATTGTATTTGATGAAGTGGATTGAGCAAGGCACGGATGAATTTATTAAGAATAGGAAAACTACATCTTACTATGGGACGAAGCCTCGGTCAGCAACCAGGTATTTATGCCTCGAACGTAGGTGAACACTTGTTATCCCTGTCCTCTCGGGTTTGTCAACCAAAACCGGGGCTCCATAACAACCTGAACACAGCGGATACTTCGGACATCCGGCACCCTGCTGCAGGACAGTGCGTTTCTGAGATGACTGTTTGCACAATTATCCGCATGGAACGAGCGTGGGACTTGGCAGACGTCTCAGAATTTCGCCCCAACATCTCGATGAGGTGAGATACATGCAGGCTGAGTTGGTAAGCGGATACTTCGGGTATCCGAAAATTTGAATGGCCATTTAATTCTAAGATGACGGACAGCATGATTGCCAGCAGCAGGGGTGGGTGATAGAACTCTCCGGCTGTGTTGTTGATGCATCGCCAGTAGGCTGAGCTCGACAAAGGACTGACCAAATCCTCTGGCTGGTGCAACGTGGTTTTCATGGAGCGATGGATACATGATGCTCCCCACACCATAGAAATCACGTTGAGGGTGATATGGTCCGATATGCAACATACGGGATGGAAAACCATAATTAATCAAATCAAGGAAAGATACCCCGAGCGACGTATTCCCTCTTTGGCAGCATTGCCCACACCAGAGAGCTACAGTGACAGTGACAGCAGGTCAGACTTTTAATTCTCATCGCATAAGAAAGAAAGAACATCGAAAGAATTTACTGTGGATTATTAGCTGCTACTATCTACTGGATTCTGTGATTTTATTATTGCTTGGAAGGGTTCGGAGAGAGCAACTTGTATTTGCTTCATCTGGGGTCCTGTTAACTAGCTTTCAGTGTTTATTCTTTTATACATTGTGCTAACTTCGGAATCCCGAGCTGCTACATAAAAAAAGACGCTCAATGAACGATAGCATGGAAATCCCAACAAAGGCACGCAAGCTTCATCTTTCACTATACGATTGTGTAGGCAATGGAGTCCTCTACGCCATCTGCTCTTTCGTAGTTGGCCTGTGTTGTTGCGCCGCCTCGGTACACGTAACCAAACCAGTACCTAATCTTTGGTGTACCCGAATTGATCCCTAAAGTAGCAGGACAAGCCCTGGATTAGCTCGGTATTCTCCTGAACGCTTTTGGGTTGACATACCTGAGAACGTCTCGGATGATGTGCATTGGGCAAAGGCTTTGCATTTCTCGAGCACATAATTCGACCATGACTCGGAGTCATAGGCATCATAATCAGCGTGATATCCTGCGATGATGTTGCTTGGGAACAAGCTGTTGCCCGCAACCCAGTTCTGGGGATCTTCGAGCGACACCAGCTCAAAAGTGGCCCTCGGAGTTGGCGCTGCAACAGCCGACACCACTAGAAGAAGTTGGGAGTAACTGATCTGGATTCTCATTTTGCCAAGACAAAGCTGAGTTAGCATGAGGGGAAATGGTGAGCGAAGAGGCGAAGGGACACGGAACCACCGATATGTTATATTCCCGCCCTGGCTGGGGAAACGAGATAGCGCAATTTTTCCCGTTTTGTTGCAACAGGCATGATATAGAAATTCTTTCAATACAATGATTGAAAAAGGAAACTCGAAGCTAAGTGGGAATGGAACACCACTTGGTTTGCATCCGATTCGCAATTGATATCTCTGTGAGATGGGAAGGTCACATCCATCATGCACGTTGGGCCACTCTATGCTAGGCGGTTAATATACCACCGTAATATGCCTCATATCATTGGACCGCTACAAACAGAGTCAGTGACTGTACCCGCTCCCATCATGGATGTGATTGCGCAAACTGATAGACAAACATCTTGCATGTTTGTGTTGTCAGTGATGAGAACCCACGTGGTATTGAGGCTGAGAATTCTTGTCAAAATCCCTTATATAGAGGAAGTGTATATAAGAATAGACGACGATATGAGAAAGCAAAATCACTCAGTGTACGTGGTCTATCCGGACTGGTTGGCAGCCCCGACTCTTCCAGCATGATTGGAGAATTTTCCTAATTGCATTGCCCCCAAGCAGAGCGTTTCTGTAAAGTAACTGGCGTCTGAGACAGTGGCTGCTCAATTTACCAAAAGAAGGCTTGAGCTTCAGTAGATTCAGAGAAAGAGCAAATCTAACAGTAGCCGGAAACACTAAAACACGCTGTAAAAGTTAACGCAGGAATATAGTAATGGAGGAGAGCGGTGTAGGTATGCCTCACGTCAGCAATCGTGCTGTAATGAGTGTTCCTTAAAATTAGATCCATCATAAGTGTTAAGGTTTCAGGCAACAATTGGTTAGCGGGACAGCTGCCTAACAGTGCAGGGTTTGCCCCTTACTGGTAAATGTTGTTGGAGCAACCGTTGGAAACCAACATATGGCGATCGTCCGGTCAGGTGAGAGGCAGTGGAAAGAGACCTCGTTTGTATCAAGATCACAGGGGAGCAGACTGGATATAAATACAGATCAGATTATCCTTAATGAAACATTTCTATAGACTCTAATCCATCTCAACTATCCCCAATTACAGTCACTAAGTGAAGATGGGTCAATACTGGAAACTCGTTAATATTGATAAGCGGAAGGTGCTTGCGCATGATTCGGGTTTGAAGCTCTTGGAGATGCTGGGAGATCGAGCTCTTGAACCTCTAGTCGGCCTCCTTCGCCGGCCCCAATGGGTTCCTTATTTTGCATCATCATATGAAATCCAGTCATGCAAGTTGAAGAGGTGAGCAGGCCATCCAAGCACCCCAGACCTGGACGAAGTTCCACGAATTCGATCGTTGACTCGGCCTGCCGGATCCCATTGCTAGCCTGCAATCGCCACTTATTGCTCTGCCTCAGGAAGTTATTGAGCAAATTGTGTCATTGCTTGTCGAGGACGAGGGGGATGGAGGCGGAGGCGGAGAATTGATCTGCCTGTCCTTGACTTGCTCCTACTTCTTTCGTTTGCTCGGCTCTCGCCTGCAAAAACTTCTAGCAGAGGATGAAGCACCTTGGGCTGGGGATCGGCTCATACTCGTTGGCGACTACGCAAATGGGATTCCCGAAGGAGTTGTAACAGAAACAGAGCGTACTCAGTTGCTGGCCGATGGGCGCAATCCTCTCTACTATTCTATTGAGCAAGAATTTGCCGAGAAAGACGCGGTTTTTGATCGCAGTCGGTATGACTCGATCGAGATTGAATATTCTGGTAGCCTTTTCTCACATCTCCAAAAAAGAATAGGATCAGCACCAGAATGCAAGAACGCCATCAATTTGATTGATGATGTGCTTCAGCACATACCTACTGACGCGAACGGGCATCCGCCCAAGAAGGCCGTGCTTCTCCGCAATTTGGCAACAAAAGAGTTCGTCCTTGACGACACTATCGCACAAAGTTCAATGAAACCATATAGCTTGGGAGAGGTCCTTGGTACTTTTATCGTCTGGACAGAAGATGCTTCCGGCACTCAGTCTTTAGAAACTCCTGGGCGATGGGCTGGCCATCGGTTTGACATAGGCTGTTTCGAAGATGTTGCAAAAGAGGGCTGGAAAGATGTCAGTGATGAGGCTGTTCAGAATCTTGAAGCAGCTGGGCTATACGGCTATGGAGTAGGTAGGAGGGCTTGGGAATAACCACACAGCGTTCATATTTGGGTTGGCTCTTCGAGTTTTATTTTGCCCAACAAGTTGCTTTAATGCTATTTCAATTTGTCCGCCACCAAAGACTGGATTAATGAAACAATAGGTAGTTGACATTTAAATACAACGGATTATTGCTTCATACCAAGCTATATCCTCCCTATTAGAGATTTCTAGATGTGTCATTTCGTTTTATTCCATAGTTTTCAATCTTCTCTCACTGTGAAATCATTTTATTATCTCTTTTTACGGTTGAAGCGCTTGAGAAGGGACAAAGAATCTTAACTTACATGAGCCGTAGACCAAGCCATTTCTACATCAGCTACTTGGCACCCGGAAATTTAGAACTGTCTTTGCCGTAAAACTTTGCCCTTGCTTATGAAAACCAAATAAATTTCTTCGTGAAATTCAAGGGAATGACTCGATTTACCCGGTAGTGTCAGGGGCGCGAGTAGCTTCCTGTTGCGTCACTTTACAGTTTTGTAGTGGTCTTGGCCTCTATGCGCCTCCTTGCTGTGATTCATTTGACCAGTAACTGCAAGTTCAACTGTTGTATCTTAGTGATCGGATTTTGTTTGTAATGGAACCAAGCTTTATGCTTAGGAAACTACACGTCATATTCTGCCAATAGTATTCCCAACTTAGATGGGCTTGTGGCAGATTTCAAACAAGTTGTGTCGCGGCGGCGCGGAACTCCGCCGTTGGAGATGAGATGGTGGCATCATTCTGCGGATCAGTAAGAAAGATTTGTCATACTCCAATACTGTCATCTTTCTATAAATATGCATAAGTATTCCCCTCATCTCACCCGAGACCGAAATCTGGAAAATCTCTACCATCAAAGCGATATCCTTTAACCCCTCAAATTGATTACTACTACTCAACCTGCCAAATACGGAACATCACACCAGATGTCTCAGCTTTCTGTCTTTGTTGCCGGTGCTACTGGTGTCCAGGGAGGTGCTCTAGCACGGCACCTTGTCCGTCAAGGGTCTACAGTTCATGCACTCACCCGCGATCCAGGCACGGCTAAATCAAAGGCACTCGAGGCACTAGGTGTCAAGCTATGGCAGGGAGATTACGACAACGAAAAGGCTCTCCGGGAGGCTATCTCCGGGACCAACGCCGTTTTCCTCAACTTCATGCCCGACTTCAACGACTTTAGTGCCAACCTTCGTCAAGCCAAGCTGATCTTGGACATCGCCAAGCAAGCCAGCGTGACTCAAATCGTCTACTCTAGCCACTCAATCCCTGACACTGGTGTTCTCACCTACTACGATCCAAATAGCATCCTTGCGGTCATTCATAACTCTAAAAGGGATATCGAGAACGAGGTAAAGAATGCCGGTTTCAAGTACTTCACTATCCTCCGACCAGGCTATTTTATGACCAACGTGTTGGTTTTCCATGACACAATGTTCCCTGGTCTCGTCGAGACTGGAGTCAACGTCACTTCTCTGCGTCCTGATACCAATATCCCCCTCCTCGATGACGAAACCTTGGGGGCTTTCCCCTCCGCGGTCATCAATGATCCGGAGCGTTTCAACGGAAAAGCTATCCTTTATGCGGACGAATATCAAACCGTGACCCAGATTTTCGAGAAGCTGTCCAAAGTCACCGGACGCGAGCTCAAGATGGTTCCAATGCCCGATGAGGAAATTGAGGCCCAGAAGACGTCAAACCCAATCATTGCCGGGCAGTCCATCATACGTGACATGGAAAAAATATATGATATAGATGAGGTCAAGAGCTGGGGCGTTCCGCTTTCGACCTTTGATAAATTCTTGGAGAGACAGGCAGATGCTATCCGAGCTCTCTACTCAAAGAATGCTTAAAATGATTGGCGCTTAACCATGGAGCTCCTCTTTTCCCAAAGAGATGGTTTCGGATTTGAATTGGATAGGCTGGATCTCAGTCGCTCACGGCCACCTAAAGCTACCATGACGAAGAGTGGCCAGAGACGACATGGCTATACTAGAGAGTTTGCACAATAGTTGCAGGGAAGGAAATCATTACCTGTCTATCGTCTTATGCCTTTTTCCAGACATTTTCTACTGCTTGGAAACTTCTGTTATTTTGCAAGCTGATTCTATAGTTCAGTGCAATGATATGCTTACGGGGAGGCATCTGTATTCATATACTTTCGTTGACGTTTTCCAAAAGCAGCCTAAAAAGAGTCCAAAGACCAACTAGAGTCCACCATATGATAGATTTGACTGAAATACAGGAGCTTAAATCACGAGACTTATAGGTATGGGAATGTCCCCCCAGGAAGCAAGCCCGTCTTCATGTCTTCATCAAATAAATATGCGCTCATCGCGTAATGTTACGAAATTAATAGACGCTTTGGTTCGGTTGACGGTCAAGTCCATTCTTGATTGATCAATATTCAGACAAAGATGATAAACTCCCCGAGTTACCTAGCCACATCGCTATAGATTCCATTCACGAAGCCTGTAGCTGTTGGGTTCAAATGTGTCAATTCCTGACGCAACTCCACCTAGGCATACTATCCCCGATACGCTGCTGTTAGATAAGGTCTTCAGGGAAACGAATCTCACGTTGACGTGGTGAATTGCTTGGTCCTGGTCCTGCCACACAGGTGGGTGGTATTGGAAGAGGGCGAGCGTCGGTAATGATGATGGGACCAAGGGGCGGTCTGGCATCTCTGACATCCTCATCGCCCTTCCTGGCCCAGGCGAGACATTTCCTGATGAGCGCAACTCCGCCTCCCGATTCCGCCGCGCGCGGGTCATCGCTCAAACTTGCACTGACTGTACGGCTGATTGCCATCGGGGCAAGGTATCCCAATTTTCCAACGGGAATGCTGAGGCCGTGGACTACCTACAAGACTACTGTTAGAAATCTCTCTGTGCAGGAGGTTGAACAATACGACTTACAATGCTGCATACGGCAAGGAACCAAACCACAATTCGAGTTGTCTCCGCCAGATTCTGCACATCACTACGAGGGACGTTGTCTCCCTCGCTGAGATGCTGTTCGATGAATTCCAAGCTTACAAACAAGTAAAAGATGGCTGAGACACCGATGGGACCGAAGAAGCCAGTAAAAATAGCCTGCTTGACTTCCTGGATCTGGGGAATCAGCTTGTGCATAGCGAAAACCCAAGGCAACCTCCTTAGAAGCAGCACAAGTAGGCCAAGGAGAATGAGCTTCCATATAGGAATAATCGAGTTATTGTCGAAGGCACTCCAGGGGATGAATGCACCGTACCAGAAGAAGATGGCCACATTGAGAATCATGTCAATCGTTGGCTGCAAGGAATCATCCATGGTTTCCAAACGGAACCAGTCATCCCAAGTGAAGGTGTTACCAGCGATGAAGCAGGCGAGAACATCATCGGTCCCGACTAATCCGCATGTGCCCAATACAAACAATGCCATGGAGATTGCGAAGACAAGAAAGCTCTCACGGTCGACGTAGTTGTGTTCCTCTGCCCAGTGGAGTAGTTCTTTTCCAATCCATCCCACCAAGGCGCCATACACAATGCTCAGAAAGATAGTGTATCCCCAAGTGATGGCGAACCAAAGCCCAGCGGCATCCCCGACACCTCCAGATGTTGCCCCTGTACCGACATATTTGATGAGGTATAGAGCGAAGAACAGAAAGGGGTACCCGAGGCCGTCATTCGCGCCCGACTCAGCAATGATGAGATGTTGCAAAGGTTTGGGTATATTGTGGTCCGCAAACTTACCCTTCACAATAACAGCTGAGAGGATGGGGTCAGTGGGTGTTACGCACGCTCCTACTGCGAGTGCGTGCAGAAAGCTAGACCGCCCGGTGAAGGCCCAGACGAGGACACTGGTAGCCATCCACATGCACGTCATTCCCGGACCAACGAGCAGAAGGATGGATTTCCATTCTTTGAGAAGATACTTGCTGGGGAGCTGAACCCCGGCGAGAACAAGCTGGACGCCTAGTACAAGCCGAGAGAAGTTCAGGGTGATGTTGTCCAGATTATCTTGACAGTCGTTCTCCGAGATTCCGGGACTATGACACTGAGCATAGTCCCTAGGGCGGATGAAGTTTGCACCATTTGGCCCAAAAGCGACACCTGCTAAAAGCGCTATCACTGTCTTGAATTGTCAGACCCATTTGGGTGCGTTTGGTCGACTGGAGATGGTCCATGAACGACGTACGAGCTTCGGAGAGGTAGTAGTTCTCCTTGACCTGATATGAAACTAGGCCAAATAACGAGATGAAGCCTCCCAACACAGCGACCACGATGTTGAAGTTTGTCAGCTGAAGAGGGATTGCCCAAATCCCATTTTCGATCATGGTAGGCCACTTGAGCATTAAATGAGGTTAGCAAGCAAAGATTATTATGGTGAAGTAATGGCTCAAAATCGGAGAGCAAGTCGGAGTTGTGTGACATCATGCTCCCGAGAAGATAAGAGTTGGTCGAATTTGCCCTTGCCCTATAGAGGACTATTATGACTTCTCCAATATTCTCGGCAACTCGGCCTCAGTACTCCAGACCGTAACTGGAGGCCGTCGGGAGGCCTCCCGAAGGTTTCTTTCCACCAAACCACATCGCAACCCGTTGAAGACAGTAGGCCTCAGAACATGAATTTCGACATCGGAGCACAGCCGGTTTAAAGTGGTCAAGCAATAATCACGTATGCTACACGTAGAGTTTACCTCCAGCGGCATCGGTGATGGAACGGTTGACATTTGGTCTCTTGTTCTGGCAGTGCGCTATCTTTCCATTAGCTACCACGTCCAGAGTAGGAGCCATTGAGAGTTTGTTCAATGTGTCTTTAGTAGAATCTGAGAAAGGTAACTTGGTTTAGGGTATTTCAATGGTCTATTTTCAGGGCGTAAAAGTCATCGAATGGCCAACAAGTTTGAAGGAATCCCTCTGCCCTCAGGAGAAAGCTACTTCTACCAAATAAGTAAACTAATGCGACAACTGATATCTCGGTATAAGACATATCAAATGGCTCGACTAGGGCTTTGGTATTAGCTTTGAGAAGAAACGGATTTCTATTTTGCTTATAGTTGGTGAGAGCGAGCTTCTTTATTTATCGAATTGGAGCTTAACAACGCATAAACGACCGCTAGCTTTATGCTAATTCTTAAGCCATTCGATAGCAACTTAGACCGCCGATCAAACGTGAAATTGCTCTGATACCCCCTTATTGCCCCATGAACCACCAATCCAAGATTCCCCGGTTCCACTAGTGCTTGTGGGCGTATTACCAATCTAAACATCATGAATGCGCGTTGATAGGTCGAGCCGAACGAGCATAGTAGTTTGCTTTGGTCGAATTGGGAGATTTGATGGCAAAGACCTTTCGGATCAAGGGCCAAGTAGGGGGAAGATTCGCGCAGATGATAGCCGTTGATGATTCGCGAACATACCAATAGGTCCAGTTGTTGCTAAAGGGGTCGATGAACGAGTATGTCTTACTAAGAATAGCACAAACCATCTACGGTCTATCAGTACGGGCGACAAACAGAATGAAGATGCAGAGTTATTCAACAGACCGTGAAGATCCCCACGGCAAAGATGCAGGACAGAACGAACTTCTGTTTGAGGTCGAGTGAGGATCGGAAGAATAGAGGGAAGGGGATAAAAAATATAAGCAGGTCTGATGAGAGATTGACAACAAGATTCGTGATGAGATGGTTCAGATACGTAGCGCATTGGACTATTCAAACAACGTCAGCACGGGGAGGAATTATCAATCTGGGCCTTTCATACTATTTGCTGGAGGAATCGCCCAATATTGGCTGAATGGTCGACACCATGCGGCAAAGCATAAGGTTTCCATAACGATGAAGCACACAGTAGTATATACAGCCGCGATCTTGACAATAAATTTTTGCTCCGTGTTAATCCTAAGAAATCAATCAGTGCTGTTGAGACAGGAGTCCAAGACTATATCTGAAGTGTCTATGGCATAGAATATTTGACCACATGTGTCAGTGTGATGATTTTGGTTTGACCTACGTTATGCGGGAACACATCAGTAAGATGCATGCTTTGATAATCCAAATTGTACAGCATTGCATCTGCTCAACCACAAATATTGCCTTAGATCCACGTATCCGTTCCTGAATGTTCTCAGGGGTGAATGTCACATTGTCTTCTGGGTTATTTGGATCGATCAGGTTATTGGGCGTGTTATCGACGACTATGAGGAAATAAATAAAGACAGTCTGCGTTGCCTGATCTCACCCGCGGTTAGCGCAAATCAGATGTGCGGGATCACTTGGTGTACCATAGCGAGTAGCACGAGGTAGTCGTCGATCTGAAACCTCTTAAAGGAACCAAGTAACATCCTCCTCGAAACACTAGACCGCATGGTCGGTCAGCTCTCTGACATGCCTAGTAATAGTGGACGACACCCTACATTCGAGCTAGGACGATGAGCGACGTAACGCCGTACCACACCCACGACTCCGCCTCGAGGGTGAGCATGTTTGATTAATTTGTGTTATACTTCTAGCCTTGCGAACGTAGCATCGATAGAACACAAAACAGGACGGACTACGAGACCAGACTAAGCAGGCCAAAGGAAGAGGTGGACGACCATATGTCTGTGATATTTGGTACTATGAGACCCCGCGATGGGCAAGCCAAAGCTACAATAACGCAAACAATATGTGGCGCAGATATAGGAATCATGAGACATAAACCGCTTTGAGTAGTCCTCGGATAAGGGAGGAAGATCTGTCGAGATTGGTCAGTGGGGCAGCATCTAGGAGGGCAAGAAGGTTTTGTAGCATTCTTCGGGTCTCGCTGTACGTATGAGCATACAACTCGTCGGCAGGAGTTGTCAAGATATGGTATGATGAACCTTTGGCGTAGCTTCCAATGCGCGCACAAATCCCTCCTAGCACGGATGAACAAGCCAAATGACTACGGTGTCCCTTAATCCCGCCATTCATCTTGATTTTTCACCATTTCCCAGCTCTTATTTGAGGCTTATGCTTGTCTTAGGTGTTACGCCCGCCGTATTTATTTACTTTCTTGGGTTGAAAGGGGACGGGCCACAGATATCCAACATTCCAATGACAAAGCTAAGATACCATATCGGAGAATTAGGCCGCATTCACGTCTCAACAAGAATAGGGAATGCTAATTATTCAAGACTTTTGGGGTGTTCCCTACCTAAGCGTATCGTATGGCAGCTAGGAGTTTTCCGGAAGCGAGCGACCCCGACTTAGGCCAGTGTGAATATTCCCTTCATCGTGTGCACTCATCAATCATTGCTCTTGGTGTTCACACAGTCTCTTCTAGCTTTGATATCCCCTAATGAGTGAGTCTAACAGTGCTGTAGCCTGTCATTGTCTACATGTGGGTTGGGTGGTAGAAACTTGGAAGCACAGTCAAGATTTAACCCCACATCAACAAAGAACTAGAAGAAAAGAATTTGCAGCCCCCTAAGTAATTACAAGATTTTACTATGTCGTTCCTTCGTACCTAATATGATGGAAAATATACCGAAATTAGTGTTAGAATACGGGCCTGAGTGAGCCAGTGCCTGAAAAATACCTCCTCAAGCCACCTGAATATGCAAATTGCTCGATGGAAGGGGCTGTACAATCGTAAGAAGGAACTGTCGATATTCTATCAGGGTGGGTTCCCACGCTGTTTTACAAGATCATGCAGGCTTTCTTAAATGGCTATCACAGATCTGAGTGTCAGATAGAGTATTAGGTGGTCCTCGCCACGATATCATTCAGAAGCAGGCTCGCTCTAATTTGGACTAACGCACCGAATAGGCTAGATATGTAGCATCTGTCCTGAACTACACTGCAGTCCATTGTCTCGTTAGAAGTCGATAGTCTTCAACTTTTGGTTATCGTATTTCCGTATGCATAGATGCTTTGAAGACCTACACACTCGAAATTCCGGGATCATAGGAAGTTGTAACGAGGGCGGTGTTATTTGGCTACCTTATCTGTCTGCCTGGAGTCCCAGCCAAGGCTGTTTCCAGGACACAGTACCTGAGCAAGAATATAGCTATTTGAACTGTCTAAAAATTCCCCCTTCTTAGATTGTGATTGTCCCCCATCAATCAAAATAATCCATTACAGCGGGTTAACTTAGCATATGTGCCGCTTGCATACAGAAATAGTTCGATACCAATAAGAAAGAAGGGCAGTACAGAGCGCCTTCAGACTGGCGAAGATGGACAAAGAGAGCCATATTTATTCAGTGAGGAAATTCAGGTTAGTATTAGGAGGTTAGCTATTTGGCAGTGCAAGTGGCCATGCTATACGTAACAAATGCAGAGCAGGCCTTGTTGACTGTACCCAAATACGTAGCATGAACTTCTCATACTACTTGTTTTGTGAATAAGCGAATGAATCCACGTGTCTCGCCTTATTATGTGCTAGCCTAAGCCATTGTCTGAATGATTAATCAAGCCATTTTCATCCGAGGACAAGAAAGGTAACCAAATCGTAGGTATGAAGATAGATCTAGACCGATCAATAGCCACTCCGCGTACATTAAAAAAAATGAATTCTGCGTATTGGTAGACCAATCGCTTCCAGGTAGCGAGGGACTTGTGTTTGACGAGCTGACAGATCGATTCTGGAAAATCACCACCTGTGGCTGAACTATCACTTTGATCAAATGACCGTTGTTGCTGTATGGAGAGTACAGGTTTGGTCATTTTGACGTCATTCTAGCCGTTGACAATGCCGAATATCACTTTATCAGGGGAGGGGGGGGGGGGGCGAAAAGAAGCTGCCTCGTTAATTCATGGCATTTACTAGGCGTAGTTCTGGTAGTCGAGATGACACACCTGAAGACCTGGCATCGCTTCCTGTCACAATCGGGTCCACATCTGTATTTAGAGTTGAACGGTTTCTATTGATCGCCTATGGTCGGCGACTACTAACTGAAGAGGAATACTACCATGGCATGTCATCCCGCTCGCACCCGAAGCTTTGGTGGTATGAACCGTCTCGCTACATGTTTGGATCCAGGACTTGAAAACTCTACGTGAACGTAGCTGTTTTACGATTTCGTACTCGGATAAGGGGCGGTCATGAGTTCGCCGATGCCAATTTGAGGATCATAGGAACCAATTTTGGGCTCTTTGGTGGTGTGATTTAAAGTTCTGAACGGTTAGCCAGCGGGAGGATGTGATAACTCAGCCTTGATTCTTTCGTTGCTGTCACAAATCCAGCCCTAGCCGGCGAGAACGTTTTTGGATGCCATTTGGGGAGCCGGATGAGGTGATAATTAGAGCAGATACAGTCCTGCTAGTGGCGAAAATTACCTCTCTCATAGCTATCTGGCCATTTTGGCAGCTCAGTTGTGTCACACTTAGAGAAAATATCAGCTTGGAACGGACCACCAAATGAAGGAAGCTGTTGGTGATCGATTCTTGCAGCAGACCTTGGTAGTCCTCAACGATGAGCTCCGTCCAAATGTAGGCTCACGGGTGATATGCCACGGCTATGATCAGATGGAGGTTTCAATGACGTAGCCTTGTAGTGATTGGTCCACGTCCTTTCCCTTGTTTTTGCCAATATAGGCACCCAAGACTTAGTGAGCATACGTTTAGATTGTTTCTGTGGGCTAGTTGACATTCATCCCAAAGTGGTATCGTTTGAATGATTGCAAATGAGACATCCCGAAGATCCCGGGATGCCAAACACGAACGTGGCGCCACTAAGACGAGCAACGCGACACTGACGTATATACTCATAGCTCAGCATTTCAGTGAATATTCAACCCCGCAAATGGTCGAGACCAGTCTCCTTTGTGGCGTCTAAGTAAAGTCTGAAATATCCCGATTGAAAGTTTGGTTCCTTTTACTTGAATCTTGTGGAAGGAAGGGTCATTACGTATCCAGCAACTTACCAGATATGTGTGCAAGTTGTAATGCAGAACGATTGGATCAATCCTCGGGAACGCTTCGTCACATGTCATCTAAATCAACGGACCACAAACTTAGCTGGATGTCCAATCGGTTGAATTCCTACCGGTGCGGCATGATTCCGATGTTTTATGGATATACTGACCACTACCGTCTTTGGGTTTGCTCATATTAAGAGCCTTCTCCCGCAACACATTGTACCACAATACTGCAAGCACCTATCCATCGAGAGATAATCCCAAATTTACTGAATATATCTTTGCCACATTTCTCATACATCATGGCGGAAAGACATACCGTTTCAAAGGTGCTCTATGGACTCTTCCGCCTCGGAGAGTTCATTAGTGCTGTCATTGTTTTGGGCATCCTCAGCCGATTTACCTACTTGGCTAATCTTGCCGACGTACATGTCGATGGCCGTATTATCTACACTATGGTCACTGCGTGTCTTGGTATTGTGTACACGATCCTTACATGCATCCCTATCGGTCCTCTCGTTATCACCTTCCCATTCGACACGGTCCTCTTTATCATGTGGCTCGTGGCCTTTTGCCTCTTGGAAAGTGTATGGCTTGATTGTCTTTTTGCTTCCATAGGAAGAATTGTGTGAGGCAGCTGCTAATATAAATGACTTCTAGAGAACTGGCATTCATACTTGCAACTCTATCTGGTACAACAACTATTGGGGCTATTACTGGGGCCGATGGTGGCGTACTGGCCCAGTCGGAGTTGTACGTGTCAACAATGCCGGCTGCTCCGATTATAGGACGGTTCTAGCATTTTCGTTCATTGCCAGTATGATTCATATTGGCAGTACCCTTTTGGTTCGTCTATCATTTTACTTTCCCATCGTTGGGTTTACCAGATATTAACCCTGTCTTAGGGTGGACGCCTCTATTGGGCATGGAAGAATCGCGACCGACATCACGAGGTCGCTGAGGTGCATGAAGAGAAACATCGCCATTTCTCCAGGTAAGCCAGCCTTGAACTTTTGTCTGTTCTGCAGCCGATTTAACTTTTCTTCCGCATCATCCAGACTCAGGGGTCACAAAGGCGAGCCCTCAAATGCGCCGGCCCCAACTCCGGTTTAGGGGAAGTCATGAAGACAAGAAGAAGGGAGTGGCGGATCAATCAAGGAGAGTGGAAGTAATTTGGGCCCAGTCGACGAAGTATGGGCTGTGTATATCAATCTGCTTTACTTAATTTAAAGTGGGAATGTATGTATGTGATGCCTGGGAGACTGAGAACGATGGTTGTAATTCTTGGTGGCTGATCTATATTATTGATGTTGCTTTCTTACTACGTTGATCCTTCATCTTGAAGCTGCAGGCTGACTCTACTACGTTTCTTTGTTCTTATTAAAAAATTACACCAAAGCTTCCCAATAATGCGTACGCTATCATAAATCAATCTTGTTATGTAGATAAATTCGCATTTGTATTTGGTCGGAGATAAAAGATGAACCAAGGCATGCTTCTTAACTCCTCATAGATCATTCTGCTTGATATCGGTAGGTTGACTCCCAAATAGTACTAATACTGTAACCAGAAGGAAAAAAATTTATCTTTGGGCATTCTCAGAAAACAAGGGGGCTACATTATGTCCTCTTCCTCAACGTGCACCTGTACCTTCATTCCCCATCCGTCACGTCCACCAATCCAATTCTTCTTCTTGCCAACTTTCTCTACTATCTTAACGTTGTCCTGCAAGGCCTTCTTCAGCTTCGCAGGGTCGTTTTTCATCTTCTGTACCGAGACCACCAGTCGCACACCGTCTTTATCTTTCTTGCGTCCAAGATCCGAGGCCCATTCCGATGATAAAACCACGCGAGGCTTCGTCTCGTCGATTTTCCCTGCCGGATAGAGGCGAGTGAGTAAATATCCGATGCGCCCTAGGTATGCTGTCCACCAAACCTCCTCCGGGGTGATTAATCGCCGAAGGGCGTGCATGTAATTAGTCTCTCGAGGTGGAAGCTCCCCCATGTATCTGGATTCCAACATTAAAGCGAGTCTCGCCCTGTCCTCGTGCGACACCCCGCGGGTGGAAGCCAATAACCCGGTACTTGTGCTGTACAAGGCTGCGGTTGAGGCCAGCTCCTTATCCATGATTCCGTGTACATACATAATGTGTATAAAGGCTCTTATAACATGACTGTTGAGAGTACTGGGAAAGCTACGCCCGTCGTGCCTCGAGGGCTCTGGGATAGAGAACGCCAAGAGCTTGAAGAGGGTATCCGCCGATTCTGGCGCGACTCGCTGGGTGGTGATCTCAAGGGGGTCCTGTCCGCGGACAGTGGGACTAAGTTCTCTGAACAATATACCCTCGCGAACACCTCCCTGGCAGAAGTGTGCTGCTCGGAACCCATGAGGTATCGCCTGCGAGAGAACGTTGACTAAAAAGGCTACAGCAGGAACTTGCTTTCTCCGCCGATCAGAAACCCGGAAGACCTTGTCGGCGGATTTTGCAACTTCCTCTATCGCCTTTGTATCCTCAAACCTCTTTCTATCCACGGTATACCCGTTGATAATTGAGATTGGGTGAGGGTGCTTTTCAAGTTGGCTCATATATAGCAGCAGATAACCCCATCCCCTGAATCCTCCACCTGAGAGGTACAAAGAGAAGCCTCCCTCTGCCTCCGCATTTTCGACAAGGCTTAGGGGGACCTCCAATTCCTTGTAGGCGTTTGTGAAGTTTTCAGTCATCTCCTGACGAAGCTGCGCCAACCCCTTGTCTGCCTCCTCCTTTGATTTTCCCTTCTTGATGTCGTCCATTCTCTGGGTCAAGGCGGCTGCTCCGTAGGGGAAGCTGATGGAACCCTTCACGCTTGTGCGGACGTTGCCACCCTGAGAAATGATCCAGGTGATTTGAGTGCTACCACCACCCAGATCCATCATAAGGCCGCTTATATTAGAGAAGCCGCTGGCAATACCTAAGGCACCCACTCGGCCCTCAGTTTCCTTGGGAAGCATATCGACTGTGAGGCCAGTAGAAGACTGAATGGCTTTGATGAATTCGGCGGAATTAATTGCTTTTCGTGTTGCCTCTGTGGCGACAATATGAATGTTGGATTCGAGCACTCCTAGATCGCTACATACTATCTTGAAGCGAACTAGAGCAGCGATGATGTCCTCAATCACATTCTGGGGGATAGGAATTTGCTCTCCAGTCTCTTCGTCGTACTGCGAATCATAGAGAGATATGTCAACACGATAAACGTGAATTGTTGGAAGTATTCGAGAGAATGGAGGAGACAAGTCCGTGACCGAAAACCGAATCCCATTGCTTAAGGGCAAACATTAGCTGGATCGTACATTACGACGCGCAGGGAAGGACACAACACACCTCCCCATGTCAACAATCCCCCTCAAGTATGACTGATCGGTCGTCTGATGCTCCTTTGGACACCTCATCTTGCGCGTAATTTTTGGGTTAAAGTCGAAGACAAAGTCAAATGAGTCGATGTCCATTTTGCTTTACTTTTGACTTGCTATTGGGAACTCATATAAGATGGCAGAGGGATGGGTTGTGTGTGATGTTCTATGTGCTTATTTGCTTCAAGCTACTTCAAACTCAACGAAAGCAAGACTTGACTACAAACCCAACGCTGGAGCATTTTCCATCCATGGCTGAAGCTGAGGCTGTCATTTGTCGGGTGAGCTCTATTCTGTTTTGGGAAAGCTAGGCCAATGACGTATACAAAGTTTAATCTTCAATACCACACCACCTTCTACACCTGTTAATTCTTTGACCCCGCTGCACTAGACAAGCCCCCGGGCATAGCTGAGATGATGGAGCTAAACGTTGACGTCAGATGAAGTTTCACTCCCCATGTTTCCATTCTCCATCCAATACGAGACATGTGGCTGGAGATGGGTATCTCCTACTGTAGGGACATGAGGTTGCCGTAGCTATTCTTAAAGGCTGTGGCCAGAGTCTAAGCCCTCTATGTAAAAGCTGTCATATTCATGTTTGTATGCAATATGGATAGAAGCTCGTTAGTGTCAAGTTGGCGTGCCGTCAACTGTGACACTTGACACCATCAGATGTAGCAGGATCTTGAAGAAGGGGGAGGGGGAGGTGACAGCACATTTGTTAGCTCACTTCGGCCGCCTGGTGGCTGGCCCCATTAACCAAATAATTTGATGTAAGGGATCCAAGTTTAGGTTCACATCGGTAACAACTAATTCATGGCAAATCAAGGATACTGGCCATACCATACTGAGAAAAGAGGAAAGGCAAAGGGGCTTGAAGGCATTCTCCATGCCAGTAAGTTATCGCCGACCTGACCATAGAACACACTAATCAGAGTTTACAAAATACATACCTCCGCGGTCTGGGCCTAGCCCGGAAACAGACTTGGCAACCACTTTTGCCCTACAAAAAGCTGCTGGTGAAAACAGGAATTCTTTACTCCTTTCTAGCCACTCCGTAAGCGGCGATTGAGTTTGCAGGTGTATTAATGTCGGCTTGAAAGGCCTAGAACTGGTCTCGTACCAGAGCTACGCCGAGCTTTTCTCAGCGCAGAATTTACCAGGCAGGACAAGTTATGCAGCAACTTTATACTAAACACGAGTCATATCTGTCGGTCTGAGGCTAGAATGTTGGTATGCATCGTGTGGAGTCTGGTATTACTCTTCGATAGCTACAAGGCATTATATCCAAGTCATGTGGAGGGTTTTTTACACTTGTTTGGACAGACAGTAGAGGATACTAAATCGCAAAAAGTTCAAGCAGACGGCGGTTTATGAGCCAACAACTCTATTGAAAAAAACTTCATACTTCATCTACCTGCAAGCTGGATGTAACCCCTTAGGGATTCATACTCATACAACCGCCCAAACACACAACATTCATGTTGCCTCTGCGCCATACTCATTAATACATGTCGCGAAGTGAAACGTCTGGGTCGATTTCTCCAAAAAAAAGAAATGTTGCAAAATAAGATATTATCAAAAGCTGCGATTAATGACCATACCGTGGATCCTTCGAGTCCCTCTTTTGACTTCGAAAGATGGTCTCATACAATAGCTCACCTGAGAAGCGAACTCGGAATATCACCCCCACCGCGGTCTGGGTTTTGTTTCAAGAATTTAACTATCAGTGGAAATGGCGTATCAGTCGGTGAGCAGCAAACCATTTCCACGTGGCTAAGTTGGCCATATGAAGTTTGGAAGAGGTTCCGGACCGCACCTTCCAGGACTATTCTCTATAGTCTTAATGGTGTGGTCCAAAAAGGAGAACTTCTCCTTGTGCTTGGGCGTGCTGGAAGCGGGTGTACAACCTTCCTGAGAACGGTCAGTGGCGAGATATCGAACCTCAAGGTGGAACCTAGCTCAGTGCTTCATTACTCTGGTGAGATATTCTGCACAATCAATAGCGACGATCACTCAGCTAAGTGTATAGGTATTCCGCACGAAGTTATGGCGGAGACATTCAAGGGGGAGTTGCTATATAATCAGGAAGTGGATGAGCATCTTCCCTACCTAACAGTAGGACAGACTCTCGAGTTCGCTGCGGCAATGCGCACTCCACGAACTCGGATACTAGGAATTAGCCGAGAAGATCGTATGAGACACGCTGTAGATGTTTTGCTCAGGGTTTTCGGATTGTCACACACGCATGATACTATTGTCGGTGATGACTTTGTGCGAGGCATATCCGGTGGCGAGAAGAAGAGACTATCCATTGCAGAGACAGTTTTTGCTGAGGCGACGATCTATGCATGGGATAACTCTACCCGAGGGTTGGACGCGGAATCGGCTCTCAGTTTTGTCAAACGGCTTCGTACCCTTTCTAATTGTAGGAGCTCCTAACTCCTCGCTTTGTCAAGATCAATGGGTTGTTCTAATTCTTCGTCTAGTAACTCAAGCAGCAAATGCGGCGACTATTCACCAATGTTCACAAGCTATGATAAACATGTTCGACAAGATTTTGATACTCTACGAAGGGAGACAGATATTTTTCGGTCAGGCTTCTTTAGCAACAGGGTATTTTGAAAGGATGGGCTGGTATTATCCTCCGAGACAGCCGGCTGGAGACTTTCTTACAGCTATCACGAACCCTATGCAGAGAACACCTAGAGAGGGATTCCAAGGTCGGGTTCCAAGGACTGCTATAGAGTTCGAAACTTATTGGCATAGGTCTCCTGAGTATGCGACGATTAGGAAAGACATTGACGAATATGAAAAGCGCTCCATTACCCACGCAGAGGCCACTCGGAGACAGTTTTCCCTAGCCCGCAAGCAAATCAAGTCGAAGTGGATGCTGAACAGAGCCCCCCAGACGGTTTCATTTCCGTTACAAACTCGCCTTTGCATTAAGAGGAGATACCAGCAGCTGTGGAACAATAAAACATCGACTTATACTGCACTGCTTGGACAGGTCGTCATTTCGCTTGTGGTGGGATCGATATTCTACGGCACTCCAAAAAGCACGAATGCATTCTTTTCTTACGGCTCTGTTCTCTTCTTTTCCGTACTCCTCAATGCTCTCATGGCTGTAACAGACATCCACAGCCTATACAGCGGCCGCTCAGTTGTTCGAAAGCAGGCCTCCTATGCGTTCTATCGACCTTCAGCAGATGCGCTTGCTGGCATACTAGCTGACATTCCAATCAAATTCGTGACTGCCGTACTCTTCAATGTCATTCTTTACTTTTTGTCTGGTGCGGAACGAACCGCCGCTCAATTTTTCATATTCTTCCTCTTTGTGTTTACAGCCACTTTGACAATGTCAATGGTGTTCAGAACAATTGCAGCGGCCACTGAAACGCTACCCGCCGCCCTTGCGATATCTGGCTTCCTCGTTCTGACATTAGTTACATATACTGGATTCATTTTACCCCGGCCATACATGCATCCATGGTTCAAGTGGATATCGTACGTCAACCCACTCGCATACGTGTTCGAGGCACTTCTTGTGAACCAGGTCCACGGAGCAAAATACCCTTGTGCGGGCCTGGTTCCTCCATACCCAGATTCAGCAGGTGACACGTTCATATGTCCAGTCCCTGGTGCTGTTGCAGGACATTCCTTTGTTATGGGTGAATCCTGGTGCGGAGCCAGCTATGGTTATTCTTACTCCCATCTCTGGCGCAACTACGGTATTATTATTGGGTTCCTTTTCTTCTTCCTCCTCACATACCTGGTCACTACAGAGTACGGTAAAAGTTTTTCCGATGGACCAAGTGTCCTTGTCTTCTCTCGCGGACATGTACCCAAGGACTTTTTACATAACGACTTACATCGTGAGATTGTCCACAGTGGCCCCGAGCGTCAAGGACAGATTAGTAACGAATCTGACTTGCATAACGCTTCTTGTGTCAGCACAAGTGAAGAGAGCCCTATACATCGGGAGGAAAACATATTCTCGTGGAATAAAGTAAATCTTGATGTATTAATAAAAGGCCAACCGAGAAGGCTTCTAGATGATGCCGCTGGTTGGGTTCGACCACGTTCACTGACCGCGCTGATGGGTGTGTCAGGAGCAGGGAAAACAACACTGCTCAACACACTAGCTCAGAGATCATCGGACTGTGTCATGACAGGAGAGTTTTACATTGACGAGGAACCTATCGACGCTTCCTTCAAAGGTCATATTGGCTATGTCCAGCAGCAAGACGTCCATCTCGATACGTCTACAGTTCGCGAGGCCCTACAGCTATCGGCATTGCTACGGCAGCCCTTTGGCATTCCAAAGCAAGAAAAGATGGCCTTCGTTGAACATGTGATTGACGTCCTTGGCCTGTCTGAGGTCGGTGACGCCGTTGTGGGGATACCAGGTCAAGGTCTTAATGTCGAACAGCGCAAGCGTCTCAGCATTGGAGTTGAGCTTGCGGCGAGACCATCACGGCTTCTCTTTCTGGACGAGCCAACTTCTGGTTTAGATAACCAATCGTCCGAGGCCATCTTATCTCTTCTCCGGAAATTGGCGGCTGGAGGACTTGGGATCATATGCACAGTTCACCAACCTAGCGCGATGCTGTTCCAACAGTTTGACCGGCTCTTACTAATGGCTCAAGGCGGCAGAGTCGCATATTTTGGAGACATTGGGGAAAACTCAGATGTTGTACTGCAATACTTCGCTGCTCATGACCCTGAGCACAGGGCATGTGAAGAATCTGAGAACCCTGCTGAATATCTCCTCAAAATGATTGGGAACAATGACAGTTCGCAGCCTGACTGGCCGAAGACTTGGGCTGAATCCTCAAATGCCGATGAGGTTCGGAGGGAAATAGAGCAAGCAAGAGGCTCTTCTTCGGAGAGGCACAAGAAACAACAAAAGATGCCGACTTTCAAACAAGCGGCTGACAAAAAGACCTTGAACACTTACCCGGTCCCTCCCTTGTCGCAAATATCTCCCATTTGCTTCAGGGTTTTCCAAAATTATTGGCGATCACCGTCGTATATTGCCAGTAAATTTATGCTTGGGTGTGGTTGCTCGTTATTGATTGGGTTTTCCTTCTTCCAAGGTCCCCCTTCTATCCTGGGTGTCCAAAACAAAATATTCTCAATACTCATGATTTGTGCAACATTCAGCAGTCTAATTCAGCAGGTAAGAGGATCGCCCTATGGAAGAGGGGAAGATTTGAGCACCTGGCTGATTGAGTAACAAAACCATTTAGATTATGCCCAGGTTTATCGCTCAACGAACAATTTATGAGGTCCGGGAAAGACACTCCAACATGTACAGCTGGCCCGTCTTGATCCTTGCCAATCTACTCGTTGAGCTCCCATATCACATATTACTAGGAGTGTGCACCTTCGCAATCTTTAATTACACGGTCTTCGGAACTCGCTCAGCTGAGGAGCAAGGGTTGGTCTGCATCTTCTTGGTTCACTTCTACATCCTTGCCGGGACCTTTGCATTGATGGTGGTGGCGCCGTTGCCAGACGCAACGACGGCTGGCCGTCTTGCAACCATTATGTTCTCCATGATGGTTCTATTTGCAGGCGTATTCCAAATCCCAACAGCCCTGCCGAGGTTTTGGATTTTCATGTATCACGTGTCTCCGATGACCTACTTTGTGGGAGGTACAGCCGTCTCAGGTCTATCAGGAACTCCCATCACCTGCTCATCTTCCGAAATCGCCGTTTTTCAACCTCCAAGGGGCAGTAATTGTGGATCATACATGCAGCCATTCCTCGACAATGGTGCGCCTGGCGCACTGCTGAATCCAGGGGCTACTACTAACTGTTCTTATTGCCCTTTGCGGTCGGCCGACCAGGTCTTGGCGAGGTCGGGGATGTACTATGACCAGAAATGGATGGACTGGGGAGTTGGGTTTGCCTTTGTGGCCTTCAATATCGCCGGCGCATTTGGATTCTTCTATCTCTTTCGAGTGCGAGGCGTGGGAGTGATAGGAGACTGGATTGCGCGCCACGTTCCATTACCAGGCAGACGACCACGATTACCTTGATCAGTTTCTCGATATACACAGTTTGTATTCGAGCTGCTGAGGTAGCTCGTTCAAAAGCCTAGCACATGTGAGACGACGCAATCTGTTCGGTTAGCCCCAATCTCCTGCGCTAACAAGGCTGACTTTAGTAATATTTAGTAGAGGAAAAGAGCCAGTATTATCTACAGGTTGAACAGGGGCTGTATGCACCGGATATCGCTCAACGTTTCTGATCCCGACGGCCTGCAAGCTCATATATACCCAGCCTCCTGGATAAATCATTACGAGGAGGGAGCAGTTGGCTGCCTGGCCAATTCAGGATAAATATCCCCGTAACCTGGTAATGATCATCCCCTGGGCTTGGTTGGCGTACGTACAGAGCGGGACCGCAGCTCGGTGCTATCCGGGCTTCTCTCTGAATTGTGGCTGTCAGCTGAACGTCAATCCCTGTCACTGAAGATTTTGACCAACAGGCTTGCATGCCAGCTGACGGCTAGTACGACATCTAGACCGCTGGCTCGGGTTTCGTTCGAGTTGCTGGGAAATCCCTCCCCCACTGGCGCCTATGCATCCTGCAGCCCACTCGCTATACCCCATCGACCTACGACCGACCATCCGACAGCTTGCCTGCTGGAATGGAACCGGTGCTCCAGATCCTCAGCCGTAGAATTAGATTTGGCGCAGCTAGGCCGAGGTGGGAAAAGACGCAAAGTTCTTTCTCCCCCCTCCTCTGGGTTGACCCCTACAACAACCGGCCCCTGATTGACGACGATAAGAAGCCATCAAAACCTAGCCTGCGCAGCCGTTGAGAGGAGCCAAGCCGAGAATTATTAATAAATAGGGAAACAATAGGCCCAGGATCTGCTCGAGACTGCTGACGAGCCTGCATGGCCGCCGAGCATCCTCCAACTCCCATATTTGCCGCACCCGCAAACCGTCGCCTACCCCCCTTCCAACTCGGACGCACGCAATTAAAATCTTGGAGTTCTGGCAGAGGCACATACCGAGACGCCGCCCACAGCGACCCCGCTCGCAGACACGAACCCACACGCAAAAGCGCATCCTGAGCCATGCCACCCCCTTCCGTATTCCTCTGCAGCATCACAGGCAGCCAAGGCAAGCCATTGGCTCTCCAATTACGACGGCTGGGCTGGACCGTCAAGGGGACCTCGCGGACCCCAGACTCCAATGCGGCCAGGCAGCTCAAGGCCGCCGGAGTTGAGCTGTCCAAGGGCGACTGGGATGACGTCGCCTCGCTGACGGCCGCCATGAGCGGCGTAGAAAAGATTTTTATCTCCACGATCACCTACGCCGACGATCCGGATCGTGAGCGCCGGCAGGGCCTGAACATCGTCGCCGCCGCCAAGGCCGCAAAGGTCCAGCAGGTCGCGCTCTCGGGGTCCCTGGGTGTCGTGACCCTGGGCGATCCCACCCTGTCGCCGTTCTTCAAGATGGTCATCACGGGCAAGAGGGTCATCGAGCAGGCCATAGAGGATGGGCCTTTCAAGTACTGGACGTTCATCCGCCCGGCGTTCTTCATGAATAACCTCCTCACACCACAAGTGGACTACTTCCTCCCTCACCTGCGCCAGGAGAACATCTGGGAAACCGTCATGAGGGAAGGCGAGAGGCTAGCGCTTGCCGATCCAGACGACATCAGCAAGCTTGTTGTAGTGATATTCCAGAACCCGGAGAAATGGCACGGGCGCGGCATCCCTTTCGCCAGCGAGCTGCTGAGCGTGCCCGATATGTTGGATCAATTAGGCGAGGCCACTGGGACGGAGTTCGAGGAGTACTTCATGACCGATGAGGATATCGACTCGCAGGCAGTGTCGTTCTCTTTCATGATGTCAGACCGGGTAATGAGGAAGCAGGCCGAGTACATGGACATGGAGGAGCTATCGTCCGCGATTCAGCTGACTAGTTTTTCAGAGTGGCTGGAGAAGGAAAAGGAAACTGTATTGGAAACTTACTGCTAAAATTAACGAAGAGAAAAAAAAATCAAAAACTTTGTTGTTTTGACATTCATCGTAACCCCGCAGCGTCCTATGTTACAATGACAAAGGCAAAAGCTGGCTTGTTGGTTGCTTTCAGAAGAATCGATTAAATATTTTTGAATTGTCCCTGTTGGTCACTCGCGAATTCCCATTCGCCAATTAGACCATAGCCGCCATTCAGTCGCCGCATAACATAATTGCGCTCTCATTCCTACTTGGCCTCTCTCATAATTCGGAGGTCAAAAGCGACAGATTTTCTACAAGACCATATCTTCTGCAGGGGCAAAGCAAATAGGCCCTCCGACAAGTCCTATATGATTGATGAATCATATATCCGAACCCACAATATTGAATAAACGGCCTTGCCAACGTTTCGGAGATCTTCGTGCATCTCAGGAGCAGACTTCTTTGATGGATCACCTGTTTCATATGGCATCTCCTCCACATATCCTCTTCAAGCGGGCAAAAATCAACATTTCTAGGAGACCGAAGAACCCTTGGACTAGACCAGATGGCGAATTTGATGTCAGAGGGCTAACTCGGGCAATTTATCCGTATTCTACCAATCCATGGGTCAGGATAACATCGGCGTCATCTGCTAGCTCTTGCACTTGTTTGAGCGTCCAGAAGTTTCTTATGGCCCATCTCTCGGTAGCTAGCTCAAGAGGCATCCTTCGGGAGCTAGCAAAACCGCCTGCTTCAAAATCTACCATGTATTAATCCCGGGTAGATATTGACCCTAATGCCAGTTGTACACTGAACAGCTGTGATCCATGGTCATGGGGTGATGAAGAAAGAACAACAGCAGCAACTGGTCCGGGAATCGGGTGAGTTCCAGCTACAGTCCTTTGACACAGACATGTAGCACCCATCTGAAAAAACAACTTACGTTCTCTTTCCCTACGCCCCAAGACTTGTTTTATTCATTTTCATCATGATGATCATTTTCCAACCTCTAAAGGTGTGTACTTCGGCGTGCTAGATCGAGACTTGGAGAGCTTCCTTTCCTGGATGATGATTATGCCTAAGCCCCCTGGACTACTGCATGTAGGATCAAAGGATCAGCGATTTAAAACTCATCTTACTTCGCTTGCTCCCACGGCTGGTGATGTGATATATGCTGCATTCATTTTCTTCCTGGGACAACTTGAGATGAAGTGTATACTTGCCCCAGATTAATCTTGAAGCTACGACGTTTGAAGACGATTCGCATAGAGAGAACCTATGACACACACATACCGCCACCAAAAAATTATGGCAGAGTTTTTTGAGAATTGGAAACTTCTTGATTGAGGCTTCGAGATGCCATAGTTTGATTACTAAGCAGACCTGCCGCGATAAGATAAGAAGGTGGGGTTGCGTGATGGCAGTGCTCAATTGCTCCGAAACTTGATCACTATTGCAATCAACCAACCAACCACCAACACACCCCAGCGAGAACAGGCGGCAAAGGTGTTGAGGCTGTGGGTGATGAGCGCGGCTTGATGTCCATTTCCCAGTCACCAACAACATTTTGCTAGAACAACTGGCCTCAAGAATTGCCAACGAAGTGCCCGAACCACCACGAACCCGACCGAAGGTATGACGCGGCGGTAGAACGAACGATCAGATACAGCGGGAATGTTTGAGACCTGTTTGAGAGCGGCAAGAACATCCAACGGCCATCATGATTCTCTAGAACTACATGATGGAAGAGGAGCAGTGCGACGATCGACTACATGATCCCAGCGCCCCCGGTGATCCATTTCGTCCGAGACGAGCCATGGTGGCATCGTAGAAGCGGCAAAGACGGGCATTGGATTGGACGACAGAGCCCCAAAGATGGGAGTCGAGAAGAAGGGCACCTGGAATATCAGTCAAAGTCGGCAGGACAGCCCTCATGAACTGCTCGCACGACATGTGAAAGGAATGGGTAGGTCAAATTTAGCACGGCGTAACACAAAATGCACGATGATCGAGGTAAGATGTGGCAGTGTCGTAGGATCTTAAGAAATGGTCACCTATCGTAATTCCGTGCCCTTTTCTTATTCCAAAGACCTTTTGTCAGTGGTTGATGCCCACAGCTCTCTTGTTGTTAAGGAGGAACTTGACAAGATCTTCAAAGTTCCACGCGTACCACAGGCTAGTTGTTAGCTCAGTAAGAGGTTGATATGACACCGACCAGAATGTCTAGTACATGAGATGTCGGGTTTCGCTCGGTCTACCTTACTGACAGTGTGGCTTACAAAGCAAAAGGTTCGGTCCAAGCATTCGCCGCAATTGCGTAGACCACAAACTTGGGCAAATAAAGGGCCCTCACTTTCAAAACGAATGGCTAAGTTATGCTCTTCGAAGCAGCAGGTCAGCGTCCCAGTGGGATGACATTCTACTCTGCGATGAACACCTGTATTCCAAGTCATCACGTTGGTGGAAGTGTCACGAGACGTGTTGGGCTTATGTCCTGGGCCGAGGGGATTGAGGCACTGCATATCAGTTGCGAGACCCAAAGACAACGTCAAATACGACCTTGATTATTCTTAGGCGCTGTCAGCCCCTCCATTACTGCGCCCGCTGTTACCCGCTGCCACAGCCGAAGCCTGCAGGTTGAATCAATTACAGCGTTGGATGTCCAATCGACCCCTGCCCATCAGGTTGGCGGGGCTGATGCGGACAAGGAAAGCAATGTGTGAGCCCGGCCTCCAGAGCGGCCAACGGGGGCTTTGTCCCTTCGCAGGTCCCGAGGCAGAAGCAATCTAAGCCTCCGTGGCCGGCAACATGGCGGCCAGGCGGCAAGTAGGATAATGAGCATGAGTTCACAATAAATAATGTCCTTAGACAGCATCCTAGGCTACCATCTCCATCTTCATAAGTTCATTCGCAAATCAATCAATACCAATTCAGCCAATATATACAATTTATCCGATATGTACGGTTCAACCAACATGTACAATTCAACCAGTACGGACGAATCAACCAATACGTACGATTCAACCATCAACCCACTGAAGATACTACTCATTGTAGTGAGCGGAATCGACAAAGTCGCCCCAATAACCCAATACTCCTACCACCATTTTGCAAGGATACAAGACTCTGCCAATTATACAGAAGAGCGTTCGAGTATAAAGTTGAACAACAATAAAAGACGCCAGACCCGACATCTCAGCACAATGAATGCGGACTCTGCCAATTATAGACAGACTGAAACCGGACTTCGGCTTGGAACGAGAGAGAAACCATTTATGACCGAAGTCTTCACCTCAACGTCTAAGCGATACGCAATTCTGGCCGACAAATTCATCCGGGAAGCTGATGGTATACTGTTGGCATACAGCGTCGCAAACAAGAACGCCCTCCGCCAGATAACAGATCAGTACTACAAGATTGAGCGTGCGCGTACTGTGGGGTACATGCGTCGAAATGTTTGCCAGTGCCATCGTGTGCCCCCGATGCCACTTCTCCTTGTCGGAATTGACTCCGGATCAAATGTCCCACGGATGGTGTCCAAGCCTCAAGGAGCCAACCTTGCCTTCCAGCTGGGCATTGAGTTCATGGAAATGAACGAGACATGGAATTCTCCAATAGAGATTCTCTTCTACCCGATGGTGCAGGTAATAGATACATATACTCGCGAAGGCAAAGGTTCCGATGAGTTCTCCCGATGTCCAGGAGAACAACGATCAAGGGCGAGGGCGGCATTCAGTCGCCGGATGAAATCCGATCTCGATAAAGTAAAAGCGTCTATCAGACCTAACAGACGCAAAACTCGACAAGCAGACATTAACAGTCTATGCAATGCGATTGTCAATGACCAGCAAGAGACAGCTCGGTGTCTGATACAGAGTGGCGTTGATGTGAACAGCTTTGATCAGTCGGGGTCTACACTGTTACATGTTGCTGCAGCCCTGAATCGAGTCGAGATCGCCAAATTGCTTCTTCAGAGTGGAGCTTCTGTCAACCAGATCTCGCCTCTTAATGGGACAGCACTGTCTGTTGCGGCTTCTCGGGGAAATGACGAAATTGTGCAGCTTCTGCTTGGGTACGGCGCTCGTGTCGATGATCCTTGTGACTATTACGAAAACATGCTACAAACTGTAGCACGGAGAGATAATCCGAATATCTTGCGGCAACTCAGCAAGAGGATGAGTTGGAACCCATTTAAGACTAGGAAATATTCATGGTGTTGAGATGTCGGGTCTGGCATCTTCCATTGCTTTTTTTTACTTTATATTCAAACCCTCTGACCCGCATAATACTAAGAAATTAGACCAGATAGAATGATTTTGAATGAAATAGACAGCCTGAGTGGATCAGCTACTCCCAATCATGATTGTTTAAGCCTTTATCGACATGTGGCATCTTGAGTAGGTAAAATCTCTTTCATTGTTGCATCGGAATCTTATGCCCAAAAAGGAAATAAGTCATTCTTCGAGTCGACCCGACCCGGCTGACGTTAATGACTGCATGGGCTATGTGCGGCTGTGGGCACTCGGCGTTCGTACCTGGAGACAATGAATTTGTCATCCGAGAATGCAACTTTTTGCGATGCGACCTGCGCGTACAGCAACAAATCACGACGCTCGCTCTATGAAATTTGTCAATCACGATGCTCGCTCCAAAAATTTGTCATCGCAGGCAATCTAATATGTTCACAATGGGATCCAATAGAGTAGATGCTGGGTATTTAAGAATCTCGACGTCCTGGCTGCTCCCGATCGATTTTCTTCACCATCGCACACATTCAAGCCCTTTAAACAGATAACGCCAATCACGGAAGCTCATACGCCTTCAAAATGTCTCCACTGCAAAATCCAGCTCTTCCCAAAGGTTCCCTCGTTCTTGTGACGGGAGCCAATGGCTTCTTGGGCTCGCACGTCGCGGACCAGTTCCTCCATTATGGATACAACGTTCGAGCAACTGTCCGAGACCCTGTGAAGCATGCTTGGTATGCCGACTTGTTTGAGAAGAAGTATGGCAAGGACAGGTTTGAGCTCGTCCAAGTTGACGACATGTCCAAGGACGGTGCTTTCGACGAGGCAATCAAAGGTCTGTGAGCCCCAATTGCTCAGGGACATAATGGGCTTTCCGCGGTGTGAACTGACAACCAATTTCAGGAGTCCAAATCTTCGTTCATACAGCTTCTGTCATGACGTTCGACCCCGACCCGAAGAACGTGATCCCCCAGGTCATAGCTGGTGTGCTCAACGCTCTGAAGGCGGCCTACGCCGAGCCGACCGTGAAGCGATTTGTCTTCACGTCTTCCTCCGCCGCAGTAGTAACTTCTCATCCTGATGTTCCTCCAATCGTCGCCACCGATGATACCGAGAACGAGTGGGCTGTCAAGCGTGCCTGGTCGGAACCCCCTTACCCCGTTGATCACGGCGCTCGGGTGTACGAGGCCAGCAAAACCCAGGCTGAGCAAGAACTGTGGAAGTTTCACCGAGAGAATCGTAGCAAGAGGCCTGACCTAGTCGTCAATACAGGTGAGAATAGAGGAACTATTTTAGTCAGTCCCGAAAACTAACTCTCTCGCAAGTACTTCCCAACTTGGTGTTTGGCAGGTCTCTTGACCCCGTTCGCCAGGGTTACCTGAGTAGCGGTGGACTTATCCCGGCTCTTTGGAACGGAGACGTCCTCCCATTCCACAAGGCCCAGAATCCGCGTAAGTCAAAGCCTTCTTTGATGCTGCTCTCTCAATTTTGACTACTGACATCCATCTCAGAGTACTTCGTCGACGTGCAAGATGTTGGCCGCCTTCACGTCATTGGCGCTCTGTTCGAGAAAGTCAAGGATCAGAGGCTTTTCGGCTTCGCCGACCGCTTTTCCTGGGACAAGATTCTGGATATCATGAGGAAGCAAGAGCCTAACCGCAAGTTCCCTGACAATTTCTCCGGCGGCGAGGATCCCCACGAGATCCCGCCTCGACACAAGGCGGAGCAGTTGCTCAAGGAGCTCGGGCTCCCGGGATGGACAAGTTTGGAGGACTGCATTAGTTACAATTTGGAAGCACTGCGGGCTTCCTCCTAGTTTGAAGACTCCTAGGATGAAGATTCAAGGACGAGATGCCATTCATTTAGAACTAAAGGGCCTCCCGGGTTGAAGATTAAAGGGTGAGATGTCATTCATTTAGAAGTAGAGGATTCTGTTTATTTTTCCCGAAAGGAGCCGCTCACATAGCTTTCATCACAATTATATTCAATGTTTGCATAGTTTGTCCAATAAAGTCGCCCGGATCAGGCTTCGGCTTCGGCTGAGGGGAAATCATTTGGCCAGCACTTCTCCTTGGGCCAGAGCTTCTCATCGTGAGTACCAGCATGAACCTCCAACTGAATCTTGTTGGTGTTCACAATCTCCTTACGACAGTTTTGGCACTATTTTGGGGGAGGAAAAGTTTAGCCACCCGCGTTCATCGCCCATGAGTATCACGCAACAAAGTCACAAAGATTAATACTGACGATCGAAGTAGGCTTGGGAGCCTTGACAGGAAGTCCATTCCGCTTCACGGGGGCACGAGTGCCAGCAGCGTCGGCCTTCTTCTGCTCCCGGTTACGCTGCGCAAACATGATAATAAGCACCATGAGATAAAGGAGACACATCACCAAGCCATGGAGGCAAGCCAAGAAATTGAAAGAGACCTACTCTGTCCTTTTTGCTGATAGGCATTGTGGGTGGATAGCAGAGATCAACGTGTCACAATCTTTATTTTATTATGTTTGTTTGTAAGCGCGCGTGAAAAGATGAAAATGGCCAAAGAAATTCCACTTTGTCTCGATTTTTAATTTTATTTGCACAATCACGCACAATTTTATTTATAGACACAATCCAGCGACGCGAAAAACTAGCCTAGTCCGAGAACGCGTCGTCGACCGGGCCGACCATTATGCCGCTGTTGTTGAAGAGTGTCCAAGTGTTCGAGTGGAGGGTCAAACGCATTTACACTGTCAGGCAGGTAGCATAGCGCTGGTGAAAATAAAGAGTTTTGAAGGTGAATCTTCCCCAAAATCTCCTATGTAAATCAATAAATGTATTTTCGATATAAATACCAACATTTTAATCATCTCAAGCCTTGTCTCTGTCTTCCTGATGATGGAACGGTGATGGGTGTAGCTGGGTATAGGGTAGGATGGACTTGGCTAGGGATTCAACTTCACCAGCAGCTCTCACTGCCAACTTGGAATGCTTTAGTGGGGCATTCGGGGCCTTTCTAGCACCATCCACCGTCTTCCAGGTACTTCATCGCTGTACCTTGGACGCTGTCGAGCATCACCAGCGCCTTCGAGAGATTTCGATTCTGGTGGACACAACCACCTTCATCAATTTGCTTGTCGACATCATGTTGAGATCAATCAATTATAAAATGAAGACTGCCATCGAGCTCCTTCATCGGGCCTCTCCATCTTCACACAGAACCAAACTCTACAACTATCACAATTCCTAGCTCAAGGCATCAATCCCAACTCCAGAACAACCCCCATCAAATCGTCAAAATGGCTCTCTTCCCCCAAAGCTTCTACAACGGTGACGCCTCCTTCACACCTCTATTCCGTCTTCTCGATGACTTTGATAAGTACTCTCGCAGCGAAAGCAGCGGGAACATCTCAGGCGGCCGAGCCTCACGGATCTCTCATTGGCAACCGAAGTTTGATGTTCGGGAGACATCGGACGCATATCATCTCCACGGCGAGCTGCCCGGCCTGACCAAGGACCAAGTTTTCATCGAGTTCCCTGAGCCGCAGAGCCTGGTTATTCGCGGCAAGACCGAGCGCACTTACACTGCAAATTCACCCACCGGCTTCCTTGAGTCTGCAGGCAGTCCAGCGGCCATCACCGAGACTGGCGAATCTACAAAGTCGCAACAAGCCACGGTTGAGGATGAAAACGCCACCGATTCTACCCCAAAGGACGAGCCTGCAGCTCCGTCTGATAAGGCGAAGTACTGGATCACTGAGCGCAGCATTGGAGAGTTCTCACGCCACTTCAACTTCCCTGCTCGCATCGACCGGGACGCTGTCACTGCCAGCCTGAGTGACGGCATCTTGACCATTGATGTCCCGAAAGCGAAGAAGCCCGAGACGCGACGCATCGCAATCAACTAGATAAATAAGCCACCGGAAATCACACACATTATAATGTTTTGGCGCTAATTTAATTATTGAATTTCTGTGCTCTCATTCTCGCTGAGGGATTGGCTTCAGCAACGACTTGGTTCACGTTTTGGCACATTTGAACACCAATTGAATCGATGGTCTTGCTTTTCCTGTAAACTATCTATCTAATAAAACTCTAATATTTAACAAAAAAAAATCCTTTTGATCCTCAGAACATGTGTGATATTGAACTCGAGTCTTTATGCAGTAAATTCCCAGGTAAGTTAAGTTGGTCAGCTTATGATGGCTGCCTGGCGCGTATTGGGTCCCAACGTGGTCTCTCTGCCCGCAACGCTACATGGCCCCCGCCCTGAAAGGGCTGTGCGTTGGCATCCTCAAGTGCTAGGTGATGCTGATAAATGCTGCCTGTTGGTCGTTGGTCGACCTGAAGTGACATTCATCCCTCTCCTCCATAGTTCATCGTAGGACTCCGACTCATCTTCGAGCGACACCATGCTTTCAATCGAGGATCGCTGTCTCCAGGCGACGGCTGTCACGCCCCACTGGACCCCTGGTGGCGATTCGTTTTGGTACCGCCAGAAGCTCGATGATGAAAAGTATCAGTTCATGTTTGTTCATGCGGCAAATAAGATTGTCAGGCCTGCATTTGACCATGGGAAGCTTGCAGAGGAGCTGGGCCAGAAGACGGGAATAGATTTTGATCCCCATCAGCTTCCTTTCCTCTGGATTGAAACTACCCCAGACGGTACCACAGCCCGCTTTCTAGCAAAGGAGAAGAAATGGGAATATGGGACGGAATTGGTCAAGTGGGATGGGTCATTCAAGCAAGAGAGTAATTCTCTGATGCAGGTCGAGGAACCGTCAGATCCATTGAGCACTTCCCCGGTTAGAGTCCGCTTTATGAATCAGACAGAGGGAACGCTGAATCTCATCTGGATCAACTTCGAAGGGGAGCCAAAAAACTACGGCGCAATACGACCTGACGAAGCCAGGAGCCAGGAGACATACTCTGGCCATTGTTGGAGGTTAGAGGATGCGTCAAGCGGCAAGATAAAGGCCATATATCGCGTTCCAGACACTGGGCATGATGCCGTCATCGTGAATGAGCCTTCTCCAGAAGACGACGCAAAATCTGGCGATGAAGCTAAAATCCCTGCCCGAGAGGATGAAGAGAAAACGCAGGATGGGGAAACATCAGATGTAAAACTTGATATACGGCAGTATAATCTATGGATGAGCGAAACAGGAACAGATGGGACTGTGCGCACACAGATCTCCAAGAATGGCACGGAAGAGCAGCCCTATGATAAGATTATGGTCTTCAAATCACCAGACAACAAATTTGCGATTGCTTGGCAGTTCACGCCGGAACAGGAGAGTTCCCTTCACCTACTCAACTACGCACCAGACGATCAACTCCAGCCGAAACTCACGAAGAAGCAATACTTGAAACCGGGCGATCGTGTGAGGGTTGACCGCCCAAGATTGTTTGATCTGGGAACCAAGACAGAGATTGAGACAAGCGATGCTCTTTTCGCAAACCCATACCAAATGATAAGTCTGGGTTGGGGCGTAAAGAATGGGAAACATGAGTATCGATTTATCTTCAACGAGCGGGGCCATCAGCTCATGCGCGTACTGGCGATGGGACTTGATGGCACGGTGCGGGTGTTGATCGAAGAGAAGAGCGACACCTTCATAAACTACACGAACAAGTTGTCATATGAAGTTCTCAAACAGTCTAACATGATGATATGGGCAAGCGAGAGAGATGGCTACAACCATATTTATATTGTTGATCTGGAGAAGGGCGAGGTGAAGAACCAGATCACACAGGGCCAGTGGAATGTCCGCGATGTTGAGCATATTGATGAGACGAACCAGCAAATATGGGTATCTGCGTATGGTTTCAGGCAAGACGAGGACCCGTATCATCTGAATTTAGTCCGAGTCAACTTCGACGGCACCAGCTGCCAAGCACTGACCGAGGGCGATGGAACCCATGTTTGGAAGTGGTCTCCCAACAACCGCTTCTTCATCGACACCTGGTCGAGAGTTGACCTCCCTCCACGTACCGCCGTGAGAAGCTCAGAAACAGGAAGTCTCCAGCTAATGCTGCATGAAAGAACGGCGCATGACTTGAAGGAAAATGGGTGGGATCCCCCTGAGAGATTCTCAGCAGTCGGCCGAGATGGCGAGACCCTGATCTACGGTATCATTATCCGGCCACCACAATTTGACAAGACCAAAATGTACCCAGTACTAGAGAACCTGTATTCTGGTCCACATGATTTCTCTACCCCAAAGCGATTTGAATCAATGCTAAGGCTCCGTGAATGGGCCTCGCAGGGTTATATTGTTGTCATTTTGGACGGAATGGGAACAAATTGGAGATCCAAAAAGTTCCATGATGTTGCCTATAAGAATCTCAAAGATGGAGGACTCCCAGATCGGATAGCTTGGATGCAGGAAGCAGCAAAAACAAGACCGTGGATGGATTTATCGCGTGTAGGAGTCATGGGGGGTTCTGCTGGGGGGCAGAACGCCGTATCGGCATTGCTCCATCATGGCAATTTTTACAAAGCCGCAGTCGCAGATTCAGGATGTCACGACAACCGGTTGGACAAAATCTGGTGGAATGAGCAGTGGATGGGATATCCGGTGGATGAGTCATATGAGGAGAACTCGAACACCACCCACGCTGGCAAGTTAAGAGGAAAGTTGATGCTGGTAGTTGGTGGAATGGATACAAACGTAGATCCTGCAGCCACGATGCAACTCGTGTCTAAGCTTATTAAGGAGGATAAGGACCATGAATTAGTGTTTATCCCCGATGGGACTCACTGTGAAGGTATGAATGGCCCTGCCCTAGGGCGGATGAAGAGGTTTTTCAAGCAGCATTTAAGCCCATAGGTTAGTTTGCTACTGTTCCTCATCATAGTTTCAAGATATCGAGGAGTTTGTGCGACTGGAACATCTGAGGCCCAGCTTTTCTTCATTGAAATCCATTAAGGTCCGTTACCCCTCCGAGACGTTGACTTTGAGGGAGGGAGACTTATTCATCGCAGGAGAAGAGTACAGAGTGAAGAGTGAAAGGGAGTTTTCCATTGCCGAAACGTAATTGCCGAAACGCAAAAAAAGGCCGTGATAAATGGCCATCAAGCCAAACCCGCTTGCTAATGCTACCAAAAAGAAGAAGAAAAGAAGGGATATAAAAACCAGGCGCCGCCGATGCAATAACCAAACTCCAGTCCCAAGATAAATACCTTAAGCCAACTTAACCATCTGCTCTTATAAAGTCGTGTCGGTGTTTCCAACTCTCCCAAGCACGACGTTTCATCTGTTCGCTCAATCCATAGGTCAATGCATTGATCAAGCCGATAAACTGTGTTGATGCTTGTAGAATGCTAAGCCACTGGGGAGACGATCCGGCCGTTGATTCTACAAGACGATTTGCTATGCCTGGTATCCATAGAATGATGTAAGCGATTGGATATCCGTTCATCAACAACATTTTCTGGATATTCGGCGGTGGAGGCATGAATTCCTGTGACTTTAGGCTCGGTGTGAACGATGGTTGAGAACTCAGAGGTGCCACTGATCTTGGGCCCGAAGTGCTTGTTTGTCCCGAGGATGAAGGATGGGGATTTGCCGCTGGATTTTCCAAGCCTCTAGAGTTAACCTGCTGCTGGTTTCCATTCTCTTGGGACAGAGATGAAAGGCCCGAGGGCAGAACCTGATGCGTATCGAATGCGTATGGAAGCCCTAGTTCGGCGTCCCGGGTTTGGCTTTCGATTGAGACATCGAATGTGCCTCCAATAGCCCTGACCTTTCCATAAATGCGTTTGATTTGCACATAGATGCACGTGTAGATGGCTATCGTGGCGAAGAAGATAGCAAGCCGCCATCCGTGTGTGAGACCGTAGCGAAGATCGAGACGATCCGTCCGTATCCAGCACCAATTGCCGCTGACAAAGCCGTAGCTATTCAAGCCGAGAGCAACATTGCCTATGAAGAAAGAGTTAGTTGCGACTCATTTTGCCCCCAGTCGAGCTTAGGCCACAGCTGGAAGAGTGCTAAACGTACTGGTTATTAAACCCGGAATCCAGGCGCCGACACAGAAGAATATCTGAGCCCGCGTTGATAAGTCTGATATCCAGTGCGTTCTCACTACTGATATGAGAACAATAACGGAAATTGTGAGGATGTTAAAGTCAATCGTCTGGACACTAAGCTGGTTGACCCAAGCATTGACCATACAAGCAGCGCTGGGGTTGGCATTCGTAGCTGGAGTGCTGCCTTGCGAGAGAAAGTAGGCCCCTGAGATTGTGTTGCCTAGACTATTCATCAAATCTAGGAAGATCAGACCTGGCTGGCTTTTCATTCCTTGTTTGCAGGGAGCGCTCACCTGAGATCAGAAGGTTGACGATGAGCGCGTGGCGAAAATGCCGACCAGGCGGGTAAATTAATTGCAGCAAAAGAACTGTTGACGCGGCAAGAAACGAGAGCGAAGAACCGACAAATGTCGGAATAGACACTGCAAGGTCCAGCTTCACGTAGCCTTCGCGCATGTTATTTCCCAAGTCCCTTGTTACATAGGGACTGCTGGGGATCGTTCACAATGTTGGTGATAGAAACTTTCACCGATCATTCTCGTAAATCTTCAAGAAGTGAGGCTGCCTTTTTGAATGTCTAATTTTGGAACACGCTCGTGCACAAGGACTTTCGCCCCTGTAAGATACATTATGGCTTTCTGCCCATAGGCTAGCGGAGCGGTTGCTGACCCTTGCTAGCACATCCTTCGCTTCAGAGGCCAGGATAGTTGTGGCATTGCAACCTGGTGACATAATAGTTCTCACCGTGGCTTGCAAGGATTCGGTGTGTGAACCTGTAAGGGCTAGTCAGGGTTAATCATAGCCTATTGTGTCACATCGCGGGCTCTCAGGCGACCAAATGGCAGGGTTGATTCCTTTGCCCGGCCTCGTCTTACCGCTCGCTTGTCAGAGAGAAGAGAATAGGAATTGACATGTCATTCCAGGCTAACCTTTGTAAAAGCTCCAAGTCAATGTGCAATGTTTTTGTGCCCAATGTTGTGGACATTGCCCTTGCTTATCCCATTGGTCCTGCTTCTCCCTAGAAGAAAAAGAAGTCAACACATGTTCGGTGGATCATTGAAGACGGAACCACTCAAGGGTCGAATTTTTACCTTGCTACCAAAAAGTGTTGTTCATGTTTGAAGCTGGGGCGGCCCCTGGTGTTGCATCGTCGCGCTGCGGCTCTTTATTTCTAGTAGCTTTACCAAGAACCCATGTTACTAGCGTTTTTCCCGAGGATGTGGTGTCTCCGAAAGAATTACCACCAGGGTGGTAACCGGTCCCGTTATTTCATTCAACAGTTCGAGATGAAAATTTACATTAGCTAGCATGGGCTTGAGCATGTGATTGCTCAGTAAAATTAGGGGCATGTTCCAGTTATTCGTTCGGTAACAGATGGGTTGCTGCCATTCACTAGGTAGCATTTTGAACGGCTTGGTCAATGCCGGCGCCCTGCTTACTGGCTGGGTTTACTGAGCAGATGAATGTAATTCCTGAGAGGAGAGGAATAATATGCTGACGACCTCTTTGTGAAGAATATCATCTTCCCTCCTACTAGCCAACCATTCCTGTTCGATAACTTGCATTATTGTACGTTAAACAGTAAATAGCGACAAGCCGCCCGGATTCGGCTCTAGCTTAACCAGGCTATGGGCTTGCAATGGTTGTCCATAGTCGAGAAACTTCAGTAAGTTCAGAGGCAGTCTTGTAACTAGTCTAAATAGACATGTTGAAATATGTGACCACGAATTGTGTGAAATAGGAAGAACATACTACCTAGCATCTCTAGCAGAATATCCTATGTCGGCAAAATTTGGCACGCGAGTTTCACACTCGCGTGAGTAGCGTAGAATTCAGTGGACATCCTGGGCCCCAAGATGACCTTTGAGAGATTTTAACAATACCATGAGAGCGAATAAAGTGTCCACGATAGCGGTTGGTGGATCACGAAGAGCTCGAGGCTTAGTTGCTGGGCGGAAATCCGGAACACTTCCGAGTGCCATTAAATCATAAACTAATTCTGGAAACGTCCCGCCGGCGCAAGCTTCGGACCTCGCTTCAATCTATTTATTCCTAAAAACGCTATAGATCTTCCTGTTAATACCTGGCCTTTTGGCAAATCGTCATGAGCAGCGTAGAATTCGGAAACCAAAAGAGTTCTGCCAACCAGCACATGGAGGATCAAGACACAACGAGCCAGAGGCCAATCTCCTAGTCAAGATGAGAATCGGGATCCCAGGACACCTGTGGGCGTTTTTGCAACCAGAGCTCTGTAGACGAACCGTGCACGGGAACAATCATCAGGTGGAAACAAGGCGACCCTGAGAATCCTTACAACTTCTCAAAGGTACGTGGCGCATGCTGTATCAAATTACTGCATTCAAGCTGACCCTATCACATATAAAAGACGAAAAAGTCAGCGATTTTGGTCTCAGCCATGTGCCTTCTTGTCAACAGTACCATGGGCAGCTCGCTTCTGAGTAACTCTATTCCTTACATTGTCCACGAATGGAATGTTACATCTCAGGAGCAGGCTACCCTGCCTATCTCAGTCTATCTGATCGGATACGTGTTTGGGCCAATCATCTGTGAGTTACCGTTTACGCACCTCTATCTTACTCTACCTTGTTTTCCGCTACTTGTAGTAGGGGGACCATTGAGCGAACACATAGGGCGTCGTAACATTACTATAACAACTTTTGCCCTTTTCTTGATATAGACTATGGCCGCTCCCCTGCCTCCTAAATGGCCCTCATTCCTCGTACATCGTTTCCTCGCTGGTGCAGTTGGTGGTGCTCCGATTGCTGTCACCGTAGGTATCATGTGTGATACCTACAATGGTCCAAGAGAACGGGGAACTTCAATGGCTCTGTTCATGCTGGTAAGAACATCATGACTTCGGTTAATATGTAACCATTACTAAGACGTAAATCTTTGACAGCCAAATCTCTTTGGGCCTTTGCTTGCCCCTGTGATCTCAGGGTCCTGTTCCACGACAATCGGCTGGCGATGGTAGGTAAAGATATTCCTTTCAAGCCCTCAACTCTACTACTAGTATTACATTCTTTTAGTGGCTGGCGATCCAGGTGAGACACAGAAGTTGACAAACTACCCACAGGACATCCTGGATCGCTCTTATCTATGGGGGCGCTTGCGTACCAGCAATTCTTTGGATCCCAGAGACTTTTGGATCTGCTCTTCTGACTCGGCGAGCCGAAAGAATTCTTAAGGCCGATCCCACAGCCCAAATATTTTCAGTGGCAGAGCTAGAGCCTCGCGATTTAAACCAGCTTTTTACCCGCGTCCTCACGAGACCAATCAATACGCTTGTTTCGGAGCTCATCGTATCCAGCACGTGCGCATATTTGGCATTGTGCTATGCTATATTCTACATGACTTTTCAGGCCTTTCCGTTTATATTTCGAGATTTGTATGGACTGAGCCCGGGAGTAACTGGCCTATGCTTCTTGCCAGTTGGAGCTGGGTGTATAATGGCGCTACCAATGGCCTTTTCATGGGATGGCTACTTCTCCGAAGGTTAGAGGGGACCCATGGACAAAAAAACAAGAGAATTACCGCCTTCCTCTTGCCATTGCTGGCGGGCCGATGTTTTTCATTCATTGTTCTAGTTCGGGTAGAGCGCTCGCAGAGATATATCCTTTGTCGTGCCGATGCCCGCCGGCATTCCGTTTGGGTGTGGCTTCACGCTCATCTTCATAGCAATGCTCAACTATCTCACCAACGCCCACGAGAGTTACTCTGCCAGCGCCAACGAGGCCTCTAGTGGCTCAAGATCTATTCTTGCCGTTGTCCTTCCACTTGCTACCTTGCCAATGTTCGAGAGGCTGGGCATCGCGGGCGCCTGTAGTCTCTTGGGCGGCTTGAGTGGTATCATGTGTCTCACCCCATTCGTCTTCATCTGGAAAGGTGAGCGTATTAGAGCAAGGTCTAAATTTTGCATTGCTCTGAAGATGCAGAAATCTGGGATGGGGGAGAGGTCTTAGGCAATTGAGTCATCAGGCTCATAAGATTCTAATGAAGAAGCAGTCCTTTGCCATTGGATTATTAGTTAACGGTTGAGGATGCTGGGTTGGTAAATTTCTGGACTAAAGGCGAACACTTATATCAAAGTGTAGAGTATAGAGTAGACAAATTAGATTTAGAGGGTACCATAGATACTCGTGGGTCAATAGCTATGATTGTAAGCATATCCTCCGCGAACAAGTCTTACATACAGGGGGAGGGAGCGGTGTGCATTAACCCTCACAACGAGAAGTAAGCGGGATTGGACTGTGTCTATATTTATTTCCGTTCAAAAATTCACGCAACTGTGCATTCGGACTCAAAGATAAAACCTAGGTGTCTTTTTTATATAAATGTCGGTGATTCCTTCTGATTTCCACTCTCGACAACCACCCACTTAACGCTGAACAGCTAACTTATCAAGACTCAAAACATTAAATAATCAGATGGCCGACTCAAGTGACCGAGGCGACAAGCCGGTCGCCAGACTCCTTTTTAAGCCTCGCCAAAAGGCCAAGCCAGTAGAGCCAGCAAATGAAGCTACTGAAGATACCGCTCCCCAGTCCGAACAACCGTCTCCAGAGAAACCCCCTCTTGATCAACTTAGGGCTTTCCTGGCGAACCAAAACCACATGTTTACTTGCGGCGGATCTATCCCAATTGTTGAAAGACCAGAACCTACTAAACCACAGAGGGCCCCCACCCGGGATCGGCTGGGCAATCGGCTTACTACCGATGAGCCTAGAACTTCTGACCCTATCACCATTCGCTGGGACGTTGCTGATATGAAGGGAGGAACGGGGCAGCGCGGTAATCCATGCGACAAGATCACACTCCCGCTTGCTCCAGGATCTGAGAATGACATTCAGCGGCTCTTGGATGGCACCCAGCCAGCCACCTTTGGTCGTGGACGCGAGGATGTCTATGACGAGACATATCGCAAGGCTCTTAAAATGGACACGACCACATTCTGTTCGACATTTGACCCTTATTCACTTGGTATTGTTGACACAATTGCTCAAGTTCTTCTACCGAGTATTGTTGATTCATCCACACACCGATCTGTACGAGCTGAGCTTTATAAACTTAATGTATGTCGGCATCTTAATTATAGCGGCGAGAAATTGCTTGTTGAACATGGCTAACAAGGCCTCTAGCTCTATACCAGCCCATCAGGAAAATTCAAGAAACACGTCGACACGCCACGATCTCCATCACAGTTTGGATCCCTAGTGGTTTGCCTGCCTCTTGAGCACGAAGGTGGCCAGCTCAAGGTTCGTCACGAGGGCAGGGAGATTACGTACGACTGGGGTACTAGCTCTACGAAACCCGACTTTGCGACTATTCGTTGGGCGGCGTTCTACAGCGACTGCGAACATGAAATTCTCGAGGTCACAAGTGGTCACCGCCTCACCTTGACATATAATCTGTACGCAATGCGTGGTACAGGACGCTTAACTGGCGTGTCTCAGACACTTGATATTGCACATCTCCCACTGTACCAAGCTGTGTCAAATACCCTGAGCAAAGACCCTTTTGACGGAAAAGGTGAGTTTCTCCTATGGGCACGAGATAAGTCAAAGAAATGGGTAGACGGTTGCCAATACTGACTCCCATGATAGGCGGCACATTGGGGTTCTGGTGCTCGCACGCGTACGCATTCAACGACCCGATCGAGACGCCGCTCCCGGATACCCTTAAGGGTGTTGACGCAGTAATCTGGGAAGTATTTCAGAAACTAAATCTTAACCCCACTGTATCAGCCGTCATTGAACTGGAAGACGAGTGGCATTGGCTCGAGAATTGGGCAGATCTTGAGCCCTATAAATCCGACGTTGAAGCTCATAAACTTTGGGAGTTAGCGGTTCCAACGAAACAAGTGGCTGGCAAGGAATTCGGTGTCTTCATCGAACAGTATTACCAGGAATTGCCGGAAAGTCTACGTCTGAACGAAATATTCACGTCGTGGGGCCGTTACTTGGACGAGAAGACACAATGGCTGACGACGCCAGCACCTAAGTCAGAGCTACAGATTGCATATGCGGCGGTAAGCAGTGTTCCATTTTGAAGAACCACGAGCGAGGCTAACAAGAGGGGCAGTACGGGAATCAAGCCAGCGCCGAAACCATCTATTCTTATTGTGCTATTCTCGTGGACTTTCCCGCAAAGTGGGGGGCTTAGGGCAACGACGAGTGGGAATCTAGACTGCTCTATCCTTTAGTATGAAATGAAAAGTTGAAGTAGTTTTCATATGATCAGATATAAGCAGGTCTTTGCGGTTTCTGATTCTATTTCTTTCTCAACAGCTCTGTTGGGTGATGCGTCGTTTTTGTCACTATCCGTGACTGCATTTGCTTTTCAACAACAAGGTCCCACACATCAGCCCATTAAAATACTCGCCAGCATGCATACTAGTCCCAATTGTCATATGTGCTCCCTCGGGCAGTGATGAAACTAGTGATAGACCCGGGGAGCTCCATTTCGCCGAGTAGTTGCGGCTCCGTCGCGGTTCCGCTCGATGAAACGAAATCCTGAAGAATATAGGAAGGTAAAACTGCCATTCAAGTGCCCGCGTGATGCGGGTCCGCAAATAAAACACCTTCTCCAGGAGATCAAGGACGGGCTTAGGGACGTGGGAGAGAATAGGAAGATATGCGCTTTGACAATGGAGATTCTAGAAGTTGGGGTAAAGTCATTTTCCTATATTATACTGTCATTTACCCAATATACTTATTATTCATGTGCTGCTTTTGTTTTCAAGGTCGAAAGACTTTTTTGAGAACATACACATAACAGCCACTTGAAACATACAATTCGCAGTCAACCTGTTGCGTACTCTTCTTTAATTCAATATGACTCAAACACCTAAGAAATATGGAATGGTCCTTTATGAAGGCTTTCAGTTGCTTGATGTAGCAGGCCCTCTTGACGTCCTAAATCTCCTTTCAACTCATGTTGACGGCATCTCACTGTCTCTTGTTGCCGAGACTTTACAGCCTCAAGCAACTTCTCCTAAATGTTTCCCAGAAAACATGGGAATGAAGCCATTTGCGACTTCTCAGGTTCTCATACCTGATCAAACCTTTGAGACCGCTCCGCAGTTTGACGTACTTATTATTCCGGGTGGGATGGGCTGCTTTGACCCAAATGACGCCGGCAAGCCCAACCTAACGATTCTCAACCCAGTGATTCAGTTCATTCTCGGGCAATACCCTAAGCTCCAGTATCTGCTTACTGTCTGCACTGGCTCTGGAATCACCTCTTTGACTGGTTTACTGGATGGCAAGAAGGCAACTGGGTACAAGGGAGCCTGGAAGGTTATTCCGCCATGGCGCCCCCAAGTTACTTGGGTGCCGAGCGCTCGATGGGTCGTGGATGGGAACATTTGGACTTCTTCTGGAGTATCCTCGGGCATTGATCTTGTGTTTGCTTTTGTTGAAGCTATTTACAGTGGCAAAATTGCTCAGGACATTGCCGTATGGATGGAATATAATCGGCATCTCGACCCAAATGTTGATCCTTTTGGTATTCAGGAAAGCTAGGAGTTGAACACTCATACACACTATTTTAGCACAAACCTCGGTTGCTATTTCTTAATAGAATCATATTTTGTGCAGGTAACGGGGAAGATTGCATCATTTATTTCGACGGCCATGGAACTCTATATCTAAGAGCACGGAAGTATGAGGACCGGATTGAGTTTGTTCAATGCTTGCAGAGGGATAGTCAAGCCTAATTGATAGCTTGCAAGAGCATGAATAAGCTTAAGTGCTTTCGAAAATTGATACTTACACGAGCACACATGTATAGAATGCTGACCTTTACATGTAGCAATATTTATTTTGTCCAGATGTTAGGCCTGGCATCTTCAAGCCGTCTTCTCCTGCTAGTCAAGCTACCCGAGCCTCCGACTCCGTCGGTCCTCTTAAAATACAATGTCCTAAAAAAAATTCAGCTCCATCTATAGCTTGCTTTGAGCTTTACCACGTTGATACAAGTCCCAGTCTACCTTTCGTCCAGCCTGAAATTCTTTCACTCCATAAGACCCTGCGCTATTAGGCTTCATCATTTGCTCAAATATGTGCTTGATGACCGTCTCCTGAGTCTCTTGTCCCCCATGACTCCAGCTCACACGAACCAGCTCCTTGCACATCTTCAAAGCATCCGACGAAACAAATCTCAGTTCTGTGACAAGCTTGTCCAGGTCTGACTGTAACTGAGCTACGTCGCTTGCAACGGTCTTGATGATACCCCTGGTCTCTAGCTCCTTGGCGGGAATGCGTCGAGCAGACAGCATGGCCTCCCTAGCAAACGGCACGCCGAATTCTCGAACCACATACTTGGAAATGGTCGCGGGACTGAGTCCCAGCCTTGCCTCGCTCAACATGACACTGGAATCCTTTGTGGCAAGGCGCAGGTCACATGCAAATGCTAGCCCTACGCCCCCGCCGAAAGCAGGACCATTTAGACAGGCTATAGTAACTTTGGGGGACTGGTCAATCGTCTCGAAAAGACGGTGAAGTCTTTCGTACTGCTCGTTGGCCGAGGTTTCGTCAGTGCCGACCGGGGTGGTGCTTTTGCCGAGATCCATGCCAGTGCAAAAGAATTTACCACTCCCGATAATAGCAATTCGACTGATTGTCGGGTCATTGGCCGATGAAGAGAAGATTGAGACTAGGTCCTCAATCATGTTCGTGGTCAATGCATTGCCATTTCTAGGACGATCCATGGTGATTCTGAGACTGGCACCAGATCGATGTGTTATCAAACCTTCAGACTTTGATGCCTCTTTCCACTCCAAGTCGATCGCACGATTGTTGGTGCCATGACCGGGTGGTGAAGCTTCGGCCTTTTGACTCTTGGCTGATATAGCGGCCGAAGCACGGCTTGCTGAAGGAATCCCCAGTTTACTGCTTATCCATCGCCCTGTTGCGACCAGTTTTTGCAAGTCAACATCAGTCACGACGTGGGCACGATTAAACATGTAGACCAAGTCTTCGGTCGCAACGTTCCCCGTAGCTCCTGGCGCAAAGGGACATCCCCCGAGGCCAGCGACACTGCTATCGAATACTCGGATACCGCATTGATATGCTTCCCAAACGTTTGCAAGCGCTTGGCCGTAGGTGTCGTGGAAATGACCGGCCAACTGACGGAGGGGGACGCCATTCTTGTCGAGGGTCTGGATCAGCTTGCGAACATCGAATGGTGATCCAACTCCGAGTGTGTCGCCAAGACTGACTTGGTAACAGCCCATGCTCAACAGCTCCTTCGCAACTCTCAAAACGGCAGATTCCGGAGTCGGTCCGTCGAAAGGATCGGCGAATATGCAGGAAACGTACCTTTTGCATATGATTAGCATGTCTGAAATTTGAACTGCGTGAATAAGATACCTACCCTCTGACGATCATGCCGAGTTTCTTGGCTTCTGATGTGACCTCTCGGGCTCTTGCGATCCCTTGGTCTACGGTGCAGTTGATGTTGGCTCTGCTGAAACCTTCGGAAGCGCTGAGAAAGACTGCCACCTCGGAGGCACCATAGCCATGCGCAATCTTAACACCTTTGATATTTGGGACCAAGACTGGTAGCCGAACGGAATGGGCCTGGGCCAGTTGCTTGATGGTTTTGCTTCGAAGGACCTCATGGCAGTCTCTCAGCTGTGGGACAGCTTTGGGGGAGACCACAGACGTGACTTCTATGGTCCGCAGACCAGAGTCGTAGAGCCTTCGTATGAGCTCGGTTTTTACCTCTGTAGGCACTTGATTTTTGATGTTTTGCAGCCCGTCGCGAGGGCCAACTTCGACGATGGTTACTTTCGGGTCCATTTGAATAGTGGGCAACAAGCGCAATGCATCTAGAGAGGGACAATTTCTTTGGTAATTGCCGAAGCACGTAATTTGTTGGAATTGCTGTTGGGATTGCCAATCTACCATTGATGTCTGCTCTTCACATTGCCCCAAATGAGGCAGTTTTGTACGCGGACCGAGGTGGATCTTGACGGACCGATGCCGAACCTCCGCGATTCACGGCCAGCAACCGTCCAACCAAATTGCCGGTAACTGCTGGGCCCGAGGTCAATGCAGACAGATCTCTGATATTTCCATACCACCCACTTTGTTTACAAGAGTTTCACTGGAACACCAACCTCCCTTTACCCACGCGTCACTTGCTGTACCTCTCCTGCAAACACCATGTCGAACTCTTTCCCAGTCCAACAAGCGAAATTGGATCTTCGTGAAACTGAGTTCCAAGAGAACAAAAACAATTGGGAGCCGGTTCTAGACAAATTAGACAAGGCCCTCAAAACTGTTAGTGACGAAGGCAATCAAAGCTCGATTGAGCGGCACCAGGGCAGGGGCCAACTTCTTCGTTAGTAATCTGGGATCCTTTGTCGACGCCGGGGGCAAGACAAGGTTGAGTCAGAGAGAAACTAACTGCTCGTCCAAATAGCCCGCGATCGGATCTCCCTACTCTTAGACGACGATTCGCCTTTCCTGGAGCTGTGTGCTTTTGCCGGGTTCGGAAATGTTGACTCCACGCCTTGCGCCAACCTGATCGCTGGGGTAGGCAGTGTGAGGTATGTATCAGGGTCTGGGGTTCCCAAGAACATCTGCTTTGTGACTGACAGGCTATAGCGGGCAACGGTGCTTGATCATGTCCCACATACCGACACAAAAGGGTGGAGCGTGGAATGAGATGACAGGTGAGGCAGCAACATTGCCAAATAGCTAGGATTGCGCACTAAACCGCTGGACCAGTTCTCAAAGTAAACCGCATACTTGAGATCGCATCCGATAACGATCTGCCTTTGATATCCCTGGTTCAATCCGTAAGCTTGTCTCCCAGCGTCCACAATCCCAATTGACCAAAAATGGTGCTCATCTTTCATCTAGGCAGGTGTATTCCTTCCACAGCAGTTCCGCGTCTTCCACAAAGGCGGTCAGCTTTTTCATGACCTTGCTGTACGAACGTTGAATGGTAAACCATCATGTGCTGTTGTATTCGGGTCCTCGACAGCTGGAGGAGCGTACCATCCTGCGCTGTCCGATTATACCATTTTTGTAGAGAACCAAGCTCAGGCCTTTCTCGGAGGCCCGCCATTGGTGAAGATGGCCACCGGAGAAGTGGTCAATGCCGAAGAGTTGGGTGGTGCACACGTGCATGCCACACTCACTGGCCTTGCTGACCAGATAGCAACTGACGAGTAGGTGTCGTTCTCTGAGAGCCTTCTGTGCTAAGCTGACCGAGACTTGCAGGTTTGACGCTATCCAGAAGGCACGGGAGTGGGCAAGCACTCTCAAGCCTCGACCCGGCCCGCTTCGCCTCAAAGACCCCTTGCCGCCGCGATATCCCATTGACGATGTCCTTTCTCTGGTCAACCCCGACATAAGAAAGCCTTTTGACATGAAGGAAGTCGTTCTTCGTCTTGTAGACGAGTCAAGGCTGTCCATTTTCAAGCCTAAATATGGCATTAATATGCTTACTGCTGGGCTCACATTATGGGTTTGTAAAACACTTCAACCACAAAACTCAATGGCAAAAGTGCTCATTTCTCAACAGGGATTCGTGTCGGGATTGTGGCAAATCAGATTTCAATCATCAATGCCAATGAAGCGACCAAAGCAGCACAATTCATTCGTCTGTGCAATCAAGAGTTCGTTATTGGCAATTGTCTTCTACCCTGCTCTACTTCTAACATGTATTCGTGTAGGCAAACCCCCATCATCTTCCTGCACAATGTGACGGGCTTCATGGTCGGTACCAAAGCCGAACACTCGAGCATCATCAAGTTTGGCGCACAGCTCGTCTCGGCTGTATCTTGCTCACAGGTCCCTCACATTTCCATAATTCTCGGTGCTTCCTACGGTGCTGGCAACTACGCCATGTGCGGGAGGTCATACAAACCTCGATTTCTGTTCACCTGGCCAATTGGGAAGTGCGGCGTGATGGGACCTGATCAGCTCGCCGGTGTCATGGAACAGATTGAGCGAGGCAAATCTTTGAATGATGTGCAGACAAACGAGAAAGTGAACGCTTTCAAAATCCAGGCGCGGAAAGATTCCGAAAGCTATGCGACAAGCGGTATGCTCATTGATGACGGCATCATCGACCCTCGTGATACTCGTGATATCTTGGGTATGTGTCTGGAGATTGTCGGCCCGATAAATGATTCTCGTGCGCATGGGAGCCGGTTTTTGGCACGAATCTGAAGTGTCAAAGTCTCGGAAAGCTTTCCTTATTAGAATTGAACTACCGGCTGTTATGTGTATACTTATTTTTATCAATTACAAGATCTAAATCCAGAAAATGACCTTAAAATCTGCCATATATATAATTTTCTTTGTTTAATAGCCCAAGTAATTATGTATTCCTCAAGAAACCAGCGCCAAAAACCGAACACTTTATTGATATGTCTCGCTCGTGTGAAAGTTCTGGAGGTATTTGGGAGAGCCTGACCCAACAATTGAAACCTTACGCTCTTCCGCCGCAGGAGAAGATCGGTCACGGCTCATTCCCCGAACTAAATGTACAGTGATCGGCTCCAAGTATCATGTCTGGAGAATGTGCCGCTTCCCGGTCCGGCTCGGTTGAGGCTGGTTGTCGCGGACCGATGCGGGTCTCTGGCTTCACGGCGCAAATCAAGAATCTGCCGTGCCCACTAGGAAAGCATAGGCACTGCTGTAAACCTGTTAAGATTATTTGGACTATTATCAAGTTCTTGATCTTGTTGAGATCTCCTTGTACTTCGCCATTCATACAGGCTAGGAGTTTGTTGATTTTACATAGAACTTGACCAGAAATGGATCACACGCAGGATGGACAGGCCCTGCCACAACGACCACCTCTTGCGGTGGCACCTATTCCGCTCGATCCTGACACCGGTGCTCCGTATATACAGAAGCTGTTCATTGCAAACCGCGGAGAAATTGCCTGTCGTGTCATATACACCTGCCGAAAGCTCCAGATCCGCACCGTGGTCATCTACGTGACAGAGTGAGAACAACCGCAGTCCTTGAACAGCGATAGTTTGACTAACACGGCGCTACAGAGATGAAATGTCCAGACATGTGTCCGAGGCAGATGAAGCGATACTGCTAGGCAGTATGGAGAGCCACACGACCAATCCGTTCCTCAACGTGGATCTGCTCATCAAGGCGGCACTGGACTCTGGCGCGCAAGCCATTCACCCAGGATATGGCTATCTGAGCGAGAACGCCGAGTTTGCCGAGCGCGTCGGAAAGGCTGGGCTCATATTCATCGGACCGAGTGCTGGTGCCATGTCAACACTGGGCGACAAGCGGAGCTCCAAGCAATACCTCAGTGAGAAAGCGCCAGATGTGCCCCTGATCCCGGGTTTCTCGGGCTCTAGCACACAGGCCCATGACCTCGAGAAGGCCGCCGCTGACATTGGATATCCAATCATGCTCAAAGCCTCAGCGGGAGGCGGTGGCAAGGGTATGCGGATCGTTCGCCAAGCATCGCAGCTCAGCGAGGAACTCGCAAGGGTTCAGTCCGAGGCGGCGAGGTCTTTCGGATCGACCGATGTCATATTGGAGAAGTACATTGAGAGCAGCAAGCACGTGGAGATACAGATTGTCGGTGACAAGCATGGGAACGTCCTGAGCTTTTTCGAGAGAGATTGCTCTGTACAGCGTCGGCATCAAAAAGTCATTGAGGAGAGCCCTTGTCCCTTCCTTAGTGACGAGCTGCGCTCTAGCATGGGACAGACGGCGACGCGCATTGCCAAGTTGATCGGGTATGAAAATGCCGGCACCGTCGAGTTTGTAGTCGATGTCGAAACGTCTCAGTATTTCTTTCTCGAGGTCAACACGAGGTTGCAAGTAGAGCATCCAATCACAGAAGAGGTCACAGGAGTAGACCTTGTGTCGGTCCAGCTTTACGTTGCATGCGGAGGAGACTTGGACTCGCTCTCAGTTACGAGGCAACTCACGCAGAGCGGCCACGCAATAGAGTGCCGGTTGTGTGCCGAGAGCCCTGAGAAGGACTTCTTCCCCGAGAACGGCTTAATCTCTCTCTGGAAACCAGCGGGAGGACTGCTCGGCCCAAGCAGAGACATCAGATATGAGACGGCCATCCAGTCATGCTCCTCAATATCCCTCTACTTCGACTCCATGATTGCCAAATTGGTAGTCTGGGCTCCGACGAGAGACCTCGCTATACAAAGGATGGCTGAACTTTTGGCCAACACACTCTGTATGGGTGTTAGAACGAACCAGCTCTTCCTCCAACGGTGTCTGCTCCACCCCAAGTTCCGGGACTTGGGGTACAACACATCCTTTATCCCACAAAATCTACAACAGCTTCTTCGTCCTTCCCTCACCGAAAAGCAAAAACGGTTTAGAGAAGCACTCGTAGTCGTCCCGTCCCTGTTCATGCGACTTCAAGCCGGTGGGAAAGTGCGAGGCTCCCACGTTGAGCGTCCGTTTCAGAACGTGCGCTCCCATTTCCGCAATCAGCGCTTCGATCCCAGGAGCATTCAATCTGATGTTGTAACTACTGATTGGCAAGGTTTGGGGGCCTCCTCGGAAGTTTCGGCGCCTCAATCGGATTTGTTACTTTGGAAGATGGCGGCATATAACAGCGCCCAGGCGAAAGAATACGAGGCTGCAGTGATACCTTTTGCTCACATCCTCAACTCGGCGCTGCAGATAGACTCAACGGCAGTAGAAGACAGCGCTACTTCCGTTTCGAGCACGAAGCAGATGGCAATTGTGTATAATCAAATCAGCAACCATGTCCGAAAAGCGTCTTCCCATTTTCCTCAACCAATAATTGTCAAAGTCTTGAGCTTCAACTCACCTAGTCCAGCTGGTCAGGACCCTACTCCAGGTATGTTCGAAGTGTCACTTGACGGAACCAAAGTGGTGGCATATTGCATCGAGCCCAAAGCGGCAGAGAGTAGTGACCAAGCAAAGGGACATTCAAACTTTATTCTCTGCCACTTTCCAGTTCTTGGCACGTTTGTACGGTTTCAAAAGGATACCTTGCTCTCATACATGGAAGGATATCGTACCTCGGCAGAAGATCAGAGCGCTACGCAGGGAAATATCAAAGCTCCAATGCCATGCAAAGTGCTTTCTATTCCCAAGTCTCAAGGCGAGGAGGTCAAGAAAGGGGAAACAATTATGGTGATTGAGAGTATGAAAATGGAAGTGAGCTTGAAAGCTAGTGTGGATGGCCGCTTTGAGACTTCATGGAAGGTTGGTGATGCAGTAGCGGAAGAGAAGGTGCTTTGCCGAGTAGTGTAGTGTGTACTTTACGATCTGCACCACAACGTTGCCGTGTTCTTGAGATAGGTACTTTAAAGAATGATTTAATTGATAGTTCTTTGACGCGTTATGGTCTCGGATGTCTTAGGCTCCTCAACATTGTAAATTTTAACATGAAGGTCAAAGCTAATTCTAAGTCTCATCAACGATTGGCTAACAGTGCATGGCATCAGTTGTATATAGTAAGAAAAATCCATGGAAAGTGATTTATCTCTAAAATAACCGTCATGTTCTCCCATGTTAGGATCATGGCGGATTGTGCGTGATGCGTAAATTTTGTAACCTTCAGGTGCCTCACCCGAAGTGCTCTCGGAACAAATTTGAAGAGAAAAAAAAATACCCTTCACAGATCAACGGCACCCCGACCCATATGTCATTCAATGACGAAGATCTAGCCTCCATCCCTGGCGTCGGTCCGATCGGACCGTATCTTCTCAGCAACGAACGAGCAAAGAACGAAACAATGACCCATGGGTAATACTTTGCCTACCATTCCTTGCTGCCATTTGGTAAGATGCCGGGTTCCATATCCTTATTCAATCCCGCAGGAAATGTGTTAGGCGACGTATTAGCTATGCCGTATTGGTCTGACTTCCAGGCTCGGGAGCAACTCCGGGGTTTACCGTGTCTTACCAGTATACCAATAGAAGGCCATAATTTGCTCAACGACCTTGATTCAGGTGATTTCTCATTCCTGCGCCTGTGTTTAAACAGAGCCTTTGAGGAGTTCTGTCGATATGGCGAACGAGTGTCCCGACCATATCACTCCAGGCAGTGGCTGCCTTGCTGAGAATGAGAGCTGTGCTTTCCCAACACCAGAATCCTTGGGTGTCGATTGTCCAAGTCCCAGTCTCATATTTTCCACATCACCAACTTCAACTCTAGCTTCAAAACCCAATCGTCATCAGAATGGACCATTGACTAAACCCGTATCAGGAAGAGCACCCCGAGCTTGTCTGGGATGCAGATCTCGCAAAGTCCGATGCGATGTGACACAAAGATGGCCCTGCGGTAACTGCAGATGGACTGATCGAGTCTGCATCGTGAGGGACCGCCGCCCGCGCAAGTATGTATCGCCCATTTCGATGTCATTAAGGGATCCCAATTTGTCTATCAGTACAAGATGACATTATTGACTGGAAGTTTAGAAGTAGTACATTCCGCCTTTATGATCTTTACAACGTGGCAGAGGATGAGCAGCGGGAGCAATCTCCGCGCAAGGATTACCACACAGAAGCAGATTCTCCATCCTCGCAAAGCTTGAATTCTCACAGTCCTGGCTCGGCCTCGGCCGCCGCCGTAAAATCGGGGTCATGCTCGAAACCAAGCAAAGAATATATGCCAGGACAGTGGCACTTAGATCAGGGCCCCATTTTGGACCCTTTCTTGACGTTTGTGTCGTTACCGCGGTTCATCAAGCCACTACATCGGGGCATTAATGCGGATGACTTAGACTTCTTACTATCAAAAGGAGCATTGTCCCTCCCGAGCCAAGCTCTTCAGTTGGCCCTTGTACGCGCATACGTGGACAATATTTACCCGCATATACCGGTTATTGACCTTTCTCACTTTCTGGAATGCATCACAGCAACTGATCACGTTGCACCCCGAGTCAGTTTGCTTCTCTACCAGTCCATTCTTGCGGCTGGAACAGCCTGTGTAAAGATCGAAGATCTTCAAGAAGAGGGGTTTCAAACAAGAAAGAGTGCTCGCACGATTTTCTTGGAGAAAGTGAGGGTAGGTCAGATGCTTCTCGGAGTCACGAATCTTCAAGACAGGCCCGCTAACATAACTTAGCTGCTCTATGATTTCAACTGCGAATTCGATCAGCAAATCATTGTACAAGTCTTGCTGCTCATGTCTCTGGCTTATGAAGAGCCAGGCGGACGCCGAAGCAGCTTTTATTGGCTCGACGCAGCCATCTCCCAGGCTTTCGCCAGTAAACTTCATTACGACCCTAATACGCTAGGATTAGCACTCCCTATACAGGCCTTGCGAATCCGCCGATGCTTATGGTGGTGCTGTTATAATCTCGACCGTCTAGTCAGCTTGGGAACAGGCCGAAACAGGATGATATCAGAGGACGATTTCAATGTTTCAATGCCGGATATTTCTGATTTTGAACCATTCCAGCATGTACGCAGTGATGCTACGGCTCACAGTACAGTATGTTCTTGTAACGGGAGTGATCAAGGATATTTGGACTTGGCGCTGTTATTCATTGAACAGACCCGTCTCTGTAGGCTTCTAGATGGAAATGAATGCTTCTCTCGCAGCTCTCCCTGCACCTGGCAAGGCCCAGATTGGGCCATTGGAGGATCATCCAATGCCAATTGGCCATTCCGACGGCTTAAGCATCATCTCTCTGAATGGTACAGTGCCTTGCCATTAAGCGCACGCTACCGTCCTGTGGTTCAAGACGATTTGGGAATAAAGGGAAATGCAGCAGTAGCAGCCAATCGTTCATTTCTACACCTGGCGTTCAACTGATGGCGATGCTCGACGCGTACCAATCACGGCTTGGATTATCACCAGAGCAGGACATCGGAACTTCCTATGAGACCGAAGCTTGTGAGGTGTTGATGAATCATGCTGCAGGGCGTATTTCACACATTATGGGGAACATTGAGGCCAACGGTCTGCAGCTCTGTCTCCATCCGGGAGCGATGCATTTCGCAATATCTGCTTCCGAAGTCCACCTTGAGCGGCTACACAAACTTGATATAGTAGCTCAGGCCAAGCATAATCAGTGTGCGCGCGTCATTGAACTGATGCAGGAGGCCTACTTTGTTCCGAGTCAGTCACGACACATTCGACCATCTCCTTCATCTCCTAGCGCCAGTCATTGTAGTCAAGTTGAGAGAGAAGGATATTTAGAGAAAACTGGTAGACTCCCAGAATCTATCCCTGAACCTATCTCCTGGGACTTTGAGTTCAGTCAGTCAACAACATCACAAGCTGCATCTACGTGCAATATGGCCGACGTTGAGGGATTGTCTCCTGAGCGAACAAATTACTGAGCGTTGGATAGCTGGCCCGTTGGATGTATTTCATAATTTTGAAAACTCGATGTAGAGTTCCTTGATAGTTAAATAATTGCCGGAGGTAACATTTTCAGTGCTATAATAGGTGTGGCCTTCTATTCAGCGCGTCGAGATGTCGGCTCTAGCATCTTTCATTGCTGTATTTAACTTTATACTCGAACTCTATTACGAGCTCTGTGGCCTTGAAGAGGGGATTAATTAAGGGATGTTCTGGAAAGTCTTCCACGTGTTGTCGCTCCGCGCTGGAATCAATTCACTACCTAAATTATGACTTTTGTGAAAGTCAGATGAGAAGATACGGATACTTTATGTTGCATGGGTGTTGCATGAGCTCTCCCGCGGCACTTATTTCCTGTATTAAGAAAACATCCAAGTAACGCCGACCATGATCAACCGCGCATATGCTCCTCAATACCTCTTTAAGAAATGGAATGTTTCCCACTGTTATAGTTTTAGTTGCCGGGAGTTCTCGTGATTCTTTCTAGTCGCTTACGAAGCCAAAAACTCTGCATGGTCAAGAAGACTGATGATATTGACATGAGTAACGCGGCAAGGGAACTTGTTTTCTTTCGGTCAGTATCTAGAGAGTGTATCTCACACAATGGCTTTTTTGGCTTTATGATCACATACGGAGTTAAAGAAATATTGAAAGGGTTGAAGAGTTTCATCGCTAGACCTAATGTGAAAACATTGTAAGCCAAGATCCAGTAGAGGTTGAACCGGACTTGGTCCATGGTCATCCTGGCAATCTTGAAAAGGTCGATGAGGGATCCGAGTCGAGTGTTAACTATGACAACTGCGCGGCCGGCAATGGCAGTAGTTGAGTCCTTCTGCAGGCCGACGCCAACACCTGCTGCGGCGAGAGAGGGAGCATCGTTGAGACCATCCCCGACCTGTCTTTGTGTTAGTCCTTGGGTTATTTGTAGTAAGGTCTCCTCGGATAAGCCTCACCATCGTAACTATATTGTCAGAGTCCTGGAGGGATTGGATATGTGCTTGTTTTTCGTCAGGTAGTGCCCCGGACTGTATTATGGGAAGTCCCAGTTGTTGCGAGACACGCTCAGCAGACTCCCGCGTGTCCCCTGTGAGCTACAATAGTAGTGTAAAATTAGCATGTTGGAGACTTGTGTAAACTTTGCGTCGACCAAAACACGTACCATGCCACACTGGTAACCAGCTTGCATCAACTGTTTCATTACATCCGGTGCGTCTTCCTTGACAGCATCCTAAACCTGGGTGAGCTTGGCCACACTTGAGTGGATAGAGTTTCTGGTTATTACCGCGACAAAAAATGAGGCAGCGTACTTTTCATCGACCGCCAAAAGCACAACAATCCTGCCCATTGTGCCGTTTCGGATACTTTCCGGCGTTCCGGTGATGTTTATATCTTTGAAATATCGGTGGCTCCCAACAGCAATGTGACGCCAAGGTTGGTTTTCTAGTTGAACCTCGCCCTTGACTCCTTTTCCCGAGTCGGATACAACATTTCGAATATTAAGAAGGCCCTGTCTTTCTGTCCACCTAACACCAAGTTCCCGAAGCCCAGCACCGAGGATTGCCCTGGCGATCGGATGATCATCGATCGCTTCGCTTTCGATGGCGCAGACATATTCCCAGATCATGTCTTTGTCCATTTCCCACTCCGGGATAAGGTCGAGATCATCGACATCGAGCTTCGCATGCGTAAGTGTGCCTGTCTTATCAAAGACGACGGTCTTTGACTTTTCCAACTTTTCAAGTGTGTTTATCCCACCGGTGACAATGATGCCCTGCCCACATGCAGTGACTGAAAGTGTCAGGTAAGGCTACCAATTTATATCAAGATGAAGGGACGGTGGCTTTCATTACGTACCGATAGCAGCAACCACGGCTGAGGGAATGGCTAGGCTGATGGCGCATGGGCACGCGCAAGTGAGGATCGTGATTGTATGTGTGATCCATTCATGGACGATCTGGTATAGAGGAGCTTTGCCGATGAGAGGATATAGACTGTAACAGGGAGCGAAGAAGGACAGACCCATCACAACCGCCACAAAATGTCTCGTAATTGTGTCGATAAACTCATGGTCGTTTGAAGATGTGGAGCTTGACTCTACCGCGCTCTGCACAAGTTTCGTGTAGAAAGACTCGTTTCTTTCTCTCTGAACGGCGCAAACTAATCGACTGCTGAGGTTCCGCGTCCCTCCTAGAAGAAAGTCCCCGGTAGTCTTCCTTGCAGGAAGAGACTCTCCCGTTACAATAGCCTGCCCGATGAGCGAGGAACCTTCTAGGACGTAGCAGTCGCATGGAATGGTTGTATGAGGTTCCAGGACAATTTTATCGTCTTTCCTCAGATATGAAGCCGGCACTCTCTGAGCGATTGATTAATATTGAGTGAATCTTGTTTTCTTGTAATGGCAGCGTAGACGACTCTACTCACCTCAATTCCTGGATATAGTTTAATAGAGTCTGTATCGAGGATGGGCTTGTAAACACGAACAAGATCCTGAGCCGCAGATCGCCGGGACAAGCTGTCTACGTACTTGCCAGCCACTACCACGAGGCCGAGGCCGGTCGCCATGGGGTAAAAAGAGCTCGAGTTGAGCCGACGCGTAACTAGCCAGTCTAGCAGTGGTAGAAGGGAAGCAAGACCCATCGATAGGGAAGTCAACGTATTCATATTAAATCGCCCTCCGCGCAGCCATGTCCACCCACGCTTATGGATCCAGGCAACTGGACTTAACTGCACATACAGCATGACGGCCATGGACGCCATGTGGAGACACCACTTCAAACCTCGAAAAGGAGCAAAGCGACCTGGTATAAGGTAGATCAACAACGACAACACTTGGAGGATCGTAGCACAACGCCCCAGGTGAGAGAATGTGGAACCGAGATGATCCGTAGATTCTCGGTATTGAAGATGCTCGATCATCTTTTGGGGAGATCTAAGTCCAGCCTGAGCTTCATAACCAATGTCGCGAACGGTGCAAAGCACCAACTCCTCGTCGAGCGCCGTATTCTCTGCTGCAACGACAACTGCCTGTTGAAGGGTTAATGAAACCCTGACTTTGCTGACTCCAGGAACTGCTGCCAATGCATCTTCGACGGCTTGTGTGCAAGCGGAGCAGGTGAGGCCCCCGAGTGAGAGGACAAGTGACGATGGAGAGCTCGACGCTGTCTCTGTTTTTCCTTTCGACGGTTTTGAAGGCAAATCGATCCCCGATTCTTCTTTCTCTTCGTTGTACTTGATACCATTGCCGACATCTAAGAAATGGCAAGCTTTGACCAACTGGCCTATGCAGAATGCAGCAATATAGCAACATGCCATTGTGAGATGAGATCAAGTTTCAAAGTATTTCGATGCATAACAACAAAGAGTCCCAAGTATACAAACTCATCTTCAACGTAATGTGCATCTAGATACCATGATCAGACACCATAGATCATAGCCCGTTGGCAAAGGCAGCCGGGGTACCTCTGCGCGGGGGTCGTTCCGTGGGGCGGACCGCTGCTACCATGAACATACATGACAAGCAGAATCTAGAATGTCATCATTCGAAGGGAGCACGGATGTCTGGAGCTCGATTAGCCGCCCCCACGCAGTCTCCACACAGTGCTTTGGGTGCCATATGAGGCCATGCCCTTCCATGTTGGACTAGTGTGGCCTGCCACGTTTGAGGGGCTTGGAGGGATGCTGCAGATGTCTGACTGCCTCGAGCAGCAATGACATTCAACTATAGACTAGCTCATGGCAGCATGCCCAAGCGCACGCCTCCATTCGAGGGGGCGGTGCTCCCGTATTCACCAGAGATTGGTAGTGTGCTCGCAGCCCCACGGGGTACCCCGATTTCGATGCTTCCTTCGTCCTCTTTGGCCTCGCTTCCCCATCAAATGTGTCGTCACACCTTGCCTGGCTGAGCCAAGTGCCTCTCCCAAGCAACACCCACTTCCACATGATCCGCTCGCCCATGCCATGCCATACTACGCGAGAGGCTTAGGTAAGAGAGTGGCTCTCTCCAGCTCAGGTTAGAATTTCAACCTGGACGGCTATCCAAGCTCCAACTTTGCAACATGAATCAAGCCATACCCCACTTTCTTCCCCGCGACTTCGAACCGAGGACATTGAACACTCCCTAGACACTCTTCAATCAAGGCACCAAAAGTTATCAATTTGTTGCTTCGGAGCTCTTGTTGGGATCATTGATCTTGCCTGGTCAGCATGATGGCGACCAGCCCCCAGGGCGAGGTCCATGTAAGGGTAGCCTCGCCAACTAGTGAATGGACCGAGCCGACCGCGCGCAGAGGCAGCATGTCGGGGGCCATTCGTCGCATCCGGCAGGCCTGCACACATTGTCGGTAAGTCGAGTCCTCAGTGTCGCGTACATCCCAGCCAATGGCCAGGCAAATGAGGGACGCGTGCTGGGTTTGGTGGTAGCCGATGCGTAGCTAACGACGGACACATCCAGCCATCGCAAGACAAAATGCTCTGGGGAGAAACCGAGATGCAAGAATTGCCAGCGCGTCGGCCGCAGCTGTCACTACGAGCCATACTCGCATACTCAGCCTTCTTCGACCTCTAGCACATCACAAGCTACTGCATTCAATTCGACAAAGTTGCCCAGTTCGGAGTTGCATGTGAGCTCAAGTTCCATCCAGAGACAGATCACATGTTCGAGCATCCACCAGCTGACAATCATTAGCCCGAGCTACTCAAGAGAATCAATCAAATCGAGAGCCAGCTGGCCTTGCTAAGCGACCAAGGATCGGCCAACTCAAGGTCTGCTACAAACCTCTCTCCTGCTTTCTGTTGCAACTGAAAGAACCCCCTCTGACCCTGGATCTTCGTTCCAGCATGAATTTCGTGACTCTTGGCCGAATGTCGCAGTCTCCGCCGACCCTCAATTCCGAGAATCCAAGCATAAATGTGGTACCAGGTCCTCCGCGAGCGTCTTCCTCGTCCCCTCGGCGTCGTTTATCGCAGGGCGCGACATATAAACCCGAGCCAAATTCAGACTCCCCTGATGCAGTGTACGTGGTGTTTCGCCTGTGTGTAGGATCAAAGGAGCATCTCTGACACGATATAGGCGGTTTTCGACGCTGCCACCACACTCCGTGGTGCAGTCCCTGGTCGACACGTACTTCCAACACGCCTACAACCAACCATATTCGTATTTTCAAGAGGAGAGCTTTCGAGAAAAGCTCGCCTACGGTCTATTGCCGAAATGCCTCATCTTTGCTGTTCTGGCTTCAGCACTCAGGTTCTCCGACAATCCATATTTCAAATGGGCCAAGCAGCAAGCGACGGAAGCCTATGCACGCGAAGCTTGGCTCTCTGTTCTCAATGATCATATGACGGCAGAAAACTGCCCCAATGTCCATGTGGCCCAGACCACCAATATACTAGCTATCATCGATTTCACAGGTTAGTTCCTAGCAATTGATAGCATAATTCACGAGATTTTACTGACTCGGGTGCCGGAGGATAAGCCGGGCGAACCAGTTCAGGATGGCTCAAGATTGGCCTCTCCGTACGGATTGCCCAGGACCTAGAGCTGATGGAAGAACCCTCTTGCACATCTTCCATTGTCGAGCAGGAGGAGCGTAGGAGAACCTTTTGGTCTATATATCTTCTCGACAAGCTCGTGTCCTGCGGGAGGAGCCGGCCGCCGGCCATCGCTGATGAGGACTGCCGGCTGCGCTTACCTTGTGACGAGGAAGCATTTCGCCAAGGGTCCTTGCAGAAAATGGCGACCTTATATCAAGTTTCAAATTGGACCGCCGACTCGGAGCGGATTGGCGGCAACTTTGCTCTGACTATACTGGCCGCGTCGGCCTTGGGACGGTGCGCTCGATATGTCTTGCATCAGCGGGACGCTGATGAGCTGGCCCCCTGGGATCAGAGATCCGAGTTCGCGTCCATCAACACCTACCTTCTCCTCGTCAGTCATCATTTACGCATCGAGAGTACGTCTGTCGACGATATCGTCCAGGCACACACGAAGCCAGATGGCTCTCTCGACTACCAGGATGCGGCGCATGTAGTGTTTTCTTTTGCTGTCTTCCACTTGTGCTACTGCCTCCTTAATCACCCCATCCTACTCCGCCTTCGAGTTCAGAAAATGAGCTACAGGGTTCCCCCCAACTTTTTGCGGCGGTCCCTGCAGACAAGCTGTGAACACGCAAGTAACGCCATCGAGCTTGTCCACAAAGCATCAGCCGCTGGCTTTCCCATCCGGCCTTCTTTTTACGCGTACGCGACCACTGTGGCAGGCAGTATCATCATGATGGCCATCCGATCAGGGGAACAGTCTACTATTCAGATGGCGTCTGAACTCCAGGAAAAGAATCAACAGGCATTGATGATACTCGAGGAGATGGGGCGTGTTTGGGAACATGCTTCAAAGATGGTAATACTTCCGTTGCTTGCACTCTCTCTCCTTCACATCTTTTCTTTACGTTTCCTTAGCCCAGTGACACAGTCGAATTCAATTTCAGATAACTAACTTCTATCTAAAACAGCACATCCAGCTCTTGTTATTTGATGCAAGTGACGTGGCATCTGCCATCAACTTGGATGCAAATGCAACGGTAGACCTCAATCCCGGGTTGGAAGAAGTGCTGTGGCCAATTGTCGACTATGGTCTCATGTGTGGTAGCTTAGCGGGACAAAAATCAAGTGCAAAGCCATTGCAGCAGTCTCTATTCGATGACGAAGCCAACTGTTTTCCAACCATAGACTTAAGCGAGGATATCCAACCGATTGAAGGTTTCATGGACCCTGCTACTGGAGCAGATCACCTCATGGCATCTGAATTCTCTATGACTAACTTGGCATACATAGTATGATCTTAATTAATTGTTTGGTAATGAATATCTTTACATTCTTCGACGTTGACAACAATTCTTGTGCCACATGACGACCAGTTATCAAATATGTAAACACGTTTTCTAACCAAGATTCCAATATGAGATTTGCTGAAACTCCACGCATCTTGTGAGGGCTTACATAGTTCATATAAGGAACGGAAAGTAGAGAAGCATCCTAGGCGATTAGCTCAGAGCTATACAAAACTCCTCCCACTACTACAGTGCGGACCGTTCGAGAACCACTAATTCAAACTGCAAGGCCTGCTAAGCCTACTTCGATTAGTCTTCTTCACCTGCCGCTTACACCATGTCCTCTTTCGACTACCTTGAAGTCTGCTCGCAGACATCGTCATCAACTGCCGCCTCGGACCGGTCAGGGGGTATGGCCACGCACCTCCACCCTTGGATCCCCTACCCCAAAACCTGGGGTAATGACAAGGCCCGCAAATGACAGATCTAGTCCATGATCAAATGGAACTAAAGATCTTCAAGTTGAGGTTAGGTATTATCCATGCCGCGTGGGAATCTTCTCTTTTGGCGTGGGCGGTCCGCCCGGCATTAGCAGTCCGTGTCTGGCCGAGTTGCAAGCACAAATACAACGAGTCTGCGTTTTGATTTCTTGTATATCATCCGTATCCCAAGATACGTGTTCACTCTTTCATATTGAATCCAATTGTCAATCACCTGACCTATCAATTTGATCAAAGTTTGGATCATAATGTCTGCCACACACAATGAATTCGCCACCAACGGCGTGAGCCCCAACGATCTTGAGTCTGGGAAAACCGAAGGACTCAGGGAGCTTCGCTCTGCACAGAGCATAAGCATGACCCCTGAACTTTTCGAAAAGCTCTACCTCTCCCCGCCTAACAAGGTCGAGGGGAACCTCAGACGCACGTTTGGTAATCCAACTCCAATGTACGGCAAGATCCACCCGTCAATCCTAGATTACCCCTATTCTTGACGTGGCTCCCAACACTGATGACACCTAGGGCCCTCGTCGGGTTTCTCCTATCTCTTATGCCACTCAGGTGTGATCTGATGGGATGAAGAGGGGCTGGCGACTTTGGTGTTGCTCAAATGTATGGCACTGCAGCCAAGGGTGCGATAATGGACCTCTAAGCTGATGATTTCTAGTTCGGTCTACTTTTTCATGGGTGGCCTCTTGATGTTTCTCAGCGGAATCTTTGAATGGGTCCTCGGAAACAGCTTCCCAGCCACTGTGTTCTGTAGCTTTGGTGGATTCTGGTTCTCGTTTGGAGGGATACTCAACCCCAGCTTCGGAGCTTACAGCTTCTATGTCACCGATCCTCAGAAACCAACTACAGGACTGGCTAATGCGAAATCTAACGCAAGTCTAGGTAGGTTAACGAATCTAGGTCTAAACAGGTGGGACATCTGACAACTAACCAATGATTTATCTTTCGCTTCATTAGGTTTCTGGCTAGTAGTCATGGGGGTACTGGCCTTTGTCTACCTGATTTGCGCACTGAGGACGAACATTGTCTTCGTAACCATATCCCTCAGCCTACTACCGGCCTTTAGCATGCTTATGGCTGCATTCTGGCTCCAAGCAGAGGACTTTGAAGGGAACGCGGCAATGGCACACCAAATGTTTGTGGTAGGTTGTCTATGATACGCTCAGTCTCGTTCTTTGTGCCCTATTCTCAGTATTTAACACTAATGGCATATCAAAGGGAGCTGGCGCATCTCTCATTGTTACGTGTGTTGCTGGATGGTACATGTTAGTGGCTATTCTGTTTGAAATTGTGGACTTTCCGATCCAGTTACCGGTGGGAGACCTGTCCTCCGTGATCAAGGGGCAGAGGTCCATGCACTAAGACTTGACGCTTTCTCTTCAAGAGACGTGTGAATATATCGCAGGGCATTGAGGACTACCAAATTGATTCAGCCAAGGGAATGGGCTTAAATTGGACATACTGGAAACAGCGAGGAAGGTTTTAAAATTGGGGCATGACGACTTTTCACTTATCAGAGAAAGATCAATTTTGCAAGCAATAGCATTTCCAAGAGTATAATCTTTTGACTTCTTTGCAGGAGGCATTCATCATGGCCTTTGTGTATTCTTTGTGGTGCAAGTAACTCGAAGCCCAAAGACTTGGTATCAGAATGGTCTAAGATCATGATTCCGCATATCGACAACAATGTCCGTCCTTCTTGATCAGTAAGTTAACACTTCGTCAACCTTGTCTCTATGTAAAACACGGTGTTGAAAATCATAGATTCCTTCAATCCAGAAATCTCCCTCAGAGATGCCTTGCACCACTCTGACTACGGGAAATGGCGGTCTGGAATACTTCGGGAATACATTTGCGTCCGGACCGTCACCAAGCCGTCCCACAGCCCCGACAAACCGAGGGGAACCTACGATGACGGGAGCTTCGCACCAATCAAGATCCATGCTATTCCGCATGCTGGGGTGCCGATGATCATCTAGCATGTCATTTACCCCGCCGCAAGCCAAACTAGCAATATCAATCGGGGCTGGGCGAATCTTGGTGCCTTTTCACACAGCGCTCGGATTCGGACCGTGGTCCTCATCCGATCCTGGGTGGCTCTAACCCTTCTTAAATCCTATCCAGCGCCAGGTACACAGTCTTGAGGCAATAGAAAAGCCGTCCTCAAGCTTCCAATACCGTCTGTTTCGTACGCAATATTTTCTATCATCATTAACTGATTCGCCTGAAGAATTACCATGGTTCCATCAGCTACCCCGAGTCTGACGCACCAGGCAAAGCGACCGACCCCTAACCTGGATTTTGAAGGTTCATTTGTTCACATCATTGGAGGCAAACCAAGTCCTACCAAACAGACTAGACATGGTGTCAACCCTGCCAATCTACAGCCCAAGGCCGAGGTTCCGCTCGCGACAGAGGAAGACCTAGATCGTGCCGTATCTTCCGCCAAGGAGGCATTCAAAACCTGGTCACAGGTACCTTATGAGGAACGCCGCAGTGCCGTTCTGGCGTTCGCCGATGCTATTGATCAGTTGAGGACTCAATTTCGAGATCTTCTCGTCGCAGAGCAGGGAAAGCCAGTAAGCAGATTCACTCCTTTCGAACCATGAGGTTACTTTTTCATCTGACCAGTTCAAAGCTTCCGCAAGCAGATTACGAGACTGATTCAGCCATCGAATGGATTCGTGGGATGGCGAATATTAGTATTCCAGAAGATGTCATTGAGGACAACGAGAGGCATACAGTCACCACTAGATATCTGCCACTCGGTGTTGTTGCGGCCATAGTTCCATGGAACTTTCCCCTACTACTTGCCACGGGCAAGATCGCCCCGGCTTTGTTGACGGGAAACGTCATTATTGTGAAGCCTTCGTAAGATCTTCCATTCGTTTTGTTCTCTACGAAAACGACGGCTGCTAACGTGGCCCTGACCACAGTCCATTTACCCCGTACGGTGGGCTCAAGCTTGTGGAGCTCGCCCAGCAGTTCTTCCCTCCTGGCGTTGTACAGTCCCTGAGCGGAGATGATAAACTTGGTCCATGGATTACCAGCCATCCTGGTATTGACAAGATTAGCTTTACCGGCTCCACGACAACCGGCAAGCTTGTCCTTCAAAGTGCCAGTAAGACGCTCAAGCGTGTAGTCCTGGAACTGTAAGTTGTAAGCGTCAAGTACTTTAAATTACCAAGACTAACAGCGAGCTCAGTGGAGGGAACGATCCTGCCATCATCCTCCCTGATATCAACATTGATAAAGTTGCCCAACAGGTAAGATCCCAGCGAGTAAGACTTGAACTCGACAACTAACTCCTTGTAAGGTCGCTTTCTATGCATTCTTAAACTCTGGTCAGGTAGGGTTATTCTTGTTGAATGTGATATAGACATTGGCTCACTGTTTTTACAGATTTGTCTCAACTTGAAGAGAATCTATGTCCACGAGTCTATATATGAGGACTTCCGAGATGCGGTTGTGCGGCATGTCAAAGATTATGTCGTTGGCGATGGTTCAAAGGCAGGTGTGACTCATGGGCCTCTGCAGAACTCGATGCAGTACGAACGTGTCAAGACTTTCTTCGATGACATCGAGAAACAAGGATGGAAGGTAGCCACTGGTGGAAAGATCGAGCCATCCCAAGGATATTTTGTCACGCCCACCATCATTGACAGGCCCGACGAAGATTCAAGAATTGTTGTCGAAGAGCCTTTTGGTATGTGTTTACTTGGCAATACTTGTATGGGGTTGTCCATTTACTTACAATTTTACAGGTCCTATTGTGCCTCTCTTGAGCTGGAAGACGGAGGAAGAAGTCATTGCACGTGCAAACAACACTTCAATGGGACTAGGAGCCTCGGTATGGAGCAACGATATCAAGAAAGCGACAAGAATTGGCAGGTCCATCCAAGCTGGCAACATATGGATCAACACTCACTTTGATCTCTCTCCCATGGCCCCATTTGGCGGGCACAAGGAGAGTGGCATCGGCACTGAGTGGGGAGCCAATGGCCTCAAAGCCTTCTGTAATGTACAGACCTTGTTCTGTAACAAGCAAATCGTCAGCTAGTTGAATAGAAGGTCCTGCATTTAGCATTTCTTAGTATTCTCACGTAAGGAGATGTGCCATTACTCCAACGACCATTGACTGTGCTGCCGGAGAAGAATTGTAGGGCATTACAGCGACCATGACTCAACTCAAGCGGACCTCAGCTCCATAGAAACTAAATTCATTTCCACATGGTCATTCACCAACGGCCTACAGTGACATACAGCTCCCCAGAGGCATAGATTGGCCTCTTGGCCCCATCACTCCGCTGCAAGTCGTAACTATAGGCCGTTGGTGAATGACCATGTGGAAATGAATTTAGTTTCTATGGAGAAGAGTAATTTCTTCGCACAGAGCCACGGCGCTAATGCATGTTCGGTCCGTGAGGCGGACCGAACTGTGTGAGATCAAAATTCTCACACGGTCCCTCATCCAACAATTCTCATGATGCGAGGCTACCCTATACACTCGGCTCACAACTCTGCGTAAACATCAATGGTATATTGTACAGACCTAGTACAGAATTTCTTATAATAAGCTCGGAATTGGTGTGCCATCATTAGCTCTTGTATCATACTTATCTCTGTCAATAGCCTTGATCAGACCATATCACGTTATATACATGTTTCTGTCTCAATTATACCATCGGAAACGCAAGAACCACAATGCAGTAAAGGATTCTCATTTAGTAAAAGATTTCTTTAATTTATGCACAAAACCCATGTTTCAAAAAGAAACTGCTTATTCATTTTGGTTCAGATAAATGAATCAACATTAGGTCCAACTAGTCTCGGCTATTTGTGCCTCTCTTCCTGATATTTTTGTCCACATCTTACCACAACAGTACAGGCTTGATAGTAGAACCGTCCTCCATATCCCAAATAGCCTTTTGATAGTCTTCAACCTGCTCATGAAAAGTTATTAGCATCCGCCACACCAAAGGTCAATAATCGGCCTTACCTTGTAAAACTTGACAAGCCTGTCAACAGGAAAACGCCCGGACTGATACCACCGGATCATTTGGGGTATGTACTGATAATCAACTTAGCGATGCAATCAACACTCCGAAGACTGAGACTTGCTTTACCTCTTCAGGATAGACACCACCCTCCATACTACCGAGTAGCTTTTTGCCAGTCTGTGTTGCCATCTCCATTAGCTTGCTATGCGGGTAAGAAGAGGCTAGCCCGGAAATGAGACATACCACCATGAAAGGGACGACTTGAACCTGTAAGCCCGCATCCATTGGCGCCACCCCGAGTAAGATCACTTGGCCCTGATTGGCGGTGAACTCCACGCCTTGCTGGATCAAGGGTACCACACCAGTAGCATCGATAGTGATGGTGGTGCCGACTTCTTTAGTGAGCTTTCGGACCTCCTCTGTCAATGAGCCGGCTATCTGGACGGTGTTTATCCCGTGGGTAGCACCCAAGCTCTTTGCTAGTTCGATACGTTCTGGCACACGATCTATTCCAATAATGGTCTTGCATCCTTGAAGCTTCGCAGCCTAATGTGGTTTACTCATCAACAATGTCCACAAATAGAAGCAGGGCATCATTGTACTGACCATGATGGCAGATAACCCGACTCCACCGAGTCCAATGACTGCAATTGTGTCGTCGGCCGTAGCTTTCGCCAGCTGAGTTACAGTACCAGCCCCAGTCTGCAGAATGGAGAACGTTAATTAATCGCCCTTCGTACAGAAGGCAGCCTCTCAGAAACAACCCACTTGGATCCCGCAGCCCAGAGGTGCGAATAGTTTGAACTCTTCATCATCTGTAATTAGATTATTAACCTTGACCATGGAAACCTCCTGGACCTTGGTCAGTCGTGAGAAGCTTGATTGACCAAAGAATGATCCACCAATCGGCTTGCCCTCCTTGATTGTTGTAAAGGCTTGCTTGTCCCCAGTAAAGTTGATGGGAGAAAACTGGGAACAGTATCCCGGTGCGCCAAACTGGCAATTGTGGCATTGGGTACAGAATGCAAAGGACAAGAGGACTTTATCGCCAGGCTGAACTTTGCTGACGTGGGAGCCGACTTCTCTCACGATACCGGCACCTGCTTTACGTTAAATATAGAGCATAATGATAGGACTCTTTGGGACGTACCTTCATGACCTAGCACCCTTGGGTAAGGTGGAACTGGAAACCCTGGAGTTCCGTCCGGTGCAGTTCCACAGCCAAGATCGGTATGGCAAATTCCCGATGCTACAATCTCCACGACAGCCTCGTATTCAGAAGGTTTCCCAATCTTGATTTCTTCAAGCTTCCATTGCCGCTCTCCATCGACAGGAGGATGAGAGACAATGGCTTCCGTAAAAGACTGTGGAGTACTTGTGTTATGTGGCATTTTGCTTGATATCGATACTATAAACGGTAGATAATGGCTATGCACAAACTGATGGCAGAGACTGGCCTGATAAATCTCCAGCCACGAATTGGGAGTATTGACATCTAAACGATTTCAAGGCAACAGTAGAGCTAGCTCACCCGAGTTCGGACCGGCGTTGTCAGTGGTCTGTTCACGGCGGACCTAACCTCCCCGCACTGCACCGCCCACCATGGAAATGTATATCCTTCAAGGACGCGTAATGTGGGAACAGCCAAAGCACCTCGACTAGACATGTTTGTAAAGTGGATTTCCCCGGACTACTCCACACACGAATGCAACCTCATATTCCGTTGACATCTCCCCGCATTGGTGGTAACAGAGCCTGGAGAATCGCCAGCTATCCGCCGCGGACCGCACAAACTTTCATGCCAACGATAGATGATTATGAAGTTACGAATGAACTTTGTGAACTTTGTGAACATTAGACGACTCTTACACCTCACAGCTTTCAATACAGTTCCAGGTATTTGAAACATCGCTGTTGCTTGAAAATCGCAATCACCATCTCGCTTACTGTGAGTAACTAAGTCCAAGATCCCATGGCCACTGACCTTTCAGAATTGGACACTAATGGATTTGAATTCAAACTCAGCTCACTAAGACCATTTAGGTGTCGAATGGCACACACGACGACGATGACTCGCTTGCCCTTGCCAAGGTCAAGAACCGTGTATCTAATACACACGGCGCTAGGACCTTGGAGACTAGCAAGTACAGCAATGAGACGGTTGGTGACTTTGGATGGGGACCATGGACTATCAAAGGTATGTTGCATTGATCGATGGCTTCGAAACGGTCAGTAGAGTCAACAGACTGCTGACTGAACTTAGATGTTCTCATTCCTCCCAATGCCGGGCGTGGCCTCATCAAGAAATACCACCAACGCCGCACATTGTACCATTATATAGCACTCTCCGTCGGAGGCCTGTGGACGTTTCATAATGTGCAAAGCACCGCCTATAGGGCAGCTGCTCTAGGACTGCTGTTTCCTGGAGCTGGGTTTACTGCTGTTGCCACCATTCCATCTGTCCTCACCTTCTTGGTCACCCTGGTGCTCATTCCGGTATTCATCTTTGTTTGGTTTGCTATGGGATGCATCTTCTTCCCCCTTGCCCTTTGGTTCGGCAGCAGCATTGCCGCGGGTTTCATGGCCGGTGACAAGCTTTTCGATCAGTCCGCCGTGACTTGGGCAGTCTTCTGCTACGGCGGAATCATGTGGCTCATGAGCAACGCTCGCTCGCTCAATGCAGCCGGATATCCGAAGGCCCAGGAGCGCAACAAGTACCTTGTGAAAGCTGTGGAGGAACAAACCGAGAATGGCACCCCAGCTCCTCCTCCCGGCTCTCGAGAACTTTCCTTGGATACTTTGCGACATGTCCAGCATGTCATTGAGCGCGGTCTGAGTGCTCGTGATGATTTCAGCTACCACGATGTTATTGACCAGTTTCAGACGGGTGCTGTTCGCTATCAACTCTACGGCGTTATTGACGTTTTGAGCCTGTACCAGTGCCACTATACTCCTGGGTTCCATGGTTATTTATCCAAGGCCTCGCAAAATGCCATCGAGAAGAGTTTGCAAAAGACCATCATGTCGTAAGTCCTTCCAGACTATATGCTATGATAATAGTTCCTTTGTTAACCCTTCTTTCTGCAGATACTGGATATGGGAGTCTATCTTTGGAAAGTTTACCCTAAGTGATTTCGACCCCATCAAGAAGGATAATATCGTGAGTTTCAGCCGCATATGCATGCATCTTCTTCACCATACTGACATGGACGTCCAAAGATGGTCACTGGATATCTCAGTTCTGCCATCGGTCTCTACGCTCAGGCATCAGGCGACAGACGGTACAACGATAAGAACGCACTGGAATTTGTCATCGACGACGGAAAGCATTACAAAACAAACTACGAGGGTCTTGCGGATGCCCTCAACGAGAACATGACGGATAACCCATACTGCCTCTACCCCTGTGAGCCGAATTGAACTTATTCTCTGTGCAAGTATGTTCTTTCACCCCCGATGATTTAGACCGTGAAGATGATGGGCGTCTAATGCAAAGGTTGATAGCCTTACTGGAATGGCCGGTCTTGTTATTTCGGATCGGATTCTTGGCCGCGACCTCGGCCACAAGCTGAGGAACCGGTTTGAGAAGTCCCTCGAAGAGGAGTTTACAGAATGTGATGGAAGAATCCTACCCATCCGCAGCGAATTCACTGGTCTCACTGTAAGTCCTAACGCCCAAATACGTCATGAAATTTCGAGACTAATATCTTTCGTGTTTATTAGCTCCCCGGTCTCTGTGGTACATTGACTGATTGCATCAACGCTATGCTCCTCACCGCGTATCTACCACATCTTGCGCATCGTAATTGGGCAATCATCCGTAAGGAGTTCATCAAATACGACAAGAGCGGCCAACTCCAGGTCCTCAATCTCAAGGGTGCAGACAAGATGGACCCTGGAGGTTACCGTGCTGGCGAGGGCCCGCTCCGAGCCTTCATCGCGGGTGCTGCAGCCGAGTTTGGTGACGAAAAGATCCGCAAGGAAGCATTGGATCAGCTTGACCATGTCTACTTTCCTGTCGAGACTACCAAGACGGGCGCTCAGTACAACAAGGGCTTGTCTGCGACGTCGCAGCACATTGCTCTAATGGCCCGTCTAGTCCGGAACCGAGACTTGGCCAACGCGACCCTTCATGGCCCAAGCAAGGAGGCCCTTGAAGGACCTCTGCTGGAAGAGGCACCCTTCCCAGACGTTCTTGTTGCCAAGGCGTATAGCCACGACGGAAGTAATCTTGACCTTGTTCTCTACAACGGAAACGAACCCGGAGTTTTTGAGCTTGGGTTTGACAGGCTGCTCCCCCACCGCAAGTACAATCTCAGCACTGGCGACTTCATTACTGCGGACAAGGCTGGAAGGGCAACTTACAAAGCAAAGATCGACGGACGCACGCAAATAATTCTTGCCCCGGTTGCTTAAGAACGGAGTTGACGGTTATGACGAAAAGATGAGATGGAATCAAACGAATGGACAAGTTGAGCTGGTGCATTTATCGATTTCTTATGACGACTCACTCATTGAGACTCCGTTGACGAAAGAAAGGTTAATCACACAAACAGAGACTGGATAAGAAGAAACTTTCATTAAAACTTTTCTGAACGAAATATTGATTAGCAATTTACTGTATTCAAACCATTTTAGTCCATTGAGATAGAACCTCTGTGATAGTGCTGTATCGATTAGTATCTCGTTACCGAGTTCCGGTGTCTTGCTTCAATCATGGTTATTGTCTACATGATAAGCTGAATAAATTCTGTAACAGTATCATTCATAAAGTAGTGGCGATTCTCTGATTGTGAATGAAAGCTTTAGGTAGTTATGATTCGGTTAGGACTCTACAAATATAAAGTTCGCGCAAGCTACTATGTGGTCAAGCGCATTGATGAGATATTTAACAAATCCTAATTCTGTATTCAGTGTATGCTTCTATAAGGCCTTATATTTCATTGTAGATGTAAACAACAGTTCCGGGAACATCAGAAGATTGGGTAACGCGTTCTTATAACTCCTAGTTAGTACGCGAGCTTCGTTGGCCCATCAAATAACTTATTTCTGAAGCATCCATGTGTTCTAAACAGATCCTTGATGAGCCTATATATAATTCTATGCTAGCCAGTGACCCTTCAAAGCTTCCACACTCTCGCCAAGGTTGATTTCTTCAACAGTTCGTTCCCCTTGGCACGGATCAAGTGCTTCTGATACTTGCCACTTCCTGTTTTAGGCAAATCTGATCCCACACCTTGTTTACCAAGCCAGAAAATATGCTTGGGCTCCTTGATTCGTCCCAGTCGTTTCCCTACCCAACTACGGACAGCTGCGTCAGGCAGGCTTGGTGTGTTGTCGTGGGTCTTCCTCAGAAAACACCCTACAACTTCACCGTACTTTCGATCCGCAAGGCCAACGACACAACATTCCCGAATATCAGGATGGTCAAGTAAACAGTCTTCAATCTCCTCCGGAGAAATATTCTCGCCACCTAGGATAAGATTAGTGACTTGTTTATAATTTGGAATAGGAACTGGATTGGAAGTTTGGAAGTGGAAGTGTCTCCCAATTGACAGAAAACTCACCACGAATGATAGTGTCTTTGATCCTGCCGGTGATGTGGCCATATCCATCTGCATCTATGAAGCCCTCGTCGCCGGTGTGCATCCACCGAACGCCGTCATCGTCATACTTCATCACTTCTCGCGTCTTCTCCTCATTCTTCCAGTAGCCCTTCTGTAAGGCAAATCCGCTCGTGCAGATTTCGCCCTTGGTTCCTATGGGGACAATTTTCCCCTCAGGATCAACAATCTTGGCGCCGGTGTGAGGAAATAGCTTCCCAATACTATGGAACATCCTATCCTCTGTGTCGTTGAGCAAGGTAATGAATGTCACAGGGCTGGTTTCCGTCATTCCATAGGCAATAAGCATCCCCTTCACCTGCATCTTCTCTCGGAGCTGGGCCATCAACGATGGAGCCACATGTGAGCCGGCAGCCAAACCTGTCCTAACAGTGGTGACTCGGTGTCCTGATTCTTCCAAGGCTTCTAGTTCGGCAATGAACATGGTTGGGACTCCAAGTAGGGCAGTGGCCTTTTCTTTCACCAAGGCGTCGAGAGTTTTAAGAGCGTTGAAACTATCAGATGGAAAAACCAAGACGCTGCCGTAGCAGAATGATGACAAGAAACCCATGACCAGGCCAAAACAGTGGAAGAGAGGTGGAGGACAACAAACAACGTCGTCTGGCGTCAAAAGCATGGAATGGCCCGTAAATCTGGCATTATTGATCAAGTTTCTAGGGAAATGGCATGTCAGTTGCGTTAGTTCTGCTAAAGGTAAGAGATATAGTATGTGTGAAACTAACAGATGCGTGACGGAAGCAGCCTTTGGCAGACCCGTCGTGCCTGCAAACATAACCCTGTTAGAAGAGCATACCATGACACTAAAAGTAGATCGAGAATACTGCTTTTTAAATGTAAGCCTGGGACTTGGCACTTACCTGATGTAAATTGAAGATTCAGAAGGTCGGATGGATGAACATTCCGCTGCGCCTTGGCCAAAGCCGTGTCGTCAAAATTCTGTGCCAAATCTTTCAGGAATGGCTCATATGAACTGATCCGAATACCATCCCCATTACGTGAGAATTCAGATTTTCCTATGATAGTGATTCGTTGGAGAACCGTCTCCGACTGTGTTTGGAGTAGCTTCTCGACATATTTTCTCATCGGCCTGCCGCCGATGCTGTGGGCGATGAACAGCAATTTGCAATCTAAATGAGTGATTAAGAGTCAATCTCTGTACCTGAGTGCATTAATGGATTCCAGATAAATCGTACCGCTCTGACGAACTGCGGCATGCAATTCCTGGGGAGAATATGTGTTGTTGAAAGTTACAACAGGGCAGCCAATGCGAGCCCCTCCGAGAAAGATCTCAAGGTACTGATATGAGTTACCAGAAAGAACGCCTATGCAGTCCCCGTTCTGCAATCCTGCCCCAAGAATCGCTCTCGCTACAAGCTTACTTCGACTGGAGAGATCTCGATAAGTAAGACGAGCCGACTGCCACGAGCTGACCACAGCAATTCGGTCAGGATACTTTGCAGCCTGAGCATCGGCGAGATCGCCAGCGGTTATTTCCCATAATTCTGGCTGCGAAGGGCCCTGCAAGATGGATAAGCGCTCATTGTGAGGTGCCCGTGGCAAGCTGGATTCCGAGAACGGGCTCATGATGGTGGCGTGGCAGTCGTTGCTCTTGACAAAGCCAGGAAAAGGGGAAATGGCACTGGTTGCAGCTCCAGACGTATCACAACTCGTCGATTACATTATAAACCAGCCATTTTCATTTGCCCAGGATGTGTGGTTTCGTTGCCCGAAGTGGCTTGGAGTAGTTGCGGACATCGGACCGCTGCGGATACTCGCCTGCACAAGGGGCTCCGGACCAAGACCGACAGCTTCCCATTCGTCTCGCCTAGGCCAGGGAAGACTGAGATTAGTAGTTGCTTGATCCCTTGCATTAAACCCTGCAAGTATAGGTGATAACATCTCAGGGGCTATGCTTGTCTTGAGTTCACTCTCCAACTCGCAGCTTGGCCAGGTGATCGACGGTTCCGGGGACGGTCCGAAGCCTGAACAGCACGGCATTTTGCGACGCCGCAACTCCAAAGCTTGCCTTTGCCATCGCCCACCATTTTCTCTCGCTTATTCAGCTTACACTTATGGGTTGTTAATGGTGCAATCTATTCAAGGCCCATGACCCGAGCACGCCCTCGGCATTGTCATACTAGATTTGCAGCTACTTAAAAGTATGTTATTTCTGATTGTATAAATGCTATCTCTATTGGCGTCCATTGATTCCCGCTCTATGATATTGCACACTAAAACCAGAGAAACTCTACAGCAAGGAGAACAAAGTGTCGATCAGGACATGGTACTCAGGCGCCAGCCGAGCTCGCACGACCGTGATTTGGATCTCAGCAATCCCGTGTGTGAACCAGGCGTATTGCCCAATCCGGTATATTACGATACACCAACAGGAATACATGATTAGGAAGAATGCCTCTCCCTCGCGGATAGCCTGCTTCGCATGTTCATCCAGACACCGGACCCAGCAGGCAGCGGAATCATAGAGATTTGCCAAATCGTCTGAAGCGTAGCTACGATTTATCGAGTACAGGAGAGCACGTAGTGTGAACTGTCCTTGTTGTATCTGTCCCAGTATCTTGGGACAATATCGGCTTAGCCTTGTAACCTCATGAGGCAGAGAAGAGATAAAACGGGACTTTGATGGCGGGATGTGCTTCGTTATATTGTCGTATTTGTCGTTCTTGAGCAGATCATTTGCTTCTTCGACGATCGCCTGAGTCTCGCAAACATACTGCATAAAGTACGAGCCTCTTGGTAAAAGGTGCGCAAGGGCGTGTGGAAGAGTTAGAATCCCTGAGAGGAAAAAGGCTACATATTCCAGCTCGTTGGAATCTTCGGGGTCCGAGAAGAGTCTCGAATTTTGCTCTACAGTCAGGCAATTGGCACAAGCCAAAATTGCTGTGGTATTGTCGTAGTTGGGCTCGAGCAGATGTTTCGCGTACTCAGTCGCACCCAGAGACGAGTAACGTGCTGCAGCGTACCGATGTTCCTGGCCTGTTCCTGGGTTTTTGATTGAGATATGATATGCGGATAGGCCCATAAGGGCATGGAGAAGGAAGGGATACTCGAAGGCGAGCTATGGCACGTCGTCTTGCCATAGTTTTAAAGGCTGGCACTTTCTGACAAGAGTGGGCGCTGTATGCAATGTGAAGTGATGCAGATACATCATTGCTCTCGCGTCAACATAGTTGAGCTGAATCCCTGGAGGGACTGGCTGACGAGAGCTTCTGACCGCTTCCAACTCTTGGCCGCCGATGCTTTCGGTGCATGTGGTTGTGTCCACAGATGGGGTTGATAATGGGGTCGTACTGACCTCAAAGTAACGTAGCTTGATCCCACGGAAGAAAGTCTGCAGAGCTACGGGACTGGCTCGAACTTTGCTCTTAGTATGGACACTGTGCCTCGATGCCCAGTGCATCTGCATGCCCTTGTCAGTTGCACACAGATACCGACAGCCGTCCGCTTCACAACGAAGTCCTATCTGCGTGGGAATCTCAGGAAGCTGCAAAGCCCGATTCGGGACAGGAACATCATCCGGCTGTCTGAGATCAAGCTTGTTCAGACGTTCGACCAACGCTCGCCGCCGATGCCGGTAGATCCGGTGCCTCAGGAGGTGGCTGTCCAAGGCGCTGGGCTGGATGGCGTGTCGGCATTGCCGGCAGATAACGACGCCAAATTCCGCTAGGTATACCAAGAAGTCATTGATGTGGACGCGGACCAGATCCTTCATTGTCTAATCGTATGATGGGGAAGGGTGACAGGTTGATAAATTCGCCGAAGGAGAGTTGCGGACGGAGCCAGATTTGTGGTTATTTAGAGACAATCTCATGTACCAGTCCAGATTAGGCCCCTGTCACGCCGATCCCTGGAATTCAATATTGGAATTCCATGCCAACTATCATATTCACTACCTATGCAGTGCAGAAACCATGCACCGGTGAAACGGGGCTTTGAAAGTTGCCGTGTTGCGGCCAGTCTGCGGGCCACCAAGTGCATCAATCTAGTGACGGTGCAACTTGGACACCTTGGAAGGTTGGACTATAAGTAGGTATAGCCGCCCTGCCACACAGTGAGTTGGGAACAAAATCAACTTCATCCAATATACAAAAGTCTCTGTTCAACAACTACAAACACACATTTTTCAACTGAAACTTGAACGAATCAAGTCCCGAATCTCAAACTTTAGCCATGGGTTTAGACGACGCAGGTTTCAAACGCAATGGCGTCGAGAGATATGCTCCAACTCGTATCAACGTTGTCATCTGTGGTGCCGGTGTGGGCGGACTGCTCGCCGCGCTCGAGTGCTACCGAAAAGGCCACAGTGTGACGGTTCTCGAGAGAGAGCCAAAAATGTCCATCGTCGGTGATGTTGTTGGGCTGAACCCAGCGGCACTATCAACCATACAAAAATACCCTTACTTGAAGGAGAACATGCCCCTCAGATTCCACGATTGTCCCATCTCATACTACTCGTATCACGGCGAGTTCATCAACTCTGCCATGCCTGAATGGAGGGGTTCCGATGTTGAGGCTAACAGTGGACTTGGCACAGTCGGACAGATCATCACTAGACCTAACTATGCCGAAGTGATGCTCGCTCAAATCAGGCAGCTCGGGATTCCCATTGTCTGGGGCAAGAAAGTTGTCAAATATGGGGAGGCCCCTAAGGACGGCCCAGCATTCGCTGAGACGGAGGATGGCGAACGCTTTGAGGCAGATGTCATTATTGCTGCAGATGGCGTTCACTCGGCTTCCAGGGAGATTGTCAAAGGGAATGTTCCGCCAGTGCAGCGTACTGGATATTATGCTGCTCGCGCCGGCTTTCCTCGATCAGATCTCCCTGCTTAGGCCCAGAGTGCCACCACCTGTTTCCTGGAGATGGTGAGGCAGACATCAACCGCGTCTATATCGGAAAGAGTTCACATCATGTTGTTTCTACTTCCAAAGACTAAGTTGCATGGGTGATTAACAGCAAGGCAAGTATTGGGTCTCAGCCGTCTTTTGCATTATGATGGGGTTCAGAACTAACGAAGCGCTTTAGAAAGAGGATTCTTCTGAGGGAACTTCAACTAGTCTGACGCCCGAGGATGTTATTACAGTGATGGGAGATGGCTGGGACTCGGCCGTCCTTAAACTCATCAGACATTCCCCTGGATCGATCGTCAACTGGAGCCTCAATGTTCGCAACCCGCACCGTCATTGGACATCACCTGGTGGTCGCGTGGTTCAACTTGGCGACGCTGCTCATACCTTCCTCCCAAACTATGGTAACGGAGCCGTCCAGGCCATGGAGGATGCCATCTCTATTGCGGAATGCCTTCGGCAAGGCGGCAAGGAGAATGTTGGCTGGTCAACACAGGTGCATAATGTGCTTAGGTAGGTGCTCAGTCCCAGCGACCCACCAGCTGCAAGCTCTCACACTTGCTCACCATAGGTATCAACGTGTCACCACTATTCAACGGACGGCATTTGTCAACCAGGATGATCTAGATGGCGTCGACGTCAAGGAAGCGCTCAGGCGTGGCCCCGACTTCAAGGTCCGCTGGGGCCGTTGGATGTGGACGCATCTGCCGGAACAATACGCTGCGGATCACTACTGGGATGCTCTGACGGCGATCCAGACTGGGAAGGCGTTTGAAAACACCAACTTACCTCCTGGTCATGTGTTTGAGGACTTCACCATGGAGCAGGAGTTGAAGCGCCAGAAACGTAAGATTCCCTCTGGTCTGAAGAAAAATGGTGACTGGACTATTGAATAATTTGGTATACCGTATCTATTAAACTTAAGGACATCTGCTAATGTAAGGATTCAACGCTTGCGAACCCTTTCAAAGCCTTCCATGCACAGAGTACCACCCTCGGCTGGTTACCCCGGCCTAAACACTTTGTAACTACTCTTTTTCTATAAAAATTTTTTTGATGACAGCATACCTATCCAAGCTTCTTTAAATTGAATAAAAGGGGGTTTGTCTTTTCTGTGAGTCTTACAACTCGTCCACAAAATGCGCCTGTCGAGTCTTCTCCTGCTCCACCAAGAGTGACCGCAGGGACTCGGTCACTCGCATCATGCGCCTTTGCCCAAACGCGGACTTCAAGAACTGAGCGATCGCGATTTTAGATAGAGAGGTATACAATATAGAAGCGAGCGCGTCCGCACTGGTCCTAAACAGCGGGCGTTGCGGTACAGGTATGGCAATAAATGCAATGAAAGAGACAATGTAACTGAGGTGTATGAACCCAGTTACCCCGATGATGGAAGTTTCCTGTATGAGAGAGATATTATGGTTAGCTTGGTTCTTTTAGGCCGAATCCTCATGTGTCATATTTATGTCAAATACCAGTACTTACTATCAAGAAGGAGTCAATTGTCAGTGCCTCACCTCCGATCACCAGAGAGACAGCACTCTTCCACATTGTTCCGAAAACGATGTCCATCAGCCACTTCAGGAACGTGTTGCGCCAGCTGATTGATGCCCTTCGAGCGCCTGACTTTACTATCGAGCGCCCCAGAGTCTCCTCCTTAGGCTCATTTGGGTAAACAGCCTTTTCGGTTTTCGCGTCTGCTCCGACGCCTCGTGGTCGCGTAGGTAGAAGGTCCTCCAGCCATATATCCCAGAGATACATCAGTCCTGCAATGAATGTAAAGGATAGTAATTCTCTTGGAAAGGTGTTCCAGTAATAGCTCTTCGATGCGCCGCCTTCATTATCAAGAGTCAGAGTATTGTTGCTGATAGCCCAATCGGAAAAGCTCTCATTGAACAAAGAAGCGGTTCCCTCATTGAAGGTAGCTGTGAAGTTTTGCCAAGTTGGGTCATCCCACATGCTTTCATTATTCCAGTTGCGATACATCTCATGACTGATGATCTGCCCAATAGCGTGAACTGCTGTGCAAAGCAGCACGGCCGAGAGTCGTCTTGTCCCGGCATTTTTAACTTGAATTTTCTCGAAGATGGGAACTTGGTCGAAAATCTCTCAACTTGTAAATTATATGCATGCAGAAGAGAATGGAAATAGTCAGAGCATGCAAGAGTCGACGCAATTATATTACAGCAGCATCACAGCACAATCGCCACTTCAAACTCAAGAGCGCCTCGATCAAGATTGACGCCTATTGCCCGACATCAGTAAGATTCAGCGCGTAAAAAGGCTGCGCCCGACATGACTGCTTCCAGTAACTTAATGCCATACTTGGACCCAGAGAGCGGCGTCTCCCCAGAGTGATGACTTCAGCGTGATTGATTAGATTCAAGCCAGCATTTACGCCTCCAATTAGCAAACCTAGTCAAGAAAATAGATCAGAAGGCGGGATGAGAGGGAAAGAGGGAGGCCGGGACCGTTCACCTCGTTGTCCTTCTGGAATCATCCATTTCCTCGCAAACAGGCAGCAGCGAGCGGGGCTCAGCCAACACGTAACACGCCTTATTGTCCCTGTGAATCAGTCATTATTGTGGATATTGGTTGACGATTGTAGGGCGTAAAAAGACATTTACATCGGTAAAAAATTGCCTGAATAGTAAACGCCGAGTAAAGTTCCGCAGTGTTCCATTCACCTCGACAGCCACGGCAAACTCTACCACGACAGCCAAACACAAATGCCCTGCGAATCATCAACCAAGACTAAAAAAAAATTTACGCAATGTGAGATTGGAAGCATAAATACCTAGGTAAAGAACGTCCTCGAGCAGCGGTTGTTTCCCGCATCCTTCATCATCTTCCACACCACACTCCACTCCATTTTCCATCAACCAAACATTTGATACTTGCGCATATTTCTCCAAAGCCTTTTGTTCATCATGGCTTCGTCAACCTCAGCCCGCTCTAAGACTCTTCAGAGCATTACGTTGACAAAAATTCGGGAGCTGGAAAAGCAGCGCAAGAGATACGAAACTCAAAAGAATCAATTGCTTCGAGATGCAGATTCTTACACTGATCAACTAGTACGGATCAGGAAACTGCTCGACGGAGTGATTGAAATATGCCCAGATCAGACAGACGACAGCATTCAGAACATTCATCACTGGTTGAACCAGGCAAAGTTCGACAACTCAGTTCCAGAAGAGCTCATCAACCAATATGAGCACAGCCTACGCTCCAAACTCGAGGTACCAACCAGAAGGCTAGGCCTGGGGCACCTCTACGCTCGCTTGGTGACCGAGTGGATGGACTCATCGGCTGATGACGGAGAAGTCACGGCAGCTGAGGAAGACTCGTTCGAGGTACTCGACCGCCAGAAGCAGCGCTTGCAGGAGTTATGTGACCACTTTGAACAAGTGGTCTTTGAGCCGCTCGAAACAGACGAGAAGGAGATTGAACTCTATCTTCAAGGTCTATTTGAACCAGACCATAATGAAAAAGCGACAAAGAATTTCGAGCAATTGAAACAAAAAGTCGCGGCCCGATGCAGGACCCTTTTCGAGCGCAATAACCGAGCATTTGACCTTGTTACGCTGAGGTGGTGTATCAGAGGATTACTTAAAGAGGATCTATTAAGTGAGGAAAAGCAGGTCATTCTGCGAGAGTTTCTAGATGACGATGTCGTCTTGGATGAAATTGCGGATGTCCTCAACATGAGAGTCTCTGACTTCGAGAATTGGGACTGGAACGCCGGCCCAGATGGGAGTAGGTCTACCCCGTTCCTTGGATTGCTTCTCCTAATCAATCAACTAACCGCATTTTTGTTTAGTTCCCGTTCTACCAAGACAACAGTTGAATGGAAAATACAGAATCTGGATGGATGAAGACGTGCTGCAGGCCATTTTTATTTACTATTTTGGCACCACGCTCTCTATTCTTCTCAAGAATGAGCTTGAAACCCTCGTACTCTCCAGCAATTCAATATGGAAAACAAATACCGGACCCCAGCCCCATTCTGATGAGGAGACGAGACGCAAGTACTACATGGGGGCCTACAGAGCGATACCCTCGAAAAGTGCTGACGCTGTCCGGATGGAACAGTACGGAAACCACTTCTTCTTATCAGCGTTGCCTGATAGTGTGGATTCAATTCCTGGAGCGTACGATGACGATGACGGTGACGATGACGATCGTTCAGATGATGGGGACGATCAAGGTTCTAAAAGTACTAAACAAAGATTGCTTGAGACATTAGCTACCGATCTCTTGCTTCACCGTTCGCTGAATGGAGAAGTTGCCATGGTTCAGACCGATCTACAATGGTTTGGCGCGGGTTTGTCTCATTCAACAATCCTTGCCGTCCTCCGTTTCTTTGGCTTCACCGATGCGGCTGTGTCCTTCTTCAAGAAATTTCTGGAGGCGCCCCTGAACATTCACTCGCCAGAATTTCCGAACGGAAAGGGCGCGCGAATTCGCCGTCGCGGGATGCCAATGGCGCATGCCCCCGAGAAACTAATTGGAGAGCTCGTTCTATTCATTCTTGACGTTGCAGTGAACCAGCAAGACGGTATGCTTCTCTACCGCCAACACGATGACCTGTGGTTCGTTGGCGAGCCTGAGCATTGCGCTCGAGCCTGGAAGACTCTCAAGCATCTTACTGGGATTCTGGGCTTGGAGTTCAACGAGAAGAAAACTGGCTCGGTGTATTTCAAAGAAGGGATAAAAGACGCCGAAATTCACAAAATACTGCCAGAGGGAGCTGTTCGCTTTGGGCATTTAGTCCTGGACCCCGAGACTGAAAAGTGGAAGATCAACCAGGACCAGGTGGACGCCCACTTGAAACAGTTCAAGAAACAGTTGGATGAATGCAAGAGCGTGCTGCAATGGGTCCAGACCTGGAACAGTGTCATGGGTCGCTTCTTCAGTGACAGCTTTGGCCAACCAGCATACTGTTTTGGCGGCGAACACGTGAACAGTATCATTGAAACATATCAATCGATGCAGCGATTCTTGTTTGCAGAGGGCCGAGAGAATGAAGGAGAGGGTAGAAGCAGTGTTGTATGCCATCTGAGGAAGATGATTGAGACCAGATTCGGTGTGGTTAACCTGCCAGATGCATTCTTCTATTTGCCTGAACAACTTGGGGGGCTGGGTCTGAGAAATCCATTTATCAAGATGCTTCAGATCAACAGGGAGTTGGAGGGAGAAAACCCCCAGAAGGTCATTGAAGAAATGTTGAGAAAAGAGCAGGACGCTTATAAAGAAGCCAAAAAAGAGTTTTACGGAATAGAGAGCGCTGAGCGGCGTATTTCTCGTTACAGCAGGGGCAATTCGCAATCAGCATCGGAAATCACTCGCTTACTCACCGAGGAAGAGCTGGAGACATTCTTCAGCATGGAGGAGTTCACCAAGTGGAGGGCTAGGTACAGCTTTGAATTTGCGGATGCATACAAGCGTTTACCCAGTGCGCCGGATCGTTGTAACCCGCGGCTGGATTCTGATGTCAACCAGGCTACTAGAAATGCATCCAGCAGTTCGCGTCAAGGGGCGCAGGTGGTGAACAAAAGCGAGGTCGGGTGGGCGCTGCAGATGCATCGCGAGTCTCTCAAGCGAGATTACGGGCAGCTCAGTCTCATTGAGCACAGGTACCTACTGCTGGGAGTGCTTGCCGCTTTGAGAGGCAAACCTGTGAGATGGACCATGGTTCTATGAGATATTGTCTTGTGCTCTACGTAACTAGGTTCACTTAAAATCAAGGCGGGAACCAGAATTGATGGATACCCCTACATGATAGTCAGTCTTCCACCTCACTGTTGAAATCCTAGGATGCTACAGTTCATGCATTTTACTACCCAAATACATAGACTTCCCCTCTCTGACCCTTCAGCTAATCCTTCCAAGCTCTTCCAATTCAACCATGTTGCGAGTCATTACCATGCAGGGAGACCAGGGTAAATAATACGTGCCCTGGGCTTGTGCCACTTGATTAGCCTCAGCCTGCCGCTAAAACACAAAACTTATCAGGGTCCCAGGGTGCATGATCTCACGCTGACATGGGTACCTAACCAGTTTTTCCAAATGAATGGCCGTGAAATTTCTGATATGCGAGGCGGATAATGATCGCCATCGGGGCCCTTGCAGATCAGCATGGTTTGTCGGTCATAACCCAGGTTCACCGGGGAGCTGAGACCTCACCATAAGCTGCGTTCATCCTTGAAACGATGCCGATATGACTGGATGATCGATCCAGGGGATACAGGAGGGGGCGGGGCGGCAACTGGCCTCTGCGCAAGGAAACATCTCGCTTGAACACCTCAATGTCACCTTTCGACAATGGTTGGCCATTGAAGTCGGCACATCAAGCCAAAACCCAAAGACGCCAGGCTTGAAAGAGGAACAAGCAATGAGAATGCTACCAGCATCACCTTACTAGTGGCAAGACCGGTCAGCTTAGCGGTGAGTAGCGGCCTTCAAAAAATCACTGATGAAACATTGGCAATTCCTGGCCGCCCGTTAGCAGACAGGCTGCTTGGCGTCATTCCCCATCTATGCTGGCTGCTTCTCCTGGTGCTTCCCCAGTTCGCTAGACAACGTTTTGCCCTGTAGCACTGCGTGATACAGAGTAGTGAATATGCAACTGCCACTAGCTGTCTTAGTTTCTTGGATTTTGGACGCGTAAACATTGCCGGTAAGGCAGTGGGCCTCGCATGCGCATGCCTGTTCACCTTGCCGCAAAGTTCAGTTCGATGTATCCAGGGCCATCTAAAGTCGGGTATCAGACCAGCCAGGTCCAAGTTTTCCCTTCATTACTTGTTTCCAAGCTCCAAACACTCACAAGATTGAGATTTTACAGAAGATGGAAGGGATGTTTGTTTCTTAACATTCGTATCAGCGGGTCTGTGGTTTCGAGCTAGGCGCTGGCTAATATTAAGCAGAGTGACTATGGATGAAGGCTGACGTTTGCTAACTGAAGTCAGTTAACCCACTATTGATCTGCAGTGATCACATCCCCATCCGAGGGGTCTCCGGGGAGTGGTGAATCTGGAGGCTGACCCCTGATCCAAGCCGATTGGGTGCACCACAGCTGTGGAAGAGTTGGGGAACTCGGGGAAATTGGGATCATCCCATGCGATGAAGCTCACATAAACGCATTACGAAATGTTTACATACGTAGTAATTCGTACATTTGGGCCAAATCCTGTTCCAGAAATTCTAGCGGCCAAACAAACGTGGCCAAGGCCACCGTCTCACAACTATGTCTACATCGGATGGTTTTGACAATCTTAGTCCACCGTAGCATGCTCTAGCAGTCGAACCCCACGTGGGATCGGCTTCGCCTACCAACGCTATCCCTCCTTCACTGAGAGAGACAGCAGTCATGGCCATTACTAGACCTAAAGAAGTTCATTAACAAAGGTCCCCGGGTGGAGGATGTGCCTCTTTGGGGGTACCGTGCATCTCGAGTCAGAATCCTCGGTAGCCTAGCTGTTATGTAGTCATATCTGACTTGCCCCTTCTGCTTTGCCCAAATACTGTGTATCCCTTCCATGCGTCCCTGTTTTCTTTTTCTTGTTCCCCGCGTTGATATGCTGCGTTGGTGTAGACTCGCCGATTGACCGTAAGTGGAGGGACGCCCTCTAATCACTCATCATGGGCGCCAAATATGGCCTCCTCATCCCGGATACCTACGAGCTCGAGGTCCCAGATGATGTGGACATGAATACGACGAGCATCTTCTGGGGTCTTTCTCTAGGCATCGCGATATTCTCGGCCAGCAAAGCAGGCAAACAGACGTATCGCTCATGGAGGCGCACACACAGGATAACGGCATATGTTTTTATGATCTGGGCTGTCTGGCTTTCGTCTCAGGTCTTGGGAGTGTTGGCTTGGGGTTTCCAGAGGGGCTACATCGCTCCTAGCTTCGGGTTTTACTTTTCTGTCGGTACGTTCTCTGTGGGTTGTCGTTGGAATCGTGAGATTTGAGCTGACCTGATTGCGCAGCGCTGTTTTGGGCATTTCAAATCCAATTCCTCCTTCAGATCATCCTCAATCGGCTTGGGCTCCTCATTGTGGTCCCCGGGAAAGCGACCAGGCTCAAGTGGATTGTTTTTGTGATAATTCTGGCGGTGAACATCAGCGTGTTTATCATCTGGATGCCAGCTCGCCTTCAGATCAACGACACTTGGATTCACCTGAACCTGATTTGGGACCGTTGTGAGAAGGTCATCTTCGCCATTGTGGATGGTGTTTTGAACGGCTACTTCATCTACCTCGTCCGAACACGCCTCATCCAGAATGGATTGACCAAATACGTTCCATTGTTCAGATTGAACTTGTTCCTCATTTTCCTTTCGCTCTCTCTTGATGTCAGTTGCTCTTCGGCCCCATTCAGCGTAAATACAGAAACTAATAATGTTCCAGGTCGTTCTCGTCGGAACGATGTCGCTAAAAAACAGCATGGTGTAAGTAATATCCATGATGAGACTATGATATTAGTCGACATACATTCTAATCAACGGGTCTAGCTATCTGTCTTTCCATCCTGTTTGTTACCTCCTGAAGCTACAAATCGAGCTGAAGATGTCCGAGCTCATCACCAAGATCGTTCGATCGACCGGTAACCACGCCGCAAGCGACGATATTTACTACCGACATACCTCGACCAACGGGAAGAAGGGCAAGAGTGCTCCAACAGGAGGAAAATCAAAATCAAAGGTCACCGGCATGGGACGTGGAGACTCTGTGTACCAAGGAAACCCGAATACGACCAATATTACACAAATCGAAGCCGACGATGAAGACATCGAATTACAGAATACGGGACCCGGCATTGTCAAGACGGTGGAAACGACGGTTGCCACCTTCGCTGCTAGCGAGAGGGATCCGGATGGTTCTAGCCAGAGCAGCTCGACCCGAAACCTTCATTATCCTTAACGAACGATGGCGATGAAATGACAACGGCGATACTGCTGTTAGATATGGCATTGATAAACGGCTTCTGGCATACTCGAATATATACTAATGCATCTAGAGATTTATCCTCAACTTGATAGATATTGTAATTAATAACCAATATACTCCGTTGTAAATAAGCAAAAGAAGAAACATGGCATGAGCAATCAATAGGTAGCTGTCAAGCGCTGTACCAGATAATCTCCACTCGTTATGCCTGGATACTTCTTTTCACCTTCTGCGGCATATGTTCCTGGAAGCGCCTCGATGAAGCTAGAGAAGTTGGGATTGCAAAAGTATCTTGTGATTTCAAATCAGCCTCGCCGAGAGCGAGCTGGGAGAAAGGCATCTACTTACGCAATACTGTAGCGGGCCGGGTAAGTCGGGCCCTGCTTGAAGGGCGGCTCTACGACACGGTGAATCGTACTTCGGATGGTATCATTGCTCCAGCGGGCGAGGAGGTCGCCTGCGTTGACAACAATGGTTCCCTCGATGGGCGTGGCATCAACAAACGTGCCTGTCGGACTTCTTACCTGCAAGCCACCCCGTGCGTCTTGGAATAGCAAAGTAATGGAACCATAATCCTGTCCTCTAGTCAGCGTCACAGAGCAAATTGGTCTCGATTCGCTGGTAGAAACGATGGCCTACACTATGCGCGCCGGCTCTCACGGCATTTGCATTATTTGCGAACACGCTCGAGTCCACCGCTGGGTAATGCAGAAGTCGCAGGGTATTATCTCCGACGTCGAGATGCTTGTCGAAGAAACCATCATCCAGGCCCATGCCGACAGCGATTGCGCTCATCACCTGGAAGTGCAACCCCTTGCAGAGATCATGGAAGCTCAGCATGTCCTTCTTGAACCCAGTCATCGGTCCCTCCTCCCGCTGCGGCCACTGGTTCGGGTGCTTCTCCTCGCCTTCGCGTCCGATCTCGTAGCTCTCCTTCAAATCGGGCGCGGCGTCCCGCTCCTTTGTAATATCGCCGATATCCATCTGCTCCGAGACCTTTTCTTTGCCGGGGGCAGAATATCCGCGATTGGCCTCGGGAGTGGTCCACGCGACGTCCATCTTGGCCTCGTCCGACTGGCGGAAGAAATTGGCAGACATTGAGAACGTATGCTGGACCACATCGAGCGGGATCGGGTGGTTCTTGAGGTAGATGAAGCCGGCATTCTGGAAGCCGCGTAGGATCTCGCCGGCCGTCTCCTTGCGCTCGTCGGGCGTTCCATGGAGGAATTTCGAAAAGTCGATGAGCTATTCCGACTGCTATTAGCTGGATATGAAGTGCGCAGCGCTTCCACGACCTACAGGAATGACAAGGCCCTCCTTCTCGACCGCTGCGCCGCCCATCCTGGCGATTTGTCGTCTCTCAGGCGCGACAGAGGGCACGCTTGGTCCGGTTCTCGGGCGGCTGGAGCAGCCACTGGTTGTCGCGAGTGGAAGCGGCGAGGCGCGCTGAGAGATAATTGTCGTATACCTGGATGTCTGCGATCGCGGCGGGCAGCTCCTCAGACAGACAAATGGCGCCGTCAATCTGGCTCTGGGCATGATGGTTAGTTTGGAGAGAGTGACGTGAGGGGGACGACAGAGATCCAACGGCTTGTCTCGGTTACATGAGGGAGGGGCACGCCACGTTGAACAAGCTGATATGGCCATGTCTTACCTTTTGTCTTCCTTATCTCGCATGCAAGGCAGCTGGCTCTCCGCACGTCAAAGAGGCGATAGGCCTTGATAGCAGGGTGACAGTCGGGCATCTTAGGATCCCCCTGTCGGACCTCCCATGTGTTCGTTCCTTTTATATCCCGAGTCGCTATTCCGGAGCTCGCCTGCCCGGAGTTCGCCGTCTGCCTGGTCGAAATACGTGAATCTCACCCCCGCTATTGATGTTTTCACAACTGGAATGATAGGTATCTCCATCAACAAAACGAACGTCATTGATATGCCCGTCGGAATCCCATTTGTTGGTCAGTAAAACCCAAAGCTCCACTACATTTAGGCCCTGGAGGGACCAAAATGCGGGGTTCCCCGGTCAGAGAAGACCACTGAAAGGCCTGGACCCTTTACTACGGTATGGTTAAGTCGAGCTGCTGTTTAAGCACATCCCCCCATTGCACGCCAGCGCCCTAGCAACAGCTCGATAGGCACAGAATCAATGTTTTAAAGAGGCTCTCATGATTATGCCTAAGCTATAAATTACTCCAAGAAAGGCCAATCATATTGAGAATTCATTGATCAACCAACAGGTAGAGCAAGATGGCACAGACAAACCTTGAGGGTGGTTGGCATTGAATTTGCCATGACATGCCTCCAGCACAATCGCAGACGTGTCGCTAAATCTCATGTATTTTTTTCACTTGTTTGGAGGTAACCCTACTCAACTAAAAATACAAATTGGGTCGATTTTTGCTCAATTCTTTCGCCTTGCCCTCTGAAGCCTGCGGAGCGTTCCCCCACGATGGGTCGATCAATGTGGCGGGGGCTGGATTCAAGTCAACCGGTGGCCCTATCACTTCACTTTGAGATACCAGGTTTGGCACGTTATTGAAGGGTGATGCTGGGCTCAGATCAGGACCCTGACTCTGACTATAGTGGCCGGGCTGCCAAGCCAACTCATGAGGTGACAGGTTTTGCTGCGAGCTGTGAGTACCACTTGCCGGGGTTGCTGTTCCGACATGCTGCTCATGCCATCTCCTAATGTCCATCATAGATTCCAAGGGAAAGCTGTCCCATTCCTTGACCCTGTCGGCTTTACTTTGGTCAGGGGTCTGTGCGAGGTTCGAAGGATAGAATGTTCCTTCGTCAATGTATTGGAGAAGGCGATGTAGAGCATGTTCTGTTTCTGCTAGGCGAGCTTCTAGTCTATTAATGAAACCAATTGGGATTCCCCTATGATTCATTTGATAATTAGCACGGATGAGCCAAATTGAAGGTTAGGGTTGCTCAATTACCGTCTGCTCTGCTCGGGATACTGGCAGTTTGCCGGATCATTGCTGCACTGTTGGCAATTTGGTCTGGGGAGAGCATCAGACTTCAGAACACCAATCCTTGGCCAAGATGTATAGGGGATGCATACAGCTGACGATCGCACTATTACGAAATATCAATCATCGGTATCAACCCGAGATGCTCGGCATTGGGGAGACCCTCCTCCGCCGCCAAGAGCCAAGAGGCTGTGGGGGACCTGGACGTGTGAGCATCCGTACCTTGCGTTTTCTTTGCCGGCAATTGGTACAAGCAATTGGATTCTGGGTCGGACCAGAATCCTCTCGTACCACTAATTCATTTTCGGCCATGCGAATTGGCGCTTGGAGGCGAGAAGAGCCCCACGGTTGAACTGAAGAACTGCCAGAGAACAAGGGCGAACCCATGGCCCTGATAGACAAATAAAACCCCGCCGCTCGGACATTTTATTGTCCGGAAATCATTACCCCATCCGGGGCCCTAACATTCTCCCCCGTGACTCAACGTCACGGGTCAACGGCCGTGGGCGATCCCAACGACGTCCTCCCTACTGTTGGAACTGGTTGGATCCATATGCACCAAGGCACCGGCTCCATATCGAGGCTGGCTGCAATGGATGCTAATCAGTCACCCCTGAGCACCTCCGACACTACCTCCTGCTTCACGCCATATCCCGCAGACTCCCGGAAACGGAAGCGGTCTGTAGCTGGCTCCCAGCCCCCTCGTGAATATGGATTGATGCGAGACTCTGGCGAGCATGGCGTTGCTCGTTTCGTCGGCAGCGGCAGTGGCATTCACTATATACGCGCAGTATATCTAAGGCTTGCCCGCAAGTCGGCTTCCAGGACTGCCCAAACCAACACTGCTGCCGTCAACACCTTGGTCCCAGGAGAAGACGATCAGCTCCGACAATCACCTTCAGACAACTTCGATACCAGAAAGCCGATTTGGAAGCCCCACGAGGTTTCATCTGTCGCATTGGCCGACTCCCATTCACCTAGCTTCGAGTCCTTGATTGACTGGTCCAAGAGTTTTTTTGAATCCTGGCATCCCGTCTTGCCATTCCTCCATGGCCCAGATGTCCTCCACATATTCGAAGAAGCCTCTTCAAAAGGGGTGGCGTCACTATCTGTATTGGACTACAACATCCTGAGATCGGTACTCTCTATTTCGCTAGCAGACAGCCGCCAAGGAATGCCCTTATCAAACCCCATTCCCTCCCATCTCGTCTTCCAAAGCGTTGAAGAAGCAGTGACCAGCTCTCAATTCGCCCTCAGCCAACCAGCATCCATCCGAGCAACACAGGCAGCCCTCTCCATTCAGCTCTTCCTTACTTCCATGCTATACCTCAACGCCGCTTCGCGACTAGGCGGCTTGATTGTGCGAATGGCGTTCCACCTCGGGCTCCATCGATGCCCGGCACGCTTTGGCTTCTTTGGTCCAGAGGACGCGTCCATCCGGCGCCGGGTGTTGTGGTGCATTTACATCCTGGAAAGGTTTCTCTGTCAGTCTCTTGGACTCCCATTAGACATCCGAGATGACGACCTCGACGTCTGCTATCCAGGAGAGGAGCGTCACGGCGTCCCGGGAGCAAACAATGACGGAGTGGAAAGGCTCCAGCTTCTTACGCTTCTGGCAAAACATGCTCGAATACGAGGTTTGATACTAGAACTGCGTAACAAATCTGTCCAGCAGCGACAGGACACTGCAGATAAAACGGCAGTTGTTCAGATAGAATTGGCCAGATGGGCCAACGAGATCCAAGATGTGGAGGAGGAGGAAGAAGAGGAACCTGATGCCGTGGAGGAATCCGATAAGCCGGGTCATCGTCCCAACTTATCCCCCAGCCACCGTCTCATGCTCTTGGTTCTGAAGCACGAGTCTACGATATGCTTGAACCGCCCCGCGCTGGCGTCTGAACCCTCTCTGCCGTCGTACTCCTCGGCTTTCCAGTCTTGCATTTCCGCAGCAAAGTCCATCTGTAGTATTTTCAATCGGCACAAACGCAAGTATAAATTGGCAAACGGCGAGTCTGGAAAACGGCTCGGTCTGCCTTTACTCTGGCCTTCATTCACCTGGTCGATCTGGATTAGCGCTTTTGTTCTCCTGCACGCAACGTTTGAGAATCAGGTTCCGCTGAGCAGGGCGATGAGGTAACATTCCCCTCCATCGGTATTGTTTGGAAAGATTCTAAACTTCTTCTTCTTCAAGGCATGCGATGGCAGGAAAGGAGACTCTCAGCCATCTGGCGATGCGACAAACGGCATGGCCAGAGTATTGCCTCGAGGCCATTGACGAGCTGCTCTCGGCGGTGCAGGAAATGTCGCATCATCCCCCAGCGATCGGGGATCTACCTCCCACAGTTCCCTCCCACCAGGGACACATCGACAAGGGCACCTCCCAGCCAGCATCTCTTGGTCCGCGAAGCAAACGACCTGCCTCGGGCGCCAGATGGAATATGTCAAGCGGCGTACCGGACGGCAGCGGTACCCGACACAGTCTCCACGAGAGTCAAGGCACGGGCGAGGCTCACGAGCGAAATCACGGCACCGTCTCATTGTCAGAGCCCAGTATTTCGCCGCCGCAGCCAGCTCCTCCAGAGTCTCACGGGCCTTTGCAGCCGCGGCCACAAATAGCTCCGGGTGTCAGCTACAACATCAATACCCCCAATTCCAATCGTTTTGACGTCTTTAATTCGGGGATTACCGAGACCTTGGGTGGCTCTGCCGCTACCGGCCCTCTTGAGGGGCAAGATTCTCTGATCTGGTATGATCAGCTGTTTGCCAGTTCCTTTAATGCTATTGATAACCCATTCTTGGTGGCATCGGATTTTTAATGTATATTACAATGGAGTTCTTTGGAATGGAGTTTGTAAAAGTTTATAAAATATAAAAGGAGATCATAACAGCCTGGGCGCTCCGTAAATACGGATGTATATTTTCGAGTTTTAAGACAACGAAACTGACCAGTGCCAGATGTAACAAAATACCACATCGATGCAAGAATAACAAAGACCATTTTCACATTCTAGACAATAAATTAATCTACAGACAATGAAGCATTCGATGCTGTTTGGTAGGGTGCTTTAAGATGTAGGGTAGGTAGGTCCATGAAACGAACATAAACATCATTAAGTGGCGGATAATAATATGTCCGAGACTAGGAAGATGATATCCTGGCTCTAAAGGAAAGATTACTAAGAAAATCCAAGTTCCAGAAATGCGGTCGGCGGACAAAGAAATGTCCGCAGTCAGTCCATCTTCCACCCGCCAAGTCAACACGTTACCCGAGTCCCCACAGGGAGGAGACATGCGACGGATTTGCCATCGCAATTCCGGGCTCGGCAGCGAGCCTGCAGCCATAAAAAAGAGTTGGTGGAAGTTGATGTCGTGCATATTTCTATTTACTTCCTCACTTCTTCTCCATCTTTAAGCCGACTTCAATACAAGCAAGTCTCCATCACATCATCTTCATCATGTCTCCTAGCGCCAACCCCGTCAAGAAGGCTTATAGCATTGCCTCCATCCCCGCCGATGGCATTGGCCCAGAGGTTGTTGAAGCCGGCATTGAGGTTCTTAAAGCATTGTCTGGAACTCTCCAGTCCTTTGATTTGGACTTCACCCACTATGATTGGAGCTCAGACACATACAAGAAGACTGGAAAGTACATTCCCGATGGTGGTCTCGAGCAGTTGAAGAAGCACGATGCCATTCTCTTTGGTGCCGTCGGTGCCCCTGGTGAGTCTTATATTTGAACAATTGTCACATAAAATCTCATTGGCAACTAATCAAATTAATCAGACGTCCCCGATCACATCTCTCTGTGGGGTCTTCGCCTAGCCATCTGCCAGCCTTTCCAGCAGTATGCCAATGTCCGCCCTACCAGGGTGCTGAAGGGCACCCAGTCTCCCCTCCGCAACTGCAACACCGGAGATCTTGACTGGGTCATCATCCGTGAAAACAGCGAGGGTGAATACGCCGGCCACGGTGGTCGATCTCACCGCGGTCGCCCCTGGGAGACGGCCACCGAGGTGTCCATCTTCACCCGCCACAGCGTCGACCGCATCATCCGTTTCGCTTTTGAGACGGCCCAGAAGCGACCCCGCAAGCTCCTTACCGTTGTTACTAAGAGCAATGCCCAGCGAAACGGCTTGGTCCTGTGGGATGAGGTCGCCGCTGATGTCGCCAAGGATTTCCCTGATGTTACTGTCGACAAGATGCTGGTTGATGCCATGACGACCCGTATGGTTCTCAAGCCCGAGACCCTGGACACCATTGTCGCTACCAACCTTGTAAGTACACTTTAAGTGCTGTGAAGAGGTAACTCTTTATACGTGTATCTTCTTTGACTAACGTGATTTTCTCTAGCACGCTGATATTCTGTCCGACTTGGCTGCCGCTCTGGCTGGCTCCATTGGCATTGCCCCTACAAGCAACCTGGACCCCACGCGCGAGAACCCGTCCATGTTCGAGCCCATCCACGGTTCTGCCTTTGACATCACCGGAAAGGGCGTCGCCAACCCCGTCGCCACCTTCTGGACCGCCGCGGAGATGCTGGAGTGGCTCGGCGAGGGGGAGGCCGCGCAGAAGCTGATGCAGGTTGTCGAGAATGTGTGCGAGGCGGGCGTCCTCTCTGCCGATTTGGGCGGCAACGCCACGACGAAGGAGGTTACCGCTGCTGTTGTGGCCGAGATCAAGAAGAGCCTGGGCAAGTCTGCCTAGAGATGGACTCATGATGTAAACGTATGTGATAGATTATGCATTGTAATTGAGAGACATTGGGAATGACCGCAATGATCTGTTGCCTTGTTGTACGTGAACATTTTGCCGTTTAGGGTGCGGTACTTACACTGAATGGCCTAGAGAAGTTTTCCATAGTCTGGATAATGGATGGATGTTCCTGCCTGTATGTTTCTTTATAGCCATGGGCTAGGGAGGATGGGGCTCCTGTAGGAGGAAATGAAGGTTATCTAAGTGTATGGGATCGTGCTATGGCTCAGCTGTTGCAAGACCCCCCTGCAATTCAGCTCTTGCGATCATCGCTTGGCATTCAGCCAGATGACGCGTTGTCTCACCCAATCCATCCGGGCTCCTTGGAAACATCCTGGGAATCAATGAACGATGTGGCTCCCCCTGAGCTGAGGATGAAAGAAGATCGATTCTGATTCAATTAAGCTTAATGAATTGATCCGCGCCAGCCCGCCTTTAGTTAAATTAGTTTAAGGAATCTTGAAACATACGCATAAGTTCTATGACGAGGCGTCACGTGGAGTCTTTCCGCGCGCATTAACTAATCATGAGCAATCATGAATCATTTTTGCCCCTTGCATATTATCTATCCTCCGGATCTGAATTCCTGTCCAACCTGTGCCAATCGTCTCACGCCATGGTGAAGCGCACATTGCCATTCCTTGCCCTGGCAGGACTGCCCAGCTTGGTCCTCGCTGCTGACTGCGCCAATACTCTGACCGTCGACTATCCCACGCCCGTCGTGGCGGACGGCTGGGCGTTCCGTCTGGTTGCCAATGGGTTCACCAGGCCCCGCGGACTGATTTTCGATAACGATGGCGGTTTGCTTGTGGTTGATTCCGGTGAGGGCTTGATCCATCTCACGCTGAAGGATGACGGGGGGACATGTTTGTCAGTGAGCGAGAAGACGACGCTGATAGGCAATCGAAACGTACGTTTTTCATTTTACTGAAGGGAGATTGTATGGCCAGATAGAGTGTTCTGAGCTGGTTCAGATTGAAGGAGACAGGCCTTCTGTCGCATCTGCATACTGACACATGGTGATCCGAATTCTAGCTTAACCATGGTGTCGCTCTATCTGCCGATGGCACCGCCATTTACGTTTCCACATCTGACAAGGTATTATCTTGGGGATACAATAGTACATCCGTCAAAGTGAGCGGCACCTCTCGCACATTGGTCAAGGACATGGCCAGCGGTGGACATACCACCCGTACACTTCTTGTGTCCCAAAAACAGCCCGGCATCCTTCTCGTCTCCCGCGGAAGCGACGGCAATATGGACATGGGCACTCTCCAGATCGATTCAGGCCGTTCCCAGATCCGCAGCTTCAACATTTCCCTCCTCGGCGAAAACAGTGACGGGATCGAGTACACAGATGGCGACGTCGTTGGCTGGGGTCTGCGCAATTCTGTCGGTGTCGCTGAGGATCCTTCCACCGGTGGCATCTGGTCTGTTGAGAACTCTGTTGACCAGCTGCAACGCCAAGGTGAGGACATTCACAACGACAACCCTGGAGAGGAGCTGAACTATCACGGTACTGCGGAGAAGCCTGACGGTCGTAATTACGGATACCCTTCGTGCTTCACGGTCTGGAGGACCGACGATTTCCCCAACATCGGCTCTCTTAAGACGGGTAACAGCTTTGCTGTGGATGATGCAGAAAATTCAGTGAATGATACCACCTGCAACGCGGATTTCATTTCACCGCGCCTTGCGCTTCCTCCGCACACGGCGCCTCTTGATATTAAATTCACAGACGATGGTTCCACCGCATACGTCTCTTTCCACGGTAGCTGTAAGTAATACCAACTTAATTGGAGAATAAGGTGCGATTGGTCTTGAAGAAAACCCGACTGACAAATTGATGACCGATCTAGGGAACCGAGATGAGCCAGCTGGGTACCGTGTTGCCAGTATCGCCTTCAAGGACGGTCAGCCCACGGCCGCCAATGACAGTCAAGATGCTGCCGTTGACTTGTTGACGAATCCTGACCTGTCCAGGTGTCCAGGCAGTTGCTTCCGCCCCGTTGGCCTTGCGTTCGATTCCAAGAAGCGCCTGTGGCTCACCTCTGATAGTACGGGAGAAATCTTTGTACTCGAACATGGTGGCAATTCAACCAACACTGGGAGCTCAGGCAATGATGACAGTGCTGGATCGCGTTATGGGCCAAGCAGCGCTGTTGATAGAGTGATGGCAGTGGCATTTGTAGTTATCGCTGTGATTTATTTGAGCTAAGTGGTACAATACGGCCTGGGAAAAGGACCCAAGTAACAGATCTATCATGGTTTTGAGATTCCCCCGTTATAGTTTTATTCTAGATGTACAAGTATGAGCTGAAGCCGCCGAAATCATCAGTCGTCCTCTTGATCATGTCCACGGCGGAGCGATCATATTCTCTCGCGAATGATTCAATCCCAGTCATGGAAGGTCCCGAAACTGAGGGACTCGCTCCTGTCAAGGTCTGGGAAAAGTGAGACATTTTTAGACAGATTCCTTCTGAATCACTGTCTTCTGAGCCACCGTTCTCGAAATCTTCCAGCGCCGCCATGGCCGCCTGCTGGCAGATGTACTCAATATCCGAGCCTGTATACCCGTTCGTCTTCTCCGCCAGCTCCTCCAGATCGACAGACTTGTCCATCTTCTCCTCACGCAGGCAAATCTTGAAGATGTTCTGCCGGGACGGCGTCGAAGGCAGGCCCATGTACAATCGATTCGGCGCCCGTCGCAGCACCGCCGGGTCCAGGTCGTTGGGGAAGTTGGTCGCCAGGAGCAGCAGCGGGGAAGCGATGTCGTTCTCGAACCCGCCAAACTCGCCGAGCAGCTGGTTCGTGATCTTGCGCTCCCAGTTCTTGTCCGAGTCCTTGCGCCGGCCGAAGATGCTGTCCGCCTCGTCGATGAAGACGATGCAGGGGTAGATCTCGCGCGCCAGCTTGAAGAGAGCCTGGATGACCTTCTCCGCCTCACCGGCCCACGTGCGCTCGATCTCGGCGGCCGAGATTCGCAGCATGACGGAGGAGGTTTCCTTGGCGATGACGCGGGCGAGGTGTGTCTTGCCCGTCCCGGGGGGACCGTAGAGGATCACGCCTCCCATGGCACTCTTCTTGAGAATCCCGGTAAGCTCTGCTCGGCGGTTGAGAAGGGAGATCATGCGCTGCACACGAGATTTGATGGCGGGTTCGACTTCGATATCTGACCAGCCTTGGGAGAGTTCACCTACAGAGTCATGGTTAGAAAACGCTCGAAACGAGAAGGGGATTTGAATTAGGGTACACGGGTTGGAATGCTTACTTGGATGTACTAGAGTCTTCATAATCTCCAGATCCGCATTGAACTCGCTGTAAGACTGCTCAGCTTCCTCGGTGACTCTCTTGATCACGCGAACCACACGGGGAGGTAGGTCGGCCGAAGAGCCCCCCTTTGCGTCTCTCTCGTTCCACTTACTCAGCGCCTCAGATCCCTCTGACCTTTGCCTGAGGACTGCAAGGATATCCTCGAGCTTGGCTGCTTTCTTTGTCTTCACCAACAAATCCCCTACTTTCATCGACTCAGGTATAGCATGGAGTTTGCCGCCTCTGAGATATTTGGCGATGGGGTTGGTGTCGGAGTCTGGAATGTCCCATTCCGCATATGGCTGCAGATGGGGCAGGCTTCTGTCCTTCTCCTGTACCCTCATCTCTCTCTGGAGTCTCCTGATGCTGTGTCGCTGGGAGACAAGATCTTTATCGCGAGAAAAGGAAGCAATTTGTGCCAGCGATCTGACAGGGAAAATGAGTAGTTCGAACAGATTGGGCCTCAGCCCAAAATGACGCACGCTGAACGGGCTGACTCGGGGGAGTTCTGGTTGTGAAGGCGAGTCGGGAAACAGGCTTACTGACCGTTTTCCTGAGCTGGATGGCGGCTTGTCAGACCGTGATGTCGTTGTGATCGTGATCATTCTTTTCTTGAGGTGTGGTGATGATGCCTTCAGCGCCTTGAGGCCTCGAAAGGCGAAGTTGGTCACATGGCTGAATTTTTCAAGCTGAGGGATGATAAGAATGATTGGCCGAGCGTTTTTGCCTTTGGGGTCCTGGAAAGTGAAATGGCCTCGGGGTTGAGGCTGTTGTGTTGGGGGATTGTCGCTGTTGTTGCTTGCTTCACCCTCCTCGACTTTCGCGCTCTTGTCGTCGCTACCAGTGTTATCCTTACCCTCACTATTCTCCTGTCTATTATTCTTCTTATCATCTTTTTTCCCTCCAGCTTTCTTCTCCTCATCCAAGGCTATTTCATTCTCCTTCATTTCGCTCCCGATCACTTCACTCTCCTTCACTCCATTTAGCTTCGCTTCCATCTTCTTCTTGTCCTCTTTCCGCACTCCATTGATCTGGATTCCATTTTCCTTGACCTCACTGTTTCTCTCGCCATTCTCTTTGATATCGCTCTCTTTCACTCCATTGGTATTTACCGCGTTCTCCTTGACTGCGCCCTCCTCCACGCAATTATCCTGAATCTCAATCTTCTTCACTCCGTTCATGGTGACTTCGTTCTCGGCTTCACTTTCCTTGACCTCATTCACCTTGGCTTCAACCTCCGCAGTCTCAGCCTCATTGACTCCGTTCGCCTTGAATTCGGTATTCGTATCATCAGCCTTGGTATCCTCAACTTGTGTCGTATCATCTTCCTTCTTCTTGGCCTCCGCGTCTTTCTCGTCTAGAGCCGCTCGGGCATATGGCGACGACAAGATAGCGCGGAAGAAGGTGGCAGCATTCTCTTTAATCTGATTCTTGACTGGGGGCAACTTCAAATCTTCCGCTGGCTCTGGCGGTCGGATGCGGCCCTTTCTCAGATCCATCAGCCATAAGAACATGGACGAGATCGTCCGTAACTCGGATACGGTGCGCGAAAGTGCCCGAGAAAGAGATGGAAGCGCATGGCGCGATTCCATGGACCTTCTTGTGGTGAACGCCTGACCAGAGTATATAGACGCCATCTTATCATTTCTATGGCTCAGTAAATACGTCGTCTTATAGGTGGCTGGTGGAGGAGGCGGAGGATTGCTGATGGGTTTGGATGGCTTTGACGTGGAATCTAACGACAGAATAGACTCGGCAACGGATTCTGAATCTGTATCCGCGTCGATTTTTGAACCTGACTCTGGGCTTGCATCTGAATCTGAGCCTGAATCTGAGCCCGAGTCGGAGCCTGAATCGGCATCCGATGCCGGGGCGGAATCATTGGGAGGATTTAGGCCTGAATCCGTCCTCGGTTTCTTCTTGGGCTTCTTAGGCTTTTTCGGTAAGGGCTTCAAAAACCAGTGAAGTGATCCCCTGTTTCCTGCCGGGGGCTTGGGGTCCTGACGCAGGTAGAAGTACTCTGCAAGGTCGTGCAGGTCGTCAATATCTAGGACAATCATATCGGCCTCGACATCACTGGCCAATTTAGCCACCATGGACACCAGGAAGTCGCGCCCTGGATAGTCGTTGTCTGGGAGTCTCAAAAGGACCGCGTCATCTGTGAAGGATGCGGGATCGCCCTCTTTCGACTTTGCCGCCACAAGTCCTAGGAGCTCATCGTAGATACACGGCTCGACCTCGTACCGGTTGTTGGCGGCTTTCTTGGCCGAGCCGCCCTTTTCACTGCGAGACTTTGCGCCGGGTGTTGGATCCTTCGCGACAGGCTCCTTACTGGTCTTCTCCCCACGCAGGGTGATTTGCGCTGCGAGGCGGTTGATCTCGGGCGCGGTCTTGACGCAGTTCCTGAGGAACCAGTCCGGCGCAGGGACGACGGGGCTGTCTGCGTCCATGGCGCTGTCGCCGCGTCGAGGGATGGCAGCAGGATGGAAAAGCGATCCGGGGCGTCTGAAGAGACCAATGCGCACCGTCCGTCAGCTCGCGGGGAGCATGAGGATTGTTGTTCGGGGATGCGAGGCAGATGATGACGGTGGTTAATGCCTGCAGAAGCTGAGCCCGGCGCGTTCCACAGCGGGGCACGACTCATTCATGGTCATAACTAATCACAATGGACGCCTTTACTTTTATTTCATTAGTCACTGGCCGTGTCTGCCTGCTGCTAGGCGCTGCTCGAGTGACGTGGCAGTGCTGCCAGCGGCCAACAGCAGCGCTGCACAAGAGGCTGAGCCTGGGCGCGAGTGTAAGCCGATCATGCAGCAAACAAGGTCTTGTGCGTCCAGTGTGCTTCCAATGGCTGGTGAACAACCAATGGGTCACCTTGGAGGATAGCTTATGCCCGCCTCAGGCCCTGCCTTTTCAAGTAAGCAGTGGTTACAGCGCCTTACCTCAACCACACCGATTGCCTTGTTCTCTCAGCGTTCCCTCACCGAGCTACTCTCTTAGAAATATGTGGCCCTCTCATAGCGCCTGCACTCGCTTAGTTGGGCTGCTCGATAATTGAAAGAGGGAGAGGCGTTAAACTTCCGGAAGTGAGTCATGCCGAGTCTAACTTTTCCCGCTAGAAACCTTGATGCTGGATCTGCCGCCTGGCGGGGAAATTTAATTTGCACGTTTTGGACCTTTGATTTATATGAAACGACCTATGTTATGAATGGTATCGTATCCAGCTGTTTTTTGTAGTAAATTGAGGGTTTCCTCTCCGTCGCTAGGCGTCTAGACGTAGGTAAGTTGAACAGTGATAGCTGAATGGGTTCTTTTGAATATAATCCTCGTAATTATCGAGTTCAAGGAGATCCTAGAATATGCCGGTTGGAGATTGTATTCCTAAGCACTTCATCGTACCGGCTGGTATTAATGAAATTACTTGAAATTCATCATGAATATTTGCCTAGAATTCTATGGAAAATGCTGCAACCGCATGGGATGGCTGATGCGCGAACCGAGACTTGCTATACATGATAGGGATTGTGCCATATTCGAGGAAGAGGGTCGCGATTCATAAATAAAAAGGACGATATAAGATAATATCAGATGAGTAATGCATGATGACGAGCCACACGATGACCAGCTGTAAACCCTAGACATCGAGTTACCAACTTACACAATGAAAAAAAAAACCTATACGTAAGACAAAAGGGTTGAGGTTTTTAGTCTAGTAGAAGAGCAAGAGATCTATCCCTTGCTTTGACCATATACTTCCACATGTCATTGACCACTTGGTCTGGGTTTGTCGTAGTGAGCCTAACAGGGCCACCTTCAATGACAACATCTCGGCACTGTCCGAGGTGATATCTGTCAAATACATGAACATTCGTGATGTTGCCTTGCTATATAGCTCATTCCGGCCCAGATGATCTTCAATGAGTGCTATTCTCATGATGATGTCGATTTGTGTTATCTGAAAGTCCCAGTCTTGATACGCCAGGTTTAGTTCTTAGGCGCTTGTGAGGAAATGGCTCCTATATTACTTTAGTGCAAACTTGGTCTACGACTCGTGTTTCTGCAGCGAGTTCTTAATAGGTAGAGACCTATTGGTGAGCGTGCAATATGATCCATTCGAAATCCCGGAACCCCAACAAGAAGTCATCCCAGCAACCACATAACCCAACACATTGTATTTTATCCCATGTCGCGCACCTTTTACACCAAACCTACTTAGAGCCATGGCCTATGCAAACGACGCCTAGCAAAGTTGGTACCCGTACTTGGTGTCACGAAGTGTATTCGTAGCCTAACTAGAAGCTCCTGAATCTTCCAGTACCATATAGGCTGCAGTATGCAGCCACTGCCGAATATGTGGATAGGTTTATAAATTTGAAATGATGCACCGTGTTGCCGGAGCGGAGCTTGCCAGATAGACTCGTCGGATACTTTGCACATTCTGTTTCTGGCTAGATGACCTAGGTGTCTGATGTCATATGGCTCTGGGAATTCAAGACGTCTCGACCCAATCGTGTTCTAAGCCAAGAGAAGCCCGAAGGTGCGTTTCAGTATCCATGTTCTCAGCATGTCATGATTCGACTTGCCGCCCCGTATTTAACCAGAGAGTACATCGTTTTAGTTGGAGATACCTTTCAAGCGAAAGACAAATCAAATTACATCCGCCATGCTTCAGGGATTCTCGACATTTGATCCTATTTCTTTAGATCAGTCTGGTATTATTGGGTTTTCTATGAATGGTCCCTCGAACACATACGCGAACTGAAAGGAAGAAAGCCACCCGCAATGATTGCATGTTTATTCTGGCGAGTTGATCATTATATGAGCTAGGAAACTTAAGTATATTCAGGGCAGATTTGACAAGCTGCACAATTCGTTAGAACAACTGAGGCACGTGGAAAGATTATTTGGGGTACCCTCTCTTAAAACTGTAACAAGAGGGATATAAAGTGCATGCTTAATAAATAATGGAGTCTACCAAACGGAAGCGGATTTTCTCACGTCGTCACAACAAAGAATCTTAACCAATTTATAACGCCCTTAAGACGTTGGCATGAGATATCTTAGAATCTCGTAATAATAAAATGAAGCTTATTCGGAAGCTTACCGTCCAATTACCCACCTAGATAGATTGCTAGTGGAACGACCTGAAACCCGATGACATTATAGTTGAACGCAACAGGGTGATGACACAGAAGCAACCACTTGCCCATTGATCAGGACGGAGGATTGATTTTGCGTCAATGCAAGATTCGCCGTGTGGCAGGGTAGCATCAGCTGAAATCGCCATTTGTCAGATGGGAGAAATGACTCAAGTGCAACGCTCAGATGATTTGGCTGTGCAAATGTGGGTGGCTGCCGGGAAGTGGGAGTAGGCCATCAGGAACAACCGGGAATGATAAGGGCGTTCGTTCCACATATCGCGAAACTAATTTTCACGCGGGTGAATGCATGGCGGTTCTCCATAATCCACCAATAAAGCGTGTTCTGGAGAAACTAAGTGGTGGACGTTGACCCTGATATCATCTAATATTCTCGGAGTCCAATCTCCGAGGTCTGTTTTGGAAACTCGTTGGAAGTGTTTCGCCGTCTCATGTGTGGGCCAGATACACCGACAATTATTTATGTCGATCCCGGGTTCATCGCAATTAATAAAGGGCAATGCCCGTCTAAAGTCATTTCCTACGGGATCTGAGGGTTACTTCTGCGGATACTTTGATTGAGTGTGGAAGACATCATGTTTACAGTCAAAACAAGCCTCTTGCTCGGCATCAGCACCCTCGTGCTGGGTCGCGAAATTTACGTTTCTCCCACCGGCTCAGGTGATGGCTCCGCGACCTCTCCTTACGGCTCTATCCAGTCAGCTGTGGACGCTGCCGCGGCGGGCGACACCATTTACTTGCGAGCTGGAACTTATAGCCCATCCGCCAATATCCAGGTCGCCAAGAGCGGCACCAGAACATCGCCTATCTCTGTTAAGCCATACCAAAGTGAAAAGGTAATCATTAATGGAGAGAACATGCCAGGGTAAGTTGGACATCACTTGGATAAGTTATCGAACAGCATCGTGCTCACTCGCTGTGACAATTAGAACACCATATGGCGTTGGTGAAAGTCTCCCAAACAAGGAACGCGGCATTTTTCACATTCAGAATGCCAACTATTGGGCTTTCTATAATTTGGAGTACGTGCAAATCGGATTCAAGTTTCATGGACATCGATGAAATATTAACCGAATCAGGTTGATCAATGGGCCTTACGGAATTTATGCACGTGATGCTTCACACAATTACTACGAGGGACTCTCGACTCACGATAATTACGAGACTGGATTCCAGCTCGAGGGTGCATCTGCCAACAACACCGTATTCAAACTCGACTCATACCGCAATCGAGACCCCCGCAAGAACGGTGAAAGTGCCGATGGCTTTGCTTGCAAAGACGGAACAGGAGAGGGCAATGTTCTCCGCAATGCTCGTCTGTGGGATAACGTTGACGACGGATTGGACCTTTACATGTTTGGATCCCCCGTTACCATGGAAGAGGTCTACGCCTGGGGAAATGGTTACAACCGTTGGGGTTTCTCTCCCTTTGAAGGAGATGGAAATGGCTTCAAGCTGGGCATCACTGGCAACCCTGCGGCCAACCACATTGTACGCAATTCAATCGCCTTCTCGAACTTCAAGAAGGGATTTATCGACAACGGAAACCCGGGATCAATCACATTTGAGCGCAACACGGCGTGGAACAACGGCGACACTGGCTACGTCATGCGAAGCTCCTCTTCCACGATGAAAGCGAACATCGCTGCAGTCAACACCAACAGCCAGGTCAGCCTTGTCAGTTCGGTTTCCTCGTCCGGGAACTCTTGGGATTCATCCACTTCATGGTCCAATAGCTCATTTAAGAGTGTTGATGCTGGTACACTCAAGGGGTCCCGTGGATCAAATGGAAAGGTGCAGGGAAGCAATTTCTTGATTCCCACATCTGGCGCCGCAATCGGAGCTACAACTTTACAGGAGGTCTAATGGGCGTAGAAGATTCAATATACTTTTCAATCGTGTCTCATTCTATCGTGCCTTGAGTATTTATCCAACCCTTCACTTACTTACAGTCGCTATTAGTTCTAGGCTAGAACGGGCTTGGGATCATTGTAGTATGGAATGCCCTTCAGAATCGGCTAGTGGATTGAGTTAAATAAGAAACGTTTCAATGAACCATGGATTTCACTTGTACGACCAGGATTCCGAGAAACTAGAAATAGCAAGTTGTTCCTTTTTCAAATAATCAGAGCCTCGTAGTCTCTTGCAAAGCAACAACTGCAACTAAACCAGGCGTTTTTGAACAACACCAGGGAGAATTTCCTTTCCCTCGACTTGGTCCTCACTGAATCCAGGACGCTGATTCCATTTTTGCTTCAACTTGGTGAATTCCTCCATTGTTGGTATCTTGTGTCCGCCTAACTCAAAATCATTCTTCGCTCCTGCTTGCTGAAGAACGGGTGAATCAATTGTCTTGAGTGGTAGATCGTTCCTTGGCCGGCTGAAGTACATTAGACCCAGACGATCAACGTCCCGCTGATCCTTTGGCGGCACTTTGACCTGTCAATGAAGATTTAGAATTTCCTCGTTCACGATCCGTTGGAGAAACACAACTTACCCTGTGAACGGTAGACTTAATGTAGCCTCCAGTCAAATAACTGAGGGCATCTCCAGTATTGACCGTCAAGCTCGCATTAAGTGGCTTTGCCCACTTCCATTCATTCGACTCGGGATCGCGGATTTGAAGACCCGCAACAGGCTGGCGGAAGAGCAAGGTCCAAGATCCCAAATCAGTATGTCCGTGAATCCAAAGATTGTCCTTCAGAGAATCAACCTCCTCGGGTGTGAACTTAGAATATCTCATATATCTCAAGTGCGATTCATCATTCATGTTCCATTTATGGAAGTTTTGAAAAGTGTCTTCAGGCACTCCTAAGGCTAGAGCAATCAAATGGTTTAAAGGGTCCAGGATCTTGTCGTGTAAGTTCTAAAAAAAATGTCAGGCTGTTGACAGTTCGACTTCATTGTGGGTGCATCTAACCTTGGAAAATTGTTCGATCTCGTCCCGGTAGCCGTCAAGGGGATACGGAAGAGGTTGCCTGACCTGACCATCTTCGGCTATTTATTATGTTAATAGATCATAATATCCGAATTTTGCTGCCTGATACGATGGGCAAGGGGAGCCGTTTAAGGCAACCTACTAGACATATTCCACATTTCTGTCTTTTCCGGAAGGCCCCCGTTCAATCGTCGCCTCCCTGCAGGTCGATAACCCGTGTAACTTCCTGCGTCCAGGTCGGCGGTATACTGTAACCTCTGTTCAAGAGGTAGATTATAAAACGCCTGGCCGAGGGCAAATTGCTGATCTACATCGTGCTGGGAAATTCCAAAGTTGGTAACATAGAAGAACCCCTTGGTCTTGATTGCTTGAATAAGTGTCTCGGATAGTTCAGCATTGCCTTCTGATGTCCCATACTTCGATAGATCAATGGTAGTTACTATGGGGGGGGGAATCGTTAGTCATATTGATTGTCACCACAGTCGGAAATGTGCAATTATTGCTGCTCACATGATGCCCAGTCGAGCTTTTCCTTTGTTTCAGGAACATGAGTATATGGCTCAATCACAGGAACCGCAGAAGGCATTTTTCCGAATTTGCTGTCCGAATCCTGATGAAGTTAATAGGATGCATTGTTGAGCGATAACCTGAGTTGGCTGGCTCCATATTGTATAGGAGGCGGTTCTCCAGTTTAGTCGTCTCATTAGTTCACGTCGATCGGAGATAGGATCTGGGACTGAGGCGTCAGTCTACCTATCGATGTCGTGATTGACCGCCGTGATCGGTTCCTACCATAATTATTAAGACGCGGCGTTGTTCTGCTTGGCTTGGGCCTTAGTGTGGGGGTTATGCACTGGATTGCACCATTTACCCTCCTATCACACCATTATTGTGAGACGGGCGTTGAGGTTAGATATATTTGTAGGATTATCATAGGAAGATTAGTGCATAGACTATCTGCATTTATTGTCAGCTTATCATAGTTAATCACAAAAATGGTAATTTTAGAGACTGGTAAAGAGGTGGTAATTTCCTGAACTTGATTTAGTTAGAAGGCTGCGACGTCTGCCAAAAGGGTGGCAATCTGGAGCGGATCAGATATGCGCTGGCTTAGTTCCTCGCATGTAATCCACTCCGAAGCCGGGACGGGGTCGAGAATCAGCTGGCTGATAAAATTTTAATAGTTTTATTCCTTTTACATTTCTTTTCTTTTTGCTGTAAATTTCTATGGCCATGATTCTGTTCATAGTCCACGTGATGTCTTTTCAAGCAACTCCATAGTTGCGAGCTCGTGGCTTGTGTATTTCCAACCAAGTCTTAACTCATCACTGAGCCATTAATCATTTGATGAATATAGTCGAGCTACTTGCTACAGCGGAAGATCGCCATTGGAATATTAATATAGATGCGTATCATTCTTCCAAACTTAGACCCGGAGTTGGTCCCGTAAGGCCGGTACGAGAAAGATACACCCAAGTCTAAAGAACAAGACGACCAAGATACATTGCATCAGCCCTTTTAGATTGACCTTTCTACTCTCTTTATAAATATCGCAAAAATACATTTTTTATTTTCCATGGAAAGTATCATGAATCCCAAGGCTCATGTTCCCGTAGACGAAAGTGCTAGCCACTTCCAGTCTATCTTTGCACCTATACTCGAGTTACGAACCATTACAAGTTTGAAACATCTTTCCAGAAGGTGATCTTGAAAAAGAACGACAAAGCATTACGCCCTACATTCTATTCATTACTGCCGGTTCATATGAAAATTAAATACGAGGCTCAACGCCTTTATCTCTGTTTTGTCTGGAAGGAATTTTGATCCCGGTCGTTAGTACACCTCTCTGTAACATACAAGGGCTATCGATGTGAGGAATTTGCATTATTAGTATTGTTATGTCAGCTAAGATTCGGTATCTGGAAGCTTAGGATCGAGAGATCATCGTAGCCATATTTTAACAGCAGTTCTATACCCTACAATCAAAAGAGAGTATGATGCACTCCCCCCGAACTTCAGATTTTAAACTAGCATCAGATTAATCTTTTCCCTCCACTAAATCATCAAAATATTCTACCAAACAATCAAATCCCTCTAGCCGAGGGATCAAATATCCCCGCAGAACCATTTACCATGGGTTTCGTAGCCACCCCAATGGCTTCTCGCTTGCCGAGGATTGCGTTGCGAATTTTGATATAGAAAGGCAACGTCTGTAAACCAAATATATTGCTTTCGTGATGATATTCATAAGCAGACATGGGTGTAAATCCACGATAATGCTGTGTATCGCAAATGCCTTGCTAGTCTGGTGGTAAGACCTCTCACTCACTGTGACGTATCACCACCCCGTCTAGCCACGATGTGTCGGTTTTGTCTTGATTTCCATCATTCGAATCCACTTGTCGGTGATCCGTACTCGTCTTGGGCAGAGGAACTCGCGACTTTTTCCTACGGTGCTTCTGTCGTGGAGATGAGGCGGCTGGCCTTAGAAGAATGGCCACTTCTTCCGGCAGCAGGTTGTTTTCGGCATCTTGTGAAAGTGTTATCCAACTGTCATCTCTGGCATTCTTGTCAGCCCCATAGTCAATCAATAACTTGACGATAGAGGGGGAGGGTGTGGGGGATCGGGCTGCTAGATGGAGTGCAGTGAGGCCATTTCTGTCCCGGATTTCGGTTTTGGCGCCTATATCTAACAGTTTCTTCACGATTTCTGCATTCCCTGCTACGCAAGCGGTAGCTAGAAGTGTCCTCCCTTTCACATCTCTCATCTCGGCCAACTGCCTCTTTTCGGATCCGCTGGCTGGCCCGCCATACTGGCCGCCATTGAGGACGAATCTATCAAGTAACAGACTCGTAAGATTGGTGTGTCCCATGGATATAGCTTCATGCAAAGGGCTAGGCTGAATTGTGCAACGAAAGCTACCGTAATCTCTGGTTGGTTCCGCTGGACCTGGAAGCACTCGCGCCCCCGAATCAAGTAGTAGCGTCCGTACTGATTCTTCGTCTCCTTCGTGGGTGGCATGGGCGAGAGCAGCATATAACCTTGTTTGATTTTCGACGGACGTACTCGTTTCCGGGGTTTCAGATTCAAGAGTGGCGACCGGATTGCGCGCTCGTCGATTTCGAAGCGAATCTACTCTTTTCCCATAAAGATTGTCCTGGGTTGATTGAGCTGGAAGGGAATGAGGCGTTTCTGGATCTACAGTAGGGCTACAAGATGCGATTTTGTAAGCATCCGTCGTTTTCGCTGGCTGTAGTGTTTGATCCTGCTGCGAGGCGCTTTGCTGTTGCTTGTCGCTCTGGCCATCGTGTTTGTCTTTCGCGGCTTGGGCCTTAAGCCACGCCGTGATCTTCTTCCACCATTTTCCATCAGTTGCCTCGCCGCGTGCAGGCATCGCGGCAAATCAGTGCAGTGCCACGTTATTTGGCATCATTCGCCTCATTGACCAACTAGGCGCCTACATCCCAACTCGGGGGTAAACCTGAGGTAACAGATCAGCTCTATTACATTGAAAAATTGTCCTTGGAGATTGCAAAACAAGAAATGAAGGAGTCATGCTTGGAAAATCAATATTGTCAGCAGGAATGTATGCGCTGCATTCTGGTGGAGTCTTTGGTCAGCCAGCTGGGCTGACTCCCCCAACTCCAACTTAGGACTGAATGGGCTGCATTAGGCGAAACGATGTAACGCATGTCTGCCATGTGATGCTCCAGACCTTGTTTCTAAAAGTTTGCTTATCAGATAGCCGCTGCATCCTCAGATGGGGGCGCTGAAATCCTGTCTTTGAACCGTGCGCCACGTACTTATTTGACTATTAATAGACTTGGCGTCAATTACCTAGTAATGCAGCCACTTTGAGGCAAGGGTGATCAGGCGTGAGGAGTAAGATTTCTGAATAATCTGTTTTGTCGCATTTCTGCTACTAATGGAATACCAACATTCACCTGTTACTAGACTTGGTAGTGATCCTCAGGCTGGCTTCATCTGAATCATGCAAGGAACGCTTTGGCGGCTAGGTGAACTCCGCGCTTTCTTCGTTACTACCTCTAGATTTTGTAGTTAAGAATGAATTGAACCACGGTCTGATTCGCTTCATCTATATATGGAAACTCATACATGCTGGAGCTGTGCATGTAGACGGATGAACCTAAACACGCTCTACAAATCTCCACTCATCGAAGGCAATGCAGAGTCCATATTGACCAATCAAGCTCTGGAAGCTAAGTTTAATTGCATAGACAGAATATGAGTGCTTATTGACCTCTGATGGATCCCGAAAGTGAGAATATTATAGAACAGCTCTGAGGTTTGTTGCTGCGTACAAGGTGACCTCAGCCAAGTGTCTGGTTAGGAAAGTTGGCTAAGTAGACAGTAGACCATGTTCGATTACTATATCGACAATTAAAGGTTTGAGAGAGAAAACCTTGAGTATTTTTCTCTCATATACCGTTGAAATAGGGGCGCTATATATCACATGCTGAATTAGCAGTTCTAAAGAGTAATGCGGCCAGACGACACAGCCATTTCAATCTTTCCTCGATCATCACGTTGAGACATGGAATCTTGGCCCATAAACCTTGAAGCCGGCTAAGTAAAAGAGGTTACGGCATATTTTAAGGATTTAGTTTTGTTCGGGGTTTTTTTTTACAGAGAACGCAGATTTGGCACGGACGGAGTAACTATACAACTGAAACTCAAGATGCATGTTGTATCAAGAGGAGGCAGCCTGTGTTGGCGATTTGTCCTCCTAAAACTTCCTATCGTAATCTCATTTTCTTACAATTTCCCTCCTAAGTTATTTACGGGATATTCCGTGTGCTATTAAGCGTATATTTGGGCATTTACTCTATAGTACAACAAAGACTTATGCAATAACATATATATCTATGAAGGAGGCGAGACTTTCTCAGCAGAACTGTTATATCTACACGTTTTATCGCTCCTTATGTTTCCGATAAGGAAGGTAGCCTGAATATAACTCAGTTACTTTGAGATTGGAATAGACGCAAGGTCCACGGCAATGTCGTACAGTTTGCCCCCGACACTCAATTGATCAATCAATTTGACCAGAGCCGCATGCTTTCTTGATTCCTCGTAGCTCTAAACGGCAGATTTAGCTACATACTTCCAACACGGTGCTCTCGAGAATTCTACTTACTTTCAGGCTAGGCCAGCCAATGAGGCCCAAGAAGTTACCTTGCTGCTCCTCTATACCGCTTCCATGGAAAAACCGAGGGGCCTCTGTCTGCGACTGAGAAATAGTCTCTATTATTTGGCCCCATACCTTCTCAGTATTGCTGCCTTGCGCAACCTTGATAATTTGAGTAATATATGCCGAAGCGCACGAAGTTGAGGAATCTGGTGATTCGTAAAGTTCAGGCAGAACAGGAGAAGAAACGAATGGCTTCATCGTGCCAGCAAATGCCTGGAAGGCCGGAGAATTGGGAAAAAAGTCGTGAAAAGAGGATTTGTTGTCCCACTCTATCAATGAATTCAGTCAGCATACTCCATCCCTCACTGATTGATACTAACGAACCCAAAATAAGAGCACTGCGGCCGCTGCCTGAGTCTACAGACGTGCCATTATCGTCCACGACTTTTCCACGAGATAAGGACTGTAGGCCATTGACGCCGAGAAAGTGTCTGAATAACTCGGGTGCTTTCTGCTTGAGTTCCTCCTGCAGCTTGGGGTCCTGACTGTAGGACACGAGAAGGATTTCGGTCACGACCATGCTGGCTAGTTGCTTTGCTGGTAGTCTTACGATGTCTTCTCAATTAATGAAGATGAGATTTAGTATAGTATTTTCATTAAAGATCTGGGGCTATTTAAGATAATTCATACAATAGTGAGAGTCATACCGGTTGCCAAGATGTGCGGGGATCCACTTTTGACCGCCGCACATCACGGACCACCGCCGATGAACACGGTCATTTGTGGAGGCCATCGGCTTTGTATTTCTAAGCTGAGCGAGTTCACATAGAATCGGAGCGGCTTCCAAGGACATCCATTGGTAATCCATGTTTCAATAGAGGAGACGGCGCACGGCGGGGCGCCTTTCAAGCTGCGCTTATAAACCACTCGGGGCCGCCCAAGACGAGGGAAAGAAGCAGCATCGATTTCACCACCACCGATCAATATCAACATCTCTAGATCTTCACAGGACAACTTTAAACAGAAAATATGGCCAAGATTGTTACCGTCGTTGGAGCTACCGGCATACAGGGGGCTCAGTTATTCGAGCGTTGCTTGATGAGCCCTCCTACTCTATCAGAGCCATCACTCGAGACTCGAAGAGTGATGCGGCCAAGGCACTTGCTGAGAAGGGTGTCAAAGTCGTTGAGGCAGATATCACCAAGCCGGACACTCTTCTCCCTGCGTTCGCGGGGAGCTATGCGATCTTCGCTGTGACGGATTATTTCGGACCTCTTGTGACCGCCGGTATCTATAAGTCAATGGATATCGAGAGCGAAAAGGGCATCAACCTTGCAAATGCTGCTGCTGCAACAGATTCCTTAAAACACTACATATGGTCATCGTTGCCAAACTCCCATCAAAACAGTGGTGGGAAGATTGTGGTCCCGTACTACGAGAGCAAAAATCGGGTGGATCGCCACATTAAATCTATTCCTCATCTCTTGAGCAAGACAACCTTTGCTTGGTTCTCATGGTACGCGGGAAATATGAACTATCCCCTATACCAGCCGAGCCCCATCAATTCAATGGATGGCGAGAAGCTGTATGTCCAGCTCGTTGGGGCCTCGCCGACTACAACCTTGTTGCCACTAATGGGAGACGAGAAGACAAATGTGGGTCTGTTTGTCAAAGCAATTTTGGACCAGCCGGAGAAGACCTTGCCCGGAAGAATCGTTCGGGGCCTAGTTGAGCAGATGTCAATTAGTGAACTTGTGGCCACTTTTGCGTCGGTTCATAAGATCCGGGCCCATTGCCTGCAGATATCAGAGGAGGATTATGCGAAGATCTATCCTATCTGGGGGAGCTTCTCAACATCAACCACGGCTACATGAACCAGCTTGGGAGCCAGGCATTCACTAGCACCGTAGAACAGGTCGTGACAAAGGATGACCTAGATATCAAGGGATTGGTCGGGACAGCTGAGGCTTTTGCAGCCATCAAGCTTCTAAATTAGCTTGATTCAAGCAAAGTAGCGATCAGCAGAATGACGTGTCGAGGCTTCCCATTTTTAATACATTTTGTTTTTGTCTGGCTTTCCTCAATTAATTTGAAACGGTTATCAAACAGGATTGGTGACTGTCCAGTGATTTTGAAGAGCTATGTTGAGCTGCGCCATGTCAAGGGTGGCAAGATCATCCATCGTATTCTAAAAAAAAAAAAAAAAAAAAAAAAAAAAAAAGAACAGACCGTTAAATATGCTCTTCATGAACTTATAAGGCCCTCGCACGGGCATTAGAGCAAAGCAAAAGCCCTCCTACTCGGCAGAAGACGGATTGAAAGCCTAGGCGGTATATGAATTTTTTTTCTTCCTCGTCTCCATCCTTATTATCTCATGAATAGCGCCGAAGTCTGCCCAAAAAAAAAAAAAATAGGGAAATTCCCAAACACCAAGAATTTAACAACCTGACACTATACCCAGTATCATAATACATTAAACTTCAGCCTTTTTGCCCGGCCGTATACAAGGTTCAACACCAACAATAGCTGTGCCCAGCCGTATATAAGGTTTAAATCCAAAGGCTATACGTTGTGATAACTCTTTCGTCGGCATAACTCCCTTTATGAACCTTAAGATGCTGCTTTTCATCTATTTAAAGACCGCCATCTCTGGTCTGGTCCTGATAACGCAAGAAACACACACAGGACATCGGACATTATTGACAATGCTTCTGTATCGAAGCCTCTTTCTTGCGGCATTGCCTTTCGTGGCAGTCGCCTCTTATTTGCCCCAAACTCTTCAGGAACGGCCATCGGACTCTGAGTGTGGTATGAATGGGACACCTAGCTCTCTTGTCAAGGTCATCGAGGTCATCGAGCAGCAAAGAGATGGCGTCGTCTCATCTCAGTCCCTATAGGTGCAGGACGCTGAGATTCAAGTCACCGCATACTTCCATATTGCTGTCTTCGCCAACTCTACAGAGGATACTGCTTCCAACGAACACGTAAAGGCGCAATTCGAGTTACTGAAAGACACTTGTAAGTCGGCAACACGCTATTGTCACATCTTGTCTCTATAATCTCTTTCGAACCAGAACTAAATTAATTCACTTATTTCTCCAGATGCCCTGTACGGGATTAACCTCAGTCTAGGAGGCATCGCTCGCGAGGTCAACGACACTATCGCTGTTCTTTCGGTCTGGAACCTAAATGAATCCGAGAATGAGGTTCTTAGCTCAACACCCGAAACCGAGGATTACTGGAAGCGGACCAGAACAGGTTCCTATGAAACTCTGCATATTTACTACTATGAAGATCTCAGAGGCCCTGCAGCCTTTTGCAACTTCGCCAAACCTGATCGTCCAAAGTCTGATTACTTCCTCGATGGATGCCATCTCCGAAAGAATGTGCTCATAGGCGAACAAAACGCACCTTACCGTGCCTATGGAACTAGCCTCATTCGTGAGTAAAACCTTTTTCCCTTACCAGTCATCCCAATCCGTCGATGTAGAGGTTTTTAGATTACCACGTTCCAAGATGGAGAGGGTCCTATCACTGACCTATGCGTCAAATAGACGAAGTAGGCCATTGGTTTGGGCTGTTTCATGTCTTTCAGGGCGAATGCGAAGGAGAAGGTGATCGCATAGATGATACCCCAGCCCAGAAAGTTACCTCTGCCGACGGGACATGCCCTCTTGGAACGAAGGATACATGCCCTGACCTGCCTGGCACTGACATGGTAAACAACTTTATGGACTACACCGCAGACCCATGCAGAGAGACATTTACTCCAGGACAGAAGACCCGTATGCACGATGTGTTCTGGGCTGTTCGCTCTGGAAAATGATCGTCCCCAGATAATGGTGAACGCAGTTCGGATACGTCAAACTTAGTTAGGCTACTCTACCCTCAATCGACAAGAAACACCAAACCTATCTAGTGTTAGGGTTTTTTCACTATCGTATGACTGATAATGGTGATTTGACCAAAGTGACGTGAATTCAATAACTAGGCGGCTACTTCAACACTACTAACCTTCTTTAAAGATACATATCTTTACACACCATTACCGAGTATCCTACTATCGAAACTTTAATCCATCAGATGATGTCATTTAGAGTCATTCATCATCCTGACAAACATCTCTCCACTGTTGATGGGCCGGTTCCCGCGTGAAACTACGTGGATTGCCGAACTGAGCTTGCCTAGATCCGGTACGGGTATCTGCAATGCGGGTACTCGCTGCAGTTACAGCCGCGCGCCGCGCACACTCACATAGGGCGAGTTCCGGATTCTGGATCAGTCGGAAGTGATGGGTGGCGGAAGATAGATCATGATATATAAATGCAAAATCTTAGTCTCGAAAGCAGTCGGTTTAACTTCCCGCAGTTCATACAACTCTTAAGAAGCCACGAACCTCTGGCTGTAATATCTGACCTACTCCCAATAACTAAGTACACACTGTGTTATAAAATGGCCGACCAAGCAACCATCCCCCCCAAGATGAAGGCTATTCTGCAGCCCGACAAAAACTCCCACAGCCTCATCTCATCCGAGATTGCCGTTCCAGTTCCAACGCACCCCGAAGATGTTCTCGTCAAGGTTCATGCTACATCACCCTGCAAAGGCGAGCTGGACTGGGCCCTCTGGGCCCCAGAATTCATCGGTCCTGACAAGATTCCCATTCCGGGCCAGGACCTCGCCGGTACCGTCATTTCAGCCCCGTCCACGAGTAACTTCAAGCCCGGCGACCGTGTGTATGCAAGGATCAATGCCGACCGCCCAGGTTGTGCGGCCGAGTATGTGCTCGCCCGAGAGTCTGAGCTGGCCATCAAGCCCAAGAACTTGAGCTGGGTACAGACGGCAGCCGCGCCCATCAGCGCCTTGACTGGCTTCCAGGGCTTGTTTACCCAGGGTACATTGGATAAGCTGGCTCTGAGAGGCGACAAAGCCGCACTGGAGAAGAATGCAAAGCAACGAGTTCTCATTACTGGGGCCAGCGGCGGGGTTGGGAGTTGGGCAGTGCAGCTGGCACGGGAGGCCGGTGTGAAGAGAATCGTTGCTGTGGTCGGAGAGCGAAACGTTGACTATGTAAAGGAGCTCGGCGCCTCGGAAGCGATTGTCTACACGAAGCAAAGCATCGGTGACTGGGTCAAGGAGGACCAGAATGCGCGTGAAGTTGATCTGGTCTTCGACTGCGCTGGTGGATCCTCGCTCGCAGCTTCGTGGTACGCCGTCAAGGACGGTGGTAAGCTCGTCAGTGTCTGCGGCGTCCCAGAGGACAGCCGTCCCGAGGATGTCAAGAAGAAGGTGCAGAGTCTGTGGTTCGTTATCACGCCACTGGGCAAAGATCTGGACATCGTTACAGAGATGATTGAAGCCGGTAGACTCAAGGTCAACATCGACTCTGTATTCGAATTTGACCAGTTTTCAGCTGCCTTCGAGAAGACTGAGACAGGCCGCCCAACAGGCAAAGTTATACTCAAGGTCTCGGGGGAGGTGTAAGAAGAAATTTACACCGTAGTTCTTCGGTGTGAATCCAATATAATTTCAAAACGCTAGTTTACGGCTTTGGATTAAACATACAAAACTCTTCTCTTTATGAATCCAATCATCCATTCACCCAAATAACAGTTGGTACTTCTTTGATAGGATAAAAAGATCAAGATCAATGGTCTGTAGGAGGGGGAACCAGGGGTTGCGCTCAAAAAAACAAGCTCTACGGTGCTATGAATACCATATATATAACAACCTAGGACAGTTATGGAGGGGAAATGATAGAATCTACGTATTAATTTGTACCTTAACCATTCTCAGTGATAACAAATCAGCAATGCGTAGAGTGCTCCTCTTGGTAGCTAAGTTCTGATGTTGACCATCGAATGGCGAAACGCCACACTCATGTATGCAAAACGTGACCGTTATTATGCTGTCACTAGTTCGACTGTGAACGACACAGCTGCATCAGGTGTGGCTTGATAAGCGCTCTAGACATATCAACTGCTGGGCCAAGACATGATGACAACATGATAGCACCACCCCTACGTAGCAGCCGTGAAGTCTCAAACCAATTTGTGTTGCAACATTCACAGAATGTAAGCAACCATTGGCTAGAAATGAGTGAAGGCCCAAGTGCTCCGGACCGGTCAGCTGTATCGTGAGACCAATGCGAACCAGTCCACCCACATCTGATGCCTCACTCTAGGCAGACCGCCAATCGCGATGTGTCTACAATACTTTGCTCCACACCCGCTGAGACGAACAACGCACTTTGCATATCTAGATGCAGTGAGCAGGAGACTTATTGGCTTCCGCGAATACTACTCTACCTGTCAGGCTCCATGGCATTTCTGCCTTGCCTTTCCCCTCTCCCAGGGCTTTTATTAAAACCGTCACACCAACCGGCCGGATAGATGAGATAGGCATCACTCGTCATTCCGATCTTTTCTCTCCCTTGAGCCTCTTGGTCACTAGTAATCATGGCAGACAACAAGGCCCATTACAAGTGTGCAAGTTCTATTGCCCTTCTAGAGGGACGCGCTTCGTTGGAGCTCCCTGGTGATATCATAAGCGCCAGCACTCTAGGCGCTCTCGATATTCGTCTCAGAAGAGTAGAAGCGTTTTACGACGTCGCACTTCCCCCGGCATGCCAGGCACCCGCGTGGGACACACTTGCGTACCGCGTCTTCCGCCTCATCAAAGCCTACAGAACCTTTCCTCCGGTTGCTACAGGAGGCATGTTTACACCGAAGCACTTCCTTGAGCTCGTTCCAGATCCGAGCAACGTGTCTTCCGAAACTCTCCAAACTCTTTGTTCCGACCTCGGGTATAGAAGTTACAACTGGACCAAAAGTCTCGCCCTTGCCAATCCTTCCAATGAACTCAGCGTGTACAGTCAAATCTGTTGCTATTATGCCGGAAAGTCTAAACAGCTCCGCGTTGTTGCCATTCCGACTACTCGGGCTGATATCTATGGTTTACTGGCCGTCCTCTCAGTTGAGAACGGGCCGGCAATCAAGCAACCCATGAGTCCGCCTATTCCACCACCATTTGGACTCGGAAAGCTCCCACCAGGGGTGACTGTTGTTAACGCAGCACCCCACCAGAAGAAGAAGCCAAAGCGCTCAATACTTTCCAAGTTCTCGTGGATGAAAAAGCTGGCATTTTGGCGGAAGAGACGTAGTGACGATGATTCGTCCATTTACAGCTCTAGCAGCTCAGTTAGCTCCTCGAGTAGCACCATTTCCTAGTCAAGAACCGAGCTCTGATCATCTTCAGTCCAATGAAATGTACTAGGTTGGCACAACAGCCGGGATTCACAGCATTTGGTTAGCATATGAGAATGATAAACGCACTTATATGAAATTTTACTCAAGTCAAAGTCTCTGGGTTGCATACACATCATTTCTTAAAAATAAGTTGACGCAAAGAGAACCGTGTCAAGAATGCGACGCCTAGAGTCTGTTATGTTGAAGTCATGATAGTTGCACTGGTGAATGAATTAGGCTATCGATCCTAAATCACTGCTATCGCTCCTTGATGCGCCTGGTACAGTCTTATACCCTCAAGCAAGGTTTCTTTAGTAATAGGAAAGGTCATCGGTATGAGTGTTCCGTCCTCCATTCTTTCCGCAATAATCTCTTCCCGTGTCGCCCATTTCCATTCAGAGTGCTCCTCTGGATCCGTTCGAACCTCTCCCTTATGCGCCTCGATTAACAGAGTGTACCGATGAAAGAGTTTGGAGCCGGCATTCCACTCGTTCCCTTGGCCCACAACACACATGATCCGTCGGGTCCTTAAACCCGCCTCCTCCCAGAGCTCGCGGACGCAGGCGTGCAACAGGCTCTGGTCTGTTGGATCGACTGATCCACCAGGCGGCTCCCAGAGTCCAGGGAGGTAATCGTGCGCCGCGCGGCGAAGGATGAGCACACGCCCTTGTGTATCAAAGACGATAGCACCAGCGACAAGCCCCCCATATTTGTTGTTGCGAAGTTGATGCCACTCTGTCGGGGGCCTGGCATATTCTGCCAAAGCGTCATCGAACGTGAATTGATAGCATAGCGGCGTCGAAGGGGATGGGGCTGGTTCGGCCATTTGTCCAATGTGTCGGAAAGCGCAAATCCTCCCCTCACTTGGTTGATTCGTCAAGTGTGGTTGAGGGGCTCTGATGGAATAGACGATCTGGTAATTAAGTAGAGGCATTAAACGTCTGCCTAAATGAGATGGTGCAAGCCAACTCCACACAACTGAAAGATGCCTAATAGCTGAACACTACTTATTTCAAACAATAATCTCAGAAGCCTGGCATGTGGGAGTCAGAATAATAGGGACGGCAAAGGTGTTTTATTAATCCTAACTTTCTAATACACGCCATGATATTGATAGACAACGGTTCATTATAACAATAACAATAATGATAATAATAATCAATTATTGAGCAACTATCAAGTAATATTGTCTACCTGCTTCCTGCTGCACGATAGAAGCCATTGTTAGATAATTGACTACGGCAATAATCATGCTGTGGTGACTTTGCAGACCCCGTTTTTCTGATATCAACAAACTTGATGCGGTAATCAAAGCTCCCACTGTGTTCTTCCCACTGTATTCTCTTTCACTGTGTTTTAAGGGCTAAAACCATTTCTATTAAGGCCATCCTCTATCAAGCCCGAGAGGAAAGGAAGGGATCAGGGCTTAACAGAAGATATCCTCAATAGCAATGCTTATTAGCCCTTAAAACACAATGAGAGAGAAATATTGTGGGAGGAATCATTGTGTTGAGATGTTGGGTCTGGCATATTTATTGCTGTTGTTACTTTGTAATTGAACTCCTTCATCTATGATAAACAGAGAACAGCGTTCACGTGCCAAATGCTGCCGGTCCATCTCATTACTACTCAAGCCGTGACACAGTTGCGCGGGCCAGAAGAGCCGTGAACCAGGGCTCAAAGCTATCATTGGTCCAGTCAGCAAGTGCAGAGATGGCAGCTTGTAGCTGGTAAATGCCCAAAATGCTGTCTGTATCACCAATCCGAGAGTTGCCATCTAACAAGCGCTATGCCCGAGTGTTATACACTGACTGAAGTTGAGATAAGTGCAAGATGACTTTACAATTTCCGTGCCTGCATCCAGAACAAACATGAGAGTCCATACACTGGCAACTATCTGAATGACGGGAATCGTAATTACCTTATCTGATCCTCCCCCGAGCGCAATGATACTTCGCACACGCTGGTGCCACACAGCGACCCAAATTCCAAGCTGAACATTAGCAGTGTCCATGTTGCCAGACGGCATCTTGGTCTCGATGAAGATAGGAGCCGGCCGGGTGCGGAGAGGCTCATATATAGTTTGGTTGACCGTAGGCGTCGTATACGGCTGGTTGTCCAAGAAAGTGTCGATGAAATTTTGAAGCTCCTCTTTGGGACGAAGGACCACCGCAAAGTCGGCCATCTTATGGACTAACAATGCAGTCTCACTCAGACGAGTCTTTGGCGTCGTTCCCAAACCCTACCCAGACGCACTACTTGCTCCTGATACACTGGCGTTGGGCGGCCGGGATGTGGTCTGATCACTCCCCTTTGACAAAGGATGAAACGCGGGCAAGATCTGAGCTGAGGAAATGGGCTCCACTTCAAGAGAAGCAAAGCGAGAAATCGCACGCCGTAGAACCGGTGTATGCACGAGACAGTTCCAAGCGGCTTCGGATCGATGGAGGTTGGATGAGGCAATAAAATCATCAACAATATCTCGGAGATGTGCATGATTTTCAAGGAGCGTTGCCTCGTCTTCCGCACTACCTTGTGTAGCTTTCCACATAAGCCCGCGAAGCCTCGTATCTCGAAAATCCGAATGACCTCGAAGAGCCGCTGGCAAGATCCCCTCTTTTACTTCGACCGCAGACCAAGCCTCAAAAAGCTTTTGAGAGTCGTCTGGGAGAACACTTCCGAGATCGCGATCTTTCGTGAAACGAACAGGTCGCACCAGGTTCAACAGGCTAGCCGTCTTTTGGAATCGCTTCGAAGGGATGACCTGCGCGATCGCGTGGTGTCAGAGGTCGGAGCTTGCTGAACCGCTGTAGGAGCCGAAAATGCTCGGTTTGCATGAACTGCAGTGAAAGAGGACGTTGAACCTGAAGTCACCCCTTGTGTGGCCGGATCATCAAAGACGACTCCATCACTATCATGTCGTACGGACTGAGGTCGGGGGCGTGTTGGAGTCTCGTTGGGATCGGAGTATTCGGTTGTGCGCGGGCGTTTCGGTGGGCTTGACACTTCATCAGAAAGACGACGTCGATGCGCGAGCAACGAATCGACTGCCAATGTGCTGTCAACGGATGAGGTTCCTACTTCTTCAACCCACGCCTGAATAATTAGATGATTCATGTCCAAACATCGGATCGTGATAGGGTGACATTGCCTGACGCAGAGGTGCTGTGTTTGTTGTTCGTAGGTTTGAAGGCGCCAGCTTATTTGGCTCTTCGTATTGGTAAAGCGCCTGGTCGGAAATTTGTAGGCCCGAAGCAAATTGGGACCAAGCCGCTCCACATAATGCGAACAAGAAAGCAAAGTCATCTCGACGGAATTACTATTGTGGTAATCAGTGCCATAATAATGCTTTCCATGGCGCAATATTACATGATATTGTCTAACAACTACTCAAAAACTCATTATCATTATTAAGTATGGTCTATCAATGCCGTGACCTGTATTGGAAAGCTGGAAATAGAGCACTAAAAGCAGTCCCTTCTATCCTGACGCCGCAAACTAAATGTACAAAGGCTGGGGCCACCCCGGACTACAGTAATTCCCACTTACTCTCCAATCTGCTGTTGCTTATGCCTCAGCGAGTTAGATTATATACATTATTCTCTGTAAACATGATCTACATGTCAGAAATACCAGAGGGGCAGTTAGCCTTGGAGAGTGTACCAGCGCGAGATTTTGCTAGCTCGGCTGCTCTCGTGTCTTCCCGCCTAAAATCAGGAGTATTAAAAGCCCCAGTGACTCTATTGGGAGGTCATGTATTTGAAGTTGGATGTGCAATAATAGTGGTGTTGTGATGTAACCATCTCAGCTGCCACCTTCTCTTACCATGTTGTCTACCTTGGCAGGCATGAGGTGATAAATCATACAGTTGCATAGCAAAGCAGGGTTAGAAACGGAATTGATTCGATATTCGATTCGATACGACTTCTTGCAAATTTCAGATATAGATCGGTAATTGCTTTCCCATTTGTTCTATTTCCTTTTGTTGTCATTCATCTTACTCTCATTCAAAAACGTCATTCATGGCGAAATCTTGCCCTAACGGATGTTTGCCGACATTTCCTGGACACGCAGGATCTTCGAGCACCAGCTTTCCTTCTGACCTCGTGATCGAAACCGAAGAGTCAGAATATCAGTGCCCTCATCGCCGCTCCAGTGTATCCTAAAGGCAAGCGGGCCTGCCAACAGCCGAAGATTAGTATATGACCTGTTTCATTTAGTCGTGGCAATTTCCTCTAAGATTTGCTTACCATCTGTACTACTATCAATCTTCTTAATGTCTCTGGCCCAGATCCGCCCACGTAGTGCCAGCACGCGTTTTCCAGCAGGACCATCAACTTCTCTCACACATAAGAAAAAATTTTCTCGAACAGGTACACCTTATACTGCAAAGAGAGGAGTTGTCAGCTAGGAACCCAACCAAAAAGCATTTCAGTTGGTCACATACCGTCTTGGTTGTGTCTTTCGCTCTGTTGTCAGATCGCCCTCTCAGTGAGTCGTGGGCAATAAGTTCACCGAAATTGTCAATGCGATAGCCCCTCCAATCCACCATGCGAGATTTCAGATCAGCCAGAGCATCACGCATATCTGCCTTTTCTGTCGCCTTGTATGCCTTTTCTAGGACGTTCTTGACCGCAACTTTCCCATTTGCGAGATTTTCCACCTGCCAAGGCTGGAACTCGTCGGTGGACATTAGATCAAACTCCTAGAAACAATCATAAATTAGCCTTTGAAACGAGTTGAGAGGGTAAGGCTGAATATTACATACACGGAAGAAATCTTGGTACTTGCGGAGTTGATCATGTAGCGTCATAATACGCCGGACGCACTTCATCACAGTGCTCCTCTCGCTTTGCTGCTCTGAACTGTCCAGCCTATGGGAGCGCTGCCTCAACTCTCTAGCATTGTCATCCTCCAGGGAGATGAACTCGGCGTAGGTATCGCTGCCCTCAGACCATGTGAGGAATGGAGTACCCCACTCTTGTGAGTTGCGCGGCTTTGTGATTTGTGCTTCAATGTCAAGCAAGAAGCGAGCCTCAAAGTGGATGATGATTTTCAGCGTTTCAAATGCTGTGAGGAGCTTATGGGAGAGTGGTTCGGCCTCCTGCAGCACATCTTTGATCTCCAGCAGATCTCCCAAGTCGAGAAAGTACCTTCTCTGTTGAATGACGAATGTCTCAAGATGGGCTTGCAACGGCGTCATTTCTGTGATTTCAGGTAAATTGAACTCTCTGCGGACGACGGGGCGGACTAATCCTCGAGACATGAGTTGGGATAATACTAGCTCAATTCCTGAGAGAAACTATGCCAAGTCAGACTGGGACCGTTCGCGACCAAATCGCACGATGAGTCGTTTAAAACGCAACTGACTTACTCTAAGATAACCAAGATAATCATCTCCCATCAAATCGTTAAGGATGAAGAACTCGTATATGTCAAAGCCAAACTCTTTACATAGCTTAAAGAATAGCGGTACAGTGTATGGAACGCCCCCAGGTCTCGGTGTGACCATCTTGAAGCGAGAATCAAGCTTATTGAAGAGCCAGAAGAGAGGCCACCCCTCGCGGAAAATCGACACGAGTTCTTCCATTGGGTTTGTGGCTCTCAACTCGAAGGCATATGATGATATGGCTTCGGCAAACCCGAGAAGCTGGTATAGCTGTGATTTGATGGCGAGGCAGTTGTGAAAGATAGATGTACCATGACAATACATTCGATGCAATATCTCCAAGCCAGAAGTAAGTATTTGCTCACGAGTAGGCGAAGTAACTGATGGTACGGGAGTGACAGGCGGCTCATCGACTTGCTCATCGACTTGCTCAACGACAGTTGGTAAAGCAGAACCTACACGCGAGCCTTCGCCCTCTGTCGCAAAGGGACTGTAAGGGGGAGGTGGATAAGACGGAGGGGAGCTAAAGTTGTAATGCTGAGGGTTTGTAATATCATCAGCGAACAGTGGGAGCGCAATAACGGATATCGCCGACGCCTGCCCTTGGCTAGAGTCAGATAACGAGGACCAGGGCCTTCGAAAGGAGCTGCGCATGGAGAAGTCCATGGACTCTCGGTTTGCGCGTCGGTAGGGGCCAGAGTAAGCAAGGTCTGCTTCGAAATTGAATGATGAGGCTGAGATGGGAGACAAAAACCCGGATCGTGACTGGTCTTCAAGTCCAGGTAGAGCTGCGCCATGGTCTGTGAACGAATCGAGCCTTGAGGGGGTGATGGGTGACGCTGGCAATGGCCAGTTCTCATCATCGGGCTTTCTCGAAGAGAGGTAGCCCTTTTTTGCTCTTAGGTTCTCAATATCAAAACTATTGTCGGCGGCCAAGATACGGCGCATGACATCGAAATTCTCGTCCATCAGACTATCCACATTGGTTGTGAGCTGGATGCGATGTTGAGCGCCCTCAAAATGTGAATCTCTATCCACCGAAGTTAATGATCGCCCCCTCGTATAACTTAATAGGGCGTTGATGAGCCACTTACGATCGCAGAATTGCAAGAATCATGGAGGTAGATTGCTCAAATGCGGCAAGCCTTTTCTGCAAGAGTTCTAATCTTTTCTCCTTGCCCGGCCAATTGGGATGCGCCTTCAACGGCAGCTTGACATCAGCCAACGGAGGACATTCAATATCCTGGGCTGCTGTTTCCAGCTCTGAGAAGATAATGACGCCATCGGTGAGTACTGCGACAATCTGGTGGGTTTGCAACTGGGATGGCTTGACAACATCAAGCTTTTTTATTGTCCTGCTGAGGCGCGAGAGCACATACCCAGTAGCCTGGATATTTTTGAGCAACTGAACCAGAACTTCTGGAACATTTTTGGTTGCGCTTTCGACATGCTCTCTAATTACTTTCTCGAGTTCCGCCGCTGCCTTCCCCAGTCCCGCAATGGAGTTGGTGACACTGAGGGGGTCCATTGCGTTTGATCTAGACGTTCACTTACGATCGGCAGTGCAGTCAGAGTGGTATCCATGTGTTGCTACAATGCGCACCAGCATGCCTGGTAAGCAGCAGCATCAGGCATCAGATCATTCTTTTCGCAGAAGGGTAAAGGGATCAAGGAAGAGAATGGAAGAGGGGCGACCAACATGTGCGGTGCCCTGCCTTTGCTCCCCGCCCATGGTTCGCTCGGTCCTCCGCCATCGAGACAACAGCACAATCCTCGATCCTCCAGGTCTGACCTGACGGAACACAAAGAGCTCTGGAAGGTCTGCCCCTGACTGGTGCAGGCCGTCAGCGGCTGCTCATTGGTGCAAAGAAGGGCCATTCGTGCGGATGAGCTTCCCGGTCAGGTTGTTCCCCACCACGTGTGTCCAACAGCTTAACTAGCATGCTGTTTGTCTCGGGGAATGGATCGATTCTCGGGTCCAAGGCACGGTAGAATCGGCCTCGACGTGCTGCTGGCGTGAGAAGCCCAATAGCTTATCAATAGATGGGGCAACAAGCAGCTGTTCCAGCAAGCAGTGCCAGCAGACAGGCCCAGGCTTTGCGTCTGGTGCTTAGCTCTTCAATCATCGCCCGGGATGCTTACTCACACGACTGTGATTCCGACGCAGGGCATACATGTATGCATGTTCCAGGTTGGTCCCCACCAACTAAAGTAGGGTCCGTCCGTTCCCAGGCATTATTTGCTACTGTTGCCTGCGCGAACCACTACTCAGCTCACTCAGCTGCCTGTCTTAAGCTTCTCATTGTCCTTTGAGTTTGGAACAGCCTCAATAGTCGCCCCGCTGCTCCAGGTCTCTCCAATAGATCCCAATCTAGTAGAGACGGCGCAAGGCAACCGGCTGTCAATCCACTTTGCGGAGAATGACATTACGAGAAAGCTGCCAAGCGTCCTCTAAATCCCTGACAACACGAGATCTCATATGGCTAATGCCGTCGAGCTGCTAAGGCGGATTTTACCACTGGCCTGACGTCGGCCGCTAATACGAAGATCGGTAAATCTTGATTTTTAATGCTCTTGAAAACAAACTAACGAGTGCTTATTGGCGTTTATTCTCAATACGGTCGTCGTTTACCACGGTCGATGTGAGAACCATTCATGTTGTCTCGCCTCGGGATGTAGGGTAGGGCATATGTCGACGGCTTCAATTGTAGATGACAGCGCCACCACTCAGCATGGAAAAATGACCAGAAGTTATGTGTACATGTTTTCGAAAAAGCAGGTTTCTTCATTGGAACAAAATTAACTCGATGGCGCCGCAATAAGTGCAAAATGTAGAATAAAAAAATGTGGCTATCTATATACTGAAGCGTTTGCTCTCCTTTTGGGATGCCAATTTATCACCAGGTTCGAAGGAGTCGTGAGAGATGGAAAAACCCCTTACGATAAGAAGTATTGATACGCGCAGACATACTGGACATTTGATTCTGTTGGCGAAAGAGGAGTTTAGGACTTAAGAGCCAAGACAAACGAAAATTCAGCTCTCCTCAGCATGCCCATCAAGAAAAAAAAATTTATGCTGACTAGGGGAGAAGCTGCGTGAAAGACTAAAGAAATTATGTATTGATCGCTTGAAAGGTATCTACTGCTTATATTAATGATTCATATATGAAGATAAATTACTCGTACTTGGGTGGAGGCGGCCCAGGTCTATCTCCCCAGTAGCTCTCGCCATCGCCACGGCCGTCTGTCGACTTGACGCACTGAGGGTGCTCATAAGCATCCACAGTTCCAAACGGCCACATGGGGATGAGGCAGACCTCGTCCACACCGCAAGGAGGGCATCGTTTGAAGCTAGCCCACCCGAGGTAGTTCAACAAGGACTGCAGTGTGCCGACTGCAGTTGGGAGAGCATAATCTTCATTCTGCTGAGCCACGAGAGAAATATCGCGGACCTTGAACAGTGTAGTGCAAATCTGTGACAAGACCTCTTCAAACGCGGAGTAGATAAGCCCATCGGCCGTGGTCTTTGGTTTGATCGGTTGCAAGTACAGCCTGCTGCAGCGGGAGATGCTGGCAGAGTTATCCAGGCTCTTCTCTTCAGTGGAATAGTCGATGAAAGTGTCCAGCAGGAAGTTTGCTTCGTCCGCAATGCGCTTGGATGAAGTTCCTTTCTGTGTCATGAACTGGAGCCTCTCCGCATATCGCTTGACGACAAGATCTGCAACATCCTGCCAGTTTATTATTGGGGCCTTTCCGTCCAATCGTTCCTTGACAACGTCCCCGACAATTCCCCGAATATGCTTGAGCTCATCATCAGAGAGGTTGGTAAGTCGTGGCAGATCCGGACGCTTGGGGTCGGGATTCGTCAAGTTGACAGGGAAGAAATAGGCAGATACCATGGACGAATAGTCCAAAATCGTGCGAGTCGAGCCAATGCCATCGTATCTGTTTGAGATTCCACGTAGGAACTCGAAGCTCGAGATGCTTCCCCCTGGGCCGTTCCCTGGGCCGTGACCGGGGCCACGACCGGGGTGCTTTCCAGGCGAGGTTCCAGATTCACCTCCTGGGCGGCGAGGAGGATGTCCTGGCCATGGTTTCGGACCTCTTGGTGGCGGGTACTCAGATCCATCTTCAGGGCGTCGGGGCGGACCAGGCCAGGGCCAATGCCCAGGCGGTGGATGTTCGGGTCTATCCCCGGGGCGGCGCGGGGGATGTTCTGGACGTGGCCCAGGGCCATGTGGTGGTGGGTATTGAGGCTCGTCTTTAGATTGACGTGGAGGAGGTCCGGGCCAAGATCTGGTGCTTCCTTCAGCTGGATTTTCAGGCACGTCTTCAGGACGGCCATGGGGGTGTCTGGGCCGTGGCTGAGGACCTTCTGGCGATGGGAGCTCAGCTCCATCTCGTGGGTAGCGAGGAGGAGGCGGACCAGGCCAAGGCCAATGCGCAGGTGGTGGTGGAGGATGCTCGAGACCGTCTTCGGGGTGTCGTGGACGGAAACCAGGCCAATGGTCTGGCCGTGGGGATAGATGTTCGGGGCCATCCTCGCGGCGTTTTGAACGAGGAGGACCGGGAGGAGGAGGAGGACCAGGCCAAGACCAAGGGCCGCGAGGTGGTGGCGGGTAATCAAGCTCATCTTCAGGGTGGCGCGGTCCCTTACCCGGCCGACGTGTAGATCCATCAGGGCGCTTCTCGGGACCGTTAGGACCACGATCAGGCCCACCAGGACCGTCTGGGCCATGGTCAGGGAAACGTCCAGGACCATCCGGCCCATGAACAGGCCAGTGTCCAGGCCCATCTGGACGCTCGCCGTCTGGCCCATCAGGACCCTTTCCAGGACGATCAGGGCGGTCTCCACCAGGGCGGTCTCCACCAGGGCGGTCTCCATCAGGACCACCAGGACCATATCCAGGCGGGTGGCCAAACCCATCAGAGTCTCTTACAGGTCGCTGAAGCGTCTGAATTTCCTCCAGTCCGTCCTTAAAATCACACTTGATGATTTCAAAGCCAGCCTCCATACGAATGACACCCTGTAAGCCCCATGAGGCGCTCAACTCACATAGCTCCCGAGCACGAGTCCCTTCACCCATGGGACCACGATGTGGCTTGCCGGGCTCATCCTCCTCCTGAGTCTTGTTGCGTAGAAGATAGTCTTGTGAATCCAGGGTTCCTATCTCTGTCTTACCACCGCTCATCCCGTCAATGTATAAGAAGGGAAGGGCTCTGGTCGTCTTGTATACATGCAGCCAGCCACCCTTCTTCTTCTCGTCATCATCCGGTATCTGAGGCTCCTTATCACCAGTGTTGAGGATGTGCTGCTGGGTCTCTGTGTCCACCGGGTTGAGATTGAAGAATGGATTGCGACGCTCGGTGCGCGCCTTGTCCCTGCCCGGGGGAGGCCCTCTCGACCTGGCAAACTGCTCGGCGTGCTCGATTTCGTATGCCAGCCAGTCGGGCTCAGTAGGCGACTCGGGTCGGTTGTTGCCGTGGTAGAGGAGGACGCCTTCGGGGACGGTGGCCAGGAAGAACGACACTCCGTTGTGGTGAAGGCTCGAGCCCCACTGGCGCATCGAGTCGTGCACCGAGTTGAAAATCTGAGGCGCGCGATCCTTGGCGATGTCTTTGCTTGGCTTGAGGGACGAGGCCGCATGGCTGGGCGAGGCATAGCAGATGACGGCCAGAGCCGCCAGCTGACGAAGATTGAACATGGCTCCGCAAACGTCAATGATGGACTGACGGCAAGCTGAATCCCATGAGGAGGAGCAGGCTGGGTCAGCGCCTGGGACGGGTGAGGCCCTTTAGTATGACCACCCTTATCGGGTGTTCAAGACCCGGTACAGTTAGACAGAGACCGGGATGGGGCTTTGATATTAGCTCAAGGGCTGGGCCACGTCAGTCCGTCCTTCGAGGCGCCTCCTTCATCCCCGGTCTTGGCCATCTAATCTGATCGTGACCCACAGGGCGACGTAAGCTTGGCACGGGTTTTCGCGCAGGTGAAGCTTTTATTGGATCCTCCTGCGGCGAAGAGTACAGGGTCGTCGTCAACGCTCTCGGGTTTTCATCGAACCATTTTCATGGCTGGGGGCATGGCCAGGGCTGCCCAAGATTGCTGCCCCTTTGTCATCGGATGAGTTCAGTCGATGATTTAGGTTGTAAAGCTAAAGCCCCAGACACCTTGTTCCATCATGAGGCTCAAGCGCGTCCACTGGCTTCTCCCCGCCGGAAATTGAATGGGCATGCATATCACATAACCGGATCCACGTAGGTCACCAATAATTGTCGCGCTGTCACCTCTTGGCACATCACGAGCCATCCAGGCGGGCCATGACGACGGGGGATGATGCAGCCTTCGACCTCATCTGAAAGAGGGGTGTTCCTATATCGGACGCTTGTTTCATCTAGCTTGTGAGCTCTGTATTAGTGTGGGCGAACTATTGGCAACCATGCCCAACTCCATCAACAGTGTCACCCGTCATCCGAAGTGCCTTCGTCGTCAAATGAGCCACCACATGCCCCTGCCCTTCTCCTCCAATTGCATCAAAAATCACATTCGTAGAGTGTTGACAGACTACTGGCTCATATTTCCAAATCTGGTCTGCCTCTTAGGCGATTACGCCCACCTACGTTCAGTACCGTGTGTATCACTCTTGACTGTCTGGAGTCCATTCCTCCAGGAATTACCCTCCCGACAAATTCTGTTTTCGTAGATGAAGATTAAACAACAGGATTAAGACTATTTCATCTATGTGTCTGTATTAGGTTCCTACGGTAGAGTCGACGCGTTACCTTGCCCCACGAGTAAGCAAGACAAAACACAGATGCAGCGAGAAACATAATCGCAAATCCAGCCACACAGTTACAAGTCAATAATTGGAACGGCCAAAGCAGTTGGGTCTCAAGATGGGGCAATTTTGGTCGCGTCCGTTTAAACTGGGGGGTTATTCTCCACGTCCCGCCGGTTAAGAGCATAAGGCCTCGTCAGCTCGTCATACAATGGAGACACCAGATGGGATCAAATCCAAACTCCAGACTCCAGACAATGGAACTAACAGAATTAGCTCATACCCAAATACAGACTGTATTATCAAGCCTAGCTAACTATCTCGGTCAAGGATTGATCTGAACTTGCGCTCAGACCACTGTCCAACAACTGTCAAACGGAGTCTCTAGAACACCACGCATAACAGCCTCATCCAGATGTGTTTTAGTGAATATTAGGTAGATTTGTCGCATACCGCCACTTGGCGACCGTTTCTCTTTCAAGTTTACTTGTGTGGGTCTAGCTATTAACTCATGATATGCCGATTTTGCTTGCGGATTACGAAAGCTGTTGAGGCCGCACCTGTCCTTTGACCTAGGAATTGCGGACAAGAAAATCAGACTTCCACAGAGAACAAATTTGGTAAATTTATTGATTTATTAGAATTAAAACTTAAGGCATGGTTTATGACCTAGCCTGAATGTCCCCAGGATAGTCATATGATAATGCCAGAGATAGAACATGGAGGTAAGGCCAGGTTCCATTCTGATCATCCGATGTTGGCTCAAATAATACATGGTGAAATCTATGCATCACCAATGATATATTTTGTCTCAAGGCCTGTCGACATTCAGAAGACTGTGCCCTTGGTCTGGACACCTTGCTCACTCTGAAGCTTCCTGATATTGATGTTCTTCCAAACAAAGATCGCAAAGAGACAGAGGGGCATGAAACAAGAACCGGCAATTACCATTCTTCGCTGGAGGTAGCCGTAAGCACCCACAATAGCCTCTCGCTCCGGGGTGCCGTCCTCGAAGCTCATTTGCAGAACCATGTCACCGTAGATGGTGGTAGACTTGTTCTTCACAGATTCGGGAAGGCGGAGGAGCAGCTGCTCGGGAAGGATGTTGTTCCAGAGTGCACCGGCAATGGCGTTACCGATTGCTGCACCGAAGGAGTCAAACATGCCCTAGATGGCGAGTACGACGGCAATTTCCTGGTGTGTGACAGGGACCTGGACGGCGAGCTGACCGCAAGATGCGAATAGCTGAGCGCCAACACCGACGAAGATTTGAGTCATGGTGATCAGGCCAGGGCCGGTTTCGGGGGTTCGGAGGGGGATAAGGAGAGCTGTTCCAAGAAGCATCAGAGGAACTCCAGCAATGGCAGACCACTTGAAGTCTCCAGTGTAGCTAATGACACTGTAATCTTTTTGTTAGATGCATACTGGTGATGGTAGAATTTTCATATATCACTTACGCTCCGATGAAGGGGGCTAAGACGGCGGAACTGAGGGAATAGGCGTTCAGGACATCTCCAGCCAGCGGTGGTAATGCTAAGCCTGTTCACAACCTGCCGGTATGAGTAGAAATACGCGTCCCAGAAGCTTCTCTCGAGAATCAGCACATAGTCTTTCACTTTTTTGGGGGGGGGGGGGGCGAAAATTCTGATCTATTGCTTACAATGTAGAGATGAACATTGCACCGTAGAGAAGGCAAGAACCCAGGATAGTAGGGTTCTTGAGATACTTCCAGGGGATGAATTGAACGGGTGAAACCTTCCACTCCCAGAGAGCGAAGACAGGGAAGCAAATAATACCGATGATATCATTGCGATGATGTAGCCTGTCTTCCAGCCGTATGGGGAGTAGGAAACTAAGCTGAAAGGCAGGAGGAATAGGGAAAAGGCAGCAACAATCAAGATGATCCCGATAACTAGCACATGTTAGGACAGATCTCGGGATGGGTGAGTCAAATGTTCGTCGAAAGGCAAGCTTACCACCGAGCTCGATAAAGTAATACCAGAGGGACTGGATGATGTTGCGGCCAGAAGCCTCCTTGGGCTTAATGAGACCTTGCTTGGCAGCCTTGCGCTGCTCCAAGAGCATGACGAGGAAGACTGGCAGGCAAATTCCAAGCTGCATGATCGCGAAAGCGCCGAATGCCCATCTGAAATTGACGTTTGTATAGAACAGCTCGGCGATCTTGGGACCCGCAAAGGTTGAGAAAATCGTCGGGGTACCGTTAATGCCCGCGATAATCATACGGTTCTTGAGGGTGGTCATATCGGCGATCATAATGTCGATAATGTACATGAGACCGACATGGCCTGTCCAATACAGAACGTGGGCTCCAACGTAGATTTCGATGGTCTGGCAGGTAGCCTTCATGATCAGCCCAATGGTGACGATGAGCAACATAACGATGAAGCCCTCCATACGGCCCCAAATATCGACGACTTTAGCCAGTGTAAGCTTTGTAGCGCCACTGAGAACAGTGGAAAGAATAGAAACGACATTCAGAAGACCGTGCTTTCCAAAGGAGGAGGTGATGTAAGGGTTCAAAGATGACTGGACTGATTGAAGGAGGATATCAATAAACGAGACAAGATACAGCCTTGGCACAGATTAGCGCTGGTTTTGCATGGTAATTGCACGCCAAAATTGATACTTACAAGACGAACATGGAGATAAGTGTCTTGTTTGTCCAAACACTTGTCATAGCACGGGCACGCTGAACACCATCCTGGAAATCCTGAGATTTCTCATCTAATCCATAGCCAGAGACTTTCTGTGGCGATGATTCCTGAAAGGCATTCTTCTCGGGGTCGACGCCGGTCGTGGTATCGACGGCGGCGGTCTTGGTAATGTCTGCCATGGTTAGAAAGAATATGCTCCAATCTCCAGAGTAACACGAGACTAGTATGTCTTTCTCCTAAGTTCATCTCAACCGAAGAAAAAGAGAAGAGGAAGTGCTAAATTTGTATTACTTCATACTTCACAATACATAGAGAGAAGGCTTTCCTATGTCCACCAATATTGCCGGAACATAAAGACACTCCCATTCACGGCCTCGGGATATCCTTGCCATGACCACGCGGCCTTGGCCGACCTGCCCTCATCCGAGCAAATATCCTTGTTGATCTCTTCCTTGAAAAGTAAACGCGCGTGCTTTCTAGCCCCCACTGAGAGCGATTTTATCCACCACGGAGTGAAAGGGAGTGAAAGGAGCCCTGTGACCACCACCGTCCGGCTGCAGGGCGTCGACGATTGGGTGGGCTTCACTTGACGTAGGGCCGACTTACCCAATCTATTACCTCCGTCAAGCTTCATAAAGTTACCGACCCTTGCCTGGAATACTAAGGACCAAAGAATGACGAATCAATAAGGAAAAAAAAGTAAGTATAATTTTATTTTACAATAGAGACAATCTAGAAAACTAAACGAAATGTATCCAGAGATTAATATCACTTTATAGATATTCGATTTCTGCCCTCTCAGAGAAGGACATTTCACTACATTACCACCTTGGCAACAAATCTTTGTAGGGTATTGCTGTTCCCTCCACTTCCTAGAATACTTACACATATCTCATAGCTCCTGCTTTTCAGTTTTTAATGCGGACTGAGTTCAGAGAACTTGCGCGTTGGGTTTGCACCCGAATGCGACAAGCGTTCTTCAGATCTGCATCTCGAAGGGTCAATTGATCGTTCGTGCGGAGAAGAGAATGAAGCCGCCGGTCGGTTCCATCTCCCGCGTGAGAAGCCTTTGAAAGTCGCATCGGGCTAGCTCGGACCTGGGCCATACTTAAAAACGGTTAAGTGTGTGTCATGAGGCTGATGCTTATGCGGGTGCGAGGATTGTTGGACGATGATTGGATAACTGAAAACATGGCGGCACAGTCTGAGCCGGCGGAGGGACCCCATGTAATATGAAAGCGAGTGCGAGGCGGCGGTTCGAAGTCGAATATAGGAGCAATAAATGCTTTCTGGATATATAAAGATTGTAGGGATGTTCTTCTGAAGGGTAATATATGCCATCATCAGTCACAAACAGTAATCAACCCACGGTTATATACTCTCATCTTGAATTTTGTATTTCCTGAAGGCTCCGCCCACATCACAACCCCTACACTCAGTATGCCTTCTAATCACGCTGCGCAACTGCCTTCCAAGTTGGCACGCTCATTGGTTGTCTCCGAGGCCCCTTACCCCAAGCCTTCAAAAGGCCAAATCGTCATTCGCAATTCTGCAGTGGCCATCAATCCCATTGATTGGCTCATCCAGTCCCGAGGCGACCTCGTATTCCCTTGGTTGAAGTACTCTTCTACACTTGGGTTCGATGCTGCAGGCGAGGTCGTCGAAGTTGGTGAGGAAGTCTCCCGGTTCGAAGTTGGTGACCGTGTACTTGGGCTATGCCGCGGCACCGAAAAAGACGAGAATGACCCGTCGCAGGGCGCATTCCAACACTATACAGTACTGCGAGAAAACTGGGTGTCTCATATCCGTGCCCCTGGTATGTCCTTTATTCAGGGAGCCACTCTACCTCTCGGTGTTGCTGCCGCATCAGCAGCACTATTCGACAGCTCCTATCTTGGGCTTGACTTGCCCACGGTACCGGCACGCCCGTCAACAGGAAAGACAGTTCTTGTATGGGGTGGATCATCTAGCGTAGGGTGCTGCGCTATTCAGCTGGCTGTCGCTGCTGGCTACGAGGTCTTCACGACTGCTTCCCCAAAGAACCATGACCTAGTGCGCAGACTAGGAGCCTCAAGAGTATGGGACTATAACAGCAGCGCAGTTGTAGATGAAATAGCAGAGAGCCTCAAAGGCAAGGTGGTTTCCGGCGCGGTTGCCATCGGAACAGGCTCAGGGAATAAATGTATGTGTGTGCTGGAGAAGGCTCCGAAAGGCGCGAACAAATTTGTGGCCATGGCCACTCTCCCAATGCCAGACAGCGAGCCAACTCGCATGGGGATGGTGTCGTCGGCGGCGTCGTACCTGACCAAAACAGCGACCTACGGTGCCAGAAGTATGATGAATGGAATCAAGTGGAACTATGTGAGCATGGACGGAATGGCTGGAGCGGGGCTGAACAAGCAAATATTCGTTGACTACTTGCCAGAAGCTCTTGAATCAGGGTCCTTCGTCCCGTCACCAGAGCCACTGGTGGTCGGGCATGGGTTGGAGACGATCCAAGAAGCATTCGAACTGCAGAAGAAAGGTGTTTCAGCTAAGAAGATTGTGGTCACTCTTTAGGAAGGAAAATATACCTTGTAACGAAACACTTTGATCCCATATAGTCAGGGCCTGTTATATCGAATCAACATACAATTCTTATTTTTATACTTGATACATATGCTGAGGGTTTTTCTTACTCAATGTTGACATCCTCTGAAAGCCGTCGTGAGTGACTCGAGATCGTGAGATCGTGAAGGATAGACTGCATGAATAGAAGGGGATATTGTTTACTTCAATAAGGATGTCTAATAACAACGACAGAACATGACTTTTCTAGAGTTCACTAATCCTCATAGAATGATTCCCGCCTCTCTGAACTGTTCAAATGCCTCAATCCACCCTTCGATTGGGTCGCGGTGTTCATGGAAACCACAAGCTCGCAGCCGGCCTAAACTCAAATGTCGGTCGAATGTGAGCCAAAATCCGACGCTGTCCAACTGTTTACTCCCTGCTCCAACCCCGGCAGATAAAGCTTTCGGGCGATCCTCCTCTGAGAAAATGGCTTCATGCTTCTTGACATACTCGCCCGGTTTGAGCGCACCCGTCTCCGTAGAAGGGCCAACCCCAGCAAGCCCGAACCAAGAAGTAACCATTGGCCAAAGCTGACGAAAGGTGGTAGGATTCGCATCGTCCGCCATGTTGATGACCTTCCCGCCACATACATCGGGGTTCAATGCAGCGAATATGGCGATCCGCCCAAGTATCTTACTGGAGACTGGTGTAAACTTGCTATCCAGTGCTTCTTCGCATCCGGGAAACGGCACCGAAATTTTGGAGCCTCCGTTCGCAACACCCTTGCCTTCGTTATGCGAGTACAGAGACAAGTATTGTGCCCAGTGGAGGGCAAGAGACCACCCGGAGCCGTTTGGGCTAAAACCAATAACAGCATCGGGGCAAACCTCTGTCCATGACCAGCCACGCTCGTTACTGGCTTCAGTTAGGATCTTCCTGAACCATGGGTAGGCCACAGTCTTGGCATATTCATCAGGAAGCTGGTCTGCCATCGCCTCGTCCAGCGGCGCTTGAAAAGTGCCGCCAGGGATGTAGATTCCATACCCCTTGAGCGTTTGTTAATATTCGAGAAAAAAAAAACGTGGAATTGAACGGTCACATACTCTTGTACCACCGGGGTAAATAAACGCTTTGAGCCCTGGCGATATTATATTCACTGCGGCTACAACTCTCCGCATCATATCGCAGTTGATCTTGCACTCTTCGACGGCGTCGCTGTTGAGGGCAGAAAACACTTGATTCAAATTAGCTAGTCTCATCATACTGTAGCCAGGGGCCTAGTATACCAAAGTAGAACACATGTGTAATGGTCTCAGCGTCGGAGACATTGGTTTGAAGCTGGTGTGCCAAAACATCCCCGGTGCCGTTTCGTAGATCTATTCCTGAAACAATCTGTAATTCTGGCTTTGCAGAATCTTGAGTTCCTTTGGAGGATAAGTTCAGATCGGCCTCGGATATTGGTCGGTTGACGACAGCTGTGATTCTGGAAAATGTCCCAGAGTGGGGATAATTGGAGGTCAATTGGTTAAGGACAGACCAGCCGAGCAGGCCAGCAGCCCCAAACACGATTGCATGGTTTGCCTTTGTGGACATTCTGAATACTAGGTTGATGGACCCTTGTTATTCATTTCATAGCGGATTTGTAAGGAATACAGACAGAATGCGTCTGGAACAGAGGAGGCAAGGTACACCCGTTTTAAAGGCATACGGCACTTGGAAGTCAAGGTGGGGTCGATGAATCATAATGAGCCAGGAAACACCATCTGGACACTAGTCAAACCGACTGTAACCATCTTAGAGATGTGGGGGGAATGATATCATGAATCTTGAAGTTTTGTTGAGGGACGGACTGTCCGCCAAGGAGGCTGAACGCTCCAATAAGTAGACATACCCTGGCTATTGATGGCGAAGCAAACAACAACTTATATTTCAGCCATGTAGGTTTTATGTGAGAATTGTCCCAAATAATTTGTATGAGGTAAAACTCTTTAACAGAATTCCCCTAGCTCTTCTTAAAGTCCTCCCGCGCGCCTGTCGCTACTTGATCATCAGTGAGTACCCGAAGCGCAAGCATAGCCATTCCCTTGCCACACTCAATCGCGGCGGCATGTGCTTCATCTGTAGAGGCTTCCGCGGTAAACTTGGGGCTATGAATTGGAACGCCCAGGGTCGAAGTCAACAAAGGTACCATGGAAGCTGGGAACATGGTATGATACATTACCCATGTCTGTTGATGCAGGGAATCCCATTCTCTGCTTAGGGAACACATTATTGCCAAAACATGCCATCTCCTCGATATATGTCTGACATAGAGTGTTATTTACTCGAAGGTCTTGGTAAGTGGATGAGCTCTGAAAAAAGATTAGATGTCAATAAGCGGCCAGTATGGGCTTCGAGATGGAGGCAAGACATACTCAATAAAATTGACAGTACACCCACTTGCCAATGCACCGGCCTCCGTACATTTCTTGACACGAGCGGCAAGCAGTTCGCTCTGTTCAGACGTGGGGGATCTGACAGCCCAGCTCATGCGAGTGTAGCCAGGGATAATGGCAGGCGCAACACCATCATCTTCAATAATGCCATGGATATTATCATCAGGGCGAGTCTGCTTTTTCAGAAGCGCGACGTTGTTGTAAGCAGAAACTGCAGCGTCTAATGCATTCCTGCCTTCCCACGGCTCGCCTCCAGCATGTGCTGTCTTGCCGTGGAACTCGACCTGGAATTTGTGGTTTGCAACAAGAATCGGCGCCGCCAGATCTACTTCGTCGTCTTTGGCTAGGATCTAATGGGCACCGACGGGATGAGCCATGATTGCCGCTGCAACGTCTTCCGGTGGATCAAAGGCACAAGCTTCAATCAACTGGCCTTACCGCCACCACATTCCTCGGCCGGTGTACCTAGAAGTCTTACTCGCCCGGGGATCTGAAGCTGAGAAAGTGCATGGGCTGTAGCGAGGAATGCTGCAACTGATGAGGTCGCAATGAGATTGTGGCCACACGCGTGCCCGATACCTGGAAGAGCATCGTACTCAGCACAAAATATCACTAGACGGCCACCAGAGCCAAATATAGCTTCAAAACTGGTTTCTAATCCATAAGTCTTCTTTGAAATCTCAACCTTAGGCTGAAGTTCTCCAAGAAACGCCGTGATGGTGTCATGCGCAAAATGCTCTTGGTAGCCAAGCTCGGGATTCGCATGAAGAGGGGCATTGACCTGAGAGCGTGGAACGCCGCTTAGCTCATGTAGATAGTCGTTCACCAAAGCCCTAACTTGGATGTAGTTAATCATGTTTGAGATTGAATTTAAGACCGTGTTGTTTCTTAAATTTTAACGTGATTGGGATGTAGTAGTGTGGTTGTCAACTCTACAAAGGAAGAAACACGGAACATCTGAAAATGGAGACATAAATGTGACCCTGGCAGCGCTACGTAGCAATGCATCAGGCCATTGCTACATGCTGGCCACAAATGTTCCAACTGACATCTTATCCTACAAATCCAAAGGCCAGTCCTATTGGTTGCAGATGCACTTTCTCACCAACAACCAGCAAACAGTCCCATGGGGAAAGATAAGACGCCTAAAGAGCCCAACCTTTCCGGGTTCCCCGTTTTCTATGGACATAGTGGAAGAACAATGTCTATTCTCTTTATCGAATGAGTAAAAAAAAACACCAGACCAGAGTCTCGGCTGTAGTCAGCTAGCAACGAACTGAAATCGAATTAATTGAGCATGAAAGTTGGACATATGAGGCTCAGGCTTTGGAGTGAGCCCTATCCCAGTGGCTATGTCAGCGGTTTCAAGAAGTTGGAGGCCCATTTACGTCACCGTATTATTGAATGGCTGAAAGCTTCTAGGTTTAATCTGTACTCTAATAGTCAAGTCTAAACCACGAACATGGATTTAGATATAAACTAACCAGTACGATCAGAGACGGTCCTTGTAAGAGGTTTAAGATGCTGAAGCCTCTTCCTGAACTGAAAGTTTATGATGAGGAAAACTCCAGCATCAAATATTTTATTATTTCTACGTAAACCAGTTTGTTAATATATCAAACACGTTTGACATTCATTGTGTTGAACTTTATTCACTTTTCTTTTACGTATCAAATACGTTTGATATTGGAGTTCTCTGGTGCTACGTTCTCTAAAAGAAAGATAAGAGATGACGCAATGGTCGCTTTGATACTACTCGCCCGCTAGATTTCCAGAGAGGTTAATTTCATGCAAAATGAGTCAACACAACGAAAACCCACGTACTGTAAATAAGCACACCGTCGATGTTTTCAAATTTCTTGTCAATACGAATCGATTGTCTTCTATATGAGCCATCGTTCTTCTGAGCGTCTGCGCACAACATAACATGCCCATCGTCATCCACCATGAGTGAGATGTTCTTGGTGGTGTCTGCGAAACCCTCGGCTGTTTGTGCAAGTTAGGTCACTAAAGTCACCTGCGATCTTTCTCCATATCAACTCACTTGCTAAGTCCACGCTGAGGAAACCGTTGGTATTCTGGACCACATCGTTCAAATCTAGTGATGCGTCCACATAGTCTTGACTGTTGTTTCGAAGCTTGACACAGAGCATATGGTCGTCCTCCAGGTGGATGTCTTTTGCAGTCCCGTTGAAGGCCATTTTGGAATTACCTTCTATCCGTTGAACCGTATATGTCAGCGTAGAAGGAGAGGTGAGGAGGGGGTGGCGTTTTTATAGACTTCGGACTCGATGACTCGCATATCTACCTACATGCTTTACGTGATCTTGGCCCGAGTGCACATTATACAGAATAGGAAAGGCTAGTAAAAGAAGCCATCTGCATTCCTAGTCCAAAGGTAATACCGAACCTGGCGTGGGCTAAAGTCTGTTCCTTGCACAAATGGGCTAGAGTCGCAATACCCGTACCGGATCTGGGGTTCATTCAAGCTCGTCTATCGATACTCACGGGGATTCTCGTTACTCAAGTTAGGACTAGATTGATAAGTGTGAAAACTTTCTAATGTGGAAATGACTGAAAATGATTGGGCAGAGTTTCTACCCGCGGCGAGCGCACCATTCCAATGCAACCTTCGGCTGTCCACGCCGAACGAATCCGACAAGATCTAGACCAGCAAATCAAGATAAACAGATGCATTCTACGGAATTTCCAGGATACCTTGCCCTGCTAAACATGCGTTGGACTGTCAACTCTTGACCTTATCTGAACGGGAGGAAGGAGATTCGAGTGGGTGAAAGCAGGCCAAACACGCGCATTGAATCTCACTTGACCAGTTTTGATAATCTTGATTCCTATTTCTTTATCGAAGATTTCTTGACAACCTCAGGCTAACGAATAACTACACATGCGTGGTTTGCATCGCCTTCTCTGGAGTCGCTTCCCATTGTCTTGTGCTTGGATCGTATTCCAGCAGATAGGTGCACTCTCTAGCACCCGGCCATTTGAATTTGTGCGGTATGATAAGCTTTGGCTCGCAGTAGTGACCCATGAATTCAAGCTCAATATTGAACACAGTGTCCACTTGCAAAGGGCCACCGATGGACGCTATGAACGGTTCCGTAACCATGCAATTATTATAGTCGAGTAGTTTGACTGTGCGAAGAAAGGATGCTGGCGTTCCATCAGTGTCTACCCCCATGACATTGATCAGAGTGCTAATCTGAGATTCATTCTGTATCTTGACAGTCACATGTCGGCGAAGAATGAAGGGTGGGATAGGAATTTGAAGATATTCCATCACCTTGCCCATCAAGTCGTCAGTCTTTGCAAAAATGCGGATAGCGGAAAGATCATCGTGCGGTGTTGGCTGCAAATTGCAGATCGCCAAGGTGGCTGGCCAACGAAGTGAATGTTGGCGTAAGCCAATCTCTTCAGGAATCTCGTTGGCAGGTGAGACCTTCAGCGATGAACCGAGGACGATACATAGGTCCGTTTTCTGGCCGTGCTCGAACGCGATGTCCAAGACATCATTTGGTAGTGCTTCTCCAAAGTTTATGATGCTATCGTGGAGATCCCCACCGCATCGCGAACAATTGCGACCTGTTCGATGGTCGTGTACGCTTATCTGGTAGGTGGCTGTGGCATGAAAATCTAAATCAAGTCAGCTTTCCCCGATGATAGGAAGCCTGGCTTTTCACATTTGATATCGCCAATATGATTCCATCGTACCTCGAATGTAGTCTTTTCCGCAGTCTTTGCAATACTCTCGATTACTATTTCCGTGTAGCTCTGATATATTCTCCTACTAGGTCATCAACATCGGCTGCCTGACGATGGCGTGTAAAAACTTATGAGATGCACGTACCGGCAAGATCCCACTCCGTCGGTGCAAGCCATCGCAATTCTGGCTGATTACGTGTTTTAACAGCCCGCGGTTCTGTAGCTCGACGAGCGCCATGTGTGTCAAGGTAGGGATCGCCTGAAGGGTATCAGTCGTCGGGCCAGTTCTGTCTCGCCCCTGCGCCTGGAGTGTCCATGTGCCATCAGGGCCGCGAAAGTCGGGAATTCCTGGTATTGATTGTTACTTGAAGTGTCCGCATCTTTCTGGAGAAATAATGACTTACCTGCAGAAGTCGAGATACCAGCCCCGGTGAATACGATGAAGTGCTTGCTTTGTTTGATGAGATCGGCAAGTTGCAATGCTTTTTCATCAACAGAGTGGACCGATTCGTGGTACTCCTGCTCGGGATTTGTAGACGCGGCCCATGCCATGATGTATTTGATTCGTGTCGAGTAACAGGAACAGGGTTCACGAGGGGGACTATGAGGATGACCTGTGAATAGTCGTGATGGTTCGCTCAGGCTGAATGAGGGGCTTAGGCAGATGAGAACCATGATTACGTCAGCCAGGCACCAGTGGCACGGTTCAATGGCCTGACGCAGCTCATTTCTCTGTGCTGCGGTTGCTCAAGAAATGTCTTGTTGATAATCAAGCGTTTCGTGGTGGGTGTTTGATGTGGTGGATCGTTGTGAGTTATTGTCTGTGGCTGTAGTGTGCAAGCTCATCTGTACCGTCCAGAGCATGCCAAGTTGACCAAGTAATTGTATCTGAAGCAGCCACATGTGAGCCGTATGGAATAAACAATTTACTTCTTAAGCAATTTACTTCTTTATGAAGATATTGATGGGATAAATGTGTTACCTGGTTCTTAACGCCACTTCCTACGACGACTCACTCCCAGCCATCGCTGAGAGCTACCACCATTTGTAAGCTTTTGGTTAAAATGCCAGCATGTAGCAGTGAGTTTCACGTCGCTTTAAAAGCTCTCTAAGTATACGTCCTGCCCACAATTGAGATATCTCGAAATGCCACTAGCCAACGTTGCTCGTGGGATGGCTCCCCATCACACTCAGGCTCTCTTTTCTATTCCGTACTCTGTGTGGGAGGAGCATTATTTCCTACGGCTCCAATCACGCCGGCAATACATCATTTGTGATATATCAACTTCAGCGGGCTGCAGTGGAGTTGGATGGTAGGTACCAATCCATCAGGCATCACGGTCTTTCAAGTCGCAACTTGAATGAATGGGCAGAAGGGCGTGATTGTTAGCTGCCATAATTGTATGAGAAACAGCGGATTAATTGCCTGTAGCATGTTACATATTCCTTCGAAAACGAAACCGAGACGGGGAATAGCTGCAGTCTACGAAGAGGTAAGACAATGCTGCATCTCTGCCCCGTTCCGGTAGATGCAGCGTTTCGTCACACATGGCGAAATCATCCACGTCATTATGCAATCCGAACTTTAAGTAGTCCTATCAGAACGACTCCAACCCCTCATTCTTAATCCATTGCTTATTCTGTAAACAATTTTTCAATACCTATTTTGCCATATTGCTCACCAAAAACATTGCCTATCGACAATGCAGCCTCTGTCAATCAACAGCTCCATCACGCTCTCTAACTCGAACAAGCTTCCCCAGCTTGGGTTTGGGGTCTATCTTTCCCCTGCGAATATCTGCACGCAGTCATGCTTGACCGCACTGGAGAATGGCTACCGACATATCGACACGGCGCAGTACTACGAAAACGAGGCCGAGGTTGGCTTAGCTGTAAAGCAGTCTGGTCTGCGTCGCCAAGACGTCTTTTTAACGACCAAGATCCTCTATCCAGGTGGGTCGGAGGATCTCAGCTACGAAAAGTGCGTGGATAGCGTGCGCAAACTGGACCCTGAGCATGGATACGTGGATTTGTTCTTGATTCACAGCCCCAATTGCGGCGGAGAGCAGAATCGAAAGGAAATGTGGACGGCTCTAGAGAGGCTCTACGAAGAAGGGAAAGCAAAGAGCATCGGGGTCAGCAATTTTGGCATCAAGCATATCGAGGAGCTGCGAAAGTTTGCCCAGGTCTGGCCACCTCACGTAAACCAAATCGAGGTCCGCGGCTTCCATGAGCTTATTCTACCATCATCACACAGCTGACTGAAACGTGCTGCAGTTGCATCCATGGTCCCAGCAACGAGAAATTGTCGACTACTGCCGTAGCCATGGCATCGCAGTAGAGGCGTACTCTCCTTTGGTGCGCAACCAGAAAGCGCAAGACAGCACACTTGCGCGTATTGCTGAGAAGCACCACGTGGCCTCCAGCCAGGTGCTTATTCGGTACTGCCTGCAAAAGGGCTGGATTCCTCTGCCCAAGAGCGACAACCCTGGGAGGATCAAAGCCAACGCCGACGTGTTCGCCTTCTCCCTCGACGACGAGGACATGGAAATCCTGGATAACTTGAATCAAGGAGCTGCCGGGGCAATTGTAGAGGCGGTGGCAAACTAGGCCTTGATGATCGCTTTCGGAACTCTTTGTATCCTAGTCCCTGTCGCGGCCCCTAGAGAATCCGTTGACAGATTGCGCAGCACAGACCTTGCGATGGGACAAGTCTTCTTCTTCCCTCTTTGCTTTGGTCAATTTCTGCTTTTTGTTCGTCGCGTCCGTGATCTGCAAGATTTCTCCTCGACAAGAACAATCCAAAGCCATGAATGTTTCCAGCTTATCTCCGCTCTATGCGACATCTCTCGTTCTATCGTAGCTTTTGATCCTTTCCGTATCCCGCCGGTATTACCCGCACGATGGACGGCACAGTTCTGCATGCCTGAAATCGCCCCAATCGAAAGCGCAGTTGATGTGATAAATCCCGAGAATCGCTGTTACGATTGTCTCCAAAGATTCAAGCCCAGGGCCATTCAGTCTGAGGGATCAAGTAGTATTAATAATCTTACGTATACGGGTTCAAAATTAAGGATCGACGTGGCCCTGTTAAAGCATTGTCTGTGCTGTGCAGATTCTGTAACACACACGAAGAAACCCTAGTCACGTCCCATGTTGCATTAGACACTTGCCACGTCCTCGTTTGACAGCTACCTAATTACTCTGTCAGCTGACAGGTGTTTTGACCTGCCAGTCGCTCGCAATATGCTCTCTTGCCGATAGTCTCATCATTGGCACTTCGAGATTAATCTAACCGCCCCCAGGCTGGCTGTGGGGTCTTCTGCCTGCCTACTACCTGAGGTATCTGCAGCAGAAAATTCGTAATTTCGACAGCTCAGCATGTCAACCGAACGTGCCGAAGATCTGGCAAGGAAGCTGTCGGATCTGGTGGCCGAAGCCAGACTAGATACCAGCTTTCTTGATGGCAGCACACAGCACATCTACCACAATGGCGCCGGCGGGCAGTCAGTGCCGACGCGCCGAGTCGAAAATTGGAATTTGGATGCCAAACGACCCATTCTAGGCAGTGGTAGCTTTGGCACCGTCAGGCTCGAGAGATGTCAACAGTCAAGTTCCAGGATGAGAGCCGTCAAGGAGATCAAGAAGCACGATCAACAACAAAGAGTCATAGACTATTCGCGAGAGCTAGAGGCTATAGTCCAATTTTCCCAGCCCAAAGTAAGAGATCTGGCGCCGCATTTTTAAGATTGTATCCTAATAAGTCTAGTACTCGCATTGCTTCGTCCAATCACATGGTTGGTTCGAAAACGACTCCTCGATATTCATCGCCATGGAATACCACCAGTGGGGTGATCTCAGCCGCCATCTTTATTCGCCGCTTCCTGAAGACGAGGTCCGCCAGATCATCTCCCAGGTCGTGGAGGGTATTGTCTATATGCATGAGAAAGGGTTCATACATAGAGGCCTAAAGCCAAGCGTAAGTATTTTTATGTATTTACGAATAGCTGTTGACTAATATATTATGCAAAGAACATTATGGTGATCTCAAATGGACCTTACTGGTCCGTAAAAATAGCAGACTTTGGGATCAGCCAACAAAGATTCCTCCAGGAGTCTCTCAATACGGTTGGTGTTGGGACGATTGGCTATGCAGCGCCTGAGCAGATCGGTCTTAATAGCAACGGCGTTGCTATGAATGATGATAACTCAAAGCCAGGTTTCCCTGCCGATATGTGGTCTATAGGCATATTGAGCGTGAAGCTATTCACAGGACAAGTACCATTCAAAGATCTAACAACACTTTCTCAATACTTGTCCTCGAGCCAAGAAGCTCGCGCTCTCAAACTAGAATCGCCATTGAAACAGAATGGCGCCAGCAAAACCAGCCAGAAGTTCATTGTCGACTTATTACAAGTCGAGCCTGACAAAAGAACGGGCGCATACCAAGCTAGTCTCCATGAATGGTTGGCTAAGCTTGGAGAGGTATCGGATGACGTGCCCAACGATGGATCGAATGATTTATCTCTGTGAGTCTCTCAGCATGATAGACGAATCTTTACAATTTCTGACAGGCTGCGTGTCTTTCCAAACAGGCTGGGAGCAGATCTTCAAAACGATTGGCTTCGAGCTAGCCAGACATTTGCAACCGATACAGACGCACCATCTGCAAGCACAACTCAGAATCCAAGCTTCCTATCCCCCCTAACAGCGCAGGTTCCCTTAGTGAAAGAACCTGCTTCTGCTACAGCCACTTCTCCAACGACAGAAAGAACAAAGACAACAACATCAGTCATTCGACGGACAAACTCCACCCTCGGGTCCAATCTGAGAAAGGACCGAGTGGGTGTTTCGACTAGGTCGTTGAACGAGAATCAACCAGTAGATTCCTCGTTAGACCTGCTCTTCCTTTTGCGTCAGCCCACTACCCTATCACATCAGGACCAGCTCACACTCATACGCGACAGCATTGAATTCAGTGTCATGACGCCTTCTTTAATTGGAGTGATTAATAAATTCTGTTCCGATTCCCAAGATTTGAAGATAGAAATGATGGCAAGCAGCCTCGAGGTTATCCAAGATCTAGTGAGGAAGGGTGAAGATGAGCAAGCTGTTCCTCTAGTTCGACTGATGCTCGACAACATGGATTCACTCTCTGATCCCTCTCATCTACAGGTGGTCCGTTTGACTGCTGCTGTAGTGATCGTTAATAGCCCTGGGTTTAGCACCGAAGCTCAGAAATACACTTCGCGGGACGAGGAGCTAAAAACAACTGTGGCTGTCGAGCTGTCAAAGAAGATTGATTGGTTGTTGAAGAAGCAAATGTTTGAAGATGCCATCAAAATCCTCGAACAAGAAAAGCTAGATCCGCTCATTCAGCTTGCGGCAACAGATGAAGGACAGAAAAGCCACATTGATCTCAACCCGCGACTACGGCTGGCAAAAGCATACATGGGACAGAGAAGATTTAAAGATGCCATTAAAACCCTGGAGCATGCAATCACGCACCCGAACGCCGACCAGAAACAAGTTCCATTTGTTCACAAGTCACTCGCGGAGGCATACTCTAAGATAAACTTTTGGACATCAGCCAAAAGTCACGCCTTGGAGTCCGTCACAATGCTCCAGAACACTCTTGGTGATGATGATAGGCACACACTATCGGCCATAAAGCTTGTTTATGACATCTGCAAAGCCACAAAAGATAAAGAAGAGAGTCATTGGGCGGGGTTATGGATGAAATTGGCCGGAAACCATGTCATGAGAATCCAAGAGGAAACAACACCGCCGCACAATTCGTCCATTACCGCCAGAGGCTTCTTTGAATGTCAGCAGGCCATGATCGAGCTAGCAGCCGATGATCCTGAGAAGGCGGCTATGTTAGGTGTTCGCTATCTTGAAGACAACTATGTCACCGAGGAACCAATCTGCTTCGAGTGCATCAAAAATTACCTCTTTCAAGGCGCCTGTCTATTCAGTGCGAGTGCAACAAAGTCTGTCTGCAAAGCACACACCTCTGAATACCGCAATTTCTCCGTCGTCCATTTCTTAGCAATATCGCGTCCTCGGGTCGAGGAGAATGGCGAAGGATGCCTTCAAGAAATGCGAGCTCTCCTAAACTTCGCATATCACGACCCATCTGTCGTCAATGCATTAGCAGAGTATAAACCCGCCGAACTACAATCGTCCTCGGATCTCGTATATGCATCCCCGCTGTGGCTGGCTGCCTTCAAAGGAAAGTCGAAGATTGTTGAACATATTCTGGCTCTTGATTCCTCAGATGCGTCGATTGGCGCGCGGAGCCTTTGCTCCCTTCCTTGGTTGATGCGAAAAGGTCATGTTTCCGTAGATGTTGTGGATACAACAATCGTCAAAGCAGTCCGTGCGCTCAGTGCGATGACTCTCTCGTCACTCCTTCAGGATACGCTTCTTCAGCAATATTGTAGTTGGACGTGGTGTTTCTCCGGTCATGATCTTCTGGAACTCGTGCTGCAGAAATGTGGGAAAGACCCTGGCGATCTGTTGGTGAGAGCATGTAAACCGGACAGCAAGAGGTCTCGTGAAACTCGGATGAAGCCAATAGCAATCGCCCTAGCAGACATCGATATATCATCGGGGAGTGTGCCAATTGACAGAGCAGCTGCGCTTGCCACCATTTCCAGCTATCAGGGAGATGGCAAGTCTCAGGACAGTTTAGACGGGCAACCAAGCAGAGGAACTTTCAAACATCGAATTATTCCGTCTCAAGAGCCAAGATCCGCTCTAGATCACCTTGCCATACGGCTAAGCGAAGCCTTAACCTGCATATCCCCCCGCCACGCTGGATACCAGAAGACCTTGCTCTCGAGGAGAAACGCATTCATGAACTTCGTCGCGAGATCAGGGTATCAACAAGAATGGCACATTGGATTCTCGATAGACGGGGCTCGGTCGATAAGAGAAGCCAACACTTCTGGAGCGAAGTCGAGATCCGATTCAATTACCTCGAAACAGGAAGCTTCCGACGGAACTTAGCAATCGGCATGTCCGCTGACGATCGACGAGCCCGGCGAACTTTGGATCTCGAGACGTCGCATATGCTAATGAAATGCTTACAACCTGTGTTGGATAAGATAATATAATACATTGCACTGATTATGATTATGAGGATATATAGCCGGCTCTTTTGCTATGGAGGACTTTCGGGGTGTGTTGCGCTCACAGTTTACAGCCGATGCTATACCATAATTTCGTCCAATTCTACAATTCCACCAAATTTGTAACCTAGCCTGATTCAAATTTGCCGTATACATGATTGAACCTCGGATTACTGAGACCATGACACTCAGTTTCAAGTTCTGAGAGAGAATAGCAGCTTATAGCGCTGCTAGAGAACTCTCGAATGTGACAGCAACCCGCACAATGTTAGTACAACCCAACGCAGGTAAGACGACATTCATGCCTATTAGAAGTCTCTTATTATTACTTAGAGGCAACGTCAAATTTAGAGGACAAGTCAGTCTCAGGCTCAGCCCTTCAGGGGTTTTCTCTTATAGCTACCACCGAAGCTATGCTGCTTTTATGCTTGAAAGGCGGGATCTGAGGCTGGCTTGGACTCTTTCAGGTGACTATCTTGGAATCCTGCTGACGTTGAGAATGAACACTATTCTATTACAAATCCTCACAATAAATGAGCCTCTATTCACAGAAAGGGCCAAGATGTTATTAGTGATGACGAATAATTGATGAGAAATCAAGACCACATCTCTGGTAAGACAAATCTTGTAATCCAACTTCGGGCCTAGAGATAATCCGTGATGGATGCATTGTGTAGGATTTTGACAGAGAAGTCTAGGGGAATGTTAGGTCCCTATTGGCCATCGGAGTGAATGATCATCTCTGAATGGTCATCTCCGGATTTGAAATACAATCAAAGTACCCATGTAATGTTTACGTGATAGCTGAGTGATTGGTCGATCAGCAGCTTTTTGAACCTTGGCATCGGTCTCGGTCAGACTATGAGAACCTAGGCACCATCTCTAAAACTATTTTACCCCTCACGTACGCCCAATAGGCGGACCAAATCTACTAGGAGTCCACACCTGGAAGTATCGAACATATTCTTCGTCATGTCATTCTCAATCTTCCCGCCGCATTGCAGAGAAATCGGAACCATCTTTGCTCAATCTGCGAACAAGGAGCCACAGCTCGTTCGGTCTCTTCAAGACCTGACAATTCTTGAAAATTATGAGCGCGGGGCGACTAAAATCAAAACAACCACGTTTTATTATATCAGCAATAATGACGAGTTGTATTTCGGGTTGACGTCGAAGGGCAAAGTGGACACATCGATCCTCGAATACAATTCAGCTCTCAAGCGCGTTGCCGATGAGAAGGTCTGGCCTGAAGCTCCGGCAAACGGCAACCTCACTCTGGCGCCTAATAACCTAACGGAGGGGTTAGCTTTCCTAAAGCGCCCTCAGCTGAGTTCTTACTCTCCTGGGAACGATAACAGCCTCATCCCCCAGTCATTTCTAAAAGAAACGTTGATAATGGAGCAACTATCTAAAACGGGGTCGGATTACGGCAATCTGGTTAGAGCGCCTCGAACTAACCTTGAACCAATACGTCAACACCCCGGGGTTCAACCAACTAGACAAAGCCCAGTTTATTGATGATATTGAATCAGCTGTAAATCATTTACACGCATTAGGCCTCGCCCATAATGCTATCAGTCCCAACAAGATCATGATTAAAAGAAACAAGCCAATTCTGGTTGGCTTTGAGTCTTGTCAGCCTTTTGGGGAGAATTTGAATTCACTCGGTTCTTCAGACATGAAGGTATTCTCCACTTCTGAAACAAAGAATGATATTCTGTCCTAAACAATCTACGTGATTGGATTAAGAAACCAGCCTAAAGGGAAAAATCAAGGAGAAGGAATCACGGATCATGGGACAAGATCATCGGGGCACGTAGATGCGGCTCAAAAGAAGTTCATCCAACTATCAAAACTGTACTCAATTTAACTGCGTCATTTGAAAACAAAGCATAATTGAATCCAATGGGTCGCGTGAAGTTTGTATCTTCGGCCATCCCAGAACCTGCAGATGGGTCTGCGCTGGAGGTTTGCCTTCTCTAACATCTCGTCTAATCTCAGTAGTTCGAATAATCTGACTTGCAATATTGAGAACCTTTCAATCAATTATAAAACGCCTTTTGGGAAACAATATATAGCTCCGTATAAGTCAAGATTCATACACTTCTCTAGGTTTTCAATGCCTCGATGAAAATTCTACGCAGAGTTAGGCGGGATCCATATTGCTAAATGTTGGACTACGCCACTTGGGCTGAATGAATCAGGACTCTAATAATAAAGGCATGCCATCGCATTATGCCGTAGGAACGACGGCCTGTCTGGAGGTTGCATTGGTGTACTGCGCCGCAAGCTGCTGCGCCTCCAGCTGATGAAGCCGGTGTGTTCCTTTCAGTGTCTTCATAGCCGCCGAACGGAAGCTGTTGGTTCTAACCGCTCAGCTTGCACCAATTGGCTGCAGCCGGGTCGTATTGAAACGGGGCCGTATTTCAAGGGTTAGAATCCATCAAATGTCACCGCCATTCAGCTTTTATAATAGACCAGGCTTAGCCAATTGGAACAGGATCGCTGGGTTCCCTTTGACTCTTGATATGCCGAACGCCCATCGAATCCGACACCAGATACCTCCCACTCATATCTCTCGAGGCAAAACATAAGCCATGCCGACCATTCAAGAGCTAAGCGAGCAATTAAACTATGGGAAAAAGAGGTCCAGTAGTGATGGAAGCTCAAAACTGAAAGAATTCGTGGATTTTTTCACTACTCCCTATGCCAAAAAGTGTCCGGCGGTCAAGTCATGGGGCGACTTCAAGAAACCCAACGTCCAACAATTCGTGTTGGAAATGACTGATCAATTTCTCCGCCAAGAAGGATCAACACTTTGGCCTGAAGATGAATCCTCTCCGTTATACAACGAGAGCCTCATCTGGCCACGGGATGAAAAGAAGTAAGTTAAGCTCGCCTCTTTACCCCTTCGTTCAAATCATTGTTAATGTTGAATACAGAATCAAAGAGCTGATGTGCAAGATGTTCTTCGCGAAGAACATGCATAAGCAGAGGAGCGACCACCAGACGGGCCAAAAGCGTAAAAGCAACCACGCCACAACGCCAAGGACGCCTACTTCGTCCAGCAACATGGACGCAAATGACGCCCGGGACGACAATCAAACGAAACCCGCACGAGAGCCAGGCAAACTGGATGAGACCGATCGTTCTGTTCTGGATTTATATGAGTTTCCGGAGCCCCGAATGCTTAGCCCCCAGCAAGAAGCTGAAGTCCGGGCTCTAGCAGAAGAGAGTTTCCCAACGATATCTTCTTCGGCTGAGCTTTTCATTGGCGCGGAAAGGCCTGGCAAAGACAAAGGCCAGGTCGAGGACAGGTTATCTTCTCAAACTCTCGAATCGACCTCGGCCGTGGCTTCCAAATTACCGGTTAATAAACTAAGATCGCCACTCAACAGGACTTTTGGAAACATAAGCAGATCCAGACTCTCTGCTTCCCCTTCCTCGACAGTGTCCCAAGGCCTCCTATCACCAGGCACCCACCCTCGCGCGCCTCAAGCTGCAGTGATAAACATTGACGACGCTCCACATTACTCGTCGTTAAATACATCGGAAAGGCGACAGGAAACTGGCTTAGCTCTCATGGAGGATGCCAGTTCGGCCGATTCGCGGATACCCCCAGAGCCCGAGATATGGTACTATGCCATCAAATCGCATAAGCCTAAAGTGACGAAATCGTGGGAATCGAAAGCGATATTTTCAGATATGACATTGGCGCAGCTCCGGGATGAACTGGTTCGCGGTTTTGACGATGCCACACCATCGGATATTCGCTGCACATTGAACGGACCTGCTGATATGAAAGCGGAGGTCGAGGTTGACCACACGAAGAAAAGTCATTTGCAGAGGCTGAAGATGATTTTCGAATCCGACATTAAGGAGGCTATTGAAGAAGACAGGGGCGTAGCTGCCACTTCTCCGCTGACTTTTCTTATCAAGATTGAACCCGCCTGAACGAGGTGTATAGCTCAATGGATACATTTAAAATGATACAACTTCTGTTAAGGATATATAGGTAAATTCCATCAGTTCCAACCGAAGTAGCCCATCCAGATTTGTTTGGATCGTGATGATTCCATGATATACTAAGACGCTGTGCCGATATAACACATGAAAACCGACTGCCTACGTAAGGATATGGGCCTTGCTATAAGCTATGATATTGGTTTTTTCTTATCCCTTCAAGACATTATCATCCCAATTCTTTGTAGTATACAATAATTCAACTTTAGCGAACTTGGACATTCATCTGCCAGGCCAAGTTTCTAAACTCTTCAATCGGGCTCATGCTCCATTTATTCAGCATTTCCCAGATTTCCAACCCGGTTTTTTCTTTTGCCTCGCTGCTATTATCGTTTTCTTTGTTAAACTTGTCAGAGTCAAGAATCTCTGCCGCAAGCCTGGTGCGGAGATGATCCGCCGGGGTTGGAGTGGCCCCGTTGTCCAGTTTATCAAGACTTCCTAGAGCAATAGCCAACAATAACGCCGATTGCTTGGGAACTGTTGTCATAACATGCGTCCTTATGATCTCAAACTCGTCATAGTATAGTCTGCCGCCTGTTGTGATTTCATGTAATAACTGCACAATCATCTCCGCGAATGCGGAAACGGCACCGGAATCGCCATGTGAGAGATCTAAAAGTCTCAGCCTCAGATGCAACGTATTTGGCAACGCGAATGGTCGCCGATGGTGGTCAGCTTGCCACTCGGGTGTTCTGAGTTCATCAATCCTCTTAATAAGTTGCTTGATTACCCTGCCAGAACTAGCACTCCCATGAACTCCCTCGGGACCATTTGCTGGTATCCGGAATACAATATCATCAAAAAGAGCCAAATCTCCGCGTGATAACGCTATCTCAGCCATGCGCAACACAAAATCTTCCGCCATGGACGAGATTTTTGAAGTCTTGCCATCATTCTGGCCGGTGGTGCTCCAAGAGGCCAACATCTCTGCTGCCCATCCTCCACCCAAATCTAATGCCTCCTTAGAGGTTTTAGACCACAAATGAAGCCAGTGTCTGCCAGTGTTGGAACTTGCCAATTTTCGGTTGTTCTGTACGTAAGTAGTGAACTCTCGAATGTCCTTTGGCTGTTTAAGCAGAAACAGCACATAGTCGCGAATCATGGTGAAATCTTCTACTGATATGCTGGGAGGAGCTTTCTGTCGCAGCAACTCTAGAAACTTCTCGGGACAGGTTGGAATCTGAGGCAGCATACAAGCTCCATTTCCAAATCCGTACTTCTCCATGAAGAGGGCTAGCCACCGTGAATTGGTTTGGCTAGATATGCGGAGAGCCTGGGCGGCAAGCTTTAGCAGGGCGTCACTACAAGGCTTGTGTTTTCTAGGCATGAGCATGCCCAACACCATATGGCCATCCTGGCTATGGTCAACAAGCGGTAGTTCTCCCCCGCTGCTGGCTAATTTCCATTCCGACTCTATGTCGGGGTACCTTTCGTTGAGCGCTGAGGCGATAGGCACGGCATATTGTTCCAAGAGGCGTAAAACCTCTGTGTTTTCGTTGTCCTCTGCGAGTAACCTAGTGAGAGCTTTTATCGCAGCCACCTGTATTTCGACATGGGAGCTGTGTCTCAGTATCTCGGCTAGGATATTCACAGCTTTTTGTGGGGTAGTGAAGCTCTTCCCGCGCAGCAGTTGCTCCACAGACTTCACTGTCGACACTTGGATAAGAGATTCCGAGACTGTGTGGCCGGTTTCTGATGCTTCTCTTGCTTTCTGCAATCTTAGCTTCTCTACTATACCACCGGAGAGCGACTCGATGAAAGCCTCCGCATCTTGGGGCTCAAGCTGGTTTAAGTGATGAGAGCTCAATAGATATTGATGCCAATCACTAGCTCGGGGGACTTCTACGATGAACTCCTTGACGAGGGGGCTGGCGAGTGAGGGTTGTGGCCCATCCGACAGCATCCGAACAAGCATGTAGAAGAGTCTGTATGCTCCCTCGATTTTGACTGGATCTTCCCGAATTCGCCGCAGGATAGATATTCCCAGCCCTGCCAGAAGTTGAGGAGGAAGACGGGCGCGGTTCAGTCTTAGAGATGAGACTATTTTATCGAACATCAAGCTTTCTCTCTCGTAAAAGCCTTTGGATAAGCATAGTTTAGAGTCGAAGGGTTGATTCTTTTCCGAAAATGGCTGCTTAGATAGAGAGCAATTCGTTCCGTGTGTACTGTCAAGACACAAAACAGCCGCCATCATCTGATTATCCAGCTCAGACCCTGGACACTCTGACAAAGACTTCGGATGCCAGAAGTCGAGCACAGTTTTTGAATGCTTCGGAATAATCGGTTCCATCCAAGTCAGTCTCCGCTTTATCCAGTGAGTGCCCATTTTCCAACCGGGTTTGACCATGCAGTCGAGAACTGTCACGGGTCGGAGCCGTCTCTCATCTTTTCGATATGCAGTTATAGCGTTATAAGTTGGATCAGGGTCCCATTCTATTGTTCTTGATGGTTCATCGGATTCATGTTTGGGGATATTAGTGTAATAACGATGAGGAGCGTCCTCATCAAGAACCTTGGCTATTGAAGCGGAGTAGGGAAACACCCGAGCCCAGAATCTTTGTGCCTCTTCTGTCGACATTCTATCACCGGTGAGATGATGGAGTGCGTAATCCCAAGCCATTTTAAGCCGCGTTTTGTAATCAGAATCGCCATTTTTACCATGAAGGTAGACTCGGAGCGCCACGCTCCAATCGTCAACGAAAACGCCGATGCTCGCGTGAGCCTTGGCAGAGCTCGGCGCTGGAGACAAAGCCACCTGCGGATCACAAAATACGACGTCCCGAGCTCGCTTCTGCAAGTACGAAGCGTCTCCAGCCTGAATAATGTGATGTTCTGGCCACAGACACTGAATTGGGAGTCCATTTGGCCATGGGATTTGAAGTGTCGAAGCTTCAGCATCAAGTCTCGTCCGATATCCAGCCCAGAGATTGTCCCGGTTTTCTGCCAACAAATCCAAGAATCTTATGACTAAAGGAGTAAACTCCATCGTCGATGACGACTTGCTAAACAACGGAAACCCATTCGGATTTTGAAACCCCAGGCGCTGATTCCCGGGTCGGAGGATCAACGACTCTGCTGCAAGGATCGTATCTAAGGTTGGTTGTAAAATCAGATTGAATATTTGCTCATCGGACCATTTCATCTGAACTTGCATATTTTGGTAGTCTTTCAAGCGAAATTCAACCACCTTAGGAATCAGCTGGTACACCGACTCCCAATCAGACCGACAAAAAGAGGGGGAATCAACCGTCATAGCCGCTGTTTCAAGAAGCGTCATCAAAACTTTGTTTGCCTTTGGAATATTCTCCCGAATATCCCCTGTTGTATGCCTAGCATCTGTCGCGGACAGAAGACTTAGCAAGGGCGGCAAGTGGAGTTGCTGGTCACTGTATAAAAGTTTTAGTACCATGGCGTCCTTGTTGAAGCGACGCGCCCATATCAATGTATTGATGTAAGCATCAATATCGCCCATGGCAATACAAAGCCGACAGGCAGCAATTGCCCAAAATGCCCTGACCTCTGCCGTGCGCCCTTGTTGGGATAACGATTTTCGACGAGAGAGCTCCGTTACGCGTAAATGATTTCTCACGTGGCGAGGATCGACAGGGCAGGGAATAGGACTATGTGAGAAGTTCCGCAGGAGAAATCCCCGCAGGGCTGGGCCGTCTGGATTCAATGACTCATCTTCATTGTTTGTACTGAGTTGAAATAGGTTCCCTAGTTCGGATTCTTTGTAATTCCAAGGCTCAAGGGCAGAGTAGCCGTGTCCCGGGTGTGCTTCTTGAAGTCGCTCAAACAGATTTATAGCTTCGGGCCTGGGGAGAAGAAGGAAGACCTCTATACTGATCTTGAGTTCCCTGAGCATATCGCTTGAGCGGCTGGAAGATGATCCAATGTCCAGCTGATACCCTTGATTGTGTTTGAAGAATAAACGTAGGAACGCATACCGTTTGTCCCTTGGAACTTGCTTCAACATAACTTCGACTGAAATCTGCTTTGATTCTCTCTCGGGAAATCCTTCGAGATAGGTCGCAAGCTGTACATCGGGCACTAAATTGTGACCCCAAGCACGAACAAGATATTTGAATAGAGACCTCGGATGCCTGGCAACTGAATCATGCCTAGATATCCCTTGGTGGTCGATTGCTTTGTTATCAAACAAGGCCGGACAATCCTCTAAAGTCTCGATTAGAAGGGACCAAAACTCGGATGCAGCCTCCGGATCACAGTGTCGACGACTGTATTGTCTTGCAAGCGGTAGGATCACCTTATCCCTGATATCACCGATAGGTGCGCTATGGAAGTCATAGTTTGCGGCGAGTAGTTGAAATACTTGAAGCCTCAAGCTTCGACTATGAGCCAAAGATTGCCGGACTTTTTCCCAACTCACTTTGCTCTCTGACGCTGAGCAAGACTTTTTGAAGTGAATCTCAGTTATTGTGGTTCGATGAACTTTTCTTACTCGCTTCAGAACAGATTTTCTGACCATATGGTTATCCGCGAGCAAGTCTCTCCATCGAAGTGGCACAGACTTGTGTGCACTGTTTTGATCGGTCCATGCCAGAGCCATTTCAGCTGGGCAGCTTGGCAGAAGATGCGCATATTCCATGTCCAATGGACGTTTATCCGGATTCCGATTGCCATCATTGAGCATCAAAAACAACTCCCCCATTCTCTGTTGACGGTCAGTCCGTGTCTGGCCTCCGGCAAGAGCTATCCCACGGAGACTTCGGATGAATAACCGTAGGTCTGTCAAGCTAAACTGAGAAAGTAGCTTGACGATGCCCTCGGATCCACCGAGAGCATCCCACGTGGGCGCAAAAGTGGCATCACCGCGAAGCTGGGCCGTGAGAACGGGCAACGCCAGCCGTCGAAGAGTTACACTATGCCGCTGACAAACAACGGCGACAGTGACCCGAGGGTCTTCGGCGATGGACAGCCATGTTCGGACTGGTAGATCCGGCAGGCTTCCTGTCGCCACTGAATCAAGGAGCTGGCTTGTGATTGAGGTATTATTAGCTGTTGGTGATGTGAGTGCTCGACGGAGGAGCACCGCCTGGTCCGCGGGCTTCGCGTCCCGGAGCCGGCGAATGTCGATCTTGGAGGTCGCCGCCGCCGTCACCGAGGATATAGTCCGCCTGAGACATGTGAAAACTGCCGGTCTTTTCATCATGTCTACTGGATTCCCTTCTCCCGGCGACGATTCGACACGGACGACCGATTAATGCGCCGTCGCCGAAGGAGATGTTGAGCCGAGAACCCCGGTCAGTCTATGCAGGACCCATTCCGCTACTCGGCTGATCAACCTTATAGCCGGTCGGAAAATCTCCTATTTCAACAAAACTAGTCCTCTTGACGTACTTATATTTAATAGCTCCTCTGGAAGATTGTAGGAGGAGCTCTTCTACGACAAGCTCTCCACGTGATGCACAAAATGTCTCCCAAAATACAGCCCCAACATCAGAGCTCCGGTTGTCCAGTACCCCAGTTTCCAAAAAGCTTGGCATTTACCTAACTTGGACTGCAAGGTTTCTCGAATTCCAATTCACGGCGCTCGCTTTTGCTTTCGAGTACTCTTACTGTCGAGTGTAATCTGATAGGAATGCGCATGCCGTCCCTCGTAATTGGGAGCTCCATTGTAAGTATTTGGCACGCTTCTTCCTCATCAAATTATCCCGGCGTTTGTTTATTTGAGACTCAAGAATGGGCTGAGTTTTTGACCCACTTTCCATTTCGGGTGAAAAGCCGGAACACGACGGATTTCCGAACGCGTAACCCTCAACTTTCATGGTATTCATCTACGAACCAAGCGAGCCTTTGATAATAGATTAGCTGGGCTTCAGCAAAGTAAGCTCATGATAAGCCTCATGCTCTTCTCTTTAACTTCAGGCACCCATCAAGCGATTCAACGAAGCAACGAAGCAACCAACATCTAAGACTCTTCGGCATCGGAAAAGACTGGCCCGTCTTTCCGGTTAATCGAATTTCCGTCTCAGGGTAACTCTCACCCCAGAATGCTGACAAAGCAGTAGTTGCGTGGGGGTCACACTACCCTATACATGATGCAAAGAGCACAAATTCAGTTCAAACTTTTGAGATTTCTATATGTCACTAACAAGAGAATCTATCTCTTCAATATGTATAGGAAGGGTAGTTATTAAAGTGACGGGTTCCCTGGTTCCAGGAGTTACTCTTCAATATCCGAAAGTGACAGATTGTGTTAACCGTCAACATAATGCGGATTCAGTAGTGTAAACTTCAACCATCTGAGTTTGATATGAGTGACTACAAGATTTCAGGCGCATAGTTTCAAAACTGCACCAAAAATAGTCTCAAAACATTGAACTTGTGATGTATAATTTAGTATAATGTGTTGTGTTATTGCCTATACGGAGATTCTAAGAATCCAGGGAACCTACCAGAGTTCCACAAGATCGGAACCCTAAAGCTTGCTTCGGCGTTTACAAAACCAAAGAAAACCAACCAAGGCTCAGATACCGAGTGACCGGCCCTGAAGATAGAATCAAACATCCCCAACCCGCCTCCAACGGTGGTCTAACAGAGGATACTGTTCCCGCTCAGTTAACAAGCAGAGGCCAGTCGGGGTTGGCACTTCTAGCTTGAGCGTAACTTGGTACCGCGTCGGCATTCGGATGTGTGTGTGTGTTCCGGGCTTGGGACCGGGGGGCGGGAACGAACTGGGCTTGCGTGAGAGAAACGAGTACGAGAAGTTGGAAACAGTCGTGTATAGTTGAAACGGGGTTGTTTTTGCGATGCGAATCGTATGAGAGGAATGAACTTCGACTTCCGAATTCTCTGGAAACGTGCGGACTTAGCAGCGCCGGCAGCGAAGTCCGATGGTGATATACCCCGGAGTTCTGGACAAATGTAAAATGTTTCAGGGAGGGATCGTCAACCTCGTCGCTAAAATAGCCCCCGTCGGCTGTGTTCTTGGACAGGGTTCAGCCGTGATGCAACAGCAATTGTACTGAGTAAAAGTAATGCGTCAAATTTCAAGTGTATAGAATAAACTATTGGAAATGAATATATAAGAAACAGCTTTCCCATGTGATTTGTAGTCTTGTCTATCAACGGCCCGAACAACTCATCATCTAATTATTCTCCCTTTTCGATGATCTCCTAACTTCGAACATGAAAGCTTCCACGATTCTCAACATTTCGTTTCTCCAGGTGGTGTCGAACTTATACCTCGCCGAAGCTGCGATTGCGGAGCAGGAGCCAATACGACTTCTTAGTGAAGACCCTACCTTGCATTTCGAAATTCTCGGCGGCCTCGGGCAGGCTATCGGCGAAAGGAAGTGACATAGCTCCCCTCCTCGCAGCTGCAAAAGATATCAAAGTTGGAGACTTTGAAACATTCTCTAAAGTGTTATTCAAGCTTGCAAATAAGACGAAGTCCCAGGCCCTGGACCCTACTCGCGCGTACGACCCTATCAATGTGAGAGACACTTGGTTCTCCGTGGCAAACTACTTTCGCCGTGCGGACGGCTTCACTAAGGGCAGCTGGGACAACCCGAATATCAAAGAATATTGGGACGAGCAGCTCGCCGCCTTCAACAAAGGCCTGGCAGCGTTGCCTATCCCTGGGGAGCGTGTTCAGATCCCCGCCGACAACTTTATTATTGAGGCTATTTGGTACTCCGCAGACAAGGTTAAAAAGAAGAGGCCAACATTGATCATTGGCAATGGGTATGACGCCGCACAGGAGGATTTATACCATATCATGGTCGTGCATGCATGGGCTCTTGGATGGAACGCCTTAACATACGAAGGCCCGGGACAGCCCACCGTTCGGAGAAGCCAGGATCTCGGTTTCATCCCCGACCGGGAGCGCGTTGTTACACCTGCTGTCGACTATGTATTGAATGAAAAATCCGACGAGGTTGATACTGAGCGATTGGCTCTGTACGGAAATTCTATGGGTGGCTACTTAGCAGCCCGAGCTGGAGCATTTGAGCTGCGGCTAAAAGCTGTGGCTTTGAATGGCGGCGTATTCTCTGTTCACGACTCATACAAAGCACAGCTTCCTAATGACCCTTTGGAGATTTATGAAGCAGGTAAAAAAGAGGAATTTGACCAAGCCGCACTATCACTGCTTACTCTCAACTCCACTGTCCCAACTAGTATTCGTTGGGTTCTCAAACACGGACTTTGGGCTTTCAAGACCAAATCCCCATATGAATTCTTCAAGAAAATAGAGCAATATACCCTGGAGGGCATAACTGACCGTATTGATATGCCCGTCTCCGTTGCTGATGCCGAATTCGAAGGGTTCTTCAAGGGCGAACCACAGCGAGTGAAGGATACACTGGGTGACAAGGCTACTTTCCATCTCTTCTCTGGCGAAGCCGGGTACCACACTCAGTCCGGGGCCTTTCAAGAAATGACTCGCGTGATCTTTGGCTGGCTTCATCAGACGCTGGGCTAAAGATTTTCTGCGCCGTTTGAAAACTTTGATGGGTGTGCTGGAGATGATCTTGGATGCTGTACGGTGTGTAGGATGACATGGGCAAGGGGGAGAGGGGGATGGAGGCACTCTTCCAGATATAGACACTTGAACATATTAGAACGGGAGTTCAAGTTAGTTTTGGAGTTGAGTATACTCCAACGCGATGGTTTACGCTGAGGTCTCATAGCTTGACAAAAAAGTTAGGTGGATAGTGATAACAAAACAGTTCTACTTGACACATATCTTTAAAGCAAGTGTACGATGACGGGCCCGGTTAGATATTTGCTTAGTAAGTGTTCCATAGATATTATGACCGGGGTGGAGGCTGTGAAATAAAGCCTCGGTAGCAAAAACAAGACTGGTGGCAATCTTAGCTGCCTAAGCATTACAAGCACCAGACTGCTCGGAGGTGATGTAATGCTCACGGCGGTGAGATTCAGAGTGCCTAGATTGGAACATGAAGGTTTGATTCCACAAGATTAAGTTTTAACGCAAGTCCTCTTGATCGGATAATTAACTTCTGTGCCGAATATCTGGTATTCAGGTGCCGTTATAATTAGACTGCTATATCACGTGTAATAGTGTCAGCTAAGTAGCTTACTGCCCGAGTGTGCCGTGAGGACTGCTCATCTCATTGTTAGGCTCGGGGAGGCCCATTATAGCCATGTTTTTTATGCTACGTAGCAATGTTAGCATTTGACATGGCGTGCAAGAATGGGGTCCAAAAACCAAATTTTTGTCATGAAGCACTTTGGTTGATCACGAAGAGCCGTTTTGCGTCCAAATCTTAAGCGTAGTCATGCAAATGTACGCCACGGCCAGCTTGAAAATAGCACCAATACCAATGGCAAGTCTCTCCCGCGCGAGGTGGCTTAGCTGCGAAACATCCACTGCCATGGAGGCGGAGCCGGATGGTGAGCTTGCCGGTAAGCAAGATCAAATGCGGGTAAGTTTTGGTCAGCTCGTATCTAGTAAGAGAGGGAGTGTGCCGATGGAATCGATTTTTAGCAAGACCCATCAGCTAAGAGATGAAATTGGGATAGACAAAAAAGTACTATAAAGCTTCACTTCTTCCAGCTGCATGTACGGAACATTCAGCACCATCTTCTCAGCATCTCATCTGTCTTTCAATCATACAATCAGTATCCTTTTCAGTTTGGTTTTCTCTAAGTTTTGATATCCATTCCTCTTCTTCTAATCATCACTTAATACAAGCAAAACTTGACTCTTGCTTTGGTTCGAAAATCCAGCATTGAAACAACAACACTGCTCATTCCGGATCCCAACCTTAGCCATGCAATACCTCAGCATCATCGCCCTGACCATCGCCTTGGCTGGCGTTAGCAACGCGGCCCCTCATGTTACTCGGCAGGCCATCAACGGTTCTGACTGTGGATTTGATTTCCAGTGCAAGAGCAACAACTGCCTGAATGGTATCTGCCAGGACCCTTCCCGTGGGGCTGTCAATGGCTCCGACTGCGGGTTTGATAGTCAATGCCGCAGTGGAAACTGCCAGGATGGAATCTGCCAAGACCCCAAGCCAAAGCAGACCACGGGATCAGCTATTAATGGCTCCGACTGCAGCTTCAACGACCAATGTCTGAGCGGGAACTGCAAGGGGGCATCTGCCAGGCTCTCAACAACGGAACAGCCATCAACGGTTCTGATTTCAGTTTCAATGACCAATGCCTCAGCGGAAGCTGCCAGAATGGTACATGCCAGGACCAAAAGCCTAAGCCGAGTGGTGGCTCGGCTGTTAATGGCTCTGACTGCGGATTCGATGATCAGTGTCTGAGCGGAAATTGTCAGGATGGTATTTGCCAAAACCCTAAACGTGGATCAGCTATAAACGGCTCGGACTGTGGCTTTGATGATCAGTGTTTGAGTGGAAACTGCCAGAATGGTATTTGCCAAGATCCTAAGCGTGGATTAGCAATCAATGGTTCAGACTGCGGGTTTGATGATCAGTGCTTGAGTGGAAACTGCCAGAATGGTATTTGTCAAGATCCTCGTGGTGGAGCTTAGGAACTTTTCAGTGACCATAGATGCAATTTCATCATCAATGGTGTCATCAACATCATTGATACACGAAAGCCAGGCGGCCGTTGCTGAGGCTCCGGTGTGTGATGGGCACGGGTGCAAGGTCATAACGTACCACTTGAATACGTCATGGTGCGGTGAGTAGGTTTTCGGTCTTTTTCCGGGGAGATCGCGTTTGATATTGAGACTTTGATTTTGTTTTTGGTTTTAGATTAGCTTTGACTTAGATTTATCATTAGAGTAGACGGTAGCTGAGTAATTTGATTAGACTGTTTGTTCATACGACGTTTATTGTTAAGATTAATACAGTTTGCTCTTTAGGATCTCCAGAGGTGAACCATGGTAGCTAAATTGTGTTCTCGAAGAGGAGAATGCGTATATCTTTTGCCCTCTATTGGATAGTCCGGGCATGACACTTCTCCTAGGCCACTCGAATTCCGACCAACAGGCCGCAATGGACAGAAAGCACCCGGAAGAGTCATTGAAAAGGTTGACAAGACCCCAGTCTCCAGCCTGTTGGACGCTGTATTAGCATAAGGAAACAGAGAAATGGCTTTCGAGATATGCGGACCCAACACATTAATTGGACCGCCCCTCTGTTCTGCCTTGGATTGTGCACGTTCCTTGTGGAAGATATTATGATGGCAAAATACCCACGATTACGAGCTGAATCTGTAGACAAGTTCAAGTTTTATTGTGGTTTTCAGTTACATGTGAGATATCGGCCTGCCTCAGGCTGTTTAGTTTGACTAGAAACCGTTCGAATACTGCTCCAACCCCAAATTTGAGCTTGGAATTCCTGTTTTTTTCTAACAGTCTCAGGCCATTCCATGAGCAATGTCAAACTCGGGTGTCACAAGCGACTCCATTTAACAGGTAGGCAACTTGGAAAGCTTTCCTTGACCTCCCAGGCAGTTAGCAGTGGTGCTGACCTTCTCACTCTTGCCGTCTCCCTTCTTAACACCCTTGTATTCCTGGCAAACCTTCTTAGTAACACCACAAGAGTTGCTAATGGTAGCAGTGTCGCCGTAGTTGGAGTTGATGCCGGTCAGGTCGGACTTGAGCGTGTTGGCGCGGACATTGGAAACAACAACGTGACGAGGACCACCATTGTTGGTACAGTCGCCACAGCTACGGTAGAGTTTGCCGACATTGACAACAGTATAGTCACGGATAGTGACAGTTCCACGGCCATTGTGCTGGACGACCTTATCGTCGGCGTTCTGGGCTCCACCACCCTGAATGAGGACATCGCCGGTTCCGAGGGCCGAGACGGCATCTGATAGCATCAATAAGTTAGGAAACAAAATTTTCTAGTCAGCAAATTCGTGGGAAACTTACCCTCGCAGACATCACGGAACCACACGTTTTTCAGGGTACATGCACCCTCGCAGTGAACACCCTCGAGCTGACGAGCGCCAATGATGACGTTGGACAAGGTGGCGCCGTTCTTGAGAATGAAAACTGCATCCTTGTCGCCGTTCTCGCCGCTCTTGCAAGCAACACCACGGTCAAACTCGCGGTTTCCAAGATCGACCGATCCACTGATGACGGAAGGCTGAGAAAGGGCAACAACATCCCCAACTCGTGTGGGAATGTTGAGAGTCTGGGCAGAAGCCAGGCCGCAAGAAAGAAGAATGGCAAGGGTATTGTACTTCATCGTGATTTGTTTGCTGTTATGGATCCTTGATCTGGATTGGTACGTGTTGATTCAAGACTGTTTGGTTCACTGATGTTATTGCACTTCATTATTTCGTCTCGGATTGATCTTTCCTTATATACTCTTCAATATTGTGATTATGCTAACTATATTGCAGATGCTGGTAGTTAAGCTCTGATTGGAGGAATATTTCCCGATAGCTCTCTCACCAACAATGCAACCTGAGACAAGAAGCTATCCTAACGCTGTCTCAACTAACATGCCACGGAACAAAACAAATGAAGCAAGAATGGAATAACCACTGCAACTCTTAGCGGGCCGCAAATTATAATTCACCCGATTTTCAGGGGGTCAGACTCTTGACGTGCAACTTTATTTTGTAACACGAGGGTTTCAAGCTCAATCCTTCCAATCGTATTCGCTCGGCATGATGCTCGGAATGTCACCTGTCGCTATTTTGTTTCACGCTAACGGGATGTGGGAGGAGAAACGGACAAAATTGAGCAACGAGCCAAAATGGGCGACGGAAAGTGACCCCACGGCTTCCGTGATGTTCAAGACCTAAAAGTACGAGCTTATTTATTAACATCGTATACCAAATTATTGATTCTTGGCAAAGGACCAATTCTTGGCAAAAGACTGCTTCGAATGTGCGACTCTAGTTTCTCCACCACTAAGTGTTGAGAAAAGGAGCGCCAAGAGGAGAAAGAAAAACTCCGTGTAGCAGTGTCAAAAGACCGTTTCCTGATTCTCTCAGATCAACAATAATGATGCTGCCTTGGGTTAAGAGGCTGTGCAGTGTTTATAGTCGCACGTATCCGAGCGAGGTAAATGTCCTTTGGGGGAGGTAATGGGAATTCACATATGATCAGATATTGGCAAGTCTCGAGGCACTACCCAAGTAGGCATCTAAATCAGCAACGCGGGGAAAAGCTATGAATGTTTCAGGCATGATTACCTAGATCATGTTCCATTTCAGGATTATGAGCGTGCAAATTTGCCATAAGAAGCTTAGTGCTCGCCTCATTATTGCCTAATGTGTTATCCAAGATTGAGTAGGGGCTCTGAGGTAGCAAGTGTGGTGATCGGGTCTGTTACCGATTGGATGGTAGGCCTTGCACCCAATGAATGCAGCTGTTGGGGCTCTGAGTTATCACGGCGTAAAATGAATCTTGTCTCGGTTAAGAGGCCTGAACTAGCCACGGTCATGTTGCTCGTCGAGTATAGGTCTCACACGCATAATGTCTCGACAGACCCCTGGCACTTTTTCTCTTGCTAGACGTAGCCATAAATGTATCTGGTGTTTATTTTGTTTAAGCCCCCTGCGTGGCCGGTCCTATTGCCATTCTATAGCCTACTGTTTTACGTTCAACCTCAGGGACCAAGAGATGAGTGGCAAGATTTGAAGTCCACATCGTCTTTAGCTTCCGTGGAACCATCAAAGCATACGAGAAGAGGATATTCTACAATATCTTCCACGTGTTCTCTGGGGCTGAGATGCGTTCCCCACGGCAAGGCTGAGCACTTGTACGGGTGTATCATGCTCTCGACTGGGGCAAGTATGCCGATCACTTGCATGGATAATGAAGCGGTTGATTTTTCCGTAGTTTTCTGATAGAAAACTTGACCTGGCACATTCGGATTGTTTGAGCCACTGCTCTGTGCACCCCAACGAACGAGAAGGTGCAGAGGCAAAGATCACTCTTCTGGGCCATGCGGAAAATACCATATCATAGAACTTTGAAAGAGTATCGAATTTAAGCAAAGCTGCCATTGGTATACCTAGTTTTGAACACTGATCAATACTACCCTCACTGGTTCCAGCAGAGTAGATATCGAGAGCGACATCGAATCTCATCTTGTGACCACCTGGTGTGGAAACAGCACCCCCTCAAAAAGTCTCGATGGCATTCAGAGTACCTTAAGGGATTTCTCCAGTAACCGGATTGTCCCCAGGAAGTTTAGACAACGGACCATTCAATCCAACATCTTCCTCAGGCGCAGGAGTGGCGGGTACCTGGGCACTAGGTTGGCCAGCTTTCCCACCAGCGAGAACGGCGAGACTGCAGCCGGCACTATCAGGGCCACCTTCGCAAGTATCAAGTGCCGTCTCGAGCCTATCCTGGTCTGTCCAGCCTTGTAGGTAATCACCATGTAGTCCGTAGCCGCTGGCATCTCCATGGGCAAATACAAGACGGTTGGGGTTCTGGACTGAGCCTGTATCGTAGAAGAACTCGAAGAAGACAGACAAGATGGCTGTTGGGTGCGACTCAGGGCAGACTCCGCCGTTGTAGTCACCTATGGCTGGGAAGGCCATCTAAGGGTCACACTATTAGCCCGTCGATTCTGGCCGGGGCAGATCCGCTAGGGATAACAACTTACATGGCTCTTGTGGTTGTCGGAGTCGAGATTCTTGCCATCCCAACATGACGGGAAGAAGGTCTCGGCACGGATCCGACCGCAAGGTAGGCGAGGGAGAGTCGGACGTTCACCTTCGTTGGGACCATCTAAACAAAAAGTCTGGATAGCACGTTGCGTAATGTCGGAACTATTGTACGTTCTGCCAAACAATTAGAACTTTGTTCACGTAGATGAGACTGGGTAAAGTACCGGAGAAACGGGTTGCCGGTAACCATGCGAAGCCCCTGAGGAGGAGCTATAGGCTTCGGGGCAGTACCACAGTTGGTCCGTCCCGGAGCATAGTCACAAGCCCGTTCGATATAATATGCGACCTAAATCGACAAAGGCAGTTTATAAATACCAGTCTTGGGTGTTGGGCAGTGAGAAGACGATTCACTTACATTGCCTTCGAACTTGACAATTTCAAACTTGCCATCGGAGCGCTCGTGGTAGAGCTGAGGCTGCCAGTAATTGCTGTTATCGAGAACCTTGTCGCAAGTGGTATTCTTCGCCGCGACAGCCTGCTCATTCGTCTCTGTCAGGGCAAAGTTGGTTCCCCCAGTTACAGCATGAACGTGAGAGGAAATCTGGCCTGGAGAGACAATAGGGTCGCCTCGTTGAGTTGTCAATGGCTGACAATTGACGGTGAATAGCCTGTCACCATGCACGGCCGGGAAAAGACAGATGGCCAGAGCGGCCACAGTCTTCAACAATCGCGGACTCATTCTGGAGAGACTAGTTGCTTGTTTCAAAGAATGTTTTGAAGAGGAACAAGATGCTGAGCTGACTCCTTGCTTTCTTTCCTGCAAACAAATGTGTGCAACAGCCGGTACAAGCTAGGTCTATATATTCTGTCTCAAAGGGTAAGAGATAAGCATTCAAATCCAAAAGGCACTCCACCAACCTTCTTTAAACGGAGCTAAATTTCGGCGCTTGGGTGGGAGTCGCCGGGTGTTGTTTCAAATCATCCTCAGGCGCGGTTTCCCACCGTAAATGGACAACCTTGAGCAAGACACAAGTCTTCTTTACATTCCATGCCCCTAGAATTGCTGTCATTACACAGGGAAGACGCATATTCGGCAATAAATTCGGTACACGGGCCGATAAATTTGGCACAGAAGCTATAAGGCCGATGCCAACTTCTAGCTAAGTGAAGATATGGGTTGGCTTTTTGACGACCTATGAAATGACTACCACATTCCCCTTCTACCGCTACAGCTTCTTTTTAATGTACAATGTACAAAGAGTTAGTTAATAGCTAGGTAGGGTTTCTTTGGTACCCTACTTCGAATATAGGAGGCATTTTGCTCCTTCGCGATACCTTCCGTGCACCTTGTTCTATAACAACCATGGAGGGGTCTTCTACTGTTTCTGTTTGGGACGTTAACAACTCTTCGTTTCATATTGGGATAAGAGGTTGTAATTGCCTTGTCAAAGTAATTAAGGGGATTCTAATCTGGCTCTTCGACACAGTACTACTGATAAATTGTTACCATTTCTCCTTCCCTTTGCGAAATTCATCACTAGCTGCATTAGTCTCAGTTGCCCGAGCCAGATTTTGAGCCTTTACTGAATGAGAGACGACTTGGTCCTGGTCCTGCCTTCGCATGGGGTCTTTGTGTTGGCTTCCCTAGCATCGTCTCGGAGACGGATGCCGCCCGTAGGTGTCTCAGATATATCATGTAATCTACGCCCAGATCCTTCAAAGTTTACCGTCGCGCGCGGTGGTCTACAGTTACAAGGGTGGTTAGATTAGCAGCTTGGCAGGGTTAGGGGACCACCGAAGTCTGGGCCGCCACATCTTGGAATCTAGCAGGGGGTGGGGCTGACAGCTCTGGAAACGAATATCTAGCTCTGGCTTTGGCTCGACTCCAGTTTAGGCTATGTCACCTTAGCCAGACGAATTCATGCGAAATCTACTGCCTAGATGTGAAGAAAAGGTTTGGGATGGTTCATCGCATATCAATCAGTATTGAGCATAAGTATTTCGGCATCTCCTAAGGCCTTTTTAATAATCCAGGATTCTTACTTTCTTACAACAAAGTTTTAGTCTCAGCTCGTACGAGATCTGAAGCGCACCAGCAGGAGACCATCCCATTTTATATGCTCATAATATCTGGTTATAAGAAAGGCCGTCGCCTCATCATACATACTCCACTAGCCAACACACTCTTGACGCCGGCTGCCAGAAGAAAGCAGGCAAAACCAATCGCGTCATCGCCGGTCGCTACCACTGGTTCCCAAGTTCCGAGGACAACGAGTCCAGCGCGCAAGCTCTATCACATGAGGCCGTCAACCGTGAATTTACCGCCTTCTGTGAGATAAATTGCGGACAGCATGGGCCCATGCGTTGAAAGGCTTCCGTAGATTACAAAGTAAAGTACTCTGTAGTTGACTAGGCGTGAGGAGGCTGCTTGCTCGGTGGCATTCGTTCCATTTAGTAGCTCAGTACTTGAAAGGAAGATTATCATGGCCTTTACTTCGACTTCCGCTCTTAGTAGAGCATCGAGATGATGATACTAAAGAAAACTAACACTACGTAGGTGAGATACCGTCTTGGTGGTGTAGAGAGCGGTATGGAATTGCGATTAGTCTAGACTTATCTAACGGCTTGAAGAGGAACAGCTTGTCAGTTCGCGATTTTACGCGTTCCTCTGGAACAAGTCAAACAAGCCTTCTGAAGCTGCAAAATGTATCCCTCAAGTACACTACTGGAACATCAGTAACGAAAACTTCTGATATTTCTAACTCGGTGATTTCCAGTCCGCCAATTCATCATGACCAATGTGAGCCATTCTATAACATTACCATCGTGACACGCAATTAGCCTCCCTTCATAGTCACATACAGTCGCAAAGAAGTGCGACTACCATCCGATGAATCCACATGTACCGTGTCGCATCAGTGCTATAATCCTTGTTGGCTGGCCGCCCGTGTGCGCGGGTTGTAAGTGGACGAGAGTCCAGACGGAATGAAAATGGAAAGATGTCATTAGGAACGAAAAGCTCTGCAACGCTGTCTTCGTGCTGCTATATACATAATTCATCACCTGATAGGATCTATAGTACTAGGAAATCTAGAGGAGAGTGGTCTGAGGTGTGGCGATAGGGCGTCAGCGAGGACACTCTCAATTGCTTCAGCAGCTTTCATCCCAATTTGCTGACGCGCAGCGTCCTCGCATAAGGTGACGACAGAAAGGTGGCAAATGAAGTCTTGAACGATGAGGGTGTAGTTCATGAATTCTTTAGAACTAAGCACCTTTATTGGTTGGGGTCTCTCAGTCTTTTACGTAGCATGTCAGAAGGGGTTTTGGCAATGGAGAAACTTCGGCGTTTCATAGTGAGTTCTTCCCACTTCTCGATTCATTTGCAAATGAGATAACATGATTTTAGGAAAACTCTGGGCCGAATAAATTAAAATTAACCATCCGGGATGCTCGCCGCTTCATCCATACTCATCGGGTAAGCGCAGTAGCTTTCTCACCAGATGATCATTGGCTCATCTCGTGTTCATACGACATGACGGCTAGGGTTTGGGAGATATCAACTGGCGAATGCGAGCAGGTTCTCGAGGGTCATAATTCCAAGTTAACCTCAGCAGCCTTCTCGGCGGATAGCCAGTATCTCGCTTCCTGCACGTATGTTGCGGAATGCATGTATAATAATACAGTCAAGATATGGCATGCGGCGACTGGAGCGTGTGTGCAGACCCTCAATACCGACTCTTTGATTGCCCGAGTTTCGCTCGACCCTATGACAAACTCTCTCCTCTCTACGGATATCGGATTTATAAGTTTGGATCTTCTGGGTCTTCCACCTACCACTAGAAATGAGTTAGTCACTGCTGTTACTCAACAAGCCAACCGTGTGGGTTATGGAATATGCTCCGATGGTGAATGGGTTGTGAAAGGTCGACAGGAGAAGTTACTTTGGCTACCTACGGAGTATCGCGCATCTTCATCAGCTGTGGCAAGGTCAATAATAGCTCTTGGCTGCCGCTCAGGTTGTGTACCATTTTTTTAAGTTCTCTTGAGGTAGAATCAAGCATGGGGACGTTTTTGATTCTAAGGACCTTTTTCTTTCGTCAAAGAGCGAGCGAGATGGGAGTCTTTTTTGACTTTAGTCAGAATCCAAGAACTGGCTACTACTCTCTGCATTGAAGTTTTCATTTTGGCTTCGATTCCAGACGATGAGAGAGGCTAGACTGAGCCCTTGTTGGGAAAATTACAGTATTTCTTTCCTCAAATAACCGCAAGCTATCTGCTCATGGGGGCCCATTGTTTTGAACAAGAACTATCAGGATTGCAACGATGGACCAAAAGAGAGCTCAGGGTTCGCCTTTTCTAGTACCCAGTGATAAGCAACATGTATTCAAAGATTATTAAGTGGTCATCACATCAAGACCCCCATACATCCTACGTAGCTCAACCCATCAACACCAGTATGTTTGAGAGCCAACGCACTCAACAAGACGAAAGTTTACTGCATCTAATACATATCAGGCCCCATATGAGATAAATGACCAAGATAGCATACTATTGGCTATTTTAGTCCTTCCGGCATGATTTAGCCGGGACACTCTGGCTCGTTCAAAAAGGTCAGATCCGGGGCAGGGATGAAAATAAGTCAGGATTGCTCAATCCCTGTCAAAGGCCTCCATTCCTAGATCATAGCCCGTAACCTCCAGGGACAGGGCGCCCTTGAGAATGCCTTGCGCGTGGGGCCAACCTTCGAACATCTTGCACTATCCTGACTGAATCCAGCCGCAAAAGTGAACACAATACATGTTTTCTACCTCAATCAATTGAGAACACATTAGCATTCTAGACCAAGTAGCATGTCTTCATTTTTATCATGGCTCAAGCCAATGAGCCAAGAGGAAGAAGATGAGGTTAGAAGATGCCTCAAAGAGAGGTCGCAGAGGCTAGAGAAATCAGGCTACGACGCGACACGGGATGGGCCCGTGGACGTGGCTCTGGCCCTCCGACTAGGCGAACTCCTACGTCAGGACTCTGTCAAAGAGTGGTGCTTAAAGGACGGCCCTGATGCACCAGAGTTTGCAAAGACCTACCTCGACCTCCTGCAGGATTCCTGGGGTAGCCCCGTCACCGGGCTCTTCAAGATCTCAACCGGCCTCAGTGGCGCAGCAGGACCTCTGGCGCCCATTTCTCAGTATCTTCGCAGCGGCTTTGCTGTCTCGCGCGATGTCGCTGCTGCTTCCCAACACCGTCTTGCTGTTGACCACCCGGAAGTACCTGGTCCAGTGCCGCAGGCGGCCTCAGACGAGCTGCGAGGGCTTCAATCGGGAACCGTTCAATTACAGCATGATATGGACACGCTAAGCAACAAGGAGTTGATTTCCGGTATGGGTAAAAACCTATGGGATATAGCTCGTATGGCCAAGCTTGCCTTTAGTCCCAAGGTGCTCAAGTTCTTCTGGCATATACGAAGGCGGGACGCCGAACTTACTGCTCGGGAATTGGAAGAGATCCGAGTGGAAATGAACGAGGTGTTGTTGAAATCGACAAAAGAAGACGGTTCGGACAGTGCTACCAGTGTCATGCTAGAGCATTTGAACGAGACGTTTCGGGAGATGACGGAGACAATCCTCAAATCGCAGCAAAAGCAGGACGTTGGTCTACCGTCTGACACAGTCTCGACCGAGCCAGTGCAGCCAAGAGAACATATATTGACTACTCCACCGGCGTTCTACAAGAAACTTCCGTTGCAATCCAGCATTCGCCTTCTGGAGGTGGTTCAGTCAGGCATATCCGGACCCATCAGCGCTCGCTTGCACACTGTTGATATCAACCAAGGCCCATCATACATGGCCTTATCTTACGTATGGTTTGACCCACGCATTTCCCTCTATCAAAAAAGCCAGGTCAAGTCCCAAGGTAAGCAGCATGAGCTCATATGTGACGGCGAGTCTATACCCATAACCGAGAACCTACACAATGCTCTCCGTGCCTTGTTCACGCTCGACGGCGATGGGCAGTCAACAGCCAGTAGGCTAGGATGCGACAGGCTGTGGGTGGATCAACTGTGTATCAACCAGGAAGATGATGTCGAGAAGTCGTCTCAGGTCGCTTTCATGGGTCAGATCTACAAGTCCGCCAGGGCGGTCATCTCCTGGCTGGGCCCGGAAGACAGCCACACTAAGCAAGCCCACGAGGTGATCACGGCGCTATCTTCAATTCCCAAACCAGTTTACACCAGCGCCTCGTACGATCCGACCTCGGAGATGAAGCGCTTCAGCTCGGTGGCTTGGATGAGTGCGGTAGTCTTGCTCAGTCTGCCATACTTCCAACGGGCTTGGATCGTCCAGGAGTTGGCGTTCGCCAGAGAGAACACCATGGTTTGGGGGAGCCAGGTGTTTGTGTGGAAGGACATAAGACGAGCTACCAAGTACCTCTCCTCGAACAACACCTGGGCCCTCTTACGGAGGGAGGTGGATGCGTTCAAGCCGATGTGGGAGCACTTGGAGTCGCAATCCAGTAAACTCAGTGCCGAGCCCTTGTCCAGCGCAATCGAATTACACGTCACGATCAAAAATCTCGCGTTCAGGGCCCTTTCCCCCGAGTCTCCCTACAAGCTACTCATGGCAGGGCGACTACTACAGGCCAAAGATCACAGGGACAAGTTCTTCGCGATGCTGGATCTCGCCAAAACCAGCGCCCAAAGACTCGGCACCCGGTTCCCCAACTTTAAGCCGGACTACAACAAGAGCATCGAACAGGTCATTAAAGAGTTTACAGTCGAGTTTATCAAAGCCAAAGGGGACTTGACTATTCTTACTCAAGTGGAAGATCGTAGCCTCCGCAACAAACGCATTCTGCCCTCATGGATGCCGGACTACACCGCAGCACTACTTCCCCTGGATCTTTTAGGCGCATCACAAAAGAAGAGATGGAAAGCAGACGGAGGTGCTCAGCGTGGTATCAAGATTGTCGCGACAAACTCTGTACTCGCTGTACACGGCCACAGAGCAGACACAATCCAAGCGACAGCGGTTAGCTTCAAACACATCATGGCCAATGGCGACTGGCGATCTGTTCTGGCGCTCACCAAATCACTATATGAAGTGGATGGGCCACACGTAAACTATCCAGCTGACGATCGATTATTGAGCGCTCTTCTCTGCTCCTCTTCCGTGCTGAAGATGAACAAAGACTCAGAGGCAAGGGCCCAGCTTAAAGCGGAATTTGCAGACTGGATGATCAACAAGCTGCGGGTCATTGAAGAGAAGTCGAGATGGGATCCCACAGCCGCCGTGCTGCTGGCAAAGAGAGAGCTAGATGAGATGAATGATTATCTCAAGGAGAACATGAGCGACCCCAACGCCCCGAGACTGGGAAGCGGATTGCCCATGCCCAACTTGACCAAATCAGATGAGTTTCGCAAGATGATGTTCTCCGGACCGCAAACGGAGACAATCAGCTCACGAGATGCTGTGGCCCTCATTGACGCGACTAAGTCAGCAATGACCCAGCTCTGGGAGTTGAACCAGGACGGCTTCTTCCCTTCCCCGTCACAGATCCGTGAGGCGCTGAGGGTGTTCCAGCCAGCAGCCGTGGTCGCGCCCAACGCGAACGCCGATGAGCGACAGGAGGTGCGGCAGAGAATCCAAGACAGGGCCAAGAAGTTCGAGCTCGCGATGGGCTCCCATCTGGAGGCACGCGTGCTTTTCCGCAGCGCGAGCGGATATCTAGGCCTCGCGCCACAGAGTGCCGAGGCAGGGAGAGACGAGGTCTGGGTGCTGGCTGGGCTGCCTGTTCCCATTGTGCTGCGGCCATGGCCCGGCGCTATGGGCGATAATGCGTACCAGGTGGTTGGCCATTGCTATCTCCCAAACCGCATGATGGCAGACGCAGCGAAGCAACCACCGGATTATTTTCAGCCGCTACATCTCGTGTAGTCTTCAGGCTTGTATTATCTCTCCAGCGATGTGAGATTGGGCAAGAGCAAATGTTTAGTCAGCACCGGCCATCGGGGAGGGAAGATCAAATTCACCACCAACTTCTTCCATCAACAATGGCATCCTGATTTCACGGCGCTCGGCACCGCAGCAGCATGTCTCGTGCGCCGACCATATTCAATTGTCTTATCCGTACTCACCACATCACCTCACGCAAGAAGCTACAGCGTGTCCGTCGCGCGGCAAGCCAGCTCAATGTCGACTGGCTACTCGTCCGCAGTGGCGGGTGTCCAGGCATCATGTTCGCTGAATCGCGTGACGCCGCCGGTCTGGAGGAATGGCTAGCCACCGTTCATGCGCTGCGGTACAAGGATTTCCGCTGTGTCGCGAAACCTGCTCCGTCTTGTGGGATAATTGTTGCGGATGAGGGTGCCAAAAAGAAGCGACAGGGAGCCGGCCGGCCGTCTGATGAGGCCGTGACAGACAATCTACTAGCCACAGGGTTCTACGAGACAGAATCTGTTGCAGAATTCGGCAAGGAATTGGAGAAAAGAGGGCTTGCTGCATGGTGGAAAAAAGCAATGGGATATTCACCCGACAATTGAGATGCGCAGTTCTGGAGGACGTTGTTCAGGTGATGGATTACAGCACCAGCAGCTGGCTACAGGCTCAGCCAACACCAATTGTGTCCTGAACCACACCTGGAACTGGCTCCCCGGCTCGCTACAGCAACCTTGAACCTTGCCCAATTCACCAGAAGACGCAAAATGCAACCTTCAATTGGCCTGGAACCTGAGAACTCTCAAGCAAATTCAGTTGTGAGTATCTCGGCATTGGCACGGCCACCACAGATGATTCATCTCATCTCTGGCCGCACATAAAGGCAGGAATAAGTCGAATCGCCTAGGAAGGGTTGAGAGTTATCGAAACATATGGAACTTCGTCAAAGACGCGTTTGACGAAGTACATGGTCTCCATGCCCGATTGCACAGCTTCTCATGGGCTCTCTAGTGCTCCGGTCGTTCTTCTCTTCTAACTGTCCATGCCCCGGATGGCATGTATAGTTAACAAGAAGAGCCTACATACACTAGGTAGGCTTGAGTGTTCCGCTTGCACCCTATTGAGCCACCCATCAGGGTAGATTTCGCCAGGGGGTGGTGCATGAAGTTGAAGCTTTCGATTTAAAAGTTCGCGTGAGACGGCAGAAAGATCAGGCCCTAGTCCGGCATATTAATATGCGCTCTTGAGAGCGACACGACTGAATCATGGAAGCTATCACGGAGTGATTGACCCAAGTATCAATGTGCCAATTGCAACGGCGTTCAGGGGACTTACCCATCAGCCTGCAAATACATATGTACCTACCGTTTGAAAAAGAAATGACTAGTTGAGTCTGACTAGGTATGATTCAGCTGGCTGTCCGTTAGCCCTTTTCTTTTTCCATTAGTCCAACTGTGAATTAAGGGTCATTTGATGAAGCAAAGAAACTCGTCCGGGGGCGTTTCAAGACCACTGACGCCTCAAACTCTCGAGTGCGCCAACTCAACCATTTTATTATACTCAAGCCCAATCCACATATACAAAAATTGTTTTACACATTTCAATCACAGAATTAAGCCAGGTAGCATGGCAAACTCCGTAGCTTACGTTTGTGTTGGGTCGATTGGCGAGTGGTGTGATCTTACTGGTACCTACCGTTAGGTTTCTCGCGAGGAGGCTGAACTGGAATGAAAAGACACCTTATGATCACGCAGTTGTCCAAAACAGCATACCGTTCATCTCAGTGGCCTATGGCTGACATCTCAAACAAACTTACGATCGTCCTCAAGTTAAAAATTTACGGCACAGGTTTGGCAACATATTGCTTCATTGATGTGTCGAGCTAGGCCAAATTTTTGCAGTTACAGATGAGTCTGCAATATAGCCTACTACGTAATGGGTTAAGATACGGACAGAGGATTAACCCAAGCCCACTCAATGATGTAACGTGCCGAGCCGAGTTCCGTATTGTGTCTCACTAAACTCGTCTTTTAGAGACATGCATTATCAGTTGTGTGGAACACGGGCCAAGCTGACGGAGAGAGCGAAATTGGGAGCTCTTATCAGGCTGTCAGGGTACTTGGCTTACGGCTTCAAGAGCATCAGGCCAGAAGTATCGTACCAGCAGATGCTTGCTTTGTACTCTGCAGACAGCGCGCGGATGAGAACCCCGGACCCCCATACGGCCTCCCAGTCCAGTCACATCGCGTCTCTTCCAGAGACCTCCCCGGGCTGGTCGATGATCAGACCTGGACACTAAGGCCCGACTGCGTGGTTTTTTGGGCGCTCTCAGCTCTGAGAGGCAAAGTGGCGAACGACCAGCCGTGGCAGGATGTGGAACGATAAGCTTTTAATTGGAAGGGAACATCGACTCCATCCAGGCTGGGGGCAATTCAAGGCCGTGGCATGACGACCGAGACAGCGGCCAGATCAATAGAAAATTTTTCGCCTCGGGCTTTTCCCCACTGACCTGCCGTTTCCATTCCTGTTCCATTTCTGTTCTTCATTTACTGATCGCCATCGTGCCTTTTCCTCCTTGGTCCCTTCGCTTTCTTCTCTCTTCCTTTTCCTCCTTCCTACCACAAAGGAAAATCATGGTTTGCTGACATTACTAATCGAATCACCCATCGTCTTCTCCCTTCTCCCCCGTCGAGTCGGTCCTCTCACCCTCACTGCTTGCTCCCGGAACGCATGCGGCTCTAAGGAGCCGTACCCCTCATCAGCGCACGCGACAGTGACCCATTCCCCTACAGCAACCGCCAACCGGCGCTCTCCACAGGCACCCACTCCCTGTAGCTCGCCTGCCGCCCGCTGAGCCGCCCGCCAACAGCAGTTCGCGCCGCGCCGCAGCCCGCTAAACATCGCTAAACGTCACGCGTCATTCTGCTTGACAGCTCCCCCACCAACCAGCCAATCAGCACGCAGCGTCGCCGATCGCGAGTTGGCCTCGCGTCGAAATTGATGGACGGTCACCCGACAACCTCCAATCTCTACGATGATGTGCTCCCAGGCACAAAACGAATATTCACGGATGAAAACGCAAGTACCTCCGATGAGTCCCTCCTCGAAAAGGATGGCGACATCATCCTCGTCCCGCGCCCGACCAACTCCCCCAACGATCCCCTGAGATGGAGTCGCCCTCGAAAGGTCCTCCACTCCGTCATCGTCTGCTACATCGTCGCCCTGACCGCCGCCACCTCCAACATCGCTGGTGTCGCCTCCACCGGTGTCGAGGAGGAGTATGGGATCAGCTACGACTACTTCAATACCGGTGCAGGTGTCCTGTTCCTCGCCATTGGCTACTGGACCCTGCTGAGCTCCCCGCTCGTCCATCTCTACGGTCGTCGAATCGGATACATTTTGAGCGCGCTGCTCGGCTTCGGCGGGAACCTCTGGTTCGGACACCTGAGCAGTACCAATGATACCATCTGGTCGCAGCTCTTTGTCGGCGCCTCCGAGTCCGTTGCCGAGTCTGTTGTCCAGCTGTCCCTGCTCGACATTTGGTTCGAGCATCAGAACGGTACCTCGCTTGGCTTTTATACTCTGGCTACATCTGTGGGCACATACCTAGGCCCCCTGATCGCCGGTTACATTGCCCACGATCAGACAGTCGGCTGGCGCTGGATCGGATACTTTGGTGCCATAATCTCGGCCGGTACCCTGATTCTGACCTATTTCTGCTTGGAGGAGACCGCATTCGATCGCAATCGATACCTGAGGGCCGAGGAGCAACGCGCCAGCAACATCACGATCGGTTTGACCGCTCCCGTGGCCAACGACGAGCCGAACGAGAAGACGACCGAGACGAAGCAGGTTGCCACTGTCGACGGTGCCGTTTCTCCTATTGGTACGAACACCGAGGGTGAAAAGACAGCCATTAGCGAGAAGCCCCCTGTGGGCGTCAGCGCGACGGACGTGAAGCGCGATAGCGATGGTCTGTCTGTTGGATACACCGAGCGCAAGACGTACTGGCAGCGCATCAGGCTGATCACCCCAGCCCGCAACCTGCGCGGGACTGGCTTCATGCAATACCTGCACCGGCTCTGGCACACCCTGCGTGTTTTCACCTTTCCCGCCGTCTGGTACGCCGGTCTGCAGTGGGGCATGCAGAACATTGCCCTGTCCTTCTATCTCACCGTGGAGGAGGATACCTGGACCGACGAGCCGTGGTTCTACGACGACGCCGCCGTGGCCAACATGAACCTTGCCTGCATCATCGGCAGCGTCATTGGCTGTTTCTACGGTGGATACTGCAGCGACAAGTTCATGCTCTGGAGGAGCCGCCGCAACAGGGGCATCATGGAGGCCGAGTTTCGGCTGCACCTTATGACGCTCTGCATGGCCATCTTCCCGACTGGCATGTGGCTCTTCGGTATCGGTTCCGCCAAGGGATGGAGCTGGCCGGTGCCGTACGTGGGCCTGGGCTTCATCGGCTTTGGCTACGGGTGCGCGGGAGACTTGAGCATCACGTACCTGGCTGACTGCTACCCGGACATGGTTCTCGAGGGCATGGTGGGCGTCGCGGTCATCAACAACACGCTCGCCATGATCTTCACCTTCGTCGCCAGCTACTGGCTAGATACTGGTATCCAGGAGTGTTTCATCGCTCTTGGTGTGCTGAGCTTTGTCATTCTTGGTCTCTCGCTTCCCATGATGTGGTGGGGGAAGCGCTTCAGGTCCTGGACCAAGACCAGATACCTCAACTATCTCCAGATCCGTGATGGGCTGGATGATTAAGTAAGAAGCTGTGGGGGCTGGGGAAGGGAAAGGGGGAGAAGACAGCCCGGGTGGATGTGAAGACGTGGCCTACGGTGTTGTAGAGGGGAGGGGGAAGACGACCACCGACTCTTGGGAGAAGAGTAAACACATTATCATTCCCGCCCGCGCTTCGGAGGGCCATCTAGTAATACGACTCGTAATCAATATCTAGGCTTTGTGGGCTTTGAACTTTATAAAAACATTTATTATCCTCTTGGGAACCACACAAGTCACAATACCTTCCTGATCCGTCATGTCTCATCTACGGGCCATCCTCACATCGTTTTGCACTTAATGAAGATGTATTTTTCCCATTAACCATTATATTAAGTATCTCGATATACTAATAACAACCTTGACCGAACATTACCAGAGAGCGTCATAAATACGAGCCCCTAGCAGAAACTCTGAAGAGCACGAAGCTTAGAAGAGGTGAAGGAAGGCCACAGCAACACCAGCGGCAGCCAGGAAGCTAGACACGGCAGCAGTATTGCCCTGCGAGATATTAGTACAAAACACTACACATATCCACTCTCAGGGTTTGATAGCTTACCATGCTGACGGGGATGACAGGGACAGTGGTCTTAGCACTACCCGCGGCAGTGGAGGACCCAGCAAGCTGGTTGCTGGCGGAGGTGGCAGGCTTGTTGGTGACGGTGACGACGGTGGAGTCGGAGCCCTGCTGGGCAGAGGTGAGGGGGTAGATGGTGGTGTAGGCCGGGGCGGTCATGGTGGTGACCTTGCTGATGGGGCAGCTGGTAACGGAGGGAGGGCAGGCGGTGACGGTGCGGACGTTAGTGGTGTAGACGGTGGAGATGGCGTAGTTCTCCGAGGCCGGGCAGACCGTGGTTGTGACGGGGACAACGACGGTGGTGACCTGGCCGACGGGGCAGTTGGTCACGGTGGGGGTGCAGGAGGTGACGGTCTGGACTCGGGTGTCGTAGATGGTCTTGGTGGTCAGGTCGGAGCCGGCTTGGGTGGTGGACGCGGCTGCCTTGATCGTGGACGACTGAGGGGTGACGCTGGCAGGGGTGGTGCTCGAGCCACCCTGGGATGATGCGCCGGCAGATCGAGAGGCGGAAGAGGAAGCAGCTCCGGAGGCTGAGGGGGTTCGGGAAGCAGAAGCAGAGCCCGAAACAGAGGCTGAGGAAGAAGCAGATCTAGATGAAGCAGCAGCAGAGGATGACTGAACTGCAGAGCTAGCAGCGGAAGTTGAGCCGGGTAGCTGAGTAGAAGAGCTAGACTGAACGACATTGCTGCTGGAGACAACAGCAGAGCTACTTTGGACAACACTACTACTAGAAGCAACAACGGAGGTAGTCTGAACAACACTACTACTAGAGACAACAGCCGAGGTGGTCTGAGTCATACATAGTCAGCACACAACTGGGTCAAAGTCCTAAATGGAGAGCTTCCATACCGAGGGAGTTGCAGGTGGCACGGTGATGGTGTAACCAAGCTCTGAGATCATACGTTAGTTAACTACTTCCTTTAAGGGAGGGAATACCACATACCAAAGCACAGATCAACGCCAAACTGGATGGCTTCTCCGGCGGAAGCGTCATTAGCACAGGTGGAACGAGCGCATTGGATGAAGTAGCCCTGGAGATCAGGTAAGGCGCAGAAGCAGTAATACATGTCGGGCAAGGTGCAGGTCAGAGGAGGGTGCTCAGTGAGGACACTTGAGAAACAGTTGACCTGCACGCGTAACAACTCTGGTTAGTATGATAAATCATTTTCAACAGTCTGGCATCTTGCTGTCAGTGACGGACAGATGTCAAGTTGGTTGGTCTGAGGTGAGGGTCAGGAGAAAGGGGCATCATACAGCGCATGCCGGGATAGCAGTAGCCACGGAAGCCAGCGAGAGAATACCGGCAACGGCCAGCTGGGGGGAGGTGAAGGTCTTCATTGTATTAGTTGTTGCTTAAACTTTCGAACGAAAGACAGATGAAGCGAGCGGTGAGTTTAGAGGATGAAGGACAGCCGAGGTCAATCAGGGCGAGGTCAAGCCTCTCTTTTTAAGAACAAGACGGCCAGACTCCCCCTCCCACTTCCCTCTTTCTCCTCGTATAGGTAATACCTCATCATTCTCCGTATGCAGCATGACTACTAGTGCAATGATTATTACTGATGTCCAAAACAGGACTCCACGGAACCTTGGCCCTGACGATGACCTTAATCAGCTCCACAAGGCAGCTGAGAGTCTAGTGTGCGTGATATTCCAGCACGCTATGCTTGATCGGTTCCGCCATGCACAAAAGAAGCTGGGATAGTGGAGTTATCAGATGATCTGATAATCTGATTATACATTTAGTTTATCTGATCCGAGGCCGGCCGTCGCCGAGCCAGTGACCCAGCCGGACAGCCCTGGATGCCCAGACGGATGTGGCTCGCGTGGGAAATTGGATTGGTCTCTTCTGTTGGTTTCCCCATATCTCGATGAGAAGATTTTCCCCTGGTCGGGCTCCCATTGGCAACCGATCTAGGGTCGTATCACCCAATAATTCCAAGGTACCTTGCATTTTGCGAGCATTAGAGCACATGAGCTGAGCTTGGCACTCCTATATTGCCTCTTGCATGAACCATATTCGCAGTTTCCGGCCGTGATGAAAAGTCTAGGGACCTTCTCGTTCGCACAAGCATTGTTCAGCTCTATGATGGATAAACATGACTGGCTTCTACTGCCATTCGCCAGCTGAAAGGAAGTGTTCAACTCCAGATCGACGAAACCACAACCCCTGTAAGATTAGATAAGATCGAGCACCCCAGTCATCGTATGAGGTGGCGAACGGTGCCGTTGGCTACGCTAACGGTCTCGACCGGTCAATCGATAGTGCCACAGGGTTCCTCAGAAGGGAAGCCGTGTCTGTTGCCAACAGAGGACAAACGATATTCCGCCGCAAGCGAAGGCCATGGGCCAGTGGAGCATGAACCATCCCTTTTCAAGTTCAACATGCTTTGCCTATCCAGGGGTCGGTTAAGCTTGATGCAGGTACGGAAAGCAGTGGTGTCCCGATTGAACGAGGATCGGTATGTGTGGAACGTAACAACGATGAGCTTGCATGGGAAGGACATGGTCTATCAACCGCACCGCGCGCGAGCTAACTTAGCACTCCCACTAGCGATCGAGGAATATATTGGGACACGGGTGAGTGAGGTTGATCTCGTTGTCAGCTTGACACATCACTTCGTTCGCCAAGACTGGCATGTGTTAGTGAATGAGCTGACTGAGAGGCGGGTCTTGTCTTGTTGCCGATTGCCGGAGGGAGTCAATGACCCTTGACAAGCGAAAAACTGGGCAGCTCACTTATGCTTATGCTAGTTGGCACGTGAAAGAACTTTGAGAGAAAACCTTCCCCTGCCGCCTTTTCATATTAAAAAGGCATGTCAGTCTGTTGTCTGAATGTCTCCAGTCAAGCCTCAATTCAATCAGAGAACCAAAAATGATTGGATATGCTGGAGCTGGAAAACGACAGTCATTGGCTACCGGCGACACACACCGACTGCCCCCCTTCAGGTGTGTGATGGCTTCACCGTCTTTGTCGTCGGCACCGTGTTCGGGTTGGCGAGGCGGTCTAGGGTAGCACCAGGATAAGTGTCACGTATCCAAGGAACGATGCATGAACATCAAGCAGCAGCCGGAAATCGTGATTACAACAATTACGGGGCACCCCCAATGCAGCGTATGATATTCGTTTCTGACATGAGGACTTTGTGCTGACATGAGCATCATGACGGGACAGAGCCATGGCGACACACCTCCTGCAAAACACACATCGGTGCTTTGATGTTCCGAGCCCGATGACAGTCAGTCCTTCACCGTAATCTTGCAATTGTGCTCGTCGTCCCTCGCTCCCCCTCAACATCCCATCTTCAAACTTGGTCGCGTTGTTCCTGATCATCAAGCGCCCTCATGGCTGCCCATGCCTGCTTCCGTGCCCAGTGCGGCATTTGCGGCAGGGCGCTGGTCACTGGTGATCGCTTTATACCGTGTGAGCCAACCCCCATCCCAGACCGCCGGATATCCACTCTAAACTGCAACTCAGTGACTGACTCTCGTTCTCAATCCCAACAGTGATAGGAGGCGAACTCTCACCTGAATCTCCCCCGTGCCTGAAGGGCGCAAAGTTTCCCAGGGGCAACGAGGTTACCTTCAATTATCACGGGAGGACGCTCTGCTGGCGCCACAAGTGTGTGCAATGCAAGCACGCTAGCAGAGCAGTCGGTGTCCACTCCGACTGCTTCGTATTGTTTCAGCGAGAGTGTGCTCTTGAAGATGCGCTCGATCGTCTGTGGGTAGCGGTCCTATCACGAAGCCCGTGGTGGTTCTCCCTGAACGCCCGTGTTGATGGGAGAGCCGATTGCCCGCTGGAGCTTATATACGAAAAGGCGGACAAGTTCGGACTTTCCGCCTGGAGGCTGCTGCCGCAGGAGCTGACAGACATGATACAACATAGCTCTGAGTCAGCCTTATTTTGGCTCTACCTCTCCGCTTTGAGTTTTATTAGGGATCTTCCTGGAGAAGATTCGTCCGATGGCTTGTCCCATGTTTCAGTGCCCCTTACTAACGTACTGGCATGGACGAGAGGAAGCGCCCCCGTTATTACTCCAGAGGAAGAAGGGCCACCTATTTTACGTCTTACCAGTGATTGTAGAGGTCTGAAACGGGTAGAAAGGCTGGACAGCATGCCACACTACCACGACTGGCGTTCAGACACCATGGAGTTTGCCATCCAAGACGTGAGCCTTGTTAAAAGTGTCATTGCGGAGTTCAAGGCGAGCCTCCCCACAGTCCCGAATTGCATCTATTGCTTTGTTTCTAACATTTTTGCTATAGTACAACATCTTACGCCTAGAGACGCCGGACATCAACCATGGGTTCCATATATGGGATATGCCTAATCCACCCCTTTTAGAAGACTGCAAGTTTTGTGGGCATATTGGAAACTCTATGCGGTTCTCGACAATCGATTTGCACGCAATCACTGGCCTCACCTTTTTCTTCTCCCACAATAAAGTATACGCAGTACATCCACACACCCCATCTTCTCCAGATGCGACGAAAACTTTTAACCGATTCTCGCGGCAACGCCGGGCGAGTCTGGCTTGGGTGTATCTTCCATTGCCCAGAGGCGATGAGATCATATCATTTGGTATACGTCTGAAAGCTGTGGATGGAAGGGCCGTGTCCCAAATGCCTTGCTTTATGGTAAGCACATTCGCAGCCTCTATGTCGGCATGTTGAAGCTCACCCAACTAACCGTTTTATAGTTCCGAACCAAGCTGGCCGGAGAAATCATTCTCGGACCACTGCCAGCTAGATATAGATATCAGGATGTTGTTCTTGTGCCATCATCCCCGAAGCTGCTAATACACAACATCACCGAATTTGGTCCCATCACGGTCTTTGGCGCGTTTGCCCCAGAAAGAAATGATTCAGTTCCTAGTTTTTTGAACGCTCCACCTTCCAATATTCCAAGTGGTCCAGCGCTTTTCTCTTCTGTTTCACTCGAGTCTGTCACATGCATTGAGATTTTTGAAGGCATAAAGACAGGCACACCCGCAGGCATCTTATTTTATTACGAAAACGGGGCACAACGTGCCGTGGGGAACTGTCGAATCGGCCTTGACAGTGCGCAGACTTACATCAAACCTACCCGTCTATGTTGGCAATCTATTTCGAAGCGACCGAATTCAATGCGTGCCATCTGTAAGCTCGATAGCGGAGACTATTCTAAACATCAACATCGTACACACCTAACTCAGAATGATATTTGGGTATGTAATGCACTCGAAGGAACGATGGAGTTCTGGTTTTCCCAGGAGGATTCTTCGATTCTCATCCACCATCCATGAGCGGCAGTCTCATCATCATGTAGCGTTATCTGCGTGCATCCTTTCGGGAAGAGGTATACATGAGGATGCTCATTGAATCATCAATGAGCTAGAGGATGGAATTTGCCTTGGTTGCTATTCCAATGGGGCTTACACTGGATCACAGAATGATAAAGTATTGGTAGGATCCGAGACTTTTCTTTTGCTTTTGCTCTAAATACCAATATAAATTTTAAGCATGACGGATATTTGATCTTTTTATTTGAAAAGTGCAGTCTCAAAAGAGAACAAAGCCAAAACGTGAAATGAACTTGTTTTCCAAACCTGCCATACTCGATCCACGACTTAGCCACATTCCGAAATTCTTTTATGGCACCATTCTCTAGTACCGTGACCCGGTCGAAATCATGCAGCGCGTGCTCCTTGTGCGTCACTGCTAGAACCGTGTACGCTTCAAATTCCCGGTGTATAATTTCGTGGATCAGCGAGTCCGCGGCGCTGTCGACACTTGCCGTCACCTCATCCAGAAGCACACACACCACCCAGTCTTGTCGCACCGGCATCATGAACATCTTGCGTGGAGAGCAGTCGGGCCCTAACGCGTGCACGGAGTACGGCCCTCGCAATACCAAATAGCTGCTTTTGGCCCTGACTAAGGAAGTCTGCCTTCATTGGCTCCTCCAACCCTCCATGCCGGAGAATCAAAGTCCACAGCCCAACTTGCTTCAACGCTGACTCGCATTCGTCAAAAGAAGCGACCGCGTATGGGTCCAAGTTGACATGCCGGGAGGTTCCTTCGGGAAGCAAGAAGGTATCTTGCGGTATTGCAATGATTCTGGAGCGCACAGTATCACGATCTACTTTGCTCAGAGGTACCCCGTCAATTGTAATTGTCTGGTTGTCAGAGGGCAGAGGATCAAGCAGGCGTAGAAGGAGCACAATCGACGATTTTCCACTTTTCTAGGGTCAGTACGCTACTTATGTCGTTGGATTGTAATGCAAGTACTAACCTTCCCGTGCGCCCAACCACTGCGATTTTCTCCCCGGCTTCAATGGTGAAGTTGAGCTCCTTAACGGCAAGAACCTGGTCTCCGGTGATCGGCGGATAAGGTTGATCACTGAAGGTATTTCTCAAAAGCTTCATATACTCGTATGAAGCCGAGACATCTTCCATCTTGATTTCTCCATACCGTGGCCAGTCTTTTGACGGCATCTCAGTCGTGTCGCCTTGGCTTTCATTCGTTACGGTCTCGCAAAAGGTTTCCATCCTACTCACTGCACCCATACCTAGTTCCAGTTGCGTCCAATTGTTGACTGTATTGGAGAGTAGGGTGCCGAAACTCATTAGTAAAACTAGAGATGCCCCAGCAAGACCGACATCTGCTCGAAAGGCCGTGACCAGAGCCACAACTAGAACCGCCAGAACGGCAACCATTAGTGCAAGATTGACAGCTAGCCAACTCTGGATAAGAGCTAGCAGATATGCGGGGCGTTGAGAATTGTCCACGAGGGTGTAGTTGGTGGTTGCGAGGGCTTTATTCCAGCCGAAAGCCCGGATAGTTGAAGGTCCAGAAAGTGTTTCTAGCAAATGGGTGCTGACAGTTTGTCAGTTTTGGCTGGGTGATTGAGGGTAAATCTCAAACTTACAATATTGGACTCTTGGTCTCAAGATCCAAGAAGCGAAGTTGCCTTGAGGTTTTCAAATACATCCTTTGAAGTAGATAAAGCAATGCCCCCAAGAAGGTGTATGACAATGCCGCGTATGGGGACGCCGTGGCAATGATGATGGCCATGGCATAAGATATCTCAATATATATGACAAGATCTGAAAGGTATTCTTCAATCTCAGTATCAATTATATTGAGGTCTTGTGCAAACCTATTGAGCAATATTCCAGATGGCGTCATGCTAAATAGACTTAAAGGCGCAGCCATTAACGTGTTGATGGCTCGCAAGTGAAAGACATGGCCAGAGTTCTTGATCAACTGGATGCATGTTACGGCGGTAAATCCGCCCATGCAGGTCAGGCAACATATCTGAATGAGGGCATAGATTCCTAGGTAAAACCCATATTGTGATTTATCATCAGGATGGTTGGTATTGTAGTCTGACCAAAACTTCAGCCAAATGGTTCCAAATTGGTCACAGAAACTGTACGCCAGGGTCAAGAAAAAGAAGAGACATAGCAGCACTGGACCACGAGTGGATAGATAGCGTCTGTATACGGCGAAATCCCCTATTGGCCTTTGACGATCATCGATCTCAAACTCTGGTGTGGAATCTGGCTGTGCGACATACAAATCGTCACATTCTTGAGAATCGAAGCCGCTAGGCTCATCCCTGGCGTTCTCAGTCTCGTTTACGTCCAGAGAGTGCGTATATTCTTGGTTTTCCTTGAGCTACTGGTACGTTCCTTGATCTTTAACCGTGCCATCGGCTCCCAAGGCAATGATTAGATCGGCCCAGGCCAGGTGCTTAGTTGAATGACTGCAGAGAACGACAGTAGCTCTCAACCTGCGAATCAAGCCACCAGATCCAAACAAATTCGAGAAGACTGAATCCGCTCTTTTCTTATCTAGCGCACTGAAAATATTATCGAAAGCGAACACCGATGGTCTTGCATAGAGTGCACGCGCGATAGCAACTCTCTGGCGCTGCCCTCCACTCAAATTGCACCCATTCGAGCCAGTCGTAGATTGGTCACGTTGGGAAAAAGTGGCAATGTCTTGACTCAGAGCCGTGGCTTCGAGAACGTCCTTATACCAGACTTCGTCGTAGTCGCCGTGGCCTACGATAACATCTCGTAGCCTCCCATTTGGTATGTATGGGGACTGGTCGCAAAATCCGATTGCCGAGAGTCTTGGGGTAAAGTAAACATTTCCTTTGATGTAAGGAACTTCTCCTAGAAGAGCCTTGCAGAATGTAGACTTGTCAGAGGCTACTGGTCCAACAACCATGGTGAGTTTTGATTGTGGAATTGACAGATTGATTGGCGCAGGATGAAGTTGTTGTCTCTCCACCCGAAATAGCCGTCCTTGATAGAAAAGGCAGGAGTTGCATTTGGAGACGCTGTTGCATGTTCATTTTGGACATTGCCCAGGGGTATCGTGAGCAGTCTGATAAATGCTAGTGAAGTAAATGCTCTTGTAGTGTCAAAGTCTCTGCTAGTTGCTCCGAAAGTCAGGAGAGGGGAAAGGATCATCGGAGCATATGAACAAGTGACTGAATAAATGATTGTCATTCGGAAACTTGAGCCCGCACCAATCTCAACATCTCTCATGGCCTAAACAAAGTCACCCAACTGTTTATGCACGCCCATAATCTTGATGCTTTTCATGTTCTCAATAAGAGTTGCTGTTATCCCAATTCGCTTTTCGGTAGCGTCAACCCATGTTCTCTGGAGTCGAGGAGCAGTTTTACCAATGCCCACCGTGACGAGGAAGCATACGCTCGCTACCCCGATTGGGACAAGGAATGCAAGGCCTAGTTGAAGGTAGAGCAAGCAAGCGACTATAAAGAACTCGATTATGCTAGCCTACGCCACTGTCAATTATATGTGCGCTGGTAGGAGATATGTCCAGCCTACCCAAATGTCATGAAATCCATGGGCACCCTGCTGAATTCGTTTGACATCAGCACTCACCAATGTCAGGGATGCTTTGCTGTCATCCGAGGACAGTCTCAGCTCCGCCGTCTTTCTGTAAATTCCGACGACCAGAAGGCCACGAACGAAGCTGCTTGCCCTCTGATTGTAGTATTGGTACAGTCCCAAAGAGGCTGCCGACCCCAGGTTGATCACTCCAGTTGCGCCCACAAGTGCTCTACCTTCTCGTGCCCACTCGGACGTCTTGGGGTTGGACAGGAAGTGCCCGACAGCCTGGATCAGGAAAGGTTGGCAAAGGCCAAAACCAAGCTTTGCAAGCCGTGGTATCACGGGCGCGAGCAGTTCCCACTTCATCGCCCTCCAAAGTGCGATAAGCAATGGGGTCTTCCCTTTCCAGTTGCTCGACGTATTCCAAGATGCCCAAAACTTGGGATCTAGCTCTTTGGATGTCATTTGCGGATCCAAATTGTATAAATCAACGATCCCAAGGACCTTTCGGGACCCAAGTAGAATGAGGGAGTTCAGCCAACAATAAGTCATGATGCTGAATATCCCGGAGGTTGGCTCTGGGCTGGGGTGTTTTAGCCTAGATGCCCAGGTCTTGGGATAGCTTTCGAGCAACAGAGAGAAGTCTTTAACGCATGTCGCGATGAAGAATATGTACCCGATGCCCCATGGTGATGATGGTATGGTTAAGAGAGCTCTAAACTGAGCTAAATCGAGGAGAAATGCGAGGAAGAGAAAAATGGTCAAAGTGAATGAAGGCCGTGGGCATCGTGAGTGCGCCAGCCATGACAGAATGAGAGCTGTGAGAGCGGCTGGGAGGGCACATGCTGCAGCTGTTATACCGATATTATGAAGTCGCGCACTGTTATGGCCGATGACGGTGATTTTACTAAAATTACATAGAATAGCTAGGCGAAGGAGTGAATGTGTAAGGTGAACTACCTGTCAGATGGTGAGAAATGCCACGATGCGGAACTCAGGCCTAATGGTCTTACAGATTTTATCCCTTGGAGTAGCTTTCCATTTGCGGCCTGCTCGACACGGCATAATTGTGTAATTTTGTAAGAGGAAGCAAAGATGAATACTGCACATGGGACAATGGTGAAAAAAATACGTTAAAACAGGAGCGTGAAATCAAAGTCATCGTGACACCCATGAACTATGAGCCCAAATGTGTTGTCTGAGGGGCATGTGTGAGTCTGCCACGAAGCCATGCTGATTGTTTACCGCCAGGGGTCTGTCTGGCAGAAGCAGCACAGATATGGTCAATGAAGATGATTGTGGTCTTGATTCCACGAGCCATAGCAAGACACGATGGGATCGGCAGAATGTTGCTCCTCGTGACGTACCAGTTAAATGGGTCATGGAATGTAGAGAAACTCTTTTGCAAAAGTCCCCAGGTAGTATTCGTAGTTGGATGACTGCATGGCGAGGGTGCTTGAGAGGAGGTGGAATGGAACCATCTACAAGGGTTAACACTTTACTTCCGCAACAAGCAGGAAGTTCAGGAGATCCCACCACCTACTTTTCATAGGTTTCACCTAATAGTTTAGGAAAAGATATATGAATGCATATTAGTCTATGCCATGACTTTATTGTCAACGTATCGAGACACTCTACTTATACATGCAGTCAAAACACACTGTTCCTAGGTCAAGTATAGGGTAGTTGCAAGGCGAGAGCCCTTGTGCATATTTTACGTTTTATGCAGGGTTTTATAACCCAAGACACTGTCAGACATAAAATAGCGGGGTTGAGAGCGGTGACCTAATCGCTTTCGGCAAAATATCGGACATGAATTGCCAGGGCCTGAGGTTGGCGAGTTTCAGAACATGTGACACTGTCCAATAGCGTTGCCCGTAGCGCGCAGGCCCTAGAGCACAGCGCTGTACAAAGGCGCTAAGGGGGTCCGCGTGGTTGTCCAGACAACGCTGCACAACAGTGACGTTTGTTGTTTTCGACCCTTGTCGATGCCGCTAAAAGCATCCGTCTATTGGAGAAAAATCAAAGCACGGCCGAGGAAGGGGCAGCAGGCATTGACTCTCCAGCTCGCCGTCGTCGTTAATTAGTCGAGCTAGCTTCCCGTCTCCTCAGCTGCATTTGCATTGTGCATTCGTCCATCCTCCTGCCGGCAACACAGTAAGTATCAACAAACCAGCTCAGGACGCGTTGCACGGCTGCTCTGTCCTTAATCCCTTTAGTCACTCACTTTTGTTTGTTGCCTTTGGGTTTTGTTCTCGAGCATCTCTTTTGCTGTTTCTGCGCTGCACAAGCATTCTTTTTCTGCTTGTTTATTGCATCCCCATCACGAAGTCGACCAGCACCAACAACAGACAGTCACATCACCGCTCTTTGTCAACAGCCTGCTGCGTCTCGCCCAGCTTCGCAATCCAGGCACGCAAGTCGACCAGCGCTGCCAGAAGATCCATCGATCCTCACCTCGCCGTGGGCGGTGGACAAACAACCACAAGCGCATCGATACCGAAACGACCACATTTCCACACTGCCAAACATGGCGCAAGCTGGCGGACAGTCCTCGATCACAGTAGCCGGTATGTTGGCACCTTTTGCCTTTGCGGACGGGACGAAAGCTCGCCCAGGACATGGAGGTAGCAAGAGTGAGGGGCCAAAGCTGACCAGAGTCCAGTGCGAGTACGGCCGTTTACCATCCGTGAAGCTGCACAACTGTAAGACTTTCCCGCCCTCTCTCCCCCAAAGACAAGCCCCGGCGAGTTCGAGTGCTTGGTTACCAACGCAAAGCTAACGCTCAACTCAATCTTCACAGTCAGAGAAACGACGATGGCACAGTTTTCCTCGGAGACGGTTCGCTCGCTGGCGCCCCAGCACCCAAACTGCACCAGCGCGGCCTGCGCAATGTCATCAAGGTCGTCGACGACCGGTGCCTGTAAGCTTACCGCCCCTTGGTGACCCTTCCTCGACTCAAGGCACCGAGTGCTAATCGAGACCCTATCTACAGAGTATTCGATCCTCCCGAAGACAACCCCGTGCAGAAATTCTCCCGATCCGTCGTTCCCACATCCAAGAAGGTCAAGGACCAGGTCTTTGCCTTTGATCGCGTGTTTGATGACCACACAAGCCAGTCCGACGTCTACGAGGGCACAACACGAAACCTGCTCGACAGCGTCCTCGACGGCTACAATGCCACCGTCTTCGCCTACGGTGCCACCGGATGCGGCAAGACACACACCATCACCGGCACATCCCAACATCCGGGCATCATCTTCCTGACCATGCAGGAGTTGTTCGAGAAGATTGACGAGCGCAGCCAGGAGAAGACCACAGAGCTTAGTCTGAGCTACCTGGAAATCTATAACGAAACAATCCGAGATCTGCTGGTGCCAGGAGGTAGCAAGGCCGGTCTGATGCTGCGCGAGGACAGCAACCAAGCCGTCACAGTCTCCGGCTTGTCAAGCCACCATCCCAAAGACGTCCAAGAAGTCATGGATATGATTGTTCAGGGCAACGAATACCGCACAGTGTCACCCACAGAGGCCAATGCCACCTCCTCGCGATCGCACGCCGTGCTGCAAATCAACGTGGCCCAGAAGGACAGGAACGCAGACGTCAACGAGCCACACACCATGGCAACTCTCAGCATTATCGATTTGGCAGGGTCTGAGAGAGCCTCTGTGACCAAGAACCGTGGCGAGCGCCTTACCGAGGGTGCCAACATCAACAAGTCTCTGCTGGCTCTGGGCGGCTGCATCAACGCCCTCTGCGATCGTCGCCTCAAGACCCATGTGCCGTACCGGAACAGCAAGCTCACGCGTCTGCTGAAATTCTCGCTCGGAGGAAACTGCAAGACCGTCATGATTGTCTGCGTGTCACCTTCCAGCGCTCACTACGACGAGACCCATAACACTCTACGATATGCCAACCGAGCCAAGAACATCCAGACCAAGGTCACCCGCAACGTATTTAATGTCAACCGTCATGTCAAGGACTTCTTGGTCAAGATCGATGAACAGATGGCGCTCATCAATGAGTTGCGAGCACAGCAGAAGGATGCCGAGGCCCTCTTCTTTGCCAAATTCAAGAAGCAGTGCGACAAGCGCCAGGGCTTGGCTCGCGAGGGCATGCAGCGTCTTCGCCAGGCCTATGACCATTCGGCGTCTGATCGTCAGGAACGCATCAACTGCATGAAGAAGCTGAGGGCCTTTGAGCGCCGTATCAGTCTCTTGTCAGGTTGGATCGGGGCATTCGACACCGTCTGTGACCAGCACACTGGAGGCGATGAGGAGGCGATGCCACCCAATCTTGTGGCAATCCGGAAGACGGCCAGCGGCATCCTCCTGGAGCTCGAGAACAGCCGCCAGCATCTCCATCAGAAACTGGAGAAGCCGACCTGGGAACGGGCTATCGACACAGCGCTTGTGCACAGCCTCAAGCAGCTGGAGAGTACTGATGGTGCGGATACCGGTGAGATCGCCAACCTCGAACGGGAAGCTGAGCTTCTCAAGATGAACTTCAACCGGGAGAGCTATAGAGAGGTGCTTGAGCAGGAAAGGGGAGGCGACGCTGCCATGATGCAGCTTCTCTTGACTGCCCAGTTTGAGATTCTGGCTTCGCTCTCCGAGACCCTTGATATGGACGAGGAGTCGGCTGTGGCCCATGCCAGAGGGCTCATCCATTCGCTCCTCCAGACCGGGTTCAATGCCGCGTCGCAGGTAGTCAAGCCAGACGGACCCTTGCCTGTAATAGATGCTCTCCCCCCGATGCGCAAGGGCACCCCGCGAAAGAAGAGGGCTCCTGGCTCGGCCGTGAAGCCCATTGTTTTCCCTACCATGACCCAAATTGAGGTCACAACAATGAGCCCATTGAAGGCGTCTCCGAAACGACGCAAGGCTGCAAACCCTGCAAAGAAGGGAGTCTCTTTCTCGCCTGTGAAGAAGGCAGTCATGAAGAAGGGAGGCGTCCGATGGCGCGATGACGAGTCCGAGGATGGCACACTGGCCGACTTTGAGAAGACCCCTAAGAAATTCAGCTCTCCTCCAGAGAATCCAGTTGAGGCTGCCGCCGCGGAGAGCACTCCTCCTCCGCCACCAAAGTTCACGATGCCCTCAATTGTAGCCGAGCCAGCGCCAGCCGCGCCCGTCTTTTTGCAGCACGAACCTACGATCGACGAGGAGGATAGCACCTCAACAAGCTTGGACTTGCCGGAAATGCCCAGCATTCCCGTTGCCAAGCCCAGTCGGTTCCAGGCCGGATTCCTGTCCAAGGCGTCTAGAAGATCCTTGGCGGTAGACGGCTCTCCTTCGCAACAGGCCCCCACGATGAGCCTCAATCTTGCGAGCCGACACTCGATGTCCCCTTCAGATTCAGACAGGACGCCCCCTCCGCTGCGGTCACTCGACATCGCTAAAACCGGGAACCTTTCACCGCGGCAGGGCCAGCTGCCGATTGCCACAAGGCGCTTCTCGCCCAACTCTCAGCGCATCGCCCAGGTCATAGTAGATGAGAACAACCCGCCGTCGCAGCAGTCTGGGTCCGATTCGGAATCAGGCGCCATTGATGCTCGTAAGCTTAGGAGCGCGTTGCACTCGGCCAACAAGGCGCGAAGGGTGAGTCTTATGGCTGGCGCGGGAGCTTCTGGCGGAAGACGTGTATCGTCGATTGGTTCTCTGAGTGGTGAACGATCATTGGGAGCGGCCCCAAGGCCTAGTATGCCTGCTTCTGGGAGCCTGGCGAGCAGCACCAACGGCATCTCGCGGAACCGACGGGGCAGCTCAGAGCGACGCAAGAGCCCACCCATGACGTGCTCTCCCTCAGAGCTGTATGGCAAAGGCGAGAGGGCCCTTAGCGCCAGTCAGGCGAGGCGTATGAACCTTGGTGGAAGCCTCCGGGTGGATAATGGACGTTCTGGAAACGGCTCTGGCGAGACTCGGCGCGTGACTATTGGTCTCGGGTCGACGCCCGCCGGTGGGAACCGAAAGGCTGATGTGCGATCTAGCATCGCCTGGCGGTGAGTTTAGACGATGGTTATGGGCAGGATCATCCCCCATCTCCAATAGTTAGCGGGGTAGCTAAGGAGAAGCCTTGAACTGGGGGTGTGATGTGATGTGAACCCCATCTCTTGGCTGTTGGAGGCCGTCAATGGGGGTATACGCGTCATCGCTACACAGGTTGGGTAGCTGGGATTATCCTTTCTTCTTCCCTTTCTCTGTGTCTATTTTTCTCATTTTATATGGTCTTTTTTTTTTTCTTCATCATCATTTGCTTTCGTGGCGTTGGGAAGGGAACAAGGCTGCATCGCCAGCATTAGTTTGGGAAGCTCGTCTGTGTTTTTATTCTGGATGAGATGCCAATTTGTAATGAATGAATAGTCAAGTCCGTCGCTGATGTTAGACTTAATGAGAATGCTTCTTTACTACAATCACGCTCTCCTCTACTTGCAATGTGTAATGTTTGATGTGATTGAGGAGAATGGTCTCTCTTCTGCCATCATGAGATTGGTAAGACTCTTCGGGATTTACCCAAAAGAGTCACCCAAAAGAGTCACTTGGCAGTTGGAGAAGGTGACCTTTCTGACTCGGGGCACCCTTCTTCCTCGGGGTTGCTCTGCTTTAGCGTGCGTGATAATGGCCAATGCATTTTGAGGGTTAGCCGAAGCACGGCTATGCTTCTAGCTAGGTTCGCGAACACGGACCCATCCACACACCTTGTTCATGGTGTTGCCACTTTTTATTCTCTTTTCCCTTTAACAAGATAGATCATGTCATGGGTTTCCCTAGTATTCTCCGTCTAAAATTTAGCTCATGAGCGGGGAGGATGGGACTAGGCTAGGCTATGGGGGAATAGAGTATTAGGCGAAGAGAGAGGAGAGAGGAGGAAGAGGCAGAAATCTCCGACAACTCCGCGGTGCGGTCAAGGACTCCACCAGGAAGCAAGCCTTGGGATTGGATATGGGCTCAGAGAGGAGATGAGGGGACAGCTACCTAAACCAGGGGTGGCTGGGTGTGACAGGTTGGGGATTTCACTTGGAGATTGCCACTTCTCGCCCAATCTTTGCTCCATCCCCGGGCTTCTCGGGGCAGAGGATGGAAGAGCATATTCGGGGAAAGGGGATGGGATCCCACGCAGCATAAGCACATATATGGTGGTGGCGGACGCACATGCTCAGATATCCCTCGAGACAAGTACACGAGTAAAAAGACCGCACCGGAATCTGGAAGCATCACCGGCGGCAGGGGTGGACCGGCACGTCGCATGATGATGGGGGAAAACGTGCCACCAGAAGAAACTGCGTGCGGTGACTGGGCAGCCTGAATGGACGGGGGATCCGCCCAAGATTAATTGTCTCGCTCGTTTATGTACCCCATCCCCTCATCTCTCCCCCTCATTGTGAATCTGCGGGGACGTCAGATTCGTAGATTCCTGCCTGATTCAGGCTGTTCCCTGGCAACGCCGGGTGAAGGGAAAAGCACTGGGCAGCACTCTCTGTTGTCGCAGGGAGAGTAGCAGCCAGCTCTCACCGGCTCGCTCCCGGTTCCCTCTCTTTCCCCCGCGGAGACCGACCCTGGCTGATACGACTGTGACGCTGCCAAAGTGAAGAGAACAGACGGGGTTGCAAATCCTGCTGCCTGTTGCGTTGATCTTCTGCCCCTTTCATGATTAGCGTATATGTTGGTTTGTCCTCTAACCCCGGAGTTAACTGTCAAACTCTTGGCCCTAGCAGGCTTTGTTGGAGACGCTGCGGGCTAATCAATGAGATGCTTAAAAATCTTATTTGGTTAAGAGTGATTTGTTTTGCTTAGCTTATTGTTGGTCCACCACACCATTTTTTCATCCCACCCACCATCGGATCCGCAAAGCGCCCAGAAGCATTGTTTTCGGATCCTGCGGTCCCCAGGCACATTGCGCTATTCTGCTTCTAAAGCATGAGTTTACTGGCCTAGCGCTCTTTCCGTTGTCTTACTGAGGCTTCCTCGTGACGCGAACTATGAATCCGTCAGCACTGCAAGGGAAAGGAGCAAGGGGTAGGCTGGAAGGCTGGGGCAAATCCTTGGAATCTCCTCCACTTCTTTCTCCATAGACTCTATCTGAGAACCTGATCTGGACTCTGGGTCGGAGATACGGGGCTCCCCGCCAAAATGGTCGACTGCCCCCGGGTTGATGACCAACCGACGGTCCCACCGCCATCAACGAAGCCAACCATCTCCACGAGAGAGCGTCACATTTCGTAGAGCAGGCGTACATGGGGTGGGAAGGCCAATAAATGCAAACAGAAGTGGCACCGACCATGGTTCAGCCGGGGCTTCCCTTGTCCTGTCTTCCCCCCACCCCCCGATGCGGAGTAGAGTGCCAGTCAGAGAGTTACCCTCAGCCATGAAGCCCAAACATCATAAATAAAAACTCGGACGATTCCCAAACTTTCTCTCTTGGGCTCTCTGTCATATCCTCTCTCCAGACTTCCCCATCTCTCCCACGTGTTCACCCTTCTTGTGCACCGAGACAGCCCACCCTCCTCTCTCCCTTCAATACCCACGTCCACTGCTTTGGCATACAAGCGTGAGGGACGTCTGCCACCATGGGTGACATCGAGAAGCCCGAGCTCCCCATTGAGCTGGAAAAGGGCACATCGCATGTTGACAAGTCCGGCATCGAGTATGAGCGCGCCCAGCTCCTAGCCAACCTGCCAGACCCTGATGCCGGCAAGACCGACGAGGAGCGCAAGGCGATTGTGAGTTCTTACCCCTCCCCATAGCCTTATATCCTGCCCTACCACATTTAGCCGAGCTTGCGCTAACCTGCCCTCTCTTTCGCCTATTATAGGACAAGAGGCTGATGAGAAAAGTCGACTTGTGGCTTATCCCCTGGCTCTCGCTGCTGTACCTCCTCTCCTTCCTTGATCGAACAAACATTGGCAATGCTCGTTTGGAGGGCATGGAACTTGACCTGGGGATGGTCGATGGAAACTATAACATGGCCCTGACCATCTTCTTCATTGGTTATGCCGTCGCTGAACCCATCACCAACGCTCTGCTGAAGCGATTGACACCCCGTATCTTCTTCACTGGCATCATCGTGGTCTGGGGTATCATCATGACCCTCATGGGTCTCTGCAAGAACAACGCAGGTCTCCTTGCTGCCCGCTGGTTTCTCGGTATCGCCGAGGCTGGTCTCTTCCCTGGTGTGAACTACTACCTCTCTTGCTGGTACAAGAGTTCCGAGATCGGTGTGCGCTCCTCTCTCTTCTTCTCTGCCGCCGCCCTCGCCGGCTCCTTCGGTGGTCTCCTCGCCGCTGCCATTGCCAAGATGAAGGGTGTTGGCGGCATGCCCGGCTGGGCCTGGATCTTCATCATCGAAGGTCTCGCCACCACCCTCGTCGGTGTCTTCTGCTGGTGGATGGTCTTTGACTGGCCCGAGACGGCAACCTTCCTCGACGAGGACGACCGCATCCGCGTCCAGCGCCGCCTCATCATGGACCGCCAGGGCCGCACCGCCGAGGACTTTGACAAGCGCCACATCTACGCCGCCCTCAAGGACTGGAAGACGTACGGCTACATGGTCATCTACGGCGGCTGCCTCACCCCCTCTACGCCTTCTCCCTCTTCCTCCCCACCATCCTCCGCGGCATGGGCCACACGGGAACCCAGGGCCAGCTCCTATCTGTGCCCCCCTACGCTGTCGCCGCCGTCTGCACCGTCGCCATCGGCTTCTTCGCCGATCACACCCGCTACCGTGGCTACTGCAACGTCTTCACCGTGCTCATCGGCGTGGCCGGCTTCGTCATGCTCCTCGGCTCCAACAACCTCCAGGTCCAATACGCCGGCACCTTCCTCGGCGCCGCGGGCATCTACCCGACCATCCCCAACACGCTCTCCTGGCTCAACAACAACACCGAGGGCTCCCTCAAGCGCGCCTTCGTGCTCGGCATGGTCGTCGGCTGGGGCAACCTCAACGGCGTCGTCTCGTCCAACATCTACCTCACCCGCGAGAGCCCGCACTTCTGGACGGGGCACGGCGTCGTCCTCGGCTACCAGGTCGTGTGCCTGCTCGGCGGCACCATCTTCATGCACTTTGCGCTGCGCAGGATGAACGCGAACCGCAAGGCCGGCAAGATGGACGCTAGGTGGGCGGCGTTGTCGGAGGAGCAGCGCTGGATCGAGGGTGACTTGCGCCCCGACTTTGTGTACACTCTGTGAGCAAATAGAGATCTTCTGGGTCCCTGCTGGGAATGTGGTATGATTTATGATGGGAAAATGGGAATATTTGGATTTATACTGTATTGTGAGATGACAGAAGGTAGATAGATAGACGTGGTGAATATCATACTCGTGTCATTCAATTGCTGCTGTGCCACATCAATTGTGAGCCAACGCGTGCTCATTTTGGTCCAGTGCAAACTGGCATGGCGATCAATTATATCCAGGGGCATTTCACGAGTTTGGTGAGTGAGGGAGCGCGTGATTTGATCTCCAGACTTGAAGTAGTTCGTTATTACGTACTCAATTCACTTGGCTTGGCATCTTGAATCAGAGACTGAGAAGGCTGCTCCAGGCACAGGTCTCTACAGCCAGGGTGACGGTTTTATTTCTCGTTGAAAGATTGGGCTGGCAATCGTGGGGATTCTCCCAATTGAACACTCTCTCCTCATCAGCCCCAATGCGCTTCATTTCCCTTGAGCGATGAGAATGAAGGTTAGAGAATGCTCATTTTCTAGAAAATTCAAACTCGCGAGTCGGAAATCACCGTGCAAGCGGCCTAGGCGTGATGAGATTCGTCCGTTTCTACCCCGTTTCCCCACCCCTTTTTCTCCACGCCAGGCCATGTCCATTCTCCAGGTGACAGTTTCTGGCCGGAGGGTCAGCTGGGGGCAATGTGGGCGTGCTGGAGAGAAAACGAGAAGAGCCATCAATAGCCGTTTCCATCAATTCGATGTCGCAGAGCCTTCACCATGGATCAACCGGCACCCCCGTCGCAGCAGCAGCCCCCACCACACGCGCATCCCCGGCCAGCGCGCTCCAAAAGCGGCTGCCTGACGTGCCGGAAGCGCAAGGTGAGATGTGACGAGCTGCGGCCGCGCTGCTCCCACTGCACGCGGCTCAATCTGCAATGCAAGTGGCGACCCCCGTACAGCACGCCGACCCAGTGGAGGTTCGTCGTCGGGGAGCCGGACGTCTTGAGGGCCTCGTCCGCCGGCTCTGCGTCTGGCAGGCCTTCAGCCCAGCAGCAGCAGCATCAGCAGCATCAAGCGCAGCCTCAACAGCAACTACCACAGCCGCCGCAGCGTCTGCCGGTCCGGTCTCCTGCCGACGATGCCACCAACATCTCGGATGAGCCGTGGCTGCAGAACCCGGGCGCCGTCGACCAGCTTTTCGACTACGCGAGTTTCATGTGGGAGCCGACAGGGGAGTCATTTCCGTATGACAATCCGGAGCCGAGTCATCAGAATGCAGCGTCGATGAACCGCACAATTGTAGGTTACCTGATCGCCAACCCGAGACTCCGTGTTTGATCTGACCACGACTGCTTACTTAACGCGTCGTAGGACCTGTGGCCCGGTGTCAACAGTAGGGGGATTGCATCCAATCCGAGATCTCCAGCTGGGGCACAATCAAGCAGTCTATCTTTGATACCGCAGCAAGGGACCATCACAAATGGGTCGAACCAGCTGGCCACCCTCACCGAACGTCCAGCTCACACGGAGGATCACGACCTCATCAACTTCTTCATCGGGACCATTGTCCCGCCCATCCTGGCCGAGGTTGAGTCGGAGCGACGATGGTCCTCGATGCGCCAGATGCTCATCTCCATGTCCAACAACTCCACCATGGTCCGGTCCGCTATACTTGCCTTCTCGAGCCTCATGTTCCAGCGCCAGGAGAATCCCTGGGGGCGTTCCCCCCAGCACTACTACGAGACGGCCCTGGCCGAGGTTGCTTCCCTGGACCCGTCATCCATCGTCTCCGACTCCCGCCGGCGCCAAGTCTACCTCGCCTCGTTATTCTTCTTATGCTACGTTGATATCCTAGAGGATCGGATGAACAATGCCCATGACCACCTCAAACGCGCTTACGGGATTTTCCAGCAGGTTGAAAAGCAAAAGTTTGGAGCCGTGGAGATTAGACTACTCTCCTGGATCAGACTCCTTGATGCAAGGGCGGTGTCAGCCGGGGGGAGGGTCTCTTCCTATCCTCGAATAGTGAACTCTTGATCGTCCACCCCTCGCCAGCCATTGCCTCGGAGACAGAGACCGTCGCTGAGGGAGTCACAGAGGAAGTCAAGGAGTGGGACGTGGAGGACTCTCTTTTCCAGGTGCTATATTCCCCCGGGGTCATATTCTTCCAGAAAGTGCAAAGCTACATGGGCCGCATCTCCATGATCGACCCCTGGCACCGCTCCCGCGGCACCGTGGAGGACGAAGTCGAGGTCATGCGGATCGCGGCCCAGATAATGAAGGATCTGAGAACATTATACGACGAGCGGCCCACGCTGATGGACCTCGCAATTAAGGGAGATCTCAAACCGCCGCACATCTCAGCCAGCCTAGCGATACCCATTACACGCGCATTTAGGACCTACCTGTCGAACTACTACGCCAGCAAGGTTCATCTACATCGCGTGGCATTCAAGCACCTACCGCTGTCAAAAGAGACAGCAGAGGCAATGGAGAAGATAAGAATACTTACGAGGCTCCTCGTCGATACCCTCGAGCCCGACGCCGCTCTTCCGGTCAGCCAGCTCTGGCCGCTGCTGATGCTCGGCTCAGAGGAGGAGGATCTCTCGGAGAGGGCGTGGATCAAGGAGCAGATTCTGCGCATGGCCAAGGTCGCTACCAACGCCAGCATCACGGCACATGTGCTGGATGAGGTGCAGAATCGGCAGGACGCGTCGAAAACTCGAGCTGATATACGCTCCGTAATGCATGATATTTTCGACTCGTGTTTTGCGATAATGTAGATTGTACTAACTATTTTGTCTATCACGATATTGGCGCTATAATGGGAGGCAGAAAACAACGACGTTAATGATCCAGGATTTATTCAACCAGAAAGCGCTTTTTATAATTATTCGATGTGAGGTCTTTCATATATTATGACACCCCTGAAATTCACTTGCTCAATGTTATGCAATTCGTCGAGCTCGCCGCTGAGAGGCCAGAGTGTAAACACACAACCCATCATAATCAGGCGATTTCGCTATTTTCGAGCCCACGTTAGAAACCGATGTACCTCCATCCGAGATCAACCTGTTGCTGGGTAACTCCGCTCTTCATGGCCTTTCGCTGATCCTCTGGGGAACCGTCCAGGAGGTTGTTGAGTCTCCTCACGTTCCAACGGTAGATGGTAATGGTGATGAAGAAAACAACAGTGCAAGCGAGGACTGCGAACAGAAACCGTTAGTAACTATAGAACCAATTTTGTTTCCAAAATTCAAGTCGCAACCTACCAGTTCCGCAGTGTAGTACGCTGGAGGGTTGTAGTACAGATAACTGGACCAGAGGTTGGCCAGGCCACCAAGCGCATTGATCATGGCGACACCAGCCGCACGCTTGGGGTAAGGACGGGCCATGTGCAAGTTGAGAGTCTTGAACAGGAGAATTTGGGGTCCGGCTAAAGCAGTACGAATTAGTTCCAATGAGCGCATCTTCAAGAATCGACATCATGTCAACGTACTGGATGCGGGCATGAGCATCATGGCAACATAGCGACCGGCAGTGCTAGTAGTAGCGAGCGGGATAATATAAGCAACGCACGCCATGGATAGAAGGCCGACGAAGACGGGGTAGATGATGTTCTTGCGCTGTATCAAGTTGTCAGCCAATTAGGCCGTAGCAGGGGGGTGACTGGGAGACAAACGTCGCTCAGGTAGGACACAATCCAAAAGATGATGGCAGCGAAGATGAAAGGAGGAGCTGTGAGCAGCATGGTGTTCATCTTGTTGTATCCCAGGGTCTCGACAATAGACGGGAAGAAATTGTTTGTAGATCCCATTGCCTGAGACATGAACATACACCAGACGAGGGCCCAGATCTTGATATCCAGCAGTGCTTCCTTGAGGCCACCCAGAGCCGTCGTGTCTTCGTTGGCTTCACCGGCGCCAGCCTCGCATTCGAGTCGCCACACAGCGAAGTCCCGCTCGACGGGCTTAAGGAGTCGGGCGTTGTGGGGATATTCGGGCATGATCATTGCGAAGATGAGGCCACAACCGATGGTCACCACTCCTTCCCTAAATATACGGTTAGAGACCGTTTGAGCTTGACCGAGATTCATACTGGTCATCAACTTACACAATAAACAACCAGCGCCATCCAGCAATGCCGTGTCGCCCATCCAATGTCAGGCAAGCAGCAGCAATGAAACCACCAAAAGCACTGCCGATCATCTGGAAAACGTAGAGAGCAGCAAGACGCTTTCCGAGCTCCTGCTTAGTATACCAAGCACTCAGGAAGTAGATTACACCAGGGAAGAAGACAGCTTCAGTAACACCCAGGAATACTCGGACGACAAGGAGAGTATGGTATGTCTTGACGGCGGCGGTAGAGGCACTGACGGCTCCCCAAACGGTCGCGGCAGAACAAATATCTGGATAGGTTAGCCTCAGCGTGCTTTCCCGAGGATTGGATTATATGGCTTACAGAGACCGGGGCGTGTAACTTTGGTCATGATCAAGTTGGAAGGAATCTGGAAGGGAATGTAACCGACTGTTGAAGGCACGAATTAGAACACAGGGCAACAAGGCCTAGTAGTGGAAAGTCGTCTCACTAAAGAGGAAAGTAATGGCAGTCGCAAACTGGGCGGTGGTCATGTTAAGGTCCTCCATGATGCCGTAGACCTTTGTTGCTGCAAGGGCGGATCTATCGACGTAGTTGAGAATGTAGAGAATTCCCATGATAGGCCTGCCGCCAGCACTGTCAGTCATCCCGCATCGAATATCCAACTGCCATCTCTGCAGCAACTCACATAATGACCATATCCATCTTGCGAACCATTCTTTTTCGGAGGGTGCCCAGATCTTCGTCACTCATATTCGCAATGCTCTCTGGTTTGGGTAGAAGGTACTCATTGCGGACAGGCTTGGCGATTTCCTCATCGCCGACGTGGGTTGCGGAGCCGACAACCTCTTCCTTGGCCGACGGAGCCATGTCTGCTATTCGTTCTGATCGTCTTCGAACTTAATTGTAATCAAGCAGATAAGCAGTAAACAAAGAGGCTTTCCCGAAGAGTGACTCGTGGCTTGATAGAATCCGGAGGGGGACAATTGGGGGCTGAGGGGAAGATTTAAACCTCCAAGACGACCACGTCCGCTCCCCAGGTGGATTGTCTTAGCTACAGGAGAATCCAGGGAGGCTTGCCAATGGGGAGAAATTTTCAAAACAGGCGAAGGTCCGCCTCCGCTACTTTCTCGTGGGAAACGGCCAGCTGACTGACCATGTGGGGAGTGGCGCAAACTGCTTCGTGCAGGCTCCGACGACGAACTCCAGGAATTGGGGAATCTGGGGCACCTGTGCAGGAAAATGGGAGAATTCCCCGCAGTGCCCGCAGCCTGGTTGGTGTTGTGCTGCGTGTGGAGAGACAAGATGCTGATGGTCCGATGGAGAAGAGTGCCCTCGGCGAAGGTCGCCCAAAGAGTCAGTTGCGAGCCGACAGCGGGCTCTCTGCAGCATTTGCATTGGCTGTCGCGACGGCTATTAGTACCTGAGTGATATATCAATTAATATGGAGTGGAATTCTTCTCATCGGCAGCGCTAGCCCAAATCACTCAGGCCCATATTGAGCCAGGTTGGCGAGTTGTCCCATGCAACACGAAGCGAATGCTGGCACAATTACTGGGACAGAAGCCTTGAAGCGTAGGGCTCAAAGGGGCTTGGGATGTCTCAGAGAGTCATCGGACGGCGAAGGCTTGGTTTTGGAGTATTCTCAGGGGTTGAGCATGGCCACGGTGTAAGTGACAAGCCAACCTCCGCAGCTGAGTCTATTTACTAAGTCTCGCAAATTACAGCCCAGCTTATCAATTTGCATTAACACAAAATTCATATGATGATACTTTCATGAATTCATTCTAATGAAAATCTAACTTTTTGCGATTCTAGTCAATTCAATTTCTTGCGTTCAGCTGGGCCTCGTCCTCGATCAGGATACTGCAAGTGGCCAGGATCCAGTCTTGCTTGGCAGCATCAACGTATTGAGGATAAGGTCTTCGGCAGTGGCAGCTCTCCAAAGGATATCCTAGGATCTTGGCCGTCACCCACTTCGTACCGTTGATACCTCCTTTAGCAAAACCCCACTCCATCTTGGCCAGTTTGAGCTGGGCAGCTTCAGCCTCCTTGGTCTTACCAGCAAGGAACAGATCGTAGATCTCAATGCAATACTAGTGGGGAGAGAGAAATGTGTTAGCTGGTTCCAGTGTGTCGGGGTAGATTGGACGTTAATTACCTTGGGGAAGAGGTTGGCAATGCCGGTAATGACACCCGTACCTCCCACGGCAAGGGCAGGGGTGAGCCAGTCACTCTGTCCAGCCAAGGCGCTGAACTGCTCTGGTTCGAATGCAGCTCGGACACGGGCGACCTTGGCAATACCACCACATGTGAGTTTGACTCCAACGATGTTGGTGTGCTTGCCAAGAGTCTCCAACATCTCCGAATTCAGGTCAAGTCCCGCAACAACACCGGGGAAGTTGTAGATTACGATGGGGAGGGGGCTGGCATCAGCAAGCTGGTATTAAGCGTCAGTATGTTTCAGACTGGCCCAGCGAGGGGAAATCACCAGGGATACGCACCTCTTGGAAGAAGGACACAATCGCATCCTGGTTCATGGCGAAGTGGAAGTAACTTGGGGTCAGCACAAGCACATAGTCAGCACCTGCATCCTTGGCGAGTCGAGTTTCGGCAATGGCGTCGCGTGTGCATTGGCCTCCGCAGCCAAGAGTGATGGTCAGGTCAGGACGGCCATTCTTGATGGCGATCTCACGTGTGCGGCGCACGAGCTCGCTCTTTTCGCTGTGGCTCAGAGTGACGGCCTCTCCATTGGTACCAGCCAAAACGACTGAGAATCTCAAGTCAGCAACAGGCGAGAAATACAATGTATTGCCCTCAAAGGTACTTACTTCCATGAAGGCCAGACTTGACAAGAAACTCCAAGTGCTTTGATTGGACATCCCAGTCGATGTCTTGCTCGTTCGTGCCTTGGAACCATGTCAAACTAGGGACATGAATGCCCGGGGGGTAGGGCTTTGAAACAGTGACAGAAGCCATGGTTACAGATGAATTGAGGGAATTCCCGAATGAAGAATCAGTCAACGAGTATGTCTGTTTGATTCGGGTCAACTATAAAGTCCTCAAAGGCAGATGATTACCAAAGATGAACGAGAAGCTCAAACACAAAACGCTCCCTCAACAGGTCAGAGACTAGTAAGGTACTAGTCTTTATTTTCTAGACAACTGAATCACTTGTTCCAATCGGAGATATCCCTTCCGCTTGGAGACACCCAGAGGATCCCCTGGAGGCTCAATGCCGATGCGAGGAGAAGCAGCTGATTCATTTCTCCACCAAATATCCACCTCCTCCACCACGAAGCGAGACCTGCCGGGGACCTGCGCCTTTTTCCAGTATAGCGCAAGCGACGCGACAGGCGACTGCTGAGCCGTTCTTAATTGACTCGTGCTTGTGCCTCGTGGTCGACTCTTTAGTGGGGAGAATGGTTTGAGTTCTAAGTCGCGGTCGCCAATATCGCGAGTTGCGGAGACATTTTGAGTCAGTAGCCAAACTGACTTTGCAGCCAAACCCCGCCTCGTGCCATTCTCGGTCCATAGTCAGTCGATATCAACCATTCCAAGATTGATTTATCTGTTGGTGCTTGGACTGAATCCATCTTATCAATTGCCCTGATCATCCCCTGAACCGCTGGTTCAACCAATACCCGCCAACACCATGTCATCTGCCACAGAGAAACCCGTCATCCTCCATCTTGGAGATAACATCGAGTTCAACCCAGACATCTACAAGGAGTTGCAGAAAGCCTTCACTATCATCCAGCCGTCACTCGAGGAGAGACAACGCGGTGCCTGGCTACAGGCTCTACGGGACAAAAAATGGGGAGACTTCCAGGCTGTTTTCCGTCCATTCTGGAACTCGGGTCTTGAAATGGGTCGCTGGGATGCCGAGATGATCCCGTTACTTCCCAAGTCTTTGAAGGTTTTCACTTCTGCCGGTGCTGGCTATGATTGGGCCGATATCCCTCTGCTCACGGAAGCCGGTATCCTCTACTGCAACGGTGCGTCAGCAAGTTCTGAAGCCGTTGCCGATATGGCCATCTATCATATTCTTTCAGTGTTCAGAAATATCCAGTGGAGCAATGTTGCTGCCCGCAGTGGAAACAAAGACGAATTTCTCGACGCTCATCAGAACGCCCCTGTGGGCGCTCACAACCCCCAGAACCATATTCTTGGCGTTGTAGGCCTGGGAAATATTGGCTACCGTATTGCTACCAAGGCATACCGCTGCTTTGACATGAAGATCATTTACTACGATCTCTTCCCTAAGAGTGCTGAGCAAGAGGCCGCCATTGGTGGAGCACGTCGAATCCCTGAGCTTGACGACATGCTCGCTGAGGCAGATTGCGTTGTTTTGGCCACACCAGGAGGACAGCAGCTTCTTGATGCTTCTCGCATCTCGAAGCTGAAGAAGGGCTCGCGGGTGGTTAATATCGCCCGTGGCGGCTTAATCGACGAGGAAGCCCTTGCCGACGCCCTGGAGAGCGGTCACGTCTACAGCGCCGGACTAGACGTTCATGAGAACGAGCCAAACGTGAATAAGAGGTTAATCAACAGCCGTAATGTCACGGTGACGGCACACACTGCTGGTGGTGCGTTTGAGACGAAGAGTGGGTTTGAGGCACTGTCAATGCAGAATGTGCTGGCTGTGCTCTCTGGCCAGGAGCCGCTTACCCCCGTCAACAAACACCTTATGAAGAAATAAAATGTAGCTAGTGATATGAAGTTACAATGGTAACTTTTGTTCAACCTGAGTTCCTCGAGAAATGGGTTTGTTTCAAGTAATTGTCCAATATGCGAAGTAAAACCTATCCATTCTCAAATTTATGTTTGATAGCACCCATGCATGTAACATCGCTCCTTTATAAACTGGTAGGCGTCTGTGCTCTAGGATTAATACCGCGGTCATTTGAGAGGGGCTGCAAGAAGGAAATTACTTGAATAGATAAGACGGCCTTCCTATGCCATAATAGCCAATGTCTTAGAGGCAACGATAACACCTTTGTTGAGAATTATTTGCTTTCATAGAGCCTATCATTATCCGCGAAGGGTCTAGACAAAGAAGCCTTTATTCAAAAATTTGTCTATGGCGGCACTGATGAGTCTAGTAACATGTTGAGAGAATAATCCGGGCATGGTGTCCGTGTAGATAGGAGCACGCAACCAAATCTTCAATCTGTTTCAAGGGCTCTAATTTAGCAGAGGAATATCAGTTCAAGAGGCAAATTTTAAGCCTCAAATCGCTGAGAAGTCTCTAGGCTGAACTACCATGTACATAGATTATGTATAAGTATGTAGAGAAGTTTTCAAACACAAACGCAAATGTGATGCCTCTGATTGTGTGCCTGCCGCAAGCCTCAAATCTACTGCTACTTGGATACCGAGCGGTGTTGAATAATTGATCTGTCAAGAGGGTGTAGGGTAACCGCCATCCGCGCGTCCACAGCTCAGGCAAGGATGGTGATGGAATAGACCGAGCTTTTGCTACCCGGCAGTAACAGGCAGGAGACTATTTCTTTGAACCACCTTCTTCGATGGGCGGTACTAGATTATTATTTGCCTAGCCAATGAGACGAGTGTCTTGGTGCCAGGCCTAAATTCATCAAATGAGCTTCAGTAGCCCGGTTGCCCGGGTCGTCTTGAAGGGTAGGGCTAAAGTCATTCAATCACAAACACAAACTAACTAATTCAGGGATCGGCAAATCTAACATAAAGCCACAAATGTCCTACAGCAACGGTCATGATGCCACTCTGAGGCTTGGAGCCCTGGAGAATTATTAAAAGCAGGCCAATGAGACGCTAGGGCCATCCAGAGTACAATGATGATGAAATGGCGCACACTTGGGGGCCAAAGCTTACCTAACCCAGCAATGGCGTAGAGCATGAAGGAAATGCAGCAATCAGCAATGCGTCCTACCTCTTGTAACACTTTTTGATAGGCACAGATGGTGGCTGTGGCGGGTTCAAGTGCTTACATCGACAGGGATGATGCCTTCTAGTGAGCTATTTCAAGACATTGCCACGCAGAGCACTGCCAGACCAGGCCATAGCGAGTTAGATTAATTAGCGCTTTGAAACAAGGATCAGCGGGTAGTTTTCTGATCTTAGGTTCTTCCGGATACCAAGGATCACTGTCACTCCCGAAGTACCATCGACAGAGGCTACAAAGAAGAGGGGTATTGGAAAAAGATACACAAGAAAGACATGAAAGCACACCTCGAAATGTTAGTCTAAACGTCAAGTCGAGCTTCGCGGTCACAGAAAATGAACTAGAAGAACCATGTGTTGAGTTGCAGATCCAAACACTAGGCTTCTAGCTCCTTTTACCGATGTTTCTATGGTCATTTTTGGCCACTAAATAATGAGTGATGAGGCGTAGGCTTGACGTACATGCTACGTACTGAAGGTCCCAGTATTCTGGCATCTGTGGAACTGCAAGGCTTGGCTAATCTCCAGGTTGATCAAAATCTCGGTGCCCGCTCACCTTTCCTAGACCGCGGATTTTGTCTTCAAACTGATTTTTCTCGATTGATCGTTTCATCACCCCCAGAGATAGGACGGGTCGACCCATCGTGGTTATTGATTGCCTTGTATCATCTTCACCATGAAGGCCATCTTCCAGGTCCTCACTCTGGGCCTTGCCTCGGCCGTCACGGCACTGCCTGAGCCCACCATCACGGCACCACCAGAGCTCGCCTCCATGGAGCTGAGAGCTGATAACGCCAGCCCGGCTTTCATCGGGTACATAACAAAGAATGGAACTTGTATGTAAAAACACACACAACAGACGAACATCAGAAACCGAGGATGCGCTGACCATGGTTCCCCTTGAACAGATAGCGCATCAAGCTGCGGCGTGGGATACTGGACTCAAAGTGAGAATGTCGGCGGCTGTGTCACGCAAAACGGAAGCCCGATCCCCACGGCATGCGTCAATTCGTCCGTCATGAAGTTTGCCAACGGCGCCAGTGGAACTTGGTGAGTCCCGGCTTGTTCGAGAGTCAGTTGACCGGCTACCATCTAACGCGGGCAATGCAGCACGTCGACCATGACCTGCTCCTACTACAGCGTCTTCGACAACCTCGACCAGCAGACCACCCTCAGCTACTACCTCTGCTTCCCCCCCAGTCCGCTCGTCGATCCCCCATGTTCCGGGCGACAACCACAGGAAAAGCTTCCACACATCATCATCCAGATCATCGAGCACTCTCCCTTCGACTACCGCCGATGCCACAACGTCGATGACTGAAATTCCCACCGACGGCGCGGATAGCGGCAACAGCAGCGGAGGCGGCCAGAATCTTGCATGGATTGCCGGCCCTATCATCGGTGGCCTCGCCGGTCTCGCCATCATCGGCCTGCTGATTTGGGTCGTCTTGCTCCTCAAGAAACGGAGGAATGCCAACCAGGGACCTGAGGCGCCGGGCGAGACGACGCAGTACCAACCTTCGCCTGGAGGACAGCACGCACATTACCAACCTGCGTACGGAGAGCAGCAGTCACAGGCTCCGTCGTCCTACGGCTCCCCCATGGGAGATCATCTGAAGCATTATTCATACGTGCCTCCCCCGACCGGCTCGACCGAGAACCCTCAGCCATATCTTCCACCCCAGCCGTACCCGCCGCAGTGGACATACGCGCAATCGTCAGCCCCAAGCGAGTTGCAGTCCACAGTCCCGAGTGAGCTGCCCGGCAATACCGCCCCAATTGAGATTGGCGACTCTGTAAGAAAATAGAGGGGCACATGGTTCGGGTATCAGTCTGGAACTTGGAAAAGGTGGGAGGGCACCTGGTTTGTTTCGGTTTGGTGTTTTAGGGCAAGACATGAGGCCTGGACAGAGGCTTGGGCGGTTCACCCATGAGCTGATTTTTGTGCGACTGATTCCCTTCATTGGCATAGCTTAGCGATTCCTGCATTCAATATTGACAATTTTTAGAATACCATAGACGAATAAACGTGGTCACGAACACTCGCACTCTTCTGGCTTTCTTGGTGCCACCCTTTGCAAATGAACAGTTATGGTGGATGACTCCTTTCACTCAAAGAGATACGTTCAAGAGAGCAGTCACATTCTGGACCATGTAAGACTTCCCTCCTGTGGGCCGAAGACTTTAAAATCCTTACAAAGATCCCGAGTTGCGGGTAGAAATCTCAAGTCCATCGGATACAAGGGGCGACTGTCTACGCGATGCTTGGCTTTCGTCGGACAAGCAGCGAGGCAATTAAATTCAGTCTGCTCTGCATGTTGTAATGCCGGACGGCTCGATCATCTCCCCCTCATCATCTCACTCGCTCGTTGTCTGGCATGAGTATGCCGCGTGTCGCATGTGCCACAATGCCGCATCTTCACATGTCTACGCTTCATCCATAGCCGACACTCACCTATTCGTGGTTGGGCCACATTCTTGGTGCTTCTTTACCTTCTGTTAGCTGGACAACGCCTCTGCGCTTGTCTCGAGGCAGTAAAATGAGACCGAACGAATCACGAGTTGGATTGTGATTATCCAGGGCTTGTGTTGTTACTGGATTAGTACTCCGTCAAACTGTCCCTGAAGGACTTTCTCGTTCACGTAGAATCGGCACGAAGGTCGTATCTCCCACATAGGAAACGTCATAGGGACTTTGAATAGATTTTGAAACAACAAGAAAAGAAGGGATATATTGAGCACGCTAGCAAAAGTGAAAGCAAAAATAAAAGAAAAAGGACACATTAAACCAATCCGATTTATCCAAACCCCTTTCGACTTCCTGAAAAATGCACGCTTCCACCCGCACCGCCTCATGGCTCTTGACATGCCTTCATTAAGTCGTGAATTTGTCCCCGGTTCATGCCTCTTGACAGCGGTTGTCAAAGGGGCTGGCGGTCTGTCTCGGGCCTTCATGGCTCTTCGTCTTTGTCTATCACTGGCTGCTTCTCCCGAATAGGCAGAGCAGCGCCAGCATCACCGGCTGAAGCTGCCGTCTCTTCTGCCTTCCCTTTCACACGATGTGGTAGGTCCTCGTGAATTTCGGGCACAGATGGTCCTGGCCTTGCCCTAGGCCTTTTCGAAGACCCATACGGCTCCTGCCGATGACTCTTCAAATGGACCTTTGACATTGAGCTCTCGCACCGCGGTTTTGGTACTGGTACAGCTGGACTACTGTATGCTGCCACCTCTTTGACACGATGTGGTAGTTCATCGTGCAGCGTTGGTGCAGCTGGTGCTGGCGCAGCTTCAGGCTCAGCGGCAGAAGCGGTTGTCTCTTGTGCCGTCTCGTTATGACGAGGTTGTGGCTCGTATTGTGCCCTGGGCGCACGCGGTGCTCGCCCAGGCCTCCCCTCAAACCCATACGGTTCGTGCCGATGGCCCTTGGTATGCAGCTTTGGCAAGGCCGTACGACTGGACACTGACCAGGCCGGATGGCAGCTCCTCGGACTGATTGTCGGCGCACCACACGAAGACCAACTTGACGCATACATAGACCCGGCAATGTAGCTTCGGGGCGGTGGCAAGTAGGGGAGAGTCGGCTTTGGATCCGTGGGAGAACCCACAAAAGCCACACCAGGGAGACAAAACATAGGCGAAGACGGATGACCATTCTTTGCCTCGGTATGAGAGAAGTCCTTGGTATTGAGGTTCTTGACTTCGTTATACCACCTCTCTCGTCCCTGCCTAGCTCTAGGCTGCGGCGGTGGGTCGCTCACTGGCTGTGGTTGCACATTCCAATTCAATCTTGCCGCTTCTATCCTTGCCGCTTCTATTTCAGGCTTGTACTGGATAATGCACACGTCCGGAGGTTCGGGGATTGTACGGGCATATATGGGCCCCTGTGCATAAGCAAATCTACGTATGTCAGGAGGAATTAGGCTCTCGGTAGGAGTCAACCCAGGTATTCGTTGACTCATTGTCGATCCATCTTCATGTTTTAGCGCCGTAGGTGAAGGGGGTGGCGTTTCCTCGACCGACTCTTCATCCTCCTCTCGATCGGCTGGGACTGCTCTTGGCTTGGAGAAATCCTCCATTGTGGCGGAATTGAGTATGCGAATCTGGTGAACTAGGTCTTTCTTAGTCTTCGTTCGGTGTTTCGCTTCTTTAGGATCGAAATTCTGGATTTTCGAAAGACAATGATTAGAATGAAGACCAAAAAGAGTCAGTAGAAGGACTTAGATTGGGAAATATATAATTATTAACTCGTCGTACAACGTAGTTAGTTATTCCTCATAGACATCTATTCTTTGTTTTATTTCATAAAATCTAGCTAAAACTAGCCCATAGAAGTCGAAACAACTAACACCAATGAAAATCTCCGAGACCATTGTTGAAACCCCGTTATTGTTTATTAACAAAGAACAGAATAACAGATATATGAAGTTCGTTGTGGTATCGGGACTTTCCTTGTGGCACAAGATAGCTAGCTTGGATACAATGACAATATTATCCTAGGCCAACTCAAAGGTGTCCTATATCTATTCTTTAGAAGGTCTTAGATTACAGTAAAAGGCGAAATGAGCGTCACAAATATTGTTAGAAAACTATTTTAATACGGTCTATCTCTAGGCATATAACAAACCAGACTAGCACCTTAAAGTACTCATTGATCTACCAAAGCCTATTTTTGGCCCCCAATGGATTCCTACCTACCTAGAAGACTTAGATCTCTCTTCAGTCGCTGCGTTAATAGACACTATAATTGAAGGTATACATAAGATGCGAGTGTCCTTCCATGCAGTCCTCTACCGTTCAGCTAGCAGTAGGCAATGGTTAATGAAAAATAAACAAGCCACACTAGGATAAGGCTACCAGCCTGGGGCTTAGATTGACCAGATCAGCCATCGGTCGTTATCCATAGTACTCGATCTAGTGAACAAGGAATGACCGGGTAATTGTAAATGGAGCAATAATTACTACATATGCAAAGCAATCTGAATTGGGATTGAGGCTGTGCTTCTTAACCCGCCAATACTCCCTATGTGGCCCAGCTAAAGCCGCCTCGGTGCCCTATTGCCGCCTAACAGGGAGCCTTGCTGCCTGATGGTTGTGTAAATGTCATAAAAAGCTTCAGTTTTAACTTACGAACAAGAAATCTCTGGCTCTGGTTAGAATCGCAGCATGTAATATTTAACATAAAAAATGCCAGTATTTAATACATACGTTTATAAACCTCTCTCTACACTCAACGCAATAAGACTAATTGAACTGAACCCGTCTATTGACAGTGATTCTCAACTTACATGTCAAATCTTTGAACATCTACTATCAGAGCAGCATGTAGAATATTCAGCCATTTCCTATACATGGGGAGTGCAGAAGCTCTACCAAAGCTTGGAGATCAGGAGCGATGATAATGACGTCTCATACTTACGAACCACGGCCACTGTGGATGCCCTCTTGAGACAGTTTCGGGCACCTACCAAACCCCGATATCTCTGGATTGACGCCATTTGTCTCGACCAGAGCAATGAGACAGAGAAGTCTACCCAAGTTCCCATAATGGGCGAAGTCTTTCAAGGCGCCAAGGTGGTGGATATTTGGCTAGGGCCTGAAAACAACACGATTCCAAATCTCTTCGCATTCTTCAGAGCTCTTAGCACCATCCCCGACTTTAGTCGATGGAAAACGCAATTGGCAATGGCCAAGAAGGTTTTCCTTATTATGAGACAGTTTTTCTGTAATGAACACACAGCAATGACAGTCATGATGGATTTCTTCAATCGACCTTGGTTCTTGCGTCGCTGGGTCATTCAGGAAGCTTGCCTTGCACGCCATCCTGTGGTGCATTGCGGCAGCCAGTCCATCCCCCTTCGCACAGTTCATTTGGCTGCTGTTCGTTTCCAAAGGACGGACCTGACAGACTATGCTATAAAGATGGTGGCAAGCTTGAGTACGCAGACGATTCATCTGAGCATCCTAGAGCTGTTATGGCACTTTCACCAATCCGATTGCCTGGAAAAGAAAGATCGAATCGCTGCTCTCTGGAGTCTGGTCAATCCCAACCAACGATTTGAACTCAACTACAACAGGCTGTGGACTGAGATATACCAGGAATTAGCTTGTTTCTTGTACCAATTGAACGATAACCACATCAGCTTACAACTACTACTCCATCTCTTTGAATTTGGCCCCGTACCTCAATCGGAGAAAATCTTATATCCCTCGTGGATTCCAGACTGGTCGAAGCGTAGATGGAGGGCTCTTCCATACAAAGCACGCATCAAGAATACAGATAGCTTTGAGCCTTATCCATGCTTTCCTGATCAAGATGTGACTGCTGCTGTTCGGTTTCAGCATCAGGGTCTATTTCTACACTGTACGTTAGATACATGCCCCCAAGGCTATCGAGTCAAGTTCGCCGCTACATTTGATTCTGGAACCCATACAGATGGTTGCAGAAGTGAACAAGTTGTGCGTATTATCAGGCAGCTTTTTCCTCATATACAGGATCAGGAGTCAGATCTTATTGCTTTCGCTTCATTGCTTAAGGCAGCCTCGGAATTTCGCCATACAGACGTCCAGCGAGAGCAAAGCAGTAGGTGCTTAGGTCAATTCGAAATGGAACTTATCAATACTCTTGCACTCTCGGCCGTCGGCCTCCACGAGCTGTTGTGGTGGCTTCGAACACTTGATTCCATTCTCACAGATTTCGGTGTCGTGGAATTTGAGACGTTTGAACAGACAGTCGACTATGGCATTGGCCCTTCGCGGTTACAGGTTAATGATGTCTTAATGCCGCTCTGGAACGTCGAAGCTGATTATCATGTGTCGTTCATATCTAATTCAGTGGTTACCAAAATCCCGACCACAACCTCGCTTGCTGTTAGACGCTCTCCAGGTTGTCCTGATACTATGAGGGGCGGAACAAGTTTTGCTGGTGAAGTTATTGGCCCGGTTGTCTGTACTCTGAAAACACCAAAAGTGGATGACAAAAAAAAAGTAATAAGTGATTCAACTGCTGATAATATTAAAAGCCAGAGGTCTTGGTCATCTATACAATTAATATGAGCGTTGACATTAATGCGGTGCGACTACATTTCACCAATTGTTGGGGCATGTACATATACCCTCCTGTTTGGTTAAATTCCCTTCTGCTGCTCTATTTGCATACAACATTTGAGCATCATGACTTGGATTTCAGAAAAAAATAAACCCAGCATTTATTGGTCCATAGCCGCTGCAAGGTTTCATGTAATTAGCACGCTTCCCAGCCAATCAATGAGAGTACCAAGCAAAATTAAATCTTTGTTTTCACAGTTGTTATGGGATGTTTGTTTGGAGTGGTGGCAGCTTGCATTTTCAAGTTGCAAATCTATTGTGTTATCCCCCGATACAAAGGAAAAAGTGAGGATGCATTAAATTGTGCTCAAGCCTTGCTAATGATTGGAGATAATTGTTCCCCTGAAAGAAAAAGCTACTTGAGGATGTAAGAAAAGGTCTTGTCCCGAGGAGTCAGCAGGCCAGATGGAATCCTTTGGAAGAAGCGGAATCCTGTATTGCGTTTCGCTGTCCAGATTTCCTGGTCCAAGACGTGAATTTAAGAAAGGCTAAAGGTAGCACCAATCAGAGAATGGGATATTTTTGGTCTTTTTTTTTAGGCTGGCCGGGATTTATCACCTCTGGCATATTACCGGCTGCGAATGACCGCATCCTTCTCTTCATCCTCACCTAAGCAACAGGGCCTGCCTGCTCATCCTGGTGGCATCTCTGGGAAAAAGAGAGAAAAGATGTGCTCAACTGGTTTACCTTCGCCGCTTCTCGGACTCCCTGCGGAGATTCTCGATTCAGTTGCGTCGCATTTGAGCAACCCCGACCGCAAGAGCCTTCGTCTCACATGCACGGTTTTCGGCCGACGCGTGCTGCTGCAGATTGGTCGCGTCTTTCTCTCGGCGAACCCACGCAACATCGAGGTCTTCAGGGCCATCGCAGACCATGAAATCTACAGACAAAAGGTGGTCGAGCTGATCTGGGACGACGCCCGCCTGGATCCTCCTCCGGAGCCACCGCTTGCGTACCAATGCCGGCACAGGGCCCATCACATCGAACCCTTCTGGCAACAATGGTATCAGGACGTCTGTGACAGAAACAGTCAAGACGCTCTCCCAAAAGACGAACTAGAGACCCCAAACCGCGCTGCACGGGCAAGTTGGATTGCCGCGCAGCCCCCAGTCAAGGATATGTGGAATCACTACAAAGAGCTTTTTAGGCAGCAGCAAGAGATCATGAAGACCTCAGATGATGCTTTGGCGCTCCAGTATGGCCTCGAGCGCTTTACATCGCTTACCCGAATTACTCTTACACCGGCTGCTCATGGGGTGGAGTTCAACCCTCTCTACCAAACTCCTATGATTCGTGCTCTCCCTTACGGGTTCAACTATCCTATTCCTCGTGGCTGGCCATGTAGCGAGCCAGGCAGTAGGCTGAGAATAACACAGTGGTCGTCAGAAGAGAGAGATGAAAAGGAGAAGAATAGATGGAGAGGCTACCGTATCATCCTTTGGACCCTGGCACGGATGAACCACCGCATCACAGACTTTGTGGTTGACGTTGGTCTATTAAACACGGGCCTGAACGCCCATATGTTTGACCAACCATGCCCAGAACAGGAGGATCTCGTCACGGGGTTGCTCAAGCCAGGCTTTCGACGCCTCGACCTTGCCGTGATTCTCAGCGGGCAGACAGAGCTTGGGTTTCCCGCCTTTCGTAACCGCCAGCTATACGAGGCGCTAAGCCAGGCATCGGATCTAGAGCACATTAGTCTGAGAACCAACATGACGTACGATCTAGAGTTTGATGATTGGATGGATCATGGCGAGGAACAGCCGTTCATCCCATTACTGGACATCTTTCCTGTCGAGCGCTGGCCGAGGCTCCGTCACTGGGGGCTTTCAGGTTTCAGTGTACGAATGGACGATCTGGTAGGCTTTCTATCCCTGCTTCCAGATACTCTGAGGTCCGTTGAGCTCAGCTTTCTCAAAATCCAAGACGGCCATGGCTCGCACCGGGAGCTACTCTTTCGTTTACGTGACACCCTGGACTGGCGTGGGCGGAACCCGGCTGACAGGCCCAAGGTCACGATGGGCTGGCAAGAGGAGGGAGTATACCGAGGAGATGGATACGCCGTATGGGTTGATGATGAGGTCAACGAGTTTCTGTATGGCGACGGTGCAAACCCGTTTCTGGACACATCTCCTGAGGTCGAACATGGCATCGGGATTCAGAAATGTTACTTTGACCCGGAGTTCGAACGGCCAAATGTCGGCACTTTCGAGCTGATGCGCAGGGGCTTTTTGAAGAATGAGATGATAATAATGGGTGTGAAACACACGGTCCAGAGTTTTCTCGGCGAGGAATAGCTCTTGTTTGAACCATCTGTAGCTGGCTGAATACATTCTTAGGAACATGCCTTTGAGATGGTGCGGTGTTATCACTTGTTGAATGTATGGAGTTCAAATTGCATCAATTTGCCACTCTCGCTTGCGCCAGGCTAAGCCTTCAGCTCTTTGCCCGAGTTATGACATGTGGGCGGAAGACAATGCGGAAATAGCCATGAGACGCTGTAGCTCGCTCATGACCAACTGACAATGAAGCCCTGGTACCAGACAGCTTGCCGCGGCTGAAATTCAAAGTGGACAAAGGTTGTGTTGGGTGATGACTCTCCGCACGTGGGGTCCTTTTGTATGTTTAGAACAAAAAGGCAGGTAGCTTGGGTTGTGTATAATTAGGCTCATGGGATTAATTCATCTTCCTCAGTGATGCGATACCTGGGGTGATTAGGATTGCTGACTGCCGACGATCCTACGGAAGAAGCGACCTGCCGGCACTTGATACACGAGAACCACTTGAGAATTCTGCACAAAGAAGGTGATAGGAGGTTTTCAATTTCAACCAATTTGGCAATAATTGTCTTGCCCTATCTTCGCGATACTTGAGAGCTGACCGAAATGGTCTCATACATGACTATGTTCATCTATCATAAAGAGTGACTTATGTACAAAATATAAAGCAATATGGACAAATCCTGACCGGCTGGATGATGTGTAGCCAGCTCAAATGTGCGTGGTTCAGCCAGACTATGGTTAGAACCAATGTAGTTTAGCATGTTCAACATGCTCAAGCCCATCAACAGCCTAGGCAGAGAAACAACAGCTTAGGCAGAGAAAGATCTAGCGATCTTCTTGCTGCTCCCGCCGCAGCTTCCCGAAGGTGCTTTAGGCTTAGCTGCATCGCTGCGGGTAACATCGGGGCCGGGGTTGGGGAACTCAACGTCGTAGGTCTCAACAGTTTTGCATCCATTCCCGACGTTGGCAACGAACATGGCGGGGCGGCTAGAGAAGCCGGCGTCAGCCTGCTTGGTAGAAGCAGAACTAGTGTTGGCGCCAATGGTAACATGGGCGCAGTTCATGTACATCTCGCGGTTACCAAGGTTGTTCCACCAGGACCAGGCAAAGATGGCACTACCTGAAGGGGCATCGCTGGGAAGGGTGAAGTCCCACTTCTCCTTCAGAGGACAGGCGCCAATGAATGAGTGGATGACAGTCCAGCTGCTGCCCTTGTCGTAAGAGAGTGAGAGTTGGCAGCTACCGCCATTGTGAGTGGCTGAGCCGGATACCGAGATGCTGTAGTCCTGACCAGGAGTCCAGGTGGCAACAGAAGCGCCCTGGGCGGTGTCGATGAGTGAGTGGTAGCCCTTGCAAGGAAAGTTGCCGCCGTCCTGATCGAGAGGGTTGGTCATAGAGTAATCGATGTTGGTGGAATAGGGATTGCTCTTAGAGCGAAAAGGAGGAGGGTTACTCATCTCCATATGGGCGTTGGTACCAGCGGCCAGGAGGCCGATGACAGAGGCAGCGACTGTAAACTTCATATTTGTGGGTTGAAAAGCTGAGGTCCGGCAAAGCTAATCAAATAAGTAAAGGTTTGGGGTATACAAGAATTGTCGACTCGCAACAAATGGTAAGATAATAGAGTTTGAATTGCCAGATTCAGTTGAAGGAGAGACTACTTTTCAAAGGAAAGACTGTTTCTTGGTTGATGGCTGAAGAAGAAGGATTCCTAGCCAGATGGGAGATTTCTGTCGATACTTATACCTTTTGCCGCACCACCAGGTGAAAGTGAAATGCCGTATGAAATCTCTCTCTCCACGTAGTCTGAACACTTGACTCAAGGAAGATGGAGACCGGCGGTAGTATGAGCAATCGTCCCGACCAATCAACACAAGGATATCGACGGTTACCACACGCTACCACCATCACATTGCACTGCATGTCCTGACATTGCATCTGCAAATCCAGTTGAGTTTCTTCATCTGGGCTAGATCTCCGTTGCTGAAACGACCACAAACCCTGTTGCCGCCCAGTTGTTCCACTTTACCAAACCTCATGTATCTACAACATCGCCTTTTGTAAGGTTACTGTAACCACCCGAGCTGAAGCGGCTCAACGAGGCCTAAGCCGAGGTGGGAACGGGTTTCATCTTTGGACGATGCTGCTTTGAAGTACCCGCGTGAATCTGGAGAGGCCGCACAGTACTCGGCGTCTTATGTTTCACTTTTCAATGGCAATCCACTTGCGGCATTAGGAAATCTAGCACATCAGACGGGTCAAGAGATCCAGATTTCGGCGCAACATGCAAGTATAACTGAAACGCAGTTGGAGTAGGTGGCGGCGGCCAGCATATCCTTGTCTTCGGCTTATGCATATTGAATTAATTAATTATTAATTCGGCGCGGTGTCAGGCAATTCCACTTGTTCAAGAGCTTCATTCCAATTAAATGCTGACAGGTTGCCACCACTTCATGCAGGGGAGCGCCTGCACACTACATGTAACATGTCAGTACGGAGCAGTTGGGTAAGGGAACAGTCAATTCAACCCTGTCTGGGGTATCTTTCTAGTTCCCGTGCATTTACACATGTGCTAGTCTTGTGACAGACCTTGCAATCCTCGCAAATCTTTGCTTTTCGTTGATCACTTAGACGCCGAAGGAGAACTCCCAGTTTCCGCGAGTGGAAATGTGCCTGGAAGGCAGGGGTAACGTAACATGCAGGTGCCCAGCAAATGCCGGATTGCAAATAAGCTGTTTTCCCTGGAGATTCTTCTACTTCTCTTGGCAGCGGCAAGGATCAAGGATGCTGTTCCCACTACGTACAAATCGACTTATCTGCCTGGTGCTGAAAGTGGAAGGTCCGTATAAGACTCCGACGCGTCATGACAAGATCGGTATCACATATATTGAGGGAAAAGTCCACTGAATAACGCACATCATCTCACTAGTGTTTGAAATATTGCAAAAGTTGCATTGATAAAGAAGGTGACATCTGCCCTATCCACAGGGCGTCCACGTAGACTTGAATATATTATCCTGCTAGTTCCTCTCCATTACGCTGCCATTAGTTTGACTTGGAACTTTCGTAGAGTCGATTCATGCCTGTGATGGATACATATAGAAATGGAGGGCTTTTGGTCCCAACGACCGTGCCGTCTTCAGAACCGAGACATGATTCAGTTACCCACAGCGCATGAATGATTGTGTGTCTGCCCGGATCGACAGGTACTGCATATTGCTAGCCGCATTGCAGACTAGTCGTCCGGAACATGGTTACCAGGCCCTTTATTTCGTCCGGTTTGTGCGAAACGTTACATACTCCACCGATCGGCAAGATGTTCATCAAAGTCTGGACGAATCGTGAGCTCTTGCCGCCATGCTCCCCTTCATAGGGGAAATTGAAGGAAAGGTGACTAGTGATTGGCATAAATCGTCTGCCTGCGACCTATGATTATTCATAGAATCTATGGACAACGATCTTTGGTGCCGACAAGACGGTAACGACTATTGGCGAGGAGAAATTACAAACTCAACTGCTGCACAAGCTGTCTTTTGTACACTCTATCGCTAACTATGCATGATTCCAATATAACGTATTTTCCTTTTCATCTTCCATTACGTCACTGTAGTTGAAAATGCCCTAAATATTGGTTTGCTCTCACGTATGAGTGAGGTCGAAATGGTAAAATACATATATCTTGGAGTAGTCCTTGGTGAAAGGAATTCGACGCCTTCGACGGAACTTTGTACGGGTGTAGGCTTTACCAAAAAGAAAAAAAAAAGGAAAAAAGAAAATGGCGCTACGTTACTTGAGAGCTATTATGATGTTTCTGATACTCTTCCTTTCTTTATTTCAAGCCTCTCCACCTACTCGTCGCAATTTTGAATCATTTCCATGAACCAATATGACGAATCACCCTGATCTTAGATCAACATGTGTACCGTGAGGTTTATCTCTTTCCACTCCTAAAGGATGGATATTCTTAGAATTTGTATGTTGTTCACCGTGTTTGAATTTTCTGCCTGAGAGTTCAACCTAACTCTAACCACCAAAGGCACAACTAAAATGCCGATTCAGGGCTGAAAACCCAGCCAGTAAACCTGTCTCAAAGTCTGTACAAGTGTAAGGGCCTTGATTTATCCAGAAGCTTCCAGAATAACTTGATATATCCACTTCATATCCTTGCATCCATACTCCAGATAATCCATATCTGCCGATGTTCAGGTCGCGTTGAGTCAAACAGTCTTTACAAGCACATAGTGGCCACTTTATGAACAACTCAAAATCTAAATTGTTGTACATATGTTTCAGGAGTAGTTGCAAGTGAGATAAATACAGTATCTAGTTCTTATTCCACCATTCGCCACGAACCCAGCGGTTTACCATATCCAAGGAACCCACGGGCTGAGCAGTTGGGGTCATGTGGCCTGCCTTGAAAACCTTGATAAAAGCCAGATTCTGTGCAGTCGTTATTTCGCCGTATTGGGAACCATTTGCAGCACTTAGGGTCTCAACCTTGGCACTGTTGAACGCTTCCTTTCCTGTCCAATCCAGCCCCTTGACCCAAGCGAAGTTGCCAAGCCAATTGCAGATAAAGTCAGCGTCACCGGCGTAAATGAGGACGGGAATCTTAGCAACAATATCCGGAATGCGGAGGTATATGGGCATCATCCAATCTCCAGACTGCTCGAACAGAGAGTAGACCTCGTTGCTGCACTGGGTGTAGCCTTCAACCTCCACGCCGAGTGCTTCCATCACCTCCTGGGAGTTGAGCCACTTGTCGGCGCCAGTGGGCACGTCCGACGAACCCTTTCGAATATCATAGACGTTGTTACCAGCGGAGCTATAGGGGTCGATGAGTCGACTGTTGCAATAGCTAAAACCATCCTGGCATGATTTGACATCCCCGTCATAACACTTCCTGATGTAATCCTGGCACGCAGGGAGGTCACTATCCATTTTATCGCAGGTTTGAGAGTCAAGAACAGAGGGATAGCCACCATCCCCACAAGCCATTGGGCGGTAGTACGCATACTGGGTGAGGGGATCCGTCAGACCATTGCCGATCAATAGGCTCTTTAAATTGATGTTGCGGTTCGTTTCAGAAAGAATCCTGGAGCCGATACCGGGAATGTAATGGCCGGCGTATGACTCGCCAGCGATGTGGAAGTCCTGCTTGGCGTATTCCGGAAACTCGTGGAAAAACAGAGTCAACAGAGCATACATGTCGTCACTGGCAGCTACGGTACTTCCAGTGTCGTTTGTTTTACTGTAGGAAAACCCAACGTTGACGGGTTGGTCGATAAAAATGACAGATGCATTGTTATTCCACGAGTGAGGGTTTGACTGAATTGTTTGGTCTGGTAGAATCTTGGCCGGACCAAGCTCCTGGAATAGGCCGACGAGAGAAGAGCACCCTGGACCGCCGTTGAGCCAGAGAATCACGGGATCACTGGCAGGGTCATTTCTTGACTCGAAAAACCCTGGTATGCAAATGAGCAACTTAATGGCAATGTTAGGGCAGATAACGAAGGCTTCTTACAGTAGAAAAGGTGCTTGTCTTGTTCATTGTTGTCCAAATAGCCGCTGTATTGCTTTACGGTGTCAATCCCAAGCTTTGATGGATCGAGCTTCTTGGCACGGAGCTTGAAATTAGAAATATGGAAACTCGATTTGTCAACAGATGAGACTGTTGCTGACTCCTCGGACACAGCAAGGTCGGACCCCTTGACGACATGATCCCAAGCATCGTCAGACTTCACAGAGACGTCTCTCTTGAATGACCTTGCATGCGGGTGCTGGCTTCGATAGGAGAATTTGTTGGCAGCAGCAGAAGATGCTGCTGCACTCAGTGCGAGGATAAAGTTAGAAAAACGCATTGTCAAAGTCAAATACGAGGCTGGAATTTCTCGATGAAGAAATAAAAAGAGATCAATCGAGCTGCTTGCCCTTCGTTTTATATATTAGAGCTGCGACAAAAGGGGTCCGTGAGTTTTCCTCCAGTCTGAGCATCAGCACCAGGATGGCACTGGTATTACATGATCATCATGGCCTTCCAGAAGCAGTGTTTCCGACTTGAAAATTATTCGCCAACATGCATTGATTCGCTGAAGATCGCCATTATGCGGCTGTCTTAGCGTTGTGAATGGGCCACTTTGAAACCCCAGAGCCTCTATTCTTATGGGGTTGTCAGCCAGGGGCCAGCCGATCTAGCCGACTGCATCGAATGACAAACGATGAAACAGCCGTCTTTGCCGGCCGGTAAACAAAAGAAGCCAGGACTTTTTGTAGTTGAAACAAATGACCAAACTATAAAGAAGTTCCTCTGTGTTTGTGTATACGGTAGGCCGCGAGCGTTTATTGCATCACTTCGATCGAACATTTTGCATGTTGTTACTGTTTGATCGAAGACATAATAGATTCAAATTCCAATCTCTCATGACTTTAGCAAATCAGATATTTTCCCAGCCTCTTCCGATTGCTCCTGGTTCTCATGCAGAAGAATTAAGTCCTGGCCGATCTTCTGTGTCAAAGAGTCCTGTGGACCTAAAGCTCGCATTGACCTTTCGAAGCCAAGCTTGAGGATTGCTTCGGCCTCATCTAGGCGGAACTGCATTTTATAAACGCGCCCTAAATTCCCCATCTGTCCCAATACTGATCGGTGATCTTCCCCGTTGACTCTTTCGAAACCACGCAGTGCTGTCTCCCAGAATGGGGCTGCTTCATCTATTCGGCCCTGCTTTGCACGTGTGAAACCTACCTTCTCTGCCATTGTAACAGTTGCTATATCTTCCGGGCCAAGGCAATTTTCGAAGATATGGAATGCTTGTAGTTGCATGTCCTCTGCAAGGTCCAAGAGACCCATGTCTTCGTACAGTTCTGCCAGCGTGCTGCACATCTCCCCGGTTGCAACATGAGAAGACCCATAATAAAGTTTATATCCCTGGAGCACAGAGAGATAAATTTTCAAAGCTTCTTCAAGCCTATTTTGTCGCGAGTAGAGCTGCCCGAGATTTTCCCTGGTACGTATCAAGTCGAAATCCGAACCTGGTGATCTCTGCCGAGCCTCGAGCAACTTCTTCCACAGGTTTTCTGCCTCTTCGTACTGGCCTTTCATGGCATGAGCTGTAGCCAAAGTATCTAGGGAATCAAGAGTCGCTGGATCATCTTGCCCCTTAGTACGCTCGTATGAGGTGAATGCTCGTTCCAGCAGCGGTATTGCCTCGTCGATTCTGTCATCATTTTTATATAGCGTACCGAGGTCATATGTTGCAACTATTGTCTGCGGGTCTTCAACTCCCTTATTCTTTTGCAGTGCGTGGAGATACTTCTCCCATAGAGGAGCGGCTTCATCTAGATGGCCTTGTGTTGCGTACAAAAGCCCAAGGGAATGTATCGAGCTAAGCGTATCGTCGTGAAGAGAGCCAAATAACTCCTCTCTACCGGCAAGTGCTCGCTTGTATAACGATTCAGCCTCCCGAAACATGCCCCGTCTCTTATAGAGTATGCCCAGATTGTTGACTGTATTGAACATGGACTCCTTATTTGGATTCTTGGCAGCCTCATATCCAATGAGAGCACGGGTATAAAAATCCTGTGCTTCTTCTATGCGGCCGTGTTCTTCATAAAAACGAGCTAGGTTATTGAACGCCGCAAGTATTGGATTTCCAGTGGGACCCCATAGTTGCTCACGGCATGGGATGAGCCTCAGCATCATAGCCTCTGCGTCCTTGAGTCTGCCAGTGCGCTCCAGCTGAGAAGTGACTACATCAAGCTCGTCAATCATCTCGCTGTCAATTTGCCCATCAAGGCTTAACTCTTTCATGTGATCATCCAGGTAAAACATGAGATACCCCTCCACGGTGATATGACTGAACTCCAAGGTAGAGCTATCCGGAGCCATGCGGATAAGTTGTCCGCCGATCTTAATTACCTCCTCTTCAGTCACAGTTGCGCCCAGAGGGTTGTCTTCGATTTTGTGGTACAAAAGCAAGATTGATAGCAAGTCACACATCTCTGGGATAGAAAGTTGGAGGCTAGGTATTGTGGTCCCGACATGGATCCATCTTAACAACTTTACCAGAATGAATTTTGCTCGAGGCCCGCCGTTCTTCCACACTTCATTCAGATAGTGTCTATAGGGGAAGATTGTAGATGATTTATCATTTGGATTGGGCCCATAGGTGTGGTAAGGATGTGCGGAAGAGTCGAGCGGTGCCAAGGTAGGAGGTTGTTCCCAGCGGCCTTGAAGGGCTAGGTGACACTGGTTGTCAAGCTCACATATAGCCCATGTCCAACTGGGAAATTGTTAGTTAGTTGAGCTGCAGCTCGAGCTTCAAGTTCAAGGGTGAGGGTGATTGAAACCTACGCCCCATTGCTCCTTTCGGCGATATAGTTCTCGATGGCTATTTGAAAATGATTCTGTTCAAGCTCACTGTCGCCCTGTTGAACACGCCTGTTGAGCTCAGCTCGTACATAGACCCGCATATCATCGGGCCTGCCCTGAACGTAAACTGGGCAAAAGCTCAATGCCTGGGATAATTCCCGTTGACCTGGCTGCTCAGAACCTGTGCTCAGTAATGAAACTTTCGTTTCCGAACTGTCAGAAAGTCCTGCCATTAACGAGAGGAGGCGAGTCGCATTGCCCGGTAACAGAACTTCAACTGAGTTTATAATGGTAAAAACGCGTTCGAAGCGACGAATCATTGACCCCAGAAGCGTCCCAAGGTCCTCTAAACTGTATGAATGAGAATTTATACTTTCCGGAGGAACCATTCGTGTGTTCAGGTGGTCATTGAGAACGTCGAATGCAGACTCATTTTGCCGACCGAGCTGCGAAATAAAGGTTTTGAGTACGTTCTGCGGATCCTCGGTTCCTTGATGGAATCTATTACAAAAATAGTAGCAAACACCCTGTTTCTCTGTACACTCTGTACTGATTAGGTGCTCTATGACGGATGCAGTCAAGGTTGTCCTCCCACAGCCAGAGAAGCCATATAGAAACAGTTTCTTGATCTGCGACACGGGCTGTTCCTGTTCAGGAATCTCCCAATGCTGATATGTGCTGCCTTTGATCCAGGCGGTGATTTTTTCGTCTTTCAACTGCTCCGAGTTCGTTCCTGGTTCTCGCTGGTGTAGTATACTATTCAATCTTGCCGACATAGGGGTGGAATCAAGAGCGTTGATAACATCTTTAGCTGTATCACTGCATCGCGATGGCAGATCCAAGCTTAACTTGTGTGACCCCTTATTCATGTTGCTCCCCAAATATGGATATACGATCCGGGACCTCTTTAATTTGTGAAACAGATACAGAGCACAATCTGGCTGGTTGTTAAATAGTTGGCTGTTCCCAATGGAACCGAATTTCAACGGAAGTAATAGATCAGACGGAAAATCGATCACGTGAATTGTCAGTCCACGATGTGTGATTCGGAGACAAGTGAGGCAGGCTGGTAGGTGCAGAAGAAAATAACAAAAGGATAGCTGCCACATCTTGAATTCCATGAAAAGCCTCAGGCGAGGCCCGAAATAGAGCCGAATACGATTTAACCGAGTGCTAGCTTAGGGGGATCTACATGTAAGCCATCAAGGCTCCGCGTTTACGAGCCTGGCTTTCCGAGGGATCACCACTCTAAGATAACATTGACGGACCCGTACGGAAAGAAACCATCCCATACTATTTATCCAAACGATCATCGGCTGTTCTTTCCGACCTGTCATAGTGAGGTCATCATGCCAATTAAACTAAACTGATACTAGACCAGCCCCATCCTTCTGAGCCATTACCATAATCCTCCACCACCACGACGCAGGAGCTTGTTCAGCTTCGGCCTCGGCTCCGGCTGCGGCTCCTTGCCTCTTCTAGCTCTTGCTCTTCGGCTGCCGCTAAGTCATCCTTTGCTCGTTTGTCTCGAACGGCGCCCAGGACGACCTCGCGGAACACAGCGCCATCCCTCCTCTCAACACCAGAGGAAGGCACTCCGTCTTCAGCGTCGCCCATGTCATCCGAGTCGGACTCAGCTTCCTTGAGAGCCGCAATTCTCTTCTTCAGTGTGACGGCCAAGATAGCATGCTTAAGTTTAGCGCGTGCCTCCATAGCACGGCTGATGTCAGGCAGCAGGTCGTGCTCGCTAGCGGTAAGACCGCTAATCCAGATATGCTCCAAGGCTTGCTATTCAACGGAAGCTAGGTTAATACAGGGAATTCAGGGATAACCCATCATTTAAACGTCGATTTTCGTACCTCGCTTGTTAAACGCTTATGTGGCTCAGGAACGATGAGGCTCATGATAAAGTCCTTGGCATCGTCGCTGACATCCTTCCAATATCGCTCATGAAAGACAATAGAGCCAGAGAGGCATTCTTCAAGCAAGTCTTGGAGATTGTCGCTCTGGAAAGGGGAGTAGCCGGAGAGAAGGTTATACGTAATAACCCCGATAGACCACATATCCGCAGGCTTGCCATGGCCTAAACGGTTTAGAATTTCAGGGGCTGTGTATCCAAAAGATCCCACTAGTGTGTGGAGAGGCCCGTCTTGCCAATCCAGCGTTTTGGCGATACCGAAATCAGCCACAACGACTGGTGAGTCGGGATCCTTTGTGACAAAGAGCAGGTTTTCAGGCTTGAGATCTACGAGAGTTCTATATATTAGCTTTCCACTCTCACTGCCTTGGACGCGGGTTAAGGTTATAAAGAGTGCCACAGACCTCGGTGAACAATCTTATTCTGATGGAGATAATTCACAGCATCGAGGACCTGCCTGATTAATTGCGAAGCATCCTTTTCAGTGAACTTGCCCTGAGTGTAAATTCGCTCGAAAACTTCCCCGCCGGTGGCGAGCTGGGTAACGATGAAGAACTTATCCTGTATGGAATTGAATCAGCCTCACCGCACCAGGTAGGAAGCAAGAGAAGATTCATGAACAAACCCTAGCCTCAAACCAATCAACAAACTTGATGATATGAGGGTGATGCAGCTTTTGTAGTATCTTAAGTTCTTCATACACCATGCTCTCGTGGCCCTTTATTGTTTTCTTCAAGATGATCTTGATAGCTACTTTTCCGGTTGGGCCAACAGCCTCGCGCACAACGCCATATGTACCGGCGCCGAGGGTCTGACCGAATTTGTACTGGGCTCTATTGGTACATATGGTGTTAGCTTAATACTTTGAGGCATCAAGGTCATATGTACTTTTTGCTGTAGCTCTCAGGTTGGGCCTGCAAGCGCTCCAAGATATCGGAGACTTATGGTAAGCAGCGGATGTTAGCTTTGTTCAATCAACATATCGAAGATTTTCGAGCTGCCGGATATGGCCAGGATGCCCTGTTCTAAGGCGATGGAATGGAGCCAATCTTCGATTTCCACTGGGCATATATGGTTCCGCTGTTCACTTACAACCCATGACGGTGACAGCGTAGTCTTTCTGCGGGGTAAAGCTTGGTGAGCGACTTTTGCGCTTCCGACTGGCTCAGGAGGTTGTGTACAGCGACGGCCGGGGCCACGGTAAGACGCAAAGCAAAGGCAATATTTACAAAAGCTTCAATAGAAGCAGTGAAAAGCCGTGTAGACTTGGGCGAGATTCCCTTGGTGGGCTGGTAGAAACTAGGAAGAACTTGGATCGAGATGAGACGGACCAAGGGAAGTACCCACATGGCCGCGTGTATTGCTTATGCAGTGTCATCGTTGTTATTAAGTCTGAAGTACAGTCGCCATATCCACTCAGTGGTGACAATAACCTTCTGGATAAAAGCTTCATGTATGGCAAACATGGAAGGGCACCACCGACAGAGATTTCAATGAGTTTCATTAGGTTGGAGAGAGTTTACGGGCCAGTTGAGTCTGGGGAATGCGCCAGATCCTCGCCCACGAGCTTAACAATCAGATATAGTAGGGAGGCGTACGAAAGCTGAAAGCGCTGACGGCAAAGTTGGCGATTCTCCTTTCTACGATAGGGTCAACAAATTGTTCGGGAGAAGGAAGTCGACCTGTTTTTCTGGAGGATAAGTTGGAAGTTCATAGAGATCTTTCCTGGCTTTGTAGCGCGGAGGCGTAAGCAGCACATAGATTCAGAGAATTGTAAAGCCGCCTTGCGTAGCAATCTAGTTCACAGCTTGCACCTTGAGACAAAGTGGTCTAGGCCAGATCTTAGCAAGAGCCATGGAAGCCATTGGAGACTCAAGGGCCAGTAAAACTCTTATCATTCATGACGTCCACCCCAACTAAACTTGACAATATGTCAATACCGTGAAATTCTTCAAAGGAAGGCTCGGGACCATCCCTTGGCACTTGTTTTCCATGGGAAAAACCCTCTAATCGCGCATCATTACCGATGCCAGATCGAATACTTGTCGACAAGCTTGACATTGCCGGGCACAACACTGATTCGCGCAGCTATTTAAGACCCAATACAATGTTTCTCCCTGAGTATGCCTTGGATGAATTACTTCACTGTTATCGCAGGCAAGGAGGAAGTAACCCCGTACAAGCTAATATCATACGCGAGCATGGAGGCTCAAAAGGTGCAAAGTGAAAGAGATAAGTCGGGATTTGGGGCAGGTGGCTGAAAAAAACGACTGATAACTGGGGTTACTTTCAAGGAACGAGTTCACGGAGGGGAGGACACGAATTGAAGACCAAAGAAAATAGAATCAAGGGCTGCTGTCATCGCCTCTCGTAGCGTAACATTAAAGGCCATATTAGGCACTATTCCCCGAACCCATGGCATGTTGAAACGACGTTTTGAAGAACCACGTAGCTAGATCGTGTACCCTGGTCGAATTTGGTCGAATTTGGATATTTTCGAAGTCCAGTCTACTTCTCCTAAACCGTCGGGAGATTACCTCCCTCAAAAGTCCTTTGTTGTGCATAGCCTCGAAGTATTCACCATCACAACCTCCCATCACCATCCTTGAACCTGCCGGACACACTGGATCATGTCGGAAGACCTGTCCTTCGAGCTTCCAGATGGCCGCCATCTCAGCTACACCACATTTGGGGCATCCATCTCCCCAAACCAGTCAGTCATAATCTACTTCCACGGGTTTCCAGGAATCAACAGCGAGGGCCTACCTGCCCACGAGGCGGCTTCAAAGCGCGGTGTTGTCGTAGTTGGTGTCACCAGGCCTGGCTTTGGCGACTCAACGTCACATCCCGGCCGCGCACTGTCCTCATTCGCCCCCGATGTCCTACATCTTGCCGACCACCTAGGCGTGCAGAAGTTCGCCGTCCTGGGCATCTCCGGAGGCGGACCCTATGCGTTGGCGTGTCTGCGGCACATGCCCGCCGAGCGGCTGCGCTCCGTGGCTGTCGTGTCCGGCATGTGGCCCACGGCTCTGGGCAAGGCGGGCATGATGCCGCAGATGCGCGTCATGTATACGCTCGCATGCTGGATGCCCGGATTGGTCAACTGGATGGTCGGCATGGAGCTCAGCGCCGCGGCCCAGGACGCCAAGCACCCGGAGAAGTTTGAGGAGCTGATGGCCAAAGGCTTCCAGCGATGGCCGGCCGAGGACCAGGAGGTTATCTTTGGAGAGGATGGTAAGCTTTTCAAGGTCCTGTCACGAAGCTCGCGAGAAGCCATCAAGTACGGCACTGGCGGATTTGGTACTGAGGCGCAAATCTTCGGCAGGCCTTGGGATTTCCAGCTGGAAGATTTACCCATGGATGGCAGGCTGTGAGTGTGGCATGGCGCCAAGGATCGCAATGTTCCAATTACGATGGCTGATCAGGCAGTCGAGCTGATGCCCAGTGTTGAGTACCACAGATTTGAGGAGGAGGCTCATCTGACTTTGTCTATGAAGCACCTGGGTGAGATTCTGGACTCGTTGCTTAGCAAGTTGATGAACTGAGGGCAGTTTTCCTGGAGGACAGGACACAGCTTAAAGCAGAACATGTTCCAGCATTTGGGTTTCAGAACGCTTTGGAAGACCTCTTGGTTACCCTTCAAGTCGGTTGCAATGCGTCTCACATATCACACATAATATATAGGGAGTTTAAAATAGAGAATTGCCCCATCACTTGATGTATAGATCCAAGCAAAGTTCCCAGTTCAACATACTGAGCGATGCATACTGCCCCAAGCCTCGACACAATTCAAGAAGATTAATATCATCAATCCTAAGAAGTAACCTCTCTTAAAGCTTTTATTAAGTAGTTTAAGGCATGGTTTAGTGTGTGTAAGCTCGTCTTGGGATGGGACAAGCCTCTCAGGGAACATCTTCACTAGTCCATGTGTATCAACTCCACCACCAACTATAGATCATTCAACTGCGACACGTCTTTACAGCGATGTGATTATTTATCGAAATAGACTGATCATACTCCTCAGAGCACTTTCATTAGTCTCTTGATAGGTAGTTCTGTCCACAACCCTCTTCTCCTCATCAACGACCAGGCTTCCACCCCTCTGGTTGTTTGCCAGCCGCTGTTGATACATATGAAGTGAGCGTGTACCAGTGGCGGCATTACTCATGCCGTAAAAGGATATGTCTTATCCTCCAACATCCACCAGCCAGACATAGGCTGGACATGGGTGATCTGAGACTCGTCATCCATCTGAACACCCTTCATTGCCATCTGACCTGTGATGACGGTTGTTTCATGCACCATCAGCGTGTCGTAGTCTTTCACGACAATGGGCACTTCCATCACAGCCTTAGGCACCTTATAGCGGGAGATGACCGGGAAGGGAATGCCATCAAGGGTGAGTCGTGGACGATCAACTTTCGGCATCGATTTTTTCAGAGCTTCATCAGACCAGTCGCCTACTGGCTTACCATCATCCCCCCAGTAGCAAAATGCTGTAAGCCATCCAGATAGGGTCTCGATCGACCCTGAACCGTCTTGTCCCGCAACATGGCAAGCCCGCATCCAGAACTCCTTGACGTTGTCATCATCAGGCTTGTCAAAGCTTTCGATCATCTTCTGGACGACCTTGACTAGGCATATAGACCAATCGGCCGGTTCATCTCCATAATCAGCAAGCTTTCGGATCTTAGCTGCCAGAAGCTGCCAGTCCTTTTTCTCACCTTCCAAGGTCACGGAAGGGAAACCGCACCCGCCACATAGGAGTGTATAGTCGAAGTATTTCTTCATTGTAGACATCACAGTTAGGGCGGCGACTGTCTGGTCGTTCGCGGTCGTGGTGGTGAAGGCAGGCAGGAGCCATTTGGAGAGGCTCTCGTCCACGAGGAAGGGCTTCATAAGCTCGATGAACTTCTCAGAAGCTTGTTGGAAATCAATCTCGCGAAGTGGGATGGGACGCATATCGAGTACAAGGTCTTCTTTCTCCTTGTGAGTGACAAAGAAGTGTCGTAGTTCTTCGGCATGTGCATTGACGTAGAAGTTGAACTGGACCAGAATAGCCTGCCAAACATCGTCAGGTCGGAGCACAAGGTGAAGGTCCTGTTCAAAGGCTCGAATGATTCCATGAACAAGGCCGTTTCTGTAGGGAATAATACTGGCGCTAGCAGCTTTGAGATCTTCGAAAGAAGAGCGTAGAACTGGCCGATCCTCGGGAGTCTGTCGTTTGTTGGTCCGCCCCAACCCAGGTCTTCTTGCAGTCCACTCCTTCGACGTGACGACAAGAAGTTCGCCAGAGGAACTGACGACGTCATCGCCATTCGCGCCCGCCTTTTCAGGGCCGGGCCGAATGGTGACAGGCATGGCTAGGATGCGTTGTCGGTATGCGTAGTTGATATAGATTCCAGCAAAGGGTTGTTGTTTCTGACTGTGCCAAAGAATGAAGGAACGATGTGCTGGGTCAAAATTTGAGGATTCTTGTGGAATTCCTCTCAGTGACTGTGATGAAACAAGGAGAAAAGGCTGAGTTAAAAGTCAGAAGAACTTCTCGTGCGTGTGTTGTTGTTGCCTCGGAGCATCGTTGCCTGATTTCCGAGGCAAACATCCTGGGTGCTATGAAACTCCAAACTCAGGGAAGCTCAGGTCACTGACCGTGTCTAATTCGCGTCGCATTACTGCGTGTGAACTTTCAGTTCCGTGATTTCACCGATCCGCGAGGGAAATTAGAAGATGTTCTTGTTTTGGTGCTCTTGCACAGAGAGTGTTGCCAGTCGGCGTGACGAGCAAACCGGAATACTCTACATAAATGGCTTGTTTGCAACTACGGGTGTTCAGAAGCGATGATTGAAACTGAATTTCCATCCAGGGACGAAATAAGATACAATCTTGACTTTCAAATCGCGTACAGCTTGACATTGTCATCGCTAGCCTGACGCAGACGCTTGCTGTTTGACCGTCGGAAAAGGCACCATGCCACAATAGCTACAAGCAGACAAACGAACGAGAAACCAACACTGCTTCCCAGACCAATTATGAAACGAGGGCTGTCAGAGTCTGGCCAGAGGTAGGCAGTGTACACGTTGGCTGCGACAGCAGAAAAGTTGACCATGGCTAATGTAACCGCCTTCTTCTCATGAGAATCAGCAACATTGGCTGAAGCCCAGCCCAGGATGATACTGCCAGTCGAGTAGGATCCAGCCGCGAACAGGAAACACGCCGCGTAGCGCGGTGCCAGTCCTGTGGTGGCACAGGCGAGTACAAAACCTACGATAGCGAAGAGATTGCCACCAACAATGTGCCATGTTCGGTCGTTGAAGCACCCAGAGGATCTTGCTAATGCGAGAGAGAACAGAGCAGAGAAAACGTAAGGCGGGGATGTCAGAACCAGCGTGATAGTGTTGTTGTACCCGCTGTTTTGTTTGGTTAGCCAGCTATTCTTCGGAGAACGTTAGACGCGAAAGGACATCTCACAGTGTTTTCACCAAGGTTGGAAAGAACTGGTTGAAGGACATGGCGGAGAAATGCATATTTTGCATGAGCATGAACAGCCACACCTTGTAATCCTTGACAGCACTCATGAAACCTTGCATCGGAGTTTCATGCTGGAGCTGGTTCACGCTGTCTTCTCGCATTCGAATGATACTACAGGCGTTCTCCTCTGGGGTCATCCAAGATGTTTTGCCGGGGGTATCAGGAAGTAAAAAGATCGCAATGAGGGCAAACCCAAATGTTGCTGCACCCTCGATTATGAACAGCCTACACATTCTATTAGCCTCTCTCCTGCATTTTGTTGACCAAAAGCAACACACCATTGCCATCCGTGGATTCCATATCTACCATCGATAGAAGCAAATATACCTGCAGTAATGAGACCAGAGAAAGCACTCGAACTCAGCTGACCGCAGTACAGAATTGCTAGTCGTGTAGCCACCTATTCACCATCAGCTAACAGGCCTAAACGCGTAGCCAAGCCTCCATCTCACGTACTTCGCTCTTCGTATAAAATCGACTCAGTATATATATCGCACCTGGATAAAAAGGCGCCTCAAACCATCCAAGCAGGAATCTAAGCATTAGAAGGTGGATGTAATTCTTTGATAGCGCTGTGCACCCAGAGACAATCGCCCAACCACACATACAGACGCCGAGGTATATGGACGGCCTGACCCGGGTCAGGATCATGTTTGATGGGATGCCAGCGATGAGGTATCCGACGTAAAGAATCGAGATGCACGTGTTGTATTGGGTGCCCTTTAGATCGAGATGCGTCGTGATGCCGTTGAGCTTGGCTTGTGGCAGCCCGTTGCGGTCCCCTAAGAGATCTAATAGTTAGTTGCCGAAACCTGCAAGAAGATTTCTTTTCAAATCAGTGCCGTAAAAGGGAGAACATACAATGGTTTAAGAAATACATGACGAAGAAGACTGGCATCATGCGAAAGTCGAGTTTGCGAAGGAGGCTCTTCTGAGCAACGGGATCAACATTTGAAGTAGCCATTTCGGCTGGCTTCTGAAATGTGCTTTCCTCGAGCATCTCAACCTCGTGTTTCTGATCCCTAGTTGCCATCTTGAGGACCTTTATCGCAGAAATAATACTCAGAAATTTCCCAATGATAATCCGTCACTGGAACTGATGGTCGGTGTAGGATTTATACAGGGAATGCTTCTGTGGGGAAGTGGTCAACCTCTTGTTCAGAAACAAACCCAGCAATATCCCTAGTCTGACCCGACCCCGGTTGTCCGTCTTTCATTTCGTTCCAACGCTTGTTGGATTTTGCGTCACCCTCGGTAATCACCCGCACAACAAAACCCGACGCCTTGACTGGCGCGATGCGGCATCAGACCGAACCTGGGGCGCTGCGGGGCGAGGCCTTGATCGTGTCATGCGCTTCTAGGGTCGGACAGCTTCTCCCCGCGTTATTCCCTTCCAGAGTCACTGGACGGCGAAGTTCCGAGAACTTGTTCTTGACTCAGGACTCCGCATTGGCCGATATAACAAGGTTCTAGGTTTTCTTTAGAGGAATATGCCTAGTGTGGCGTTCAATGATAACACTCCAGTTCATATTCGACAGTAGCATTAACGGGAACGCATTCAAAACAAACAATTTCAGGCTCACGAGAAGAGAAGCCTGGCCTCTACATTGTTTCCACCTTTCACAATGGCATCTACAAAGTCCTTCCCAATGGCCCAAATTCAGGAAAGAAGTCTTGCTAGTGTTTCTTTTGACGAGCTCCCGTTGGCGGAATCCGATCCCCCATACTCGGCTTGGGGACTTTGGGGTAAAGACGATGAGCTTGGTAGAACCAATCTCATTACCCCGGACATCACACGCAAAGCGGCTCAAACAGAGATCAGAACTGGTCAGGTTGTCCAACTGAAGTATGAAATAATATCGCGGAGTAGGAGGATGAAGAAGGCTAACGTGACCTCAGCTTACCTCTGAATGTGCCTATTCGCCCGATGAACCCCGCAAGAGCCAAGCTGTCACACCGTATTATCGTCAAGGAACATTCCAACGATGATGAGGTCAGTGCCAAAGTCGTATAGTCATAGGAGGCAACTATTTTCCTAAATGTTGAAGAAACGCAGATCATAATCAATACACAATCATCTACCCACTGGGATGGCCCTCGCCACTATCCCTACCGAGAAGGAAGGCGATTTTACAACGGCTGTACACAAAGTGATGTTACCGGTCCTAATAAAAACAACCGTCTTGGAATACAAAGTTGGATGCTTCCTGATAACACCAGCTCGAATGACTGACTGACTTGGGCGTTGTAGACCTAGCTGAACGACCCCTCGCATCCAGGGGTGTGCTCTTAGACTGGGCAGACTACGCAGCATCCAAAAACAAGACGTATGATGCATTCGACTCGTTCGAAATTCCGTACACGGAGCTGCAAGAGATTGCCGACATGCGGGGCATCAAGTTTCAGCAAGGAGATATTCTATTTGTGCGCAGCGGCTACGGGCTACAGTATAACGCATTGGACGAGCCAGCCAAAGACAAGCTAGGTCTTCGAAAAGGCAGTGGCCGCAAATACATGGGAGTTGCGGGCAGCGTTGAGTCGGCTCGATGGCACTGGCAGGCAGGGTTCGCTGCCGTGGCTGGTGATTCAAATACATACGAGTCGTGGCCGGCGGTGATAGGAGGGGACAGGATTCGGCTACATGAAGTATTTCTCAACGGCTGGGGGATGCCAATTGGCGAGCAGTTTGATCTAGAGCAGCTGTCCAGGAGATGCAAGGAACTTGGGCGTTGGACCTTCTTTGTCACCAGCCAACCGCTTAACCTGCCCGCCGGAATTGCTAGTCCAGCCAACGTCATGGCTATATTTTAGAGGGAATTAAACTCATTGAGAACTTGTCTTGACTATAGTTGTGTTTGCTCCCCTGTATTTAGCCATTTGCTAGAAATTTTTGTTGACTTCACAAACACATACAGGAACTGGGAGAATTGTAGACACTGTATCTAGATCTGTATACTCACCACCTTTTAACCATAACATCTTAAACTGGGACAAAATAGAGTATGTAAATCAGATACCCGAGCCGGAGTTTTCGGCCTGGGTGTCCGCTTCCTGGTGCTCACTAAAGGTTCAGTTCAGTCACTATTCCCGGTTTGTGTTTCTCTCCACATTGTCCAGTCCCCAACCCCATCTCTGCCTCTCCGCGTTTTTGTCTTCCCCTCCATTTTTTGCATACACAGCAAGCAGCACGTAATTGACGTCTGGACGCCATCGATGTCATCTCAAGCCCGCGGCTTATTGCGTCCCACCTGCTCAAGGTGCCGCGCTCGCAAGGTCAAAGTAAGCAAGCATAGCCCATACTCCATTGTTCATTGGGGACCTAATTGCCCAGCGGCCTAGTGCGACGGGCAACTGCCACGATGCAGCCCATGTGAGCTGGCAAATGTCGATTGTGTCGTGACTGGCCCTTCTGGCTCGGGAAACTACAATAGACAGTAAGACTGCTGCGTCGGCCTTTTCCCATTTGCGCTCTCATCAGTATATAACCCAGTCATTGACGATCCCAGATATGTTGCATCGCTCCAAGCCAAGGTTTGTGCGTTAGAAAAGCGTGAGAGGGAGCTGAAAGCTCTGGTGAGAAGAGAGAAATTGCGCTTGAGGAGAACCTCCTCAGACAACGTCGCAGAAGTAGAAGCCTCCGCCGTTACCAGGAAAGTCAAGGACAGCCCATCGACAGCTGCTTCAAATGTGGCCATCAGCGAACACGGAATGCATGGAATGGGGTGAAATGACATCGTCCTTTGCTCTTTCGTGCCTCTCAGTTGTCCAACTAACTAGTTCAAAAGGTTCATTGGCCTAATCTTCGCTAAGATCAAGAGCGAAGTGTTAAACTCAAGAGCATTGTCAAATTGGCAGAAGCATTCCGACCAACCCTCTCCCAATAACAGCGCGTCGTCTACACTTCTCGTACCTCGGGATGTCATCCAATGCTTATTTGAGACATACGTCAGAAGAGCTCATCCTCGTTATCCGTTCATGGAACTAACGACAATCATCTCACTTCGAGAGAAAACACTAACAGCCGCTTGCTCCGCTAGGCTCATTCACCTCACCACCGAAGAGTCATTCCGGGCCTACTCTATCATGGCGACTGGGGCTGTGTATCGAAATCAAGAGCGCTTTGTTCGTGGAGCGACGGAAGACGCCGAGAACATGGTCAGCCCTGTGGATTTATTCTCGGTCGCCATGCGCAGCGCCAGACAGGTCAACTTGCTGTACGGCATTCAGGGGGTCCAGAATCTTCTCCTCGTCGCCCGCTTTTGCTTCTTCCAAGACGTGGGGATGAGCCTATGGGACCTTGCTTCGCTCAATATGCGCACGTGTATAGAGTGTGGCTTTCATCGTCAGCCAACCGCCCCTCTTCCCGCTATCGAGGAACAGATGCGCCGACGCGTCTTCTGGCAATGCTATGGGCTTGAGCGATACGCCAGTACAACCCTTGGCCGGCCATTCACTATTCCAGATGAGGCCATCACTGTTAAGCTTCCTGCCAATGTAGATGATAGCGTGTTACAGGAAGCGGCCACTCTGCTTCCAAATACATCCCTAGACGAACTAACCGAGGCACAAGCACCTCCCAAAGGTCTGACTGACACATCAGTGGCCATCTCTCATATACAGCTGCGCCAGATAACATCTCGCATGTCCCGAGATTATAGAATTCTGAGAAATCAACTGCTCACCTCACAAGACTCGCCGGGATCGTCACGAAACTCAGCTGATGATCTGGACCTGTTCAGTTTGAACGGCAAGGTTTGGAACATTTACTACCAATACTCGCAAGAGTTGCACAATTGGAGATTGTACAGCGGAATGCATACACACAAGGATATTGCGCCTGATTCAAATGGGCAGCTCTTTCTACATGATAGCAGATGGATAGATCTTCACTTTCACCAGGAAAAGCTTTTCCTCATCCGCCTTTCCATCGAGCCTAGCTCTGCGACCGATTCCCACTTCATCAATCCTGCAGATCTTCTCGAAGAGCTATATGATGCCGCAAGTAATGTGATAGTACTCTATTCGGAGATTGCGGACGATGCAAAAATTGAGCCCACGGCTGGGAGGCTCTATCGAGTCCTGACGGCCGGCCTCTCGATATTGTATACGATCGTGATCGAGTCTCAGGTGGGACAGGCCAAGGACAAGCACCGCAATGGCCCTTCCCGACCGACGCCATCGCGGCAGAGTATATCAGGAAAAAAGTCACTCCTGAGGAAATGCACCGATACACTTGATCGCATGGCCAAACAAATGACGAATAAACATCTCACGCCCAGATATGTGGGCTACTTTGAGCTTCTTTGCAGAGAAACTCTACGGATACTTCCAAAGTCGACGGTACAAGAGTCCACAGCGTCAGAGTTTTCAGGCCAACAGGCTATACAACATGGTCTCCCTCAAACGCATGCCAGTGCTGCCTCTGCTGCAGCTATATCAACCACTTTTGCACCACTGCAGGATGTATCTCCAGACTACTTTGGCTCCAGCATGATCACAGCACCGTTGATATGCTACTTGCCTGTAGAGCATAGGCAGCCCTGTTATTGTGCTGTTACTGGGAACCACCTGAATGACACTTCAGGAGCCGCATCGTGGCCAGATTTCTTAGCCTCGGGCGTAGGGGTGGATGGAGTCTCAGAGACGTATGATCCTGCTGCCATGTTTGGTTCTGAATGGGGTGAAGCTACAGAGATTTGGGAAGCACTGTTTGGTAATGGACAGTTATGGGCAACGGAAAGTTGCTCCTTTTATTGAGGGACGACGTTGGCTAATTGCCGCGAGGAAAATATCCCATCATATAGCTGACGCTCCTCGTCGGACTCATAGCAGATACAAGACACCAGCCGAGTTAGCCCGGCATGTATATCCGAGTCAAAAGCATGATTCTGTAAGCCTCGCGCCTGAATCGCCTCAAATGCCTGCCTGGAGAGCCTTTGATCGAGTGTCGTTGAGAGAGACGCTACACTTGGAGGGACCTCAGGATTGATAGTCCATTGAGTTGCTTTACTGGTCGTGCAGTCATGCAGGCTGACGGCAGTGTCAAAAATAACTCTGCAATGGACTAATTCCTGGTATTCGTTACAAAGACGTGATAGATAGTCGGAACATTTCCGTAACGTGTCGGAGAAGATCAAGTCGAGCCTGTTGCTGTCCTCCATTATGACAAGCACACCCATGCTTCGTAGACAGATCAGGCCGGCTCTAAACAGAAGAATGCCTATGGGCCATGAGGGGATAGTGTCTTCGAGGGATGTGAGTCTGCGGATCGTCAACGCGGATACAAATAAGCAGAACTGGTCGAGTTTTTTAGACGGCGTGCTATCGATCCGCGAAATAAAGGAAACAAGATCCCAAAGGTACTGCTGGTCCATGTCTTTCGTAAAGACTGAAGTTGCCGATTGTGGATTTTCTGGCGGTAGGCCCGGCTGGCGTGCTTTGAGTTGGTATATGGAGAAAAGGGATTGTAGAGACGAAGAATCAACACCAGTGTTGTTGCTCAGCTTTGCAAGTAGTTGGCTGCGCGTCACCCAATAAGACCAAGCATCATCAGCTACGGAGCTTAGATTTCCAGGTTTATGGCAGGAACAAGGCTGAAAAAGAGTTATTCGCCATTCTAAGTGATATCACTCCAAGGGGAAGCCTACCTGAGATAGAAGGTCTACATGTCCTAAACTGGGGAGTCTCTCAAGACCATCGCATATAGCTTGCTCGAGCATAAACGTAGACCAGAACGTTTTATGAATGTTTTCCGGATGTTCGCCGGTATGGTATGAATGCGCAATGCAGATGCGCATGGCGAATCCAGCAAGATGCCACGTGCTTCCTGTCGATGATCTGAACATACTATAGATTGTAAGAAGTAATAAAGCTCTTATCTGATCGATGGGATCGGAGAATCTAAATATGCCGCCAAGGTGATTTACAGCAACCATGAACAAATTTCCCTCGATCTGTCCTGCGAATGATATTCTTCGCCCTTCCATGGCAAGTCCGATTGCCATTGCGATGAAGAAATGAAACCGTTCGGCAGAGGTCGCTCTCTGAATTGGTTGCAGGCTCCCTTGTGATTTGCACGACTCCATTGTTTCATTTAACTTGTCCATTTGTATGAAGGGGTACCGGCTGTGGCAGCTCCTTTCGTAGCGAGTAAGGAGGGTCTCGCCTTGGTTTAACAAGAAGCTTTCCAACATCTTTGACAACTCAAGCTCTTGGGAGGTGTGTGAATCGTCTTGGAATATGTTTGATCTCAAGACAGATGAGCCAAATGGGCTTCCACCATCGGCAGCTAACATAGCATAGGCAACGGATGTAGAGTTAAATAATCCATGTTCGTTACTCTCACTCATCTTGCTAAGGGAAACGATAGCCTCCGCACTAATAGGGTAGACGGCTGCTTTCTCCCGAGAGAATGAAGACGAATGCTCATCAGCGGCCACGGCATCGTGTTGTTTAGGTGTTAACGAGGGTAAAACTAGAGGAGAGTCGGGCCTTTCGCTTTGAACCGTCACAGCAGATGCAGAGACTTCGATATCGTCATTGGGCGGTTCGGATTCGGTAAGAAGAGGTTGACTTTTGGGGGATGAATCACTTATTTGTTTAAGTGTTTCCAGCTCTGAGAGGTGATTCTGTATCGAATCTTCCAACTGCTGAACCCTTGCTTCAAGAATTTCAACGAATCTACAACTCAAATTAGTGATTCACGCTAGATGTTCAGAGCTACAGAATAACTTCACCCCTTTGGCATTCGTTGACGTTTGGTTCGATCAGCAGGTTGTTCCAAGACATCAGGCATAGTACATTTCCGCCTGGATTTAGAGCAAGATCCGCATCGCGGTGCCACACGATCGCACTGTTGTCTTTCTTTAGTCTACGGATATACGTTGAATCAGAGCAAGCAGTTTCGAACCTTTCTCTTGCTTCTTCTACATTGTTCGCAGGCCACAGGCAATATCTGGAGCGGCTGTGGAGATGTCTGGTCCGACATTGTGTTGGTGCCTGCTTCCGCTGGCAACAAACAGCATGGACGAAAGAAGGCTGAAATATGACCCCAGCAGTTGATTAAACGCGGTGGAGACTCGCGGTCATGAGACAAGATGAGGGGGAAGTTGTCCACAATTTCTCAAGTTCTCCAGACTAGCAAAAGTTCAACCCGCATCATTCCTAATGCGGCATCTAAGCCTTGGCTCCATATGCGGATGGAAGTGCGGGCTCAAACCGATGGAGATTTTGCGGGAGAATGCCGAGCGGGCATGCGGGCAGACACCGAATTGATATACGATTGTGGAAATGCAGCGTTGAGAGTTGGATTCTGAACAACAGGAGCCAAGAAACGAATGTTCGATTTTTCGCATCTTCAAACAAGATACTTATATCAATTTTTAATCTCTATTAACCTGGTAGCTTAAACAGTGTTGCTTATTCCGAGTTTAACACAACCTATCAAGCGAACTCGCCGCAGACACGCTCCAAGATGGCTGCCCAGACAAAATACGCAAAGGAGCCTGGGGAGATCCGTATCCTCACGGCTAATGCCATGCTTGGGTGAGTTTAAAAAAAAAAACACCCCCTACCGCTTAACGAAGCTTACATTCTAATTTCAATACAAGGTATGGATACAAGGCGGACCATTTCTGGTATGGCATCCACGAATATCACCCTGATGCTATCGTCATCGACTCCGGCAGCACGGATGGTGGCCCCTTCAAACTAGGGATGGGTCGCAAGACTGTCGCAGATGAATCCTACATTCGTGATCTGACTCCATACGTCACTGCCTGTGCTCACTACGGGATCAAACTTCTAGTAAGTAGTGCTGGTGGAGATGGTAGCGACAAGCATCTCGCCGAGATCGTTGCCATTATCAACAAAATTATTGAAGACAACGGCTTCAGGTTCAAGGTCGCCACCATTGGTGCTTCCGTCAGCAAGCAAATTGTCCTCTCCAAGATGAAGGAAGGTAAAATCAGTCCCTGCGGACCTGTCCCAGCCTTAACAGAACAGGATGTCAATACCGCTGTCGATATTGTTGCTCAGATGGGGCCAGAACCGTAGGTTCCTCTCTTATATTCCTCAATATGTCATGATCTTGTGTGTTAACGTGCTTTCAGCTTTGTCAAGGCTCTCAAAGAGGGCAACCCGGACATCGTCGTGTCGGGTCGTGCCTACGATCCTTCACCATTTGCAGCATTTTGCATCAACCTTGGGGTAGAAACTGCAACTGCTTTCCACCTGGGGAAGATCCTCGAATGTGGTGGACAGTGCGCTGTGCCCAAGGGTCGATCAATGATTGCTACCATCCGCAAAGATTCCTTCGATCTCACTCCTCTAAACCCCATTGAAAGATGCACACCCCTCTCCGTTGCAGCCCATTCACTGTATGAGAAGACCCGACCAGATCAGCTTCCTGGGCCAGGGGGTGTGCTTCACCTCGACACCGCCAGCTACAAGGTTTTAGAAGATGGACGTACCGTTCGATGCTGGGGCTCTCACTTCGTCCCGACTCCAACCTATCAAGTCAAACTGGAAGGTGTCTCTCCAGTGGGGCACCGCGCCATCTTTATTGGTGGATTCCGTGATCCCATCCTCATAGCAGGATTGGATGACTTCCTCGAGAACCGCGTCCGAAATTACACCCGAGGTCTATTTCCTGAACTCGATAAGTCTGACGACTGCCGACTCATCTTCCACGTCTATGGTCGTAACGCCATCATGGGACCCCTAGAACCTAATCCAGTCCCCAGCCACGAAGTCGGTGTTCTGGGCGAGGTTGTAGCGCCCACTGCGGCAAAGGCCATGGCTATCGCAAACAGTGCCCGTGTCTCGTGCTTGCATCTCTACTATCCAGGCATCCTCGCCACAACCGGAAACTTCGCCAGTCCTCTCAGCCCTCACGAGCAGGATGCAGGTGCCGTTTTCAAGTTTAGCCTCTACCACCTCATGGACATTGAGGACGCAGCCGACCCAAACCTGTTCCCTATCAACTATCTCAATGTCGGTCCTGGGACATACACCAAGAATCCGTCTCACGGGCAGCAGTTTTATGAACTCAAAAGCTTCCTCGGCGTATTACCACAAGAGATTCCAAAGAAGCAAGTACCCACCTCAGCCATCACTATACGCGACATCGCCAGCGTCGTGAGATCTAAGAACAGCGGCCCCTTTGAGCTGACATTCGATATTATGTTTGACGACGATATGCACTTTAACCGTGTTAAGGAGGCCAAAGTGTTGACCAACGAGACAATCAAGTCTTTATATCAAATCAAGGATGAGGATATCGTGGTGAACATGTATTTCCAGCCTGCTCTGGCTTGGAAGTGTACGATTCGGAGACCCTGGGCTCAAGGGAGCGTCGGCGAGCGTGATACTCTAGGAACTGCTCAGCATGCGCCTTTGCTCTCCGTTGCAGTTCCTGCCGCTGTGCAAACAAATGGACGTCTGTAGAGAGACAACATGCTCTCTTATTTTATGTTTCCCTTTAGAATAAGTGTTTTGAATAGATTCAATGAACGAAAGCGACTTTCTCAAAATCTTCTATCCTTTGTGAGGGGCATATGTGTCGATCTGTTCTACGCGACCGATCTGGAACGTAGTGTCGCATTTGCCAGATTCCCAGCCCCAGCAGTGTAACTCTATCTGTCAGATGTCATTAAGATACCATCAAATGTCTGTCTTACAAGTGACTCTGCCGGACTGTAAGACTGTCTTCAGCAGTAAGTAACTGGACATGAAGGGATCTTTCACTAGCGATGCCTTCCATGATGCTGTTGTATGGCGTCTTGCTAGCCTCGGGGCTCCTCCACTTCCAGTAATGAAGATAATCATTTGATCTGCCCTCCAAGAGGTCCACAACATGTTTGCCGAGAGTCGGCAGGAACTTGAAGCCATGGCCGCTTCCGCCCGTTGCCACCATCAGCCCCTGGTAGCCAGGTACAAAATCGATAACAAAGTGGTTGTCAAATGAATCGGTGTACCAACATAGCCGGGTCTTGGTCTCATACGGGATGAGCTCCGGCAGGAACTTTTGAACAAAGTCTTTGATCACATTAGCCGCCGTTGCTGGGATTTTCCGGGTCGGTTGCCGCGTCCAACGCGTGGTAGGAATACTCCTAGCAGCACCGTCGGCTTGCGTTTGCGGATTGGTAAACTTAGTCCCACGGTAACCAATCTTGACTGCCCCGTTTGGGTCTCGAGCGAATCCGTAAAGGCCTCCTTTCTCACCGGCGAAAATATTGTAACTAGGTGGTTTAGTCAGCAATCACTTTCTCTAGTCCTGTTCCGTGGTAGAAGAGCATACTTACGTCCATGTAGGGAAGTTCTCAGGAGCCAGGCGATCCCACAGAGGTGAACCTTTTGGCAGTTGAAAAATGCATACACTCCCGGCCGTTGTCTCGCAGAGGTTGTCGAGCTGCGGAACCAACGTGGGCGTCCATCCACCACAGGCCATAATTGCCATTTCGGCATCGTGGACTATACCATCTGTTGTTCGGACTCCAGTAATTTTCGAATTTGTGTCATGAACGAAACCTGCAAATGTGCCTTTGTCGCCGCCCAGAATTGTTTGGACTCCCAAACTCTGAGCTTTATGAAGGGCGAAACGACAGGCCTTATCTGCGTACACGAAACCAGCCTGTATATCGAGAATGCCAAAATTATCTTGTCGGTTAAAAGGATTGATGGCAAAGTCGAAGCCGCTCGCCTTTGCACGGTCCACATCGGCAGGGTCAGTAAGCACGATTTGCGTATTCGCCCTTCCTACTTTGGCCATGTTTTGAATGGTATCCTTTTCAAATTGTGATAGTTCAGGGCTCGAGGTCATGCTCAGGTTTCCGTTATTCACAAATAACTTATCACTAGTCGTAAAGCCTGGAGGCAGGTTTTGGCCGGTTTGAATTTCTGCATTCCATCTCTTCCAGTGCGTGATTGCATCGAGAGCAAGCTCTTGATGATGGTTTTGTGAACCATATGCAGCCCTAATGATCTTGTTGATATCTAGCCATGAAATTCAGACGCTAATTCTTGAGGAAGATGAGATCTCCACGTACCTGCTGAGGCAGCATCACAGCCTTTGTCGTAACTGTATTGGCTGTCATAATACGCCTGCTTATCCAGGATTTTTACGTTGCTGTAGCCATTCTCGGCGAGATGCAATGCAGTACTAATCCCAAAGACGCCTGCGCCGACAATGACGATGGGAGAGGCTTTACTAGCGAGATGGGACGTCATTTTCATTGCTGCTGCTGGTTGACATGAATTGGTTTTATATATGGTATGCTTTGATCAAACAAGACAGGCGTATTGTTTGCTCGTTCTGGCTTACTCCGAGACCTCGAAGGTACAGATTGCTAGTTTATTAGCATTCCTAGCATGAGGTTGCTCAGCCCGGGAGTCCGGCAATTCGGGTCTTTGACGGTAATCATCTCGTATTCCTCCGATATGACATTACCCTTCAACAATGAGGATCCCTGAGTGCAGAGTCAACGGTCCCGCGTCGGTTATGGCACACGGACATTGGACGCATCTTATTGGCTCTTCGTATTCTTCCGAACCGAGCGGACCGGGATCGGATCCAACTGATCACACCGCCGCGCTTGTTCTTGAGCTTATTGCTTCAATCAATGCCTTGAACAAGGGGCCTCAGGTTCCTCACAGTGGCAATAAGCTGATCATCATTCATGTCTCGTGTTTTTTTCCCTCTTAAATGAAGCCGCCACGGTTCAGCTTGCAACACACACGACGTATATAAAGGCCAACTCTAGTGCCATATATCCTTTGAAATCACCTAGTGAGGTTCATAGCTAGGATTGTCTTTTATATTGATCAGAATATGATGCTACAATCTTCATGCTACAATCTAGTAGGCTCACTATTGACTTTTCCTTGGTGCAACCTTAGATAGTAAAGTAAGGTAGAGAGTATCCTATTATTGATATCTCCATCCACACACGTCTTCTCTATTCAATTTTTATCCAGGCCTTCGACCCATATTAAAATCTGGCCCAGAGGGAACAAAAGCTTCATGAGAGTAAAAGTCCTCCTTGTTACCATTGCGAAATATGGCGATGCAATATTGTCTTGTAGATGTTTTGTCTGCGACTTCGGACCTCTTCACTAGCATGATGTAATGCAGAGACTTAGCGCAATCACCAAATTTCTTATCTTCGTCTTGTCATCACCAGGATCTAAATCACAATACCACTCCCCTTGTCACGATTCAAAGTACTGGATCTTCGCGTCTGATTCCCTTCACACTCGTTACAAGTATGCCTGAGCTACCAAGAAGTCGGCCTGCAAAAGGAGCCGCGCACCGTGTCCGGACAGGAAACAGAATGCTGGTAGCTTGCATAGGCTGCAAGGAGCGGAAACTGAGGGTATGAACATCATAGTCAATGGGAACAACAGCGAGGCTGATATATCGATGCAGTGTGACGATCAAGTCCCGGCATGCTCCAATTGTCGCAGAATTGGTTCAGGTAGGGAAATAGACGCTCTCTTCCCTAAAGAAGGCCTTGATAACTGGGGAAGAATTGTAGTATGCCTCGTCGAAGACCCCGCAACCAAACGACAACAGCCGCGCAACTACCTAGAGACACTGGAAGAACGTGTCCGCTTCTTGGAAGACAAACTTCGTGAGTCTGACTTGGAGGGATTGACTACTTCGCCGAGCAACGAGCCATCAACTTTATACTCTAGGACTGGCAGCGAGCAACACGAGTTGAGTGATCTATCTTCCATGATTGGCACCCTAAGCTTAAGTGCTGCAGGGGCAGAGCCGCATTATCTAGGCTCATCTTCCGTCTTTGCCTTTGCACGATTCGTCGAGCCGTCTCTGCGACAGGTCATCTCGTCTATTCCTCCTGATAAAGCGAGCGAGAGTTCTAGTCAACCCTCGATGCTTAACCCGTGTCCTCTGCCAGAATACCAGACAGCCGTCAGGCTAAGCAATGCATATTTTCAGAATATCCACCCCCAATACCCATTTCTACATGAACCAACGTTCAGGATATGGGAATCGGCACTCAAGAGTCCACTTGACCCTTTCGAGGTCCTCGAGTACAATTCCGTGCCCATCTACTTCCTTTTTATGGTATGTACAATCTTTTGATATAAATAAAGAGAACCAATCGCCAACAATACTTCAAGGTGTACGCCGTTGGAGCTCTACTATTGCCAACGCCTGGGTATTCCCCAGAGCGGCTATATACTTCGGCCCTCCTCTATATTGACGAAATACTGTATCACGACAATTTGGAATGCATACAGGCAATTCTTTGTTCGGCCACTTATTCTCTCCGCTCCTCTAAGGGGACTTCTCATTGGTAAGAAACATCTCAATTAGATGTATGAATCTAGCACTGATTGAAAGTAGGAAACTTGCCGGTCAAGCGCTCCGGCAATGTATCAATCTTGGCTACCACCGTGATCATAAGCGGCTGCGGCTAGCCAAAAGTCAACTTCAATCAGAATTGCAAAAAAGAGCGTTTTGGAGCGCATACTCGATGGAATGCTCAGCCTCGCTCCTTTTGGGACGTCCACTGAGCATCCGCCTGCAGGAAATTGATGTAGATGTAAGTTGAATCATCATGCAGTCTATCTACTTAGTGAGGCTCTGACTTTTCTGGATGTTAGCTTCCTCTCGATCTTGAGGATTCCTGTTTTAGCGAGACCGGACTATGCGAATCACCAAGGACCCCATCCGAACCACCGACGATGATGACACATGCGATCCATGGTTTCCGTTTTCGAAACTTGCTTGGCCGTATTCACTCAACGCTGTATTCCGATAACACTGCCACAGACTTTGATCGCCGGAACGCCCATATAAAGGACTTAATCGAGGAATTAGACAAGCTTATGGCTTCCAGGCCCCTTCCAAGGTCGCCTCCTGATGGTGGTGCTCTCTCATTCTTTACAACTCCGGACTGGTACCAAGCCGTCTACGACTCTGCTATTCTACAGCTCTACCGAATTCATATAACAGACAGTCAGCGACCAGTCCCGCCCGACATTATCACCAAATGTATGCGTGCAGCCAAGAGCGCCTGCCACAGCTTCCGCCGTCAATTCTTAGGAACGCCTACAACGCCTACTTGGGGTGCTTTGCACGAGCTGTTCCTGGCCGGGTTGACATATCTGTACTGCTTATGGAAAACATCTAGTGCTCGTGACTCGCTTCGTCATGATCAGATCAGCAGTACTTGCACGGATTGCACCATGGTTCTTGTCATAATGGCCGAACGATGGAAGGACGCCGCCCCGTACCGCGACGTCTTTGAAGCTCTTTCCAGCCGCACGATGACAATGATAGCCGATAAGCAGCAAGGGAAAGAATCCGCTCCTACTTGGTTTGCCACGGAACAGGATCGGTACTCGGCAGATCTACCAGAGTGGATGGCGGGAATCGCGGATTCCGGTATTTCTCTAGGGGTAGACTTGTTATTGAGCGGATTGGGGGATGAGTTCTCATTCCACGGAACTTGTGAAGGTGGTGGTGAGTCGTGGGATGGGATTGATGTCAGCACGATGTATCAATTGTAATGGCAATGCATGGATGGATTGATTCTTGCCCGCTGGCGTTACGTTCAGTTTCAAGGCTGTTGATAACAGTGCTTTTCTAACAACCTAGAAAGGACAACACTTCTTCTTGAGTAAGAACTAATCGTTAATTTCTTTCTTTATGACGCGCAACGAGGGTGTTCGTTTTTTTTAATTTGCAAAGCAAGAGTGGTAACGGAGAGCTCCATACTCGACGCTCAGTAAGAATAATAGTATTGGACTACCTTGACCGTACATCCCTGTTCAGTATCCAAACCGACTCTTTTATGAACAATATCTTTGATCCTTTACAAAAAGCTCTACCCAATCTGTTCCCCTTTCCTCCATGTCATTTTTGTATTAGACATCAGGCTTTGTGGCTTTCTCAACACTAGAAATAGTCACTAAATGTGTATCTTACAGTGAAAGACGATTCAACTCACGTGCTAACATTCTTTCCGTGTTCCTGGCCCTCAAGGACGGCAACGTTGGCCCCCGTCGATCGGGCGGCATTAAACCAGGAGCCACTAAAGATACGATCGAGTTCCTCAACGCTTAGGCCAGACGACTCGGGCACCATCAAATAGACGTAGACCAGGGATATGAAGCACCAAGAACCAAAGAAGATGAATGCACCCCAGTTATGAGTCTGTTCTAGAAGGGATGGCGCGCCGTACACCATAGCAAAGAGGAACAGCCAGTGAAAGCATTGGGAGAGAGCCGAACCAAATGATCTGATCCTGTTTGGCCACAACTCTCCACCAAATACGTATGGTAGGATGTACAGGCCTGGAAGTGGGTTTCAGCATCCCGGAATTTATGAACGAATTTCAAAATACTTACCCACAACATAGCCAAATCCATGAATAAAGATGAATGCAATAGCTCCAGTGGATGCTGACCTGGGGACATCTCCTTGCTGCTTATACTTGAGGTAAACACCGATATAAAAGTCAGAAACCATCTGGAGAAAAGCTCCTACAAAGAGAGACTTGCGTCGACCTAATGCATCAACAAAGAAGAAGGACGCAATGATGGCGAAGCAAAACTTGGAGAATGTGTACATGCCGCTGAGAAAGATGTTCCTTGACGCGTCTCCACCAATTCCAATGAGAGTGAGTATGGGGACAAAGTAGGACGTGACTGAGTTGGCGCCAGAGAGTTGCGCAAGAGCGTACGTCACGAGGCTCTGCTGTACGCGACGAAGATTGGAAGCTTTGAGAAATGTTTCCTTGAAGATGCCAAGGATACCCTCGTCATTCATAGCCTTTTCTTCATGGATGGCGTTTTGTATGTCCGTGAGCTCCTGTTGCACCCGGGTATGCTCTGCAGGTAGACCTCGAAGGATGATGAGCGCCTTGGTTGCGTCCTCGTGCCGTTCGACCAGGAAAAGCCAGCGAGGAGACTCCACAACGAAGAAGCTAGCAACTATGCAGATGGAGAGGAAGACACAGGGCGAGAACCACGCAACTTGGTACTGAAGAGCGCTAGACGGCATATTCTTCTGAATCCCGTAGACGCAGAACGCGCCAGCCGTTGCGGTCATGTTCATGGCAACATTGAACCAGGCTGTGAGCGTGCCTCGGATCTCAGCCGGGGCGATCTCCACGATGGACATGGGGCCAGTAACGGTGAGTGCACCCATGCCCAGACCAGATATAATGCGTGCAGCATACAGGCCTGCCAAGGTTGGAGATGCGGTAGCGACCAGCTGCCCAAGGATCCAGATGCAGGCATAGAGACGGAAGCTCCATCGGCGGCCCAGTCTATCATTGAGGAAGAATGACAACCCAGCCCCGACACCCGCCCCAGCGAAGACGATGGAGACGAAGTTTCGAATCTCGAGGGCGCTGCTCCCGGAGCTGAGCTGAAAATGTTTCTGGAAGCCTGGGAGGGATGGAATCGCTGCAGTCGTCGCTTGGTCCCAAGCTTTACACTTGTTGGTCAACTTGGACAAGTGTTTCGAACAATTTCAATGTCTTACCCAATGGGAGAGCTGCCATAGCATAGAGTAACGATGACAGAATCAACCGTCGATTATAGATCTCCTGAGGTGCAGCCTTGAGTGCCCTGCGATGCTTGGCAAATGGTTCAAAGAGCTTCTTGAGGGCCATCTTGTTGAAGTTGAAGTCGTTTGCAGCTTGTGATGATTCTCAGATGCGCTGTTCGTTTGAAGTCTCAATGAGTGCGCTTCAGTGAAACTCCTATTTTGTAGTCACGACCTCTCAATCGAGACCGGTGCATGGTCCTGCTTATTAAATGGTCGTGATCAACCCCAAAACCATCTTGAAAGTGTAAACTGCAAATCTTGATCGCGAGTCAAGGTTACAAATCTTCCTGGGTAGCGGCCGTTTGACTCGGGAGAATACGAAGGACTCCTCCGATTGGCTCAACTCCTAACTTTATCATCAGTTCCCCCGCCAGCCTTCAGCTCCCCGCACTAAGTATCTCAGCCATGAACCTCGTGGCTCCCCCATTTTGGTCGAGAACCCTAGAGACTGAATCAATAGCCATCTAGTCCAACCGGAGCTCTCCAGGGTCCAGTAATACCCGAGGTCATGCCAGAGCCGTTGATACCGGGACGCTCTATCCACTAGAAGGCAAGAAGTTGATAAAGACAGATATTGGCACTTCGCAGCTTCTCATATGCAGCAAGGATAACAAATGGTCAACGCGACAACAGTCATGACAAAATTACAGCAAATGACTACGAAACAACCGGTCAACAGAACAAACTTCTCGTCGCCTCTGTACTCAGAAGCCATTATACATCACGATGTAATCTATTGCAGTGGGAAGATTGGGCTCGACCCAGCGACTGGACAGCTAGTAGGAGATGATGTGGCTGAACAGACAGTAAGCATGTCGGCACAACACACAAATCCCCTCCCCCTGACGTCACGACGAGTGTGCTAACAATCTTCATGATATGACAGAAAGCGGCTCTCAAGTTGCTTGAATGTGTTCTCCATACCGCCGGCAGTAGTCTTGCAAGTATCCTCAAGGTAATATCCACCTATTTGTCACCAAAGCTAGGTCTAATAGAAAAAGTGCAATATCTTTCTTGCTGATGTTTCCGACTTCGCCGCTATGAATGCTGCATGTAAGAATCTCGAACCCTGAAGCAGCTAGGCATTATCTTACCATGTCAGACATTGCTATTGTCCCCGACCCCAAACCGGCTCGAGTTTGTGTTAGCAACGTGGTGCTAGGGCGAGGTGCAAAGGTAAGTTTCATTGTCGATGAAGTTCTCGGCCTGAGATTAAAGAGGATAGGTTACTGACATCTACAAGGTTGAAATCGACTGCATTGCGGCCCTCGAACAAATCAAGTAAGTAAGTTTTGAACAATTATATGTAGTGTCGAGTCATACATTGATAACATCTAGCAGTGAAGATAGTCGTCCCTCCAAATTATGAAGATATTGGATGCTCCTTGTCGTAATATTCAAGTGCATGGCGACGACGAAATGCAATCAGACAAGTTTCATACCGACGGTGCGCCAAAATCAAAACTCAGAATTCAATAAAACTCATAAGATAGTCATTGCTACATTAGGGTAAATTAGAAAAATCAAAGAATCCCTGTGAGCACCGCTTTTGCACAAACACTGCCGTGCCTCATGAAACTGGCAAAATGCTATATGAAATCTCCCTCGCCTACCTCCGATCTAGTATAAACATCATCGCCTCTTCATTATTAAGAAAGTAATCTTTAAAACTCTATATATACTTATATTATCATGTTTTGGGTAGTAGGGATGATGATATCAGATCCTGACATTGTCGTTTGGCTTGGATTGCATAGAGAGAGGCGGTTGTGGTTGGTGGTGGTGAGTACGAGCATCCCCTATGGGCCATGGCCAAGTTACATATTCGGCAGCCCTTGATATAGTTTTTTTTAGAGGTGTTGATTCCTACGCCTAAGCTATATATTTGATTGTTTAGGTTTTCTTGGTGTCAAAGATCTGGGTACAGACCGTGATCTGTGCTTAAAAAGAAACTATGCAATGAAGTCGCGTGCGTGGCCTGATCTCTCCTTGCTTACGGCGATGAAATAAACAAACATATGCTCCCTAGATTCCCGTGATTAATATTTTGAGCTGGGGTTACTTCTGGAACAAGGCGAGAATAAACGAAATGAGATAGGTTTAGCGTGTGAGATTTCTTCGAATTTACCTCGACCTGCCAAAAGCTTCGCCATTCACCGCCTGCGGTAATTGAATAGGGATCAAGTTTAAGGCGTTTCACGTTTGTTTATTTTTGTCACTATTTAGAAATTTGCCAACCCCTCTGAGTCAGCGAATGGCGTTGATCGCGGCTCCAGTGAGTATCACTCAACATCTGTGCAAGCTAATTGAATAATATGTAGCTGGGTCAACAATCTTTTATGAAGCCCGTATTTAAACTTCCGCGGAGTCAAGGGGTTTATGTCAATAAGCTTCTAGTTAGTCAGTGAATAGAAATCACAGATTTTCCAAAGCGGTGGGTAGAGTTTGGACCACGGAAGGTACATGCCTGCTAATCACGGACGCTGTGAATCTGCAAGGAATTGGGATGCTCAGATATTTGCAACTAAGAGGTAAAAAAACAAACGCTATCTTAAATAGAGTCACAGAGAATAGAACATGTTCACTTGCTAGAGAAATCATAATTAAGCTATGTTATGACAGCTCATTGCATGTATCTTGAAGTCAGATTTGGGTCTGGGTCAAGGGGTTTAGGGTAGGCGGAGTAGTTGCGTATTGGAGTTGACAACACGTGCTGCGATATCCCTTCACAGGCATAAAATTGTAGATTTTTTTAGGTTCATACGTAGCATACCACAATGTGAGCAGGATGCGGAATGGGCCGAAGCATCCAGAATGGACGGAAAAGGCACGGAACATCTCCATGCCTTCCTGTTGTGCCAAAAAGGCCACGGAAATGACTTATTTCTAGTCGAGATGTGAAACACATCCCTGTCGCGACACGCGATCCTACACACTATACAGTCAAACAGTATGGCAATCTTTCCACCCAAGAGGGTCGAGGGAAATTGGTCTGCTGAGCGAAATGAGATGCGGTCCATAGTCTGCTTCCCTAAGTCTAAAATTAGCGAAAGCTTGATAGACTAGCGGGGAAATCATCAAAATCTTGAATGCTGAAGAGACACCACTTTTTCTTGAATTTTAAGATGATATTGATTAGTGGTGTTCGGTGCGAGAAAAAATTACAAAGCAGAAAATAGTGCGAACCTTGTCCATCTGTCTCGTAGGGATACTGCTGTTGATCCAGCTATTTACGGATACTTCAAATCTGATTTGCATGATGGTGATCCAAGTAAAACAATTATTTTTACCCTTCTGGTTTTACTCTGGCATTTTCTCTTATTCGATCATCATCGATCAATTCGGCCATGGAGCATGATTATTATTATCTGTACGTTTGAGTTCTCACGCCTGGATCGGCTGCTGGATGAAAATGAGGCTGTACTTTTTATGTTGCCGAGGATTGGGGCCATGAACTGTGGCTGTAGAGAATTGCCGAGACCATCATGTCGGTCATCTACGCACGTGAGGTGGATCAGCATGCAGAAATAATAATATTCCACTTCAAAGAAAATGAACTGAATTGACACAATAATGAGATGGCATCAAGTGGCTGGCTTGCCAGTCCATGGGCGACCCTTCATGGCAAAGGTGACCTTGGAAATGATGGCGAAATGAAACACGCCTGGCAATCAATTACCGTGTTGTTGATAGGCTGATACTGTAGCATGTAAATGCGTGCTGCAAAGGCACCTCTGGCATAACATAACAAACGATCCACGGCGTCGTGATGCTCTAGCTTGGGGAAAGGTCCGGTGCCGAGTGCGGGCGGAGCGGAGATGTTGGCCAGCGCCTCTGGTTGGACAGCTTCAACCTGGAACCAGGATGTTATGCAAGGGGCGGTTGGGTTCCTCTTCCTGCATGGCAGCTAGACGTTTTGGCACATCTGCCCTAGAGACTCGACGTAATTGTGCAGTTGTGCAGTCCTCACAATGCCTAATCAGCGTATACGCGCTCCGTGTGTTCTGGACAAGCCTCATGATGTAATTAGGGCTGAAGCCTGGGAAGGGGAAGGTGGAAATCAACATGGGAAAGGGACTTTAGTTATTCTTAGCGCACTCTGACGAGCAATGAAGCGATCCCTGCCTGCTCGACAGCTGAGATCCAAGGCTGGCGTGAAACAGATGAGGCGAAAAGCTGCCCCAGCATTCTCCCTTTTCGGCATATTTTACGGTTTCCCGCTGGGCAAAGGCGCCAAGTCTCGTTCGAGGGCAGCAAATGGCAAATTCGGTGATGGCCTCGTTTCTGCAACCAGTCATGAAACAGACCTGAGTGAGTACGGTTTCACGTACAAGCAGCCGGTGCACAGAGGTGTGTATTCTCATATGACACTTCTCTGCTATCGTTCATCAGGAGCAGAGCAGAGAACGGGGATGAATCTGAATACCCAATGGCGAAGACCAAAAATAAGTGCCCACGGTGATTAATTAATTTAATCTTGCTGGTTGATGGCGTTGATAACATTGCGCTGTGGTGTAGGGCAATTACAGTGGCCTTGGAGGACCGTCAGCACTCACGACCGCCGTGGTTCAGTGGAACTTGGAGGCTGCCCAAGGCTTGGGCTCGACTCTGGTTCCTCTTTGCCAGCGCGTTCCCAATGCAATCTGGCCGTCTGAAGCGCCACTGCAACATGGGACATGCCTTGTAACAGTCGGGCAGCTGCCCTGTGCGTGAAATGTCTGCCATGGGCGATGGAAGGGCCGGGGACCAAGTCGCGCGTGTCGACGGGATCACACTCCCTTGCAGGCGGGGGTATCTTTCGCCGTCTTGAATCGATATAACCGCCCCCAAGTCCCTTCTGGGTCTTTGATTGAGAAAGAGAATTGAAGCCTTAATTGGAATTTCCATGTTGAAAATCGCCCAGCTTCTAACAGACAACAGAAGTCAAGTGTAAGGCGGCCAGTGTTTTGAGAGCACGACTGCCAAGCACACGATCTGGCTTACACCACACTCACACAACCATCATGCTGGGAACACGCCACCAGAGGTACCGGAGCTTCGATATCCATCTCCCGCGCAAAGCCTCGTTCGCCAGCCTGAGGCGCATGGCCTCGTACACTCACATCGCTGCCGGTGAGATCAAGCATTTAGAACCCACGGAACACTGCGTCTCCCCACCACCAGCCGACCCCGATGCCGCATCGCCGCTCTTCAACTCCCCCGATGATATCAAGGGATGCGCCATAGATCCGCTCATGTCGCCTCCTACTGGGAGCAAGGAGGAGAAGCCGATGTACTCGACATCACCGTCGCTATGTGCAAGCCGTCGCCCGCAACCGTCCATCGAGACAGTTGCTTTAGAAACGAATATCAGACAATCCGCCATCAGGCAAAGCATCAAGCGCGCAAGCAATACCGGCACCTCTAGAACGACGGGTTATAGGAGACGGGACTCAAGGGACCCAAGGAAGAAGGCCATGTCCCCCGTCGACGATGGCGGCTTCCCGGAGGTGGTCGTCTCCTCCCTCAACCAGTCGACTGTATCGCTGGAGCTCTTCCGAAGCAACAGTCTCGTGATCCCGCCCTTGAGTCGCTTTTCTCTTGATACTGATTCGGATGACGACGACGAGTCGGTGACGCCTCTGAACCTTCTCTCTGACGAGCCGGACTGGGTTGACTGTCCATTCTGCCAACGTCGCGTTGAGACCCGTGTGAAAAAGGAGCCCTCCAAGGTGACACAGTAAGGAGTCTTCCCTCAAAGACATTAATTGATTGATTTGCTAACTGCGCATCAGCATCGCCACCACCGGGCTTTTCATCGCGACATTCGGCATGAGCTCCAGCGCCAAGAAGGACAAAAAGTACAATATCACGCACTTCTGCACCAAATGCAATCGCATGGTCGCCCACCAGCATCACGGCAAACGAATGGAGGCCCTGGGCACCACCAAGTATCTGAGAGAAGTCTCACGGTACGTCCGTCGCCCGTCCATTGCCCAGAGCACGCGGACGCGGACCAGCACGTCTCACGAGAATCGCCAGCCGTATAATTTCTTCTAAAATCACGCATAACATGTATTACGCACATCACGGACCGCGTATAATAGACGAATCTTCTAATCCCCCAGTGTCGAGCATGACCGCTCCCGCCCTGCCCTCCGGCTGGTTCTGGAAATGTCGGGCAGGGTAGGAGGAGCTTGAGCGCGACATCCGCATCTTTCTTTTGTCATTCTCATGAAGCATATTAGCATTTACACAGCATCAGCATTGCCAAGGGGTTGGTTGGTTTTTCTTTCCATTAATTTATACCAATTTGCCTACCTATTCTTGGTTTGTTTTTGGGGCGGGAGCATTGCATTGGGTGCATACTTGGGCAACGACGGGATATGAGCCAGCCGCATACATCATCGATACCACCTATTTCTAGTATTTATATTTTATGCATCCAGTTCACTTCAACTGGAAGTACATAGCACGTCAATAAATGGAACTGAATTCAAACTACCATGCGAATATCTATACAAATCCGTTCTCACCCTTCAGAGACGTGACTGCGCCTTGAGTTGGGCGGTCTTCTCCTTGTACAGCTTGACAGTCTGGCGAATGGCCAGATCAAATAACACGTCCTCGCTTCCACCCGGGATCCGGGCACCTGGGACCTCCCGGTAAATCTCTATACGGGTTCAAGAATCTATTAGCAATCCACAAAGACTAGGGTTGGGAAAGAAAAAAAAAAAAAAGAAAGGGCGGCGGGGCTTACTCTCTGCGATCTCGCCCTGCCCGGAGCGCGTGTATCCGTTCCCGCCAAAGAGCAGAACGGCGCACCGGGCGCACTCGTCGAGGACCTTGCCCGCGTTGGCCTTGCACAGCGCCGTGAGCCCGCCGAGCTCCTTGTCGCCCTGCTCCTTGGGCATCTTGGTGAGCTGGTACGCAAAGGACTCGACCCACGCCTGCTGCGACTCGAGCCGGGCGAGGCACTTGGCCAGCCGGTGGCGGACCACGGGCTGGTCCATCAGTTTCTAAAGGGGCACCCTCGCGTCAGCCGGGCCTTGGGAAACCATCACGCCAGGATTATCAACATACCTTGCCAAACGCCTCGCGCTTGAGGCAGTACTCGAACGCGGCACTGAGCGCCACCCTCGACTGCCTGGTGACGCCCACGGCGATGAACAGCCGCTCGTGGTTGAAGTTGTTCATGATGTAGTGCATCCCCAGCCCCTCCTGCCCGATCAGGTTCTCCCTCGGCACCTTGACGTCGTCGAGCTCGATGAACGACGTCCCCGCGCTGATCTGGCCCGAGACCTTGATTCTGCGCAGCGACACGCCCGGGTGTCCCTTCAGCGGCACGACGAGCAGCGAGATGCCTTTTGGTCCCGAGCTGGGGCCCCCCGTGCGTACAGCCATGGTCGCGTAGTCGGCGAAGACGCCATTGGTGATCCACTTCTTGGAGCCGTTGACGACGTAGTGCTTGCCGTCGGGGGTCGCCTCGGCGGTGGTGACGATGTTGGCTACGTCGGAGCCGGCCTCGGGCTCGGTGATGGCGATACAGGAGCGCTTGCGGCCCAAGAGGAGGTCGGGGAGGAAGCGCTCCTGGAGCTCCTTGCTGCCGTAGCGGAAGATTGGGGGCACGCCGAAAGCCATGCCCGTGGTGAGCGAGCCCGCGGGGCCAGCGAGGCCGGACTGGCTCATCTGCGGACGCGTTTCATGTCAGCGGAGGCTTTTTTGGAGAGCACAGGTTCAATATTTCATGGATATGACGTACCTCATCCGCGTAGATGAGCGCGTGGAGGTAGTTCCAGTCCTCCACGGGGATGCCACCAGGCATGTGGGTGATTCCCACGCGGCGGAGCCATTCGGCTGGCAGGGGAGCGGGCAGTGCCGGGACGAGGAAGTTGGCCTTTGCGAACTCGCCAAAGACGTGGGGAGGCACGTCCTCGGCCGTCTCCCACTCGAACGCGTGCTGGCTCAGGGTGCGGCCGATGAAGTCGCGGCATGCGGCCTGGACCCTCTTGTGGGACTCGTCAAAGTACGGGGATGGGATGCCATTGAGCCACGGCGGCTCGGCGAACGGGACATTGGCTGACATCTTATGAGTTTGCTGGACGACGGGCCCTGCGTTCTTCTCTTTGGCTCGTATCTAACGTGACTGTGGGTGCCTTTTTGTCTTCTTGATGGGAGCCACGAATGAACAGAGTTCAGTTAAATAATGGTTATCTTGGCCCGTGTCTCACTGATTATGGCTGTGCGGGGAAGCTCACCCCATTCCTCGGTCCTTACGCACGAGCATGGTTCACAAGGCACATCCGGCTTGGATGCTACCATTTGATGGCCAGTGGAATTGCCGAGGCACACGCGTCAGCAAATAGAAACGCCCAAGCCATCACCAACAAACAATAAAAATGCCATGATCGCTAATCTCATTAATGGATGCGTTAGTGTTGCTCGGAAAATTAACCTGATGGTGGAGCTACCTCGGGATATGCCACAAATACACGTACCTATGCAAAGAGGCTCATTCGAAATTGGATTGACAAAGGCCCGTCTCGGTGACGGCCATGGGCTAGTTCAAATCATTATTCCAACTCAAAAGGGCCTAAGCTTGCGGTAACACAGCACATGTCTTCTAGAGGTCTGCTGATTGTCCCAAGGCTCCGGTGTGACGTCAAGCTTCAACCGCCGGACGTCCCGGAAGCCTCTCGGGAGAGACGGAGGCACGAACTGAGCAGTGGCGATGCTGTGATTTTGGTTGATTATCTACCGATTTGCCTGGGCCCTGGGCTTCTCGTGGTAGTAGAGTTTCCTATAGTTTCCTCTTCTTTTGTCTTGAAAGAATCGCACCTCGGCATAAGCACAGCATGAAGAAAGTAACGGCGGCTCTACCATCTTGGGATACGACCAAGACCCAGAGCAAGAAGGGCTTCGACAAAGTCTGGTCTTGGGCAGATAAGCTCGGGGCCCCCGTAAATAGGCTATCGAATCGTGTTGGCAGCGAAGCGTTCTGGCCTACGACTCTCGACAAAGAAAGCGACAAGGCTGCCAGAATCTTGAGGTCATTTTGCAGTGAGTTTAATCTCGTTTGCGGAAGCTTGAATGCGCCCTGGAATACCCCTGAGGTATTTGGTAACTGAAGAGCCGCTGACGCAAGCCACACTTAGAGGATGGATTTTATACCGAGGAACCAGCACCGTCATCCGAGGAAGCGGGCCCAAAGAAGGCACAGAAAGTCCTGAAGAAGATCCCCCAAAGGGTCATTGAGAATGCCGTTGGCCTCGCCATCTTCACCACGATGCGCACTGGACTCTGGATCTCCGGTGCCGGTGGCTCCGGGGTTTTGGTTGCCAGGACCCAAGACGGGTCCTGGTCAGCGCCATCAGGTATCATGTTGCACACGGCCGGACTGGGATTCCTTTTAGGCGTAGATATCTACGACTGCGTGCTCGTCATCAACAACCCAAAGGCTCTGCAAGCTTTCACCAAGATCCGTGCAACCCTCGGAGGCGAGATCAGCGCTGTCGCTGGCCCGGTCGGAATGGGTGGTGTTTTGGAGAACGACGGCAAGTGGAAGGAAGCGAACAGGCCTGTGTTCACCTATCTCAAATCGCGAGGCTTCTACGCTGGTGTTCAGGTCGACGGCACAGTTGTCATTGAGCGTAGCGACGAGAACAAGCGCTTCTACGGGGAGGCCATTGGGGTTTCGGACATCTTGGCGGGCAAGGTCCGTCATCCGCCAGCAAGCATCAAGCGATTGATGGAGACTTTGAAGGCCGCAGAAGGCCGCACAGATGTGGACAGTGAGATTCTTGAAGATGTAGACCAGGAGCCCGCCCCGAGCGACGTGCCTCTTGAGGCCTCGGAGAATGGCAAGATCTTTGGCATCCCGGAGCCGGATGATGCGGATCCGTATGGTGTCATGGCGCTTGAGAAAGAAGGGCTCGAGATATTGGAAGCTGGCACCGGCTCCAGACCGGCGAGCCAGCAGTTTGAATTCAATCCCAGCCCCACGAGTCCTATCTTCAACACATATCATCGAAAGAGTATGGAGTCTCCTTCTCCAACACGAGGAACGCCGCCTCGCACAGGATGGGATCATGGCGGAACACGGCCGCGGACTATGTCGGATGCTGCGACGCAGACCGATGAAGATTACGAAGGATACAACCAGAATGTACGTGAGCACCGAGGTATGAATCATGAACTAATCAACTAAGAAGAGTTATGTAGAATCCGAGACGTTTTAGGGAAGCACTTGGCGCGGCCTAACCCTGATTTTAGAATCTCCTTGCACATTATCGCATAGCCTTCTCAGAGGTTTAGTGTTTTATTTTGCCAACCAGCAGCAGTCTTTCGTTCGATTTGGTGTTATACCAAGTCAACTCGCGTCAGATTTGCTATTCTAAATGGTGCAATTCAAGAAGTAGACTACTATTTGTCAAATACGAAGGGTCACTTAGAATTTTCTACTTGGGGTTTCAGAGTGGCTAGACCTTATTTATTGCACTGAAACTCTCATCTGCGGCGAGTGTATCTGTAATATTTATGGGAGGGTTTATAATTCGGCTCACCATTCGAGAATAGAAATGACAGTTCGCTGTATCAAGTAAAGCATAAGTAGTAATCATCTAACCCGCCAGACTGTAAATAAAGAGTTACGGAATTGATGGTATATGAAAGTGCTGAAATGAGCAACACCTATCTCCTCCTGCGCCTGCTCGCAATTTAGAATAATAACACCGATGGTAGCTGCATGACGTTTGGACGCCTGAGTATCACTAAAGTGCCCCCAATCTTTCGCTCCTGCTTGTTATTAATGTTAGATCGAGTTCCATCGTTGATCTAGATGACCCCCTTGACTTCTACATACAAATATGAAGATCCCCATCAAATATTTGTAGTATAAAACCCAGGCCATGTTTGGCCAACTTCGTCGGGCCAGACTTCACAGTGATATCGGGAAGTAGCCTATTTTTGGACGATGAGGCTGTTCTATCATTGATATCTTGTGCCGTGGAGAAGATAAGTCGTGCAGCCTGGAACTGGAACTGTGAATGTCCACATCGACTTTCCTCAAAGGTTGGCCTCCGTCTCTCATCTTCTGCGGATATGAGACTACAAGCGTGCCAGAGCTGGTGGGTACAAAGCTGTCAACCAAGAATAGCCAGGGTACCTAGATTGGAGAGCACGGTGCTCTTGATGCGGCTTGTGAGCGAGTCTTGCTGAAGTTCTGCGTTTTGGACCCCTTGCCAATACCCGGCTTGCCTTAGTGATAGGCCAGCGCAACAGGGGTCGGCCATGGAAGGCCCCGTAAAGGTGGTTCGAAGGGATCCTCACTAAGATGATTATAAGGATTGGCGTGCCCTCCGTCTTGGGGGCAGATTTTGCGAGTAAAACGCCCACAGCGTATCGCTGCGAGGAGCTCTAATTTCTCTTGGCGTATGCTCATCACCATCTTGGTTCAACTACGCACCATAATGCTTGTAATATTTCATGGTTGCCATTAAAAAAAGACTGGTTCATACCATACTTTTGTTTCTTGCTCCTGCGTATGTTATGGATCGCCTCTTCCATATACCACTACCTGACGTAAATAAATGGTGGTCGACGTCCTGGGCTGGGATATTTCCACCGAAACAATGCGATGCCAGCTAATGGAGATAAATTGGTTTCAAGTAAACGACGTCAGACGTCGGTCATGTCGCACAAATCAAATCAACAGGGATATTTTACGAGCTTGTTCGTGTTCAGCGCCCCCACTCCGTGGGATGGGTGATATTCATCATGAATCTAAAAAGCAGCAATCATTTGCCATTTTGGCATAGTCCCCAGCATAAATCTCCCGGACGAAATGAAGGCTCAGATTGGCACGCCAGAGCTATCGGGAAAAGACACGTCAGAGGGCACCACGCCTCAGGCTACGGTGACAGCAAAGCAAACGGAGTAAAGCAGCAGGAGATTGGAGGTGTGTCTCACATGGAACTCGCTCTATGACGAACCAAAAGAGTCATCTTCGTCACATCGCTCCCGACGAGCGAGCCACCCAATCCTTCCGGACAGGCAGGACCCGAACAGTTCAAATGTGGGCAGCCAGAGGCAGGGAAGACCTCCGCAAATCCTGAGCACAGGTCACAGGCGCCCGTTGCGCTCGTAAATCAGGATCTGAGGCGTGGCTTGAGTAGAGCGCGCCGGGTATTGGCTAGAGCTCGGTGCGCTTGTGTAGGGCGTTTCATATTCGGCTGTTCCCCCCTCCTGGCTGGCTGCGCTCACATAGCGGCTGAGCTGAAACGGAGCCCATGCATGATTATGGCACCTCGAAGTGATAGCATTATGGCCCTTTCACTGCTTTCCAAAGGCCCTATTCGCTCGTGTCCTCCATCAGCAGAGCTGCGGCATGACCCCAACCCATCACGCTGCTTTAGCTCGATCGACCCCCTTGTTAGCATACATCCCAGAGTTTGCATCTCTCGAATATGTAGTGGTCGCTCCCACCGCGTACCCCAGACAGAGGCCTGCGACCTGGTCTTCCTAAATCCTCACAATCCGTTTTCGACATTTCACCCTCGCCCGAGTGGCTGCTGCGTGTGCTGCTATTCCAAAGTCGGCGGGTCGAGCAGAAACTAGAGGGCATCGACCACCGAGATGGAGTCCATAAGCTACTTGCAAGCGGTAGACTGTGGTAGTATTGACGGCGGCCTAAAATGCAGAGGGAAGGGGGTTCGACTTGCTATGACTCTGGTTCCGATGGCTGGAAGTCGTATGACTGCATTAGGGGGTACTGTCCCAGCTCTGTATTGGCAGGCAGCCAGTGGGGGTAAGAGAGCCGGACTCCCTCGTCGTTTTCATTTCAATTCGAGCATTGCTAAGTGTCTGTAGATGCTGTGGCTCCTCTGGTCAGATTCTCTGTTCTTATGCGGATGATTCGGGAGAAGGGAAATATAACTGTATAGGCAGTGACCGCCAATGTTGCGGGCGCAGCAGCTGCTCGGCTCAAGAAGTCTGCATGGAAGGGTGAGTTGCAAACGGCCACTCCTACAATACCTACACAATCGTACTGATGATCCGTTTAGGGACACTTGTTGTCGCAAACAATCCGTCTGTGGAAACCAGTGCATGGCTCCGGGTGAGCTGTGCTGCGACAATCGCATATGTGGTGGCAAGTCGAGCAGCGGATCGATGACAGCCACGAGTTCCTCTTCATCAGGATCAATAACCACCTCGAGAACTTCGACGACGAGCGCAGCTTCTAGCACACGCACAGCGACCGGCTCCGATACGACAGGCGATTCGACCTTAGCTACCGGCGACATTATGAGCATCATCCGAACCGCTATCCCAGCCGCGGCACAGACCGACCCTGCCTCTGCGTGTTTCCTATCGGGCGATCGCGACTCTGTATATACCACACCGGACTGGTACAACGGCCTTCCCAGTCAGGTACAGAGCTACTTTTCCTCTGTGCATGCCGCATCCGCGTCTGACGGATACTGCACTGCCGATGCCGCCTCGGACGGAAGCGGTCATGGCAGCTCTCTTTCAACGGGTGCAATTGTGGGAGCAGTCATTGGTTCGATTGCTGGCGCGTTGATACTCGCTGGCCTAGCGTTCTTCGCCTTGAGAGCTGGGTGGTTCGCGGCATGCTGTGGAGGAGCCGCTGGGGCAGCGGTTGCAAGAGAGGACGGCTCCGAGGAAGAAGCTGAAAGAATGGGCAACACCCCCATGCCACCATCCGTATCAGGCGGGCCTGAGATGAGCGGTGGTGGACTAGGATGGGGAAGCATGTCTGGCGGTAGCTACACAAGAGCGTCTGGCATGTCGGAACGCGCTTCAACAAGACATGCTAGATTCTCGGTTCCAGTTGGGAGCCGGTTGAGGGACGACGAGGGTTCAAAGCGAGTATCACGAGTATCTAGACTATCTACGCTATCTAGACCAAGCACAAGAACGGTATCATCAGTGAGCAGTACGGGTCTACCGCCTCTGGAACACACTCCGTCGCCACCGTCACCTGTTTGGTCGAAGGGGTGATATAAAGAAATAATATAACAAAATTAATTTCAAATCTACTAATTAAGCAGCAATCATGCAGCTGTGTAATGGCTACTACTTGAGGGGATCGCATAGTAACAATACCCTAACTGGTATGTCTAAATTTGTCGTGGGGGATTTTATGCATGTAACGTCTTGAGAACACACCTATGTCGTATTTCAATTCTTATGAGTTTAGCTGGTCTGATTATTTCCTTGTCCGCTTTCAGCTCAGCCAACCCCAGTTCTGCTCAGTAGTAGGTAGTCTCTTCGTTCTAAACTTGAAACTCTACTATGTAACCACTACTCATCCTGTGTACTATACGATATGCTTCCTAGCAGCCACTCTTAACGGATACATGATGTAATTCTTCCAGCCAAACAAAGGAGAAACCGCTTGTATACTAAGAAGCCTATTCAATTGACATGCTGCTTCGGTGGTTCGGGAGGAGCTACCCAGTCAAACGTGCCGAACCTACGAGTCATCCAGACATCGCCTGGCTTTGTCGCCCCTCCAGGACCGCCAAGAATCGTTTGCGGATACCCAAAATCAAACGGAACAGCCTTTTCAATATCGGCAATCTCCTCCTTCGTGAGTTCAAGACCCAAGGCCTCGATGCTACCCCTCAAGTGCTCAATCTTGCGTCCACCCACGACGGGGAAAATGTAGGGGCCTTTGGTTCTAGCCCACGCAAGAGCAACGCTGGTGATATTAGTGCCTCTCTCCAAGGCAATTTTCTCCAGAGCATCTGCAACGACGGCTTTCTCTGGCTTGTCCGTCATTGCAATATTGCGGCCTTCTCTCTTTGCTCCGAGATTCTCTCGCTCTGCCTGTCTTTGAGCAGTAGTCCGGAATGATCCGGATCCCAGGACGCCATACGGGATCAGCGCCATACCCTGGTCGTTGCACATGGGAAGAATCTCACGTTCGATGTCTCGTTCGGCCAGGGACCACTGTCCCTGATAGACAGAGAACGGGGTGAGCCCCTTCTGTCGCGCATACTCATTGGCCATCGACACCACCCAAGCGGGTGTATTTGAGACGCCAAGATAGAGAACCTTGCCGGACGAAACGAGATCGTGAAGAGCATGCATGAGCTCTGGGGTGCTGGTGGTGAAGTCCCACGTGTGGACGTAAAACTGTGCAGATCGAACAATAAGCAGCTGGACCTTGCACAATACTTGCACCACAAATAGGTGTCAGACTTACATAGTCAATGTAGGAGGTCTGAAGTCTAGCCAAGCTTGATTCAAAAGCCGAACGCATGCTCTTCTTGTTATTACCCCCAAAGTTGGACTGAATGCTGACCTTTGGGTTAAGCAGCTGGTAAGACGAAGTATACTTTGTAGCAAGAACGATTTCATCACGGTTGCCACGTTCTTTCATCCAATCGCCAACAATCTTCTCCGATTCCCCATTCTGGTAAACATTTGCACTGGAGACCAGATAGTCAGCGACAGATCAGAAGAGTGCGGTTTCGGGGCTCTAATCATACGTGTCAATGAAGTTTCCTCCATTATCGTAGAAGAAATCGAGAAGCTCAAAGGAGGCTTCCTTGTCACATGCACCCATCATGTCTTTGAACTCTGTGCCGAAGCCCATTGTTCCAAGGCAGAGCGGGCTGACTTTGACGGCAGCATTTGGGGCAAGTTGCCGATGATAGCCTAGAAAGCTTTTGGGCTTTGGTGCCACTGTCATCAAATTTGCCATTTTACAAACGATAATAGTCGGCTGAAACTTGAGAGTGATAAGAAGGAAGAGATATCCTCGTTGTGTGTAAATTTGAATGTTCTGAATTCGACGGACGATTTATTGTTGGGGAGTTTGGCCGTTATATACGTCTATAGTTGTGGAGACGACGAAGCACTTAGCCCATTCGGATATACGAAGTGAGGTTTTGTTCGAAACCGTTTTGGGTATACGAGCTTATCCCCAGTATGGCTCTCGCTTAGAAGCCCATAATTCGAGATCTTCGATTTGTAGAATGAGAAGCGTGCCCAGTGTATGATCACAAGGCAGAAATTGCGAGGTTAGTACCTCGCTGGTGAGACTACCACAAGAAATATATCATTTTCTGAACAAAACTAAGCTGGCCATATGATTTGATTTGAGCCCTTGATCTCCCAAGTCCCGTCTACGTTTTTACTGAATCCAAAGTATTCCGTTATGTTCAGAATATTTTGATCCCAGACGCTCGGCCCCTTGGTGTCAAGACGGCCCAAGATCTCAGTGCACATGACTTTTGAGCGATGATAAGCCCACCAAGCCCTCCCCGATAGGAGTGTCCAACTGCTCGCGTAAAAACTAAGCATGGTAACCAACGCCCTGTGGTCTCCCCTTTTGATCTCTTCTTGGAAGTCTTGCATGGCTTTCGAGGGCCACATGAGCATATAGGTCATGACAGCCGGCATTATCACAGAGAGGTCTTCGCCTTGTCTGATGGCATCCAGTGCATGGAAGACAGGGCCGAGCCGCTCCGCGGCATTGACACTTCCGCAGCCAGAAACGCAGGCAAGGCCTGGATGTCTAACTGGAGCCTGCGACTGGTCGAGAAACTTTTGTCCAAAGTCGTACGAAAAGTTGGTCTGTTCGGACCACTCGTAGAAGGACTTGACGGGTTCTGCTTCAAAGTATGCCTGGAACATACCGCCCTTGGGTTTCAAATTGTATATAGTTACAATGACAGTCTTGATGCCGGCTGCAAACCACAATAGCCCATCCGATTCGATCTTTGTCGAGTCTTCATCAGACGTATTGAAGAATGGCACCGACCAGGCATAGTAGAGGAGGATGAAACCGCATGCGATCACGACATCATATTGTGCCTGTGGTAGATATAGGCCACTTAAACTTGCTCTGAACCCCGATAATGCGCTATCTAGGTGTAGTGCTGCTGCTTTGTTGTGCTCACGGACTCTGGGCTGCAGATACAGGAGGTGGGATGCGCTGATAGTCATGATAGCGTGCATCAGATACTCATGCTACCCCAAGGTCAGTACCGAGGCTTGGAACACAAGAAAGTCGACAGACCTGTAGAGCAAGGGGCAAAATGTGCTTTTCCCAGAAAGGCTTATCAAACAGCAGAGTCTCAGAAGTGAAATGTTCAAAATGATACATCAACTGTAGACTGTCAAGGTCAAAACCAGGGGTGCCAAGCTCTGCTGTTCGGGAAAGCAAACGTCGACTGATCACACTAGAAAACGGCAGGTTCCGAGGGTTGTCATTACCGCATCGATCATTCTCGGTTTCGAGGGCGTCTGGACTATGGTGGCCTAGGCTAGCGGTTCTTTCTTTCTCTGTAGTCGAGCCGAACTCACATGCCAAGCCTCTTTTGGAGCACTTCAGGCACGCTGGTCGACGCTCATCACACTGTAGTGCTCCACGTCAGCCAACATCCGGTTCTGATTAGCAGAGACGAGTATGGCGTAAAAGATTTACCCAACAACCGATTTTCAACTGACATACCTTGACTTTGCGAGCTTTGCAGGTGATGCACCCCTGTCGAGATTTAGCATGGAAGCGTCGTTGCCGGATCGGCCTGCCCCGGTTGTCCACACCCGGGCCAGCCGGCGTACTTGGAGACAATAGTGAGAATACTCCGAATTTTCCTGAGCTTGCCATGTTGTGATTACAGCGACTACGGGATGAATGAAAATCGTCCAAAAAGGGGTTACGACGAACAATAGGTGATACCTTGAATGCGGTATTTGTATCAATGCCTCCCTACATAAGCAGGCCTCGTATACCATTTTGGGGAAGCTAAGCTGACTTGTGGTCAGCACACCAGCGGAGACTCGGATAATGCAGCCACAAATGGAATAGGGTCGTCAGCTAGTACTATTCGCCATTGTAAGTCAACATTCCCATGATTGATGGTCCTGTTGTGGCATTTTGAAAACCTGTGACAAATGAAACGATCTGGTAGCTATGGAGTTAATCTCCCGTCAATGCGATGATTTCCAACTACTTTCAATACGCCCACTCCTAGTACGATTTTCTATAAACAGGCTCTAGCCAACTTGTGCTAATAACTTCTAGTCTTCCAGCCGAAGTTGGTGTCAATCAATCAGTGATATCAACCGTTGAGGGACGCATTGGGGGTAGGGATGGATTATTGAGGCGCCAATAGTTAATTCTAGGACCGAATCAAACCGTTATCCCCTCGTAAACCTGAAAGTGCCCATCAAATAGCAATCGCTAGTTCTTGAAGTAGTTTTGAATCTCTGGCTTTATAGGTAGCAGTCATGTCACCCATAACAGTAAATCTCATCTTTTATTCAAAGAGTAGATAGGATACTGTGATGTAGCATGATCGATTTGTTGAGAGGCAAACGAAGAATCGTCCCGTATTGTATTCCTACATAGAATTAATTGAGATGATAAAACTAACTTAATGTTGAGAAGACTGAATCCCGTGTTAATTTGGACTGGAGGTTACGCCCAACCCCGCGGGATTAATCGCCCAGTGCCTGGAATTAGTGAATGGCCACGGAGCAGAGTTCCTCCGCCCTCTAGAGACGAACCAGCTCAGCTCAGGTCTCCGGTCTGGAGCGTGCGTTCTCCCTAGAAAGTAATATGATGTATTTTTACTAAGCTGGAGGTTTCAATGAGTGAATACTCATGTTCTATGAGCCAAATAATGTACCTGTTATTGGATTTGACAGTGCATTACTTCAACTGCCACGGCCGTTATGGCTTCTGTTGAATGGTGGAGTTGGCGCCCCGGGCATAACGTTCCGGCCCTCTGAATGTTCCCCGAAATCGCCCCTAGTACGCGGCGTTATAGTGACTGGCCGCCTAATTCCGACCCCCAAGCCACATAGCCTTGGACGGAGCCACACTCCTCCGAAACTGGTAGCACAGTATGATGGCTGACATCAATATTTTCTATTATCAGATCGATTCTGACATATATGTAAATCCTTAGGGAGTGAATATTCCATTGCGGGCCAAGCGAGAGGTTTAACAAGGCGTCCGTGAGCGAGCGTTCCAAGCCACCACAACTTTACAGAGGGTATGAGTGTGCTCATTTCCCTGACGAGCCCTCCTCCGAGGGCTTGTCTCCCTCCTTCTTGACACTCTTCCACTCCATAGCCACGCTGCCAAAAATGGTCAGCGCCGACAGCACGAGGGCGACCGTGTATACCTGCACCAGAGCGCTGTTATATGCCTCTAAGACTGCTGGCAAGTCGTCAGCCGGGACGATTGACAATACGTCCGTGGCTCCAGCATTCGCGATTTGAGACGGATCAAAGTCGCCACGGTCACTGAACGCCTTCACCAAGTTCTCCACCAACTTGTTCTGCAAGACTGCTTGCCCAACAGAGACAAAGATGGAGCCGCTCAGGAGTTGGACCAGCATGACTATGGCCGTCCCCGATGCAATCTCTGCCTTTGGGACGACGTTCTGGATCGCAACGAGTGGCTGTTGCTGGCCTAAGCCGATTCCCAACCCGATCAATGCTTGATAGCCGACCCATTGTGAGAATCCCGTGTCCACTTTCCACGTTGTCAACAGCCCCTCCCCAATAGGCGTGATGATGGATGAAAGAATTAAGAAGATTGTGTCTGGAAGTGGTTAGTAATTATCATTACTTGCAGGTTCTTCCAGCTTACAATAGCCAACTTTGGACACGATAGCCCCAGCAAGCATCACCGTGATGACGACTCCGATCATGAAAGGTAGGAGTCTAATTCCCGAATCCACAGCACTCATGCCATGAATAACTTGGTGCCAAAAGGGAATGTAATACACAAGCAGTGTCATGGCACCTCCGTTGCAGAAGCCGTACCATGCAGCTGCCAGCACACTCCTACTAGCCAAAAGACGAAGAACCAAGGTAGCCTCTTCTCCCTTCCAGTGCTGGAATGCGATGAAGGCGACAGATAAAAAACCAAAAAGAACCAGTAAGGCGATGATGCGACCATTACTCCACGAATACTTTGATCCACCCCATTGCAGGGCCAGAAGGAGGCAAACGACGGCGGGAACGAGCAACAACGTACCTAGGAAGTCAATACTTTGGAGTTTCTTTCTAAGAGAGATTGAATCCAACTCTGGTCGCTTAGGTTCCCTGAGGACGAGAAGAATAGCCAGAATGGTGAAACCCCCAAATGGTAGGTTTATGTAGAAGCACCATCGCCAGGTCAGTTTGCTAGTGAAGACTCCGCCCAGCAGAGGACCACAGACAGACGATGCGGCGAATACAATGCCGAAAGACGCGATAAATAGAGGGCGGAGACGTAAGGGGACGGAGTAGGCGATGATGGCCATGCTTCCAGAGGTGATGCCTGCGCCACCGAAGCCAGAGACGGCACGTCCAATGATCAAGGCAGTACTGTTTGGTGCGAGGGCACATACTAGGGACCCAAGTTCGAAGACGGAAATAGCAGTGATGAAGGTGTATTTGATCGAAAACTTGGCATAGATCTTGCCGTATAGAAGTTGGAATGCGGCCTGAGTGAGGAGGTACGCTAGAAAATGTTAAGACGGCAAGGCGACACTGCGTTATTCTCTGCCCACATACCACTCCCATACCATCCTACATCCGAAATCTTGTGAAACTCATCGGTAATTGTTGGGATAGCGTTGGCCACGATAGTCCCGTCCTGCACGAGGCTGTTAGCGAGTATTTTTTGCAGGCGGAATGGTTCGAAGCCGTTCCGGGATCCTGGTCTTACCAGAGTGATCAAAAAGATAGAAAACCACAAGGCGACACCAATTAATATCAAACTGGAGATTGGAAGAGTATTCTCTCCGGGGACTGTTTCTTGATTCTCACAAGGAGAGGTTTCTGAGACTTCCTTTGGGTCTTTGGAGGAGGGTATTTCTCCTGGTGGAGGATATTTCTCAGGCGACATAGTGGAACCTAATACGTCCTGACCGTGAACTTGAGTGTTTGACATGATTTTGAAGATGTTCTTGAAATTCCGGCAACATTCAGGAAACTTCGACTAAACAAACAGGACAAGACGAGTTGAGGTGTCTCTTATACTGAAGCTGAGCCTCTGAAAATAATTTCCGACGTTTTTTTCAACATCCTCAGGGGCAGATTATGACGTGGATCGCGTTTCTTACCCAAAATCGACAAGCAACGGACCCTTCGGAACGATCATATATCATTACATTAACCAGGCCAATCTCACCCAACTCCTTCTGTGTTCTGGAAGCTATTCAAACCGCCCGCTAGGGCAGAATCGTGAGCATTTTGTGGAGCTAATTCCTGCACCTATCCAATCGGTTGTACTAATTTATGTGTGAGGTGGGCCATCGACAGGGATAGCATTCCCTTCCTGATTGAGTTAAGGCTCGTTGGTGATATCTCTGAGCCGGTTCCCAGTTCCGTTCATCTCCAATGACTACCCTTCTGCGTCTTAACTGTCTGCTAGAATAATCGGGAGTTCACTTCCGGGGGCTTCTAGGATAACTTTCCTGTCTCAGAAAATATGCCAGTATGCTGGAAGGACACGTCACTCCCTTCCGTGCCTCGTTCCAAAGGCTGCCTCACCTGCGTTGCCCGAAAGTCTCGTTGTGGTAGGTCTTCTTCTTTTACCATTTTGTACCTTTGGCAGCTGATTTCTAGTGTGAAGATGGCCGAAGACCTACTTGCCAAGCTTGCGAAGGCCGTAAACAAGTTTGCAGAGGATACCGCAGGGACAACTTTGTGTTCCTGAATGACGGATGGCGAGCTCCTGGCGTATCCAAGGCGGGACGCAATAAGCCCTCAAAGCCCAGGGGCAAATCGCCTGCCTATGTCAACCGAGGACAAATAAATGGCTCGGGAAATCGGGCTCTTCCTGAGCCCGGTCCCTGTATCATGGCGGCATCCCCTCCTCTATACCGGAGGCCGTCAATTGACAGAATCCAGCTCAGCGCAGCCTTCTTCATGACCGAGTTTGCAACGAAGTTTATCACAACTCCACATTTCATGGCCAGTCTATTCCGCATATACTTCTCTGTTGATTCTTATGCAACTATCAATGCTGGTGCGAGTGCATCCCTCAGGACGCCAGCAGTATTGGCTGTCAATGCTCTTGCTCAAGGGCATTTCGGCCGAGCTATGGGCGACGCAGCATCTGTTCGGCAAAGTTTCCATATATACGGCCTCGCCTTGAAATCAATGACATCGTCCATCTCGGCTTTAGGGTTCAGCAGTCTCACCCTTGATGGCGTATGCGAGGAGAATTGGCAACATTTTGCATTCTTCTGCGTTGTCATGGCTTTTTGGGAAGTATGCATTCTACCCATTGATGCCCAAATGAGAAATTTCCGTCGTTAAATATCTTGTTTAGCTCAAGATGTGCCCTCTATCTACAAACTGGCAAAGCCATATCCGCGCTCTATCTGACGCCATTGCTCTGAGAGGGGAAGATCACCCGTACTCGAAAACCAATAAGCAACTCATAGCCGCTTCGCGGTTAATGATTGTGAGTTGTAATATTAATTTATCTGTCTTGTAAGCTCGTAAAACACTAACAAATCATAACTATAGTCATTGCAAACACTCTCTTCTAGGCAATTGAGTAGTCTGACACCCTACGAATGGCGAAAGAGGGCTACCATCCGTTCTGCCTGGCTTACTGAGGCGAAAACGACGATATACACCAGCGAGGATCTGATTCCATCCTGGGGAACCGAGATCTATACCTTTCTAGATTCTTTGATGGATTCTCTCCCAACGTTGGCGAGCCTGATAAGTCGATATGACCAGCTTGTCGTCCAACTTCTCCAGACTGGCAGGGCGAGCCACAGTGAGCCTAGTCGAGCTTTATTAGAGCTTTATCATGAAGCGGAAACCCTGTTGAGCCAAACACAATTATCAGCTACGGTATGGCAAACAAAGGTCTATGAGGTTCCAATCACCGAGTGCCAATCGAACCCAAACGCCGACCAAGAGGAGGCAAAGGATCATTCGAGGTTCTGGCACATGTTTGAACAGGACTTGCACTCCTTATTTGACACCCTCCTTCACTTCCACTCAATGCACGAATATCAAGCCTTCACTCTGTACTGGACCGTTGTCATATCATTACACCTGCAGCTTACGGATATGCTCTCGATGATGATGGCCACCAACTCACAACTCATACCAACCGATCCCGGAAAGGAGATTCATAATCACCGCGCCCAACTCGTCGGGTATGCGGAGAATGTGCTTCGGGCCATTGCCTTCGCAGAGAACGTCGCTAACCGAAGACTTGCGCCCTTTTTCATCACCACCGCTTTCCAGATGACGACCGTCGTTCTGGAAAAGGAGTGTGAGGTCCTGCGAGGGGAACACGGGAATCTGGAGATCATCCGCCGGTATGAAGCGATGAAGGCTCTGGCGTGGCGATACATGAAATGGGGCTTGCAAAGTAAGATTCCGATCAAACTAGACACCACAGGCCGTCTATCTTGAACACCACACAAATTGCCAGTGCGGTGGTCTCACAATTATCACGCGATAGTCAGGGAAGAGGTTTTGCAACGCTTACATTCAAATTTGTCATCGATTCCGAGGCACTGTGCCTTGACAATTCGAAGGAAATTACCTTGATCATTTCTCTGATCAACCAGGCGCCAAGTCATTTGAAACCGCACTCACGTCAGGCGAGTTTGGGCTTCTTGCAAAAGGACCAGGACAGAAATACCTCTGAAAACGGACGAGGTGGTGCATAGGCCACAGGGCTGAGCAGCGGCACATGAGGCAAGGCGGCTTGGAAATGGGTGTCCAGGAACGGGGCAGGAAACATCCAGCGACTGATTGAGTGGTGCTCTGGATCCAATTGATTAATGTGTTGCGCCGGCTAAGACTTCAGTGTTGCTTCTCAAACAAGGGATCAGGCGCATACCCTCATCAGGCCCCCGCCTCTGTTCAACCAGCCATAACATGGATGGTCTCAATTTCACATTATTCATCACGCTATTTATCAGATCAAGCTACTCGCGAGTTGTGTCCCTCAATGGATGAGGAGTGACAGAGCATGTGGTCAGACCCACGTTGCATTGGCCCAGCCACTTGTTTCATGCTGGTCTAGAGCCGCGCCAGCTGGAACAACCACGGCACATTTAATCATTGGAAAATACAGCATGCCCCAAATTCGTCTGCCTACTGGTCTTTTTCTAGCGATCACGGAAGCAAACGCCTTACAAGGCCTTTTTGGGGGGTTAGGGGACCACTTCTAAGCCTTATCTACCGGCACCGTCTTTCTTTGGCCCCCACAGCCATACCCACGTGTACAGGGTCAATGGGCAGTAAACGGCACTGGCTACCACGTTGATCTCTTTAGTAATTCCTCTGAGTGAATCCTTTGATGGGTCTGGGGAAAATGACATGCTGTTTTCAGCGGCCGTGGTTTCCACAGAACTGCCGGCAACATCGTCCTTCCTGGAACGGACTGGTCCCTGTCACGACTTTCTGCTTTGAGACGAAGCTCCTTAACGAGGGATTTTGGGTTGAATATCATGCTCTCAGCCAAGGCTGTGCCTCCAACAATAAATGTCACTTCTTTGGGATGGCCACTTCGTCAGTAACTCAAACTCGGCAACTATAAGACGAGTCCTAGACCCCCGTATTTCTCCCAACTTCCAGACTGTCAGAACCAGAGCCAAGGACTTAGTAGTTTCATCAACCGCATATCCCTTGTTAAGACTTCATCTCATTTCTGGAAAGCGCGAAGCAACTCAGCCAACTCAACATGCATTCCTCTCTTGTCGCTATCCTTGGTGCCTTGGCCATCGTCCAAGCGCAGCCCACCCACAACGCCAAACGTGACATCATCGCAGCTCTCCCTGGAAGTGCCGATGCCACTGAGACTAAGTTCCAGCCGCTGCTAGACTTTGACTCTGACGGCTGCTACAATACGGCTGCTATTTCCCCTGATGGTACAACCAACCCTGGAAAGGGTGCGACTGGTACTCCCCAGGGCGGGTGCCGGGACCCTCCTCAGCTCCAGAACAGCAATGCCTATTCTCGAAAGCGCTGCAACAACGGATATTGCGCCATCATGTACGAGTACTTCTTTGAGAAGGACCAGGCTATTGGAGGAAGTTTCCTAGGTGGACACAAATTCGACTGGGAGAACATTGTAAGCTTTCCTCTTTTCTCAGACGTCGTTTTTTTTTCAAGTTACCATCACTAACTCTGCGCATAGGTGGTCTTTGCCAAGGGCGATCAGGTCGTTCGCGTCGCGCCCTCATGCCATGGAAAGTACGAGAACGCCAGAAACGACGTCCCACTGTCCGGAAGCCGGGTACAGGCTGTGTATCACAAGGATGGTGCTGCAACTCACTGCTTCCGTTTCGCCAACAGCGATGACATTGCCCACCCTGAGAACCCCTTTGGTTCTTTCTATACCAGCCCTCTGGTTGGCTGGAATAACTGGCCTAGCACTGACCTTCGCAACAAGATGCTCTCGACGTGGAATGGTGGGGTTGGCCCCAAGTTGGATGATGAGTTCACCGATTCGCTCAGAGCTGCTGCTGGAAGTGGTGTACCAGGTTTCGACCCTGCTCTTGACGCTTAGATAATTATAGATAGAAGAAATATACTGTTAGTTGGTTCCAAACATGTTAGTCTGTATCTATCGTCCATCTTAGGAAAGTATCAGTGGTCACCTGACAGGTCACATATACCCGCAGGAGGGCTTATTATTTAATACTGGTTCAGATTATAAGCTTCCCTTTCGAAGATTAGGAATTAATAAATCTATTAATAGCAATCTAAGTACTCCTCTCAGATAACCCTTAGTTATATCTTTTGAAAGGTCAAGGTCTCCAGTATAGGGTAGACCAGCTGTAGGGTAAGCTGGGTCTAGGGTAGATAAAGCCTATAGGGTAGGCTCCGAAATACTAGAGAAGGATCGTTTGAAAAGGCGTAGTAGAAGGTGCGGGCTCTATAAGAGAAAATAAAGCTCTATCAGCTACAGGGTAGCTAAGAAAGATAGACTGTAGGGTAGATAAAAGAGTGTATTGGTGACTTATAGAATCTCTATCTAGCAGGGAGGAAGCCCTGTACTTATAGGTGTTTCCAGGCCGTAAGGGCCCTGAAGATAACACGTTGCCTTCTGTAATACGGGCTCGTAACCGCTATAAGGTTCTCGTACAGAGGGATACGAGACCGCTAATGCAGATGCTACAGCGGATACGAAGTCCGCTAATACAGCTGCTATAGTGGTTACGAGGTTCACTAAACTAAGTGCTAAGGTTCTCGTACGGCGGATACGAGGTCCGCTAATGCAAGCGCTGCAGCGGACACGAAGTCCGCTAATGCAGCTGCTTCAGTGCAATACGGGATCGCTAGCACGGACGCCACAGCGGCCGTTACAGCGGTTGTGACCGCTAACGCAATTGCCCCAACGGGCAGCCACAGTGGGTTGGGCCAGTGGCTTCAGAGGGCTCCCAGCTTTAGAGAGCCCTAAGTTAGTTATTTCATTCCCCCTTACCCTATACTAATTATATATTATTTGATCAATTAATATAGGGTAATCTTGATCTACCCTATAGTCTATAGGGTAAATCTCAACAATATCTATAGCTATCTATCAGGCTTTACCTTAATACTCTTCTTATAATACTACCTAGTACTAATATATTAATTCCTCTTCTTATTCAGGGTTAAAAACTATTAAGAGAATATACTATAGATCTAACTACTAATTATCTATATACCCCTAGTGAATTAATAGATAATCTATATATATTAACTTTACTAATAAAAGAATAAGAAGAAGAAGTCTAATAGTTTATAAGAGAGCTTTAAGACTTATAAAATAGTATAATACTTAATAAGCTCTAAGATTATATTTAGTAAGTAAGAGAAGTATAGCTATAAATTATTACTAAACTCTAAGAAGTAACTATCTACTAATAATAGAATCTTATTAAGCTTATTAATTAATCTACTCTAATTAACTTATTTATTTAATCTGAATTAATAGCTAGGAATACTAATTTATAGGAGGAAAGTAATAGTATCTATTTACTTCTATAGGAGGTTTATAGCCTAAGGGAGAAAGTTTAAAGAATAGAAAAGAATACCCCTAGAAAAAAGTAATTTAGAACTATTTATAAGAATAATAATAAGCCTATAAAGAGATATAAGTAAACTAAAGAAGATCTATAGACTAAGATCTAGATAATAGCTCTTATATATTATAGTAAGAGCTAGATAGAGCTTTAGATCTATCTAGTATATTTTTAAATAGTTTTCCTTTAAGAGAATTTTAATACTAATATTTAAAAAGTAATATATATTAGTATTTACTTATAAAATATAATAGAAGTATAATAATAATACTATTTATAGAAGTATCCTATTACTACTATTTTCTAGAAAATATATTAAAAGTAGCTAGAGAAGGGAATTAATAATAGCTTTATATATATAATTAAAACTATATAGAAACTACTATATATAAAGCTTATAGTAGATTAGAAATTCAGATTATATATTAATTATTATAAATCTATATTTAGTAAAATATTAGAGAAGCTCCTTAAGATATTCTAAGTAGCTCTTTTCCTAGAAATCTTATTTATTAACTTCTATAAGTAGATACTAAGTAAAGGGGTACCTAGTAATTAAAAGAAGTTTTTTAATTAAAGAGTTATTATAAAAATACTTATAAAAACCTCTAAAATTAGTAGTATAATTTAATTTTACTTTTATTTAAGATATTATAATATAATTACTTTATAAAAGATTTATCTAACTATAAATATAAGAATACTATAGAGAAAGAGTTTAGATAGAGCTAACTATAGGTAGAAATATTAGAAATATAATAAACTAGATTATATAAGAGATTATTATAAAGTCTCTAATTATATAGAGTATTAAAATAATTAATATATAATTAAAATATATACTAAATAAGTTAGAGACTTTAAACTAGATACTATTCTATATATCTATAAAATATAATAGAATAGGATAAGCTATATTAACTTAAAAATAAGAAAAGTAGTATAATTTAGATAAAAGGGATATTAGGAAAAGATAATTATACTATTTAATCTATAAGTAGATATTAATATTCTTTTAAGCTAGTTTATAAGAAAAAGAGCTAAATTACTATCTAGAATAACTCTAGGGATTATATTTAATAGATAATATATTAAGACCTTAGGGATAAAGCTTTATTTAATAGAAATTATAGATAACTAGGGAGTTATAAAGTAGATACTCTTTAAGTTTATAATAGTAGATATTAAGAAGAATATAATTATTAGAAAACCCTAGTTTATTAATATTAATTCTTAAATATTTTAAATATTTAATAAATAGTATTACTCTCTAGAGTAAGCCTCTATTAAGCTAGTTACTTAACTTAAATAATTTAAATAGATAATTAAGAATATATATATTATAATAATCTTAATAAATCCCCTAAGTAATACTTCTATATTTAATAGATATAAGGAGAATATAAAATAGCTATCTAATAAATATATAGACTTTATAGATATTTTCTTAGAAAAGAAAGCAGCCTAATAACTATTCTTAGGAGGATAAATATATATAATTATGTTGAATTGAGAGAATATAGCCACTATAAGTTAGTGACCATATTGCTATAAGTTAGCGGTTGCAACCACTAACCTCTAGCGGTCGCAACCACTAACTGTTAGCGATCGTAGCTACTGACTGTTAGCGATCGCGGCCACTAACTGTTAGCGATCGCTATCCCCTGTAACAGCTAGCCAATAGCGATTGAGACCGCTATCCGATAGCGACTACGATCACTAGCCAATAGCGGTTGCAGCCACTGTGGGTCAGTGGCTACAGGCCGCTATGACCGCTACGGCTTAGCGGGCTCCAGTTCCTCTTTAGGGCTAGGAGCGTCCAGCGTTATTTATAGGTTATTAGGCTATATTAGCCTAAATAAGGGTCTAGAAAATTCAGGAAAAAATCTGAGCAACTTCTAGTAGCCTAACCTATACCCAAGCTACCCTATAACCAACCTACCCTAGACTAGATCTTAGATCTTAGGATATCTCCTTCAGCTTTAAAGATAAGATATCTAATATCTATACTTAACTAATCAGCTTAACTAGCTCTTTCAGATAAAAGTGGGTCTTAAAAAGGTTATATATATCTATCTTATAGTTTGGTAGTTATAAGTTGATTTTTTAGATTTCCTATAGTAATAAATTTTACAGAAAATCAAAAGTAGCCCGGGAAGCTGCTATAGCGGGTTTTAGAGTAGTTTTTAGTCGGTAGACCTATAAGAGAAATTGGTATATTTTTCCGGTTCCTCTCACCAAAATAAGATTCTTTTGCGCTATAAAATATACTATAAACTAACTTTCTAGTATGAAATTTGACTAAGTTATAGAGGAGTGTTCACTATAAGTTAGAAGCTAAATTTTCTGCTGCTGCTAGTTATAGCGGTCTCAAGGCCTAATGCACCTTGTAGGCCACTGTAATTTCAACAAGTATTATAGTTCTTAGTTTATTCTCTTAGTTTAACTATCTATTTAAGAGTAAAATATAGTATTAAAGTATCTCTAGTATATAAGTAAATAATAGAAAGATTATTAGTAATCTTCTATAAAGACTATTATTCTATCTAAAACTATTCTATTTAGAATTCTATATAGTATAAAGACTTTATTAATTAGAACTTCTATTAATATTTTACTACTAAGTACCTTATAGGTTATAATAAATAATAAGTACTTTATAAATTAGTTTATAATAATAAGTATTATATTATATAGTTTACTTCCTAGTTCTAATATAAGTAGAAGATCTATAATAAAATCTATTAATACTTTTAACTATAGATATATTATTTATAGAAGTAGTACTAGAAACCTATAGAGCTTATACTTTTTTATATTAATATATTAGTAAATTAGATATAATTTTATATAGTATTTAATATCTCTCTTTATACCTAGTTAAAAGTAAAATTTAATTATTTTTTATATTATTCTATTTACTCTCTAGTAATCTACTATAGATATATTATAATATAGTAAGAGAAGTTTAATTTTTATATCTAATAGTATAAATATATATTTTTTAATATTTTTTTCCCCCTAGTAGTATAGTAACTTTTTATTATTAACTAGTTACTTATAAGATTTATATCTATTAGTAGTATTAAAAGTACTCTTAGCTTTTACTCTCTTTTTTATTATAAAGATATTCCTTTATTATACTTCTAAAAGTATTTTAATTAGGGTTTTTTCTTCTACTTATAATATTATAATTATATTTTAATAATCTCCCTACTAATTCTTAATAGTTCTTTAAGTTATAAGCTAAAAGTAGATAAGTATTTTACTAGTAACTCTCTCTCTCCTAGTAAGTAGAATTTTTATAATTAGATATAATCTAGTTAATCTATAAGTATACTAATTAAGATCTAATAACTTATTAGATATTCTAATCTATAAATCTCCCTTAAATATATTATCTATTCTTTTCTTATATAAAAAATACTAGAGGAAAATATCTAGATAACTCCTTTATACTTTCTCTTTTATTTAGGGATCTATTAAATTAGACTTTCTTAAAAGCCTATTTACTAGGTTTAATTTATCTAATCTATATTTAATTATAAAGTTATATAGAGCTAGCTTATCTAGTACTATTATCTATTTAGCTAATAGTATTTTTTTATCTACTAGATAGCTATAATTTAAATAGTTTATAATAACTATAACTAGATTAGCTATATATACTAAGTAGTACTTCTATATATAGAAAGCCTTTATTATTATAAGTATCTCTATATTAGGAATAGAATATTTAAGTTAAGATCTATTTAGCTTCTTTAAGAGATATATAACTAGATACTATTTACTTTATATAAGCTATATAAGTACTACTCCTATTATAAAATCTAATATATTAGTTTTAATTCTTATATATACCTCTAGGTTAAAGTATATTAAAATTAGCTAGTTTATAAATCTATTCTTTAGCTCTTAGAAAGCTATTTATTTAATATTATTAAGTAATAGATATTCTTTATATTTATCTTATATTAGATTAGTTAATAGTATTATAATTTTACTATAGTTTTTTATAAAATACTTATAAAATTCTATAAAATCTAGGAAGATCTATATATTCTTTATATTATAAAGTTCTAGCTAGTTTTATACTACTTAGATATATTCCTCCTCTATTTATATTCCTTTAGACCCTATAATAAACCTAAAGAAGAATACCTTATTAACTATAAATTTATATTTTTATAGATTAGTATATAGATCTATATTCTATAGCTTCTATAGAATAGTCTTTATATATTATATATATAAGATAATATTATTATTATAGATTAGAATATTATCTAGATAGATAATATAAATAGAGTCTATCTTAAACTATAATATATTATTAATATACTCTTAGAAGATTACTAATATATTAATTAGACTAAAGGGTATAATAAAATATTTAAAGTAACTATATCTATATCTAAATACTATTTTCTACTTATCTCTCTTATTAATATATAGTCTTTAATATATATCTTTTATATCTAGTTTTATAAAGATCTTAGTACTATATAGCTAGTTAAGAATCTTATAGATTAGGAGTAATATAATATAGTTCTTATATATTATCTTATTTAAACTATAATAGTTAATATAGAGTTATAGCTTAGAAGAACTTTTCTTAGATATAAATAGTATAGGGGTACCTACTAAGCTAGTTAATCTCCTTATTTATTTATTCTTAAGGGCCTTTTTAATATATAACTTAAAAACCTCTAGCTTTCTAGTTACTAAAGAATAAATAGATTCCTATAGTAGTACTTAGCTATTTTTTAGTTTAATTTATTAAAATTACAGTAGCCTACAAGGTGCATTAGGCCTTGAGACCGCTATAACTAGCAGCAGCGGAAAATTTAGCTTCTAACTTATAGTGAATACTCCTCTATAACTTAGTTAAATTTTATACTAGAAAGTTAGTTTATAGTATATTTTATAGTACAAAAGAATTTTATTTTGGTAAGATAAACCGGAAAAATATACTAATTTCTCTTATAGGTCTACCGACTAAAAACTACTCTAAAACCCGCTATAGCAGCTTCCCGGGCTACTTTTGATTTTCTATAAAATTTATTACTATAGGAAATCTAAAAAATCAACTTATAACTACCAAACTATAAGACAGATATATATAACCTTTTTAAGACCCACTTTTTATTAAGATTTACCCTATAGACTATAGGGTAGATCAAGATTACCCTATATTAATTGATTAAATAATATATAATTAGTATAGGGTAAGGGGGAATAAAATAACTAACTTAGGGCTCTCCAAAGCTGGAAGCCCTCTGAAGCCACTGGCTTAACCTACTGTGGCTGCCCGTTGGGGCAATTGCTTTAGCGGTCACAACCGCTGTAACGGCCGCTGTAGCGTCCGTGCTAGCGATCCCGTATTGCGCTGAAGCAGCTGCATTAGCGGACTTCGGATCCGCTATACGAGAACCTTAGCACTTAGTTTAGTGAACCTCGTAACCACTATAGCAGCTGCATTAGCGGACTTCATATCCGCTGTAGCATCTGCATTAGCGGTCTCGTATCCCTCTGTACGAGAACCTTATAGCGGTTATAAGCCTGTATTACAGAAGGTAACATATTATCTTCAGGGCCCTTACGGCCTGGAAATACCTATAAGTACAGGGCTTCCTCCCTACTAGATAGAGATTCTATAAGTTACTAATATACTCTTTTATCTACCCTACAGTCTATCTTTCTTAGCTACCCTGTAGCTGATAGAGCTTTATTTTCTCTTATAGAGCCTGTACCTTCTACTATATCTTTTCAAATGATCCTTCTCTAGTATTTCGGAGCCTACCCTATAGGCTTTATCTACCCCAGACCCAGCTTACCCTACAACTGGTCTACCCTATACTAGAGACCTTGACCTTTCAAAACTTTTATCTGAAAGAGCTAGTTAAGCTGATCAGTTAAGTATAGATATTAGATATCTTATCTTTAAAGCTGAAGGAGATATCTAAGATCTAAGATCTAGTCTAGGGTAGGTTGGTTATAGGGTAGCTTGGGTATAGGTTAGGCTACTAGAAGTTGCTCAGATTTTTTCCTGAATTTTCTAGACCCTTATTTAGGCTAATATAGCCTAATAACCTATAAATAACGCTGGACGCTCCTAGCCCTAAAGAGGAACTGGAGCCCGCTAAGCCGTAGCGGTCATAGCGGCCTGTAGCCACTGACCCACAGTGGCTGCAACCGCTATTGGCTAGTGATCGTAGTCGCTATCGGATAGCGGTCTCAATCGCTATTGGCTAGCTGTTACAGGGGATAGCGATCGCTAACAGTTAGTGGCCGCGATCGCTAACAGTCAGTAGCTACGATCGCTAACAGTTAGTGGTTGCGACCGCTAGAGGTTAGTGGTTGCAACCGCTAACTTATAGCGATATAGTCACTAACTTATAGTGGCTATAGTCTCTCAATTCAACAATACTACTTAAAAGTATTTTATACTAATGTTACGAACAAAGCATATGCCTACCGTATCACGTGGTATACCCTACTTTTCTCACTAATAAGAGATAGATCACTCTGGATCATCAGTAAGCCTGAATAATCCTCAGCTAAACTTACTCTGGATTACCAGTAAGCTATTGTAAGCCCCTAGTATATATATATATTTATTTTACTAGATAGAATACTCTCTTAGATAGTTATTAATAATATTATCTATATATCTATTGCTACTAGCTCTATAATATTTATATATTAATAGTAATTTATATTATATAGCTTAAGATAACCTAATTATACTACTTAGAATAATACTCTAATTAGTTTAACCCTAACCTACCCTAGACCCTGTTTAGTATAAGTTAACTAACTATTATATATTAATAACTCTTATTTAGCTAATTATCTTATCTTAATTACTATATAATAATAAAGAAGATATTATAACTACTATAGTATCTTAAGCTTAGTAATAGTATACTCCTACTGCTAATAATAATCTATCTACTCTAACTATTAAGGATAATACTATAGATAAGGATAGTAATAATAGTAGTAAGGATAATAATAATAATTATACTAAGGAGATATAGCTCTTATAAGACTAAGTTAACTAGCTTAATATATACTTTATAGATACTTACTAGGAGTTAGCTAATATAATAAACTTTATAGTATAGTAAGCTGCTATAAATATTAACCTCTATACTTAAGCTATAACTATAGTTCAGAGAAAAGAGCTAGAGTAACTATTTAAACTACTACTATCTGAGATATTTAATAGAACCTAAGATAAACTCTAGAGATTTATAACTTAACTCTAAGTATACTTTAACTACTTTCCTATTATACTTAATACTAGTAAAAGGAAGATTATATATACTTACTTATAACTTAAGGGAGTTATACTTAACTAGTTTAAATCTATTATAAGGGAATATCTTAGTAGATAAAGAAGCTAATAAATTATTAATATTATAATAAGTTTTAATTACTTTATAGAAGTTCTTAAGTAAACCTTTAGTATTTAAAATAAAAAGTATAAGATAGAATATAAGATTAATATACTTACTTAGAAAGGATTATATTTAACCTTTAGTACTTAATACCTCTAGCTATTAGTTAAGACTAGATAGAATAAGGAATATATTATATTTTACTATTTTAACTAACTTAAAAAGAAAGTTTAAAAAGAACTATATAAAGAAGATAGGCTAAAAAGTATTTATAAATATATAACTATAGCTATAAGAATTAATAACTAGTAATATTATTAGTAAACTTATAATAGGAAGATAACCTATTTTACTAATACTGGAAAACTATAATAGTAGTATATTATAGCCTCTGGGATATATATAGGACCTATAGAGCTAGAAGCTATAGAGAAATATAAATACTATAACTATAATAAGGTTAGATATATTTTACCCTAATATCTAGAACCTAAGAAAAATAAGAAGAAAGATTAGAGACCTGCTAAGGATAGTAAGAAGTAATTAGGAGTAATTAGGAAAACTAATACTAAAGTTTTAGGAATAATATATAAGATTAACTAAGGAGAAACTCCTATAACTATTATAATCCCTAAGTATCCTCTAAAAGATATATCTATTTTTTAAGAAGTACTAGAACCTGAGGAATATATATATTACGAATTTAACTAATATGTACTATCATATATAGACCCCACTTTTTCTCTCTAATTATACCTGGATCATCCGGATCTCATAATAATCCTTATGATCCTCAACTCAGGATCATTGCCAAGCCTCAATAATCCCCTAGTATATATATATATTTATTTCACCAGATAGAACACCCTTTCAGACAGTTATTAATAATATCATCTATATATCTATTATTACTAGCTCTATAATACTTATATATTAACAGTAACTCGTATTGCACAGCCTAAGATAACCTGATCGTACCACTCAGAATAACACTCTGATTAGTTCAACCCCGACCTACCCTAGACCCTCCGTCCAGTATAAGTCATCCAACCGTTATATATTAATAACTCTTATTCAGCTGATTACCTTATCTCAATCGCTGTGTAATAACGAAGAAGATATTATAGCTGCTGTAGTACCCCAAGCTCAGCAATAGTATACTCCTGCTGCTAATAACAACCTACCTGCTCCAACTGTCAAGGATAATACTATAGACGAGGACAGTAATAACAGCAGCGATAATAACAACTATACTGAAGATATACAGCTCTTATGAGACCAAGTTAACCAGCTCAATATACACCTTGCGGACACTCGCTAAGAGTTAGCTAATACAACAGCCCTTATAGTACAATAAGCCGCTATATATACTAACCTCCAGGCTCAAGCTGTAACTGCTGTTCAGGGAAGAGAGCCAGGATAACTGCTTAAGCTATTACTACCTGAGATATTTAATAGAATATAAGACTAACTCCAAGGATTTATAACTCAACTTTAAGTATACTTTAATTACTTTCCTATTATCCTCAGAACAGAAGAAAGGAAGGTTATATACACCTACTTATAACTTAAGGGAGGTATACTTAATTAGTTCGAACCTATTATAAGGAGATACCTCAGCAGGCAAGGAGACCAACGAACTATTAATATTATAATAAGTTTTAACTACTTTGTAGAAGTCCTTTAATAAACCTTTGGAATTCAAGATAAGAAATATAAGGCGGAATATAATATTAACCTACTCTCTTAGAAAGAATTATATATAACTTTCAGCACTAGGTACCTCTAGCTCTTAGCTAAGACTAGATAGGACGAGGAACAGGCTATATCTTATTACTTTAACAGGTTAAAGGAAGAAGTGCAAAAGGAACTCTATAAGGAAGACCGGCTAGTAAGTATTTATGAATATATAACTATAGCTATAAGAATTAATAACTAATAGTACTAGTAGTGAACTTGTAGTAAGAGAATAAATTACTCTGCTAATACTGGGAAACTATGATAATAGTATACTGTAGTCTCTGGGATATATATAGGTCCTATAGAGCTAGGAGCTATAGAGAAATATAAATACTACAACTATAATAAGGTTAGATATATTTCACCCTAATATCTAGAACCTAAGAAAGATAAAAAGAAAAATTAGAAACCTGCTAAGGATAGCAAGAAGTAATTAGGAGTAGTTAGGAAAGCTGATACTAAAGTTTTAGGAATAATATATAAAATCAATTAGGAAGAAACCCCTATAACTATTATAATTCCTAAGTATCCTCTAAAAGATATATCTATTTTCTAAGAAGTACTAGAACCTGAGGAATATATAAAACTCAGTATAGCTAGGAAATAATAAGAAGAAATCTAGTAGATCTTCTAAGAGCTTAAGGGGAAGTTTGAACAAGGGGAATTAGTTCTAGGATTTAGACTACCTACTAAATATAAATATATATTCTGCTATACTAATAGAGTTATTCTATAAAACTCTACTAAGAAAGAATAATATTAGCAGATAAGGATAGAAATTAAAGCTAAATACAGCGAACTCTATATATATTATTAAGAGAGGATATAGGAATAATATCCAGATATATCGGAAGAACTAGTTATTTTTAGAAATAATACTATCAGTACTATACAGCTCGGTAATAGTATATATAAGATACTGATCTGTATAAAGATAATATAGATATATAACTACCCTCTAGAATTATAGATAACCTACTATAATAATTAATACTAAGTATATTAAATAGAGAAGGCTAAGAATGATTTCTTTCTATACCCTAATAGAAGAATACCTAATAAATATACTGCAGAATAAATATAATAATTTATATACTAATAATAGGGTATAAAATAATATACTATCTTTAAGGAGGACTTAGAAGAATATCCTGAAGAATATACCTATAGCGAACTACTAGTAGAATTATATACTAAACTAAGGTATAAGGTTTATAAGAAGGTTAAAATCGAATTATAGTATAAAAACAAGGACCTCGAAGATTAAGTAATAGCTGAATATAATAGTCAAATTGAATAATACTATAACTGGAAGTACAGGAACTACCTGGAAGCTAAAACAATAGTACTAGAACTAGCTAAATATAGCAATAACGATATAAACCCTGCTAAGATATATCTACAGCAGTATTAGCAGTAGGAAGAAGAAATAAGATAATACTGCGAATAAGGTATACTATCCCTAACGGATAGTGAAGAAAGTAGTAATATAGAGGAGTAAGAAATTACCTCTACTAATAAAAAAGAATAGGATAAAGCCTACTCTGATAATAGGATACCTATAATAATTAGCGAATTAAACAACTGGAGGAGGAAATATGAATAATTTATCCCTAGTTCTGCAGATAAACTAAGAACCCTTATAGATATCCTAAAATAGGTACCTAAGAATAAAGAAGAGTAAGAATAGCTTGAATAATAAGTTAACCAGGTAAAAAATAATATAAACTATTTATAATGGGGCTATAGTACGGTAAAATAATATTAAATCAGAAGACCCTAGGAGCTATAGAGGGAGGAAGCTTAATTAATATTATTATAGATATTAAGATCGAGGGATACCAGCTTATAGTATAGATAGACTATAGAGTATTATATAACTATATCTTACTAGTAGTAATTAACTAACTCCGCTTACTATAAAGAATAAAGAAGAAGTCCTATAATATTATAACCCCGGATAGAATATTATTCAAGTATAATAACAGAATTATTAACTCTAAGACTGATTACCTTATAACTAAGATCCAAGGGAAAAAATTTAATATTATATATAACCTAGTACTATTAAATTCCTATAATATTATATTAGGATTACTATAGCTATAAGATACAAACCTACTAATAGACTGGTTTACCAGCTGTATAGAGTAGAGGGATACTCTTATAAACCTATATCAGGATTAATAAAAATTGAAATTTTATTAGATATTAGAAGAATATAATAATTCCTTAATAACTGAAAGTACTACTATAAAAAACTAAAAAAATAACTTGTAATAATAAGTAGATACAGTGGTTACAGCCTTAATAGTACTATAACCTGGTATACTAAAGAATCTATCCTGCTAAAAGTTATAATAAATAAAATAAATCTTAGGCTAGATATAAAAATTAGAATAACCCCCAGAAATAGATTTTATTGATTAGATATATATAATAAATTAATAAAAATATAACTATAATATTAAGTTTAATCTATAGTATAAATAAGTAAGAAAAGAATAACTATAAAAAGATAAAGAGGAATACTTTAAAAAAGGAAGACTGGACTATATCCCGAAGGAATACTAGAAATACAATAAGCTATTTAAGGAAACCCTAGAAACCGGGTTACTATAATACAGCTAATAGGATTATAAAATCTCTATTATTAACAGAGGAGAACTAGCCTTTTATAAACTCTATAACCTTATAGAACCTTAGTTATAAATACTCTATAAATATATTAATAATATATTAGTAAAAGGCTATATATAGTTATTAACTTTATCCGCAGGATACCCTGTAATATTTATACTTAAGAAGAATAGTAAACTCTGTTTAGTTATTAACTATCACCAGCTAAATAAGATAATATATAAAGATAGAATACCCTTACTACTAATTACAGAACTCAGAGACCGGTTATAGGGTAAATAGTAGTTTACTGTATTAGATCTGAAGGGAGCTTATAACTTAATATAAATTAAAGAAGGAGATAAATAGAAAATAGTATTTAGGATGAAGTTCAGCTTATATAAATACCTTATTATACCCTTCGGACTAATAAATATACCTGTAATATTCTAATAAATAATTAATTAAGTACTCCGGGAGTATTTTAATATCTTTATAATAGTATATCTTAATAATATTTTAATATTCTTAAATAATCTAGATATATACAAGGAATATATATATAAGGTCCTAAAGAAACTAGAAGATATAAATCTCCTAATAGAACCTGAGAAAAGTTAGTTTTATATTAAGGAAGTTAACTTCCTAGGATATACTATTCAGCCTAATAAAATACAAATAGAGAAGAGTAAGATTACTATAGTTTCCGAATAGGAGGAACTAATAAATATTAAGGAAGTATAAGCCTTCCTCGGATTTACTAATTACTACTAATAATTTATTAAAGACTATAGAAAGATTACTATACTACTATATAATCTAATAAAGAAAGAAAAAGAATTTTAATAGAATTTAAAATACTAAGATATATTCAATAATATTAAGAATTATATAACCTATAAACCTGTACTATAGATATTCAACCTAAATAAAGAAGTAGAACTTAAAACTAATACTTCAGATTTTATAATTAATATATAAATTAGCTAAAAGAATAATAAAAGGAGACTATACCCTGTAGTATTCTACTTAAAGAAACTATATAGTACAGAACTTAACTACCCTATCTATAATAAGGAATTTATAGCTATTATATATATATTCAAAGAATTTAAATACTACTGTCTGGGAATATAATATAAGGTTAAGGTATATATAGATTATAAGAACATTCAGTATTTTACTATAACTTAATAACTCAATAGATAATAAATATACTATACTGAATACTTATTTAAATTCAACTACGAAATTATATATTAAAAAGGATTGGAAAACAGACAAGCTAATACTCTTAGCTGGAAACCCGAATATAAATAAATAATCCCGAAAACTAATAGATAACTGTTTTTAATAAATAATAAGGGATATCTAGTATAATAAACTCTAGGCACTATATTAAAAGAAACAGTATATACTAGAATCCAGATAGATACTATACTAGATATAAAAATACTATAATAAGATATAAGGATAGTACTTATTAAGGAAATTTATAAGTACCCGCTCTTAGGATATTAAGAAGTTAAGAAAATATTCGATAGAATAAGATAATATTATAATTACCCTAGTCTATAAAAAGATATATAAACTGTAGTTTCGGAATATAATACTTATATACAGATTAAATCTATAAGATATAAACTATATAGAGAACTCAAACTAGTTTTAGTACTAGAATAACTATAGCAATTAATATCCTTTAACTATATTATTAAGCTACTATTATTAATAGAACCTATAATAGAAGTATAGTATAATAGTATCTTAGTTATTATTAATAGACTTATAAAGTATAGATATTTTATCCTATATAAGGAAGTAAGCTCTACAGAAGACCTTATATATTAATTCCTATAATATATAGTTAGTTACTATAAACTACCTGAGGAGATAATCTTAGACAGAGGAACAACTTTTGCCTCTAAATTTTAGTAATTCCTTATAATATAAATAGGTACTAAGTATAAGCTTTTAATAGCTTACTACCCCCAGAGTAATAGATAAATAGAATAATTAAACTAAATATTAGAATAATACTTATAAGTATATATTAATTACAAATAAAATAATTAGGTATAATTATTACCTATAGTATAAATTATATATAATAGTTTAATATAAGAATCTACCCAGCTTATACCTATATATATAAACTATAGCTATAAACCAGAATTCCAGAACTAATAAATACTTAATAGACCAGATATACCTGCTGCTATACTTACGAAAGAAATATTATATTTATTATATATAGAAATAAAAACAGAATTAGAATTTATCTAAGAAAGAATAAAAAAATACTATAATAAAACAAGATTAAAGGGACTAATCTTAGAGGAGGGAGATAAAGTCTACCTACTTTATAAAAATATTATAATAATATAACTAAGTAGTAAATTAGACTATAAAAAACTTAGACTATTTAAAATTAAGAATAAAAAATCAGATACTAACTATAAACTATTACTACTGGATATAATATATATCTACCCAGTTTTTTATATCTTATTACTCGAAAAAGCACTAGAAAATACTCTAGATTAAGACTATCTGATTAAGGTCTATAAAGAAGAATATAAACCAGAAAAAATACTAAAGAAAGAAGTTAGAAATAGATAAATATTCTACTTTATTAAATAGAAAGGGTATACTAATAATAATAATATCTGGGAACCTGCTAGGTACTTAAAGAACTACCAGGGGCTTATTTAATAGTATTACCAGGCCCAGAAATACCTATCCTAACGAACTAAGAAGGAGAAAGCTCTATACCCTCTTGAAGAAATACTGGATTAATTTCAATCTCTGAGAAAACAGGCTCGGATAAAGGAGTAGCCTCTGAGGAAGAAGCTGCCTTACGAGCTGCCTCTTCCGCCTCCTTCTTCTTAATATACTTAAGTTCTTTAATACTATTAATACTACGAGATACCGCTCGTATTATTTTATTAAGCTATAATTTCTTTTGTTAATAAAGATATTAAATTTTTATATCTATAAGCTGATGCTACTCCTCTACTGCCTTAAGCTTAGACTCAAGTTTTCTATACTGATCGGCAATCTAATATAGCTAGCTAGGAGTTAGACCCTAAGTATTATAACAGGCTTGATTATTTTTAATATAATAGAAACACCTTAATAAAGAACCTTCAGATCTAAAACACTTATAGCTATATGCTTCGCAGTAGCTATACTCTATCTTTATTATGAAAGGATTAAGTAAGATAGTATTAATCAGAGAATTATACTGAACAGTCTTCTTATAAAGAGATTTCTATATACAGTCAGATATTATTCCAGGAAGTATGAAGGAATAATAGAAGGAAGTTAGTATACCTACTAACTAGGCTGCTAAATCTGGTCTTGAGGATATAACTAATGGGGAGGGTATATTATATTATGAATTTAACTAATATATACTGTTATATATAGACCTTACTTTTTCTCTCTAATTATACCTAGATTATCCGGATCTTATAATAATCCTTATAATCCTTGACTCAGGATTATTACTAAGCCTTAATAATCCCCTAGTATATATATATATTTATTTCACTAGATAGAATACCCTTTCAGACAGTTATTAATAATATTATCTATATATCTATTGTTACTAGCTCTATAATACTCGTATATTAATAGTAACTCATATTATACAGCCTAAGACAACCTGATCACGCTACTCAGAATAATACTCTGATTAGTTCAACCCCGACCTACCCTAGACCCTCTGTCCAGTATAAGTCATCCAACTATCACAATATAAAACTCAGTATAGCTAGGAAATAATAAGAAGAAATCTAATAGATCTTCTAAAAGCTTAAGGAAAAGCTTAAATAAGGGGAACTAGTCCTAGGGTTTAGACTACCTACTAAATATAAATATATATTCTACTATACTAATAGAGTTATTCTATAAAACTCTATTAAGAAAGAATAATATTAGTAGATAAGGATAGAAATTAAAGCTGAATATAGTAAACTCTATATATATTATTAAAAGAGGATATAGGAATAATATCTAGATATATTAGAAGAACTAGTTATTTTTAGAAATAATACTATTAGTACTATATAGCTCGGTAATAGTATATATAAGATACTGATCTGTATAGAGATAATATAGATATATAATTACCCTCTGGAATTATAGATAACCTACTATAATAATTAATACTAAGTATATTAAATAGAGAAGGCTAAGAATAATTTCTTTCTATACCCTAATAGAAGAATACCTAATAAATATACTGCAGAATAAATATAATAGTTTATATACTAATAATATAGTATAAAATAATATACTATCTTTAAAGAAGATCTTAAAGAATACCCTGAGGAATATACCTATTATAAATAAAGTATATACCTACTGTATTATATAGTATACCCTATCTTTCTTACTAATAAGAGATAGATTACTCTGGATTATTAGTAAGCCTGAATAATCCTCTGCTAACTTACCCTGGATTACTAGTAAGCTATTATAAGCCCCTAGTATATATATATATTTATTTTACTAGATAGAATACTTTTCCAGATAGTTATTAATAATATTATTTATATATCTATTATTACTAGCTCTATAATACTTATATATTAATAGTAACTTATATTATATAGCCTAAGATAACCTAATTATACTACTTAGAATAATACTCTAATTAGTTTAACCCTAACCTACCCTAGACCCTATTTAGTATAAGTTAACTGACTGTTATATATTAATAACTCTTATTTAGCTAATTACTTTATCTTAATTACTATATAATAATAAAGAAAATATTATAGCTACTATAGTACCCTAAGCCTAGTAATAGTATACTCCTACTACTAATAATAACCTACCTGCTCTAACTATTAAGGATAATACTATAGATAAGGATAGTAATAATAATAGTAAGGATAATAATAACTATACTAAGGAAATATAGCTCCTATAAGACTAAGTTAACTAGCTTAATATATACTTTATAGATATATACTAGGAATTAGCTAATATAATAGCCCTTATAGTATAGTAAGCTACTATAAATACTAATATTTATACTTAAGCTGTAACTACTATTTAGGGGAGAGAGCTAGAATAACTGCTTAAGCTACTACTATCTAAGATATTTAATAGAACCTAGGATAAACTCTAGGGATTTATAACTTAACTCTAAGTATACTTTAACTACTTTCCTATTATACTTAATACTAGTAAAAGGAAGGTTATATATATCTATTTATAATTTAAAGGAGTTATACTTAATTAGTTTAAACTTATTATAAGGGAATACCTTAGTAAATAAGGAAGTTAATAAACTATTAATATTATAATAAGTTTTAATTACTTTATAGAAGTTCTTAAATAAACCTTTAGTATTTAAGATAAGAAGTATAAGGTAGAATATAAAATTAATATATTTATCTAGAAAGAATTATATTTAATCTTCAGTACTTAATATCTCTAGCTATTAGCTAAGACTGGATAGGATAAGGAATATACTATATCTTACTACTTTAACTAACTTAAGAAGGAAGTTTAAGAAGAATTATATAAAGAAGATAGGCTAAAAAGTATTTATAAATATATAACTATAGCTATAAGAATTAATAACTAGTAATATTATTAGTAAACTTATAATAGGAAAATAATCTATTTTACTAATACTAGAAAACTATAATAGTAATATACTATAGCCTCTGGGATATATATAGAACCTATAGAGCTAGGAGCTATAGAGAAATATAAATACTATAACTATAATAAGGTTAGATATATTTTACCTTAATATTCAGAACCTAAGAAAGATAAGAAGAAAGATTAGAAACCTACTAAGGATAGTAAGAAATAATTAGGAGTAATTAGGAAAACTAATACTAAAGTTTTAGAAATAATATATAAAATTAAGGAAACTCCTATAACTATTATAATTCCTAAGTATCCTCTAAGAGATATATCTATTTATTAAGAAGTACTAGAACCTGAGGAATATATAAAACTCAGTATAGTTAGGAAATAATAAAAAGAAATCTAGTAGATTTTCTAAGAGCTTAAGGAAAAACTTAAATAAGGGGAACTAGTTCTAGGATTTAGACTATCTATTAAATATAAATATATATTCTACTATACTAATAGAGTTATTCTATAAAACTCTACTAAAAAAGAATAATATTAGTAGATAAGGATAGAAATTAAAGCTGAATATAGTAAACTCTATAATACTTGTTGAAATTACAGTGGCCTACAAGGTGTATTAGGCCTTGAGACCGCTATAACTAGCAGCAGTGGAAATTTTAGCTTCTAACTTATAGCGAACACTCCTCTATAACTTAGTCAAACTTCATACTAGAAAGTCGGTTTATAGTGCATTTTATAGCGCAAAAGGATCTTATTTTGGTGAGAGGAACCGGAAAAATATACCAATTTCTCTCATAGGTCTACCGACTAAAAACTACTCTAAAACCCGCTACAGCAGCTTCCCGGGCCACTTTTGATTTTCCGCAAAATTCATTACTATAGGAAATCTAAAAAATCGACTCACAACTACCAAACCATAAGATAGATATATATAACCTTTTTAAGACCCACTTTTATCTGAAAGAGCTAGTTAAGCTGATCAGTTAAGTATAGATATTAGATATCTTATCTTTAAAGCTGAAAGAGATATCTAAGATCTAAGGTCTAGTCTAGGGTAGGTTGGTTATAGGGTAGCTTGGGTATAGGTTAGGCTACTAGAAGTTACTCAGATTTTTTCCTGAATTTTCTAGACCCTTATTTAGGCTAATATAGCCTAATAACCTATAAATAACGCTGCTGACGCTCCTAGCCCTAAAGAGGAACTGGAGCCTGCTAAGCCGTAGCGGTCATAGCGGCCTGTAGCCACTGACCCACAGTGGCTGCAACCGCTATTGGCTCGTGATCGTAGTCGCTATCGGATAGCGGTCTCAATCGCTATTGGCTAGCTGTTACAGGGGATAGCAATCGCTAACAGTTAGTGGTTGCGACCGCTAGAGGTTAGTGGTTGTAACCGCTAACTTATAGCGATACGGTCACTAACTTATAGTGGCTATAGTCTCTCAATTCAACACTCCCTCTAAAAAGGGATATATAGTGCTTATTTATAGAGATAAAAATCCGAAAAAATATACACTAAATAGCGCATTTTTCAAGGATTATAGCGCACTAAAAGAGTATAGGGTAAACCTATTATTTGCTATTTTATAAAGGAGTGTTCAGAAGAAAACTCCTAAGAGGCTAGGAAAGCAGTAACTGCAATAAAACCTAACCAATAGAGACTAATAGTCTCTATTTAACCCCTATAAAGGTTATTAAGAGAGGGAAGCTTCTAGGATAAACCTAGGAGCTTTATATAGCTTTTAAAAGCTATAGAGGCTAGGGGTTTAGTTAACCCATCAGCCGGCATCTCTTTAGTATTAAGATAGATAACCTTTATATTTTCTAGCTTTATAACTTCCCTTATATAGTTGAACTTTAATAGTGTATGTTTAGTTCGACTATGAAGATTAGGGTTAGAAGAGTTAGAAATAGAGCCTGTATTATCACAATAGAGGTTTATAGAGGATATAGGGTTTTTTAGTTCCTTATATAAGGTTTTTAACCATAAAACCTCTCTAATAGCCTCTACTAGAGCATCTGTTTCAGCCTCTGTAGTTGATAGAGCTATAGTTGAAGCTTTCTTAGACTTCTAACTAATAGGGGTATTTCCTAAGGTTATTAGATAACCAAAGGTTGACTTAGAAGACTTATCTCCAGCAAAATCACTATCACTATAAGCTATAGGATAGAAATCCTTAGTAGCTTTATAAGTTATAGCTAGTAATTTAGAACCTTTTAGATACTTTAAGGTTCCTTTTGCTTGATTAAGGTGTTCTATATAGGGATTACCTAGTTGAGAAGATAACCACTGTATAGGAAACCCTAAGTCAGGTCTAGTCATAAGCATAAGATACATTAAGGTACCTATTATAGCTTGATATAACTTAATTTCCTTATAGTTTAGCTTCCTAGATAAAGGTTGCTTTATACTATTAGGTTGTAAGGGAACTAAGTTAGGTTTAGAATCTAGAAGACTAAAAGTTTCTAAAGCCTCTTCTATATATTGGGACTGAGATAACTTTAAAGTCTTCTTATTTCTATCCCTTATAATTTGAATTCCTAAGAAGAAGGAAGCAGGTCCTTTATCTTCTAGCTTATAGGCTTTATTTAGCTGCCTTTTTAGCTTATTTATAGCTATTAAGCTAGGACCAATAATTAAACAGTCATCAACATAGGTTATTATATAGATTTTTAAAATCTTATTATAATAGACTGCTGGGTCAGAAATTAGGGGATAAAAGCCTAGGGTTTTAAATAGAGCTCTAAGAGCCTCTTGCCACTCTCTAGGACTTTGCTTTAAACTATATAAGGCTTTATTTAACTGTATAACCTGTTCTTTATCAGGATTATAACCTAGTTTAGTTATTAACTTAACTAGATAGGGTCTAGCTTTTAAAAGCTCTATAAAGCCCTCAGGTATAGCCATAAATATAGTTTCTTTTAAGGAGCTATTTAAAAAAGCACCTATAAAGTCAACCTGTTCAACTTCTAAGTTAAACTGGTTAGCTATAGCTAGTAAAATTCGCCAAGTTGAAGGAATAGCTGTAGAAGCAAAGATCTCTTTAAAATCTAGGCCTTCTATTTGCATAAACCCTTTAGCTACTAGCCTAGCTTTAAACTTATAAGGGATATTATTAGAATCCCTTTTAAATTTTAAGACTAACCTATTTAATAGAATTTTTCTATCTTTAGGTATACTAGTCTTATTTATAAAGGAAAAGCAATTTTGATATACTAGTTGTTCTAGTTCATCAAATATAGCTTCTAACCACTCTTTCTTATTTTCTGACTTAATAGCCTGTTTAAAAGAAGAGGGTTCTTTATCTAATATTTTCTTCTTAACTTTATAATTAATATTATAACTATAGTAAAGAAGTTCCTTAGGATCTAATTCCATAGGATCTTCTAATATAGAATTTTCTTTATTTTCTATATTAGAAGATATAGGAGTATTAGGATTTTCTAGAGAAATCTCTAGGGTAGGCTCTTCTAAATTTATCCTTTTTTCTCCCTCTAAGACTTCTAGTATTTTAGAATTCTTAGAATTATCTAATTCTTCTATTTCTCCCTCTAAAGGGTTATTTAGAAGATAGGGGTTTATAAGTTCTTCTGGGTTATTAGAAATTAAGTTATCAACTTCTATTTTCTGAAAACCTTTATCTGAAGAACTAATTCTCTCTAGAAACCTAATATAGCTAGTTTTAGTTACTAGCTTTCTTCTAGGTATCCAGATTAGATAAGTATTAGAACCTAATACAGCTAATAGTCTAGCTGGTTCAGTTCTAATATTAAGCTTATAGGATTTTTCCCTATTTTCTATAGGAATTATAGCTTCACAATAGCTACCTATAGCTTTATAAAAGCCTAAATTAGGCTTATAATTTTTAGAAGGTTGTAATTCCTTATAGAATAACTCATAGGGTGTAAAGTCTCTATTAGTAATAGCAGTTAAATTAACTAGCTTAACTATAGCTTTTATTATAAAACACCAGAGATATATAGGAATATTAGCCCATAATATAGAGGCTCTTAACCTATCTAGGACTAGCCTAATAGATCTTTCTATAAGACCATTCTGGCTATGAGTATAAGGGTTAGAGGTTAAAAAAGCTATCCCTTTTTTAGCTAGCCAATCTCTTAATTCAGAGCTTATCTCAAGGCCTCCATCAAAGTGAAACTTCTTAGGATACCTATTATAAAGGTTTTTAAATTTTCGAAATAAATTCTGAATAGCTATAGTTATAGTTATAGCTTCTTTATTAGCTAAACTAATAACCCAGCGATATCTAGTTTTTCTATCAACTAGAAAGAGATTATAAGGCTTTTTATTATAGGGTATAGGGTTTATTTTAACTATATCTCCCTCTATTATATCTAGGACTTCAGAAGGATCTTCTATAGGTCTTCTAGATATAACCCTAACTGCTTTAGCTCTAATATAAGCTAAGCAAATAAAGTCTTTATCTTTAACTAAGGAAAAATTAGGAATTCCTTTAGTTATGTTAGCTGTTTTCTTAAGTAAAGCTAGCCCTAAGTGGCCTAGTCTTATATGCCAAAGACCAGCTAAGTCTAATAGTTTCTTATATTCTTCTGAACTTAGGCTTATAGCTTTAGTTTTAGAGGAATTAGAAGGAACTAAGATAGAAGGGTTATTAACTAAGAGATCTTGAGATCCACAGGCCTCGTCAGAACCCTGAAGACTCTCTATAACAGCTATATCAGCTTTAGAGTCCTCTAGGCTACGCTTATAAGCTCTCTTAGTTTCCTCTTCTAAATCTATAGTTTTCTCTTCTAGAAACTTATAGTCTTCTAAAGACTCTTCTTCTTCTATAGAAGAAGGGATTTCCTTATAATCTTCCTTATTTAAAGTAGGATTTTTAGGAATTCTAACTTCTAAGGGATAATTATAGCTAGTATTTATTTCCCTATTATAGAAATTATAAAAGGATTTTAATAAGGGAGTTTCTATTCCTTTTAAGGTTAAGAAAAATCCATTTTCCTTTATATTAAATAACCCAAAACAGGCTCTATCTTTAGAATATAGCCTATCTTTTATAAGGGTTCCTCCTGAGATATAGTGTTTTAAACCACTAATTATAGCAGTATCAAAGGAAGGAATATAGAGGGTTTCTTCTAGATATATATCCTGAAATTTTATAGGATTTCTAGATATAAGAACTGTATATTTAGCAGTTCCTTTTCCTTTTGGATAAACTAAGCCTCCACCTGTTAGAATAGGTTTAGCTTCCTTGGAGTTTAAGGGTTTATAGTCTATAAAAGACTCCCTTTTATTAGCTATATAAATAGTTGAACCTGTATCATATAATAAGCTAGAGATAGGTTTCTCTATAACTTTTTTCAGCTTTTTATAACTCTTAGGTCTAGAGGTCTTATAAGTCTCTAAGGATAAGTCTTCTTCTTCTGAAGAAGATTCTGAGGAAGTAGATATATAATCTTCTTCTAAGTTATAGCTTCTAGTTAGAAAGCTAATAGATTTTTTATTAGAATCTTCTTCTTTATTAGAATTAGATTCTCTTTTATTCTTATTCTTATTAGAATTAGAATTAAATCCTTTTTTATTCTTCTTATAATTAGAAGAGTTATTTTTAGGATCTTTAGGCTTAGAATTAGCTAGTTTTTTATTAGCTTCTTCTCTAGCTTTATTAACCTTATAATTTATTCCTTTAGCTACAGAAGAGCTTTTATCTCTCTGTTCCTCTAAGAGGTCTGCTATAAGAAACTGAAGGTTTAAAGATTCTAGGTTATTTCCTAAGGCTCTTTGAGATCTTATATTAGATCTTTGCCTTTCTGCCCAACTAGGAAAGGTTTCCTTTAAAGACTGAAGATACTGATTAAACTGATCTATAGGTTCAACTTTAACCCCAGCTAGGGTTAGTCTAGCTAACAGACTAATAAATTCAGAATTATAAGCCTCTAAGGAGCCCTTATAGCTAGAAAACTTAAGAGAGTGAAATTTAGAGTATAGATTTCCTCTCTGTATCTCAGAACTTTGAGAATACTGCTTAACTAAGAGATTATAAGCTTCAGAAGGGCTTTTTAACTAAGTTATAGCAGCTTGGGGTCCTTCTTCACAACTATCTCTTAATAGCATAAGAATTATAGCCTGTTCAGTATCTACTAAGGAATTAGCTATATTAGGTTTATCTATAAATTCTGGTAACCCAAAAGCTCTGAATTGTATAGTTAAGGCTTATTTCTATTTATCGAAATTAGAGCTATCTTTTAGCCTATAATCTTCTGGAAAACTATATACTCTCTTAGATAGTTCTCTAACTATAGAGGTATTTAAGGCAGAGGTTAAGCTAGTAGAAGATTTAGTTTCTAGCTTAAAGGGTTTAATTTCCTCTTTACTATCAACTTCCATCTTACTAGCTATTTCTTCTCTTTTAATTTCTTCTTTATCTTTAGAATTAGAAGAGATAACCTGAGTAAGGTTTTGAAGAGCTAGTTGTAAATTCCCTATAGAGTCTTTTAGGGTTCTAAACTCTTCAGTCTGAGAAGCTAGTTGAGTTCTTATTTCATCAACTTCTTCTTCTAAAAGTTCTAGATTCTTATTAGAACCTACAGGACTAGAAGGAACTTTATAGGAACCCTCTAAGGGTTGTTTACCCTTATTAGACCCACTCATTCTAACTCGAATAGGCCTAGTTAGCTAGAGCTTCAGTGAAGACTTAAATAGCTAGTTAGAAGGTTTAATAAATACTTCTTTTTAGATCTCTTAGAAAGAGGTCTAGGGTAATTGAAGATAGTAGAATAAAATTCTCCTAAAAATCTAGTTTCCAAATATATTTTTTATAATTTTTTAGAGCTTAAAATAAGCCTTCTAGAAAATAAAGAAGCTAATAGCTTCAAAGTTGATTTCTTCAGCGCTTATAGCGCTATAGCCTTTAGCGGGCTTAGGGGCTTAGGAGCCTGGAGCTTAGCGGTCAATTGACCTAACGTTCAGTGGGCTAGCAGCCGGCTTTTTAGCGGTCTGCAGCTGTGCGGCAGGTGCTCTAGCAGTGCTAAGAGCGCTGTAACTCAGTGAGCTTAACAGCCTAACAGGGACTTCTTCAGTGGTTCAATAGCCAATTAGAAGGGTTTGTTCAGTGGACCTAGTGATCATGACAGCCAATTATAGGGCCTTGTTCAGCGGATCTAGCGGTCAAGAGGAGCCAATTACAGCGGGTTACACACTGGGTCTCAGTGGGCTAACAGGGGCCTAAGCAGCCTATAGGAAGGAGCTGCACAGCAGGGGTCTTCAGTGGTCTGACCACTAAGAGACAGGTGCACACTGGGGCCTTCAGGGGTCTTCAGCCAGTAAAAATACAGGCTTTATAGCGGATATAAGATGGTTTTAGCGGTTGAAGCGCTATAAGTTAGTGAGCCGGGCTCATAACCTGTTGAAATTACAGTGGCCTACAAGGTGTATTAGGCCTTGAGACCGCTATAACTAGCAGCAGTGGAAATTTTAGCTTCTAACTTATAGCGAACACTCCTCTATAACTTAGTCAAACTTCACACTAGAAAGTCGGTTTATAGTGCATTTTATAGCGCAAAAGGATCTTATTTTGGTGAGAGGAACCGGAAAAATATACCAATTTCTCTCATAGGTCTACTGACTAAAAACTACTCTAAAACCCGCTACAGCAGCTTCCCGGGCCACTTTTGATTTTCCGCAAAATTCATTACTATAGGAAATCTAAAAAATCGACTCACAACTACCAAACCATAAGATAGATATATATAACCTTTTTAAGACCCACTTTTATCTGAAAGAGCTAGTTAAGCTGATCAGTTAAGTATAGATATTAGATATCTTATCTTTAAAGCTGAAAGAGATATCTAAGATCTAAGGTCTAGTCTAGGGTAGGTTGGTTATAGGGTAGCTTGGGTATAGGTTAGGCTACTAGAAGTTACTCAGATTTTTTCCTGAATTTTCTAGACCCTTATTTAGGCTAATATAGCCTAATAACCTATAAATAACGCTGCTGACGCTCCTAGCCCTAAAGAGGAACTGGAGCCTGCTAAGCCGTAGCGGTCATAGCGGCCTGTAGCCACTGACCCACAGTGGCTGCAACCGCTATTGGCTCGTGATCGTAGTCGCTATCGGATAGCGGTCTCAATCGCTATTGGCTAGCTGTTACAGGGGATAGCAATCGCTAACAGTTAGTGGTTGCGACCGCTAGAGGTTAGTGGTTGTAACCGCTAACTTATAGCGATACGGTCACTAACTTATAGTGGCTATAGTCTCTCAATTCAACAGATACTATCTATAAAAATAAATTATTTACTATCTCTTTATTACTAATAATAGTATACTAATAGAAGATTAGTAGAAAGTTAGTATAAATAAAGTAGGAAGAATAAAACTTATAGTAGAGATAATCTATATTATAATAGTAGTATAGAGAGTAAGTATCTAGTCTAAGAGGATCTAATTCTACTAGTACTAATAAGTACTATTTACCTTCTATAAAATAGTAATAAATAGTTACTATTATTATTTAAAAATAATATCTAATTTAATCTTTATTATTTTAAGATAATAATAAATAGAGATTTAAGTACTAGTAAAGATACTTCTCTATAATAAATTAGCTAGAACTAAGTAATTAGTAAATAGGAGATATATAGTAATTTCTTTTTATAAAAAGAAATAGTTTAGAAAAATAGTATAATACTATATAGTATCTATAAGTATAATATACTTTTTATTAATACCTATATAGTAAATATACTTATTAGAACTAGCTATAATATATTAATTATTAGATAGTAAGAGAGTAGTAGGAGGAAATAAATAAAACTTATATAGTTCCTAATAGTAAGTTAAAAAAGAATTACTTTTCTAAATAGTTTAGATATTATAATAATACTAGTAGTTATACTTATAACTAGAAATAACTTATTAGTAGTAATCTAGTAGTTTAAAACTAGTTAGGAATATTATATTTATAGAGTAAGAAAAAAGAGAGTATTATTATTCTTAGATTTATTATTAATAGCTTAGATCTCCTATTTAATAGTAAGGTAAAGGATTAGTTTAGATTTATAATTTATTAGTAGGAGGTTTATAATAGATAATAAGTTATAGGAAATAGAATATTTATATAATAATATTATTACTATTATAATTATAGTTATTAATATTATTACTATTAAGGGATAGCTATATATATATTAGCTACTAGATTATAATATAAACTAAGAAGAGAATATTTATATATAGAAAGAAGAAGATAATAATAATATAAAGAGTAAGAAATTACTTTAAAACTAGAGAAATATATATCTTAAGTAGATTTTAAGCTTTTATTTAATACTTTTATAATAGTTTTATTTAGTATTTAGAAATAAATAAATAATATATTAAAATACCTATAGACTATCTATATACTATAATAATAATCTTAGAGGTATTTAATATAGTAGTATTATATAATATTATATAAGTAATTAATTTATAAGAGAAAATAAATAATTATAAGATAAAATAGTTAATTAAAAATATCTATAGTTATATTATAAGTATAGCTATTCTATTTAATATAATAAAGCTCTTAATTATATAATATAAAAGCAGTCTATAATAATAGAAACTAACTATATATATATACTAATTACTTATTATAAGTAACCTAGCTATATAAACCTACTAGTTAGAATAATAATAGTAAATTAATATAGAATAGTACTCTAAAGTAAGAGATAAGTCTATAGATTATAAGGGTTAAGGATAACCCTTAAAGGGGAAGTATTCTATTAGTAGTTATCTGATAGATTATATATACCTACAGGAGGGCTTATTATTTAATACTAATTCAGATTATAAGCTTCCCTTTCGAAGGTTAGGAATTAATAAATCTATTAACAGCAACCTAAGTACTCCTCTCAGGTAACCCTTAGTCATATCTACAGCTATCTATCGGGCTTCACCTTGACACTCTCCTTGTAATACCACCCAGCACTGACAGAAAGTTTATGCATCTACCGCTAGCAAAGTGGTGAAATAAAGAAGTCAGCACATAAGCCTTCGACCAGCAGTTGTTGAGTCAGTGTTACCACATGACAGGTCTTGATATCCATCTCACCGTCATTTGCTAAACTTTATATACTTGAATTAGAGTGCAAAACCCTTTAGTGGCCTTGGCCTAACAAATAAGACATATCAACAAGACTCCTAGCTTAAAAGGTCTTGCCAAGATCAACATAAATTTCTTCCCAATCAATCTATGGACAAAGCCTTCGCATATGTCAACAAAACTCAGCAGTCGGCAGAGGTGATAGGTTGGAACTCAGCAGCCACGGCGCATAGGCCTAGGATTCTTCCTCAGCATAAGTGGCCCATTGTAGTGATTCTCCCATGGACATAGGAGCCATGATTTGCCTTGACTTTCTGCGAATACAGCGCATTAATATAGTTTCAGAATATGCCAAAATCAAGCATAAGGGAAAACGACTGATTGGGCCTCCAAATTTACCACAATATGTATCTTGATGAGATTAAGTGGAAGGAGTATTCTGGAGATTCCCTCGGGCCAAGCTCTTGGTCGTAGCTAGAATAAAGTTTCGGCGCTGACCATGAGTATATGCGCTCGATCCAAAAGCCGTTTACTTCTATGTGAACGCCTTGCGTCACGAAAAGGCCATGGGTATCGGAAACTGGACATTTAGGGTCGTGCTGGTTGGGGACTGGTTCGAAGGGTCATAGTGTTTAGATCAACACAGTTGTTCTCGTGTGAGTGGAGGATTGGCTGAAGTCCCTGCATATGACGAAGAACAATATACTTGGCATAATAAGGCAACTAGACATTATTCACTATATCCACCCTTATGCTCTATAGGCATGTGCGCAGTATAAATGAGCATTTGGCCTGCTTTGTGGTTCTACGTGTCTTGCGAGGGGGTATGCACTATAGGATACATATGTAGCTACACAAGTAATACCTTGACCCATGTTGTTCGCGAATTGATGCAAAAGGTCCTTTGGCAATCTGAGAAAGTATCTTTCTTTCTAGTCACGTAGATAAGATTTTCAATGTCTACTAGTAGTACCTGGCCCGGGGAGCATGGGGGTCTTTCGCATTCAATGAGTGCCTTCAGAGGTCAGAGCACCCAACGAGTATGGCTAGTAGGACTAGAAGCCTCAAACGTATCTCATCTATCTGTTATTGTACAAAAGGAGTTTTCATATTCGTCAAATATTGTTTTAGTAATTTATCCTCAAGATAGTTCTATTTTAGGGGACAGGTTCTCTCGGTTTGCTAATAGAATATTCAGCAGAATCGGTGCGTAGACACTACGTGGACAAAGAGCTTTATCAATTAGCTAGAATAGTAAACCCACAAAAGCCTTCTGGTCAAACTTCGCGTGAAATAATGCAGGGGAGAAATTGGAAAGAATGATTATCAATTGTTTCTCGGCATCCTTTCATAAACGAGTTAGGGCTTGCGAATGACCGAATTTGGACACGTGACTCGTTGTACAGCTCACAAATGAAGGATATACCCCGAAGTGTTTTTTCTCGACATCTTTCTGTTTTGGAATGAACACCTAGAAGCCAACCTGCTCTGATTCCAGCATGTTGGAAATATGATGTTCATTTTAGGGTTGAATAATCGACCCCTACATGGCAGCCCTCCCTAGAAACGAGGGAAGTCTAGCGATGGATTGAGAATTTCGTAAAGACAAGCACGAGTTTGTTGATGTAGTTCACCGAAACTCTAGTAAAAACGACATTCGATGTAGTAGAACAACTTTAAATGGCGATCATACATTGTCTCCTCAATTTGGGGACTGGCTCGATTTATATGTAAGTATAGAGTGTGGAAATGACACGACAAAGGCACGGTCGTGGGAATGGCAGGGGCATATGATCTTTGGTAAACATGATCCTAGGCTCTATATTATCGTACTTCTCAATATCGAAATACCCGGAGATCTGCTGATTACCTACTCCCAGATCCAAAAAAAAAGCTTTTTATAGCACTAACTTATAACCTCTGGTAGGAGTCGGCGTGCTATTGCTGGTCCTAGGCTTGCTCCTTTTATTTGGTCACTAATCGAAAGCTGATGCTGCAAGGAGCTCGATAGACTCTTCCTATCGCTTGAATTGTATCAACGTACAGGCACTCAAACTCAAGAATGGACGTGGAAGAAGATCCCAGACGCTGCACAGTATATCTCACTCGGTTCTTTCCCCCGAGCCTGCCCTACACTGAGGTTCCCAATCAATGGTATCTCTCTTCCGCACAGAAGGATTGTCATATTAGAGACAAGATATCTCGGGTCTAGTGCCTAGGAATAAACCCCCACATGTTACAGTATTATTTAAGCAGTTATGTCTTCATTCCGGCCAGGAGGAATCCGTCGAGAAATGGATGAAACGGGGCTTGGTGGAGACTGATGAGAAGAAAGTGGAATGGAAAATTGGGAACAGCATCATGCAGAGTGGAGGAGGATTGGATCTGATTGAAACAGGAACTGAATGCAGTGAACCTGCTATATAATGAATGTCTGGTTACGTAGTTAGGTTTGGCGGCGGAGCATTTAGACAACCTTGGGTGGTTTAGGATTGTAGACTTTCTTCTCGAGTTTCCCTTAAGCGATACGAGGACCGAGGGGACAGTGTGAAAATTGGTTTTGTGATGAATCGAGGGTGGATACATCCAACTCCTGATGAATTTCGATCCCCATTTATAACAAATATTCACTAGTAAGGCGCGCCGTCAACCCTTGTTCGTCATGAATCATTCCCGAGCGTAGCAGAACTCAGCTTCGAGGGCGGGCTAAGCGACCAGCAGGCACAATTGCGGGCTAAAATAGTCGCCGCGTCGTTATTCTGTATCGAGGTATTCTGTGCTTCAAGACTTATGGCTCATCCCGTCTCACATGTTGAAGGAGGGAACCCCCATCTCCGGCTCGTTTGATACATGGATGCAATCAAGTCTTCCTCATGCAGGCATATACGCGATCCCAGGCTCGTGCACGATTTTGTCAGCAAGAGGACAATATGCCCACCCTTGGCCGGCTACGACGGTTCACCGTGGCTAGTGCTGAGATAACTGGGGTCTCGTCCGTATCAAGACATCTCCGGCACAATATCCGTGGAGCTCACTCATCCTTCGGAAGCCTTCCAGTCAACGGCGAGAGTCAGACCAGCCAAGCCGAAGCCAGATTCTACGCCACGAGGTAATGTGCGTTGTCGTATTCCAACCTTAGTGTGCACTAAACCTTGGCTGACCAGTTTGCCTTGCCAGTCTCACGTAGAACGAACCAGAGGATCCTTCTAATAAGACATCTCGGACGGTGGCCTCGCAGAATTAACAAGCAGGAAAGTTCGGCGAAGACCCATCATGGAAACTCCCACGCAACCCACCTGAAATTTCTCGGGGAGCGAAGGGCCCACTCGACCCAGTCGCGGCTGAAGCGCAATGCCGGCATTACGTCCTCATCCACATCGGATGGCATGATCAATCCTAGACCCTGACTCCCGGGTTCAGGAATGGTTACATCCGGAATCCTGCAGGTCTTTTGGGGATTATGAGAGTCCAAGCTTCTGCACCATCACTTTCTAAGGATCATATTATTAACACCCGGTGTGGGCCACCGTTTGCCTTCTGGAAAACTGAAGAGGGGAACGGATCCATGAGTCTGGGGTTCCTTTCTTTTTTTCTGCTTTTTCATCTTTCCTCGCATCGGCGAAATCCTATTCGTAAGTGGGTAATCCGATCTCGAAGACAACAACACGAACCAGCCGACGTGCCAGCGATGATATATCCGAGGGGAGGGGGAATTCGAGAGGCTACTTTGGGATTTGTCACTTCGACTCAAGGTGGTGATTTGGACTTTGCTCGACACGAACGGGACGCTACATCCGTGATACGCGCTGGTCGCGAGCGGCCTCGCACATCAGGTTACGATGACAAACCTAACCCAAGATGCCCGTGAGAATTTCGCGGTTTGCGTTGCCATGATAATCCTCTGCGCAATCACAATCATTTTGAGGCTCTTGCTACGGGTTAGTCTCGGTCAGAAGTTGTTCCAATCAGACTGGCTCTGCATCGCATGTTACGTGGTTTTCGTGGGATACTGCGCGCTGTTGATTAACCGTGAGATATTCCGAGTGGTGAACGAGCTCGACCGGGAAAACATACTGACTTGAGGGCAGATATCTTCCGCGTATCTAAGTTGAAAGCATTCGGGACAATGTTCCTTGGGTCGCCCGAGATTCCACTGGAAGAATCTCTCGACTTTCTGAAGGTAGCAGCCGCTCATAGACAAAATGTCTAAGACTTGTGAGCCTGTCATACTAAGAGTTTGATTTCTAGATGGCTTGGATTGCCGAGGTGCTCTTCACGACGAGCATCACATTGGTAAAGCTCAGCATTCTCGCGTTTTACTGGACCCTTTTTGGTGTCAACGACCTCCAGAAGAAATTGATTATCGGTACGACGGCTTTGAGCGTCGCCTGGTTCATCGCTTTCATCTTGCTCATCGTCTTCCAATGCAAGCCGATCGATGCGCTCTGGACACGGCCGATGGAAACCGAGCTTTGCATTTCCTCTCCCGTCGTTCTTCTCGCCGTCGAAATCACCAACCTGGTCATCGACGTCATTATCCTCTGCATTCCAGCATTTGTCGTCGGTTCCCTTAGACTGAATAAGGTCAAGAAGTGGTCTGTTCTGGGAATGTTTCTACTCGGCGCTGGGTGAGTGAGCTCTAGACACAGACCAGTGGATATTTCTCACTGACATTATTGTAGCGTCTGTGTGTTCAGCATTGTGAGATTGACCGTCATTTGGCAACCACCTGATGTCCTGCTAAACTGTGAGTTTCCTCCTTACCATACTGGCTAATCAGGCCCTAACACGTATGTTCTCAACTTAGTCAACGCCGCCAAGACACTCTTATGGTCTACGATCCAACTCGGAACAGCTATTATCTGCGCATGCCTTCCAACGCTGGGTCCGCTATTCTCAGGAAGTGCCAACCTCAGCTCCGGAAGCAGGTCGTGGTATGGGTCTATGAGAAACAGAAACAATGCCTCCAACGGGTACAAAATGTCAGATCACCAAAGCGCAAATCACGGACGTCCGTGGGTTGACAATACGACAGAGGAACGGTATCATAGCTCTGCAGCAGGTTGGGCGACACATGAGAACGATACCAGCGGGGATTCGGATCACGTCCCTCTTGATCCACTGCCAGCGAAGCAGATTCGAGTGCAGAGAGATATTCATGTCCGTTAGATCATGCTAGGGACGTGTGATGTATTTTTGATTAGTATTAATTCGAGGTCTCTTAATCATTGGTCGCCTAATAGATTTCAAATATGATCATCGTTATGCAAGGTATTTTCGATGTTCGGTCACCCCTTTCAGAGGAAAAACAGAGGGAAAACATAGATAGAAGAGCCGTGTTTGATAGTTGGTGAAACGAAGTATCTAATGCAACGAGACCTGGTTAGCTCGAACTGGCGAGGTCGAGTGTAAAGTTGAAAACAACATTAGAAGATGGCGCCCCCCGACATTTCAACACAATGAATACACAATGAATAGATACTAAACGCAAAAATAAGCTTTGCTAGCCCAAGGCGACATTCATTCGGAAGGAAAACTGTGGGAACCTTCATACCGATGACATACTTGCCGTCGGGACGAGCCGCCCGTCGAGTGACTATTTAACCTACCCCCAATATATAGATCTCACCTGGCTCTTTCGTACACTCGTCTTACACCAATCTCAGCACTTCAACACACCAAGCTTGAGGCAACCAACCCAGTGAGTACCAGTAGCCCCTTGGCATCTTTGATGCAACGAGACCCGATTAGTGCTTTCTTGCTCTTCATTCTATTATCCTCTAAACAAAACGACGAGCTCTGTGAGACATATGAGATAAAACGAACTTTGATGGCACGGCTCTCTGCAGAGTGGGCATACTTAAGAAACCCATATCTCGCCAATATTTTCTGACTTTGATAGTTGTGTCTCATTAGTCTTATTTGGACCATTCTGCGACTTTTACAACAATATGGTTTGGCTGTAGCATTTTGCCGGTTTTCGATTTATGAGGGACAAAAGTCAACCGAACAGCCCTATCGCTGGGCCAAGATAGCTTTGAGATTTCCTCTATCGTATCGTCTATCAAGTATTATGAATACCCACTGGGGCAATTCTGTCCCTCCGTCGCCTGAATTTATTCTAGCAAATAATCACAGAAGCGTACTTTTCGTACATCCCAACTCCGCGTCCAAATGACCGGGCCATAACAATACTCATGTTCTACACGCTTTTTTTTTTCACCTCACAGCATCCCGAAAGCTTTAAGCAGCAGTTCCAGTTGCATCGACCGTCTGATAGGTAATATGATCTCCAACCTTCTCCATGCCGTTGCAGTTGCCGTTCCCATTGCAATGGCCATTGCCATCCGCGGTAGGGACGAGCTCGGCCCAAGGGTCCTTCAAAAACTTTCCATGCTTCTTGGCGACAGCGTTATACTGGTCGTCGGTCATCGTGCCTTTGTCGGTCTGTTTCACCCAGAGTGTTGAATCCTCATATTGGTCCCATTTCCATCTTAGCCCAACGATCGGGCTATTCGGTTGAGTTTCGTCCTCCCTAACAAATCGAAAAACGCCAACAGTCCAGTAGTCCCAATCAATCATAGCTCTCTCCAAGATTTCCTTGTGATCCATGGGAAGGAAACTAAGTGAGTCTCGATTAAATCTGTCCAGCTGACACGTGGACGCGGTTTGATGACCGAAGACAACTGCTAGGCCTGAGTCGGACTTGTTGCTCTCTTTGATGTCGATGATAGACGCGCCTAGGCCATGGTACGTTCCAATGAGCTCCTCAGCTTGGCAATTGTAATTTCCGACATCTCTGTGCCTCTTCCAATCACTGATCATATCTTCGTGCTGTTTCAATTTCATTTCCCTGGAGTCTTTGAGCGGGAGGACGAGATCAACCTTGGGGCCTAAGTCGTAAATAGCTTGCAGCAGAATCTGAACAGTGCTGTTCGATGCGTCACCAGCATCTGCTGCATTGCTCAAGGCGACCACAGTAAAACCAGATTGTGGTATCACATACATGGTAGCGACAGAGCCATTGGTGCATCCAGAGTGGCCGTATAACACTCGAGGTTGGGATTCTCTTCCGATGATGTACTCCGTTTTTGTAGGATAGGAGTTGTATGAGAGAAGCGGTAGAGCTGCTGTTGGCATGGTGGTGCGAAGCCAGCCGAGCATGTAGGCTGTCTTGTTGTCGAAGCCATCATCACAAGGCCGAGTCCAATGCGACTTCCAGATGTAAGAAATCTGTCTCAGAGGATTTTCTTTGGATCCTGGAATCAATCCCAAAGCCTGTCCAAGACCCCAGAGCCTATCAGACCAAGAGACACCCGATTGAGGCGTCTCGTTCTCAGATTGGCTCTCCTGCTCCTTTGCGTAGCGATGCAGCACGGCACCTCCAAACAGCAACATGTCACTCACGGAAGAGCGTATGCCAAGAAACGGAAGTGTATGGCTGTGCTCCTCAGAGGTGAGGCCATTATCTATTTTGTGCCATTCACCATCTCTTTTGACATATGGATGAGCCAGATTACTGTTATTTGTCACGTCATGCTCGGTAAGAAGGGTATCTTTCAGGCCGAGGGGGTTGCATATACGGGTTCGAAGGAACGTAGCAAAGTCCACCTTAGCAGTAGCTTTCACGATCAAACCGAGTAGACCGTATGCCGCATTACTGTAGAACCACCAGCTATTAAATCGCTGCCCGTGCTCATTCGCAGTCGGAAGGGCGTTAATCATCTTCATATACTCCTCTGACTTGATACCTGGAGCGCCATGGGGGGCCATAAAGACCGCGTTTGGATTGGCCAGTCCGGTCGAATGTCTACAGACATCTCTGATGGTAGCTTTCTTTCCGATTTCGCGGTCTTCCATGGGGTCGAAGTCTTCGAGATGCTTTTTGACCGGATCCTGCCATGATACCTTGCCCTCATCGACCAGTATCCCTATCGTAGCGGATGTAAAGATTTTTGCACATGAGCCGATATGATAGGACGTATGTTCATTAGCAAGTTGTCCGTTCTTCACGTCGCAAAAACCAATGCTCTTGGTGAAGATTGGTTCGCCCCCGTACGAGACACCAAAGGACACGGAGGGGGCCTCGCAGACATCTTTCACTTCCTCGATTTTGGGGATGGCAGCCTCGAGTCGCTTTCGAATTCGAATTTGGCTAGGTGTGCAGCAATTGCCGGGTTTAGCGCTTGGGGTCCGTCTGACACGTGTGGGTGTGGGAGTGGATGGAGGGGGATGGTCGGGTGATTGATTGGACTGGACAGTGGCCGTAGCTACTTACTCTTGCGGTATTGACTGGCTGGAACCATTCATGACTGCAGCTGAAAGTCCGAATACTGCCACATGAGTATTGGGGGAAGGGTGGTCGAATACGACAGCAACGTAGGTCGTGTGGGCACTTTGCTCCGGGATAAAGACTCCAACCAAAAACAAGGGCAACCGCCGCCAATGCACGGCGCTGAGCAGTTTCTATGGGAGCGAACTCTCAGAATATGTAGGAGGACTCCCTGGACTCCCTGGAAGCGGCTCAAAGGGGCTTCCTTGCACACCACCCTCTCATCCGACTCAGGGTTCCCCGAGCGCGTATCCCTGACACCTCAGCATTACATATGACGCGAGCTGAGAGTTTGGCTGCCAGCCACACGAAAAATGAAGGCGAAGCTGAGGAGGCCTGTGCCACCACCATGAAGCAATGTCGCAGGGAGTGTCCATACAACCGAGACCAATTGTGCGCCCCCTCCTTTCGGCCCAAAGATGTGTGACGCAAGGACGGCTATCAGAAGGCAAGAATTCCTCAGTAACGTGGGCGATCCCACGCCAATCGTTCCATACCGAAGGAATATCAAACAGCGCATGTGGCTCATGCTTGAGGCTCTGCTCGAATAGCGGCGTGGCCGTTGATCAGAGTTGGGTTTCCAGCATATGATTTGCCTCGTAGTATATAATTTGCCTTCGTGCTCCTTGCTTTTTGTTGATAGTCTTTGCATGCCACACACACACTCTATCCCTTGAAGTGATACGAAGCAGATACAACGCAGGTATGTCAAATCATTCTATCTATCTCCTACATGAACATTCCATACCCATGCCGCAAAACTTTGAGTTCTGATTATTAGTTTTCTCGTTTTCTTAGCCGTCCCGGCCGAACAAATAGTCGCTGATGGAGGATAAACCCGATTCATCAACGCGCTCCTCTTCTACTCAGGGGGTGGCGCTGGAGGCGGTGGCGGAGGAGGCGGAGATGACAAGAGTGCGTCCAATTCATCGTCCTAAGAACGACTGTTAGCTTGAACTCCGAGTGTTAGTTGAATTGCTTGCTGAGGCAAGGGTTGAACAATGGGAAGAATTTACAATGTATCTACATTTGAGTTCAATTTGTTGGGCCGGCGATCTTGAATTTTTGATCCGTCAGTGTCCGATGTTCTCCCTGGCTACAGCCTACAGGCGTATGAAACAATTCCCTCAAGATTACTATGTTGGTCAAGAACGGCGGAATCCCCGAGGCCTGTCACATTCCATCGCCCCCCAGCCCCTATTCTTCCCTTGCCCCAGCTGTATTCGTAGTATGAAAGTTCCTTTTTCTCATGATTGTAAAATCCAAATAACGGATGGGTCCACCATCCCCTAAATCACATGGGCCCTGGTTACATTATGATGTATCATTGCTGCTTTGCGACTTGTCACTGCTTCATCCAGAACAAATTAATAATGACATCAGGTCTCGCTTTGATCGAGCCGTATCTCATCCAAGCTCCGAAATCTGCCCAAATTCGGTCAGAAGGTTTCTCCCAAGCCTCTAACCGAGACACGTCTGTATTACGGCAGCGGCATCCGGTATGAATTATGCTCCGAGATCACTGAGCGTACGTGTCAGCCATGGCGAAGTTGAGGTACTTTATCAGCTTATGATCGGCAGGTATTTCTGTTTCGTTATGGTGGCCAACTCCATACGTATTACGTATCATTCGACCAGTATATGCGTGCTTGGCTGTGTCGTATCCTGGGGGCTCCGGACCACACCAATCCATTCCGATGGACACCCCCAGCTTACAAAAGCCAGATAATTCCCTGGTAAAAAAAAGTGGGAAATGCGGTGCTTCCTTTTAGAATGAAACCATTGGCGGGTTGTATCGACCCATCGATATAACCCCAGTCATATCTGATCTAGTTGCAGCAATAGCTTGCATCCAGCCCTCCGCCAGTCCCAGATTCATGGAAATCCTTTCCGTGTCAGCGTTTTAGAGGTGTTTAGTTGGCTCTCTAACTAGTCCAGTTTTCGAGTTGAGCCCATCAGCGGAGGCCCCGAGGGCTATGACTTACCGAAGACGGAGAAGTTATATTATTGGACCCCCAAGGGCAAAGGGAGGGCCAGTATTCCCAATGAGATTCAGTGAGGCAAGGAAGCTAATGGAGGTCATGTCTTGTTGGGCTCTCGGCCAAAGTGCTAAGGTGTTATCAGATTTGCATAACACCACACAAGTACCTCCACATACATGCACCTACAGCCAAGGAAAGTTGGATGCCTTGCTGCATGTAATCTTTTTTCATACCGAAAAGTTGACTTGTAACCCCCTTGGGCCACATTGCAAAAGGCAACCGGTAAGGTCATCAGCACCAACACAGAAAATGTTTGCCTCGTTTTCGTCGGGCACCTTTCAAATATCACTAGGAGCTACTCGTGCGCTTCAAGGAATAAGTCAAATAAGCATGTATGTCTACCATTATTGTGAATATGAAAAGCAAGGAAAGCTTCCCAAGCCCAACTACCCCTTTTCCCCCAACGAGCTACGTAGCCACTCGAATCGATAGTCCAAGTTTGCCAATGCTTGCGATTGGATTTCCTAATGTTCAGGCATGCATGACCAGCTGACCCTGATTTGGACTAAGGCACAGGCCCATCACCTGGCCCACCTGAAAAACCATGGCGATCTACGGGCAGAACGGGTAAGCAGGGTAAACTCCCCACAGAGCCTTGCTGCCCATGTACGCCAATTGGAGACAAATCGATTTAATAGTCAAGCCTTTGGCTGGACTTATAAACTTATCACGCAGCTTGAATCCTTCTCGTCGATCATCAGTCTCTTTACTCAGGGGAACCCGGGCATATCCGCCCTGATCTGGAGTCCACTGGCCATCATTATTGAGGTACGTGTTAATGATCTGCCATGATGTTATGCAAGGTTACCTCCCCGCCCAGTAATATTGCGCTGACGATCGTCTTCCCCCTCCAAGTTGGCGTCGCGAGAGCAGCTTATGCTTGAGTTCATTGGGCAGACTTTCAGCCAGTTTGAACAAGCCTTGCCGCAATTCCAAGGCTACCTAAAAGAGTTTGGTAGCCGAGTCTTGCCACAGGGACTTCAGGACAGCCTCATTGTGTTTTATGCCGAGTTCATTGGCCACTACCAAGACGCGATCAGATTCCTCGAGGGTAAAAGTATGTACTTGCTTTTCCCACTGAATCTAACCTAATGGAGGGCCTATACAACTTTTCCCTTTATGCAGAGACTCTCATCATTGCAGTTGGATTTGGATTGTGTCTAATCATCGCCCTCTTTCTACAGAGCGTCTACTATTCTTCATCCCACGCGCCCCAAGATTTAGTCGAATCGCTAAGCAACGGTCTTTGAATCTTCTGAATTTAAAGAAGTCCATTGACGACGAGATCAACCTGTTCAAATTCCAGATCTACCAGGAACATCACCGAGAATTAAAGAAGTGCCTTGAAGGACATAAAGACCCGACAATGGCCTTCGAGTTTTCTTGCACAGGCATTCAGCATAGGAAAAACCCCCATTTTCATTTTCGAGAGGAGGTATTTGAAGAGCTTCACACTCATCTCATGTCCGGACGTCCACGTAACGAATATCGCGCAGCTGGTTTGCATGGTATCGGAGGTGTAGGCAAAACACAAGTTGCACTTGAATTCGCCCACAGGTATTCGAACGAGTACGATGCTATCTTTTGGATCAACGCGGAAACCGAAGCGAAATTGACGGAATCACTATACTCCTATGCACGCATGGTAGAGAATGATACACCTGTTGTTGCCGAGCAGAAACTTGCGGCTATCAAAAATTTCCGTCGATTTTTGAACAATCCTTCCTCCAAAGGTAAGGGAGTCCCTGCCTAACCCCTTTTCCCCGGCTATGAGGAATACGCCAATAATAACGAACATCTAATTCATCAGGTAGTCCCTTTCGGTGGCTAGCTATTTACGACAACGTGGAGGACGTACGGCTTTTCGAAAAATTCTGGCTCGAGGGGCCGCATGGATCCCTAATTCTAACGACGAGAAGCCCAGAAATTGCCCATGCCTGTGGAGGCCGTGTCATCCCCATCCCCTTATTCACTGTAGAAGAAAGTTTGGCGTTTATGTTGAAAATGAACACCATGAACTCTAACTCATTAGATAAAGAAGAACTAGATGTGGTCAGAGAAATTGCGGACAGGACTGGACACCTGCCTCTTGCGCTCAACTCAATCAGCGCTTACGCCAGGACTACATCCTCGTCATACAGAAGCTTTATACAGCATTATCGTGACTTTGACACTAAACTGCTCTTTCAAGGTAATAAGGGAAAGGACTCAACATATGAGAGATCTATCCGGAATACTTGGACTATGACGCTCAACTCAATTGACCCCCTGTCGCGAATGCTTATGGAAACCGTTGCCCTTCTGGACCCAGATGGAATCCCGGCCGAATTGTTCGAATGCCATGATATGAAAGCTAAGTAGGTGATCTGCCAAGAAAAAATCACTTTCTCTAACCGCCACAGATTTGAGCATAATGGTCCGGCTAGAACGTTCCCTAGACTTTCAGATTGTCTGTCTGATAGGTTCCCTGACCGCTTAACGTGAGTTCCCTATATATATACTGAAGTACACCGCAGGGAAAGACTAATCCAATAACAGTTTCGATAACGCTGTTTCTACATTATCGGGGAAAGGACTAATTAGCAAAAGCTCAGGCTCCGAACGCCTTAGCTGCCATAGGATGATCAAGGAGGCAGTTCTTCAGTCATTAAGACAAGAGGATTTGGAGCTTCATTTCGATTGGATTGTTTTCTCACTCAACGCTTGCTTCCCCCACACCGATTGCAAAGAAATGTTGGAAACCTGGGACAAGTGTGCCATGTTTCACTCACAGATCTCTATGCTGTTGAAGATGTATAAACGGTTTTCGAACACGCTCCGACCCCCCATTCTGTTATGTGAAATTGTCCGAAGATGTGCATGGTAGGTCATCTCCCACTTTTTCTATATTGTCTTTTTAGCTTAGCTGCCTAAAGCCCATGATTGGCATCTGTTAATTGTTTTACAGGTACTTGCGAGAGACCGGCTATTTCCAAGCCGCCAAAGAGATCCTAATGGACGGATTTTACATCTTGGAGCAGGCGGTGGAGTGTCGCAACCATCCCGGATATTTCCCTCAATATATGTCACGTTTAACTGCCGAGTTATACAGCACGTATGGCAGTCTCGAGTACGAAGAGAATCTCCCAGGCTATGGGCGTGCTTGGTTTCAAAAAGCAGAACAACACAGGATGAAGCTTATAGAGGCGGAGGCGCCAAAGTTTTTTGACATCCAATCCATGGCTCTTGTTGATGGCGACATCTCCCTCACATATCTCGCCGATGGCTTGCCCGATCCTAGTGTTGGGACTTACAACATGTTACTTGATACGTTCGATAATCAACATCTCCGCTGCACATGGGCTGCTAATCTGTCAATTGCGTTACGAGCCAAGGGGAACTTGGATAAATCGCTATCATGGTGTAGAAAGTCGTCTGAGTGGGTCACAGAGAGACATGGTGAACGCAGTCTAGAGATGGCCATGTGAGTCCCAAACCTCTCTCATATATACAAAGAATCCAATTTTGAATTCGAAGATGGCTGACCGGATCCCACCACTCAGCGTACATTTCAATACAGCATGTACTCTTCTCCTGATGAACCGCGGTGACGAGGCCATGGCAGCATTAGAAAATTCTTTAAGAATTCGTCAAGAAAAGTCTCCAATGCATCGCTACCTAGGCTTCACCCAGCATAAGATCGGAGAAGTAATGAAGTCTCGAGAAGATTTCGAACGCGCAGAGTAGGTCTTTTCCGATCTCGTACAATATCTTCCCGAGAGCCACTGTGAACGCTGACCGATCTTTCTCACCTTTTCTTGAGTAGACTATTCTTCCGCACAGCCGCAAAGGTCTTGGAGAAGTGCGAGTCATGCCAGGGAGCTACCGCTCGCTCTAAATACTCCCTTCTCACCATCCTAAGAGTGAAAAATTTCCAGGAAGCAGATAGTCTAGCTGGCGAGATTTCAATGATCTTGGAAGGTTTCATGGATACCGTCGACAGAAATGCTTGGAGCGAAGCTTATTTTGACGAGTTTGTACTGTACTGCCATCGATGAACACATACAGTTGTAGCCCCTGTTCTTGGAGGAGTCTTGCTGTCAGGGGGGGAACCCTGTGGTGACAGACCAACTTTCTTTTCTCCCATATCAATAGCCACACCGACTCGACGATTTAGTTAGGTTTTAACTAATTACAATACGTACCGTGGCCCCCGACCCATGTATCTAATACATACACGGGGAGATGCCGCCGCAACCAAAACCCTGATCCCAGCCCCGAACGCATCTTCAGCTTGCAAATTTTACTTCGCCATAAGGCTACAGTCGGTGTAGAGTATAGGCTACTCTTCAATTCTAGGTAGGCTTCAAAACTTTCCCGGTCAACTTGAACCAATGGCGCAAGGGAGGAAGCCGCTCACCGACATTACTACATGTCACATTTCAGAGAGAGCACAAGCACTAGTGCTCCTCAACACATTCTAGGCCTTGAAAGACATTTGTAGAGAGATGAAACACAACGTAAACCCGAAAATTTTGTTGAGCCCACTAATGGCTACCGTAAAAGGCCAATTGGACTCACACTATGCAGTAAAACATGCAGATTTTGTTGGTTGGTTGGCTCCTGGTCTGGTCTGTTCACAGCTTAGCACAACCAACCACAGGCAGGGTCATGGGACTGAGTGTTTTCCGAGCACAGTGGGTAGCAGGAATTGGTCTAGATTGTGTGTGGTCGGTTATGCAAGGGGATAGTTCCTGATATGGACTGGCACCGATCGTTGTACAGAAAGCAGGCGAATCTATATGTAGGTTCAAATTAGGGTTTCCAGCTTCCAATGCCCACGAACTCTAATTTTATTACTTCACATCCAAATTGCACACACTCTATATCTCAATCAACGACGTATTGAAAACGCAGACAAGGAACAGTAAGTTTACCAGCTTTTATTCATCTACATTGCGAATGCCTTGATTTAGCCTCCACTCTGACCGCCTGTACCACATCTAGCTATCAGACGATTCTGACCTAACAATGGCTCCCAACCTTTTTGTTCGAGGTGGATCTGGCAATGTCCAAGGGATTCTAGGTTTCTCTACTCAAAGCGGAGGTGGTGGAGGTAGTGGAGGCGGAGGAGGAGGCGGAGGAGGAGGAGGAGGAGGAGGAAGAAGCCCTGGATGGTGAGAATCGTGGCGGCCATGTTGGTCCTATTGACTACTGATTAACTGTCCACGATCCGACTATCAATCAAAAAGCGATTCAAATTGATCAAGAGTTGACTCCCAGAATTCATATTGCAACAATTGTGAGGATACTCTTTTCACGCTCTTACTTGGCCTTAGCTTTGCATCATTGTGTGAAGGGTATATTTTCTCCACACAGGAAGTTGTAGACGCGAGTTTCCAGAGGGTCACAGGAATATCTTTTGTGTTGCCCTTCCCGTCTTAAAAGGAGCACCCTCGAAACACATTGAAGACCTCAGCCAACTTCCCCAGCTGTTCCTAGGCCAAACGAGCGACATGTCTAGAGTACATTCAACAATGAGTACCCTTTTCAAGGAGTATTACATAATTGTCCACCCTTATCAAGCATTAATCATAAAGCCTATCCTCCTTTAATCGATGCACCTCAACGGTTGCTGCAAAAGCAATGTGCCCAATATCCCCTCTCGGGTTCACATCTCCAACAGTCATATTCATCTCTCTCAATTCCCTAACTCTCTCTAAACCATCTATGTGTGAAGCCTGCTCAAAAGTAGCATACGGGTTGTCTCTCGTGAATGAAGAGATGTACCCCAGGATGTCCGGAACACGAGTGGCATTCATCAAGGCAATTGTCGCTAGGCTAGCTAGCACCAACAGACCCGATATGACGATCAGAATAGTTGCGAATATCATATTGCATTGGTACTCTTCTCCAATGATTCTCGTTGATAGTGCCTGGCTCGTGTTGAAATCGATAGTTTGCCATTGGTCCGCCGTAACGTTATCGTAGGAACTATCCGTAACATCTGCATGGAGATTCCCATGCAGGTATTTATACCCAATTGTAGATTTCCAGTATGTGTTGATAAGAGTCTCGATGTTACGACTCAGCATTGGAAGAGAAATCATTAAAAGGTTGGTAAATCTCGGTGTTTCCAAAGTTGCATATGGAAATTGCATCCACAGCTCTATGATTGAGCTTGTCTTTAGGCTTCCAGAAGGTGCAGCCGCCGAGATAGATACTAGGAAATAATGAAAAGCTTTGTAGATAGCCATCAAAGTTACGTATTGCCAATAATCAAAGCCCCAAGGAAGCTTCTTCATTGCTGTGACCTTGCAAAGTCGATCGACACACCGGACTGAGGATTCAACATCCTGAGGTTCCATTGAGCAATCGATAAAGCTCAGGTCTTCGCGTAGAGAGGCACTATTCATCGATGTTATATTGAAGGACACGGCAGTCTCATTGCAGGTGTCAATGATATTAGAATTTGGGCCCGTCCCTTTACCTGTCAGCTGAACCACAAAAGAGCCCCCATGCTTGTTACGCCCAGTACCCAGGGCCTGGGCCAGAGGATGTGTTCCGAACATATTTTCAGCTAAAGGAATAGAACTTATGTGTTTAGAGGATTTGCATTGGACGGCGAAACACCGGCTGATGATATTGAAAGACATAGTCCCATTGACCAGAAGACCCCCGATGGGAATCCCCAGCAGTGACGAGTAAGGAATACTCCCACTATGGTTCACCGAAGTCCATGAATCATTCGCGATGGAAGATAGAGAGTCCAGGCTTGGTATTCTGACGTTGCCGAACAAGTCTTGAGAGGAATTCTGATATTGGTAAGAAGTTGTGACAGCAGCCATGAATACTGAGCCCCATTGTGACCAGGTAGTTATGGGGTGGCTCGATCCGAAGGCTGAGGACATGACTGTATTCAAAGATAGAGCAATCGGTAAATATCGAATTGCAGTGTTAGTCGAAGAAACTTCAGGAGATACAGTAAGCAGCCGAAGAGCTGACTGTCCTCCAAGAGGCGAAAGTGCCCAGATAACGATGATAGAGAGGCCTAAAACATAGTGTCCTCGCAGCAGCACCTGCCTTTCGATTGCGGAGAAAAGGTTCTGTGAACCAATAAGGCGCCCGAGCGCCTATCCGAGTTAATTAAGCACACATCAGCATGTAGGGGCTTTGACTTTTATCCCTAATTTGACACTGCGCTCTGCCCAGTATAGTCCCAACGAACGAAAGAATCTGCCCACGATCGCAGCAAAAACAATAGGGAAAACTGTTGGTGAGAGAGCAATAGCTTGTTGGATTATTGAGCCCGATTTAGAGGTAGACTTGTTATCTAGGGAGATTGCGGCCGCCGTAAGTGCTACCCAAGCGTTAGAAATACTCGAGCTTCTGCTATACATTAACCGACGTACATATGAAAAGCAGAGGAAAAATTGTCAGTAATATTTGTCCAAACAACGACAAGGATCGGGTTCGTCGTAGATTTTTCGGCTCGTGTATTAAAGGCTTGTCAAGGCCGTTTAGTGGCGGATTCAAGTGCGACAAGTTGCCTTTCTGGTTGGTAGCAACATCATCTGAGATTTCCGGGTGATCAAGAGTTTCGACCAACTCATATGTCTGGTGGTCGGAGAACATTTTAGAGTCTATGAGCGAGGACCTGAAACGAGTCACATTTGGTGCAAGACAAAAGATATTCCATGCGAAGGAAGTCAATCCGCAATTATTGACATTGTTTATAGCAAGTCAGCAGAGATGAAGCGGCTGAGGAGGGGTAGGCTTGGCATAAGCAGCAAAACACAGCTGGTGACGCGAGTGGCGGTGGCTCTGGCGTCTATGCAGATTATGTATTTTCCCTCGACTGGTCCATATTCAAGTACGAAGAGTTTGGACAACATATAATCATCATCCTAGTTATAATGACTTAGGCTATAAATTGCTACATACAACGATTCCGTCCAAAGATGTGCGTTGTAAAGCAATGATAGGCAAGTGGTAGAGTAACTGGAACCTAAGATGGCCATGTGACACATCAACTCTTCATGGTCAGGCGGTGAGATTTGAAGCTGAAACAAAACCTGCAGCCACTTTTGTTTACGATCTAGTCGACTAGCCGCTCAGACGATAGAAAGGAGGTCGAGGGGCTTTACTTAATTTTGCTTACCAAATGCTCTTCTTTCGTGATTACTTTCAGTCGTGCCTTATGATTTTAGGCCGTCGGTTTTAATTTAAAGGAGGCATTCAGGATGCTGAACCCTAACTCTATTCGCTCTCGCGACGCTCAAGCTCTTTTAAGATACACCATCCGTTCATCGAATCATTCATCTTTATACCACAAATAATATGGGTCTAACAGAATGTATGATTCTAAACACTTTTCACAGAGTGACGTGTTTCAACAATCTATCCCAATTTTTCCACTGGTTTAAGGTAGTACCTACGATAAATAAGGCTAGAATTACTGACAAAAATATCCCCTATAATGCAAAGTAACAGATATATCAACGCAGACTTTTCCTCCGACTCTTATCCTCTCAGAGGAAATACTCTTGGTTTAAAGTCTAAAGATTATAATAAAGAACCCTTAGAAGAATTCACCCAACTATATCTCGATAGTATGTTGGCCTCATTGTCGTATCATTTTCTCCTTATATGAATAAGAAAGGGAAAACGTGTGGGCCAAAATAACTACCTTACCTGTAACGAAGCATGTTAGGGTCATACACTGTATTGGTAGCTTGAAGTACGTGAGCAAAGAAAGAAGGGAGAAAAAAGAACACTCAAGTATCGCTTTAAAGGTTTAATAGGATTTTTACGCCAAACTCTTTAGTTCGCAGTTGTAGTTAAAAAGTTACCTCAGATGGTATAATGGTCTATAATGTGATGTCTGTACTTCATCCCTAGGGCATTAGGATACTAATAAATACAATAAAAATGATTTCCTCTTCAGATAACGCAGTGAGCTATATCCCTCGAAAAGAACAATTTTCATTACTAATCTTCATTTTAGTACAGTCGATTACCCTTGGGCACACAAAATTCATCCTTGCCAAATTCCATGCGTCATGATAGCCTCAGACATCCAATCTGTATCGCCGCAATCAACCGAGTTAGCCATGTCCATAATTTGCGACGTAGCCAATAGATGTCCCATTCCCTCGTCATCCATCATCCCAGTTCCCGAGATAGGTGTTGGCAGAGCCTGCATTACATTGATGCAGCCATGTAAGGCGTCTTCGGGTTGCGCAAAGGCAGCAGAGACATTCCCCGATTCCATCTCTTCCCCTGTGAAATCTATCGTGGCTTGTTGTAAATTGTGATCACCAGGTAAAGTCTCTAGTAATTCGATGATGCGCGTCAGCTCTGCTTTGTGCTTACCAGCAATATGGCTGCCGCTGTCAGTCATCTCATCGAGGATGAAAAATGCCTTATGCAGCCAAAATCGATAGTTCTCGACGAGGTGAGAATCTATTGCAGGCGCCACCGAAAGATTCACGGTAGAGATGAATAAAGACTGAATATCGAAAGGAAGAAAAGACTCTATTGGGGCACATCAGTACCTCTGAATTTCATTATAATTGCGAGGTTAGGCGTAAGGGGAGGTAAGATCAAAGAGAACCCACCTAGAAGGCCTTGAGACTGCAAGCTCTCAAGGATTATGACCATTTGAAGAGATGAATCGATACACATTTGAATCAAGTTGCGCACGGTCTGAGAAGAACTCAACTTCCTCGCGCAGAGCTCCGCTGATTCCAATCGGAACTGCAAAAAGCAAAAGATCAACGGCCGAGTGGCGAGAACAATACACTATGGAGGAGCACTGTCAGTCTTCACAAAAGTCTCTCCCGTTTCTTTAGCTTGCGCACCTGATAATAAAGCAGATGAAGATTAGCAGCCGTCCTGGAGACGCCCGCGACGCTATTATCGAGTTGAAGTGGGAATGATTGCTGAAGCTGCTCGGACACGGCAGCTACATCTTCAAGAACGTGTTTCGTACTTGTTAGAAACCTGCTATTGAGCTTTCCATCGGGCTGATAGATTTCTAGGGACATCGTATGTCAGCGGGAGGATTATTGGCCTAGAATCAACAACAAACCTTTATTGATGGTGGCTATTACTCGAGAGAGCCTTATTTCCATTTCAAGCGCGGCACGTCTATGGTGCGATTCTTCAAATTTCGGAAGCTCTGGGTAGATATCTCGGTCGTTGATCGATTGAGGTAGGCCCAAAAGAGATGTCATCTCACGGTCTAGGACATATATAGTCCACCAGACTCGGCGAGATCGCTCAACAACGTCTTCGCCAAGAAGGCCGTCAGGCATATTGGTGTGCATTCCCTGACCCAAGGCTATTCTCATTGCTTGGCCAATCTAGATACACCCTGTTGTTAGTTTGCTGCCTAACAAATGCCGCATTCTAGGACTTGGGGACCAAGGACTCACAATATTGTGTGCCGCGAGGCGATTATCAAGAGATTGGAGATACAGTGCAACACAACAAAGAATCTCGCATGATACGATCGGATCCTTCCAGAGAGTGATTACATCTGGAAGCAGTTCGTATGCCTTTACAAAATACCCCGCACCTGGAGGCCGTCTTGCGAGGTTTCTTTTCGTGACGAAGGCCTTCCCAAAGGCTAGTATGAGAAGAAAGTGAACATACCACAAGCTTCTCTTCACATGCTCGGCTTGCTGGTTTCGGTAGAATTCGTAAAGGGACGACATGAATGATTTCTCGTCGAACAGGTGGAACACCTGGGCACAGTGAAACTTGACTGCGTTGATCAAGTAAATGGCGTAATCCAGCGCAGGCATAGCTGGAGAATCATACGGTGTCATTCTGGCTGAACCCTCCCATCCCAAGTCATACGCTTGACCATCAAATAATAAATCAGCAGTAGGCAAAGGTGACTTCAGAATGAACTCGTGGATCATGGAAAGTATGCGACGAGCAAACGACCAATTGGATGAGGTGCCCAGGTAAACTACATCGAGAGAGCGGTTAACGCTATACATTCTACGTCTGATTGAATTGAGAATAGAAAATCGATATACATACATGCTTTCCCATCGGCAGATATGGAAAAGGTGGATTGGCCGGATGACAATGGGTTCCTCAGAGGGTTACCGCCGAGGGAGTCTTGTTGGGACGAAGATTCAATGCCTTCGCTGGCCGCGCGGTGAGCCGATGAGGGACTGGAGCGACGTCGTTGTTTTCTACTAGGGGGGCCTAAAGGGCAGTCAGCGTCATGAAGAGGATGAAAGAATCATTTCAACCGGAGTGTGATGAACCGAGGCTGATACGTACGTGATTGCGTCTCTGCCTCAACATCAGATCCAAAGTCAAGGATATCCGAAGCAGCAGCGGGCTTGCTCCCCTCCAGTGCGGCAATCCTGGCCTGGAGTTCGTCGATATAACCGCGTGTGACGAGAATCTTCTGCTCACTGTCATTGATCTCGCAAGGTAGCTTGCGCTTGGTACAGGCGTCGCAGGGGATCAGCCCGGAGCATCTAATCTTCTGCCTGCGGCATCTGGAGCATGCATTAGTCGATCTCTTGGTCACTCTACCCAGGCTGGAGGAGCCCGCGGCACGACCAGTGCTGCTGGCAACGTCTCCCGGAGAGGTTTCCGGCTGTGATGGTCTCGAGGCTCGCCGGGAATGCTGCGACCTGGGCATCCTGGACGATGGGCTGCCTTGGTTTTTGGTACAAGGGATAACGGATGGCAACGAATGCGCTTGTATGCAGCTTCGATATGGACCCTGGGGACTGGTGGCCGTTGGTGATACTCGATCTCTCGACCATCAAAAACTGGAGCGAAGTTCAATGGGGCACAGGCGATGCAGTTGCGCGGGGAGCATCTGGCCAAGCGAGAGACGGGCGGCAGCGCTAACTTCACTGGCCCATTCCCTGCGAAAAGGGACTAGCCCTTGACGCTTGTGGGGTCCAGGCCAGTCATAGGCACCTTTTAGTGCACTTTCCAATCTTCCAGTGGTTGTAGTGGGTGCCTTTAGGTGCTCCGCCTCACCATTTCCGGGCAGGTCTTGCGGGGAAGCCACTAAATCGCTATCTCGTGCTGCCAAAATCGGGGCACATTGATTGGTCGGTCATCTTTAATCGACAAACCTACCACAGAACTGAATTGAGGAAGCTGTTCTGGGATTGGAACAGTAAAAATATTGAGCAATCCGTGTATCTATCTTAGACTCAAACTTGTCGAGATGGAAATCGCATGTTTTCTGTGAGTGTCTTCATCTAGGCATCTGTTAAACTCTTTTGGAGGGCTTGCTGTGTAAGTAGCTCACCAAATCAAGATTGCCACTATGATAAAACACCAGAGGTCTAGGTTCAGTCGAAATGAAGATAGCATCTTCTCTAACTCATTATAAAAAAAACCTTAGTCAATTATACCATGAGACCAGAGAGAAGCAGCATGATGTGAAGCCTGATTACAGTTAGTATTAGCCAAAATTGATGTCCTACCGGGTAGGTGGCAGAAACAGGAGAATTCAGTATCATCTTGTTGCATGTCTTCGAATACGGGGAGGACTTTCTTGGCTCCTCGCTCGCACGCATCATTTTTTTTTGAACTTACCGATGCTGCTAAGAGTAGCTGCCAATGGCCATGCATCGCCAGCTAAGGGAAGAGACTAGTCTATAAGCCATCCATCCTTCCAAGGTTTAGAATTAGGCCTAAAAAGAGTTGACTTTGATCCTGGTGGTTTGGTGCTGTATTAATCTATAAGAATTTGTAATCATGATTCATCCATGGGATAGAATACATATCTTGATTTGCAATTATATCGAGGTGGTCATATATTCTACACGCGTTCTGTGCTTTTATTCCGCTCTCAGCCACTTCCACTTTTCAGGAGGCTACTCTTATCTTCTAAGATCATCGATGACATAATAACAGCCACCATATTATCAATTAGGAACTACAAAACTCAAGTTCTCTAAGGCCATACAATTTACAGCGTGCATGATCATAGGTAGCTGTAAATATCGATTCGTTAGTACCTATTGTAGAGAGCCATAGGGGTGAACTGGAAGATCACTTACCGTTATTTCATAGCTGAACATCTTTCGAACTAATATGAACCCATATTCCAGAAATTGGATAATCCACGGCGGCCTCTGCCCCACCGCAATGCCGAACCTCATCAGGTAAAATCGAAGAAACTGATAACTCGGCAGTAGTTTGTCGCCAACATTTTAGTCCACTAAGATCTCCTCGCTGGGGTTTGGTAGCTTGCAGGCCCTGGTTCTCGACTAAGAATGAGTCCATGAGTTTATATCAGGTCCAATTTGGGCATTGAAACGTCACATCTGTTGTCGACGGTACCAGCCGTTGGACAAGGCTATCAACCATAGGCAACACCCGGTTGTTCAGAGTGTGTGAAAGCAGTTCTTCAATTCTGTATTTCCAATCAACTCCCAAGGCCTTGTCTCTTTAGATATCATCGCCTCCTCGAAAGGATATGTGTAGCCTTATCATCGAGGGAAAAGCTGGCGGTCTTGTCTCATATGATACGTTGGCTTCGTCTCCTCCAACGAAGCCAGAAGCTAGAGACAACTGCGCCGGGTCCTATACTAGGTCTAAAGATGTTGAAAGCGAGTGTGTTGCCTCGGAAAATATTCTTTGCAGATTTTGGTGCAAGGCTAATGATGTGATGCGAATGGTATTTGTTCCGTAAAGGATATGCATTCCTTGATATCTGGACAGAACGTGCTTGTTAGTTCATACGGAGGGGTTGGTATTAATATACAGACTCAAACGGGCCGGTAGACTTACGATTGGCGGCATGCTAGCAATCAACCTATAATCCCGATCTGGCATTTCGTTGGTGATGCGACTGGCCATGTACTACAGTATCCCAGGCCCTCCAGGCAGTAATCCGTTCCAGGGTCAGATTCTGCAATCACTCCCAGACATCTTAGACGGCCAGGCAACTCGCCTCATTTGGTTCCGCAAATTGGTGACAAATGCAGCCAATCCAAGTCCACTTCTTGGGCAGGTCTGTCCTATGGTGAGAGTTCGGGGCTGGCCTCAAGTACTGGATTCTGGCATGGGTGTGACGCCCTTCCGAAGTCTTATGAGGAACAAAGGCAAAAGGATGCTGGAATTCCAGGCTCATGTGCAAAGTGCGCCGGCCAAAGGCTTCTATCATGATCTGATTGCGAATCTCAGCCGGCAGCGTTAATAAACGACTGCTGATCTGTCGATAGCAACGTTCTCTAAACTCCATGCACGGTATTGAAACCCTCGCGCCCGATCGCCTTATTGTGCCCTGGCTTCTCATACACCTCTCCAGCTCCTCTTCGCGTCGGGAATTTTCTCGTCTCGCATGGAAACTGCTGGCCAGTTGCGTGCCACCGGGTACGAGGCTCAGGAAAGCCAACGTATAAGAGGCAATTTGGGATAGCATAGCGGCTGGGCCTTCTCTCGGATCGAGAAGGGTAGAGGATGAGCTTAGGAGCTGTTACCCAATCACCACACAGTAGTTATATCATTGAGTTGTTGTGGTAGAGTTGAGGAGATTCGCTGCTGGTGGCAATTAGCAGTGTCGAATTAGGTTTCTAGACCTGGCGATATTTTACGCATGCGGTGGAAGGCCCTTAAGACGCAACAAAGCGATTGATTCGTGAGAGCGGCTATAAGTAGACTTTCTTAAGAAGACACCGTAGCCCAAAAAAAAAGTGTAATTTCTTTTTGCTCATTTTCTTGTCTTATCACAAAAGTGCGCACGCTTGCATGATTCATGGTAGTGTATCCTGGCTGAATATTTCCTTGGATTGAACCGCATGAGAGAGTTGGCATGAATCATAATGTTAATGCGCTACACCTGGCTTTGATTTGTAATATCTCACCCTCTGTCGGACTAAAATCAATTCGCAAACTACAGAATTAATATGGTTCTATTCAAGACTGGAATCCGTCGCTGTTCACAACAGTGCTCCTAAGACTGCGTGTTTATTCTTGGCTTCGGGATCTCCTCACTCCCAGTGGACTTCTTGATTTGATTGCGCCCACGGAATCATGACACTCTTGCTTGAATCTCGGAAGACCGTATTGATTTACTTAGGCTGGGTAGTTGGGCAACCCGTTACAGGTTTATCAATCGCTAATCATTAAGTGAAGTCTATGACAAGATGACGGTCATCAATCAATCTATTTAATTTGTGTTGTGACACTTAGCTAATAAAATGCTGGCCAGCTCATTGCCGTTCACCTGGACCGTTTCTTACATCCTCCAATTGGATTCTTCAGCAGCTCAGACACCCGGACAAGGCTGACTGTCACATTGTTGGTGGTGCTCGGGGGCAGAACACCAGCACCCATGATCAGCAGGTAATCAGGATCCTCCTCCAAAATTCTCAGGTTTCTGGTATAAGCACCATTCTCGGGGACATCGTAGGCAACCCAAGCATCCGGATCACCCAGCTCGCGGTTAATGTAGACGTACTTGAGATTGCTGCTCACGATGATACTGCCATTCTCGCCGCCAACCGGTGTCCATACCACGTAAGGGCTGTTGTTGGGGAAGATGTCGGTGTTGGTGGCGTTGATGTAGAAGTCCTCGGCCTCAGCAAACTTGCGAGGGTCCTCGGCGAAGCGATAGTAGATGGGGAAGCGGTAGTTGTCGAAGATGGGAGCACCACCCCACTCGTAGACATAGATGTATTTGCCATTGGGGAGCTTGGCGACGACGGGCATGCCTGGACGCATAGTGTAGGTATCAAAGCTCACATCTGTCACGGTATCGGACCAGTTGATGAGATCCTTCGTTTCCTTGTGGCTTAGCTCTTGGCCGTGAAGCTCGCTTCTCTGGTCGGCAAAGTAAAGGATGAGGGTATCTTCATAGACACTAGCAATCCAGTCAGTTCATTTTGTTTCTTCGCGATGGCCCGCCGCAAACACTCACAGGATCTCAGGCTCCCACACTGGTGTCTCTTCATTGTTTGGGATTGCGCGTCCACCGCGAACAACGCTCGATACAAAGTTCCAGGTACGTCCTTTGTCGGTAGACGCGTACACATCGATCTTGGTCTCGCTGAGGTCTGTCGGGATGCTGTTACCAGCACACAAAACGGTTCCCGCCTTGAAGTCCCCAAGATCCTGCCTCAATTCGTACAAGAATGGCTGGTATCTCATGCCCCAGTTGTTGACCTGATCATGTACCTGGCCGACCTCCTCCCATGTGAGACCGCCGTCCCAGGACTCTACCACGGGGTACCAAACCAGTGGCGGTTCAGGAGAGTAGTTCTCCCAAGTGGCCAGAAGACGGCCATCCTCAAGCTGGACCGTGCGGGGATAGAGAGTGCGTGGGTCGGTGTAATTGGAGGGTGGCTGGAAAATTAGATTCCTCTCATACGTCTCGAGGGCTTGCGAGCAACCCAAGAGCGCCGAGGCTGTGACAACCAGACCTTTGAGCCACATCATGGCTCCTCGTTTCGTTCTTTCTTTTCTGTATGCTTGGCCGTCTTCCGACGAACTCAATGGGCTTGCCGCATCATTTTATACCCAAGTTTCTCCAATTGGCCCATGGTGTAGGCCAGGATAAACGCGCAACATTCGGTGTAGTGGTTCATTGCAACCCCGAGGGTAGTAGGCGCTCCAACCAAAGCTGCGGAGAGACACTTATATTATGGAGCAAAACGTGGGGATCGCAACACGACTGACGCGATTGATGGGCCTCCGGATTCTTGGGCTGGGGCTAGTCAGCGGTGGCCATGCCGGAATGATGTTGATATTTGAGGCGCGCCAATTGATCCTGTCTGCATGGATACGAATGGCTCAACTAAGGTTATTTCTCCCACTCCTTTGGAGACATGGGCATCAGCAATCTGCTGAGGGATGAGCAAGAGATGACGGGGTGCCAGCCATGCTTGTCTCTTTTCGGTATGCCCCTGTACGGCATTTACCCCGGCTCTTGGCTCTCCTCTTGGGGTAGGATTTGCTCGCAAACAGGTGGGCATGCTGGTGAGCTGGATGGTACTTCGGGTGTGAGGTGTCAGTTACCACTTCTGTATCACATCTTGCGAGATGGGCCGCCCTCGACTTTGTTGGTTCCATTCAACATGATATACTCGGCACATATCGCTATAAGTAGTAATTATTGTTTTGCTGTCAGCAAATTTCGTCACTGGAATGCGATCCCTGAAGCTTACGCTGCCCCACCGGCAGAGTTTCGAGTCCAATAAATAGGAGTGAGCCAACAGTAAGGTTGTTGTCTTCCTCTCAATCTCTTGTTAAGTTCAATTGGTAACGGAAGAGAGACAAAATCCACCATCAAAATGCCCCGATTCATCACCGACTCCCGGGTGGCGCCCACTGACAAGGCACCTCTACGTGCCATCGGGCTCGGCCTGCCTCGTGCAGCCACTTCATCCCTCCAGGCTGCATTCGAGGAGATCGGATACGGCCCGTGTCTCCATATGGCCCAAATTATACCCCATCCAGATCGGTTGCAGCTCATCATCGACGCTAGCTATGAGAAGAACACGGAAACCCGCCATAAGATGCTTCATACGCTCGTTGACGGCTACAGTGCGGTCTGCGACGTGCCGGCCATTCTCTTCTACAAGGATTTCATGGAGATGTTCCCCGATGCCAAGCTTGTCTTGAATGGACGGCCAAACCCCGAGGTGTGGGCGCAGAGCTGCCGCGAAAGCTTCGGCTACTTTTTCTCGCCGTGGTTCTACTACGTTGGCTTCCTCTGGAGTGTTGACCGGCACTGGTACCGGCTCAACATGCGCGTGGTGGAATATTACAAGGAACAGTATGATGAACCCATCATATTTCAAGCTTCAACTTACAATACATATTATGGGAGCGCCAGGGATGATGCGAAAGCAAATAATTGGACATTACTGGAGTTTCAGGCTGAAGAAGGATGGGCGCCGCTTTGTAAATTCCTGAAGCAAGATATTCCCGACAAGCCATTCCCGAGAGTCAACGAAAGAAAAACATTCCAAGTTGTCAAGAGGGTGTTCATTGCAAAAGGTATCCTGAGCTGGATGGCAGTGGGTGGAATTATCTGGGGCGGTTGGTCTCAGGGCCCGTGGCTGCTTTCTCGCCTCAGAGGCTTGGTTTCCGCCTTTTGAAATATATAAATAGAAATTATATAGTATTGTACTCCAATTGATATGAGACATCTTTCTATTTATACGACGCTCGCGCCGGCTCGATCAGTTGTCTGGTTAGAGTCGGCCTGTCCTGGACTTTGCCAACAAAATTGACTTTGCTATGAGTGTCTCTCGATCCTTCGGCAGTCGCTTGGAATATTCATCCGCTTTATAGCACTCGTCTACAATATACTCCAGCTCGATATCATTCGCGGCTTCTAGCGAGGGCAAAATGACCCCGATCATATGAAGCGCTGCAATGGTGTCCACTCTTGAAAGATATGGAACAAAATTCCATAGCTGAGTGCACCCTGCCTTGTAAGCCGCGTATTCGTCTTCCCCATCATTCCCATCGATGACTTTAAGCTCGTATACCATCCGAGAGAGGACGATTTGTAAGTTGAGCCAGCTAGCATAGACCTGTGCAAACTTGACGGAGGTGCTTTCAAACCTAAAGCCAGTGATAGAATCCTCATCTGGCACTTCTCGTAGAGACCCCATATTGAATGCTTTCGTAGTGCATCTTAAGCTCATTGACTCCATTCTAGTTGAATGCGCTCGTAGCTTTTTCGAGGCCATGTCTCTAAGATCCCGGCTCTTCTGGGGATTGGCGCGGAGCTGGGAGATCCAATGAGCGGACTCTATCAACGTATTCAACAGGTCTATGGTGTACAGAGGCTCGTCCGCAAAGGGCTGCATCTCTTCTTCAGCCATTGAATCAAGTGTTACCTTGGTGAGCAATTCTCTCCATCTCTCGTCGGATACGTAGTTACTACTCCCATTCAGGGATGCGGCATGCTGTACTAAATGTTAGTTGCCAAATAGCTAGTGTAGATGGGATGGCTCACAAGAAGATTGGAGTTCTCAAACGCAAGTGTAACCTCCAGGTCATCCTCCAGATTCAGGGGGGTTTCTTTTTGAGCACTGTTTCGATTGCTCGGTGATGGCCCTTGACACTCCCCGGTGTCAAGTTGCCGAACATGGTGTAGGAGCGTTCGAGGAGAACCATAGCTCCCAACGTCTCGACTGTATACACATCCGGTCCTTGAAATGCATGTTGCAGGCTACGGAGAGCCTTGCCATACAGCGGAGTGTCCAGCAAGGTCTCCACAGGTTTGCCACGTCGATACTCATTCCAAACGGAGCAGAAGAGTGCTGTGCAGTCGCGAAGGCAGGCACTCCGGGACAACCGTGCAGGCAGGTGTGGAATGAAGCTATTCTGCAAGACCATTCCCCCTGTCTTATTCCGCTCCCAAAGATTCACAAGTCTCGCGCCAGTGCGTTCGGCACTTGTGGTGAGATTTGCTCGGGGAACGTGAAGACGGAAAACAGCAAAGGAAGAATCTTCTTCGCCGTGTTTCTTAGACCTGCCGTACTTCGTCATCACTGTTTTCTGTTGTCCATCGCCAGCCTGATTCTGAGTATCCATGCCGGCAATGGCAGAAGACTCCGGGAAATCCCCACCAGAACCATTTTGGGTATAATGAACAAACTTGGTACGAGACGTCGGCCCTGGGCACGGCTTCCTGGACCTCGTACACTGGTTACATGTTGGCCAATTCTTATCACACTAGATAGACAAACAGATAAGTTTCTATGATCAATTGGAGCCATTTCACTTGGCAATGGTTGGATCACACCTTGATTTTCTTTATTCTGCAATTCTGACAGCTTTTCGACCGAGGAACCCCCGTCATTTTGAACAAGATTCGCGATGAGTTTCGAAGAAGCTTACAACGTTCGTGACTGTGTGATGAGACTAGGTAGATGAGAAGTAGTTTCACGTTGACAGAAGGCAATCGTTAGTTTTAAGCGCAATTCAGTGCTGTGGAGATTCTGGAGTAGGCCCATAGTAATTCGCAAAAATCTTCCCAAAGGGGTGAAGTTGCAGACACCCATCAGCATCATCCAGTCTTGTTCTGTGGCGCAGCAGTTGTTGCTTGGCGGCTGACAGCTGCAACCAGGATCATTCCGAGTTCACAGTAATAGGAGCTGTTTCGCATTCTGGATATCTGCCTATCTGAAGCCGTTCCTTCACTAATATTGGTCGCCAATGGCCTTCCATAACTCTGCTTACTCTTGTAAGCGTTCTCGGCCGACATCTTCCCCTCCGGCATGCGGGAACCATCACGCCACGCGTCTGTGGCCAATGCAGTACAGTGGTGCTCGAACGGCGCACTAAGAATGATAAACATGATAAAGGCACATATCAAAAAACCTCCATGACACAATGGCCAGCGCGCTCCCGAACTGCCTTCGCCGTAATGTTCCATCCCGAAGAGAAAACCAACAATCCGCAGCAATCTCCGGACACATATCGAAGCGCGATATAACCAGAGGGATTACATTCATCGGATTTCAGGAGTGGGATAACAGGGCCTCTAAAGTAGGTCTATCTCAATCTGATGCGCTTATAGAGATGGCTCAACATGCTACTCAAATGGACGGCTGGGGAGACTTCTGAAGGGGGCCGATTCTGGCATCCGGCTCACGTGTGATCGTGTCGACGATGGCCTTCATGACTAAAGTTCCGTCATCACGCCCGAAGGAAGAGAAAAGAATTTGCAAGCCCTTTGCGTTGTCCTCCTCCGCTTCATAACATTCGAGAACTCTCTCTACAAAACGTTCCTGTGCTATGCGGTCCTCCACAACCGCCTTTTGATGACTTTGAATCAATGGGAAGCATTCGGCATCGCTCGTGTTGGAATACTCCACCTTTGGCTTCGTTATATTCAGTTCATGCCAGTCGATACGCGTAAAGGTGCAGTTTATATCTCGTTCCATGAGCTCCGGCTGCTCTCCCTGAGACTGGCTGATAGCTGGCAGAAAGACGACGCGACCTCCGCAATCCGCAGCGTCATAGATATTTGAAAGTCCCGATGTGAGGAAAGCCGTTTTGCATCGCGATAAGAGGGCACGCGCTTTCTCCGGAGATGTTGAGGTGGCCACATCTGATTCCATCCCAGCACACACTCCTCGACTAGTCAAGAAATGCAGCGGGAGATCGTCAGGACGGTTTCGGGCTTTGATGGCCCGGTCGACGACTGAGAGTACTAGGCTCGCAAAGGCGACATTCTCGTCGACAGAAATGAATGGATTTTGCAGGCCGCCCAGATTGACCAAGGTGCCCTTCCTCGGGCCTTTTGAAATCGATCGGCCGATAGACGGCACAAGTGGGGGAACCACAACAGCGTTTTGCATCTTTGCCTTGCTAACCCGAGCTCGGACGCCGATGTAGTCCACTGCAATCAGCCGGCTTGCATTTGCCCAAGCCTGAGGAACGGATGGCCAGAACCACATGAGAGGATCGATGACAATAAGCCTTCTAGCCCCAAGCTGGGACAGGAGCTCTACGAAAGCAGCGTCAGATATGGTGACAATGAGGAGCGGCTGTTGAAGATGAAAGAGGTCGCCTAGAGCCCGTTTGCCCTGATCTGTGGAAATATCGCAGTCATGGACGTTATCCCATGGCGGCGATGTATTGATATCCAAGGTGTGCCCTTGGCCAATATACTCGGTCGTTGTTTGTGGTCCGATAGAGGAAGCCAGTTTCCGCAGCAGAGGAGCCAGGGTCAGTAACATGCTGCTAGGGCCAAAGCCAAAAGGCTCTGCATGCACCCATATGGTGCTATGGCCAGGGCGAGACTTGACGTCTGATTGAGTCAGAGAATACATTAAAATGGAATCACGCCCAGCTCAGTTTGAATGAAAGTAGATGAAGAGAAGACACCACCCTCAATCGGACGTGGTTGAGTATTTATTGCCTAAATAACCTCCGCATTATCTCTAGAGAGCTACTTCGATGGAGATCGCCCGGCCGGCGGCCGCTAGACTGGGCTCTGGCGGTGAGAACTGAGACACGCGCGGCGCGTATGCATAGCTAATGCCGAACGATGTCATCAGAATTTGACCAACCGGCGGGATCAATTATTCGTGGCTGTCAATATATTGGGTCACGCTTTGCTTTTGGCGGCACCGAATTCCTTCGAGAGAAAGTTCAGCTTCCATCTCTCTCGCGCTAGAACAACTTGGTAGACCCCTACATGAGAACCCAGTTCAAGGTCTCACCTGTTGAACTAAGCCACGGCACAAAAACTGATTTCCAAGTACCCAGCAGTACTTAAGGTAACCAAGGACCGCCTTTATGCCCAGGATCTAACGGCACCTAGCCGAGTGCCCGATAACTAGCCAGCATCAACTTCTGAGCATAGGTAATGCTAACTATATAGCTAATCCTATAATCCCTACCATAATTATTATAGCGCTCTTACGGCTTGAAGGATACAAAGAGTTTATCATAAGCTATAGCTGAAGAGCGATATAAGAGTTATAGAATTTATAATAAGTTTAGTACCTTATATAGTTGGCACTATGCTCAGAAGTTAATTTTAGCCAGCTATCGGGCACTCGGATTAAGTGCGACTCTGTCCAGTTCACTGTTGACTATCACCATGTCAATTATTTAGCTCTTTGCTCTTTGAGTTCGAGCCCAGATAAGTTGAGTTTCGATGACGTAAAGCTACCCGTTGTCCTGTCCTAAGATATTGCTGGGAAGCTGTATTCAACGGGGGAAAGGGCCTCAACAAGGGGCTGGAGTCTACCGTTAGACGGAGAGCATTGGCTATGTAAAATATCTTCTTTGTCAATCAGTTGCCCTGGTTCAAGTCTAATGGCTAGCAAAGCTTATATCAAACGCTTCATTTGACGTTCACAGGGATTCGAGCGCAAGGGATTTCGTAATTATTCTAAACTCTGAACGCAGTTTCGAGTTCTTCTCTTCAGTCATGCATTCAGAGCAATGACCCGTTTCTTGGGGAATTCTGCGTTAGCTTGTTCCCTGTTGTTAAAGAAGAATGAGCCTCTTAGAACCTGTGTAACGATCTCTTGCCACAATATCCGGAAATGGCACTCATTTGATTGTCTTAGATGTCGACGTCCAGGACACAGTGAAAGAACAGAGGCCAAGATCAGACGGCCAACGTTTAATAAACTTTAAAAATTTCTCTTACGATTTATGCATACAACTCTCTTGCGACTTCGTAGCTGTTGATATAAGCAATCCCCTCCTTCCTCCAGGTATCATCTTCGACCCTATTTTCAGTTGCGTTCAAGACCATGTTCTTCGGCTCATTATTGTCATATACAGGCCATTCAGGGAGCAACTTCTCCTGGTTGCCATACTTATTCGACGGGTTCGGGTTGAGGTCATATACAAACCTGACGTATGCCTGGCCAATCGCCCGAGCCAGGTCAAGATGGGTATCATACTGGGGGCTGGGGCCAATATTTCCAGATATGTTCTGGAAGCTGAATGCGACGTTTGCAAAGTGCTTCACTCCATCCCACTCGTTGTATCCATACGCCAGCTGGTCGAAGCGGTAGCTGAACACGTCCTTTCCAGCAGATGTGTACAGCTCTGCCATCTTTCGGCGCCCGCTGATCATGGTGATGTCTGAACCGATTGCGGCTGCTCGGCGTCCCTGTAAGCCTCTGCTTGCCAGAACTGTGCAGTTGGTGATGTGGTAGGGCGGCGCGTAGCATGGGTCGTTGGGGTACAGTTCCATCAGCTTCCGCATTGTCAGTGCACTGAGAGCATAATTTCTCCATCGAAATGCCTCACGAAAGAGCTCTTCATCCGTGTTGGGCTTGTTCATGACAAAGCTTTCGTCTGTGTTGGCACCGATGATCATGGGAACTGGGTTGAACTTGTCCTCTCTCATGAGTTGGCTTGGGTAGCCGGTGAGAAAGTAGCCGTCGATGATTGGGTTCCACGTCAAGGACTGCTGAGCTTTGTAGATTGTGTCTTGGTCCAAGGCCCTCAAGCAAGCTAATTTGTCCGAGGCTGTCCAACATCCTGCACTCCGAGTGAAATTCTCATACGGAGTATTATAGTAGCTCAGGTCATGAATCTATTAGTTCCAAGTCAGCCATAGTGATCAGTGGTCTAGAACACGCGATGAATCCCTACCTGTGCACCCGTTACTCCTCCGCTCTCAAGGATCGCACCACGGAATAGCTTGTCGTCCCGACCGTCGTAGCTAAACATTTGATATGCGATGCTCTGGGCGCCAGCACTCTCACCCCACACGACGACTTGCTCAGGGTCACCGCCAAATGCCGCAATGTTCTCTTGTATCCATCGAAGCGCAAGCCTTTGGTCATGCAGACCAGCGTTGCTCGAGCCCTCGGTCAGAAGGTCGAAGCTCTGAAGGAAGCCCCAGATGCCAACACGGTAGTTGAAGCTAACCGCTAGAATAGGCTGGCCTATGTCCTGGCTGACCTTGACAATACCGGACAGGTTGTACTGGGGATCAGCTGTGCTTCCAGTATACAGCCCGCCTCCGTATATCCAAACTCTATGGATTGGATTAGCAAGTGGCAGTTGAAAGGAAATTCGGGTACATACAGAACTGGTAAGGGACGACCCTTTGGTGTCCCGGATGGTCTAACCACATTGATCGTAAGGCAGTCTTCGGAAAGCTGAAACTTTTGGCCATATTGCATGCAGCTATATCCATATTGCGTAGCATTACGGTTCTCATCGAAAGATTCATTGTAACTTTGCGGCAGTTTGAATCTTAGAGGGCCAACCGGCGGCTGCGCGAAAGGAATGCCGAGAAATGCGTCTTGATCCCAGCCTGCCAACCTGGCGCCGGTATATGTTCCATTCAGAGTCTTGGCCGTGGGAACGGATGAATTAGAACCAGTAGCGGCCGCTAATAACGGTTCAGCAAAGGCGATGAGCCCAAGGAATGATTTCAATATCATCGTCAAAGCAAATACAGAAGGTTACTATCTGGTGGCAAGGTCCAGCCCTTTGCTCAGGTGATCATGCTGCCATCCCTTCTTTCTATATACATGGCTAACCCGGCTATAGTCTTTTGTAGGGTCTGTGGTAACATTGGATATTCCACAGGGGCGAAACTCATGGAATCATATTATTCCATTCATCTATAAGCCTAGGTACACCCTTGGTCCTCCGAAATATGGCACCCAGTCTCCTGACCTGGGGAAACTTACCGGGAAGATGGATCAAGTCAGTACTGCATCTCCCCATACCACAAGCAATAGCCAGTGAGGAGAAGGACAGCGGTTCCTAAGTTATGTGTTGGACCTGCTTTCAAAAGGGGTAAATTCGACCGTTAATTTCCGGGGTGAGACGAAGGAAGAACCAAGATCCGTCAATGAGACGGCGGCGCTTAAATGCATCGACTCCATCATATCCCCTTTAGAATATCTGCTTGGGTCAGGAACATGTGCAGAGCTGCCAGTCATTCGGTAGGTTCTCCCCGTTATCCTCGTCTATTTGATCACTTTAGTCACGACAGATGGAGAAAGATGAGGCCCGCAAAACCCCAGACTTGAAGGCTCGGCATCAAACTCCTCTATTTTCAAGGCCGGCCTAGGAGACGGCCGGATAATCATCAACTTAAACCACCCTATATTGTAGTAGGGGTAACATATCCCCATTGCCGGTATGTTCATCAATTGAGCGCCAGCCCATGACTTGAAGAAGCCTCAAGCTGTCGCAGCACCACCGAACATCCCGAACGCAGGCCCAGCGTGCCGAGGATTGGCATCTTTTCTTGGAATAACCTTGAGTCAGATCTCCTGCATAGGCCGGATCCCTCCAGTAGTTCATCCAGGGGGGGCATTTTTTCATCAGCTCTGCCATCGTCTGCCATTTCTTACGGCATTAGCGTCCTCTCTTTCATCTCAGCACTGCTCCCTACGTTTATGATTTGGGGCAGGATAAGCCCTGAGCAGCAAGTTGGGGCCAGGGATCCGCTGTGGGGGAAGCTGTAGGGCTACAGGGCTGTAGGCACTGATCACCAGGGATGTCGCCCACTGAATGGCCTCAACCCAGGCCACTCTCCTCGCCCACCCAGCAACCTCAAAGATCAGTCATTGATGTCTTCTTTTCCCTCGCACCTACATAGATTTTACGAGATCAAAGTCGCATCTCATAAAACCTCCTGTTTCTCGCCGCCGAGTCCAGTTAGGGTCTGACTAGCCCAGCCGCCGCACAAAACCTGCTCGCAACTTCTTTCCCCGTTCGAGATGAAAACGCTCAGCAGCCCCGCCTCTATCAATCATGCATCCACAAGAAGAATCGTGGCAGTGCTTTGAGCCATTAGATCTCATCAATTCTCAACTATTGATTGCAATTCTCTCTCCCATCCATTGCCCTTTCACCACTGCCCCTCAATCAGAAGTAAGCGGCAATGCCTGAGAAGAGCCAGAAGCAGTACACGCGACGCCAGTCCCGCTCCATTGGAGCGTTGCTAGGCCTTCACGCCGGCGACTCCCTGGGCGCAACTCTCGAGTTCCAGAGTCATGGCCAGATCGCCAAATCCTATCCCAAGGGCCTCTGGGATATCATCGGCGGTGGCCATTTCAACTGGTCGCCTGGCCATGCAACCGACGACACCGACATGACCCGTTGTGTCCTCCTGGCATACCGAGACTTGGCTCGCAAGGGAAAGCACTTCACCACTGGCCAGGTAAGACGGCGTGCTGGAGACTATTTCGTCGACTGGTACGAGGGGAACTGGCCAGGCCGCAACCCACCAGGGACCCGGCCCAAGGACATCGGTAACATGACGGCGATTGGAATCACCAGCTTCCGCGCAAACCCCGACGCTCCAGTGGCGACTGGGCAAAACTCTGCTGGCAACGGCTCTCTCATGCGCTGCCTTCCCACGGCCATCTTCCAGCCAGACCTCACCCGTCTCCTGCACGAGAGCCAGGCCATCAGCGCCATCACGCACGCCGACAAGCGCTGCACCATTGCCTGTGCTGCTTACAACGCATGTGCCGCCGCCCTCATCGGCGGCGCCGGCCCTACCTACGCCGTCAACGCTGCTGAGGCAGCGGCAGTCCAGCTCGAGGGAGGTGAGACGGGCGGAGACGTGGCGAGGGCCATCCGCCTCGGGAGGAAGCTCGACATCGCGAGGGCGGCCAAGTACGGGCCGCACAAGGATTTCTTCCCCGGCGCCTGCTCGGGGTATGTTCTGGAGACCCTGACCATTGCCATTGCCGCCGTGCTGGATCACAGGACTCTGGAGCAGGTCTTGGTGGACGTTGTACGCATCGGCAAGGACACGGATACGAACGGTGCTGTTGCCGGCGGGCTACTTGGGGCGAGGGACGGGAAGGATGCTATTCCTCGAAGATGGTGGGAGCGCTTGCAGTTTGCTGATGAGTTCAAGCGAACTACTTTGGAGATTCTGGAGCTTGGGATACCGACTGCCGCCGATAAGGAGTTCAATCACATCAAATAAATTTCAATCACTCTTACATACAATTTCAAACTGATCCTCGGCCCCTCATTTCCCCTTCAGTTATAGTTGTTATCTACCCGGGCCGCAAAAACACTGTATGTTGCCGAGTTTTCGAATGATCTCCCTGTTTACAAACCTTTGGAATGGAAAAAGAGGATGAGCAAAGGGGGAAATACAGGCCCGGAATTTCTTGTCCAAAACTATCGAACCAACGAACGCTCCAGGCCTGTCCATTTACTTGCAGGATTACCTTGTTCAAATAGCCTTGAAAGTGGCAAGATAGAAATCATCAATCTTGACTAGCCGGATAACCAGACGGGGCGATAAATGCAGTAGGGTAGATGTTATTATGAGCAGCGTCTCCATATCGAAATCGAGGTGGACGTGTGTATGGAAAGACTCGAGTATGCCATGCCACCCAACCCCCTGCACAATCCCACAGTGGTAAATCTACGAGCCAAGGTAAAATACTTCTAATTTTTGGAGATTAAGATATCAGATAATGTAAGATAAAAATTGGCAAGGCAATGTACAGTCCCAGTTGATTCATCCGGAATTATCATAGTTCAACCAACTATTCTCAATGTTATTAATAACTATCTAAAGGAGTATTTTATCTAATAAAATAAAGGTATATATATATATATATATATATATATGGAAGAGTGAAAAAAAAACGCCTTGCCAATAATTACAGGGCTGCATCCACTAGATATCACACTAACATAAGTGCAAGGAACAGCTTCCAGAACAAGAGTAGCGATTTCCTGGAAATGGATTGGCTCAAACCCGAGACGCAATGACAAGTCGCTGCGCCACGATGAGAACAAGAGTCATCAACTGGAAGGATCAATACGAGACTTGACTTCAAACTTTATTAAGTGCATTTAGCTCATCACTCCGCTCCTCATTACCGCTCCGTTTGCAAGTTTCAGTACCTGTCCGACATAATGAATCAAATACCACAACCAGAATTAGCCAACACAATGCCTCAATCGGTTGGCCCTGCCGCTGGCAAGCCCAGAGATCCCTCATGGCCCGAATCACGGCGAAGGCCTCGTGTTCCCCAAGTTTACGGCATCGTGCACTGCATAAAAAGGTCGCTAGGCATAATGCTTGACCTCGGTGGTATCGTTATGTGTATCATGTACGCGGCCAAATACCCTCCGAGAGTTGGCTCTGGTATTGTGCCGACAATTGGGGTAATGACCACCCATACGCAGTTTTTTCTTTCTTTTCTTTCATATCAAGCAATACTTAAACATACTAACTCTTTGTTTTCAGGCTTTTATTGCTTTGGCAATCGATCTCGCGGAGGTGATAGGCACAGCGAACGGGTCCAGACGAATTCCAAGAGCACACCCAGGCCTTACTTTTTTCATCGACTTTATCGTCATGATACTCTTTTTAGTTGGCTTTCTTATGCTATTTCTCTCCGATTTCGGCGAGTCGTCTAAGCCACGACCATGGCTGGATGCAGTGTCAGAAATGCTGATTATTGAATGCCTCAGTTTGTAAGGGTTTCTTCCTTCCTCCCTTTTTTGCTGGCCTTTTCTATGAATTCACTAACAATATGCCACAACTTAGCTCGATACGAATCATCTTTTTAATTTGGGCTTGCATAGATTGCTGTGTACGGAAATCTCAGAGGAGGCAGCGAGTGATTTATGTCCCCGTGGTGTTTCCTACCGATGCTCCAGGACCAGGGATCCCGCCGCCAGTGTATGGCTCGCCTGCCGGCAACGTCGTAGCAGGGGCAGAGCTCCCCAAGTACGAAACCGCTACCAATAGGAATCAGGCTGCCGCCAGTTAGAAAGGGAAATGTGGTATAGTTTGTCAATCGTAGGAGGACAACAGGATACTTAATCACTAATTGCAACACCCAAGATTGCAGAGTATATATTAATGAGCAATGGATAATAAGTCTTTCATAAAGAACTACCTCCCCGACAACTGACTGCTCCTTAATCAACTCGTGAGCTCAAGCTGGCTGCCAGATCGTGTTTTCTCAGTAAGGGCCCCAGCCAAGTTAATCATACCTTAGGCATCGCCTAAGAGCGCAAGGAATGCGAGGAGGAGTAAAGCGTGTCTTCCTTAGAGAGCGAACCCTCCTGGTCTTCATTATAATCTGTTACAAATGAGACAAAAGTTCTACAAGAGGTTATTAGTTTGTAAGCGTAGCAGTCTGGTTAATTCATGTAGACCAGTAGTCACACCTTTTATATAGCGACATGTAGACTCCGAAGTGGTACATAGTATCTCCCCCCCCAAGATCCATTATCACTCAATTGGTTTCCATGTGTTCCGGGATTCCATGCACCACTCGGGCGTAGTATAGGCCGAAGTAGTTTGATTACGGATAGATCATTTTCCCCAGGGATGTGATCATGATGTTGCAAAATGGTTCCCATCGATGATGTCAGTGACGGGAATTAAGAGATAAGCAGCTCGCTTGCACTGCCATGCATGGGGTTTGGAGCTCGGATAGCAACCCTTCTCAGTGAGTGTGCAATATCCGGCCAGCCGCCAAATCTCAGGTTGCTTCCTTTCTTTCTTACATGGATCTTGGTACATGCAGCCTGTCCCTCATATCCGCATGGTCACTCAGCTTCACGGAGATAAATGCCGGCCAACGAGCAACGCTCCGCCCATCAGTAAGCACATGGCATCAGCAATCCCCAGTTGGACAAATAAATTTGGCAGGCCAGTCACTGAGTATTTCAATTGAAAATATGGGCTTTGGAAGGAAAAACAGCTTAAGAAATAAGTTAGCTTGATTGAGCAAAGGTGGAGAGCAGTCGAGTGATATGAGTAAGATGGCCGGTCCGGTATGCCAACTGGCAATGGGAGCGGCTCGATTTTCTTGGTATCACTTCTTCAATGTGTCCAGACTCCACACGTAAGTTCATATTTGCTCATGTGAATTGATACGGGCAGGCTTTCAACCAGGGTGCGTAGCCAAGAAAGCCGCCCCGTGGACAGCGGCTCTGCTCAAGCAGATGTGTCAACGACGCCAAGATGCAGTCGAACTGTGTGTAGGGGTGCTTTCAGCAATGATTCGTGTGGTCAGTCGAGGCATCCGGTGTTTGTTTCCTCTTCTCCCACCCGCGGGTGTGCGAGATCCGCCAAGGGCTCAACCCGGCCCGCTGCAAACCATCGAGATACGTAAACAAAAACAAGGATTCCTTAGTTTGTCCGATATTTTCTTTTTCTTTTCTGCTTGAAGATAAAGGCGCTGTTAGTCCCACGTACCAGTTTTTCTCACCTGGAGCTTGATCGGAGGCTCGTTGGCAGGGCTGTGCAGAAACGGAAGCCACACGGAAGTGCGGAAGCACGGAGGCGGAACTCAATTGATCCGCAGTCCCCAACAAGCAAACCTGGTCGCTACTCCCCTGATTGATTGGTGAGACTCGGATTGTCCAACCAAAACACTCTCATCCATCCGTCCATCCATCCGCCCCTTTCGCATGGACAATCCACAACCCACGTTTATCAAATCTCGCATCGGCAACGCGTGTGACGGCTGCAAAAAGAGGAAGGCAAAATGCGACGGCCAACAACCCTGCAGTTTCTGCGTGCGACGCCGCCGGCCCGAGCTGTGCCACTACTCTCCCCAGAAGAAACCGCAACGCAGGCGACGACAACCGCTTCAAGCCGGTGCGGATGGTGATGGTGCCCATGCAGCGGATGATGCCCTGCGAGTTACCGCACAGCCAGCAGCTTCGGCGCATCGCAACCTACAGCTGCAGTCCCCTCTCCCATCCGTGCCGGTGCGGGAAGGTTCTACTATCGCACGGAGTAGCAGCCATGGCGGTGTTTCCAATACGGCAGAGCCTCCTCCCTCTCTCCCTCCTTCCCGTGCGGCCTCAACGCGGCCGTCAACTACCCAGGCGGTCATGGACGGTCCCGTTGACGATGCAGACGGTGACACCGAGGTTCCCAGGGAAGCCCGTCTCCTGTGTGACGCCGAGGGAAAGCTCATCTTTATCGGTGACTGTGCGCCCTTGTCCTTCTTCCAGTCGGTTCGGCAGCTAGTGACGAACCGCGTCGGGCCAAATGCCTTTGCCCCTGAGACGAGCCGGTACTCCGTCTTGGAAAACGCCCCAGCGGCGGCCACGGCTGGTCTCTTGTCCGCTCGGAATCTTGCCCCAGATGTCCGGCCGATCCATATTGCCGCCGCCGTGTCGAACTATATCACGGCGACCAGGGGCCTGGTTGACTTGTTCGACGAGGCCAGGTTAGTCGAAGACCTGCTCCTGTGGGCCAATATCGAGCAGAAGCCACACAATCTGACGTCGATCATAAACTACCTCGTCCTTGCCATCGGTCGCCTAAAACACGACCAACAATCCGCCCAAGTATACTTTGAATATGCTCGTGATGAGGCTTGGAAGAGCTTGAACGGTAAACTCGGAGTCGGGACCATCCAGGCCTTCATCCTCATCACCGTGTATATGCTGTGTTCATGCCAGATAAACAGCGCCTTTCTGGTGTTCGGTGTTGCCGTGAGGGCGGCACACTCTATCGGCGTCCACCGCACGGAGGTAAATGCTCGCTTTGGACCAGAGATTCATCGCCAAAGAGACAGATTGTGGAAGAGCCTGCGGGTCGTAGACTTGTTCTTGAGCGCATCCATGGGCCGGCCTCCGTCCACATCTGATGTCGACTGCACAGTGCCTTACAAATCCTTGGACCAAGACGGCAATGAAAATTTTGACCTGCTCAATGCCTCTGTCCAGATTCTTCTCATCCTTGAATGCATCGTCCTCGAAATCTACTCGCGCAAGAAGATATCGCTGCAGCTGACCGAAGGGATCTCTCTCCAACTCCGTGACTGGTCCTCCAAATGGCTTCAACAACTCAAGAATGTGATTGCAAACATGAACGAACCGAACAGCCAGGCTGACGTTGTTGGCGCATGCCAGGTGCTTTCTTCATACTACTACGCTGTTATGCTAGTGTCCCGCCCGTTCCTCATGTATGAGCTTGTGAGGCGGCTGTCGGACAATCCGTCATCACACGGTACAATGTCGTCAAGCACTCTAATCTCTGGCAAGTCAAAGCTCGCAGACGCATGCATCGACGCCGCCAGTCTCATGGTAGACCCCGTCCTCGAATTGATTGACCATCAAGTCCTCAATGGTCCCGTGCCGCTTTTGGTGTAAGAAGACGTCCAGACTAACACCGCCACCCCGGACTGATAGATGGAACTTGACTGACGCCACATGCAATAGCTCATGGCTCTTCGCCTCCTCACTCGTTCTAGGCGTGGGCCTACTGGGTGGCTTCGGGCGAATCCTCGAGAAGTACACACGAATGTCCATCAGAGCCCTCGACCACTTCTCCCAGTTCGACACCCACGCCACCCAGTACTCGCTTATTGCCCAATCACTTCTCACGACCGCACTAGAGCACCTCGAGAAGCGCGAGCTGCAAGAGAGACTTCGCCGCACAGAAAGCTCAAGCCAGCTCTTCGGACTAATGCCACACGACAACCCCAGCCCGACCGGTCGATCTCCCATGCGAACTACTACTATGTACTCGTCCTCTCAGGTGGCGACTCCGATTCCCAGGCCTCGCGAGTCGGTTGATCGGCCCTACTCGCAGCAGACATCCATGCAGGCAGTTCCTTCTCCTTCCCCCCGCTTTGGAAACCTCGACTCTGCCTTCATGGGCCTAGACTCGCTAATGCCAACACCAGACGGAACGTTCTGGATGTCATATCTCCAGGATAATGACCAAGGATCTGCACTAAATCTGTTTCCATTACTTGATGCTGGGGGTGGGATCGATCTCGCGCATCATCTCTAGTCCTCCCATCTGCGATGATTCAACACTTCTTACTTACGAATATCTCAACATACCTAAAAGCATTCTGGTATTGTACATTTCGTCAATACATAGAACCTAGACATGCCGCCTCACACTATCATTTCACAATACTTAATGCCATTACGACATCAACTTGGACGTGTTCTTGCTTTCTTAGCATCACCATTTGTTTCGCTCTCGCAGCAAACACTACAAATCCAACGCATCAATGAAGGGGACTAGACTCATGAACTATGACGACCACACCTTCTGCCAAGACTCCGTTTCCGGCAAAATCATTCACAAGGTGTTTCCAGCTGAAACATCGCTCCATCCTAGACGATCAATAGCACCGTTGGCGTGAAGTTATCTCCCCCAGCCCTACACCAACGGTCTGCCCGCCGGGAAGCCGGAAATAGTTGGCATCCAAGCCGTGTCCTCTCAAGGGATTCATGACGTAGCTGGCGGCCGCGGCCCTTCTTCTTTGGAAAGATTTATACTATGGTTGGGAATTAAGGCCCAGTCCTAAGCGCACTACGTGTAGGTGATGGATGCCAGCTGGCTAACTGCCTCCAATTCAGACATAGCTTCTTGATAGGTCTTGGCTCACATCATCAACCACACCTCAGTCAGGCACTATTGTCTCTCGCCCATAATCGGGTTGGGGTGGACTTGTCAATTCACCTCAGTCACAGACACGAATGTACTGGTCGGGGACAAAAGAAATTATTGATTAATTAAACTAAACCACAACCTCAGTCCTGCATCACCTCCCCAGGAGCCCTCTCCCGCTCCCTACCCCATCTCCTTCGCACGTAACCCGTGAAGCAGCTTAGTACTTGCCATAGCTGCCGTACTTTCCATAGTTTCCGTAGTCCCCATAGGTGGTCGGCTTGCCAGTGTCCTTGTAGTCGCCGTAGCTGGCATAGGTAGGGGGCCCGTTGGGCTTGACGTCGTTGTATTTGCCATAGCTGCCGTATCCTCCCTCTGGGGGCTGCTTGTAGTCGCCGTAGCTGCCGTACTTGCCAACCCCGGTGCCCTTGTAGTCGCCGTAGTCGCCGTACTTGCCCACACCTGTGTTCTTGTAGTCCCCGTAGTCGCCATATTCGCCCGGGTTGGCCTCTGCAACTGGGGCTGGGTTGGCCTCGGGCTCGGCCTCTGGGACAGGGGCGGCGAGGAGGACGGGGACGAGCCCGAGGGCGGCGAGGATGGTGAGCTTCATGTTGGAAGCGTATCGAGGTAATGAGGATTTGTGATTGATATAGCGAGCAAGCTGGGTCTCAACCGTCAAGTCTCTTAGAGTTGATGGTATATGATCATCATGGAGAGGCACCTGGGGAGCGTAGGGCCTTTAATGCTCTGTCCTGACAGCCCAGAAATCAGAGGCTGATGCTGGAATTCTCGGCACATGATGTTGAGTGCTCAAACATATTCTCCACCCGCGATCGCCAACTTGATCGAGGATAACCTCATCGGCGACCACGACTCGTGCTTGAGGGGAATGCCGTAGGGCAGTCGCCTTACTGCAACGAGCCCTAGTGAATCACGGAATCGAAGGCGAGGTCTGGTCAAGGTTCAGATAGTCGAGAATTTAACTCGACCTGGCTCCTGCTGCGCGGAATGTGACCGGGGTCGTGATCCCCAAGGGTCTTTTTGTCCTACATCCATGCCCACGATGATGTCTAGTATCATACAAGCCATGCTAACTCGCCTCAATAGGCACGCACGCCCGGAAACGGTGTAGCATGCAGATACTAGCCGCTGGCCGATGAATGTGTGTGTGCCGGGAAAAGAGATACGAGAATGCGGGGGACATGTCTGTGAATGGGAGCTTTGATAGGCGGCCGAGTGATGACCTACTATAGCATGCGGGACGGCATTCCAGTCAAACTCAATTTCTGTATGGGGGGAAGACCAAGTGGGCGATGACCGGTGAGATCTTCCACGTTGATTGCTCCCCGATTGGTCTGGTCTCAAGCTATCGAGGGCCAGCTGGCTTGTTGGTGCTGCGGGTTAGTGAACCTTCTTCTGCATATGAGAGATGAGATGCTGGTCTGTGATGCAACGTGATGATACCAGGCCCCGGTGAGGAGGCAGGATGCCTGGCAAGCAGCCCGGAGGCCGTGGAAAGCAAAACCACGCTGCGGCCATTGATCAGGTCGGGGGCTCACTCGCATCTCCCGTTTCACATCTGCCCTCTGTCGCCTCTTCTCCTCACTTATTTCCCTCCATTCCTTACATCGCTCCAGCTCGCGGTAGGTTTACCTCATCACCATAATGGCTAAGGAAGAACACCATCCGCTCGTTGAGGGTCAGGATGTTGATTCAGACGAGTACGACGATGGCCCAGAGTCGTCGCGGAGTCGGGCAGCATGGTCTTCCAGACAGCAGACTCGCTCTGGGCCATGGCTATCGTCTCCGGTCTTCCGCATGGTCGCCGTGGCCACAATCCTCGTCCTCCTCATCGTCGTGTCGGCGTTGATTGGGCTGCAGTTCCTCTCCTTCTCCCAACAACAGGCTTTACCTCCAGCAGGCCCAGAGTGCGCGGCACGCACGTCCATGTGGTGTAGGCATCTCCATCTCCTCTCATCTCAGACCAAAAGACACTAGATGAACACGTACCTCAGTGGCTCTGTTACCTCAATGAAAGGGAAGAAGAATGATAGTTAACATCTTTGATCAATGCAGCTCCGGTTCTACGCGATATCCCGATGAAATACGCTCCGGTAGACTTCAACGGTTCATTCATGCACGAGAATATCTACCGCCAAGTCGGGTCCCCAGAAGTGGACGCCGCGTGGGAGGCGCTCGGCGTCGACTGTAGGTTCCTCACAGCTCTCTCTCTCTCTCTCTCTCTCTCTCTCTTTCTATCAAAACAGCACTCGTTTGACTCCCATGAACAGATCGAGCAGGTGCCATTTCCTACGAGGATGGGCTCGCCAGCGGCCTAGACGAATCATATGCGCAAAGATCGCCGCAATACGGAGGCGGGTTCATCGTCAATGTCGAGGGCATGCATCACCTCCACTGCCTGGTAAGAGAACACTGGTGGTGCGTACTTCACATGGTCGATACTGACTGCCATGTAACCCAGAACCTAGTCCGGAAAGCCCTGTACTTCAATTACGATCACTACAGGGAGCTGGGCCACCATGCATTCAAGAACGACGAGTACATTCTGCGCCTGCATGTCAGTAAGTATCAACTTTCACAAGCTTACTCCTCGACCACCATGCGACTGCAATCACCCTCGTATGTCACTCAACAGTTCCCATGATAACTGACCTTTACAAGCGCACTGCCTGGATACCATCCGCCAGGTGCTTATGTGCAACGTCGACACCGGCGTCCTCGGCCAGGTCTGGGTTGACCCCGAGAAGCCCAACGCCTTCCCGGACTTCAACACCAGGCACATGTGCAAGGATTACGATGCCGTTCGCCGCTGGGCCAAGGATCTGCAGGTATTTCTTGCTCTCTGGGAATCATGTGATGACATCCATCCACTTACTGACTGGTCCCAGGCCCCTCCTTTGGAAGACGTGCCGGGGGATTTCCTCGCTCCGCCCATCTACGGTGGTGTCATGCCCAACACACCTTAGCACACAGCCATTATTAACATGCAATCACGCTTCATTCGAGGTGGCTGCTACGTTGTAATATTTATACTGGGTAGGGCATGATGCATATTTGTTTATAGTCGATTATATAGCAGTCGCAGGAGGCGAATAATTATCATCAACAAGGATAGACAGAAACAGTCGAATAATAGGATAATTCAATACAATATCATATCTTGAATTTATTTTATTTCATTCAGTTCATGTCATACGTGCTACAAGCCAGGTAAACCCCCCTCATCCCATACCAAGCACATCACAGTCGTCATTTTACATCCAACCCCCGTCTCATTGCTCCTTTTTCAGCCCGAGCGCGCCTCTCAGGACCTGCATGAATTTCCAGACATCCTCGAACCGCGAGTACAGCGGGACCGGCGCCACCCTGATCACGTCGGGCTTCCGCTTATCACACACGGCGCCGTTCTCCTCGAGCGCGACAATGACGCTGTCCAGCAGTCCCTCGGCCAGCAGCACGCTCAGCTGCGTGCCCCTCTGCGCCGGGTCGCGCGGCGTGAGTATCTTGAAGAGCTCCTTGCCCGACTCGGCGTTCATCTCGTCGAGCAGGTACTCGGCGTACGCCGTGAGCACGAGCGCCTTGCTGCGCAGGTCCCGCATCGTCGTCTTGCCGAACACGGACAGCGCGCCGGACAGCGAGGCCAGGTCGATGGCGGAGGGGTTGGACACCTGGTACCCGCCCGCGCCGGCCGTGGGCACGAACCTGTTGTCCATGTTGAAGCGCACGCTCTTGTCGCCGCCGTACCACCCCGTCAGGCGGGGGCGGTACGAGGGGCGGCCTCCCTCGGAGTTGCCCTCGGGCCACTCGACGCCGCCGAAGCGCTCGTGGACGAAGGCGCCCGCGATGGAGCCCGGGCCGGCGTTAATGTACTTGTAGGTGCACCAGCAGGCGAAGTCGACGTCCCAGTCGTGCAGCCTCAGCTCGACGTTGCCGGCGGCGTGGGCGAGGTCCCAGCCGACGACGATGCCCTTGGAGTGAGCGTGGGCCGTGATGCGGGGGATGTCGAAGTACTGCCCCGAGTAGTACTGGATCCCCGGGAGGAGGAGGAGAGCGGTCTCGTCGGCGTGCTCGTCGATGGTGGCGATGATCTTCTCGGTGGGGATGAGGAAGTTCTTGTCTGGCTCGATCTTGACCATGCTCTTCTCCGGGCTCAGGCCGTGCCAGGTGATCTGGCTCTCGATGGCGTAGTAGTCGCTGGGGAAGGGCCGCCACTCGAGGATGATCTTGTGGCGCTTCTCGGTGGGCTTGTAGAAGCTGGCCATCATGAAGTGCAGGTTGGCCGTGAGCGTGTTCATGATGACAATCTCGTAAGGGGAGCTACCGACGATGTCGGCCGACTTCTTGGCACAGTCGGCGGCCATGTCCTGCCAATTCGTCAAGGGCGAGTTCCCCAGGTCGGTGAAGTGGCCACCGACGCCGATGGAGGCCCATGTCTCGAGCTGGGCATTGATGTACTCGCGGACAGCTTTGGGCTGGGCGCCCAGCGAGTTACCCACAAAGTAGATGCCTTGCTCTGAGCCATCACTGGATGAAGCTCCATTTGTGGATGACCCATTGCTTGTGCCATTTTGAGTTTTAGAGGGATTGCCTATATCATGAGGGAGGTGAGTCAGCTTCACAGGTCAGGCTGATAGCTTGTTGAGGAGAGCACATACCGGGAATGGTTCCGTCCAGAGCCTTCTTCCTCAGAGACGCCCTGGTGGGGAGAATGAACTCGTCCCGCAGGTGGCTTAACGAGTCTTGGCTATCGAGGTTCTGGGCAAAGGAGAGGTTGTTGGCGTCGGAAGGGAAGCCAGCAGGCTTGCCGTTGCGAAGACGATCAACGAAGGATGACAGCTCCATGACGAAGTCCGGGGTCAGAGACGGAAGATGATGAGCTATCTCACCAGGGTGGAAGGCGTGATCCGTGAGCAAATTGTCGTACGATTTGAGCTGTCGTAGCGAGGATATAGAATCGAAAATGATGGTTTGTACCCTCAGGGACTCTCAAGAGCGTCGCAGTTCACACACTTTATGCACCAGGATCCGACAGCTGGGGGTGGTCGTTTTCTCCGATGCGGGCACAAGCGGCTCCTCGTCAATCTGCGATATCGCGCAGATCCACCTCTTCTACCGAGAGTCCGGCCGTCACTGATTATGAATGCAAGAGAGTTCACTGGATCCGTTCTTCCGCGCTTCCGTGCTTCCACCATCTCATCGCTCGCCCCCCACCACTTCCTCGCTTCCTCCAACACGACACTCCTCCCACTGCTGATCTAACCTCATCTTGTACCCTGCATGAGATAGATACTTCCCTTTGAGATTTCTGCTACCGACGATTCGTAGAGCTGGCACACCAACAAGTGTGAGGGGAGGGATGCGACGGATGTCTCATCAGGACAAATCTACACCATGGAGCTCTGTCCAACATGCATGGAAATCCCGTCACGTGTGTACTCCAACCGCTGGGCTTTCATGAACGCATAATGAAGTAGATCATTCAACATAATGTTATCCCTGCGCCCGGATCCAGCATCATGGGGTCATCAAATTTTGAAAGTATGCGAACTTTCTGCGCCTTGTGATCCGTAGTGGATCGCGGAAGCGGAAGCCAAAATGAAGCTTCCGTGAAATGACGATGGCCCACGGGAGAAGCATCCATGGCCATGGGAGACTCGGAAGGGAATCCTCTGAAGACAAACAACTCACTCAATTCCTCTTCAATGGATTCTTATAGATATTGCTAGTCTCTGCAACTATCATGCGTCATTGTTTCTCTCATTATCAGCAAGACAAAGCACCATTGGCTAATATAGAGGGCCAAAAACCATCAGAGGACCTCACGCAACCAGCCCTACCTTTCAACTCAGCCCAAAGAAAACAAGCTTCCAATCATGTCGCCGCATGCAGTACCGTACGAGACTCCTTTCCAGAAGTCCCAGGCAGACCTGCAGGAGTTTCTTGTCACCCGTAATGCCTTCCTTCCAGAGAGCAGCCCCTTGGAAAGACTACCAGACTCATACTATGAGCCTTGGGAAGCGATCGCCAGGGAGTTACCGAAGCACATTCAACAGGACACCATCCGCAAGGTTGTGGCCAACCTCCCAGTCCTCTCCACAGACAGATTACAGTCGGTAGAAGAATGGCGACGAGCCTATGTCATCCTGGCCTTTATGACCCATGCCCATATCTGGGGAGGCGACAAACCAGCAGAGGTACGTAGTAGCTCCATTCAGACGGTGCAGTCTGACTAGATGTCTCGTCAATCCTGAACATTCGGCAGTTGCTAACAGTGGTCTTGCAGATCATCCCCCCCAAATCTCCATACCCTTCCTCAAAGTGTCCTCGCACCTCGAACTCCCACCCGTTCTCAGCTATGCCGCAGCCAACCTGTGGAACTTTTCATGCTCGGGGCAAGACTTCACAGATCTGGAATCGCTCAAGACGCTCGTCTCCTTCACAGGCTCCAAGTCGGAGGACTGGTTCCTCCTCATCAGCGTGGCCATGGAGGCCAGCGGGGCCGGACTCATCGACACGATGCTCGAGGCGCTCAACGCCATCAAGACGAGAGACTACGATATCATCATCGACGCCCTCGGGGAGTTAGCCCGGCGCATCAAAGAGGTCGGCACCCTCCTGGAGAGGATGTACGAGCACTGCGACCCCATGGTCTTCTACCATCATATCCGCCCCTTCCTGGCCGGCAGCAAGAACATGGCCGACTCGGGCCTGCCCAAGGGCGTCTTCTTCGACGAGGGCGACGGGCAGGGCGAGTGGCGCCAGCTCCGCGGGGGTAGCAACGGGCAGAGCTCGCTCATCCAGTTCTTCGACGTCGTGCTGGGCGTCGACCACAAGGGGGATGGCGGTGTCCCGCCCCCACCAGGGGAGAAGACGTTCCACCAGCAGGTCCGAGACTACATGCCGGGCCCTCATGCACGGTTCCTCGTGCATGTGGAGCGGTTGGGCAGCATCCGCGAGCTCGCGCTGGCAGCGGCGGCGCCAGCGAACATCGGAGAGAGAGGGGAACAGCAGGAGAGGCTCAGCGCGGCGTACAGCGCGGCGATCGACGCGCTGACAGACTTCCGCAACAAGCACATCCGCATCGTCACGCGGTACATCATCCTGCCGTCCAGGCAGAGGTGGAACGGAGGGGGCCGGCAGAACCTGGCGAGCGCCTCGTCGTCCCTCGGCAAGGAGACGGGGCAGCTGACCGGCACTGGGGGCACGGCGCTGCTCCCCTTTTTGAAACACTCGCGGGACGAGACCGCCAATGCCGTCAGACTGGGGCGGTGAGGCGGTCGGATGATTCGAGCGGAGTGCCGGGGTCTGGGGTACGTTTTGCTTGGAGTTGGGAGCGAATCAGGCATGTGATTTAGGGGGCTCGCTGTAAAGGGCGATTTGATAGACGGCTAGCAAAAGCAAGCACGCGGTCCATCGGGCATTTGCGCATATGGGCTCATATAGAACAGCTAACGAGTTACGACATCATCAAGTATGATACAGGAATTGACTAGGATTGATTTGATTGTCTCTCTCACCCAGACTCTGTCCCTCACTCACTCTGTCGGCGGTCAGTCTCACTTCTGGCCCGCGGCGGCGCTAGACTCAGAACACGATGCAACGGCATGGATAACAATTTCATGGCGATAGTAATAAACGAGTTGAATGGTGAGATGGAGGGAGGCCCTGCGTCGTGTTCTGTTATGGCCCCACCCCATCTCATGCCTCTCTAATCTCCCGCTTCACTTTTACTCTGAGTGAGTTGGGCTGTGCTTGGCTATGCGCCTTGGATCTCAGGCAGAGATTCAGGAGACCCACCGGCCCAAAATTAGAACGAATTGGGCCTCTCGCATTCGCTCCACCCACTCTCACTCACACACAGTCACTGACCGCATCTATTACATGCATCGCAACCACCAGAGAGGCATGCATGCAACCCAACTCAGATGGAAACTGCCAACTACTCGAGCTAATCGGTAACGAGAATGCCCCTTCTCACCTCTCTTTCCTGCAATTTCCTCCGTCCTGTTTCATCAGAATGTGGATCCCCAGATCTGCAACCTCCAACACGGCCACCCTACCTACTCGTCTCTGGGTGACCGACGCGTCCGGTCTTTGTGCGGTCGGTAGCCCGGCTCTGCACGGTGCTCCCTAGACCATCTGATGTGCTCCAGGGCACTCATCACTGCGACAGTTGTCAGTCTCTGCTGCTCGGGCCATCCATGCCCCGCCACCTCTCTGGATGCCTTACCCTTGGCTTGATGACGAGTTGCTTCACTGTCTTCGTCCCATTGGTCCTCCGGCTCTCCCGATTGATCCCTCTGCCCTGCTTCCCGTGGCTCTATCGAGTCACCTGCATCGGGCGTCACAAAGGACTCTGGGCTGGTGGCCGTGCTGTTGTCCGGATAAGCCACCCCATGCCCAGCCCCTTGCTCCTCTTCGTCGTCGTCTTCCTCGTCCTCCTCGGTCTCTGCATCCCGATCGAAGGGTGGGTCTGGGCAGAAGACGATGTAGTCCGGTTCTGGTAGCGGCTTCTTGCATGTGCAAGTCCTGGCCGCTGAAACGCCGCGTCTGCTCCAGCGCCTGTGGCCGTGTGATTCCAGGGACGAACCAGAGTGAGACCTCCTGCTGGACCATGGCTCGAGGTCAATGCCGCCTCTGACGCTTCTTCTCTTGCTGCAGCAGGTGCTGTAGCTGCGCTGGCTGCTGCGGTAGTCTCCGGTCCTGTTCAAGGCGCTGTCGTCCGAGTCATAGTATCTGGTCCTGGCGAACTGGGCTGGGCTGCGATCCTCCTCACCGAAGAGGGTTCCAGGGTGATGCAGCATATCTGGAGAGACTGGCGGGTACCTTGACGGCATGTTGTGTGATGTAGTTGAGCGAGTCAACAGAGCTCTGGTTGACTGATATGGACCTGGCCGTGCACAACGACGGTGGTGTAAGTAGCCGGGACGGGAGGTTGTCCAGGCAATGAGTCCAGTGTCCCTGGTGATGTTTCTTCCAAATCCGAGTGAATTTGGATTGTTTATGTGGCTTATTTGATAAAAGGTAATGATTGCATGAGATGGGGGTGAGAGAAGGTAGGAGGGGAGGATGAAGGGGAGGGGGAGGGGACTTTATAAGGTGGGAGGCCGAGCCATGCTCAGCCTCGAAGCCAGCCAATCACATCACCCCTCGCCCAACGTCACCTCCTCAGGTCACTCCTCCTGCTCGTCCATCCTCCCCGCACGACTATGGAATTGCCTTTTTACCTTTCATCAGTCAACCTGTCCTCCATCCAGCTGCCGCGCAGCATCATCGCCGCAGAGACCACGTTACATACCAGACAAAGCCACAAGAACTGCCAGGACGCCTGGGCCTGTGTCCTCCGCGGCCTCCTCCCGCCGTGGCCTCTGCCTGATATTGCGGCACGGCCCCCGTAACCATGATGAACGGTAAAACCATGCCTTGCTGCTCTTGGGACGTGTCTACTGGTCTTCCTACACATTTGTGCGTGGGCCAAGGAGAGGGGTGACAGGCATAATTTGTGGTCGGTAACCCAGGCGTCAAGGACCGCAGTAACTCAATGGTGCGTGCCATCGTGAAAAGTTTACATCCTACCCACTCCCGGAGCCTACCGAAATACCCTGCCGTCGCCTGCCTCCGGAAGTGGATGAAATCCAAGCAGAGTGCCTTGCGATTGACGGTCCATGTCACATCACCCTCCTGGGTCGCTGTGACCACACCTTGTTTGCTCACCCGTGCTTCGCCACCACAACCACCATATAAGCATAGTTTTTCGGTAACTTCTTCTGCGATGATGCATGTCGTGCACGACGCTACTGGTTTGACTTGCAGCCTTTGTTCCACTAGTCCAGCCTGTTCCTGAAATCAATTCCTTGTTGTCGGCTGCATCCCACAAGCCAATGTGGAAAAAGGTCCCCCACTCCACTTGGCCGGTGGCGGACCGTTCATCAAGCACGGGTAAGCAGTAGGCCCACGTAAATCGAGCTGAGAGTAAGAATAGAAATGGACAGGCAATCAAATTGGATTGGAAAGGCAAAAGTTCCAGCGACAAACTGCAATTGTAACAACAAAATTTTCCATTGCCTTCCGTCATCAATCATGGCATTCTCACCGGCTGCAGGGTAGATCTTGAGGTGTGACACACACACGCGCTAGAAGACGCGCATCGAATGTCATCTCCCTGCCCTTTCGAGTCCTGTCCCTGACCACCCAAACACATCCTCTCCTGAGCAAGCAAAGGAGCGAACCAATTAGTTCCCGAACACACAGACTCCCGTTGTGCGCAACCATGCCACCTCGCAAACTCGCACTCGACGCTGCTGGGGATGGCGAGCCCACCGCGAAGAGACGCTCGTCCCGCCAGGCAACAGCCGCCGCCACAGCGTCAGCAGCGACGGCACAGCACAAGGCAGCCACAGCATCAGCCAAGGCTGTGCCCACCACTACAACCGCCAGGAAGCAGCAGGAGAAGAAGAAGCAGCCTGCCTCCAAGGATCCCACACCAGCCACAAAGCCCAAGGCCAAGGCCAAGGTCAAGTCCGGGGGGCGCCCAAGGCTGAGGCTGAGGACAAAGACGAGGCGGCGGCTGACATCGACGAGGCAGAGAAGAGGCCTTCAGCCTCGGGGGGAGGGACGTGACGCCAGACCCAGACCCAGCATCCCTCCCGGTCCAGAACCCGGAGACCGTCCGCCACGACGGCGAGTGGTACTGGCTCATGAAGGCAGAGCCCGAGTCGCGCTTCGAGGGGGCGTGGATGTGCGCTTCTCCATCGACGACCTGCGCGCATGCACGAAGCCAGAAGGATGGGACGGTGAGTTGTTCCCCTACCATTGTCCATGGGGAGAGAGGCATTGGTTCGCATCTTGGCTGACCAGACGAAATAGGAATCAGGAATTATGCAGGTTTGTAGTCATCCCTCGCTCCAAATGCTCGGATGACCAACGGCTAACGCCCCAGCTAGCACGCAACAACCTGCGAGCCATGAATGCAGGCGACAAAGCCTTCTTCTACCACTCCAACTGCAAGACCCCCGGCATCGTGGGCACAATGGAGATTGTGAGAGAGCACTCAGAAGACAGTAAGCCCTCCCCCTCCCCCTCCCCCTCCCCACCACTACCACTACACCAAACCCCCCTCCCATCATTTCGTGACATGTCGCAAAAGCCCAAACTCACGCAAGTATTCACAACCTAGAGAGCGCCCGACGCCCGGGAACGCCATACTACGACCCCCAGTCCACCCGCGACAAGCCCAGGTGGAGCCTGGTGCACGTCGAGTTCCGGCGCAAGTTCGCCGTGCCCATCTTCCTCCCCGAGCTCCGCGACCTGGGCACCGCGGGCGGGCCCCTCGCCCAGATGCAGCTGATCAAGCAGTCGCGGCTGAGCGTGAGCAGGGTCAGCGGGGACGAGTGGCGCACGCTGTGCGAGCTGGCCGACAGGAAGGCCAAGGATGCCGGGCTGGAGCACGAAGATGCGTGAGGAGGGAGGGGGCTTTTGTGTCTGGGAGGGGATTTGCGGTTTCGTCCACTCGGACAAGGTCAGGATGTCATTCATTCATGTTTGGAACGAGGTATGCATGCACTTTCATTCACCGGTGATATCGTGAGTTGGTTCATTCAACTGTTGACTTTAGCATGTAATTCTATTTCATGAATAGGAAGTTACTGGTGCTGTTCTAACAATGGGCTATGCAGCCATCTTGAAGTTGAGTTTAGCCTACTGAGGCGTGCGAGGTGCATCAATTGCCGGTCAATGCCAAGCGCTGACATGGATGTGATACCTCAAGCTGTCCTCCTCAGCTGGGGACACAAGAAATGAGCTAGCAAAGTTAAGGGCGATTATGGGCAGACCACTTTCTCTTGCACATTGCGGCATCACAAAGTGATATGAATTAACAATATTTTGTGTATCGCCTCTTGGGCATTCGCTATTGGCCCTTAACGATCTGATAACACCGATCGCAGGAAAATAAGCAGTATATAAATGTTTGAGTGTCTCAAATCCATTGTCACCCGTTGCTCCTGCAGCCGAGTCACAACCGTCTTGATCTCGCTGCCGCTCCACACACCTCGTCTTCTCCTACCTCGACGACCAGGTTGTGCCCTTACATCAAAGTGATGCCAACTTCCCCTCAGCTCGCTTCACTCCTGTCGAGCTTAGCCATTCTGGGGCGCCAGGGGTTGTGAGATCACACCGAAGCTGGCCGTGAGGGCAGACAAGCTAATCCCTCCGGGTGTGTGACAGCGTACATCCATTAGCTGCTGCACCCGCAGCTCCGGCCACTTGCGTGCTGTTGTCATATATCATACTGCTCCCACAATATTGAATTAGTTAGTTTCTCTCACGCTCCCTGGAACTACGGCTTCCCGACCTGGGATTGCCACAGGCGTTCGTCCTGCGTAGGCTTCAAAGCAGGCGGTCTCCAAGATGATGAATCGCATCTACACCGCCGGTTCGCTCGGCCCCCCCATTGTCCGTTTGAACTATCCGCAAATGTCTGAGACATGTGATGCTTCCTCCCGCCATTTGATGCGCGGGGAAGTAGGTTTGCGCGCGGACCCGTCCAGCTGTCCCACGCAAGCAAGTCACCAATTTTCCACAGCAGACCTGAGAAACGGGGGTTGTTGTGTCCGACTGATCGGCGGTGCAGACATGAAACTCGCGCTGAGGGACATGGCCCGCGGTATTAATAAAGCGGCCGATCCTGTATGCATCGATCCGAAGGCTGTCTCGAGCAGTCTGCCCAGTCCAGGTTGACTGCGGCGGATCGAAAGACGACACAGGCTGCGGCGCTGTCAGTTGCTGACACAGGAGGCACCCCGCGGTGACACCACTTGCATGCACCCACATTGCTAAAACGCGAACTGATAGGACGCCATTTGGATCTATTACATGCAGCCGACGGTAGATTTTTCTCTGGGCTATAGCTTCCCGCAAAGCCGCCGCATTTCTCGGGCCAAGCATTTCTCCCTTCTAGACATCGGTAGCCCCTCCTGAGTTGTACCGTCCCGGTTGATACATACGATATCTGATATACGAAAGTTAGGGTAGCACCACAATCGCCGTCTTAGCGAACCAAATGCCCCAGTGGGCGGGATAGCTGGCACGAGGAGGGGCCGAAAAGGGAAGCGACGGGTGGCCGCCGTACGTGTTCCAGCGTAAGATAGCAGTCCCAAGTTTGCTGCGTGTCGAATTGTGAGGCTGCCGCTGGTAGCGTAGACAGACGGCATGATGGTGTCCATCATCTGGTTCGGCTCGTCTATATCTTCGGGCCACCCCCTCGCCTGTTCTGAAGCAGTCATTGGGAATTAGCAATTCAGTTTGCCATTCAAATACATGAATCTTTGCAAGAAAATGGCCATGTCACCGCGCCGTACCCAGGCACTGAGCTTGATCAAGGCCGCCTGCGGCAGGTCAGTATGCACGACAGCTGCTGCTGCACAGAAAATACCACCTGGGTTTGTTGCCAGTGTTGGCCGCTTCGAAACATTTGTCCTGCCCGAGAAAGTAGATGGGTCACCCTCAAACCATGGTCTGGGCAAGGCAATGGTAGAGGCCTGGCGGAGAGATGGCATCCTGCAAGTGGCCATGTCGGGGCAACAGCAGCAGGTTTATCGGGAAATTCAGAGAATAAGCCGGCGTTTCTTTCGCAGGCCCCGTCATCAGAAATCTGCGTGTGTGGATGCACAGAGCTATGCCGGGTACATTGCCTCAGGTGAAGAGATCACCGACGGTATACCTGACTACTCTGAGATCTTCACGGTGACCAAAGATCTCCCACTGGACGACCAGCGAGTCATCAATGGTTGGCCGTGCCATGGGCCTTGCCCTTGGCCTGATTCTGGCATGGCCGATGTCATTCAAAGGTATATGGATGATTTGGCAGCCAACGGAGAGAGAATGCTGCAGCTTATCGAGTTTGGGTTGCATGTTCCGCCACAATCTCTGACCAAGTACACTGGAGATGGCTGGCACCACTTGCGGATGCTTAGGTATGCCTCCCCCCGACACCTACTTAGAAACAGACCCGTTACTAATGGTATCTTGCCCAAAGATTTCCGCCTTGTAATCGCACCAATGGCAGAGGAAAGGAAGGCCGGGGGATCGGCTCACACACAGACTATGGGCTGCTGATTATCGCCGCCCAAGATGATGTTGGAGGTAAGAAGAGCGATGCATATGAGCATAGTATGCAGATTATTCTGACCATAAGCCTAGGTTTGTTCATTCGTCCACCAAGCCAGGGCGAATGGTATGCCAACTGGGAGAAGAGCTCTGCAGGGCTACTAGAGGATGAATCTGGCTGGGTCTTTGTGCCGCCCGTGCCTGGTGTATTTACCGTCTTCCCGGGTGAGTGTCTTGCCGCTCGTGAAAACGGCCCAGGCTCGTTGCTAATGCCGATTTAGGAGACATGATGCAGTACATGACCAACTCCGTGCTATTGGCCACACCACACAAGGTCGGGCTCAACACGCGCGAGCGTTTTGCCTTTGCATACTTCCACGAGCCCGATTTCCGCGCTGTGGTGCGCCCACTCCCGGGATACAACAGAGCACAGCCACCCGTAGACGGAATCCATTATGGCACGCATTTCACCAACATGTTTTGGCGAAACTATCCGGATCGCCTGACGACGAGACGCCTCGAAGAGGAAGGGCGGTATAGGCTGCTGGGCACTAGTGACCTACGTGTTGATATGTAGGATAGATGACGCGTTCCGTCCTGCTCCCCTTGGTTTTTGGTGCTGGCTGGCCCTTATGGCACTGAGCAAGGAGACAGTGTGCTTCACGGACGAGTAATGAGGTTGGGAATCTCGAATATCTTTATTACCATTTGGGGATTTTCTTGCCATTTGGAGGACATTCCCCATGCTCCTCCATATGTACTGTACTTCATTATGTATATTTGCCATGTTGGAAATCGATTGATATGATGTCATCGTCGAGGTAATCCCTCACATTTTCTCGAAACTTCTGGTATGCTGGATCTGTTAAAAGATAATAGTCGCGATGCTCTACGGCATCAAACTCGATGATGAACGAGTGTGTGATACCGAACTGCAGTAATTGGAGGAGAAGTCAGATCATGCATCTTCTATGACTTGCCATCGGGCGGGTTACCTTTGTTTCCACAGCGTGGTTGGCGCCACCGTGGATGCTGCGGATATATGGTTTTTCCCATATCGGGTGGATGCATTTCTCTTTCAATTCCATCATGCCATTTGCGAGCTAGGATACGGGCGCAAGGAAGGCGGCGTTAATGGAGATCCCGGCGGTTGGGGCTGGTTACACGGCGACTTCAACACATACCTTGTGGATGTCTGCGGCTCTCGTGGACGGCTTTATCTTGAAGATGGCGACATGGGTAACGGGACTGGACAGACCACTGGCGTCCGAGAGAATATAGTATGGCACAGTGAAGGGATGCCGAGGGTTGTAGAGAAAGACGGTGATCAGTAGAATCAACGCCACACCGGCACAGACTAGGGAAGATCGGGTCTTCATGGTTTCAAGAATACACAGAGGGTAACGCGCGATGATAGAAGTAGATTGGCACTGTCTAATGAATATGAGAAGGAGAAAGAAGAATTAGAGTGTCGTAGGAGACGACGCGAGAGACATTGGCAAGTGCAGATGATCGGGCACCTTCCAATGAGCAGAGGAACAGGCGGGCAGAGTTTGAATAGGGCAGATAAGGAGAAAGAGCTACTCCGTGCACCTGCCAGATAACAAAGTATGTACCTCTATTAATACGACTTGATCATCATGGCAGTGCGAGCAATTAGCGATTTTCTGCAGCCAGTGCTAAGAGCTATCTACTTGCACGCTATGGAATCTTCTCACGGTGGAGTGGATGGAGACGGGCCAAGCAATATCAAGTTTGGGCAGAGGATTTGCAGCACTCCGTGCACCAGAACTAGGCGCTGTGTTCCAAAATTACCCCTGGGGACACTGTAGGATCATCACTTCTGCAACAGGACTGCCTGTCGATCAGCTGGTGGTGCGAGGCCCGGGGATTATCGTTTGCAAAACAAGCTTCTACGGTTCTTGAAACGTGGTATCTGCACGGTGTAATCGGCGTAATGGAGATGCGCATCTCCTTAATAGTGATAGGCATGGCCGCATGTTGGTGTCGGGTTGGAAGCTGAGCGCTGGCCGTTATCCATGCCAAGGACACCATACGTATGCTTTGCCGGTAGTTCTGTGCCTAGCCCGCAACTTGGACATCTTTACATGGAAATGGATGGGATCTCGTCTCAGACAGCCAAGGGCGAATGAATTCTAATCGTGTCCTTTTCTAGCCCGATTCGTCCATGGCGTCATGAGTGAATGGGATATGCTTGGTGCGCGCAGAGGGTCAATTGCTCTGGCGGATTTAGTCCCCAACTGAGAGACAGAAAATAGCGGCCACTACGGCGGGATTGGACGGACAACACATCTCCAACCCAATGCCTCCGTCTTGCGCAATTCATATGCACGAGCAGGCTTAGGAGGTATTGTAGTCAGCAAGCAAACCATTCTCGTTACGTAGACGCCTCATTTGCGCGCTACCACAGCGTGGCTTGCTTCTGAAGCTACCCAAGTCATGAGCGTCTAAATCCCCCTCCTCTGACGAGCTAGTGGGATCAACTCTGATCCTTCTGGAATGCAACACCCCAGCATGAGATAATGATCCCTCTAGACCTCCCGTTCAGGGAATTCTGGCTTGGATTATAGACTTTGCATTCTTCAGGCGTTGAACTTGTTTTGAAAAATCTATCCGTGCCGTTTTGTCCCGAGACGGGTCTAAGACAGCCCCTGGAAGCAGCTCCACTGGGAACCCAACTGCCAAGGCCAATGTTAGATGTAATGACAACCAGTGCACCGTCCAGAGCATCCATGCATGTAGGTACTTAAGCGTGAGTGTGTATGTGTTCGATTTCCCGAATACGCGTGCGACACATTGCGGTGCGCCCCTTGTCCCCTCCAACGGATGACACATGGTCAATACCGAGCTCCATGTTACGGAGCTGTGAGCTCCGCCCGGTTTCCACTGTGGATGTGCAGCAAACCAAACGCAAGCAGCTTGACGGCCAGAAATGCTGTTGCTTCAAGTGCCGGCAACAACCAGGACGAAAGCAGCAGCATGGTAAAGCTCGCCATGTGTATGCACAAGAAGATTGCGTCCTCCCATACAGCCACCGGCAATAGGTTGCAACCCATCCATCGCCGGCAGACGGCAGCAACGCGGGTCTGCCGGCGCATCGTATTCGTTTGAACCTGCAGCCAGTCACTCAGGAACCCCGCCACATCGCCGCGAGATGGTTGGCTGCCGGTGATTGCTTTCGGCGATCTCCTTCAGAGCGCGATTATTATCAGATCCTGCTTTTCTCCTCTCAGTGATGGGCTGAAGTGGATTTGCCATAGCTTCGAATTCTGTAACGCCTAAGTGGGTGTCAGTAATGGCAATTCAGCGGGCATCATGCCTGAGAGACAATATGGATGACTTGCTGAGGGCTTAGCACTAACATAGGGACTTTTTGATCCTGAGGATGACCACTAACGGTGAATCCCTTGGCCCTAGCCACACAATCAGCTTGCGTCGACACATACCAGCTGGAGCGCCCCGTGCATACATCCCTTTGTTAACCTTCTTCTCCAGCGAATAAATGAGTGAATGGGAGGTTTGATGCGGAGGCTCTGGCCAACGAGGATTCCCCACCAGTCCCGGACCGGACAAGTCTCCACGCGGCAATGGAGCTTTTGTGACCCAAGCTGGCCGGGAGTGATGCCTGCAGTTATGGGGTGGCTCAGTGATGACGCAGGGATTTTTGCTGAGCTCCCCGCGGCAAGACAGATGCAACAAACCTAGTACGTAAGAGTGGGAGAGTCACATCGCATCTGGGCTGAGGGGTGTCTGCCCGTCGTTGGTTGGAGCGAGCACATTGAAATCCCAAAATGCCTGCCCCCAACTTGCCTTGGAATTTACCCAGGTGGGGGCACCGCGATAGGGGGCTCGCGTGCTGTGTTCGATACCGCCTAGACGGAAAGGGCAGAAAAAATACGGGCATCCATCAGAAAAAAAGTAAAATAGGGTCGACCCCTAACCCGGCAGCGGTAGTGGCTTGGAGACGCTGGTTTGGGGTGGCACAGCACCCATACTTCCAGCGCATGTGCATACTGCCAGGGCAGCTCCACCGGCGGGCACCCTCTCATAGGGCAATCTGCCTCTCACCGCCCCAGCTGTCCTAAATGGAAACAGGGGTTGGCGAGGTTCTGCATCAACCTTGCCGATGCAGCTCCTCGCACGCACGCAAATATTCTCGCTGCGACGTCTGCTTGTCCCTCCCTTGAGCCCTTATCAGGCTTCGACCTTCCGTTCCCTACGTCTGCTCTTAGTTCTCCCCCCTCATCATCTCCTCGTGATTGCTTACGTCTCTGGCCCTTCCGTCGACCTTAGGTGGCATTGGCTTTGGCTGTGTGACGGTATCAATTGCGTTGGCTTGATATTGTTCTTCGCATTGGCCACCTAGCGAGGTGACCCCCTCGGCGGCTTCAGAGCAGCCCAATCCAAGCTTCTGAGTAAGTCGCACCAGATTATTCAGAGATGCAAACGCGTTTTCTGTATAATGCGCAGACGCCGCTGCCTCTGACCTTTCCCCCTTTCCTCCCTCTGGCCAATTGGCTCCGCCATCTTTTGGTCGTCTTCAAGTGCTTTACATGATTTAACTTCACCCTCGCATCATGGACGCTGCCGTTCAAGAAAACTCTGGCTTACAACCTCCGATAGACTCGAACAATCGATCGTTAGACGGAACCTACGACCCTTCGATCAAAAGTACAAACCAATGTCGTAAACGCCGAGTCACCTTCTCCGAGCATATAGACACGATGAACTCTTTCCTCCCCAGGCATTTCCGGGGCGAGCCCTCGGTACAACAGAACCAAGCACCCACCTGGCTGAGCAAAAAAATCACTCCCATGGTGCAGTTCCTCTCGCGGCTCGCCTGTGGCCACCCGATCCATACGGTCGTTGTCGTCGCGCTGCTCGCCAGCACCTCATACGTAGGCCTGATACAAGATAGCCTTTTCGATCGAACTGTCCGCGCCGGCAAGGCCGATTGGTCGTCCCTGACCGAAGGTAGCCGCACGCTTCTCGCCAGTCCCGATACTACGTGGAAGTGGCAGTCTGTCGAGCAGGACGCCGCCCCGACCACCGATGTTGATCACCTCGCCCTCCTGACTCTCGTTTTCCCGGATACCCTCTCGAGCGATTCACCGAGCACCGCCCCGCTCTCCCACACCGTCCCTACGCCGAGTAACCTCTCCATCACCGCCCCCTCCCGGGAACAGAGAATTCGTTCACCACCTACGCACAAGACAGCATCCTCGCCTTTGCCCTCCCATACCAGCAGGCACCCGAGTTCGTGTCCGCTGCCCAAGAGATCCCTAATGAGGATGCTGAGGAGACGGAGACGCGCCATGGCCGAGAGAAGAAGATGTGGATCATGAAAGCGGCCAAGGTCACTACACCTAGTAACGCCATTCAATGGGTCAAAGATGCGTGGTCCGAGTTCCTCGACTTGCTCAAGAATGCCGAAAGTCTTGATATTGTTATCATGGTACTTGGGTACCTGTCCATGCACCTGACGTTCGTCTCTTTGTTTGTCTCCATGAGGCGCTTGGGCTCCAATTTTTGGCTGGGCCTCAACACGATCCTCTCTTCCGTCTTCGCTTTCCTGTTTGGTCTCGCCGTTACTACTAGACTGGGTGTCCCCATCAGCGTTATTCTTCTCTCTGAAGGCCTGCCATTCTTGGTAGTTACCATTGGTTTTGAAAAGAACATTGTCCTCACCAGGGCTGTTCTGTCGCATGCCATCGAACACCGCCGCGTCCAGATCCAGAACTCCAAGTCTGGAAAGAGGAGTACTGAGCCCGTCACCCAGAGCCTCATTCAGTATGCCATCAAAGCCGCCGTCAAGGACAAGGGTTTTGAGATTGTCAGGGACTATGCTATTGAGATCGTCATTCTTGTTGTCGGTGCCGCCTCTGGCGTCCAGGGTGGTCTTCAGCAATTCTGCTTCCTTGCTGCTTGGATCTTGGTCTTTGATTGCGTTTTGTTGTTCACATTTTACACTGCTATCCTTAGCATCAAGCTCGAGATCAATCGCATCAAGAGACATGTCGACATGCGCATGGCTTTGGAAGCCGACGGTGTTAACCGCCGTGTGGCTGAAAATGTGGCTGAAGGCAACGACGATAAGGAGACTTCCCTTTTCGGGCGCAAGATGAAGAGCAGCAACGTGCCCAAGTTCAAGGTCATCATGGTCACTGGATTCGTTCTGATCAACGTCATCAATCTCGTCACCATTCCATTCCGTACGCCTACCTCCCTAAACACGATCCGTTCGTGGTTTGGTGGTCTTGGAGGTGTTGTTTCCAGCCCTCCTGTGGACCCCTTCAAGGTCGCCTCCAACGGCCTGGATGTTCTTCTTCAGGGCGCCAAGTCGAGCGGCAAGGCCACCCTGGTAACTGTGCTTACCCCTATCAAGTATGAGCTTGAGTTTCCCTCAGTCCACTATGCCCTCACTGGCTCCATCAGCGGCAGTGGCTCCCTGTTCGAGAATGGCCTGGGTCTGGAGGGATACGGTCTCGGCGGTCGCATGGTCGGAAGCCTGTTGCAGAGTTTGGAAGACCCTGTCTTGTCCAAGTGGATCGTCATCGCTCTCGCTCTCAGTGTTGCCCTCAACGGCTATCTCTTCAATGTGGCCAAGGCTGGTATCAAGGATCCCAACGTGCCCGATCGCATCATCGACCGTAATGAGCTGGCCAATGCTGAGCGTTTCAATGACACCAGCACCACTACGCTTCCCCTTGGCGAGTACGTGCCGCCAACTCCTATGCGTACTGAGCCTGCTACACCCGCCATGACCGATGATGAGGGTGACGGAGTTGTTCCCCGACCAAAGGTGAAGCAGGACTCTACCGTCATCCGCAGCATTCCAACTCTTGAGCAGTTGATTGCCGAGAAGCGCGCCCACGAGCTGAACGATGAGGAGGTCGCTCTGATGTCGCTGCGTGGAAAGATCCCTGGATACGCTTTGGAGAAGAGCTTGAAGGATTTCACCCGCGCTGTCAAGGTTCGCCGAACTATCATCTCTCGGACCAAGGCTACCCAGGAGCTCACCCATACGCTCGACCACTCCAAGCTTCCTTATGAGCATTACAACTGGGAACGTGTCTTTGGAGCCTGCTGCGAGAACGTCATTGGTTATATTCCTCTTCCAGTGGGCGTCGCCGGACCTTTGGTGATTGACGGACAAAGCTATTTCATCCCCATGGCAACGACTGAAGGTGTGTTGGTTGCTAGCGCAAGTCGAGGTTGCAAAGCCATCAATTCTGGAGGTGGTGCCATCACCGTCCTTACTGCTGATGGTATGACTCGCGGTCCTTGCTTGGGCTTCGAGACCCTTGAACGCGCCGGTGCCGCCAAGATCTGGTTGGATTCGGAAGATGGTCAGGACGTCATGAAGAAGGCCTTCAACTCGACTAGTCGCTTCGCCCGTCTGCAGAGCATGAAGACGGCCCTGGCCGGAACTAACCTCTATGTTCGCTTCAAGACAACTACTGGTGACGCCATGGGTATGAACATGATCTCTAAGGGTGTGGAGCACGCGCTTGCCGTCATGGCCAACGAGGCTGGTTTCGAGGATATGCAAATCATTTCGGTTTCTGGTAACTATTGTATCGACAAGAAGCCTGCCGCCCTGAACTGGATCGATGGACGTGGAAAAAGCGTCGTTGCTGAGGCTATTATTCCTGGAGATGTTGTTAAGAACGTACTCAAGAGTGATGTCGATTCCCTTGTCGAGCTCAACATCTCAAAGAATTTGATCGGATCTGCCATGGCTGGTTCTATTGGTGGATTTAACGCCCACGCGGCCAACATCGTGGCGGCCATCTTCTTGGCCACTGGTCAAGATCCCGCCCAGGTTGTGGAAAGTTGCAACTGTATCACCACCATGAGAAAGTAAGTCAACCGTGCTCACCATATCACTCCATGTTTTTGATGATTGGATGCTAATGATTCTCCTTCGCACTAGTCTCCGCGGCTCTCTCCAGATCTCCGTCTCCATGCCCTCGTTGGAGGTCGGTACCCTAGGAGGAGGTACCATCCTCGAGCCTCAGTCCGCCATGCTCGACATGCTGGGTGTCCGTGGCTCCCACCCCACAAACCCAGGTGACAATGCCAGACGCTTGGCTCGCATCATCGCTGCCGCCGTCCTCGCTGGTGAGCTGTCGCTCTGCAGTGCCCTCGCTGCCGGCCATCTGGTCCGAGCCCACATGCAACACAACCGAAGTGCCGCACCATCCCGCAGCGGTACTCCCGCACCCCCGGCCGCCATGACACCCGTGTCTATGGCGATGACCTCTGCGTTGGATAAGACCAACGGAGCCAATGGCACCCCGAGTGCTGCTGCTGTCCAAAGGTCTAAGCGATGAGTTGATCTCATACAGAATGGCTTGGGCGCCGTGTTAGGAGTTTGAATTTGTCTAGAAGCCTGGATTATCGCAGTAGAAGTATTTGCATACCCATCGCAAGGGGAGGGCGACCATGCCCTCACCGTGCTCTAATTATCGTTAATTCATTATTTTTACTTGTTAAATGTATCTTCTAATTGGGTGAGCGAAATCTACGCATGTAAATACCTTGAGTCTTGAAGATGCTTAACGTTACGGTTTCCCACCGCAGCATACTTAATTAATATGTTCTAAACCTCAAAAAGGCAAAACAACAACAAGTAGACCTCACATTTGGATGAAACGCCCAAAAGAATCCCATACTCCTCATGAAAACCCCCTCCAGTCCTAGGTTACTCGTCATGCCGTCATAATGCCAACGCCCTCACGCGCGCCACCTCTTCCCCGTCAAACGAGATCATCTTGACACCGCCGCCGATGAGCTCCCGCCTGCAGTCCGGCCAGCCCTCCGGGGAGACGGGCCGGGTGCCCTCCTCGACGATGTAGGTGGTGTACCCTTCCTGTACGGCGTGGAGGGCGGTGGCGCGGACGCAGTAGTCGGCGGCGAGGCCGACGACGAAGACGTGGGTGGTTTCCTCTCTGCGTAGGCGGTCCGCCAGGCCCGTGTCCTCGACGCGGAAGGGGTCGTAAAAGGCCGAGTACATCTCGAGGTCCGGGCGGGTGCCCTTGTCGAGGACGGCGTGGAGGGCGTCGGCGTCGAGCTCCGGGACGAGCTGGGCTCCCGGGGAGCCCGCGACGCAGTGTACCGGCCAGAGGGTGGTGACGTAGGGGAGGTGGGAGGGGTCGGTGGGGTGGTGGACGGTGATGGAGGAGGTGAAGGGGGAGGTGTCCGGGTGGTTGGGGGAGAAGGAGATGTGGGAGGGCGGGTGCCAGTCGCGGGTGGCGAGCTTGAGGGGGAAGGGGAGCTGGAGGAGGGAGTTTACGGTTGGGGAGATGTCTCTGCCGTTGGGGACGGCGAGGGAGCCGTTCTGGAGGAGCAGGGTGGTTAGGCGGCGGCGTGGTTTTGTAGGGTGTTTAACATCTTGGAGAGGGATGGATGATGGGTTTGATATCAAGCGTGAGGGTCATACGGGGACGTACAGGGGGGCAAAAGTCTTCTTGGAAATCCACGACAATGAGAGCGGGCTTGAATGGTTTCGGAGCCATGGCTGGTTTACTGAGGCGGGGCCTGCCTCCGGCATGGGTTGGTGGATGGAGCTATTGAGTGATGAGATATTTCTGCTGTTGTTCACTGAGCAGGTGATGCGCCATGCGATGATGCTCTGGCGGCTACTGGTGGAAGGCGGGGAGAACAGACGAGGCTTATCTTATCGCAGCCACTGTGGCTGCCCCTCGTTTTGAGCCTCCTCTTCCATTGGCTCGGAGGGACCCGTGGTATCAACCTGCACTATTTGCGGCACGGTCTGTTTGGCCACATTTCGAAAAGGCAATGGAGCGCACATGAGGCGAAGACTAGTTATGCGTCCGAGGATGGTAATACACCACTGAGCGGCCGCTTGCTACGGAAATAGCTATCGCCGCGCGGGCAGCAAAGCAAGTGGTGATAATTCGTTCTCGTTTTCCTAGAAGCCCCACATCCACTAGAAGCACTTGACGGCGGGAGCCGGCACTATAACCAGCGATTAGCGACGAGAAATGAATAGACCCCCTTTTCTTCCAATTTCTATCCACGCAGCGGCCGACCCTCCTCGCCTTGGTATCCCGTTTCGATGGATGCATCAATCATGGCGAGAGCCTCGGTATCTTGCCAACTCGCCTAGCCTGGAAGGAGTTTCTTTCAGGCACAGGTTCTACCTATTAAGGCAGTAGGTACTATGGAATACATGAAACCGCTGTTCCCTAGACCTGGAAAACAGGGGTCCATGCATTCAATTTAAGACACGCGGGACTACCCACCTCTGCTCTGAGATTCGGGACATGGCTGCACGTTTCAATTCCTAGACGGGATATGGAACATTCCAGCCGCGGTGGTTACTGAATCAATCCATGTCGGACGAAGGCTCCATCCAGGCCATAGTTGAAATTGAATGCAGAGAGACGATGGCGCTATGCTATAGGGGCCAGCTATGGGCAGCTACTGGAAACCACTTGAGATGTCGGTAGGGTATTACATCAAATCGGCTCCTGCCTCATGGCCCGCGTAATTGGGATAGCCGCGCGGCAACTTCCGCCGTTGGAGGAACCTCGGAGTAGCATCAGGCAAGTCAAATGGCAAGCACCTACCAGGTCGGTGACAGATTTGGCCGTGGAAGGTAGTAAGCATCGGAGTTATTGCTTGCGAGGGTGCTGGGAGGAAGCCGAGGCGATTAGATTGGAAACTCTGTCCTCTCACCGCAGAGGTATCTCACCATGATGAGAGTGGTCACGGACGCACGTGCAGCCATTTTTGTATTTGTGCTTGGGCGATGGACCTGAGCTGAGGCGCTCGTCGATTATGTCCTAAAACATTCCTCCACACTCGTTTATTCGCCTCGTCTGGTGCTAGCAATAGCCCACTACCAGCTGTGTCCCACTGGGTCCGCCAACGAGATCAACACATTAAGAAATGACCCTGCCTGTCAGCCGCTGCATCTGGTTTGGTGGAGCAGCTTCGATGCTGCACCCGGGCCCCTCCTAGCCTCCGAAGTCCCGAAATCCTGGAAATTTCATCCATTTGCTTTAGCACATTCGCACCCTTGCCCTCATATGCGCAACCACTGGAGTAAAAAGCTGCGTGGTAGAGGAAGCGTCGGAGAAACGAAGAACAGGGGGGAAAACTAGCCGCAAGCCCAGCAATAACGACGGGTTTCCTTGCTCCTCGCCTCGATCGCCGTCAAGCAATAACCTACAGACTATCAACAGCTGACTGGCTTGTTTGTTTAGTGTGGTGCGGCGGATCTTACTGTGTCGTCGAGTTGCGGACTTCGCTTCGCTCCCGAGTCTGGCCTGGTCCCAGCACTGAAGCTGCAGCTAAATACAGGCCCCCTTCTCTTCCGACTCCCGAGTGTCACGCTTGCATTTGCCCGCGACACACGCCGCCACCAACCAACCAGTCTGTGCATAAACGAATTGATCGACCCAGCCGGCTGGTCATCATCGTGTCCATCGTTGGTCCTCTGGCGCGCAGAGCAAACCACCAGCCCGCGGTGTCTTGCATACTGCAGGCGCTGATCGCTCAGGCCCCGCGGCCAAGGCACGCCACTTCTTCGCAACGGGGCTCTCGCAATCGCCAGCCCAATCCTGAGTCCTGGTGTTGCGGTTGGTTCTCCTTGCGCGGAACGCAGCCCTTGGAATTGCACAACGTCGCTTTTTCGTCGTGTGTGTCTTGATGAGGCTGGCGGGGGGTCCATCTTGAAACAGACCATGTGCTCCCTGCTGCTGCGCCAGCCCGCCTACCTACTCGGGTTATACGCGTTGATCGCCTGTGGCGTCGCCTTCTGTGCTGTCGTCTATCTCGTCGAGCGCTTCATCGTCAGCGTCCCCTATCCCGATAACATCCCTCTGATCCGCGAGGCCCCTGGCGCACGGCGATTCAGTTTGCGCACGAGATGGGCTTACTACACAGATTGCAAGGCTCTTTTTAAGGATGCCTGGGACAATGTAAAACTCACCCACAGAAGCTCACACTTCCTCCAACCCATTGGCGCCCTGCGCTTTTTGGCGCTTTGGTCCAGGCTTGCTAACCTGAATTCTAGTATCTCAAGCTTGGGAAACCAGTCGTTATCCCTGGCATGGGTTTTCGCAAGGAGGTTCTGCTGCCGCCCAGCATGATCCGATGGGTGCTGGTGCAACCCGCAAGTCGCCTCAACGTCCCCCACGCGATGGCGGAGATGGACCAGGCCAAATTCACCCTTGGGCACGACGGCCCTATCCTCGACAGTTGGCAGGGATTGCTTGTGAAGACGGAGCTTAACCGAGTGCTCGAGGCCATTTGCGCTTCGCTCAATGACGAGCTTGGCCGTGCCTTTGACAAGCACTTTGGCGATGACGAGGAGAACTGGGTTGAGTTCAAATTGAGAGAGACTATCAGCAGGGCTATCGCACAAGCCAACAGCCGCTTCACTGTTGGGCTGCCATTGTGTAAGACATCATTCTTCGTCTCCCGAGGTGGAGTTATTATATGAGAAATAATGACGCCTCACCTTTCGCCTTGAATACTAATGGGAGGATAACAACTAGGTCGCGACCCGGAGTATCTCAAAACAGTACTAGATATCAACGACGGTCTGCTCGCCAACGGAGGCCTCATCTGTGGCCTGCCCACTGTCCTCCAGCCCCTCTTCGGACCCATCATTGGGATCTCTCTCCAGCAACATATCAGCAAGGTCAAGCGCTGGCTCATACCCCTATGGAGGGAACGGGTAGCCATAGCACGCGCTGATGAAAAGGACGAAGGCAGCACGAATGCACCTCTAGACCATGTGCAGATGATGGTCAAGTTTGCATTGAAAGAGCGCCCAGAGGAGATTAATGACCACGAACTCATTGTCAGGCGGATATGTGCCCAGAATTTCGGCGCCGTCCACCAAACGACTCTGCAGGTCTGCAACCTGCTACTGGACATTCTCGGCTCGGATGTGGAATACGACACTATCAACGCGCTGCGCAAGGAGTCTGACGACATTCTAGGGACCGAGGACGATTCGGATCGGTCCAAAAGCCAATGGACAAAGGCCCGTGTGAATAGCATGGTCCTGGCCGACTCTGTCTCCCGCGAGACGCTTCGTCTACACGCCTTTGCCAATCGGGCAATGATGCGCAAGGTTATGGTCGATGGTGTGACCACCCCCGAGGGTTACAATCTACCCAAAGGCACGCTCGCCTCATTCCTCTCTTATCCGGTACAGACAGACAACGATGTATACCCGGATGCGCTCAAGTATGTGCCATTCCGGTTTGTCGAAAAGCGTGATGAGGGTGCGCCAGTCACATTTGTCACGACGAGTAGCGAGTATCTGCCGTTTGGACATGGCAAACACGCCTGCCCGGGCAGGTTCTTAGTTGACTTCGAGCTCAAGATGATTGTGGCGCATGTCTTGCGGAATTATGATATCAAGTTCCCTGCCGAGTATGAGGGCAAGAGGCCGCCGAATGAATGGATCACCGAGGCTTCATTCCCACCGAACGGAGTAAGAATATGTGTGAGAAAGAGGAAAAAAACATAATGATAATTGAAATCGCTTCGACGGAAATGATTTCTTTCGAATTCTTGATTTACGGCGACTGGCGAGCTTGGAGTTTTGCACAAGGTATTCAGGGTGGCTCTTTGCGGAACAAAAAGAACGAATGGATATCTCTAATTACCCAACTACACACACGAGTATAATTTCCTACTGTAACTAGTCATGTACATATATGAGTGGCTAATTATTTAATCTTCAAGTAATGTATTGCTTTTGATGTCAGATGCTTGGGCTATCGGCGTGCCTTGGTGCTGAGCTCGGTTCTAGTCTATCTAAAGCAATCCCAACACGCGCCTCGGTGCCGGATCATTCCTCGTTACAGGTCAGTTTCCTTCGATTCCCAATCCTGCTCATACACGATCATCTGAACCAGAGTTACCCTGAGAGCCACCCCGCTTCAAATCGCGATCGACAACGTCGTCGAGCACCGTCAGCCCCTCCCTCTCGGCCTTCACCCTCGCCCTCTTCAGCCTCCTCGTGTCCGCCTCCGTCTTGCGCGTGACCCACCAGGTCGCGAGCGTGGTCAGCGTGCAGAGCCCCACGAGACCCATGGCGCTGGCGAAGCTGGTCCGGTACCGAGGCGCGTACTTTGACTTGAAGATCTGGGGGCCGATGGCGCCGCCGATCTGGCCGTAGCTGTTGACGAAGCCGATGCTGAAGGCCGACCCCGTGGCGCGGGAGGTGGTCTGGACGCGCCAGGGCCACATGAGCGGGAAGAAGGCCGAGGTGAACGCGTTGCCGATGAGGGTGGCGGCGTAGACGGCGCCGTTGGAGGGGTAGGCGACGAGGACGCCGTAGCAGGCCATGACGACGATGAAGACGCCGAGGGGGTAGACGGGGCGGGGCAGGCGGCCGTTGTCGGCGAAGTACCCCGTGGCGCCGATGACGAGGATGGAGAGGAGGGAGATTGGGAGGTTGAGGAGCTGGGCGCGGGCGATGGTGGTGAAGCCGAGGTTGGCGATGACGGTGGGCTGGTAGAAGCGGACGCCCGAGGTGCCGACGGTGAAGGTGGCCCAGATGAGGGTGAAGAGCCAGAGTCGGCGGTCCTTGAGGGCCTGGACGATCTCCTTGATGTTGAAGTCCTCCTCGGCGGCGCGGGGGGCGTTGGGGGGCAGGCGAGCCTGGATGAAGGCCTTTTCCTTGTCGGTGAGCCACTTAGCTGTGGGCGGGACTTTGATAGGGGAGGTCAGCCCTGAGACGACGACGGGTTTGGATGGATATGTTGGTCGATTTATACTTACAGTCTGGTAGGATGAACTTCACGACGACACCAAATACTACTGTTACGAGGCCCTCGAAAAGGAACAAGTACTGCCAGCCGCTGAGTCCGCGGGCTCCAGACACGGTATCGAAGGCAAAAGCGAGTAGTCCACTAAACACTCCAGATAGATTTCCGAGGATGTCTGTAGTAATGATTCAGTTGGCGTGGTTCATGCTGGTATAGAAGGCGGTAGACTTACAGAAATATAGGAGGCGAACGGACATTTCGTCAGGTCGGTACCAGTACGAGAGCTGGAGAATCACACCCGGGAACATGCCAGCTTCGGCCTACATGAGTATTAGCATCGTGAAACTGACTATGACTAGAGAGTGATGGGAGACAAACTAAACCGAGAAGGAATCGTGTTGCATAGATGCCCCCCTTGTTGTTCACCGGAACGTGGCACAAGAGGGCAATTCCCCAACTGATCATGATCCTCGATTGCCAAGTGCTTGGTGAGAACTTTTTGAGAAGAAGGTTGGATGGAGCTTCAAATACAATGTATGGAATCTAAATCAGTCAGTCTCCATATCCTTCTGAGGGAGACAGAACTCCAACTTACGTAGTATAGGACAGTGAGTAAATTGTACTCATCAGAGGTCATCTTCAGTTGCGTCATGATATTCATATCCGTCCCCTTGTTCATGATTCTAGCGTTGGAGATATTGTCCGAGTCGAGGTTCTTGAGCAGAAACAACAGAGAGCAGACAGTCATGATGCGCCAATCCACCCGTCTCATCAGCTTCTTCTCTTCCTCAGCCGTGAGCAGCGAGCGGTCGCGCATTCGCTCAGCGTCAAAGCCGTCCACTCCCTGTGCCACTGTGGCATCATCAACCTCCTCCCCTCGACGGGCATAGGTCAGACCAGAGGGCTTGCTGGCACTATTCTCCCTGGTCTGGTCGCCAGTCTCGCTCAGCGGGGGTGAGTCGGAGCTCACGGTGTTGCTTGAGACGGCAACATCCTTTCCGTCGGCCATTTTGGAAATATTGTGATCACGAAGTGCCCTCAATGGATCCAGTGTGTGGAAGGAGGAAGTACAATGGAGGCAGCGTGTGCTGAGGAGAATGGCAAGGCCGACTTCCGGCTTCAAAAGGCACTCAATTGGTTCACCGGGGATAAAAAGGTCTTTTTAGCTGCGGCATGACAGCTCACTCCTAGTTTGCCTGCGTGAATTCCACATGGCGATGAAATGACCAGTGTCAATCACGCCAACGGCCTTGTTCGAGCCTCCCGAAGTCTCTCATTGGCAGACTTCAGGTCGGCGCAACCCTCTCATGCATTGTCAACCCATGGTGATGGCACATATAGGGCGGGACATACCCGACTGACAGGTTGGGCTTGAGCCTTGGGGAAAGTAGCTACTGTGCTGACCAACTTCTGCAGAGGTTGAGATCGACGCGAGCCATCTCAAAAGACGCCATTGCGGAGATGGATTGCGTGGTAGCATCGGGCTACCGCCGACGACGGAGATCACGGCCAGGGGGCCCCCATTTAAGACTCCCGGGCTCCGGCATGGGTTCGGCCGGCCTTATCCAAGTTCATACTACTCCCGGAAGGTCACTCCGTGCTTTGGCCGCTTCATATATCACGCAATTGCCCCATATTGACCTTGGGCCTGATAAGACGAGACGCCTCGAGACGCACGAACTTGGCACATACTATCACTATGGCTGCAGCCGTATCATCATTCCCCGTCAGTGCCCTCCCGGCCTACAAGCAGATTCCAGAAACAGCCCACGAGTGTATGTTCTGTCCCTCGCCAGACGAATGACATCTTAGTTCGTTGTGTTGACCAGTCGTAGTGGACTGGGCTAATCTGGTAACCCTTGATCTGTCCAAGTTCGACGAGCCTGGAGGCAAAGAGGCTCTCGCCAACCAGTTGTTCAAGGCTCTGCAGGAAGTCGGCTTCTTTTACATTGTAAATTTCGGCCTCAGCCAAGAGGAGGTCGATGAGCAGTTCGCCATTGGGAAGAACCTCTTCGAGCTGCCTACCGAGGAGAAGCTCAAGTACCGTGCTGACCTAGAAAACGGTGGCTACAATGGCTACAAACCTCTTGGACTACGGGTAAGATCTATCTCAATGACCTGACTCTGCTGCAAGCAACTAAGTTTCTAATATAGGAAGTGACTCCCGGTATCTTCGACAACACCGAGATCTTTAATATTCCCAAGTTCATTCCCGAGCTGGAGCGCCCTCAGCCCTCAGTGATCAACACCCACAAGCCCCAGATCGAGAAGTTCGCCCGCCACATCCACCATAACGTCGTCCAGAAGCTCCTGGCCCTCTTCGCCATCATCCTCGAGCTTCCCGAGGACCACTTCTCCCATTTCCACCGCTACGACGCCCTCTCGGACTGCCACTTGCGGTACATGAAGTACCACGCCCGCGACGCCGAGACCAACGCGAGGCTCAACAACGTCTGGGTCAAGGGCCACACCGACTTCGGCAGCCTCACCCTGCTGTTCCGCCAGCCCGTCGCGGCCCTGCAGGTGCGCGGCCAGGACGGCGGCTGGAAGTGGGTGAGGCCCCTCGACGGCTCCATCACCGTCAACGTCGCCGACGCGCTGCAGTTCTTGACCAACGGTTTTCTCAGGAGCAGCATCCACAGGGTCGTGGCGCCTCCCGCGGACCAGGCTCACGTCGACAGGCTGGGCGTGCTGTACTTTGTCCGGCCGGAGGATGCGCTGGAGCTGCGGCCGGTGCAGAGCAAGGTGCTGGAGAGGCTGAATTACAGGCCCGATCCGGATGCGCAGCTGGCCGAGGGGATCACGGCTGGTGAGTGGGTGAAGGCTCGTGTGAGGGCGGGGGTGAATAGGAGCAAGACGGCGAGGAGCCAGCTGGCCGAGGAGGACATCCTGAAGGGGGTCAAGGCGAGGTATTATGACTGAATGAGGTTGTTTATTTTTTATTTTGTAATTAGTAAATTGAGAAATGAGTTCATGATTTGACTATTTGTATGAAGAACATGGCCAGGGATGTGCTTTTGGGGTCAAGGGCGTATCACTTGGAGAGGAAAAAGATTGTCGACTGTTCTTTCATTCTTTCAAGCATCGTTGACATATTTCTCAAACACATCTCCGTAAAACCTCTTGCCAACATCCCGGTGGCTGCGTATCTTTGTCCGCAACTGGCTCTCACCCCAAGTATCATATTTGCCCTTGAGGAATGCAGAATCAATACCCCTCCCCTCGTCAGACTCTGAAGCCACGCTGCCCTTTTGATACCGAAACTCGGGCCGCTTGAGGAAATGCTCCCTCAGCGGATCCAGAGCCTCTGCCTTGGTGAGATCACGCCTCACCCCCTGGAAGAAAGGCACGCTGAACCGCTCCAGCGAACCGCCAAGCACGCGATGCGTCGTCGCCTTGCACACGCCGTGCGTGACCACCTCGAACGCCTGGCCGATGTTGACGACCAGAGAGCCCGGGATCACGGGGACGTCCACCCAGCTGCCGCTCTTGTTCAGCACCTGAAGCCCCTTAATGTGCGGGGGTGAGGCCTGGAGGAGGAACGTCCACCACCCGGAGCTGTCCTTGTGCGGTCCTACGCCCTGGCTTTCGGCGCCTGGGTCCTCAAGCGCCGGGTAGTGGACGAGCTTGAGGCGGTGCTGGTCAGAGAGGAACGGGAGGAATGTGCCTTGTGGGAGGAAGAGAGCCTCGGCTACGAGGCGGAGGAAGCGCTCGCCTAGGGCAGTCAATTCACGGATATACGTCTCTACGATAGGACGCAACTCCGGGTATGCTGATGGCCACTTTGATGCAGTTAGCCAATTGAGCAAGGTTGAACAAGAATGATTAGAAAATGGCGAACGCTTTACATACAGAGTTCGGCCCTCGTAATCGTTCACGAAGAGGTACCCCTTCCTTCCAAGTTGCATCCAGCTCCGTGGCGAATTCAAACTGCTCTCTGCGGTCGGATTTGCCTGCCGTCGTCTCGGCACCATCGCCGCTGTAGCCAAGGAAATGGGGTGAGTTCTCGAGCGCGACCTCTGCCTTGGACTCTGGAGAGATAGAAAAGAGACGCGGAAGTGCGTTTTTGAGATCCGATATGAGGTTGGTGGGCACGCCGTGGTTCTCAATGTAGAGGAACCCGACCTCTGTGAGTGCATAACGGAGATCACTCAGAAGCTGGTCATGGTCAGGTAGCGACAAATCAATGCGCGGAATATTGATGAAATCCGGGGTAGTAGTCGTAGGAGCCGCCATGTTGGCTCCTGTGCTCGCTGACGAGGCTCGACTTGTTCTAGCTGCTCCGGCGGATGTCGGTCGATACAGCGACTTGTTGGGCAAATGAACGGATAGGATAGACCTCTTTGGTACGCCAATTAGCCTTCATCCAGATCATATCATCATATGTAAAGTCCGGGCAAGTACCGACTCCCTGGGATTTATTGACCCAACGAGGGTTACAGTGCAGGAGTAGTGCTGGTGCTGGTGCATGTCACATCATCACGCAACGATCCCCAGATGGCACATCATCATCGCTTGTCGGATCCGATACCGGGGCGTTGCAGTCTGTCTGCTCCAACCAAGCATATGCGACTACCTTAGAGGTCTGGTGATCGCCAGATCTCAGTTCCCTGTGTGGCGCTAAGAAAGCCACACATCTGGCCATCATTCTAGATATAAGCATAATGTAACCGAAGTGAATTTCCTGGTGGTTTGAGGAGCTGGCAGTGGCATCCTTCCAAACCTATTCATTCGTTTCCTCTTGTTCAATTGGCAAGCCAGGCCGCAAGGAATGAAAAGTTTACTACATCCATCATTACTCTTACCATCATCATCAGCATCATTCATGCTTCTCATCGAGAGCGAAACGTCAACGCCGACCCAGGCGGTCCTTCTCATCCGTTCTACAGTAGTCTTTCCTCAATTGCAACAGCTCAGCATCAACCAGACGACATTGCTCAATAAATGAACGCCGACCTTGCCTCAAATGCGTAGAAAATGATGTCCAATCCCCAGCCAATACGGTAGTTTTATCGCCAGCCTAAAAGAGCTGAGGGTCCAGGTCGAGCATGAAGCCTAAGGAGCCCTCCATTTTGCGTCTGCCTATGAACGGCGCGGGTCGCTGGATCTGCTCCTTTGTCTGAGCCACACTAGATGAACAAGCAATGAATTTCACAAGCGAGATCTGAATTTCCCTACACGGCAAAACGCACTCCCAAGAGGCTGCGATCTCTTGGACACATGTGCCTTCAAAGTACAGTCTTTCGAGTAGTTGCTGTAATCTGCATGCTATCTCAAGTCATGCCCTCAAGAACAAACTCTCAGATGGATTCAAGAACACCCAGTCCAAGTGCAGTACCAACGCCTTATGTTTTGAAGCCAATCCGTACAACAGCACATGTAGCATAGTTTGTAGACGAGTCTCGTTTATAACCCATCGCGGCCGTTCGTTCTCATTACTCCGGTCTATACAGAGAGCGTCTATCCATAGCATGTGATATCGTTTCGGAAAGCGCGACGATGTTAGAGCGGTATCGAGGTTCGGGTGGAGGATACGAGAGGGCTTCGTGCGGTCGGTGTGGCGTGTCGAGATTGATCAGTTCGAGCTCGCTCTCCGGAAAGCGGCACCATCCCGCCCCCTAGTAAAGCAAGCACATTAGCTCATGACAGTTGCTAGGGGATCTTTCCACATGCGTAGTTCGTTAGGGGAACAAATACAGGTTCGGTCTGTCGACTTCACCAAGTATGATTCCACACGCAGAGTGAATGGAGGCGGAACTCAGCGCAGAGCAAACCCACCACAGCGTCCTGGAGCTCGGCTGACTAAGCAGCCTCCAACGGTGGCAGGAGCAGTCGAGGAGAGATGATTACCACCATTAATCAATCAGGTCAAAACAGATATGCAACGTTAACTAAAGTCATATATTCGTGTATCTTCCCTTCATATACAAAATGATCTACCATTACTCATGAACTTTCATGTCGCGTTCCCGTCACATTCATAAACAATTTGCCCACAACGCCAACGCCGGACCAGTCAATTGAAGTAAACTCAGGAGACAAAGAAAAAGACCAGCAGAAGCGATCACAATGCGACAGCTTCTATCTTAGGCCAGCTGTTGCCGTTTCCACTTGTTTCAGGGTCTTTTATACCCATTGTCCCATCTCCCTCCCCATTCTCGCTCTTGTTGTCATATGTTATGGTCACGACATCGGTTCGTAGGATGCGGTTGGCAGGAGACATGTCCTGGCCAGACTTCCCGTCATGGTGATGGTCTGCCAACTTGACATAGTCTAGAGTCCGCAGGATAGTGTCTTGCGAGCCGACCTCTACCAGGTCGTCGACTGATGTTCCCTTGTGACGTTCGCCTCGCTTGCCTGTTCCCAGGCCGAGCTCCGTGTCTCGCTTCTTCCACCCGAGTCGGCTGACAGGGAATCGGCTGTACCCATTGTTTTGCGAACTATTCAGAGCTCGGCGGCCAAATATGAGATCGACGAGAGGCTGGAGCAACGGTATGCAGGAGGCCACAATAATAGTTGTTCCCTCTCCACTGTGGACCTGTCAGCCATGAATCGAACAAGGACAGGCGGGTTCAACTTACACAACCCAAAGAACCAAGTCTGACGTTTTATCTGTTGACACAAGTTAGAAACATAATCAAAGAAATACGGGTAAGTTTCCATCCATACAAGTGAAATCCTTTTCAGCTAGAGCTGGCAGTCGTGTGCACTTCTTGATTGCAATAACAGTGGCCCTAATCAATTAGCAGAGTTCCGGTCTCACAACGAAGAGAAAACGTACACTGATCCAATACCCAAAGCCACACTCAAGGCAATCTTCTTTCGGATATTCATCTGCAGTTTGAAGAGTACAGTGGCTGGGTACAGTGCCAAGTAAAGATCGGTAAACGCGGACACGCCTTTTCGAAGTCAGTAATGTCCTTCCCTACCATCATCTACTAGAGTACTTACTTCCAGAAAATATCAGAAAGTCCACAACTACACTTCCTGGAATGCACTTTTTGTCCACGACCGAAAGGTCCCAGAGCGCCCTCATAGGCGTACATTGGGCAAAGATAAGTATTATGCTAGCAACGACGGTTGACGCGCAGAATGAAGTCAACCCCCACACAGCGAGTTTGTGCTGTTTCGTTGGGTTCATGATCCGAGTAAGAAGAGCTGCGACGCCCAGCTTTGGAATACTGAACGCAAGCATACCCATCGGAAGAGCGAGTACAGTCCAGAAGATTGTACCCTCCCTCTCGTCTATCGACAGCGTGTCGAAGTGTCTCCCGTTTCCTGCCTTGATAGCCAATATGACAAATGCCACGCAAGCCCATTGAAATAACTTTGAAGCCACTTAGCCACGTCTTGGGTCACGAGAATAGGGCACGGACTTACCACAGAGAGAGAAGCCAACCAGTCATCCGCGTGCAACTTGGCCATGATCTTTCCACGGGTGAATAATCGAAGCAGAATAAAGATGGTGCTGATGGAGGTGAGGACGATACACACAGTGGCCACCCCCGGGCCCAGGTTTTCTGCAAGATACTCGTCCGTCTGATGCGGGAGCCTCGAGGGCTTAGCACTCGTGTCTTCTACCGAAGTCATGCTTTCTACCAAACTTGCCGAGATCTGCGTGTATGCCGGATTCTTGGGTCTGGGGGACGAACGAGAGCCTTCACTGATGGGACGGGGCGCATATAAATCGAAAATATGGGTGGATTATAAGATGGCCGCCACTATGCATCCCAGCTTCGTAGATCCCGGGCGGGACAAGATGGGATATCTAGACCCGGGACCGGAACGGCGTGGATCTTCGCATATTTCTCCCGAATCGCTTATGATACAGAGCCAGCTCTCATGCAAGGCATCGGGAAGGGCTGGGGCCTGTCAGTTGAACATGCCAATGGAGTCGCTGAGCTGAGTGCCAGCTAAGCGGCATCATGTTAGGGACAGGCCAGAATTCATGCCCTCCTGGCCCACAATCTTGCGAGCAAAGTCTACTTCGAGTGTCCAACCAGGAACTGGGGATGCGAAGGCGCGGCTGTCGCACCTTGCAGGCCATGGTTTCAAGCGGCTGGTACGCCATTGGGAGCCTTGCAGGCAGCCTTCCATCACAGTCGCTCTCATCAATCAAGACGATCATCTTGACGGTTCTTAGTGTCTAGATTTCAACCGGACAGTCCCGAATTTGCGTAGTCTTTGGTCAAGGTGATGAGTTGGCCACCCACCGAACAGCATCAGGCGGTTTTTTGTAACCGAACTTCTCCATGATGGCAAGGAAGAAGAAAACATCCCAAACGAATGCTTATCTTGTCTGCGGGATGGCTATTTGGGCGAGCTCCTCGAAGCGAACTAAAGGTGGAGGAGGAGGGAAAAAAGCAAGAAGCGAAACGTTTGCGACTTGCATCAGCTTGCGAATCACCGTCGAGAAAGGACGCCGTGGATTGCCAACACAACCGCTCTGCAGCGAACGGGACGAGCAAGAAAAAACAATTCCAGCAGGATCACGCCATGATGCTGACGAGATTTTCATTCCGTCTTTGACCTTTAGAACGCATTTCAATATACCTCAATGTGTGGGCTCGAATGGATGCCGCTAGCATGCCAGAGTGGCCATGATTGAAAGGGACTTCCCTGCCAATCCAATCATCCCCGCGCCTCCTCAATCAGAGCTTGCTTAACCGAGATCCTCAACGGTGGCGTGTAATAAGCTCCGCCATTTGCGAAGAAGAAAAACTCCCATGGCCCTCAATCACAATGTCCATGGCCACCGGTTGGCGATGTGTTCGGGAACAGGGGTCGAGCAATACTCTGGAGGTGGGGATGCCGTTGAGAAATCGCCGATGTCAAGGATGGCAAAATAGCTCCGTTTTCGTGTCGCCTTGTGGAAGAAGATGGCATGACAGGAGGGAACTAACCTGTGAAAGGGATGGCGAGAAGCACTCTCTCCGGGCGCTCTGCACCGTGATGTCGCGAACCAGACTCGGAGGGCATGTGCTACCTCAACAAGGAAAGGCACCGAGGAGTTGGGAGAGCAAACAGGGGTTGATCTCTTCACGCACGCTAATCGGCATGCCCATGGCTGGATGTTACTCTGCGTATGACATATCTCAAAAGCCATCGCCAACCGCCCAGTGAACCAGTTCTACAGCGATGCTCAGTCCAAGATCGCCTCCCATTGCAACTCTGCCATTGCATCTTGAGAGGCGTGAACATCCCCGTGTCTGCAGGCTGGTTAATGCAAGGGGCATGGCCGGACACACATACTCTAATTGGAGCTAGCCCGGTTCAACGTCCCGCCAAACGTCCCTAGGGAAGGGGAGAAAAAGAAATATGAATTCTTCATGCAATTGGATGCAAGCCATGTCACCTCCGCTGTCTCAGCTCTGGCTTTTTTGCTTTTCCCAACTGCGCAGCGCGCGAATCCAGCCGAGGCGCTCCCCGTTTCTTTCCTGAGTGGCCTGATTTTTCGATGATGAGACTTTCAGCTTGGGGATCGGCTATTACCTAGCGATCAATTAGGTTGCGTGCAAGCTGCCGATTCACGAGGCTTGGTGATCTGCGACACAAGATGTATGTACATACATGGTCGTGTCTGCATGCCGGTGGGCAATCCAATACTGGAAAGATATGGATTTGCTAAGATTGCCAATATCGAATATTTTTACAGATAATGCAGTAAATGACCTGATTGCCGCATCAAAATACCGAAGGAAATTGAGCATTGCAGCAACTGGGTTTGGCTCCGTGAGAGTAGAATTCTGCAGGTTTGAGATGGCGAGGACTGCTTTGTAGAGCTGCCTACCCTATACCTCTCACCCTCTCCTCAGTGAGAAGCCACTTCTTCAGCCAGGTAATGAGAAAGAGAGATTGTTCATTCTCTCGTGATGTGCATAGATAGTGTCTACAGATGGATCATCTATCCTATGCTGTTAAATTAGTAGTGTGTTGGTACTTCAAACATGATCAGGTGCTCCACACAAAAACATGAGCGTCTTTTTAGGACGTCGCCAGTTTTCAATAAGACAAATTTGGGTGAGAACATTTCCTGTCCCTGATTTGGAGTCTGCCTTCTCAACTCTCTTGAAGAACTTTGGCTTCTTGTCTTGTCTTTTCATTTTTCTTTTGGAAAAGTAAACGAGAGATAAGATCGGGAGAGATAAGATCGAAAGAGAAGGTTATGCATGGAAAACTACAGGAACCGAACTCGCACAAAATCTCAAGGTTTTGACAGGATTTTTTATTAGGCTTTCTAAGTTGGTGTAGGGACTGAATATTAGCTATCTGAGTCCGACTGAGGCTCAGCTGCCTCGATCTCTCCGGCATTAAATACTGAAAAATACTATAGAAAAAACTCGCCGTCTGGGGGATCGACATATCTACTATATCCTGTAGAGTAGGCTGCTGAATATCTATTTTGAATCAAAGGGTGTGCCTCCACACTTCCTTGTATCGATGATTTGTTTTACACCCTCTTAAACGCCCTCATCATTATTGGAGTCGACTAACTCTAGAATAATGGAAGGCCCAAGGTCTAAAGCCAAGACCCAATCCTCAAGGTAGTCCTCACATGCCCAAATGCCAGGTTCGTTTGACAGATAAGTCCCTTTTAACAAAGAAGGTATAGCAATACTGAGGCGAATATCTTCTCATGCTTTTAATGCACTAGAATATGAAGGTAGTGATGAAAACTGGAATGCGGCAGCCCAGTAAAAATTAACACTTCCCATCTCGTTTATGTGTCCGGTTGGGTGGTGGCAGAAGGATCACGGAGTATCTTTCCACTTCTTGTAGTGATGATTCTTAGAAAGAATTTTCCCACGGGATTACTACAAATTTAATCACAAGAACTTTGTATATATACCATTTATAGATGAGGTAGAAAGAAGCCATAGATCGGCCACAGTTGCACGTGTCCCTCCCTCACCCGTGGGGAGGTGAACATCCACAGACCCAGCACACTTCTTGCCAACGAGCTAAAGGGGTCCAAAGCACTATTAAATGCCCTCAGAACAGTGGGCTCCGGCGCCTCACGCTTGAATCCATCCATGATTTATGTTTAAATGTTGCAGAATCTCCCTCTTTCACGATCGAGCAAATGATATGTGTGAACTTATATGGTCGGTGACATCCCCCCTAAGATCGCGCTTTAAAATTTCCTTTGGAAGCTAATGTATTGCGTCAAACTCCGCCTGTGTGGCCTAATATTGGCAACCAACCGTCGGAGGGCAACATGATCAGGTCATCTCCCCATGCAGAACGGAGTATTGCGCACCAGTACGAGATGTACGAGCAAACTCCGCATTCTCCTGCGGGGTTCTGTTACTTGATATAGATATCAAGTATCCCAACTGATGGAAGAGCGAGGCATCTGCCCATCACTCCATTACCTTGGTGAACAAAGTGCACCATGTCAGGCAAGATTCTCGTGCTCGGCGGCACAGGCCCCGCGGGCATCTGCCTCCTGCGCGAGCTCCTCTTCCGAGACCACGACGTGATAGCATTCGCAAGGAATCCTTCCAAAATACCCGATGACCTCAAGTCGAATCCAAAGCTGGAGGTAACGGTATTGACCTACCAGTTGCCCTTGCCCCCAAGCTAACAGGAGGCCCGCGTAGGTAGTTAAAGGCGAGCTGACTGACCGCGAGCAACTCGCCGACGCCGTCTCACGAAGCTCAGCGGTTCTCTCCCTCCTGGGGCCAAACAGCCTTCTGAACACGGATCCGTCGGTATACTATAATTTCTACGTGCTGCTGTTCGGACTCATGCGTGAGCATCAGGTTCGCCGCATCTTTGCCATGAGCACCATCTCGGTGTGGCAGCCTGGCGACCGCTTCTCCCTCATCAGATGGCTCGTTGTGGCTTTGGTGTTTGTCGTGGCGCATTATGGATGGCGAACCGCGCGGGCGATTGCCCGCGTCTTTGAGGAGCACGCTGGGGGTTGGATTGGACTGTGTATCGTATTGGTGGCATTCCTGGTGGTAGCGATGAGGAATCTTGGCGGGCGGATAGAGAGGATTACGAGACATATGAGGGTACGATTGGGGCGCCAGGGTGGTCTCCTCAACAGAGGAGGGCGGCGTTGGCGAGGTGGCTCGTCGATGCTGTGGAGGATGGAAAGCAGGAATGGATTCGAAAGATGCCTGCGATCACTGCTTTGGGTGGGCGAGCCAAGCTTCAGTAATTAGTAGGCATGGTTTGGTAGCGTGTGGGGTTGTATGGGCACTCATGTTTAAGAGGATCATTGAGCCTTGATGGTGATTGTATTACTCTGCGTATTAATCTCTATAGATAATTTGATTTTCCCTGCTCCCTCGCCAACTACCAAAAACAACCCGAACCGAATTATGTCCATTGTCGTCTCGCTAAGGAGGCGATATCGAACACTCTTGTTTCCCTGGCTCAGTTTACCAAACATGGCCCTTGGCCTGCTGCCTCACACTCTTGACATTGATGTCACGCCACATGAGGACACCAATAAGACCGATGACCCAGATGCCAGTTCCGGTAGATAGAAGAACCGTCTGAGTGTCTGCGTACGCATTTTGGATGGCGATTCGAGTTGGCGATCCCACTGGATAGCTCAACTGGGTGGTGAGATCAGCATAGATCATTGGCAGGTTCTCCAGGTCCTCAACCGGGAGATAACCCAAAAGCTTCTCGGGCATGACATGCTGCCAGATGGCAGAAGCGACTGTGAGACCTATGGCGCCACCAACGTTTCCAAACATGCCCACGACAGCCAAGCACACCGCGACGTGTTGGTGCGACGCGGCGGCCAGGACAGCAATCTCGTCCGTGATGATGACGATACCAGCCGCGATGGAGATGAAGATTTGGCACATGATGATGTATCCAACATCTCCACGGTTACGGAAGTGGATCATCAGGCCCAGCCCGAAAATGCTCAAAGGAATGGCGACATAGAGACAGATGGGTTTGAAACGTCCGCTATGGTGAATGAGAGCACCAGTGCCGATGGCACACAATACAGACACGACAGTATAAACCTGGACGACGTAGCCCGTATTCTCGACGCTCAGGTTTTTGACAACTTGCAGATATGAAGTGAAGTAGCTGTTCCACAGCATGTAGCTGAGGAAGAGGATAGCGGAGAGGATACAAGCGCCAAAGACGGTGCGATCAAGAAGAAGGGAGTAGGGAATGAAGGTGACAGGAGCGAAGAACTTCTCCCAAATAACAAAGGCAATGATGAGGACGATTCCGACTACCAGCATGCTGATGACAAGGGGCGAGTTCCAGCCTCGCGCCTGGAGAGTATATAGGTTAAATGGAAGGAGAAACAGGGCGACGCCAGCTGAGATGAGGAGAAGGCCGACGGCATCGAACTGGCGACAGTAGTAGACGAAGCTCTGGAGGGCGTTGCCATGATTTTCCTTGCTCTGGACAAGGCCGAGCTTCTTTGCTTTGAAGTAGTTCTTGAGGAACAGGCCGGAAAGAGGGAGAGTGATCGCCGGGACCATGATTGTGAACATGCCAAAGGCCCAGCGCCAGCCTTCAGGCCCGAGGGCGAGGAAGCCGGAAGCGATGGGCCCTGCAAGCCATCCAGTGATGAGGTTGGGGGAGCTGGCAATGGCCTGCACCAGGCCTCGATTCCGCAGGGTAGAGGTGTCGGCGATGAGTACGGTCAGACTGTACTGGATCCCATTGTTGCCGACGGTCTGGAACACTTGGGCGGCGGCGTAGGATTCGACATTGTTGCACGCGGCCATCATAATCAGCCCGACCGTCGCGAGCACGACACAGAACAAATATCCCTGGGGGCGGCCGAAGACATCGAGGATCTTGGCGAGCGTGAGATTTGTGACACCGCCGATAACGCTGCTTAGAATGGACACGGTGGGCGTAAGCGAGTGCAATGCGAAGTTGGAGGTCACGTATGGCGTCAAAGCCACGAGAGAAGAGGACAGCATGCCCTCGACGAAGTACGTCAGCCAGATCATGACGAAGGCGAAAACGAGGGACCGCGTCGTCCATGCCAGCGTCGTGGCCTGGATGTTCTGAATACCGACTTGCGTATCGGCATCTGGCGCAGAATCATCGCTCGGGTCGGAGGAACTGCCGCGCTCTTCGACATCGTTGATCTGGTGGCGAGCGAGTTTGTTGTCCTCGACGCGAGGCTCGTTGTTAGAGCTCAACATGGTGAATTGGTGTGTTCAATTCTCTGTCGGGGAGGAGACTGAGCCGCGCGTTGGTGGAGGAAGAAGAGGGAAGGCGAAGGTTGAGGAAGGAGGAAGGAGGTTGGGAGAAGGTGAACTCAATGTGACAGGACCAACATGAGCCAAAAAAACAGTGACACAAGTGGCTGATACTGGAGACGGATGGCACATATTACTTTTCCTGCAAGCAATCAATCAATAAACCCTTCATTGATCAGTGAGTTGGCACGACTTGAAGCGCAACTGAGAAAACTTGCTCATCCGCCAGACCCTTGTCTCAGGATAGCTTCCTGTCTCAGCATAGGCTGCTCTGCCGCCCTGCAGCCGCCTCGGCGCACAACTAACAAGGAAATGGGCAGTCTAGTGCCTCTCGATGATTGTTCACGAGATCTCTGCCGGTGGAGGGGGGGTGTGTATATACGGGAAGCCCACCAGCAGGTCCTGGTGATGTCCTTGCCACGTTGTTTGGAGACGCTCCTTTGGCACTGGCGATCAGCTATCGCGCTGATAGACGCATACCTACGTATTGTCTCTGCTGGTACTTGCGTGCGATCGGCGATGCTGACGAGAGGTAATCCTCGGCGCAGGATCTCCAAGCCACGATATGCAACAGCAAACTTTGCTGTGAGGAGCTTTGTACGCACAAACGAAGGCAGAGAAGCTTTCAAAGGGATATCCCAGAACGAACTCCAGCAGGTGGCCGGGGTGGGTGAGAACAAGATCTTGGAAGCACCGCATCTACATGCGAGCGGTTGGTTGGTGCCGCCACGAGATTTGCAGTGAGCAAGTTTCTCTGACAGGGTGTATCTATATATACGAGCGGACCGGGCTCCTTCATGGGGCGCAAGTGGACCATCAAGGGTCATCATATCAACATGCATTAGTCTTGCAGAGCGAACTTTTGCGCTCTTTGGCCGACCGTCTTCTACAGCATTGGGATGGGCTAGACCGAGCCTGTATCTTCTAGCTGATGATGCCTGGCTTCTTAGGGATTACGAGGTGCATCGTGGACAGAATGGAGTGTGTACGGGCTCAAGTTGCATTGTATTTACCTCGGAAGCCAGCTTCTCAACTGGTGTTGCGACGAGTGATTTGAGAGGAGATGCTGGAACATTACCAATAACTGTCGCTATTCTAAAAGAAGGAGTTCATAAGAGTATCAAATACATCATTGAAGCCAAAACGGACACCATCGTGCTAATCATGCGTCCACAAACTCTGCATACTTGACGAATTCCTCGTCCGCCTTCAAAATCTCCAGCTCCTCCGGGTAAGTCCCAAACAGCAACTCCACGCCCCCGTCCTTCAGCATCGGAGGAATGATCAAAAATCGAAAGCGGCCGTTTCCACGCTCCAGCTGAGGTCGCATCTGCTCCGGGGATCCATTGTTACCAAAGAACTTGTCTCCAAAGTTGACCTCGCTGGTCTGGAACAGGATCATGTTGGAGATCATGGCATGGAAATGGTCGACGCCCATGTTGGCCGTCGAGAACCTGCTGTGGTCCGTCAACGATTGCAGAATGGTGAATGCGTCGTGGATAAGCGACGGCGTGATTCTCGCGGCGGCAGTACGAAGCAGATATGCAATCTGCCCAATGGTCGTCTCCGGCGCGCAGAGTGTTTCGATGGGCATGCTCGACCGATTAAGTATAAGCAAGCTGCCCATGTAAGTTTCAGGCAAGAGAGATGAAAAGTAGGGCCGGCCATCGGTAGGTAATTCAAGGATGGACATCTCGTCCGGGCTGAACGTCCTCCCCTTCTGCTCCTTCGCCACACGATACCGCACCCTAATGGCAGAGCGCCACAGGAAGGCCTGTACGATATCACTAATAGACGTAATAGCTCCCTTGGCCTCCGGGTCGGCGAGAACTTCGTCTTTCAGCTTCTGCACGTTCTCCGGAGATATCTTGAACAAGGTTGTCGTCGTCACTCTCTCGGCGCGGGGCAGAGGCCACACAGAATGCAGAGGGAAGACCGGCGGTCGAGGAAGGCTGTCTGGTTTGGGGCTATATGACTCCAAGGTGCCCTCGGGAGGGAAGAATGGCAAGTATCCCCAGGTGCCAGGATCTATCTCCTCGACGGGACGGGACCAACCCTCTTGCTCGTGGATAATCTCTGGCAAGCTATGGTTGAAGCTTTCAGGATCATACCAATCACATGTTGCTGAATGATCACCTTGTAGGTATCTACAATTCTCGGCCCAGGCTTTCAGAGCGATCATAACACCCATTCCATCCAAACAGCAATGATTCATATCAACGGCCAGGATACAGCCGCCTTTGACAAAGTTCGCCTGAGCGACCAGAATATTCGCGGGGAACTTGGGGAAAGGGTCATCTGGAAGCACCTGATCATCCCTGTGCGCAGAAGGGACAAATCCATCTTCCCGCATCTTCTCAAAGGCAGGCAGGACATCAGACAGATCCTTGTACACTAGGCGATTGCGAACCGATGCTGCCTTGGAGAGCGGAGGAATCGTCACTCCAAGGTCGCCCTTGTTGTTGTACCCGAACTCCTGCTCAGAGTAGTTCATCATCTTCCCACCTAAAGCAGGGATGAGCTCCAGAGTGCGGTTGAGGCCTTCTTGAAGATTCTCGAAAGCCTGCTCGTAGCTGACACCTTCTCGCAGAGGGAAATAGAACATGAGGCCCATGTAATGGTTTGGATTGACGTAATCCAGCGAGTTCAATCGGAAAGATTGCCTGGCCTTGTGCTGGGCAATCAAGCTATTGAGGTTGGCCGAAACTGCATTCTTCGAAACAGCGCTACTTTGCTTCTCCGCCTCCATTTCCTCCACGAGCCGGTGTATGACGTTAGATACAGTGGAAATCGTGGGATTCGAGTATATGTAGCGAGTGGAGAACTTGTCTTTTAAACCTGTGGCGGCACGAATTGTTTTCACGGCTGCAAACACGCCCAGTGAATCGAGGCCGAGCTCAAACAAATCAGCGTCGGCGGGAGCATCCTGGATACCAGGCAGCGTGTGCTCAAGGACGCTGCGGAATGAGCGCTGGATTGATTCAACGGAGCTTGTATCCATGGCGGTAGCAGGCAAATCGTCATTCCGAGAGCTGTAAAATCTCTCGATGAAATCGGCATACAGCGCCAGTGTTGCCGGTCGCTTCACGGTTCTCTTGTCGGTGCGAATGAAGGGTTTATCGGCCTCCGCAAAGGTAATGAAGTCCCTGAGTAACTGATTTTTGTGCCGAGACTGTGAGTTTGCTTTCTGGACGGTTTCCCAGATACTGTCCAGCAGCTTCTCATCAGTCTTGGATGAAGGGTCTTTCAGCTCAATGAGAAGGGCCGCTTGAGGCCTCCCAGTTCCAATCTACGCCGTTCCAGTAGGTTAGCATTTATTCTTCGGCGCGATATATCAACATATAAAGACCAACTTACTACTAGACAGCCATCAATGGCGGGGTGAGTGCTGATGAACGCTTCAGTCTCCAGAGGTGAGATCTTGTAGCCATTTGACAGAACGACGAGATCGTCACTCCTCCCCTTAAAAGCCCAAAGATTAGGTTTCGTGGGATGCCTTTTGTATAGATCCTTGAGGTTAATGGAGTCCTTATCTGGGAACGTATGAAATATGCCCTGAAACAGAGGCCAATGTTCATTACGATGGACCCAGTGCTCGTAAGTCCCCGGCTCAACCTCCTTGAACTCGAAACCAGAGTACGGATGAAAGGAGAACCACCACCAATCTTCTCTTGGCACTACAAGGTTGCCAATAAAGAGTCCTTCTGTGGTGCCTGTCAAGTTAAGGACCCGGATCACCTCGTTCACTTTCCCTGCGCTAATGGGACTGACTGGGCCTATGTAAAGGATGACAAGTGAGCCACAGAGCAGGAAGAGAATATAGTTGTGGAAGAGTCTTACCGCCAGATGCGCAAATGAATTTCGAAGATTTGAATTTTGTCAGGACATCTGGTGTCTCGCCTAGCTCGTCAACAAGTGAGGGCACCATACTCCAAATATTAATCTTGGCTTGTTCCGCGAGGGATTCGATCAGATTCATATTGGGCAGAACACCAACGGGCCCCAAGACACAGTGCAAGTTAAGGAGGGCAGGCAATAGTATGTCCATGATTACACCAGCGCCCTGGTCAAAAGTGAAATTAGTCAACCGCCTTCAAGCCCAGACTGGAAAATGGGATACGTACGTGACTCATGGGGAATGAAGAATAGATTCTATCCCCTTTCTTCCAATCAGCAGTCCATGGCAATAGACCGTCGTCGCCTTCAGTCGGTGGGAGGATTTGTATAGCATCCATAGTGCCAATCAACCCATGACTCCAAGGAATGGGCTTGGGGTGACCAGTTGACCCCGAAGTATGTAAGAAGCAGAACGGCTCATTGACGGCCTCTTCGAATGTCTTTGTGAATGGGAAAGGAGGAGTGGAGTTGGCATTAAGAAGATCGTCCAGTAAAGGAAGTTCGAGAATCTTCATAGGGCGTCGCTCGAGAACATCTTTAACTAGAGGAATAGTGGCCAACTCTCCTGGCTTTACCCAGATGCTGCAAGAGGTGGCTTCGAGCACTGCTAATGTACCCTCCAAGGTGTTCTTGGGGGAGAGAAACAGAGTCTGTAGAATTGGCCGTCATTAGTATGATCAAACATACACTAGGCTTAGTATGAGTCAACTTACTGCGTAACCAGCTTTGGAACATGCATGGGTTAGTAGAACATGGCGCAGATCATCTGGTGGTCATTAGCAAGCAAAATGGCGAGATAGAAAGATCGTCTCTGACTTACGAGGTCCAATGTAACCAATAGGCTGGATTGAGTCAGGTTTTCCCACTTGGTTATGAATCCACCAAGCAGTCTTGTTTACTGCATTAGTGAACTCCCGCGCAGAGATATATCTCAGCTGAATGGACTTTCCGGAGAGGGTTGCGAGCGAGAATACGGTCCGCAATGGCTCAGTGTCGGCTAGGTCATCCATGATCTGGGGAACGAGTCTCTTCCCATAAGGGAGGAAGTCGTTGGAGTTTTTGGAAGACCTCAAGGAAGACCTCTTGGACTTCTTTGATATCTTTGAAGATATATCGCTCCCAGAACCAACGCTGGTTGCACTTCCATTGACAGGTGAGGACCGCCCACTCTGCATCGATGTATCGCTGACTCCAGAAGAGAACCCGCTATACTCTCCGCTCTTGCGCTTCGGGACCCGAAGGAAGCTTGCTGATAAGTCGGCAATGGTAAGACCATCTTCACTTGCAGGCTTTTCCTTGAAATAGCTTGGTCGGTCATTCTCGTAGACCAACTCCAGTCTGGGCTCTCTCTTGAATTCGCTCATGGGCGCACTAACCCACTCTCCGTTGGCCAGGAGGGCGACGCTACAGTGCCAGGGCGTTGTGAAGCCAGTCTTTGTGTTGAGAAGACTAATCGATACCTTGCTCGCACCAAACGACTCATGTATTGAGAGTCGTAAGTGATTGGGGAATGCAACCTGGATTGCCCCCGCAAAAGCCTGTACATGGGTAATTGGTTAGAAACAGGACGCCAGTCTGGAAAATGAAGGGAACAAAGGGGGCAATATTTACATATCCACGCATCAGCATTTGCTTAGCCAGAAATTTTACATCTCTCCGGTAGCCATTCTTGGTCCTATCTTTAGTGGGTGGGAAGATGTACTTGAGGTCTGACTCGAGGAACCGCCGATAGCCAAGGTAGGTGAGGCGAGTATCGGGGTTATTCGCGATCTCTTGATCAATATCAAGGTCGTCCTTGCCATATGTGTTAATGAGCAATCGCCGAAAGTTGGTACAATTAGCAACGTAGGTGATCTCGCGAAGTTCCTCGTCGGGGATGGGGAAGTCAAGAAGATGCTTCATTCTGGCAAATTCAATACAAGTGAAGCCCTTCTCGACAGCCATCTCGCGCAAGGCCTCTCCGTAGGCCCATGTTTCGCGGTCAGAGATGGATAGCAAGTCTTGACGAGATGTTAGCGAGGAACATATGCGTGTTTCAGTGTTGGGAAGTACCATTGTAAGTGATTCCATCAGAGATGATAGTTATCTTCGCACCAGGGGGGTATATCTCCCTGACTCTTTTGCATATAGTATTCAACCGCTCAAGAGCAAGCTCCTCAGCCTTGTCAGGTAGGCTGCCTAGGACCTTGTATACCTTGTTCGCAGACTTGAATGGGAAGGCCGGGAGGCAGGCCTCAATTGTCTTGCCAGAGAGGATGAACTTGTCAATGACTGACAAGAACTTGGCTGCTCCTTCAGCCATCCGCTCCTGGGAGTCATCAAACTTATTGAGGGCATACTCGAAGAAGATGTTGAGGACCAATTGAGAGGTGGTGTTGGCACCTTTATCAAGATACACCCCGTTGACGGGCGTCTGATCAACGGCAGATTGTTCCATGACGAACTGGAGTGAGGGAGGGGGTAGTTGAGATGTGGAGATTAAGGTTGTGGGCAAGGGGCTTCAATATATAATGATGGGCATCTCTAACAAGGCAAGGAAGAATGGATTTTACTAACCGTCTGGGGATGAGCAATCGACGCGAGCAGCTGCTCTCAACGGTGGAATTCCACGGTATTTGTTTGCTCTCACATCCGTCCAAAGCCATCCCGCCATGACATGACGGCCTGACCTCACCTTAACCGGGTCCAAGGCCAACTCCCCGGCACGGTCCTGGCGGACGCACCGTATGACCAAGCTATGCTACTTGCCTAATTCCCGCATGGTATTCCAAAGATAGACCTTGTTCTACCTAGCTTTGGGGCAAGGCAAACGCGCCGTCTGCGACGGCTGTTCCTGTAGTGGCAGCAATCACCACGCCCATGGGGTGCGTGTAAGCGTGTACGACCCGGTTTTTTAGGTTGATGACAAAAATTACCCGTCCATATTTCTGCCTAGGATTGGAGCAGGTTTGAGTCAGATTAATTTTTTTGCTGAGCGATCCTTCCGTGTGGGGGAGTGGGGGATGGTCTTGTCTCAAGCTCAGCCATATCTCCAAGCCTTGTTGTTGGACACTCCTCAACATAGCCCTACAAAGCACACAGACGATGATGTGGCCCTCGCCAAGGTGACAGCATGCCCAAGACATAATTAGCATAGTGTGATCATTACTACCACACGAGGTGTGAACCCGAGTCAACCGAGACTCGGGCTGCAGCATCATGCGGTGGTTGGCATGCACAACGCAGCCGCAGATTGCCAACCAGACGGTGAGAAGAACGCGTACATACACGAAGGATCATGCTCAGCGGCATGCATCTCAGCTTAGACAAGCATCAGCCCGCCTGCAGGGCAACGATGCGGCCAGGATACCGGTTCCGGCACGACCTGCGTTGGTGCTATAATAGCATGTGATAGGCACGGCCAGCGACAGACTTACACAATCACCTAAGTCGTGTAATTAATTGCCTTTTTGACGCGCAAGGGGGGCGTGGGTGCTGCATGATGGACTGGGTCGGCTGAAGCTACCTTAAACTTACACGTCTGATAAGCTTAGAAGGGCGAGAGGCCGCCACTACAATGCAGAATTTCATCCCAAAATTGATCCATTCCCTCATTGCTGATCCCAAGGTGGATGTGCCGTGTGTGCCCGACATATTGATACATGCCGCTGGAGTAAGAGGGAGACTCTTGCCACCCCTCTCGCCCTCATCCCTGCCCTCGGCTTGCTCTGTCTAGTCTATTGCTTCACATCATCGGTCCATCATTGATTTTTCTTCAGGCTTTCAAGCTTTCTACTTCTCGTTATTGTTGTTGTTTCTTACCTTCCAGATTTTTTCCAATGGCAGAAGAGACAGTTGCCCATCTAGCCAAGAAGCTATCCTGCCACAGTGTAAAGAATGAGCAGGGGGAGCCCACCAACCCCTTTTTGGGGTCTAATAACCCTCTGCTTGACCCAAATTCTCCAAGTTTCAGCGCAAGAACATGGCTCAAAACCATACTGAGTATTACCTCGCGGGATCCTGAGCGGTATCCAACTAGGACAGCCGGTGTTGCGTATAGAAATCTAGCAACTCATGGATTTGGCGAGCCAACCGATTACCAAAAGACCTTTGGTAATTATCCTCTTGAAGTGCTAGGATTTTGCAAGAAGCTCTTGGGATCTTCTACTCAGAAGAGAAGAATTCAGATCCTGAGGGACATGGACGGTCTAGTCAAGAGCAGCGAGATGCTTCTTGTCCTCGGACGGCCGGGAAGGCAAGTAATTGACCCCAAGACACCATGAAGTCCCGTGTTCTAACAAGAGCAGTGGTTGCTCTACGCTGTTGAAAACCATATCTGGCGAGACTGAAGGGTTTTTTGTTGGCACAGAATCCAGTCTCAACTACCAAGGCATCCCCAAGGAGATTATGCACAAGGACTTCCGAGGAGAGTCCATCTACCAGGCAGAAGTCGATGTTCATTTCCCTCAACTGACCGTAGGTCAGACTTTGGACTTTGCTGCTCGGGCCCGGGTATGACGAAATTATTACTGATTTGCTGTAGTCTGTAGTAGCTAACAGATTTGATTAGGCTCCTCGCAATCGCTTACCTGGCGTGACTCGAGATGTAAGTTTAGCTAAGCCGATTTCGTTCCGACTTCAAGCAGCCTTGCTCTAATCGTGTATCTAGATGTATGCCAGCCATCTCAGAGATGTTGTTATGGCAATTTTCGGCCTTAGTCATACTAGGAATACGATGGTGCGTCTGGAATTTAATCTTTGCTTCACTCTTTACATTTTAACGATTAACGCAGGTTGGTAATGACATGGTTCGAGGAGTCTCTGGGGGTGAAAGAAAGCGTGTTAGCATTGCAGAAGCGTAAGTTATCTCTGTCTTATGAAAAAAATATATCCAAGTATCCTGCTGACTAGTCCGTTCAAGTGCAATCGCTGGAAGTCCTCTTCAATGCTGGGACAACTCGACAAGAGGGCTCGATAGCGCCACTGCTCTCGAGTTTGTAAGAACTTTGAGAACATCTACAGAACTGACCGGAGCCATCGCTATCGTCACACTCTTCCAGACTTCCCAGTCAATATACAACGTTTGTATTCTTTCTATCCATCTTTAATGTTGCTATTCTAAGGTTACCAAGGTCTTTGACAAAGTTGCGGTGCTGTATGAAGGTCGCCAGATATACTTCGGCGATGTCAACGCAGCTAAGGGATTCTTCGTCGGCATGGGCTTTGAATGTCGACCACGACAAACAACAGGAGATTTCCTCACCTCTCTAACCAATCCAGCAGAACGGCTAGTCCGCCCAGGCTTTGAAGGCACTACTCCTAGAACACCAGATGAATTCGCTGCTATATGGCAAAAAAGTCAAGATCGAGCTCGTTTACTCGAGCAAATTGATACCTTCAACGCGCAATATCCTATCGGGGGCCCCTCGCTTACTGAGTTCAAAGAGTCCCGAAAAGCTTCACAAGCAAGATCACAGTACTTATTCAACCCTGTTTCCCAAGTCTCTCTTATCTACCGTGTTCTAACCAGCGATAGGCGTGCACAGTCACCATACACTCTCTCGGTGCCAATGCAGGTCAAGCTATGCATGGGAAGAGGCTATCAAAGACTCTTAGGTGCCATGGACGTCACAATCACTAGTGTAATATTCAATGCCATTCTAGCATTAGTTATCGGCAGCGTGTTTTATAACCTACCAAACAACACAGCTACTCTATATAGCAAAGGGGCTTTGATCTTCTTCGCCGTCTTGTTGGCCGCTTTTGCGAGCGCCTTGGAGGTCTGCAGCTGCTGTCCATTTAGAGAAGGTCCATATGACTGACGTGAACAGATTTTGACCCTATACGCCCAACGTCCGATTGTCGAGAAACAATCAAAATACGCCTTTTACCATCCCTTTACTGAAGCAATCTGTCAGTCAACATACCCAAAGAGATTCTATTTAAGTCTAACCAAGGTTACTAGCATCGATGATCTGCGATTTGCCGAACAAGATTGGTACCTCTATTGGGTTTAACCTTGCCTTATACTTTATGACCAACCTGCGGCGCACCCCTGGCCATTTCTTTGTCTTCTTGCTATTTAGCTTTTCTTGTACACTAACAATGTCCATGTACTTTCGCTGCATCGCGGCACTATCCCGTACATTTCCTCAGGTCAGAAATACTTGGTCAACTCTCTGGTTCTAATAAGGTGCTGACTCTCCATTTAGGCTATGGCTCCGGCTTCCATTTTCAGTCTGGCACTCGTCATCTATACCGGTTTCACGATCCCTGTCAAGGACATGCATCCCTGGTTTCGCTGGCTCAACTATCTCAATCCAGTTGGATATGTCTTTGAATCCCTAATGATCAACGAGGTATACCAGAAAGATCAACTCTTATCTGTTCCAACTCTAACATCACCCAGTTCCACAACCGCAAAATTCCTTGCACCCGCTATATTCCTGATTATCCGGATGCTGCCCCGGACCAGAAGATCTGCACCACAACCGGAAGTTTAGCAGGGGCAGACTTTGTGGATGGAGATACCTATTTAGCCGTCAACTTCAACTACAGCGCTGACCACCTGTGGAGGTATGCACCACGCGAATCTCTTCAAATTCCCCGAGAAATAGATTAACAAATGCTCATAGGAATTTCGGCATCATTCTGGCACTGATGGTATTCGGCTGTATCTGCTACCTTGTGGCTTCGGAGTATGTTCTAGCCCAGAAGTCCAAAGGGGAAGTGTTGCTTTTCAAGCGAGAACACATGCCTAAACTTCAGATCAAATCTGATGAGGAGGGCAAGAGTGATGATAGACTCGACTCACAAATCATAAGTCAAGAGAAGGGTATTGTTCTTCCCAGTGGTATTCAACAGCAAACGGCAGCGTTCCATTGGGACGGAGTATCCTGCACTATCAAAGTCAACAAGGAAGACCGCCAGCTTCTTAATGAGGTTGACGGGTGGGTGAAGCCTGGAACACTTACTGCATTAATGGTAAGCCTAATTTCGCTTTCTAACGCGAGTGTATTTATTAACCGAATATAGGGAGTGACGGGTGCTGGAAAAACCACACTGCTTGATGTCCTTGCTAACCGCGTCACAATGGGCGTTGTCAGTGGCGAGATCTTAGTAGACGGCCACCTCAGAAATGCGGGATTTCAAGTATATCTTCCTATTAATACAATTTCAAAGGCAGAAACTGACCACTTTTAAAATTTTAGAGAAAAACTGGCTACGTACAGCAGCAGGATTTGCATCTTCCCACTTCCACTGTCCGGGAGGCATTGACATTCAGTGCCCTTCTCCGCCAACCAAACTCAACCCCAAAGGCTGAGAAAATCGCCTACGTGGATGAAGTTCTGAAGCTTCTCGAGATGGAGACGTATGCAGATGCTGTTATCGGAGTGCCAGGAGAAGGTCTGTTCCCTTTTCTTTCGAGGTCATCATAAAATGATTCTTTCTTGCTGATATCTGTCAAGGTCTAAATGTCGAACAAAGAAAGCGCCTCACTATCGCGGTCGAACTCGCTGCAAAACCTGCGTTGTTACTCTTTCTTGACGAGCCAACTTCAGGTTAGTGGGTTGCTCCCCGTTCATGTGCAAGAAGATTTATTTCTTCAAATAAGCAAAGAAGGTGATTTCAAGGCCCCGTATTCTAAGTTTTCTACAGGTCTGGATAGTCAAACTGCTTGGTCTATTTGTACCTTGCTAAGAAAGCTTGCCAACAACGGGCAGGCCATTCTTTGTACACTCCATCAACCTTCGGCTATTCTATTACAGGAATTTGATAACCTTCTCTTCCTTGCTATGGGCGGCAATACCCTTTACTTTGGAGAGATCGGCGAGTCTTCAAAGACCTTGATAAACTACTTTGAACGCAACGGCGCTCGAAAATGCCATCCGGACGAAAATCCAGCTGAATGGATACTCGAAGTTACTACGGCGGCCCCAGAAGCAGAATCTCCCAAGGACTGGCCAAGGGCTTGGAGGGACTCGGATGAGCGACAAGCGATCAAGGCCAAACTTACCCTCATGAAGGAAACCGGGGCGCAGCGACCAATGTCCATCAATAGCAGCGAACTTGAGCCATTCGCCAATCCCTTCAATATCCAGCTCAGAGCTGTTCTCGTCCGAACCTATCAACAATATTGGCGCACCCCTTCGTATCTATACTCCAAGGTTGCTCTTTGCCTCTTCAGTGTAAGTTTTTTTTGTGTAAACAAAAACTTGTGAGCTTTAGACTAATGAAATAGGCCCTGTTCATCGGGTTTTCGTTCTGGAAGACTCCAAACACGCTTCAAGGGCTCCAAAACCAGATGTATGCGGTATTCATGCTGCTGACAATCTTCGTGAACTTTTGCACTCAAATCATGCCCCATTTTGTAACACAGCGCGCAATCTATGAAGCACGCGAGAGGCAATCCAAAACATACTCTTGGAAGGTGTTTATTCTCTCGAATATCGTCGTTGAACTCTCATGGAACTCGCTCGTTTCCGTTCTGATCTTCTTCAGCTGGTACTACCCCATTGGATTACAACAGAATGCCTCAGAGGCAGGGCAGGTAGCCGAGCGCGGAGGCTTAATGTTCCTCTATATCTTAGAATTCATCATCTTCGCCGGCACCTTCACACACATGGCTATTGCTGGTGTTGAGACAGAAGATGGAGCCGGTGCCATCATCAATCTTCTATTCTCGTTTTCCCTGGTCTTTTGCGGGTAAGTTCTCTTCCTGCGAGCCGTGACATCGCAACCACTAACGGATTTGGTAGTGTTTTAGCAACGCCCGAAGCTCTTCCAGGGTTTTGGATTTTCATGTACAGGGTCTCGCCATTTACTTATCTAGTATCTGGAATTCTTTCAACTGGTCTCGCAAATGCTCGGATCAAGTGCTCATCAGAAGAACTTTTACGCTTCGCCCCTCCGTCGTCATCAACCTGCTCTGAGTACCTCGCAACTTACATACAAGACAATGGCGGTTATCTCGTGCCAGAGAGCGCGAATTCTACCACTGAATGCATTTTCTGTTCTGGCAGCGAGACCAACATATTCTTGAAGTCTGTGAGCTCAGATTATAATGATAGATGGAGGAACTTTGGCATCTTCTTCGTCTATATTGTCTTCAACATTGCAGCAGCAATTGGGTTTTACTGGCTTGCCAGAGTACCCAAGGGAAGGAAGGAGCCGATTAGCAAGGCAGATCAACAGGCAGCAGGTAAAAAGAAGTCTGCAAGCTCGCCCACGAGCGCTGGGAGCTCTTCAGTGTCTATAGAGTAGGAAGACTAGACCAAGATCCGAGCCTTGAAATCCTTGAGGGTTTTTCTCGCACTGTTCAACCAGCGTCTTCACCGTATCAAGCGCATGGATAGATACCTTACCTAATAATTTCAATCATCAATATGCACTTCTTATATCATTGCCAAGTTGCTATCATCAGAGGGTGTGTGAAGTAAAGACAGCTGAGCTCAGCTAAGAAAGAAGAAAGAAAGTAGGATAACAACATGGGTCAGCAAGCAGGGTCTGTGCTTCGTAGGATTGCATATGCTTGTACATTAGAGGCGGACTAAGATCCCAGGACCAGCTGGTGTTGGGGGGTGGGCAGAGTAGATAAATGTGCTCTATTCTGCGCAATACCCACGTTTCCCGTATTACAAATGCGCCTATTTTCGAGCCGTTGGATCAAATTGCCAAGAAAGGGCGTCGTCAACGTACCAATCCAGATCTTCGGTGCTGGCTGGCAATGGGCTGCTCTTCTCCTTCCGGAGATGTTCGGATGGATCATGTTACGATGGAGCAAGAGCACCCCACGAGTTCAGCATGGATGAGATGATACATGCCGAGGTCCGCCGGGTCTAGTATGTATAGATACAAAATGGTCCTACTCTGCGACAAGATGAACATCCATTGCGTCCATTGGAGGTAATATTGAGTTATGGCGGACGTTCACGCCCTTCCAAAGCTGCGGCCCCTTGGTAATAGAAACGCTCAGCCCAGTCTAAACCAAAATGCAGTACTGATTGTTGTTGATCCATAGGCAAGCTCGAGCAAGTTTCGGCAACCTGCCACCATCTCGGCTTCTACAACAATGTTGGTGTTTCTGCCCATTACAAGCTCTCTGGAGGCTCCGTGGCCAGCCTTAGAGATCTCATTTATAGAGCATTAGCCAGCGTGGTCCGTGATCATCGCATTCTTTCAGCGATTCCAGTTGACGAGGGGAGTCCTGAATCATACTTCGCCTCGCTTCCATCAGTCAACCTTGATCGTGCTATTCAGATCTTAGAACGAGAAGCTCCTCTAAGTGACCCAAAAGAAAGCGAAGACAAAGAACTCGACGCCCTACTGCAGAGCTGGCACAATACCTCTTTCAAGTCCGAGTACGGAACTTTACCTTTCTGGCGTTTACTCGTATTGAAACCACCCGGTAAGCAGACCGAGTTTACTGCCTCGTTCATCTTTCACCATGCCGTTGGTGATGGACTCTCGGGCATCGTCTTTCACAGAGCATTTCAAGCCGCGTTGGATACCTTCCAGGGAAAGTCTTTCGATCTGCCACCTGAACGATACATTGATTCCAACACTGGCTCACTTCTCCCACCTCTCGAGGATTTACATCCTTTACCAATAAACAAAAACCATGCTCCTCCTCCAGTCAATGCAGCGCTGAAAGAATGGACGGGGGCTCAAGTTCTCCCTCCTCCATGCCACACCAATTACAGGTCACTTTACGTCTCACCACACCACACCAAGGTTTTCAGTCAGGAATCCAAGAAGAGGGGGTGTCCATAACCGCTTCCATCTCCTCGACGATTGGTGCCGTCCTCTTCAGTATCCTTCCACCAGATATCGAAGCGATCAAGTGCCTCATTCCCGTCAGCTTGCGACCCTGGCTCAAGTTTCCAGGTGGTACTGCTAACGACGCAATCGGGACGTACATCGACGCCTTCAAGGTCCAGCTCACACGTGACGACCTAGGTGCCGAGAGTCCACAGACATGGCACGCGGCTACGAAGGTATCACAAGGCATACATCATTACGTCCACGGGAATCTTTCGCCTTCGGGGGAACCTTACACAGAGGTTGCCATATTCAGGAATATTCCAGACCTTTCCGTCGTGTTCCATTCCTTGATTGGCTCTGACCGCGCAGCTGCCTACGAAGTCTCAAACCTGGGGATCTTCTCCGGCTCCCGGAAGGCCGATGCCGGCTACACCCTCGGATCGTGGGAAGTAGGCCGCGTGACCTTTAGCCGAAGCACCGTTGTCTCAGGGTGTGCGGTTACAATGAGTGTCGTCACCGGCGGTGATGGGGGGATGACCATCGGTTTCAGTTGGCAGCAGGGCGTTGTCGAGGATGATCTTGTGGAACGCCTCATCCACGGCGTTGCCACCGAGCTTGAGGCGTACGTCTAGTGATTTTTGCGAAGCCAATCCTATGATGAATTCATACGTCTAGCCATTGAAGACACTCCAGGATGATACCATCGGCAGGATCTTTGTTGGTGCTCCCATATGTGCTCTCAATGAAAGGTTGCGAGGCTGAGGCAAAGCCATTATTAGTCAGAGTAATACAGTGCCACACGCTCTAAGTTGTCCAATACATTGGCATACGCAATCCTTTTTCATGCATCTTATCTTACGGAGGCATTAATGTGACACGTGGTTTGGATGTGCTACACGGGACTTTGAAAGCTTCATGGTCTGACATCTCCTTACTTGAGTGTTTCAAGACGCGTGGCTGTGCCTGTTCTATTGTAAGACTCAGCCCACATATTTGACCGTCCTGTGACATGTGAACTGTTATCTGGCTGACAGCTTGTGCATGCAATACATGAAATGCAGACTTACCTTTTTCAAGTACTATCCTTGGATTTACTTTTAACCCCTAAGCTTCTGGGTAGCTACTTCTACAAGGTCTGTAAGTGTTTCTAGTTGGTGTAGATGAGGAATCTTAGAATATCTAATCAACATTGAGTCTTAAATAACTACTGCATGGATAATTATCAGTTTTATTTACGCTGGAGCTCATCGGCCGGCATAGCACCCTTGATTAACATAAACCCCGATTACTCTCCTTTTTTCTATTTCAAAACCGTTCTTCTCTGCCTAAGAAATAGTGAATATCCCTGATCAATCCTCATAATTGATGACTTCGTCACTTGATTTAGTTTTCCCGACTAGCTGGGTACATATAACATTGAACAATCTGTTTCTTCTCTTCTTCGATGCTCAAGGCTTCTTCTCTCCTATGAATGTAATTTTGTTGTGAAAAGAAGAGTACCAGCGAATCCTCTCCACCTTCTTCTAGAATTAAACATGAAGCTTACTAGCCGCTACATTCTCATTTTCACCCTCCATTTTCACCCTCAAAAGGCATTGGCTTTTCCTCAACCATTCTACTTAGACCGCAACAACTAGTGATAACACCTACTCTCCAGTTTATGTATATTTCTAACCTCAGCACGCTATTAATCTCGTCCCAGATAGGCCTAAAAGATTGCATTGCTTTTATTCTAGATACTAAATTATCCAGCTTATCTTCATTCTCACCAGCATAGCTGCCTGGTAGGACAGAACACGAATTTCTTCATGGACTTCTTATCTTGATATACCACTAACGGCAACCGTTTTGATAACGCTCTTTCTAAGTCATTTCCTATATTTCCGAATCTTATTTGCAGCTAGTGCTAAGACTTGTTAGATCCGACACGCTGTTGAATCCCGTGGTGCTCGGTGGAGGCTGCAGTTAGGACGACTGGGCACATTTTGGTCAGATCACTGTTCCGATAGGCCATCCCTCGAAAGAGGTCAAAACTCATCTCAGTTTATGAAGTCAACGTTGAGTTAATAAACCCTATGGCTGAAAGCAGTCGAGTACACATGTACAGACATCCGTCTCGTATCTAAAGGCTTAAGTACTAGGAACCCTATCAAATCTTCCAAAAGCGAAGAGATGAAATCATTTTCCAATCTGTCGAGTGAATGATGAATGTGGCCCGAGGAAAGAAATCATGGCCGTACACAGATTGCCCCCAGAGTAAAGTCGATTTAAAGGAGCCTAATTATATATATTAGCTTAACAACCAACTTACTTCAAACATTTGGGTTTTATCAACTATGCTTCTAGAAACCAAAGCCATTTCTAAGGCTTCGTGTGCGTAATATCATACTTGTCAATAACGGACGGCTTTTTCATTTGAGTCGAGAACATTGGAAGCTTCGAAAACCAAAAATTTAGCGCACTATTCCGGGATGAAACGAAGAGAAATCTAACAAAGCCCATACAGTCTGTTTCAAGACTTTTTTTCCTCCCTCTCTGACTGATTTACAATCTGACCGCTTTGATGACACGCTCGGAACGAGCTGATTTGAGCAGATATTTGCATAGCTGTGGAGCCTCCAAGAATTCGCAACCTGCTTACTCTGCGTTTTGACAATCATCCTCTATCCTTCCCTTCTTCAAGTGATGAGCAAACGGAATTACAATCCTTGCTCCCGGCATATTATTAATTGACAGTCTAATTCAGCATACAACGATGTCGACAACTCCGATTCCATACTCCAAAGCGGCAGAGCTTGATCCTAGAATCAATACTCCCCGCCCAAAAATAGATGCAAGCCTTGTTGCCATTGTCGATGCCTTTCCTCTTCCTGAGAAGCTGGATCTTGGGTTTATGAGAGGCGTTTCTGGTGGGGGCGATGAGGCAGCTGCGTTTGTCTGCAATGCGGACACGGTTCTCCAGAGTGCACCGCAGCTGAAACATGAGGAGCATTCTATCCGTGGGCCAAGCGGCGACAATCTCTTGTTATCGGTGTTTTCTCCTATCGAGCCCACGAACTCTGCTCTTCCATGCCTTTATCATATACATGGGGGTGGGATGGTGGCCGGCGATCGCTTCAGCGGCGTCACCCAGCTGATTGAGCTCCTCAGAGACATCGAATGCGTGATAGTGTCCGTTGAATACCGTCTCGCCCCGGAGACTCGAGCACCTGGGCCAGCAGAGGATTGTTTTGCTGGACTTGTCTGGCTATCGAAGAATGCCTCCACCTTGGGCATCAGCGAGTCAGAGGTTGTTGTGTGGGGGATATCTGGTGGTGGATGCCTGGCAGCTGCCACATGCCTGATGGCGCGTGATAGGAAGATCCCGAGGATTCCCATCAAGGGCCAGATGCTACTCTCTCCGATGCTGGACGACCGCTGCGACAGCATATCTGACAAGCAGTTTGAGTACAGCATCCCGTGGTGTGGAATCACGAACCGCATGGCGTGGGAATGTGTGCTGGGAGAGGAGCGCGGCAGTGCCAACATAACCCCATATCAGTCTCCATCACGAGCAACGGATCTTTCGAATCTTCCTCCCACGTACGTGGACGCAGCCGAGTGTGAGGTGTTCCGTGATCAAGCAGTCAAGTTTGCAACAGACTTGTGGAGAGGCGGCTCAACATGCGAACTTCACGTCTGGCCAGGAGCCTTCCATTTATTTGATGGGATGGATAATCCAGATGTCCCGCTTATCCACAATGCATTCTTGGCGAAACGTGCCTGGCTGAGAAGGATCATGGAGACACATTCAACTTGAAATTGGATTATCACCCCTTAGTCTGCAGAACTATGATGTCGACCCAATCTTTCAGGCCATCAGATCTAGTTTGCCCGGAACCTGCATTTGGCTAGTTTCAACGTTTTTATCTCGATTAAAGTTAGCTAGAGTCAAGATGAACTATCATAGATATAGAAGAATCTTGGACGTACCGATTAGTTCACGTTCAAGGGGGTAATACATGCCATTGCATAGGCATTGAGACCCCTTTTTAAGTTCCAATCAATGCCATGGTTGGCCTGAATTTAGACTTGAGAGTGATACCCTCAGGATCGGTGAGCGAGTTGCAAAACCGTAAGCGCTAATATATATAGACTGTTCTAGCACCCTCCAAAGAAAGATTTATATTGATATTGGACTAAAGTTATATATAATAATAAAATATAATAATTTTAATAGTTCTATTATTAGTTAAAAAATATCTCAAATATTAACTTACTACTTTTAATAGTAATCTAATAGTTAACAATTTTATACCAATGACTTACTTGTCCTTAGGATGAGCTGTTCGCGCAATAACTATTTAAGCCACCCTCTTTCACTTGGCTTCCTTCGGTTATAGTTTATGTAATATACTGATTATGCCTTATCCTTACCTCTCTTCTATCAAGCTCAAAACGGTTACTTAATTAGCTCTTAGTTATCTGTAGATACCTGGGTAGAGGAAAATAGTAAGTTGACAGGTTGTGATCTTCATGAAGTGATTGTGTCGAAATTCTAACCGATACTTGGCTCCAATGAATCTATCTAGATACCAGCAGTGGAGTTCACAGCCTTAATAAGGGAACACCAACCGAGACTCAACAATATCCACTCGATCTTTAAAGAGTCCAAGAAAACCAGCGACAGTCTGGCCACCGCTACTTCAAACTTCACTGCCTTGCCTTCCCTCACAACGATGGGGAATGTGTTTGGGACATCACGTACGTCGAGCGGGTCTAAAGATCTCGGTGTGCTTTTGCAATCTATGGCTTTTGGCTTGAGCTGAGAAAGGTCCTCCTTTTACCCTTTTAGATATATATCTTTGCCGTTAACGAGAGGACTCACTTGCAGATCACACCTGTGAAGAATGGTCAAATTCGCTCGAATTCGCCTATCAAGTGTTGGCTCCGGTAAGTATCTTGCCTTCTAAATGTACGTGGACGCTAACACTTATCCAGATTTTCTATGTTATTGATCCTAGGCGCATGGATGAATTCGTCCAAAAGTTTCTGTTAGATTGCTTGTCTACTTCATATTTAGTAAATCCTAGGTAAGTAAAAACCAAATATAATCTCTTGTCACATTCCCTAGATAATTTAACACTGAAGCTACGAGAGTTTGTTATCCGTGCGTGTTTAGTAACCCTAATTTTTAAACGACAGGGGAGTAATAGATTGATAGGTGTCATTCTCGAGAAGCTAAATACACCTACTCCTAACCCTAAGTCTACACCCTAACTGTTGGTACGTAGACTTTCTGTTTCTCTTCGACTCTAATAGTTTGAAGCTATGTCAGAATCTAATAGATCAACATCGCACACGATTGGCGAAGTGAGGCAGACTTTGCGATCACGCTCAACTGGGGTCTACATACCATCCGTATCTCAAAAACCCGCAATAATACTGCTTTGCCTGAACTGAACTATCTGCGTGGCAGCAATGTAGGGCCTCCCCAAACTTGTCCCAAGAAAATAGCGTTGCTCATATACAGCCCCGCCTATTGCTTCAGTCAGTCATCAAGATTGAAGTAGTGTGCAAGCGGAAATGCAAGTAGAGGCTCCAACCCAACAGGTAAAAAGAAAATACATGGACTGGATCTCTGGGTAAATATGTTTGGACACTGACACCTGCTGCAGGTTTTAGATAATCATACGCTTCGCTCCTAACTGGAGTACTCTCCGCTCACCTGCTTAACTGCTGCAAAACCCTCCTTTTGTCCGCAGTCGGCAAGGAAGGCCTATGTAGCGAATTACTGAAAAGTTCAAGCGTCACGGGGCCAGAAACTAACGTATAACAATGGTATAGCCCTATCCACAAGAATTTCGGTAAGTTTGTAAACACAACGCTAGGCGGATGACGAGTTCAGCATGAAAGGGGGCTGGGCGAAAGCAGGCTCGATCAGATACTCTGATCAAACCTTCCAAAAGGCGGGTACGCTGACGGAAAGAAATGCAGGAAACATATCTTTACAAGCCTATTCAGTCGTAAGAAACACATGGGAAGTAGAAATACCTTTTTCATCTGCCTTCAGGAGATATTACTAACCTCCCCTCGGGATAGGCGAGTAGAACCACCACGGATTGGAGATGGGAAGGTTAATGCCAGGCAGGCTTCTGCTTAGACAGGTTAAGCCTTGTTCTTACCGGAGCTCCTATTCTTTCAAGGCCCCAAACCGGACCGGATGAATAGCGCTGCTGTGGGTTTCAGAGCCAACATGGGAACAAAGGAAAGGGTATAAAGTTATTTCCAGGAAGGTTTTCTAATGAAGTTTGGCCCTTCAAATTAATATCTCCTATATGGAAAATCAGATATAGTTGAACTATATAAGGGAAATAAGAGGAATTTGTACTTTTCCCTCTTATATCGTGTATGACACGGTGATGCTTTCTATCCCAGGAGAGGGCTATAATATCAGCTACTTTATAAAGCCTACACTGCATTAGACCGCAGCTCACTTAGGGAACTTCCTAATGTAAAAACGAAACTCCTGACATTATTTTATTGAGTCTCTGTTTTCAAAGTAAAGAGAACGATCGGCGCCCTCCTATTCTTAAAGGAATCACTCCTATAGAATGGGAAGTAATAGTGCCAGTATCAGGTAAAGAGACAAGTGGAAGGCTCCATCTCCAAAGGGTGAAGAAATAGAGTAGACGCTAGCACTACGAAATATACACATTCTTTATCGAATGAGCATTGGGAATAAGTGATTCTATGCCCTTTTAGTCTCATCCAAAGATCCCTAGCCGTAGAATATATTGGAAATCGCATGCATGTTGTTGATAACTCGTCGATCGAAATAGAACATTGGAAAATGAAAATCCAAGGCTAGAGAGTGAGGGGATCTTTTAGACGATCGCAGTTGAAGCCTTTCTAGGCCATCAGGGAACCAAAATTTTCTTACCACGTCTCTCCAAACACGTCCTTAATATCTATAGCTACGCCATCCAAACGTGGCTAACTTACAAGGCAGTCCTTGCGTAGCTCCTGGGTGGTTGTTGTAACATGATTCTATGCGATAGCTCTATACCGTGCAGTCAATTCTACATTTCCCCTCTCCGGGCGGCTCCCCAGCAGATAATTCATCCATTTCACCACAAATCATTAAACAGGAACACGACTGTGAAACAAAGCGTCTCAGCGTTACCTTTGATATGGTGTTCCAGATCTTGTGGAGTATCCTCTACTCCAGCAAAAGATATCAACGGCACATTAAGATAGTTCAGTATTCCAAAGCTGCGCAGGCCGCCCTATGACCCTGAGGCGGTAATATCAAGTTCATCGTCATTGAGCCACAGCTAAGAATGAAATCCCTTCAGTATGTCTTTAAGGGGTAACAAGGCCGCGATAGTATGGTCATAATCTATAATATCATCTTCTTCAATCGAGTCGTAAGAACCGCATTTTCAATTCCAGGCCAGTGTGTTCAAGTTCCGTGTTTTAGCAAGAATTTCTGTCTGGCAGCTTAGATAAAGCGATCCCACCTCAAGCGATAATAGGTGATCAATATCAGGCTCCCCTGCCGGTCATTGAAATACGGTTTGGTTTGATATGGTGACCACCAGATCTATCACAATCGGAAGGTAGGATAGACATAATCTATGAGGTCAAATATCCTCGCTTGATAGAAGCAATCATACCCTCGGCTGGAAGAAGCATCCATGCTGCCTGCTCCCGACCTTATTTGATCAAGTTCATATCGATTATTCCAATGAAATTAGCTCAAATGCTACAATCTCCTAATACGTAACTGAAAAGGCATAAATAATACTATTCATGTGAAATCGAAGTGTTCGACCTCACCCTTCGTCCCATCGTGGCTACCCTATAGCCATGATCGATCTCCTCAGACGGGCAAGATGAAAAGCCCATTTCATCGTAGATCCGAAATCCAAATGATCAGGATATGAATTTCAATTTCCCTTTACTCTAGAATTGTATTTATAAAGTCACACGTTGCGTTGTGGCGATACCGGCGATTATGTTCAACATGACCTCACACCCATTGACGATCAACTCTTGCCTAACAAGCGAAGCCATCGAGCTACGAGATTCCTAAACGGGGCCGCATGTTCCTGGCTATTACAGATTCCTTAGATCATGATAAGGTGCCGAGAGTGCCTAATGCTAGTGCCAAGTCGGCCGCGCTCTGTCATAACTTACCAGCAATTTGCCATGCGCTATCAAGCTTGATTGGGTTTCGGCATCGACGGAGTCGACGTCATCGATCAACACGCACAACTCCCATGCGGCATCTTTGCGCCGGCCACGGAATGGCGCAAAATAAAAGACGGGACAGAGTTCCTCTGATCTACACATTGCTTTCCTACGTCTACTCCTCTTACCTAGATATTTAGACCCAGAGACGGGTTTTGGATTTCGCGAGAATGGCGCCAAATGAGCTTCCCACCTTTGTGTTCAGCGATTATGTCAAGTTCTTTGGCGCCGGTGCCCTCGCGGCAACCTCAACGCACGCTGTAGGTTTTTATCCTCTGCGCTTCGACACTGCACGGCTCTTCTCATCCAGGGACTGACTATGATCGTTTTTCCTTAGGCGGCGACACCAATTGATGTCGTCAAGACCCGTATCCAGGTCGACGATGCCCTGAAAGGCTACAACATGGTCCGAGCAGCCCGCCAAATCGTCTCGAAAGAAGGCGCGGCAGCACTGCTCACGGGCTTCGGGCCAACCGCGATGGGGTACCTCGCCCAGGGCGGCGCCAAGTTCGCCGGCTACGAGTTCTTCAAGAAGCAGTACATCTCGCTGGCGGGCGGGATCGACAAGGCCGTCGACCGCCGAACGGCTGTATACCTGGGGGCCAGCGCCACGGCCGAGTTCTTCGCCGACATCCTGCTCTGCCCGCTCGAGGCCACAAGGATCCGCCTCGTGTCGCAGCGCGGGTATGCCAGCGGCCTGACGACCGGCTTCGCCCGCATGGCGCGCGAGGAAGGGCTGAGGGGGTTCTACTCCGGGTTCGTGCCTCTGCTATTCAAGCAGGTGCCCTTCGCCGTGGGCCAGTTCTCCGTGCACGAGGCCGTCAACGAGGTGATATTCCGCGCCATGGGCCCGGAGCGAAAGGCAAAGCTCAGCAAGCTCGAGTCTACGGGGGTTGAGCTCACCTCCGGCCTCGCAGCGGGTGCCGCGGCCGCTGTACTGTCGCATCCTGCCGACACGCTCCTCTCGGCTATCAACAAGGGCGCTGGGGATCCGAAACAGGGAGCGACAAGTCGCATGTTCCAGCTTGCGCGGGAGTTTGGACCCAAGAAGCTGTTAACATCTGGCCTCGGCCCACGATTGGTAAGATACGATGCCCATCTATACCCTAATGAGGAGGAATGCTAAGCGGTTTAGGTGATGACATGTGCACTTGTGTCTGGCCAATTCGTAATATACGCTCAGTGCAAGGCGTTGACAGGCGCCCCTGCGAGCATCGAGATACACAAAGAATCATCGTAGTAGAAATATTTGGATAGAAGGACAGATGGATATGCCGGCCTCGAGTACCGAAAACTTCATTCGACACCGAGCCAGGAAGCACGCCAGCGGGCATGGAGAACTTTAGGGGGTCGGGTACCCCAGCAGCCGCCCGGATGGCACCTGTGAATGAAAGGTTGCACGAGCACTGATGGGCAAGACTTTAGTGGAGGGGAGGAGCAGTTAGCGGCCCACACTTCAGGACGGTCAATTTTCCCCTATAGACTTGAAATTTGGCTTGGCCTCTAGGATTCTGGAATCTACAGTGTCCCATAGGCCCTGGGAGGGAGTAATTTAATGAATGGAATAAATGCCCCGATGTTTGCACATGAACTTTGTAATTTCGCATAGCCTGCTGGTGTAATCCTTCGTGGATAATAATAGCTCAGGAGGGCAATCCTCCTTAGTAATACCGAACCGGCTGACTGGGGCTCGCAGCCATCCCTGAATCAGAACACATTGCTATTGATCTCCCAGTGTGACTGGCAGTTCTTAAAATAGAAGACACTTCGGGCGCGAGCATTGGCTAAGTGCGACTATTCGTGCATCGAGCGAGCGTTCATGCATATTATCTTTGCGGAGTACGATGCAAAGTGCCTATTTGATGTTGCTTCCAATGTGGCTGTAATGGCCAAAAGGGAGCTGCCCGGACCAGGAAGCTGGGAGGGACCTACATCTCGCACACGAGCGGGTTTGGGTTGTTTTCTGTGTCTCTGTGCCATGAGAAAAATCAAGAGGAGAGAGCGAAAAAGAGAAATCAAGTACAGCGTGGCCTTCTCCAGACTTGGCCGAAAGCAGTAGCCTTCCGCATGGGCACATCCTGATTTAAGAACTGCCCGCCAATAAAACCAGCGGCCGTTTTAGATGCCATCATCTCAGCCAACAGGCATCATGTTGCAACTCTGACCCACCGCATCTTACGGCTTAGCCAGCTGAGGTGCAGCTCGCCTTATTTTGGGACATGGAGACGGCCACCACTTAGTCAGGATCTAGCGGGAACAAGTACCCGGCCGTTCTGCCTCACTAGCTCGACGTCTGGAAGCATGAGCCTGGAGGAGGTGGTATCGTAGCTAACCCTAAGACCTACTGCATACTAGGTATGTAACTACAGGATCGTAGAGGTGAGTGAGCCTGCAGGCAATGATCACCATCCGCTTGGATTACGTACGCGAGCGCTGTCGCTTGTCAATGGCACACTGTCCCCCCTAAACCGTCAAGATGCGAGGGGACATTGGGACCGAAGATGCCGTTGCCTGCTCCATGTACCACGACGATCAATTACAGGTCTGCCATGCATGTACCTTGGTTGCTGACAGCGGTGGAGATGGCGAGAGTAGATGCGATAAAAGTCGTCGCCAGATCGAAGGTGAAAAAAAAACTAAACTTGGATTGATAAATGGACGGTTTCACCGAGATACAGACGGCATTCGAAGCAAGTGATTGGACTCATGCCGATCGTTGCGGTCAATGTCTCTGGCAAGGAACCTTAGCGACAGGCCGTCAGCATCGCGTATTAGTACCAGGGAAACGCGCCAAACTTGTGCCTATTTTTGATCACTGGGGCGAGGCCTGTAGGTACCTGCTGCCACTGATAGCCAGGTAGTGAGGCCCATCGTTTCAAAAGCAATGGGTGGGGAAGTACCTCCAACTGACAGATCAGCACTGCAACTTTAGCAGCCAGCGAGCCACAGGCCGCCTGCACTCTCAGCCACGCTCCTCTGGCTTACCCCGAGGAACCCCTAGAAGAATACTTAAGTGTCCATCCTGCTGCCGCACCCATATGTGGTCTTTTTGCATCCCCGACCAAACCTCTCTACACCCATCATGAGGTTTTCTTCCATCCTGGCCCTCGCGGGCTTCACTGCCCTTTCCACAGCCGCAATCGAGAGGCGAGACTACGACGCCAATGACTTCTACGTCCTCCAGCTTCGTGGAGTCAACCCCGAGGTCGTCGCCACTCGCCTGGGCCTTGAACACCGTGGCACCCTCGGGAGCCTCGACGACCATCACATTTTCCGCGCGCCCCTATCAGAAGACGACGTCGTCGGCGACCATCTGAAGAAGCGAAAGCTGGCGAAGCGCTCGCAAGGCGGTGTCGACGATGTGCTGGACAACATTCTCTACGCCGAGAAGCAGAAGCGCCGCGAAGGTCACCTGGAGAAGCGAATCATCCCCCGGCGCGAGGGCCCCTTCTTGGATACTCGCGCCGGCCCACTGCAAGAGAACGAAGAGGCCATCAGGAAGCAAGACTCCATCATCCACGACCTACACATTTCCGACCCTATATTTCGGAACCAATGGCATCTGCTCAATACCGTCCAGCCCGGCCACGACATCAACGTGACCCCCGTCTGGAAGCAGGGCGTCACTGGCCACAACGTAACAGTTGCGGTCATTGATGACGGTCTCGATATGGACAGCAGAGATTTGAAAGATAATTACTTTGCGAAGGGCTCTTGGGACTTCAACCGTCACCAGCCTCACCCCCGGCCTCAGGGCACCAGAGATAAGCATGGTACTCGTTGCGCGGGTGAGATTTCCGCTGGCCGAAACGATGTCTGTGGTCTCGGTGTCGCTTACGAGGCTAGAATCGCTGGTCTTCAGATGCTCAGTGGCCCGCTCACTAATGCTGACGAGGCCGAGGCTGTCATGTACGAGAACCAGGAGAACGATATTTACTCGTGCTCCTGGGGACCTTCTGACGACGGTAAGACCATGGAGGCTCCTTCTATCCTCATCAGGAGGGCAATGGTCAAGTCTATCCAAGATGGTCGAGACAAGAAGGGCTCCATCTACGTCTTTGCTAGTGGAAACGGAGCCGGACACGGTGACAACTGCAACTTCGACGGCTACACCAACTCCATCTACAGTATCACTGTCGGCGCTGTTGACCGCGAAGGCCACCACCCCTACTACTCTGAGCTTTGCTCTGCGACCCTCATTGTTGCCTACAGCAGTGGTGCCGGAGCTCATATTGTGAGTTGAACAATCCTTGCTCGCCGTCGGTTTCCCCCCAAATTTGCGCGAAATGCTAACTGTTATCGTTGAAGCACACCACGGACATCGGCGAGGATCAATGCACTAACCACCACGGTGGTACATCTGCTGCTGCTCCCCTCGCTGCTGGCGTGTTCGCGCTTGTTCTGCAGACCCGACCCGACTTGACATGGAGAGATATGCAATATCTCGCCCTGAATGCTGCGCAGCCCATCCACCCCATCGACAACGAGCAGTACGAGGTTCAGACGACCTCCATTGGCAAGAAGTTCAGCCACACTTTTGCGTATGGAAAGCTTGATGCCGAGAAGATCGTAGCCCTCGCTAAGGACTGGAAGCTCGTCAAGCCCCAGGCGTGGTTCTTCTCTCCCTGGCAGCACGTGAAGCAGGACCTTCCTCAAGGTGATGAGGGTCTGGTTGTCTCTTTTGAGGTTACCAAGGACATGCTTAAGGACGCCAACTTTGAGCGCGTTGAGCATGTCACTGTCACAATGAACGTTGAGCACACTCGCCGTGGTGATCTGAGCGTCGATTTGATCAGCCCTCACGGAGTTGTCAGCCACATCGCTGTCACTCGTGAGCGTGATGAGGCTCGCGCCGGCTACAAGGACTGGACCTTCATGAGTGTTGCTCACTGGTAAGTTATTTGCTCGCGTGTTCGTATAATTCACAAAGCTAATGATTTTGATTTAGGGGTGAATCTGGCGTTGGCAAGTGGACTCTGATTCTCCGGGACTCCATCGTCAACGAGGACACTGGACACTTCGTTGACTGGCACCTGAAGCTCTGGGGTGAGGCCATTGACGGCAAGAAGCAAAAGCTTCTGCCTCTTCCCGAAGCCACCGACGATGACGACCATGACAAGGTCATTGAGACTGCCAAGGTTTCCACCGCCACCGGCCTTCCTCCTGCTACTGCGACCGAGCACAAGACTGTCCCTACCGACCACATCCAGCGACCTACGAAGCCAGGTTCGGACAACACGAAGCCTACATCCACCACCTCTGCCACACCCGAGTCCGCCACTACATCACCCTCTTCCTGGATCTCCTGGCTCCCCAACTTCGGCGCTTCCAAGACCGCCCAGGTTTGGATCTACGGCGCCATCGGCCTGATCCTCGTCTTCTGCTGCGGCCTCGGTGCCTACTTCGTCGCCCGCCGCCGCCGCCTGCAAAGCGACTCCCGCAACAACTACGAGTTCGAGTTGGTCAACGACGACGAGACCGAAGGCCTCAACGACGAGGACGCTGAGAAGGCCGCCGCAGCCAGGAAGGCCCGCCGCACCCGCGGCGGCGAGCTCTACGACGCCTTCGCCGGCGAGAGCGACGAGGAGGACAACTTCGAGCGCTACACCGACCGCACCCAGAACCAGCAGGCCGGCTCCTCGTCAGAGCGCCTGCCCGGCGAGCGCGGCGGGGACCAGTTCGCCCTGGGCGGCGACGAAGACGACAGTGACGACGATGAGAGCCATAACGAGAAGCCCAAGACGCCGAAGCCCGCTCAACCGGCGCCGTAAAAGGGGAGGACGACTGTGTACCATTTTTCTAAACTTGCACATGGCTTCTTTCTTCACACATTTATTCCCACACCGTTTTCCTTGAATCTTTATTTGTTTCTACCACTGGAGTTTAAATCCCACACGACATTGGTTAAATGTATTCTTATAGTTGGGTAGCATAGCAAAAAGGGTAGACGGCTTTTTTTTCCCAGTATATTCTGCTTTTCATCATAAATGACAAAGATTTTCCAAAACTTGCACATCTTCATCATCGTGACATGTTTTTTTTTTGTTTTCCAAGTTTGATCGAGAAAAGGCTGGGAAAAAAAAATATTGTTCAAATTTGAATTGGATCTCTACAACCACTGCGCCGTCAACGCCAATCCAACAAGGTTAAGCTAAGGTAAGGATGTATATATACGCCATAATGTATCTCGCGTGATAATCAACGAAAGGCAGCAACAGTTGGGGATGATTCTATTGAGCTCGCGCAGTGGCCATCTGGTCCTCCATTTCCCTGGCATACCTCTCCCAGACCTCTGCGGCCTCACCGTAGAAGGCAATGTGGGCGTCTGCCAGGCTGCCCAGCTGGCTCTTGAACTCGACGCGCTTGATGCGCTCAAAGTCGGCCACCTCGCGGACGACCTCCTCGTCGAAGAGGTCGGTGGTCGCGCGCGCCCTCTCCACCTCGGCCGTGAGTTCCTCGACGCGGAGCTCCAGCTTGCGGGCTCGCTCGCGGCGGGCCTGTTCATGGTCCACGCCGCGGACGTCCTCGATCTTGTTCCTCAGGAAGCCGCTGGCCCCGGACGCGGCGCCACCGTAGCCGCCGTGGCCCTGGAGGGAGTCCCGCTCGATGGTTGACTTGTTGAGGTACTCGATGAGCTGCTCGTGGTCGAGCTGTTTCTGTTCGCGGGCCTTGAGGAGCTGCTTGAGCGACTGGCTGTACGCTTGCATGTCTCGGAGGGATCCGAGGTAGTCCTGGTCTGTGACCTCGCGGAGACGGCGGAGGTGGGTGGCCGAGTCCTCAACGCTGGCAGCGAAGCCGTGGACGGCAGGCTCGACGCCCGGCTCGAGGGTGATGAGCTTCTGGAACTGCTCGGCAAGGTCTCGAAGATCCGTCTCGAGGTCAGCCTCCCGGCGGGCTACCCTGGCAACCACCTTTTCAATGTTGGCCAGATCCTCGTCCAGCTTGTCGCTCTTCTCCCTGACCTCAAGGAACCGTCTGTCGGGCTTGTGGACCTTGGTGAAGGCATTGATGAAGGTGTCTGCGAAGTTGTCAAACACGCCCCCAGTGCCGCCGGCAGTGTCGCTCGAGCTACTACCCCGCGCATTCCGGCTTCGCATTGTGGCGTTCCAATCCGGGCTCTCTAGGAAGCTATGCAGGATTGGCGCTCGTCGGAGGGTGGGGTGGAGGCTGAGACGGACAAGGAATCGCTGGAGCGAGTTCGCGCGGCGGGATGTGAAGTCTGAGCCGAAACGGTCGCCGCGGACATATTCCATTCGCTGCTTGTCGGGGATGGGAGGTACAGCGGCGGCTGGGTAGTCTCGTACTAGCTGCTTGTAGAGAAAGACGAAGTCTGTGAATCGGCGGCGGACAGTGGTATGGTCTTTCTGGAAAGATTGGAAGGTGGACTGTGGTGATGTCAGTGCCTACTGAGCGAGGAGGGGTTGAGGTTGATGGAGACAACTAAGTCCCCGGTGGTCCCCAGTGGGATCTCACATTGGTAGTGATCAGATATGAGACGAAGGCATCTTTGCTACCGTCATTCTCCTTGATTGGGGAGGTGACGGTGCACTCGAGTCTCTCTCCAACCAACTTCTGAACATCCTGGTCAGCGGTGGTACCTTGAGCTTCCGCTAAGCCATCCTGTTCGTCGGTCGATGTTCTAGCCGTCTGCTCTTGGACATGGTCGCTCCATGTTACATTGGAGAAATGGTCCTGATCCGACATTACCGCCATGGTGATGGTGGAGGTGATGGGAGGCGGGAGCTCTAGGCTAAGCTCGGCACTACGGGACGCTGCTGTTGCGCCTGGTGGTGAGGGGCAGAGGCAGGTCTCGGGATGCGGTCTGCAGGTCGGTCTGGGAATTATACAGCTCCGTGGTCCCAGCTAAGTCGGCCGCGGCAGTGTATGCGTCTGATCTGGGGGAGCTGCGTTTGGGTTGCGGAAAGGCGAGCGATGCATGGGCGAGAGAGATGGTGACGCTGCGGTGGGGAGCAGAGCGCATGGGGCTTAGCCTGGAGTACGGATTGATAGTGGCAGAGCATCACTGACGTTGCTCCGGCCAGGCTCCAGCCCGGTCTTGGCTGGTTGGACTTGAACTCGGCCTCTGACGCGGTTGGGCTCAGGATTGCTTAGTCATCGCCGTCTTCGTCATGCGCCGTGGCTCGTCTCCATTGTCCCGTTGTAGCATCATGGCCGTGACCTTCGTGTGATTGATATCTTGAGCTGTCTCGTCTCTTATCATGTGCCTTTGCAGAGTAAATATCTGCTGTCACCTAGCCTCTTGGTCTCTGTCTCTTCTGCTTTGTATAATGGCACGAGCCGGTTGCCTGAATTGCAGGAGTTGGAGTATGCCCTATATTATCTGGCATGGCTCCTAGGCTATGGTAAAGCGCGTTGCAGTTCGGGGATCTGCGTAGTTCCATCGACTGAAATCTATTGCTATGTTCTGATACCATGCGTATTGCATCATATGGTGATGTTCTATATCTTATGGACCGGCTGCTTGGCATTTGCTTGTGTCCTTGAGGTTGCAGGGCCTCACGGAATAATCAAGGCCCTACTCCTTGCTACAGTAATTGAATAACTGGTTCTTGGGTTCACATTCTGTCAAATAGGTCAAGTTCTAAAAAGCGAGTCCCCTGCCATCTCATCAATCGGCTCACTGGTGCAGCACGTACTCCTGAAACGGTGAGATAGGGTCTCGGTGATGACCAGCGTAATACTGCACGCGCCATCATGTTGCGATTAAAATTACAGTTTCCAGCAGGGCTCAAACCGAAGAACATAAGTGATGTAGCACTCGGGTTGAACCGTTGTCCCGGCGCTTCAATTCGGTGGCGAGCCGTTGCCACAGCTGAGCGAAGCTCGCCTCCCATGCTGACAGGCTCCGGCCAGCGATGGAGACGGACAATTCTCCGTGCATTTCAAGATCCAAGTGCTCACGCGTTCAAGACTTGGTAGTTCTTCGCGTTCGCGCATAATAGATATCGTCATATTTCTCAATTATCTGCAGAAAGTAGTTGAAATAATAGTCATTAAGTTCGTGTTCATAAATATCTATCTATCAAATGCTCGCTAATGCTGGATGCTAGTTTTCGTAACATAGGAAAATAAAGGACTCGCTAAATTAGACACAATCATTAAATGCTTTTTATCGTTTTACTTTATTCTTGTTGTGAGTTGCCGTTGTTGGCGATCAAGTTTGGCGACCCGTTCAGGTCGCCGTAGATCTTGTCGGGCGTGGCGTTCTTGAGCAGGTGCTTTTTGACGTTGTCGGTGCCGGTGATGCCATCGACAGTCATGGCGTACAAGGCGAGGCCGGCAACGTGAGGGCAGGCCATGGATGTGCCCGTCTTCTTTACGATCGAGGTGTCGTTGGTGTGGCCGGCAGACTCGATCATCACGCCCGGGGCGTAAAGAGAGAGGTTCTTGCCAAAGTTGGACTTCTCGTAGACGGTCCAGTCCGAGTCGATGGCGCCGACGGTTATGACTCCCTCGGCTGACGAGGGAGAGCCCTTGGAGATGTCCTGGGCGTCGTTTCCTGCGGCGGCGACGGGGATGATGCCGTGCCTGGCGGCATTCTTGAGGATTCTGTTCATGGTGGGGGAGTAAGTGCCGCCGAGAGACATGCTGAGGACGGCCTTGCCAACACGGTTCTTGGCGATGATGTCGTCAAAGGCCCAGGCGATTCCCTCAATGATGATGGAGGTCGTGGTCGAATTCTGGTCAAAGACCTTGACGCCAATGAGCTTGGTCTTCTTGGTAACGCCGTAGTTCTTGCCTCCGATGGTGGCAGCGCAGTGAGTGCCGTGGCCGATCTTGTCTTCGTGGTCGTCCCCGTAGGCGGTCCATGCTTGCTCGGCGCGGCCCTCAAACTCTTCGTGGGTGATGCGGATGCCACTGTCAATTACATATGCGTAGGTGTCGGCGCCAGCGTTCTCGTCGTAGATATAATTGTCACCACCCGGTTGGCGATGGGAGATGGATCTTAGACCCCAGGTAGCGTTCTTTTGCTCTGTTATGTCTCTCGTCTCTAGCTCCTCTTCCTCTTCCTCCTCATCTGCCTCCGACTCGGGAACGTCGATGGTGCCGATTGTCCAATCTTGATCCTCTTCCATAGAGTCAACCTAGAATATGACCTGTCAGCTAGAACGCTCAAGAGCAAAATGGTATCAAGTTATGACTGCCACTCACATCACCGGAATTTCGGAATTCCTCAACGGTGTCGGGGTCGAAGTGACCGGCATAGCCGTTGAAGTGGTTGTTTCCAGTATAGGTGAAGTCGATGCCACTGTAAGTTCTCTCGTCCAAGTCCCGCTTGGCGAGATTTCGCTTGTGAACCGATCTAGCCCATTCGATATGGGACTCGAAGTTTTTGACCGTATCCTTGAGAACAACAATGTACCCGCCATTGGAAGCTACTTTGGTCTGAGGCACGGGAGCTGCCAATGCCGTCGAGGCGAACAGGAGGCCAGCTCCAAGAACGAGGTGTTTATACATGGCTAATTATTGTGAGGCTAAAAGAATGGACAACCAGGTCTTCTTCTCCTATTCTATCCCACTGCCGATATGTATTATGACTTAAGGAAATGTAGATGATGTAATATAGTGGAATGAGGTAGATGGATGGTCCCGAGAGCCAAGATCCAGCAAGGGGAAGCTGTTACTTATACCAGGCGAAGCTGACAGACCAGGCAGTCGACGCAGGCCTGGTCTGCTTCAGCCCAGCGACGCGTAGCATCACAGGCTAGTGAGATGCAGATATTCGCCATCGGGATGGATCTTTGGTGAGAGTGGGTTCGGTCCCCGGATCGTAAATGGGACGACGAGCAGGGACCCGCCTCACCTCCAATCAATCACTGTGGCTCGAGCTTGCCCCGGCTTATTTTAGAATTGCAGCGTTCAATACCTGACTTGAATACGCTGAATTCTCTGGGCCGGCACCAACGAGGCAGATGCACTGCCATATCCATCATACATTGTGATTTTCAGCTCGCAGTATGTTCTTAAATTCTTCAATCTAATTCAATTCATTGTCATGTCTTGAGCGCTGACAAGCAACCGACGCGAGTTCATCATTGTTGCCCAGCCACAGATCGGACCCACGAACTGAGATGCCGTGCGCGAAAGGAAACCTCCCAAAGTCCCCCAGAATCCGAGCAGGGATCATGGCGCTCGAGCATTCGATTGTTGCCACGCTCACTTTCGATGCTGACAGCGTCCGTAATCACGTCTGCTCAATTGAACGATTGGCTGTTTGTTTGCCAGGAATGCGCCCTCACTTCTGTTGTCTACAATTTTCGCACACGTATCTACCGTCTGGAGGCTGAGTATTGTAGCTTGTATATGGCTTCGTGTACCCAAAAGAACAGATCTCTCCATCTATACCTTTAACCAAAATGAAGCAAACATACATTTAATCGAGCCCTGATGATGAATTACCAGCCCCATACGGGAATCTGCTTACCTGCAGCTTCACCTCACGTCCGTTGCCGAAGGACATGAAACAAGCGGCGAGAGGTTGATGATACGAGACCACGACAGAGTTCGCCACCCGCCTGAATTCTGAAACGGCCCTCAAACGGCTCAGTCCAGTCCCAGCCCACGCCCGCAGACATAAAGCTTCACTCTCATCACGTCACCTCCTTTGGAGACCGGAGATGGGCAGGCTCCCCCACCTGAGGTTGGACCGTCGCTGCATCTAGAGCGCGTAGCAGTCCCCTTTTGGTTGTTTCTCTCATGGCGACCGTCTTCGACGCATCGCTGCCCTGCCAAGAGCGTCTTGTCGGGGGTATGAAATGCCCGACGAAGCCGACCACCGGCCCTCAGCCCTGCGATCATCGCAAACTGGGTGGCCGTCGTCGGCTCACAACCGGCTCGCCCACTAAAAATGTCTTTTTTTTCTCGGCGAATGGACAGAGCTTAGGGCGAGTGAAAGTCGAGCCAGTTGGCAGAACTGTACCCAACACGCACAAACACACACTCACCCCTCACAATTTAGCACGCTTCTATAGTGTGGCGGCGCAAAATGATGCCATCCTCGCAAGTAAGAGCGAATGGCTGATTCGATTGTTTCATATGAAAGAGTAGAAATATGATAGAACAAAGAAAAAGAAAAGTCTAAGCTGTCTGTCACCTTGTGTATTGTCTATACCAATGCCCCCGCCGGCGGTGCATACACCATCACCGGTCTTGAATAATGCGTTTGTGCCGCTCTTTCATACACGCTCCGAGTCCGTCCCTTTGGTTCCATAGAAATCATACATGTGAGATATACAATTGATGTCGTTGAGATGCGAAATGCCCAATAATGAGCAGGGATAAGAAGGGATATATATATATCACCACAACGCGCTGCAGGTCCCTTACTTCTGCTCGCTGGTTGCAGGGGCTGCCTTGACCTCCTGCTGCACCGCCTTGGCCTGGTCCTTCTCTGCATCCAGCATCTCGCTGGCCACAGTCTGGCTGACGCCCTCGGCGGCGGCTACTGCCTGGCGCTCCTCCTTCTCCTCGTCGATATCCTCTGTATCACGGGGAGTGGCGAACCCGGTGCTCTGACTCTCATGGTTCTGGCTGTTCTCCTCCTCGATCAGGTCCTGCTGTTCTCGGATAACCTCGAGACGCTGCTTGTTGGTAGCGGCACCCTCGGCGTGGTGAACCTCGAGCTCAATCTCGTGGAACAGCTCCTCAGGAATAGATGACAGAACTCCGATCAAAGCATCGATCTGATTCGCGCCTTCACCAGACTCCTGGCCATACATGTAGGCGTTGCTCAGAACGAGGAGTGTTGAGGGGACGCCCTCCTTGAGACGAAGGTTGAGCCAGGTCTGCAGATCCTGACGCATGCGTGCAGGAGAGACACTGTGTGTGCGAATGCCGCGTGCGGCGCAGGCAGTCTGGAGCTCGGCTACCGTCAAGCTCTCGACACCTTCGTATGCAATGGCTCTGTCGTCACGCTTGATCTGGCGCATCCTGTGGCGGACCTGGTAACGGAGCATGGCATCGGTACCAAAAGTGTTGAGTGTCATGTAGCGGCACATGGAGACCAGCTGGGGTCGAGAAAGGTTATCCAGCGTCATGTCATCACGGAAGATCTTGCAGACCTTGATGACATCCTCGGCAGTAGGAGCTTCGCCCGTAGACCGGACTTTGCGGAAGAAGTTGGCAAACTCCTCCCTGTGAGCGGTAGCTTGGCTCAAAGGCAGACCTGTTTCCTTGAGCGTCCCTCTCAAGAAAGTGCTAACTTCCTTTCGTGTCGATCTCAAGAGAGCGGCCTTCTTCTCCTTTGACTTTTGTCCCTCGTACGTGCTGGGCAGCATGTTGGGGAACAACTTCAAGGCCAAGGGCAGCAGAGCCTCGCCCAGAGGCACAATAATGAAGACTGAGAAAGGGACAAGTCGGCCCAAGTCGCGTACAGTGCGCTGGAGCTGTTTGTTCTCTCTGCGGGTCAACTCGTAGCCAGCAGCCATCTTGAGTGCGAGGCGCCAGCTGATCTTGACCTCGGCGGCGAGCAGCTTCGTGCCGTCCCAATAGTGCTGTGCTTCATGCTTGACTTTCTCCCACATGGTCAACTTCTTCTCCTCCCTCTCCTGCTTGACGATTTCGACCTTTTCCAGGACATCTACCTTCTTCGCCTCCAATTGCGCCATCTTGGCCTCCTCTGGGGTTTGAGCTGCCGTTGAAACAGCGTCATCCTGCTTCTTGATCTGGGAACTCTTGTCGCTCTTGACTGCAGAGGTGGTCGCCGAACTGTCCTTAGGGAGTGGTCTCTTAGCTTGCTCCGCGTTGAAGCCGGGTGGCGGGCCAGCCGAATGGCCATCTGGACGGTGGTGTTCGGTGCCCATGTATCGGGCAGGGACTAGGAGGGCGAGAGCGGGAATCTGGGCGTGTCTGCTGACATGACGGTTGATGATGGCTGGAGAGATGCCACGGGATAAGATTCGGGCTGTGTGCGCAGGCGGGAGTTAGCACTCGATATAAGCTTTTCTAAAGTCCGAACGGGAACGAAGTGAACAGTACCATTACCCAAGAGAGGATTGCGAGCGACCGCTCTCCTGGCCACATTGGATGAGGCGCTCATGGCGTCGGTCGAATTGTGAGGAAGATGGAATCGATAATGAACGTCGGGGTTAAGAGATGATGTCGTTGGCTCGAATGAGGGTGATGATGAAAGAGAGACTTTCGCTGGGCTTCAGTGGACATGAGTCGGGAATCTCTCGGTACTGAGCTGGGACTAGCCGTAATCCCCTTCCATTGGACCAAGAGACGAAGCACGGTGGCCTGTGGTTGGCCGCGATAAACTCACGTGAATCTACACGTGACTCGCTTCAGACTACTGCAGATCAGTGGGGCAAGGGTCGAGATCTCGCAGCTTCATTCCAGATGGATTGGGCAGTTGGGAAGCATCATGATCTAGCCGAGCACGTCGGTCCAGAGCAGAAACCAAATTCGGCCTGTTCACTAACTGTCATCCTGCAACATGGTGTGGTATCATGATAATCGCAGGGTTCTATCTGGCCATTGTACGTCTGACACTGGCCGTCCTGGCCAGGCCATGCCATGCTTAGTGCGTTGTGTCAAATGTCGAAGGGTCCTAAGAATGGTCCCACAGCGCTCGCCCAGAGCAATCTGGCACTATGCCCTCCCGGCATCCCGAAGGATCCGACATGCCAAGTCAAGTTCCGTTCCTCAACAAAGTTCACGGTTTTGGTGAGCGACAAGGGTCCCGACCAAATTGGTGGTACACTGGGCTGGGCTGCGTCAACCAGGGCTCCGGAATTGGATGCATTGGCGATGGCAACAGGCAAGCATATTTGTCATAACGACAACAAGTAGCAGTGAGGATACGTGTGCTCGTCTATATTGATCGGCTTGCTTGTCGCATGAAACAGTGGCAGCCTAATGAGGTGACGACAACACATGAATGGGCGACAACTGCAACGTCAGCTGCGAAGCCAAACCCCGCGTAGTCCCATCAAACACCTCCCCCATGCAGCACTAAGAGCGAGCCAATAGGTGCTGGAATGGCACTGATTAATCAGTCAGGTAGCGGCGGGTGCCACGATTTGTTCCGGGCAGCGCAGGTCGCATCGGACTGCACCACCCCCGCAACCAGAGCGGTCTCGGGGGGAGCTACAGGGCCCCAAATGGCCCGAGCGCGCACACCTGTCGCCCTGTAGGTTCTGTTCCTGCCCCCCTCCCCAGCCCGTTGCCAATGCGGACTCGGCCTTTGATAGCGAATGCCCACTTGCTCAAATCAAAACCACACCACCGTGACGGATTCGTAATATCTTTTCCTCAACCTGTGGTTCCCTTTCCTTTTTGTCCCTTGTTTCCTTCTTCCAATTGAGATACCCCTACCCCTGGATCTGCCTTTGATTTGCTCGCTATAGCGTTAATTCCCTCGTACCAGTGCGTGTGTGTGTCTGCTTCCGATCCCACCCCAACCCGTCGCATCTGATCTGCACCTCCACCCGTCCCTCGGCCGCTTGAGCCGCTCGAACCGCCCTGCCTTCCACCACCTTCATCATATCTTCGGCAGTAATAAAATACAAATCAAATAGAGGCCAGACGCCTAGGGCAAGCAGAAAGGGGAGAAGATGTCCTCCACAACGCAGCTGAGGAGGGCCGCGCGCGTCATCCTGATCGGTGCGCCGGGCGTGGGGAAGGGCACCCAGAGCGAGCGTCTCCTCGCCCGCTTCCCCCAACTCCAGTCAATCAGCACCGGCGACCTTCTCCGGACCAATGTCAAGCGACGGACAGCGCTGGGTGAGTCCATGTCTAGTCCCAAGATGGTGTTCTTGGCCCCTGAGAGTGAATGCGCCTGGCTAACCAGACCCCCGCCTGCCCGGAAACAGGCATCCAAGCAGAGGGAATCATGAAGAGCGGCGGCCTCGTCGCCGACGACATCATGATGCGCCTCATCTCCAACGAACTCCACACACGAGGATGGCTGCTCGACCAACGCCCGCCCGTCACCGTCAACTTCCAGGCCGCCGATGTCGAGGCGCCTGGCGACCCCCTCCCAGCTTCGAGCCCCTCCTGGCCTCCGAGGACCCCTCCGCATCGTTCATCCTCGACGGCTACCCCCGCAACGCAACCCAGGCCCACGGCCTCGAGTCCATCGTGCCCATCAACCTAGCCATCTCCATCGTCACCCCGTTTTCCGTCATCCTCGAGCGGATCGCAGGCCGCTGGGTCCACGAGCCGTCCGGCCGCGTCTACAACACCACCTTCAACACCCCGCGTGTCCCCGGCCACGACGACATCACCGGAGAGCCTCTTGTCCAGCGGCCCGACGACAACATTGATATCTATCGCAACCGTCTAGACAAGTTCAGGCAGACGAGCGAGCCTCTCCTTGAGCACTACGCCCGAAAGGGCGTCCTGCTGGAGGTGGAGGGGATGAGCAGCGACGAGATCAGCCCGAAGCTTTATAAGGAGTTCGAGGACCGTTTTGCCCGATGACACTGAAGCGACTTGTCTGATGCTCAAATCTTGGGTTTCTTGTTTTTCTATTGTTATTATTATCATCATCCTGGGTTTTGTTTAATCGGTTTTTAAGATTGCTACAACTGTCTAGGTTTCGTTTTCAACTGCCTTACGAGCGATTGCGGCAGTTGCGCGTTATGTATATATACTTTGATGTCCGTTGGGCCAAGCTTTCTGGATTTCAGTGAACGGAATGCACAGATGCCATGACTGGAGGAGTCCCTGGGAGACCTGATCAAGGAGAAGAAGTGCTCTTATTCTTTTAGGTATATATTTTTATTCATATCTTTGGATAACTCCTAAAACCAAGCATCTCCCATGAGTGACTTTGCACAACCGGAAAATAAGAAAAATACAAAACCAAGAACAGACAATGGGATGAAGTTCACAACTTTGTGTAAATCGTGGTTTCATGTCCAAATCCGAAACTAATGCTCCTCGTACATGCTGAGCTAGGCAGCCTTGATGTCCAGTCTTAAACACCTAATTTGCATACTCTGCTCTTTATTCATCTGGTTAGTATAGGTAGTGCGTCCTGCTCTGTCCACAAAATCACAGATGTCCTCCTCTGATCCGGCCTAATCGTCCCACTCGTCATTGCGGACTCCGCTGGCGTTGCCATTGTTGGGGCGACTGGCAGGTCCAGCCTCCTCCTCCTCCTCATCGTCGAGCGCCTTGGCTAGCTCGTCGGGATCCTGCATCTTGGCATCCGGATCGATGGAGTCCGTGACACCATCGGACTGCGCCAGGTGCTCCCGCTCCGAGTCCAGGACGTCGTCATCGGCGCTGATGGATATGCCCCTGGATCCCCACTTGGGCCGGCTGCCGCCACGGACGCCACCTTCGCCTCCCAGGGCAGGGCGCGCTCTCCTCGTCATCGTCGTCGATCGATGTGGTGGCGTTCTTGCCAAAGATGCGGCGAAGAAGCCAACTCCTGCGAAGATCGTCGGCGTCGACAATGCCGCCGCCCCTGAGCTTGACGCGCTGGCGGGTGTAGTATACCCAGGCGAAGTCAATGTACAGCGCTGTCTGGATGATTCCAAAGATGACAGACACGAGAGGGGCGCCCGGGTCGTTCTTGTCGAAGTAGCGCCATATCCAATTGATGCAGTAGAAGCCGCGGTATGAACCGAGAGTCACGAGGTAGAAGCTGTTGATGACTGTAGGGACGGTCGTCTGGCGGAGGAGTAGAAGCTGGGGAAGCACGCAAACGGATTCCAGGATCTCGGAGAAGACCCAGAGCCACTATAAGTCAGGCAAGTTAGCATTGTACGACATAGAGCTTCTTCAGCGGCTTGGATCTGTAAGTATCGTCAGACATACATTAATGAAGGACCACCTCTGCTTGTTCTCGAAGATCAGCATGGCGAATGGGGAGAGCAGGAGGGATCCAGCTGCGACAACGGCGCCCATCTTCCAAGCAAACTCCCTCTCGCGCGATCGAGGGAACATCCACTGCATGATTCCAATTGTGTAGAAGGACGAGAGGATGTAAACCGTCTTGAAGACGACGTTCCACGCGGGATGGTCCTTCATGGGGTTGAAGAGGTCAAGGTATCGGGTACAGAAGACGACGGCATAGAGTCCTTGGGTGATCAAGCTGACTCCTTCCGATGATCGATTGCGGTGGATGGCTAGGATTAGGATGATCTTGGAGAGCATGTGGGAGATATCTCCCAAGTATCGGAAGACCTACTCCATAGTCAGTTGAGAGTTGTCGTCGAGGCTGAGGCTGAGGTCGTAAGACTCACGTTCCAACCCATGTTGGCGGTGGTGCGACAAGGTCGCTCTAGGGGGTCGCAAGATTGGATGAGCTGGTGAGGTTGCGCGAGAGCTCCGGGAGGGGAAGATTGAGGCCTCTCGCGAGATGTGCAAAGGTCGAGGAGGGACGCAGGCGATGGGTTATAGAAGATGGGGAGCTTGGGGCCTGGGGCTTGGCTGTCAGGCTCTGGGGAGGCTCTGGGAGGCGGACAACGTGACGTTAGTTGGCGCCTGGTTTGGGGCGACAGCGCCTCTTCCAATTGGCGACAGGCCCCATCTAGCCCTCCCGCCCGTCTCCGCCCTTTCCACTTTCGGCGCAGCAGCCTGTAGATACCTACGTAATCACTGATGCAGCCCAGGCACATTACCTGCATAACGTACCCAGTCAATCAGTCTGGAGGATCACTGGGATCTCTACTCATATGTACGATGCGATGAGTACGGCAGATCAGTTGTGATCGCATTGATCCAGCTCTCGATGCTTCTTTGCTTTCCTTCTCTCCCCCTTTCTGCTGGCAGACTGCTGCTACCGTAGCCTAGACACGCACGACGCAGCTCGCATTCAGCTCTCCACCAGACGGCAGAACGAGACCATAACCCACCTATCCAGTGCCGGGAGGTGAGACATTGATCACCCATTGCAAGCCACAATTTAGGGACGATCCGCCACCGGATTCCGCCTCCTAAATCTGCCGTGCGAGGCCAACCTCCTCCTTGCCTCCCCGCCCAGTCTAGATTGGCCGTCGCCACAACCCAATACTCAAGATGGCATTTCCAAGTTTTACATATGCGGGCGAGTGTGTTGGCCTACCTACAGACTGATTGACTGGATTCTCGCCTGGCTTACCATCGGATTGTCACAAGATCCTAGATCAGCTTATATGACTCGGCATCAACTCTCAGGAACTTTCGTGTGGACACTGAGAATCATGCTTTGAAAGTTCCTCCCAGCTCATAACACCATTGGCTCAATATGCAGGTCAAGGCCTTTGTCGTCGCAGTTGGTCTAGGATCAAACTGTCAACACCATTAAGGGGGGCGGTCTAATGATGTCCCTCGACTCGTAGGAGTCTTAAGAGATAGTGCGGGCTACTTCCGCTGCTGACTACAATATGGCTTGTGGCCCATCGTTATATTTCGCTTCATCTTGAAGAGGAATCAACTGCCGGAGCGACAGTGTAGTCAATTGGTCCTGGAGTTTGAGCAATCCCTCTCAGTCTGAGCCTGGTGTGCGTTACAGAGGTTCCCTGGTGACTCTAGGGGTTGAGAGAACCTTGATCGCACGGCCTTCCGACTTTCTCGATGGGCGGTCGCAACCACAGTCCAACCTTTTAGCCACTTTACCCATGGCAAAGACAGCCGTTCACAGGCCTGCGGAATGGTCCGTTTTGAAAGGAGAGATTCACTGGCGGGTTCGGCCCGGTACAATGCGCTCTCATGCCAGCATTGATCCATGGCAATTATGTACATTGCTTTCACAAGAGGCACTACTACTTGTTGATCAGCGAAGCTTCATCATACGCGCTCTACTCCTATCTCCCTAGATGTTTAATCACTCGTCCAGGACTACGTTGCTTAGGACCGCTGTCGAATTGGCGGCTCAGTCGCCAGAAGTGACCGCCTAGCTGGACTCATTCAGTGCCGATTCAGTGGCATGTGGCCGGAAGAGGAGTGAATATTTTCTACCATCCTCCGATAGTCCAAATTCGTTGCCTCGGGGGACAGAGTAATCCAGGAGCAGACTGACACCAACGGTGTGCTCAATCTCTTTCGCTGTGCCTTCTCCGAAACTCGGACCTTAGTCCGTTCTGCGGTCCAACTGGCGGGACCGTTTCGTGGGCCTCTGCCCGGCACCGCCTTTCCGAGCTAGCTCCGTGTTGAAGAAACGAATCGGGTCTCCCAGGAAAGACACAATTACACGCCTTTGCTTGCTCTATAATAGTGGGCATGGCCGTAAATACTTTCATCCCGGGGTTTGTCGCCCAACTTGCAGCGGCCTTTTCCGCATACCGCCCCTAGTCCTTCGTCTTGGGCCTTCCATGTCCCACCCAGCCAACTACTCTGCTCTCATATCATCCAATGTCGCCTTTCTCCATTGTTGCCGCTGTTACGTATTGTTCTATATAGCGAATTGCAGATTCCAGAGTCCAATTGCCTTCATTTCTCGTTGTTCTCGCCCCCTTGCTGTAATATATCCAGTTAAGCCTCCCATGTTGAAAAGTGGAGGACTCCCCTGTCCTCGATGAATCATCGCAATGGCGAGCAATTCTGTGAATCAGGTAGTATCCTCTCGATTCGAGGATGTTGAGAACGCGAGCCATACGCTGAGCTCATTAGAGCGGAACGACCCAGCCAAAAAGGTCCCCTCTCACACTCGGATCCGGGAGGTTCACACCGATAGCGACCAAGATGCAACGACCCCAGATGAGATTCTCCCCGGAGAAGCCATCCCCCTTCCCCAGATGGCGGCCTCCACGCCTGGCTCCAAGTCGCCATGGGCTGGGTAGCCATCTTCACCACCTGGGGCTACATCAACTCCTTTGGGAGCTTCCAGGTCTACTACACATCCACCCTGCCCGAGTCCGCCTCGGCCATCTCCTGGATCGGCTCCATCCAGACATGGCTCACCTACTTCATCGGCGCCTTCTCCGGCCGCCTGCTCGACGCCGGCTTCTTCCTCCCGACGTTCATCGTCGGCGCCCTCCTCCAGCTCCTCGGCATCTTCCTCATGGCTGTCTCGAAGAGTTACTGGCACCTCATGCTCACCCAAGGAGTCCTGACCGGCCTGGGCGGCGGCATCTTCTTTACGCCCTCCCTCGCCCTCGTGGCCACCTACTTTAGCAAGAAACGAGGTTTGGCCATGGGCATCGCAACCACCGGCAACTCGGCGGGGGGTATAATCTACCCCCTCGTCGTCCGCCAGCTGCTCCCCAAGGTGGGCTTCAAATGGACGGCCCTAACGCTCGGCTTCATCAACATGGCTGGCCTCCTGCTAGTCGTCAGCTTCATGCGTCCCAGACTACCACCCAGGAGATCCGGCCCCATAATCGACTGGACCGCCTTCACGGAACCCATCTACGTAACCTATGTCTTCGGCGTCTCTTCTTCTTCATCTGGACCGTCTTCTACACCATGTACTACGTACGCGCACCTCCTTTCCCTCTCACCACCAAACCATCACTAACACCCCCTTCTCGGCAGGTTGCATCCTTTGGAAAGCAGGCAATAGGCCTCTCCCAGGCCGACGCCACCCTCCTCGTGACGATAATCAACGGCGCGGGCTTCCCCACCCGCGTCCTCGTCCCCATCCTCGCCGATCGCTTCGGCGTCCTCAACGTCGTCACCCTCTCGGCCGCGGGCGTCGCCTGCGTGGCCTTCTCCTGGCTCGCCGTCCGCGACGTGCCCGGGATTTACGCCTTCACCGTCACGTACGGCCTCGTCAACGGCGGGTACCAGTCCCTCATCAGCACGGGCGTCGCGGCCATCACGAAGCGGCTCGACATGGTGGGGACGCGGATGGGCATGTGCTTCAGCGTCGCTTCCATTGCCGGGTTGACGGGCCCGCCGATAGGGGGCCTGATACAGCAGGCGGCGGGGGGTGAGTGGCGCTGGGCGACTGTGTGGGCTGCCGTGGCTGCTCTGTGCTGCTGTGTGATGCATGTTGTGGCGAGGGGGCTGCGTGCGGAGTGGAAGCTCAAAGTGAGATGTTAGATTCTCAAGAAGTTATATAGTTGAAGTTGGACGGGTCAAAAAGCTAAAAAAGGTAACTGGGGGCATCCGCTAACTAATGAGTTGGGAATATGTCAGGGGAAGTAATACCACTCTCGTGAGGAGAGATATGAGATGAACGGGAGGAATTAATCATGGCCAGGATTTATTTAGTGTAGCCGATTCGTACGGCACATCATGAATGCATGGGATAGAATATAGAGGTAGAAAAAATGACATTCTTATGGGTATCATGGAATTGCTCTGTAGATATGGTACATTTTCCCAAGCCCACGTCCGGGTGGTCAACCCTTCGTTACCCCCGACAGTGATGTCCACAAGTCTATCAAAAATCAAATCAAGTATCGTACCAAAGCGCCGTGATATATGCATAACTGGTCGTTTCCCGTGAGTAGAGTAAAAGAGAGTAAGGAATCAAAACAATCCAAAATGCGCTTGCAGTCCCGTTCATGCGTGTCACCCGTTCAAAAGTACACGAAAAGAATATAAGGAAAGGGTACTCCGGGTGTCGCTCTAGAGGAAGAAGACGCTCGCGAAGACGGTGAAGGCAACGGGCCACAGACCCAGGCTGTGAACCAAAAGGCTGGCGGCATCGCTATAGTAGGCTTCACAATCCTTGGAGTTCTTGCAGTCGGTGGTGGTACCGTTGGGGACGGTCCCGTTGAGGACGATCTTGGTCTTGCCATCAACCTGAGCCACGGTGACCAGAGACTTGTTCAGCTTCTTGTAGTCGCCGTCGCCGATGAGCTCATCCCAGAACTTGGTGTCCTCAACATCATCGCACATGCATGAAGAGTACTCAGGGCAGGCGCAGATGATCTCGCGCGTCTCGTTCTGGTTGGAGGTCTTGTTGCGGTAGCTGTGGTGATAGCCGTAAGGGTAGATGAAGATGGGGTACGGTGGCCAGTATCCGGGGTAGTAGGCCAGGGGACTGGCTGTGCGGGAGCTGGTCATCGACTTGCCGCTGGGACTGCCTCCAGCTGGGTAAGGAGCCTTTGCACCACCGCCATAGTATGTGTTTGAGACAAAGCGAGGCTGAGGACCGGAGCCACCGGGTGAGTAGCCTCCAGTGTTGCCTCCTTGAGCGCCTGGGTAGTATCTGCAATGTGAGGGTTAGCCGGATCCATCCATGGTCTGCGATGGCAGTTTGAATACATACGCCTTGTTGGTTCGAGAGGCGCTGCTGCTGCTTCCCTTGCTGCTGGTGCTGCTGCTGCCGCCTTTGCTGCCGCCGCCTCCGCCGCCACCACGACCACCACCTCCTCCACCCTTGCGCTTCCAGAGCTCGTGCGTCGCGTCTGAGTCCCGATCCTGGATCTCTGAGCTCAGTAGCTCGAGATCATCTTTGTGAAGCCTGGACTCATCGATGGCGAGAGCTGCCGTCAGGCCAAAGAGGAAGGCGATGAAGGTGATGAAGGTTAGATGCGACCTCATGGCTGTTGTATGTGTGTCTAGGTAACTGTGTACTGCCAAGTATGTTCTTGGTCGTAGGGTAAGGAACAACCAACTCGATACTGTATGCGCCAATTGTTTGAGAGACGTCGGATGCGGGATGAAGTGTTTAAAGCAGTCTGGTTGAGATGAGACACCGGAATGTGGGAAGCCCGAGGGGAATAGGCTTAAATACTAGTAGTCGAATATTCCTTGTAAGGTTAATCACAAATTGAATGACCTCAGAACAAACATGGCCCATTTGCAAGGCAGTCCGGGTGGCTGTGCTAATGTACCTCTGCAGCACTACGGCAGGCGCAGGGATCGGCTAACCAGCCATGGGATAGCCTAATTAGCCTCTGGGCACTGTCAAACCCACCTGCCCTTGAGGGAACCTTAGATTAAATCCGGAGGCTGAGTAGGGCAGACCTTCTGAGAAAGCCAGGCAGTACAGCACCCCAGCTTTGGCGTCTCTTCAAACTTTTTAGATGAATCCCTTGGATACACAAACAACCACTTTTACCACAGTGTCTCTTCTCCTTTTGCAGCGAAGTGAGGCCTCCTTTGGTGCTATGTGAAAATTGCTTCTGCAAGGGTCGCGAGGAGCTGAGAACAACCCTGCGTCAGCCCTCTAATAATAAAGCAACCAGTAATCCTTCTCCACGCTCCTGGTCCATCAGCACCAAACGCAGCTACTGAGAATGCGGGTGGCTCCTTGTCTTCCGGCTTGGCCCTGGCTCTGCTAAAACATCCATTGAAGACGCTGCAGATACAGGACATGACTTTGGGCCTTTAGCTCAGCGACTGGGGCCAGCATTAGGCCCTGTAAAATTTACTGCTGATCACCACCACTGACGATTATTCATGATGTCAGCACACACCGAGCAAGAAACACAGGCAGCGATCAAACCAATTGGAAATAGGGGCCACTTTTAAGCTTGTGGCGGATATTTCCCAATCTGAAGATGTACAATTTTATTATTTCTGACCCCCCAGTAACGAAATAAGACCTGATCTAATCTGACCAGCCCTACGCCACTTGTGTTCCAGCTACCTGGTTTGCAGCAAGCGACATGGTCCGGAGGGACAATTGGTACACATCACCACTTCATGCTCTCTGCTCGCTAGTGGGAAGTTGCAGGCTGACACTTCCCAGTGAACCGGGGGCATCCATCGTCTATGCGAGATGTCTGTAGATGTTTCTCTGCCCGACGTACCCAAAATAGTAATTAATGTGCGCGCAAATCTTCTTCAGTCTGAGACAAACCAAATCCCAATCTCTCTTATTAATTACCTGTTGTCCATCTACAGATATGAGCCTTACTGAAAGCCTAGACGGTGTAGCCCAGTTCCCAGAGAAGCCAAGGGCAGCTTATATCTGGGTAGGTATGTACCCCAGCGTTTGAATGGATTTCTGCGATGATACATGGAACTGTCTATATAAGCAAAGCATCTCGTTGTCGCAACTACTTTGGCGCTGCGTGTCTCTTGAATGGCACTCCACTGAGATAGCGCCCGACTAATGGCGGCGAGGCTGAACAGTCAGGAACCCATCTTATTTCCTCATGTAGTCGTTTTGTCAAGATCTCTGTCGCTGGGCAAGCTAAGATGTGGCTGAGAAGGGAGCCGGCACACGGAAATAATGGAACTAACTGCTTGGCCTTGCCAACTGAAGCTTTGCGTGGCGTCTCGTTCAGAAAGACCCTTTCTCCAGGCGAATCTTAGCATCATGCCAAGCTTGTCCTGTGGCAATTCGTGAACACGTGCGGATCCTTGCTGCTTCGATCAGATCATTGACGCTGATTGACTCTTTGTGGCAATCGGCGTGGCGGCCGAAGGACTAGGTCGAGTTCGGTCCCGTGTTTTGTTCAGTTATACGAGCATCATATGGATTGAGCGATGAGTAACTATCAGTAGGCAATGCAGATCGAGTGTCCGTGAGGTGAAGGCGGGTTAAACAGCGAGCGAAGCGTTCTGGCCTTCAGGACCTGTTGGCTTTCCCAAATGCTCTCTTTTCCGCCTTGCTATGCCTTGTCCTCTCTTTGAATTCACCATGGGCATTCTAAAACAAACAAATAAACGCCCGTTGATTGACCACACGTTGGACTGTGCGCCGTGAATCTCACCTTCGCGAGTCACGGCCAACATCAGCATGGCTCATCAGTCCATCATGACCCAAAGACTTATCCGCGCCGCGCCAAACAGCCTTGCGGGTCCCAGATCGATTGACGGGGTTCACTGCCACCTTGACTGCTTTAACTTCATATCACCGTCTCATATGTATGTCAGGGGTCAGTGAGCAGGCCCATGATTCCAGCTAGCGAATCTCCACAAGGCGACAGGGGCGAACATCAACCATGCCCGACGCACCTCTCCAAACAATATAGGTGCACAGCCCAGCTCATCAAGTGATGTTTTGATCTGTTTTGCCCGAAGAGGGGGATCACAGACAAGTTCCGAAGAGCCAATTGGCTAGCTTATACACACATGTAGAAGTATGGGGCTCGGATAACGGCCCATGTAACCATTCTAGAAGGTGAAGCGGTTCTTTTGCACCTAGGCCTGCCAATGTACAACACCAACTCAGATATTTGAAGGCTGTGCTGAAAGGGTGGGCTCACTCTATGTTGCAACTGCCCAGCCATGCCTCCCACAGCGGATCACTGCGTCTCATTTGCTTTCCAATAGCTGCCACGGTTGAAATTATCAGGCAGACTTATTCGAGTGGGCGCTTAGACAATGAGAGTGAGACCCCTTTCTTACATCGCAAGGGCATCGGTCAGCCAAATCACAGGTCTGCGGGTTTGGCCGTTCTGAATGCGAGACACGAGCTTTCGAACCGAATTACGGAGCGAAGCAACAATGTCCATCCATCATCTGCCAACGCAGTGTACTCCCCTCTCTGTGCGAAGGAGGATTCGTTGTTCCCCGTCTCATGTCCGGGAGAGTTTGTCTTCTCGGAATATTGATACCGATGGCAACCCCGCTGGCCGTTTCTGCCTTGCCAGTCAGTCAGTCCATTTCCGCCGGAGCTGCATAGAAATCTAGTCATGTGCCATACCCGGCCCGGGTTGCTCAACTATTATCCGTCGGTCCTCTCTGCCGCGAGATATCCACAGAGTAGGTAGGCTATCCGAGAACGTGTTCCCAATCATGTAGTTTTAAATACCAGTAGACGAAATGCCCATCTCGCTTAACATATGGTGCAAGTCATCGCGCCTCTGGAAGAGAGTCAAGATGGTAATCACGCGGTCTTTCGGTTTTAGGTCATTCCTGGTCCAGTTAATGTCTCTCCCAACATATAAAATTGTCGAAGCCGATATTGTGATTTTGCCAAGTCAATCTCCCTTGGAGAGGGCTTACCCCATCTAAAGATGAAAATTCCGACTTACCTAAAGGTATTGAATACCTGGTCTGGGTTTTGGAATTTGTCCAGGGTCAACTGGTCGTGAATTTGCATGGAGATGGTCCTGACAGGCTTAGTTATGCTTCATTCCTCATCCGCATTTTCGACTATATGCTAGGCCCTGCTTCGGGCTACATCCTGCCAATCCATAAAAACCATTTCCTTGCAAATTCTGTCAAGTCAAATTAAGAAAAAGAGTGACCGGCTTGGCAGGCTTGGCATATGTGACTTGCAGCCTGAAATGCAGCAGTTCAAGCCACTCTCACAACTGTGTATGGGGAAAACACACTGCCAACGGTCGCCAACGACCACCGAACGGCTGAACCCCGCTCCACTCCAAGCACTGCTACGCGGCATCGACGAGAGCCTCACTCACACCACACCACTCCCAGCTTATTATCGATGTTATCGATATTCGGGGCGATCTAGACTTCATGCACAAGCATACCCACCGATAACCTGAAATATCCCACAGGGTAGTAGTCGCCATGGACAAGTCGCTTCTGGACCGGCTCGCTGCTCTGCGCGGCTCAAGCCCAAGTACCAAGAAAGAAGCCCCGGTCAAGTCAGTGCACACTACATATATTACGATTGACGCCCGAATGTGTTCTTCCTTTTTGCACTTTTTGCGCTTACTACCATCTTGATGAGAGAATGAGATACTGACCCGGCCACAGGGTAGAGGTAGACGTAATCGAAAGAAAGAGCGCCACTCCATCCCGGGAAGATGCATTAGCCTCCCGTCTCAAGGCCCTGCGCGACCAGACATCGCCATCGTCATCCCCCTCACCATCCTCACAGCCGCACGCGCGGCGGGACATCTCAACCCCGTCAAAACCAGCCAGGCACAGGCCAGGTGTGCCGGAGAAGAAGGGCTCCCTTCAGGCCGACGATGACGTAGAGGCAGCCTTTGCGACAGACGACCGCACCTTGGAAGAGCTGCTCGGTGATGTCGGCCCTGACGATGAACCTGTTGAGCCGCCGCTGGAGCCGGACGACGCCAAGGTCAAAGCGCTGCTTGAGGAACTCTCACACTCTCTATCCCGCAAGATGAATCTTCGGAGTCTAAAAAGAAATACGCCGCGCAGGGAGACTCGGACGATGATTCAGACGGGGAGAAGATGACAAACGAGGCGGACGATGTCATCGCCCGCTTCCGCGACGAAATAGAAGTAGAAGCAGCGCAAGGAACCAAAGATGATGACGAGGATCAAAAGGATACCAGCCAAGAGCGGCGGGATTCCTCAGACGAGGGCGACAGCCGCCAGATTTCGGGAGCCGCCGCAGAGCTCGAGCTGCCCTCCGTGCCTCAAGACCTCGCCGCCCCGGATAAAGTCCCCAGCTCCGCCCCTTCATCGAATACCCTCGACGACATTACCGCTCGTCTATCCGCACTACGCGCATCTTCGGCGTCTCCCTCTCTCGATCTCCCCTCCGTACCGACCTCCAAGCCAGCCAAGGAGCCCAACCGCCTGAAATCCACCACCAAATACACAGATGACGACATGAGCTCATGGTGCACAGTGTGTCTGGAAGACGCTACGTTGAAATGCCTTGGTTGTGAAGACGACCCGTATTGTGTGCGGTGTTGGCGTGAGATGCACCTTGGTCCAACGGCGGCGTTTGATGATAGAGATCACAAAGCCGTTTACTTTACGAGAGAGGGTAAGAAGGAGAAGCGCGTAGCATTAGGAGCGTGACAAATCTCTTTAATCAAGAATTCAGATAGAATCAATACTGTTGCCAATTTTTACATAAAGCTCGTGCCTCAAAACCAAACGGCAGGACGAAAGAAAAAATAAACCAAATGGAGAATAACGAGTTACCAAAACCTCCCACATTCCATGATGATGCACGCAAATCCCAAAAAAACAGAGCCCTCAAACAAAAAATCAATCTCAAGTTCCCTTGCCTGACAATTCAGCGGCGAATTCACAACGGTCACAGACCTTAAGCACGATTTGAAGACGAGCTACCACCTGTGCCACCCCCATTGCTGGTTGACGTCTTGCCCCTAAAATCCTCCCATGTCGCTCCAAAACGTCTTCCTGTCGTTGCCAAAAGGCTTTCCTCCTCATCCGCTTCCGCATCTTCGTCAATTTCGGACATGTTCACCTTGGGCGTTCGAATGATTGCGGTAACCAGAACAATCAAGAAAACCAGCAGGAAACCAAATTGCGCCCAGAAATCGACGATTCCAAAGAAGGGCCAGGTAATGGTAACTCGGTTGAGGAATGTAGACATCACAGACGGTGTGCATACATCCTTAGCATGACTCTCCTTCAGGGCTTCTGAACAGGGGAAAATCATATCTTCATGACCCGAGCAGTCCGGTTGGAGTCCGGGAACTGCAGGTTTGTTCGAGCAGAAGGTCTGCGTGCCATAGGTAGCATACTGAGGTGCTACAAGCATGGCAACAGCGTAGTTGATGGCCAGCACAAGCAGCGTGAGCATCACTGTGGCCATGAGAAGTGCTTGGGGAGCGGTCCTACCACGTCGGATTTGGAAAATCTTAACCCACAAGAAGCGGATTCCAACAGTAGCAACACCCGTAATAGAGCTGCCAAAGAGAAAGAGGACGAGAAGCACCATTAGAATATAGTCAATAGGGAAGACTTTAGCGGACTGGAGGAAAATCCAGTTCAGTGGCTGGAAGATGTGGATTTGACCCAGGATGTATCCGCATCGTTGCTTGCAGATCGAGTTCTTAGCCTTGTCAATTCCCGTAATGAGCATAGATACCCAGATGAGGACCGCGACTACCAGGAGCAGAAGGCCACCAAGCATCTTCACTGGCCGGAATAATGCGCAAAGCTTAAACCAGAAGCGGTACACGGCGCTTCGACCCTCGCCCTGAGCCTCAGCAGCAAGGCGCTCCCTTCGTACAAGTGTCTGTTCTTCGCGGACGAGAATATCCAACTCACGGCGGTCCTTTCGAGGCATTTCATCATGACGTCCGGCATTGCGCATTTCGATTTGGCGCTGTCGCTCGCGGTTCATTTCCAATTGGGATGCGGTTGTCTCTGAAAGCTGTGGGGCAGATATCGCCGGCGCGGATCGGATCCAGGAGATTGGGAGGAGGGCGAGCCCAGCACCGGTGTACACGACGTAGAGAAGAGTGCCAATAGTGATCAGAAGTCCCAAGGCGAAGGTAAGCGCCTTCTCGCCATGATTCTGGGATATAAGCTTCTTGTAGTAATCGAGGTCCCAGTGCGCCTGTGAATCGTCACCGGCAGCTGGCACGAAGAAACCAAGAAGAAACAGAACGACGACGAGGGCTACGAAGAATAAAGTGTACTTGGCTGCTGAGACAAAGCGACTGGTCCATGTTCGGCCTTCCTCCTCGAACTCGATCTCGTCGTACTCCTCGTACCAAAAGTAGGTGAATGGTATCACGATGAGGCAAAGAAGCCCGTCGAAGCTATACAAGCTGTAATACACAATCTTGAGGGTGAGGAGAATATTATCGATACGTTCGGGGGTGGCCCATTCCTTCTTGGCCCCGTTAGCCGCGGATGACGTAGCAGAGATGAGAGCGATGTCGACAGGGAGAAGAAGCACGGTCGCGAGCAACGAGGTCAGGCTAATAATCGCGACAATGCTGACGATGGCAGAGCGCTCCCGGGGAGCCTGCCAGGTAAAGGTAGTGATGATGGAGATGACAAGGCAGAGGGCGACAGCAATGGCGTAGGCCACCCAGATGAGACTGGTATGGATCAAACCTGCGTCAGCCATGGTAGCAGCTGGAGGAGGTCGAGAGTTTGCTGGTGATCATAGGCGAGCGATGGCAGAAGAAAAGAAATCTAGCGGCGCTTGTGCGTTCAGGCGAAGGAGGGGGTACTCTGTAGATACAACAATGTAAGAAGCACAATAAATCAAGGCAGGAATCCAGTTGTGTTGTTTTTCTTTGGATTTGGGGAGGAGCGAGCGCAGATGCAGCTGCCAAGCTTGATCTCTGACGCAATGGAGACGTAGAACTACCCGTATCTATACTAGCGTGGAGGCCTTGATACCACTCCCTGGGATTGTGAGACTCACCCTCCAGGCACCCAAAGCCCCAGACTCAGTGCGGCGATCAGCTGCTGCTACAGCACACACTGGGGGTGACCCTAAAGGTCTAGCGCGACAGCGCGTTTGCCAATTGTTCCAGGTCGAAAATACTACCAAGCAGCAGCAGATTGAGGGCCTCAATACACGGGACTGCATCGCACCAACGAACAGCAGCAGACGATCGAGCTCCTACCGACGTCAATTCGCTTAGCAGACCGCGTCCGGGCGGAATAATGATTCTGTCGCTGCGATGCAGGCCTACACTGAGCTTGCGGCTCCTACTGCCGTCTCCTACTCCCTGGCCCTCCCACTAACCTCTGCCACGGCCAGCAACCTGGTTGTCGCAAAGGGATCCTTCCTCCAAATCTTCGCTACCAAGACTGTCTCTGCCGAGCTCGACTCCCAGAAGGATGAAACGGCTACATCTACCAAGGCTGAGATTCCCTACGACCACCGCGTGAACGACGATGAGGGCCTCGAGTCTTCGTTTCTGGGCGGCGAGTCCATGCTTGTCCGAACCGATCGATCCAACAATACGAAGCTTGTTCTTGTCGCCGAGATCCCCCTTGCCGGAACCGTCATTGGAATGGCAAGACTAAAGCTCAGCAATACGGCTTCTGGCGGTGAAGCGTTGTTGCTGGCCTACAAAGCTGCCAAACTCTGCTTGACGGAATGGGATCCCCAGCGCAACACTCTGGAAACAATATCTCTTCACTATTATGAAAAGGATGACATCCAGGCTGCTCCATGGGAACTTCCTCTCAACGAATACGTCAACTACCTCGATGCTGACCCCGGAAGTCGATGCGCCGCGTTCAAATTTGGGTCTCGCAACCTCGCTATTCTGCCATTCCGACAATCTGAGGAAGACTTGGAGATGGATGATTGGGACGAGGACTTGGATGGACCTCGCCCGGTCAAAGAGTCAAACGCGGGTGCGGTTGCAAATGGGACTAGCGACAGTGTAGAACAAGCTTATACAGCATCATTTGTCCTTCGCCTTCCTTTCATTGAACCAAGTCTGCTTCATCCGATCCATCTTGCCTTCCTCCATGAGTACCGCGAGCCTACCTTTGGAATTCTTTCCTCGACCCAGCCCCCATCTGCTGCTCTTGGCGCTAAGGACCACCTGTCATACCAGGTCTTCACCCTCGACTTACAGCAAAAGGCGTCAACGACGATTCTGTCTGTCACAGACCTCCCACGAGATCTATTCAAGGTCATGCCCTTGCCAGCCCCAATCGGCGGTGCCTTGTTACTTGGAGAAAATGAGTTGATCCATGTCGATCAGTCAGGCAGGACCAATGGTGTTGCTGTGAACCCCATCACTAAACAAATTACATCGTTCAACCTGGTCGATCAATCCGAATTGGGTCTCCGGCTAGAAGGCTGCACCGTTGAGATCCTTTCCATAGATCACGGGGAGCTTCTTCTTGTCACCAAGGAAGGCTATCTAGTCATTATCACATTCAGAATTGATGGACGGACAGTGTCTGGACTCAGCCTAAGGCTAGTAACTGAGGAGTGTGGAGGGAATCTCTTCAAAAGCAGGGCTACTTGCATATCCAAGCTCGGGAAAAACGCATGCTTCATTGGAAGTGAGACTGGCGATTCCGTCGTTCTCGGTTGGACAAGAAGGCAATCACAGGAAAAGCGTAAGAGAAGCCGGATCATTGACCCTGATCTGGGCCTTGACATTGATGAGATGGATATCGAGGATTATGACGACGACGATGATCTCTATGGCAACGCATCCACAGCGGCGAAGCCCATACAAACAGCCAACGAATCAGGAAAGGCAGGCGATTTGCATTTCCGCGTAAATGACACCCTCATCTGCATCGCACCAATCAACGATTTTACCTGCGGAAAGCCTGCGTTTGCACTGTCAAGCGAGGAGGCAACTCTGGCAAAGGGTGTCACCCCTGATCTGGAGCTTGCATGTGCGGTCGGAAAGGGCAGGGCAGGCTCTATCGCAGTGATCAATCGCGGCGTTCAGCCCAAGATTATTGGCCGATTCGAGTTCCCCGAGGCGAGGGGCTTCTGGACAGTTCGCGTGAAGAAGCCGGCCCCGACTGCGTTGGCAGCGCCTGCGGGCTCTGGCCATGATTATGACGCCGCTGGCCACTACGACAAGTACATGATCGTCGCAAAGGTGGACTTGGATGGATATGAGACCTCTGATGTTTATGCGCTGACAGCCGCCGGCTTCGAGAGCATCAAGGACACCGAGTTTGAACCAGCAGCCGGATTTACTGTCGAGGCAGGCACCATGGGGAATGAGAATAGAATCATCCAGGTTCTTAAATCTGAGGTGAGGTGCTACGACGGAGGTAAGTTCCTTGACAATGGACCAAAAGAGAACCAGTGGCTGACTTTCCGTAGATCTTGGCCTAGCCCAGATTCTGCCCATGTTTGATGAAGACACGAATACAGAGCCAAGAGTACTCAGTGCAAGCATCTCTGATCCGTACTTATTACTTGTGCGGGATGACAGCAACATATTCCTTGCACAAATTCAAAGGAATAACGAACTCGAAGAAGTGGACAAGGAAGGAAGCCCTCTGAATTCAACAAAGTGGTCCTCTGGATGCTTGTACAAGGATACCAAGGGCGTATTCCAAACCTCGAAAGGCAGTGGTACCAGCGAGACCATCATGATGTTCTTGCTCAGCTCATCTGGGGCTTTACATGTAGGTTTCATTGAGAGAGCTTTGAGACATCCTGGGCAAGGCTGACCGGACTAGATCTACGCACTCCCCGACCTTTCGAAACCCGTCTTCGTTTCCGACGGCTTATCGTATCTACCTCCCTTCCTCTCAACAGAGTTCACTGTTCGAAAAGGATCGCCTCGCGATACATTTACAGAGTGCCTCGTTGCAGATCTAGGAGACTCCGTATCACAGACACCATACCTAATTGTAAGTATCGTTCAATATGATTAGAGCGCTGGATCAACCTAACATATTTTAGTTGCGAAATTCAAGCGATGATATTACATTATACGAGCCGCTACGATTGTCAAACGGCGAAGATTCCACACTAAGCACCACCTTAGTTTTCAAGAAGGCCTCTAACCCCGTACTGGCCAGAAAACCTGTTGAAGAAGTCAAAGAAGAAGATGATGAATCTGAACAGCCACGATTTGTTCCCTTAAGACCGAGCCAAAATATTCAAGGATACAGCACCGTTTTCTTGCCCGGGCCCTCGCCAAGCTTCATCATCAAGTCCAGCAAGAGCGTTCCTCGCGTTGTGCCGCTACAAGGCTTGGGAGTCCGTGGCATGAGCTCCTTCCATACAGAAGGCTGCGACAGAGGCTTCATCTATGCCGATTCCGAGGGCATTGCGAGGGTAGCCCAGATACCTCCCAACCGCGACTTTACACAACTGGGCGTCGCCGTCCGAAAGGTTCCTCTAGGAGTTGAAGTCAAGCAAATCGCATATCATCCCCCCACTGAAACCTACGTTGCCGGATGCCTCACTGCCGAGCCATTTGAGCTCCCTCGAGATGACGATTACCACAAGGAATGGGCCAAGGAGACTTTGCCTTTCGCGCCAACGATGGCCCGTGGTGTTCTTAAGCTCATCAACCCAATAACCTGGACCGCTATTAATGAGTTCGAGCTTGAGTCGAGCGAGACTGTTGAAAGCATGAAGACTCTCAACTTGGAAGTGTCCGAAGAGACGAAGGAAAGAAGGATGCTTCTCGCTGTCGGATCTGCTCTGTCAAAAGGTGAGGACCTACCTACTAGAGGTAGAGTTCAGGTTCTCGACATTGTGACAGTCATTCCCGAGCCAGGCCATCCCGAGACCAACCGCAGGCTGAAGCCCGTCGCCAAGGAGGATATTCCTCGGGGTGGCGTCACAGCTCTCAGCGAGATTGGAACTCAAGGTCTGATGTTGGTAGCACAGGGCCAAAAATGCATGGTTCGAGGTCTCAAGGAAGATGGCTCGCTACTTCCAGTAGCCTTCCTGGACATGAATTGCCATGTCGCATCTGCCCGCGCTCTCCCGCGCACCGGACTATGCCTTCTTGCCGACACATTCAAGGGGGTTTGGTTTGCCGGTTACACGGAAGAGCCGTATACCTTCAAGGTTCTCGGCAAGAGCGGAAGTCGAGTACCCATCCTAACGGCCGATTTCCTTCCAGATGGAGAGGACCTTGTGATGGTCGCCATTGATGCTGATGGTGATATGCACATCCTTGAATTTAATCCCGATCGTGAGCACTTCCCCTTCCACTACGCTTCAAATCTCTTTTTTCAGGACTAACCTCGTATACAGATGCCAAGTCCTTCCAGGGCAGTCTTCTCCTCCACCGCACCACCTTCTCCCTCACCCCCAACCCGGCAACCAACACCCTCCTCCTCCCCCACTCCGCCGACATCAACACTCACCTCCTCCTCCTCTCATCCCCCTCTGGCCACCTCGCGTCCCTCAGCGCCATAAGCGAGTCGGCTCACCGCAGACTATACTCCCTCCAGACGCAGCTCCTCTCCATCCTCCCGTCCTACGCGGGTCTCAACTCCAAGGCTCACCGCCTCCCTTCCACCTCCTCGATCGCCACGAACTCGGCGGGGAGGAGCATCGGCGTCGACACCGCAGCGGGACGCAGCGCAGCCATCATCGATGGCGAGGTCCTGGCGAGATGGACCGAACTTGGCACCGCGAAGCGGGCAGAGCTGGCTACAAAGGGTGGGTATGATGGTGTTCAGGAAATGAGAGATGAGTTGCATAGCGTGCTCGGGTGGAGTGGGTTGACCTATTTTTGAAGGGGGATATAGACGAGCAAAAAATGATGGGGATTTGCTTAAAAAAGATCTATTAGTAGTGTGTAACTTGAACCCAAGGCCTAAAATGAAGTACAATGAGAATACTTGGTTTATAATCGTGGTAAATGGCAGTTCATACCAATGGTCAATTAGCTTCGCTAGTCAAGAAATCAAGTTCCCAGTTACGATTAAGCATGAGAAGAGCATTTCTTCACTTGGCAGCTCAAATTGAAAGATATTGTGAATCTATTCGTTGAAGCAGTCTTAAGTCTATCTCTTTATCGACCAATTTTCCCGTCTTAAAGACATAAATAAAAATTTCCAAAGTGTTGATACGCACTGTAATCCAAAACTCCCAATTGGGTACCCAATTCAATAAAGTAGTAGCCGGCTCTTCGCAGATAAACGAGAGCAAGTATCCAAAAATCGCAACGCTGTCAAGTCGATAAGGCGGAGTCGTACCAAAATATCGTCGTCATAATAGTACAGTCATCCTCCAGGGGTATAAACTTCATAAGATAAGGAAAATTTGTGTGATGAATGAGTGTCTTATAGTGTTTTGAGAGGTACTCTTAGTTGACGAGCACATCTCTCTTTCGTGACAGGCCACCAAGGCGGCGCTTAACGCCATCGGCGACCCGTCGGCCAGTGGAGATACCGTCAACGGCAGAGGTGGCACGGTCATCGCCATTGCGGAAGTTGTGGCTGGAGCGCTGGGGGAGCATCTCGACACCTTCCTCCTGGGCCTGGGCCTTCTTGAGCTTGAGGTCACGCTCGTATTCGAACTCGCTACCCTTGCCCTTGAGGTCGTCAGGGTGGTATGTCTGGACGTCATTGTGGTTAGCTTGGTCATGCATGAACGGAGACTGGACGGGGTTTATGCATCGACTTACAATTCCGTCCCATCGCTTGTAAGCACCACCCCCAGCAGTAGGGTCACGCATCATGTCAGTACCCTCCTCATATTGCATGACATTACCTGAGAGGTCTGTGTAACCACTGGGGATGGTGGCCGTGCCCTGGAGGGGAAGGTTTCTCTCGAGGGAGTCCTTGATATATTCCGGAGGGGTTGCCTTGAGGGCCTCCATGTTGGAGTCACGGACAGCCTCGAGGGGCGAGTACTTCTTGTGAGTGTTCATGCTGGCGGAAGCGGCATCAAAGGGACCACTGTGGTGGTAGGCTCCACCGACAGTATCGAGGGAGTCAATGATGTCGGTTTGTGAGGGACGGGAGCGGTGACGGCGGTGAGCAGTTTTGTGCTCCTTCTTAATGGTGTCAAGAGTGCGAGGAGCCATTGTTCTCATGTTCTGCTCTGGCAGAGAGTGGAAGCGACGGTGAGTTGGTGTAAATGGATCCAAAGTCACAGGCTTGGTGTCGATGGGGACTTGGCTGGTAGATTGAGTGCGGGAGTGGGAGGAGAAGGGATTTGAAGGATGGAAGTCCCAAGCAGTCTGTCCGGCTGGGCTGCCAACGGGTTCAGTAGGTAATACGAACTTGCCAGTGACTGGGTCTCTGTTGATAATGCTAACAGGGCGCGAGACAGGTCTGGATTTGGCTGATGATGATGTAGATGGGCGTGGGGCTGATTCCTGAAAGTGGATTTGGCTGGGCTCTGGGCTTGTCAGAGGCTCGATAAGATACTTTTGGGCCTAAATAATTGGTTGTGGTTAGCAGAATTCAGGCACAAACGATGAGGGACGAGCCATATTATAGCAGAGCGAATGGATGAGGTCACGGGCAGAGAAGAGCCAGAAAAGTGGGAGGGTTGTCGTCAGCGATCGTCGGCCGGCAAAGCCACTGGCCACGCAGGACCCAAGCCGCTGGAGTCTGGGCACCTCGCTCAGGGTCCAAGACTAGCACATTAAGCTTTGTCAGGGTGACGACGCGGCCTGTGACCGCATGCCGATCACGCTGCCGCTGCTCCCACGACTCGTCCGAGGGCCCCGAAAAGAGGGTACATGAGCCGATCTTCCCTCCCGGCGTGGGCGGAAGGGTTCAGAGTGGGTTGCGAGCGTTGATGATGGAAGGGAGAGGAAGCAGGTCCACACGGAAGCACAAATGAGGAAAGGAAACCACACCACAACATACCCAGTTCTTATCATACTCGCCGTCGAGAGTGGGGAGCGACATGATGACGATGGTGTCCAAGGATGCCGACGGTGTATTGGAGATACTGTATGGAGCAGCGAACGGGGCAGTTAAGCAGATCGATCGAAATGATCAAGATCGGTTCGTTGTGAGTGATGGTATGTGACCCAAGTGCTAGTGTTGCTACTGCAGACAAGCTCAAGTAGACTGGTTCCTAATTGCGAGTTGGAGTTGCTGGTGTCTGAAGTGTGCGTTGCTTGCTTCAATGTCTACCAGAGACGAGATGGATGAAAAGTTGATGGGTTGAAGTGAAACATGGAGAGCTGAGAGAGGGATGTCTGGGGTTTTAATGGAAACTTGAGGGCAATAGAGAGGCTCAGATCACTCTTCAATTGAGACAACCCCGGGCAAACGCAAAGAACTAACGCCACGGGAACTCTGGCTGCCTCTCTGACAGCCTCAGCGAAGCTAAACCGCCCATTCTGCACGCCCGGGATGCCTTCTACGAGCCAGGACAGGCACTAGACGCCCGGGGGGAGGCACAGACAGACATGCTCAGGCGCCACCTCCGTCCACCCCAGAAGTAACTTCAGAGCCTCGACCATAGCAGGTATGCAGGATGGCGCTTTACAATGGCCAGCTGGCGAGCTAAGAAAGCACAAGAGCGAGAGGCGGGTTTGGGTTCAATGCACGCGCTTAGGCCCACGGAAGCCCCCGGATACCCCTGTGACAACCGCCACCCGGTTCAGATCAGGCCTATGGCAGCCTTCGATCATCAGTCATCCTCCGCCTGCTGATGGAGGTGGGCCAGATCTCGTCAAGTCGCTGAGCAGATCGCCGCGTTCTGAGTGCAGGGCTTACAGCAGCACTGCCCGTCTGACTTGGCCAGCGCCTAAGGACAGATACGTGTCAATTGATGAATTGATCCAGCGCCCAGAGGATGGAATGTGATGGGACAAGTCGGCACCCATCTCAGTCAGGCAGCTAGCCAGCCCACTAGTGAGTCAAGGCCTCAGCTTGCCGTGGTGTGACCCAGGATCTGGGCAGCCGGGATGACGCCCTGTGGAGTGATCGGTCTGGAGGTATGTGACCGTCCAGGGTCCAGGGCCAGCAAGATCCTTCCAGTCCTCCCGAAGCCAAGCACACAGCCGCTCGGGACAGAAAATAAAGTTCGTCTCAAGTGTCTGTAGACCTTCTTTGCCCCTTGGGCCAGGGGCACGAGGCAAGGTCCAGGCCAATGGAAAAACTCAAGGGGATAATGGCCAGATAGAGTATCTTGAGTGACTCAAACAGCCGAAGCCAAAAAACGGCACCGACGCGGGGTGGAAGTGGCGCTGGACCTGCATTGGTAGAGGACCTTCTGTCTCGGATACTCTAACCCGAATGTTTGGGGCAAATCACGGGATGCATTCATTGACAGCTTGGAACGAAAGTGTGTGTTTTGAAGTGCCTACGCCTACTGAACGAATTGATACGAGCAATTGGTTCTTTTCCCCAGGTCTATTCACTCCTCATACAGGATCATCAGGGAGTCATCATTGAGGGTTTCTGTCATGACTGCTTCGTTGCGGAGTGGCCGACATCGGAAACTTCCACCAAGCCAAGCTTTCATTAAAAGATATTTTGACACTCTTTGATAATTAAATAGTAATAGGCTTCGCATTGTGGTCACTTGACTTGCAAATTATTACCACCAAAAAATCAGCATACGAACCCAAAAAAGTCAAATCCAAATTCAATCCAGCAACCACAATGAGTTTTTACGACGGCAAGACCTTCCGGTCTGTGACCAACACGGCGAATGGTGAGGTTGGCGCCGAGACGCTCTTCCACTACCACCAACAAGCGGACATCGTCTGGGCCGAGTACTCGGGTGGCTCTATTGTTAGAGGCTCGTTAATAGCAACCGTGGCGTCCGACAACAGCCTCGACATGCGTTACCAACACGTCAACGCCAAGGGAGAGCTTATGACGGGCCGCTGCCAGTCCCGGCCGGAGAAGCTTGCTGATGGCAGGCTGCGCATGCATGAGAAGTGGGAATGGACAAGCGGCGACAAGTCGACTGGCGAGTCGCTCATCGAGGAGATCGCTGAATGATCTCACGTCACCGAATAGAAGATCTTGGTCCAGGAATCCTTGGTCGCTTGCCAAAATTAGCCCGACCTTAAGAAGCCGGTGGATTTAGGCTACCCTAGACCGCAGCATGATCCACCAAACATTCTTAAGTACAGATTCTAAATGCTAGAGTGACCATTTCTGCTTGGATTTTGTTGGCAATTTTCAGTGAAATCTAAGATTGACCTGAAATAATACCATTTATCATCGGCCATTCCTGACAATGTTGGTGCTTGAATGCACGAGGATACCTGTGCTGAAATCATATGTTTAATTTCAACCGAGTTGTAATACCCACACGGATCCGTCAACTCAACCGAACATCATTCGACTAAAGACGGAACTACTTAATACGACAACGCCCTCCTAAGCGAATTGCATAAAACTACCTAAACCATACCTAGAACTACGTAGCCTATGACGGCAATAGGAACATATCCTCGCTTCCAGCCTTAACGCGGCCCCGGGCTGCGTTTACGCCCCACTCCATCTCCAGACGGAGGGACAGGCCGCAGGGCCCAAGCTTTCGAAGGGCCTGGAGGCTCAACAGACCATCGTACGTGAGATCTGTGCCTGCTACAGGCCATGTGGGCGTTTCATTCATTCTTGGCATTATATGAAACGCCCATTCGGTGTGTTTTAGAAGTTCAAGGTTAGGGGAACGTTTCAAATCGCACTGCCTCGGACCTGCATCAAAATGGGCCATGTTGCTATAATGAGGCCTTGTTCCACCGTGCCTTTACCTTTGTCAGCCGAGAGATGAAAGTAACTGTGCGTATAAACCATTTGGATAGCATGGATCAAGGTTTCCAAAAAATGGCGATAACTCCTCTCAAACCAGCCATGCCTATGCTGCCCATCAGGTTCGCATATGCCGAGTTGCTGCCTTGCGTGTCTAACTGAGGGTTCACGAAGTATTAGTCCTCCCTACCTAGGTTTGGCTGGGTTAAATACCGTTCTTCAAGGCAGTCTCAGAGAGGTAGGTATTCATGTTAACATGCCAGCTACAACAGCATTCAGCAAGGTATCGGGCACGCTGACAAGAGTCTTCCCATCCCTCGTTCCGCGAGCTTTGTGAAGACGGAGTGAGAATTTTTGATTGCAAAACTCTAGGGTTGCGTATATCAAAAGCTTCTTGAATTCGAGCAGCGACCAACTGCCTTCCGTAACATAGGAAAATTAATTGTCATAAGTTCCGAGGCTCTTCTACGAGCATGTCGACTCCTTTGGCCTCGAGAACACTCTGCTTGATGCTGCCAGTATTGACCGTTTGGTACAAGAATAACTACGCAGATTTTCAGCATGTAAATCACCATGGTGAGCTATCGGGTACTCTACTGTTGTTTGGGGGGAGATCTTGCTGCTGCTTGAGGATCAATTGTAGGTGAAATGAACAGTGAGGCCCTGAGTGCTAAACTGGGCGCTCAGGCGTTGAGTCTCCACTGGAGGAACCCCTCCACAAGCACCACTGGTGCTGGAGGTCTTCTCCCACAGCGGCATCAGGAGCTTCAGTTTGAAATTGATGGTATGGCGTTCTTTTTGGATCAGCTAATGACCATAATCTATACCATACTCTCAGATTCAACATACGGATAGATTGTGTTCGTTATTCCATCATATTGGAGGGGCTCTTCTATACCCCTATCTTTTCAGCGCCACAGGGTTCAGGCCATCGCCTAACAACCTGTGCTCGCTCTGGAATCGTCGATCGTTCGCGAGGCCGCCATGCGAGTGGTAACAGCCACTGGGCACAAGCCAATTTTAATTCATGCACAAGAGCCTTCAGCTCCCAACGGCGAATATTGACGGAGATATCTGGACTCTGATGTCCCTACTGCGGCAACAGCTGATGCGAATAATCTAGTAGCCAACCTGGGACCTAGAGTCCAGCTCTCAACATCGAGATTGATTGCCCGACATGGCCTTGGTCGATTATTCATCCTCCAGCTCAGCCTCAACCGAGTCACTTCACCAGCAACCTCCAGCCAAACGCCGAAAGGCAGGCGACTCAGAGGCCTCGACGCTTGGCCATCCCAGCTCACTCGTGGTGAAGGCCGACGGCCAGCATGGAACACCTACCAGCCGATCCGTGATGCCTCCCTTACCCTCGACATTCCACGACCTGTATGCTTCCACCGTGCGCCAGAGCGTGGTCGACGACCCAAGTCTGCATCATGGCCGGAAAAGGCAGACTCCGCACATTGTTGGGAACTGGCCATCCCATCTCTACATTGAATGTGCGTTGTCCCTATTTCACACATGACGTTCACTTGAGATCACAGACATACAGAACTAAGACGTTATTACCAGGGAATCTCACAAGTCCTGAATACGACATGCTCGTCAAACTAGTCCAGGACATTGAAGCAGAGCTCCAGGGCAAGGTCAAGCTTCACAACTTTCTCACGAGCGACCTCGGCTCCCCCTACCCCTGCACATCAGCCTGTCCCGTCCGCTGAGCCTCACGACGGCGAACAAGGACGACTTCCTGGAGAAGACGACCAGCGCCATCCAGACCGGCGCCGTGGCGCCCTTTGCCGTGACTCCCCGCACCCTGGCCTGGTACAAGTCCCCAGACTCGGACCGCATCTTCCTCATCATCCGGGTCGCGAGCAGCCGAGATCTGCTCGGCAAGGACGCGGCGGGCGCGCTGAACCCGGAGCTCGTGGCGCTGCTCAGGCGGTGCAACGGCGTGGCCTCCCAGTTCGGCCAGCCGCCGCTGTATAAGCACCACGAGGACGATGGCAGCAGCGGCGACGAGGCGGTGGGCGTGGCGTTCCACGTCTCCATCGGCTGGACGTTTGACGTCCCCGGGGAGGAGATGAGTCTACGAGCGATCAAGGTTCTGAAGCGGAGTGAGTACGCGGAGGTGCGCAAGTGGGAGATTGACGTGTCGGCGGTCAAGGCCAAGATTGGGAATTCTGTGCATCACATTCCATTGGGCAGGGCTGGCAAAGGCAGGATTGCTGGCCGCCCTGAAGCACCTGACTACTTCTGAGTCATTCGTATCAAGGGTACTTAGATCTTGTTTAGATGGAATTTAGTGAGTAAGGGATTAGAGCAGGATACGCTCATTGAGGCTTGGAAGTTTTTGCATCTTTCGAACCTGGGAGGAGTGACAAAGATACGCAACGCCAAATTGGATGGCTCATCGTACGTATAGTACCGGTAATGGTGAATAGAATAATGCTTCAATGGTAACATGAATAAATAACTAATGTTTGTTATGTTCGGCATACTTATTAGGGCTTCGATATATCTTCGTCTTGACTCATTATTGTGGACAAGAAACATAAGGGTTTGAAGGATCCCCGGCGCGCTGTGGGTGAATCAATGTCTACTGCGTAACACATTTGGGCTCTACTGCTCATTGGTCCACATTGCGTCATCGAGAAAGCCAACTGACAACAATCTACAGACAAACCGCGCATAGCCAGTCACAGTCTGCGTTTCTGTCATGGTAAAATGGGTGCGCATGAAAGACGTTGGTTTGTGCGTCTGGGCCTGGGGTGAACGGGCGGGGTGGCCGGGACCGGCCTGTCTAAGTGGGCTGCAAAAGGCATTGTACGAGCAAGCGAGCATGCTTTCGGTCAGTTGCAAAGAACTACTGGTCATACACAACGTGTCGTGTCCTCCGTCCGTGAGATAGCCAATGAAATGAGACTTATGGGCGCTACTCAAGTATGGTTGGTGATCTGGGGTATAGGAGGTACTTGTGTCTCACATCGATTCTTTTGAACTGAGCAAGAAGCTCGGAACCTCTAGAACCGTTGCGATCGAATCGAAGCTGCAGGGGACTTTCGAGAATTCAGGAGGTTGGTCTGTGGAGAGAGAAAGACGGTTGTCCCTGTTCACCGTTTAGAACTGCATGAGTTGACATGCGGTGCCCGGAAGAGGTCTCGTGATAGTCTTATCCAGCTGCTAGTATTAGTACCTGGCTAGACATGTATGTACTTCCATGTCTCTCATGGAGGACTAGCAGGCGGCGGGGACGAGATTAACGTTCGATTTTGAGCTCTTTTCTGTTCGTCGGGGGCGCGGAGGCGGGAAAAAGCAATGAGCAACAGGTCATGATACCGGCGACTATCACTCCGCTTCGCACTACTGATTCGTCGTCTCTTGTGCAAGAAAACGTGACGGTGGCTGGACGCAATATCCATGTCTGGAGGCCAAAGCGAACCCAGCGACAGGGTGCTGGGTGCCCCTCTACGAATGGCGGAGCATGGACACAATCAAGGACAAGACGAAGCTGGAGAGTTGCTTGTTCTCGGGCCTGGTAGTTACCTGCCTCTCTCACACAATAGTGACGGAGAATAGCAAAACAATGAGAAGCGCCATCTCGTGGTGAGCAGTGATTGTGTGCACAAGCAGAACCAGTTACCTGTAAGGTCAGGCCAGGCAGTGGGCACCCTTGTCCACTCTTCCCACCTTTTTGCCGTGGGCTGGGCTGGGCGGACAGCGGCTGGGCTGCGCTCTAGCAAGCAGAACCTCAAAAACACCATTCTGCCCCCTCTCTGCTCTTTCCTTCTCCCTCTCCCTCTCCCTCCTCACATCTGCTCTCCTCGCAATCTGTGCCTTCTGGGACTGTCCGTACAAACACTCTGCCCTGGTGATTAAACCCCCTTGCATCGCTGTCTCATACACAGCCAAGCCTCTGCACTCTTCTGTGCCCGCACCCAAAGCCCCCCAAAGGTCCCCTACACCACTAAGTAGCCCGCCTGTACTTGGGCAAGGCTGTAGCTTGCCCGAGTGGTCCCCTGGCCCAGTTCTTGGTGGTGCCCCGCCTCAACCTGCACGGCCCGTTTTCTGCCAAAACAACAAGAGCTTCACCCAACACCACCAAAGGCGCAACTTCTCCGGCGCACACCAATTGGCCTTGTCCTCACGCACAGCACACCTGCCGCCGCTATGGATATCGACATGAGCCGCCGGAACAAGTCGCCTCGTCCCCTATCTGACGGGGAGCGAAAGCGCTTGGATGAATTCATCGATTCGATCCACTACTCCAACCGGTGAGTCTTTGTTTACGCCCCAACTTTGTCCCCTCGTGATGTTTTTTCTCGCCTATCCCTCTTCCCTCTTCACACCGGAAAACAAGCTGACCGTTCGAACGTTCGGGCAGATACAACGATAGTTTCTTTGAATACCGACATGTACAGCTCCCGAAGGCTATGCTCAAGGTCATTCCCAAAGACTATCACGACGAGAACAAGGGAACCCTGAAGCTGTTATGGGAGGAAGAGTGGCGAGCACTGGGCATCACGCAGGTATGTTCGCCCACCAACTGGTCTCACGAGTGCGCCATGTGTGCGTCGCAACCTATTTCGTTGATTTGTTTCTAACTGAACGTGTAGAGCCTGGGATGGGAACACTACGAGGTTCACGAGCCGGAGCCTCACATCCTCCTCTTCAAGTAAGCCTTCTTTCTTGATACAACTTTTGTGAGGTGATTCTCCGAGTCTAACAAATAACCCTCTCTTTTCCAGGCGCCCTATCAACTACCAGCCCCCTACTCAGTGAGCCAAAATTCTGGCCTTTCCCTTGTTTTAATAACCCGCCAATCGATCCCTTCTTACGCCGCGACGGTCCCGCTACCTTTCCTTGACGATTTTACGGTCTGATACGCTTTGATGAAATAATTGGCCGGCACGACTATATTGTCGAAACTGCCTACTGGTTGGATTGGAAACAAAATACTTCTGTGACCCCTTTGGACTTGACTGATCTGGACAGTTGGGGGGGGGGGTGGGCGTGAAGGATTGATTTTGTCACATCAGGCAACCACGGGACGGCTGGCAGGCTTTTACTTATTTTGCAGTTCTACCACTCATGTGTTTACTTCTTCTCTTGTCTCCTTTCTTACCGTCTGCATCTCTCCCGCAAAGAACCCTCCATAGCCCTGCCTTGTTTTTCTTTTCTGGGATTCTCAAGCCTTCTAATAAAACTGTTGTGTCATGCATCGCAGTTGGATGCTGGGTTTATTTCATGGAAATCTTGTTTGGAGTTGGTAGACGAGGACTAGACTCATCTAAATAAATTGAGAAAGTTTAGTATGCTGGAAGCTACCCTCTTCGGGTGATCATGACCATGCTGCCCATCCGTGAATGCAGTTCGATGATTTTCCGTCACGAGTCAAGCTTATCGGTCCTTATCAGAAAGCCCCAACTAAACCGCCACTACTGTTTTTTTTTCTCCGTTGAAAGAGCCCACACTAGCCAGTTCGCAGTCGGAAGTGCCCCGCCACCCACGTACAAGACAGACAAGTATGAACACCTACTGCATCGTATTATCGCCTTGACTAACGCTCAATTACGTACTTGGCTAGCAGGCAGAGAGGGTACAAGCGTGGCCAAACTGTCCTGGAGACGAGTCATTGGAGGACGGAGTCATCGGAACAGGGATGCATTCTACTGAGGACAGCCACTTACAGCGTCAACCCGCTGTATCCGTAGACTTGGGCGTCACGACAAGAGGCCCCAGTGACCTCCGTAGCTGGAGGATGCATTAGCAAGGCGCGGTTCAAGCCAGTGACATAGGTATGACAAGAGGACCTCTCAATATAGACGGTGTAGGGAACACAAGAACGCGCGATCTATACATTCCTAATGGAGCATGTGCGCTCCAGCCGCAAAAAGAGGCGGCAAGGGGCTGGGCGATCATGGAGCGAGAATGGATGAAGTAGGTGGTACCATGTACGGATACGCATGACCATTTGTTAGGACACAGGTACTTCTAATCTGTCTCGCTCGGCAGTGCACCTAGCCCGGCCGGCTTTTGCTGACTTGTTATGTAGGTAGCCAACAAGGTAGCTTAGGAGAGATTCCAATTACCAATCCAAGGGTCGGAGGTGTAGAGCTACATCAGGCCACATTGGCCCAAAAGGGTATCATGGAATTGAACATCGTCCGCCCTGGCCCGTCACATCTGGTGTTGGGGAATCCGCCAGCGTGTCTTCTTTGTTTCACGGTTTGTTAAAAATTGGCCGGGCCTGTCCAGGACAACTGCAACTTCATTCGCTTCATTCCTCGTTCCCCGAGTCTCTGTTTGCTAGAGGCCTTCTCCTTCGTTTTACCACCACGTTCTGCAGGAGCAGACAGGGACCAAGTCTGTGCACTTTGCGCTTGCACCAGACAGTACCTGGAGCTTATTTATAGTGCATTTCCGGAAGTACCTCCACCGCATCGTTACTTACACGTGGGCTACATCTTGTCCTCCAACAGCCAGGCTGAAATTTCTCGGTTTCAACCTGGAAACAAATCACCAGTATTCACCATGAAGTCGGCAAGCAGGTTATTCTACTTGTCACTGTTTGCCCTTTGGGCGCCTGCTGCCATATGCTCTGAGCAGGAAGATTGTGCGGTAAGCAGTAACTCGCGCCGGAGGGCCCAGAGAAGCGCTCGCTTCTAACTTTGTTTCTACAGATTTCTCCCAAAGCCATTGTCCAAGATGCATGTGCATCCTACGCTACTCTCGACCGCCTGAATGCGCAGGTCAAGCCAGCCCTCGACGACCTGACCCAAACCACCGACTTCTTCTCCCACTACCGACTCAATCTCTTCAACAAGGCGTGTCCCTTCTGGAACGATGAGGGTGGCATGTGCGCCAACATTGGCTGCGCCGTCGAGACGCTCGATAACGAGGAGGATATCCCCGAGGTCTGGAGGGCCGCGGAGCTGGGGAAGCTGGAAGGCCCCAGAGCGAAGCACTTGGGCCAGAGCGCCAGAAAGAGGCACCCCGAGAAGCCTCTCTTAGGAGAGCTGGGTGGAGGTGTCAGCGAGGGCTGCGTGTTCGAATACGACGATGAATGCGACGAGCGAGATTACTGTGTTCCCGAAGACGAGAGCGCCGGCTCCAAGGGCGACTATGTCAGTCTCCTCCGAAACCCAGAACGATTCACCGGCTACGGTGGCATGGGATCCAGGCAGGTCTGGGATGCCATCTACCGCGAGAACTGCTTCCAGCGCAGCTCCTTCCCCCACACCGCCGACCTGGGCTCTTCCTCGCCGAAGAACCTCGCGCAGCAGGACTTTAAGCAAGTCCTGGACGCGGCTGCTCGACAGCTGTCAAACGACAAGCTCGAAGTTCCCAGTGGCGATGTTGAGACCAACGACGAGTGTCTAGAGAAGCGTGTGTTCTACCGCGTCGTGTCCGGAATGCACGCCAGTATCAGCACCCATCTGTGCTGGGACTTCCTGAACCAGACAACTGGCGAGTGGCACCCCAATCTGTCATGCTACGCCGCCCGTCTTCACCCATTCCCAGACCGCATCAGCAACCTCTACTTCAACTACGCTCTTCTTACACGCGCAGTCGCCAAGCTTGGCCCTTACCTCAAGGACTACACCTTCTGCACTGGCGACGAGGTTGAAGACATTGCGACCCGCAACAAGGTCCTCGAGGTCACCGACCGCGCCGCCACCGTCCCCCAGATCTTCGACGAAGGCCTCATGTTTGTTAACGGCGAGGGGCCGTCGCTGAAGGAGGATTTCCGCAACCGGTTCCGCAACGTCAGCCGTATTATGGATTGTGTTGGCTGCGACAAGTGCCGGCTCTGGGGCAAGATCCAGACCTCAGGCTACGGGACGGCCCTCAAGGTCCTGTTCGAGTTCGACAACGCCGAGGACCTCCCCGTGCTGAAGCGCACCGAGCTCGTCGCGTTGTTCAACACCCATGCTCGGCTGAGCTCTTCTCTGAACGCCCTCGCCAAGTTCCGCGACATGTTACAGGCGAGCAAGAAGGAGCAGGAATCTGAAGAGACTAAGAAGGAACCTGAGCCTGAACCTGAGGAGAGCAAAAAGGAGCCAGAACCCGAGGAAAGCAAAAAGCAACCTGTACCTGAGGAAAGCAGAAAGGAGCCTGAACCTTCCCCTGAGGAAAGTAAAAAGGAGCCGGAATCTAAGGAGTCAGTGGCAGCCACTCCTAATGAAATGAAGGAGGAGAAGACTATGGGTAGCGAGTCCACACCTCCGGAAAAGAAACATCAGAAAGAGCCCTTCCGGCCTCAGACCATCACAGAACAATTCAAGCACGAGTTTGGATTGGTCTGGGACGCGGTCGCACTGATCACAGGAAGCTGGTACAGAGCGCCTGCGGCATTGTGAGTTATCCCCCCATTCTCTTGCCCATCTTTGGGAATGCCTTTTCCTTCTGGCATTGCCTCGAAATGAAGCTAACTAATAACCACAGCTTTCATATCTTCTCCTCCGAAACCAATAGGTTCGTCCGATTTTGGATCGGACTCCCTGTACCCGATCGGGATTGGTCATTCGAATGGCCCAGTCTCCAGCGAGATGAGCTATAGGCTTCGAAAGAGCGAGAGTTTTTTACTGCATTATAGATAATTCTTGCGTAGGGCAAGTCATAAGCGGACGGGAAATAGCATTTCATACAGGCGTTATTCTAGGGATCATCCCTCTTGGTTTATTATTTTTCTTTCCTTCCTTTCTCTTCCCCTATAGAGCATGGGCATATGGAATTGTATTATTTTGTCAATACAGACGACACCAAGAAATTGATATCATTTTGAGTCTACTGCGCATTCAGGGGTCCAGGGCTTGATTAACATGACTGAAACATGAACCGTTGATCACGCAAGTTGGGGCTTAGAGGGCCGATTTGATGTCTAGGATAGTGGGAGGTTTGACCCAGACAGTGTGAAAGTTCAGGGACGTCTTCTGACGTCAGATGATGCATAGGGCAAGTATGGAATTGGGGCCCTGCATGAACTACGGCGGTTCGCGGTGCAAGCATTTGGACGAAAGGCTGCATTCTTGGGCCGTGCACGAGTGATGGAGATGTTTGAGGCGATAGGGCTGCTACTGCCATGCACAGTGAGTCAACAGAATGGCAACCATTATCGAAAAGAGCAACCGATCAAGAAAACCCAGGGTTGCATGCCGAAGCTGGTAGCATCAATAGCAGCGGTGTTACGCATACACACGTGACTGCGCAGCACAAAGCTGAATGATGCTGCTGGTGGGCATCTGTGGGGGTGTGCTGGGGGGTTGTGGTGGTGGGGGTCAATGCCTCCAGCTCCAGGCTCCAGCTCCAGGCTCCCGCTGCTCCTCCTACAGTGGGCCAGCGATTAGGCCAGCCAAGGGAGCCTCTACCTTATGTAGCTACCAGAGCTCAGTCGAGATCCATCCCACCTTCACCAAGACTCCTCCCCAGCATCCGGTCCATGGCCATCTGAGCTCGCCCCAAATGGCGCCCTGGGCCCTGCCGTCTCCCGGAAACAATGTATAACCGCGACTCCAAGATCATGCGCAAGCTGCTTGGCAAGTCGGCGCCTGACACCTCGTCCGGCGAGCACTCCTCCCTCGTTGGCAACCACAGCTCCTCCATCCCCGCGACCTTCCGCCCCTCCAAGTCGCAGGACTCGGTCTACGTCGCCGGAGTCCCCATCTCGTGCCTCGACGTCTCGCCCGACCGGCGCGCCGTCGCCCTCGGCGGGCCTCACATCCTCAAGACCATCGTCCACGAGGACCACCCGACCAACTTCGGCTTCCGCTTCGGCGACGGCGTCGACCTGCGCGCCGCCATCACCGCGCAGCCCGCCACGGGCGTCAAGGCCAACGTGACGCCCGACCAGCTCAACATCCGCGACGTCAAGTGGCACGGGAGCTCCACCATCTTCACGGCGTGCGCCAACGGGCGCATCTTCGCCTACGATGTGGCGCGCATCGGTGCCGGTGGCTCCTCGGAGCCGCTCGAGTACATCCACATGCAGGAGGACTCGCGCCAGGTCAACACCTTGGATGTGAACCCTCACTTGAACAGCTGGCTGCTGTCGGGCAGTCAGGACGGCCTGGCGCGGGTCTTTGATACCGCCAATGCGATCCACACGCGGTCTGGTGTCTTGACATTTCGCCAGCGGTTTGCGGCTCTACGCTGTATCGATTCTATCAGGCAGGTCAAGTGGTCGCCGAGGGTCGGACATGAGATGGCCTGTTGCACTGATAGTGGTGTGGTGATCAAGTGGGATGTGAGGTCGCCATCACGGCCACTACTGAGGATCAACGCCCACGAGAAGGCTTGCACGGGTATCTCGTGGCACCCAGACGGCATTCACCTAATCACCTCTGGCTCGGACTGCAAGCTGCACGTGTGGGACATGGGGAGTACCGCCGACCGAAGGCAGAAGCCGAAATGGACAATTTCCACGCCGGCTCCTGTGTCCGCCGTGGCATGGAGACCCGGATTATGGTCAGCTACAGCGCGGAGCAGGAGAGCAGCCCAGGTTGCAGTCACCTATGACGAGAACAGCACACGACGATACGGTACGTCTGTGGTTCATATCTGGGACCTCGCCCGGCCGACGCTGCCGTATAAAGAGATTGAGCGCTTTGACAGCTCGCCGGCCGCACTGGCCTGGCAGGATCAGGATATGCTCTGGACGGTTGGTCAGGATGGGTTATTCAACCAATGTGACGTCGCACACGCGCCCCGGACCTTGGACCGCCGGCCTACTTCTGCCATGGCGTTTTCTTCCAAGGGGGATGTTCTGATGTTTCTGGACGAGCGCGCTCAGCAGCACCGGCCCCGACGGTCATCAGTGCTGAATGCTTCTGATGTGATACCACGTAGCTCGTTCGACTCGAGCCCCCGAATGCCAATGCTAAGTGTGAGTCGAAGCGACTCTGAGGAGGATGTTCTAGGAAGCTTCATCAGCCCACGGCGGGGAGCACGGAAGAGACGGTCGATAGCTAGAACCACGAACTCGCTGAGCACGACGCCACCGTCAAGTATGGAGGACACGAAACTTGTCCTCGGACTCGAGCAGGCAATCAAGACTACGGGCACTTTCAAGTCTCAACAGGCCATGGCCTCTGGCCATCTACCAGCGGCCAAAACGGCCTCGAGTTACCAATATCTCGCCAGTATATATCTTGAGACGCTGATCAAAGAGCTTCCTTACAAGGAGGATGGCAAGCCCATGGTTGATAGAGTGGCCAATATTATGGAGAGGTATGCTGAAGCTGCCGAGGCTGCCAGTCTGTTCAGACTTGCGCAGACATGGAGAGTTCTTGCTTTTGCCGTGTCTCTGCTTCTCAAGCGCCGGGCACAGTACCATATGGAACTCCGACTCTCACAATTTCAGAAGTTGAAGCTGGAGGTCCACAGGGTGTCAAAAGGAAGGAGGTCTGGTGACGCGACGCCCAGGCGCCCATCAGCCGTGACCAATGGGGGTGCTGATAGCCGCTTGCTGGGACGCTCTCTCCTCTCGGATGAGATTCAGGAGAGCACATCCAATGTCCCGACACCCATAGCAAGGCCAGTCGACCACCAAGGGCCGAATAGCAATGGCCAAAACTTCCAGTACGGAAAGCGACTGACTCCCATCGTCGAGCCAGATTCGTTCACTATTGGCCCAGCCGCACATGAAGAATACATGCGCCGCTCTAGCACCCCACGACGACGACTAGATTCTGTCCCCATATCTTTGACGAGCGAAGAAAGCGAGGTTTCACACACAGAGGGGTATGATTTCTATGATACGGAGGCGTTGTCACATGCAATTGATGTTCCTTCACCCAAGACGAGCCAGGATTGGATTGCCCGAAAAGAAAAGGAGCAATCCAGGCCGACTTCCAAGATTTCGAGACAAAACTCGGATGAGAGCTATCGGCAGCTGTTTTCGATATCCGAAACAGGCCAGCTCTCCAGGCGAAGCTCGGGGCCCGCCGGTGGGCTTACGAAATCCAATCTATCACACTCAGAGTCTATAAAAACCAAAACTAGCGATGGAAGCAGCGTTGAGTATGGTAGCCGAATCCGAGGCGATCATCTGCGTCGAGATTCTCCCGAAAAGGACCAGCCACGAAAGCAATACAAGACTGACTCGCCAGAGGAAGTCTTTATGATATCTCAGACAACAGTCGCGACTGATGACGACACGTACCCATCGCAGACATCTCTCCCCTCACAGGATTCAGAGAATTATAGTCAGTCGGTGGATGGTGATATTAAATTCCCCTCACCTAGACCTGAAGCTCCTAACCCAGCTCTTTCGAGGAGGCCGTCTTGGGACTACCAATATGACCCTCGATCACATATTCTTGAAAGCGACTACATCCCCTGGGACGACGATCCGCCATATCCTCATCCCCTGCTTGCATCTACCTCAAAGCCGTCGTCCTCAGTGCCTGCTCTGGACCCGTATGCCCTCATAACCCGAGCCCTCAATTTCGAATCCAAGTCGACCGCTCTCAACGCTTCGGCCATAATCCTACTTCTCAAGCCCCTTGTCCCAGACTCCATCATCGAGACCCCCCATGCTAGAGCTATACTTCGTCAGCACCACTCCCGCTTGATGGGGATGGGACTCTTCGTCGAGGCCGCTCTGCTTCGAAACCTCTGCATCCAGGGCTGGCCTGAGGGTCTCCCATACTGGGGCGAAAGCTACACAGCAATCTTCGCCCCCGGCCAGGACTCCGTCAAGGTCAGCCTCGCGTGCTCCTCATGCGGCCGCCCACGCGAGATCGACCCCCTCGACAGCTCCGCCAGCGTCTGGACCTGCGAGAGATGCAAGTCCGTCATGGCTCCCTGCGCCGTCTGCGGCCATCGCGAGCCCGAGCTCGCAGCCCACGACCCCATCGAGGAGGCAGCCGCGCACCCCGAGATGCTCTCCCTGTCCGAGTGGTTCTACTGTCCCGGATGCGCCCACGGCGGCCACGCATCGTGTATCCAGACCTGGCACTCCGTCATGCCCTCCGACCCCACTGCTAAGTACAGCGGGGGATGTTGCCCCATGGACGGGTGCGGCCACGCCTGTCTGCCCGGAAAGTATCGTGGCGAGATGGCCACCGCGCGCGCGGACGAGCTCGCCCGCGTGGCGGTGGAGCGCTCCCGGTCGAGGACGTCGAGCCCCCAGCCCCGTGGCACGGGTGTGGTGAGGAGCGACCGCGACGACGTGCCGCAGAGCAAGGCTGTGGGGATGGCGCGGGAGGCCCTGAGCAAGGGCTCGTCCGGCAGCGGCGGCGGCGGGATCCTCAGCTCGAGTCCGGGGAGGATGATTGGGGAGAGGGAGCGGAGGAAGAGCGTCAAGTTTGCGGGGACGGATCGATGAAGCATGAGGGCAGGAGTCTTTTTCTTTTTTACGATTTTTACCCCTTTTGGTTTTCTTTTTGGCGTTTTTTTCTGGAGTGGCATTCACGGGCTGCTCCTTTTTCTAATGAGATTCACGTAGTCCTTTTCTCGGGGCAGTGGTGTACATTACTCGTCTTTGGGCTTGGAAAGGGTCACTCACTGCATGTGGGTTTGGATATATTGTATTAAACCAGACGCTCTGCTATGCTAGAGATAATTACGCTAATTCACAACCCTCCGCGCTCATATGGCAGAACTAAATGCTAATGATCAAGATTTGATTCCGGTTCCTGATTTTGAACTGGAACCGTTGTTGTCACGCGACGTTCTCCCTCAGCCCCTTTGTCCGCAGCGTGAAGTTGACATCGCTTTCCGCGAACGGGAGCGAGAGCCCCTCCACGCTGGCCCCGTTCTCCTTGACGGGGCTGTGTAGCACGTCGCCTTGGGGATGAAGGGTAGCTTGGCTGTCCGTGCTTCCCCTCCGACTGCTCTCGCCATCGACGGACGGGGGCGCAAGGGAGTTTCTGCTCAAGAGCCGGCCGAGCCACAGACCCCTCACGCCGCCCTTCTTGCGTTCGGGGACGTCCTCGGAGCCGGCGCTGCAAACGTATAAAAGGTATTTCAGGTTGGGGAGGGAGTGGCGGATGTCCACCACCTTGAGGCCTTGGGCAGCGCAGAGCGCCTCGATGTCCTTGTTGAGAAGGAACCAGGCATACTCGAAGCGCCACTGGCCGGTTGTGGAACCGCCACGGGGAAGATAGAGTGGGAAATCGCGGGTGGTAGATTTTGAATCGGGGAGATGGGATATGTCGTCGCGAGTGGAGGAGCGGGAACCATATGGGTAGAGTGGGTAGGGGATGTGATGTGATAGATAGAACTGGAGATGTTTTGTGAGGAGGGTGACGAGGCCAAGACCGGCGGATAGCGTATCCTCGCTAATGGTACGGGCTATCGTCGCATCATAGACTGAATTCGGTAGAGGTATATTGCAGATTTGGAAGGAAAGGGGCGGCGCGTTGGGGATGGGGGTGATGGGGAATATCTCTGATAGCTCGGAGCAGATACGGCGGCGCTGCCCATGGATCTGCCGCTCGGTCTGCTCGACGAGCTGCTTGGACGCCTCCAGCTGCTGGCGGTTGTTGGCAATGTCCTCCTCCGCCTCGGCCTGCTGCTCTCTTCCCTTTGCAATTGCCGCTCGGCGGTTGGCGAGCGACTCCCTAAGCTCGTCTCGCTTGCGCCGAGCGATGGCGTTGGCCCGTTGCTGGGCTGAGACATAGGCGTTTGCGACTTTTACGTCCTCTTGCGCCATGTCGGATGAATCAGGGGGGTCCTCTTGCAGTATGTTATTGATCTGGTGCATGATGTGCTTCTGTGTCTCGATCGCGTCCTCAATTGAGCTTTCCAGGTTGGCGAGCTTCATCAGCGCATTGTACGACGAGGTCGGGATGGGCGGGATTTGTTTAGGGTCGGATATCTTGTTCGGGAAGTCGAACGAGTACACACCATCTTCAAGGTGGAAGACCAATGCATTTGGAGGGTATCGTCTATCGAGGAGGCTTCCGATGAAGTTGAGCTGGCGCAAGTCAATAATCTCCTCCAGCAAAAAGCTCCACGCATCTTTAGGTCGCTTCGCCCAGAGCCGGATTGTGAGCCGGTGGGTGCGGGATATGGATGGTTGGCGATTCGACAAATCAAAGAATTGAAAGTCGAAGTTCTAGTCAAAATCGTCAGAGCCCGTCCAAACAGAAACGCATACGGTGGGGGATTGCGCGCCATACCGCCGACCTCTCGCACACTTCGCTGATGTAGACCGGGTCCTTGACATCCGCCACATGCAGCGTGAAGAAGACATCGCCAACCGCGGCTTCCACGAGCTCCTCGAGTTTCTTCTGTCTGGATTGCAGGTTCAGCTGCGTCGACCCGAGGCTTAAGCTGGTCCTACGAGTTTTGGGTGGCCTCAAGACATCAGACGAAGAGGACCTCAGCGCGTCCGGCCTAAGGTGCTCTGAGGACCGCGAGTGAACCAGGGAGCCGGCTTCGTGGAGGGCCTCGAGCTTCGCGCGGTGTGGGCTGCGGCCGATGACGGCATCGTCGGTGGTTTGGCGATGCGCGGGAGCGAAGCAGAGGTTGCGCAGCGACAGACCCTTCAGATGTCGGAGCTTGCGGTTCTGGGGCAGGAGGCGTGGCCGGCGAGGTTCGGACAGGGTAGACATGGCGAGGGCATCATGGGGCTACTTGGTGTCACAGCATTGGCGTGGTGAGCTGCTGCATGTGCAGACGCAATGCGGGTTCGCGCGGGACGTAGTATCAGTCAGTCTACCAGCATGTTTTGTCGTCATTTCAAGCTCGATGCTCGGCTACTGCGATACGATTTGGCGATGTCCTTGATCTGGCAGGAGAGATATGCACATAAGCGGGTATGTCTCTATCGAGACTAGCCACCATGAACCGAACTCTGTTGACAGCACTGGAACGTGCCCCTACTCATTCAACTAGGAGGTCATTGAAAGCAGTGGCAACTCCTATTGTGTTGAGTGAGAATACCGGTCCAGCTCGATGCGATTCACCTGCGTTTATTCCTGCTGCCTAGATTCCTCCTGCTACTAATACACACTTGTCGCATACACGCGTCGCTCACCAAGTCTTACCAGAGGGTTCTGTACCCTGGCTTCAGTGCCCAGTTCTCAAGGCGTTAAGCCTCTGATACGGGGAAGAAACTCTACTATTGAGTTTCTCTGCCACTTTCTTGTGAAATGAGTGTCAAGCAGCTTCCATCATCCTTTGACGAGATCACGGCTGCTTGATTTCCATTGCCAAGTGGTCACAAGTTGAAGGCATGTCAGCGTTGCAAGAACTTGTCTATGTTATGCTGACCAACAGTTAATAATGGGGTATTGATTTCCATATAACGAATTAAATGATGGTATGTTTGAAGACAGTCATTGATCACGGGCAGGTATTGCACAATATTAAAAAACGAACGAGTTCTTTATTAACAACGAGTGAAAGTACAAAAATGTCAAAACGGCTTCGTATCAAGCGTTCGGGCCGATTGAATAAGGGTGAAAACGAAGGGAAAGAAAAAGAACCGCCTTCAGCTATGAAGTAAGGACAGAGAAAAAAATGCATTCATGCTTCAAGTGTCATCTACACATCTCCCAGTATATACCTCCAATCCCCGTGATGCGTATCGCCGGGCTAAGCCAGAGCGACAAGGGTCAAGTGACTCCCATTTCATTATCAAGGTAAGATGGCCTTACTTGCGGAGGAAGACAACGTGCTTGTCGTTGTCAACGAGCTCAGTGTCGGCGAAAGATTCATCCTTGCCGCGGACAAGGAAAGCGCAGTTGTTGCCATCCACAGCGGAGGAGTTGAAGTCAATGGCGGCACAGACCTTGATGTTAGCAGCACTGACGGCCCCAGGGTTAGCGGCAATGGTGGCGCGAGCAGCAGTGGCAGAGCAGAGGGACAGGCAGTGGTTGACGTCCTTGGCCTTGACCCTGACGGCAGAGGCACGGTCCTTGATGGCCTTCTTGCAGATGGGCTCGTAGTGGTCGAGGTTGCCGCTGTTTCCACCGGGGGTAGGCTGGTTTCCACCTGGGGTAGTAGGCTGGTTTCCACCGGTGGTAGGCTGGTCCTTGGAGGGGCGGTTCTTGGTCAGGATGTCAACATCAATGGTAGCCTGCTGCTCGTCCTTGAAGCCACCAACGTCGACGTCGAGAAGTCCCTTGTCACCACCGTCACGGCGCTCGTGAGTAGCAACATCGATGTCAATCAAGTCCTGCTCCTCATCCTTCTTGCCACCAACGGTGATGCCGAGCAGACCTTGGGAATCGAGCAGCTGCCTAGGGTGCTGGCGGGCGGAGAGTTCGCTACGGCGCTCGTGAGTAAGAACATCGATGTCGATGGTGGCCTGTTCCTTGTCCTTCGTGCCAAGAACATCAATGTCGATCAATGATGGGTTCCTTGAAGGGTTGCTGGAAGGGTTGGTTGAAGGGTTGGTAGAAGGATAGGTGGATGGATTCGTGGATGGGTTGGTAGGTTGAGTGCTTTGAGGCCAGTCCTGTCCGTCGAAGCAGGTAGATCCACAGTTACGACGACGATCATGAGTGAGGACATCGATATCAATCGCAGCGTTCTTGTCGTCTTTCTGACCACCAACGTCAATGTCAAGGAGGCCATCATATTCGTCGTGGCGACGATCGTGAGTAAGCACATCAACATCAATGGCAGCGTTCTTGTCGTCTTTCTGACCACCAACGTCAATGTCAAGGAGGCCATCATATTCGTCGTGGCGACGATCATGAGTAAGAACATCGATATCAATAGCGGCATTCTTCTCGTCTTTCTTTCCACCAACATCAATGTCAAGGAGGCCATCGTAGTGATCATCGTGACGCTTGCGGAGGTTCAGATCAAGGATGCTACCATCCTTGCCTAGGCTGAGCTTGGCAAGACCGTTCTTGCCTCCGAGACCGAGGTTGAGCAGGCCATTCTCGCCACCGAGGTTCAGGCCAAGGATTTCATCTTCATTGAGAAGCCCCAGGCTGAGCAGAGGGTCAACGCCGACAGGCTTCTTGTCAACTTCGAGTTTGTCATCCTTTGGCATAGCACCAGTGATCTTGAGGTACTTCTCAAGTTCCTCCTCAGTAAGGAGATCAAGGAGAACGAGGATGTCGAGATCGAGGGCAACGAGGGGCTTCTCGCAGACCTCATCGGGGACTTCGAAGCATGTGTTTGTGGGGCACTGGCCAGGGTTGGGGTTGCCTCCGTTGTTTCCGGGGTTGGGGTTGCCATTGTTGCCGCCCTGGTTGGGATCCGGCTTGTTGTCACCTGGGTTGGGATTGCCGCCATTGTTGCCCGGGTTAGGATTGCCGCCGTTGCCGTTGTCACCGGGGTTGGGGTTGCCTCCGTTGTTACCACCATTGTTGCCCGGGTTGGGGTTTCCGCCGTTGCCGTTGTCACCTGGGTTGGGATTGCCGCCATTGTTGCCCGGGTTGGGGTTTCCGCCGTTGCCGTTGTCACCGGGGTTGGGGTTGCCTCCGTTGTTACCACCATTGTTGCCCGGGTTGGGGTTTCCGCCGTTGCCGTTGTCACCTGGGTTGGGATTGCCGCCATTGTTGCCCGGGTTGGGGTTTCCGCCGTTGCCGTTGTCACCGGGGTTGGGGTTGCCTCCGTTGTTACCGCCATTGTTGCCTGGGTTGGGGTTTCCGCCGTTGCCGTTGTCACCGGGGTTGGGGTTGCCTCCGTTGTTACCACCATTGTTGCCCGGGTTAGGATTGCCGCCGTTGCCGTTGTCACCGGGGTTGGGGTTGCCTCCGTTGTTACCACCATTGTTGCCCGGGTTGGGGTTTCCGCCGTTGCCGTTGTCACCTGGGTTGGGACTGCCGCCATTGTTGCCCGGGTTAGGATTGCCGCCGTTGCCGTTGTCACCGGGGTTGGGGTTACCTCCATTGTTACCACCGTTGTTGCCAGGGTTGGGGTTGTTGGTGTTGCCGTTCTGGTTGGGGTCGGGCTTGGGCTGGCTTCCATTGCCGTTGTTACCGCCGTTGTTGCCGTTGTTGCCCGGGTTGGGGTTGCCGCCACTGTTTCCGTTGTTTCCCCCCTGATCAAGTTAGCCGATGGGTTCATGTTTAGCCATCCGGATCCTTTCTACTCACTTCGGTAGGGGTGATGCAGATGTGGCCGTCTTCTTTGACGTTCACGATCTTGGGCCTGTCGGCTTTGACATTGATGTTGGGGCAGATGCTCAGGTCGATAAGCGCGGAGATGTCGAGGAAGCATCCGCTCTCCTGAGCAAGGACTTGCAGTTGAGTGACGAGACCGGCCATTATGAATAAGATTGAGCCGAATCAGAGACAAGAAATTAAGGCAAAAAAAATTGTGCAGAAAACTCAAAGTATTAGACAGTTGTGAGCAGGATATACTAAAGAAGGAATGAATGATCGACTATGTGAAGGAAGGTGTTGTTGTGATGATGAGAAAGGAAACTACTTGGACAGCGATCTCATCCCTTCTTATACCTGAAGGGAACCTGCTCGCTCGAGATGCCATCGCCGTCCTGCCTCGCCCGGCGTGATGCTCTGAGACCTCTGAGATGAGATCCCAGCAGGGGTCGGTGACCTAGACTCGAACCTGGCGTGGCCGGCAAGCTGAGGATGTCGCAGTTCGACCAGGCGGTATAGAGGTTGGGAGATTTGACTGTGGCGACATCCCAAGGCGGGGGCCAATGAAGCACAGGTGACTGTGAGAAAGCGAATCAGATATCCTATTTGGTGATGAGCGGCGGCGGGCTGTTGTCTCACGAAGGTAGAACACGGCACCTAGCGGGAAGTGCTCGTCCCCAACTGGCGCATCAGGAGGTAAGGCGCCATTGTCACAACGGCAAGTATGTAATTGTACTTAGTCACAAGAGAAGTCACTCATCAGACTACCAGCTGTGTATCTATGTACGGGGGCGGCTTCAGTCCCATCCAAGTTTAGCATATGGGAACCTATGGCCATCAGGTCGGCATAAGATTAGCCTATACGACGAACAAACAACCTCAAGCGTATGCAAGCCAATCTCTATGTTTGCTTTTCCGTGCCGCGATCCGAAGTCGATTGACTCAACAAGCATCCCTTTTCCTAGTTAGAGAACGCCATCTGTCAGATCCCCCGCCAAGGGATCGCTCGTGCCTCCAGGCTAAACAGAGATGGCGCGGTTCATGCGCAAGCGAGCCCCTCTCTATCAAACGACATGGCTTCCTGGAGGGTCGGGAGGGGGGACGCCGTCTCAGACCTGCGTCCGTCTATTCCTGTTCCTGTTATCTTAGGCTGTGCGGCCCCCTCGCCGGCAGATCGGTTGAGACTGGAGGGAGATGAGAGGTTGTCTTTTCCCCGAGATCAGACCTGCGATGGCTGCAGTTTCCACCAAGGCGATTGGTTGAGCTCAGTGGCAACGGCTTCATCTGGATAAGCAGCTACTCCCCCTGGACAGAGCTTTTCCAAGACATGCATAGGCAGGCAGAAGTGGCTGAGAAAGGCCCGTTCAGAGAACAGACCCAAAACCAACATAGTGCAACATTGGTCTTGGCTCCATCGCCTCAACCTATCGTTTTCAGCGGCGATGAGAAAATCTATCTAAAAGTTTAGTCAGGAGAGAAAAACAAAGAATACGTCAACAATCAGTCCGTGTCACAATACGACGTCAGTGGAGATGGTAAACCAACTGAGACTGACTTCTTTCGGCACATGCACGCTCGAGCCTCGTGGTTCCAAAATTCTGTTTCTCATAATTACGATAGGCATATGGATACAGTAATCTTATGCAGGTTCCCTGCATCTAGCTCCCAGCCCTCAAGGACACAAACGACAAGTAGGAGATGGCGATCATTTCAAAATGAGACCAACTCCCAGACAAAATGCGCTGCCACAATGTAAACACCGAAGATGTAATTTTGGATTTTGCATCCATTTCCCTCTATCACTCTAACAACCTCTCCTGTTTCTCGCTCTCGTGACTGCTGGCATTCAGGGGCGGCCAAAAAAAAAAAAAAAGCTTTTTCTATTGTTCTCTTCCTCGGGCTCCGTCCGAACGCACCTTCGGATTCCTTAGTTGATCGGTTCCAGACGTTTTCTTCAGCAGGCTTTCTAGAGGCAGAAAAAGTTCTTCGCCATTCTTCTGGCGCTTTTCGAGTCCTTCCCGGGTCTCCCACCTCCATTCTGCGCACTTGTCGGGCTCTGTGATCTGCGGCACGGCATCCGCCTCCAACATCTCACAGGCGATATGGTGCGTGATGTAGTGCTTGACCAAGCTTGGGTCCTCGTTCTTAAAGATGTCGTTGGTCCACGTAATCTCTCCGATGGCCTTGACGTTGAGGCCTGTCTCCTCATTGGCCTCTCTTTCTGCGCAGTCCTCGACCTCCTCTTCCAAATCTAAATGACCGCCTGGCAATTGCCACGAATCTGATGTGATTTCCAGGTCAGCGTGTACTCTAATTTCTTGCCGATAAAAAGGGGTATTTAATTAAGAAGGCGGGATTTCATAAACAGCATAAAGACCTCCTTAGACAATCATGAGAGAAATAGGCTGGGGGTGAGGGAAGGATGTTCATTAAATGAGGTGCTGTCTTACTTGTGCCATGGCTTTTACTTATGCGCCACCCGATGAGGAACTCGTCCGGGTTCTTTGCATTGAAGATGAGGGCAGAGGTGCCAACTTGAACCTGTTGTGCTGACGGGGAGCTGGACATGCTGTCTGTATCTCAGCGTCGGGTTTCCTTGGCTGCTGATGGAAATGGCTTTTTGTGATTGATTGGCTAATGGGACACTGGGTTCTGCAGTTCTGTTCTCGATATTTGTGGCCTCACTGTGGTGACTCATGCGCAAGGGAGAGAGAAAACCGGGGGATTTATACTCTACTCAGGCTAGACGAGCAATTCCCAAGGCTCACTCACTCCAGCGTTAGTCCTTCTGGCTGTGACCAGCAGACAAACAGCGGCAGTGGGTCAGAGTCTGCCTGTACACTGAAAGACACAGACAGAGCACAAGCACGCCTTGTGAGGCCGTCCAGAAGCAGTCACACCCGCCCGCAGACTCAGCCTTGACGGAGCATCTAGACAAGGAATGGCAATTGTGGGAGAGACTCTGTTGCTTACACCGTCGAACAAATGGAAATACAGTCATGCCTGTCAGTGACCAAGCGTGACCCGACCAACCGGTCGCCCACAGGCCACCTCCAATCATGCAGGGCGCTCACCCACAATCATCCACTCTTTCTACTCCGTCGCTGCTTGCACCAGCACCGTTTCAGATGGCCAGTCAGCCCAACTGGATGTTATTGTTGGCAGTGTTTGCGGCCCTGTTCAAGCACCAATTTAATTTAATTTATTTTTCTGGTCTCCAGTTTGTCTACTACTAGTATCTCCTCATCTTTCCTCTTTCAGCCTCCGCTTGTGACTCTTTGTGCTGTAAGTGAATCCTGTCCACCAACACTCCGTATTCTTCCCGTTTCAGAAGCCCCCAATTATCACCGCCCACCAACATTCACCCTCTTCCAGCAAAATCATGCCAAAAGACTCTAGAAGATCCACCAGCCACACTCACCGCCATCATTCAACCAACGCATCACCACCAGCCACAAAAATCCAACTACCACGAGCCTTGAACAACAGGCTTGACCCAACAAGCGCAATTTACCCTGCACGCATCTCCTCAACTGCTCATTGCCTTGTGGATATTGAAGCAAGGGCATGCAGCTAATCAGGTGCCAGCTGATCAAAGGTACATGAAAATTAGCGGATGTGCTCACAATAATAGAAGCAGTGGCAATGCATCTTGGTCCAAATTGCTGCTTACACCTATATTACCCTATAGCCATGTCACTTGCTGCAGTCATTCAGCTGTAGGTTCCTACGAAGGCAAATTAATATCAATCGTAGGCTATAGATTCTTTATAGCGAAAATATTAAAATAATCTGCTGATAGATGGCTTGTGTATTAAGATGTTCCTGCTACTAATGTGTTTATTCCCCCAGTATATCCAGGCATTTATTTGCAATGGTCGAGAGGGTTGAAAGATGACCCACCAAGCATCGCGCACTCAAGGAGATACAATCAGTCACTGGCAACACTTCATCAAGGATACAACGCACGTAGGACAATTCGTGTTTGTTTTTGGGTCAATTGACAGACGTTTCTCATTTCGTTTAGCTAGGTAGGTAGAGGCAGACAGATATCACAGCCCATCCGAGATTATCCGCAATCTGTACAAAATACACCTCCTCTACTCTTCCCCAAATCTTTTCCAATATTTACTGTTACATCTCTCGGGGAAGACCAGCGAACCCGTCGTAGCCAAATCCCCCCGTCCATCAGCGACTTTGCTGGTTCTAAATCATCACCTTTTCTCCACCCCCCCACCTCTTCTCTAACTCCCATCTCCTTCAACGCGCTCGCTCTTTACGAGGGCTGACCGCAGTCGCCAACGACGTTCATGTCGCACCACTGCTGGGTGATGGGCGTACCACGCACGCCGCGGGTGAGCATGCGCTCGCGCTGCTCGCTGAGGCGGGGGCGGGCGTCGTACTGGGTGCGGTTGTTGCCCTGGGCGTCGGTGCGGCCCGACCACCAGACCTCGGCGGCGACTCCCGCCCGGGGCCAGACGATGGTGTCGAGGGAGACGGGGTCGATGGTCTCGGTCCAGACGGCCATCTCGCCGCCGAGGACGTTGTCCTTGTACTCGTCGGGGACGCCGTCGCGGGGCTCGTACGAGTAGATGAGGCGCCAGTTCTTGATGGGGTTGCACCAGTCGTTGAAGGGGTAGTAGGTAGACCAGACGGGGGTGTCGAAGTCGAGCCACTGGCCGCGGCCGCAGTCGAGGTACTGTGGATTGGTTAGCTGGTGTTATGCTATGAATAGAGTGGATGGAGGACTCACGTAGTAGTTGTAGTTGGAGTCGATGACCTTCTGGCCCTTGGCGGCGATCTGGCCGACGGCGCCGTTGCCGAGCCAGGACTGGACGACGGTGTCCTTGCTCAGGGTGATGTTCCACTCGAGGGGCATCTCCTCCCAGACGAAGGGGACGAGGTTGTGCTCGGCGACCTTCTTGTGGGCGTGGTCGATGAAGCGCTGGAGGAGGGGCTGGAGGACGGTGAGGTCGTTGGTCTTGAGGGCCGGGTCGATGAGGGAGTTGTTGGCCTTGTACTCGTCGCCGCCGGTGTGGAAGTAGGCCGAGTAGGGGTTGATGCGGGGCAGGAGGTCATCGAAGAGGGTGGTGAGGAACTCCTCGACCTTGGTGTCGTTGAGCTTCAGGGAGCCGCAGGGGGGCTGGGCGCAGTACCAGGTGTAGGGCTTCTCGTTGAAGGCGACGGATAGGCCGGGGTAGGCCTGCTCGATGCCGACGTGGCCGGGCATGTCGATCTCGGTGATGATCTGGACGCCGCGGTGGACGGCGTACTCGTGGAGGTCGGCGAGCTCGTCGGGGCTGTAGGTCAGGCCCTTGGAGTAGGCGCCCTTGTTGGTGAGCTCGGGAAGGGCGGGGATCTCGACGGGCCACGACTGGGTGTCGGTGATGTGGAGGTGGAGTCGGTTCATCTTGTTCATGGCGAGACCGTCGATGGTGCGCTTGATGTCCTTGATGGTGAACCAGTGGCGGGAGACGTCGAGGAGGATACCACGGTGGGGATACTTAGGGGCATCCTCAATCTCGACGGGGGCGGACGCGGTGTAGTAGTGCTGGCCGTCGGAGTGCTTGTAGAACAGCTGCTGGAAGGTCTCGAGGGCGTGGAGGACGCCGATGGCGGAGACGGCGGAGATGCTGGCCTTGTCGCCGTCGAGGGACAGCTTGTAGGACTCATCGACGGAGCCGGCAACACCGTTCCAGGTCTTCTGGGTGTCGTTGCCGGTCTGCTTGATCTCCAGGGTCTTGATGTAGGAGCCGTTGCCGGCTTGGGGCTCGAAGCTGGAGCCGCGCTCGCGGAGCATCCAGGGGTTCAGGCCGGTCTGGAAGATGGCGCTGAAGGCACGCTCAAGACCACCCTGGACGATGGACTTGGAGTCGAACTTGGTTCCCTTGGGGTGAGTGTAGCCAACGGCGTAGGCGAGCTAGAGGTCTGGTGTTAGGTCTCACTCACTCAGAGGCAAGGTAGATCTGCGTGGGCGACTTACATCCTGGCCATTGTAGGTGACCTTGACGGTCTGGTCAAGGAAGAGAGTCTCCTTTCCCAGGTTGGAGCTAATGGGGATGGGCCAGATGGCATTCACAGGGCTGAGCGCCAGAGCGGCGACAGCAAGAGCTGTCTTGGGCAGCATCATGATGTACGTGTGTGGTGTAAGCAAGTAAGCTGAAAAAAGGTTTCAAATGGTACTGTCAAGTAAATGAAAGACAAGGGTGAGGTGAGATATAAGTACTAGTCAGTTGAAACCCAGAGAAAGGAGAGACAATGGAAATAAAGTATCCAAATAAGAAAAAGGGCCAAAAGAACACTGGTGGGAGTACCAAGTGATTAAGCTGATCGGGGAATGAGGCATTGATGGAACACGACAAGGCTTTTATATATGTATGCACATAAGCTTAGTTGGTTGGTGTCCATCACTCCCGGGACGGGAGAGCCTGCCGACGAGCGCGCGCCAGGGAGAATTTGGTTGGAGACCGGGGAACAGAGCGAACAGGGACTGGGTGCAAGCAGTTTAGTGCTACGTAACAGCCGTTGCTCTGCACCAAGCGGGCAGCTGGGCAATTGGCTGGGGCAGGGATATCCCGGTCCCAAAGTGGCAGATGGAAGGGGGCAGCCGGGGGGAAGGCTCCAATGGATCGTGGTATCAGGGACAGATGTAACAGCTCGAGAGCTTGGACGACTTTCTTGCTGCTGCGATAGGGAGGAGGATTCGAGTGGGCTCGCGCGCGTGGTTGGTTCTTGTCCGCTGGTCCTTCGTCTCGTCTCGTCTCGTCTTGTCTGGGCGAGCCAAGCCCTGGTTTTGCCTACATAGGTAGGTCGGTGACTGGTTGAATAGGAAACCTGCTGCTAGTATAGATATTGTATGACATATATTGGAATACCGGTCAGTATCTGCAGGCATCCAGCAAGTACCCGTACATGCACCTGACGCGCCCAGCTGAAAGTGAGGCCCGACGAGGCTTTGCGACGGTCGAACCAGCAAAGGTTATCTCAGCCCGGCAGTGTCAGATGGGCAGCACAGAGTGAATAAATGGCCCCCTAATTCCAACACGAAACGCTAAGGCAAACGCCCCGTCCGGCCGCAAATCGGATAACGACTGCGAGGGTGTACCGAGACATCCTCAGGGCACAGCCAGGAGATTACAGGCCGGGCGCTGGCACATGATGAGGATCTGCGCTCGGTGCGGCACTGGCAGTTGCTATTCCTGAACACACAGCCCTTGTCCCAGTCCCTTAGCCTGCGACTATCTGCGTTTGTGGCAGTAATCGTCCCAGAAGGCTCGCCACCCCCGGCTAACCTAGACAAGGATGGCTGCTGCGAACAAGTCCAGAAGAACTGCGACGCTGCAGACTGCGCGTTTCAGATGCAGTCTGGAGAGAGTCAACGAGGCCCTGGGAGAAAATCATCAATAAGGCCTGGTCTGTTTCCCATCGGCCCTGAGATGGACACTCACCTCACATCGTGGTGCAGGGGCTGAATATGAATAGATGTTCATGCAAGCACTACCTTCCATCAGCCTATATGATAGGGCGCTAAGGAAGTCCCGGACCCCAACAAGGACCGATTCGATAGTGATGTGCATTGACATGATTTCCGCCGAAATCCTATCAATCTACACGCAACGGTAGGCCGCTTACATAGTACTGCTCCTACAGGAGGCAAATCTGCTTGTTGGGTCATGCTGGACTTGAAACCAGGGGGCAATCTCAGACAGGTTTTTGCGCTCCCACTGGCCTGATGTGCTTTGCCACACCTGCTGATTGGGGCCACTCCAGCGCTCACGGCACTCTGGCAGGCGACTGACATAAAACATGGCACACCCAGAACATCCAGCGTTGAATTTCAACACAATATCAACACAATATGAAAATAATTAACCAGTAAAGCTAAATACTATAGAATAATACTTTAACCATTGATTCCATTATCATGCGTTTAGCATTGTGGATAAGGAAATGAGGACCCTAACTTGTGTAAACAGAGCTTTGGTGTGCCATGTTTTATGTCACTCGCTTGTTCTGGCTGCCGCCGTCAAGATCCTTCAAGGGGTCCTCGGCTGTCGACCTTTGCCATCGCCGGCGGCCATCGAGATGCCCGAGGAGCAGTCCCGTGCGAGCCGCTGAGCATTGCGAGTGCTCAGACCACGACCGAGCACACTCACACAGCATGACATGCAATGAATGAATGCATGCAATGAATCAATCAAGGGAGCTGCAGCACATGTCATTGCATGTCATTGGCAGGAGACTGCAAGAGTCACTCAGCCCCACTGTAACCCGCCAGCCTTCTGAAGGTTACAGCGCTAGTGATCCAACCATCTCCAACTCGACTCAGAGAATGTAGCATTTGGTCTTGGTGGTTGGCCTTGGTTCGTATCTGCACTTGGCGATGTGCCGATAGGTAAGAAGCCTATCGGTGGTCACCGCCAGACAAACAGACTCACCGGCATGACCAACGGCCCAAGCAGTGCCTACAACAGCCAATGACAACTCTCCAGTATCAATTGATCACGCTACCGTATGCATGTGTTTTGTGTCCCCAGTCCAATATTAACTGCAGAGAACTGCAGAGCTAAATCTATATGGTGACACAAGGTCCCCTCAGCCCCTCACTTGGACTTGGCGCTCTGCGCAACACACAACCACCAAGCCAACTGTGGGGAGCTCATATCGTATCGTTCGTTTCTGTGCTACTTCCAAATTTCTCTCCCCCAAACGTAACCGCCCGCATGTTTCACTCACCATCCATTCCAGCCCCGATCTTGCTTGTTTGTGGCCTGTCGTGCAGCCAGCAGAAGCAGCCACTTCCAGCTTCGGCTTCGGCCCTGTCCATTCAAAACTCACTGTAACATATGCTACCAGCATCAACCGTCAGCACCGTCCCCGTGATCCAGCGCGCATCGCCTCCTGCGAGGAACCTCACTGCTGCGGCGCTGTCCCACGCGTTGCCCTCGGTCTTGAGAAGGGTTCTCTCGCGGCGGCCCTCTCGACGTTCATCCGTCATCCCTTTCGAGTATACCATGGGTGTGTATATCGTTCCTGCAGCATGATTCATACATTGCACCGTCAGCCTATCATCATCATCAAATATGGTTGCGTTGGCAGCCTCTCGCCCTGGGGGGGAGAAGCTACCCTCTCTACCACATCTTGATCCGCACATGACGCATTACGTACCCGGACAGACAGTGTTGACCCGGATGCCATCTTGGCCGTGATCGACCGCCATGGCTCGGGTCATTTGCACCACGGCACCCTTGCTGGTCGTATACAGCAGGCCGTTCGCACCACCCAGCAGCCCAGCCGTCGACCCCACGTTGACGATGCTACCGCGGATGCCACCATCCCCGCGCTCGTTCTCCAGCATCGCCGGCACCGCGAACTTGGCCATGAGCATCATGCTCGTTACATTGACCTCCAGCCCCTTTGCCCAGTCTGCCAGCTCGGTACTCACCGCGGTGCCCCGGGGTCCCAGGATGCCCACGTTGTTGACCAGAATGTCCAGCCTGCCTAGCTCCGCCTTGGTCCTCTGCACGACGGCCCTGCAGCCCTCCAGGCTGGAGACGTCTGCCTGCATGGCGATTGCGCGGCCGCCGTGCTGCTTCTGGGCGTGCTCCTCGCTGACCAGCGACGCCGTCTTCTCGGCGAGTGCCGGGTCGAGGTCGACGCAGACGACCGAGGCGCCGTCTTCCGCGAGGAGGATGGCGATGGCGCGCCCACTGCCTAGCCCGCCGTCAGCGCACCCGGCGCCAGTTACGATGGCAACCTTGCCGACGAGGGAGCGTGACGGGCGTGGTGGGATGCTGTGACTAGACATGATGGCTCGCTAACTGAGTGAACAGGTGAAATGGTTCAATTAGAAGACAGCAATGTATTTACGCGGGAGGTATTATTAGTGTGAGTATCAGGCATCAAGTACGAGGTGAGTTGGAGGTGATCGGGCTCACTTCCCAGCTCCTTTAAGTCCGGATAGATCCATGAGCTACGGTCAAGAGGGCCGGTCTTCCCCGGATACTACATGTCCGATCCCACGCTGAAGCACTGAAACCTGACTGGCCAAAGTCCGTTTGAGGAGAGATATGGCCAGAGTTCGATACGTAGGCGGAGATCAAATACAAGCATACGTTGGCTTGTCCGTAAATTATTTAAAGGGCCACGACTTCTTTGTGTATACCAAGGAGGCACTGCAATGGGTAAAACTTTGAAGGAGGGTTATAAAATCCGGGGTTGTGGCATCCATACTCATATTTGGAGGGTGTATGTTGATACTCGCTTCCGGGGTATCTCGATAGTTCGGCCCAACTTGCTTCTCTGATTTTGAGCCAAAGGGGAAAGCATAATAAACCTCTTCTCTAAGCGAACCCTGATAGTCGAGAGTAACCATTTCCACGCAGCTATCGGTAACGTTCCACTCAGCGCTCTCCGCTACAGGAAGAATATTGGATCAATATTGTGGTTAGTGCTATACCGCGTGACTACAGGGGTCAAAAGACTCTCGGGCTGATAACAATAGAAGCCTGCTGGGGGGTTATTGAGAATTCCTGCCGTCTGACCTCGTTTGTAGACGAGAAGAGTTCGGTGTTGCTTGCGGGATCCTGGAGGGTAGTATCTATGTACGTCTGGGGTGATTGGGATAACAGGAACAGAAAGAAGTTGGGCATGGCCATTGCAATTACATCGACCGTTGCTATGACCGAAACATACTCACCTAGCAAGCACGCTCCAGTAAAGACGGGCAAGCATCCATTAGTGGCTATAGGTGGCCTTGCGCTTCATCACACAATATCTGAGGATTCAGCATATTTGACTTCTTTGATCATTCTGCCCAACATTAGAATATGCTGCCTAAGTTGATGTAGTGCAATGGCCTACTAACCTCGTAGAGTATAATATTATGTGCCGACATGGCACAGCCCTTAGGTATAGCACGTCGGCGCTTTGGTCTCTCTTATTTTAGTCCACCCAGCCTGATCAACCCTTTTACTTTTCTTTTGTTGACAGCGCGCTTGTAAATCGTCCATTTTTGGGGTTCCAAAAGTTCTCTCTCGTTTATTCTTCACGCTCTTCGCGCTCCTCACGCTCCTTAGCCTCGGGGCTTCTGCTGCGACTTCTTCTCCGTGCCCGGCTGGCCCTGTTTCCCTTGCCCTGTCCGGGTGGAGGGCGCACGAACGCGAAGTCAACCTTTACGGTCTGGTCCAGCAGCTTGGTCTCATGAGCGTTGTCGATGGCCGCGCGTGCCTCCTCGAGAGTCGCGTATTCTATCAGAGCGTAGCCCTAAATCATCCCACCAGTTCTGGTAAGTTTTCTGCGCGATCGAACACCCCAGGGTTTGAGGGCGAATTAGAGGGGTCAGTGGGAGATGCCTTACCTTGACGTAACCGCTTCGGCGATCCAGGTTCAGGTGCATGTTCTTGATCTCGCCAAACTCTCCAAACTTGTCTTGCAGGCTCTCCTCGTCCGCCTCTTCGTGGACGTTGGTGACGACGATGATCCAGCCTTCAATCGAGCGGACTGCCGTGGCCTTGGTATGGGTCTGCATTTCGGACTCGTTGCGGGCGGCGGGCGGTGAGCCTGCGCCGGTATCTTCCATTTCTACGTCCGCCATGGCTGCGCGCGCTTGTGGGATGGCCTGAGTAGGGAGAAGTAGTGGATTTGGAGCGGGATGGTTGCTTGTCATTCAAGAATGCTTGGATGAGAGCTCGACCTGAGTCTCGGTCGCACAGTGGGTGGAGGTCACGTGAATGGGCCAAAGTTCGGCGGGCGAAGTTGGCTGGCTGATGAAACTTGGTCTTGTTTGAGATTTCGAGTCTACGCGTTCACTACATGGTCGGCAATTCATGGGCAATTATGTGCATTTTTACAACAGAATGATTGCAAGAAAAGGTAGCGTATATAATCATGCAGGTGTCTGGCGGACAAAACTTCACAACGCACTTGAGTGCAAATTCCAACGAGAGAAAGTCGCGGACGAATGGTTGAGTTTATTGACGAACGACACCTGACGCCGAGTAGGGCCACCGCCGCTTCTTCGCACTTCCGTCTCATCAGAGAGGGTGCTCGGCTGGCGCATTGGGCCTGACCTATTCCATCCTTACTGCCACTAAATTCGCAATGCAGTCCTGGCAGCGTCGCGCCTGACGATGGCAACCTGGATAGCCCTCCATATCTTTCCTTGGTCGGGGATGATTTGCTTAAGAGCCAGGGTTGGGGTTCATCTGCAGAGAGATTTGTTAGAATTCTGGTTGGCGATGCGTCTATGGCCGGGTCAGGCAGGCTCACTCGTCTCTTTCCGCCAGTCAGGGTAACGTTGACGAAACGGCGGGTGTACTTGAGGCGCTTGAGAGCACGACCCTTGGGGGTCTTCTGCTTCTCCTGGGCCTCGACCTGTCATGGGAGAAAATCTTGTCAGCTGCTGTTCGGGCGTCGGAAGTCGTGGAAGTTTATCGTAGGTTGTGCGGTCGTACCTTGGGGGTCTGAGACTTGACCTTTCCTGCAGAAATAGTTAGCAATGTGTTTCTGCGAGTAAAGGGTTTGTTGATTCAGCATACCGGCACGAGCGAGAGATCCGTGAACTTTGCCCATTTTGATGGATTTGTTGTACTGTTGATGTGGATGGTGAGTCTACAACGTGGATTGTCAGGAATTTTGGTAGTTTCGCTATGGTTGTGTGTGGGAGATCGATTCACGTGAGCGGGGACACTAAATTTGCCCTTGTCCACTCGGGAAATCTTTTCGCCGCTACTCACCGATTGAGTCACTCACAGACGCTTATGTAATACTTTTCCTTGGTTGATGTTGGCGTGCTTCTCAGGATTGTTTGAATATTGCCGCTGTCCAAAGCAAAATATGTTGATTTAGCAGCCGATGTCAATGGGGGACGACCGATACTTATATTATTGTGTGGCAATAAGCTTGAGTCATAGTGAGGCATCGGCGAACTATTCACTTTCTTCAAGCCATCTCGTTACTCCCAGCCAATCGTCCCTCTCCAGTTGCGCCAGGCATTCCTGCCTTAGTCAGCCACATAACTGAGAAGGAGTGCCATAGATTGTTCATGCCTGCCATTATTCTGAACCGGCAAGAATTTAGTCAGGCAAACATCGTTCTCTCGTCAGACGACTTCGATGTGCAATTGAGAGATGTTACTTGTTCCCAAACAACTTGATGTTTTTGTATCACGTGTCGCGCCTTTCGGACAAGCCTTTGAGCCGAGCTGCCGATGCTCTCTTCACATGAAGTACGTCAACGTCAACTACGTCATAGACGCTAACGCATCTTCCTGCAAAAGTTGAGCACGCGACCCGCAATCACCAACGGTCAGATCGATCGGAGATGTCAAGATGTATCGTAATATATTAGGTGTAAACCCGGTATTGATTTATTGTCCGTTTCCCCCTCCAATTTTCCTCATGTTGTGCCATACGAGTCTTGTTCTTGAATACCACAGTGACAATGGAGATTCCTGCCGAGATTGAACTGCCACCCAAACCGCCTGTAGTACCGCCCAAGACACTACGGGACAGATTCACACACCGGCTTCCGACATATACTGGACCCTACAATGTTGGTTACATGGACATTGAAGTCCCGGCCCGGGATCCCCGGCCTGTCTCTGAGCTGAAACGGCACGGAAAGCCTGTTATTCGTCTGGACACCGTCTTGATGGGCATCTACTATCCTTCTGAGCTGCGGAAGGACCTTAAGACGCCAGATGGTCGAAATACCCTCCATCGAGTGAATTGGATGCCCCGGCCACGGATCGCTACGGCCAAGGGGTATGCCAAATGGATGAATTTGCCTTGGCTCCCAGTAGCTGGTTATCTTGCCTCTACTTCTCTCTTCACCAAACTGCCCGCGTTTCGAAATGCCAAGGTTGCAGACTATTGGCCCGACCACAAGAGGAGCGGCGAAGACTCCAAGCAGGGAGAAGATCCAAAAGACACCGACAAGCCAAACACCGACATGCCAGACAACAACAAGCCCACATTTCCCGTAATCATTTTCTCCCATGGGCTGGGAGGCTCAAGATTATGTTATAGTTCGATATGCGGAGAGCTTGCTAGTTTGGGTTTTGTGGTTGTAGCTGTGGAACACAGAGATGGAAGTGGCGCGCGCACGTATGTCAGCTTGCCGGGCGATATCGAGGCCAACGAGATAGAATCCTCGACAGCCGTTCTTTACAACCACAGCGACGACACGTCTCCGGGTGGAGAGCGCAAGCATGTTCGGAGGCGAAGGAAAAAGGAGTTGAACCCATATTATGTTGTCGACTACATCTTGCCCAAAGACAATGCTCAAGACACAGCACCTCACAACCCCCGAGGGGTAGACCGGAAGCTGCGATCAGCTCAGATCCAACTCCGCCTTGAGGAGATCAAGGAGGCGTTCCATGTTCTTGGGATGATAAATGGAGGGCAAGGAGACGCAGTCGCTGCCATGAACCTTCGAAAAAAGGGAAATATCGGATCGAGCTCGATAGGACTGACTGGAGTTCAATGGGACACCTGGAAAGACCGGATGTTCCTCGAGAATGTCACAGTCATGGGCCATTCCTTTGGGGGCGCAACAACTGTTCAAGTACTTCGGGATGACTCACTGTCATGGGTTGGTCAAGGCATAGTCCTTGACATTTGGGGCCAAGGGACCCCGCCGGGAGGAGAAACGCCGCATAATACAGTCAAAAAGCCTCTGCTCTCCATTTCATCTGAAGCATTCATGCATTGGAAAGCGAACTTTCAGCGAGTTGTGGACATCTGTAATGAAACTCGTGGATCCGGGGCGCTTTGCTGGATGATGACCATTGTTGGCTCAACGCATCTGACAATGTCTGATTTTGCTATCCTCTACCCTCACTGGATGTCCCTTTTCACAAAGACAATGGTTAACCCGATCCGAGCTCTGTTTCTTTGTGTCTCGCCATCACTTGAATTTCTCAAAATCGTGCTTCCCTCCGAGCAGACAGAGCATACCGCCTGGCCTAATGATGAGAAGCTCCTCATCTCGGAAGACCCTCCATCGGAACCAGAAGAGGTCTTGCTGCCAGATCATGCCCCTGAACACAAGTGGGTAGCTATAAGGCTGCGAATTCAGAATGAGTTTTGGGTGAGGCTCCGGGCATGGTGTCGAGTTCTCAAACGCAGGATACTCCGTCAGGCTTCGGATGAAGCTGAATTCATTAAAGGTCTCCAAGACCTAAGCGCGCACACGGAAGAGATGTGGACTCATATTTGTCCTAGCCCGGGGGATGTCGAGCGATATTCGGGGCGAGTAAAGTCTTAAGTTTTGGCTGTTATTTCTCAATTCTAGCATGTTCATTTCCAAACAATAGCGATAGTTTTTAGATAAGATACCAATTTTGTAAAGAGTTCTGTATAATGGTAAAGACCTAGATCAATGGACCTTGCGGTCTCAATATATCTTAGCAAATCTTCTCCAGCTCATCTCATCACAAGTGCGGACTGGCTAAAAATAGTGATAAATAATGCCAAACATCAGGTACCTACTGTTTCCATGACTTCTACGCCGGCCGGTGTTACCGCTCAAAGAAATCGAGCAAATTCAGCACGAAGTTTTGTTAGCTGGGCATCAGTCTTTTTTCTAACATACTGGTGAATGACGGAAAATGAACCTCTAATCAAGATATTTCTTTGCTCACGCTGTCTCTTATCTTCGTTTGCTCTTTTGATCAGTGGAAAGAACACAGCCCCTTCCCAACGTATCGAAGAATGCTCCAATGTCGCTTGTGCAGAGAGTCGGGAGCCTCTACTAGACAAGTCCTGGTATCTGTATCGGCCATTCTCTGGATATTCCCCTTCATAACACCGTTAAGAGGTCCATTCAGTAGCATGGGAAGCTCTTGCAACAAGAGGCTTTCCCTTGAGAATAGTATGACCACCAATGTTCCGTCCTTTGCCATCCACCGAGCAAGTGCCACTGATAAATTCACAAAAGGATCCGGCTGTCAGTTTCCTCTCCAATTGACCCCATTGTTTGAAGCCTAGCTCCAGAACTAGATAAGGCACTTAGTTGGCTTGATTCCTGCCTGTATCGCAGTGAGTGTATCCTTCCACATCCTAGCAAGATGTGTACCATCACGGCCAAGATCCCTTAGAGCATCTTTCATCTCTGTGACTGCAATGCCAAGCCGTGTCAGCCTCTGCCCGGGGAATCCATCACTAAATTTTGGGTAGCAAGCCAAAAGGTGGCTTCAGTGGCCGAGGAGATCGTCTCTTGGATCTTCACGAGGCCAGAACTATGTTTCCAAAAGCGGCTCCCAGAACGAGAAAGGCGCCCGTCACCCAGTCGTCTTTTCACCTTATTTGCCTAGTCGGGTATCTGGTTCGTTTGTCTGAGGGTTGAGGGCTCAAAGCCGAGGACTCCAAGCTGAATGCTAGCGTAGCAAGTGCGTAAAATGAAGACACGCAAACCCACGGTGGAAACATATGGTCTTGTTCAAGTAGGAGGTTACTAATGTGATGTTGGTCTTCTGCAGTATGTATATCGAGATGATGCGCACCAACAAGACCAGGCTCTACCTCACCGTGACTCTCTGCGTCTGTGTCGCGATGTGTATGTGTAGTGGCATGGTTATTTTTACCTTTTCCCATCGTGATTTGAGTTACGCAATGAATATTTAGACCGTAAAAATTCCACGCATAATGCGGCCATTTTCATCATCAGTTGTGATAGTTCGCCGGTGTAGATGCATATCAGCGCTTGCAAAGGGTCTAGGGTAAGCATCCATAATGAAGCTTGGTGGGATGTCCTCGCTTCATAACTTCGTGCTTTAGGGTTGATGATTTGAATAGGGTATATTTCTATCGTGAGGACAACAATATAGCCTATATATTTTTGCCCTAGTCGGGTCGGCAATGAAGAGTTAGACCCAAGGAAACCGCTGAACGAAGTTCGTTACCCTGCAAACCCGGTTGCTTGAGCAGGCCATGGATTGTCTGCATCATTACATTTTGTCGAAATGCGCATGTTGTTCATGAAAAGCTCGTGGGCAACCTTATAAACTATCATATTCTGCTAAGACTGGATGGTAGAGATCTTGTGATCCTGACCAGACCTTAAACCTGTACAGGTTGGGCACACCTCGACCAAAACCTTGATACTTTTCTCCATGAGATCTTTGGTAAAACGTGATCAATATCACCTTTTTTATGGATAAATTAAATAAGCTGCCGTATCTATGCCTCTAAGATGCTTGGTGGAGTTACTAAACAGTGTCTACGCTGAGCTCTCCGCTCTAAGCCCTATGACTTTTTGAGTCTTCCGAAAGGCTACTGTCCTAATGAATAACGGAAAGGTTTGGCAAACTGTCAATTTAGGTGGGATTTTTAAGCGCGGCGGAGTATCTGCTGGCTCCTACTACGAGGTCCATGGCCAACTGACCAACTCGAGCAAAAGGGGTTCAAGAGTCAACAGAACGAGAATCAGGAGACGAATATCGACAAGAGATATGAAATGAGAGCTGTCAGTTATGTGGGGATGGCGTATTGAGCTCTTTCACAAGTTACCGAGCGAGGCTGGAAGATTGGTGGCTTTAATCAGCCACAGAATACCAGTTCTTGGGTCTCGGCGCACCCTAGACTTCTACCGTTGTTAGGGGGCTACACACTTTTACCTGGCTCATGACAGGACTGGAATGCTGGGGAGAGTTTCTGCTTTGCGTGCGAGACGCTTGTTCGATTGGAGCTTCGCCTTGTGGAGTTCCATCTGGGCAGCTCGGAACAGCTACCGTCAATTGGACGAGTTAGACGATGGGTTTTGGTGGTAGTCACCATCTCCTTTCCAGCCGAGGAGAAGTAGACGGAATTCTCCATGCCAGGTAGATTCTTGACTGAGCTTTGAAATTTGAATGTTTCAGAGAAGCCTGCAGCTGTCGAGATAGTCCACTTTGGAGCGTACGCTATGGGTAATATCCTCACTGGGAGGCACCTTTGTGCGACGCTCGGAAACATGTTGGCGCAGGGCTTCAGGGCAGAGGACGGAAGCGGCTCAAGATGATACAAGACCTCACTCATACATGTCTTATTTTAAATATAGGAATGCAATAAGACCACAGCGTAGTACCAGCCATTTATTGTACTTAAAAACCCGCTATTGGGTCAACTCGATACTACCTAAATGTTAAATTAGGTACCTACCTATATGGAGTTCTGTAATTAAATGGAGTAGTTGCATATTGCGCAACTTCTGGCGAGCTATGCATGTCTTGGCCTTGTGTTATAGATTCATAAATATATTACTCACCGGCCGCTGCACAGGCAGCAACTAGTTTTGGTCCAATTAAACTACCTTGCATCAGCCTGCATCAAGAGGGGTATGGGTTTGCTGCGGACGAGGTCCAACCGCCCTGCTCAGCTGAGGATAGAGCCAGCTTCACCGTTTTGCTTTGGCTCACCCGGCAGCCCTCAATAGCCTGCCAATGGCGAACGGGAATGAGATCGTTTGGGAAAGAGACGGTCAGCGCTGGAAGAAGCAAAAAGGAGTCAATGGGGTTAGCTCTCCCGCATGTCTGAGACAAACGTAACGGGGACTGAGCGGGTTGCTTCAGCGTTGTTGGGGAGGGCAGAGGGAGATCAACATGGCAACACCCCCTTCAGGCCCCGGTCCAATCAGAAGTGCAATGCAGGAGGTTGTTGGGCAAGCTTTGTGGCACATTCCATAGAAATTTCGACTTGGCTGTCAGACATTGGCGGGGAGCCTGGGACGGGAGCCGAAGTTAGCTGCGAGGCTGAATGTCGTCATGGCTGATGCCGGCGCAGCAACTACGGGCACCAGATCTGTTTCAGGGTTGTGCAAAGATGCTCTTCTGATCCCCGCCGCGGACGAATTCCATGCGAAGGTGATGCTTGCGAGCACCCTTGACATGCGTTCGAGAGAGAGCCGAAGGAACCTTTGCTGGGGCAGGGGCAGCGACGCGTGTTTGTAGGGATTGTCACGATCAGATCTATTCAGGCGACATGGGTGCGTGGCCTCCGCGGGGGCAAAACCGAGGATTTTGAAATGGCCTCGCAGCAGCTTACCTGAGCTTGGAGGTTGGTCAGCTTGGGCCAGGGCTGGAACTTCGGGGGAATTTTTTTCGTGTGTTCTAGCTTCTAGCCTCTGCGCTCACTCCCGAGGCTCCCCCACTCGGGCGAAATCCCAGCTTGGGATAGAGAGGAGGCCACCCAGGGTCCCTGCCGTAGATCGATAAGAGCTGAGCCATCTACCAAACAGAGAGGGTTGTGTAGTCAACCTCAGAAAGGGATATGCGTGTCAGAGGCCCCCCAAAGACTGGACCCAGAGACTGGGCTCGTATTCTGCCCAACGCATCTAGGGTGGTTAATTGGGCGGTGTGTCGATGCGGACAATGGCACAATGCGAACGGACTTGAGAAAACAGGGTTGGGCCCTCTCAGCTCCATGCATAACCTGGGTGGTTGTCATCCGATTGCCAGATACGAGCATGCAGACGGCCTTGCATCATGTCATGTCACCCATTGAAACTGACGTACATGTTGGTGAAGCGACATGCACCGGCGCAACGGCAATGGCGTGTTTTCAGCCTGTGAGCATTGTATTCCATATCCAGGCCCTGTTCCGTGGGTCTGTCATTGTCATCTGGCCCAGCACAATGTGCACATCTTACATACATGCACGCATCCGCATACTGTATGTCGTGCTAGGCAAACCTAATAATGTGCCGCTGCCTGCCATGGCGAGCTGAGAAGCGTAGAGCAGCTGTGGCTTTGACGGGTGCCAGCGCATCCAAGTTGTCAGACGCGGGCTCCCACTAGCCACGGCCTGCTGCAGACGTGCTGATCAATGTCGTGGGTTGGACATGAACATGCCGGACTGCTTCTGCCCCTGGGCTTGGGATCGACTAGCCTCGTGGCGTGCACCGATAGCTGGCCTGTTTGGGGTAGCTCTGTGCCTAGTTGGTCAAGAAGCAATTCGCATCAACGAGTCAGCGCCGTCCTCCTGACGTGATGTGATGTGGTGCAAGCGAGGAGTTCTGCTAGCAGCGGACTGGTTTCTGTGGTGCTGCACCATTGATCCGCCAAAACGGGCCGCCAAGGCCTGGCATAGGGTGAATACGATGCACACCATGAGCCTTACACGGGGACTATGGCGGTAGAGTGTGGTGCTAGGCCGCCTAAGCGACAGCGATAGGGCCCTCTGGCTGTAGCAGCTAGTGCAGAGATCTCCTCCAAACCTCGTATTGGTAGCAGCTTGTGCAGCAACCCCCATCCTTGCCTGTGCAACGAAATCGCATTTCTTCGTGCTAATGCCCTTGTTTTCGCTCCCTTTAATCTTATGCTTCTGTTTGCGATTGTTTTGCTCGTCGCGCTCGGCACCCGATACTTGTGCATCCCTCATTCTTTGAAACTCGCCGTCGTCTTTTTCTCCTTGTCAACCAACCGCCAAACCGACCTCACCCGGGGGGCCGTCATAACGGTTTTTGATTGCCTCTTCAGCCACCTTGGCTGATCTCGGACTAGCGACGTCAGTCTGTTTGATTACCATACGGGAGCTAGTCGCTCGCTTTCCACTCCTCTGGGGCTGCGACACTGCTTCTGGGGATCTTTCAGCAGTCATTTTGCCCAAGACCGCCAATCACGCACGGCTAATTTTGGCCTCACCGGACGTCCCAAGCCCTTTCAGCCGGCAAATCCTGGTTGGCGGCTTGAGCTGGCTTGCAGAGCGCGCGCCTGCTTTATTGCTACTCCCTGGCTCGATCAGCACAGGCGCCACCGGAATTGCGTCTTGCTGGGCGCTTCCCTAGCCATCCGCGGCCTCAGCTTACAACATCAGTCCCATTCGGAACGCTCACAACGCTCGATCCCGTATTCCAGCTGTCTCAGCTTCAGGCCAGGGGATCCGGAGCGGGCCAAGCGTCCCGGCGAATAACCCCTGACCACCAGTGGGGAATTGGGCTAGACCTGAAGGCTGGAGCTCTGCGACTTCCACGCCCGACCGACCCGGAGGGGTAAAAGAATAGAAGAGGGTCTGGAAATCGGGATCCGCCTTCGCCTGAGACCCAGAGTGGCCGACAGCCCTTCAGAGCGGACGGGGTGCGAGGGCTAATACGACCACGACCATACTTCCGTTCTCGTATGCACTCTATGTGGGACATTGCTGCGTGGCAGCCCCATAGACCATGGCGACGACTACAGCTACTGCCACCGCCACTGCGACCACTACGACCACTACGATGACCACTATGACCACTACGACGACCACAATGCTAGCGACCAACAAGCGCCAGCAAAAGGAGCGCCGGCGGGATGCCCAGACCCGGCCAGCCCGCTCCAACAGCCTCCAGCGCATGCTCGAGCTGGAGAAGCAGTGTGTAGTAAGTGGGCTCTCGTTTTGCATTGTCTTTCCTTTACCCAATCCTTTCTTGTCTTGCCCTGCCCGTCCCGTTTGTTTTGTCTTGTTTTGCCTCTTCCTCAGCCCCGGCCCAACCCGCTTTGCCTGCCTGCAATTCATTACATTCTTTCCATCTATCGATCTGCGGTCATCACGCTTTCCATATCGGTACCCCCAGTCCCCGTCCATTCCCAGCAAAAACCCAAACACCCCCGTCCGGCCAAGCTTCCAGCCCAGAAAAGCCAAGCCTGGACGCCCAGGGCATCATGGCATCGATGCGTGCATCTGGCTGGTCGTTTCCAAAAGAATGGAGCATCTCGGTCAACACCGCCTTTCCCATCACGACATGATCATCCGATCCGCACACGCCCCCCTTCGCCATGCCATGTATGCTTGCCAATGCTTGACCTCGCCAACTGGCCTCACCATTTTCACCATTCCTCTCACTCCGTCCCGAAATGCTGACTCGTCTCCTTCTCTTCCAATTGCATAGCTAGAACGACGGCACGCTGTCCGTGCTTCGCCCACCTCTCCCAAGATGATGCAGCCCCCGTCAAGCACGTCGATGCTGCCTGCTCCTCGCCCAACAGCAACCCACTCCCGCCAATACTCGGCGGAGCAGCGCAAGCACTTCCTTGAAGAATCCGTGTCTGGGCAGCTGAAAATGCAGCAATCGAGGCCAGCGCCTCTCAAAATTAGTACCCATGTCAAAGGCGCTACACCTCGCACTAACACCACTAGCACCACCGCCAGTACCGAATTTAAATCAGATCTACCGGCTCCATATAGTCTCTCCACCGTTCACTCTAAGACTAAGGCCAGGCCCAAGGGGCAAGCGCAAGTCCAAGTGCAGACCATCAGTTTGAGTTCTTCTACTGGAATGCTGCCCCAGCCGAATAAACTTGCTACTGGTCCCAAGACGGTCTCCTTCCACGAGCAGCCTCTGACCTCAAACCCCAGCACCGTCATTGCTGCTGCCTCTCTTGCAGAGGATCGGAACTCTATCTGCCAGTCGCCTAGCTGGGAGGCGTACGCCAGACGCAAGAAGGAAAAGAAGCAGGGCAAGGAGCAGATCGACAAGGAGACCAAGCCTAATTCGAAGACGAAGCCGCCGCGCCCTAGCAAGCTGTCGCATTCCCATTCAGCATCGGAGCCAACCTTGCCCCTCCAGCAACCTGCCCAGACCAGGACTGTGAAGTTTGAAGAGCGTCCAGAGGATACTAACAAGGCCCGCCGTGCCAGCACAATCGGCATCCCCGCCAAGCAAACTCTCCCTACGCCAGCAGCACTTGACCTCAAACCGCCTCAAACTCGACGGATCCGGTCCAGCTCTCTCTCGTCCATTTTCAGATCACCCTTCGAGTCCCACCGACCGTCACTCGATAGCAATAGCGGCGGCTTTATTGGAGGCATCAAGCTCGAGCACCAGCGCCTTGTTGCGTACCAGCGAGCTCTTAACGAGGAAGCGATTGGTGCCAGCGGCGACATCCATCCAGCGTTCAGAAAACACACCAAGCGCTCATCCAGTCCTCTCAGGTTCCTTGTGCCCAAGACTGGGCCTAAGGAAGCACACGATCGGGCTTATCCGCCGATCTCGATACGCACATCCGCCACGGCCCAGGGTCTCCTGCCCCAGAACTCAGACGAAATGCCCGAAGGTCGAATGAGCCGTTGGAGGGCTCATTTCGGTCTACGATCTGAGCCCAAGCCACAAACGCTAAACAAATCCTCATCCACAGAGCGTGATCAAAACCTGGGCGCCGTCTTCTCTCATCGGAATGCGTCCTCGCCCGCCATCCATCCACCACCCTCAGACCAGATGAGGTACAGCCCTAGTATGGCTCAGATGAATGGAACGGACAAGCATGCTGCGTCACCTGCGAGCTCTCAGCAACTGGCCCCCGCAGTGCCCAACGCAGCGCGGGCGTCGTCTCCCTTAGCACGGAGTATCAACAACGAATTGGACGATTCCCACTCCGAAATAGATAGTCCTCCGTCCTTCACTACCGCCCCGCCGTCGCCGCCTTCTCCCCAAAAAGTTTCAAAGAGAGATTCGATGGCGAGCTTGAACATTACAGACACCCCTGGAACAGAATCGCCCCGTCCAATGGCTCCCCGGCGTGCACAAACTGGATTTCCAACAGATTCCGAGAGATATGTGGGCGACTCTGCCACGCGGGCTCGCAGCGCCAGTCGGACCAAGAGATCTGATCCTCCAAGCATTCCTTATATCGCTACCGATGGCACAACTTCCAAGCGACCAGCCAGTCGTGGTCTCTTCGAAGCTGCTCGGTCTGTTCTAGGACGATCCGCACATCCTCCTCTACCGCCGAACCCAACCTTACTTGCTACGTCGCAGAGTCGCCCTACAAGTCGACACAAGAACTCTCCCTACCTCACTGCTTCCTCCAAGGATCTCGAAATGCGGTCGGCTTCCTTCTCCAACTTCCAGACACTACACAACCCAAAGCGGATCAACGACCGCCGGAAGACCATGACAACCGCCGCACCTGCTCCCAACTCCTCCGCGGACTCCTATTCAGATGACGTACGCTCCTCTGGGGTGGCAGGCACTCCTGACACTTCCCGGCCAGGGTCAGGGAGAGTTGATGGCTTCGATCACGTCGCCGAGGCGCGGGCAGCGCTTGAGCGCCCCCATTCTCCGGCCTTCTCAACGAGTGGCGCAAGCGCGGTTGACCTGAACCCCGTTCAATCCGCTGCTATGAAGGTCTTGGCCGCGTTCCCTGATCTCCCCCGCCCACTCGCCCAGGCATGGGTCGACGCACCGAGTCGGTATCGAGTGTTCAATCAGTTCTCCTCCCAAGAATCAAGCAGCAGAATGGGCAGCAAAAGGAGGCCAACAAGGCTAAATCGGTCAAAGCATCCAAATCCAAAGCCGATGATGACAAGGCGCCGGCACTCCGCGACTTGATCATGTCCAAGGATGAATCTTCGGCTGCAGCCCCTTGGCCTGCATCATATCTGGAGGCTGCGCGCAAGGCTGCGCCAGTTAAAGAGTCCAAGACGCCACCCAAGATGCCTGGATCGCCAGCGCTGTCAGCACCGCCAGCACCGCCCGCAGCGGTTGTTCCCTCCCCTCTCCCATCTGCTCCACCCAGTGTGAAGGCAACCTCTCCACCTACGTCACGCAAATCTTCTGATTCATCCCCCGGAGTGCGACCTGCCAGTCTCAGTGATGAGTCTGTTGCGAAGATGCTGGTCCAGTGCTGCTGCTGCAAGTGCTATCATGATATGCCAAGTAACTTGTACGCGGCCATGAATGACCCCGAAGCTATGCTGGACTTGGAGGAGCATAACGAATTTGCTGGATCCATCTCCATGTCCATCAAGTGTCCATGGTGCAAACACGACATGAACACCAAGTGCTGCGCTGGATATGCAGCAATACTCCATGTCCAGGAGAGATTACATTAATTCCTGCGCACCATCTATCATCTACATGCGCTCCTAACTTGGCTAGCAAGACTGCCGATTTCTATAACTCACTTTGAGTGAGCTTTCTTTTGTCTCTTCACTGCCCTAAAATACGTCACTTGTACGCGGACCTGTACATTCGCTCATTTAATTAATGACATGACTGGTGGTCGCGGCATCTAATGTGGTCGCGATATCTCCACCCTTTTGCTTCTTTCTATGCGTCTTGATGATGGATCTCATAGGGTCTTATGACTTTGGTAATGGCTTTTCTACTTCATTTTCTTCTCTTGCGTATGGCGAACCGGAAAATCATTGAAACATAACCTCAAGGTTGTTGGTCTTGGTTTTATTTTCTGCTCGAGTTAAGTTGCGAGTATACCACCTTGACAACTCTACCGAGGATTTCTCTCTTTTAAGGCTGTATATTCAACAATTTGTAATGGCTGCTTTGCCCCCGGACAAAAAAAATACACATCATTATGATAGAACACTCATTGTACACAGATACCTGCTCAATTTGTCCCAGTTGTGATATAATGCCACCGTACAAGTAGAAAGCAGTAGAGCCCGATTGACGTTTTTCATGATCTAAACCTAAGTTCTTGCGTACTTGACAGCATAGTCCCCCTAATAGGCACCTTTCCTCTCTTCCCATTCCGGCGCAGGGGTCAGTTCGATGTCCCCGAACCCAGACTCCGTTATCATGGACACATGCCACCCCATCCCCTCGAGCTTCGCCCCGCCCTCCTCCATCGCCCAGAGCGTGATGGCGAGGGTGTTGGTCCCGTGGTGGTTGAGTATCCCCTCGGGGATTGGGTACCTCGCCTGCGGGCCGATGTGAGGCACGAACTTGCCGAACTGGTAGCCGTTGACGAAGAGCTGGAGGCGGAACTTGCCTTTTGCGACACCCGTGCCGAACTTGAAGGAGAGGGGGATGTCGTAACCCCTGGGCAGGTCGAGGTCGAAGGACGCGGTGTAGAAGGTGATTCCCGGAGCGGGGACGGGGTCGGTCGGGCGACCGGCTTCCCAGTTTGATGAGGGGGAGAGGGCTGGTGGAAGCCCTGGCGTTCGGCGTACATCCCGCCCTCGTTCAGGGGACCGCGGGCTAGGTCGACGTAGTCCTCGCCGCCGAGGTTGCCGGCGGCCTTCCAGGTGACGTCGGAGGCCTGGTGGCCCGCGAGGGAGTAGGAGAGGATGCCGCGCGGGGTCTTGAGGTTGTCCTCGCCGATGACGTAGTTGCCGTTGAGGCCCATGTGGTCGATGACGACGGTGATGACCTGGTCGGAGCCCGAGGCAAGATCGGCGGGTAGGTCTGCGGTGATGGTGCCGTTGAAGACGTTGGTCTCGCCGGTCCAGGAGGCGAGGAAGTGGGAGCCGAGCCAGGCGGAGAAGCCGAAGGCGTGGCCACCCTGGGCTGTGATGGTGAGCGAGGACTCGTCGCCGTTGGCCTTGAAGTGCCCGCGGAAGAGGACGGTGCCGGTGTGGAAGCCGTAGTCGCCCGCGTAGAGGGAGACGGGGGTGTCGAGGGGCCGGAGGTCGTTGGGGGAGGTGGTGTAGTCGGCGTCGACCCAGCCGCTGTCGTCGTAGTCCGGGGAGAGCTCGGGGAGGGAGTCGATCTTCTTCCACTCGAGCTGGCTGAGGCAGGGGAGGGAGAACTCGGGCTTGGAGAACTCGACGGTGGCGGTGACGACGCCGTGCGGGTTCTGGTCGAAGTTGAGCGGCCGGCCGTTGAATTTGAGCTCTTCGAGGCCGGCGGGGGCGCCTCCGATGATCTCGATGGGGGTGGTGGCGTTGACATCGCCGACAAGGCGGAGTGACTTGCCGTCCTTTTGAGCTGTGCGGATGAGGTAGCCGGCTTTGAGGATGATATCTGAGGTGCCGAAGTCGGTGCCTGAACCGGTGGGAGGAACCCAGAAATTGTATGCTTCGTTGCGGTCTGAGAGGAAGGGAGTCTGGTTAGCTTGAGGAGTTGGGCAAACAGGTTACTGTGACTGACTGAGGAGATAGATGTAGAAGTCTCCTTGGGCTAGGACGACGCTTCGATCTTTGACATTGTCCGAGATGGCCCAAGAGAGAATTGTGTAGCCCTTGTCGGAGGTCTGGACCTTGACATCGCCGCTCTGCACTTCCACATCCTCTTTCTTGATCTCTGTTTCACCTTCAATGGCAACCTCGTGGTACTCATTGGGCCCGCCGTATAATACCAAGACGGTCTTGTCATCGTATTTCTTCCTACAGAGCTGTTAGAAACTGCCAAATAGAAGTGATGAGCGAATGTTTAGGTTTACACACCATGTAAAGACCTCGGCGGACGAGTAGATGAGCTTCTTGTCTCCTACGGGGTAATCGCTGGCGTGGATTTTGGAGTCGCGGCGGTTCATAATGAGACTGTCGCCTAGTTGGGGGATTTCAATGTCTCCATAATCGACTGTCTTGACCTTGAGACGGTATGGAACTGACTCTGTCGTCTCATACTCTGTATGCCTATTAAGAGTATCAGAAATGTTCCAGTTGGCCTGGCCTAGCCTTTTCTTGTCTTACCTAGAGATGTAAAACTTGGTAGTGTTGGTCGTAGCAGGTGTGACAGTTATGGCATCGGTATTCGTGTATTCCAGGGATGAGTTGAAGCGGTCTGCCTCAAGATAGGCAGGCGAGACATGGAAGAAGTGTGCCTGAAGCTTGACCTCACTGTACTTCTCCCGCCATAACTGACGCTCCTCCGTAATTTGGGCACCGTAGTCGTAAGATGTAAAGCCCTCAGCGTGTCCAAGGTTGCCCCAGTTCGTGCCGCCATACGTCTAAATGGGTTAATCTCTAAGAATCACAACTAGGAAGGGAAGCTTTGAGAAAATTCAGAGACATACCATGTAGATGTTGAAAATGGTTGCACCGACAGCGTAGTTGTTCTTATAGACGACACGCTCGAACTCCATATTGAGCAGAGAAGCACATTGTTCAAACCCGGCTGTTTGGCCCCAGTGTTGAAAGCCGCCTCCTTGAAACTGGAATTTAGTTAGCAAAGATCTGAACGCTATTTCAGAAAGAATCCTATGGACTTGCCTCGGGGATTGTGTAGGGAGAATCAGGCGCCAAGGCATCGTTCGTGGCCAGCCAGTCGGTGGGCAATTTGCCTGCTGGCCAGACGTCTGGATTGTCACAGTCAAATCCAAGCGGGTACGAGTCATGACCGTAGATATCCACGCTGGCGGGCGTATGAGCGGTAATATATCCATACATATGAGCCTCATTGTTGAAATACGGAACGTCAACCCCGGCTTTCTTGTACTGATTGGTCACACTGCTCCAATAATCGTACTCCGGCATAGGATAAGCCGCGAGGGCGTGTTGATACTCATTTTCGGGCTGTAAGAGAATGACAGGCCCGCCGTTGTTGATCTGAGCGGCGGCAATGACCTTGCCAATCTCGCTTGTGTAAAGATCTGTGGCACTGATAAAGGCGTCCGAATTGGTACGTACGAAGTGCTCCTGGGACACGGGTCAACCAGCCTGGAAATCCACCACCGGACACTTCGGCGTTGATGTACGGCCCGGGACGAGCAATGACATAGAGGCCAGCCTTCTTGGCGGCCTCAAAGAAGGTATCATAGGCAAAGATCCCTTTGGAGCGGAATTCGCCCTGTTTGCCTTCCAAGAGGAACCAGTCGATGTAGATGGAGACGGCACTGTATCCGGATGCTTTGATCTTTTGGAGGATATCGAGCCAAAGGCCAGTGACCGGTAGGCGGAATGGATGGACCTCGCCACTGAATATCATGAGGCGTTCGCCGTTGATGAAGAGACTGTGGTCATCAAAGGTGACAACATTTTGGTCTCTTTTCTGGATATTCTGGGAATCTGAACCGATTGCTCTCGCAGACAAGACACTCGCTAGTCCAAGACATAGCGAGAGGGTATGAAGTGGTTTCGAGATCAGCATCCTTTTAAACTTGTCCACATCAAGTATATGTGTTGGGGCTCATCAATCGGTTCATCTACGAGCTCAAGAGATTTGAGAACAAACCACATATATATACTTAATTAACTCCAGAAAGTCCATGTTTAATTTCTACTTCCCTTGATTAAGATACATGCATATTTTGCCAAGGACAAAACCAAGCTATTGTTGCTGTATTAGTTGCTTGTCCGGCCTGTTCTGTCCCCCCTGCTCAGCAATTAAGGGAATATATGATTGCGTCTCAGTGGCTCGGTAGTGGGGGAAAATATGTAGAATTTTGGCTGATTTGAGGTTTCTCCGCACACGGAGCTTGGAAATACGATGTTGGACGCTGAGCCTGCAGCATTGGGTAGGATTGATCCTTGTCGGCTATGGAACCGATCATCACACACGGCGCAAGCTCTTGTCAAGGAGCGTTTACTACTCTCATCACTCTATGTTAGTAGCCCGAAATAGTAAGTCAACAAGCCCCTGTCTCGCAGTTGGCCTTTAGCCTACGACGGGCCTGCAGTTGGAGTCAAAATTATTCCGTCCACATAGAACTCTCATTGAAAACTAATTTTTCCAAAAGGAAACCACCTATGGGAGGGATTTCGGGTAGTCTTATTGGGATGACGTTAGGGTATTGGAGGCGGGAGAAATGAATGTTACGTATTCTGTGAGTGACGCTGGCGGTATGCAGAACATTTACAATGCCACTCTTCGTCGTATTCAAGGCTTCAACCACTCATATCGCACCAAGGAGGTACCATAGTTTATGCTCCTACTCTTTTGAGGTTGAATTATGCATTAATTGTACAGTTATCTGTATAGTTGATCATGATATAGCCGACGCTTTCCCTACCCCTGGCGATTGGATTAGATGACGCCCTCACCTTCTCGAATCGCCACAAGAACATCTTGGTTCGCCACAACGATATTCTTATTCTGAATATCAAGTATCTGCTTGCCTTTCAAAACAGAACGCCCAATCATTTCTCAGTTGTGTTACTCCTTTGATATCCAGCTGAGATGACAGTGTTGACTCTGCCAATTGCCACTCCTGCCCAATTAAACCAATACGGGATCTTAAGGTATGGTTGCTTTCCCAAGGCCTCCGATAAAGTGGAGAGAGGCAAGAGGGTGAGAACATTCTAACAAGGCAATTTGTATGCAATTATGTCATACTGCCGGATACTGAGGACTGCGATCGGCATGTTTCACATGAGCGAGCCGGAACTCGGGGCATCTAGCGCTAGTCGATGCGAGCGATGCTGTTGAACAATTGGCTATATATTCTGCTAATAAGTTGACAATTAACAACACTAAATTTGGCACTATTCATTGGAAATGTGCAACGTCCAGGCTATCATTAACATGATGCTTGAACAACAACTGCTGTGATTTCCAGGTTCTTGAAACCCATGTCAAAGGTACCCACGACAGACCAAGTCATTCCAAAGGGTTAGGAACTGAAACAAGGGTGCCCAGCCCGTACTCATCAACGGGAGGCTCACGTGATAGAATTGGCATGTTGAGTTCTGTGCCAACTGGAGGGATTGAAACCTTGGTGCTGTGTACATATATGTTCTAGCCAGCCGATTCGATAGCGGAACAACTAGACCGCTGTGGGCCAGGAACTGGCGGCTGGCGATTAGGGGCACAGGGAGCTAAATGGACCCGCCCGCCGGAACCCTGCCGCTGGAACAAACACCCGCGAGAATGGCACAGGCCCCTGCTCAGTAGCGCGATTAATCCAGGTAGGTAGAATGAGACCTCATTTGTTCCTCCTGCATCTCACCTCGGGGGTTATCTTGATCCGAATCATGAACATTCGAAGAGAATCCCATCTCCTGCCCGCTCACCGTCGGCTGCCCATGATGTGAGGGGCCTGCACCCTGCATGTGGCCTGCTTATATTGTAGCCGCCGTCCTATAACACCAGCCAACAATGCGGAATTGTCACATCACATTGTGTGCGGCGGAACTTCGGCCAAGACTTCCCTTCCCTCCCGAGCGGCCGCTCCATGAAGAGTTGACTGCTCAAGCCTCCATTCTGGGCAAGGTCGGCAAGATAGAGTAGGTCGATCCGAAAGGCCAGGAAATCATTGGCCCATTCTTAGCTGGCTGGTCCCTTTTCTAATACCTACCTGTTTGGAGCGACCCATTTCCATCAAGACCGTCATTCGATCAATACTGCCAACCTCCCAGGAGGGGGTCCCCAACTGCCTACCCCAAAGCTGCACGGTCTCGCTGCTGGCCCTTCTTTTCCTTCTTCACCATTGACTGCTGTGCGAAGACCATTCTTCTCACAACCATCCTCCCAAGTATCCCCAGAGAGGTGCATGTTGCCAGCCCAGCAGGAGGCCGTTGCAAGTTATGTCGTCCTCGCAGCCCAACCAGGCCCAGACCGAGCCCCGGCCCAAGAGAGAGATGAAGGTCCTGTGCCTAGGCCTCCCCCGGACGGGCTCGACCTCGATCGCTGAGGCCCTCACCATCCTCGGCTACCAGAACGTCCACCACTGCAGCAAGGCGGCCAAGGACGACTGGCGCGTCCTCAACCGCGCGGCCGACGCCACCTTCGCCTGCCTGCCCGGCTACACGGGCGTGCCCTTCACCCGCGAGGAGTGGGACGAGCTGTACGGCCCCTGCGAGGCCACCACCGACGCCGCCTCCATGTTCGGGCCCCAGCTCATCGCCGCGTACCCGGAGGCCAAGGTCTTGCTCGTCGAGCGCAACTACGAGCGCTGGCACCGCAGCGTCTTCGGCAGCCTGTTCCCCCTGGTGTGGAACCCCGTCGTCAACTTCTCCGTCGGCACCCTCGAGCCGCTCATCGGGTCCGACGCCGGCAAGGCGACCCGCAAGATGATCCTCGGGCTCTTTGGCGCGCGCACGCCGGACGAGGCGCGCCGCAACGCCCGCGAGACGTACCTCTCCCACCCAAGGCGGATCCGCGAGCTGGTCCCGCCGGGTCAGCTGCTGGAGTACCGGCTGGGCGACGGGTGGGAGCCGCTCTGCGAGTTCCTGGGCAAGGAGGTGCCGGACGTCGAGTTTCCCTGGCTGAACGAGGCGGACATGCTCAAGAGGATAGCGTGGGATATCGTGCGGCAGAACTTCTACCAGGCGGCGTGGAAGGTGCTGCCATGGGTTGTTGGGGTTGGTGCGGTGGGTGGAGGGCTGTGGACGCTGATACAGAGGAATCGATAAATGCTGGGCAGAGGTCAGGCCACGGGTGTACTATGTTCATAACTTGTATAAACACTACTGCAGGGGTTCGATGTCTTGTGTAGGCGCTGGCGTTTGGCAAAGAAAGGATCATTTCAGCTTTACGAGGTTATATTACGATTTAGTCTGCTACTTTTGATTCATATACGAGTTCAGCTTGCTTTATCAGGGCATCACATGGTTTTTATTGATTTTCGGGGTGCGATGCTGAGCTCTGGTTGGCTGGGGCCAAGAGTAAGGCTGAGCAAGGCAGGCAATATTCCGTCCCAACTCAGCCGGTCTCTGGAAGGAATCTTCTGAGGATCATTACCGACCGTACCCCCACATGACGAAAGATGACTACACAATGTGCTGTATTTCCCATCAAGCTACAAGCCCCTCGTCTCACGGAGCTTTCAGTCCAGCGTCGTAGTTGAGCTTCGCCCCCACAATGGGACGGAGCCTATAGCTGGCTTGGCTGGAAGTCGCGAGTCGCCACACAAACTTCGATTTGATCTAAAAAGGCCAAGGGATCAGTGATCCAATATCCCCTGAAAGCTTGCGTGCACAGCTGGACCGTGGGTGCGAGCATCAGGGCAGATCAGGGGGGCGGTTGGCTGCCTCTAGGCCGCGGGCGGAAGTCATCAACGTCATGGGGGCCCACGCCACCGTCGATTGACCCTCAGCCAATGACGTAGAATGACACCCCGAACCCGATCCCAAGAAAGCTTGGGGCCTGTAGTTCGGCAGCGTTTAAGCTTAAACTGCTTTATTTTCATACCATCTTCGGCTTCTTCCAGGGCACTGATGGAGAAGTGATGTATCTGGGCAGCGGCGGGTGGGGGTGATCTGGCGATTGGATCCATCGATGACGAGCGATGAAGTAAGATGGCACAGCAGCTATGAGAGATATACGTGAAGATTGCACAATGGCTGACGAGTAGTGGTTTCGAAGATATGGTCAAGCAAGTATATATAACGCCTCAGAGACTGAAATTTAATATTTGTCCTGCTCGAACACTACATCTTACTTGTAACACTCTTCACCTAAATCTACAATCTACTTTACGACTCATTTACACAATGTCTTCACTTTTGAACAAGCTCACGGGCTCGACAAAGACTCATCACACTGAGAACATGCAGCCCACATCCACCACCGCCGCTCCTCATCGAGAGAACCTCCACGAAGGTAACCTTCGCGAAGAGCCAAGGTATCAAGAGAACGTCTTCGAGAACAATGTTGGCCGAAACAGCCATGGCAGACATGACCTGGGCCACGAGAACTTGAGGCGAGATGAAGTTCCTGTCCAGAACAACATCGCTCACGAGAACGTCGGCTCAACCGGCCACGGCAGACACAACTTAGCCTCTGACAACCTGGGGCGACATGATGCTCCAATTCATAACAACGTTCCTCGCCAGGGCCATGGCACAGGCAGGACCGGACCCGTCCACAATGCCCACGAGAACAACATTGGTCGAACCAACCATGGCCTGGGTCACGAGAACTTGAGGCAAAATGAAGTTTCTGTCCAGGGCAATATCCGTCATGAGAACGTCGGCACAACCGGCCACGGCAGACATGACTTGGCTTCAAACAACTTGGGACGACATGACGTCCCCGCTCAGAGCAACATCCGTCATGAGAACGTTCACCCAACCGATCACGCCAGACACGATTTGGCCTCGAACAGCCTAGGGCGACACGATATCCCTGCTCAGAGCGGTCATCACAGCCATCACTCCAACACCATCAAGACCGGCCCTATCCACAACAGCGAGATGCTGAACAAGCTCGACCCTCGCGTTCACGAGCACAAGGACAGGACTGCAGCCGATCACACATTGTAAGTAGCAACACACACGAATTTGAGAACGTAATTCGTTCCATTGCTAACCTTCTTCTTCAGGACTGGTACGACACATGGCCAAGTGCCCTTGGATGCTGCCCGTGTCCCCCCTCTGTGATGCAGGAGCATTTGGGTCCCCCAACCATTGAGCACGACTTTCCTCATGACAGCAAGCACAAGAGGCATTCCGTCAGCCACCAGGAGGCTCACATTATGCGATAAATGCAAAAAAAAGTTATGAATGTGGCATGTAAAATAATATGGATATTGACGGCTATATAATCATCCATCATGATGATTGAATATTTTACGAAGCAATATATGATGAGATATATATATGATGAGAATATACGTGATAAAGAGATTATATAAACAATTAAGTATATGACGAGGGAAAGTATGAAGAGACCGATAAGACGAAGTTAAATATTAAAGAGTAGAACATCTCTTTAAAATTGTGTGACATGCCATTCAGCTCGTATATTGCACTCTGATAGTTCCCTCCGTTCCTCCCCTCTCCGACGACAGTGAGGTGTGGGAGGAGATAAAAAGGCGGCGAGTTTCGGTCCAATTTCGAAATATACTCATCTTAACTATGACCTCCAATGATGCTTAGTGCTTACAGTTCCACATCCTTCTTCAGCTTGCTACGAAAATGTCAGTATCTAGTGTTGAACTGTACAGTTTGTAATTCAATCCGGAGAATCTGGGCCATAGCTATCGGCCTAGCCTTTAGATTTAGTTTCCAGCCTTTGATGCCTGTGCCCAGGCTGGATGTATTGATTTCAATCATTTATCTTGAAGTAAAAGTTCTGGGCATGGACCGCAACTTGTGTAAAAAATAATAATAATAACAATAATAATAACGGGTACGTGCCAAGCATCGAAGCATAAAAGATTCGGGAAGTTATCAAGCGGGGATTAAGTGCGAGGACACAACATCCCACGTTGTGGCGCATGGGTCGTCTCCCAGTTCCGGGTGGTTACCAGCCTTCCATGCATGCACCTCAATCCCGTGGTTGTCAATTCCTGACCCATTCTGGTGGGAAATCGTAACGATTCATGACGGGACTTGGCTAGTGGGTGGGCTTGGAAATATTTATGGAACACAAGCCATCCGGTTAAAAAGCCAGCACTAGCTAGATATTTTGCATAGCGATAGAGTGCAAGATACTAGCTCAACAAAATCATTTGAGAGGAGCCCCGAGGAGCGTGCAATTGGGAGCTCCCCTCCCCTCTTTGAAGCGTTGCTACCCGCATGGCAAGGTTACAGCAAAACCGGCTACAGGCAACCGGCTGCCAGCATCAATGCGCGACTGATACTTATGTACATATCCCATGGCATCCGCCATTGGAACGGCAAAACGAGATGAAAAAGGAAAAAAGAAAGCAAGCGCCCGATCGATGGCTGGCTCACCAGCCGGTGCAATGTCGACCGCTCCAACGAGCCGGATCGAAGTCACCCCTCCAAACAAGCTCTCTGATTGGATTAGCTCTTCACTGTGTGTCGGCGAAGTCCCCGACAGCGTCCAAAACCCCATTTCGCTATCAGGAACCCGCTGAAAAGGTCTGAAATCTCGAGATGCTCGCGCGGGTTGGCGGCTGCTCCACCTGAATTCGCGGAGCTCTTATTGGGCCGGGTAATGAGCCTGGCTAAATCGGAGCTCTCTCGTACAGCGGCCCGTTCTAAAGTCAACGACTGGCAGGCCCTGGAAAGTCTCAACCGCGTCACAAGACCAAGCTCGTGGGGTAGCTAATTAGCTGTACCTACATACACAGGGAGACTTCAGAAAGGTCGTGTTGATGAGACTCGGACGTAGATAATGGAGAGGGGTGCTACATAAGCCGACGAGTCCCTCCCCTCCTCTGCTTGGATCTCTCCTCTCCCCCCTTCATGTTCTTCTTCTCTCGCTGTACCGTGCTAATCCAATTGCTGACTCTTGTACAATTGTAATCTTGCCCCTCCTCCCACGTCACCACCTCGTGCCACCAACATTACCGACACAATGGCGTCCCTCAACAAGGAAGAGCTCAGCGTATGCAGTTCACACCCGAATTACTGTTTTCTCATGGATTGCGCGTAAGACTGACAGGCTAACATTCTTTCTTTCTTCTTTCTGTCTTATAGAACCTCTCATTCGTGCTCAAGAAGCCACTCGAGGTCGCATTCGAGGACCGCCCCAAGCCCTCCCTCGCCTCCCCCCACGATGTCCTCGTCGCCGTCAACTACACGGGTATCTGCGGCTCCGACGTCCACTACTGGCTCCACGGCGCCATCGGCCACTTCGTAGTCAAGGACCCCATGGTCTTGGGCCACGAGTCCGCCGGCACCGTCGTCGAGGTTGGCGACGCCGTCAAGACCCTCGCCGTCGGTGACAAGGTCGCCCTCGAGCCCGGCTACCCCTGCCGCCGGTGCGCTCCCTGCCTGGCCGGCAAGTACAACCTCTGCCCCGAGATGGCCTTCGCCGCCACGCCCCCCTACGACGGCACCCTCACCGGTCTCTGGTCCTCGCCCGCCGACTTCTGCTACAAGCTCCCTGCAACCGTCTCCCTCCAGGAGGGCGCGCTGATCGAGCCCCTGGCCGTCGCCGTCCACATCGTCCGCCAGGCCTCCGTCACGCCCGGCCAGTCCGTCGTCGTCATGGGCGCGGGACCCGTCGGCCTGCTCTGCGCTGCCGTCGCCAAGGCCCACGGCGCCTCCACCATCGTCAGCGTCGACATCGTCCAGTCCAAGCTCGACTTCGCCGCCGACTTCGCGGCCACCCACACCTACGCCTCGCAGCGCATCCCCGCGGCCGACAACGCCAAGGCCATCCGCGAGCTCGCCGGCTTCCCGGACGGCGTCGACGTGGTCATCGACGCCAGCGGCGCCGAGCCGTCCATCCAGGCGGCCATCCACACCGTCCGCATGGGCGGCACGTACGTGCAGGGCGGCATGGGCAAGCCCGACATCACGTTCCCCATCATGGCCATGTGCCTCAAGGAGGTGACGGTCAAGGGCTCGTTCCGCTACGGGCCGGGCGACTACAGGCTGGCCGTCGAGCTGGTGGCCGCGGGCAAGGTGGACGTCAAGAAGCTCGTCACCAGCGTGGTGAGCTTCGGCCAGGCCGAGGAGGCCTTTAAGAAGGTCAAGGAGGGCGAGGCCATCAAGGTGCTCATCGCCGGCCCCAACGAGAAGATCTAGAGAGGATCCATCGTTCTATACCAACATCTCACCGTGGATAGTTACGGGTTATTAAAATGTTTCTTCTCTGTCTTATTCTTTTTGTGTTTAAGGGAAATTGCATTCGGGGCGGGGTCTATTTTTCGTGTCTATTTTGAGAGAGTGGCGGCGGGAGCACGGCAAGCAACTGGGAAGAAAACGAGGTGTGTTAGCGACGGCGTATACGAATTATGCGGTGGTGGCGGAAGGCTGATGCAGGTGCGACACCATGGAGTCAGATCGAGACCGAGCTGATTTATATCGAAAATACATTATTGACTGCTGCATATGACATGTCGACGCCTGTGTATGTATTGGTCGCTAGCTGTAAGCCTGGAGGTGGTATCGGGCAGCATGGGGCGGAAGATTCCTCCGACTTTGCAGGGCCTCTGGATTCTGAGTCTGACCGTGCGCGCACGTCACACATTCATTGACTCCGGTGCTCGCTCTCACAGGCCTCGACCAATGCGACGTGCAAGATCTGCACCCCACCTGCTTCAAGGGGGACCCGTCCGTAGGGCATTCTCGCTTCCGGAGGAGTGTCAATGTCAAGCGGAATCTGCCATTTTTTGGGGCCGCTGCTCTGGCTGGAAATAGCCCGTCTGCGGTGGAGACTAGGGGGCTTGCTGGTAATTACAGCAGCAGCCACGGCGGGTGCCTGCTTTTTAGGCGTGTGTAAATTGAAATTGGATAACGAGAGAACATGGGCTGCGGGCAATATTCCGCACCTCCCAGTCAGATCGACAGCAGTAGAAACAGGTTCCCACACACTCGCATGGTCGAGGTAGATCCCACGGGCGGCAGTGGGCGAGACCGGCGATGCTATGATGGAAAAGTCGAGTCCTCTTCCAGACCTCAATGCTCCGAGCTTTGGTCGCCAGATTGAGTTCACCCATCGCCACGTTTGTTCTGGTTTACCTGCCGGCCGCAAAGAGAGATGAGGGCTTGACCTATTCCAGGCAATTTTCACAACTATCATGCGACTACGTCTTTCCAGACTTCAGCCCGACGCTCGGTGACAGCAGCCCCGATACCCCTGGAGACAGAAACACAACCCACACCCATCACAGAGTCGCAGTTGAGTCAGTCTATTGCCATCCTGCGTGGGTCTGTCCAACGCTCAGCGGTTACATTGCCTTGCAGATAGCTCAGCACTGGCCCATACAGGCGGCCGGTCACTGCAGATGCTGCAGCCCTCGGCCCTGCGCTCATCCGCATAAGGCATCGAGCAAAAACGCCTAGGTCCAACTTCAACCGCCAGGACCCTCCCGCCGATGAGGGCACTAGCGATCACTAGTCTCCAGTCTGGACGTTCCTGCGGTATCTCAGCGCCGTTCCAGCGGTAACTGTATTCGAGGCGCCTCTGGACATGGAACATGGAATTATTCATGGTTCGCTTCACACGCCACAGGAGAACGAGCCGTGGATATGGCGACCCGCAGGGCATGAAGTTTAAAGCCAACCAATCAGTCACGAGTCACTAGCTCGACTGCAGCTGAAGAAGCCATCTACGCTTTGGGAGACGGACGCTCACCGTAGGCGCACCGCTGGGGTTTCGGTCGAGGATGAGGCATGGAAAGGCAATCCAGTCCTCGTTATCAAGCTGCGGAGTTAAGAGCTGGAGGCAAAGCATCTGCCGAGCAGTCCAAGTCGAGACCGCCGCAAAAGGAAATTCTTGTTCCCCAGCCCATGACAGCGCAACACGCGCTCCCCAAATCCCAACGAACAGGGGGCTTGTCAGGCATCACCCTAGATCAAGTGGGTTCAACCGCAGTGCGGCTGAACTTCAAAGCAGCGCGGAGAGTAAACTCTTTGGGAGAGCGGCAGGCCTCAGACAATGCCTCCCATCTCCGCCCGAGCGCATCCCATCTACTCCAGTCCATGCTGCAATAGTCCCTAGCGGCTGAAAATCTGCCTTGGGCCCTCTTCCGGGCTGTCCCATCCATTGGCCTGCGTCCTTGGTCCGTATCGGGTCTCAGGCTCTCGGCTGCTCCCATGACCTGGGTCTGGATTTCTTTATTAATGCCATGGCGTCCCCTCTAATGCAGTGATGCACCAGTGGCTTGCTTTGTTGTGTCGATCGTCCTATTTAATATAGAACCGGACTCTGCTCTTCCCCTCCCCGTCCTTCTCTCCATCCTTATAGGCAGCTAGCTGGACATCCAATTCCTTGTACGCTATACTCTGCAATAACAAACAAGATGGAGAACGGACCCCAGATTTTGGAGACGCCGATCTGGCTCCTCGGAGCTCGCATTGCTCAGGCTGTGCTCGCCCTCATTATCATGGCCATGGCTGGTGTGCTCATGCATGGTGCCTACCTGGACGTGCATGGCCTCTGCGTAGCCACTGTAAGTCGAAACCGTTATGAAGCTGTTTACCAGCACATTAGATCAATGCTAACGACGTCTTTTTCAGGGCCTGTTCACCTGGATTGTCGTCGCTTACAACATCCTGAGTGAGAAGCTCCCCGCGCTCCACAAGATCTACAATGTTATCGCCGTCATTGCCCTCGACGGTTTCATGATGATTTTGTGGCTCGCTACCTTCGCCGCCACTGCTGCCAAGCGCGCAAGCTTTATTTACAACGTCAACGTCAACTCATGCTACAACGACGGCAGCCTGATCAACTCGACCACCTGCGCCAAGCGCTCCCTCGTTACCCGTGCCACTCTTCTTTTCAAGAGCGGCCAGGCCATGATGTCCGCCAACGCTGGTCTCGGTGCCCTTGTCTGGTATGCACCTCTCAAAAAACACTCATCCATCATCAAAAGCTAACATGAGACCGCCGTAGGCTTCTCTTCATTGCCACCTTCACCTGGACCATGGTCTTCTTCTTTAAGGGCCGCAAGGAGGGCCGCTTCCTCTTCGACACCGAGGCCCCCGCCTTGCAGATGGAGACCAAGAACCAGCCCCAGGCCGCTTCTCAGGTTCATCCCGTCCCCGTACAGCAGCCCCTCCAGCCCCAACAGACCGGCGGCTACGAAAAGAACGACTTCCAGACTCAGCAGACCGCCTACCAGCCTCCCGCCAGCTACCCTCCCCAGGGCCAGTACCCTCAGCAGCCCTACCAGCCTGCCGTGAGCCCCCAGCCGACCCCCTCACCCGCACCCGCCGGCTACCCAGCCCAGGAGCTCTACGGCCAGCAGCCTCAGCAGGGCTACTACCCTCCTCAGAGCAGTGAGCTGTCCGCCGCTGAGGGACAGAACCCCTACTACCCTGCGCAATCGCCCCCTCCCCAGCAGTACCAGTACCCTCCTCACCCTCCCCCGCAGTAATTGATAGAGCGGGAGTCGAGGAGCGGCGAGAGTGAGAGATGGGGAAAGTGAGAAGATGGGAGAAACACAGTCACGACCATATACATACACTACGGAGGCCGGAGGAGTCTTTATGAGTTTGAGCCATGCGACTTCTTTTTTGATACCAGTCCTTTTCGATGTCAACATATCCATTAATAGTACATGATAGCAAAACTGAAAAGAAAAAAAAAGGTTATAATTCAATTCTTTTTGTGTCCGTGATATGTGTATGTATATCTGTTGGTGTAAGTGGTGAAAGTGGTGCAAGTAAAGGAAGGGTTATGGCCGGCTCACGATGAGATCACTTAGCCGTAGCTATCATATTAGCTGGAAAGTTTTGTCGTTTGTGCAGCTATGGTTCCAACTCTCTATATTATACTATTTAGGAGTTGGAGACATGGCTACGAGCAAGGTGCGGTCCCAAGGCTGATATTGCTGACCAGGGACGGAATTTCTGGCCTACTCCGGATCACTCCACATCCCAGCAGGGTCCTCTCTTGTATCCGAGCCTCATCGGAAGACAGCACCGGCCAAGGGTTCAATTGCTGGCCCACTGCACTGTTACAACCGGCTTCTATGAATTTTGAAGGGGTTCCATTCTAAACAGGGTCATTGTGCCCACGTATTCGTACCCAAAATTCAATAGCAACTTGAAAGTGACTTACACGAAGTAGAGGACACTGTCCCTCAGACCCAGACCAACGGGCCGGGTCGTGATCGGCCGTTGACTCAGATCCCTGGCTTGCATGCCGAAACATAAAACAGATCCATTAGCAACACAAAACGTGTCCAAGTGGCATGTTCGACCGGCAATTGTCGAACTGCCTCGAAACAGCCAAACAGGCCAGTGGAGTCACTCGCAATAATGTGATGGGCCGATTGTGAGCAAGATAATCTACAACAGGAAGGCGGTCAGCATTCTGCCGTGCCTCTTTGGGGAGGGCGATCATTCAAAGCTCACCACCAAGCTCTCTAGCCTCAACCACCACGACACCGTTCCTCAATCACCGTCCACGCACGCCCGCTCTCGGTCCCACAGCGACGGCTCGCAGCCCTCAATCGTCGCTACCCTCTCCGCCCTACAGTGTCGAACCCGTCATTGGCCCGCCCAGCCCACGCCCTGGCCGCAATGGCCTCCAACGATGCTCCACAGCGCCTCGGCGTCCCGTCTCGAAATCCCCTCCCTCTCTCCGCCTCCCAGGAATCACAAGTCAGAGACATCTACTACGCCCGAGTACGAAAGCTGTGCTCGGACGAGATCAAGGGTATGCGATATTGTTTTCCTCTCTCCCGTTGGTGACCAAAAGCTTTTGCTGACATTGGAGTTCGCTAAACAGCCTTTGCCGACTGCGCCCTCGGCCGCACCTTCACCGTCTCCTTCCAGTGCCGCGAGCAGCACCGCGAGATGAACTCGTGCCTGACCCGGTTCGCGACGCCGGCGGAGCACGACGCTGCGCGGGAGGAGTGGTTCGCCATGCGGCTGGAGCGCCAGCGCGAGAGGGAGCGCAAGGCCCGGATGGCCGCCGCCCAGGAGGAGTTCCTGCGCGAGTGGTGGGCCCTGCCGGAGGAGGTGAGGCTCTCGAGGCCGAAGCCGGAGGGGATCCAGAGCAGGCCCGAGAGGGTGGGCGGGATGCCGGCCGCGCAGGCCTCGTCGTCGTCGTCGTCCAGCAGCGGGCGGTAAATGGCGGCCTACGTTGTTAGGGAATGACGGCGGAATTATTACGATGTGTGGAACCCCCCTTTTCTATTACTTTTGCATTCACTCGGCGTTTTAATTTTTGGGGAGAAGATGGTGTGTATAGTAAGATCCGGCAAAAAAAGAACATAGCGGTTGTTGTACGAATAGGGCAGATTGGGGGCCAGCAGAGCCGATTGGCGGCCCTCTAGACGAGATTTAAAAATACATCCTCCTACTTGATCATCAAATTATCGAAAGGGTGTGCGATCCGACGATGACTTGCAGAACCAACAAATTGAGCGCCAAGCCTGTGTATGGACCTCGACAAAACGGTCCAAAGGAGACGTACATGAGTCTTAAGACTTAGACCGGCGGCTGTTTGGGGTCGTGACTGGTGGCGCCGCGGGCTTTTGGATGCCGTGCTGGCCAAGGCCCATGGCATGGTTAGCGATACCCGCCAGACTCACTTACATATATGTAGGTAGGACGTTACATGGGGAAACGTGGATACCACCTGGAAGACCCATCAACGGTTAGGGTAGGAGCTGAAGTGTCGGTGACGGATTCAATATCAATGACCGATGCTGACCATTTGGGATCTACAAATAACCTTGGGGGTCAGATCCAGGCACCACAACTCAACTCCTGTCATGATGCGTGAGCGTACATGCAGGCGGACTCAACCGCCAGGGCGAGACGAGGAGCCAGCGTCAAGGCGGCGCAAAGGAGACGCATGGAGGCTTCGAGCGAGCGGGTAGTTCGCAGGTCCCACCCGTCTCTTCAACGCAGCAGCGCGGAAGGGTGCTCGCGCGCAGCAGAATGGCAGTGAGTTCGAGGCATCACATGTGGTTGATGCAGACAAGGGCCCGGGAAGTGGTGACAGAAGTGGGGGAGCAGGTTTCCGGTCTAACCCTAAGAATAGCCAGGCGATGAACCAGAAACGGGTGGAAAGAGTCATCTGGGCGATCCTACTGGCCGGGCAGCCAACAAGGGCGGCAGTTGGCTAAGCGCCCTCGCCCTCCTCAACCCTGGACGATGTTGCTGTGAGGTGCAGAAGCTGCAGTGTGACGGGCCACACGATTGGCTGCCAGCCCGGTCCGCCCTGAGCGCCCCGCACCACCACCACCATCACCACGGCCAAACACCTCGCAGCTCTGCCCGTCTCCAAGCACCGGCCAGCCAGAGCCCGCCCTCCAACCTCGCAGCCCGCCGTGTGGTGCGGGCACGGCGCTTAACACTGCTGATCTGCCCAACCATCGAAGAGGAGGTGTAGCATCCCAGCGGATGCCCTCCTAGGGAGAAAAACGGCACCCACTCGGAACCTCTGCGATGGGTTCCTGGCAGGTCGTATATAATGATTCGGTGGCTCTTGGGTTCTTGGCTTTTTTGCTCGTTTCACTCCTCGCCTCTCCTCCCCTCCGGTGCTCTTACACGGGCATTCTACTCAACGACGTAACGACACACCATGATACTGTGATAGCGGGTTGCTGATTTACGACTGGTTCTTTTTCTTCTTTCCTCCATATCTGCTGTACGATTGAACCCCCTGATCCTATTGAAACCGTTTGCGAGACTTGGTGAATCAGTTCCCATATCTGGTCGTCCATCTTAGTCTCTAATACACACGCTCGACACATTGGCTTGTCATGTCCTCCACGTCTCCTACTCCCGGGGCCTTCTCCCTCTTCCCCAGCCCAAGCAGCTCCACCCCGCCAATAACAGTCGGGCAGGCCGCACGCCCTCGACGATCGGAATCCCGTGAACGCAGAGCCCGGACGCCACAGAGCGCCCGGACCCGTACCCCTCAACCTGGAGAGCTGTCGCTGGCGACCTCACCACCACGAAGCAACGGCCGCAAGACACCCCAGCTGCAGGCACAGTCGCCGTCGTCGCAACAACAGCCGCAGCAGTCACCGCCGAGGCAACGGCAACGACAGGCGTCGGTATCGAGAGAGCAGCAGATGCAGTCGCCCGCGAGGGAACACCAGCAACAGCCAAGGGAGCAACAGACACAATCCCCTGCGAGGGAACCCCGCGAACTGCCACCACTGCCCAGGGAACAGACACCGGTAGCCGCCGAGCAGCCTCAGGCGCAACATCCTCTTCAGCAACACCCTTCAAGGTTGGTGCGTAACCCGGATCGGAGCTCTATCGCGAAGCCGCCTCTTGAGGAGGAAGCAGGATCGTCGGGCCAGGTACGGTCCATCTTCCCGACTTACAACCCCAACATACCCCTCAACCAACAGAATTATGCGCCCACGCAACTCGGCCCTACAGGGATACCGAGGGCCATCATCAGTAGGCAGTCATTCTTCCCCAATGACGACTCAGAGGGCATCAACCAGGAGGAGCCTCCGCTTCCTGTTACCACCCGCAGCCCCTTGCGAGGAGGTTCCGAGGACGATCCCAGGTGGGGGCATGCCGTGCCACTGCCAAGGGAGCCTCCCGTAGAACCCCAGACCTGCACGACGAGCCAGCTCAAGTCTTTCTGGAGAGTTGCAAATGGGTGGAGGGCTACCCCCTGGAGGGGCGGGTATATTGCATGAAGCTGGAGCAGGAGAAGGACGCGCCTGTATATACGCTCTCCTCGTCCACCCAGCCATTTTACAATATCCGCATCGACCCGACTTCCGCCTCGGCGTATGTGACGGTCAAGCGCCATGACCCCAACAAGCCGTACAAGGACCCAACAGGAGACTCGAGCCCTATCTCGGGGAACAGCCTGCTGTCTGCCGTGAGCGGAGGAAGCAATAGCAGTCCGAGGAGCTCCAAAATCACCGATGGGAAGCACTGGGCCGAGGCTCTGACGACGACCCTCGAGGAGGAATCTCGCCGGCATCGCCCCAATGACGGGCTTGTCGCGCTCCTCATGCCCCGAGCAGCTGCCAAGATGGCGGTGGAGAAGGCCAACGATCCCCAGGCCGTCTATATGGCTGAGCGAGAATGCGCGCGTCTAGTCTGGGATGACGACAGCGCGAGCCACTTCCTCGTGCACCCTGCCCTGGCGACCCCATTCTGCGTAACCATTGACCGGTCACCGGCGTGGTCGCGCGTCGAGTACACACTCGAGCACCACGAGTCCCCCCAGCACCTGGCCAAGCTGACGCGGGACGGCACCGGCGCTGGCTGGCTCGAGTTCGACACGGGGCTCGCCTCCAAGATCGAGTCGTGCTACATCGCCGATGTGGCCATCACGGCGCTCATCCTCGTCGCGTCCGCGGACGAGAAGAACCAGCCCGTGGCCGAGACCTTCGAGCCTCCCCCGTCCTGCCCCCTCCCCAGACCCTGTTCCTCAAGAGCAACAGCAGCAGGGAGAAGGTCTTCGGCAAGGCGTTCGGCGGCAAGAAGAACAAGGGGCCCGTCGAGGTCTTTGAGCTAGATCTTGAGAGCCAGAGCAGCAGTCTCGGAAAGGACAAGAAGAAGAAGAAGGACACCAAGGTGAAGGAGGGGCTGGACAAGCTGCCGTTTGTGCTGCGGGTCCCAGCGAAACTGGCTCGGTGGGCGTTCAAGGCTTTGATATGGATATTTACACAGATTTTCGGTTGTTTAAAGGCGATGTTTTGCTGCTGTTATGGCGTGGTTGGGTCCAAGTACTAGGGTTAATGAGAAAATGAAACGTGCCAGAGTAGAAACCGTCTGGCTCAAATATTGCTCCAACATATACTGAATTCTGTAATCAAACGTGAGGAAGTGTCAAATCGATGAATGAATGAATGAATGAAGTCGTAAAGTTCGTATTAATTCAGCCACCGTGGGCCGATGAGAATGGCTTGGCTGGTATAAAAGGGTTTTGGATCATTCCCATGCACACAACTACCTCTTTCGTGTGCGGAACTTGAGCTTTTTCCCTCTCCTAGTCTCACCCCCGGATGTGGCCGTCTTGGCCATCTTTGCCCGTTGTAGCTCAAGTTCCCTCTCGACATCCGTCAGAACTTTCAACTTATGCTTGGCAGCCTCAAGCTGCCTCCGTACCCTTCGTAGCGATTTTTCCCTCTCGTCCTCTGCCTCGTCCCCTTCCTCCTCATCATCGTCGAGTCCCTCGAATTCTTCTTCGTGGCCGTCTTCTTCCTCCAGTCTATCTTGCACCACCTCGTCTTGCTCCTCTTCCGTGTCCAAGAAGACAATCTTCCTCGCGGGCTTGGCCCTCATCGACTTGGGAGGCAGATCGAAGTCGTCATCGTCCTCATCCTCGTCATCGTCATCCTCGTCCAGGCGATCCAGACCCTTGGTCAAGACAGCCTGCTCCTGCAGCTTTACCACCTCCTTCTGTGCAATCTGTCGCATCGTACGCACGTAGCCGATATCCTGAGTCTTGAGCAGCCGCACGGCATCGACGCTCATGGACTTGTTACCGCGGTCGCCCTGCACCGTTCCGCTCCACCTCTTGCCGTCCATGAGCTTCGAGCCGGGTCCCTTGCGGGACATCATCCCGAAGTAGAATTCATCCTCGTTGCGCTCGGCGGCCTTGGCGCGGAGGTTCTTGAGCTGCTTCTTCTTCTTGTTATATTCCTGTGCTCGCTTCGAGTAGTCCTATACAATTGAAACTGCGAGTTAGCGGGCGTTGTGCGTCCTCAGGATCATCGCGCGATGCTGACCTTGTGCTTCTCTAAAAGACCGAGACGTCGGCGCTCCAGCGGCTGGGCACGCTCCCTGTGGGGGTTCCGCTGGATGGCATTTCGCATTGAAGACATCCTCAAAGACCCTGTTTATCGCAATCGCCAGGAATGGCAGCACGTATTTCCCAGGAGAGTTTGTTGCTGTGCAGCCAGAAAGAAGGTGGCTGCGATGGATTTTGTTCAAGGTTGGAGGCGGCAGAATCTGAAAATTTTGGCGGTCAGAAATTTGGCCATTTGGCGGCAGATACCACTAAACCTCCAAGGATTCGAGGTGGGGCAGCACCTACTCTCACCAACTACACGAGATGATGATGAACATTTCCCAAGCTGGAAACTGATGAATTCTATCTCTAATGGTTCGCCAATTTAGGTATCGAACTCGGATCCAACCTAGATGAAGATGAAACATTGTATACTTAAGCGAGATGCAGAAACATCTTCACGCCCCTTCTAGATACATGGCCGCGAGAGCGCGCTGGATGTACTTCTGATAGCATGCAGTACGCACGACACGCATGAATCAACCCGCAAATGGTATATTTGCTACTCTGGGCAGCGTATCATTGTACAATGAAACACAATAGAGTTTAGAAGCTACGTCGGTCAGGCAAGGTGACCTTGATGGTAGGCTTAGGCAGCAACACCTCCCTCCACTCACAACCCTCCTATAGCCGGTGCAGGAGAGCATAAAGAGGGAGCAGGTCCCTTCTTTACCACCCCAGATATTCCCCCACTCACAAGCATTTACCGTCCGACTGAAGCGCTCTCAAAAATGCCTCCATCACCATGTTTTACGGGCCTCCCCACTGAGGTCCGCTTGCAAATCTACGAATTTTACTTTCATCTTCCAGGTGGTCTAATCTATTCCCACAACAAACAAAAGCTCGTTGCAAAGGATCCAGAGGAAAAGCTGGAGGTTTCCTTAATGTTCACGTGTCGTACCATAGCTGTCGAGACTGAAGGTCTGCCTTTTGAGTTCAACACGGTCACTTTTACCACGGGCTGTCACACAAGCAACTACAGCCATGCTGGGGAATATTCACAAACTCTCCGCCGGCTTCACATTCAGCGTTTCGAAGTCCTCACCTACATGCGCCCAGCGATCTCAAAGGAAATCTATGACGAAACAACTTCGAGATTTCCGCTCTTCGAACCAGTGTTAGATGCCATCAAGGAACACTGGCCGCAGAACGGGGAGGACAACGAGGAATTCATACGCGAAATCGCTCGATGGGGTGATGTGCCTTTTTCTGCACGAGAAGCAGTAGCTCTCACATGCCAGTTGGCACTGCAATCAATGGAAAGGGAAACCATCGCTGCCGTGGCCAGATACCGGCTGGACCACCCGAATCTACCTCCCCACGATGACCCCTTGCGCATACTCACTCTTGATCACCCACCTTGGGAGATACCCTCGAAAAGGAAATTGCAGCGACTACGAGCTAGCTTATATATGCCACCTCAAGGCGCCTTCTCCTGGGAGCGAGGTGTTAGGAATGATGATGGCATATGGAAGAATTCTAGTCAACATACAAGGCCGTATCACTTCTCCGCAGCTGCAGTAGCTATCCATTTTCTCCACCAGCTGTCTTTCAAGCAACGAGCGCATTTTCGAAACATCGTGCTTCGCGAGGACTCCAAGTCTGTCGCTTTCCCAGCATGTCACGCTCGCGGACTCATTCCTTTCTGCCAGGAGAATCCTTGCCTTCGCATCGAGAGGCGAGTTAATTTAATCGGTAACGTTTTAGAGGTCCCTGAAGATCTATGCCTCGCACGTGACAGGTTCATATCCGATATGTCCAAAGCATTGGCGGTCTGGCTTGTTGAGGCAATGGACATGGAGCCTGCCGGCATGCCACCCAATGCCTTGAGCTTTGTTCTCGACGATGATCAGGCGCCGGACAGGGCGATGGTCGCCTTTGACAAAGTTTATCATAGGTGCCTCACTTGGCAGCGCCATTTGGAGAGCGGTTACGAAAGCGGCGACAAGAACACGAGGAGCTTCTTCCAATTGGCGAAGAATAGGCTATATATTTTGGATGGATTTCCCCGAGCGATGGAGGAACTCTACCGAAATAATGGCATCCTCCGCTGCAACTTCAACCCAGGTGAGCCAAGGGAAGTAACCGAAAGCTCGATCTGGACCATGGACGACTACGCGACCATCGACATCGTTGACGAACTGGGATTTGACCAACGGAGTGTCATGCTTCACTTTAACCATGCTATAGGCGAAGTATTTGGGGATACTGAACTTCCGGGTCTTCTTTGGTGAGGTATGTCTTGCTTTCTCCGGCTTCTTCCCTTCCTTCTTTCTGAACTAGGTTGTCTTCCCAATATTTTTTTGTTGCTTCGACCAAGCCGCTTAGTAGGGGTTCGTTTCATTCACTTGGGAGTCATGATACGTTATGGTTTGTAATTCATCCCGCTGGGTAGTTGTTCCAATAGCAATGAAGAACAATTCAGTGCATGCTTGTGCACCGATATGTGCCCCTAGGGAATTCAGCTTCCATACGACTCAGAGACGATCAAGTTGACTTGAGTTCGACTCCATCATTTAACAATTAACCCATGTTCATACCGCTCTAAGTGTGTATATTTAACATATATTACGGATCGTATGCATAGATCCTAGAGTCTAGACAAGGGCTAAAACAAAGCCATTACCCACGCATCAATGGATCATATAACGAACTTATCCTTCAACCTTAGGTCCCGGCTGCTTGCTCCCACAAAAATGAGATATTCGCCCTCCTGGACGATCCACTCCTGGCTCACAACATCCCAAACGGCAAAGTCTCTCATGTCGAGCTCGAACGTCAGCACTGCGTCCTCCCCTGGCTGTAGTCGCACCTTTTCAAAGCCGCGAAGCTGGCGCGGCGGCGAGTTGGGGATCGCAATGTACAGCTGAGCTACCTCCTCGCCTTCCCGGTCGCCGGTATTGGTGATCGAGGCAGTGACGGTAGCTGCGAGGTCCCAGCGGTTCTCTCCGTTGCATGGGGCAGAGGCGGCCAGGCCCTCGCGTTTGAGCTCCATGCTTGTATAGTTGAATGTAGTGTAGCTGAGCCCAAATCCGAACTCGAATCGTGGCGTGATGTGTTGTGCGTCAAAGGCGCGGTAGTCGAGGTAGGTGCCCTCGGAGAAGTCGCACTGGGGGTCCGTATCGCTGTCCGACGACTTGCCACAAGGGTGTAGGACACTTCCGTAGTCCGTCTCGTTCTTGGCGAGGGTGTAGGGCAGCTTTCCTGAGAATCCAGCCTCTCCGTAGAGCAGCTGCACAAGGGCTGTGCCGCTGTCCTGTCCCGGGAGGTGGGCAATGACCGTAGCCGTGACGTTGGGATGCTCGATCCACTGGTCTACGAGGCGTATGCCGGCTGCGTGGATTACGACGACTGTGTTGGCGCACTTGCGGGCGACATTCTGAACAAGGCCATCGCTGAAGTCGTCATGCAGACCGTCGCGATCCCAGCCCTCGGTTGCTATCGCGTTAATGAAGACCAGGCAGACATCAGAGGCAGCGTTCACACTCGGGTCGTGGGACCTGAGGTCCCAGTTCACCCAAGTGTCGTCTACTGCTGCTCGTTGTTGCAATGCATTGAGTGGCTGATAGTTCTTGTTAGAATAACCGTTTCTGTCCAGGTCGAGGAGTTGAACCTACATCGATCATATAAGCCGGCGCGTTGGCACCGGCTCGTCCTCCGGTGACAATAGTTCCACCTCTAGCTGCTTGATCAAAGTGCTGGGGCGTTCCCAAGTTTGCCTGTGCCATCTCCTCGGAAGACGTGTAGCCCAGCTCAAAGAGCTTGTCGGTATTCTTGGTTTGCGGGATCGTTGCATCATAGCCGAACACCGAGATCATCTTCAAGGGGCCTTTGAAGGGGAGTGTTTTGTTTTCGTTCTTGACAAGGACATGGCCCGCAATGGCACCCTCCAGAGTGATGGGCTTCGAGTGTGGATCGCGAGCATCGATCTGCTCATGAGGTTCGGTTAGGTTCTTCATGCCAATTCCAGGCTCGGGGAATTTTCCTCCATCTTGGCCTGCGAGGTACCAGGCAGCAACGATTCTGTATCCTGTTAGTAAGGACTTAATTTCTTACGGGTACTTGGAGACAAATTCACCTGGTTGCCATATCAGTTACCCGATCTTCAGTTACGGTGCCGTTGTGAACAGCATCAGTAAGATTATTCCCAAAACTTCCTCCAAGAGGCATCACCATATCCAGGCCAGCGTTTGCGCTCGTGAGATGATGGACGGCGTTCCAGTCCAGAAGCACAAAGCCTTGGAACCCCAACTCGGTCTTCAAGATTCCATTGAGGGTCTTGCTGTTGTCACAACCATAGGTGCTATTGATACGTTGGTAAGAGCACATTACGGACGCCACGCCCGCGTGAATGCCATCAACAAATGGCCAGAGATAGAACTCGTGGAGAGTCTTATCATCGATGTTAGCAGAGACCGCCTCAACGCCAAAGTAAGGTCTTCTGTAGGTTTCTTGCTCGTTGCCGATAAAATGCTTCAGTACATATATTAGCAACGGGGGTACTGGCTTTTCGACCACTTGATATCATACCTTGATGTTGGCGATTACGCCAGCTCCCTGATGCCCAACGATGGACTCAGCATTGAGCTTTCCGGACAGGTAGGGGTCAACACTGAATCCCTCCCAGTTGCGGCCACCCAGAGGGCTACGACCAAGAGGTCCAGCATTGGGCCCTAAGATGATGTTGACTGTGACTCTTTGTGAGCATAGCTTCTTCAATGGGATCCGCACTTTGGGGTGGTTGACGCACCGCCTTTTGCCTTGAACTCCTTTCCCATATACCAACCCCTCTGGTAGGTCAGATTCTTGTCCCAGCTGGCTCCCACATGAATAGCCGACGGGAAGGAACTGACAAAATCAGTCGCTCTAACGCCGTTCCCGGCATCGTGGAGGCACATGCCTGGCCAGTCCAGCCGGGGAACGGTGCCGGTCGTGCCAGCACAGACATTGTCCGCCTTGAAGCCTCGTGTGATGTTGACTTTTTCCTCCAGTGTCATCTGCCCTACGAGGCTGCGTGCGCTTGCATACGCATTTGTCCAGACGCCATCTCCCTTCCCGGGTGCTAGTTTGCTGGTTTAGCTGTTTGTTTATTTGACCTTATCATTTGGTGAAAACTCACGGCTAGGAAAAACCGGCGGTGATTCATAGCTACCTGCCGATGCCAGAGGCAGCAGCAGGCTCAAGAAAGACAAAGAGGCTTGCGCAGAGGGAGGCCACATGGTTGATGGATGAGGGTTCTGTTCTCAGAGCACTGGCGGTGTTGTTGATTCCCCAGTACTAAGTAATTTATTTACCTAGAGAAGGCGATCATCTCCCACCTCAAGGATAAATAATTAGAACAGCCGGGATACGTCACCGCAATTCTTGAATTGCTGATTTTACCGGGGTCCATGCTCCACGATTGGAATAAAAAAAATCAGAGTCGTGGATGTTCTACAACATTCAAGGCAACCTCCTGGTTGTATTTGCTGGCATTGATTCAGTGCTGGCAGCCGCACTAGACCGCACTAAGGACGCCTAATATTGGCGGTTTCAAGTCGAAACATTGATTCGCATCAACAACCTCCCAAAAAAGCCGTCTGTTGTACAGCAGAATGCCAAGCTCGTATTTGATGGTGTGACTGGTCAGGCGTAAGCCTGGAAAGGTAGGTTTGAGCGGGAGCCGACATCATAAAATAACATGACCGACTTGAGTGCCAGTCATACGACAATTACCAATACACCAGATCAATTCTCGAAGAGTCCGTTTGTAACGGAGTATTACATTGCTGATGTCTATTTACTTTATACATTGATACTCGTACAGAATTCATTATACAGGCCGCAAGGGCGTATAATTACACAGGTAGCTACAAATGAGTGTATCTACCGGGTGAGGGAATGGGGTAGGCGGGCAAAGTATGCCACATTCATCAGGCTCAGAAGACAGGAAGGAAGCCGGCTACTTCTTGCTCCCAGCAATCACGAGCCCGTACGGCTCAAGCTGATCATTTGTGATCTTACCTGGAGCACGTACAAATGGATCTTCTCCCTTCATTGTCTTAGGGAAGGCAATCACATCCCTCACTGTAGGTGTATCGGTCAAGAGGGCCACCAAGCGATCGAACCCAAGCGCGAAACCGGCATGGGGTGGGCATCCAGCTCGCAGAGCTTCGAGCAGATGGGAGAAATCGTTGACCCGCTTGTCAGACATCTTGAGGATGTCGCGCATGATGAATTCTTGCACTTCTGCAATGTGAATACGCTCACTTCCACCACCAACCTCCGTGCCGTTCAAGACAAGGTCGTATGCCGCACTGCGGGCTTCCAAAGGATCAGTGAACAAAAGCTCCAAATCCTTCTGGGATAGAGGAGACGTGAAGGGATGGTGGCAGGCGGAAATCCCGGCACCGGCATCCTTGACTTTCCATGGCTCATCTTCCTCAATGGGCTTGAACATCGGGAACTCGGTCACCCAGAGGAACTGCAGCGACCCTGGTTCGCCGAGTCGAGGCTTACTCATGAGCCCTTCTTCAACAAGCGCTTTCCACAGCGCCACTCGGAATTCTCCAATTTTGGTCGAGGAGAAACTATACTGGCCCTTTTGCTGCTGTCTTGCCTGGAAGACTACAAGATCGCCATCCTGAAGCTCCTTCCCTCCAGATACTTGGTCTAATACACTCTCATATTCGAACCCGATGGAGGAGAAGCCGCCCAGAGGCTTCATTGAGTCGTATACAAGGATTTGAGGTTGTCCGTCGGGGTTGTCCGTAAATAATGAGGGTAAATTTTGCATGAAATTATTGACAAATCGGCGAGAAACATCAGGGGAACTGTCATTCAAAGAGAACGAGAAACCCTCGACAAGGGGCTCAGGAAGATGCGATATCATGCCGACAAAATCCCGGGCGGTGTCCGGAACAGTAAGAGGATAAATCTTTCGGCTGTTAATACAAAATAAGCGAGAAATTATTCGACGCTACTCACTCGAGACGGTATTCTCAAATCAGGCTTGTCAATGCCGTACATAGCTATACAGTCTGCGAAAGTCAGGGTAGTGAACTGGTGAGCTGGGAGTTCATCAGCCCCCATGGGACCATTGGGGATGGCAGACAGATCGGGAACTCTCTCTCCGCGAAGTGTTTGGTAGCTATGGGCGGGCCTCAATGCTGCCAACGCCTTCAATACAATATCTGTGATATCTTTCTGGACGTTGGCGGCCCGCGCGAAAGCCCATTCCATATCGAGCTGCATGCGCATTAGAACAATTGGTATCGACAGATACATGCATTGAGACCAACCTGAGAGAATTCGGGCTGACGGTCAGCTCTAGAGTCTTCATCACGATAACACCGAGCCCATTGCATATAACGACCAATACCACTTGCTACCAGCACCTGTTTATATTGCTGCGGGCTCTGGGTCAAGGCGTAGGCTTTCCCCTTCTGCCTTGTTGGTACGAGGAACTCTCTAGCACCCTCGGGAGTGGACTTAAATAGTGTCGGGGTCTCGACATCCGTAAACCCTTTCTCAACGAGTCCTTGGTTCAGAATGCCCTTGAGCCAGGAACGAAACTTGAGGCGGGCTTGTAACTCAAGGTGGAATCGAAGCTGAAGATGCCGCTTTGTCTGGGGAAATACGGTCTCCGAAGTGACAATTATATCCTTCGAAATACTATTCAGCGTCTGAATGCCCTGGGCATTGAATGTCATCTTCGTCGAGGTCGCATCTTGTGCCCCGCCTTCTACTGGGACTGCTTCAGGATGTACTTGTACTAGAACGGGAGAATGTGCGGGGACTTGTCGGAACTTATCATGAGCCTCGGTGTCGAGTTCGGCCTTGGAGCAGAGCTGAATAACTTGCCCCGAGGGGAGCGTCAGGTCGGCGAACGAGAGCTGCTTGGAAACGTTCCGGCGCTTCCCAATGAATCCCACATATCGTCCGTCTACACCATTCTCGAGCGGGAGGTCGAAAGATTCCCGGTCTATCGACGGTCAGCACCGTTTCAGTCGTACGGCGAAGAAATTGGCTTACAAGAAGACCAGGTGTTCAACAATTGATTGCGCTTCTGCGACGCAACAGCTGATTGTGTCCGAAGAATGGAGCTCGACCCGAAGCTTCGAGACGAGAATCTTGGAGTGCTAAGCGTCGCCCGAGGGAATTGGCATACCCTGCAACATGATGCCATGCGACGGCAGATTGAGGTTGTCATTGCCGCATCTGCTCGGTAGAAAACATATAAACAGACCATAATCCAGAAGCCTGCCAAAATTCGAGGTCTCGTATTTATTAATAAACCCGCCGCCGGTGTCGCATACAGCTATAGCTTCCAAGCAGAGCGTGGGAGCGGACCTAGCACACACTTTACAAGGCCTCCACTAAAAAAAGTTGAGCCGACATATTTCCGTCGCTGGTTAAATTCTGCCCAGAAGCGCGAATCTTTCTTCCGTTTCTTCTTTTCTCTTCATGAATCCTTCCATTCAAAAAAGTGTAAGTACAGACGTTGTTCTTTGCGATTTTACCCACGAGCCTGAAACTAACAAGATTCACAGATGATGAGAACCGCGTGAATATATGATGCCTGCCTTCTCCCCAACCTACAAAACCCTCCCCTCTGGGGCTTAAGTGGTCTTGTAGGAAGGGCGAGAACGGCAGTATGAAATAGGCGTTCGACACACCGACCTTGTTACTGCATCGGACGCGATGGAAAAAAGCTCTGAACTCCAGAGAATGGAAGAGATATATGGGAACCGCTCGAGTTGCTTGGTTTCTACATCCCCACTATCACTATCCGCGTTGCAAGTGCAACAACAGCCCTCAAACCCCAACACGAGTCCTTCACAGTAATTGCATTAGGCATTTCCGTCCTTCCCTTCCCTAGCCAGCCAATTCGTAATGTACAGAGATAACATGTACCCAACATTCACCTGTGGTCCCAGCACGTTATGTGGCATGGTGATTCCATCCGGGTAGCCCTCGAGGTTTAGGTTCATTTCTGTTTGAATGGTTAGGTTTTCAGACAATTCAGGAAAAAACTTGAATTTCGAGGGCCGCCCCGATAGATCCAACACACCAAATGGCATGCTGAAACGACGGGTAAATATTCGGTCATGATAGGCAAGCACAAGAGGGTAGTCATCAACAAAGTTTAGCTCTCTATATGTCTGGTTCTTATCCATGAAAAGTGTTGTATATACGTGCTCAACCCGGATCATATCCCGTTTCAAGGGTCCTAGGATATACATGTTCATGGGCACACGACCCGTCAATTGGGTAGGTATGTGCTACTCATAGAATCAGGGTTCAATGGGTGCATCTATCCCAGTGCTCGCCACACAGCCGCCGACGGTCCATCCTGCGCAGGCAATATGTTGCTACCCGCAAGCGACTACAACGTAGTTACAACACGCCGTGGGCATTGATTCGCGGGATATTTGTGCCAGCTCAGTCACAGGCCTCTAGCCACAGCATGGAACTCTGTGCAACGAATATAATCATGCCAACCAAGTGTACAGCTGCGCTCCACCACCACCACGCGAAGAAGCCGTGGCCAGTGGACGAGCCGAAATCTGTAGGTACCTCCGACTGGAGTGTTTCAGGCGCACACGGCCAGGTATCTGCCGGGCCGCCGACCTTCAGCGGCCCAATGGCCTGAGACGCCCTGCCCAACCACCGATTGTCCCCCCTGTCCAGCGACCCAGCAGATAGCCTGTGCGCCATCATCATAATTACGGGCTCCAGGCTTGGCTTTACGAATCCGTCCACCCCAATCTATCTGCGTCTACCGACTACGTATGATTGATCGACCCAAGCTAGACACTTTCCTCTTCGCCCTCGCTCCCCTTCCCGCCCCAGCTTGATTATCCCAACGCCGACACAGCTCGCATGACTTCGGGTCCCAGTGAGGTCTGCTTGCACCATGTCCAGCTCCTTTGAAAAGTCCGTCAAGGGCGCAACCAAAATTAAGGTCAATCATCCCCCTCTACTCCGGCTTATGCGGGTATTGGTGAGCTAACCCTCGTCGAGCAGAACGCGCCCCCCAAGACCAAATATATCGAGCATATCCTCGTCGCCACCCACTCAGGCGAAGCGGGCATAGCTGAAGTCATCCGCGCCCTTCAGTATCGCCTCCGAGATGCAACATGGACCGTTGTCTTCAAGAGTCTGATCACCGTCCACCTCATGATCCGTGAGGGATCTCCCAACGTCACCTTGGCCTACCTCAGTCAGAATCGCAACGCCTTAGCTATCTCCAACTTCACCGACGGTACGTCACCCCCGACGCAGCGATACAGATCAGGGTTTTGCTGACAACTGGCAGCCGTTACTCAGGGCAGGAACATTCGTCACTACGCCAATTATCTCTCTGAACGTTCGCGCGCATATCGTGAGACAAAGACCGATTGGGTTGGCGCTCCAGAATCCAGACTTGAACAGCTCAGTATAGATAAAGGTCTGCTACGGCAGACGGAAATTGTGCAGCGGCAACTTGCTGCACTCCTCAAATGCGATGTAGGTTCCAGACCCAAGAACCAGCCGAGCTCGGTTCCCCAGGGAAGCTAACATGTCCCGTTCTACCAGGTTCTGGACAACGAACCCGAAAATGAAATTACCATCACTGTTTTCCGCCTCCTAGTCCTGGATTTACTTGCCCTGTTCCAGGTTCTCAACCAGGGCTTGATCAATATTCTGGGTATGTCTCGCCATTGCTACATGTCTCAAGCTAAACTAACTCTCCGGTTCCCTCCAGGCCACTTCTTCGAGATGTCCAAAACAGATGCGGAGAGAGCGATGGAGATTTATCGTACATTCACTAAACAGACGGACTTCGTCGTAGCATATCTCAGCGTGGCGAGGCAGCACGAGCACCACACCCAGGTTCAGGTTCCAAAGCTCAAGCATGCACCTGTCCACCTTGGCCGCCAACTGGAAGATTATCTCAAGGATCCCGATTTCGAAATCCATCGCAGGCAGTACATCGCTGAGCAGGAGGCAAAAGGCAAGAAGGTCACGACCAGCTCTCCCAGATCGCCCAGGCCTGGAAATCGTCTGCCGTCTCCAGCTTCGAACAACCCGTTCCCGATAAAGAAAAGTCCAAGCCCGAAGCCGGCTGAGTCCAAGCAGCCAGCAGCACCTCAAGCAAACAAAGGCCCTGATCCCGACTTGATAGATTTCTTCGGTTCAATTGAGCAGAACCAAACGGCAATGCCTATCCAGACACCACCTCAACCCACCACGAACCCTTTCCCCCGCAAATGACCGGATTCCAGCAGCCTGGGCCAATGCCCAACCTGAACGCAAGCCCCTATCAACAGCAGCAAGTGGGACCACAGCTTCAGCCAAACATGACAGGCGCGGGCTTTGGGGGGTTCGGCCCTCAGCAGCAAGCTTTCCAACCGCAACAGGGATTCCAACCCAGCTCTTTGGGGACCATTCCTCAGAATACAGTTGCAAACTTCCCTCAAAACCAGCCAGGCCTGCAGCCACAGCCAATGGTGCAACCAGCAGCGCTACAACCTATTCCAACGGGGCAACAGAGCACAAACCCATTCCGCCAGTCCATGCTACCACAACAGACCGGCGTTCAGTCGAACATGTCGCCCACTCTTTCGTCGCCTGGTTCTGGTGCTGGTACTCCGGCTCTGCAGCGCCAATCGACGAATCCATTCGCAAGGTCTTCACCTCAACCTCAATTCCAACCCCAGCAGCAAGCTGCTCCTTTGATAGCTGCACCGACAGGCACCAACCCTTTTGCTCGCAACGCCGCACCTGCGCCTCAACCTCAGGAGCAACAGAGACCTGTAACTGCCGGTGGTGCTCTTTCTGGCGGGCTCATGCCTCAGCCTACGGGTGTGACAAACCCCTTCCGCCAGAGCCAATTTGTCAACCATGCCACAGGCTTAGGATGGCAGCATAATCAGCAACCGATCGGCGGAGGCATTGATCAGCTCGCTACACAGCAGGTGTTCCCTCGTCCCTTACAACAGACCCCCTGGCAACAACAGTAGTCGAGCGAATATATAACTATCCGAGCTCACGGTCTTCATCGGACTGGATCCGTCTAGCTTGGCAATGGATTTTGTGCTTCCCACCCAACCAGTTTCTCGGAATTATTTCATCTTGTCATATCTTTGGCTCAACTTTTTGTTTTAGAAGTCATTGGGTTATTATTAGTCGCAGCATTCAAGCGAGGCGTTCTCTGGCATTTTAGGTGTAGAGCTTGGGGGAGTGAAGCTTCTTGGGGCGGTAGACATCAATTCACAGTAGCCATACACAAGAAAGCATTTTTCTTTAATCTCACGACTCCAAAATTTCGCCGAAATGCCATCTATAAACAAGTGAACGCATTGGTCTTTTTCTAGCCAATGAGTGATAAATAGTAACTCCGATTCGCCAACCCGTCTGGTAAGGTCTCTTGACCAAACCCAGATTTTGTTAATCCCCAACGCCATAGGCTATGCACATGAGTATGTATCGAACGCGAATTAAATGAACAAAACAGGTCGCATCAGAACTGACGCCTCAGAATAGGTCGTCAACGTCCATCTTACCGCCAGTCTGCCCAGTGGCGGCAGCTAGAGCTGCACCAGCTGTGGACACGCCCTTTGCCATCTTATCCTCTTCAACGAACACGCCCAACCCAGAAAAGGCTTCGAAGAGAGCTCTGCTGAGGTACTCTTCGGCTGAGTAGCCCCCTGCCTTGTGCTCGTCCCGTCTCCTAGCACGATCCAGGTTGTCGCTCTTGTACTCGCTGAGCTTCTCGTTGGACAGATCGATCCTCGTTGTCGTCATATCCAATCCACCGAACGGATCATATGGCTTATTATCAACAACCTGCACCTTCTTCTCCCGGAGACCACGGATGGACAGCCCGCTCCCGCCAGTCGCCGCTGCCGCCGCATCGAGCACCGCGTCTCGCCGCTGCTGCCCGCGCTTCCTGAGCAGGATCTTGTCCATGGCCTCGTTCGCCTTGCCGGCCTCGGCGCTCTGCAGGGACGTGAGCATCTCCTCGCGGAACCGCGCCGCGCTGGCCTTCTCGTCCGCCTCCTCCTGCAGCTCCAGCATCCTCCGCTGGCGGGCCGCCTCCTTCTCCGAGGACAGGCGCTTCTGCCGCGCGTCCTCCGTCTCCCGCGCGAGGCGCTTGTTCCGCTCAATGTCGGCCTTGTGCTGGGCCTCCCACTCCTGCAGCTGGCCCTCGGCCTTCTTCCTCGCGTCGTCGGTGCCGCTGACGAGGTCCTCGGTCAGGCACTCGACCATGTAGAGGTAGTCGTTGTAGGCGTCGAGGTCCTCGAAGTCGTCCTCGACCTTGTTGAAGATGGCGGCGACGCGGCGGCGGATGTCGACCTCGCGCTCGACCGTCAGGTCGCCGAAGAAGGCGGACCTGAAGCCGCGGAGGCGCAGCGTCTTGTTGCAGCCGGCGTAGGGGCACTGGTTGGGACCGTCCTTGAAGATGCGTTCCACGCAGGTCTTGCACATGCGGTGGTAGCACTCGGGGTTGATGCGGAACTCCATGTCCCTGTTGAAGTAGCGGGTGGTCTTGCACACGGGGCATGTCTCATCCTCGTCGAGCTGGGGCGCGGTCGACCCGCCGTGGCGTACCGAGACGGCGCCTCGCGACATGACTACGGGTGGTCGAAGCTGAGGGTCTGAATTGGGCGGGGAGAGTGAGCTCGGTGTTGGAGGATGTGTGAAGACCAGACGAGGCTGGTTTGCAGATAAGGGAAGCTTGGACCCACGAGCTGGGGCAGTCTAGGGTGGCATTTATTAATGGGCAAAGCACATTCTAGATTTTAGGCGGAGGGCGCTAAGATCTCCGCGTCCCACCTCCCTGTACTATGTAAGCATTGCCCCTCCATGTGCCCTGCCACTGCCTCTCCAAACCATCCCACCTGCATCAGAGCCTCACCACAAAAAATCATGGCTGACAAAGGTATGCAGGACTCGAAGTCTCTCTAGGCCGGTATTCTCATTAGAACTATATCTAACAGCTAATAGAACCCAATCCCGCCGAAGACGCTGCCGCCCGCGCCAAGGAGGCCGAGGAGCAGGCTGCTCTGCCTTACAAATGGACCCAGCAAATCTCTGAGCTCGACATCACGTTCACCGTCCCCGGGAACCTCAAGTCGAGGGACCTGGTCGTCGATATCAAGAAGAAGAAGCTGTCAGCTGGTATCAAGGGACAGGACCCAATCATTCAGGTTCACAACCCCGCTCCAATGTTGCTGCGTGCCGGGATGGAGCTAACATGAAACTGCTTTCCAGGGCGACACTCCCCACGATGTGAACACCGAGGACTCGACCTGGACTCTAGTCACGAACTCGGACGGAACCAAGACCGTGGAGATCCACCTCGACAAGGTTAACAAGATGGAGTGGTGGGCTCACGTCGTCACCACGGCTCCCAAGATCGACGTCTCGAAGATCCAGCCCGAGTCCTCCAAGCTCTCCGACCTCGACGGCGAGACACGCGGTATGGTGGAGAAGATGATGTTTGACCAGCGCCAGAAGGAGGCCGGTCTTCCCACCTCGGACGAGCAGAAGAAGATTGACATTCTTAAGAAATTTCAGTCCCAGCATCCGGAGATGGACTTTAGCAACGCCAAGATCAGCTAGATGAGCTTCCCTTGTGTTTTAGGTCCGGCGTTTCCTTTTTTTTTTAATCATAACGAACATGAATTGTATCATGACGGTCATCTGGATTCAAGCGCCTGCGCTGCTCGTTCCAAGAATGCATTGAAATCCTGGACCTGGTGGAGATTTCCACCGCTCTCACTTGAAGAGCTGACTTGATCTGTTAATTGGGCTACGAGGAACTCGAGATTCGAGAGCTCGGCTTCTTTCTGGGCTTTTCTAGATAGTTGCGGCGCGTCTTGGCCTTTCGATACAGCCATGTCAATGTCGTACATCGTACTTGATGTGTTGAGCAGAAACTAAGGTCTCCAATTAGTGGCCAAGAAATGAAATATTGTTTTAAGTGCGGACGGCTCACGGTTGCTTCCTTGTTGTCTGCTTCATACTTCGCTCTTACAGCATCCATCCGAAGAGCGACCTGCTCCCTCTCGCCCTTGATGCGAAGAATCTCCTCTCGTAAAGCAAGTTTCTCTTTCTGAGTCTGTCGAACCCGCTTTCGTAATGAGTGCCAGTGATTGAGGTGAATAGCCTAAAACATCAGTGAATAGCCCATCCAACGATTCTCCAACAAACTTACATGTTGTAACAGGCGAGATTTTAGCACCTCGCGATAGGCTTCAACAGCTCGAATCTTGATGCGAAACTCCTTCTTTTTCGCCGCATCTGGCGCATTCTGAGCATGCTGTTCAAATTGGCTTAGTGTATTGCTAATGACTTCTTCGCAAACTTGGGCAAAGACGTCGACCGCATTTTCGCGGCTGCTGTTCGCGAAGGGTATATCAAGCTGTAGCGGATCGATGTCGTCCGCTTCTTCGTCGTCGTTCCTACGACGCTTTCTGAAGTTGACGAACCTTTGCACCGTGACCTCAATGGCGTTTTCTCCCTCGCCGCCGTCCTCAGCGCTACCCTCGTCGCTCTTACGTCGAGCCCCGGAGGATCGCCTCGGCTTAGGTGGCGCCGTTGGGCGAGGCTTTTCGGGTTTCTGTTTTTGAGATGTTCGTTTCCGTGGCTTCTGGGCGGGTTGCTTTTGTGTGGCAGGACTCTTGTTGGGCTTCCCACGTTGCCTCCGGGGAGCAGGTTCGGGGACAGGTTCGGGTGCTTCTTCTTCTTCTTCATAGTCGTCTTCATCACCTTCTCCGCGGTCTCTCGATCCTAACTCAATGGACCCAGAACGAAGGCTTTGCCTGGGGCGTCTTCCTCGTAGGGCCCTTGCCGCCTCTGCCGCACTAATCTCTTCTGCTTCCTCCTCCTCCTCCTCCTCCTCCTCCTCTTCATCGTCGGGAGCCGGTACTACCTCCATTTCCCCGGGCTCTACAGCACTCCCGAGCTCCCTACTAGGCGATCTCTCTTGTGCTTGTGATAACAGCTGGCTTGCGATCTCATCAATCTCGTCAAACTGCAGTTCCTCCATCACTGACAACCTGGAAGCCCTCCTATCGGACAATTCAGCGTCGCTTCTCCGTGATTTGCGCGTGAGGGGCGACGAGGGCATGCTACTGTCGGAACCCATCTCATCGCGCAATCTTGCGCTCGACGCAAGCGCACTGCTGACAGCCACAGTTCTCCTCCGGCCGCTGCCAGGTTTGCTGACGGGACTTTCTTCTATTTCTTCAACAAATGAGGAGCGCACGCGGCTCGGCCTTCCAGAGGCCGAGGTACTCGATGGCTCCGGTAGGACTTCTAGCTCGTCTGGCTCGTCTTCTGGCTCCCCTTCGGAATCGGGGACATGGTTTAGATTCTCGTTTCGAGGGCTTGACGATCCTCCTGTATCCCTTCCTCCTGCATGTTGGCCGGTCGTTGCGCTCGCCTTCGCCGGTTGTTGGGAATCCTTTGAAGTATTCGGGATATCGTATGGGTCTTTGGGTGCGCCGCCGCCGCCACTGCGATCGCTCGAGGCGGGATCCGGTGCCTCGTTATTGAGCCTCCGCCTCTTCGCAGATGAGCTTCCTGGCTGGCGAGGGGACGACGGGGGCTGGGGCGCTGCGAACACGGCAGGGTCAAGACCGGGTATGTCGAGGTTGAACGAGTCGTCTCCAAGATTGACGCGCCTGGGACCATGAGCGACCACATAAAGACTTTCGGGTAGTTATTTTCTACTCTCTACTTACTGCGCACCACGAAGACGGTCGTTGAGACGCTCTGCGCGAGCTTCCCGAGCTATTAATTATGATAAGCAGAGAGACCAGATAAATTGCTTGGAGATGTACCTACCCGTGGCCATCGTGAACGAATTGCGCCGCTTCACAGAGGCCTATGTATATTGAAGCGCCAAAAATATGGCTTCTTGAGTCGCAGGCATCAGTTCTGCTACGAAAATGACCGTTGCGCGCATACAGAGACAATGACGTTGAAGGAAGGAATGGGTGTTGATGGATCCAATTAGACGCGTTGAGTAAGTGTTGCAGACGCGTTCTGGCGGGAGCTGATGGCGGGGCATTCCAGCACCTAGGGCCAGTCACACCTCACTATACAACCAGCACAACCACCTTCAATACATCATGGCAAGCGAAATCTAGGGTCGGAGAAGACAGTGATAATTCAATTCTGGGGCTTGCTGTAAAATTCATCTTAGGTATGCTCCGCGTAACCGTATTTCTTCCCATGATCCCATTGAGCCATGTCGCCGTGCAACCCTTAACGCCGATGGAATAGTAACAAAGAACGAGGGTTAAATCACCAATCAGGTTGTGCTGCTAACACCCATTGCTCTTGATTCTCGTCGTATGTGTGGCTGTTCGCGACTGTTAGATTGTTTTATGCTTGTTTCAGCGCGGTTGTCACTTACTCGTTGAAGAACTTGTTTGTCAAGGCTTTTTCTCCATACTCGGCCGCCAGCATTTCCTTGTAGCTATATGGAATCTTCACTGACACGCCCTCGAAGGTGGTGTCACGTAAGGGATATAAATAAGTATCCTTTTGGACATAGTTAGTTGAAGGAGTTCCGTAGCATTTCAAGACAGTGGTGTCAACATACTCGATACTCATGACCATTCTTGTCAAATAACACACCCTCGCCCTTCTCGTGGTTGATGGCGTAGCGCGCGGCGGTAATGTCGATATAAAGACCTGACGTTGTGTCTATCCATCTTGCATCGATGACATTCTGTCGGTCCTTCGTTTCTCGAAGTTTATAATGCGGGTTGATCTCAAGCAAGAACAACCTGCCTTCTGGTATCTCTTCATTCTCAAAGTAGTAAGTTGACATGTTGTGGTAAGCCGCAAGAAAATACATGTCGGCCTCTGTTATCTGGACATCTGCATCAAGGTCCCAGGGCATGATCTGCTAAGCTGTTAGGACACCTGTATGGGAAGGGGGGTGAGATGGATCAGCATGCCTTACGGCCAAACCACCATCCTAATAAACTTCCATGCATGAGCCAGGTCTGGTTTCGAGTAGTTAGAGAATGGCCGGGTAGGATACTGGTTGAGGTTGGCACGAACCTGAATGCCTAAGCTTCGAAATGTTGATAGGTATGTTTGTACCAAACCTCTGATGAGGACCTTTTGGTAATCTTCTTTGTACTGGTACTTCATAAATCTACTATCATAATGGGAATTCAATCTTCAATCTTCGCGTTAGCATATTTTACCCATTACGCAGCCTTATGCACATTGAACAGTGGTACCAACTTCGACTCGTCTGATCACGATTAGTATGTAGGGCTTAGATATGTTGGTTCATAAGACTCACGAAAATACTTGTATTCTGGGAAGTCGGGCGTGCCAGGGACTTCGGCTCTCTCAGCAATGCTTGCGCCGGGTGTGGCGGGCATGGCGGCGCCAGTGGTGATACATGCCGCACACAGCAGAGACACAGCCAGCCCGAGGGCCTTCATCCTGGACTGAGGGCTTTCGTCTGGATCCTGCGACGACACCCAGACGTTGGCCTGGATTGGCGACCGTGATCCGAGAGTTCTCACGACTGTTCACGTGCAATCACAGCCTAGAAGTCCCTTGATGATTAACAACGCTGGGCGCCAAGAAGGCTCCGTGAGTAAAATGACGGACTGCAAGGCCCAGTAAACAAGCGGACTCGGCGGGCGCACAATTGCGTACTTGGCAGGGAAGAATACGGACTTGCGGTTGAGAAGGAGGCAGCGACAGGAAAACACATCAGTTAAGTGCACAAGGGCAGAAATTTAAGCACGGTGAGACATGGCCGCGAGCATTGAGCTCGTAATGTAATGTCTGACATTCAGCTGTGACACTGATCGTAGCATCTAATCGGGACCTCTGTGGCGCATGCATTAGCTACCAACTTAATCAGGAGAGGCAGTCCACGTCACTCTCCACACCTTGTCTGCAGGGCTCAAATCATTCCTTCCCTAGCCGCCCAGCGAGCCAACATACCGGAGCACAGTTGCTTCCAGTGGTTCACGTTCGGGAAAATTGGAAGACGAAGCGAGACAGAAATTCCTTGGTTTGAAAGGTACCTGCCAATCGGCACGTCTTGTTGTTTCCTTTGTTCGTATATCGATGTTCTATTTTAGACACTATTCCCACTAACGCATCTTGCTTGTGATTATTGACTCTGGAGCCTGTTTACCTTGTACCTGACCCACGAACCATGTGCCCTGCGCCCGGGAAGTGGGAACACCCTTGCTTGGATAAAGCTAAAAAGGTCTGTTTTCACAGAGGCCAAGTGCTTTCATTAAGCAAGTACGAACTCAACTGCATGGGAACAATGGTATTTGATATTGTCCTAATGTCAACAGTATAGATGTACGAGAAATCCGGCAGACTAATGCGAGTGATCCAATCCGTGTTATGTGCTATTTTGGTGTGATCGGCTGCCTTGCCTTCTGTAGACTGAGTATGAGTCGAGATGGCCATCTTTACTGTAGGCAAGGAATACGCACTGAGATCAGGCCAGGATACACACGTGGCTCGCTTTAGGGAAAGTTTTCTTTACCGCAGTTGTGGCCTATACCCGAATCTAATACACAGCATGGCTATCTACTGACTGGTGACAAGGATAAGCGCCTCCAGAAGCTCGAAAAAAGGGCTAAAGCTTGTATGAGAGCGCATCAATAGCCAAAATCAAATCCAATGTTGAGCAATGTGGCTTCTACCAGAGTAAATGCAGACTTCCACGCCATGCTGAAGGCTTGAAGCGTGTTCTTTACTCAAAGAATCGCATTTCACCTTCTAGGGGAAGAGATGTTTAGGGTAGGTAGGTAAGAATATTCTCGAAGTGGTACAAGCTCCAAATGCTGACTCAGCCGAGTCGCGCCTTCGATCCGTCACCTCCTCAAGCGTGAAGTTCACACTCCAAGCAAACTCGCCGTGCATCGCATCTTCGCCTTCGGAATCGTACGGCAACGCCCCGTCGAATCCCGCCGCCATTCAAATTTGCGACACAGAGATACAACACGAAAAGGATGGTTTAGGGCGAGCGACGCCTTCCTTGCTGCCTGGAGGAAGTTCGAGGGAATGCGCCCACCTGCTTAATCAATCATGGCGGACGATAACCAGTTCTCGTCCTTCGACGAGAATGACTGGAAAGCCCAAAATGCGGCAGACGATAGAGAGATCGCGAAACTCCTAGAGCAGAGCCAAGATGGAGCATCGGGCGGCTTGAAGCTCGACGATACACCCTTTGACCAGACGAACAAAGCCGACGATGCGGAGGACTTTGAGGACATCAGCGATGACGATCTCCCCGAAGAGGAGCCCAGCGCGAGCACATCCGTGGAACTACCTGGGTTGACCGACGATGGCGAAACTAGTAACAACGACGCGGATGATCTTTTCGGTGAAGGCCCATCTTCGCCAACCGACCCAGTCCTCGGACCCCCATCTCCTGCCCCTCATGTACGGGATGCCGATGCCGCCGATGATACCCAACCGAGCCAACCATCTCCCATATTCCCTGGCATAAATTTCGATCCCGAGCCACGTTTAACAGCGAACCAAGATCCGGATATTCCCGCCCCTGCTGAGACTGTCGAGGATTTACTCAAGGCAGCATGGCCTGCCTACAAGAAAGGGCGTATTCTTACGTGGAGTGAGCTCTTGCCGGCAAAGAAGGCCATCTGGAAGGAGAAGAAGCCCCTCAAGAAGCCGAAGCGTCTCGTCACAAGCAAGCTAACGCTTGAGCTCGACCAGGATAGTGTCACCCATTTCAGACTACCTGGTCCTCCAGCGACGTCTCGAACAGAGGGCAACGACCACAAGGGGCTGGTTTTTTGCTACGACGATACGGTGGAAGAAGAGGAGAACATTGCTCAGTTCGATATCGATCAAGTAGACGAATCAGAAACTGTCATGGGATTCACGCTTCGCGATATCGAGATGGCCTGCGAAGATTGGTATACGCAGATAGGGGTGATTGAGAAAGACTTTGCTATTCTTGAAGCCGAGGAGCGGAAGGAGGCGACATCCAGAAAGCGGCTGTTTGAAGAGGAAGACGATGATGAGTGGAACGCAGAGTTCCTCATGGACGACGTGGTGGATACTCCAGCGCCTCCCAAGAAGCGCAAAACGATCAAACCTGGCCTCCCAGAAATCCCACGATACACTGCCCCATCCTTCGATAATTTCGAAGAAACTACTAGACGAGGTGCCAAACGAGTGCAGCTTGACGCATCCGACCCCCACCTTCTCATTGATCCTCAAGAATCTCAACGAGTTGCTAAGCGCCCCCGTCAAGACGGACCCGAAGGGAAGCATGTTCCGAGTGGGAAGATCAGTCGCAATTTGTTTTCGAGATTTAATATGTCCAACGATGACGCATACGAACTGCTCAAAGAAAACCACCAGAGCAAGGTGCGTGCGACACTCGGCAACATTTCCGTGGAACACAGTATGCCTGCCATCAAGCTCACCTGGCCATACTACAAAGTCAAACTTCCTGGCACAACGGACGAGTACCATCGCCCACGTTTCCGATACAAGAAGTTTGTTGGCCAGTCCATCAGGTTTGAAAAGCCAGCTCATTTCAGGAGGAAAGAAATGCGCAAGAAGATTTCGGAGGTCTTCAAGGACTCCAAGTCGCTCAGTATCAGCGACAATTCTACAGCTGTTTTGTTCGAATATTGTGAACCTAGACCTAGGGTACTCAACAATTTCGGAATGGGTAGCAAGCTTATCAACTACTACCGTCGGAAGGATGCCAAAGACGACGAACAGCTCCCGAAACGAGAGCTTGGGGAATATCGCATGTTGCTACCTGAAGACCGATCGCCATTCTCGTTGTTTGGAACCGTTGACGCTGGTGAGACGGTTCCTACTCTCCATAACGAAATGTATCGAGCTCCAGTATTCAAACACACTCCTCGAAATACGGATTTCCTCATAGTGCGCAGTACCACTGGAACAAACGGATCCAAATGGTTTATCCACAAGATCGATCACCTGCATGTCGTCGGCCAGACTTTCCCTTCGGTCGAAGTGCCAGGACCCCACAGCAGAAAGGTTACCAATGCATCCAAGAATCGCATGAAAATGCTGGCGTTCCGTATGATTCGGCACAGCAAAACTGACAATTGTCAACTGCAAGATATCACGAAGCATATTGCAGAATCCACTGATACGCAAAATCGCCAGAAACTGAAAGAATTCCTTCAGTATGATAGGAGTGGCGAGAAGGGCATGTGGCGGCTGAAGCCGGGGGAGATTCTTCCCGACGAGAGCTCTGTCCGTGCTATGATTAAGCCCGAGGAGGTGTCGCTGCTCGATGCCATGCAGCTAGGTATCAAGGAGCTCGAGGATGCGGGGTACGATCCCAGAAATGCCAACTTCGACGATGATGTTCAGATGGCAGACGCCGATGCCGATGATGGCGACGATGATGATGAGGGCAGCAAGATCGTGAAGGCTGCAGGAGGCGGAAAAAAGGCTGCCCAGCAAGAGGAGACACTTGCGGATAAGATGGCTCCTTGGAAAACTACCAAGGCATTCATTGATGCATGCGCCCAAAAGGCCATGCTTCAACTTCACGGCGAAGGCGATCCTACAGGCCATGGTCTTGGATTCAGCTTTATCCGTACATCTATGAAGGGAGGCTATATCGAGGCCGTCCAAGGCCCCCTCGCCACATCGGCGGACGCCATGGAGCGAGAAAAACGCGCCAACGGCGGCCATGCATACAATGTCAAGAAGCAGCAGGCCATGTACGAGGAGGGCATCCGGGAAATTTGGGAAAAGCAAAAATCTACATTGTCAGACCCTCAAGAACACGATGACAATGATATCGCGGTGACGGAAGATGAGGACGACCGCTTCAACGTCCACTCAGCGCCAACGCCTGCTCATATCGATGACGGCACGAGTCAGATAAGCGGTTTCACGTCCTCAAGCCGCCACGCAAAGCGAGCGATCAGAATCACTCGTGATGTTCGTTTAGCTGACGGATCTACGCAGCAACGCGTCGAAGTTGTCTACGACCCTGTGGTCATCACGCAATACATGAAGCGGAGAACAGAGGCTGATTTAGAACTAAGAGAGTACGTCAAACAATCCCTTCGCTTCGCAACATTGTCGCGAAAACCACCTCGTATCTGGCGGAAGTTACCTGCTTCTGTCAGATCACTCCATAGGTCGGCTTTTCTCGCAGAACAATGTATTAGGACCAAGTCCACATATGGCCTGGGAACACCAGGCTCTTCTACAGATATTGTTGGCCTTGCATTCCGAGCGCCTGCTTACATAAATGTCTTTACAGCATCTACAGCTCGCGGCCCACTGGCAATGCCGACCATGACCGTCTTGCAGGGATTAGGTAAGCTTGAGACTATCCCCATTTGTTTGTTTGGCCAAATTGTTAACATGTGTACCTTCTCTCAGAATTAAGCAGGAACTCGCAAGATTGGAAAAGAACAAGGCAAGACGCCAAGCTCGAGAACAGCAGAAAGAACTGCACCAGCGAGCGAATGCCCCCGGTGATGCTGGATCCCCTGGCGCGGTCGTTTCCGGCGATAAGATCGTTACGGGCACAACCCGGAAGTGTGCCAATTGCGGCCAGGTGGGACATATCAAGACAAACAAAAAGTATGGAACCCCAACCCTTCTCCCCACCCCCACGCCCGTCTTTTGATTGGTGGAGTGTCACTCTCCCCGACGATGAGGAGTCGCGTCTGTCGAGAAAGAAGTCCAAGAAGAAGAGATTACCAGCCATGGTCCTCACGCTTCAGGAATTGGACAAGCAAAAGAAGAAAGATAAGCAGAGCCAGACTCCAAGACAGAAGCACGAAGCCAAAATAGGTTGCAAGAAGCGTGCGCCGGATGGTCCGCCATCCAAGTGGCAGCTCAAGAAGCAACGTGCGAAAGAGCGTCTTGAAAAAGCGAACAGAGAGAGAGAAGAGCGAGAAGAATTGCTGAAGCTGAAAGAACGGCTGCAAAAAGAAGCTCTACAATACAAGTCAGAGTGGGCAGCCCACGATGAAGACGAAGACGCTCTCGAACCATTAGACTAATTTCTCACATTTCTCACCATCATCGACCATATCACACCACACTCACACACAACTACTACTCACACATGGTGCTCCCACGTTTACTGACTTGCTCAAAAGGTTATGCCCTCTGCTTAACGGTACCATGAACACGGACAACGGTGCTGCGGACCACGGAGGTTTCGGTTCGTACAACGCCCCTGCAGGCACGGCTGGTTCCCCATGATTGCACAATCTTTTTTTGGGGTCACATGTGGTGATACATGATGCGTGGTGAGATTTGTTTTAATGGATTTGGGATGGTTGATGATTATCTAAGACACCAACACAAACTCCGGTGTTTATTCTTTCCCTACCTGTTCAAGTAGTCGGAGGCTGTATTATTGCGAGGATCGATCAAGCACTGGCGTTTTTGGGATTTAAGGGAAAAGGCAGATTGGCTACATGTTACCAACCAAAACGAATGAGCCGCGGGGACAATGGACAGCTCAAGATGAGACGAGACGATTTGAGCTTGACGAGAGAGAAAATAGGCATGAAGGCTGCTTTAGTCGCGTAGTGGAATACGAATAATTCGGCATAAATACGAGCATGATCTGCGACTGGGTGAGGCCATGCAAGTATTTTACTTCGCCTCGGACCACGACTACGAAAGGTAAGGACCGGGACGCATGTACGTGTGCTACGTGCTACGTAGAGGCCAGGTGCCGTATGTGTGTGTGCTGCGCTGTGCAATGCGGTGAAGTGCCTCACTTGCGTGACCGGGTTGGCGGACAATTAGGTAGCCAGGCGACAGTGTTGCCTATTCCCACCCTTGTTTCATCAGAAGCTCACCAAGGTAATAAGCCCACTTTTTGTCCCCCTTCCGGACAGCTTAGCACTAAGGCGTGCAGGGGTGCCTAAAAATAGCGCAAATACAAGCTTGGAGGTGGTGTAAGTGGATAAATTTCCAATGCGACCCTGACAGAAAGAAAGCTGGTCTGGCCAATGGCGGGTGGGGGACGGCCTGCAGCTAGAGAGGCTTTGCATTAAGGCGGTAATGCCAGTGCGGATGGTGACTTGATGAGATTGCGCGCTGTTGGCTGGCTGGCTGGTCGGTGTGTGTGAGTGAGAGTGAACAGAGAGAGGAATATGCGTGTGGTCGTCAACGATCGGGGTATCGTCCGGGCGCTTAACTGCCCCTCACCACCAGCGCGAATCTGATCCAATCCGGCGGCCGGGTTGGTGCTGCGGCCGTGGGCATTGGTTTTGGGAAAATTTGTGGTCCTCGTGCACCGATGAAACGTCTTGTGATAATGCGAAGCGTCCTAGGCAGGTCTGTTGGTCCGAGGGAGAGAATGTGGCCGTGGAGGCGGAATCATCAGCGGGATGAATGCTTGTCCGGCGGGACTGCGCAGTGCAGGATCCCGCCACAGCTCCTGGTTTCCCTGTTCCCCCTTCTATCGCCTCTTGTGTTTCTCTTTCGCCAGCAGTGGCGGGAATTTGGAACTCGACCTGGCATTATACATAAGGTGAGCTGAGTGGTGACAGACATCGGTTATCTCGATGGGTCTGGGCGGTGGAGCCACTACCAGGCAATTTGTATTCTTAGTAATATGGCTAAGCCGGATACGGACATAAGGCAATGGGATTCCAGGTGGAGCAGGTCGCGAGCCAAGTAGACCGTGTTGCGGCAAGAGAAGACTTCGAGGAGACAAGTTGTTCAGGTGAAGGATGCGCAATGCCGGGAGAGACGTGTGCCGCTCAATTACTTCGCAAGCGCGTAAGCGCGATGATTGGATGGTCTTACGGCCATCAAGGCATAGGTACATGAGGAGTGCGCGACGGGTAACGAAGGCAGCGCAACGGCCGGCGCAATGGATAAGCTAGCCCGGTGTTACCATCAATCGATCGATAGATTGATTGATTATCTGCCAGACGGTACGCTGAAGGTTTCGCCGCCGCAAAGGGATAAGGTAGATCTATCCGCCGCCGTGGTCTTTTTTAGCTACACATTGCCACGGCGGCGGGAGGAAGTGGCAGTTTGCCGGTGGTCGGTCAAGGCAAGGCTCGGGATGGGGAAGAGCGCTTTCTCCACGTGGTTGCGTGAGGTTTTGCTCATGTCTCAGATTGGGAAATTTGGACTTTTCGATAGGCTGGTCCCTCTGGTCGGGAAGGCTCGGCCTCTGGTTGGCTGGCGGATCAGCTGGAGTGCAGGGCTTTTGGGGCTGTGAGCTGAGAGAACATGTTACGGTGCACATGCACTGTACGCGTTCATGTACTGCGTGCATGTAGGTAAGCTGAAGCACAACCAGGTTGGAGGTTCCAGATGGGCTGTACGATGATGACTGCTTCTGCGCAAGGTACCTGCCAAGGCCACAGCATCCCATGACATTGTGATGTGGCTGCAGTGGTTTGCTTGCAGGTTCGCTTCCCGCGCATTTGTTCGACGGGCAGCGCGGAATAGTACATTGTAGCGTGTTGCTCGATTGGGTGTGCATTAGTACTATCCAGACCTGGATATTATAGGCGGGGCTAGGTAATTGATGTGAGGTCGAGGAGCGCGACGTTTTGAGCTCAGGTGCTAAAGTCGACTGCAAAAAGCAAAAAGCCATCGAGATCTGGTTCGTGATGATGTCGTACTCGAATGCCTCGCGATATACTGTCTGGGTATATCAATACTTCCGAATCTCAAGGTCGCATCCAAAGCCTGGGTGGACACAACTCTCCATGCGTACCTAATATTATGTGAGGTAGATTGATGACCTGACGAACTGACACACTCCAGCAGAAACCCTGTCCAGCACCCTGGCATCATTTCGATGAACAACCCTAGCCCTCTAATATGGAAAAGACTCCGAGCAACCAATTCCTTCAAGCCGTTCGCGGAGGATAATCAATTCCAAAAAGGCCCTATGGTCCCAATGTTTCTGAGGTTTGATGATACTATGCAGCCCTGGTTAGCCGCCCTACAATTTAGGGCACTCCATGTCTCCTGCATGCATACAGCGTCGCAGAGAAATCACAGCGAGATCAGATAAAAAAGTGTATGGGATCGAGCGCCGCTGGCAGGTCTGCTGCAGCACTGCCACCGCGAATGAGCTAGGCGTGTGTGCGTGGGGGATGGGATGGATGGATGGCAGGTGATGCACATTCTCGCTGTACCGTTGGATGGGTGAGGAGGTGAATTGGCTGCCAGGCCAGAGATTGGTCCATCGTCCAGCAACTGTCCAGTGGATAGACCAGCTCTTCTGGTGTCGGTTGTAGAGACCACAGTTGATTGTCTTAGCTGCATGTCCTAGAAGAACTTAGGCTAAGATGCCCGTTAGGTTAGTTTCCCACGTCGTCAGAGCATAGGACTGGCAGAAGCTTGGGAGCTAAGGGTGAACCGAGAGCACTCGACTCGACGACGGTACAACTGCCGTGGCCAAAGCTTGGGGTCAAGAGAACAAACAGAAGATATCTCGACCAAAGCCCGGGCTGAGGAACAACCCGTGTCAGGGTTCAAGCCTTTGATTACCAGTACCTGCACTGCACACCTGGTGGTGAGACCGTGAGACAGGTACCTCGCCTAGTACCTTCCTACCTTAGGGCAGTTCCCCTCTCCCCTCTCCTCTCGTCTGTAACGTAATCCGGGTCGCGCTAAGCCCTCCTCATTTCGCACTGTGCAGATCCAGTACCTGCCCCGAACAAGCTGGTACCTCGCTGCCGGCCTGCATTAGGTGGGCCAGGGAGGTATTTTGGTCCAAGGTTGACCCCTTGCCCGTTAGCACCTGAGGGGACTCTGGGTGTGTCCACCTGCTGGCCCAGCGTCCAACAGCCAAGGGTTTTTCCGGTTCCCACACCGTCCCGCCCTTTTGCACTCTTCCTTTTTTCTTCCCCCTTCTAGTTTCTCAACTGGCGAGCATGAGCACAATCCGGATCATCTATTATTAGAACATTCAACGCCAGATTCAGCCCCATTGTCCTGCACCACCACTCAAACCACAGAACAGCATCACTCAAGCCTCGCTACAAGGCCCTCGCACAGAAGAATAGCTGGGTGTTCACCTGCGCAGAGCCCAAATACTGTCCCTTGTCTCCAGCGCGCATCAGAAAGCCCATCTGGTCATAAACATCCGGGATCCCGCCTACTCCCCCTACCGGCCCCGTCCACAACCACGCACAACTCTTTCCCATTCCTGTCTTTTCTTTTTGCCTTCTCTTTTCTATTTCTATTTCTGTCTCTCCCCCAAGCCTCATCATCATTTGTCGCAGAGAGCTCTAAACCACCCCTGCCCGCCACATTCGCTGCCGCTTGTGTAAAACCAAGTCTCTATCCGAGCTTTTTGGAAAGCGCGACCAACACATCCGAACTGGCGCGACTCATCCTCTCATCGCGGTCGACCTCGTCGCCCATTCGCACGACCCAGGCCCAGACCTTTGGTCGCCGGTCGCCCTTTTTATTTCGCTAGACAATCGACCGTCACTCGCGACGACACACGTGCATACGCCACAAAGATGGGTCGAAGAAAGATTGAGATCAAGGCCATCAAGGATGACCGCAATCGCTCAGTGTTTGTCGCGTCCACCCTCTCCCCATCCCCAATTATCTGTCTGGTCTACTGACACAACTTGTCCCTTAGCACATTCCTGAAGCGTAAAGGCGGTCTCTTCAAGAAGGCACACGAGCTGTCCGTGCTCTGTTCCGTTGACGTTGCGGTTTTCGTCTTCGGCAACAACAAGAAGCTGTACGAGTACTCGTCAGCCGACATGCGTGATCTGATTACTAGATACCAATACGTGAGTTCCCAACGCGTCGCACAGGATCGCATCTCAGGCTAACAATGCGCGACCAGCACGGTGGTCCAAACGAACACAAGGGTCCCTCAGACTTCAATGGCGGCAACGATGATGACGACGACGAGGAAGGCGATGGCACCCCCCTCAACCCGAAGGCCTCGAAGCGCACTTGATGCCCCCGCAGTACCACAACCAGCCGCACTTCCCTCAAATTCGCCATCACACACCTTCAGCATCTCCTCCTATGCCCCAGAATGGTACGTTCCCTGGACATCCTCACCATCGTGGACACACACCACAGCCTTCGGTTGGATCGCGACCTGGTTCAAGGAACGATGTTCGTCGCATGGGGCCCAACATGGCGCCTCCTCAGGGCGGCCATCCCGGCATGGGCTATATGCCAACACCTCCCCTTTACAATAACCCTCACGGTCAACCTGGTATGATGCCTCAACAACAGCAGCAGCCTCAGTATCCGTACGCACCCCCCCGCCGCCCCAGCAGCAGCACCAACCTCAGCATCAGCCACCACCACACCAGGGACCTCAACATCCACCGCAGCATCAGGGGCCATCGCATCAGGTACCGCAACCGCCTCAGCAACAGCCACAACCACCTCAACCTCCGGTATATATGGAAGAAAGACGATCATCTGTGCCGCCTCCTCCTTTCATGTCGCAGACTCCCCCTCAGCCTCAGCCGATGTCCATGCCTCCCGCTCGTGCTGAACCATCGCCTCCTCAAGCAAACCTCGCCCCGCCCCAGAACGTGCCTCAAATTTCTACGACTCCCCCTGAACCGGAACGACGAGAACTCCTGCCCCCACCGCCACCGCCCGAAGTAAAGAATGAGCCCCTTGATCGCCCTCAAATGCCTCTGAACACCGACATGGCCATCAAGAAACTCCCAAGGAAGTCGCACAGTATCTTCACCCCCATCGAGGAAAATCGCTCGCCGCTCTCGCAGCACTTGGCATCCTTCGCATCTGAGCCCGCTAAGTCGGAATCTATGGCCGCCGCAGCTGCGGCAAATGCTAACCGCCCACACTCGGTCGATGTGACGTCTGCTGCCCGTACCTCACCACCTCAGAACCGAGCCAGGACACGGACAACCTCTGTCTCATCTGCTACCGAGACGGTTTTTACCCCGCCCTCTCGATCCAATAGTTTCAAGACAGGTCCTGGTTCAGCGAGCGGAGCACGCCCACGGGGCCCCCGCCTCACAGTTCAGATCCCTGGTGGTGGCTCGGAGCCTAACAGCGCTGTTTCTGATTCCAACTCGCCTAAGGGTGCGACTGAGAGCACATCTCAGACATCGCAACAACAAAGCTCGCATTCGTCTGGAGTGGTTCTTCCACCGCCCTCGCCCTCTGCTGCCTCGGCACTTTTGTCTGCTGGAGCCACAGGACCACCAAACCCGTTCGCCCGTCCTCTCCCCCAGCAGAACATGAATGCCGAGACACCAGCCTCTGCACTCCCCTCCCGATTCCTTGGTACCGAGTTTCTGCCGAGTCCTAGCAGTTTCTATAACGATTGGAACTTTCGCAACGGTGATAACACCTTGCCCAGCCCGTTGAACTTTGCAACCCCAGTTGCAGGATCGGGCCCTAGCTTCTTAAGAGAGGAGACCAACTTCAACTCGAGCACTGCGTCAACCAGTGCCCCTACAGCTGGCGCAACTACTGCTACAGCTGGAGCAGGGAAACGCAAGAGTATCGGGGACGAAGAGAACGATCACAATGAGAGTCACGACCTGACCACTGATGCCAAGAGAGTCAAGGTCAACTAAGATATTTACGGATGCCATGTTGTTCTGATCTTATGACATGGCCGTTTTCCACTTCATTTCACTGCATTTTTGAGATACCACTTTATTCTGTTATTCGCTCTTCTCTGGCATACATAACCAAGTCCTACGACTTTTTTTTACTCGTTTGCTCTATCGGCGTTTTTCTTCTAGATGTGGGACTCGGATGTCCATTCCTTCTTCTTTGCTCCTCTGCCTGAGTTGAGTGGCTTGTATGGAGCCATCTTTGGATTACATTGCTTCTTTCACCATACCTCGACCAATTTTCACGGCTTTGGACCCTTCTTGCAAATTATTATCTAAATTATTCATTCATGGTTGGACGTTGTACGGACTGGGATGCATTTGCAGGCAAACACCGAAAACATTTCTATCGTTTGAAATGTCTTGGTTGATGATCACTGAAATTTAGTGATAACATGGGAGGCGTTCTGAGGAGTTCAAACACAGTGCGGTGGTAATTTGAGTTGCGTGTTTCCATTTGAGTAGATTTTTGAAGTTGCACTCTTGGCGAAGAGTGAGGATGGTATAATTGAACTCGTTTTTGCTTTACAACAATAATCTTTACTCGTGATGGTCTAAACGTGATGGTCTAAACGTGATAGATTGCCTCTTTTGGCATGGCTATTTATAGTTTAAGATGGTTTACGTGCGTGACAGAAGATCATGTCTTAAGTCTGGTCATGGATAGGTGCTCTGAGGTGAGACCTGGGAGCTGGACGGTTTACTTGATTTGCCAAGTACCTATCTATATTAAATATCTCTGATCTCTAATCATAAAGCGAGCCTCTATCATATAATGCTAAATCAACTGTAGTTCAAAACACCCTTGAGGATCCACTAAGATCTGTTAGCAAACTTCTCCAGACGCTGCAAGGCACATATCCCAAAAATAGAACCGGGAGGGGGGGAGGGGTATCATTTTAAGACTCACAACTTCCCCGTTGGCCACCTGGCTGGCGACGCGGTCAACCTCGACCCCGTCCGGCATAATGACCCTCTTACCGTCGTCCCTGAGCTCCCACCACAGCTCCCTCGTCTTGCCGCTCTCGCCCTTGAGCGTGCCCGCCTTGTTCTCCTCCCCCTGCTGCCACGGGCTGGCGGTGACGAGGTGCGCCTCGACGAAGCGCCGGAGATTGCGCTGTGCCCTCTCGCGGCCGTCCTCGCCCTCGTAGGCGTCTGCGCCGGCGGCGTGGTAGTCGGCGGGATCCTCCCACGGTTTCCGGGGCAGGGCCTCGATGGCGGAGTTGAGGGGCGCGAGGACGGTGGTGTTGGTGTGGAGGTCGCCGAGGAGTGACTCGGTGGGCTCGTGGAGGCGGACGAGGGAGAAGAAGGTCGTGATGGAGCGCTGGGTCCCGAGGATGTCTACGAGGGGGACGGCGGGCTGCTTCTGCGGTTGGTCGGAGGAGGCGGTTGGGGGCATTATGACAGGGAGGAGCGGGTGCTGTGGTGGTGAGGCGGCCGACGATGGGGTTGTGAGGGAGAGGAGGCTCGAGAGGAGGAGTACTGGCCTCATGGCTGTTTTGGTTTATGCAGAGCGTTTGGCAACAGGAAAGTTGGCAACGTGCAGTCGTACAATACTCGGGCAGATCGACGTCATTCAACTTGTGGATTGCTGATAGCCCCGCGTACTTGGACTGGTGAGTAAGAATCTCACGTGCAATCTCACGTGACATCAACGAACCAATTATGCCGCCGGTATTTTCACCGCAGTCAGCATCGGGGTTCTTTCCGACGGAGATGGCCGTTTCTTCTGTTTACAGTAATGGACTAATTATCAGGCCATTTGTTGTAAAATCAATTGGAGTAGATGCCGGGGTCTTCGGAGATGAGATTTACGATGCTCTGTTCTCGCTGATGGGCGGTTCTGTCGTCATGCGTTTCGAGGACATCTGATTTCATTAGGAGATGTAAGAATGGCCTTTCACATGCTTCGACATGTGGCCAATCAGGAGGCCGGGAAAGCTGCTCACGAAACGGAGCGAGTCAGATGATCTGGGGGACTCGTGGGGGAGGGGCCCTGGACCTAGCGTAGATGTAGAGGTACCTGGTTCTCCAAGGGAGCCGTCACATGTCATCAGAAGCCCCAAATGGCACACATGCTTGGTCTTCCCCGGCTTATTATTGCAAAATTGGATTCAGCTGATGGGGAGGATCCGTATTTGCAATTCGCAACTCAATTTTCGGTTGGTTTTTGGGGTCATGAATAGCATTTGGTTGTTAGACGGCTTCGGTCTTATGCAGCCCGGAATCATGCCATTTCGGGCTATCAGTCAGCGAGCAAGTCACTGTGGTTTGCTACCAATGGCAGCAGCTGGCCCAAAGAACACACAACGGGATAGATACGCGCGATATCGGGGAACATGGGGAAGGCAGGACAAATGGAGATTTAGCCCCCTGGATTTTTTATTCCAAATGCAACAGCAAAGGTCTTAGCTGTTGTTCCCCAACTGTGGGGACGGGGATAGAGAACCGTAGACAGGTATGTCTCCTTGCAAGTACCACTACTCCCTCCTAGTAGCAGTTGGAGGCATGGCGCTAGCGGCCAGTGGACCTGGGGTGGCGGGTATGCCGAACGCAGGCTCTGCGAACAGCGAAGGGCAGGTCCCTGAGGACGGCCGAGGAACATCGATCTCGCAGGCTGCCTGACTCGGCAATTGCCTCAGTGGCCGGGCTCGTCGCGACATTGGAATCCTGGGGAATGGGCGCGGCGGGCTGGGGTCACGCAGAACGTGCCGTGTGTCTGTAGCATGGTGCCATGGGGTGGATAATCGAGGTGCCTCGGCTAGTGCAGGAGCAAGCACAGATACGTACCGCCCGCAATCCGTCCGCCTCTACTTGGTCCTCGGCGTAAGCTCCACGCTTCCATGGACCGGGCTTTTAATTCATTCATTAGCCATCGACTGACCTCTTTCTTCCCTTCTTCCCAACTCATCCGTCTCCCTCGCCCTTCCCCCAAACACGTCGCTCTATCTCCATTTTCTGCTTCCACGATTTCTCATTTGATATTTGATATTTGATATTCGACACAGCCATGGCTCCCAGCGTGATTGTCGTGGGTGGTGGCCGTAAGTTTCGCCCTTCCGTTCCTAAGCCTTTCCGTTCCGTCGCATAGCGTCGCTGCTTGCGCCCTCACAGGGGAAGCATCAGATGATTGTCCCAACAGCATGCTGACAGCTTAATTGCATACAGTTTCCGGCCTGAGTGCAGCGCACACTATCTACCTCGCCGGTGGCAACGTTACTGTTCTGGACAAGCAGGGTGAGTTCGATCCGGGTCTTCCTCCGCCGGTGGCTGCGCTACGTCATGTGAAAGAGTCCATGGTGGTAGTCGCCGCCACTAGTCGGCTTCACATGTGAGAATACCCTTTTACTGATGGTGATGGTTTCTGTATAGGTTTTTTCGGCGGTAACTCCACAAAGGCCACTTCTGGCATCAACGGTGCCTTGACAAGGACGCAGGTCGAGCAGGGCGTCGCCGACAGCGTCAAGCAGTTCTACGATGACACGCTCAAGTCAGCCCGTGACAAGGCCCGTCCGGACCTCATCAAGGTCCTCACCTACAAGTCTGCTGCTGCCGCCGTCGAGTGGCTGCAGGACGTCTTCAACCTCGACCTGACTCTCGTTTCGCGGTTAGGGTATGTACATGCTTCGACTCCCCACAATTCATTTACACCAGTCATGAGTCGATCAGGCGATTAACCGTGCATCAGTGGACACTCTCAGCCCCGAACACACCGTGGCCATGACGCCAAGTTCCCCGGCATGGCCATCACCTATGCCCTGATGCAGCGTCTCGAAGAGCTCTCCGAGAACGAACCCCACCGCGTTACCATCATCAAGAAGGCCCGTGTGACCAGCCTGAACAAGGAGGGAAACAAGGTCACTGGTGTCACATATGAGTTCAACGGAGAGTCTCTCGTTGCTGAGGGCCCCGTTATCCTGGCTACTGGTGGCTACGCCGCCGACTTCAGCGAGACCTCGCTCCTGAAGAAGCATCGTCCTGATACCTATGATCTGGCCACCACCAACGGCACCCACGCCACTGGTGACGGCCAGAAGATGGTCATGGCCATTGGCGGTAACGGCATTGATATGGACAAGGTCCAGGTGCACCCTACCGGTCTGGTTGACCCCAAGGACCCTGGCTCAAAGTGGAAGTTCCTTGCTGCTGAGGCTCTCCGTGGTGAGGGTGGTATCCTCCTCAACGCCGATGGCGAGCGCTTCTGCGACGACCTGGGACACCGTGACTACGTCTCGGGCATGATGTGGAAGGAGAAGGACAAGGGCAAGTTCCCTATCCGTCTCGTCCTCAACTCCAAGGCCTCCAACGTCCTTGACTTCCACACTCGCCACTATTCTGGCCGTGGCTTGATGAAGAAGATGACTGGCAAGGAGCTCGCCAAGGAGATCGGATGCACCCCTGAGCACCTCCAGAAGTCCTTCCAGACCTATAACGCCATCGCTGAGGGCAAGCAAAAGGATCCCTGGGGCAAGAAGTTCTTCCACAACATGCCATTTGACATCAATGATGACTTCCACGTCTCCCTTATGGAGCCCGTGCTGCACTTCACCATGGGTGGTATCGAGATCAACGACAAGGCCCAGGTTCTCAACCAGGACCAGGAACCCTTCGAAGGTCTCTACGCCTGTGGTGAGCTGGCTGGTGGTGTTCACGGTGCTAACCGTCTCGGTGGCTCATCTCTTCTGGGATGTGTTGTTTACGGCCGTGTTGCTGGTGACACCGCTAGCAACTACCTCTTCCAGAAGGCCCTCCAGGGACAGACTGGTGCCGCCCAGCGTCTTGGCCAGATTTCTCTGCACCTCGACCCTTCTTCTCCTGGCAAGCTTACTGTTGAGTGGGCAAACGGTGGCTCCGGCTCCGGCGCCGTCCAGGCACAGGCCGCTGCTCCTGCCGCTGCCCCCGAAGTAAGTGCCCCCGCCAAGCCCGATCCCAAGAATTTCTCGGTCCCGGAGAAGGAATTCACCATGGAGGAGGTTGCCAAGCACAACACAAAGGGTGACCTTTGGGTTGTCGTCAAGGGTGTTGTCATGGACCTGTCTAACTGGCTGGAAGAGCACCCCGGCGGCCCCCAAGCAATCATGAACTTCATGGGCCGTGACGCCACTGAGGAATTCGAGATGCTGCACGACGACGAGGTTATCCCCAAGTACGCCCCGGAGCAGGTCATCGGTCGTGTAAAGGGCCAGAAGGTCACCCTCGAGTTATAAGGGGTTGAACAGCCCCATAGCTCGGGTTGAGGATCTCTAATGAGGAAGATGATGGACTTTACTGCACATAAAATGAGACTATTGTCATTACTACGATGGTCACGAGACGATGGGATTGGCCGATGCGGCTGTTTGATGGGTTCTTTGGGGCGCCTGGTGTGCTATTTATTGGCTTGCCACTGTACGGATATTGCTTTAGATGTCGAGTTTCACATTGCCAAACTATATAAAATTATATATATTTCCAAAGCCTTTCTTCTCGCTTTCCCTGCTCTGACGATAGTGAAGTGGTTGCCTAAGCACGGATTCCGGTACGTAAGTATCTTACATGTGAAGCAGAATGCAGATCGTCTTGAGCGTCATACCGTCTCATCTCACACCACTAGCTCATTTAACCTGCATAATAAGCGCTGCATTTCCTTAGGCCCAAGTGGATGTCAGAATAACAGGGACTGCCAAGGTGTTTTAATCCTGAGTTTCTAATATAGGCCACTATATGAACAGACAATAATTAGTAACAATAAGAAGAAGAAATTTAGCAACTATTAGGGAATGTTCTCTGCTTACTGCTATATAATAGGAAGTATTATGATGAGACTGTCTACCACAATAGGTCTATCGAAGCGACTTTGCAGTCCCTGTTTTTCTTCCCAGAGCGTGGATGATTTTAATAAGCGCCATACTGTACCACAAGTGTTGCATAAGTTTACTACTCCTCTTCAATTGTGGGTTCGTTCAGTAGGAGCCCAATGCCGGGCCATGAAAATGCAACTCAAGGCGGACCAACAGCCACACCTGTGTAGTGTGACACAGCTCAGCCGAACCAGAATAGTTGAATCGCGCCATCAAGGCAGATTTAAGAAGTACTTATGCAATTATACGTAGTATTGGCCACGGCATTGGGCCGTCGCCATTTCAGCTTTACCTACACAACATCTCCCTCTTCAAAACCACCCTTCTGGTCGTCTAATTCGGCATCTCTTCTGACCTCAACGCCATGCCTGGGATTATCATATTGAGCATTTTATTTACTCTATTTGTATCTTATTATATAATTCCCGAGGGAGGGTTGGCAAAACGACTTTTGCCTTGGGGCGAAGATGCTGGCCGGAGGAAAGACCGAAACAACATATCGTCTACGAACGACCGACCTATCCAGGCTGGAATTCCTTCAGAGGCGACATGCTATAGAATCCAAGAGATCCCTAAATCCGTGACAGAAGAGGAGCTTCAGCGTCAGCTGGCTCCAACTGTTGATGAGCAAGAGCCGTCCAACCTTCATTTAAACTTCGCGAGGTCATTCGGCAACTATCAGACTGCGACATTTATCTCAACCGGTATCCCAAGAAGTCTGGAATTCCCCATTGACACAGGATTCTTCGGCATAACCCCCTTATACGAAGCAGAAGATGCCAAAATAGAGTATGAAAATCCATATCGCACACGTGAGACTCAAGCTAATATGTGTAGCATCATTGCAGTTCACGGCCTAGGCAGCCATGCGATCGGCGGATTCAAAAGTAAAGGGACTAGCCATGTCTGGCTACGGGACAGTCTTCCACACGATATTCCTAATAGTCGGATTCTCCTTTATGGATACGATTCATCGATCATGAACAAGGATCATAAAATATCAATCTCTGGTTTAGGGAAAACCTCCTTGAACGCTTACAAGACCTTTCGGAAGGATACAAAGGTATGTGAAATCTCTCTTCCTTGGCAGTCACCGCGAGATTCCTGACACCGCCCAGACAACTCAAAGGCCAATCATCTTCCTTGGCCACAGCCTCGGTGGGCTTCTGATCAAAGAAGTATGTTGAATCTTTGACGCCTATTGCTTTTAACCAACTAACATTTCATAGGCACTGTGCCTCGCCTCGGATGGCGAGAGAGATTCCCAAAACCGGGACTTTTGCAAGTCTTCATACGGGCTGGTTTTCTTTGGTGTCCCGAACCTGGGGCTAAAGCACGAAAGCCTCAAAGAAATCACCCGTGAGCATCTAAACAAGCAACTCATATTGGATCTCTAAGTCGACGCAGAATCAGAACCGACTTCTTATCTTCAAGGCCTCCAGGAAAAATTCATTAGCTGCCACCGAAAGCAAAAGCCGCCAATGAAAATCATATCATTTTATGAGGAGAAGAAAACACATACTGTTCGGTGCGTTGATTCATATTCCACTCAGCTACTACCACAGTAAAATTTTGACTGACACACGTCCTAATTGGTTAGGTTGATAATACTGGAAAGCTGGGAAGAGCGGGTGAACCATGCTTCATGGTCACAAAAGAGTCAGCGTGTCGAATCGGGGTTGAGGACGATACACACAGCCAACACGCGCTGCCTTTTGATCATTCTGACCTGGTCAAATTTATGCGTCTCGCGGATCCGAGTTACAGGATTGTCCAAGATAAGCTGGGAGATCTTGTCCTTAGACGGTTCCAACCAGATATCGGTATGTAGAAGTAATGCTGCTGTATCGCTCACCAGAAAATTTAACTTGTTGTTCCAGAACTCTCTGAAGAACAGAAACGACATTGGGATGACTTGAATGTCCCCGACTACCGAGCCTTTTATAAAAATGAAGAAAAGTTAGCAAAGCCGGTGGAAGGGTCGCTTCAATGGCTAGTGAGCAAAGATTCCCAAAGGCCGCAAGGCGAGGATAGCTTACAATACGAAGACTTCGAGACATGGAGAGACAGTCCAAAACCATCTTCCCTTCTAATTCTTGGACCGCCCGGACTGGGAAAGTCAGTACTGTCAAACTTTGTGGTAAACCACATCCAGCAATTTGTCAAAGACCGGTGCAACGACAAAGTCATCTTCTTCTTCTGTAATATCAAGGACGACAACGAAAGGAACTGCATCATCAGTTCTCCGGGCTTTAATAGTACAGCTATGCACGGACAAGAGATACTTTCAGAACCTCCCGAATCGATTCCAGACCAAGGGGGAGTCCAAAACTTTTCATTCAGCCGCCTTTGATGAACTATGGCGAACCTTTGATGATATGGCGCAGAGCGGTCTACATAATCGGATCTTCTGCATTATAGACGGTCTGGATGTGTATGAGACTGCAGGAATGGAACATCTCGTCACCAAGCTAGGAGAGATGGCAGGGCGATGCCCAATCTGGTTGTTCTTTACTAGCAGGCCCGATGGCCCAGTTGGAAGCTTCCCGCCGGGAACAAAACGGAACCTCAGACAGCCCAACCATGACGTCCAAGTATTTATTACCAAACAACTGGAATTGCTGCCGAGAAGTTTCAACAGGTTTCACACCGACATTCGTGAGGGGATTTTGGGCCGTGCAGGAGGCACATTCCTTTGGATACACATCATACTAAAGGAGATTCACAAAATAGATTTCTCCAATAAAAAATCAGTCCAGCAAGTCATCGAGAAGACGCCCCGGGAGCTTGACGAACTATATACCGATCTGTTCCGAGCCGCCTCAAGAGGGAGGCATGCTGTTGCCATTCTGGCCTGGGTGACATATGCCAAGAGGCCGCTTTCTTTGAGAGAGCTGGAAACAGCAGTAGCGGTCATGCTCACCAACAGCGGCAATTGGGCGGATTGCCTCGAAGACAGGATTTTTCTCGATGCTGACCTGATCAAAGAGAGGCTGGGAACTCTGATTGATGTTATTGATGGAGAGCTGTTTGTGATCCATCAATCATTATTAGACTTTCTCAAAACTCGACCTACAATATGGCATGAAGGAGATTTGGAATTGCAGCTTCCGCGACCGAATCTCGCACTAGGGAGAACATGTATGAGATACTTGAGCTTTGGAGATATCACCATTCGAAACGATAAAATCTCAGTTGGGGAAGATTGTTCCGACAAAGAAGGGGCTACCTTCCTTCGATACGCCGCAACATATTGGCATGAACACATAGAAAGCATTGATGATGTGAAAGACAGCATCGACCTGGTTCAAAGCATTTTTATAGGTTCAAACCGTGAGCACTGGACACGAGCGCATGAGAGGAAAGTCTGGTACCGTACCTCGTCAATATTCGACATCTGTGTTCATTTTGATATTGGATGGCTTGCAAGTGGACTGAAGGATCAGATGTTCCCGAGCTTTCACACCAATTCACTGAAGAGAGCCTGGTTCAAATTGCTATGTATGCACCAAAGGTGCTCAGCCATGTATTACAAAACCACATAATGCCAGGATTTCAGATCACGCCCAAGGTGGTTACAGCAGCAGCAGGGAGTCCTCATGGGACTCTAAAGCTGCTGCTAGAGCACAGAGGTCATGAGATTCCAACCACGCCTGAGTTAGTTACAGCAGCGGTATGGAATAGGATGGAGGTGCTCGAGTTTCTGCTAGAGAAGAGAGGTAATGAGTTCCAGATCACGCCTGAGGTGGTTAAACTAGCAGCAAGGAGTCCTCATGGGACTCTAAAACTGCTGCTGGAGAAGAGAGTCGATGATTTTCCAATCACGCCTGAGGTAGATACAATAGCAGCATTGTGTTCTTCTAAGAATCTAAAGCTGCTGCTGGAGGAGAGAGGCGACGAGATTCGGACAATGTTGATATCGAGCAATCTTTGCCATGGGGAGAAGATACAGGAGATGGAAAAAGATGATTTACTAGAGTTGTGCAGAATAGCTGTTGAGAGAAGCGGTCAGTGCTGAGAAATGAACTGCTTTGAAGTCCATACAAGCTGGTGAGGCGATCAAATTATGTGGAAAAGACTGCACGGCATGTGTAGAGGGGTGGTAGGCAGGCAACGGACATCTTATGAATATAAATGTCGATAGCAGGGCCCCATCGGGAAAATATGCTTCAATATTGGGTAGCAATATCTGTTCCCTTCATATTCGCTCCATTGAACGTGGGAATGAAGTTCGTCAGGGTTAGAACCCCAAACCTGTCGTTGACCTGATGCTACTGTTCTATCCTATGTCCCAGCTCGAAGAGTTGGGTTAAAAATGGAGGCTTGGATGTATTCCCAAATGGTTGGAGTTATTTCAATAACAGGTAAATCTAAATGTCCACCCTCGCTGGTATCTCAACTCGACTTTTCCTGATTCCATCGTAGATGAGGATAGAATCAAGGAGCACTTGTGTTCCGATGGCACTGCACAAATAAAGAGACGTTAGCCTTGGCTATTTGTAGGTTGACACTTTCGCGGCGCCACGTACCAGTCCTCTTGGCTGCAATACTCTTCAGGATGATGGCTAACACCATCCTTGCAAGGGACAAATATCATCGTGGTCGGGCATCGTTTATTTGTGCCCACACTGTCGTGGCCAGCTCCGCTCGCAATGTGAAGCCAGCCATCAGGCCCGACTAGAGAGCTTGCCGCTTGTTCTACAGCTGAGATGCACTGCTTGTCAAACACGGCTGCAGGGGAGTCTGTATCGAGAGTCCATGAGATAGCAACCCCAGCACCATCCTCTTGAGCGATATCTCGAAACGACTGCAAACAACTCTGTTCTATCGCTGCGACAACGCGATCGTCGGGATGTCGAATGTCAAGCGAGAAGCTGATCTCTGATGGGACTGTGTTCGTAGAAGAGTCGATCGGCATCTTCAATATCCCTGTGGAAGCGAGGCCGCCAAATTTCTTGGCAATGGCGTTCGAGGAGGCGATCATTTTCGAGGCGGCAAGCAATGGATCCCTCCTCATTCCAAAGGGCGTGGTTCCTGTATGGGCATTCCGACCTGTGAGAATGAAAGTAAACCAGCGGTAGCCCTGAGTTCCAGTCACGACGCCGATTTTCTTCGCCGTCTGCTCCAGTATGGGGCCTTGCTCGATGTGCAGTTCGAAATGTGCCCCCAACGGGTAACCATTCACCGGATCAGAAGAACAACGTACTTCCCCAAGATAGCCATGCCTTTCCAGTTCGCTCTTCATCGTAACGGAGGGATCGGAGATATCTTGGAGGGCCCAAGCATTTACAATTGGGATATCTCCCGCCCAAACGGCCGAGGAGACCATCGATTTCGGAAACCGTGCCCCTTCCTCACTGATACGATCAAACGTCAGTCACCAATGTGCAACAATCTGCGAAAGACAACAACAAAAGTGGAAGTAAATGAGGTGAAACAGGGTACCACACGGGATGAGGGAGAAGCGAGTGTTACAAACTTTGTCCAGTTAACGATACCGACATCATACTGTGTCTGGTATCCGTTCTCTTCCATTGTTCGGAGAACTTCGACGGCGGCTACCACTCCCAGAATACCATCATATCTCCCGCCTCGAGGCTGAGTATCAAGATGGCTCCCCATAGCTGTCATTGGGGCAGAAGAATGCAGGGCGCCTGGCCGCCGGGCGAACATATTGCCCATCTGGTCAATGGTAACTTTGCACCCGAGGCGTTCGGTCTCCTGGCGGAACCAGCGCCTGACTTGCGCATCTTCGTCGGAGAGCGCTAAACGGCTCATGCCGGTCTCAGTGGGCTCCCTAAAATTAACAATGTCAACGTTGGAAGCTCAAATCTGTGCCCCTGTGAACTGGCTTCATACTCTCCATATCTATTGGCGGCGCCCCATTGACAAGTGTAGTGGAGAGTCTCCTGGAGCCGCTCGGAATTGATCTTTAGCTCAGTGAGGCACTGGCGAGTGGTGGAGAATTTTCTAGGACCGGAGAAGCGAGCTTTTGCCCTCAGACAATTGATGGTTGAAAGCATTGTAATTGCTGTGATATTGGGGAGAAAATGGCTGAGCCTAAGCAATGAGGTTGTCGAAGAGTTCCACAGGCTTTGGCGGCCTCGAGAGGCGTTCTACAATTTATGCAAAGTTGAATCCAAGGATTTAATTACCCATGATCCTATTCGCTAGATAAAGTCATAAACATCGTGGTCGGTATGATTGGCATCACAACTCCGCCAATCATGACGATTGGGTGAGTGTGTGAGAAACGGAAAAGCACTGTGCCATCATCTTTCAAGCACAAAAAATTGGCTGAGGGTCCGCTAACACACAGTGTGCGAAAGAAGCTCATCACACAAGGGCGTATCTTCACATCTGGCGTAAAGTTTTGGGAAATAGATCACGCCCTTATTTCACTATTGCATTAAGATTGCCCTGTTTCTAGAACCATGCGCAGACGATTGCCAAATCGATCACCCCTGGTCCTGACTTGAGTGAATGCATCCTTTTTCTCTCCTACTATGGCTGACGACTTCACCTGGGATGACTCTGACGGGCATCCCTCAGACATTTTTGGCTTAGACCTCTCGGACTGCACTTCTTTTGACTTCGGAGATCAGTACCTAGAAGAAACTTATTCAACTGGAAATCATGCTCCCTATCCTGGATCAATCGAAGGCAACGAGGATATAACCCTCTTGGGCTTCGGGACTCGAGAAGGTCTTGACACCCCGGGAAGGAATCAAACAGACACCACCACAGAGGCATTACACATGATATCTAGAAGCTCGTCTGGCCCACTGAAATATAAGAATGAAGGCGAAGGAGAACAAAACGAGTCATCTGAAATTGACGCAAGTAACACGCTGCTGACACCGTTAAACCTGACATCAATTGACGAGATGCCTCGACAGCTGGCCAAGGAGGATAAACAACGCCCTGTAAGGTTCTCCGCGATGTCCGTGAAGACTCTCAGAAACTGGATGAGCGAACATCTAGATAATCCCTATCCAGGTAGCCAGGATCTGCGGCGGCTGCAGTCGCAAACCGGCCTTACAAAGCGCCAGATCAGCACGTGGTTCGCAAATGCCAGGAAAAGAACCAGATTCCAACCTGCTCAGGCCCCTCTGCCAAATACAGAAGCGAAAATCGGCTCGCTTACTATCTCAAGACGTCCGCGGGCCCCGACACCGGCTCCATTTGAGCATATGAACCCTTTGCAGCGTTGGGAACACTCCCCCCCGGAGGTTGAGCCAGCCGCTGTGAGCAGTATTGCTTGCGCCGTGAGGGAGTCCTTCGGTCTATATAGCACGAGTATACAAAGCAGCGGCTCATTTTTATCTGGGGAGGATGAATCAGTGCGGTCTTTCGACCACGGCTCTTCCATCGGTGGCAGCGCCAATTCACGTTCAAGTCAAGGCTCTGTTATATCTGGTTCCTCACGAGGCTCGCTTGGGTCATCATTGAATTCATCTGTGGGCGCTTCACGGCGCCGGCGCCGGCGGAAACGGCAAGACGCCTTGCAAATGGAAGGTCGTCGGACAGTGCTGGTCCCATCTCGGAATACGTTTGCATGCACATTCTGTACCGACTCCTTCAAGACCAAGTATGACTGGAGACGACATGAAAAATCTATGCATATATCTCTCGATAGCTGGGTATGCTCTCCTGCAGGGCCGGTGGCCATTCAGCCTGGGCAAGTTGTGGCATCCTGTGTCTACTGCGGACTGGAGAGCCCGGACGAACAACATCTAACGGGCCATAACTATGCTGCCTGCTTCGGGAGGTCTTCAGAGGAGCGGACGTTCCACCGAAAAGACCACTTGCAGCAGCATCTAAGACTGGTCCATGGGTCAAAGTTCATGCCATGGCCGATGGAGGGCTGGAAGAAGGAGGCAAATCAAATTCAGTCGCGGTGCGGCTTCTGCGATGCCACCTTGTTCTCCTGGGAGGACCGAGTTGACCACCTGGCTCGGCACTTCAAACGGGATGGAAAGACTATGGCGGACTGGAAGGGGGACTGGGGATTTGAGCCGCATGTGCTGGAGATAGTCGAGAATGCGATGCCTCCCTGTAAGTTGGATTGTCTCTCTAACACATTTGTACTGGGGATAAATCTCATCCAAATTGATAAACAGATCTGATTCACCTCGAAAGCGCATCGCCTTATCCATTTACTGCCGGAAAAGGGTCGCCTGAGTCTCCGACAAGCGCATACGAACTGCTCAAAGCCGAAATTCAGTACTTCATATTAGACTACCTTGATGGAAATGGCTCGATGCCAACGGACGAAGAATTACTATACCAGGGGTGTTGTGTGATATTTGATTCAGACCTTCTGATACCAGATGAACTTGTGTCTTCCTCTGCATCATGGCTTCGGGATCTTTTCCTCTCCTCAGATGAGATTTCTCGAAGAGCCCAGACTCGACTAGTCAAGGGCAAGCAGAAGTCACGGCTCACTCCACTGAAAATCGCTGGGAAGGCAACGATATTCCAGGACTGCCATCTAGAATTACAGCTACATAATTTCGTACAGCAGCAGAAAAGCCAGAACCCAGTCCTCGAAGACGAGTCCCTACAGAAGGAGGCATGCAACATCGTTGAGAACGCGGAGGCGCTCTCACCGGCGCCCTCCAACATCTTCAGACATTTCCTACAGAGAGCTATTCTCGGATCAAGTAGGTGGATCGACCCGTTCAGAGCCCGTTCCGAGGCCCTGGTAATGGACCAGGACCTGAACAGCCTCGAGCTTGGCCCAATGCCGCTCGAGATGCCCACAAGTGCGAGACCTGGAGCGGAAGATCTTCACCTGAATCATTTCGAGTCTCACAACCAAGTGAGGCTGCCATCAGATGGCTCGAGCGCGCCTCGTAAGACCCCTAAACCGTCACCAGGGAGAGCCAAGTCCCGCCCAGAGGAGCAGATAGCAGGCCATGACGACGACGTGTGGTTGACGTCGATGCCCTTCTTCCTCAGTGGCGAGAATTCCTACCTGCGCCTGTCAAAAGATCTGTCTCGATTCGTGGCCGCGTCAGTCTCGTCGCATAACCCGAAGCGCCATGTCCCAACGGACGACGAGCTGAGGCACCAAGCTCGATGGATCGTGTATGATGAGTACGTTGACACATTGCCCTTTTGCTTAGTACTTTTGACGTTGGCTTTGGTATAAGGTTCACGCTTGAACGTGGAGAGTCCGCTAACCACAGCCGTGTCCCACTAGTGACGACCCATGGAACCAAACGCCGGCTGACAACGCTGTGTGGCTGCGTGAGTTCAAGCGCAGCATTGGCCTGGCTACAGATGACGGTGCGAGTACAGACCCGGCTGGTGCGCGGTCCGAGGGTTTGGTCTAGAGCGGGAAACCAAGACCTCCCGGGCCATCACCACCAACGACGGTGCGGGTATTGAGAAACATGACTGAAACAAGTCATTGGAATATGATGAGCTGGGCAAGGGAGTGAGCGGCGTGGGCACATTGGGGTCATGGCCACGGGTTGTTTTATTATGCGGCTGCCTAGTGTTAGTAGATAAGACGACATGCTGCACCAATGCCGGGCGGACTGGCGATGGCGTCCACGGCGGTTTTACCGATCGATGGGTTTGGGTAGAACGCTTGCTAGCGACACGACAGGCATGACTGCATGCTCCTTAGCAGCAGCCACGCATGCGCTAGCCGTTGTGATTTAATCTCTCCATGCAGGTGTTCATGAGGCAGCCAACTTGTGCGACCCCTGCGTCAGAGCAAGTGACGTGGACCATAGGGTAGACCGTAAGAGTGGGCATTAGTAGTTCGCGAGCAACGGCATGGCCCATCCCCAGTCGGTACCTCCGGTCATCGGTAGCCAGGGGAACAATCCTAATTATGGTGCGAAGGCTTGCAAATGAAACAATCTCCTAGATTTGGACAGAGGGGGAAAGGCGGAGGGGGGCGCGCGGGTGGTGATGTGCCGACTATTGCCCCATCCTGCGCCAGCCCAAAAGCGAGATACGCGCTTGACCACAGGTCTAGACGATGATGGAACAATCCTCCCGAGTCGCAGAGCCCTACGAAGCGCGAGACACTCACATGCGTTGGGTTGCTCTCAGGGCGAGGGTGGCCGGGAAAGCTACCTCCATTGTGTCCATTGACTGTAATCAAGCGTTGGCCCCTGGTCGGAATCTGGCGGCTTGGCGAGGGTAAAGAGCGAACAAAGCAGCGCACAGGAGACTAGACGACGGCCAGGGTGGGTGCGATAGGATGGGTAGGCGGACGGAGTGGTGAGGTGTGTCATGATTATTACTGCTTCTAGCGGGCAGAGGTTGCGCTTGAATGACAAGTCTCGCTGGTTCGCTGTGTAATGTCGGGTCGGCGTACAAAGGCCGCAATTGTGGCTCCCAGATTCTGAGTCAAGGGACTGGGCGCTGTTTTGCCTGCGGCTGACTGTGCTGATAAGCCGACCTGGCAGGAAAGGGGAGGAAGCTCAGCTCTGCGCAGAGGGAAATCTACCCATTGGGATGGGTCCATCTGGGACAGCGAGCGGGGACTGTGACTCTGGCCGATGGAGGGGGATACTTGGACGGCATCCGCGGGCAGGAGGAAGCATTTGCAGCGTGAAATGCCCTCTGTCAGCATCGGAAGGACCCGTCGCCCACTAACAACCGGCGAGATGGACCATGTGGTGGCCAGGATGCGCGGCATCGCAGCGCATCATGTGTCCGTGTCTGCCATACCGCCTAATTTCGTTCACACGACAAGAAGGCTACACTACAGGGACAAGATCTGGGGAAGAAGCCGCTACTCCACGTACAACTTTAACGATGCTGCCATCGCTGGATGCGGCATGGCGCAGATTCAGGCCCTTCGAAGCTGGGGCGCCGTGCATCCAGCCAATAGCAGCCCGCCAGCCTGCAGATCGCTGTCCAGTTTTTTGCCCCAGCTCGTCTGGTTCCTCGCTGCTTCCCCTTCCCTGGCCCCGTTTCCTTCTTGATTGCACTGCGAGATTCCTTCCCTCGCCCGCTCCGGTATTGATCGTCATCGCTCGTTGGTCCTTGGCACTACGGCCAACTTCTCGAAATCTCTCTCATGTACTGGACTGGATGCATGTGCATGTGCTTCGTCCCACAAGTGCCTCGAGTCCCAGCGCTCTCCGTTTGTGCACGTAAGATTCAACGTCGTGCTAGAGCGAGATCAGGTGCAGCCAACCCAGCCAGCCTGTTAGTCGGTTGCGCGTCTGCCTGAGCTGAACCGCCCCGGCCTTGGGTAATTTCTTGCCGTCTTGTTTTTTTCTTCTTCCTTACCCGTGGCGTTCAAGGAATCTGCCGAGGCGTGCATCCCAGGGCCGCTGGTACCTCTCTGTCTCGAGTATCTCGTCTAGCGGGTGCTAGTTCCTGCACAGCACTCGACCTCAGGCAACCGATGAGCACTAAGCGTCCTCTCTAGTGGGTGGCCGGTACCCTGATGATCCTGATCCCCTCTTTCCTCCCCCAACGTAACCCGCCCATGCGATGCACAGCGCCCTCCCCATGCCAAGCAAGTCACTAATGGGAGTTACATTGCCTCCCTGCCTAGACCTCCGTCCACCACCCACTTTTTGCGACCGCCCTTCTCCACTGGCTGCCCTGCCATTCTCCTTCACCTCACACCACATCAATCAACGCATTTGCTTCACCGACGACGACACGGCGACCACGACGCTTGCATCGCTCCCGCGTCACCGCCGATAAACGAAACATCGACCTCCTCCGAACGATCTTCCCCTCACCGAACCGTGGATTGACGTCCGAAACCCCGACACCATGGCGATTGCCATGGGCTGGCAGAAGCCTGACAATGTCGCAGGCACGTCAGCGCCGGCCATCATGGTAGGCCTCTTCGTTGCCACGGGAGGCATACTTTTTGGATACGATACTGGGTAAGTTCATTTGCAACCTACCATTCTATCTCCACGCCCAGCCTCATCTCGACGGTTCTGCGGCTGCCTCCAATCCATCGGGTTTGGACTCGAGACTCGAAGCCATTACCAACCCACTACGAATCGACTCCCAATTGAAACCAGATGGACTGGACTCGGGAAAAACACAACATACGATGGAAAAATTATGGAAAATCAGACGGAACATAATTCCACGCATTTTTCTACGTTCGCGGAGGGTGGTCTGTGTGGAACGAAAAATCAACCTCCGCTTCGTGATTGCTTGAAAGGGCATGGGCAATTCGGCTGACACCCTTTTCTTATAGCGCGATCAATGGGATTCTGGCTATGCGTGCATTCAAAGACCAATTCGGAACCAACTGTTACGACAGTAAAAACCAGCTCGATATTTGCCCCGAAGATTCATCGATAATTGTCGCGATTCTCAGCGCTGGTACGGCTTTCGGTGCACTACTTGCCGCACCCGCCGGCGACAATATTGGCCGCCGTCGGACTCTCCTAATAGCTGTTGGAATATTCTGTGCTGGTGCTATCTGCCAAGTTTGCGCGCAGGCAACACCTCTGATGCTCGTGGGAAGGTAACGCTCGTCTCGTTGTGAAGTGGAAATTTCATTCTTCCTTGGGAAGCGGGATGCTGACTCAGGGCCACAGGTTCCTTGCTGGAGTTGGTGTAGGAATGATCTCCGTGCTCGTCCCGTTATATCAATCCGAAATGGCCCCTAGATGGATAAGAGGAACTCTTGTCTGTGCCTATCAACTCTCGATCACAATTGGACTATTATCGGCATCCATTGTCAATGTCATTACGGCTGAAATGAAAGACTCTTCCGCCTACCGAATTCCCCTGGGACTTCAGCTTTTCCCCGCTCTCATCCTCACTGGCGGTCTCATGTTTCTCCCAGAAACACCTCGGTATTTGGTGATGAAGGGAGAATACGAACTGGCTGGCATTTCTCTGAGCCGACTACGACGCTTGGATATCACCCACCCAGTCCTTGTTGAAGAACTAGCGGAAATCAAGGCCAACCATGCATACGAGTTATCTCTGGGTTCAAATAGTTACAAAGACCTGTTATTCGGAACGCCGCATCTCGGTCGTCGTACTATTACTGGCTGCACCACCCAGATCCTGCAACAGCTTTCCGGCATCAACTTCATCATGTATTACAGCACGACCTTCTACGATGGCGCTGGCGTCCAGAGCCCATACACCAAATCGCTCATTAACAACGTTATCAACGTTGTTGCGACCATTCCTGGATTGTTAGTGATTGAAACTTGGGGTCGACGCAAGCTGTTGATGATTGGAGCTATCGGGATGGCCACTTGCCAGCTCTTCATCGCCACATTCTCTACCGCCGCAGGCCACGATTTACAAGAGGCTGCACAGTTGATCCTCGTGGTGTTCTGTGCGATAAATATCTTTTTCTTCGCCGCTTCATGGGGTCCCGTTGCCTGGGTGGTTACCTCGGAAATTTACCCTCTTAAGATTCGTGCCAAGGCCATTTCTGTTTCAACAGCGTCGAACTGGCTCTTCAACTTCGGAATCGCCTACAGTACCCCCTTCATGGTGGGAACTGCCCCACGTTACGCAGACTTTGGGCCTAAGATTTTCTTTATCTGGGGTGCTTTTTGCATACTGTCTGTTTTCTTTGTTTGGAGCATGGTGTACGAGACGAGCAAAATGTCTCTCGAACAGATTGATGAGATGTATGAGCGCATTGACCATGCCTGGAACAGCAAGAATTTTGAGCCCAATTGGAGCTTCCAACAAATCGTCCACGAAGGATTGACGACAGGTGCGCAGACCACTGCACCTCACGAACTCCAATCGACAACATCACAAACTAGCGCCGACACAACTCTGGGAGACACTGAATCTTCCGGAGCTACTCAAAACAGCGAGACGAACAACGGCTCCTCATCAAGTCAGGACAAAGCCCAACCAGTAATGGCGCATGTTGATTTCACATATTAACCCAGAGCATGTCTTTATATATATCCCTTATTGTTGCTCGAGCACTTCTCTCTCACTCTCTCTTTCCCCAGTTCGCATGAAGTGGAATTATTGGTTGGAATCTCAGCGTCGGAGTTGGTGCTAAAATGGAGTTCTGGTACTTGCTACCCATCTTTTTTTATTTATTGTAGTTTTTTCTCTCTATTTTTTCTCTTTTTGGGTAACTTGGGGCGGCGACTATCAGTCAGATATGGACAATCAGTGTCTGTTTACGAAGCTTTGAACACCGAGACCCCATCTCGGCAGATACTGAATTTAAGGGAACATGGATAACGTTGGATACCCTGGAAAGAGGGAGGCGCTTAATGTAGTTGATTGCATCCTCTTCATACGAAGATTGCAACAACGTATTAAATAGGATCATGGAAAACGGTACGGCCTGGATCGGGGGTGAAGCAGTCCCAAGAGGATCGTTAATGTCTTTGATTCCGCAAAAACTCAACATGTCATCTTGATTCATGTTACGAAAGAATCCATTAGGGTCGCAATTACTCAATACATCAGACTCGATTGAAGGTCCGTCTATCTTGACCACCCAAGCAATCACATTTCTGCCACCGAAGTGACCATATCTCCACCACCCAGGTAGCCATATCTTGCTATCAACCCACGTGCCAAGAATGAGGTGTTATGCCACTCGATAGATGACAATGAAGAGACGTTGGGCGTTGTCCATGCTTTCTCTGGGTCTGCTTTGACCATCTGGGGTGCATAGTTGACAGCCCGTTTCCACATTGTGGAGCTGTGTAAACGATTTATTTGGTTTGTGGCAAGTCTGTGTGATGCGTTTTGATAGAGAGCTAAGGGAGATTTCCGTGCTCATAAACAGAACTGCATACACATGATGCGTGGAAGGTCTCTTAACCAAGCGTTCAACCCAGATCCCCTCTGGGTATAAATTTTCCCTACTGCGAAGCCTGGAACTTGCCGAATCTCTTCTCTTCACCGTATCCCGATCGGATTTCTCTGAAGTCTCGTCACTCATATTGCGAATTTCATTTCAACGAAAACGAAACAACTCAAGAAAAACAAAAACATGACTGGCCACCCGTTCATACATACCATGAACACCTCCCACGAGCCCCCGGGCCTCGCTACCAGGGCCCATGCCCCGCAGGTTTTTCACACCAGGAGCAATTCGGCGTACCAAGCTGCAGCCCGCCTGAATACCAACAGGATGATAACTACTTTGCACAAGTAGAGCATCTTAAGCAACGCCTCAACACGTCGTTGGAGCGCAAGCCCAATGTAAAAAAGAGAAAAGCAGGGCGGTCGGGTGACGAGGTCAACTCGCACAACCAACCCCCCCATGACTACCTGAGAGGAGAGTTGGATCGAAGTTTTACGTGTCCCATGCAAACACCCTCTGAAGGGCCAAAGATAAGGGAAATTCCACGCCACCGAGTCGAGGCTGTAGCCGTAGGAAGGCCGTTCTCTTGGATAAACACGGAGGCGATCACTCCTGAGGTGGTAAGCCTGCCCGAGCCCGAAGAAGAAGCGGTTGATGCAACACATATGGACCCCATGGCAGAGTCTCCCCCGAGGAATATGTCATGCCGTCACGTTGGGTGCAGGTCACGGACGCACAGTATCTGCTTCTTAAAGACTTCCAAGAATTTCAGGAACGACAGCGCAAAAGCTTTTACCAACACCCTAATACCCATATAAGGCCTCACGGGTCGCTAGAAAGCGACCCAATACCGGCGTGCTACAACTCCGTTGTGGCCAGAGCAGAGGGATCAAGTGGTACGAGCAGTCCTGTACATCCCACATACAGCGAGCGCATAAGTCGGGAGCCTCGCAAACCCAGAGAACCGATCAGCAGAAATAGCAGCACAACGAGCAGGAACAGGTTACGGCGCTTGACGGCGCGGATGCTCCACATGATTTGATTTTGTCGCGCCTAGGATGGTGTGCCCTTCTTTTTTAGCCGCGATGGCCATTTGTTTTCCTTTGTTTAGCGATATCTAGCGCTGATTCCTTTCTTTAGGGATTGATACCCGGTGGATTTCCTTTGTTTAGCGATTCTGGCGCTTATTCCTTTCTTTAGAGATACTACTAGATGGGTTCCCTTTGTTCAACGGTGCTAAGCGCCGACCCCTCTCCTTAAATATAATACCAGATGGATTATCGAAACCATAGAAATGCTACTTGACTTGACATTCGTTTGTGAACTAAGAGTTCGCTCTTGTATGTGGAATACACCCATGCTATTGTGATGTGCTTAGGCGCAGCATCGCTCTGGCCCAATCTCGTAGTCTTAATTCTAGTCGTTATGGATTAATTTGGCCTGAGGGTGACAAAAATCTGTGACCGTATCCTAGATAATTTTATCTCAGACATCAAGGAGCTGAGTATTGAAAGATGGAAGAGGAGTTGTGAAAGAGTGTTCACTGAGCACCTCTTCCTGCCTGAGCCTTTTCCATACTCTTCCATCTAGCTATAACACCGCTACAATTGCCATACCGCGCAGATATCAACTAAAGTAGTAAATGGTTTTCACACAAGCCCTAATATATCAAACAAACAAGTCAACTAACGAGATGGGTCGCATGAGATGGGTTGGGGAGGAGGATGGTGTGGACACCAGCACTCATAGACTAGCCCCCTTATGCAAAGTTCAGTGGCCAACATTTTATCAACAAAGATAGTGCTAATATATTTGTATTTCATGATAAGACCTCTAGTTTTAAAGTGGTGTAGAAACTAAGTGAAGTTTGAACCAGCTTTGCGGAAACTTAGCTGGGTCTGGATGGTACGGTCTGGATGACCAAGAATCATAATTGATTTACATCTCATGATGTAGCAAGCTTAAATTTTGTTTATTTCGATGTCTCTTCGTGTGCTGATCTCCTCTTGATTTAAAATGGAAGTTAACGAGGAAGGTTGGTGACATGAATTGGGGTATTAGGTGCAAGTGGGGGGATAGCCGCTACCGTCCAGGTGCATTATCCGACGCCCGATGATAACCAGCGGCACCGAACTAAGATGAGGGAACATAGCCGCAAGTTCATGATAAGACGTCTGGTGTGGTGGATGACACCCCACAGCGTTCAGAGATAACATGCAGCCATCCAGGATCCGGGATCCTTGGTATCTGCATGACTCTTGGTTCAAGGTGCCTAGACCAGGACTGACGGTCCCCGATCGAATGCGGGGAAGCTGGAGGCCAATCAGCCAAGTGGATTGACAAATGGCAGATAACCAACTTGACCAAAGATTGCCGACTAACGAGTGTAGCTTGTATCTTGGTGTGCAATCGGCATCTCGGTGTGCGCCTGCTTATCAGGGTTCGCTTATCGGACATGAGTAGACTTCGTTGTTGCCCCTTCATCGATCTCCCCTAGTCGCATGTCATCGCCATCTATCTCTTTTTGCCTCACCAGTGATGTTCTGTCTTGTCTGTAAGAATGCCTCGTCCAAAGGTCCCAGCGCACCAGAGACAGAGAGTGGCCGAGGCCTGTAACCATTGCCGCGAAACCAAGAGGCGGTGCACTGGCTCGCCGCCATGTACTCAATGCCTCCGCCGTGGGCTTGCCCAGGAATGTTATGTCACATATGCGCCCCGTGGCTCCAGAGCAAGGGCGAGAAGGCAGCTTGACGCCGCTGTCGACTCCTCATCGCACTCATCGCAGTTTCCACAGAGGATGTCGGTTTCCGTCGCATCTGCAGGTGTCGTAGCCTCGTCAGAAGGAGACGAGACCGACTCTCCCAACCAGGCCTCGCAGAGAAGACTGTCGCTGGTCGGTTCGTCAAACTTTCAGCCCTTGTCGCCGTCTGATTCTCGCCCTGACTCCGATGCTGGGGCATCTCCCTCCATTGTTCAAACGTCGCGAATGCTATTGAACCTTCGTGGCGAGAGAGGTACTGTGATAGCGCATGCCATTCGAAGTGATTATGTACTGACTTGATCATCTTCCAGTCTTCATCGGCGGTGCTGCGTCGATATCATTTCTTCAAACGGTGCGAGGGTTAGTGGCAGAGCAAATTGGGCCCTCGCCATTCTCACACAATGAAAAGAGCGAGACAATGCTCGAAGTCGAGTCTCCCCGAACCATCAGGGACGCTGAGCCAGATATCCGTGACCCTGAATTGTCGGAGGAGCAGAGATTAAAGTACATGAGATGCTATTACGCGGTGGTAAGGGACTTGCGACCAGTATACGGCCGACTCACTAACACACCCACAGACAGAAGGTTTCCTCCACGTATTTGACTCGACACATCTTGAAGATTTGATAAAATCCAATGGCCAGGGGACTAATAAGGATTCGAGAACGAGGTATCCTCTAAGACAAGCCGCAGTCGATCTTGTCATTGCCATTGGCGCCCAGTCTGAATCTCCCTCAACCGCACGGTCGGTAGGCCAATGGTACTTTACCAAGGCACGCGAGCGTGCTTTCGCTTCGTTCCTCGAGGACCCTGATTTAGACATGGCCAGGACTTTTCTGCTTATGGCCTTTTATATGCTTGGTGAATGCAGAAGAAATTCGGCGTTCATGTACCTGGGCGTCGCTGTGAAGGCGGCTTTGGCGCTTGGGCTACATAGTCGAGCATCGTTTGGACAGAAGCCAGGGCCCACAGACATGGTAAGGTAGGTTTCATGAATTCGATGAATACTCCTACACCAATTTCCACGTCAGAGATCTTACTTGTCCATTCAGACTCCGCGTATGGCTGAGCATATGCGTCCTCGACAAGCTCGTTAATTCGATCCTCGGACGACCCTCTACCACTGCCAGAATCGATTCAAATAGCGAGTCCCTTCTCGAAGACCTCAACGAGCCTCTCGACAGTACTATAGACTGGCTAGTAGCATCAAATAACATCGTGACCATCATCAATGAAGTCAAAGACAAGATCTACGATCAAAAGGAGATCACAACTTCCGTCATTGAGAACCTTCTCCAGGCAATTGATCGCTGGAAACGGGATTTACCGAAGTCTGTTGGCGGTATGAGCTTGACAGAAGATCAACAGTCTGGAGCCATGCAAAGAGGTGTCATCGCCAAGGTGCACATTTCATGCCTATACTATTTTGCGGTTACGCTAGTTACCCGGCCCATTTTGATGTCAACCCTTGCGTCGCAACCACCGAACGAAAATGTTCCATCTCAGCTGGCCACGGCTTGCCTTGAGGCGGCAATGTACCTATCCCAAACATGTCTTGAAGCACTCAACGCTGGCCTGCTCCAGGGAAACATGTGTATCATGAAGTAAGTCTCCCCTCCTTCCGTTTATTAACTACTCATATCTAACAAATATCTCTCAGGGCCCTTATATTTGCCGCTGGATTGGTTCTTGGATTCGAAGTTTTTGCCAAGAGATCGGTGGAGGAGGAGATCGAAGGGGCTTTCCAAGGCTCCAAAGAAGTACTCGAGTTTTTATCTGTGCAGAGCCCCCAGGCAGCTCATTATCTGGAGATTCTCTCGTCTCTGTCGAGCGCTATCTCCAGAAGACGGGCGAGCGAACCTGGCACTAGGAAGAGCCGATATGTTTCCAAGCTCTTCAGCCTGGCATCCTCGCCAGCGAACCCGGAAGCGCAGGCCCAAGACGAGGAGATTTATTCAAACCAAACTCTGTTCGGCACACCTCGCCTGGAAGACACCAATTGGTCGTTCCCTGAAATAGACAGCGGTGAGCTCAACCTGGATTGGGAGAGCCTGAATATTTCTCAGTGGGACAGTTTTCCCTTTGTCTAGCTGGTTGATGGAAGAGAAAAATGTATTAAAGCTTTGGATCGTGTTTTGTAAGAATACTCTAGCTACTGATATTTCTGAAATTGATCTTAATTGACAATGAACCGCCTTATGGATACGTAATTCATCATTCCTACTGCGGCCCGCAACCTGTATTCAAAGGCCTGCATACCGAATTGATAGGGTTTTCTCAAACTTCGGTACGATAGATAATAAAAACCACATCATTCAATGATTAGAGATGCTCGCCGGGGCTCCAGGTATTGCGCCGGTGCATTATCCGGAACTAGCGGATATGAACGAGCTCATGAGACGACCTATCGACAACACCAAAGCGCCCACCTCCTCCTTAGCGATAATAGCATGCGGATATGTTCTTAGACCGGAGATGTTCTTATCTCTTGGAGTTTAAGGGTGGCGTTAATCCGGTGGGTGGGTGATGACGGCGAAAATGCTTCACGGCATCGAGGATATATGAGTGTTCTACTCCCACTTGAGCCTGCATTCAGCTTGCTCTACACACCAAGATATCAATCATTCATCATCTCTATATTCTAAGCTTCCAAGTCTAGAATAATCCTCTCAATCACCACACATAAAAATGTCTTGGAGACCTCTCAGCGTTGGCGTCGTCGGCGGTGGCATCGGCGGCATGTCCGTCGCCATCGCCCTCCGCCGCGCCGGCCACGAAGTAACCATCTACGAGAGATCCGACTACGCGGGCGAGGTGGGCGCCTCAGTCTCCTGTGCCGCCAACGGGACGCGGTGGCTCCACGAGTGGAACGTGGACGTGGCCAAGGGCGACCCGGTCGTGCTGAAGAAGCTGATCAACCGCGACTGGAAGACGGGCGAGCCCGTCAGCGTCTACGACCTGGCGGATTACGAGGAGAGGTGGGGGTATGTGTACAACATGTTCCACCGGCAGTACATGCACTCGATGCTGAAGGACTCTGCCTTGGGGGAGGGCGAGGGCCAGCCTGCGAAGCTGTTGGTGAACCACAAGGTTGGTCGAAGCACATGGCCTTTGAAACGTGGGGATCATAAATGCTAACCGGTCCTTTTAGTGTCGCGAGATCGATCTGTCAACGAACATCATTACCTTTGACAACGGAGTTACTGCAAGGCACGACCTCATCGTCGGGGCTGATGGTATCGGGTCGGCTGTCCGAAGAATCATCGGTGTTCACCCAGCAAAGAGGCCCGCCGAGCAGAGCTGCCTTCACTGCAACGTCAGGACCGAAGACGCCGTCAAGGCCGGTCTGGTTGACTACTCCGAGGACGCCGCCCTGGAGTACTGGGGCGGCCAGGAGGGCAAGTGGGATAAGATCGTCCTCTCCCCCTGCAACGGCGGCAAGCTCCTCTCCTACTACTGCTTCTTCCCCAGAGATCAGGGAGACTACTCGAACCAGGCGTGGGGCACCGAGGACCGTCCTCTGGAGGAGCTCCTGAACCCTTACCCGCAGCTCGACAGGCAGGTCTTCAAGCACCTGGAGATCGGGACGGAGATCCAGCCATGGCGTCTCTGGATCCACGACCCTTATCCTTATATTCACAAGGACAAGGTCTGCCTGCTGGGAGACGCCGGGCACCCGATGATGCCCCACCAGAGCCAGGGGGCCTGCATGGCGATCGAGGACGCCGCAGCCCTCGGCATCCTGTTCAACAAGAAGTACTTCAACGGCGACGTGGCCGAGGCCTTGGCCGTGTACGACCAGGTTCGCCTGCCTCGGGCCACTCGCGTCCAGGCCGCCGCTGCCAAGGCTGCCTACAACATCAACGAGAGAATCGGTAAGTTTTAAACAGCAGCAAGCGTGGTGAGTAATCTTAGCAGTTACTAAGACATCTCTCACAGGTTTTTCCTTCAACAAGGACTGTCCAACATACCAGGTTGAGGACCAGAAGAAGGTGTTGACGATTGAAGAGATGAACGCGTAAGCTTGGCCGGGAACTGAAAACCTTAACCTGACCCTGCGACTTGTTGCTAACATATGTAATTTGCAGATATGACATGTATAGAGATATTGAGGAGAAGCTGGCGAAGGTGAGGGGCCAGAAGTTCATGGCCAAGTTTGTCTGTGGCCTCCCCATTGGGTTGGAGCTTCCGAACGGTGTCACTATTGGAGCATAGTCAAAGGATTTCTTATTTTAGCATTCTCAGTTTATTTAAATAAAAGAAAGAACATTGGTTTGGAAGTTTTAATGCCCAAAAACTCTGTATTGGTAGAATGTCGTGACGGATTGGGACCATCGGATTATAGATTGGCCAATAACGCGTGAATATGAGATGAGGCATGACGAGTAATAATGCATTTTATAACGATAATTTTCACGCTGTGTATTGTTTTTTCTCATAGATCTAACATGAGATGTGATATGAACCCGCTGTTGGAGGAAATCAAACAATCGGTGTTCTGGTACCGTACATTTCGTTGCAGCCAAGCAAGGCCTTTATGCTAGGAATTTGCAGGCTTTCTTCACGGTCTGGTGGCATATCAGACGCGATTAATGCGTCTATTCTATCTTACATTCATCATAAATGTGTGCTTTCCATACGAGAACCCTTTTGATGATGTGCGTGGGCAATGCTGCTGAACCGCCGGTTACAGGGGTCTGATCCAAAATGCGGGGAGTCGATGCGGGGGTGGGTCTAGTCACTAACTGTGCAGTTGCTTCAGCGGGCAGACAATCTTGAAGTGAGGCAGTGAGGCATCAGGTACCCTTCCGAGGTGACAACTAATTACAGCTCGGAAGTATAGACTGTTCAGATTTCATACCTATCACCAGTGGGCGTGTACGCGCAAATCCAAGCGGTGGTTGCGCTGTAACGCGGGTCATTCTGGTTGCGTACCGCCATGCTATTTGGCTATAGGTGCATTAGCCGCAGCCATCTCGGGCCGCTTCTCGCCCAGCCGGATATCACACATGTTTGCAAAGCCATTACAACCCGAGCCCTGTTACCAGCGGGAAGACCCTACGTAGCCCCGGATGAGTACTTTTGACAGGCAATCAATCATTCCTGTTCGCATGTGTAAGCAATCTACAAGCTATAAGTTACTTGAGCAGCTTCCTCGAGTGGTATGGGAATCATTCCTCCCCTGATCATCAATTAATCCAATTACTCTTTGGAACCTCATTTGAATTATTTCGCCATGTATGGAAAAGTAGCCCTCGAAGAGGCATTTGCCCTGCCCAGATTCCAGGAGCGGACCAGGTGGTGGGCTTCGCTGTTTGCTGTTGACCCCGACAAGCATGCTGCTGAGATCACCGACGTCACAAACCAACGCATCAAGTACATGGACGAGCATGGCGTTGGATATACCATCCTCTCTTACACAGCCCCTGGTGTTCAGGACGTATGGGACCCCAAGGAAGCCCAGGCATTGGCCGTCGAAGTAAACGATTACATTGCCGGCGCTATAAAGGAGCACCCTGATCGCCTGGGCGCTTTCGCGTAAGGCTTATGGACTCGAGCATCAATCAATCAACATAAGAAGTTTCTAACCATTGCAACTTGCAGGACTTTGTCGATGCACGATCCCAAGGAGGCAGCCGATGAATTGAGACGCACAGTCACCAAGTATGGGTTTAAGGGCGCACTGGTACGTGATTCTCAAACAATAGCCTTTCAAATATCCCGCTTACCGTCTATTGCAGGTCAACGACACACAGCGGGCTGGTTCAGATGGGGATGACATGATTTTCTATGACGGACCTGAGTGGGATGTCTTCTGGTCAACAGTAACCGAGCTAGATGTACCATTCTATCTTCACCCTCGCAATCCCACAGGCTCCATCCACGACAAGCTGTGGGCGAAGCGTAAATGGCTAATCGGCCCGCCTCTGAGCTTTGCTCAAGGTGTGAGCCTCCACGTCCTCGGCATGGTGAGATCCCTATCATGGCATTGTAGTCATTGGGGCCAATGTTAACGATGACAATCCTAGGTTACAAACGGAACCTTTGATCGCCACCCAAAGCTACAGATTGTGCTCGGCCACCTCGGAGAGCATATCCCATTCGATATGTGGCGTATCAACCATTGGTTCGAAGATGTGAAGAAGCCTCTTGGACTCGACTGCAAGTTGACTATCCGCGAATACTTTGACAGAAACATCTGGATCACGACAAGCGGCCACTTCTCAACATCCACCCTTCAATTCTGTCTCACAGAAGTTGGCGCTGACCGAATCCTATTCTCTATCGACTATCCCTTTGAGAATTTCTCAGACGCATGTACTTGGTATGACGCTCTTGCTATCAATGACGCGGACAAGAGGAAGATTGGAAGGGACAATGCCAAGAAGCTTTTCAAGTTGCCAAAATTCCATGATAGCGAGAAATAAGCAAAGCAAACATAGAAGACAGCCAAAAAGGCATGGCTATCATAATATAAGTGCTAGCTTCTTGAATTGTCGTGTCTCAACTTACGTCGGCTTCCAGTTATCCCTTTCCACTTGGAGGTGATAGTGTCATACCCTGATTATGTAGCCCTAACAAGGACAGCTGTAGGATATCTAAGTAACGTGGTTCAACTAGTAATAAATAGGCCCTTCCTAGTTTATTTCTCGCCAAAGGTGGTTGCCCAATGGATGTAGTTTATATAACCTTGTGAGAAGAAGAGCGATACCATTACCACAAGCATAACAGCACTCAGGTGGTAAGAAATAATATCAGATTATCTATTAATAATAGCGAATAAGTCAAGTTAGTCTACCTCAATCAGAAGAGAAGAACGCATTAGCACCCGGGAGCCTATAGAAGGGCTGAGTAAAGCCTAGCGTTGTTTGAATAGGCAACGGTGAAAGCGATTCATAGATATATTGCTTGCGTCGGAGTGCTGTCTGGACCTGTTTAATTACCTACATAAAATCAAGCAAATTAAGCTCGCGGTTCTGGAGAAAGATCCGGATGACCTATGCAGAGTGTAGATAGTCGCTAAGTTCGATAGAAACAGGGCTAAATAGTCCGATAGATACACGTTGTAACTGCGCATATCGAGAACAGCTGTATTACCTCCAACTCTCAACGGTTGGCATCGACGCGCCCTCTTTTCAAAGACTCGCATCTCTAAAGCACTATAACTATCATCGCTCCTACTCAAAATCCCGGCATCTCAGTGGCTATTCTCATTTCCTGTACAAAAAGCCCACTTATAGTGCCTACGCAATGTCTCATTCCTCGAACCACAACAAGACATACTCTGCACACCTCGATTTTCCCAGCTGAATAGGTAATGCCATTTTGCCAAGGCTCACCCTCCTTCTACCAGGTCCAAGGATAGTCAATTATAATAATGTGAGTTCTAAGGTGATATCCACCTATGGATGAACTAGTTCCCCGTTGACAAGGATATTTTGATTGCTGACATCAATTGCAAGGAGCAAGCGCACGTGAAAGCCGCATGCCGTTTAATTGCCATTTAAGGTCATTCCCTCGGCAAGCTCCAACGCAGCGATTTCTATACTTTCCGCCAACCGAACTTAGGATTATATTAGCCGCCAACAGAGCTGTGGGCCCTTCCGTGACTACCGCTCGACTCTTCAACATCTCGGAACATATACTCGATCTAAGAAGCGGCATTCATTTGTATCAAGTTTCCCAAGATGGCGAATCAAGATGCTTCAACAGACGCCAAGGGGCAAACATATGCGGTCCCTGATCCAACCAGCTATGCATCATTTCAACGCCAAATCTATCAATCTCTTCGAGCGCCCCTATTTTCGACAAAGCCGTCCGAGTGGGAATCATTGGCAAAGAGCAAAGTACCGCCGACGAGCTTTGGATACGTAGCCGGCAATGCCAGCAGTGGTACTACAGACCGTGCTAACAAAGCCGCCTTTGATCGCTATCGTCTTCGGCCCCAAATGCTGGTCGACACCACCGTACGGGATGTGAGCACAACCTTGTTTGGGACCACCTACAAGAGCCCGCTCATCGTCGCGCCCATTGGAGTCCAGAAAATCATGCATCCCGATGCCGAGGAGGCAACGGCGAGAGCCTGCCACAATGTGGGTATTCCCATGATCCTATCATCCGCCGCCACCAGGACAATCGAGGAGGTCGCCGCGGCAAATGCAGATGGAGATCGCTGGTTCCAGCTCTACTGGCCAAAGCCGCAGCGTGAAGAAATAACAGCCAGCCTCTTGGGCCGGGCCAAGGCTGCCGGCTATCGAGTGCTGGTTGTCACTTTGGACACATTCACCATAGGCTGGAGGCCGATGGATCTGGACACATCCTACCTTCCCTTTGTCTATGGCGAAGGCTGCCAGATCGGCCTCTCTGACCCAGCCTTCACCAAGTACTATGAGAAATTGCAAAATGATGATCCTCGCAGCATCGCACAGAAGTTGGCTGAGTTGTGGTCGATCATGTGGAGGCCGGGTTCAGTGTACGGGGCTGCAAGAATTCTTACCAATGCCAACCTCATGAAGAAATCGATTACCTGGCTAGACGTCATGTACTCGGGCACATACCGGAAGTGGGAGCATCTTAAGGTGCTCAAGGAGCTGTGGGATGGCCCGATTGTCCTCAAGGGAATACAATCCGTCGAGGATGCCCACAGAGCTATTGATTATGGGATGGATGGAATCATAGTTTCGAACCACGGTGGCCGACAACTCGACGGCGCCATCGCATCTCTTGATGCGCTAGCAGAGATCGATGCAGATGAGAGGGTTAAAAACTCACAACTCACACTCATCTACGACAGTGGTGTTCGTACCGGATCCGATGTGTTGAAAGCTCTGGCACTTGGTGCCAAGGCTGTGTGCATCGGCCGGCCATATGTATACGGTCTTGCTGTCCACGGGCAGCAGGGCGTTGAACACGTGTTGAAATGCTTGCTTGCAGACATGGACAACTCGCTCAGTAACTGCGGAAAGGCGAGCATTCACGACCTGGGCAGGAATGATCTTCAGATCAGTGTACAATCTAAACTCTAGAGAGCTAAATTAGTGACACAAACAGGCACTAATATGGTGTATGTATTTTCTTTACTTGTCTACATTCTTCTTATGTGTCATTTAGGAACCTTACAATATATATTTCGCCTGCAGAAAGAATTATTTCAGTCTCGGGATAGTGGTTTCTGGTTCCGTAAAGCTCTAAATCAATAGTCATGAAGGGTATGATGTTTACTTCCTTGACTTGCGTAGAATACTCCATTGCTAAGAATCAAGCCACAATAGAGTTCCATTTACGAGTTTTTCTTCTTAAAAGCCACCTTACTAATTTACCTTTCATAGGGGAAACCTTCGATAGGACTAAAAACACTTTCCTCTTCCAAGACTAAAGCAGCTAATCAACAATACTTGGCATTCCAGAGAAATGCATATTTATAATCGGGTTATACTTACTAACTTCTCCATAACAGAGAAGAAATTTGTTTTCATTCTTTCTGTCTCAAAAGGAACAAACTAGAGATAGATAGTCTTTGCTGGAATTGTTTGTAGTTCGAACCAAAGCCTGACTCTTATAGCTAAAGATCGCGAAGAAAGGGGAATTGAATCTTCTCGTATTTTCCACTAAATGGATGTAGCCTAACTTGGGAATACACAGCTAGAGGCTAATACATATATCTCTAATCGAATATAGGGTAGGCCAATATGCTAGACAACATGTACAATACTAATTCCAGGAATCCATACTTCGAAAAATGATGGGAAATAGTACTTACGTCTTATTAGTATGGAAGTCTAGAGAGACTGATCGATTGGTAGTTACGAAAGTCCATAGTGTTTATCTCGTCTTAGAACCTAGACCGGGAAGCAGGTTCATATTACGTATTGACTGTATCTAGGTAGGTACTTATCAGATCCGGGGTCTTAAATCTTATAAGAGGTCTAGGCTTTAGCCAACTGTTATCTCTTACTACGATTTACTACATGTTCACAGAGAAAGAGTTCACAGGATGTAAAAGAGCGTATAAGGTCAATCATATAATCCCCTCGGTAACGAGAGAAGTTCAAACGAGTGACTAAATGCATAACTGTGAATAGAAGTCTCTCCTAGGCTTTGATGACTTCGCTACGACAGATGTCTAAACTCGTGGTTGTATGAGGAAGGAATGTCCAACATCAAGGCGCCAGGTAGATCCGGCTAAGATTAATCTGTTTCGCCCGATCCGGTGTTTGGGTGTTGTCTCTGCATGTGTCGAACATAATTGTCCGATCGAGTAAAACTGATCCCACATACATGGCATCTTGGTCTTGCTTGCCCCTCATTGCCATTGAAGTGTGTGTTCAGATGCCTTCTCATAATTGGTTGTGTTTGGCATCTATGTTGACACAGGGGGCAAAGTACTGGCTTCACGTGCAGACGGATGTGCTTTCTACAGGGGTTGAAATTAGACGGAATGCCCGATGCCTGTAGGACATGGAGAGTTCTTACCTAGCATCAGAGGGTAATGCACTATTATTCCCACACCGGGGGTGATGGTCTTCATCAGTGTGAGTACGTGCGTTCCCCTCGCACACAGCACAGAACGTGCATATGTAACGTCCATTGACTATCTCGGTCAATTCCTCCAACGGGGGTAACGGGGCTTCCTCAAATTGTAGATGAGTGGCTGTATCATTTGCTTCTTCCTGTAAAGGCTCGGGCTCTTGGTTGTTATCCCTTAGTTGGGGGTCTATCAAATTCGGGTCAAGGTCATTCGGATGGTCGTCAACGCGCGGCTGGGTCTAAGGACGTGCTGCAACTTGAGGCACGTCCACTGGATTTTCAGGAAACGCTGAAGGGTCTTTCGAAGGAGTTAGTACAAGTCGGTTTGCAATGGGATCCGGGGTGGTGGTTCCCAGGGGGTGGAGAGGTACGGGAAGCCCACCTTCAGGATTTCGGGCGTTTGAATTTGGGGCCGGATCTTCGCCCCTAGAGGCGAGACGGCGAGAGCGGCGGGGCTTTTCTTCAGACATGATGAATAGTACGATTTGGGTGCTTTTTCGGATGATATTTCACTAAGGGGTGGGGAGTAAAACTACACCAGGTCGAGGATAGGCAGACTGGGACATCTTATATCTACTAACTGCACACTATCATATCGCAAATCCAATTCTTTATTCCCAATGATGCACCAAGCGTATATCTTTCTTTAACCGCCCAAAGGAAAGAGTGCAGGCCCGTCATTAGGGCGGCCATGTTACGACTAGTCCTGCGGGAGGTACACCAGATTACTTCCCCCGCCATCACCTGGGCAAATCAAAATCAAAGAAACCCTTGCTTCATGTAGACTAGATTCCAAAAAAGTTCAAGGAAGGTTTCAACATTGGCACTTGAATTATCTCGTTCACGAGGCTTTTCTGCCCTTGTGCTTGCAGGCACAGCTTGATACTTGGATTGTTCTACAGGCCTTCTTATACCTGAAAGAGCTTGGACAAGGGTCCATTGAGCCATATAAAGCTTCCACTAGTTTCATAGCATGAACATATTATCCTATCTTAGTGCCGGTCTTAGGTGCCTGCTTTAAACAGGTTGTGTGGGCCTTGAAAGCCATGATCAGGAATGTTTGAGCCAATATGCACAATTCAACCTTTTTAATCCATAAAATTGAATGGCCAGGCCACAATCAAACGTGGCATTCAACATAGACTAGGGTGGGATCGTTGTCTATCATCCCTTGATCAGGCTTTCTTCGGATGAGCGCTAGCGGGCTGCGGGCCACGGGTCACGCATCCGGTTGCGGTCCGTTTAGCATGGGTAACGTTTGTCTCATTTTCATTCGTCCACACCGAAGAGTAGGAAAGAGAAAAGAACATGGAGAAGACATGGCTTTGTCTAAGTTGCATTGTGGGGAAAGCGAGCCAAGCTCCTTACTCTACCTTGGCAGTTGGGAGGTAAACAACCAATATTTATCAAGGGAATGTCAAAAATTGTATTGAAAAGACCTTTTCTTAAGAAGAACAAGTAATCCCTTGTTGATGGGTCAGTGATGATATTTGCGGTGGATACTGTAAGGAGGCTGTCACAAGTAGTGAAAGATGCATATTATTTGTACTTTTATTCTCCTTTGAACTAGAGAATCCCCTACATTTTTATACAAGAATCCGGATCAGCTGATAGCAAGGTAGAGACAAACTCCCTGGCGCTCGACACCATAGCCACCCCTAAATGTCCAGCGACACTCACCTGGAATTCCTTTTCGGGCAACCTAAAGGGAACGTTCAACTAGGATGGCGGGGTCAGGCGAAATTAGAAATTAGTGCCAGTTCAAAAAGCGTTTTGATTATCCTACCAGGTATTCCTTCATCGTGTAAATTCCACGTAAATCAAGCCCCAAACCAACTTGACTAACTCTACCGCTATTAGCGGGATTCAAATTTAGGACATACCAAAATATTTCGGCCTCGACAGAATTCAAGCAGTCCGACTAATGTTGATTATGCTTGCTTTGTTGGTATCCCACCGGAGAAGGCATTACGAACATTGGAATCCCCCCCCCGGGCTCTCAAACTTCGAATAGGCTCATCTAAGCCGGCTTCACATGGCGCCCTTATATTGTAAACTCCCTTGCTGACACTAATGCACTCTTGCAGTCTGATTGCACAATATTGAGCGAGCGGATACCTTCTAGTACGTTTTCTACTCCGGAAGTTATTAAGTGAAAAGATAGGTTTACGAAATTCTAGTCATTTGAATATTCCGCCCTCGATTCACTTTGGTATTCTGCATTCCAAGCTAATAGATACTAGATTCACACAGAGAACTTGAATTGTTGCAGACTTACTTATGATGGAGCATGGACACCCCAAAACCTGTATATCATCACTTAGGTAGTTCAAGCCCCCTTTTTTTTTTTTCCAGAGGTCAGTCTTTGAACTTCCTTCAGCAATTTTCGCCATAACCTGAATAAGATAGATGGATAATTCGATGATTGGATGTTCATGGCGGGAACTCCCCTTTTCATGATGAATTTCCTCCACTCTACCGAGCTTGTCTAAACCGAAAGACTCATTCGTCTAGCGCCTTTGAGCGAAATCATCCGCATTCCCCAACAAGCCCCTGCATTACACTGGGGTCCATCTTTAAATAAGATACTTGGAGTGGATCTTCTCTCTTTTCTTAGTTCTCTGATCAGGTTAAATCTTAATAGCGTCCTTGAGGCGAACTCACAGTGTAGACCGACTTGGTTCAACCAGCATTGCTTAAGCTTCACACTTATGGTTTCTTCTTGGTCTTTAGATAAGCCGAATTACCGCTCTGAGTAAGTATAGAGGGAGCTCATATAAATTTGGTGTTGTTGACTTGCCGAGTCTTCTTCGTCCCAAGTACGGGCAAACCCGTATACCTCGTTCGGTTTTGTATGCCCTGGCATCCCAGTCTCACCACTCAGTTCTACCAACGTATGAAGCATAAGAAATATGCAAATTTTCATGTCCTATGGTTCTTATACTTTCTCACAGCGCCGCATAATCTAGTATTTGAGGCTACGTAGACTGATTCGCAACAAGATATGCAAGTAAGGATTTCAATATCTGCCTTGCCAATCCAATTTTACTATTTTAAATTGTAATGACGGAGCTTTTTTCTAGAAATCAGATCAATGGGCGCCTTTCCTCAAGAAAGGGGTCTACCAGGGCTGGAACAGAGAACTATTGTATGATGTGCTACCAAATTCTTCTCCTGACTGAGAGACGCCAGGCAAATCGCCGGCGCTCCGTCCCTACGAAGCCGGTGGCTGTGACCAAGGATTGACGCAAATTTGATGCGGCACTATTCAACTGTGATGAACTCATACCCTGCCGAATGGCCTGGACATGTTTGGTAGGGCCTATATCATCTACAATGCTCCATGCTGGCGTATACAAGGGGCCAATACGCTATCATAAGAAACATATTAATGAATAATAAATCGAAGCATAATTCTACTTCATCTAAAAATCAGGATCATGAAGAGAATCAAATGCCAGTTCCGAGCTTTTTGAGGAATATTTGAAGATGAGAGGTTACCAGTGAAGACTATCTCTCACCCCAAAGTCCATTTCCATCCCTGATATTCTGTAATAACCGTATACTTTGGATCACGCCTGACTATGTTGACTGAACTAGAGACCGAGATGGGCTGAAGACAACGAGAAGTACGGCTAGGCTTGAATATGAAGCTTACACACTTCGAATTTCTTATAGTCCACTTTCACTTTCTTATTAGCTTCTACATAGCACAGCCTACTAAATTTTATTTAAAGTGGGATCATCTTCATTAATAGAACTAAAAGTTGATACATACTTTTGCCTCGCCAGTATGTCGATGGGCGTGTAGCATGTACTTCATTCCGATTCTTTCCGTCCTCATGGCTGATCAGGTGGTTTTAGAATAATCCACAGTAGTAACCATTGTCTTTTTTATCCCCCGCTCCTCGCCGCTCGACCTGGAGCTGTTTGGACTCGATAAAGCATCGCCATCGCTTGTCGAAGCGGGGTTAGCCACCACGGTCGTAAAGACCTGACTATTTCCTTTCCCGACGCGTTCATGGAGCTCGAACTCCTCCGGAGCAAACGCGGTATTGATAGCTTCTTGGCTGCCTGTTTGTAGGTCATCCTTGCCCTGTACCCTACTTCCCAATGACTTCCATTTGCTTCCCTTCATCGTTCCGTGTGCGGGGATAGTTGCTGTAGTCGCACTCTTGAGTGAGCGCTTGCCGTATGTGCTACCCAAGAACCGTCTAAAGAGAGGACGCAGACATGGGAGAGAGCCGGCAATTATTCCGATATTCAGCTCTGTTGCTGTCCAGATCGTGATATCCCGAGAATCCCAAACTAGGATGCAGCATATTAGCTCGGAGTCATGTAGACGATGATTGAAGTTCAAACTCACGAAAATCTCCATTTCTTCCGTAGTTGATTAGGTATCCAACCTTTACAAATGCAGCGGCACAGGCAAAGACACCCAAGCCAAGGATACCTATAAGTGTGATTCGTGTACGGCGGTGTACGTTGAGCTTCCATAGCATCGGCGTAGGAATGATGACGGCGAACAGGAGGTCGGTGGCGGCATTCAATGAAACGTTGAGATAACTCAGAGCTTGTAGCGTCTTCGTATCCCAACAAATGGAGGGAACGGTCGGGTCCCATATCACACGAATATCGGTACACTGGAAGATAATGGTCTAAGTAGCGGTTAGCCAGTGCTGAGAAGGGTAATTCCTGGTAATGCGAGGCGGCAAACTTACAAAAAAGCAGCCAATAGTATAAAATAACATGAATCCCATGATAAAAAGTATGAGATAACGGTAGAACTTGGTAGTGGCTATCCTGAGCAGCGACGCCCCGACAGACAGTTTCACGAAGCAGATGGCAAACAAATAAATGGGTTGAGCGATGAAATTGAGCTTCATCCCCCGCGAATATGTTGCGTCATCCAACTCTCCTCTGTGCTGACCAGCACCATGGTAAACCTGAGCAACAACAAATCCGAAGCCAACTAGAGAAGTGATTATCGTAAGGGCCATGAGTGCGTCCTATGCCAACAATCGGTCAATTCCACAAGCAAACGTGACTCCAGCGGAAAACAGAATTACTCACATCCCAACCAACATTATGAATCATCACAATTCGAACATAAAACCTCTTGATGACGAGGATAAAAGCCAGGGCCGTCACTGTCGCGACGGCACCTAAGATCCTCGGCCCTGCATTCTCGTCTGGGTTGGAAATAGCAGGCATCTGGAGGTTTTCCGCCATGGCCGACTACATGAATATATCGTAGCAGCACACTACGACCGGGGCGCAGATATTGTGGAAAGCAAGAGACGAACATCATGGGGAAATTTTCGAGAGGGCTCTGGGGGAAATAGTAGCAGCAAAAAAGAGCCAGCTGAATCTCGCTGTTCTCTACCAACCGGCCCCTATCGCCGAGATTGCCAAACCAACATCTGTACATACATGTACGCTAGACAACCACGAGCCAAAATGCAGTGCGTTGGGCACCTAATTTGCCTATCACGCATTAGCGGCTTGAAGAAGTCAGAGGCCAGGACAGTCGTGTGTACCATTGACCGTTGTGGAGAAGGCAGCAGCTAATGAGAGCTCTATACACCAGACGAAGGTGGCAGAGAGGCATTGACGATGATGCAAAGAAGGCCATTCGAAACTGTAAGTGGATCTGGGATGCCTGTCAGGGGCGTCAACGTCCGTGATGCTTTGCAATATGCAAGTCACGAAGCGAGCCATGCAGGTGATAGCCACCAGAGGGGGCCAATTGATGCCAGAGCTGCCTTGGCGTCTCCATCCTAAGGCCAAGGATGGCGGTTGCAAAGGCGGGCGATCATATTCGCTCAACCAAAGTCCCCGGCTTGGCAACGAGCGGCCGATGAGTGGCCTCAAAAAGGCCGATGGGAGCGCCGCCAACGAGCCCATGTCAGGTGGGCGCCTTGATCCGAATGCGGGTGCCTGTATATACGGGTTTATGCAGGGATACGCGAGGAAGGCATTCTCTGGTGTCTGGATATTTCCAAGAAACAAGTGATGAGTCTCAAGGTCCTCGAGGGGCCAAAAGCAAAACTCATCCTGCGATCCGGATCGCCCAAGGGCATGAACTTGCCACATAGCGCTTATTTTCCCCGGCCGTGGGGTTCGGCTCTTGGATTTCACCATTCAATTTTGATTCTAGCTTCACATGTGAGCTGGGACTTGGAAGGACTAAACGCGAATGGTTTTAGTTACTTGTCATCCCATGTTCTTAGTTTTGGGAAGACTAAAAGCAAACAAGCGACTAGACCAGTTCATGTTAGTTTCTTAGGAATGTGCCGAAGGAATTTCTTGAGGCCCTCACCAACCTGGAAACCCACCACTTTGTGCTCATAAAATTCTGCATCCAGGTAGGTTGTTTGATTACACAGACTAAGTTGTCATGTCCCAAGATGGATATTCCTTCCTCCAAACCCACTTCGAGAGCCACAATCCGGGTCCATTCGGGAATCAAGATGTGAGCCACGGTAATAATCAAAGCAATGATACCTTCAAGCTCTGGCTTACTCTATGCTTTGTTCATCAACCGGGAGAAAACCGGCCCACGTGGGGAGGACGGCGGGAAAGGGGAATACGACATCGCATTATGCCTCAGATTGGCGACACAACGTTCATCGATCGATCGCAGCCCGCCCACTCATAGATTTGCTTTGAGGTGGATCGCGATTATCAGGGGCCAGCTTGCTTCAGATCGCCACAAGTCACGAGCTCGATATCAGCATTTTGGGATAATCTCGTCAGTCAAACTCACAATCCATCTCGCCATTCTTCACAGGAAGAGTGAGTGATGGATGGTGGATGCGATATCGGCTTCTTCAATTACCCCCAGGGCACATATGTAAGTGCTGTGACATATGCAAGTGCTGTGACATATGCAAGTGCTGTGACATATGCAAGTGCTGTGACATATGCAAGTGCTGTGAGTGATTCAGGGGGGCGTATAGGTGTGGTGCCACTAGGCTGTAGCGGTCTTAGCCACCGAAAAGAAGTCTCCTAGCGCTACAACGTAGGGCAACTCCCTGTCAGCCGCGATCCATTAGACACATATTTAGGCCACTATCAATCTTCCACGCTTACCAAGATACATTACGGATTATCAAACAACAAGTTAGCGGTTGGTAGCATTGCAGCACTCCATGCGATACGATCCACCATCGGAACAAATTTCTGCAGGTGGGCTGCTACTTTATCACACTGGCCGGGATGGCTGGTCGAGTCAGTGACGTTCATTCGTGACCTCGTTTCGAGATGACCTTCCAACTGCGTGCTCGCTTCCTCGGCTCAGGGGGCGAAAGGAGAGCAAAGTGACGACGGTAGAATCCAAAAGCGGCCAACAACACGTTGGTAGAGAGTATCCTGGTCAAATTGTGCCGGATCAGATGCATAAATGAATGAATCGAGGATCTGATGCGCGCTACTTACAGCGCCTGACCCCTGCTTATTCGAACCAACAACCTGATCCACGGGCATACAGCCTCAGAAGGACCATCAGCAAGTGTTCTATTCTTCATTGATCAAAAGACTCATTTGTTTCTTGGCCGTGGGTTTGTGTTGGGGGCGTTCCTTTCAGCCCAATGTAGGTAAATATAGCACTTACTACCACATAAAATTGTAGCATTCGCCTCGTTTGGGACGAGGTCTTCCATTCTCGCTGTTCTCGTTCTCATTCTAGATCGTTCGTGATTAAATACGCTACATACTAGGTCTACCACAATCATGCGTACTTCATTCTTGACTATCATGCTGCTACAAGGCACCTCTGTAGCCCTCGCCCAGCCAACCACTTCCGATCTCATCCAGGCCAGTGATGAGATGTCTCTGCTAGCTGGCCAGGCTTTCCAAGAAGCTCAAGCCCAAGCCAATGAAGCCGGTTTAAAGAAACGAAGAAGCCATTGCTCCTGGAAGAACATTCGGATTCGAAGAGAGTGGTAGGTCAACCCGAATCCCCTTGAGCTGACAAATGCTGATTTGATGCTTTCGTTTTCTCAGGGGCACCCTTTCCAAGAAGGAACGCAAGTCCTACATCGACGCAGTCAAGTGTCTCCAGAGCAAGCCTGCCAGGACTCCTGCCGACGTCGCCCCTGGTGCCAAGACTCGCTTCGACGACTATGTGGCCACTCACATCAACCAGACCTTGAACATCCACTACACAGGCAACTTCCTGACATGGCACCGTTACTTCACCTGGGTGTATGAGGAAGCGCTCAGGAATGAGTGTGGCTACAAGGGTACACAGCCTGTAAGTCGAAACACATGTCCATTGAGACCCAAAGCCCCTTGCCACTGGCTCCAGATAAGTTGACCTGCATAAATGCGCACAGTATTGGGATTGGGCCAAGACTGCCGCCACTGGCCTGACAAGCTCTCCCATCTTTGATGGTTCTGACACTTCCATGTCTGGAGATGGCGCTTACGAAGGCTGTCGCGAGGATATCGTCCTTGGCAAAAACCAACCCGGACTTACCCCAATACATCTCCCTACGGGAAACGGTGGTGGCTGCGTACAGTCGGGTCCCTTCAAATCTATGAGTGTGAATCTCGGTCCTATCTCTCTAGATAGTCCTGGCGGCGAGACAATCACCAACCCCAATGGACCCCTTTCATACAACCCCCGCTGCCTCAAACGCGATCTCAGTGCCGAGGTCAACCGCCGCTATTCCAATGCCTCTTCCATCCTCTCCAACATCCTGAAGCCCCAGGATGTCGCCGACTTCCAGTTGCAGATACAAGGCAAGCCTGGAACCGGCACCATTGGCATCCACGGCGGTGGTCACTACTCCCTCGGAGGTGACCCAGGCCGTGACGTCTTCACCTCTCCCGGAGATCCCGCCTTCTACCTGCACCATTCCATGCTCGATCGTGTCTGGTGGATCTGGCAGATGCTTGACCCCAAAAAGCGCGTCTTCAGCGACTCCGCCATCTCCGGCACGAACACCTTCCTCGACTCTCCTCCCAGCGCCAACACCACCCTGGACGACTATGTCGACTTCTTCTACGCTGGTGGAACTCCTACCAAAATTCGCGATCTGTTGAGCACTGTTCATGGTCCTTTCTGTTACGTATACTTGTAAGGGATATTTAAGTGCTGACATGTATATGTCAAATATATATCACTTCCGCATATTTTACCAGAATATGTATTGATAGATTATTATTGGCCTAGATGGCCTCCTGATACTTAAATAAACATTAGAAACTTTCAGGGGCCATTGAGTGTATATATATCAGTCCCGGTGTGTGTGAACAGAAAATTCACCATTCCAAGAATATTAGTGCGTGAACTTCTCTTGATTGCAACTAGAAACTAGGATAATATAGCCAGTACCCAGACTCTCGCTTTTTGTCTCTTCTTCCTCGTCGTATTTTTCCTGTCCAGGTGAAAAATCCAATGGTTGGGATATTTGAGACTGGCGAGAAGCATCGCGTATGTGTGTCCAGCCTAAACCGTGCCTTGATCAAGGGGTAAAATATGCAGTATCAATATTCTCGTATTTCGTATTGTGTTTTTCTGCGAATCAAGATTAAAATCGCATCGGACTCCTGTATTAAAAACCTTTTTAGTTCTCTAATGTGATCACTCGAGATCAATATAGAATTCTCAGTCCACTTTAGTCTCGTTCTCGCTAAGAAACTATATATTTAACATAAGAATGCGAGAGCAGGCTTCATCAAAGGACATTTCAGTAAATAAAGGAGAAAATGCAGAGAGAAGACGAAGAAGAGGGGTCTCGTGTCCTAATACCTGCCTGGGGCACTGAGTTAACCAAATTCTGACATTCGGACTGTGCCTATATTACTTTGAACACAACTATTTGGCATCACCTTAGCTAAATGATTCGATATTGTCATATTACAATATACGTTGTACTAATCATGAATTCTCTATTTATTAGCATCCGTATTCTACTTCGTTAAGGGTAGAAAGAACATACTTGGCAATATGTATATACAGGGAGGAATCTGCAAGGAGAAAAGGCTAGAATTTGAGCCTATGTTGGACTCTGAGTTCTAGAAGGGAATTTGTAATCCAAATTGGCCGAATGACGTTATCGCCTTGTTCTGAGAGCGAACCGGACAATCGGTAATAGAGATACTTGAAGTCCCCGTCGGGATAATGGCAAGCTGTGATTGCTCCGATGCCAGCAAGCAGTGGATCTGCTTTTCTTACTTTCCGCATGACAAGATCAAATATTACAGACTAAGAATGTAATATAATTTTAAATATTATGTAGAATCTCTATGCTGAGATAAGATGTTATTCTATTTTTCCTGACCTGAATCGAAAACAGACGGTTCTCAATCTCACGCCTTAGTGACTACAGGGTATGTAGTTGTGGCTTAGACACAAAGGTGTATATTTAGGGGTAGCGAACTGCTATCAGATACGAGGTTTACGCATTCAAGCGGGAAAAGAGATGTCGAGGATGCGTGAAATGATTGTAGACGCGTGGTTGGAATTCTAGTAATACCTGCTCTATGTTGACTGGAATATGTTATTCGAGAGCATTCACTTTCTTGTGAAATGTGTGGTTAGGGGCCTTCTGATCTTTAGTACAGCTTCAACATGCCGAGGTACAAATGCGCAAGCAAAGGTCAATTCCATATATCAATTCAACTAACCCTATTATCGGAAATTGTACCCGTGGTCCTAGGAGAGCACCCCTTTTCCTTCTAGATCCTTTCCTCGGTCTCAATTAAACCGGGGTGAACCCCGAACGATGCACAGAGCTGTTCATAACGCCTCTATACATCGTACGGTATGACGCCCAGTATCCCGGATCGCGCCTCACCCGGAGTCGGGATCAGAACGGAGAGGCTGAGTTAAAATGAATCAGCCAGGCGAACCCATGTATCAGGTCAGAGAATAGAATTAGACTCCCCAAGGCAAAGAATGGACAATGAAGGATCTCTCGACTGTGCCAGATGAGGTACGGGGCTTGTTGGGGGGTAATACTGGGTCGGGATTGGAATCAGGGGTCCATCCACCATTTTCCAGAACCGCGAGACCCCCCACACGAATCAACATTTATCACTTTCAAATCGGCAGCACGTCACGCTTCGACACACTCTCTCTCGATACATAAAGGTCGTCTGTACCCAAGATCCGGACGACACCATGAGCTGTGTTTGACCATAAGCTTAATCCACCCACACACCGCAGCCACCATGGGCCTGCTGTCATTCGCTACGGGCGTCTACAACCTCGACGCTCTCGACACTCGCTTCTCCGTCTCGTCGACGACTCCCTACCAGACCGTCATCGACACACGATCCGATCCCGCCGCCAAGACCGAAGCCGCAGCCAAGTCGCAGAGCCGCGCACAGCCGTCGAAATGGAAGACACCCGAGTTCTTCTTCTACTACGTCGTCTTCTTCTTCGCCGTGCCGTACATGTTCTGGGTCCCATATTCAGTCTCCGGACGTACGTCTGCCACCCTAGCCTCTGAAGACAAGACACACCCTTCGCTGGATGCTAACACAAGTGACATCTAGCTGAGGACCCGAGATGGGAAAAGTACTCGGAGTACCTCTCCGACGGCTGGATGTTTGGACGCAAGGTCGACAACACCGATGCCCAATACCGCACCTTCCGAGGCAACCTGCCCTACATGTCCGCCCTCCTCCTCGTGCACCCGCTCCTCCGCAGGGTGTGGGACGCCGTCTACCCCTCGGCGAAGAAGGGCCAGAGCGGCGCCGCCCGCCTGGAGCAGCGCGCCTCCTACGACTACGCCTTCGCCCTGCTCTACCTCGTTGCGCTCCACGGTTTCTCGGCCTTCAAGGTCCTCCTGATCTTCTGGCTCAACTACCAGGTCGCGACCAGGCTCCCCCGGAAGTACATCCCGTTCGCCACGTGGGCCTTCAACATCCCCGTGCTGTTCTCCAACGAGCTCTGCCGGGGCTACCATTATTACGACATCGCCAGGCACGTCGCCCCTGCGCTGGAACCGTGGGGTGCGTGGCTGGACAGTTACGGCGGCCTCATCTCCCGTTGGGAGGTCCTGTTCAACCTGACCATCCTGAGGCTGATCAGCTTCAATCTGGATTACTACTGGAGCCTCGGCCAGCGTGGCTCGAGCCCGATAGAGGTATGGAAGGACCCAACCCTTCCCACTCTGAACCGTGATCTTGTGCTAATGGACCAAAGAAGAAGCAATTGAACCCAGCCCAGCTCTCAGAGCGTGACAGGATCACCATACCTGCAGATGCAAGAGACTACTCCTTCCGCAACTACGTGGGGTATGCTGCATATGCCCCTCTGTACCTGGTCGGCCCAATCATCACATTCAACGACTACATCTCTCAGGCCAAGTACCGCTCCTCAACTATCGAAGGCTGGCGTACAGCCCGCTACGCCGTCCGCTTCGTGCTCGTCCTACTCGCCATGGAGGCCATCCTGCACTTCAACTACGTCGGCGTCATCAGCCTCGTCAACCCCGACTGGAGCAGCTACACCCCCGCCCAGCTCAGTCTCCTCTCCTTCTTCAAGCTCCACATCATCTGGCTGAAACTTCTCCTCCCCTGGCGCATGTTCCGCCTCTGGTCTCTCATCGACGGCATCGACCCCCCGAGAACATGGTCCGCTGCCCCAGCAACAACTACAGCACCCAGCTCTTCTGGCGCGCCTGGCACCGCTCCTACAACCGCTGGCTCATCCGCTACATCTACGTGCCTCTGGGAGGCTCGTCGTTCCGGACCTGGAGATCCACTGCTCGCACCATCTTAACATATCTACTTTCATTTACCTTTGTAGCATTGTGGCATGACATTCAGATGCGGCTCTTAATCTGGGGCTGGCTGATTGTTCTGTTCATGCTCCCCGAGTTCGCCGCCACCGCTTTATTCCCCCCAAGGAAATGGGAGCACAAGCCGACGCAGTATAGGATGCTTTGCTGCGCTGGCGCGGTTTTCAACGTCCTCATGATGATTTCAGCTAATCTCGTTGGGTTTGCTGTGGGACTGGATGGCCTTGAAGTTATTATTAAGAACGTCTTGCATGATTGGTCTGGTAAGTGGTTGCCCATGCACTCCGTGGGATGTCTGCCTCGAATATCCGGGATTCTAACGCTTTCTCGCAGGTGTCGTCTTCCTGGTTACGGCATGTTCATGCTTATTCGTAGGTATCCAGGTGATGTTCGAGATCCGCCAGGAAGAGCTCAGGAAAGGATTCACGACGAAATGCTAGAATAGGTAGTTCATCAAGCTTTGTAGAAATATCTGTATTATCATAAAGTTAAAGCTACTAACATTCTTGATCCGTGGAATAATAGGGTCTGCCTTATGTGAATGCCATCCATCATACCTCGGTCTTGGTATCTCGTGTCCGTTTCCGAGGAGAACGAGGCTCAGTTTGACCACTGGCGTCATCGTAGTTGGGCTCGGTAAGCCGTTTTCGTGAGTAAATCATCATCCACATGATACAGAATACGAAAGTAGGGACTGTGGCGTGAGGGACGACCATGTGAACTACCACCTCTTTATGAAGCGCAGTGTAGTCAAGGAGGAGCCGGACCATTTGAAACAGCATGATGAATAGCAAATGCACAAACGGCATAGGGTTGGTCCTCGGGGCAAGTATCTCGAAAAGGCCGATCATAGGAACGACGCCGCAAAGGCTGACCACTTCCCATTGATTGATCGAGCCCGAGGTTCGGAAGCTGGGTTTTATCCATGACCCATTGGTCAAATCCAACAGAGATACGGCGACTATTTCAACAGGGGACATGATTGCGATCGTATATGAGAACGAATGCAGCGCATGGCTAAACGGATGGGGTTGATCCAGTAGCGAGGGTGAGCCAAGGTGGTATCGTATGGTGTGGAAAGCTGCACAGCTCAAGTACATCGCGAGGGACCAAGGCCACAACTTGAAGCAATTAGTGATGGCGTGTTTAGTTGTCTTCGCATCTTTGGCAGCCCGAACGCAGCCCCAAATACTGAGTATCCACAGGTAGACGGCCTTTCAAGGCTTGGTTAGCGGCTGTGTGCGTGCATGGAAAACAATATGGCCTGCGCCTACCAGTAGGAAGCGACAGGCGAAGAGTCGGGGTGGGCTAAGGAACCATGATGTCTCGAATGGATGTGTAGGATCCCATTCTGACCGCAATCTGGCTAGACATCCACGTATCCGAGCTAGCTTCATGAGGAGTCACGGGTAAATCAAGAACACAGCTGGCCTGGACTGAAGGCTGAGCGATGATGGGGAGGGCTGGATCGAAGGCAGCTGGGGAGGTTACAGATGCTCACTCTGCTATGCCCTCGCTCTAAGCAACTCAAGAATTGAGATCGATATATGATACTATTGATGCAGAACAAGGAAAGCAAGTGGTGTATTGACATGTTTCAGTGGAACATTTCCCCCTGTGTCATTTGACAGTGATGAAAGGCTCTCGGGACGCCTCGTTGTGCTCCTTCCTCACGGTGATCTGGCAAGTACGGCACTCGTTTTCGGCAGAATCTCGCCAGTCGAGGAAAGTACCGTGGTTATGACATCCATTGTAATAAAACGAGGGCTGGCCTCGATGTATAACTGATAATTGCAGCAACTTCGCTCTCCACACAGGTTATATCATTATTTGAAGTTTAGAGGACGTCTGCACATCAAGTGGCTCTCCTAGTATTGCCCATGCTGGAGCTGATAGGGTCAGCTATAGTCAACAATGCTGCCAAGGAACCACGGCGGGAAGCCTCTTCCTGATATGCACCGCGAGGCCGACAAGACCAGCACGAGCGATCTCAACTCTGGTTGGAAAAGCCTGTGCTCCTAAACTGCCGTAGTGTGAACCGTGAATGCGACGGAGGACGGAACATGGCGGGATGTGGAGAATAGCTCTGCTGATCCATTAGCCAGGGGTAAGTACAAGCAGGTACCTCCCTTAGGCACGGTCCAGCACGTTGGCAGGAACCTAAGTGCGCCAATTGTCCCTACTAATGTGCGGCCCTTTTTCTTTTTCTTGGGTCAGCACAAAAGCTGGATGCACACAAGGATCGCGGCTTGGTAAGTATTAGCGGCCTCAATGGTCATTATTGGAAGATGTACCGGTGCTAATGATCCCATCTGCTAGGTACTCCAGTACTCCCCAGGAATTGAAAACACTCAACCACTCAGGGGCTGCGGGAAGTATCAAGTAGCAGGCTGGATGGGCCTTTATTGAGTTCGGACTACTAAATAAATACCAAGCCTCCTCTGCAGACATTCCCTGACTTGGCAGTGCTGGTTGAGCGATCATCAATATAGGGCTGAGCCGCCCTGTTCATGCTGTGTCGATCGCTTCTTCAATCGAGTGCTGAGAAAGGAAAGCGGGAATAAAATACCTCGCCCCTGATTTGCCCTGGTTGCGAGGCAGGGAAATCTCCCAGCCCGATCGCCAGGAAATTTTGGATAAGCAAATAAGCTTGCTAGGACCGTTGGGTCGGCCTTGATCGACAGTTGTGAGGAAGGGTATTTGAATCTTGCCTGAATTCCTGCGTCCAGGAAAATACCAGTCCAGACTCCGACCCAAGACTGAGTCAAGGCCTAGGTGATCGACAGTTCCGATGAGTCAACGGCCGACAGCTGCCAGTGAGAGAAGCAGCCCAGCTGACTGACTCTGGGTGCGTGGCATTATCCGGACCTGCTTGGGTAGCTCAAATGCTATGTATACTAATCGATTTATTATACGTGGCAGGAACCGATAAATTACGCGTTGTCAAAATAGATGGATGGGCCTGACAGGTCACCCCCGTGTAGATTAAGGGATATCAGTGGCCACTGGGGACTTCCTTGTCTAGAGCTCCATCAATTCTCATCTTGTGTCGGCTCTCTGGCCGTCGTCTCCTGGACCGATTGGTGGCCCGGCTAAAATTAATGGATGCTAGTGCTACCAATGGGGCTGTGGGAGTACGTGGTGTCTGTATTGCGTGGCGCTCACGTGTTTCCCTGTGCAAATAGCTCACAAATATTGAACCGCGAAGTATCTTGCTGTACCTGGTAATAAACAGGGTTGCGGCGCCAAAGTCAAACAGACGCACAGAGTGTAGGTATGCGACCACCCTACCATACTCTTTGGGGACAGTATTCTGGACCATCAGCGGCAGTTATTGCCACCCATCATTACGGAAGCTCTGGTCTGTGCTTGTTGGATCCTGTCCTGACCTTCCCTTGCTTCCCTTTCAACTCATGGGTACGCTTGGATAATGCACAGGGGAGGGGCCTTTTGACCATTGGGTCCCAACCCTCCCCGTCTATGAAGAATTAGGCATCGCCGTCCCCTGCACAGAATCGCCAAAGACATGTCGACATGCTCTGTCTCACCTTAAGAACTTTTTGGACGGTCGATCTCGAGGCTGGAGCTTGGGCAGCCAAGGCTCTACAGTAATCTAGACTGCGAGCGAACCCCGCTGTCAATGCATGCCGATCGCGAGCGACCACGACCAGGCCCGAGATTGTGTGTTCGTCAAGGCCGCCTGGTCAGCGCCATTCGCTGCACAACTGACCATCTGCAATGCTCACCACGGGGTGCAGGGGTGCAGGGGTGTTTCCGTGCGCACACCATGTGGGCCTAGATTCGAATGCCATCCTGCCAATGCCCGTTAGCACCACGCGTATCCAATGGGTCGATCCATAGACCACCCATCTCGCCCAGGCGAGGTCTTCAGAGGTGTGGTGCCCGGACGGAGGTCGCAGGTACAGGGCACAGACGCGAAGCTTGGATGTTGCAATTGAGGGAATAAGGGGCGTGCTGATGCAGGTGAGTATGATGAGGTGGTGTAGGCAGGATGGAACATGCCAAATGTCAGGAGCAAGGGAATTAATTACACCGGATGCACTTTGGAAGGTGATGTAGTGACAATAACCAACTGCAGCAGCACCTAGCACCAAGCCAACAGGCCATCTACCTGCGCTAGACTGCGCACGAGAGTGGCGCCTTCCTAGCCTAACGGGGCCTGCACACCCCCCGGAGAATCGCGAGGCGCCTCCTCCCTTTCCGCTGGTTCTGTCCAGCGGCCCAGTGCAATCTCCTGCCGACAGCTTCGGAGAGAGGGGGATAGGGAACAATCACACTGCCATCCATCTTCTCCCGCATTTCCCCTTTCTTGTGCCTCGTGGTCCTGCAGCTGTCACGAAGCCTATTTCTCGTCTCTCAACCCCTTTGGTGGCTGCAGACCTCGACAGTGCATCCCTGATCCGCTTCCACGCCCACCCCCGAATTCCTGTTCCTCGCTGGCTGCTGACTAGATTGGCTGGGGTGTGTGCCACAACCGAATCTCGACTCTGAGGGGGGCGAGCCGATTCCTAGCAAAATAACAAGTCACAGCTGCTCCGACTCCCTGATCCGTCCGTCGAACAATGGCGCATGCCATCCTTTGAATTTGGGATCTGGCAGCGCCTTTCGCTCAACCATAAACCAACTGCATCCGCTCGTTACACCACGCCACAGCTCGCCTGCGCTTTTCTTCCAGTTCTTTTCTTGTCCAACGTCGGCTGCGTGCAGTGCCTCCTTTTTGGCCAATCGGTCCCTTCTAGCTGGGTCTGATGGTTCCTGCCACTGTCAGACCAGCAGTCAATATATCCCGGCCGCCTCTTGACCTGTCGCAACCATGACTTCGATCCAGCTGCCTCCGTTGACCTTCGACGAGGGCGGCTTCCGCGTCTCAGTTATTGCCAATGGTGCCTCTCGCGACAGCACCAACGTCATCTCCAGCTCCCACACCCAGTCCCAGCGCAACACGATCCGTGAAGTCCCGGAACCTGACGACGATGACTCTGTAGCTATGCAACAATTAAATCAAGCACCGGACGACCCTTCTATCCCCGAACACCCGATCCCGTCGATGCAAGATGCCTTCGCCGAATCTTTACTTGAATCTACCCGGGGGGCACTGACGAGCCAAAGCCAAAGCTGCGTGGGGATGATGCAAATAAACCATTTGATGCACGTCAGCGCCACGAACGTCTCATGGGGGAGAAAAATGAGGGTCTGACCGACGCAAAGCGGTGGCGAAAACGAAAAGGACAAGAACAACACGAAATCCTTAAGTTAGTGTCCCAGATCGCCTTTGGTGTATATCTATTACTCAACGGAATGGCCAACGACAACAACCAAGTCATAAATATATTGCAAGGACATATTGACGAAGTTGACGAATTCCTCGAAGTCACACTGGATGATCTTACCTATTCAATTACGGATCTGCAATCTCGCATCGACCACCTCAGAGTTCCATTGGCCAATCTAGAGGTCTTTGAAGAGATGCTCGAAAGTCGGAGTTATCGTGTTGAGCTCCTGGAGGGAAATGAGAAGCTTGAGCACATCATCGCTAGGAGTCGCGAAATGCTCGGATATTGGAATGGTGATGTAGAAGCTGGGAAAGATTGTACGAACTGGTTTGCAGAGTGGCTTAGCTCTCTCAAGGAGAACATATGGCAAAACGACAACGAGGATATTGTCGATATTTTCCATGCGATGAGGGGGAATGGAGACGGCTGGCTCAGGGCTTTCGAGGAAATGGAAATTCGGGTCGATGAAATCAACAACCTCGTGGCCGACCTGTCTGGGTTGACCGCAGAAATGGAGAAGAAAGCTGGTGAAGTTAGTCGGAAGACCTGGGTAAGTTTTCTGATGTTCACAAGCAGTAGATTCTCATGAGAGCTTTGCTAATCGTTCTCAGTCTGCAATCCCTCCATTCACGTCTCCCGCGGCGACGAGCCCTGTCACCAGCATTCCAAGTCTTAAAGACAGATCTTCGATGTCATTAGTGCCCTCCATTATCTCTATCCCTAAATCAGCTAGGCGAGTAAGTATCAAGGGTGGTTCAGATTCGGGCCCAACATTGCGAGCCACCTCGGTGGAAGAGGTGAGGAATGAGGTGCAGATTGAGGTGAAGGTTGAGGTGAAAGAAGAGGTGAGAGACGAGGTGAAGGTTGAGGTGAAACTCGAAATTCAGGATGAGGTGAATGCCGAAATGAAGAAGGATGGTGTGCCACAGAAAATTGAGGAAGAGGAAGAGGAAGAAGATGACGACGATATCGACTTCGATGACGGCCTCAGCAATTTCCCAGTCCCTGGCGCGCTTCCTCTGCTCCCTCCAATGATGATTTCCAAGTCGACGCCGAAGAAGCCGCCGATCAACCCGCCGACACTGCACATGGATACAGAGTCCAAGTTCATCGTACTGGACGCTACAATGATGGACGAAAAGCTGCCTGTCGAACCCGAACCTCAACCTGAGCCCGAGACAGAAGAGCTGTATTTACTCCAACCTCGAACCTATACGCCCCAACCGCCTGAGCCTCTACCCTCCCCTATGGTTAGAGATATCGTCAGAGATAATCCGCCTTCACCATCTGATGGATCTTCCGATTCCGGCTCACCCTTGCAATTTGGCATGCCTTTCCTTCCTGTGCGAAGTTCTCTGCGGAACAGTGAAGCAAGTGTGAATACCTCCCAAGACCGCAGACCTCATGATTCCTACGGCTCGGCGAACGGACGACCTTCCATGCCCCATGATTCATACGGCTCAGCCAACGGACGGCCTTCTATTCCAACGCCCCGAAATCTTGACGTCTCAGGTCGTGGATCTGCTTCATCTGCCGAGGCTGATGCCTACCGTCAGCACTACCTGACTCGAATTGGCTCACAAACTGAACTTCGACCTCAAGTGGTGCAAGCGAGAAGCTCTGAGCTTAGACAGTACCACCCAGTTCTTGCGTCTCCCCACTCCCCACTACAGCAGCGGCCACATACCGCAGCAGGACCTCCTGGAGGCCATCCTCAGAGCTTCAGGAGACCATCCGACTCTATGCCACCACCGATTCGTCCCAATGCAGCCCGTGTCACCACTATGAGTTCAGCACCCGGGCATTATGGAGACCGCGGGAACTACCATGACAGTGGGCATTATGGAGGATCGCAGTATGGGGCTCCTAGCATGCGCACGGTCACACATTCCACACGGACAACACGGACAACGACTAATCAGACATTGAAGAAGAAAAAGAGTGCATTTGGTTGGCTTAAGAAAGCCTTTACTATGGACGATGAAGAGCGGGCAGCCTTTGAAGCCCGGAAAACTCTGCAATATTCCGAGAATTATTATAAAGACAAAAACCCCAAGTTCTTGGATGGAAAACGGATGAGGTAGCGACTCTTCCTGGGCCCCCAAGAAATCATTTTGCAGCTCAACGTTACAACCCGTCGATACGAGAACGGCAGAATAAACCTATTCATCACGCCTCTGCTACCCCAGTACGCTTGGAGGTGGGCTATAGAATAAAGCTCCTTTGACCACCTGGATGTTGATATAGCGACGGGAACTAGTCATCTCTTGACCTCATCTAGCCCTTCGCATCTACTTTTCCTTTGGATTTCTCATTTGCAATTACTAGCGGACATTGTTACTACAAGCGTATGAGCGTTGGGAGGGACCCCCAAAACAAACTACATCACTTGGCATTTATCTGACTTTTTCCTTTTCTTTCTCTCATCCCTCGCATTTTTCTAAGATTCTTTTAGAGTTTGGCGTAACTCTAGCGACCATATTTCAAAACCTTATTTTTTTAATCGAGGCGTTTCGATATTGCTGGGGGGGGGGGGGGGGCTTGGTATGATTGCTAACAGGGTGTGTGGTGTACGAAACGTACATAGGGAGGGACACGGAACCAAATTTACGACGACTTGGCTGTTTTGGCCGATATGAAGGCAATGATCGCGAAGTATTTTTATCTTCTCTGGGAAAAAATCCCATATACCTTTTTCCCTTTTTTTTTTTTTTTTGAACATTTTCTTCTTTCTAGATATATATCGATATATACACTTGATAAATATGAGAAAAGAAATATCTATCCGGCCTAGTTCCACTTGTTTCTATTCCCCGAACCCAAAGCTCTTTACACGGCTGAAGAAGAAGGGCTTGTCGTTCTTCAGCTCAAACTTGGCCAGGTCGTCTGTTAGCTTGTTGTAGCTGTGGTAGCTTCTCCAGACCAGCTTGTTGTTCCTGGCGCCCTTGCCGGCGCTGCGCAGCGAAAGGTCCATCAGGTAGACGTACTGGGACCCCACGCCTTCCGTCTCGACGTACAGGTCCCCTTCCTGCTCGGCCAGGGTCGAGGCGTCCGGGTGGTCTACGGCCGAGGAGAGACGCCAGCGGCCCTTGAGGCCGTGCTGCATGACGGCGGAGGGGAGGCTGTGGGCGTGGGAGCGGTCCCGGCCGCGGTTGGACTCCAGCTGCTCCTTGGTCATGTGGTGCACCACGTCGGCGGGCGTGGAGACGGTGAGGAGGCTGATGGCGGAGCCGTCGCGGTAGAAGCGGAGGTAGCGGTAGTAGGTGACGATGTGGATGGGGGCACCGCCCCATGTGGCCTGGTTGGTGGACGCCTGGCCGGAGCGGACGTAGTTGACGGTGCTGATGTAGACGCCGTTGAACCGGATCCGGGGCCGGTGTCGGAACATGGCCTTCCACGAGCGGTAGACGGCGGGCGTGAGGGAGTGCGTCACGGCGAGGCTCTCGGCGCGGCGGCGGGCCTCGAGCTCGCGCATGCTGACGAGGGTGCCGTCGTCGGCCTGCTCCTCCTGCTCCTGCTCCTCGAGGGCGCTCCAGTCGACGTTGGTGTTCCAGTGGAAGCGCATGCCGCTGAAGCCGAACTTGCTGCCGAGGGCAGACCTCGCGCCATATGCGCTTCTCGGAGGCGACGAGGTAGGCGAGGCGCTTGCAGACCAGGGAGAGGCGGGCGAAGGCGGCGATGTCGTGGATGGCGACGTCGGAGAGGACGTGCACGAGAATCTCGTCTGGGACCGAGGCGATCGGGCAAGGGGGTTGCGGCATGCCCTCCACCTCCGGGGGCGAGGGCTCGATGGTTAGCTCGGCGAAGCTTGCTAGGAGCTCTGGAATTGTGAGAGGCTGCGCCGGCTCCTCGTCTGGCTTGGCCGCACCGGGCTGTGAAGGCGCGGGATTCTTGGCGGCAGTGGCAGAGGAGGATGCCGTAGCTGCTGATGTATGGGATATAGCATGTGGCTTGGAACCACCGGGGAAGTGCTTCTCCCGGTATCTCTTGTCTACGCCATTGTCCAGCTTGAGAGAAGCACAATTAGTAACTATGACGATTACATCATTCTGAAAGCTGACAAGGAGATGCTTACCTTGTAGGCCTTTCGATACAGCGTTAAGCTGGCACCCATGTTTCCTTGAGCTTCCTTCTCCATGGCCTCCTCGAAATGGTCCAAGGCCGAGACAAGTTTCCTCTCTCCAGAGGGCTGAGCTGGGCCTTCAGCTAGTGTGTGGCCGGAAGGGGCCGGGAGCTCGTCAAAGGAGCGGCCTTGAAAGTATTCGTCGTCATCTTCGACGGGTACATTCTTCTTCCCACCGGATGGCGGCAGGTAGCCTGACTTCGGGATGGGGTGCTGGAAGGACGAAGAGGGTGCTCGCGGCCGCGAGGGGCCTGCGGATGAGGTTGAGGCAGCGGCGGGTTCGTCCTTATGGCGCAGATCTGAAATCCACTGCTGCCGGAATGACTCGAGCTCCGAGTTGAGATCGTTCTTAGGATCCTTGGAGCCGGACATGGTTTATATAAGATGTGAAGAGTGATGCTCAGTGGTTGAGGAGATAAGACACGGTGAGCGGAGTTAGAGGGTGAGAGGGGCAGAGTATTGCGTGCTCTCGAATTGGAATCAGCTTAATGAATACATTGTGAACTGCTAGGATGGATGCAGATATTTCAAGGATGAGGACCGGCGGAGCACGTTGTATTTATTATAGGGCTCGTAAAGAGGCAGATGGGATGGAGGAGAGGATTGAGTGTCTTCCCGAATAGGCTTCGGCGTGAGCGTGGTTGATGGTTGTGCTGGTGAGGCGGAATAGTGGAGGTTGTGATGACTCCCCGGGCGGCGAACAGGATAAGGATTAGCGGCCAGAGACATGGCTATAGCGGGCGCTGGGGCTGTCTGCTTATCGATTACGTAGGTAGGTACCTGTCCACAGCTGCGCAGGTAGTCATGTTCGGCTGTAGCTCGATCCATCGGGGATAACAGCTGCTTACTTAGTGCTTTCTCGACATTCTATCGACCTCCCACGTCACAGAGCACAGAGAGAGGAGCTCGTCGGCAGGTACCACCCAAGTGCGTCCCTTGGCAGCATCCAACGTCGCAGCGAATCGTGGTGGCGATATGTGATCTGTCGGGTGAGCTGATCATTGCCACGTGAAGACGAGCTGTTTTGCCTGTTCGCAGCTACAGCGATCGATGGCCGCCAACCTCGATGGTCTTCACGGGGTCTTGGTCCGTATCGGCCTTTTGGGCCAATCACAGCGCACAGCTCCTGCCTAGCGGAGTCGCGGCAATCGGAAGCCCCGCCGTAATTGTGCATCGCCGGCAAACGGAGGCTTAGGAAATTGTCCAAGCAAAACGGTGCAACCAAATTTTCTGGAACCCGCCGCCCTTATCAATCGGTGCTTTCATCCATGTCATAGTTTGCCCGGCGCAGAGTCATCGACCCGACTAGGTGGAAAGTCGCCGCCCTCCACCTCTCCCCTACCTAGGCTATATGTCCTCTCTCTAACCCCCTCTTCCCCAATTCCTAAACTTCGACCTTTTCTCCCCATTGCACGTACCCGCATTTTCCGAGGCTTCAATCGACGACTATCAACCAGCGACTGAGCGGGCATTTACGATCGCCACCGAGGGCCGCGCCGAGCCAGGCCATGAACTGAGGATATTTTATCCTCAGTTCAATTTAAACGGCCAATACCCCAAACGAGTTTCAAGGCACGCCGAGAACATGGCACCGAACAACGGAGCGCTTGGCCGCTCCCACGATGGCTCCCACGATGGCTCCCACAATAACCCGAACCATACGCTGGAGATTACCTCGGGACAGAAGATGGTCTCCGCCATGTCCGGCAGTCTTCTCACGGCTCTCCTGGGTAAGTGCTCGGTCCAACCCAGACCGGTTGAAGGTAGGCAGTGTGCTAATGCTGAATATTCACAGTCACGCCGCTCGACGTTGTTCGTGTCCGACTCCAGTCCCAAGGAACGCCAACATCTCCGATCGACTTCTCCAAACTTGCAATAAAGACGAGGCAGCTTACGGTGGCCCAGGCCAGTGAAGTGGGTGTCACGGCTTGCTGCCGAGAGGTCTTTTTCCCTGGAAACGCCGCCGAATACTGTTTAGCAGTGCCCAGGGGTGCCGAGAGCATCGCGGCAAGTGCCAACGCCGCCGACTGTGCTGTCCAGGAGGTTCAGAAGAGGACGTATACGTCGACTCTCGATGGCATTCGAAAGATTGCCCGAAACGAAGGGATTCCGAGTCTCTGGAGAGGACTGTCACCCACACTCGTGATGACAGTCCCAGCTAACATTATTTACTTTACTGGCTACGAATGGCTGCGATATGACTCGAAGAGCCCTTTGTCCAAATTGCCCGATTACTACGCCCCCTAACATCAGGATCTCTTGCTAGAGTATTTGCTGCAACGACCGTCAGCCCTATCGAACTCATCCGTACTCGAATGCAAGCTGCCTCCAGCACTACCGGAGCAAACCACATGATGGAAACATTCAAGGGCGTGAAAGAGATGGTTGCTGCACATGGCTATGGGTCATTATGGAGGGGCCTCACCCTCACGCTTTGGAGAGACGTCCCATTCTCTGGTCTCTATTGGTGGGGATATGAGACGATCCGGACGAGACTCCTCACCGCCCGGGAGGATTCTCGGCATGGGCCCTTGACTGCGCACGGCGACTTGAGACGCCACCCTCAAAATTACGAGAACCACACAGAGGCATTCGTCGACAGTTTCATCTCCGGTGCTCTCTCTGGTGCTTTTGCTTCTTTTGTCACGACCCCCTTCGACGTCGGCAAGACTCGTACCCAGGTGTACAACGACGCAGCACGCACCGTCAGCGGTGCAGGCAAGTCTGCACCAGAGCAACAAAATATGGCCCGTCTTCTCTTGCAGATCTTCCAAAAAGAGGGCGTTACTGGCTTGTGGAAGGGCTGGATTCCACGGATGTTGAAGGTTGCACCCTCGTGCGCCATCATGATCAGCACGTACGAGGTTGGCAAGCGGGCGTTCCACGGTGTGAATGAGCGTGCTGCTTTGAAGCGTGAAGATGAGCGGCTGTAATTCAATGTACAAAATGTTTACACGGACCTGAAGAGAAAAAAAAAAAAAAAGGAGGTCGAAACTCGTTGGCGTTGAGGTTGTTTGTTACGTTCGCATTGGCTGGGGCGTTTTGATAGATCGGCGAGTGATTTCAGATATACCATCTCCTTGATATGAGCTGTGCAGGCCAATGACTAGCTCATGAAGTATAGTTTATGAAGTAATAAATAAAAACAAACAAGTGTATTACTACTCAGTATTGTCAACCTTAACGTGGGTTCCTCTGAGATAGAGACAAACATTAGTCAATACCTAGAATACAAGAACGCAGTTCTGAAGGACGTAATCATAACCCCTCTCATGACGCCGACGCTAAATGTAACTGTACTTGTAGCAGCACAATGACGTTCCTTTGCGATATCTGCGAAGCCATCTCTGTCCAAAAATGGGGATTCATGGCAACGGCGAATTACGTCAGCATATGTAGTGAATACAGCGTCGATGAAGGATTCTCTCAAAGAACTATATATGAGAGAAGAGTAGACATTAATTTCCGCAGGGCTATGAATATGTTACTGGAATATTGATATAGATTCTGATTATCTTTGAGCAGCATGTGCCGAAAATCCTGGTAGAAGATGGCCCATCTGGTGAGCTCCGCACCAGGCCAGCACTAAATGAAAGAGTAACCCAGAAAATCTTTGAGCGACGATTTCGCATCGAAGAAGCACATACAAAATCGCAGGAGGAAACCTTGCAATGTACACGCTCACAACAACAGACGAGCATCACTTTGGAAGCGATGTATACGTCCTCGACCTCGTGAGAACAGCCGCAGGTGGCCTCGCCTCGATTTCCTCAGACCAGAAGCTCTCTCTGCTCGAACCTAGATCACTCAGCAACGGTCCCGTCTCCAGCTTCCAGACGGACCATGGCAACCTCACTGCACTGAGGCTCTTTGGAGACAACGTGGTATGCACAGCAGGCGAGAATGGAAATGTTGGGGTCTGGGATCTCCGAGCTGGAGCTCAGGTCGTGCAATTTGCTAGTGAGTGAGCCCGCGCCCGTCTGTGTAAGTGACGAGCAGAGACTAACAGAGGGTGTGAACCCTTCACATGAAAAGCGAGCGAAGCACCGTTGGCTTCAATGGCATGCAGCCCAGAAACCCAGACCATTGCGGTCGGCACAGAACTTCACAACCACGAGGCCAGCATCTTGCTCTGGTACGAGCGACTCGTCCCATTTCCCCTCGTAGTAAACGTCCATGTACTTACACAGTCTTATTTAAGGGATGTCCGCTCAGTACCTGTCCAAAAGGCAGCATACCATGACCTCCACTCCGACGACATCACCACCCTGACCTACCACCCCTCCAACCCCAACGTGCTGCTCTCTGGCTCTACCGACGGCCTCGTCAGCGTCCACGACACCTCCATCGCAGACGAGGACGAGCTTACGGTGCAGACGCTGAACCTCAACGCCTCCATCCACAGGGCCGGCTTCCTGGGCCCCTCCCTCGTCTACGCGCTGTCCCACGACGAGCGCTTCGCCATCTACGACATCTCCGAGGCCCAGGGCTCGGGGGATGCGATCAGGGACTTTGGCGACTTGAGACGGGACACGGAATCCCAGTACGTGGCAGACATCGTGCCGAAGAATGATGGAAGCGGTGCCATCGTTGGTGCGGGTGCGCAAGAGTAAGTTTTCCTTTCCCTTTCCATCATAATAACCCTACACCAATGTTTTCTTTACATATTAGGGAAGTGCTAACCCTTGTTGAAAACTATAGCAAGCAAACGTTTAAGCTGATGTTCTTGACGAACGACCAGGGTTCATGGGAGGTGAACAGCGGAAACAGCGTTGGATTGCCTGGTGCGCATGGTGAGGAGATCGTAAGGGCTTATTGTTTCTTCGACGAGAGCCAGATGGTATTCACGGGTGGCGAGGATGGGAAGGTCAAGGCCTGGCGACCGGGTAACTAAAAAATTGGACTTATGAGACATGAATTTTAGATGGGTATCTATTTTTTTTTCTTTCATTCTTCTCTCTCGGCGAGTAATATCTGACGAAGCAATCCTCCGGCCCAGGTCTATATGTAGGTGCTTAACAGAGGAACCAACGTGCAATTCCCAAGACCAAGCTCAACCTCCCATGTTCTCTGGCAACCGTATCAGTCTCCGGGGCTCAATTATTCCTTGGGGCCGCAAGGAGCCGAAGAGTGACAGAATCGGCATGACATCTTCCAGCCTAAGGTCGCCCACCTGTCACGACCATCCGAGGGCATTGGCGCTACCCACGTATCAGGGGACTCTTCAGAGCTCAAATATAGAAAAGGCGTGTCTAAACCCTTGGCCAAACTCAACCAAACTTATCGTGCTTGTTCTTGACTTTGATCTCCAGCAACCTCTCGTGGTAATCCCCCTCCTTCCTCGCCCTCTTCAGGATCCTCACCTCGTCCTCCTCGAGCCTGCGCCCGGCCGCCTCCTCCAGCTCCCGCCGGCTGATTTTGGACTGGAGCTTCTCCTCCTTGGAGGCCTTGAGCTTGGGCTTGAACCGCGCCTGCATCCGCACCCGGACGGTGGTGCTGACGGATTCCATCTCCGCGTCGCCGCGCACCTGCACGCCCGGCTTGCCGTTGGACTCGGACGTCTTGGCCGAGATGTACGTGTCGCGCAGGGTCGTGAGCTGGAACTTGCCCGCCTCGGCGTCGGGCTTGATGTTGAACGACTCGAGGGGCGAGACGGCGTCTGCGCCGGCGGACAGCTGGCCGATCTTGTCGCAGGAGAGGTATCTTGAAAAGCCAAAGTTAGCTCGAAGAAGCGAAACCAGAGGGGCGGAAAACAAATCAATTACTGGCAAAGCGGACTTACTTCCCATGGTGGCCCTTCAACCGAAAGCTCTCAGTCCCCGCGACGCGGTTCGCGACCCAGACCTGCCTCACGTCATGGGGCTCCGAGCTCGCCGGGTTGGCGTCGACGATGTTCTCGATGTCGATGGCGAAGACCTTGCCGTTGACGTCGCACGAGAGGGCCGACGGCTTCTCGGTGGGCAGGACGATCATGACGGGGCCGGAGATGTCCCCGACCGAGTCGGCGGACACCCAGCTGTCGTCGTTGGCGGCTTCCTCCTCGGCGGCGGCGGCGGCGACGAGCGCCCGGTCCTTAGAGCCGCCAGCTGCGCTCTCTCCACCGTCAGCAGCTGCCCGCTTTCTCTTCTTGGGCTTCTTGTCCCCCTTGAAGGTGAGAGGCTTGACCATGGTTATTGCGATCGAAGGAGGGTGGTCGGGTTTGAAGCTCTTTCGACGGCGGTTTGCGTCGGGGTTGGAGCTTGTGTTTGATGGTTTCGGCATCAAAGCGGTGCATTACGTAAGCATCCCCCCACATTCCGGGACGGCTCGTGGTGCCCTCGGGAAGCTAGAATAGCTGACATTTTGCCAACGTGGAGTTTGCTGTCTACGATTATTTCACAAGCGCTAGTACGGGAGATATTACAAGTAAATCATCTTCAATTTGAGTGAGAATAGAGAAGAACTATCCAAAAGATGAGCAGGCAAAGATGTCCAACCAAGTGCCAAGTCCGGACAAGAGAAAGGAAGTAAGATGGACGTTGAGCCATCGCCATAAAACACGATGGAAATGGTTCAACACGAAGTGAAGTATCTGTTCTTGATCATGGAAGCAATCGTCTCCAGTCAAGTGCTCGGTGCGAGGGCCCCTCACCAGGTTCGGCATTTCGAAAAGAAAGCCTACCTCATGCACCACGGGGGACTTGAGTGACAAGTCGAAAAGAGCCTGTTGCAAGCATACTTCTTAGGCCCACGCGCCAACAAGGCTCATGCAAAAGGCACCAAAGAAGACGAGCAGGCAAGCGAAGACCCTCTTCTTTCCTCTAAGAATCTTCCAGCTATCGTCACTGAGAAAGTCCTCGGACATCAACTCCACAAGTGATGCAAAGGTAAGCAGGCCGGCCGAAATAGCATTCATGACACCGGTGACAATGAGTCCAGTCTCCGAGTCTGGGCTATACAGAGTGTGCGTCGCAATGCCAATGGCTTGACCAAGGGGAGTTCTATTTGAGAGTAAGCATTTACTTGTTGTGGCCAGGAGAAAAGGGGGCGGGAAAACGTACGTCAAGCCATACGCCGCAGCCATCATCCAGGGCTGATACTTTTTATTACCCCAAGTCACAGCCGCAACACGGGATCCCAAGGCGAGACCTTCAAACGTCTCTGGAGATGGTATGAGATGAGGTTAAACTTCAAAAAGAGGACGAGGTGGGTGCTTACGGTGAAAGGAGATTGCGATCAGAAGGACAACGAAATCATCGCCGATAGCGACGCTGAGAGCCATTCCGATGAAAACGCTATGGAAGAGAATTCCCAGTTCCAGCATGACACATTGCATGCGTTCCTTGCGAGTCCTCTGTTCCGGAGATAGCGTCTCGACCTTGACGAGAGATGATTCATCTTTCCGGTTTGTCTCAACGTCGCTCTGCGGAACATCTTGTTCGTCATCTTCGACGTTTTCCTCTCTTGTTTGCAGACGATTAAGGCCATGGCCTATACTGCTAGTTCTGCCTCGAGGTGGTGCCATGTCGCGTATCGGGTTCGGACGTTCAATGCGTGCTTCCTCTGCGGATTGCTCGAGCTGGATGCCACCAGATATATCATCGACACCTGAAGTACAGCGACGAGATGGATGAAAGACCATCTCGATGATAGTCACAAGGAAGATGGCACCAAGAGAGATGGCACCAGGCATGGCAGGGAATTTGACAGTCCAGAAGTCGCCGAGACATGGGTTGCCAAGAGAGAGGAAGGCGGTTGGCAAGAGATGAACAAAGGCTGTAGCTATCAGGACACCGGTACCGAAGTGTCGGACCAAGAAGAAGAAAGTTTGAGGAATTCGTAGGCCAGGGAACCGCTTTGCCAACATAGGGAAGCAACAGGCCAAACTCGAGACAAACCAGATGATGATGAGGGCGCCAACATGAAGCGGCAGATTGTATGACTCCGGTGATACGCCTCCCACAGTACATGTGGATCGTTTTCGCAGCGAGGCGACGGAGAAGTCATCCTTGGGGGCTCGAGAGGCAAGGGCAGACAGCGCGTCAACATGAACAGGGGCCAAATCAACGGGGGTAATAGTAGTAGACTGGGTAGACGATGCGGAGGTATTGTTTCCACGAGAGTTCCATTCATTCAAAAGGAATGAAACAACAAGAACAGATAGGAGCCAGGTAATTACACCCACAAGGCGCGAGAGCCAGGAAGGCGAGGTTACCTGTTTACGGCAGTTCTGGTCTTCACCACCAGTTGCTGCCTTGAGATACGAGATAGATCCTGTTCAAAACGTGTCAAAATCAGTACGACAGAGAAAAATGGTAGGGCGACTAACCTGCAGACCACCATCTCGTACCCGACAATGGCGGCCATGGCCCGGGAGGCTGTTCGCCATGTTGCCATTTTTCATCTGGAGCCGACGAATGACAGAGACCTCCGCCCGAGTCATCGTCCTGGTTGGCAGCAACATGCTCTCTCAAGTTAGCGATTCCATTCATGTCCTGGCAAGTGGTGTTCTCGGCAGCGAGGGGCGAGGGGCTCTGATTGTATGTCAGATGCCGGAAGGTACCCTCGTCGGCCTTGGAGAGACAGATCATGGTGGTTCGATATGGTGACCGCCAATCGACCTTGGGGCGTCCTTTGATGGTTGAGCGGTTACGTATGCCTGTATGTCTGGTACGGATACTATGTGGACGAGAAATAGACGACGAAGAGTGGGTGATTGAAGAGACGATGTGTAAGTACTTGGCGATGGGGGAAACGTTCCAGAATGGCCTCTACTTAACTCTGGACTCGAGACAATCTCGGCAACGGTCCCACACTCGATGGCAATATAAACATACCGCTAGGCCGAACTCAGCGAGGGGCACAGGCACCACGACCCCGGACTGCAGCCGATCAGAGTTCAGCAGCCAATGGCTTCACTGCCGAGCGCACCTCCACCATTGTTGCAGCAGAGATAGACTTAACAGCCCAAAGCTCTCTGTCCCCATCAATCGGCCAGCTTCCGACCCTCAGCAGCTCTCGTATCCCCAACTCCGTTATAACATAAAACACCATCCCGGCCAAAGGATTTATGTTTGATGAACATCACCCGGAAACCTCGTTAAAACCCTTGCACGGCCAAGCGGGGGAAATCTCGACACAGCCACTATCCCCTTTGGTGACAATGGTGCATTCGCATTACGTGGAGCCGGTGTGATAGAACGGCACCCGACAACCACCGCCGCGGCACCCACCCGGAAGATTTAGGAGCTGCAGTCCCCAAGACATCTCCCGTCCTCGGGTGGACAACAAGGTGCCGCTCGGCCACCCAATGGCAGGCTGCCCTCTGAACGTCACGATGCCGCCCATGGCCAACATCCAACCATGAGTGCAGAAAGAAGAGGGGCCCCGGTCTCGTCGTCATCTTCCGGGATGGGGCAATGAAACACCACTGGCTTGTATGCCTCTCAAGTGATCTGTAAGATCATTAGGCGTCTAGACGGCCACCGTGGTGTGCGAGACAGGCAGGCCGTTGTCCACGTACTTGTTCGCTGGGGTAAATCTCCACGTGGAAGCGGTGAAACTTGGGAATAAACTCGGCGTACAAGACAAGCAAGAACTTCACTCTTGGTGCACCTATCTGGATGGTCTGAGAATCCCCACTCCAGGCCTAGAATCCTTCCCTAGATAGCACCGCGGCATAGGCAACATTCATGACAGGCGTTGCTCCTGGCTCCAATCGCCTTTTGCAGTAACCCGGGGGTTGGCGGCCATGGTCTAAGTTGGGGAAGAGCATGTATTACGCGGGTGAAACATACAACAAAGGAATGCATAACGTCCAAGTATTGGTCGAGTGTAATGCTGTAGTAGAAACCCAAAGAGGGCACAGGTTCTCAAATGACAAACCTTAATATGACACACCATATGTGGCGTTGTACGGTGTACTATGTAGATAAAGATCCATGTCTTTTGGCACCCATGAATACGCTCAGCGTATGCTTATTAAACTCTTGTGAGCTCACCATGAGTTTCGTCTCATGCTGTAGTAAGCGAGTGCCGGCAAGCCGGGCCAATTACATATTATAGATAGACAGCATTGAGATCCACCAAACCCATCGGCGAATTATTGGTGACTGCTTGACATCATTGAAGCTACGTAATGTGCCATGCGAATCACATCACTCACCCCGCTAACACATGAAAGCTTTCACGTCCAAACACCGCAGCTGTAGATAAAGAAAATCATCATCTGCTCTCCCTCTAACACAACAAGTCACAGCATCTAATACTTGCCACTCTGCTTTGTCAAACCCTACCATAATGGCGCTCCCTCCCAAGTTTGCCGGCCATAAACTGCACTTTGGGGACCTGGCCCAGCCCAATGCCGCCGTCCCCCCCGCTCCGCACACTCTCGAGCTCTACCTGGACTACGTCTGCCCCTTCTCCGCCAAGATCTTCAAGACGTTCACCACCCAGGTTGTGCCCTTGATCCGCGCCAACCCCGTCTGGGCCTCCAACTTCACCCTCATCTTCCGCCAGCAGGTCCAGCCCTGGCACCCCTCGTCCACGCTGGTCCACGAGGCCGCCCTGGCCGTCCTCAAGCTGGCGCCCGAGAGGTTCTGGGACTTTAGCGCCAAGCTGTTCGAGGACCAGAAGGCCTACTTCGACGTCAACGTCGTCAACGAGACCAGGAACAACACCTACAGGCGCCTCGCGGACCTCGCCGGGGGCGTGGGTGTTGACAAGGACCAGGTCTACAAGTTGCTCGTGATCCCGGACAAGCCAGGCGAGGACGGCTCGCTCAACTCGGGCAACGGGGTCACGGCCGACCTCAAGGTTGTGACCAAGATGAACCGTCTTATTGGCGTTCATGTCACTCCTACGGGTGTCTTTGATGGCGTGGTTCAAGATATCAGCTCCGGGTGGACTCCTGATCAGTGGAAGGAGTGGCTGACCAAGAACGTCGTTTGACTAGATAATTCGGGCCCTGGCCATCGTAGTAAGCTGTGAATAAGCTCAATAGTAATGCAAAATCATATTTGTCAAACAAAGTCCCAAGGCCAATGAGATTTCAAACCTCATCAATGGATTGTCTGAACAGTGACTATGGTCCACCATAGTGATCTAATCGCAGGTAGGTGGTGGTGAGCATCAGTCCTTGTAGCGAAGCTGGGGGAGCTTGAGGCGCTAAACGAAGCGCTAGTGGGCACCTTACTCCCTGAAATGAACCCCTGTTCAGCGGCAATCTGCTAACTGTAGGTGGTGCATGCTAATTAATTTAGCACACGTCTCTAACAAATCGCGGAGCTTCATTTTTGGGGACAGCTCGAAAATCTCACTCATGAATCTGGCAATTCACTCGCCATCACACAACCAACAGCTCAAGATGATATTCAGAAGCCGAGTGCTGGCGTCCTTACGCCCCAGGTGTACCCAATTGATGCCACCAGCACGTAAACTGCATCTCCCATCATCCTCACCTTCCTCATTGCGCTCAGCTGCCCAGAAATCTCTTCAGTGTCGTTTCTACGCCCAGCCAACATCAAAACCTTCCCGTGCTGAGCAAGAGATCAAGCGGCTTGCAAAGGCCGCGGCCAGTAACACCAAAGAACATGGTTGGTGACAAGACAAGGCTTCATACGATTCTGCGCAAATGGCAGTGGCTGACCTTGAAACATGTAGCTCTTCCAGCGAGAGTGCTTATTTTCCATGCCGGCACCGCCCGCACGACTTTCATTGCTCTGCTAAAGGTCACCTCGCTCTTCATCGGAGCATTCTTCTGCGGGATCGTGGTGCCTACCTACATCAAGTCCGAGAAGCCCGTCTGGGACACGGCCCAGGTTTTGCTCTGCGGCATTGTGCCCCCTATCTTCGTCGCCTTCACAACTGCATCCTTCGTGACGCATGTTCACGTCAATCTGCCTTCTCAGGCCCGGGCTTCCAAGACGGTCCTTGAGCGGTTCATCCGCTCCGAGATGCCCCCCTCGACCAAGGTCACCCTCACTACGATGAGCTTCATCGCCAAGCCTAGGCAGAGCACCATGGCAGCTGGCGATCTCCTACCAGCCAAGCGACGCTTCGGCCTGATTAACTACATTCGACGCCCGGATTCGGTAGCACAGGAGGATGCAAATCGCAAGTGGTATATGTGGCGTGCTGTTGATAAGTTCTACATCCAGGAGGGGCGTCCTGGACAGCCACGCAAGGTCAGGTATCAAACACCAAAACCAGATCTCGTTCAATGGTGGATCTGGGAAGCTATCCAACAGAAAATTGCAAAAGATCTCTCAGCGTCTAAATAAGAAAGACCCTCTTCTTGTCCTCTCCCATATCAAGCCGTCACCACCCCGTACCATATCAGGCCCATCACTCCGCCCATGACGATGGTCATCGGTGGGCTAACACCGAACCACATCCCTCCTACATAACTCGTGGCCGTTACAACAACCCACCATGGCTCCACGGCCATGCTCGTCCCTGTCTTGTAGCCTTCATCAATATACCCGATCTGCCAAAGTCGGTACACAGCAGTGTAGATCAGACCAACGGCCGCTGCATTGACGCCTCGCACCATGGACTTGACCCATCGCACCGCGCGTACTGCATTCCATATCCCCATGGTCCCGTGGACGAGCCAGATTCCTGGGAGAAAGATTCCCAGATAGCCAATCAGAGCACCGAGGGCAGTGTTATACCCGGCGTTGGCGGCCGTCAGCCCTCCGAGGTACACCCCGAAGTTGAAGTTGGGGCCCGGGAAGGCCTGGATGATGGCCAGCCCGATGAGGAAGTCTCTCGGGCTGACCCAGCCCTCTGCGACGACATACTCGCGCAGCAGTGGGATCACTACAGGGCCGCCGCCAAAGATGATGGTACCCGCGAGATACATGTTGGAGAACAGTTGGTACAGCAAGGGCTTCTGTGGCAGAACTCCCCGGAGAACCATGACGACAATGAAGGAGATGAAGAACGCGATAACAACGCCAAGGCCGACTTTCCAAGACATGTTGAAGCGTCTCTCCGGGGGGACTACTCGTGCTTCGTCCTCGGCCGAAGAGCCGACGCGATTGTTGGAGTCATGCTCCTCCGGTGGTGGTGTGAGCTGGCGTTGAACATCTCTCGATGTCCTCATAGACTCTCCGGGGCTGGTTTCGCTTCTCTGCCCCTCACGGCGTGTTATCTGAATTTCCTCAACATCCCCTGCATTTGCACCGGTCCTTCTCCGGAATACGTTGATCACAGCCTTGACTGGACCGTGCAGCCAGCGAAAGTCATGCACAATGGTCGTCAGGCCGGCCAGGAACATCAGCACCGGGAAGTACCACAGCGCATTGTACAGGAGTCCCGCGGCGGCGGCGAGGAAGACGAGGATCCGCGTAACCTTGTCCGTGATGGACTTCTGGGAGAGCTCGACGGCCGCCAGGATGACGATGCCCACGGCCGCTGCATTCAGACCGGACAGGAGCGCGTAGACTTGCCTGGGCAGCGTGTCGGATATGTTCGAGACACCCACGGAGAGACCGTACATACCCAGCGCCCCGGGGATACTTGGTACGTGAAAGGTCAGTGTACTTGGTCAAGGATGTTTCGAGGGTGATGGGGTTCCTTTTCCCCTAGGAGGACATAGAATTGATTGAAACCGCCAACCTTACCTCCAGATCAGAAAAGCCAGCACGGCAGAGGTGAACCCGCCATGAATAAGATTAATGCAGTATAGCATCTTCGTGCTCCCAGGTCCGCTCAGAATCTGACAGACACTGAACAATTCCTGATACTGTGATCCAAAAAAGCCCGTGTCAGCCAAGCCACTCCGCTGTGTTATACGTAGGGGGGACCTTATGGCGCCTTACAATCTGCTCATCAATCCATCGCAGCTTGGCAAGAAACCTGTCGTGGAACTGTGAGGTATCGTCAGTAAAAACACACACCCTTGCTCACCACACTTCCCATCAAGAGCATGAACAGGTGCAACCTACGATCTTGAAGTGCACAGGCGGGCCGCCAAACCCCGTAAAGCCCAGGTGCCAATTCGCCCGAACCGTATCCCACGCAGCCGCTGCTACTCCCCCATCGCGCGCTCGTCCCTCAATTCGTCCAGACATGGTCAATTGATGTCGCTTCGAGTTCGCGTCGTGCAGAAAGGGAGACAATCGCAGCAAGGCGAAACAGGTTCCTTTCTACCTTACTTATATTAGCGTAGTAGCATCCCATGTTCATTTCTGGCTGTGAGCCACAATGAGCCATCGGCTAACTCCCCCCACGTGCCTCCGGCCATTGGTTTTCACTGCAACGCTGGCACGCATTCCAGCGGCGATTGCGTAATTTTCATTTGCGTGCTCGGCAAGCTTATGTGTAATAAGCTTCGTTCCCGATCCGCACCCCTTGTTCCTGCAGCCGGGCTAGAAGCACGTACGAGCACTGTCATTTTTTTTTGAGCCGCCTAGTTCTATATTCGACAGTTGTCACGACAGCCATAGACCAGCGTATCACGAGGCAAATTTATACAAGACAGTGGGCCAATATCTGTGTTGAAACGCAGAGATATAATGGGATTCTTTCCTCCTTGCCTACAGCATACACAGTTTACACAGTTCACACTGGGCTATGCTACAAAGATCACAGCTTGCGTAACAGCTCTGCACATTCATTGTGGTATCATCGCTATCCGTACTCAAATCAATACAAAAATGCAGAGCGCCTAGCCGAGGTTCCCGTTTACCTTTGACTCTCCTCACTGGGAGATACCCTAATCCTACACTCCCAACTCCAAAGAATGAAGCCATATCGCCAAACTCTGTCCGTCCATCCTAGGAAGTATTAAGCAACCCATTTTTGCCACACCAGGATAAATACCAAAAATGTATCAAAACCAAGCAGCCATCCGGTCAAACACTCACCTTCCCCCGTAGATAGAGATGTCTCTCATCCCCACGAGAAGTGCAAGCAAAAAGAAGTGAAATGAACGCGATCAAAGCAAGAAGCAAAAATCCATAGCATCATTGAGGCTTTGGGAAGAACGGCGCCGGCTTGGGATGGCTCAAAGTACCATTACCGCGTGGCCGACGTCTCTCTGCCTCGGGTAAAAAAAAATGAAAACTCTCAAAATATCGTTCCTTGATGCATTCCTCGTGTAGGGTCAAATGTTTGATCATTTCACATGCTGCCCCCCTTTCTTTCTCGACACCAGTACCACAGAAGTATACAGGCAGCGGTGCTGCAAAAATGAGCCAAGACATACGCAAGAAAATAGGTGAAAGGTCCACCTAGAAGACGGGTAAGTTGAAATCCAGGAAATTCGATAACCAAAAGAACGCCGTTCCATACGGTGCGGTCCCGGGGAAGAGTTCGTGTAACGAGCCTAGAACGTGTGTGAGAAGCCCATTGCAATCGACCCGAGCCCGGGTCTCGCGCGGTTTCAAGGGATAGCATGGGTAGCAGAGCGAGCTGGTCATTGACGTCGTTTCATCATGGGGCCTGAGTCGTAGTCCCAAGCCCTCTTGAGCCCGCCTTCATACACGCTGGCGACAGATTCCTGCCACATGGCCGGCGTCACGAAATTAGGAATTGTAGCTGCAGTGTACTGCTGCGGCGAAATTGACTGCTGACTGGAACTCATTGCTCCTGCATTCGGATCCTGGTATTCCTGGATGCCAGAGACTTGAGCAGTACCTGAAGTATCAAGATTTAGGGACCGGCTCTGTGGGGCTGAGGATGCATTAGGTTGAGCAGGCGTACCGAAGGATGTATTCCAGTGCCTAAGGAGAGACGTTAGTTGCGAGGGTTGGGATCCGAAGGTACGCTCGAGCACTCACTCGAAGATTCTGGCCGGGTTCCAAGCAGGTTGTTCTGCGAGCGGCAAACTTTGTAGTCCCGGCGTTGGGCCACTTTGGGACATCATCATGAGGGGCTGTCCAGCTGGAGAGTCACCTTTGCTATCCGTGGTACCGATCGACACTGGGGGAGAGATGGGGTGTCCAATATAACTAACATTTTGAGCGTTCTGCGCATCAAGATGCTGGTCCATAGATCCAGTCCGACCAAAGTCCGGTCTATAGCCATGTGGCCTGTTAGGGGAGGTCGAGCTGTTCGAGGGATGCGGGCTCCCATAAGGAAACGACGGTTTGAGAACAAAGGGCTTTCGTACGTCCGCCGAGAATGCTTCACGCACAGCCTCCACCTGTTGCCGAAGCTCGGGCATGGCCCATACCTCCATTACCTGTTCCATGATCCTCATGTGGCGGGTAAAATATTGTCTCGCGTCTGTATTCAAGTCCGGATCGGGCGAAACAACAGCAACCTAGACAATGAGTTACAATATAAACACCAGTGCGTGGATCTGCGCCAACATACCAAATGAAGCACGATGCAAGACAACCCAGCGTACACCGTAAAGCTGTAGCCCCGCTGCATGCTCTGCAGCGCCCCCAAGCCGCCGGCTGCCACAGTCGCTTCTTGTAACCGGCAGAGAGCCTTGGCGGAATCATAACAAATCACCATATGGTGCTTCCACTGCGCAGGGTTGGCCGTCGGGTCAATGGAGTAGAGCTGTGGCCGATGATACAGAATCAACGTGAGGTAGAAGTAGGACAACAAATTTCCTGTGAAAGGGTCCTGGATCCACGGAGAAGAGCCATCTGGGGGGAAACTAACGGCAAGATCGGGCGGGAGCTCGGTCAAGAAGGAATCGAAACCGGCCTTCAACTGTTGGACTTTAGGGTCAATGCCCCATTCCTTCTTCTTCCTCACCTTCATGTACACACTGCTCAGTCGCTTGACATTGCGAACAACGCGTGCTAGATAAGTAAAGTTGCGTGAGGTCCTGTCTCCCTCTCCATCAACAGAGGAAGGATGGACATCAAAGTCCACAGTATCTTCCGGGATCGAAAGATCGAAGCGCCCTAATTCTCTCAATCAATATTCCGTCATCCCTATTCCAAGCTTTCATTTTGTAGAGCAGAGAGTTTCAACAGACCTTGTGGCGCGCCAACCATGACCTCACAAACAAATACCACCTGCCAGATTCGTGTGCGAAGCTGACAATCAGCAGCGTTGAAGTCGCACCCACGACCTGACACATGGTCATCGAGATGTTCGTCCAATTCGAGATCTTTGCCCATCTGGGCGCACTGAACCACTGTCATCCATGAACGGTAATAGTAGCCTCGTTTTGGAACTGCCTCCCGTGCCTTGAGAAGCAGCAATAAACCTTGAAGGGTACTTAATCTTGGAACATCGAGGAAGGCATCCGCATGCCCTGGACTTGTTTAGAAAAATAACATGACGGGCGGATAAGAAATAAGCTTACTTGAGGAGAGGGCCAACCACTGTTGGCCATCGCTCGGGTCATCTCGTAGATGGCCACCGAGAGCAAAAATGGCTTCCAAGATCAATGGGGAAATAGTATCCCTGTTTGTGTGCCACTGGTGAAGAAAGTTCGCTTTGTTTAGAACTGGTACATATGGATGGACGTGAGCGAAAAAGGCCTCGATGTAACTCAGAGCGACGGATTCTTCGGGCATCAACTCAGGCGGGATTCGAATCTTCGACCCAGGGCCAGGAGCCGGTGGAAGGTCAACTTGGTATTCATCATCATCCTCCATTGCTGGCTCTTCGCGCACAAAAGAAGCCTTGTTTCGCAGATAGGGTGCTGTGCCGACGTTAGATCACTGGGAGGCGTAAGGGCTTAGCAAAGGAGCTCACCTGTTCCTTTCTCGTCCACCTTTAAACTTCCCAGCAAGTCTGCCAAATCGCCCTGTTGTAATGAATCTGGTGTATAAGCTTCGGGCGAGGCTTCATGCCTCGTAGATACTTGCAATTGAGGTGGCTGATATAAACCCTGCTGATATGTAGGATCCATGACAGGAACATGAGAGACAGTGGTGTAATTCATACCATGTGCCTGCGATTGCTCGGGATCATATGTCACTGGTTGGTATGCAGAGGTACTCATATCTGCGTAAGTTTGAGTATAAACAGGCGGTCCGGGCTTCTGTGCTGGGTGAATGATGGGTTGCTGCATCTGCATTTGCTGCATCTGATCTGACTGGCCCATCGAGGCCTCGAAGCCAGAGTCGGTAAACCCGTCGTAGCCGTTCGGTCGCACACATTGCAGCTTGAGTCGAACGCAGGCTGAGCAGGGCCATGTGTTGGTAGTCGCGGCATCGCATTTGATCTTTCGTCTACGACAGCCCTCACAGGCCCTCATCACTGCACGACCTTTGTCAGTAGGATGCTATGCGCTGGGTTCGCGGTTGGAGACGTACCCTTTAACCGCTTGTGGCGGTTATGTTCGTCGACAAACACATAGTCTAGGGGATATAGATTAGACGGTGAACAAGTCAAGGGACAGGCCCTACCGGCGGGGAGAGGGGTTCGCAAACTCTTTTGGGCGGAGCTCTGAGGATACTGCTGCGGCGCGACGGAGAAGGTAGGTGTATGTGCGCTCGGCGGGTTCTGAGGAAGGAGGACGCGAGCATTTGGGTCCTGGGACATGATGGATGTGATGGCTCGAGACTGTCGTCCCAAGCCTGTCGAGAATTCACCAGGCGGGAACAGTCGACATCAAGTCGACAAAGAAGGCCCGCGGGCACCAGAGGCGGCAATTCAAATACGCAAGCGGGAGCGGTCGGCGTTAGAGTCGCAGGCTGGCGTCTGAACCGACGGCAGAAGCGAGGGGAGACAATGCAAGCCGGTGTAGTCACTCTGTTAAGCTCGGGGAAGAAGCAGCTTTGGGTATGTCGAGTCGACGTCGTCGGTCGCAGGACAGGTCGGGTCAGGATCGGACGGCGGTGGCGTGTAGAGCAGATAAACTACACTTTGGCGTGTCTCTGGTTCGCCCTCATCCACGTTCACGGGGGTGCAGGCATCAAATTGTGGATAATGCCGTCTGCCGCATGGACTCTGAGGAAGTCGATGGTCGATGGGTTGGCCGGCAAAGGAGGGAGGGGTGCATGCGCGTGCCGGAGGACTGCTGGGCGCAGGTGGTCCAGGCTTATAATGATGGATGGGCTGACCCTGTCGCTTGGGTCCAGTGCCGTGCTTGGATTTTACAGTTTTGATGGGCGCTATAGCCCCAGTCCAGGTCCTGCAGAAACGCCCCCCTGTCTCTGCCAGTACGTAAGTGCGTGGTATGTAATAATGATACTTGCACATCTGCGACGGCATTGGTGACGCACAATCACTCGCAGAATTTAGGGTGTCCTGCTAGCCCGGGCTCCTAGAACTAGCACCGACTCCTCCCACGGCATGTATCCATGACACTTTGCGCCCAACTCCAGCTCGGTGGCCTCCCAGCCTGTCCAGATCGATCCATGTCAATGATGGGCGGCGCTAGTAAGCGAGCAGCGGTAGGTGCCTTTGCGCAGCATGGGGTAGCGGACAGTCTCATGCCGGGAAATGATGTGCTATGCGGCGAGGCTGCTCACCAGATCATGACTGGTCTGCGCGTCGAGAAGCAGGCGCACCGCGGCAAGGGCCCGATTGTCATCACCTAAATCTCTCCCCATCCCATTGAGGTTAATGTTGGTCTGGTCTGTCGCGGCAGATATTAAGATTGGCTCCCCATCCCCATCCCAGGGCTCGCTCTCCTGCCAGTCGAGTGGGGTGTAGGTTCGCAGAGGGTCCTTAGTGTTTGGGCTGTTGGCTCTGCCTTAGCGTCTGGGTAGTGGGTAGCAGACGCTGGTGGTGGGCTCGGTGGAGTTGTCAAACAGTGGCTCCAGTGGGGTCTAGAGCGGGCAGACGACGTACAGTGCATGGGATCGAAGGAACCTCAGAGCCCGATCCATTGGACTGGATGGAAGATAACCTTGCCCCGGCGCCTATAAGCTCCAGCATGCTATAGTGCGAACTGGGTGACATGCTATTTGAGACGCTCAACGAGTATACTGCTTATTTTCGAGTCTGCAACCGGTATTCTCGGATTATCGACGGCTAATAATACAACTCCAAGAGATCATACTGCACTAAAGATTGCTAGCGTATATCGTTTTACACTGCCATCATCCTCATCATCGCAGAAAGGGTCTGGTCAGGACAGGCATACCATCCGGATGTCTCATTTCTTCTGCCACCCAGTTTAGGTACCAATGTTCGGCATGCTGCCTCCAGGTCCATAACACGTACCACGTAGGGGCAGTCGGCCCTGATGCACACCTCCTGGCCATCCATAACACCCAACAAATACGGAGTCCCTGGAAACCTGGGATGAAAGAGGATGAGCCAGAGCGGTCCAGGGCTCTCTGCTCCTCGGCACACTCCGACAGCCAGCCAAGTCAGGCCTGAGACCTCGAGGCTGCTTGTGTTACCATCAGCGGAGCTTTGTCCAAGTACCTCCACGCTGGTTACACGATAGCATGAGAAGGCTCCCAAATGTAAGCAAACACCGGCTCGCATTTATATTGCATTGCATGGCTTCGCGGGCACAATGGACGGCTGCCTCGACGGCCTCGCGCTACCGTCGAGACTGGCAACGGCCATCGCAGCCATGTAGATTGGCCGACGATGAACTCACAACGCACTCTTATCATGAAATGGCATCGATTAGGTAGGTGGTAGGCTGAGAGAAAGTGCACCATAGCATCCATCCAGTGATCCAAGCCGAGTCCTACTGTACTTCAGGTAAGGTTGGTCGCTGCCCTTCCCCAAGACACCCCACCGTAGCGGTCCTCCCCCTTCCGACGATTACGCCAGCCACCTACAGTACCTATTGCCACGATGCGCGCCAGGGCGGCAGGGCCGGACCTTGCGTCCTCGCGGCTTCCATCTTACTTCTACTGGTGAAAAGAGCAGGGACATCCCGGAGATCATCTTCCATTACGACGTCCAATGTAGAGTGTACTCGGGTGCCATCGAGCAAACCACAGATCGGCAGGTAGCAGATACAGCCACGGCCACACCACGAGGGTCGCACTGGATGTCGGGCGGCTCCTTGTTATGCGATTATTTGCCTGAAATATCCACCACATCACATCAGCTGCTGGGCCGTCGGGATCTCGAGTAAGAGAAGGCTCCCTAGTCGCTCTCCGCATTTACGAGCGGCTGCACATGCTCATGTTTGCCGACGCTAGTCTCCAGCCAACATATGCAGCCAGCCGAGTCCCATGATGGGTATCGCAATAACCATGAAACGATAGAGCGGGCTCCTTCAACCACCAAGTGAAACTCAGAAGACCGCAAGCCTCTAATTACAATCCCACCTTGTGATCGTGATTCGGCTTGGCCCATCTGCAACCGTCCAACATTACCTGGGTGCTCGCCGTTAGCTCTTCTTCTGCCTCTTCTTGCCACCACGGAAAAGTACGCGTCGGATATCCGCGATGACAACACTACGGAGAGACTTCGCTGTCACTATGTAGCGTCTCCCGGCTCGACCGTCGAAGCTTGTCGAGGTGCTAATCCCCCAATCAAGTGGGCTTGGGAACTTTGGTCTTAGTTCCCACTCCTCAAAGCATTCTAGAATAGCAGGGCAGAGGCAAGCTTGCGAACACCCGCTCAATAATGCCCTTGACAGTAAGGGAAATCACTGGTGAGTGCAGCAGATGTGTCATCATTGGAAATACATACAGCCGAAAACCCACGGGTTCCCCGTGCGCATTTGGGCGTACCAGCAGTCTTCGTGAAGCGAACAATATTACTTCTACATATTATCCTGTTCCCCACTCGCTAATTAACCCTGAGATGACGGCTTTTGGGTCTCTTGAATACAGTCCATCCTCTCTCTGGATGTCATCCTGGCTCCGCCAAACCCGTCCCTAGCCCGGTTCCCCGGGACAGGGGCTTGCTTCTCACGCGTGTGAGCAATAATCCGGTCGGCAAACTTGTTGAATACACCTCTTGGCCACCTGCACATTCGCTATCGATCTTTTCAATAGTATTGCTTTGGCTCAGCAGGGCTGGCCGCCTTGCCTGTCGTTAGGATCATTAACATCTGGAGTAAACAAGGGGGAGCCTTGATCAAGAGACGAACAAGGCTTTGATTCTCAGCCCGCTCCGCTCTCGGAGCTAGCCAGGCATATCCTGGGGGGCTACACGTCCTGTTCGTTCATCAATAGACCGACCAATTCTCTCACAGAAGCAAAGGCCGCGCAGCTCGCCACCAGATGCGCGTTGGCTCTGGATGTGCGGATGCAGTGGCTTAACATGTGCCTGATCAGTCCTAGTTTTGCCCCCTTCCTCTCCCGCCCGAATAATGCAGCCGGTGTGAAAAAAAACGCACAGGAGTTTGCGTGTTCCAGAACCCGGAGTTTCGGAAATGACATCAACATCCCATTATTTAAGAGATTCATTTGGATAATATGGGTCGCTCCCAGCAAGCAAAACAGGGAGACAAGGATACAGGCGCCGGTCTCACATGCTGCTGTCAGCATGTACAGACCACACCGTCCTTTGTCATTTGTGGTTGGGCCAGGGCGTACTAGTGTATGCAGCGAGCCGAGGCATTTCAAGCCTCCAGGTGCCTGATGGGACCTTGAGAGGTAGAACCTGGATGTGACCACACAGAGTGTGTTGGGCTACCGGCGTACTGATGCAACAGTATCAATAAGAAAAGCGTGGCTGGACCCTGGCCAGTATGCATGCAAGCATGCATGCTTCCACTCGGTAGCTCTGCGGGCAGATTCCAATCGAGGGCTGGCCATGGGGATGGGAAGGGGAGCCTGGAAACACACACGGTCATTGGGCGTCGAGCCTACCTGGTATGAAAAGGGCCTTTGGTCCCAGGAGACGCGAAGCTGTGGATCCCATCTCATGCACCGAGCCTCTTTGGGCAGTGCTCTTTACACGAAATGTTACGACAATTGAACCCAGCGGCTGTCGTACGAACAAGCCACAACTATACTGTGTAGCCTACCTCCCATGAACAGTTCCACCACACCCAAGCCAGCGCGAGAGGAACGAGGAAAGAAGGAGGCCCACCACAGAAGAGCAGCATCCAGAGAAAAGGAAGGAAAGGGAGAGCAAGGTCGATCACACTCTCCACGAAGACGGAGTTTCCCATCGGCTCATATCACCACATCGACAACCTATGTGGGAGGTGACCCCCATGTCTATGGACTCGACCCCCCTTCACTGCTACGGAACTTCTGAGGGCTGATAGCTCATTGGATCGGGAGGCCTTCGAGAACATTTCTAGGCCCTACCCACGAAGCGCTGGGCTTGGACTCGAAAGATGCGCACAGATCCGTCAGGGATGGCACCAGGAAAACTCGTGGATGGTGCCCAGCTCGCCGCTATGGCTACCCCTCGTATTTGAACTCGGTGCTCAGAGCTGAGGCCGGGATGCCAGGCACCTGCCTTGTTTAGAAGCAGGCACACACAATTGATGGATTTCCATCGCATGGCATCGCATTGCATCTCATCATTCACTCAGCCTTACGCTGCTTACGGGGTACGTATCTCCCAGCGGGAAGAAGCTTTTCGGCCTTGGTTTAACCCGCCAAGTATTCCACATGTTTCGCCGTAGATTCGCAATCCCCAACGTGCAGGCTCGCATTCCATCCCGTCCCCATCGGGACTCCAACTCGTTGTTTCAGACCGCTAGACCGGCACTTGAAGCTCTTGAGGGGCGCTGTTTCAGGCGGTGGTTCAGCTCCAAACAGACTTGACTCGTCGCGCTATTGCCGCACCGGAACCAACAGAGTACCTATCCAATGTACCTCGACAGCACGCGGCGGAGACTGCCGGCCGAGGGCTTGTCTGGCTCAAGCTTTTGTGGAACAGGGACTCAGGGTACCAGGGCCCACCCGAAGGCCCTGCTGCTGCCCCTGCTAGCAGTCCCTGGGATGCTGCGGCCACGGTGCGGTGCGGTGCGATGCGGTGTGGACGGCTCAGTGGTAAGGTGCCTACGTAAGGCCAGTCAGGCGGGACAGGGCAGGGCAGCACTTACCCCTCCATGCTGGATATGCACCCACCCTGGTCAAACCACGCATCCACCACCCAGACACATCACCGTCGGCTTGCAGCACCTCCATCACCAACCCATTTGATCTTGAAGCTTGCTCTGTGTCGCCCCCTGGCCTTGTGACCCTTCTGGAAAACTCCTCGCCCTCGTCCTCGTCCCAGCCGTTGATTCCAAACATGGCCGCCGCCGCGCTCGACAACGCTAACCCAACCATCCTGAGCGCATCCCAGCTCCCCACGCGACAGAAGAAGACAGCTCCAAGGCAGGGCCCCGACTCCAAGTTCGGTGACCTCATCTTCTCCAAGCCATCATACTTCTCTCAGCCCCTCTCCGTAGATGACCTGAAGGCTGTCTCGTGGCCGAAACTCAACTCGTACGAAGATGACTTCGAAAGTGACCCCATTGATGAACAGGAGATATACGGTACGTTTTCGCATCATCATCATCGTCACGTACTTGCCCGCCCCGTCGTCGCCCCGTCGCTGACCGATCCTCATAGATCTAATCTCCACTATATCTGATCCGGAGCACCCTGTCTCTCTTGGACAACTGTCCGTCATCAATCTTCCAGACATCCACATCACGCCCTCCCCTTCTCTGGGTGCCCCGTCTCCAAACACCATCGTCCAGGTCGCTGTCGAGATCACGCCGACCATCACACACTGCTCGCTTGCAACCGTCATCGGTCTTGGTGTAAGAGTGCGCCTTGAGCAAGCGCTCCCCCCAACTACCGTGTCGTTGTGCGCTGCAAGGAGAACAGCCACAGCCAGGATGATCAGGTGAACAAGCAGCTGAGCGACAAGGAGCGCGTAGCTGCGGCCTTGGAAAATGACACTCTGAAGGGCGTCTTGGACAAGATGTTGGAGACATGTGCTTGAGCGCATAGCTAGAAGACTCGGTTGGCATTATACCTATAAGCATGCGCTCGCTAACGCCAAAGTTCGGGCAGTCGGGGCTGGTTCTGCTCTGAACAAGAACCCCTTGCCCAAGGTACTTGCCGATAGTTCGGGTTCTCCCCCCCAAAAAAAATGAGTGTCTGCAAGGTACTTCACAGCACGGATCGTTACGGTTGCGCGTGTGACCGTTACGGTCTGACAGCACATCACAGCTCTAGAAATAGAATGTGGAAACCTGCAGCAGCAGAAAATGCCGGTAATCCCATGCATGACACTGATCGCTGGACCTTACATGCTTAAAATGTGCCCTTCGCGGGAGCATCCGCTTACCCACGAGGTTTGAGCCTATTGAAATGTGTAGACGGATGTGGGTGCGGACATGGATCAAATCACGATCGGATGACTATGTTCACGAAACTGAAAATAACTCAGACCGCTTCGTCTTAAAATGGCAAAGGTCCGGGGAAGAGAGGATTGATGCTCGGAGGAGGTTGGAAACGGGAAACATGGCCGCTGCTAGGCACCGTAAGATAAAAAAAAAAAAAAAAGAAGAAAAAAAACAGAGCTGCATGAGAGAAAAAAGAATGAGAAAAGCGTTTCACTTGCAGACTTGAGAATATAAGAAAAAGAAACACCACAGCTGATTCAACCATACCGTACTCTATATTCCTCTTTCTTTCGCTTTTTGGACCCTAGAATGTAATGTGTATATAGGTAATTACTATGCAAATATGCACAACCATACGCGCATTGACGCCAATAGAACCAATCATGTCAGTATGAGACTTCCCCCACCCGCCCTCTCTCTCTGCTCCGAACATTCCATAATCGTCTGCGAACTCTGCTCCGAATGTTCCATAATCGCAGAACATAATCCTACATCTCTCCTAGCAGCCCGCTCTCCATCAGGGACTGGTAGAATTCAGGTTCCAGGAACGTCCTGACGCTCACGTCCTCGCTCAGGCCCTTCCTCCTCCTCGTCTTGAGCACGAAGTCCCTGGCCGTCGCCTGCGCATTGGCAGGCTGCAGGGGCCGGATGATCTGCTCCTTGTCCAGGGGGTCTCCGGGCACGATGCTCCAGCTGTCGAAGACGAGGCTGACCATGGAGGAGCCCTGGGTCTTGATGCGAAGGTCCGTCTCGAAGCCGAAGCTGTCGATGACGGGGATGAGGCCGTTGACCCGGTACAGGGGGGTGCCCGAGACGGGCCCGTCGGAGAGGACGTGGCCTCTGCGGCGCGCGAGGACGTTGTACACCTCCATGTAGGAATCCTCGGGGCCGGTGACGGAGACGGAGTAGAGGGGCTCCATGAGTCGCGGGGACGCCATGAGGAAAGACGAGTAGCATGCGCGGCGGGAGGTGGGGATGATTTGGCCACCGCCCCTGAAGATGGCCTCGTTGGCCAGCGTGATGTCTGTGACTTTGAACTTTGTATTTCGGATTGCTGTGAAAGGTGTTAGTGTGTGTGCAGTGTATAGGTAGTCCCGTCGTGTGGATGGCATCGGAAAAGGGAGGTGAGGAAACTTACGCTCTTCGCACAATGGCCCTTCGCGGGTGGCCCAGCTGAAACCTTGTCGAATGGATTCTTTTACCGTGTTGAGGAGCTTTTTCTCTTCGGCCTATGAGAGTAGACCATCAGTAACCATTCATATACCCTCAAGGCTTGATTGGGAAGGGGACGTACCGATGTTAATAAAGTGTCATTCTGCAGAATGTTGGGTCCCATGTCGTCGGGACCGAAAGCCCAGATAGTTCGGGCAGCGAGCTTGTCCCAGCCGTGCTTCTCTTCGAAGAATGTGGCTGTCTTGCGGATGGGGTCTCGGATCTTTACCAACCCGGTCTCAATGTCCGTCGAGATGCCCTTCTCCAATTGTTCCGCCACCATTGTGATCTTGTTCTTCTTGTTGGGGGTTATAGCATAGCACTTCGTAGCCGACGTCTCCACCACGGTCTCACAGAAACGGGTGACGGGGTCGGAGACCTTGATATCCATGTCGGCATATAACCGTCGTAGATCATGTAGGACACAATCCATGTAGAGCTCGCCCGTTCCGAGAATGATGTGCTCTCCCGACTCTTCTACCTTGGTAGTAATCAAGGGGTATGATTTGCTGATCTTTCGCAGGCCGTCCAACATCTTGGGAAGCTCAGAGGGGTTAATAGGCTCAACAGCCACCTTGAGAACTGACTCGGTGAAATGAGTGATGGGTCGGAAGATAAAGGCATCCTCGTCATCCTCCAGCTTGGGGGGAACAATCGTCGCAGACTTCATAATCGGGTTATCCACACCACTCAGAAGTACCAGATTTCCAGCAGGGACACCGTCTGTGGGGATGTTGTACCGCGTCTCAGCAATAAACACCCCTCCGATATAGGCCATGGCCATGTCTTCCTCGTCGTCCAAGGAATACCCCTCGCCAAGAACACGGACTTGATCGCCAGGTTTGGCAGTACCGCTCAATACACGACCAAAGGCGTAAAAGTTCTTTGCGTCCGAGGTGTTGAAAAGCTTAGTAACGTGAACAACCAGAGGCCCGTCCTGATCGCACAGCATCATCGATGATGCAACCTTGCTTTCCAAATCCCCAGTGTAATACTTTTTCAGGTACTCGCCGGAGGCTTCTACTGGCGATGGAATATGACGAACGATCATATCCACGAATGCTGTTGAGCTGCCAAAGAATTGCTCGCAAACAAGCTTGAGGATAACCTTCGCATCAGCCTTGTACTGAGAAGGCTTGAGCTCGATTCCCAGAGACGCCAATACTGGTCTAAGATCCTCTGGGCTGTCGCTAATTGAATGAGTAAAAATCTTATAAATAGGTTCCAGCACGAAGTGGACAAAGGATCTTGCTGAGCGGTCCTCCACGGGTTTTCTGGTAAAGTTTCGCTTCTTTGGGTTGAAGTAGACGTCCCCCCATAATCTCTTGGCAAATTCTTCTGGGTCGATATCACCATAGGAATCAGTGTACATCTTGGCGAAGGTCTGGAGGGTGAAGCACCAGCCCATATCGGTACAAGCGAAAAGAACGTTGCCCTTCTCAGGGCTGATTCGTTTGGATGCTGCAGACAAGGGGGCGGCAGCAGCGATAACGCTGTTTACCTCTTCAACCACGTGTTTCAGCTTAAAATAGGCGTCTTTGGGAGGGAGCTTGAGTTCCAAAATCAATCGGTCCATCTTGTTGATGATCAAAGTCAACGGAATGTCTTCCAAAACCGCATGTTTGATGATTTGCTCTGTGTTCACTTGGACTCCCTCGACAACATCCACCACCAAGCACACGCCATCTACCAGACGGAAAGATGCAGCAACCTCGTCGACAAAATTGACGTGACCGGGTGTGTCGATGAAATTGACCAGGTGTGACTTCCCCCTGGAGCTCTGCAGAACGAGACTCATGGGTGCCGCTTTCACGGACAAGCCACGTTCCCTCTCTGTGATGTGAATATCGGTATATCGCAACTGCTCATCTCGGTTCTTTCCAACCCTGCGGTCCAGCTTCTCGCTAATAGCGTGTGTCTCGAGCACCAGCATATCGACGAATGCGGTTTTGCCATGATGAAGATGGCCAGCGAATGCGATGTTTCGAATCTGTTCCGGTAGGTTCATCAAATCGGTCATGAATTCGCGCTCGAAAAACACTGGCGGAAGGTCTGCCTCCTCGATATTGAACTTCTTCTGCTCAACTGGAGCGATGATGGGTTGCGTAAGAGGCTGAGCATCTTCTTCCTCCACCCGGGTCTCGACTTCGGCTCCGTATACCTGCTCTGCAGTCGGATAATATTGCTTGTCCTCATGTAGAATAACGGCATTTGAGGGGCCATCTAGATTGCGCGATGCGAGCGCATCACATTTAGCATCAAGAGGTCGCAAGTCAAACGAAACGCACCCCGACTTACCGTCAATCTCCATAAGCTCCTGGCCGGTCACACCTGGAGCTGCATCGTCGGCCTCATCATCGTATACGTAAGCGTCGGCGTCAACGCCAACCTCAGAGCCCTCCTCCGACTCAACTTCCTCCCCGATAAAGTTACCGAACCTATTAGCTTCGTCGTTAGTACAGGCGCTGCATGCTTCCGACAGCAATGGAATTAGAAAGACGTACTCGTCGTAGAGATCATCCATCCTGTAATTGGTACACTCAGTTCCTCTATTTGCGACTGTCGACTGGAAAGTGCAGGATTTCGTGAATGTCCAGTCGCGAGCTTCCGGTATCCAACCACGGTTCGTTGTGACGCCAACTTTTTTTTGGGCCTGGGCTAAGCTGCTCTGATTCGCGACGAGGCTGCATTCTACATCACGTGAAATCATGCAAGGCTGAAGACTAAATCCGCGGGCAGTGCTCTGATTGGCTGTCAAGCCACACCCAGTCCCTAGATCCCTGACGGACCAGCGCTTGTACCTGGCAGTACCTCTGAACCTGACAGATCGGATTTTAGACAGGGGATGTATCCATTCTCCGTCACTTCAGATCTTCCCAGATGTATCTCGTCAGCTGTCTCCCATTCCACCGCCCCGAAGCAGATTGCAGCAATAGGAGGTTTCTCCGAGCAGGCATGGAATGGGGATGTATCAGTGACTAAGACAGCGGTGCGACCCTACAACTATTACTCAATGCCTCACTAGCGATAGTGGTGCTGCCTACTTTCGTATTCGGGAGGAAGTTCGTCGTCATCCTGCAATCTCCACGAAAGAACTGAACTATTACCCATGCTATTCAGCTCAGCATGGCTCGTGTATGTCTTGAAGCTTAGCGGAAATTCCATCATTGGCGTTGGGGTCCCAGAATGATCTACTTGGGATGGCCTGCCGGGGACTCGAGGAGGGAAGGAACCCAGATCCAAACACGGTTATTGCACTGCGTAAAATTGATGGCCATCCCTGTGCGCAATTATTCAGACACAATAAACACAAGTTGCAGCAGAAACAGCCCCAATGACATCTTCGTGATCGAACGAGCTAGATCAAGATTGATAACACTTAAAGGCGTGACCCATAGCGGCAGAGGCCAACATAGTAGGCTTAGTTCATGCATAAGAAAATTCGGGATCTAAAGCAGGTAAAAAAAAAAAACACTCATGTATAATTCCCTCTCTTGTCACAGTGGAACTTGGTCCATCACGGCGGCATCTAAACTTCGCTGTTTGTACAATGGGGATACTGATTATTCTATCAAGCATGCGGGATTCCAGGTACACTAGGTAGATACGTGAGATGAGCCTGCCTGAACAGGCAAAGATAACAAAGCCCAATTCAACATGGAAACTCAAAGCTAGCCTCAATCTCCCAGGATCTCAACTGGCAGCTCAACAGGGGCAATGAATCCATCCATCACTCTCAATACGATCACGAATTGCCGTTGATATTGGCTCCACTCGCGCGCTTTGCTTGCAGTGGGACTTGGACGTACGGCGACAACCGGCGACAGCGCTAGGCCCAATTGGAGCTGACGCCACAGGCTGCGGGAACCCCACCAGCGGTCTTGTTGGGAGAGGCACCGCTAAGCTGTCGGCGAGGATACAAGACGGTGAGAACTGATTCTCCCCACCCCTATTTAATACTCTGCTTTTCTCCCTGATAGCAGTCTGCCTTCCTCCTGTCTTCTCCCGCAAGCTCATTCACATCGTCACCATGGCCAATCTCCCTCCCGTCTACATTGTTTCTGCCGCCAGAACCCCAATTGGTTCTTTCCTTGGGTATGTTTTTCTCAACTACCCCGCCATCCCACCAAACCCTTATTGACACTCTCCAGCTCGCTCTCTAGCCTGAGCGCAACCCAACTGGGTTCTGAGGCTATTAAGGGTAATCACCCTCTCCTATCCGATTATACAGCAGACGGCCTAATCACACTGGAACAGGTGCCGTTCAGCGCGCTGGAATTAAACCCGAGGACGTCGACGAGGTCTTCTTTGGCAATGTCCTCTCTGCTGGGTAAGTGCTTCGTGATCACAAGCCAGATTGCGTGCGAGGCGCACATTTCCAGCCTTTTCTCTTGACCATGAGACAACGAAATGGCCCGCCTCGACATCTTCCCTTCACCTGTGCTAACGAATGTCTTTCACCAGTCTCGGCCAGGGCCCTGCCCGCCAGGCCGCTCTCGGCGCCGGCCTCCCCCAGACCACCATTGCCACCACCGTGAACAAGGTGTGTGCCTCCTCCCTCAAGGCCATCATCCTCGGCGCCCAGAACATCATGCTCGGCACCTCGTCCGTCGTCGTCGCCGCCGGCGCCGAGTCCATGTCCAACACCCCCACTACCTGCCCAACCTCCGCAACGGCGCCAAGTACGGCGACCAGACCCTCGTCGACGGCGTCCTCAAGGACGGCCTCACCGACTCCTTCAAGAAGGAGCACATGGGTCTCCAGGGCGAGCTCTGCGCCTCCGACAACAGCTTCTCCCGCGAGGATCAGGATAACTACGCCATCGAGACCTACAAGAAGGCCCAGGCCGCCACCGAGGCAGGCCTCTTCAAGGAGATCGTCCCCGTCGAGGTCCCCGGCGGCCGTGGCAAACCCAACATCGTTGTCGACAAGGACGACGAGGTAAAGAACCTCAACGAGTCCAAGCTGCGCGCCATCCGCCCGGCCTTCAAGCCCGACGGCACCATCACCGCCCCCAACGCCGCCCCCATCAACGACGGCGGCGCCGCCGTCGTCCTCGTCTCCGAGGCCAAGCTCAAGGAGCTCAACCTCAAGCCCATCGCCAAGATCCTCGGCTGGGGAGACGCCGAGCGCGAGCCCGAGCGCTTCACCGTCGCCCCCGCCCTCGCCATCCCCAAGGCCATCAAGCACGCCGGCCTCAGCGACAAGGACGTCGACTTCTACGAGATCAACGAGGCCTTCTCCGTCGTCGCCCTCGCCAACGTCAAGCACCTCGGCCTCAACCCCGAGAAGGTCAACGTCTTCGGTGGCTCCGTCGCCATCGGTCACCCCCTCGGTGCCTCCGGTGCCCGTATCGTGACCACCCTCACCACCGTTCTCAAGGAGAAGAACGCCAAGATTGGTGTTGCCGGTATCTGCAACGGCGGTGGCGGTGCTTCCGCCCTGGTCATTGAGAACCTGCAATAAGCTAATTCACATAAAGGGAAACAAAAAAGTAAAAAATCGTCAAAAAGGGAGGAGGGATTCAATCTGTGTAATGTCGAATGTTTAGATACCAAAAACGACTTACCAGTCGGAAATGCTTAAAAATCAAGGAAGAAATAATAACCGGCCCTCGGGACAAACAGCACGATTCCCCGTTCCGTCATCATATCACAAGGCGATGTGAGATAGATAAAATAATGATTTCATGAAGTATAGATGTTATAGCAAAATCCTAGTTTGACCTCTGCTTCTGATACAAACTCCGCTTCACTCCCTGTACCAGCCCCCGTCTGAGCTTCTGCCATGCCGCGAGAGTCAGCCCCCCATTTTTTGTGCTGATGAAAAATACATGTATGAGAGAAAAAGAAAAGTAGAATGTCAGAGCCGACCATGGAAGAAGAGAACATAAAAAGAGGAAAAAGCAAGGATATAAAATAGGAGCGCTTCCTTTCTTCCATATGTATGACCCAATTAAACGTTAATCCGATTCCATTAGTGATTCCTAGGCAACCCGAATACTACTCCCCGTCCACTTCACTCAGTGGCTTTGGGGGAGGAGTTCCATCGTCCATCCACTTCCGGAAGTTGCTATTCTGTTCCTGGACCTCCTCGGGACTCAAGTCCTTCGCCCATGCTGGGTTGTGAACGAACTTCTTGGTCAGTTCCAGTTCACGATGGTTGCTCAAAGCCCGAATGAACTTTTCACGACGCTCTCGCTGCTCCTTGGTCTTCGGAGACTGGTCATACACGAAATACTCTGATGTTCCGGGGCCCCAGATCATCTTGGAGGTTCTCAAGCAGATGCTGATGGTCAGGTTTTCCTCATAAGAAAGCCGCTTGGGAGAAGCTCCATCATCAGAGTCGGCATCGCCCGAGGGCAGGTTTCGTGCAAGAACAACTCTCTGCAGTCTTGATCGGGGGATGCCTTCTGTTGGCTCGATTCTGATGAAAGACGAAATGTAGTACTGCCAGCGCTCGCGAAGTTGCATATCATCGGTGTAGAATGTAGTTTCATCCCTCTGCAACCAACGAACTGTCGCCTTAGCCTCTTCAGGGAACTAGACACACAAACAGTCAGCATGAAGAAGATAACTTATCAGTTTAAGAAGAAAAAACTTACCCATCGAATAGTGAACAACTCTCCATCCTTTACACACTTCTCGGCGAACTTTCTTGCGCTGATCTCAGTCTGGTAGCTGGTCTCCTGCTTCTCTCGGCTGTTGAGATGCTGATGGATCAGATCAGGACTCTTCTCTTTGCTGTCCTGGCTGCTGCAGGTAAGAGCAAGACGGCAGAGGGTCTTCAACAGGTCTTGGAGCGTGTATAGCTTCCATCCGTTCTTAAGGTAATAGTGACGCAAGACCTCTTGATACCGGTTTTCGTCGACATCGCCGCTGATGTACTCTTCAATGAGTTCCACAGTCTTCGGCCAGTATGTTTCGGGATCTTCTTCAGGCTGGAAAAAGGCCATGTAGTTCTCTGTCAGGCCGATATCGCGAGCGGGCTTGTCACGGTTAAGGCGCTTAACCTCATTAAGGGCGCTTTCCTTACTCTCCTTGATATCCCTGAGACGAGCATACAGATTGTGGAAGATGCTCAGGAAGACAAAGATAGTCTGGTTCGCAAACAAATGATACCACTTGCGCTTGAAAAGACCATCAGCCTTGAGGTTGCTATCCGAGTCCAAAAGGCCGTTGTTCTCTCCAACAACAACCGGCTTCGGGATACTAGGCATCCACCGCTCGTTGGAGACCTCAGTGAGGCTCTCATCGGGTGCATCGGGCATTTCTTCCTCATTGGCGGAGTTGACATCTGGCGTGGTTTCTTTGCTGCCCGAAGCCGTGCTGTCCTCTTTCTGGTTTCTAGGCTTGCTTCCGTTGCGGCCGGGATCCAGTACCCCTCTAAGAAGATCTCCTTTCTTCCCGTTGCGACGGCTGCGGCCATTGGTCAGCTCTGCAGGAGTATGATCCTCGATCTCCTCTTCGCCTGAGTCGAGCTGCATCTTGGGGAGCTTGTCAAGGACGGATTCCTCAGAAATGTCGAAGAAGGCAGGGATGAACATCTCGAAGAACTCGAGAATGCGCTCCTTCTCCTGGAAGCTGTGCTGCCCGTTGTTCAAGCTATAGAGCATTGCAAAACGGAGCAGCTCAACGATGACATCTTTGTCGCTAAAGTCCCACTCGAATTGGTCCCGTGGTGCCTTGCCCTTGAGGGCGCGCTCACGGCGCTGCTCTTCGTGCTTGGTCTTGATGACATCGACAAGGTGCTTCGCGGTGAGGTTTCTCTTGTCGGTCGACTTGACAAGAATGCCCATATGATCGAGACTCTTGAGGTACATGTTTTCTGTTTGAGAGTGCCAGACCTTCTCCCACTCACGCTGAGAGAATCTCCATTCCTCATCTTTTTGCTTCATACGTGCCAGGAGCACAGGAACAACGTCAAAGGGATGGCTGTACAGGTCATTGACAACATCAATACCTCGGTCACCGTAAATCTTCTTGGAAATTCGCTTGAAGATTGATGTGCTTTGGCCAGCAAGGGCACTAGGCATATGGAACAGCTCTCGCTCGGCTGGCGACATGGCCAACATCTGTTGAGCAAGAGGCTCCAGGAGCTGAATACATTTGAGATTCGCTTCAATATAGAAGTCGTAATCATGACGCTCCTCTTCGATTCGGTGGAGTCCTTCCTCGAACTGGTTCTTTCGATGCGCAACGAATCCCGAATCCTCCGACGCCCAAGTAGGGTGAGAGGCCCATTCATCGTTGAGAACAGATTGGCAGAGCTCATCACGGCCACTGCACCGCTTGAGGCGTTCCCGCTTAGGCAGGAGCCTGTAACTTGGTCCGTAACCACGGCAATTGCTCAGCGAAAGCTTCTCAGTAGGAGGAGCTGGGCGGTTATCGATAACTACATCCTGAGTTTCAAAGCCGACAAACATCTTCCAAAAACTCAACAAATCCGGACTGGCGCCAATGAACTGGACGCCCTTGTGGAAGAGTGTGTTTCTGTCGATGATGTTCTGGCTGAATAAGTTGCAGAGCTTAAGAAACTCATTCATGGATGATCGATTGCCCAAATATTTCTTCACACGCTCAAAAAAGGCGATTTCATCTTGTGTCGATGTGGAAGCCGGGCGTGGAGGGTAAGGCTCAGGGATAATAGGTGTGAGAGTGGATTCGACAGCGTTAGGTCCGTCAACAGTGCCTCTGGCATGGCTCAGTTTCGGGCGCTTGTTTCCATTGATCGTAGTCGGCTGCGCAAGTCGGTTGGCTACAGCAGGCTCCACGGTTGATGGACCTGAAGCCGGGCTTGCCTTTTCAGCTACACGAGGTCGCTTCTTGTTGTCCTTGCTCGTGCTGGGAGGCGGGGCGAAACTTCCTAGGGGAGGCATCTTCTGGCCGTCACGCGCTCCAGCCTGTGGCGTATGTACCTGGCCCAAAGCTGGGTCTTCAGCACGACCGGGGGTCGCTTTGTTGGCCTGGCCAGCTGACTCTGGGAGAAACTGCTTAAACGATTCAAGAAGATCCGGGGCCTCGTGGAACAGGTTAGTAACCTGAGCATAAACGTCCTGGATGGGCTTCTGTTCCCGCTGATATGTCTGGAGGATCTCCAGAAACTGTTTGTAAATTTCGGGCTTGTCTTGAAATCGGTTCTAAGTGAAAGTGGGGCAGGTCAGAAGAAGCTCAAGTAAAGCACCAAAGTGAGATTGACTAACCTTGATCTTATTCACATAACTGATTGCATGGTTAAACTCTACAGGGCCACGGGCATTCATGTTGGCCTGGTTGCCATTACCTGCGGCGCCGTTTACAGGAACTGGGCCAGAAGTGGGCGTAGGGGTTTGAGCGCCTCGAGGTTTAAGCTGCGCATCCAATGCGCCCTGGATCTGGGCAACAGCTCGCTGCTGGGAAGCCGCTGAACTTTCGAAAAGCCCATTCTGAGCCGCTGCCTGTGCAAAAAGGTTTGCCGTGTTCTGTACAGGAGTACTGAAAGTAGCCTCAGGGCTCTCGATGCTACGCTGCGGACGCTGCCACTGGCTCCGATCTTGGAATGGTGGAGGTTGGCCTCCAGCCGTACTTTCAGTCTGGCTTCCGCGACCGGCGATCGACTGCATCGTAGTGCCCATAGGGGTCGTCACTCTTATAGTATTCGGGTCGTTGCCTGCGCCGCACTCGATTCGGTAACCGGGAGGGAGGAAAGTATTGAATCCTTGAATTAGGTTGGGGTGACCAGCGAAGAGCTCAGAAACTCGGTTAATAACACCAGGTGTATCGATCCTATACAAGTCAGTAAAGTTCGCAACTTGCGAAGCCTGAAGAGAGACAAAACATACTCTTGACTTTTAAAATCCTTCATAATATCCAAGAACCGATTGTAGACATCGGGCTGGTCGTGAAATTGAACCTTGACCTGGTCAAGATAGGTGAGAGCATCCTAGAAACCAAATAGTCAGCGAGCGTAATTCAAAGGGTAAACGAGTTGAAATTAGAGTTCAAGTACGAGATAGAAGTGGTAAAGGCACCACGTGTTAACATTGTCGCCACAGGTACAGACAATACCTCTGCCGCCTTGTGAGAGGTTGCCGACAAGAGCTTCCAGCTGCACGAGGTGAGAGGGCTGTTGGTAGACCATGTCGCAAGTATCCATGATCTCGTGCGAATGCAGGAGAGTAATGAAATTTGCAGTCACGAGAATGGCTTGCCTTGCATGTTCATGGAAGAAAAAGAAAAGGGCATGCAGTTTGGGGGGAAGACGAGGTGCGTTGTAGAAACCAGCTGAGAGGAAAGTGAGATGGGGGTTCCCAAGCCGGCATCGGCTGAGCAGCGCCAAAACACATCCGCGCAGTTTGTGATTCAGAACTGAGCAACTTCACGTCACCCAACCTATTGTCGCATCCAACAATGACAAAGGAAAACATGCATTGCCTGAGTCAATAAACAATCTACTCACATTTAGAATAGGCTGCTGGCCCTGGTTCATGCCCCCGGGGATCTGATGCTGGCCCAGCGTAACTGCCCTGAACGGCGCGCCGCCTTGCTGCCCGCCTCGCGGGCCTTCTTGGTGTTGCTGCTGAGGTTGGCCTTGGGGCATGGGCGCACCGAAGACAGCACCGGCAGCCGAACCGGCAGCGCCAGCCCCCTGCGGTGTTCCAGCCGCAACCGGGGGGTGAGGTGCCATCGATGGGAATATCTGATGAGGGTTGTCATTGCTCTGTCCGCCATGCTGGACCTGGCGTCCGTGTTGGTCGCTCGGCTGTAAGGGACCGCCAAAAGTGGCTACCGGGGCCGAGTGCCCGCTGAGGTGTCCGGCAGGCGGGTTGCCATTGTGGTTTGCCAAAAGGCCGCCCGGGCTATGTATCGCGCCAGAGATTCTCGATGCAACAGGCTGGTGGATAGGGATGGAACCAGCGCTGCTGTGTCGGGGGGGTTCTGAAAGCGGTCGTTGACGTCTCGCTCTCGCTCGCGGTCACTTCGCTCGCGAGCGTCTCGTTCTTGGTCGCGACGGGCAAGCTCTTCCTGGTGCTTCATTTCGCGATAAGCCATTTCCTCACGGTGTCGATGCTCTTCGATCTCGCGCTCTCTGTCGTATGGCGCACCACCGCTACCACCGTGGGGGTGTTGACTGTTCATAGTAGACTAGACAATAAGGTATGAGCGATGATGTCCCAGGAGTAAAAGGAGCTACAGCAATGGCACATGGGCCTATGCGTCGCGTTCGGTATTGAGAAAGGGCGCAGGGGGAAGTTTGCGGCGGACGTTTGCTGATGCCCGGAATGGAGCTCAGGAGGCTCGTCGCAGTAGCCGCAAATAAATAAGATGGCAGAGAAGGGACTCTCAAGAACCAATCATGGCTTACTTACAAGGACATTAGCTGAAAATCATCGGCGTAGAAAACAATATGTGTACAAAATGTAAGCCTGCTCTGTCCAAAGGCTAGGAGCGGCGGGAGTCTTAGACGGCGGAGGACAACGAAGATTTGGTACGAATCTGCTTGCTTCCTGTCTGCCAGAGCGAGCGATGAGATCTGACCGGGATCGCAAAAGCAGAGCTGAAGGCGGAATGTTCCGCATCACGTGGTTCCTGCGATAACGATAAGAGATACCGGCTTACATATCATGAGCGCGTCACGTCACAGGTCCCTACCTAGGTAAACCAGCCACCCAAGTGGGGCAACCGGGAAATCGCCAAGAACAATCGGCCAGGGCAATGGCAAACAATCAGCAAACCAAGCTCACAATAGGAATGAAACGATTCGTTCTGGCCTGACCCGGTACTGCACAAAATTCAATGATTATTGAGTGATACGGCGTATGATGACGCCCGTCGCGCCAAACTTTTCTCCCGTTCTCCTGCCAATGCAATGTATATAAGCCCCTCCGTTCGCAGACACCAAAACTCTTATGCAAAGCCCACCTGCCTGGTTGCAAAATTGCAGCAGACCGAGTGGTAAACATTCTTCCCTCTGCCCAAACGTAGGCCGTGTTAAATTACGCAATAACCTCCCATTCAAATAAATGCATCGCTTTAGGGGTAATAAATTTATGATTCAAAGTAAGGAACTATTGCATCCAAAGTCGACAACAAATGTAGCAGCCTTCAACTCGACTAAGGTGGTGGCTGGGCGGCAGGTGGAGGCTGAGGTTTTCTTATGATCTTAATTTTGGGACGGACCGGGGTGCTGCCTGGTGTTGCTATTGAGGGTGCCGGTGATGGTGCAGGTCTTGATGGCGCAGGCGAGGCACTACGCCCTCCAAACTTCTTTTGCATGGACGATGTGACTGAAGAGCCGCTTCCTGGTAATGGTTTTCTAGGTGGCTCTCCCCCTGTCGGAAGTGGCTTCCTCGGTTTGGCAATGATACTATCCCTTATACCATCAGGTGACGCTTCTTTCTTAGGGCCAGAGGGCAACCCAGTCCTATGTTGGGGGGGTTGTAACAGACCCAGGGCCAAGGCGAGCCGCTTGGGCCTCGCCTTCAGAAGGACCATGAGTCGTTTCCTTGGAGGTCCATTCGAAGCCGTGTGGGCGGTGCCATTCTTATAGATGTCCATCTTGGGACGCTTTGCGACAGGTGTCGCGGCGGGCTCTTCCTTATCTGGTCGAGGTCTCTTGACAGTTGTTGAAGTCTGAGAAGACAAGTCTGTTGCTAATTGTCTGTGAGGTGCTCACACTTGGAGCACGAGATACTGGTGTTGATGCTGCCGGGCGCCCATTCTCTACCGGTGGAGGTTGAGATGGCTTTGGTGTCCCGGCCGTTTTTGTATTGATCTTAATTGACGACGTCTTGGTCAACGTGACGGGTGGTCGCTTTGGTTCTGGCGCTGGAGCAGCAACGAAAGGTTCCTTAGGCTTTGTCTTATAGTAAGATTTGAATACCATGTTGAACTAGAATAATAATGTTAGAACAAATCTTAAATTTAAAGGGAAAGCTTCGACTTACCCGGTCAGCAAGTTGCTGTGCTGGCCTCTCGACCTTCCAGCCCTTGGGCATATTCAGCGTCACGATCCAATCGCGGGCCTCGTCAAACATCATTGCAGCCAGATCAAGCAGGCTCTCTACATCAGCACGGCCAAGGGTTGGGTGATCAAGAGCCTTGCGCATGGCTGTGGAGTAATACCTCTCGTCCGCAGCGAAAGTTTCATCCATCTCCTTTCGCAAAGCCAACAAAGCTGCGTCCAGATTCTGCCTTCGAGCAAACTTCTCCTTCCGAGCTTCGATTTCTTGGCCACTATCCTGAACCACAAGTCCCGAATCCAGATCCTGGTCCGCCGGAGGTTTCTGCTCCGCCTTCTCATGTTCTCCGAAAGCAACTGCTGCAAGGCCACGAGCAGCGGCCTGGATCAGCTTGTTCCGGACAAAGGGTGAACGATCCGTCGACAAGACGTAAAGTAGAAAGGTGAAGACCGAATGATCCATCATCGCACCCAAGTCCACCAGGGCCTCGAAGCATTTGATACGGATCTGGTCGGCCGTGCCATCCAAGAGGTACTGCCCGAAGTCGGCATAGTTCTTGGGAATGACTTCTGCTTTCATCAGGCGTAGTTTCGCATCGAGACCAGCAATTGTCCATACATTCTGGTATGAATTTGTCCACTCGTCCCGCCTAAGGACGCGCTCAATCTGCTCCAATGCCGACTCCAAGAACCGACGCTCATCTTCATTCGGAGCACTTTGGCGGGTCAGCCAATCATCGGCTTGAGATGGAATGAGAGAAGTTGCAAGGGCGTCAACAAGAGTAGCAATCCAGTAGTGGTCGGACACAGGATTCTCCTCGTTATTATTAAAGAGAAGCTGGTCGAGAATGAACTGCCGAGCTTCCAGTGGGCAGCGATGCGTATGATCCCTCACATCAGCAATAGCTTGGATGATGGATGCACGAACTTTGTATTGCTGCTTGTTGGTGAAATCATTCGGCTTGGGCTGGCTTGTGTTCTCAAAGCAAAACATTTCGCGATACGCCATCATAAGCTGCCGCAGTCCGAGCATCGGAAGGTCTTTAATATTGGCCTGTCTCGTCAAGGCTTTGGCAGCCATCGCACGGATTCCATGGAAGTAGCGTCTATCGATCAGGGTTCGAACCAGAAAACCAGACGCGATGGGGTGCAGTGGACCGCTCGCCAGGTAAAGCATAGCATCTTGTTGAGCCACCACGTCCCTGTCTTGTTGCAGCTGGGACACGTACATGTACGGCTCAAGCGTATGCTTCATGCCAGCAGCCCACTCAAAGTCGGCATCGACACGAATCCATTCGTAGGATTCTTGGTCCATCTTACGCTCCGTCTCCGGATCCCAATCGATCAGTTCCCATTGCTTCTGGTCCTCGGGCGTCTGAAGAACATCTCCAAGGCAGTATAACAAGGCCTCATCCGCTCCATCAGCTGCGTCCGCATTGGCACCACCTGCATGCTTCTCTTTCAGCCGTCGTGTTCGTTTCAACCTCTTGTATTTCGTATTATAGGGGATCTCGAACTTGGTGGACCTCGTAGCGTCCTCCCGAATTTCAAGAATATGTTCATAAGGTGTGCCGTCGGCCTCGTGAATTCGAACAGTCATAGGACCCGTATAGAGAGGCTGTAGCTCCCCAATGACGGTACCCGCCCGTCGCTCCCTGATGGCTCTCAAGAAGGTGTCCCTTTCCAGACCGGGTCTGTCTTGCTCGATTACTTGTAGGTGAATCTGATTAAGAGTCAACTCCACGCATAAGCGCTTCTTATTAAACTTGGCCTTGACATCGAATCGAGGGCACCCAGAGCCGTAGACCCACTGGCTCCAGAAGCTTTCAAGACGTGTTCTTGTTGGTTTCTCACAGGTAGCCCTGAACTTTTCTGTGTCAAGAATTGTAGATCTGTCGCTGCTTTCGATTTGAGCTTTCGTCAGAAGCTTTTGCAGGATTCGAGTTAGTCCGTGACCTCCAGAGGCCTTGTTTAGTCTCTTGTCTAATATAAAGAACACAACGGGGGCCTTCAGGGACATGAAGTCCATTTCGAAATCACCAAGATGAAGGTTCACACCTAGATCCCAAAGTGATGGCCGATCAATATCGACTTCAACAAGTCTATCTGACATCGTTTTCATTCGAAACCGGTGTTCATTGTTACCGCAAAGCTTTCTCATGACAATATCAGTCATGTAATGAGCAACACCCATCACGAGCCACAGATCATTTCGTGTGTTGGGAATCATATTGATTCCAATCCACTGATATGCCAGAGTGAAGACGATTTTGCGCGTGACATCAACGTCAGTATCAATGATATCTTCTGGGAAGAGGAGGCGTGTGCTAATGAAAGCTAGAGAATGTAGAGGTATTGTCTCCTCCACCATATCGTCCAGGAAACAAAGCTTGAAGTTGCTGAACGGGTACTTGGCGAATGTGTAGGTTAAATGATCCGCAGCCATGGTTAGGGCAGCGGCAGTGTTGCGTACCCATTCACGTCTATATGGTAAGCAATAGGCATGGACGCGAAGAGCATTGAGACCGAGCTTCACCTCATCCTCCTCTGTGCGAAACTCGGCAGATAAATCGACGTGTTCAAAGGGCCCTATAGCAAACCCCAACTTCTGAACTGACGTCTTCTTCTCAGGCTCGAATGTCATGATCTTTTTCCGATCGTCCTTTGGGTCGATGTTTTCTTCCACCAGAAAAAATCCCGAGCATATTACCGTCATCTCTCTCAACTTGTCCTCCTCGGATAGATCTAATCCTCGGTCGCCATCATCAATATCCATCTTGGTCACGCTGGCATGGCCTATTCCGTTGAGATTCGACGCCAGGGGTTTTTGGAGGGCATCACCAAGAGTGCGCGGAAATTCGAAAGAAACCTTCCAATCACATCTTGCCCCATGGTCATCCATGCAAGGAAATATGCAGGATGCTGTGCCCGGGTGTATGGTATGACGAGTGTACATGTGGGTGAACCGATTATCCAGAGGATCGACACCGACAAACTGCAGCCCATCCCGCGGTGCCGTATTAGTAAATGGGATCGTAATTTTGTATTGCCTGTGCAAGCTCGGCGAAGAGCCGTCGAGCCCCATCGTCGACTTCCTGATAATCAGCCTTGGGCGGTCCTGGTCCCCTTTCCCTTTCAAACTGATTCTGAGGGAGCCATACGCTGGCGTGCAACCCTTGACCTCTCTATTATCAGCGGGCACATCGCTCTTGCGGCTATGAAATACCTGTCGAGCGCGCATCCGTCGAAGGTCGTGATGCTCGGCGGTCCAGTTCCAATTCTTTGGGTGGCTCAACAGTTGATATGGATCCTTGTATGTGGCCGTGGCCTTCCGTTTGTGTCCTTCGACAATCTCGCCGTGAGCTTCGCGCAGATCCGTAATGATTATTCCATCGGTGTTGATATCGCAATGAGCCGCATCCAATGCCACCTCCTCGACCTTATCGCTGAGGACGGCGATGAAAATATCTGTCGTCCCGTCGATTCGTCGTTCGAGGAAGTTGACTTCGAGGCTAACGTCTTGCTTGATAATAAAGTAGTCGTCGATAGACTGGTCCATGATGGGGGCTTGATCGCTGTCGACGTCTATGAGCGCATGGCGCTCGCTGGTCGGTTCGGCTTCCATCGTGAAGCACGGGGAACAGGCAGCCGCGACCGCCGGTATGTGATGCCCTGGCCGATTACCAGATGCGCGAGATTAAATCCAGTGATGCTCAAGAGAGCTCAGTCCAGATGATCCAGGCATCGAGAATAACCCTATGCGCAGAGACTCGTTGCGCATCAAACCCTACCTGTCGACGCTTTACTGGCTCCTGATCATGGCATGAAGCAATCCGCAGGTGGAGATATCGGGTCGACGCGACGTCCGGCTCGTAGAACAGCGGCAGCGCTGAAAGCAGAATAAAAAAGAGAGAAAGGGAGGATCTAGAGAAACGAGCGGGAAAGAACGGACCCGTTGACAACGCAAGTTTGAAAACTAAGTATGCAATGCGATGAGGTCGATCTGGGTGACAGAGCGCGAGAGGCGCGAAGAGAGCTGCGTGCACGGGCCACCTTTGACGGAGAGCCGCCTAAGAGCCGATGCGTCGTATTCAACTTACACTCGCAGCATTCGCTGGCAGCTCGCAAGCGTGCATCACAATGGCTCCATATTTTCCATGCGCAACTCACAATAGGCTTCTTTCGCGATTGTGGAATCTCTATCTACTCTGCAGGTCCTGTCCAAGCCCATTTCTCAACATACCGGGTTATTTAATTAATACACACAAAGCTTGCCAGAGCTGTTCCAATCCGAAAACCCCCTTCCCAAACGCCATGCCGCCATAAAGGTATTACATAAAACCATGCCATTTTGTTTGACCAACAACAAAACCCAACAAAGGAGCAAGTGCCACCAGACCTCATGCATAGCAGGGAGTCACAATATCAATACCCTCTTCATGGTGTATCAATTCCTGGTGCTCCGCTTATCTCTTCTCTTCTGCCGCGCTCGCATGCGTAGCGTCTCCGCGTCCCGGTACACCTCCGGCAACATGAAGTCGGACTCTGGGACGTCAGGGACCGGGTGTCCCCAGGCTAGGACCTTACGGCCTGCTCGCCGATGGTGATGCAGAGCACTATCTCTTTCATACTTCTTGCTGAAGAATGACGTGAACTCCTTTGGAGGTCCAGGCGGTTTGGGCGGTGGCCTGGGAGCTGTTGGGCGCGAACGCTTGGGTGCCTTTGCCGCCACCTTGGACCGTGCCATGGCCTCCTCGCGAAGCTGTTTGGCGGGACACGAAGATGATTCACTAGTGCTTCTGGTCTGGCCCTTTCGCTCTCCTGCGCTCTCTTCATGCTCCGGCTCACTGTCGCTGTCGGATTCTTCCTCTTCAGCTCGCTCAGCGAGCATGCGATCCCTCTCTTGTTTGCGCCGCTTCTCTTCTAGGCTCCAATTGCGGAACTTGGCTAGAATATTTTGGCATCCTTTAATGAAGTATTGCCGTGCGGGTTCATACTCCTTCTTCTTGGCATCTATGATGCTGTTCACACCCAGAACCCTCAGCCAGTCATGGCCGAGGAGACTGTCAAGAAGGCGCACAATCTGGTCTCTTTCATGTTGCGCGCGTCCTTTTTCTGTATTGCGAATGGAGCGCTCGACTCTCTCCGCACGCTTATGTGCGGGTTCAAATAAGATGTCCGCTAAGGGGTCATCCAATGTCTTGTTGTTAATGTCGTGAGCCACCAGAAACCCAAAGTCGATGCGCTGCGTATCGAAAAGGTCTGTGTATAGGGCGTCACCATATCCTCGGACGGGTATTTTTTCTGTGGGCTCTGTTGTCGGAAAATGCGACTGTTGTGGCACAGCGCTCTGCGGTGGTTGTTGGTCAATCGAGTCAATGACGACGATCGGCGTGTCGACGTTGAGAAGATCTAAGAAACGAAATCACATTAGACCTTCTGTACACGAAATGACGAGGGAAAGGGGTGCGACGCGAGAGAATGGGAAATAGCATATTTAACTGGTACGTACGTTGTTCTTTGGCCTCGTTTCCCATCACCTCGTCATATTCGGGGAAGTAGGCCGATAGTTCGCTCTTGAACCGCCGCGCAGCCTCTTGCGACCGAAGCTTGCGACCCGTTTCCTTGGTGTCCACGGGTTGGCTCTGCAGGCGATCGAGCTCATGTTTGATGCCATTGGTCACTTTGGACTGATGTCTGGTGAGGTTCTGTTCCGTTGTCGCGGCATGTGGTGTCGGGGCGGGTTGTGCAGGGGCGTCTTGCGTAGGCCCTCTGGCACCGACCGCGCCACCGGTCACCAGATCAGCTGGGGCATGGTTGCCCGCCAGGTCGTCATGGTTCGAGATCGCGGGATGCTTCGGAGGGAGTATCTCGAGGGATATTCTCGTTTTCTTGGGTATGATTGTGTCGAAGTCGTTCACGTCCAGGTGTCGCTTCGTGCGACCGCCGCCGCCTCCGCCGTGAACGTTGGCGTTGGGGGCATGCTGGAGGAACGCTGTGCGGGCTCGCATCGAGGACGTGTTCTCCTTCTGGAAAGAATATTTACGGCCGTCTGCTCGCCTACTGGAGCGAGTGACGGAGGCCATGGGCAGCCGTGAAAATGCCTGACATCGTCTTCTCGATCGTCATCGGGCAGTTTCTGATAACTTGGGACACGATTCTGATAGAAAACCTTGTTGATTGCGGTCCGAAGCGATGATTTTGGTGCCACCACGAATGCGATTGCTATTTTGGAGGGCCCCTTTAGTGGTGTACGCGCTGTATTCAGCGGCCTAGAGCCTGGAAGTCTGAGAGCCATCCGCACGCCAAGGAGGTCGCTCCAGGTGCCTACCCTAGAGCGCCTCCATGTCAGCCCAGACTCCGAATCTCATCGAGCAGTGTCTGCCAACGAAACGTAAGAAACAAGCCTCTTATGTGAAGCGTGATATTCCAAGTCTTTACTGTTTTCATTGTATTTGTTTCTAATGCTAGCTATAGAGCTTGCCTTTAAATTCTTATTACACTATAGTAGAGTGCTCGTCATTTGCGGTGTCAGATTCCGAGCATATTGCGGTCTGAACGACATACAATACCTGACAGCCAGGCGCCTAATTATTTCCTTTCTTATTCGACTACATCACCAGTACCGCTTTAGCTGTATCCGATGGTTGTATGCTTTTTAAAGTGGCGCGCTATTAACTGGTAGGACAAAAGCCACAATAGGAGTATAGGCCAAGAAGGCCTAGACTCAGCATATATCGTCATTTATGACAACGGAACTTAGCATGCATAAGAAGGCGCCTTACTGCGAGACAAACCGAATTGAGAAAAGATGAGAAATGATCTATTCATTATTTATGCAGAGCCCAATACCAATTCTCGGCTTGATGCATCCTCTAACAGAAAGGAAGATCCATGGGGAACATTAACAACTAAAATGCATAACGTGTATCGGTAATATGGGCTGGGTATTCGTTAGTCGGCCGTTCAAAGCGTAAAATCTCATGCCTCTGGAGGTCATGTCATTGCCTGACCATCACCGCTCCGCCTGTCCCCTCTATCTCAGCTGCTTGGGACGCTTGGCCTGATTTTCAACTTCCTCATCACCTTGACTGCCGCCTTATTCTCATGCTTCTCCGCCTCCTCCTCCTGCACCACCTCCCTCTCCCTCTGGGCACTTTGGCTCGTGTCCTTGGCTTCCTCCTCCCGCTGCTGTGCCACCTCAGGCGCCACTACTTTGTCTTTGCGATGCATCATATCCTGGATGAGCTTCTTGCTCTTCTTTCTCGTGTTGACGTACACTTCTAAGCCTACAAGGACGGCATAAGCCTTTGAAATAGACACATGGCTCATGTCCACACCAGCTTCCTTTAGACTCCGGACGAAAGCGCGGAAATTGCTGGTGGGTGGGCGATAGTGACCGCTGAGTGGTGAAAGTGAAGAGATGCGCCCGTTTTTAATCTTGATGAGGCCTGCTGCGGATATTCGACTCCCTTGAAGAAATGACGAGTGCTGGAATGCGCCAGATGCTTTGATGCCAACGTAGAGCCGGAACGAAGTGTCTGCTACGAAGATCCACGTGCCATCCCGGACAGACTTGCGTAGCATTTTGTTCCAGATGGTCGACGCAGAGAAGTGTGTGATCTTCTTCATCGGGGGCTGTTGGTCAAAGTCGGGGTCGTTGTACTTGGCGGCTCGGTCAGCCTCGCGCCGTGATTCGAGCGAGGAGAGGGAGCTACTTCGGCTCCGGATGCTCGACATGGACGAAGAGAGGCGTGGCACAACTTCAGGGTTGAAGGCTGGCGTGGGGTCGTCAGCAGGGACGATACCATGGATGCTGTCCTTGAATTTCTCAGTCGTGTCAATCCGGACGCCATTCTTGGCCCACCTGAGTCTCCCCTCGTCGTCAACCTTCACTAGGTAGTATTGACGCTCTTCCCGAGACAAATATCGCACCTTCTCCCGCTCCAGTCTATCTCTTGGACACGAGTCTAGCTCGATGTTCTTCCCTTCGCCGATATCCAGCCAGTAGAAGAAGTTTTCAGTTGTATCGGATCTCAGCCATTCAGAATGGTATGTCCGCAAATTACTTCCGTACCGATGCTTGACATCAACCATTTCCAGGAAGTATTGCAGGCCCATCATCTGGGCTTGGGTGCGCCGACCAGCGAGTAACTTGTCCCGGAGCTTCCGGATGCGGTCCTTCTCCTCCGGCGACTCATCATCTGAGCTCGCCGATGAGACGGACGATATGTCAGATTCCACATCGTCGTGACCGGCTCGCCGAGCCACTATGCTTGCCTTCTTCCAGTTTCGCCTCGCATTGGACATGACCGGCCCGCTCGAGCCGTCTTCTTGCCCGGTGGACGACCCTGCTGTGTCACTCCTTGCTCTCGGCGTCGTATATTGACGAAACTCAGCCTCCCGGATCGCACTCATCCATCTTGAACTAGCATCGAGACTGTAGCCTTCCATTTCTCTCCTGGTTCGGTGGCCCCGGAATGTCTTTTGAATCAGTCGGGCGGCCCGATCCCTTTCCTTATTGTCCTGGCCGTCATGGCTTGCCGACCGGCTCCGTTCCTTGTTTAATAGGGTCAACTGGCGTCTATGTTCTCTATCCCTCTGCCGCATTTCTTGCTCCTTTTGCTCCTGAATGCGAGCGATGTGCTCGAATTGCTCCCTGGAAGGGGGACAAGCGAATCCATGTATGCCTGCGTTTTTTTGGTCCAAGATGTTGTTGTGACGTCAGTGTCGGCAGAGAACAGGGAGATCTTGGAATCCGACCTCCGGGCGTGATGGAACGGTGGGGTGGTAGTATTAGGGCCAATTGGCCCGTTGGGCTGTAGAAATTTAGTTGTATAGGCCATCGTAACGCTCGGTCATGTGTCATCGAGACAGACAGGTGACGGCGTGGTGATTACACGTGGGATGTTGGATGGGCTAAGAGCCTCTTCTTTACTTATGCGGACTGCACGCAGAGGACCAGGGGGCTTTTTGTCATTGTCATTCACATCTTGATATAAGATGAAGAAAGGTTTTGCCGTGCTTATGGATTAAAGAATGATTGAAGGGCCGAAAGGTCACACACAATGAGCCATACTTAAGGGAATACCAAGAAAACATGAGGAAGACATACGCGTACGCCAAGAGCCGGATTGGCGAGTGCGTAAAACATAGTCACAGCCACCCAATAACGGCCAAGAAAAGTACTCCATCTGGAAGGGATTAGGATACATGCACATTCACTTGTTTCAGTGTGTCTTCGCATGTTCGGCACCATGGATGAGTCTCGGCAATGTTAGCGTGGGGAGGCGCATGACGTGGAACCGGGCCGCGCTGGTATGTTAATACTTGGCGAGCGAGGGCGGTTACTAGGGATCTCCAGGAGCCGCAAGGCGTTTTGCTCACGGTATTTGGGCTGATCGGCTGGCCTTGTAAGCTCAGGTCTGTGCTGAGCCACACTTGATGAGGCTTCTCCCTTTTTTTCTGGAATTTTGACTGTGAAGAGCATGATTGGCTGCATACCTGAATTTGATTCATAAATGAAAACGCTCATCTCATATCCAGAACATCATTACCATTAATATTTAGAATCCTTGGCCGATCCAAAGAATGTTCCGCCAGCTCGAAATTATACATTGAGGCTATGTCGTGGCGGTGACTAGCCACCTTTTTATGTGCGATTTGTCCAAGTAACTGGTAGGCATGCACGTTGGTAAAATGAAGAGTCTGTCCATCATTTGTAGGCCATATGGCTCATCTGCCCATAACGGGCAAGGCTGCGGCATGGTTATTTAAACAAGAAGTTCTTGAGGACCGGCGACCCGGAGAACTCTGGGTTCAACAATATACAGCTGGGTAGTGGGGATGTCAGCAAATGCGAAGAATATGAGAGCGAAAAGTCACGAGAAGCAATTTTGCTTACTTGAGAAAGTACTGGAGCCCTGCCCTCCGCTTTTCTAGGAACTTCGGCCGGAATTTGGAGATGACACTCTTTGGGGGCAGCGGAGGTACCGCCGCCTCGAAGTTTGGAAACGAGAGGACAAGCTGATTGCGGAAGTCGTCGAACTCTGAGTATCGTTTGCGGATGTTCATATAGCTCCCCTGTATTCTCACGTATATATATCAGTATTGTGAATCTTGGGGCTGTCTGGTCTAGTTCAGGGTGACATACGGTGAGGGTTTCGACCTTGATGATCCAAACAACAAAGGCGCCGATGTTTGTGGTACTGCCATTCACTATAATATGGTCGATGATTTCCACGCTCCGCGCCCAGCATGCATTGTTTCGATCGTTGTCTAGATTGTTTTCATTGTCCTGTAGCGTAATGGCGCCTGCGGGAATGGACTCGACCGATACATTGGAGCGGGATCGCTGATGGATATTCGAATTGATCCAGTACGGCGGGGTCGTTGGGGAAAGTGTCGTAGAAGTTGCCGGGCTCAGTAATTCCGGGTGCTCCCCATGTGCTGAGTTTGTGTGATCAGATGTTCCTGTCGAGGTTGAGCCATGAACCGCTTGCGCATTCGAGGGCTTCGGCGCAGCGCGGAGCCTGGGTACAGGAGCACCGTTCGAACGGCCGTTCACAAGGGGATCGCGCTCTAGTGCCAATGCCATTCAGCTGGGCGATTCTGCAAGCGCATGCGCTTTTCGGCTGGGCGGGGTCCTTCTTGAAGCTTTTGGATTCTCTTTGTTGATGATAATGTCGCAAGAATCGGATATGGCACTAAGCGTATAGGATGGTGTTCTGATAGTCCCAAATACGTTCGATCTTGTCGCGATAAGCTCTGGAGCAAGTATTACGTAGATGGGTATTGTATAATATCGATATCGATTTGTGCAAGGAGAGGGATTGCCAGATAGAGATATTGCTTAGGTAGATGGTGGTGATCAATCCATGGCAGGAGGATTGAAGTTCAGACCACCGACGATTTGCCAGTCCCATCGGGTTACATTGGAGCCATTGAACCAGGACGAATTTTAGGTGCTGAGTTCAGTGGCTGCTCTAGTGCGAACAGTGGGGTCGGGGCCAACATTCCAGCAACGGCGCCATGGGACATCTTCCGTATCAACATATTATACTTTTATCTACATCCATTCATTGGATGGATGCTTGATGCTTGATCTATGCATCAACGGCTGTATCCCGCAGTGAAGAGGCCAATAAAAACGACCGCGTTGGAGGGCCGCATATCCAGCGCGTAGCAAAGCAATGTGTTGCCATTTGCTGCTTGTGTTTGGGCAACCAGGGAGACAGGCCAAGGCTGCCAAGTCTGACACGCACAGATGGGTTCCTTAAAGGGCTAAGGAAATGGGAGGGTGAAAGACGAAGTCCGCAGGTTCCGGGTATACCCCAGATAGGTTTTTGAGTGGGAAGCCTGTGCATCGGGCCGTGCGAGGAGCATTCATTGTTTTTCACCTTGTGCGGGTTATCTGACGGACAGGCTGGCTCACCTGTTCTTGCGGCAGCCGGGCTCTTGGCTGTTTTGCCTCCCTCCCGTTATGGTGACATCCGGAGATTTTCTCAGACAATCCTCCGGAATTTCCAATTGCCTCAGGCTAGTTCTCCTATTTGCCATCGTTAGAGAATGTCATAGGCGAGCCTGCCGCAATCCCTCCTCGTGTTTTAATCCGGAGAACTAAACGTTGAGGCTGTGGGGAGAAAGATTACGATGTTGTTGTGAGAAATCAAGCAGTTGCATGCGCCTTTAGCGCATTTAGCGGAGTCGCCCAGAGCTCCAGCTCCACCTTCATAAGGCAAGTCGGCAGGAGCTTAGAGCAACACGATTGTCTTGTGACACTTTATCGGGCGAGATGCTACCCCAAGGTGGGAGAAAGATCAGAAGGCGACACAGAATACGAGCGCCGGGCAGCAGTCCGTTTGTCCGTAAAAAAAAAGGTGCTTGCTACTGGCTCACTCACTTGCTTATTCCCACATAGAAGCTGGGGGTTGGATGTTGGATGTCTCGTATATGTATCCTGTAGCTGGGTTTATGCTTGGGCTTGGTGGTCAGAAACCAAACACAGAGTGGTGCAGTCTTAGACATTCCAGGCTGGTAGTTGAGACAACAACACAACATGGTGCTTGCTTAATTGTACATGCAGCACACGCAGCTATGCCATTGCAGGCATTTACCCAGTAAATTACCCCCCTGAGTAGGCGGCAAAGGGAACTGGGTTCTTGATTGCAGCTGAGTGGTGAGGCCGTTCACTACTCCACTGAGGCACCTATGGTAGTGATGCACATTAGCATTTGCACTACTCGTGCAAATGCACCGACTAGCGATTCTCACAGATTAACATTGGCTTGCCATTGGAAGCCAAGATCTACGCTGGCTAGGGCAAGCCACGGACATATGGCACAAGCTTAGATGTGTGAACGGAAACAGAACAGCGTCCTTTATTCTGCTTTTATTAAAGTTCGACAGAGATCTACTTTGATCGACCAACCTCCCATTTCATGCCGGCCGGGGTTTTGGGTTCGGGTGGCCCAGAAGTCCAGGCCAGAGGAGAATTCCTGTCGTTTCTTAAGCTTCTACCGTAGTTGGTGCCGATGCTGTCTGGTTGCCGCCACCGCCTCTGCAATAAAACCCAATAATTGTGCACGGATAAGAGAGGCGGGTGAAAAAATGACTGCTAGGAACTTATCTTCCTTAGCTTCAGGTGGTGAGAGCACCTGGTGGCCCACGTAGCATAGATCCCTGCCCCCCGGACCTGGAGGTCGCCGGCGCGACCCGCTTCCTTAATAAGGTAGGTTGCTCCCTCGAGCAGAATCCCCCCATTTCCATCAGCCTGGTTCAATTTCTCCCTTTCGACCTGCCCACTCGACTACTAATAACTTACTCTCGTTGCATTCACTCGCTGGCCTCCGCTCTTCAACTTGAGCCGATCTACACATTTTTCTTTTTCTGTCGTTTATCCTTTTACCCTCGTTGACCGGCCGTAAGATAGCTCTCTGCTCTGCAGCTTGATGTAAGTCCTGAAGCTGGAACTGACATTTCAGCCGGCCAATATTGACATCTTCGACTGACGCTGACGAATGTGGAATGCAGTTACAGCTTCGACTCTATATCCTTTAATAATCTCGTCACATATCACCGCAATCATGATCTTCGGAACCTTCGTCCTGGCCCTGGCCACATCTTTCGCCGCTGTCGTTAAAGCCGATTACTATATCGAACCCGACTCCGTCCCTCTGGCCACACGAGGTGGGTGTTTTTCATCTCGAAGCTTGTTGGGATTGAACTGACAAATTATAAAGAGTATTGGTGCACACAGGCCTTGACCTCCTGCCCCTTCCTATGTGAACAGACAAAGCCAGGCACCACCAAGGTCAACACGTGCGATCCCGTAAGTTAGCCGTCAATCCTAATGGATGTTCCATTGACTGACACGTCTTGTTTGAAGGAAACCCTCCAATACGGTTGTCTATGCGGCGACAACAAGCAGCCCAATGTCTCCGAATACAGCTTGACCATTCCCTACTTCGTTTGCCAGGAATGGGGCACCCAATGCGTTGCCAAGTGCTCGACAAACACCTGCAAGGCAGCATGCCGTGAGGAACACCCTTGCGGTGCTCTCGATCCTACGCCTGCCAACTTAACTTCCTCCACCACTACCACCGCCTCGGCGACTGCCAGCTCTACGACCAACGCCAATCAAATCTACGGCTCCCCTAGCAACTCGAAAGATAAGGGAGCCGCCTCGGCTCTTGCCCTTGGGAGCCGATACGGTCTCGGTGTTGTCCTTGGATCCTTCTTTTTGGGATTCGCTCTTCTATAAAAGGAACACAGTCACATCGGATTTTTGTTTACATCATTTTGGGTTACAACATTTGATGGGTTGAGCGTTCTCGTTTCCGTATAATCTCATTTTGAACACTGGTTTTCGGGTGAATCTTTCGAGGTGGTAATGTAATGGTAAATGAAGACTAGCTTGTGCAGCTTGTTGGCATAGGGTTCTTGAGGAATTTGGGATCTTTGCATGCAGCATCCAATGCGACGGCGAATCGGCCTGAGCTAGTGCTCGGCGGGAAATTGACAGAAACTTGTGCCTGACTTGGGTCTCTTAGTGTGGACGCGATTCACTACGTGGCTGCTAGGCTTGGTGCTAGCTGGTCACCGCATGGATGTCTCGATTTGATTTGCACATCGGCTGTGAGTATGGTGAAGCAGCCAAAAATCGAAATTTGCCGTTATTTGTTGATTTGATGCCCGTAACCACCTCAACTCCAAATTTACTAAGCAAGGAATGTGAGGTTCAATGTGGGTAGCGTTTAGAGCCCCTTCAGCCTCGGGAAATCCTCACCGTCACATGTACTCCCTAATCTTGAATTAAAATATAGGGGGCGTAGGACAAATGATCCAATCCAAGAGCTTGCCGAGTACCACCCCTCCATCACTGTGTGGCAATTGGAGACTGGGTCCTCACGAACTGACCAGTCCCCTGCCCTGCCTTGCCCAGAAAGGAGAGCTATTCTCCACACCATAGCCTGCTTCGGGATGAACAGCGCCGCTCACGACTCAAAGGTCCTTCCATGGAAAATGTACGTAGCTCCTCCTTAAACGGCGACAGAGCCCCGCTATCCATGGTCGATTTTCTTTTCGTTCATGACTTCCTCAGCAGCTGGCCGAACAGGTCTTCTCGACGCTGAACCGATATTGACGATGGCTCCCAACACGAGTAAGCCGCAGCTCAGTCGCGCCCCATGGATAAATTGGAAGCCGCCGACGAGGTGGATTTACTGACATGTGCGCTTAGAGAATGCCGTTGCCGAGTGCATCTCAGACGATGCACTGCTCCATCTTCGCTCGTACAAATACTCGGCCGTCGACAAATCTCCCGTTTCCAAGTATATCCTCGGTCCCTGGGTACGCCGATCCATGCCTGTCGTCAAATCGCCTCGATTTAAATACTAACCTGCCAAAGTGGAATGCGTTCGTCAAGATCCTGCCCCTATGGCTGGCACCGAACATGGTCACCCTACTCGGGTTTTGCTTCATTCTGGCGAATATCGGACTTCTCCTGATCTATATGCCGGATTTAGTTGGACCGGTAGGCTTCTCAGGAAGGCTTGAGGCTCCAGGGCAGCTCTGCTAATCCATCTCTAGGGCCCGAGTTGGCTATACTTCAGTTTCGCATTCGGCCTTTTCATGTACCAAACCATGGACAATGTCGACGGCAAACAAGCTCGCAGAACTGGTACTTCGAGCGGTCTGGGTGAACTCTTTGACCACGGAATAGACTCTCTGAACTGCACCTTGGGCAGTCTTTTGGAAACTGCTGCCATGGGTCTCGGAACCTCCAAGGCCGGTGTCTACACCGCTCTCTGCCCGTGCCTCGCCATGTTCTTCTCCACATGGGAAACATATCATACACACACGCTCTATCTCGGATGGTTCAATGGTCCTACGGAGGGTATCCTTGTCGCCTGCGCCGTCATGGCCATTTCTGGAATTTACGGCCCTGATGTATGGTCGAAACCCATATCTGGTCTTTTCGGAAGCCAGCTGCCCCAGGTGGCTGAGGCCATCGGCAACACATCCGTGCTCGATATCTGGATTCCTTTTATCGTTGGGTCCTTGATCACTGGTCACATACCTGTCTGCGTCTACAATGTTGTACGCGCGCGCCGTGCTAAGGGGTTGCCAATCGCTCCCGTCTTCCTTGAGTGGATTCCCATGGCTGTTTATACCCTCGCCATTGGTTTCTGGGTTTACTCGCCCCATAGCACCTTGATGGAGGAGAACCATCTTGTTTTATTTTGTCTCACATTGTCATTCGTCTTCGGACGGATGACCACCAAGATGATTCTCGCTCACCTTACACGCCAGCCGTTCCCTTACTGGACTGTCATGCTAGTTCCACTTATTGGCGGCGCTATTCTAGGCAACCTGCCCGTGTTTGGGTTCCCCAAGGTCACACCGCACGTCGAGCTTTACTACTTGCAGTGTTATTTCGTTTTTGCCATGGTGGCATATTTCCGATGGGCATACCTTGTCGTTAATGCTATTTGCAACTTCCTTGGTATCAATGCTTTGACGATTCCCATGGAGAAGCAGATAGCGAACAAGAAGGCTCTCGAGGCTGCAAACAAGGCGCATTGAGAATGCCCTGGATTACAGGGTGACGAAGTAGCACAGCAGGCGGGACTCTGTTGGATTGCTGTACTCTTTCTAAACTTCATATTTGGAAGAGTCCACTGGAGGTTTTGGACCGACTTGAAAATCTCGTGGGCTCTTGACGCAACTTAAACTTATCATCTTTATTCTATAGACGGACGGAGCGGCTTTTCAATTTGGTCATTGTGGACGAAAGTTATGTAAAAATGGATAACGTTGGCTCGAATGTAAGCCAGGCAGGAATAGAGATGGGACGATTTGATGTCAGACCTAGAGTTTGTTCTTCTTATAATTTATTCTCAACGGCCACCATGTCATAATGAGATGGTGCGCTCAAGCTGAATTTTAATCAACCGACTTTTTTGTCAGGATCTTCCACAAAACCTTGCTGACATGACTCAGCCCTGCTTCAGTGCGTATCGCATTGACAATTCTGGCACTTACACCTTTGAAATGGGTCGCTAGGTGCAGAGCACAGAACTCCAATAGTCCAATTCTAGTGTGCCACTATGTATGATTCTCTGATTTCCATGCAAGCGAATAGGAACGCTCACCCACAGGGTTGAACGGGCGAGGAAGCTCTGTGTACGGTAGTTTGCCATACGATGTTAGTTAGGGTTAGTTTTCGTATGGAAACCAGGCATGTCAGAGAAAGCAGGGCATCCATCTGCTTGCGATCCATAGTAATGTAGTAGTCAGGGAATTGACCTTATGGTCATTGGAAGGGAGGGCATCTGACATATACGGATTTCCGTTTCCCGAGCGACCTTAACCATGGAGGGATGCAGACTGGTGATTCCTAGGTAGTTCTTCGGCTTGGGGCTCATTCAGGCTGTGCGGTCAACTAGGCTGCCGATGCAGCAGCTATCAAACCATAACATCGGTAAGCCGTGTCCTTGATTGTAGTTCATTTTAACACTAATCTAGACGCACACTCGTTTGGCCCATTCGTCGCAAAATACTCAAATGCGATGCCAAGATTGGCTGCGGTAGGTGGACGATCTACGCAAGGGATGACCCCTCGCGTAGGATTAGGATTAGGACTTCACCAGATAACAAGTCCACTTGGACATAATTTCTCAACGCCAGAGGAATCAATAGACGGATTCAGAGACCATTCGTTGCTCCCTTGCATTGGCTATTCTATTGTATCGGCATTGGGAGCTTAGAGTGGAAATATTGATGATACTCAACATGGGGATCAGCGTCAATGATAATATCTTAGGATTTGCTCCTGTCTTGAAACGTTTCACCATCGGGTATCGAGGAGAGAGTGCCTGTAACGGTAGGTGATCCACATTTAGCAGCCAGAATCCTAGGTAGGTATTAGGTTCCGAAGCCTAAAACCAGGGACCAGTTCGGTAAGCTTGCCAAGCTATTAATGGATTGAGGTTGAGTGATGGGCGCCATTGGTTAGTGCTCAAGGGACCAGATGGCCACATCCCACCACCATTCCTTCAACCCTCCCTGCTGCCCCGTCGCAACTGGACAAATTGTCCACGCCACTCCTGGGGACAGTTTTTCGAAAACAAGCTCGTCGTTGGACCGGTCGATCTTGCACCCCCCAGCGCGTCGCTGCGAGATGGTTTCCGACTAGCCGAATCGCCCACCATGAATCTGCCAACATCATGGCTGATGCTTACAGCATGGCTGCTTGCGCTGGTCGAATGCGCCGCTTCATCCTTTGCGACCCTTACTGACGAGGACTTACGGAACATACCTTCGCCCGGCGACGATTTCGATATTCATAATGGCAAGCTGCTGGCTCCCATCCTGATTCCCCGCGTGCCGGACACAGATGGATCTCGCAAGGTCCAACGGCACTTTGTCGATTTCTTCCGAGACAGCCTGCCAGAATGGCAGATCATTTCGCAAAACTCGACCTTCAAGACTCCTGTTTCGGGCGATAAAGAAGTTCCCTTTACCAACTGGATCTTCAGGCGAGATCCGCCCTGGGCGAACGTGGGTGATGTCGGCCGGCTCACTCTTGTTGCACACTACGACAGCCTTTCCACCTTGGATGGCTTCATCGGCGCAATTGACAGTGCCGCTCCATGTGCCATGCTTTTGCATGTTGCCAGGAGTCTTGATGAGGCTTTGACGTCCAAGTGGAAGTCCATGCAGGACAGTGGCGAGGACGGTCTTGAGGAGCCCAAGGGTGTCCAGATTTTACTACTTGACGGAGAGGAGGCCTTTCAAGCTTGGACTGACACTGATTCCATTTATGGTGCACGGTAAGTACTACAACCCGAGACTAGTCATGGGATTGGAAGAACTGACCTGGACTCAGTGCCCTTGCCGCGGACTGGGAATCGCAAAGGTACGACCCAATGTCCACGTATAAGACCCCCTTGAGCTCCATTAGTCTCTTTGTGCTTCTTGATCTACTCGGGAACGCAAACCCGCGAGTTCCATCTCATTTCTTGACTACCCACTGGGCATACAGAAGTATGGCCGAACTTGAGAAGCGGATGCAGGACCTTGGCATTCTCGAAGCCAAGCCGAAGACGCCATTTCTGCCAGACGCAGATAAGGACGTCTCCACCTTTCGTGGTAGCAGAATTGGAGATGACCACGTCCCGTTCCTGACCCGTGGTGTAGACATTTTGCACCTCATCCCCGACCCCTTCCCGTGGCACCTATGGCATAAGATGACGGATGATGGCGAGCACTTGGACCTACCGACTTGTCGGGATTGGTCTAAGATCGTAACAGCTTTCTCGATGGAGTTTTTAGAATTGGCAAATCATATACCCAAAAGATCGAACGTGGATCGGTTAGGAGATGTCAAGCAGGGAGACCAGAAGAAACGGTCGGATTTATAGGATGGCCGATCAAGACTTGTAGTTTGGCCCCTCATGGATTGAGCGCGGCACTCATCACACATCAAATAGCGAGGCTTCTGTGACATATAGATCAATGTTCTAGGTTTAATCCAGTAAATCCTCATGTGAGTACGACGCATGCCCATACCCATTTCAACTCATGAATAACCTCGTTCGCTGTTGACAAAGTCCGGGTCCGATCCCGGAGATCGTCTCCGCAACTACCTTCTCAAACGGCTCAAGCCCACTTCTGACTCAATGAACCTGCCATATTTTAGACATCCAGCGTCCATGTAATGAACTCTTGAGTTTTGTTGCTTCGTTGTTTTCGTTTACAGACAATTGCATCATAAATCATGGGCACAATTTACACGCGTGAGCAGGCCTCCCAGTTCCTCGCTCGCATTGACATCCCAGCCAAGTACCGGCTTGAGAACAACCCCAAACTCGACTATCCGTTTCTCAGAGCAATTCATATACATATGATCACAGCGGTTCCCTATGAGAATCTAAAAATCCATTACTCTACGGACCGAGTGGTCAATATTGATCCTCAGAGCATCTTCCAGAAGATTGTATTAGCGGGACGAGGCAGAGGTGGCTATTGCATGGAGAATAGCTTGCTCCTGTTACACATGCTGCGGGCTATTGGGTTTCGGGTTTACCCTGTTGGCGTGAGAGTCAGTACTCGAGAGAACGGGGTTCCTACAGGCAACTACCTAGGCTGGTATGGTTTTCGCTTCTGCTCTAGCTGAAATTTCAAGAACCTAACACAAGCTGCTAGGGTACACATCGTCAACATTGTCACCTTGGAAGATGGTTCACGCTGGACTCTCGACGTGGGCTTCGGTGGCGATGGCGCCACGGCGCCGATTGAACTGAAGGACGGGGCCACCATCCTCAACATGGGCACGCAGGAGGCAAGGCTAGTCCGGGACTTCATGTCCGCGCAGACCGAGTTGGATCCCAGCAGGAAGATGTGGTTCTACCAGTGTCGCAACGGCCCAGACAAGCCCTGGCTTACCTTCTTCACCTTCAGCGACCAGGTGGAGTGGCTGCAGGCGGACTACGAGGTGTCCAACTGGTATACTGGGTGTAGTCCAGACAGCTTCCAGACGACCATGATGCTGGCAATTAGGTTTCTGCGACGGCCGCGGGACGGCGGGAGCGGCGAGGATGATCAGGAGGTTTATGGAAAGAGAATGCTTGTGAATGAAGTCATCAAGGAAAACCTCAGAGGAAGGACACAGGTCGTGCAGGAATGCAGAAGTGAGGAGGAGAGGATTAAGGCTCTTCGGGAGTTGTTCCTGATTGAATTACAGGAGGAGGAGCAGCAGGCGATCAAAGGTTACAGCTCGGAGATCAAGGCGTGAAGTTGGGGTGCCATTGAATTAATTAGATCTAGATATCGAACGTACATAGATTTCGAAAGACTTGGGGAAGGATAATGATAAAGGGGAGGGGCTAGACCATGAGGACAGCTGCTTACCAAGGGCCAAGAATCGGAAGCTTGATGAAACGGGTATTCTCGATGTATTCACCTGCCAAGATACGGCGTGACCTAATCCAATACCGAAGTGGTCTGGGTCTATCGACATCTTCACAAACCTGAAGTATTGGCGTGTATATTTTCTAGCGGATACCTAGGTTCAATGTTATAGAGCTTCGAAGCCATTACGAACGCCCAGGCTGGGGAGGCTCTATGAGACCCATCTTTAGCGAATCGCAGCCTCCAATTGGTTTATTGCGCATTCGCGTCCCACTATCTTATCTCCAATCAGCACGTAACTGGCCGTCCAACCACGTAAACCACAAGGTGCTCCCTCATGAAGCTCACCTAGCTCTAGCTGTAACGCCAGCATTCTGCTTCTTCCATCCACCCCCGCCCAATTTCTCACAATGTGGTTCTCAGTCGCCTATTCGATTGCTCTCCTTGCTGGCGTTGCCCAAGCCGCTTCGTCATGGACCTTTTCTGATGGAACCGTCGAGCTCTCCCCCAGAGCTGGTGGCTCACCCCAGGTCCACAAGTTGTCGGACAAGTCGCAGGTCGATCCGGTGGTGTCGCTGGGAGTTGGGGAAAAGATCAAGGTGTCTCTGACGACAAAGGAGGGATCCGCGTCAAAGAAGCCGCACCAGGCTTTCCTGATTCTCAAGGAAGCTTCTGGATTGGAGGCCCCATTTCCCTTGACTGTGAAGAACACGGGCAAGGGTACTGTCGAGATCGTTCGTCTATCCCATCATCATCTACGGAATAAGAGGCCGGCCTGCTAACCCACCACAATTACATAGTCACACAAAGATCTCCCAATTCAGCTCCTGACTTCCCAAAGTCCACTCCACGCCAGCCTCGTTCTGGGCTCGTTCGGCTCCTCGTCCGCCTCTGTCTCACCACTCTTCGATCTCTCTGTTCAGCTGGATCCCAATGTCCCTAAGCCGACCTACGAGCCTGCCTTGCGTTATGGAAAGCAGCCCGAGATTCACCACACCTTCCGCTCCGAGCCCAAGAACCCACCCAAGATTGTGTCCATCTTCTTCGCACTGGCGGTTGTCGCTACCATTCCAGCTCTATTCGTGGGTGTAAGTAAACTATCTAGGACTACCCTCCTTCAATGTTCCGCCGTGACTAACCATTTGGCCAGTGGCTTCTGCTCGGCGCCAATGTGTCTCACATCGGAGAGGCTCTGAGTAGCGCCCCCATTTCCCATATCGCCTTTTTTGGCTCCATCATTTCCATGGAGGGTGTTTTCTTCCTGTACTACAGCAGCTGGAACCTGTTCGCTACCCTGCCGGCAGCCGGCATTGTCGGCATCATTGCCTTCCTCAGTGGTACCAAGGCACTGGGCGAGGTCCAGCGCAGACGCCTTGCTGGAAAGAGGTAAATGAGGCAGGCAGCCTGAACAGGCCTGAGATGGCTGGGTTCATTCCCCAGTACCCAAAGATCTTTGCAAAATGAGAGATGTCGATGTCGCATGCGATCAGTGGTAGTCCTCCAGCGAAAGGATTAGAGAGCGTGGGATTTAGATTGTCCTCGATAGGCATGTACTGTACAATTATTCATAGAGCGCTCTTTTGCGAATGGATCACGAGAGCATCAAACGCGTAATACACCACGACCGTATGGCGAATGGCCAGTGGCGCCTGTGTATTATATTCTGCCTAACAAAGATATTGCACATCGAAACGAAATACGAACTACCAGAACGTTCCGTCGCCATTGCTGGCAACAGGGATTGCGTGTCCCGAAACCTTAGGGGATCATACCCGGAAGATAAAGACGTAACACGTAGCACCACAATGAAAACAATTAGTTCTGAGAAGCCATATAACATAGCCGGGTCAAGCTACGACTCAATGCACTAGTGATGACGAATGAATGGATCCTGCTTCCGCACGTCAAGAGTCCAATATAGGCGTCTAAGGGAGCGGGTTTCTCCCTTTTGGGGGACGGGAAAACGGGTTGGGCCTCGGCATCCTCCACTCAAAGTCATGAGATTCCGGCCAACGTCTATTGATGCTGCATGTTAGAGGGCTGCATACATAATAGTTCCCTGTTCGCTTTTTAGCTCGCGGAAGCACTTCGAAATCTTAGTCCCACATACGCCACCTTGAATATTCACAGTCGATAACCAGCACTTTTGGCTTACGTATTAACGGCATCCAATCCGCAGGTCATCATGACAGGGTCGTATGTCCAGTTTCCTGTCTGATATTATATAGTCACCCTTACTTTTCCGAGCGCATGCTAATATGCTATACGATCTATAGAACTGCGAAGTTCCCAACAGCCGAGGAAACTCTCAAGCACCCTGCATATCAAACTACAGTATGGGGTCTTGAGCCTCACCAGCATGGTCTTTTCCCGGCTGCCAAGGGCCGCGGCGGGCCTATCAACATCGCATGGGAAGTCCATGGCTCCGGACCTACCAAGATTGTCGTGAGTCGAAAGAAATCCAGTCTTCTTTGGCCGGTCGACCTCGCAATCCGGTGCTAATCTGGCTCAATGTAAAGTTCATCATGGGCCTGGCTGGTGCCGCGTTCGCATGGCAGTGCCAAACTCTTTACTTTGGTCATGACAAGGGGGACCAGTACTCTGTTCTCGTGCTGGACAACCGAGGCATCGGTGGGAGCGACAAACCCTTGCTACGGTACTCGACCAGCGAGATGGCCCTCGACGTGATCGAGATTCTCGACCATCTTGGCTGGACAGAGGAGGACCGCCAGGTCCACGTCGCAGGCATCTCGCTCGGAGGCATGATCGCCCAGGAGATTGCCTACAAGATACCAGAGAAGCTTGGCTCGCTCAACCTCCTGTGCACCACCGCCGAGTTCAAGAACGCAACCAACTACGGAGATTACTTCCGGGAGCGCCTCTTCTTCCTCGTCCCGACGTCCGAGGAGGACAACATTCTCGGCACGGCCCGCAAGTGTTTCCCTGAGGAGTGGCTTGCCTCGCCTGATGAGTGTACCTTGCCCGACCCGAGCACGACGCCCAAGTGCAAGCCTGCGCCCGGCACTGAAGATGGGAAGTATCTCCGCTTCGACTCCAACTACCAGCGTTTCATGGCCCAGAGTCTGCTGAAGCGCCGCGTGCCTGGGTTCTTCACCCGCCAGGGATTCGTCTGTCAGCTCATGGCTGCGGGGTGGCATAGGAAGAGTGAGGAGCAGTTGCGCCAGATCGCGGACACGGTAGGCAGGGACAGAATCATGGTCGTCCATGGAACAATAGACAAGATGGTCAGCCCCCCCAATGGCGAGCGACTAGTGAAGATCATCGAGCCTACCAAGAGCGTCGTCGTGGAAGGCATGGGCCACGCCCCTCCACTGGAGAGGGCGCAATGGCTGAATGAGCTGCTCGAGGAGAGGATTCGCGAATGCGAGAAGTTGTAAGGGTATGCTTTCCATACAAATGCGTGTACGCATCGAGGATATATTTTGATTTACAAGGTGTTGATGGGGCTTTTCGCTACTCTTGTTTCTTTTTAAATATGTCGTTATGATAGAATCTCTGGACATTCCCCCAATAAATTCACATGTCTTATGTTATTTATTTGGCTATTTATTTATTCATTCCTGAATTGCAGGAACCTCACAGCATCACTAGACCAACTCCACTTAGGTTTTCAGTGTCGAGTAGGTTCTTGCGGTCCACGCCTCCAGCAATATGGTTGGCACGGTAGTTGAATAAGTAGTAGTGTAACTGGCCGTCGCCAGCGCCGAACTTCTGCTGCTCCAGGAACAGGCCATTGTGCATGAGGGACAGAGCATTGAAGACGTCGAACTTGGCGTTCTTGGCCAAGATTAGTGCATCGTGGATAAGGTCGTTGAGGCGTGTCTTGTGTGCGTCACGGTCATAGGTGTCTGTGAGGGCACTCTCCGATGCGTAGTAGAAGAGGTAGGCAACTCGAATGACTTCGTGTCTCGAGTTCCTGATGACGGAAGATTCAATGCAGTTGAAGGAGAAGAAGTCGGTGATCTTCCCATCCTTGTCCTTTTACGCTGTCAGTATGTCGCTACTAGGTTCATATAATAAGGAAGAGACTCACCTCAACAACGTATGTCCAAATGACCTGATCCGCATCCGATTCGCGCTTGGGCAAGAACCAGTGGAACATTTCGTCCCTCGAAAATTGCGGTGCAAGATCGAACTTGGCCATGTATCGGCCGAAGAGCTCTATCACGGCGTCCATGTCCTTCTCTTCCATAGCTCTTAGGCCCTTGGTCGATGGGCTGTCAGGAAGCGCATACTTGCGGACCTGATATTGCGGTTTGCTTCCCGGGGGCAGGGGGCTGAACCCACATTCGTAGAGCTTCTGCCAATTGAGGGCGCGGTGGAAGTAGCGACAAGTTGTGACAGGGCGGGGGAGAACGATTCCTGCTGTGTGCACACCTTGCCAGATGCCGTCGAGGTTGCTAATACGAGTGATCTCCTTGATGAGGACAGGAGCCAGGCGCTTTCCGCGCAGCTTCTTATGGACACAGAGGAAGTTGACTTCGGAGCAGAGGATCACCTTATCGCGAACGCGGATGCGCTGAGGAATAGCAGAGATGAAAGCAACGAGTTTGCGGGACTGCGAGGCGCGGACGCCAACATGGTATCTTTTTTGCCATCCTGGAGCCATCATAGCCCTAATACAAATTAGTCAGTATGAGCGTGGTAAAAGCGTACGATGATACATACCACCGAAGGAAAGCGGGAGAGTAGTTGAAACGGAACATGGCCTCGTCGTCCTCAACATAGTGGCCATTCAACAACTCATACACCTCCTTGATCTCCTCGTCGCTCGTTAAATCCACTACCACCCATTCGAATCCAGGGACCAGGGCCGCTGGTTCTTTGGACACGTCCTCGACCGTCTGGGTCCTGATAGGGCCGTCCTCGAACTTCTCCTTCTCATCAAACCGCGGTACTGGCTGAGTCTGCCAGAATTTGTAGGCTCCCATGTCCTTGACGTTCTTACCTCCCGCCGCCAGACCGGTCATGATCTCCTGCAGTGACATCTTCTTCAACTCGTTGACGGCTTGGTCCGCGGACGGGTTCGCACTCCCAGACGCCTCAGCGATGCCTTGCGCTAGCGCCGGGTTCAGGGACAGCAGCTCCTTCAGCCCCTGTGGAGTCAAGCCGCCAATGGCCTTCTTGATGTCTGCTTCCTGGTCGCCAGACTTGCCAGTCAGGAGCTCCTTTGCCTTCTTCCTCTTCGACGACTTCTTCTTCTTCTTCCCGGAGCTGGACGAGGCCCCGGGCGCGGCCCCGGCGGTGTCGGGCGCATGGTCGTCTTCCTCCTCGGACTCGGATTCGACGGCGGGCTGCTTGCCCTTGAGCTGGGCGTCCGTCTGCTCGGTGACGGGCTCGACCGGCTTGGATTCCTCGGCGGGCGCCATGTTTCACCGGCGTCTGCAGAGTTCAGCGAAATTGGCTGTTGTTCGCTGGGTAGCGAGCTAAAATAGGTCGACGTTTAAGCCCTGGTGACGTCGGAGGTGAAGATTTACGTACGGCACGACGCGGATGGCGGGGTAGATGCGAAGTGGCCAAAGCTACCGTGGGGTCACGTCCACAGAATTCCACCATAGCCCACTTAGAAAAGAGGATGGTTAAAATCAGACGCAAGATATCCTAGAATAAATAAAGCATTTATAGTTTAATTTATTTAGGCACCCGTGTAAATGCTTACATGTTTACTTTTCCTCATAGGTCTCGACAACGTGTCATTTTGAAATAAATTAGATGCAGCCTGTTCAAGTGTCCACGTGAAGTGATGGGCAACGTGGCGAAAGGCGCGACACATGGTTGTCATCCTCAACTTCATAGACGAAAACCAGGTGGCAGGAGAAAGAGATCTGTATTGACTCTATGTAGACGGGTCTAGGTAAATGAGGTGCGACATGAAGACAAGCAAAAACATTGTACTGGGAATTTAGGGGCGAATCGTATTACGAGGCATAGGTGGTACCATGGAGCTCAAAGGACCGCATGATTGCGAGTGTAACAGGGGCAGATCCCATAATGTTATTGTGGCCTAAACACTTTTAGTTTCTGACGTATTTCATAGAGTGACTTTGGAGTGATCTTACCGCCATAAGGGAAAAGCTCCTGGTGAACCATGATGTTGGGACTGGCTTTCCAGGTAGTTCTGAACGCATTCTGGCTGATTTGGTTGGTTCTTTCCCGTTTCCAGGTCTCGAATTCCGCATCATCTGTGATATTCTCCCTTCCTTGGACTGCAGCTTTGAACAGCTTGTTGTCCTCTGTCCACGGAATGTCTGGGTCATCAAAGGAGTGAACCAAATTGAGCCGGAGTCTGGACTTGGTACTCTGAACAATTGTAGAGAGCCTGTTTGCTGAGTGCCATTTATCAACCACGCATTTGTGCAAAAGCTGCAGCAGTGGTTGCCAGTTGCGGAAGGGTGCGAGCACTGGGACCAGTCCATGGATGCGGTATTCGCTCAGCATACTCGCCAAATCACTGAATCCAGCGACAAGAACGATGCCAGCGAACTCTACACCTTTCAAAGCATATCTCTCGGCAACACCGCTGACAACTGCGGTGCCAAGACTTTGTCCCAGGAGCACAATCCGCTCTGGTGGCACACCGGCAACATTGATCGCCCACTCGACGAGTGTCGAGCCATCTTCGATCAAGCCGCTCTCACTGGGGACGCCGGTGGAGTGGCCGAAACCGCGATAATCGACAGCCAATACGTGATAAGATGATGTATCAGTTAGGGTGTGATAGCTGGATGGGCGAAACGCTTGCGCGATATGACCTGCATTCTGTCTCGACAAATCAGCGAATGATCAACCAGCTCCAGCTTCTGATTGGTGGTTTTACCCCGTGAACTGTCGAGGGTTAGCGAGGTGCGACGATTTACGAGCCGCAGATCGACATCTCTTACAATACAATACTAATCTAGCCTCAGGATCATGCTTCAGAAGTCGGAACGACTCGGTAGTGGTAACATCATCGGCAAAGCCTGGCACCCGAGCAGCCAGGCTAGCCTCGTTCTGCAAATACAGGGGAAGCGGCAGGAGGTGCCAGGCATAGAGCCTCTCCCCGTCACTGGTATCGAGCTTGAACGGCGTCACTTGATTCCCTACAGGCCATGGTGTGAGCACGGCTAAGTGGTCTATAGTGGGCGTACAAGGGGTTAGACTGACTGGCGAATCCCCATCTCTCAGGCTCATTTACATCAGTCCAGGACAGTGTGTTCACCTTATGAGCATAGAGAAAGCTGTGGCGGAGCAAAGGTCAGCTCGCGGCGCAGCATCCCTGGCTTAGTCCCTTGGGGAACGTCCACTCACTGTCTCTGGAAGAAGGGTGTCGCGCCCAAGCCGATGAAGAGGGCATAGAGGCCAAGAGGCGCGGCCACCGCCCAGATGGAGCTCCGCAGAGTCGGGACGAGAGAGCGGACCATTGCAATTTACGAGAGAGGGAACACAAGGAGCGGTCCAGACGATCACCATGCGCAGCCAAGTCACAGCCAGAGACACTGCGAGGTTGGGCGATGTGTCAGCCAACAGCAAATAAGAGCAAGCTAAGCTTGTGGCGGGCTCAGCTCAGCGCAGAGCACGTGCCGATTAGTGATCGTGACCTCGCGCATCGCCAGAGCTGGGCTATTCTCGGATGGGGGAGATGCTCGCTGCGATGGCTCAATTGAGGGAGCTTTGGAGCTATGGGCTACCAATCTATCACGGACCTGGACCTCATCACAGGAACTGTATAAATTTTTCAGCTTGGGTCCATGGAGACTCGCCAGGACAGCTATTGGGACTAAATAATAACAACGAGTTGGCTGGTTTCACCGATCCCAGGCCATGTTAGTGGCCCGGACTCCGCCTTCCCAACGACTAGGCCAATCAGAGGCCCTTGTGCGCCAAGGTCGCTACAGCGCGCGCGTCGACGAACCAAGATGGATGTTCTTCATTCGACAGCTTCCAATGCGCCATCATCCCTACTCCTCCTCCATCGAGCCTCTGCACGCTCCATCTAGGTAGGGCCAGTCACTCTCTGTCAGCAATTTGTGTATAAGGGCTTTTGGCTCTGCTGTCCCAATCCGCGTGGTTGTCGGCCCACCTCGACCGTATCCTGTATGGCTCTCGCACCAACCTAGGACGACTTATGATGACCACCTCGTCGCCCGCTCTCTGACGTTCTTTCTGGTCTGGTGTGAGAGGTGGCCAGCTCTTCCTGGCACCATGGAGAGGAAGAGAAAGCTGCCGCCCCGGGCGGCAGCTCGTGTTGAGAGTGCTGCCAAGCGAAGGCAGTCGACGCCTCGATCAGAAACACCGGCTCCTGTACAACCACCCGTCGAGGAGCCGGTTCCCTCACAACCACCGCCGACGCCTCCGCCGTCGCTCCCCAACTCCGTCCAGCCTGGAAAGGCCCTGCCGACCGTGGAGAATGCGCAAAGCGACGACCTGTCTTCTAAGGAGTATCAGTCAGTAGGCGAGAGGTAAGCTGGAAGCGAACGATGACCGCCTCGCTTGGCACCCTGAAAACTGAGCTAACGTATTTCTTCCTCCAGTGGTGTTCTCACCGAATCGCTCTCTCGGTCACGGCAGAAATGGATCCACGAAGGACTTTTCGAGAAATACTGGACAAAACCACACAAGCGTAAAGGTGTGGTGAATGAAGATCCCAAGAACCCGCCAAAAGACAGCATGACCAAGGTCGGAGTGGTCACAATTACAATCGAACCGCATGTTGTAGAGGCAACAATGTACGTTGTGAAGGATCCCAAGCCTCGTTTACCGCAGAACCAGCAACAGCAGCAGCAACAGCAACTGCTGCCGCCAAACCGACCTATCATTCAGTATGGCCCTCCAAATGGGACGATGCCTTCACCAAAACCTGTCGCAGCAACTCCCGCCCCGGAATCTGCGGCTGCCATACCTGCGGCTTCACCAGCGAACAAAAATCCAGCACCGATATCGCCGGCGCCTTCAAACAGTCACGTTCAGGTGCCGGCTGGGCCTACGAACCCTGCTGCTCCCCCGACACCAACAACCAACAACAACGCAGCACCACCACCAGCAGAGCCTAGCTACCCCCTAGACCGCAACCTCCGCCTACAACTCCTGCAAGAACCGCACCGCCAGGACAGCCAACACCGACTGTTGGCCAAACCGCAACACCCTCATACCCCCTAGGACTTCAACACACTCAACCCCTGGCCAGGCAATGGCTCCGCCAACTGCAACACCAATGGCGGCGCCGCCGCCCCCAACCGCGGCACATCCTGCACCGGTACCGTCTCCTGGGCTGAATAAGCCACCAACAGCGCCAGCTCCTGCAGCAAAACCTGCAGCCAACGACCCCGTGATTGCTTTGCTGGCACAAAAAGCTTCAGGGGATGTTGAACTCCGGGATTTGATGAAAAGAGTGGCTGTTGGACAGGCAAAGGAAGGGGAGCTTGCCCATTTCCAAAAGATTATTGATCAGTTGAATGCTGAATATAAAAGAAACGGTGGCCAGCAGGGACCCTCTGCCGATCGGTTACTTGTCGATGGAAGAACCGTTAAATATTTTGCAGAAGAAGTACGAGCCATCCTTGATATTGTTCTAGCCTCCAATCCTCAGCAGAGGTCTACGGATTTAAGGCCGCCCCCTCGCAGCGACCCCCTTGTCGTCTTGCTTGTGAAGGAAGCTCTGGACATTGCAAAGACAAGAGATATCATCAGGAGGATTGCCGAAGGGCGCCCCGGTTACACTGATTCAACAGACTTGAGGGACATATTGGATAGATTACATAAAAGCATGAAGGTCCTGCCCAAGAACCCTCCCGCGACGCCACAAGCGAGGCAGCCAGCTCCGGCAGCTACTCCAAACGGCTTGACCCCTAACGGCGGCCAGGCCCGCGGTCTGACCGCCCATTCAGCAGCACATCCCAACACCCAAACCTTGCGGTCCAAGGGGCCCGCGCCTGCCCCAAAGCCAGACATTTCCGCGGTTTTATTCGACTTTGGCACAGGAGATCGGTACCGCTTCCCCAAATTTAGCATTTTAGAGTACTTGCCTACCTCGCCAGGCCAGCAGGTCGTCGCCTCATTCCTCATTGTTCGCAAGGGCAGTATCTCAGAGTATGGAAGCGACCCAGATCTTGACTATTACCAGCCTATCACCGTGCGACTCTACACGAGCACAGGGAGGCATTTGGAGAATCTGGCCCGCGTGGTGGCTCCCCAGGAGGAGGTTCGCCGGTACATGGATGATGTAATGGACAACATGACGCGTGCCGAGTATGTGTTGCTTGCCATGCGTCTCCCTCACGCGATCAAGGACGGCGATAAGGAGCTCAACGGCAACCACAGCAATGAGGAGTCCAAGACAGCTGGGTCCACCCCGCAGGCTGCGGATACCGATCAGGAGCAGTCTGTAGGGACGGATAAACCTTCGGTGCTGTGGGCTCCCGCGGCCCCCTCAAAGAAGGGTTCGGCCTCGCGGCGCCTTGGGAAGTACCGTGACCACGATGATGAAGCCCAGCTGCGGTATCAAAAGCTGATTGGCTCCGTGGCGGCGAAAGAGACCGAGGCCGAGTAGGTGACACATCGCAGATTCATTTGTCGGGACTGTTCAGCGGGAAAAAAACTGTAATTTATACTAGGGTTTCATTTTACGACAGGTCATTGTTTCATGGAGCGAGGACATGCACAAGGTCTTTGGAATATCACAGAAGAACATCATCGTTATGGAGTAGGGAAGGTATGGCGCCATTACCCTCAGGGCGGCTTGAATGCATGAGCGATGGTTTAGTTGATTTATAAGAATTCGCAATTACTCTCCGGGATTACCATAGTCCCCTCACCACTGAAGGTCATTTAACAGTCCCCTTGAAGAGGCGATCGGTACCCACGGCCGGCCGACGGAGGTTTGTTTCGGTCCATACTTGCGAGCCCCGTGGCCGTCGTGCAACGATTCAGCCAGAACACACGAACGGATAGCTGATGCGTCAAATTCCCAAGCTGGAGGATCTTTCCAGATAAAATTCTATCACCTCATCAGTCCTGACGTTGTGTTCCCCATGAGTGACCCGGGCAACGCGCCGCCAGCATTCCAGCCTGTGGACAGGCGAGCCTTGCCCCTTACCCTCCCTTGAATGCTCAAGGAAGATATACTTGGGGTCGGCGGCATCCCGGCTTTTATGCAGAAAATGAGGCTGCATAGGCCCCGGAACCATCCCTGACCGGGCACGACGGGCACCATGACGCAGCTACCAAACTTTTCGAGGAAGACCTCCGGGTCGTCCGCCTCGCTCAAGACGCTCTGTGACGCCTCCCTCCGCGCAGCAGTCCTGGGGCGACTCGGAGAAGGGCCTGTCGGAGCTCGAGGACGAGATACGGGCCATCAAGCAGGCGGAGCGGGCGTCTACGTCGACGGGCTCCTCGCTGTCCGACTGGACCACCCTGCTGGGCGGATTCATGTCCCTGGTGGCGACGGGGGGCATAGGCAACGCCACGGGTCTTGTGCAGACGTACTGGGAGAATAACCAGCTGAGGGATTTCTCGTCCCGCGACATTGGATGGATTGCTGGCACGAACATCTGTCTGTCGCTCTTCTTGCCCGTGCTGTCTGGGCCGGTTTACGATCGGTATGGCCCGCTGTGGTTGATGATCGGGGGCAGTGCGTCGTTTGTGGTGGGTGTCTTTGTCATGAGTTTCCTCAACAACCCGGAGCTGCCCCAGATGACCTACGGGCTGCTTCTTCTTACCTGGGGCATCATGGGCGGGGCGGGCAATGGGCTCGTAGCTACAGCTGTTTCGGGAGCTGTCTGCCAGCGGTTTGATAAGAGGAGGGGGCTGGCAAATGGGATTGCTTCGGGAGGTAACTCCGTCGGCGGCGTTGTATGGCCGATGGTGCTCCGTGAAACACTGAACCGTTGGGGGTGGCAGTGGGCAGTCAGGCTGTTGGGAGGAATCGCATTGGTGTTGGTCGCTCTAGGCTGTGTCTTGGTCAGACCGCCGCCCCAGATGGTGGTAACAGCCCAAAGGGAGGCGGAAATCAAGAAAGCGGAGGGGAGGAAAGAGGCCAAGGCCAAGGTCTTGAAGACATGCGTCGTTGAGGGTGCCGAGTGTTTCAAGAAGGCCGACTTTGTCTGGATGACGGCAAGTCTCGCCATCTTCCAGTTTACCGTGATGGGCGTGGCTGGAACTCTCCCGTCATGGGGGGAAGGCCAAGGCTTTGACCAGACATCCCTGTTCAACCTCGTGGCAGTGATGAATGCGTAAGTCGCATCCTGTTTGGTTATATACTGCTCGTGAGGATGTTGCTAATATCTCTCAAACAGCGCCGCAGCAATTGGGCGAATAGCAGTTGGTGCTCTCTCTGACGCCATTGGCCGCTTTAACACGTGTGTGTCCATCATGACACTCTCAGTTGTTGTCATGTTTGGATTGTTCTTCAACGTGGGTGGCATGATCTGGAAGTTTTATGTTTTCGCGGCGTTCTGGGGCTTTGTCTATGGTGCGGTCCTCATGATGATATCGGTGCTGGTTCGAGAGTGAGTTTCCCACAACCATGGCCAATATATAGGCGCTGACACGTTCTCTTTGTAAAGGCAGTGTAATCACGAAGAGTTTGGGCGGTATCTGAGCGCCTGCCACGTTGCCCTGAGCATTGCGTAAGTTTTTTCTATCCTCATGTCGATTCATCCGGCGGTTCTTAACCAAACCTTCTTCAGTGGCCTGGTGTGCGTGCCTCTCAGTGCTCAGATGCTGGCCTCTTTCGGCCCCCAGATGGACGTTGTATTTTTCGGAATTCTCTGCACCGTCAGTTTGCTTTTCATGATACTCACCAGATGGGCCTTCCTGGATTACAAGTGGAGCTGGACCTCGAAAGTTTAGGGACGCTGATCTGATGAACACCATGTACAACTAACACCACTAGAAACGATTAGACTAAACAGTATTATCTCCCCGGTAGATCACGGGTGTGCGGATTGCGCAAGCAAGAAGGGGAAGAAGACACTTGGGGCATGGTGTATGTCTATGATGATTTGCAATATGCATTCGTCCTGTCATCCGTCCTTTTACTCTTTCCTTTCTTTTTCACATTCTTCTCATTGGCATATACCATCGCATACAGCTATGTTTTTCATTCTATATTCGTGGGTTTTGGGTGGATTGGGGCAGAGTGAAGACGAGGTTTGTCCTATCTACCATGTCGGCCCATTCCGCCTTTCACTGATGGCCTTATCTCAAATTCTCTGGAGGAGACCGAGGCAGAAGGCCGCCCGTGGTCTGTAAAAATCAATGGTAATGTGAGATCAGCATTACGCCAGTGTGTACACATGTATTAAGGTAGATCAATACCAAAGTATCTTGTCTGTTTTACCTTAACGTTCCCTCCCAAGTGGGTGACAGGAGAAATGAGACACTCAATGGAAGAGTGGTTCTACTTTCTAAGAAAAATTAAGGAATTCAGTAGTATCAAATGAAATAAAGTGACAGTATATACCGTATTGTCTCTCAAGTATATATTATTAGCACTCAATAATGTGATAATACCGATCGCAGACTCGAGGACAAGCAGCTTATTGTTGGGTGTCTCAATTTCAATGTCACCCACTTGCCTCCCTATGTAGAGATCTGAAAGGCGGAACTTATGTCCGTAGGCTCTGCCTCAGGTAGGTACTCTATATGGAAGCATCCAAGCTAAGGTACCTAACGAACTAAGCTGCTGGGCTAGCGGTTTGCGGTTTCAAGCCGCCAGTTACCTTAGCTATAGAAGAGGATTGACTTCGCGACATTCAGCTCTCTATGCTCCAATCCAAGTAACGAAAACACAATCGATTGACATTCGTGAGGGTCCAAATAGTGCCAGTAGTGAAGAATGTCCTCATGAGTGAAGGAGAAGGGTAGGAGCTGGCCCGTTGGATAATAAAGCCAATGCTTGATAAAGGCTGGCGGCTGGCGTTCTTACTAAGATGGATGATGTCGACAGGATCCTGATGCAGCATGAGGCCAGGCAGGCGCCTGAACTCTGATGGGATGGTGTCAGTCCATGTACTGCCTGTTGCTCTCAAAGTACGCAGTACCTAAAGCGATGGCCAGCTGTACTTTTGAGCGACCTCCCGGTTATATGCATTCTCCACTCTATCTTCAGCAGAGCCCCAGAATTGCCAGTATGGTAGGGCAGATCCACGCCGGTAGCCAATCCAGAGGTCGACAGGGTCAGCATCCCTTTATCTGCTTGTACTGAGCAGGTAGCGCCTTGTGTGACTACTCGAGTCTGGTACGGGTCCAGTACAAGCCCAAAGCCCTGTTGCAGGGGTCTTTGGTACAGTTACCAGCCCCCGACTCCAAGAGCTGTCTGGCTTGATCATACCGCCTCTGAGAGTGAAACGACTTTATTGTTGCCTGGTAGGAGCATGTTTGTCAGGCCAGGGAATTGACTGCTTGGTTTTATCCTCCCAAATCTACCGAATCGCCCTTGATTGATGTGATCGTCCATTATTTGTTCAACATGGGCCAAGCGATCTCTCAGGAGCCACCGTACCGTCGGTCGCAGGAGGAGTTGACGCACGAACTTGTGAGAGCTCGACGCAAGAGAGTTGCAGCTATTTATCAGTATTTCTGACTTGTTTGAACAGGCAAATAAGTTCAAGAAAAAGTGCTTCAGCTCACTAGAATTCTACTCGCTGCAAGATGTGTTCAAGAGCCTCTCCGATCACCAGGACGCGATTCACTACCTGAAGGAGGACACCGTTGCTCGATTTCTCGAGATACCAGATATCCTGGGCGCCTCACCGGTTATTTTCCAGATGATATCCTTTATTGGCGCTTTTCCGTTTCTGCAGAACGCGCCTGTCGTGCTGGAGCTCCCCCAGCTAATTATGGTTGTCGTCATCCTTACCGAGCGCTATCGAAAGGTCCTCGCAAAGGGGAGTGCTGATCGCACCAAGCTGCTCTTCAGAAGTCTGGCCGTCCATGACCGGAAACACTCCATGTCTATTCCTTCATCTCCGGTGAACCCATCCTCGCAAACGCCTCGCGCCCACCCTAGTGCCTTCGCAATTGACGTGGCCACTGGCGATGACGGCAATGACGAGGACCTTTTTGGCGATGACGAGGATGATGACCTCGTCCTCACGGCATTTGAACTTTTAGATATTGATGATGCTGTGAAGAAAGGCGATGCCCCAGGCTTCCTCGGTGCAATGATACCCACTGACAATTTTAGGAAATTGCTGATGCTGTTGCTACTGACTGCTCCTTTAGATGCTCAGGAGAGCTTGTCACAATACTCTAGCCGCATCGCCGGTGATGGAATTGAGGTCTCCGTTCAACAGCTGAATGCGTCCTTGCTTCGTTTGTTGATGTTGAGCAGGCTCCTGGGATCAAATACGTACATTTCAAAACTGTAATAACCGAACTGCTCCCCAATCTTTTTAAAGGTTTCGACGGTCTGTTTGAACATTTCTTATTCTCCAAAAACCTGGACTTTTCAAAGCACGTCAAGAGCGCTAGTCAGCCAGCGGATGATACCCTTGCGATGGTTCAACCGCTCTTTACGGACACGGCCGAGATCCTGAACGATCACACACTAGCTCAGCTCTCTTTCTTTCTTCCAGGGTCTTCGCTCTTCCGCCGAGTCAGATTGCTATATTCCGGTAGCGAGTCCGGCTTCTCCATGGGAAGCTTTGAGACAAAAGTTTTCAATTGGCGGGCGCCAACTATTCTTCTTGTGAGAGGTACCCGTCTCGGGGATGTTCCGGATGGTGGACAGGAGGCTTCGTTTGCCGACTCTTTACCTCCTAAACGGTTCCGTAATGGGAGCAAGTCCGACCAGCTCACTTTTGGTGTCTATGTGCGGGAACCCTGGAGACACACCCACCGAGAGTGCTTTGGCGACTCAGACACCATCTTGTTCCAGCTTGAACCTGTTCACGATGTGTTCCCAGCGTCAACTATTAACAAAGATTATGTCGCATTTATGAAGCCCCCGGGGAATGAAACGTCACTTTCGTTTGGTATCCCGGTCCCCAAACCTTCCAAGGCCAGCCGGAGAGGTGGCGTCAAATCACTGGGCCCGGTTTCTCTCTACTTCAATGATTCATTTGAATTTGGTGTCTTCAACCACGATTACCAATCCAGAGGCGGCGCCTTTCACAACAGCAGAATACGCAAGTACGATTTCCAGGATCGTTTCCAGATTGACAGTCTCGAGGTTTGGGGCTGTGGTGGCGATGCTGAAGCCAAAGCCCAGGCTGAACGATGGGCATGGGAAGCAAGGGAAGCTGAAGCTCGCCGCAGAGTCAACCTCGGAACGGGTGACATCGAGGCAGATAGAGCCGTGTTGGAGATGGCAGGCATTATAGGGGGGAATCGGAGTGGTGGCTCCATGGGTTGATTTAGCCTGCCTATTTACGACTTGAAACTGGCATTATCATCAAAGCGGTTTGAATTTAGCGTTGAGGTCTGGAGCAGGCGCATTGAAGTTATACGTGTGCTTCGGCACCGACTTATTCTCTCTGGACACATAAGATTGGCTGGTTTTCTAGCCTCCTGTTTTGTACAATACATGGATATAAGAGTGGAAATTTTACAGTATTCAATGACAGTCCTGGTCTCACACGGTTGATTTTACAACTTTTACGGTGGCTCAACCTTGACTTACTTTCCTTCACCGTCGTCGCCCTTCTTATCCTTCTTTTGTGACGAAAGCACCTCGCCCAGGGCACCTAATGAGCTCTTGGGGTTTTCTCTCTTGTGCTTCTTCTCCGATGCCTCTGTCTCGGCCTTCGCTACTTCAGCTTCAGCCTCAGCAGCCTTCTTCTGTCCCGACGGCCAAAGACCCATTCTTCCTAGAATGCCTCCTGTGCCACCCTCAGCCTTGGGCTCGGGCTCATCCTTCCCAGCACTTGCAACCTTGAGCTTCTCCTGGAGCTGCGCCTTGAATGCCTTCTCTTCCTCGTCTCGGACCTCGAGTTCGCGGATCCATTTCTGGCGCTTCTCCTCGGCGTCGCGCTGCTCCTGCAGCTTTCGTAGCTCGGCGGACTGGGCGCGGTCCTTGCTATAGTACATGCTGCCGGCGACCATTGCGACAACGGTGAATCCCTGGGCGAGGACACGGGCTCGGAACATGCGGTTGGCCTGCTGCGAGTCGCCCTTTCGGAGGGCGCGGTAGGCGCTCACGAAGGCATAGACGGTAAGACCGATGCCTGGGGAAGGAATACGTCAGTATAGAGCATAGCGGCGGGATGGGGCGGGGAAGGAAAGAATGAAGCATACCCAATGGCACCAGGGGCTCTTCCTTGATCTTTCTGACGACCTTGACGAGCGGCTTCTCGTTCATGACCCTGTGTTCTGTCTTAGTGGGGGTGGAAACGTCGGCGATCAAGAGTGGCATCATTACTGATTATCGTCGAACGACGAGGGCATGCCGCCTGGCATGACGGGTGGTCTATCTGCCATTTCTGGAGAATCGTGCGTATGGCGGGATCTTGAGGCTTCTTTGATCGACTGGGGACGACAAATCGCTGCGCCTGGGCGGAAGAGGGCTCAAATTGGTCGAAGTTGTTCAGAAGTGAAAACGCAGCATTTGCATCATGGATTCTCGATTGGCACTGGTAAACTAGGGAAGTGGGAGCTAATGCGTGATCCATGTCCCATAGTTCGAGGCTCCAGGTGACTGCTAGCAGCCCACCAGGTGCTAGATCCCCACAAATAGAACTGGAACTCCGAACATGGGCCCTGAGCGGACTTGCGGATCGATTTGATTGGGCCTGTATGACCCATCCGCCACAGGGCAGGCGCGATCCAGTAAGCACCTCCAAAGAGTAGCTTGGCGCATGGACCTGCCACAAGACACTTTAAGCTCCAGCTCAGCTTCTTTCTCCAAAACAACATAACTTCTTGACGGTCAGCTTACTGATCCTGCTTCATCTTGTACCTCCATCATCTACGTGTTCTTGATAGCAATACGCCGCCTCCAACTGGGCCGACCAACATGATACAACCGTCACGATGGTGACATCGACGCCGTCCGTCGAGAGCCTAACCAGGTCTCGTCTTGCGGTCGCGGCCTTCTCAGCCCTGGCAGCTGTTTCGATTGGACTTTATGCTTACCATACAAATTCGTTACACTTTGGTTCAGCCACTGAACCACGCCTTCATCGCAGCAATGCCATCCGCCGTACACGGAGATCTCGCCGTCGCGATACAGATTCCACCGCCGACTCCGACGACGCTGCTGGCGACGAGAACACTAGCATACCTCCTGCACGCCCTCTGGCCGAAACCGAACCCCAGCCCGCCGATAACAGTGGTGATGAGTGGCTAGATGACGGCGGCCAACCTCCTAACCAACGAGCGGGCCACAACATTGTCAATCTGCTTTTCAGAGTTTCGGAAGACAATGCAAAGCGAAACGGCTGCGTTCACAGAGGTTGTCAGTGTAACTCATGCGGCATGGTGCCTATCCGAGGAGTTCGATATAGGTGCTCCAACTGCGCCGACTTTGATCTCTGCGAGACTTGCGAATCACAGTGTGTGCATACAAGGACACATGTCTTTTACAAAATTAGAGTTCCCGCTCCTCCGTTTGGCCCTAGGCAAATGCAGCCCGTCTGGTACACGGGCGACCCTGATACCTGTCGACGAAATCTCCCTAAGAATCTGATTGCGAAACTCACCAAGGAAACGGGTTTTGAACGTCCCGAGCTCGAGGCTTTCTGGGAACAGTGGACATTCATGGCAAATACAGAATGGCGAGAGGACCCCGATGAATTATTCCTTGCAATGGATCGCAAGACGTTTGAGCGATGTCTTGTACCCACCGGTCGTTCACGTCATGCGCCTCCAAATCTTATCCATGATCGCATGTTCACTTTCTATGACTGGAACAAGGACGGATACATTGGCTTCTCGGAATTTCTCATTGGATTGTCATATCGGAAACGGAAAGATAAGCTACGTAAGATTTTTGAGGGGTACGATATTGATGGGGATGGTTATGTGAGCCGAAAGGACTTCTTGCGCATGTTTCGAGCTTACTACGTGCTATATAAGCAGATGCACAAGGATATCCTTGATGGCTTAGAAGACCAACTCTTCGCAAACACGGAGGCACAACAACTCGTGGCTAGTCGTCAACCACTCAGTAGCCTGTTTGGGCGTGAGGGAGGGGTTCCTAGTGGGGACGAAGGCATGCGTTTTGAAGGCAAAACCGTTCACCGGGATGGTACTGTTGAAGTAGATGAGAGTCATCAAGCTGCGGTGTCCAAAGATAAAGATGATACTGCTTCTCGCCAGGATATACTCGCAAGTCTCTTCGCATACGACGGCGACTGGCCCTCCCGCTGGCAGTCCGAGGCAAGAGTAAGGCTGAGCTCTGGCGAGGAGGATGATCAGAACCACGACCGAAATGCAAGGACTCTAGGAGTAACGGAAGGCGACCGACCTTACCTGGTTACACTTATTGAGCCCCCTACATCGCTCGACGAGCTGCCCGATGCAGTGATGGGAGACCATACTCTTGCTGTAGAAGACGTGGAACATGATGCAGAGTCTGGAGATGAGGAGACGGAGCACAATGGGTATCCAAGGCCCATGAATACTGAAATCGAGGACCTGATTGAGGCTCAAAACTACACGCGACAGCGACTATCGAAGTCGGAGAAGCGTAGGCGGGATATGGCCCGGTCACGACTCCATGACCGATGGAGGCGACGAGACTTTTATCTTGATCAAGAAGAAGGCGGCACTCCTCCAGAAGGATATACTGAGGCAGACGAATATCCTCCGCTAGACGAGACTGAGGTGGGAGAGAGCTCCATGTCCACAGAACACCCATCAGGGCCATCCCGATCACGATCCAGCTCAAAAGTCCGGTTTGCCCACGATGACGAAGATGATGAGGGCCGGTTCAACCACTCTGCATCTTCCAGGGGCATGTCAGAGCGATGGAGGGCTCCCGAAATTCCCAGCGTTGAACGAGATGCGGGGAAGGAAATCATGTATCAGGTGACACAGCAAGCATTCAACGAGCTTCTAGATGCTATCTTCAAGCCCTCGGAAGATCTTTACATTGAAGCTCGCAAAACTAAGAAGATGCGCGAAAAATTCAGAGATATGATTGACGCTTTTGACATGCCGGAAGATGGCAATCCACCAGAGGGCTATGCGTCTCCCGCACCGGAGGTGCAATCACCAAAGGTAAAGTCGCTGGAGGATCTCTTGGCCGAAACTGGTTACTCGATAGATCCGGAAGTCGACCAGGACGCTGAACAAGAGGTCAACCCTGAGATAGGTCAGATTGGTGCCTATGCTGCGGAGTGGCGATCCCACGAACGTGATCCAACATTTCCTCAGTTCCGCCCAAACCGTATGACGTGTAGGGACGTGCTTCGATTAGGACTGACAACGTATCCTGACACCCGACCTCCCCAAAGCGAAACCGGCTCTGCCTTCGATATCACCGAGCATCACCTTTACAGCTGGAAGAGACTGAACGCTGCCGAAGAAGAGGCGGCAGCCAGGAAGGGGTGGGGCAAACTGAGCTTCGAGGAATTCGAAGAGATCTACCGCAATCAGGAGTTCCGGGGCAACAGGTTGGATTATCTGGGTAGCTGGATCGACTTCTGCATTCCATAGATAGGATATGAACAACCAAGAAATATGAGACGGCTATGAGACATGTGGGACGAGGGCTTATGGGACGTACTAGAAAATTCACCTTTAAAGGTCTATTCAGCGAGCAGCGTTACGGGATTATAAGCTCGAGATGCTTGTCATACAGCACGGGCCAGCGGTAGTCAAACATACATACCACTTTAATAAAAGCATGACACATTACTACTTGCAATTTGAGCCACTTCTTCGCCAGGACTCAGTTCCTGGGCACATCTGTTTGATTGCTATTCAGTCTTGATCTCTTCCTTGTATTTTCTGAGTGCTTAAATGATGCTTTTCCCTATCCCATAACTTTCCTTGCCAATTCTTTCAGAAGGGGGGGTGTCTCGTTAATAGATGTTCTTGCTCGTTAAATCATCAAACCATATGCAACAGGTACACAAAATGTATTTATCAAACTATTGAATGAAATTGAAGTGCCCAAGGTGTTAGGGCAAAATCGTGAAATCGAATGGTAACTTTTATTATTCAGGAATGTACTCGTTGGTACTTTGATCCGGCTTCGAGGGGACTGTTTTTTGCACATGCCCATACTGGACAGGGGGTTCATGGTTCGCGGAGCTGCAAAGCTCCTCAGGAAAGGATGATATACACATATCAGCTCGTCGGGCGGCTTGCAGTGGTCCCTCGTTCACGCAAGTCTCGAATGGCCGATGTGTTTCCAAGATCCCCCTGTAAGGCAATGACCAGATGCGAGAGAACTGGGTGGAAGAGCAAGTGCTCTTTGAATCATTCAAGATTTTGTTCATATCGCTCTATGACAGCAAAGGGAAGGGCCGAGATGATCGTGTTTCTTGGTGTCAGTGCGCTTTGACACTTGAGAGTTGCGGTTGTCATCTCTTGTCGCGTTTCCTTATTTGTTGTGTGGTCTTTATGCTGTGTCATTGCTTGTTGTTGTTGTCTGTATGTTTCCGGCATGTGCAAATGTAATTTCATGGAGTTTGGATCAGCCCGTCCTCGGGCCATTGTAAGAAATCGGTCCACAGGCACTCCTCGTTCAGGAGAGCCAGCGCGTCATCCTGCGGCAGGGCAACGACGCTCCCAGGGCCGGAGGTAGAACCGGAGGCTGAGCTGGAGCCAATATCGGACAGCTCACCCAAGTTGCCGGTGAACAGAGACTCGTTGAACCACGAGAAGTCGTCCATGCCCGAGCTCGGCGTGACGGGCTCCGGGTCGGCCGTCGCATCCTCGGGGACCATGTCCACTGCTGGGCACTCTCTACTGCTGGCAGCTAGCCTCTGCCTCTTGACGTACTCGACGGGCGTCATGCCGACGCACCGCTTAAACACGCGGTGGAAGTGCCATTTGGACAGGCCGACCTCCTTGGCCATCTGGCCGAGGCTTAACCTGGCGCCGGCCTTGCCAGCTCTGCAGGACTTGCTCTCGCCGCCGTCGCGGACAAAGGCGCGTATCCGCCTTACCGCACGCTCCTCGGGCATGAGGCCCTCGACCTCGGGCTTACACCGCTTGCAGGCGCGGAAGCCGGCGTCCTGCGCCTGCCGCGAGGTCTGGTAGAAGGTCACATTGGCCCGCCGGGCCAGGCGGGCTTTACAGATGGGCCGGCAGTAGATCTTGGTGGAGCGCACGCCGTAGACGAAGAAGCCGTCCGAGACGGGGTTCCGGGTCTGCAGGGCGTTCCACCGCGACTCGTCGTCATCGAAGAAGGACATGACGGGGGAAGCTTCCATGGTGGGCAACAGTAAATTCTATTCTTGATGCGGGAGAGAGCAATGGAGGCGAGAGAGTTTGAGGAGGAAAAAAAGAAACGTTTGTCTGTCTTTCTAAGTGCAGCAAACCGGTCTGACTGATCTGACGGCGTCAAAGTCAAGGGCCAGCAAGGCGATGGAACTAGGTTCTGTGGTTGGTCCACCTGGATCTCGGGGGAGACGTGGTGGGTAGATCAGGAACAGCGGCAACAACGACCAGGTTGATAAAGAACGCGGATGCAAGTTGACGTGACATGAAGGATACAGTCAATTCTCTTGTTAGATGCAGGAATCTGGAAGCCCAGAAGCTGGCTTGTGTTGTAACTGGTGTAGTCATTCATACGATTATCAAAAGCGGGGCCCTTGCTCTCAAATTGACCAATCGGAATGCCGAGCCCGCACCAGCGAACAGGCACTGAAACTGGGGGAAGGAAGGAGGCATCGTGACTTTTCTTGCTGCTGCTCGAGGCTTCTACTTTCTGAGACCTGGTTCCTAAAAGCTCTGCTATCTTTTCTCTCAGACAGTTTCTGTTTTTTTTTTCCTTCAAAAAAAAATTTTTACCCTACCCCGTACTGACTCTCCGTTGCTCCCAAACTCTCTCTCCTCGTCCCCCACACCCAGCACGCATTGCTTCGATCCCTTCAGCCAAGAGACCGGGGTAATAGCAAGACTTTCCTAATCCATCCACATCCAAAATCATCCTCTGTCAGATGCTCCGTTTTTTTGATGTTTAGCCTTATCGACTCAAGACTCTCTGTCAAAGATACAATGCTTGTCTGTTCGCCTTCTTAAACGAATTGCCACCCTGCTTCGATCTGATGCTGGGCCTCCATGCCCTGAGGTTGAACCACAGGGGTGCTCGAAGGACCCGAAGTGTCCATATGCTTTATCGCCATATTCATCATTAATTTTCCCCTGATCAACGTCCACAGGCAGGATAAACTAACCACTCCAATCGCCACCTCGCTCACGGGTGCTGGTGCAGACTTAGGCCCAGGCACGGGCTTGGGCATAGCCTCAAGTGTGGGCGCAGGCGCAGGCACAACCATTCCCTGCCTTACAGCTGGCAGCCGGGCCATCCACTTGTGAAGTACCAGGGCGATTTCGTCGCTGTTCTTCTCCAGAAACATCAGGCGGCCATTTCCGCGAATACACAATTCTTCAAGGCGGAGCCAGCTGACTTGTAATCCCACCTGCCTCATGAATGCCACAGTGGCCCAGTCGAAGATCGAGTGTGAGCTGGCCTCAGCCGTGATGACAGCGTGGGGAACCTTTTTCAAGTGAAGAAGTTGGTGGAAGATCATCTCGCCTCCCTCCGTAACCCTGACGGGATTCTGCATGAAGCATGATTTGCGAGGATCCTCTGGATTAGTGTACTCACAAAGAGGAAAAAGGGGGTTATTTCTCCTGTCTACAGTTGGGTCTGGGATGATGGCTTGTGGCTTCGGGAGGGGAGGGTCGTACGTCAAAGGGATATCGGCCAGGCCCCATTCTCTGACCTCCGGATCAAACACAGCACGGTGACCATAGAGTCTGCCTCTGCTTCGGGCGCTCCCAAAAGGTGGTCCGGAAGGTTCAATACTCAGGACTCCAGCGACCAAACCATGCATCACATCTGTTGTTAGCCAAGCCATGATGCATCCAGTCCCCTCACCGATGAGGATCGCTTTTCCAGTTCTCTGAAGCAGGGCGGAAAGTGCCTCCTGAGCTTGAGTTTGTCGCTGCTAGCGATCAGTCTCAAGGACGGTGACGGATGCCATGTACTGAGTGAAAATCGGGTCTCCCTGGCGACCATCCTATCCTTTTATTAACGAGCCAGGTCTTTGAAACCTTTTATCGGAGCGACGCGACGGCGATAACCTACACCTGGCCATTGGGTATGGCGAGCAACGGTTTCCCAAGCACTCGCCTGATGCCAAGGGTACTTCTCCGGGCAGGGAAGCTCTTGCTCCACGGTTTGAGGAGTGAGGGAGCTCAGCTTCGCCACGTTGCCTCCCGTGGACGAGGGATGCTTTCCGGATCGTCCAACTCCAGGCAAGTCCACCAGATAAACGTGATAGCCTTGCTTCAAGAAGTAGGCTGCCCATCCCGGTTTTCCATCCGGCTTGTCCAGCCAGACCTGAGTTTTCAGCAAACAAGGGGCCCTTGGGAGATACTCAAGAATTTACATACCTTTCCACTATGGAAGTCACCATGAATGAGCACCAGAGGGTAAGGTTGTGTGACCTTCTCTGGCTCAAGACTCTCGACATACATGTGGCCGGAGAGGTGTGTTCTAATACCCCGGGGCCATTCGGGGTGAATATAGAAGGTTTGGCGGCGGCAAAGAGGCTCGAGGGATCCTGCAGGCTGTTAGCTTTGTTGCTAGTGGCAAGCAGATGGCGGCAAGCCGCTGGTATCACCTTGAGACGAGGCCATGGCTCGTTGTTGGTGGCTGCGGCTGCTAAACTTCTAGATTCGGCTTATGTTTGAGTGTAGAGCAAAGAGAGAAGGAGTAAAGCGAGATGCGTAGAGGAAGTGTTGGATTTTATAGCTGATTTTCAAGGTGCACTGCTAAAGTGAGCTCAATCTGAGAACGAAGACTCAGTGGCAGGCCGAAACGCGTTGTTGACTGTGGACAATAGAAGTGACCGGCTCACCTGCCGTTGGGTTCTCACAATGCCCTCAACAGCAGCTATGAATGAACTACATAGTTATCAATTGAATCTCCCGCTGCTGCCTAGTTTTGGGCCGTTTATTCATGAAGAAATTTATTCCGCATTCAGGAATAATGTCGCTGGTCAAGCAAGCTGTATCACAAGTGATGGAAAAAGTCACATGCTGTGATACGCAATTTCCAATCTCATGACGATTGCTCAAATTGTAAGTCTACGCCGACCCATCACTCATGCTTTGGGAATTTTCTTAATATTATTCTTACTTTCATGATTCCAGTATTGTGACTGTTGTATTATCTTCCTATTGATGCCTTAAGACTCCACCTTTCATGTTAATGAAGGTGCTGAAACATGGTTGTATTATCCCGATTGCCTTACAGTTGGAAGAAAAGAAGAAGAATATCAACCTGTGAGAAAAAGAATATTGGTGTTCAGAATTTCATTCATGCCATTTCATCATTGCTATCGTCTCTCGTCGTTTCATCATCTTCTCAGAGGAAGGCGGCGGGGTCGATACACATCAATATTTTCCTCCACACAGGTTGCACAATTTCTTAGAACTAACAACAATGGCTTTGTAGTCTCAGACACCTTCCAAATTCGTCCCAAAGTAGCAAGAAAAACGAGGAGCCTCGTAGAATAAAGATAACAGACATCTCAGCAAAGAGAGGACAGAGTACCACCTCATGGTGACGTGGGTGCTGGCGCATCATCCTTCATGTCAGGGATCCACCCCTTAGGTCGCTCACTTCCACGGACGACGATTCCATAGCCTAGCTTCTCAACTTTCTGAACGCTCTGTCGCATGACCTCCATCTTGCCCCTGTAGTCCTTGGTCGGGATCTCGGGCAGCATCTCGTAGGCACAGCTCAGCTCGTGGATGTCGGACAAGATGTTGCGTCCAGCCTCGTTGCCTACCAGCTCGCCCATCTGGGCCGTGGTCACGGTCGCGAAACGCATCATTTCGCCGAACAGATCAAAAACTCCGAAGAGGTAATCGTGGGGTGTGAGAGACATGTCCGCGGGCATTGCTGCATCAGCCTCGCCCTTTGAGATGAGGGTCTGATGGCGAAGATAATGCAGGAACGACAGAGCCTCAACGAATTCCTCCAGGCACCGAAGCGAGTACGAGTAGCGGTATCGATTGAGAGACTGTAGATCAGGGACGACGGATGTCAGGAGCTTGGAGATCTCCTCAAGCTTTAGATCGACATCTTTCTGTGTGCCTGGGGGGATGCCCTTGCCTAATTGCTTGACTCTGTGACCTGGTTAGACTCCATTGAAAATAGACTTCGCGTGTCCATGCTCACCTTTGAAGAGAGAATATTCTATAAGACAGGAAGCAAAATCATCAAGCGTTAGCAGCGTAGCTCTAGAATGCGAAATGTTGACGGTTGCTCACATTTTCTTGCTCAAGGCAGTCACGTCACGAGAGGCCTTGATTATTCTCTCCCGCCTATCGTGATGCTCGTCAAGCTCGTCTCTGAAGCCTTCAAACATATCATGGAACCGGCCTCGGGGGCCGTCTTGGGGTGCTGGCTTCACTCTTGCGTTCCCATCCCGGTCTCTCTTAACGCCCGACATGGTAGAAACAATAAGTATAATAGCGCGACCCACGTCGATGAGGGTACTCAATTATGTATTTAAGGCGCCAGGGATAGATGTTTTAGATCATTCCTAAATGAAAGCTTGTGGAGGATGCGTGGACGGCTCTGGATGGCCTCGTCGGCTGATGGATTGTTGGATGGAGGTTGAAGATTTGTGGGGCCTGAAACTCGACTGTGCCCAGCGAGAAAACACTGCCGGCTGGCAGGTGAGAGCACCACAGAGAGCCCCAAACCCCTGATATAACAGCCAGATTGCCGAAAGCTGAGCTGCTGCTTGATGAGATCTCGGGGTCAGAGGAGTAGTGATTGAGGCCTACGAGCGACCACTGTCTCAATCCCTCAGTCTTGGTGAAATCTAGTATTCTCGTCTTTCACTTTTCCTTTTTCTTGTTGAGCATGAGGTGCGGCCATACACAGCTCATCTCATCTCTTGATACCCTCACCACCACAGCACCATGATCCCTTCAGCCCTCTTCCGGCCAGCGCCGCTATTCTCTATAGCCGCTGCGCTCCGTCTCACTCTCCTTATATACGGCATCTGGCAGGATGCCAATTCCGCCTTGAAATACACTGATATTGACTACCTCGTCTTCACCGATGCTTCCCGCCTCCTGGCCAAGGGACAGAGCCCCTACGACCGTGACACATACCGCTACACCCCTCTGCTCGCCTGGCTCCTCCTACCCACCGCCGGCCCCTCCTCCTCCATCCTCTTCTCCTTCGGCAAGGTCGTCTTCGCCCTAGCAGACCTACTCGCGGGGTGGCTCCTCCTCCGCATGCTCCAGGCCCGCCGCGGCATGACCCTCGAACGGAGCGGCGCCTTCGCCGCCCTCTGGCTCTGGAACCCCATGGTCGCCACCATCAGCACCCGGGGCAGCTCCGAGGGCCTCCTGGGCGTGCTCACCACGGCCCTGCTCTGGGCCGTCGAGCGGAGGCGGAACTGGCTGGCCGGCGTGATCCTCGGCCTCGGCGTCCACTTCAAGATCTACCCCTTCATCTACGCGCCCGCCATCGTCTGGTGGATGGACGCCGAGCACACCGGCTGCGTCGCGCTCCAGAACAAGAGGGCCTCTGTAAAGGACCGGCTCCTGTACTTCATCACGCTGGCCAGGGTCGAGCTGGCCGTCACCAGCCTGGCCACCTTCATGCTCCTCAACATCCTCATGTACTCCATGTAAGCCAGCACAACAATCTCCAAGATATAATTGCCCAAGTCTAACTATAGGATTCCTTTCTCCCCTTAAGGTATGGACACCCATTCCTCCTCCACACATACCTCCACCACGTCACCCGCATCGACCACCGCCACAACTTCTCCGCCTACAACACCCTCCTCTACCTCAACTCGGCGGCAGACCCCTCCTCCTCCTCCTCCTCCTCCTCCTCGTGGCACGCCGAGTCCCTCGCCTTCCTCCCCCAGCTCCTCCTCGCCTGCCTGCTCATCCCCCTCGCCATCGCCAAGAAGGACCTCGCCACCTCCATGCTGGCGCAGACGTTCGCCTTTGTCACGTTCAACAAGGTCTGCACCTCCCAGGTAAGCAATCATCACTCTTTCTACTCCCCGAGTCCTTGAACTCCAAGTGCTCACGCCTTGTAAACAGTACTTCCTCTGGTACATGGTGTTCCTGCCGCTCTACCTCCCCAGCTCCTCCCTCCTCCGCAACCCCAGGCTCGGCATCTCTGCCCTTCTGCTCTGGGTCGGCACCCAGGGCGCCTGGCTCCAGCAGGGCTACCAGCTCGAGTTCCTGGGGAAGAGCACCTTCTTCCCGGGGCTCTGGCTCTCCTCGCTCGCCTTCTTCGCCACAAATTGCTGGATCCTGGGCATCATCATCAGCGACGGGGCCTCTGACAAGAGCGCAGCTCCTACACAGTAGCTTTGTAGTAGACATTATCTAGGCCGGGGCCAGATTCCCTCTCATGCTTTCTCATCCCCTTGATACTGCAAGGGTGGGCAAATATTTACAAGACATTATTACTCGAGGTCAATGGGCCGAACATGTAGAATAAAAAGGGCTTTAATACTTTAGTCAATAACTAAACTCACTCCTCAAATTTTGATCTGGGTGGTCTGAAAATACTCTTCCCGCAGTTCATACCGATTCATCATCACGCTGTCCAACCTTTTACACCATATAGCATCCTTAACTCCTGAAACCGCCTAGAGCCCGCCCACTCTGGGTATAAATTAAATGCGGAGTTTTCGTGCACCTCCAAAGATTCATAACTCTGACAGCCTTATGTCAGTCAAAGCAAAACAAAAATGACAGAATAAGAGCACCAAGAAAAGAGTCGAATAAGCAGCAAATTTTTCGAGAGGGGAAACTGCTCGAGGCCGCAGAACTAATCCCACCAGCCTAATGCGCAGTTCAAGCCCAGATTCATTGCGGGATTCCTCAATGGATCGTCATTCGGTTCGCGAGCAACCGATAATTTTCAAGTTTCAGAGATGTAATCTTGGTCTGGCAGGGGTTTTCTGGGGAAACCACCATGCGACCCTCCTTGTTATATATGATGTTGCCAAACGAGTGGCTCAGCTCCACAAAGGTAACATGCGGACGTGCGCGGTTCATCTCGTTGATGATTCGCTCGCTCCATACACCCGAGCAAACACCGTTTTGTAAGAGGAAGAACGGGTTCAAGGCTGGCAGTACGGAATCTAGTTTTGGTTAGCAGAGTACTCCATTGAGTGTGGGGAAGATGTTGAGGGTAGAAATTCTTACCCAGGTCCACAAATCGAATCCTCATGTATTCGACTTGATTTAGTACCGCCAAGGAACGAACGGCGGACACCACAAGCTTTTCGAAGGCCTCGATAAAGCCCATATCCTGGATTCCTGATCCTGACTCGTGGAAACTAGCCAGAGGGCGGCAGCAATTCTTGACGGTCAAATCAAGCGATTTAAGCCTGGTATTGCGGGGATCAACAGATCGCATGGCGGTATCGAGAAACAAATGGCAGACACGGCCTGTGTAGGACAAGTGCTCGAGTTGAGACAAGTTGGCAGCCATCACACTGCAAAAATGGCTCTTTACAGCGGCCTTGGAAAAGAATGCTGGCATTACAGGTTCCCGTCGATAATCGGTTTCGAGACAGAGCTTGAGATTCGAGATGTTTGGTGGGAGCTGGGGCAGGAACTCGCACAGGGTGATATAAGACTTCGACTTGGGCCTACTATACGAACCGTCCCAGTGTGTCAAATTCGGTAGCGCGCCAAGGACGGTCGCAAAGTCCTCGTTGTCTCGCATCAAATTCCACTGGCCCTTCGTAATCAAGGTCGAAACAGAAGATATGGGGGTCAATGATCTCGGGCCTGCACTGCCGTTGTCCCGGCTGTGAAAATGATGAACTTTGGGCGCCTTGCGTCGTTCACCTCCCTCCAACGACAACACCTGCACATGGGGTAGGGTGGCTGCCACGAACTGGAAAACTCCCTCCAGGGTACAATTGTTCCCAGGCAACACATAAGCGGCATTCGTTAGACCATCAGTCGTCACAGTGGGCAGGCTTAGGCTGGGTGACATAACCAGGCGACCATATGAGGGCTGGAACACTGGGAACCATATCTCCATGTGCATTACATACGGCTGGAGATGCTGATTCTGGGCAAAGTGCAGCATCGCCCCTTCGAGTGAGTCGTATGTCCCCTGGAGCTTGATGTGCCTGTAGAGCCTTTGCTGCACGAGGATTCTCCATATTTGGCTAACTAGGGCCAGCTCCGTCAACTGTCTCCTCCTCGCGTGGCGCATGGCAGTCCCCCAGCTCCTGCGGATGCTTGATACTTCCATGCCGCTTCTTGAGGTTGGGGATATCCGAAACCCAAAAATATGGTCCAAGATGGCTTCAAGGACCTCGATTGGCAGATCTTGGAGGCCAATGCTGGGCACGGCTTGGTAAACCGAGTCAAACAGCGTGATCTCCGAATCACTGGCATCATCCATCTGCGATCCCGAGTCATTTTCCGAGTCGTCCATAGGAGCATATGATCTCTGATGCTCGGTAAACGGAAATGGTGTGCTCTTCGGTCGGAGAGGAGTGTCAAAGTCCATTTCGATGGACTCTTCGGCGGGTGGGCTGGACGAACCCGGTGTTCCAATATTCGAACTTGGCTCGATGAGTTTGGAGATGGGCGAGGCAGCGAAGTTGCCAAAGAAGTGCTCCTCTCTCCTCCCTTCGTGCGACATGCAGTTTTCTAACCTCATTCTCTCCATTCCTTGGACGGGGACAGCGGCCTCGGCATTAGCGTTGGGTACACGGCGTCGGCGTCTGGCTGTTACAGAGCGGGGGCCCGAGTGTTGGGTAGGGTGCTGTGGTTGGAGACGACGGCAAGTAGGTTTATGGGATTGGCGACGACGACAGCATCTCGCGTCACAATTCGACATTTCGACCATAGGTTGGTGAGGAGGCGTCAGGAGGGTGGTGGCACGAGACAGCCAGCGGGCTGTCGTACCCAGCCCGAGAAGTTGGTATCAACAGAGCACTCACACTCAAACGTCTCACATGAACACAGCCCCGGCGGCAAAGAAGAACACTTGTCGTCGTCGGCGGCAGCGGCGGTGACGGCTGGAGATTGTATTGCAAGGAGAGAACGAGATTGTGGTCTGAGGTGTCTGTCTTTAATTAATTAGTCGGTGCAAGGCGCCGTGTGGTCGTCGTCTAGACCCAGCCCACCGCGGCACATAGGTGGTTCAACGTCAATTCAGGGCAAGAGAATATGCACGAGGACCAGGCGGTGGCGGTCAATCAAGTGGCGTCGTGGTTATGGCATGAACAGTTTTATTTGATGTCCTGGAGCGTCGGGGCAGCGAAGGCGCGGGAGCCAAGGAGGAAAAGGAAATTACACAGGCAAGATAAGGTATGGGGTGGAGGAGGTGCTGGAAACCGAAGCAGGTCCTCATTCCAGGAAGGCGAGTCACGTCCTTGGGCCGGTATCTGTCAGCGTCTCTGTCGGAAAGTGCGAATGAGGTTGCGACACATGGGTAAGGAGGGAACCGATCCCAACAAGTGAGGCGAGCGAGCGACGAATGGGGGCCGATCTGTTTTGTCTGTCTGTCTGAGTGTTTGTTTGCTGGAGGTGCGTGGCTGGCTGCTGGCACTTTACGCGCTGAGGTGGTAATTGGGGCTGGGCTGCACCAATGGACGGAGTGGACGGACGTGCACAGCACAGCACAGCGGGTGGTGATGGCAGAAGAGCTAATTAATTTAATTGCACAGTCAATGATCCATCGGTACCAGCAGCACTACTTGTAAGTGCTTGCATTATTAGTACCCTCGCCGGAATGGGGCACCTGGCTGCAGCCGGAGATAGTGGATGGAACCTGCCCTTAGTAAGAGGCATCCTCAGCGTACAGGTGCATTGCGCTCCTCACTCCTCGCAGCCTCTCAGGCTTCCATGGATGTCAGTCTCAGGCAGCGCTCGGGTTGCACCTCGTCGAGGGCATTGTATAGGGCTTGTGCTAATTATGCCATGGCCGTCCGCTGCGTTTCATGTGCATGCATCGATCTGAGCCCCAACGTCGCGTGCCGCAAAGCCCCTTCTAGTGAGGGATCTCCCGTTTCCTCCCATTGACCTAATACGAGAAGCCCGCCGCCCAAAGAGGTGCCAGCACGAGGAGCGAGGGCGACTGATCAATGCCCCTCCAGGCGTTCTGGAGGCAGCGCTGCACACCCACTAGGCTGAGGTGACGTGAACTGGATGAGCCACATGATACTGAGGACACCACATGCACGCCGGCTACCTCGAATGACGAACATGTGTGGTATCTACCGTGTATCGATCACTGTATTTTTCCTCTGCTTATTTCCTTTCTTCCCTTCTTTGTTCCCTTCGTCTTTGTTCCCTTCGGTGGACAATCAGGTGGGCAAAGCGCATGATGGATGACGCACCAACAAATCCCTTGCTTCATCTCCATATTATGCACAACCACCACCGCGGTGAATATGTGTGATTCACACCAGCAGTGGCTTCGCTGCGGCATGACCCTCATATCTCATAACAACTTCCTTATCTTCTTGTGGCTCCGCGGTTCCCGGCTGGCTAAAATGCAATACTATCTTTTTAGAACATTGTCCGTGCGAGGATACCTTCCAGACCTCAACACCGGTCTCTGCTTGGAATGCACATCGATAAGATGCTCCAGTTTTCCGAGTATCAATTCCTCGTCCCATCTTCCGACTTGTTGGTTCTCATGACGTGCAGGCGAATTGTCAACACGCAATCGTACTAAGTTGCTGGTGCCAAAAACCTAATCGATCTACCTCCACAAGAGGTTCCGGAATGGGATCAGTAGATAGCAGAGGCACCTATTCTTTCCTCCCGGCCATATCCAATATATCAGGTTTACCTCTCATATCACGACGGCTACCATCCTATATATTCATATCCATGGATGAGCTATTGAAAGACCAAGGTCGCAAGGAGTAGACCGAGCCGCGGAGGCCGACCAAGAGGATCGGCCATTCATGACGCCGGGTATAGATGATCTCCCGTCCCCTCTGGCCTTCATGATTGTATTACCTAACCCAACCTTCGTCGTAACTGCATATACCTACTCTGTACAGCTCTCAGGGATCGTCTATTGTGGCGAGAGACCTCAACCCTGGGGTGCGCAAGAGCATGACGGCTAACAAAGATTATTTTAAAATACGGCACGTCGTTGGTCTAAACCGGCAGGTGAGTCTGCTTCTAACTTTATTCATATTAGAAGGCATATTCATCATCACAATGAGACAAATGGTGCATGGTTTTGCCTCCTAAATCCTATGGTTGGCCAAAAGTAGCCACTGGCTCCAACATGAGCTGACATTCTGTCAGCCCCCATAGCTTTATGTAAGGCTACACCGAGGATCTTAGATCTGTGCTTTTCTTAATATGGCGTACCAAGATACCATGAAACCCTTCAGCTACAGTCCATACGCGTGTTTATCTCAAACCATACTATTCGTCACATTAGCTCACCGGGGACTTCAGAAATCAGGAGTTGCCAGCCCAGGAGACCCTGCGCCACAACCCCTCCTGTTGTTCAATCTGTAGCCTGAAACCCTCCCTAGTGCTTGGCAGAGGAGGCTCGTTGAGATCCAGAGGTTTTCAACGGCTAGAGTGCCGCTGGAAAGACGCTAGCATCGGCAATGGGTTTCAAGGGTACCAAGAATTGAGAAATAAGGTCGCATTGTATTAACATTCCCTTGCTAGCTTCAATTTACGGGCGCCTTGTCCTGGGCAGCCAAGCAGCTTTGGCCAAGGCCTCAGCGTGCAGAGCTCTCGTACCACACTATGCCAGCTAGAGAGTTTGTGGAAGGAGATTCTCCATTGGGATCGAGACCGGGGAATGCCCAGCCCAAGATAATGGGCAGTAGCGTATAGAGAATCTCGGAAATTACATGCTCGCGTTGGGAAAATCAAAAATCAAAAGATGCTGCAGCCTGACGTGGGTGATCACAACGATGGCCCTGCCAATTTACCTTGTTGGTGTGCAGCATGCAAGTGGCTGCAGCCACGCGCCCAGAACGCAGACTCTGTCGAGCTGGCGGGCAGGAATCTGTATTAGCCTGCTGCGGGTGCGGTGCCAGTGCAGGAAATATTGGTATGGCAAAACGGCCAGCGTCGTGCACACGCGGCCGTCTGCGCTGTCTGTGACCTGACCGAACTATCTGGTGATAGGTCATGCCGAGAGCTCGCCGGAATGTGTTCATGTTTCAAGATTCTGCTGGAGGGGTCGCAGACCCACGCCAGACGCCGCAGGTGCCGGTCATCTTCCCTGTTGCCCAATCATGTCCCGAGAATGCAACAAGGAGCCCATGGCAATGCTGAATCTGAGGCACAGAGGATAGTGGCACCTTGTCAAATCTCCCGCGACTAGGACCCCTACGTTGCTCTGCCTTGGTGAGGACTGCGCCAAATAGGAGAACCTCAGGGCTAGCCGATAGGCACCTCCCGAAGCCCCCCTCCAGGACACAGTGGAGGTGGCGCCTGTGCTGAGGTGCGTGCGCCACGCCAGGACAGAAGAGGAACCGCTACGACAATGATGTACAGCGGGTGCTCAATGCCGGGGACCAAATCTGGCTTTGTTGCCGCTCGTTGCACCGCTATGGCGCCTGCCCTGGACACACTACCCAGCCAGCGTTTCGCCATGATACAGCGCATGCCCACTGATTAGCCCTAACCTCCAGCCCGTGGTGGTATCACAGGCTCTTCTGACCAATGACCTCTGCGACAAGAGAATTCAATCTCCCGAACCGAGTCACATCCCCAGCGTTTAAACGAGCTTTGATTGGGCCAACTACGGGTGGGAAGTGGTCCGCCCAGCAATTGCGTACTCTCAGGCGCCGAGACGAGTATTCTCCACGGGAGCGAGAGAGACTTGCGTGTCGTCCAGATCTGATATCCACATGCTAGTCAGTTGCTGATGATGAAGGAGAAAAGCCAGAGGCACAGTCGCCAGTTTCGCGCTCTGCCCAATGCAAGTGATACTTCGACTTGGCCGGATGAGGCTGTTGGCGACCGGAGTAAGCTATAACGGCTGGGCCGCATACGCTGGTCTGTGGTCCGTGAGGCGTCCGTGACTATCTAACTGCTAGTTGTGGTTGAGGTTCTGGATGTGGTTGGACGTGGTGGTGCAGGGGCCGAACCCTGTGGTGGGCTAATGGCTCCCTGTCAATGTCTGTACCTGCGTGCAACTGCCACCAGACGGGCAACAGAATTCGTTGGATGGGGCTGGCCCAGCTCCCGCTTGGGTGGCTGACACAGCGTAACCACCTAATCTTTAGGTCCGAGAGCACCCTAAGACTAAGCGCAACAGCTCGAAACATCCAGTGCGTTTGACTTGGCACACTCAAGTCCCCACCAGCTGGTCCCGGCGAGATTCTAGCCAACCAATGTAACCCTGCTGTTGGTTGTCCCCGTCCAGGGGCCCCTGGACGACTTATCCCCTGCACCGTCTCCATGATGGAGACTGCGCTTCGGTGGACGACACGAATTGAATCCAGTTCGATGGACCGCCGCGAGGCAGAGGGACCCCGGCTCCAGTGGCCCATGGCCAGTCGACTGTGGGTGACCGGGATGGGACGTTGTTGAAAAGACTCCTGCTCCCAGATCTGGCCCTCCAAGAAGATCTCTCCGTCCCTCACTCTCTTCTCTGTTGATTTGAGATTTTCCTCGGTCACTCCCAGAGCAAGTCGGCACAGTTGCTGCTTGTTTCTTTGTTCTTTCATTCACCTGTCTTTCTCTTGCTGTTCTAAATCCAGTCCTCTTTATTGTCCGACTAGACCAACGCACACATCACATTCACTATTACTATTGCCAGGCAGGCCCAACTTATTCACAACCAAAGACAATACAACAACCGAATCCAACTTCACAGTCTTTCGGACCCATTATCAAGGTGTTGACCGCCTATCGTCAGATACCTGCAAGACAAGCAATCTTGACGACACGTACATATCACTTACAACACCGAAGCTCTTGATCGAACTTCACACTTTCATTCCAAGTGATTTCCGCAGGATCTGATCTCACAGAATCATTCGTTATCATTAGCCACACCTTGTGGAAGATACCCCAAACTCATTTCAGCACAACCCAAATCATCAGACAAGATGCCTTCCTTCAAGTCTCTCTTCACGAGTGCGCTGCTCTTGGCCCTCCCCCTGGCCAATGCCCTGCCAAAGAAGACCAGCGACGTCTCCTTCTCCACCAACGATGTCATCAACAGCGCCGTTGACAAGGTCACCGACGTTGTGAGCAGCGGCAGCTCCAGCATCTCCAGCTTCGTTTCCAACTGGGGTGCTGAGAACACCATTGCCAACCGCTACATTGTCATGTACAACGCCACCTTCAGCGATGAGGCCATCAGCGCCAAGCAGGCCTACTTCCTTGGCCAGATCCAGAAGCGCAACCTGAACAAGCGAAGCATGGCCGGTCACATGCTGTCGACCGACATCCGATCATTCAAGATCAATGGCCGCCGTGGAATGACCATCGATGCCGATGACGACATGATCAAGGAGATTTCCAGCTCCGATGAGGTTCGCCTTGTCGAGCTCGACGCCAAGGTCAAGTCCAACACCATTCTCGGCCAGGTCAACGCTCCCGCCGGCCTTGCCCGCCTGTCTCACTCCACTGCTGGCCAGAAGGGTTACATCTTTGATGCCACTGCCGGAGAGGGTGTCACTGTCTAATCCTGGACACTGGTGTCCGAACCAGCCACTCTGAATTTGGTGGCCGCGCCACCTGGGGAGCCAGCTTCGTCACCGGCGAGGAGGACACTGACCTGAACGGCCACGGCACTCACGTTGCTGCCACCGTCGCCGGTACCACCTACGGTGTCGCCAAGAGCGCTAAGATCGTCGCCGTCAAGGTCCTCAACGCCAACGGAGAGGGCAACAACTCCGACGTCATCGAGGGCATGCAATGGATCGTTAACGAGGCTGGAAACTCGAAGGGCAAATCTGTTATGAACATGTCGCTCGGTGGGTCCTACTCTGATGCCGTCAACTTGGCCATCGAAAGTCTGAACAGTGCTGGCATTGTCCCCGTTGTGGCTGCTGGAAACGAGAGCGTAAGTTCTTCGTCGATAATTCGATCTAGTGAACAAAGTATGGAAACTAACAAGTGTGCTGTTATAGAAAGATGCTGCCAACACATCTCCCGGCTCTGCCCCCAACGCCATCACCGTCGGTGCCATTGACGCCTCCGACGACACTATGGCCTCCTTCTCCAACTACGGCTCCGTCGTCGACGTCTTCGCCCCCGGTGTCTCCATCCTCAGTGCTGGCATCACCTCCGACACCGCCACTGCCACCATGAGCGGCACCAGCATGGCCTCCCCCACGTCGCCGGCCTCGCCGCCTACCTCATGGGCCTCGAGGGTCTCACGACCGTCGCCGCAGTCACCGACCGAATCAAGGCTCTCGCCACTGGCTCCGGCTCCGCGGTCAGGAACGGCCACTCCGGCACGACCACCCTGATTGCGTTCAACGGCAACACCCTCAGCCTGCCCTCGTCCTAAGCTCGCACGATGGTCACTCTTTCTTTCATTCATTCCTAGTTGAAATTCGAATGTATTAATAAATATAGACTACAAAGAAGAAGAAAAAAAAACATCAAAGAGTACAGGGTCAATGGTTCATGTTTGAAGACGGCGAATGAAGGCAAACGGCCCAGCGTTTGGATAGCTACACACTTAGCTTAATTATCACGATCCAAATTTATTGATTACCCTCGTGCTGAACATACCCTTAGTGGTGAATTGATCCTATCGCAGCGCTTCGTTTATCCTTGAGTTGACACCCAACGTTGCATTTTTTTTGCTCCAAAAGTCCCATGAAAAAGGGCCAGCCAGCTCAACATGGTCTGCCTTTTCACACAATGCCCAAGATCAGCTCTTATGTCCTATTTCGGCCATGCACCTTGCCGCGCGGCAGACTCGCTGCACCATGTTGCCTCTATCACAAAGCTGATAGCGAGGCGCCGTCGATGAATAGGCCATGTACTTAATATGTACCTCTACATCATTGTTTCCTAAAGCAGACATATTCTGGTAATTGTCGCACACCGGGTGGCTAGGATAAGTGACGAAGCGCTTGTCCTATCGTTCACGTTGCGATCAAGCATGAATAAACAGGGAAAGCGGGGAAGACAGGCACAGAGACAATGGCAAGGAACAATGAATAGATGATTACCGAAAATAGCAACGATTAATATATTTTTATAAATCTCAACCTACTGCATATTCCGATAAAGATGACGTATGATAGTTCACTCTACGACCATAGTTGCTTGGTGAAAACACAACGGGGGTGGCATGTTCGCCCTCTGGTATCACGTCCACTCGTTCAAAGCGCGAGAGGACACAACACCATGCCTTGCCGGATGGCAAGACCAAGAGCAACGGTTAAGTTGATATAAGCACTTCTTCGGCACAACCATGGTCATGAAAGGACCAGATTGCAATTTGACATCCGTGCTAACGAGAGAAAACCAAGCTTCGGGAGAGGACAAGGAGACGCGTCGATGGAACACAAACCAGGGTAGGGGGATGCGCTGGCTGCTCGGCGGCGTACCAGACTTATTCATATTGGGCTTGTATTAATAACTTCAGGGAAGACCTGATAAAGTCGCCTATACATTTGCGGCGCCAGCGAAGATCGTATAAACATGAAGATGAAGAAAACCAAAATCCCGCTAAATCATCATTACAGTTCTTCGTGAGCACCGGCATCAGCCGATGATTTGAGCCAACCGCTCGGATTGAGGAAATTCATGTCTTCGAACATGTTGCCAAACTGGGCGCCGAAGAACCAAGCAGTGCCAATCTACACGTTGTAAGCGATTGCCGAGGAGCAGAGAAAAGGAGGTGAGACGTACCATAAGAAGGGTCATAAAGGCCATTGCAAGAAGAGCCACGACAACCATGACGACAGTCTCACCAGGGTCGGCCGTTTGTTGGCCAGCCTGCTTTAACTTATTTGATGCGTTCAGCTTCTCAGGGTTTTGCCTTGGGTACAGCGTCTCAATGAATTGCTCAATCTAATTAGGGTAAAGTATGTTAGCGAAGACACGGGAGATGTAAGAGGTAAGGGAGCTCCGACCTTGGCGCATTGTGTCGCAATGGCTAGGAAATTAGGGTCGTTGGGGTCATTCTTGTTGTGAATTTCACGGGCGAACCTCCTGAACACTTCGCACTCGACGAACAGGTTCTGTGTAGACTCGAGCATGATTTGGCAGGCGGCCCCCTTCGTAATCTTAACGTTCCTCTCCAAAACATCAGGGTTGCGGAAGACAGTTGCCAGGGTGGCGATGGCCATGCCCTGGGGAATGGCCACGAAATTGAAAACGCTCTGGTCCTTCATGCCCGCCATGTAGAAGAGGCAGTCCTCGGCATGCTTCAGCGCATCCAGAACCATCTCCGAGATGACGTTCAAGGCCTTGTCACGTTGCTTGGGGTCAAACATGTCTTCCCACTTGTCAATATGCTTGCTCCAGATTTCCTTAGGGTACCATCGTCTGCCGTCCTCCCAATCTTCGTGAATGTCACGGATGATGTTGGTTTTTTGCAGGAATTGGCCCATGGACTCGGTCAGGGCAGGCCTCTCGGCCAGTTTGGGGTGTGCCAGCTCAGAGGCCAGGAACAGACGTGTCAAGCCTTCTCCTACTAGACCGGCAACGTAGTGGCAGTATAATTCGTACTCCTCAACTGTCTGAAGGCCATTCTTGATCTGCTCATCATTCTCAACATAGTCGGCCATTCCGTTGCCCATTTTCAATGTCATGTCTTTGATGATATCATAATGGGGCTTCTTGATCTTCTTCAGCTCAGAGATGACGACGTCGAACTTCTCCAGCAACTCCGCGTCCTTCTCCTTACTCTCGTGGAATTGCCAGCCATCCTCATCGATAGTGTTGTGGAAATTTCGCAAGATGGGAACCTTCTTCTCGAGAGGAAGGGTCATATCATCTTCGATGGTATCGAGCCCACGGAGAACGAGGTAGAACAGGGTAATGGGAACCAGGAGTTCGGGGTTAAGCTCTTGAATGACGGCAGCAAAACTACGGCTCGTCAACTTGAGAAGTCGGAAGCATTCTTTCAACTCTGGACCCTCCTTAGACTCGTCTCGTCGGTGAGGAGGCTCATGGTAGACTTTCCTGTACCTCGAGTCAGAACTATTCTAAGAATGCGGGACTGGACCACAAGGTGTACCATTGAATGATGGATCGCAACTCCGATGGGTGCAGGAGGAAGTAGAGGTAGCCCATTGTGCAGTTATCGACCGCGCGGGGACGGTCTCAAGAATGCTAGGCTAAGTCTCAACAGGCAGGATTGTGAAGGACTGCGGCGGAGGATGAACTTGCGACACCCCTAGACAGACCGGCGGTTCCAAATATATATCGCACGGATATCAATTGAGACCGGAGCCCAACGCAGATGGGGAAACACACCGAGTTCCGTGGCTCCAGTCTGGGTTTGGTGACGGAGTCGTTGGGAGAAAAGTATGTGTCTCTCAAATGCTGGGGTGGGAGGGAAGGCAAAATTGAACACTGGTCGAGCACAGGCTTCAGTTTTGTAGTAATTTGGCGCTGCGTAAACGACAGGGGTCGGCGGGGGCCTGCAGCAGGTGGTGGGGATACCTGTAGAAAGAGTTTAACGGGCAGATACTTGGAAGTACTTGCCTCATGATCCCGCGCAGCCTAGACTCAACAGGAGCCTGAGGATCGGTAGAGTACCGGCCAGTACCCGCCTAGGTGTTCAATTGAGAAAAGTGCCCCCCCTTTCCCCTCTCTCCTCGCCTAAGTGGAGTGGAGAGCGCTGGACCTCCCAACTGAATTCTGGCTTGCTTCTGGCTGGCCACCACCACCCACATCTTAAACATCATGGATGCAACCTTGGTTATATTGATGTTGGCAGCAAGCACCCATCCGCACGTTGCCCGCTTACGTAGGCAGTTCTCATAGACGAGCAGCCACTACCTTATGCAACGGCCGGCTAAGCGGACCTCACTCCCACTTCGCACTATCAAACAGGATCGCCGGGGTCGCGCACTTACATATCTTGACAAGCAGCCAAATACATGGCCAAAAATTGTAATCCCTCGCCAGCACTGTAAATACTAGCATCGGGATCTATGAACCCCGGTTATGCATCCACAGGATAGTGCTGAGGTTGCCAACCCACATTGGAGAGCAGGTGATGCAGTCATCCCGAACCCCAGCCCAGCAAGTGCCGCTGTCCATGTGGCAATCTGAAGGCGTATCTCCGGTAGATACTTAGCCGTGATCCCTTTCCCACGATGATGCTTCCTTCTTCCGACTAGCGAGGCAACCATGGTCGCATTCGTATGGCCACTGAAACCGTTAAGATTAACTCCTCCCGCAGCCCAATGGTTGCAACAGACTTGGACAGGTATAATCGAGATCCACAACCAAATAATAAGACGTATGCCCGTTGAAGCAACAAGGAATATACCTAGCGGCGGATAATAGAAGAGGCTAGCAGAGTTCAATCCCCCCGATACGAATACGAAATTGGAAATCACCGTCTGTGGGTGGTGTCAAACTCAGCCTCCTTCGCAGCGCTTCTGCATGTGCATGAAACGCATCCAACCATGCAAAAGTCGGTGACCAGGTCTTCAGGATGCAATCCGTCGCTTCAGCGTCCTATCCCGTGCGTTGTCTTGGCGGCGAATTACATCCGGCACGGCGTTCGTAACCATCACAAGTGAAGATAACTGGGGACAGATGCTTAAAGAATTTCATTACCCTGTAGCTGACACACGCTCGGTCTCCGATATGTGAGTAATGGATGCACTACGCTTTGTTTGGCAATGGATTTGGTATCATTGGGGAAAAAAGATAAATGTATCTTAATATTTCATTTCCTTGTTGTGCTTATTGTTTCTCTAGCCAACATTCGTCGTGAGCCTAGGTGTGGTATCTATTTGCATGCCCCAATCTGACTGGCCATGTCTGGAGCGGACTTGCATACTGACATCTGGAGTCTAAAATATTGGTTTTATTTTTCATGCATCGCTAAAACGGCTAGAAACAGGCAATGACCAACGCAAAGGAAAGAACCAGAGAGCCCCCTCTCCGAGGTTGATGCGAGGTACGTGTGCATGGGATAACCCAACGATTCCATGTTGCTACTTAGTGCTTCAGGTCTGGCCTTCGGACCCGACATCGAAGCCTGTTCCGCATTAACCTGTCAGTGGCAGTATTGATCGATGGAGACGGGGGCAGGCAAGCGTCGCATATGCTATAAATGGCAATAGAGAACGTCAGTCCTTAGTAATTCCCATCCGCTCTGGACTGGAGGCAGTTGCAGCCTTCTGGATACGGTGGATGAGGAGCTCAGTACCTGGCAGCCAGCCAAGGCCACATCAACGAGCGCCGGAGCAACATAGTGGCCTCCACTGGCAGTCGGACGGCTTTGGCGCATTCATCTGTGCCCCTCCATAATTACGTAGCGCCTGCGAAATTTCAAGCCACACTGACGCCCCAGGCAGAAAATCGCTGCTGACGATCACTTATTTGCCTTGGCACCGGCCATCTTGCCTCCTAACTACCGTTACACCTACCTCTCGGCATTGAACATCTAGAAAGTATTGCTACCTATATTTGCAAAAGACAAGGGCGACTGCGAGAAGACTAAGGCGGGCTCAAGATGGTTGTCGACACCGCTTATTATGACACCTTGGGTGTCCAGCCCACGGCGACAGAGCTCGAGATCAAGAAGGCTTATCGAAAACTCGCCATCATCCACCACCCAGGTGCGTCCATACCTGCAGCGAGAGCTGTCTCTCGACAGCGCTCGATAGTGCTCGGTGATATACATCTAGTCTAACCTGCGTTGCATAGACAAGAACCCCAACGACCCCACTGCGCACGAGAAGTTCCAGTCCATCGGCGAGGCATACCAAGTCCTGTCCGATAAAGACCTCCGCGCGGCCTACGACAAGTATGGAAAAGATCATGCCAAACCCCAGGAGGGTTTCGCCGACCCGGCCGAGTTTTTCAGCAATATCTTCGGTGGCGAAGCGTTTGTCGACTGGATTGGCGAGATTAGTCTCATGAAGGATCTTACCGCAACCATGGATATCGCCATGCAAGAGGAGGAACAGAAACTAGATGGTGACGCCGCAAAGGAAAATATCAAGGGCGAGGCAGAGTTCCCCGGCACCGAAGAGGCTATTAAGGAGAGCCTGAAGTCTGATGAAAAGGCTCAGGCTAGCACAACCACCACAGCGGCCCCCCCGCCCACCGTAGTCGTGGACGAGGCCGAAACGAAGAAAGACAGTGCCGCTCCCCCACGATATGAAGCGGCTTCACCCGCTCCATCTGCCTCATCTACGCCCGGCACCCACACCCCTCGAAGCACCCAGATCCCATTAAGACCAGCCCTGACCGATAAGTCTCACGAGGACCTCCAAGCATCAGCGGAGGCCGATCCAGAGGACCCCAACCAGAAGAAGAAGGCTGGTCTCACCAAGGAGCAGCGCGAACAGCTGGCAGCTTACGAGAAGGAGCGTGCCAGGATTCGACAGGAGCGTGTCGATACCCTTGTACGAAAGCTGATCGACCGTCTCAGCGTTTGGACTGAGACTGACAAGAGCGCCGATGTGACCAGAGCCTTCCAGGAGAAGACGCGCCTCGAGGTTGAGAATCTTAAGATGGAGTCCTTTGGAATTGATATCCTTCATGCGATTGGGCAGACTTATGTCTCAAAAGCTTCTACACTGCTCCGAAGCCAGAAGTTCCTGGGTATCGGGGGTTTCTTCAGCAAACTCCGTGACAAGGGTAACATGGTAAAGGAGACGTGGAACACCATTACTAGCGCTATTGACGCTCAGCAAACCATGGAGCAGATGGCCCGCATGGAGGAGCAGGGCGGCGAGGACTGGAATGACGAGAAGAGGGCCGAGTACGAGCGCCGTGTCACCGGGAAGATTCTCACAGCTGCCTGGCGGGGAAGCAAGTTCGAGATCCAGGGCGTCCTACGGGAAGTGTGCGACGTTGTGCTCAACGACAAGAAGGTTCCGCTCAACAAGCGTTTGGAGCGTGCGCAGGCCCTGGTCTTGATTGGTGACATCTTCAACAAGGTAGGAAGCCTCCTTTTTCATCTTTCTTAATGACTCCCATTCTACCTTCAGATTGCTAATGTTTGTATAGGCCGCACGCTCACCTGAGGAGGAGGGCGACTACCTCATCTTCGAGCAGCTTGTCGCCGAGGCGGCAATCAAGAAAGACAAGAACGAGGAGAAGAAGAGGAAGAAGGACAAGAAGGACGGATACTCCGCCGCCGCGGCCGCTTCCTCAACCTCAGCCTCTGCTGCCGCCAACTCGTCCGTTTAGATTCATACCCCTAAAAGAAAGGAAACTCGAGGAAAACCATGAACTGTGAAGGAGGGTGGGATGCGTCGTATTGAATAGAGCGAATGTCTGTCTGGGTTAGGGCGAGAAGCGAGTGGTTTGCGAGCACAGGTCTAGGATACAATTGGGCTCCTTTAGACCCCGACGAGCACGTTTTACGCATAGACTATGTCTTCCCTTTTTGCCTTCTTTTTTTATTCTCCCTTTTGGTTATATCCATTTATGACTAGTTATGACATCAGAGAAAGTCCACCAAACTTCTGTCAATAATTGAACATTTGGCTGGCCTGGCTTTAATGAATTAGAGGAATATATCGTACGTGATGTCTGGGTTTTGTTTCAAGTCTTCGCATTCATTGTGTTGAGATGTCGGGACTGGCATCTGTCATTGCTGTTTTTAACTTGATAGCTAGACTGTCATCCGGTTTAAGTCTTCGAACCGGGTCTTTACCCAGGGCGCTTTGTCTTATTTTCTATCCTATCGCCTCTCCGCGAGGCTTTCATTCGTAGATGTGGTTGTTGTGATTATCCCCCTCAAGTCTGTGGGCTGAAGCCAGCCTCTTTTTTCCAAATAGCACGCCTTAGCCTTCTATATCGGTATCCTTCCGAGGCTACCATGCGGTATCTCCTTCCTGTTTTCCGCCCGGTTCACTCATAAAAATCGGTGCCGGCTTATCCTAATGCAACGGCTAATTTCAACACAAGGGGGTATCTGTTGTACAATTGATGTAATCCACAAAAGGAAAGGGGGACGTGACCGTAGTTAGTTAAAGAAAACCAAAAATCAAACAGATGTTCAGAGATGAGAAAATGAGAAAGCGAGAGGAAGTGAAGTGAGAGAAGAGAAGAGATGAAGAAGAAAGGCTTCGAGCCTTGGTCGCTCTAGCAATGAGAAAGCAATTATGGAAAATTTATCGTGTATAAGACGAAGAGATGATGAACACAGTCGCATGGAACGCCTTCGCTTGCAGATGGCGTATAACAAAGAAAAATTGAGTCGTCAGAGGTGAGAAAATCGCTTTGTGATGCAAAGAACAAATTAACAGGAAGCCGCCAATATTCGCCGGCGACACCTAGGTCGCGTGATTTCGCATGATGCTTTGTCTGAGTGAGATGTCTGAGTGTTGTTGTTGATATTCGTTTATGTCTTTGCTCCAAAAGAGGCGAGTGTGCTCACCGACTGACGTTGCATCAGCCAATGAGTCAAGACAAGCCCTTGTCACTAGGTAGCTCAATGCCACTATCGCGATCCTTTGAGGATGCTGCGCTCCATGGTTCAAGATTTTCCAATGACAATTGTTCGTCAGCATCAAATTCCTGAATGGCACTCCCTCTTTCCTCTTCGTCGTCGTCGGGAGGTGCGAGGACATGGCCACCAAATTTGATATCTGAAACCCTGACTTTGTATTCCAATGCTTTCTGTCCCTCCTTAATCAAGCCCTCAGTCCAGTCTAAACAGCGCTTGATGCTCTGGTTGATCTTCTGGCTGTCGACAAGTAGCTCTTGATGCTTGGTAAGGTCTAGCTTAAGCCTGATTTCCTCCTGCTTTCGTCTGCTGGCCATCTTGGCATTAGGCGACAAGGCCTCATCTGCTGAGCCTTCGTCACTAGAAAACTCGGATTCATGTATCGACTCAGGCTCTTCTTCAGCCTGACTTTCCTCGCCGCTGGGATCTGAGAAGTCGACAGGCACCTCAGGCAGAGCCGCGGATGGAACGCGGCTTGAAGCTGCGGACATCATTTTGCCCGCTCGGGACATTCGACGAATTCGTCGTAGCTCGGCAGTCTGCCTCCTCAATTGGCGCTCCAATGTTCTATTGATAGCTTCGAGAGATGCGTTGGTTATCTCAAGATCCTGAACTTTGCGTTCTCGCCTTGCATTGGCAACAAGGTCACTGACCATATCGCCGTGGCTTGACTTGGTGGGGCTTTGAAGCTCACCAAGGGAGTCGTCGTCCCTGCCGCTGTCGGATTTCATGTCCTCGACCGCCTGCAGTATTGAGGCCATCGTCATGGCCGGCTGGCAAGCGGGGCTTTGTGGCGGTGAACTGGGCGCACTCGTTGGGGATTGAGCATATTTCTGAGCTGCCAGAAAGTCGAATACCGGAACGCTACCGGTCCTGGCATGGCCTCTCTGCGGTCTCTTTGGCGACTCGATACTGACTCGCCTCCCTCCCTGAGGATTATGTGCCGGAAGCAAGCTTGACGGTGATGACGATATTGGTCGATTTGTGACATTTGTTGGGGTAGGGTTGGCCTGATGCAAAGGTGCAGATGTCGGCGTGGTAGCGGCTTTTGCAGGTGACATTGGTCGCTGAGACGGTGTTGGTCCCTGACTAACAGAGGAACTGGCTGTTCCTGGCCGAGACGGTGTAGCTCGAGGGCTGTGGAGGGGTGCTTGAGCTGCGTGAAGATGATCCGGGGCTCCATTTGCATGGAAAAATTTCCTGCTCGTGGGTTCGGGAGTTGAGGCCTGCGCTGGATTGAAGGACGAGGTGCTCGAGGGGCTGCTCGACTTCCTGCTCTCCGCTTGGGATCCATTGGCATAGTAGAAGGTAACGGGCCGTTGCTGCACCTGAGGTTGTGGGGGAGGGGGTTGTTGACCTCCTGTTTTGACCTCGCTGGCAAAGAAGAACTTGGAATCTCTCGAGTCTTGTTGAGAGCTCTGCCTCGAACTATTTCCGTCGCTTATATCGGATTCCTTTCTCAATATCGGTGTGTGGGTTGATGTCGAGTACGTGCTCTGCCTGTTGGCTATGCGTGGCGTAATTGCAGGCAGATGGGACGCCAGCCCAGGGGACGACGAGACATCTTCATTGTGTGTGTTGGAAATGGACGGTGCTGTAGACCCTGCGTTGAGAGACCTCCTCGACAGTGGCGTCGACCCGAGATGCGGTGATGTCTTGGCAGCGATCTTGGGGGTAAGGGGCGGTCGGGTGAGGGCTTTGGCCGCAGTAGCACTCAGGTGAGGATGACGGGGTCTATTGCTGTTGTCGCTGCCTGGGGGCATTGTGGGAGCGGACACAGTCCTGATTCCCGGACGCGTCCTCGTGGTTGTTGTTGTGATGGTGGTGGTGGTCTGCCGTGGTTTCAGCGATGGGGCATTTTGCTGGCTTTGGTTGCGGAGACGTAGCGGTGGGCGGGCACGGGGCAGCGGCAGCTGGGCGGGATTGGAGGCTGGAGGTGTGGTGTAGATCGTCGGCGGCCGTAGATTTGCTAATTTGGCGTTTGTGTCGCTGCCCAATGTCTGGCTGGAGCTGGGAGAGCTGAAGCTACGCACAGCCTTGGGGTTGTTGGGGCGCGTCGATTCGTCGGGATGTTTCGGCTGTGTTGTGTTTGTGGTATTGAGAGATCGCATCATAAACTTTTTCGACCTGGAGCAGTGCCAGAGGGCGGTGACCTAGTGGAGGTGCGTCACTGTCGTGCCACGGCCCCTCGATTTGTAGTGACCCGGCCTTGGGCGTCAAGGTCAGAAATTAGCGGCCGCTCCGGGAGTGAGGGAGGCTTTCACAGGCTAAGGGAATTGGGTATTTTACGGCATGAAAGCAAGCAATGCGCATTGTCGAGAGATCGATTTTGGCTCGGATAGCTAAACAAACATCGGAGGAATCCCCCCTAGGCGTGACCGAATGCCCCGTGCAGCCTGGCATTCACTCGACATGAAGGTCGGGCAGCTGTGCTGACATTACTGGTGGCCCGTCTGCACTATTTCCCTGCTTTGCCTAGGCCCTCTCCTCCACAGAATCGCAGGTGCCTCCATACCTCTGCCTGCCAGCCAGAGCAGATCGCCTGTTTGGGGCAAGAGCGTAAGTCACCTGGGGCGCTATTTTAGGACCCGGGACTCAGCGTCCAGGGACCTTCTGCTTAATGGCACGTGTACAAGAACGTGCGGCCTCTGCATAAATTAATAATGCCCCGTGGTACTTGTACAACCTCCAGTACGAACTCCGCACATCTCACGGCAGGCCCTGTGGGGAACTCTGGCCCTGCACGACAAATTATAGGGACCACGGGCGAAGCCTCCTACAACTCAAACCTCCCCCCCCTTGCATGTCTCCATTCCGAGAGAACAGAACATGGGTGTGAAATCTTCAACGCCCCTCTCGATCCCGCAAACCATCCCACCATCGTATGACGTCCGCAGACGATGGTAGCCGTGGGGATCTCGCTTATCGTCGCCTCTGTTGTTTGGGTATTTTTCCGACCACCGGGTTGGTTGCCCCCATGGCTCTTGCAATGGAGAGCCTTCCTCAGAGGCAGCATCGGGGCTGACCCTTCATCGGGACGCCGCGAGGCTCGATCTGATGATTCTCCCGGGACACACCGGGGGGAACATACCGGAGCCATCTCCTCGGAGGACACCCCGTCAGCTGCTCGGGAGGCTACTGGCAAAGGCTCCATGCCGCCATTAGCGTCGATAGCCTCACCAGCGTCCAGTTCCCAGAGTCCCTCCAATGCTGACCAACCTGGCGAGGAGCAAACGACGCCCAAGGCATCACCCGCGATACCTTCACAGCCAGTGCCCAGCTTCTCTATAGGCGACGATGATTACTCTGATACCGTGCCAGCATCCTCCTTTTCTGCGCCGTCGCAGGGCTCAACTCCATCGTTGATGCCACCACCTCCTCGTCCGGCAAACCCGCCACGTCTCGCACAATTCCCAGCCGCCAACTCCGCCCAGCGCGCCCGTGGCCCAACTCCAAACCGCGGTCCCTCCTCCTCTGGGCTTGCCCCTCCCCCGACACACTCATCCATCCCTACAAAGCCCAGCCGGAAGGTGGTCCTGACGCCTGGTCACTCTCCTCTCGACTGGGCGCGGATATCTGGCCCCAGCTCCGATTTACGCGGCGTGCCCTCCTCCACTCCATACCTACGCGTAACACCCTCGATGCTGAAGAATCAAACGGGGCGAAAGGGCAAGGATGCGTGGATGGGTCTGAATGGTAAAGTGTACAATATTACGCCCTATGCCGAATTCCATCCTGGGGGGATACCTGAACTACTAAGGGGGGCGGGCAAGGACGCAACCAAGCTATTTGGAGAGGTTCACCCATGGGTAAATTATGATACAATGCTCTCTGCTTGTCTTGTGGGCCTTCTGGTGGACGAGCCTGAAGGTGCTGAGGATGTGAGTGAGATGGAAAAAATGGACTGATCCATAATCAAACGTTTGTATGGATGAGGTAGGTGTACGAATAGAGGATACGTTTGTCGAAACGCCACCGAGAATTCCTTTCATCTAGATAGAAAAGATACCCTATGTACTGAGAGACAGGCCTCCTACTACCGTCTCTTACCAAATCTGAACTTGAGATCATCGTCACTGTCACTATCAGCAATCTCAATGACCTTCCGTGCCTGTCGCGGTCTCTTCGCTGGTTGTGCCTTTGGAGGCTCTGGGGCCGGCCGCTTGCCCTGGCTCTGCGTGGTGGCCCGTGAAGACTGGCTGGCCAACCCCGACTCGCGCTGGGTCGTTCTGGTCCGCCTTTGGGAGGCGCTGCTGTTGTCAGTTGGTTGCTGGGCCTCATCTTCGCTATCAGACATCATGATCCGCGGTGCTCGAGGTGCCGGAGCCTCCACCCGTGGTGCGGATGGTTGTGAATCGGTGCCCGACGGCTGGCTGTTGGTCTTCTTCTTCCGCTGGGTTTCATTTTCCAGCCAATAGTCGTCACCAATTCCAAACTCCTTATTCTTGACTTCGGCTAGCGAGATGATGACCCTAGCCGGTGCCCTTCTAGTAACCTCGCCACGGCGACGGAACTTTTTGAAATTCTTCATGCCATTCCACTTGGGATTCCATCGCCCGTCAGCAATATCCAGTTCCCGGCTCCGTACAGCAGACGAGGGATCTCTTATATCCATCTTCTCAACGATTTGGAGCTTGCGGATTTGTGATAGATCGATATCATCAGGGAGATGTGCCAAGTCTTCCTTCTCTGCTCGAGCTCGGGCCTCCTCCTGTTCTCGATTCTGCGCAGCTACAGCAAGTACGTCAAGCTCTTTTTTAATCTTTTTTGGTGGTTTAACGGGCTCAGGTTCCGGCTCTGGCTCCGGTGACGGCGAAGCAAAATTGTCGCCTGCTTCTAACCGTTGGCGTTTAAATCTGGCTGCAGCAGGTGCTATGTCGCCCATATCGTCATCCGCATGCGGAGGCGATCTTTTTCTTTGTGACCTGCTACCCCTGGAAGGCGCCGAAGGCTCCTGTGATGCCTCGGCTTCTTGAGACATGAACAAGCCCTGCTCCTCTTGCCGTGGGGTTGCATTGCTCTCGGTGGGGGGCACTGACGGCGTATCATCCATATCAATATCTGAGTCGTTATCAAACCCTGCAAACCGCCGCTTCACAGCAGTTCGAGTACGGCCTCTGCGGGGAGCGGGTCTCGATTCTTGTATGACTTGAGGCTCATCTTGCGATGCAGCATTTGCATCACTCCGGACAGGTTCTTGTCGTGTATTTGCATCACGCTGAGGGGGTTGGGTAGTTGCTGAATCGTCAACTTCAAGAGGTCGACGTAGAATGCTGGCATCCTTGGTCAAAATTGCCTCAAGGAATTCACTCTGTTCGATCGGGCGATGATCCAAGCGTAGAGAGACAGCAGTAAAGAAGTCCGTGTACCACGGTATTTGCTCTCCTTTTGCCGGGACGAATCTAACAAGAACTGCCCCCTTCCCTCCGTCTCCGAGGGCCTGTTGACCAGCGATTGCCTTAACGCGGTTGACGAAGTCGTCCACCTCTGTCTCTCCTCCTTCAACAATTTCCATGAAGGCTTTCCCACCGCCATTGGTTATTGGAGCCAAAAGATTGTCATACTGTGCCTTGTCATAAAAGATGAACGTGTATCCTTCGAAAACTTCCTGCCGCTCAGGGTCAGGGCTATAAGTATCATCTGGATGCTGTACAGGCTCTCCACCGCGTGGTGGGAGATGTTTTATTGGGTCAGGCCAGCTCGCCTCATAATCTTGTTCAAGCGCGCTGTTTTCCGATCCATCCCCGACCGGTGGGGCGGCAGCTTCCACTATGGCGTCGAGGAAGGTCTCGGTGACGATATATTTTCCATTTATTAGAGCCTGTAGACCTTTTGCAGTGTTTCGCTTCTTGGAGACGACGTGGGTGGTGTGCTTGGCGCTGTATTCGGTCAAAAGCTTGATATCAAGGTTCTCGAACCGATCTTGGAGTGTTGTGAGTGGCTGAGTCTGTAATTCCTTCTTCGTGAAGGAGAATGTGAATATTACGGGATTCCAAGATAGTCTGGATAGGTCAGAAACAATTGACAAGTAGCGCAAACCATACTTTTGCTTACACAAATTTGCTTGGACACTTGCCCATGGTGATCTCAGCCTCGTCGCCATCAACAACATATCGGTCACCCTTTATCTTCCGGCCATTGACCACTGTTCCTATCTTGGTCTTCAGGTCTTCGATTGTAACTCCAGACCGGCTAGAGAGGTTGTATGCATGCCCAGGCTGGACATTGTCGACGGTGATGGTAAGGTGCTTACGAGATATCGTGTTATGCGAAATCGCAAGTTGGCCAGCTGTCGCAGTAAGAACAGTCAGAGGAGATATGCAACAATCGTACGAGCTAGTTTAGGCACCTACCTTCCGACACTGTCCGCCCGAAGAGATATGTTTTGCCAGGTCGCAACCACAGCTTCCGGCCTGAGGAATGAACGGGGTGTCAGTCACATAACGTCAATGCGATGTCTCCTGAGGAGGTGGGTTTCACATGCCGTCGAAGGCCTCATCGCTCTGCAAGAGCCACATTACTGAGATCTCGGACTCATAGGTCGTACCGTGCTATGGCAATCCACTGTCCGCTGCCGTAACTTAGCTTTGTCGTGCGACCGGCCGTTGCGATGACGTGGGAACAAGGCCTAAGCCAACGTCCAGCGCGTGGATCCTCTTCCAGCGGGGCGACCCGACGCGTTTGACAAACGCCAGCTCACGTGCTTCCAGGTTGCATCCCATCCCGCTGTCACTGTACGTACCAGCAGCCCTACGCCTTTCATCCAATGTTCTCACCAAGAACCAAGAACCAAGAACCAAGAACCAAGAACCCACCTGCAAACGCTCAATGGTTGTACAATCTGGATACTTGTATTTTTGTTTTATCCTGCTTTGAAGCCGGCACTTGTTCACTTTGCTGAAAACCCCACCCATTCTGGTCATCATAGAGAAGAGCTTGAGAAAGCTACATGAAACAAAGCGCATCTATTATGTCAGCTGCTTGCATCTAACGTCCTTGCGTTCGTACCTGGTAAATCTGGTGATATCACCTGGTCCAGGTCGCCGCATCACGCCGCGACGATGGCCGATCATTGAATCGAGAATAATCCTACGTATGATGAGATTCGCCTAGATCTTTCCGCCGTCCCGATATGCTTTTCTTCACCCAGGAGCAGATTTCTTCAGCTCACAAGACTGGCCATCTCGCCCAACCAGTCACAAAAGCCCGAGAACACCCTTCAGAATCGTTCGATGCTGCGGGTAAAGCAGGCAGCGCTGCTGATTGGCCAATCCACCCCACCCCCACCCCGGCGCCTTGTTTCTGCTGACCCTTGAACTGGCAACAATTGGTTAATCCCGGGCTTCTCCTCGCTGTCAGGCCATGCGGGTTCGAAGGACGTACCAGGGCCCCCGGCGCCGGCCGCCTGCGGTTTGCATCGTACCATGAGGCTCGAAAGCTGGAGGTCGCCGTGTGGCCGGCTCCCAGAATCCATGCCTCTGCGTCAGACGTGGCGTGATATCTGGGATCAGAGGACCATCCTTTACCAGTTCATGCTCGCCTAACGACTCCGCCGTACGAAAGGAGTCGGGATCTTGAGGATGCAACGGCGATTTTGGGATATACGTATCCATGTAGGAGCCTTTCTTGGGCATGGGCGGCTGTTCGTCCAGAGTATAATAACCACGAGGACCTGTACCCTCCTACCTGGTTGTCTCTCCCATCATCAAGGAACATACAAGATCCAAACAACTAGATCTCCCCTCGCGGTTGACTCAACTCCCCTCAATCCTCTTCCACGCCACTCAATCTTCTTGTCTATCCTCGCCAAGGATAACAACCCTCCTCTTACGACTCTTCTAACGAACAACAAACAACCCCTCTTCATAATCATGTCTCCCGTTACCGCTCAAGTTGTGCGCACCATGGGTCGCCGTCAATTCTCAATCATCCGATCTCTTCGCCAGGTTGGCCGATCAATGGAGGCCCATCCCTTTGAGCGTCTACCTACAGCCAAGGCTGCTCCCGCCGACTGGGGAAGGCAATTTCGCCGTGTTGGTTCACAAGCTGTGATGTAAGCTCCGCCCCGAGGGATCTTCTCTCTCCACTCCGGTCCCGTCTTCCTTGCCCCCCTTCACCCCTCTTTTGGCACTTGAACATCACCCCATGTCTGGACGTAAATCACCTGATGCATTTTACCATGAAAATGGGCTGACCGAGTTTCCTTTTTCCACAGCTTCTTCCCCGGCATGGCTTTCGTTCTGGGCTGGCCCTACCTCTCCTACATGTACTACGACGGCCGTGTATAAAAATAATACATGCACTTCTGCCAGTGTTTAGACTGGGATTTACGGGACTGGTGTCGAGATATTAGGCGTACAGGATAATTTGATGTGACTCAGTTTCGCATGGTCGTTGCTACAAACGTATATTTCTATTTCCTCATATACATACTTCTATATGAACAAAAATCAAAGAAAAAAAAATTCAATATTCTAGATGACATCAAATCTGATCCATGTGTGACAGAAGACGCAAACCAACTCAACAGATCCTGGCAAGGCATGCATAATCTCACAATTTAGGGATAGGTTCGTGTGCTCATGCAGAAATGGGCACAAATATAGATCCTAGGGGCCCAACAAACGTTGACTGTTAGATGGTCCCTGCGTTTGGACGTTTGAGAATACGACTGCATCATCTTCATTCCCCAAACCCACACGGGAACGTGGGCTTAATGCAGCCCTGGTATCCATAACACGGTTCGACACTTGATGTAACAATAGATGCAGCCCTGGATGGTGGTTCCTATCCACAGGTGGGCACTCTCATTCATCGATTGGCCAATTCTTGCAATGGCGAAACAAAGTGGCATTTTGTGCTGAAATACTTGGGAGCTATCTAAATCGTTCATTTTTTGCTTCTATAAAACTTTAGAGATTGCCTTTATGTTACAGTATATATATCAGATACGAGGGGTTAGACAGGAGGTCTGCTTGGCCAAGTTTCAAACCTTGCCCAGCCTCCATACCTCAAGGAGCATCCCCTTCCTCGCAACAACCCGCGCCGAATGCACGAGCTCTTCGTTATTGTCGATCTTCACCCGGTCAAACTCCTCCGGTGCTTGGTTCGTCATGCGAGCAATCTCGTTGACTTCGGCAATCTTCCACCCGCGCAGCACGAACAGGCAGAGAGCCCCGGCGATGAACATGATGCCGACGAGAAGCTGCGTGCCGAGATAATTACACGTGTTGTCGACGATCTTCAGGGCGATGGGCTCGCTGAACGTGCACGGCAGCACAATCGTCAGCCACATGATGTTCAGCCCCGAGGCTACGTGCTTCAGACCGACCACCTCCGCCGTCACCGGACCGATCGTGACCCAGAACGTGCCGGCCACGGCACCCCCAACGAGCGAATAAAATATCAATACCCCGTACAAGGTGGCAGGAATCCAGACGGCCAACGACATGACGGCAGCAAAGAAGGTCATGAGGGCTGCCATTGTGATGCGGCCAGTGCGATCGCTGAAGTACCCGATCAGGGGCCGCCCAACCGCCTGACCAAGGTTGAAGACCGCGCTTATCAATGCCGCCTCGGACGAACCCAGGCCAATCTCGTTGGCATAGTTTGCCAGACTAAAGATCAGGACGACATAGGCCAGCATGCTGAACCAGCCCCATGCGGTCATGAGCAGGTACTCGGGCCGCTTGAATAGGGAGATGTCGAAGGCGAGATGGGTCGAGCCAATGATCTTGTTCCGATCTTTGATGAGGATCGCGCAGATGGTGTTGGCAACGAATGCGACGATGCCGAGTATTCGAAACGCCCAGGCTAATCCGAGTCGCTCTATCATGGCGCCTGTAGCGAACGAGTATATGAGGCCACCGAGGCCGGAGCCGCAGGTCGCGAAGCCGTTAGCCAGCGAGCGGCGGGTCGTGAACCATTGAGGCACGATGGGCACAGATGCGACAAACATGAAACCCATCCCCAGACCGAAGAGGATGCCCTGGGTAAGGAAGAGGTGCCAGATCTGGGTGGCGAAGCTCGCTGCTATGAGACTGGCCGACTCGAGGACAACGCCGAGCAAGATGGTTGGTTTGGTACCGAACCGGCGGACGCCGATAGTGGCAAGCGGGGAGATGAGAAGCGCACAACTAAAGCTCAAAGATCCTACAAAGGCGTACTCGAGGGAGGTTGCTCCCGGATAGACATCGTTGGCTAGATAGTAGGCGAGGAACACGCCGTAGGACGAGTTCAGACCCCACGAGTGACCGTTGATGGTCGCGACACACGCTGTGCAAACCCACCCGTAGCCACCATTCGGAGGCGGTGGGGGATTGGCCGGCACATTTGTGGTATTGTCCGGTGCGGCAACTTGGTTGTCTTGTTTGTTTGAGGCTCGGATGTGGTTCGAGCCATCTATGCCCATCTCAACTTCCTTGACATCGGCCTTCATGATGTCGATCCGTACACTTTCAACCCACAAGAACTGGTGTTCAGCATGGAAGAAAGACCAGAGCTCCCCGAGCGGCTGTTGAACTTCTCCGAGGCCTCTCCCCGCTGGTCAAATGCTCCGATCTCAGGCCCGATCTCAACACCGATCCAACCTAACTAAGCCGTCCGTATCCGTGAGGGTGAGCAGTAGAGCGTGCCACAATTGGTTCCATCCCATTGAAGAGAATTTAAGGAAAACAAACCACATCGTCCCCAGCTGGAAGAGGGGGAACAACCGAGAACCGACGTCGGGGCGGCTCTCCTTTCACCTCCCCACTTTGGGCATTCCCATCCCCAGATTTTTTTTTCACGCCTTTTGCTGGACGCTATTGCCAGGCCAAGCCGGGAATAACGGGGGATGTAACCTCGATGAGATTCTTGCCGCCATTTCCTTTCTTGGCAACGAGCATCTGCAAGAAGCGTCATGATAGCTCCCAAAAAGACTAAGTGCGTGTCTTCGTCTTGCTGTTCAGGTTGTGTATCTAATATGTGCCTCTTGTGGGAGGTAAGAAATGCCCAAGTTTCATTCTCCCATCCGCCAATTACTGACTCGTCGCCATCCAGCCGAGACAAGTTCCACCTTATTTCAAACCCAAAAACCACATCTCAGCACATCCGATTTTCCATAAATGCAAATTACCTTGATTACCTATGGAATCGAGCCTGCCGTCACTAGGGAATAATGATAAAATATTGTCCTTGATTCGTCATATATTCGCTTTTGTCCCAAAATTATATCTCAGTATGTGCAAGAAAGGAGGAAAGCCTATGCCATATCAATAAGTCCTGGCTTCCCCTTGAGCATGTCAAATTCAATGTTTTCCCTTTTCCAGACTACCTCCAATGCAAAATGTCTGTTTTCATTCTTTCGTCTACTATTCGTTTAAGCCGTATACTGAGTCTTCTTGCCGCGAAGCTGCTTGCCCTTGTCAGACCAGGGGAAGTGGATAACAGGGACGGTAAAGAAGGAGTTGCTATTGTAAAATGTCAGCGTCGAGCAGTGGGAGGGAGAAGAGACATGGATGGACTAACCTGCTGTCCTGGATACCGGCCAAGGCATTGTACCAAGCGAGGAAGGCAGCGAGGAACCCAAAAAGACCGCCGGCCTTCTTCAGGGCGAGCGCAGCCTCGGCGTTGCCGAGGTCGTGAGCGTAGTTCTCGACGGAGAGGCAGAGGAAAGCCAGGTCAAGGAAGAAGAAGAGGGAGAAGAAGGCGACGGTGGATCGAAGGGTGCAGAGGAGCATAATCGTGGTGAAGATGAACCAGCCGGTCAGGAAGAAGCCGACGGGGTTGGCCGTCTCTCCACTGTAGGGACCATCCGCTTGTGTGATGCCCCAGGTGGGTGTCTGAAGGAGACCATAGGCGATCCAGAAACCGCCATATGATGACAGTGCAGTAGCACCGAATGTGTTGCCGACAGCCATCTCCCTACAGGAAAAAAAACCGTCAGCATCAGTTATCCTTATTCAGTTCATTTATTGGAACACCTGATGGAGACATACCACATGCCAGCCAGGAGCTGGACGAGTCCACCATAGCCGAAAGCCAGAGGAACGACAACGGTGGGGACGGTGACACCACGGGCCTCCATATTGATGCAAGAAAGGACGAAAGTCGTCAAGGCGAACGCGCTCAGGCCAAGAGGTGCCGGGTTGGCAAACTTGCGGTGCTCAAGAGGTCTCCACAGACCAGGCTGAAGGCGACCACCTGAGGCCACGGCCATACCATTGGAGAGGAACAGGTTGCCATTGGGAAGGTATAGAGCCTCTTCAGGGCCTTGTTGAGGGTTCATTGAGGAAGCAGTGTGGACAGGCTGGATAGGGTGGACCTTCTCGTGATGGGTCTCGGATGCCATTGTGATATTGTATTCGGGTATCCTCTAAAGATTGAAGCTATACTGAGTGCGGGCTCGACGCGAGTCTGGCTCCAGGCGGGAGCTTGGGCTTGCTTGAGAGACTCAAAGAGAACAGTTGTGAAGCGTGATCGCTTGGGCGGTTGGTTGAGGGCTGGCTGCTCGGTTGGCAATGGACAGTAGAGACGGTGTTTGGGGAAGAGAAAGACTAAGGGGAAGGAGAAATGAGGAGATCTGGGGAAGGACTGTTTATAGAGGTGGGCAGACACAAAGACCAGAGATGAGAGGGCTTTGCGTGATGGGGCTTCAGAGGGGCCCCGTGGAGAGCACAGATGGGGGGGGGGGGTACGGAGTTTGGGCGAAATCCGGCCTCTCTGAGATGATCTTGATGATCCATGACAGCCGAAAGCAGGATATCACTGCCCATTATTACTTCCCTTCCCCCTTAATGCATTACTCACCCCTCAATCCCCGCAACTACGCCCACCGTTCACTCAGATTTCCCCAGTTCCATATTCCACGCAAGAAACTAGAAGCCTCCATCATGCAGTGCCTGCCCTATTGCCTTCCTCCCTTCATCATGCATTGACAGCTGTCAGGCTGACCCGTTTCCCTCGTGAAATTATGCAGGACTAGACAGCTCTGGTGACGGTGCCACAGTTTGGAATTACGCTTGTTGAGAGGCTTGCGGGGATATCATTTGCTGTCCACCACCGGCCCTTCATTTTTGTCACCCTCTCATTGTGCCTCATGGTGGGGGCGTATAATTATGCCAGTAGCCTTGACAATCCCTACCACCACCCGTTGCTCAGCATCTTGGGGTAATGTTACCTACACACACGGCGGTGAACACCACTATTTCGGTTCGCTTCGGCTATGTGTGTTTTCTGCTCCCCAATGATCAGCGATTGTGCGAGATGCCGCTTGTTGAGAGTCAATTGAGGTCAGTGACATGAAGGCCCATCCCAATTAAGCCGCGCTCCAACGTCACCTCCCGCAATCCATTACCTCATTAGCGAAGAGGAGACGGCCGAAGATGCCTCTGATGCCTCTATGGGCGGAAAAGGCAGCCTAGAGACATGCTAGCAGGCCACTGGCCGTACTTCTAGCGTCAAGGGTCTTCGTTGGGGTCCGCTAAAGCGTGGCCTCCTGACACCACAATTCGCTGCATCGAACGTGTGCCGAAGGCCGAATCTACATCGGGCAGTCAGAAAAAAGCTGAATCATTGGGGTGCAGCAGAGACGCCGCCAAAAGTCTGATCCATCTTCGATGCAAACCCACAGTGGATGTGCCTACCTTGTCCATATTTCTTTTTACATACGCTAACTCCTACCAAGAAATTCGGGTGCTAGCCCAAGCTATTACGTCTTGCTGGCAAGTCACAGGTCCGCTCTGCTCTAAAGGCTGTCCGCGCTCATTGCTCCGCGGCTACCATCCTCTCACTACCACCAGCCAGAGACTTCATGATCAGCCTCTGAACGTGAATGACTCGGATAGCATTTGACACCTTCTTCACCTCCATATTTCACATCGGTATCCACTCCCTCTTTTTCGGGCGAACGGACGTCGAAACCCTGACAAACTCTAGATTTGTGGAAACGCATAGAGGTGAGCATGAGCAGGGAGCGGCCAACCAGGGATTTCCCATTATTACTATTACATACAATCTCGAGGTATTTTGAGTAAGCCAAGGTCGCCAATATTGGGTAACGAAGCAGCAAGAAGCCCGCTCTGGCCGCTTTGCCCGCACTATCCGAGCCCGTTTGTCGTAATTCCGTGGTCGCATTGGCTGGTCACGGGTATAACTTCCTTGGGGTAGCGTCGCAGTCTTCTGCCACCGCGGCATTTGTCTACTGGCATTGACACATCGCTCCCCCAACGGCAGCCGTGGTTACCGTTGCATGCGGCACACAAAGTGACACAGCATGTAAGTACATCTCCCCAACTGCCATTTTCCCCTCCCTACCCCAACCCCAACACAGCGTGGCATATCTCCGAGAGGAGGTCGCACCCGGCCGATGGCGAGGGCCGAGGACACGGCTATGCAAAATGTATAAAGTGGTACGATAGTGAGAGGAAAGGGGTTCGGCTATGAGGAGTTCTTGTTCCAAGCAACCGAGGAAAAGATGGAGGATTTTTATCGAGAGTTGCAAGGATGGCTGCACTCATGGGCCACCTCTGTGGCACGACACGTAGCCACCAGCTTTTTGTTCTTGGCAGCACATTCATATTTCGACATTTAGATTCCTCGCCTCCATGGGCGCCATAATCATGCCATTGATCAATTCAGTGCACGGCAAACTCGATGCGCCGCTGGGAGTGAGTCGTGTTGGGCAGTGGCCGGGATTCCCCTCATGGATCGATGTTGGAGTTGCGCCTGCTACTGAGTCATTACCGACTTGGGCCTGTCCGTCAGTGCGGGGTCCGTCTGACTCGGGTTACCTGCCAAACACTGGGTGTTCGGCTCCAACACGTCAATGGATGTAGGTACTAGAGACGCCCTGCGTAAGCTCAGCATATTACATGTAGCCTTACCTGCACCCCCTTCCCAGTGTCACCGGCTGTCTCCATATTTCCTCGGTTGAAACGCCTCGCCAGCTGAGGTATTCCCTTTCTAAATCCTCTCATTCAGCCTCAACGAGATTGAGGTATTATCATGCGCAATGCCCATAAAAATCTAGAACAAAAAGTTGCAATTCGAATCCCCATTAACTAAGCTTGATTACAAGCTTTGCCAACAGTTCTCCATTCATTGCTTCTCTTCTTTTGCTGGTGTTCGATGCTTCCATTGTCGTTCGCTGCATCTGTCTAGATCGCTGCCCGCTGATTCATTGTTGATTAATTTTCCGGCCCCTCCCAGGCGCAAGTGTCTGGTTTGTTTTGTCGCCTTCTTCCCACCACCCCTAGCAGTAGCCGATGTGGTAGGGATTTTTAGTGGTCTTTTTTTCTCTCTCGGAGACAGCTGCAAAAAGCTTCTAGCGTGCCCCATCAAATATGGCAGAGGCTACATGTGCCCTGCGCGACCCCTTTTCCGCTCACCACCATTTTACGTACTATTTCGCCGGTGAGTGCGGAAACGCGATGATTTGAAGTTGAATTGAGGCACAAGCCAATGGGCATATCCCGGTCCCACTTTTGTCTTGAATGTCGCAGACTTCACTCTTAGCTCATCATCTCGTCCCGTGACCAGCCTCGCAACGTCAATCCTGCCCACGTTCAAGTTGAACGACTCACGACGTAAATGGGTAGCGCCCGAGAGAGCTATAGGCGCTGGCCCTAGGTTGGGCGAAACCACCTTCCACAGCATTTGCCATCACCAGCGGGTTAAATTGCCCAAATCAATCAGACGTGGCTCCTGGCTCCCTACCTGGCATAACCGTTCGATTCCACGAAGACTTCGTGGACCGAATGTCACCAGCCCGATGAAAATTTTTCTGGAACCCGCGATGTTTTATTAACATCGCCAGGCTTCTACGGCACAGCTCTTGGTACCGTTGGAAAGGCGCGCCGGTGCCTGCCTCCATGACGTCGCGGAGCGTGTTTTTGCCACTCTGGCCCAAGCGAGGCCTAGGAGGTCCGCAATGGCCAAGGCCTTTGCTTGGCTTTCGCAGTAATACGTGGCAGCTGGTTTGTCAAAGCGCGTCACTTGTTGATTTCAATCAAATTACCCATGCCGTTTCGGCGATCGGTACTGTTGGTCCATCAGCCCCCGGGTCGGAACATGCTGGGAACATTCGAGAGCGTGGGCAACTCTCTCCGTGTCACAGCCCTGCTACACACAGACCACCACCACGGTCTACCGACACCGGTAATTTCTTCGCCTGCTAATCCGCAACCAGCTCTATTCCATGGGTTCAGATTCGAGCTCCGAAATTGAAGAGGGTTTTCGATGACTAGCGCAAAGTGCTGATCGACCCCCAGCAAACAAGGAACAGAGAGCAAGCTAGTGTATGTGCTTGCTAGACTAGGTTGGGCAAGCTGGACGGGACTGAATTGGTCCAGGACGGGATGGCTTGTCCTACCCTCTCCCCTTTCTCGGTAGTTAGGGGAGGCTAGCTGGCTGGGTTATCAATTTGAAAATGATCCTTTCCCGCTACCGCAACAGGGCATATCATTCCTCTGAAATTATATTGGCTCTCATCCGAACAAGAGTGATTAGATTGATCTCTCGTGAGACGACGATCTGAAATCAACTACGGCTACTATTGTTTCAAGATCCGAGTATATGTCTTCAGGTAGGGCATTGTGTGATACCAAAGATGACTAGGAGCATGGAAGATTGGCCTGAACAAGGACTTGGGACTCATATTCCAAAAAAGAAGGTGTGATACAACGCGAGGGGAGTTCCAAAGAGCCTACGAATGCTGTCATCAACACTGCGTGACGACGCAGACATGTGCAAATATCGGCCTTTAGCAAAGAGGGTATTGGTCTGAAAAAGAAGGTGTGATGACAACACCAGTTGAACTTCGTAAAAGCATGGTACTCTAAGATGGATGGACCCAGAATCCTCGTGATAACGATGTGCAGTCGTATATGTCGATACTACCTGCTCTCACGTGAGGTTCGAAGGGGCTTTCGGGGGTTCTCTATGAACCGGGGTCAAGTCATATGCGCCTTACCGCCGAGATGGTGTGAATCATGTAGGACAACATTGGCGGTCAGTTGCAGATATCAAAGCTCCTTCTCCAGAGCTTCTAGACGATATATCCTTGGCATGCAACGCACAGACTCATGCTACCCCACCAGCAGTCTGTGCCAGGGTAGCTGCGACGTGCAGAACATTGAACTGCTCTATTTCTGTTATGATGTTACTCAATGACGGCACCAAGCTTCTCAGGTAAGGCGCATTCACTCCGCTACAACAGGTCATTACCAGGAATGATACGATCCTGACTCCAAAACAAGTATAAACGGAGGCCCCCGAGCCTGCCGTCGACATGAATACGGACTAAAATTGTGATACGACGCTTGTAGAGAATGTGCCGCTCATCGACATAACATTATTGCTCCATAGCTTGGGTGAAGGCAGATGAGATGAACCTTGTCCGGTGATGTAAAAAGGACTCAATGAGTCGACCGTTTCGGCAATGGCGCGAATACGGCGATGGCAAAAAACAAAGCCTAATTCATAACGAGACAAGACGACCCGCCGGTACGGCTTTAACGAGGTTGTCCTATTGGCTTCGAACCATGCAGTCATCTCCAAGGTGGCAAAATCGCGGTGTCGCCGCGTGTCATATGTTCCGTCGAGGCGGTTAGTAATAATTTGGGGAACTAGCGGCGCCAGTGCAACCGCCCTACAGTGGATGCGCCAGGGCTGCTCCCCCACAGCGGGATTTCGGTACCCTATAACAGCAGCAGCAGCCATCCCCGTTCCTGGCACTTGGCGACGCGCCCAATTGGATATTTTGCCCAAAGGGGTTATAAGCTGTCTGCGGTTGCAATTTAACTCACTTCGGCGTCTATGGCGCTAGCGATTAGCGGTGGACTTGACGACAACTACCGAGGCTGCTGGCCTGTGTTACTGCCTCTTGCGTCGTCTACTCTCATTCATGTGTTTGCCTCCTATGACTGAATTATCTCCAAGCCACGGTCATCCTTACCACACCATCTGCGGCTTCCTCCAACGTGATGGCGTGTGAGAGACGATCATGGGATATCATCATAGCTTGTTTTGTATGGTAGCACCAGTCACCACTCCGCAAAAGGGGGAGCAAGCAATGTGACGATTGGTATCAGGCCCATGAGGCAGCTTCACTTACATGGAACTACGGTGCAGTGCCTCTGGTGTGATTATGTGATCCTCGTCGTGAAACCAACGCAGACAGGAAATTGTTGCCCTAACAAGTTTCGGGCGTAGGGGGGAGCACTGCGACCAGGTCACTCGGAATCGGAGCCGGTGTGTGGAGCCTTTCCCCTCTCCTCCACCCCGTATCCCACTGCCGATGGTGGCTCTCCTCCGCCTGCAGTGCTCCGAGCTATCCTGTAGTCCACCATCACCATGCAGGCCTCCATGTAGGTCACCATTAGGCAGGTTACTAGCCATGTACGTCGGTGTCTCTGAGGTCGGTATGCATGTGCTCCCCCTCCCAATTTTCCACCTATCCTAGATACGTACCCTGGGGATTGGATATGCCGCCCACACCACCCACCAATTGGTTGTCTCAGCCCTAAGCACTGACAGAAACCTTCTACACTAGGCATGCATCATCGCTTTGCCTGGCCGAGGGAAGTTCAATATATCTGATCCTTCTGGATGGCCTCACATGCCTGCTCTGGGCATCATCACCCTTGCTTCCCGGCTATCTTTCACCCACATGCACAGGTTCGATAGGCAGGTGCCCCTCCCATTGGGTTGCAGTGCAAGAGTGCCTCCTGTGATGTGTCCTACCTAGAGGGTGATGGACGATGGACTGTGGATCTGATGCAGACGAGGACCGATGAGAGGGACCACCAAGGAAGGATGGAAGGAAGAATGGAAGCTCGTGATCGCAGCAGTGCCGCTCTCCAGCTTGCTGATGTGACCATCCCACGAACGCGTCGCACGCAGAATGCGACCCAAGCAATGTGATGGAGAGAGCTGGGAGCAAGGCGATGACTGACTTCAGCTTCACCCGGAAGAGGTGAGACGAGGCTGGCACGGGAGTGGGGGCTGGAAACAAATTGGCTGCCTCGCCTTACGGCAGAGCAGCTAGCATGTGCTGGGGACAAGGTGCGCTGGAGCCAGGCGGGAAGCTGTGCCATTGGACTGCCGCCGGGCTGGTGTGTGGCCGCGCCCCTATTTTTCCTTCCAGCAGGCTTCGACTGATCTTCGGTGCGCGTACCTGCATCGAAGGGAGGGCTGGCCCAAGATTAGATCGGGGGCTCTCAATGCACCCAGACGCAGGAACCACTTGGGATCAGGCTGCTTTGGTGCTGGCCTGTGGACAGTGCAACAGTCGGGTGGCGGTTTTTGGCCGGTTTAGTGCAGTGTCGGTTATGCCGACAGGACCAATCCAGCGCCCAAACAGGCAACCCCAGGTCAGCATACGCCATCGCTCTCCCCCGAATCTCGACAGCTATTCCACCGCGAATTATGGGCCGCTCAGCGACAGCAAAGCAACCGGCCCAGTATCACGATGGGCTTCATGGGGCCAGCTGCATGGGTGCCCGCGCTCGCGAGAGGCACAGAAACATCCTTTCCCACTCCTAATGAGATCCGGAGCCATGCCCTATCCCCTTCCGGCCAGAGATTGGGATGCTTGGGCCTCGCGCTGCTCTGCTCTCGCATCGGGCCGCCGGCCTGGGTGATGAGGCAGGGTGGATGATATCCAGGGGCTATCATGGTCGACTTTCCCGTTTGCGAGGCACAGTCCAGGTTGATATAATAGCAAGAGCCTGTCGCTATCTTCCTTTCACCTTCTCGTACATGGCCGATCCAAAATCCCAACGCTTCAACCATCCGGCAGCCCAGGCCTACCCATCGCCAGAACCTCATCCTTCAGCGCACATACCAACTCACCTGAACCGTGCGGTCTCCACCATCACCAACCGTTCGGGTCCAGCTCTATTTACCTATTCAAGACGACAGCAGCCAAGCATAACAAGCTGTCAGAGCAGTATGTAAACCATAGCATCCCTCCCAGTAGCCCACCGTCCCCAAACAAACCGCCTGAGCACCTCGTTCTTGACATGATATATCCAACACCATCACCGCAACGGATATCAGTCTACACAGAGCCTCCCGGCTTACACACACATACCTCTTCCTCTGACTCACCCATTCACTCATCCACAGCACACCTGCTCATGGGGTCATGGCCATCAGCTAACATGGCAAAGCCAAGACTCGCCACCACTCAAAATACTCAAGCACAGGCATCTGAAATCACATCCGGCACAGGAGGATCATGTAGCAAAGAGTATCAGTTGGAAAAGAAGAAAACGACGAATTCAGAAACTAGATACCAGCTTGTCTGTAGAACGACTTAGAAGAACCAACCCCTTATATTATACATCATGCCTTCTCGACGCTCCCACACCAACTCTCACCACGGCTGCTTGCAGTGCAAGGCCAAGAAAGTCAAGGTAAGGCAGACAGCCTCTTTATTTTAGCAAGGTACAAAACATGCAGAGTTCTCTAACATTCAATTCCTAATTATAGTGCGACCAGCTCCAACCGCAATGCTCTCGTTGCTTGAAGAAGGGCACGGAATGTGTTTATCGCCACATCATGACATCCTACAACCCATTCCCCCCAACCCCGGCTCAGAGCTCGTCTGGGTCCTCACTGCAGACCCAAAGGCACATCGACTTTGTCTCTGCCTCGACTGGCACCATGTCCTCTACCTCGGCGCCTACATCTGCATATGCTACATATGGAACGCGGCCTTCGCCCAGCCATTCGGCACCAGGGGGCAGCTCTGCCCGGTCGCCGGCCAGCATCACCAGTGTTTCCACCAATTCGAGTGCACACACGGTGGCGACTGCTCCCTTGCCAATAACCTCTCCACCTTTGACGCATCAAATGAGCTCCCAGGGCCAGACTGAACAGTTCCTCATGTTCCACTATAACACCAACCTGGCAATCCCTGGCATGGCTCCCATTATCAACCCAGACGATTTCCAGTCCATTAATTCGTCCATTCTCTACTACGCCAACACTCACCCTTACGTTCGCCATGCCCTACTTTCGTTCTCTGCCCTTCATCTCGCGTCTATCCATGCGGTTTCAGTGCCCGCGCATGGATATTATCTCGAGTCAGCCTTGCACCATAAGGCGGTGGCCCTCGAGCTCTACCGGCCGGAGCTCAATTCGGGGGTGACCCCCGAATCCGGCAACCCACTGCTTACAGCATGCACAATCTTCATCGCCTGTGCTTTTACCCTGCCGGCAGCGGACCCAGACTATAGGACCGGGTATGACCGCATTGAGCTGCTGGCCCAGGTCTCCGGTCTCTACCAGGGCGCCACTGCTCTCTTCCGCATGGGCATCTATGGACCCTATCCCCAGCAGCACGAAATGGCCGCTGCAAATATAACTCTCGATTTCCCCTGGCAGGAGCTCGAGGCCTCGCTGCAGGTTACTCTTCGCACCGCCGAATCCATCCGGCCAAGGTCCGAACAGGAAGACAGCCGCAAGGCTGTGCTGGTCCATGCAGGGCAGAAGCTCCTCAAGTCGCTGCATCTCGCATTCGGCCCAAAGAGGAACTACCACGCCTTCTGCATCTGGCTGGGAGTAGTCAAACCCGGCTTCGTCGACCTCATGTACGCCCGAGACCCCTTCGCGCTCTCGCTCGTTGCCCACTGGGCCATCTGCCATCGCCACTTGAACACAATGTGGTGGGCCCGCGGGTGGCCGTCCGCGGCGGTCAGGACCATGTACGATGCCACCGACTACGATCACAGATATCTCCTCGACTGGTGTATGTCTAGGGTGGAAATGGACGAGTCCTATGCTGCGGCGCAGCCCTCGCCTTTTGCTTCGAGACCGGGTCCGTTCTCGCCCAGAGGCTTTTGATTAATTTCTAATCACCATGTCCTTTTTCTCTTTTTAACTTCTTTTGTCTTTTTTTATTTTAATTTACTAGGAAGGAAAAGAACGGAACGGACAGGGACTTTTTGTATTCTCTCTCTGTATGACTTGACGGACTTTAATGATTCTATAAAAACGGTTGGGATATTGGTATCTCTTTGGATTTCACTTTTTTGTCTCTAATATACACGGATATATCTCCTACTATTACCATCATCATCATATTATTACACACCGCTGCTTGTACCCAGTGAAAATGAGAAAAAAAAACATTTCGCCACGGATGGCACCCCAAGCATTGTCGTTGAAAAAGCAATGCCGGTGAGGTCCGTGTTCGACGGCACAGCTCGTGACCCGGCTGGCTGCGCGAGTGCGGCATGGGCACGCCATTCGCCCCGACTAAAAAATACCACTTTCCTATTAATATAAACACCTCTAGGCCGTCAGCGTCGATGATAGTCGACGGAAAACCCGCATCGAGGAGGGAGGACCATGTATTGTTGCTTTGCAGGAAGGCAGCCAAGCGACTGACATAAAACATGGCACACCCAGATCTAGTGTGAATTTCAGCACAAAATCAAAATAATTCAATCCGGTAATGAACATAATATTGAATTAAATACTATAGAATAGTATACTACTTTCTTATTATTGTGTTTAGTATTATCATCAAGAAGATAAGTTCCCTGACTTATATGAAGCAAACCCCGGTCCAGACATGGTCTTCAGCGTTCCATACCCATCGCAAGCACTTGTGTGCCATGTTTTATATCAGTCGCCTGGCAGCTAAGTACCTCGTCGGCGCAGAAACAGCGCAAAGGTACTTGAAGCGCAGTGGACCATTGGAGGGGCAGCAGGATGTACCTTTTTGGCATAGGCTGCCCGCTCCTGGCCTAGACCAATGCTCAATCTGGGGCAACCAAACATGATAGCGGCCAGCCAAAAAAAAATTCTGGATAGTGATCCAGCGCGGCAAAAAAAAAGTCAACCTTCTCTATTCCCCCATGCAGCCAAGGTAGAAGTGCAGCGACCACCTCCAGCTCAGTATCGCTTTCTACCTTGAGCAACGACTTCAGTTTCTAGATCTAGGTAAAGTTGGTTCTGGGTCAGAATGGATGTACATCGTTGTCGTTTCGTGCCGTTCCAGCCTTCGGCGATCAACGCCATTGCTTTCTCTCACCCCAAAACGAGAAGCTCCAAGCATACCAACCTCGCGCGACTCGCCATTGGGCGCGCAAACGGTGACATTGAGATTTGGAACCCTTCAAACGGAGCCTGGCACCAAGAGCAGATCATTCGAGGCGGCAAAGATCGAAGCATAGACGGTTTGGTCTGGGTCAATGAGTCCGACCAGGATCTTGGCGACGGAAGAGTCGTGGTAGGCAGATCGCGCCTCTTCAGCATCGGCTACACATCGACAGTCACAGAATGGGACCTCGAGAAGGGAAAGCCGAAGCGACATGCCAGCGGTCAGCACGGCGACATCTGGTGCATAGCGGCCCAGCCATCGGGTCCCTCCAGCGACAAGGCAGCCCCGAACTGGGCCGTGCAAGAACCCCAGGCCTCGAACAAGCTCATCGCCGGCACAATTGATGGAGAACTTGTCATATATTCGATCGAAGATGACGATCTCCGCTTCCAGCGAGTGGTGGTTCGGTCTCCCACTAAGAAAGCCCAGATGGTGAGCATTGCTTTCCAGTCACGCAAGGTCGTCATTGTGGGATGTTCAGATAGCACGATTCGCGCCTACGATATTACAAAGGGCCACCTGCTGCGACGGATGACTCTTGGTTCGGATCTTATTGGTGGTTCCAAGGAAATCATTGTCTGGTCCGTCCAGTGTCTCCCGGGGGGTAACATTGTGTCCGGAGACTCGACCGGCCAGCTGTGCATTTGGGATGGCAAGACGTACACACAGACGCAACGTATTCAGAGCCATAAGCAAGATATTTTGAGCTTGGCGACATCAGCAGATGGGACAGCCATCATGAGTGGCGGCATGGATAGAAGAACAGTGCTCTACAAACCTAACGGGCAACGTTGGAGCAAGGTTTGGGGGAGAAGATATCATAACCATGATGTCAAGTGCATGGCTACCTTCGAGAGCGGACGCCTTAGTGTTGTCGTTTCAGGAGGTTTGTTGAACCCACTCCCTCATCCTCAATCTCTTTTCGACAATCATCTAACTGACTTTCAATGCAGGTCCCGATGCCAACCCCGTTGTGATGCCCTTGAAAGAGATGGGACGTGAAAACCACCGAGTTATCTCGAACCTACCGCAACAACCCCCGATCGCAAGTGCCCGCAAAGCTCGGTTTATTATCAGTTGGTGGGAGCGAGAGGTCCATGTATGGATTCTTCGAAAATCAGCGAATGATATCATCAATTCGGGGTCGGAAGGCAGCGACATATCTCAAAACCGAAAACTACTAAAAACAATTGTCGTCAAGGGGGACTCCAACATTTCCGACGCCTCTATTAACGAGGATGGCACTCTCTTGGTAGTGTCGAGCTCGACCGACGTCAAAGCCTTCCAGCTCCAACACAACAATCCCGTAAAACCTTCCGATGTACAATTGAGCTCTATTGAGCTTCCCGGTAGTTTGACAAGATTAGGTGCATCGCAAGTTCAGCTATCACCTGATGGCTCTTGGGTCTGCCTTGTTCAGGAAGGCCATCGGGTCACAGTGGCCGAGATTCAAGCTACTGAGGGCAAATTCAACTTCTCGTCAGACAAGATCGGCCACTTGAGACGACTCGGTCGCCACATCCCTCGCTACATCCAGAACGGAGGCCTCGGAAGCTACGATCGGACCATCACAAACATTGCTTTCAGCGCAGATTCCAAGATGCTCGCGGTGGCAGATCTGGCTGGGTATATTGATACTTGGGTTTCGCTTGACCAAGGGGAGGAGTCACAAAATGGCACGGGCGAGCCAGCAGATGACAGCGCTTCGGGTTCTGAAAGCGAATCCGAGGGGAGCGGGGATGAGAGTTCTGGTGACGGTCTTTCACTTCGCTGGGTACGCAATCCAAATGCCAGGCTCCTCCCTAAACTCCCATCCGCGCCGGCAGTTCTCTCCTTCTCGGAAGACGTACCCGCCACTGTTGATGGTGTGAGGGATGGCTCTGACGATTACTCACTTCTTGCTATCACGGGTTCTTGGAACATACTTGTCTTCCACCCTCTCGAGGGTACCTTGACACCTTGGTCTCGACGAAACCCCCGTCGCGCACTGCCCGCTCCTGTTCTTGACCTCCTCGATCTACCCAAGGGTGTCACGTGGCAGGGTTCTCGGGCTTGGATCTACGGCGTGTCCTTCCTAGTAATGCTTGATTTAGACAAGGACTTGCCCAAGGTGGCGGAAAATTCGGAAACTTCAGTTGTCCCCGCAGGAACAAAACGGAAGAGAGTCGGCCCAAGCACGGGCGCTGGCGGCAAAATGTTGCAGAGCAACCTCATACCTCACAAAATCCTTAAGCACGTGGATGGACAAGAGGAGGACGTCGAGATGGAGGACGTCCAGCGTGGCGACGAGAGCAACAGTGATGATGACGAGTTTGATGCCGAGCTTACGCAAGTCCGCAGTGGAAACAGCGTCGGTAATGGCGTCGGCCCAGCGAGCCTTGATCTCGCATCCCAAGATGCCCAGCAAAAAGCCTGGTGGTTAACCTACAAGTATCGGCCAATATTCGGCGTCGTTCCACTTGAAGGGAATGAGATTGCCCTGGTGGAAAGGCCCACATGGGATGTGGAGGCAGCTGATAGATATCTGGGGAAGTACGAGTAGGAAAAGGCAAGGCCATGTTTACGTAGATGCTTTGATTGCAAGGCTGACAGTTTTCGGGACTTAAATCATAGAACCTGGCAATATATTGGCGTTTGGGTTACATATACTGTTCGACTGCTTGGGATTATCAATTCTACTACAGGGACTCGGAACAACCGACCATTGACAATTGTGATATCGATGAGAAAATAATTGTGGCAATGCTACTAGGTACGTCACGTTCTTAGGCAGATATTATATCCATGTGCATAAAAAAAAAAGGCAGAGCACACAGGACAACGTTGCACGCCTTTTAGCCCCCAAACAAGTACGTGTACTCGACAAGGTAGAAGCATGCGAATCCGAATCGAGGGTAGCCTTGTTTGATCGTGCAACTCTACATGTTCGCATCTATTGCAACCGGTTTACGAACTGATTCTACTGTGCCACAGGGTAGCCTCGCTTGAATTGAAATTTCCAGAGCTTGCCAGACACCTCGTTTGACGTTACGTAGCGCGGGCCCCTACAGCTTCGCGGCAAATACGCCAAGCACCAGGTAAAACGGCTTGGCGGGAGGGGCAACAGGGGTCCGAGTGCATCTGTAATTTACATTTTCCCCATCCGAATCGGCTAGTGCCTAACCAACAGGTTCGAATTTTGTCGTAGTCCGAGATTGGCTATGTTGTCGCACTCGTACAGGCTGCGTACACGCACGCGTGGCTCCAGCTGTTGCTGGCCTTGGCATTGAAGGATCACGAAACGGAGAATCAGAATGTCTGTCGATTCCTCCTCGAACTCTAGACTTTGTATCCCTGCCAAAGAAACAACAGAGCCGCACCGGTAGAGGTTTTTTTTTTTTTTTTTTTTTTTTTTTTTTTTTGGCAAGAAGCTTGAGTCTCGAGCGGCCATCTTGGCAGTGGTGGGTTGATCATCACCAGCTGGATCAGGACGCGCAATGCGGCTCAATCCTCAAACCGATCAGCATTTCAAGGTGCCCGATAATGATTCGCATCTCCTGCCAAGATCTGCATCGTCCTGGATGGCAAGGAACCCTTTAGTGCCTCAACCCCACAAAAGTACACATCTCGTCCCCTACAAATGTGTAAACGAATCATGGTGATTGCGTAGCGGCTGGCGAAAGTATCTGACGGACGGTTCGGGGGGAACCGATCGATGGCACACAGCCACGACTCGGGGCCTGCTCCTTTTGATAGATGTGGCTGATGCGGGCCAGGACGGTGGCGCACAGCAAGCAGCACCGCCTGGTTGGCCTTCAAAAAATCTTATTAATTAAATTGTGCTCAGAAAAGATCCCGATGGACTGTAGCACAAAGTCCGGAAAAAGGATGGGTCAAGCCAAAGTCACGCACAGGCTGTGCCACGCTCAAATTGGACGACAGGTCAGCGCCTCGTCATCGCCCATCTAGGTTTGCTGATGATGGAGCTGGTAGGTACAGGTACTTGCCGCTGCGGCTGCGCAATCCCAACTCTAATGCCCTGGCCCCATTCCGAACATCTGTACTCGCAAGCTGGAGGGTACCTCTGCTGCCTAGCATCTGCTGCCGGAGTGGGCAACCCGGCGGCTCTATACTGGAACTGTTGAACCTGGATAGTGAAGCCTGATACCCAGGCGAATATTCCTAATGTGAGAGCTGCCGTAGACCGACTCCTTTCGATCTTTCGATCAATTCTATTTGGATGACTGACCAACGCGCTGGTACGGAGGAAAGTGCTGGGTACCTGGCTATTTCTGCCTCATCGGGGCAGTGATGACGCTAACCGCACGCAGCGCTGGGCTGCTGAGGGACAAGGGCTGAGGCCACCCAGCGTCGATTCTATTAGTAAATGGGACAAGTAGCTGTACTTCCTGCCGGGCTATGCGGAGCCCCTGTAGGCGATGCACGGCGCTGCTGATTGGCTGCAGCCCAAAGCTGACGCGTAAAGGACCACCACCAAGACGCTTGGAGGCGACGCAGACCGTCCCATGGTGCCATCCACGGGCGGTCCATTATGGATGTGCTCTGGCCGGGGCCCCTCCCTCCTTCCTAGTCGCCATTACCCATCTCAAACTACTACAGGTAGAATCCTTTTCCCAGCAAACAACCCGCTTCGATAGCAGCCGCGCATCACCGTCTCTCTGAATTGAGCACAGGTTGTGATCAATTTAAAAAACCGTCCGCCCTCAGATCTCTTGATACCGCTGGTAAAGGCGCGGGCCAATCACTGGACGATAGGCGCTTAGGGGAGCCTGTGGCGAAACTCGAAGAGGCCTACGAATCCCCTAGCTGACGACGACGAGAACGCACCACACACGACGACCAGCTTGCACAGGCAACACTTTAGAACTCCGTCGCCGTTCCTCACCTAGGATTTAATACATCACCTACCTGAACACCACTAGACATTTGGACATATCCCCTCAACGTCAGACCTGGCTATCACGGACACAACCGCCCACCATGGCCGGCCATGAAACGCACTTCGGGTCGAATAACCCTTCGAACGGGGACTATGGAGAGGAATGGGCTCACGACCTACGCATCAAGTTCGAAGGCTTGTTGCGTGACAAGCGAATGAACGACCTCCGTAACACATCTCGACATGCCTCACCAACCCCAGGCTTGGGCGAGCGTGCGTCCAGTGCCAACCTCCGAGCACCTGGCCACCACTCCCAAGAACGTCCAACAACATCTGGCGGACCAACGACTCCTCCATCTTACTCTGCTCTTCGCCATCTCCCCAAGATCCCCACAGCACCTGCAGCAGGCGATCGAGACTCACAAAAATTCCGCAACCTGCTCATCGGTCTATCGTTGACCCCCGGCAAATACGAGAACCCTGGATTATTAGATGAGGCATTGCAGATTATCCCCCTTGATCGGATCTACAGCGAGGCAGAGGAGGAGACGCAAGTTTTGCAGGCCGAGGCGGAGAGTATGGGTGACGGCCGGAGACCGGAATGGGGCTACCAAGACTGCGTTATTCGAGCCCTGCTAAGGTATGTTCTTTTTTTCTTGCCTCTCGTTCGAGGCCACGTTCTGATTCGTATTCTCTAGATGGTTCAAGCGTTCATTTTTCACATGGGTAAACAACCCTCCTTGCCAGCTTTGCTTATCTCCTACCATCGCACAAGGGATGACTACACCCACGCCAGACGAGAGTGCCTGTGGCGCTTTGCGAGTAGAGTTATACAGGTGCTCAAACCAGTCATGCGGTGCCTACGAGCGATTCCCACGATACGGCGATGTGTGGCGACTGCTTCAGACGCGCCGAGGAAGAGTGGGAGAGTGGGCGAACTGCTTTAGCATGCTTTGCAGGGCCGTTGGTGGTCGTGTGCGATGGGTATGGAACGCCGAGGACCATGTCTGGACGGAGGTTTACTCCGAGCACCAGCGCAGATGGGTCCACGTTGATGCGTGCGAGGAAGCTTGGGATAACCCACAGCTATACACCAACGGCTGGGGCAAAAAGATGTCTTATTGCATTGCCTTCTCTATTGACGGCGCGACCGACGTAACCCGACGATATGTTCGCAAGGCAGAGCATGCAACCGAGAGAAACCGATGCCCAGAGGAGGTGCTACTCTACATCATGGCCGAAATCAAGAACCTGCGCCGGGCCAATATGAACAAAGACGAGCGATTCCGGCTCGAGAAGGAAGATCAGCAAGAAGATCTCCAGCTCAGAGAATACGTGGTTGCTACCATTGCCCAAGCCGTCACCGACCTCGTTCCAGGAGCCAGCTCTTCCAGCGGTGGCAGACAACAGACTGTCCCCGGCCAAGACCACAAGCTTCCAGCGGAGCAGCCAGCTCGACAAAATGGTTCCCAAGGAACAGTGGCACAACCTCGAGGCCAATACCAACAGCCACCCTACCCCCCACACCATCGACGGGATTACCATTAACCCTTTTTAACCTTTCTTATTCTACCACCTTTACATGAACAGCTGTTCTAGTATACACAACCATTTACCATACGCCAACAACCGTCGATCACTTCCATGATAAACCGACAACACATACGATGATGATAATATACGATTTCGTTGATATGCCGCCAACGATACATTCTCAGTCGCTCACACATTTCTCCTTTAATCCTCAACTATCACCAGCAATAACATAGACTTGGCGTTCGTTCCATCATCAAGTCATCTATCGAAACGGCACGCCTATCATTCTTGACCACACTTGTTTTCTTTTGTCCTTTCCCTTATTTGTGTATGTATCTTCAATATACGGCTGTCTTCTTGGATGCCCTGGTATTGGGCAGGTGTCTTGGGGGAGACGATATGCAAGGGAACCACTTGCGGACATTTACTTTTCCTGGTTACGGGAAGGCCCGGCTTCGGCCTTCAGATGTGCCTGTGGCGTTGACGGTTGCTTTATTCGCTTTGGGATAGCATAAGCGATTCAATATGGGCATGGGGTCCATGGAGAAAAGGAGAGGAATTCATTTTAAGACCTGGATTAGTAGTAGAGACAACGCAGAATGCTTGTCCTTATATATGTTTACCATTGAAACATGATTTGGTTTTAAATCACCTTTTGACAACTTATATGAAAGTGATTGAGCTGTGATGCGCGAGCCACCATCATTTCCTTAGGTGGTCTCAATTCGGGATGCTCTGCTGAAATGCGGAAACAAGCGCTCATGATTTTGAAAGCAAAGCGAAGAACATCTTACCGCAGGGGGTAGATATATGCTTGTGAGTATTTTACTTTATTATATTCTCTATAATTGCTGCTGAGAACTAGGTGTTTCTTCGTTTATTTGGGTGTGGCATTTGGGTGTGGCATTTGCTGTGTCACTCACGTAGGTGCCCAACACACCAGAAGGGCAGACATGAGGAGGTTCAGCACGTGACCACCCCTCATCAACAGCTTCGAACAATGGATGATTCATTCGAAGCATCTACCTACCTCAAGACATTACTTCGTTTAGAATCAGAGTAAATCGCCCTGTTTAGGATATTTTCGGAATTCGCAAAGTATTGCCGTTCGCATCCCAGCCAGAGACCGCAATCATGGGGAGCGTTAAACAAAGCGGGAATCGGCACTTACGTCAACTAGGTGTTAATGGAGAACCAGGCCCCGGGCTAGGCAACAGCGCATATGCTCCTATTGATCTCACACAGGATTCTTCGGAAGATGAATATGCTGCTGGAAATTCGAAAAAAAGACGCCGACCAGATGAGGAATGCCAGGGTCGGGGTGCATTATCACTTAAGAGGGCTATTGCTACCCCAACTCGAGCTCATCCACCATCATCACCGGCATCCACCAAGGGAAATAAGGATGGGGTTATTCGAGAGCCCTCATCCGAAAAGAGGTTACGAAGATTTAGACCGCAGCCGCCACAGAGTTTCGGTGATGTCCTCTACCGCGCCACCTCGCAGAGATTCTTTGTCCTGGAACGAACGAGAGCTGGGACGGAGGACTGCCCGGAAGAGATCGTTGAGCTGACAGGCTCAACGGGCAATATATATACCGTCTTCATCGGGCTTGTGCCTCGCTGCGACTGTCCTCATAGCAAGAAGGGAAATCAGTGCAAACATATCATATTTGTTCGTTTGCCTTTTGTTCTTTGTTTCGGGACAGCTGTACTGACCCATACTAGGTGATGAAAAAGGTGCTTAATGCGCCCTATCATCTCGTCTATCAACTCGCACTGCTCAAGTCCGAACTCATCGAGATCTTTCAATCCGCCCCACCTATTTTGACGTCTCCATCTGAGACTCAGGACAAGAATCGCAAGTCCCTGGATAGTGACTGTCCGATCTGTTTCTCGGAATTTGACAAGAGCCGCCCCAAGTCCATCGTATGGTGCCGGGCTGCCTGTGGCCAGAATATGCACCAGGAGTGCTTCCAGACCTGGGCCCGGTCGAAAATCGGGAGGCCGACGTGCCCCATGTGCCGCAGTGTGTGGGAGGAGGACGAGGGCACCGCGAAGCAGGTTTCCAAGTCGCAAGGCAGACTCAGTGAGGGCTATGTGAATGTTGCAACCCAGCTTGGGATCAACAGCCACAGAGGTGTGTCTACATCTTATGGGTTACTCTGTTGCTGTGCTATCTGCTGACCACTCTGTGACAGATACGAGCACATATTCTGAGTGGTATTTCCGACCATCTTACGGCCGAAGACCCTATGGTCGAAGATGAGGGACACCTCCCGTGGAGATTTTAGAGTCAAAACTCTTTGCTACCTATAATATTAAGTCCGACGCAGAAAGGCAGCTTTTCAGTTTGTAGTGGCAATCTTGAAGCATCTTCGAATCGTATCAACCGAACTTTGATCCGGAAATAAGCATGCCTGCCGAAACTACCCTGATAGCTAACGTGCGTGCCGGGTGATGTGGGATTCATATTGGCATTTTTATCTGCTTCAAGCGCGAAGGAAGCTTTAGGCAAAGGGAACTTACATTCTCGGCGTTGTCCTCTAGACATTGAGGCTATATGTGACATTCCGGCCACTGAAACTAATGCAATCTTATATAGCATGCGAGTGGCCCTGGAAGCTTCAGCAGCGCTTACAAGGTGTCGGGACTTGGGCGGAGAGGTATAAGAGGTCATACTGCGGGAGCAAAGCACGGCGATGCAGCCCCGGCAATTCGGGTGTTAATGCTCGTGTTGTTGGATGCCGTCTAATACCAGCTAGGAAGAAAGAAACAAAATTAAAATAATCAATTGGGGTTTTATGTCATTGACAATATGCGGTGTCATAGGGCGGGCGTCTGGTGGGGTGTCGCGCGAAACACTCAACGCGCTGCGAGTTACTAGTCGCGTGTATGGGCGCGTCCCCTGCCAGCTGACTCTGTGTCCTCCCAGCCTCTTGCCTTATATTAGATGTTCCCCATTCTATCAATCTCTCCCTCCGCATCTAAACCACAATAGAAAATTTACTTATATTCATTTCAATTGGGCATACTGTCTCTCATAATTCATTCTCACACATACAGCCATGGAGTTGAAACGAAAGCGATCTTTTTCCTCTGCCCTGAGCTCTCCCAGCTCCTCCCTATCCAATTCCCCTCCACACGACCGGGCAATGATGATGTCCATGATCACGTCTCCGCTCCTTCACAGCCGCACAATGAAACGGTTTCGCAACAGCCGCCCTTCTGAGGAGGAGGTCCATGGTAAGTTTTTATGTTACAGCTCGACTCATAGTCTCCACATACTCATTCTCCTCTCCCTACAGAACGAACTCTCGGCCTCCTTTACTCAGCACAGCAGAACCCGGCCATGGTCCCGGAGCCGGCACCCGAATCTCTCTCGTTGAACAGCACATCTGGCCGACAACAACAGTCACTCCATCGCTTCTGGAACATCAATTCAAGACCTTCTGCTCAAATCGAAACCACGGCCATGGCGAGCTTCTCCCCAACTGCGTGCGAGGACTGCGGCGCCGGCCTGGGGGCGTCCGGCCAAGACGACGGGATGGACATCGACTCCGCCGGGTTTGACGACGACACGGCCTGCGGAGCTTGCGGAAAACACGTCTGCTTCAGCTGCTCGGTGAGCAACCTCGGCGAGCAGAAGCGGTGCTTACAATGCGCCGGGCCACTTCCGACTCGGGCCAGCTAAGTGCGGAGTGGGACGTGTCGAGTGGTGCCGGATCATGAAATCGGAGTTTTGAAGGGTTTAGGCAACTGTGGTTTGGAAGGGAATCGGCGTTCTCCATCGGTTTTGGCGCTTGTGGTGTTCATGGCAGGGTATTTCAGGGATTCATCGGGAGCGTGTGCTTTTTTGGGATTGACACTTCATGCACCGGATCAGTTATAATGATCGGTATTGGTGAACCATATACCACATACAATTACACGAATCAATCAGTTCAAGTTATCATCAATTTTTTTTCAAATGAGGAAAACGATATATTAAAACATAATAAAGATTTATCTTGGCAAAGAAATCAACCGCGTCGGCGGGTAGTTGGCCCCTTCTTGGAAGGAGTGCTGGAGCTGGAGGCAGAGGCAGCGTCAATGGGGACCGCCTTGCGCTTTCCCTTGGCCTTCTCGGAGGGTGCATTCCAGTAAAAGGCCATCTGTAAAGCAAGGACGGCATTGAGGATGAAACCAGAGACACAGCTGAAAAGAATGAGCTTGTCATCAACCTCCTGGAGAGTGGTGAAGATGCGGGAGAGGGAACCAGCAAGGTAGTTGAAGACCTATTGACAGATTAGCTGTGAACGGAGGAGTGGAACACCATGCTGCTCGAACATGGTGCAGACCAAGGGGGTTACTTACAGCAAAAGCGCTGAGCTGGCCAGTTCCGCCCTGCTGGTAGATGGCAGCGATCTGCGGCAGCTTGCTGGCAACGCCGAGAGCTGCTGCGCCTGCCTGCAGGTAGCTCAGTGTCTGCATGTTGAACACATTTTCGGTGAAGAGGGCACCGATAGCTCCAGCAAGGGCGGCAACGAGAACCGCGGCATAGCTCGCCCGTCCACTGTAGTTCAGTACCAAGACCGAGATGATGACGTTCTGACCAAGGATCAGAGCAGTCTCGCCGTATGTGCTGAATGGGAATCCGTTTCGGAAGTTGTAGGCCAGAGAGATCAGGTAGGCGCTCGTCTCGAGGAGGTAGGAGAGGAACGACACGCCAGCAGCCGACTTGGAGTTGAGGAGCTTGAGAATCTGGGGGACCTTGACGATGGACGAGGCGGCGATGATGCCAATTCCCAGGCCTTTGCTGATGGCGAGCTTGAGGCAATCCACATCCTGGAGGTTCACATCGAGGAGCAGCGTCTTGTAGCAGGTCTCGCCGATGATGGACACTCCAAGGTCGCGGATGGGCGCCGGGAGGTTGTGGGTGATGGGCTGGACGGCGGAGCGAAGCACATCCATCCTGGGCGACTTTTCGGCAAGAACGGGAGGTGTGGTCTTGAGGGTGGATGGGTGATCGGCCGAGAGATCCTGGGAATTGCCTCTGTCTGGAGAATTTGTGGTGGTTGACAAACAAGCAGTCAAAGCTGATCAATGGTCAGCCGACAGAAGAATTCTGAACACGGTTAATGGAAGGCACGCGAACCCCAGCACCATGTCCCCTAGCAAGTGGGCTTGGTGGGCTGTTGGCTGCCCAGCCTTAGCTGCCTACCGTGCCCCCACCGGCCACTACGTATCGTCCATGTCAAGCAGTCAGTTCTCACAATCACCCAACGGACAGTATCCTGATGACATCAGGTGGGTTTGGCATGAGGCCAGCATGCGCCTATTTCCTGCTTCGAGCCAGGTATGACGGCCCCGATGCCACTTTGCATCTATCGGCAGAAGCACGACGCACGACGCGAAAGCGGGATTGCTGGAGCTGCGCCTTGCAGAATCTCATTTGTGAGCGCTATCACAGTCGCAATACGGCCTGTGGTTCGGTCGCAGAGAGGCTCAGCAGGTGGTATTCATCACCTCTGCGATTACTTAGCAGGCAGGGCAAGGTGGCATTAGTCACTAGCGCTCGCTGTACCTTGCTGTGTCACCGGCGATCCCATCCATTTCTATTAACGTCCACGGACCGCGCATTGCTACGGGTAGGTAGGCGCCTGGGGAGGGGCCTACACCAAGGCAGCGATTACCCCATTGCTCCAAGCCCCAGGACCAAGACGACGCCAAAATGCGGCCCTTAATTGGGCCTACTATGAAGCGACAGTCCCATGCCAAGGTTGGCAGTTTAATAAATGCCCTCGACGTTAGGTTAGGCTGAATCGCCTGGCTCAATCAGACGAGAATGGCATCTTCGTTCTCGTTGTCTAAATGATTTTGTCCTAGAGCTCCCTGATGGGACGGAAGCAGATGCGTCATACGTGAGGATTCCACAGACTTCCATCCATTGCAGGCACAGCGTAGAGGCCACTTAGTAAGGCAGACGGAGGCATGCATGCATCAAACGCATTGTGCATCAAGTGTGCGCACCCTCCGGCGGTATGTTGGAAAAGCGTCGAAACAAGGATGCACGTGTCAGCCCCCGACGGGACTCCGTTGGGCTGTCCATTATTACCAACAGACCTGACCACTCTCCACTACTGCTAGGCACAGCTAGTCGCATCGATCTGCCCATCCATCTCACAATACTGGCCAGCTAGGAAGGGACCTGGCACCGGGGTGGGAGCCTATCCGAGGGCCAGCGCTTACTGCTTGGGTGCTGGAGGCAAACAATACCATGAACGAATGCCCGTAAGAGTGAAACCGCAGAGGCGAGTCCTGGCAGCATACCCAATCTCGACGATCCCTCGACTTAGCAGCTCGTGTGCGCCACTCATTCTGACCTGCATACATACATAGATAGATCGATCTGCTCACCCGCCTGTTCCTTCTCCATTTTCTGGCTGGAGGTTTGACTGCCCGCCTGATGCCGGCCACCTGGTACACACTCTCTGCATTTTCAAGCACCGGCCCCGCGCCGTTTTAAGGCCCTCCCAACCATACATTCATCATCATGAAGTCAGCCAGCGGCGATGCGCCGCCGTCGCAAGACTCGAAGCCCTCGAGTATGCAGTATACCTGGATGTTCGAAGGCAACAATGCCCCTACCAAACAACTCGACGCATTATTAAGAGCCATCGCACATCACATTGTATGTACCCAGTTCGTCATCGAACACTGCCGCCCTCCGTCCCTCGTCTGCTTTCTTGAGCCTCCAACCTGGCTGCTTGCTAACGGCAACTTTGTATCAGACGCGCGAGATCGGTGACAGAAACGATCCGCATCTAACCCCGAAAAAATTGGCCGCTTTCTACAAGGCCGTTGGTGGCGACTACGATTGTGAGCATTGGCTGTATCTTTACCTACGATGGAGCATGTCGCTAACCCAGGCTCTCTCTTCACAGCCCTCTTCGACAAAGACGACCATACGATATCTTCCATGTGGCAGCTCACTGGCTGCCAGCATTCCTTACAACCTACAGACAACGATTACGCGCCACCCTCGATCCCCGCCTTGACGTCCAGAGGCTTCTCTCGATGGGAGTCTCTCGAAATCCTCCTGGGTCCCGAAGAGCATGTGCCATTCTTGCAGTACGCTGTCAAGAACTGGAACTTGAAGAACCTCGAAACCGGAGAGGCTTTCCCCTCTGATCTACCCAAGAACGTGTTCCCAGCTCAGCCTGACCCCGACGTCGATCGCTGGCATGAGGACTGCGCGGCCAATCTGTGGAAGGAGGCGTCGAGCGAGGATCTGCCCAAGGTGACGAAATCCGAACCTGCACCTGAGACATCGTCGGGCCCCAAGTTTGCCTATCCCAAGAATGCGGACGGCCACCCGTACCCCAGAGGACAACGCCCAGTCTCATTTACCCATGTACATGGACCGCCACGGCCCTCAGCGGCCGCACACCACTCGACTGGCCGAATGCCGAGCAGAACTCCGGAAATACCTCGTCGCGAAAGCCCGCCCTCGCGCGAACGTGAAAGACGAAGAAGCTTCTCCGACTACCCATCCTCCACTACACAAGAAAACTTCCCCTCACATTCATACCCACCTCCCGCCCCTTCAGCGGATGCCAATTTACGACGGCCACCTACGCAGGCACGACGACACAGCCATCCTCGGCCACTTGGCTCTGATTCATCTGATGACGAGGAGCAGCCCAACCGACGACCCCAGAACTCACCACAGGTACCTCACAACAGGCGGTACCCTCCATCTGTACAACCCTCACCCAACCCCGGTCGTAGTCCCAGACCGTCAGAGCCTCGTATGGAGGAACTGAAGAGACGGGCAGGGAGTAGTCCTCGACTCGGTATCAGAGAGCGGGTGAGTGAGAAGGTGGCCCACATCTTCCCGGGTGCTCCTATCGGCACTGGTCGAGGGGTTGAGCGACGTCCTCAGTCGGACTCGAGGCCAGGGTCATATGACTCGACTCGTGCCCGAAGAAGTCCACACCAGAGAGCCCCGCCCTCGCGGCTTCATCGTGAATTCCCAGACAGCGAGTCTGCGGGGAGTCCCGGCTCAGATTCCGAGGATGAAGTGGGCAGAAGGGCTCGGGCGCGAGAGGATCGTGAGAGGGAGCGTGAGAGGGAACGCGAGAGGGATCGTTACTCCGACAAGTCACGACCGTACGTCCTAGACAATGAGCTCGATGATGATGTAGGCCACGGAGGCCGAAGACAGCGACAGCAAAACCTACGGAGGCCGGAAGCCCATAGAAGAACAAGCAGCCATGCCGATATTGATCGGCGTCGGGAAAGTCAGGGGTGGGATCCTAGGGAGAGGGATAGAAGTCGTGCCAGAGAGGAAAGGGCACGGTGGGATAGACGGCCGTACGATGATCGGAACAACTCGAGTCCAGTGATGGGCGCGCCTGGGAGACACTACGAACGTGCATATTGATCAAACAACAGAGAACGGGGACATCTCTACTTTTTTTTGGCGTATTTAGAAGAGGTTTGGGAGGAGATTCCTCGTGATGGGCATAACAAGCAAGCATCTGGATTTCGCACATGTTGACGACAGAATAAATAATGGCTCTATTCCGATACTGTGGGCAGTATCGAGGGGGAGTTTGTTTGGCTTTTTGTTTTTTTACTGGCAAGCACTTGCTTGCTACTTTCAAGGGCTGGGAGGACTCATGTCTACATAGAATAAGATGACATCCTTGCATTCACCTTAGATACCTCACCTTTTGCAAATGAATACGGAGGCTCACAACTCCAGGAATCTGACTTGCCTGACCCTGTTAACGATGAGAGTGCACATGCATACCCGCGGTTGTGACAAGCAGCTGGTGGGTCTCAGCAGGCCTTCACTCCTCCTGTGTCCTGGGCTAGTCAACAGAGACGCAATGTATTCGATAGGTAGGTATGCGGCAGTCTTCACGCTGTGTTTTGTAGCTTGCTCGGGTGTTTTACTCTCTTCCAGATCATGTCTCAGTGAGAAAAATGTGTGGTTGAACATGTGAAGCCTCACAAAATAGCTTTTTTTTTGCGTTAAACACGTCGTGATATGAGATTGGGCTCAGTCATGCATTGTTCGCAACGTCGGCTCCGCTTCTCTGATCGTGAACCGGTAACAACCTGTGAATTCCCAACCCCAATGATCACAACAGATACGAGTTATCTAACGAGTACAGTATGCAGTGACAGTTTAACGACATTGTTGATTCACAAGGTGCATCGCATGCATTTACAGCGTTATGGGGAGGTATCGGGTAGCCAGCAGCGTGTGGTATCACAGCGCCGGTCGGAGGCGGCTAAAGCAAAAGCACTACTTTGATCTGCTCCCTGAATCTGACTGGAACAGACGCCGCCGCCATGATCCATCAGTGGGACTCGAGGACGCCCCGGAAGAGGGCCCCACATTCTCGGACCCCTCCAACAGGATGGCATAGAACATGAGACAATGAGACTTCCGGCGCTGAGGCGCTAATATGGACACTATCTGTTGACTCGAGGTCGCTAATTGACAATGATAAGCAGACAATAAGATCCTGGGTTCAAAGTCTTCGCAACTTGCTGTAGGGTGCATTGGCCGCAATGATGCCATGCAATGTCGACGGCCTCAGTGTACATAGGTCAGCCAGTTGCCTGCTCTCCAGACAACGTTCCCATTGGAGCCTAAGCAATGGGGCTAGGGAGGAGCACGGGAAGCTGCTAGGCACTGTTACCTTGGATGGATGCAAACTTCCCATCCAATGGCTGCCTCGTAATCAGTTGACTGGCCAGTTAGCGTAGCGCCTCCCCAAAGCCTCGTCCAGGGGGTGGTGTGCCCTGAAAATCCAAGCCCGGACCGGTCCAATCCTGTGCTGCCGTCCAGTGCCTTTTGGATTCCCGTCAGGCTCCAGGCCGTGTCTTGGTTTTTTTTTTTTTTTTTTTGCTTCTACGCCTCTTCCATTCCTTGCTTGCACCTGCCAGGTTTCTCTTTCAATACATCCTCGTTACCACCGTTTGTGTGCATTCCCCCTTTGTTGCCACCAGCAGCCAGCGCGGACATCACGACCATCGCGAGCTCGGCCCAACTTTACTCGCCGTCCTTGGCCTCCAACCCCCCCACCCCCTTCTCCAGAACTTTCCCAGGCCACGCCCGGCAACTTCACCACGATCGTGGAGCTGCTGACTGACGCTTTGTTGGCCCTGCCTGTTGTTTGCCTTTCGTTAAATCGCCCGTTCAAAGCGACAGCGTGTTTGCAAACTCTCAACGCACTCTATTTAGGCGGGGTTTTCGATCTTCCCAAGCCTGCACTTCACCCTCTTCTCTTATTCGCGATCTCACTGCCGGCTACACCCTAGCGTCGCCTTACTCCGATAACCGCTCCGCCGTGATCATTAAGACACCATCAAGACACGCAATAAGCACGTTAGCTCAGCGATCACTACTCTCCTACCGCCAGCAGAGTACCTGTCATCGAAGCCGCCGAAATGAGGGGCCGTTCCGTCGAGAAGCTCGTTTACGAGTTCATTTTCCCCAAACCTAAAGCGAACGACCCCCAGAACTTCCAGGCGCTGCTCACCCGAAACCTCATCCCCGAGGTCCGTCAAGAAACACAGGCCTTCTACGGACACCTCGACACCCAGGAAGCCAAGTACCCCGGCCTGGACTATACGCACAAGACGCACCGCATCCGTCTTCGCCGCTGGCCCTGGCACACCAAGCTGTTCCGTGCGTTTGATGAACTGGGCTTGACGCCCGCCGAGATCGCGGGGTTGACGAGATGGGAGGGGACAAAGTGGGCCAAGGAGAAGTTCGAGAGCGAGCAGGGTATCACGATCCGTGACACTACGGCCGATGACATCCCCGAATGGGATGACGAGCAGGATGGTATCGTTAAGTCGTACGGGCTCAGGCAACCCCGTGTGCTGGGGGACGAGGAAGACGACGAGACATCGCCCGATGAGGATGAGGAGGAACAGAGCGATGACGAGCTGGAGAGCGTCGGCATAGAACTCAACCAGAGGCTTCGGGCCGGTGCCGCTCGCCGAGAGGCTGGCGACACTTCTGCTGTTCTTGACGAGGAGTGGGAGCAATGGTTTAAGAACGCGCTCGAGTCGGGGCTCATCCACGACGATATGACTGAACAGGCGTTTCGTCAGCTGCTGGAATCCACCGTCGTTCCTACCGGTCTGATTCCTGTCAATATGGTCTCGGCCGCTCGCGCCGGCCAGTGGTCAGAGATTCCCGAGCGTCTGCAGCCCATTTTGCGTCGCTCTCTGCGGTCAGAAACAGCCAGTGCTGCCGCGCAGGAGTACCGCAGCTCCCGTATCAGGGCGTCGTGGAGCCCGGCTACTACCAGGTTGTCTGGCTTGCGGTTGCCAGCCGTGGGGGAGTCAACGTCTAGCCGCAGGTCGGCTGGAGCGCCTGGGGCACTGAGGTCTTAAGACTTGCTTACGGTTACACTATGATGATTACGTGCTTCGCTCGCAGATCAAATCGTATTTGCTGAGATCGAGAAGCGAAAATACATGTTATGTTATGGGCGTTTCTTGGTGTATCAAGCCATAGAGGCTACTTGACCAAGGCAATGGATGCTTGAAGGGGTTGAATGATGGGACGCAGCAAGAGCAAAGATAATAGGAGAGTAAGCAGAATCAGCCGTCTCTTTTCAACTTGGGACTGGCAACGGAGTTTGGGCGATCAACCTAGGAAAGGAAATCAAGCAGGCAAGATTTTTCGATTGTTATCTCTAGCGAAACCTCCCCACGAAAGGGGCAGGGCTGGAAAGTCGAACGGGACTATATTTGGGACATTCTTTGATAGAAGCGATTACGTATGGGATTTCGGATCGGCTTTTTTTTTTTCTTCCTTCTTTTTGTAATTTCCTTCTGGCGCGTCGACCGCTCGCGATTAGAGAGCAACGAGCAATACAAGTATTTTCAAAGAAACATTTTCCCCCAACCGCGTGCCTAGATTATCTCACTTCCCAACGCCTTGCTTAGTGTCTAAAAAGGGAAATCCGAATTAACTCCATGTACCTTTTCCCCTGGAAATCATAGACGTCTATGCCGCCCCGCGACCCAGATCAGGAATCTTCAAATGCTAGAAAAACATAACAACGTTAAAGTCGTGTTTCATGGATCCCTAGCTCCATGATGATGCAGTTGCCCTCCTCCCCGCAAGCCGCCTCGGCTTGCTCTTCTGCTTCTGCTTCAGCTTCTTCTCCTTGTTCTTGTTCTTGTTCAACTTGGTGGTGGTGGTGTTGAGTTCAGTCGGGCTGAACGTGAGGCTGCTCTACTTCTCAGGTTCCAGGTGCGACCACTCGGGGACAGCCTTGATCTGCTGCCACATGTACTTCTCCAGCTTGTTGGCTGACTTGGCGTACGGCGTGCTCTCGTTGTTGTATTTCCGGCAGTTCTCGAAAATCAGCCTCGCGTCCCTGATGAAGTCCTCGGGGGTCGAGTACTGGTCAGCCTCGAGCTTGTTCTCCATGGTGCTGAGGTCCATGGGCTCCTTGATGACGTCGTAGTAGTCCGCCACCTCGTCGCGGTTGACCGGGACGAGGAACGGCCATGCGGCGTTGTGGTTCTGCAGGTCGTTGAGGAGGTGGAGGAGCTGGTTGTAGTTGGGGCCGTGGCGGGGCTGGCGGGCCAGCTCGTCCATGTCCGGCGACCATCCGGACGCACGGATGGCCGGGATGTCGAGGGGGTTGATCTCGGTGATGCCGTTCTTCCACTCCTTGGGAGGTGCGTGGACCAGATGTGACTTTGAATATGCGCGGATCTTAGCCTGGACGCATTCCTTTTGCTTGAGGAGCATCCGTCCCATCTCGAGGTACCGGATGCGAGGCAGCATGGAGCACTGCATGATTGTTCCTCCCTCGTAGTCTTTGATGTAGCCCATCCACACGCTGCGGTCGAGTGTGATCTCCTTGGTGAAGCCCTGCTTCTTGAAATAGCCGATGGCGTAGTTGTCGGCGTATGTGAGGAAGTGCATGACGTCGCTCGTGGCCTTGACGTAGTCCTTCAGATGGGACATGAGATGGGCACCGTAACCCTTGACTTGCTGGTCGGAGCTGATGGCGCAGAATACGATTTCGGCAAAGCGGCGTCCCTTGAACGGTCTGTAGGTAATCCCGCCAACTACTTCCAAGGGTTTCTTAACGATGGCGATAGAGAGATGGGTTCGGTCATAGACTAGACGGGCGATGTAGTCCTTGGGCATCTTGGGCAGCTGCTTCTGGAATATGCACTTCAGGCCGGTAAGGATGATGAGAGACTCGCGGTCGCCGTCGTTGTTCACTACGCGGAATTCTATTTCGCCATTTCGTTCTTCGATGACGGCCGGCTGGATGAGGATGTTAGCAGTGGGTGGTGGTGGATGGAGGGTGAGCCGACGCACCTTCTCTGGGAATGGGATTGGCTTCATGGCCTTTCTATCGACCTCCTCGGCGGCGTCCTGGTCCTGTTTGATGCGCTTCGATGCTGAGGGGGACGAAGGCTCCTCCTCAGCCTTGCGTTTTGCGCCTGGGACGGTGTCAGCGCGGTGCTTTGCGTAGCGGGTGTGTAGTGAATCCGAATGCTTACCATCGTCCTTCACAGTCATGATGTACGGGTTGCTCTGGGGACGCACTGCTCGAGATGCGGCGGCTGTGGCTCGTCATGCGTGTGCGGATGCTGTCGCATAGCAAATGGAGAAGCATCTCGAGCTCCCGCTTCACTACTTTACTCAGGCGCGACGTCAGATGTCAAGGCGTGAGCCCGTAGACCAATGAGATCGGATATCCCACCCACCGGACCCCACACTCTACCGTAAACGGTTAGAGCCTAGAGCCGCGTATTTGCTCTAAGCCTGTTTGGGCTATCGGCCAGATGTCGATAATGGTAAACAGCTGCTGGCCCTTTGCTGATGAACGAAACCTCCAACTTCACCAGAAGCTCATTATCCGCCTTCTCCCCATTGCCACGACTACCCATTGAAAACCCCATTACCCGACTATCGAATTCGATAAACTTTTCGGTCTCACTTTAGTCACATATGGATTCTTCCTTGCATGAGGTCTGGCAAGCTGCTGCTGGCAGTCCCTTTCTTCCCACAATTAGCAAGGAGAGCCAATTCACCGTCGGATTCTTGCTGCTCCTCATTGGAGTCGCATTGACAGGCTACTTTGCGCTGAGTAGGTTCCCGACAAGGATAGCCCCTCCCCTTTCTTCAACATTGAAGCTAAATAGTTCCCCTTAGACCGTTCACTACTTAACGTCCCGCTCCTGGGTGTCCCTGCCTCAGCAGCTATTGCGTTCGTCTCATCCCGTTTTCGCCTTAGAAGCAATGCGAAACCAATACTCACAAACCAAATAGGGTTGGAACGGTGTATATGTTCTGCGCAGTCGGAGTTTACGTTTGAGATACCCCACGAGAAGAAGCGCCCCAGAATAAGCTCGGTTCGGCTAGTTCCACTGTACAATAGTTGAAGACCAGAAGAAAGCCATTGAACGAACGCCTATACTTTTCATTTCACCTTTTCATTGTTTCATTTCTCATTTCAGAATCGGCATAACCCTCTGCGCACTCCCCAGGGTTCTATAGAAGATGGCGACTGAAAATCCACCCATCTTCCGGGCCGTTGCAACGTCCACGCGGCCTTTGTACCAACTTCTCCGCTGCATCGACTTTGCCCCAAGAGTGCACGTTCAAATCACTGAGCAGGGTATACGTTTTACGGCGGACCTCTCACGTGTGATGCAAGGTGTGCATTCCCTTGTTTGTTCCCCTGAAATCAACGTGACAATTTCTCACAAGCTCGACAGGTGTTTCCTTTCTTGGTTCCGATCTCTTTTATTCTTATACTGTTAATCTACCGAGGGAGGAGGGTGAAGAATCTCCTGCGCCTGTAAACTTTCAAATCCCACTCGGCTCTCTCCTGGAAGTTGTCCAGATTTTCGGCGCTGTGGACGTGGCGACACGAGCCCAGAAGGCAGATCAAGACTCTTACCGAAGTAATTTCCGCAATTATCGCCCTGATGCTTTCAGTAACCATGCCCTCGGCCTAGCTGGGACATGCACTTTTCTTTACACGGAGGAGGGGGATTCGTTCAAGATAACCATTGAGGAATCGGGCGTTAAGACCACAGCCGCACTTACAACATACGTCCCTGAGATCCCTGATGAGATCCCCTTTGACCGCGACGACATGAGCTTCAAGATTATAATGCAGGCACGCTCCCTCCTTGACTCTTTGTCGGAAATCACGCCGACCAACCCAAGCAGATTGACTATCACGGCGTCTAGGGGATCACCGTATCTATCCTTGGCGGGTGTTGGGGATCTTGGCAGCTCGGCCGTCGACTTTGCACGTGGGAGGGATCTGATGGAGACCTTCAGCATTCAGGAACGATTTTCTCAGAGTTACAAGTTCGATTTTATAAAACACTCTACGGAAGGGATGCGCATTGCAAGCAAGGTCAGCCTTCGCGGGGACCGACAGGGCGTTCTCAATCTACAGCTCATGGTAATTACAGAGGGGGAGAAGCACAGTTTCTTGGACTTTCGGTTCGTGCCATTCATCCAGAATGACGGGGATGAGGACGGCGGAGGGGACGATGAGGAATTGTAAGGCAAGGTTGGTTGCTCTCAGACTGTTTCTGGGAAGGGTTGCCGGCTGGAATGGATTTACCGTGTAAAGTGGCTGAGTAGTAGACATCTCTCCATATATCTTCTTTCGCGATTCTGCTCTCCCGATTGGTGTGCCTGGTTTGCCCCCAGCCGCCGGCCATATCTCCATACCACTCCCAGCCTGGTGATGCCATTGGGACGCTGGGCCTGCGTCGGTTTCCACGGGAAGTTAGATCGTGTCTTAAAGCTTCTTACCGCTTATTGGTGTTTCTTTTGTCGCTCTAAGACCTTACCCTACATCAAGACTAGCTTTCATGTAAGTCTCGGCAATTTTTGTCTGAGACCTATGCGAGGGGGTCAGCAATTGGGAGGTTGATGCTACCCTATGGGTGGAATGATCAGCCACCATGATTCGAAGCACATTGCATCGCGAGGAGGGAGTCATTCTGTGGACGCGAGTTCAAGATAGACGTCTTGTGTCTCGGATGTCGTTCCTTTTGATTTTAAGTTATAAGAGGCGCGCCAGTTCACGATATGATGTTGAAATGTGTAACTACCTACCCCAGGCTTGCTCATCGATTACGACATTGAACGACTTGATCGTCGCCCGTTACCATTTTATCTTCCTCGCCTGTCGTGTATCTATCGTACATCAGTTAAATCCACATTCTACGTTTGAGCGTTACATTCACGCATCAAGGTAGCAACCACTAAGCCTTACGAGCAAGAATTCAGCCCAGCATGCATTCTCTCTCCGGATTCCTGCATCGGAAAGATCAGCCCAGGCTTACGACCAGGTCCCGAAGCGGGCACTGGATGACCACCACCACTACGTCAGCGAGGCCGCACGCCTGGCTCCAGACCGTCACTGACTGGTTCGCGGGCTGCTGGGGCACCGCCTGTGGCAGCTGCAGGAGCAGAAGCAGGAACCAGGCCGCCGTGGCTGCTGCTGGGGTGGGAGCGCGCCGCCACGAGGACGAGGAGCACGAGCCGCTGCTCGAGTGTCAGAGGATCGAGGGGGAGGAGTGGTGCTCCAGGCACAAGCGGTCCCCCTCTGGTGCCTCGTGGTGCGACTCGGAGATGGAGGGCTACGTGCCCAGCCGGGCCGCCTTGTCGTGCCTGCGGACGACGTCAGGCAGAGGGCTGAGATGTTGAATCACCAACGGGGGCCATACGGGCCCTTAAACCAACGGAGTGTACGGACCAACAGTACGGACCAACAGTACTAGGTATATGGACCAACAGTACTAGACGACCCGAAGGAGAGGATAGAGTGCAAGGCTGTGTGGTTCTAAAAAAAACCACCACACCGGTTATCCCAATCTACGATTTAACCTATGGGGAACGAGAAAACGTGGTGATGTTTATTCTTCTTCCCCCCTCTTTGTTGCTATTTCCAACGTCCGTCTGGACCGGGGAATTGGATGAGTAGATGCCAAGATGCAAAACGTGGTTCATGATCGAAGCCGGGATAGTTTGGCACGTTGTTTCTCTTTTATTTTTGGCATGAAGCCCACGAACCAACAACTTAGCGGTTTGGATTTACCGGATGCGGGCAGGGCCCTGGGTGGAATCTTGCTTGGGAGACGATGAGTGGGCAGGGGTCAACGAGGACGGCATTTCCCATTGATAGGCGTCTTACTAACAGCTGCTGTGCATCTCCTTGGGACCATGGATTGGCTCAGGGCAGGGGCTGGGGTGTGGAAAATCCCTGGGTCTGGGGACAGTATTACGGGGTGTGTGCGGGCTGGACAGTAATACGCACCAATGCAGCAGCGCACCAATGACGAGGGCATGGGAACCGACTTATCGTCATGTGATAAGGACCAAGAAGCGGATTTACGTCAAGCCCGGCATCCAAAGCCCAGCAGCAGAGCTAGAGAGCTGACAGCGCGATATCCTGAGTCGGTGAGGATGAAGCTATCCGCATCGGGGTAGTTGACAGCGGCCAGTGGACCACTCGAAAACTTGGGGGAAAAGGGACAGGACAAGGCAGCTCGACGGAATTGACTTGCGACGGCGCTGAACCGGACCGGCAATGGCGGCTTCCGCACCCAAAGCAGCTGGGTCTGGTGTGTGGTGGTATCAACGTTGCAGCTGTCGCGGGCCAGATAAGGTGAGGTCTGCGGAAGCGAAGAGGTGAAGAAGGGAAATGAATGTGATGGGAAAGAGATCAGACGATAGTGGTTTCTCGGGAGTTTCCCCAAACATGTAATATAGCATTCTGATACAGTTGCATTGACGGCGTGTAGCAGATCAGCGGCACATCGCCCGGGGCCCTGTTTCCAGTGGCCGGTGGTGGTGTCCTCGTGTTGCAGAAGCCATCTCAATTGCCTTTAGCTGGTCCCCAAATCCCACTCTATTGCCACAACTGGTGGGTTGCACCACAGCAATCACGCTCCATTCTGTTCCTGGGGATGCTCTCCTGCTGCACTCTAACTTGTGGGTGTGTATCAGGTTGATAGCTCGATGGCTGCCCTCTGGTCGCGCAGGCCGAGGGCGCGGAGATTAGATGGTACTGTCCGACTGACAAGACACATGGTCTGGCCCGTCTTTGCCCCAAGGCTACCTTCTCCTCACGGCAGCTTTGGCGAAAAGGCACAGCGGCATCCATAGGACGGACCCTACCGTCAATCGCCTGCCTCTCTGCTAGCTGCCGGATTAGGATTTGAGGTATCCAGAATTGATCGATTCCTTCTCGGCGCTAGCTCTGGCCCAGCCATCCTTCCACCCGTTACGCCAATGGCTGGACGCAACGTGATAGCGAGCAGAGGGGGCCAGTCTCCAGGCTTGGCTGAGGCTACCCACGAACACCTGCTAGCCTTGGGGCGAGAGGCAAAGGGCAATGGAGTAAGGGATGAGCCGCTTGCCTGTGCCTCATGGTCGCGCCGATTAACATGTCGTGAATTAGGCAGTAGGCATCTCGATCGGCAGGTCCCTATCCATGGCTCGGAGCGCTAGGCAATGCAGGCAATAGAGCCTTCGTCCATCTGTGGACCGCTCATGCGATTTCCAGCATTTCATCTCCCTCGCCTTGTTCTCGGCTGGGCTCGCCCTGCCTGTGGCCGAGGGCACGCTGATCTCGGGGTGGCCTCGGCTGGCCAATCACACATGCCACGGTGGTATGAAATGTAGGTGTGCTTGCCTGCTGGAGGTAGGGAGTCGTAGTTGCATTGCGTGATGCTGTTTCGTTTCCCGCGCTATGCTACTCTCTGGGTAACCCCGGGATTGTCTCTTGTCTTGTCTAATATCCTGTTGGCTGGAACACCACATGGACCAACGCGTTTCTCCCTCTGTGCCCATTCTTGCACCCTTTGGAATTCTTAGCAGCGGTGCTATAGACGAACAATTTATTTCCATTTCATGATAGTAATTGGCCCCCACCGGCTGGTCACGTAGACAGACCCGCGAGCGGATACAAGATCCTCTGTGGAACGAGGATGAGGAGACGGCTGTCACTGCTGTGAAGGGTAATGCGAATGGCAGGGGGCGGCCCCATCACCAGTTCGCACACCTTCACGTTCGCATGCCTGTTTGCCGTAATGATTGTCGGGTATGGATTGGTGGGCTAAATACATGCCATCTGTAGCTCGGGCATGAGTGCAATAGGCAAATGAGCTCTTGCAGCGAATCCTAAAATCGAGTGGCGCAGAAGGTCACCACCAGACACCAAAAGCAACGACTACTGCGTCCCTACATCCGAGATGCATTTGCAAGATGTTGTACTATTGGACGCCGGCATATGCAGTATTGGGACTTTCGAGACGGATAGCTGGCGAGATGCTGGGCAGGAGGGCAAAAGTCATACGAGTAAAATGCTGTTGGGGGTGGTGCCGCCCTCAGGTTGAGACAGTAGGCGCCCAGAGGCGATGCAACCACCAACAGACGAGAATACCCGCCCTGCATGCTCTGGATTGACGCGCTGCGCTCACATCGTGCCAGCTGAGCTCACAGCCAACTCGCTTGGATGCGCAGTTGTTGGATAGTGGGATGATCCAGGTGGTACTAGCCGCCAACTGGAGGAACTTCTGGCTCAGCCGTCACGCACACATGCGCTGTTGGCGATCCAGCGCTGGCTTGGTAGCAGTTGAGATGCGATAGGATACCACCTCCAGCTCTCAACAGCATGCTACCTTAGGTAAGGCACTAGCTAAGTAGCCTTCCTCAGTAGCGCAGGGCCGTAGCTGAGGCAAGGCAAGCAAACGGCAAGCCCCACCCAACGGTACCGCCGGCAGCGAGGTAAGGCAACTGGAGCAAGTAATAGCCTAGCCGATTGCTTGGTGCGTTAGCTCTGCCAGGCCCTTTGTCACTGGATGATAGTATGATGGAATCTTACGGCATGACCCCACGGTAATTAACCCATTGCTGGTGGCTTGCATTTATCCATTTCCGCGCCAGAAGCCCAACGGTGAAAAAGCAAAGGCGGGCAGGAAACAAGGGCTGACTTGCGCTGCCTAGTCATTTCGTGACGCAGTTCACGATATTCTGGAGTATACGATTTTTTTAATACCGGATTAGGGAATTTCGTCTATCTAATTTGGTAAACCCCGGCGCACGCTCCAGGTCCGGGATTGAACCTGTGTTTGCTGACTGTGTATGTAATATTAACATTCCGCTCTCACCGGCAAAACGAACTGGGAGTGAATCGGAAGTGAGTAAGCAAATCAAAGGAGAAAAAAAAGCAAATGCATGAACGCTTGATGGCCTCAGCACCTTAGTGGTCCCGGGGGGTCGGGAACTGCGAGTCGGCCACTGAGGATGGACGTATCTACCCACCACTTTGGCCACCGAGAGCGGCGTGGAGAGAGAGTGTGCACATGTGTGTCTCTCTTGTAGATAGATGCAGCTGCCAAGAGGCACACACCTTACGAATACGCACTAACTTACGATGCTGTACAGCGCAGAGCTGGAGGCTGCTCTGGTGTCGAAAGCAAGAAAATGAATCGACTTCCCCAATGAGGAAGGGGCCTGTTCATGACAAACCGAATATGGGCCACAGCCAACCAGAGGAGGCTAGGTAACGTCAGCCCGATGCCCGAAGGATTCGAGGTGGTGTCTGGTGCAGCAGCCGAGTACGTCAACTGGTCGGGGTGGGACGGCTTTTGAGAGGGGGCCCCTGCACTTTTCATTCCTTCACTTACACATTGGGGGCTTTTCCCTGGCAAAGTGCCGGCCCTGACAATTTGCCAGCTCGCTCATCGACCGTCGGCCTCGAGTGCGAGGGAGGGGGAATCCTAAGGGAGCTCCAGGCAGTGACGTTTTGTCCCTGAGAGATTTCCCAGCCCGCGATGCGAAATTAATACACCTGTACGGCGACGTCAACGCCTCTACCACATACCCACCACCCTCTGGCGCAGTGCGCAAATCACTTCCCATTGCCAGACCGTCGTCACAGCAGATACGAGGGGCCGTCGCCCGTCGAGGCTTTGCTTGCCTTGCTCATGCAGTGTGCTATGCCCATTGACTTTATTTTAGGACCATTTCCCTTCCGGGCTGCAATTCACGACCTGCCCATGCGCAAAGCAGCTAGCTGGGTTAAATAAAGACACTGGAAGCTAGGCCAGTGGGTTTCGAGACCGCTGGACTAGTAATAACCGGTCTGCTATGCAGTCAATTTAGCCCACTAGAACAATGGCAGAGCGCACCATGTACCGCGCCCGCAGTTGCTGTATGGCGAGGTACACACCGCCGCCCGCGAAGGCACGGGGATCCGCCCCGCCTCCGTGCCGGTCGTAGACACACACCCTACCCCCCCTCCTTGTCCCTCGACTAAATCCATCCTTCCATCAACTCAGCTCAGCTCACCTCACCTGGCACCAAGACTCCGCTCACATCCTCGATCCCAAGGGCCCAACGCACCAACCACCACCCCAGCTTCGTGCGTCGTGCATTTCTCCCACCCCATCGAGCATGTCCCGCTGCCGTCCGCATCGAACAGGGCCTTCGCCCTTGCGCCTCGCCACCCATCTTCGCACCATGGCCCCCAGTTATCACCTTGATGCTCGCTCTCTGCCTTAGCTGGCCCTCGTCCGTCTCTGCAATGCCGCAGACCGCACTCCCCTCATCGCCCTTTCCCTAATGCAGCGCTGCTTACTGACGGGTCCCCATCTGATCTGATACTATTCAAAGCTCTTCCCCTCCCCTACGGATTCTTGTCCCGGACCCAGAGACCTATTTTCTAATCTCTCTTCTATCCATCTTACATATCATGTTCCGTTGGCCGATGGGCTTCGAGATTCCCGGGTCCAGCTGCCAACACGATACCCTCTACCAACAGTTCATTGTCCCTACGCACTGACAGGATCCATCACGCGATATCCCAGCGTTTCGGCCTTGTCTTTGTTTCCCTTTTCTTCCTTCGATCGCCTACATACCATGATCCATCCTCTTCCTTCCTTCTTTCCTTTCCCATAATAGAGTCAAGCAACTTACACTGAAACACATCCCCTCACCGCAGAGCGGTAGCGCGACATCATGCCTTCCAACATGGGCGCCCCAGCTTTTAGCTTAAGAAAGCTGATACAGACGCGCAAACACACCGAGGACATTCCCGAGGAGGAAGCCGTTTCATTCTCAGAACATTCATCACTATCTCAACTATCAAAGAAGAGCCTGGCCTCCCTCATGGCAACACGAAGAGGATCAGCATCACCCAGTGTATCAGTCCGGAGTAGCGTGGACGCCGGCCGGAGCACATTACAACAGCACTATTTAACAGCTCACCAGCGACATCAGTCCGAGGGTGTAAGGACTCGCCTCACCATCTCAGCACCCATCCCGAGAGCACCCTCTCCTCAAATCACAACTCCCCGGCGACGATCTGGCTCGGGCTCGGGTCCATCATCAACAGTACCGGAGCGACCTCGGAGTCCCCTCTTAGACATGTCTCACCTTGACCATTCCAAGCGATCAATGGATGCGCCCAGAGTGCAGGAGGAGGAGACTGAAGTGATCGAGGAGGAGGAGATGGAGATCGAGGACCAGGAGGAGGAAGAAGAGGAGGAGGGAGAGGAAGAGGAGGAAGAGGAGGAAGCAATGGACTCCTTTCTTCGAAGTCCCTCACCAACCATCTCTACCTTCAAGTCGCCTCAAATAGAGCCTCTCAACCTAAACGCAAATCACTCATCACTATCATTGACGGTAGTACCAATGAACAGCACACCCTACGCTAGGGAATGGTCGGAGGGTGTCCGACAGCTCATCATGGAAACGGATCAAGCATTCGAATTTGGTGGATCTTCTCTGGGCGGTTTCTCCACGAGCCTAGATCTCCCTCGATTCGAGGAGTCCGTGTTCCTCGACGGTCACTTGAATATCTCCAACCCCGAACTCGTCTCTCCTAGACTGATGGTTCACCCTCCCCAGGATGAATCCGAGTCTGAGGAAGAAGAGCAAGAGGAGGACGAAGAGGAGGAGGAGGAGGAGGTAGTGGTAGAAGAGGAACCAATCGAGCCACAACAGCCACCAGTCGAGGAGAAGCAACCCGAGGAACCAGAGGAGGAGGCCAGACCCTCGCAAGACCTTCCCGCCCGGATACCCGGGGAACAGGCCATTCCCGACCTGGCTGAGAGGAGAAAATCGCGCTCTGTACCGCCCCCGATCGCTGTGCGAAAGGCGTCCTTGGATAAGGCTTTGCCCATCACTCCCACAACGGTTCTCACTCCTACTACCCAAAAACACCTGCTCAATGTCTCGCACAATATGACACCTCCCCTACCTAAACCTTCCAAGATGAGCCCCCGACTCCCTAGAATTGGTCGTCATGAAAGCACCATGAAGAAGGGCCACACTCGCAACAAGAGCGGCTCCGGCGAAGGAAAGTCATGGGCCCGACCCGTCACTTCAAAAGTCGCACGCTGGGCGTTGCCTGATAACATGACCGATCTCTTCACCGGCAAAGGCTTTCGCAAAGTCGAGGTCGACGAGATGCTTACGCCTCAGCAACTTGCCCTCTTGAAGAAGGAACGCGAGATGGTCCGAAGGAAGCAAATTGCAAAGAACAACAAGGAGTGCCACGAGGCCGTAAAGAGAGAAACACTGGCCAAGCTGGAGCTCGAGGCTGCCGCAGCCAAGGCTGCTGCTCTCCGTGAGCAAGATGCCAGGGAAGCTACCGCACTGGCCATTGCCAATGCCTCAATCGTCACTCCCGAGCTGTCACCTCAATCATTTGGATCACCTGCAGGCTCAGACCAGCCAGCTCAATTTGCTGTCTCGCCTCTCCTCTCTAGCGATTACATCCAGGACAATGCCAACATTGCCCACGTGTTGGGCGACGAAAGCGACAGAGGCCTTGCAACCGTTGACCTCCTGGCCGTCCCTGAGGGTGCCGAGGCAGAGTTCATCGCCCCCTTGAGAGCGCCTCCTACCCAGAAGCTCCCTGACCTTCCCAAGGGTGCCAAACTCAAGAGAAAATTCAGCGACGAGTTTTTGCCGGAGGAGGATGAGGATCATATTTACCTCAAGAGCACTCCCTTCTCCCTTACCCTCCCCGCATTCCGCCATGGACGAATCGCCCTTCCCAAGGCCGACAAGGCCGCCGTGACTATGGATGAGACCCTGGACTGGACTGCCTTCCAGATGGCCATCCTTGGTGCTGGCGACATGGACAGCGATATGTTCGAGGACGAGGACATCCGACTTACCGAGGAGATTGCATCATGGTTTGACCACTTCGGCTTCGAGCATGCTGGTATGCTCATCCCGGAGCTTATCCCTTCACCAAGATCTTCCCACAGCACAATCTCTTCGGTCGAATCCGAAGGAGACTTGTCAATCGCATCTGTCGATGAGCCACAGCCTCTGTTCTCCCACCCTGACGCCAGCCAGTTCGATAGCACCAAGTTCTTCCGAAGTACTGGCCTGCGCTCATGGACATTGGATGGTGCACCCAAGATGAACCGCGCATCTACCCCCCCACCCATGGCGCTCATGCACGCCGATCCAAAGCAGGGCATCGCATCACCCCGATCTGTCGTATCCCCTCGCAGCCCAATGGAGCCTTTGGTTCTCGGCGGCGACGATGGCGATGTCCTCGATGATGACCTCCACCACGAGGAGCAAGCCCAGATGGGCTACAACCTACACAACGACCTGGGCGACTTCCTCCAGTGGGAGGCACAGGCCTTTGGCGTTGGGTACTACGGGGCTCATTAAACACAATATTGCCTCTTATTCGCAACCATTTTCCGAAGCTGGTATTGCAAACTATTACAACTATATATTCCCTATGTCCTTTTTTCTTTGTCTTACCCGGCCATACACGGAGTTTGATCATGGGAAATACGGCGTTGATTCAAACCATGCATATCTGGGTCATCTAGCCAACTCGTTTATTCTGCTTCTTTTCTCTGATTTTTTTTTTTTTTTTTCACCTTTATATTTTTTCATCCTGCTCTTTAGCCGAACCGGTCCGGCGTCATAGCATAATGCACGCGGAGGTTCTTGATTTCGCTTCTTTTCCTTTTCTCCTCTCCCCCTTTTACTATACGCTGGCATTCCAAACTGGTCTGGCTTTCTTTCCTATGTCTATAATGATACCAAACTGTTTATGAGGGAACCCAAAGAGCGGCGTGTGCACATCTACGTTAACAAGCTAGGACAATGAGCATTTCCATTGATCCTCTGGCATTTGATTTATTCATTAGTCCAAAAGATGGATATAAAAATACAAAAATCGAATTTCAAACAAACTTCAAATTCAGTGTTCTCCGTCTATTTGTGATGCTTGATGTGACTCCCCCGTATATGCTCATAGTGACTGACTTTGATATGACAAACAGACATAGGGCTGATTGCCGGGGAAGGTTTAGGCTTCACTCGGGAGGCGTGCCTTGACCAACTTGCAACCTTCCGGATACCATCCCAGAAGTCAGCGCAGCATCGCGTCGATTCTCGAGAGCGATATGCCTTGGCGCCAGATCTGCAGCAGTGAAACACGTGTGGGAGGCGGAGGCTGGGTGCGCCTCTTGGACTCGATACTACCTTGACTACGTAGCATTGGTGGCCACCTGGGACATCTAGGGCTGTATGTAGCCCAGTGCAATCGCGTGGGAATCGCTCACTGACTGCCTTCCCCTCACCACTAACTGGTGAGACAACCCACGCCGCCGCGCCGAGTTCTGTGACAACATCCATGGCTTGCCGATACCACTAGCGACTGCGAAGTGGTGGTCTGCACCATGCAATCAATCCTCTACGCTATGCTATCCTATCCTACAAGGGAAGGGGGAAAACTGGTTGCCTGGCGAGGGTGAGGCTAGCCAACACCGACAAATGCGAGACGGTCGCGTGGGGCTTTGCGGGAGGCTGTGAGAGTGCATGCATGCAAATGCAGTTCCTTTATTTTTAGGCCAGGCCAGGCCCCGAGCTGAGCCGCCTTGCAAGAGCCGAGGGGGACCCGTCCCCAACGTAAGCCGGGAATTTAATATATTGCCTACGTTTTGTCCATGGATGGCATTGACTAATACTGCCCACTCGGGAGAAGACCTTGTAGTGCTCTAAATTAAGATGGAGGGCGAGTGATGTTTGTTGGTTGCTTGTAGCCAAACCAACAAGCGCTGCCGTTTCTTCCATTTTGGCGGGACGGACAGAACAAGCGCCAACACCAACACACATCTGTCCCCACACCGTCTTCTTACACCAGGACATATCCTCAACCCACATCAACCCTTTTGGCTATCCAAGAAAAGCAAACCGAGTAAGCCAGGCAGCCCCCCAAGAAACCAAGTCAAGGATAGCGGGACGGAAAACCAAACCACTGTCGATCCTCACCGCCAAGAAAGGACCCCCTCACTCCCGCCAACAATCACCAAAGAAAGGCAAAAAAAACAAAACAAGACCCCATTGCAGAGAGAGCTGCAAGGGACAAAACAGGAAAAAAAACCATGCTTCGCCGCCCGGCAACTTCCCTCACCATCACGTCCGAGGACGTCGCGGCCTACGAGGACCGCCGCAGCCGCGAGGCCATCGCCCTCGACCAGCAGCAACGGCAAGATGGCACCACCGCCTCCGGCAGCCCCAGCGCGGAGGACGTGCTTCGGCGGGCACGCGAGGAGAGAATCGGCGTGGGGAGGAGGCGCGGTGCTTGATCGGGAAGGTTGCTTCGGTCTTCGCCTTTTCTTCTTTTAACCTTTTGGTTTCGTTTACTCTCGTTTCGGGCTGGGGAGGGGGTTGGGGTTGGGGTTGTTTGTTCCCCTTGCCTTTCTTCAAACAGCACCCAGCCTGGATCAAGCAACTCTATTGTTTTCTACCTTCGCTTTTTGGTCTGCAAAGTTCGCCTCTTGTGACGATCACACATCATCTACACCGAATCTTAGCCTTGTCCTTTTGCCCACCATTGTCCCAGAATCGTTTTGCCTCTCGACTGCGGCCCAGCTCCTCGGGTTGTCCGAGAGGGCTTCCCGGGGAACGACGGTGCGGTGCTATTCTCGGAGGATCGGACCCGGGCGAAAGAGGATTCTGGGCTGGGTCCTTTTTTTTTTGCATGCACGTGTATGTAGGCATCTTTATCCAGCCTCCTGCCCATCTTTTGGGGGGAGGTGTGTGCTTTGAGGCTCCTCTTCCAAGATGGGTGGTCTCGTATATCAAAACGCCCCTAGCTTGGGGCGATCCTCCCGCCTTTATTCCTCTTCGTGCCCCCCCCGCCCCCCCCGGCGGCTGCAACATGTGATGTGGTCCCCTGGAATGCGTGCTACTGACCCAAAGTGGTGTTCTCTGGTTTGATCCTCAAGGGCCTCGAATCTAGACGCAAAACGCAGGGTGGAAATGAGAGACTGGGATTGTACACGAAGATCAGGACGTTGTGGCCATCTGAGGTGGCCGCATTCCCATTACACACAAACTTGGTAATTATTACACAATATCTTGGAAAACTATGGAACTGATATCGTGCCGCTTGTCTATATTCCTGAAGGAGAAAGAGAGAGAGAGGACCCTCAAAAAGGCCCAAAATATACCATGGACTCGATGCTTCCCAACGCTGTAAAATGCAAACCACCCGTCTTCTTTTTATGAATAGTTTCCCCCTGACCCCAGGACTCATATCAACAGTACATTAGTGTAGAATACAAAAACCCGGCCTTGAGGGAGAGATCAAAGCATGGTCACTGCTGTGGACGTGCAAACTCATTTCATCACTTCTCCCTGGCCAGGTAGACCCAGAACAGGACCGTCATCCACGCAACTCTCCAGACGGTGGTCCAGATCTCCTTCCCGACAACGCCCAGTGTCTTGCTGCTCCCGACCTCTGTCTGCCGCGGGTCGTAGAATGCCTCGTCGAGATTGATCCGTGGACCGTTCGTCCACCGACGTTTTCCTTTCTGAGCTGGCTGCCACCGCCCGTTGGACGAGAGGGTAGAGCTGCCCGCGCCAGGCCACATGGACGTGGACGATGATCCCAGGGTAGGTGACCGTAGATCGGGGGGCTCGACCTTATCCTTGGTGGATATCGGGAGTGTGTTGCTGTACTTGAATTCGGGGATGTCATTCTTCTCCAGCGCGAACCGGCTCAGACCCAGAATCGGCACAAGAACGGCCCGGAGGATGAGGACCACAAGGCTCAGGATGATGAAGGCGACATACTTGATGTACGTGTGTATCTGATTCGGCAGCAGACACAGATGTGTTTGCAGCGTCTTCTCTGGCGCGCCGGGGATGCGGTTTCCATCCTCATCCACCGGGTTGTAGAGGCTGACCATGAGGAAACCTGGCGTTGGCACACCCATGGCCATGCTCATGCTCTTGACCGTGATCTCGGGCACATTGCCCTGTGATTCGGAATGAACCAGCTGACAGTAGTCGTGGTCATCGCCGGAGAAGACCTGCACAACGTTGCCGACGTCCTTGACCAACTTCACCGAATCGGATTCCTCCAAGACATTCTGGTACTGGTAACCACCGGACACTGAAATCGCATTTCGGTGATCGGGTATCGTCGGCCCAGTCTCGCCCTTGGCGGGCTTCGTGGGCGGCCAATGCTCGCGCTGCGGCCCGCAAGGTGTTCCGGGCTCGCGGTAGAGAGGAACATGCGTGAGAAGGATGGTAGGGAACTCGACAGCTTCGGCACCAGGATCGGTTGGGGGAACCCTTCAGGGTCGGTGCTGAGCTCCAGTTCTTCAACATCGTGCGGGTACTTGAGGCTCTCAGCACTGTCGTGCCAGGCACTTAGTTCCGCCTTCACAGCCCTTCGCTTAGAAGCCTGGACCCCCTTGAGGAACCTATTGACCGGTCCGTAAATCGGCGATAGATCGTGGGTGCTAGCAAAGTCGGATGAAGCAGCGCTCAGCGACAGTGTATCAACCGACACGAATGTATGATTTCCAATAACATCCACCCGGTTCAAATCTCCAAAATGGGCACTGAAGCGATCCCGCACTGGTACCTGGACCTGGGCGCCGAAGCCGAGATCGTGGTTCCCAGGCAAGCTGGCGATCAACTTCCTCCCTCGCTGCCAAGCCCCCGGTGCGTCCCCGCCATCACCCCAATGGTCGAAGAAGATGTTTCCAAATCTCTTGTACTCCCGCAGCCAGTACTCCTCGCCGTACTTTCGGTGCCATGTATCCACCCACTTGACCTCGTCGCGCGAGCGCTGCTTCCCCCACCGCGGGTCGACGAACTCGCCGCGGTGCGTTTTCCACTCCCGCCCGCCGTCGAAGAGGTCGCCGAGAAGCATCACCGTGTCCGGGCTGAGGCGCCTCTGGAGAGACTTGTAGCTGCGAAGGAGATAGTTGTCGGTGATGATCATGGTCAGCTCCGAGAGCACCCAGGGGCGCCCTGGATAGCTGTGAGGATCGATAATCTGGGGGTCGGCGATGAAGACGAGGTGATGCGGGTTTGCGCCCTTGGGCTGAATTAGATGCGTTAGTAAAGAAGCCTTCCATATGCAGATAGTTCACCGTGATGCGCAGAAACGGCAGAAAGAAGGGGCATCACCACCTACCCAGTTCTCCCAATGATCCCAATCGCAGCTCGCAACCTTGCTGTCAAACACCCATCGCTCGCCCCAGAGCAGAATCAAGACCCAGAAAACAACGACCAAGTGCGGGAAGCTCCATAACCGCCTCGAGGTCAGGTTCCTACGCAGCTGGTGGATCGCGGCGAGAGATAGCCATGTCGCCCTCTGTCGGCCAGGTCCTCTGGCCCATGCCCATAACCGCTGGCCCTTGGCGCTCAGGTAATGTGTGATCTGGTCGGCTACAGATGCGTCATAGTGAGGCATTTCGCCGTGGCCATTCCCCGTCGGTCAGGCGCCCGGCTTCGTTTCCTTTGGTGAGCGAGGCGGTACTTGGTCGAATGGCGAGCAAGGGGGAAGAGGGGGATCGCGGCCAGCCGGAGGATATCTATACAAATCTTGTGTCTATAAACCTAAACTCAAGAGAAACGCGTGGGAGAATTAAAGGGAAATATCAAATGAATGAACTCATCGAACGACGGGGGGATTATAGCAATGAGGAGACCTTGCAAACGACAGACGTGGTTGGAAATTGGAGGTGAATCGAGGCAATGGATGCTCCTGATTGGCGTATCGTGGGAATTACGTAGGTCCAATTCTGCCGCGGAACAAACCCAGTCGCCACTGCAAAAAAGACTAGAACAATTCATGGGTTAATTCCAGGCATTGCGCTGGAGCGGACCCACTGGAATTAGGGGCCTTTCTGGGGCGCATAGTACTTACATAGCCTCATCGTTTGTGACTACCGGCATTGCGTTCGGGCAATTCTGCGTTCTCTCAGAGACATTCAGTATATACACTCTAATCAGACTGGCAAGTCCCCTGCTGGGAGATACCTCCCCACATTCTTCCCACTTCACCATTTTCACTTTACATAACAACAAGACAAAGAAAATTCTTTTATATATATTATACTTTTATATAAGTACCTAGACTCTAATATAAAGACTTTACGCCTTATAGATCTTATTTCATCTAGTATGGACCAACTCCGCGCATTGCGCCTCACGCATCTTGCTTCCCCCAATAGCCGATAGGCGGCCGATTATAAATAAATACTTGAGCGGCTCCCTCGCCCCGCGCGACTAAGACTGCCTTACGAAACTCTCCTCGAAGCCAACATCTGGAGTGCCTGGAAACAGCCATGGATTTCAACAGCTCATCTCCCTTCCCCGAGGGGGTGATCTCCTTCTTGGACACCGATCTGTACAAGTTGACTATGCAGTGTGCCGTGTACAAGTTCTTTCGCGACATCCCCGTGACGTATGCCTATACGAATCGCACTCCGGACAAGAAGCTCTCGCGCGCCGCTTTTAATTGGCTCGACGAGCAGATCCGAAGTGAGTTCCCTGCAATGGTAACCCGGAAGATCGCACAGCTGACCGGTTTGGACGAGCAGAGCTTGGCAACATCTCCCTGTCGGACGAAGAATACGACTTCCTCAAGTCTACCTGCGACTACTTGACCCCCGAGTACCTACAGTTTCTGCGCGAGTTCCGACTACGGCCCCGAGAGCAAGTCGTAGCTACATTCACGCCGGTCGGCAACGATGACGGGTCCGACAGCGTCATTGGTGACACCGACATCAAAATCCAAGGCACCTGGGTCGACACCATCTTGTACGAGATCCCGATCCTCGCGTTGACCTCCGAAGCCTACTTCAAGTTTGTCGACTCGGACTGGAGCTACGAGGGGCAAGAGGAGAAGGCACTGGACAAGGGAATCAAGCTGTTGGAGGCCGGCTGCATCACTTCGGAATTCGGCACTCGACGGCGACGTGATTACCACACCCAGGCTCTCGTCTTCCGCGGTCTGGTCAAGGCATCCAAAGAAGCAGAGAAGCGAGGCCTGCCAGGAAAGCTGTCCGGAACAAGCAATGTCCACCTTGCTATGCGATTCAACATCCCACCTGTTGGTACCGTGGCCCACGAGTGGTTCATGGGGACTGCAGCCATCGTTGGTGACTACAGGACGGCCACAGAAGAGGCTCTGGCTCGATGGGTCGGCTGCTTTGGAAACAAGCTAGCCATTGCTCTCACGGACACTTTCGGGACACAAGACTTCCTCAAAGCCTTCAGCCTACCAGTCCGAGCTGTCGAGGGTGGGCTCCCTGCCGAGACGTTCCAGAATGCCGACGGCACCACCAAGTCGTATGCGGAACTGTTCACAGGTGTTCGCCAGGACTCGGGGGACCCCGCTGAGTACATCAAGGTTCTGCGAAGGTACTACGACGAGCAGGGCATCAAAACCAAGAAGGTCATCGTCTTCTCCGACTCGCTCAACATTGATCGCTGCCTCGAGTACAAGAAACTGTCCGAGCAGTACGACTTCCAGCCCACATTTGGTGTCGGCACCTACCTGACCAACGACTTTACCCGCCTGAAGACGGGCGTCAAGTCCACGCCCCTGAACATTGTAATAAAGCTGAGTTCTGCGAGCGGAAGACCCGCCATCAAAATCAGGTGAGCCACACCCACGGTTCCTGCTACTGAAGCTCGTTCAAACCAGCTCCTACCGTATACTAGCCATAATCTTGTTACTAACATCCTATTTAGTGATAATGCCGGAAAGAACACCGGAGACAAGGAGACCGTAGAGAAAGTGAAGAGGGAGCTCGGCTATATCGAGCGTGAATGGAAGGACGGCGACGAGACATCCAGATGGGGCAAGGATGCCAAATAAAGTATTCGAAGAAGCAACATTCGGGCAGCGGTTTGAAACAGAGAGTATAGATTCATAGATACCTACCCCAAGGGCAAAGCTGGGAATACAACATGGAACAACACAGCCATCAAATTAGCAGATCCCACAGCATTTGCTAAAACCCCCAGCGAAAAGCACGCCACCGCTCTCCATAACCCCAATATACCTGGTCCTGTGGATCTCTGCGTCCCCCGGAATCCAGAAGCACCCTGTGTCCAGGCGTCGTTCAATGCCGCATACATCAAAAACCCCCAATATAAAACCCGACGAGGTTCTGACTTCCTCTTCTAGGAAAGGCTATGAAAGGGCCATGAAACCCGTTCATGCGGCGAGACGGTGCATATGCCATACAGTAGCCTCACACTATGCTGGTGTTTGTAGGGCCACAGACGGATGAGACACTTTTCAAGAAACTGAACGAGATATGTAGGCAATAATGCCATTGTTTGTGTTCGAGCTTGGCCTGATATCCAAGAAAAATAGCTACATGTATTCATTGCATCATTAATTTAATTCCCAAAACCATTCGTTCAATCATACAAGTCATGCATTCCATGCAGCTTTCCAACATTCCACCCACGTTCTACAAAAAACCTACACCTTCATAGAAAGAACAAAGACGCCACATGCCGGTTACATTTTTTCCTTTCAATCAAGACCTAGGATCCACTTGGCTCTCTTGGTCGTCAGAATCCTCTTCAGTATCGTCGTAGTAGTCATTCTGTTGGCTCTCGCCCGGCTTCTTTTCCTTCTTCTTGAAACTCAAAAATCTCTTGAATGCATTGGGTTGCTCTTCTGGAATGTCATCCTTTTCGGACGAGTACTCATAGAAGAGTTTTGGAACCAGTAATCGGTATGGCACAGTGATGCCGGTGGGATCCTTGGGATTGACTTCGACATTGAGGCAGATATCCAGCCCGCCTTCGAGGTCGACCTCATACTGTTCTGCCTTCTTCATCTGCTTGGTCGAGAGGCCAGTTGGGGTCCGCATGAATGGCTTCATTGCTTGTGGCGGAATAGAGCCGTCATCAAACTGGGCCGAGCCCACCGCCTGCGTCCTCTGATGTGGCCTTGAGTGGAAATACGCATCATCGCCTTCCGAGTACTCATCTTCGTATGCTGCGCCTCCCCGAAGGCCTGATGGACGCTCTCGGCCATAGTATTGGGTCTCATAGTAATCGTCGTCATCATCTTCCGGCGCAAAGTTGCCTCGCTGCGAAAAGTTGTCTCTTTGTGAGAAGTTGTCTCTCTGGGAGAAGTTGTCTCTCTGAGAGAAATTATCCCTCTGCGAAAAGTTATCCCTCTGGGAGAAATTATCTCGCTGAGAAAAGTTGTCTCTTTGCGGAAAGGTATCCCTAGGCGCAAAGTTATCGCTGCTGGCGGCAGCCATATTCTTTTGCTTCTGGCTACCGCGTCTCAGGAAGCTGAAAAGGCCTCGCTTTTGGGTCGCCTCACCCTGGCCTAAAGACATGCTTCTTGTCAATGGCGGGGGTTGAGCCTCCTCTTTGGGTACTTTGGGTTCCTTGGGTCCCTTGGGTTCTGATCGTGACAGTCGGCGCGAGAGGCTACGGAATAGACCTCCAGAAACGGGGGGTTTGGGACCCCGGACAGATTCCTTGGACATGTCAGGCCGGTGCGAAGGTCCGCTCAGAGAAAACCTTCTGAAAAGACCACCACTTCCACCTGCACTACCTGTACCACCTCCACCACCTGCGCTGCTTTCAGGTGCTTGCTGTGGGCTTGGAAATTCGTCAGGAATTGACAGGGGTTCAGGTGTCTGTGGTGGCGTGGTGCCTGGCTCCCATCTCCGGATAGAACACCAGTTGCGATGAGGTAGAAGACGCTTGTTGTTCCTCGGCTTGCCATCAACACCGTTTGAGAACAATGGGATCATACTTTCGTCGGTCTGTTTGTCAAAATGGTGAACTTTATGCCGCTTATTCAGTGCATCTGCCACAATGTCAGGGGGTGGCGTGTTCGCAATTGCCGACGAGATGATGTTCGGCATATATCTGGGGTCCCTGTGTTTGGCCAGCCCCTGCTTGGGGTTGGAACAGAATTGACCAACTGCGGCAAGATTGACATCACCGCTGAGGATTGTCACTCGGAGCGACTTATCAATGGCTAGATCTTGGAAATCCTCAATCACAAAGTTTCTCTCCTCTTTGTGATTCCTGGCTGTCCAATGGTCCCGTAGGTCATCCATCACTTCGGCGCCATTCTCAATGTTGCTGAGACCTTTACCAAAGAGACCCCTTCGGCTAAGACGTTTGATAGGATCCATCGCCCGAGAGGAGAAACTATTTTGTGGGTTAGCTCCGAACCAATCTATGAAAAATATGAATTATTGAGGCTGCAAGACTTACATATTTTCAAGCCAATCCAAACGAGGATATGCCAACGGGATCGCAAATACAACAAGCAGGTGTTCAACTTGGCCTCGTCTAAATTCGTTGTACACTCGATCATTGATGGCTTCCCAGGTGTTCTCGTTCATTACCTCGAGCTCGGTCCTCTCAGTTCGGCAATCAACGGCGAGAAGTGAAACCTTAGAGCCCAAAGACATGTAGAGACTACGCGACAGCTCGTTGACATAAGGTCCAGGCTCAGAACCCAGTATCCAACTTGGCTCAGAAGCCTGCGTTTCTGGGATAATGGTCTGATGTTGGAACAGCATGTAGTATTTAAATGCAACAGCTCCAATGCCTGACAGCACTGGCGAGCTCATATCCTTATCAGGATACGACCCAAAGCCATGGAAACTCTCACGATCTGACCACATGTTCACCATGGGGATCTGCGAGTTCGCAAGGCCAAAAAGACCAGAGGAAAACCATTGGCAATATCGTTGCAGGTAAAATTCCTCCACCTGCTTCTGCAGATGGGCCGAGAATGGAGCTGATCTCTTTTCGGCGGGACTCCTTAGCTCAAGCCAGCGGATGAACAGATTACAGTGGTCAGCAACTGAGTCATTGTATATTTGGTTGCCTCCTCCGATCATGACGTGGAATGGTGAGCTCTGGTGACTGTTCAACACATCGCGCCACATCGGATCGGGGCCGCTCACGGCATCCGTATTAACGTCGATGCTGAAACCGTTGCCGCTGTGGAACATGATGTTCATCGTTTTCCCATGTGCAGGCACCCAGAAAGCCATAGCCGGTCCACGATTAATACGGTATGCAATTCGCTGCTGGTTCTGCTGAAGCTCAACTTCTATGTTGAACCTCCAGAACGTCACTCCCTTCTCGGTGTGAAGTCGGAAGCCTCTAACATCCTTGTACTTCTGCGCCTTCTCGCCGTCAAGCTCGATGCGCTTCATCCTGCTCGCGAAGCTGCCATGAGACTCCGCGGGATCCTCTGGATCCGGAGGGCTTCTTGTCGACTCAAATAAGCCATCCTCGGTCTCATCCTGAGACAGATCTATGCCCTCATCCAGGTGGTCCACCGGCCGCACGTACAAGGTTTCGCCACGACGACCAAGCTTGGGATGGCCGGCGACTGGGTCCACGTACTCGGGTGATAGTTCGCCGTTGACTTTGTGTGGAGGGGTAGGAAGAAGCTCGATGTCTTGGACAAATAATCGAAGCGTCGGAGCGATTTCGTACGACGAGTCCGAATTCCGTGTAACAATCATTATGCTTCCTCGCCATATGTCTCTCTCCGCACTTGCACCGCCGGTGCGTGGCTGCAGCTTTTCGCGGCGGATACCGCAGTATCTGAGAAGCGGACCGCACTCTAGATACAGCGGTGGTTTGAATCGAGTTGGAGCTAAGTAGAGGTCAGAGTTGATTTGGGAAAAAGGAGTTTATTAATGACTTACAATCATTATTGTCGTACTCTCCCTCAAAGGCTTCAGCCCGCCGTTGTCTACCCGAATAGCTCGAGGTCTTCCGGTGGCCGCTATTCTCCCACCAGGCCTTATTCCTATCGCTGGAAGCTGGGATATCATGGGATATTTGGTCTTTGGATAACTTCAGCATCGACCCCGCAAGTAAGCCGACGGTTGCTTTTTTCCACTCGTCTAGCCAAACCGGCGACTTGTAGAGCCCTTCACCAGGATGCATACTTTCCCTATTAATCTGGGTTTGACTGGTAGAGCCAGCAACAGGGACGGGCAAATAGGATTCTTGCTGTGAACGCTGTGCCGAAGCCCCCTCGCCGTGGTGGCGCGGTGCCACGTCCTGCCTGACCGTGTTACTTCTAGTGACGGGCCGGGCAGCAAGATCAGGCTCTGCACGCTGCTTTCCGTGGCCAGGCTCTGTAGCTCTGCGCTGAAGCCCCTGTGGATAATCACCAGCTGCCTCAGGCTGGTAGATGGCACGATCCCTTGTGTCGATTGATTGTCTCCTGTTATGGTCTCTTGTTCTACTTGGCTGTGCCGCAGAATGGTGATGACTGGAGGGTCCAGAACTGGCAGTTTGTGAGAAACCATCGTCTCGTGGATGACGCTGATTATCTCTAGGAGGGTTGGCTTTCGATCTGCTGCTCCCATTTCGCGCCACAGATGACGAGACTGGCACTTGGGCTTGAGCACTCTCTTTGTGAGTGTAGGGGCGTTCGACATAAGCGTCCTCAACATCATGCTGGGGAATATCCACATCGTCACGAGCGGCGCGCTCACGGAAGCTCAAATTGCGCTTAGGGTGCCCAGGTCCGGGATCTTGGTGATGTGCCGATTGCGCATTCCCCCATTGCTGTGTTATGCTTGGGCCATTGCTCCGGAGTTCACCATGCGATTGGTGACGTTGTTGGGGTTGATTCTGGGGTGCTTCCTTCCGGACAGACGATTCTCTAGAGCTAGGAACTTCTCTACTTGGCGCACTCGGCACAGCGACTGGATCTAGCCTTGGGACATCACGGCTCACTGATTGCTTGCGGCTGCGTGAGGAAGCTGGCTGGGCAGCCCCTCCAGCCTTCAATGCGTATCTTTCCCGGGCTCGACGCTCCGCGGCTTCCACACGGGCTCGCTTTTCCTCTTTTGTCATGGTGTCGAGCGTCATCTCGAGTCTCTGGAGTGGTGATTTCGGCAGTGCTCCTTTCCGACGTTGTGAGCCCCCTCCATTTTTCCTCGTCAGAATTTCAGCACTTTCTTGTGGGAATTGGCTGTCATCGGCCTGGGCAGTCAAGTTGTGCCCGTTTGGCTCCTGTTCGTATTCCTCCTCCTTGTAATCCATCTTCTTTCGGATTGGAGAAGCTGGCTCCCGCGAGCGGCTGTCTCCTCTGGGGGAGGTCTGGACGTGTGATGGGCCCTTGCTGTAAGGTTGCCCAAAGCCTAAAGGAGGACCACGAGATGTGTCGGGGGCAATTGATATATCAGGAGAGATAGGTTCCTCGTCGCTAAAGTCGTCGGCCCGTGCAATTTTAGCACGATGTCGAGCCCTCGCTGAGGTTTGGTCTGTCGGAGCAGGTGGCCGTTGATATGAGGCAGGTCTTGGAGCTAGACCTTGAGCAACTATAGAAGAAGGGACAGGAGATTCGAAGGACGGACTGAAGGGTGAATCAGTGAGCGCAGTCTGCACCGAAGCGCGGCGGTTATGTGATGTTAGTGGTGGAGCATCCAGCGAGCTTTCTTCTGATATGCGCTGAGCTCTGACAATTTTCGGCCCAGGCAGTTGGCCCCAGTAGGGTGCGGCCATCAGCAATGCAGCCGTGATTGGTCGTGGAGAAGCAAGATGGGGCTAATTGAAAGAGCCTTACTGCAAGCGAGGCTGGAGGTTGGAGCTACAAGGAAGGGAAAAAGAAACCGTTCGGGGTGTCTGGGCCTGGGCGTTGAGGACGGTTGGACTCCAGCCTCCCCAGCACGAGGCAGCTAACGCAGACAGGCGTAGGCTAATGGGCCGGTATGTGCGTTGCAGGGCCGGTAGATGGCACGGAGGTAATTATGGATTTATACGCAGGTGATGGGTACATACGAACCATGCAGAGATCTTCTTGGAGGTTCGGGGCGATGGTAATTGAGCCTGTTGGCCTGATGCGGTCTTTAGGATCGGATGGAGACGGCCATTCTAACTAGGGAGGTGCTCGTGGTGTGCAGATAGTGCACCGTACGCCCGAGAATGATGAAAAAGACTTGGCTGCTGCTGTAGGTCTGATTTGCAGTCTGACGCAGGGTTTTCGGCTTGAGCACAACGGCCAGAGCAGTTGAACGGAGGCTGGGAATTGCTTCGAAACTATGATACGGAGTACAACGGCAGGAAATGGAATAGCTGGGTTCGGGCGAGATGAAAGCCAAGTGGGAGATGCCTGACATCACGCTGAGTATCGTCAGGAACTGGGCCGGACCCTGGCCCTCCTCGGTGATCCCTGTGATGACGATGCAGTCGATGGTGGCTGGGAGTAGCGGTCACAAGTCCCACATGTTCAGGGAACTCATTAACCCAGGCCACATCACATCCATGACCCATTGACGATGGGAGCCGCCAACAATTGCTCCTCCTAGTGGCCAAGGCATCTAGATAGGTAAGGTACCAGTTAGTCCCCGCTAGGTTGAGGTCATGGACGAAATGCGGGAGGCTGGTGTTTGAGGGTACCCACAAGCCGTTCCCCCAGGGGTAGCTGTGAGTACAGCTGCTTGCTTCCGTCCGAGTCCCTGTGAAGTGGCCAGGGGCAGTTCGGAAGGTTCAGATGTCCTTGGGATGTCTTGAATTCGCTGATCAGGCAGAATCATTTGCTTGATTCCCGTCGGCAAGCGCAGCCATGCTGCTGCTGCTTCTGCCAGGTACACCGACAGTTTAGGCACGAAGTACCTGGAAATACCAGCGTTGTACTTGCGGAAGGTTCCTTGCAGGGTTAAGCGGAGGCCCAGGAGCGCTTCCGGGTTGTTAAAAAATGGATCAGCCGTTACCTAGCGTTCCGTCTGTTGCCTTCCCGCAGCTGTTCCTGATCCAGGTTTCACTTGGCCCTGGCGATGCCCGATATTGCGTTCCCAGCCTCGGACTTATTCATGCTTGCGGAGACGGGGCTGTAGAATGTGCCAGGTGATTCCTCTTGTGTCTGTGGGCCGTATCTCGACGCTGTCATTAGAATGAAGAAGGGGAATTTGGCCTGGATCGTCAGGTTCCAGTGTGTTTACCAGGGCGGAGTACCTGCTATCGTGATGGCTTGATGATCAGGGAGCGTATAAGTGGCTTGCCGTCCATTGCTTCAGAATATTCAGCTTAGTGCCCGAAACACACATGTCCCTTTCCCCAAGAGTGGGCCAATGCTCTTATTATTCTTGCATGTAAGGTAGCTTGCGTAATGTAATTAAGGGACATCAGACACAGCATTACCTACTGCAGCAAGGTTTGGTCTAGATTATGATGAGACTGTTAAGCTTGAACCGGAAGCCTTCTGTTGTGTAACTGGTCGCCGACAGCACCAGGCCGTTGTGACAGATGTGCCCAGCCGCAACACGAGCTGAAAGTTCTCGATGAGATCCCAATTTCTGGTTCCTAGGTTGTATGAATCTTGTAAATCGCTAATCTGCTTGGTACTACATAAAGCTAGTCCAACCATCAGCAAGTATTGTCCTCTCCCCCCAGGTGATTGTCAGGTTATCCGGTGCTTCCAGATAAATCCATTCAAGGTTACGCCCATCTAAAACACTCGGAATCTAAGTCTGTGCTTCTCTTTCTTTTCAGCATTCATCTCCAACTCGATGATCCTCTCCGATAAACATCGTGGCAGCTTTTTGCTTACCCTTTGCTAGGAACAATAGCTTTCCAATCAATTGATAGAATTACTGCTCTTGACAATCGGGTAAATTAACAAGAGGATAAAAATGAAAAAAGGGGACTAGTTGCCAAAATGTGGTTAACAAGTGAGAGCTTGGTTCATCCTTCCCTCACTTTGAGGCGAGTAGATTCTTTATGCCTGATTTATGAGGCTAGCATGAACTTAAGCAAAAGTTGAGTCCTATTGTGGAAGGTGGGGGAATGTCAAAAAAAGATACTAGCGCATGGACAAAGTCAACCAACTTTAGAAATTTGTGTGGGCGCGCGACAGTCGCTTGTAGTGGCACAAGGCACAGCGGGCAGGCGGCGCCGACAATTTTTCTGCACTCCAACAGTCAGCATCAACCCTGGCCCAAGTCCCTTCCTACACACCTCGCTCGCCACTACCTACCTTACCCAACACAATTCGCTGTCGGCTCTCACCCGTTCACCTCCTCCTTGGTAGATAGATTTGCCTGGCGCAAGTTCTACTTACCTAGTACCTGCTTCTCCTTGCGAAAATAGTGGATCTATTTTCCTCACCACTTTAACAGATCGCGATACTTCCTTGGGTCGACCGCTCCCCACATCGATTCTTGTTCCGCTCAAGTTCTCTGCTTGCAAACTCGGTCCACTGACTTGCGCGCCTTTCCGACTGCAACGATGTCTGAAACCGACATGAACAAGCAGGTTGATTTGTCAACCATCCCCATTTCGCCCAATGGAAAGGAGGAGGCAGACGCCGTCGACGATGGCAAGCCAGTCACCGTCTTCCACGACAAGGACAACTTCAACGTCAAGCATCCCCTCCAGAACAAATGGACCCTGTGGTTCACCAAGCCCCCTAGTGGCAAGGTGAGATGCCCTCGTTCTAACCTCCGTGAATCACGCTGACCTCATTTGTGGGTAGGGAGATAACTGGAATGACCTTCTGAAGGAAGTCATCACATTTGATTCAGTGGAGGAGTTCTGGGGCGTCTATGTGCGTTGTCCCCTGCAGAACATGGCAAAATTAATTTACTGACAAAAGAATAGAATAATGTCGCCGCAGTATCCGAGCTGGCTCTGAAATCCGATTACCATCTTTTCAAGGCTGGCGTCCGACCCGAGTGGGAGGACCCTCAGAACAAGCACGGTGGAAAGTGGTCCTACCAGTACAAGGAGAAGCGAAATGTCGATGTTGACCGACTCTGGCTTCAGGTCATGATGTCTGCTATTGGTGAGACACTTGAGGACGAAGACGACGGTGAAGTGATGGGCGTGGTCGTCAACGTCCGCAAGGCCTTCTATCGAATCGGTGTCTGGACTCGCACGATAGGAAAGAGCATTCCAGGCCGAGGTGATGGTGATGTGGCAGGCGGCAAGGGTCGCACCAACGAGAAGGGCAAGAACATCCTGTTGAACATCGGTCGCCGGTTCAAGGAGGTTCTCGAACTTCCCGCTAATGAGCAGGTCGAGTTCTCAGGCCACACAGACAGCGCGAATGCTGGAAGTACCAGGGCCAAGGCCAAGCATGTTGTGTAAAGGCTGCTTTGTGGCCGCAACAAGATGAGAACTTTTTTTATTGAACCTAGAGCCAGGTCTTTTTTGGACTGCCCTGCCACAGTGTCCTGGCGCATGGGTGGAAATTTCTTGGAACCAGCATGGCGATCAGGTTACGGGGAGGAAAATCATTCAATATCATGACATGGGTTTGATGTAAGCTTAGAATGCTGGCTACCACAGCTTACGAAACACTGAGGTTCAAGACCGGCGTTAGTAGGAACATTGTTTCTCGAGTGGATGAGCGTTCAGGCGGATGCGGCCAGTATTCAGTATTGGTTCGTAATAATGGAATTTCCCCCTGTCCTTTTGTTCCGAGATGTCTTCATACAATGATATTATTTCGTTAGATGCATGCCGAGTTATTATATTTTTATTTTGCTAAATGTATCGTACAGTGTGCTTTCAAGGAGCAAATGACATGCTAAACTACATTTCATCATCGCTGTGCTCATCCTTGAAGATGGATTTAACGAGTTGCTTTTTGTTGATTTTGCCCATGGCATTGCGAGGTATGTGGTCCACAAGTTTCATGACTTGAGGAATCTTATAGTTGGCCAGCCGCCCCTTGAGAGACGGCGCATATCCATGGGACTCCAGGTCGTTGCAACCTCCGAGTTGAGAATCAGGACAGCCCCGACCTTTTGACCCCAATTACCACTTGGCACCGCCACAACGGCGGCCTCGGATACTTCAGGCAGGGAGAGCAATTCCCGCTCGACTTCGAGCGCGCTCACCTTCTCGCCTCCCGTCTTGATGATGTCCGCCGACTTGCGGCCGAGGATGAAGTACAGGGGGCCCTTGGTCCAGGACTGAGCAAAGGCGGCCGACTCGACGGGACGACGAACGGCGACGTCGCCGGTCTTGAACCACGAGCCCTTGCCGTCCGGATCGGAGACGAACTCGGCGGCCGTGGCGGTAGGGTTCCGCCAGTACTCCTTGAAGATGGTGGGCCCACGCAGCTGGATCTCTCCGGAGCGCTCGCGGCCCGTGACGGGGTCGACGTCGCCCTCTCCCGGCTGGATGACGTCGCCGGTGTCGACGTCGACGAGGCGGGCCTGGACGGAGGGGAGGGGCCAGCCGACGCTGGCATCGACACGGTCGGAGGGGTGGAGGCCGCAGCTGAGGGCCATGCCAACCTCGGTCATGCCGTAGCGCTCGAGGAGGACGCTGCCGTGGCTGAGGGAGCGCCAGGAGGCCTTGATGGGGGTGGGGAGGGCAGCAGAGCCAGAGATGCTGAGGCGCATGTGCTCTGGGGAGACGGCCGTGCGGGCGGCCGTCTGCATCTCGGGGGGTAGGAGCTTGTGGGTGGCGAGGAGGCGGCTGTAGACGGTTGGGACGACGGTGAAGAAGGTGATTTTGGGCTTGGCCTGTGCTGGGGAGGAGGTGCCGTTGGTGGGGAGGAAGGGGGCTGCGAGGCGGGACCAGACGGCGTCGGCGTTGAAGGGGAACATGAACTCGATGGAGGAGCCGGCGAGGAGGGGGGTGAGGATGGCGTTGACGGTGCCGTGGATGTGGTGGAGGGGGAGGACGTGGAGTAGCCGGTCTTTGGGGGAGTACTCCCATGCTTCGATCAGGGATTTGCTCTGAGCTGCGAGGACTGATTGTGGGAGGAGAACTCCTTTCTGCTGGAAGTTAGCATATCTGACGTGGGTTGTGTGTAGTTGGGACATGACGTACCGGCCGGTTTGTAGTCCCAGAGGTATAGAGCATCATGCCGGCATTGCCAGGGCCTGCGTCGTCCCATGATATATCCTCCTTCTTCCCTTGGCCACCGAGATGCTTTGACAGCTCTAGATGGGAGGGGCTGGCTGTCAGGTCTGATTCCAGGACCTGCTTTGCCTTGGCACCAAACTTGGCGGAGGAGACGAGAACGGATGCTTCACTCTGGTTTAAGATATACTGCAATTCTGGGACTGGGAATGCAGGGGACAGAGGCACGGCGATTGATCGTGCGGCCATGATAGCCAACAATGTCACTGATCAACCCAATGGCACAGCGGCACACGGTATTAGCGAAAATGACACTCTAGGCTTTTCTTACGGATATGAGTCTATATCTGGTTCCCAGAGCTTGCTCACCTACGTAATCATAGCTGTTCTCTACTAGAAAAGCCACTCTCTCGCCGTCCAGGTCGGCACCGCCCCGGGCGTGTCTAATGCGGTCCATTGCGCGGCCAACATCGCCGAGGAGCTCGCCATAGGTGAAGGAGCGGCCTGATAGGCTGTGGACCACGGCGGTGGACGCCGGGTCGTGGGTCGCAACGGCTTCAAGGACCGGCAGGCGTGGCAGGGTAGTAGCCATTGTCCGGCGGCAGAGGAGGTATGGTGAGAGGCGAGGGGGAGGGATGACGCCAGGCGGCGAACGGTGGATGGTGATAGGTACATGAGGAAGGGAGACAAGGATTTTTGGTACAGGTTGGGCAGGATTATAGAGCGGCAGCGGGCATGGGAAATGTGGAACTGATGGACGATAAAGCGAACTGAAGGATCTTAATACAGAAGGCCATTAAATGGCTCTAGGCAGGGGGTGGGTTGTTGGGGCTGTTGTTACACTGGTGATGCAGCAGCATCGGCGGCGCTTTTGGTTGCGGATTGTTTGTTTGAAGCGCTGGGAGAGAGCCGTGGCCGAGAGATAGCCGGCAGAGTGGGGGCTGATCTGGGCGAGGCCCCGTCTAAGGTGGCTCTAGCGGATGATTTCATCGTTTCGGCGCCTTCTTCTAGGTTGCGAGGCCATCTATATGAGATGGAGGCTCTTGGGGAGCAGGCTGCCAAGGTCTTGGGAGATCAAAAGGTGGATGAGGGAAAAGAGGGAGCATGAGGGAACAATGAAACCGTCGATCTCACTTCACTCAAGCCCTCGCCAATAACTGCCAGCTACCCGGCACCAAGGCATAAGGGTGTCAATCAGTAAGCTTTCGTCGACATGCAGTCATCATCACATCGGGTTGAGCATGCAAGGCAACCAGAGGGAACATGCAAAGGAAAACGAAACCACGGTCGTGCCTCGACGATCAAACCAGCAGTCCCAGATGCGAGCAATCTGCGAGGCACCTCTGCATTGATGACACAGCGATCACGTGTGCACCTCGAATACGATGCAGTGAGACTTCATTGCGACAGCGTAGTGAGGCACCAACGCTCAGCATCACCATAAGCCGCGTGTGGATAGTTGCAGCAGTAGCCAGCCATAATATTCTAAGCGGACGCGTCTTACTCGATATGCCTTGGTATTGGGACCTCAGCGCAGTCCGTCATCATTCCTGATGACAGGATGCTCCTATCAATGCTCCACGACCGATGCATCCGGCCAGCCTGACCTGTCCACCTGAGTGTTATGATCCTCGTGTCTTGCCACTGGACGTCGTATTGAATGCGCTGAGACGGTGCAGCAGCACATGAGATGAGACGAGAAGAGAAGTCATGATCAAAACAAGAGGAGTTGGGATGGCTTGCTGACGGCGGGTGTTGGGCTCTCCACCGCCAGATTGGATTTGCTGTTCCTCCAACGCCAAAGCAAACGACCCCGCCCTCTTCCGTCCCACAAAAAAAGAAAAGTGAGCGAAGAAAAAGAAAGCTGATGTGACTGTCACAGGACTATGGAAGGGCTAAGGGCCTCTAGGCTCGAGTAGAGCTGCCTAAGGATAGCTCCCAGCCGCTCCCGCCAGATAGGATCCGCATCTCCCAAGTGCATATTTTACGTGGGACTATGTACAATAAATAAGGTACCTCCTGGTCCGCGTAGGCAGACTATGCATGCAGGATGCACATGTACCTGGTAGACGAACCCCAGGTACGAGGGCGAAAAAGGCGGTATCGGCCAGGGACTGACCAACGAGAGTAATCCTTGGCCTCGTGGCAACTGTCGGGATTTCCTCTTGTTCTCCCTGAACCTAAAAGGCGGGATTGTTCAAGTCCAGCCCCGTGTGCCTGGGCAGCGCTGCTTTTACACCGCTCTCTAGACGACGGCTTGTACAGGAAGGGAAGCCCAAACATCCACGAGGACTGGATGGGAGCCGTGATTGCGAGTTCCTTGCTTCCCGCCTTGCCTGATTGCCATTCGAGGATCTTCGCCGACCCGTTTGTTTTGTTTTTTTTATTTATCACACCTGCACGATTTGCTGTCCACCGACGTGGTCACGTTTGGTCGTCATTTGAGCCAGCAGGGATTCATCCTGGCGTTGTTCTTGTGGCGGACAAGACTCTCTCCATAATATTGTTTTTTTCTGCTATTCCGTGTTATGGGCCTTGTTGGAGCCTGAATACATTGATATGGTAGGAGTCATGGTATAGATGGACATGATCACTAGTTGATCCCATTGGCCAGACGCATCTCTGGCTCAGACATTGATGTCTGGCCATGCCGAGTTATGACACTATGTTTGATGTTGAGTTGCAGGTTACAGAAGGTTGGCTGTCTGGGGATACAGAAGACTTGCGGGTGTCGGATGAAGACGAGGCCACAGAATAGTGTGGATATTCTTTTCTGTGTTTTTCTCAATCTTCCCCATGATATTTTTAGAGATAGACGCAGAACATGCCAACACTCCCGAAGTGTAAACCTCCAAGGTGGCTCTCAATACGGCACCATGCAAGCCCGGCGATAGATCTCTCGTGAACCCGTATGATGGTGTCAGTCAATGGAAGCTGCCGTACGATGGCACTATTGCCAATCGGGGACAACGTTAGAGGGCATGTCTACGACCTAATTGATCCAATGTCCTGAGACATCGGGTGACTGGCTGCCCACGCACCCTCAACGCCGACCCGTCGACCTGACCTTATGCTCGCTGTAGGAGAGGAGGGAGCCGTCGAACGCAAACGCACGCGGCACCATCCGCATGCACCCACCGCCCGCACCGGCTATGAGGATAGGAGGCAGATGCCGGCAGGGATGAACTTGTCGGTCGGCAGCGTGGTTGGGATGGCGGGCTTTGCTGGCACGCGTGCAGGCGCCGAGTAAAGGCGGCGAGGCCCCTAAGCCCAAAGGGCCCACTGACTCTTGCGTCTCGTCACCGCCATGCATCTGTCATGCAACTCAGTCTCATCGCATTGGACAGCCGCCGTCCGTCTGGCGTTGCTGCTCACCAAGTCACCCCGTCTGATTCGTCTCTCCGACCTCACCGAAAATACCTAACGTAGGTAGCCTGGACGTCAGTGTCTGGTCTGGTCCGCGCCAGTCTATTTTTTCCTTACTTTGCCTCCAGACTCCCGCCCTCCTCACCACCTCTTTTATCCCGTCTCTTGGACCTTCTTTTCTTTTTTTCCTTTCCATAATTGACTGGCAAGATTGTTAAAACCCGCTCACCGTCCGCCATTGACTGTCCCTTTGACCTCGTCTTGTTTGCCGCTGCCGTGTAACCTCGATTCAAATTTTCCCCATACACCCACCCACGCATCCAATCCAATTGACAGGACGTGAACGCCCTTTGCTATATCCTCGCAACAGTCGTGTATGTGCATCTGGTTTATGTGCAGCTGTCGACGACTGTAAGAGGACACAGCCAAAAAAAAGTTTCGACATCCCACAATGCTTCGACGTTACGCTCTGGGATTTTCGGCTGTGGGACGACAGTTCTCCAACATGAGTTCAACCACTCCTCTTGAAGATGCCATTCGCGCCAAGGTCAGCCCATTAAAACCCCCCAAATCCTCTGGAGTTTCCCAATTGCAATCATCTAACGAGCACCGAGCAGATCACGGCGGCGTTCAACCCCCAAACTCTGGAGATCTACAACGACTCCCATCTGCATGCCCACCACAAGGCTATGCAAGGCAGCACGTCCAAGGAGACGCACTTCAGGTAGGTACCACTCTGCCAGGCCTCTTACCCACCCACCCATCTCTTTGTGCCTCCCTCCCTACATGCTGGTCTGCCTTATTCCTCTGCTCGCATCGCAAGCCTATCACCCGCCCCACCCACCCGTCTGACTGGTCACTAAATCCATGCATAGGCTGGTCATCACTTCGGATGCTTTCGCCTCCAAGATGCAGCCCGCCAGGCATCGCATGGTCTACGCCCTCTTGCGAGATGAGATGGCCCTCGAGGGTGGTATCCACGCCCTCCAGCTCAGGACCCTGACCCCCGAGGAGGAGGAGCGTCAGAAGAAGAAGAAGGAGGAGGAGGCTGCCAAAGCCGCCGCCGAAGCCGACCCTGCACCCGCAGAGTAGGTCGCCCGCCTAATATTTCCCACCCACCCACACAACACACCCACGACAACCCTTATTGATTGATTTTTGTCCCAACTCTCTCTCTTTTTGTCCCGGTTGACGCCTTCATGAATTCTGGAGTTTTCCTCTTCTTCTCAAATTTTTTTTTATCCCATCACACAATTTCTTTTCCTTCTTTTATTTTATTTTATTATTTTACGGAAAGGGAAACGAGCAATGAGAATGTCAAGGATTGATGAAAGAAACGCCACGCAACAGGAGCCCACCTGGCCTCGATGTATTCTACTGCACCCGGAGACACAGAAAATCCCGGAAAAAGGCCTGAATTTTTGCGGATTAGAAAAACTATTTTGACGCTCCTCGGGGAGCTACGGCTGAGCCTATGGAAAGAACTTGGAAAGCTGGTCTTGCTCTACCTTAGAACAACAGGTTGCCCACGCACAAATGAATATTGAACTTCTTTTTTATTTGATTTTGATCAGTTACTTCTCCTTTCTCCTTGTCCCGGATACAATTGAAATACTCTCATGCGCGTGCCCATTTGGAATAACTAAACTCAGCTTGGGGGAAATATATATAAATAACTGAAAACGCCAGGTATAATGATTCGCATCCGCTCATATGTGTCATTATTGCTTGTATAGTTTCCCTTCACGGATGGCTAATTAATACAAGTAGGTGACATTCAGCTGCTGTGTGTGACTGTGACCACCAAACCCACTAGGGGGTGCTATCTTCAAGCAGCCTTCCTGGAGCTGGGTGTCGAGCCGGATTTCTTCTTAAGGAAATGCCGTCGAAGACGTTCCCGCCTCTTGGCATCCGGATCCTTGGCGCTTGACGCGAGCCTCTGGAGGTAACTTGACCCTCGGCGAGTGCCTGTTGACGACCTCGTGGCAGTTGACCTTGCGCTTGATGGAATCGGTGGATGCGGGGTGTCTAGCAGTGGATGGGGAAAGTTAACCTGTGTAGGATACTCCAATCTGGTTGTGCTAGGCACTATGGTTTCAGCCGGGGGCGTATCATGTTTCTCAGGCTCCCGATCTACCGTGGGCGTTGTCGGTGAACTCGGGAGCCGAGGTTTGGGAGAGATTGGTGGAATGTTATTTTGTACATCCTGCACCTCGATTGATGTAGAGGGAACGGTTTCGACTACAGTCTCGGGATCGATTAGGATGCGGGGAGGGGAGGAGATTTGCTGAGGGCTGACCCGAGGTGGCTCAGCTGGACTTGCACTTTTATGGTCACTTCCACGGGACCGGCTATCTCTGCCCCTGTTCTTCCCCTCTTCGTTGGTATATGATTTTGCCATCTGAAGTTCATCAGGGTATGTGTTCAGTATATCATGGATGGTGTCCCTTTTGACCAACAGTTGAGTGAACACTGGTGCGCCAGTAAGAGTATTGAACCAATCCAGGGCTGGAAGGGGGTCGTTAGTATTTTCAACGTATTCGACATAATCTGCAGAGAAGGCTCTGATAAAGTCATCCCACAGATACTCTCGCAACGAGTTGGCTTTCATTAAGTAGTCCAGGCAGACGCAGGCTCTTATAAATGACCATCGGGTGCCTCGGTAATCCTTCTCATAAGCTGGATATGTCTGTGTGAAGAGCTCGAAAGGTTTGAGCTCAGGGATAGTTGGGGGAACTATTGTCTCTATCGCATCATTCTTGTCATTTAGCTGACCCGTAGTTTGGTTCTGTGCTCCTCCGCTGAGTCCAGATGCCCGCTGAGCACGTCCTTGGGGCGGACTCTTCCGAATTGGTGGAGATTGTGGGATGGTAGCTGGCACAAGCATGCTCGAGGAAATCGAATTAGAACTCGAGATCTGGGTATAGATTTTGGTTGGCGCCATGCGTGAGAAGGTGGTCGTGTTCCTGCTACTTTCTACCGCTGCAACATTCTCCTCTGGGTCATCAGGATCACTGAATTGGATTGGCTTCATACGCCGGCGCTTCTTTCCTGGTTCGCCGAGGCCTTCTCGAGGCGGGCTTGGGTGTTTCTGAACAGTAGCTGGTATCATGCGCTGGCTTGGCTGCGCGCATGGCGGGGTGTTCGAGGTAGCAGGAATATGAGCACTCGACGAGGATTTGTTCGACAGTTGGGGAGTAGTGGCGGCCCGATTGATGGGCGCTTGTGATACTATTTGGGCTTCTGGTAGTTGCGTTTCAAGGGCATCCTCTGGCCCGCTCGACGGAAAATTGAAGTCCGCTGCGAGATATCGTGAAATAATAGCCGGCTTGGTTTTTGGGAGGGCTACAGTCTCTTCGCCGCCGTCATTATCGGCAAGGACTTGAGAATTGGCATGAGCTGGCTCTGTGTCGGCGAGGGCGTATTTCGTCTCCATCCTGTGCACCATTTGGAGACATTGTTCTTCCACATCGGGCCAGCTTTTAGAAAGCGGATGGAGATGGCCTCCCTTTTGCCAGAGAGACTGAAGTGGGACGCCTTTCAGTTGGGCGATTTCAGTCACTCGAAAGAGTGCGGCTAATACCCTCTCGCTCAACGTGAGGCGTGACCGATCGCGATGAGAAGGAGGGAGCCAACCATTGCCCCCCCATATCTCGGTGAGACGAAGCTCAAGAAAGTTTGCTCTGTCATGCCCAGTCGGTGGCGGTGACGACTGCCCATCAGAGAATGCTACTTGTGAAGCGGGCGGAGGACTGAAGAAATTTGACTCCCGCCTCCGTGAAATTGAAGGAGATCTTTCACCATAAGAGTCGCGGTCTTTAATTGAGGATGGCAACGGCGAATGAGGCTGATCGCCTACCAGTGATCGTGCTGGGGATGGAGACCAAGATACGAATCTCTCTTGCGTAGCGTTGCCAACAGATGAGTCCAGTGAAGAATCTGGGACGCTTTTTGCCACATCATTGGTCTCTGACAAGATCTTCTCAGGTTGACGACCTTGAGGCAATGCCGGCTCCTTCTTCTCTGTGCTGGCCTGTTTCCGCGAGGCTCTGGCTACCTCTTTTGCCGTTTCCAAGACATGCCTGGGGACTCGGAGTTGGGAATCATTGTCGAGCTCCACCGCCCAAGAGCCGGGTTGGTCAAGGATCTTTTGCTGGTCCCTGGGGATTGTGGTCGCATTTCTGCGTTTAAGCAGATTGGCGATGTTTCGCTGAGAAGCGACATGAGCCATCTCAGAGGATCTTCCAACCTACGCTACCACCAAGCTTTCATAAGCGTGGGGTGATCATTGCATCTGGTAAAAGTACGTGGCCTGGTCATCCGCTGGCATGTCAATACATGCAGAAATAGTATGGTCGATTGCGGCAGCCAGAATTGTTGACTGGCCGCGGGACGTTGCCGGATTTGCAGATACTAACTCTTTCAACGCGTCTGAGCTGTGGAAGATACACGTCCTGGTAGAGCTGGACAGGGTGCACCCCGTAAGGCCCACCAATGGCGAGAGCCCAACCAGTCCGAGTCCCGTGTACGAGAACATGCAGCCAATAAGCAAGCACCGATATGTACCTTGTACTCACCACTGACCGACCTTGGCTAGCCATCTGTCATGCCCAAGCTCCACTATGATGATCAAGCTAAGCTTCCGCATCTGCCTACCTAATTGTTTGGTCGCTCGTCGTCATCGCCTCTTTCCCACTTTTGAACTCGAGGTTGGTTGGCCGATTCCGCATATTCAGTAAGCGCAAGGTCCCGCGTCTCCTACCTAACTCCAACCTTACATTACCTAGGTACTTTCTCCCGCTACTTCCACGGGGCTTTGCTGCCTTATCGGCAGCCAGCTGCTTGCATACCTAGATCCAGCGTCATTCATCGTTGCGCACCGCTATCTGCTACTGATTGCACGCATATGGGGTTTCCATACCAGCCATTTTGTCAGGCTCCAGTGCCACTCACCAACCTCTGACGACAGCCTCCATCTTCCTTATCCGTCATGCCTCTCGTCTGCTAACCTCCATCCCACCGAACAACGGGAATAATATGCGTTGAAGATACCGTCGTCCGCTATGTATTCGCCCAAGACCCACTGAACTCGTCCACCACTTAGACGAACGATCTACGAGCCGCCCACGGCTACAGCCCAGCATACGGCAGTTTTATTCTGAGGCACCGCGCTGCTTTTACTTGCCGCCATTATGGACAGCGTCCCTGCGATGAAAAACCCGTCGATCTCCCAAGCCTCTGGCTCCCAGGGCTCGCCAGTTAGCCTCCGAAATCGACGTAGCTCTGTCGCTTCCATGGCCGCCAGTTCCATTATCGAGAGAGAGCAACTTGCTTCCGCCTTAGACAAGATACACACATCAGCTAGTAAAGTCGACTCCTTAACCACATTCAACGACTTCGCCCCTCCGCCCGTGTCCACCATCGCTGTCGAGAATAGAGGGTCCACAGGTGACATAGTACAGCAGGGCTTCAGCGGACTGTATAGCCGGCTTCGAGAAGCGGTTGGTGTCGGCAGCTCTACGAAGCGAAATCACGAAGAGGAGGATTCCGAGATCAGGGATACCCTTTCCAAAAAGAACAGTGCCGACACCCGTAATTCGAGACATTCCATATCGTCTCTCAGTCGTGCCGAAACCGGGTTGACGATATCTACGAATGGTTCTTCACACCAAACCAGTGCGAGTGACAAGCAGTCCTCTACTATTAGCCCAATCCATCCCGACACCCGTACACATTCGCAATCATCGTCTAAAGCCACAGGCCTCGGCTTGATGTCTGGCGCAAAATCACAATCTTCCAGTCGTCAGAGCTTGCCAACGAATGCGACCAGCTCCATCATCGCGGATCCGCCTGTTTTAACCAAGGAGGACACGGGCCGAAGTGTGTTAGGACAGGTTGGTGCCGATGGTTCTTCCCAGCGGAGCCTGAGTAGAGTCGATCTAGAACGACACCTTGGAACACAGCCGTCGTCGGACTACTATGATTCTGCAGAGTCGAAGCTACCCCCAAGAGCACATAGAGATGACGCGTCTAGTATTGCTAGCATCGATGGAACAAACGCGGCATCGGCTGCTTCTAATCCCTCTATTCCCTCGATCAGGACACGGCACATCCGAACCCCGTCTGGCGGATCATCCATGCTACCTCCAAATGGTATTCATAAACGACCATCAGCCCTGGAGCGGATAGGCCGCTCTCACTCACGTGACGGCTCCAGAGATTCTTCTACAGACAGAGGGACAGCAGTTGCCAGTCCAGTCATCACTTCCGCCCATAGTTCTGTGTATCATGGGTTCTCTCGTGAATCTCACTCTCAACATATGCGGTCTGGTAGTCTGCGCATCCCTGGAACGACCATGAGCCACGAGGGAGCAACCGATCAGATCGCGCAGTTAGACAGAATGCGAAGGCAAGTGCTCAGTAAAGAATTTTGGATGAAGGATGATACTGTCAAGGAATGCTTTCTTTGCCAGACTCCATTTACTGCCTTTAGGCGGAAGCATCACTGTCGAACCTGTGGCTGCATTTTTGATGCAAAATGCACTACAGTCATATCTGGTGACAGATTTGGTGTAAACGGCTCACTTCGTGTCTGCAAAAGATGCCTTGAGGTGATCAGTCGACGGCTTGACGGTAGCGCTTCTGAAGAATCCGGAGATGAGCATTCATTTATGCCACGGTTCTTTGGTGGAAACCATTCCAAATCGCCAAGCGGTGCAGATCGAACCAAGGCAAGGGAACAAGATGCCACCGGCGGGTCGGAAGGGTCAGAAGATTCTCGTTCTGTCCCAACTGCTCCCATGATAGGAATGCCTGCTACCCGACGAGTTCGTGACGCTAACCGTTCATCTGGCGTGTTTGACGTCGACTCACCTACTTTGAGCCGACCCGGTTCCTCTCGTTCGTTGAAGTCCCTAGCGGGTAGGCCTCAGTCTTCAGCCGGACACGGGCACAAACGACATCATTCTAAGGCTGGATTTCTGAATCGCTTCAAATCTGAGCCAGATGATCGAGCGCCATTCCGCAAAGGGGTTGATGATGAAGCAAAGAAAAAGCCCAAGTTCCCTGCGTTTCATGATGACAACATCATTGACCCAGAGCTTGCTGATTACATGTCTGACGAATCCAGTGGGGATGAGCAGATGAGCCTCTTTGCCACCATGTCCACTTCGGATCTTCCTTCGACGAGCTATGACAACGACAAGGCTACTTTGGGCTCCTCTATTAACCTTGGAAAGAAACATCGTCATAGGGGAGGCGAGAAGAGCGTCAGCGGCGTGAGTTTTGTTAGCAAAGGCTTGTTTGATGATGCCAGTGGTCCAACAAGTATGATCAATCATCGTCGATCAACGCGAAGGCGGAATCTAAGCCAAAGTGGAAATGTTCACCATTACGCGCCATCACCGAGACACAAATCAGCAGCTTTCAAGGGCCCATCTGCCTCATCTGAGTTGCTGTTTGCGTTGGAGCATCATAGCCAAGGCAGACCGCCCCTCACAAGCAGTGATTTGATGAAAGGTAGTGCACCGCCTAAGGCCGAGCTGAACAAGTCCAGCATCCAGCATATCCACAAGCTACTGCGGCAGCTGTTAGTAGATGCCGATGTTCCCGAACCTGCGGCGTGGGATCGAGCCCTTGTTCCAATTTTGCTCCAGTCAACTGATGATGTGAGCCCGGATGTTGCGAACAGAGATTATATGGACATCAGGCGTTACGTGAAGTTGAAAAGAATACCAGGAGGTAAACCTGGCGATACCGCCTATGTGTCTGGTGTGGTCTTTACAAAGAACTTGGCTCTCAAAAGTATGCCTCGCAAAATAAGCAACCCTCGAATCGTTCTCGTCACCTTCCCTCTCGAATACCAACGACACCAGCAGCACTTTATGAGTCTGCAGCCAGTCATTGAGCAAGAAAAGGAATTTCTCAGGGTAGTTGTACAAAGAATCAGCAAACTACACCCGCATTTACTCTTAGCTGAGAAGAGTGTTTCGGGCGTCGCCCTCCAATATCTCTCAGAAGCCAATATTGCGGTTGCCTATAATGTTAAGCACACCGTCATTGAAGCTGTATCACGCTGCGCTGAGACAGAAATTATCTCATCCCTTGACATGTTGGCGTTGCCTGTCAAGGTGGGGCGATGTATGGGCTTCGAGGTTCGAACGTTTGTCAACAACGATCATCCAGGGCGAAAGAAATCTTACATCTACCTTTCAGGGTGCAAGCCTGAGCTGGGCTGCACTATTGTGATTCGTGGGGCGAAACATTCAGTTTTGGCCCGGGTTAAACACATTGTTGAATTCATGGTTTACGTGGTATACAACTTGAAGCTGGAATCCAGTTTGCTCAGAGACGAATCCATCGACCCCCCTGAATCTGCGAGCAACTCACTCTCAAATTCCATCCAAGCATTGAGCGAGAGTTTGAAATCTACGAATTCTTTAACCACCTCAGATCAACCCACCATCAGTTCAGCTACTGCTCCCGGCCCACCTGCCCAGGAGGCTCCTACACCTCCTGCCGATACTCCGACAGAGACCTCTCAGCAATCTGAAGAGGTTGAGGATGCTTCATCATCCAAGGCTGATGCGCCAGCTTCACGGCCCGCTGAACAACTACCAGGGGCAGCTGAACCACATTCTGATGATGACCAAAACAATCAGGTTCCAGACTACATACCAATGCCCACGTTCTACAGTGACATGGTCGCGAAATACGAAACGAAGATACTCTCCGCATCGCCTTTCGTTAAGTTTGCACAGCCTTATCTTCTGATGAAGGCTCGGGAGCAAGAAAGGCGGTTATCATATCTCAGGCAACTTCTCGAGCACGATGCCTTTGAATCAGAAGAAGATACCAATAATCAGGAATTTCAGCTAATAAAACCTGAGATGGTGGAACAAATCGGCCAAAAGGCACCACGTCAGATGAGAGAAATCCTCCGAGCTGTCCATGATGCCGAATACGATAAAGCCCTCTTTAATTACCAGACCCAGACACGCCAGTGGGAAACATATATTCAGGGAAATCTGGATCTATTTGACCCATACTCTCATCAGAACATAGTTGTTCTGTACTCGATGACCTGTACGGAGACTAAAATTCCTTGCACTGAACCAGTCTTACTAGCCATCAATTTCTACGATGATGACTATATCGATCCTGCCATTGACCCGGACTGCACATTAGGCCAATACATTGAGGAAATGGTGTATGGGAAAAACGACTTGTGTTCCTCCAATGGATGCGAGCGCAGGATGATTGAGCACCATCGATCATATGTGCATGACCGAGCACGAATTACGGTATCCATCGAACAACTCTCGTCCATTCCGGAAAGACAGCCGGAACTCGGCGACGGCATAACTATGTGGACATACTGCAGAGTATGCAAGAAAGATTCAGAGGAAATACCAATGTCTGAACTGACCTTCAAGTATTCTTTCGGTAAATATCTAGAGCTACTTTTCTGGGGAAGGGGCCTGCGCATGAAAGACAGTGTTCATTGTGGCCATGATCACCATCGTGATCATGTCCGTTACTTCAGCCTTGATGATTCCCGTGTTCGAATTGACTGGGATCCCATTGACCTTTTAGAAATTGTGGTCCCAAGGTTGAGGATTACTTGGAAAGTGGCCAACGACATCAAGTTGAAGAACGAGATATACAGGAGGATGGAGAATAGATGGTCCAAATTCATGAACTCTGTCAAAGCACGGCTGAAGAGCATACGATCAGACAGCGTCCTGCCCGAGAAAGCTGAAGAATTCAAGGCTGAGCTTGAGAGGCTCAACAAAATGGCTCAGGAAGATCAACCGGCAATGGTTCAACGGCTCCAGGAGATTTATGTAAACACCAAGTATTACGAAGTTGTCCCGTTCAACGCTATCGTTCGAGAGATGCTCGAAAAGGCCGAAGCGTGGGACACAGCCTTTGCCAAGTTCGAAGCAGATTTCCTCGGCGATAAAGATATGCGTCAACAGATCATGATGCAACTCAAAAAGCTGATCGCAGACAACGACTCCAAGGAGTCACTTGTCTCTACTGAAGGGTCTGGCTCCGCGGCAGATAGTGAAGAGCGACCATCACAAACTTTCTCGGAGGCTGAAGAGAAGAGCACCCAACCCACGGAGTATACAACCACACCTAGTTTAGAGGATAGTGTAGCATCCTCAACCAAACTCGAAGACAGCATATCAGCCGAGGAAGAGAGCAAAGTCGATGCTCCTACCGAAGGCGCGATTGAGCGTGTCGAACCTCTGGACTTGGCAAGCTCTCCAACAGCCCCGATTAAGACTCCGGCTGAATTGTCTCGCCCCCCAGATATCGATACAACTCGCAAAGAGATTGTTTCCTCGCCAAAACCCTCCCCACGGCGGCCACTTTCGCCAACTATTCCACGCAAAATACCTCCCCAGACATCTACGTCTGGGCAATCGCTAACCGAAAAGGTCGACCAAGTGCGCCGAGAACATGCTTCGCAGTCCAATCAATCAAGCGAACCAACAGGGACGCTTATATCTACTGAAAGCTCCCATCATACTCCAGACCGAGCATCAGCACGTCGGTCCGGCTCTCATACTTCTCCTCCTTTGGTTCGAGCCACGTCCCATCCTGTGCGGACATTGTCTAGAACGCAATCTTCCACAAGTAAGCCTCAACCGGTTAAGGAATCGAAGACCGTACCTACAGATCACAAGAGTGGCGACCATCAGTCAGGCCAAGAAACCCCCGTCAGAGTAGATAAGAAGCTCTCTGAGAGACTTGGACTTAGTGCCTTGAAAAATCGGACTAAAGGGGGTCAATCTAACATCCCCCGGCTTGTAACAAAAAAGAGGGAATCCAAAGTTTCAGCCCTTGCACGTCATTTTGAGCAGCTGAGTCGCGAGTTCGAAAAGGAGCGGATCCGGGATCGTAAGAAACGAGCTGCAAGCTTGCGCCAGCCCAGAGCTATGCTTCCTAGAGCATCCACTAAACCTTTTGTTGAGGTATATGATGATGTTAAAGATGCATTTGAGGAACCATCGCCAGTGCCCGATCCGCTCCGCGGAGACGAACAGCCTTCTACCGAACATGCCCCTAAAGCAGGGGAGGAAGAGGAGCTCAAAAACGAAAAGTCTAGCGTAAGCCTTGAAGATACCGAACCGCCACTGACGGAAACGAATTCGAGAGAAGATACGGAGGATCCTGGAACGGTCCAGAGTAGTCAGGCGATGTCCGAAGACGAAGGAGCCTCGAGCGATGTTGAGCCCACGGTTTCTGAAGAGTTTCTCCCCGAAATCAAAGAGATTGCGGATGCTCTAGAGCCCAGTACTGAGATTCCTCTCGAGCTTCCAAAACACCAAAAGACAAGTTTGATGAAATACTTGACCAACTTTTGGGCAGAACGGTCAGCTAGTGGATGGCCAGCCCTTGAGTATCCCATCAATCCAACAGATCACATCTTTGTTGATTCTGACATCATTGTGCGGGAAGATGAGCCAAGTTCGGTTATCGCTCTGGTTCTCAACAGTGATGATTATCAAGACAAGCTTGCTCGAATCCGAGAAGAATCACAGGCAACGCACCGAGACGAGGCGGACGTGGACCCGACTCGCTCAGACTATGAAAACGCACAGTTCAAACTAGAGAGAGAGATGGAAAATAGTCTGTTGCAGCCAACGGGGACACATTTGAAATATCAATTCAAAGAGGGCCCGGCTGTAATGACGTGCAAAATATTCTACGCTGAGCAGTTTGACGCTTTGCGCAGAAAGTGCGGTGTCTCTGAGCGAATCATCGAATCATTGTCTCGATGTTTGAAATGGGATTCGAAGGGTGGTAAAACAAAGTCAGTCTTCTTAAAGACCCTAGATGATCGACTCGTTCTCAAGGTATGTACTGTTCTATTGCCTCTATATAAGAATTTGCTTGTTGATTTACTAACTTGCCCAAGTCTCTATCTCCGGTGGAAACGTCGGCATTCTTACGCTTTGCCCCTGGATACTTCTCGATCATGGCTGAGGCTCTGTTCCACGATCTCCCATCTGTTATCGCCAAGATGCTAGGTTTCTTTCAAGTCTTTATCAAGAACCCCTTGACCGCGACCGACATCAAATTTGATTTGCTCATTACGGAAAATCTCTTCTACGACCGCTCCCCTGATCGCATATTTGATTTGAAAGGTTCCATGCGGAACCGTAGAATTCAGTCCACAGGCCAACAAAACGAAGTGCTCCTGGATGAAAACATGGTTGATTTCATATCCGAATCACCATTGTTTGCCCGTGAGCACTCCAAAAAGCTGCTTCGAGCCTCAGTGTGGAACGACACGTTATTCCTGGCGAGACAAAATGTTATGGACTATTCATTAATGATTGCTGTTGATGAGACCCGAAAGGAGCTGGTTGTTGGTATTATCGATTGCATTAGAACATACACGTGGGACAAGAAGCTTGAGAGTTGGATCAAGGATCGTGGGTTCGCTGGAGGAGGACGCAATCGGCCGACCGTCACCAGTCCTAAAGAATACAAGTCTCGATTTAGAGAGGCCATGGCAAGGTATGTCTCCTATCGCTACATCGAGATGAATGATGCACATTTTGAACATGGGTACTGATCAGCAAGCAGATACATCTTACAATCACCGACTTGTTGGCATCTATTCAGCGGCCCCCAAGCACCTACATCTCAGTCGCGAGCAAGATTCGAAGTATCTGGTCAGAAACACGAGGATGGAGAATAACGTAATGTTTAGGAATACGGACAAGCAATTATCTGCTAATGATGAGATGATACCATGGAAAGAGACATGCCCTGTTAGTAAACGAATATATTTGAAGCCATAAATGCAAGCTTTGGCTAAACACCCGACCTTGTTGAAATGAAAATCAGTACTCCTTCCCACATATGGATATTAGATATAATATGAGCATAACAATAATGCCGTCCCCGTTCTGGAGAGTAGGCGATTTGGTGAGAGTTTGAGCTTGTGGGGCATCAATACCACTAACTCGGGCACACCCGCCAAAAGCCTTGAGACCAACCATCTCATCTCAATCAGTGACATCAACTCTACTCGTAAATAATTGCCAATATCTCCCATTTAACCTAAATCTATTCTAGACAGAGACATTCACTCACTTGTCAGGCTAGAATAACTCCTTGGCCAATGTCCATCGACTTGAATTGGGAGACGTTGACAAGCGGCCCTGATGGCGCTGCTTTGGCTGAGCGCATCAAATGCTTCATCCACGACAGATTTCAAGCAGTGCCCCTGCCGCGGTTCATCAAGTCTGTAACGGTCCAAGGGTTCGACTTTGGCTCCATCCCACCCAGCCTCGTGCTCAAGGATATCACCAACCCTCTACCTGATTTCTACGAAGGGGACCTAGATGATGATGAGGAAAGTAGCGAAGAGGAGGAGGAGGAGGAGGAGGATATCGCCGTTCCTAGTGTACGTGCTGGCGAACGAGGACGGCCTACCGCTTTAAGGCACGAGCACACATTCTACCACGGTCATGACTTGGGCAGCCCATTCCTAGGGACCTCGACGCCCGGAATCCTGGGAGGTCCGGCGCTCAACTACTTCCAGAGTCATCTTCACACCGGCAGTCACACTCCGCTGGCTGCCGTCGCCGGCGCTCACCTGGGCCACAGCAGCTGGATGAACTCGCCGATCGAGCAGCACCCGGACCTCCGTCCGCCCAGCCACAGCCGGAACCCGTCCCACGGCAGCAGCATCTCCGTTGACCTCCTCGCCCCTCCCATGACTTCCCCGACCCACCCCCTGAGGGAGAAGTCGAGCGTGTCGACCCTGGCCGCCACGTCGGGGAGCACGTCGCGCCCGCCGACGCGGGACACCTACCTCCAAGGCTCAGCCATCGAGGACGACAGGAGCGACCCGGGCGCCTCCCGGCACCGCGAGGCACGCCTGGAGGACGTCCAGGCTGTCTTCAGGATACAGTACGCGGGGGACGTGAGGCTCAACCTGACGGCGGAGATCCTCCTCGACTACCCCATGCCGAGCTTCGTGGGCATCCCGCTGAAGCTGAACATCACGGGCCTGTCGTTCGACGGCGTCGGCGTGCTGGCGAATATCCGGAAGCGGGTGCACTTCTGCTTTCTGAGCCCCGAGGACGCCATGACGGCCGTGGGGCCCGACGAGGACGAGGACGAGTCCAAGAAGGAGGGCGAAAAGGAGGAGCCCAAGGGCAGGTTCGGGGGCCTGCTGCAGGAGATCAAGGTGGAGAGCGAGATTGGCGACAGGGTTGCGGGGAAGCAGAGCCTGAAGAACGTGGGCAAGGTGGAGAGGTTCGTGCTGGACCAGGTGAGGAGGATATTCGAGGAGGAACTCGTGTATCCGAGCTTCTGGACATTTTTGATTTAATAGAGCGATACCTGGGCTGGTTCAGGAAGGGGAAAAAACTTGGGAAATCTCATATCAAATTCAACAATTCACATGTCATCTCAGCAGTTAATGGTGTGTCAGTGGGATATCATGTCTTTCTCTTAACGAATTCTAATTATGTTTCCAGTGTCCGCCTGAAACCTTGGTACGCCTGGTGAATCTCCATCTCCAACTCTCTAGCCTGCTGCTCACTCAACTCCTCGGTGGCCTTCATCTGGTTGAGTGTGATGAGCCACTGTACGATCTTGCCTCGGTTTTCGAAATCCTTGTCCGTTACACGGTTCACGGACTGAATGACGTCTGATAGCAGAGGGTGCAATTGGTCCTTGGAAAGGAGGCCCAGCTTGACGGCATCGAGGAAGGTGATAAAGTCCTGGGTTGCCTCGAGGATAAGGAGGCCGTTCGCATTGTTGGCGGGGGCGTTGGAGGGCGCTGGTGCGACTGAGGAGGACGACGCTGTCACCGTGGTAGAGGGCATGCCGACTCGTATGCGCTCGGTCGCGCGGGGCACTTCGAGCTACACAATAGATTAGAATCAGGTCGGGGATCGATATAAACATGATTTAACGTATACATACATCCCATCGGGCCTTGAACTCCTCCAGGCCCTGGAACTCGTTCGCGATCGTATCGTCGGCCAACAACGCCTTATACTGTCTTAGCGACCGCTCGCATATCTCGGTGTATTCTGCTTCGGGGACGGCGTCTTTCAAGAAGGCCTTCTCGAGCTCATCGAGAGTTACGATGATGCTGAAGAGTTCGGCGAGCGACTCCTGCAGGTCACGCTCGGCGCGGGTGTTGGTGAGCTTCACCTCCTACGACGTGGGGTTAGTGGGACGGTTCCAGGCATGGCGAGAGAGAAACTCGGGCGCAGATGCGTATCCGTTGGAGATGGTTGCTCACTTCATCAAGGTTGATGGTCGCCGAGAGGTTCGACACCGGCACATAGCTATGCGGCGTCGGGGCATAGCTCTGCGGTCGGTGAATCATCGTGGATAGTCGTCATCAGGAATTGGGAAGCGTGCGGAGCGAACCATCCCACCAAGAAAGACACAGCTCAAGCGCATCTTACGTAGGTGCAGGGCTGGTCTAGGCGGCAGTATAATCTCACAACCGCCTGGTGGTTCTCCACATCGGGATCCATCATTCTTATCGATAAGCTGACCCGAAAAAAAATTTGGTACGTAAAAGAAGTATCTGCAGGAAATTGTTGATGTCCCAAGCGCTTCACCCAAAAAGTCATTGCTTGTCGCCCGGTTCCCAATTGAGTACCAACAAACTGTGCTCTACGAGGAAAACGAGACACCATGGGTCCTGTTAAGAAGAACCTCAAGGCCACCAAGAAATTCGAAAAGAAGCATCTCAAGGGAGTCTTGGATAACAGAAAAGCTTCCGCCAAAATCAAGCAGCGCCATCAAATCAAGGATAAGAAACAGGCACGAAAAAACCAGGATGCCGAGTTCTACAAGGGATCCAAGGATGGCGCCGATGGCGACGCCGAGAAACTGAAAGGATCCAAGGGGAGGAAGGTTGCAGACATGAGTGTCGACGACTTCTTCAAGGGTGGGTTCGACGACATCATTGATAAGTCGCCCAAGCTTGGCAAGAGGAAGAGAGACGGACCCAAGGCCGACGAAGACGAGGGATCCGATGAGGAAGACGACTCTGGATCGTCCGTGGCCGAACAGCCAATGGGCGACGACAGCGACGACAGCGCGGGCGAGGATGAAGATGAGGCTGGAGCCGGAATGAGCAAGCAGGCAATGGATGACCTGGCGAAGAAGGACCCTGAGTTCTACAAGTTCTTGCAAGAGAATGACCCCGAGGCATTAGACTTCGACGACAACACCGACCTAGCAGAAATTGACGAACTCAGCCCTGGCGAAGAGTCGGAGGAAGAGGAGCAGCCCAAGAAGAAGCGGAAGAAGACAAAGGAGGTTGAGGAAAAGCCAGCCGGTACCCCTGAGCTCACTCGAGAGACGGTTGCCGTTTGGAAAAAATCAATTGAGGAGAAGAACTCTCTGCGTGCAGCTAGACAGGTTGTCCTAGCCTTCCGATGCGCCGCGCATCTCAACGAGGACGATGAGAATGGCGAGACTGAGCAACGGTGGAAGATCAACAGCCCAGAGGTCTTCAACGACATCCTCACACTTGCACTAAAACATATCCCTACGGTGATGAACCACCACCTCCCCGTCAAGGAGTCGTCATCAGGGAAGGTCTACGTCCAGACGGAAACCAAGAAATTCAGGACGCTCTCGCTCCTTCTCAAGTCATATACGTCCTCGATCATGCACCTGTTAAGCACACTATCAGACGATCGCACCCTCAAGTTAACTCTGTCATCCCTTGAGCCAGTTCTGCCTTATCTCTTGTCATTCAAGAAGCTCGTAAAGGCTCTCGCCAAATCGGTTGTCAACTTCTGGGCTCAGCCTGCCAGCTCCGAGTCGACGCGTATCACTGCCTTCCTCGTTCTACGGCGCCTGGTGGTCATTGGTGACAAGGGAATCCGCGAGACTGTTCTGAAAGCCGCCTACCAAGGACTCGTCCAGGGCTGCCGAACAACCAACCACAACACTATTCAGGGCATCAACCTGATGAAGAACTCCGCCGCCGAGCTTTGGGGTATCGACCCCAGTGTTGGATACACCACCGCTTTCACCTTCATCCGCCAGCTTGCCATCCACCTTCGCAACAGCATCGTGAACAACAAGAACGATTCATTCCGCATCGTTTACAACTGGCAATATGTACACTCGCTCGACTTCTGGTCATGCGTCCTCGCCGAGCACTGCAGCCCCCTGAAGGAGGCTGAGGCGGGCAAAGAGTCCCAACTCAGGCTCCTGATCTACCCCCTGGTCCAGGTCACCCTCGGCGCTCTCCGCCTCATCCCAACTTCTACCTACTTCCCCCTTCGATTCCACCTCATCCGCTCCCTCCTGCGCACATCCCGCGCCACCGGAACCTACATCCCCTTGGCCTCCCCTCTGCTCGAGATCCTCACCTCGGCGGAGATGAAGAAGCCCCCGAAGGCCACCACCCTCAAGGCCTTCGACTTCTCCGTCGCCTACAAGGCGCCCAAGTCGTACCTCCGCACCCGCATCTACCAGGACGGCGTCGGCGAGCAAGTCGTCGAGCTCTTCGGCGAGTACTTCCTCCTCTGGTCCACCTCCATCGCCTTCCCCGAGCTCGTCCTCCCCGTCATCATCCAGCTCAAGCGCTGGCTGAAGCAGTCCCGCTCCAAGACCCAGGGCAACAAGAACGCCAAGCTGGCCTCCCAGCTCGTTATCCTCGTCCAGAAGCTCGAGGCCAACGCCAAGTTCATCGAGGAGAAGCGGGCCCGCGTCGACTTTGCGCCCAAGGACCGGACGCAGGTCGAGAACTTCCTCAAGGACTTTGACGTCGCCAAGACGCCTCTCGGTGCGTATGTCGTCGGCCAGCGTAAAGCGAGGGCGCAAAAGGCCAAGATTCTGGAGGAAGCCCGTAAAGAGGAGGATCAGAAGAGGAGAGAGGAGGAGCGGGGAGCCAATGCGGGTGACTTTGAAGAAGAGGAAGAGGACGAGGACGAAGAGGAACTAGATGACGAGGAGGGTAGCGAGGAAGAGGACAACGAGGAGTAGATAGAGCTCGAGCTTTTAAGTACAACTTAATGTGTTCAGATAAATCCACAATGGCAATGGAAATCAATGTTTTCAATATCTTGTAAGCCCAGCCTCGCCCGTCGATCCGGGGGACAATCCGTATTCATACAAGAAGCCCTAATGCAAACAAAACCAAAGGTATGAAATCCGCCCCAAACTCCTAATGCACATCAAAATGCTAATCAAACCAAAACGCCGTCCGAAATCCAACTCAATCTGGTCCATGTTTGAATCCGACCCTGAAAAAACAAACCCCGTTCCCATTTATCGCCAAGCAGCAAATGACTACTGCAGTATCCTTGTAATTAAGTTCATTCATAAATCCTCAATGCCCTCCCAGGTCAGATGCTCACTGCCACTGGTGACATCCCCAACCGTCATGCCAGTGATGTTGAGGACTGTCATCTCGAGCTCCTCGTCGCTCATGGCTTGTCCCGCAGTCTTTTGTCCCTCCAGGACGTCGTACAAGCTATAAATCTGGTCATTCTTGGCCTCGACTTGCTTCAGGAGAGTGCGGATGCCCTCGGCCATACGGAGTCTCTCACGACGACCCAATGCCTTGTCAGTGCTGTTGTATTTGGCCTGGAGACGTGTAAGCTCCAGTTGAAAATGATGGGATTCATCTTCCAGCCCCTTGATAACCATAGCTAAGGCGTGACCAGGAGCCTGGGCAGGCCGAAGGGTATGATCCCCGGTCAAGTTGCGATCAGACACGGGGACTGGGCGTGAGACAGTAACTCGCTTCTTGCCGCTAGCAAGTTCCTTCGGCGATACGACAACGTTGTGGGAGGCGATACGAGCACACACAGTACAGTTAGTGCAGCTGTGCTCGCAAAGACCATCCAACACACGCCGAGCATCCTGCGAGAGCGTTCGGCAACTTTCAGCTGTTCTGTGGTCCTCACTCACAATCTCCAAGGCGATTTTCTGGCTATGATTTTGCGAATGACTTGATCTTCGGCGGGTTCTCTGAGTTTCTCGGCTATGACTTTCCAATGTTTGTATTTGGCGGGAGCGCTCTGCTGTGTGGGATTGTTTGTGAGATCTCTCCTCATCAACAGACTGCTCCTGGGTCATCTCATCCATTGACACAGCGCCTGTGGTATCATCGATATCGGACAAAGGCTCGGTTCCGCGGAATGGCGACTTCTGCATGATGCTTGCGTGGCTCGACTTGCTGCTTCGTCGTTTGCTGCCCTGGTTGGCAACATTTGACTTGGCGTTTGATTTGCTCTTGACACTTTGGACAGACGCATCGGGGATTGCAAATGCAACTTTGGAGCTTGTCGCAACCTGTTTTTGAGACCTAGATGTGCTGCTGGATCTTTGATGAGTGTCCTTCTTTTCCTCGTTGACTTCGGAGTGGCTTGTTGGCTCCTCCGTAAGATCAGGGATGGTCGACAGTCGGGTGTTTTGGGTGGTAAGCTCTGGCAGAACAGGCCCCCCTTGGCGTCGGTAATCTCAGCTAGTGCCTCTGAATCATTGGAATTCATTGTGATATCGGGGATGAAGAAGGCTGATGTCATATTCTCTCCAGTCTCATCGTCCAGTTGGGCCAGCAGATCCTCCTTAGGAATCGGGCGGCAGTGGTCCATCTGTTGCTTCATAAAATCAACGTCTTCCTTCAGTTTTAGATTCTCATCTCGCAAAGCATGAATACTCTGCTCGAAGCCTGAGTTTTCCCGTCGCAGAGTCTTATTCTCCTCGAAGTATTTTTCGTTGTGTCGAACAAGACTGTTGTTGTCTTCACGAAGGGTCGTCCTCTCTTGGCTCATCTCCTCTACTTTCTGCTGGAGGCTCTGAACTTGCTCAATCGCAGCATCAAGCTCGTGCTGCACTCCATCGAGGTTGTCACGAAGATCCTCGTCCTCGGTCGCAAGATTTTGGTTATTAGAGCGGAGAGACTTGGCTTCGGAGAGCAGAGCCTCGTTCTTGCGACGCAGACTCTCATTTTCCGAGCGGATGGCCTCGATTTCCTCCTCCAATTCTCTCTTCTCCTGGTGAAGAGCATCATTATCAGTGCGCAGAGAGGTGTTCTCAAGCTCCAATGCATCCCGACCATGCTTAAGTGAGAGTAGGTCTCGCTTCAAGGTATCAGTTTCCAGGCGGTGTTGCTCCGTCGATTCAATGATCCTTTGCGAATTTTCCAGTTCCCTCTCCCTGACACTGAGTTTACGTGTCAGCTTGTTAATGTCGTCGCAAGCTTCTTGAAGCTTCCGGACTGCCCGGTCCTTCTCCTGGATTAGAGAGTCCTTCTCTATCTCAGTCAGGCTGATTTTTCGCGAGGCCTGCTCCAGACGAGATTGGAGAGTTGTGATTTCAATTTCCAAGCCTGGCAGAAGTCAGCGATGGCAAGTCTTGAGTCAGATTGAATAGAAACTTACTCTCTTTTTGCCTCAAAAGCTGCTCATTTGGACGTTCTGAGCTTGATCGCCTCTCAACCGTTGGCCGGGCCTTGAGCTGGGCCTCAAGCGCTTCTACCTGGCTCTGCAGGTTGGAAGCATACTCCTGTACCTTCTCATAGTGATCCTGCAAAGAGATGATCTCCTCACGGATCATATCCATGGATACAAAGATCTTCTCTTCGTCTTCCGGCACCTCTAGCCCATCCACATCCGCGTGGTTGGTCAAATGGGGCTTTTCTTGACGATCGTGCACATTGCCATGTTTGACGAAGATAGGTACACCGTTCTTCATTGACCCACTAAACCGCAGTGTGCCAGTGACAAAGTCACCAAGATGCGAGACGTCAGGCATGAAGAATGAGCGCACATGGGACATGTCTTGCCCAGGGCTATCGAAGGCTGCAGGTGAGGGAGCCACAGCTGTCAGGCTGGATTTCGCGGAAGACATTTGTGGTGAGGAGCTGGTTTTGCGTTGTTCGCGATTGCGAGGGCTTGCGGAATTGGCTCTCAGCTGCTCAAGCGCTTCTGTCAACGACGTGCGCCGTTGCTGGTGGTGAGACTCTGAGATGGACCGGGTGTACGTCTTGGAAAGCGGGCTGGGTTGACGCGCATTCTTTGTTCCGTTGGGCACGGACAGGACTCGGGCAGGTGACTTGGAGATGAGTGATGAGAGGTCGGACTCGGTGTCCGCGCGAGGCTGCATCTCGGAACGCGTCCTTCCTGAACCGTTCCAAATGTCTTGTGTGGTATCGTCCACAGTGAACCTAGCACTTCGGACGGGTGGCTTGTTCTCTTTCAGTTCGGGGCTTAGTGGTCTCGTGTCTGTGTCATCGTCGAGGATTGGCAGGTCGCGACTTTTGGGCATGCTATAAAACTCAGGCCACTTGCGGTGGGCGGCTTCCCAATTGACTGGCAATTTCCTAGGAGCTGTGACACGGGCAATATCCTCATTCAGCCGCCGCGTGGATTCGCCGTCAGGGTCTGAGAAAACGGAAGACATTGTTGGACTAACAGTGCCATGTGAGCCGGTAGAGGAGGGGGAGAGTTGAAGGGGTTGTTGCGGTTAGCTTCCATCTCTCTCAATATGCGAGAGCGGTATCTAGCTTCGGCCTCCATTGCTCTTGTCGCGCGTAATGGAACGCGATGGCCGATTTAAGGTAGTCGAGTCTGTCCAGGTATTCTAGGATTGAGGAGACACGATACAGATAATACAGCTGCAACCTAGTTTGCTGTAGGTGCGCAAGTAATAAAGCGTAAGCGTGGTAGCATATGCGCGGAAAGAAACAAGGATAGTTGGTGGTGAAGATACAGCGGAAGTGAATTGAGGTGGAATAATAGCACTGAAACCATTTCGGGCGGAAAGTAAACAAACCGCCTCACGTCGCCCTAAAATGGCATTTGGTGGGGGCTCCAGCCACAACCGCCACAAGAAATGCCAATCCACCCACGCGATAGAACACGCCCATTCCCAGCCACTCGAGACGCGGAACTCCAATCATTTCAACAGAACCAATCCTCTGTATGCGCATTTCAAGGTTCAGACCCGGAGCCACGTGTTGCCTCGAAGGCCGTTTCAAATTGACTAGCACGTAGAAATCATACAGAGTTCCGACTTCTCCATCAATATCACAAAAAGACAATACAGCGACTAAAGGTCCCGTAGCTTGTCCACACCTCCTTTTCGCTTGGAAGGGGCCGCGTGAATTGTGCTTGGAAATTCACCAAGCACGCGATTGCTCTCAGTTTGCGTTCTCATTCGCAGGTTTCTGGTTTGCTGGTGATCCTAGACCCTGGATCGGCTGCTGTGTATAAAGATCTAATTGTGGATCATGAGGGTCAAGTAACGCGCTTACCCTATAGTTTCTGCCTTCCATCTCTAGTATCAGCTCAATATAACCTTGGTGCCATGAAAGTTCTTCGGGATTAAATTCAATACTGGGGCGGATTCAGACAACATCTCTACCGAGAAGGGCCCAGCCCAGCCTCGCGACAAAGGTGATGCGGGCACTGGGCTTTCGTCCACTGGCTGTACCAGATCTGGACAAGTGGCGGGGGAGAGGAGGGGTCGTAATGGTGATGATCACTACCCATCTCCTTGGTGCCCCTAAGACTACAGTTTGTACCCGACAGGGATTTGCAGGGGTTTGATTGGCTCGACAGGCCCGGAAAAGTCTCGGATAAAAGGTACATGCTCTCTTATACTAAATTAGCCTATGGTAGAAGTCCCAACAATACTGACGGTTACAAAGAGCGGCTTTGCATGTCTCACAGCGAGAACGCGATTGAGGGACCCGTCGGTTCGAGCTGCCTGACGAAGCCGGTGCAAGGGGCTTTTCGCGTTCCTCGCCACAACGGACACCCTTGCAGGCTAGGCATTGAGATGGAGACTGCTTAAAGACGCGATTATGCTGTGAAATAGCTGTAGTTATGTCTCCTGTACGGTATCTCTGACGGAGATCGCTCTTATGGCCGTATGTTGTTAGGAGATCGTGAGAAATCTGCTCCCGCCACTCATGTAAGGTCCGGAGCGGCTTCCAATTTGACTGGCCATTCTTCTGCAGTAAGAAGCTATTGCAAAGAGCAACTTCAAGCAGAAATCCCCACGCTAATGTACGCCAAGGTCCCTTATTAATTCGGTGTTCGAATCCCTCTTGGCTTCGTAGCTGATCACCCCTATCTACTGCTCCCATATAATCGTTATAATCAGCAGATACGGACAGAACGGGGGCCTCTTTGACCGGCTCTGCACCAAAATATTGCTTGATAGCACGTGCTCGAGCGTGTGTTGTTGTCGGCCGCTTCCTAAGCCGGGTTGTTATCTCAGAGCCTTCGTAGACTGTGGAAAGGAATAGCACAAGGGCGTTATCCTTCCAAGCGATTTGATTGACCTAAGAAGCTATTAGTAGGGGATTTACTAGGCAGGGGATTCCTAGGTTGATCAACCTCATTATCTGGCGTTGGAACTGTCTCAACCTGACCCCAATTCCAATGAAGCTGGCCGTTATTATCTGCCTTTTTCAGCTGTACGAGACCTTTGAAGATACCACAGTTAGTTCGGCAGGTGCCTGTAGCCCCGACCCTCAAACCTTTGAGAACGACGAAGAGGTCCGGGCTTGAAAAGAGGTTATCTAAGAAGACGTGATAAATGGCTGGAGGCAGCCGTTTTACTAGGTCAACCACCACGGCTTGTGTCGGATTAAGGCTGTATTCACCGTCTCTTTTCCTCTTCCTTGTTCGAGGCTCTTTCTTATTAATAGAGTCAAACACCTTCTGAGGTAAGTGCGGCAGCCACGAGAGGAAATAGCCGGCTTCAGCTACAGCCCAGATTTTAAACCCTTCTGGCGTTGGCTTTGACTTGATAATGACCTTCTCAATTGCTCTGCCCTCAAAGTGCTGAATACACTCATCCACAGCTATATTCGTACCTGGGATCCAGAATTCAAGAGAGGCTTGTTGCACGACTTCAGACCACTCGCGAACACGGTCAAAAGAGCTCTCGTAACTGACCCTTGGGTCATAAGGCCGGAAGGTACGATAAAGCTGTTCAAAGGTCTTGAAGCTCAGGAACTGCTTGATAGGATGGATCGGCTTCATCTTCTCACGCTTAGAAGTACCCCAATAGCCTCGTAGCTGCTTTTCAGGGTGATTTCCCATATAAATTAAGACCCCAAGCAAGAGATATACTTGCTTAGAGGAGATAGCCTAGCCGTCTTGACTATTAGCTCACTTTTGTATGTGTGGTTGGAAGAGCCGGCTTCAAACCTAGCTCAATTACCTACCTTGTCAGCTGGAAGGTCGAGATTCGTGTAGCTAGCCCATGAATTTGCTAGGGATTCAGGTATAAAGGCTTGGAAAAGTGATAAGGGCGTTGACGGCAGCTGCATAATGTGTGGTTTGCGAATAGAGCCAATTATGAAGGGCATAAAGCGCGTGCCGCGTTGCTCGGTTGCTGGCTTTGACGGGCGATAGGTGCAGTCAACGGGCTGCTCGCGTTGGGCTTCATCAACCCGGATGTATAACTCCACATCGTCAGAAACCTCAAATGGTGCCTCTAGGGCCGGGTCGGGAAAGGGAGGAATGCTTGCCATAGTAATTTGTGTGGGGAAGCTTCTTACGTTGCTACGCGTAGCCCGAAGTCACAGCTTGAGGGTTTTAGTAAAAGTGGAGAAATACCTGACTGTAGTCTTAGGGGCACCAAGGAGATAGCCACCACCTGACCCAACATAGTGTGCGCAGTTCTGCAAGTGTTGCCGAACAGGAATTTTCAGCGTGCAATTAATACCTACTTCCCGTTGCAGCCGAACCTGGTGCGAGATTGAGTTCCGGGGTGCTGCGAGATAGCCTTTGCTTCCCCAGATCTGCCATCCCGTTACAGTAAACGCTCGGATGGCTTGCATACGTGCACAGTGCTTGGCCATGCACCAGTACCACGCACTTTGGCCAACCAAAGCTGCACCTGACGGACTGCAATGCGACGGGAAACCCTTCATGACAGCCCAGAATCGTGTCCCATGAGGACAGCCCTCACCTCAAGCCCAGACCCCCTCCAATGTCAGAACTATACTCTCTTGGCATGGCCCGGCTGCTCTGATGACCTGACTCAAGAAGGGGCCTCCGCCATGGCGATGGCTGTGGGGCTCGCGGCCGCACATCCTCCGCCGCAACGATCAATTGCCTGGATGGAAACTGCCGTCAAAACCCTCCATCTTCCCCTGCATCGCTGGTCGGCTCGGCTGGGCCACGGATTATTTCCTTACACACCTGTCCCGCGTATCTCCTACCTTAGCTTTTTTTCGGTCTCCTATTTCCCCAGACACAGCACCCATTCTCAGCGCTAAGCAGCCCCTTGGGTGGGTTACAGACGCATCATTGGGGTCTGGTAACATGACACTCTCCTCCCCGTGAGAGAAAAAACCACGCGCGTGGTGGCTGGCCCTGGTGATCACATGCACATCTCCCCGGATTATAACCATCTAGAAGGTCCCTGATTTTCTGCAAGCCGTCTCTGCAGGCATCATGGCTCTCTCCCAGCTGCTCGTTGGCCTCGTCAGCCTCTGTCTGACGTATGGTGTATCTCCAGTGCTGGCAAGATCCACCGACAAGGTCCCTTACTGCCCTGTCTTCTATGACTCTCCCCCGCCGAGGAATTGTCAGCCCGTCCCGGAGACGTTTCTTGACTTTATTTCCAGTGGTCAAGAAGTGCCACAGGCGGAGATTGAGGTTCTTGAAGATGCATTCGAGGCCCTAGCCGTCCTGCAGCAGGTGTACTTTGATTCGGAGGCTGGCACATGGCCTCTGGCGAATGACTGGACAGCCGCTGTCCATGAGACTGTGATGGCTGGAACATTGACCACTTTGACCAAAGCATTGGGGTCGATCCATCTCAGTCCTTTCAACGACTGGACAGCCAAGGAAAACCTCATTTCATTCTATTACTCCCAGTTGGTTGGTTCATACTTTGGACAGGATATCCTCTCGATCCGCGGAGAGGTATGAGACCCCTTTTCCTAGACACCATATATAGATGTGCTCACAAGACCGCATTAGGCGTATGACGATATCCTTTGGGTGGTCCTTGGCTGGCTCGAGGCAGTTCAATTTGTCACAACGCATTCAGAGCTGCACTATCCAGCACAAGCAACGAACTCCACAGGTTCAAGAAGCCTGGAAGAATCAATCAGATCCCTCCCCTGGCATGGAAATCACTGGATGCCTGCCTTTGCTCATCGGTCGCGCGTTTTCTGGGGTCTTGCCACATCAGGCTGGGGTGATGACCTGTGCCATGGCGGAATGACCTGGAATCCGCGGTTGCGCCCATATAAAAATGCCATTACCAACGAGCTCTGGATTTCTGCGTCTGTATCCATGTACCAGTACTTCCCCGGTGACAACTATTCTTCGCCATTCGTTGCGTCAAGCCTGTACCCGTCAAAGGATCCAGCGCATTTGGCGGCGGCCATCGTGGGCTACAAGTGGCTTAAGGATGTCAATATGACCAATGCCCGGGGCCTTTATGTTGATGGATACCATATAGATTTCTCGATCCCGGGCAATGTTGAGTGTGACATGAGGGATGAGATGGTGTACACGTACAACCAGGGTGTCATACTCACAGGCCAGCGCGGCCTGTACTCCGTCACGGGCAGCCCATCTTATTTGGAGGAAGGCCATAACTTGATACAGTCAGTGATCAATGCTACTGGGTGGAGTCTGGAGCATAACACGCCCCACGATGATCTCAGCGTCTACCCTCCAGGTGTCCTGCCGCCCTGGCACGGCCTAGGGCGCGGAGGGGTGTTAGAAGAGCAGTGTGATTCCAGTGCAACTTGCTCGCAAGACTCTCAGACCTTCAAGGCCATATATTTCCACCACATGGTCGCCTTTTGCACAGACCTCGAGCCGATCAGCGCCGGGCCTCACCGAGTTGTAAATGAGAGGGCATACCAGAGGTTGAGGACGGCGCACATAGAGTCATGCCGATCCTACCTCGGCTGGGTTCATCACAACGTTCTTGCTGCAATGGAGACGGTAGACTTGAACGGCCAGTTTGGCATGTGGTGGGGAGCTGGTCTCTTCAACAACACAGTGGTGACGAGGGATGGAGACGGCATCGATCATTCTGCAGAGAATGTGACTGACTATCGTAACCAAGGGACACCCAACGATGAGATATGGGGTCAAGATACGCAGTGGTTACCCGGATCAGGCCGGTGGATGCCGGGCGACCCCAATCCCATCATCGATCAGTCTGGATCGAACACAGATCAGCAAGTATTAAGCCGTCTTTCGGGGCGTGCTAAACGGGTCCCCGATCCCCTCACCGATCCAAACTCACGGGGCCGCGGCCGCACTGGGGAGACACAGATCGGAGGGCTCGCATTATTGCGAGCGTTCTGGGAGTTGTCGCAGCTGGGCAGGAATGAATAAATGATAGACGTAGAAGACGGGCACATACATGGATACGGAATATGCATAGCAAGTATACATAGCAAGCATCAATACACGGAACGAAATACACCGAGCAACGATCACCTCAATGGCCCGCACGTTTTCTCTATCTATGCCTATATCCTTGTTCAACGATTTCCAGTCAGGTGAAGAGCATTCCGGGTGGCATAGCCGGATCAGCCCTACACAACGACAGAAGGCAACCTGGTGCTGGCGCGGGGGAGCCAATGAGAGCTGGAGAGTGTCAAGTGTAGCGTGGCTGAGATGCGAATGCGACGAAACGGATGACGAATTCCAAAGTGAAGGTGTGGCGCATTGAACCAGCTATTGGCCCAGCCCACCCTCCTCAATGCCGAATCGGGGATTCCATTCGACCTTGCTTATTGTCGCTGTAAATTACCGCTGTTAAGCTCAGTCCATCGCTTTCGCACGTCGAATCGCTTACTTTTCTTGGCCGTCTGAGGCAGTGAACCTAGTCTATCATGCTAGCTGCAGACGCCCTAGGTGAGGTAGGAGATGGAGGATAAATACAAGTCATGAGCCTGCTGTCGGATTTCTCTACAGTACCTGCCCAGTGAGCTTTTGCAAGCATCTGACAAACCTTGTGTTTGACACCGCATAAACATTTACACATACCTAAAGGTACCATCGAGGCCGTCTACACTTTGCAGACCTCATCCAACCAGCCCTTGCCAACGCACAGTTGCATCGCTCATATCAATCACTTACATACCAAAGCGATGGCCATATTCCGACTCATCAACCACATACTGGAGACGGTGCGCAATAAGCAAGACGCAAAACGCAGCAAATGGGACGCCGAGTATTACGGCACTAGCACCACCCACGCAGCCATCGAGCAGCAGCGATGCCACCCCACACAACATGCAGCAGCGCCTGGCGCCCTCCCCGAACAGCGCAGGTCCTGCCGCGAGCTCAAACAGGAACTGAGGGCTGAGCGCCGTCGGCGCAAAGCGGAACGGGTTGCCGTGCGACGCGAGAGGAGGGACTGCCGCCGCGGCCGGGGTTGTTGCGGGCGGAGGCAAAGGGGCGCGGCAGCTGTGTTTGCGCCTGAGACAGCGTGCTCTGGATCAGCTGGGACTCGGCAACTCATGCATGAAGTAGGTGGGCGAGACTATCACACCGATAGTGTCCCGGCTGCGAGATCGGAGCAGGCGCGTGTGAGTGGCCAGCATCTGCCTCGACAACAGCCGCCCGTCGATCAGGTTGGTGACGGAAGGATGGAGGAGGCGCCTCCGGCTTATGAGAAGGTGCAGACGGTTCACTGATAATGGAACCCGAGACATACCTAAAAGGCGTCGTGTTCCCGTCTCCTGCGAATATAGTTGATATTCTTTTGATCCCTTGATCCTTTCATCGACTCTTCTTTCCTCGTTTTGGTCATCATACCAAGCCGTGGCCCCTCCAGTACGGGTGCATGAGCGAAAACTGCTGTATGCCAGAGGCGAACGTGACTATCCCCGCTGGCTCGGAACATTAAGCCAAGTCCTATAGCTCGGGGTTGCGCTTCGCTTAAGCCTCAGGTGTGAGGTTGTCAGATTTCACGCAGCTTATATGATCAATTAGCAGGAGACGGCTCCTTTATGGTGCTCGATATTTGAAACTATTCCGGTGGAGGTGGGGTCAGGCAGCCAAGGATGACCCAAATGTGTTGGTCCTTGTATTCGTCGGAAGTTGCAGGCATGGCTGAAGCTGAAGGGTGAATGCAGAAGTAGAGAAGTACGTGAGCTGAAAAGACGCCACAAATGGGGTTCGAACAAGACCGATTCATAGGGTTAGTGTTAGCCTAGAACTTCCGAATGTTTCAGAATCCGAAGAAAAGAGTATTGATTGCCAAAAAGAAGCCGAAAGCTTGAGCCCAGGTGTGATTTCTGGCCCATGGCAACGACCGTCTCTCACCACCTGTAAGCGAGCCACACAAGGCTTCGTCAGTCACGATGCCTATTTGCATACCTCGCTTGGGGATTGTGAATTCATCTTGGCCTCGTAAGACCACACTTCGTCAATATTCACCTCGGATGTCGCCCACCAACGTCTGCGAGCCCAATGCCTTGGCTCCTCCATCAGCTCGGGCCAATAATGCCCCCGCAATCGCCAGGACCGACCTCGCACATTGATGTCTTACACCAGCTGCCGGCGCTAATGTGACCAGTCCGCGAATAGACTCGCATGGCACATACACGGACAATCGCACACCCATCCGGTTGGTGACTCTGCCGATTCACCGACTTTGCGGAGGGCACCATTGGTCGTAGACCCTGCAGCTTGCCTGTTAAAAATATCCATCGTACCACTCTGGGCCATGGTGCTTGGGAGAAGCTCGAGGATGGTGAGGAGTTGGGTGGCATCCTGCTCCACAATGAGCTGCCCCCTCTGCTTTTTCGCCTTTTCACTGCCCTGCATATCACTGGCTTGGTTCGTGAGTGAAGGGTTTACATGGCACGACCCGAATCGGATGAAGATCTCTCCTCAAATTGCCTCTAGACCATTGACTCGGAATGAAAAGGAAGTGACCTATCTGGCCAAGCATTTTATATGCTCTGGACGAATCACTGGTGGCCAAATGAGATAGGCGGAGGCAGACTGAGATACCTTCTGGAATCATGGAGGGGTAAAGGGAACCAAGGCATGGACACTCAATGGTAATCCGGACGCTACTTTGGGTCGACTCCGAGACCACATTTTGCATTCTTCCCTAGCGTAGGAGGGAAAATGGCCGTCAAAATGGCCGGCCGGTGACCCTTATGCCCAAGTTCTCGAGAGGCATGTGCCTGATTGTTTTGGTGTTGGTGCAGGTGTGGAGACAATGCGCAAAGTAAGCCGGGATTGAGGCCATGCAATGACCAAAAGTACTACGGCCCTATCAAACTGATGTATCACCGATCTAGGCGGTGCCATCAAGCCATCTCGTGTCAAAAGACATGCTCGGTACAATAATACCTCGTTAAGTTCGTTCTGGGCAAATACGAAGCATATAAAGCTGCACTGGCTGTCACGGATTTGCCGCTGAGGCCTCCGCGGGGTGACTGAGGAACAAGCTGCCTCATTGCCAACCGCCAGAGACCTGCGAGACCTCACAAGCTGCTCGTACATAGAAACGCCTAGCAGTAGGTGGCCATTGCTCTAACATTGGGCCCTGAAACTAGGCCGGCTCGCTGGTTAGGCTGTCAAAACCCCTGGCTCTGCAGCTGCCCCTCCATTATCGGCCGGGCCGCTCCACTTACCTTATCGAAAATTTGGAAATCCGTCTTCGGCAAGTCTGTGACTGGTGAAACGCCCTTGCTTGCTGGTTTTGTTTTTCTTGTATATGAATGTGCACTGAGACGGATTGCAGTTTGCTAGACATTGATCGACGTCGTGTCTGTCTGGCAGCTGGAGAGCGTTGCCAACATGCCCTCCGCCGTGTACGAGCTGGCGCCCGCGACTTCGGAGCCCAACGGAGCAAATGGCCATCGAGTCAATGGCCACGGAGCCGACGCCGGCGCCAGGCCAATTGAAAACACCAACGGCGGCCTAGAAGATCCTTTCGTGACTTTTTCCAACGGCGACCCTCACGGCGTAATAGAAATCAACAACCTGCACAACCCCGTCCCAATGTCACAGAAATACCGAACCCCCAGGACCAGCATGGCCCTGACGGATTACAGCGTTAATCCGTCAACGCCTGATGACCAGAAGCGCCAACACATCCGAGAAATCGTCCCAGAGGACTTTCTGCTGCCCAATGGCCACCCGGACGTGAGTTCTTCCCACTTCCTGATTCCCGCGAGACCCAATTCGATTTTCCCCGGGCTCTACGACTAACCATATCTGTTTTTAGTACCTGCGATTGATTGCAAGCGCGACATCCCGCATCTACGAAGCCTGCAAGCTGACACCGCTCTCCCACGCCGTCAACCTCAGCAACCGCCTCGAATGCAATGTCCTGCTCAAGCGCGAGGACCAGCAGCCCGTGTTCAGCTTCAAGCTGCGCGGCGCCTACAACAAAATGGCCCATCTCGACCCGAAGAAGAGCTGGCGAGGCGTCATCTGCAGCTCCGCAGGCAACCACGCCCAGGGTGTGGCTTTCTCGGCGCGCAAGCTGAGGATCCCAGCCACCATTGTCATGCCCGAAGCCACCCCCGCCATCAAGCACCTGAACGTTGCCCGTCTGGGAGGGCATGTCGTTCTGCACGGTGCCGATTTCGACGCCGCCAAGGAGGAGTGCTCGCGGAGGGAGAAGATTGACGGGCTCATCAACATCCCTCCTTTCGACGACCCATATGTCATTGCTGGCCAGGGAACTATCGGCAATGAACTTTTCGGCCAGACCAACATGGCCAAGGTGGATGCCATCTTCTGCTGCGCGGGTGGAGGTGGCCTCATTGCCGGAATCGGCCTCTACATCAAGCGCATGGCTCCCCATGTTAAGATCATCGCCGTAGAGGCCTACGACGCGAACGCCCTCGTGCAGTCTTTAAAGGCGGGCAAGCGCATTGTGCTGCCAAGCGTCGGTCTGTTCGCAGATGGCGCAGCCGTCAAGACCGTTGGCGAGGAGACTTTCCGCATCTGCAAGGAGGTCGTGGACGAGGTGGTCGAGGTGACGACTGATGAGATCTGCGCCGCCATCAAGGACATGTACGATGATACCCGGAGTGGTCTGGAGCCTGCTGGTGCGCTCTCCATTGCCGGTCTAAAGAAGTACGTTGAGAAGAACCCGCCCCGCGACCCGAGCCGGACCATGATCGCAGTCACCTCCGGAGCCAACATGGACTTTGACCGATTCCGATTCGTGGCCGAGCGCGCCAAGATTGGAGGCGGCAAGGAGGCCCTGCTCCACGTCCGTATCCCCGAGCGGCCGCAGGCGTTCGCCGAGCTTGTTGACACCATCATGGGCAACCCCGTCACCGAGTTTTCGTATCGCTACGCGACCGATCGCATCGCCAACGTCTTCTTCGGTCTGTCTCTGCTCGCGCCTCCCCAGGAGAGGAAGGAAGAGCTCAAGCGTCTCATGGACAACATCCAAGCGGGCGGCATGGAGGTCACAGACGTGTCTCAGGACGAGCTGGCCAAGAGCCACATCAGGTATCTGGTCGGAGGCGTCTCGGGCGTGAAAAACGAGAGACTGTACATGTTCAACTTCCCCGAGCGCCCCCGCGCGCTGGAGAAGTTCCTGGAGGTCCTGCGACCCAGGTTCAATATCAGTCTATTCAACTACCGAAACTCGGGAGGAGACATGGGTAAATGCCTGACCGGCATCATCTGCCCCGACGAGGACGTCGAAGAGCTGGAGAAGTTCCTGCAGGACATCGGATACCCGTACGAGGACTGCACGGAGTCGAAACTGTTCAAGTCTTTCTTGAGGCTGGAGGACCCTGAGCAGCAGGCCCCCTGAAAATAATTGACAAAAAAAAACTAGCCACGGCTTTTGACGGAGGCGAGGCGAAGCATTCTTTTTCTGGAGTCTTTGGAGTTCATATTGCATATATAGAGGCCCAGCTCTCTTGCCTTTTGCCCTGCATCTTCTTGTTCATTTTGGGTAATTGTTTCTTTTTGTTGTGGTTTGTGCATTATGCCTCTCTTGCTATATAAGGGTAGTATTCTGCAGGGTTAAAAAAGTAATATCACGAACTAGAGGGGAAGATTTATGTACTTGAGCCAAAAATTTACCAAGGTAGAATGGATTTAAATCCTGCTTCCTTTCTAGTTATGCTGTGTGCCCCCCTGACTTGAGCCTCTGTGATTGTAAGTATGGCAGCTGAAAGGACCGTGGTTTCGTCTTGCTGATCTGACAAGCTGCGTGCTTCCATGGCCCGTTGCATCCTGGCTCGCTTCAGCATCGCTTCTAAGACCAAATCAAATTTGAATAAATGAAACCAATCTTGACATGCGCTTGTATTGACTTTGTTTTGACATTTTGCCTATTTTGGCTGATCTTCTGTGTCCTCCGTTGTCGAGACGAGCGACCACTGCAGGGAAATTAGGCGATCCACTACCGGGATCGTTCCGCGTTATCGTTGCGATAATCTCAATATCTCGACGAGATAAATTTCGACTTCAAAAACCTATGTCTATCAACTGCAAATCAATCAAACATAACCTTGTTAATTTGCTGTTGTTACGCTTAGTAATATCAAACTAGAAACCCTACAGTATACAGTACTCCATCAACGTCGTGTCGTGAGTGGATGACCAAATCCGGTACCTCAGGTACAGATACTACCTTACCTCAGCTACTCGTATCTTGGCCAGGACAAAACTAGGCCAGGGAAGGGAGCAGGGGAAGAGCATGTGTCGCCGACTCGTCACAGGCGGACAGGCCCCGGGCCATGTGGGGAGGCCTGTTGCTGTTGACTTTCATGGATTCTTGTCGTTGTTGCCTTTGCATTCCCAGGCGTCCGTCCGCCCTCTGGACGTTGGTTTCTCTTGTCTAAAGGGAGAGCGGATGGGCCGGAGCGACCGGCGATGGCGAGCGGATTGATATCCCGAATTCCTGTTTTGCTGAAAAGGCCAGTGCAGTAACCTGCTTCCTTTATTAGCCCCGAGGACCAGAACGGAGATACCTCTTACATCCAGCCCAGAGCAACCGAGGATGGGCACGGAGCACCAGGAGCTCCAGGTGGAAATAACCTGCATAACTCCACGTGGAGGCCCTGCATAATACTGGAATTGCGTCGCCAATCACCACATTGGCGACGGGGCCGCGGTGGGTTTGTTGCAGGGAGTTTCAGGCTAGCTTCCTGCCTTGAACAGGCGAGTGCGATGAGGGAAGCGAAGGAACAAGTGCTCATCTCACTGTCACATCGCATCACTGTCCGTGGCTGCAACATTACCCAGCCACTGTGCCGGGGGTCATCGCCATGGCCATCAGCTTAGTAGACTAGGGAGAGGCCGCGTCGGTGAATACTGACTCCCCGACATGCGTATTACTGTAGATGCCTCAGGGGAGTGCTGGACCCATGGCCTCGGACCTCCCCCGGCCCATGAATCAGGGCGTGGATCACTGGCTCTAGTAGCGAGCTGAACTGAGTAGCTTGCTATCATGCATTTGTGGGGAGACGGGTGCAGTTGAGGTCGCCTCTCCAACTACATCCGCAGTAGAATGGATGGTCGGCAGTCAGGACAAAGAAAAGAAAAAGATACAGATCGTCTCTGCGACTTATCAATGGTCTTCGCACGCACGCGACGCACGCCACGGCACAGAAAAAGAAATCAAACTACAGTCGCATCCCACCGTTACCTGTGCCACCTCCTGTAGTCGGTTAGTGAAGACTGGCAGCATTCCACTTCGCCCTCAATATATTAGGTAGATAGTCGCAGCTGCGGCGCGAAGGCCTCGCTGACTCCTTGTCCTTCCCACCCCCCGCCCTCTCCGCCGGCCCTGGTTCTTTTTAACCTCCTCTAACCTCCTCTTCTTCCGTTTATCTCGCTCTCGTTTTCTCTCGCTTTGTTAATGCTATTTTTCTCCCAGCCATCTGACTCCCGCAAGGTACTAGCTATCAACCGCACCGTATCTGCATGGTAAGCTAGCTGCCTGTACCGGCAGCAATCGCGGCAGCAATGGCCACCGCCTCATACACCACATCCGTCTCCAAAATTCCAGGTCGCAGCTCCATTCCCGAAGATGCAGCCTCCAACCCCCACCACATCGTCAAGGGAAAGAACCGAGTCGTCACAGGCTTCAAAAACCCATACCCATCATATAAGGACCCCGACGTTCTCAAGCATGTTATATGGTATGTCACCTCCCCACAGCTTCCTACCCTGTGGCATGCGATGGCAAGCGAGAAGCTAATCCAATCCTCCCCATGAACCAGGGCACGACTTACGGGAAACCTGAAATTCCCCGACACCACCCCTCCAACTGTACCCGTCGTCAAGCCCAATTGGCTTCCCAATCGCGAAGCCGGCCAAGCCGAGAACAAGATCCGAGCTACCTGGCTAGGCCACGCCTGCTACTACGTCGAGTTCCCATCTGGCGTGCGCGTGCTCTTCGATCCCGTATTCGAGCCTTGCTGCTCTCCATGGCCTGCTTCCTTGATCGGTCCTCGACGATATACCGAGCCTCCTTGCCAGCTCAAGGACATCCCCGTTATCGACGCCGTCGTCATTAGTCACAGCCATTACGATCATCTCTCCCACCCCTCAGTGGTCGAGATCCAAAAATACCATCCCAAGGTGCAGTTCTTTGTCGGACTCGGGCTCGAAAAGTGGTTCCGAAGGTCAGGTATCGACAATGTGACGGAGCTAGATTGGTGGGAAGACGCCGATCTAACCATTACTGTGAAAGAGGGAGAGGATGACAAGGAGAAGTCAATAACGGCCCGTGTGTCTTGCCTCCCGTGCCAACACACATCTGCTCGTAGCCCATTTGACAAGGACACCACCTTGTGGTGCTCCTGGGCTGTCCGCACCGGGGAGAAGAGCGTCTGGTTCGGCGGCGACACAGGCTACCGCGCTGTTCCCCTTGTGCCCGAGGGCGTTGATGACTATGGGCCAGAGTTTGCCTCCTTGCCCCGTTGCCCACAGTTCAAGCAGATTGGAGATATGCGAGGCCCATTTGACCTGGGTCTTATTCCCATTGGCGCTTACCACCCCCGTGCTGCCTTTTCAGGCATGCATGCCAACCCCTTTGACTCAGTAGAGATCTTCCGTGACACGCAATGCAAACGCGCCATGGGTATCCATTGGGGCACTTGGGCGCTGACTAGCGAAGATGTATTGGAGCCTCCCAAGCTCTTGAAAGAGGCGTTGAAGCGCAGAGAGATTGCTGAAGAGGGTGTCTTCGACGTCTGTGATATTGGCGAAAGCAGAGAATTTTAGATCTTGATCGGGCGGTCAGTTGGCAGACTCAAACCAATTGCTAGTCGGAGGATGGTGACAGAGCACCGCCTTCGTCCTACGGCGTGTGTGATAATCGAGAAGGAGTATTTGACGGACAATGTTCATTTTGAGAAATAGCCTTGGCTTGGGTCTTTACTACAGCATATATGAGACATGTATGATAGTGACTGGGCATAGGAACAAAGAGTTAGCGGGTTATGGTTTTATCCGCATGGAAATAGGTTTCGCAGCATAATTATTTATTGGTGCTGGCACGTGGAACGCATGTTGTTGGCACAGATTTAACACTCATCTCCCCATTTCAGAAAGCTTACCTTGGCCATATCATATGCCCTAAAGGCTTAACCCGCCATTATCTTTCAAATGAAGAGTGAAGATACTCCATAGTACTGGTGCTAACGTCTACGGGCGGGAGATTATGATCTCGAGGTGCGAAACGCGTCACGTTGGCAGCAACTGTTCAATCTACAGCGCCAAAACGCCCAAGAAAGGCAGTCGTAGGTTACACATGTCAGCTGGCAGCATTCAACGATGAAAGGAACAAGGTTTGGCAAGGACAATAGGGGGTAGGCGAGAGAGTGTAACACACAACTGGAATTTACTTTATCATTCCTCTTGATTCTAGTTTCAAGCTCTCTAGGTTTTACCTTTATCCAAACGGAAAGGTTTCCTAGATAAAAGAAAAGTAAAGGTTATATTGAATTGTACTAAACTGTGTGAAATATCTGCTTTGATTATTTGATCGCATATCTCGTCGGACGCATTCAGATACTACTGAGAAACTGAAGAGCAAGATTGTATGCAATGACCGCCACTATTATACCAGGAGAAGACTGACTGCTCCAGTGCCGATTCAAAGTCGATATAGTTCGTAGTCATATCTCAACCTTGTAATCGTCCCTATCTTTTCATTTTGAAGGACATCAATGGACATTCAGCAGCAGAGCACGGGCTTATTCAAGCAGTCTGGCACACACAAAGCAGATCAGCTTAACCCGCTATTACATTTCAAATTAAAAGTGAAGATATCTCATAATGCAGGCTCTCAACTCAGCCAAACGCAAGTTCAAGACTCTTCGTAACTCATTGAGGCCTCTCAGTTTGATCTAGAAGGGCTATGCGCCACCCTCACGCTTGGCGTACTCCTCCTCCATTCTCTCCTCATACAGGCGATCGGCCTCCTTCTCTGCCTCGGTTTTCTCGCGCGTCACTCCAGCGCCTGTGTTGGCGCCGGCACCCACAGCCGCTCCTTGTTGTGGCTGCTGAGCATGCGAGCTCTGGTCATCCTTGTCGTTGGAAGGTTTGGTGAATTGAGGAAGACCCATGATGGTATTGTTGATATGATTGAGATAACTGCTTCGTTCTTATCTCTTCTTCTTCTTTTGTTTATCTTTTCTGTGCTGGATGAGGTTTTCAAATCGGGAGGGGTGAAGCTGGCGCATCCCGCTCTGATATAAGTGGCAGTGTGGCGTCTGTATACGTCACTGTGGCTAAACTGCGTTGCACCGCCACATTTCTACCAAACGCCACCTTGAGGCCAAAGGTGATAGAAGGGAACCCATCGGCAGCTGTCTGATTGGCTGATTAACAATATCCACTATCCACCCTCACTCATCAGCCGTCCCCAGCATCCATGCTTCCAACTCTGAGGCCTTCTCTTCATCTACGAATGTGCACATGGATCACTATGTCAATGGAATTAAGCTTTAGGACTGAAATGTTCTTTTTTTAGTCGCCATAAGCAAGGAGCATCCTAAATTTAAGCTACACACATCACTGGATCATACAAGGTTTGTTTTGAACACAAATGACAATCCATGCCCAAACCTTCCACATCAAGAAGTCCAAACTTATCACACATAACCTAGGCGTAGGCATCAGCATCTCGAAAAAACTCTACCAAGGGCTGGCCAGTATATATAAGTTGGCCATGGCCCCCCAAGACGGGAAGCCCATAACCACCACCAGCGCAACCACCTCTCTCCAAGCCACAATATCAGATCTGATGTTATCATGCCTACCACCCAGGACTGGGTCAGGGCAATTGACCAAGTCCTAGGAAGAATAACAGCGATCATCAGAGATAGCTCAAAGCAGCTCTGTATCAAACACATCAAGCACACAATCATCCGATCAGTCGGGGGCGTCCCCACGGTAATGAAACCGCTTGCAACAGAACAGATCCAGCAGCTTGGTCCCATAATCAAGTCTTATGGAACCAGCCGGTCTTTCCCGCATGAGCCAGTATATCCAGGGTTCAGGTTGGTTCATTAAGAGCCGGTTTCTGCGACGGGGTATTAAACAGGACCCCCCCCCCTTTTGTTCACCCTTAATGTAACAACCACCAGAGACAACCCAAAGCAGCTCTGTCTCAAAACACATCAAGCACACAAGCCTCCAGTCAGTCTGGGGACTCCTCGCGGCAACGAAGCCGCTTTCAACAGCGCAGATCCAGCAGATATCGCCCCATGGTTATGCCATGTATTTATTGAGAAAGTAAGTATTTCAGTCGAGAGATTTCAAGAACGAAACGAGGTGAGCGGTCTTGGCAAGAGCGCGACATGAAGGACATACGCTCACTCTTCACCCAAATACATCACCCGATTTGCATCCCAAGAAGTTTATGTGGGAATAGCTTGGTCATTTAATTTAGAGACTGTATACGTTCTAACCAGAGTCCACTCCGTAATTCAGGCTTAATAACCCCGAATCTTGACAGGATGTGCTTCCGTGTTGAACACCCACTTGTTGGGCTGGTCCTTGTGCACCTGGACCTCCGACTCCTCAGAGAAGATGAGGTAGAAGTACTTCAACGTCTCCGTGAGGAAGAAGCTCTCCATCTTGTCGATGAACCCGCCGTTCACGACCGTCACATCGTTCAGGCCGGCGTACCCGCTTCCCGTGCGGGTCGCCGCCGTGATGGCCTGGAACCCTTCCCAGGCGAGGTCCTGGTACTTGCTGTCGCCCGTCACACGGTACGCGTAATACAAGCTCTCCGTCGTCTCGGGCCGGAGGATGTAGTACTTGGAGGTGGCCCAGAACCCGGCCGCGGCGTAGGCGTCCTCCTGGCCCGCGGGCGGGTTGGTGTTGAAGGTGCCGTCGACGGGGAGCTTGCTGTCGGTCCACCTGAAGCCCTCGGGGCCGATCTTGGCGGCGGTCCCGCGGTAGGTCTCGAAGTAGGACTCGGCGAGCGTGACGCCGAAGTCAATGTACTTCTGCTCGTTCAGGAGGATGCCGCCGAGGATGAAGTTTCCTCCTGCGAAGCTCGCCACTGCATGTGCGGTAAGTATCGATGGAAGACCACCGCGGAGGGGGGGGGGGGGTTGACTTACAATGAGAAGAGCTAGGAATGGTCTGTGTTCCTTGATACTGGGACAGGAAGGTGATGTCCTCGCGGGACGTTGGGTGTGAGGCCAGATATTCAATGGTAGAATCAGCAGCGGCAATCCATCTGTCCTTGTAGAAGGAAAACTCCTCCGGGTCGTAGAGGTACATTTTGATCAAGTACTCGTAGTAGCTGTCCGTCAAACCGGACCAACCGCCAGAGCTGTCAATGAAGGTGCCGTCTGTCAGGTTGAGATAGGTTCCGGTCAACCCAGGGAACGGCTCGCCGCTCTCCGGAGTTGGCTTCAGAATGTACGACTCGGCCTTCTGGGCGAGCTGCGCATACTCGGGGTTCCCGGTCAAATCAGAGAGCCTGGTCCACTCCAAGACGAGTGTCCCAACTTCGGCGATGTTGTTCCTTGAGGAGCCTGCACGCTTCGGCTCAGGGTTGAGATAGATGGTGGGGTCTGGAACACCACTGGGGGTGTCGAAAGCAAACTTCACACTATCAGCAAGGCTAACTGCCTGCTTCAAAAGGTTGTCAACAAGTGACTTGTCGTCGACCAGATCGCTCCATGGCGCTTGTGTGAGTAGATCGTGCGCTACTACCGTCAGCCAAATGTCCCAGAAAAACAGCAGTTACTAACAAACCTGACAGGAGACCACCAAAATATCGAATGTTGGTCTCAAACAGAGAGATGGATTCGCCAGACTTAGCAGTGGTGGTGAAATCGATTGTGGGAACGAATTCCAAGATTTGGTTCACACTCTCCCTATCACCGAGAATGATTGATGCGCTGAGGGAATCGAACGCTGTTACGCCCCAGGCATTCCTATGCAACTATTAGAAGGCTTTTCGTCTCATCTCTTGACGGCGGACCCTTACCGGTCGTTCTCATATCCGTTCGACACAGGGTGGAGTGTATCGTTAGGGAAGGCATATTCATAATAGCCCTTCCACGCTGTCCTGTAAGCCTCCCTGACGGCTTCAACTCTCTCTCCATTAGAGCTGCCATCCCGCCGATGGTGAAACTGAGGCCCGGCAAGTGCAGTGGATGCAAGCCCCAAAGCCGAGAGACAGAGTTGGCTCGACCGCATGGTGGCTAAGTGTACGGATCAATGAGGTGAGCAGTTGGCCACCTGGAGAGAAAAGATAAGTTCTCAGAGGGACTAACGCTTCTGACCCGTGGCAAGCCGAGAAACACCAGCCAGGGTATCAGGGGGTCTTTATAGTCTTCAAGACATATTGAACATCAGATGACGCCCCTTGCTCCAACTCAAGGGAGTCCCAAATTGGGGAAAAGGCGATTGAACGAAAGATCCCCCATCAATGCCGTATGACGCAAAATACTGCAAGAGGGTTCCATCAGGCAGGTGTGAAGAAGAGGTAAATGTTGTAATCCCGAGGGTGCCTGGACTCGGCCCTCAGGGATCGCGGAAGGGTCACCGTGACCACAGCGATATGCATCTCGGAGTGTATAGTGTCATTCAGCAGAGCTCTGAAATGATATCAGATATGAGGATTATTTGGCCATTTTTGTTCAATTTATATTGACCACTGAATCTCACACTACGAAACGTCCCACCATTCGTCTGCTTCAAAATGCTGTAATTGCTCCCCAGAATTTGTCCCCCACGAGAGCTCAACTAACCATCGATCCTCGCACACCCGCCTAATCACACCGCAATTAGTGAAAAGCCAACCTTGCGGAAGGGAAAGCGGCGCACATCGGGCATGAGAGTATGCGGCGGTATGGAGCAGTGTAGCGGGGGATTCTGGCTGTCAAGGTTCACCCATGTGACAAAATGCCATCGCTCCAAGTAAGCAACCTCCTCATTAGGTCATGGCAATGGGTGGTGATGTGACCCTGCAGCCGCCTGCCGATTATCGAAATGATTGACTTCGTCCCCCTGTAGCCCCGAACACTGGGCAATCAAGTGCCTGATGCGACTCCCCGCACCGTCTCCCAACTTCGGCAGCATCAAAGACAAAATCCTTGAAGAAGCAAGTGACATGCTCATCGGACCACCCTGATTGCAAGGTGCCATCCAATGCAACAGCTTCTATGCTGTGCAACCTACGGTTGGTAGGCACCGGTCAAACGCACGGTCAAAGTATAAGCTTGCGAGTTTGTCGGTCCATGCGATGAGCCTTGTCCAGAGTGGACAGCCATGGTCCTTATCGTGGGCTCCAACTGATGCACTTTCTCAACCCAATCGGTACTTGTTTTGGGGCTCACAAGAACTCCTTCTGGCCGGAACTTGGAGCATATGCCCCGATAAATCGGAGAGCAACCAGGCCATGGTCCGGCACTGAGGGGTTGGGAGCTGTCTCGGTATTTTCGCGGCGCATCAAGATTCCTTGGCTCTAAATCATTCACGAGACCAGTCGGCTCCAAGGGGGTCTGCATATGTGTGTGTGGGCTGGGGCATTATGCTCAACCACTAATTGCCTTCCCTCAACTTTGCCAGAGCAGCAGCGATGCCTCCGCTCAAATGATCTTTGTCTTGGCTCTGCTCGCTCTGCTGGGGTTGCACCGAAGGACCTGGTTGAGCTGCACGGCGCGACTCCTCAATAGCTGCAGCTAGCATTGCTTCCTCCTCCTCGTCATCGTCATCCAGGTCGCCCATGAGCTGGAACTGACCTGCCTTGGAGGGGTTCGAAGCTGCCATAGTGGGGTCTGCCTGCATCGCCCGGGAGATGGGAATTGCATCTTCAAGAGCGTTACGAGCTGCATTCTGGGCAACGTTACCTCCAGCCGGCGGCTTGCGCGCGGCTTTCTTGGTAGCTTTTCTCGCCCTAAAGGGCTCCTCGACTGCCTTGGACCACCGCTTGACCTTGGCACCTCCCCAGCCATTGAGCATGCTCAACTGCTCCTGGTCCGCATTGATTGCGTTCTTCAAGCTCCCGAAGTTGGCCACGAGAGCAACCGCGTCCGACTTGTTGAGGTTTCTGGGCACTGTCACGAACTCGACGAGTCTGTCGGCATAGCTTGTTGCCTGCTGCCCCTTGATGGCTGTGAAACCTGCGTGCTCGTAGGACTTGTAGAGTTCGAGGTAACGGCCAGCCTCGGCGGCAGACCAACACAGGATGATGGTGATGTTGTTCACCAGTGATGTCTTGGACAGTTCTCGCAACGAATCCTCGTGATTCGGGATGTCGACCATGACCAGTAGAATACGAAGTGTGTATTTCCCTTGGAGCTTTTGGATTCGGGTATAGACGTATTCGGGATGCAATCGGTGGTAACGAAGACTATGTAAGCTCACGGTCAGTCTCACATCATGGCATTATACGTGCAATGCCAGCCCCCGGACTTACGAACCTCAGAAAAAGTGCACATGTAGTCTGTCCCATAACATAATCTGCCGGAATATCGCTGTACTCCCAACCCATGGCACGGATGAAGGTCAGGATCGGATTGCCCCTCTGGCGCGGCGAGACGAGAATGTGCGACCCAGTTCCCCTCTGAGGGAGCGCCTGGGGCGTCGGCTGCACGATCTTGGATCCCGAAGAGCTCGTCGGCGGAGGTTTATCCAGTCGCTGGGGGTTGGCTGCTGGATCTTCTGGGGCGTGGGCTGTTGCACGGCTCGCTGCGACGAACCAGCTCTGGACTGCTGCGACGACACCCGGTCCGCTGCAGCAGCCATGGCCTCCAGCAAGGAGTCGTCGGCGCCAAATTCGTCCTCCATAGCTGCTCGTTTATCGGTGTCGCCGTGCCTCGGGCGCCGTTCCAAGGTGCAATGGGTTGGAAGAAGCAGCGCCTGAAACGCGAGTCGGGAGAGCGTTCACGGACAGACGTCAGATTATTATTATAGACCGTTATCACTTATCAGCATCCGCCCCCACAGCTCTGGAACAACCCAAGTTCCTTCCCTCGGGAATTAATCAACCAATCTCTTCCCGATCGATGCGCTTGGTCTTTTTACTTTATGTGAAACCATTAGCTTTTCAAGTGTTTACGATACATGCACATCAACTGGGGCCATAAGTGTAAAGGTGACAAAGGGAGTTCTCATAAGTCTATGCTAATTCTTGACTGCCTATATCCGGGCGCCATATGCTAGAAAGCAGTCCGACAAAAGAAACCAAAAGCTCCAGCTGACAAATGAAAATGAAAATGCATGAAAGGTCGCTTCTCGACAAAGGAAAATGGGTATATACATAATCGCACAATTTTCCGGTCCAAAGTGTACTAAAACACTGGTAGTGGTGAAGAAGAAGAAGGGTGAGCGATAATATCTCAAAAAAGAAAAGAAAAAGAAAAGAAGAAAAGGCTGAAGAAAAGAAATCGTGGGTATGTAAAGTTTGAACATTGGGGGGGGATAGAAGAAAAAAGAAGAAGAAGTAGAAGTAGAAGAAGTGGGACAAAGAAAATGAAGAAGAAAAAAAAAGAAGAAAAAGAAAATCGTAGAATGAGTGTCCCTGCTTGGGGAAATATCCTGTCCTGGGGACTTAATGTCTGAATGCCAGTCGTCGTCCCAGACGATTGTGGCCAATAAAGAAGAGAAGATGAGAAAGAAGATAAAAAGGAAAAAAGAAAAGGAAATATTATCGCTCATCCCGTTCGTTCCCAGCTTTGCATGTAGCAGAAGATTCAACACCGCTACTGTTTGTGTTGTTCACTTATTAGATCCAAGCACACTCGTTGTTGTCCTCTCCCATGGCGCAGCGGATGGAGTTGAGAGCTGAGAGCCAGCAGTCGAAGCCAGCCTTGGCGTTGCCCATCTCCTCCTGGCTGACACCCATGGTGGCCATGTTGTCACGGAGGCGCTCGTAGGTCTCAATCATGATGTCGACCTGCATCTTGTCGAACTTGTTGCCAGTTCGAGGGGAAGCATCGGCCAGAGAGCAGACCATGTCCTGAGCCAACATGCCGAGGCCAATTGCGGGAGAGCCGAAGGCACCACTGGGCTTGTAGTCCTGAGGAGGGGTAGCAGGAGGGGTAGGACCGAAGGAGACAGGCTTGAAGTAGATGGCATCCTCCTTGAAATGCATGTTGTCCTCCTGAGGGAAAGCCACGAGTGTGACATCGGACTGAGGAGAGAGGCTGCCAATGCTGAATGTCCTGGAGCTGCCTTCGGAAGCGGTGCTACTGTCGCTGTCGCTTTGGATCTCAGCAGCCTGGGGGTTCTCGTACAGATGGTTCCATGGGTGGGCCTGGAGAGGGTGAATGCCCTGCTCGTCAATCTGCTTGAGGTTCTTGGATTCAAGGCTGGCTCCGAATCGCTGGGCACGCGACTGTCGGAGGACAGGCTCGGGCTCATACCGGGACTCGGACGAAGTGGAAGGGGAGCCGGAGTAGGCTTGAGGCAGAAGCAGAAGGGGCTCCTCAGACTCGGTAGGAGGAGTCGTAGGGGGGGTGGGGAGCGAGGGAAGAGCCTTGCTCTCACCGCGAACCTCCATCATGTTCTGGTAGCGCTGGGCCAGCTCATCAAGGTTAGACATCATCTTCCTGGTGAGAGGAAGAGGCTTGGGCTCCTCATACTGGGGCTTGATAGCATCATACGGCCTGAGATCGTAAGGTCGTGGCCTGTAGTCTTCGGTCTGCCATGTAGGCCTCAAGTCTTCAGACTTGGACTTCTGGTGGGGAGACTTGGGAGATGCGTTGTTCTTGGAGGAGAAGCTGGGCATCTTGACCAGCATTTGAAGTTTCTTAAGATTAGGTCTGGATTCCTTGGAATCCGAAGTAAGGCCAAGGCCCTGAACCTCCTGAGTAGGAGGAGAGTGAACCTGCTTCCATCGAGACTCAATCTCGAGGGGCTTGGAACCGTGGCGAGGAGGGCGGACGACGACTCCATCAGGGCCAGTGACGAGAGCATTGGACTCGAGAAAGCTTACCACTCTCGGGTCGTTGACGGGGCTGTATCTAGAAGAAAAGCTGTTTCGTCGCTGTGATCGAGCAGACCTGGCAGCTTTGCTGGGCTCTGGAGTAGGAGTAGCAGTCTTGTCCTCGGAAGGCCTCTTGGACCACCAAGCCCTTGATCGGGGCGAGGAGGTCTTGTTGTTTGTGCGTGGCGATGTTCGGAGCATCTTGGCTGAATGTGAAAAAGAAATTATAGAAGAAAAGAAGTGCAAACAAAAAGAAAAAGCTATATCAAATAGCTTGATGCAATTCTATCTAATACAAAAAGGAAATAAGGAAATGACGAAAGGAAAAAGACCAAAGGAAAAAGACCAAAGGAAATTGTTCGTTACCGTTATTGCTGTTGTATGTCTGGATTATCTCATGATGTTGGGCTGGGGAAGAGGTGCCTTTATGGAAACGAAGCTGGTGTAGATGCTCTGGCCCGCTCGTTCACGATGACTCTAAAAAAAGGGCCCAGAGACCAAACCGTGCGGCCGCGGACGCTCACCTTGGGTCGAGCTATGCGTCCGGATCACCAAAACAACAGACCCAAGGGCAAGGTCAGTGTCAGAATGGGTAAAACTGGGGAGCGCACAGGCCGTAAGGCTGCTGCTGAGCTTGAGCTGCGACCCCCGACTATGCTCGGCTCGACAGCGAAATTGGGTGTGAACTGGCTTGTGGTGTTGAGAGCGCCGTCAGAAGGAGGGCCCGTTATGGAGACGTCAGACCCCGGACCCTGGCCCCAGATGCTGACTGAAGCCGGCCGTCAGTGGGAGACCGTTCGTGGACAGCCCTGTAAATGCTGCTGTAGATAGCCACAGCCCTGGATGTAAACAAACAAGGTACCTGGCTCGCCTGCAGGTACACGCTCAATCGGTAAGTATCCCAACTGCCGCTGCGCGATGGATTCTGTCAGAGCTGAGAATAGGGCGTCGACAAATGCTTCATGGATGGTGTTGTGAGAGTTTGGAAGACGGCGGACAATATTCGTGAGAAGGAAAAGTTATTATACGGCAAACAATACTGTTGATTGGCATCTAAGACAACCAACTTGAACTTTTTCCCTTCTATTGGTGAGCACTGGTCTCGTCCTGTCTCCCTACCTAAGCATCCAAGACGAGTGCGAGCAGCTGCACACATACACGGTAATTGCTTCATGCACGCAGCCCGTAGCGAGCCAAACAGGCCTGGAAAGCACTAAGCAATCGATGCCTCCGTCCAGGCCTGCTGTTCAGTCGCCTGTAGGATATGAAGATGGACAGCGGGCCCAAAACTAGCAGTAGCAATCTCGAATTTTGCCACATCTCGCGGAGGACAAGGGTGATCTTGGTGATGGCCACAGCTTTCTCAAACTCACAGAGGCCAAAAAACGAGACGCATACGGAAAATACCCACTTGCCGCTCCCTAGAATAGTGAGAGCCTCGTGCTTGATCGCCCAAAGCTACGGAAAGCCGCCAGCAGCAGGGTCATCATCCAGGGCCAGCAGTGAGCAAACCGCTGGAGGACGGCGGCCAAACTGAGAAGACTTGTTGACTGGTCCCTTTTCGGTGTGTTCAGCGCACGGCCCCCGGACCCACCAGAACGGCTTGTGGGCAATGACGGCACCAAGACAAGTCTGGCTTTTTGCAACAGGACAATTAATCAATAAATTGACTTTCAGGAAGAGAATCGCAGTGAAGGCATCTTGTTAGCCTCCACGCCTAGGAAAATATTGGCTCGTCAATTGACCTTTGGCGAATTTCTCGCTCCCAGCTGAACGGATTCGTCCATAAGCCTTCTAGAAAAATACTGCCTATTGCGTTCTTGGACGCAAGGATGCTATTTTTACTATAGAAGATCCCCAGAATTCGGAGAGCCCCAATTAGTAACCAGGAAGCAAAGGACTTGCCCAATTAGATAAGCCCATGCGCATTCATCCTCAAAATATCCAATCGATAAGCAAACCGAAAATACGTTCATTTTACTTTGAATATCCATGCATCGTCAACATAGCTAGCCCACATCTGCGATCGGCTCATGCCTTGCGGGTCAGGCTCTGGTGATGGGTCCTATACGCGACACCACGGAGGTTGTGCTGGTTGTGCCTGGGAATAGTTTCGCAGCTGAAGTGAAGCCGCCAAGCACCGGCATCCCAAGGCAGTTCGGCAGCCATGGATTACTTAAGGTATTGCCACTCGCCACTCACCCGCAATATCTAATTACCATTGGTACTAAGCTCCGTATGGACCAGGCAAGTGAGCATGCGACACGGAAACGCTGCGATTTAGCTCGATGATTATTGAACCTAACATATCTCCATGGAGATTAAATGAAAAGCAATATTTTCTGCAGCCATCCCATGTTCTTCATTTGTGGTAATTTTTGAAAAACATGATGTCTTACATTTCACGTCGCTGCTAGCCAGGTTTTTGATTTGGGTGGGTCACAATATCAGGTAATGTCCAGGCTCTTCTCGACTGAGCACAGGCCAGAAAACACTTGCAGCTAGCGGTACCTGATATATTACCTAATATTGCGTATGAGGGGCATCAGCAAGTCGATGAGGGGAGAGTGGGGGAGGGGCTCTGAACAAGCACAACCAAACAGCACATTCATCAAGCAGAAAAGCTGCGACACTGAATGATTCCGTAGGCTTTTTCACGTCTTGGCTACGAGTGTAATTTGAAGCCATCGCGAACGCCACATTGCGGAGATTTTAATCAGAAGGCCATTCCAAAACATCTTGAAATGCCGTCGGGATATTTCAGACCTTCTGCCCCCAGAATTTATCCGTCAAGGTCCCCATTGAAGCACCAAACACCGCACTAACAGCGATTTATCCATCAATCAGCATCCAGATTTCTCCTATTTTCCTGAGCGTCACCCATCTTGACTCCACTGTCCGTCGTCGGATGATGCATCGCGACTTTTGGACTCCGAATCCGGTACGGCCAAACGCCGAACGTGGAGATGATGATATATGGATGGATTTTACTTTTATATCTAGCATGCAGCTACTCCTCTGCTAGCAATTCAATTACTCTCGTCCTATTTATTCGTTCCCCACGTGCTGTCCCAGCCTCGAATGTAGATTCGCATCATCTCATTTCCACCCTCAGAGCAAAGTAATTAATCAGCCCATTTTTTGGGTTTGTTTGTAAATCTTACCACAATGGCCGAAATCACAATCACCGGGTTCGTAACGCGCGATGTGCGGTTCCCGACGTCTCTTGACAAGACGGGATCCGACGCCATGAACGCAGCCGGTGACTACTCATCCGCATACTGCATTCTCAAGACCGATTCCGATTACACAGGACATGGCATGGTCGGTGCTTCCTCACTCACCCACTTCCCCGACTGTTATTCCTGACATGCAATTCCTATAGACATTCACAATCGGCCGAGGCAACGACATTGTCTGCGCCGCAATCGCCCATGTCGCCGAACGCCTCCGCGGCAGGTCCCTCTCCGCCCTCGTCGCCAACTGGGGGCAGACCTGGCGCCATTTGGTAAACGACAGCCAGCTCCGATGGATCGGCCCCGAGAAGGGCGTCATCCACCTCGCCCTGGGCGCCGTCGTCAACGCCGTGTGGGATCTCTGGGCCAAGGTCCTGGGCAAACCCGTCTGGCGCATCGTCGCCGACATGTCCCCCGAGGAGTTTGTGCGCTGCATCGACTTCCGCTACATCACCGACGCCATCACCCCCGAGGAGGCCGTCGCCCTGCTCAAGGAGCAGGAGCCCGGCAAGGCTGCCCGGATCGAGGAGGCGCTGCAGAGCCGCGCCGTCCCCGCGTACACGACCAGTGCCGGGTGGCTGGGCTACGGGGAGGAGAAGATGAAGGCCCTGCTGCAGGAGACGCTCAGCCAGGGCTACCGCCACTTCAAGCTCAAGGTGGGCAACAGCGTGGAGGACGACCGCAAGAGGCTGACGATTGCGCGTGACGTTATCGGCTATGACAAGGGCAACATCCTCATGGTGGACGCCAACCAGGTGTGGTCGGTACCGGAGGCCATCGAGCACATGAAGCAGCTCGCCGAGTTCAAGCCGTGGTTCATTGAGGAGCCAACCTCTCCAGACGACATTTTCGGTCACAAGGCCGTCCGCGACGCGCTCAAACCATACGGAATTGGTGTAGCCACTGGAGAGATGTGCCAGAACCGTGTCATCTTCAAACAGCTGATCCAGGCCGGTGCCATCGACGTCTGCCAGATCGACGCCTGCCGAATGGGCGGTGTCAACGAGGTTCTGGCCGTGCTCCTAATCGCCAAAAAGTACAACATCCCCATCGTTCCGCACTCTGGCGGCGTGGGTCTCCCAGAGTATACACAGCACCTCAGCACCATCGACTACGTCGTGGTAAGTGGCAAACTGTCAGTGCTCGAGTACGTGGACCACCTGCACGAGCACTTCCTGCACCCATCCGTCATCAAGGACGGTTTCTACCAGACCCCGACGGAGCCTGGCTACAGTGTGGAGATGAAGCCTGACAGTATGGACCGATATACATACCCCGGCGAGAAGGGCGTCAGCTGGTGGACGACGGACGAGGCTCAGCCCATCCTCACTGGGGAGAAAATTTAAATGGTAGTAATACGTATGAATAAAGTGAAATTATGTCAACCGAGCTGCTTACTGGATCGGCAAGCTGAGATTTCTTCCCACCCTAAAATCGACGATGTAACCATCGTAGCACAGAAAAAGAGCCCTACCAGCCCTGCCTGGTCCAGACTCCAGAGTAATCACGGCTAATAAAATGACCAGGTATGTCATTTCGGAACCTGAAACATGCTTGACATGATACCTACGTGGTTGATCGCCTATACCAACTACCCTAGAGGCATCAATATCGTGATACCCTATTCTTCTTCTTCAACACCATGTTTCATTCACGATTTTTCCAAATAATGTTTTTTTATTGCAGTTTATGATCTGATTTTAAACGCGTACTAGTTTTTTTCGTATGTGCTTCAGTAAATGCTTTATGTGTGTAGTTGTGAATTGACCATAGAAAGAATCTCATCATGACTATTGAGGATCTCATCTGACAACTCCTCATCCTATCTTTCGTACTGTTGGATAATTCGTAAGACCCAATCGAGCATGCAGCTAGTCACCATAGTCAGATAGCCTAATATTCCAAATCAAGATATATTTTGCTAATAGCTCGATTTTCCTTCGCCTCAACCACCATATTGGCAGTCAGTACAGTGTAAACCGTATCGATACAGACGGATGCGAACCAGCGGGCAGCACAAATAGGCCCCTGCAACGGCTCCCACGGGCCTAATTATAGCACCGCGACCACGCATCGAACGTTCTAAGATCGCATGAACCAGATCTCGACCTCGCTCATGCCTCTGCCCAGGACGGCTCAACCTAAAACTCCAAGATAGCATCACGGTGCCGCCAGAAATGGCCCTCGTCGATCCCCACGCCAGGCCGGTCGCATCGCTCGCCGTCCTGTTCTCCGCATGGAAGGCCTTCCTCCTGGCCATCGCGCTGGCCGCGTCCGCCGCGCCGGACTATGACACGTCCACGTCGCTCTTCTTCCACAACCTGTACTCCGGCACCACCCCTGTCCCCGTCCTCGCCCGCACGCTCACCCGTTGGGATGCCCTCTACTACGTCCATGCCGCCCGCCTGGGTGGCAAGCTCTACGAGCAGGAGTGGGCCTTCAGCACCGCGCTGTCCGCCCTCATCGCCAAGCTCCGTCACGGGCTCTGCTCGACGGTTGTCTGCCGCGATGATTCGATCGTCGAGCCTCTCCTGGGCATCCTCGTCTCTCACGTGTCGCACCTGATCAGCGTCGTGGCCCTCTACCAGCTCACGTCGCTCCTCTCCAGGGACCGCCGCTTCGCCTTTGTCGCATCAGTGCTCCACATCGTCTCCCCCGCGGGACTCTTCCTCTCCTCGCCCTACGCTGAAGCCACGTTCGCCTGTCTGTCCTTCGTGGCCAGCTACCTCTTCGCCCTTAGCTATGCTCAGTCGGACAGCAGCGGACGGAACGTCCACGTCCTGAGCGCGGGGGCCGTGTTCGGGCTCGCCACGAGGTTTCGGAGCAATGGCCTCGCAAACGGCCTCCTCTTCGCCGTGGAGGCTCTGCGGTGCGCGTATGCCTTCCTGCAGAGCCCTTCGTTCTCATCCCTCCTGACCATCATCTCCCCCGTGATCGGTGGCTTGCTGGTCGCCTCGGGATCCATCGTGCCTCAGGCCAGGGCGTGGAGCATATACTGCAGCCCTGAGAACGGGTTCGATCCAAGGCCATGGTGCTCTAATACGATTCCTAGCATCTACAGCTTCGTCCAGGAGCATTACTGGTAAGGAAAAATAGAATCAAACCTAGGCAGTATGCAATCTAACAACGCGGACGTAGGAACGTGGGATTCCTGAGATACTGGACGCCGAATCAGATCCCACTCTTCCTCCTTGCTGCGCCGGTCCTCTACCTCCTCATCGCGTCGGGGTTCAAACTAGTCCGCGACCCTTCGCTTGTCTCACCCGGCGAGAATCCCCAGTTTCGCGCGTTTGTCCAGGTCCTCGCCGCGAGCCAGGCCTTTGTCGCCGTGCTCGCCATCACCTCATATCACGTACAGATTATCAACAGGATCTCATCGGGCTACATCCCCTGGTATTGGTGGATTGCAAGGTGTTTGATGGACAAACAAACCCAGAAGTTTGGATGGGGAGTGACCGTATTCATGGTCATGTACGCTGGCATCCAAGGCATTTTGTATGCCTCGTTTTTACCTCCCGCATAAATAGGGGCCTTTGGCTTCGCATGATAGACATGTAAAATGAAGTATCATAGAATGCATCAAGATTGTGACCCAATAGCAGAGGAAAGATAACTTGGTGGAAGTATGTTATTTTACTTCTATGCTAAATGAACATTATGGGCCGAAGTGAAGTAGAATCAACCAAAAACGAGGATAAAATGGCAAACTGTATTGAACAAAAACACCACCAAACTAGATAATACGATCCCATGTATTTGAAAAAAAAAGGCTCTCCTGTTGACCCAAAATAATAGTTCACTATTGTATTTAATTAGTACTCATCTTCTGAGTCACTTTGATCGTTAATACGAATCGCTCGCCATCGTCGATCGGTCAAGTCTTGGGCGGCTGTTCCCTCGCTCTCGGGGTCAACGTAGCCCTGACCTCCTGCAATGCTCAGCGCGACAGGGAGGAAGATAAGAGCATGGATGGCGGCAAATATAACTAGAGCCAGCCACACGCGGAAGTAGTAGATCTCGAAAATCTTGGAGCGAGTGAAAGCGAGGACGCAGACACCGAGAAGCTTGGTGACTGTGATTCCGGAGAAGACTGAGCCTCCGACATTGACAAGTGCTGTCCAGGCTCGGGCGTCACGGCCTCGCAGGCCAAAGTTGTTGCTCTCCATAACGGTTCGTGAGGGGAACATGAACGCACGGGCGATATGGGCGCAGAACTCGACGGAGATGCCGACGCAAATGATCAAGTTCACCAGTGACACCGCATTCAGCGAGACGCCAAAGAGGGCCATGGCACCCATGATGTCAATGACGCTCATGATCACAGTCAGAGTGACCACGGCGGAGGTCAGTACGGAGCCAAGAAGGATCGCAGCGACGATGAAAATAATGCCTACGACGGCGGATAGAAGTCCAGCCGTCAAGCCGACAATCTCGAGGTACTGATGGAAGAAGATATAGAATATACTGTATGGGAAGACGTCTGCCCCAGTACGGGCCGTAATGTCTGCTGCGATGCGTCGAGCGGACGAATAAGCCTTGATGAAATCCTCCTGACTTCTCAAGGGTATATGGGCGGTTCGGAAATGAGTGGCCTTGACACTCTTATAATCCTCACCGAGAACAACTGCCTGTCCGTATGCGGCTTGCCCGCCAAGGGGACACTCTGATGTTGTTGGGGCGGTCAAGAATTTCTCGAGGTAGCGGATGAACTCGTCACCTACGGGCATACCGTAGAGGGTTGTGTTCCACGCAGGCTCTCTATTTGCAAAACAAGTCTCACCGTCCTCAACACAACACTTCTCGTAAATAGGATTGAGCCACGTGAAGAAGTCATCGATCCAGCTGGCAGTTGGGGCAGAGATGTAGGAAACATCGGATCTCTGCCTCTCAAGTTCCAATGTGTTGGCGAGGGAGAGTGGCTCGCACGTTGTGAATCTGGCGCAGAGCTCTTGTTGTTCTGGACGAGAGGTGGTATCTACACCTCGGGTCACAAAGTAGACGGGGGTCCTATCTCGAGATAGTCGTAAAGATCATTGAAATATGGGATCAGATAGGAGCCATCTGGGATGGCATCTCTCTGGTCGAGTCCAAGTTGGATAGTAGGTAGCAATGCAAGACTGGCAGCGAAGAGACCAAAGAAGAAAACAACGACACCAGTCTTGACTTTCTTTGTGAGCAGGGCTGGGGCGTATCTGTTCTTGATCACGATCTGCAAGGGGCTTTCCTCGTCATAGTCAGAGGTCCTGCCTGATCCAGCATAACCGTTCGATCCGTTCAGATGAATGCGGGCTTTGGTTATTTGCCACCATGGCCACAGCTCGCAGCGATGATCCTCCACCCGCATTTGGTTGAGAGATAGGAACGAAACAAACATTGTCATTTGCAAAAGAGCGTTGATGAACACGGCGCCGGCGGCATAAGCGGCAAAATTTCTGACCGCAGGCATGCCAACAGCGGAACCAAGAGCGAATGCCACAGTTTCTGTCAGGGCAGAGAACAGGATTGATGGGCCCATCCGACCTAGAGCCCGGCCAACGCGCTCCTCGACCATCTGATCGGGGCAGCTGACATTGACTCTCTCTAGTTCATGAACGATGAGGAAAATGTTGTCTACACCGACAGCGAGGACAATGAAGGGAATGACTTCCACGATGATCAAAGTTGCTTTTAGGCCAACCCAGGAGAAGAATCCAATAGAGGCTGCAATGGACATGAGAACAATGATGATGCCGACGAGTCCCAAAGTGACCTTTGACTCGACGAGCAACACAGCAGGGTTTCTGAAGACATGCTTGAGCGGGGTGCCCAATGCCATGCAGGCGTATATGAACATGACAATGTAGCTAATGACGACAATTTTGGCATCAGTGTTAGTCGATTTGTTCAGCTCTTGCTCAAGGGAGATCTCAGTATTGAAAGAGAGGCGGAGACCCCTGTCAGTTGCTTCCTGCTGGACCTGGAGGAGTCGATCCCGAAGCGCGTTCTCCCAGTCGATAGCGAAAGCAAGGGCATTGCTGCCCTCGTTCGCATTGTTGACAACCCATGTCACTGTGAGAGCTCGTGCTTGAGTGATATCGTCATCAAAACCGCCAAGCACCATGCTTGGTTCGATTGGTTGACCAAAATCGGGGCGGCAATCGACAGGAGACTTGGAGCACTGTCGGAGATCATCCTCCCAGTACTTGGGGCTTAGGCCACCCTTGGCGTTGAAATAGGCGGAGACGGATTGAACCACACAAGCATCATCGAGGGGCGTGAAGCAAATATCGCTAAGATACTTGCCAAAGATGGGACTTTCGAGTCTTTGGATGCTCTTTTCCACATCCATCCACCATTTGAGAGTCTCGTAGCTAAGAACAGGACCAGGTCCAGAGGGCTGAGTGTCGTTGACAAGAAAAATCTTTTCCGCACGGTAGAAGGGGCCGAAGTTCTGGTCAAAGTACGCCTTTTCTTGTGCTGCAGGAGAGGATGGGCTGACCCAAAGGCGCGCAGGATCTTTTTCTAAATCGAACCTGAACCATCCGGCGCTGAGCAGAGCAACAAGAACCAGACTTAGGCTGATGGTGACACCGGGGAATCGGGCCGCAGCATGTCCCAGCTGGTAGAATGCCTTGTCGCAGATGTCGTTGATGCGATAACGCTTCGTCGGGCGATCGCGCATGGCTTCGGTGAGCACAGGCCCGCCTTCATCTTCATCGTCGCTGTGGGACGATTCGTGTAGCAGCCTTGTTCGTTCCACCCGGCGCTTTGAGTACCGCTTCCAGGCAATATGTCCAAAGACCATGGTGGTAAATACGAATAACAGAACCGAATAAACCAAGATGGACGCAAAGGAAAGGCACGGCAGCACGCCGACATGGCAGGCGCCCTTGTCCTTAACTGCGGGTAGCTCGGGACAAACCTCAGGACAGTCTACACACACACAACGATAGGCTGGATCCTCGTCATTGCATTTCTTCGGCTTCATATCCTTGGGACTCATGTCTGGCTCGGTATAGTTGGCTGGAAAGTTGATCTGGAAGGGCGAGCCTACGAGAGGCTTTTTATCTCCTAGGAACTTCAACATATCGTGATAGTTGGTGGCACCTCCTCCGATCAGATCCATGGCCTTGCTTCCGGAGCCACCAAACTTGACTTCCTTGCAACTGTCGTAGAAGCCGGTCCCATACTCTTGTGATATCAGTTGGTCGAGCTCGGTCACGAGTTTCTTGCCATTTTTGGCAGCGGAATCGGTAATGTTGATAAATGTAGACTGGTCGGAGGAGCATGTGAACGTGCAGAACATGTTGAAGAAGTTCTCCTTGCATGCCGGGCAGGATCCGATCAGCGTGTTGGGCGTACCCAGCTCAGACTTGAGAGCGCGAACCTGAGAAACAGTCAGTTAAGGGATATTCATTGGTGCATCCGCCTCTCCAAGAGGCGCTTAAGCCCATACCTGATCCAGCTCGCAGCATACAGGTCCGGTGCTCCATTTCTCGCCGCAGAGCTCAACAAGCTCCTTGCGAAACTCCTCATCGGGATCCTTGGCCAGGCCGTTATCGACGCAGGGCAGCTCTTTGCCAAAAAAGCTCTGCTTCCCACAGTGACCGCGGAAGGCGCACCGACCCGGCTCATGGATGGGCGTTAATTTCTGGGCGCTGCTCACAGATGCCGTGAGCAGCGCCAAGGTCGTAAGAAGGGTGTTTGCGACTCGATGACGCATTGCGGAAGTGGGAGGCCGGATGGTCGGCCGGTGACCGGGCGGGATGAATGGATGTTGAGCGCACTCGCTATGCTTCTGCTAAGTCGAAGGGCGCTGCATTGAAAGACGGTCGCGGGGGCTATAGGAGCTCTGCATCGACGGCTGATGGCAGGGCAGCTCGAGTATAAATACGGCTAGATAGAAGTCGGAGCAAGTGTGTTAGCGGTGGATGGGGAAGCTCATCATGTCATCGATAACGCAGCGCTAGACATGTAGGTACCCAGGTACCTTCATTACGTACTCGACAGGGGGGCTGTACAAGTACCGCTACCAGCCTGCATGCATGACACACGTCGGCGGGCTGCCTCATCAATTTAATATGCGACATGTGTGTCTGTGAACTATTCGATGCATAAACTATTCTGATATTCATCATATTTCCCATTAGCTGATATAGAAACAATAAACTATGTAGTTGGGCAATATAATATATCGAGTAAGTGTGCTTTATTGGGCCTGGCAGCACAGCGTCACCAACCTTGATTTCCGGGGCTGCATTAGTCCTGTACCTGTACCGCCTTGGCCGAACCTTCTTTGCGCCCATGGGTGAATGCATGACCCTTATAGTACCTGCCTGGTGGCAATGGAGTCTGTACTGAAGCCTAATGTTTGCCTTTCCGCTCGTCCTCATGTTCGTGGAACGGGGCTGAGTTGCAAGCCCGTCCCCCCCGGTAAATATACCGGGTTTCTGCGGTCGCACTTGAGTTGGTCACGCGTGAGAGTCTCGTGTGAGACAAACAAAAACACAGTTCAGGCAGCTCAGACCTGAGCAAGTAAAGTTTAGGACACCCTTGCCGCCCTTCGAGAAGATGCTCGATCAATAATTTAGGTACAATTCCTGTGTATTTCAGAATCGTACAGACTGTGTGAGACCTGATGAGATACTACGGGATTTGTTATTTCATCAGTTGTCTACCGAGTGAGTACACACACGTGACCTCACATTTAGGCGGAGCCAGGCTGTTTGAAGTTGGAGCCTGAACCGGCCAAGTTGCTGCCGTCATTCAATGTGAGAGTCATTGGTTACTGGCTTCAGAAATAGACTGAACAGACCATCAACATTCAGGCGTTGGATATTTTAATTGTAAAAAGGCCATCGTTTTCTGCCACATTTCTCTTTCGATTGTCATACAAACAAGTCGCTTCAGCCCCATCTTAGATCATGCTGTATTTGAAGAGATCTTCAACCAACACAAGACCTTACACCACGTTTTTATCCGAATCTCCGCGTCCTCTTGCCGGCTGGCGGACTGGCTCGCACCATGCCGTCTGGAAATGACCAAGATCCTATGCAGAGTCTAGTGGTGAGTGAAGAAGCGTTCCTCGGCTTGGCATATTGTCTCAAACGGTGGAGAGGCTCGAGCGATGCTTGAGGCCTTCCTTGGTAAATTACTGTGGGATCCGAGTGGATGACAGGAGCTCGAGATGATATGTGACGAGGGAAATACTTGTCAAATTATTTATATACTGATACTTATGTGAACCGACAGGACTCATTCAGATCCCTCTTGGATGAACCCTTGATCGTCGCAATTGCAACTGATCATGACTTAACTACGCCCGAAGGCTACCAAACGGCCAAGGAGATCCTTGATGGGCTCTCACAGTCGGTTGTCTTTGAAGAAGCGACAGGCTTCAACGCGACAGGAGTCTCTAATCTTCCCCAGAACGCCAGTTTCGACCCTGACGATGATGAGAGCACAAGTGCTACCGTCACGAGTACAAGCAACCGTGTCCCCAAGTCTCTGGGCTCAGCCTCTGAAGGCACTGAAATATCCTCTTCGTCAGCAGAACCATCCTCCGCTATGCCTAGTCTCACCAAATTCAGCAATGATAGTGATGAGACCAAGTTCAGCAATCTGCGGGGCATGTTCACGGAGTTGAAGGAGATCGACATCAAGAGTGCTATGAAGAAGGCTAACGGTGACCTCCAGGTCGCCCTGGATATATTGCTCAATATTCAGTTTCTCGAGGCGACGGGACAACGAGAAAAGGGTATAGACGGCTTCTTTCAACCTGACGACGTTGATACCAATACCAATACCAAGAGCAAGAAAAAACAGAGAAAAGCCAAGAAACGGGCCAATAGCATTCAGGGTGATACATCATTTTCTCCCTCAAGCGGACAGCCCGTTAGAGCTAAGAATATTAAACGTTAGGATACCCCCTCCCCCCTCCACAGTTAATCTTTCCAGATTCTTCGTACTGACATCGTGCCATTCTAGATGAGGAAGAGATTGCGTTCATTGCCGATAGAATCGACATGTCATACGACCAAGTCTCTGATATCTTCTACAGGAAACGGTGCTCCAGTGGCGCAACCATAATGGATATTCTTGACCAGTTCGTTTCATACGGAATCCAGGCTCGCGACGCTGAGGGCAAAGCCCAAGCAAAGTCGCTGGCTGCCAAGTACCGTAACATCCCAGACCACTACCTCCTCGCCCTGGTTCAGGTGACCAGCTCCATTTCACAATTCTCCGACGACATTGCAGGCATGCTGAGCAAATACTTCGTGAAGAATCCATGGGTCCAGCGCATCGACCTGGACTACCGCCTCACACCCTTGCCAAGCAATGAAATTGAAGGTGCTGCGCAACCGGCGGCTGGGAGTGCCAGAACGCTAGAGCTGAAGACACCCATGCAGCCGCTGGCAGGATCTTTATTATTGGCTGGTGGTAATCTTGCAGAGATGAACCAAAAAGCACAAGCCTCCTGGGACGCCAAGCGGGCGACTGATGCATATACTTCCCAACTCCTCCGTAAAGGTGGCTCGAATTCTCTGTATAAGCAGGCTGCAGCTGTCTATCGGGAGCGTTCGTATGAACAGGCCCAGAATTCTCATATGCTATCATCTGCTGCCGCTGAGCTCCTGGTCCAGAAGCAGAGTACATCGACATCTATTGACTTACATGGTGTCACTGTGCTGGACGGGATCAGGATTGCTCGCCAGAGAGTGCAGTCCTGGTGGGATGGCCTCGGAGAATCCAGAGTCAGAAAAGCCAGGGAACAGAGCTTGACAGTTGTTACTGGTATCGGACGTCACAGTGCCGGTGGAGTATCGCGGCTTCGACAAGGCGTAGCCGCCGCTCTTTTCCAGGATGGCTGGAAGATGCGCATTGAGACCGGCCGGTTTGTGATAACCGGCAGGCGGTAACGAAATGGGTTGAAATAGAAAAAAAAAATGACTCTCTTATTCTTGCTCGATGTCCAATGCCTAAAAATGACGGACATGAGATAAGATAAAGATCTATGGCGACTATTCGAAAAGGCGGGTGGAGTTGGATATACAAGCTCCGGGGATATATCACGACGTAACTTCTATCTAAATATTCTACCATTTACTTGCTCGAAATATAGAATTGGACGCTCTCCAGACATCACCTTGCTCACCACTAGGCAGCCTGGCGCCTCTCCAGGTCCCGCCCAACTCTCCTCCAGGCATCCAGGCCGGTCAGGACGGAAGTAGTGAACATTGCAATACCAATAATGCCAGTCTCGACTTGGACCCATCCCATGACGGAGGCGGGAATAATGAGATCGAGAACATCGGCGAGGAGCTTCTGCCCCAGGAGGCTTGTCTCCTGGCTGACCTTCTTGGCCCACTCCTTGCGCTCCTCCTTGCGCTTCTCAGCAGCCTCCTTGAGCAGCTTCTTCTCGTTCTCAATTTTCTCCTCCTTGCTCTTTTTCTTCTCCGAGCCGCCAGACTTCTCCTTGCTGTCCTTGCCGGTGCCGAAGCCCTCGCCGGCCTGGGGGACGGGAGAGTACGCCATGATACGCACGAGCTTGATCGCCGTGCTGACGGCGGATGTGTACAGACCGATGAACCAGAAGATCTGGGCGTCCACGTTGATCTTGGTGGTCTGGACGGGGCCGAAGAACTCCAGGTGGTCGACGCCAAGCAGATCCGGCAGCGTGACGGACTCGAGCATGCCGAAGGTGGCCAGCGACGACTTGCTCGCGACATCGAGCCACGTCTCAATGGTCTTGGTCTCAGTCAGGTAGAGGGCGTAGGAGGCATTGAACGTCTCGAGGAAGCGGAACAGGCGGAACGTGCGGCGGGTGACGTTGAGGGTTCCCTGCAGCTGCTTGAGGCAGGTCTCAGTGGCCATGTGGACCGAGACCGGGTGTGTGGGCATGAGCTGGGCGATCAGGATGGGGTAAGATGTCAGGATCATGAAAAATGACTGGAAGAGGCGGAGAAGCCTCTCAAGGCCGCCTGGGAAATATGAGCGAGTGCATTGAGGCCTTAACTTAGAAGATACATAGGGAGCGATTGGTGTTCCATTTGATTATAGATTCACCCGGCGTCTAAGCCAGGCTGAACGAGAGCCATGCCCACCCAAATATTGTGGTATAGTGTATGTAAAAACGTACCATTATCAACGCCGAAGGCGACGAAATGCTCGTAGGTGCTGACCATGGTGATGGGATATGCGGTGAGGATGAGCGAGGCCCACCTTCTGAACAGACAGATAGATCAACCCGGAAACCAAAAATCAGTTCCAAAAGACGATATTGACCAAGACCGAGCCAAATCTGCAAGAGGAAAATACTCTTGCCCAATGCCTTGGGGTTGTAAGGAGCGAGCCCTTGATGAAACGAAGCATTTCTTCCATCCGACCATCGGGTTGGGCTGTGGGCCCGATTAATAAAATCCATCACTAGTAGGCCGCCAGCACACTCGCAGTTACCTGCCTTCCGGATTCACCAGACCCGAGCGGAATCACACAATAATAGGCTGGGCTGGATGGTAGATGTTGACTGGTTTTTCTCCCGTCACTTAGATACCGCTTCATCACACACGGGGCACGAAGATAACACGGAAAATGGTTGAAAACTGATTTTGACAAAACGAATACACCACCGTCATTTACGGTTGACTATGCATAGGTACACAGACGCGGGCTCATGAAATTACGGCCGCCGCGTCCCCTCTAGACTAAATGAAACCCTCACGACGAGCTCCGACTCTGTTTTACTGACCAGGGGCGACCAACTTGCCCTGCTGCCTGGTCGAGGGGTGCCATCCACCAGCTAGTGCAGCACCACCATTTTCCAGCGCATACTTCTGCATCCTTGCCTCAAGCTCAGGTCGGAAGTGACGGATGAGACCCTGGATGGGCCAAGCGAAAGCCTCTCCCAGAGCTGCAGGAACGTCAAAGTTAGTATAAAGATGATCGGTAGAAGATAATGGCAGAATACGTACCGCAGATGGTGTGTCCCTCAACCTGCTTGGTAAGCTCCTGGAGCATGTCGATTTCCCTCTCACGACCCTCACCCTTTTCGAAACGTTGCATGATCTGCTCAGTCCACTTGCTGCCCTCACGGCAAGGTGTGCACTGACCGCAACTCTCGTGGCGGTAGAAGTGGCTCAGCCGGCTGATGGCGCGAACGACATCAGCACTCTTGTCCATGACGATGACGGCAGCAGTACCAAGACCGGACTGGCTGTCCTTGAGGGCGTCGAAGTCCATGAGCTGGTCGTCGCACACGTGCTTGGGAAGAATGGGTGTTGACGAGCCACCGGGAATGATGGCCTGGAGGTTATCCCAACCGCCACGGACGCCACCGCAGTGCTTCTCAATCAGCTCACGGAGAGGGATGGACATCTCCTCCTCGACGGTGACGGGGTTGTTTACCTGGCCAGAGATACAGAAGAGCTTGGTACCCTGGTTTCGCTCACGTCCGAAGCCGGCAAACCAGCTGCCTCCTCGGCGGCAGATGGTGGGAGCCACGGCAACGGTCTCGACGTTGGCGACGGTTGAGGGGCATCCGAAGACACCGACAGCAGCAGGGAAGGGGGCTTGAGACGGGGCTTGCCAGGCTTGCCCTCAATGGACTCGATCAGGGAGGTTTCCTCACCGCACACGTAGGCACCGGCACCACGGTGGATGTAGACATCGAAATCGTAACCGGAGTCGCAGGCGTTCTTGCCAATCAGGCCGTCCTTGTAGGCCTCATTGATGGCATTCTGGAGGATAGCAGCCTCATGGTAGAACTCGCCTCGGATGTAGATGTAGGCGGCGGTGGCGTTCATGGCTCGGCCAGCAACGAGGCAGCCCTCGACAAGCTTGTGGGGGTCCTTTCGCATAATCTCTCGGTCCTTGCATGTTCCCGGCTCACCCTCATCAGCATTGACGACGAGATATCGGGGCTTGTTGTCCTTGTCCCAGTCCTTGAAGTTCATGAAAGACTGTGAGGGGTACAATTAGCATAATCGCGTAACTTGCCGGCCAGCTGCACTCGTCCAAAAACCTACCCATTTCAGACCTGAAGGGAAACCAGCTCCACCTCGTCCTCGGAGACCGGAAGTCTTAACCTCGTTGATGATCCAGTCGTGTCCCTTTAAAATGATCTCCTTCGTCTTGTGCCAATCTCCCATCTTCTTCGCGCTTGCAAGGTCGGCGGGAAATCGTCCGTAGAGGTTCTGGAAAATGCGATCTTGGTCCTTGAGACCTCCGTAATGCCGAACAGGATTGGCATCTTGGACGGTGGCCAGACCCCTCACAGCAGTCCGTGAGAGGTTAGCGGCCCTCGCAGGCGTCGCTCTCTTCGAAAGCATCGTGTCGTCTTGTGGTGGCGATACAATGGGGATGCACGGAGAGGTCGTGATAATGCGGCACTTCGAGTTGACCACAAGTTGGTGGATGCAAAGAAATGGCGAAAGCATGATTGGCCAATCCAAGACTCCATTACTCATCAACTCAGTTAGTCGCTACCTCATCCCCACACAGTTTTAGCAGCGGATCGATGTACTTATTAGCAGACAATCTGACAGCCGAGTCTCCCAATATTCCCTGACCTCATGATCTTCTCTGACTCTGATTGGGAAGATCCAATGGGCGCTAATACCGGAGCTAGATGAAGCTCTCCATAACATGCAACAGGTGTTCAGTACACGAACACCGGTTCGATATTCTTATTTATGGCCCTTTATAGGACGCAATAATTTTTCCCATACTGCAAAAACTTGAACAATTCTTTTAATGTCCTCCTCAAGCAAGCGGCAGTCAATTGCCCCTTCCAGCGGTCCCAAGCCTCCAGTCAACTTCTCGTCTTCGCTCACGATTCCAAAGGATGCATCGCTCACTGGTCACCACTCGATTACGATTCAAGCCGAAACTGTTATCCATCCCCGTGCCCGTATCGACTCAACACAAGGTAGCGTCTTGATTGGGCGCCGATGCGTTATTCAGGAGCGTGCACAACTTGGCGCACAACCGGGTGACCGCTCATCTCTCTCTTCAACTGGAGGAATCACCCTCGGTGATTATGTTATCGTGGAGGCCGGTGCAACTGTAGAGCCTGGAGGCACGGAGATATCTGAGGGCACGTTTATCCAAGTTGGAAGTACGATTGGACGTGGTGCTAAAGTTGGCAAGGTGCGTATTTGACTCGGCCTTCTGTGTGACACGGCACCTGACTGGAATCTAGAACTGCACGATTTCTCCCAAGTCTGTAGTCCGCCCCGGGGAAGTGTTGCCTGACAACACTGTCGTGTTTTCCAACGGACAACGCCGCACCGACCGACGACGCGTCATCGACGTGAGAAAAGTCGGCCTACTCAAGCAAATTAACGTTACGAGGAAGATGATACGGAGCGAACCGGATAGATTCCGATGAATGAGATGTTTGAGAGCCTCATGGACAGTTTGAACTGTCTATCGGCCCTTGGCATGTTCTCAATCACACTTCAGCCTCAACACTAGGCGACACATCCGCAGGTTGGGAATGGCCCCCAGGGCCTCTTGCCGGGCGTGGCTAGCATGATATGAAGCAAGCCAAAGCCTTTTAAACCCACTTGTGCTTGATTCGTAGGCTCAGTGCAAATGGCGAATCTCGGCGATGATCAGCAGGCTGGCCATTCTCCTCATAGGCACCTAGCTCTCTTCACGAGCTGGTTCTTCCAGATTGGAGACAAAGCTCAGAGATTCCAAATATGGACGAGATTGGTGGTAATATAGTTGATCTCGAATCACACAGAAAGATACCATCAGATAGCGAGGCTTGCGACATGGATCAAGGTGCTTAGCAACAAAGCAGCAGTTCCTATCGGTTTCCCAAGAGATAAATAACACGGCGATCCGTCCCTTAGCCAGTTCCTGGATTTTCTGGGCAGCTCAGTTATATCCACACTCTAGTTGTTGCAACTTTGAACAAGACTCCTTAAGTTGACAATGTGAGAGCAATTGTGTAACTTGTCCAAAGCCCACGTCATATTTTGGCAATCCCTGCTATATGGATCGTTTCGACAATACATACCTAGGCAGAAGCCAAATGATATTATGACGGACCGATTGGCGATCGATTGAGGAATTGTTCACATCCATGTAGAGTGGAGTGAGCCTGGTGTTCCGGGTGACTCAAACCCGAAACCCGAGATCCGAATCTGGGTACGGTTCCCAAGTAGAGTATATATGCTGCACGCCAACTCGATTAGAATGCGCATCGCATCATAAATATACCTATCAAATATTGTACATTTCGCAATTACATCATGTCCTCTCAGTCCATTCAAACACCAAGGGCCCGTGTTCGCGAGGTCTTTCCCGGTCTTGACCTTGGAAAATGGCCAACTGGCAAGCTCAATTCCTTGACCGATGTGCCTGGTGTTCTCGTTCACACAGAATCCGTCCAGACGGACCAAAGCGTCAATACTGGGCTGACGACAATACTGTTCCGGAAAGACTGGGCCAAACATGCCTGCTTTGCTGGCGTCTTCAGTTTCAACGGCTGCGGTGAAATGACAGGAACGCACTGGATCAACGAGACTGGCCTTTTAACTTCTCCCATTGTCTTAACGGGAACAGGATCTGTTGGTGATGCCTATCGCGGCATTCTCGAGTATTGTTACCAACATTACCGTAATAAAGATGGAGATATGGGGCTGTTCCTTTTCCCTACCGTCGCAGAGACATATGATGGATATTTAAACGACCCGAGTAGGTTTGCCGTCACCCCACAGCTTGTGACTCGCGGTATAGAGAATGCAACCGCAGACCGTGTACCTGAAGGAAACACAGGTGGTGGGACAGGAATGATCTGTCACAGATCCAAGGGTGGCACGGGCTCCAGCAGTCGTTTAGTCGAAGGATTTGATGTCTCTGGAAACCCAACGACGTACACAGTTGGCATTCTAGTCCAGGCCAACTACGGCTCGGCAGAGAACCTGCATATTGGTGGCATCCCGGTCGGAAAGATTATCAAAGCTCAAAATGCGGCGCTAGCTAAGACGACTGGGGAGACTCACGGTGGGCCACGGAAGGATGGCAGTATCATTGTCATTGTTGCCACGGATGCACCTCTCCTGCCAGTGCAGCTTCAGCGCCTTGCAAAGCGTGCCACGGTGGGGTTGGGGAAAGTTGGCGGGTACGGAGCCAACACATCCGGAGACATCTTTCTTGCCTTCTCAACGGCGGCACATATCCCGTTCCCAGAGATAAGCATGAGTCCAGCCGCACCAAAAGCGGTCAATCCATATACGCCAAGCGCACAGGCAGTCGAAATGTCAGATAACGATACCATCACCGGCCTATTCGAAGCTGTCGCCGACGCAACGGAGGAGGCTATTTACAACTCGATGTTTATGGCCGAGAGTATGATAGGTCAAAAATCCAGAAGCGTAGAAGCTCTGGATATATCACAGGTTAAGGAAATTGTCCAGAAGCGGCTGGACATAGACTGAGTGGAGATGCCCATCTAGAAGTGACCTATAATACCGGATGTTAATTATCAATCGCTGGTTACACCGTTGCTGCGTTCTGATTCGCCTTCATCTTTCTAAATATCCCGTTCGGGTAAGGTACCTACAGAGAATGTATGTAAAGGTGCTATCCCTTCATTTCACGAATTTGGAGCCCTTGAGATAGTATCGGATCCGATATTGACTTTCCGGATTTCCGATAGACTCATGACTTGAGAAATTTTGAAAAATTGAACGAGTCTCTATCATCTGTCTTCTGGAGATGCTTGGATCGGGTAATGCGGGTATAGCGGGTGAAGGCTGTAATGCTGGTAATCCCGGTGTTAGTGCTATCTGGCATTGCGAGAATCCATGCTAGGGACTAATTAACCATGTCTAGCGTTCCCCATGGGCAAATGCTTTCTGTTACGTACGCCAATGTTGAGAGTAGCCAGTTATGAATCGTGGCTCTCATGTTGAACAAGATCGCTAGTACAGCCATCACACGGCCATTCCTGCCTGTAACTGCATGATGCCAGATCCATCAACCACGCGAGGATGTGGATTGGACACTGTCGGATCCGATCTGGCAGAATGGGATGGATACCACCCTTCCCCGCAGACTAATTGAGCTAGGTAGTTTAAGAACTGGGCTCCTCCTCTCTAGTCGATGTTTAGGTTGGTATCCGAGGTCGTTGTCAGGTCCACCAAAATCCGTTGTCGGATCTCATCACATCATCCATTCCGTTGTCTTTCTTTATATGTGGCTACAGAACCACACGTTCTTCCCCTGCTCTAGTACCCCTTTGCTCAGGCCAGATATAAAGCATCTCTCGAATATCTGTCTCACCGAAATTCTACATAATGGTATCACCAATTAGGGCTGTGCCTAATGTAAGTGCCGCTGAGCTCCTCAATTGAGGGAATGGAAACTCACCTTCTTCCAGGCCGCCAAGCGGGCAACTAGCCTCCTCCGTACAATTCAATATACACACCCTCCTTCATGCCCATGTCACTCAAATCCCGGATATCATCAGCAAAACCCATCATCAAACCTCCTTTCTCATGTGCAATCACAAGGACGTCGCTTCGCCTCACCGGCCGCGGCAGAGCAAAAGGAGTATGCCTTTGAGATGGCTGCTTCTTCAATTCGCTTTGGCCCCGGCGTCACCAAAGAGGTGGGCATGGATTTCAAGAATCTGGGTGCCAAGAAGGTTGCCGTGGTCACAGACTCGACTGTGGATAAACTGGACGCCATGAAGCAGGTCCGAGAAGGTCTCACAAGAGAAGGGATCGAATTCGAGGTGTTCAAAAATGTCCGAGTTGAACCAAAGGACAGCTCGTAAGTATATGGTTTTTCATTCAGTTGATTATGAAATGTGCGTTAATAAGTTGTTGCTACATAGTATCAAGGAGGCCATCGCATGGACCCGGCCGTACCAACCGGATGCCTTTTTGGCAGTTGGTGGCGGTTCCGTCATGGACACAGCCAAACTTATGAATCTTTACAACGCATATCCGGAGGCAGATTTCCTCGACTTCGTGAACGCTCCCCTGGGAAAGGGGCGCCCAATTGACAGGAAATTACTGCCACTCATTGCAGTCCCGACCACGGCAGGAACAGGCAGTGAGACAACCGGCACAGCAATCTTTGATTTAGTATCGAAGAAAGCAAAGACCGGCGTTGCGCATAGAAATTTGAAACCGACTCTTGGTATCTGTGATCCTCTCAATACCAGAACCATGCCCTCGGCTGTTAAGGCAGCCTCTGGCCTTGATGTCTTGTGTCACTCTTTAGAATCATGGACGGCGATTCCCTACTACGAGCGGACACCCAGACCGACAAACCCTCTCAACCGTCCCGCCTATCAAGGTGCAAACCCCATCTCAGACGTGTTCTCGTTTCATGCCCTCAAGGCTACCATCAAATATCTCCCACGCGCTGTCCGTGACCCCGATGATTTCGAAGCCCAGAGCGAGATGCTTCTTGCCGCAACTCTTGCCGGTGTTGGCTTTGGAAATGCGGGAGTTCACCTATGCCACGGTAAGGAATTTCGATAGAACAATCGTTTTTTTAAGCAAGCAACGAGACTGACTGACTACATAGGCATGTCTTACCCCATTTCCGGACAGAACCCAGGATACAGGCATGCAGGATACGATGTTCCCAGCCCGCTGATCCCCCATGGCGTCTCTGTCGCGGTATCGGCGCCGGCTGTGTTCCGATTCACGGCTGCTTCCAACCCTGACCGCCATCTGGCTGCTGCCGAGGCTTTTGGAGTGGATATTTCAAACGTCAAGCGTGAGAGCGCCGGCGAGGTCTTGGCAGAAGCGATCACCAAGTTCCTCGCTGAACTCGGCGATCAGCCCAGTGGACTGTCGGATCTCGGTTTTGGATCGGGCGACATCGAATCTCTCGTAGAGGGAACGATTCCCCAAGCGCGAGTTCTGATGCTGGCACCTGGATTGTCCAAGGAGTTGGAGGCCGAGAAAGACCAGCTCAGGAAATTATTTGAGAGTGCACTGAAGCATTAGAAATATGGGGTATATCGTTTGTGCATTTTGTTGAAGCATGAAAGAACATGTACTTTGCTGAGGGTAAGGCTATTCTATAAATAAAAACATTCCTGGTTCGCCCTCACAAATACTGCCCGTACATTTTGTGTTTGGGTACAATGAGTGCTGCGTTTGTACAAAAAATCCTCGAGAATTTGGTGGAAGCTCGAGGGCGTCTTGTGTAACCTTGGAGAAGGGATGATTGGCTGCTATGTTAGATCTATGTATCTAGCTGAATTTCTTCGTCTAAGAGCGTGGTTGGTTCTCCTTTGCTAACCCCTACATTCCGGGGCACTCTTTGAGACGTTGAGTGAAACGACCTCTATAATTTCCAATCCAATTCTTCCGTCAGTGCTGGGTTGGGTTTCTTCACACTGTTGTTAGCTCATTCTACAGGGGCGATTGCCTGAACTATTAACGGCTGGACCCCGCTGAGACAGCCGTGACGCCACATTGAAGCCAAATGCCTGCGCTGACGTTGACGGGAGCTGCCAGTCCCACTGTGGCTACCGGCCAGGATGCTCTAATTAGGAGGATGCTACGCCACAGGAGGCTTGGCCAGATTGCCAACCTCTCCACGTCTCCCCAAGCTATGAACGGGCTGTGGGATTCCTTCCACCTCGCCCGAGTGATCTCCAAGCAGTAACGGCACGAATCAACGCGGAGATCATCTGTGCCTGCGCACAATGCCCCCAAGGCCGTTCATAACCCACTCGTCCTCTCCTTAATGAACGGCCCACGCCACGCAAATGGAGCGCACAAACGGGAACGGCTTTGGTCCTGCCACCCCAGGCACCAGGGAGAAGTTCGAAGATGAGAAGCGTCGCATCATCGAGAGTTGCTTTAGCAAGAGGGAGCCGGATGGGACGCGTACGTCTTGACCGTCAAGGCTCGACTGGCCATCTCCGGGAGCTCTGTGCCAGCTCTTTTTCTCGTCTATGAAGCTAACATCTAAGCCAGTCCAGGAGACGTACATCACCCACCTACGCATTACCGAATTCTCGACACACCCTGCGACGCCACCGCCTCCGCAAGCTCGAACTCCCGATTCCCAGAAACCCCGAGCCATCATCATCGCAGTCCGGAAATCGGGCCGCGTCCGCATGCACAAATCTAAAGAAAACCCGAATGGAACCTTCTCCATTGGCAAGACCTGGAACTTGGACGACCTCACGCACATTGAGTCCTTTACCAGCCCGCAAGCCAACCCTCAGCACCGAGAATGGGCTGGCGATACCGGGTTCATAGTCACCTTGGTGAAGCCTTATTTTTGGATGGCGCAGTCGGATAAAGAGAAGAAGTTCTTCATCGCCAGCATGATCAAGATTTATGGCAAATATACGGGCGGTTTAGTTCCCGAGCTCTTGGGTTTCGACCCAAGAGAGCTGGAGCAAGTCATGGGAGCGGGCAAGCGGCCTCCCAACGTCGGCGGCCATTATCACAACGGACCACCGCCAATGAGGCCACCGGGGTCCGCGATACCACCACCACAGGGCATGTCTTCTCCGCCATCAATGCCCGGTCACCCCAACTTCCCACCGCATATGCCTGGCGCTCACGATGGCCCGCCTAGAACGACTAGAACCCCTCCAATTCGACAGCAACCGCCGAGTGGCACCAATTCCCCTGCTGGCAGCTTCGATTCGTCGGCCTCGAGAGACCGGGATAGGATCAACCTGCGAAAAGTCGTCCAGAATAGCAAGAGTCAAGAGTCCATGTCGATGGCGGTTCGAAACGGTCCACCGGGTCCTCAAGCTGAGCCGCCGACCCAACCACTGCCACAGATACCGAACCAACATGGCCGGCCGCCTAGCCGAGCAAGAGAGGAGCAAGGCCAATTTCGATCTTCAAGTCGTCCAAGGGATGGGCAACCCTCGCACCCTCCTACTTCCTTTACACCGCCAGTGGGACGCAGCGGTGATGACCAATTTCGCCCACCAAGCCGGCCGTCAAGTCGGCCGAGGGAGGATCAGGCATATCAAAGCTCGATACCTCCTCTCATGCGACCGCCCAGTAGAGCGAGGGATGGTCAAACTTCGCCTAGACCAGCTAGTCGTTCGAGAGACGACCAGACGCCTCCCATGCCACCTCCACTCATGCGACCACCGAGCCGAGCTGCCCGAGATGAGCAAGCTGCGCAGAACATTCCCTCGCCGAGTCGAGGACTGGGGGATCAAACCCCCCTGAGAGGAAGCGTCCTCCCATGGATCCAACACGGCCACAAGATAGAGACTTGGTGCCGGCACCTCTCATTCCTGGTACCGGTGGCCCTGGCAAGAAGGATCCTGTCATGCCGCCACCACGAAGTGCAGAACGAGCCGGACGCAAAAACTCTACCAGCCAAGGTCCCAACCATTCTCCCGCCCTTAGCCCCTCTCTAGGAGCAGATCCTACTCCCGCTGTACCTATACAAAGTCCCGAGGTTCCCAAATCGGATTCTACTGCCGGTGGACTGAATAGTCTCCCGATTCCTTCTCCGACCGTTAGCATCCCCTTACCAGTAACGGGCAAAGACGGACTATCCTTGCAAACCGATCTTGAACAGCCACCTAAGGTGTCACCCGTATCAGCGGCAGCACCAACGTCGGGAACTCAGGAAGCAACATCGGCCAAGGATGATGAAACTACCGAAAAGGATGAAAGCAAGGCGGAGGAGGAGGAGAGACCTGGTCTAGGGCCTATGATCAAGTCTCCGAAGACGAAGGAGCAGGTTGCGGGAGCATTCTGGAAGGCGGCAGCGGCGGCAGCAGCATTTAAACCTCGTCGAGGAGGTGCCGGAGAGCGACTACGACTGGCTGCCCAGAAAGTTACCGACGGCCCAGACGGGATCACGGATGTGGTTCCAGCACCCCCTAAGCCAGACACACCCAAAGAAGACTCTGCCCCTCCAACTCCAGATGTTCCGGCGCGTGCTCCTCAGCGTCGCTCCAACATTCCCGACGTGAAGGTTGCGGTGCCAACCATCAATCGCCCATTAAGTGGCCAAGGCGCGTCATCTCTCATCAAAGAAGCACCCGAGCCTTTCCCCAAGGAACCGGCCAGACCAGTCCGAGCTGTAGGGAAGGATACAGAATATTTGCAGAGTCTCGGTGTTGACCACCGCATTCTCGATAATAGAAGCGAAGGATTTGGCCGATGGCTTGACCATTTCGGCTGGATCCCTGGTGACCAAATGCAGTCCGGGAATGTCGATGACATGAGGGCCGACCTCGAACGAGAGCTGAATAAGACACAAGCCGGTGGCTGGCTAGCGCGCTTCCAAGAAGAAGATGACAAGGTAGACGCTATCAAGCTGGGTATCGATGTCGCCATCTTGGAATGCGAGGAGTTGGACAATCTTTTAACGTTGTATTCCGTTGAGCTTTCGGTGAGTATTCGATGGTCTCTCTCTATTAGAATCTCTAACTTGTCGCAGACGTTGTCCGAAGATATTGCCTATATTGAAGCACAAGGACAAGGTCTTCAAGTCCAAGCTGCAAACCAAAAGCTGCTGAAACAGGAACTCGAGTCTCTTCTTGAGACTTGTGCAATCACGAGCACTGATCTGCAAGTGCTTCGTACGGCACCCCTGGACAATATTCAAGGCCTTTCTGAAGTTGAAAATTCCTTAGTTGTCCTCTTTAAGGCTATGATCAAGATTGATCCCAGCCTCGGAGGGCGCGATCCAGGAAAGGCCGGTGATTCGTCAGTTGATGACCAAGCCTTGGGACTTGATAGTGACTACGGTAACATGAGGATTGTTCAAGAAAAGAAGGAAATGTACGTGCAAGAGAGCTCGCAGTTCATGCAGCACCTCATCAGCTTCATGCCACAACAGTTCGAACTGGCACTTGCAGAGACGAAACGTGCTCTCAGTGGAGCTCTAGCAAAGAGAGGTGACTCGAGCCACCACGAAACTGGTCGAGATGTCCTGTGGAAGTACAGCCCCTTGATGCTATATGCCCGAGACGTCGATTTGAAGAGCTGGAGCCACATGCTTGGCATCTATCAAGAGAAGAGCCATCCTGTGTATAAGAACGAGTTCCAGAATATCATGATGAGCTGCCGCAAGAACGCCCGCAAGATGACGAGCGAGGAACAAGTATGGCTCTTCACCACCCAAATAGAAAAGCAGCAGGAGAACGTGGCGACAGCGGCTAGAAAGATGACGGTGAAGCGAAGTCAGACGCTCGCCCGCGCTCTGCGATCTCCCCTCTCCGAGGGTAAGGCTGATCGCCAAAAGGCAGGGTCCGGGACCCTCCCATGGGAAGTATTCAGTACTGTTTTGGACGAGTTGCTCCCTCTGGTTGAAATGGAACAAAACTTCATCATCGATTTCTTCCATGCTACAACGCTCGAGCAGACAGACTTTCCAGACGCGGTTGCTTCTAGCACGCCCCAGGATCGTCGTGGCGGTGATCTCAAGAAACATCGTATCATGGAGCCTGACCGTGATCTCGCTAGGCGTGTCACGCGGTCCATGGAGACCATTTTCTCATTCTTGGATCATGATCTGCAAAAGCTTATGGAATGGGTCATAGCGCAGGATCCTTTGTAAGTCTTTCATCTTTCTTCGTAATTCTGGAGCACATCGACTGACAATTTTGATAGGCAAGGAGTGGGCATGTTTGTGGCGGTTGAGAAGAAGATGGCAGATATTAGCCAAACGAACCAAGACTTTATCAACACAATTTTCCAAAAACAGCACGGTCTGCTTGGTGGTCGGTTCAGGAAATTTGTGGATGATCAAATCCGGGCCATTGAAGAGACAAAGGTCAAGATTCACAAGCGCAAGGGAGTTATTCATTTCATTCGCGTGTTCCCTGCTTTCTCTACTGTGGTTGAGAATATGCTAGTTGGGATTGATCCCAATCTCCCTATCCGGCGGACAGTGGACCGAGAGTACGACCGAATGCTCAAGTCCATGTTTGACTCCCTTCTCGTCATTGCTCGCGAGAACCCGGCCGTGGGCGTCACGAGTGGTGGAGGAGACCCCGAGGACAAGGAGGCTCTGAACTTCCACATTCTTCTCATTGAGAACATGAACCATTTCGTTGAGGAGACGGACACACGAGGACTAGATGTTCTCGAAATCTGGAAAAACAATGCAAGCAGGGAATACCACGAACATATGGGCCTGTACCTCAATGCAGTGATGCGCAGGCCGCTCGGCAAGCTCCTTGATCACCTGGAGAACATTGAGGCGCAGCTGCAATCCGGCAAGGCACCAACCCTGATCGCGGCCCAGCCTTCAAACACCAAAACTATTTTTAACAAGATCCTCGGCAACTACGACTCCAAGGAGGTGCGCAAGGGCATCGAAGCGCTGCGGAAGCGAGTGGAGAAGCACTTTGGCGATGCAGACGATCCGGCGCTGAGCCGCGATCTTGTCGCGAATGTGATTCGCGAGAGCGAAAAGTTCGTTCTACGTGGATGTTGAGTCGAGAATCGGACGGATTATCACCGATGTGTATGAGGGCGATGTGCTGTTCGAGTGGCCCAGGGCGGATGTCAAGGCTGCTTTCAAGTGATGTTAAAACTATACCAACATCTCCAGTGGGGTTGGGAAGGAGTAGGAACGGTGTTGTGGGAAGTTTGTCTTTCTTTTCTTGGATTCACGCGACCATGGTTGTATTGTTATGGAGTCTAATGATGCTCTGTTCGAAGTAGTGGCGTGTTTTTGAATGGATTAAAACGAGCATACATAGGACGGATGAAGGCAACGAAGACGACTGTTTTATTATCGCCGACCAGAGACTTGGAACTACAACTTGCTTGCTTGTGATTTTGAAGAACGTGGTGTTGCCCGCTAACTCTTACCCTCGAGCTCCCGTGCTTGTGTTAACCCACAGCACACCACATCACATCGTCCCTCCAGGATTGCCCATCCCCCAGTGCATGGCTGCCCAGCCAAACGGATACAGGCCGCCCCCGCCCATGTTAGGAGGCATAGGCCTGGCAAACCCAGGCGGTAACCACAACCCCGTGAGATCGTCCGGCATATTCCAGGATGCCATGGAGAGCTGATCAGACGGCAGCGGCATCGGCGCGGCCATATCAAGCGGGTTCGACTCTCCAGAGCTTAGCACACTCTCGCCCGTAGCCGGGTCAGCAGGCAATGTCGTGGGCACCGGCGTAGTAGAGGAGGACGACGACGACCGCGCCAGTCTGTCCTTGACCAGCGTGACGATCCGGGGCATCGCGAGCGCCTCCTCCGGCTCCCCCTTGTCCGCGACCCGCGCCTCCCACGCCTGGAGGACGAGCCGGGCCTGGATGCGGAACAGCGGGGAGTCGGGGAGATCTGCTGCGCACCCCGCGTCCCTGCGCTCGAGCCCGAAGACGTCGCCCTGGTGGATCATCCTCGCCTCGTAGTTGCTGCCGAGGGCGGCCCACGCCGCCTCGGCATGCCTGCTGGAGGGCCGCCTCCTGAGGTCCTGGAAGAGCTGGATGTAGGCCGGGAAGGGGAAGTAGTACTGGTGCAGCCAGAGGAACCCCCTAACTATTGGGGAGACTAGGAGGTTGGTGTCGCACTGGAGCATGCTCAGGGCGTGGGCGTTTGCGGCGTCGCGCTGGGCGTCGGTCGGCGGCTGGTCGCTGCCCATGAGGGCGGCGTACTGCTCGAGCATGCGGTACTTGGCGATGAAGAAGCGCGCCACCCAGGCGGTCATGAAGTGCAGCGGGTTCAGGGGGTCGCAGTGGCGGAGGTACTTGCTCTCGATCAGGTCCTCGAGGGTCGTGACCTCGCCGCTCGCGGGCGGGGGCTGGCCGCCGTGGATGTCGGCAGCGATGGCCTTGAGGCGCGGGTTGTGGAAGTCGAGGAAGAAGCCGGCGTTGCGGATGAAGTTGGCGATGGCGCTGCGGACGACGACGAAGAGGGACTCGGTGGGCATGTCCCGGGAGCCGAGCGACTGCTTGAGCTCGGCGCGGAGGTCCGAGTCGTGGAGGTTGAGGGGGATCTCGCAGTCCCAGATGGGGGACAGCGATCCGGCGTCGAACTGGGACATCTCGCCGATGCGCATGTCGAAGAGCACGATGGCCCACCACAGCCTGCGCCGGAGCTCGGCCTCGAGGACGTCGCACTTGGCGTTGGCCCATTCGTTGTGGATGCCTATCCGGCGGGCGATGCGGACGGTGATGGCGAGGAGTGACGAGAGAGTAGTAGGATCGGTCGTAGGCCGGATAGAGCACTAGAAGCAGTAGAATGAGCTCTCTGCATAGTTGTATTAGAAATGGCGGACATGTTATCATACCACGTAGAAGAACAGAGCTGTCAAGCAAGTCCTCTTTCCAGTGCGCAGAAACTCACAGTTCATCAAGGCCTGCTGGCAGCCAAACTGGCATCTCGTCAGGAGGTCACTCTTGGATGAGCTGAACTTGCTGATGCATTCATCATCTGACAAACTTGTGGCAGCGATGCAGTAGATCCCAAACATGAGCGCCTCGAGATCCGGTTTGATATTGGAGAGATTGCCAACTGCCTCGATTATCACACCCTGGAGGCTTGGAGCATGGGTAACTCTGAGAAGCGGGTTCACATTTTCAAGATATATGTGCCAAAGGTGGAAAATGTGTGTTGGGTCTGGATGGAGGTCAGCCAAGTCGAGCCTGGCATTTTCCCGTGGACCAAAGAGAATATTGGAGTGAGCTCGGGTGAAGTCCTCCCAGGCCATTTTTTCCACAGCTTCACGTAGAGTGTCTTCTCCTATGCATGACTGAGAAGGGCCTTCGTCGTTTTCCAAATACTGGTACTGGTGATGGATAATTAATACGTCGTTGGTTCAGACGGCTATCTTGTCACCTATCGGAAGAGCATTGGTGATCTTACCCAGTTTCTCATTGCCTGCCACATGCCCCTGAAGATTGAGAACTCATGTGAGAACAAGACAGTATAAATATGGATGGAAGAGACTTCAGTTCAGCCAGTCTTACCTAGGTTGAGTGCCGGTAGTTGGAGCCGGAGATGAACCACCGGATGATGCTTGTGCTTCGGTGTCCGCCAAACGCTCAAGCTCATGATTCGAGCCGGCATGGTCCTTGTGCAGAGGCTCGAATTTGATCTGGTTCTCGCGGAGGAGATGCTCGTACTTTCGCAGGCGCAGCAGCAGCTCCCGCTCCGGGAAGCGACGCCGACGAGGCCCGAGTGAGCCGGGCACGCAGTTGGCCCTCAGCCGAATGCAATTTGTGCAGGGAGACTTGCGGTCGCATCTTACCTTTCGTTTCTGGCACAGCACACAGGCAAGGATCCTCTGCTCTTGATGTTTGCCCTCCGAGAGGGAGCCGGACTTGCTCCTGGGCATTGCTTCTCCCCCGTCTCAGGCACGGCGCCGGAAGACTCCACAGTTCGGGGCAAGTTGCCGGAGAGAGAGTATCAGTTAAAAAGCGAGAGAAGAAAAGTGAGTTGGGTTAGCGAGATGAGATCAGTCACGGCCAGATCAATTCAAATTTCAATCTAGACCCGCCAACTTGGATCATCGTCGAAAGTCGGACCTTGCTGCGCAGATGCTATATGTAGGAATGTCAATGGGGTTGACCAGGTGCCGACAGGGGCCAAAACTCATTATATCGGGCGGTTCTAACTTCCGAGTTAGCCAATGCCCAAGGCAGGGACCTCTTTTTAAATAATCACAATACCAAGAGAATAATAACCTATTCTATGATATTTAGCTTGATATGGTGTTTATTACTAGGTCAATTATTTTGATATTGTGTTGAAGTTCAATGCGAAAATATCTAGATGTGCCCTGTTTTATTTCAGTCGCTTGCCAGTCCGTCGGAACTTAGATCCACCCGAATCGACAATCAACCTCAGCCATCAAGATCAGTCTATAAGCACAAGCGCTCACTGGTGAATGCACGGCAGTCAGCACTGTAATTGTCTTGCATTGAATTCATCATGTGCTGAGATCGGACGGCGGACTCCAAGAAAGTCCACTGAAGCTCCGTCTCATTTTCCGTTGAGCTCTCCTCCCCAAACGAGAAAAACAATACTATATAAGACGATAGGAGCTCCTGCTCGAGGTGGCATCTCGACATATTCGCCAAGATGCTCAAATCAGCATTCAGCGTTGTTGCAAGATGCTCTGCTTCACAGCTCACACGCCCCATCATCAGTTCCCAGTTTCACTCAGCCCGGATTCTTCAGAGAAACAACATGGTCCCGTCTGTCGCCATAGTAGGAGGTGGCCCTTGTGGCTTGACCCTGGCACGATTGCTGGAGGTGAAGGGCGTGGAATATGTCGTCTATGAGCGTGACGAATCATCCAGCATCTCAGATCGGGGTGGTGGCTCGCTTGATATCCATCCAAAGACGGGGCAGCGGGCACTCAGAGAGGCAAAACTGCACGACGCATTCTTGAAACATGCCAGATATGAGGATGAAAAGTTTGACCTCTTCGATCCTCAGGGTAAACGCTGGGGTGAGGTTGGTGGCGAGAAGGAAGAGGGCGACGTCATCCCGACGGACGAAGAACGGCCAGAGATTGACCGTCTGGCACTGCGGCAGATCTTGCTAGACTCCATCCCAAAGGAAAAGATCCAATGGGGACACGGGCTCAAGAGAGCAGCCTTTGATGCCGATGGCAGACCTATCCTTGAGTTTGCCAATGGCTCCACGGGATCTGGATTCGACCTCGTGGTTGGTGCTGACGGAGCCTGGAGCAAAGTACGACCCTTGGTATGTATAGATTGAACACTGTCCAGCTGATTTAGTTTGTTTGATGTGTACTTATTCCGTTGCTTTTCCCCCAGATCACCAAGGCCAAGCCCAAGTATTCAGGTAAGCTCTATATCGAGACGAGAATACGTCAGGGAAATCCAATCCACGACTACATGGCCACCAAGTTTGGCCCTGGGTCTAGTTCCGTGTTTGAAGGGCCTAAATCCATCGTTATCCAACGACAAGGCGACCATGCCTACCGAATATACTATGGAGCCGCTGTCCCAGAAGACTTCACCCAAACCACAGCCGATTTGTCGAACATAGAGTCGACACGAGCTCTACTTCTATCAGAAGACTTCTTTGGCGGATACGCGGAGGAGTTTAAAGATTTGATTCGGCACTCGGACAATTTCCGGGGATGGCCGCTCTATGGTCTACCAGTTGAGGCCATGGGTTGGACGTCTGTGCCTGGTGTGACGTTGGTTGGGGACGCTGCGCACGTCACGATTCCTTCTGGTGAGGGTGTCAACGTGGCCATGAACGATGCATTGGTCTTGGCGAACAAGCTGGAGCAGCATGGCACAGCGCAAGGCCGGGATCAGGCAGTCCGTGAATACGAAGAGGACATGTTCTTGCGCGGCAAGGAGGCGATCGAGGAGAGTTGGAAGTTGTGGGAGCTGCTTTCACATCCTGGTGGACCCAAGGCCATTCTGGACATCTTCCTACAGAGTGGAGCTGGAAAGGAATGAGTAGATGATGAAGAGGACTAGATTTAGCCACGGTTTTCTATTGTGTCATGGCAATCTCATTTGAACATGTACTAATATCGACAACGAGGGAAGAGCTACAACGGCGTTTCTGAAAAACTCAGTTCAAGTTGTCTACTCTGACAATCTCAAATAGGAGGCTAGTCATAAATTATATCTTTTTGTTTCCTCCCAGAGTATGTATGCATCAGGAGACTGTTCCTTCTACCGTGTAGCTCTTCCTTTTCTCCTCGTTGCTCCGTTAATGAACTTTGCACACCTCCAGCACCCACCCCCAGACTTATATCGGCGACAGGAACGTCGTCTGCTATTCTAATGGGCCAACCACACTAAAATTCCATCCCAATTGAATCATTCTAAGGCTGATGGTTCCTTCCTCCATTTATATGGTCGCTCCCACTGCAGTAATGACGCCGAGTTTGACCCCGTCCTTTTGTTCAGGGCTGTTGGTTCCTTCCCCCATTCTACAGTCGACAGTATGTTCACGTTCAAAAATCTCTGTTGAATCATGATAGCCTGCTTGACTAGAAAATAGGCTGTTGAATTACTGTAATAATGTTAGGTTGATCCCAACACTATCCCTAGTACTGTCTACAAACCCGACATGTGCGCGATGGTAGTAAGCTAAGAATAAAAGCTGAGTACTCACTGGTTTCCGTCCTAACAATAAAGTTATTATGAAACATTTTCCATGCTCGGCAAACTGTACGTAATGAATTAGACACTATAATAGGAGAATCACCACGTCTTTCTTTGTGTTACTCTTGAATTAAAACAGAAGTTGTTATTGAGAGAGAAAGTTTCCTCCGCCGCTCCAACCTTACAGGTATCTACGAACCAGATAATGTGCTTAACATCACCCCGTTGGATTTATAACTCCATGAATTCTTCACCTATCACTTTGGAGCTATAGGTAGGATGTGTAAGAATACTAGAGATGCAAGTTCTTCTCTAGGAGTTCCTACAGATGTCGAGGGCTTATAAAATCAAATCTGTTATAACGCCGGGAATGATGCTACCTTCTAGTGCTAGATATTCTTTGCTATCGTGTTCCTTGATAATATACAGTAATAAACTTATACCAACGACGAAGCGATTTCGAATATTCTCCTACCATGCTTTATAGTATATACACCTTATCAGGTGAATAAGCTGTGTCTATTCGTCCCAGTACCAGAGCGATCGCGCCCAGCCAGCTCTGTGGATAATGAAATTGAACCCAAAGCCAAGTCTCGTCGCATGGATGCACCTGGTCCTAGACCTGCAGAGCCCCATCTCCATGTCTCGATGAACGCATCGGATATCGAATAGATCCCAAAAAGTTGGATGATTGAAGAGAATCACACACTATCGGTGCCTGAATCTCTTGTGCGTCAATCTCTTGAACATTTCGTGAAGTCGGGGGGATACTCATCAGTGTCTGACGTCCGGGATCGGGCCATTGTGTGAGGAATTTTGGAGGTCTTCCTCTCCTTCTCACTTTGTTCTCACCATTTTCTGCCGCTGCTCCTTTCTACCTCAACTCTACGACACGCTCTGCCATCATCGTACTTTGTCTCCGTTCAAATTCTGCGACCAAGTCCGGGGCCGTTTTCAACAATTCGTCGGACTTGATGATTTCGCTATACTCGTGACCCAACCCTTTCCAATGTACCAGATATTTCTTCATTCCCTTTGGATCCGGCTCTGACGTGACGATGGTATCGATTTAAGTGCTTACCCTTCCTAATCGAAAGACTGGTGAACCTTTTTCCTCTTCGAGAAAGCCAGTAGCTTCGTCTGCCAACCTGGGATTTCCTCTCTTACCCTAGTCGAAAGACGGGGCCACCGAGTTCACCATTGGACTGAGTAATCCCCTCAAGTCTATGCTGTGCAAAAGAAATGGCAACTTAACTTTTTACTCCAAGGAATGACTTATTGTGGGGGCGCAGAAGTCTTCTTCGTCCATTCTTAGGACGCCTTTCTCAAGGGCGGGCGATTCTGGCTCTTGCATTTGGGATATGGCAGGTCGTGTGGCGGGAATACTCACAAGCGGAACTGGAGCTGGGGATGAGGAGATCAACGATATAACATATGCCACGCCAATCGAGTGGCTTTTGAAGGATATTACTCTCAAACTTGGAGCGGTGTCTTCCTCTAGTAAGAAACCTAACCAAGCCTCTCAGAATGCGCACATGTTTCAATTGCCACATCGAAACGATGACATCTACGAAATTTGTGATAAGCACAAAGTTCAAAAACCAGATCAGAAATGGGAAGATCACCGAACTGTTCTTATCCTAGAAGAAGGAATGGCCAGTTATGTGAAAAATGTCGAGACAGATTGGCTAAGAAAAGAACGGAAAGAAGAATGTTACTTACCTAGCCAATACACCTGCAGCATCGAGGTTTTCTAAGGTAGAGGACCAAGTGGACCATGATAGTGACTGATATTGTATTTAATCATGGTTACTTGAAATTATCATGGGAAGAGAAGATTTCAACGATACTAATATGAAACGCTTTTTGGTGGCCTACGACTTGAGATTTCCTGTGATTTTGCTTACGCGTTTGGAGTTTATTTCCAATATAGTCGGATCATACACCTGACAATTTTCGGGACACTGCTACCGCAATAGACTCAAGGATCGAACTATTCTCGTGCTAGAACGAAAGATAATATTTTCCATCTGAGGAGCATTGAGACAACGTGGCAAAATAAGTAATGTAAATTGGAAAGGTTTGGGTGGTAGAACGACCTCAGGCACCGGGGCTTTATAATGATAGTTTGGGATGATGGTGGTCTAGACGACGGTTACAACAGTTGAGTGCAGTTACTTGGCAAATGGATGACAGTAGAAATGAGACATTAAAATGAAGGGGGATCTATTAGTAGAACAAGTTCTACGATGACTAAGGTAAAATGGCTGTAGAAAACGAGTAAATCAACAATATTTCCTGTCTTGTCTCTGAGGTTTTTTTTACTATTAGCCCTTAATAATCTAATAATACCAAGCATAGATTCAACAATAATCAGTATAATGTTTGGGTCGTATGGTATTTCCCCTGGACATCATCTCCTCTTCCCATGAGCTGGTCGACGTTGGAAGCAATCGCATATTCAACAAGCTTGTGCACGAATTCTATCCAGGACACCATAGCATCTAGACTTGTCGTTCCCTTATGTTGGCGAAATTCAATAGTGCCATGCTTCAATAAGGAGCAAATTGTTGACGATGACCTTGAGGAAGACCTGACCACCGCACATGGTGCTGGTGAGGCATTGGCTGAATATTCGTCGAGAGCCGAACGTACTATAGTCTTTTCAAGTTTGGTATTTGTGAGCTTCTGAGAATGAGGCTTCTTGTCGAGATTTGTGATCAACAAGAGTGATGGCACTCTGTTTTGACTCTGCTCCGGCGATGAACAACTCATTAAATCTGTTCATCGTTCACTTGGCTTCCTCCCTGGCAGTCTTATCTCTATGTTGGTCTTCAGGATGGTCTCAATTTCCTCTGACCTTGTGATCACCACATTCCTGAGCCACTCCATTGCCGGGTATCCGTCTTCCCACTGTTCGACAACTTTAGGGGCTGTCAGGATCAATTCGCTCCTTTTCTTCCATTCGTTATATTCATTGCCGTAATCTTTTCATTTCACCAGATATTTGACGAATAGCGGTTTTCCCTTTGGACGTATCAACTTCCTGTCCACGATCTTCTCAATCTCCCAATGATATTCCTCCCATTCAACTTCGACCGGTTCAGATTCTTCAACCTTTCTTTCCCATGGGTCGTCGTCTGTCATTGCCGGCGACAGATGAATCACCGAGATGATCAGGTGTATCTTCTATGTGGATGGTAGATCCAACTCGTACGCCAGGGGACTAAAGGCCCTGGGATGCGAAAATAGGTACTTTATGTATTATGCCAATTTCCAGTGAAGGCCAGACATTGATCGCATCAACAACGGCTGATACTGTTTGAGACATCGCAATCGCTCTTTGTATACGAATATTGAACACGTTCTTGGCGATTAAAAGTTCAACAATCGTGGCCAAACTGAGGATTGTTCCTTCTCTCTTGGATGTGAGTGATTGACACCGCTCGTTATCGGTTGAGCGGCGGCATTGTTTTCGTAAATCTATCAAGAGTGAACCGAGGCCATGGAGGGCTAAGTATTCTATTAGTTATATTCACAGAAGAATTGAGAATCAGTACTTACAGGTCTGGAGACCAGCAATAAAGTAATAAGTGAAATATTTTCCAGGCTCAATAAGGTGTGTACGATGAATTGGGCACCATAGGAGGAAAACCGCGATATCTTTCCCAGCGTTCTTGTCGAATTGGGAGAGAAGCGGTCAAATACATCCATAAGATCGAAGCAGTCGTAGGTTCATTGCATTAAGAAAGATGTGGAGATCATCTTCCAAGCGTGGAACACTGAAGTCTTTCGCGATAGTCTGGAGTTCTCTGATGCCTTCGGTTGTACCGAATTCGCTATCAAGGAGAGTCGGTCCAAACCAGTTGCTTCCATCGATGCTGTTAGGGTCCGGACTGCGCCTAATGGAAGAAAGTTCTGCAGACAATTAAATTGATGGATTTGTCAGAAGGGATAAATAGGACAGGATCAGGAAGCCCCTGATCCCGTCCTACCACCTGGGCTTCTGTCGGCCTTTTTGCTGCATACGATGTAGCTGAACCAACTTGCTTATGTTTGACCATTTTTCTATAGGTACACGAAGGATAGAATAAGGGGAAAGAAATGTTAAGTAGATATCATGAGTAAACAAGTAATGATGCTGCAAGGCCAGAGGAAACTACGTTTCCTTTACTCTTAAACTACTATTGGAAGGAGCTATCAGCTCTGGAAAGACCAAGCTCAAGGTGATTATTACGGTAGGAGTGACCATAGATATGGGGGAAGGAACCATCAGCCCGACCCAACAAGCTCTCAAACGCCAAAGGGATCAGAGATGGCTTCAGTAACGGCTTCAGCGACGAAATCAGTAACAGGATCAGCAGCAAAGTCAGCAACGGGACCAACAAGAACATCAGCAGCAAAGTTAACAACGCGATCAACAATGACATCAGCAGCAGAGACAATAATTTAAGCTGCCTCTTATTTTGTCGGCAGCTACAGCCAAATGGCACCTTGAATCCGCCATACTTTGAGTATCGCTGCCCCGGGAAACGAGGAATCAATAATCAAGTCCATGTCAGTTTATGCACTTATATAACATGATCTCTCACCATTCCATCACCGGACACAAAATGATATATCTGCATAGCGAAATGTTCATCGACCTCGTCGATGGGCTTGTAAGACATTTTTCCATTCCACCGTTCTCGGCGGAATGATTTTATTCTGAGCGACCATCAAAGGGCTAGTCGTCCGGTTCTTCTTTTGGATATACTCGAAAGTCGTTGCCATTCCCTCACAATTGCCTGACTACCGAACTTCGAATTTCACAGCGGAGCACGTTGTATAAGACTAAGCCACCTCCATCGTTGCCTCGAAAATTCCCACATCGTCACTTTCCAATCTTGGTATCGGCGAGCCGTTGTGGGGAGAACGATGTAATCCCCCGCCTGCCCAAACCGGCTCGCCGACAAACTCTTGGCATCACCAGGTGAAGATTTACAGCTCAGCCATCAATTAGCGAGTATGATGAGCATGGTTCCCTCGTCTACGCTCAGACCCATTAGTATGGGCTCAATGGTTTAAATCCATCCCACGTTCCCTCTTCCCCGTGAACCCTCATCCACCAGCCCAGTCCCTTCCCCCCACAACTCTCATCAACTTTGTCCCAGGCATTAACACAAGATGGGCCTCAAAGTAGTTCCAGCCACCGAGGCCGACGCCAAGCGCGCCGTCGAGATCGAGGACGTCGCCTACGGGACATCCCCCATGAGCCGCGCCCTCTTCCCGGGACCTTTCCCCCGTCCACCGATGGCAGCCACCCGCGCGTGTCCAAGCTCGTCGACATCCTCCGCGCGGACCCGGCGAACCGCTGGGTCAAGGTCGTGGACACCGATCTACCAGAGGGTGAGGACATGATCGCCTTCGCGAGCTGGTTCTTCTGGACCGCACCCCACGTCCATGAGCCGGAGACTTGGCCGCCTGGCACCAACCCCGAGGCTTGCGAGCGGTTCTTCGGGGGGATGATCGCGAAGCGGAACCAGAGGTTTGCTGGAAAGCCCTATTCTTGTATGTTCAATGAGGGCCATCTCATCTTCATGCATAAGGCTCGCTCAGGCTGGCTAACATCGCTTGTAAAGACCTAAAGCTGCTGCACACAGACCCGAACCACCAACGTCGAGGTGCCGGCTCCATGCTGATCAATTGGGGTTTGGAAGAGTCCAGTCGCCTCGGGATTGATTCCTATCTTGAGTCTTCCAAGGCCGGGCAGAGCCTCTACGCCAAGTGTGGCTTCGAGGTCGTTGATACTCTCGTGGTGGACCTGTCACCCTGGGGCGGTCCAGCTGATGTTACTTCCCCATTGATGCTGCGGCCGGTGGGCAAATCGTAAGAGTTTCATATACATCGCATGTTGACGGGTTTTACTGAAAAATGGAATCCATATCTGAGCTTACGCTTCACAATAACAAGAATAGTCCCATCTTTATAGTGCAGAGGATGGATCATTTCATCTGTTTCCATGACAAGAAATGTTACGTATATTTGTCTAGCTCAGTCTCTCCCCCAACGCTAAAATGCAATTTTTGCTTTCGTCTTCTTCATATCTTCATTAAATGTTGTAATCATGCAACAGGATCACAATTTTGTACGGGAACCGACTTCTCACTGGGTGATGGGATCTTTCGGGGGAACTCTCCCGCCTCCCATTCCAATCTCTCCCTGACCATGCGTGCTTTGCACCAGGTGATGGTGATAAGGCCCCAGACGAAGGTGAATCCAAATGGGGCAACCCAGCAGACTCCGTAAGACCAATTCTCAGGAACTTGGGGGATGACGGCAATCACCGTCAAGATGGCGGCGAAGATCAATGTGGGTATCGACCAGAACAAGGATTGCTCATAAAGCATCTCGCGAAATCGAGGGCTGGCCCGATATCTTGCTGCGAGAGCCTCACGATACGGCGCACCGCAGCCTCCATTGACCGCAAGTGTGTCCTCGATAAAGTAATACACACCCGGAAGAACCTATACAAGCACAAATTAGCCATTTATTTCTTCTTGACCCATTGTCTTCTCGCATTGTGAACATACCTTTCCGCCCTTTGCGGTGGAACTAATACGGAAAGGGGCGGGAATGTTGAACCGATACAGCAGAGTGATGGCCAGTAGGACGCCGCCATAGCACCAGAGAATAGACGGAGCAGCCATCGACACCACACGCAACCAGGTATCATGCGGGGCGCTGCCCACGATAAACAACGTCGTGACGACGGTGATCGTCAATGCGGAGGCCCACGTCAACATGTCTGCGCACCAGCGGTTCGTCGTGCCAAGTGGGCGGTAGAACCTCTCCTTCTTCATCAGGCGCAGTGTCCGGATTGCGAACTCGAGATACGTCGGCCCGCCCCAAATCGTCGTGACGATGATGAAGATGATGTACTCCTGGACGTCCCCCGCGTACTTCATGCCATAGTACAGCGCAATCGGCACGGCGGATGCGTCGACGAACACGATGAACGCAAAGAACCACAGCCGCCACCGCCGGTTCCCGTGGTGCCACGTGAAGGGCAGCTGCGGGAGCAGCTCCGGGTTGTCGTCGTAGTACTCCTCGAGCGTCTTCCCCCGCCTCTTGAACTCCGTGCGCGTGGCCGCCCTCGAGTCGTAGTATGCCTCCGCCTGGGGCCTCAGCGCGTACGACAGGCTCTTCCTCGGGGGCGCCTCGTCGACCTGGATGCTGCCCTTTCGCTTCGTCGTGCCGGGGCTCGTCGGTGCCACATTCCCGGAGGACGAGGGATTGTTACTACTGCTCCGTCTGCCGAGGGCAAAGCTTAGGCGGCGAGGTGGCGCTTCGGCAACATGGTTGTCTGATAAGGTTAGGGCTTTCTGCAACGGTGTCGTGTTGGTAGCGGTGTTGTCGGAGGCATCGCTCTGGTGGAAGCCAGGGTCGGAATTCGACCTCTTGATGCTGCCATACTGAACTTCAGGCATTATCGGTCAATGCGGATGACAAGCGCAGGGCCGCCGTCGAGTTTGTGCTGCGATGAGGACGATGATGGGGGAACAGAGCAAGAGCAGTAGGAGAAGAAGGGAAAAGCTTAAAAAGGGGAGATGAGACAAAATGTTCTGGAGCTGGCGGTCATTGGAGACTGTAGGGGCCGTGAGCTAGGAACATAACGGGTTGGAGGAAAACGCCGGGCTGAAAAGATGAGATGGAGTCTAGAATGGGCGATTGATTCGTCACGGGCGAGTAAACTTGATTTGCACGGATACATAGGTACCTGGGCAGGAGACGACGCTCGGGATTCGCATCTACTGAAATACAGCTAGTGCCGACACGTTTGTTTGGAAGGAGACGGGGTTGCTGGGACGGACCCTCCTCGCTCGGAGGCTACGGCTCGATGTCATGGATGACATCGCGCTGCAACGACAATCACATTGTCCTCGTGTCGGGCAAGACGTCATTGAAAATGCGGCAACTTCTGCACCCTGTCTGAGGTGGTCTGTTCGTGCATCTGCGCTGGGCCAATCAGGGCCGGCGTGAGGTATGGTAATGGTGACTAATCGAGCCCGCGGCCAGTGAGCGCCCAGCGCCCATGCAGGGTGCTTGTAGGGTGCTGGCGGGCAGACAGGGTCCCCAGCATGTGGTCATCGGGGTCGGGCTTGAGCTGCCTGCCGGTCGGTTGCAGCGAGGGTCCAATGCCGTGGTGGGTTCTAGATACATCGCCAGGTACCTGCTGGACCCTTCTCTCACACAACGTCACTCCTAGGTCAGATCGACGATGGCTTGACCATGCCACGGTCAGGACATTCCGAGTCAGATCATTGCTCCATCCATACCGTTCTTCTTCCCGCGGTTCAAACAACTTGTCCCACTTGAGCGCGACCTAAATCAAATCCGCTCCCCTGATTCAAGCTTGATCACGCGCCTTCATGCATCCTGATCCGTACTATCCGCCCCAAGATATCAGGTCAAGTTAGCCATCTGGGTCCCATTGTTGGCTCTCTTTCAGGGGATCAACAACTCGTGCCTATCCGTCGACTTTCTGCTCGGGATAAGCTTAATTTTGTAACATCTTTGACGTATTGCCAAGCCAGAGTAAGACATGATCTCCTCCTCCTCCAAGCTTTCAACGTCAAAGATCGACACGGGTTGGCATCCTTAAAACCTAGCCAAGGAGCAAATCCATGAATAGTGGTACCATCGTTACATCTGGTCCGCCCAGCCAAGATAATATTACAAGGAAAACGAGATGTGAACGCATCACCGAGTACGTAGCATAAAACACCCTAATGAGCCAAAACACCCTGATGAACCTCTAGAGCCCAAGTTACAGACAGAGTAAGTAGCTAGTGAAAGAATAACAAACAATAAACGACCATATCACATATCGTCATGATATTCAGTTCCTTATTGTGTTGATGGTTTGTCACGTTAGACGGCGATGGCAGCCTTGTGCCCTACGCCACGCACTTATTGGAGTTATCACTTGACGGCGGTCCAAATTCAATGATCTGGTTAAGTAGGTACTTTGATAAAATGCATTAGAGGCAACGACTGCACTAAAGGGTATCGTGTCATCTTTCCTCAACAAGAACTAAAGTTTCACCCACACGCAAAGCACCCATCCTCACTTTCTAGGCGCATCACCTATATCCACTCATCCTCCCATGATAGCCAGGGCTTCAAACCAAACAGCAACGAAATAGTACGAGAATTAATGCACAAGTTTTAATATATAATGCTCCGAAATACCAACTGTGAACCTCGCATGCCACATATCTGTGCACTGGGCAAAGTCGCTGCTCATACAGACGACTTAGTATCAGTGATTGTGTTCAGCATGGCCAGATTCCGATCTCGCATCTCGCGGTCGAGGGTGAGGACTTGCTTGGCCGTCAGCCTTGCACTACTTAGCTAAATCAATGGAAAAAAAGCACAAGTTAGCTTGTGTTCATAAACATCTCGGTTAAGAAAACCACCCGAAGGACGGCTGGCATCATGCAAGGGGCGTTCGCACCAAGGCCAATCCGGCGGAACTGTGATCTTTTTCGTCTTCCTCACCTTCCGCTGATACCGCGTCGTCGTCTTCGTTGGAGTTTGCATATCTGCTGTCTGCAAGACCCTTGACCTTAGCAGGGGCGGCGAGAGCCTGGATCACATAATCCGTTAGTCACCCACTAGTAACATGCGCGCGCCAGGGGGGGGAGGCTTGCGCTTTCATACCTTAGCCTCAACAACTTCAGCTTCCTTGACCTTCAATACTGCTTGAAGCTCCTCGAGCTTCTTCTCCAGTCCTTGAATCGATGCCGTCTTGTCTTGAACCTGGGTCTCAAGCTCCTTCAGCTTGCCCTTGGCCTCATCCGCCTCCTTCCTAGCGTCCTCAACCATGGTAGTCATACTATCGTTGAGGTCTTCGTAGTCGGCCTTGGCCATCTTGTTCTTGGCATCAGCTTCGGCCTTGAAAGCTTCCAGATCCTTCTGCGACAGCTCGAGGTCCTCACGGACGTCGGAGAGGTTGGCATGGACAGCGCCAAGCTCAGTCTTGGCCGCCGCAAGGGCATCCTGAGCATCCTTCAGCTGGGTCTCCTTTTCAGCCAGCGTGCTCTCATGGGCTTCCTTGAGTGTGGCGTATTCCTTCTTCAATGCATCCAAAGCGGATGTGTCAGGCTTGGCACTCTTCGCTGCGTCAAGCTCGGCAAGCGCTGTCATCCTTTCGAACTTCTCCTGCGCAAGCTGATGGCTGAGCTCATCAACCTCAGCTTGTGCGCTGTCCAGCGTCGATTGGACAGTCTTCAGCTGCTCACCAAGCTTATCCCGAGCATCCGTGACAGCGGAAAGCTTCTCTTCAAAGGATGCATCCTTAGATCTGTACTCAGCCATTACATCGTCAAGAGACTTCGTGTGAGATGCCACGAGCTCCTCGAGTTCCTTCTTGGTGTTGACTCCCTCCGCCTTCAAGGCTTGGATTGATTCAGCATTGAGATCAATCAACTTTTCAATCTCCTTGTGGTGCTGTTCCTCCAGCTCCAACTTGGCACTGTCCAGAGCAATTTCGGCGTTCCTCTCAATCTTCTCAACCTCGGCTTGGGCTTCCTGAAGCTGAGCCTGCAGTTTAGCCAATTCAGCTGCGTGCTCAATCTTGCTCTTCTCATTTGCTGCTGTCAACTCAGATCTGAGGGCAGCGAGAGCGTCATCATGTGTCTTCTTGTTGCCCTCCTCAGCCGCAGCATATGAAGCCTTGAGACCAGCAAGCTCAGCGAAGTGCGCCTCGCTTCCCGCTTCCCGGGCAGACACAAGCTCCGCTTGAAGCTTTGCCAACTCGGAAGCATGAGATTTGCTGGTTGCCTTATTGGAATCAGCGTGCTCAGAAACAAGGGAAGCCAGCTGAGCCTGAAGAGTGACGAGCTCAGCAGCACGCAGCTCCTTCTGTTCGTCCGCCACGGCGAGCTTCTCCTTGAGGGCAGCGATCTCGGCAGCATGCGCTTCGCCACTTGCTTTGTTCGCATCAGTCTGCTCAAGTCGAAGAGCCTCGAGTTGAGACTTGGCTGCGTTTGTCTCTGCAATATGGGTCTCCTTTTCATCCTTGGCGGCTGCAAGTTCCTTTTTGAGAGCAGCGAGCTCCTCCTTGAGTGCACTTAGCTCAGCAGCATGCGCCTTGTCGCTGGCCTCCTTCGCTTCCGAGAGTTCGGCCTTGACGCTGGCAAGTTCAGCGGCATGAGCTTCATTTCCAGCCTCCTTGGCTGCTGTAAGTTCGGCTTGAAGGGCAGCAATAGCGGCAGAATGTGCTGACTCCTTCTCCTCCTGAGCAGCAGAAAGCTCAGATTTAATCTTTTCCAGCTCAGCAATGTGCGCCTCGTCTCCAGCTGTTTTGGCCGAGGCTAACTCTGCCTTGATGTCGGCCAACTCCTTTGCATGAGCTCTGTCTCCGGTCTCTTTGATCGACGACAATTCTGCGGCGTGATCAGCCAGCAATTTCTCCTTCTCTTCGGCGCTGCTCTTCGTGAGGCCCTCGATGATTTCAGCGTGGGATGCCTTGAGGGCTTCAAGCTCCTTCGCCAATCCAGACTCGCCCTCGCTCTTCAAAACCTCAAGCTGCTCAGCGTGGCTAGCCTTGAGAGAATCGAGTTCGCTCAATACGGCATCCTTGTCTGCCGAGGCACTGTTCTTAGCGGATTCGAGCTGCTCTGCGTGGCTGGCTCGAAGAGCTTCCAGGTCCTTCTGATGCTCAGCCTCCTTAGCCTCCAGTGCAGCCACGGCGCTAGCATGCTCGGCCTTGGCAGCTTCAACTGCCTTGGCGTGGCTCTCCTCAGCTTCAGTCGAGGAGGTTTGCAGCTCAGTGTGCTGACGTTCCAGGTCCTCAAACTTGCGCTTAAAGAACGCGTCACCTCGGAGGCTCTCAATCTCGGTCTCGTAGTCCTGAGTAATTGACCTCATGCGCTCATCGTGAATACCCTTGAGCTTGGTAATTTCCTCGTCCTTGGCAGCAAGAGTGGTTTCAGCCTCGGCTGCCTTGGCCTGGACAGCTGCAAGGTCATCCTGGGCCTTCTTCAAGTCATCCTGAGCAGCGGCCAGTTCCTTCTCCTTCTCAGCAAGAGATCCTTGAAGGGTCTCGATTTCAGCGCCGATGGACTTGATGTCAGCCTGGGCCTTCTCAGCCGCGGTATCGGCAGCATCGAGCTTGGCCTTCAACTCTGCGATTTCCCCTTCAAGTGCAGCAACCTGGGCGAGGTGAGCGTCTTGCTCAGTCTTGGCCTTGTCGCCACTGGCAGACTCCAAAGCAGCCTGTGAGGCAGACAAGTCGTCAATCTTCTTTTGAAGCTCGGCAAGAGCTGCATCGTGCTCTGACTTGAGTGCTATGATCTCAGCCTCATGCGATTCACTAGATGCCTGGTCCCGACCAAGCTCCTCCTTGTGCTTAGTCTCAAGCCCCTCTAGGGCGGCCTTTTGCTGTTCAGCGAGGGAATCCTTCAGCTCTTGAACATTTGCGGCATGCTCATTAGCAGCCTTCTGCAGCGCAGCGTCGCTGGCTTGAACTTTCTCGGCGCTCTCTGTCTGAACAGTCTCGAGAGATGCCTTCAGAGCCTCGATTTCGGACTGGAGGGCTTCCTTCTGGCCAACTGCCTCCGACAAATCGGTCTTGTGCTGCTCGAGCTCTGCTTGCGCGGCCTCGAGCTTTGCCGTGGTCTCTGAGAGCTGGCTCTCAAGTGTTGAGATGGCGGATTGCTGCTCAGCCTTCGCATCGTCCCCATTGGGTTCGCTGTGGCTATGCTGCTCCGTGAGAGCAGCAACTTTCTCCTCCGACTCCTTAACCTGGGTCTTGAGGGCCTCGATCTCAGCCTCACCCTCAGCAACCTTAGTCTTCAACTCCTCGATTTCCTTGGCAGATGCCGCCGAGGCGTCGGGCTTAGCGACGGTTCGGGCAGTAGCGGTAGTTCGAGACGTAGGTGTAGGAGTTCCGGCAGTGGATAATCGCTTCCTTGCATCAGTTGTAGATGGGGCCGTTCCAAGGCGGGAGGTGGCAGTTCTTGTTGCGGTAGTGCCCGTGGTCGTAGAGGATCTAGCTGCCGTAGTTGTGCGAGGACTGCTAGTGCTAGTCGTAGTTGCAGTTGCAGGCTTGCGAGCAGCAGCGGTGGTGTTCGTGGGGGTTGTCTTGGTCTTCGACGGGCTGGACAGCAAGGTGCTTGTCCGTCGAGACGAAGTCGAGGTTGTAGACTTCTTCTCATCCTCGCTCGCACTGACGCTGGGTCGGCTACGGTGGCTGGTCGCGCTCGAGCTCGTCGTTGGGCGGTTCAATGTGCTGCTAGCTGCCGGGCGCGTGAGCGGTTTGGTGGTTCCAGCAGTTGCGGTACGCGTAGTGGCGGTACCGGTCGTTCTCGCTCCCGTGGTTGTAGTAGTTGTGCCAGGACGGCGAGTCGCTGTGGTTGAGCTCGTGCTCAGGCGCTTCGACGCCCCCGTGGTTGCTGTCTTAGCCGCCGGGCTGGCTTTGGTGGCTAGAGAAGCTGATTGAGGTTTGGTGATAGCTGGAGACACCGGCGAAGCTTCCTGGGGGACTTCATCACGTTGGACGACTTCGAATCCCTCGGTCTCAGACATGTTGAATCAGACAGCGGAACGCAGTTGCAACTAAAATTGAAGCATGAGCCAACTCGAGTTCAAAGGCAGAGTGCAATTGGAAATGAGCCACAGCATAAACCAGAGGGGAAGGGGTCTCGCGATAAGCACGGGGTAGCGACTCACACACTAATTTCACCTCAGATGCCTCCTATTGTGTCGATCGTAGCTCGCCTCTCCTGAAAGAAAAGAGAGTCAGTCCTTGATGAAGACACGGAAAAAGAGACCTAATATCAGATACCTGCTAAGTCGAAACCCCACGCGCAGAAGAACCAGGGAATGAGGCAAGGAACGAGTGCTCTTGAGGTCAGGGGAACTTGGAGAAGAGGCCAAGGTGTGATTTCGCGCGCGAGGCGAGCAAAGGGGAAGTCGCCCATCTCAACGCGCTGCACGCCTGTTGGAAAAGTCAGCGCAGGGTGTTCGTCGAGCGCTGCCCCACTGTGCCACAGGGGTCGAGTGGCACTAAAAGTAGCTCACCCCCGCTGTCTTGTAGCACCGATGCACCCATCATGCATGAGGATGCACAGCTAATTACCACCCGGCAGGCTCGCCTCACATCCATCCATCCCATCCATTGTCCAAAGCGGCCGGGCGGTTGGTCGAGCACGGGCTGGGCATCACCACCTCACATCCCAAGCAGACGACAGCTCATACCGGTCCATCCAGCCATCTGCCCATCTCTCTACCGGTTGTCCTCGCCGTTTCACCACCATCCAAAGCCGGCTAGCATAAATCACTGATCCTTCAGGGGTACGTAATATCGAACTTAACCCCCAGCCCCCGTACAGTTATTCCTAGCTTCGGGTTTATCCTTGCCCAAGCTGGAGGGGCAGGAACTTTGAAGGCGAGCCATTCAGATTCGCACGATCCAGTATCTACCTTGAAAGCAACATGTCGGGTATTGACGCCCTGGTTCAGCCGAAAGCTCGCCTATCAGCTCCCTGCTTGCTGAGGATGCAGGTGCTGACCTACTTAGTAACCTTTCCCATCAATCCAAACACCATTTATTATGGCATTCCTATCATCAAAGGTGGAAGAACTCGGTCCATCAAATATACAACCCCACGCACACACCAACTCAGGTCCCGGCTCGACAGACGCCCATCCTGAGGGAGGTATCCTACAGAGGTACCTGTATGTACCCTATCATCAATCAGGCGGGTCTATCCGCCAACGAAGTGGTGCCACATCAGCCGCCCAAGCAAGCTGTGGCACGACCTAATTTGCGGGTTAGCTTCACGGCAAGTATTGGGACAGGTACGTCAAGCTTGCAGCGCCAGCACATCAGTGGAAAGCCGGGGTATTTGTGAGTTTGAGCGCCTCCAGGGGGCACCTTAGGGGTCCGATGGAAAACACGGTGGCGTGTTGGTAACCAAACTAATAACGAGGAGCTTCGAGGTGGGTAAGGAGTGGCTCCCAGTGCTTCTCGACTACGAGTTATCATATGTTTAGGCACGACATGCTTTCACTCCCGATGCCGGTCAGATAGTCCCCAGATCGGGAAAGCCGGCTCGACAGCTACCCCATAGCTAAAGTAGGTGGTTGGTCTGTAAATCAAGGGTATCATTGTAACTGCAAAAGCAAGAATCGTGGTAAGCTAACGCATATCATCCACTCTCAACACCACTTCGGGGGTATCAACCCACGCTCCTCGTAGAATTTGCGCGACGTTTCCTTGAGCTCGCTGATCTTCTGCCTTATCTCTTTCTCGTTTCGTCCCGGTAGTTTTTCTGTTAAATCCGCCAGGCTTGGTTGTGATGTCGTGCGAATCAGTGTAAGAAGAATATTGCTCTCTTCATAGGACCAAGAGACTTTTTGACGAGGCTCGCCCTGCGGTAGACTCCGGCTTGGTTGACTACTGGCCAGCCGCTCCTCATTCGCCCAGCGGCTCAGTTTCGGGCTGCGTCTCCGATCTCTGTGGGTATCAGAGGCTGGATCAACTTCAGCTAGCCCCTGTGAAGTTGGCATCTGAGTATAGTGGTCTTCATCTGCATCCCTGTGTCTCAATCCGTGGCCTTCTCCTTCCTGGCTGTTGGAATTCTGTGTCGGAGTTCGTGCATGGGATGCTTGAACAGACGATCGAAATAGTGTCATGCGCCGCTCGACCGCCTCCTCCTCCATCCTCTTTTTGTCCTCTCGTTTTTGCCGTATGCGTCTGTCTTCTTCCATGGCCTCTCGCTTTCTCTTTGGCCTATTGGCCTCTTCTTCCAACTCCTCGTATGCTTTTGTGAGTCTGGCTGTAAAGTCCATGATGTGCCGGTTTGGTAATTTGAGCTGGCGGAGTACTTTAGATATTTCATGAGACTCTCTACGCCTCGTTTCAATATCCACGTTCTCGGAAATGGGTGGGTTGACCTCCAGCTCATTCACCATCGCAAGGTGCAGTCTTTTTACCCAATCCATAATCTGGCGCATCATCTGGATTGCAAAAATAGCAAAGATTCCCTTTGAAGGCAGGGCCTGAGAGCTATCACTCGTTTTCTCTTGGCTCCCCGTCATAAAGACTGCCTTTATGACCAACAGCAGCAGAGGAATGATTTGGCACCGCAAGCTCCCTGCAGTATTGGCAGCATGACCCCTCTCCTCTGGCATCTTCGACAGAGCAGCATGTGCCTTGGCGCATATTTTACCAACCGTAGAGTGGATGGCGTGGATCAGTTGTCTAAACTTCTTTGCCTGCTCGGCCTTATGAACGGCAGACGTCTGTTCGTCCATACCATGGCCCGAAGGAGCCTCTTGACAGAGGAACCATAGCTTGTGTATGAACATTAGGAGCTTTCGGCATCGCTCACTCTTCATCTTTTTAGAGTGTACGCGCAACCATATTGCTTGGTCCTCGTTTTCTCCACCTATGAACCTTTCTTCCCATTTTATGCCTTGGGCTGTCCATTCATGCCTTCCCATGGCCTTCAACAGTAAATGAAGGCTCTGTGAACTGACCGTTGTGGTAATAGTTACTCGTCCCTCAGCTGCTTGGTCAAAGTATGTCTCCTGTTCATTGCGCTGCTTCTCCGGTAATTGCGCTCCCGATGTGTGGTCGCCTTGCTCTTCCAGTTGGACGCGATTTGGGTCCACCTGTTGATCAGCCCATGGAGGGCACAAGGTTTCATCGGGTAAAGATTCAATAAATCTTGCAACCCGGTCTTCAGAATAAGGATCGCTCATAGTCGGTTTGCGAGCGAGGTCTAGCTCAACTCTTCATGCTGCCAGTCCAGGGGTTACTATGCACATCGCAAGGTGAGATTGTGTAACTGCTAAGAGATCGCGTAGTTTCGCGCCTGCCCGTCTGCAAGCTTGGCCCGGGCTTGACCTACCTACCCTAGAGCGCGGCTCTCAAAGCCAAATCACGTACCGTTAAAACAGCCCCTATTGATTCACGCAGAATAATGATGTGAAAGTAAATTGTATCCGTGTAGATAATTGATTGCCCCTTCGATATTTTGGCGCCGTCTCACACTACCCAGATGTAAATACCTGACTTTAGTCCATCTCCTTCCTGTGCTGACTAACTTCACGTCATCATACAGAGGAACTTAGCCAGCTGGGTAGCTACCCAGATGTAACAGCCAAGCTATCCACCTTAAGCTCTTTTGTACAAAACTTTCCTTGAGTAAAAATAGTAGCACCATATAAAATCAGCACAGAGTACCTACAGCTCCCCGTGTTAATCATTCGCTCAAACTACAAGCACAAACCATGGAGCCTCCCCAAAAGCCTGTGGCTCCACCAGCCTTGCCAGCCTTACCCACGCTCAAGTTACTTGACCTGACTAACCCGCCGCCTTTCTCAAAGCCCATCAAGCGAATCAATGACGGCCCAGACGTCTCTCGCTTCCTCAAAAGCTTGGCATACAGGGACATAGGGATCTTCATCCTCCAGCTCAACCATGCCCTCGTTCCTCGTCACCAGCCCAACACCCCACTACCCCGCGTCTTCCCTCTACCCTCCGCCAACACAGTTTCAAACACACAGTCCATCCGAGCTCTGCAGCAACTGCTCGAGGTAGTCGAGTCATATCTCGACGAGGCACCACCAGACCCTGGCCCAAGACGCTTCGGCAACGTGAGCTTCCGAAAATGGCACGGACTCCTGGAGGAGCGTATCGGCGGCCTTCTAGGCGAGGGAAGGCTGGGCGAGACGCTGAAGGTTGGCAACGGCCAGGCAAAGGAGGAGGTTTCCAGCTACCTCCTCGGGTCTTTTGGAAGCTCCCAGCGCCTCGATTACGGCACCGGGCATGAGCTTAGTTTCCTCGCCTTCCTGGGAGGACTATGGAAGCTGGGTTTCTTCCAAGATGGGCAGCAGCAGGATGGTGAGATCGAACGAGAGATTGTTCTCTTCGTGATCGAGCCGTGAGTATCTGCATGTCACTTCCACTTATACGCGCCTGAGCTAACCTGCCCCAGATACCTAAGAGTTGTGAGAAAGCTCATCCTCACTTACACCCTCGAGCCGGCTGGCTCGCACGGCGTATGGGGACTCGACGACCACGCCTTCATGCCGTACATCTTCGGCTCGGCACAGCTAACCCGCCCGATCAACTCGAACGAGGCAACTCCCCTGGAAGGCTCCGTCCGCGGTGCCCCTCGTCCCGCTGACGTGACCAAGCCCACCGCCGTCGAGGACTACCGCAAGGTAAACATGTACTTCTCAGCCATCGGGTTCATCAACGACGTGAAGAAGGGCCCCTTCTGGGAACACTCCCCCATCCTCTTCGACATATCGGGCATCAAGGACGGCTGGGGCAAGATCAACAAGGGCATGATCAAGATGTTCAACGCCGAGGTCCTGTCAAAGTTCCCCGTCGTCCAGCACTTCACCTTTGGCGAGCTCTTCTCGTGGGACCTGGACCCCGAGGCTGCCGAGCCCGCGCAGAGCGTCCACATGGCGAACCAGCCCATAGTCTCTGCGGCCGTCGCGGGCACCTCAGCACCCCCGCCGCCAGGAAGTGGCACGGGAGCACCGTGGGCCCAGGCGACAAGGATGCCACCGGCGTCCTCAGGACCTGGGATTCCTTACACCAGAGCACCCCCAGGACCAAGCTCCGGATCTTTGGGTGCTAGGCCCACTGGGAGGTCATTTGGCGGTGAGACCACAAATGCGCAGATTAGTGTTACGAAAGCGCCGTGGGCCAAAGACTAAGGTGTTCGCGATATCAAATCCTTAATATCCATGTATTCAGCGTCGGAAAGAATGAAAGCTCGGTTGAGAAATTTAGAACCGCTCTTCTTCATTCATTTCTCACGGAAATAAGAAAAATAAGAAGCACAGCAAGGTAGTATGAGGAGCAATCAACTTCAATGAAGACTATCAAGGGTATATATTTAGGTATATGGTATCGCTCGCAACATCCTGTTTTCTCAGGGGGTATCCAACCATCCGTAGTCGTAAGATGTAGGATAAGTAGCCAAAGCCAAACCTTTAGACTTTCGAATCCAACCAACGATGGCACAGAACTAACAACGGTACATTATCGTTGTTCTCAACATCGAAACAGCAAAAAGAAGAGAAGAAGAAAAGCCAAAAAAAAAAGCAAGCATCAATCAATCGTGGTCAGCGCACTAGGAGGTGGCGGCGGGAGCAGCAGGGGTAGCAGCAGCTGTAGCAGGGGCGGCAGCGGGAGCGGCTGGAGTCTCCTCCTTCTTCTCAGCGGTTTCCGGGGTCGGGGCGGCAGCGGGTGTCACAGCAGCAACTGACGTGCTTGTTAGCCAGGCTGAGCTTTCTTTTGGTACGCCTGCTTATGTATGAGCAGGCTACGGTTTGTGCTTACCAGGAGCTGGGGTCTCGGTAACGGTAGGAGCAGCAGTGGGAGCGGCCTCAGCCTTGACCTCGGGGGTGGCAGCGGGAGCCTCGGTGGTGACGGGAGCAGCAGCTGGAGTGGGCTCAGGGGCGGTGGCTTCTTTCGAGTTAGATCAATGATCACCTCTAGGAGAGGGGGGCGAGGGGTAACACCGTTCACTCCGCACTTATACAAGCCGGATTCTACAGCATTTCGGATTGAACGTACTAGCAGGAGCTGTAGCCGGTGCTGGGGCCTCTTCCTTCTTGGCTGTCTCTGGAGCAGCAGGCGAAGCGGCAGCAGCTACAGCAGCGGCAGCATCAGGAGCAGCGGCAGGTTCAGGGGCGGGGGCAGTCTCGGTGGGCTTGGCCTCGGGCTTGGTTTCTTCGACCTTGGAGTCTGCGGGCTTGGTCTCCTCAGTCTTGGTTGCTTCAGGCTTGGTCTCGGCAGGCTTGTCTTCCGCGGGCTTGGAGTCCTCAGGCTTGGAATCGGCGGGCTTGGACTCGGCAGGCTTTTCAAACTTCTTGGTGAAGGCGGCCTTGAGCTTGGCCTTCAGGTTGTGAAGAGCGTCGAGAGCTGGATCGGGACGGTTAGCTCGTGGAACTTGCTATTGCGTCGGCAGAGATATAGACTTACGAACACCAGGCATCTTGGCGGTAGGATGTGAGAAGCTTCGAGGTTGGCAGGAGAGCTATCTGGAGATGGTGGTCAGTCTTGAGCTAGCGCTGGAGATCGATTGATAACAATTGGTAGGAGGGAATCAGGTGCTCCACAGATGTCGAGTGTAGGTTGTGAGATACAGGACAGAGGGTAGTAGCACGCACTTGTTAGGCTCGTCTTCGTGGAACGATGATACGATAGGGGTGAACAGAGATGGTAGAGGGATAGGAATAGAGGGTTGGGTGTCCAGCGTAGTATTAACTCAGGGACAAGACGCAAGATAACCATCCGACTAGGTTAAGCTGCAGGCCATCCGCGGCTAAAAGAGCACAAGGCGCAATGAGGTCTATGTAATTTCCAGGGCCTCGCTTGGAAATTTAGGGGCCACTGGAGCTAATGTAACCCCGTGATTTCCAGTGGGTGGGCGCATCGCTAGTATGTTGGCTCCCTCCCACCAAGAGCCCCGCGCTTTAATGAGAGCAGGGGCAGTGCGTCAGATCCAGTGGCTCGTAGATAACCTTCATTAGGGACTTTGCAAATGCGAATATCGTTGAAGGAAGGAAAGCTAGCTATTCAGGCGGTGGAGCTACTCGCCGTAGGAATCCAGGACCCTCTCACTTGAATGCGCTATGTAATCATGCAAGTCTTGAAGGTTCCAACCACATTTTCAGGGTCTACTCAGGAGGAGTCGGTGGCGCGATGACGACGGTGGATGACTGACTTGCGTTGGTAGCTTAGCCGTACCGCCACATTCCGATCTCTAGTTCCAACAACACTTGGCGATGCCAATTCAGGCAGGACTAATTTCGGAGATTGTTTGCTGAAGTTACGGCGATGGTATACAGTAATTTCTGTCTTTAGTCAGTGTAGTGCGGCACAGCGAAAGACGTAGCTCTCACTGTGACAAAAATGCCATCTTGCGGATTGCCTGGCCACTATTTTGATTAACGGTCTTACTTCTATTACTCATCAGCTATATAAGTAACTATTACAAGTTTTCAGACAGAAACAAGTCTGGCCACTTGGTCTAGTGGTATGATTCTCGCTTTGGGTTCTTATCTAGCTTGCGAGAGGTCCTGGGTTCAATTCCCAGAGTGGCCCTTCTCTTTTATCATTTTTTCTAATTGCTTTTACCAATTGGTAGCAATCATACACAATTTCGCCTCGACGGAGCTTCGATGAGTTGATTTTTTTTGTGGGACTGTCTATCTTTAGGTGAGTACAATGATGAGGTATGTATCAACACCGAACGAGGTCGTATTGGGATTCTGCCCGCAAACGCCTTTGACGATTCTTCGGGAAAAGTTGGAAGGACGGCAGGACGAAGAGGCACACTTCACCATCATTCGCAAGACCAGACGGTGGAAGCACCCACTGACTTCGCGGCAGCCAGATACAAGAGATTATTCGATGCCAGACATCGACAGATCGAATTCGAGGAGAATCAATGGGTGCACCTTCGACTGCATCGTGGTGACGTGCCGGGAGGAATGAGCAGCCTCGTGTATTGGTTGAAGGGGACGATGGTGGCTGGCAATCTTTCGAGTTGGAAGCGAAAGTACTATAACCGCAACCAGTTGTCAGATGGAAAACCTACGATGCGAATTGTCTCTTATTTCAGCTGCTAATCTAAATAACTACTATAGGTGATCCAACCAACTGTGTATGCACTGTTCAGGCTTTGCTTACTAAAAAGTGAGTTTCAGTGCAAAAAAGTAATTCTAACACCACTGGTGTATCAGATTAACCGGGCCACTCTGGGAATTGAACCCAGGACCTCTCGCAAGCTAGATAAGAACCCAAAGCGAGAATCATACCACTAGACCAAGTGGCCAGTCTTGTTTCTGCCTGAAGACTTGTAATAGTCAATTATGCGGCAGAGGCAGAGGTGGCTTGCGGTTTTGCAGAGTGGGCAGGAACCCGCAGGCTGGATCATATTTTAAGAAGAAATAATAATGGAGCAGTAACAAGACCTCGTTAGGAAATCTTTTTCAAGCCTGTCTACCTATATTATGTCTCTTCATTTAAATGCATTCACAAAGGATAGTATGAATGCCCTTTCAACAGTTGCGAAGCCGACCAGCGTATCGCCGAAACCGCTGTGAAGCTGACCTGGCTGTCTGCTTCCGCGACGAGCGATTGCTACAGGCATGATCTAGCTGTCTCTCGTCAAGACGAATGATCGCTGTGTTGCCGACTAGTGTGTCTGCCGTCAAGAGGAGTGGTCGCTGTGTTGCTCTGTAACGAGCGATTGCTACGGGCCTGACCTCTCTGTCGGCTGTTAAGATGAGCGATTAAGGCGTAGCCGGCCTAGTTGCCGTCTATAGTAAGAGTCATTCTGTAAAAAGCCGGCCCACTTATCTGCTGACGAGACTAGGCATTGGTGAACTATCTCTGTTTAACAAAACTAGCAGTAGTTTTCTGGGCTTCTGTCGAGTCTGATATTATCTGTTGGATACAGTCAACAAACACCAGTTCTGTTACTACCTGTTTGAGCTGTGTATTGAAGGTGGGCTATCACCGCTTTCGTTACGGTGTTCACGCTCTCCTTCTCGTAAGTGATTTAGAAATAAATAAAGAAAAAGAGCAATGAAGTCCCATCGAGTGCACCAGGCATTAACAGCACTTTAACGCGTAATAAAACTTTATTTATGCCGGCTCGCAAAAAGCTCAATGCCTTCGATCCAATGTATTTAGAGGAAGCGGGTATTCAAGGATATTCATAGTGTGTGCTTTAGACACCTACTGGGTCAATGCAGACCTCCTTTTGTATTGATTTAGCTTTAATTCACCATGTGACTTTCAAATTCGTTATTGAGGAAACCGTGATAGTGTTCAAATCATATGTGACTCATATTTCCTGGAAGCCTTGCTTCGAAATGCGAACGTTGAAGGCATGTCCTGTCACATCTTACTCATCTGTTGACCACGGCCAAGGTGTGTAAACCCGGAGAGATCTTACTTGACGGAACGCGATGAGCCTTTCTTCTATTATGCGCTCGCCGTACTCAACCTTGTTTCGCAATCGATTCATTACCTGCGGGAAAAGCGACAGGTACCAAGAAGATAGCCGAAGGTCGGGCTTATTTGAGAGGCCTTTCGAGAGCATCGAGCAAAGCATCATCTCGGAACCTACACAAAAACCAATGGAAAGCGAATTTGTAGGATGGACAAAATTGGAAGGTGATGGAAGATAGGGGTTTATTACTACCTAACTTAGACGAAAGCCCGTTGTTCTTCTAATGAAGTGATCGTCCACTCGCACAAAAATTTAACATACTTCGCACCCGATAAGCCTTGACGTTCCCATATTCTCTGATTAATTGAACATCAGCGCAACCAACCAACCACGGCAACAGGTTCACATACTAGTTAAAGATGGGATGCTACCCAACTCCGACTAGACAATGCTACTACAAATCACAAATCAAGCTCACGCATTGTGTCGATTCCTCGTTGGACAGCCCAGTGTACTATGGCTTCAGCCTCCTCGTCATTGATCTGCTCTTCGCGCCGCTGTAAAGCCTTTTCAAACTCATCAAGAGTTTCACAACTGAGGCAATCTCCCCATGGGATAGGTCCCGGGCGAGGGGGGAGATCAACATCAAAGAAAAATGGCACCATATCTATATCTACCTTGCGGCGACTGACAACACAGTTAAATGTCAGCCTATTGTATAGATCTTGATAGGCGAGAGGATGTGTGTATCCGAAAGACGCAGCGACAGACTGGATAATTGGCCAATAGTTGAGTTGTATAAGTTTTCTGCATACTTGGTATACTCTTTGGCCCATTTCTTGCATGCGAATTCTGGTCAATTGAGCTGGATGCCACTGAATCCGATGAATATCGCCAAAGTATTCTGGCAGAGACCTTCCACCGAGTTTTGAGAGCGCATGGGCAGGGATAAATTCCAACCATTTCTGGATTGAGGAATTGAAATTTTGTTTGTATGGATGACGACAGGGGGCAGACTAATCGGGTGTATCTACACTTCGAAGAGTGTAATCACCAAATCTAGAGACATTGACAAAGACACTCGGACATCACGGTGCTTATTGTCAAATCTACGATTGATATTGTCGGATTATTGAGGGCACGACTTGGGATGAGTATTGCTATTGTCTGGTTTTTGCAAGATTCTTGAGCTATCCGTATGTAGGGTAGTCTCCTCTTTGATGCCTTCCGATTACCTTGCCTAGGCACCTAAGATTAAACATATAGCGACACTGCCAATGAGGCTGCCTTCTAGATCCGTTTGTTTCTTATTATTGCATTCCTTGGCGGCAAACAGCGCCAAGTTCGTACTAAATCTCAAGCAATCTCGGTCTCTTTCCTATCTCGTTGTGGTTCTTTACTTGGGCAACATGTTGGAGACGTTGAGGACTCCAAGGCCAAGGCCATAAGCCAGCCGGCGATAGCACTCCTGAATGCCGCAATGATAATGCTCTTCGCGGTAGGAGATCCTGTATTTGAGGAAATAACAGACTGGCACCGGGACCTCACATATAGGAGATCATATCCTACACTTAATGAGCCTGAGGCTAAGCAGGAAGACCTTCTAGGCAGCGTGTACACACTAGATGATATGCATAGGGCTCTGAGCCTCCTTATTCTTTGCGATAATTGCTTCGATGAGAAGGGCAACTTCTTCCCACACTCTAAGCCGAAGGGGGTAACAGTTAATAGGAAGCTGGCTCGGACGCCGAGAACGAACTGTGAATGCAGACGTTGATAGTGACATAGCTAGCGAGCTAGGGACCCAATGTGACATCACCAGCATGACGATATCGCAGAACCTCATGATTAGCAAGCGGACACAGGCACTTGGTGCAGACCTATCAGCACCGACGACTTCCAATCATATGATGCCTCGGGTGAAAAGAAGGCTCGCGTGAAGTACCTAGAAAATATCGCTCCCGACCTATCTACCCTTACATCGGATACTATCATCGACTACTGGAGGAGATCGCACAGACCAGTAAACAATATGACTAGTGGTAGCAAGAAATCCGGAAACAAGTATCTTAATATGATGCGCTTACATCTGACAAGGCAATGGATATTATCATCATGGAGGCTGCCAATACACACGGGTAGACAGACTCCTACGTCGCTGAACGAACGAACACAATGGGCCTTCTGAACCTACTAGCCTACTCAAGTGAGTGACAGGAGAAATAAGATACCTAACGGAGGAGTGGTTATAAAAAGACTACTTTCTAAAATGGATCAGAAATAGAGTGACAATATATACCGTATTGTCTCTCAAGTATGTAATATTGGTACTCAATAATGTGATAATACTGACCGCAGACTCGACAATAAGTAGCTTAATGTCTAAGTATCTCGATTTCGATATCACCCGCTTACTACTGTACCAAGCCACCTTTCTCTTCTCCTCGAGTCCTCAACCACCCAATCATTCTCCTGGGCTTGGTGATACAAAAAGCTGAGTGGCTCCACAGAAGGCAAGAGCCGTCAGTATCCGGCCGAAGATCTTCTTTGTGGAAAGTACCTAAGCAAGAATATGCCCGAATGTAAACTACTGAGCCATTTCTGACACTTTTTTACGAGTAGACTCAAAGATGGGTTTCAGGATTCTTGGAAACCTCCGCACAGACTATATTCGCAACCTCCACCCGAAAATTTACGGGACGCCATTATCTCATAATGATGGTATCCTAGTAAGTTGGGATTTAGAGACGCTTTATTACTAAAAGCTGGATGATGAGGGAGTTCGCTACGCTCCGGTTACCGAGTTAGATATTTCCTACATTGGATTCCGCGAAAGCCGCGATGGGATCAAATTCGGATCGCCAGATCCTAACAAAGTTTACTCGGTTGCCCCGACTTTGAATGATCCTGGCGACCGAGGCATTAGTATGTTCAAACGGATCCGCAGTGATCACTTCATTTCCGACGAGTACCACCGTACACAATGGTCTTAATTGCTATACGGAATACCATCCAGCAAGCCCACAGGCATTCCTGCTTGGAAAAAGTTCTTATGTCAAAGAGGCGGACCTACCTGCAGTGCTTCTACACAAACTAAGAGCTTTGTCGAAGCATAGCCGCACAAAGGAAGAGAATGACAACAACATTCTTCATAAGTTGTTCGTGGTCACTTGGGATTCCCAATTGAAAGAAGTGGCCAAATCCAGCCACAGGTTCAAGGAGCCGTAGCAGGATCAGTCTGCTGGTGTATTTATACTGTCAAAGGGAACAAAATGATAAGAGTTTGTGACAACCTACCTGGTAGCCTCCCACTTGGGAATTTATACCTTGCACCTCGCCCATTATCCTGTACAGACAAAGTACACGTAAAGTTTAACGATGCTTGTGTCTCCGTTTTCATTATGGACCTTGAAAACACCCTGGGCGCCTACCCGTCGCTTCAACTAGGCTTGGCAAATCCAGCGAATCAATCATAGAATATTAGTCGGTAAAATATCTCATCTTCAAAGTTTATTCCTTTCTCCTACTTTGGCTGGCTGCTGGCTGGATATAGAGGCTCGCAATGCAGTCTTTTAAATTTAAAAAGCTCGAATGGATGCGTCGTCCATGTCTTGATGATCAGGCTGTTATATCACCGCTTAACTTATTGACTTAACTTGATATTACTTCTAAACTTGGTATGACTACTATACCATCGAAATTTTGTCCATAAGACTGGAAGAATGTCATTGATGGTACCTAATACTGCTTGTCGTTGTTATTGTCGTTGTTACCTGGTCATACCATGATAGTCTTATCCTATTTGATATTGTTCATGGTACTGTTTGTGATATTGTTTCTTATATCGAATTGTATCCGCAGTATTGTTAAACTATATACACCAAAGGCCCGTCATTGCCTCAGCGGCGGTACACCCCTCCCATACCTCCTCGCAAGCTGATTGGGGCCTACCGGCCTCCTATTCAGCTGCCGCCTCCTCTCAGCGGAAAGGGACTCCCTGAGCCTACAAGTCAGGCGGTCCAGGATCCACTCACTCTCCTCCTGGCTGCCCATGAGAGGGCTCCGATGCCCGACCCAGGACCACTTCAGCTGGTCAGACTGATCCAAGGTGGGGACGGCGACTCCCTCGGCGCCCACGTCCCGAATCTTCTCCCTTCTGCGGCGCCGGCGACCCTTCCGTAGGTGAGCTACATGGTGTCGTACTGTGCCGTCCGGAGAAGGGTTCAGAGGGTTGGCGCGGGGTTTGCCGTGGCTCGAGGGGTCTCTCTCGTCCTCGCCTATGAGGCGGAGGTACCAGGCCCACTCCTCGAACGTGTATCTGCGAGGCTCTTTCCGCCGAAGATGGCGACTGATTACTTGGATCTCGGATATGAGCAGGAAATGGAAATCGGTGCCGGCGGGCAGATCCTGGAGAGGGTCGCGGAGACGGGAGAGCGAGCGCCTGACTTTGGAGGTAAACGTGGAGCTGGCATAAGCTGGGTCATCTGGTTGGCCCTCGGCCTCGCCACATCCTTCAGTGTCTTTCTCAAGCGAAGAAGGATACATTCGGCCTCGCTTCATCGCCTCGACTTGCTGGTCTGGAGATATTTCACCGGCTGATTCTAGATCGCTATGACCGTCGAAGTTGCCAGAGAGGTCATTACGAGGGTCCATGACCGGTTGGATGTAGTCCGGGAAGCATCGTCCGAGAGTCAGCCTATTCGCAGCGTACTTTAATTCGCCGAGGAACCGATCGTCTCCGGGGAGAATGGTGATGTTGCCCAAGCGGAGCGTGGCGTCGCGGACGAACTTAACGACAGTGTCTCCGGCATTTGAGATAAGAACGGTCATGGTGGGCAGGGTCAGAAGGGACCAGAAGACAAAAAAGGACTTGCCTGCGTTGGACTCAGGAGTGTAGTCTCCATACCCTATCGTGGTGAAGGAAACGTAGCAAAAGTAGAAGCCATCAAAATAGCTCCAGCCCTGGTATCTCTCCTCACACTTGTGAAAAATCAGCGCCCCAACGAGCCACAGAACAAGCCAGGAGCCAGTAGATATTCCCATGGCTATCCACCGTCTTCGCACATGGGCCTGATCCTGGATCTTGCGCATAAGTTGGAACTCGGCCTTGCGCCTCTCATACTCGGAGCTGGGAATATTTTCCAGCTGGGTACTCTCCGTAGACGAAGGCGGGACAGACGGAGAAGTCGGGTCGCTCTCGCTGATGGGGTTGAGGATGAAATCGTCCCCCTTCAGGGTCATGCGTCGGACGGTCCGGCAGCGCTTCTTCTCTTCCATACGCGCCTCTACTCGGCGCCTGCCTCTTTCCAGAATCATGCTGCGGATAGAGGCAATGACAAGACCGAGACTGATGATGCCGACGAGGGAATAAGGTATGAGAAGCGCCCGTCCGAGGCTCGTCGACGGACTAAGATCGCCGAAACCGACAGTGAATAGTGTCACATCAGCCCAGTACAGAGCATCAAGATAGCCCCATCCCTCGATTTTAGAGAATATGAGAGCACCTAGGAGAAGGTAGAGCAGGAACATAATTGTCTGCAGCATCAGCGTGCGCTGGCTCTTGGTCAAATTGAAGTCTTTGGGGTAGTAACCAGCCCGTGCGCCCAAGAAAGTCACCACCATGAACGAGGCGTTTAGGAAATAGAGGATGGCTGCCCAAGTACCGTACCAAAGGGCTTGAGACCAGATCATTTGGTCGGCGGGGAAGCCTAGGTTCTGATGAAGAGGCCCAGGCCCAGCGGCAAGCAGGGCAATGAGAAGGATGGCCGATATGTACCTAGTAAGACGTTTAGATAACCCCAACAAACTCCAGCCTGTCTTCGGCATATCCTTGGGGTCGAGCTCTTACCATCCAAGCATTGTAATAGGCTGTGCTATCCCGAACCGAACTCGTCTGGCCATATTCAATAAGAGGAAGACATTGGCCACTAGGGCAAGAGCCAGCTGGATTGCATTGATTGCGAGAAGCCTTCGAGGCAACGAGTCAACATCCCATCCCGCGGGGAAGAAAGGTTGGGCGACGTGCACGGTACATACCATGGGGGATCGTTAATATATGTAGCTTTGCTGATGTCTTGTCCGGGAGCCAAGTGTTGCCTCCAAGGGACCACCAGAGCGCAGATACTGAATGCAGAGGCTACTGGCCCAAGGGTGCCTGCAATCATGGGAAATGCCGACGACGCAAACCACCAGCGGCTAGGGGAGAAGGTTAGTTATTTAGAGCTATCAGACCTCAATCCGCTTGGCCATTTACCTTGGCATAAGATGTGCCTCATCATTCTGGATACGATACTCTCTTGGCAAGCGACCATGGTCACCCAAATCTAGAGGCGGACTCTCGGCTTGCATTGTTGACTGAATAGAGACCCGGCGGAACAAGGATTCATTTCGGTGTGATATGATTATGCCAGCTGTAATTGCACGACATGCAAAATTGGGTGTAAAATTGCATCGTGGAGTGCCTATGGCAGATCGCACGAGAGGGGCAACACCAGCGACGAAAGTCCATGATAACACCTCCCTCTGAGGTCTGTCCAAGGATAGGTGAACTTACTTAGTCCCATGACCCCGAAAAGGATCGATTTGCACATGCCGGGCACAGGGAATGACGTCGGAACACGGCACATGAAGCAGGCCATGGAGCGATTTACCAAGGCGATGGATTTGGCCACTCACTAGTGCCCTTAGTTGCCTAGTCAAGTTAGTTCCCTGGCGGGTGACAAAAACGTGGTAAATCAACGGCGGCTGAAGCTGCATTCCAACACGAGATCAGATAGTCTGTATGCCTAACAATAAGCCACGCAAATAGGCAAAACGCCACCCAATAGTTTATTACTTGCTCATTATGATACTTATCACTGAGCTCCTATAAGAAAAAGCTGAGTCACCAAATGACCTAAACCCGGCTTCTCCAGATTTTTGTGTCACCCTTTTTATGTCACCCTCTACCAGGATGCTGTTTGTTACTGCTTTGTAACGCTGATGATGCATGCAGTATCAATATAACAAGCGGCGCCTGCTCAGTAATAAGTATGTAAAACGAAATCTGTCATTGTAATTTAAACAGTATTTCTCAGATTTCTTTCTAATCATTTTTGGGAGTATTTTAGAATTACAACAAGGTGCATCCTTGAACATGCTCAAGATGCGGAAGGCCTAAGATCTGAGGTGTCTTCCAAAAATCATCTTAAATTACCATGGAGCTAGAACCGTCGCGCACCATCATCGTGCACATTTATGCTCAGCGCCAGCCGTTTCATCAATGTACATAATTAATGTCGATGTGGTAATGAATGCTTGAGTCCTCGATTAAGCTGCCAGAAATAAGAGTATGCGAGCATGGCGCCGGCTGTTGCGCCCCCGCCTTGCTGCTCTCCCAGTGTTACCTTCGCGCTCGTTCACTACCAAAACGCATGAGCGAGTCCAGGTCCAATGTGGTTCCTCCGGCCATGTGAACATCGAGTAAGCCAATCCGGATCCCACTATGATATGTACTGTCTAACACTGAGCCTTGTACAGCCTCTTCAATGTCGCAGCTTCTTCCCCTAACGCACCAGTGTTGATCCATCTCCCTCCATTCGCTTCGGGAGACGATACCGCGCCGAGAGATCTCCCGGCTTCGTTTCAGGAGTGGCCTATCGCAAGGATCAATTACCGGTGGGCAGAGCAAGCTGATGAACAGCTGCCGTACTCGGGATGGCCAACGCCCATCCACGACACGGCCTTTGCCTATGAGTGGCTCGTCGAGAATCTCGCGCCTTCGAGCACTGCTCGACGCGACATCTACGTTTACGGGTCGTTCTTCGGTGCCAGCCTAGCCCTGTCGCTTGCCTTGACCGAGTGTCATGGCCATGCCAGGTTTGGTGTGAGGGGAGTCGCCGCATACAATGGGATCTACAACTGGACCATGTTTCTCCACGACCACCCTGTTCATAAGTATAAAAGGAAAGGGCTCTCGTACTTGACAGAGAGACCTCTCGCAGATGGACTGCATCTTGCAGACGTACCGGAGCAGCTGCCAAGCCTGTTCAGGACACCGGCCAATCTGTTTGATCCATTCATCAGTCCAAGCCTCCTATTCCACAACCCTGGACTTCTAGTTCCGGGAGATTTCGACGGCTCGCCAGCATCCTCGCCCATCTCGGACATGGTGGCGCGTCTGGTAGCTGGAGAGGACGGGGATGCGGATAGTATACTTCCGATCAAAGTGCCCAGGAAGTCACACCTCCTCTTCCCTCCTCGCACATCTACATTGAAGATTCCCTCAACGCTTCTCATGCATGACAAATTTATCGCGCGGACGCCAGGTGGCCGGATCTCAAAGCGAAAACCACGGGGGAACACTTTCATGGCTCAGGCAGAGGAACTCGCGGAGCTCATGCGGCGGAGCATGGAGAAACTCGAGCTCAAGGAACGTAGCAATTGGGATGATGATTTCCAGACCTGGGAAGCAAAGGCTCTTCGTAGGATACAGGTAGCAGACGTGGGGGTGGAACATGAAGGGCTTTCCCTCGGTGAAGCTGGAGAGCTGCGGCTGGCAGATTGGCTTGAAGAGTTCATTTAATTCGTATTACACTTACGGAGCTCCAACAGCTAAGGTCCTTCACATACGCAAATGCAAGAAATCCCGAAAATCGAAGATCTATATCAGTGTTTGGTCACATTTCCTTTTGTTTACATTCCTTGGTTATGCTGGAAGTCTATGTAAACAACGGCTATATGGACGCAGACGATGCGTTGAGAGTTGCGCCTTGAAGTTAGCAATCTGCATGGGGTGAACATCGGCTCTTGGCAATACTTACCAATTATTTCCACTTAAAGGCGTGTCTCATAAATCAATTTTCAATTAATAAATCAATTTAGGATGACAGAAACATTCGCGTGGTGTATCTTACGTCATCAGGAAAGACGCGACGAAAACCCATTAAAGACACGCGATTACGCGACTGGCCAGGGAAGTCGCCCCACCATAGACCAGATGGATCCATACCCATCAGCCCAGTACATACCCGTCCCATCACACAGCAGCACATCAGTACAGTTTTGTAAAAGGCAAAAACTTGGTAATTAGATCTGCTTTAACTGGATGCTGGCTGTACTACTCCCTGAGACTGCTGGCCAGAAGTTGACCTGATGGCGCCGTCAACACGCTCCCGAGGCGCCCCCGCGCCAAGCCGAATCTACAACTCAACCCCATCCCTCCAACAGGCCCAGTTCCCCCCGCGCAAGAAGACTGTTCGCACATATGGCAGGCAAAATCAGAAAACCAAGGGGTTGAGACAGCAGACGTTAACACAAATAGATTTTGTGTCCAGCTTTGAGGAGGATGCTGAAGACGATCTATTGAGTGATGCGACTGAGGAAGACAACGACGAAGGAAATGCGGTCGAGGACAAGGAGAATGACATGCCGTCAGAGCTGCCTATTCTCGAAGTGAAGGAGAGCTATGGTGATGAAACCGAATCTGCCGAGGAGGAAGAGCAGGAGGAGGAACCGGTTCGTCCAGGGAGAAAGCGCCGGGGTGCTTTGAAAGAGAAGAGCAACGATAATCAGACGACTAAGAGACGGCGGACGTTCGGCGGCAACGTGGGAATGAAGCAGAGCAAAAACTCGAGGCGCAAGACCGTCGGCGATCCTCCAAGTTCAAGTTATCACACCCAGACCTTGACCCAGTGCTATGCAAAGGGTCAACTGATAAAGGATTCAGAGGAGGAGGATGGGGGAGATCTGGACGACGACGGCAAGGAAAATGCCGAGAACGACGGCTTCGATGATTGGCTCCGTGAGCCCAACAGCCCAAGCCCTCAGCCAAGACAAGCCCCGGCTGAAAGCTTACCAGGGCTAGATGACATATTTGAAAGTGCCTCACAGCGCATCGCTTCACAAGAGGGTTCAGTCATCCCTCAGACTCCTGCGAAGCGCAATAGACGCGCTGTGATACCATCGTCCAGCCAGCTCTCCACGCCCCTTAGCAGCCATCTCCTCTCTCGGTATGGACCGCTCTCGGGCATCCACGAGTCACCGTCAGTCCGCGGAACGCAGGCAGACTCCAGACCTCATCAGCTCGATGAACTGCCTGGGACGGTGACCTCGCCGACGCCGACTAGAAGGAAATTAATCATCGAAGACTCTTACGCAACGGGAAGCTGGGGCTCGGAGAATCAAACACAATCGAAGCGTTCACCCTTGAAAGACGTCACCCGTGATACTGGCGGCGCACCAAGTCTGGCTCCGAGCCGAGAAACTGGAAGTTCTTCAGATGAAGAATTGATGAACACCCCGACAAGAGCAAGGCCACGCAGAGACGCTGTTTTAGAGTCAGGAGGAAGACTCCGGTCATCACAAGCCAGGTCAAGACTTAGCACACCGTCACCATCAAAGAGAAAGAAGGTTTCGCCCATGAAGTCTTCGATGGGTCTCCGCGAAATCCCTGATTCGGATGAAGAGTCTGAATTCTGGGGCGAGGAGGAGATCGACCAGGAAAACCAGGCTCCTGTCAATGAGCCAGAAACGGAACCAGGCTCCAGTAAATCACAGCGTGGTGGATCTGGGGCTGGAACTCAACGCACCAGACCTGAAGGACTTGGGCTGTTAAATGCACCTCCACAAGAGAAAGAAGGAACGAGTTTCAAAGAAAAAGGCATCGAGGTCGTTGAAGATTCGACAGAAGGCGAGGATAGTGATGATGAAGACCAGTTTGCTGCCGGACCCGATACGCTCTTCGTCTTGGATGAACTTGGCACATCGTACCGCAGCACAGCCGATGAAGCGCTCACGCAAAGCCGAAGGCACGAGCCAAGTTCAACACCTAGAACAACACAACCTATACCTACCCCCCAGGAACCTCTCTCTTCAAAGCCTCTTCGCGAGCCTATTCATTATCCCGCACCTACACATACCCAGACACAACCGCTGGAGTCGCAGCGTGTTCCTCTCGCAGTTATCCAGGGCCTCGGTGAGCCAGCCTACGCCACCGATATCCTCCTCCCCGTCTCGCCCACAGTTGTATCACGACTTGCTAGCGGGCATCTCGTTCACATAAACCTCCCTTTCAAGATATATCCCCAAGTCACTCGTTTCTGGCTCTATGACGGATCCCTACTTCAATATCTCGCATGCCCCCAGCCAGGAGTGCAGCAGGGGCCAAGCGAATGGAGACATGAGATTGACCAAGTATATGAGTTAAATAACCCTCGCGATGAGGAAGACATGCGGGAGGAGGAGTGGTACCACGACACCATCGGCAGGTACAAATACCTCCCGCCTGCCATCGTGAGCCAGCTTCTCTCCAACCTCAGACACAAGCTATTCAGCACCGACGCGGGGCAGGCAGCCCCCGTGGAGGCTGTCGAACTCCCATCCGACCTCCCATCCGACGAGCAACCCATCCCATTGCCAAACTACACGAATCAGCTCGCCCCCAGCAGTTCCATGGGCATCAGCATCTCCCAACAGGTCGAGGCCCAGCTTCGCAGCGAGTCGGACCGGCTGACCGAGAACCCGGGCTCCGAGGACACCATCCTCGTCCCCTCGACCCCAATGTCCAACCGGAAGACCCCGACCGCCCACAACGGACAGAGCGTCGTGCGCCCCTCGCAGGCCACGACGGCCTCTGTAGCCTCGACCCCCGACAAGTACCACCGCCCCCGCCAAAGCCAGCAGTCAAAGCAGCAGCAGCACCAAACCCCGTCCCTTCGCTCCTCGCACCACCACCACTCGTCCAGTAGCCACCTGACCTTCCAGGACTACGGCTCCTCCTCGCCCCCGCTGGTCCTCCCCAACTCCAACAACGGCCACAGCACCTCGCAGCTCCTCTCCAAGAGCCAGATGCTTCCCGACAGCCTGCTGCGCGACGAGTCTCAGATGCCCCCCGAGATCTGGAGTTCTGGCGAGGAAGATGATTGAACCTCCTTCTTTGGTGGACCATGAAAAAATGTCTTGGGCGTTGCAAATGGGCAACATTTATGAAATACTTATTTGCCTCTGTAAATCTTAGAGATATGGCTTGGCTAAGGTCTCGGATGGGACGAATACTGTCTTACTGTCAGCAGCTCATGAGCACATGGCGATATATAAGTTGTAAAAATTAGCCGATGGGACAAATAAAATGAAGACAAATGAATTAACGATACTTTGGGCAGAATGGATCTCCATACAGCGAACTAGGTCAAGTAGTTTTCACGCATCATGCACTGTCAAGTGATAAGCCAACTTATATAAAACTCATAAGATATCTTTAGTTCGGTCATAAACGCTGAAAAGCATTATTTTGAGCATCAAGTCGGTTCTTGACCAATAGACGACCCGACCTCCAGCGCCATACACAATTGCATGCAAAACCGTACCGGTAAGCCCCACCTGCTCCTCGCCTTTTCGATTCCCGTACGATTAAAAGGGTACTTTTCGTAATTCATAGAAGGTACTTGAATCTCTTGCTTCACTGGTGCCAAAAGACACATCTATACTCCTCAGTCCGTCCTATGTTCATTCATCGATTTCTAGGAGAGATGGAATGCCCCTTGTCCCTCCTTCATAGCCTTTGAGAGCTGCCTGTCCATCACCTCGACGCCGCTGTAATTTGGTAGCTTGAGATAGTTGACGCATGTCATGACACTGGGAAGATAGTCATCGGACGTGTATGGTTCTTCACTTGGTTTGCACACTACAGTGAACATGGGCGTCAAGCTCTTGAAGCCTATATTTGGATTAGCATGCAAGAAATTCTGCGGGTAAATAAATTCAAGCTCGGTGTACTTACCTCCAATTGGTAGCTTGGGACTTCCGGTTGTGAACTGTAGGAAGTCTCGTCTTTCTGTTGCGTCAAACCCACTCATCAGTTGGAGCAGGTTTCGAACGCTGGGGCTCTCCATGTTATAGCCATGGTCCGCCTTGATGGAGTCGAGGAGAGCTAGTAGAGGTTAGCAGCAGAAAACTTAACAGGGTCCATTTGTTAACTCACTCTCAAGGGACCAATCCTCATCGGTTCTTCCGAATAGATTCACAAGCTCGTCTGGTGTGAACGCACTCAGTGCAGAGTAAGGGAATACTGAAGAAAACCCAGAGCGGAAGGCATCTACTTGACGACGTACTCCCGAGCCTAGTGTCACATCGATCACCTTTGCAAGGTAAGATTCGACGTTGTCAATCGTCACCCTTGTATGAGCCCCACCATCTTCGAGCTCAATTTCTGGATAGCCGGGAAGAGTGAAATCTAGGCACAGATCTTCCAAACGCACGTTGTCGATTGAGATATTTGCTAATTCATCCACCTTCTGTGCTGGGGTCTTATTGGGGTCCTCATCGATTTGTTTCTTCGCTATAGCGAAATCCTTGATTGTCATAAGAGACTGAGCCAGGCCAGGATCGACCATCTTAACCGCGCCGAGTGATGGCTTGACTCCTGCGGATGTAGCTTCTCCGATTCGGAAGAAGATAGGGTTTAAGTGAATATCAACGATACGAGAATCAATCATTGACCTCGCCACGAACTTTCCGAGCATCTTGAATAAGTGGAGAATACGTTCGCCATTAGGTGTTGACGCCTCTTGGTCGCTTATGGGACGGGGGAATAAGCCGGTTTGAACTGTAGCAAACTCGCTTGATACATCAGAATCGATGTCACGCCACAGCTTGAGTTTCTTCTTTGAGAACTCAAGGGAGACAGTGGAGTAGAACTCAAGGGTTGGCCCGAGGCCAGTCCCGACCTCCTCAAAGTATTCAACTTCCAATATGCTCTGAGATGCGCCATATAGATCCATGACTTTTAGGGCAGACTCAAGGATTTTGGTACGTGAAATACGTACTTTCTGCCGCTGAAGTCGCCCAAGGAATGGGCGTTCGTTATGACGGTCGCGGCGGCTTTCCTCCGCTGATTGCGTGTTTTGCCACCTCGTCATTGACCGTGCATACCCGAAAGAAGTTGATTGAAGGAAGAGATGTCTTGTTTCAAATGGAAAGAGGAAGGGGTAGAGTCGTGCAAGATCTTCAGACCATCCAGGAAGACAGTTGCTTGCAACAATGAGAGGTTCTTCGAGTTGGCGGTTTAACTTGGCAGTGAGTTTGGTGTTTACGAACTGAGAGAGGGGCTCACGGTAAAGGCCCACGATCCCATTCTTCTTGTCCATTAGGACGTCCTCGATATTGGCATTGAGCTCATGGAGAATATTGAGCAACCTTAAAATAAAAGCAGTTGAGGGGTGCTTTGCCAAAGATGCCGGGATGCCGTTTTCAGATTCCCCGTCGGTCTCTCCATTAGAGGTCGAAGTCAAGGACTCGGTGGAGGGAGGTCCAGGCACTCGTCTAAATTTGACGGGATGTGTCGCGGACCAAATACTGCGAGTCACAGGTTCCCCGGAGTTGGCATTTGAGGTATGGACAGCGCGGTAGATTGTCGTTTCGTTGGGCACAACTTTCCCATCCAAGCTGAATTCGATATGCCAGTCCTGAGGTGTGGCTTGGAGAGCGGACGCATACGAGACGGACCGAGAGGATGAAGGTGTTGCACCACTGGGGGGCGGAGGCGGCCCTGGACGCTTACTTCCAGTTGAGGCTCCTGGTGTAGAAACCCTACTGCCATCTTCCTTGCGTGCCGTGACGCTCCCTTCGGTAGCTACTTCCATGTTGACAGCAGAGGGGTCCGAGGGGGGTTCATCGCCCAATTCTTCTTGCAGATCCCCGACGATGGCGTCTAGGGCACTGGTATCGCCCATATCCTCGTCGTCGGTCAGTTGCTTTTCATCTGCACACTCGAGTGTATCTTGGACTTCATCATCTTCGTCTGGGGGAGGACGTGGAGGTGTTGGTGTCTCCTCTGATGCGGCCTGACGCCTTGAACTGCGCCTCAAGACTCCCTTCTCACGCGAAGATTCCGAGAGGGAATCAGGGACAGTCGGAGACTCAGTTGAAGGGGTAGAGCGAGTCTTCGCTCGACGGGATGATCGGGAGAAGGAGGGGGCGGCTGGCGGAGGAGGGGGCGGAGGCATGGTTCCTATTCCAGCGAGTCGAGCTGCTGCAGCAGTGCTCATGGGGAAAGGTGCACCAGCCATGGCGGCTAAAGCCCTCGTCAGGCCATCTCGTCGTGAGCCACGAGGTCGCTCACTAAGACTAATTCGAGGCCGGAGATATTCATCCAATGATTTGAATGTGGCGATTGCGTGTATTGAGACCATGATGCTCCGATAAGGTCGAGGGATATCAGAGTCATCATCAGCGACTAAACGTAGGCGGATTTGCTTCCCTAGCATTGATGCAGGACTGCTTCTATTACCATCAAAAGAATTTTGGTGTACTGTGAGAACTTCGAAATGCTCTGACCTACTGAGCAAGTCTTGTAGCTTATGTATCATCACGCTGTAGGGCGTCACAGGCGAGTCTCCTGCGGCACTCTTTGGCTTTGACTTGACTGTATTTCCCATGAAGACCTCGAGGAAGGTGGTCCGAGCCGAGCGCGTAAGTTGCTCATCAGGATTGCCAAACACATTGACCAACACCCGGACAAGACCGGATGCTAAAAGCTCGGAACTGGTGACGCTCTCTAGGACATTGGAGTCAAAATAAGAAGCTAATTTTTCGAAGAGAACTCTGCCCCGCCCAGGGGAGAGGTCGGTAGCGGTACGCTTGAGGAAGAAATCTTCGAGGTCAGTGGCAAGCTTTGAAAGATCGTTGAGAATGACATTCGCCCTGTCCCTCATAGTCTGGTCGTGTTGGTCACTCTCACGAGCCTCCAAGAATTTCTTTGCCACATGACGGATCCGCGACTTCATCGAGTGGCCATCGGAAGATAGTCGGTAAACAGGTGCATCGAGGGACATCGTGGATCCCCGAGAGCTAACCGGCGATGCATCATCTCTGTGGATTGCTTCGTGGTCATTCTCTTCCTCCTCATCATCATCACCGTCATCATCACCCTCGCCGTCACCGTTCTCTTCGTCCTCTTCGTCATCTGAGGTCTCTCCATCCCTGTCATCGTCCTCATCATTGCTGGAGTCATGCCTGGCCTGATCGGCGGTATTTCCTGTGTCATTTGCTTCGGTAAGAGTTGTGTCGCCCTCGCTATTCCGATTGTTACTTTCGACTGGAGGGTCTTGCTCGTTAGCTAAGGCAGTGATCTCTGCAATGACTCCCTCGCGATAGAATTGGTAATGGAACACGTCATCAAGACGGCTCAGTAGCAACTCAGTAGCTTGAAGAGCCAGCATGACCAAAGTTGGGTGATCCTGCTGAGACAAGATTGATGCCATAAAAGATGCATATGGAACAGATGTTAGTGCCTCGGCAAGAATATCCTTGTCCAAATTAGAAAGCATCTTAAGTTGTGCCGTCAAGACTTTTTGTCGGACACTGAGATTCACTGTACTAGAGAACGCATCCGTCAAAGTAGGGAACAGGATAAGTGCAAACCGTCTGACCTCTTCCTTGCACTCCTCCAGTAAGGCGATCCGCTTATCGTTAGAACCACTGCTATCATCTGATGAAGAGGTGTTTGCTTCCCGGGAAGCATTGAGCTCTACAAAGTCGCCGCAAACGGGATCTGCGTTCCGGGGAAGGCTGGGAAGTAGCTCGCAGATGACATTGAGTGTTTCAACGATTTGCTCCCGGGGTCGATGGATCAGGGCCTGCATAATAACCACGCTATCGAGTTTCGAGGCAACATCCTCAGTTCCGCTTGGGGGGGATACACCAGTCAGAATTTGATAGAGGGTCTCGACCACATTGAGCTTGAAGAGTTCAGCCGACAGCTTGGGGCTTGCACGGGCGGTAAATGCCAACACTCGCAGAAATTGAGTGTGGATGTTGGAACCAATCAGGTTCGTACTGCCAGGGTGAAGGAGACGTAACACGACTCGGAGCAGTGGGACGCTGACGAGCTCCTCGAGTTTGTCTGCATGGTCTTTGAAGCTCTCAACAATGCCGGAAACGCAAAGGGCTGCTTGTTCCACAACTCGTTGGTCATTGCTATCCAGGACATTTAGGAGAGTTGGCATAACATCCCGAACAACGGGAAAAGAGTCGTCCGGAATATTACGGCAGCAGTTGGCAGCAGTGGTTACCGCAGTTCTCTGCGTGCTTGTGGGAAAGAAGTCTAGAAAGGAGAGGCAAGCTGTCAAGCCGCCCTCGCGAACAATGCTGGCAGGATACTCAACAGAGATCTTCTCCAGAGTGCTTAGAGCTTGCTCGGCCAGGTCGATGAATGAAATCTCCAGGAGCTTTTGGCAAAGCACAGGTACCGCATTGCCATATACAACATTTGCCACGCTGGACGGCAGGGCTTCCATCAGATTAGCTAGGCAACGGCATGACACAAGCATGATCTCCGGGCTTTCCTCTTTGTTCATCAATGCCACAAGCTCCTTTACGAAAGCATCGGGTGAAAAATGGCCAGATAAGTTGTCCTCATTCGACACAAGCAGTATTTCGGAGAGCTCCTGCAACGCTATCAGCTGGACTGAAAGATCGTCTTGGCGGAGGCTATTTAGCAGATCCCGAAGTCGAGAGGTGAATCCGGACATGATGCCGCTCAGTGCTCGTAGAGTTCCTGAAAGCCCGGCTCCGCCCGGACCGCCGAATGCACCGAACGGATCATCTTCATCATCGTCTTCATCGTCCTCGTCGTTGTCATCATCATCGTCGTCCTCCTCCTCCTCGTCATCATATCGTCGATCTTCGTCATCGTCATCTTCACTATCGTCTTCGCGGGAAGGGTTCTCGGTTGGTGGAGGAGGGCCGTTATCCTGAGGATCATCTGTCCCAGTCATTGCGGTGTCGCGGTCTGAGGTGTTGCTGTGTCTTTTTGATCTGCGTGTTGACGAGGAAGTAGCGGAGGGGTTTGAACCTATGAGGAGCCAATGTAAGTATGTACAGAATGACAGGCAAGGCTAGTTCCACACAAACCTTGAGCACCACTTGCCGGCTTCTTGCTTCGACTCGATTTCCTGCTCGAAGAGGCTGGCTGAGTTGTCGTACTGCTGTTGTTTCTCGGAGGAGGCCGGTTCGGGCCACTTTATAAGTAAGTATGATATCATAACCTTGATTTCATCTCAAATGAAGAAAGTTTCACTTACTCTGAGAGATCCATGGCGTCAGACGCCTTTGCTTTCCTTTGGACTCTCGTTGACACAGAAGCACCTGTAGAAGAGGTGCCAGTCGGTGGGATCTTCTGTCTCTTGGACTGTCGACCCGAAGGCCCAGGAAGTGTACTTGGGCTGGTCTGGCTCCTGGCCTGGTCCGGAGGAGGGGGTTCTTCCGCTTCCTCGTCGACGACGGCGTTGTTCTGGAGTTATTCGAGGTTTCTGTAGAAGTGGTACCGTCCGTGGTAGTCGAAGGGACAGGTGCACCCGAGGGACGCGCTACCTGGCTGGCTGCTTGGCGAGCAGATGATCTAGTGATTCTGAGAGGCATGAGTAACGAGGTATCGGAGGCCACGAACAGACACGGCTGACGAAGCAAAGCAGGGGTATTTAAAGAAAATGAGACAATGGAAGGATGTGCTATGAGGCTGCACTTTGATGCGTGATCACCACAACCACACGTCTGAAGCTCAAGACTCAAATCCCACTGGAAGCCTCGAGCACATGGCGCAGTATGTTGTGCAAGGCTGGGGTGTGATGGAAAGAGAAGGGGAGAAGAAATGTTGAGAAAAAGTGAAGAGGGAAGGAAAGCGACAAAAAGTATAGCGACCGCCTTGTATCAGTAGATAGGAAGGAAGGATAGAAGAAAAGTGGCCCGCCAGGCAGGAGAAAAGATGTTGAATGTAACCAGGGCCCTGTGGCTTGGGATAAACCGTAGTGAATCAAACTATGGAACAGCTAGGGTTTCGGCCCATAGTCAATCGGATGGGAGACACTGGCAAAGCTAATAGCGTCCAGACAGGTGCATGTGAGCGAGCATCAAGGTCGGAGGCGGGTTGGGTAGAGGGCCTGGTGCTGGGTTGGATGGATGGAGGAGAGACAGCCCGGGACCCAAGGCTGCGTGCGGTGTGGACGTATGTAACGCAGGGGCAGCGGCATAAGGTAAGCGACAGAAAGAGATGAATGATTAGGGCTGGTAGGATAGGACGGGACGCAAGTAAAGCAGGCAGGCAGCGAGAGAAGCAACTTGGACCTGGGCAAATGCGGGAATCAAGGTTCACCTACCGTTGAGAGCCTATGGGAGACGCTGCAGCTGGTCTCGCCTGGGGGGGAAGTCGCGCTTCGTTCTCAGCTGCCGATGTTTGTTCTGCCATGCCCAGACTACGCCATCAGGAGGGAAGGCACGACGTTGACCAGCAGCGGGGGAGAGGCAGGGCAGGCACGGGACGGAGCGGCGTTGGGCGTCTTGCGCTTTCGGAGGTGGTTTGCGGGGGAGAGTCGGTGATGTCGAGAGGGTCCTCAGTGCTGCCTGAGATCACGCTTCGCTGCCTGGGTCGCAGCGAGGTTTGGGTATCGTCGTGGGTATGGGATGCAGCGGCTGTATGGCGAGCGACGGTCGGCGGATTATCGGTGCCACATATGGGAAGAGAAAATGTGTAAAAAGAGATGATCGTGCGCCGGAGCTGACTTTGGCTGCATTGGCAGCGCTGTACAGTATGTAATCCGACTTAATGCCACTACGTGCATGGCATGCCCGCTATAAGGGAAGTGGTGGCGTGTGTCCTATCTTGTATTGTGCAAGGCAGCGCCCCCCGGTCGCACTAAGGCCAGGACGTCTTTAGAGCTTCAGCCTCCCTAAATCCACTATCTCCCGACGGCCCACCAGCAAGGGTAGGTTTCTATCTGTGCCGATGACACTATGGCAGTCGGACGGGGTATCTGCATTTGCACATGTACCGAGTCCCTATTTACCACGCAGCTCTCCCAAGCGCCCAAGACGGTCTAATTCTGTCCCAATTTTGAAGTGTATATGTCATCAGCCGGATACCGGTAGGTAAGCTCTAGCTGCCAGCCACCAAAGGTTGGCGGGGTTGCCCTCCACAGAGCCCACTGATAACGCAAACCCAGAAATCATGGGCCAAGGCCCTCTGGGTAATTTCTGGTGCAAACCTTGAGGGCAACGCCAAAATTAGAGCAAGGGCGATCAATGAGCTGTACCAGAACATGGGATGTTGAAAAGCATAGTACTACTCATGTCTCACCTGGCGACCGCGTTCAATACTCTGTGTTACCCACGGCCTTGCTGGCACTATAACATATTTCCCGCAATATTTTGTTCAGCCCAACTTCTTTGTTGATTTCTGGTTGTTTGTTTACTTTCAATTCTTTAGTGCCGGCCGGAAGGTTTGTGGTTAGCTATCTAGATGCAAATTCATTGGGAGTAGATGGCCGAATGCAGCCAACAGCTGGAAACCACGGCCGTATGACCATGCCATCCATCCACAAGCCCGTATCCCCTGACCGCTTTTGCAGGAGATCACTTGGCCAACTTTCTGCTAGGCATTCTCTTCCCGCATGCCACGTTAGGCTACGATGGCACGGCATAACAAACACTCCATATGCACTATCAGACAGTCGCCGTGGGTAAGTGGCGGGCTTACAGGCAGCATACTTTGTACCTTATCGTGCAAAGAATTATCGTTACAAGTCGGTTTTCCTCCTGGAGGCTTTGTTTGATTACGGTGGTACAAGCAAGGATATTCGTACGCCGTCGTCTACCGTTGTCAAAAATTGGGTATTATTAAACTTCTTTGCTCTGCTTCACCTTATATCTGTTTGCTAAGTTGTCTTGCGTACTCTAATCTTTTTTCAGGCTCTCCTTACCACCGTCGTATTCTGCCACATCATATTCGTTTGGATACTTGTCGATGACTTCGCGCAGCTTCTTCATCTGCTTCTTCAAGTCCGGAGTCAGGTTCTCATAAGTATCCTCGAACATGTAGCTCAAGGGGGCTTCTTCTCCTTCTCGGCCTCACTAATGCCCTTGAGAATCTCCTTTCGTAACCGGTCCCTGGCCTCCTTCTCCTTGGCATCGTCCCACATCCCGTTGTTTTCCATCCACTTCCTGAGTCGCGTGATGGGGTTGTCGCGACGCTTCCAGTCCTCAACCTCTACCCGTGCACGGTATGCAAATGAATCATCAGATGTGCTGTGGTGGGACACTCGGTAGGTCAGGGCCTCGATTAGAACGGGCTTGCCGCCATCCTCAACGGCGATTTGTCGGGCTCTCTTGACTGCCTCCCGAACAGCCCAAATGTCGTTGCCATCCACTCGGATTGTATCAATGCCATATCCAATTCCTCGGCTTGCAATGCCATCACCGCGATACTGGTCTAGAGTGGGGGTGGAAATAGCATAACCGTTATTGCGGCAAATGTAGATTATAGGACAGGAACGAGTTGCGGCGATGTTGAGCCCTGCGTGGAAATCAGCACCGCTTGCTGCGCCCTCGCCGAGGTAAGCGACTGTGATAAGAGGTTTTGAGCTAGGGTCTCGAAGTTTAGCCATTCTTTGGGCATACGCGCTGCCTGCAGCATGTGGTAACTGGGTGCCAATTGTCGATGAGATAGTATGCTGTGATGATGTTAGTACTGCCTACATATGCGAGATCAAATTATGTGATAGTTCAGGACCTACAATATTCAACTCTTTGCATCCATAGTGGATAGGCATATTTCTGCCTCTCCCGCTATCTTCTCTGTTGGCAAATAGCTGTGCCATAAATTGCCTAGTGGTAAAGCCTCTCTCACGGAAGCATCCTTGTTCGCGATACTGGCAGAAGATGACATCTTCTCTGTCTAGCACACTGGAGCTGCCAACAGGGACAGCTTCTTCTCCAGCGCTGACCATGTAAAAGCTTAGACGGCCCTGTCGCTGTGCATCAAACATGATGACATCCAATATTGAGATATAGACCATGTCTGTATATAGCTTCACGATTGTTTCCTCGGGGATATCAGGCTTGAATGATGGGTCGACAATAGTGCCATTTTGATCGACAACTCGGTAGGTTGGCAAGGCTGTCCATTCTTGCGGGTGCTGGAACTGAAGAGTATTGGTGAAGGCACTCTTCAGTGCACCTGGGAAGGATACAAAGTCCGATTCCGGTCGCTGAGAAATGCTGCTCGCAGAGCGAATCGATCTGTAGAAGCTAGAAGTCGGTAGGGTTCGTGCTGCGACCGCTCGATAGAGGGAGGCGTTCCGTAACGCGCGAGCCTTCATTGTGAAGGTCTTGTTAGTGTGTGTGTCTGGGGCGAGTTTGAATAAGACGACGTCGACAGGGCTGAATTTGTGTACCAGAGGTGAATAGATCAGCAGGAAGTATCCTTCGAGTGGCGCCTCAAAGAGGTAGGTTATTGCCGAGATGCTGGTACGGTCTAGCACAGCGCCGAGTACGTCAAGTAAAGTAGTCAGCTGAGCCGACAGAAAGCGAGCCGAGGGAGACCGCAACAAACCATCGCCGTTCCTGGGCGTAACTCGCTGAACCTTCAACCGAAACCCGCCAAATTAAGGATCCTAATTTATAGCGGCTAATTACCTCGACCAGGCAATACTTCTGCCACGTACTGCAGAGAAGAAAAGGGATTGACTCCCGACGGGAAAGAGTCTCAGACAATCATTCACAATGACGAGAGTGCCGAGCCCCACCTCCGCATTCTCTTATCGATAAGCACCCACCTCCGGATTTGCTCCTCGCTATTCTAGGCCGACGAACTAGGGTCAAGTCAAGGCAAATTCTACTGGAGTATTGCCAGTCGAGGGAATCGAGCTAAGATGGAATAGTATCCTCTCGATCCTTCTCAGCATTCAATTCTCTATCTACGCTGAATTCCAAGCATGAGCACACTGGCTTTCCTGAAGCAAATCTTGTCGATGACTGAACAATGGGAAACATGAATTGGCTAGACAGATACGAAATACTAAATTACAAGCAAAGCGCAAGAAGCTTTGGCTTTTGCGCCCTGGTGGGCGAGGGTAGTTCGGGAGAAACAGGTCACATTACACAGGAGTTTCATGATGGCATCCATTTACAGCAATCGCGACTTTTCAGTAAATCAATTTACCATAAGCCGTCACCAACAGCCGTTAGCTTCTATGATTTCTACAGTGGAAGTCTCGATGCGAGTGTCAGAATTCGGTCTATATCATTCGTTACTTTTAAGTAATTTACATTTATTGTACAACGAAACATAGCTGCCCCAGTGCTCAGAGGGGTTTGATGCCACGATGAATAGCCGCAATGCCGCCTGTCAAGTCCTCGTACCCCTTTCCAGCAACTTCAAAGCCGGCATCCACAATCATGTCGCGGAAATCCTCCTGGCTTGGGAAGCGCTCAATGCTTTCCACCAGATATTGGTAGCTGTCACGGTCGCCAGCCACGAGCTGGCCGATCAGAGGGATCGCTCCGAACGACCACTGCTTGTAGACGGCATTGAATAGCGGGTACTTGTCCACCTTTGAGAACTCGAGGCAGGCAAACACACCACCTGGCTTCAGGACGCGGTGAGCCTCCCGTAGAGCGGCAGGGATGTTGGAGAAGTTTCGGATACCAAAGGACACAGTGTATAGGTCGAGCGAGTTATCTTCGACCTTGGGCGGCAAAACCTCAGCATTGGCCTCTAGGAAGGAGAGGTTGGCCTGGTGGGTGGCAGGGAGGGCAAGGGATCGCTGGCGGCCGACAGCGAGCATGTCGGGGTTGATGTCGGAGACGATAATCTTTACGTTGGGATTGCTGTTGTAGCTTTGTGCGTGCTGCTGCATCCGGAAAGCAATATCACCGGTGCCGCCAGCGACATCAAGGATGGTCTGTGGGTTTCCGATAGGGGTAGTCGCTCCTGGGTTCAATGAAGACACAAAATGGTCCCTTCACACATGTTAGCAAGAGCCATTGGACGGTGAAGAAGGATCGGTGTGCGTACTTCCAGAGCCGATGAACCCCAAGAGACATTAAGTCATTCATCTTGTCATACGATTCTGCGACGCTCGTGAACACTCCCGCAACACGTTGCTGCTTCTCGGATTCTGTGACGGTCTCATATCCAAAGTGTGTCGGCCGATCGCCCGTAGGGGTCTGGGTGGAGGCGAGGACGACTCGCGATGTGCTAAACGGGCGTGCCAGGTTGGTACTGGGGCGTATGGAGCATCTTGAGATGCTCCCATAGATCCTCGAAGCAGGCCGCACTGCCATTTTGAGAGGAATTGAAGAAGCTCCGGTGGTGGAGCTTGACTGGTGTGGAAGCTGATTTGTTGCGTGATGGCGGAATTCTTGACAAGGCTGAGGCCGAGAATTTGCGACATGACTGAGTGGGGCGCCACCATGTTCCCTGTGTTCATCAGCCTTGTAGTCCACCCACATCCTCAGGACAGATAGAACGACTGAAATGGCCCTTTTCTATGTAAATTAGACTCTGGATTCACCAGAATCTCCTTGCTGAACTTTTTGACGGTGGCCCACAAGTGCTTGCACGAATGATCTGATCTGGGACTTGAAAAACCAACAAACCAGTGCGACGAGTACGAACAGGCATAGAATAATCACAGCCAGACTGGCAGCCGGTGATATCATACTCACGAAATAAAACTCCTCAATTTCGGAGTGAATGGCAGTGGGGATTTTACGCCTTGATTTCGGGCAGGTTCTCTCGAGAAAGAAATGTCGAAGAAATCGAAGTTGGCATGGGATGATGGTGGTGTTGGAGTTTGGAGAGAAAAAGTTCACGAATGACTTGTGGATTATTGGGAAGTACGCTACCTACCTAGGTAGGTAGCTATGTAGCAAGTCAGAAGGAATACGTATTGTCTAGCAACCGATGGTGCTGATAACTGCGGACAGCCGTTGACTGCTGTGTGGGCAGGCTCTGTTACCTACGGGTTGGCATCACTAAATCACTGCAGATGGAAAAGAGTGTATGAGATGTAGTGGATTCACAGAGGCCCCGTGCCATAATCACAAAGGACCTATTCTATCCTCTTCGCACTAAACTCCAAGCAAGTCAAAGCCACCTCAATGTCAGAGCGCCACGGCTTCGACATCTCATTAAGTACACATACACAGAAACTGGAAGCTCAGCCTAGAAGTTTTAATCCCCCTTCCGAGCCCAGCGCAATGACCACCAGGGGTGAATAAAGGAAAAATGAATCAACACCCCGCAAAAGAGTAGATGCCGGATAAAAGAGCACGATGAATCAAGTAAAGAGGATGAGTTCGTTAGGACGAAGCATCAACACATGTCCACGTCCTTACTACTAATCTTGACCAGGAGCAGGTGAGGATGCGCCAGTCTCACCCTTCACACCACCTCTTCCACGGCCGCCACGGCCTCTCTCACCTCCACGACCACCTCGGCCGCCTCGACCGCCGCGGCGATTGCTCTCTGAGTCACTCGCACCGCCGCCAGCGCTTCGGTAGCCGCTAGTAGTAGTACCGCCACGGCTGCTGCTTCCCCAGTTTCCAGCGCCTCCCCGGTTGCTGAAGTTCTTGCTTTCGCGATGCTGGAAGATCTTGACGAGGGGTTTTGAACGATCCTCCTGGGTACGTGTCTTGACGTCCTCGGGCAGTCTTGCAAGGGCAGCATCACGTTCCTCAACGGTCTTGAAATGGACCACCTTATTTTGGCTACTCAAGCCGCCCCATTTCTCGATCTTGACAATCGTGGCTTTATCTTCTTCGGCGAACAAATCACGGCACTGTTCCTCACTGTTTACATTCATAATGAAAAGACCGATGATATCGGAAAAGGTTGATTTAGTAGGGGCGGGTGAAGACGCTGTCTCCTGGCCATTGGTAGATCCATTGGCTGCTGCAGGTGTCTTCTCAGCGTCCTTGGTGGCGCTGCCGGGAGGGTGAGGAGTTGTCGACTTGGGGGGACCAGTCAAGGGAGTAGCGACGGCAGGCTTGGGTGGCTGGGCCGATGAGGCTTGTCGGCTGGCTGGGGGTGGAGCAGACGATTGTGTGGAGGGAGGAGCCGGTGCAGGAGCGTTGGCGGGGGATGCTGTCGATGCCGGAACAGCAGGCGGAGCGCCGGCCTGTTGCTTCACGCCTCGGTGAGAGAAGTTGAATCCCTGGGCACGCATTTCGGTACCGATTCTGCCATCCTGGATCTCAAGCACAAGATATCCAAAGGCAGCATCGGCAAGATTGAAGTTCCACATATTTTTGAATGCGCTCTCGTCAACCTGACCCAAGGCCCCAGTTCCAGATACCGGGCCGCCAAAGGGATTGCCTCCCGCAGCAGTTGAAGGCATCTTTTCGACAATTTGAAGAGCATTCTTGAGCAAGTTCTGCTGGGCCTCGTTCTGTTGGATAGCAGGCTCGACCTCCCCCTTGACAGTATCCCAGACATCATTGAAAGATGCCTTAGAAGCAGCGAGCTTGCCTCGATAATGATCCAGCGTTGGGTTGACACTAAACTCGTTGTAGGAGCTTCCGTAGCGGAAATGGAGACCAGCGGACACGGAGAAATCGGCCTTGAGGGTAACGGAGAGCTGGTTCAGGATACCCTCACGGGCAGGCGAGGCATGCGTCACGAAAACTCGAGTCTCGGTAGGATCGTAGACCCTGTGCGCTGTATCAATAAGCTCACCCATCTGAAGAAGCGTAGTCCACATGGTTCCCTGGCCTCCAGCAATAGTAGTGCGGCCTTCTCCGTTGTCAAATAGCTTGTGCATTACCACGGCACCACCCAGGCCCAGAAGTCGCAGCTTCACACCACCGATCTCAAGAAGCATTGATCGAGCCTCATCGATGATGTGCAGATTTGGTACCCGATATTCGGCAGACCGGAATTTTTCAAGAACTCGCACATCTTCGCAGGCACCCCAAACAGTATAGACGGGGACCTCAAGCTTGAGCTCTCCAGAGAGGAGCAGGGATAGTTCGGATAGTGGGAGCTCGCTGGGAGCAAATCTGCTCTTGACAGGACCGGGACCACCTTGTTGAATAGCCTTCTTGACAGGCTCCGAGATTAAAGGCGAGTATTGAGCAACATGCTTTAGCGTCTTCTCGGCAATGCGCTCTAGAGATGTATCATCGTAGAACCCGAAGTCACCGGTGTGGATAATGTGATCGGCTCGAGCTTGCTTGGCTAAATCGTTGAGAGACCGCAGATTTCCTGTCGTCAAAAAAGATCAGCGGGCTTTCCGTCGTAAAATATGAGACGCATTCAAGCCATACCTCGTACGTCGGCAATACACAGAACTCGGATTGGACCGGTTTGGATGACACGACCCTGGTTCGGCAGGAGGGGTGCAGCACCAGGGGGGAGACCACTCGCGCCGTTCTGGAGGTAGCCTGGATTGTTGTACGATCGCGGCTGCTAGGTGTTAGCGACATAGTCAAATGTAGATGGTCGTGGAGCGAAGAAGATTGTGGTGTCGGTTCATGTGGAGGCAGGGGGGTGCGAGGGAGCCATGCGACAGAACGCTACGCACGCAAATGCATGGTAAAATGAAGTTCTCGATAGCGAGCGCAGCTTAGGTTCGCCGGAGAGGCCAAGTAAACGCGTCCTTCGGAATGCGTGGCTGGCCGAAAATGTCGAGCACACATTGAAGGTGGCCATTATAAAGGAGCTCGAGGCAGAAATGAATCAATTACTCACAGCAGCCATGCTTTCAGTAGATTTCGTACACGGCAGAGGACAGAGGCTCTTGTCGGCCAAAGGGAGGAGAAAAGGAGACGGAAGTGAGGATTAGGAAGAGTCGTGATGGGTATCAAAGAAAACAGGAGGTGAGAGGGCAGGAAGGGCAAGTCAGATCTCAGACTCTTCTCAAAGGCGCTCTAGCTTGGCTGGCAGGTTGGAGATAATTTTCTGGATTAGCCCAAGAAGTCGCGACGCAAGGCCTTACCTAGAATGGCTTAGCGTCTAGCAACAACAAGCTGTTCAGTTACCATCAGTACGCACAGGCACTTCACCCTCGCTTATTAGTCAGCAGCGTGAATGCAATGTCTCTTGTCCCCAAGCCGGCTAGATGGCCACTCTGCACGCTTGGGCAAATGCTAGCTGCTGTCAATGAGAAGAGCAAGCCGTTTCCTTCAACAAACGTTTGCATATGTGTCCTTGTGCGATCAATCTCCCAAAAGCTTGCGGCAAAGTTTACACAACGAACCAGGAATCATCCCAAGTGGCAGCACACAATAGAATCAGACGCTTATTATTTCTTGGGCATCCTATCGTACCATATATTCAAGGTGGCCCAGGCTCGGGCTCATGCCGAGTCTTTTTCAGATATCTATCCGGTCCCTTCCCCGAAAAAGAATGACGCGGCGGGAGAGTAGGGAACAAACACCATTGTTATGCCCATCGCGTATGCATGTCCAGTCGCAATCCCGTGTGAGAAATCTTGACAACTTGATGGGGGGAATATGTGTCAAGACAAGTAGTGACGTCTAAAAGAAACCAAGAAATAAACTGAAGACTGAAGATGCGAATAATTGCAGAGCCGTACCTCACGCTTGAGTTCAAACCACACGCCATCTCCGTCGCTAGTCCCTATGATACCATCGTTGATCTCAACATAAACCTGCAAATACACCCGAATACCACCGCCCAAACCCCAAAAATAAACTCCGCCAAATGCTTAGTGTAGATTTTGCTTATCAAAGCACCGTATACGATCTCGACAAGTTCGCCACTGGCCTGCCAAGACCGCCGTCGCCAGAAATGGCTGTATATAGTTGGAAACCTAAAAAGAACAGAATCCGCGCTGAGTTTAGAGCCAATTGTTGTCGTTGTTGTTGTTATTGTTATCGCCACTACCATGTAGTCACCACATATTATTGTCTCTTCCATCACGACGTTGATCATTGTCGTGATATTGGTAATAATCCTTCATCTCGTGACCGTAGGAGTCTGTACCCTCATAACCATAGTCCTGTTGACGGCTTTGTTGGTGATGGTTATCAGTTCCGTGCTCATCTTCATATATTTGAGCGTCATCAACGTAGTCCACCTCTTCGTTAGCCCCGGCCTCACTGTATGTCACGGCAGACTGTTCACCTTGTTAGCTAATGTCAACGAGGGGAGCAAAAGACACTTACTCGATGATAATCAAAGTCGTACTGGTCCAGGTCTTGTCCATTTTGTCCTGCCTGCATCTGCTGCTGGGCCAAATACTCCTCCTCTTCCCGTTTTCGTCTGGCCTCTTCCTCAAGACGTTTCTGCTGGGGGGAGACGGGGACGTTCATGTTGGGATGCATCGCTTGAACGATTGCCAGATAGCTGTACATGAAGTTGCTGAGCAGTACCTGGCTTAACAGCGGGCGTCGAGGGTTTGCCAGTTTAATATGTGCCATTCGATAGATAGCCCGCTCCTCCAAGAGGGGAAACCGAGTCCAGTGATAGTCGACATCGGGCTCCAAGGGTTTGACGACAGGGGGTTCGGACGGGACTCGGAGATGCTGGGACTTCTTGCTGTGCCTGTCCTTCTCTTCCTTCTTCTTGCTGCCTCCAAAGATGGACGAGAAAATGCTGGAATCCTTCTCCTTCTTCCCGTCACTCTTTCGGTGGCCATCCTTTCTCCGATCATCTTGAAGTTTGCTATCCACACTATCCCGATCCAATACGACGCTCTCGCGACCCTTGATCGCCGTCTTATCGATCGACGTCTGTATGACGTCCAGCCGTACATTATCTTGCGCTCGCTCAACAAGTGCCTTTGTTCTTGATTTCTTGCCTTCTTCTTTCTTTTTCTCCTTGTCCTCACTGCTGCTTTTGAACCATTTCCATGCGCTGCTTGTTGATTTGGTGGACGCAGAGTCGTCATCCTTATCCTTCTTTGACTTCTTTTTCTCGTCCTGACTGTTGAAGGTGGGAATGAAAGCCAGGCTATCAGTTCTTGAGGAGCTGTTCCCGCCATAAGAATTAGAGTTCCCTGCAATCTGTTCATTCAAATTCTGTGAAGCATTAGGTGATGGCTTTGTGTATTGCTGAGAAGGAGATGCATTCTGGCTCAGTTTGCGTCGAGACGACTTTGGTGGCAACTCGGAAGGAATAGGATCATGGGCAGGTTCTGATTGTGATGGGATTGGTGAGCGCACTGAACCCTCTCGGGGAGGTGAGCCAATTTCTTTGTCTTGTTCCACCGCAGCCTCGGAAGGCCGTGGGCTATATTCGGAAGCTGAAGCATATTTCGCTGGCTCATGTGACTCTTGAGACGACGCCTGCGTGGGCGGCCGCTCAGCTCTTGGCGAGGGGCTGTCAAGTGCATTTGAGGACTCCGCAGATTCTCGAGTAAGCTCAGGTGAACGAGCTGGGGATCTTGACTGTTCTTCGGAAATGGGCTCTGTTTGTACTCTCATAATCGCATGTCCTGGTGGAGCTGGAACTGGGGGGATTCCCGAGTCCTCGCTCTCCTGGTGACGGTGCCCTACGCGTCTTGAGAAAGGCCTTTCTCCGCGTAAACTTCCACCTTTGCGGTATTGGGTCCTGGTAGATCTTCGAAGACCCATGCCGGGAGGCATTGGCAAAATAGGCCTATCATCAGGGTTGCCTTCCGCGCCATCGCTGGCAGCCTGGGATTCTTGAGCGAGCCTTTTCACAGCTTTGGTTGGGTCCTTGACAAGGTCCTCTAAACTGAGTTCGGAGTTCTGTCGTTCTCGTTGTGATCTTTGTCGTTCAAGTCTTTCAGCACCATCAACATATCCCGAGGCACCCTGGCCTGTATTATTCACAATCTGCCTCGAAAGCTTTGACTTTTGTCGCCTCAGGGACTGACCCACGCCTAGTGATGAGCCTGAATTGCTGGGGCCGAGATCTCCGTCACCCAATCCCATATCTCTCGACTTCCTACGTATCGATTGGACTCGAGTTTCAAGAAATGACTTGAATTCCGTGGGTGCTAGTTCCGGATGAACTCGCGCGGGCACCCAGAGTAAACGTGAAGGATCGGCCTCATCATCATCACCAGTTGGTGCAACCAGGGGAATGCTCGAGAGAGACATTTGAGGCATGTCCGGATCTTTGATATTCCCCACATCCATTGACATCCGCCTGAGTGCTTGTAGATTACTTAATTCCTGGGCAATGTCGTTCGCATTATCGATGTTTGTGAGCGTGTATTGAGAGGTAGCCGCATCCGTTTGCACGTCTCGGAGAGACAGAGGTGGTGATCGTGGTGATTTTGGACCATTTTCAAAAGAGCCTTTACGTTGTTGACCCTGGAGCATCGCTGGAGGCGACTTTTTGAGACTGCCCCGTTCACCGTTGAACAAGGGCGATGTTGGCTCTGACGCCGCCCTATTTGTTTGTCTCGACGCATCGGGTGACAAAAGATCTCTGTTTTGTGGTACAAAATGGATTTGTTCGGAGAAAGGCGAGCCGCCAATGAAACTCAACGGTCTATTCATGTTGTCCGCCAGCGGTGATTCATCTTCGTCGCCGTAGAGTGTGCCAATCGCTTCAGTAACATGATGGCTAGGATCCGAGATGGAGAGTTGACTAGCATGACCGCGCCGGTTGGCGAAGCTGCCGCCAACCTGACCGCCGAGCCGAGGTGAGGTCTGTATAATTCCGCAAATTAGCCTCGATGACCACTCAACATATGGCAAACTACCATGGCGCAGAACAGGTGTTTCGGCAGACAATTCATCCGGGATAAGAGAACATTTGGAGGAAAATGAAAAGGCCTGAAACGCATTCCGATTTCTGCCCGGTCGGGCTGTTGCATGGAGCATCATTAGGATCACTCACCATCATCGAAAATGAGGACGAGCCTCACGAGAGGCTAAGGCGCTGGCAGTTCCCCTTCACAGACAGCTGGGTCCTACAGCTCCTAGATACGACGGTGAAGTTGTTTCAGCCCGTTCATGGGCAGAGCGTCACCACAGGAAAGTGGGCGCACACCTGTTGTTGAAATCGTTGAGAAGGGAAAGGTCGAACACCTCCTTTTGTCGTTTACTTCGCCTATGATCGCATGGAGATGGTGATGGTCCAGATGCCAAGAGACCTCGAGATCGGCGGAGAGAGATGTTGGCGGTCGTCGTCGAGTCGGATACCGATATTCCGCGGTTGTAGAATGTCAATATCGGTTGTTGACTCTCGATACTGGGTGGCCGTGATAAGTCCGTATGCTCGCCAAGTGGATATGGATGTCAGATGAGTTACCTGGATGAGGCCAAGGGTGACAATTGGCTGCTCCGCATTAGCGCGCGCTCTTAGCGAAGGATGCCAGCTTCAGGCAGGTTTTGGTGCTGTCAAGCCTGGGTCCAGTCACGTGCAGCTCTCTTCAGCGGATCGAGGTATCTGTCATGCGCTAAGTCTTGATGCCCCTCCATTGCTTCAGGTGGTAATTTGGGTCCGGTAATTGCAGTACCACTCAGGCTGTTGGGCGCCCAAAGAGCCGTCTAGTCCGAAACCTGAACTCATGCGCGCCAAAGTACCTCGTATTATTTTCCACCATGGGACGAAACATGAATCTTCATGACCACGCTCTTAGTGGTGTTCACGAGGACATTAAGCACAATACATTAGTAAGGTCCCCAGGTGATTCCAGTAAACCCTCGATAAGACAAAAGTGAAGCAGTCAAAATGAAGTCTCTCGCGTCCTGCCCTTGTTGGCGGCAAGCATTCCTGGTCTACTTGCGACCAATCGGAGACGCTCTTCAACTGTTTTGCACCTACGTAATGTCCTAATGCATACCTTGTCTTGGATCATTTTGCTTCTTCAGGCAGCCTGTCGAACCCTGAGCAATGCAAATAATTCATTCGAGTTTTCGTACAAGTATAGGTTCCTAGGCAATAATAAAATATGTCAGCGAACGAGAGACGCGATGCTCTAGTTCAAGAAATTTCCTAGCACTGTAACTTCACCATATTCCCTCCGATCCTGCTTCTACTTCATACTTCAACATGCGCGCAAGTGGCCCTAACAGTTTCTAAGTCTCCGCCTGTATACTCCATTGCAATAGCTGGCAATACCTCCAAGAAACTTCAACATTTTTAGGCTTCACTATGCTTTCCAATAATAAACCAAGTGGTATTTCCGCTCCAGTCTGCGAAACTTAGCAGCAGGTTTGCAATGACACCATGCATTCGATTTTTCGCACGGCACAAGTTAATTTCATGCAGTGCAGTACGAGGGACAAGTAAGATGCCGTGTTATTTTAGTTTTAAAGAACGTACACTGGGCTTATCAGTGAGTTATATCTAACAAATAAGTCATACACAGTCTGTTCCAACAGTCTACTTCTTAGCCTCCTCCTTCTTCTCCTCTGGCTTTGGTGTGGGCAATTTGAACGACTCGGGTGTCCGGGTTTCACCTGGCCCAACCTGTTCCCAAACACTAGAGCCACCCTCGAAGTTTCGGAAAGCCTGGGTGAGTTCCAACGGTTCGGTGACAATACGTTTCTTCTCCTCATCGTAGCGAATCTCGGTGTAGCCGGTAAGAGGGAAGTCCTTGCGTAGGGGGTGGCCTTCAAAGCCATAGTCTGTCATGATGCGGCGGAGATCCGGGTGACCGGCGAAGAAGACACCAAACATGTCATATACCTCACGCTCGTACCAATTGGCACCGCCAAACAAGCTGGTGATGCTAGGGACGGGAGTAGCCTCGTCGGCGTATGTCTTGACTCGGATTCTAGAGTTGTGGCGAACAGAAAGAAGGTTGTAGACAATTTCGAATCGGTTGTCCCGAGTCGGGAAGTCGGCAGCTGTGACAGCGCTAACTTGTGTGAACTCGGCAGCGGTGTTATCTTCAAATAGAAAAATTAGTTAACACACCTAAATGAATCATTCTTGTGCACTAACATTTCAGGAAAGAAAACACCGGGATGACGCCTGAAGGCGAGATGTAGATCGTGAGCTCGTCCTTCCAGACCGAGAACTGCTGGACATATTTGGGAAGGCAACCCATCAGCCACGCGCCATATCGGTGGAGGTTATCCGCCTTGCTTTGATACTTGTCGGCTGGGTTGACAATTGGCGCTTTGAGAGTTCCAATATGGTCGCGGGGGGCTTTTCGCATGTTCGGAGAGAGTCCTTGCCAATTGCGACAAATTGAGCGGCACTGACGGAGAGGCAGCGGACGGCCTGGTCGCCCCGGGAGGCCTTCACGGGTCGTAAAGCTGAGGCCAAAGCCCCGCTTCGGGACAATCTACTCGCCATGGCCGAAATTATCAGGTTCTGAGGCCAATTGCCGATTCGAGGGTTTCACCGAGGTCGTGATGAGGTTGTCTGGGAGCAGGAGCCCTGATTGAAATGCAGCTCTCGCCGTTGGACGAGATTCCCGAATATTTACCGACATGTACTTTCGAAGGTGTCGCGCTAAGTCATGTGATAGCAGAATGGGGTTAGACCTATAACAGACTAGCTTAGTTTACATCTTCTTTCCTGGCCTGGCCTTGTGCTAGTGATGAATGTCCCTTAACGATCCTAACTTTTCTTTAATCAGCTCCCTACCAAAACCTCATACCTAATCATCATCATACCCCCCTTTGTTACCGCAAAAATCATGGCACCTCAAGATTCTTTTATCGAGGAAGAGGGCGATACATGGTACGTCGCGCAACTACACTTCGTCGAGCGCGTTGTAGCTCCCGCCATTTTCGTTGGGTAGCATTAGGAACACGAAGCTAACAGCCAAAAGCCCTCTCTGCATAGAGGATTTCGATCTTTCAGATCGGAATTTCCGGCCATGTCCTTGTGGATATCAGGTACAGAATCCTTGTAGGAACCTTGACAGGCTCATATGTTGGACTAACTCTGTCGCAGGTTTGCCAGTTTTGTTTCAATAATATCAAAAATAATATGAACGGCCTCTGCCCAGCTTGTCGACGCCCCTACGATGAGAAAACGATACAATACAAAGTCGTTACAACAGAAGAGTATGCACAACGTATTTCGACTACGAAAACATTGCGTGCTGACTGAATTTTAGGGTGGCCGAGTTCCGTGCAAACATCCAGAAAAATCAAAAGAAGCGAGCCCAGGAGCAGCGACAGAAAGAGGCCCAAAAGCGAGAAGCCGAGAAGGAGAACCGCAAAAATTTGGTCGGGGTGCGAGTAGTCCAGAAAAACCTAGTGTACATCACAGGTCTAGCGCCGACGGTGCGGGAAGATGAACTGCTCAAAACACTACGGAAACCCGAATTTTTCGGCCAGTATGGCAACATCCAGAAAATCTCCATTAGCAATAGGAAGAGCTCGGATGGGCAACATCAGTCACTCGGCATCTACGTGACCTTCGAGAAACCGGAAGAAGCCACAAAGTGTATCCAAGCCGTCCACGGCTCACAGAACGGCGATCGGTACCTAAAGGCTCAGCATGGGACGACAAAGTACTGTTCGGCATGGTTGAAGAACGAGAAGTGTAATAACCCTGGATGCATGTTCCTTCACGAGCAAGGCGACGACGAGGATAGCTACACTCGTCAAGACTTATCCTCAATGAACAGCATACATACCCAGAGGCCACTCCCTGGCGGAGGAAGCAGCGGCCCCTCACGAGTAGCGTCTCGACAACTTTCCCACCCTACACCGCCGCCGCAGGCGCAACCTGCCGCTCAAGCCATGGTTCGATCTGTGAGCAAAGACGGGTCTGACGGTGGGGTAGACTCATCTGCCTTGCCATCTTCGGCGAACTGGGCTCGAAATCCACAGCGGAGCCGTCGTGGAAGCCATGCTACCAGTGCTGCTGCATCGAGTCCAGCAGTGTCTGCCGCCTTAGTAGCCACGGCAAAGGTTCAAGTTCAAGAGGAAGCAGTTGAGGATCCTGAGCCGGCAACCCAGCAAGAGCCCAGTCCTCAGCCGCAAACTCAAAAGAAGCCATCCGAAGAGTCCTGGCGGTCTGTTCCAGAAACCTCGCTCAAGGCTTTGATCAAGATCCTTCACGAATGTCCGTTCCCTGACTTTCGAAATGCGCTTCTTGATGACTCTCAATATCCTCCCTTGTTTGATATTCAAGGGGGTGAGAGACGAAGGGCCATGAGAGAGGAGGATGATCTTCGAATCAATGGCGAACAGGAAGAGCAGGTTGAAGCTATTGAACAGTCCGAGGGAGAACCAGAAGCTGGCGGGAGCCTGGCGTTAGGAGGTGAACCTGAGGAGCGTGAAGTGTCGGGGGAGAGCCTAGGCTTCGAACAAAGAAGGCCAGGAACTCAGCCACCGATCCAGCGAACAAATACAGATGGGCCGTTTGGTCCAGCCTTGGGCGCCTCGGCATTTGGTCAGACTTCCACCAATCCTGTCACTCGAACCATGACGCCTCAACAGATTTTCAACATGCGGTCCCAGGGTGGTTTCAACGATCAGATGCCACCCGGTATCTCCAACCAGACCAACCTTTTCCAATCCCAGGGTCACAATCGACAGTCCTCGCGCTTTAACTTTGCCAACGAGAGCGGTAGTTCTGTGACCAATATTAAGCTGTCAGCGAACCCTCGCATCATGGCGCAACAATCATCAATGATGCCAAATTCGTTCCAATCTCAAGGCAATCAATATTATGCTTCCTCAATGCCCGGTCCACCACCCGGGCTGAAATCAACTGGAACCCCCCAAACATGTTTGGACAGAGCGGGTTCGCCGGGTCTGCCTTTGCAGGTACCCCGAAAGATTCATCCAACGACCTCTTACAAACCTTAATCGGACGTACTCGGGGAGCCAACAGTCAAGCTCCCGATACTGGAAAGCGTGAGTACATGATCTCTTCTTTTTCTAATCAGTACCCACCCTCTACCTCTACCCCAGCTCCTGCTCCTGGCCTTCTATCGCTCTATGGCACTCAGCCCGGGGCGTTCCAAGATTTTGGTTCTAAGCAGAAGAAGAAGGGGAAGAAGCATAGACATGCTAACACTTCCTCCTCGGGGGGAGTGGCTTAGTTGATCTTGCGGACCCGAGTATCCTTCAAGCAAGGATGCAACACCAGCCGCAGAGCAATGCCGGAGCCGCACATGGACTGTTTGGTGGTCAGAGCCAAGGTGGGTACAATCCCAATATGATGTATAATGCCGGATATACCAGATGGTAGATGAGGGATGGAACATGATTTTAGAAAGGCGGGAAGCATAGCGGAACCTCAGGCATATAATAATGCCACAGTTCATTTCATGTATAAGAGCGGTGTTTTTGGTTGTTATTTCTGTCTTTTCAGGGCTTGGGTTTTCTTCTTTTTCTTTCTCGTTCATCGAGGGCAATGCATTTGACCCGAAATCGTCAGCTTCTCTGCATTTGGAAACAGGTTCCCACAGGAACAGTCAGCCTTGTCGACTTTTTTCTACTTTGGCTTGGCGCTTGGTTTTACGTCTGGGAGTATTCAAGGGTCAAGTCAGGCAAGCCATCATCGTCTTCCACAAACCCCTGTTATGTACGTTAACTGGTTGCATTCGCCGCCTAGGTCGGTGGCATCTTTGGTCAGAATATACCTATCTGTCTTTTATTCTCTCCAAGTTGCCTTGGATTTTTGTTATTGTCGAAGACGATGATGGCAGCCGTAGCTTGACCTGCCGAATTCTTCCTGTACATATTAACCGGCGTTAACGCATCGTAGCCTCCGCATGCTTCTTTCACATCACACTATCGTCATACCACACACTCTGAATGAACCTAGGGGCTAATGGGTATTTCTAGATGACGATCTACCATCCCTGGATGAAGCTACGAGCTCGGTAGAAGCATTGGTGTCCGACGACACATTTGATACCATCATCCAGTCTGGGTCAGCCCTACAGAACAACAACGGTCCGTCTGTACCGCCTGGATTCGATGATCCCATGGGATACCGCCCTCCAGGCCTAGGATTCGATGCATTTCAAAGCCAGTTTCGCTTCCCGACAGCTATGGCTTCCATAACACCCGGACCGCCACCCGGTTTGTCTGCTGGACTATTGACTCCAGAACAAACGCCTCGTAGTGTGCTTCCACCAAGCTCAACTGAGACAAGCCATGGTGCCGGAAGCTTGGTTGCTGAAAGTGGGCTTGCAAAGATCATGTCAGGCCAGGCCCAGGCAGACCCAGCTAGGCCCAGCACTGCTCTTCAGGAAGAAGACTTCCCAGCGTTGAATGCTCCCAAGTCTAGAAAGTCCAGTGGGCGGCCTTCCATGATTACTGTCCCAGCGGTTCCAACCCCGAAGGGCACTCCGGCTCTAAAGAAACAGCAACTCGACAAGACCATCAACACTCAACTTAGTAGCCCGGATCCAAAATCGCCTGTGCTTGCTAGAGCGGACGTCAGGAGGGCTGAAACTCCTTCCCCTCCTTCGCTCAAGAAAGTTGATACTCGCGACAATTACGAGAAGCCGTCGAGCGCTCAATCTACTGCTTTCCCACCTCTTCCAATACCCTCATCAGGCAATGCCTCCCCTTCCGCCACACGAGCGCCTAAAACACTGCGGCTTCTCCCAATCCAAAAAATGGAAGTTCCACCTGTAGCCTCGCCAATTTCTGCTGTGTCGAGGGCGCTGTCCCAGACGCATCGACCGGGCACTCCTGGTAGTGAGATGGTTAGTGACACAGCCTCTATCGTCTCGGCATCCGTGTCTGCGTCTCGAGCTGGATCTCCTCCACCATCCAGAGTAGGCGCTGCTGCAGTGCGTACAACCACGAAGAGCCAACAACGCAAGCAACGAAAGGACGCCCTCAAGAAAGATACAAAAGCTATCGCCGAGGCTCCGAAGCCTGAGCTAGAGGAACATGCTCCGGTCCTGGGTCGAAAGAAAAAGCAGAAGAAGGAAAAGGCGCGAAAGACAATCGTTCCTCAGCTCCAGGAAACGGCAGGGTCTGATACGAAGCTTACAGAGGAGGAGAAGCCCGCGCCGGTGAAAGCCGCTGAAGACGTTGTTGCTCCACCAGCTCCTAGCAAACAGGAACCGCAGGCTCCGCCAGAGCCAACCAGCAGCGAACGCAAAATGGAGAACAAGGGCAAGGCTGTTGAACGTGCTCCAAAGCCATCCCCCGTAAAAATCGAGGACGACAACAAGACTCTTACTGCAGAGTCATCCCCCGTTTCAGAGGGCGGCGAGGTCGAGGAGGGCGATAAAGACGAGAAACCGCAGCTCGGGCCGCTTTCTATCTTTATTGACATTAAAGACAGCCTCTGGACGGCCACAGTCGATAGACTTCACATGCTAAAGCCAGTGACATCTACTTCCTCCAGGGCGGAGCAGAGCACCTCCAGCAATTTGGGTAGCAAGCACAGTGACAGCACTGTATCTCCGGCATCAACTGAGGACCGGGCCACCCGTTGCAAGGACACCGCTTGCAAGTGTGGCGAGATTCAGGACTCTGACCTCACAGCATTGCGAGCCGGAAAGCCCGTACGCAAGCAATTCCACGTCGATGGTAGCAGAATGCTGATTACGCCCAATGGGGACTGCGTTCGTGGGCTGACTGTTGAAGAAGAGAACACGTTCCTGGATCTGCAGAATTCCATTGCCGGTCATGCCGAGCATCCTGGTGCTTTTGTTGCAGCTCGGCACCAGCCTGGAAGCGGTGCGTTCTCGCTCATTAAGGGGAGGGCTGTTCCCAATGGACGCCCGAACATCTTCCCTGCCACATCCCAACCCCAGACACAAGACCCAATCGGAAAGCTTCAGCGAGAGGATGCCCTCAGCTACATCAACCAGTACGTCCTTCCTAGGCTCAACCTGGGTCCCACCAATGTCGGGTGGCCAAAAGGCGCAACCTTGCGGCAAGATGCTGCAGCGGCAAGCCTCAACTCCTTGGCCCCGTATTTCTATGGTCCCGATGCTGCTGCCGGCGTTGGTATCTACAGCGCACCAGACGGCAAGGATTTCAGTACCCCCTCGACAGTTCTTCATCATCCCACTGAGGACGGAGCGGCCAAATTTGGTAATGCCGGTGTGAGTGGCATGCCTTTGATGAGCGTGGAGGATGCGGAGGGCGCACTTATAGCAGCGAGGAAGGAAACGGAGAAGCTGGAGAAGGGCTTGAACCAGGTTATTAAGAGAAACCGAAGGCTTCTGTTCGGAACCAGCAACTAGCGGTGTGGTATCCTTTGATGATTGATTCTCAGCGCCCAAACTGGGGAATGTACCAAAATGTTAAATTATTGTGTATATCTTATCCATAGTAGGAGCCTTATGGTTCTTCAAGCGAACTAAGCGATTGTTTTCTCTCATGCCGGTCAGTTTATCAAACGATTAATGTGCTTTAGGTCTTAAGTGAGAGCATGACTTCGTCGAACTCGTCAAAGACGATACGCTCTTCGACCTCACTGAAGGCTCAACAAGTTAATGGCGGCTTGATGTGGCAGCTCAGCCTTGATCACCGGGGTAATAGTGAGCATGATCATGCCATACTCTTTTTCCCATGCATCTGCCCAAGGGTTTGAAGCTTGTTCCCTTACAGATTGAGTAGCTAGGCCGACGCTGTGGAATCTGACGGGATACCCTAGATATTCCACTTCGCCTCACTATATTGGTTACCCTCGTGTCGATTATCGTTGTCCCCTTGATAGGGATAGTGCTCGTCGCTGGATGGCTATTTGTAGGACGATATAGTTACAGACACTTTTCTTAAATACTTCGTTTGAGGGGGGAATGAATAGAGTTGTACATAGCTTCAAACTAGGGGATAGCAAAATTATAGAGAAATAACCCTAGGTAGAACAACCGCATACTAAAGAATTAGACATGTGCGTGCATTTGATATACTGGCCTTGGGGTCGTCATTTAATGAAACCCGTCCTCGGCTCCTCTACTCCATATGCTCATCACAGGCTTCCCGTCGTCGTCGACCCATGCTCTGAACATTCCAGCACAGTTGAAATCCATCAAGACCTCGGCGCTGGCGTCTACGATCCTCCCCTGGCTATCTCGAGAGACGATAGATTCAATGGCAATCATGCCGCCCTCACCTTCACCAGTTTTCCCAAATCGAGATCCCGCGCTGCGCTGAAGCTCGCCTCCTGTACCGGCGACATTGGCGAGCGCTTTAGCAGTTGACTCTGGTTTGAAACGAGCTATGGCGGCAACTGTCCGCGCTGCGTTTGTTCGTAGAAAAGAATCACCGTTGCCGGTACCAGATACACCCATGGATCTTGTGGTTACCGTTCCTGTTGCAGGCAATTTTGAAGAGACTGGGCTGTATAGAAAGGGGGTGGGAAGGCAATCTGCAACGAGTCCTCTCAGCGAGTCTGATAGACCAAAGAACGGCGAACCGTAAGATGTAACCGCTGCTTTCGAAATGTCCCATGAGGACGGCGGCGCCCCTTCCTCTTCCCACTCCTCGGCCCAGAATCCTGCACCAGGCACGGGTGTGTCTCCTACTCTCCCGGTCAGCTTGTTGGTCAAACCTCCAGTGCTCGTCGCAGCGCACACGACGCCATCCTCATCCATCGCAACTGCGCCGCATGTCCCCTGTGGTAAGTACTCATCCACCGACCACGTCGCACCGCCTTTTCCGAGCTTCTCTTTCTCGAGAGCCCTTACATGCTCATCCCAACGCTGCTGCGTGAAAAAGTAAGTCTTGTCGACGATGTCAAGTCCATATTGCCTGGCCAGCTGCTCCGCCGTCTCGCCATAGATCTGCGTATGGCCCTGAGCAGACGGAACATCAAAGTCACCCTCGCCCGTCGTCACGAAGTCAGAAGAAGAAGAAGACATCTTCGGCGCAAGGTCCTTGTCCCCTTCCTCCAGCATGCGGCGGGCGAGCAGGATGGGGTTGCGTACCCGCCGCAGGCCCATGACGCCCACGCCCCGCTTCGCACGGCCGTGGGAGACCATGACCGAGGCCTCGAGCTCGTTGATCCCGTCGCGGGTGAAGACGGCGCCGTGCCCGCTGTTGAACAGTGGGCTGTCCTCGAGCTGGACGACGGCGTGGGTGGCGATCTCCAGGGCGGACGGGCGGGGCCGCCGCTTGCCGTCGCTTGTTATGCCGTCCATGTACGCTGCCGTCTTGGACACGATGGCGAGGAGGGTTGTGCGGTATAGTTCATACTTCTCAGGGGTGAAGGTGTCTCGTTGGACGTTGCCTGCGCCTCCGTGGATGATTAGTCGCGGCTTCAGCTTTGGGCTGGGACCTGGGTTGTTTTGCTTGAATTCCATCTTGGATGAATTTTTCGCAAATGGAATGGGGTGGTGTAGGTAGGTCGTTATGTGATGTGGAAAGAGGGAATAGTCCTGTTGAGATAAGACAGCGAAGTTTGATGCAGCGGTCTCGGCGATCTCACACCACTTATCTATCACAAATGGCGACATAGAAGATTGCACCCCCGCTCAGGCTGTCACAAAACTCGATAAAATTGTAAGGACGATAATGATCAGACAATAAACTATACAAGGATAGTAGTTTGATAATTTATTCATGATTCTTATGGGAATTGTTGCTTTTATGCGGAATCCAATGTCGAAGGCTTGCGTGCCATAGGTTAGGATGTCAATTGGTGGGCAACCCCTCACTCCGATCGAGGAGATCTCCAGGATCCCTTCCAAATTGATAAAGCTTCAGAGCCAGTTGAGTCTCATTGAGGGGTTAAGTTGTTTACAATATCTCCTATCTTCTTTTGAATCTGGGTATCTTGCATATTTGACGAGACAAAAAGGAAACTCCTGTTCCCAGAGTATGAACACGTTAGATAAATATACATAAATAGCACATAAGATGCTCATAGACAGATCTTTACTCATTCCAAGTATGCCGGGGGAGGCGTCTTGCCCAGAGCTTTGAGGATCCGGGGCTCAAATAATACTGCTTGATCCAAATTCATGTATGACTCGTTCGTGGGTTATTGCATTTGAGGAAAAGGCATGAATGGATTATAGGTTGGTATCCGGTTGAACATTGCCTTGTCGAGAGCTTTGTCGAGGTCTTCCGGCCGTATCGCCGGCGTTCGGCCTAGGCATACGGCGTGGCCACCAATTTCTAAGACATGTAAGTTCCATTGATGGACGGGAGATGTGAGTTACAAGCATACCTTCTACCAAGACGGTGACGTCTATTTCTACGGTCATCTTACGGGAGGGCGGTGACGGTGGCGTAGGCCGTTGCGTTGGGATAGCTGGGCATATGTACGGAAAGATGCTGTTGGTGTCCGGGGCTCCTGGTACTGAAGCGTCTCTGAATAATGGCGGGCCCGTGTTGGGACCGCTGATCAACCTTGGGCCGGTGTCACGGGGCTTGTTGTGAGCAAAGATATCAACTGCGCCGTTGAAGTCATCCAGGTCGACTTGGGCCTTCACATAATCTGCGTTGCCGGGAATGTAGATGCCTCGTTCACGCATGTAAATCTCAATCTCACCTGTGTCTAAAAATTCACCCGTGAAGCCGGGAAATATAACTTGCATCTTCTTGCCGATGCGACAGTTGGCTGTCTCTATTCCTGAGTCCCAAGGTCCCATCGAGTACCCTGTGTCAAATTGAGGCCGGTGGGCTTCATAGGTGCCCTGGTTGCCATAAGGAGCCTCGAATGACGAGCTACTCGAGGAATCGGAATGGCTGGTTGCATTGGGGTAGTGCCATCCCGCGCCGCCCAAGTTTGTGAAAGGGGCCCTCCAGTAGTTGAGAGATTCACCCCGGGCAGCCATGAGCCTGTCCTCTAGACGCCAGGCAATCGATTCGCGAGATTCAAAGAGAAGACAGAATCCAAACACCCCGTAATACCTAGCCGGAGGTGGAGACTCCATTGATACAAGTCTCAAACCACGTTCGAGGATGTTGCGCTGCAGACGGCGACCGAAAGTTAGCTCCTGGTGGGCATACGAGACTGGAGCCTGCAGACCTGGGCCTATTGCTTCCATGTAACATGAAGCGGTTGCAACTGGGACTTCTTCATCGAGGTCAAGATCCTCGGGCGTCAGCGCGCCAGGGTCGTAGTCGGGGAAGCTGGCGTTGCTAAGCGTGGGATGAGCAAGAATCTCATAGGAGGAGTCGACCTGCAGAGCTTGGGTCACCTCGACGAAGCTGGGAGACGAGCTATGGGCCGAGTCACTTGGCCTGAGCAGGGGCAGAATGCGCCGATGACCGTTGCCGTCGGTGCCATTACTCACTACACTTGAACCGGACGGATCTGCAGCTTGCGGGTGGCCGGCGCCGGCGCCTGCGCTGGCGCTCTCGGAGGCTATCGTTTGGAATTTGCTGCTGATATCCTGCAAGCGCCGCGAGACCTCGACGTTGTTGCTGGCCAGCGCACCCTTGGTGTTTGCGAAATCGATGAATTTCGTGAACTCGTTGGCCATGTTGTTCATCTTCTCGTGGGCCTTGAGGAGCTTATTCTCCAAGTCCGTGATCGCGGAGTCCTTGCGCGCGCGGTATGCACGCTGTGCGTCGCGGATTTGCTGGCGTCGCCGCTGCTCGGACGATTAGTGTCCTGAACCACGGCCTGAGGAAACACCTAGAGCTGGTCAAGGGAAAGGGGAGACTTGCCTCGCTGTGGCCGACGTCTCCCGAAGTTACTTTACGGGGCCGGCCACGGGTCTTCTTTCTCTGGCCCGATGGCTCAGCATCTCTGGCTGGGTCAGGAGACTGCTCACCGGCCTCGGCGGCGTCTGCCTCGTCAGCATCCTCCACTCTCGCCCGCTTCCGGGTCGCCTTGGGAGGGCCCCGGGATGATTTCGTCGGCGCTGCGGAGGCTGTGTCTGCAGATGGGCCTGCCTTGTCCTGGCGGCGATCAGCCGAAGCTGCATTCCTGGGCATGGGGGGCGGCGCCTGCGGTTTGTCAGACCTGAGAGCAAGCGGCACAGGCCAGTCAACGACGGTTGATCGGGGAAGCAATGGGGGATTGGGCCAACTACGTAAGGAGTCCGTTGGGGTCGGATCAATAGCCGGAGCTACTCCCAGACCTCTGCCTTGGGACGATCTGGCTAGGGTCTCGTCCTGAGAGAGAAGCGGTTGCTGGAAGGTCTGCGGGACGGCGGAGAAGAAACTCGCATCCGCTGGTGGAGGCAGCTCAATAGCGCTAACGCAGTTAATGTTAGAGGTGGTTGCAGCGCCTGCGGGGTCTGGCGGGAAGATCTGAGATCCAAGCTCGAACGTGTATCGATCGGGGAGCAGCTGGCTATCCGGCAGGCCAAACACGTTGGTGTCAACAGAGAACGGGGGAGGGAGAAAGAGGTCGGATGGCTGCAGCTGCTTGGAACACGGGGCGTCAAAGAAGTCGTGTATTTGAGGATGATTAGGTTGGAAATTGGTCTGGTCAACGGAACGCGGGCTGCAAGTCGGCAGTGGCAGCAGACTGAGCCTAGACTGGGACTGACCCCCACAAGGACTGCTAAGACTCGTGTGGCTGTGGCCATTCTCATCTTGGTCCTGGTGGCCCTGGCTCGCCTGCTGGGGCCAATCAGCCCGGCCGGCGCCATCGCGAGCTGCCGACATGGGCGACGAGCTTCTTCTCGGCCGCCCTCTGCTTTGATACCGGCGCTTCCTTCTAGACCGCACCCGAACTGGGCGGACAGCAGCAGAAGAGGCGGCTGGAGCTTATGCCTGGGAGGCAGTGACCGTGTACGCCGTGTGGTGATCTTTACGCCCTGGACCATGCCATGAGGGACGGCAACCGTGCGGCAGGGTTACGGGGTTGGCCATTCGCCGTCATCGGCATGCAGGCAGCGGTCTGGGCTCAGCTGAAGAATCGTTTTGATATTCAAGGGCAGAATTGAGGTTCTGGAAGCTCCGGACGGGCCACTGAGTACGACTAAGAGATGGATATTGAGAGACCTTGAGCGGACGGGCATTGTAGATCAGACCGTTTTTGCTAACACCAGGACCAACGGCCGGTTTAAAAATTCCCGGGTGGGCAAAAGTGACATCAGGTACACCGAATATCTTCGGACTCGATTTGGCTGACTCAAACTGGCTGAGCACGGGAGGAGAGACGGATAGGAAGTTGCACTTGGTGGCCGACATACACGAGGCTAGGATCGCTGTGAACAAAAAGAAACGAGGGTGAATCTAGCATAGTTTATGGAGTCTCCCGCTATGATCTCCTTCGACGAGTCCATGCTCCTTGACTGTTCGATTGTGGTGGAGGAACGCCCCGGCTCTCTAACCAGTGCGACGGGCGGTACCAAATCACTTGCACACGGGAGTGTTGAAATATACATGCGGGTGCTTGTAATTGCTAGCATAAACCAATTTACTTGTACATTCTCTAGCTACGTCTTAATTGCCACCTGCCGCCTCCCATTCCAAGACCGTGGTGACAGAGATAGAATCATTGCGACCTCTACATAAGAACGTGCAATATGGGAGTCGACGCAGGCCTCAAGTATACCTTGGTTACGCAGTATGATCTCAAAATTATCCAACGGCTAGGGCGTTCAAGTATCAATACTAGGCTGCCCCTATCAAGCGAATAGACTGAAAGTGGATGAACTGATGAGCGAGGTGGGAACCAAACAGCCTCATCGTATCGTCATTACACCACCAGTCAACTCGCTGACCATCCGAGTCTTACGGAGCAAGAAAACACTTACATGGGTCCTCATGAGCTTATTGGACGATCAGAAATGCCGAGATCCAAGATCGCTGGACTGGGCAGGGGTCGTCTCGATCTGGCCAGTTGGATGACGGAATTAGGCGTGCTGAATGCAAGGAATCCAAAGTTCCAATTCTGCTTTCTTTTTCTCGTGCGCCAAAAGCAATGGATCTGACTGGAGCCATGCAGCAACCTCTCGTGGGAAGCATTGTTTCACTCTGTAAGCCACCTCTGCTGTTGGTTGCGCGAGACAATTTCGGTTGTCGGTTGCTGGTGTCTTGTCGAACGTATTCTGCTCTCTTCAGCCAGCGAATCGCGCCCACTGGCACAACCAACCGGGCATAAATTTAGGTTCTAACGGGCTGTTCTCGCCCACCCGCTTTACTAGCTCCCGTTGCTGTCTGGCGTCTCCTATCCCTAGCAACTTGTGATCCGTGTTAATTGATGCTCCCTCGCGGTTTTTGCATTATGGTGAAGGACGCACGTGGTCTGGTCGGATAATCTAGATGATTTCAGACTAATAATCCATCATAAATCAGAAATTGTCATCTCAAGACTGTATTGGCACAACCATGTCGGGATATTACCTCCCCCTCCGGGTAGCCTTGGCACATGCCAATTGAATAGCGGGGCCCGATCGCCAGGTCTTAGTTTCCACACAAGTGTGCCTAAACAGAGCCTAATTTCGACTCTTTTTTTTTTTTTTTTTAGTAATCTTTGGAGAATACCAAGGATGTTGTTCACGAAGCTGTTGACAGGGAGCCGTTGTCAGCCAGCGGGTTACAATTCTTCTATTGAATTCTAACCACTTGGTTTTCTTTCAGAACTATTTCACACCAAACTCAATACTTTTTTAACACATATCACTCACCGATGGAAGGATCCGGGCTCCATGCAGGTCTTGCACTTCATCCCACCATCTGTTGAGCCGTTTGCAATGCGTGGAGCTTTGGGCTGAACACCAATCTAAACACCAATATGGAGTATATGACGATCCATTCGCTTTGCACCGATGAGCTCTGATTTGTTCATCTTTTTCCTTTCTCCATCGTAGCTGAGATGGCGTTCAGCCACACATGCAGGTGTAAGTCATCGAAATCCTCGGCTGCCTACAGTCGTGAGTGCGCCACTCTTCTGCGACATATACGACCAACGGAAAATAAGCGGTCTATAGGTTTTCGTCCATTATTGCGTTTTCCAAATTGGCCATGTGATCCCGCTTACCCACCCATACTGTCGTTAGTCGCGTTCCCTCCTCGATGACTTGAGGGCTCGCTTTGATGCTCGTTGTGTGAAGTGACTGGAGGAGAGGAGAGGTATTGGCTCCGTCATGTTCAGTTCTCCCTCATGTATTTTCAATTTTCTAGTAAGGGCTAGAGCATGATTAGACACCGAAGATTGGTAGTTTTTGAAATATGATATTCGCTATCCATTTCCCTGTCCATTTTACATGATATAGGACAAATTTTATCTCATTAGTAGAGTATATCATAGCTCATGCCGAACCTCGTCTGTGTGGTCTTGTTGTATCCCTATCCCTGGATGCACTGTACTCGCGTACTGCTTTGCTACCAGTATGATCTGATTTGTCTCCGTCCATCCACCTGATCAGCCGATACTCTTGCAACTCAATCGCTTCGGCCCATACAGGCGAGATGAACGTGTCGTTCTCATTTCCTTGTACCGGCTCAGCGGCCGCTCCAAGCATCTCCCTCGCTCGGTGCCAAGCCCCTAAGGCAGGCATGGCCGCAAATCTCTCGGATCTTATCTCCTGCTGGGCCAAGGCATCCGCCTCTGATTTCATTACGCTTACAGGATTCACTAACGTATCCTTACCACGACCAGCGCGCTCAGCATGCTCGCGCTCCACGATCTGATGGAATGCATGGCCTCGGGCCACCCAGTCATCGTAGAGCTTCTCCAGGGAAAGCTCGTACCATAATTTACCCAGGAAAACGCTCCATTGGAAGGTTTCGCGGCGCTGTGGAGTGTGAGGCTGCCTCTTCGTCTCACGTGCTATCTGGTCTTCAACCAGTGAATCCCATTCATCCTCTAGTACAGCCTGAGGGATTTTCTTTTCTGACACCTCGATTCCTTCTATCCTCCTCTTCCACAGGAAACGTCTCCGGTTTATTATTTGCCCAAGCACGGGCGGTTGTGGTTTCGTGAATCGTACGAATGGGATTTCGAAACAATCTGCAGCTAACACCGGGGGCCGTCCTGGCTTCGTCTCCCCCTCGGGTCTGGGGTTCGGGACATATGCTGGCGGCTCGCCAGGGCCAGCGACCTGGCGCAAGAGTGGGACAGGGGATTTAGGGCTCCTCGTTTTCGGGTTTGCTCGAGATGATCTTAATTTTCGAGATTGATCTGCTTTTGAAGCTCGTTCGGCGAGAATGGCAAGTACTTTGGAATACTCGGGAGATCCCGTAGTTTGGGCTTTCGTCAATACAGTAAGAAACTTGAAGCACGAAATTTAGCTGGTGTCATGAGAAGAGCACACGAATACAGAAGAAGGGGATCAATTGTATATTACCCTATAGCCTGTAGCCATGGACGAGTACACAAGTCTAAAGCTTGTGTATTTGACATGATTCTCGAAGCGTTTTCTCACCAGGTGAGCAACCGGGTGGGTTCGCGCATGTTTGCTGAGCTCTTTCGGTATGGCAATCTTTTGTGAGGTTCGGATGAGCGCCCGGTAGAGAGACAGAGCCGCAACACGATGTCGGGAGTTCTTTGCTGCGACGAAAACCTGGCGTCCCTCGCGCATGTTGGTTGGTGGTGTGTCGTTTGCTGCTACGAGATAAATGGTTGATGGAGCCTCGGATCATTGACTCGTCGCATGGCTAATGTGCATCAGTTCGACATGTAGACTGATAAGAACTTCGAGCTCTGATTAGAATAAGCAATTGAAAATCACAACATTGCGTAATGGGTCGGCTGTGAGCACATGATGCCGTTCTATTTCATGACGTTGTAGTTTTGGTTGTCATTGATGAGTGTCAAGGAGCGAAAAGCTGGGTATCTTGATGACTAAGATGTCAGGACCACCAAACCTGTCAACAGAGCAAATTGAGCTGTGATAGTATCAGCCATTTTGATTATTCCGCCTCTTATTCTTAGCACGATTCGATTGAATAATCATCTTAATTTCTGATACGTGTCGAATTTCTACAAAGCTAGCCCTTTGCGATGCTGTTTCTTAACATTGTGATATAGATTAGAAAGTTGACATATCTGGAAATCAGTGGGCGTGTTCGCATCTTGCAAAAGATATAGGCATCTATGCCTTGCCCTAATTTATATCAGCGTTGATTACTATGTTCCCATAAACCAATGCCGGGTCCTGGTCAATTGCGATACAGTGGCAGACATTCTTGCTAGGCTGACTGTTTCTCTTTTGGCCCATACGGAGCCTGTTAGTATCAGATGGATATCATAAAACAGAAGTTTTACACTGGGGCAAGGGAGTAACGCGCTAGCAAAGATTGCCGCCCGAATTCCGCATCTATCGGTGCTGGATTATCTAAGGTCGGCAAGCAAAGAAGCCCGAGACCGATGTGATGCTGATGCTCCGCGGATCCCATTTTATAGCATGAGAATTTTGGCGCCAGCGTTGTCGCGTGCTCGGAATGCTCGGGGGCCACTGGTCATATGAACTACAATGCATGTAGGGCGGCAGAGCCGGAAGCGCCAGCAGACGCAAGATGTCAAGAAGTTAGCATGAATAGTCAGAAAAGCCCCTGAGATTTAGGGAAATTACCTGCTGGGTTCCTGACTCAATGGTGATGTTGAAATCTTTGATATTTTCGTGCGTAAGGCTGGCCAGCCACAGCATAAGATGGTGGGTGGGTTGAGATGGTACTATAGGCCAGGGTCACGGGGCCGCCGAAGTAAGAAAGAAAAAAAGGAATACAGGCGAGAATGGAATAATGAAAGGAAATAAAAGACAATGCGAAGTGGACTGTTTCATTAACTTTGACCTGTTTTGCAGCTGCAGAGCCACGGTGTAAGTCATTTCTTGTATTCGTGTTGCTCTGTCTTAATCGGATCCTGCAACTCATTGGCAGGATTGATGACTTGGTGGGCTGCTATTCGCGGATATTAGAGGCTAGTTTCAGCCACTATCCTCTAATAATTCAAGCTGGAGCCCCCCTTTACTGGGTCAGACCGTGTGATCGCCATCCCCTTTGAGATGTGGCATGCATACCGTGGTAGCGCTGCTATTCCTTACCGCCGCGAGGATGGAGAACCCCTGCCTTTCGTACTCGTACTGGGCGAGATGGGTAAGGTAGGCGATTATCTGAGCGACCTGAAAATTACGTATCTATCATACGACCATGGGTAGGGCCCCCTTCTCGCCCACTGAGATCCGAGTACGACGGCTCCAGGCGACCGGGTTCAGCCCGCCTGCAGCCCCGTAGAATAGCTGAAGATGTCCCTGGCCCTAGTCTCGAGACCGCAAGTTCAACATCGTGGCGCTGGCCAGTGCCTGGAATTTACTGCCTGTGCACACCGCGAGATTTGAGATCTCGTAAGATACTGGCCGTCGCTCACCTGAGAGTGTTTGTTGTACAACATGGTGCTATGCCCGCCCTGGTCGTCACTCACTTACCGACCGATTTAGAGCCCACCGTGCCGAACTCCAGATTGTGTGTCTCAAGGCATTTTTCCAACTACGGGCCCAGCCTCAGACAAATGCCCTTTCTTTTACCAGGCTCCTTTTGAAAGCTACAGGGCGCCCGGGCAAGGTTCATAAAATCGCACCGTTTTCGCTTCCTCTCTTTCCACGTTTGTGACCCAATCGACCCTGCAGTTGCTTGGTCTGAAGCTTGACAGCCAGCACGCTCCGTTACCTTCCGCCTACACCCAGGGACCACCAGCTTACCGCCATTCCCACCTCTCGATATTTACCTTCGTACAGACGCCTGAACTGGGGGTTATACCAGGGCCTGTTACTGGTATACATTCAATGAGGCCGTGATATCGGTCTATAATAATACTTCGCTCCCCTCCCCGACAAAGTCCCAGACCGATCTTTTTGGTGCGCGCCATCTCAATTCGCCCACATACCATCCCATCGCGGCTGGCAAAGCACCATATACGACCACAATGTTCCTCCACGCCGGTGCTGGCCTCCATGGCCACGAATTCTCAGGCCAACAGACATCTCAACCTCAACCAAGGCGATTTCCTCTGCTCCGTTCCGCACTGCGACCCCTAACTGTCGAATTCCCCGAACCCAAACCACTAGAGGTCTCTTCCTCCTCGTCCTCGTCCTCGTCCTCTGGGCGGCGATCTCTGTCCGATGACAGTCCGCAGACATTAGTACCTGCCCGCCGACGTCAGCTATCGGAAGTGACAACACCCAGAAGAGAACTCTCTGTCAGGTTCCTGGACCCTCCTGTGGACACAGCGCCATCTCCAGCTCCTACTCTGACGGATGACGACGAGTCCGTTGCTGGATCTGACCGCAGCATCACGAGCAGCAGAAGAAGGAGACAGAAGAGATTACCGGGCGACTCGAGCCGCTTCGCCTTGGCCCATCCCGCTCCTCACCCCCGAACACGGCGAGGGACGCTGGTTCAGATCCGCCCACGAGTGCTTCTCCAGCTCCAAAGGCTCAACGAACAACGACCAGTCCCAGCCTTCGAGGTGGTCCCCTCCAGCATCGTCTCTGGCTCCATCATCATCCCCAGGCTCGCCAAACGATTTCCCCGAATCTTCCGCGCCAAAGCCGAGCTGGGGCCCGATGATATTTTGTTTCTCCGGAGTGAAGACTATAACTCGCCATCAGTGAACTTGGACCCTGATGAGGACCATCAGCTGGACAACAGAGATATCATTGCCGTCGTTTCCCCTCTCCCAGAGCGGGGTGATGACGGCGCTGAAATTGTTTTGGAAGACGGCACAGCGTGGGCAACGAGTCTGCTGAGCAATGGATCATATGAGTTCAGATCGGTGGATAATCAAGGGCGAGTGACGGCCGCACGCTGGGTCAAGCGGGAAGCTCGGCCAAAGATGAAGTCTTCGGACTACATGGACGCTTCTCCTTCACCAAGCCCAGCTCCCCCGGAGTATAAGTGGACTTTCAGTGTGATCGACCCTTCAACAAGACGCCATCCTATCCTTGGTGTATTGACGAAGAATGAGCTGGAGATTTATCACACGTACTGCACTTTGTCCTCATCCAGCGGGCGAAGCCCTCCAACCAAGTCTTTTGATGTCGCCAGGAAAGAGCGCATCTTGCGTTCAATGACACCACCGGCAGATGAGCGGATGACCGTACCTGTTCCCGGAGAGCACAAGCGGCTTATGATGGTCACTGCTAGCTGGATCAGTCTGCGACAGGAAGGCTGGCCTGAATCAACGCACTCGCGAATTAGACGAGCTATGCCAAGATGCAGGTCATCTAGCGTCAGCAGCAATAACACAGACCATCGCCGCTCCAACACCCTACCTGAAATCTCAACGGCAGGCCTTGTTTCACGACCACCGGTGGTCCAGCGAATGTTCACCGACGGGGTCGTGGCTGGCCAGGCTCCGGAGAAGCCAGGCCTCCAGAGACGGTTGTCTGCGGGCGCAGCTTTTATGCGCAAAAGACGATTGTCACTGGATCTCAGCGAAAAACCCAATTTTGAGATGGATGCAGCAAGTACTTTTACAGCAAGCACATATGCGGCGAGTACTTACACAGCCCCCGTCCCCCCAACTTATCCCACGACGCCCAAGGTGGCGACATACGAACCATACAGCACACCGCTTGTCCCGACCGAGGACAAATCAAATACATGCCGCCTTGTGGTGAGGCGAATAACGCAGCGAATCAGGCGGATGTCAATCAGCAACCGTTTTGGAAGCAAGTAACGAATTTCCTTCATATACCTATAAACATTCATGTATCATAGACCAAGCCTAGCAACTGTTGATGGAGGGCCATCATTCAATAAGCCCCAGATGAAAGGAAGAAAAAAACTTTAAATACCTAATCATGTATCTATCTATATCTACAAATATATCTATATTTAGCCATCTGAGATAACAGGCCCTTCTTCCCCGTGGTGACGCGAATCCCCCTCCGCCGCACGCATCTCAACAACTGAGTCTGCTAGTGTGTCGGAAACTCGGAATGCGGGCCAGGCGGGAGCGGCAGAGTGGGGCTTCCCCAAACCGGAACATCAAAGCGTGTCATTCAAACCCTGAATTTATGTAGGTAGGAAAACTAGCTCTGCATTTGCTTGAGGCGTGGGATCTGCCGAGCTCTGCCAGCGATGGGCGAGACGCATGCGTTGAGACATCACGTAGCTCGCGTCGAGCTGAGTGTTGCCAGCACTTCTTGGTCAGCGGGTGTCATCCGACTGGGCCAATTCAATCCGTGTTGGTGCGTCGTCGACGACTCAGCTACTTGTCTGCGGGGTCGTGTCGTGTGACAAAAATAAGTGCGCGACCAACAAACAGCTGGGCGGCCATTATCTGCATGCTGGTGGAAGGGCGAGGAAGGATATCGACGGGCTTCGCGGCGCCTGATTCCATTCATCGGCATATGGCGCGCGTCGTTGGAATTGCAACGGCAGATTAGGCGACAGCTGTCAACGTCACCAGGGCCCCTAGGATTATGCGAGTCATCACTGCCTGGTCGTGGGAGTGAGCGAGTGTGAGTGGATTTGTTGTTCTTCAGAGGGATATCAGAGGTGCTATTGGAAATTGAAGGCTCGTGAGCGCACAGAGAAGCTTCTGGAAGCTTGGGTCTGATATAGCTTCATGGCAAGCGATTAATTCACGGGCAGGCGATCGTCATGCTAACTGGCTGCTGCGACTTTCACATGATAGCTGTCGATGGTAGGAGAGGGGTATGAATTAAAGGATTTGTTATGGATGTCGACCAGTAATGACGAACTGGGTTAGTTATGTGCGAAGGTATTATTAGTTGATGGGCCTAGAAGCACTTTATCGGGCGCATGTGCATCCCCAATTCCAGAGAGATGCGGGAACTGGGTTGCGAGGGCTGCATCAAACGCAGCACTCTTGCTGCAGGAGGGCCATGAGAGCAATGCTGGCTCAGTTCGCAGGTTGCCGCAACGGCCTGCAGAATGACTGGCACTCGTTTGCGTTTGCAGTGGATAGGCGCCTTAGCTACAGCACAAGACAGGCCTAAAGCTTGACCTGACGTTGGGAGGCCACAGCTGGGGAGAGGTCCGTGGTGGCGGGAGGATGCCCCACCGTTGCGTGAGAGCTCCCCGGAATTTTTCTAGACCCGCGGGCGGTGGTGGTGCGGCAGAGGCAGTACAGCAGTCGTAGACGCTGAGGAGAGTGGACAGCTGCGGACTTTGGGGGTCCTCACCCACCCTTCCTCTCTTCAGGCTACCACCTGTGGTCATCATCACCGTCCAGCATCCACATTTGTTCTTTTGTCCATCGCACCCCCTCCCTCGTCCATCGTCTCCTGCACAAGGCTCCAGATACTTGAATGGTGCGGCGCTGTCTCATCAAACCGGTATCTCTTTGTCAGTTGACGACACTCGCCAAACTCGGCCCTCTGCATATCCAATGGGCCTTGACTGGATCTTGCATCTCCTATCCTGGTCTTGATTCATGCATGTTTGCGTCGTAGCTGAGCTCCGACCGTGTCAGACCATCCACACCCGCATTCTTAGGACGGCGTCGACGACAGCATCGACAGATATAAGAAAGCCATCAATCAGCATATCCCGCAAGTAAGCCGTCCACCCCAGGCAGCTGATGACACCGACTATCTATTAGTACTGGAGCTTCTTTCGAGAAACCCCCCAACTGCCACGTTGGAATAGGCCTCCCGTTGTCCCCGTCTCACATTAGTGTGCGGCCATCGACACGGCCATCGACCTCGTCGCTATGGATGACAATCCTGGCCCTCGCCGCGGGGACCATGCTGGCGCTCTCTCGGCCTCGACCGCCGCCCACCTCTTCGCCAACTTCACACCGTACGAACCCATCTCTCGTGCGACTACTCCCGGCATACCCTGCGCCAAAGTAGACGATGACGACAAGAAGCGATATCGGCCCCGAACCTTTGCCTACTTCAGGCAGTTGCCGTTCGAGGTTGAAGACGAATCCGAACGAGATGCTGCTTTGCAGCAGATCCTAAAACAGCTCTACATTGCCATCAAAGCTGAGGACTTCAACCCAGGCGCTTTGCACTGGACAAGGGAGCTCTCAGCATGGCTAAATCTCAAGTTTGAAATGACGAGAGAAGACAGGGCCAAGCTTGCCAAGTTATACTTCAGTCTTGCACTTGCACCTGGATTGGACCATGCTGCCTCTGACCGTTTCTTGCGGATGGTGCTGACGCTCACAAGGTTCGCCATAGTCTTGAGCCCATATCCGCATCCTCTTGACGGAACTGTGTACTAACTGGTAGCTGTAATAGAAAGAGCCACTACCTCAAACCTGGAGAGGACCTCACGTTCGATTGGCGACCCCTCTGGGAAGAGCTCAGGCCATGGATACTGTCCTCCGAAGCCCCACCCCATCAGACCAGCCGCCGACGCTCGATGAAGCAGCTCCTCAAGCTGTGCACACACGCAAATACATTCTTTGACCCAAGTGAGCGTCGCGAGATGCTGGAGGTGTTCTTGCCGTACTTCAGTGTCAACGATCTGCCCAATGCCTTCATCGTCATCGGGTTGCTTAATGCCCTCTTGCCCAGTCAACCTGCCCCAGAGCATGATGTCAAGTCGCAACCCGGCACCTTCTTCCCTACTCTGTTCCATCTGTGGTCGATCTTGAACCGATCCAAGGTATTCGACACTTTTGTGATAGATTTGTTTTCCAGAATGGCCCGGGACCACCTGCACTGCTCCTACGTGCCCTTCAATGAGTATGGCATTTTCACCAAAGAGCAATCCAATCTCATTTTTACCGCCATCCTTCGCTTGACAGGCATTCCCGTTGGCCAGGCCAGTTCACCGTATACTGCCCTAGATTATCTGTCCGGGGCTGCCGTGTTCCTTGAGAAAGACAAAAAGAAGTATCCAATTGCGTACATGCTCTCCCGTCTAATTGTGTACTCCCTGTCACCCCTGTGCCTGGAACACGAAGAATCTACCATGGCTAGCTTAGAGGGTCTTATGGAATCGATTGATACATTTTTCCACCCCTCGAACCAGGGCTCCTGGACTGCATTGCTAGGCCAACTTACGCTCTATCTTACGGATTCCTTCGTTTCCCGTTGGAACCGTGAGCAGAGCGGAGAGCTTGATATTCCACCTGAGAGAAGGATCAATGCCGCCCTGAAGAGACGGTTTGTGGCTTCACTCAAGGAAGTGACCTTTATGGGTCTGTTTTCCAAGAGCGGGAAAGTCTCGCACTATTACTACAATGCCCTGCAGGGATTGGCATTCTTGGAACCTGATCTGGTGCTACCCGGTGCGCTCCAACGATTTTATCCCAGTCTTCAGGGTTTGGTAGAGGTTCACCGAACTACTTCGAGTTTGAATGGATTGCAGATGATTGCCAATGTCATGTCAAGACTCAAGGGGTACCGCTGCCACTTGACCGCCCTCCTTGCCCTGGCACTGCCTGGGATTGACGCAAATGATCTAAGTAAAACTCAATATACACTGGCCTTCATTCAGAGTGTTGCGAACAGCATTCCAATGGTTCCACTTATCAAGGAGGAGGGCGACGTCCACGATACCACATTGGCTATGCAGTGGGTCCAAGGCGAAATGGAGCGCATGGAGCGCGATGGCCAGAACGTCAAGATTGACTACAATTCAGAGCTAACAGATGAGGACGAGGAGCAAATCCTCAGATCTTCAACAGCTGGATTTGGTGAATTCCTCATAACTCTGTTAGGGAAAGTCTTCACCCTTCTGGAGAACTTGCCTGATGCAAATGATGTTCGAGGAGCAACACCAGAAGACAACGTTATAAATGCACTTCCCGCTGCTTTCTCACCACTATTCGCTTCACTCTCGCCAGAATTGTTCGATATAGCCCTTGAGAAACTGGCTACTTTTGTGTCTAGCCATGTGATCCATCAGGCTCGTGATGCGATGGCGTGGATCTTGAATGCGCTATGCAAGATCAACCCAGAGAAGACACTGAAGGTCTTTGTTCCCATGCTTGTGGTCAATATTCGTAACGAGATCGACCAGAACAACGCTGCCTCAGACCGCACATCTGGCACAGACTATTTACCGAGAGATCGAGCCTTGGTCTGGCATATCAGTATGCTTGCTATGACTGTTGTCCATGTGGGACGAGAAGTTCTCAACTACAAAACGGAGCTCCTTGGTATTGCCGAGTACATGCTAGAAAAGTGCCGCGGCTTGCCTACCATCTTGGTGTCCAACTATATTCATCATCTCCTTCTCAACCTGACGCACACCTATGCCATTGACCATGCCCTTTACGAGCCAGAAGTCATTCAACGAGGCGTTGATATTTCCGATTGGGGCCGATCTACAACCCCAGCCGACCTTACAATTCGTTGGCACCAGCCCTCTCCATCTGAGATTGAATTTGCTGTCGAGCTATTCGAATCCCAGACAAAGTCAGCTACTGAGCAATTGGAGTTGCTAATGAGCGACAACCCGCCAGTCAGCAGATCAGGAAAGAACAAGGAGTGGTCTGACGAAGCGTCCAGACAGCTTCAACAAATCCGTCTCATCACAGCCGGTATGGCAACTTTGTTTGACCCGAAGCGTGCTTCCGGAGACCGAACTGGCGAAGCCAATGGCACATCGAAGATGGAGATTGATGGAGATGAGGAAGATTTGATTGACGATGACGAGCCACTGGCCGAGGTTGGAGAGGATGAAGAGCTCCGGCCCCAATTTCGCGCTAGGGCCGGATATGCGCTCACCCCCAGCGACGCATCTTACCAAAAGATTCATGATATCCGGGATGACCTTGGTCTCCTCCTGTCTAAGTTCCATGGCTTTTTGAGAGAGAACATGGAGGATGATGTTGACTGCTTCACTGCACTGTACAGCGCCTACCGTACCTGGATCACAGATGTGGGCATCGAAAGATCTGCCCACCCTCTGGATCGTCATGTTAGACTCTACAGGTCCGATATATCCCCATTCCAAATCAAAGGTCTACGAAAGGTATATCCCCGACCGCTCCTCATTAAGCGGGCCGAGGCCTACCAGATGCTCCGTATGAAGCACAATGCATCAGCAAGACAAAAGAGCGATATCGATAAGCGCCTGCTCCTTGATCTTGCTCAATCTTGCTTGTCATCATACGCCGATGTTCGACGAGTCGCACAAAGCTCCCAGGATTCGTCCCTGAGATCGTTAATTGGCGGGAAACCCCTGGTGATCCCAACCATCTTGGAAGGGTTCCGCGAAGCTCTTAACGCTGTGGACCATGACCGGATCAAGGGCGCAATGTACACGATCTTGTACACCAGTCTTGTTCGTACCGTGATTAAGGACTGGAGATACGCACCAGAAGCGATGCGGCTCTATATTGAAACCGCTGGTATCGACAAGCCATCTATCCAAATTCTCGGTTCATCCGCGCTGTATAGTTTGCTCGAGTTTGGAAAGTCTGTGGAGCAGATGGTTCTGGTAAATGAGGATTACCTAAAGACGATAGAACCTTCAGAAGATGTTTCTGCACCTATCGCAAAGAGACATGGGTTCATCCAACAGCGCCGAAAGCGTGTAGAAGAGTCCAAAGCGAAGCTGGGCCTAGAGCTAACAGAAAAGGCTAAAGGCGCACATTGGAAGATTGCGACCAGGTGCTCGATATTTGCTGCTAATCTCTGTCTCCGATTCAACGAGCTCGCTCTCCCCGAGTTCGTTGATCTTGTGGTACGGGGCACCATTGACCCGCACCCCGGATTGAGAAGCTACTATCTCAATGCCTTCACTACCATATTCACGGCCATCGACATCCGTGCTGTATATGGTCATAATTACCTCAACTACTTGACTGAGAAGGAAAATGGTAGGGATAGGATTAAAATCCCTGTTGAGAAAGGTGATGCCGACTTCACCAATAGATTCTTGGCAGCCTTCAGTCACCCAGAAAACGCCGAGTATATGGTCGATGCTGACTACCCTGGATGGCTCGTCTGGGGCAAGCAGTTCACTGCTTTCAAGGCCAAGCCTAGCCGCTTCGAGGCATATGACGAGGTCGAGACTGCCATCAGGGAGCAGATTGGTGGCATATTGACCAAGAAATGGTTTGCCCAGTGCTTCGAATACCTGAAGCAAGAGCCACGAGATGCGTCCACCGATAGGTTCCGCATGAGCAATGTTTATCTCCTGATGCATGTATTCGATCTGTTGCATTACGGCAAGACCGCAGCAACCCTGGAAGATATTGAAGATCTGGTTAAGAATGTATATGGAGAAGGTACTGATAAGCATCAACATCGTGCCACTTCAGAGATTCTAGGTGCCCTTCTCTCAGGATCCAGCGATGATCCACCGGATATGCGCAACCGCGTGTGGAAATTTGCGGCGCCGATGTTTTTGAGAATTCTTTCCGAAGACCTGACCCCTGAGAATATCTCATATTGGCTCTCGTGCTTGCACATGATCCTTGATGCCAAGGACCCTAGGCGCTGCCATGAGATCACCTCTGCCTTGAGAGATTTCAAGCTTGATATGACGTCAAATGCGGCTTTCAAAGAGTCAGCCAAGGTTCAACTCCTCGAGTTTGTCATCTCCGACGCCTCCTGGCACTTCCGTGATGTGCAGCCTGTTCTCGACGACTTCCTCGGCCACCTAGATCACCCTTATAAAGCCGTCCGCGAGGCCATGGGCAGAGTGCTCTCGGTGATCTACAAGACTCGATACCACGAGTCGTTTGAGAATGTGACCAAGCTACTGGAGGCAAACAAGGCTGCTTCGTCCATTGGTCTGAGACCTTACCGCCCAACAGAGGAATTCACAACGACTATCAAAACAATCTTTGATCAGCTAGAGAAGTGGCGTCAAGAGCGCGAACCCGGCCAGCAAACACCCTCATCCTATACCTCCGCCTCCAAGACTGTCCTCATGTGGCTGGACTGCACGTTATCATCGCACGAATGTATTCAGTTGGTCCCCTTCTTCTCCGATCCATTCATGGGACAACTGTTACATATGATGGATGTGAAGGAAGACCCCGAGCTTATGAGGCTGGCCTATCATGTCTACAGACACTTCCCCAATATTCCTTTCCGTGATGGGGAGGATGCTGAGTTCATCGATGGCTTGATCCGCATTGGCAAGACAGCTACCAGCTGGCACCAGCGTCTACGTGCATTGGTCAACATGCAAGTTGTGTACTTCCGCAGAATCTTCCTCACAAAGAAGGAGCAGCGTGATCAGCTATTTGACGCTGTCTCAGAGATGTTGAGCGACCCACAGATTGAGGTAAGGACCTCAGCTTCAACGACTCTGGCCGGTATGATTCGTTGTTCACCTCATCCTATCCGTGATCCTATGATTAGGGTTTTAAAGAAGAGGTTCGAGGATCAACTGCGAAAGAATCCGATGCCCAAGCGTAAACTTCCAGGCGCGGAGACCCCTGTGAACACACATCAGCAGATCGCCAGGCGTCATGCTGCTGTTCTCGGATTGGGGGCATTGATTGAGGCGTTCCCTTATGCTACCCCGCCCCCTGAATGGATGCCAGAAGTTCTGGCAACCCTTGCCAGACGGGCTGCTGGTGATCCTGGTACTGTAGGCAAAGCCACCAAGATGATCTTGAGCGAGTTCAAGAAGACAAGGCAGGATAGTTGGAGTGTTGATCAAAAAGTAAGCCACCCTCTCACCAACCCCCTTTCCCTTCCACACTGTGGAATATTATGCGAGTCAATTTGTGCTAACCTATGCGTAGTACTTCACGCAAGAACAACTTGAAGATCTTGAAGGAGTGCTTTGGAAGAGTTATTTCGCCTAAGGATAAACGATGGGTTGTTTTGTTTAGTTAGAAAGCGAAGATTGAATTCTCTCTTCTTGGCTTGTAGGCAAGGCATGGCACTTGATTGAATACCTGCCTGCAAGGACATTCGTGATGAATCCCCAGGATCGGGTTCATTTGAACCCTGAATATTTACCTCAACCACCGCGAGCTTGCCTCAAATTAGCAGACGGGCTAGCTAGTTGTGAGTGGTCGGTACATCAGGGAGGGATGGGAACAGAATTCCACTCACGGTGATGACGCTCAGTACTCGATAGACTTTTATGTTGATGAACTGAAACGAAATGACGAGCACTCGCTCTAATGGACACGAGGCTTAATAGTAAATAGGTAGCTTAAGTAATAGAGCTTGCCGTTTCTCATCCTTGTAAGGATGAGGGCCAATTCAACCAGTGAATCATTGCAAGTGTTCCGCCAACCGAGGTAGCCATAAGTACACCTTAGCAGATCAGTACCGTGCCTCCAAACTTGGCTCACTGATGAGTGAACACGAGGTAAACTGAACTTCCGAAGATCAGAGCGGTCATCGATCATGGAAAAATGGAAAAAACTAAGCTTAGGTGCCTATTAGGTAGCTCGTCTCTACCCACCCAGCCGGTTCTATGAAAGAACATGACCTCGTATCGACTAAATGACAACTTGTTATCCAGGTGATGGCATCGGAATGAATTATTGAGGCTGAGCAACCAACGATGGCTTGTCATGGTGTTGAAATGTACGTGAGAGGGAGTGTACTACAATGCAAGTTCGGAAAAGGGGCTGGACGAAGGGGTGGGCTCGCAAACAAGCTTACCTTAGCAGGGCAGTCTACGAAGACTAAGGAGCTCAAAATTTGCATCATCTTCAGGAATTCGTTTGAGGAGTTCGTATCTTGTTGGTTGTTCATGTTGGTTTCATTTAGGGTACAATTTTCGTTGCCATCTAGCGGGAATACGAGTGGAGGAGGCTAGTGATGGGCAGACTTGTAGGCATCTATGATGTTCTGCACGGACAGATGGGGAACATACAGAGTGGTTGGTTTGCTGTTTACAATGCCAAATCGGGAATGTCAAGTTTGAAATGGGCCCATCAGGCATTGAAACGGGACTATGCACGTTGGTAGCAGAGTTTGGGGCTGCGCAAGCGGGATGCTACATGACCAAACGCCAACTGCTACATCACACCCCGGTCGCAAGGCAGCGTATCGCACAATTTCACGATTCGATCTCATCGTCAGGGTGGGTTTTCGGGGTTCTTTGATGTCATTCAAAGGTAATTTGAGGGAATCAGCCCTGTAATCTAGATTCCAACTGCAAGGGACCTCTCTGCCTCAGTGTCCTCACCAACGGGACTTTGGATAGAGGAGGGTTAGTGCCTTACACGCTTGGCAGACTTACAGACTGCACCTGTCACCTGATATAAGAATTGATTGACTATGTCAAGAATGAATCTGGTGATCGAGATACAAAGAGCTACGCCGTGGCTTGTGCAACGGGAGGGAGTCACAGTGGGACAATCAAGAGGCCATCACACAACTCCCCTTGCAACAGATGCACGCTTGCCCTGGACAAGCAATTTTCCACTTCTAGCGCCGAATGGACCGGTGCATGGGCGCTTGAACACGGCGAGCGGGATGCCTCGAGTGCGGCGATGCGGATCTAAATGCCATGATGAACGGACCGATGTTGCTAATCCTGTCCAGTCAAAGGGCCAGGCTGAGCCTCCGAGGCAGTTAAGGCTGATGTGGGGTTTAGATGTAGGTTGCAGAGTTGACAAAGGGGAAATATTACTCTGTCCCACCTCCATGCGTAGACGGTGCTGGGCGGGTTGAGGATTTGAGCCTCGCCGTTCTATTTTCATTCTGCCTCGGCCCCGAACGATGTTCCTCCATGGGGGAGAGTGAGAGTGGGGGTTGCCTGGCGCCGGGAATCTGGTGCCGCCGTGGCTGAGCGTCAAATCTGTCTGTGCCTTGAAGGCCCCAACTCTAAGCGCACGCGCCTATGGCATGCATAGAAGGCAGTTGGTCGCCAACAGTGGGGAAGGCAGCACATATGTGAAGGCAGTTGCGATGTCTGGCAGACGGGTTGTTGTTGTTTTTTGGCTGCAAGGGGATCGTGTGGGCGAGGCAGCAGAGTAAGGCTGGTGCCGGCAATCCGGTCGCGTGTCAGACGGGCCTGGCTATGCCCCCCAACTGGAGTTGCGATGTGGATGACTTTGGTCTGTAAGAGGCAGAATGCGATCCTGGTTACCGGCGATGATGCCTGGAGGTATGGAGATTGCGGGAGAAAGGTGACCGGAAAGAGTCACCTCATCAATAACACCAAGACGAGCATCGCCTTGTGAGCGAGGGCTGTGTTGGCTCGTTGGTTGTTCAGATGAGATTGATGCGAAGCCTGTCCGTCAGCTTATCACCAGATCCAGTGGAAAGAATCGAGGGCGCAGATGGCCTCATGGCAAAGACCCGTCTCTGTCTGACCTCATTGTTCGTGAGGATATCGTAGAGACGACGGGCCAATCAAGCACGCCTGGCATGCCATTGACACCCGATGCGTTGTGTGGTGAGGTGTCTGTCGAGATGGAAGCCTCGGTGAACAATGCAATGGCCGGATGAGTCTGTGACGTAGAACGCCTGACTGCCCAGTGCGCCTCAGTAACGGCAAATAACACACTGCCAGGTATGAGTCCCACCCCGCTATTCACCTACCTGAAAGATAGCGCACGGCCTGGCTCAAATAGACCCAGGTCCAGGGTATGCAGGGCTGGGGCTGGGGTGCCCACTGAAGACAGGGGCCTCCAGTGGGCGCATGTTGGCGTCAAATCTGGCTAGGCGGCGTTGTTCCATCTCCACCCGCATGCGCTGTCCCTCATCAGTCGCCTGCAACGATCACCGCGCCTAGCTCAGGTACCTGTTTCCTCCGGTTTTGGCTGGGGTTTGAGCTTCGACATGGAGTGAGGATCAATCTTGGCTCCAGTCCACTCAATGTCATGCACTCGCACCTCGGAACACACCCACCTCGTGCGCATATTACGTAGGTGCCTTGCCTTGGAACGTGCAAGATATATAGTATCACCATTATCCTCCCTTCCACAATCCCCCTCATACCCACAACAACAAACACCAGAACATCCGCCAAGACTTTGATCACCGACTTTACATTACGCACACCAAAACCTACCCCCATCCGTTTCACAGGTCTTTGATCAAACGAGGGGGAACAAGCACGCTGCCAAAGTTTGGCTGGAACACCTGATCTAAAGCTCGCACCCCTTCCAACCATATAATGGGCGTCTTCTGCTCAGCCAAGAGACTTTCGGAAGGTCGTCAAGGCCGGGATATTAATTTGGACCCTTCAACAACCACAAGAATAGCTATCCATCGGTTTCATCCCTTTAGAAAACCTGCCCAAAACACACCCAACAGCACCATGTCAATACGACGGGATGCTGAAGACGACAAGACAGTCGCACGTCATCACATCGATTCTCACCATACAGCTTTACATCCAGAATTGCGTCCAGAAGCCGCTGAGGCAGCTCGGAGAATTGGAAACACCATTGAATCGGGCTTTCGAAGCAAGGATGAGTACTACAAAGCTCGCAGGCAAATGCTGGACATAGACAGGGCTGTCGGCTTTGACCACAAGTGCCGGAGTAGAGCCTCAAGGCTTGAGGAGGAAGTAGACAAGATCATCCAATCTTTGAAGAAACAAGACTGCACAGAGGTTTATGGCAAGGCTCCCGCGCGTACAGGATTCGGCGGCCAGCTTCACAAGCGCATCCCCGGAGACCACTTTCTCTCCAACGTGGATCTGATCGGACAAACGGAGATCTTCAACATTGCCCGGAGGATGCCCAAGGGAAGCCACTTGCATATCCACTTCAATGCCTGTTTGCAACCCCAAGTGCTGCTCAACATTGCCAAGGATATGGAGCGCATGTGCATTAGCAGCGATCTCCCACTTGTCTCCGGCAATCACTATGAGAACTTTGATCGATGTGAGATCCAGTTCTCGATCAAGGCCGTTGGTTGTGCCACCCAAGGCAATCTCTTCTCTTCAAACTACGAAGCCCGCCAGTGGATGAAGTTTTCAGAGTTTCTGAGACTCTTCCCAAGCAAATACCGCAAGACAAAAAATGCCAACGCGATGAAGTGGCTCGCTTCCAAGCTGGTATTTCAGGACGAGGAGGCACACAATTGCCTCCAGACAGCGGAGGGGTAAGTTAATCTCATCAGTCATTCCATTGTAACACTGACTAATGTTTTTGTATGTAGTGCTTGGGAGAAATTCAACGGACGAACCAGGATGATGAAAGGTCTCTTCAACTATGAGACAGCCTACAGAAGGTACACACGGTTATTTCTCGAGGATCTGATGCACGACAACATCCAATATGCAGAGATCCGACCAAACTTTATGAGCACCAACCAACTGTGCCGCGACGATGGCACTGGTTCCATCGACAACCGCGGCATCATGAACATCATTATCGGTGAAGTCGAGAAGTTCAAGGCAGAGATGGCCAAAGGAAACAGGCTCTTCCAGGGTCTCAAAGTCATCTACTGCACCCCCCGATCCTTCTCACCCGAAAAGGTGAAGGAGGCACTGGATGAGTGCATCCAGTTTAAGCAGGAATGGCCTCAGTGGATTGCCGGTTTTGATCTCATTGGGGAAGAGTGCAAGGGACGGCCGCTCAAGGACTTCATTCCTGAACTTCTCGAGTTCCAGGACAACTGCAGGAATCTAAACCTGGATATCCCTTTTTTGTTCCACTGTGGCGAGACCCTCGAGATTGGCACCGACACCGATGCCAACCTGGTCGATGCTCTTCTACTCAACTCAAAGCGAATCGGCCACGGCTATGCCTTGGCCAAACACCCATACATCATGCAACAGATGAAGGCACGCGGTGTCTGTCTAGAGCTCTGCCCCATCTCAAACGAGATTCTGGGCCTGACTCCACGAGCAAGTGGACATTCCATGTATGACCTGCTCGCAAACAACGTCCACTGCACTGTCAGCTCGGACAACGGAACGATCTTCAGATCTACTCTATCACACGATTTCTACCAGGTTATGATTGGAAAGAACGACATGGGACTTGCAGGATGGAAACAGCTCATCCTGTGGAGCATCGAACACTCCTGCATGAATGATGCAGAGCGAGAAACAGCACTTGAGCAATGGAACCAGGAATGGGAGGAGTTCCTCAAGTGGGTTGTGCTCACCTACCGCTCATACAGAGACGAGCGCCTGTAAATGAAGCCCGAGGAGGATAACTCGAGAACAAAAACGCACCTTTTATGAGGGATGATACGACTTATGACGGGAACCATACGGATGCATTCATACTAGCCATTTGTTTTTTAGCGAGCATATCTGTTTTTTCTGTCTATCTTTGCTTATTTCTTTTCTTTCTAGATACCAGCATGCTGCCAACACTGGCAACCAATTGAACTTCTGTTAACATGATCACACTGCCTATCCTCCGTGAAACAATGTTGCTGATGCCTAGAGTCCGCCATTCACCATACACATGTGATGTATGCCTCGAGGGGGCGATGCCCGATGAGCAAATGCTAATCAATCTGGTAGGAGAACCGATGGAAGACTTGAAGAAGCCTCACCGAACGCCGCCCAGACCGCCAACCGGCCCCCGGTGCCACAAGTGTGGCGGGGTTGATACCCTTGTCGAAAGGCAAGGCGGTGCGATGGTCAGGTGACGTGTGGCTCATAACATTCAGGCGACAATTACCGTCGGTGGAGCGAGTGCCGGGCTTCTAGGCGGCCCCCTCCTGAGCGCTTACATCAGCCCCTGAGCGCTTACATTAGGGGTCAAAACTGCCGCCAGCGCCCAGCCACTTTTGACCTGGAGTTCACCAACCAGCGGGTCGCGCCGTTTCCCCCAGCCCAATCGAGGAACCAGCTGAAATGCGGCTCTTAGCGCCGTCCCGCTCTAAAATGAAGGCGGGAACGGCCTGGGCTGTCTGTCAGGTTTCATCTCCTCTTGGGGGTTCATCCTTCGAAAAATTGTTTCGCAGCCAGCCAGCCATGTGTGTTTGAGAGTCCTGTGCTTCGTCTATTTCCGTGCTCAGCGTCCGGGGTATTTCTTACATGGGCATCGCTTTTTCCCAACCCCTGTGTTCGTGATTCTAACTTTATTTATTCCCTTCAACGTCGCTCCTGTCCTCTCCACCCCAAGCAATACTACCTATTCACCCTCCAAGAGCGTCTATTGCCAAAGTGGTTGCCCGACCACAACCATCAAGATGGGGGGAACGGCGCCAATCAGTTCACATGGTTCCCCGGCAACAAGCTGGACTGGGGCCTGGACATTGTCACCCTCTTGGCGGTTATTGGCGAGTCCTCCATCGGTGATCAGTCCCAGGCCATCACTGCCTCGTTGTTCTGCGTCCTCCCACGCCTAATACCCGCCCCCCAGGCTCTACTCAAGGCCACCAGGCCAACCCGCATGCCCGAGACGCTGGCCAAGATGACGGGCGTGCTGAGCGGCACGACCTTGGAGTCGGTCGGCTATTTCGCCAACATCATCCAGCCGCTTAATGAGCTGCCCGCGTACAGCTTCAAGGTGCTGAAGATTGAGCACCGCGAGAACTTCCAGTTCGAGGATGTCCAGGTAGGCACCCTCGCGACCGAGTATGGCTGGATCAGAGCTGTTTACACCAAGCTGATCAAGCTCCTGCCGGGTAAAACCCCCGAGCGGCTGCGCTTGGCCATGCCAAGAGCGCCGCCAAGGGACGACGAGGAGATGGCACAGCTGCCCCATGAGAACGGGACCACTACCGCCAGGGACTTCGCCCAGCCTGGCGAACCGCCCAGGCCCGTGCAGCGCCGTGCGACGCTGAGGGAGACAACGCAGGACTTCTTCACCAACCCCACAATGGCCCTCAGCGGCGAGCGTCCTGCCGTGCCGCCCAAGCTCTGGTCTCCGATCCATATCCTGAGCGTCTTCTCCTGCTCCATCAGCGTGGCCATTGTGGCCTGCGGTATAGCATGGAAGGATGGAAACGCAATCATATCTGTCACTCTGATCTCGCTCACCTCTACTATTGTTGGCATTGCGTCGTTCTGGCGCCCGCGGCTTATGAAGCGCAGGCATAACAACAACGTCCCCCCTGGCGATGTCATGATCCGTACCCGCGAGGGTGCCTTCCTTCTCATCAAGTGCACCGAAGACGTCGCCCGAGAACTCTACTCCGGAACCGAGGAGTGCGACTACTACGTCGGGGAGCGCACGTACCGCCTCCTGATGGGCATCGCCACCACCCTGCTGATGGTCAGCGTCGTCCTGCTCGGCAACTGCACCTGGGACCTGCAGATGTTCATCGCGGGCACCTACATCCTCCTCAACGGTCTGTACTGGGCCCTGGGCATGCTCCCCCGCTCCTCCTTCTGGGACCTGTCGCGGTACAAGTGGGAGGACATCACCAAGGAGGACGCCCAGAACGCCGAGGGCGTCACGGACCCCAACGACCAGCGCGAGGGCCACCCGAGCTTCACGCGCACGCTGTGGTACGCCATCCGCGAGACCGAGAGCGTCGGCTGGGTGCAGACGAGCGGCGCCGCGCCCGTGTCGGAGCACTGGAAGGAGTGGCTGCGCGAGGCGCACATCAATGCGAGGGACGGCAACCGCGACTGGAACGCAGTCGAGAGGAAGAACCAGATCATGAACACCAGGAATGCGGAGACGGAGCTCGGCGACCTGGCGGGCGAGACCGCGCCGGCCACGCAGGTTCTGAGGCCCGGTGCCGTCGAGGGAGGTTAAGCACTGCACTTCAGACTTCCCCCACGCTTTCGCTTCTATTCTTACGTTCCCTAATGTCTAATGAAGCGAACTGCATACATGTACACTTAAAAAAAATCATCATTTAAGGACCGATATGGATACTGAGATTTAAGGGGGGTAGGGGGTATCTATATACTTGGTCCTTTTTCACGAGTGAATGAGCCAATTTGGGCAATATACAAGCGGCAATGGTTACTGGTACAAAAGAATGAAATATACGATTTCGATCTCGATCTATTTTTTTAATCTTCTATTAAAAAAATGCATTATATCGAAGGGGAAGAAAGAAGAGTTTCTCACTAACGGAGCGCTCTTACACTCAGGACCTTGATATGCCCCCAATCTTTATATATTTTGAAAAAAAAACGCCAACCTCCCAGTAACAACGCCCCGACAGTAATTCGTATTCAGAAAGGGGAAGGGGGTATCATGAGAGATTCCGGAATAGTAGGGTGAATGCCGACCCCAGGATAACCGGTTTCTTTCATGAATTACCCTTTAGTTTTCGTTTTGTCCCCCCCCCCTTTAGTCCTCGAAGTAGACGCTCTGGTTCTCGTGGATGTTGATGGGCCCGCCGCGGAAGCTGCCCTTCTTCTTCTTGTTCTTCTCCTTGGTGAAGCCCTTGCCCTTGGTGACGATGAGGTCCTCGTGTGCTCGCTGCGAGTAGGCGATGTTAACGTACTCGTTGGAGGCGAAACGGGGGTCGACCTTGATGTCCTTGGCGATGCGGGAGAAGGGCACGTTTTGCTTCTTGCCGTTCCTCTTGAACTCGGTCGGGTCGGGGGGCAGGGGAGGGTCGGCCAGGGAGGAGGATGCTGGGGCGCCGGTGACGGTCACGGAAGAGTCTGAGGAGTCGGACTTCTTGACCTTGGCTAGTTTCTTGGTTTTCTTGGTTTTGGCGTCAGAGTCGGACGACGAGTCGGAGTCGGAGTCAGAGGATGATGAGGAAGAGGAAGAGGACGACGATGAGGAGGAAGAGGACGAGTCGGAATCTGAGGAACTGTCGGAGGAGTCTGGAAGGGCGACCTTGGCAGCCTTCTCAACCACAGCCGAAGCATCGGACTCTGAATCGGAGTCAGATTCCGAGGAGGAGGACTCAGATTCAGAAGACGAAGAAGATTCGGAGGAAGAGGAAGACTCCGAGGAGGAAGATTCAGAAGACTCTGAGGAAGACTCTGAGGAAGACTCCTCACGCCTCTGCCTCTTTGCCCTAGGCTCCTCGTCCTCAGATTCTGAGCTAGAGTCGGACTCACTGGAGCTCGATTCAGATGAGCTGGAATCGCTCTCAGCAGCCTTCCTCTTCAGGCTCTTCTTCTTTGTCTCGGGCTCGCTCTCATCGTCGCCCTCGCTACCAGAGTCATCAGCATCGTCGTCGCTGCTGGCGTCCTTCATGTCAATATCGTCGTTGACGGCCTTTTTCTTGGGTGCTGCGACGGGCTGAGACGCCTCCCAGGTCTGGAAAATGGCTACAAGAGATGTGCTTCCAGCCTCAGGCAGATCCCATCCGTTCTTCTCGACCTGCTTCTTCAAGGCGCTGCGGACCGAGTCCAGGGAGTATTCGGAGAGGAACCCGTCGACCAGACCGAGGAGCTGGCTAGGTGGAGGGATAGTCGCAGCGGCGGAGGAGGCCTTGGCCTTTGCGCCAGAACTTTTCTTTTCCTTCTTGGCCATGGTGGTGGAGGTCATCTGGGGGTTGGAGGAGTTGTTGGAGAAGAGCCACGAGGGTGGGCTGTTATTCGTGCCGGGCATGTGCTGGGAACAAGGATCAAAAGCTAATTGACCGTGTCGTCGAGTGTGTCACGACCCAAGCTGTTCAATTGGGTGTTCCGATGTGTTTTGCGGCAATGCAGGCCCAGCAAGATAGGAAGGGTCGAACAGCGGTAACGAGGTGCTCGGCGCAAGAAAAAGGCAGGGAAAAAAAAAAAAAGGTGTTTTCCTTATCTTATCAGTGGACCCCACCCCCACACTCGAAAGAGTGGCCTTGTGCACAGTGATACCACAGCACACATTGACCCACGAGTAAATGTGCTGGGAAGTGACTGACATAATAAAACATGGCACATCTGGGCAGTTCAGCGTTGGATTTCAACACAATATCAAAATAATTGACCTAGTAATAAGCACCATATCAAGCGAAATATTGTGGAATAATTTATTATTCTTCTGTTATTGTGTCTAGTTAAAAATAAGGTCTCTGCCGTACGCGAAAAGAGCTTTGGTGTGCCATGTTTCATTTCACCCGCTAGGCTGGTTGGTTGTTGATCGGGCTGTTCGTGCCTGATCTCCATTTTCTTCCGTCCGCTAAGCTTAAAATTCAACCTAATCCTCGAGATAAAAGCTGAAAAAATATCTCTTGAGTAACATCCTTCTGGTGGTTTCATTTGTATAGGTGGTATTCGAGACTGCATCAGCATGACACGTCAAGTGCCGTCTAGTAAGCAAAGTCTCTATGAATGCGTGCGTCTTGTGCTTGGTCTTGATTGGTTATTAAGTGACGGTGAGGCTGTGAAGTAGAAGATATGTACCTATGCAAGGCGGGCAGCAAGGCATCTCAACCACCTCTGTAGTTAGGATATGCACTTCTTTTCCACAAGTAGTATCTCCTCAAACGTCCCCAAAAGAACTAACCAGATGCCTTTCAATTTTCCTTACTCTCCTCAACATCTTCCGAATCGAGGCGTCGCAGATGGAGGAGACAGAAAGGCCTACGGGACAAGCGCCGATCGCGTCCTTCGCTTTGAACGTGATTGTCAACCCCAAGAATCCTCGTCTAGAGTACTAGTCCAGATATCTATTTCTCTATTTAGTACTAATTTTTCCTAGCATCGTCTTTGTACATGGCTTCAACGGTCACCCCGAACGAACCTGGACGGATAAGTCCGCCGAAACTACATCCAAGACCGAGCCTCGAAGCGACGAACATCAAGGTCGTCCATCAAAATTCCGAAAATTAAAGCCAGGATCGAAACAGATAAGTGCCATTACTCAAGATGTTTCCATCTACTGGCCCCGGGATTTGGTTCCCAAAGTCGTCCCCGATGCACGAGTCTTGAGTTATGGTTACGATGCCAAAATCCAGCGACTATTTGGGCCACCCGTTAGCACACACACCGTGTACGACATATCCAATAATTTCTCTATCGCACTCGAAGCTGAACGACGAGAGGAGCCGGAGAGGCCCATCATATTCATTGCTCACAGTCTTGGGGGTATAATTGTCAAGGACTTGCTTCGTAGGTGCGGCCAGTCCTTCAACCAAAACCATCTACACATTCGTCCGATTTTCGAGTCTACTATCGGCGTCATATTTTTCGGCAACCCACACTCCGATGCAGATCCGGGAGGCTCGCTTATTCACTTTGGAGAAAGGGTTCTCAAAGCTCTTGGTCATTCCGTGAACGAAAATGTCAGGGCTTCCCTTCTCCCAACATCAGATCGCCTACGCGAGTTGCGTGACGTTTTCGGGCTAATGGCTCGTGAGCGCCGGTGGAAGATCCATTCCTTCCAAGAGCAGTACGGCTTCAAGGCCCTTGGTGGCCAGAAGGTACGTTTCGCTTAGAAAATATGAGATCCACGATTGACACCAAGCTAACCTAATGCCAAGGTTGTGGAGGATACTTCCTCATATGTGAATATTCCCGATCTTGAGATAGTAGAACATATCAATCAAGACCACAGCAAAATGTGCCGCTTCTCTAGATTAGGCGACCCCGAATTCAGGAAAGTTGAAGCAGCCTTGAGACGAATACTTCTGGATATACCACAGAAGGAAATTGGGCCACAGGTGTCAGCCTTCGTGAGGCCATATCTCACCGAAGAGCAAAAAGCAGACATCTTGGAATCGCTCAAGTTCGACCAAATCGATTCACAGATTCTTACAATCGAAAAAGCCCACAGCAAGACATGCAAATGGATACTTCAGACTCAAGAATATCGTGATTGGACCAACCCCGAGAAAGCCTCCGCTCATCAAGGCTTTATGTGGATGAAAGGAAACCCCGGGGCTGGAAAGTCTACTTTGATGAAATTCGCTTATATTGAGGCCAAAAAGAACAGAAAGAAGAACAGGTTCATATTTAGCTTCTTCTTCAATGCACGAGGAGCACCGCTGGAGAGATCAACAACTGGAATGTACCGGTCATTGCTCGTGCAAATTCTCGAACAATTTCCCAATCAAAAGTGCATATTTGACTCGCCTGAATTAGGCACTAGGATTGGGCCTCGCCAAATATGGGCCATCGAGCCTCTGAAAGAATTACTACTGCAGGCCCTTCTAAAATTAACAGGAGTGTCCATCGTCTTCTTCATCGACGCTCTAGATGAGTGTGATGAGGATGAGATTCGAGACATGATCAAGTTTTTTGAAAACATAGGACAGGAGCATCCGTCAATGAACTTGAGCATATTCTTCTCCAGCCGACATTATCCACATATTACCATCAATTTTGGCCTCAGCTTATGTCTTGAGGAGCAAGATGGTCACAGTAATGATATAGCAAATTATATCCAGAGCGAACTCAGGATCGGCAAAAGCAACATGGCAAAAGGAATACGCGAGGAAGTACAAAACAAAGCCTGTGGTGTTTTCATGTGGGTTGTTCTTGTTGTGGCTATTCTGAACAAGGAATATGACAGCGGCAATATACATACGCTTAGGCTGCGCCTAAAGGATCTTCCCAGTGATCTTCACAAACTATTTGAAGACATCATCTTACGAGACGGCCGGAACCGAGACAGCCTGCTTTTGTGCATCCAGTGGGTTCTCTTTGCCAAAACACCTTTGAGTCCAGAACAACTTTACTTTGCGATCCGACACGGCCTTGAGTCTAGTCCTCCAGAGCCTTGGGATCAATACGAAATCACCCGAGATACCATCAAGAAATTTCTACTTCATTCATCTAAAGGGCTCGCTGAAATTACCAAGTCGAAACAGCCCACCGTCCAATTCATTCACGAGTCTGTCCGGGAGTTCTTCCTCAAGAATACTGATTTGGCAAAGATCTGGCCAGCAATCGGCCCAAGATTTGAGGCCAATAGCCATGAAAGACTGAAACACTTTTGCCTGAGCTACAGTAATCATGAGCTGGAATTCTTCTACTCATTTGGCCAAAACGCTAATGGCCAAAACGTTACAATGTCTGAGGCAGGGCTAGATTTATTGTTCCCTTTGCTCAAATACTGTGTTCAAAATATTATCCACCATGCCGACATGGCAGAGGATGGGGGTATTGAACAGCTTACATTCATTACTTGCTTTGATCGCCCTAGATGGATCAGGAAGTACAATATCTATCAAATTTACCCAATACGGAAATATACACCGATGACAAGCTTTCTGTATATATTGGCTGAGGCAGATGCATCTCATCTAATCCAGCATTATCCCTCGAATGAGACTTCAACGATGCCCTCCTGCCTTAAGGTAGAGGACGAGCGATATGGCTGCCCATTTTTCGCTTCAATTGCTACGAAGAGCTTCAAGGCTTGCAACAAATTCTACGATTTGATGGCTCCATCCCAGTTAGGGAAGACGTTGACTGTATCAGAAGAGCCTGCATCTCCCCACCTTCAAAGGCCAAACTTCGCGCTGACTCGCACATTCAAATTCTCACAAACTAAAACGTTGTTGGAACAAGCAGCTGAAGCCGGGAACGATGATCTTGTTTCGTTTCTACTTCGACGCACATTGAAGGCTGTTGATTACGACACTACCCCTCTCTTGCATCTTTCTGCTCGAAAGGGCCGTGCGGAGATCTTGAAGGTCTTCTTAGAAAACTCCAATGGCAACCCAGAATCAAAGGATGCATATGGGATAACCCCGCTCATGTCTGCTGCTTCAGGAGGCCATGTCCACGCCGTCCAAGCCCTCATTGACATAGCAAAGGTCGATCCAAATATGACAGACTCAATGGGACGCACCGCAATCTTGCATGCTAGCCAGGAAAATAAGAGTGAAGTCATTGAGGTCCTACTTAAGGCAGACAAGGTCGATCCGAATATTGCAGGCACAGATGGAAGAACTCCTCTATCATTGGCTGCTCAAAGAAATAATCAAGAGGTGGTCAAAGCTCTTCTTGCGGTAGATAAGGTTGATCCCAACCTTACAGATAGAACCGGAAGAACTCCTCTATCATGGGCTGCTGGGCATTGGAGTCCAGAGGTAACACAAATACTTCTTGCGGCACACAAGGTTGATCCGAACCTTGTAGATAAAAATGGCGAGACTCCTCTATCACAGGCTGTTAAGAATGACGATAAGAAGATTGCTGGTTTCCTGCTGATGTCACCCAAAATTAATCCGAACATTGCAGATAAGCATAGCGAGACTCCCTTGTCATGGGCTATCAAGAATGACCGCTCAAGTATTGCGGATTTCCTACTGAAGTCACCTAAAGTTGATCCGAATTTTACATATCATGCCGCCTAAACTTCTACATTAATGACCTGAATTTATTAAGGGCAATCAACTCCCCATTAGGGCCCGGTGTGAAGTACCTAGCTGATGCTCGACTGGGTCCTACACCCTATAGCAACGGCACGGAACCACAACAAGCTGCTGAATAGGTTACTGGAGGCCGTTAGTGCCTAAAGATGGCCTAATTAACTTAAATGAATCCTAAAAATAAAATAAGATAACTTCCTGTCATTCTTTATCTGCATCGATGTGATCATGAGCAGACTTTGAAATGTTGGCAAAGAAGCGAGGCTGGTAAGATCGAGATCTGATGATCCTATATTAATCCTCAGATTGTTTGCTTCTTAACTCATGCGAATTCCTCTACTTGCGTCCACAGATGAGCTACGTACGTTCTTTATTTGTGCCGTCAGAGAGCACATAAGAGGTGAAGGTCTCTCCTTGATAGTTTCACTGTGCTCCACAAAATGACAAGATCGACCACCAAAGAAAGAACGAGCCATTGCCAATCACGCATTATTCACTATTTGAATCATCAGATTGATGGTACTTGAAACAATTCAAAATGGATGTGTTGCTTTCTTCGCCTGTGTTGAGTAAGAAGGCGTCAGAACAAGTAGGGTGGCACTACGAGACAAAAGGCCTTCCTTCGTTCTATTCGACCAGACAATAGGGAGTTCAATAGTGTTTCATAGCAATATGATTTATATGCTGTTGGATTTTCAAACATGTATCTGGGATTTATTATTCTTACTTAATTTGAAAGTAATTAATTGCAGGTTATGAATTGAGTCCTGCGCACGTCTTTCTCTTATTTCCAAGCTTATCAGCTTATCAGCAGCCTAAACACTGGTTGGCGAAACAACCAAGTTCGGCAAGCAACCTCACCAAAGCCAACATACCCCGTCACCTCGTTTCAGCTCTACCTTAGTAATTTATGGCCGCAAAATTCAAGTCAAACCTCTAAATCTAATCTAGCGATACAAAAGATCCTTCTGCACCTCAGGAAGGGGCTCTTTGCGTCGTCGACACAGTGTTCTACATATCCCATGTCTCCCACAGAAACAGCTTAAGAAGTGCCGAAAACATGAACTCAACAAAGAGGAAATTCAACAACCTACTCCAGGGCCTCAGTCGCTCTTCGAGTGACCGCCAAAATGCCGACGCGACAACTTCACGGCCCCCGGGGACTCCACAGAAAACGAGTGACGTCGAGACCTTTCTCGACAAACGGCGCAGGCTGGGCCTCCCTCTATCCAACTCTCCCGTTCAGAGCAATCCCCCGACGCCCGTGAAAGTGGGATCGCCTTCCTCGACCGTTGGAACGAGCCCGCGACGGATCGAAACGAAACGAGAGCCCGAGAAGCCGCTGGCCAAGTACTGCCCGGGTGACCGCAGTGAACTCCTCCGACGGCTGGCTACTTTCCAAGAGCTCACAGATTGGACATTCAAACCCGATAGAGTGAGCGAAATTGAATGGGCGAAGAGGGGTTGGATTTGCAAGGGCAAGGAAACGGTGCGCTGTGTGCTGTGCCACAAGGAGCTCGTCGTCAAACTCAACAGGAAAAACGTCGACGGAAAAGAAGTCCCTGTGCTCGTTTCCTCTGATATCGGTGCGCGCTTCTCCCTGTTGTCGATACAGCATGAGTCTTCGCTAACATGTCACAGAGGAAGGTCTTATTGAAAAGTACGAGGAGCTAATTGTCAGCGCGCATTTTGACGATTGTCTCTGGCGAAAACGGGGCTCAGAAAGTTAGTGATACTTGCTATGCTTCTTGACCGATTTTTTTCTAATGACTCGATAGGTTCTCTCCTTCGTCTTCCACTGTCTAGTACGACCAGTGCTCTCGAGGAGCTTCGAGTTCGATACGATGAGTTATGTTCACGTGAATCCTTCCTACCATACGAATTCAACATACGACTCCCGGAGGGCTTGGATCTGGGTGACGTACTGGCCAGTCTACCTCCAGACTTCTTCAAAAATGGCCAACAAGCCTCTATTAAAACACCGAATCGGCCAGCGTTAGCATTGGCCCTGTTAGGGTGGCAAGGGTTATCCAATTCACGCATTGGTCCAGTCCCAAACTCAGCCTCTTGTCAAACTTGCCTAAGGCGCCTTGGTTTGTGGATGTTCAAGAGCAAGGAAGTGAATGAGGACGGTGAGGTCTTGGTCCCCGCACCGATGGATCATCTCGACCCTGTTCGCGAACATCGATTCTTCTGTCCTTGGAAGAACCAGGACACCCAACAGCGATCCAACGCAAAGGCCTCGGAGGGTGAGGCTCTGCCCGGCTGGAGGATTCTGCTTCAGACTATCAAGAATGAATCCAATCTACGAGATTTGTACGCAGGCCGGTCAAAGAGTCGGCCCAAGTCGATACATGCTCCCAGCAACCCCTCCACACCTGTACGACGGTCGCATGCTAACCCAGTCACACCTGTTGCTGGGGATGCTTCGGCAGCCAACGATTCACCTCACGTCGCTTCCCAGCTAGACGCTGAGGAATATGACGAAAAGGCGCAGGATGAGGAGGATAAGGCTCGCTGGGCGAGACTCAAGAAAGTAAAGACTCTATTTGACATTAAAGGAGCAAGGAAGCGGATGTCGATCAGCCGTCCGGGCACAAGCCATTCAACCGCTACGACAGGTGATGGGAAATAAGGCGAAATGGGGATAGAGAATTTGCATGCTGGCCGCCAATTCAACGCGATATAGTATTTGCAGGTTGTAGAGACTGCGAATATGGAGCGGTTGGAGCAGCAGTCGTTTGCTCTTGCAGACTCTTCTCCCAGCAGTCAATTGTGCTTTTAACTTTGTTTGATTTGTACATCAGGTGTTAGACATCAGCGATCACGGGGGTTTCAGAGCATGTTCTAATTTCGTCTATGAAGCAAATGGTATACTCGATAATATACAAGGTCTATTCGATAATGTACAAGGTTAGAAGCATCTAATGCTGGGCATAGAATATCATGCTTCTTGAGTGTTAAATGAGACAACGTGGTCGAGGTTACCTCTGACCGAAGTGTCCTTCTGGAAGGGCTTGGTCAGATCGAACCCAGCCAGCTCCAAGATTACTTTCCGGGCGCCTCCCAGTCCACCTCCGTTGCCAACACTGGGCTGGAATTCCATTCCTGGAGCCACGACGTGTATGTCCGGCATCCATCCATTATTTCTAACCCATCCGTTATCAAGCCTTACGTCGAGAAAAATCATCTCCTGACGAACCCGCCGAGCTCGCTCTGCGGCTACTTCCTCCCACCTTTTTGGAAAATACTGTGCCCCTGTGAGGATAACGCTCGTGTTGACCCTTTTGTGGGCGAGATGGCGTAGCACCCACCTGTCCATCTCGCGAAAGGGCTTCGATAGTGAGAGGAGGAGGATGGCGCCCTTGAGGTTCTGCCGCTTATCCAGATAATTCACCACCTCTTTGCCCCAGGAAGGACGCTTGATGAGGGTGTATTCAGGAGTGTCCGCGAGAATGAACCCGTTCGGCGGTCTTGACATGATGGGTACACCTTTCCCGTATTGACATCCGACAGGGAAATTGACCCCATACATACTCATCTTGATCACCTCATCATGTAAAGAGCCGACACCGTAGTTATCGGGGAGCCCAAACAGACCGTTGATGAATGTGGCCTTCCGGGTTCCCATGGCACCAATGAGTGCAATCTCCGGGACAGCCGTGTTTATAGCATGCTCACTCAGCCTAGATGCAGAGTAGAGCTCTTGGTAAGTCTCACCAAAATACTGCTGGGCTGTGGCCATCATTGATTCATCCTCGGAGGTAATGGGCGCGGGCCTGTCAGAGCCCTCCTTGAAGCAGATGAAGTCTGATGAGAGTGTCTTAGCCACCATGATACCTTTCAAACCTTGATGCCGCTGTCGCGACTTCGATAGGGCCTTGGCTTTCTCTGGAGGCTTTGACGTCTCATGGGCTCTCCCATGGGCCTTGACATAACGGAGTTTCGTGGGTCTTGGCCAGGGGCATTTTGCCATTTTTTCTTGCTCCTCGGACAATCGTCTTTGCTCCTCAACCAATTGTTGTTCCTCTTGGGCCACTAAACTTTCCTCCTCGACCACTGGTCTTGGCTCTTCAATCACTGGATTTCGTGCCTCCCAGTCATAAGGCAGCCGTCTGGGTGTTAACCTGTTAGGCTTGGGGTGATCCGAGTCGTCTGCGGGACTGTGGTAGCTGTTTGCGAGTGCAGCAGCCTCATTGACCTGAATCAGGCGCGGTTGTCGGGCATTTTGTAGCAGCGGCTGGAGGCCCCAGCCAAATGACCTTAACTCACGCCACCGACATAGCCTTATCCTGTGCATGCCTTGTCTCCTCTGCGAAGCGGCCCAAGCCTGGCGAATTTGCTAATCCGTCAACCTTTTGCCCAGCGAGGAAAAGCGAGTCTTTCAGGATATCGGAGATCCATCTGTAAGGCTAAACGTGCTTATGTCAGCCGAAATGCATTTACAACCACCCTAAACACCAAGTGAAAATCCCCGTCAGGTCTCAATGGACCCGGAATAGCGATCGATAAAATCATCAACTACAAACAAAGAAGTGGTGAAAGAAAAATAAGGACAAAGATATAAATTATCGACTGAGTGATACAAGGGATTTCGCGGCTTATTTCGCCTGACTTAGATCGAGGTTTCTATATCCCCCTCGTGAATCTCATACAGGTGGGGTTTATTCACAGATCATCCGATCATTGGACTGTAAGAAAAAAGCTACAACTCAACATGACAATCAACTTGGGGGATCTGGATGCCCACGAGCAGCCCTCTGACGAGCTGAGGGCGGAGTGGAAGTCGTTCTCGAAAAAAGAGCCTGCTGAGCTGCTCAACGAAACTAAGCTCGACGACCCAAGACTTCCTCTCTCCCAGACTGGCTTCGTCTCGGCAGGATCGATATCAAAGAACCAACTTACAGAGGCCTTTAAACAAATCGGCATCTCTCAAGAGGCTCAAGAAGATGCTCAGATTATTCACCATCCTCTTCTTCCAGGTGTGATGCCCATATTTGAGTGCCTTCATACACTTAACTAACAAGCCGGATCCAGGACTTCTAATTCTGCCCAATCTAATCCCTGAGACCGTCCAGCAGAAGCTGCTAGAACTCATGATCCACCGTGATCTCAGCAACCCCAACCACCAGACAAACATGCACCTCCACTTCAAGGTCCCCTACGAGTCCCTGGATCCGGGTGCCTCCTTCTTCTCCCACGGGCCAGACTCCCCCGCCGCCTCCTTCAACCCCAAGGACCCCTCCGTCCACCGGCCCCAGTCCCTCCGCCAGGTCCTCAACCGCAAGCTTCACTGGGTCACCCTGGGTGGGCAGTACGACTGGACCAACCGTGTCTACCCAGACGCCGAGCCCCCCGGTTCCCCGCCGACATCGCCGGGTTCCTTCACTCTATCTTCCCGGAGACCCAGGCCCAGGCCGCCATCGTCAACTTCTACACCCCCGGGGACACTATGATGATGCACCGGGACGTTAGCGAGGAGTCGGACAGGGGCCTCGTGAGCCTGAGCCTCGGGTGCGACGGCATATTCATGATCGCACCCAGCAAGGGGCCCGAGGGCGAAGAGGACGCCGCTGCCACGGAGCTGGCCCCAGGGGCGTGTGACACCGCCCAGGGCAAGGGGTATCTCACGATACCGCTACGGTCCGGCGACGCCATCTACATGACCAACGAGTCGCGGTATGCATGGCACGGCGTGCCCAAGGTCATCAAGGGGACGTGCCCGGCACATCTCGAGAACTTCCCAGCAACCGATGATGGGCAGTACGAAGAATGGCGCGGTTGGATGAAGAACAAGCGAGTAAATCTCAACGTGAGGCAAATCAAGTAGATAGAAAACCAATATGATTATTATGAGCGATGAACAAGGGGAACGGGTAAAAGCACCTTTGAATGCTATCCATTAAGAATCCCAAGCATTATGCAAATACCTTACCTAGTGTAACGATCAAAGCAAGGTCGAAGGTTATTCCCATGCGTAGAAGATATAATGATAGTATTGAAAAAGCAAAGTGCGCTATAGAATCGATTCTTATTATCCCATGCAGTGCCTATCGCTAAGTACCCAATCGCTTAGTGCCCATCGCTTAATACCAGAAAAGGAGGTAAAGATAGTAGAAAAAGTTATACACATGTTACGCCTGTTATTCCTCCAGTGCCCATCTATGCAAATCCAAACCCTTGAGAATTTTGTAGCGCCATTCCAAGGCGCTCCCGAAGCACCTCCTTGTCCCTGTATTCCGGCAACAAAAGTGTTCCATAGCACGTATATGCCGTGGGCAAGTGGCCGCCCTCGCCCTCTTCCTCACCATTTTTCTGTACCACAAATTGTAAATTACGCATGCCACCAACGGGAACTCTGTCGGATGCGGTAACAAATTCGAGTAATCGACGTTTCATGTTGTCATCATAGCGCTTAACAATCGACCAGAAATCCTTAATCGTGCGATGTGATGCGTTCCAGCCGACATATCGCGTGTACTCTCGCAACTCCGAAATATTGATTTCTTGAACGCCTTCAACGAGGGACTGCAGGATCGGGGGTGTCAAGAGGGTCAATGATTTCGCATCTAGGCACGCACGAAAGCCTCTCTGGAATGCACCAAACTGTGGCCCAACGGAGACGCTCGTCAGGTACCGAATGTAGTCATTCACGTACTCAAGACGGTTTTTTCCGGTGACAAGCGGCGCCTCTTCCCCAGCTTCGGTAGGCGAATCAGGTGAGGTCCTTCCAGCTTGTGGCCATGGAGAGTCCCCTTGAGTCATATCCCGGCTGAAATGGCTTCCGTATGTAGCAACGGAAAACTCGTATGTTCTAGCAAAGATATCTTCGACAGCCCCGTCTCTTTCATCCCAGTCTTGAAGAGTTGTTAATCCGCTAGTGAGATCTGGCCAGCCATCCTCAATGTGAGCAAGTTCCGTTACAGGCCAGCCCAGCAACTTCCGGTAAAGAGCCTTGGGGAAAGTTACTGGTAAAGTCAACCCGTTGAAGACGGCAAGCGAGACTAGCAGGCCGAAGAGCTCAAATTTCCAGGTCTCCACCACTGAGCCGGGGGCAAACCATGCCATCCTTGTCCGGTCGTCGGTAATGAATGCGCCGTACACTGGTTCCAGGAATTCACCGATAGCCATGCGGAAAAATTCCTGCTGAACACCGCCCGAATCAAAGCCTTCTTCTCCTCCGTCCTCTCCAAGGCGCACCTTTAGAGGCCGAAGAAGTTCTCGAGGTTCCCTCCGCCACAATTGGTCGAACGCATCTCTAAGGACGTGTTTTCGATCGACAGAGAGGACTAAGTATTTGGACGATGCAGTCTTGAGCATATCCTGAAGCACGGTCTTGTGGTGTGGGTTTGTGATGAGGCTTCCTGGGTCAACAATTACACTCATCCGAGTCTTGAGCGAGCTGGATTCCTCATACGCTCGGTTCATCCTGGAGAAGTTAATGGACCGGAAGAAAGAAACAAGGGTCTCTGGAGTGAACAAGAAAGGATAATCCAGTAGATGTCTCGTGTTCTGGTCGTACTCGGATTTGACCCATTTGATGGGGACGTCCATCGAGTCAAGTCTTTCTGAGAGATAGTCGAAGCGGTATCGCGATTCGCAAAGAGGGAGAAGCTCTCGTCGTTTATCTACACACCTCTGGGTCAGATAATTGTCTACTAGGAAAGTTAAAAAAAATAACGAAAAGAAAACTTACGCATCGAGCCAATGAAGGACAACGCCCCAGAGCTGGGGCTGTTGGCTGCAAAATTTGGGTTTCCATCCCAGTCATCGAGCAAAACTGTCTTCACCCAATCCAAGGCAAGACTTTGCACGCGATTTTGGTGTGACAGACGCTCTGCGACTGGAAACTCCAGGGCGGGTGCAGAATCAAAGCCGGATAAGCCAATCTGCTGTATAAATGGCTTCAGTATGTCCATTTTGCTCTTGATTTCATTCGGTTTCCCCTTCATACTCCCCACTGCCGCAGCAAAGTGATGCCACACTTCGACAGCTCCACACAAACGCCGAGCTAGCCTGATTGCAAGATTGTTCGAGAAAGCATCATCAAAGTCCTCTCGGAACCAGTATGGTAGTTCTGAGGAATCATACAGTGCACTCGAGGCGAGCCCTCGTGAGCGAATTCGCCACATTTCGGCCAGTTGCCTTGTGTCTGAACAAAAAGGAACACTTGCAATTAAAGCATGCAAGCAGATTGACAAAATGCATCCAGCTTCTAGTTCTGAGAGAGTCCTCTGGCGGGATCTCGTAACGTTGACTTTCTGGAATCCAGCACTCCGTACGGACTCTGGTGGTAAAAAGAGGCTTCCAGCCGCGATCCAGAGACTGTGAAATACAAGGTTTGGCGATGCTCGGGTCAAACGAAGCATACAATACCAGAGCGAGTGCGAGTCCAGCAATATGCCGTCGACCGTAAAAGACTGGATAAGAGACTCCGGATTGCTGAGAACATGAAAGAGGGTCTGTTCATTGAAGGCTTTCCATTGCCGCCTGGGGATAGGTTCGCGGAGCCAGTGCGTTCTCTCTAGGCGAATATACTTTCTCTGGGGTTGAGGAATAACCTCTGTCGATTCAAGCTCATAGGGAATAGCTCTCTCGGAAGTGCTGTCTTCATCAAACACATCACAAATAAAGTCAATGACTCTAGCGGTCAGGTGGGTCAAAGATTGAGGTAAGGGGCAGTCAATCTCAGAGTCGGATATTTCAGAATCCGGAAGCTCGGGTTTCAGTTCCGTGACCTCCAGCCTTTGGCTCTGCGCATTGATTCCGGTTTTGATTTGACACTCAGACGTAAGTATTGGCTGGCCATCCGAAGAGTGACTTCGGGGACTCTCAGGTGGATGAAGTCTAGGAGAGGTTGCAGGGGGCGCGATATTATCGAAAAACACGGGCTTGAGGGGAATATCAGGTATATTCCTTGTGACGCCCGGTGTAGAATTCGACTTTGGGGGCCAGCCGAGCTTCTCTGGCTGAAATGCAGATACCCTTGGAGATTTCGTAGGTGATCTAGGCTCATCCATTGTGGGAGTCGGTGTCGGTGGCTCTAGCGACTTTCTCCTCCGTGGTCTCGACGATGATTGAGGCGTTCGAAATGTGGCCTCAGAACTGTGTCGGGATTTTACAGGATCCTTTGGTGATGGAGACAGCGGCTCAACGGGTCCTAATCTCTCCGGTGGATCGCCACTCAGAAAGCTTGGGGTTCTTGAGGTTTCAGTTTTGGGTGACGCTGCGCTTGAGCCTTCCCTGCTCGACTCTGCTCCCAGGATAATGGGGTGGTTCGCCTCTGCAAAATCAAGCTTCTTTGCGATTGCGGCGTGGCCTTGCGGAGTCAACCATTCGAGCATCCGGAAAGCAACAGTTCCAAACACGTTAGCAGCAAAGGAACGGTGGTCTTTACTCGCCGGTCGCTCTCGAACCTTACATTCAGTCCTTGTTGGTGAAAAGTGTTCATCGGACAAGGGAGGTTTGGAGCGTCGGCCTTCATCTTCGCTGTCGGGGTTGATCTGGTTTCCATTTCGCGGCGATTTCGTGCTCGGTGGAGAGCGTGGAGGTTTTTGCCCGATGTTTCGGGTCGAGAGGCGCTGGCTTGCTTTCGAGGGAGTCGAGTGAGATTGTATCTCTGGGCGCCTGACCTCAAGAGCGAGTCTGCCGGGTCGATTGGCAGGTTGGAATATGAGACCTTTTAGCATCGTTTCTGACGCCTCTTTGCTGTGTTGAAGGTATGGGCACAGCCCATCTTCGGGGTTTTCTTGGCTGGCAAGATGAACCGCTAATATTCTCGCGCTCGAGGAGTTGTATCGTCGAATTGGAGCCTTCCCGGCCAATCGTTTGCGACATGTAAAGCAAGTCGAGTTCGAGCAATGCGGTGACCCGCAGCCATGGCGAAGCTGGAAGATGAACCTAGACGTCGTGGGAGAGTCAGATAGGGAAATTCTCTCGGCGATGGACTTCGTTTGAGAGAGTAGCTTACCTGTTGACCAACGACTGGAAATCATGCCGACGGCTTGCGCGATGGATAGCATAAACACGCCGGGGATCATGGATGTCTGTGACGTAGTCGTGAAGCTCGGGCGGTGCATCTGGCGGCAACTTGACAAAGGGAGCCTCCAGCCAAAGCCCTGAAGTCAGATCCAGGTCGAAATCCTCGACACCAGGGTCCGGGTGGCCGCGATGTGGCTGGGCGACGGGAGAGAAGGGCGAAGCCGCAGGCGCCATGGTAGACGATCGACGAGGGATGCGCCGCGAGGCGCTGTCCGGCTGTCTGGATCACGCAGGCGGAATGGTCTTTAGTTATGCAAAGGGAGAGCGGGCATACTGGCCAGAACAACACCCTCAATAAGCATGAAGGTGAAGACGGAGAGGGGATGCACCAGGATGAGGATGGAACATGTGGCGATGCTGGCCCAGGCTTCGGAGGTTAATGGCTGGAGGAATGGGAGCAGTAGGTTGGAGCGCCCTGGTCTCTGGTAATCGAATACGGCTTAGACACGGGCAGCGAGCGCTAGGGTATCCAAAAGTTAGGTGTAGGACGCTGCCACCGGGAGGGTCTTTGGGTCTTGCTAGCCACTGCCCCATGTCCATACATTCCATCAGCCGTAGGTAATCCTTGTACTTGATACCTCCGTATCACACAGGCGACCCACCCTGCCTGCCATTGGATGGGCGAGCCACTGCCTTTGCAGTCCCAAGCGCTGAAACTGTTTTGGGCCAGCGTGCCGTGTTCAATCTTCACCTGGGAAAATTTGAATGGGTCTGTCCATCTCTATGCGATTAGTCGATGGTCGGCACACAGTACGGGCATCTGTGGCCTTCCTCTCCCTTTTTCTGCGCCGTGTCACGGTGTGCTGCGTAAAGGCACCACCAGAGTGCGCCCATGAAGAAGGGAAGTCGCATGTGTGCTCAGATCCGGGAAGGATGAGCCCAGCGCCAACTTGCATGCAAGCTTTCAGCCTCAAACCCTAAACTGCCTCGATAGTTGCAATCCACTTACCCATTTCTCTCAATATTGAAGGCTTACCATATATATGTTTTTTTTCCTCCGTTGACTTTGAAACGAAACGAAGTCAATTCACTTACCTACCTACCTACCTACCTTAGCTACGTCGCAGGGTGAAGCTACAACCCACACTATCAGTAAGAGTCAATTCCACGACCAGCTTTATCGATAGCATCTTCTCAGAACAGATAGTCGAGGCGTACCTAGTTGTAGGACGCCTATTGTTATATTGATCCTCACCTTAAGATTCAGTCAGAAAACGTACTTGCAAGCAGATCTGCATCAAGCGCGTCTGTGGTTTTGCAATTAACCTTGGCTTGCGTCAGCCGCCTCACGAGCAGGTGCATAATTTTGTTGCTTCCATTCTTTCTCCTGCCATTACTACCTTGCGGTTCCTTCCCTGTCTCCCAATACCGTCTTGGAGCCAGCTGGCACTACGTACTGATTTGATAAGGCGGGTTTGCCAGCACCCTTTCACAGCTCCAACTAGCCGCCCAAAACGACAGAAGGGCCCAGCACTTACCTAAGTATACAGTACATTTGTGTCGCGGCAGTTGTGGCGCTCTGATGGCACATACTCCTTGCAAGCTAGTTGGTGGCATAGAGATGATAGTGGAGGCAACCTGTTCCCTGCTGAGGACGACTCATTGAGTCATACGCTGAGTGACCCTCTTATTTGTCAGCACCCACAGAAGACGCCAGCTGAGACCAGAGAAGCGAGGAAATGATCATCATGCTGTTCGGTAAGATGTTGCAAGAATGTGTCATGATGCTCGCCTGCCTGGACAATTGTAGATATTTCTCAGAAAGAGCCAATAGAGTCTAGCCGACAGAACAAAAGCAAGAAGGAAATTGCTTTGGAACTTGCTCCTCGGCCTCTTCGCCAAGTCCGCCTTCGTCATATGATCAGGCTAGTCGGTCGCTATCGGCTTCTCAGTATCTTGTTGATAAGATCAGCCCCGCCAACAACCCCGCCACCCACCGAACAGAAAAATGCAAAACCTCATTGTCACACCTGCACCTTTCTTCCCCTCGAAGTGACATAATAACCCAGCTGCGTCGTCGGATCTGCCGATCTCTGATTTCGGCCAACTTCACCACATCCCAGTCAACCAAGGGATCAAAGCTGGTATCTACCACGAGAAAATTCCACCATCGCGGCACCATCCGACGGGCTTAGACACCATGGCGAGCACCGCTGCTCAGCCAGCCACATCGGCTTCTCATCCCTACACCTGCAATACGTGCCAAGTCGCCTACAGAAACATCGACTTGCAAAAGGGCCACATGAAGAGCGATTGGCAGTACGTGATATCAATCTTACCTCAGTTTGAATAAACTAGAGATGCTAACATCCCTCCTCTAGTCGGTACAACCTGAAACGTCGGGTCGCTTCGCTCCCTCCCATCTCTGCGGACGTTTTCACGGAAAAGGTCCTGCAAGCCCGAGCAGCTACCACGGCTGAAGCTGACAAGGCTTATTTCGAGAGAGCATGCGAGGCTTGCCAGAAGACCTATTACAGCGAAAATGCGTACCAGAACCACTTGTCCAGCCAAAAGCACAAGCTCAAGCTGGCCTCCTCCGGCAACCAGCGCCCTGATGACGAGACAACATCAGTTGTTAGCTCGACTTTCACATTGGGCGAGCCCATAGCAGTGCGCCGTGATTCTGTCGACTCTGCTGCTGAGGCAGAGTTCAACCAAGTGGTGGAAGGTTTCCAGCATGCCAAGATTTCACATGAAGAGCAGCGCCCTTCGCCCGTAAAGCGACCATCGAACCCCCATCCCGTCTCAGATAAGGCAACAGATGATGGCGCCGATAGAGAATCAAACAACGCCACCCCTGTCCAGTCACAGTCAGAACCAACCTGGTCCTTGACATCCTGCATCTTCTGTAATTACAGCTCGCCAACAGTAGATCAGAACGCTCAACACATGGAACGCTTCCACGGCATGTTTATACCTGAGAAGCCCTATTTGGTCAACTTGGACGGTCTTGTCGATCAATTACAGCAGAAAGTCCACCTCGGGCATGAGTGCCTGTTCTGTGGCAAGATCAAGTCTACCGTATTCGGTATTCAAACACACATGAGAGACAAAGGTCACTGCAAGATTCCCTTTGGCACAGAAGAGGAGCAGCTGGAAATTGGAGATCACTATGACTTCCGTAGCACTTACTCTGAAGATGAGGAGGAGATTTCGGACAGCGCGGAAGAGGAGAATGACAAGGGTGGCGCCAAGCTTGGGGCATCCCGAGCCTCCAAGATCACCGATGCAGACGGCAACGAAGTCGATGGAGATGACGGTGAGGGCTGGGAAACTGACAGCTCTGCATCTGGCGACGAACAAGAAGGAGGACGTACAAAGCGCCGTGATCCAGACATTTACATTGATGACTACGAACTTCACTTGCCATCAGGCAAATCAGTCGGCCACAGATCCCTGAACAAGTATTACCGCCAGAACCTCACTCACTACCCCACACCTGAGGAAAGAGCCGAACGCTTGGCGCTTGAAAATGGGGAACGTGGAAGCGATGATGAGGATGCCGGAGCAAATGATCGAGTCGCAACTCGCGGTGGCCGTAGCCGAGCTATTGTGCCTCGCGGAGCTATGGGTATGACCGGCGTGACCGATGAAAAGCGACAGCTGGCCAAGAAGTCGGAGGAGAGGGGTAGAACCCGGGAGGCAGACTTCGCCAAGAAGAAGGACTACGTTGTTGGGAAGAAACTCAACAACCAGAAAAACTACTACTACCGCTTCGCTGGTGGTGGTTAGTTGAATAGCTAGCTCACTGAGTAGAAAATATAAGCAATGATGATGACTTTTATCTCAAGCATTCTTTAAGATCCAAGTACTATCTGTATTGAGGTAGGACTCCTATCTTCATTTCCAAGTTCAGGTTTACATGGCATACAGCACTGTGATGTTATGGACTCCTCAGTCTGATGCGTGATTGGCTGGTTGGTGATGCGATCAGGCGGAGGTTGCCGGTGAAGATGCAATTCCCCGCATTTTCAGCGGGTCTGCAGATTTCGGTGCGGGAGTGGGCTGGAGTCTCGGACTGGGCTGGGGAAAGGGAGGAGGCTGAGATTAGAATCTCCCTCCCGGCGAATTGCATCGTGTGGGGGGCGATTATTCGCAGTTTGATTATGCCAGGCCCAGGCAGCGGTCGGACACAGCTCAACCTGGAATCGCGTATCTATCACCCGGTACTGCTAGCTTCTGTGTGCATGAGCGGCAGGTAAGCCGACCAGAGTGAGCCTTGCTTGGCCCGTCGCCACGATGATGCAAGGCGAGCTGGTCACGCGCAGGACCCAGTTCTCGAGCTGCGATGAGTGCCGCCGGTCCCGCGTCGCCTGCGATGCGTCGTCTCGCGGCCAGGCTGAGGGGTCCGAGGAGCCCGTGTCGTGTACGCGGTGCCTGAAGCGGCAGAAGCCGTGTACGTTCAAGGTACGTTACGTAGAGAGCGCGTCGAAAAGCGAACCATGGAGGATCGGTCTACGACGTGGTAGTGCATAAATCAGCTCGATGGACTTGATTGTTAACCTGGGCTGTGATAGTGGGTGAGCGAAAACAAGGCCTCTGCTTCGAGGAAGCTCTCAACCAAGCGGAAGCGGCGGCGGCGGCAGCCTTCAGTCTCGGCGAGCGAGACGGCCACCTCACAGCAGAATGCGTCGGGGGACGTATTGACCGCGGCAGCTCGTGGGTTTGGCTCCTCGCCGGGATCAGAGGGACTGCCGTCATTCTCTTCGGAGTCTCACAGCACCAGGGCCACGGCGACGGCTCTACTAAAGCTTTCCTTTGGTGGACCGCCTGACCCGCTGAGCCAGAGCGATTCTGAATGGCTGTCTGTGATTTACCAGACGGGTTATGAAACCGTCTTCGGCTCGTGGATGGGGAGATACGGCAATCCTTTCGTGTAAGAAGTTTTCTCTCTATCTCTATGTAAAAATTCGCCTTGGGAAGAGTGTGTGCTAATAAGACCAGAACGGACAATGCGTTTGCTGACAAGCATGTGAGCATCTCGTACCTCTGCAGGCAGCTTGATAAATGGATGGCAGATGATTCCGGAGCAGGTAACACATCGGCGAGGGACGATGCTCAAGAGCGGTTGATCGACGAGTCTTTGCGTAGTACTACCGCAGCCTTTTCTTCTCGCTGGCTTCCTCTAGCAACAGGTGCCTCCTCGGATGATCCTGAAACCAGCGCTCTCATGCAGAACTTATGGCGATATGCCCGCCGAGATATGCTGAGGGTCATTAATCGCCCTTGCTATCGTTCCATGCTCAGCTTGTTCCTGTTTGCCCTTACCCCCATCCCAGTAGGCATCTCTGAAGAGGAGGAAGTCGATGGCATATCCGGCCAGGCTTGCGTTCACGCAGCGCTCCAGCATATACAAGTCCTCAGAGCGCGCCAGAGGAACCTCCATTTCAGCGGCTCCAAAGTCTCACCGTATCTCAAGAAACATATCATCCCGACAAGCCCGGGATCCATTGACACCTTCAATTTCATCCATGCCGAGAGCACCGCATATTGGGCTGCTCTCACCTTCGACACCTCGGCGTCGCTGACGCTCAACTGTAGATCGCTGTTGTCATCCGGACTGTTTGGTTACGAGGAAGAACTCTGCTGGCGTCTGATCCGCAGCAAGGCCAAGATGTTTGATGACGTGGCTCAAGGGTGGTCGACAAACAGCCTGGACATGACCGATGAGAGAGCCAACCAGATTGTGGCTGTGGGATCTGGCTGGAAGCTTCTGGCCTGGAAGCTCACCGCCGTGTTCAAGGAAGCTCTCCGGGATGGACATGACGAGTCGAGGGTCCTCAAGGCGTACAATGCCGTCGTAGACTCGATCAAGCAATTCGACCTGATTTTCCGTCCTCATCTAGACGCCTGTCAACGGCGAATGCAGTTTTTGGGGCAACAGGCCAAGCTGCGTTGGTGTAAGTCCTTGAATGGAACCCATAAATCTTCAAGTTTTTGTTAGCTAACGAATTACTCAAGATTCACTCATGTTACATTATCACTTGAGCATATTGATGCTCGTGGACATCATCGAGGCGACGGAACGCTTCGATTTGCTGCGCGGCGTTCAGGACGCTGCAGCCGACGCAGAGAACACCGTCATGAACACACTCGTGTTCGGCCTTCACAATACGTGCACGGTGACTCTAGATCCCAGCGTGGTGTCACCAACAAGCGAGAGAGACAGGGGTCAGCGGAGAAAATCGTCCATCACGGTGCCGCTCACATCAATAGATCCATATCCACACCACATCGTTGCCGGCGTCCAGCTAGTCCGGAAGGCGGTCGAGCGAGATTACGGCGAGGGCAAGATCACGAACGAGTCTTACGAGAATCTGCAATCCATGCTGGAGCAGACCCTCAGCCTCCTGCCGCAGAGCTCCAAATCAGTGCGGGCGGCGAGGACGAAGCTCGCGACGCCCTCAGAATCAGGCGTCTCAGAGCCGCGGCAGGATCCGTATGGCTCTATGCAAGGGCAGTACACGGAATAATTACCGAGCTGCGATGCGCTATCTGTCCCACGATTCTGTGTGCAGGCATGTGCTCTGCGTAGGGCTAGGGTCGGCCTCGTTCTGATTCGACAATATTATTCCTGCTATTCGAATGCCGGACGGACTTTGGATCGACAGCAAAATTGCCATTTATCCTATCGTTTAGTCTCGATCCCGAATCTACTAGTAGATCCTCCTCAGTCGGATCCGAGACCAACGATGATGCAACCAAACATTACCCCATACTTAGGCTACCCCATATTATCTTCAAGTATCGGATCCGACGACTACCCCGACTTTGGCTAAAAACCCCGTCGTGGCCGCCCTCATTCCATTCGATGTCTGCCTACTATTGCTTCAATACTTTTCATCCATAAAGTAGAGACATCACGATGTTATCTACCATTGCCACGCCGACTCGTCGAAACGCCGTCGCCATCCTGGGCGCAGGGACGCAGGGCAGACGCTTGGCCTACATGGTGCGCATGGCCTCCCAACCAGTCCCGTATTGACATTTCACTTAACACCCTTCACAGTGGTCAAGTCTAGGGAATGAAGTTCATTTAATCGATGGGCAAGAAAGACAGTTGGAAGATGCCGTGCAGGCCGTGGATGATTTCCGAGCCGAGCGCGACTCGCCCGACTCGAAGAAGGGCCAGATCATCACCCACTCACCAAGCCAACTGAGCCAAGCCCTTGGCAGCTCATGGCTTGTCGTCGAGGTACCTTCCATCAATCTCCTCGCTTTTAGATCATGTCATTCGGTTTCTAACTTCACCGTCTAGTGTGTGCCAGAGAAGCTACCACTCAAGCGGGAGGTCATTTCACAGCTGGATGCCGTGGCACCAGAAGACATCATCATCGCGTCAAACTCCAGCAGCTACTCGAGTGCCGAAATCATCAAAGGTCTAGACCTAAGACACAGTGGTCGCGTCCTCAGTGCGCATACTTGTATGAAACCAACATTAATACATCTTGCTGTCGTGGTGACAACCTAACAGCAAAATTTGTAGATTGGCCCCCTGAGACTCCAGCCATCGAGATCATGGGCCACGAGGGAACACACGCGCCCTACATTGATCTCATGATGAAGCGGTGCGCCGAGCACGGCTTCGACCCATTCCACGTCCGGAGCCAGTCAATGGGGTACTTGTACAACCGGTATGACAACTCTCGTCCCACCACCCAAGCACCCAAAAAAAAAACCTAACCATGTTTTTCTTTTACAGGATATGGGCGGCAATCAAGAGGAGGCTCTCCTAGCTGCCTCAGAAGGCGCCGGAACGCCCGAGGAGCTCGATGCAATTTTCAAGGGCGTGCTGAAGACTCCAAAGGGCCCCTTCGAGCAGATGGATATTGTTGGGCTGGATGTTGTCCTGGATATCGAGGAGCACTACGCTGAGGCGCGGAGCGACATTCCCGAAGAGCCGAGGGCCTTTTTAAAACAGTATTTGGACAAGGGGCACCTGGGAGTGAAGAGTGGCAAGGGATTTTACGATTATGGAAATCAACACAGGCTGTGATTTGTCTTTATGAGTCATCAAAGAGAGCATATTGGAGCGTTATTTTCAGCCTTAATACCACAGAATGATAGACACGTGTCGCCCACACCATGGAGGATCGTTGCGCCCAGACGATAGTAAAGCGACATGGCATCCATCTTGTTATCAGAATGACAATAACCGATGAGTTATGGGACAATAGTCAATAAAGGTAGGTCATGGGACAAAAGTCAATAAAGGTTACGGGTCCCAACCAAGATCTCGAAATTCAATGTGTTATTGATTGGCTATTATACGCTATCCAGGCCATGATATCTAACAAAATGACCATCACAACCAAATCAAACGCTCGCCTCGCAATGAAGGGAAACAGCTCATTCGCATTTTCATCGGCAGGCGATCCAATTTCCTCACAAAGCCATCGACGGCTCGATAGGGATCAAGCATGTGATTTATCATGGCGACTCTTTCCGTCACAATCACAAGAATGAACTCGAAGCGACTCAGATCTGTCCACCCATTTGCAAGCTCCCGCATCGACCGCAGCGCAGGCATGATGTCCTCCTCCTGGACGATCTCGTTGATCGGTTTGGAGAACCGGTATTTATCGGGGTCCTCGTCTATGGCCTTTTCGAGCGCTTTGCGAGTCTGCATACACGATTTGTGCAGGTATATTGAAGTGTACCTGATATGCGGCGCTGGAAACTTCACATCGGGGTTTTGGTGTTCCTCGTCTGGGAACCGGGACGTCCACCAGTCTCCCCAGTCATCGTCGTTTGGAGGTAAATCGCGGAGGCCAGTGGGGGGGTTGCTGCCGAACTTCTCAATGAAGACGTCGATGGTCTTGAGGCTCACGAGCAGAGCCAGCATTTCGAGGGTCTCTTGCGAGAAGGGCGTGATCAGGCGCTTCCGAAGGGATAGTACTTTCTCCTCGTGCGTCATTTGGCCCCATGGCTTGTCCCAGTATTGGTTCCTGGAGCATGGGAGCGGTAAACCCATCTGGTAGTCTTGGGAAGCCGTGTAGTAACCACGGAAGGGGGCTGCAACAACCACGGAAGGAGGATGAGAATTAAGATAACTGCGACGAGTTGAGTTCGCATCTCTTGAAGGAATGAACTTTTGAGATAATGATGCCGCTCCAAGATCTGATTAGATGGAAGAATAATTGGCGCTGTGCGGTTGAAAGATCGTGGATTGTATTTCAGCGATATACGATCACATCGATTTGAAATTAAGCTACCGTGTCTATGCGAGGCGAAGGAAAGTGCATAGATGGTTCAAGACGTAAGAGCGGAGAGTTAGGGAAGGTCGACCTTAACCCCAGCAGGCTTCTTGCTTCACTCGTGGAAACCAGTAAAGCCCGGATGGTAAGGGAGGTCTAGGTCGGTTCGCATGTGATGCTTCACATGAGGTTCATAACAGAGTGCCATGGCAAGCTCGATGTATGGAATGTTTCCATGGCGGAAATGGCGACCAGGGAAGGAAGCCCAAATTTTGTGCTGCATCTCAGGTTTCTCTCTTCGCCGCTTCCCCGTAACATAGACTTTGGGCCTAATGCCCAACCACCACGCTCGCATACATCTCATTATTTCCATGCTTAGACAGCATCAATTTGGTAAATGGCCTCTTGACAAGTTTAGCTTCAGCTTATCATGATCTGCCCAACTTCACAGGTGCTCGCGGCGGAAGCCATCCTCATTTTAGAAGCCTCTCTTGTGGTATGCCTAGGATGAGGGACCTCATGTTTCTCAAAGCCAATGTAACAACTGGCCCTGGCAGGGCATTATCGATACCCTAAGGATGTCGTATATTTTATACAGGTTACCTTCGTGGATAACTGTACTGTCAATGATATGTTGCGTTATATCTCAACCAATCCGATTCGGGGTCTGGAACACCTCCGCTGTTGTTGACGTTTGATGTGCCCTGAGGCAACAGCAGATTTGTCTGGTTATCAGTCGATCCGATAGTTGAGCTTGAAACTCTGGGTAAGTTGAAGAAGTCGAAAACGTCTATATTATCCAGCTCGCTCAAGGATGTGTTTTGGGTTGACGTGCTTTCCAGTCCCGATCGTCTCGTCTGCGTCGTCAACTGGACCAAGTCATAGGCGCTTCTACAAAGGGAAAACTGTTAGAACGTATACAAGAGAATGAAAATCCTGAAGGCTTGCACCTACTTTCTCATAGCGGCAAAACTCATATTATTCTGGCGAGCTCGCTGGATGACTCTGCTCAACACCTTGGCATAATTATGTGCCACCTCCCAGTACTGGCCCACGTGTTTGAGCGTCTCAACCAGGAATTCAATCTTGGGATCGACAGGGCCACCAACTGTTGCTGCGTGTACAATCAGCAATCTGGCGGCAACCCAGAGAGAGAAGGCAAAGGGCGGTCCCAGTAAGTCCAACCCATCTGCCTCATAGACATCTCTGGCAATATCGCCAAGGCTTTGCACCGCCGAGAGACATCTTTGCATTGCATAGTGTGATGGAACGAATATGTGTGATCGGACCGTGGGATACGCTGCTGCTGAATGAAGTCGTACAACCGCAACCACATACGCGCTATGGAGCATAAACCAGTTGGCAACGCGACTAGCTGGGTCCGAATGACACAAAGCCGATATCTTGCTATATTCGCTTGGCAGGCTCTGCAACCAAGAATCCAGCGAGGAGTCTAGTGTATGGTATGTGTTGCGCCAGGTGGCCATATCCGCCGAAGAAGTCACATCAACCGGCGTTCGTAAGAAGTTGTGGATTCTGCTGATGATACGGAGGATCTCGCAGTGATAGGCAAAACTACCCAAGTTCTCGGGTTTCTTCACCATAAAGGATGTTTCCTGGCTAGATTGCTGGTCATTCGATGCCATTACCGTCTGCGTCTCGACAGGGACGTTCCTAGAAAACAAGTCGTACGAGCATGGAAGGACTCGCTTCATTAAGTCGTCGCTCAAGGAGAAGTCGAAGGTGGTCGTAGCAATAGTAGCGTATCTGTCCAGGAGATAAACCATCCAGCATAGGCGTCTTCTTCCTTCATCTTCTATCCACGACTCGGGTCTGGTTGTCGCTATCCGTCGGATGGATCCAGTGGTCGGCATCTCGTCCGGCTCGGTCGCTAGAAATACGCTCGTCTCTTCACAAAGGCCTAACTGCCTGGCGTTCTGGGCCAGCATGGCCAGCAGATTCCATCCTCTTGGGCCATTCAAAGTACCGAGTTCGTCTAAGGAAAGAATAACAGATACCTTCAATGCCTCGATACTAACATTCTCCATTGCATAGAGCTGAACAGTCCTCCTCGAAACACCATGGTAATGCAACTTCGCCTCGTACGATAACCTAGGGTCTTTCAAGAATCTCAGCGTAGTTGCCACTATGGCATGAAGGAGGACGCGGTCCGCTTCGTTCATCGACGTCGAACCGAAAAATATTCCGAATGTTGTTTTTCGCTCGAGGATAGGACACCATGTGTTGCAATGTTTGAAGTATAGGTCGACAAGAGTATATATCACATCTTGAGGCGGCAGATCGGCGAGAGCAGGCGTAGCAAGAGGGGGCTGGCGAAGTGAAACTGAAGGGTTCAGCGACAAAGACGGCGCGCTGGTGTTATGGACGGCGCCAGACGGGTTCTGCTGGCCACCATACTGGGTAACATCAGGGGCGTCGCTGCCAGGCCAGAAACCACCTGGGAAGAGGCTCGCCGTTCCTTGGGAATTCGGAGTGCCGCCCGCAGGAGTGTTGGGGGCGGGCACACCACTGGAGAAACCACCTCGAGGGCCAGCATCGGCAGCCTGTGATCCCGTCGCCTGTGTACTGATGGCTGGTGATGGAGCATCATGGGAGTCTATGTGCTCCTCCAACCTCCGTCCAAGAGACTGCAAGAGGGCGTCGATCTTGTTGACCTTGGCCTCAAGCTCCAGCCCGAAGCCAATGCGGCTTCCAGGCTTCTGTCTTTCCAGATAGACACATGTCCTGTTGTGACGGGCACACCACGAGCATGCGGGCTCAGCGCGGTCACACTTGACCTTGCGAGCTTTGCACAACTCACATCTATATTAAAGTGGTCAGCATCAGCAACAACAAGAGGATAACGAGCATCCTGGGGACCCAGGGGGAGGGTCCAAGAGTGGGATCCTACGAGGTCTTCTGGTGCTTCTCTCTCTTTCGCTTTCTCGGTGTCGTGGCCGAAGGGGCATTGTGGGCCGTATCATCACCACTTGATCCCTCCTCGTAGCTGATGCCCGAGTTCGCGTCCTCCTCGGCCGCGGGTGCATTGGATCTGGTCATTGTGCTACTGCAATCGGGATCCGTCACATATGGGCCATGCCACTATCAACATGCGAAAGTCGAATGGCCCGTAATTCCGGGTTTCTGGTTTTCTTTGTCCAGCTGATAAGAGGAGGGAGGGAGCCTGTCCTGCACTCCCGGAATCGAGGAGTCCCGGCAGGATTGGTTATACCAGCTGAGGGCAGGATGGGTGATCAACACTGGGACATGTCCCTGCCTCGCTTCCCGTCGGTTGGCCTTCTCCGGGCTGTTGCTCGAATCGTATGTATGTGCTTTTCGACTGGCCTGGAAATGGACGCAGCGAAATGTCATCAACCGCCCCACAGGCGTTTCCGCACCACGAGGTCGTCTGGTTGGAGGCTGGGCGCCTTGTAAGCTCAGCGCCTGGACCCTGGGAGTTCTTCCCTAACGGGTGATGCTAAACCGTTGGTTGGCTGTTCCAGTGAGCAGCTAGTGCGCTTCTCGTCAGTCGCAGCGGGCTTTTCTCGGTGCTTCCTCCCGAGAAGCAGGAGCAAGGGATAGTACAGTACCGAAAAGGTACCTGCCCTGCCTGCGCTGTGGCTGTGGGTTGGGGGAACTTGCCCGGCATCTGTTTGAGCTTAATCAGCCCTTCCACAGGCAATGTACGTACTGCCTGTACACAGTTCGTCGCAGCGCATTTGGTGGTGGCAAGAGCATCTGTTGTGACGGCATAAAATTTCTTCTACGGATACACACGGCGATCGCCGTGGACAGCGGAAAGAATGCATCAAGTCAAGGGCTACTTACTCCTCACATGTAGGGTAGGGGTCATGATACATGATACAAAGGCCAAAGGTCAAAGCTCTTACCGCGGCAAGCCGTGATCTAAGGATCTAACTTCTACACCGTCAGCTGTGTCGGGCAAGCCCACGAGTCGTGTATAAATCCCAGGGGCGAAAATTGATCGCAACGTCACCTCCCCCTGCACAGTGTATCCGGAACCGCATAGCACATGACAACCCACTTAGAGAGATCCCTGCTCCCATCTTACACGCCGGTGTGCTCGCGAACAGCGACGCGAGAGACTCCATGTACGAAACCATCTACGTCTATGCATTGGACATGTACCTGCAGGGGATGCAACGGAGTGTGCTTCGCCATCACCACAATGATCACGCCCGGCTCCTCACATCTCGGATTTTGACCACCGAAACCTGTCGAGCTCATCTCCACAAATGATAACAGGGCAGAGGCAGGCACGGCCAGAGGCACCATTCATTGCTGGCGAACTTATCAATGAGATATCCAGAAAACAAAAACGTGTAATCCAATTCGCTCCGACGCCCTTAAAGTAGTATCATACATATTTGGGAGCCCTCTCCGACCCGGCCGGCACCCAAAGACATCAATCATTCATATATTCCCATGTAACCCCTCTCTAGTTGGCCCAGCCCTTGCTCATCTGGACTGCCTTCTCCCATCGCTCGAACTGCTTGTCGGCGGACGCAGCGTCGATCTGGGGCTTGAAAAGCGTTCGGCCATCGACGTTGACGTCGTCCAGCTCCTTGAAGTCGCTCCAGACTCCGACGGCCAGGCCGGCTGCAATGGCAGCACCCAGAGCAGTTGTCTCACGCATTGCCGGCCGGTTGACAGGAATGCCAATAAGGTCAGATTGGGTCTGTGTACCAAAACGTCATTAGTAACCGCACGCCAAGAATTTCAATAGCCCGGAGGCTTCAGGTAAGGGGGCATCCCAAACCACGCTAGTTACTTACCTGCATAATGAGATCAGAGTTGCACATGCCACCATCGACAGCAAGCTCAGCGAGCGACTTGCCACTGTCCTTGGCCATGGAGTCCAGGATGGCCTTGGTCTGGAAGCAGGTGGCCTCGAGGGTGGCGCGGGCGATGTGGCCACGCTGGGTGTAGGCAGTAATACCGAAGAGAGTACCACGAGCATCATCGATCCAGTACGGGGCGAACAGACCGCTGAACGCAGTGACGAAAGTAACACCGCCGTTGTCCTCGACAGTCTCGGCAAGGGCGCTCAGCTTGGAGGAGGACTCGATGAAGCCCAGGTTATCGACCAGGAACTTGACACTGGAGCCGGCGACGGCGATGCTGCCCTCGAGGGCGTACATTCTCTTGCCGGGGCCAAAATCGAAAGCGACAGTGGACAGGAGGCCGTGGGTGGAGATGACGGGCTTGTCGCCAACATTGTAAAGCAAGAAGCATCCGGTGCCGTATGTGTTCTTGGCCTGGCCGGGGGTGAACCCCTTCTGGCCGACCAGAGCAGCGGACTGGTCACCCAAGCAGCCGGTGATCTTGACACCCTTCAGGGAGGTGCTGGCGAGGGACCCGTAGGCCTCGGGGTCCGAAGATCTGACAATCTTGGGGAGCTTGATCTTCTCCCTGTCAAGGCGGAACCAGTCAACGAGCTCGTCATCGTAGTCGAGGGTCTCGAGGTTCATGAACATCGTACGAGAGGCATTGGAGGGGTCGGAGACGTAGATCTCGCGAGCGGTTCCACCGTTCAGCTTGTAGGCCAGCCAGGTGTCGACCGTTCCAAAGGCAAGGACACCATTATCGTAGGCAGCCTTGACCTCGGGGACGTTCTCAAGCAGCCAGAGCAGCTTGCTGGCAGAGGGGTACGTAGATAGAGGGAGACCGCAGCGCTCAGTCAGCTCCTTGGAACCGAGGCGGTGCTTGAGCTTGCGGACGAGGTCCTGACTTCGGGTGTCGGTCCAGACAATGGCATTGTGCAGGGCCTTGCCGGTGGTCTTGTCCCAGACGACGGTGGTCTCTCGCTGGTTGGTGATGCCAACGGCCTTGATCTGGTCGCGCGAGTGGCCCTGCTTCTCGAAAGCCTCGACGGCGCCGTCAATGCACTGCTCTACGGAGGAAATAAGCTCCTCGGGGTTGTGCTCGTGCCATCTAATTGAGATTGATTAGCTATTTTGTCTTTTTCTTTTTTTGGCCTTGTCGCGTAGAAGATGAGATTGCGCATTTGCGCAAAATGGAGGGGTACTCACCCGGGGTTGGGGTAGATCTGCTCAAACTCAATCTGGTGCACCGCAACAACCTCACCGCGGTTGTTGAAGATGATGAAGCGGGTGCTGGTGGTGCCCTGGTCAATGGCGCCAACAAAGGTTGGGTTCACAGGCTGAGCGACTGGGGACATGGTGGTGGTGTTTGTGGGGGAGGAGGAGGAGGTCTGTCGCGTCTTGGATCTACTTGGGAGCAAGGACCGGAACATGCAGATGCAATTGCCAATTGGGGGTATCAATTCACGCGCAAGAGGACAAGCAAGAAGCAAGATGAGAAGGAAGAGAGAGAGAAGAAAAAAAGTGCAGCGAGAGCCGTTCAAATGATTGTCCGGACAAGCACGAGCGCAGAGTCGAGATCAGAAGGATGGAGGGGGAGGGAGACAGAGGTTGCATCACATGTCGGGGAACGGCAAAATTATTTGTATTCTGGCGCTGCTGGTCCATCCTACTGCTGCAGGGCCTCCATGGGGTAGCTCCTAGGCGAGCAAGACACAAGACACACGCGCATCAATTGGTAGGGACTTACTGCTTCCGGAGCCGGTCGAGCTCAACCCCTCATCTACTCCATCCAAGTCCAGGCACCGCCGTTCGGAGAACGTGAGCTTCCCCGTCGTGGGACCCCCGCGGCGAACAAAAGAGTGTGGAGAACGAGCACGAGGGAATAATTCCAACCCAGGTCCCCATTCTCGGTTTTTTTCTCATTTTCTCGGGTCATGGGATGCAGGGGTCGACCCCAGAGTGACTTGTAGGCTCTCCACAGCGTGTCTGGGCAGGGCAGGGGAACGGCTTATTTGGGACCTGGAGGAGATTCAGCTGGCCTCGAGATGAGGCCATGGGAGCTCAGATCTTGGTACGAGATCAAGAGCTGTATGAGTTCTGGAGATCACAGTGGGGGGCATTCGGTCCAGTCGGGTTTTAGAGCCCGAGTTACTCGGGAGCGCGCCGATGTGCATGTGCCCACACGGCCGAAGAGACCCGTTTAGGAGGCTGAACCCGCACAGCTCGGTGAGGGTCGGCAGTCTCTTTCTACGTTCATCCTTCCAGAGGCCTTATCCACAGTCAGAAACAACCCAGGGCGTCAGGCACGGCCGGCCCCGGTGCAGTGGCTCGGTCCCAGTGGTCACTTGACACTGGTTCCGCCTCTGCCTAGGCCGTTACGAGCTGAGCACCAAAGATCAATACCAAGCAGAGCATATCCTCCGAGGCTTCCGTCGGTTCTATCTTAGAGCCGCCCTGTCTGCCTGTTAGAGGGCATGACTGGATCAATCCTTGGCCACAGCCAAGGCAGTGTCGTCATGACCAGTCCTCTACAAGCCAACGCCACCCTCAGCACACGTACCTACGTAATGTGCCGTCCTGACACAGTAGCTCTCCTCCTCTTTCGGGCGATCCAATCAGAAGCCCTGTCTTTCCCCTCATTTTCGCACATAGCCGCTGCCCTGCAACCCATCGCTACGACGTGATGAAGGATGCATCCAACCATTGAACCGCAAACGCGAACGGTCTGGTCGTCTAAGACAGACTAGATTATGGTTCAAGGTTCAGGGTTCTCGCGCCGCCCACAGACGTACGACGCTAGTGGTCGAGAGGAATAGCCGCGGCCGGATCCGTTGAACGCGCGACAGCGGCATGGCAGTAGGATCACGGTCGGCGCATCAGCCCTTGTCCCATAGTCGAGGAACTATGAGGCGATGGCTCGGTTCCACGATGTCGACCAAAAAAAAGCCTCCCCCTGTCGAGATGCACGTAAACTTGGTCAGATGATGGCGGGAGATTAGGTGAGAAGATGCGAAAGGCCTTGACTCGGTGAAGGTAACACGGGGTCACAGCCTGCTGTCCGGCTTGTGGATGCCCCCGCGAATACATGTTGGAATGGCCCGACTCGTGCTGAACTAGGCCATATCTAGATGTGTTACACATAAAGCCTGTCTGTAGCGCGTAAGATGACAGAGAATCCGGCTAGAAAGGCTAGAAAGAGGGAGTAGCGGAGACTTTTCAGCCTCTCAATTCGACTTGCTCCGGTCGGGCCCCACAAACTTCCATCGTTCCAGAAAAGATTTAGTAATTCTGGAAAACGCGAGGACACCCACTCACTCACGTCAGAGATTTTCTCCTGTCAATCCGAGGCCTGAGCCGGCCAATTGCATCCAGAGGCGCCGGTACTGTCAAAAGTAAAAAAGCTTCAGCCTACTTTAGTGCCCATTCTTGATGGCAAAGTTTTCGGCTGCAGATGTGATATTTCTTATTTGACGTTACATGCAGCTGACGGGGGCAGGGGGAGGCGGTTGGCTGCTGTCATTGACTGCCAAGAGGAGAAGGCAACGGACTTGGCTGGCTGGCTGGAGCAAAGATCATCACAGCCATCCATCCATTGTCAACCCCTCTCCTTCCTTAGTGAGTTTTCCGACCCCCTCCCCCCTGTGTAATTGGCAGACCCTGTTGCCTCCGTCCTTGCACTTGCGCTTGTGATTGTGGGTTTGGAGTCTTGGGCAGAACGGCGAGGGAATTCAGGTCTGGCACAGCAAACAAAAAATAGGTAAAACGAGCTTCGGACGTCGCCAGCGGGTCTGGAAGTAAGATGAGCCCACTCGAAGGAATCCGTACTCCGTAAACCCAGGTAGAGAGGCTGCATTATTGTCGACGCTAGCAGGTAGACTCCGCCGGTTCTGAAGGTCCCGAGAGGATCCTTTGCCATTTCCGGTCCCACCCTAGGCTTCAGTTCAACCCGTTGTTGCCAGAGTTTGTAGCAGGTTTCGGGTCGCCGCCACCGAGCTTGCATCGAAGCTTTCGCTAGAGCCCTTGATGGGAAGGGGACAGTGCTCGATCGTACCCGTACTACCCCCTCGTGACACCAGGACACGGGCTTCTCTCGGTGCTCGCGACATGGATTCCTCGGTACTCTGCAACGAACCTGCTTCCCATCTAGACCAGAAGTGGTAAACGCCCACCCGTCCTCATCAATGAACCATTGATGAGTATCCGGCATCCTGCTTGAACTGATTAGGGGATCCACACATGGTACATGCCCGGGCACTACCAACCCCATCCTAGCTGAGCCACTGTCCACTGCCCACACGGAAGAGGAGAGACAGAGGCGAGGAAGGCACTCTGGCAAGATTATCGTCTCCATTGCCTGCAGCCTCTGCATCGTCACGCACCCATTCACCCGCCTCCGGTCCCCAAGCCAGCCAGCCGGCCAGGGACGTCAAACCCCTCATCCAACAAGGTCCCCCCAGACACCAAGAATCTAGACTCATCATCTTCTCCAAGTCTAACGTTCCCATCCTAACGGTTCCGTAAGAAAGACTCCAATCCCCGTGGGGACTCAAAGTTCATAAGGACCGTGTCGCCCCTCCCTTTCCCTTGTAGTCGAGAGTCTGCATCCCGACCGATTCTCTGTCCTGGATCGTTATTGGTGTTTGTTGTCGCCTCAATCATTCCATCATACCTATTCCCTCTAGCACCAGATGTCCATCACTCACTCTCAGGACTCGGTTGGTCCTTCCTTCATCGATAAGACTATCATTCCCGTGGACAAGATTGAACACGCCGGCTCCATGTCGCAAGAGGAGGTTTCTCACTCTGAGCTCTCCCACCCGGCTGAGGATGAGCCGGCCTGGATTGGCATCCGGGAGTACTGCCAGGACTTCTTCTCTGAGTTCTTCGGCACCTGTGTTATGATCCTCTTTGGTGATGGTGTTGTTGCCCAAGTGTCTCTGAGTGAGATGAAGAAGGGTGACTACCAGAGTATCTCTTGGGGCTGGGGGTAAGTCCAACTTTTCTTCGTTCCAGATCGTTCGCTTCATACCGAAACAGCATAAGCAGACAATGTAAAAGGAGGAGGGCTATGATGAGAAGAGATTGTGTTGATGGTGTTGACTGTTGTATGGCGAACGTGATTTTGGGTTTCGAGATGATTTTTGATGACTGACTGATAATTCCTCATCATGCAGATTGGCTGTCATGTTGGGCGTCTACTGTAGCTCCAAGTCTGGTGGCCATCTCAACCCGGCCGTCACTTTCTGCAACTGCCTCTTCCGCGGACACCCTTGGCGAAAACTCCCCGTCTATGCCCTCGGACAGCTCCTCGGCGCCATGGCCGGAGCCTTCATCGTATACGGAACATACTACCAGGCCATTGATAACATGGAGGGACCGGGCGTGCGCACTGTAGGCGGCACGACCAGCACCGCTGGCATCTTCTGCACTTACCCTGCGGCATTCCTGACCCGCACCCAGATGTGGTGGTCCGAGATTGTCTCCAGCACCATCCTGATGTTTGTGATCTTTGCCATGGCCGACCCCAAGAATGGAAATGCCCGGAAACTCATGCCCCTTGGACTCTTCTTCCTGATCTTTGGAATTGGCGCCTGCTTCGGATGGCAGACCGGCTATGCAATCAACCTGGCTCGTGACTTTGGCCCTCGCCTGGTTTCATACATTGTCGGCTACGGCCATGATGTCTGGTCTGCTGGTGGATATTACTTCTGGGTAAGTCTGCCTCTTCCATCCACAGCCCTCCTATTTCTCTTGTATATGGCGAGAGAGAGAGACCTAAAGGTAGTTGCGACAGTTGAAAGAGCCAATGGCTAATGATAGTGATGCTTCAGATTCCCATGGTTGCTCCCTTCTTCGGCACTGCGTTCGGTGCCTTCCTGTACGACATCTTCATGTACACCGGCAAGGACAGCCCCGTCAACACCCCTTGGTGGGGATTCAAGAGACTGCTGCAGCCCAGACGCAATGTCTGGTCCAACACATACAAGGCCAAGCAGATCTCGTCGGTATAGACAATGACGCCGTGACAACGACCCATTCCCTCGAAAGGAGATTGCCGAGATTCGAGGACAGAGAAACACCCAGGACTCTCTTTCAGTGGTATGGGATCAAGTGAGGACAGAGGGGATAGCGTTTTGAGGATGTGAAGAGAAAGAAGATGAGGACCATCTCCCATACATGATGGGCAGCGGCCAAACGCAGGTGCCAGCCCCGCGTTGCGACAACCAAGTACAGAGAAACCGCCGACTCACTGGATGGTTGAAGATGTTTTGTTAATGCTTTTTAATCGTTATGGATTCACGACGCTTGACGATGGTGGTGACGGCTGCTGAGTTGTGGGCCTTGTACTCTACAAGTTATTGCTATTGTTGTTCCTGCTGCGCTGTGTATTCTGTATTTCAATTGTTCATGGTTTGGTGTTGATTGTAGGCAATGTTCGTCCACTGTTTGGATGGCGTATTGGAGGAGCGGGGACCGAGTTGAATTATCACTGACTGTTTTTCTGCAATTCAATTCGATGGGCGTGGGGTCAATGATTTTATGGTATAGTGGAAAAAAAGCGTTGAGGGTTGAATGAGAAGAGCAGAAAGATAGGAAGAAAGCATCAATGCCATGATTTTTGAAAAAGAAAGAGACAAGCTCCCCAAGTCCAGGAGAAAAACCAGCAGAAGGTGGCAGACTTTCCTTTTTCTCACCTCGTCTAGGTCGCCTCACTTTTTGAGTAGCTTCAGCGCCGGAAAGAGGCCAATGATGCCCGATGCCCCAGACCGTTTTCTCCGCTGGAGGCCCAATGGATTGGACCGACCTCCCCCACGCACGAGGTAAAATGGGGTCTGGACAATGATTGACCTTGTTTTGCTCAGGGTCTGCCTTACAATATTGCTATCGGAGCAGGTTCTAGGCACTGCGCTAGCTGGAAAGAGCAGTCTACAGCTGCGATTTCCTAGGCGGAAAAAGATTCTCCGTGAGAGCAGGTGCCACACTGCCTTGGACCTGCATGGATATAAGACTCAGCTCAGGGCAGGAGGCGTGGTCGCGTAAGCGATACATCTTGCCCTTAGATTCCAGCTCGCTAAATCAGATACCCTCGTCCCGAGATGGGACGAAGCACGTTGATGAATGCTACCACACTACAGTCTGTGGTGGTGTTGCGTGGGATGCGTCCCTTGGCCCCCTTCGGCTGAAATTGGTCTTTTCCGTTCAACAAATGAGGCAGGCTTGTGAGGCCGATTCCCCACCAATCACATTGCAGGGCTAACGTTGATGGGTATCCCAACACACTCTATGCGCTCAGCATAAACGGTGGTCTCCCAAAGGGAGAGCTAAAATGCTTATTGATGGCATGTCACAGCTGCTGCAATTTGCAAGGGTGGGAGTCGGGCTGGAACGTGGAGGGTTGAGTTTGTTTTCCCTAAACCCACCTACGAGATCCGCCGTTACACCATCTATCCCATCTGACAAAGGGAACACAGATACCCGGGACTTGGGGAAATCTCGTGGTAGTGTCTGGAGTTTAAAAATAGGGTGCCTTGAGGATGCACGCAATTATAGATCCAGCCCACGGGGAAGATATCTCTCACATAGTATATGGGGTCAACGCTCTGGGGTTACCAGCGCAGATGGCCGACGGTCCACCGGGATCCAGGCCGTTTATGAGAGCGCAGCCGAGTGTGCCAGGTATGTACATCTCATTGTTCAATGAGACCTCATCTTCCCTCGCCGTGATGGGTGAGAGAAATTCCCGGTTCGCATCGATAATTCAAGCTCGGGGCGCGTCCCCCGAGACACCCGAGATTTAAAGTGGTCGGGTCGCGACCCCGAGCGCTCCCCGAACTAAATCTCGGAACTGGCACACCGACATGCATAAGTGGGCCCGTGCATGCTGGCAGGGGCCGTCCGATGGCGCCTGCCATGACTTGCCATGACGCAGTGAGCCGCAAAATGCACGAAACGCCCAGCTCGTGTCGTCGAATTGAAACACCACATCCGTCCATTCCTGCGCCTGGCCGGCTGGCAGAGCACCTGCAAAACCTTGTCAGCTCAGCCGCGGTGCCCACTCTTGAGTCCACACGGCAGTCCTGGTCTCCGCACGTGCTCCACGGACACCCATCAAGATGCGAGCCTCGCCGACGTGGACCCGGCCGCTTGCTTAGGGGGTTGCCCCCCCACGGGAACAACGGAGAAGAGAAGTGAGAATGACAGATGACGATGGGAGTTTTTCTTCTTTTAGCGACTTCGGGCTTTTGTGCCGATCCCAGTGTTTGCGGATCATGTCTTTCCACGAATGAAAGTTGGAACAAACTCATAAGAAAACAGCTCATCTTGAAGTCTTGTCCTACCACAGCATAGACTTGACTGGCATCTTCATTCTTTGTTCTTGTTTAGCCATTCTTTGTCCCTTAATACCTACCATACCCCAAGCTCTCACGGTCCATAGCCACAGAGCTCCCAGGACTAGAAGAAACCCCTTACAAGGAGCCCTTTGCCGAAAGGCTTCCCTCGTCGGCAACAACAGCAGACTTCACCATGGCCTCACGCTTACAGTCTCTGAGGCGCCCCCTCACTATCGCTGCTGCGACTGCAGCAGTGGGAGGAACTGGGCTTTACGCTTACTCCAACTCCCGCAAGCACACCATTTCCATGCCCATTGTTGAGGCCAAGCGCGACAGCCAAGGCCGAATCGTACCCCCCACCTTCCCAGCTCTCAAAAGCCGCAAGGAGCAGCTCGACGACCTTCGACGCCACGATGGCTCTTCCAGCGATGCCGAGTACGACCTTCTGATCATTGGCGGTGGCGCTACCGGTACTGGCATCGCCGTCGACGCCGCCACTCGTGGTTTGAAGGTTGCTCTTGTTGAGCGCGACGACTTTTCTTCGGGTACCAGCTCTAAGAGCACCAAGCTCGTCCATGGAGGCGTGCGCTACCTCGAGAAGGCCGTCATGAACCTCGATTACCCCCAGCTCGAGCTCGTTATTGAAGCCCTCCGCGAGCGCAGGACTTTCCTCAACATTGCCCCTCACTTGTCTAACTCGGTCCCTATTCTCCTCCCCCTTCAGCAGTGGTGGCAGGCACCTTACATGTGGTGCGGCACCAAGGCCTATGATCTCCTTGCCGGTTCCCAGGGCCTCGAGGGCTCCTACTTTATGACCAAGAGCAAGGCCTGGGCTGAATTCCCACTCCTCCGCAGAAACAACATGGTTGGCGCTCTGATTTACTACGACGGCCAGCACAACGACTCTCGAATGAACGTCTCCCTTGCTTTGACTGCTTCTCTTTACGGTGCTACTGTGCTCAACCATTTCGAGGTAACCAGCCTCGAGAAGGATTCCAACGGCAAGATCACAGGTGTCAAGGGTAGGGATGTTCTCTCTTCCCTGGACAAGGACGCAGACGGTGGTCAAGAATTCCAAATCCGTGCCAAGGGTGTTATCAACGCCACTGGACCCTTCGCAGACGCCATTGAGCATATGGATGACGGTAGCCGAAAGCCCCTAGTTTCCCCTGCCGCTGGTGCACATGTTATTCTCCCTGGTCGTATCTGCCCCAATGGAAAGGGTCTGCTCGAAGCTTCCACTTCTGACGGCCGTGTTGTCTTCGTCCTCCCTTGGCAGGGAAAGACCCTCGCTGGTACCACCGACAATGCTTGTGAAGTTGAGAGAGAACCTGTTGCTCTTCAGAAGGACGTTGACTTCATTCTGACTGAGGTCAATAAACTGCTCCTCCCCGAAGCCGCTGTCACTCGCAATGATGTCCTCGCGAGCTGGTCCGGTATGTGACTCTCCTCAGTGAAATGTACCAAGGATATAAACTAACTTCAAAAACAGGTATCCGTCCCCTCGTCAGGGATCCCAAGGCCAAGAACACCGAGTCTCTCGTCCGCAGCCATCTCGTCACTGTCTCCCCCTCTGGTCTCCTCACATGCGCCGGTGGCAAGTGGACCACCTACCGTCAAATGGCCGAGGATGCTGTCGATGAAGCCGTCAAAACATTCAACCTCAAGCCCAGCTCTATTACTCTCCCCGACATCAGCGGTACCGGTCTCCCAGGTTTCTCCACTACTGGCAAATGCTGCACTCTTACTACTCCTCTCATCGGTGCCCACGGATACTCACCTGAACTCGCCTCCCAGCTCATGTCAGTCTACTCTGTCGACGCAGATGTCGCTCAGCACCTTGCGGTCAACTATGGCGACCGTGCTTGGGCTGTTCTCGCAACCAACGCCACCTCCCGACTTGTTCCCACCCTTCCCTTCATCGAGGCCGAATTCCGCCACGGTGTTCGCTCCGAGGCAGCCTGCACTGCTGCTGATTTGATCTCCCGCCGGACTCGTATGGCTTTCCTTGACGTCGGGGTTGCCCTCAAGGCTCTTCCCCGTGTCATTGATATCATGGCCGAGGAGCTCAACTGGACCGAGGCCCGCAAGCAGCTTGAGTGGACCCAGACTGTTCACTTCTTCAAGTCCATGGGTCTTCCTGAGGAGAAGCTCAATGTGACCAAGGAGGAAGTTCTCAGCAGCATTGTCCAGGACGTTCCCCCACACCACCAGCCCTCTCCTATCCGCTCTGAAGGCGGAGTCCAGGTTGGAGGGCTGGGAAGCTTCGACGGCACCATCGCTGCCCGTAACATCACCCCCAACTAAAAGTTGACCACCAAATTCAAGATGGTGGAAAGTTGATAAACAACGAATTTGCATGTATAGGAGTGTATTGATTGATAGGGATATCCGGCGTTGGTGGAATCATGATGAGCATAAATTAGATTTGAAGCATTGTCTTTCATACAACAGCACACTATGTGCTTTTTAAGATTGTTGTTTTATATATACCACAATACAGTTCTTTTTTCCTCTGATCAATCAGTCACATGAATCAAATTGCCTAGAACTTGCCATGCTCGTGTCTCCATAAGCTCCTACCACACATAAGGTTAAAAACACCCGTAATGATCTGAGACCGCGCACATCAAAGGTCACCAGATACCGGTGCATTTCCTATCTAGCAACACTAATCGAGTAGTCTAGGCAAAAACAAGAACATGGAAGAGGCGACAGAAAAGAGGCAAAAATGAAAACCTACAACAGCCGGGATTCGCTGGTCGTCACCGACCCAGCTACTAATCGGCCCCTTGCGAGCTTAACGTACGGAGAGCAGACGGGATCCAGTGCTGTCTCGCAGGTATGGTCGTAGATATGAGCGGTTGATGGTATTCGGGTTATATTGGTAGGCTCTGGTTTGATGTGATGGCTGACGACGTTGCCCCCCAACATTCCACGCCTTTAGTTTCAAAAGCATACAAAAGAATCTATAATATTATTTAACGGATAGTTATACCAGGCAGCGAGAGACGTGAGTGATTTAAGGACACATATCTGACTGGCAAATTTGATCAAGTGTTGGTGTATTAAGACGTAACGATCGTCCATGTCCAACCATCCTAAGGTACCGTATATATCAGCAACTGCGGGCGAAACGAAAACAATTTCGAACGCGAAAGTCTAGATAAGGCGACTCCTTAAATTCATGCCCATCCTTACCAAAAAAATCATAATCGCCAAAAACTGTAGAGTGACTACTATGCAAAAAGTCATCATCCTCCTTTACTTCAATTGCAAAATTTACACCCTTCATAGGATCCAGGGTAGGCTTGTCTGGGCAGGTGGCCTGCTGACTCATCCATTCTTCTGCTCTTTAACCCTCTTCCAAAACCTAAAACTTCCCCTTTATCTTCATGCTTACATCCCCGTTGACTGCCGTTTCATAGTCTCAAGCAGAAGGCCAAACCATGTCGGATGCTCAAAGATATCCTCAATCCTGAGTTGGTAGCCTTGCCGTTGCATATGAGCGGCTAGCTGGCCTGCATTGTGGGCATCACCACCCAGTTCAAAAAAGGTTTCGCAGGACAGATCACTAGGCACATCATGTCGTCCCAGCACGTCTTTCCAAGCGTTGCCGAGGTCATCTCTTAATCTGCTCGGGCAGCTCTTCAGCATCATTATTTGCTCGCTAGTTGGAGCTACACTTGTCCTTGCATCACCTGCCACAGGCAGCACGGCCGGCTGATTCTGAATGTCGCCTGGCGCCATCAATTTCGTATCCAAGTCTTTGTAGAACTCAGTGATGGTGCGAGTCAGATCTGAGGCGAGTTGATCTGCTAGACAAGGCGGGACGGCATCGTGGGCAAAGGTAAGGTCGATTTCTGTGCTCTCTGGGCCTGGCGTGGACGTGATGTAGACCTCGACACTGTCGATATCACCCGTCGAAAGGTCGGAATGATCGAAATATTTAATAGGGTCCTCCGCCTGGTGATTCTCATAATTCTGATGCACAATGACTGAGCTGAAATAGGCCCACTTGGGCCAACTTGTGCAGTTGTGAATGATGTCTCGGGAGCCCATTGTCTCGTACGGTATGCTGGCCACCTGTTGAGAATTGATAGCAGAAATGAGATCCCGGGCTGTCCAGTTTTCTTGGAAGATGAGCCGACAAGGGACGATATTCACGCAGGGACCGAAAACGTCTTGCGTGTCTGGCAGGTTACGGCCGTGCACCAGGGTGCCAAAAACAACGTCGGCAGTTGCTGAGTGTTTTGCGAGGACATATGACCATGCGGCCTTCAGGACGGTAGCAAAGGTAAAGTCTCCAGACTGCAAATCGCATGCTGGTATAGTCTTAGCAACGGTTGGGCCAAGCCCGTAGCCGAGACGGGGCGCCGTCTGGCTTTTGATGGGTGTCCGTGTGCTTCCCTGCAGCATGTCTCGCCAATATTCTGCTGAGCTTTGTTCATCGACCAGGGACAAAGCATGCATGTAATGAGAGAAACTCGACCCCATGATCACATCATTACTTGAGGCTGAGCTGTAGCACTCTTCGAAAGCGGACCACATTTTGGCTAGTGCTGTTCCGTCATACTGGGCATGAGAAAGGCGAATCACAACGCGAGCCTTTTGCTCACGCGTTTGGTGAATGATGCGGATCTTGGCTGGCGGATCTCCAAACTCCATTTTGCACAGCAAGTCTTGCTTCTTCAGGTTCAATGTAAAGTCGTCCAAACTCTCTACCGCAGTCCGAAAGATGTCAATTTCTCCAGCTGCCTGTGTGAGCACAGCCTGCAGGAACTCATCCTTGTACGCGAAAAAAACCGTTCTCAGCATATCAAGACATCTGACAAGACAGAGGCAGGCCTGTTGAATTTTATCAACATCGAAATCATGGGGGAAATCGCGTGTGTGGTAGTACACGGAGCTACGAGCCGATGTGTAAGTGGTTAGAAGATAGCGAGTCTGCTGGTCGGTAACAGGAAGAATGTCCTCCACATTGTCCATTGGGATACCGAGATGAAACAGGATTTGCTCAATTGCCGGTCGGCATTCTGATAGCAAAAGTGAAAATCGTTGGTGACTTGGTACAGAAACAACAGACCTATCGTTCCCCTTTCGCAGATGCAAGGCCATTTGTGACAGTTTTGGACTGCTGAGTATGTCGGCAACAGAGAGCTCGCACCCTTCGCTTCGGGCCCGAGTGGCGAGCTTCATGGCGAGAATGGAGTCACCGCCAAGTTGGAGAAAACTATCGTCAGCACTAATTGAATCGGCGTCAATACCGAGTGTGCGAGCCCAAACTCTCTGCATATATAGCTCTGCCGCTGTCGATGGCGGCTGGCGTTCTTCCTGCGAGTGTGATGACCTCGTAATATCCGATAGTGTCATGCTCGCCCCTAATGACCGGAGTTGCTTGCGGTCCAACTTGCCGGTCGCAGAGAGCGGTAGCTTATCAACCATAATGTAAGCTGACGGAATCATGTGTCTAGGGACCTTAGAGCCAAGGCGGTCATTGACACCCTTCGTCAGTGCCTGCACTTCCGACTCAAAATTTTCAAACTGCCCGGATGACTGTATGAACGCAGCCAAGATCGGCTTGTCACCATCACTGGGGGTTACTATTTCAGCGGCAAGCTGGGCCTCTATTTCGGTCCCAAGGCTTGCCGCGAGATTGTGTTCGATATCACCGAGTTCTAATCGTTGGCCGTTGATCTTGATCTGGCCGTCTTTTCGACCGATAAATGTGAGTTGCCCATCGATATCATACTGAACGAGATCCCCAGTCCTGTATACACGCCCACTGCGGCCTTGATGGGCAGGACCACCGTGGAGCAGCCACGGTGGATTCTCAATGAAAACCTCTACAGTCTTTGCAGAGTCATTGAGATATCCAGACCCAACAAGCGGCCCTTCCAGTACCAACTCGCCTACTGTGCCTATTGGGGCCAATCTAAGGGGATCTGAAGGGTCGACAACCCAAGTACACAGACCGACACCACGGCCAATGCTAGCTGCTGAAGACGAGCCCGATTCGTTAACCTCGGCCACCGTAGCTTTGACTGTGCATTCTGCCGGACCGTACATGTTGAGCACACGTATATGCTTTGACCATTGTGAAGCCTGGTGATTGGAAAGCGCCTCCCCAGCAAATACAACGGTCTTCAGGCTGCCCAAGTCCGCCGGTCGTAGTGTGCTTGCCACAGATGGTGTAATGTCTATAAAATTGGCGTCATACGCCCGGACTGAGCTAGGAATAGCGTCAATAGCCTCCTCCTGCGAAGGAATACAAAGGCAACCACCAGCAGCCAATGTATGTATGAAATTAGACCAGCTGATATCAAAAGAATACTTTGCAAGGTCATACACACGTGATGATCTGTTGAAGCCTGTAATAGCTTGCTGATGGTGAATGGCGCTCATAAAGTTGGAATGAGTGACTATGACACCTTTTGGAACGCCAGTGCTTCCCGACGTAAAGACGAGATAAAGATTGTTCCACGGCTCAACTTTTGGGAGTGTCTTGTGTAAATGGTGCTTATAAAAGTCTTTTTCATAGTCGTCGCCCAAGACTACCAGGGTTCGACTCGTTAACTGCTTCGCGAGCTTCTGACTTGACGACGAGGATAGGACCAAAAGCGGATCAACTTGCTGCAAGATAGTGCGGAGCCGGTCTTGAGGCAATGTGGTATCTAAAGCCACGGAAGCGCCCCCTGCTTTCATAACAGCAAGCATCGCTACAGGCATCCAGCGAGACTTTTCAAAGCAAAGAGGTACGGTAACATCAGGGCCAACGCCTAGCGCCACAAGTCGATGAGCAATGCGGGTTGCAATCGACTCCAGTTCTTGATATGCCCAGTGGCCATCCCACGCGCAGACTGCCGGTGAATCAGGATGCCTGGAAGCGTTCTCGGCAATCAAATCGTGCACAGTTTGGTTGATAGTCTCAGGTATGACTGCATTCCATTGCCAAATCTGTTCCAAGTCCCTGGTACTGACGGTGTTAATGTCGACAAGCTTGCGCTGTGCCAAGTCTGGATCGCACAGCTGGCGTAGAATCACGTCAAACTGAGCCGTGAGTCTCTTCACCTGGACCTTTTTGATGACTTGAGAGTCGAACCTCACGCGAAGCAACGCGCCGGTTGGCTCAAGATCGCACTCGATGGTGATGGCATGTGTATCAAAGTTGGAAAAAGAATCATCCTCGGCCTCGTCTCTATTCACAAGGCCATCTTTTACGACTTCATCGTCCGTGTCAAGGAAGAGAGGACTGGACTTGTTTGGCTGCTCAAATGGGTGAACGAGCAGTAGTGTTTGAAATTCGCAGGCTTGTTTGGCAAAATCGTTGACTTTTTGTATGTTCTGCAGACCGGTCTGTTCAAATGCTGTCATATCGACAACCTGATCCTGGATTTGATGCAGAAATTGGTTCACCGTGCTTCTTTTATCAATGGCTACCCTGATCGGTACTGTAGCAATAGTTGGACCTGTCATGCTCTCGACCCCTGAGACTGGCGCTTGGCGACCAGTGACAGTCGCACCAAAGAGGGCATGCGAATCATCAGAGTATTCTGCGATCAGGATGGAAAGGGCCGCACGTATAGCGGTTGATGCTGTCGTCTCTGTTTTTGGCCACGCCATGTCATTTATATGATACAAAATTCCACTGTCCGAGCGAGGCTGGTAGACGGGCGAGGGTAGTGATGGGAATGATGGAGCCTGTATCTGTCCAAATTGTGAGGTCCAAAACTCATCAGCAGCTCTGCCATCACTATGGCCGATAAATTTGACAAAATTTTGGAATGGAGGTGGTGTTTGCAAGACCGTTCCATTGTATGCCATCTCAAGTCTCTCAAGAATAATTGGCATTGACCAGCCGTCGTACAAGGCGTGGTGTATAGTCCAGTTGAAAGAGTATCGGCCATTTGAGCCTCTGGTTATGGCATATCGCATGAGAGGCGTGCCCAACCCCATGCCCAGCTGCTTGTCATTTTCCTGGTAAACGGCAGTATTGGTGATTCCTGGCCACGCAATCGATTCGTCTGAAACAATCGCTTGAGTCAAACCTTGGAGACCAATATCGATAATGCGTGTTCGCAGAATAGGCGTTGTTTCCAGAACATGCTCCCAAGCCCGTTGGAAGAGAGTGATATCAATGGTAGATTGGAGCTGAAAAGTGTTTTGGGATATATAGTCTCCTGATCGTCTCAACGTCAAAGCCATTAGGCCTTCCTGCAAGGGTGTGCAGGGAAATGCGTCTTCAACGCGAGCAACGTCCACGTTGCAGAGCCGAGAAATCCGGGCCTGAATCTCGGACGGGGTCTGATCTCCGTGCAGCAACGAGAATGGAGCGGAGACTTCAGGTTGATTGGTGGCTGAGCTTCGAATAGTTTTAGCAAGATCAGTCAGGCGTGGATGTTTGAATATGTCAGTCACCATGACCGAAAGCCCATACTCACGCGCCAGACCAGCTAGCTTCATGGCACCAACAGAATCGCCCCCAAGGCGCAAGAAGCTGTCATCGCTGCCGATAGATTCGCGAGGTATTCCGAGGACAGTGGACCAGAGACTTTGGAGCTGAATTTCTCGGGGTGTCGTTGGTTTCCTTCTTGCCCCCTTCGTCGGACCATGCGCCGAGAGTTCGACCCTGGTAAGTTGCCCGGCCATGGCGCGAAGTGAGCGTCGATCCCTCTTGCCCGAAGGTGTCATTGGTATACTTCCAAGCAACATGTAAGCAGTCGGTATCATGTATGCAGGTACCTGAACTGCGAGTCTGTCAAGAAGACCTGCTGTGATCTTGTCCAAGTCTGGAGACACTTCCCCCTCAACGGCGAAGAAAGCCACAATCATCTGCTTCTCACTGTCTTGAGGCTTCGCCACGTCCACAACTACTTGAACAGAGTAACTACAGGTGATACTGGATCGTACATAGTACTCAATATCCCCGAGTTCCAGACGCTGACCGTTGATTTTGACCTGACTGTCTTTTCGGCCCAGAAAGGTCAAGCTCCCGTCCGGGAGATAGCGAACAAGATCTCCAGTCTTGTATAAGCGTCCCCGGCGTCCGGTATGGGTCGCAGAGCCTCGAAGTAGCCAAGGCGGGCTCTCAATGAATGAAGTAGCGGTTCTCTCCGCATCATTGAGATAACCAAGACCAACTAGTGGGCCTTCGAGGAGCAACTCACCAGTGCTTCCGAGCGGTGCAAGAGAGTCTCCCGCAGTACTCACAACCCACGTGTTCACACCAATTCCGCGGCCGATGCTAGCGGATCCAACATTTCCCGGGTGAATATTTGCCGCTGTGGTGCTAGGCGTACATTCACACGGCCCATAAGAGTTCTGGACATTTTTCACCATGCCGGACCAATATCTGGCCAATTCGGGCGAAAGAGCCTCGCCACTGAGGGTCAATCTGTCCAAGCGCTTTAATATCCTGGGCGGAAGAAGCTGGGCGGCTGAAGGGGTTATCTCCACGTGAGTGACCTGGAATTTCTCCAGTGATCCAGCCAGATCACTCTGGCGTTCGGCATTTGATGGAATGCAGAGAGTGGCACCGCACGCAAGAGTGCCAGCACATTCGACCAACACACGTCGAATGTGTAAGATGCAAAGTCATAGACTCGGGAGCCAGTCTTGACGTTGTTTACACCATCCTGATGACGGAGGGCACTGGAAAAATTCGAGTGACTAATAGCCACGCCTTTTGGGGTTCCAGTACTGCCAGAAGTGAAGACAACATAGAGCGTGTTAGAGGGCATAACACCAGAAATAGTTGTTCTTGCATCGAGTGGCGCTTTCAAGCGGGCTACATTCGTCTCTTCGACCACAAAGATGGGCTCTTGGCATAAGGATCTGATGGTATCCTGGCTAGCAGACGAACTGAGGATGATAACCGGTGAGACTTGTTGCAAAATAACTCGTAAGCGTTCTTGAGGAAGAGTAGAATCCAAAACCACGCTCGCGCCACCGGCCTTCATCACAGCAAGCATCGCCACTGGTACCCAACGGGACTTTTCAAAGCAGAGCGGAACTATGGTTTCAGGACCAACCCCAAGACGAGCCAATTCATAAGCGAGTGTAGTAGATAGGTTATCCAGCTGCTGATATGTCCAATCTCCATCCCAAGCGCAGATGGCCAAGGCGGAGGGAAACTTAAGCGCCGTCTCAGATATCACATCATGTATCAAGGATTCCACTGTTTCAGGAACAACAGAGTTCCAATTCCACATTTGATCAACATCGTCCTGGTCAACCATGCTAATATCGGCGATGGTACTGAGCAGTACCTCTTCGTCAACGAGAGATGCGATAATGGTCTTCAAGAGCGAAATGGCACGCTCAGCTTGTTTATTTGTCAAACAAGATTGGCGATAATTTAGTGAGAATGATACCTCTTTCTTGCCATAACTGATATCAAAAGAAATGTCGTACTGCGAAACACACCAATTGTCAAAATCGTGAACATTGGTTTTTTTCATGCGTTAAATGACTTACCTCAGTAGGATCTTCATAATCCATATCAGTGTACACTAGTCCTCCGATATCGATACGGTCCTGCGTCTCAAAACCATCTTTTTGAAAGGAAACAATGGTATTGAATAGAGAAATACCGGGCGCAAGCCCGAGTTCGTGCTGTATATCAGCGAGAGAACAGTGCTGAAAGTCCAATTCTTCCAAGAATTGCTCATGAAGCCGCTGGACGAGCTGCTCTGGAGTCCAAACACGCGATATATTGGCACAACAAACCATCATATTGGCAAAAGCATTGATAGAATCCCCGATCCCATCAATCTGTAGATCGCGGCCCGATGCAATATATCCGAAGCATACAGAATTGCTGCTAGTGTAACTCGATAGGAGCAGCGCCCAGGCGCTCTGGAATATGCTCGCCGGAGTAATGGAATGTAATTCACAGAAATGTTGGATTCGTGCAAAGCCGTCTCCGCCGAGGTCGACATTGACTGTGGCAGTGCCGGCAAAAGACGATTCAGACAAGCGAGGAAAGTGACAGGGTTCTACTTCTGCTAGCTTGTTCTTCCAGTATATCATTTTCTTGTCTACATCGCTGGTCTTGAGAGCCTGGGCGAAACTGCGATTTGGTCCATTTAGCACTTCTGTGCCCAGCATTCCGCTGTAAGCCTTGGACCAGTCACTCAACATGATGGCTGTGGATGCTCCATCGACGATGGCGTGGCTCATCTCGATTTGGCAGATGGTTGAGTTATCCTCCACAACTTCGCAGAGAACAAGACGGCAGGGCGGCTTTGATCTTCCGTGGTTGGTATTGGGCAACTGCCGGATCAGAGTTACAGCTGTAGTCTTGGTTGAGCCTTTGAGCACTACAACCTCTCCTCGGTATGCCTCTAGCACAATCTGAACAAAGGCCGACTTCTTGTCGACCCCTTCGACAAAAATGCTGCGAAGGGCTGGATGGCGCGCAATAACGGCTTGCCATGCCTCGATCAGTGTATCCCTATCGAGGCGCCCTTGGCTAGTCTGTATCTCATACATGATCGACGTCATGTAAGTTTCAGGATTCCGAATCTGGCTGAGCAGCATGCCATTGACCATGGGCGAGCAAGGATAGATGTCGCCAATAGTTGTGGCAAGCTCGGACTGGAGGGATGGAAGAATACGATTTTGCAACTCGTCTAGACTGTTGTAATCCAAATCCAGAAACTCGTAATCCGCAATTGTGAGCGAGGGCTTCAAACCCAACAGGCACCTGCAAAGAGTCTGCATCGACGGAACAACTCGCGTGACCCAATCTCGGATGAGATGTTGGTGACTGATATGCCGGTTCCAAGAGAAGCTAAACTTAACAAGATCATCTACGATGGAGACGTCGATACTAAAGAGTGCAGAGGTGGGCAGCTGACACCCAACATCGGAAACACCATCAAATGCGACACTCTCAAATAAAGAATCAGTTTCGATCTGCTGGAACTGGCCGTGATAGTTAAATAGCACTTCCATGATATTATCATGAGAGCTAAAGGCTTTACTACTCTCATCGTTGAGATAGCGTGAGGTGAAGTAGGCCCAGCCATTTGATGGGAGTCGCCTCCGTGCGTCTTTGACCATCCTCGCATTGTTACTCACGGTTTCTTCACGCGATAAATGCAGTGGTGCCATTGTGGTGAACCAACCAACAGTACGGGACAAGTCAATGTCACTGCTCCAGGGTTCTCGCCCATGCCCTTCGTTGAAGATGGTGAGGCCGTTGCGTGTCTTAAAGGTGTCAAAGAATGCATTCCAAACTGACGCCAGAATCAAATCAACCGGCTCTGTTTCAAAAGCCCTGTTGGCTTCTCCGAGCAAGACTGCAGTTGTCTCACGGTCAACCTCGAATGATTGCTCAGTGTGATCGTCAAAGGTGTTCGGGGTGCTTGGAGTGTAGTTCCAGAATCCAAGGTCGTTGCGCACCTCGCTGAATAACACTTTCTTAGGGGCGTAAATTGGCGCCTGGACTTCTTGACTTTGTAGATTCTGCCAGACTTGGAACGGCAGCTCTTCATGAATGTTGCCACCTTTCAGCAGAACCTCCAAATCATCCAAAATGATGCGCCACGACACCAAGTCGACCACCAAATGATGAGCAATAAGTGCAAGATACTGGTCATTTGACGGAAGGGTGAACAAGTCCGTGGCAAAAACAGGCCCCTTCTCTATGTCAAGCTCTCGGTGACGCTGAGCTATAATAGATTCAACAATAGCAAGAGACTCCACCTGTGAGGATGCAAAATGGTAGATAGCGTCGCTTGATTTTGGAACTAGCTGTGTCCACGAACTGGTCGTCTTATCGAATGAGAACCGTGCCGATAACATCGAATGTTGGTGGACTAGTCTCCTGATGGCATTAAGCACATCGTCAGGCCGTACCTGGCGCTTTAACCGAACATAAAAGGCCTGGTTGCTGTAGTAAGCCGCTGTATTTACCTTTTCAGGTGGGCACTGCCAGAAGAACCATTGTTGTATTGGAGAGAGGTTGAAAGGCTTGTCAAATTCTTGCTCACAAGACACAGAGGGTCCCGTGGTAACGGATGCCGATTCGGCTGCGCCGATGAGCGTCTTGCTTCTAAGTAGCGAGGCGACAGAAACAGAGATTCCAGATGCTCGACAGTGCGGACTGATTTGCATGGCAGATATAGAATCACCGCCATTGGCGATCAAAGACCGCTGCATGTTGATGTGGTTGACGGGGATACTGAGAACGTGGCTGCATGCATCTCGGATCACTTTTTCTGCTGTTGTTATTGGGTCACAGGAAGACGAGCCTATGCTAGATATTTTAGAGTGTGTTTCCGCATCGAGCGTACAAAGCCAGTTATCGAGCAACTTTCGGTTCAACTGGCCTGAAGGGTGCAAAGGAACGTTTTTTAGAGCCACCCAGACAGTTGGGACCATGAAAGCAGGAACCGATTGGTCCAGTATACATTGCAGGGACGCAATGCGCGCCTGTAAATCCTCCGACTTCTCTCTTGGAATGAGATGTGTAGCGATACTTTCAATGTCACTGCTGACCTCGCAGATTCCATCAAGACTGAAGACACCAACAAGCTTGCCGGCATAGTGCCCAGCCCTGGGAATCAGGCAAGCCGCTTGACGTACCGACGATAGACTCAGCATATGATATTCAATTTCTTCCAGCTCCACGTGCTGGCCTTGGATTTTCACCATGGCATCTTTATGGGCAACGAAGACCAATCTACCATCTACATTGTAGCGGAATAGATCGCCAGTTTTGAAGACTTGCCCTGTGCGGCCTAGATGGCTGAGAACCTCACAGCCACGGTTGAGCCATGGTGGATTGTCAACGAAAGCTGCCGTGGCATCCTCAGCATTACCTCCATGACACATGCTGATTAAAGGCCCTTCCAACACAAGCTCGCCGACGCTCCCGATGGGCACAAGTTTCCCGTCGTCTTGAGGATCAACAATCCAAGTGTTCACACCAAGGCCTCGTCCGATGCTTGGGTCACTGGCATCCTCCTTGCGAATAGTACCGACGGTAGCTGTCATTGAGCTTTCGCAGAAGCCGTACACTAGCTTGAGATCTACTAATGAACTCCACTTTCTGACTATGTCCGCGGATACACGTTCTCCGTCTAGTATTAACGTTTGTAGTGATTGGGCCCAGCTTTCGTCAAGGCAAGCCACTTCTGGCACAGTAATGTTCAATATTGTCGGTTGCCACTGGATTACTGACTGAGGTATTGAACTCTGCTGTTTGTGTTCCGAAGGAATACAGAGGCTAGCGCCACTTGTGAAAGTATGTGCAAACACTCTCCAGGTTATATGGGACGCATATGGCATGAAATCGTAAACCCTGGAGTTAGGCTTGTATCCTAAAACACTTTGCTGATACTTGACAAGGCTGGAAAGATTCGCATGGGTGAGGATAGAGCCAAAGAGCGAACCGGTTTTGCTCGTGGCAAAGACAAGGCACGCCTGGCTTGCTGGTTGAACAGTAGGTAGAGAGGCAGCAGGATCTTTAGGCAATGTGTTGAGGCTAGTGTCAGTAATGACCATCACTGGACGATTTGAGAACTTGCGCGTGATTTCTTTGGTCAAATTCGAGATGACCAAGAGGGCAGGATTTGATTGCTCCATAATCGAGTCGATAATATCACCAGATAGGGATGTATCCAGCAGAACAGAAGCTCCGCCAGCTTTCATGACTGCCAACATGGCAAGGGGCATCCATCGCGACTTTTCGAGATACAAAGCAACAACAGTATTGGGCCCAACGCCAAGATCGACAAAACGATGAGCGAGCTGAGTGGCGTTATAGTCTAGTTCGTGATATGTCCAGTTGCCATCCCATGCATTAACAGCACACGATCCGGGCTGGATTTGAGCTGTCTTAGCAATGAGTTCATGGAGGCATGCATCTGCAGTCTCGGGAAGGACCGAGTTCCATTCCCAAACTGTTTGAAGATCTTTTCCAGCTATTCTATCAATGCTGCGCACCAAGTTCTGTTCATGTTGAAGATCGTCATGACTCACTATTTGGAGGACCATTTCCCTGAGTAACAACAGAATGCGGTGTGCTTGCTCATTACTGAACCTAGAGGGTATACAGTTGATGAACAGCTTCACCAACTCGGCACTAAGAGTTATGCTGATAGAAACATCGTATTCCGTAGGGTCGTCCCCGTCAGCGTCGATGAAGTCCAAGCCTCCGCTGATGGCCTCACCATCATCGGCATCTTTTTGGAAAGACATGATGGTGTTGAACAGTTGCTGCCCGGAAACAATTCCCAAATCATGTTGAATTTCCGCCAAAGAGCAGTGTTGCCATTCCATGTCCTCCAACACTTGATGGTGAAGAGACTGAACGAACTGTTGCTTAGTCCAGTCTGGTGAAATGTCTGCGCGACATACAAGCATGTTTGCGTACGCGCCAATAGCTTCCCCAATTCCGGGAACGTTAAGGTCTCTACCTGATGCGACGTAGCCGAAACAGACACTCTGCATGCCTGCATACGATGCCAAAGTGAGAGCCCAGGCTGAATGGAAAAGACTGGCCGGCGTAACTGAGTGAGACTCGCAAAAACTTTGCACGGAAGCAAAATCTTCCCCATCTATATCAACAACTGACCACGAAACCACATCCGAAGGCTGCAATATCTTTTGTATATGTGGAAATAGACAAGGTTGAAGGCCATCCAACTTCTTCTTCCAATAACTCTTCTTGCTTTCCGCTAGATTGGCGTTCAAAACACGCGCAAAACCGGGACACGTCTCGATCAGGCTATCCTTGTGCAAGATGCCGGCATAAGCCTTGGCCCAGTCTTCAATGATGATACCAGCAGATGCACCGTCTGTAATTGTGTGACTCATTTCCATTCGACAAATAATACTATTCGTACCCATAACTTTACAAAGTGTTACACGGTGAGGGGGTTTGAGTTGCTGGTATTTCACCTTTGGAAGATTCCGAAGTAGCGTTTGCGCAGCTTGCAGGCTGTCACTTTCGAGCAGCACAATATCACCCTCATACTCCTCAAGGACAACTTGATTGTGCACGGAGCCCGAGTCTAGACTTTCGATGAAAATACTCCTCAGAGATGGTTGGCGTGCAATCACATCTCGCCAAGCAGAAGACAGCTTGTCCACGTTAATAGAACGAGAGCTACGCGGTCGAATCTCATAAAACTGAGAAGTTTCATAATAACCAACCCCCTTGGATTGGCTCAGAAGCATTCCTTCCACCATTGGAGAGCAAGGGTAGATGTCCTCTACTCTTGTACGGTTTAGCTTCTCGATTTCAGGAATGACGTTTCTTTGCAGCCTGTCCAAGCCCGCGTAGTCCAGATTCAGAAACGCAAAGTCGACGAGTGTTCGCTCCATCGGCTTAGATATTAGGGTCTCACACAAGGACTGTAAGCAACTGCTAATCCGATCAGCCCATTGGTGGATAAGATCCTGGTTGCAGATGTGTTTGTTCCATGCGAATGAGACATGAGTCTCTCCTCCCTCAATAGACATGTTGATGTTGAACAGCGAAGAGGCGAGGAGGTCCGGCCCCACGTCAGATACATTGTTAAGTGTAATACTTCTGAAGAAGGAATCTTCGCATTCTAGCTGCTGGAACTGACCATGATAGTTGAAAACCATCTCCATCACCGAATCGTGGGAACTGAAAGCTTCGATCCCTTTGTTGTTCAGATACCTCGAAGTGAAGTAAGCCCATCCATTTCCGGGTTGTTTCCTCCTTGCATCCTTGACAAGTCGAACAATGTTCGCAAAATTATTCCCAATGCTCTGTCGTGAGATATGTATCGGGCTCATTGTAGTGAACCAGCCCACCGTTCGAGATAAGTCAATCTCAGCACTCCAGGGCTCACGGCCGTGCCCCTCGTTGAAAACTGTGAGGCCATTGCGCGATGAAAAGGTAGCAAAGAATGCGTCCCATAATGCTGAAAGGAGCAGCTCGACGGGTTCAGTGTCAAAGGCGTAATTTGCATCCTTCAAGACGAGTGATGTGGTGTGCTTATCGATTTTGAATGATCTTTCAACATGGTCACACATTGCGTTTGGAGTCTCTGAAGTAAAGCCCCAGAAATTCAGATCATTGCAGACACCTGCCGTGGACAAGACATGCTGCGGGTCAAACCTGGAGGTTTTTGCCTCCTCCTGTTGCAGGGCATTCCAAATCTGGAACGGCAAGCTTGGCGGCAGAGTTCCGCCTGTAAGAAGAGTTTCCAAATCATCCAGAATAATTCTCCAAGAGACGAGGTCAATGACCAGGTGATGGGCTATTAGAACGAGACATTGGTCATCTACGTTAAGTTGACAGAGATCGGCAGAGAATACCAGGCCCCGCTCAATGTCTAGAAGCTGTTGACGACGCCCAGCGAGAGATTGCATCTCCGTCATTGACTCTAGCTTTACAATGGCAAAATGGTATATTGCTTCATCCGTTGAAGGGATAGTCTGCATCCACACAGAGTCTTGAAGCTGAAAGCGGGCACGAAGCATCGAATGCAACTCCACGAGTTTTGCGAGCGCACTGCGGATATCCTCTGGATCGATTTGTTGGTTGATGCGAACGTAGAACGATTGGTTACAATGGTAACTTGGCGTGTTGACGAGGTTATTGGGAGCTTGGTCAAAGAACCATTGCTGAATTGGTGTTAGGGCAAATGGTTTGTTAAATTCTTCTGCGCTGTGGAAGAGCTCTGTGTCTGTAGCAGTAGAAGCGAGGTTGGCTACCTCAGCCAAAGTCCTAGACTTGAGTAAAGTGGCCACAGAGAAGATTACGTTTTCAGAACGGCAGTATGGGCTCAATCTCATAGCCGATATAGAATCTCCTCCATTTGATATGAAGGAGCGCTGAAGATTGATTTCAGAGGCTGCCACATTCAGAACAAGGCTACAAGCATCCCTTAGAACTCGCTGGGCGTTCGTATCCGGTTCTTGGTAAATAGCGAGATCATCTAAGTTGAACAGCTTGGCATGCATCTCTTGCTCCATTTCATTAAGCCACAATTCAAGCTTCTTACGGTCTAGCTTCCCAGATGGATTGAGAGGAATGTCCTTCAAGGCAATCCATTTTGTGGGAACCATGTAGGGAGGTAGAGAACTCTCAAGGATACTCTCCATATCTTCAATGTGACCTTGAATAGCACCCGTGAGGTTTTCAAGCGCCATTTCAGCACTAGGCGGCGAATCCAAAGGCGTGGAATCCTCCGTGAAGCTCAAGCTACTAGCAAGACTGCTTTCAGGCGATGCCGAGCTAGTGGCCAGAGAAGACGATTGTCGATCAAGGTCGGCGTCAAGTTGGTCACGACTAGGCTGCTTATTCTGGACGCTGAAGATACAAACGAGCTTGTTGGTCCAAGGCCCCGATTTGGGGAACAGACAAACTGATTGTCTTGTCAGGTGATGGCGCGCGACGTGGTTTTCTATATCACCTAGTTCCACACGTTGGCCGTTAATTTTGACTTGAGCATCCTTGCGCCCGACAAAACTGAGAGCACCTTCTTCGTCGTAGTAGACCAAGTCACCAGTCTTATACAAACACCCGTCACGGCCGGCATGGCCTGAAGCTCCTCGGGTAAGCCAGGACGGGCTGTTGATGAAGACAGAAGCAGTCTTATCAGCATCATCGAGATAGCCAGGCCCGACAAGTGGTCCCTCGAGCATCAACTCACCGATGCCTCCTATAGGCACCAAGGACTCGCCAGTTATAGTGTCTACTATCCAAGTGTTGACACCTCTTCCTGTACCTATGCGCGCTGCGTTGGGATTAATCGGGTCTATCTCGGCAACGGTAGATGTTGGCGTACATTCGCATGGACCATATGAGTTCTTGAGATTCACGAGCGGCGCCCACTTTTTGGCGCACTCATCTTGCAGCCTCTCACCTCCCAAGATCAAAGTATCGAGGGACTTGAGGGTTGCCAAAGGTAGCACCTTGACGGTTGAGGGCGTTAATTCACAATGAGTGACCCCGAATCGTTGAATCGAACCAGCTAGATCATCGCGCCGCTCGTCTTCTGATGGAATACATAAACAGGCCCCACAGTCAAAGGTCGCCAGCATGTTCTGCCAAGATGTATCAAATGCATAGGACGCAAAGTCGTAAACTCGCGCATCAGGTCTACTGTCAAACCCATGAGCGCTATGCTGGTGTAGCAGAGAGCTGCTGAAATTGGCATGCGTAATCCGTACGCCCTTAGGAATGCCAGTACTGCCCGAGGTGAAGACAATGTAGAGCGTGTTTGACGGCAGCACTTTAGGTAGGGCCTCTGAGTCGGGCACCCCCAGTGAAAGTAACAGCTTTTCATCAATTACAACTACAGGCTTGCCATCTGACAGGCCTGTCGCCACTGACTCGTTTTCTAGGGACGAGAGAACAAGTTTCGGCTTGACCTGTTGCAAAATGCTCAAGAGTCTATCTTCGGGCAAGTTGGGATCCAGCATAACACAAACTCCGCCAGCCTTCATGACACCAAGCATTGCAACTGGAGTCCATCTTGATTTCTCAAAGCATAGAGGAACAATGGTTTCTGGTCCTACTCCAAAATGCAGTAGATGATTAGCTAGACGTGACGACAAGTCGTCAAGCTCCCCATAACTGAGATTGCCGTCCCAGGCGGATATGGCAAGGGCTTTGGGCTGTTTCCGAGCCTTTGCGATGATTACATCGTGCACAAGACCCTGAACCGTCTCCGGAACAATAGCGTTCCACCCCCAGATATCTTCAAGATCCCCCTTGCTAATCAGGTCCAAGTCTCCTAATCGCCTCTTTGCTTGGTTTGGATCACACAATAGCCGTAGGACATGCTCCATCTGGGCAGCCAGCCTTTCGATCCGACGCTGAGTAAGGATGTTGTGATCAAACTCAATCCTCAGGCTCAGACCACGCTGCGACAGATCACATTCAATTGTGATGGCGTGTGTATCAAACTCCGATAGTTGACCCTCTTCATCATCTCCATCACTACCTTGATCCTTGGGCGCAAAGATCTCAGACTCGGAATGCGCTGCCTCCTCTGGAGGGTGTATGAGCAAAAGAGTTTGAAAGTCACAGGCCTGCTTCGCTTTGGCGCTTATTTGACGAATATTCTGCAACCCCGTCTGCTCAAATTCGGCGATTTCCACGGATTGAGCTTGAATCTGTCCAAGACAAGTCTCAACGGTCTTTTCCCAATCCAAGACCACTCGGACGGGCACGGTTGCGAGTGTAGGACCCGTCATCTCGTCCACTTGCTCGACATCAGCCTGCCGACCGTTCACTGTAGCTCCAAAAACCACATCACTCGAATTTGAGTACTTCGCCGCTGAGATAGACCATGCTGTGCGAATGGCTGTGGATGCTGTGATATCGCTGTCTGGCCAATCTAGGTTGCTAATGCAGTGGGAGACGGATGAGTTGGCAAGTGGTTGATACGCGGGAGATGGTAAAGAAGGGAACACTCGGGCCTCGGATTTCTCAAATTGCGCCTGCCAGAACCTCTTCGTGCGTTCCTCGTCAGTGCTCATGATGTGTTTAACAAAGCGTTGAAAAGGAGGGGCCTCCTGAAGAGCCACCTCTCCTTTGTATGCCACTTCCAGCCTCTCTAGAATGCGCGGCATAGACCATCCATCATAAAGGGCATGATGTATCGTCCACACAAAAACAGAACGTTGCTTGTGATCAGGCTCGTGGATAACGGCGTATCGAACAAGTGCCGTGCCTAATCCCATCACGAGCTTCTCGTCTGTTTCTCTATACTCTCGGACACTGAAGCATTGCGTCCAATCCACATCTTGCTCTAGAATAACCTGGACCAACCCTTGGCCTGGCAGGTCGACAATGCGTGTGCGCAGAATTGGGTCCATACGCAAAACCTCTTCCCAAGCCTTTTGGAACCGAGCCAAGTCAACATTCTCTCGCAGTGGCATCTCGTACCGAGCCACGTAGTCACCGGCTCGCTTGGCCGTTAGTGCAAGGAAGCCTTCTTGCAACGGCGTGCACGGAAATATGTCTTGGATCTTGTAGCCATCAACCTGACACAGCTCAGCGACCTTATGCCGCGCCACCTGGGAATCAATATCGTGGTTGAGGAGAGAAAAGGGCTGAATAGTGTCAAAACCAACGCTAGAGATCTGCGTCACCACCAAGGCTAGATCGCACAGCTTGGGTTGTTTAAATATATCCGTGACCGTGAGGCTGAGTCCCTCCTCACGAGAAAGCCCCACCAGCTTCATGGCACCAATAGAATCCCCTCCAATCCTGAGGAAACTATCATTCGCGCTGATCGAGTCCGCTTTGACACCTAGGACGGATGCCCAAAGGCGCTGCAGACGCTTCTCTGTGATTGTGCTGGGTGGCCTGTGTTGTGCTTGGCGAGAATTGAGCGCCATGACTTGTTCAAAGGTCAACCCCTGGCCCATGTCACGCAAACGACGACGGTCAGTTTTCCCGGTTGTTGTCATGGGAATATGGTCTATCAACAGATAGCCGGCCGGAATCATGAAGCTCGGTACTTTTGAACCAAGTCTCTCATCAAGGCCGGCTATAAGCTTCTTGGTCTGCTCAACACGTTCCTTTTCAGTGGACAATACTCTCCCCAGTGAAAACGAAAGCAAGTAGGACAGAATTTTTGCTTCCCTGGGGCTTGATGATTTCAGCGAATACCTGCACAAGCCCGTCATGGATGATATTCGACCGCACATGATACTCAACATCCCCAAGCTCCAGCCGCTGACCGTTAATCTTGACTTGAGCATCCTTTCGACCTAGGAAAGTCATGCTCCCGTCTGAATTATAGCGTACTATATCTCCGGTCTTGTAAAGACGTCCCCTACGGCCAGCATAGCCCAGCCCTCCACGAGCAAGCCAGGTCGGATCTTCGATAAAGGCCGCCTCGGTTTTGATAGGATCGCTCAGATACCCTGCGCCGACAAGCGGCCCTTCAAGTATAAGCTCGCCAGCAGCACCAATAGGCATCAGCTGGTTATGGTTTGTCGATTTAACAATCCAGGTACACATGCCAGATCCCCGACCTATGCTAGCAGCTGATGCACCACCACTAATTTTTCCAACCTCTTCAAATGTTGCTTTGATGCTGCACTCTGCAGGACCATAAGTATTGAGAACAGTCACACTCTCCGCCCACTGCGCAGCAAGGTGACTTGTCAATGCCTCGCCGCTGAACAACAAATGCTCCAGCGTAACAAGATCGGTTGGGCGTAGAGTGCTAGCGACAGATGGGGTCAGATCAGCAAAGTTTGCCTTGTACGAGATCATGGAGCTGGTGATATTATTAGACGTTTCGGTCTCGGAAGGGATGCAGAGGCAGCCGCCCGCGGTCATGGTATGCAAAAAGTTGGACCAAGTCACATCAAACGCATATTTCACGAAATCATATACGCGCGATGTGCTTTTGAAACCCAAAGCTTCCTGCTGGTACCGAATAGCACTGCAGAAGTTAGAATGCGTGATGACAACGCCTTTGGGAAGTCCGGTGCTACCAGATGTGAAAACCACATATAGCTTGTTGGATGGGTCTATGGGCGGCAATGATCCGGGGACCCTGCCGAGCTGCTCAAGGTGTGTAGCGCTCACAGGGATAGCAACACAATCTGTTAGACGTTTTGCCATTTCCAGATTTGCTGAGGATGATAGAACAACTGTTGGATTCACCTGGCAAACGACGCTGCGAATGCGCTCCTGTGGGAGAGTGCTGTCGAGCGCCACGGACGCACCACCCGCTTTCATGACGGCAAGCATAGCCACAGGCATCCATTTTGACTTCTCAAAGTACAAAGGCACAATAACATCAGGCCCAATGCCAAATGTAATAAGGTAATATGCGAGTTTCGTAGCAAGAGCATCCATCTCGGCATACGTGAAATCACCATCCCAAGCGCAGATGGCAGGCGAATCGGGATTTTTCTGAACAACGTCGGCAATTGCATCATGTACGAGTCCATTGACTGCTTCAGGCACAACCTTGTTCCACTTCCAAATATCTTGCAAGTCTTTGTCGGTTATGCTTTCCATTTCAGCCAATGTTTGCGCCTTATGGCCGGCGACAGAGTCCACATTGCCCTCGCCAACGAGAGATATGATTGTTTTTTCCAGAAGTGAAGCAACGCGATTGGCCTGTTCATGAGAAACACACGCTATTCGGTGTTCAAGTGTGACGCAGGCCGAAACGTCGGTATATCTTATGTTCATCGTAATATCATACTCGGTCGGATCTTCCCACTCAAGATTAGTGAACAACAAATCTCGGGTCCTTATGCCCTCGTCGATGTTATCGTTGTCCCTTTGGAATGACATGATGGAGTTGAAAAGATTTTGTCCGAATGGGAGACCTAGCTCGTGTTGTATATCGCCAATCGAGCAATGTTGGAAGCCCAAGTCTTCCAAGACTTGGCCGTGTATGTGTTGGACCAAGTCTGCGCCGCTCCATTCCGGGGAAATATTTACTTGGCAGATCATAACGTTGGCAAAAGCACCAACAGAGTCCACTATACCCTTGACAGGAAATTCCCGCCCAGATGCCAAATATCCAAAGCAGACAGAGTCGGTGCCTGAATAGCTCGCGAGTACAAGAGCCCAAGCGCTCTGAAACACGGTGGCAGGAGTCACAGACTGTGACTTGCAGAATTTCTGAACCAGATCGAATGTCTCTTTGGAGAGTTCCAAGGTGACTACTCCAGCATCATGCTCATCAGCTATCAGCCCAGCATCAGTAAGATGTGGGAAAAGGCAAGGCTCCGTATTAGACAGCTTCTGCTTCCAGTAGGCCATCTTATCCGTTCTCGACACAGACAGAAGGGCTCGAGCGAATTCCTCACTGGTGTCACCTAGTTCTTCGATATTGAGCTCCCCAGAATAAGCTCGACCCCAATCTTGCATGGTGATGGCCGTTGAAGCACCATCAGAAATTGCATGACTCATCTCGATTTTACAGACAAGACGGCTATTTTCCGCGATGTCACAAATCACCAATCGGTGAGCCGGCCTATCTAGAGTGTAATTGGCTTCGGGCAGTTCCCTAAGTCTAGTAATGGCTGAGTCGAAACTCTGCTCTTTAAGAAGGACAACGTCGCCACGGTAGGATTTTAAGACAACTGAGTTGTACGCAACCGAGGCATCCATGCTATCAATGAATACAGTTCGCAAGGAGGGGTGTCGAGCGACAACCGCTTGCCACGCGTTGGTCAAGGCGTCAAGGCGACCCGAGCCAGATTTGACAGGTCGTATTTCCCAAGTTTGTGAAGTTTTATAGGAGCCTGTACCTTTCAACTGACTGAGGAGAATCCCATCTACCATAGGAGAAGATGGGTAGACGGACTCGATTTGTGCATTATTGACCTTTTCAATATGGGGTAAAATGTCCTCATGGAGCTGGTCGAGCCCTCTATAATCAAGGCTGAGAAACTCATAATCACAAAGGGTATTCTGAGCCTGTCTGTCGGCTATTTCTGCACATATGTTTTCCGCTGAGGGGCTGATTTGTGCAATCCATGCTTGGATCAAATCCTGGTGAGCAAGATGTCGGTTCCAAGCAAATGAGATCTTGGTCACGCCAGATTCAATAACGACGTTGATATCAAACAAGACTGATGTCGGAAGAGACGGTCCAACGGCCGATACCTTGTCATCAAAATTACACGCATCAAAGAGAGAGTCGGTGCGCTCCAGCTGTTGGAACTGTCCATGATAATTGAACTGGACTTCCATAACAGAGTTATGAGATGCGAAGGCAGCCATTCCCTTCTCATTCATATGTCTTGACACCCAGTAAGCCCAGCCATTGGAGGGTAACTGGCGTCGGGCATCCTTGACCGTCCTCACAATATTGGCAGTACTATTGCCCTCGCTTCGAGAGACATGGATAGGACAAATTGTCGTAAACCATCCTACAGTACGTGACAAGTCGATATCTGTCGTCCACGGCTCACGTCCATGGCTTTCATTAAAGATAGTAAGCCCATCTCGGGAACGGAACACATGAAAGAAAGCGCCCCAAATGGATGAGAGGATCAGGTCGACAGGCTCCGTGTCGAACGCAGAGTTCGCGCCTTTGAGCATCAGCGCGGTTGTGGCTTTATCAACCTCGACATTCATTTCTATATGGTCCTCAGTACTGTTGGGCGTATGCTCGTTAAAATCCCAAAAGCTATGGTTATTGTGCACATTAGTAGCAGAGAGGACCTTGTCCGGTAGGAACGCAGAGCACTGGGCTTCCTTTATCTGTAGCTTGTTCCAGAGCTGAAAGGGAAGTCCATCGAGAAGCTTATTTCCGGTAAGTAAAGCCTCGAGGTCATGTAATATGATGCGCCATGAAACGAGATCAACGACTAGATGGTGAGCGATCAGAGTCAAATATTGGTCATTACATGGCAACGTGTATAGATCTACTGCGAAAACGAGGCCGCGTTCGATGTCAAGGCTTCGATGACTCTTTATTGTCTTGGACTTCACCTCATCCAGAGACAGGGCTTCAAAGGAGCCAAAATGATAGAAGCCATCTTCTGGCTTGGGAACAATCTGCATCCATTCTTTATTGGAGTACTGGAATCGCGCACGGAGCATGGAATGCTGCTCGACGATCTTACGAATAGCCAGGGAGACGTCTTCAGACGAAAGGTGGCGGTTGATTTTGACATAAAACCCTTGGTTGCAATGATAGTCTTCCTTCGTGACACATTCAGGTGGAATCTGGCTGAAGAACCACTTTTGGACAGGCGACAACTTGAAGCTTTTGCCAAAAACTTCTTCGCCTCCTTGGGCGCGATATAGGTCTGGGCCAGCGGCGGCAGCAGAGATCTGGGCTACATCAACAAGTGATTTGCTTTTTAGTAGCACTTTTACAGAAACGGCCAGTTTGGCAGCCCGGCAATGCGAAGAGAGGCGCATAGCAGAGATGGAGTCGCCGCCATTGGCGACAAATGAACACCCCAGATTCACTTCAACACGAGGAATGTTCAAGATGACACAGCAAGCATCGCAAATAACACGCTCAGCGTGCGTCTCTGGTTCACGACTTGCAAATGAGGAGCCCGCTTGACTGATTCTAGAGAAGTTTTTGGAGCTTATGTTGATCAGCCAGTCTTCCACCAGACGGCGATTCAGCTTGCCTGAAGGATTCAGGGGAATGTTCTTGAGAGGGACCCAAATAGATGGCACCATATATGAAGGCAGAGCCTCTCCTAGGATTTGTTGCAGCGTTAGAATATGCTGCTGGATAGCGGCATCATGCTTTGCATTGACAAGATCGATCGGTGACAGATTGTTAGTTTCGGGGATGTCTTCCAAGCTAAAGACTCCAACGAGTTTTCTCGAGCAAAAGCCAGACTGAGGATACAGAGATACGGCCTGGCGCGTCAGTGGGTGACGAACCATGTGATTTTCGATTTCGCCGAGCTCCACTCGTTGACCGTTGATCTTGACCTGGGCATCTTTCCGGCCGATGAACATCAGTGAACCGTCTGTATTATACTTCACAAGGTCACCGGTCTTATAAAGGCGACCCTTGCGTCCAGACCTGCCAGGTCCGCCGCGCAGGAGCCAGGGTAGGTCATAGATGAAAGCCGCGTCGGTCTTTTCTTGGTCGTTCAAATAACCCTGACCGACAAGGGGGCCTTCCAAGACAAGCTCGCCCATGGCGCCAATCGGGACAAGAGCGTCAATATCCGTTGGATCTGTTACCCAGGCACACATCCCGATAGCAGGGCCAAGAGGTGGCTCGCCATCCACGTCGGGGTCGACTGTGGCAACAGTCGCCGTGGGCGTACACTCACACGGTCCGTAACAGAGCTTCAGGTCGACGAGTGCTCCCCAACGCTGAGCGTACTCAGGGGACAATCTTTCACCTCCCAGGATCATTGTACGCAGGGATTGGATGGTATTGTGCCCCAAGACCGTAGCGGCAGATGGCGTGATGTCGAGGATGGTTGGCTTGAATCGCTCAATAGATCCGGCGAGATCATCTCTGCGTTCGTTCTCTGACGGAATACACAGGCAGGCACCAATAGTAAATGTATGCATAAAGTTATTCCAGGTTGTGTCAAATACGTACGAAGTGAAGTCGTATACGCGAGAATCAGGGGTGTACCCATGAGCGAACTGCTGGTGGCGAACTGCACTACACACATTTGCATGAGTGAGTATGACCCCCTTTGGGACGCCAGTGCTACCTGAAGTGAATATCAAGTATGCTTTATTCCACGGCTGGACTTGTGGAAGCTGCGTCAGGTATTTTTGCTCACTCCGCAGCTGCTCTAGACGCTCACTACTGAGAGCAATGATGGGTGCCACAGTGAGTGTGCCGGCCAGCTCTCTGTTACTCAACGAAGTCACCACCACAACAGGGCTGATTTGGTCGACAATGGCTTGCAGACGTTCTTGCGGTTGGCTCGAGTCCATCATGACCGGCGCACCGCCTGCTTTCATAATGGCAAGCATCGCAATGGGCGCCAACATAGACTTTTCAAAATACAGAGGAATGATTGTCTCGGGTCCAACGCCAACACTGACGAGGTAATACGCCAGGCACGTAGATGTCTCGTCAAGTTCGCGATAGGATAAGTCACCATCCCACGCATTGACTGCTGGGTCATCCGGGATTGATTGAGCTCTGTGTGAGATCATATCGTGTAGACAAGTGTGCAAAGTTTCTGGACAGATGTTGTTCCATTTCCAGATATCATCCAAATCCTGGGCGCTTAACATATCCAAGCTACCCAGATGGCAGCTAGCATTGCTTGGAACACAAATCTGTCGAATGACATGCTCGAGTTGATGAGCCAGCCTCTCAACTTGCTTGGCATCCAAAATCCTGGCATCATAGGCAATACGCAGCCTGAGTCCCTCCCTTTCCAGACTACACTCAATGGTTAGGGCGAATGTATCATGATCGGTGACGTTGGTGTCGTCTTCTCCGTCTTCGTCCCGGTTGCTCATGAACCAGCTACTCTTCCCTTTGTCTTCGCCATCCTCGACGTGGTGCACGACGAGCAAAGTCTGGAATCTACATGCCTGTTCAGCCTCCACGCTCGCGCAGCGAATACGTTGTAAACCCGACTGCTCAAAAGCCGTCATATCCACCGCTTGGGACTGAACTTGATATAGAAGATGTTCCACAGTCATTTCAGTCCAATTGAAAGCAACTCGAACTGGCACTGTGGCAATTGTAGGTCCTACAATTTGCTCAACGTTGGGAACATGAGCTTGCCGACCAGAAACAGTAACACCAAAGACGATATCGGAGCTAGCAGTATATTTTGCAGCCAAAAGCGCCCAGGCTGTCCGTAAAATTGATGCAGGCGTCGCATCAGTCTTTGGCCATTGGAGTTTTCTAATGCGGTGTTTGAAGAAGGCACTAGACATTGGCTCATAAGTGGCCGAGGGAAGCGACGGAAAGGTTTGAGCTTCAGATCCACGAAACTGCTCACTCCAGTAAGTAGCCGCCATGGTCTGGTCAATGTCCATTACGTGCTTGACAAATGCCTGTAGCGGTACTGAGGGCGTGATTGTACCACATTCATTAGAACGATATGTGGCTTCCAGCTTCTCCAATATCAGGGAAATGGACCAGGCATCATAGAGGGCATGGTGAATGGTCCACACAAAGAAACGTCTACCATCAGCTGGGTCTTTCACAATGGCGAATCGTGTCATAGCTAAGCCCAGGCCCATTTCAAGCTGTTTATCAGCCAATTCATAGTCTTTAACACTAATCAACTCGTTCTTAAATGACCAATTGGTTAGTTCATCGACAACGATTTGAGCCAAGCCAAGGTCACCCAGATCAACAAACCGAGTTCGCAAGATAGGTACTGCTGCAACGACAGTCTCCCATGCTTTCGAAAACTGCTCGCAATCTACGCTGGCCTGCAGCGGGTAAATAAATCGTGCAACATAATCGCCGGCTCGCTTGGCAGTCAATCCAAGCAAGCCTTCCTGCAGAGGGGTGCAGGGAAATGCATCAGTGACTTGCTCAGCCTGAACATTGCACTCACGTGCGATTCGCTGTTTGAGGTTGTCTTTCGTCACTCCTACATTTCTTAACAGTTTGAATGGTTCAATTTTCAGTTCCTCAGTCTCGTTAGCAGCGACACAAGCAATTTGGGCTAGGTCCCTTAGCACCGGGTGCTCGAATACATCTGTGACGGAGAAAATAATGCCATGCTCGCGTGCTGCTGCGACAAGCCTCACGGCTCCGATAGAGTCACCTCCTATCCGTAAAAAACTACTGTCCATAGCGATAGTTTCTTCGTGAATGCCGAGCACGACTGCGCACGAGTTCCTCAGACGCACTTCGGTATTTGTAGACGGTTCTGATCGCGCGGACTGAGGGGACAACTTGGCTCCTACAAGGCTCCCCATGTCCATTTGTTGACCTATCGCACGGAGCTTACCACGGTCAATCTTGCCACTGGGTGTCATAGGGATCTCGCTGAGTGGAATGCAGGCTGCTGGGATCATATGCGCTGGTACCTTGTCAACAAGCCTGTCGAGAAGGCTATTCGACAAGCTCTCGAACGCATCTTGTACAGTCGTTTCATCACAGAATGCCTCAGTGGCCCCAATGTGGACAAAACATACAAGCATTGCATTGCTACTATCCTGAGGCTTCACAACTTCAGCGATGACTGTGGCATTTGCATTTTGACGGTGTAAAATATTGGATCGGACGTGGTGCTCAATATCGCCCAGCTCAACACGTTGGCCATTGATCTTGACTTGGGAGTCCTTACGTCCTAGGAAAATCAGGTTTCCATCTATATCGTATCGTGCAAGATCCCCAGTCTTGTATAAGCGTCCATAGCGACCACAGTTATTAGGACTTGCCTTCAAGAGCCAGACTGGATCATATATGAAGGCATCAGCCGTCTTTTTGTCGTCTCGAAAGTATTCAGCCGCCACAAGCGGCCCTTCCAGCAGAAGTTCGCCAACGCATCCCACTGGAACTAATTTGGAGTGATCCGAAGGCTGTACGAGCCATGTTCGTAGACCTAAGCCGTTTCCTATGCTAATGGGCTGACGCTTTTCCAGGCCGGGAGACTTGTGAAGGACGACGCGTTGGGCCGTGCTAAACGTCGTACACTCAGTTGGCCCATAGAGGTTAGTTATGGCGACGTCAGGATGCAAGCTTTTTAGATCATCAGCTGAGAGTGGCTCTCCGATGAAGAGAATGTGGTGTAGATCCCGGAGAGGCTGTAAGTTCAATCCCCGGATGGTTGAGGGGGTCAAAATGGTCGTGTTGGCACCAAGGCGGCTGATGGCGCCGAGAGGATCGGTGCGGCGATCATGGTTGCTCGGGATGCAGAGACAACCTCCAGCAGAGAGGCCTTGGAGAAGATTGCACCAGACTACATCGAACGTGTAAGATGCAAAGTCGTAGATTCGTGATTCCTTAGTGAATCCAAGGGTACTCCGCTGGTGACGGATGGCGCTGGTAATGTTTCCATGAGTCACGACCACGCCCTTTGGGGTTCCAGTACTGCCGGACGTGAAGACGAGATAGAGTCTGTTTGACGAGTTTACTTTTGGGAGTGCTATGGGTGATGTCGGTGTTGATGATGCAGTTGTTGAAGCACAAGACAGACTGGGTAAGTGCTCCTCACCGACCACAGCCAGGTTGCACGTGACCATTGGGCTCAAGCGGCGAGCGAGGTCCTGGTTCTTGGCCGACGTCAATACCACGACCGGTTCCAATTGTCGCACGATACTTCCAAGTCGGTCCTCTGGCTGCGTGTCGTCGAGAGCAACAGAAGCTCCCCCGGCCTTCATCACAGCTATCATGGCTACAGGCATCCATTTTGACTTTTCGACGATTAGCGGGACAATAGTATCATGCCCAACACCCAGGCCAACGAGATGACGTGCCAGACGCGTCGACAGGTCGTCAAGCTCGCGATACGTCCAGCTACCATCCCACGCGCATACTGCCTCGGCATTCGGCTGCTGCCCGGTTGTAGCGGAAATCAGGTCGTGTACAGCACCATCGGCCGTCTCGGGTACGCTTGAGTTCCAGCGCCATATCTGGGCGAGATCCTCCTGACCGATCAGAGCCAGGTTTCCCAATCTGACCTCTGCATGTTCGGGATTGCATAGCTGGCGGACAACGTGTTCCAGCTGCCTCATCATGTTGGCCACTTGGTCGTGTTGAAGCACAGCAGAGTCAAATCTTGTCGACAAGACAACGCCTTGCTCCTGCAGGTGGCACTCTAGAGACAAAGGATACGTGCGGAATTCTGCCATTTCGTTTTCCGTTTCGCATGTTTTATTACCCTCGCGTACAAACAGACGATCATGACAGGACCTCTCCGTCTCATCCTCGGCTGGCTGGATGATGAGCAACGTCTGGAAATCGCATGCTCTCTCGGCTTCAGGGCTGACTCGCTTGATTCGTTGTAGGCCCGTTTGTTCAAATGGCACCATGCTGAGGATTTGATTTTGAATTTGGATAAGAAGTTCTCCGACAGTCTTCTCCTGGTCCAAGACAATCCGCAGCGGCATTGTCGCAATCGTGGGACCAGTCATCCTATCCACTCCTCGGACAGCTGCCTGCCTGCCACTCACGGTGATGCCAAACACGGTATCATTTACACCTATATAACATGAGGTGATGATGGACCATGCAGCTCGTAAAAGGGTCGAAGCTGTCATACCCATTGCATTTGGCCACTGGAGATCTTTAATAGCATATTTTACCAGGGTATCAGATCTCGGCTGATAACACGGCGACGGGAGTGCGGGAAATATTTGTGCATTAATATCTCTGAACTGCGTCGACCAAAAGTCGGTTGCCTCGTCTTCCTGTATATTGAGAATATGCTTCACGAAACCTTGAAACGGAGTAAAATCGTCAAGCTCTCCTTCCCCGCCATGATAAGCTTGGGAAAGCCGCTTTAAAAGTAGTGATTTGGACCAGCCATCGTATAGCGCGTGGTGGATCGTCCACACAAAGAAACGTCTCGCCTCTTTCTCATCTTCTCGCTCCTCCTCGAACAGTGCGAATCGGACCAAGGGGCTTCCCAAGTCCATTGTGAGGTTTTCATCCATCTGCTTATACTTGGCGAGGCTCATGCGTCGCTCCTCGTGCATTACCCCCGTCGTTTCATTGGTATCAATGACCACCTGCACCATCCCTTGGGGCTTAATGTCGACAATTCGCGTCCGAAGAATAGCTGTTGCCGCCACGATCTGTTCCCATGCCTTTCGAAGACGCTCCACGTTCACTCCAGGCTGCAGCTGGAAGAGATGCCGGGAGATGTAGTCACCTGGATTTTTGGCTGCCAAGGCGATGAGGCCCTCTTGTAGAGGTGTGCAGGGAAAGACGTCGGCCACATTCTCACTGGCGACGCCACAGACCACGGCCGCCTGTCTGCGCACCGGCTCCGCGTCGATATGTTTTTTGAGCAAAGAAAAAGGTTCGATGGGGCTACTACTGTCCTCTAAAAGCTCGGCTACGACCTTTGACATGTCACACAGTACCGGATGGGTAAAGATGTCAGCGACATTGAGCGATAGGCTGTTATCTCGCGCGGCGCCAGCCAGTTTCATAGCCGCAATAGAATCTCCTCCAAGACGTAGAAAATCATCATCAGCTCCGATGCTGTCGTCGTCCAAACCGAGAACAGAGGACCAAAGACCTCGTAAACGGAACTCCATAACAGTGGTTGGCTCCCTCTTGTCTGGCAAAGATGAACCTTGAGCCATAAGCTCCTTCAATGAAAATGCTGCCCCCGTTTCTCTGAGCTTGCTTCTATCCAATTTCCCACTAGATGTTGTGGGGAAAACCTCAAGCGGAATATAGGCTGCCGGGATCATGTACGCCGGTAGATGGGCGGCCAACCGGTTGTTGAGTCCATCGGTGACTCTCTGCAACTCTGTTTCTAGTCCGTTCTTATCTTGGCTGGAAGCTGACTTCGGTATCTGTATGAACGCAACAAGCAAAGATCTGTCGCTGTTGCATGGTGTCAAGAGCTCGGCAGCCACTCGCACATCCCCTCCGCCATGAGCGACCTCTGTTCGCACATGAGACTCGACGTCGCCCAACTCCACACGCTGGCCGCTAATCTTGACTTGCAAGTCTTTTCGGCCTATATAGGTAATATTCCCATTAGCTTCGTAGCGCACAAGATCACCTGTCTTGTACAGCCGACCTAGACGACCTGGACAACCTGGCGACCCAGCAACCAACCACCTCGGGCTCTCGATGAACACTGCGGCCGTCTTTTCTGGTTCTCCGAGATATCCGTCTCCGACAATTGGGCCTTCCAGCACCAATTCGCCAGTGTCCCCAACGGGCACCAGCTCGTCATGGCAGTCAGGGTCAACTACCCAAGTGCAAACACCAGTTCCGCGGCCAATACTAACAATGGAGTCTTGCTTGCCAGCAGCGCCGCCATCGCCAAAGTCAGCCAGCGTGGCTCCGATTGCGCATTCAGCCGGGCCGTACACGTTGAACACGCGGGCAACTTCTACCCACTCAAAGGCCAGCTGGCTCGTCAGGGCCTCTCCAGCGAAAATCACATGCTTCAATGTACCATTCAGATCCAATGGTCGAATCATGGCACCGACTGTGGGAGTGATGTTGACACAGTTTGCGTCGTATGCTCGTATGGAGCCAGCAAGGTTGCTGACAGCCTCTTGCTGGTGAGGGATGCAGAGGCAGCCGCCCACAGTCAGGGTATGGATGAAGTTGAACCAAGCTACGTCAAAGGAGTACTTGGCAAAATCATACACTCGTGAAGAAGGTGAATAGCCTAGCACGACCTGTTGGTGCTGAATCAAAGTGCAAATGTTCGAATGGGTAATAATCGTGCCCTTGGGAGTGCCCGTGCTGCCCGAGGTGAAGATGATGTAGAGTCTGCTTGATGGGTGAACTTCTGGCAGTTTATTGATCGTCACGGAGAGGCTGGTGCTTTGCTCATTAACAAGCATGACTGTGCCTGAGTTGAGGTCTCCAGCAAGATCAGCAGTCAAAGAAGACGCCAAAATGACAATCGGCTTGGTTTGTTGAACGATGATACATAAACGCTCGAAGGGGAGTGAGGTTTCTAGAGCTACCGATGAACCTCCAGCCTTCATAACAGCGAGCATGGCGATGGGGGTCCATTTTGACTTTTGAAAGCAGAGAGGGACAATCACATCAGAACCGACACCAATGCCAACGAGGCGATGTGCTAGGTTGGTGGAGAGCTCATCAAGCTGGCGGTAGCTCCAATTGCCGTCCCAGGCCTGGACGGCCTGGTCGTCAGGCTGCAGGCGCACTCTCTCCGTGATAAGATTGTGAACACATTTGTTGACTGTCTCTGGGATGGTATGATTCCATTTCCAGATGAGCTCAAGATCTTGATGACTGATGCTACCTGTCGAGCTGTGCTGAGACTCGTTGTAAAGCAATGACGAGGAAGGATCTTGCCTCTGTTTTGAGGCATTGGCAGACATTCTCAACGATATCATACAATGCGATCTCGGCCTCTTTGTCAATGGCTTTGGGCCAAGCTTTTCCTTAGACACCTTCGTCAAGGGATGATGACGGTGTTGGTAGAGGAATATGAGACGTCGCAAAGAGGACCTGAGCAGCCAATTCAAATTCTTGGGCCGATGATGTTGGACTGAGGACACACAATGCAATACTCGTAACTTACACACGACATGGATGTCAAGCACATGTGTTTTCTAGGCACCGTGCGAAGGGGGTACGTTTATGTCTCTCTCTCGTACGTTGCGTGAAATTTCGGGCAGCGCATTGCGCCAGACAAGAACTTTTGGGAGCTCATTATCAATCTGTAGCTAGGTAGATAATCCATAGTCATCGTCTTAGTTGCTCGGTTAGGCGCGCTGCATTTTCAGGTGAGCAGTCGAAAAGGGCAATGCGGTTGCAACGCCAGACTTTGAGACTGAGACATGCGCATGCATCACATCACATCACATCTTTCCTCAAGCAACTCACCTGGCTCATGTCACACACCCCTCCGCATTGGTGGCTTCACGAACACCCCACTTAAGAGGTGGCTTTCAGTAGTTATATCATTCCAGGCAAAGGACTTGACGATCCTCAGCCGCACGGCTTGGGCACGAGAAAAGACGGTGCAGTAAATACTCCATATCGGCTGCAAAATGTGCCGATTCGCCAGCCTGTCAAAGCAACGCGAATTTCCACGGGCCGGTCAAGCTACTACGCACTATCAGTAATAGTAAGACAGTTATGCAATATCATGGTCTGAACGAAGCGTGAAAACGCGATTCCATTCGTTCAGCTCTCTGGATCACAAAGGCTAGACTACCATCGCATCTTGAGAGGAGCATTACGGTGGAACTGAGAGTGAGGCCGAGCTCTTCGTTTCATAACTACCTTACATGTACTCCACTGTAGCTTTGTGCATGTAGATCTTTGAGACTGTGGCAGCATGCCATCACCCCACTTGGATGTCAAGAAGCGGAGATTTTCTTACTTGGTGGAACGCGGCCATCTCGTGACCATCCCCAGAGAGACTCACTGGCAATAAATGATTCAGTCCTGCGCCGCCTTGGGTATCCATGCCTTCAATGGGAGTTCTGCCAAGATCGGCTTGTCAATGTGAGGCTTGTCTCGTCCATTAGGTCTCGTCCAGAGTGATCAAGTAACGGCAAACGGCCGAGTATTAGGTAAATTAATATAATAGGTACCTACCTGACTTACATGGACCCTTTCATGTAGATAGAAATCTCCCCATCTCAGTGTTTTCTTCTTGGCTCCCAGATCCGACAACCATTCAACAGTTGATCGTCGAATTGAGAACTATCAAAATCCACCCTGATGGCCATTTATTGCCGTATCAAATCCCATCTTAGTGGCTAGTCCTTTATAGTCTCGTATGTATATGTACTTTTTAGGTAATTTCAATAAACGACGAGAATTTTGTCTCTGGACGGCATGGGAAGTATCTCTCGGAAGAAAACTCTGTGCAGAGCCTTTGCTCCAACAACAACGGAGTGATCTCATGCAAACTGTCACACAATTTCCCCCCCGAGTGCTCCCGCCGGGTCGATATTCATTCGACCAAAGGGGCATCGGTCAGCCAGAAGAGACATGGTGCAATCCTGCCTGTATCGAAGGCTTTTGGCTCTAGTAGCTCCCTGCTGTACTCCGAGCTCTTCTGACCCGAGCAAGCAACTACATGTATGATGTAGGTATAAAAGGTACCTTTTTTTTGGGCATTCCTTATTTCTTGATATAACGTATACTTTTTTTCATCTCTTTTATTGGACTTGATCATTATTCAACCCCTCCTTATGGTTACTTGTGCTCTTTGAAGTTGGAATTACAGCCGTCAACCCTTGTTATATGATTCTGGTTCGCTCAACAGACAAACCAAGCGCAATAATGGCCCTCTTGACGATCCTCGGCCTAGTTCTAGCCCTCTCTCTTGCTTTTATTGCCAGCAAAATCACCTATGCCTTGTTCCTTTCGCCGTACAGGAACATTCCAGGGCCGAGGCTGTGCAAAATCACCCGCTACTGGGCCATCTATCAAGACCTGCGGCTGCGTCGGATCAGCAAGATTCACGAGTGGCACTGCGAGTATGGCGACGTCGTTCTCATCGCCCCGGGCGAGGTCTCCTTTTCCAGCCCGGCGCCCACGAGGGACATTTACGGCTGCTCCGGGCGTCATCCCAAGAGCAGCTACTTTGATAACTTTACAATATACGGCCAACGGCCCATCTTTTGCGTCCGTGGTGTTGGTGAGCACCGGCAGATGTGCAAGCGGACGTTTGCCTTCTACCAGCCCTCGTCCATCTATAAGCCAGCTACCTTGCAGCCGCTGCGCACCAATGTATCCAAGGTCGTTAGCCTGCTCAAAAGAGACATGGAGGCGCGCCTGACGGTCGATGCCATGTTTTACTGCAACCTGTACTCGTTTGACAACATCACACGTCTAGCATACGGGCCCGAGCTCTGTGCTCACTCGATCGACGATGAGAACTGCGAAGAGCGAACGATATTAGCGGGCTGGAAAGAAGTCGAGGTCTGGAACAACCTCGCATACATCGTGCCCACCGTCCACAGGATCACCCGGGCCGTCCTGTCCCATACCAGAGGCGACCCGGCTTTCCTGTCCGCCGAGGAGAGGCTGGCCGACTGGAACATGGACAAGATCATGGCCAGCCAGCACAACCCGGGCAAGATTGTGCCGGGCTCCCTCCTCCACCAGCTGAGCCACGCCAAGACGCCCCAAGGCGAGCCCTATCCCGTGTCGTGGATCGCGGCCGAGATGCTGGACAATATCCACGCGGCGCAGACGACGGTGGCCCTCGCCTTGACTTTTTTGCTCTGGGACCTAGCTCGCAGCCCCGAGTGGCAGAACCGTGTCCGCACTGAGCTCCTCTTGCTGCCCATCAACGAGGACGACGGCTTACCCACCTTTGACGGCATCATGGCTTGTCCCCTTCTGGATGCCTGCTTTCGAGAATCCGGCCGCCTCCATCCTTTATCGAGCGGCAGGGCAGAGAGAGTTGTACCTGCTACAAAGGCATATAGTGGCATCGTCCTTCCAGCCGGGGTGAGTCCTCTTCTTCTTCTTCTTCCTAGTAGTTGACTACCCTCGCTTTTGTTCAATTGCTTGTGTATGCTAACTATAAGATGAAAACAGACCCTTGTGTCTACATCGACACTCTCCATCCACTACAGACCAGACGTCTTCCCAGATCCACACATGTTCAAACCCGACCGCTGGCTCGAGGCTGACGGGGCAACTCTACAGGCCATGGAGTCGTGCTACATGCCGTTTGGCTACGGCGCGCGCCTCTGTCTAGGAAAAGCCTTTGCCGTCGCCGAGATCAAGCAGCTCGTCGCAGGCATCCTCCTCAAGTTCAGCGTGCGGCGGGATCCGCAGTCCAAGACAACAACGCACTGGACCATGGAGCAGCTCGGGACGCAGAACGCCATGCCGCGCGGCCGGCGGTGCGATCTGAGCTTTCACAAGCTGGCAGAGAGGAAGTGGGCGGGTATGGACGGCACACAAGTTCGGCGTGCCGTCTGAAACCTAGGATGGTGGGCTTCATTTCGGTATCTATTCAGCCGGTGAGCTGAGTTTTTTGGATAATTTGGTAATCTAATTACTTCATGAGGCTGCAAGGCAATTGTCAGTGTCTTTGCTGCGCCTCTTTAGATTTGATTGCTGCAAAAAGAGCAATGCAGCTAATACATCATTCTGCCCAATGCCCGTCAACTCACTCAAGGAAGTATCCACATTGCGTGTATGCATGCTATTTCATAAATTGAGGACAAGCTTGCATCATCCCTATTGCCTCCCTCTAGTCATGCAGGTCTAGGAATGGGAGGCGGTAGACCAGAAACACGACACCAAGAATATCCGGGGGGACAAATAAGGGGTCAGGGTTACAATACAACTTGGTTGGACTTCGCAAAACAATACATCTACTACATGCACTATACAGTCGTACACCCGCGTGCATCGAAAGGAAATTGGGCTCCGCTATGTGATTGATTACTGCAGTATTACGAGACCGAGTCTCGTCTCGCAAGAACACATGATGCCAGTGTACCTTAAAAGGTAGCTAGGTAGTTGTTTGTGGCGAGCTGAAGAGCTGAGACAGCTACGGTGGCCACTGAGAGAACAGGAGATGCCGTCGATCTATTCCAGTCCGCCTGCGGAATATGATGTATCAGTTTTTGTAAAGATGTGATCATCAACGCTAGGCCTTAACCCGCATTGTCACAAAATTGAGGCGGGTAACATCATCCAATCGGCTGAGGTCCTTGCCCCTACTTACATGTAGGGGTCCTTGCCCCTACTTACATGTAGGTAGCTTGATAGACGTGCGGTCATAAATGATGAGCGGTGTCTCGGGCGTTCCAATGGCGCCTTACGTGACCCCATTGATGAGACAACAACGGCTGTGAGCTCTCCCTGTCGATGCCAAGCCAATGTTCCGTGTCCAAGTATGCAGATGCACAAGGCTGCAACCCCTGACTCTGGTAGTCCAGGTCGTTCTCGGGTCACACAATTAGGTAATGTTAGGTAATAACAACCGCAATGAAAGACCTCCAAGGAACTTTTGGTGATGCAAAGAAGGAAAGCGGCTTAGCCTTGGAGCAATAGATGGGAGTGAGTCGTCTCAACCACTCGCTCACAAGCCGTATCCCACACGAAAAGCGGAGTCTGATTCCTTCATCTTCGGCACCTGTTCTCGTATTGATGAGTTCATGGATGAGCTACTGCTGGTCAGGACTAAGAACAATGTGCCGATGCGACTCCACAACATGGATCAAAGTACCTACAATGATCCACGCCCGACGTGTTGTACGGCCCCATGGGGACCGACTGTGGAGGAAGAAATGAATTTAGTGTGTACATATTATGCCTTTCTAACCGAGCTGCCCAACGACTCATCCGCCCAGCCACCCGTCTTAGTCAATCCTCTCACCTGGGGGGGGGTGTAGCTCCAGAGATATGTCTTTACAGCAAGAATCTCGATCGAAAAAGCAAAGACTAACGGAAGATCTCAGTCCTCCGCTCATCCCGCCACGGTTTGCTTTACGTGGCAGGGCTACCTCCACTCATATATAGCTTAGAGAACATGGACGCTGGGTCGGCCAGGAGCTCTTGCGGGTTCCCAGATTCCATCGGTTTGCCCTTGTCAATTAGCACGACCCGATCAAAGTCGAGCACTGTGTTTAGCTTGTGAGCAATGGCGATCAGGGTGCGGCCCTCGAGCTCTTCTCGTAGTACCCGCTGCATGAGCTCATCCGTCTCCGCATCGACGCTGCTCGTCGCCTCGTCAATGATGATGATCTTACCCGGGCGCGCAATAGCGCGGGCAAGGCAGAACAGCTGCCTCTGGCCGTGGGACAGGGCTTCCTCGTCCATTGGGGCGTCGAGCCCGCCGCGGCTGTCCAGCAGTTCCCAAAGACGGACGGCGCGTAGTGTTTCGATGATACGTTCGTCAGTCAAGATGTGCAGCGGGTCCATGTTCTCGCGCACACTCCCGTACAGAAAAAAGGGCTCCTGTGGTAATATGTTGAGGCGACTGCGCAGCGTCTCACGCGATATCTTGCCGGCGGCGTACCCGTCAATCGTGATGCTTCCCTCATCTAGGTCCAGCATACCAAGTATCGCCAAGAGCAGTGATGATTTACCACTAGAGTCAGTTAGTAATAACACAGAAAACATCAAACTCAGGCCTGAAATCTCACCTTCCTGTTCGCCCGCATAATGCAATCTTTTCACCTGGATGGATGGTCAAGTTGAATCCATCGACGACAGGAGCAGTAGATGACTCGTAAGAGGCGGAGACGTTATCCAAAATAATAGAACCAACTGTCGGCCAAGTATCTGGCAAGCCGTCGTCCGTCTCTCCCTCACGTTTCTCTGATTTGGTCTCTTCAACAAATGCCTTGACCCGACTGATGGCACCAAGGCCCGTCTCCAGCTGTGTCCACTGCGTGACGAGAGACTGGAGAGCGCCACTGAAGTTGATGACATTGAAGAGCGCCACACCCAGCAGTCCAGTTGACCCGTTGCGCACCAGTGTTGCAAAGGCGACCAACATCACGGCGATGGCGCCGGCCAACAGGTCCAGTACCACGGTCAGCCATCTCTGGATGCACCACAATAGATAGTACGGCTTCTGCGAGGCGTCGAGGACGTCGTAGCTCCGGTCCATGTACTGTTCTGACCACCCATATGCGCGAATGCAGGCGATACCGCCCAGGGTCTCAATGAAGTGGGAAAACAGGGGCGCCTTGGCTTCAATATCGAGCAGACGCAACTGGCGTGAGGTACGCAGATAAAACATCTGGATAAAGAAGATGACAGCTACACAGGCGGGAATAGTAGCGGCAACGTAACCCGAGCCGGTAAACACCAACACGGCCGAGATCAAGACACCAAGAAAGTTCATGACGCACTCGTCCAGAGATTGCGGCAGATCACTGTCGATAAGCTGCAGGTCTTGACTGAAGCGGTTCGTGGTAACTCCGGCATTTGTAGATGTCAGAAACGAGGTTGTTGCGCTAGGGGACCAGGAATATTAGCCACTTATGAGCCTCAACCAGGAAGAAATCGAGACATCATACTGCATAGTGGTATCGAGCAAAAGCTCGTGGAATTTGCGCGAGGTTTTCGGAACCACCATCATTCGAAAAGCCCTAAAGAGGAGTCAGACCACTTCACCAGTCCGTGTTGTGAAAAGTCAACGCACCAGTCTGATGCCATACACCCTGCAATCGCTAAACTTGCGAGGGCAAAGTATACGCCCAGCCAGTAGCCAATGTTGTCGTTGGGATGTTCTTTATTATAATGGGTCCACCATTGTAGCCATATTGCTAGAGGGGAGCCAACAGAGTCAGTAGTCTAACGAATGACGACGTTATGAATCACTTACAGGGAAAGATAAGGCCAAATATATATGCTGCGCAGATAACGAGATAGGCTGAAAAGGTCCATACACCGGCAACCTGGATGTAGTAAGTATACACCTGCCAGTCACTCGCCCGGTGGGCAGCATCTAACTCGTCGTCCTCATTTTCGAGGCCGAGTTCCTGATAGACTTCCTCTGGCACCTCCAGTGCTTCCTGTCGGGACGTCTCAGCAACTGGCAAGCTCTCCAGGCGCTGCACATAACCCCCGGATGCGGAAACGTCTTCAAGAGTGCCTTGCTCAGCGATACCCCCTTCCGTGTTGAGAACTATTATATGGTCGGCGTAACGTAGGTGGCCAGCTATAGGGAATCCTGTAAGCAGTGCCGGAGAGAGCCATGGGTCGGAGTCAACATACCAGAATTTGTAGCAAGCACGACCGTTGATCCTATATTTTTGAGGATGCCGTCCTCTTTAAAGACGGCGTCTAGCACTGCGGCCTCAGTCGTCCGGTCAAGACCTGTCAGGACATCATCCAACACAAGCAGTTTGTTCCTAGAGTACAAAGCACGCGCCAACGACTTGTCTCATGTCAGCTACTCTTCCCTTTCCCAGACCGTACCTAGAAAGATACATTACTCACCACACGAATCTGTTGGCCGCCACTCAGATGAGAGCCCCGGATCCCAGTTTTTGTCTGGTCACCATCTGGCAGACTTTCAAAGTCGCCATCTAGCGAACACGCACGAACAACTTTATGGTACCACCCAGCATCCCAGGGCGACATTCCCAAGATGTTGCTTCGTACTGTGCCCCACGTAATCCACGGCGATTGAGGAGCGTATGCGCATTTAGAAAAGTCGGAGACGACGGAACCTGACACTTGGGGCAGTTCGCCGAGGAGAAGTCGTAGCAGTGTTGACTTGCCGGAACCGACAGGCCCGACAATCATGGTTACCTTGCCGCCACTAATCCCCAGGTTGATTCCTTCGAGGATCATTGTTTCAGGAATGTAACCTCCCGAGGCTTCAGTGAGACGAATAACGCTAGTTTCAGAATCGCTAGTTTCAGAATTGTTGTCAATGACCTTGGTCAGAACGCCGTGACCGGATGCCACTGTAGTAGAGATTTTCGGTAGGCTTTCATCGGATAACGCTTCGGGCTGTTGGTAAAGAGGGGTCGCTCGCGAGTCTTCCCTCTCGGCGGACAGAAGGTAAGTCTGAATACGATAAAAGGCGTTGTATATGGTCTGGAAATCTTCGAAGCCATGAAGCAAGGACATGACGGGCCGGTCCTGGAGATTGAACAGACTCAAGACTGCAAAAGCCATACCCTCTGTCAATGCCTCGGTGTTGTTGACCTTGGCCAAGATGGCAAAGGTTCCGAGACCCAGGACGGGAGCAAAGGTAAATGTGCAATTGGCTGTCCGACACCCCAAGTCAGTCATAATTACATCGCGGGAAGTTTTATGGGAGGCAATCCAGTTAATGGGACTCACCAGCTCCAGTCTGTAGCACGGACAAGAGACGGAAGGCGCGTGATGCTCGGATCTCCTTGCTTCTGAGACTAGTAACAATCCCGTGGATGGTGTCTGTCAAGCCGGTCATTCGAATCACCTTCATTGTCCCTACCATCTTGGAGGTCACGGCCAAGCGTTTCTCGATCGCCTCGAGCCATGGCACCTGCGCGTTTCCAGCGGCAGAGGCAATGGGAATTCCAAAGCCAAGACACACTTTTTAGCATGTTAGCATTCTGTCATCCATCTTAGCTTACGAGCAAGAGCCGGGGTCATACTTACCGACAATGAAGAGGGTAGGAGGCAGGACTGCGATGCCGAGCAGCCTGGAGAGCAGCCAAAGAGACAAGGCAAGCTCTACGACCGCGGCGTAAGCATCGTGAATGATCTGCATGGAAAGACCGATTCGATCGATATCGGCGCTCATCAGCGTGATGGCCTCGGCGTCTTTAACCGCACTGGTGCTCAGGCGAAGAGTCTTGCCAAAGATCAACGTGACAAGGCTACCGCGAAACAGTGTCAGGGCGCGATATGTCATGTGCTCGTACCAGGATAGCGACATCTACATAGTGGGAACTTATTAGTACCTTAATGGCAAAGAGAGTGTTCAGGATTCGATCGTACCGCTTTTCCAAGGTGGACGAGAGCATACGCGCCGATAAGGCCGTAGGCTATGTTTGTCGAGTTCGGGCTCTCAGGTTCCGAGGTGAAATTCAAAGTTCTCTCCACGAGTAACGGCTCGACGAAAGTGAACGTAATATAGGTGAGGCGCGGCAACACACCGCCCAACAGGGCCCATTTGTAATGACATACAAAGACCCAGAACAAAGCGCCCTTGCTAGATTTTTCGGCTATAATGCATGCGTGTTAAAGAAGAGACTTGTCATAGAGAGGATTACTTCAGCCAAGGAGCTCTCACCTTTTGCCCACCTCTGCTCCAACTTCATAGGCCGAGAAGCGGTCAAAATCTCTTGGTCTAAAGGCGTCAAACTGTCCACAGTCAGGCGGGTGTTGTATCCCCTGATAAACACCCGGTTAAGCCAGAGGAAAAACACTCGGCTGTAGTAAGAGGCGACATCTTCGGGTGACGTATCTTTCCACTGCCACAACAGCAGACTTCGCTTTTCAGTGACTTCCAGGACCAGCAACACCAGCTTAACAGCGTAGCTTGCAAGGTTGACCAATGCCGTTATATGATAGTCCGGGATGAAGAAAAGGGTACGCAAACGCGCCAAATCTAGCAGAGCAGAGATGCCGAAATAGAGGCAAAGAATGGTCGACGGCCTCACACATCGGACATGCTCTAGATATGAGACGTAGAGAAGCCAGATGAAACTAGCGACGACGGCGACAGCTAGTGGTACGGTGAATCTGGTGGAGGGAGTGTCCTGTCTAGCCAGAAGAGCCAGCAAGACTATCTGTAGCACGATGTAGATGGAATATGTCACCTAGAGAGAATTGACCTATTAGCCGCCACTTGTCCGCGTATGACATGAGTCGAGTGTTCAAGTACACATTTTAAAGCAAACAGCCATGATCGTTTGACCTTCGAGGCAGTCTTGCGAAGGAAAATCGCGCGGGGGATGAGTATCACAACTGGAGACTCGGCTTAGCAAACAACCTCTAGACAGGGTAAGGGAGAAAAAGACAGTCTTCTGTCGTCTCCGTACCGGTGAGCAAAAGTGGCAATAGAGTCAGGACACTTTCTTCGAAAAGCAGCGTGAAATCGAAGCCGTTGAGACACGAGTATGCCACTGTCGGCCCAAATGTATCATGAACATCTATCGAGCACGACCTGTTGCTCATGACCATGCTAGGTGAGTATGCCGGCCAAGAGCTCGTTGGCCAGAGCTTCAGTGGGATTTGAAGAGCCATGGCGAAGAGTAAGACGCGGCGACATTCCGGTCCGAGATCAAACGCCGGCAATGACAACTGGCCAACTCGACCAATTTGACCCAAAATTCACGTTGAAGTCAACGGGGCGATAATCAAGAGAGGTATTCCGCCAAGTGACGTTGAAAGACTTCGGTGGGCTTTTGGTGAATGGTAATCTCTCTGATAAAGCTACCCTACGGGGTGAGGCCCAGGAGCAAAGATATTTCCCACTGCCGTTCTTCTCCATTTAATAATGGCCATTCATTTGCCAAGTAGCTACGTAAATGATTTCTTTTTTGCACTCAACTGAGACAAGCTGCCGCGCTGATTCTTTTGTACCAATCAAAGCTACTGTGACATGAATTACGTGATCTCGTGCCACTCATTGGAAGCCGCGACTGCAGTCTCTCATTTGAGCCAAAACAGTTTCTCACGCACGCGCTGCATGCCTTAGGTAGTTTTTTGGGTTGCTCCCCCTCGATCAACTACCGCTATTTGCAGGACGTAAGCCCAAGGTACCCCTTTATCACTTGGCCAGGACACTTGTTCGCGAGTCACATCACGAGTTCGCATCCAGCCTAATGGGCTCACCTTCCTACACAAGATTATTGGAATTCATTCAACGAGGTTTACCTCCTCATTTCTAGCCCTACGACAAGGTGGTTCTAAGATGATATGGGCAAGGTAACGCCTCATCCGTTATAACAGGAGAAGCAGAGAAGTATACGATCATCCAAGTTTGGGGAAAAGAAAGCGGTTATTCCACTTCGTAAGAGCCCCATTAATACGGTAAATACGACGATATTATAGGGGTAACATTGAAGCTCGTGGGCAAGATATCACCAACATTGGCTGTCAGGAGACCGAAATGTACACCGCCAGATGACGCATCATGGAAGAGTCAAGATGCATCGGTACCTACCCTGGGCTTCCGACAGACGCTGGCTGAGGATGGACTCTGGCAGGTTTAGCATTGTAGAATCGACCAGTCGGATTCGATTGCTGCGTCGAGACAGCGGGAAAGAAATCGGCTCGAGGACCTAGTGCCTATGCGATATTAGCGCAAGCCCGCAAGAAAATAGAAGCCGTGATTGAGCAGGGGAAGATGGAAGCATTTTGTCAGAAATGTTGTTGTATTTTGGATTGTAATCAAAGACTCTTTCGAGTGTCATAAGCCGCGGTATTTCTCGATAGAAACAATCATCATGATGCTTGGTTGCAACATTGTAAGAAACAGAACGACGGAAATCACCTACCAAAGATAAAAGTCAACCAGAAGGATCCGGCTTCACACAATATGCTGCGAGACGCGTGAAAAATAAGTAGAACGGGAAGAGATTGTTTGTGGGCTGGAATTTTTTTGGGCTACTAGTAAGGTATGTATGATGACTAAGGTAACGGGGCAAGCCATTCGTCGGTAAAACCCCGGCCGTTCGTACACACAACCTACAAGACCCAAACCTTACTAAAAGATCAATGCGATTTTGCAACCATATGGGGAATTGTGAATAAAAGAAAAGTTGATGCCTGCCCGCTTTAGATCGCGATGCTCCTAGATCAGGTACTAGAACTGGCAAGGCACTCCCTGGCGTAGTTAGCCAGACCTTCACCCCTCAAGCGGGCCTTGATGCTGTTACATCAAGGTGTCAACAGAACGTGCCACCAATTACACCATCGTGGATTATTGGGTGGATTGATTTTCCACTATAGAAGTGAGACCATAGTGTCCTGGTAGCTTTACGTCTATTGGTCATTTTGTTTCCCTCTTTCCCCCGCGAAGAATCTGATCATGGAGGCTTAAGAAGGAGGTGATTAAGCTTGGAAGCTAGGGAGGAGTTGCTAGCATATTCGTGTGGGGAAAGGGAGGGAGGTCGAGCAGGGGTGGTTGTGGGAAAAAGCGGATAGTCAGAACCCGAAGATTGATTTGGATATTTCTGGCGAAGAAAAGCCTTCTCTTCCAATATAAAAAAAGAAAAAAATGAAGGAGAGAGTGAAAATCCCTTAGCCGAAGATAGTTTTGAGACGTGCTTCCTAGCGTACTATTGTATGTCCGTTCCCAGAGCACAGGGGCATGAGCAGGCAAAAGACCAGATGGCTAGAAGTCCAAAAAAGCAGCCAAGGGCCTATCAGACAAGAAGTAGACAGGTATGGTCGTAGATATGAGCGGTTGAGTCTACTCAGGTTGGTAGGCTCTAACCAGTATAATGAGTGATAACCGACGATCGGTCCAGTAGCGGACGGCCTTCTCTCAGCAAACCAGTCTTGAGCCCTGGCCCTTCCACGCCTTTGTTTTTATTAGATGAGATAAAGTATAGCCTTACAGACATGAGCGATGATTTGCGTATCTGGACCGTGAGGAAAGGTCAAAATCCCCGCTGCCAAGCTAATGATATTGACAGAGATGGCGGGTTGTAGAGTGCGGCCCGAGCTCCCAGTCAACGTTATTTAATGCCGACTAGCTAGCTGACTGTAAATGCACAATCATCATAGAAATCAAATTAGTGGCAAACAGCAGGCAGAATCATTCATTCAGCTCATGTAGCTATAAAAGAGAACAGGGTACGAACAACGCGACGCTCCTGTGTGTTATCTAATACACATTATCATTATCTATCCTATCATAAAGCCACACGATAGGGGCTTCAGTTGGTCGATTGCAAACATTGAGAACAAGATGCATTAGCAGTGTCTATGGTTAGACACTTGTCCCAGGCTGAAGTTATGTCCCCTGTTCTGATAAATGAACGGAACATACAGAGAAAGAATATTGATTTAGTACCGTCGCTTTCTTGATGATAATAACCTACTTCTAATTGTATGCTCAGGAACCTACACGGATGGCGAATGACTACCTCACACACAAGACGGCATCACTCTCCTGGATGAGACTGAATGCACCACGGTTATAGTTACACAATTATATTTGGTCCCAAGTAACAAACAACGCTAACTATGTGGTGGTTATAAACATGATTCTGTAGCATCCTCGAACCGTCAAGCTTGGAAAAACAAATAGTAGCTTTTTTTCCCCGAGGCACTTGGGCCTGGGTTAAACCAATATCAAATGTGAACAGACCAAGAATATTTCCCTCCATTTTTCTCACAATAATGCCATGCTCCAACGCCATACTGAATTCCTGGATTTCGAGCCGGTCGAAAGGCTTAACTCTGAATGATGATGACTGAAAAACGCCCAAATATTTGATAAGTACCGGGTATCCCATGCTTGTAACCTTTTTACAGATGCTCGACTGATTAGCATCCTGCAGTAGCAGTCCATAACATTAATCCCATGCTGTTGAGGTGGTCGTAGACGAATATGAAAAGAAACGGAAAACAAAACGAATGAATGACAGGGGCGACAAGGGAGAGGGGCACGGCCATTAGCTCAAGCTTCCTCCTCCATGATAGCCTGAACTTCATCCTCGTTAAGGAGGACACGTCGCCCCAGTTCCTCCGGTGGTTGGCCATCACGGACAGCACCAAAGTCGAGAATCTAGAAACACAATTAGATACTGAAAATTCATAAGCGGAAACACGTAAGGGGGGAAATACTTACTTCGACATAGGTCAACTGATCCCGCTGCACGGCCGCGACACATCGGCGCCCATCAAATTTGACTTGCCAGACCCCACTAAGGTCTGTGAGCAAGTCCTGAATACACTCTCCAGTCTTGACGTCCCACATCTTAACCGTCTTCTCGCTGCCGCTGATGACCTTGGAGCCATCGTGCTGGAAGCAGGTAATGGCCCCCGTATGAGCCATGAGTGTGTTCTTGCAGCGCCCGGTTTCTGGATCCCAGATTCTCAGAGTGGAGTCAGCAGCGGCGGACACAAGGCGTTCGTCGCGAAGATCCAACAGCCCGACGAGGAGTGTGTGACCCTCCAAAGTATGGAGGCATGCCCCAGTAGCAAGATCCCAAATCTTGACCAATGAATCCATCGATCCTGAAATACAGCGATTACGTTCATGGTCCAACACAACCGAATACACCTTTTGAGAATGTCCGTGGAGGGTATGAACGCATTCGCCAGTGCTGATACGCCACACTCGCACAACACTGTCATAAGAACCGCTCACGAGCGTATCGCCGTGGGCTGAGATGGCGCGAACAGAGTGCGAATGGCCGATGAGAGCACGGATGAAGTACGGGCAGTCAGACTCTGAGCCTGTGAGGCTTGTCTGATAATACCGCTTAGATCCGACTTCTGGCAGACGCCAGACCCTGAGCTGACTGTCTCGAGAGCCGGTGATGATCAGAGGCTTCTCGGGCTGCATAATAGCCTTTCCTGACGCATCCTTGCCAGTTTGCGTTGGCATGAGAATCTGCAGGCAGCGCACAGTGCTAGTGTGTCCGTAAAAGACCTGTTGGCAAATCCCTCGTTCAATATCCCAGACTCGGACAGACCTGTCTGTAGAACCGGACACCAAAATGTTGCCCTCATACTGCAATGCCCAGACTCCACCCTCATGTCCCACAAGCCTGTTTCTCAGCTTCCCAGTCTTCGTGTCATAAACATGAATAAAGGTATCATCACTACCTGTGATAATCTTGTCCTCGTCGAACTGAAGGCAGGTGATAACATGACGGGGATGTGCGGCAAAGGCGACATGTGCCGGCCTCACCTCACCGCTGGTCCAGCTTTGTCGAATCATGTGATGGCGTCGATACAATGATTTGAAGAGATGAAGCTGTCGTAGGCTTGGAAGACCGAGATGGGGATCAGGCACTGCTGCAGCGGCGGAATTGGCTGCTGATAACGGCCCAGCACTTCGGTGCTGCTTGACTTCGCTCTTATCATCACGCATTGAAGTGGCATCCTGCGCACTAGCCCGCCGCTTTGAGCGCTCAGAGGCCGAGTATGTGTTGAGGCCACGCTTCCGCTTCGAGGCGGCCCTTGACTTCGGTGCTTCTTGCCTCACCGATTTGGTAAGTTCATATTCAGACGAGGTGAGGCGACTCTGCATACTCAGATCTTTCTCGAATCCGGTGGCCCCCACAGGATCTTGCCAACCCCATCCTTGTGTGATTGCCTTCGCCAGTTCACCAACAGGGAGTTGGTAGCCATCCCGATCGAAGAGCTCCTTCCACCCTGTCTCATTGCGATCAACGATGTTGCGCCAGTTTCTAGATACTTGTGCAGCGCGGCAGAGATCCTGATGACCTAGATAAGAGAGAATATGATAGCTGAGTTCGAGAGGCAAGTGAAAGAAGAAGTCGCACTTCAAGGCTGGGTTAACGGCGTTGGCAACAACACGGAGAGTGGGTCGGGCGCAGCGTCGAAGGAACTGATACATCATAAAAGTCTTCATCTCGGGCTTCATCGAATCGAACGCTTCCAATAGCATCTGAGGATCGACAACGACAGGAGAGCTTTCAGTCTGCTTCATCCTGGTGGTGAGGGCCCGACTCTTGGCGGGTACCAATTTCATGGAGGGCTCATCCTCCTCCTTAATTTGGGACTCATCCATCCAAAGACTTCCATCACTGGTAGTTGTCTGGAAGCTGCTGGGCTGTGTGCCATCATCCATCTCTTGTTCAGCTGAGTGCAGCTGAGCGGCAGCCAAAGTAGGAGATAATCTGGGACTAGGAAGACTAGCATCTTGAGCGGCTACTACGTCAACAGACGGCCTCGAATGTCGAAGATGGCGGGTGGAATGCCGTAGCATGTCCTCACTGTCGGTTAAAGGCTCTGCGTCGGCATCAGTGATTGGCGGTGTCGCCACATTGCTGCTGAAAGTCAGGTTCGACTCGCTTGGGATCGGGCTGGCAACATCAGATTGCAGAGGCTCTGGGGAGTTTCTGGTGCGGCTGAGGTGCAGATTCCGTGTACGAGAAGAAGTTGGATGCTCCACACTGCTGGTCTCTACTATCTCAGATGAGTCTGGGGTTGCGAGGAAGCTCGAAGACCCTCGGGTCTGTCTCAAGGATGGGTGTTGAGCAGAGGAGCTGCTGGCTCCTGTATTGCTGCTCCCGTGAGCTATCGACCGACGAAGTTTATCTGACACCGCCTTAAGGTGCGCGTTGCGTGCTTGTCGGCGCTCGCCAGAGGGCTCGGAGGTTGCTCCCTGCGAGCGAGTTTGTCTAGAGCGGCGAGGGTATGCTTCCGAAGGCGATACTGAGGACGGGCGTAGGACTCGATTTGAGGTCGGAGTGCCATGACGGAATGGCTCTGGCTTGGTGGCGTTACTGGTGAAGGAGTCTTCGGATACTTGTTTCGACGACTGTTGCGAGGGCTGGTGATGCGTGATTAGCAACCTCCGTCTCGTAGAAAAACCACCAGACATAAGTAGTAAAATAAGGATTAACTCACGATAGTGACCACATCGGTGTCTATGGATTCGGCAATATCCTCCTCGAAGGGCATATTATACGAGAAGTCGGCGATCTCAGGAGGCGCAGGCTTCAGGGCCAGAGGGTACTCTTTGGAATCGAGACATTCGAGAGGTGTAGGATTTCGGACAAATACGTGTGGAAACTTGCGTGTGAGGCGAGTCGTTGTTGTTACAGTCTTGGTCTCCACACATTCACTCATCTCGAGTTGAAATCGTCTTGGACTCTCTTGGCCGGTCTCGGCTACGTTCACGGCAACAGTCTGTGATGGCGTCTTCGATAGCCGAGTCTCTCCAGCAGGGCTTCCAGGAACGGGCGTCATTATGTCGAGTGATTCTACTGGTCGGAGGGGAGGGACAAGGAAGGTCGAGGACAAAGAGGGAGGGAGTCCTGTCAAGTGTCTGGTCTGGAGATGGGATTCGTGGACCAGGCGGTACCGCGGATGTTAGGCCAAAATGCCGTTATCCAGATAACGGTCCGAAGGGGATACAAACGGCCTCGGCGGCTGACGGCTGGTGGTTTACTATGTATCTCGTTTCGGCGGATGCCAGGGACGGCAGCGTGCTCACGGGCGATGCGTAGGATTGCCGGGCCCAATACGAAAAAAGGGACCACGGTGAGAACCAAAACGCGCCCAGAATCCGGAAGAGAAGGAAACAATCATAAAGAAAAGGGAAGGTATTTGTCGAGGACTGCACGAGAATGTGATGCTATCACCGCGTATCAAGCCGCCTCTTGGTCGAGGAGGGGGTTGATTGTGGGCTGCGGTGGTTGGTAGCGTTGGAAGGGAACGGATTCTCAGTCTGAGGCAGTAGAACCGGGAATGGACGTGGGTGGAGTGGTGGAGTGATGGGTATGGATGTATGTGGAGCGGAGCCCAAGGCCGAGAGAAAGGACAAGGACCAACAAAGACAGCAAGTCACCAGCGGGCGAAATGTCCAGCCAAGTACAAGTGGAAGGCGCTGTGGTGGTCTGTGCTCAACTGTCGGCTGCGCTGGCCCTTCCTTCTCCTCTCCCAGCGCTTGTCCCAGATTCTCCTTCTGGCGGCCCCGACCGACCATCATGCTTTTCTCTTGGAATTTTCTTCCCTCGACCTGGGGGCTTCGGCAACTGGCTTATGCCTGTCACTGCCCCGATCGGCATTGCCCTGCTTGAAGGGAGCGGTCGTGCTTTTCTTTTTCTTGTTCCTTTTTTTGCCTCTATTGGATGGTCCCCGCCCAGCTGTCTTGCCATTATCATCCCTTGCTTGCCTCCAAGTTGGCTCAGAGAGCATGCGCTGGCCTTGGCATCAGCCACCGGGATAAACAAGGCCTTTGAGATTTAAATCGAGGGGAGAGGATGCCAATCCACCACCGAATCACGATGCAGACCCCGGCTCCGCTCTCTGGATGCGATTTTAGCAAGATGACTAATGGATATGCTCGGCTGGTCGCGACAGCCAAAATTCACGCTACGTCATTGGAGCAAATTCCATTCTTCAAGTGAACGACCGAGGCTCTCTCTAAAAAATAGGTCTGTCCAGAGAATGGCATAGTAGATTTTCCCGGGTAGACGACGGAAAACTCAAGAGCGCCTGGTGTCGGCAAAGGGCTTCATCCGGCAACCCCTCTCACGCGGGGAAGAGAAAAGACTTGACCAGGCTGTTGGCTGCCACGCTTTTCGCACGCGTACCTGTTGAAGGGCAGTTACAGTGCATATAACGGGCGGGCGCAACGGGCGCGTCGTAACTGCGCCGTTGGTTTTGAGGCATAATAATTATCAGCTGAGGTGATTTAGTTTGATATTTCCCCCCTCGCCTGCCGTTTTGTTTACCGTTCAGCCCAGTGCCTAGCTTTAAAAAAGGCTGCACGAAATACAATATATGGCCTTGAGATCATTCCACTCCTTATTCAACTCACATCTCGGATTCTCATGGGCAGGATGCCGCAAATACCCTACGGCAATGCTATTCCTGCACGTTCTTCTCCTCAAACAAGCAAGTATTGGTGACTGTCAGCCCCTTTCGGGCTAATTAATGTAAGGAGCCAGCCTGAGCCCGCGGCGCTTACAACAAAGCCCTGTATGAGGTAAAGCCAGGTACCAATTGTGTCGTCGATACTTGCTTCAAAGTGGGTACGCTCGGCCCTGGACCCTGAGGTTGGTGGGCTCGGTGCCGGTCCCGGCGGCTAGATCAAGGCTAGAGGGCTTTTCCAGCGAATTCCTCGCCCATAGCCGATTCCCCACCTTGCCCAAAGTAGTAACCGCCTCATTGTCTCACACCATGGCCATCACGTGAAGCCGCACATGTTGATTCAGTGGCGACGGCCGTTCCGATTGTATGATTTCTCTGGTGAAAATCATTAGGCCTAAATATCAGACTGTCAGAAGCCATAAGGCTTTGTGTATGGACGTCTCCCCGATAGATACGAACTGCCTTGCCGAGTACCCATCCCCAGATGAGGTCAGAAACCGATCCGGTGGTATGGTACACCAGATCACCCCACTACCCTAGAGAAGCATAGAGCTGTATAAAGCACGTCAGTAAGATAAACATGCGACAAATAAAACACAATGCGTCGAGCATGTGGTGTGTTAACAAAGGCCGATTGTTATTGGCAACTCGGTCATTATGCGATTATTTTGATATCAGGTCATGATGTTGAGTTGGTTACCTAACCAAAGTTGTTCGGCATGGACTTCTTAAAGGATCAAATAGCCCAATATGAGTGAGCTCCTATGTAAAATCGTATGCCCATTCTAGAGTAATGCTTGTCGTAAATCATTCGTCGTTATCATGATCGGAAAATAGAACGCCCCCTCACAGTGGACTATGAGATGTAAACCGGCATTCTGCTGCCAAGCAGCTCACTTTTAACCACCTGTTTGTCCAACTTATTAAAGTCATGCAACATCAACCAACAAATCATACGAAACACAAGCGTACACCACACATCATCATGAGACACAGCCTCTCCCGCCAAGCTGGGTAACGGGGTCGAAGTCGCCGTGGCATTCGGCCTCTCAGCTGCTACCCCGTTGATGCGAACAGTCTCCGAACTATTGGTTGAGCGGCCGACTGTAGTAGGATGACCATCGTCTCCCTCGGCCACCTCTTCATTAATCTGAGGCGGTACAGATACTATTGCCGTCGGAGAATTATCAATGGTAGAGCGGATGGCGCTGGACTGAGAATCGATGCTCGCCCGCCGTCCGGAGGGTGAGCTGATTCGCCCGGCCCGGCGATTGTCTGTTGACTGGGTGGCATGCGGTACCACCAGCCGCCGTACACGCTTGAAGTACACGTCCATCATGATGTGCTGTCTGTCATCCGGGCTGGCTCCGTCCATATTCTCGAACGTTGGGACATCATCAAACTGTGATGAGACGGATGGGGAAGGATCTCTTGATCGGCCCCTAGCTTGCTCTGGTACACGAAGAGTCTGCTGGTCCTTGCGTTCATCCGGTTCGTTGAGTAGACGAAGAACCTCCTGAATATGAGACCGGAGGACATCCTGCACAATTTCCCTTCTTCGCTGCTGTTCCTCCGTTTCCTTGTTCAGTCCTGGAGGATCGCGTTTGACGGGCTTCTTGAGCCCAGTTCGCTTCGCGGAGGCGGTACTCTTCTTTGTAGTACCTATAAACAAAGTTCCAATTCGTTCTAGGGTTTTGGCTGGAGAAAGCGGCCGAGGATCCAAATCGGCACGTGGGTTGCCTCCCTGCTCAAGTTCCTTTCTTGCTGCTGCTTTTCTGCCAGTAAGGATCTCATCAGTGTCATCTAATGCCGCATGTAGCGCTCTAAAACGTAGGAGGGTCTCGGCCACAGTTCCATCCTTGCGATACTGGCGATTAATGTTTTCCATGTGGTGCTTTAGCCTGTTTACAATGGTACGATTCCTGGGAACCCTATTTGTAAGCTCCTCTTTGAAGTTGAGCTCATAGGCCTCGAGTAACTTGGGAAGAGACACAGCCTTGCTGTCCCAACGATCTGGTGTCGGGTTTGGCAGAAAGGTAAAGAGGGTGTCTTCGATGTGAAACGTCTGGGCTAACATAGCCAAAATTTCAAAGGATACTGAGAAAAGTAATACGTTAGTCCACATATTTGGCGCCGGGGATTCTTTTCTTCTTACAGCTGAAAAGATGCGAAAATCGTCGGTTCGCATTGAAATATTTGGTGACGTTGTTATTGCACCCTATCATAGTAAGGGTTTCTGAAATCTCAACCCGGCTGGCCAGTTGAAGTGAGCTCAGATCGAGCACATCAAGTGGAATCTCGAGTCTTCTCTTGTCTTGTGTAGAGCGGTAGATGGTTGGAACCCACCCAAAGCAGAGTTCCTTGACCTCATCAACGGGTATGACACGGTTCCGAGTAAATCGTGACATACCATTCACCTGGAAAGAAAAAAGGAGGCCTAGATCATTGACTCGATCTCCCAGAACCATGAAACCGTTTCCCTCCGCACGATATCGATCACTGATTCGGTCAAAGACCTTCCAATAGACCCCAAGGGCAGCAGTTATTTCGATAAGATGGCACATAGTGGTGGTTGCGTAGGGCTTTGTAATAGTCGCAGGCATAGTATCCCAGCTCTTTCGCTTCTTTTGTAATGCAACCACCAGTGTATGGGTCTGATCGAGAGTCGGAGGCGTTGGGGGTAGCCCCAGTTCCGGGAGGGAGGCTCGGGGCGGCGACGGGGATCCTTGGTAGTCGAACTCTTCCTCCTGCCATTCTCGGGACTCCTTCTCCATGCATTGGACGGCCGATAGCAGTATCGTCCAGGATGCCCGCTCGTTATCAGATGTGTGAATGCGCTCCTTGCGGTTTCTTTCTTCGTAGTCCTTTCTCTGGCTCATATTCAAGGTGGTCCACGTGTCCCTCAAACTTTCCTCCGTCCCGTCAAGCTTGTAGACATCTGCCTCCGGAACCGGGCCCTTCTTGTTGTTGGGGGCACAAACAAATATAACGGGTGCGTCGAATTGCACTTCGAAGCGGAGCTCTTTGAGCGAGAATCGGCGGGATTTCGTTTGGGCCCAATCCCCCATAGCCTTGGGATTGCAGTGTGAGTAGCCTCGAGCAGAGCCAAGGTACTGTTGGAGACATTGCATCAATGTAGCAGCAAAAGCTATAACAGAGACTACTAGAGCTGCTGCTGCCACAACGATTTCTGTTTGACTGTCGTCCGCCATGGTGAACGGTGAGTGCTCGCAACCTGTTGTCCTAGCTGAGGATTGGATCGAATGGCGGGATGGACGCAGCGAGGAAACAAATGTCCCCTCCTATGATTAGCATGGAGGCTGTCACATCGATTGATCCCCCAGACTTTTGACTAGGTAGAGATAGTACCCGCATTGCTTGCCACGAATGCCTATCTTGACCTCCAATGGGAATTGGAGACGAGGCGACACAAGGCGACTTTATGGTTGGCAAACCACATCGGACAAGGCTGGGGGGAAACGGCCCTGACCACCCACATGCCGTCCAGTCCAGGGGATCGGAGCTGAGCTACCATGTGGCGGGAGCTTGTTTGTCAGCGGTGCTTCATCCTGCATCCTGGGAGCTGCTCCCCAGTTTAAACCCATGCCCTGGTCGCGGTAACGCACCCGGGATTGGTAGGTAATTACAGGTGGTGTGTACCGCCATGTGGATTGAGGATGTTTAGTGATTTAGAAAAATGCGATTTCATCGAGCCAAATCCGAAAGTTGAACATGTATTGGGCTGTATTCAACTAGAGATCTGGTGATGATGGGGGGGAAACTGGAGTGCTCAGAGAATCCGTTCGCCTCTGTAAAATCGTGACTAGCGACGGGCATCTTTCCCCATCTTCTCTCGCCCAACCTCCCCCTCCACCTTTCATTTGAACTAGGTACAGTGGAACTCGAAGTACTGGTCTAAATTTGACCAATGCTTGCAGATTCTACTTTGATACTGCATCCGGGTCATTCGAACGCCCCGAAAATCCGCCGCTATCTGCATCTACCTCTCTATCCGAATCTATATCTTCTCTTTGGGTCGCCTTTCGGCATAATTCCTGGATATATCCAAGGCCATGGCCACATGATTGCTGAGTGCTAACAGACTCCCAGCTTCATCAAATATAAGCACTTCAGCATCATACCTGCCATTCAAGACCTCCTTCGCCACCACCCGCAATCTAAGCCATGGCAGTCCCTCGGGTGGCATTGTCCTCCGCACGTCCAAGGTCATCGTGAGTGTAGGATACCAAAACGCTTTCTTAAAGGCAAACCCGCCGGGAGGTATAGGCGCATCTACCGAAGCTGGGCGAAATGATTCAATCAAAAGCGGTGGTCCCACATCCGCAACGTATCCCAGTGATGCCAGTGTAAAATTCTCATCGCAAGGCAATCGGACCCAGTAGTCATGCGTTGTAGGGAGGACATGGCCCGAACGCTGATGGTAGTATTCCAAGTTGTTAAGCATGGGTACCGCCTTCGTCAGCGGGTGGATCAAACGCTCCCAATGGGGGTCTGTGCCAGAAACCAGCTTCTCCAAATTTACCTTGGGCGGCGGGTGGTCGAGTGACCATCCGGTCGGTAGCGTCACACCGGACTCCTCTGCAAGGTTGGTGTTGGTGATGTATGCAACAACCTTGGGCTGGGACTCAGGTGCGATGAAAGGCTCGTGAGCAGTCAGACCATCCTGATGAAGGCTGAGATGGAGGACCGATGATGCACGTCCAAGCTTTGACTCGATCACTTGAATATAGGCTTTCCCGGCCGCTGTTCGATTGAGGAATGACCAGTGAGCTGCCAGTGTATGTGGTTGATTCCGAGATGCCAGGTGTTGGCTGGCAACAACCGAGAAAAGGGTCGCCACGAAGCCTCCATTGGGCACTATCCTGAATGTCAGTTGTGATGCAACATTGGTAATTTTAGGAGATGCGTTTACCTGTCCCGACACAGTACGACGGCACTAGGTCTACTTCATAGACACTGTTGCTGAGCTTGTGAGCTTTGGCTACCTCTCCCAATGCTAGTGGGACCTTTGGTTTTGTGGCCATATCAATCTACACAAGCTCGTCACGTGAAATAAGCTCGAGAAGGAACTATTTATTTAATTGAGAGCCATCGTAGTCTACTACGGCTGAATGACTAGGGATAGTATAGGTGGTATTTATAAGGGGTTGGTGAACCGGGGCACCAGTGTGCCCCGCATTAACATGGCTGATAACACCAAAACAAGCCTCGGTTCCGGATCTGTGCAGCATCAGCTGAAACTCGAATTTTGAGCCTCAAAGCATGATGTTGCATCCAGATCGAGGGAGCAAGGTAAACGAGACGGCGAGAAATGAGCTTTGTAGAGAGAAGAATTTTGACGTTACAACTATCGTGTGAGTATTCTGAGCGGTAGTAAAAGTGAAGGCATCAATTGATGTCCGTGAGCCGACGGCAGTGGTGTTCCAAGAAAAGCCGGCAGTTGATGAATACGTAGAACCATGATGTAGTACATTGAACCGAATCGTCCCTTGATTGAATTCACAAGATTTTACTGAGAGGTTGAGTGTTTAAGTGTTTTTATTACATTTTAACCTATAATCTGCATAACATTCTTCATCATTTGAACCCTGAATTTGAATCCTTCCAAAACAATTGTGGAGCAATGAGAACGCCAGCTAATTTCGTAACATCGTGCAAGCCGAGCCAGCGTACTTGTGAGAGTAAATATTGTTGTAGCTGCTCAGCAGCTGACGGCGGCGTAACGAGGAGTGGATGGCTCCATGTAGTCCTCGGGGTCCAAGAGAGGCATGTAGTTGTAGCTTGAGGTTGTTCGGATGGGCTGGGGTCTGGCTTTCTGCTCTTCTGTCTTTTTGGTGGCGGATGTATATCCGTAGTATTTGGAAAAAAGTTTCCTTGAATCGTTTAGCTTCATATCTTGAAATATGCACTGCTTAAACGGATGTTCCTACCTGGGAAACATGTTGAGAATGACTGTGGGTAGGTAGAAGAAAGATGAAAAAGGATGAAGGGTATGAAGCGCAGAGGGAACGGAAAGAGATTGGCGGGAAAGACGTCACAGGAGCCCGCCTGAATTAAGAAATAAAGTAAAGGAAGACAATTGATGCTGTGTGCTACAGTGCGTGGCCGAAGTATTGTTTCTTTGGGAAAGTTCACTGTTATATATCATCTGGTGGGATGGTGGTTGGCTTGCAGTATCAGCATATAAACATGGACCCGATTTCCCTTTCGCAATCGGAGTAGATGTGTTTCATTTTCTCGACCTTTGCCTACTAAAAGGGCACTAATGGGCGATATGGCAAGGCCCGAATTGCCACCATCGGATAAATATTTATTAATATAAATCTGGGTATGTAGTAGGAACGTAAGACTAGAATGGGGGCGGGGCGTTGGAGACGGCGCTTCAAGTTGGAAACAAGTGGTTCCACCAGTTGACCATGGGTCTTCTACACAACCATATCTGAAACGAGAAGAGCTCACATAGGGAGAACATCTACAATGGCGCAAAAATTCCATTTAGTTTTACTCTTTCTTGATTTTATTTTTATTTTTGGTCCTTTCAAGATGCCTTTGTCTTCGTCGCCAAGTGGATGTCGACTATGTTGGTGTGGTAGGCCCGTGGGATGCGATGGTCCAAGCGGTCCATCGCCGAACGGGGATACCGTAATGGAACCCAATATCACCGCAGCTAGAAATATGTGTTATAGGCCATTCTTGTCTACTGTACACTCGCACCAGAACGTGGAGAAGAGAACATTTGATCCCCTCTTTTCGTCCCCATATCCGAGCTCCTAGTGGGATGGGAGGCCTGGGCTGCCACTAAGAAAGTGCTTCAACTGTAGTCGCTGGACACGGCGCTCTCTGAGGCAGCAGTGGTTGGATAACGAAGGTCGAGCAACAATTAGAGTGGCTAAGCCTGGAAAGAACACCATGCCCCGGATTCGGAGCCTTCGTCGAATAGTGGCCATCTGGGTGGCCGGCATTCGTATTCCAGCACCAAGTACTCTCAGATTTAGCGAGCATACTGACACACCCCACAATGCATGCTCAAGCTTCTATCCTGATGGGCTGGCTGGCTGGCTGGCCTAGACCTTGTTAAGCTGAATAAAAAGCTCGCCAGGACGTAATTGCCAAAGAACTATGCCCATGATTGATACCATCATTCGTCCCATACGAAACATGATTGATTTAAGATTGACATTTGTTCATTTCTAGAATAGGAGGTTGGCTGTCGTGAAATCCAACCAACTTCCAAGTGTCAGGTATCATAACCGATGCCTCCCTACGCCGCGAACATTGAGCTACTCTCATCCTTGTATTGGCATAAAAACTTAGGCATTTATCCGTTGGGCATCTGAAACTACTTACCTATGTACCTAAGGTATGCAATATTTGAGGCATAGACCCCAGTAACCCAGCCACACTGGTGTGACGCGTTTATAGGGGAGGAAATTGATTATATAATCATCATGAGACGCCTTACGTCGGTATATCTAACAGCTGACACGAGACCTCCCTTCCTTCATCTTTCTCCTGCATACTCATCGAAACCACCATCACTCACTCATCTAAACGAAACGGACACATCATTTTGCTACGCTTGCTTTCGTAATTTTCCATTGATCTGACCTCGAGACCCATATACAATGTCACGATTCTCGCAATATGACACAGACGAGGAGCGACTACCGGAAGGCATGTCGCGAGTCGGCTACGATGCTGACACAGAAGTTTACACATTCAAGGATGCGGACGGGAGCTATTGGGAGAGTGCTCCCGGCAACCGTTACGGTCGATTGACACGTGTCGGAGAAGCTCGTGTCTCTGAAGACGATGATGACGCTCAACCGTTCCTCGGATCTGAACAGCAATTCCGGCCATCATGGCGTGCGGAAATGATGCCTTTGCTCAACTTCTTCATCTTGGTCGGCCTGTTTTTGGTCTTCCTCTTCTGGTATTTGCACTCCGCCGCGAAGTCAGGCTGGTCGGCACCCCCGAAAGTGATTTGCCAAGAAGGCGAACTGGACTACACTATCGCCTCTGGGGATACCTGCTGGGACATTGCACACAGCCGAGGTATCACTGTTGATGATCTTGTAGGGGCCAACAAGGACTTGGATTGCGACAGGCTTAAGAAGGGCTCGCATTTGTGTCTTCCCCAGAAGCCCACCTCGGATTGAATTACTGGTGCGCAAGCCATTATGTTTTTACGATGAATGAGCGAGTGGGCAGTATTCGCATCACATCAATCACGAGAAGAACTCCATCAACGGTGTTCGCCACCAAGACACGGGACAGAGTAAAGATGACGGGGAGCATTGGCACTAATGCTTCTCTCCGTCTGGAGCTCCACTATTTCGGCATGGGCAAAGGTTCGTTGTTTCTGGGATTGCAAGACATACATATGTACAGTGGATGTTATCTTTGGGGGTCGCCTGTTATGCCCAACATGGGCGAAATGGCGACCTGGAAGACAGGTCCGTTTTGCATGATTTCAGTTTGCGTGGGAACTGTGATTATGGTATTGAGGAATAAAAATGAGGGCTATCTTGACTTATCTAGTCTTGGTCAATGGGCCCCAGAGCCCAAGAACTGGCTTAGTTTCCTACTAACACCAACTGGACGTGAACGTTCTTCTATGGCGTAGACACCATAGCACTGCCTGTTTACCTCTTCCAGGCTGCAGAACCCATCCTCTGCACCTTAGCATCTGCCCAGCGCAGTCCACGTATTGCCAGTTCCATGTCGAGGAGTCCCAAGAGAAGATTCATGGCATAGGCATACTTCCATGATTGAACTCCTCCTGCACATCCTTATTCATCAGCTCGATGGGTTGGCTTATAAGCAGATTCGCGGATCAATGCTGCTTTTGGCAGTTCATGTCCTGGCCTTTGCTAGGCGCTGCTAATCAGCCAAATTGAACTCGCTGTCATGGAAGGAGCGGGGCGGGGCGGGGCACCAATTCAACTGAGGCTGTCTGTTTGGGCAGAAAAACATTTTTTTTCGCCCACCACGCGTTTGGTTGCTCTGTGCCCCGCGCCGCCAATTTTTTTTAAAAGGCCTCGCTGTGTCCCCCAATCCTCCTGTCCTCGCACAGACTCCCATCTGCGAGCCCTTTTCACCGTGCAATCTCGACAGGATGGACAAGGCCAAGCTCGTCCAGCTGCTCAAGGGCAGCCAAGTGCGTAAGTACTGTCTTCCAAATCATCTTCATCAAAGCGTCACCACCGCCGTGACCAGAATGTCTGCGTCAGCTACTAACTTTCAGGCTTCGCAGCAAACACTGAACAGGTCAAGGCCGCCACTGCCGAACTCCAGAAGGACTTCTACTCCAAGCCCGAGTCGCTTCTCCTTTTGATCGAGATTGCTCTCACCAACGAAGCTCAGGATGTCCGTCAGCTCGCTTACGTGCAGGCCCTCCGCCTCGTCCCCAAGTACTGGGGCGAGAAAACTGCCCCGGACCAGCGCCAGCTTGCCCGCACACACCTCCTCGATGGTCTTCTGAAGGAGACCGCAAACAATCTGCGCCACTCTGCATGCCGCTTGATTGCTGGTATTGTTGGAGTGGACATCAAGAACAAGGAAGGCGAGGAGTTTTTGAAACAACTTCTTACTCTGAGCAACAACGACAACGTTGGTATCCGTGAGGCTGGTTCATACCTGCTATACGCCATGCTCGAGAACAACCCAATGCACTTCCTCGACCACATCCACGATCTGCTCAAGCTGTGCGGCTCCCGTCTGGAGGACCCCGAGAGCAAGGATGTCCGTGTCAACATTGTTCGCGCGATTGGTGTCATCGCCCCTCTCGTTGAGCCGGAGGAGGACCCTCAGGCAACACAGATTCTCCAGGGCTTCTTGCCTGGCCTTGTCAACATCCTTAAGGCTACTATTCAGGATGAAGACAGCGAAGGTTATAATACCGTTTTCGAGGTATTCGAGACCTTCGTTGCTCACGACCCCAACCTGTTGGGTCAGCACCTCAAGGATCTTCTCGACTTGGTTCTGGAGATTGCTGCCAACACCGAGGTTGATGAGGAGGCGCGTACTCAGGCCATCAACTTCCTTGTCATGTCGGTTGGCTACCGCCGCATGAAGATTCAGGCTATGAAGGATATGGGCTCACAGCTCATGGTCAAGGCTATGCACATCATCGGCGAGATTGAGACCGACGATGATGAGGAGCTTACTCCTGCCCGCAGCGCCATCAGACTTGTCGACACTCTTGCCAACGAGCTTCCTCCCCGCCAAGTCATTGTCCCCCTTCTAGAACAGTTCCCTATCTTCGCTGCCCACCAGAAGCCTCAATTCCGTATGGCCGCCATGCTTGCTCTTGGTAACGCTGCCGAGGGTGCCCCTGACTTCATTTCCACTCAGCTGAAGCCCCTCCTCCCTATCATTGTCAGCCTGTTGAGCGACGCCGAGACTCAGGTCAGATATGCTTCTCTGATTGGCCTGATTCACCTCTCCGAAGAGATGGTGGATGAGATGGTATCCCACCACGAGGAACTTATCAATGCTGTCCTGAAGAACTTGCAGGCCGCTTCCGAAGGTCCTTCTGACAAGATGAACATCAACATTATCCGCTCTGCCTGCACTGCCCTTGACACACTCGGTGATGGTGTTGACACCAAGATTATGGCTCAGTACGGACCCAATCTGGTGGGACCCATGGTCAGGCTCCTAGACCACTCAGACTTTGGCGTCAAGTCTTCTGCCGCCTCGGCTCTTGGTGCCATTGCTGCTGCGATGGAGAAGGACTTCCTTCCTTACTTCAACGATGTCATGGAAGCTCTTGGAAAGTTCGTTGTTGCCAAGGAAAACGATGAAGCTCTGGAGCTGCGAAGCTCCACCTGCGACAGCATGGGCCGCATCGCTTTGGCCGTTGGCCCCGAAGCCTTCCAGCCATATGTCATGAAGCTGATGGAAGCAAGTGAAGAGGCTCTGGGCATTGACAACCCTCGTCTCAAGGAGACCAGCTTCATTCTTTGGTCTAACCTGGCCAAGGTTTATAAGGAGGACTTCAACCACTTCCTCAAGGGTGCTCTTGAGGGTCTGTTCAACTCTCTTGAGCTTGAAGAGGAAGAGATCGATCTCTCTGGCCTGGACACCAGCGGACTGGTTGATGGTTCCATCGTGGTCGGCGGCAAGCAGATCAAGGTGAAGGCATCCTCTGATGAGCAGGAAGATGAAATGGCTGAGGGTGATGATGACTGGGATGATCTCGAAGATCTTGAGGGTCTCGGTGCTGTCACCGCCGTGGCTCTTGAGCAGGAGATTGCTCTCGACGTTCTTGGCGACATCATTTCTCACTCGTGTGGTACCAACGACCTGGAGACTGTTGTTGAAAAGACTATCGAGAAGGTCCTCCCATTTACTGGCCACTCGTACGAAGGCTGCCGCAAGACTGCCATTTCCACCCTCTGGCGTATCTATGCCCGTGTCTTCCAGGTTTGGGAGGAGGGCTCTGGCTCCAAATGGGAGCCTGGTATGCCCCCCAAACAAACGCCTCCTCCTTCCATCATCTCTATTGCACAGACTATCTTGATACCTACCCTGAAGGCATGGCCTGACGAGCACGAAAGGTACGTACATTAAACTATTTTCAACTTTTCATTTCAGGCTATTATATGATGAGCATCCTACGTTAAACCCAGCTCACTCAGACGCAAAATGCGATTGCTGAGAACACGTTACATCTACTCCTGATTTTATGCCATTTCCTCACTCTATTTGTACCTCTGCAGTATTTGTATGAGTTGTTCACTAACAGAGTGTGCTAGGGCTGTGGTGACCGACATCAACCGAAATGTCGCCGCCACTCTCAAGGCTTGTGGTCCTTCTATTCTGGTTGCTAAGGATGGTGCATTGCAGGAGATCATATCCGTCGTTGGAACAATTGTTACGCGATCTCACCAATGCCAGCAAGACTTTGGTTTCGAGGATGAGGAGCCTGAGGTTGATGCTGGATCCTCCGAGTACGACTGGCTTGTCACTGACACCGCTCTTGATGTGGTCGTCGGCCTTGCTGCTGCGCTCGGGTCTGATTTCCATGAAATCTGGAAGATTTTCGAGAAGCCCGTTCTCAAGTTGGCTAGCTCAACTGAGGATATTCAGCGTTCCACTGCTGTTGGCACCATTGCAGAGATTGTCAAGTACATTGGCGAAGCTGTTACCCCTTACACCGAGTCTCTCGGCGAGGCTCTTGCCCGCCGTCTGACCGATACCGACCCTCTTGCTAAGTCAAACGCTGCATATGCCATTGGCATGCTGGTTCTCAACTCCAACGATACTGCCAAGACCTTCCCTCTCTACCCCAGAATCTGGGAGAAGCTTGAGCCTCTCTTGGCTGTCAAGGAGCAGCGAATGGCTGACAACGTATCTGGCGCTCTTAGCCGCATGATGATCAAGCACCCCGACAATGGCTTCATCGCCGAGGCTCTTCCTTCCATCATCAGCGTCTTGCCTTTGGAGGAGGACTACGAGGAGAATGTGCCCATTTTCCAGAACATCTACCAGCTTTGTAAGTTTAAAACTACTCGATTTGTGCAAACAACAATGACTAATATCTCATTCACAGACGACCAATCCAACCAGACAGTTCAACAGTTCACTCCCCAACTTCTTACTATTTTCGAGAAGGTCTTGAGCCCCCCCGAGGAGCAGCTCGAGGACGAAGCTCGCGAAATGGTGAAGAGGACCGTGCAGGGTCTGTACAAGACCCAGCCCGGTCTCTTTGCCAACCACCAGAGCCTACTCTCCCTGGCTGGCGCACAATGAAGGGTGTAAGAATGAAGTACATATGAAGATATGATTGACGAGAAGAGATATGATATAAACAACAAAATGGGGAGATCGCCGTGGACGGCTACAACAATTATTGCTATTTTTAAGCGCGAAGAGATTAATTGCTCTCGATAGAAGGTTAGAACTTGATACCGTAGTCTGTTACCACATTGTCTGAATAGGACGAGGAAGGAATATACCTAAATTTTACTTTGTCATCCATCTCAACCAATCTCATCATTCTCGCCCATCTGGTAACAGGCTCCTTACTGACAAATGAAATGGTATGGAGGGTTCTTGCCCCTTGGTTTGTGTCGTTGATTAATGTAGGAATCTCATGCTCGACAAAGGCTGTCGCTGCTCACATGGTGGCGTCTGTCTCACGAGCGCCAAATTCCTGGAAACCCTCCTCCTATCCCTTTGGGTGCGATGCGGTGCCGAGCAGGTCAATTTTCAAGATTAGATAAGAAGGATACTTAGGAATATAATTCCCCAGATTATACAACCTATATATCAGCAAGCAAGATCAGTAAAATTCTGAAAAAAAATTAAATTTTATAATAATTTAGATAGTAATTATTAGTATTTATAGCTGAAATATATTTTAGTTAAGTTAATAAGTCAAAATCAGCTGTTAAAATCAGAGCTGTTTATAATGCCAAGTCTTCAGCGATCAAAAGTGGAGAAGATTTAGTAGATCAACCTGGCTGGCACCGCATCGCACTCAAAGGGATAAGATCCTAGAGAGAGCGGCGAGAGCGGCGAGAGGAGCATGGAAGTTCGACAGATGTCTCAGAACTTTAACCCCTCCACAGGGCTTTATGCATCAATTTGATGGCTGGGCGACTGTTTGGCATGCTAAACGTTGGAAGAAAATTCCCGCTGGTACCTGAGACAAAGATACATTCCACGGGTAGCCACGACTGGAAACGCTTTTCCCTGATCGAGCTGCTGGAAAAGAGCCCCCTTTGTCCATTTCACAGTAATTCTATCTCTCTCATAGCCACCAAACGGCCAGCGAAATGTCTGGATGGCATACCTACGTCTCCCTTGTAAGAAGAACGGGTCTAGGCTTGGGGACTGCATCGAATGTTTTTCCACCTGCTCTCTTCTTAGCCGCGGAGAGTAGAAGGCTCCTTTGCGTGGAATCTGTCAAATGTGGGAACTTTTCATAGCCCTAAATGAGCTATCCATGCCAGAATCAAATCTTATACGTACGTTGTCCGCTATGAGCCCAACTTACATACTTGCCGCTGGTAAATCTGCTGCCCTTGGCCCTGCCACCGAAAAGTTTGAGGGGCAGGTCTTGGAGTAGATCCTGTCGTCCCACACTGAGACATTGGACACGCCCAGCCTCCACACGACAGGAACTTATTGGAACGCGAGGTTGAATCGCGAGATGTTGGAGAAGTTTCGTATTAAGAGGAACAGTCTATGACGCTTGGGATCCAGTATTAAAGGTCTTCAAAGGGCTGGGATAAGGAAATCCTGATATCGAGATTTCTATATATTGGATGCCATGGCACTCACTTTGATTGCAACAATCACACTGGCATCTGTCCCAGCATTGGCAGCCAACACCATATTGCCTCTATTACAGACTGATTTCTTCAACCCCAAGAGAAATACAAAATCTCGCCCACACGCTCTCTGAAAGCTATAATATTGTCCAGTCCAACCCGAATCACCAAACGGCCATCATGAAGTGGGAATCTGTTTTGCTTGCGTGTCTCTCGGCTGCCGTCCAAGCTGCCCCTCCAAGTGAGCCTAAAGATGTCGGCAACACAAAGAGAATTCCGGAAGGCTGCTCTGCATCCTATAACGGAAAGTTCCAAATAATTATTAGCAAGAGAACTACAAAACGTTCAGAAGTACAGGTATGTTACTCATCAATGTCTCCAAAGGGTACCTATGTACAGCCAGCTAACAAGTTCACAGAGTGGAAAGTGTACCGACAAAGGTGCTCTTGTCATGTCCTTGAAGGACGGTGGACTCATTGATTCGCAGAATCGTATTGGCTCCATCGCCTCAAACCACCAGTTTCAGTTTGATGGCCCTGCACAGCCTAATGCACTCGCTACCAAGGGCTGGGCAGTCTGCGATGACTCTACCCTCGCACTCGGCCCAACACGGACCTTCTATGAATGTCTCTCCGGGGACTTCTTCAACCTCTACGATAGAAATTCGGCCAAGCAATGCGAGCCCGTGACCATCTACGTCGAGTCGTGCGAGGCCCCAGACAACGCGGACCAGCCACGGGTCAGCCAGATCGCGGACGGCCAGATCCAGGCCCCAACCAAGGGTGCCATCGTCACCAAGACTCGCAACGCCAAAGTTCATGTGCCCACGGTAGTCCCCCCGCCACGTCCTGTTACTGAACCTTCACAAGCTCCTCCACCGCCGTTGAGCCCTTCTCCCTCTTCTCCTTCCCAGACACCCGGCCCCAGCATTGGTGTCATCTCTCCCACACCAACGCCGAAGCTGCAGGCTACCTCCTCCTCTTACTCTCAGCGGCCACAGAAGCCGATTGAGGAGAATCCTACACCCTCCAACCCCCCAGCATCAAGGGGAAATAAGATGGGATCACATTCTCTCGCGACATTGACCGTGGGCGTATTTTGGATTTTCATGTATATCTAGTTAATGAATGCTTGTTTTGTTTTCAGATTGGGGAAGGGAACACGACTAAGGCATCAGGCTTGATGCCGATGAACCACAGAGCTCTAATGTTACACATTTTTCAGATAGATCAAGTTGAATGCAATTCTTCCTAACACACGTATCTCCTGTTTTTGTTTAAGGAGGGAATCGAGTTGTAAAAGGTGTTAATTTTATGTCACACCTCGCTACACCAACTACCTTAACATTGCGGCTATCTCTGTATGCCTCCTGAAAGGTACTCCTTTATTAGGTAGATCACCTTTGAACCAAAGGCGTCAGTAGGAAGAGTTGAGAACAAAACGATGCAACGCCGATCCTTATCCTCTAGCCAAAAAGACACAACTTGAATTAAATAGATGATGTTGAATAATGGTAGCTTCACTAGGAGATCTAGGCGTGTATCAATAATGGTCGGAAGGAATATAAGGTATTCTGGGAAGGTTTGAGGGTGGGAGATTAGAATGGTGCCTGGACTAATACATTAATTCAACTTGGTATTACCTATTACGTACTAGACCCATTTGGGAGCTGCATTTTCAAGTGGGGCGATAATACAAATGACGATAAGCCTTCGCCTTTGCCTGTCACAGTCGGTTTTCAAAGACCAACATTCAACTCTTCAAGCCTGGAACTTGATCTTTCTACATCCACGCCCGTCGCAACAATAATTTTCCAGCTCTTTCAATTTTGACCTCAAATTACGAAATCCCGAGTCTGGAGGATGGCAGAACACTGGAAATCCACACCAAAATACTGGTGCAAGCATTGCTCTGTTTTCGTCCGCGACACCAAGTTTGAGCGCCAGAACCATGAAGCTACCGCCAAGCACCAGTACGCCTTGAAGCGCTTCCTACGAGACCTACATCGCGATCATGAAAAGGAGGAGCGCGAGAAGGAGAGGGCGCGGCGGGAGATTGCCCGGCTTGACGGCGTAGTATCCGGAGCATCGTCGTCTTCGCGGCCTGGACCCCGCGGGAGCTCACAGGCAGGGCCGGCGTCAGTTGGCTCGACTGAGGCCGAGCTCAAGAAGCAGAGGGAGCAGCTGGCGGAGCTAGGGGTGGCGATGCCCGACGACTTTCGACCCGAGATGGCGATGGCTGGCGAATGGACCGTTACGAGCACACGAGTCATCGAGGATAAACCTGCTGAAGGGGAGGACAGTAAGGATACCAAGGCAACAGGGGTTCGCAAGCGAGAAGTCACTGAGGAGGAGAAGGAGGAGGAGGAAGTCCTACAGAGTCTGTTTAAGAAGCCGAGGAGGTGGGGTCGAGATTCAAAAACTGTTGGCAACCAAGATGAGGACGCAGACCTGGATGCTCTTCTGAACGGCTCGATATTGACACACCAAAATCAGAATGCTGGCGCCGACCTCAATGTCAAAACTGAGGATGAGGCCCCCGAATCCAAGGAGGAGGTCAAGAAGGAAGAACCAGACCCAGTTAAAAAGGAACCCGACACAGAGGTACAGGGTTTCACCATGCCAGACGACACTGCAGAGCTGAAACCAGAACCCCAAGTTAAAAAAGAAGACGGCGAGACGGGACTAGCACCAATTGTATTCAAGAAGCGGAAACCCAAAACGGTACGACAGAAGTAGTTGGTTCATGATTTCCTTTTTTTATGACACCGAGGCATGCTACTTGGGCAGTCTTATTGAGGGTCTCCAACCAGGTATGCAGCAAGGTGGGCCGGGCGTATGAGATCTCATAATCATGATCAGAGGTATCATCATGAATCACTTCCACCGTAGTAATATATCCATGCGCGCGCCCTTCTTTCTACGCGTTTCCACCCAACCCATTTGGTGGGTTGGGTATTTTTGGGAATAAGGCTTTCGTTCCAACTTCTATTTCCGGTTTTCCGTCCTAAGCGATCGTCAGCCACTCAACGACAAGCGAGGACCCAACTTGACCCTCAGTCTAGCTCGAGAAAGCAATTTCCATAATGAGAAATTTGACAAATGGGGTAGGCACTGCTTACACATCTCGACATTCGCAATAGTGTTCGTAGCCAACCACGGGAAGCTATGCCGAGGTTTGGAGGGGCAAGAGTGATAGCAGGGATGTCTTCATCTCCACCTCGTCCGCTTCATCTTTTACTTATTTTCCACTCTTCAACAGTTTTGAATCGAGCTTTTTTCTAGTCACAGATCCAAGAGAGACCCTCAATCGATAAACCTGCTTTGCTTTACATCGAAACAACAAAGATGGCCTCAAACGCCCCTGGTGAATGCTGCGCTCGCGGCTGGATTCTCAGGTAGGCACCACCCCGCATCCCCTCATTGCGATGCCAAGAAGGATTCGCAAAGCATGGCTCCGGGGGTACACAAAACAACTGACAGCATGAAGTGGCGAACCCGCTGGAGAAATCATCAAATGTGCTGATGGGAAGACCGACGCATATCTGGCTACACCTGGTGCGGATTTCCCTGCCAAGAAGGATTCAGCTATTATCATCCTGTCAGACATCTTTGGCATTTATCCCAATAGCCAATTGATGGCCGACAGTTTTGCCGCTCAAGGCTACACCACACTCATTCCTGATATTTTCAATGGCGACCAGGCGCCAGTGGAGAGACCAGCTGGTTGGGATATCGCGGCGTGGATCACTAAGGGGAGTGACGGCAATAACCCTCATACACCCGCCACCATTGACCCCATCGTCATCCAAGGAATTGAAACCTTGAAGAGCTTGGGAATCAAGAGAATTGGCGGTGTCGGGTATTGCTTTGGCGCCAAGGTAATACCTAGCCCTGGCTAAACATTGTTGCATCACTGACACAGGCTAAATAGTATGTTGTGCGCAACTACAAGCACGGAATCGATGTTGGCTACTCTGCGCACCCTTCCTTTGTTGAGGAGGAGGAGCTGGCTGCGATCACTGGCCCCTTCTCCATTTCTGCTGCCGAGACTGACGAAATCTTCCCCGAGAAGTTGCGAATCAAGTCTGAGGAAATCCTGAGGAAGACAGGCCTGCCTTACCAGATCAATCTCTTCCAGGGCGTCGAGCACGGCTTCGCTGTTCGTGGTAACCCCAATGTTCGAGCGGAGAGGTTTGCCAAGGAACAGGCCTTCAAGCAGGCCGTGGCGTGGTTTGACGAGTTTCTTGTCAACCCATAAGGCAACGCGGGTTTATGGTGGAAGAGCGCATGTTGGGACCATTCTTTAGTGCAGGTCCAGCTAGCCGGAGTAATTTATACCGAGCTGTTGCTTGGGGTGTTAGCTTCAAACTAAGATTTTGATGTTGTACCACCTCAATGCGCAATGAAACTGTGTCCTTTGCCACCTTTGAAATTCGGTGAGGGTTTATTGACTGGCTGGTGTGTACTACAAAGAAAGTGGAGGGATACTCAGTATCTCCCAAGGTGTCATTCGTTATGCATCTGAGAATCACTGCAGACGCTGAGTTCCGATTGGCTGCTGGTGCTTGTCAAACCTGGTGCCCGGGTCGAGTCCTCACACCCTCTAGCGTCATCGTGATAGTGGAATGGGTTGAAGGTTTCGTGCTACATATGACGGCATATAGAGTCTGACAGTGGTATATTGCATAGTTGTGGCCTGGAGATGGCAAGCAGATCTGATGGATACTCAGGTCATTCAAGTCAGCACGATCCCCGAGCCAGGGAAGTGCTAAGAATAGGAATATCCAACAGACGTAATCTGATGTCTCAGAAGGGAATCACAGGATTAGGCGGGTGGAGCCGCTGCACTAACCCATGACCTCGTAACTAGCTGTGGGGGAGTTCACATCGTTCAGTGCTAATATAGCGCTGGGGGTTCGTCCTTCAAGCTTTTATGTAATGATCGAACTAACCTCGAGTTCCCATCTGTCATCCTCCACCGCAACATACTTACTCGCCACCTCGTCTCACTACCTGCGGCTGGAAAGAAAGTATTGCCAGCTCAGAATGCTCGCGAGCACCTGTAATGGCCGCTACAGCCGAGTACGACTATTTTCGCCCGGAGACAGAAGCGACCACCAAGACGCCAAGACGGCGAGAGGGTCTCGAGCCACCGCCATGCATCTCGACAAGTGATGGGAGCTTTACGAGTGTTAGCCCTCCGACGTCAGTAGCCTCGACACTGGCCACCCCATCCTCCGATGACGACCGGTCCTCAATAGAAGAAGAAAGGAACAAACTACTTGGGCACGAGCAATTGAAAGTGCCACTACCCTCAGACCCAGCGCCACTGCCCACGCCATTGCCCTCGCAGGACCGTACCATGGCGAATGGACACACAGACGGCGCTGCGGCCAAGTCGCGAAGCCGGAGCGGTAGTCTAAAGGTCCGAAGATTGTCTGCGACCGACCTCCAAGAATTGACCAAGTCTCCTGACTCCTTGCCAATCGCACCTGCCCCCGAACGACGTTTCGTCGATTTTGACAGGAGATCAGTGCCCTCTGATCACCATGAGCTGTTGCCGAAATCTGCGATCGACCCTGGGACAGATTACGGCCAGTTCGACGGGCGCGGCGGCCGAAGACCGTGGCAGCAGGTAAGAGACAGAGTTGACTTTGGCCAGCCCAGCCCAGCCCCCAGGACGGCATCAACGCCACCAGCCAACCGCACCAGATTTCCCAACGAACACTCCGCGGCAGCCACATCTCCCAGGCGGTACTCCTTCAATCAACCGATGCGTCCTCCTCCCTTAAATCTGAACATTGATACACGGCACTTGGCCTCGCTGCCATCGATCCGAACGGGCCCTGCCGCCATCACCACACCCAAGATCCCAGATCCACAATCTGCCACAGGGCCACCGTCGCCCTTGCTGGGGAAAATACCCTTGCCCCCGATGTCGATACCCACCCACCTACAGCTTGAGATTGCAGCACAGCGACCTAGCCCTCTCTATATTCATCATCCGCATTCTAATGACACCCCCTACGAGTCGAGCGCTGTCAAGCTTGAAAGACTCAAAAACGTCCTTCTCCTGCCTCCATACTTGGAGCGGACCTTGAACTTCGGCGCCCTTGCCTGCTTGGACGCTTGGTTGCACACATTCACAATTCTACCTATTCGATTCGTCCTTGCTGTTGGAGTCCTGGTCAAATGGTGGGCTTACGTTTTATGGAAGGAGGTCAAATGGCTTGTTGGCTTTGTATGGGTTGGAATGGGTAGGCTGCGCCGCCGCGGACGAGAGTCTAAGAGGCAAAATGGACAGTCTGCCGGAGGCCGTTCCCGAAGCTGTAGCACAGCGAGCGAATTTTCCGTCGACTTCGACACAGCTCCTACACCGCGAGAACGGTACCCAGCTCGGCAACGGGGCGATTCCCGCCTGAGCGGAACTGGAAGTACCAGACCAGCAGTTCAGATTCAAAGTCAAAGCCATAACCCCGGGCCCAAATCTGGCTCTTTTCGTCATAAGAGGACGAAGTCGATGCCTTCGAATCTGACAACTTTCCACAAGGCAGATCTCTTACAAGGGGCTGTCATTATCTTCAGCTCAATGGCACTCATGACGCTTGATGCAAGTCGAATGTACCATTTTATTCGTGCCCAATCCGCAATTAAGCTCTATGTCATCTACAATATCTTAGAGGTCGGTGATCGTCTTCTCTCTGCTTTAGGCCAAGACATTCTCGAGTGTTTGTTCAGTAACGAAACACTCTCTCGAAACTCATCTGGTCGTTCGAAAGTTCTTATGCCACTCGGAATGTTCATTCTGGCACTGGTGTACAACTGCCTTCATTCTGTCGCCCTGTATTACCAGGTCATCACGCTTAATGTCGCCGTCAATTCGTACTCGAATGCCCTCCTGACCCTACTTCTGTCTAATCAGTTTGTCGAAATCAAGAGCACCGTATTCAAAAGGTGCGAAAAGGACAATCTGTTCCAACTCACTTGTGCGGACATAGTAGAGCGCTTCCAACTTTGGATCATGCTCTTCATTATTGGCCTACGCAATGTTGTAGAAGTCGGTGGTTTATCAGTTCCTGGAACCGGGCTTGAGGCCGATGATGACCTTTCTGGACCCATCCCTCTTCGAAATCCTTCAATTCTGCCACATAGTTTCACTGTGCTGCCTTCGTGGCTGATATCTGGGGAAGTCTTGTCACCATTCCTGATCGTGATTGGCAGTGAGATGTTGGTTGATTCTATAAAGCATGCCTATGTGACCAAGTTCAACAATATCAAACCTGCCTTTTACAGCCGAATCCTTGATATTCTCTGCAAGGACTACTACACGAATGTGAGTATCACGGAGCTTACAGTTGTTCGATGCTTAAACTAACAAATTTCCCCTCTAGGCATTTACGACTCCTCAGTTAACCCGGCGGCTGGGACTGGCAGTTATCCCCCTCTCTTGCCTATTCATTCGAGCTTCATTCCAGACATACCACATGTTCCTATCAACTCACTTGCCAATGCCAGTGCCGCAATCGACGCAAACCTCCCTAACGGAGGAGCAAGCTGCGCCGTCATCACCAGCCATGATGGCAGCCCTCAACCGTTTTGACACTCTGATCCGTGATTCTCTGGGCCGTGCTACGTACGGATACCCATACGGGTCACCCCTAAACTCCCGTCCTTGGTACTCTTGGACCTCTGATGATGTTATTGCAGCGCTCACAATGATTGTCTTTTTCTTCCTTATGTTTTTGGTTTTGCTTGTCATCAAGCTGCTCCTCGGGATGGTCCTGCTAAAGTATTCTCGTAATCGATACGCCCAGATGAAACAAAAGGAGGCCCTAATCGCCGCAGGGAAGGCCGAAAGAGAGGCATACGAGGCCAACAGCCGCAGGGCCGGTGGTTATGGGTATGTAGAAGTGGGCGAGGAGCGGCAGCGATGGATACACGCCGACGAGAAGGAAGGGTTGAAAGGCGGCAAGGGGCCCGGCGGGAAGCGAGTCGGGGTAGACGAGAAGAAGAAGCCCGATGCTGAGTATAACGGCGTTTTCCGGTACGACATGGTGGCGAAACGCATTTGGTAGGCGTTCTTTGTTGTTTTTTTCCTTCTTGCTTCAATTCTTGCCTCTGTTACAATCAATTGGGCATGTTTGAGCCCTCGATTAACGGCGCGTGGATGGCCACATCACGCTACATAGAGTCTTGTTTGATTGGGTTTGGGCTCTAAGTCTTTTCGGAGTTTCATTTAGTTGCTAGATTTTTTAGTTCCGCTTTACATGGATACAGCGTCCAATTTCATCAGTCTCATACCTACTCATAGACGATCTTTTAACTATGCTGAAGACTGAAACCTGGTTGATTTTCTGTGAATAGACCTGAAATATTGCAAAGTGTCTTCTGGGATGCAGATTATGATTTGCATAGTGCAATATCAATTAAATAATTTTATTCTCGCTACATTTATATCTATTTATCCTGCCAGCCGCCTGGTAATGACAGCCAGAAATCGCTTGAGCTTCGACTTCACTGGGGACTCGAAACCCTCATCGGCGCCAACAATCTGCCTTACTAAGATGTTGTATAGCCCGCCAAACGACAGGGCGATGGCCGTAGATGTGAAAATGATGACATTATATGGCATGCTGAAATCGGGTGTGGGAAGATAGAGGAGCAGACTCGTGGTCCGGATGTTCATCTTCCTGGGCGAGAGCGTCGTGATGACGGCGGCAGCGACGTCGAATCCTCGATTAGCGTCCGGGGGGTATTCGGTATAACGGAGGATAGATTTCTCGAAATCGTAAGTAAGGAAAACAGTCGACTTGGGGGGGATGCGCAGGAGCAGCTCAAGCTGGGTACCACGCTCGCGGTCGAGCGCGGGTCTGTAGTATATTTCTTTGACAATCTCTGCCGACGTTTCTGCCGAGGTCGTGGGGATGGACGAGGCTGCAGAGATGCGGGTGCTCAGAGTGTGCAGGTATACTCGCATAAACCATGGTAGGGACTCCATGTAGACGAACTCGACCTCCTCGTCACCTGGGTTGGTGAGGATCGCTTGCACGCCGCCGTGTTCCTGTCCATATCCGGTGAAACTCCTATCGGCGTAGAGAAGGGGCTGCTCAGGTTCCACAAGCTCTTTGCCGTCGCTTGAGGCATCTAGCTGGGTGAGGACCAAATTGAAGTCACCATCCGATGTCAGGTCATAGCAACGAGAATCACTGTCCTGGCTCTTGATCTCGGTAGATCCTTCAGAAGCAAATATGCTTCTCGAGTGGGGAACTTCGACACAGACAGGGGGACTCCTGGCTCTATCAAGGGGCATGCTCCCTTGATTGACTTGCCAAACACCTGCTCCAGAGTCCATTCCTGGCTCTGAAGATGGTCCACCGGGAAGCAGACGCTGTCCGAGTGATAGGACTTGGACGTATCGCAGACTAATTCGTGTCCCTGAATTGGTCTTGGAATCAGATTGTCTGTCCAGCGTTAGCCTTCATCTGTTATATGCCATCAAAATAATCAATGATAACGTACCTCGTGGACGTTTGGAGCGGCTGATATCCAGCACCATGTCAATTGTCTGTTCTACTTCCAGGAGACATTCGCCTCCTGGAGGGCAAACCGGTCGCACATCGATCGCCATGCTCTGGAAAGAGGCATCGAAGAGTTTGTGCCCATCAAGGAGGCTACCGATGCCCGCCTTACCCTTGCATGGCAGAAGCTTCAAGAAAGGCGTCAAGTTCTCTGTGCATACGACCTCGTGCGGCAACACTCCATGCAGGAGCTTGGCATTGGCGAGCGTGGTATTGGGATGGTCGCCCTCAGCCTGGAAAGACACGACAGGACGGATCGTACGGGTCTCGTCGATGAAGTTCAAGCTTGCGCAGAAGAGACCCGACAGGGCATTTGTAAGAGTCAACCACTTCGCATCCGCCTCCTCGTCCGTCTCAGCGTCCAGCCAAGCCCAGAGCTCGACTCCTGTGCCTCCCTCCCTAGTGCCATCCCAGGGCCGAGCTCCCCAGTTCTCTGCGTCCCACCGTCCTAGCGTGAAGCGCAGATGTAGCTCTCGCGTGCCGGCATATTGAAGGATCTGGCCTAAAGAACGAGGAAATAGACGGAAGTTTTGTGATTCAAAGTCGGCCAATGACGTGTTCGATCGGAAGTTGAAGCTCGCAAGTAGGTTTGAGAGAGGCAACGGCCGTAGGTTGAGCTGCTCGTGGTAGCCCGATGATGCTGATGCGGTAGAAAGCAGGAGACTAGATGCCAGCAGCGAGGAAATGCTCAAGGGGGAACGCATAATGAATGAATGGAATAGAACGAAGGAGTAAATCGGTAGACGATCTTAAGAATGGTGCGGCCGGGCGTTTCCCATCTCAACCTGATAGATGGTGGCTTGTCGCTCACAGACAATTGGAGATACGTAGCTTGTATTCACCATCCCTTAGGTGGTACCGTAATCCGGACGGAGCGCCCTACAGCATGGGGAATTAGATCTTGCCGTATAAAGTTAGGCGGTGGGCGGCGGCAATATGGCCCCACCACCAGGGAGCTGCAGGCACCGTCAGAAACTGGCAGGCAGAGAGCTACCAGCCATGTGGAGCTGGCGCTGGCTCCATTGAAAACCTCCGGCGCCGAATTTCTTCGACCTTGCCGGAGTCGCGATCGCAGTCTACAACAACCCATCCACCCATCCATCCTCCACGACCACCCGCAGCCATGGCCGCCGAACAAAGGAAGCTGCTTGAGCAGCTCATGGGAGCCTCCTCATCGTCGCGATCAGCTCAACTTTCGCTTAACGACCCGAAAGTCTGCCGTTCGTACCTGGTCGGCACGTGCCCGCACGACCTGTTCACAAACACCAAGCAGGACATTGGGCCCTGTCCCAAGGTCCATGCCGAGGGATTGAAGGTGGAATACGAGGCGCTTTCAGATCGGGAGAAGCAGAGATACGGATTCGAGTACGACTACATGCGCGACCTGCAAAAGTACATCGAAGAGTGCAACCGAAGGATCGATGCTGCGCAGAGGAGGTTGGAGAAGACGCCAGATGAGATTCGTCAAACAAACGTCTTGGTACGTTGCCCCTTCCGTATTCCCCTTTCTATCTGTCATCTCCAAGGTCATTGTAGCTAACCGCAGAGCTCTTTCGAACCATACAGCTTAAGAACATATCAGAACTATCCTCGTCAATCAGCAATGGTTTCCTGGAAGTCGAGGTCCTCGGCTCCATGTCCGAAGTCTCCCGCGCTCAAGACGAGCTCTTCCGGGTCAGGCAAGCGATACAGGCCAAGGCCGAGCGCGAGCGCGAGCTGAAGGCGCTGTCCGATACGTCTGGGCCCTCGGGCCACCAGAAACTCCAGGTCTGCGACGTGTGTGGCGCATACCTCAGTCGCCTCGACAACGATCGTCGCCTCGCAGATCACTTCTACGGAAAGATGCACTTGGGATACGCGCAGATGCGCAAGACTTACGATGCCTTCCCGAGGGAGATGAAGGGTCGTGCTCGACAGCCTCTGGACGACGATGGGCCCGGCGGAGGCCCAAGGGGACCTAGGGGGTCAGGAGGCTACAGAGGCGGAAGAGGGGGCAGATCGTATCGCGGAGGCTGGTGAAAAGCGGTCGGGAGTCCATTCTTGGGGATGATCAGGACTGTTCTTTAATGCATGCAAGCTTGGCGTCTAGGGTTCGGTTATATATATCGGGATCAACATCGGAAAGATGGAGTCTATTGGTTCTTGAGTATGCTCCTCTCTTGTTAGTATAATGCAGGGTCAATATATTATTACAACGCGTCAAAAGTTGGTCTTTGCCGCATGGCTATGCATAAATCATGGGCGTTTTGAGAGAGTATATACAATGCGTTCACTCCACACATCACAACTCTTGGACTTTACCAACCTTTTCATTTCAAAGTCCATGTCACATTACGAGGTATCATGATTCCGCTCTATCCAAACTGCGAAATACCAAGGGCAAACTATCCTGTTTTATAATATGTGTCCAATGCCGCTGCAGCCGCCTTACGCGAGCGATGGCTAGACTCCTAACACAACGCTTAGCTCAGGGGGATCTCGCTTTTAATGCCGATTTGTTTGATCATTGCTTCTTTGGCATGAGAGCCAGCGAACCTCAACGTTTTATGCCTTCTGGTTAGCGGCATCGAGATCCGCCATTTCATCATCCCATTTCCCACCGGTCAGCTTTGGTAGTTCGGTAAGAGCTGGGCCTTCAGGGACTGATTTGGATTTGTCTTGCTTGACACCATCCGAAGGGAGGACAGGGAAGTCGTCCGTGGTGGGGACCGACTGCTTGACTTCCGCAGCTCTCTCCCCAGCAGCTTCATGGCCGCCCCTGCCACCGCGGCCATTACCACCGCGCCCCCGACCTCCTCCTCCTCCTCCCCTCCGCCGGCCACGGCCTCGGTCCTCCAGGAACCGATCTACATCTGGAGCTTCCTCGCCCTCCCTCGCATATCGACTGCCACCGAGACCACCACCACTTCGTGTACCCCTCACGCCTCCATTAGCGCCCTTGAAGCCTCTCCGTGATTCCTCCTCAGCCAAGGCCTCCTTGCCCTCGTCCCAGCCGCCCTCCTTCATGCCCATGGCCTTGAGCTTGCGCTCACGGTTCTTGGCGCGCTCGTCGTTCAGCTTCCGCTGGTTCTCCTCGCCCCGGCGCCGGCGCTCCTCCGCCTCCACCTTCCTCTTGCGGGCCTCCTCCATGCCCCGCGCGTAGGCCTGGGCGTGCTGCTTCTCGTCCTGCTCGGCCTTCTCGAACTTGCGCGTCTTCTCGGCCGAGACAATCTTCATCTGCTCCATCTTGGCGGTCAGCTCGGCCTCGGTGAGCTTCTGTCGGGGGTTGGCGCCGGACTGCAGGCGGGCTTCCTTCGGTGCCGCCGCCTGGGAGTCTTTCTCCGACGATCGGTGGGACTTGTCCCTCGGGGCGGTGGGCGCGCTAGCAGGCGGTCCGTTGTTGGGGGCGGGCTTCTGGCGCTTCTGATGGTGAGGTTTTTGCTTTGGCTGTGATGGTTCCTGGGGTTGAGACGGCTCGGATTGCGGGGCCTGCTGCTGTTGAGCCTGCTCAGGTTCCTGAGTCTGCTTGGGAGCTCGAGGCTTCTCGGCTTCCTGAGGCGCAGGCTGGGGTTCGGGCTGCGGCTTTGGCTGCTGCTCTCTGGGCGCAGAGGGGGGATGGTTTAGGCTCAGGAGAGTCAGCATAGCGGGAGGAGGCGAGCCCTTTCGGCGCCGACTTGGCTGGCGCTGGAGGAGCAGAGCTAGACGCAGGTTTCGGAGCAGGAGTCTCCTGAACTGGGGCAGCTGGCGACGGTGCAGTCTCTTGGGTGACTACCGGTTGACTCTCGATGGGCTCAAAGTCATCGTAAAAGAGATCGTCATCGGTGCGGCCCCCGAACTGGTCTTCCATTTTCCAGGAAGAAATCGGTCCGTGCAGACCAGCGAGTATGCGAAATTAGTTAGAAGCAGCGAACCTAGGGAAATATCTCAACAGAGCCAGTCACTGATGAAGACGGAAGGCAATGGGGCTGGAGGTGGGCGACACAAGACGCGGAGGGACGATGCAGCCTGTTTGCGACGACGGTTATTAGCTGCCCCGCCACATTTTTTTAATCGAAAGCGGTCGACCCTCCACGGAAAGTTACTCTCCCAGCCTTAAGTTGTAACCCTGGTCAACCGAACACCCCCCACAACCGAACACTTTTTTCACCATCCACATTTCCACCACCTTCATTCAATTTACGTGATAACTTCACCAATTCTTTTCTAATCCAATTGATTTATATATTATTGGAATCGCAATGCAAAATTATACAGAAGACGCACTTCAACGGGCAATTTTGGCCAATAAAGAGGGTCTGGGCTTGCGAAAGGCTGTGAAGCTTTGGGGAATCCCATTGACCACCTTGTATGACCGCGTTAAGGGCAGCAAGTCACGCAAGGTTGTTGCAGAAGCCCGTTAACGCCTCTCAAGGAAGCAGGAGACCGAATTAGCTGGATGGGTACGAATTCAAGATGCTCTCGGCAATGCTCCGTCGTATAGCCAGGTTATTACGATAGCCTCGACTTTGCTCCCTCCGTCAGACCCTCCAATACATCTGGGAAAGCACTGGATGGAGGGCTTTTTGAAACGGAACCCGGAAATTAAGACGTTACGAGGCAAGCGAATTGATCTTCTTCGCGTCAATAGGGCTACAGCTGACCGGGTCAAGGATTTCTTCGCAATAATGAACCATCCGGCTATCAAACACATCTCTCCGAGAGACCGTTGGAATATGGATGAAGCCGGCATCATGGAGGGAGTCAGAGGCAACAGGCTGGTGCTAGGATCGTCAAGGAAGCAATACACCCTCCTGAAGCAGTCAGGATCTCGCGATTTGGTAACTGCTGTTGAATCTATTAATGCCCTAGGTGTAGCTCTTCCTCCTCTTATTATCTTCCAAGGGAAATGGGTTCAACAGCAGTGGTTTCCTCCTGAACTCGAGCTATACAAGAAGTGGTTTTTTACAGCTTCTGCAACGGGCTGGACGAATGACGAGATCGCTCTTACGTGGCTAGACCTGATCTTCATCCCGTTAACAAAGCCCGAGACTAAGAGACCTAGGTTGCTTATCCTTGATGGCCACGGAAGTTATACAACCGATGAATTTATGATCAAATGCTTCCAAAATAATATATTCCTTCTTTTCTTACCTTCGCATTCATCGCACGTATTACAGCCGCTTAATATATCAGTTTTTTCACCGGTCAAGAGAGCCTATCGCGAGGAGCTTGCGAAGAAGGATATTCTAATTAATTCATCACCAATCAGCAAGATGACCTTCCTTCAGTATTATGCAAAGGCTCGATTGATCAGTCTAACAGATACGAATATTCGCTCGGGCTGGAAGGGATCCGGCTTGTAGCCTGTTAATGTAGCCAAACCCTTAATGAGCCCGTATGTAATAAAGCCGGTGTTTGGGCCCTTCCGGCCACCTTCAACTCCTCCGTCAACACCTCCAAGGGCCGGGATGAAGCGTAAAGATCATCACAAACCGGATATTTCAACGCCCAAGGGCAGTCACCAGGTCCGGAAGATTATTCGCGATTTTATCGACGATAAGGTCATCGATCCACCGATGAGACTGCTATTCCGGAAGATTTACAAGGGTCTTGACGAACAACAAGTGAAGATATCACTCAACACAGTGAAAATCGCACAATTAGAGAGGCAAAATGAGATGCTTAGGCCGAAAAAACGGACTCGATTGCTTCCTAACCCGAATAGCAAGTTCTCAACAGTTGAACAGCTAGCCAAACAAGCAGCGCGATACGATGCGATCCCGGATGAGATAGAGGCACCAGAGGAATTAGAAAATTATATCTTTGAAGAGCTCTGCTTCCAGTGGCAAATCGAATAGCTTCTCGTATAAATATTCATTGAATTGACGTTGTTATATTGGTTTTTGAATCTATCGCGATTTTCATCTGGGTGTTCGGTTGAGGGGGTGTTCGGTTGACCAGGGTTACAACTTACCTGGCAATTGCCAACCAACACTTTATTACGGCTAGGCAGAATTAAGAAGCAGATGGAGGGGTTCGGGTGTGGGGAGACAGGGATCACCAGCCATTCTGACATGCATTGTTCGTGCCCGATCTGATGGAGCAAATGTCAGCAATCCTCGAGTTGACCCGACTTGATTTTACCTCTTGCAGCCTGGCAGTTCTCCTTAATCTAGGCCACTAGGCTAGAATTAGGCACTTCACCCAGACTTTTTCCCACATTGATTGAGGCAGATAGGTAGATTGTTCAACGGAGCTTGATTCACCGACGGCGGGCAGCGTTCAATTGTGAACCTACCCTAGAGGTGTACCCACGGATTCATGTCGTCAATGTAACATGGCAATGGCCGGGATGGGTATATCTAGTTATTGATGGATAAATTTTAGTCTAAATCACCTTGATTTGTTTCTAAAAGAAAACTTAAAATGTCCAAAGCGTTGTCAAATATCTCCGCTTAGGATGGAAATGTGCAAAAGATGTACATAGCTACCTACCTTCTGGATACTTGCAAATGTGATGTACACCTAGAAGGCTTAGACATCCTATTTCAAGGTGTGTCAAAAGCAATAAAGAAGGTAATTTGTGGTGAAGAACTAAGTGAAGAAAGAACACGCTTGAAAATGGTGCCGCTTGAGCTGTCCCTTACTTGATGCATCGGTCGTACAAGGTGCCATATGCGGATTTTCGCTTGACGGCATGTCGTTAGTATAACAGGATTGAAAAAAGGGGATATAAAGAAACCGGATTCGTGATTGCTTTAGGTCACTGTGCAATCAGAGGCCCTGAAACTTGAAAGTGTTCAATGAGTTAGGTCACATCCGTGGTAATCAAGCTGATCATCCGCTGGCAAGACGATGCATGCCAAACAGGCTCTTGTCCTTAAAAAAGAAGTAGGTTCGCAAACACACAGACATAGGAAACAACATGCATTGAATACCGTTTGGGCTCCATCCATATTATTAAGAGAGTCTAACACCTGTTCCATACATGTTCCTGTCGTCACCACCGCCGAGCAATCGTGTTTCTGGCCAAGACAGACAATGGAAAAAATCATGGTTAGATACAGAAAGTAATAATGAGGAGTAGATGATTAGGCAGAAGTCAAAGAGAGGGTGAATTGGTGGGTGTTCAGAATTCCCCAACGCCAGAGCCCAATTCACTTGTTCATCACCTTTGCCCCATTGTGATATCCGCACAATAAGTATATAAGCACCTCGTCACTTATCCATTGCCAGTTCAAGCTCTCCCCCAATCTCAGCATTTGATCATTTCGTATCTCACGCCACCTGACTTGTCGTCTCCTCACACGCTCTCTGTGCCTTGCCCACTCGCTTTCTGACATTTCATACACCTTGCTTGGACTTGAACTTCACCTCCATTAGCTATGGACACCGGAATGAAACACCGACGCAAGGTCACGATTCTTAAGCTCTGGCAAGTCAGGGCTCTCCGAAACAAGCGCACGCCGCTCCCAGAGCACCCGAATGAGACGCCGTGGGAGGAATTGAAAGATCGAAATCTTGTTGTTGTATTAGCTGAACTGACCTCTCTGGGCAAATTGGAGCATCTTGTAAGTTTGGGCCGACTTAGATTATGTAAGACAAGTTTTATTCACGGATACTTCAGCAGGACACGCCAAAGACTCCCACCGAGGTTTCCTCGTACTACCGGCGCTGGACGCAAGAGGAAATAAATCTCCTCGTTACTGAAGCAAGATGGGCTGTCATGGAAGAATATAGAGGTAATTTGCAAGACCACTCGATCGAATGCTTCCCGCGGCACGAATAGACAACACGCGCTAACCTCGACTCTATAATCACAGGCTCACTTCCCCACAAGGACAGCCGCAGGCGTACGACAGTCTTATTGGAAGAATCGTCACATGCTCCATAGGAGTGGCCAACTGAGCCCCGCGGCGAGCTCAAGTGTAGATACAAGCGGAGTATATGCAGATGATGAGCAGGAGGAAGATGGAGAACGAGAGACATCAGGTCACCCAAGCGATTGATGTGCTGATGACCTAGGAACATGAGAAGCTGTAGAATTGTGTCTAGCGAGGTTGTATTCTTTTCTTTGAAGAAATGAAGGTTCTTGGAGTCTTATGGGACCATCTGAACCTTGTCATATGTTAGAGCTAGCTCATCCTAATCTGAAACAAAGATTGCCCTGAAAATGAACTATCCAATGCTATTATATCCATCAAAGGTGTTGAGAAGTGTGTCGTGCCGACATCCATTTCGCTTGAGCATCGAATTCCTGAGAGATCTGATATCTGTCATCGAGACTGGCTTTGATTATTGCGTGGCGCGCACTTAGGCCGGTTGCTTTTTCCAATTTATGCCTGCATTCTGAGGAATCGACCTCTCATTTTCTCATAAAACCATTGCAAAGCAACGCGTGGCTCTCTGAACTGGCATATCTTCCGACTAATTCAACAGGGTTATGGCCATTGTATGGGTTCCCGGTTTGGACGACCTTGTTAAACGCGTTTCATTCTTGGATCGCCTGGTCTCGTTCCTGGACTAGGCGCTCTATATCCGAGCAGCTTGGCATATCACTATCGCTGTCATCTCCATCTATGAACATCTTGGGCGGTAGATTGATGCGTTGTCGAGAGCTGCTTATAAATATCCTGTCATATCTGGAAGAAAGGGTGCCCTTATTACCATCGGGATGGTTCCCAATAGGACCGACCATAAAAACACATGGGCCGTGTGTGGTCGATGTTTGTGCTGGGAATGGTCCCCTGCAATTGAAACAGCTGCATCAAGAGAACTTGTATTTCCCAAGGAGCAGATTCCCATGGCTATGCCGGGATTCAAGCCTTGGACCGGGGACATCATATTACTAGGGAGAACCTTGCCGGTTGTTACCACGCCCATAAATAATCGCTCCTTGCCATCTTGGTCAGTATATGCTTTCAGTCTGAACTCCATATCGTCGTAGATGGAAAAATTGTCATCCTTAACTTGCGTCTCACTACCACTAGATCGCCCAGGCACATCGTTCTGGCCATTTCCGGGAGGCGTTCGAGAAGAATTGGGCGTTTCCGAGTTAATCAGCGCTTGTTGTCTTTCCCTGCTGATTCTTTAATTCCTTTGATTCTTTTTGTCGACCCTTGGTCATCAGCATCGCTTGATCTTTTTGATAGACCCGTTTCCGGCATAATAAGTAATCATTCAAACGGGAAATGAATGTTCTAAGTGTTTTGTCGTTGGGTGTCCGGCTGGTTGGGAGGGAGAAAGTGTTAAGAAGGGTAGATTAGGTGAAATTCAAATTTGGTCCTCCTATCACTGCACCTGGATCACATTTCAAAGTGAGAAAGCGGTCAACAAACATGAAGCAACTGTTGACGCATTCTGAAATTGGTGCCTCAGGCAATAGCTCTCACCCTGACCTCTTCTACGGCATACCTGCCGTTCAATAATAAAAACTTCGCCAAAAAAGCAAAAGGAAACAAAATCAAGGCATCTCTTCCCTCTCCCCAACCCACCGCCAAAGTAGCCGAGACAGGGACTTGTATTTGTCGAACATAAAAGGTCTGTTTATAAATCCGACTGGCAAGTACGCCAAGTTCCAGCAAGCAGGGATTGAGCAGAAGGACCTACCTTACTATATCGCGAGTCTTGGATGACTTTCTTCGGTTCTCACTCGAAAGTGATGACGAAGCGGTCGAGGGGCGAAGAAATTGCTCTAACGGCATGGATGCTTAGTATCGTCTTAGGGAAGGGCTACCACAGAAGAACCATGTTCCAAATGCATCATCACTTATTGTAAAAGATGACACACTATATTCAGCCATAGCCTGCGTATGTGGATGAACAACTTTGGCTAGTGATCTGACCTGTATCATCATACATAACCACATGGAACATGTTGGGCGGCCCATCTCCCGAAATAGATTCCTCAATCTGATTTTCCGTTCCGAGTTTCAGATCCAAAATATGATCACGAGAGTTTCTTGTTCCCTTCTATTGTTTGGCGGATGATAAACGGCCCCGAGACAGTAATAACTTCATGGAAGATCCTCAGGATAGAAGTGGCTTGATAGTATCGCTTGCCGGTATGGGGTATCCCGATGTTGGTTTCAATGAATGTGTTGTATGATATGGCGCACATCTATTACCTGTGTCTCAATTGGTTATTTTGCTTCTTGGATCTTGTGTGTTTTTATTCAGTCGTGGTACATATCGTAATTTGCTGAATATTGCTCCTTAGTGCTCTGTTGGGATGTTTGGCAGATTTCCAGGTGAGTGAGTGAATGTACGTTGGACGCACCTACACACGTTTGATCTGCGCCTTCTAGGTATATTCCTAAGCCTCTATCTACCTCTATAAGTGAGTTGGCTTAATACTACCTGGCACCACCACCCTGACCCTGAAAATCTTCTTACAGTCAGATGAAAGGAACAATTTTCTTTGGCTAACTAAAGGGGTGACAGGTGCGTCTGTATCGACGAGAGAGAAGAAAAGCACCTGACAAGAATACGACTCTGTGGTTCATTGGTGATCGCATTCCGGCTAATTTATAAGTTGGATACGACCAAGACTGGTGGGGTTTTCAACTTGGTGAGACGACATGAATGTCATTGATCTGTGGATCTATCCCAGCGTTGGTCTTGTGCTACAGAGTGGCGGTATTGCTCATTGGTGCGGGAGTTGAGAAAATGGGACTCATGTTGGCCGAATTGATCAGTTGAATCCTACATCGGCGGCTCTACCACAGGATGAGTGGAAAATAAGGCCATGCAATAAGAATTGCCAATTGAAAGCTGCACCGGCAAAGTTCGAAAGAGGACTTCTTCCCCGCGTTCCCCGCTCGGCCCCATGTGGTGATTGGCATGGGTAGCTCTTCTGGACACTCGCGATTCCTGAAGCAGTCTAGAAGATGTACGCTATGTCTCGGTCTGGAAGTATACGTGACAATCCTTTTAGACTCTCGGCAACCTTCCAATATCGACAATGGCTCACTGAGTTGAGAGGAGCGCTTAGTGTTCGGGGGCGGGTCAATTGTGTTAGGGTGACATTGGAACATCGTTCGGCGGTCATAGGTTGAGACAAGGGGAAATATGGCAAGGACGCCAGAATCTGTTTATCCCGTGCCATCTGGCCGGCCCAGCATTTGCCATGCCGGAGTATCTGTCGGGATATCTGCCGGGATATCATGAACCGATGCTGTTTCTTATTAGAGAGTTCTCATCCCTTCACTACATGTACCTTTACATCAAGATATTCGGCAGCTTTTCAACTACACTTGACACACTATAGCAACTATGTCGAAGGAGGCCCAAAAAGATGGCCTGGGTCATCGGCCCTCAAATGATCTGCCTGAATTGGCGATTGATGATAGTGGGATCAAGACCGAAGGTATACATGTGACCACTGCAAGCGCAGCGCTCGCCGCTGCCATCGAGGAGCAGAAGCCCAAGCTGTTTTCTAGGCATATGATGCCTTTGTGGGGGATAATGGGAATCTCATATTTGATTTCTACAATGAATGGCTTTGGTATGACTACATCTTCGCTCTAGGCGGCAAGCACTAACCGAAATAATCATAGATAGCTCCCTCATGGGAGGCATCAATGCCATGATACCATATCAAGAATCATTTGGCCTCTCTGGAGCCGGGTCAAGCACAGGTCTCGTGTTCATATCCTACCAGATCGGGCAGATCATCTCGTTTCCAGCCTGTCCCCTTATAGCCGATGGCCTTGGGCGACGCTGGTGCATGTTTATCGGCTGTGCGATCGTGTTGGTCGGCACGGCTATCCAAACGTCAGCCCAGAACCTCGCAGCATTCATAGGCGGACGTGTAGTCTTGGGGTTTGGCGCATCAATTGCATCAGCCGCAGGCCCCGCGTATGCCGTTGAACTCGCCCATCCTGCATTCAGAGGTGTGATGGCTGGAACGTACAATAACTTGTGGTGTAAGTTCCACCTCTGCCGGAGCTTCTAAAGCGGATCTTGCTAAAACTGATACTTTGCAGGGCTTGGTAATATCCTGTAAGAAGGAAAATCTCAATTGCCTAATAATACGGCTCGAATAAGTTGGCAGAACGCTAATCCTCTATTGTCACAGGGCTGGCTGGGCAACATACGGATCGAATAAGCATATTTCATCTTCATGGGCATGGAGAATCCCTACTGTCGTCCAAGCCGGGATGCCTAGCGTAGCCATGTGCTTGGTTCTCTTCTTCCCCGAGTCGCCTCGTTGGTTGATCGCCCACGACCGGGCCGAGGAAGCATTGGATGTAATGGCCAAGTACCACGGACAGGGTGACCGCAACTCTCCAATGGTTCAGTTCCAGTACCGCGAAATCATAGAGCAGGCCGCGCAGTACCGAGACGAGAACCCCTGGTGGGACTACCGCGAACTCTTTAACACCCGAGCAGCAAGATATAGGACTACAATGATGGTCGCCACATCTTTCATCGGCCAATGGAGTGGGAACAACGTAGTCAGCTACTTTATGGTGAGTCAAACGAAAAAGAAATAAGGGGTATTCGCTTGAATCAGCTAACGCTGTAAGCCCGAAATGATCAAAACGGCCGGAATCACCAACACCAACACGCAGCTTCTTCTTAATGCGATAAATCCCATCTTCGCCATGATTGCGGCCATGGTGGGCTCATATCAGCTCGACAAGCTGGGCCGACGAACTATGATGATTTGGGGTCTCATTGGCTCCCTTGTCTTTTACATCCTGCTAACGGTCTTCTCGGCTCAGAGCGAGAATAATCCCAACCTGTCCTACGGAGTGATCGTGTCGATTTATCTTTTTAATATCTGTTTTGCGTGGGGTTTCACTCCACTCCAGACATTGTGAGCAGAACTTTTATCCCAACCATACCCTGGCTTGCTTTTAATAACACCTGCGGGTAGATATGCCGTCGAGTGCCTAGAAAACCGTACTCGAGCAAAGGGTTCAGGACTGAACTATCTTTTCTTGAATATTGCGATAGTCATCAATACTTACGGTATTAGTGAGGGAATAGCAAAAATCAAGTGGAAGTTATGTGAGTACACATTGGAAAAATGCGCCATCTCTTGCTTACCCCCATATGTTTCTAACAATTTGGACACAAGACATTGTATACTGCTGCTGGATCGCATTCGAAATATTTGTTATTTGGAAATGGTTCGTCGAGACTGCGGGCAAGACGCTTGAGGAATTGAGTGTCATATTTGAGGCACCAAACCCGCGTAATGAGAGCTTGAAGAAGACTAAAGCTAGGATCGATGCTTCTGGTAATGTTCTTGCGATCCATGAAGATTGAAATCTTCTTGGGATTTAAGAGGCTACCAAAATGTGGGACATTATTGCTTTGCTACATTTCTGGCGCCCTCATTACATTCTCATACAGGCATTTATGCTTGCACCCTGCCTCGACACATATCTGTTCATTAACAGAACATGTGTACATTGTTATGGCTTCTGGGGATGCTTTGTTAACGATACTCTCATTTGACATCATCACACTTAGACAGCCGCTTGATGTTAATGAGCGGGCCGCAATTCCGAGAATAACATCAATTGATATAGGTAACTAGCTTGCTCTATCAGAGTGAATTCTGGGGCGTAAATTGAAATAGAAGAGAATGGAACACATGTCTGTTGACCTAAAACGAAGCCACACGCACATATACCGACATTTTCGATTAAGTCCGCCCGCTACACATATTGGACATGTTTCGCGACAACAATCGCCACGGTAGATTTCTCAAGTATAAGCCCATGCCCCATATTCGTCACCAGCCTCCATGATCTGGATCGCTTCCACTTTCAGGCACCCATCATTCACAAAATTTGCGACGGAAGCTTTCAAGACGGCCTCTCGAACGAGGGGCTCCTTGGATGATCTGGGGCAGGCCCATAGCCCAGAGGCGCCATCATGTGATTGCCAGACGAGAACTGTAATTGAAGTCGCGCAATCAGATAGGAGCTTCACGGGGTAAAACCCACCCATCTGTGATCCGGGAGGTCGGAAGGCAGAATGGGGCGATGCATAAGACACCGAGCCATCAAGGCCGACCCAGATGAATTGACCTCCAGGCACGGCAGACTACCTGTAATATTAGCATAATGTTTTCATGCCACGAATTGAGCAAGTCTGGGGTTGCACGGACAGCTAAAAGGGTCATGTCATTGTTCACAAGCGTGGAAGAGCTGTTGGGGCACTCAGATGGATTGTTGATGTCACAGTAAGTGCTTGGTGATTTTGCGCCGATGATGAACGACCTTGAATTTGCGTTGATGATCTTCCCGTCAATCTCTGGGGACTCAGGTGAATATGTGACCATCGTGTAATAGGCCAAGGCGCTGTGCAGGGCCCCAATCGAGGAGCCTAGCACAAGAAGATTCCGCATATCTATAGCTTCTGGGAGGATTGCCCGGCAAATATTAGCTGGAGTCAAGAGATTTTTCCCAGAGGGCTAGAGATGAGCAAGCACACATTGGCGTTTTCTTGTCGAGGATGGGAGGTTGGGCAAAGGCGAAGAATGTACTTCTGATGAGGCGAATGACTTGCTGGTTATTGAGAGTATCCGGTGACTGATCTGGAGCAGGGGTTGAATTGGTCAAGAGCGAGCGCCACCAGCAATTGCCTTTATTTAGAAGTCGCGATTCCACTGGCAGAACCTGAAAGGGAGCTGGATCATGGGTCTTCGGTAGATGGTTGCTAAGTTGAGGAAGAGAAAAGAAAAGAGAACAGAGCAGCCGAACCTAATGGCAGGGAATGCCTTGAATCTACCTAACAAGGCGAGCTCTGTGCATTCATTGAGGTCATTATACTACCAAGCCTGGGTATGATTCTATTTGAATTGTTTCACTGATCCCAAGATGGGATTCGAAAGCGAATAGGAAGCTTTGGTGATAAGATTCTTGGCAGATTCGGCTCCAGTTGCCTGTTTGCTCGCTTGTGTCCATCTCACAAGGAAGTTGCGCACATCGCGGTTGCCTCATTGGGCTCGATCTCAGTTTATTCGCCTATTAGACGGAACAGAGGTTCATTATTTGCCTGCTACCAACCTGCTGCCCTTTACCCCAACATCCACCAGCCGTCATTGTGTTTTTGTGGGTAAGAATTAGGCCTCCCGATTCAAGTGCCGAAGCTGCCTGATGGAAGACGCCAAGAGAATTGGGCGGCGGGCGGCAATCGGGGCCGTAACTTCATGGACCGAAATCCGGCCCGTCCCTATCTTGGTGTTTTCAGGTACATTACTGGTGGAAGCCAGTAATGAGCTGGTTTCATTCATACTGGCAATTATGGGAATTAGTAGCGGACACAGGAGATGTATCTGCTATGAGGACGCGCAGACATGACAGCAATAGTCGCACGGCCTTATCTTGTTAGCATCATCCTAAGACAAGGGTTGTCGATCACATATGCAGGCATAGCGCGGTGAGATTCGGAGCATGGATATGGCTTCCGGTTGGCCGCCTTGGAAATATGCACCGTGTAACCTGGGATGCGGTGAGGGCAATATGCCTGCAAGGGAGCGGGATACGTGTTTCGACACGCCGACGAGCCGCACTCAACATACATATATAGGCCGATGTCGTCCAACGCGATTTGCACTCTCAGTCTGACATGTGCTAGCTTTTGGCTGACATTGACATTCAATACATTATCCTGCCCCCGCCGAGCTCGACGACTAGACGATTGAGACATGGCCTTTAGGATCTGGCCTGGTAGTGTGATCCTTGAACACCAACGAGATGGCAATCGCGCCGTGACCGGTAGCAACGACGGCAACGACCAAAGCCACCAGAATGGATCTAGTCGTATTCCAAGTACATCTGGTAAGTTAGTTGCACTGGACGAATAGACAATCCCCCCGCCCCTTCTCCTCGGTTCCTAGCCTTGCTGGCACTCTGTCGTTGCTGTGTCGTGGAGGCTGCTCAGAAGAGACGTCGTCCTGTTGCCAGTTGAGTCACAAGACCAGGCCCATCAGTCGGTCTAGCAGCAGACGACACCCATCGGGCATTACTCCCTGTCGAGGACCCAGTGCCACATGTTGAACCCCAGCTCTGGCAGCGGATCAGGGACGCTTCTGCAAGGGCGCGTTGAATGAGGTGGGAAGGGGCAGTCATGGCGTGCTTACATCATCGGATGTCGGTATGACGTTTTAGCCTGCTGGCCAAATGCTGGGAAGGAGCCTGTACGGAACTGCGATGGTGCCTGTCAGGGCGCTAGACTCTGAGACCAGTCGGTCAGTGCGCGCTGTCGCCATCGCATCCTCGTCGACGATATCGCAATACACCGATGCTTGAGTCAGAGGGCAGAGGGAGACGTTGCTTTTTTTCTTCCCAGGGGGCGTGCCTGTTCGAGTCGACTGCGCAATGCTGAGCTCCTGAAAGCTTCCTTCCGACCTTGAGATTCTTCTTCTTCTTCCTAGACCCCACCTCTTTCTCTTCTCTCCGACCTCCAATGGACTGAGAACCTAATCTTGAGGAGTCACAGCTACACCCAGTTCAGCTTGCTATCACAGTCAGGCTGGTTGGTTCCAGCTTCTTCCTCAACACTTCTTCTCCTCGGCCAATTCCTGTACTACCTACTCAGCACACCTACACAAACCAGCGCCACTTGGCATGTACTGACAATCTGTATTGAAAGTAGTCGCTTCGCCCAGCCACGCAAGCGCAATGCCGCCGGTCGACGTGGTATCGTCGCCCACTTCTCCCGTCCTGAGCCCGACACACGAGGACAGCCTCACCTCCGACCTCAAGCCAAGGCTTGTCCACACCTTGAATCATGGGAGCACGGTTTTGGCTCTGGCTGTGAGTCCGGGCGACGACCGAATTTACGCTGGTACCCAAGATGGCGAAATTGTGGCTTGGTCCTTGACCACCTTTCAACGGGTACACACGATCCAAGCTCACAAACGAAGCGTTCTTTCTCTATCCGTGCTCTCCGATGCCTCTTTACTCTTCTCGAGTGCCGGCGACCCAATAATCAATGTGTGGTGCCCCAAAAGCCTAACGAGACTGTACGAGATCTATAGCATCCACGACGCCGGAGATATCTTCTGTACCGCATACAGTCCCCAGCACGATACATTATATCTAGGGGCACAGAATTCATCCATCCAGTGGATCCAGTTGAGCGATTCAGATGCCAAGGTGTCTCCCGACTCTCAACGACACCCCAACAGAAGGGCCCATCGTTTCTTCGACTCTAAAGCAGTTGGTGGCTCTGCCACACCACGCAGGACCGATGGGAGATGGAGTCTCATCCCGAAACCAAAGACTGTTTTGGAAATTGACAGCGGTGCGGTCCGTAACTTTGCCCACAATGGGTATGTCTACTGCATGCTCATGGCCAAGGGCCCGACAATTGGAGCAAACGCCGACTCTGACGTACTCATCTCTGGGGGCGGTGATGGGACAATCAAGTTGTGGAGCCTGGTCAGTAAAGCTCAAGATACCCAGGACAATGTTGGTGGTATAAAGGAAATCATGACCCTTGGGACAGACAACGCAGATTCTGTCTTCTCCCTGGCGATCGATGGGTCATTTCTTTACGCTGGGAAACTTGACGGCATTGTGGAATTGTGGGATCTAGATACCACCCAAAAATTACGTGTCATCAAAGCCCACGATTCCGATATTATGGCTCTCCAGATGGGATGGGGCTTCCTCTGGACGGCTTCCAGCGACGGCTGGTCTGGTGTAAGTCTGCCATTGTTCATCTGACTCTTCAACAAACCTCTAGCTAACAAGATGTACAGAAATATAGCACTGCCCATTATGGCAAATACCAGCAGTCGGCTGCATTAGGCAAAGTCAACCAGAAATACAAGTGCCTCAGCCGATGGAAAGCTCACCAAGGCAAAATCCTTGCCTCTGCAACGACCTCCTTTAGCGACGAGCAACTCTTCATAACGGGAGCCAATGACAACAACATCTCTATATGGACGTTTGAAGATCTCTGCCAATCTGTTGCTTCAATCGAACAAAGCACAGATGTTCTGTTGTCCACTCTCAAAGACTTTGTTGCTTTTAAAAGTGTTTCGTCTCGGCCTGAGTTTGCTGAAGACTGTCACAAGGGCGCAACCTATCTCGGAGCTCTCTTCAAGCGGCTCGGTGGCCAAGTTGAGATGCTGCGTACCAATGCATCACACAACCCAGTCGTGTATGCTCGCTTTTCCGGGAAAACGGAAGGATCTGACAACAGAAAGCAAATCCTTTTCTACGGGCACTACGACGTCGTAGCCGCTGACAACAGGAAGGGTACTTGGACGAATGATCCGTTCACGCTTACAGGCACGAATGGCTACCTGTACGGCCGAGGAGTGAGTGATAATAAGGGCCCAATTCTAGCAGCCCTATATGCTGTCACGGATCTTATGCAAGCGCAAAAGTTAGAGAACGACGTCATTTTCCTTATCGAAGGAGAAGAGGAGTACGGATCTAGGGGCTTTGAGGACATCGTTAAAAGCAACAAGGCCCTCATTGGTGACGTGGACTACATTTTACTTGCTAACAGCTATTGGCTGGACGACGAAGTTCCATGCCTGACATATGGATTGCGGGGCGTTTTGCATGCCACCGTCAGTGTAGAATCTTCCTGGCCTGATATTCATTCTGGTGTGGACGGTTCGTACATGATGGACGAGCCTCTATCTGATCTAACCCTTCTACTGTCCAAATTGAAAGGGCGAGGGAATCGCATCCAGCTAAAGGGTTTCTACGACGGAATACCGCCTCTGACTCCAGAAGAGGAGGCTCGTTATGACGATATCGCCTCCATTTTGCTTAAACGCAGCTCGGAGTCCATCTCTGAGGATAAACTGAAGCGATCACTGATGGCCAGGTGGCGGGAGCCGAATCTCACAGTTCACCGGTACAAGGTTTCCGGACCGGACGGCAGTCTCATCAGTGGGCAAGCTAGTGCACACATCAGCCTTCGTCTTGTCCCAGGACAAGAGGTAGACGATGTTGCCCGTGAGCTCACTGAATTCTTGGACCGTGAGTTTGCAGCCATCGGTTCTCAGAACTGGGTTAGAACTAGCATCGACAATAAAGCAGAGCCCTGGCTCGGAGACCCAACCAACGAGATCTTCCGCACTTTGGAGCAGGCCATCATCGAGGCGTGGCCTGCGTGCTTCGAGACTGGTTCACCTGTTCTTAATGGAGATGAACTCCCCCGGTCCATCTCCCCTGTCAAGGCCCTCAAGCCAAGAACGCCTCTATATATTCGGGAGGGTGGATCCATTCCCGCTATTCGGTTCCTGGAAAAGGAATTTGGGGCTCCGGCGGCGCATCTACCGTGTGGGCAAGCGAGTGACTCAGCCCACTTAGACAATGAGAGGCTAAGCATGGTGAATTTGTTCAAGGCACGGGAGATCTTCAGTAAAGTTTTTGAGCGTCTGTAAACTTTGATGGTGTACGAATCTTGGCGGGCAATTTGCCCTAAGTTGTACAATACGCGGTTGGCGTCCGTTCTTAAAAGCGAGTAAAATCAGCAGACATGGAGAATGCTTGCTATTGACATAGGAGTTTGGGTCTAGAACCAGGCAAGTTTTGAAGGAAATCGCCCCTGTAGGCTACATTGCCATAGGCATTCATTTTCATTATTGAAATTGATCTTTGTTTTACCACCTGCTCCTATTATCTTTCCAGAGGAACTCGCCCTCTCATTTCTTTCCGTTATCCTGTCCTGACTGCATCATAACATGAAATGTTAATAAAAACCTTGGTTGCGCAGCAATACAAGTCTATAAAATCCGTCATTACGCGCCTCAAGGCCGCTGTGCAACCCAGAATTGCGCCTTGTACGCATTTTTGGTTAAAGCGCGATCATTGAAACCATACGCTGCCTCCATTCCTCGGACATGGCGATCCGGAAATGTGAGCTCGCCGCACTCTGGCCCAGCAACGTCCAGAAACTTGAACCCAAGACCTTGCTCGGCGTAAATAATGATTTCCTCTAAAGACAGTTGAACAAAGGGAGCAGTTCCATATAGAAGTGGCCCCAAATTGATCCAGTAGCCCCCTGGACGGAGGAGTGTCTCAATGGTGTCGAAATAGCTTGCAAGGTTGCGAGCTGTGTCGATGAAGAAATATGTGACAACCACGTCATAATGTCGAAACGGTTTCGTGTTGAATACAGTGGTGAAGTCACCCTCGACCAGAAGAACCTCGCTGGCGTTGACGGGAGCATCTGGGAAGGTGACTGGGCGTTGCATGTCGGCGGTGCTGACGTGATGAGACCAGAGGTCGACGAACGGATGGAATGTCTCGGAGTTGATGCGATGGCCGTGGGTTTCGAGGAAACGGTAGGCGACATTCATGTACATTGACCACTCATTTATGGTCACCTCGAAGCCTACAGAGAGATTAGTAACAGTTCCGGGAGGGCATCAGATCACGGCCATTTTCGTGAAATTCCTACCTCCTAGTTCGGCAATTTCATGCCCCAAGCGCCCAATGCCGGCTCCGGGCAGCAAAATCTTGAGTGGCTTGGACCGTTCATTTCGGTCGGGATAGAGCTTCTCAAGGACGCCCGTAAGACAGGCAAAGCAGTCGTCGCGTTCGTAGGTCCCCCCAGCAGCTGTCCAGTCACGAACGATATGTTTCAAGGACTGTGATACCGAAATCTTATCGGCCTTCCTTCCCTCCATTTCCGAATTCTTTATGTGCTCATTGAGCTCTGAGCGATCAATGGCATAGAAGGATAGGGCTGACTCAACAATACGGTCGCAGAGCTCTTGGTTCTTTGCCAGCAGCTTTTCGATTTGGGTGAACTTGTCCGAGTATTGTACAAACTTCTCCAATAACTGGATTAAAGAGCATCAGAATACCTGCTGTGCTTCTCGCCGGGGCGTCAAACTCAACTCACTGCTTTCTGATGTTTGGCGGTATTGGTGTACAGGCCGCGGAGCCGCACCAATTCCTCGTTCTGTCGTTCTTGGTACTTGACAAAACCGTACAGTGCGTCTAAAAGACGGTGCCGTACGTGGTTGCCGTTCCAAGTGCCTTTGTTTTTTGGTAGCCTTTCCAGGAGCTTGGCCTTCTCGTCTTTATGACGAGGTGTGTCTGGATGGGGTATTACACGAGGCTGTTCCACGGTCACGATGACTTTGTGAACCTCTGTCGCCTGAATCAGAGGGGGCTCAACAGCAGATGCAAATTGGGGCTGAACTTAAGTGTTAGAGCTCCATTTCTCTTCCAACAGGTTATTATACAGCTACAAACCTCTCCATCCTTGATAATCGGGATGGCGGCAAGTTCCGGCTGCTTTTCACTTTGTGAAAGGACGGTGTTGAGGCAGAGAGCAGAGTAGGCAAGAAATCTCGCGAAAAGATGTGGCCCAGGCATTTTAAGTGGTCGTCATGAAACGAAGGGCCGACTATAATACAAGAAAGAGAAGAGAAGAGAAAGCACAAAACAGGAACTCGAGGCTCCGATCACGATGAAGCCGACATTTCAATGGAGTCTGGAGGCAAATCACAAGTTCGGTCGACCAGACGAGGCAGGTCCTTTTGTGCGTTTTATTTGGTTCGTGTCTGAAGCCCTGTTCAAAGGGCCAAAGTCGGTGCAAGTGGTGCACCTTGATGGTTTGCCAAGAAGGCTGCGGCAATAAGCAGCCAGACCAGCGGCGGGACAGCCACAGGCTTCTTCCGCGCCGGAGCAAATCATATCGAACGTCTTGGTCAACGCAAACATGGGTCCCATCCAAAAGACGGTGTTCGTATCGGCCTATCGACCGTTTCGAGCTGAACCTCTCGCCATCTTTAGTTATAAACGTGTGGGGGCTGAAGGGGGTCGCCCGGACGCCGCAAGCCCAATCCAAGGAAGGATGGGCCACTTACATGGGAGCAGGCACGAAGGACCAACCTTCCTTGCCTGCACGATACGTATAAATACCCATCCTGTAGTTTTTCTGCCCTGCCGACTAAAACCTCTATTCTGCCATCCCATCTCAGCCTTGCATCACGTTGTGCCTCGTGCCTCGAGTCTAGAACACTCCATCACTCCCCCTACCGTCATCATGAGAACCTCTACATTCACTGCCCTCCTCGGCCTCGGCCTCCTGCCCCTCGGCTTGGCTCAGAGCAGCAGCAGCGTGAACCCTGGCCCCTCTCCCACCAACTCTGTCGGTTGTGAACCCCATGGCGATCACTGGCACTGCGAGGGCCCTGCTACACAGACTGGTGCCGTCACTTCTGCTACCGGCTCTGCTTCCGTCACTGCCAGCCACAGCCACGACCATGATGATGATGACCACTCATCTGGCACTGCCAGCCTGAAGCCTAGTCCAACCAACTCTGTCGGCTGTGAGCCCCATGGCGACCACTGGCACTGCACTGGTCCTGCCACCGGTGCTGCTTCAGTCACCACCCCTTCTACTTCCCACACCGATGCTGCTGGCACCGGCAGCCTCAAGCCCAGCCCTACCGAGTCTGTCGGCTGTGAGCCTCACGGAGACCATTGTACGTTACCTTGATCCTAATCCTGATCACACCGTCCTCTATACTAACGTTCTACCTGCAGGGCACTGCGACGGCCCCGCCACCACTGCCGCCGTCTCTGGCTCTGGCACCTCTACTGGTGCTGCCAGCTCCTCCACACAGGGTGGTATGGCTGCTGCTGAATTTGTTCCTCTTGCTGGAGCCTTCGCTGCTGTTGCATTTGCTCTGTAAAATGATGAATTGGGAGGAACATGATACCATTGATTGTCTGTTTTGGCATATTATAAAAGCTCATGCTTAAGATGACGGGGAAAATAGTTAGTCATATTGAAGGCTATGGGACAAAAATAATAATAAACAAGAAGTTACTAGCATTGTCTGAGAAAACCCAGATCTTCTGATACCACTTCTCATGGTGAGTCGCCTTTGCGTTTTGAAGTCGTACTTAAAACTCCTTAAGCTTATAAGTAAGCTACGGGAAAGTTTAAACCTTTTTTTTTTTTTTTTTTTTTCCTGCTGTGCATCAGCCCAAACCAAACTTAAATAACGCATAGTGCTAGAGTCAATCTTCTCGCAGGGGAACACAGTCAAGGAGAGGACAGGGCCAAACGCAGCTGGGGAATATCGAGGTACCTGATGGAATGGAAGAGTGTGCGTTGAGAACCTTGATGGTTTGATCCCGGGTGGGGCCGTTCTTTCGGCTGACCATCAAGGTTCCCGTTTATTGCCTGCTTGGAGTTGGTCCACCGTAATAGCTCCCTGACCCATGTTGATTTAAACGGTATGGAGAAGCTTTGACGATGGGGCAGTATACAAATAAAGAGTGATTCCTGGGGGTTGAGCCAGACGGGTCATAGACGAATCACCTGAGGTCCAAAACGCCAAAGGAAAGAGATTCCCTACCGAGCTGGTTTGGAAATTTGGCTGACTTGAATACGAATGATGATGATGGTTCGACATCTCTTTCCCCGGCGCCAGACACAATGAGGCTCGTGAGGCTTCTGTTGGAAAGGGGCAAATGTGAAGTATCACAATGGCTAGATTTCTCCACTCGTGACAGCCTCAAGGAGAGAATATCAAGGTACTAAGAAGCTCGATCGTAAGGTATTTATATTGTCAAGGAGATAACATGACATCCCTCATCATAGCCTCGATATATCACTGGACGCTGTGGAGGCCATCTTGAAGCTGGAGCGGACATCGACAACAGTAATAATGGAGCATCTACAGCGCTTTGACCAGCCTTAGGGAAAAGGTCATAAGACGTGGTCGGCCACTTGATCAAGTGAATAGCATTGTGTTGACAGCCGTTGACGCTTGAGCACACCGCCGTCAAGCGTTCTGGCGCCGACCACGGCAGGCTCGCCGGTCCTCAACCAACCCGTAGACGCCATCACCTTATATAAAAGTTTCCCGGGCATTTCATTCAAAAAGAGCCCCTGTGGTGCAGTGGTCAGCGCGCCCCGATGACTGGCCTGTGATAAACTCGCCCTGCACGTGCTATTGAACGCCCGCAGTTTCCTCATATCTTGCGAAGGTAGAGGATAGAACGGGTACATTACGGGGGCTAGGGTCTTTTGAATCCAGGCAGAAGCATGATTTTCTCTCTCTTTCACCTTTCTTTTTGGTTGATCGGCTGTCCAGTCTCGCAGCAGACCTAACATGCAAGACAATTGCTGTTGGACATCTCTCCATTGGGTTTGAGAGAGAATTCCTTTTAAGCCATCCTGGAGGGTTTCCTGATCGATTATGGAACTACCTAATGCCAATATTGTAAGTTCCAATGGGCCAAGGGGCCCCTTCACTGGCTTCCTATATTAGTTACTTGAACAAGTCGAAGCTGGGGCACTTGTCAATACAAGAGACGGCGACAACTCGATGCTACTCTTCTGGGCCGCCTAGATCGGATACAAATCATTGATAAATTATCTCGTCGCTGACCGATTACGCGTTGTTGATTAGAGAGCCGAGATGGCCACCTGTGAGCTCCTCGGCCCCCCCCCCGTTTGCATTGTGCGATGCTGTCTTGGTCGGTGACATCCAGCTGGACAGCACTGAAACCTTTCAGGTTTAATTTCTCAAGGACTGCCGGGCTCCGAGTAGTCGCGATGGCTTGGGAATTTTGTTGGATTCAACCCTAGGTAGGTTCGGGGTGTGTTGCCTCGACGGTGATACTCCGAGAGAGGGCAGGGACATGCACCCGGAAGTGCATCTGCTCATTTTCATCAGCCCTTTCCGTATGATTTCGACGGGTTAATGTGTCCTGTGACGAGAACTGAGGCCCAGCCTGTGTCCGACACGGGGGATTGTTGAAAGAAGCGGAACAGATGGTTTCATTGGGTGTTGGGGTCAATACATCGCCACGCGGCCCAGGTAGCATCGTGCAGGCCTGCCACATGTTGGCAACGCAGGTATGTATTCGGCTATATTTCTGTAGAAATTAAACGATGCGACCCATCATCGCCTTGCGGTTACATCCGCGAGCCAATCCACCTTGCTGACTTGGCTAGGGTCGCCGATTTACCGCGATGAATAGACCTATAGGATGCGTCCTACCATGGCATCTTGGAACTTTGGATTAGAACTTTGAATGTTGAAACATTCTTTATCTCTGTATTTGAAAACCTGCTGTCAAAGTAGCATTTATATACAGTGATGCCAGAAGAAAAAAAAATGCATACCCTCCAAGGTTCGAACCATGTGCAAAACCAATATACATTAAGATTGGCCAAATCCAGTCAACGCGAGAGAAACAAACGCCAAAACACAATGACGCCAATGCACCTAAGCCGGATATATTAAATGTCCTGTCCCTCGCCTCATGCCTGGCTCTGCCTCTTTCCAGTGAGACAAACGCCCAAACCACATGTGGTCGATAATCCCTGCCCTCCGCTTTCGTGTATTTTCAGTCGCTGGTAAATCAAGGTTGTCGGGAAATTCTTCCTTCGCTCAGGAAACCGCATCACCTCTGTCCCTGAGGAATGGATCCAGGCATTTCTACTGCCGAAAATGTGGTGTTCCCAGGCAACGCGTCCGATGCCAGCTCCGCCACCGGAGGTTGATGTTGCGCATATCCTCCGTGCGGTGCGTATGCCGGGTGCGGGTGGCCCTGGAAAGATGGCGTCGAAGGAGTGACCCACGAGGCGGGGGTCGCGGTTGAAGTTGGCGCTGTAGGGGCCGGGCTGTGAGTTTGAGACTTGAAGTCATTGTAGCTAGCAAATCCTCCTTCTGGATAGGCCGTCGGCATGTTGGTGCGAGTTGGGAGCATGGGGTCCGACTCAGGACCACGGCGACGGTAGCGACGGAAGAGGATGAAGGCGATAATTGCAATGATGGCGACACCTCCAACAGAAGCACCAACACTGATACCAATGGTCGCGCCCTGGGACAGACCTCCCTTGTCGTTAGAACTCGAGGATGATTCGGCTGGTGAGGTGGTAGTAGCGGTTGCTTGGGCGCTGGTTGTTGTGGTGGCAGCATCAGTAGAAGTTGCCGTGTTGGTCGAAGATGAAGTTGTCTTTGTCGTCGAGGTCGTCTTGGTGGTTGTGGTTCCAGATGCTGCTGACATGAAGTCGGCCTGGCTGACCTCCATGGGGGTGCCTGAGGTCGAGCAGGCCTTCTGCATTACGTCGTAGGTGTCCTTGACATCGCCGGACGAGTTCTTTCCAATACACGCGGCGGCATTGGTGATGAAGTTCCCCCCATTGCCACAAAGGCAGGTGTTCATGGCAGCTGCGTCACTCCCAGAACATTTCGACTGGTTTGCCGCCTGGGTGAGACAGCTCTGCGCGCCCTTGGGGTAAAAGCTGAAGTCATTCTCGAGACCGAGGGCTGAGCCGGCAAAGAGGAACACGCAGAGCAGCGACGTGGTCCACTGTACACTTCGTCGAGCCATGATCGGTTTCGATACTCAGAGAGCTACCAAATGATATACAGGTGGGGGCTTGGGTTGGTAGGCTGGGCACACAAGGGGAGAAACGAGAGCAAGCGAATGTTATCCCTCTGGCTCAGGCTAAGAATACAGGTCCAACCGAGATTAGACGCGCGCTCGCAGTGCGTTCGCTATCAAACGAGTGTGCTGGTATATGATGGGTGGTGGAAGGAAAAGGAAAGGAGAGCTGAGCCGTGGCGCCGAGGGCTTTCTCTGGGTGCACAAGCCAAGGGACGGGAGCGTACGGGAGGAAAGAATTGCAGGCTTGATTGGATCAAGCCCACCAGTGGCAGTGGGAGGGCCAATCCATAAGCACGGGACGGAGTTAGCTGGCTAGCTCGAAAAGGCCGCCTTCGATCGCGACCAGCCAGTGGTTAATGGGGCCGATCCAGCCCTTTGGTTGTGAATCTCAGCCCCAGGGATTGCCGTGCAAGTCCCAAAATCTCTCCGGGGCTGGGTCGTAGCACGTCTGATAGCGTCTCCTCCCCTGTACAATTCGGGCTGATGTGCCCGGCTAGGAGCGAAACGGCATGGTTGAGAGTAATTTTAGATGCGCCCGCTGATTGGCCTGTCGCCCGATCTAAGAAGCCCAAATCACGTGGTCTTACACTCGACCAGCCGCAGGTTACGATTTACCTTTCATGTAAGCACAAATGCAGCACCTCATTGGCCCTTGCGCTTGAGCAGGGATCGCAGACGAGCTTTCGCAAATCCCCTATTCCATATTGCTACGGTAGTTGCAGGGCTGGATCAGGTTGATCCCTGGCTTGAGAGAGCTGCTTGAGAGAGTGGCGCAAGACCATGAACGTCTCAGCAACATTCGCTTGGAAATCGTGCTACAGGTGCGCTAGTGGCCTCTAGTCTTCCCCTTGGTGCCAAACATCGCGTTTAGCGTCCCTGCTGATACGCTACTAAGGGGTGGTTGGCCGCGGCCGAGAATCTATCCCCAATGCCGAGCTATTTGGCTGGCTCATTGGCTTAGAATGGAGGAGCAGGCCAGGAAATGGCAGCCACCCCAAACATGAACACAACAGAAGCCGCCGTGGCGCAGTCAATACGATTCAAAAGCAAAGAGCATTGAACGGGGTGCGCCAAGTGTGATTGATGCCGTTTGTCCTGCATATTTGTTTTGCCAATCCCCGCCCACGCCCGACCCGACCTCCACCCCGAATACCCAGTCGCTGTTTTAGCTTGTAATTGGTGGCTGGCGACATCCATGCTAACTTGAGAGAATGGGATCTGCCTGGCTACCAGAGCGACAGATCGAGAAAAAGGAACATAAAGAACGACCCTGCTAGGGTTGTATTGAGTGCACTCGTCGCTATTTACTCACAGGATATCGGCAAGTTCATATTGGCCACCGAACCAAGAAAAGGGGCCAGCCTATGTAATGTTTTCGAAAAACAAGAAGTCACATCATTGGGAAGTGCGTACGGCAGGAGCAGTGGCCATCTAGCCCAGAGTCTGAAAATAGACTTCGTGATGCAGACCGGTACAACATGAACCAGGTGCCCTTGAATATCGGGGTCTCTTGCTGACTTCTGCAATACACGCGCAAAATAACCTAATTAAATGAGCAGGGTACTGTTATCGCTCGATATCACCATCCCACCGCTGGGCGCGCCAAAATTGGTGGCTCAATTTACCACATCCTACAGCATGTATAGGTCACATCATGAACTTGTAATTGATTGCTGAGGTTATGGTATCACCATCATCTTGGCTAGTCCCGTGAAATCCTGGTACCCGGCACTTCCTTGGCAAGCAGAACGGCTTAGGGATCCACGGGAAGGATACCAGAGGATATAAAGTGTGACGACAGAACGCGGAGCTTGTCCTTGTCGTACATGGACATCTCACCATATACCGCGTTACCATTGTTGAAACTGCGGTGCTACAATTGTTCAAGAACTAAAGATCAGGCCAGCTCCAAAGAGCTCCAGTTTCCACTCTACCGAGAATGCCTCAGCACCACGAAAGAAAAAGAAAAAGAAAAAGAACGAAAAAAGCCAAAAGATATGCTCTTCTTCGTTCATCTTAGACTGCCTTGAGCTCGATGTCAAACGACGTGTCATGACTCAGACTATTCCACGATATATCGAAACACGGCCGAAATACTCTTCAAGCGTATCTCACTGGCCAGGAACGCTTTAATGAGTACGGTATACCTGGTAATTCGTCCAAGCTGCAGTCATCACGCAGTGGGCTACGGCTTAAAGAAACGTGGAGGAGAAATCGGTCGACACAGATATTTGGTCTAGGCAGGTTTTCAGTACGCAAAACACCCGTCCACATAAAGGAATATGCTACCGTGGTACAAAATAAGCTCAACGATTTAGCTGAATATATGTGTGCCTCGATCTATAGTCTCCCGCCGAGAGGGACGGTGATTTGAGGGCGACTTGCCTGCAAGATCTGGACGAGAACCCTTTGATACGCTGTAGGGTGACTACACCATTCAATGCTGTCAACCTATAGCGCACTAACAAGAGAATTCAAGGATTGGTAGTTTGTTTCGAGGCAGATGGACGCGTTCGACTGAAGTGTTCGTCATATAACTGCCAAGAGCCCGGAGTTTGCGGTCGCGGCCGTGGACCCATGCGTTTTACATGAAGTTCTGCAAGCAAATGGAGACAGTAAAAGAGGTGTGCCTGTTATATTTATACAAGCTAGGGGTATTCCATTTTGTTAAACTTCGAAGCGAGCCATCAAGTCTGCCTGGCATCTTGTTCGTCAATTCAGGGTCCCAGGTCGCAAAAGTTGACAGTTATGCTAATCGTTTCTGAACATGTTCGCGAACCGGAAATATGACCATCTATCTTGGTAGTCGAGTGTTGATTATCATGTCTTTAGAACCCCCCCCCCAAAAAAAAAAAAAAAAAAAAAAACAAGCTAGACGTTTGAGGGAACTAGGGAGATTCGCCTCTATCAGAATCAGAAACGCTATGAAGTTAGAACTAGTATTACCTTGGATCTGAGTTGATACCTGGCCTCGCCGCACATGACCAAGTAGCAAATTATGTGGAAGGTGGATTGAAAGTAAGAAAGAGATTTTCTGATCACCGACTCATGAGCTTTGGCTTCTCTGGTGTGATGGATACTAAGGGAGTTGGCGAGTTGGTGTTATCGATGAGCTCCATGCTGAAGGGCGCTGCTGTCACGCGCGAGCAGGTGCAAGTGGGCGTCAGAATAACAGGGACTACGAAGATGCCTTCTCCCAACTGTCCAATACAGGCCACGATATTGATAGATAATAGTTGAAAATAATAGATTATTGAGTCATTATTGTGCAGTGTTATCTACTTACTATCACACAATAAGAAACAATAAGAGGTAGTATAATGCGACTGACTGCCATAATAATTCAATCGAGGTGACTTTGCAGTCCTTGTTTTTCTGACAGCCACTTGGGGTGCATTCACTTACCGCCAGACTCATTGTGCGCTCAGAGATTCACTCGTCCGTCAAATTGCCAATGAGGTCAATCAGTTTCAGAAAGAACCATGGCTCACCTTTTACCACCAGAGTCGATGAGTGAATTGGTAGCGGATTGGCTATGTGCGCTTGAGGAAGACCCTCAGGTCCCATTGCCTGGTCTTTCTTCAGAAAAGAGACCAATGCCAATATGAAGTTAAGTTTAGAGATGCGGATGTCATTTGATCCGTGAACCTGGCGTTGGCGATCTGCCCAATCAAAGTTGTAAATGGGCGGGTTGCGCGAGACAAAAACTCATGTCAGTTTTAGCCTGACCTACAACACCTCGCCAAAGCTGAATGTAGATGATTGCAACTCTTTTTTTCCACTTTTAGTTTCTATTTGAAATACTCTTTTCTGAACTCTATCTGATACAACATCAGGAATTGGTTATAAAACGGTATTAGTACCGATATCGAATATGCATACAACCAGACATGCACAAGCAAACAACACAGCACTGCATAGCATCTTTGATTTTGACATGTATCAGTTAGTGGAAAACCCGCATGAAGAGCCATTGCTTGCATGCTCGAACTAGTAGCACGTCATAAACTTTCCTACCTAGGATGGTTTTTCAGGTCACTCGACATGAAACCTAGATACATGCTATGAAAATGAGATTCGCTCTGACCTTCATTCTTTTTCTATGTTTTAACCTCTCCAAAATGACATAATTCTTATATGCGCGTCAAAAGGGCAAGTATACCGAACTGCCTCATAGGTGGACTCGGATATCAATGGATGCAGCCGGACGCTTAAGGAAGTGGTAACTACATCTGAGCTAGGCTCCATTTAGGCGTATGATGAATGAGACTCTAATCACGAGACGTCTTTTCCAGTGCGTCAACCAAACCGTATTCTCGTTCCCTCGGGGGGTGTGAGTTGGCCCGATGCTAAGTGTTGGGCAGAAATAACGATTACCTGTCAGCCAGTTGGACCAGTCTGCTGGATTTAGACCGTCGTCGAAAAGTGGTGCTGATGCTGCCTCTCACGTAATTGTACATGACTACACCAGTCTAACTGGTAGGCCCATTGGTGAGACCTGTCATTCTGTTGCGAGTCTCTAGTCAACTATGTCATTGGACATTGCTGCTGCTGCATGTTGATGTATGTGAGTGCATGTACATAGCTCACGCATTGAGGGGAGGGGAGGGGGAAGAGAGGAGAGCATGGCATTTTGTGCCAAGCCCAGGAACGATCTGTCATAAATCCCGTGCATATACATACAAGGCTTACCAACGAGTCGGTGACAGGAATGGCTGGGTGTTCTCCCAGTTGCGGCCCCTTCGTGTTAAGACGGAGGCTGGTACCAGACCGCCTCGCGTGGCTTCCATTCACCGCTGGCGGTGGCATCGGTTATGATCACGAACCCAAACACCAGGAAACTTCCGCCGTTTCACAAAAATCAAGGGACTGATGGGTATTAAGAATGGAGCCTTCCCCAAAGCTCGCGGCTGCAAGCTTTCCCTAACGGTCAGGGTGTGTTATGCAGCGCGCGATGATGTCAGGGGTAACCTTGCATCCGATTCTGGGTGCGTCAAATCTTACCTAGAGGCGCATCGAAAGATGCATTCTTGGATATAACATGTAGTTGAGCGTAATAATGCCTTCTGTAGCTGCAGGATGACGCCGAAGGTATTTCGCCGTGTCTCGGATCTCATTTTGAAAATTCACATGCGGGAACGGAACGACTGGACCGTGAGCAAGGGACTCTACCCACCCAAGAGTCGAATGTTCCGTAGCATCACTTCATAATGATTAAGTATTACGGCCGGGGTGATTTACGAAAGCCACAATTGGAGGGTCTGACCAGGAAGTAGGTTGTTCGGAGGTAAGGACTGGGTGGTGGCGGATGGCGAGCCGGCGTATGCGGATGTATGCGTTGGCGATGATCAAACCACCACTCCATTGGATCAGGACATCCCTTTTCGTACAAATCCGGGTACTCTCCTTACTTAGGCACGCTGAGCATCGGACCCGTAGCCTGCGCCGCGCGTGAAGGCGATAACGCGCGTGTAGGTACCCGCAATGAAGGTCGAGACGATCAGACGGACTAAGCCTTTACTCGATGCGTCCAACAACACATGGGCAGAGGCGATCAAATCAGTCTTGACCAGAAATGCATGCTGGCGGTATTGGGTCGCCACTGGTGAAGGCATCCACCCAGCCGTCCATTCACAGATAACAAGAATGGGCATGCCAAGCTGATGAAAGACCTGGAGTGGGCATGCGGACGACGCTGAGATACCTGTCCAGCTGATCCGCTTTGGTTCAAGCCCCTCCCCCTCCCTCCACGTCCAATACCGTGGGACTTTGGTGATGTCTTTCCACTCCCAGAATCTCGCCGATTCCACCACCCCGGAGCTCGTCAGGCTCTCGCGCAGACTCACCTCGTCAGCCACCGACGATGACCAAGCGAGCGAGACCGGGGAGACGCGGGTGAGCGTTTTGGGTGCACTTGACTCACCTTAGCTCCAGTGGGTGCCCAACAGGCCTGGGCGTTTGACAAGACAGCCGTCGTGACCTTCATGCAGGGCATCGAGAGACGACTGGGCAAGACTACGGGGGATTCGCAGTAGTCCTGCCTTGTCGCCGACTGTCCGAGTTAGTCGTGAGTACTTGCCAGCCCCGCCAATTTTCATAGGGTGTCGCAGGTACCACTTGTCAGTCTGGCGTCCAGTCACAACCTGGCCGTGCGCAAGCGCCTAACGGGGGAGGAAACTGGCTGCCAGCGTCCAATCGGGATCTGAGGCAGAGTGGGATGGTCTCTCTGGGCCTCAACAGCAGAGGCAGAGGCAGCAGCAGGGAGCGGGAGGAGGCAGGCCGTCGCTCCACCGTGGGCAGCGAGGCGGTACGTACCCGCTGGCTACTGGCAGTCCGGGTGCCCTGTACAGCGGGTTGCCTCAGTGGCTGGAACGGTGACGACGACCTCGGCGTGTCGCCTGGGGCTGGGAGGGAGGGAGGGTGTGCCGTCTGCGGGTGCGGTGCGGTGCGCATGCCTGAATGTTTGAGGATCGAGCCAGACTCCCAGGGGCGGGCTCTCTGCAGCGTGTGATAGCTGAGGTGATTGGGCTGCCATCACACAGGTCAAGACAGCGATAGGTGTGCATTTGACTAGCCCCCAAGTGCCTGTTTCTACTTATAAGACTACTTCAGGCCGCATCCTGCCAACTAGGAAAGAATAAGATGGCCAAGGCCGCACCATCCCAAGCTTCTGTTGACTGCACTGCTGATATTTGAGAACCGAGATACCCGATTCTGTCGCCTTCGGTTCACCTCCCTGTTCCTACTACCACCACGACTTACCTGTCTCCGTCCTTCCCACCTCCTACTTTCTTGACCGACAAAATCCATATGGTCCCTAATTGACCCCGGTTGCAATAAGCTAGTTCGCTAGCAAAAGGGAAAAAAAAGGGTCAGCCCATTGCGCATCCATCGCATTATCACTGATCAGTTCACTGTGGGTTCCTTCAACAGGGACATAACCCTGCTCCCCTTCTGCTGGCGGGGACTGTGAAGTTATACTAAACAGCACTAGCAGCAGATCTCTGTGGACTACCAGCCGGTTTTCTCACCGTCACTCTGGCTCGCTTGGCCCCAACCGTTCTCGCTGGGGGAAGCTTTGCAGTGCGCGCAGTGCCCTCGCAGAGTTATTTTTGTTCTAGACGCTGCAGGCCGGCTTGTCACATATATACCTACCGCCTTGGACTGTTTCTCAGCGCCGATCGGTTCGCCGTTGAGCTGAGTAGCAAGCAAGATGCCTCTCCAACAGACTGTCACCATTCTGAACAACTCGGGCAAGATTATTGGCACGGTACGGCCCCGCTCCTCGTTCACCACACCCTTTGCGCCCCTCCAAATAGCTAACCAAACTGTGTCGCAGGGTAAAACTCTCCTCTCAGTCTTCAAGGAAGCGCAAGAGGCCTACAAGGACAAGAGGTCGCAGCTCAAATCGGACCGGGCGCTCACCCGCGCGGCAACCTTTGACCAAAACGTCAACCAAAGCACTCGAAGCCTTCACCGCCACCACCATCACCATGACTATGCAGAGGAGGAGGATGACGACCACCACTATAGATACCACGAGGAACGCAGCCACCGAGGCCATGACGCACGAAGCGAGGCAAGCTCCAGGAGAACCAGCCGCCGATCGAAGAGCGTAGTCTCCAAGCGCACACATCGCCGTGAAGACGAGGAGAGCCAGTATGGCGGTAGCACCACAAGCCGAGGGTCAGCTCTGACTGAGAAAAACCTCAAAGCCATGACCCAGGTCTCTGCCACAGCACCCAGCAGGCCGCCTCCCTCGACCTACCAGCGGCCCTACGCCGAGACCATGGCATTGTCCAAGATGGATGTGACAAACGCGCAGATGCGCGACCTCGCGGTGTCAGAACGCAGGCCACCACCGACTGCCCTAACTCGACGGGCATCATATTCAGAGGTCGGTAGCCATAGCCCATATGACCAAGATCGCCAGTTGATCCGAGCTCCTGCCAAGGAGATTGACATGAACCTCGCTTATGGTGAGCTCCCGCCTGACCTGCAGGAACGTTATGATCTCGATCCGGTCTATGGAGATGAGTATCAAGCGAAGGCTCTGACCAAAAGGGTCGAGGGCCTTCTGGTCGAAGCCAACTGCCTGAAATACTCGGCTGGAAAAACCATCGCCCACCTGCAGACGAACCCAGATGCAGCTGCAGCGGTGGCATGTACGCTTGCCGAGCTTTCCAAAGTTGTTACCAAGGCTTCCCCGGCGGTTCTTGCCATGCTCAAGGGCGGTTCCCCGGCCGTCTGGGGTCTATTAGCCTCGCCGCAGTTCATGATTGGCACCGGCGCCGTCGTGGGCCTGACCGTCATTATGTTTGGTGGCTGGAAGATCGTGAAGAGGGTAAAGGAGCAAGCTGCCGCCAGGGAGGCGATGGCATACGAGGGCGTGCCAATGGATCGCCCTGCGCCTATGAGGACGCAGAGTGAATACAGTTTTGGTGTGGACGAAGCTCTCATTGTAGATGACGAGCTTAGCTCTATCGAGACGTGGATGCGGGGTGTTCCTGCTTACGGCGATGACGAGAGCGCCGATCTAGAGCTGATTACTCCGACAGCCGACCGTGCGACAAAGTCGATGAAGGGCGATGACTTTGATGTCCGGTCCCGACGAAGTACACGAACCACTGGGACTACCAAGACCGCCAAGACAAGCAAGACAAGCAAGTCCTCAAGGTCGAGGCGCGAGGATGACTCTGACCGCAGAAGCACCAGGCATCATACAGCCGAAAGTGTCGCTGGCAGCGAGCGGAGCAGGAAGACGTCTAGCACCAGAAGAGATCGATCTACTCCCAGGCTCATTGAGGATGGGCGCAGTCAAAGAGGCGACGATGATCTTGATTTCCGGCCCAAGGTCCACAGACAGGGCAGCAATATGCTCAAAGCCCTGTTCAAGGACAACAAGAGCAGAAGCGAGGTCCGCGTATAATATGGCCATCAACATGGCACCCAATGATGTCATCTGTACTTTGCGTTTTGGTCTTTTCCCTCAGCTCCAATGTTTCGCATTTGCTTTCGCGCTCTGGCCTTGACAATACCTTCTTGGCTTACATACATTTTGCATCGAGACTTTATCTCACCGGGGCTTTTATCATTCAGAAATTAGGAAAGGGATCTACAGGTGGATGGTTATTGGATATACTTTCCTCCATCTTTCTTGCATTATTGGCGTTTCGACCCTGGTTGGGTCATGACAGTTTAGATGAGAACAAGATTTACATTGAACTTACAGGAGTATCTCAGTTTTTTTCTCATCAAAATCATATTTTGAATTCCGATGAGATTTTCTACAGTCACTAGATAGCAGCAAGATTTTGAATACAATCACCTGACTTCTATTAGGCCAGTTTCGTGATGGCCGTCTTAACATTTGGACACATTCGCATATATTGTGATGTCAGATGAGGTGAAATACAATGCAATCGGGGCCGGTTACAGCTCCCGACGCAAACTCTCAACAGGCTCGACTGAAACAACCACAGTCTCCTTCATAGACCCTCCGCGGTAGGCATACGTAAACGTCCACCCGCTGGCGGCGCCGCCGTGGTTCCCGTCCTTGTCGACGACGACGATGCCGCTCGACACCTCGGGGTACTTGCTGACCATGCGCCGCACGGCATCCTCCGCCGCCTCCTTCGGCGCCATGCCCCGCCGCAGGTTCTCGACGGCCTGGTAGCACGGCAGGAAGCGCATCATGATGTCGCCGTCCCCCGTGGCGCCGCAGCCGCCCACGTCGCCGTCGACGTAGGAACCGGAACCCGTGATGGGGCCATCGCCGACGCGGCCGGGGACCTTGTGCGAGGCGCCGTTGGTGGAGGTGCCCGCCGCCATGGAGCCGTCCTGGTGGATGGCGATGAGGGAGATGGTGTCGTGGGAGGCCTGGCGGGTATCGATCCTCGTTGCGAGCTGTCTCAGGGGAGCGTAGGGCCCGCAGGAGGCCTCGGGGTCCGGGGAGACGTTGAGGCGGTAGTTGGGCTGGCAGCTGGCGGCGCGCCAGGACGTGCACTTCTCGAGGGAGGCCGGGGTGGTGAGGTCCTCCTCCACGAAGCCGTTCTGGACGGCGAAGGCGGTGGCCAGGTCGCCGGCGAGTAAGGTGTGGGAGGTGTGCTCGAGGACGGCCCGGGCGACGGAGGCGGCGTGCTTGACGCGGCGGAGGGCGGCGACGGCGCCCGACTTCATGGTGGTGCCGTCCATGATCATGGCGTCGAGGGTGGTCTCGCAGTTCTCGTCGGGCGAGCCGCCGAAGCCGACGCTGCCGTCGCACTGGTTGTCCTCGCAGGTGGTGCAGCCGATCTCGACGGCGTCCAGGGCCGTGACCGAGCCGTTGGACTTGTGCAGCGCGAGGAAGGCCGCGTCCGTGGCGGCGGTGAAGGGGCCGCCCCAGGTGTTGATGACGAAGGGGAGGGCCTTCGAGGAGGGGGCGGCCACAGTGAGGCCTGTGTGCGCCAATGCGAGGGGGAGGAGCTTCTGGATGATCATTGTGGGCGACGGGGATGCTTTCCTATTGAATTGGTCTCCTTTGGCGATGCAGCACGCGGGGAGAGGACGGAATAGACTTGGGCTCGCTCAGAAGCATGAGCGGCTAGTGAGGGGGATAGAGATGGCCCATGCAATTGTCTGGCTTGATTATCACCGCTACCTTCCTATCCAGGGATCACGCAGCTGGACGATAGAGCCCATGATCATCAGTCTGATTGGGCCCGAGGGGAGAGGTGTATTTTGCCGGATAAGAGAGCAATCTGTCATTCGAGGCAAAGACAAGCCCGGAGTTGTTGATTTGAGAGACGAGGAAACATTCGCTTGTAGTTGGACAGTGAGGGGTCATTCCCAGCGTGTGATATTGCTATGCCTCAGCCAGAACATGATTGAGGTTGAGGGTAGCCGTTTTACTTCCAGACTCAAACTGCTGTTTTGTCTGCAAGGCATGCTGGATCGCTTGTTAATCACAGTTGCATTTCCAGGGCCTCGGATTTTTCGGTGCTCGGACTGACCATTTGCGGTGGACGAACCTCGCTTCGAGGTCAACGTTCGACGTCATCTCCGGCTTCACGTCACATTCCACCACCCAAATGCCGCCCCTAGCTGCCAGCCCTAAATAAAGGTGCTCGGACAATACAGAGATCCATCCTATGCAGGGCGCTTACGCTCTAATGCAGCCCACTTATGGTTAACTAACCCAGTCTTTATCATCACGTCCGTAAACTCCAAATCGCCAAGAGCTTCCTCGGACTTAAGCTTACACTGGCCGGAACCTCAACCAAGAGAAAAAGTATATAAATGAAAGGCAATATTCAGATAAAATGAAGAAGAAATACAATCATCTGCATCAATTGACTACTCTTGACTGTTCCTCCTTCAGGAATTCAAAATCTAATATACCTGCTTCATCACCAGATCCATCACCATCTTCCCACTTACACGCTTCCACGCTTGCAAGACATCATGACCACCCCAGTCTGGTTCATCACCGCCGCCTCCTCCGGCTTCGGCCGCGAAATCGCCCTCCAGGCCCTCCAGCGCGGGCACACCGTCGTCGCCACCGCCCGCAACGCGGACCGCATCGCCCACCTCCGCGACGCCGGCGCCCACACCCTCGCCCTCGACGTCACCGCCGACCCGGCCACCCTCAAGGCCGTGGCCGACGACGTGATCGCCCGCTTCGGCCGCGTCGACTACCTCATCAACGCGGCGGGCTACATCCTCGACGCCGCCATCGAGGAGGCCACCCCCAAGGAGATCTTCGACGCCTTCAACACAAACGTCTTCGGCGCCGTCGCCACCATCAAGGCCTTCCTCCCCCACCTACGCGCCCAGCCGCCCCTCGACAACACAGGAACCAGGGCCACCCTCGTCGCCTTCGGCAGCCTGGGCAGCTGGATCGGCGGCCCCACCTACGGCGTCTACGCCATGACCAAGTGGTCCTGCTCCGCGCTCATGGAGTCCCTCGCCGCCGAGGTCGCCAGCTACGGCATCCGCGCCACCGTCGTCGAGCCGGGCTACTTCCGCACGGGGTTCCTCAACCCGGGCGCCAAGGTCGTCTCCAAGGAGCGCCTGCCCGCCTACGAGGACCCGTCATCGGCGGCGGGTCAGGTCCGCGCCGCGCTGCTGACCACCGACGGCAACCAGCCCGGCGATGTCGTCAAGGGGGCAAGACCATCGTGGACATCCTAACGGGCACTGGTGTCGCCGAGGGGAAGAAGCTGCCCGTGAGGATCGTCCTCGGGACGGACTGCGAGGAGACTATTCGCGGCAAGATCAAGCAGACCGAGGGTATCTTGGAAGAGTGGAAGGATGTCATCCGTGGCACTGACTATTAGTGTGCGAAACACGAACGGTAGTCGAGAGTATATATGTGATAATTCATGAAAAGGGGGGGGGGGGGACTTACCTAATGTTAGCATACACGAACGGATATATAAAGAATAAAGCGTGTCTTTCAAGTGTGTAGTAACCAATTTTGATAATTCATAATATAACTCTCCTGTATATCCACAGTTCGGAACCAACCTTCATACCATGTTTATGGCCACCAATAACCTGCTGAAGAAGCAAACATACAAGACTCCAAGCGTCAATTTCGTATAGGACTTTGTTCGTGGCTATGTCGCCTTTTTTTTTTTTTTGTTGAGAATGTGATTTATACAAAAACATAACTTAGTTATTTTCGTTGCTCTTCACGCATGTGTTTGCGCCCTTCTCAAGGGGTGCCCCTCCGTATTAAATACCCAGTCGTCCAGGCTGACGAGGCTCGACTCGGAGAAGATCAAGTAAAAGTACTTGAGGGTCTCCGCCGTCCAATAGCTGTCCATGGAGTCCAGCTTGCCGGCCGCGTCCTTGTCAGTCTCGCTGTCCTTGTCGGTGGTCTTACCCTCCTTCTTTTCCTCCTCCAGTTCCTGGGGGTCTTCTCTTCCTTAGGGTTGACATCGCGCACTGCGCTATTTGCCAACTTAGTCCTGGTCAGCTTGTCGATGGCCTGCCACATATCCCAGGCCACGTCCCGCCAATGCGAGTTGCCGGTGGTTCGGAACAAGATGAAGACACTCTCAATGGCTTCAGGGCGAAGGAGGTAGCGAGGGTCCGTAATGCGCGTGATGCCCTTGGGAAGACGCTCTTCCAGGATGGTCTTCTTCACGTCTCTGCTTGACGTCTGCTTAATGATACCCTCGTGCCACTTAGAGTCGTCCCAGAGACAGGGCTCCAGGGAAGGGCAGGACCTGAAGTAGAGCGACTCGGGCATCACGCCCGAGATCATGCTCGAGTAGGCCCAGGCGCACCCGGTAGTAAGCTTGGCACCGGTAGCGACCTGGGATTCGTTCGCCAGCAAGCGCCCGCCGAGGGCGAACATACCACCCGCGGAGCATGCCGTGTGGGAGGCGGTGGTGTCGAGCCTAATCTCTGGGGAACCGTCCTTCTTGTTCTTGACCGACTGGGCAGACCCCGAGAAGAGAATATCGTCACCGTTGGGGGTCATGGGCCGGTAGATAAGGTGTTTCATAATGGCCTCGACGCTCTTGCCATACATGTCGCCGTAGACGCCCTGGGTGTTGCCCAGCAAAGCTGTCATCTTGATCAGGTACTCGTACAAGCTGTCGGACGTGGCACCAAGAGAGTAATCCTTGGCGAGGTCTACCTTGCCCTCAGCAGGCGAGGTGCCGTGAGCCCATAGACCCGGGATCTTGGTGGTCATCTGCGCCTCAGCAAACATATCGGTGATGCGCTGGATAGCGTCGTAGTATTTGGGGTCATTGGTCAAAAGGCTCAGTCGGGTGAACTCCAGGAACAGAGAGCCCAACTCGGAAACAAGTAGGAAGGAATCGTCCTGCTTCGTGCCCTGGGCGGCAGCCTTCAGGTTCCAGCGGGCGATGGGCAAGTGTTTGGGGGTGTCGAAGGCCTTGTACAACATGTCACCAACATCGCGGGCCTTCTTGATCAGGCGAGGGTCGGCGCTGAGGTCGTAGGCAGAGAGGAGTCCGCCGAGGAATCGGATGTTGGTCTCGAAGATGTTGACCTCCTTCAGGTTGGTACTCTCAAAGGTGATCTCGCGATCGATGGCATCAACGGCCTGGTTGAACTCGTCGACGAAACCCATGATCCAAAGAGTGTCGAGGGAGTCGACCAGGGTGGCACCCCATCCGCCGAATGTATCCTTTTGCTTGCCGGTGACAGGCGTGACCTCATCGCGCAACCACGCATGGTGCTTGTATGTCGACCAAGCACTGACAAATGCATCCTTGATGGCATTTCGACGGCTCTCCTGGCTGGATCCACCAGTATAGAACTTGGCCTGGACACGAGGCAAGGAAGCGGTTGGTGGTTCGGGGAGCGGTCGGTAGGACTCGACGGGGTTGTGGTATTCGACTTTGCGCCAGAGATACGTCTTGTCAGGCTCTGGTATCGGGACGGGGGCGAGGGGCTTCGGCAGGCCATGCGACCCAGCGCTAAAGTTGATGTTTAGGAGGGAGCTGTGAAATACGTAGAAGGTGGTGACGATGGCGAGGGCCACCACCAGCCATCTCGTCCTCCCTAACGCCATAATGGAAGCCCGCTATGGCTTGCGGCGGACAAGGGGTTGAGGACGGCGACAGTCCACGAAGCGGAATGGAAGACGTATGTCGAGATCAGACTGGTAGCAGGGAACATATAAGGGAAGAGACGCAATTGGAAATGGTGAATATAAGAGAAAATATGGCAAAGGAAGGAATGACGATGGAGGCGGGAGGGATGCGTCGAGGACCAGATGGATGCCAGGCCTGTGAAGGGGTCGAGCACTGCCAGCGATCAAATGGTGCTTTCCCCTTGTACCCAGAATTATTCCGCTGTGCCAAGTCCCAACTGGCCAATGCCGCGCTAGACTTAGAGGGGCCGGTGGGGGGCCATCGAGTGCTGCGGCTGCTCTTGATCAGGGGCCTGGTTCTGCCAAACGTGTGTCAAGTGTGTATGGACGAGGTCGTTTTGCCAGGATTCAGCTCCAGATAGTTCTTGCTCGGGTGCCTGTTCGTGCTCTTGTTCTACGGCCAGCTGCGAGGAGCAGTTACGCGATGTAGCCAACATCACAAATCGCACAGGCGTGAAGCCGCGCGGCAGGATCTTTTTAGGGGTCCTTAATTGGGGCTTTTTAGGGGTCCTTAATTGGGGCCCCTGCTAGCGAGACGTCGGTAACAGGTAACTGTGACCTCACCGGGCAGCTGAACGAGGCACTTATCGATTACGGACTCTGCGTTTCCAATGGAGAGAAAAGAGTGTCTTATTTTTTGTCTGACTGGTTGATAGGGCAGTTGCGGCAGGCTACTTCCAAATAGTCTAGGATCTACGTTCTCTCGTTCTCTCCATCTGCGATTTGTATCCACAGTTGCATGCGCAGTCGCGTGTCTCTTCACATGCCTCTTCTCTCTTATTATCCGACAGCCCGTTGATAATGAGGTCACAGCAACTGCGTTTCCGTTACATTGCCTGTAGGGCTGTAGGGCGAGGATCCAATTGTAACTTGATTGGTACCTGTAGCTATTGACTTGATCCTCGCTTGCTGGAATTCCTCACTTCCTCGCTAGACGACCACCGATTTTTGTTTCTCTCCTATACGTGTACTTTTGCATCTCCAACACCAGATACTCGTGTTCTTCTCTCCCTTTCCCGTAGCCAATTCTCAGGGATCAAGTTTAAGCCATTACTATGAGGACATATGATTCTCTTGGCCCCATCAGCCCAGCTGTCTAGCCCTCGCCATGAGCCACGCAATCTCATGCGCTCTCGCCCCAATCTCGCTCCATCTGGCCTGCTTCCTCATCGGCACGTACTCGCCGTGCATCAGCCGGTAGTTGCAGGCGTCGCACATCCTCTGCTGGTGGAATCTCCACTTGTCGCTGACGCGCTGCATCCAGAAGCACGGGTCCAGCTCGTCGTCGGCGAGCTTGCGCTGGCATCGCGATCGCAGATCCATCGACATGCAGCCACAGTCGAATGTGTAAGTGTTCCAGTTGCACATGGCTGACGACTTGTCCTGTTGCGTTTTGTTTTGTTGCCTTTGCTTTTGTCGTTTCGAACCGGTCCTTTCGTTCTTTTGGGAATCCCCGTTCTCTTTTGGTCTCTTTCTGGGTCCTGGCTGTCCTCGGCTGGGATATGTTAGTGTTAATAGATGTGTGCGTAACGGCGTAGGTAGGTAGGTATCTGTCCTACCTTTCTAATAGTGATGTCCTTCGTCGAGACTGATCTATTCTGAGCAAGAAGGTGGGATGAACTCATCTGATATTGAACAACCTGGGGAAGAAGGGCCAGCTCAACTTCAAATAGGGCCTCTGCTCCCACACAAAGAGGGCCGTGGCTTTCTCATGCCATCGATAGCGTCCCGCTCGCGGATGCAAGTCTGCCTGTTGCCTGCCCTAATGCCCGTCGAGATTCTTGTGTCACGGCAACAATGCTTAAACGCATCCACTGGTACAGACCTTACGTGCTGGCATCCCCTGTCTATTCGCTGCCTGTCTTTCTTTTCTTTTTCACATGAGACTGTAAAATATTTTGGGTTTCGTTCACATCTCTCGCTAGATTTGTTTGCGTGGCAACCCTCGAGTTCGTCCTGAAGTGAGTAACTCCCAGCCTATCCGGGAGCGGCTCCTCAGATAGAGAGAAGACAAGAGGAGAGAGAGAACTGTATAACCATACTGGAGAAGTCATTAGGCACTCTATGTCTCAAAGCTTTGTTCCACTCACACCCATCTTCTATTTTATTTAGTCTTATCCAGCCGACCTCCGAGCCGCCAGGTGTCACCGTGTCACTGATTGCATTGCCATTGGCACATCGCCACCGGCCAGGAGCAGGCGAACCAGTATAGATGCCTGATTATATGATAAAACAGGCTGGGCGCGTATACCCGCAGACAGTCTCGGGCAGCCAACAGCCCTGCAACATAGGTTAAGAATCACGCTTGGGTTCAAGTTGGACAGCCCAGAGAAGCCCCTCAATAACAAAATTGAAAACTCACCTACCCTTGTTCATTTACTGCCCAATATTGTACTATTCAGTCTTCATCTTACCCTCTCTATCAAGCAATGTACGTACCGTCTGTTTGGCCTCTTAGTAGTGAAAGCAGGAGAGCATAACCACCTTGATCCTATGCCACCTTACTTTAAGCATTCATCCCGACGGGTTTTTAAGCGTCTTATTGAATCCCCTTGCAATCCTCTTGGAGGATAAATCAGACCGTCCCGTCTCCCAAGTCCAGACCCTCGGTCGCCGTTTCGCATCTCAGTTTCCCCAAACAAACACATCCCTGCCCAGCTCCATGATCCCCCTTCCACCAATCGGGTCGGAAATCCCACGAAACACAAGGATCCCCGAAACAAGCCCAATGCATTTACCCGCAATACCAAGACTGGGATCCTTCCAGATTGGTAAAAACCACGGAGCTTCAACTGGGACGCATTCTTTTGGGAACCCTGGCTAGAGGCTTGGTATATAAGAGAGTTTCGGGGCCCAGAATGGCGGCGACGGGAGGAAGCACCCTTGTTTGGCCCTCTCAAGTCACCACCCGAGACTCTTGTGAGACGACCGTCCGATATCCACCATGAAACTGTCGCTACCCATCTTCGCGCTCCTGCTCAACGCTGTTGCCGGCCAGCAGCTTGCCTTCCCCGGCGCCGAGGGTCTCGGCCGCTATGCAAAGGGCGGGCGCACAGGTTCGGTCTACAAGGTGACGAATCTCAAGTAAGAAGCTTTCCATTCCGGATGAACGGTTGATTCTAGATGGCTGAGAAGAGAAACTTGTCAGTGATTCCGGAACGGGGTCGCTTCGTGATGCCGTATCGCAGTCCAACCGCATCGTCGTCTTCACGGTTGGAGGCGTCATCAACATCTCCTCTCGGATTGTCGTCAAGTCCGGCGTCTATATTGCCGGCCAGACTGCCCCCGGAGGTGTATGTTCCTTCCCCCTTCCCCTTTCGAATTTCTCCAGCCTGAACTTACAGATTCTCAGGGCATCACCGTCTACGGCGATGGCTGGTCTTGGTCCGATGCCAACGACTCCATCGTCCGCTACATCCGCATCCGCATGGGCAAGGGCGGCACCTCGGGCAAGGACGCCATCACCATCGCCTCAGGCGCTCGCATGATCTTCGATCATGTTAGCGTCTCGTGGGGCCGTGACGAGACCTTCTCCATCAGCGGTGATGCCGAAGACGTAACTGTCCAGAACTCCATCATCGCACAGGGTCTTGAGACGCACTCCTGCGGTGGCCTCATGCAGACCGATGGCGGCATCAGTCTCTTCAGAAACCTCTACATTGACAACAAGACCAGAAACCCCAAGGTCAAGGGTGTCAATGACTTCCAGAATAACGTAAGAATGCAGACACTAAACTATAGAACAACATATAAACTAACATGGGATCATCCAGGTCGTTTACAACTGGGGTGGCGGCGGTGGCTACATCGCCGGCGACAGCGACGGCCAAAGCTACGCCAACATTATCAACAACTACTTCATCTCCGGCCCTTCAACCTCCGTCACTGCCTTCACCCGCGGCAACGCCAACTTCCACGCCTGTAAGAATCCCTCTAAACCCCCAAAACCCAATCCGCCTCGCCAGTCAGTAACAAACAGCTAACAATACAAAAACCGTAGACGTCAAGGACAACTTCTACGACTCCAACAGGAACGGCGCCCTCGACGGCTCCGCCCTCTGCGAGAAGGACACCTGCTACTCCAGCATCGACTTCCAGGCCTCCCCCTACAACTACGCCGCCCCCTCAAAGCTCTACACCGCCACCGAGGCCGTCCCCGTCGTCCTCAACTCCGCGGGGGCCACCTTCCCCTCCCGCGACGCCGTCGACACCGCCCTCGTCGACCAGGTCCGCTCGTACGGCACCAAGGGCGCCCTCATCTCCGACGAGGCCTCCGTGGGCGGGCCCGGGACCATCAGCGGCGGCACGTCCCCCACGGACACGGACGGCGACGGCATCCCCGACGCGTGGGAGTCGGCCAACGGGCTCAACCCCAACGACAAGTCGGACGGCATGGCCATTGCGTCTAATGGGTACACGAACCTGGAGAACTATGTCAACTCTCTGGTGTCTTAGGCTTTCCAACTCTGTTGCGTTTCGTTGTCAATCATTTGTTTGGAAGTGTACATAGTTGAAGATAGGAATGAATGGGAATGATTTTCAGAACAAAAAAGTGTCTCAAAGGTATCTATAGGGTACTATACTCTGACCCTTGCCTCTGGGCACTTATTAAAACTACGTGAACTATCCTATGTGTATTGTCCAAAACAGTCATCCAATATTAAAAACGCTCAAAGCGACCGAATGCATCAACGTAAGTGATGGGTGGGAATAAAAGACTAAAAAGAATTTTTCCAACAGAAAAACATAAATCATCATGCTTCCTGGACGCCTTGCTTTCCCGTCACATCGAGACCCGTTACGCCACCCGCCGGGGCTGCGTGGAACCACCGTTTTCTTTCGGCTTCTCCGCCTCCTTCTCCATCTCCTTCTCCATCTCCTTCTCCTTTTCCGGCTCCTCGACAATGAGCGAGACGAACCGCTTCGCCTTCTGGGAGAGACGCTCCTTATCCGAGTCCGACCCCGTGCTCTTTTCGGGGGACAGCTGCCCGGTCGTCCTCTTCTGCTCAATGTGCTTCATCGCGTCTCCCGTCAGTTCCTGGCGGTTCATGAGCTTCCAGACCTCCTTCTTGCGCGTCTTGCGGTCTCCGATGGTGATGATGAGCCCCGCGGTGATGTTGCAGGTTATGCTGACACAGAGGATCACCGTGGTGATGGCAATAGGCCTGACGTGATAGTCTATGCCCCAGGTACAGGCGCCCAGCGAGATCTGCAAGCACGAATGGCAGTCGAGGAGAATGACGATGGCGATGAGATAGTCGATCGGGAAGGCGTAGTGCGTGTTCGTCTCGTTGGGTTTGTAGAAGCTGTGGGACTTGGCCAGCTTCGTCTGGTGGTGATACAGCTTCTGCTGCTGAGCGTACGTCAGCGGCGTATCCTCGTACACCTCAATCCCTGACCTGGCATCCTCGACGTCAACGTCAACAATGTTGTTTCTCCGGGTATGGGGATCCTGCTCGCTCTCGCTATCCGAGTCTCGCGAATCGACAGTCTCGGGGCTCGTCACCTCCGGGAGCTGTGCTGTAGTGGAATCGGGTGCGGCATCTTCGGGCTGCTGCTTAGGCTCGCTCTTCTGCCACCACCACTTGCGTTTGGGTTTAGGTCGACCTTTTGCCTGCGCTTTCTTGACGATGCGCGCGTAGTGGACAATGTAGATCATGTGGTAAGTATCAATGGCTCTGAACGGAGCCAGTCCGTCACCCATGATGGCAAAATGCGACAAGCACGCTGTCAATGATATGGATGACATACAATTGCTTGTCACCAACGTAGATCCACCCGATCAGAAACAATACCCAGGCCAAACCAAAGAGGGTGATCAGTGTCCCGTACAGGGTGACCAAGAACCCGAGCGGGCGTCTCACGTACTGGCCAAAGCCCTTCATAGAACGTTTGAATCTCGATCGCCGTGAGTGAAGCATATGGCGGACATGGTCGTCTAGTTCCCACTTCTCGTCCTCTGTCCATCCTTCTAAGCTGGCGCCGTGTGGGAGAGCGGCGTAATGTGAATCCGTGAGTCGCGACGAGATGGTGTTTGAACGGTCCAATTGAGGAGGCCCCTGGTCTTCGGCCATGTCAGTAGGCTCGATCCTTTCCCCTGGAAGTATCCCAGGTGGTTCCGTGGCAGTTACAGGTCTTGGCAGTCGTGGGTCAATATCATTTCGGGATAGGTTGTAAGTTGGCCGGCGGTTAACCCAGCTGCCAAGATCGGGAATGAAGAGTGAATTCTGGACGTTTGTGAGGGTGGAAAGGGTCTGGATCTCCGGGTCTTGAAACATGTTAGCAATTTAGTCCGAGGAAATACAGCAAACAAAGGATATTGCAGAGAAGCCGGGAGGGGGATTTACCAATTGTGTCAAGATAGTCAACCAACAATTCATCATACTCATCATCGACATGACTATTACGGTTCCCGCGACGGGATGGGGGCGATGGTGCGTTGGCTGTTTCCACGTCTGATGTATCTTGCCCATCCTGGCGCTTGCCAGGCTTGAATAAGCGACTGACCGCACGCATGCGTCTCAACATCGGGCCCTGGGAAGGCATCTCTGGCGATGTCCTCTGCCGGCTCAAATTCTGCTCTGGTAATGAGCGAACTGGCGACAGGGGCTCGTCCTGAAGACCCAGCTCCTCCATCGTTGGCCGCGCCCCTTCTTCGGTGAGTCGGGGCATCGAGATCTGGGGTGCCCGCCTGGAGGCACGGCCTAGGTGCGAAGACTCCGGGGCCATATGAGTACGCTCGGGCTGCGATATGCTACGTGGACGTCCGGAAAAGTCATCGTTTCTATGGCTGGTACCCCGATTTCCACTGTCTGCAAGCGATCGGAGAAAGTTGTTTTGTTCCACGATACTGTTAGGTCTCGAGCTGGTCGACGAACCGCGCCGGCGAATGCGAATGCTCGGTCGGCGGGAGCCAGGCGTTAGAGGCTCGTCGGATGCGTAGACGCCCGAGAAGCCCGGGAAGCCTGAGGATGAGGTAGGCCGCGATCCCTGTTGGAAGGAGGGTGTGTCGCGCAATGGGGGGAAGTATTCGGTAGGGCCAACATCACTCCTCGCGGAGGGAGTCGCGGGCTGGAGGGATACTTGCGACGGCGATGGGCTCAGGCCTTGGTGCTGTGCTGTCGAACTCTCGCCTGGGTTTGGGGCGAGGTAGCCGGTGGATGCGACAGGGCCGATGGGCGGGAGGCCGATGTCTGCAGCCTCGTCGGCTGGTCTCTTGTTGGAAGCCATTGAAACTGCAGATGCGGCAACAGTGCTACTCGCCTCCGCAGCACAGGCGGGAGCACCAAAGGATGGAAAACAAACAGCAAATATTGAAGTTGAGCGAAGGGGGTGGAGATTGGATGGAGGTTACTAATGTAGCAGAACCGCCGGTACTTGGCGACTACAAGCTGTGAGGTGAGGTACGCCAAGCGAGGCTAACTGCAGCGGCAGATGGTGTAATGGTCGGTGGCTGTAGCTTGCGCATGGCCGCCGTTGATTGGCTTCTGCGCCGCCGGAACTTGGCCCAGGCCCCTGCCGCGCTTTACGTCACAGGGCGCTCGCGGACTCGTGGTGGCTGTCCGTGGAAACTTTGACCGAAGTACCTGCCAGGTATCCCCCGAATTTCCGGCTTCGCCGCAGCAACTCGGTCTCGGATCGAGCATCATTCATCGAGGTAGGGGTCTGGCTGTGGTTGTGCCATGATTCGCAGGCTCTACTTTAATTCTTGCATGAGCCTCTACCACTGGCTCTCATTGCATCCTATCGCGCCGCAAACCAGCGCTGGATCCCAGTGCTATTAACCTTGATCTTCTCCTTGCATGATCTGCTAGCCGCAAGAGTCATGAGTTGTTCACCCGGTGACCTCATCGCAATCACCCACGATGCAGAGGCGGCCAGGTATGTGATCAAGGACATCTGGCCGCCACCTCTGCTTATTGCGCTATTACCATCATCCGTCTGCTACGTGCCACAGCCGGCAACACACTGGACTCCGAACAAGCCTTGCCCAGCCCTCAGCAGGGGCCACGGGCTTCCGACGTACCGAAAGGCCGCACGGCCCCACTGTCGCTGCGGCACGCTAATTGATTGATTGATTGCATGCAACCAACAGTTGTGAATTCAGAATGGTTGTCAGCGTGCCAACGGTTTTTGTCATCAACCCAGAGCATGACAAATTCCACAACAATCAAATACACGCCGAAAAAGTATCAACATCAGGTGTACCAATGAATATCTGCTCCCCTCTTCATTGTGTAACCAGACTACACATCCCTGCAACCATTGAAACTGCCATCCTACAGCTCCCACCAATGACCCCAGCAAGTGGTTTGTTTTGGTGCCGCCGTTGCCTTGCCAGAAGACCTTATGCCTACCAAAACAAACAGCGAGATTTTTCTTGCTGACTAAATTTCATATTTCCTTAGCGCCGTGGCCAATCTTCTCACTTGAAACGATATCTCGAACCCTAACGCCACGAGTTTTCCTTTCCTATAAACATTTCGTATAAACCTTAAGTTCAAGATTAATTTTAACTTACGAATCAGTAGCGCTCTGCCATTAGCAGCAGTAGCACATACGAATCCAATTTCCTACGGTTGCTCGTATGAAAACAATACACATTTGAAATCATATAGACGAACAGATCATTAGTACCAACCAGATTTAGAGAAAGATGACCTTCGTAGGGGAATTCAAGGTCAGTGAGCGGTATTTGGGAGCGGTTTCGAGGAGAAACTCAAACCGGAGACTTTTCATGCCGTGAGATGGTGTGGGTGTTGCCGCATCCTCCGAGGGAAGACGACTAGGCTGTGTGTCATATGCTGTTCCTTAGCAGCTACCATTCTACACTTTCCGAGCCCTTGTATAGGACCTACCTCGATGCGAAGCTTTCAAGATCGCAAGGCGACCCATGAAGGGAACGGCAAGACAGCATCCAACCCAACACAGTGGAATAAAGCAGCGGCTTTGCCATTGCCAAGCGGCTCTGCCCAAAGCCAAGCTTAAATCGTGAACCCACCAATCGTTCATGCATGGGCCATCTTAAAAAAGTTGCTCGTTCCCACACGTTCAGCTCCGGCCCGTCATGATTGGACGCCAAGGCTCAACCACATGTTGAATCCGCTCAGCAGCCTGTCCTCCGCAGACCTGAGCATCACCGTAGCGCTGATTGATAACCCCAAGCCACAGCTGCCTTGCGCTCGTTGGACACTTGGAATATTACACAAATCGCAAGGCCGGACGAGTTCACGACCCGGACGCCGTGCCACAAACTCAGGGTTCCTCACGGGCAAGGCCGTCCTCCAAAGGCAAAACCTTGAAACTTTTACATAATGCCATTCTCACGTCCTCTGTGTTTTTTTGCTTAGCGAATTGTAAAATATGGTCAATTCCCATCGGACCTCGCCTGCTTCCGCCTTGAATGGATCCGAACCCCCAGCGCGCGTAGACCCACTGCCCTTGGGTAAGGCCGAGTTTCTGAGATGGATTGGTCTAATTTGTGAGCACGGCACCCAGGGCATGAAAGGTGTGATTACTTCATGGCGAGTGGAATAGCTTCTCGCGGCGCAATAAATACTTGGTCGTCCCCCTGTTATCTGAATTCCGATCTTGTCGGCCTAATCCTGATTCCAACTGAGAACGACATACTCACCTCGACGACTCACCAAGTGTAAACACGGAAGGATCATGAGTGTGATGAACCGGGTAATACGACACCGTTTACCCAAGGCAGCTGGCGTAAAGGGGCATCAGCCAAGGTCAGGACCATGAATCGTCTACGCACTTTGGAATATTCGTTAGCCCCGAAATATCTCGATCCAAACAACGCCATTTCGACTCGCTCCTCACACATTCGGCCAAGATGCTATTACAGTTGGTTCATTTGGCGTCTCCAGCTTCAGTCCATCTCGCGACTATCCGTGAACGTAAAACCAGTCGCCAAACGGCTTTTTCACCAATGCGGCTACTCTCCCGTCCGCTACTCTCACCAACACTTCACAGATTGGCTGTTACGACGAATACCAGTTCGCCTCACTTGACGGCCCCACATCGAAAACGCTTTTTTGCAGATGTATCGAATCCTGATTTGATTGATATTCAAAAATAAACGGCTATATAAACGGCGGGCCGTGTGTTATTAGGCCATATATGGGGTATCATATTATATGATGCTACATTATTTACTTGACGGTTGCATTCCCCCTTCCACTACCTCTGGGTAGAAATAACAAGTCCAGCGACAGCGGCAGAAGTGAGGGTGGCCATAACACCTGAAACCAGGGCAGAGAAGGCAAGTCGAGAAACGTCACCACCTCGAGAAGGTGCCAGTTGGCCAAGAATACCGATCTGGATACCCAAAGAGCCAATGTTGCCGAAACCACAACAGGCATAGGTAGCAATCAGGTTGGATCGGGGAGAGAGCTCGGCGTATTCAGTGGATGTTGTCAACTTGGTGAAGGCAACATACTCGTTCTAAGAAAGGGTGTGTTAGGTATGGTCATCGAGTAGAGTACGTGACAACGGAAAAAAAGGACTTACGGTGATGATTTTCTCAGCAATGAGCTTAGAGACCAACAGAATGTCTCGATCCCTCTTCAGCTCCTGGTTACTTGGGTCAAAGTCCCTTCGAGGAACACCGAGGAGGAATGCGACAGGGTACAAGACGTAGCCCAAAATAGTCTGCAGGGTAAGCTGAGGGTCGTTGATATCGATGTATCCACCCCACCAGGTGAGCAGTCCATTGATGAGACCGACAGCGGCGATGATACACAGGATGGAAGCCATGATGGTTCCGGCAATCTTGATACCCAGCAGAGCACCATCAGCGAAAGCGTGGAGGGCGTTCTCGGCTCTGTGCTCGTCCTCATCGGGGATGACAACGCGACCAGCGGTGAGGGTCTCCTCAACTTCGGGGTATCGCAGCTTGGAGATAGCAAGGGAAGCTGGAATGGACATGATACACGAAGAAACAAGAACCTCAGGGTTCAGGCCCAGACCGATGTAGCCGACGAGGACGGAACCAGAGATGGTTGCAAAACCGCAGGTCATGATCTGGTGAATCTCGGCCTTGGTCATATGAGGAACGAAGGGGCGGACAAGCATGGCCGATTCACCCTGTCCGATGAAGGGTGTGGCAGCAGCGACCACAGCCTCGGCACCAGACACACCCAGCATCCAAAAGACGAAGGTGGCCATCTTCTTGATGAACCACTGCAGGAAACCGATGTAGTAGGACCTGGACGAGAGAGATGAAGAAGATGATGGCAGGAAGGACACTGAAGAAGAAGAATAGGTACTGGGAGATCTCTGGAGTAGTCAAGAAAGCAACACCATCCCTAGCAAAGCTGAGCAAGTCGCTGGCGCGGTCTGCAATAAACTTGAAGATGTCGTAACCAACTTGAGTGCGCAGGACGAAGAGACCAATGATATACTGAGCAAGCATGCCACCGGAGACAGTTCGCCAGTTGACGGACCTTCGGGCAGTGCTGGTAACCCAGAAGGAGAAGAGGATGAGGGCCATGCCAACCAAGCTGATCGCGCGATTGGCACGGGTGTTGTCTTCACTCTCTTCTGTGACGAAGGAGCCAACGAGGATGACAGCAACCGTCACGGCACCGCCAGCCAAGCTGCGCCACTTCTCAGGGACAAGGTCGTAGATCCTGACAGCGGTGTTGTGCCAGACCCATTTGATCGGGTTAGACACATAGCGGATGGGCACATAGAAGAAGATGAGGCGGAGAGTGATGGCGAGCCAGAGCAGGAAAGGGATAACCCAATTCTTGTCGTGTCGGTGAACGACAACGGAAGCAATCCACCACCCGGTAAAGAGAAGCAGGAGGAAAAGGTGGATGAGCTTCTTGCGATGACGGTACACGACCGCAAACTTGCGATTGGTCGCGCGGCTGGGTTCCTCCCCTGAAGAAGCAGCTTCACGAACTACACCGGCCTTTTCATGGTCGCTATAGTCGGGAGGTGTGCCGGGAGTGGTAGATGGCACCTTGGTGACCTTCTCCCCTTCAGTTTCCTTCTTGGGCGTGGGCTCATGGTGGTGCTGGAGAGGCACGTGAGGGGCGTCGGCCGTTGTGCCAGTCGTGTAGAGGATGTCGTCTGGTGCTTGCGCACTAGGCGCGTGGTTCTTGTGGGCATGATGATGCTGGTTCTCAGCATCAAGAGCCGGGTCAGTGTGTGGCGTCGTCTTGGTATCGGCCATTGCGAAGGCGAGGTAGGACAAGGCCTGTCCAAAGGGTATATTCTAAGACAGGAGGCGGGGACCAAGTCAATGGCTGCTTGCGCTATGCTGCCCCAGGGCTTCTATGGTTGAACAGAGAGCTGGGTGAACCAAGAAGAAAAATTCCTGCGGAGACGCGACAGACAGGGCGAATATAAGGCCCTTTTTTCACCCGCCCTTATCTTTGGTCTGGGGTGGGAGCGTTTTGGGGGATCGGCTGTGCCGAAGGATGCAACGCCGGATCGTTGCCCAGGTCTACTAACACCACATCTACCCACTTTGCAGTTGGTATCCACGACAAGACGCAAATTAAGAACAGAGTGGGTTCCCGGGACGAGAGTGGTGTGGCGCTGAGGATATCTCGGAGAAAGGGTTCAAGGCTAATTATGGCAGAGGAAGCCGTTGAGGCAGCATTAAGAGATAAAGCAAGAGGCAAGTGGCGAGGGCCGCGGTCCAACTTTAAACGTAGAGCTTGGCCACAGCATACCAGAGCTGACCTTCCTCGCCTTTGCGGTAGGTCAGCACCGTGGAAGGAGGTACGATAGCAAATGGCTTGGATGCACCTTCCCCCTCCGTCAATGGCAATGGCCAATTGCCTTGGACAGCCGGGCAGGGAGCTCTTTCCGCCGGTACCTTGTCTCTTTCCCGTTACCCACCAGGTCCCTCTGTGCATCCCTCAATCATCTCTGTTTCTTATCGAGATGCCCAGTGTCAGCTAAGATGAGAGTCTCGTCTCAGGGTCTCTCGGCCCTGCGCCGTTATCTTCCTCTTCACGTGAAATTGCCCTTCCGGAAATGGCCCCAGATCCCTCGTTTTTTTTTTCTCGACGCCCACATCCATAGTGTGTCGTGTGTCCCAGCTTTCGCGGAGCCCTGGTCAGGATGGGGTTGAAAAAAAAGTCCCTGTGATGGGGAAACCCTGGTCAAGCCTGGCACAGGTGCGTCGGCCACGCAGCCCCGAAACGGAATAGCAGCGCCTCTCGTGTCATGGCACTCCGCTGCGACTTTGGCCGTGGAGGTTTTCAATCGTCGTCCAAAGGCATTCTCACTGTGCACTGAAGGTTTAGATAGGCACGAGACCACAGTGCGATCGGCCTGAGAAGAAACGACGCTTGCAAGTGGTGCTACGGGGCGATGGAGGGAATGGCGTGCCTCGTTGGCCATCTCGAAGCCTTCGATGCATGATGTCCCACCCACACTTCTTTTTTCTTTCTCTTGCTCTTCCTCGCCGTCTGCTGGTGCTCCGTGCCGCTCGCGTCAGTGATAAAGCCCCAGCAGCCAAACCCCAGAAATGGGCCTGCTGCCAGCCAATGGCATGCCGCTACCAAGGCTTGGTCAGAATTTTAGTTGTTTCCCTTGAGCAGCTACTTTCGGGAGGCGCTCGGCGTCTCTAGTGTCTGACTTCCCGTTCGGGAAGGACAATGTAACCAGCAGAGAGACTGGACCAATCAGCACCGGTGAGTTTGGTTCGACGACTGGGGGCGTGGGACTAATGGCAGCGTATCTTGTCAGTTGGTATCTCCAGGCCTAATTGAGAAGCTTTTAGTGGCCATTTTGTTCTACAGGTTCAATTATCTCTGGTCCAGTCCCTTGATAGGCGTGTTCCTATCAAGCTCGAGCCTCCAGGTCTCATATCTCCATTGATAATTGATATGCGACTGATGGTCCGGAGTTCTTGTTCAAAAGAGCCAGTGCCAAGACCACCGGGCGCTGATCTGACGGCCGACTCTCCAGAGCTCCAGAGGCAAGAAACGGGGATGATAAGACAAAGACATACTCAGGCCAATAGGCACAACCAGCGGCCATATGACCCTGATCCCTAGCACTTGCATGCATGGCTCCAAGCCAATCCTTTCAAGGGCCTCCTTTGGACCTCGATCCTTCAGATGAGCCGAGTGATTGAGATACTCAGCCCATGGCCCAATCCCTCTCCTCCATCTTACTTTCTTGATCACCCGACAATTTGCCACATATGGACAGGACCGCTTATCACCACCCCAGACTCGTCGGCCTGGCCCCATCTCTTGGCACCTGCTTCCCTGTCCCACATAAGATAGCTGGTCTTACGTTTCGATATCAAATCAGCGTGGTGTTTGTGTCTCCAGCCGGAGCCAGACCCAGGTCAATCGAGACCGTGGCACGAGAGGAGAATGCCCCGGAGTGGCGCGCAGATGCGAACAAGCTCCATGCTTGCCGAGACACACGCTATTACGCCAAGCCGGACAACAGTCCCAGAAACTGAGTGAACAATGATCATTGACAAACTCGCCCATCGCCACTGGACAGTCTCTCCCGCCAACCCATGCACCCAAGATGATCCTTTTAGGTAGGTGGCTGAGGATGAACTTGGCACCGAGAGCGAAATGAATTCGTATGGCGGCGGACGCCGTTGGCAATAAGAGCAAGCCATGCTCGCGGGCAGAGGCCAGTTCTGTTCTGGCTGGCTCGCTGGCGCACTTTTGTTGATCTGCTTCAGCCGCATCGAATTCATGCATTCACATGTACATGGAACCGTAGCTTGGCGTCAATAAAGGTAATCGGATCGGCAGCCCCTCCCATATCGAACACCGCCTTCGTTGCCAGATACGTGTGCAAACAAGCCTTCAGGTGCGACCTTCCATGCGTCTGATAATGCGGAGAGATCCTGGGGACGCGTGTGGCTCCCACCATCCATGTCAAGCCCACTAGCTAGGGAAGTAGTCGAAGCAGCTAAGATGCCTACGTACACACCACCATTAACCGTAGATTTGTAGTTCATACTGATTACAGGGTATAAGATAAAGTAAATGGAAGATGGATAAGTATACGTTGTCCTATCGGGGCCGTTATCTGATACGGACATGGATAAAGCTGGGAAACACAAAAGAACCGATAAACTCATTACACTCCCCCCCTTTCTCCCGCTTAAATCTAATAGTTCCTTCCGATTTTTCGCTCCTCGCCGGATTCCGAAGATGTTGATGCTTCTTCCCACTTGGCTCTACCCACCACCGCTTCGAAAACGCCTGTTGTACTCCTCGACCGCGATCCCCAGCATCTTGTACAGGAAACCTCTCTCCCCTCCCCCTCCTACTGGTATGAAAGGACCATTGGCACCTCCGCGTAGTGTTAAACTTACGCCAGTACGCTCTTTGGCAATCGTCTGTACATCCTTGAGCGGCACATCCCATTCACTAGCCAGTCGCTTAGACCTGATGAGAAGAATGCGTGCAAAGGTAACCATGACTACCATATCCTCCTTTGGCAGTTCCAAGTGACCAATGTACTGCTCGTCAAAGTACTTCCCGTTGTCAACCTGTTTCAGCCAATACTGGCCCAACGCTTCACGGGCATTGTACGGTCGCACAATGCCGTCGTTCGGGATGAAACGTGGGTACCGCGTGCGCTCTAACTCGGACCCATCGAATACGGTCGTCGTATTGCGGATACCCTCACTGACATTGCTTGCCATATCCAAAACACCGACAGCAGGCTTCGTGGCAAGCCCAAGCACTCCCTTGCCGACTCCCTTGAAAAAGCCAAGGGCTCCCTCCTGCTCGGCGCCCTCCAGGGGTTTCCGCGCTAATCCACCGATGCCAGATGCGACACTGGTCAGCAGACTGTTTGTCCCGGCGGCCACCCCATAAAGTGCATGTTTAGGTCTGTTCCTGGCCCGAGTGATACGACGGCGATCCTGGAATTGCTTGTCGAGTGATGCAGCCGCGAGGCCTTTGCTCAAGCTACCCGTAAACTTGGAGAAACTGTCACTGAAACCAAAGACGGTCTTTTTAGCAAATGAAGCTGCTCCCTTGGCGATACCGATCCCAAACTCTTCAGGTCGATCCGAGAGAATGAGACCCTGGTATGGCTCGTAGAAGATGTCGGTGACACCGGATGAAATGTTGTTGAATAAGCCCACAGGGTTGCCGAGGAAATCCGCTGAACCCAAAATCTTGTGTATCTGATACATGACTTCCTGACTGTAGTGGTTGGAAATGTTCTGGATGAGAACTTGAGTCGAAACGCGCACATTGTCAAGAATGAGAGCGTTGAAGCGAATAGGAGCATCGTTGACGTTGCCAATCGCCATTGTCATAACGTTGAGGAAGAACATGATTGGGTTCCGAGTAGATTGCTGGTCTTCGGCATTAATTCTCTCTGTCCGCATGAAGCTCAAATCAACCTGCATCGGTTGAATATTGAGTACCTCAAAGTAAATGTCTTGTCCTGCTGCCTGCTGTGTAGGCTGGGGGATATCCAAATTCTCATCGCATAGCTTGCCCTCAGCCTCAATCGTCCAGCGCGCGCCAGGGACGTCGGAAAATTCCAGAAGAGCAAACACAAAGTCCTCGTCCAGGTCAATAGTCAACTGCTGCAGCAGGATAGTGGCATATTTGATATATAATACGCCATAGGAATCATCCTTAACTCGGCTGATCATCGCATGCAGCGAAGGGTGTGCATCAACTTCTTGCGCCTTTTTGGGAACCACGCTGGGGTAGACGATCATTGGGAAAATGCCGCCATACAGCTGGTTATCAATCTGGATCCATTTGACTGATAATGAGACAGTTTGAATCAGAGGGGAGTCACTGTACCGAAGCTGGATATCCTTGAAGGTGAGATATGCCAACTCCTTGAGCTGGGCGTTAATGAGGGAGATGCCCACACTGGCCAGCCTCAGCTGCGCACGGAAAGTGGCACCGGTGTCCTGATCCTTTACTTCGAACGCCTCCAGACCAGACTTTGTTCGCTCAACCGCCTTGGGTTTGTACATGCTCTTGCTTGCCCGGAAGTTACTGAGGATCATTGTTTGGGTGGGTCCGTCAGCAGCCACGTTGATGTCAATGATTTTTTGTTGTCCCTCCGGTGAGATGAACTTCATTGGGACTTGGTTACCGATTTCAGCTAACTTGACGTGCCGGTCTTTCTTGTTTACAGAAATGATGATCTCGCGGAACTTCGCTGCCGGGAAATCCCAAGCATAAGGCATGATGCTTCGAGGGGGCAATCGGTAGCGCACAGGTTTCCACCCACTGAGATCTTCAACACCGTCTTCATCAACATTGGGGTTGGCCTGGTAGAAGGTAAATTCGGTATCACTCTCGTTTCGCATGGAGTATGGCCAGTTCTTGGTCTCGAAACTGAAGCTGAGGAAGACTGTGGATTCCTCCAAGAGGATTTCGACCCTCACCAAACGCTGACGCTGGCCAGCCTTGGCGATCTTGACGTGGGTTGTTCCGATATCCGCGATGTTGAACGGCGAGGTCCATTGGTTGTTAACACCGGGATAGCAGAGACAGAGCTGCTTGACGGTAGATTTTTGCATGAAATGAAGAGGTTGCAGAGCACCGCCTTGGAGTGTTAGGTAACCCGAAGAACTGGGCTCCCGAATGAGAAGTTCTTCACCAAGCTTGTTTCGCATGACAAAGCGTGGAGCAAGAGTCACCACCTTGGTAAGTTTGTACTTCCCATCGCCAGACTTCACGGTAATGCCGAGATGAACCTCCTTGTTCTGTTTTGACGAGGAGTTGAGCACAACTTCCGAGGTACTGCCAATAGCATCGAAACTTTGAGGCTTACTCCATTCTGAATCTGCTACCTTTAGCAAAGCTCGGTTGCGGTGATCGTCGTTGCCGTATGAAAACATGTATGGAAGAGCTTTTGGTCGATCCTGATCGGAAGTATCCACCAATGGGAACTGTCCTGCGGCGGGCCTGGCTTGCTGCAAGAACGTCTTTGCTCGAACCATCAATTCCAAGCCAGTCTTGTTCAGTACGACATATGGGCTGTATACGGTGACCTTGAAGGCGCCTCCGCTATTAGGAATCCTGAAATACTGTACGTTGAGATGAAGCGGGAGCCCTTGATCGTCCTTGAGAATAATGCGGTTCTCTTTTCGGAAATCCTCATTGGTTCCAGAATTGATGATTGCAAAATCGCTGGGTTTGAAGACAGTATCCTGCATGTCAATGCTGAGAAGGAGGAGGTGGGAGAGCTCCACGACATGAACAGGGCTTACACCTCCCTTTCGGAGGAAATTAGACCAATCCTTCTTAGTGTTTCGGTCGTATATCCTGTATTTGAAGTCATAAGGGAGCAGATTTTCGAGTGTAATGGGTGCCGACAGCTTAATTTTCATGTTTGGATATGACCTTGCCAAGCGGTTAGCATATCAGAACAACAAACCTCTTATTCCAACCAACCATTCAGTGAACTTACTTTGTCAGGGGATTAGCCTTGTCAAATCTCGCATGTACTTGGAAATAGAACGGGTCCGCAGTGTCCCCTTTGCACACGATCTGCCTGGTAGGTCGCATCAAGAGGTCTTTCCACCAGAGCTGTTCAGTGCTCCATCGATACCCAAATCCTCCATCGGGACGGATTAAAGCTGCCTTTTCATACGCTGCGCCTACTGGAGCCGGCCTTGACTCTCCAGGAGCGATTTTCTCAATCTTGAGCAAATGCCCGTCCTGAGAATCGTAGATTCCAAGCTCAACGGGAATCTCGGTCGCGTTCTCGAAAAGCAGGGGCGAGCGAAGAGTCACATATTTGACGTTGTCAGCACCTAAGCCGACCTCTACACAGAGCCGGTGGAGAACATCTGCTTTGGGTCGTAGGCCATAGGTGAACTCGCCCTCGCGATTGATTCGTACGTTTTTAACGGTATCAAATCCACTGCCCTCCAGAGTAATGCTGACATCATTCTGATTGGATTCAGTAAGAAGATTTTCACGCATCTTTTCCCAATGCTCAAAACTCCACGGAGCTTCCTTGCCGTCTTCTAACGAGACCGAAATCGGCTCTTCGCTAGTCGGGCTCTTCGAGTTGACCACGACATCAAACCCGGTGTAGTTCCTGATTCGGTAAGGAGCTTCATTCACACGTGGCTTGTCCAACACGTTCTGCTCTGTTGTCAAGAAATCAAATGATTTTGAAGCAAGAGCAATGGTAGCCGTAGTGATTGTCACATCGAATGCTCGCTTAGACGCTAAATCAACAGAGAGCAGGCCAGTTCCAATCTCTCTGGCAACACCAAGGCCGACCTGCCATGGCTCGATGAGTGGCTCCCAACTGGATTTGGAAAAGTTGTAGACGTTTGAGTACATATCAACGGCCACCTCCGCTTTGAGATTCGATGTCCAATTTTGTGCAGAGGCCGTGAATTGCTTCACCCCAATGTCGAGAATTGGCAACTCGTGCAAATCACCAATGAGAACAACTCGGACGCCTTCAATGGTTGCAGAAAGCTCCTCCTGGGCTCGGACGGGTAACTTTGATACTTCGCTATGTGGTCTCTGACCCCCAGCGCCAACTGATTTCGAACCCTTTGTCTTTCCAGTTGAAGAATGGCCCCATGTACTGCCAGATTTTTGCTTCATGCCAGCATTACGCAGCTGTTTAGCCTTTTGTTCCGCTGGTGTCTCCTTGGGGGCCTTGGTGTCATTTCCAGATAGCTCACCAGCCCTTGTGATGATCTGGAGAGCCAGCAAAATATCACGCAAAGACAGACGTAAAATAAGTGGCTCAACCTCGATATGAATGGCTGTAGTGATCTGTTGGGAGCTGTCCATGCTGAGCTGGACAGAGAAGTCGTCGATGATGCGCAGACGAGATGTCTCGAAGCGATCCATCCGACAGAGAAACATTCCGACTTGCGAAATTTGGAAGGTGAGAGAATGCTGTTTCGAAAGAAGCATTTGCCGAATACCCAGAACAATGGCCTCGGAATTTGATACTAGGGGATTGGCAATGAGGATTACCTGTGCATCAACCAAGTTTACTCGGAATGCCAGATTCATATTCGACTCGGGTTTCTCGGGCTCCTTCTGGGACGGAGTATCCTCGCTTTGCCGAGCTGAGGATAGAGATCTTGCCTGTTGGGATCGCTGAGCGTCAAATGTAACTGCAAGAGAGTCGGTGTCAGACTCCTCAGGTGATCCCAGGATACTTTCATCATCAACCGGGGAGATCTCTTCTTGAACCAGCCCCTCAGTTAAGAACTTTTGGATTACGAAGAGATAGTCAAGTGCGAAGATTACGCGAGGACTGTCAAGTGTTGCCATTGCGATCACATTTCTTTCCTTGCCCCCTGACATTGTAACAGAGGCCATCAGTTGGTGGACATCTTTGTTGGCTGATGCCATAATACGACGGAACCTATTAGTCTCGCTTGGTCGGCTATCATATATGGTGAAAGCATGGATCAGGAGTTCAGCTTCCAGCGAGTTGTCTGACAACATGCGGACTTTGACCTTCGACTCGTCAAGTGAGAACCGAGACAGGCTTGATTTTGCCAGATCACCAACTGGATGATCATCCTCTGCAAGGATGAGCTCGAGGCCAATAGTATTCACTTGGAACACAAGATCCAGCTTTGTCCATGTCGTGTCGACCGAGCTGAGTTCCGGACCCAAGTGGATGAGCGGCCCATCATCGGCTTGTTGGTTTTGATTGATCGATTGCGCTCGGCGCAGGGTATCCTGATCTACAGCTTTGGCGGCCTCTTCGTCCCCACCCTCGCCCTCCCCAGCAAATGCAGCCGGAACAGATTGCGAGATAGCCATCAGAGATCTCAACTGAAATTGGGTGATTCGTAGATTGAAGTCAGACATTGATCCTTCGATTTCGGTATCAGGACGTTGAGCACCAGGCGTGTGTTCAGCATGTGTGATGTTGAACCCAAGGTCAACATGGTCAATCATCTCCAACTCCTCTGACTTGTCGTCGGAGTAGTTGAAGTCAGAAGTCAGCCTGATATTTCGAATACCAGCCGATATTTTCATCGCAATGTCGGAGTCCTTGCTATCGTCTATCGGAGCGAACTTATTCTGGGCGTATATTTCACCGAGATATGCTGTGACGAGATCTCGTTTCGTTCGACCAGGTACGACCACGCGGGGAAATACAACAATGGGAGTCTTGACGATGACATCAAATTTGAAACGACTGCTTTGGTGTATTTGGTTCGCTTGGTTCATTGCCGCCTGGCGCGCAGCATTGTAGAGCGCCTGCATTTTGCCGAATTTTACCACAAAATTAATGATTTTGCGGAATGGCTCCTCCACAAAGTTAACTTTAACGGACCCTGCTCGGAGGTAGATGGAGCTGTCATATCCCGGGTATGCCTTTTTGTTGTTTGCGTCGAATGTTTCATATCGGAAATCAGCTAGGTCGTCGCCTTGGATCTCTACCAATTTTCGAAGGCTAGAACTCTCAGATGCCCCCATGTTGATATCATCAACCAGTGATAGATCACCAAGTCGGGCATTAACTCGCATCGTATTACCACGCAAGAAGACGCCAGCATCTGCATGGTTGAGAGATAATGTTGCTAGACGGATACCGTCATTATTCAAGATGAGTCTGATACTCTTTAGCTCGACGTGGACACGAATTGATCCCGTATTGGGCTTTTGTTCTTGCGCAAGTTCAACCGATTTCTCTTCAGGGGACTCGCTTCCAGGGCTATCGGCAATTGCAGGCGTCTCTGGAGGCTGTGGATTGTTGCCAGAGGTAAATGTGATCAGGATAAAATCCAAGAGGGTAAGCAATGTTTTCCTCGTCACGATGAGATTGATTGTTGACACCGTTGCCTTGATATTAGTCTCAACACCTTCGTAAACTGGCATAAATTCCGGTGATTTGGGATTAACCTTGACAAACTTGACGTGGACAAGGCTTCTTCCAGCTTGAAGATCATCGCTATCCCCTGATGATACGATAGATTTGAATTCCCCGGCCGGATTGTCCACAAAGTCATCGACCGTGACTGAACCAAGAGACACCTCCGCAGCAATATCGTAAATTCGTGAGTAAAATTCAAGATCGAAACGCTCAGCGACCAGTTCAACAAGGAGGACATCTGGCTTCTGTCGGTTCGGATCGCTACGGTAGAGTGAACCCTTGAGGGTGTCAACCTTGAATTTAAATTCAAAGCTGCGCTGCTGGATCTTGAGGTGCTCGTTATTAGATCCATCTTCAGCATCCTCAAACTCTTCATCGTCGTCGTCGATATCATCCAACACAACAGCAGTATGTGGCTGCATGAAGGGGAACGCATCGGACTGACTCCTATCTCGCCCGGACTTCTTTCCTGACCTCGTGGAAGCATCTGTAGCAAGTCTGGGACGAGTCTTCTTCTTGCCGCTCTGGGGAGGCTCCGGCTCCTCTTGGTTCCCGAATTTGGGAATAGACACGTCAATAATTCTCATCAGATTCTTATATTTCGAATCGGACATGGTGGCGTGAAGCATAGGAAGGTGACCAGAGACCTTGAATTTAGTCAAGTTGGGCGCTTTGGGCATAATCGAGGTCTCCACGACGAACTCCACATTGATCCTCTCTACTACATGGAGAAGCGCTTCGTCGTCCTTTTCGACCAGCTGTGCCTTGGTTTCGTTGATGGATGGTCCGATAAGAACCTGCGTAGATGTGAGCTTGACGATGAACTTGTCATACATGGCTGACTCGAGCTTTTTGAAGTCTTCCTCGTTGTATGACTGGCGTTGTTTTGACTGAATCTCCTTAAGGGTGCCTTGGTCAACCAATTCGCTGTTGACATGAATATGACCGGCATCAACTATCAGGCAAGTCGACTCTGATGTGGTGATGCTGACAGGGAGAATGATGAGCGGCGCTTGAAGATCCAGCTCTGCGTTGATGGTCCTGTGCTCCTCTAGAGCAAACTCGAGACCAGCTCGAGTTTGCTCACGTAGACCCTCAACGGTGGCACCGGCGGTTTCCATCAATGCAGTGATAGACTCCATATGCCTCTCAGGTGGCCTAAAGAAGTCGACGATTCCAACAACGAAGTTCGGGTTCCACACAATCTCGAGGGGCTTCAGTTTACCGAGCACGGCGATATCCCCCTCACGCTCGATGGGGTTCTTCTCCACCTCGATTTGGAAGAATGGCTCTTCATCCACAACCGCCAGTTCGTTTAGAGATAATCGTTTGCGCTTCTTGGCATCCGGTGCGTCCTTAACGCGTACAATCTCGGGATACAAACTATCGGGCGTAGTGCCATCTACTACTCGCAAACCTCCTAGTGAAAGATTGCCCAGAATTGAGTCCTTCCGCTGAAGGGCCTTTGCTTTGAAGACGTCAAAATGTAGACTTAAAAGGTCTTTTGGATCGTCGTGCGGTCCCTTCTTTAGAGTGAAGCTACCAGTACTCAGAGACGTTTCAATGCAAAGCTTGACAGCTTCTCGAGGAACATCAACAGCTTCTGCCAGTGCGGTTTTCTCATCCCATTCGATGGCATCGTAAAGCTCTTTACGCTGCTCCTCTGTCATCTGGGTGTTCTCCTCATTCTCCTGGATGGTTTCCTGGGGTTTAGTCCCCCAGAGCCACGACACCCAGCCCTGCTGTGCTTGCTGGGGTGGCTGATTCTTCAGAGCCTCGGCATTCTCCTTCTTTAGCTGGTTTCGTGCAAGAGATCTCCAGAATCGCAGATCCTCATAACCGAGTTTCCATTCCAGCTTATTGAGGTCGTCGTTTTCAGTGGCCGTGAGCTGCTGAAGTTGTTTCTTCTTCTTGAACAACTCAATATATCGCCGACGGTCATCACGTCGTTCTTTGAAATATTCCCATGACCATCGTCGATTTCGATCGTGAATTTTACTTAATACTGCATCGCCCGCAAATTTGAACCAAGCCCTGGGATCTTCCAAGGGTGTTACGCCTTTGGGTTGAAGCTTTTTGTATTCTTGGTGACGGATAAAGTAGTGGAATAAATCCACCATCATCAAACTGTCACGGTATTGGTGATCATCCAACACGAGGCCAATCTCCTCGAATAGGAGGTTTGCTTTGAAGTGGGGCACATTCACACTGCCAGTTTTATCAAGCTCAAGCTTTGCTTGTCCACTTACTGGCTTGAGAATAAACTGGTGGTTCAAGCCTGCTTGATCTGTATTATTAATCATTGCTTTGAATTTTTCAATCATTTCGCCATGCGGCATTGCCTCTTCTGGGGATGGTTCTGTCTGCCTCCCCGTACCGAGAAGCTCAGAGTCCGTGTTCCAGTAAACAGCCAAGGCTCCCAGGGTCGCCAGCTTATGCGTAACGTCTCCTGTATTCTGGATAAAAGTAGGTTTCCATTGTCCATCGGTGCTCACGGCGCTGAATTCCTCCAAAGTAACACCAAGGGCAAAGGGGTGTCCAGGGGCGGATATCGAGTCTTCGTACCGGATGTGAAGGTTCTTGACAGTCACTTGAAGATTGTCAACAATCTTGGTGACAAGGCTCTGTGTGAAGCTTTGGTTCTTCTTCTGCTCCTCGGCGCTCATGCCCTCTTGATTTCGCTCCTTGAGCAGCTCCGCGCTGTCAAGCTTGTCCATCTTGAGGCGCTGCTTACGACGGTCCTCCTCTTCCTCGTCGTATTCAGCTTCCTCCTTTGGGCTCGCAAGGAGGAACACATCCTCAATGAAGACCTTGACGGGCGCACCAGCCAGATTTGACCAGGGAATGGCAAGGGTAAGGTCACCGACGTGGCCCTCGATAACGTTGACGGGTAGTTTAAGCTGGTCGAGAGCCTCGCGCCGCAGCTGTAGGTTGTGCAATTTGACGTCGCCAGACCAAATACCGACTTTAAGCTGGGTAGGATCGAAGTTCTTAACGTACATGCCCAGGAAGCGGTTCAGCAACCCGGCGACAAGCCCCTCCAACATGATTAGAGCGGGGTGCCGTAACCCGGGCCTGGGATATGAGGGTTATGGATATCGGATGTGGGAACTAAGAAGACGACATCGGAAATCGTGCTACAAGCTTCTGATAATGGCAACGTATGTATACGCTCCTCGCCACCCGAGTTGCAGTCGTTCGGCAGGGAAGAAAAGACTGTTTCGTATGTCGGCGAACTCGATGGTGGTCGGACTTGTCAGGCCGGTGTTGTATATCGGCCGGAATTTATAGGCAGCCCAGTTGCGTGGTGGGTGCGCTCGTCGTGGGTGCCCAAAGGAATGACTGGTCCAACAATCAGCTGAGGGGGAGATGCAGCTGCTGAAGGCCGTCGGTATGGAATTGCTCGCGGCTGTACCGTGTCGTTGACGGTAGAGACCTGAAAGCGGATAGTAAAAGGAAAGAGGGATTACTGGCATTACCCAAAGGTCAGGTTTGCACAGCTTGGGGCAGTTGCTAGGCACGTCACCGCTTGCAGAGGCTCTGAAAACCCCCCGAGAGAATGAAGTATGACGCGGGTACTCTGTCCCGGTAGTGGTGCTCATAGAGGGTTAGTGCTGCGATGGACCTGGTGAGGGGCTGTGACAGTGGGCGAGTCTGTTGCTGCCCTGGCCATACCCAATCGGGGTGCAACTTGTTGCAGTCGATCGTCCTTGGGCTGGACTTGGAAGGCGCATGCAGAATGCTGTGGGCCAGGTACAACCTCTAAAGTTCCTTCTTTCCACTTTCTTTTTGTGCAGCTAAGGTCTCAGAAATTTCCTAGAGTTCAAAATGGGCTTGAATTATTCTGAATAAAAGTCACTAATCCGTTCATTGGGTTTACGTACACGCAGCCCAAGTTTTATAATCAAGCTCCGCTCTGGAAAGGAACCTGGAATGGCAAGAGCAGCAAGCGCGCTAAACTGAAATAGTCGCATCCATTCACTATGACGCTGGCTGCTAAACTTGTACTTGGGCTGAGAACCAACCAGCTGGAAAGACACTGCTGCTCCCAGCTTCATCAAGCACGCATAAGAGTGGCGATACGTGGCATGGCAATTGAGCATCGCTATTCCGGTATATCATCCTTAAAATGGCATAGCAGCAGCGTATTCTTCTTTTCCATCATGCCAAAGTCAAACCACCTGGATTATTGTAATCCGTCTAGCTCCCCTGAGCTCCATCCACAGAACCTGGATATCATGACGTCACACCTGATCGGAGCGACTGAAGCATCGATGAGACCGTTGGAAAACCGATTCGATCATTATGATGCTAACGATGCCATTACGTCTCCGTGCAGTGCCTTTGATGCCGAATATCTTGTTTTCTAGACACTAGATCACAATCAACATCTACAAACCCATAGCCAAAACACCTTGAAACCTCCATCCACTACATACTTGATCACAACAAGATCCAATCCGATCCATGCACCTAAGACGAGTATATCTCGATCTTACACAATACCGTGCAACCGGTGCCTCCATACGTAATACTAGTTTTATTGATGCCATCTCTACCGTGTGGCTTATCTCACATCACCATATTGGAGTTTCATCGCCATGTTCCGCATCCCAAGCTACTTCGTACGCTCCAGAGCTACTATAGCTCTTCAACACCGAACCTCTAGCTTAGCCTTACTCTCAACCTATCCAGCAGCCCAGAGACCCCAATTACATCAACGAATTAGCCATGTCGGCGGCCTCAGTACCCTCCGTTCTTTTCATTCAGTCTCACCCTTGGAGGCCGAAAGTAAACGCGGCGACGAGAAGCTCAAATCCGACCCATCGAAGATAGCAGCAGAGACCAAAACATTCGATGATCTGACCCTCCCGGGCGCTCACCCAACTGCAGGAGTCGATGGCGGCGGCCTCGCACATGACATTGTACAGTCCCAATCACTTCCAACACTGGGGTTGCATTCTAACACGATTTCCAAAGAACGTAGTCAAAGACGCTTTGCGGCTCAGCCGTACGCCCCGCGAATCTCATATCCTCGGGCTTATGGGGACGGTGCCTTACTTTGCAACCTCTGCCGCGTCCGTCTTCCTGAGCTGGGATTTGACGAAGGACATCCCCGCAGCCACCCCATTCTACAATGCAATCTTGATCAACCATGACACTGCGAAGTATCTCCTCAGCATCATCGAGCCTCTCCAGCTAGGGTACGGAGCAGTCATCATATCATTCCTAGGAGCCGTCCATTGGGTAAGCTATAGCTTTTTGCACCTCATTCTCATACAAGGCTTTGTGGCTGACCAGAGGCATGATATCGTTAGGGCCTAGAATATGCCGAAAAGGAGCCCCATCCTCAGCGAACCCGCTTCCGATACGGGATGGGCGTCGTCGCACCCATCATTGCCTGGCCAACTCTCCTGATGCCCCTCGAATACGGCCTTATTACCCAGTTCGGCGCTTTCGTCGCTCTCTACTTCGCCGATTCCCGTGCGACTATCCGGGGCTGGGCTCCCCCGTGGTATGGCCACTACCGCTTCCTTCTCACTGCCATGGTGGGCTTTGCTCTTTTCATTTCTCTTGTTGGCCGCTCCCGTATCGAGACTTCGCAGCGACTGAGCGGGAGATATCTCAGTGAGAGCATAGAAAGCCCCGGAATGGCCGATACTACCACCGACTGGGCAAAGGTTGAGGCAGAAGAGAAGAAGCGAATTAAGAAGGAGAAGGAGGAGAAAGAGAAGCAGAAAGAGAAAGAGGCAAAGAAGAACCAGCAAGAGGAGATGATAAAAGACAAGAACGGTGGCAAGGGGAAGCAGGCTCAGGGGGAGGAAAAGCCTGACAGCGACAATCCCAAGCCTGGGGACGATGAAACGCAAAAGGGAGAGGATGATCAAAAGGGAGAGGATGGTCAGAAGGATAAGGATGGTCAGAAGGAAAAGGGTGACCAAAAGTGAAAGGATGATGGAAAGGGGAAGGACGGTGATAATGGTAATAAGAAGGATTAAAGGTTAATCAAGGTGACGAGGGAGCGAGGGGAGTGAACTCCCAATGAAAGATGAAAGAGTCAAGCCAGCCTATTTACCTTTATCAGTTAACCTTTGTAAGTTAATCCCCAGCTTAGCGACCGGATTCACTTTAAGCAATATCATTAGATGTAGTCAATGTATCAAAGCCAAATCCACCTTGTTGTATTATGCATTTTCATTGCTCGTCTGCATGTCTCCTTAATGCAAATCAACCAAAACGAAGGTCTATGTATGAAGTTCGCGAACCACAAGCGCGTTAACAAAAAGGGTATGCGGTAACGCCATGCAAATGCACATTAAGATCCCAACAGAAGTGCATCCCAAAGAAAAAAAGCACTTCTTCAACAATCACCAGCTAGGGAATTCCTCGAACCCCTGTGAAACCCTCATGTGTCCTCAAATACATATTATCACAAATGTTTGGGTCTCTCCCATTACTCTTTGTCTCCGCAAATTAACATCTTAAGGTCGAGCGAAGCCTTGTTTGGCCTGTGACAAGGATCAATATGTGGTCGATGGGAAGGACATATAGGAAAATGCGAACTTACCTTCATTAGCTCGATTCTAGCCTTGAGCTGGCTTGTCACCTCCGCCGCTCGCTTCCAACTCTCAGCCCCATTAGCTCCTGACGGTGTTGGAAGCGAGGATGTTGGACGTTCCCTAGTAATGCCAATGCCCACGCCACCAGCGTCGCTGTCATTATCACGATACGATGCGGGAGCTCTGAAGCTTCTAGCTGGAGAACCCCGGCCAGACGAGGTTGTGCTCCCTGCGTATCTGAGTTCAGGGCTGATCTTAGTTCGGGGATAAGCCGTCTCTCCGTTCTCTTTCTCCTCCGAAAGTGTGCTGGTAAAACTCATCCTGTTCCGACCACCGGAGGCAGAACCCGAGTCGCGGTAGATTCCAGCATCATCATGAGTAGGGGACCCAAGACCTGCCATTGCCTGTTAGTTTCTCCCCACTATCAAGGTCAAAATCATACGAAAAGTGCATACCTGGACTTGCCGAACCAAGACCCTCGGCACGGGCGAGAGCTCTCTTTAAGCGATCAAGCTCACGCTTTAATCTATCATTGGCCTGCTCGTGGGCCTCGGCATCACTTCTAGCTCGCACTAGCTGCGTCTCCTTGGCCTTGATGCTGAGAACATCACGCGTATGATCTTCGATAAGGCCGGCGTTCTGGTTCTTAAGCTCTTGAATCTCGGTCATAAACTTGTTCCTCTCCTGTCTCATGTCGTCTACTTGCCGGGTCAACCGCTCATTGGCAGCCCGCAACTCCTCCAATTCAGCACGCTCTACAGCTGTGAATCCACTGACAGGTGCAGGTGAGTCAGGAGGCATCTGAGGCATCGATGCCGCCGGCTTAGCAAGTGACCGTCCTGCCAGACCTCGCAAGCCAGCTCGTGGCTGTGGGGGAGGCGCATCATCCTCGTCTGGCATAGCAGGGGGCCTGTTGGTGGGCGTCGAGGGGATGCTGACCCAGGAGCGGCAAGCGCCCGCTTCTGAGGTGCCTTGAGCCCTGCAAGCCCAGATTTTGGTCCTCCCAATTTACTCGCAGGTCCCAGAGACTTGGGTGCTGCTTGAGGTACTGCCTCCGCGGCCGGTGCAGACGCCGCTGCAGTCTTCTTTGCAACGGGCTTCTTGCCACCAAGTATTTTCTTTGGGGCGGCCGCAGGAGCTGGCTTGGGAACTGGCTTTGGCTTCTCTTTGGCCTTCACTTCCGCAGTCTCGAAGAACTCCTTGACCTTGGTCTTTCGAATGTCGTCGAGTCCGTCGATATGGGGATTCATTGCTCTTTCCCCAATGATTTTCATCACAGTTCCCAATATTTCCGCTCCGCCATCTCTGAGAGCCGGACTTGATTCTGACAAAAGCTTCTTGCCGGATTCACAGATGGAAGTGATTTCGGGTTTGCTGGGTACATCTCTTGTTGTCCGCAAGCATCGAATGAGAAACTTCATTGTACCTTCTTTCACCTGTGGGTTTTTATTGCCCAAATATGCTGTGATATCCTCGAGACATTCCGTCACATTCGTCGATGTGAAGACAGCGTCGAGGGCGGCACCAAGCGCATCGGAAACAGTCACTTTTTTCTCCTTCAGTCGGTCCATGATGGGCTGCATCACAATTGATCGGTACTTCCCATAGCCCTGTCGAAGACCTTTAGCCAACGCCTCAATGCACTGCGCGGCCTGCGTCACCACCGCCACGTTAGCATCTTTCATGCATTTCGCGAGACCGCGATTAATCTCTGAGAAATCGCTGTCCTTAATACGAGGTACATTTAGAGCTTTGTAGAGACCTTCGACGGCCTCCTTTCGGTCTTTCCATTTCGAGGATGCCAAGCCTTCGTGAAAATTCGAGGGGATGTTCTTTGTGATGTCTTGAGGCTCTGCCAAGTCGAAGGCGTCCACCTCAGCAGCATCCTCATCATCCTCTGCGCCATCCTCCTCCTCTTCTCCAGCGCCGGCATCCACAGCCGCCTGCTGCGAACGAAGTAATCTTTCTTGTTTTGGCGGCGGGTCGTTCTTAATCTTCTCAAACTGGGCTTCCAAGTCTGTTTGTTGGGTTGGCTTCAGATTTGACCAGAACACAGGTTTAATGGCCTCCCTTAACCAGCGATACAACTCAATGGTTAAATTAGATGCTTCGGCGCGTACATTTTTGTCTGCGGCACCAAAAGCCTTGGGCAGGCACTTGAGAACAGGCTTCGGGTCCACTACTTTGCATCCATAGTTGTGATATATTTGTGTGAGAGCATTCAATGTCGCAGCCACATTTTTTGGAACTTTGTTGTTCAGGCCGGGAAGCATCTCCTCGATGACTGGATCGGCGACATCCAGCTCGATGAATAGTAGCAAAGCCTCGATCGCATTTTGTTTCGTGGCGGCCTTCGAGGAAGACAAGCATTTTTCGACTATCGGTGTGACGGCCTGCCCCCTTGTTCGCAGCGCGCATTCACTCCCACCATATTTAAGGAATGAACATAAGGCGGTTACACCTTCTTGCTGTGCGGCGACGTTGGAGTCGAGGACGGCGGCTTTCCAGAGCCCGGGGTTGCTCAAGAATGGGCGAAAACATGGGTCGGATTCGTTAGGCGATGCTGAGAACTGTTTCGCGGCGTCTTCGTATCCTGACTTTCGATATTTCCAATTCTACAAGAAGATCCACGTGAGTAAATTGCCAGCTGCGGCCAGTGAGAATGCGAAATCACCTTGGATTCGAAGCGGTCTAGCAACGGAATAGTGCTAAGATCCACCTCTTGGTCACCCATATTTTGGTCGCGGGTGCCGAAGTTCTTTCCGGACTGTGGGAAAAAGTAGCGCTCTGGTGAAGAGTAACGGAAGTCTAGTGGTCTTTTACGTCGTCGAGGGTGGACGATACGATGAACTGCTTTGTTGATTAGCTGGCGAACGTGTGATAAATGTTTTTGGGTGCCCATTTTGAAATTCATATGGAATGAGGAGAATTATATACCAAGGTGTACCTAGCAACAAGAGCGGTCGACAAGCCAATAAGTACAGGCACGTAGGAAGACGAGAACTCGGGTATCAGGGTGGCCGGTCTGCACCTCCGCATAAAGGTAGATTGTTCGATGTCGAGTGGAAGGAAGTAGTCGGATTCTGTCTTTGAGTTAGCCAATGCTTTGGGCAGGAAGGGCGGCACTAGCACTAGCTAGCCAGCTGCAAAGTGCTTCAAAGCGCAATGGAGTAAGCCAGTCCTGTCGCACAAAGAGAGTAAAGGAGAAAGGCCTTGCGACACTCACCTTCTATTGCGCGCGTAACACCAAGGACATTAGGTGGCATGAAGAAGCTGTTGATCTCTAACGCCAAAAGAACCCCAGATGCGGTGCGTCGCCGATAATATAACCCACCGCCTATGCAGAGAGGGAGGGGGCACAGGATGATGCTAAAAGTCAACAAACCCCATCGACAGGGGCAAGGGCGCGTCACCTGATTTGTCCACCAGAAAAAACACTCTTGGGAGACGGGAGCGCTACAAACAATGCCTAACACCCCACTAGGTACGTGCGCCCAGGTCCCTGCCCTCCAAAACATCAGCCATGGATCCTGCCCAGTGCCACCTTTTAGAGAAGCCGGCGGCATATTCGATCCCTTATGCTTCTTTGGTATTGGGTCCTAAGGCAATTCTCTGTGACAACTGATTTGTTGTACTGTTCCGGCGCATGAAATATGACATTATGCGCGTCAGCCCGGTTGCTGCGATTTAGCAGCTGCACGAGGCTGCTTTGAAGCCAGATGCATTTGAGCCACACATTGCCGCAGAAACACAAATGATGTCATGCGTCCTGTCGCTTCTATATAAGATACTGTCCAACGCATCCTCAACAACAAGTCAGCCGACGGCGTAATTATGCGCTGGAGTAGTGAGCCTATAATATTCCCTGCTCAATCTGCTTTTTAGGAGCCCAAGACAGTGGCCCATCCATCAAGTAGTCACACTCTTACTAGTAGCTATGAATGACCATCAAAATCACATGGTATAAGTCTCAGAGAGCATTACAAAATGAGCCGTTACTAAATTTTCATCAACCAGAGTAAAGGTAAGAACCATTTTACTAGACCTCGTGCGTTTGCGCAGAGTTTCATTTTCCATAGCGCTAGATACTACCATTCAATTATGTTCAGCTACAGTATTCCGAATGTTATTCCACCAGGGTAGATTCATTGTCTCCACAAGAAAACCAGAGCTCCTACTTTCTACAAGGAGTGATTGGTCATCTAAATGGAAGCCATTTAACTTGACAGAGAAGCCAAGGGAAATTCGGTACCTCTATATGCCACCCGAGCCACCTTCTTTTCCCTCGCGCCCTGCTATATGCCAACAGCCTTTGGCAGCCCTAATCCCAGACGACTGCCTGATCATCGTGCTCCATTATCATTCCCCTGCCTAAAATACCCGAAGCGATAGCATCACGTGGCGATAAGAATTTCCAGAGAATCGCATCAACAGTCCCTGGACGACCTGGCGCATTCGTGTGATCGTTGCCTAGGTCATTCCCAGGTGTTCTTTGTCGCCTCTAATTCCTACTCTCGGGATTAAGGAGGCTTTCTTTTTCTGCTTCTCTACTTGGCGACCGCATAACGAAGCTTGCGACATATGAAATGCGATTCCACACGCGGTAAACGCAGCTATGGACGGAGCTACATTCAGCCACCCAGGCTTCATCAAGGCCTCTGCCGCCGACTATTCCTCTTCAGACTCGGACTCGGAAGACGAGCGACACATTCCTGGGGAGGATGGCGATGACTTTGGCGACTTTAATCCCCGCAAACGTCGGCGGCTGGGCGGCAATCACAAAGAGAAGGCAGCTCTGGGAATCTTCGGCTCGGACAGCGAGGACGAAGGCAGCGGACGGCAATGGAAGAGGAAGAATCTGCGCAACAAGGGCATGAGCTTTGTCTCGACTGCTGCAAGGAAGGATAGCGAGGATGAAGACGAGGAGGACGAAGATAAGAGGCCAGTTCTTGGCAATGGCGATGCGCAAAGCGACGACGAGGATGAGGAGGACAACGACCTTCTTGGAACCGGCCTGGGATTCGGGTTTCGCAAAAAGAGCGAAGAAGCTGAGGCCCAGCCTAATGAAGGCAACCAGGCGACCAGCAAGTCTGGGAACAGCTCGCTCAAAACCAAATTCGATGGGAGAAATATCTTAGGAAGAGGCTTTGTGCCTTCTTCGGCGAACGAACCTGTCCTAAGCGAGACCGCTATCAAACATGCATCGCCACCTCGCAACAAGCCACAGCCCAGTGCCTTTAGTACCAAGGGCAAAATCAATGCCAAGTCCTTTGGTGCACGAATGATGGCCAAGATGGGATACGTGGAAGGTCAAGGTTTGGGCAAAGAGGGCCAGGGAAGAAATGTCATTGTTGCGGCAAATCTGCGTCCCCAAGGTGTCGGTCTTGGTGCAGTAAAGGAGAAAACAGCCCAAGAACGAGAAGAGGAAAAGAGACAGGCGAAAATGCGTGGGGAAACCATCATCGACTCTGATGAAGAGGAAAAGAAGAAGAAAAGGGCAAGAAAGATGAAGAAGACGATCGCAGGTGCCTTCGATAGCGCCGGAAGCACACCGCGACGCCAAAAGACGAAATACCTGACCGCAGAAGAATTAAAGACATCTGCTCCTGGCTTACACATACCAGAAGCCTTTACCCCTATTCTAGATATGACCGGACCTGGCGGCAAGATGCTTACGTCTGCGAGTGGGATTATGACACCGACATCTGGAGTGTCTGAGTCCAGCGAGATTGTTGAAGCAAGGAAGCTCGTTAAGCGAGCTCAGGCGGATTTATTGGCTTTCTCAGAGGAATGGAGGAGCCTCGAAGAAAGGAAGTCTTGGGTTGAGCTGGAATTAAAGGAGAGGGATCAAGAGTTGGAGGATGTCCGGTCCGACCTGGAAAGACTGCAAGTGTTTTCGACCTTGGTGTCCCAGGAGCTTGTTTCAGCCACTGAATGGGACCAAACCATCAGCTGCCTGAGAAAGGCTGCGCAGCTTGGCTCCGCCAATGCAGAGGTTGCTGATATCGCCGTTGCCGCCCTTCAGCCATACCTGCAGGAGGCCGACTGGGATCCCCTGGCCGAGCCTGGGAAATATGCTTCTGAGATGAAAGATCTCTCGAGTTTGCTACTCCAGTCGACCGGCAATGCGAAATCAGTCGGCAGATGGGACTCGTCCGCCGACCATCAAAACGGCGTTTACCGAACACATCACAAAGCCACTACCCCTTACGAGAGTTTGATGTACAAGATCTGGTTACCACAGGTCCTGGCCGCAGTTCGAACATGGGATCCTCAAGACCCCACACCAATGCTTCGTATATTGGAAAATTGGGACGAACTTCTCCCTCCCTTTGTGCGAGCACAGCTAATGAACAGCATCGTACGCAAGCTAGAAGACGCTGTTTCAGACTGGAACCCCAAAAAGAGGCGGCAAAGTCATCAGCTACCACATACTTGGCTCTTCCCGTGGTTACAATATCTGCCGCCCTACCATCTCGACCCAAGAGGAACTGGGCTCGTGGCAGATGTCAGGCGAAAGTTCAGGCAGCTCATTGATGTCTGGGAGTTTGAGCGAGGAGTCGTTCCTGGTCTTCCTCAGTGGGAGAACATTCTAGAGGAACAGTGGCGACCTCTCATCATGTCCCACATCTTACCATCCATGGGCAAATACATGAGACGGAACTTCCGGGTCGATCCGGCTGATCAAGAACCATACCTACCTATACTCACAGGTATCCTCAAGTGGCGTGCATTGCTGGGAACTGCAATGATCACCGAGGTTCTGGTTCAGGACATGTTCCCCATGTGGAACGCGAAGCTTCAGGAGTGGATGACGCTGGAAGAAGCAGACCTTGGAGAGATAGCCGAATGGTACGGGTGGTGGAGAGGTATTGTGCTCAAAGACTATGCTGCAACAGATGGTGTGAGGCACGAGCTGGATAAGGGCCTTAGAATCTTGAACACAGTGTAGAATAGCGGTCACATGTGAGGCAGCCGGAGGCGAAGAACAATCTACAGAAATCAATAGAATATTAAGTATTTAAGACACATCTCATCATCCGTGACTGTTTCTGATCTCTCATGAACGCCACAGGGCTACGAAAGTTGTTGTTTAACGTTCTCCTGGTTACATCAGCCTCTCAAGATCAGATGAAAGTTTTCACATTGGTTCGAGAAATACGCCCAACGATTGAGGCACAGGGTGCCGGCAATGCCGTCGGCTTGGATCACCACCAGCCAGACTCAATCTGTGCTCAATATAAAAGATCCAAATGTATGAGATTCCAATAAAGGCCTTTTCAAGACAGCGTCAGTCGTACGAACGTACTATCGCCACAAAGCCTAGCTCCTGGCTAATTTACCCAGGGGGAACACAGTCACCTATGGTTGTCCCTCAAAGAACGATATATGAATATGAACAATGTTAAAGAGTATAAAGGAGGTCTCTCCTCATTCACCTGAAAATTCGACTCCTCTTCAAGCCAATCCACTACCAGTAAACATCAAGAAGACCGCTAAGTGAGATCACCATCATGGTTGCCATCCACCTTTTCTTCGTTGCCGCTTCGGTGGCCCTCGCTGCCCCAACTGTTCGAGAGGATGGACCCGATATTTCAGGGAAATTCATTGTTGTCCTCAAGAACAATGCCAATGCCACCGATGTTTCGTCACATATCTCATGGGTCAGGAGCGTTCACGAGCGAAGCCTGACCAGGCGTGAGGAGATTGGCGTTGACAAAGTCTGGAACGACAACTTCAAAGGCTACTCTGGCGAGTTTGACCAAGAGACTGTCAAAGAAATAGAAGAGAGCGACGATGTTAGTATATTGAATCAACCTTCCTCCCATTTCATGCGCATGTTGGCTTATTCGACGCAGGTCATTGCTGTTGAACCGGTACAGGTTGTCGAGACATCTGGTGCCATTGATGTTCGAGCCAATATCAGACAGTCGAACGCTCCTTGGGGTCTGGGTTCCATCTCTCACCGCACTCCCAACTGGAGCGAGTATGTCTACGACGACTCTGCCGGCGCTACCACTTGGGCCTATGTCGTCGACTCTGGGGTCTTCGTTCAACATAGGGACTTCGAGGGCCGGGCACATCTAGGTTACAATGCCTATCCCGGCACTCAATTTGTTGACCAGCAGGGTCACGGAACTCACTGCGCTGGTACCATTGCCGGCCGAGTACATGGAGTTGCTAAGAAAGCGAACATTATTGCAGTAAAGGTGTTTGGGAGCGGAAGTGTAAGTCTCAATCTTTTGCCTCGTCGCCCAGACCACTCAACCAGACGGCCGCTTACATGATACATCCCAGTCTTCGACTGATATCATCATCGATGGATTTGAGTGGGCAGTTAGGAATATCACCAACACCCCTGGTCGAGCTGGCAAGTCCGTTATCTCCATGTCCCTGGGAGGTGGCTATTCCCTAGCCCTCAATACTGCCCTGAGGAATGCGTACAACCGACACGGAATTCTCACTGTGGTTGCTGCCGGAAACAGCAATCGGGATGCCCAGAACTTTTCACCAGCATCTGAACCCACTGCCATCACTGTTGGCGCGATCGATATCAGGAACCGGCGGGCTTCATTCTCCAACGTTGGCCGCTCGCTGGATCTCTTCGCACCTGGTGTTGATGTCCTCAGCACCTTCGTTGGGAACGTTGAAGCAACGGCAAGGCTGAGCGGGACTAGCATGGCTTGTCCACACGTCTCGGGTTTGGCCTTGTACCTCATGCGCAAGGAAGGCTTGACCTCTCCCGCTGCTGTGACGCAAAGAATCCTTGCTTTGGCCACACGGGGTGTCGTCACCGATGCGGGAGTGGGAAGCCCAAATCTTCTGGCCTACAACGGCGCTGCCTAGGTAAGTACGCGTAGGATAAAGCTGGTGGCAGAGAGTGTGTGCGCAGGACCGGTGAGGGTCGCTGGGCGTACAAAGTGGTGAGAGAATGGGTGTTGACATGGTGGTGAGGACAAGTGTGAGGACAAGTGTATCAAGTTGCTGGCAGTCAATTTGCTTGGTAGTGACTATCCAACTGTCGGTTCTGATCGATAGATGGTTCCTGAATTTATCAATCTTGATTCTTGTGTGTTTGCTCGTCTCAACATTTTAACAGAGCCTGTGAAAGATATCACCACGTAGCTCGAGACAAACTATTCCATCTAATTCCCTACAATACGTAAGGGACGTTGTCTTATCTTCTAGCTCCCGTTTTTCTGATCGACATTTTTACTAATAGCATTTTCTCCATGATACAGATCCCGGGTACTCTCTGAATCACGATCAGCCTGTTTGAGATTGAGCAGATTACAACTCAGACTAGCAGCAGTTGTCTTGGAATCAAGATAAGGGGAGATATATGATAAATTAAGGGAAAAGGGGATAAATCGATACGGTCCGAGTCAAGCAACTTCATATGTCTCTTGATTTCTCTGCCCCCGCCGGGCTGTTTTATTTTGACTCACTCAGAATCGTGTCCTACTGCGAAGTGGATGCGTAGGGATGGGTACATGACAGGCACGCATAGTTCTTGTCTCTCATTTATCGATTGGTGTTCGCTTGCCTGCCGCTCACCTGCAGCTTGCACAGGGCCCAAGAGTGAGGAGATGGAAGGCTGTCGTCTGCTGTAGATGCCAAGATGTGGTCCCGTAATTATGTAACAAAAGAATTGAAATCCCCACCCCTGGCGGATCGGATAGCAAGCCCTGGATGGAGCAGTCAGTGGATGCTGGGCTGCGCTTTCCAGACCCTGGGTGCCCAACCTGCAAAATTGCACCGACTCTGTCATCAATATTCGGCGGCAGGGCTGCTGACGGGAGAAAACCCTTCGACTGGTTCAATCCATCCAGAGTGCGTGCGGAAAGTCGGAGTAAGCAGATTGTCTAGGTGCATCAGTACTAACGTAATCTTGACATTGAGGTACGGCCCTGTAAAGGCGTCAGTAGTAGGGTTGAATGGTGGAGGACAAGGCAGATCTCCAGCGCCTGGTGCCGGCGGAGCGTAAACTGCCTTTGGGGTTAGCAGGTACCGCGATAGCGCTCGTCCATATCAGATACCTTAGACCAGGCCGTCCCCCCACTGTTTGGACTAGGAAATGTCGCTAGCGAGCAGGTCACTTCGGTCTGCCACCAGCGTCCAAGTGACAAATCCCACTTCACTTGCTTCCACCACCATCCCCCCATGTGTGTGGTTGCTTCAGCTCTGCGACACCGCGCCAAGCGAAACCGCACGTTGAGCATCGAGCTTGTTGAGAAATTCCGGAGCCGAGGACCTTGCAGTGCATCATCACTACACCAGTCCTGAGCCTGCGGCTTCATTCACCGTGCGCTTCTGCCTTCGGCTCCTGCCATTGTTCCCTGTAGCGTCTCCTTGCTGTCCTTCCTTCAGGCGCCCCTGACCACCATTTCTGCTAGTCCTACCGGCTGGCAGTCGCACGACCAACTTTACCACTCTCTCCTCTAACCCTGGGCGATTTCTTCCATCGACAGCGACTCCGGACCCTCCCCTCGAGCCTGCCACCCGAATTGCGGTGCATCTGCATGAGCCGGACCTCTGAGCTTATTTCCATTCGTCTCTCCATCCGGTGCTGGTGCAGCTCCTCGCCCGGCGCCGTGACGTAGAGCCCGCCACCATGTTTTGGAGATTTGGCGGTTACGCCAACATCTCGACCATCGACACCATCCTCGACAAGCCCGATTTTACGCTTGAAGAGCTTCTCGATGAGAGCGACTTGATCCAGGAGCTCAAGCAGCACAACACGAAACTCATCGAATATTTACGAGAAGACAAGACCCTCGAAAGGCTTCTTGAATATGCCGTCGCACCACGACTAGAGGTCATCGAGACCCCCGATGAAGAAACCGAGGATGAGTCCGGGACCAAGGGCAAAGGGCGCCTGCTCCCGTTCTCACGACCCCGCGCCTCGTCGCGTGCCACCGACACCACCGAGGCTGATGACGACGAGCAGGAAAAGAGGCGCAATAGATATGCATTTGTTGCCTGCGAGGTCTTGAGTTCAGATACTTGGTCCATTTACGAGGCCCTTACGGAAAATCGACACATGGTTCGCGAGTTCTGGTCCTTCCTCTCTCGTCCCTCCCCCTCGACCCTCTGCAGGCCAGCTATTTTACCAAAATTAATGAGTCACTATTTGAGAAGAAGACGGACGATATGATGGACCTTCTACGCAACCTGCCAAATGCCGTAGAAAATCTCCTGCGGCATGTCGAATGTCCAATGATCATGGACCTTCTTCTAAAAATCATTGCCTTGGATCGCAGTGAGGGCGGGCAAGGAATTGTCGAGGTAACCAAGCATTTAATCTGTCTTCAACTAGGGAACCCCACCTTGTGTCTTTCGATTTACTAATCTATTCTCCTTCTTTTCAACCAGTGGCTATACTCGAAAAACATTATCCCGACGCTGCTTTCATGCCTGGGCCCTGAAAATAGCTGGGTTGTACAGACAGCCGCCGGTGACTTTATCAAAGCCATCATTACAATTTCTGCCAACGCTTCTCAGAACGAACAGCAGTGCATCGGCCCAAACGAGCTTACTCGGCAGCTTGTATCGAAACCTTGCGTCGAACAACTGGTGGGCTACATGCTGGGGGGGGGAACCCCTTGACAGTTGGTGTCGGCATTATCATTGAAGTAATCCGAAAGAATAACTCGGACTATGACCCGGACGTTGGGACAGAAGCCAATGTGGTGCCATCAAGCCATGACCCCATTTACTTGGGAACACTGTTACGCATATTTGCGGAGAATGTGCCGAAATTCATGAGCCTAATCATGGACGCACCATCGCAAAAGAAGCATTTGGATTCCACATTTGGCGAGAAGCTCGAACCCCTTGGCTTTGATCGTTTCAAGACCTGCGAACTTATGGCTGAGCTCCTGCACTGCAGCAACATGGGTCTCCTAAATGAAGTCGGGGCGGAGGAACTGATTGCGGTGAGAGATACAGAACGCCAAAGGCTACGAACCGACGGGAAACTTGTCCAGCCAAAGGATGAAAACTTTTCCGCAGATGACCTAACGATGCGCATGTCCCATCCTACTCAAGAAGAACCCCGCCGTCTAGAGGTTACAAATGCGGACGATGATGGCTTTGAAGAAGTCGAGCCCAGCAAGGAGATGAGCGAAGACACCTCTCATGAGTTTGTAAAGGCAGAGGCTGACATCACTCTGCCTCAGCCAGCCTCAGACCTAGATAAGGATGAAGATGACTTTGTGGATGAACCATTGAGTTCTCCAAGATTGACCGTGGCAGCAGAAAAAGTCACGGAGCAACAGTTCGAAATACCAGATCTCGTGGTTGCCCCCTTGTCTCCGTCCAAGCCCAAGCCTGCAGAACCAGTTCCAGCCTCTACGTCCACCGTTGATGTCCCAGCTGCTTCAACGGAACAGAAGGAGGGAAGTGAGCCCAAGGTTGAGGAATCTACCGATGGCCCAAGTGTACCGCAGGTTAAAGAAACCAAGTCACAAGATTCAGAGGCCGATGTTGCGTTGCCAATCTTGAGCCGCACCGGCGCATCTGAGACCGAGAAAAAGGAGCCAGAAACTCAAGCAGAGACGCTGGACCGCACCTTCTTCCCTCATCCTGAAGATACACCTGCGCCTCTGTTTTCCTCCTCGACGGTAGTTGAGTCAAGCAAAAAGGAACAGTTAGACAGCACCGCAACTCATCAGCCATCCGAGTCTTTCAACACCCCTGAAGTGCATGTCACTGAAATCAACTCACCCGGCCTAGAATCTACTACTCAGTCGAATGAGCAACCGAAGAAGGCCACCGAACCCGTTGTGGGAGACTACCTCAAAAGGCAGTTCGTGGAGCATCGGGTTGTGCCCACCATTCTGGTAAGGATGACATCCTTGTTTATTCCATTGCTCAAAAACTAATGTCTGCTCAATCAAGTCTTTCTTTTTCGCATATCCATGGAACAACTTTCTTCACAACGTCGTCTACGATATTGTCCAGCAAGTGTTTAACGGTCCCATGGATCGTAGCCACAACCCCACATTGGCTGTGTCTCTCTTCGAAGCAGCTAATATCACATCAGCCATTATCAATGGTCAAAGAGTTAGCGACGACTCGCATGCCAAGACAAAGACCCGAATGGGATACATGGGCCACCTCACTCTCATTGCCGAGGAGGTTGTCAAATTCACGGAGCGACACCCACCTGAGCTGTTGTCCGAAATGGTTCTTGACAGGGTCATGAGCCAGGATTGGATCAACTACGTTGAGGGTGCCTTGGCCGAAACTCGCGAGCGAGATAATGCTATTCTCGGAGGGGTTCGACCTGAGGTAGCCTTGGGTCATAGAGGTAGCCTGGGAGCTGTTGGTGGGTTGGGCAGCATTGGCCTATCTGGTATTAGCGGCTCTGGCTCTGCTACCGGATCTAATGCTTTGGCTGAAGCTGGTCTAAATGGCGGTATTGAACTGAGCGAGAATAATGGAAACGGGATAGGGCCGTTCGCCATTGGCGGTACCAGCCCGCTAATGTCAGGGTTCGGAAGCAGCAGTGATGAGGACGATGACGAGGACGAGGACGGTGAAGGGGACGACGAAGACGTGAATTCCGAGGTGAGTAGTAGCTGATCTTGATATTTCCTTTGGACGTGCAGAAAGGCAATCACGTCAGGAATACTATCCTGTGGAATATTTGATCGGGACACTAATGTCCCTTCGCAGTTTCGTGCCTACACAGATTCCTTAAACAACGCCGATGGTTCCATGGCACCCCCATCCATCCCTCCGCCGCCTCCACCACCACCACCACTGAACATTCCCCCTTCGCGGGCTAGGTTACAGTTGGCTGCGAGGTTAGCAATGCATCAGAAGAACAACCAAGCCACAGAGGCGTCGTCGGCAACGCTGCACGAATTTGACGATGAAGATGATAGCAACATCGCCAACCCATTTGCTGACGGCGATGATGATTTTGACGACGATGACGACCAAGACACGTTAGGAGATAGTGGTCGAGGTGCGTGGTGGAGAGGGGTTGTACGGCGGCCGGGCAACGATGACTTCAAGGACTCTGATGATGAAAACGACCATGATGACGACGAAGAATTTGGAGATTTTGCAATGGCCGGGGATGAGAAAGCTAATAACGACAGCCCGGAAAATCTGGTCCTCAAACCACTAGCTGTCAACCCAGCTAAGGAAGGAAGCCGAGGGTTGAGTGGGCTCTGGCCATTTGGTGCCAAGAGTGAGAAGGAGAAGCATGCAGAGGAAGATGATACCAAGGCACAGGGCATTGCTACCGGGGTTGAGAATGACAGCAGCGCGTCTCACCCACCCCAGGTAATAGAGGCAAAGAGGAGGACTAGCATTGAGGACCCAGATGAGGACGAGGTAGTTGTTTAAGATCCAGGCGAGTCACAGCGAGCAAAGGATACACAGCCTACCCTCACGACATGTCAAGATGTAGGCGAATAAGGAAGGGCTTTCAACCCCGCCCTTGGATGGAAGAGCGAGAATGCAATTTCTAGTAATACTGGCTTAGAAAATGCAGTGTAATATATGTACATCGAGGTCGTCCAACATAGCAATGGTGCAGCGAGGGTTTCCCAAGGCTGCTATTATCAGATAAGCGGCTGGAGACCCTTCCCTGGATGATGACATACCCTATACCCCTTAGGATCACCCTCGCGTGACCGCCCTCCACCATCAGGACAGCCGGAGATAGAAAATAGCACAAACTAAATCCGCACTCTGTTCACATCGTAGTTGTCGCCTCTTCTCTTGGCGCCTATCCTTGGTGCGGGTTGTGCCTGGTGATTGAGCCGTATTTCAGCTCATCCGTCCTTTTTTTTTTTTTTTTAGCAAGCATCGTGGGTGTGTGTACAAGAAAGGTGTTTGAGCCAAAGAGTGGGGAAATGCTCGCCCGAATGTTCTTTGCCATCGTGTTGGCGCTCTATGTTGGTGTATATCTACGGGTACGACGAAGCTACTGGCTCATACGCCCTCTCGAGTCTCTATTACCTTTTTTTTTTACTGACACGGGGAACTATAAACAGATCGTGGCATGGCGAAAGCCTCGTGACATTGTCAAGCACGCACTAGGGAACAGATAAGCTCCGGCTGGGCGGTTTTCGACCGCAGCAACATTACACCACATGGCAGACGGTAAAAAGCCTCCCCCTCAGCTTGTCCGGAGGGACGGCAACGGTCGCAGCCGGGCCTTCGTGAGGGAAGCTGGTTGGTGTGTATGTGTGGCCTGACGTAGGACAAGGTGGCATCCCACCCATCCGCCTGGGCTTGGCTTGGACCGGAAAATCTGCACTCATGGCTGGGGGCGGCGCGGCATGTGGTGGAGGATTTTGGGTAAGGCTGCATCTGTTTCACATTTGGGGCTCTACCCTACGGGTGCTATTCTTGTCGAGAGAGCCCTTGTAGTAGGACCTGGAAAGGAGAACACGAAGGAATACGGTATTCCATGTCGGAAGACTATGGCGTAAATATATTTTTTACATAGATAGAGGGATATATATTACCGATGGCAAGTAATTCTAAATCGATCGGCAGAACTGCTTTGCCTCCCACCAAGGAATAGAACCACGAGGAGGCAAAACCTAAATTCTGAAACTCTGGGGTAATTTATGAGAATAGAAGCCGCATCGTGATCATCCGTGGTGATGCAGACAGAGGTTCACAAGTAGTTCCGTCGAGGGATGGAAACGCAGCGTCATCGAAGGCATCGGGGTGGTGGGGGAAGTTGCTTATGTATGCAACCCGGCGAGTTTGCAGCTCGCTCCTTTGCGCATCATAACCGGCAAGGGTAATATACCGTAAGAGCAAAAATAGCGTTGGTCAGACGGGTGATCGCGCGCGACCAGGCTTCCTTCCTCTGCCTTACAGTAAGTACTACCGATCATTCCGCGGCTGGGGAGATCCCCGTCTGATCTCTCGTTATCACCTTGCTCCTTGAAATTTGTCCTTCCAGTTTGTATTTCATTAAGGCAGGTAAACCTGGGATAGGTGCCTCTTTGGGGATAGCATCATATTTGTCAATACCGAACCCATGGCCTGGCTGCCGTGGCACTAACGGCTGACTTGGAATGAAATATTACCTTACATCGTGATGTGTAATGGCATGCCTTTCAGCTCTTAATATATACTTAGCCTCTAATGGCATAGAGTAATAGAGGTGTCTGCACAGCCCGGTAAGAGAGCTAGAGATCATGGTGTAGAGTGTCTTACCAACCAGCTAGGGATGGCATTGCATTAAAGTCACCTTATGGGCGCATTCAACAGGCTAGAGCATAATGTCTCTGGCAAGTGTTGCCAATGCTGGTTGGTCAGTAGCTAATAGGTTAGGCATTGAAGCTGGCGGAGGCTAGCAAGTGGCTGTCGCTGCGACAGTCAAGACTCGAGCGAGGCGTCAGCTCACTGTTTCCAAATTTGACACGCGTTGCAGATCCAGCTGAGAGCAGGGCGAGACATTTCCACCTGGTCCTGGCATGGGTGGACGGCAATTACTTTTGTGCTTGGGCGTAAGCAGTTAGCACGCTTCTGGGGGGCCTCCGGGAATCCACCCACCGTGATCGAGGCTCGAGGGTGCGTAGGAAGATGATGAGCAACGGTTTAATTTATGATGCCCCTCCTTAATATCATGAAACACGCTGTCGTGGTATGTGGTGGTGGTAATGGGTGAAGGGCTCCGCTGCCTGGCGCAGGAGGGAAGCACAAAAATGGACTGGCAGAATGGGCCTGGATCCTTCATGCATGTGCTTCCCTCAATTGCACCTAAGTATTCGGTTGCTGGGCGCCGGTTTTAGCCAGCCCCTACCAGAGCACACAGCAGCATGCACTCCATTTCTGAACCGTGCGTCGCGTCATGCCATGCGGCTGCTCGTGCATGCGCCGCATCCTGATGAACAAGGTGCCATCCCTAGTAGGTGTAGTTGGTGTTTGGATCTTCTGGGCTCTGTTGCTCATTGTCTCCCGTCAGGCCCGGTAGTCAGTCGCGATGGAGGCGAGCGGCTGTCGAAGCCTCTGGAGATGTGAAGTGTTGGCTAGCGCCTTTGGCCGCCGTCAGCGTTTTCTATATTTGGCTCATCTCTGTCCCTCGGGCAGTGTCAGGTAGTGTCGGTCTGGCTGCCCTCCACCAAAGCCCAGCGCGCCTCTAATTGCCTGCAGGGAAAAGAGATGGGCGCTACCAGCAAGGGCATTGTGGCCGTCTTACGACATACCAACTGCCCAGCAGCCAGGGCTGCTCTATCTCTGCCCCTCCAACCAGGTGCGGTGCATTGACTGTTCTCCAGAGGTGGATCGTGTCTCATGCCCGAACAGACCTAGTAATTGCTATTTCTGGCCTTATGTCATACACATCCTTACGGCAGCGTAGACCCTTGTCACGACGGGACCACCAGTATTACTACGGGCGGGCAGTATATTCATGTCCAAGATCCGACTCGGCCGCCTTCCGTTTGGTTTCTGTCCTCTTTCTACACTTTTTGCGCGCTTAATTGATTCTAATCTGTTCTTTCCTTACTTTCTTGCATCTGTCTCTCTGTCGCATCCGCATTCCCTTCCCGATACCCAGCTACCAACGGCCAACACACCGCCGACGAGACACACCGCATTATCGACAAGATAGGGAGCATTTGATTGGGTTTCTTGACACCGGAGCATGCTGGCGGCTCTGTAACCAAGACGCAGCCTCTGGAGTCTGCCTGGACCCGTGATTTGTAAAACATTGTTAATTTAGAAGCGCGACAGAAAACAAGCTACAATGGCGCAGGAGAAGGCCGTGGGCAAATATTCGGCCTCTGCCGCCAGGCAGATCCCCGAAATCGTCTTGACGGAGATTGCGCAAACACTCAACATCGACCGCGACCAGATCCCCCTCTTCGACTCGTTTGTGGAGCTAGGGGGAAACATCTCATCTGCTTTCCAGCTCGAAGGCCGCCTGAAGCAGCTTGGTATTGCCGTATCCGCCGACGACGTCTTCCGATGCAGAACCATCGCCGAGCTGCAGACACACGCCCGATCCGTGGAACAGGTCCTCAGCCCAACGGCAGGGTATAATGGACCTCCCGTCATGCCGATGGCCATGCCCATGGATACGAGGAGTAACGGGTCACCGGCACATGGACAGTCGGCGTCTTCGTCCGTTTACGGTGCGCAGTCAATCTACGGCGGGGTTCCGTCAGTCTATGCCCCGAAGGGATTCCACGGTCCGTCAGCGTCAGTCTACAGCCTACCGTCCGTATATGGAGCGCTACCGGAGCAGAAGGCCCTCCAGGGGTCCGGCGATTCGGTTACAGCTAGGGAACCTGCCAAGGTGGTCGAGGAGGTCATCGAAGAGCCAAACCCAGCAGCAGCCACCAAAGACGGTGAGGCGACGGCAGTGGACCGGCTCATGCAAGATCTGGAGGGATTTCTCAGCATGGCGGCGAGAGGAGACCACTACTGCTTGTTGAGGGTCGCAGCTGGTCCCTTCAAGAACAACCTGGTGGCCTTTGTGAGCAACAAAACGGAGCCCGTCAGCGAAGCGAAGGGCTTCTACCTCCCGGTGGCAGATCAGCTGAAAGTGATCGAGGAGCGCATCAGGCGGATCAGCATGGCCCTTCGCGAGTGGGGAGCCGAGTCTCCAGCACCAGATCTATGGATTCCCGTGCACGCAATGGTCCTCAAGAAGAACGGAAATCCGGCCCTGCGCGCGCTGCAGTGGTGGCTGCGGAACCTGGCGGACGCTGAGCAGGACCGCATCCGCAACTTCCAGACCATCCTGGGCCAGGCTGCGCCGAGCTCGGCTCCAGGTTCGCAGAGCAGCTCGAGACGGGCAAGCCCTCCGCAGAGCGTTGCGGCGGCGCCTGGGCAGAAGCCGGACGGCCAGAGGAGCGTGCCACATGCCGAAAATAGTGCTGAGCCATCCAGAAACCGCCAGACATACGCTCCGCCAACGGGGCCCCCACCACAGCAGCAGCAGCCGCGGCAGCAGCGCCTTCCACCGCCCAAGCACCCGCTGCCCGGACCAGCAGCATCGCACACTCGCAACAAGTCCAGCTACCCGCCTGAGCTCGTCCTCCGCCACTCCGCCATCATCGAGGTGCCAGAGCCGACCCCGACGCCCAAGAAGCCCAAGTCGATTCTGAAGCCGCCCAAGGCGTACCCACTGCCCGATGAGCCAGTGCCGGGACTGGCGCCTAACTTTGGCCTAGGGCTCGAGCCACCACTGGAGCCGCTGGAGCTCCCCGCCAGCCCCCCAGCTGAGGCACACGTGCAGCAGTATCGCGAGCCGCCTCAGCAGCACGCGCGGCACTCCGTCTACCAGTCAAAGAAGAAGCTCGACAGGAAGAGTTCTGTTCTGCTCCAGAACAGACTCTCCACCACCCGCCCGCTCAAGACATTCTCCATGTGGATTGAGGATGAGTCTGGCATGGTTGAAGGCCAGGAGCTCATGGCCGGCGAGAGCCTGGACAATGTCGAGTTCTTTCCTCTGTCGGCCATGCAGCAGCTCTTCTTCCGCACATCTATGAACCTGAATCCCGACCCTAACTCCATTACTACCTCGGGCTACAAGTACAGCCAGAGCATTCTTCTGGAGATGAAGTCAAGCTCCAAGTCAATCACACCCCAAAATGCCATCACAGCTCTGGTTGACAGGCATTCTATGCTCCGCTCTCGATTCCGCCTTACTGCTGAAGGCTGGGCGCAGGTCATCTTGTCAGAATCCAACGTCGATATGTTCCGGTATAAGAGCCGTAAGATTCGCAACGAGAATGATTTGGATGCCATCATCGAGAGAGCAGTCCAGTCAATCAACCCGATTATAGGTCCCATTTTCTCTGCCGATTACATCACCACCTCTGACCACCAGCAGTATCTCTTCTTGGTTGCGCATCACTTGGCTGTGGATCGTGCATCCTGGCGCACTCTGGTATCTGACCTGGACGAGCTTCTTCGTGAAGGAATCGTCATGTCTAACCCCTCCATCCCCTTCTCCAACTGGATCGAATACCAAGGCTATGAGTCCAGCCACAGGCTCACCCAGCCCACACTTCCTTTCGAAGTGCTGCCGCCTAGCTTGGGATACTGGGACCTGGACCTTTCGGACAACACGTACGGTAGATCGAAGCAATTTAGCTTTAGTCTCGACGCTGAGACTACTCGGATACTGCAGGAAACCTGCGACAGCATCTTCCGTACCGAGCCTGCCGATGTCTTTTTAACTGCCTTGCTCCTTTCGTTCCGTCGAACCTTCCCAGACCGAGATGTTCCTACAATGTGGACTCAGGAGCACGGACGCGACTCGAGAAACCCCGACTTCAACATCGATCAAACTGTTGGTTGGTTCACATCACTTTGCCCGGTTCATCTCAATGTAGACTCTGGCGCCGATGTGATGGAGCTCTTGAAGCTGATGAAGGATACCCGGAGACTGATCCCCAACCTGGGTATTGGTTTCTTCAATACCGAGTTCTTAACCCCATCCCAGCCATTCACGACGACTCCTGTGGAAATCCTGTTCAACTGCGTCGATACATGGAACAGGATCAGCTATGAGGGCAGTCTCCTTCGGCCAGCCAGCGCCCCAGGACGACCTTTGGGATCTGTCAACTCCGATGTTGGTCAGGATGTTGGCCGCCTTGCCCTGTACGAATTTCAAGTCTCAATTGAAGATAGTGGTACAATCGTTGATGTGCGATATGTTTCACCAAAGCGCCAGGACCGCATCATACAATGGCTACAAACGTTTGAATCTTGCGTGCATGAAGCCATTGGGATGTTGAGTACCATGGGGCCAACACTGACTCGAGCTGATGCGCCGCTGCTGAATGTCACCTATGAAGGTCTGACAAAATTGGCTAGCGAGCGGCTGGAACAGATGGGGCTCAATGATGTGGGAGAGATCGAGACAATCTGCCCTGTGAGCCCCAACCAGCAGGAAATCCTCATTAGCCAAGGCCAAGACCCTGACAGCTTCTATTGCCATTCCCTGTATGAGCTCAACACACGGGACAGAAAGCCTGTGAGCCAGGAGAGGCTTTGTGCGGCTTGGACAACTGTGGTCGCAGCCCATTCATCCATGCGCAGTGTCTTCATTGACAGCATCTCAGAGGATGGCCTCTTTGACCAAGTGGTGCTCAAGAGGGTTTCGCCAGAGATGCTTTTCTTGGACAGCGACAGGCCAGTAGAGACCCTGGCCGCTCTACCTTCTATGAAGGTAACTCCTGGCCAGCCTCGTCATCGTTTGTCGGTGTGCAAGTCGAACCAGAGGACCTACGTCAGGATTGATGCTAGCCAGGCGGTCATTGACGCAACCTCCATTGACAACATCATCACCAGAGTAAGAGAGCTATTATCTGGTGAGGAAGTCTCTGAAGACGGCCTCCTTCTTCATACATATCTCTTCAACGCAACCACCATGGATCTATCACACAGTCTTCACGAGTGGCGCTCCACCCTCGCACATGTTCGACCTTGCACTTTCCCAGTCCTCATGCGAAAACCTCCTTCCAAGGCTGAACGCCAGTCCATTTTCCTCCCCTTGAAAGTGGAACGTCATGACATTCACACCTTCTGCATAGCACGGGAGATCCAACCCGCATACGTTCTTCAGCTTGCTTGGGCGCTTGTCCTGCGCGCGTACGTCGGAATGGATCACGTTTCTTTTGGATTTGAAGTCGCGGGCCGGGACGAGAACAACTTGCATGGGATGAAGAAAGCGATCGGCAGTTTTGCTTCTCTCTTGCCCTGCACTGTTGAGCTGCTACCTCAGCGCAAGATTATCGAGTGCCTCAAGTCGTTCGCAGAAATCGCTGCAATCGCAAGACGCAATGACAACCCCAACATGTCTGAGATTCACCATGCTACCGGGCTCACCTCTCAAGATCTCTTCAACACGTGCTTGTCGCTCCGAGACTTTGATAATGCTCGTCACCACAAGCCCGAGCTTGACAGCACTAGCTTCATGGCCAGCCTAATGACTTCATCCCGCAGCTCGGGCTGTGATGTCTCCATGTCTACCATGTTTATTGGTGATAATCTCCATGTCGACTTTACATTCAGGAGCATGACCGTCGCCCAGGCCGAAACAGTTGTGAACACTTTTGAGAAGGCTGTCAAACTCATTCTTGAGGATTCAAACCAAACTGTGGACAACATTGATCTTTTTACAGAAAGGGACCATTCACAACTTCTGGTGAATGAGTACGAATTCAAGCCGCGGGAGGAGAAGACGAACAGCTGCCTTCATACCCTCATCTACCGCCATGCGCAAACAAGGCCCAATGCGCCAGCAATTGCTGCATGGGATGGCCACATGACCTACCATCAAATGACATACTGCGTATCAACCCTAGCCACTCATCTTCGAAACATTGGTGTGGTCCCTGGTCTTGCTGTGCCTATAGTATTGGAAAAGAGCCAGTGGGCACCCGTCATCATGCTTGCAGTCCTTAAGGCTGGTGGCAGCATCATCGCTCTCGACGCTCAGGACAAGGCAGCAGCAGAGTTCACAATCAAGCATCTTCAGCCTCAGATTGTTCTTGCTACCGACTCCGCTTTGAATGATCTGGTGTGCATCGTGCCAAATCTTGTCATTGTTAATGAACGATTCTTCTCCATTCTCCCTCCTCAGGTCTCAATTCCCGCCCTCTCGGAGCCCACCCCTGACCATGGCGCTGTCATCATATTTACCCCCGGGAAGGCGAGAGTCTCAGCTGTGAGAAGCCTGTTCTTCACCCACGCTTCTCTCGCCTCGACTTTCATGGCACAGGGTCCGGCACTCAGAATGAGCAAGGACAGCCGTGTCTTGCAGCTCTCTTCTTTTAGCCAGGACATTGCCCTTGTAGAAATCCTGGGCACTATGGTTCATGGAGGCTGTGTTTGCATTCCATCTGGTAAGGATCGCCTTGAGGACCTTGGTGGTGTGATGGCCCGAATGAACATCACCTGGTCGTACATGACGGCTACTCTCGCTCGCCGCCTCGATCCCGCTTATCTCCCTCGCCTGAAGACTCTCTGCTTCCGAACTAGGAAACTTGACGATGACATGTACAACTTCTGGGGATCAAGCCGAAACATCATGCTGGCATATGGTGCAACCGAGATCTGCCCTCTCGGCATTTCCATTGCTGAAGTTACTGGTTCCACTGACAGCTCCGTTATTCCCCCACCTCTCATTGGAAAATTTTGGATTTTGAACCCAGAAGACTCCAAGAAGATGATGCCGATAGGTGCTGTTGGCGAACTGGCCATCGACTGCCCCCTCCTGACACCACATACATATATTCCTGACAAGACTGTTGTTGCTCCAGTTTCACTGACTACGGAGAAGCCGAGCCGCAATCGCTATCTCAAGACTGGCCACCTTGTCCGTTATCTTGATGATGGAAGTATTCAATTCATATCCTCAATGTACGAGGAGCAAACACTGGATGGCTCACAGCTTCCGGTCGGCGAGATTGAGTACCACCTTCGCCGCTACCTCGGTGGGAAAGTCGACGTCGTAGTTGAGTCGGTGGTCACTCGTGACGCGGTCCAAATTCTGGCTGCATTCCTGGAAGTCGGATATGACCTTGAGCACAATGCCAAAGAACTAGAGAAGCTGCGCACGAAGACACGCGAGAGGACACAACTACTCAGAGCCCTTCACGATAGTTCGTCAAAGGGCAGTGGCAAGATCAGAGCTATCACTTCTGACCAAATCCCGTCAACATTCATCCCCCTGAAGCAGTTCCCAATGTCGACCTCGATGAAGGTGAACAGACGCAAGTTGGCTAAGAAGGTCTTGGGCATGACCTACACCGAGTTGATTGGAGTTTCCACGAACCCTGATTCAGAAGAGGAGGACAAGCCTCTACCTTTGACACACGTTGAGGAGAGGATGCGTCATGTTTGGGCCAACGTGCTGGATATCCAGCCTTCCAAGATCAAGAGCAATGACAGCTTCATTGGACTTGGCGGCGACAGATTCCTGGCTGGAAAGCTGGTTATCCAGTGCAGAAAGTCACACCTTACAATTTACCTCCTCGATGTACTTAGAGGTAATACTTTGACTGAGATCTGCCAGGCGATCGCGACGTCGGAGATCACCTTCAACGAGCGTGTTCATTCCGAAATCCGACCCACCACGATGACTGAGGGTGGCTTCAACATTCCAGGATTTGAGGAGAAGTTCATCAAAGAAAACATCGCCCCGAAAATGAGAGTTCGCCGTCACGACATCTTGGACATCACCGAGGCGTCAGCACATCAAGTGCGAGCACTGGAAACCCGAATGTACAGTAAGAAGGGTGGCATGCAGTGCTTGATCTTCAACTTCAATGGCCCAATCCGTGTCCAGAAGCTCCAGACCGCATGTGAGACGTTGACCCAGCTTCACCCAGCTTTCCGCACTGCGTTTGCTGTCCACAATCGTGTTGTCTACCAGGTTCACCTTGGTAACTTTAGGCCCGAATTCCAGCGTTATCCTTGCCCAGCATGGTGTCTTGAGAGTGTCACAGCCAACGTTGTTGCCGAAGACCAAGATTCAACGTTTAGACCTGAAGAGCCTGTCACCAAGTTTACTTTCCTCGATGCTGGAGCACAGAGCACCCTCATTGTTCGCTTAAGTAGTTCGCAGATCGACGAACAGGCAATGTCGATCTTGGTACAAGATCTAGCTGCCTTGTACGAGGGTTCGGCCACTCTCTCGGACAAGTCCAACTTCTTCGACTACATGAGAGCTGCCCAGGCTGTTAACAGCGAGGCCAGCGTTGCGTTTTGGAAGGATAAGCTGGAGGGCGCCCAGATGACGCACTTTGTTGCTCACGAAAAGCCTTACCCACCCGCCGGCGACATCATGTCCGTCTCCCAGACAATTCAAGTAGACCCTGTTTCTGAGTTCGGTCTCAATTTCAATACCATCCTGAAGGCTGCATGGGCCATCACGCTGGCTCAGTTCTCTGCGACTAGCGACGTCGTCTTCGGTGAGGTCACCCAGGGTGCCAACATCCCACTGCCAGATCGCTTTGATATGGCTTCTTTGATCGCGCCGACTACAAACATTATTCCAGTCCGCATCCAGTTCTCCGTGGATCAATTGACACCTCTTGAATTTCTCCGCCCCATTCAGGAGCAAAGAGTCACGAGCCGACCCCACGAAGGCCTCGGCATCTTGGAGCTTGTCCAGCGCTGTACCGATTGGCCTTACTGGACCAATTTCAGCACGGTCGTGCATCATCGCCCTCAAGCACCAGTGGATGGTTCAACTACGCTAAACATGGGCGATACGACATTCACCCACACCATCTCCAAAGCGGGGATGCAGGATATCCCTGATATCCTTGTAGTCTCGACTATGGACGGGCCTCAAACTGTCACCCTGGAAATTAAGTACTCTGAGAGCCGAATCCCCACCGATGTTGCGGAGGATGTCCTAAGGGTTCTTTTGTATGCTGTTGAATCGGTCACAAACTATGACACCATTGAGACACCGATGATCCAGTCCTCGTTTGACCTGCTGCACTCTCAAGCGAAGATCCCAATGAGCACACCATGGCCCCTCCCCAGACCTGATAAGTCATATCAGTCACTGCCAAATGATGACCGCAAGATCCTACAGTCTCTCATCTTCTCCGTGTGGACTGAGGTATTGAACCCCCAGGCTCTCGGCGTTCCTAGCGATCATGTACACCGAGCAAACTTCTTTGACCTCTGGGGGTCAGTACTCCCCGCCCAGGCTATGGCTGAGCGTCTCAACGACGAGTTCTCGAAACAACCGATCAAGGGCTTGCACAGAGTATACTTGTACGCATGTGACATTACTGAAAATCCAACCATGTCTATGCAGTACGACTTCATTGTAAAGAAACTTGCCGACGAAGGCATTGTCTCCGGAATCGTCAAGAAGAAGGGTCATCTGAGCTGGGGCAGTATCTCGGCATCAGCGCTATCTATTCGCCATAAGAGCACCGGGTCGATGAGCTCCGGTCCTTCGAGCCATGCTTCTATTTCCGCTGCTCCCCCTCCTACACCTGGGCCTATCCCTGGCCCTGGCTCTGTGCCCCCATCTCCTGCTCCATACGGTCCAGGAAAACCAACAATTAGAGACGCGGAAAATACGAAGTCGATCCGCAAGACTCTGGGCGGCAAGCTTCGCGGCCTTCGCCAACACAAGCATAAGACCTCCGGGGGCAGCATCGAGTCTCACAAGAGCTCACTAGTCATCAGCGAGCCTGTGGCGATCGAGCTGCCTCCCCGCGCAGCTGAAATCGCCAGGGGCGGCAGTGGTGCCATCTCAACACCTTCGTTCGTTCCCCCGCCCCATGATCTCCAACCACCGCCAGCCGGCCACCACGTGCCGTTCTCCCCGGCCGTTCCGTCGCCTGCCTTTGCTCGCGAATTCCCCCAGGAGATGGCGGTGAGCCCGATGAGTGCCATGCCGCCCAAGAGGAGAAGCATGGATTCGGATAACACCGACCCTACGAGTCCCGTCTCGCCTCTCGGGCCGGCCTGGTTGGCCAACTAAAAATCGCATCACGATAATATGCAAAAATATGATTCAAGCATGATGAAACTGTATGGAGAACTATATACCCCGAGACATCAGTCTCTTTCCTTGTCATATACAGCATCACAATTTCATATACTCTTATTTCTTCTATCTTGTTTTATTCTTCATTTTCTTCCAGGGGGTGGTTTATTTTTTTTTACTATTGGATTCTTTGCTTGGGGATATCGATAAACTTATGAGTTTCTTTTGGGTTACTCTTTTTCTGTCTGGTTGTACTTTGTCTGGTCAAGCATATCATGTATTTTTCTCATTTTCATCCACATGGGCTAGATAGATACAAACGCAGCAGGCGTTCAGGGATGAATGATTTAATTTTTGTTTAAAGACTTGCTGTGCCAACCCCCTTGCTCTCTCGTGAAAGGCTTTTTATAAACGGCTTTTGTAAAAACACCTACTAAATCAAGCCAGCAACTCCAACTCTATAAACGAATAACACATCTTGTTCGACATCAAGGCAAAGCAACACAAGTTTGACACACGTAGTTTGACCAATGATGATCCAATTCTTATCCATCTATGTAAAGGCCCACTTTGGGAAGATTCAAGGTCAAAAAAGGTGGAACTTGGTGAGATACGTAATTCCGGGTATACCCTTGTCCCAATAGATTGGCTCAAGAGCCGAGCATGAATAAATAATAAAAGTAGCATAGGGCGGAGGGTGGGCGGAAGACGGTCGAACAGAAAGATCATGTGATGAAACAAACAAGCAAGCAAACCCATTGATTCTCAACCAGAGAGACCCGATATACCCAAGTGCAAATTGCGGAGCAATATAAGAAAACACCCCGTTCCATCCCTTCGCCGATTTGGATAAACACAGTAACATATGACCCCAGTATGACCAGTATAGCTTAACTCCGGAAAAATATAGCACGCATGATGATGGAGGATGATAAAAAGGTAAAAGTTTGGAGAACGTCAAAGGGGTGGAAGGTGACAATCACCCGTGGAACTGTCCTATCCGGGGGCCAAAGTATTCATCGGGTCCCAATGTCTTGAGAGGGCAAGCTGTGCCTTCGCAGCCGTCATACGGCACGTTGTTGCCCCACCATTCGAACTCTGTGCTGGTCCATTGTAAGGTGAAGAAGATGAGAATACCAGAGATGGCAATGCCGCAAGACCATGCAGCCGAGAGAACGAAGTTGTACTAGAGTAGAACAGGTGAGTTACATATACCACAAGATGCGAGACATGGAATCACAAAACGTACCTTGGACCACAAACCAAGAAAGCGTGACTTGAGGTAGATCCACGAGAAAAAGGCAATAGGAACCGAGGGCCAGATATATGACATGTTGTAAGGTGCCCAGACAATTCCACCATACATCATAGCCACAGGGTGAATCTGCCTCAACCAAGTTGACTTTGGAAACTTCTTAGAAAGCAACCAAAAGAAGACGACAACGACAACACCGAGAGGGAACCCAATCAGAGTCTCGGTGTACTGTCCGTTTTTGCCCCAAATCTTGGTTGGCCCAACAGTACCCCAGAGGACGGATGCGGTGAAGAATGTGTTCACTCCAGGGCAGGTGAGTCGGAATTGAGCGTCTGGTGTGCAAACACCATCAATGTGCCTCATCTGGAAGTTTAGAACACCGACGCAAACAAGGGTTCCAACAAAGGTGGCCACCATCTGGGCGAAGAAAGTCTGACGAGGGGGAATCTTGACGTAGTGGGCAAGCTTCATGTCATTGGAGAACCAAACCGCATGAGCACACGTCACATAGCCAAAAGACTTGAAGAAGTTCATGGCTAGGGCATTTCCCTCAACGAAAGAACCTCCAATAAACTCAGCGAGAACGTTAAGTGTGACTTCGATACCAGTCATAGCCTTGATAATGCCAACGGGAATAACAAATACAAGACACAGTGCCAGACCGTAAAAAACAACACCGGGAGTGGTGTTGGTCTCCCAGGTCGCAATGCCGGCAACACCAAAGGCAATGGCGATTACTAGACAGGCCATGTACCACCACTCAGGAACCTCCTTGTATGATTTCATGAGGCGATGATGAACGTCGAGGATCTGGTCGTCATGGCTTGTCTTCTTGTTACGCCGGAAACCACTGAAAAGGCCCTTGAAACCGGTGACCAGTTCATGCCGGTGGTATAAGACAGCATAAGTCAGGGTAGAGGTGTATACACTGAAGAAGAAAAGGTAGACTGTGACATTGCCGGCACTGAGGAATGGGGGCGAGTAAGCATCGTACTTTTGGCCGTCAAAAAGACCTTTTGCATTGGTAGCCTTTGTGACGTTGTAGAGGTTGCCAAAGTGGTCGTATACACGGTTTGAGTTAATAGGTAGGTAGCCCGTGTCAAACACGTTGGCATACCAAATACCCACAACAACCCACATTGAGATGAAGGCGCCGAGGAAACGATTGATGGTGCTGAAGAACGGGACCATGAGAGGGTCGGAAGAATCCCAAAGCAATGTGTTCCAATCCAATGTAGGGAAAGGGTTGATACCCAAACCATTGTTGAAACCAACGATTGCGTTCAGATTGACATTATCCGGGTCAATCCAGCTCATCCAGCTGAACTTGGACAGGCCAGTCCAGATATAGCCTGGGAACCAGAACCATACGAACATGGCGGCAAACATGAGGTAGAAGAACTTGATACGCGAGATGCGCCAAATGCTTCCCAGTGGGCCTTGAACAGGGGTATTGTCTGAATTGTGGAAGGCCGAGTTCAACGCAATCGTGACGAGAGATGCTGGCCACACACAATACGAAGGGTAGACGATGAAACGTCGGCAGATACCAGCCATGCCGTATCCGATGAAGTTGGTGCTGAGCGCGATCAAGATCTGATAACCAGGATGAGACGCATACGGTTGGTTGAAATACTGGGGCAAATATTGCACCCAGATGATGTAGTTCGTATACGGGGTGTTGTAGGCAACATTTGCCATGATCGTAATCAACATGTGCTCCTTTTTGTGGAATGGCCCCGGGTTGAGAGAGTGTCGAACGCCGAAGAGGGTGATGCCCTTGTCTGGAAGCCAATTCTCACAGGCTTTGCCCAACGGATAGGCAAGAAGTTGCGCAACATTCGCCATCACTCGAATGGTAGGCTGGCGAATATCGAACAGTTGGTTGACGAACGCCAGGATCAAGGAGAAGAGAAGACCAATGGCCCAACTACGGATAGTAGAACAGGGCGCGTTGACATCATCCTTGTTATCGACAACGGCGCGGACTTCGGCATATGGGCTATTCGTCGTGAGAAGAGCTGCCTCAAGTTTCATCTGGCGGATGAGCAGTTCATTATCGGGACTCTGTTTCTCATTGTTTTCATTCTCCTTGAACAATTGCTCGTTATCTAAGAATGTCTTGATCTTGGTCAACACCACAATCGGGAAGTTGGGATCTCGTTCGTGGGTCTTGTAGATACGCGTCATAATGTCGCGCACTTCCTCAAGCGAAAGCTTTTCTGAAAGCGCTTGGGCTTCGAGGATATCATCTTCGGTGACATGTAGGTCTTGGCGGGCCCTCGGGGGTAGTCGCCATCGTGTTCTGAATAAAAGTCGTCATCGTCGTAAGAGTGCATCTGCAATAATTGCGACAACCCCAAATTAGCTACATTACAATTGTATGGGAAATGCCACAGGTCCAAGAGATTGGACCTTGCGAGATGCGGTGGTGCAGGTTATCCTCACAGATTGATCGTCGTGGTCGTCGCTTGACACTGAAGTCGTCGTTTGTTGCGGCACCTGAGTTGGAGAGGCTGCCTTGGCCGTCGCGGCTTCGGTCGACTCAGCCGCCGTGGATTTCTTTTCGTCGTGCGCCATCGAAGGGGCTCTGGGGTGCTGGGGTGCCCAGCGTCAACTATTTCGAACTTCAGATCCGCCTCCTACTGGAGGTTTAATTGCGTCGCCGTCGCCGTCGCTGAGGGCACGGGCGCTCCGCAATCGCAGCCAGCGTCGAAGCCCCCGCTGGATGTGCCAACGAGAGAAATATGCTGCGCTTGATGCAGTCGTGGACAATGGTGAGGCGGCGAGGACTGACGGCGTCGCGGGGGGGAGGTCGGCGATGGAGAGGAAGAGTGCCAAAGGGAGACCGTCCAGACGATGGGGAAGGGTCAGATCATCAAGGCATTGGGGGCGTGGGCCAGAACAGGTAAGAGGGGGAGCCGGCCATTTAGCGCCTGGATTGCAAAATTTACAGTGGAAGGTCGCTATATCGCTGGCACAATGCCCCTAAGCTGCGATGCCTGCACGCCAGCACTCACCCACGATCGGGTCCAAGCGGACCAAGGAAAATGAAACTCCGCGCACTGTGCAAGTACCGGCCAAGGCTTCGACTAGTGGAAGTCGGCACGGGACCTGCCTCCAGAGCTGTCGACGATGAGCTGAATTGCATGATGATCCATCCTTTTCCCTCTTGCTCTACCCGGCCAACGTATTCGAGATGACCAATGGACGAAATTGTCCGACAAGTACGGCCGTTGCCACTCTATTGGGCAGGTGAGACATAGCAAGCCTATCAATCTCATACTGCATCGACTCGAGTCGCACTCGGGTAACTTCAGTGACGCTTGGCCACGTACCGGCTGGTCTGTACCCACGCGCTAGCTGCACTGAAAAGATTCAGGTTCCTGCACAGTCCGAAAATGACATCTGTGACTGTCCCGCTGGCATTGAGGCCTCTCTCCCCTCCCAGACCCCAGGTTCCTGCCTCCATTAGCTTCCCCTCACACTCTTCGAAACCAAGTGCTGGGCACGGCAAAGTCGGCCAGCGGGCTGTGGACTACAATGCACAAACATACCTACATAGTCGCCTATACGCGCCCTGACGAACGGATAGTCGGCCGCAGATGCAGCTCTGCGCAAGCAGCAAAAGGCCTTGTCTCAGGCAGTGGGTATCGGTCAGTCCATCGCTCGGTCTCCGGCACCACCAGCAAATGCGACGGAGCTCTATGCCCAATCTGACTGCACGTACACTCCGACTGGTGCAAAGGGCAGCGGACGGGTGGTTTAGCAGGGGCCTTGGCCCACGGAACGAACGGCACGTCAAAGGCTATCAGAGTGGCCGTGTGGGTGGGCAGAAGGGCTGCCAGAGAGTTCAAGGCCCGGCTGTACGGCACACTCATGCCAGTGCTGGGAAACTACAATCGGGCCCCAAACCGGTTGTCGCAGCGCTAATCTTCCTCCCGTTGACGAAGAACTGCAGCACAATATGCCTGTTATTACGTAGGTAGGCATCCAGATGGTTAGTGCCATGTACAGAGCTCTACACCAAGTCTGCGAGGTTCAGTGCTTGCTGTATCTTGACACTCAGATGCCTGACGCATGTCCAATGGGGCCGCGGCCGCGGCTCCACGGTCTACAACCCCTTGAAATTTGAGTCTCGGTTCGTCAGGCACCAGGGACTAAACAAAGCTTACTACAGTAAGCAGCCGGCTCGCATTAAATCCGTTGCGCATTCCGTCAATAAGTGCGAGCCTTTGCACCGGTGGTAAGTAGCTGGGTAACTACGCACATGCGAGTAGACATACGCACGTAGCGCGCGTTCTCACGATATTCAGTGGGCAGGTGTTGCGCCATCTTGTAGTTGCCCGGCATATTTGTTCCGAGCTGACTGATACGTACATATGGACCGCTGGGAAGGGGGAAGAAGTACTGGTTAGATGCATGGCAAGAAGCACTGCTCCTCAAACAACATGTATGATCGCCATCACCTATGTTCACGGGTGAGAGAAGAAAAGAAAGCGGTAGCAGGCACTTGCCTGCGACAACCATACGTCACCCGCAAGTACGCGAATCGAGACAAGAGTTGACAAGAGTTAACATAGAAGACATGTGTCGTGTGTGGTAATGTTACCTGCCTGTCTCTTTACCACAAGTATTCGCCAGCGTTCTGGTTGATGGGCTTGGACACACGTGTGCCCCTAGCCACGGGATGCAACGCAAATGGCAGTTGTCGCCTTCGCTTCACGGCTGAACTGCCCCCATCAACCACTGGCTCCCTGCTCGGCTCAACCCCAGCTCCCAGTTGCCGGCTCCCACCTTCCACCTTGCGCAGATTGGATCCAGTTACAATCAAGTGTGTGGTGGCGCAGCGTTCGGATCAAGGATGATCCGGCACTACTGGCCAATAGTGTAGCCACGTTGCGCCGGTGGAGCAGAATGATGCAAGAGGCCACCAGCGTCTCATATCTCCACTTGAGGAAACTTGGTTCTTCCTACAGAGCCAAAGAAATGCATTTCATGCCCTTAGGTAGCTGCTTGGCGATTGCTGCTTGGCGCTTCTAGACTCTCTGATCGTGCCACTGGGCAAGTTATCCAAATGGGCGCATTTAAGCCTGCAATTAATGACCGAGCCAAGGTAGACCTTACTGCTTAATAGGTCTCCACTGCCTCCAGAGCCACCTGCAGTTTTCGTGCGGTTGATTGATGGCTGTTCCTGGTACCCTCTCTTGGTTTCAATTCGTTGACGATTTCACCATCAGCGGTAGATCTAGCGACAGCTTTTCATGATATATGTACAGTGACTTCAATCTTAGTGTCGAGCGACTTACGGGGTTTTCTTTGCTTCTTATCCATGTAATTACAGCTGTGTATTCCATCGTCTTCCGCGGTGGCTCTCGTCTCATTCCAGTAGCCGCGTAAACTTCCTTCAACCAACGCCTACAGCTACAGTTCCAAAACCTTCATAACCATTCCGATTTTAGTCTTAACAATCAGTGCCATAGCCAAATAGTCGTGACTCGGGAACCACGTTGTGACACTCCACCTCCTCAACCGCCGCCTGGAATAACCGCCGCCTAGAATAACCGCACTCGGCTACAACGGCAAGTTCTGTACCGTTCCTTTTGAGTTCAGCCCGTTTGCTGCCGAGCATACCAGTCTAAACATAGTCAAATGAATCCTCAAGTCAGTGGGACTACGATTTTGTAGCCGAGTATTCCCATTAGTCCAGTATCATTGGTCTGGTAAGCAGTCTTGGCCTCAACTATATGCTGCTACTATTGAGTTATCAGAGGTCACTGGAACGTTACTAGAACCACTCACACGCTCAATCTTAAGGCTTCTGCATGGCATACGCTCGGAGATAGGCTAGCGTCGAGGTCTCTTCGATATAGGGGTGACTCTACGGTGTATGTTGGTTCTCTGTCCCACCTAGGAGTCCAGACGTGTCACATTCTCATACGCGGAGTTTGCTATTACTGGACTACTGCCACACAGAATGTGCCAAGGGTCTTACTGTGGACCTCCAGGGACTTCATTCTTAGCAACAGGGAAGAGTTTGGTTAGTTAGCACGGGAGTCGGCACATTACCCGTCAATAGTGAGGTAGGATGCATGAACTGTGCGCCAGAACGATACTCCATATATCTATAAGGGCTCAGACCGCTTATCTTGAAGAGTTTCACATGCAGAGGGGACAAGTAGAGGATGAACGAGAGCGCTAGCCCTAATAGTAACTCGCACCGCATCAAGACAGATGAGCTACTGCAGCTACTAGCCAGGAAATTGGTCTAGGAGTCTCTTGAAGTCGATATTGAGCTTGCGAATTTCATTGAAACTTTGAGCCCCTTAAAAATGCTATCAAACTTCTCCATTTAACTACAGTGACAGCCGGGTGACAATGAATTTGGCACTCGAGTATTCCACGATTGTTGAAGAGCAATGATGAAAACCTAAGAGATACTAAACTACAGATTGTTAATTCATAGCATATCATACTGCCGTATTAGTCTAGTCATTGTTATAAATGGTCTACTCATAAACACCCTTCAGTCTGATGTCACGTCTCCTCTATTCCACAGTTGTGTAAATAGGGTACAAGAACGATCTGGGCATTCTGTGCATATATAGCGAATAACGTACTCCTATACCCTCTATGAGTTTCGTAAGCTCGCTCGTCCTAAAGGCCGAATGTTGAAATATGTACTCTCTTGTAAGTTCTACTAAAATCCGAGTAAACATCTTCAATTACAAGTACGTGTGTCTTGCCTAATTCCCGATCTTCCGCACCTAGTACTGCTCATTGGGTCGTCTACAAGCTGGGTCGAGCTCGTTCGTATGACATTTGTAACATTTAGAAAAAAGAAAAGGGGAGGCATCTACTACGCAATGCCATGAACCAGAATCTCCTTGGAGTCAAAATATATTTTCACTTTGATAAGAAGCTGGACCGTGGTTGCCCTCTTCATGTCAAGTGTAGACCAGTTCCCGACATCCACAGAACTACAAGTGTCCATGCAAAGAATATTCAAAACCCCATCTTACTGAACCTATCTAAATCATGCCCATACCTACCTGCATTGTGTTCAGAAACTCGACTTAGCCAGGGGGAGATGTATTGACCCTAGGTGGCGCACTGTCTCGAATGTCTCGAATGTCAAGGGGGCTTCCTCAATTGTAAGTTAAGAATATTTGAATGCGAATAATAGTTGGAAATCATGTGTATAAAAATCATCGATCATCTTGATACTACGAATTCATTCTTTAGCTTGTCTGACATTTACATTCGTATGCGACAACTTGCTTCCGCAACAGTTTGTATCCCAAATCCCCCAATCAATCTTCGATTGGTGGTATTTATCGAGACCATACAATTTTGGTGCCGAATAGAAATCTAGTTGAATATCTGTTGACCGAGACATCGTTGAGTTCCCAAGTTAACGCGATGGCTACTGTTCAACTTGATGGCCTCTCGGGTAGGTCATATCGGACGACTGTTCACCAACACGAAGCGTCGCATCAAATTGCAAATAGTGTGCCAAGTATTCGTTCAAGGACAATAGTGAGCAAATAAATAGCCATTTAATTATCTTTTATTCAGGTTTTTTTTGTGGTTGTGTATGTATAATGTGATGTCAGAATACAAAGAGGCCCTGGTGTACTACCTTACCTTCCATGCCATCTGGTTCTATAGGATGAGTTGAGTTTAAACCTGCCCGAAATTATATGTCAGAGCACTATATTGGGCATGTAAATGGGGTTGGATATTGACGACTAAATAATATTGGCCTTCAAGTCTGTTATAAAGGAGTGTCAGAGATCAGTAGCAAATGGGCTCTTGATAAAAGGTGACGCTTCAGGAACGGAACCATCACACACTTTGCAACTAGAATTATATCTTGTGAGTTCGGCCAGGTCCCAGAATGTATCTAATGTAGGTATGTCTCTTGAACAGATGTCCTTCGATGAACGTTGGTGGTATGTTCTTATCGTTGGGATATGATAATTAGCTAGGTTGACGAATTTTCTGAATGGTAACAAAGATCAAGACTAGCAATTAAGCTCAAAGATATCGGATCATTCATTCTAGACTTAACCTGCCTTTAATCTGTCTTTGGCTCTTTCGTGACGGCCTTTTCATCTTCGTGGGCCTAACTTGAAGCCGCTGCACAACTTCGACCATTTAATAAACACGAGAGAAGTACGTGAAGACCGCGAGTGATCTGATGATGAATATTGGCTCCAATAAAGCCGGTTTAGTAACTAACCGGATTGTTTACATACTAAACATAATAGAAGGGACCGCGTCGTTACTCTAGGGAGAAAGAACACATAGTGAGAGGGTTAAATAGTGGTGTTGATGTGATGACAGTTCTTACAATGGTGGCCTCTGCAACTTAGGCCTTGAGGCCCGACGCTTGGTCTTTCCGGCCTTTTCACAAACGTCCTTGAACTTTACTCTCGTCTTCATAGTGCCGAAGCATGTTGGTCTTCCCTACGTCGACGTGCTGGTCGCACTCGCATAGACTACTGTCAAGGCCGAGCAAATAGTTTTACTTGAGCTCCAATGGTTGAGAGCTATTGCGGAATTCCGATCTAAGAGAGGGTCTTTCGTTCGCCACCGTCACGCGATGGAACTGGTGGCATTGATGGAGATGCTAGTTCACGAGTCAGGCGTGGAGCTTGAAGCAGTGCTTGGACATTCATTGGGAGATCCTTCAGATAAAAACTCTGAAGTCGACGCAACTCGGTCCCGAGCCATGACCACTAGGGCCACTGCTACACACACACACTTTTACATTCAAGACTGGCCATTGTTTCTGTGAGCTGACATTGTGACGGGGAATATTACTCTGGTCAAACACGGGGAAGGAGGAGTTAGCGCATTATTCGCGTGAGCGAATATCTTTGCGATATGTGGCCAGGAATATCACTGCGAGATCTTCACGGGATTACCGAGGTCGGTGATGATATACGAAGCATATACTAACGCAACATAGGATTGGATTTCTCGTGAAGACACGAATAATGGGCGAGTCGTATCCTGTTTCTGACAACACATGAAGCGAGGCCACATTTTACGGGGAGTTTTCCTGTTAGGCCTTGTGGTGATGGAGGAGGATCAGGATCTACTGCGGAGCTAAGAGAGGTTGTCAAAATTAGCACCCGTAGGGCGCACCACGTCACTAGAAAGCTAACCGAGAGCTCTTGGAGAGACAATTACAGACGAGGCGGGAGTGGTGAAAATCCTTCCTACACTACAAATCGGGTCTGGTCGAGTCGGAGCGCCCGACCAGGGCCAGGCGGTGAATCCATGAAATGAACGGGCCTCACGACAGGCCGCTCCGTCTGGATAGAACAGCGACCAACATCAGGAGAATAATCCTTAGCCAGCAGCCATCTTGGGAATAAGACTCCCACGATCACCATCGGCTTCAGACCAACCGTGTTACCTCCCCGTTCCCGTCCCCGTCCCTAGCCAAAACGTGCGTAAGCTAAGCATTGACGGCATGGATCAGGGATACGGTCTGATGCCGCGCTCACGGCAGGGCAATTGACTTCTAGCGGCATTGGGCAACCAGACATTACGCCGAAATGAGCCCTTTTTTCCTTCCAGAAAGCTTATAGAAGGAGGGAATAAGCTGGAGAGGGCGGCAAGGATATCGCCCTGCGTCAGTCGGGAGACACAAACGTAAGCGGTCTGTGTGTCCCATGTCAGTAACGGAGACGAACGCTTTTCGGTTCATTGCCCTTGCTTCCCTGCTTTTTTATCTCGGTGCCTGCTGCCTCTCACCTCATCCACCTATAAGAGTAGGACGAATGAGAAGATGGGCGGGATGATGAGACAGGGGGGCGCGGTTTAAAACTTTTTGCGAATGACTTCACAGCATGAGTCGGAAGTGCCGAAAGGGGAGATCCGCATGGTTACAGTAGTATTGGATGCTGGGTCCTTGGCCGTGGTCTTGGTTCTGGTCCTGGTTCCGCAAGCAGGGCACCAGACGATCGAATAGCGACAGGCCGGCAAAGAGGTAGCGGTGCTAGTTCACAGACAGATTTCCTACCTGGGCTTCGACTGCATCACTGGTCTCTGGAGCTGGCAGGCAACGGACCCTTTTAAGCCTCATGAGGGGTGGCAGAGTCTAGCCCTACCAGGCTGGGCCACTCTACATGAGACTGTCTTGCGACGAGGGGATGGGCGATGCAACGTACGTTTCTCACGCGGATACCCAGGGTGTAACGGTTGAAGAATGAGCACTTCGGCTCCTGGAATGATGGGGTGACATCGCGATGGCTGTCATGTGGTGGCCAAAGCTCCAGGCGCGCGCATATGTATGTATGTATGTATGTATTCGAATCTCAACCCTAGGCCGGGGCTAACATGCATATAGATGCATAAACTGCGACTGGACGGCGGCTCGTCTACCAGAGCCATTTGCGCGTGTCTGTGTTTCCAGGGCTCGTGGACATGCTGTTGGTATTGTGGATTTGCTGCCTGTGTGCATGTGTGTGTTGTTGAGTGGTTCTATATGCACCTGCGGCCGGAAGAGCAACGGTCTCAGACGCATATATCTCGCAACATGATACATAGGTACTTTGGGAACCAGACTGTCCGTAATGTGTAGGTCGATACCGTATGCAGCAAGCAGGCATGGGGACACCACACAGTCGCCGAATGAGTCTCAATTCGGCGGCATTACACGCCGACTTACAAACTCAGACATGATGTACTAATATAAGCCAGACAGTATGCATATGCATCTATATGACGCGTTGTTATTACAACATGCAGCAGGTGGTAAGAAGGTAATTAATTCTGCCTACAACCCTCCCTTGAACCACGGAGCAACATAGACCCTCCCCCAGATAGAGCCGGTGCTTGGCTCAGCTGGCCACGGCCTGCCCTGGCCAGATCCCCAAGCACGCCCTGGCATATCCAACTGCCGTGAGCAAGACACGCCCATAATATGTACGTACGTCGTGGAGTTTGCTGGGAGCCGGCTCCAGCCCGTGTGGGCGGTTTCAGTTGAGCGTTCAGGCTCGGTCTCTCTGCGATCCCTGGTCCTTGACTATCTCCTCCCTCCATGTCTAGATCTTCGCTGGCTGCCTTGCCCAACCTTGCAAGTAGAGGATATGCCCTGAAAGAGGGGGTTCAGTCGCATGTGCGACGGCCAGGAGCGGCATCTTACGCGTACTGAAGCCACATCTTGCCCTATGGGTCGTAGGCTCACTGATAGGGAGACGGCACATAAGAGCAGACTCGCCTTCAATCATCACCCGGACAGGGGATGGGAAGGAGGAGGGGGTTCAGTTCTCTCACCATTCAGTTGGGAATATCCTTGCTCTGGTTCTGGGGAACGGGGAACCCAAAAACAGCTCAAACACATGTGGCCCCGTCAACGTCTCCCACTCCTACACAGTTGTGATGTTGCATATCAAGATACATATATGTGTGTGTATGTAACTATGCATGCAGGTCGTAGTGGCGCAATTACCACTGGTACTCACTCAAAACCTATTACCGGGCGTTAGAACAAGAAACTCCTGAGCCACAAACAGGTCGCCATGACAGAAGACATAATAATAGGAATGCAGACCCACTGGGTGGAAGTCTGACCATGGCTGTATGAGAACGAACCAAGAGACAACGGATCCTCTCTGTCTCCGTTTCTCCTCCAAGGCAACGGAGTACGGAGTACATAGACACGCAGCTCGGCGATGGATGGACTGGGGCATCTCCGTAGCCCGGTAGTGAAATGAATCGCCAGCTATCATCAAGTACCTATCCGCGGGTGGTTTCCAAATGGCACGGCGCCATCCACAATGCAGGCGAGCAGCAGGGTAACATCGTGCACATGTACGTACACACACGGACACACACAGAAACGAGGCCACCACCGTTCTGGCCGCCCGCGATTGGACGAGATGCAATTTAAGATAGACGAGCCTTCCTGCTTGCAAAAATGGAGGCCAGGTAGGGCAAGGCATAGTATCGCATGGCATGTCCATGCCGTGCCATGTAATTACCTACAGCCCGCGTGCCCACCACGTATAGACACACCCCGAGCAAAACCGCCCGAGATGTGCCCTTTCCTTCCTCTGCCTGCCTTGCCATGGACAGACATTCTGGTGACGGTCCCGAGGGTCCGAAACACTCACACACAAAACAACGAGCCAGACAGCCAGCCATTCCACTCAGTGCCGCCAAGGAGAGACAGGACACCCCTTTTTCCCTTGGCGGACGCGCTACTCCCCCGCGGGCTTCGTCAACCCCCTTACACAGCCCCCTTCAGCCCTAGCAATGGCCACTCAAAAGGGCACTAGAGCTGCAGGGTTGACGCAATGGTCAAAAGCGAGACGAACTCCAGATGGATCTGGCACACACACTCCTCGCGCGGAACGAGAGGGAATTGGGAGGGCAGCGAGAAAATCCTGCCGTTGCTCAGGATGCCGCCTTTTCAGCACGACGAGGCCTTGCTTCCTCCATGTATCCAACCTCGGACTGCCATTCTCTTTGGATGGTCGCACATGATAGTCGGCGCGTGCTCCACCATCGTGGCGCAGCTTCCGCGGGAAGTGGAGGCCTCAAAAGTTCGTTTCCAGCCTATCCACCTGCGTTGCGGGTTCACAGCATCTGCTGGATCCTCTCAGCAAGGAGTACATACCGACCGAGGGCAGGCTGCCCTGTTCCCAGGTGTTCCTCCCGTGCCATCCGGGTCCTGGGCAAATATGCCTCCGCCATTCCGTCCCTCTGCACCCAGCCCTACTACTGCACGGAACAAGTAGGCATGTTGGCATCCCCGATTATTAATGCGCATCGACATGCCAATCTGCCGTCAACCCTCCGAACTCATAGCTTATGCAATTGCACTGTATGTGTGTGCTGCGCTCCATATATCCTGCTGCTATGTAGGTCCCGGGACTATCGGGGAGAGATAGACAACACGAAGTGATGTGAGAATGTGGCTCCAGCAGAGCTTCGTTGGTGATGGGCTGAACGGTTGTAGTACTATGTCTTGTTATGATTCCAATCCTCCCACACCCTCGAGCCGACCAGGTTTCGGTGGGTTTCGTTTCCCGCGTGTCTCAACCACTCGCAGGCGCGGAATTGCCCTTCTGAAGGATGTAGCTCCTGTTCGAGATGGGCGTTGTTGCTGCTGCCTATTAGCCATCGCGCGCGGCCGCGATCTCCAGACGTAGCCAAAAACAGTCATTCGAGTTTTATCCAACTTCAAAGCGAGCCTGCCTAGATAGATATTTGGTAGGGCTGACGGCTCCACATTCTGGGCGATTTCCCTGGTGCTAGTAATAGTCTGTCTGGTGTGCGGCACAGTTTTGTGGTGAGGGGGTGCCAAGCCAAACCGCCAGGACATGGCAGTTTCGGAACGCCAGCAGTGCAATGACTGGCCCAGCTCGCGATATCATAGCCATTGATACGGTTGCTAGATATACGCATGCAGCTATTTTCGAACGAACCCGGGCATGTACCCTGGAGTGGGCCGCCCTATCTGGTCGGCCGGCCTGCTGGCCAAGCCATTCCTGCCGGTAACTCGCCACTAATACGCTGCGAGAAAGAGTCACGGCCATTGGTCCCTTCGCGAGAGGTGTATCCTGTTTTAACCACCGTGTGCTTGGCTCCTCAGGAACTGCCAGCTGAGGCCGGCATTCCCTCCCATCCCATCAGCAGGGTATCAAGCTTACTCTCTCTATCCCGTTCAAGGCAATCTGATGCCGGAAGAGGTGAAGCTCGCCCACCGTCGAACCCCACCTCCCAAGTCGGATGCGTTTAGCGTATCCACACTATCAGACCCCCTCCAGCCGTCCTGCCTGTTGCGGCAAGCTTCCAGAACTATTCTAGAACTGTTCCAATTTGCCATGTGCCACTGCTCCGGGACGCCGTCAGGGGCGAGGCGACCAGGGAGCTGCAGGAGGGAAGCTGGCGGCCAGATGCATGGCCAGCCACCTCCATCATGACGGTGATGGCCTCTGCTGGTGGTCTTCTGGCGGTTTGCCTCCGACGGAGCCTGCTCGCCACAGCGCAGGTGTCTCGCCCGCATGTGTCCAAGCGACCGAGACCACATTCTTCGGCCGATGCGTATCGCCGGTCGCATCGGGTTCCAAGGGCTGCGCGGGCAATGTACCTGCAAGCCAGCGACAGCCAGGAGTGGGGTTCCCAGGTCCCGTTGGTTGGGCGCCATGCCATGCAGCGCAACGAAGCCAGCCCATGGCGGCTACTCGCCGACCAACCAACAAAACTCACAGGCTCGCATTGGATCACCACCACTGCCACCGTCAATCAGGGAGGGAGGGGCTGCGGGTGCATCGCATGGGGCTAAAATCCCCCCATAGGCACTTCTTGTGCACATTATGTTCCAGAAGTCTTGGAAAGCTCGGCGAAGGTGGCCGCATGGAAGAGGGGGAAGGCCAAGTGTGCCCTGCCCCTTGGCCTTTGCCATGTCTCTTCTCCTTCTCTGAATTGATAACGAGACACGAGGGCCAACAGAGAATACACTTGGATGTTGTATTACCGGAGGGCTAGCCTTGTACATCTTTTGCCCTGTCACCGTTACTGCACGTTTGTGCTTCCCTCCAGGGGCGTCGCACTTGTGCCATGATTGGCATGCAACGATGCGCCATTGCATAGTCTAGCTGGGGTCGCGGCGTCGTCGGCGCAATAATGCACCACCATTGCGGGCGACAAGGCTGTTATGTTAACATCGGATTCGTTGTTCTACCAACTCGCCCCCGCGAGGCTCCCAAGTACCATTCATTCATTGATTGTATTCGCACCTCCTGTAAGCACCGGGCGGGGGTCTTGCAGACCTAGTGCGTGCTAATTCATCTGACATATCCATTGCAAGTAATAGTCCTCGCAGCAACCTGCCTGTTTCTTCGTATAGGTGAGCGAATGACGAAAGACTGATGTGCGGCCAGCGCAAGATGGCGACGGATTAGGAATTCCACGCGGAGCATTGCCGCTTTTATGAGCTACAGCGAGACATGGACGTCGCAGGGAGCAACAGGGATCCATCTCATGTCTGCCCTGTGCCGTCGACAGGAACTTCTTCACCCATGCATGTTCTACCCTGAGACATGGATCGTATAGGGCAGATGAGGCCCACGCAGGGGAGGTGCAGCAAGAAAAAAGGAAAAATACCGTACCAATAGCACAACACAAGCGTCAAAAAACAATCGTCCCTCGCATAAGATCGAGGTAGCATCGCAAGGTAATATCGAGCGGCCCCGTCGGTTGGTCTACTACGTACACAACTATCGGCTTGGCTACAGCATCTGGTCCCTCGCGGGGGTCGGGAGCCAAAGACCCATCCCGAAGCCGATCGGGAGCCACTACTGCCAACCGGAGTCTCTTGAACCTGCGTGTCATTGCACTGGTAGTGAGTATATGCCCCTCTCTATCAAATGAATGATATACGTACGCTGGAGGTTGATCCAAACTAGCAACTGGATAAGCTAATTGTTTATGGGGTGTATTTCCGGTTGGTGTATATGCCAGGCCAGTCCTCCACCAGCGTTCCACACGGGATCTGTCTAACTCTCATGCCAACCACACGCAGCCTAACGCGGCCTGCTAGGGGCGGAAGTGACACCTTGGAATTCAAAACCGCGTTGAGATAAACGGGCGTCATCACCAACGCGGAAAACCCAAAACCTCCAGGCTGGAACAGGTCACACGTGTCGTAGGTAGTCTCGCATGAGCTGCTGTACCGTCCTGGAGCCGCCTAACGATATCTGGACACGAACGCGCAGTATGGCGCAGCCCTATGGACCTAGCGATGATCCATGTCTCCCACCGAGACCAACTGAGACGGTCGATTCAGCTAGCTAGTACCGAGCTACGGAGGCTTCTCTCGCCCTTGTGCCATGGTGCGAACAGCGTGTGGAGAGGGCCAGCTCGCAGCTGATGGTAGGAGGTCATTGCTGGCGTGTGCAACGTACGACGTGCACTAACTAATGGGGTAGTTTCGTAAAGCGAGGGATCAAATCTTGTCTTGCCCACCAGCCGAGGCTGTTGCGTGGCCCTAGTGCATATTGGGCGTCGCTACGTCCATGATGGAGGTTCCCTTGATATTAGACGGGAGGTTGTTTTCCCCCGTTCAGCCTCTTTGCTCACCTTGCATTCAGCTGTGCACTCCAAGGCAGGGCCCAAACCGGGCCCAAACCACCCAATCTGGATAATGACCGGGGCCTACTCCATACACTACCAGCTGAAGCACGCTCCAATCTGTCAGCCACCAATCATGGGTATTGTACAAATCTTTTGGTAAGAAACTATGATTCTTGCAACCAATTATCAAGACCAAAGCAGGGAATGGTCAAACAATTGGTCATCTCAGCAATTGCCTTCCATTCTTGAACGAGGAGCAGTCTGGTATCCACGAGAACCCCGTAGGGATCTACGTACTCCAAAACAAGGAGCAGGACGAGCCGTAAATTAGCATGGCGCCCCCAAGACTAGACTTCCCAAGAAAGGCAGCTGGAACTAGGTTGGGCTGGGGAGCTCAGGAAGGGCACGCTCCCAGGAATCCGGGTCGCCCAATGCCAATGGCCAGGTACCAGCCTTTGCTTGCCAAGAGCATGGACCAGGTAGAAAAACAATGGGTGCGCCACGGCGAGCCAGCCAACCAACCCTACAGGTACCTGCTCAATGCCTTTGGGGGGGAGAGGGGGAGAGGCCAATCCCCACCCGCCCGCCAACACCAGCACCGCTAGCTGGCCACGGCGCTGACTACAGCAGCCATCAGCATCCTCTGATAGGGCAGCGCCCCCGGCAGTGAGGCACCGGAATATTGGACATGACCAGCTGGCGGCTCGGCAGTCACTCGATACTCCAGAGCAGGCAGCAGCTTTCAGCTCTTCTAAGCAAAAAGGCGGTCGGTTGGAGCATCGCCATTAGATTCGCTCGGGGGCGGGCCCACTGGCAGGCCTCCTAAATCCGAGATTTGGCTGTGCGCACACCCAGCTGCTAGAGCGAGGTTGAATCCGCAGCTGGGGGGCGGTTACGTCGCCGCTACACGATAGGTGAGGAATCGAGGCTGACCAGAGATCGATGCTAGTTAGTGTTTACGAATGCCCTTCCTACCCCTCACAAGGCTCATCACAGCAAGCCCATGAAATTGGACGCCCAGGCCAATGAGCTCTGGCGGAGGCAAGGGCATGAAGGGCCTCGCAATCTTCATGGCTGAGCCCAGACGCGACCCTATTTGGTCCCCGTCCGGCATTCTCCTTCTTGCTTGCCCTGCTCAGCTCAGCAGGACCAGAAACTGGCCTGTAGCCTTTCGAGTCAATGAGATTGGCTATGGGTTCGATTGCCCCACCATCATGCCTCAAATTGGAGATCCATGCCAATCATGCACACGCAGTGACTTCGACTCCCAATCCGCCTTCTCATTTTCCCTCTTCGTCATCATCGACGTCTTCTTACTACACGCCTTGGCCTTCTTTGATGGAGAGCGGTCGTTTTCCGCCTTACATTTCCCTGAATGCTGATCGGCCCTGAAGACCCACCCCTTCGATGCTTTTTGATGCATCCATGACACTCCTTGCGGAGATGAATCTGCCCCATGCCAACTGACCACTACCCTGTATTGAAGCTTACATTGGCTGCAAGTTGAAGCAATAGAAGTGTATTATCCATCATCATGTGCCAACTTTGTATTCCCTTACGTTGGCGTTGTCCAGAGGGCGGCCCGCTAGGCAAGATAAGCATGGGACTAACGAAAGCCATAATCGAGCCGGCGTCAAGCGAGCGCCGTTGCTTCCATATGAGGTATGCACGATGCATACCTTGATAGCTAGCCTCTGACTCTGTTGCCCAGTCTCAACTAGTATTTTTCTATGATTTTTTTTTTTGCCGACGAAAGATACTTACTCGCTTTCGGTTGCGGACATCGCCCGACCCCGAAGTAGCGACACTAACTCCTCGTAGTGGATGGACGGCGACCGTTTTTTTTTCTCTTGCTTCTTGATGTAGTCCCCTTTGACATCATTACCAGTGTTGGTTTGGAGGTGCACTGTAAAACTCAGATTCTCATGATTCAGACAGCCTCCACGCCCCCTCCAATACTTCTGCCATCTTACCCTCTTTCATCTCCGCCCCCGTGGCCTCGGGCATACTAACTCGCTAGCTCCAAAATGTCGGGCTCTTCTCATTGTGTTGCCTTGGTCCGACAGACATGGGGATATGGGACTTCTACATATGAGGTCAAGCCAGATTGAGGATCCCTCCGGCTTGGTCGCGCCGCCCCACGTAACGCACACCCAGAGAGGGCCGTTCTCCCAACAAGCCTTACTAGATCGCCGACTACATGTATTATACAGTATGTGGGTTTTTAATCTTTTTGCAATCGTGGTTGCTAGCCTCGGTGGCATGCCTCGAACCGGCCCAGCGCCGTCGCTCAAAGCTTGTTTTCCCGACAGAACGGGATATTGGGGCCCTGGCGGGTTTCATGACAAAAGCCAACCTTCTCATGCGCAACGCCGAGAAGGGCTCCGCGATCCAGGGGGCTCCGGGGATCAGAAGAGGGAAGGGTGTGCCGTTCCGTTGCAGTGCAAGAAGATCGCCTCGTATTCTCGGCCAAGAAAGATCTTTGGAATTTTCCCCTTCTCCTTCGGCCCTGGATGTTGTTTTCGGGTTATAACCCAGGCTTGTTATGATTGCCCAAGTTACGTTGGAACATCCTATGCAGCCACTCCCAGGGACCCCACCTGCGATGGTAATGTCCAGGTTGACGTGCCAAATAGGTGTGTGGGTTAGAACCATCTCACACTCCAGCGACCTTGACAGCCCTACTGCGACGTTTCCAAAGTGAATCTTCTAGACGTCGCCCCTCGTATCCTGCTAGCCTCACTGTAGCATCATTGTGTATGATTCAGGCCCACCAACCGCACCAGCACCGCCTCCCTATAGATTGCGCTTCAACAGCCCTATGGAGCAGTGATCGATGGTTAACAGAAACCCCTTTACGCGCGTTCAATAACCTTGAAGGCGAGAAACTGCCTTGAATCGCATCACACGAGATGAGCAAGGAGGGGTGGATGGAGAGGGGGGACCATAGAATCAAGGCTGCATGCATGCTGGGGCGAATCTCAGCGATGGGAAAAAAGTGCATGTCATGCCCTATAAATTACTTCGCCTCTTGTTGGCCGCCCTTTTTTCCATGGCAGCCAAGCTTGCTTGGCAACACAGGTCGTTGGTTGCTGAAGCTCCGAGCCGGCTGGCCCAATCCCTGCGCGAGGGTAAGGGAGATCAGCGAAGCGCCCAAGCCCTACGGGGGCCGCGGCGGCGTCAAAGTCGCACCGTCCATTTTTCTCCTTCTGTTTCCCCCCCCCCCTTCTTTTCCCGCGTGGGCGCCAAATGACACATACGTAATACGGCCGGAGTGGATATTCTGCGCGAGTTACACCCAAACCGCCCTCGTCCCTCAACCTTCCCTTGTCGGCGGGGGATCCATCGCGCACGCTGCGTACGTAGCTGCCGTCCCCAGCCACCATGGCATCAATAAGCGAGTACGGGGGGAACCAAAACACTGGTTTGCTAATCGGGTATCACCCTCCCACCAGAATCCTCCTCGCCCTACCCGTCGTGCCTCGGCCAATTGGGGGTAGGAGAGGGGATGGGAAGGAAGGAATGGACAAGTTTTGAGCGACGCAACTTCGGTATATGAAACGCCCACAGCCTTGTGCTCTGGTTGGTAGATTTCCCCGGCGGCTCAGAGACTATCCCAGATTCGAGGAGCGAAACGCACGTACGTAGTAGTATTCTGACCAGCCTGGACGAAGGTTCAATAAAGTTTTAGAGCCTCAGGGGAAAAGGTTGGCAGGCTAAAATTAGTCGAGCAGGGATTGTGGCAGTTGTGAAGACCGCTGTGACTGGGAGAGAGGAGAGGAGTTTCATTCTATCGGTCCCGTCTGTATTGTCAGTGACCAACAGGCTGATTGCAATGTGCTAGGTCTTACCAACTTCTTACTGTAGGTAGGTAATCATGATGAAGCGAGGGCCTGTCACTGCTCGTGTTGGTCACTGATCGGACACACGGCCTCCGATGAGCCCGACCATGAGACTCCGACGCACATCCCTGAACGTCTGGAGTGCTGGAGCGTCTGTGAGATTTAGTGCTCGCTCCCCCAGTAGAGGGAGCCATGGCCTTCACCTGGCCCCACCGGTAGGGCGTGTATGGCGCTTCGATGGTTGGCATGCGCGGCGCGCTATTAGCTGTACGTCGCGGACTATAGGGAGTAGAGAGGCAGCGACGGAGCGCGCGAGAGCATCACCCATAGTAATAATGCTTACCAAAGCTCAGCGGTTGGGGGCGGCGCCAGACCCTCGGGCATTATTGCCGTGGCGACTTGGAATATACGCCCGCCGGTGAGGATGATGGCGATGATGGTGCTCATTTTCCTCTAGTTAGTGCGATCCCTGCCTTGTGCGCTTGGCGATATGATGCCTGGGCGGGGTTTAAGAGTGATGGAACGTGGTTTGGGGCTAGATTATGCGTGATGGATTTGGAATTACCGGATCAGGGAATTACCGACTCATCAAGCTGACCTGCTGCAGGGCTGACAGTTGTTCGCGTGGGCTTTCCAATTAGCTTCAGCCAAAGTCTACGGCACAGGCGATCAAGAAGGAGTGGAGAAGGCTCAGGCAAGGACTTCATCAATGTAATCCAATGTTTGCTGCCTGAGATTGAAGAGTTCTGGGAGAGGAGTAATGTCGGGGAATTCCTGGTCTTCGGCCTCGTTCAGATGGAACCATTCCTGCGTTGAGATCAGCCCAACGTTGTTATATTACCTAGTAACATTGAGCCATGTCATCACAGCACAGTCTCGGGGTTGAACCGCCTTGGATATGCCGAGATGAGACCCTGGAGGGATGCCATCTGCCGTTGCTGACAGAATCGTGAGCGAGTGGTCCCCGAGCCGAGTGCTGCCTGGCCGAGGACCCCGAAACTCTCATCTTCAACATGGGTGATTGACGTTCACAGCGCCTTATTCTAGTACAGGCATCTCGATAACGGGACTTTGGGTAGTATCTTAGGACTTGGGGCCCCCAAAGTCGGCAGTTTAAGAATAGATTTGGGCATGATAGGGCGGGGTTTGAGGAGGATTCAACTGAGAGATCCACATGCCAATAGCCTTGCCGGTGTTTCAGAACCAGGTGTCTCTACAGTAGGCCAAATTTATCCTTACAGGCGGCCTTGTCGCTGATCAACGCTGCTGCCAATTGAGGCCAACCTGGATGCACTTGGCAAACAGCCCAAAGAACATGACAAGAAGCCCATGCCAGACTGCAGGGCTCCCGCGTGAGCGACGCCATCGCGAAAGAGGAAAAATGTGCGCCAGCATGCCTCGCTGCTGGTAAGGCTAGGCCTAGCCTAGATAGAAAAATAAGCCGTCTCGCAAGTGTTGATTGCATCCATAGCTCCCCGGAGGCTCGCAATGGGGTTTGCCCTTTGATCCTCGCTGCGTTGTCAGCGCGCCCGCATGGATGAGATCTCGACCTGCATACATAAGGCGCTGCCTAGAATAGATGCGGACGGCTCAATCGCGCGCTGTTAGCTGCAGGATGCCAGGCGAGTGTCTATTGGGAGACCCCGGACGTGACGCCTCGGATGCGGGATGGGATGGGGCCTCTCTTCGAATATGCAGAGGAAAATATGAAGGAACAATACATACAGTAGCACCGCGTACCTAGGATGTACGCGATATTGGCCAAGACCCGTATCTGAACTCCGTAACTCCGTCCAAGCGTTGACATTGCAATGGCAAGGCCCGCGCTGCTGTTACGGGTCAGCCCTGGCGTGCCAATGGGCAGGAGGCAGCCGGCGGCGTTTGTGCTCTGAAGAAAAGTAAGACACGGGTCCTAGAAAGGCTGTCAATCATCACCAAAGCGGCCGTGGGTGGCGATCGATGTCAGAGAAGCCCCGAGATCCATTGGCAAGCCGAAGGTTCCTCTTCTTCTCAATGCGCACGAATGACCCTTGAAAGCCGTGAAACAGGCTCCCTCTGGATGGAAATTAGGTCTCTTGCGCGCTGGTGCGAGGGACAAGGGTCGCTCTCGAGGTAGAGGGCCTTACGTAGGTATGCGCTATCCACCTACTCTTGCCAATGTATTACCATCCAATCCCATACCAGTAGCAGCGGCGAGCTAGGCCTACATAGGCACGGTAGTGAAGTCGCCCTCGCACACCCTGGGGACTTTGCGTGCATGTACCTTTCATTCTCCCCTCCCGCTTGCTTGCCTTCCCGTCGGGAGAGTGTGGGGGGTGGCTCAGAACTCATGTCCTTCCATGGCCCTACACGCCCAGGCATGCTCTGGGCTAGGCTCTTTCATTCGGTGGAGCATGCGATGAGGTCGATCAGGACCATCCATAGGGTCGCCGACTCCTGGTACGCACGCGCGCTCGGTTTGATGGCATGATCGGGAGCGCGGCGGCCAAAGTACGGCTCGAAGCGGCACGCGCACAGCAATGTAAGAATGGATCGGGTCCAGTCACGCATTGGAGCATCCGGCGGCTCAATCGGTAGGCGCTGAGAGACCAAAGTCCACACCAGCCAACCCGCCCTTTCCAGTACCAAGGTGCACAGGCAGGGTATGTACCTACATAATAGGGTTGTCCATTGGCAGCCCACTGATCGGATGGTTGGATGACTGCACGACGGAGCATGACACACCGGCCCTGGATTGTGTTTGCTCAGCACGCATCCAGGCGTCTTCTTCACCGGAGCGACTATTCGATGGTGGCCCAGCTGCCAGCGAGCGGGCAGCATGCCGCGTCTCTAGGAGCAGGCAGGGTCCCACCAAGGAGGTGTGCTGGTACCTCGCAAGGCATGTAGGTGCCAGTATGAGGTAAGGTAGGGCTTGTCTGTCAAGGGCCCGCGCGCGTCCATTATCTGCCAGGCTACTCCCTGGGCGTTGACGATGAGCAGCGACACTCAGGCTCGGGCTCCACGCCCCCCTCTCCTTCCCGCGCTTGGGGGTAGGGTTTGGCTCTACCTCGCAGGGAGGTACTTCCGTGGGTCCTCGACGGGCCCTTCTGCGGATCCCAGCGCGGACGTACCACGGTACGTAACGTCCACCCCTCCCTAGCCAAGCCACACTCTGACGACGGGACCAATGGGCAAATGTCTCTGTCGTGCACCCTTGTCGACGGGGTGTGGAGTGGGAGCAAGAGCAAGAGCAGCCCTGCGAGTCCCCCAGCACCTCTACCGTTTGCGAAGCCATGCCAATGCTATTCGAATATGCTCGGCCAAAGTCTTCTCATTCAGCAGTTTAAGTGGTCGATGTTCAAGTACTAGACCCCGTCCCCCCCATCAAACTCCAAACCCCTCCCTCTATCTGCATTCTGTCACTCCCATTGCCATTGCGTCTCACAGTAAACTTGCCACAGCGCCCCGGCATTGATTTACACCAGCATCGCCAATTGCCTGCCAGGGAAGGATAGAGGGAAGAGGCTCAGCCATCCAGCAATTCTTGTTGCTGAGGAAAAGATAGGACGAGCGGTTTGCTTGGTCACCTCCTGCACTCAAGGTATGACCTGAAATAGGACATCCGCATCACACGTTTCTTTTCGCCTCGCCACAGCATTGCTTCCTGATAAAGCTGCCCTTTGGCCTTTGGTCCTCTCGGCCGGTCCAAGACGACGCTTGGTTTTGTTATTGTTCCTCCTCTTCTTGTTCGACTCCGCCTTTCTATTTGTATCCCTTGTTTATTTCTTTCCAGCTGGGACGAAACACCAGGCTGTGCTGCTGAATCCCGACCTCTGCTTCGTGATTCGTCGGCCTCCCCGAAACCGCGCTCGCCACTGCCAGAATCTCAGAGCTGAACCTACTCCACAAATCCACCAGCAAAAACGAAGGCCCATCCACTCACTGCCCTATGACGAGGAGGACCAGCCTCCTGGGCTTTACTAGGTCTTCCTACATCCTCCCATTACTAGGGCCTTGAGTCAGGATTATCGCATCAACATGGAGCTCCAGCAAAGAGAGTCCCAGAGCCTCCCGAGTATTATAGTCCCAGGTGCCGCCGCCCGCTTTCGATCTCGACATGATGATCAACCCTATGGAAGGAGTCCAGCAATGTCAATTCCTGGCTCAGACCTCCGACAAGAAGCTCCTCCTCCACTGCCACCTCCTCGGATGCCCCTGGGTAACCCCAACGACCAAGCTATGTCAATAGACCGACGAGATTATGCTCAGTTCACGCCCTCCTTGAGCAGTGGCTATGGGAGTGCCGCCTCATCAGTAGCCGAGGACAGAGACAGGTTAAAGAGGAGGGTTACCGGAATCAAGACTGAGGACCACGACGAAGGTTACTCAAGCTTCTCAAGCTGGTCATCAATGGAAAAGTAAGCACAGCCCGCGCAATTAACATGAGAAGTCTGTTGTTGTCTTGCCAGAATAACCAGATCTAACATACCTCTAGACCCAGAGATGCATTCCCACCCCTCGGATTCGGACTACACCACGACAGATTTCAGTTCCAATCGCCAGCGGGCGATGTCGACAGTATGAAGAAGAAGCTTGATCAGATGCGCCCCGTCGATAGATCTCCACCGATATCCTCCCTCAGCAGCCTCAGCAGCCTCTCTTCGAGGCCTCCCGAGCGATACCCCTCCGTCCTCAGCATGCCTCACCAGCTCCCTTTCCACCCACGACCTCTCGATCCATCCAGGATGTCAGAGGCATCCTCATTCTCACCCAGATCTACACCCTTTAGCCACACAGGCCGTCGATCCCCACAAGAGAGCGTGGACATGGATAGGTCTCCACGAACTCGATCGTCTAGAAATAATAGCGATGATGCATCAGTCCACGGTGGATATGAATACTACGGCGCCGAGGAGATGGAAATCGAAGAGACCTCCTCGCTCAAAAGGCTTCAGCTTGGTGATATTTGCCTGGCTGGGCAAAAGCGTCGTGCACCTTCGGATGACCTCCTGCGACGAGGCGAGGCCAACCCTCGAGGCTCTCCCACTCCCCGTCTTGCTACGATATCACAGGGCGTGCCTGTACCTTCACTTTCCCGCTCAAGCTCCTACGTATCCAACATCTCAGTAGGCCTATCAAGCGCTGCTACGTACGACCGTCGCTCTCCCAGGGGACAATCGCCTAGCGGTATCTCACCTACCTCCACCGCCTCCCCATACACTACACCAAAGTCCCTTAACCCTAGCCCGAGGGGTTCTATCTCTGGACGGGCTACAGGGCACCACCGAAACGTATCGGGCGCAAGCCCGAGGAAAATTCCCGAAATACAGAAGCCCGGGCTTAAGATGCAGGGATTTTTCATGTGCGAATGCTGTCCCAAGAAACCCAAGAAATTCGAGACGGCCGAGGATCTCAAGTACGTATTATTTAGGCGGTCTATCCTCACTTTTACGATCGAATCTAACCCAAACTATCAGAGCACATGAAGCTGAGAAGCAATACAACTGCCAATACTGCGGCAATCGCTTCAAGAACAAGAACGAAGCAGAGCGACATCAGAACTCTCTGCACGTCCGACGCCATTCATGGTCGTGCTCGGCTTTGAAAGATTACAAGCGAGCTTTCCATGAGTCAACCACTCGGCCCTATGAAGCTGACACTTGTGGATACTGCGGCGAGGACTTTGCTCGTTCTGGCCGCGGCCCAGGTAGTAACGGCCCCCGATACGCCACCGAACGGGACTGGGAGGAGCGATCAAGACATTTGCAGGATTACCACAAATTTGGCGAATGCAACACGTCAAAGAAGTTCTTCCGAGCGGATCACTTCAGGCAGCACCTGAAGCACAGTCATGCTGGCGCAAGCGGGAAGTGGACTAATATGCTTGAGACCGCCTGCATGATCGATGAGGAGCCTGTACAGCACAGGTAAAACAGCGAGTAAGTCTATTTCAGCGAAGACTCTCTATTTGAAAGGGCGCTGCGTGGTACAGGGCTGTAGCCTTGTGGGATTATTTAGTGAGTGGATAAAGAAAAAGAGGGAGAGGCTTCGAAGGGGCAGATTCAATGCGGATTGGTATTGCAGTATAGGGAAAACAAGCTGAAGCATTGGGAGCTACCACGCGGTCATGGATGATCCCATAGGAAGGCTGCTCCATGGCCGAGAAGAAGAGACGTGTTTCTGGATCCATGGACATACGATACGAGTTACGACATTTTAAACTACATTATTGGGCGTTTGGGAGGCAAAGAATCGACAAAGGCTATTTAGTTGTCATAAAATACCATATTCCAGAATTCGAATCTCATCGGGGAGTCGTGTCCTTCCCTTGTCTTCAACTCTTGTTTGTACAAGAGAGGAGCAGTGTGAATGCACATTGCATCTCTGCTCAGTCGGGCCCAAACTAGGCAATTGCCAGTGCAGGAATGCCCAGCGCATGCGACACGTCAAAGTTTCGAAAGGTGCAGAGCTTAGCGACACCAGGGTATAGGGCTGGGCTGAGGAAACAGTTGCGAGCGGATGGGATGTGATGGGGGAAGCGTACCTGCTGCAGTGCGCTTGGCATGGACCAAAGCCGGGCAGGATCAGACCCTGTAGGTTTGTCACAGCATCGAAGGGCCCCCGGTGTGTGGTACCACCCCGACGAGTTAGTAAGCGGAGGCGACTCGCAACGGTTCTGCCGACGATACATTTCCGTTCTCTGTCTAGCGGTTACCGTTTTCCTCAGCGCCGCACCTTATTGACTTGGGCCACGCGTGCGCCGAATTCCTCAGCAAGCTTTTTTCGGATGGTTCGCCGAAAGCCCAGCGAGGACAGACATGGCGGCAGGTGACGACAGCCACATCAGCCCAGAGCCAAGTTGCCATGTGAAGGGTGCGCCACCGCGTCCGCCCTAAATCGCTGAACGGCCTGCATCCTTGTTGACGGGGCGGTGATTGGCCTGCCCATCCTTGCCTGGGGAGGGGGAGGGGCAGCTTTAAAGCACTTTGGTGGTAGGGCTTCAATAATGGTGGCGGACATATTGCTTTTGTTGTTCCTCTGGCCACACCTGTCAATGGGAAATATTGGATTTTTTTTTTTTTTCTTCTTCTTTCTTATTTTGTGTTTAAAATTTGTCTCTCGTGTTTAGTTTTGCTTTGGGCGCGATGCATCAGCATGCATAGGGTTTTTGCTTACTGATCTGTTATAAACCTACCACCTGTGTTTCTGTACATCCGCTAGGATGAGGATAGGACGAGGGACTCGAGATAGACTCGCGGAACTAGCATAGTCCGGGAAACTATAGCGCAACTTTGGTGGAGATTGGAATACAACAGGTGACTGGAAGTCACCTGAATGAAGGATTAGTGCGAATTTCGAGACGAGAGGGCTGACTGCCCCGGAGGCGTCGCGAGGCATGCGCAGATGTGAGTTGGAGGTCCACAACAGGCAAGTCGTGTCGTTAAAGGCATCTTGGGGCTGAGAAAAGGCGTGGATTACTATTGTCGCCCACCCGCTAGGGGCCATCTACCCCAAGGGGATGGGCCAGAGCTGAGACGCAGCTGAGCTAAAGCGGCGTTAGTCTAGGACGAGTCTAAGTAAGTCTATTTCCTTACCACCGGTGTCACTGCGGAATCAAAATGTGATGCATCGTGAAGAGTGCGGAATGAAAGGGACACACACACCTTGGGAGGAGTGGGGGAGCTGAACAGAGTTTGTTTTTTAATTAATTGTTTTCCGCTGTCGGGCGTTCATCGTATAGGTAACTAGCCATCACGAGAAACGGCCGGGGTTTTTTAGTGGAAGGGTACGATTCATCTTGCCTCGAGGCGTCTCTCGGCGATGGATCGTACCCCATTGATATCTGCGTTATGCCTTGTAGGACTCCAAGCATCCTCATTAATCTACCCGAGGCTCTATCTGATTAGTAGGTGTATGCACTGCGAGGGCGTGTGCTTTGAGGGCATCCACACTTTCCACGGATCATCGCTTCAGGGAGTTGTTTGCGCATATGTATGTAGACGAGGTGAGATGTCATCGCGAGACCGCTACGGCGTGCAAGTGTGACGTCGGGCGGGAGTTGGCTTTAGGGGAGAATGCGCTGTGGCTAGTGACCCTGTGGCTAGAATGGCAGCTCCTGTGGCGGTGCGGACGGGACGGGAGGGGCTCATCAGTCATTCACGGGAGGAGCTTTTCCAACAAGACCAAGATTTGACACACAGCGGGGATATCTGTGCGTCAGTCGGCGGGACAAAAGAAGTTGACCAAGGGTACCGGAAATTCAACTTTATTGCTTAAGAACACTTTGTTATACCCCTCGGGTGACGTGGAATTTGATAGCATAAATTAAAGGTTCCCTCATCCCCCACATAACCACTTTCCGGGTACACACTTTTTTTGCACTTTGAACCCCCGCCAGGGCCTATCTTCAAACTGGCTCCAGAAAGTCACATCAACCTTGGGGATCAAGCAGACGGACGTAATCCACTGGATACAAAGCTGGAAGCCTGGGAAGAGTTTGGGCACAAGTTCGAGTCAGAAGAATTAGAAGCTCTGAAGAAGAGTATTGTCGAGATGGCTCTCAGCAGAGTTGAGGGCAGAGAGGAGCTCTACGTTGGCGGGTATGTTCTTGCTGGGCGATAGGCTATTAACCTTGAACCCATTGTCCCTTTCCTCTCTTTACGGGCCTCCAATCAACAGGTGATTAACAACTGACAAAACGGTATCACATAGGCTATGGGCTATGAGGCGGTCAGATTCTCTTGCTGAGCGGCGTATCACCCATGTATTGTCCATGGTTGCGATTGACCCTGCCACTCTGAAAAATTTCAAGGATGAGCCATGGTCCCAGTATGGGCGTGAGATAGAGCACCTCTCCATTGACATTGACGACACAGAGGACGCCAACCTCCTCCTCGAGCTGCCACGCGCGGTGAGATTCATTAGCCAGGCCCTGGGCAGCAGCTCGGAAGATTTGGGCGCGCAAGGAGAAGCGGCCGCCAGCCAGGATCATGGGGAGGGTTTGGGGGCGGAACCTTCAGGGAAGGGGTCATCGGGAGCGGTGTTCGTGCATTGCGCCGCAGGAAAATCACGATCAGTGTCCGCCGTGGTTGCTTATCTTCTCTGGCGGTTCCCAGGCCGATTTGACTCATCCTTGCCCCCCAACCAATCCGAGACCCCGCAGACCCAGACACGCCGGGAGACCGCCGCGAAGGCTGTCGACGCCGCAGTTGGCTGGATCCAGCGTACACGGCCGATGGCAGAGCCAAACGAGGGGTTCATGAAACAGCTGCAGCTTTGGTGGAAGATGGGTTGCCCGATAGAGGGGGATATCGAAACTCACCCCATCTATCAGCGCTGGGCGTACGACCGGGAGGTGCAGGAGCATCTTGCGGTCGGACAGGCCCCTACGCGACTTCGGTTCGAGGACGAGATCGACGGTAGTGAGAGGATAGTAGCTGGGAACCCTGGGCTTAGCCTCAGGTGCAAGAAGTGCAGACGGTCCTTGGCCACAGCGCCCTTCATCATAGACCACCAGAAAGCAGAACAGACAACGGCACAATGCCAGCACCACTTTATCGAGCCCCTGAGCTGGATGCGAGACGAGCTCGAGAAGGGAACGCTCAACGGGCGACTTCTCTGCCCCAACACTCGTTGCGGCGCCGGCGTGGGCCGGTACGATTGGAAGGGATTCAAGTGCTCCTGCGGGGGCTGGGTGACGCCGGCGTTTTCGCTCCAACGAGGGCGTGTGGACGATGTCATCCTAAACGCCTCCTCGTCTGGTGCTGGACAGCAACAGAGCTTTGGCATCAGAATGCCGCCGGGGGCGCGAGGTGGCAACCTGTGACGATGCTATCTCATGCTCCCCGTTGTTCCACTTTGGGTTTACTATACGATGACATTATGCAGGCGGCGCTTGCCCCCTAAAACAGGAAGTACTCGCTTCATGGTCAATGTCAGCCAGTAAGCGTCTGAATTGGATATGGATGAGTCAAGATGGTAATCATCCGTGCACCAGAAGCAGCCTTGGAGACATACTTCAACACATGTTAGTTACCTATGCAAGGGTCGCGATCCAGGTACTTTCGGGTTTACACCATCGCTTCGCTGGATGTTGCCCAGGTTGTACAAGGTATAACCACAACCCGTCTGCGGGTTTCTAGGGTGTAGCCGTAAGGCTCCGGGGGCCCGGAGGCTTCGTCCCGCACTGGTAATCTTCCTTCGAATTGTGAATTTACTACACAGAGGCGGATCTGTCTCATGACCAGGTCGCAAAATAACCATCATTTTGGGATGAGGGAGTGTGTCTCGAGGTGAGGCTTAGCCCCCGCCGCAACTGGAAACCTAAGCGCTGGCCCCTGTCTGCTAGCCATGGCGATTCGAGACCGGGAGTTTGATTGGCCCTCATTTCATTTCGGCATTTGGCTTCTAGGTAAAACCCACGCAAACGTCTTTTAAGGACCTATACTCTCATCTGTGCAGGATTGCAGCGCTAAAGACCGGCGGCGATCAAATAGCAACTCAGAACCGACAACCATAGGTATGTGTCTATCAGCGTTATGGCTGTGCGGGCCCCTATCTTCGTGGCGAGACTGTTACTTTCGAGACTAGGCAAGGCTCGCCCTGGACGCTTTTTTCACTTCTGCCTAGAGTTCTGCAAATACAAAAGCGTTACATCTTGATCCTTCATCCCTGTTGACCCCTTACATGTTCTTCCCTTATGTGAGGCTTTGTTCTTGGTCCAGACTTGGGAGTAAGCAAAAGCCCTGTGAGGTAGGAATCAGGCAGGTTGGCCCGAGATAAACACGAGCCGCAACAGTTCTTCGTATTAGCATTTTCCAACATAGGCCACAGCCAGTCGTTGTCTAGTTCTGATAACCACTTGCCAGGTTAGAGAAAGAGGCTGTTGCTTGGCATGATGATGCTGATGTCGTCTAGAAGGAACGCACGGACTATGCCAACGATATGGGGGAAATTAGCAACGATATGTTTTGCCTTCTAGGGAAAAGCCGCTTATTAGCACTAAGATGGCTTCCCTAGGCCTAAAAATCGCCGGTTGCTCCGAGGGTTGGGGTCCGAAACAAAATAGCATAGCATCCATGCCCATCCATGGATGTTAAGTCAACTCACGAATTTTAGGGCTGACTTTTCTTGCCTCACTCAGCAAACTAAAACAGCGCCTCCGCTTTCACCCACCTGATATCCCAGCAAGGCTCAATATTAGTAGGCGATTTGACGGTTCGGACTTTGGTGAGCAGTTACCTCGCGGCAACCTGCCTGATTCTTACCGTGCAGGGCTCTTGCTTACCCCAAGAAGAAAGAGAAAACTAGAGGCGCGTCCACTAGACTCTGGACTATCTGTTTTCGTGCTTGGGACTTTGAGAAAGTAAGGGGGGGTGGCTCTCTCTCTAGCTTGACTGGACGGGCGAGTGATCGTGTGGGGAACAACAGACCAACCATGGAAGCCGACAAAGTTCATTGCCCAGCCCTTCAGGGGGAGGGCGGAACGGCAATGGCTTGTTCGGTTGGCGATCGAGCTGGACGTTCCCAAATGCGGTGGTATCTTTCACGATTCTGCATGCGATGGCCTACTGCTACCGCTCTGCAATGACGTCCTGATGCCGGCCAGCCAACCGGAATGTACCAAGCCTGCATGGCCAGCTCGAGCCAGATCAAGAAAACGCGGAGCCGGCCTGGTCGAAGCTTCTTGTTCCACGAGCCGTGCGGGCTTGTGTGACGAGTGCGACGGCGGGATGGACGAAGACGGCGATGTTTTTCAAGCCCGTGGGAGCCAGGTGTCCCGCGGGTGCATCGCATGGCATCAGCCCTGCAGCAAAACGAAACGACTTCCCCCAACAAAAACCTGGCTGTACGACCTGCTGTTATCCCCCTCTCTCTCCTCTTTTCTTCCCTCCCGCCTTCCTCCACTCCCCCCATCTCTGCTCACCTGGTGCGTCGTTGTGCAGCACGCTTGCACCTTGTTTGGCTGGTAGATTCTCGCCAGCAGGTAGAAGAGCAGGATCAGGACAAAGAAGATCCATGTTCTGCATGCCCTATGACGGATGTGCCCTCGGTGTCGCCGAGGACGCTGGGCGGATGCCACCGAGCTGGCCGGTCTCTCTGCCGCCTTGACCGTGGGCGGCGTCTTGGCTTTTTGGCATGCACGCATCCCACGAGAACCTGCATCACTGCCCCTGTAACTCACTGTATGTGCATATGTATGTAGGTAGAGTAGTATATGTATCTGCATGCATGTCCATATGCGCAGGCATTGGCCGAGGACCTGGCGGATGTGGATTTCCTGTCCCACGTAGCTCGCAACTGCGAGTCTGTATATGCAATGCAGTGCTCCCTGCGACATGGCGGTTTATTATGTAGCACCAAGCCTGCACTGCCAAACCATGGCACATGAGAGAAGCTTCGGACTAGCAGAGTGCGGTCAGCCAGACAGGCCTCCGAGCCCAAAGTGCCCAAGCATCAACACCATCCCAGCGTAACATCTACATCAGACACGCAGATAGCACATATATGCAGAGAGAGACATACAGGCAGCCAGGCTGGCACGGCGTCTACACATCCATTCGTTCTCCTGGGCTCTGCCTCGCTCGAATCCACCACGATGCGACCACGGCTGTGACTCTTTGCGACTACCACCACCACCACAACCAGCAGCACGACACCCCTTCCAATGCACTTTTGTCGAAAAGAAGACGTGCGTGCCGATATCTGCTATACCCCAGGCTCCGTCATATGCGTATACGCTGCCTTCCGTCCGCTCAGCGTGCAGCGGCGCCTGCTTACACGCGCGAGGCGAGGCGTATCGGCCACAGCTTTAGCATCTTGGCCCGAACGTGAGCCCGTTCATCCTCGCTCGCTTCCCTCTCTCAAGTCCGATCCGAGTCTCCGTCCCCGTCCGTCCTCTCCTGCGCCTATTATGTATGCACATGCACGTTCTGCTTGGCTCCTTCATGCCTCCCCTACACAGCAAGCAGTCCGGCCAACTGTGCGGACGGGCACCCCCTCCCCCCTGGCCGAGGGACAAGGCATCATCACCATCATCTTGACCGCCCCTAAGTCCCCAGGCCCTGGCGATTGGCTGGCTGGTGTGGTTGAGAAAAATATAAGGGACATTGGTGGACCAGGGCCATGTCCTATCCAGGCCCCATGGGGTCAGAGAAATCGGTACATGGCCGTCAAGTACCATCACCACCCTTCACCCCGACCGTTTTCGCTCTTCCACGCCCTCACCCTTCTCCTTCCATTCCCTTTCCATGCAATCCCTATCCCTGGTCGAGGCTACAATGTGCGAGTGACGCACTGCCGCCAACAGGCTAATCCCACCCAGGGTTTTCGGTCGATCATGGTGCGCGGGGTAGGGCAGGGCGCACTGCTACATCGAAGCTGATATCTCTCGTTTGCCATGTTACCTAACCCTCCTCCGCCTGGATTATGTACATAGCCCTCTCCTGCTACTATTCCTGTGGTGTTTTTTTTCTTGGCCCCCAAACCAAGAGACCCTTTTCCTAAAGCCAAACCTGAAGCCCTGGTGCTTATTGTGAGGCTGCTTGGATTTTCTCATCAGCCCAGCTCGAGTTGCTCGAGTCCGACCGCCGGACCTCCAAGGGTCCTTTGACGATGGCGTTTTGCGCCATGACCTGATTCCAAGGGACCCTTTCTTTCCTGTCAGGCGACCCTCTCTCAATTGCCCAATGCCTCAATTCTCCATTACCAATGCAAGAGAGACAGCTTTCGGAAGCGCGTGTCTGGGCCAAGCATGTCAGCTGCGACTGGCGGGGATGTTTATCTTCTACAGAAGGGAGGGGTGTTTAGGTCCGGTTAAAGCATCAACCCAACATATTCCCAGGATGGTGGGTGTAGAAATGTCCATCACGACGCTGGTTGGAATCATATCTTTCTGGTATAGGTCGATCCGGCCATGACTGACCCGCCATTTCTCGCTCTTTCGGGGGTTCGATTATCGAGCATGACATCTGCATAATAAAACAACCCGGCCGGTGTAACCAAGAAATTTGGCTCTCTGGCTTTGCTCTCCCATAGGAGAGGGGGAAGGGCCATGTATGAGCCGTCTGTCTATCTGTCTTGTCTGCGCATGTCGGCCATGTTACCTGGACCCTCCTCCGAGCACGGCCAGGGCTCGCTTGGATGCGCGGATCTGGGCTGAGAGGCTGCGATCAGCGATAAGCCGCTGCCGTAAGTCAAGGTCATCCGTCCCGAGGGATCGACTGGCACTTTTCTCGACCAGCGGCATTTCGAACCTGACCTACCCTCCGCTGCTGCGCTGGCCCCAGGGCCTGTCCCGCCGGGAACCCCTACGTAGACTCGCAGAAGTACATTTCATTCCGACCTCCCTCCTCGTGGGAAGAAAGCGACCCTGGAGGAATCCCTCAGAAGGGACTCTCGTGCTTTTGATAATAAGCACTAGGCCTCTTGTGGGAGAGGAGAGTCAGAACGCGCCTGCATGCTGACATTGCGTGCGGGACTCTGGTTGTCCGGCAGCGAGCCAAGGGAGAAGAGAGAGAAAAAAGGCCCAGTATAATACGCCTCATGTGGTCTGTTTTTCTCCAGTGCGAGGGAGATCTCGGGGATAGACTTGTCCAGTTAACTCCGCCTAATGGACGCCCATGGTGAGATAGGTCAGACCAACGGCCCAGCGCTGCTCCAATTGCTGCTCGGATTCTGGAATAAAGTACAGGCGATCGATGAGATCGCTCTTATTTAGCGGCTTTTTTTTCTCACAGACATACATCCATAGTATTTGTTTACACCCCCTGGCTGTGATAAGTCCAGGGGGATGGGCGTGAGGCCATAACCAACGCCCAGTTAGTCGGCGACTAACAGGTGATCACAGCGACATCCAGAGAAACATAATTCCGGCTTTCAGAGGAAACTGGAATCACAATTGCATTCTTGCTTATCACCCATTCCCTCCTTCGCACGCACATCATTCCTTGTTCCCAAGATCTATCTCCGAAAGAGGGGGAGGAATATTGGTAGCATGGTAGGAAGATATGTCACGCCAGCGTTGCTGACAGAGGGGTCGCGCATCACGCAATTTTGGGAATGAGCGAGCCGTGGTTTGCCAATATGTAGTCAGATTATGATACGATGGGGTTGGGACAGAACTGCTGGCTTCCTTTGGACAAATCAACAGTAGAGATTGATGGGGTCAAGATAACTGCTTCCCACCAGCCGCGGACGCCCGCTCAATCCAGCATCACGTCCTGTCTGGCGTTCTGGACGACATGTAAGCTAAACGGTGTTTGCTCCGTGAGTTCTGGATGTAGAGACTGGAGGCCGATAAACATCCGTCCATGATTTGCCAGCCGCCCGTCTTCGTCGCAGGGCATGAGTGCCTTCGCCGTGGAACAGTAGTCGGATCTGGTGCATGTGTTCACCTCACAATTCCTATGCATTAAATCCACCAAGCACTCTGACCTCATGTTCTCATGTTCTAGACATCACCTACTGGGAAGATCTGAAGGGACAGACGGGAAATAACCAGGCTGTGACGCCCTCTCGCGATCTCGTTTGGCAGCTTCTGCCTGCCTCTTTTTCTGAATCCTCTGTTGGTAGAACACGCTGAGAATACACATTTAGTATCTGTGAAAAGAGTCTAGGCCAAGAAGGATAGAAAGATGGCTTACTGTTTGAGCTCGAAAACCCGAGGCTCCTCTTCCGTGGGAGTGTCATTCTCGTCGTCCGCTTTCTATTCCGCTTGTCAGTGCTCCAATAATGTATATACACAGGTATCCTAGGGATATGGACTTACCGCCTTGTCTTTATCCTTGTCTTCGTCTTTCTTCTTCTCTTCATCTTTATCCTTGGCCTTATCCTTGCCGTCCTTGTCTTTCTCCTTCTCCTTCTCCTTCTCCTTCTCCTTCTTCTTCTTTTGCCGTTCCTCGTACTCCTTCATCAGCTTTTCTTTTTCTTCAGCGAGTTCCTTTTCCCGCTTGGCTTTAACAGCTTCCTCATCAATCTTGGGAGTAGCAAAGTTGCGGTCCTTCAGATGGACTGGGCAGATGTAGAAGAAGTCCTGTTAGTGGCGTGGGTTAGAAGACCTTTGGACCGTTTCACCTATACGTCCATCGGCTCATTCATCTTTTTTTGCTTAGCATTTCATCTCCGTACCTTCTTATCTGGGGTTATTAGTACGGATGTGCTGGGCTTGTAGCAGACATCACAAGCCTTGGAAGCCGTCTCTCAGCGACCTTCCGATGGGTGTAGATGTTGGGAAACGGCGTCGCCATCTCGTAAGAGGAGCCCGCTCCCACGGGCAGTAGACTCGAGCGAAATCCTCGAACAGGGAAACAAAGGAGGCACAAGTTCACACCGACATAAGGAAGCTCTGCTTAAACTCCAATAAACACTATCAATATGAAGCTCTTGGGCCGTGGGGCGACCGGGCGTGAATGCTATTGACCATTTGCATGACTAAGCAGGCGCTTCGTCACTCCAGAGTTGGTTGAGATAAACAAAAAAAACCGAACACCCATTCATAGCCTCATATTCTCCCTATTGCACTCTAGAGGCTCTAGAGATACCGTCGAAAGCATGAGTCAATCTTTGGATACCCAGAGGTTGACGGCCATCTTTGGGTCTCGGCCAGATATTATGGCCGGGATTCAGACAGCTGCCGGTAGGTCGAGTCGATGACGGATCCCGTGTCTGGCCGTCGGCCACGCGATATGTGGCCAGCAAAAATCATCGCATGCTAATCAATCGCGTCGATGCAGACTCTCCGGGGAGGATTGCCCTCTTCAACGAAATCGCCGCCCATCTGAGCAACCAGGCGTCAACAAATGCCGAGCCGGCCAACAAGAAGAGGAAGATCGACTCCGGGAATGTGAATGGAACGTCCACGGGCGGAGCGAACGCGGCTGAGGAGCCTGTCCTGCTCGAAGTCAAGGAGATATCCGTTTCTGTGCCCCAGCGCAAGAAGTTCGAGCTCTGCTTCACAGAGGGTCACATCTACGCCCGAGCCCCAGGCACAACCGCCCCAATCCCGGCCATCACATACGCATGGACAGACATTGGTACCGTGTTTTGCACCCCATGCCCATTATATTTGATCCAGGCCTCCTTGCTAACTCTGTTTGTGTTTCAAGAATATATATTCTATCTGCCCGTTCCTGAGAAAGCCCAGGTCCAACACAACTACGTCCTCTTCCCCCGGGGCTCGTACCTCCCTTCCAAGACGGAGCAGGCGCCCGCCGAACCGCTCGTCTTCACAGTTCCCGCCACGGCACCGAAGCAGGGCACTATTGGCGGCAAGGACGCTGCGTCCGCGGCCAGCGTCTCCGACACATACAAGGATCTCTTCCACTGGGCGATCGGCAGCCGTCTGAAGCTGGCCGGGAACGACGTCAAGATCGTGTCTGCGGACCCCAGCCAGTTCCGGAGCGTGATCCGCCAGTCGCACAGGCCCAAGGAGACGGCCGTCCATGTCGGCGGGTACAGGGGCTCCAAGGACGGGTTCCTCTTCTTCCTCGAGAACGGCATCCTGTGGGGGTTCAAGAAGCCCCTGATATTCATCCCCCTGAACCGGATCCAGGCCATCAGCTACACCAATATTCTCCAGATGACCTTCAACATTGTTGTCGAGGTCCTTCTGGGCTCCGACTCGGTGGAGGAGTTTGAGTTTGGGATGCTGGACCAGCAGGACTATGGCGGCATCGACGACTACATCAAGACGAACCGCTTGCAGGATCGCAGCATGGCGGAGCAGAGGAAGGCCAAGCTCCAGCTCGCGGAGAACCGCCCGAAGAAGGAGGATGGCGAGGGCGAGAATGGCGACGCCACCATGACGGACGCAGCTCCCAACGGTACGACTGAGCTGGAGCGCGCTCAGGCTGAGGCGGAGCTGCTGCTGCAAGATGACGAGGATGAGGATGAGGAAGACTACGATCCTGGAAGTGAGGGTGATAGCGAAGGGTCTGGTGACTCTAGCGACGAAGACGACGATGATGATGATGACGATGATGATGACGAAGACGACGACAATGATGGTGAGGTTGAGGAGGAGGAAGTCGAGGAGGAGGAAGTCGAGGAGGAGGAGGTCAAGGAAGAACCGATAAAGGAAGAACCCCCTCCAGTCAAGAAGCCGGCCCGGAGGCCTGCTGCTCCAAAGAAGGAGGCCTCTCCAAAGAAGGAGGCAGCGCCAAAGAAAGTGGCTGTGAAATCCGAACCCGCTGCCATGCCCGTTCGTCGAGGCTGGGCCACTATTAGCAAGAACCAAGCCCCCTCTCAGAGCGTGGACGATGAAAAGTTTGATGTTATCTGATGATGGGAATCGTTCTGGAGTTGTGGGATTTACTATCTAATACCGAAAAGTTTACAAAATGAATAAAATCCGGTGGCTGGTCCTCCATGTATTTTTACCCCGAATGAGGTTCATCATATCACCTGGCTCATACACGTCTGGAGGGATACCGGAGATGTTGGGGACCTTCTCATACGTCAATGGGAGAATCTCGCTAGGTCATCTGTTTCTCGGATCAGGTCTTACAACTTAATCTTTCTGCGGCTCTTGCAGCGAGATCAGAGAGTACTGCACCTGTCTACTCGAATCAAATAGTTGGCTCCAGGAAACTGCCGCTGTCCCTTCGGGATTTATTATACCATTGGATTTACTTCAATGGCATTCGGAGAGTTTAAGATACTGCCGAAGTGCACACGGCTGCTCAGTAGAAAAAATCACAATATCTAGTTCCTAAGACAAGGAAACAACGATTCAAAAGGCTTCTGGACATCTGACCTGGGGATTGCAACAACGGAGTTAAAATGAAGGAAAAGTTGTGGCGTGGCAGCACCTCATGGGAGTCCTTGCGACAAAATTCCGCGTTCCTTGACAGTCCGAATCCGCAGTTTTAAAAGTCTAAACCAGGAAACACATATTGCACATCACTCAACCCACAGCCACGACAATAATCAGGGCCTGAGCTTGGCTTTCATCATCACAAACGTATGGAAGCTTGGCAAAATCTAGGTCAATACATTTAAAAAGTGCACTCCTTCCGAGCATGAAAACCAACAGAGAATATGTTTACAGAAAACTTCTTTACAACACATATTACCTAGGCATCGGATAGATTTCTTAAGCGAAAAGGCTACGTTAAAATGAGAGTACCGCATGCCAATCAACCCGTTAGTTGAACCAGCCCTAGCCAAATCTTAGTATGGAATGGGATTGATACTGACCAATTCATATTATCAGTCATACAGAAACAAGCCCGAGTTCATTCCCCGAGGAAGCTTAAAGACTCGATACATCCCAGGAGGCAGCTCGTTGAACGATTTGCTAAGTCGCGACACCCCAAACAGGGCCGCCCTGATCGTTGTGCTTAGTGTCGGAGTGCCGATCCTCCTCATTTGTACTGGCTACATTCTCTATCGCCGGAGAAAGAAACGTAATGCACCCTGGCGTCCGCCAAAATCAGCGTGGGGGGAATTGCGGAAAGGTGCCACGCCAAAAGTAATGTCAAAACGACAAACAAGGGTTTCATCTAGGATTCAAGCTCCAGCGCCCGTTTACACCACTCCAAGAGCGGAGATCTCTGGCGAGGAAACCGAAAAAGGGACATATTCAGAGCAAAACGTTGACGGGACCAACCAGGGTCAGGCAAACTACGGTGATGGCGGTAATGCAAAAGTGTGAAGAAAGGCGTTTTCCGAATATTTCAAAATGCTATTTCTCGACTACGGATAATTAGAACGTTGCGATTTATCATGCCAGGAAAGAAATTACAAGAACTTTAGTCGAGGTTGTTCGCCTAGAATCAGATACGAGTAAATTAAACAGGGATAAATGGATCTACGCTCTCACTCATTACGATACAATTACTCAATCAGACTTACTTTCTGATTTAATAGGGCAAAAAATATTGCTCTCTATGCAGTGGTTCTTATGCATTGATAACGGGATACACTAGATTGGCGATGAAGGGTGTCACGTGCAGATGCGATATGCACGTGATCTCAAAATTTCCCCAAGCTCCCGCAGAGCAAGATGGCCCAACCCATATCAAACGACCGTGATACCAGCCCAATTGTCTCTTGCGCCAGGCCCTGCCGCTACTCCAACAAATCCTCACACAATGGCCGGGCACAAGGCAATCCGTCTTCCCCCGCTGAAGACCCTCCGCGTCCACAACCCCCAGCGAGTCCCCGAGAACCCATGCATCGCCGTCATGTCCACAGTACTGGGTATGTCTACATCTCCCTGATCGAAGCCCGGAATGCCAATTCGATTTGATTCACACGTGTACATATTCCACGAATAATTTCATGAAGCTGACGGCCAATCTTCTTTGTAGCCTGCTGGGCGTCTGCCGGGTACAATGCCGCAGGCTGTCTCGCCGTTGAGAACCAGCTCCGATCATGCATGGACGGCGCCAAACCCCCCGGCTCGAAGCCAAATACGATCAACTACCATCTTACTCGCATGCAAAAGGACGTCACAAGCAAGCCGAAGCGAAAGTAAACAGTACCTTCCCTCGGATCAAAGAAAAGAAACAAAAGAAAAAGAGTTCGTGCTCGAAGCGCTTTTGGAGGACAAATCCGTTACATATCGCGGGGAGTTTCCAAGCGTGCATGCCGTGGACTCGATTGGGGTCTTCACATGGGAGCATTTGTTGTATAATGAGGGGCACTCATGTCGAGCCAGAGGTCCTGCCTGCGGGCGAATTGATGAGGTGCTGAATTGGCATTTCCTGGCGTTGGGTTGCACAGAATATCCGATACCAACTGTACTTGTAACTAAAAAGGTCTGGGACAAGAGCTCGAGACCGCTGTTTAGAATGTACTATATCAATGAACAAATTTCAAAACTTCGGCGGAGCCACTTGTACCGTGTTTCATGTTGAAATGAAGGCTGAGTGAGTGGCATGCACCCATCCCACCGAAGCGACATGCCCAGGTCGGGTTCAGGTCAGAATGAAAATTGAGTCAATATCAAGGAGATGGAAATTTGCCAACCTGAAACAATGTAAATTTACCAATCCTTGAGATGGAAGAATAAAACCAATAATAGATGTACTTCGCTACGATGCCGTATCTATATGTATGTCCTCAGCCCCTTGAGATGCGCTCTGTCCTCCTCCTCGCGCTTCACTCACCATCTCCCATGTTAGATAAGAGTGCAATAATCGAGAATATCAAATGTCCCAAGCGCCTGAAGTGCCGTTCCTCCTAATGGTATCCTAAGAGTTTCAACCCCATGCTTCCCGCACAAAATTCCCTTCCAGCAAATTGAAGATCGATCGCTAAGCTCACTAGTTTTCAGCATCACCAACACAGAACAGTTCGATTTCGCCAACGCCGCCCGCATGCATCTCGCGGAATTCTCCGAATGCGAGCTGTATGTCGTCGTCACTCGAAATCGTGATAAAATCACCGTCCTCATCACGGTATTTTAGCTTCAGGATGCCTTGGCCAATGCTACTAGTGGTGAATCGCGCCAGTTTAGCATCAATACGGTCGATGAGAGATTGATAGGCAGTGTTGTATCCTACGACAAGAGTAACATAATTACCACTGTCACAGTTGACTTTGACCTTCAGCGAAGTCGGGAAAGGCATCTCTCCACCCCCAGGTGGTGCAAATGAACCCGTATTCACTGATGGTGACACGGCGCGTGCATTTGCACCGCCTCCCTCGACTCGAAGAGAGCTCCCGCCCTGGGGGTTGGGCGTTGTTGTACGGGATCCATAAACTGGGTGCCCCGGGTAATGGCCGACACCGCCTCCTAGGCTACCGGAATGCTGATGCATTCGCTCCCGCTGGGCACCAGGACTTTGCGTGTTCGCTCGAACTGGGAGATCATTTCTGGGAGATCCAGTCTGTGACCGGGGAACGCTGCCATCATGGCCAGAAAGATGGTGAGGAATACCAGGGACAGCAGGTACATTGCTCTGGCTAGGAGCCCGCTGACGCGTACCGCCCTGGCCATTTATATCGGGCGTACTGTATGACCTAACCCGTTGTTGCTGTGCGGCGCTATTATGAGTTGCCATGGCTGGTAGTGAGGGTCCGCGATTACCCCTACCATTGATGCCATGTTGGTTAGGAGACGATCCATCACGAGATGGTGCCCGCGGCATTGCCGGGGCTGTGTGTCGTTGTGGTTCGTCCCAGACAGCCTGGGGAGTGCCGGGCTTGTAAATCGGCGTCACGTTGCTGGCTGTGCTAGCTCTGGAGGAGGCTGGTGATTGTGATGGCTCCACTGGAGAGAAGTAACTGTCGCCTCCCCGTGTACCTGGAGAAACAGCGCCTGGCGTATGTGTGCTGAGATTCAGGGGGGCGGGGGGTTGTCCAGGCATGGGATATCTGGGATTAGATGTCCTCGTCATGCTGGACAAGGACTGTGAGCTTTCGTTGGTGCCTGACCGTCCTCGTAAACTTGAATTTGAGGATGTGCGGGGAACATTGCCCCCAAATCGTGCTGGTGCTGATGCTGGTGGGAGGTCGTCTTCTTCATCGTCGTCGTCTTCTTTGTTAAGATATGGATTTTCAGGGAGGTTATCCTTGTTCCAAATGAAATTGGTGGGATCTACGCCACTTTGTGCTCGACCCTTCTCTATGCGCTGGGTGCCGAGACCGTCGGCCCATTTCTTCATCAACTCTTCGTTAGGGAACTTGATGGTGAAGTTCTCAATGCCCGGATCTCCCTTCCACCAGATTTGCACACTATGCGAACCTGAACCTGAAATCCCCGGTTAGCCTATGTCAACAGTTTTCGCTTTGGTGAACGCACTTGGCTTAGAAAGAGTAATAACGTCATTGACGTTATTCATGAAAATCCTTCCTTTCAAATGGAGCTTCGCATTCCGGTTTCGAATCTTGGGCCCCGAAGACCTCGTCTTATCCTTCTTATCTTTGCTTTTACTCGGGGCCACTTCTTTGCAGCAGAGCAGAATGCACTCAAACAGATAGATTTCATACTGGGAAGTAGGTCAGCAATCAAACACAATACTTTAAACTTGGGAAGCATTGAGAAGCAACGCAGAGTAACCTACATCTTTCTCTTGGTCCGTCTTGCCCGTAATCACAGGGTAGACACCGTGCATCAGGAGCTTTCCAAATTGCTCGACTTTATGATTTTTCCAATCGTCGACTCTGCTTATCAGCTCTTCGAGGGCTTCGTCTAAAAGATCTCGGTTGACCGCCTCGTTGGCCTTCTTCAGAACCCGTTCGGCCGCTTCGCAACCATCCATCAGGTCCCTCTTGATATCCTCTTCTTCAGTCTTTTTATTCAGATCCTTTTACTGGCGTTAGCGCGCTGCATTTCAACACCCTAGGGGCCAACAATACCTTCAATAAAAGCGGATATTTAACCAATCGCTGCATTGGTTTGAGGAGAAATCCATCCAGTGTGTTGAAATCAGCTGCTACAGGATGATTGACTTGCTGAATTTTATCGAATACTTGGTTCGCGACCTGAGCTGCTTTTCTTTGGTTGGCGATAAACGGTTGATAAATATCGAAAGCGGCCTCGTACATAACGAAAGGGGTGCCCCATTTTTGAAACTCTGTTGCCATTGAGTTCGTTGTCTCAACGCGGATGAGAAAGCGGCGTTGGAAGTCCAAGATGGCGTTGATATTGAGGAATATAGAGTGAACAATATCACCGGGAATAGCACCCCTCTGTTCCAGGGTTGTCTTTAAGTCGTGAAGGTTCTCCAGATCCTGCACATACTTGCGCTCTGTGTCCACAAGTTCTTTCACGATGTGGTCGCGATATGTCATCTTCATTGTCGGGTTATCTCTGCTCGGATCTTCAACAAAGTGAGAGTCCAGCTGGAGCAGGAGACCCCGCTGCTGGGCGAGATCCAGTACATGATTGACCACTTGAGTAACCTAGGTTAGAAAACAGATTAGCCCAGGTCAAGGAGAAATGGCTGCGAGCAATAGAGCGTCTTTCTTGAGCAGGTGTACAAACCAACCTTTACAAAGCCACTAGTGTCATTTCCCGTTAAATCAGCAATAACAAAGCTGTCTTGGGGAGACACTTTGAGCTCATCCATACAAGCCTTTACGAACTTGAAGATGGCGATTTTGGATCTCTTTTCCTCATTAGGAACATTCTCCTCCACTACAAGAGGGACCTCGGGCTGTAGAGAATTATAGATGGTGAGAAGTGGGTGTCCAGATCGGAGGAGGGCCCATAGTGGATCGACCGGGTCGGTAGGATCAAGCTGCTGCAGGTAAGGCTCAAAATCCGGTACCTGGGAAAGGCGGTTCTTTAATGTGACACATATTTGGTACAGCGACCTAGAGGCGTCTGCTTTCTGGTTGATAATGTTGGCCGTGGGAACCACGGTAGCCATGGTAGAGAGTGAGCTAAGCGAGGCCGACGAGCCACCGTAAGCGGTTGAACCGGACAACTGGCTGGTACGGGACGCAAAACTCATTCTTTTAATGTGAGACGATGTTTTGATGAGGCCAGAGTCAAATTTGAGTAGTGAGGCCTGAGCCATAACCCTTTACTCCATTCGTCGGAATGCGCAACCTGGGCTATGGAGGTCCGCGTGTTGAGGGGGTTCGTCTCTCCGACAGCAAACCACGATCGCTCTTCTTCGATTCGTGGGCGCAGCGATTCGAGGGGAGAAACGAAATATACCGATCAGGTCGGACGGGGTGTCGCTACGTCGTTGTCGTGTGCCCTTGGTTTCCCTCCTCTTTCCACGTGCGAGAATCGAATGGGGGCTGATGCAGCTATCCGTCAGGGCACGGCGACACAACAAGCTGCCGTCGAGAAGTCGAGGATAATCGCTGCAGTCTTCTGTCGGGCTGCGCAGACAGCAGAGAAGGACAATCGGTTGGTGGTCGTGGTCGGCTCAGCGTGGAGGTCTCCTGAGTCGTTCTAGGTGGCTGGCGCCGTTGTCGTCGTTTGGTCGAAGGGGAGCCGGTGTGAACGCCGTTGGCTGAGGGGCTTGTACCGTCTGCACAGGTACCGAGGGGTTGAGGAGCGAATAAGGGTGGTCGCAGGCTGGTTGGGCAGGCCGGCAAGTGCCTCAAACTGATTTATTATGCCAGGGCTGATGTGCGGATTCGACACCCGGTGACGCTGTTGGCTTACCAGGCTGAACTCTGCTGCCGGGTACGTCGCTGGATAGTAGAAGCAACAGACAACAATTTCGGTTGTGGTGGCTGGTGAGTGACGGAACACGTGGGTCGGGCGGAACAGAGAGAAAGGGGGAGAGGGGGGAAATAGGGAGGGGAGTGGCCGTGACCAGAATGGGATGGTGGTGTTTCTCTAATCCTTTAGTGGTTGCAGTAGGGACCCAGCCTGCCAGGTAGGGACCTACTTTGGTGGGTCGTAGGGGCCGCTGATTGCCTTACAGTGCTCGCCACTAGACCAAGCCGGCTGCCAGAATACGGGCGGCTGTTTCTTGCAAGCTGTCGATGTACGGGCGGAATCGAGGCAGACCACCCGAATGGAACAGGAACCACGTCGGGGGCTTGCGTATGTGGGAGGTACCTTGCCTCCAGGCCCTGCGGTATTACCCACCCAGAAGGGGTTGGATTTGCTCAGCAAACGCTCCCGTCAGCCCGTTCTTCACTTGGACACCGCCATACTGTGTGGATGGGAGCATGCAGCACAAGCAACGGGCCGTGGATCACCTAGCTTGGGTTGTCGTGTCGGTTGGTCCAAATGCCGACACCCCCAGCCAAACCCATCCCATGCATTCGACACCTCTGCAGGCGGTATGCAGGTCGGAGAAGAGAGGCCCAGGCAACATCTGCGAGAGGCTGCTGGAAACTCCATGCCTCATGCTCACCGAGTTCCAGCATGGCCGTCTACGAAGCATGAACAGAGAGGACCCATCCGAAGACACACGATAGGACCAGGGAGGGGGGAGGGGCTGGTTGGGCATGATTAGAGACACCAACAGCTCTCTGGACCGGGCCAGCTCGTTTCAAATATCCTACCCGGGACGCTAGGTGTGCCTGGTATTCAAACGATATCTCCAGCGCCAAGTCCCTCTCTAGCCCTCATTGCTCAGCCTTGGCTAGGCGCACGCTACCGCCTTGGGTTGAGATCTACCTGCCTGGCTACCACGTACCGATTGTGTAATACCACAGCTCCAGAGGAAGAGCACGAGTGATATCGCCCCTGCTCGGCGCTAGTTCCAGGACAGTCAAGGCTCCCGCTTCAGAGGGACACTGGATGGTCGGCTGGTCCTACAAAAATGCAACGAGGATGCGCCACCAAGATGATTGCCCGGCTTCCCGTGCTGGCTGCTGAAAGACGATTGACATGCGCATTTCTCTTGGATATATCCAACAGACCTTCTGTGCAGTGCAGGATCCTCCGCCGCCGAGCCTGCCAGTGATCCGTCAGATCATAGTCGCCACACTTGTGTGTGATTCGTATTACTCTACCCATTTATTTCAGGAGGCAACATTAGCCAAACTGCTGTCACTGACTGATTCATGCTACTTGCTTCTTCCGGCCATCGCCTGAAAGTTGTCAGGCCATGTGATGCGATCAGCGCCGGGCGGATCTACATGGACTTTTCGGGAACCCCATGGCAATGGCGTCTTTCCGGTGAATACCAAGTCCTCCTCTCTACTGTTGATGTAAGTGGCTCTCACTCGGAACCAGGAATGGAGTTGTGAAACATCCTGAGTTTAGCTTCTCATGGAAACACTATAAGTAAAATTCTCCGACGCGGCTTCCAATAGTAAAGAATTACGTATTGTGGCTTCTCTTCGTCAGATGTTAGATGAGATGGATCGGTGACTTTCGGGGGCTTACTATCGTAGCGTTCCTATTCCTCTCCCACATTTTTCTGGGCCCTTTTACGCAGACGCCATGGGATATCCAAGGTAGGGACATATAGGAAGCGTTTTGGTGTCGATCAGCTTGAGCTCAGGCTCGAAATTAGTTATGCGCCTTAAAGTGGTAGACTTCATTTTAAGTTGTGCTTGTAAGTTGTTACTACCTGTATGTGAACTGATGTGGTCACCGGTTCTCGTTCCTACCTTGTGTTGCGCCGATGTTGTTGTCGTAATGCTTAGCAATGCACCTCCGGCTACTCCATGTTGTTGCAAAATGCCATCTTGAAGTATGCCAATGAACTGGAGCTAAAAGTAAAATCAATAACAGAATAGGTTTCTTCCTCAGTAGCTAGTATGCATTAGCTCTCAATCTGAATCTAACCTGCCTACTTGATGTTCCGACCCTGTGAGGACTACTATCTCACCTGTGATAGGAGCAACCAAAGTGATGGCTACCGGGTAGATGCGTCCACCTGCCATGTAAACAAACGAAGTGGGGCCTTCCTTCTTTGAAGACCGACAACGGGAGATTTTGGCTTGGGGTGCTCTTTCCCTCGGACTTCAGACGGGCAAGGCGGCACTCCACCCAGCAGGCAGGCAGGCAGGCTGGTGCCTACCTACTCTTGCTGACTTCATCATCAAAACTCCACCCAGCCCTGCGCCTCAACTTACGACATTGCCAGAGCGCGAAGCAACGTCAATCCCGACAAGCATCGCCGCTTGTAATTATTGGCCCGGATATCGCTTCTCCTGAACGTTGTGCTCCATGGGGATATCGAAAAGTCCTGGCCAACACACTCGCGCGCTGTCGATGAGCGCGTAAGTCGCACCCGACCGCCTCCCAAGCCATTGCCCACCACCGGTTCGCCTATTGCCCCCCCGCGCCTCCAAATCAACAGCCACAATCTTATGCAAATCAACTACTCGTGGGTCACATATGACCATGTCTAACAAGGACTGGCTCTCACACATGGATACGTTTTCTCCATCACACCAGCCTGACGAGGGCTACTCGGAGGACCCTCTCGACTCAACCATCCAGAAGGATCTCAGGTTATCGCTCGCATCCTTGAGATCTGCGGCAGAACTGCCAGCCTGGATATCTGCGAATGCAGCGCATCTCCCCATATCGCTCAAAAAGGGTAGGTCCTCTTGCGAAAGGCAATCGACGTTATCAGTTTGCTAACTCCACATAGAGCTAACAATGGCGCTCTTGAGCGAACTACCAACATCAACCATTTCAGAGATTGTCCAAAAGCTGAATCCTAGACTGTACATTGATTTCATACAATACTTGCCAGCCGAAATCTGCCTCAAGATTCTGTCTTACCTCGACCCCAATTCTCTCGTCAGTGTTATCCAGACATGTCGTGCTTGGTGCGATATCGGGTTGGACTCGAAGCTATGGGAACGGATATATCACCTTGAAGGCTGGAAAGTTATCAGAAGCGAAATAGAAACTTGGGAAACGAAGATTAATGTTGGGCTCAACGACTCCATCAGCCACTTGCATCGAATCCAGAACTCCGAAGGTCACACGAGCAAGATCCGGGCAATTTTGAACGATGATGAGGACACGTTCATGTCCACATCTGATAGCGATAGAGTTGGCGGCAGCGACGGTGTCATATCTCAAAGCATCTTTGGTTCACCCACTTCGTCGTTTTCAAGCAACAGGCCTAATGCAGGTTTTATGGGCGACGCTGAGTTGGACGTCGCTGGCACGCGGGGCAAGTCAGTCGATAGAAGTTTTGGGTCGTACTCTGGCTCCCGAGACAGAGCAAAGGAGTTGAATATGACTCCAGAGGTATCGTTGCCTCCGATTCTCCCGCCCAAGGACCCTCGTGCCCTGAGACGTTCCACGTTGTGGATGTGGGATATGAATCATTCTCGCTACCGCATCAACTGGAAGTATCTGTATAATATGCGCCGGCGACTCGAGTCAAATTGGGAACTGTGCAAGGCAGTACCCTTTCAGCTTCCTCATCCAAATCACCCTACAGAGGGACACCAGGAATGTATATACTCCCTACAGTTTGACTCCAACTACTTGGTGAGCGGGAGTAGGGACCGGACCATGAGGATCTGGAATCTTCAAACGCGGCGCCTTATTCGTGCGCCATTGGTGGGCCATCGGGGTTCAGTGCTGTGCCTCCAGTTTGATGCAAGCCCAGAAGAAGACCTGCTTGTCTCCGGAAGCAGTGATTCTAACATCATTATTTGGAGATTCTCCACCGGGGAAATTCTCCAGCGGCTAACCAGAGCTCACCGTGAATCCGTGCTCAATGTTCGTTTTGATAGCCGTATTTTGGTCACTTCATCCAAAGACAAGAGCATCAAGATCTTCAACCGTAAACCTCTTAAATACGGTGATACGGGTTACAGGGTCGACGAAGTTGTCAGTCCAGTGGCAACCAACATCAAAAGATATGGGTTTGATCCAGACTTGGGTCATGAGCTCCCGGTCATCCCTTCGTTCACTATGATTGGGAGCCTTGAGGGGCACAGTGCCGCTGTAAATGCCATCCAGGTTCGTGGCGACGTGGTGGTCTCGGTATCAGGCGATCGGCATATCAAAATCTGGAATTGGCCTCAACGAGTATGCACTCAGACTATTTCTGCCCACGACAAAGGAATAGCCTGTGTTGAGTTTGACGGACGGAGAGTTGTGAGCGGTAGTAGCGATCACGAGGTCTGCATTTTCGATGCTCCAACTGGAGTTAAAGTTGCGCAACTTCGTGGTCATTCGCAACTTGTCCGAACAGTACAAGCTGGCTTTGGCGACTACCCCTATAGTAAGATTGAGGATGAGCTTGAAGCCAGGAGGGTAGATGCTGAGTACTTCAAGGCTGTCGAAGCCGGCCTCGTGGAACACAATTCTGCGCAGTCAAGGCGCCGCGAACGTAGGACGAACGCAGGCAGTTCCCGGCCAACGGACATTGTCGCCTACGGTGCAAAGTTACCCCCAGGTGGGGGTGGAGGAAGAAAGTACGGGCGAATAATTTCCGGTTCTTATGATTGCAGCATTATCATTTGGAGACGCGACAAGGAGGGTGTATGGAAGCCCGCTCATCATTTGCGACAAGAAGAGGCGGCGGCGGCGGCCCAGCAGAGAGAATCGGTTGTGCCTGAGTCGACTTTGGCTGGCATTGAGTCAATTTTGTTGCATCCCTCGATTCGCCCGCTCTCTCGATCGCCAGTCCCTCCACTGGGCTCACAGCATTCAAGCGCCGGCAACACGGCCAACTCACCATTTTCTCGCGCTCACAATGCTCTTGCTCATATATCGCCAGCAGTCTACACGGCTCTCATCGACCAGGCTGTCCCTGCCGGCCCAGCAATCCTGCACCAAGTTCTCACAACATTGCCCGGAATACTTTCGCATCACAACTACCTGCAAGTTACGATTGAGAAAGAGCCGTCGCCTTTTGTCCGAGCGCAACTCGTGCAGGTTGTAGTAGATGCGCAGTTGTCTCAGCAACGTGCCAGTGTTGCTTCCCTCACTCAGGAGAATGGTACAGAGCTACACCAGCAGACTGGTGGCAGTTCCACGGCAGCGGTGGCCGGTTCATCTGATCCCTCAGCTTCTTCAAGCGCTCTTCCTACACCGCAGATTCCCCAATTTGATGCATCGATGCCACAGCTAGACCACACCACGGCTACAGGCCCTGGCATACCAACGCAGACGCTACACATGGGCCAAGCTCAGCAAACTGCCCTGCCACACACGGCCCCAGCCCTACCGCCACACCCCACGGCGGGGCCTCCTCAAGATGCTTTGCCCGCGGAGAATGAGGCTCAACCTGCTGCGGGAGTACACCACCCTCATATTGTGGCCCCAGAAAACGGTGCGGCTCGTGTGTTCAAGCTCCAGTTCGATGCTCGGAAGATTGTCTGCTGTAGTCAAGCACCCGTGATCGTTGGATGGGATTTTTGCAACGGTGATCCTGAATTGGAAGAGGCCAGTCGCTTCTTTGCGACTATTGATTGAGCAGTAGGCAGAAGGAGTATTCATTTATGCATAGATTATCGGAGCATTTGAAAGCGGAATTGGAGGTACGGAACGAAGCATTGCATCAATAAGGGCGTTACGCTGAGGGGAGGATTCTATTTTAATAATTATTGCCGAAAGAGCGTGGTATGCTTCCCTGTCTTCTCCCGGGTTCATCACACTGATAAGTCATGAATATGATTAAGCTTGATGGAAACGATGGAAGGGGTGTATAAGATTTCATGTATACTGTGTCTTTTGGCGATGAAGCCTAGAGACCCTGTGTTGATGAACGACAGTTCCTTTCATGATACTCCTGGCTAGGAGGATGCCAAGCAACGATACATTAAACGCAACTAATTCAAACGCCACAATTTGCTAGAACACCCAAAACGACCTGTTTCTGATATGACCTGCTTCAACTCTCCAATCGTTGTGTGCTGAGGTTTTCGATGACTATCCAGCGGCCTGTTTCACCTTGTCTTCTGTCTGAGGAGGTTCGTCTACAAACTCAGGTACTACCTCATCCTGTAAAAAGCTTGGGACTCCCCCACCCATCTCCTGTTCCAGCTCCTGCTCCAAGCCCAATGCTTCGAGCTCGGCATCAAGTTCGCTTTCGCTGACCTCGTCGGGAATATCGTAGCCGCGGGCCAAGCTGCCTTGTATCTCGTTGCCGACGTCCATCAAGTCGGCCATCTCATCCTGCAGCCTCTCGATCTTGTCAATGTCGATCTTCCCGTACTGCTTCCTCAGCTCCTTGTTGGTGGTCTTCATGGCGTCGACCTGGGTCATGACGTTCTTGAGGTTATCCTGCATGTTCTGCGCCTGCTCCAGGTTCCAGACCTGGCTCTCGAGCTGGTCCTTCTGGGCCTCGTACGCGTTGCGCTTCTGCAGGACCTTGCGGGCCTTTTGCTTGATGGCCTGCTTCCCGGGACCCTCGCGCATCTGCGAGAGCTTCTGCTGGTAGGCGGCCAGCTCGCCGTTTATGGCCTTGAGCTTGGTGTCGATGGCGGCGATGCGCGTGTCGTTGTTGGAGATGGCGCTGTTGAGGGTGGGTTTGGGCCCTGTGGGCTTGGAGCCGAAGAGGCGATTCATATTTGCGCAGCGTGCCGCTTTGGGGGGGAGAGGAGCCTGGGGCGGCGTTGATGGGTTGATATGCGCGGGCTCGTAGGGGTTGAAGCTGGGTTATCGCCGGGGTGAGGATGGGTGGTCGTTGAGGTATGACGTTGAAGGCAGACGAGTCTCATTGCGGGACTGGTACCCAAGTGTCAGGTGGAGGGGCAATTTGCCTCGTGCTTCTCTGCCCTTCAAGAAAAAGCACCTACCCTAAAGCTATAGAGGCTGTATTGATGAGTCAGCTAGCACTCTCACCAACTACATTTATCTTCCCAAGGCTGGGTCTATAGCAAATAGCTGTCCAATGCAACAGCTAATTCAGCCGTTCATCGCGACGGGTAGTTCAGACCCGCAGCAAATGGCTGCCATGAGCCACATCCAATCTAGCTGTTTATTACGATTGCTAGGCCCGGCTCGCAGCAATTAGCTGTTCAATGCGATAGCTGACCTAGCTGTCTGCCGTCAAGACGAGCAGTTGCTGCGGCCTGAACGGCCTGTCTTCCAACGCGACGAGTAATTGCTACGAAGCTGACCTAGCTGTCTGCGTCAAGATGGTCAAAGCAATTTCGCTTACTTGAGGCAGCTTTCGCAGGCATTGACCTGTCATACCACTAGAAGGCATTGAGCAACGATGGCTTCACTGAATTCAATTGAAAGCTTCCCTACTTGGCCCGCTAATGTACATATTATCAATCTGTCAGACTCTAGCGAATGGCCCATTCAAGTATCAGAATAGCCTTGATTTGAACTGGTTCCAAGACAAATGAATATCATCTTCTGCGCTATACCCGTACGCCCATGCTTGTGTAACAGGGTCAGTCCACTGATTTGGGCTTTCTGATATAGGGAGCCCCTTGATCTCCGGCTCCATAGCTTCATCCCTTGCGGCCTGTTCAGGTCCGTCATCGAAGTGCCAAATTTTGCCATTGACGAGACTAGCTTCCTGCATCTGACCGGCCCGTCTTCTCCTCACAATGTCGAAGACAGATAGGGCTCTGGGGAGGTCAGAAATGGTGTACACATGGGACAGGGCCGCTGCTAGTGCTGCGCCATCTTCCACGGCCATGGCTGCGCCTTGAGACATGTAGGGGACCATGGCGTGGGCTGCGTCTCCCAACATGATGACCTTGCCGGATTGAGATATCCAACTAGGAATGGAGGGATCGCCTGAGAGAAGAGGCCACTTGATTGTCTTGTCAATCATTGCAATGATCTTTGTGAGTCTGTGAGCGGCTGGTTAGCGGGCGAGTATGTATAAGGGTCTGGTGGTAGAATAGGCTCCATACACCGGGTCCCAACCCTCGAATTGGGCTCTCATGTTGTCCAGTGAATCTTCCGGGCGCCAGGTGGCGGGATCGGTATCATCTACATGAGAGAGAACCAGGTTGAATGACTTTCCTGCGGCGATTGTGTATGACATTACGTGGCGCTGCGGCCCGATCCAAACGTTGAGGGCCGGCTCACGTAGAAGCGTCGCTGTTTCAGGGTCATCCCTCATCTTTTGCACGTCTATTGTCGACCGATATACTGCAAACCCGGTCCGGATTGGCTCCTTATTATCTTTGCCCAGGATAAGCTTGCGGGCAGCCGACTTAACCCCTGTTTACTAGTCAGATCATCATCAAGTTATACGCGGAGAGGGCGGGGGGGTAATCCATACCATCGGCTGCAACGATCAAGTCCGATTTCAAAATTGCCCCGTCTTGCATCTTGATAGAAGGTACCATCTCGTTATACTCGGTAACTCTACTGTTTAGCTTTACTGTGACTCCGAGCTTGACGGCAGTTTCGTGCAAGGCTTCATGCAAATGGGCCCGATGGATCACATAGTACGGTGCCTCAAAGGAGCTTCGGAAGTCTGGTATAAGCCTGGTATACCCAATAGCGTTCCCAGTCTCCCATCTGCGGAAAGTTATTCCTCGTGGCTCAACCGCCTTGCCCTCGAATAATGGGCCTAGGCCCCATTTCAGGAGCAGCTTGGAGGAGTTGGGAGGGATCTGAATACCCGCGCCAACCTAAGATACAAGCTTTAGAAACCTGGAACTGAGGGTTTGAGTGACACGAGATGGACAAACCTCAGCAAGGGCTGACGCTTGCTCCAAGACTGTGACAGTGTGGCCCTCCCGAGCAAGGGCAATTGAACTGGCAAGCCCGCCAATGCCAGCCCCGACAACAGTAACTTGGAGCTGTAACTTTCGATCGTTGCGTATGCTTTCGACATTTGAGCAGTCCTCTGGGGACTTTCCTTCCAATCTTCGGAGGAACTGGAGGCTTCGTGTAGGGTATGAGGCTCGCTAGACGTCTGTTAGCAATGAGAGCTCTGCATGCACCATGGTAACTTACTTTGATCGATGTGACTATGGCGGGAGTAGAGCCCTTTCGAGGCTCGGGTTCGATTCGCGAGGAAGTGATGGCCGGAAGTGCGCTGAGAGCCATCTTTGAATCTGGGCTTAATTGCAGTAATGAAGAAAAGAATATGCAAGATATTAGCTCACTATCCGATAGATGGCGAGAGCTTGATAGTTTAAACGCGAGATATCTTTGCCCTTAATTAAAGCTGGCTACTCTGTGTCGCTCGGGACAACAACTATTTTGTTACTTATGAGACTGCTCCGATCTACCCCCGAGGTACTATTAAGAAGCCTTGGGGGGTATATCGGGCCGTCCGTGACGCCCAAGCCCAGAATGCTGTAGGAAGCAAGGATTATTATATCTTTCGAGCCTTGCTTAAGAACATTGTAGAGGGCTACGTTGAGACCAAGGCCTTTTCACACACCAGCAGGCCAACATCCTGCTATCGAGCAAGAAACAGCCCGCAAACGCTACTCCAAGATTCCATGCTCATTACCAATCATGAGTCAAATGGCTACCTAGACAGAGAATAGAGAAGAGCAAACTAGAGAGTTGCTCTCGGAGCTCTAGCCAACGCACACCTTAAACTTGTGGGCACAGATGACCAAGCTCAACCCCCGGCTCCCAACCCAACCGCCATCCCCCATGTCTGGAAACACGAAGAGATTAAGCCCTACCTCCCCCGCGCTAGAAAGCTTATTACTGGCTCTGAAGCTTGAATAGTAGCATACTGTATTTAAAATGTTCACCTGTACCTGCATCTTACCATGTGAGTTGAATATTTGTCTATACTCTTGATAGCGGACCTGTACCATGAGTCAAAACACCGAATTTCTACCTGTTCTTGTGTTCCATCGACGATTGAAGGTTTCGTGGAGTTATTAAGAGTTTGGAAGTCAACCTGATGGGCCGTTTGTTGATGCCCAGCGTGTGCAAATCAGTTGGAGGTTGCGGAGTGGACGGGATAAAAGATTGTTGCTTGGCTTCTCATTGAGTGTTACAAGTCAACGCCTGCGAAGCTGTCCTAAGGTAAGCGAAGCTCGCTCGTCTTGACGGGAGACAGGGCGGACAGGTCCGCAGCTTCGCTTAACTAAACCACTGCGACGCAGCCTCGACTGGTCCTATCTGAGCATCTTGTTCTTAAACAAACCCTGTGCGCGAGTTTCCACCACCCAAAGATCCCACGGTCTATCATATACACCCTGTGTCGTAGCCGAGCTATCGGTAATCTGCTGCACCGATAGCCCGTTCATAGCCTCTTGCAAACTTGCATTGTTCGGGTGAGCCGCGAGTTGGAGCATGTGGGAGGTTGTCTGGATTTTGGCATTCTTGAGAGTGAAGACGGCCCGAAACACAGCCTCCTTGATGTTCCTGCCGAGCACTGTGAAGCCATGGCGTCGCATGAGTACGACATTGTGATTGGGTAAAGGAGTAGCGCTGCCAGACGTCGAGTGACAGGTTGAGAAACACGAAGCCAAAGTGGCCCCATGTCGAATGTCCTTTACCAACAAATCGTGCAGCTCCCCAGTCTGGTAAGTAGCCTCAATGTCATAGATTGGTGTTTCTCTGCCTGTTAACTCCCCGGCATCAGTAAAGTTTTACGCAGTCATGGGCAAAAACACGGGGCTGTACCGAGGAATCCTGTCATGTGGAAGACCGGCCGAAGTTTCACGTCGGTGATGGCGTACGGCAGCACCTCTTCAGCATGACTATGCACCACGCAGTTGACCTCGCTGTATCTCTTGAATATTTCAGAGTGGATGAATCGCTCAATGAAGTGCTTTGAGGATGTTTCCTGCACCGGGGACCCATCAGATACACGATAGTGTATAAAGTCGGCTTCCGAGCTCACCAACGCAGGTGCCATGTTTGCCGACATGATGAATGTATCGGGATCATGAGGATGGCGCACTGAGATGTGGCCGAACGCATCAACCACACCCTTGGAGTAAATGATGTGGTTTGCGACAATGAGATCGCTTAGAAGCTATCGTAGGCACCCGGTCAGCTCGAGGTCACAAACAGGTCAGCGGTTCCCAAGTCGAGAGCTTGTCCTTACCTGTTTGAGGGGAGTGGCCATTTTGGAGCTGATTGTCTATCAATTCCAAGGTATGTAACATGCAGCCTACACAAGGATAAAGCGCTCGCTCATTTTGCGCCGGAAATGAGAGCAGGCATTAGGTTTTTGGACTGGTGTAAGCCGGGACAACGAGCCGATATACCCCCAACCTCGAAACGCCACCTACCAGCGTCGTCATAAGCACTTGGCCCGTGAAAGTACCCTTTTGGTCTCGCTGGTTATTACCACGGGAGAGTTCGTCCCGCCCGCAAATTCAGTTCGGAGCCATAGCAAACGATGGGACGGCGGCATCCGAGAGCAACGCCACCCTATCAAGTGGTCAACGGTTCTGAGGGATCAGAATGTGTGTAGGGATATGCATTCTTATTCAGCCTCGACAAAACTACCTAATGGGATTCCTCCCCTAGAAATACACAGATAGGCTCCAAATTTATAATACCAGCCTTCGAGCTTTCTACGAGTCAAAGTAGCTTCTCCCCCAAAGAGCAGGAAAACCTTCAAGGCCTCCACCGGAATTCAGGATGCTTCCATTCAAGATCGTCAATGCTCTGCTCTGACAGGCCGCTCAGCTCGGCCGCGGCGTCGCGGCGCTCCCTGCGCGCGTTGTCCCATTTCATAAAGAGCAACAAGCCGATGGACAGAAGGAGAATCCCGGAGCCACACCCAACGCAGATGCCGTTACCGAGACGAAAGTTGGGTGCGCCCGAAGGCAGATACGTCCAAGTGGCGACTAGGCCTCCGACATTGGACCCGAGGTTGGCCAGTCCGATGGCGACGTTGCGAGACGAATCCGACCGGCAGTTGGCCGCGGCTTGCGCGTTGTTGAAAGTCCCCTGGTTGAAGGATCCCATGGCAATGAGGAACGTCCCGGCATAGCGAACCATGGACTGCGATGAGTCTGTGCCCAGAAACATCGAGTAGCCGGCAATGATAAAGGGAGATCCTGCAATGAGGAAGATTTGTCTCCGGTCGATTCGAGAGCTCAACCACGGCAGGGATATGGCGAAGAAAGCACCTAATATATAAGGTGGCGCCGAACGGAGCTGTTGCGTGATGATTGACTCATCTGGATAGATGGTCCTGACGATGGTAGGGAGGAAGATGCTGAAGCTTTGAACGATGACGCCAATCAACAGAAAGTTGAAGAACGTGGTCAGCGTAGAGGGCGAGAGGACACCGAGTTTCAGCTTTTTCAAGTTCCACTTGTCGACGAGTTCAATAGTCCCCTGGCGCTCTACCTTGAGGCGGGTCACGGCCAGCTCCCTCTCCTCTTCTGTGAGCCATTTCGCCGACTGAGGGCTGTCAGTCATCGTGAAAAAGGCAATGACACCCAACCCAAAGGTGATGATACCCTCGACAAGAAAGATGATTCGCCATGTTCTCAGGCTGCCGACGGACTCGAGTGAAAGAAGTCCAGAGGCGAGAAGCCCTCCGAATGCTCCTGAGAGGGGGGCCATGACCATGCACACGGCGACGCGGAAGGTGAGCTCGCTTCGTCGATACCAGCGGGAAAGATAGTAGGCAATGCCGGGCAACACTCCAGCCTCGGCGATTCCGAGGAGGAATCTGACGGCATAGGCTGCCCCCAGGCTCTGGACAAAGGCCATGCACAGAGTCAGCAGGCCGAAGGCGGCGGTTGCGCCAGGCAAGAACCAGCCGGGCCCGATGAGCTTGCAAGCAAACGTGCAGGGCATTTCCGCAACGATGTAGGCTACATAGAAGACGGCGAGAAGCTTGTTATAGTCGTAGCCGTGCATGTCGAGATCCTCCTCAAGAGTGCTGATTCTTGCATTGCCTGTTGAAGGTCAGTTTTGGTCAAAGTGGACCTCACGACAACCTGTAAACAGCTTCCATACCGATGTTGATGCGGTCCAGAAAGCAGAGAAGGTAAATTATGGCAATGTTTGGAGCCACATATCGATCGATCTTGTGACGCAGCCGTATCTCGGCAGCCTCGCGCTCTGCGTTGTGCCTGTATTAATGCATCAGTCTCTCTGTCTCTAGCTGAGAAGGCATATAGGAGCAGCAGCTATGGTCAGTATACCTGGACGTTGCAATATGCTCAGGCCGCAGTGCGTTCTCGACTCGGATTTCCTGCTGCTTGTCAGACTCGGTGCTGACTTCGGGGACCTTTCCATCCATTATAGTGGGTGTCTTCGGTCGTTCTGCAAAGTAACAATTTGGGACAAGAATCATGTATGAACCAAATTTAATCTAGGGGTTGAAAAGGTTGAAACAGCTCATAAGCATACGAAGTTAAATTGCGATAGCTAAGTACTCACGGCGCCCAGGCTACGAATCAGCGAGCAGGGAGGCCATTCCCATCTTCTGTAAGTGTGCCGGGCGTTCCCCGACCATCGGGTAACAGACGGTCTTGCCTCCGGGGGGATATGCCGACGGGGTATATCTTCCCCACGGGGAAGCTCAAGATGGAGAGCCAAGATCAGATCAAATCTGGCCTAGTCTGTTAGTCTTACCGGGGGACGAATGGAATAGAGCATTATCAACCTTGTCATTGCAGCCTAACGTCTCTTCGCCGTTGGATTGCTAGACTACATTAATAAGTATGGAAGCGTCCAAATCAATATCAGCTTAAAGGCCAGCCACCGCTGGCAAAACTTGGATACGCCGCTAATCTAGTATATCATTTTGTCAGGAAACGGTTGTAGTCTGATGTCAGCCGAAGTTCGTAGTGAAAGTGATAGCTGAATAGAATCCCTTTTCTTCTTCTTCAGAGTGTGGATTTAGCCTCAAGGAGACACAATAAGACATTTGAATGCGCTCTGGTTATATTTTCAAGACCACCACGGTCTCCCTTCATGAAATCACTTCTTCCAGACGAGAAGAGAGTAAAATGCACTCAACCTTGGGGGAGCGAACTCACGGATCTACGGCCACAGCGATGGAGCTGTTGACAAGAGCTAGCACGAGACACAGTATTGGCGCGACAACGTATCGCGCTCTGGGCCGAGTAATTGAGCCGATGTGATGAGATGATGAGGTGAGTATGATCGCTCTATGATTATTGAACACTACATACGTTAACGCTGTCTTTTCGTGACCATCAAATCTTTGACGCGCTGTAAATAGATTCATTATGAACATGATCTAGTGAGGTGTCGTTGCAGGTGGCATTGACTTTGAGCAACGGGAACTATAGATGCTAAAGCTTGACGTGCACAGCCTTCGTCTGGGTCATCTCCCGCATTTCCTCGAAGCAATCCTCCCTCCCGATACCGGACTGCTTGTATCCTCCATAAGGCATTCCAAAGTAGTGCTTGCTGGTAGTGTTGACCCAAACGGTGCCGGCCTGGATTTGCCTCACGGCTCTCTGCATCGTTTTGATATCTGAGGTGAACACTGATCCCGTCAAGCCGTAGTCCACCGCGTTGACGTCCCTGATGAGTGCTTCCTCGTCGGACCACGACAGAACGGACATGATGGGGCCAAACACTTCCTCGTTGGCGATGCGCATACTCTGCTTCACATCTGCCACTATAGTCGGCTCCACAAAGAAGCCTCCTTCAGTGTCGGGCGTGGTGGGGATTTTGCCGCCCATCACCAGCCGAGCGCCTTCTTTCAGAGCAATGTCGACGTAGCCTAGAACCCGCTGCTGGCCCGCCTTGCTGACGAGGGCGCCCATGGTCGTATCGGTGTCGACGGGGTTGCCGGGCCTGAACAACTTGGCTACTCTCTCCGCCACGACGGGCAGGACTTTATCGTGGATCGATTCGTGCAGGAAGACCCTCGAGGTCGAGCCGCACGACTGTCCGCACCAGCCCCAGTTCATGCCTCCCACAATGCCATCTACCAGGGCATCCAGATCCGCGTCGGGGAAGGCGATCAAAGCATTCTTGCCTCCGAGCTCGAACGTCGTCAGCTTTAAGCTGTCGGCGGCGGCCTTTTGGATCGCCTTGCCCGTGGGCACACTCCCGGTCAGGGTGACCTTGCTGACGAGTGAGTTGGTTGAGAGAACCTGTCCACAATCTACGCCGCCGGACAGGATATTGAGAACGCCAGGCGGGAACTCGTCGCCGATGATCTCCGCCAGGCGAAGGGCGGAAAGGGGAGCTTGTTCCGGGGTCTTGAGGACAACCGTGTTACCCATGGCCAGCGGAGCCGCAAGGCGAATAGCGGCAAACATGAGCGGGTGGTTGGAGGCGATGATACGGGCCACGACACCGAGTGGCTCCCGAACCGTGTAGTTGAGCGCCGAATCGTCTAGATGTGTCGTCTCCCCCTGGACGGCGGGGATCAGGCCCGCGAAGAAGTCAATGTGGTCGGCTGCCGAATGGGCATCCTGTGTCATGATGGAGACGGGATTTCCCGAGTTGAAGGCGTCTAGCAGCGCCAGATCGCTGGCATTATCACGGACCTTCTGAGCCACCTTGCGCAGGATTCTACCTCTTTCAAGGGCTGGAACAGCTCGCCATTTGGGGAAGGCGGCGTGAGCGGCCTCGATGGCGGCTATAGTGTCTTGACGGCCTGCGAAGGCCACACTGGCGATCGAACGGCCATTCCCGGGACTGAAGACGGGTCGATACTCTCCATCTTGGACTGGATGCCACGTTCCGCCGTAGAACAGATCCAACCTCTCAGGCAAGACACTTGAAGGATCTAGAACAGGCATGATGACCAAGATTGATGTCAAGTTGGCACGACCCAGACGGCAGAGCGTTTGTGGTATTTAGGGTATCAGCAGGTCGCATCATGAGCCGTGCTTTGTTGTGCTTTTATCTATCCTAATGGACGGCACAATGATCCAACTGTGATATACAGCCCCACCGGAATCGTGGTGACTTAGCTTCAATGTTGCTTCTCGCTTCTCGCCTTTCGCCTTTCGCCTTTCGCTACCGTTATTTCCCCGGATTTCTTATTATTTGGTATGCGGGGATCAGAATAAGCACAGGTTAAGGTTATGTTGACGGCATGTTCTTATCTCCGGGGCGGGGGATATATCGGCTGGAAGCACCGCTCATTCGTGGCTAACTGAAGCTGCCAATCTTTCCCGACGCCTTTGATCATCAGCGTACCAAGTCAGTACTCAATACAGACCCGAATATCCGGGGCGACTAGACTTGGAAGCCCACGGAATCATGGCCAGTGACAACAGCTCCCGTTCAGACCCGCGGCGGCCCGCCGGCATAGATGACTCGGGCTATCCGCAGCCGTCATTCAAACGTCAGAGAACTGCTCTGGCTTGTAACAGTTGTCGGTATGATACGAGCATTAGACAAACTGCTCTACTCTCTTCTGAATTTTCTGGTGGGGCATCAGGCCCCCTGCCGCAGCTCCCATGCCATATCACTGACCATGTATGGGTTGCAGGAATCGCAAATCACGGGTATCTGATTGAAACTTGACCTCCGGTATGGCTTCAAGCTGCTAATTGACATGATAGTGCAACGGCACGCGCCCACAATGTGCCATGTGCGTGGAGATGGGCCTGGATTGCGTTTACCAACAGCCAGGATACCGACGCAAAGAGTATGACATTTTCCATTTCAACAATGCTACCCTCTCATCAACATTTCCCCCCCCTTTCTGGCGTGTTGTAATCATATTCCAACTTCTTACTGACTTTTCACGTGTCCAACTCAGAGTGTCTGATGGGCACGAGGCTAGACTGACCTCCATAGAGCAAACGCTGCAGCTTCTTTTGGAGGAGAACCGGCAGCGGAACAGACAGCAAGCTGCCTCGGGAGTGGTTGAATTTTCGTCCATTGACTCCCAGTGCGGTACATATGCAACTTCCCAGGCTCAGGAAGGAGACGCAGCGGCTGCGTCTCATCACGTGAATTACGTCGCCAACATCCCAGAAGATGACACTGTTGATGGCATGGGGGCCATAAAATTTGCGGATGAGCAAGAGTCTGGCTTCTTTGGTTAGTGTTTGACCTAGAGTCCGATTTCTCCTCTGCTAGTAGTATGGTGTTGATGATTGTTTGGGTTGTCCAGGGCCGTCGTCCACGGTGGCCTTTATAAAGCAGATTGCCGGTGCAGTTGCTGCTGCATCTTCTGTTGCGTCAGGCCCAGGACCTGAAGACCACGTCCTCCCTTCTGAGAGCCGAGTCAACGGCGAGCTGCTGCGCGTTTCCAGACCTGCATCGCCCGTGACTAACCTCCAGGTCTTCAACGGCGCATCAGACATTGTCGACGTGTACATCTTGCCCCCAGAGGCAGACACGCTCCATCTCGTCAGCTTGTTTTTCAGGGACACCGGCATGCTGTTCCCATACATTCACGAGCAGTCTGCACTCGACGGAGTCAAAGCTGTGAAGAGAGGCGGCTTTGGCTCGGCTCGACGCTCGTGGCTGTGCCTGCTCAATATGATATTGGCGTTCGTGACCTGCATCAGTGCCCAACCTAACCAACCCGTGGAACAAAGCGCGGCCGACTCAAATGTCTACTTCAAGCGGGCTCAGAAACTCTCTGGAAACTTGACCTTCAAGAATGTCAACATAGAGATTGGTAAGAACAACCTGCCCTCTTCCCGATTTCCCGTGCTTGCTAAGGAGTTGTGCAGTCCAGTATTTGCTTCTGATGACTCAGTACCTGCAGGGAACGCAGCGCTCCGCCCAGACGTGGAATGTTCACGGGCTGACAGTCAAAGCTGCGCTGCAGCTGGGGCTCCATGTTGAGAATGCCTCATCTGGGTTCAATGCTGTCGAGAGAGAGGTCCGGAAGCGTACCTGGTACGGATGCATCATTTTGGACAGGTCAGTCCCCCCCGAAGCACCATCACTCTATCACGCCGGCACTAAGATTTGTATAGGACAATGAGCATGACCTTTGGGCGGCCCCCGGCCATTCCGACCCAATACGTCCGGATGGAGTTGCCCGTAAGCGCTGATCTTGGGTCATTGATCTCTGGGGAAGGATTCCAGCCCGAAGATGGAGGTGGTACTTCTACAGCCGCGTTCTTTGTTGCCACCATGTGAGGAATCCAGAAATGCCGTTCGATTATATATTGACATGCAATAGCACCCTGTACCAAATTCTTGGCGATATCATTGCAAATCAGTACGACCAGAACATTGGGACTTCGACCCATACCTCCCTATCATGCTTGTTGGAAAATACAATCAGATTGGAGGGCCAGCTTCTAGCGTGGAAACGCAGCCTGCCTGACACTCTTAGCCGAAGGCCGTGGGATGTGAAATCAGGGGACTCTGGAGCTGACGTTGTTTTTGACAAATTGTCCGTCATTCTCAAGCTGAGGTATCTCAACATCCGCACTCTACTCCACCGGCCGGTCCTCGCGAGGTATCTGGAGCAGCTGCGAGCTCATGGTCCAGACCAAAATGAGATGTTGTGGATGCAGCGCTTTGGGCAGCCATATCTCGAGGCGTGCATTGAATCCGCCTTGGAGATCATCACCATCGCCCACAACCTCAGTGATACGCCGTCGACGCTCGGAGCTTGGTGGTTTTCCACCTATTACAGTGAGCACGGATACTCTTATAGACTCGCTAAGTCTAACGAACCTGTTCTCTAGCTTTTAACGCAGCGCTGATTATCTTCTCGGCACTGCTCATTCATGCCAACGATAAGTCATGGCTGTCTCAGAGTGATATCCGCACCACAGACCTCCGTTCCAGCCTACAACTGGCTGCACAAGCTCTCCGGAAACTTGGGAATGGCGCGAGGCTCTCAAGGAGGTGTTGCAAATTTTTAGCAGTTCTCGTGCGGACAACGGCAGTAACCGGTCAGTCTCACCCACCCATGTTTTCGGCAGACGGAGCTGATATCTCAAGTCCCAGGCCTGATGAACCCTCCACTGCAGGACAGCTGGTCCAATATGCTCGGCTCAGATGAGTCCGACTCACAATTGAATGGACTCATGAACATGTCGACGGCATCCACTTTTGACTTGTCCCCCTTCGGTCTAAGTACCGCAGAGTTTTTAAACCAAGACAACCTCGATTTCTTTACCGTATTGGCCGGCTCGCCACCCAACCAGATAGACGTGCCAAATCCCATATAGTTAGTAGACGACCAAGTGCCGGGTGGAGGGGCAATTTGCCTCGTGCCTCTCTGCCCTCAAGAAAAAGTACTTACCCTAAAGATATAGAGGCTACATGGATGAGTCAGCAAGCACTCTATGCTGATCGCCGCCTTCACATTTTGTCTACCTACTTGCCTACCTAGATTTTGGTACATACTAAGAGAATATGGATATAGGGGTGATTAATTTCCATCAATGAACTAGTGATTGTCTATGCATGTCACATCTTTTCGTTTGATATATCATGATTGCTGGCTCAATAGTAGAAGGCAAGCTAAGTTTGGCAAGACTTGCAGGTAATACCGTCTTGTAAGACCAACAAGAGAGACCATACCAAACCAAACTACGAGGACGCGTAAATGTGTGTCGAACACGGTGCGCGCGGCATGCATGCATTTTCTAGGGGGAGAATGTTTGAGGTCCCCCCGTGGGACGAGGCATCAGTGGTACACGCGACGGCAATCACGAGAGTCACGTCGTCGCGATTAACCTGGGCGGTGTCCATTAAGGGTCCAGGGGTGGTTTTTGAGTGGCCAGCAGCCGTTTGGCGGCGTGCATCTGCAGACGGCCAAGCCGCTAGTCCTGATCCAGAACAGCCCCACCACTCCCCATCTAAATTCGGTGGGCATGTAAACAAAGGAAAGTCGTTTCTTCAAGCAGGCAGATGATAGTTTCATTTCCCAAGCTTCTTCTGCATTCTGCATTCTGCATTCCTTCTTTTTGTAACCTCACGGTCTTGCCGTCGACGATACTTCTTTTTCGCATTCCGGCGTACGGTTGAATTTTCACCGAAATATTTTCCACCCTCCTGTTCAAGTGTTTTTGAGCTTGCTGCTGCTTCGGCCTTCCCATCCCACCATCCTTGGGTCACTCTCGCGATGGTGCTTTCACCACGCGAGCAGCGTTCCGTCCCAGGCGATTTGCCCACCATGAACATGGCCCTTTCTCGCTCCGAATCAAGTCCCCTGGACGGACTCGTAGCAGTGGAATTGTGAGATATTCATTGTCTTGGTCGTCAGTTCTGAGACGCGTCCTAACACACCAGTAGAAACCCACTTCCCCCGTCATTCGTGACCTATTTTCCCACAAAGGAATACCCAACAAGCCTGGTGCCACCCCAACCACACAATGGCTCTGGCGGCCAGCTAGTGACTAGGTAAACATTGTCTTCTCTCGATCGTATTATAGTCCCCCGTCCACTGACATGCTTCTGTTAGCAACTGGGCTTCCCACCTTGCTGTGCAAATTCCCCAGAACCGATTGCCTGCCTGGTGTCGCGTCGCGACCGCACCATCTTCACGCGCACACTGCTCCTTGAAAACAATCATGAAGAGGGTCGGCATTCCCTGTCGCCCTCGCGCTAGACCTCTGATCGCCCCCGCCACGAGTGAGGCTACCGAGGAACCGGACAGTGACCGTTGTGCACGAAGACGCAAGCTGGATGATAAATTGGTGTCAGGAGAGGTGTCGTTCCAAGAAATTCCGCCAATGTCTACCGAGTTGATTTTCAACCAAGCAAAGAGTAAGCCGCAGCCTCCCCTGCATGGTATTTGGATTTTGCTGATATTTCGGAAGCGGACGTGATCTCGCACATTTCGAATCACCCTACTTCAAACAAGTTCCACGACAATCGATATACGCGACCCGCCAACTGCCGAGGTGTCAAGCGCAACGCCGATGGAGAGACGGTCATTGGTGGTCAAGGATGGAAAATGCACCAGGAACACATGAACGCGCTGAGAGAGTCTTGGACAGATCTTGGCCTCCTCCCTCAACAGTCTGACGAAGAGGAGTATCGGGATATTCGCACCTATCCAGCTGCATGTGGCGTCCCGGATCTTTCAATAATTGCCGACGATGAATCCGAATCCGAGATTTCGCAAATACGGCCAATGCCCCAACCCGCGTCAGCTGCCGCAACCTCACCCGCCAAGCGCAAGGCCAGACTTGATAATTATAGTCGTACCAACCTTGGATTGGGCTCGACATTGGTTAAATTAAACCCTGGTATCACGCCAGCCTCGATTCTGACATCACCTATCAAGTCTCAAACTTCACCACCGCGAGATGTTCCAGCTGTGTCATCTGCCATCAGTTTGAATGAGAATATCACCTTGGAACCGAAGCTTCCACAACTCGCCATAAACCTTCCTCCACATGGGCCAGCCAAGGGCTTCAAGCCATTGCTATATCCTCAACCCACCACCATTAACGAAGTTGGCACATCGAGCCCTATGACACCCCAGCATGTCCCGTCCCCTACCAAACGTCCCGGGGCACCCACGCCTTCTCGTTGGTCCCGATCTCCGCTTGCCACCCCTCAGTTCGGCACGCCCGCCACGCAACAGAGAACTACTCCGCTCAGACCTCTGGGCATTGTTGATTCTATCTGTCCTTCTACTCCCAACCTTGATGGCGTTCCTCCTACTTGGGAGAGCAATCCGGAGATGTTTGATTTTGGAGAGATTAGTGACATACAAATGAGCCCTAGAATTGACTGGCTTCGAAACGATGCGTCCGAGTCTAAGGAAGCGACCCGAACTCAGAACGTGAATAAGAGCCGAAGACGGAAGAGTGAGCCTATCCTGAATAGGCATTTGAAGAAGCTTGGGGCCTCGCGCCGCCAATCAGATATGCATCAAGTCCTATCATCTCTTACAGACGATCACGATGATGTCACTCAAGCAAGCCCAGGCCTGCAAATATTCGAGACTCAGACTGCTCTATCCGCTTCTCATGAAACGGATGTATCAACACCTACACACCAGCAAGAACCTGGAAACGAGTCTCAAACAGAGTCGTCGAGAGTTGGCAGCGCCGGACCGATCACACCGTTCTCAAAGTACTTCCTTGAAAGGCAGCCCTTGTCAGTTGTACGACCAGCCGGAACACGCTCGGATCGCAACGGAATTTATAGCATCGACATGCGGCAGAATCCCGACATCTTTAATTCTCGAGTTGTCATTGCCCCTGCAGTAGAGAAGCTGGCAGACTTGGCTGGAGAAAGCTGCGACGGGTATGCCAATGTTGTGGTTACCCAGTCTAGCGGAAAGCTTGTTGTTCGGTTTAAGTTGCCGACCAAATATGCCTCTCTATTTCCTCAGAGCCAAGTTGCTGATGAGCCGCATTTGGAATCAGTTTCTTCTCCACATAACGCCGCTGAAATCTCACGAAATATCCATCAGGCTGTTGACAAGACATCATCAAACAATACTCCCACGCCCTCACCGCACAAACATAAAAGCCGTACCGGCCTTGGCATCATGGATAGCGCATTCACTCCAGGTAATCTTGTGGGAACATCTTCGCCCCTCAAGAAAGTTCAATTCCCAAGCAGTCCAGCGAATGAGGACTCGAATGACCAGACGCTTGTCGTCGGTGACTTTGACATGGAACCATACATGGATGGAACACCATTGAAGTCAAACGTTTCTCCTGTCTTCCAGTCTTCAGAAATCAGGACACCTGCTCGGCCAGGTCAGAATTTTGATGTGCAGGCCCCGAGCTCAGGGCTGATCAGCAATCTATCAATTGAGCTATCGTTTCAGACTCCTACATTTGCCAACATTGACTTTTCACCGGCTCTGCCTGGAGATTCCAAAGCAACACCGTGCAAGGCGACACTATCCAAGGCGACACCATCCAAGCAGCCGTCAGCTTCCTCCCGCCAGAATACTCCTTCTGAACCAAAGGCCAAGACACCATCGGTTTCTCCTGACCGGGATATTTCTTCCGAAGCCCAGGTGAAGACAAGCCCAGGAGGCACACCATTAGCTACATCGTTCACTTCCGTCAACAAGAACTCTCCCCGCAATTCCGGAGCTGTGCCCACGAGCGGCCGTCATTCTTCACGCGCGCCAACTCCTAAGGAGGATTGCCAAATTGGAGCTGAAGAGCCTGTTGCGCCTAAACAGCCCATCGCAAATGAGCCGACTAGCAAGAAGACTACAGAACAGAATCTTGATAGCCCTGGTCGAGAATATATGCGGGCTTTCATTAGGAATATGAAGCCCAAGCGATTGTCTACTACCGAAACTGGCTCACCCATCGCACATTCCCCGGCTCGTGTCCCGTTGGAGGCTAAGAGCCCTAATGCCGGAAACGACAGCCCTAAAAAGTTGAAGCGCAAGCAAGGTGTTGAAGGCGACAGTGGGGATTCACCAACGAAGAAGTCCGAGGAGCCTGCTGTGAAGCGAATTCGCCGCTTGGGCAATTTGTCGAAGGAGAAGTCGGAAGAAACCCAACCAAAGCGCAAGGCAAAGCCAAGTGCTCAGAAATCCGCGGTTGAGCAAGACAACGTGCCTAGTCCTCGCAAGCAGGAATCGAAGGAGACGGTCTCAGAAGAAGGACCATGCCGTCGCTCGAGCCGTCTAAATACCCAGGAGAAGAAGTCCTCCATCCCGACGTCTATCAAGCTAGGCCGACCTACTGCTGGGAGGGATCCTGTTCAAGGCAAATTGAACTCGGCGGTGCGAAATGAGCAAGCAGAGCTCACGCGCCAGACGAATTTGAACACCAAGAGGAACAAGGGGAAGGCCGAATCGGTACAGCAAATCCTGGCTAGAGTCTCGGAGGAGCTTTCCGAAGGCGAGTCGAACGACTCAGCAAGCGATGGGTCAACCAGGAAGAAGGCTAAGAACGTCACCTGGAGAACCCCCTCGAGTCTCACCAAGGTGAGAAGACCAAGCGTGGCCGTCCTGCCGGCACGCTTGGCAAGAAGAAGGCCACGCAGGGCGAGGCTGGGGTGTCAAAGCCAAAGGCGACACCCCAGAAGCCTCGCATTTCCAAAGTGGCGGCCCAGAGTCTGGGCATGGCGGGGAATGGCACACCCGCCAAGCGGATGACCCGCGCCCGGACTCGAAGCCAAAATTGATCGATAAAAGATAACGTGTAATGAATTTTTGGTTGAATTTTTGGTTTTTTCGGAGTTTTGGAGTGGGAAGAAAGTTTGATTTGAGGCGGCCAGCATGGATAAATGCATGAGTGTTTTGAGATTTGCATCATCGTAGCAGGAGTTGGGGATTGCTTTTCACAAGATACCAGAGTGTTTCTATTTGCGCTGTGTTTGTATTAATGTATGGTTGATAAAGAAATGGAGTTTCTGTATTGCCAAAATAATTAATAGAAGGCATCCCATGATATCTTTTGCTCTGGCGTCTCGATTTATTTGGTGACTTGTCTAGAATTGCTTGATGTTACGTAGGAATCCTCAGCAAACCTGTAAGCTAGACGTAATAGTGCTGAGGCAGAGGTTACCACTTCCACTCAGGTCAATTCGGTTCCCATAACTGATGTGATCGATCTTATGTACTGAAGGGGTACTTTCCATCTGGCTCCAGGCTATAACTATGTGCGGCGATGAGTCTTTTCGTCGGCATGACTCCTTTTGTGAACCTTAAGATGCTGCTTCTCATCTATCTAGAGACCGCCATCTCTGGCCTGGTCCTTTCACTGAATGAACCACACAGCTCAAGTCCATCTGCACTTGCGAAAGTATCGACAATCCGCTCACAAATCGCTGCCTTCATCGTTGCAGACAAGCCAAGTGTCACACATCTCTGCTCAAATCAGTCGACTCCCACACATCGCTACTCAGTCGGATCAATCGACGGTTCGCACATCGCTGCACTCAAGTCTCAAAGATCCCACCGAACCTGCGTCTCGCCCGATCTGTTCAACCACACATACTGCATCAAGATGGGGAAGAAGAGGTCAAAGCAAAGACCAAAGGTCCTAGCAGTAGCGCCTGTTGTCCAGACCAGCCAGTTGGATGATTTGAAAATCCCAATTTGGAAAGTTCTCCTTGACCAGAGATTCGGAACCCCAGAGCCAGATGGAATGTTCTCCCTTGACCAAAGATTTGGAACCCTCATCATAAGGCTGCATGTCACCATTACTCGCTGTATCCATGACATCATGAGGCTCCGTGATGCTGATATAAGATGGCTCGGTAGATGAGGATGGGTGTGCTCCTCAGCCGGAGCAGGAGGTACTGAACTGCCAGCATCAGAGGGGCTGCTATGAAGAGGGAGAAACGTCTCTCGCCCTCTTAGAACTAGCTGTCTCTATTTATTTCAATAGGTCTCTCCTACTGATTCCTATTTAAATATCTTTTAATCCCTTACTATACGTCTTTAGTATACTTGATCATTAGTTGTCGAGAGATATGATATTTATAGGTAGGGTTGGACTAGCCTCCCTTGCTTTAGAAACAAGAAAGCTGGAACTCGGGAGTTTAGAACATAGTTTTGGGATTACTGCAAGGAGAGTGTGGATGCATTCAAAGGGCACCTAGCTTCAGCCATTCTCTCTGGCCATGACACCCTCAATGCACAAAATAAGATGCATGAAATGATGAGAAGCTTGGTCAACTCAACTCGACGCCACTCGAGAGAACAGCACCGGACCCTGCATCTGGCAATTAGAAGCCCAATGCAGAACAAACCCATGAAGCAGCCCTAAATGCACGCGAGGCTGCAGTAGTAAGATCCAAACGAAATGCACAATACGAGACAACTTGCCAGATATGTGACCTCCTCTAAGCACCAGCAGCCCCCAACAACATAAGCAGGAGAATATTTCCTGCCCAGGCAATTCAGCACTAAGAAACAATGTCGCTTCACGTGAAGAATGCGATGCAGGAACGTGACACCTCCCACGTGAGGGTGGTCTTGATCAAAGTATCATTAGACGTGCGCTAGCAACCAAATGCACATTTGTCATGGGAAAGTAAGCATGAAACCAAGGGGGATATTACAAACCGGCCCCGGCTGCCTGCCCACCCCTCGAGAATTACGCCAGTCCCATTCTACAAAGTATCTATACAAGCAGGCACATATAAAACATCACAGTTGGCCAGATCACGATCGTTGACAGAGTCGCCACGCGTTCTTAGGCCATGTCCCAGGTCTCGCCAAGACTAACCGCAAAAGAAGGGGCGTGAGAAAACACATATAAGCGAGATTTTAAGATTCGAATCCCAACCGGGAAAAAGAAGAAGAAGAAGAAGAAGAAGAAAAACAAGGCTCCCGGCCGAAATCCCCGAGGGGAGTGAGAAAACCAGATGCAGATCCCTCATCTGGGAATCCGGATCGCTGGGAGAGTCACCGATGACGTCTTATGTTTCGCAGCGATTTCGGTTGCCGCTCCTCCCCCGTTCTCGGCGCCGTTCCTTTTGCCCCACGTCAGTGTCCGGCAATGCTGCTTCTTTCGTTGAGCCAATTGCCCCCGGGGAATTTTTAAAGCGCTGACTGACACCAGTGCCCTGGCGGAATGATGAGTGAGCAGCCACCCCCAAACGATGTCATGGCGTAACGTAATCAGGTGTTTTTTTTTGCTGCTACTCGTGTAACGGTCGCATCATCGTAATCGCCACACACACAGGAGAAACCCATCCCCCATATGAACAATCCCATGATCTCGATGAATTGCTATGAGGGCATTGAGTTTCATTCTTGCAGCGGGGCATCGTCATCTACCATCCGAATGGAGTCCGTTCCAAGAGCAGAAGAGAAAAAAGCAAAGGGAAAAAAGAGGGCGGATGTTGGGGTGATGACATCATGATGGGCCCCTGTTCTTGGTTTTTCTTGCCGCATCGTGTTTACTTGCCGCAACTAGTGGGCGTGAGAGCTCCGCCCCTGCGCCCGGCAACTCCACGACTCTCTTGTGTCCTCGATCTTGATAAGGAATCTGCATGTATGTATGATGAGGTTGGTCTGGGCAGAGGAATGCCGAGGCCATGCCAAGGCCAGCTGTGCCCCTGTGGCTAGGGAAGAAGCACCCATCATCACTACAAGGAGCATGCATGCACGTCATCGGTTCTATCAAGAGAAGAGGACAACAATTTGGGGAGAAAATGTTTTATGGTATTCCTGCCATTCAGTTGGAGCTATCTAATCCCACTGCCCAGTAGCTCCGGGCTCTTCCTCGCCTCGAGCGAGGTGGCCCCCGGTCACAGTCCCGGCTCCTAGCCATGCATGCGATTATGGTGGTGGAGGGTTAAACAAGAAATATCAGCCAGAGTACCAATGCCCTGATGTGCGCCAGGCCATGAAAAGGGGATGGATGTTGTCAGTGTGAGACATAACACATCCCCACGCAGATAAAAGCAAAACAAATGCAAAGAGCTAAACAGCAGGCACGCAAGAGTGGAGTGCGTGGCCCCCGATCGTGTATCAACCTTGTGTAATAAACAGAAAACGCCGTGTCGTGATGTGTGTGTGTGTATGCGCAGTTTCAAAATCCAAAGATGTGTGAAAGTCTAAAATGCAAGTCGGTGATGTCCGAGGTTCTCGATCCAGCCAGCACGTCTTCCTACATGGTGGCAGCCCGCCGTGGATATATATAGAGATGTGTGAGGGCATTGCAGAGGGATTGCAGAAGTCTCGCCGGACCTCGCTTCTGGCCGTCCGAATGATGCGATATGATGTCGCTTTCAAGTAAATTTCCCCGTCGTTATGATGGCCTTTACCAGAAAGGCCAGGAAACACCTCGGGACGTCTGTGTCCATGAGGAACAAGTCCCAGCGTGTCTATAACAATGGCACGCTCATGATGGGATGGGTATCATGGTGATGTGTTGCTGTCGTTGTATCCAAATCTGATGCTGTTGCTGACGTCGGCGTCTTCCGCCAGTTCCCGTCTCATGTACCAATCGACATCTTTGTGTCGATTGCTTTAGTTCTTCCCATGCTTCTTCTCGGGGTATTGTCTCCTGACTCGCTCGCGGCCCCTGCGCTCCTCCTCCTCGTCGCTGTGGCTAAACCGTCTGCGGTCCTCCTCGTACCAGGCGCTCAGGCTCTTGCCGCCAAACGTCAGGTCCTCATCCTCGATGATGGTAGGTTGTACCCACGTCGTTGAGCTCGCATCGAGTTCGCGTGCTGATGGATCCAGCGCCTGCAGATTGGGCACCAGGTAGTAGGCGGTTTCAGGTGACGACGACATGGTGGTTGAATCTGTGTAAGGTCCGGGCCGGAGAAATTAGATGAATAAAGCAGTGGTCGATTGGTAGCGCGTCGCGGTTGGATGCGCTAGATGGATTGGATGGGATTGAATGTTGATGTTGATGTTGATGTTGTGTTGACGCGCTGGTAGGTGTTACCCCAAAAAGAGCTCGGTGGGGGTAATGCAGCAGCGAGGTCGCCTGTAGGTACGCGCTGGGCGGGAAAAACAGGCTGTCAACTAGGGGTTGGCGGTTAAAAGGGGTGATGATGGTGTCCAAAGTAAAAAAACAGCCCCAGGCGTTGTTACTGTTTGTCCTGTGATATGGATCAGGGTCGGACGATGTATATGAGACCCGATATATTATGGTCGAATTCGACGGTGAGATGGTTGAAATTATGAAGAGGAAGAGACGGCGTGGCAAGGCGAGCTGGACAAGAAGAGGATTGCTTCGGCTTTTGAATGTGTCCGGATTCGCCCTGGGCCCGTGGGCCGGGGTCCACGCAACGTAGACTTATGGGGAAAGCGAAACTGGTAGGCCGTCTGTTGCCTTGGGCTTGTACCGAGACAAAGCTGAGGTACTGAGGGCAAAAAAGCTGGGGATGACCGGGGGGTTTGACGCAGATGGGCGGTCCAAGAGGCCCAGAGCCAGTGGAGGGGGCGTGTCCCTAGGCCGGTCCCTTGCCTCAGTCTGCAGCACAGCGCGGTGCAGTGCAGCGTAGTGCAGCGCTGATACCGCTGCAGCGTGCCCTGTAATCATACCCAGGTAGGGGGTACCCGCCTGTAGCCCGCCTGCGAGGCGCCAGTGGATGTGATGGGTACCTGCTGTCTATCTGCAATCTAGACGGGCGGAACGCCGGCGCGACCGATCTCAGGCCGCTGTATGGCTCGCCTCCCAGGCCCCTTCGTTTCCCTCGCGTGGCCTGGATGCGTGCTTGTCCATTAGACGAGACCATCTCGCATCCAGAATGGACCGCGACCCTTTCTAACGAGATCCTCCGCTGTTCTCGTCGCTTCTGTGCAGAACACGTCCGCCCGCTCCGCCTCGCAACACGTCATGTCGTTTTCACATCGTCCAACTGCGCAGTAGGCTGACGAGAAAAGCATACCACCATTGCGGGCTTTTGGATGTGCTAAAAACGTGCCCAGCCAGATGTCACGTACCAGTAGGGCGCAGAGCACGAGGAAATCGCTCGTGGTCTGGCCATCTGTTTGGCCGTGCTTTGGGGGTCTGCTTGGGGGGCCGCCACTGAGTTGGAGCTTCTCCATCGTCGGACAGGGACCGGGGGCGTGTGGGAGCCCGCAGGTGGGTTATTGCTCCCGCGTATCATGACCCGTGTTGGCATCGTAGCGCTTGTATCTGCTACGTGCTTGACTCAGGCATTGCATCGTAGAGGATCCCCCGGCAACTGCAACAAACAGCAAGAGTCATGGATACTGCAAGAAGGTATCAATTAAACCGCGCAGATATACCCCTATGCATGTGTAGCAGCGACGGAGAATCGCCAAATTCGCGACGGATCGCGGACATCAGTGTGATGCCATGCGGTCCCGCGTCTGTCACAAGGATCCATCCATCGGATATCTGTCGGCCGCCTTTTTGGCCCAGCCATCGCAGCACCAAAACTCTGTCCTCAATGGGCAGCCCTGCATCTTGAACCTCAGCCAACCAACAACCCAAGGCCTCCCAGATCCAGCTAACCTTCCTACTTGCATACCTACCTAGTTGAGCCCAGCACAGGTGTCACATTTGTAATCTCCCAATTGTCCTTCAGGCACCTTCAGGCAGCCTCCGAGACTTCAGCTGCGGTGTGGCATTTGTGTGCTCGCTCAGCTGTGTCGATAATAATACGAACGCGGACAGACTATCGACCAGAGTGGGACGAAAGGAACGGGATAGTGTTTTAAGGTAGTAGCCTAGCAGGCAGGCAGGAGACACAGCCAGGCCCATGCACGCATCACGTCTAGGTTATCAGCCCGCGCCTCCTCGATAGTTGATATCAGCCTGACTTAGCTTGCCGTCAGCAATAGAAGCAGCTGGCCCAGAGCAGAAGTCCCAGGGAAACTCCGAAAAGGGCGGACCCTAAAAGGGGAAGCTGACGGTTGGGCTACGACTGCGATATACACGAAATCCTTAATTTTCGTGTAGCGGTACGATAGTGATTAAATGAACCGATTGAGAAGGCCGGTACTCGTACGAGTGGAAGCTAGTGGCCGCGCTGTCGAAAGGGGGGTGGAGGGATTTGATGATCTGGAGGGGGCGTGTGGGAGCTCTCACCAGCCAGCCACTCCATTTGCTGTGCCAAAGCCCATAGCACCTAAAATATGCAGGAAACTGTCGAATCCGAGAAGCATAATAGTCATCACTGAAAGCCCAATCGTGGCTGGAGCCCATCACAACTCACCCGCGACGACCATCTGTCTGACTGTTTTTTTTTTCTATTCCAGTCCAGCTGTTATTATTGCACATGCTATTAGTCTCGGTAAACGACCACCCATTGAATACACCACCTCCATCGCTGTCATCAAGCAACCATCATGCGCCGTTCCTCATGACATGAAGCTAGCTCGATGCCGGATTGAATGACATAGGAATGCGCATCTCTCGTGTCGAAAACCTGCCTATCTCGGTGTCTCTACGGCCGTCAGCCACGCAGCTCGGTTCCTTAGCTTGGTTCCAAGCAACTGGCTGTGGGAGGGGGAGATCAGTGTAATCGGCTAGACTCGACAGGAGGAAATCCCGTCTCTCCCAATGAGATGGGTCATCTGCCGGATCGACATCTCGAGTAATATATACGTTGCTGCCGCACTCGCAGTCGGGCTTTGACAGATTCCCATGATTTTCGATGCCGATCGGCCGTCACGTCTCAGGGCGTCAATCACATGCGTGTAGGACACACTTACAGCTTTCGCGCAACACGCGCAACGAACACACACCGCCAAGGCCCGCTGATGCGACGGACAACACATAATTCATTTGAAATAGGATTATCACAGTGATCAGACTGTCACACTTACGGGGCGGCAGTCAAGTCGTTTACCTCGTCTTGGGCACGCCCCAATGCACGCAAGATTCCAGTGCCCGGCCGATGTAAAAGAGGCGGGCGGCCACGACGGCGAAACCCGCAGCCACCGTTACGTGGGTAAGCTGACGTTCGGCGAGCGCAAGCAGGATACATACCGAGAGAGCTCTCATGCAAGGCATGCTCTGGGCCGGGCTGGGAGGCTAGAAGAAGAGCCGCGTGCATGGCCCAGCCCCAAGATCCATCTGTGCGTGGAATAACCCGGAGCCGGGAGCGAATCTGGCCTCGCATTGGTGGATTGTGAGCAATAGTGAAAAATTGCACGATGGTTGGAATGGAGGTAGAGAGCAAAGTAAGACCGTCTAGCTCCAATCTCTGGAGGGGCGTGTGAGTCCGGCGCTCTGGCTATTGTCATCTGGACTCATCAGCGGGTTTAGTCTAGACCCCCACAGCTGCTGGCATGGCTAGCTGCTGTGAGACCTTGATTCTCGATGCTGTTTGATTTCAGTCATTTCCCGCAATCCGTGTACCTTGGTCTTGGAGAGTGTGTGGGTAAGACAGGCCAGCCGGCGCAAAAGGACCAGACTATCCGTTCAATAATGCCGTATGTCAAATGAGGAACGGAGGCCTGGAAGGCAAGCAAGCATACAGGCAGCTAAGAGGGCAGTCAAAGACGGCGGCCCCTGCACCAATGTCTTGGGGACGCGGCTCTCTCACTGCAGAAGATAAGGTAGGATGGATTGCCTGGTACCGGTACACGAGAGACTTACGGGGGGGATCAGGCTGGATAGGGAAGGAAAATGGCAGGCTGGGCCATCCCATCATGATCTCCATCATGCAAATCCTAATGCTGCCCCTCATCTTGCGGAGCTTGTCCCTTGGCATCGCGGGGTCGAGGCAAAATATGTGGGCAGGTAACAATCCATCGTAGCCGCCCTCTCGTCCTCCTTACCTCGGACGGGGTGAGGAGATCCTTGCACCGGCCTGCCGGGCTGCCTGGACGGCTAACATGTGCGCTCGGGGACGAAGCTGAGTCTGGATGAATCCATCAAGACAGGAGCAAGCAAGCAGCTGAACCCATCTCCGGTCGCACTGTAGATTCCATCCATCCGGCCACCCCAGGTGAGGAATATTATCATTTATTGCCTCGATCCGGCGCGTCGCAGGCAGTGCATAATCGTATTGCGCGCCCACCTTCTCCATCACCGCTGCATCCTCCACGTGCGGTATGTGAGGTGCAGGCATTTCGGCGGCGAGAGCGCTGCCTGAGAGCTGGAAAACTGGAAGCAACCTTATCCTCTGACTCTCACTCAGCTGATGACGCATGTCGCCGCTCTCAGTTCGGCGACGTCCAGCTCCGCCACAGCTGGGACTGGACATTTGTAGACACATGTAATCAATGACACCGCCTCTTCCAATTGATCTAATCATGATGCAGATGTCTATTTCCATCCATGGGTCTATCCAGACCCAAGGTTACGTCCGCTGCACCAACACCTGGAAGAGGCGCCCATCTGCTGACGCAGCACAGAGACCTGGTGATCAGTAATTCGTAGGGCTGTTAGTGGCCTCGCTGCCCTGCTGCAATGGCCGCTGCGTACGCTCCTAGCGCTTGCTCTGTTACCTTTAACCTACTCGCCATGTGCTACCGCAATCCGGGCACAATACAGGCTGCTCCTCCCTTCGGAAACCTTCGCTTTCGCCTGCGCAATTAGCCTGCTGCAGCAGGCACCTGATACTTGCGCGATGGCCCCAAGCTGCCCTTCATGATGTCACTCTTTCGACGCGGTGTGAGGGGCGTGCAATGTGTAAATTCATGAGAAGGGCGCGGGAGGCAACGGCAGATGGGTATCGGAATATAGCTCGACATCCCGATTCCCTTGCTTCATGCCATGACTGCATCCAAGGCTAACTCGCTGTCAAAATCTTTACCTCGCCCGTCGCCGTCCACCGGGCTCCGGGCGTCGGATGCACAGATACGGCGCCATGCCAGAAAAAGGGTGCCCTGGCGATGACGAAATGCACCCCGGGAGAATGATAGACGCAGGGTCCAGTTTAGTGTCCGCCTCCTGATCAAAGAGGCATCCCGAAGGAGAGGGCCGTTGCAGCAGGAAATACCACAAATACATACTCGCAACGCCCAGCTTACTGCCTTTCTCGCCTCGCTCTTACTGACTTGGAAGTTTTGTATCCAAGGCTCTGCTACCAAAACTTCACCTTATGGGTGGCATGCTTAATCACGCTCAAGTCAGACGGTATGGTGCAAAAGACAGAGCCACGGCCCCGATGGGATGGTGGCACGGATGACTCGGGTTGAAGACCCGAATTCTCCCACAAGCCTTCCGAGACTACCCAACGTACATATCAAATCCCTGGCTTGATCACATATGTCTCGATAATGCATAAGATAGATTTTCTTCAAGTGTTCACATCTAGTTTTGTGGATTTCCAATGCAATATAGTTTGTGCGGTAATATTGCCCTCTTAACCCTAAACTCAAGCTGTGATTGAACGAACTGGCCGAATACTGAAAAGAAATATAGATAAACCCTGGAGATACGACATTACCGCAAGGGCAATGAGCGTCTCTGGTCCACGCAGCTCATTTCCAAGCGTAGACCTGACAGATGATCTGCAACTCCTCAGGACCCCAGTGGTCTGCCTCTGCGTAACATCGCCGACATGGGGGCAAATGGTGGTACATCATACTTAAATTTAGCGTCATGCAAATCAAGTATCCCGGGCGAGCAGAACAGCTTCAGCAAAATATCCAACAACAGGGCTCATAAGTTTTGATCAGAAGCTGTTTCCACCTCTTCTCCTCGTCGCCTCGTCCTACCTCACTCATCTCGACCAACTGGCGGAAATATAACCGTGTTCTTACCATCACGCTGAGCCACGTCCTAAAATCTAATGCAACCTACTTAGTCACAAGACTCGAGCCCGACGACGCCTCGTGCCCATGCCTGCATCCGGCTCACCCTCAACCATGTGGTCAAGTGATCTTGTCAAGTACCGGAGGTAGATAAGACGGTGAGATTGTGTGATAAGCCATCTATCTTCCGTCGTCCCCTCGGGCAGCTAGATCCGAAGCCAGATACGCCCAGATAAAAAATTTTATCGTGGAGAAGTATATGCCTGGCAAAGTTTGCTCGCAGGTTGAATCCTATTCCCAAGCTTCAAGAACTGTTATATTTTTTTCCCGCTCTTCTCGAGCCTGGTGAATGTTTCTGAGCTTCAGCAGTCGTAGAATAATAAAATTCTTCTTCTCACAGCACGAATTCAAGAATCGTAGCATTCGGTTCCCTCTGCTGCAGCTTGAAGAGTGTTTCTGAGTTTCAGGAGTCGTAGCAACTATTCTTTATTTCTTCTCACAGACTGAAGTTTATTCCTAAGCTTCGAGACGTGTGACCATTTAGCTTACAGCCTCCCGAATTCTGGTGGCAAGGTTCCTGAGTTCTAGTCTGCAGCTTTTTGAACGTAGAAGGAATTCCATTTGGTAAACAACTTCGACAGTCTCAGCCTCTCAATACGAGACTCTGAGTTTATTTTCCAGCAGGCTATCAAAACTTCCAGGATCCAACTATTAATACAGCGCGTTTGCCATGAGTTTCCATCCATCTTCTCTCCCTTGGTCTCTTCACAACTCATCCAGGTCTTTGCATACCTACACCAAGTGATCCAGTTTGGGAAAGGGGGAAAGGAGGAAGAAGAAGAAGAAGTAGAAGAAGAAACCCACAGCCAACCAACGCCACCATACTCAAGATGAAGCTGACAACCCTCCTCCTCCTATCCACATCGGCCCTCACCCAGGCCGCCGGAATACCCCCTTATGAGATCCACGCAATATATCCAGCCAATAGCTCCAACTCGTCCCAGGTCTTCAACTCATCCCAAGCCATCAACTCATCCCAGGCCGCCAACTCGTCCACGGCAAGCCTCCTCGCCAGAGGAGAGTTCGCGCTCACGGAGAAGACGCCCATCCCCTCGGGCCGTATCTTCTGCCACAAGCCGGACTGGGTGCCCCCGACATCCGACTACCACGCCGCCATCAGCCTCCTCTTCGACGCGCCCCAGTTCTTCATCCCCAAAAACACCGTCCGCTACGCCCTCTACGGCGACTCCGTCGTCTACATATGCAACCCCACCGGCGTCAACACCGGCAGCCTCCTCGAGTTCATGCAAGCCATGGACGACATCGACGCCAAGTGCGGGCCCGGCAAGCCGGGGAAGCGCGTCATCAAAGATTGGGGCAAGTACTACGGCCGCGGCGTCCGCGGCAGTGAGATCTGCTCGCTCGAGGGCAACCACGTCGACCCCACGGGGCACAGGACCGGCCTGCCCAACGACCTCGAGGAGAAAGTGAAAGCCGGCTGCAAGTCCCACGTCAACGGCTTCCTATCCATCTTCGACGGCTGGAAGGACAAGCCCGAGTGCTACGACTCGACCGCCCGCATGGGCAAGCTGAAGAAGCTCCGGGCCCTGTTCCCGTGGTACAAGCGGGGGGCTGACTTTGACGGGGACTACGAGGTGCCTTATATAGAACCAGAGGAGGAGCACCAGGACGGTGGCCAGGAAACCCAGAGTCAGGGTCAGAACGAGGAGGGAAAGAACGATGGAGACGGTCAGGGGAAAGGTCAGGAAAATGAAAACAGGGGAAAAGGTCAAGATTCGGACGTTGATGAAAAGGGGCGCAATTGATTAGAGTGCAGAAGGAGTATATTGTCTTAGTTATAGCGTTCATCAATCGAAAATATCCCATTTATACTTCGTCTTATGTGGACTGTGAATGTTTAGCCTCCAACTCTATCATGTCTTCTGCTAACTTCTGTTGATAATGCTCGTACAAGATCACACTGAACCAATCCACTTACTCTCCTCAGCTTGGTAGCTTTGTCTTATGCCTATTGAGGTCAACCAAAGCAGCCGAGATCTTTATTGGGAAAGATAAGGAACAGTGGCCGTCAAAATCACGGTAAGATACACCACGTGGAGTTTTTGCATGGCTGTTCTGTAGGGTAAGTCGATGATGAGGGACGACGCCCTCGAAGACAGGAATGGCAGAGTCTCTTCAGTCTCCCGGTAGGCTTCTGTGGAGTTTGAGGCCAAAAGAATATGGAATGGCAAGAATTTCCTGCCGGCAATTTTTAATTTCGGAGCTACTTTCGAGATTTGCCATACTTTGACGTGCGAAAATCGAAGTGGCATGGCAACCATGACGGATCCGGCGAAGCACGACCAGACTGCAGGAAGAAGCTTCGCTTGAGAGTAGAGAGATATTTTCCTGGCAAAGCAAAACTTGGGAAATCTTTTTCATTTGTGTTGAGACGCGGGAAGTTAGATTCTTCTCCCAAGCGGGCGTGCTTTTTCTCGCATCCGGCCGCAAGCGTCCTTCGGGCCGTCTTGTTAGGTCTGTCAGTCTCTCCGTCTCAACAGACTTCGAAATAGACAATGAGGTTGCGATCGACCGAAATCGAAACATGTAGACACAATGGAAAATTAGTTGCCCGGGTTTCTGTTAGTAAGTAGAGGGAAAGCTGTCTCTTTGTCCTCGGTAAAGGTCAACATCGGATCGACACATGAAAGGTTGAGTCTGATCCGGCTGCCGATCATTAACCAGGTGGAAAAGGCCTCACGACATTCACATGGCTCTCTCTTCATTACAGGCGAGGTGAAGCTGCAGTGATGGGGCCGAGGGATGCGTGAACCCCAAGATAATAACTCGGGCGAAAACAACTTGCACAGGGAGTTCTCACAGCCGCACTTCCATGCGATCCGACTTTTGGAGAAGACATCTCAATGACACATTGTATGAAACGTGTCGAGGTTGAGTCCGACATTGCCGAACCACTCCAATGCGATATCGTGTGATGCGTAAAGTATCGCCCTGTTTTCGTCCGCCCGTTCCGAGAAGGAAGCGGTCAAGCGAAGGTCTGTCGAATAGCATGACCAAGAGCCCCAAACGCCGAATTAACAGCTGAATCGACAGTTTGTTGCCGGAAGCAAACGTAGATGAGGTGTTTTTGTAATGCAAAAATTCTTTCTCACCGAGTAATTGGGAAGCTATGGAAAGGAAGGAACCTGGTGAAAGGCATTATATCGCGCATGAACCTTGATTGCATTGTCCTGCCCTGTCGATCACACTCAGGGGCCATAGCACGGCCCAGCATTCCACAAGGCTCAAGACTTTTCTGTGATTGGGATGGTCTGGCCCAACATTAGGATAGTAGAAAGTATATGGGGTGGTGGTTGGTATGTGTTGAGCTGCGTGTATAGGGTAGCTCATTTCCGAAGTCTCGAGCAATCCGCCAAGTTGGCCAAGAGAAAGAGCTGGGCAAGGCTGGCTGGCATTGGACAAACTGGTAGGCGAACAGGGGGCAGGTGACCAGCGAACAAGCCTCTTAGTCCTGTTTGCTATACACCACCACGCTGAGCTTAATCCTCGCTTGGAGGCCACCATCATGATCAGGAGGCCATCACCACCCATCAGCCAATTCACACTGTACATCCCCCCTCGCCCTCCTTGAGGCCAAGGTTGCCATGAGCACAGATGCGCAGCTGCACTGCCCCGATGACCACACGCGACCACCCGCCAAGAGCGTTTCCGCAAGCACGATGCTGATAAGGTTGGTGGTTGCGCAAACCCAAATCACCACGATTTGTCTGCTGACCCTGATCAGCGTCGTTTGGCGTACTAGTGGCTTAAGCCACGCAATCTGGTGGTCATTCGATTCAAAAGCAATGCCTTTGATAGAGGCGTTTAACCTCCTTATCATGCTCCAGCTGTATGTTCAGCCTCTACCTATCTCCTTGCCTCTTGTTTGCGCGCCCGCCCGCTAGATTCGTCCATCGTGCAAGTGACGACAAGCAGGAATGGGGTCCCACCTATTGTCATCGAGCATAACCGTCGTCGTGCTGCAGTCCCCTGTTCGTTTCATCTTGTTGTTTCCTGCCGCCCCGGCTCCTCGATTCTCTGGATGATTGCACAGGACTCTCGATCGAGCAAAGCAATGAGCGATTACGTCGAGACAGGGCGCTTGGACGCACGAAACAGAACCAACCCCCATGTCCGTTGGGTTCCAGGTAATCCAACCAGCTATTTTCATGCATTGATCGCCTGGCTTGCAGGATCATATCCCGGCTAGCTGCCTGCCCAATCCGACGCCCAGCCTTATCAGCCATGTTAAGTGCCGTCTTTTGCGTCACCTGTGAAGGCTGTGAAGCCCTCCTTCTCCCTCTCCCCGGTCTAGACGCAAGCATTCCTGTGTTGAGGTTATGCACGGTGATGGCTCCAAGCAAGCCACTGCCACTGCCAATCGCTAGCTGCCACCCATCAGCGAGGGGCCAAGGAAATGTAGACGCCTTCTGATTCACGCCACAAGAGGGGGCGAGAGGGGGACAGATAGTGCACCATACCTGCTCGAGTATGCGCAATGCAATCATCTGCGGCCAGTCCAACCCTATCCAACCGCATGTGACGGCTGCCTCTGCCGCCCTGCGATATGACGGTCTGGCCAGGTCTGGGCTGCCCGCCTGTTCGGCACAGTCTAATATTCGTGAATGCCAATGCTATCCATCCATCCATCCCATCCATCGGCATACAAATGGAGGGTGGACCCAGCCCGCTCCTTGGGCATAATAAGTGGCCATCTCACATCTCATATTTCCTAAGCTGCAAACGCCTACATACATCCAAACATACCTCTTCAAACTATTAGTTCTTGCTTGGCTGCTTTGGCCGCCTCCTGTCCCCTTCCCCGCTCTGTCTCAGCGAGTTTCAATACAAATCAGCCAGCTGCTCCTATTCATCCCAAGCGCTCGCTCTTGTCCGTACGTGCTCGTTGGGCATTCATCGAACCGCTCGTTGGGTCCTTGACATTTGATGACGACAGCCAGCCAAGGCCCTGATTGGCTCCACGTTTCTGCGAGCTCCAGTCACCGTCTCTTCGATACGACAGGGAGTGGCCTGGTTTCGTTTCGCATCTCCGTGAAGCATTGCCCATAAACGACCCACCCCGTAGTAATAAGACAACGCATCGTCGAGGCCGTAATAATCGCCAAACCACATCAACAAACAGACTAAGGCTGCAAAGAAAGAAGCCAGAGCCAGGGGCCGACCCGATCAGAAAAAAGCAAATTCCAGGGCGAGCAATTATTCCTGCCCCCTGCCACTAAGCCTCACCGAGAATTCCAGTATAAGACCTTCGAAAGCGGCTTCTCGGCGCTGTCTACTTGTTCCCTTGTCCCATCGCCTCATTAACTCTACACTACCGAACCATCGCATTGACAGAACCCCACGCCAAAACAATCCTAAACACGCTCCATTGCCTCTTCCGACGAATTTATAAAATACCTCTCAACATTTGCATCGAGAGAAGAGAAAAATTTGCCAGATTTTAACACGAAAATTTTCAACAATAACCCCCCCCCCCCCCTTCCGCTTACACTTACATCCTCCCAAATCACATATGATGTATCACCATTTCCACCACAATTCCCGTCGCTCCTCCGCCTCTTCCGCAGATTCGGCATGCAGCTCAGAGCACACCCTTGTCACTGAAGCTCACGCGTATACTTCAAAAACCTCCTCATCCGCCTTCGCACACTCGGATCATCCCACCAACACCACCACCACTACCACATCGGCCACCACCAGACCATCCATCTACTGCTACCCCCAGAGCTCGCAAAAGATGAACCGCAGATCCATCTCAGACGCCTCCGAGAGAAGCTGCGAGGGCCTGACGGCAGAGGACACGCGGGAGCTGTGGAGGTGCATGCTGGAGCTCCAGGGCCTCTACGGGTGCTACACGTCGGCCAGAATCGACGTCGCAATGGAAGCTGGCGAGCAAGGCGTGAACCTGATGCGTGAGTCACCCCACATCCCAATGGCACCTCGCCACCTCATTGCTACTGATCCTAACCTCGTCCTCCATAGCCAACCGCTTCATCATTGATACCCTCAACAGCTCTGTCCTGGAGCATTTGCCCCAGGACGGCCTGGAAAAGCTCAACCGCTTCCTCTGTCACGATGGGCCGCCCTCTCCTCCTGCCAAGAGGTCGCATAGGCCCAACTTCTTGAAGAGGAGTGCCATGGCGTGATGCTTCTGCTCATGACAAAGAGCACGTTTTTCTTATCAACGAAAAATAGCCATCGCCCTCCCTCAACCACTATACCTTTGCTTTCGTCATTTACCTTTTCTACCTTATTATGATTTACAGCGTTTCTACAAGCATGGAGTTGGGAAAGGGTCTATATCTGCTAGATCCTCAAATTGGACTCTTTGGCGGGATGGGAAACTGAAAAATATCAAATACATAATACATATTAGGACGCTCATTTGGATAACCAGATTTACATTATCATGGACATGGATAGGATGAGGCTATTCACTCATTATAAGATATCTTATATTGGTCAATTTAATACAAAACAAATTCAATAACAAATGTTCAAACAGAACCCCCTTCACTCGCTCTTCCCACCCAGATACCTTCAACACCGCCCATAAAGCCAGACATATTTATCATCACAGTTATACAAACAAACACCACTTCCATTTACACCTTCATCCCCATCAACGGGTGATCAGGCCACCCCATAAACCTCGTCTGGATCTGCATGCTCTCCAACACCCGCCCCTTGACCCCCTCATCCTCAACATCGAACCCAAGGAACGCCCCGTGCGTAGACCGGAACTCGTAACCCCCCAGCACCCCCCACATCCTCGCCAGCTCGTCCGGTCCGAGGGGAATCATGTTCGGTATGCTCCACTGGAACGTGAACGAGTTCAGACCCCGCGGCCTCGCCCTGGCGACCCCGTTCCCGTCCACCTCCCACCTCCCCAGCCCCGCCGGCGTCGTGACGATGGTGTCGGCGATGAGCAGCCGGCTCCCGAACAGCGCCACCAGGGAACCCGGGAAGTGCCCGCCCAGCTTAACAGCCTTGACACCGGACCCCGGCACGATCTCCGTCTCCGTCCCCGTCAGCAGCAGCCGGTGCGCGGACGGCATCGTCGCCCACGACGCGTCCTCGGAGGAGACGTACACGGGGCAGGAGAAGGCGCGCGCCCACTGCACGTGGGTGGAGTAGTAGTGCGGGTGGCTGATGACGATGGCCGCCAGCCCGCCGAGGGAGGCAATGCGGGCGACGGTCTCCTCGTCAAGGAGCGTGATGCAGTCCCAGAGGATGTTGCCCGCCGGCGTGCGCACGAGGATGGCGCGCTGGCCGATGCCGAACTTGGGCCGGGTCACGATGGAGGTGAGCCGCGGGTCCGGCTCGTAGGGGATGAACTCGTTCCGGTGCGTCGCCGCCACCTCCTTGTGGGTGGTGAACGACTGCCCGGAGGGGGGCACATACTGCCGCGGATCATCGCAGATGTGGCAGGTCGTGACAACCTGCCGGTCCGAAGTTGGGAATTGGGTTCCGCAAGTTCGGCACACTATCCATGTTTCTGAGGTGGCCGCGTCGTACGGTTCCAACGTGAAGCTCATGGTGATCGTGGTATCTGATGAGAAAGAACTAAGGAGTTTTGGGTGTCTGGTTGCGAAGAGGCTTTCATTCAGTCTTTCGAACGAGCTTTATATCGAGCTGCCCCCACTTACGCAAGAGTGGGTTGACATACCAGTACTACCTTGTGATGCTCTCCCGCTAGATGAAGCTGAAGTGCCTTCGTATCCGTCGTGCTTCGTGCGGGGCCATGTGTTGGCAGCCCATGACAAATAGATGCTGCTTAATAAGGTTTCTTCCCCTCGCTCTCGGCCATCTCTTCCAGAGCACGACACATATTTTTCAGCTAGCCATTTACACGTAATTCCAAATACAATGTGAATTCAGCGGGCCGAGCTGCGGATCGCCGGCTCCGAGACTCCACACGCACCCACTGTCTTACACGGGGAGAATCCATGGCAGCGGGGAAGCTTGCATGGCTTGAAGAGGGCGAGGAGTCACGATAGTACTTTCCATGGACGATGATGACAGCAGCTAAATGTAGTTTCACATTTCCTGAATAGACCTGATACAAAACAACCAGTGTTCACAGCCATCCTCAGCATTTTGTTCGTGCCAGTGCCAAGTACCTTCCGACGGTCTCGAAACTTACCAGACCTCCCACATCTGCCCGCCCATAGAAATAAGGCGATTAAAGAGATCGTCGCGGGTGCTGATCGCTGTGAGATGTAATTCATCACCGCCCCTGGTCTTAACTATTATCCCGTCAACAACCTCGCTTCCTAGAGCCCACCCAACGATAAGCTTGCTCTTCCAGCCTAGGCCCCCAACCTTCCTCAATTCTAATATATCGCCGATTGCAACCGTCCAGGCCGGATTCACATCCCCGAGATCGCTAGTCCAGCTCACCGCGGGTGTTGTGGCCTTGGTGGTCACATAAACGTGGCCCTTCTTACCCTTGAACCGGGCTGGAAACGAAACGGGCCCTCGCGCTGGAATCTCTTTGCTTTTGCGTACGACCCCCAGGCGATTACGAGCCTGTCGAGCTCCAGCCGTAGCTTTTGCTTTGTCCGCAGCCAGAGCTGTTTCCACGCCTCCCTTGGCAGTACCTTTGATGAGGTTTAGGATTCGTCGAGCTGTTTTCGGTTTTGATACCCCAGGCTCGTGCTTTTCCTGCACTACTTCTTCGTCGGGCTGGACTGCTTCCTGTATTTCTTCATCTGTTGCACCTTCTGACCCTGTTAGTTAAGCTGATTGACTACCGACTTTATGATTAGCACTTACCTAGATGATCCAGATTCTCTCCAGCAGTCTCGTGGGGTTTAACTGGGGGTGGGATATCTGATCTCGGGGGCGGGGGAATAGGAGCATGGTTCTTCTCTCCTACCCGAAGCAATGTGATAGTGAGCTGTGCGTTGGTCGGAACACCTCTAAGAATACTGTGTCGAAGCTGCAAATGCTCCTGCCAACGAGGGTAATTTGTGTTGAGGTAGTCGAGGGTAGGCTCCATAATGGGCGAACCAAAGAAACCAAACCCTACGGCGAAGCCGATCCCCTTGACGAGCATGTAGGAGGTGGTCAAGTATGATCCAAGAAGCAGGGGCACCAAACAGGCTGCAAGCCTCAACCGAGTCCTATTCTTGGGAAACGGCACTGTTGGGTTAAGAGCATTCCCGAACCTCTCCCATGTATCAACTACATCTGCAACTGCGTGCATGAGTGGGCGCGCTCGATCCCATACAGCGTGAGAAACCGGAGCCTTTGTCCTATCATGCTCATGTGTTGGTACCTCGCCCTCCCCTGCATCTTTGGCGTGTGTAACTTCCATGGTTAACTCAGTTGGGTCTGGCGCTGAATCGCCTTCGTGGGGATCACCTTGAGGATGTTTACCCGCAGCTGTACTGACCACCAGCTAGAGACCAATTAGTGTTTCATACGGGCATGAAAGAAGCGGTTGAGCGCCTTACGCCAGAACATACCGATGATATACTGTTGACGAAGCTATGAGCTTCTTGCTCGACAGCCTCTCCACGGTGCTTTTCCGGTGCGCCAGTGAATGTATCATCGGACCCAAGAACACCAGCAGGAGGTTTTTTAACACCTCCTGTGGCTTCATCAATTAGGGCTATTGGAGCAGGTGGGAAGCAGAATTCGCGCGACTCTGGTGAGAGGACCAAAGTGGTCAAAAACAAGAAAGTAACCGGCATGAGTAGGTCCAGAAGCCAGGCTATGGAGTAGACAGCGAGGAAGGCAGAGGTGCGCTGATGTTCTTTCCATGACCGAAGTCGTACAACATGTTTCCAACAACCCAAGAGACTCAATATCACAACCATGTAGAGTCTCTCCAACTGAGCGCGCAGCTTTTCTGGGGAGAATTCCTCCTCATCGGCGATGTTTAGGTCAAGATTGGCCAGTGGAGGTTGATCGATGCTTTTGACGACGAATATTTGTTTGTTGAACCTTCGAATCAGCGTCCAAAGATTTTCATTCTCAATGCCCCCGACCAGGGGTTGCGGAATTTTATCAACGTCGTCGTTCCATCCCAGATTCTTCACCTCTGTATCGTTGTGATTGAACTGGCAGCTCCCCTTTTGGTCGACCTCTCCGGTTTGGCTGTCCTCAGCAAGCGCATGGCTTTCTGTTGGCTTCGATTCATCGAAGCTATGTACGATTTCGGGCTCGCTATCAGATGCTGGGACTAGTGGTGGTCGAGCCACCGACGAGTTTCCTCCCGTGTCGTTGCTGTCCGGCGCAGACATGGCTGAAGGCGATTGATGCTATCTCCGCCAATACTCTGTGTGATGAATGGTGTTATACTGCTTGACTATGGATGTTGTACTATCCAGTGACCGAGATATTGATGAATCCAAGAGTCGAGAACATATGGATATGACGCCTGGATTCGCATGTAGATGAGCCGTGCGGCGGAAAAAGGCGACATAAACTGGCTTCTGGTGCCTCTACTAGAGAGTCTCAAGCTCTCTCCTGCCGCCTACGTCAAATACAAATGCTTAGGGGCAAGCGAGCATAACAAAGAAGTCACGATCTCTTGCATGGAAGTTACGTGGCTCCAGCTTGCGCAAGATCGTCATCGCAGACTAAGACAGTATCTTGACGTCATGGACCGCCTTGGAATTTAGACCACCACCGGACTCAATTCTTGAATGATCTATGGTTTTCCCAGGAAATGATGGCCGCCGTTATCAAAGTGAGACTGCGCGTTCCATTGCCTTGAGATCCCGAAAACAACCAATTAATCCAACAAACCTGTGCATGAGCTGCGCAAGCATCGTGGACTACCCTATCTTGGCCCCTGCTGCCGACATCATTGAGGACCTCCAAATGCATCTATTTGTCGGCCTAAAAGTTAGCGTAGCGCAGAGATCTAAGGGTTTTATTTGGGATCGAAGCTTTGTACTCATGGAAAACCTGATTTGAGAATTGCATGCAGCCCTCTCCTGCGGCTGAGTTCGCCTGGATCCTGAAAAACCACCCGACCGCTGCTTAGACACATGCTGTGGAGAGTGATAACATGTTTACACCAATTATAATTCATAGATGATAATTGCAACGAATACAAAGCGATAGCAACTTTATGAGGTACTACGTCTGTTTTTATTATGTGTCTGTCTTTCTTCAAGCACTTTCATACTGTGTTCCCTCTCTGGTTGGCCGCTTCAAGTTGAAGACTACTAAACTGCCAAGAAGGGCATCACTAGATTTCGTCCGTAGATAGGGATACGCAGTGCTGGCTAGAAAAGTATTACGGAGCAATATACAGCCAATTTCCAGATATGCTTGTCAAGAAAGAACCCTGGTCTCTCGCGGAGGGCCAGGTACCTGCTATGGCGGTTTGTGAAGTCCTAAACAGGAGACAAACTCACCATGCAACGTCCCAAAAAATGTTACTTTGAATGACGCCCCAAGTGAGAGTTTCTAACGCGAGTTCCTGATGTTGGCCATGTGAAGAAGCTCCCCAGTTCTTTGAAAAGGATGGGTTTCATTCCGAGCCGAGACGAGCATTTGGCCTCCATGACGATTTTGACCATGAGTTATAATTAGACCCTTCCAACAAACCTATTGACCGAAGGGACCGAACCTAGCGGATGGATCGAGGTCGGCGACATGGTTCTATAATAGCTCAGCGTAGGACCGATCAAGGTTACATTCGCGGGGAAATCCCACGAGCGTCTAACACATTGATCCGGAAGGTGAGTGCGATAACAGATACACATGGTCCAGGTTCTAGTCTTACCCTTGAACGCTGGACAGGCCGACTCTACCGAAGATACAATCGTGGATAGAAGGCGGTCCGCCTGGCGAGGAAGCATAGGATCGCCACCTGAAGCAGAAGACGTATTGGCGAGACAAGACGGTTCGCACCGCCGAAGGGATCTGAGGCAGGGCAGGCCCCCCAGACACAAACCTGACACCACGTGCGTGACCCTTGGACCTACCGATCCGGCTCGACGAGCCTCGACAGAGACAACGGCACCGAAACCATTAGACTTAGTCCGGAATTTCAGACGGGATAATACTTACCAGTAAGTGGCCTGAAACGCAAACGTCGTCGGACGGCACGGGAGGCTCTGGGCTGCCACATGTTGATCTAGATAGAGGGCGGTTGATTTATTTTTGACACACCCTGCAGGCACACGTAAGAAAGGATCGGGCGTAGTGGCTCTACGAACCGCTGCCGCAATACCACAGATCGCGAATAAGATCCTATTGATAATGAGCGGGCCAAGATATAGCTCAGATATTACGCCGGGACATCAGAAAATAGAACGCGACTGGGCTTTGAGGCGGTCGGAGCTGATCATGCATGTGCGGGTGAGCAGCGGTCGCTTTCATGATCGTAAACGCCGCCTCATGCAGTTGGACCAGCGGCATCAGAGGGAAGGGGGGTAGTATGGAGGAGGATCAGGCGCAGTTGCGGACTTTCTCAATTGTAATGTAAGGTAGGTAGGCAAAATAAAAGACGGCTGTGATGTGATAATGCAGATTTGATTAATTGAGTGTGGGCGACTGTTTCAGAAAGCGAGAAAAGGTCCCTTGTTCCCCGTACGATCGATTGGTCCTGTACAGAGTACAATGGAGGAGATCGACACTCTCAGTCAGATCATCCAACAATGCAATTGGCCTTTCTGAGTGGCACTCCGTCTTCCCAAGCGCTGCTCATTGGAGGGCGACCCGTAAAACAAGCACCCGGGCACTCAAAGAGCTATGAACATGTTCGGCGCCCAGAAGAGGCTGTGTCAAACGACGCGGGCCATCGAAGAGGAGCGTGAGAAAAAAAAGATGCTGATCTAGGAACGTGCTGAGGCGATACAGCAGAGCAGCGTGCCTTGGCTCAGCCTATAGACTTTCCTTTCTTTCCAATTGGGAAAACACACGCACACATACATTCACGTCTACGTGGTGCAGGCTTGGAGTTGAGCTGGCCTACAAGAAAGTGGTATCATGGCTTCTGCTGGCGGCTTACACAATGCATCCAACAGAGAGCCGGGTGGAAGGGGACTTGTGACCTGGTGATGCACTGTAGAGCCAGCTGCGTGCGTTCTGGGCTGATGATGATGCTGTCCCCCCCGCCTGGTTTCCTTTGCATGTTCGCTTTTCCCAATCGTTCACGGCCTGATGCTAGACGAGATGCTGTGATCGGCGAATCAAGGCCTGCCACATCCTTATGTGACTGTGCTATGCCGGCGACCTGACCTGCATGGGCGCCTCAACGTCATTGGTGAGGACCGCCCTGCCTTGCTTCGTCCGCCTCGCCCGTTACCCTTAACTCCGACATGTTTGTTTTGTCATCCCAATCCACAGAAGAGCCCTCTCTTGCGTTCTTTTCAAGGGACTTCCTTGATTTCTGCGGTGGGAACCCGATGGGGTCCAGTGCGATGGCGTCTTCGCGGGTACCTCGCAGTCAGATACGCTAAACGTCCCGCCGGTTTTCTTAGCGATTGAGTAGTGGATTGTAATGGTGTGTGACTCCTACTGTAGGCAGTGAGGTATCCGATGATGCTCCGGTGCTAGCAAAATTTGCGACTGCTGACTGGCTAGTGGAGGTGTGACCCGCCTATGACATGTACACAGCCAGTGACACCGGTGGCTTTTTTCATCTCAGCTCCTGCCGGAAGGGTGCGGCTGGCAGGTCTGATGCCCAAGAGAGGCACATTCGTGGGCACGGGTTTCAATCGCATTCATGCTTCCGCCTGCTGTCCACTGTGGTTTGCCACTGGGAGCACCGAGAAGGCAAAAAGAAAAAAGAACAGTACGCGAAAACAATCCATCTCAAACTGAAGCTCATTCTCGAAAGTTGGGGGAAATCGGCGTGAGGATCTGCAAGCCCGATGCGGCTATGCTTTTTCCACGCCCCTGAATCTCTCCGAAAGAGAGCATCAGTGCGAAAACAGGACATCCCCCCTTCGCATCTGAGATCACACAACGATCGTCAGGCACCCAGAGCTGGGATGGTAAGGTTACCGTTCCTTGTGAACATGGCTCTGCCCCCTCCGTTTGATGGGCCGTCCTCCACATGGCCTTGTCGCAGCTGTAGTACCATAGGGCATGTGCAGGAGGAAGTGGATGAAAACAAACCTGTCTCTGGTGACACACCCCAATGCTGCATTGCTTTTTCCCACAATTGAAAAAAATTTTCTCTCGTCAAAAAGTGCTTTTTTTGTGTATCGTCTGTCATGAGAAAACCCCCACCACACCTCATTATGTGACCAGAAGCAGCCGAATGGCACAGCTGCTGACCGGTCGCCGTAAATCACCCTATTCGTATGCGACCCTACCTCGAGCTGGGTGCAATGACCTTCCGGCCGAGGCTTATCACCGTTGCGGATCGAGCGGGCAGATTGCATTCATCGAAGAGGCTGGACGATGGTCATCTCGGGGAAACGTACTACTGCAAGGGGAGAGGACAAAAGCCGTCTCCCGCGGATAGCTGCCGCTGCTCCCAGGCCCATGCTCACTCCCCTGTACCCAGGCCAATAGCACTGGGTCAGGTAATCTCTCCAGTTGATGGCCGAATGAGCGCTCTGTACGTGGTATATTATCTCCCAGCTAAACGTTAATAAGCCAAGGTTCAGGGCCGGGGAAACCGTTGGAGGCCATGACAATTGGACGTTTCCTGGCAGGGAGCTCCCACTGGAGGTTGGAGTCAGCTGCCCTGTGCGCGCTGAACGCTATGGCAGCAGCTGAGCTGCGCACGAGCGTGGGAAAACATGGGAACTGTGGCTCAACACAGTGGCCAAGGGTCATCCTTGGACTCAGTTGCGGCTTTTCCCCGAGGTACCTCTGCAATGCGCGCTGTGGTGGTTGGCTCGGAGGCAGAGCATTAGGCCATGGTGACCAGTTCGAGTCAAGTGCAATTCCTTGAAGCTCATCCGTCAGATGGTGCTCCCCGGGTCGGAAGAGCTCCCTAATTCCGCAAGGAACAGAAACTGGGCTCCGAGAGACAAGTGTGCACGCAAGTTCTGTTCAAAATGAGGAGACGGCATAAGATGGTGAAGGAGACTTGTCACTTTTTCCATGTCGACGAGGCGTCATCCTTTCGCGCCGGCACAGAGGGTGTGGTGCAAAAGCAGGTACATACAGGCTAGAACAGGGGAAGGGCCCTGGCGCTGACTTCTAGCGTGGCATCTAAACACGCCATTGGCTGGCTTCGGGGCATCAGCCCGAAGTCGCAGTGCTTGTTCCGACCAAGCTCATCACCCGTAGTCAGTTGGTGTGGTGGGCAAACTTCCGATCGGTATCTGTCACTTTGCCCTGACAGGTGGAGCGAAGGTAGAAATTATGCATGGCTAGTCGCTTCAGCACGCACAGCCTGGCGATGCCATGCGATTGAAGACGCTGTGGTAGTCGAAGGGGTGAGGTGTACGGATGCACTCCAGACCGATGGTTCGCATGACGATCCAGAGGTCTCGCCATTTCGCATTAAAATCGACAGCGAGGCCTGGAGGCGAAAGACTCGAGGCAAGGCAAGGCCAGGCCCAGCAAGATCCATTCCGGCGGGGGCCCAGGCTCGCCATTACTCGTCAGCCTGCCTTGGTCCCCAGCAACATAACATGGAGGGTGGGATGGGCAGCTACGGAAGCGCGAGCCCAAGGCCCAGCCCCACGGTACGGGTTCGATTCGATAGTGACAGGGAGCAGGCATGGAACAGAGTTTTTGCCTGCACGCACGCGAGGCAGTTGTGCGCGTAGCATTACATAGCTGGCACTCACAAGGGCTGCAATGCAGGACCAACGAAGCTGTCAGGCGCATGTCATTGAATGCAATACTTGTCTCTGCGATGGCAGCATCGACCTGAAGCGTTGCAACGGCCTCTGCCCAGCCAACACCCCAAACGTGTTTATTGTCTTGTAATGGGCCTAATGGAGTGTACGAGCGGGCAGCATAGGGAAACACAGCCATTCAGAAGCAGTAAGCACCTGTTGCACAATGCCACACGGATAAACAAACAAACACCAGCACCGACCAGCAACCCATTCACAAGACAACGGGCGGTAGTTTGTGCCTATGGTGGATGTTTATGCTTCTTCTAGTTAGATGACTGTTAGTGGCTATTGTCAATGGACAAAGGCACATCATGCGGGGCGCACTGTTCCGCCCTGGGGTGCAAGCCTTTTAAGTGCCTGCTGAGAATGAGCCTGGCCTCAAAGGTGGACAATGGGCCTAGGAGAAACGAGAAACGGCACTACCAGCAAGTTACAAGGGCGGCAACGCACTGCTGAACTCTAAAAGAGACAGCGCGGGTCACATCATACCCTCCTAGTTTCACCGGCTGGCCTTCTGGGCCGGCTGAGGTGCAAGACGAAAGTTTGTACCTGACAGCATGCTATGGAACTTAGAGGGTGGCATTCAACGCGTCTGAGTTGATTCTTTCGGGGATCTGCAGTGACAGGACGCGACCTGGCTGGGGTATCAACCCTGCTTGAAGTGTTGAGTTAGCATCGTAGCAACCCAGAGAGGCCAATCGTATGGATAGAATTCAACACTGCGCGTATGTAAAGCAGCCAGGGTCGGGAGCTGCTTTACATCGTTGATGATAGGTTCCCCACGCATTTGTGCATGAGGTAGGTCGAGGATACAAGGCGCACAAGCGAATTGGGCGAGCGAATTGTGCATGGGACAGCAGTTGTGTATTAATGTGCTACAGCAGTCCTGCTAGCTCGTTTTGCTGCTACCTTGCCCCATGCATCCCGACGATGGAATCTCGATGATTCATGAATTGACCCGCTCCTCCGGGATACGAGTGACGATCGCTGTCAAATGCCTTGTAAAACTGACTGTTTACAGTTAAAGAGAAGCCCATCGCGGACATCCGCGAAACCCACCGAATTTCTTTGCACGGGCCACTGGCACTATCTCAATGGGAACAAGGAAAAATGGAGCTCGAAGCTGTCGCGATTGGTGGGTGCAGTGCTATACGGTTGCAAATGCTCGTGTATGTATGCCATAGCAAGGCCCAATGTATTAACGATGCCACATCAAAAGAAGAAAGCAAGCCAAGGCGATTCTCTCATTCCCCAAGATCTCTCGTCCCTCTCGGTCCTTTTCCACACCTCAGACGAGTTATTCGTAGCGGTGCGGGTGGACGCGGAACGGCATCTGGCCTTGATGCAGGCCACTACAGGTTGACCAAGATATCAGTGACTGGGGGGGACAATAATACATCACCCAATTCGTCCTGGCAGGTGGCGCAAGATGCGAACGAGGAGGAGGGAGGGGTAGCACGAGCGAGCTCTGTAAATCCTGCTGGCCTAGACTGCTTCTATTCTGGAGGACGGGGAAAAATCGAGGGACTTCTGGGGCGGCGAGCAGGCAAGGTGCGAGGTGATGCGGAGCCAGCTGAGACTGTTGGCCATGCAGTCTCCAATGCAAGCCAGGACTTTATTCATGTTGGCTTCCGAACTGCATTGCTGCTAACAACGCATTACCATTGGGAAAGCCATGTGTGTTTCTGCGTTACATTACCGTGCCTCGCCCAGGTTGGTCCTACGGGGTTTGGGATGGGATGGGATGGGATGGGCCGGGTCTGCCCATTCTTGTTTTTGGCATCCGATGCCTCTGACTAGATAATACTTTTTGGGAGTGTGGGCAGATGAGACCATTCTTAGCAGCATCGTCAGGTGCTAACGATCCATTGGCATGTTCCACCGAGAAGATCGCGGGTCATACCAATGCATCCATATCCTGATCTTTTGCCAGCGAAGAGCATGCCGAGGGACGGCCCTGCGCACATCGGCCTGCATTTCAGACGTGGCTGGCAGCCTGGTCGTGCAAAGCAAAGCGAGCGACGAGGGAGTGAGAGAGACTGATCGGATTTGGGGCCTGAGGCCGCATTCCAGCTCCGCTGCAGGTGCAACGAAGGCCATTTCTACTGGCTGCGAGATGCACCCGAGAGCTCGCTACGTGATGGCTAGCATACTTCGCAAAAGCAACCTCTCGAGATATCCCAGCACTTTCCACTCGCCGCACATGTGGCCAGGCTTAGTACAGAGCAGTGGCCTGGTTACCCTTGTATCTGCTCGGGCAAAGTATCCGCCGTGGTACGTACCCTCAAATACGGCGGTCTCTGCCTGGCTGTTGGCTTGGGAAGCATCCTATTGGGGACCCCTGCGACTGGCAAAGGCTAAAATACCATGTCGCACTGTGAATGGTGGGATCGAGAGCGTGTGGGTGGGACACCCTCTGATTCTTCTCTCTTCTTTGGCAGTCTTTCCGCGGGTGGGACTCGGAACGGGAGCCTGCCTCCGGGTTGGGCGAGAAGGCTGGGCTAGAACTGTAGCGGTGCGCCTACAACGTAAGAAAGTATTTTGAGAGCCCGTCAGGTGGAGGAATACGACCCAGAGGGCTTACTGGGTACTTACGTACACGGTGAGCTGTTGTAAACCACCAGTGGGTGGGAGGTGTGCAACAGCAAGTGGCTCGACCTCTGGTCCATGTAGGTCGGTTGGCTGGAGTTATAAACATGGAGGTCGAGAATCACACGCCAATTGGAGCTGCCATGTCTTCTCCGCCATCTGCCCTTTCCAATTGTCTCATCATCGGCTAGGGAATGATATTTCTTTTGCTAGACTGACTCAACGGCCTCTGTATCTGCTTGACTCAGCGGGGTCTAGCCTAGAACCACGATTCTCACTGAAGCTAGCCGTTCCAGGTATTGCCGTTCGGGGTGGCTCAAACGGCTTGTTCCTTTTCTCGCTCTTACGCCGCCAACGCACACACTCCCAGAGGCCCGAAGCGACCGACGTGAGAACACCCACCTAGCCCAGCCATTGGCACCAGCCCAGCAGATCAGCATAGACAGGCCTGGCTCCCATTCGCGACGCGATTGTGGCATTTTTCGTCCCAACCCTTCATTTCTGACGATTGCCGGCCATTCACCGTTTATCCCACGTCACGTACAGGTTCCAGTCACCGACTTTACTTCCTGGACGCACGAGACTAGACCTTCGCTGGGTCAGAACCCGGCCTGTATGTGATTGGTGTTGACCAGCATCAACAAACAACACACCCCAGGCCCCTACCAACCTACGGTACGCACCTGCGCCCAACCGCACAACACGTGGACGGACAACACCAACTCTCGTCCTAGGTATCCAGCGCAGCACATGTGAATGTCGAGGCCGACCGCATTGAATAAGTCTTGATCATTGCCGCGGATAGTCGCCTCCATTGCACTTCATCAATTGTGTCCTCGGACTAAAGTCGTCATCCGTCATCATCTTTAACACCACACCACCTCACCCACTTTACTACGAGAGCCTCAGCCACCTGTGGCAGTTCACAGTTCGCGCGCAACACTGAGTTCACTTGATCCGCGCAAACGGGTACTCCGCGCCCAGGTTTTTTCTTGCCTCTCAAATTTACTTGACTCTCCGCCTGGTCAATCCAGTCGCAGGATCCAGCCCAGACATCAGCACCAGACGGTCTGCTCGCCGCAATCGCTCTTGGGTCCAACAGCCTAGGAATGGCCGGGGACCCGGTCCGCGCGTGCTAAATTCATCAGTCAACGCCAGCCAGACAACTGGAACCGAGACAGACCTGGAAGGGGAGCTGACCCATCCAGGACTCTAGCCACCGCATGGTTTTTTTAGGTGGGCATTGACGACCCCACATCGACATTGTACTTTCCTCCCCACCCCCCGGTCACCAACTTTTCCATCCCTCCCTGCCCTGTAGGTACCTCTGTACCAACCCGGTGCACCAACTCGAGTTGGGGCGAAGCCAAAGCGCACTTGTGGGCATCGCATCCTACCTTAGCTCCCGGGCCACACGGCCGATCGCTACTACTTCTTTTGGTCCTGCCCAGGTGCTCTTTCCTTTCCGCACCACCTTCATCTCTCGCCTCTACTCGCCTGCACACTGCACACCGATCAAGCATATTACTGCTTCCTTTCGACTGCTCCCGCTGCCGAAGCAGCACTGTGCTCAATAGCCAGTTGCCCGTCATGTCGTCGAACTTGAAGCCTTTGCTGCTGCCGCAGCTGGTGGAGGAGCGCAAGAAGCTCGAGGTCCACCACCACACGTGCTCAGAAGAAGAGCTCGCCTACACCTACCACACAACCAATTCTTCTTCCTCGGACATCGCGACGCCTCTCACGCCTACTTTTTCCTCAAGGGGACACTACCGCACCTCCAGCTCAACCTCATCCATCGACCTGGCCTACCTACAATGCCTCGAGAGCCCTGCATCGCCGGTACCATCACAAGCACCAAAGCAGACCGGTGCTCGACCACTGCCCGATGTGAAGGAGGAGCCATTCGAGAGGGAGGGCGTCATGGGGGATTTCAATGACAGCTTTGGATTATACAGCTGTCTCTGTAAGAAATACCTTGTTATGGTGCACACGCAAGTAAGACTAACAGTGTAAACAGGTGACGAACCATGCGAGCATCGCAGCAGCTCTGAACACACCTTTCCTGGCGACATTGTCACTGACTACGAGTTCGATCACGACTGGGATTGCCTCAGTGACGGTGCTTTATCAGTAAACCTATCGAGTAATTCAAAGAACCGAAGTGGCACTGAGTTGCCCTTTATCGGACTTACATCTCGTCTCAGCTCCAAGTTGCAGTCGCAGAATCGGTGGACACTGAACAAGAGAGGGACACTGCGATCAGCTGCCACGACCGAGATCAGTCTTGAAACCGCCCTTTCAAGAGCCACATCAAGCCGATCTTCTTCGATTTCTTCTCCCCGCCCTCAGATGGCAGACCGTCTCCAAGACTTGCCCAAGCTGACGACTTATCCTGGATCTTGCTACGAGAGCCGAGAGAACCTCGTTAGTGAGTCTGCCCGATATGAAGAGGAGGAAGACGAGGAGCTGGACCAACGGCTTACGCTTGAGCGTGATCGCGCAAAGGCGACAACTCCCCTCCTCCCACCATTACTCAACGGACCCTTCGCCTCACCCCCTAAGGAATCCCCTTTACAATCACCTACAATTGCTCCTTCAGCCTTCTCACCTGAGATTCACTCCCCACCCTCATGCACTACCAACTTTTCACGACCCTCGCTCAGCGCAAAGCCTTCAGTCACATCATTGCAACATCTCCCAGTCGAGGCACCTGCTACTCTACCTGCCCTCTTGCAGGAGTATGATGAGTGGTCAGACAGATTGGGTCACGCAAACTTTACCATTAACCCCAAGCCTTATGAGCTGGAGCTTGTGGATAGCGATACCTTGACGCAATTCCGCAAGGATTGGGACGCTGCCCGAGTCAACTACACAAAACACATAGTCCGCACCGGTGAGAACTACGGTGAGACGAGCACTATTTACGGCCTTACAGAGCGCAAATGGGCCGAGATCGAGTCGCAATGGTGGACGACCTACGAGGCTGCCATGAAGCAGTTCATGGGACCAACCCCAGGATACCGCGCGAACCGGTCCTCAACCTCAGCTAGGAGCCGAAGCCGGGGCCGAACCAGGGGAAGAGGTCGATCTGACAGCGCAGGGGCTGTCCTATGGGGCCGTCCTGCTCAGGATGACCTTTTCGCAGAGGCTGAGTGGCGCCGCGTCGAGGACGGCCTTTCCAGCGCCATTCCGCATATGATGGATGGCGACGGCAAGTTCCCTGCACGAGGCGACGAAGACATTGTGGGCCCCATGCACCGCGCCGAGCCCATGTCTCGCGCGCACAGCGAAGAAAAATACGGCGCCAGATTCTGGAAGAATCTGGCTGGAAGGGTCGGCCTGCGCAAGTAAACCTGCCCTCCAACTTACTATCATACTTGATGAACAAATCACTCTCTACGCGAAACGACGAATGTTGAATAGACGAACTGGATACCATTACAGCTTACGGACTACTATTTTCTTGTTACATATTTGGAATTGGATTGCTTGTACATAGAAGCAGCGGCGTTGGAATAGAAAGCCGACAGGGCTCGGGAACAAAAAGTGTTGTATCAATTTGTTTAGGCGACCATTGCGCCTCCATCTGGTAATTCTTGTTGTTTATTTTTATTATGGGTGGGGATGACATGGCCGTCAATGTCAATGGCAGTAGGGCGAGACGCTTAATAGCTAATCGAGCAAGGGATGTCCATTTTTGGATCAAGAGAAAAGGCCGCTTTACACTGTGCAGTGAACTCTCTCTTCTTCTATGGGTGGGTGGGCCATTGTTTAGATGGACTACAAGGTTCCCATCGGCTCTATTGTTTACTGTATGCATGAGGAATAGCTTCGCACGGGTTCGACGTGCGAAGGGAAGGGCGGTGGAGGAAGCACGTCTGCTGTGTGTTGGGGATAACACAGCTCTCCGGCCTTGGTTGTCATTGGTGACCACCAGGGTGACGAGGAGAAAACCAAGAAAAGACAAAAACAAACATTTGTCCGTGTCTCAGTTACATCGGGATCATCGTCAAAATGATGAAGGAGGAGAAGACAACAGAAAAAAAAAGAATAAAAAGCATTTTTATTTACTTGATGTTTCCTCATTCGGATATGTGCATGTACTTAATGTTTGACATTGTCTCGGATATTCTCCAACGATAGGATCCCAGGGAGAGGGAGGATTTGTACAATGCAAGCAGGGAAGGGGAGCCCAGACCACTCTCTCGTTGTCTACATGGGTGGGAAAGTCATCTACGTACCTATCTACGTATGTTCTTGCGTTGTGGTGTTCAGCGCGGGTATGTGTGGGCTGGGGTGACACTGTGACCACCGTGACGATGCACATAGCGGAGGTGAGGAGGGAGGGGAGGGGTAGTAGCACTAAGATGGCTGGATGGCACTTCACATGGGTTTGGCGATGTCCGACAGGCGAACACGTACCGACCGGTGTGGAGGGCTGGAGCGTGTCGTCCCCCCCCCCTCCTCCCTTCTCAACACGAGAAACAGAACCAAGGCGGAAGAGGAGGGGTAGCGAGCGCGTAGGGACATATGCGGGTGTGTGATTCTCGGGGGATGCCAACGAGCCGGTGTGATGGGCTGGAGTGGCAGCGGGTTGAAGGTTGAGTTTGGGTTAGGCAGAAGGGCGGTACGAGATCTTGTGCATGAGCGAATGAGTGTGGTTGGGTTTGGTTGGGCGGGGGGGGGGCCAGAGAAGGGGGAGTGGGTGGCTGCGGGAGCCTGCAGGCTAGGGAGAGAAAGAAGGGGGGGGGGGGGGGAAGTGGGAAGGGAGGAAAACTCAAAAACAGAAAAAGGTGAGGCGTCATTGTCTTCCGTTGGTCGGCTTTGCTGTGGTTGGTGCGGGCGGCACTTCTGGTGTGATGTGATGAAGGTGGTGGTGTGGCTTGCTTTCAGCGCAGCCAGCAGGTTCCGGTGATGTCGTCATTAGCGCTGTTGGGCTGCCATGGCCAAGGTTGCAGGTGTCCGGTGATGGGCGGGTGGGATTCGCACTTGGCGCTCTGGGAATGGGTGTTGGCCCTGCACGGGTGTTTGTTGACAGCACAGGCTGGTAGGCAATTTTTTTTACTCCGGTGACTGGGGATGAGGAGGGTGGAGGGGTGATACGGTGGGATTTGCTGCGACTCTCGATCTAATGGTGTTTCGGAAGGTCGACTTGGAAAGGCTTGAAGCGCCAGCCGGAAAAAGACACCAAACTGGCCCCGAGGTGGTGTCCGAGCAAGACAATACATGGTGACGGTGGAAACCTGTTTGGACAGCCCTGAAGGAAGGCGGGGTATCGAGCAGACGACGCCATCTGGAGCGGCCTGTCGAACAAAGATAGATGGACTTTCCTGTGTAGGAAAAGAGGCTTTGCGGTGAACTACTCGACAACGAGTCAACGAACATGGGACAAACGTCTCCATCTGGAGTGGGTGCTCAGCGGCGGTTTGCTGCCGCTCTACCGCCGATAGCTCAAGCGCCAGTTCTATGAATAGGTAGGATCGCTGGCCCAACAGATCATTCGGACGGCAGAGGAAAGAAAACCACGTGGACTTCCCTGGCGATCTTATCTAATACGCCTTGATTGGGAACGACCGAGTGACCGCCAGTCCCATTTAGAGTCGACTGGATGGCGGGCCATGCCGAATTGGAGGGAACAGATGACGTTTTTTGTCTAAACCTTGTCCCGAACAGGGCTGTTGAAGATATGGTAAGAATATGCACCGCAGCGCTATAGAAGGATCCAAACTCTGACTGTTTCTAATGTTGGCCATTCTCTCCACCAGGTTGCCGGGCGGTTAGCCTCGCGCTGTGCCGATTTCTGCCCCCACGCTGCCGTCAATGTTGGTGAGCCGGCGAACCGTCGAGTGGACTTACCAACTGCGCCGTGAACTTGTAATAGTGGACTGACGGTTCTTGCCGCCTGGTGATTCTGCAGTGAGCGTAATACTTTACCTGTTTGTGGTCCACGTTCTTGGCATCGAGCGGAGAACATGATGCGCTTAAAATAACAATTTTAGACAGCTACCTTAAATAAACCGTTTGTTTGCTTGCGGAAGGTGGGTTCCCGCTCAGGATTCCTCTAACTTGAGTATATTGATGCCTCTTAGAGATGGCACTCCCCAAGCATGGGTCACTGAGGGGTGTAGATGGCTGGGAATAGAACATGATGTATTACGATCTTACGGTGGGCCTTGAGCATCATAAAGTAATATTGACCCAGTACGTAGTCCGTTATTCAGTTTCTTGGTGGTTAGTGTAAGTTATTGACTCATGTGTTCTCCATGTAAGGCCATGAATGGACATGGTAGTTTCTGTCTGGCCGTGGGAAGCTGGTGCTGGGGAAGCCAGTGCTTGCAGCTGGTTGTGAGGAGTGATAAAATCAATCTCTCTCATGTACTTGGCGGGAGTAAACAACACATCCAGTGTGCTATTCGCTATAATGATAACTCTTTTGGTCCTAGCATCGACGTGGGCCAAGTTGGCAGTAAACAACACTGAAAGAGTCTCTGGCTTGTTCTATGATCGTCAAGTGACTGAAGCAAAACATGGCATACTAAAGCTCTTTTCAGGTTAGGTACCTCGTTTTCTTATTAATAATACTGGATGTAATAATAAGAAATTAATTGACTATTCTACAATATTTTGCTCGATATTGTGTTGATTACTTTGTTGATTATTTCATTTGTGTTGACTTCAACGCTTGAGGTTCTAGGTGTGTCGTGTTTTAATTCAGTCACTGCTCGTGTGGGGGCTATAGTAGGTTGCTGGTGAAGCTGTCTTGTATATACCGGAAATCTGGAAAACCTGTGTTTGTTTTTATTAGCTTAATTTATTGCTCCTCTACTGTCCTCACTTCAGACAGTTTAGAAGAAAAAGCTGTTCGAAGTAGTCTGTGGTTCGCGACGGTGTGAAAACTAAGGCTTGAGTGCCTTCGCCAAAAGTCTCAACTATCAATGAGTTGTTTATAGTCGCACTTGAAGCATCCGAAACTAGGTATACATTTATAGGTAAAGTCCAGTGTTAGATTTGGCTAAGAATGGAAAAGACCTAGCGACAATCCAGACATCTCGGTTTGACATAAGGAGTCAACAACAAGAGTTACGATTGCTAAGATATTCCGTGCCATCTTGCACCTGATTCTTACATCATACTCATCACGGGAGGGTAGCGTGGTATGAAGGTTAGGGAGAGGAGATACTTCTTTCTCGTTGATCACTAACCTTGATGGTAGGAACTTGTGCTGGCCCGACGGCACGCCTGGAGATATGTCAAGCTTATTGGACCTTAGTTGGAATGGATATCATTTGATTCTCGCACTTTGTATATTAACTGCGTCGAATCATCGTGTTAGTACAATTAGGAAGAATCTGCGTCTTCGTTTGGTAGTTGGACTGGGTCGACAAGAGGCAAGGACTGATAGATTCAGGCACCGTAGTTGATCGTTGATTAGGTATCCTAAAATGTCGCGCCATACCTTCTGGTGGATTATGTGATGTATGGCGGCGAAACTGACCTGAAAATCGTACAGCCATGTTATCAAAACTCCCTGGAACTACTTCCGACATTATAGGCTGATATGTGCTAATCCACGACTGGATTGCATTTCAAGGGTCGTATCAATGGAACGACCTGGTTCAATGGCACAGGTTGTGGATGAGCTCATAAAAGATGATTTTCTACTAGGAGATGGCTGGGTGGAAACGTAGAGTAGGATATATGTGTCATCAATTCATCAATTGTTCTCGTTGATGCGCATCCACCAGCCCTCCCGCTACATATTACAAGATGCTCACTGATAAGACTCGCGAGCTGTGTCCCTCAATTGCTCTTGAAGACGCTTTCTCGTGACCGAAGGGAATAGTTTGGTTACTTGCCCAGCTTTACCTTCTGGGGTAATACTCTCACACCCGGTTGCTGCAGAGCGACTCGGGTGTCATGAACCTTACGGTCAATAGCCTTGAAATCAAATACGCCATCAAGCTCCCCACGAATAGCCATGAGTCTATCCTGAGCTTTCCTGATTTCGTCTGGCTTATTATCCTGCAGCACGTGTGCCTTCACTTGAAGCACCCATCGACCTTGGGCATCAACCCGGGTCAACGATTCCCACGGTGGCAGGGCTGCAATCGGCCCGTCTAGTGGCTCATTTCTGGTTTCCAGAGGTGTGTAATCTCCGATTGACTTTAAAAAGTAGTGACGAGTGAGACAAAATTCGATGTCCTCTTGGTAAAATTGGTAGATCTCCTCTACCGTCTCTGTTTTCAACCTGTCTCGCCTTAGCGTCCAAGCTCATTTGGGTCAATAACATGTGGACTCACTGGTAAAGATTGTCGCGCATGATGGAGGGCAACTTCTTCTGTTCCCATAATTCTACCTTCTTGCGCTGTGTAATTTGCGGCCGGCTATGGGGAGGGTCGGGGAAGTCAGTCCACCGTAAAACGCCATTCATCATGTCTAGATTTGACAGCGCAGACGGGTTGCCGAAATCGCGGTCTTTTGCGACCTCATACCGGCCCTGGAGGATGAACGACTGCCGGCTAAGATTTTGATGCAACTCCTTCCACATGAAGCCAACGTCTTTCCTGGTTGGCTTCTCAAAGGAGCTTTGGTTTGATAGGCCAGATGGCTTGGGTGGTCCTTGGAAATAGAGGACCCGGTGGACTGTCTTCCAGGGAGCCATGCCACACAGTCCCCCGAGGATGGAACAAGCTGATTCGAGGTCGCCATCCTCGATAAATGAGGTGAGGAAGAGCTCGTACATCGCCTTTGTATAACTAGCTGTAAGCCAGGGCTTTTGCTGATCGGCTGCGAAGTGAAAATGCGAAGCTTTTTCTTGGCCCTGGTTTCTTGAGGGAAAGAAATTGCGAGTATGGATCTGTAGAGTACCTAGCCTTTTAGAGTTCGGGAACGGCGTGCAGCTTGTGTAGAGCTTCTAGTTCTATATCAATCGTAGTAGGTTTGGGTGAACTGGTGCTTCCCGAAGCTCATCGCTAAGCGGATGATGGAGTGACCACGTGACCCCGCGTCGAGAATAGTGGAGGTCGTGACAACAGGCCATTTCGTCCACCGACATCGACGCGAACACGCCCCCAAATGCCCAACATCACGCTCCTTAGTACTCGTGCTTTACGTACATCATGGGTTCTCCAAGTCCGCCAAACAAGCGAAAAGCTGACGCGCCGATATCACCTCCCCAGGTCAAGCGAAAGATCCAAAGCGGGACGACCAGTGAGCCTCCGGACCCGATCATGGAGCAGTATGTCTTGCGCTGACACCGCTCCAGAGAACGCTGTCGCAAATTTCTTCATGCCAACTTCACAAAAGCCTAAAGATCGAGTAACGTGGTCGGAACGAGGGCCCAATGATGATAGCCTCGCTACACTTTTGGTCGGTCGTTATGAGCCAGAGAAGGCCGAGGACAAATCCAAAACGAGACACAAGATTGCTGCCTTCGACCTCGATTCGACTCTTGTAAGGACATCTTCGGGGAAGAAACACGCGGGAAGTGCTAGTGATTGGAAGTGGTGGGACAGTCAAGTTCCTCAAAAACTACGACAACTATACAATGACGAGGGCTACAGAGTGGTGATTCTTTCCAACCAGGCAGGGTTGACATTGCACTTTGACGCCAAATACAAGGGCCCAAAAGCAAACGCACAGAAGCGCGTTGGAGAGTTCAAGCAGAAATGCAGTGCGATTCTGAGCAATCTTGACCTGCCAGTCACACTATATGCAGCTACGGAGAGAGATATCTATCGCAAGCCGAGGCTTGGAATGTGGAAAGAGCTTTGCGAGGATTATGATATCTCAGAAGCAGAAATCGACTTGGAGAATAGCTTCTTCGTGGGGGATGCTGGCGGAAGAAATGCGTCCTTGGGCAAAGGGTCGGGCGGTGTGGCAGCAGTGTCCAAAGATTTCAGTTGCTCAGACCGAAATTTTGCCCATAATGCAGGTGTCGACTTCAAGACTCCAGAAGAATATTTCCTTGGCGAGAAACCGAGGGACTTCACTCGGGATTTTGATCTTGCGAGATACCCCTTTCAAGAAGCCAAGGCTGACGGGGCATCAGAAGTCTTGTTTGAGAAGACAAACAAGCAGGACATTGTGATGTTTTGTGGCCCCCCAGGTGCTGGGAAAAGCACGTTTTATTGGAACGTCTTGAAGCCCTTGGGGTACGAGCGAATCAACCAGGATCTTCTCAAGTCTCGTGACAAGTGCGTCAAAGCGGCAAAGGAGCACTTGAACAGTGGCACCTCCGTCGTTATAGGTAGGACGGACTTTCCCCGCTAATTCCTTTGCTGCTTATTTCTAACTGCTCGGACCAGACAATACTAATGCCGACCCTGACACACGCGCGGTGTGGGTGGACCTAGCTCGGGGGTTCAAACTGCCCATTCGGTGTGTTTATTTCAAGACCCCGCTCGTGGTTTGCGAACACAACGACGCCGTGCGGTCACTGAACACGTCGCTGAACCCCGAACAAAGGGAAGTATTGCCGAAACTCGCATTCACGGGCTATTCTTCACGTCACAAGCCTCCGCAAGTAAAGGAGGGCTTCCAAGATGTGATCGAAGTCGACTTCACGTTTCGCGGAGAGAGGCAAGACTTTGAAATATGGGCCAAATATTGGATCTGAGATGCATCTCCCACCAAGGATGAGACTTTAATAGCTTGGACCACACATTCAAGACCGGAAAGCACCGTTAGATTACTTTCTATTTCGAGATGGGACCCATTAACACGGACTAGAGAGGATAGCTTGCGCGGCATGGTACATAATGCCTAACATTCGAGTGGCTGGATGCAACTCTACTCCATCAGCCTTGAGGCCGCCAACGACCTCGTGTCGCGTGCGTCGGTATTACGCTCGGTGTTCGTCGGAGATCTCTACTCATTCGGTGCTTTTCGGTGGTTCTCATGTGTGTGAGCGGCGGTAGCCCGACAAGGTCTGTCGCGTGGGAGAGAGAGAGCCTCTCCCGACACGACTGCTCCACTACCGGTACCCATGAAGCTGGAGGTCGAACTCGGACCACATCTCGATCATAACGAGTATTATCAACCATCGCAACAGGAAACCTATAAACAACCCACGACCATAATAGAAAACTCAACTCTCCTTGCCCTCCTCTTCTTGCCACCCCTCCTCTTATTTTCTTCAATATTCTGGTTATTCCTGATGCACACATGATTCAGACTGTTTCTCCGAAGTGACGCTGGACGGAGCTGAATTTATGGGTCCCGGCAGGGGATCCCCGGCCTTGGCGCCTGTCTAAGTGCCGACTTTCCGAACGACATGGGAAAAAGCTCAGTTCAACAGCACAGTTTGTGGAGGCAATGCGGCTGCGAGAATTTCCCTCGCTGGGGAATTCTCATGGTGGGTGTTATGATCATGCCAGAAATGGCTGTTCGCCCGCAGATCTTGTTCAGATCATCGCAAGCGACCAAGGCCTGACATCAAGCTTATTACCAATGGCTTTTCGGTGACCCCATCAGTTCTGCGGGCTTTCTCCGCTAGATGCCAACCCGTGTTACCCCCAATTTCAAAGACACTGGTCAGCAGTAATACCAGTGGTGGAAGAGAAGGCGACTTCTCTTCCCTCGCCCTTCGGATCCGAGAGTGTCTTAGAGCTCTCGTGAGCGGCGGACGCGTGCTCGCCATGTTTAAGGCTATCTATCGCCATTAGTGCCCGTTATCCCAGCAGCAATCTAAGCAATTAAACTTAAAGCTGACGGGTTGACATCGACCCCAACGGACTTTGACCGAGACCCCTCAGTTCCCCAGTGCATTTCAATGCGAAGACTCTGATTTGGTTGCCTCGAAGTGGAGCAAGCCGTCTGATTCAAGACAATTTTTTGGCCTCCGAGACCCACGAAATTAGCTGTTTTCAACCCCCGCCTAGACTTTGGGGAAACAATCGCTCCGGGGAGGTTTGGATCTGAGTCACGGCTGCTTTGATTGGCCCGACTTCTGGAGGATTTCGCAGATTACTGGGGTTTTCCGAGAGTCTCCCCGTGGAGAAGTAGGCTCCTGAGTTTGATGATCCCACGTCCGCTCGGTTACCATCACCGCACCTTCCAAGACACGAATGGATTTGGGTTGTGAGTTAGACAGGGAGGGGTGGAGGTCAACTTCCCCAACCATTCTTTTTCTCAAAGTATAAATGGCACACGATCCGTGACCCAAGATCACCGTTTTGCTCGTCTCATTCACCCTTCTTCCCCTCACGACTCCGCATTTCCCCTCACCTCCCCTCATTTCTACCATCAGGGCGAATCTCTGTCTCACAAACCCAGTCTCTTCAGCGGCGGTATAGAACCTCGCCCTTGATCTTCCATCATGGCTGGTGGTGTCAAGAAGCCCGTCAACGTCTTCAAGTTGAAGGACCTCGGCGAGCCTGAAGGAGTCTTCAACTGGAGACTATGGTTCGCCGTCATTTCCTTCGGCCTCTTGGGTGCTGCCCGTGGTGTTGATGAAGGCCTCATCTCCGGTGCTTTCAACTCTTCTGATTTCAAGGAAGCCATCGATTACAACTCATACAATGACGTTGACAAGGCCAACATCAAGGCCAATGTCTCCGCCATGGTTCAAATCGGCTCCGTCGCCGGTGCTCTCATGTATGATGACAAGTCGTCGAAATTTCTCAAGAATTCGTTGCTAACATGTCTCTCAGTGCTTTCGTGGTATGCGACAGAATTGGTCGTATCTGGGCCACTCGATTTCTCTGTACCCTCTGGGCCATTGGTATCATTATCTTCATGGTTGGAGGTATTAACGGAAGTCTTGGAGCCATCTACGCTGGACGTTTCATCGCCGGTCTAGGTGTTGGACAAACACCCGTCGTTGGGTATGTTCCCATTGGAATATTTGCCCCCTTGAGTCGTTCTCGCTAACCTTTGACCTCCGACTAGGCCTGTGTATATCGCTGAAGTTGCACCGGCTTCTATTCGTGGTCTTTGCACGTGTTTCTTCACTGGAGCGGTGTATATTGGCATCGTGCTCGCCTACTTCACCAACTACGGCGCCCACATCAACATCGACAGCCACAGCCACAACCAATGGCTTGTCCCCACCAGCTTGCACATCATGTTTTCTGGAATTGCCTTCATCTTGACATTTTTCCAATTTGAATCGCCGCGTTTCCTTATCAAGCAGGGCAAGGTCGAGCAGGCTACAGAGGTCTTGGCTAAAATCCGAAAACAAGACCCCAACAGCGACTACATCACAAACAACATCGCCTCCATCCAGGCTGCCCATGAGCATGAGCTTGAGGCCTCCCAGGGTGTTGGTGTTCTTGGCAAGCTGAAGGAGATGTTCTTGGACAAGGGTAACCTGTACCGTCTGTACCTCTCTACCATGGTCCAATTCCTCAGTCAGTGGAGTGGTGCTGGATCTGTAAGTTGACCTCATCTGTAATTGCTCGGTGAATTGGGCTAATGTGTAATATTGTACAGATCACCCTCTATGCTCCCGACTTGTTTAAGCTTATTGGTATTACCGGTAGCGAGGAGGGTCTACTTGTTACCGCCATCTTTGGTATTGTCAAGCTCATCGCCGCCATTGGATGCGCCCTCTTCCTTGTCGATGTGATTGGTCGCAAGCGCGCACCACTCACTGGTATCACCCTCCAAGCCATCTCCATGATCTACGTGGCGGCTTTCCTGACTTCGGTCCCCGAACTGGGAATTGTCGATGGTTTTGTCCTCCCTGACAAAGACAAGGCTGCCAGCCGAGGTGCTATTGCCATGATCTACGTCTCTGGATTCGGTTGGGCACTGGGCTGGAACTCCATGCAGTACCTGCTCACTGCTGAACTGTTCCCTCTCCGAATCCGTGCCCTCGCTACCTCGTGGGCCATGACCCTGCACTTTGCCAACCAGTACGGAAACTCGCGTGCTGTGCCAAACATGCTTCTCTCCACTTCAGACGGAGGTATCACCCCCAAGGGAACCTTCTGGTGCTTCGCCGCTGTCACCATTCTGGGCGGTATCTGGGTGTTCCTCTCTGTGCCCGAGACTAGCGGTCGCTCCCTCGAGAGCATGGATGCTCTGTTTGAGCTGCCCTGGTACAGAATTGGTCTGTATGGTAATAAGGATGCCGATGAGAAGGAGGTTGCTTTCACCGAGAAGCAGAGGACTGCTGAGGAGCAGTATGGGCAGACCACCCAGATTGAGGAGAAGCGACCTGCAAATGTTTGAATGACATGAGGGAATGAATGGGTTAGCCTCGAAATGGGCTTTAGGTGAATTGGATGAAGACTTCAATGATTGGTTTCTTGGATCTTCGATAGTGTCTCAGTGATTCTCACAAAGGAATGAGACAAAATAACGAATTTTATGATGAATATTAAAATTTGATTATTTTTAACTACCTTGATCAAAAGGATGTGACTGTGCCTGGAGTGGATGTTAGAGGTCTGATTTACCGGCTTACAGCCACATCATGGATCGCATTCATTATCGCAGCAAACCGTAGCATTTCTTCTTTTTGTCGACTTGTTGCTGATCAGTATCTCTGTCAAGCTGTACGCATGTTATTGTGAGTTTACCGCTTGATATGAGACTTTGGCTAAGGCTAGCAAACTTTGCAGGTCTAGAGGTATGTCAGGTAGGTGACACAGGAAATGAAGACCCAAATAACCACCTAAATAATTACCCAAATAAGTATCTAAGTATCTAAATAAGCAGCTTATTCTAAACAGAGATTAGAGATTATCAATATTTAGACCTAGGCATTCTTTTCCTTTAATCTTATTTTAGTAATTCTATAGCTAGGGGGGTGGGGATTCCCAAACACCAAGAATTCAACAACTTGATACCATACTCAGCATCACAACATATGAAACTTTAGCCTTTTTGCCCGGCTGCAAGGCTTACGCCCGGTAGTACACAAGGTTCACCATCAACAATGGCTGTGCCCGGCAATGACTCTTTCGTCGGTATGACTCCTTTCATGAACCTTCAAATGCTGCTTTCCATCTATTTGAAGGCCGTCATCCCCGGCCGCTGCGAACATACCTGACTGAACCGCACAGCTCAAGTCCATCTGCAATCGACAATCCGCTCGCAAATCGCTGCCTTCGCCGCTCCATCAGTCGACCATATCGCATCGCCGTGGCCAGTCTACCAAACACCAAACCTTTGACATGTTTCAAGAATCGATTCAAGATGCAAGAGCCAACACCAAGGACTGAAGAGCAAGAACCAAGTTAGTCGTACCAAGCACTGGAGAGCAAGAACCAACACCAGTCGCACCAAGTACTGAAGAGCAGTATTTGTACTTTGATGGCTTTCCTAGCAACCCCAAGCTTGTTGCGCGCTCCAACTCCCTTGACATCAAGTTTGAACGTGAGAAGGGCGGCCTCAACCGGGGTGTTAAAAAACATCTTTCCACAGCATCACCAACTCACCCGATCGCATCTCTTTGGGACGGGACTTTGCGCCAAGAGATCGTCAATGCCCTTAATGGCCTCGATTGGACAGCGATCGATATTCTTAAGATAGGTCTGGATCCCGGTTGGCAACGCCCTAAGGATCCAGACCCTGAAGAATATCATGTGCTTCTCGTTTCTGTCGCTCCCAACAGCACAACATGGGACCAAGGATACCCAGTAGCTATACGTTGCAGAGGAATCTTGCAGCAATATGGTATTCATGATATGCACTGCGAAATCAAAGAGCCTGATATCACAAGATCTAAGTGATTACTGGATAAGTGGTGGTGACTCAGGGTCGTGTGTTTGGGATATGCCGGGACGTATTGCTGGTATCTTGACGGGTGGGCCGACGAATCGAGGTGTCAACGATGTCACGTATGCTGCGCCGATCGAATGGATCCTGGATGATATTCGTATCCAGACTGGATTTGAAGTAGAGTTGGTGTAAAATTGAATGGTTGCGAGATGTTCACGGTATTTACAATGGTGCGTTCCAGTTTGTAGTAATGATCGCTTAGGCCAATCCGTCTAGACAACCTGTTGTCCGTTAGTGGAGAGTATTGTTTGCATGCGCAGAGCTTGGGGCTGAATCACGTCACCCCGAGTAAGGACTTGACCACTCGAAGAATGTTCATTCTCTTGCCCAGTGGTGTGGCACTCGCCATCTACTCTGAGAACCCCGCATTACAAGCTTGAGAATGGCAGCCCACGACGCTGGACAAACCCCAGCGATTTCCCTACCAAACTCGCGGTCAAGGCCAGGAGCAAAGCCTGCGAAACAGCCACACCCTCCTGGGGTCCATCCACCAGCGAAGGCCACCACCGTTTCAGCGGCGACGGGATAACAAGGCGCAATATATTTTGATCGCGGTAATTAAGAAATCGTCTGGAGCAAATCTAGACGGAACTATCTGCAGCATATATACTAAGACCACATTTCAAGCTTTATAGTTGACAACCAAAGAGACTGATTTGGATATTCATCCAAGGCGATATGGACGTATTCATGCCAGTCATCGTTCCAACAGCCGTTAGCAAACATTGCCGTCGAGTATTCTCAGTAGGCAGGATACCAGGACGAAAACTCCCAGTCGACAATGACTAGAGCTCCGTCATCCTGCACAATGACATTCTTCCTCTGGAAGTCATTGTGGGTGAAGATAGGAGTGTCATCGCTGCGAAGGACGGTTGGCAGGACATGTTGGTAGTACCGAGTCTTGGAGTCCGCACGTTCGCCGATCACGAGAGAGTAGATTCGAATGATCCAGTCCGTCAGCTCGTCCTCGGTAGCGAACGATCCCTTGATTTCGTTGGCACCCTGTGTCGCCGAGAATATATCGTCAAGTGGCGGTCCGCCGTTGATGTTGCCGAAATATCCCGGGTGCTCTAGCTGCCGAAGCTGGTCGAAGTATGTCCTAAGAGTCTTGGCGATGGAGGTTTTACGAGCTTGGTCGAGGCTACCCCACAAGTCCATGAGTGTTGTGTTGTGCCCTGCACATATTGCATGACAATATATGTGACTGTGCTCTGCTTCTCTCGGCGTTGGTAGATGGCGTAGACCTTGGGGACTGGCACCGTGGTAGCTTTTGCCACGTATAGCATGTTATAGGCCTCTATAGGTCGCACATGGGCGCCTAACTTCATGATAAATCTCTGCTGTATTCTGACGAGGCGAGCGCTGCCAGGTCTGTTGGGTAAGACTTCAGAGCCGTCTATGTCATTTGGAGTCGGCAGCGGAGTAGGACAGTTGTGAGACCGGTCTATGAATAAGACATCATATAAAGCTGCTTCAGACATGACGGATCTTGTGCTTGGAGAGACAGACGCTATTAGCGACCAAGAAAGCGCTTGTTGGTTATCTACTGCACGAGAAGAGAGGGGGGGGGGTGTAAAAGGTTGAAGGAGAAAGAATGGAGGTCGTTGGCGACATAGGTAGGTACTGCTAGATTGGAGCCTTGATGATTCTGGAATTTCCATCCACCTCAATCCGTTCATACCTACCTGCATTCTAGGGCAAATACGTATCTCCATTACCAGGAAATATAGGACAGTTCCTCGAGTGATCCCTAGGAATTTGTTGCTGTAGTTGAATGCAGCTGCGGTTAGCGGAGTCCGCGACTAGCTGAAGCGCTGCAAATGATTTGCGACGCCGCTGAAACGCCTTCCATGCTCCCTACAACCGTTTTACGTATCAAAGACCTATTTTTGGGCGCAACGTCCTGTTAATGGGCCTGCGTCGGTGACACGAGATAAGACGGAAGAGTAAGTTTATGATGGATGAATATTAAAATTTGATTATTTCTAAGCATCTTAATCAAATGGATGCGGTTGTGCCTGGAGTGGACGTCAGGTAATAGTTATTAGAATGATATCATTATCTGACATTCTTTCCCACAAATGTGATGAATAGAAGAGAAGAAACATAAATTAGTGATGCAAATGGGTGCCACAGGAAATAGCACACCCAAATAAACACCCAAATATGCACCTAAATAACACCTAAGTATCCAAATACTTAGTTGATGGAAAGAGATGGCCATGGTCATATTGATGGGGGATCACGAAAAACGCCCAGTGAGGCGGTGGGGTGGCTGTGTGTCACCCATCGCATCACCTCTGCATCGAGACCGGGACTCGGCTGGCGGCTAGACGCTTAGGCCCCTCGCGTGGCGGCGGCTGGAAGCGCATTTGTGGAAGCTGATTATTAAATCTGGATACTTTGGGTTAGATGGGCGGTAGCATTGTCGATGGACGAGCTGCATAAAGCCCAACCGCCTGCCCCAGACCTCCCGTGCCCCAGATTCCCCGGCTGGTAGAAAAGTTGAAGCGGACAGAAGAGACAGATAAGAGATCCTCGCAGGCGTCTCATTCCCATCATGGATCCAATCGCCGTTTTCGCGATCCTCGAGAACTGCTACAAGTAAGTGCATGTATTTTCCCTAGGCCGATTGCGGGGTAGAACCCTTCAGGTCATCCACAAGGCGGAACATGTTCTAACAACTTCCAGATACGGGGAGTGGATTGTCGTATTCTGTGAATCGTGCAAACATGCAGATGAAGAGCTCGCCGACAGGGCGCGCAAGGTGGAGAGCGTCTGGATAAGGATGAAGGAGCAGGCCCAGTTCATGGAGCGCATCGAGCCCGTGATGAAGCCCGAGCTGAGGTACGACTTCAAGGAGAGCCTGAAGGTCCTGGAGAGGAAGCTGTCTGTCGCCAATGCCAATATCCAGGCCGTGCAGCAGCACGAGATCGCTCTGGGCCCCGGTGGCAAGAAGAAGATCTTCCAGTTCCAGCGGTGGGCCAGGAAGGGCAAGTTCGCTTGGGAGAAGGAGACCTTGGATGAGATCATTGCAGACCTGGATGATTGGCGCGACCGTTTCGACCCGACTTGGTATCTGACGATGCTGAATGCGAACCCCAAAATCGACGAGGAGTTGCGCAAGGCTGGCCTACAAGCCAGCCACCAAGCTCATCATGCCCGCAGTGCCTCTAGAGGGATTGACTCGAGAGATGGCTCGTTTCCGCCGTCGCCTACTAGGACACCGCCGCCCAGCTACTCGTCGGAAACTCCCACCCCTCGGGGCTTGCAGAGGAACCTGAGCTGGGACGTGCCGACCCCGTTGGCGCTGGCTGGCGGTATTCGAGAAGCCGTACGCCCCAAGGATAGCACCAACGCGTCGGTGTTCCTCGCCGAGCGAGAAATGGAAACATTGTCCATTCCGTACAGCTCAGCAAAGCTCGCCAAATTCCCCACGTCGAGGAGCGGTATGTCGATGATTCTGGTCAAGGTCGACATCTCGAACGGTGTGAGCAAGGCCGACAAGACCGAGGACGTGCGCGACCTGGCTCGCAGGTTGAAGAACGCCAACCCATACGCCTTCGGTCTGCTCAAGTGCACGGGCGCCATCAAGATATTCCACAGGTCGCCCGAGAGGCGGGAGAAGTGGCTAACGGGGATCGACATCGTATTTGAGACCCCCAAGAACACGGATGCTCGTCAAATGCACAGTCTCCGCGAGCTTTTGGTCAAGGCGAACCAGGCAGGCGAGGAGTTGACCTTGACGCGGCGTGTGCAGGTCGCAAAGGAGTTGACGCAGGCCGTCAACTACGTCCATACCTTTGACTTTGTACACAAGAACATCTGCCCGGAATCCGTGCTCGTCGTTGATAACGACGATGCGTTGACCTCGAGACGTCGAAGGTCCACCTTCCTCGTCGGGTTCGAGTGCTTCCGATCCTCGGACGGCAACACTGTCATGAGGAGCGACACGGCGTGGGAGCGCAACATTTACCGCCACCCCTCACGCCAGGGGCTCAACGTCACTGAGAAGTACAGAATGCAGCACGACATCTACAGCCTGGGAGTCTGCCTCTTTGAGATCGGGCTGTGCGAGTCTCTCCTAATATTCGCCGACGTCCCGGGACCGCTGAAGCCCGAGTTTGGCCCCATCATTCAGGAGTTCCTGGAGTGGTACACCAAGAGCACCGGCAGGGAGCTCTCCAACGCTTACCAGTTCCACACCGCCGGCCCCAAGTTCAAAGTGTTCTTAGTCGAGTACGCCAAGACGCGGCTTCCCAAGAAGATGGGCGAGAGATACACGCAGGTCGTTCTGTCGTGCCTCACCTGCCTGGACGAAGGCAACGACAGCTTTGGGGACCTGGCAGGTGACGACGAAGAGTATGATGACGAGGAGGATGGGTCTACCATCGGCTTCCGCTTCATCAAGCAGATTCTTACGAAGCTGAATGAAATCAAGCTGTAGCTTACCCTACCTAGGTTTGGGGTTTGAGGAACGGGACGTGATTCTTAAGGGGACATCGATTTAGGACACGAGAAGGATACTTATGGCTAAAGAGGTTGTTTTTCATTTTTTTTTTTTTTTTTTTTTTTTTTTTTTTGAATATCAACTTTCTGGGAAAGTGACGACTTTTGTTTTCTTGGCTCGGTCTTCATCGAGTCGATGCTAGACTCTTGCCAGCGGGTTAGCTTGTATAAAATAATTCAATTTAAGCGTTTTTCTCTCTTTATTTTCGAAAATGGAAATCTCGTTGAAGATGATCGGCGAAGCAGACAGCCCATGAAGGCCCTTCCACCCAGTTTCTATGGCCCACGACTGCCCGGATAGTTGGGTAAGATTTGTTTAGATCCATTTGTGCACTTAGTTCCAAAGACGGCTGAGCAGGCAGCAGCATTCTTGAGATAGTGGGTATCCGCTAAGGGGTTTTTGCGACCAAAACATTACTTGTATTGTGGAGGCTCGAAGGCTTGGTGATCTTCGGGCACATACCGACCGTTCTGACTGTGCTCCGAAAGTCACCTCGACAGAATCATTGTGGCAGTCAGTCACATAATAATGCTTCCTGTTGTGTCATAACAGGTAGATAATATTGCCCAATAATTATTATTATCAACTATTGTCTGTCAATATCGTGGCCTGTGTTGGAAGTTGGGATGAGAGACCTTTCCAGTCCTTGTTATTCTGACGCCCACTTGCCAGTTTATCATGTGCAGGCTAAAGTAGCTGTCTAGCCTTGTCTCACCGGCATTCTAAGCAGTGGAGAATTCCATAATGTCAGGTATTAACTGTTGCCTCTCAGCCATTGTCTTGGGATTCCAGCAAGCAGAGCTCAGCCATCCGACTTGATAGGTCGCTCCCATTCCCCAACTTTTCTTACCGACTGATACGTCTGGAACATGCATAATAAAGTTAAGCACTGTATGGAGACCATTGCTTTATTTTCTGGGGCGGTTTGCCTTGGAATTGTCTCAATCCCAGAGGAAATTTCGGTGCCTAAATTAAACGGGGAATCCAGAAACTCGGCGGGCTTTCCTAGTCAGTTTCTCGATGATCTTCTGACAATTGAGTTTTTAAAGGATCTAGCACCCTGAAAACCCGCATGGATTTATGACAGTGTCTCAGTGCCAAGTAGATGGGAGATTGGCACACCTAGAGCCTCCGGTATTGAGTTTCATCACAATATGAAGACTATTTACCTAGTAATAAACGCAATATTAACCTAAATATTGTGGAACAATCTATTATGTTCTAATTGTTATGTTGAGTATTGTTAAAAAAGAAAATTAGGTCCCCTGCCCTGCGTGAACAAGCGTTCGAGTATGCCCTGTTTTATTTCAGCCAATTGGGAATGAAATTTTCATCCATCATTGAAAATGCATGGCAAGAGTAATCATACCATCTGTGATAAAGAAGGTTGCTTCTCGAAGTCACGCGAGTTTCTCTGAAGGCTTGGCATCACCCGCTCTGACGTACTTTGAATGAACTTTGATACTCGTTCATGTGGCATACGATCAAAGACGAGAGCTTGGCAGCTTGGGTACAGTTCAAAGCCTCGCATTCTCTAAACCACAATTGATAGTGGAAATTCTTCTGTCTTGGATGACGGCGGTGCGTTGCATCAGAGGCTCTGCCAAGCCGTGAGAATCAAAGAAGAATACTGGAGAACGGCGGGGCTCGCGGTCTTGATCAACACCGGCCATCTCTGTTTGCAGCAATTGCCCGGTCCACTAGAGGAAGTCTTTGACGTCACCCGAGCCTTTCATGAGTCTCTTATCCACTGTTTATTGTGTAGGAAAGAAACCAGTGTCTGCCAAGATGCGCCAAGCAGCGGATGCACCCACCATCTCAGACCAGGTGGGACAATTGATAGGCGTAAATACAGTTGGTGTAGCGCGTAAATTAAGCTTACTATCAAGTTTACCTCTCAACTCTCCTCAACGAGACAGGGGAAGGAGAGAAAGGTGTCTGCCGTTAGAGGTTAAACAAACGTGGCGTAGGGGAGTGGTGGGGGCTTCACAGCACTTTGTCCCCTCTGATGATGTGAGCCGCCTCTATCTTACCGGCCAAATCCCAGCTGTGACCATGAGGCTTCCAATTGACTGTGAGATGGCCTCTGTGCTTGGCGGGAGCTGGAACTGGATAGTAGTCGGTCGGGCGAGTAATCAGCAGGAACAGACTTCTCGCTCATCCTGGGCGATCTCATTTACTCAGAATCCCTTTACCAGCATTCAACGCGTTAGTCTAATCAAAAAGCGGGCTCTGGCCTGTTGATCGACAATGGGGGGACTTTGAACTGCACAATAGCGTCATGTCATCGCACGGACATACCGATTTTTCAGTTGATACGTAAGCCTCTCTCTCTTTATCAGAGATATTAATCTAGAGAAAAGGCTGGGCAACGCCAATGAGATAGTGCCAAGACTCCAGGCATCAACTTGAGGAGAGAGATATCGCGGCAGTGGGTATCTGAGCGGGCAATTCTCCCCCTTGCCGGCGCTATCACTCGCATGTCTTGGCCCAGAGCTTCTTGTGACACAGTGTATAAACCGTGGCTGTATTTCATTTGAGCTTGGCCTCTTGAATCATGCCAGAGACTAATATCAGGTCTCTCAAGTGATGCCTCATTCTCTTATCAGTTGAGATGCGACAACACGCATCAACAAGATAGGTTGCAGCCTTTCAAATGGACATGAAGTATGATGTGATGATAAGCTTTTATTGTAATCAATATAAACTGGCGGAAAATACGTAATGGGAGACGATTAATCGGCGCCAAATCCTATGAGAAGGGCACAGTATCCACCACCCATGACGCATCCCATCCCAAAAGGTATCGAGACACAGACTGTGTAGTATCAACCGAGCCTCCAAGGCTAGTCTAATGCTAAGAACCACCTCGTTGATCAGCACATGAATCACAGTGTGCGTTCACCTGTGGCAGGCCGGGCACCACTCCGCTTCTCCGCCCTCCATGCCTGACCGTTGTTGGGTCCGACCTGGAGAAAGCAATTGGTCTCCAGGATTTCTCATTGAGATACTTTAAATGGGTATATATGGGTCAATCTCCCTCTCCAACTTCGTATTGACGTCTTGAGTCTACTCATCTCCCATTATTTTCCACGGGAGGGTACAACACTTAAGAGTCCTTATGAGAAAACACCTAGTGTGAAGATTCGCTCGGCTGCGGGAGATACCAATTCCATTTAATAACACCCGAAGTATTACACACTACTGCCCTTGGTGTTCTAAATACCATGGCACCCCATCACGAAGCCGAGGCCCGCGAAGGGTCGGGCTACAACTCAAGCAGCAACGGAGCTACAGAAAAGGAGCCTGGCCGAAAAGATTCCGTCTTGGACAATCGGCGAGCTTCAACTGCAGCCCTGCTGCGTAACCCTCTCGCTGGTCTGACCACGGAGGAGATTCTCAAGGACGTGGATTCATTCGTCGAGCAGAATGGCCTCCAGGAGTACCACGACGAATTCCGCAAGGGCGCTCTCCTAGCCCAGGTCAGCAACACCCCACAAGCTTTCGAGCACATCGAGACTATTTCGGAGGAGGAGAAGGTCGTTCTGCGTCGCGAGGAAACTCACAAGTGGGATCAACCCTTCATGCTCTACTTCCTCTGTATTCTTTGTGCAGGATCGGCCGTTGTCCAGGGCATGGACCAGACAGCTGTCAATGGCGCGCAAGAGTTCTACTACAAGACCTTCAATATCGAGGGTGACGAGAACGCCAACCTGCAGGGTCTTCTCAACGGAGCCCCGTATCTGTGTTCCGCACTCATTGGATGCTGGACCAATCCCTTCCTGAACAAGATTGGTGGTCGCCGATTTACCATCTTCATCTCCTGTTTTATTTCTGTCGTCACCGGTTTCTGGATGGCCGCTGCCAACAAGTAAGTAAATAAATGACGGTTACCCCGGTCCTCGGCATCTTGGCAGCAGTCTAATGGGTGTTTTGATAGCTTTGCCAACCTCTTGGTTGCTCGATTCGCACTTGGTTTCGCAGTCGGCGCAAAATCTTCGACCACTCCTGTGTACTCGGCCGAGTCGACACCCAAGAACATCCGCGGTGCCCTCACCATGATGTGGCAGATGTGGACCGCCTTCGGAATCTGCCTTGGATTCGTCGTATCCGTTGCCTTTGAGAAGGTCGACTTCCTCGGCGAGAACACCCAGTGGCGATGGATGCTCGCTTCCACCTCCGTGCCCCCGCTGCTTGTGATGATACAGGTCTACTTCTGCCCCGAGTCCCCGCGGTGGTACATGGAGAAGGGGCGCTACGACAAGGCTTACAGATCCGTCTGCCGTCTTCGCCGTCTCCCCGTCCAGGCAACCCGAGACATGTACTACGCCCACAAGCTTGGAGGTTGAGCGGGCAAACCGTGCCAATCACTCTTGGACTGAGTTCTTCACGGTTCGTCGAAACCGTCGAGCTGCGCAGTCAGCCTGGTTCTGCATGTAAGTGCTATCCCAAAACACCAAAACACCACGATCCAATCATCACCATATTTCATACACACAGTGTGAACACAGTGTTTGTTGTAGAAATACCATGCTAATTCGCACTGTTTTTGGGGGAAAAAAGGTTCATGCAGCAATTCTGCGGAGTTAACGTGATAGCTTACTACTCTACGAAGATGTTTAAAGACTCTGGATTCTCCCAGACCCAGGCGCTTCTCGCATCGATGGGTGGTGGCTTGATAAACTGGCTTTTTGCGATCCCCGCCGTGTACACCATCGACACCTTCGGTCGCCGGAACTTGCTGCTCGTCGGTTTCCCGATCATGTCGGCATGTCTCTTCTTCACCGGGTTCTCTTTCCTAATTCCAAATGAACAAGCGCGGATGGGGTGCGTCGTCACCGGTCTATACCTATTCATGGCGGCATACTCCCCAAGCGAAGGCCCCGTGCCCTTCACATACAGTGCGGAGGCGTTCCCGCTGCACTTCCGTGACATTGGCATGTCTTCCTCGACGGCCATCTGCTGGGGTTTCAACTTCATCATCTCGTTCAGCTGGCCGAGCATGGTCGTCGGGTTCGGCAACACCGGGGCCTTCTGCTGGTACGCGGTGTGGAACCTGATTGGTTTCGTCTTCACCTACTTCATGCTTCCCGAGACCAAGGGCCTCACGCTCGAGGAGCTGGACAACGTCTTTGAGGTCAGCAACAGGGAGCATGCTGGATACTACACCAAGAAGCTGCCCTGGTATCTCAAGAAGAAGGTTTTCCGCTCTGATGTCGATCACTTTCCTCCTCTGTACGACTTCGCTACGGAGTATAATGACGTGAAGGAGAAGCCTACGGCTTACCACAACGAGGGAGTTCTGAGATCCCCTGGTGCAGACCAGAAGGTTTGATCGGGGACACAGGTGTGCATGAAAGGGGTGGGTTCAAAGCAGACAACACACTTCACCGAGATATCCTTCATGTGCTATTGATGAAATCAAGAAGAGGGGGTGGAATCGGAGCATCACTGTTAATCTTCTTCCTTTTTAGTATAAGTGGTACATTTAACGGCCTGAATAAAGAACACAGCTTACCTAGATGTTCAAGTAATGTATGTGCGTAGAGTCAAACCCGAACGCCTCGGTCACCGATAATGTGCTTTAAAGCGAATATTAGAAATCAAACAACCCAAAAGATTTAGGTTTCTAGAGATGGCCTACTGAAATGTTGCATCTGTTATGTCATCTACGTTCATGCGGGGTAATGTCATTATCAATCTGAGCACCGGAGCTTCCGAGGTGAAAATAAAAGAAATCTTCTCTTCATCACTGACCATACCCAAATATTCTGTCTATTGATTAAATTACACCTAAAATGGCGAAAGTGGGCGCTTCTGGAACCGAGTAGGCCTTCCAAACCAGCCGCAGAGGCAAGCGTTGCTAATACATTCTAGTCTCGCAGAATTGGCCGAGCAGCTGGTCAAGAACGGCACTCGCAAAGTACTTGGGACATCACGGAGAGTTCGGGTTGTGTTTAATCGCAAAATAATTGTCGATACGACAGCTGCAACCTTGGTTTGGGAGCATGATTACTTTCCGCAATACTACGTTCCGTTGAAGGATCTGCAGGGCGACCTCAAGGAAACGCAAAAAATCCAGATTGATGGACAGACAAAGGCATCGGTAGCCACGCTCACAGTTACGGCAGGGGAGGGCGAAACCGATACCGCTACAACCGACCGTGTGGTTTGCTTTGAAGGGATCGGAAGTCTAGACTCTGCGACGCAAATGGTCCGTCTTGAGTTTGGCAGTATGGGTAGGTGATAGACGGCTGCTGAGATTTCATTGCAAGACTGACCCAAAACGATTGCCACGCAGATGAATGGCTTGAAGAAGATCAGCCTATCTACGTTCACGCCAAGGACCCGTTCAAGCGCATCGATATTTTGCCGTCGCAGCGGCCAATTGAGGTCAAGGTGTCAGGGCAGACCGTTGCCAAGTCCAATTTTGCAATGCACCTGTTCGAAACTGGGCTGCCCACGAGATACTATCTCCCTCTCTCAGCTGTGGACCAAACTGTCCTTCGCAAGAGCCAGCTGGTCACCAAGTGCCCCTACAAAGGTGAGGCAGAATACTACCACATTGTTATAAATGGAAAAGAGCAGCAGAACCTTGTCTGGTATTATCGACTACCGACCCACGAGAGTGCGGCTGTTGCTGGGATGGTGTGCTTCTACAACGAGAAGGTCGATATAAGTCTAGATGGAAAGCCTTTGGAGCGTCCCAAGACAATATTCGGCTGATGGATTGCGACAATCGTACGTCTAAAGCTGCGGGTGCGGGGCGAAGTAACCAGGATATAAGAAGATATGGGCTCAGGGAGACTGTAGTCGGAATGGCTCGGGAGTGCTCCACAGCCGTTGTTGGGCTGTTCGGCGTGTTGTTCACCCTGCCGTCTCGATTTGAACAGCCGGGGAAGATAGTAAGGGGTATTCATCGATAGTTGTCTATCTCACTTCTGAAACGCCAGATCGCTGCAATTGATGCTTCTATCTGTCTTCTGCTTCCAGCTAGGACACTCATCAGTCATCTTCTTACCCTGCAAGCAAACGTGTCCGGCGATTGAAGTTGAAGCTGCCTGAAAATAGTAGCCAATTGAAAAACCTGGCTTGTGAATGTGGACGAAGATGGCTCCACGAGTTTATGGGCCCTGAGCAATCCCTCCATTGCCGCCCGGTAAGACGGGGGGCAATCCGCATGCTACGTAAGGAGTAAGGTAAGGCTGGCCATCAATTATCAGCTCGAGTTCAGCAGGTCTGGGCTCAATCGGCCAGCCGCAGCATGGATGCGCCAGGGTTTTCTGTTGGAACAGAAATATTTGATCGTTCAGCTGATGGCAGTGCGACGGGCAGAGACGGCCCAGCGCGGCGTCTTTCTTATTTGATACTCGTCCCAGGTATCAACCAATTGCTTCCCTACGTGGTAAGCCGTGAGAGAAAACGAACCAAGGCTCATGGCCATGCACGAGTGCAGCGAGGCTTACAAGCGCGTGTACATGGTAGCCGCGTTTAAGTCACCCCATATGGTGGGCTCAGGAATTCCCTGAGAGAGCTGAGCTCGAAAAGATCCTTCCAAAAGACGGTGTTGATTGTAACGTATACCTGCATAAGATAGATTGTACATATGCAGAGCTGCATGCCAATACGAGGGCTGTTATGGTTGGCTAGGAGGAGGATAAGCTGAAGCAGCCCAAGAAACGGCATGTGAGCCAAGGCCGCGCGGATAGATAGGCCAGTTCAAACTTTCTAGGTGCCTCTACCTACCTACTAATTGGGTACCCTACATACATACATGCAAGGTAAGGAATTGCCTGTTCAGCATCTTCTGGTGCTTGTGGCTGTTGGCTGCACTTGCCTCAACCCATCTTTGGGCTTGACCTGGATGAGAAGGAGCGATCGATGGCGCCAAAACGCTCGGTCGGTGCGCCTGGAAAAGAAAAGGCGGCAGGCACGAATGCAAAGGCATTTTAGACGGTGACAGGCCCCAGTCTAGGCGGTGCATGTACCTTTTTAGACATCTCCGTTTGCCATTTGCATCTGCCTCATTTTGCCTAGGCCGAGATCCCTTCAACCTCACGCTCGTTGCCTGACTGCTGGCCTCGACGCCAAGATTGTATCTTTCCATCGCGTGCTCTTTACCGGTCGCGCCGGGCCTTTTTCACCGTGAATAAGGTGCCACCCGCGGGTGCGTGGTGGTTGCATACTGCCCCTTGTCGACTCCATCCCGCAGCTGGATACGACAAAGCAACGCACTCCAGGCTGCCTCTTACAACGGCTGCCCTGGGATCGTCGCGCGAACCACACGCACCTCCCCGTTCCCAACGAACTTTTCGAATGAGGACAGCCCGGATTCTGTACCGCGCAGAAGTGGACTGAGGAAACGGTGGGGCGGCTAAATGATAACGATCCATGAGCCCTCCATCCATCCCCTGTTTGCCGCCTTCTGGAATCGTGGTGGCGGGCTCCATCCATCACAAGTTCTAGCATCTTGGCATGCGTCTCGTATCTCCAGGAAATTCTTCTGCTCACCTATTTACTGCATACAGACGCATACCAGCCGTAAATTGTGGACATTATGGCATACATTATTACCTGGTGATATCAATATGAAGCCATTTTCTTTTTAACGTTCTATCGGTTCTCACTCCTGTGTTGCCTCGCCCACGCCAATTCGGTAGCAGGCCCGATGAGATGCTGTTCGTTATGATCAAAGCTTCAACAGATGCCGGGGATAGAGCTCCTGGTCCAACTCCACGCAATCTTCCAAAAACGTGTGGACGTTGAATCCATGGCTGTTCTTGTCCGCTTACATGCAGGGACGGAAAAACAGCAAACAGGGGTATTGCTGGCTGGGACCTGGGTATTTCTTCACATCCTGGTAACTTGGCATTTCCCTCGATACTACTCTGCACTCAACAACGCTCACTTGCGCAGCTGAGCCCAATCTAATTCTTCTCCGCTCGGCTAGCTGTCCACCGAAGGTATAAGCCACAGATAAGATGGAGGCGTTTCCCACACCGTGCTTAGGGGATCGTTTCCTTTCTCCATCCCCATATGCTCCCCATTGAGCGTGGCACGTCGCTCGTTCTAGCCCTTTGCCCTCTTGTCGGAAACCATGGGTTTCGCGGCCTTGCTCGCGTCGGTGTTGGTCGGCCTGGCCAATGGCCTGGCCTCAACCGATACCATTACCTGGGGAGGCGACAATACTCGTGCTGGGTACCAAACGTGAGTTTACTAAATCTTCACCTTCGTGGTCTCAATTGGAAACCACCAATTGGCACGAAAAGGGCCCAAGGTCTGACATTGCGGGTGCTCTGAGCTAGAAATCATAACATGGACCCAGCTGTCGTTCGCAGCTCTGAATGGGGTCAATTGTTTAAAACCGACCTTCCTGGAAACTATAAAGGCTACAAAGAAGTCATTTACTCTCAGCCTCTTGTCTATACGCCTTCGGGGGGTGACACTCAATACGTATACGTGACCACTACCCAAAACAACGTCTATAAGCTTGATTCCAAGACGGGCGCCATCATCGCTTCGCGTAACCTAAAAATTCCATTCTTGACTGCAGATCTCGATGGCTGCGTTGACATCAACCCTACGGTCGGTGCAATTGGTACTGGTGTTATTGACCCCGATGACGGAACCTACTATGTGATCGTCAAGACCTACGAGAACCAAGAGAGTCAAGAACCTCAGGGTCGTCCGGCCGGTCGTCATTTTATCTTTGCTATTGACGTCAATGATTTGAGCGACAGGCCAAATTTCCCGATCAACCTCGAAGGCATCGTGTCTCGCAATAGCCAGGTGCGAAAATTTAACGGCGGCATTCTGCTTCAGCGGCCTGGCCTTCTGCATACTGGAGGATTTTTCTATGCTGGATTCGGATCTCACTGTGTTCAGTACGATTTCTCAGGCTGGGTCATTGGCTGGGACAAATCTGGCAACATTGTTGAGAAATGGGTAACCCAGGGCCCTGATGTCCCTGAAACGACCCGAGGTGCCGGTATTTGGATGTCTGGAGGTGGTTTGGCCTCTGATGACGCAGGGTCCATCTGGTTTGGTACTGGAAACGGCTATGCCTCTCAGCTTGCCACTATCCCCGTGAATGGCTTCGATCCGCCCACTTCTATGGAGGAGGCTGCCGTTCGTATGACTCAAAACGCGGACGGAACACTGTCTATTGTCAACTTCTTCATGCCTTGGGAGAAGCAGGCACTAGATGGTGCAGACAAAGATCTCGGAACAAGCCCTCTCCAACTCCTTCCTTCAGAGTTCTCCTGCGGCGATATAAGACGCATGGGTGTTATTACTGGAAAGAGTGGTAAGACATACTGGCTTAATATGGATGACCTTGGAGGATACAGGAACGGCAAAGGAGCTACTTTGGATGATGTAATCCAAATGTACCAGAACGAGAACTCCGTGTATGCTGGCGCTGGTGTTTATCCATTGGAGGGGGGTTACATTTATGTGAATGGTAAGTCGTCTGTGTATACCACTGCGTAAATCAGAATGGCGATTTGGCTAACTTTTTGAACAGTCATCCAATACCCCACCCATGTCTTCAAGTTCTCCTGCAGTGGTGGTGTTCCTTCTTTTACCAAGGTTGCGGATTCGCCTAACGTCAATGCCTACACTCTAGGTGTGAGCCATGGCACAGTCACGACACTGGACGGAAAGGAGGGAACTGGCCTCCTTTGGAACTGTGATGTTCAGGAGGGCAATCTACGCATATATGACGCGGTACCGGTGGATGGCAAACTCAATCTGATCAAGTCTTTCGATGTCACTGGAAGCACCAAGTTCACACGTGCAGTGTTTGGTGATGGTAGACTTTACATGGGCACCACTCTAGGAACTTTCTACGGGTTTGGATCCCCAACGACTTCACCGCTTGAATGCACTACCAACCTCGACTTTGGACCTATTGACATCTCCTCCGAGAGCTCCGAGAGGGATATCACTTGTACTGCTCTTATTGACATTACTGTCTCGAACATCGCCCTGCAAGATGGCACCCACTTCAAGCTCACTAACGTGCCTACCGTTCCATTGCAGATTGCCGCTAACAGCAAGTTCACGGCCAAGGCTAAGTTCGCCCCTTCTAGAGTTGGCGTTCTGTCCGATAACATTGCCGTCGATACAACCAATTCACAGGCTGGCTACAGCAAGAACACCCTTATTCGTGTCTCAGGCACTGGCGAGAGTGCCGGCCCTCTACTCACTATCAGCCCTGAAACGGTCACATTTAACGGGGTCATTACCGGGAACGACCCTAATGGTGTCACGGAGACTGTACTCGTTAGCAACGAGGGCCGGTCTCTGCTCACTGTCACATCTGTGCAATACGGCGAAAGCTCAAACGGAACACTCCAGACTTGGAATGGACAAGGCAACATTGTGTTTGGGAAATTCACGATTCAAGATATACCTACCACCATTGCTGCAGACAGTAGCAAGACCGTCACTGTTCTCTTTGATTCGTCGACCGGTGGAACTTTCCATGGCTATGTCAAGTTCACTACTAATGGTGGCGAGGACTCCTTCAATATCGAAGCCTCGGCTGGCCCTGCCCCTGTTGCTGTCGTTGAATTTCAGACTCCTGATGGCACAGGTTGGGTCAAGTATGATGCCAATACACACTTCACTTTCGGTCAGGTCTACCAAAACACTGCTCTTTCATTGAAGCTCCGTGTCACGAATGGTGCTCCTCAGGGTGGTGTCCAAATGAGTCTCACAGTTTCAAAGCCGCCCTTCGGCATTAACAGCATTGTCCAGGCCAACAACCAAGTTGATCTTGCTGAGGGCACCACCCTTGCACCCGGAGAGAGTGCTACTGCTGTTCTCACCTGTGCGGTGCCCAAGTCACAAATCAATGTTGACTCGTATAATGGCACTGCTCCATGGACGATGAACATCAACGACCCTAACTTTTCGAAGCAAACCATGCATTTCGATTGTGATGCCGTGGCTCAACAGGCTCCACCTCTCCTGGACAATGGCCAAGGCAAGTTTAGATATGTCGGCTGTTACAAAGAGAACAATCCAGGACGGCAGCTCTCTACTCAGCTCTATGGCAGTGACACGAATGAGGGCTTCATGTGTATCAACGCTTGCGAGAATGGAGATTACATATTCTGTGGAACCCAGTATCATCGCGAATGCTGGGCCGGCAACACTGTGCCTAACTTGAAGGTGGATGACAAAAACTGCAACTTTGACTGCTCTGGAGACCTGAACCAGATCTGCGGTGGAGATGGTGTGGATGGGGCTGGTATATTCATTTCGCTGTTTGCCGATTCGCTACGTTGGGACGAGAACTCAACTGAACCTCTTCCCCCGGCGGTCCCTATGTTAACCCTGGGGTGCTCGGCTACGGCAGTTTGGGCTGCTGGACAGAGCCTGCATCGGGTGCTCGCGCTTTATCCCAACAGATGAGTATTACAGAAGCTACCGTTGCTAAGTGCGTTGCGCTATGCGCTGATCGAGAATACCTGTACGCTGGGTTGGAGTATGGGGCAGAGGTATGTTTGCAATTCCCAAGTGTTGGAAACATAAATCCAACATTTTACTGACAAAGTGGTTGTAGTGTTGGTGTGGCGATGCACTGAGCAGCGCATCACTCTCAGCTCCTGATGCTGATTGCGGTATGACATGTTCAGGTAAGTGTAACCCTTCCTTCACGTCTTCGGATATTTCTAAAAATCCCTAAAGGAAACTCTACCGAATATTGCGGCGGTGGCTCTCGTTTAAATCTGTACAAGTATGGAGCCTTATTCAATGGCACAAACCCCGACAATAGCACAACTACTGCTATGCCCACCAGTGTCTCTACCGTTTCCAGCTCTGCAATAACAACCACGACAGCAACAGCAACAGAACCTGCTCAGCCTACAATCAAATCAAGAGTGGGTGAATGGATGTTCGAGGCTTGTTGGAATGAGCTAGCAGACGGGCGCGTTCTGTCAGCTCGTACCGAGGCCACCGATGACATGACATTAGAGAAGTGTGCCAATTTCTGCTCTGGAATGGCATACTTCGGTATCGAGTATGGGAGAGAGTGTTATTGTGATGACTCGCTTCGAGAGGGCAGCACCAAGGCAGATGACCCTAGCACCTGCTCTCTCACCTGCGCTGGCGATGAAAGTACATACTGCGGTGGTTCCATGCGCTTACAGTTGTATAAGTATGCCGGTTCTGCTGTGTCTAGCGCCTCGTCTACCCCAGTAGCTACCCCGACCTCGGGAGACTCATCAACAACTGCGGCCTCTGCATCCGGCTCCAAGGCCGGTGATGTCGATTCCAGTCCCAGCTCTGCCTCGAGCTCTACCCCCGGCTCTTCTTCCGTCTCATCCTCCAGCTCTATCCCTAGCTCGAATTCCACTCCCGGCTCCTCTTTGAGCTCGACCGCTGTGTCAAGTTCCGAATCCGAGTCGGTTTCAGCCACACCCTCAAAGAGCTCTTCCACTGGCTCCACAACTACTCCTACCTCAGCTTCATCAACTCCGACTGGTCCTATCGTGTACCCCGGAAACCAAAACTTCACATACTACTCTTGTGTCGAAGAACCATCAGCGGGAAGGCTTATGGATGATCAGATCTACAACAACGGTGACAATATGACAATCAAGTCCTGTCTCGAGCGTTGCTGGGAGTATGACTGGGCTGGTGTTGAATATGGCAGGGAGTGCTGGTGTGGTGATAAACTGAACTTGGAAGGAGAGACGAATGCCACGCCCGGAAAGAATGTGACAGACTCAGAATGCTCATTCTTGTGCCCTGGCGATGACATGGTTTACTGCGGTGCTGCCTCACGCCTCAGCCTGTATGTCAAGAAGGAGCTGGCCAAAAAACTATGGGAAGAGTCTCAGGAGTCTACTTAAGAATATATGTCAGTTCTTTCTAGGCCTGAACATCATTTTTCATTGGGAAGACATTCGTCATGCTCTTTTTTGGTAATATCTACGATAAACGTTTCATGATTGGAAGGAATTGTTTAAAGAACACATGCGTACAGTTAGTCATAGAGATCCTAAAAGTATCTATGTGAGTCTAATAATTTATTGAATTAATTGTGTTATTCTCTAGCTGCTTGCGCATTGTTTCTAAGGCTCTGTCTACATCTACACAAGACCAGTAACAAGTGTCTAGTTCTTCTGCTCAGCCGGTCGCCCCCTGTTAGCACATTCTGGAGGAAGACAAACATCAAAATTGATGAGCCCTTCTGGCTTCTTGGATGTTCTCATATTATTGACGCAATTCCGACATGGTCCGCTCCTCAGCCAGGGTTTTGCCCCGTCTTTTGCAGGACCCCAGAGATGAAACCCTGTGTCGAAAGCGTCGGGCTTCTTGACCTCTCCGCATGCAAGGCACTCAAACTTCCAATCCAGGCTGATGAAGAGATTTCTCTTTTGCTCAATGGACAGGCTTGATTCACTCAGGGAGTTGTGGAGTGCCACTGCGAGATCATAGGGCGGCTGCTGAGCGGCGGAACTGCCGAGGCGAGGCTGGGCAGCTTCGAAGATGGAGATTGTCCGCGCCCCGATTTTGACGTTCCTGGTGAGGACGTCCAGGATCTCCTTGTCCGGGATTTTCGTCATGGCCCAGTCCCTCAGGACCATGCCCCTCGGCCGGCTGGGGCACCGGGGAGGTTGCTCCACCGCCCCCAGCGATGCTGGAGGGGGCCGTGGTGGTGTGTTGAACAGCGTTGGTGTCTTACCGTCACTGTCGCATGAGTCGTCTGAGTCGTATGATTCGTATCTGCTTCCCGCGAGGCTCCTCGCGTCGAAGATCTTTTGTGACGGATTGGTGGTGGTGATGGGGGTGTTTGTGCATAGATGCTCTCTGGCGTTCGCCCCCGGGTGGGAGGACGAGGGGTGGGTGTTGCTGGAGCTCATTTTTTTCGAGGTGATCTGTGTGGCATCGAGGGCTGAGGGTGTTCCCGACGGAGGAGATGCTTTCCGCAGCGCCCTTCCACTTTACAGTTATATAGAAATCCCGAGCATGGCAATCGAGGACGTGAGATGTGATTGAGTGTCTGCGCTCGATTGTAGAAGACAACCTTGATGATGATAGTTCGTGAGTCCATGCCGATACGAAGACGGGCGACCACGTGTTACTGTTTTACAAGTGATTGCATGGGTTATTCGGATGCCTCTGGGTTACACAAACTGATGAGTTTTCGGCGGTGATTCGAAGATAGGCTACACCATCCGACGCATGACCTTGCCGTAGCCTTGTGACCTAGGCCACTACGCATAATGGGTAGTTGATCTTGGGATTAAATGCAGGGACCAACTTTGAATCAAACCGACCTATCTTTTTAACATGGGGTGGAAGGATGTAGAAACGTCAATCTTGTGATTTCGTCACTCGAGAATAGAAAGTTAGCCTTTTCCTTGTTTGATCCTCAATCGAGCCTGGCCATGTTGCTTCACCTTCATGATCATCTATTCCTCTATTAGTACTTCACGCTAAACTACGTTGGCCTCCCATTATCATCTTGTGTCGTTGCATTTGAGTGAGGAGGATATATGCAGTGTGAGTAAGTGAACAAATCGCTCATATAACTGTTATTGTTGGTCAATACGGGATCATATCACTCTATTTGCCTCTTATTCATGACATCTTAACCACAGGTACGTCCAATGCACCAACAAGGCGCAAATACATTATAAATACAACCATCTAAGTACACAACTTCTTATCATTGAGTGGATGCTTTAACCAAGGCTTAAATCTCAGACTTCCTGGGATGATAAGTGCATTTCGAGAAGCCCGAGAATCAGCTGCTTGAACCCAGAAGAGCAGACTGCCAAATATTACGTGTGTTCGTTCACGTCACCACGGAGGACTGCCTCAATCACATACATGCCATAAACACTGTACGGACGGGTAAAGCATGCCTGGGAGTCTTAGACTATTTTTCCGGCTCGCTGCCTCGACAGACAGACAGCTTCAAAAATGATGTTGAGTTGGACGCCTCCATGCAGATGCATCTAGCAGTAGGAGACGGCAACCTGATTTAATGTTTCCACTACGGTGGAGAGTCTTGCAAGGAGGATTTCATGGTAGAATGTGTTGAAAGCAAAGTCGAACATGACTTCACGTTTTACAAGGGGTGTTACAATTATGAGGAGAGCTATGCGTATCGAGGAATTTCGGATATAGAAGAGTAAATATAAATCAGTACTAAAAGCTCTTCTAGGTTTACCGAAGCACATGCTGATTCATTGGTGTAAGAGTCGTATTTCCATACATTTGATGCCGACGGTTTCGGTATTTGTGTCTTTTATAAACATAAATCACTGCAGCCCCGAGCCATATTTCCGCTCGGGGCTGTGAGACGCACGGCTTTCAAGTCCAATGCTCTCGCTACTCCCTTTTGTAGCAGCATCTTCAGAGTCATCTTGGGGTATATTCAGAAGCAACCACCCAGGGACAGCGTCGATCTGGGCCTCGAATCTCTCACAGCCTTGGCTGTGCAGTTTTCTCGGAAGGAATCTATCGATTAGACGGATCCTATCAACGAGCTGCGACGGTACCATAATCTTCGCATCTTCCGTCGTACGAAACGACAGGGTTGCGTCAATAAGCAGGTTGTAGTGGTCTTTCTTTTCCACTACATGAGGAGCGGAAGCATATACAACTCCATATCGCTCTTGAATATCGCTCTTCTTAAATGCCCCTGAGTAGCTCTGGAGGATGCACCACAAAAGCAGCTGCACCGTGTAGTCCTTGTCAGAATCTCTGGGGACATTCAGAATGGCATCTATGATCTGCTTAACCTGTCGACTCATCCCGGGGGAAAAGTCTGGTAAGTCACGGAGCCTGTTCAGAAATATTACGAAGGGCTCAAAAGCTTCAAATCCTTCAAAGTCTTCGAATGCTTCGAAGGCTTCGGTCTCATAGGATTGTCTCTTCATGTTTCCATAGGATCGGCTTCCAAGAAGTATTTGTATCGTCCGGACCGCGTTTCCAAAAGATAGAATATTTTCGAAGTCATCCCTGAGCGCGATCTCTAGCGGCGTTTGATAGTCGTACTGGGAGGAGAAGCGGGCGATGCTGTTGTTGAGCGGAAACTCGACATCCTTTGTCAAAAATGTGAGGCCGTCCCAGTCTGCTGCATCTGCGCAGTAATGCAGTAGATTACTTTCTATGATGTAATGCCTTAAGCTGATCTTAATGGCTCTTATCGAAAGTATCGAAGATTGGGAGGCGTTCCGCAGGAGAATCTCACGGGCGAGGTCCCAGTCTCTAAGCTGCAGGCAACGTATGAGAGCTTCCCGAGCAAGCTCAACGTATTGGTCATAATGTCCAGAATCCTTGTTCCAAGCGCTATCGATATATCTCCATATTATTGATACGATTTTGCTTCGCTCAACTGATCTATCGTGGAGGGCATGCCGGATAAAGGATGAAATGACCTCAATTTTTGCGTCGTCCCTCAACCAAGGGCGAAGGGCCTGGACAAGTGAGAGGTCAGATAAGAGACAGTACCGTTCCATCCCATTTTCAATAAGTGCGTTGAAGTTCATTCTCGGCATGGATCTATTTGCAGCTTCCAAGATAGCTTTTGTCATGTCGAAGAAGCTACTACTGGTCATTCGGTGAATCAACTTGATATCTACCCAGAGCCGATCAACATTGCAATGGTAGAGCCGCGGTATCCCTTTGAGCAAGTGGTAGATAATCATGATCACCAATGGATCCGATGTGTCGCCACTAAGCACATTACTCAAAGGGAGCCCGGGGAGGTGGCATAGAAGCTTAACCATGTTCGCATCTCCCTTCAAAAGAGCGAGATCCAAAAGCTGTCCCACCTGAGATTTTGAGAAGAATGATCTGTCATGAGACAACTTTGCCTTTACTATTACATAGTTCGAGTGGCTGATATCTTTAAAGAATGCGGTATTCGAGTCGAACGGAAGGGAGGCCCCCATGGAAACGAGCCAGCTGACAACTGCATGATCCTTGAACAGGGCAACGAGTGGGAGGAGCTGGGTGCACATCTTGGCAGCTATCCTCGGTCTAGGGTTGCACTGCATGCATCTTCTTAGGTACGGAATCACAGTTCCAAAAGCTTTCGACCAATCTTTCCCCTTTATTTCGTAGCGAAATAAGGGGATGTGCGCGTTAATAATTGCCCACATTATGCGCTGCGAAAAGCTCCAAAGAACGCCGGTGTCAGTGTCCAGGATCAAATCATCCCGAGATGCGAAGTCCTGAGTCCATGTTAACTCATCGAATCTGGGATTCTCCAGAAGCTTAACCCATAATTCAAATAGTTTCGACTCTTTAGTTATCCAGGAGGAGTGTTGAAGCCAGTACTTGGAGGCATATGCGAGGAAGTGGAACAATTCTGTCGCCTGGCGACTCCTTTGCCGTCTTCTTACTTCCGTCAGTGCCTTCTTTGCGTCAAACTCGGGGTTGGACTCCGACTTCAGCCACCGGATTGCCAACTGGCCAACCATCCCAGCAGGTGCCAAAGCCTCTTGCATGACGCGAGATGGAAGCTCTCCAACTCGAACCTCGTTAGCGACGTCTTTCGAAACCTGCCTTTCAAAAAGGGAGCAGTTCAGATACGTAATCACACTCTCGCCGAGCAGTCTCTGGGCTTCTTCCATGGTGAAGTGCGACTCTGGATAGGAATTACCACTGGTAGCGGTTGGTTTCTCAAGGAGAAATTGCATCACGCTCTGGTGAATCAGATAAACTGACAGATTCTCCTCATCAACAGTCACTAAACTTCCACAGCAGGCCAGAACGCCGTGAATGTTATTCACCAGCATGTCCGGGCTCCAGTCGGTATTACCTGGCTCCACGCTAATGACCTCTCGAATTTCGTCAACTGTTAACGGGCGATGGGCGGCGACAATAGTCTTGAGGATCCGGGTTTGGTACGTGTGGGCAAGTTTCCTGGACCTCTTTAGAATCCTATCAAACGTGCTGAAGAGGTCAGGTGGCAAGTCTTGCAGGGCGCTGCGTATGGCTGCATCGGATTTCTCGTCACAGAGCGAGTCGATTTGCAGCGCAACCCATAAGAACCTAAGTCATACCAAAAGTGTCAGTCTGAATTCTCATTGACTCATTTTAGGGGTATAAACTGGGGGTATTCTGACATTCCATTTGTCCCTTTTACTAGAGCATCTCGAATTTCAACTACTAGGCCTTCTTGGCCAAGAACGAGTTTCTTGGCTTCTAACCTTCTTTCTAGCTCCTTTTCGATGAACTTGCCAATATCAGGGTTCTTTTCAGGCATGGTCATTGTTTGGATATTCAACAATGGCCTGAAAAGGGATTGGTGGTCTTGCGTGCCGCTTCTGATCGATACACAGACGGACAGATGCATGAATTTCTGCATTTCTCCAAGTGCTTTTATGATCTCAATGGCGTCGTAGTCTTGACACTCATCCACCCCATCGAGGACAAAGTGAATCCGTGCGTCGCGTGGCACAGTATCTTTGACGAGTCTCAGGACATCTCCCAAGCTAAACAGAGTAGTCACGCCGTCCACGACATTATCCAGCAGGGAGTCTTTGAAATATTTGTCGATCAGCTGGCGGCCGAGTGACCCGATGACAGCCCTGGCAGTGAGTGCTTCCGCGTTGTCGTGCCTGCAAAAGAAGAAAGGAACTGCACTATCCTGGCTCGATAGGTACAAATTATCGATGATGCTAGCCATGGTCACCGATTTACCTGAACCCAGCTTACCAAAAAGTACCAAGCTTGCAGACTCTGTCGACTGCTCCCACGACAGATATGTGGGCTCGTCCTCGAATACGGTTGAAACACCACATTTTCGTGCTTGCCTGAAGGGTGTCTCGTGATCAGAGGATGAAAGGGCCTCCAAGAGATGAGCTCGTTGCCGAAGTTTCCTCTGTTGTGTCTCCCAGGAGTAGGCACCCCCAACCAGCGCGCGGAACAAGTTGTTCTCGCTAGCCTCACTCTCAACCGTCTGCGTTGTGAGAAACGAGACCTCCTCTCTAATCTTAGCACCCAGTCTTTCCGACCTAGACTGGGCATCGCGTAGTTTAGAGTCATCCATAGAGGCTGTTAGCTGGCCAAGGAAAGATTTCCGGCTGAAGAGCATGAACTCATGGCAGGTTTGCACGATCACCAGAAAATAACTCGACATATAATGGCTCAGCAGCTTTGACCGACGGTAGAGCAAAGCCATAGATTCATATCGCGGCGCTGATTGGCCGACGGTCATGAAGAAATGTGAGACTTTGTCCAAGTACGAGCCAAAGCCAATGCATACCTATAGATGTCAATGACCCAAGATCTCACAAAGTAAACGACATTTCTTTCGTACCTGAATCGTCAATCTCACCAAAGCCCAAATTCCACATGCAATAATGTTCTGAGACCCCCCAACGACCACATCACCTAGAGCGGCGTACTTCTGGACGCATTGCAGGATATTGGTGAAGCGTGTGCCAAAACAGCGATGGGCCGCGGAAGATTTCTGTATCTGACTGTTGAGACTGGCCGTGAATCTCATCACATCTTCAGCTGAAGGCGGTGCGCTCAGCGCTTGGCTTCGGAGACTGCGAAAGCCGGACTTATGCTCCTTGGTGAGGCTGCTCTCGAATTCCGAGATGGCCTTTGCGAGCGCGATCTCGGGCCTCAACGGCGCCGCATTTCGTAAGGCGACATCCATCGTCACATGTTACCCGCGTAAGATGAGTCGTTCCGTATATTATTGACATTGACAAGAACTATATCATTCAGACTCTAGAGATATCAATGAGTTGCTGAAGTTGAATGAGGCTGATTTGCGGGGCGAGGTTGCAGCGGCTCAGCCACACCTGCCTCAATGCGTCATCGCCACACCAACGCAAGGCGTTTTCTCATTTGTTAATAGCCGCTGCATGATTCCTACTGGTCACAATATGGAGAGTGGTGGGTAAGTGGGCGCTTAGAGGTGATCAGGGACTCTCCGTTGCGTCATGAAAGGGCATGTTCCTCGTGCTCGACTGGTTGCATGATTATCGCGAGATAGCCCTTTACTGCTTTCGGCCGGGAAGTAAAGTGTGTGTTTGGTATATCATTAAAATGAGCCGATTGAGCTTAAACGCAAGAGAATTCAAGATCCACGTTTTGGATCACCAGGGTCTTCCTCATCAGGATCTCTCCAAGCAGAGACGAGAAATCGCTCACTTGTCCACAATAGACCCGTTCTTAAAGAAAGCCAATCAAACACTAGGTGTCATTAATATGTTATTAGAAACCGGATTGGGAATGGGATGGTGAGAGGAGTTTCGAGGACTTTACGTACCTCCTGTTCCCCCTTAGTTTTAGCCACACTTCGTGGTGTAGAAATTCGCTAGAAGTACCGATACAGAGGTCCAAGATTTTATAAACCAAGTAAATGGTACCCGTGAAAAACCATGATTGATTCCTATCTGCCGTAACCCATATTTCGCTCTCGTTTATTTACGCCAGAAAAAGAAAGAAGAGTGTCCATAACAAGGCTATAAAACAGGACCTTCCCAGGAGTCTCTTGACAGCTTCACATACCATGCCTGCTTGTGTGGAAATGAGACCTGTCTCTGCCGTGAGAACCCATTTTGCTGCAGCCGCTCTATGAATCTATCGTAGTTGTTAGCAAATTCTCCCTACTTCTCATGCTCTTATGAGCACTTACCTTTCGTTGTCCACTCTAGGTTCCAAGCAAATGTTCATCGTGCGGTAGTCAGCCGTAAGACACCAGTGCACCAATCCACTGAGCCATGTGGGCACGCGACCCCGAGCCCACTCTTCTCCAACCAGCACGTGAAGTCCTCTGTCCCAGTCTTGAGATTCGCTGCCGAGCTGCCGGCCGAGGATGTCCTCCTTCACCCAGTAGATCTCAAAGTAGCCAAATGGGACTCCATCCCACATGCCAATTACAGGGAAGGAGTGGCGCGACTGAAAGGCATCGGTGAGGAAGTTCTGATGATACTGTCCCCAAAACGCACTTACACGTGGGCTAGACATCCACATCTGCAGTAGGGAGGTATCGCTCAGCGTGGTGAGATGTTGGTTCTCGGCTGCCTTTTGGCCAACCGGGCCCAAGTATGGAACCGGCTTGGGGGAGTTAGATGCCACCCGGAATGACAGATATTGCCCAACACTAGGGAGATACCTAGAGTAGAACACCTCACCCATTCGTGGGGGCTTGGGTCGGAGAGGATGGCGGACACCATTTGTCGAGATGTACAGCGGTGGTGGAGGAGGGTAGTATGTAGGAAGATGGGAAGATGAGGCAAAGGGCCCTGACATGGCACCAGGATTGCCTACAAGAGCCACCGGTGTTGGTGATCCTGGAAGGTCGCTGTCACCGCGGCTGTGGAATGCATTTGGCGGCTGCGAGTGTGTATGGCGGTGGTGAGGGCGCGACGAATCGGTCGGAGTAGGAGAGCTGGGCCGGCTGTTCGTTGGGGAGCCTGGGAAAGAAGACATGCCCCTGTTGGGCTGGAGGGTGAAAAGGAACAGCCGCCCGGGGATTTGCCAGAACATCTTCCTCGATACAAACATGCGAGCCCAGCTCTCTCCATTGTCATCCAGGCTTGTACCAACTGAAGAATTAGAAGTGGCAATCAAGCCCATCCTCTCCAGCTTTGGGATAAGATTCCGGCCCCGGAGCACTCCCTCTCTGGTGATGTTGATCTTCCAATCCCCTCTGGGCCTACCACAGGGAGGGGTGAGTCTAGAGGCATCCGTCTCAAGGACGTGAGAAGGCTCTGGCTGGTGGAAATACCAATATAGAGTGACCCAGAGCATCATGGCAATTTGGCGAGTAGGGCTGGCCGCTGGCTTGAACTCATTGCTGGAGGGGTTGGCAATTGAGGAGATGAAGAGCCTGTCCCTATCCAAAGTCGGGGTGGTATAAGAGCGAATTGTGCGCTTCGTATTGACCAGTGCACCCAACAGGCCGTCCCGCTCATCAAGGCCGTTCTGGTCATTCTTGTCCATAGGGTCGTCATCATCGCTCTCGGCCTCAGCCTCGGTTTGGAGAACGATGGTCCAGCCGATGGGAAAGGCATGGTAATGCGCAGCATTCATCTCATGGCTTCTGAATCCAACACCGCCAAAGACAGGCGTGACCGTGAAGGTCTGGCCGTCTGGCAAATGAAGTAATTGCTGTGGCATTGCGGGGCTCCAATTAAGCTACACTGCAGAGCTGTCTCATCTGTCATGTGTCGTTGGAGCAAGGATCAACCCAGGCCGGCGTCTCGGCTTGAGCTAGTGGGAGCTAGAAGGACGGGGCGAAGAAGACGTGAAGCAACAGACAGGGTGAGGGAGAGGAGGAGAGGAGGAGCGGGAGCAGGACATCAATTTAATGGGATAGGAATGTCGTCTGCTCCAGAAGAGTCAGTCGTGTACGTACAGTTATGCACCTCCAATGAACTAAAAGCTTTGAGTTAATAGTCGGATGCGCTCAGAATAGCATGATACAGTGCAAATGCCCCTCATCTGTGCCTCCCGCCCCTCCACATGATTCCTGGTTTTGGGCCGGAATGGGAGGTGCGGGGAAATTAAGATTGGCACTGTGTGAGCCCGCATGGCTGCGTTGCATCGCACAGTCATAGAGTGTGGAATAGCACTGTCCTTTTCCGATGGCATTGCGGATGATCTTGGTCTAGCTCAACCATCAGCCTCCCCTCCGTCTACTCAAGCCTCCCCTCCAATCAAGGCGTGGTGACATTCTTTCTCCAATGGCGAATTCACTGTTGGGCAAGGCCAACGAGCCCAGAAAGATCACCAGAACTCGTGGACCCCGTTGACGGATGGAAGTGTCATCCGTCTGGGTCCCATTGCAAATTTTCATCACATGTGCGCTCTTTTGAGCGAATCGCCCTTCACTATATGGATCTTTCTATTCGCTTTGAGGCTAACTAGGTACTATCATATATGTCTACATGGGGATTGGTCGGGTGGGTGGCAGGACCCCGTATCTAGAACCTCTGCGGACCACTCGATTTCAAATATCTTCAATTCCCGGCCTTCTTCGTTTCGGGCGACTTTCCCTTCTCCGAGGTATTGTCACCTTTGTCATTATGTCCGCCCTCCTCGTCCTCATCGTCGTCGTCCCTCCGCTTGTTCTTGTTCTTCTCTTGCTCCAAGACCTCCTTCACCTCCTCGCCACCCAGGTCTTTGGTCTCATCCCACTCCACCCCATACTCACTCGCAACGATTCTGACTTCCCTTCGAAGCAGATTGACCTCCTGTATCAGTTGGTCCCAGGTCTGCTGATCAAATCCTCTTTCTTGATACAGAGCATGCTGCCTCCTGGACACCGTGATATTCATGGCAGCTTTGTAGCTAAGGTCTCGGCTTATGTAAAGAAACCAAAGATATCCACCCATGATGGTGGTCAAGCCCGCCAGGTAGGTAATGGGCTCGACCAGGTCCCAACCCATTTCAGTGTGAAAGGTCACATAGTAGACCACTCCCCACCAACCTACCAAGGCTGCAAACCCTCCCTGGGCGATCCGATGAGCACTTCTGTGTGCTATCTGATCACACTCGTTCTTGATCTTAGCCATACGGTCGACCCTGCGTGACATCCTTCTCAGATTCATCCGCATGTAGTAAGTTCGATCATTGAAGCTAGGCACGCGGATCCTGAGCTCCTGGGGACACCCTTCAATCTCGATCTCGAACTCGCGGCCACGGGCGGCGTCTCGGATAAAGTCGCCCACCTCAGTGCTTCCACTCCACCGCACCCAGTTGACGTGACCCTTATTACCAGGACCTTCATGGCCAAGGCCAGAGTAAGTAGCCACATTGTCTCCATTTCGATTTGCTTTTTCCTGGTCCTTATCCTGCTCCGCCTCGGCTCGAAACACTATCCCAGGAAGCTTCTCTCGCCCGTCAGCGATGAGGGGGGGATTTCGGCTTGAATCAGTCGTTCCACGTAGGAGAGTGGCTGCTGTGGGTGCACAAGAAGGGCAAGCGGCTCGACTTTCTCAGTGCCCGTGGTTTGGTTTTCGTCCGGATCGTTCTCGGGATCGATCGTTTTCTGTTTTGGGTGGAACGGCATCGGTATGATCAGCTTAAGGAGTCGGGTCGGCGTTGTCAATACGGTTCCTGCCGGCAACAAACTTATGTTAGCACGCGTAACTGGCAGCAAGCTACTCCAAGCTTTGGATTTCGCATATTACCTTGATAGTCATCGCTAGGCTGGGATTTGACGGTCTCGGCCTCCTCCCGCGTCAAGTTGCTTGCTCTTTGCCATGGCCGGTCGTCTACCTTTCTCTGTGCGTCGTCTCTCTCGGCGGATGCTCTGTGGGTGGGATTCCGCCGAGCTTCGTGGCGTTGAGTGGTAGTTGAAAGGTGTGCCCGCAAAGTTCTTGGCGGTAACAGGGACTGTATTGAAGGGGGAGCTCTTCTTGGCCATGCGCGCAGGACGTTTGGTACGCAGCGGGCAGCCCAAGGCCGTAGGGCTATCGCCAAGTGCATCACCATTACTTTCTAAAGCTTGGGTCAAGGATTGGGTTTACAGCCACCACAAATAGTTGAACCCAACTCTATTCTTTCTCCAAATTAATGAAGAGGTTAGATGTCTTAAAGCGCCACGACACAACCAGCCACGACTCCAAGAATCATGACGTCAGTGGCCGCAATTAGAGCGTCAGGCCTCCAAGTGCGACAAGCCAGCCTACCCTACATATTCCACAGGCGACACTGGGCTAAAATCAAGATTCAAGCCACCTCTCAAGAGTTTAAATTTATTTGAGGCTCTACTAGGCTACTTCTTTTTGGTTGCAAAACTAGTCAAGTTGGTACCAAAACCAGTTTTTGAGGTGGCATACAGGTAAACTAAAGAAGAGACGCTTTACCCTGACGATATCAGGAGCCTATTCGCACCTGGTAACCACTTTCCATAATCCTATTCTTAGTTTCCTAAATCGGTTTGTGTAAAGGCCCTCATCAAGTCTTTCAGTCACACTCTATCTCTATAACATCCACTCTGATATTGGTAGTATAGTATTGTCCTGGTCTCATCTTCTGGCCATTGGCTTCCGCTGGAAGCGGCCACAGCTGGAATCAAACTAGCCTATTTGTAGTTTTTTTGGGCCATCGTAATGAGCAAGGGAATGTCGAGGTCAGGCTACACATGTGACTGACATTACCTACACTGAACGAAATTTTCTTCCACGCAGAAAGTGGTCCACAACTAGATCAAGCAAACACATAGAGAGAAAACTCTTATGAACTGTATACAGAGTAAGACGATGGAATTCTGCTTCATCCTCAAGCCTAAAATGATATACATCTGGTCGTCAAGGACGAAATTGGGCATGTTGATGAATTGCCCCGCCAACAAGGATCAACGGGCATTTGCGGGGCTTCAACTTCGTCCGGTCCCCTCACTAAACCGCTTTAGGGCAGTTCATTAATGGCAGAAAATATGCTCTACTAGGGGACCAGTACGCCTTATCGCACTAGGTATGGAGAGGAGGCCACACCGTCTTCCGGAATTCTTCGACCCGAACACGCAGCTTGCCCAATATCTCTGTGTCACCTCTGCTTCCCATCCTGTAGAGCGACAAGAACTCTAGGCAGACCCTCAAAGCAGGCAATTTCTCACCATTGACCAAGCTTGTATCCCACATTCCCACCGCCCTCATCAAAAATACCCACGTTGCAATGGCGGACACCAAGGTCTACAGGGCGAGCACCACCGCGCCGGTGAACATCGCCGTGGTCAAGTGCGATTCCCCAATTGCGTCCTTTTCTAATGCTCGGCGCTGATGACCAATCTACAGGTACTGGGGAAAGCGCGATGCGAAGCTTAACCTGCCCACCAACAGCTCCCTCTCCGTCACCCTCTCCCAGGACGACCTTCGCACCCTCACCACCGCAGCTTGCTCTGCTACCTTCGACGGCGACAGCCTCACCCTCAATGGCGAATTGTCGGACATTTCTGGTGCTCGCACCCAGGCTTGCTTCCGCGAATTGCGAGCCCGCCGCGCAGCTGTCGAGGCTGCTAACCCCGCCCTGCCTAAGCTCTCGACCCTGCCCCTGAAGATCGTCTCCGAGAACAACTTCCCTACTGCAGCTGGTCTTGCCTCCTCTGCCGCTGGCTTTGCTGCCCTCGTCCGGGCCATCGCCAACTTGTACGAGTTGCCAGAGTCTCCCTCCGACCTTTCCCTCATTGCACGACAGGGTTCTGGATCAGCTTGCCGAAGTTTGTTTGGCGGCTATGTAGCCTGGAGGATGGGCAGCCAGGATGACGGTCTCGACTCCAAAGCCGAGCTGGTTGCTGAAGCGTCGCACTGGCCCCAGATGCGGGCTCTTATTCTTGTCGTCAATGCTGCCAAGAAGGATGTCCCCTCGACATCTGGTATGCAGCAGACCGTCGCCACCTCTGGGCTCTTTCAGCAGAGAATAACCCAGGTGGTGCCTGCCAACATGACTCTCATGGAGGAGGCTGTCCGCGACAAGGATTTCGCCAAGTTTGCTGAGGTTACCATGAGAGATTCTAACTCCTTCCACGCATGCTGCGCCGACACCTACCCTCCCATTTTCTACATGAACGATGCTTCCCGCGCAGCTATCCGTGCAGTCGAGGCCATCAATACCCAGGCTGGAAAGACTGTTGCTGCCTACACTTACGATGCCGGACCAAACAGCGTTATTTACTTCCTTGAGGAAGATGCTGCGACCGTTGTGGGTGCGTTCCACGAGGTTCTGGGTGCCGTTGGTGGCTGGAAGGATGGGGCTGCCACCCTGAAGTCGAGCGCCAAGATCCCCGAGCAAACTGCTGCTATCCTCAAGGATGGCGTGAGCAGGGTGATACAGACCGGTGTTGGATCAGGTCCCGTCAAGACTGACGAGTTCCTCATCACAGAGGATGGTCAGCCTGCTAAGCGATAGACTTGATACACCATCTTGGAAAGGGTAGCGAAATAGATGTCTGATAATCTTATAGCCAAAATTTTTATGATGATGAACATGAAATAATTGTTACTCAAAAATGGATCACGTACTTGTGTATCGTAACGTCCCAACTTTTGGAGTAATTTTTCGAGTGATCAGAATTGGTTGGTTGAGTCGTTGGCCACTGCGCCCATGTTTGGCTGCCTGGCCAAACAAACGATCTCACTGCCGCCTCACCCCCACACACAATTCCTCGTCCTTCATTGTCTAGCCACCGAACTGTAAAATGGTGGCTCGAACACCTACGAACTTCAAGTCCCTCTTTTAAATTCTAGCAACGCTCTCTTCATCTACATTCCTTTTTGCTAGCCTCAGGCTCACTGCTCTGAACCTATAACGAAATACTCAGCCCCTATTTCGTCGCCATGAATGGCAAGTCCACACGCGAAGAACAAACCACCAAGGAAATTGACTTCATCAAATCGTCTCTAGATGGCCTCTCTGATCTCCTTGCAGACGGTCGCCCCGTTGAAATATTGGAGTGTGATAAATCCGGAAATGTCCAACAACGGTGGTTGCATACCAAAGATGGCTACGTGGTTCCCGTAAGTTCCTCTGCCTTGCAAGGCTACCCTGTATCCCTGCGGAACGCCCCAGCTGAATAAATCCAGATCTCGCCTGCTGGCACGAACAATGACTTCATCGTCCAACTGATCAGGGGATGGCGGAAGACTCTGTTCGATTGCTTTCTGCCCGTGGGCTTCCCCCACTCGGTGTCTGAGGACTACCTCGCGTACCAGGCGTGCGACTCGATCCAAGCCTTCTTCTCGACCATCACGTCCCTGCTGGCGAACCGAGCCCTACTCCAGGGCCTCGGGGTCGGAGATGCTAATTCCTCGGCCACGTATGCTCTGCTGCTGACTATCCTCACGGACGCCATGTCCCGGATCGCGACTATTGTCTTTGCCAATCGCTGGGGTCTCCGCATCGAGCCCGAGGCGAAGCGGTACCGTTTTCTCGCGGACGTCTTCAACGATACGGCCTTCTTCCTGGAACTCTACAGCCCCGCCCTGGGACCATGGGGCAAGGTGCTTACTCTGAGCGTCGGCGAGGCTCTGCGTGCTCTGTGCGGTGTCGCGGCGGGGGCGAGCAAGGCCGCGCTGAGTGTTCACTTCGCCAAGCACGACAACCTTGCCGAGCTGAACGCGAAGGAGGCCAGCCAGGAGACTGCGATGGGCCTGGTCGGCCTCCTCGTCGGGACTCTGGTGGTGAAGCTGGTCCAAGACAGCCGGAGCGTCATGTTCCTGATGGTCGTGCTGGTCATCGCCCACCTGTTCGTCAACTACGTCGGCGTCTGCAGTGTTCATATGACGAACCTGAACCGCCAGCGAGCTGTCATCTTCTTCTCCGAGTACCTCAAGTCCGGCACCGTCCTCTCCCCCAAGGCGGTTGCGAAGCGGGAGAGCATCCTCTTCGAGTCTACCCGCATCGTTAACAAGCGCGGTGAGCGTGTCGCCAAGATCGACATCGCAAAGGACTTCCGGGATGCGATAGACAAGCGTAGCTGCGGCGCCGTGTCGGTCCTCGACGGGCACAAGTACTCCCTCTTCATTGGCAACCAGCACAACGGGCTTGCCAGCATCAAGATCATACTCTGGGATGGCTCCGACCCGTGGTATGCGGTCAACGCATGGTTCAGCGCCATGAAGATCGCGCAGGTGATGGAGGAGGGCAAAGGCTTCACGAAGGAGGTGGAGCAACTTGTTAAAAAACGAAGCAGCGAGGATGGCTATGGCGGTCTCACGGACCTTCTGGATTCCGAGTTCAAGGAGAAGATGGAGAGCATGGGATGGGATCTTGATAGCCAGGCTTTCGAGACCAAAGCCCCCGTCCGGCTCCGCTTCCGACAGGCCCATCGCAAGGACGAATAGGGCATCCTTTTACTTTGTACAAATTAGATACCCGGTGTTAGTGATGTTATGGCGTAACGCCCGCAATCGGCAGGTCCCCGGATCACAGATAGTGCTTGGTCATGACGGGCCGTTGGTTGATTTATCAGATGGCTCGCAAACAACAAGAAGGGTACTGCTCTATAATGTGTGATCTAATTTACAACTGTTCCGTAAACGCCATTCCTTGGTATCGTGTAGATCATCGCTATTGTACAATTGGTGTTTTCTTTTTCCTTTTCGATTTGATTCTGCGCGAGGGATGGCTGGTCTTAGGCAATACCCGTCCAGCGCATTGCCCGCATCTTGACTCCTTCCCATGTATTTAGCTTAGGTCGGACATCGAGGTAGAAGCTCGGCCCGCCCTTCCCGTCAGCTCTGCCAGAGTAGAAGTCGATCACGTAGTCGACTCGAGTGCCGCAGCGGTCAATGACCCAGTCGTGGCGGTCGAACGGCGCAGTGTATCCGAGGACGGTGTTGATGCGGGCGGTCGGGGTCATGCGGTCCATCTTGTTCGCAAAAGATTCGAGCTTGGGGCCACCACACCTGGCAAGAGTTGAGGGTTAGGGTCTAGTTCAAAAAAGGGGCGGGAGGAGGAAGAGGCAGGGACTCACTTCGAGGCCTCGACATATGGTTTCTCCCACTCGAGGATTTCCTTCCACGCTCGCTCATTCACGGCGTTGTGGATTGGCACCACCGTCTTCATGTCTGCAGTTCTCGCATCGTAGCCTTTGCGCTTCATGGCCTCGAAGAACATCTTCTCAGAGGGGTAGACCCAATTGCCGGACTCGTGGGCTCCAGACTCGATCTCTGCGTTCGCAGAGGCGCCGTGGTCTATAGGGCAGGCGGCGCCATTGCCAGCCGATCGGGGGATGCTGGAGATGACCCTGTCGGTCTCAAGCCCAGAGCCTTGGCCGGGCGCTGCGGCGGGTGTAGAAGGGGGAGCGGATGATCCCCACGGGATGTACGAGCTGAAGGTCTGTCCCCAGGTCTTGGGAGGGGTGCGTGCGGAGTGGTCGACGGGGCATTGAGCTGGCGATGCGCTCTTGGGTTTTGCGGCTTCGGCTGCGCGGGCTTGTGATAGCCAGACCTCACGGGCTTTGTGGTCGACCGGGCATGCGGATTCGGATTTTTCGGACATTTTGAAGATGGTTCGGGGTTCACGTTTAAAGGAGGGAGACGATATTAAAGGATTATGATAGAAATATACACGACCTCAACGGTCTATATTACACGGACTGAATAGGTCCTTGAACTGGTACTACATGAGATCTGAAATCCGGTCCCTCTGGTTTGGTGTTGACGCAGATTATCTCCATGTTAAAAAAAGATCTCCCGGTCCGAAGATCTGCCGATCGCGATCCATTGCGTGCGAGCCTGGCCAAGATTAATTATTCATTGCTCGGAACGCTTTGGGGATTAATTAGTAGATCTTGTTTCTACGAAAATTATGGGTAAGACGAAATGGAAACTTCGATCGCCATAAATGGTTTGCTGATCTGACCTACGTTCGGCAATGTCACAATGCCTTGTTCCAGATAGTAACAAGACTTCAAGTTACCACAACCCAGCCGAATGAGGATGCCTCGCTGGGCGGCACGAGGTTGATAACGAAGTACATGACCGTGACGCTGGACCTACAACAATGCGAGCAAGTGGTAATACTGGTTCAATATTCAGCTTTTGAAATGATTTCTTTTGCTTCCACAGAACGGGTTGAATAGAATCTTTTCACAAGAAAATTGGGAGATAATCAGGATACATATATAGACTAGAATTTTGGGCAACCGTCATTCAGCTGGACTATCACTGTTATTCACAATGGGAACACGACGTCAGAGGTGGCCAATCTGATACTTAGATAATTCTACTTTTGATCGCCTGCCCAATCATTCAAAACTTTTTCTCCGAGACGCCCAAGACGTCGTTGTATCTTCTCTGCTCCTTGCATTTGGTCCGCGAGCTGTCAAGTACAACTTAGGGCAATGGCATTGAGATCGCCAACCCTCTGTCAGCCAATTGCTACTATGCTGTACGACCGATCGCATATACATGCTGGTATGGTGTTGCACATCGAAAACAACGTTTTATGTCTTGACCGGTTCCTGATCCGGGTGATGTGGTGTGGAAGCTTGGTGGTGTACTTGAAGCGGTGACAGCGCATGGGTCAGCTGGATCCCCCGGGGAATGGCCCGTGGCTACATCATTCTAGCGGGTCACGCGAACCTAAATTCGCCCTGTCCACTATCGCTGTGTCACGAGTGGGCTTTGTTATCTTGCGTCGTCCATCCTCCCCTTGCGCTTATCATCCGTGCTGGCCGCTGCGCTCCCTGCCAGCTTCAATTGACTAGAATGCCGATGTGTCTCTACATGCCGATGCTACGATGACAAGCGCCTCGCCGTCTGCTTCTGGGCTCCTCCCCATGCCTGGCACCCCGTCGTCCTCCTGGGCGCTGTATGCTGCTCGAATCAGAGCCGTGTTGAAGAACCCCGACTTGAAAGTCGTTGTGGCCTTCTGGCTTTTGGGTTGGCCCTCCTCCCCTGCCTTCTCCCTTTTCGTATTTCATGAAGCTAATAGACTTGCTAGGGCTGATTAATAACGTCCTCTATGTCATCATCCTGTCCGCGGCGCAAGATCTCGTTGGCACCCTTCCCAAGGGTGTGGTGCTTCTCGCCGATGTCCTGCCTTCCTTCCTGACGAAGCTCATCGCCCCATACTTCATTCACCGAGTTCCTTACAACATACGAGTCCTTGCCTTCATTGCTCTGTCGGCTGTAGGCATGCTAATGGTGGCACTGACGCCACCCAGCAAGTCTGTTGCCGTCAAGCTGATCGGTGTCGTGCTCGCAAGTCTGAGCAGCGGCGGAGGGGAGCTGAGCTTCTTGGGCCTTACCCACTACTATGGCCACATGAGCCTTGCTGGCTGGGGTTCGGGGACGGGCGCCGCCGGCTTGGTAGGTGCTGCGCTATATGTTGCGCTGACAGATTGGTGGGGATTCAATGTTCGGGACAGCCTGCTGTTCTCGGCCTGTCTCCCCGTGGTGATGTTCATAAGCTTCTTCGTGATTCTGCCTCGCGGGCCGCTTCAAGAGGCCGGCCACGCGAAGCAGTATGATGCCATTCCTGAGAGGGACCTGGAGGACGAACAGGTCGAAGACATGTCTAGTCCCGAGGTCTCATCTGCTCTTTTGATACCGGAACCTCCAGGCGCATCAACTGCCTTTGCAAGGCAACCTTCGTCGCATACACATTCGTTTCAGCATAACCTACGGCGTGCTGGTGCCCTTTTTGTCCCCTATATGGTGCCGCTGTTCCTTGTGTATGTCGCCGAGTACGCAATTAACCAAGGTGTTGCGCCCACTCTTCTATTCCCAGTGGAGGAGTCACCTTTCCACGAGTATCGCGGATTCTACCCGTTCTATGGCTTCCTCTACCAACTTGGTGTCTTCATATCAAGATCCTCCACACCATTCATTCGGATCCACCACCTTTATCTCCCATCGTTTTTGCAGGTGGGAAACCTACTCTTCCTGGTGCTCCATGCACTGTACTTCTTCCTGCCCTCCGTCTATGTCGTGTTCTTAATTATCTTTTGGGAAGGCCTTCTTGGTGGCGCAGTATATGTGAATTGTTTTGCTGAGATTTTGGAAAATGTCCCAGCGGAAGACAGAGAGTTCAGTCTCAGCGCTGCAAGTGCTAGTGATAGCGGTGGTATCTGCGTTGCAGGCATTATTGGGATCATTCTGGAGCCTGCTCTGTGTTCATATCAAGTGGCTCATGGTAGACCCTGGTGTCGTAATATCCATGCTCAGCAGGGCTGAGACGACAGTACATCATGTTCTTAGCTTTTGTATATCTAGTTCGATATATGATCCGCAGCTCTATAATGCAGAACAGATCATTTTATTTCTATATATACATTGCCGATCTCATTGGGCGCATCGACTATTCCGATACGGCTTTTCGATCTTCTCGGCGAAGGCCAGACCGGTGCATTCTCCAAGTCAAAGAGCAGTTCTCGCCACATCTCGCCTTCAGGTCCCGCACGCTTCGCGAAACCCCGAAGCTCAAACCAGATACAGATGGCCTGATGGTCCCGCCGAACCCGGTTGTTGCACCACCAGAAATTGAAGCGGGCCACGAGCCCGAGCCAGTATCCGAAAAGCCACATTGCTGCCGGGTTCCCCGATTCCAGGAGCCGGCGAAACTCGTTATGTAGCTTGCCGACGAAAGAAACGTAGATGAACAGGAGCTCGTGCCGCGGTTCCATGTCTTTAAGCTCCCCCAGGATCCTCACGGGCTCATAGAAGACGTGATCGGGATCTGGACGGTGTGCCTGGCTCGGTGAGATCCCGCAAAGCTCTGTCCATGCCCGAGGGACGCGGTCCAGTGGCTGCGGCGTCCCGTTGAATGTTCGCTTGTCGTCGTCGGACGCGTCGAACATCCACTGCAGCATGGTGCCTTCCTTCCGGTAGGCTGCTGTTGAGATCAGCAGAGGCTTCATGCCTAGGTGGAGGCCGAGCCAGCCCAGACGATCTGGGTCGTCGCTGAACACCCACGACTTCCACGGGTCGTCGTCCTCGACGATAGAGAAGGTGAGGAGGTTGAGGAGCATGGACGTCAGGAGCAGAGCGTCGGCGCTGAGGGGATCCCAGGACTCCTCCAGGGCGGTCTGGAACCCCCGTACGGCGAGGGACTGCTGGTAGTGCTCGGCAATGCGATGGGAGGGGACGGGCGTGGTGGCGTGGCAGCGGAGATGGGACGCGGACACGGCGAGCATGGCGTTCATCAGGTGCGGTCGAGACAGGGCGAGAGAGACGACTGGGTCTGTCGCCACTCCGTCGAACATGTCTAGCTGGGCGAAGACGTGGTAAAAATGGCGGAGGAGAGTGAACCTTGGCGTCCCAAAGGGCGAGGCAGGTTGGTCTGCTTGAAGTTCTAGTGTTACAGTCGGCAGTGCTATTTGTTGTATCAGTTCTCCGTGAGCATGTAATGGTAGAGGACTAGTATCCTGCTTCTGCTTTCCCATGGATTTGGAGGAGGTGCCATTTGTGTCCTTGTAGATGCATTTTGTACCAGTTCGTAGGCAGCGTTTACATGCTGGCTTGGTCTCATCACACTATATTTCCGGCCCCAGAACATAGTTAGCCGATCGCAATTCACCTCTTTCAGGCCCGCCGTGGCCGGAGAAGCAGTCTCGGGTGGGTTTTGGGATCAACATAAAAGTACCTTGACTCTTTTCAGCTTGCAGCTGCCGCAGCCACCCCTGGACTTGGGATGTGTCTTTCTCTTCTTATACTGGCGTGTCTCGAACTTCTCATCGGCATCCTGCATCAACACCTGAAGACCCAAGACTGGTATGGTGAAGTCACGGGCCATTTTTGGTTCGGGATTCGAGACTGGGGGGTATATCCTGACCCTAATTCTCACGAGTATCAAGAGAAGAGTAGAGATGACGTCCCGAACCAGTCCATGAAGGGAATACGCGGAGTATTTAGCTTGCTTGTTACGGCCAATACGGCTCAGCCTTAAAGTAGGGGTGATCGGCCTCGGCTTGTGGCGTCAGTCTCGTTTTCCTCTTTGGGAATATTGTGAGGAGCAAGATGCATTAGCTTCATTGGAAAATATGGAGCTCAAGCACTTTGAAGCTATATTGGACTCTAGCAGGGCACAGATATCTCGTCAATCTAAGCACGATGATGGCAGCCTAGAGTGAGTGACGCGTTTGGGGCTCTCGTTTACTTGCCAGGGAAGACGATACGAAAGATGACGACGATAGAGAATGGAGTCAAATGAGCTGGGGAGATGTATGACTGACGATCACCATCCAAACCTCGCCCGACCTCGTTTTCCTTATTTAGCATTTTCCCCAGACTATATAGATGAGCCAAAAGACCTTGGAGAGAGTGATCCCTCGTAGAGTATCAATAAGCATTCTTCCATTCACGGGATTTCCCAACCCATGCTACCATGCTTCTGATTACCGTTTTCGTTACAGGCCTTGCTATTGTTGGCTCGGTAGCTCGCGTATGCCCAGACGGTCGAGGCGATCATAACGGCCTCGTCGATCTTGGGTACGCCCGCCATGTCCCAACTTACACCAACACCACAGCCTCCGGCCACAATGTGACCATATACAAAAACATCCGCTTCGCCAACCCGCCTACCGGCGACTTGCGCTTCCGCAGGGCCAACACGAATCTACCCCACGTGGACGGCGTGCAAAAGGGAGATGAGCCGCCCGGTAGCCGTGATTGCATCTCCTCTGCGCCAGCATACATTCCCTTTCCTGGAATCAATGGCACCACATGGGGCCATGAGGACTGCCTTTTCTTGGATGTGTACGTGCCCCAGGGTGTGAAGCCAGGTGACAACGTCCCAGTCCTCCATTTCTTCTACGGGAGCGCGTATAGTTTTGGGAGCAAGGAGTTTCTCTTCAGCCCAATGGGGCTGTTCGAGCACATGTTCGAGCAACATAAAGGAAGGTTCATTTTCGTTGCCAATAACTACAGGTAAGAGCGACCAAAAGAGGAACCGCTCGTATGGCACGCGCTTACCAATACGCGTAGGATGGGAGTTTCTGGGTTCTCCTACTTAGACGGGGAGGATACGGAAGCCAATGTTGGCCTATTTGATTGCCTTGCAGCTGCGAGATGGACTTCCAAGTTCATCCACAAGTTTGGAGGAGATAGGAGGCGTATCACGGCTGCGGGCCAGAGCGCCGGTGCAGGTATGCTTTACTACATGACTACTCTGGATGGGGGCAAAGGAGAATTGCCATTCCAGAAGGTATACATGGATCCTCTTCCGCGGAACAGTTGTTAAACATGATGGGCTAACTGCGACAGTTGTTCATATCCTCACCGGCAGCTCCTCCTCGGCGACGGGTCTCAGATCGTCAGCGAGAACAGTTTGACCTTCTGCTCAATGTGACAGATTGTGCCACTCTAGAGTGTGTGCGCTCACTTCCAGAACAGGCCATCTTGGACGCCAGCGAGAAGCTTGTGAACCAAATGCCATCCACTGGGGGCGGTGGTGTCCTAGGGCCTGTCATCGGATATGGCCCAGCGCCAGACGGCAAATCAATCCCCGATCTTCCTCTTGCGCAGTTCCATGCTGGTGAGTTTCATGAAGAGCTAGAAGGCATTATCATGGGCAGTATGGCGTATGAGGGGATGGGTACGTCGCATGATACCGACCAGCCAGAGTACTTCCCAACCATGGTGCGTCAAATCATGCCGAATGCTAGCGACGAGGTGGTCTCAACCATTCAAGCGCTGTACTATCGTCCCGAGACACCGGCACAGCTTGCGTGGGATTGGACGACTGATGCCATTTTCTCGTGCAACTCGTACAACCTCGCCAACGCCTTGCCAGGGAAGTCGAGGCGATATGTCATGTCCACTCCACCAGCCACCCACGGCCAGGACTTGTGGTGTAAGTTTCCATACCCCCTTGCGATTCAGCCCAGGACTGATCATCTTCCCACATTTAGATTTCTTCTATGTTGATGAAGAGCAAACACCTCTGGGTGAAGAGGGAGTGGGACTCGCTCGCGAATTCCAGACAAAGTTGCTGGACTTTGTGCACGGGAATGATGTCGCTTGGCCGCTGTATGGCTCAGACAAGAACATTTTCAACATCACTGATCGATTTGAGGAGGCAACCTGGGGGCCAGATCTGACGAAGCGATGCGACACCATTAATCGCTTTGTTTTGGACCCCGCCAATGGCGCTTAGAAGTAATCGCATACTTCAGGCTTACTCTAGGGAGATGTCGCATGATAGTTTTGACAATATAGTTCCTTCACCATGAAGACTTAGTAGATTGATATCTTTTCGTAACATGGTCCTACTATGTACGTAATCCCAAAGAGAAGGATATGGAGAAGCGATCATGAGGCACGGCTACAGAGGCCATGGCGACGGTTGCTGGAGGAATGGCAGGGTTAACAAGTGACTATCCTGGTCCTAAAGCGCCAGGGGCCAACTAGACATTAGTTGAGCAGTCTTTCATTCAGGTTCAGTTCATGAGGCTGTTCAAGCCTCGAGTGCCGACAGAATTCAGTCTAGAACTACAACTTCCGCGACTACACATTGGCCAGATCTAGTAGGAATTTATAGATATCCGCTTTGCAGTGATCGCAGAAAGGGAGGAAGAAATCAATAGTCTCCAAGTAAACAAAGCCAAGAAGGGTGACGAAGCAACGGCCCGCCAATCCCACTCTTTACCCCTGTCTCACCCACATCAAGCCTGCATTTTGGTGTTAATGCAGCCCGCTAGACACAAAAGACTCCACTACATGACCGGGATACCGGCTTTCATGTGCTTGAGGATGGTTTATTGCGTGGGACTGGGGCGATGAAATCAATCTTGGACGGCGGCCTCCAAAATCTGCTTTCCTGTATCAACTACATGCATGTGGCTGAAGCGGGCTTCCATTTCTTCCATAACGAATCCTTTTTTGCCATACTCAGTGTCCAGATCATCCGGCGGTCATCGATCCATCTTGTCTGACATGCTAGGTCTTGATAGGTAGTTGCAATCATTCCTGGAATTCCGATCTCTCAGCGGCACAGCTCTAGGAAATCCTGTTCCAACAACATAGGAAATCTCCTGAGCAGTCCTGGGAAACTATCCTCTCAGCGGACATACAAGACCCCTACCAAGGATTAGGGTGCCATGAAGCTCGGAACCCAGAATCGCTGTCCCAGCAGGCCTGCCTTTGTCCTCGTTGCGGTGATCGTCTTCCTGTCTACCGCTGTCGGTCTCACATATAGCAATTATTCGGATTCCCCACGGCTTACCCCAAGGTACGCTACAATCGTCTTCTGATTCATTCTTTTTCAACCTTGAGCACAACCCCTTGATCCGCCTTAGTTCATAAGCAACATTTAGCCCATCTGTTTTCCTCTCTACATTGTGATTAGTGTGTACGATTGGATGGTAAAACTGATCAAGCCAACAGCACTCACCTACAAAAACCGCTGGATAAGAGTGTGCTAAAAGGCACAAAAGAAGAACGCGATGCACTACGGCAGGAGTTCATAGAGAAAACCTTGAGCTCTCACATGAAGGTGGACAGTCCCAATTATGATGCAAACGGGGAACTCGAGTCGAAACTTTCCACAGACCCAAAATGGTCCAAAGCAATGGGAAACAACCTATGCATTATTGACCTTGATAACCGCGCCTTCACCGACCCTTACCAGATTTTTGGCCCCAAATTGATGAGTTGGGATCATCAGAAGGAGGTCCATGGGCTCTCGGTCGGGTTTCTTAACCACTGGCTTTATGGTAAGATCCTATTTTTTCCCCTCTTCGTCGTCATCTTCGACTTAATCATCCCATGCTGACGTGCTCCAGCAAAAATCCACGGCTACAAGTACTATTACGTGCAGGTCGATTCATTCAAAGATCGGCGAGCATCGTGGAAGAAGCCTTCCGTGATTAGCGAAATCCTCAAAAATCACGAGACATGCATCTACCTCGACTCGGACGCCATTTTCGACCGCCTCGACCTGCCGTTCGAGTGGCTGATGAACTACTGGGACATCCACCCCAAGACCAACTCGCTGGCCATGGCATCCGACCCGGACCTGAGCCACAACAGGGACAAGTTCGGCAAGCTCTACCTCAACACCGGCTTCATCGTCGCCCAGAACAACAAGAAGACGTACGAGATCCTCAAGGCCTGGGAGGTCTGCCCCGACGACGGAGGGGAGCACCCGGGGTGCACCAGGTGGCGCGTTAACATGCCCGGAAGCCCCACGGACCAGGGCGGCTTCGGCAACTTCATCCGCTACGACTACGCGGGGGATATCAAGGAGCTTCCGTGCTCGGAGGCGAACGGGTTCCCCCAGAGCCGGACCAACTGCCAGGGCAAGTTCATCAAGCACCTGTGGACCGGCAAGGACCGGGGGATGAAGTTCTTCGTCGAGAAGCAGATTCCCGGGAACCTCCTGGAGCTGTTCCACGAGCAGTTCTCGGACGAGAAGGGCAGCTTCTTCCTGGAGGAGAAGCAGCTCATGGCTGGAAGCGGTCAGGGGAAGAGGACCAGGTCTGCATCATACAGGGCTTGAGTCTTTTAAAGATGGAGCAACTACCCCTGCTCTGTTGATTGGGGGAATCGTTTGGTTTCTCGCACCGCGTTGATCTTTCGAAAATAAGACACTATCCACTGGCCTCCATTGGCAGCGTCGGGTCGCATATTTTGGGATGGCGTTACATAGATGATCGGCTGGGTCAGCTTCTTAGTAGGAAGCTTAACAGCCCGGCCACTTTTTGAAGGCATTTGGTTTTGGCTTGCGTTTAGGATAGGGCATTAGCGTCATGTTTTGCTGGTTCGATTGTAAATTTGGGCATTTTCAAGGCAGGCTGTACATAATAGAATCCATGCGCATAATTTTCCTGATAAAAGGTGACTTGCAATTGAACCCATGGCTGTGGGAGAATTGCCATTTGAGATAGCCATCACATGACAAGAATTAGGCAACTGAACAACCCAAATTTCCAGGGAATGCACAACAATATCTCAGCTTGAAATCTCTGTTCTTTAAAAGATTCTCTTCTAGTATCTATGGGCCATGTTTTCCCCAAGCCGTCTATATCCCGCTACTTCATCATAGAGAAACGCCAGTGTCTTCTATGGCTCAAGAAAATGAATTCGCTACGACCAACCAAGATCAATACTTTTTTTCCCGACCTGTACGCCGAGACCTGCAAGAAAACACAACCTCTCAAGCTTCCTCATCCGCCCAAACCACGATGTTCTCTGGACAGTCAGGCAGATCGGCGAAAAAAGCCGTGATAGTCTTCTCACTATAACGCAGGCTAAAGTGTGTCAACACAAACGTCGTCTTGGGCCATTTCCGGATAACTTTCTCCAGGTCGGGCCAGTAGGTGTGCTTCGTCTTGATGGCCTGCTCCCTGTGCTCCTCGAGGAGGAAGCTGCACTCCGTTATCACCACGGGTATGCCGTTGCGCAACCACTCCGGCTCCGAGGCGAGAGTCTCTGCCGTCGTGTCACCCAGGAATGCGAACATCGGGGTGGTGTGTGGTTCGGTGATCTCCACCCCCGATAATCTTAGCTTCTTGAGCTCTGGTCCCTCGACGGATGCGTATTCGGGCTTGAGACGGTTCGTCGTGGTATTGAAGACATATCCAACGCAGGGGACGCTGTGGTCGCAGTCGAACACAGTGGCGGTGATTCCCTTGAGACGCCGGAGCGGCACGACATCCCCGTGCCGGACTCCATGGGTGTGGTGCGTATTCAGGTAGGCAGCCTCGCCCGGCGTCCGCTCCCTATCATCGGGCTCACACACATTCGAGGTGTGCCCGTTCATTTCCATACCATACTCCTCCGCATCTTCCGTCTGGATAAGACCTCCCAGGTTGAGCATCGTGTTGGAGAGGATGAAATCGTTAAAGACCCTCTTCATGCCCGCCGGGCAAAAGATGTCCGGTGGATCTTCCCGCTTCACAAAGGCCGGCGACAGCAGCGTGTGGTCGCTGTGGCCGTGTGTGAGGAATACATGCTTGGGGCGGTGGCGGTTGACGACCAGGCCGGCGTCGAGCAGAAGGTTGAGCTGGGGGATGACGAACGAGGTGTGCCAGGCTGCGCGGGAGCGGCCCGTGAGGACGTACTGGTTGAACGGCTTGGGGAATCGCCACTCGAGGACGTCTGAGCGGGTCGACTGGGGTAGAGGCGTTGCAAAAGAAGCCTTTTTATCCTTTGGTTTGGACATGGTGATATCAGTGCTGGATCTGTGGGATTTGAAGAGATGGTCTTCCGAGCATGAAGCTCAATTCGAGATGATGCACTTTAGTCCGGCTACTTCATCCAAATTCGTGTTTCACGACGGGCTGGCATAATAAATATAGATGATCGCAAGCATTTGGTCGGTATTATCTATCCCTGTCCATCTGGTAGATGCTGCACGGTTGTGTATTGCAAGAAGGCGCTACAGGCGGTATGACTCTTTGCCGCAAAGCCTCACCCAGAATTTCAACCTTGATTGAAGCTAAAGCCCCACTCTCCACAACTTCTCCTCCCACCCAGCAAGCAAGTGCTCAGCCAACAAGGCTTATTCTGTATTGAATGCACTTCCATTGTCATGCCGCTTGGTGGTGCATTATGAGTCACTCGCAAAAGTGAGAAACTCATTCTTTTCAATTGGGAGCGGCTATAGTCCTAGCTAGATCACATACTCTCTGATAGACACTTGGATGATTTATTCTTGTCAATGCGCAGCGTCTCAATGTAAACGAGAAAAATTTGTGGAGAAAGGCAAGTTCTAGATCATATTATGAGCGTGCCGACATGCTATCAATGGGTTTCAACTCTTGTTATCCCCGTGAGAAGGCTCCCCTAAACAATAATTTGGTTGTAGTCCGAGTCCAGGTAGTACCAGTTGTCATACTCCGATGGTCTCGCAGCGGCGGGAAGGATGTTGGACTTGGCAGGGATGTTGAAAGCCTCGGTGGCCTCGCTGCTCTTGATGTAGGACTTGCAGTAGCGGGCGTTGGAGGTCTGGTTGATGGCGATCTTGTTCTTCTCGTGTTCGCCCTTGCCCTTGACGAGATCCTGCCAGAAGCCGTGGCTCTCAGCGATGACGTCCTGCATGGTGGCGGCATCCTTGTATTCACCACCCACGATGGTGTTGATTCCATCACCCTTGATAACCTTGTAGTACTTCGCACCCGTGAGGGTATCAGTTAGCATTTATCATATCAAGCCCTGGCAGAGAAGCTTACAATGAACCACTCGTGGAATTGCTGGCGCAGGCTAGGGCGGTACTTGTCAAGGTCGTTGACAGCTACAAGCAAGGTCAGCGTTGCCTACTCCTTGCGGTATGAGTGGGAAAACACCTACTGTTCACGTGCTTGGCAAGAGGGTCATTAACATCAATGGCGATGACCTTCCAGTCGGTGGTTTCCTCCTGTACATCACATTAGTAACTATTCGATCATGAAAGAAAAACCGGATGGTACTCGCATCAATCATGGGCAGTCCACCAAGAACCTTGACCTGTCTAATTTCTCCAACAGCAGCAGGTCTATCGCAAGGGCATCCATTAGTTAGCTTACTAGGCCACTTGGCGTTTTGAAGGAGGAGATAGATTCTTACGGGAGGCTGCTGATCTCAAAAATATCAATAGGATCATTGTCACCAACATAGCCAGTCAGGTTGTGTTTGTGGTTAGGGCTCTCCCACGTTTGGGGAATGGAGCCATAGTTGAAGGGGTATGTCTTGTGAGGCCAGACGGAGTAGACAAATCGAGGCTGCTTCTTCTTATCGTCATGGAAGATTGGGTCTTTTCTTTCAGTTAGTTGGATGTTCTTTCTTACAAGAAGACGTTAGGCAACCATACTTAGTGGCTCATCACGCTTAGTCTCAATCTTGCCATCGGTCCATCGAGGAATCTCGGTATAGAAGTTGATAATGGACTTGTCCTCGGAGTTGGGGTAGAGAGGAATATCGTGCCAGAAAGAGATTGGGTTGCCATCCTTCTCGAGCCAAACACGCCAGTCCTATATGCAGGTTTGGTCAATCAATTGGAGGTTCTTCTTGGCATAGATGGCTCTTGGCTTATCGCCATTGCTTTCCACCTTGTCCTGGGAGCTTGGGAACAAAATGAATCTACAATCGATCAACTTACAAGGGTGTTTCGAGCTCCAACCTCTCGCAGGGAGACTGCGCTGTAGTCGAAATCGGTGTCATTTCGGACGACCAGACCGGCGAGGGCAGCAGCGGGAGCGACTGCCAACAGGCGCAGAAGAGTGGTGGCGGAAATCATCTTTGGACTTGATGTGGCGAGAAGGATTTGGAAACCAAAGAACGTGTGAGCAGTGACTGCTTGATTCGAACGCAGCTGTCCAAAAGAGGGCAGCTGAGCAGTTAAATACCTAACGAGACAGCCGAAGAGTAGACGCAATTGTCTACTTATCGAGCTGCCTGATTGAGCATGGCCCATGCTTGGTATGGGCGTCCTCCATCATATCATCCTCCCGCAGGCCAATCTATCGATCGCTAAATCGGGGAAGTCTTGTCTAGGTTGCTGCGACAGTGCATCCGAGACGGGTGGTAGGCTCCCAGCTGGTGTGCAGTCGTAGCGTTGGTGGAGCGGGATCCAAGTGAAGCTGGTGGGGATTTGGAGAATTGAACTGGAGACAAGCCGCCAAGCTTCAGGGCCTTCAGCGGGTTCGCCCCAGCGCCCCGCCACTATATCCCGGCAGGGCGAAGTGATCCTAGGCAGGGCAAACCAATGATGGCCCAACACTCCGGGCACGTGTTTTTCTAGAAGACATATCGATCTCTCTTCCATCCATCGCAATGCAGCCCATGAGTTAATTACAATTGACGTAGGCCATATGGCACGTGGGGGGTATGATCAACCTTGTTCATCAACGTAGCATCCGCGTCTGCTGCTTGTTGCGGCACTGAGCTGGCCTCAACCCAGTAATGTGTCGTAAGACCAACTTATTGATGAATGGGCACCAAGAGCGACGTCGGAAGGAACCCAGAAGGAGACAATATTGCTTTGATATATCGATGCCGCGGCAGCAATACCGTCTAATTCCCATATTCCCGAACATCCGAGCCACTTGCCTACTTAAGGCTCCTTCTATGGCAGCGAATAGTGGTGATCGAAGCACGTGTGTAGATGGCGACGCAGCCCTTGTTGAAATAAGCAGGAGGTAATCTTACTTAGCCGTCGGTTTGCTTAGCCGTTGCGTCAGCGAGGAAATAGCGGCAAGCTACCGAAGCCTGTAAGGCCTCTTAGGGACATGACCGTTCAGATCGTGAACCTAAATGAAATTAACTCTAAAAAGTATTGGCAGAGGTTATTTTGGATTGCTGCTTGTTCCAACCCAAAAAGCCTACCGTCTAGGTACATATGGTGACTGGGGATCACATTTGGGCGGCCAAAGGTCAATTCACCTCAAATTACCATGTGAGCCTGTAAGGCTGTGAGCCCACTGTAACCGCCCATTGAACCCCTAAATCGCCCAGTTTGTGACCCCTGAGGCTCCTCCTCCCACTGCAGTGACCTTCTCTTGGCACGATAGCCTCTTGGATAACTTTCATGGATTGTTATTGGATCTGCCTATCAGAGATTTGGTGAGGCTTCCTGTTAGTGTAAAGCTAACTGGACATAGTTTCCGAATCTACTGTCTTATCAATTTCTGCCCCTCGAGAGAGGATTGTCCCCCATCCGAGAGAGCTCCATTCCGATGGATTCTCGCATGCTTCCACATAATGCTTGAGCGCCAGCACCAACTGGGCTGCCCATCTCTCGTAGCTGACGAGTCCACAGCCTGTCGCGAGCGGCGTCATGAGCAGGCTCGTAATCTCCGTCTCTCCCTCAGCAGCTCGTCCTTCACGAACGTCGCGGTTGTGATTGTCCACCGCACATAAAAGGCTCCAGATGCACTCGTACACGATCTCTCGATCCCACCGCACGTCCATCGGGACCCTCATGGTAGGGCATAGGGCCACATACTTAGTATCCCACTGGTTATTGGACCTGGGGTGGAACTCGTCAGGGATGCGTACGACCGTGCAAGTTCCCGGCGGAGCGAAACCTCGCCATCGTCGGTAGAGCACCTCCTGCGTCGCCCTGGTCAGGGCGTGGTAGTCGTCCCCGGGGGCAAACGCACACGAGATGGCGTCGTCAAAGGCCCCGTCGAGCCTCCCGTACGAGTTGGCGGGGGAGACGACGGCGTCGAACTTGACCGACGCGGGGAGCTTCTCGAACGAGTAGTAGTGGATGCTGTAGTTCACGGCGTCGGGCAAGGGGTTCTCCGCCGCCGCGGCCTCGAAGGTATCCCCAAACCTCCTGTACATGGACAGCAGGTGGATGTGCGGGAGTCGGACGGAATTTGGGGTCGCCATGATTCACAAACGACGGGATGGCTTTGTGAAGAACTTTTCTTGATCGCCGGCAATGCGGGGTCGAGAAGGTTGCTCAGGCAGGCAGCAGCTCTAGACATTTGCATTGCGTCGTGTTACGCGCATTTGCGGTGCACGATGGTATGCTTATTGACCGACCCATGTAAGCGTTAAGAGGGGCCGGGAAACCAGTCCAGAATGCCCAGAAACATTCGGTTCAGGATGGGCTTACCTTTTTTATTACTGTCATCATCGGCTGGAGTCTCATCACGATTTACTATTAGGATCAAAATCAGTTTTCAAGTCCTGCAAATCGATAGGGATTGGATTCTTTGAGCTCCTGCTATAATCATGTGTCACCATAGTATATTAATTGGCCAATTCCCGGGCCGATCTTGGTCACAGCCCTTTCCGCACAACCATTGTATCAGAAACCTAAGACTCGTTGTTATTCGTGTTCTCTTGGCTCTGAGTTTTCACACAACTTTTTTTCTCAAACAGCAAAAGACGAGATTGGGGGGGGAACATAGGCCATGCAAAAGCAAGGCCACTCGGTGTCGGTCATTGCAGCAAGTATGGGAGTTGTCGAGCGTGGTCCCCCTTAGATACCTGTGCAATAATCATCGATGCTGAAGCGTCGAGAGTTGTTGTTGGCCCCTGTGGGCTTCTTCTTGTCTTCGGGCTTTGGCGACTCGTCCAGCTCCAGATTAAAGATCTCGGGGGTAGAAAGACGACTTGGACTTGGTTCAACCGCGATTCCAGGAAATTCAAGCGTGTGGACACTCACACCGTCAACGAAAAGCTCGGCACCCAGGAGCCAGACGGCACCCGAGGCTTCCTCACGGAACCGAAGATCATGGATGTCGAAAACCCAGTGATTCTTCTTCTTGATTCCCATAATCTCAGTAGAGCCGTAGATAATGTCTGCCGGATGGCCTTCAAACTTTATAGATTTGTTAAAGTTTCGGTGTAGGACACCGATGCTGACTCGAGCTACGCCTGGATAATGCTCGACATTAGGCAACGGCCAATACTCAAGCTGAGGCTTTGGGCGGAGAGCTTCTTCCGCATGTGTCTCCGATGGAGGAGATTGATCCCACGTAAGACCCATGATTGGCAAGTGACGATTGGATTCTTGACGAGGCTGGTTGGGATTTGCGTCGGAAGTCTTTGAGTGAGATGTGGCTAGAAGGTCTGGTTGTGCGATGCTGGATGAAGACAAATCCAAGGGCGACAGCCGAATTATATGCTGCATTCTGGGCAATTCGAAGACGCTGATTTAGCATCTGGCATTGACTTGATGTTCGCTTCAATAGTCACAGGACTGTTTCGGTCAGGTCTCTATTCACTGCGAGCTCACCCCCATTGTCTATGATTCAGAGACTTCATAATGGGCCTCCCCTCACCAATGAAAATTTTCGTCAACAATAAGAAACAAAACGGCATAGACGGTGCAACAATATTGCATTTCGGGTCGAAATCCGTGAAAGTTACCAAGCTGCGGTGATTAGACGGTGGCCTTTGTCTTTCTCAGTACGTGAAACCCTTTGCCCCCTTTTTCATAATGCCGGAATCGGCGTGATCGGGATCTCTGATGGGATCAAGCCTACATACTGCCGTAACAGCTGTGCAATAACCAATGCGGACATCCGCCTGTGATCAGAAACTTCTGTGTCTCCAACCCAGATTGAGATATGCCCGCAGCATGTGCTCCCTTTTCTTTGCCAGTCGGACTATCAATGGATTTCTCTTATCGTATCTCCCGAGTCTCGACTTTATGCACTGCTTCCTTTTCTTCTTAGGTAAATGTAACAAGTATTCCAGCTCATAAATCTAGATTGAAACAGAGCTCATGAGCATCTACCCGTATTGTAAAGACACAGTAGACGTGACACAGACCCAAAAAAAAGATCTTCAAACAATGCTAAGACCAAATTTCAGCGAGATTGAAAAATACTTCATTCAATCCAATGCCAGCAGGGGCCAGTCGCGTATGCAGCAATGTCTGATCAAAACCAGGTGAGCAACGCGAGATGTTGAAGAGCCAACGTTGTGAAGCAACCGAACATTGATCATCCAAGAAGAATGAAATATTTCAAGAGGTGGCCCCATATTTACCAATGCGCCCCTGAATCTTTTGATCTGGCAGTTAACAACTCATCTTGACCAAATAACTTGCTGAAAGGGCAGTTGTCCAAGGACAGGCATAGGGTATGTCAAGTTTAGTTGGTGTAGAAAAGAATGATGCGGAAACCGGAGAAATACCTAGTCCCAAGAGGGGCAGTGGGTTCTAGAGGTATCTTAGTACTTCTTGGATGTACTGCGGGGTACAGGTTTTCCTGTGCTGTGGGTCAAAACAACCCCTCCAAAATCATCAATCAGTCATTCACGCCACTCCTTGGCTCGAAAACACTGCATCACGAAAAAAATCAACCTACCAAAATTTCGATCTAGAGAAGTCATGAGCGGTGTTGAGCTCGACAAGCTTGCTGAGGCCTTTGCTGCCGCGGACTTCAAGTCCCTGGAGCCCCTCCTCCTCCAGCTCGAGAAGCACTTGACCCTGCGAACCTACCTGAACGGATACGAACTGTCGGCCGTCGATAAGGATGTCTGGTCAGCAATTCGCAAGAGCAAGGTGGCCATGGGCCTTGCACGGAAGGGAACTTTCGCCAGTGTCACCCGTTGGTTCAACTACATCGAGGCTGCCCACCCCGAGGTGAAGGAGGCTGCTGTCGGTGGCCCCAAGAAGAACACCGGTGCCAACTACAACATTGGACTGACCAACACTGAGGCCGGTGTTGTCACCAGATTCCCTCCTGAGCCTTCGTAAGTTTCCCACGAATCTATGGCTCTCGCTCACAGCTGGCTAACAATGTGCCATAGAGGTTACCTTCACATTGGCCATGCCAAGGCTGCCCTCCTCAACGATTATTTCGCAAACGAGGCTTTCAATGGAAAGCTGATCGTTCGATTCGACGACACAAATCCATCCAAAGAAAAGCAGGAATACGAGGATTCAATTGTAGAGGATGTGAAGCTTCTCGGCATCAAGATCGACCGCATCACCCATACCAGTGACTATTTCCAGGAACTCTACGACACCGCCGAGAAAATGATCCGTGCCGGAAAAGCCTACGCCGACGACACTGACCCCGAGATCCAGAAGAAGGACCGCATGAACCGCCTTCCTAGCGCTCGCCGAGACCGCCCTGCAGAGGAGTCCCTGGCCATCTTTAAGGAGATGAAGGAGGGAACCGAGCTTGGAAGGAAACATTGCATCCGAGCTCGCATCGCTTTCGACTCCAGCAACGGCTCTTTGCGAGACCCTGTCATTTACCGATTCCCCAACTTCCAGGACAAAGAGCCTGCACCACACCATCGCACTGGGTGGACATGGAACATCTACCCCACATACGACTTCGCCTGCCCCGTCGTAGACAGTCTCGAGGGCGTGACCCATGCCCTGCGTACTACCGAGTACGCTGACCGAAACGAGCAGTACCACTGGTTCCTCAACGCTCTGGATATCCGAAGAGTGAACCTGTGGGAGTTCGCCCGTATCAACTTCATCAAGACCTTCCTTTCCAAGCGTAAGCTGACCAAGGTTGTCGAGAGCGGCAAGGTTTCTGGGTGGGATGACCCTCGTATGCCTACTGTCCGTGGTATCATCCGACGAGGTCTGACTGTTCCCGCCCTCCGCGAGTTTATGCTTAAGCAAGGCCCCAGCCGTAACATCGTCACAATGGACTGGACCACGATCTGGACTCTCAACAAGAAGATGCTCGACCCCATTGTACCGCGATTCAATGCGGTGGATAAGAAGGATGCCGTTCTGGCAACTATTGAGGGTGGCCCAGAGACTCCTTATTACGAGGAGCGACCCAAGCACCCCAAGAACCCCTCAGTCGGTAACAAGCAGGTTCGGTTCGCCAACAAGGTCTGGATGGACCAGGCCGATGTCGCAGCCCTGGAGCTTGGCGAGGAGTTCACTCTCATGGCATGGGGTAATGCCATTGTCAAGGGACTTGACAAGAGCACCACCCCGATCAAGGAGCTCCAGCTCCAGCTGCACCTCGAGGGTGATTTCAAGACCACCAAGCAGAAGATGACCTGGCTTTCCGAGAACGAGGGCAAGCTCGTCGAGGCTGAGCTCTGGGACTTTGACTACCTTATCACCAAGGACACCCTGGACAAGGACGACGACTTCGAGGCCTGCCTAAACCCCAACACCGCAACCGTTGTCGAGGCGATCTGCGACCCTGGAGTCGGTGAGCTCAAGGAAGGCGATTTCCTCCAGCTCGAGCGCAAGGGCTACTTCCGCGTGGACAAGGCCGCGGGACAGGGCCCCAACGGCAAGGCAATCCTGTTCCAGGTGCCCTCCGGAAGCGGAAAATAGAGTGAATAAAGTCAAATAGTTTTGCTACGAGGGATGAACAAGGGAAATACAAAAACATATATTCTTTTCTAGCGCTAGCTAGGCCGGGTCTCAAGGTTATCGTACTATAAGGGGTGCATGAATTGTTAATGTAGACAATGACAACCATCACGCATCAGAAGTAACTCGCTGTGTCTGGTATCTTTTCCAAATCTTGAAGTGAAGAGACTTATTTACATATGCCATATAAATGACTACGCCTCAAAGTATGCGCAAGAGGCCAACTGTTACACCCCAATTGAAATCGTATCACAGATGCATCCGACTATCCAATCCTTTACGGCGCAGCCGTCGCAGCAGCCAGGACGCTGGACACGCTCGTCCACGCCGGCTTCTTAGCCAGGTTGTCATCATAAAGCAGCGCGGCGCCCTGCCCGGGGAACGTATCCGGGATCCAGCTGTACTTGTCCGTGACGCCCCAGACGGTGACGCCGACGCAGCCGTCCACGTCGAGGCACGAGCCCACCACGTTCGCGAAGTCGTTGCCCTGCGTCACCAGCGCGCTGTCGGAGGGCGGCAGGGATGAGTGCCGGATGTCCAACTCGGTGTAGGCGACCTCGAGGCCGAGGGCCGTGAAGCGGCGCAGGGCCGTGGCGAGGGAGGACCGCGAGGGGGTGGACCCGACGATGAGGTGGCCCTGGAAGCCGACGCCGTCGATGGGGGCGCCGGCGTTCTGGATGATCTGGGCGGCTTCGAAGACGCGGTCTGTCTTGGCGCCGTTGTACTCGAGGTTATAGTCGTTCAGATATCTGGAGAAGAGAAGTCAGCACAAAAGGTTGGCCAAGTAGGGATCCTTGAGGGGGGACCGGCGTACAGTTTGGCGGAGGGATCCGCGGCTTTGGCGGCGTTGAAGGAGATGGCGAGGAAGTCGGTCCCCATGGTGTCGTAGAAGACGCTGCTTCGCCAGTTGCCGCTGTCGTCGGCCGCCTCGTTGACGACGTCCCAGTGGTGGCAGGCGCCGGCGTAGTGCCCAACCACGTTTGCAATGTGGGTTTCGATGATGCTTTGTAGGTCGCTGTATGAGAACCCGCCGCTTGAGACTTGATATGCCGTGTCAGCTCCTTGATCACTTGGTGGTAGATTTCTGGCAAAGGCTTCACATACCCCAGTTGGGTAGCTGGCTGTGCCAGGTTAGAGTATGGCAACGAAGGATCTGGCCATTGGCCGAAGCAATCCCCGGAACGATATCGCCAGAGGTGTAGCTGAACTGCCCCCGACTGGGCTCAGTGCTGTCCCATTTCTGACCGTTTTCAGGTGTTAATTGTCCGAATTCACTGCTGTCGGTGCCAAGGGATATATATGCTGAATCACTGGTGTGGCCCTCTCCAAGAGCAGTGCCGAAGAACTCGAGTCCAGCCTTGACAGCGAGGTCGTGAAGTTGACCCGAAGCGGCCGATGTCACCGTCAGGAGACTGAGAAATGTCCGTGGTGAATACATGTTGATCATCCAATGTCTGGTGGACCGTCGGAGGTAGAATCAATTGGAAGTGTATAGAGGTCAATCCTGGACTCTTTATACATCTTGACTCCCCGCTTCACGTATCCTAAACAATCGTGGAGGAAGATCTCCCTTGATCGGCCTCAGACTGCCTGAATGAAGGTTCGGAAACGTGGTGACGGGCCGAGGTTCCTATTACCGTGTCGCATAGCCCCGGATTTCACTGTAGGCTAAATGCATCGTGGTCCAGTTTCTTGTGTTTCAGATGAATATTCAGGTACAAGCCGGTCATGATCGTCGTCATCATACCTGACACATTGGCATCTGTCTCCAGGAAGGGCAAGATCAGCAAAGCTTGATCCAAGAAGCGCCTCCAAGGCTAATATGATATTTCGGTCTTCAGCCTGAATACGTTCCGGGCTCTCAGGGTAGTGTATTCGAGCTCAGCTTTGTTTGCGGATCGTCTTTATTTAAACCACCATGACGATCATTTCCGAGCCCAATCTCCAAGCACCATCTCCCGCGGGTAATTCCAAGGTTTCTCCTCATTGAGGCGTTTTCCTACTCAGACACCAGCCCTGGCGAAAATCGTCGGGGCCTCATAGGATCCGCATCACGGTTCTTCGTCTTCCGTGGATCACGCCTCTAAATGCCCCAACAATAATATCCTTGGTCGTGCCGTTACTCGTTGTAACCAGGCCTAGCAATGAAATACGTGATGTAGTTCGCCAACGTATTGGGTCCCGTTCCGCGCAAGGTCGTTTCTTATGTTCAAGTCAAATTCATCACTTGAGCTTCATATCATCTCGGCCGGCCGGTCAAGGGGTAAAGGACTTTTAATCTAACCAATAAAAGCCTGGGTTCTCCAGACATTATATAACACAGGGATTTTGGAGTCTAAAGCGCCGAGTGGGAGCCAAAAAGCGTCACCTAAGGGCAAGTCCCTAAATAAACCCAACATGTCTAGTCTTGTTGAACATCCTATACCAAACTGAAGGCAAGGTCCTCCTATGTGATTGTATCCTCTCGTGGTTGACCCAAAAATCAAAAAAATAATGGCATCCCGAAAAAATGCATTCGTCCCAGCCCAACTCCAGGCTGTCCAAAGATCATACAGTTTCGTAACATCATGGGGTATCGTAGTAATAAGGTATAGTAAAGTGTAGGAAAATTTGTGTTGGCGCATGCAGATCACCACCGAGGTGCGTTTATGATTAAGCCCATGAGACAGCCTGATATCAGGGCTGTCACGGGGACTGTGATGATCCAGCCGAAGTAGATCCAAGCCACAAGCTTGGGATTGATGCACTTCCAGTCTCCATTCGCCAGGCCGACGCCTACGGTAGCGCCGGTGATGCACTGGGTCGTCGAGACGGGCAGTGACAATCTAGTCGCCATGAGGACCGTGATGGCGCTGGACAGCTCCATGCAGAATCCGCGACTTGGGGAGATAAGCGTCAAACGGTTGCCCAGGGTTCTCATGACATGATAGCCATATGTCAATAGGCCGAGCACGATAGCGCCGCCACCCATGCAGAGGATCCAGATCGGCACATTCACCATGTCATCGACCTTTCCAGACCGCCATATCTCATATGCCGTTGCGAATGGTGCGATGGCGTTGGCGACGTCATTGGCTCCATGTGTAAATGAGGCAGCAGCTGCGGTCAGGATCTGGAGTGTCGAGTACATGAACTCGACCCGATTATCGTAGTGAGTAGCTCGGGCGTGCATGTCTTCTAGATCCCACTTGAGGACAAGATTGCGCTTCTGCATGCTAATGACGTCTTGTTCGATTCCTCGAAGTAACAGCCTATTCACTCTCCATCCCAAAACTGCCCAACTATTCCACGGGCCAGCGGGTCGCGGAGGGATGAAATTATCGGCATCGTTTTTACAGACTTCGACCGGGGGAGTAGGCGGTCGTTCTTCCGGGATAGCAGGCGGAGGGAGGTGCAGCTCGTCTGGTCCGTCGTCCTTGGTCAACTCGGCTGGTTGTTCTCCATTTGGTGTCTGTATAGACTGTAAGAGGGACTGGGAGGCCCGCAACGATGCTAGCTCCTCGGCGGTAAGATAGCCACGGTAGTAGTCCTTGATTTTGGGCTTGACATAACCAAAAGGCGTAGGTGGCGGTGGCGGGCGATTGAAGATCATGGGCCCCAGAAAGGCGTGATACCATCGCAAGGTCCAATCCTCCCGAAAAATTCGCACATATAAGTAGGGTAGTATAAAGCATGCTTGTAATGCGGCCACGCCTCCGGCGGCACAGAAGATAGCAATGAGGATGATGTTTGTCGGTGTTTCTACCTCCCTCTCGGATCCTTTCCAAACGATTAACACTTTCGACTAGTTAGACCTTACTCAAGCGAGCATTCATAACGGTGAGGTGAACACATACTGACGATACACCCGACGGTTAGAAATGTGAAGGCGGGGATTGAGTAAAACGCCCTCATGACCGCCTTTGGGGTGGTAAGAACGAACTTCTTCGTCATGAAGAACATGAAGGCCCCGAAAAGTCCAGCTATACCTGGCGAAATTACCCAGGCAGCAAAGACCTGGGGAACACCCCTCCATCCCCAGTGAATCTTGTCGATGCCTACCGAGGCCGTGGCCGCACCCACAATCCCTCCGACGATGGAATGCGTCGTAGATATAGGCATCCCATGTCTTGTCGCAAACGTGAGGAAGAGAGATGATGCAATAATCGCACACATCATGGCCAGGAGAAGAACCGCCGGGGCGTCGTCGAAGAGGTGAGGGTCTATGATCTGCGTCCGGATGGTGTGGGCTACTCTGTCTCCTACCGCAATGCTACCGCTGAATTCGCAAATCGAGGCAATTGCCATCGCCTGCTTCAAGGTGAGGGATCTGGAAGAGACCGACGTCGCGAAGGAGTTGGCGACATCGTTGGCACCTGGGGTCTGTCAGGTTCCCGTGCCTGCAGTTCAGCAGCAGTAGATTCTTACCAATATTCCAGGCATCAAGGAAGGCGAAGATAGTTGATACAGCAAAAATGTAATCGTATTGATGAAGAGTCGGCATAGTGCAGCAGCCTCGACGGGGCCATTCCTCCGTCGTCGAGAGCCAGCTGTATAGGATTCCAGAGCAGGGTATCTCTTGCAGGGAGTTTCGTGATGTGGCGCGCGAGCGGTGACAATGAGTCGGGTCCAGTGTCAGGGCTGGTCCTTGTCCATCATGAGGTCAATATCAGACAGAGCGATAAAGTGGTAGCAGCGTCACGATAATGGAAGTGGGATGCGAGAGATCAGTCGACCGGGAGCCAACTACCTTAAAGAAAGGGCTGTCAGCCCGATGTGAAGTTGAAAAGCCGAAGTGGCAAGGGTGGTGCTCAAAGGAGACCACACCAACGTCCCACGATCTAGGCAGGGCGTGATCGATAGTCGCTCCACCACATCCGAGTCCTTCAAGCTTGGGAGCGGCAGGGTCTACCCGACAAAACGCCCTAGTGGTCTACTCGAGGATCGGCCTGGTGCCTTTTACACAGCTCTACAATGGCTGGATGCAGGCGAAGCAGCTATCTTCGGCCGTCAGCCCCAGGTTGAGGCCATCCCATCGGCATAAACTCTGAGACAGTGTGATATTTTTGGCATGAGCATCTCATCCGTCAGGATACTACCATAAGCCATCCAACCAGCAGAGAGGCTGAGACGGAACATTCGTGTATGTAAGTCTGCACATGTCGACGGCGGAACGTTGGGGGATTCTCCATTAATCGGGGTTTGGCTGATGCGTCGGCCGTGATGAGGGGCCAATGGCGTTGCCGGACTTGAGCACGGGCTCGAGCGATCCACGGCCAGACCCCCGTCCCGTCAATCTCTACCAGCACAGACGACGGCAGCGGCGTGCCAACCCGCTGCTTGGAGGAAAATCCCAGCCAATCGCAACGTTGATCTTACGCTCAAGGCTCATTCCTCGTTCCTCTGGCTGTCCTCCCGCTGTATCACACATCCGATGCCACCGCACTGGTGGCTCGCCTACCCAGTTAGAAGCCAGCTCGCCTGCCCGTGACGGTTTCTGGCTCCCAATGTCCTCTTCAGCCTTGGCTGACGACTGCAACCGCCAAGCATGAACCAACACGGGCAGAATGGGCAGATGGGAGCTGACAGGATGAAGCCACTCGGGTCCTATGTTGTCAAAGCAGAGACGAGGCACGTGGGCAGGTGATTAGCTTGACGCCTGGCAATTTGCAGAAGCGAGAGACCACATCCACGTGCCCTCGTTTTGAGTATCCTCCACAGCACAACCGATTACGTGTGCGGCTCTGAACTATTCGTGATCGTGGAGCGGCAGTGCCTGGCCATCCGAGACGCTAGATGGACCACGGTCCTCTTGGTCCAATGCCCGAAGGCTGCCTTGAGCCCGGCATCCCGCCCGGTGTATAAGAAAAAAGTGACTTACATCCGATCTTGACTCAACGCATGCCGCGATGTAACAAAGGATGCGCAAATGGGGACCCATTATACAGGCTCTGAAACCCCCTGGTTTGAGACGCCAGGCCCATCGTCAAGCTACGGTGAATCTACTTATACTACGCCGATATCATAGCCCATCAGCTACCCTAGAGCAGGGGCTATAGTTTATCCGATGACGCCTTTTAGTCAGCGGATCTCCATTGCTAACCGAGCACTTGGAGGCGTGAACACTTAGAGGGGGTTGATATCCGCCACCAATCACTTCGACAACCCAGACTCAGGATCCAGATCTGCAGCCGACCCTGTCAGCAGCGCATAATGTCAAGGATACTCCTCGCCCGCGGCGCCCCGCGCTCCCTCTCCAGAGTACTCAGCACTCGCCGCTACTCCTCCTCGCACTTCTCCTCCCAGCCCGGCCCACCGAAGCTACCGGCCCAGGAACAAGCCGAGTTCGAGCGCCTCCAGCGCCAAGCCGCAGTGTCGCCCGCCTTCCAGCCCGAGGCTCTAGAAGCAGACAAGAGCGACGCCGCTGCGAAGGCAGTCGACCCCTCCGCCGAGGAACTGGGCGAGGGGGGTCTCTGGCGTGGCGCCAAACCCGAGTTCGACGGCGATAAGAACCCCAAGACTGGCGAGGTCGGAGGTCCCAAGAATGAGCCTCTCAGGTGGGGGGACAAGAGCGACTGGAGCTACAATGGACGAGTCACGGACTTCTAAAAAGTAACAATTGCGCCAATACAACGATCACTACATTGTCGAGGTCAGGTCATCTTCAGACCAGGCAATTGGCTTCCAACTAGAGCTCTGTTCCCCAACCTAGAGCTTTTCATATCACATTTACACGACTCAGGATATAGAGTGTACAATAAATGTAACATTAATCAAAGGGGTATTTATCCAGTATTACAAATATCGCGAGCAAATGTGTAGCCATCAGATCGCCTTCTCGCTTGTATAACGCAGAAAGATCATTACCAAATCCCGGTTTTGTGATTTCCCTGCCTCAACGCCAATAACACGTTCCCAATGGCGAAAAATCCTGCCCCATCTAAATACCCGGGGGATGGCTGTTCACCTCTCTGCCTCCGTGACAGCAGTAGCAGAAGTAGCCTCCTTGGCTTCCTCGGCCGTGTTTGCCATCTCAATGTCCTTGCCCTCGCTGGGCTCCTTTGGCTTCTCTGATGACTCGTTGTTATCTTCGGCAAGGTTCTCCTTGTCGCCGTCGCTGACCCTTCGGTCTTTTATGTCCTCCTCGACGTGTCTCTCCTCCCCATTGTTATTGTTGGCCTTCCACCAGTTTCCCGAAACTTCGCCCATCAGGCGCTTCTCTTGCTCCTTGTCAAAACCGTTCGTGTTGGGGAAGGTGCCCTTGACCTCCTGCATTGCCTTTCGCATTCGTTCCCGCCTCGCTCTGCCTCGTAATCTCGCTTGAGGCTGAGCTCCATTCTCGACCCAGCGTAGACCGAGAACCTTGTAACTTAGCCCATCGTGGACAGACTGTCGCGCACCGAATTCGCCTCCAAACTCACGGCTCGAGATTCCATGGCGGGTCGTGGCCGCGTACTTGGACAGTCTGGGCAGGATGAGCACGTTTACATGCAGGTCACGATCCTCAGGGATGCGCATCGGGCCGGACGCCGGCGGGGCCGAGATGAGATTCTCCGAGTCCACATCTGCAGAATCATTGACCACTTCCTCCTTTCCCTTCCGTTTCTTCTCAGCGACCGAATCCAGGTCCAGCATGTGAACATCCACCTCCTCGCTCCATTCACCCTTGATCCATCCACCATGGATGCAGGCCGCGACTACATCTGAGTCATCAGTATAGACGTCAGTGCCCCAGAGGTAGCCGCGGGAAGTGATCTCCTCGCGGGCCAGCGGGGAAAGATGAATACGCGGCACCTTAACCGTCAAGACGCAGTTCAACTTCCCTTTAATCATCTCCAGCGGGAGCGGTTTGGGATTGGATGAGAATCCTCGGTGGGCGGCGGTCTTCGGCACCAGGCGACCCGTTTTCAACCCAGCTTCGTAGATGAAATCTCCGAGGTGGTGTCGGGGATACTTCGCAACCGCGTCCAAAACAGCTTGTGATGAGATAGATGTCTTTATTCGAGGCGGGATAGTAGGAACAGGATTCGAAGCTGGTTTCGCTGGCATGTTCTGAGCGGGCTGGGCTGGCCGTGGTCCATGGTGGTGGTGATGATGGTGAGCTGGAACTGGAATTTTGTCGCCCGGGGTCAGAGCTGAGTTTGGTCCACCCTTAACATTTTTGAACGGTGGGGTGCCAGGAATCAGCTCCTCGCCCAAGCGATGGTGGTGGTGGTGATGATGGCTGGGAAGGAATCGTCAGCAATGAGTTACATATTACGCGAGACACAGAGTTGAACCATTTGCGGGGGGGTTAACTCACTGATGATGATGATGGGGGTGACCCTTAGCACGCTTGGCCTTGCTCGGGGTCAGACGATCCGAACTATCGTCATCACGGCTGTCTTCTTCCTTCAGCTTCCTTCTTCTACCCTTGGCTCCCTTGCTAGGCACATCCGCCGGTTCAGGTGCCTCAACATTATCCTCTCGCTTAGCCAAGGATGCAGTCGTAAATGGGACCGTAGAAGACGCGATTGGGCTAGATACACCAAGGCCTCCGATACCACTGCCAATTCCGGAAAACATTCGGCCGAATTCGCTCTTAATGCCTGGTTCGGCGGCATGTCCCGGTTGCTGAGGCTGGGCGCCTTGGACGGCCTGGGGGAGAGGAGAAATACGTCCTTTGCGGTTTTCGTGGAGCACATTGAGCAAGTTCCGCTGGTGTCCTATCGCACCTGGGTCCTCGTTAGGGCGGTGTCGGGAAGCGTCGAAGTGAGATGTGCCGGGAGTGTTATTATATGAAGCAGGTGGCACTGAGCCCGGGGGAGGTTGATTATCTACGGGTTTGCCTCGCTGAGCATGCTGTTGCTGCTCGTGGTGTGGTTGTGGAGGCAGCATGCTCGCCCGCGATCGCTCAGGCGAGTCGTATGGGGGGATCGGTGCTGTCGAATGTGGTCGTTGGGGGGCCGTGTGCGAAGTGGGAGGATATCGATCTTGATGAGGCGGCCCCTGATATGGCGGACCTTGCTGCTGCTGTTGCGGGTAGTGTGGATATTCTGGGGGTTGCCTCTGGTGTTCCATCGGCGCCCGGTAACTCGACTCTGGTGGTTGCCGGCCCCATTGGGGATCTCTGGCTTCTCTAGAGTCGGGGGGCGGTCGCCCATACTGTTGCTGAAGCGGTTGATTTCGCGGGGGTTCGTGTGGATGCATGTGCTGTCGTCCAATGTCACCACCTGAAAATGCACGCTCGCGCTGCTGTTGCTCGCGCTGTTCCATTTCACCCTGACGCTCTCGATCCGGCCGATATCGCTCATCATAACTATAAGGTCGCAATCCTGTCCGCTCAGGATTATACTCGGGTCCAGACACCGGCCTACCCAACTCGTCTCGACGAGCATATCGCTCCTCCGGTCCAGGCTCTCTCGAGTCCATCGGCCGTGATCGCATGCCAGGAAAGGCTTTCGGTTGGCTGCTCGGGCGAGGAGGAGGCGCGGCGGCGGGAGGCATTCTTCCGGGATCTCGCGAAGGATCGCCCGTTGCTGACGGCTGGCGGGTGTGATATGCTTGAGGCGTACCGTATCGCTGAACCTCAGGTGTAGTAGAGTATGGGCCAGGACCCCGAGGTGACTGCACTGGATTCGCACGCGGGTCGTAGGGTCTGTGGTGGTCGGGGGTTTGCGGTCGTCGAAAAGGGACAAACTCGGTGGAATGCATCCGCGGCGAAGCGTGGACCGATGGTGTAAAGTTCGGGGCCGAGCCAGGGGGGCCAGCGGAGTGTGGAGCATAATGTTGTTGTTGACCTGCAGGTGGTGGCTCTCGAGGAGCTGGAGGCGGACCGCCCAAGAGCGACGATATCGACATGGAGCTGCCCGTACTTCCTGCGCGCGATGCCGGCCCTGGGGCAGGGAGTTCTCGAGATGATGGAAACGATGACGGGGGTCCGAGGGCGACGAGCGGCGCCCGAGGCGGTGGTGGTCCAGGACCAAAACCGCCCATACCGTGCGCTTGGGGTGGCGGTTGTTGTGTCATCGGGTGCTGCTGGTGATGCGAAACTCCCTGTTGAGGAGGAGAGTTGGGGGGTGGCATCGCGCGACCGAGTTCTCTACCTGAGGGCAAGGAAGAGGAGCTCAGCGCACGCGAATGATGCGCTGGCCCCTGCGGTTCGGATGAATACGATCGTGGGTTTGTGGCTCCCGGAGGCAGATAGGGCGGTGCATCCGATGGGGTCCGAGTATGAGGCGCATACACAGGGCTGTGGCTCCCGTGGGCGTACGTCGCGTGCGGAGGATGCGACAGGTGGTGATGCGAGGTCGGTGTTGGAGTTGGAGCTGGGCCAAAGGGAGGATGGGGAATGTTGTGGTAGGGTGAAGGCGATTGCCTGGTCCCCATAATTGGCGATCCGGATTTTCCAGCTTAGCGGCAGAATTTCTGATGGGCCGGGGACTCGCAGGGCCTGTCAGGACGGGCCAGTTCTGATCCAGGCACAACACCCAGCCAGCTGAGACCGATGAGCTGCCTGAGCCTGAGAAACAGTGTACCCGTGCTCTACGGGAAGCGGTGGCGCACGATGGGCCAGCCCGCAGGTACTACAAGGTACCTAGCCTAGCGTGTGGCACCGCGAGAGACAAGTTGGTTACGCGTGGCGCTCGGGCCACAACGTCCCACCCAACGTAGAAGGCGGTCAGGCAGAGGGAGAGCGAGATGCTGGGGTCCCCCAAAAAAAATTGCAGATGGAAAAGGACGGATCACGCTGCGTTCGAAGTGAAGGTCCCAGACCGCCAGGCACGAGCGATCATGAGCGCTGACTATTTGAGGCGGGCCTGGCGCAGCTGTGGCCTGGCTGTAAATAGCTGTCGGTGTTTGGCGAGCACCGCGTTCGAGGAGGTTCGCAGCTCGGGCTCCCGATGTGCAACCTGCAAAGCACGCGCACAAGCAAAGCTGCTCTAACGACGAACGTACGAGACCCGCTGTGCTGTCGGGTCTCAGTGGTTTGGGTGGGATGGAAGCGGTGTTAGCAGGTGTGAGCCGCAGTTCTTGTGATTTTCGCCCGGCCCGGCAGACAAAAAGAATACTGCACTCGGTCACCGCCCGTGGTGTAGTCGAGTGTGGCGAGTGCGTCGATGTCGTCTCGAGCTGGTCACAGGTGGGAGGCTTGGGGATCTTGGCGGATGCGCAAGAAGCGAACTGGGGATTTGGGAAATGAAAGGGAAAACTCAATTTCCGATCTAACAGTCCTCACCTGGCAATAAAATCTGGGCCGACAAAGCTCATTACGCGCGCTTGCATATTTGCCTGTGCTCGTGTGGGAGTCGCCGGCTACCAACCTCTGGACCAGAGCTAAAGATAGACTGGGGGCCTGGAGCTGTCCTCCACAATCCGCTGGCTGCACATAATTACATGTAATAAAGTTCCGTGTTAAGTTGTTAGTAGTTGCACCCCTACCCCGGTTTGGCTCGCCAGTGTGCCTGCTGATCTTAAGTCATCGTCACCGTGGCCAATCAACCAAAGCTTCGCGCCATAGGTTCCATGCACAAGTCCGGCGACCGTGCAACCATCAAGCGCTGTGTAGGCCAAAGCACTCGCTGAGACGCTGGCACAACTGACCTCGATGAATCTTGCCTTACACTGCATCTCATTTTGGCAGTCCTTCGATCACTATCTGTTTTCCCCCGACACTATTACCCGCGGTTGCCCACTATTCACACTAGCATGAACGATATATCGTTCATGCTGGTCTTCGTCAGCGTTCATGTGATAGATCACGTGACTCAAATTTCCCCCCAACTGCCGCCATTATTTTTCCCATTACCTCAGCCACGCTAAAATCTCGGCGCACGCGCCACGGAGGCAGGCAGTTCTTGCAGCACAAGATCGAGGCTCACTCAATCGTCGTCGCCAAATTCATCCACACACAACAACCAAGTGACCAAGATGAGCTTCGTCCCCGTCAACCCGCGGCCCATGCTGCAAGAACTCGTCAACAAGACCATTCTTGTACGACTGAAGTGGGGCGAGACCGAGTACAAAGGCACCCTAGTCGCGGTGGACAGCTACATGAACCTGCAGCTCTCAGGTACGGAGGAGTACGTCTCAAGCAAGCTCACAGGCTCACTGGGCCAAGTATTGATTCGGTATGTTGATTGTATCTCACTCTAATCGCTTCGGCTTCCAACGTAACTGCTGACCAACCACGGCGTAGATGCAACAATGTGTTATGGGTGCGTGGTGCTGGTGAGGGAGAGCAAAATGATGCCACCATGTCAGGCTAGAGCAGCGCGTCAAATGAGAATCAGGCGTGAGGGGTGAGCCATGATTGGTTTGGGAAAATGGAATGTAATTGAGACGCATTTGATGCTCAATTTCGGGAGGACGCTATTGTCTACTGACAGAGAGCTCTCACCGCTTACCCCAGCATCACCACAAAGATTGATCTGCTCGGCAAATGAAGAATCATCACCATCAATCAGATGGTTTCGAAGATACCTGGACGGAGAGATATTGGGCCTTGGATCTGAGGCCTGGCTCAAGTTATATTGAGCACGACACGAGGAGCTACTCACAAGGACGGATGAATAATTATTATTACCAAAATGCCGATGGTCGTGGAATCACACCCGTTTTTCAATCATTTTCTTGACCGCTCATGCCCTTGGCAGATAGGACCTGTGCAAACATTGTGCTCGGCTATCTCTACAGTCTATGGATGTCCTCACTTCATGCTTCATGTTTTTGAGCTAACTCGCAGCTCTCGTTGATAACTCTGCAGAGGCAATTTCTAATTATTTCCAGATCTCTATGTTCAGCTTATTACTTGACTCTATCAATTCGGCCGTTACTGAGTGAGACGACAATACAGATAAATGGTGTATATGCTAACAGTGTACAATATGAACGAACAACATCATGAGATGCCACGCTGAATTAAGCAACAGAACCTCCGGAATTCTTCTGCCTGGGCTCTCCTGCGGCCTCGAATGTTCCGCACTTGAGTCTCACAAGTCCCTGTGCCGAGCTCTGGCCGGGAGCTACCCACGTTACGTTGTGACCAAGAGACTTCAAGAAAGACACGGTTTCGTTGTTGTAGCTATACTCAAACGACACCAGGTCCGGCGACAACTGGTCATGCAAACGGGGTCGAGCCAACGCATCCTTGATTGTCAAGCCCTCGTCGAGCACGTGAATGACGTTCTGAATGGTGGAGGTCGTGATACGACTACCGCCAGCAGCGCCGACGGCCAAGTGAAGACGTCCGTCTGGGTGCTCGGAAATGATGGGGGAGATGGAGGAGAGGGGGCGCTTGCCTGGACGGACGTAGTTGGCGGGGCTGGGGATGTAACCAAACGCATTGTCAACGCCGGGGATACTGAAGTCGTTCATCTCGTTATTCATGATAATACCCGTCTCGGGGACCATGAGCTTGGAGCCGAAGAGCAGGTTGACGGTGGTGGTGAGCGAGAAGGCGAGGCCACTAGCATCGGCAGCCACAACGTGGGATGTGCCCGGGGTCTCGATGGACTCAAGGCCGTCGGGGTTGTACCAGGACACGTTTTGGGTGCGGAAATCAGAGATCTTTGAGCGGATCTCTTCACCGGCCTCGGGGGAAACCATATCCCGTGTGTACTCGTCCAAGCCATCAACGAAAGAAGGGTCGCCCAACTTCGTGCGCTGGCCGTATGCGAACCGAATGGCTTCATCGAGACGGTGGGTTGAGAGGTTCAGCTGAGACGGATCATCAAACCCATCATAGCCACTCACTGTGTTGAGGGCGCTCAAGGCAACAACACCACTGGATGGGGCGTTGGTGCTCGTGAGCTTGCGGCCGCGGTAGTTAATCGACACGGGCTCGCGTAGAGCAACCGTGTAGTTTGCGAGATCCTCCAGTGTCATCGTGCCGTTGGCAGCTCGAAGGGCGGCAATGGTCGTGTTGGCTATTGCACCAGTGTAGAATGCATCCGGTCCCTCTTGCGCAATAGTCTCGAGCGTATCGGCATAGCGCTTACGGGTCATGGTCTCACCCAGCTTCACGCGCTGACCATGAGGAGCGAAGTCAAGGGCCCAGGTAGGGTTGTTTGTGAGAAAGCTGTTGCCGCTCACGCTGTCCATGTACCTGACGATGTCGGCGTTGACCTCGAAGCCGAACCGGGCCAAGTTGATGGCGGGCGCAAGCACGTCTGCCCAGGGCAACTTGCCGTATTTGTTGTGGACGTACTCAAGCCCGCGTACTTCGCCTGGGACGCCACTATCACGAGTTAGCAAATGTCACTAGAGCGGACCGCCTGCAAGCCATTGACTGAGACAATGGCATGAACTCACCTCGCCAATCCTCCCGTAATACTCTGGTTCGGGTCGGCCTTGAACATATCCTCATAGGCGGCCGCGGGAGCCGTCTCGCGGAAGTCGACAAACTCATATGTTCCGTTGCTCGACCTCACGAGCAGGAATCCTCCTCCTCCGATTCCGCTGTGGTACATGCCAATGACGCCAACGCAGAAGACGGTACCAACGAGGGCATCTGCGGCATTGCCACCATGCTTGAGTAGTGTAGTACCGACATCACTGCAGACATCGACCTCCGAAGCGACAGCCCCGAGCCGGGCCCCAGCCGAACGTAGCGTTGGCGCCGCATTGGAAGAAGGCAGGGAATTGAGTAGCGACAGCAGCACAGGGACGAAACCCGACCGGAGTTGGACCATGGTGGCTAATGTAGTCTGCGGAACGCGCAGGCCGGCCTCGATGGGAATGAAAAATGCTCAGAGGATGTGCCGCCGCTGCTGCGTGGTTGACCAATTGACTCCTTGGAGATCAAGGGAGGGAGAACGCGACGGGGAGAGGTGAACCAGAGGAATGCATCACGACCCATTGTGTATATATCTAATCTTCTATCTACTTTTCCTATCTTGCCTATCTAAAGGTAGCACTGGATTGCGCCATCGCGTTAATCAATGGTTCAACAATCCCATAGAGAAAGGCAGGGATCAGATGCCGATATGTCGTGTGAGGAATTTCGATTCGGGCGGGCTGATCAGCAGTGAGCTATCGAAGGATTGGCCAGTCGCGCCAGGAGCTAGATGAATACGGCAGCTGGAAAACAGAGCTGGGCGGCGGAATGCCAGGCAGAAGCACGGCATTCATCTGAGCTCCCCCTCTCTGCGGGGGAACACGCCAGCTACCTACCTAAGCGGGCAAGACACGCTGCGACCTTTTGTTCGAGGGTGGGACACGACGCCCCATTGTTGGTTCGCTGGGCCATTCCGAAGATCCCATCCAATCCGAGACACATGATGGAATCATGGAATCTTGTCCCAGGGCAAGAATTCTTCTTCCCACGGACCGATCTGCCAAGGAATTGGGGCGATTTTCATTTTGGTTCCTTGCATATGGGCATTCCTCGATGTTGAAAAGCGTGATCAATTTCTCATCCGTGTCACTAAGATGACTGCCTGTCCGCTGCGTCTTCGACCTGGCGCAGTGCCCTTGCTAGTAGATGCCGATCAAAATACCTGTACCAAAAACAAGCCACTTGGAAAAGTCGTAGAGAAAGGGTCCCATGAAGCAACAGGGAGGATATTCTCTTCCAGCGGATATAAAGAATTCATGATGTTTCCACTTCAAATTAGCTCTGAGCTAGATCTTAACTGCTTCGTTGATACCGGCCGAAGGAGATGCGTTTCTAAGCTTATACCTACCTTGGTAGTGTGTATTAGGTGACTTCAGTGGACCAACAAGCTTAAAAGATATGCATGATAGCATATCCTAGCACTGGCTCTAACATGACTCGAAAACGGTTCGATTCGATCCTCGAGCTTGTGCCACTTTCATCATGAAAAATCATTCAAGCAATCAGAGATTCTTTGGACAGGCTCTTCTATCATCCCAGAAGACCCTAGGAGCGGGCTATGTTATTGTTAATCAATTAGGTTTGCCAAGTCGGATTGTCCCGGTGAGTTTCAACGGTCAGCCATTTCAACGGCTTTCTCCTCCCACCTACCCTATTGCCTCGATACGTAACCACGCAACAAGCCCAACAAATATGATCACGTAGCCATCCGTGTAGACCAGCCAATGAATTGATGAAGGGAGTAAGCGAATAATTCAATACCATTAAACCCTATTCAGTGCAGTACTCGTCATTGAAGACGTACCCAGCCTCGTAGCAAATCACTGCTAGCGCACCCGTTGTCCACGTGGTGGCCTGTGGCCTGATGTTGTAAGGTCATCTGCCTGACACTCTCAATTCATCAACCGCCGAGCTGTTGTGGCGAACACCGATTTTCACTAAATATTCAAGCAATTGCTGAATTTCCCTTGTAGATGGTGTTTTAACACATTTTATTACCATGCCAATGTAATATTACCGCTACAAACAATCGTATCTCATTCCTCCATACTATCTTCAATGCCAAATTACTCGGCATCTAAATCCACTATGGCCAATGATACAATGAAATCATGGCAGTACTCGACTTTCAATGGAAAACTTGAGGACCACCTGACCATCAATGAGGCACCCATCCCCGCCCACTCTTCTCTGACCGGAGACCAGCTCCTTGTCCAGGTCATCTCAGCGGCTATCAATCCCGTGGACTATAAGCTGGCCGAGTCTGGCATCATGGGTCGCTTGGTGATCCCACGGCCCGCGACGCCCGGCTTGGATTTCTGCGGCCGCGTTATCGCTAAACACCCTTCCAACACGGCCTTCGAGACCGGCCAGCTCGTATTTGGAGGCTTCAACAACCCCGGGAAGAACGGGACATTAGCGCAGTACACGGTCGTACCCGGCGCCTGTTGCTCCCCTCTGCCCTCCGGGGTCGATCCCGACCAGGCCGCGGCGGTGGGTACGGCGGCGACGTCCGCATACCAGTCGCTGACGCCAAAGTCGCTCAAGCCGGGATCTAAGATCTTCATCAACGGCGGCAGCGGGGGTGTCGGCACCTGGAGCGTCCAGTTTGCCAAGATCCTCGGTGCCGACGTCGTCACGACCTGCTCAATGGGGAATGTCGACATGTGCAAGCAGCTCGGGGCAGACGAAGTCCTCGATTACAAGAAGACAAACGTCATTGAAGATTTGAAGAAGAGGGGCAAGGTCTTTGACCTCATCGTTGACAATGTAGGGAGCAGCGCCGACTTGTACAGTGCAAGCGGTAGCATTCTCAAGCCTCACGGCACCTACTACCAGGTGGGCGTGGGTAGCAAGTTGACGATGGGCACAATGGCCGGAACAGTGAAGAGACAGGTGCTGCCAATAATATTCGGTGGCCACCGCTATAATTTTCTCACTATGAACAACAGCTCCGAGTTCCTCCGTCCGATTGGGAATTGGATGGCTGAAGGGAAAGCCAAGGCAATAATTGATTCCACGTTTTCTTTTGAGGAGGTTCCCGATGCGTTTAGGAAACTGAAGGAGGGCCATACCAAGGGTAAGATTGTTATCCATGTCTCTCAGAGCCCCGAGGAGTAATTTTGTCATGGTGTCGCTCTTTTGTAATCTTTCTACTTTATTTTATACCCTTTACCCCGAACGATATTTGAGGGATGAGTGTTCTGTTGGCTTATGCTCTTGTTGACCGCATCACGTCTTATTTCATTTCTCTACTTGAATGAGGAACGCTATATTGTTTTTGCGTTATTATTACCCCGTGATCTATAATCTTAGCAATTGAAAATTTTCATAGGTTCGTTCCACCCCTAAGACCACAGCATTTGAGACCGGAAGCTAGAGGGTCACCACGCCCGTCAAGGAGTTTTCGCGCTGACTTTCAGTGAGCACATAAACATGCCCAAGAAGCAAGTTTTCATTGCGCACCTTTAGTGTTTCACTGGATTCATCCGAACGGAATATCTACTTTGTCAAGCGACTCCGTTGTTAGACCTCATGTGACAGGATGACTGAAATCACCTGAACGCGTAGGGCTTTTCAGGCCGCTCTGACATCAATCACTATTCAACAAATGATATTTGCCTCCGGTGGTTAGGCACTTTCTCCTGTTGAGCTGGCGGCCAAGTCAAACAGTGAGGCGCCTACGTGGTTTGATATTTTGAGCTTGGTGAAACATACCGACTTAATTACTGCATACTCATCGTTGGACACCTAAGGCTAGCCCTTCTTGAAGGGGTAGTTAAGCGACAGCGAGGCACTGATCGTTTAAGCCCCACCCTATTAGTCGGTCAGGAAGCGGAGTGATGATCATGTTGTGCCTGACGTCTGTCTGAGTGCGTCGGTAGGTAGAGCGAGGCGTAGGGTAGGAGAAAAGAAGGTTCAAGGTGAGCAGAAGAGGTGAGTGAGCACATCAGCTTATTACGTCAGTACCTACCTGCCCAAACTCAATTCATGCCTTTCCCTTAGAGGTTGCAGGAAGGAAAGACCAGCCGGTGGCAGCAACGCACAGGCAGGCAAGTGGCCCCACCGCTCCCGTCAGCGTTCATGCATGCTGAGAGGCAGGGTCTTTGCTTTTTCTCTCCTTCGTCACTCACTGATGTGATTGATGCCATGCTTCTTGGACGGAGTATTTCTCCCCATTTCCATCTGGCCATCTCTGGCTTGCATGTGACAGCCTTGCTCATCGCATCTTACCAAGCACCGCCGGGGCCGTTGGGCAGCATGTTGCATCACTCGAAAACCCAGACCTGACAGCGGTGTGTTGTCCTGGCATATGGTGACAAGTGCCACGTCAGCCAGGGGGTCCGTCCAGGCCCTGTTGGCGCTTCTGCTAGCGTTTTGCCGGGGTCAACCTCAAGTCATGGCGCCAGGCAAGCAAGCAGAGCAGCAAGCAAGCACGCTGGCTGTTTGAAGTGTGCCGTGTTGATTTTGGCTGTGACGCCTTTCAATACTAGTGTTTCGGATTGAACATGAATGAGAGACAGCTCAGCTGCGTCAATTACGAGTTTACCGCCATATCGTGGCCAAGCGTTTTCGCCTGGTCGTCCTAACTGATGGTTTCAAATGCTGTTCTGAACGCTCGGGCGACGGCATTGAGAACCATACCACAATGTCAGCCTTGATCGAAATGAAAGGTTTGGGACCAATGCCCCGGACTAGTGGCATGTGATAGCGATCATCTTTCTGCCAGTGCTTCCTTGTCCGCCTGGGTACTTCCCTGCATTTTGCTCGTGTGCTTATCACATCGCATCTCCCGCGTTTATGCAGCTCATTTTGGGCAGCATGGGCCTCTGGGAATGCGTCCTAGACACCGAATCTCTGGGAGGGACCACATCTGAATATGAATCAAGGACTGTCATCCTTGCCCAAGGGATTTCCACGAACTGCAGGACCGCAATTGATAGGATGTGCGTTGTGCCAGTATACTTCAGTTCTCCACCGGGGCGGTTTAGGTGAGCGAGCGGAGCCCAACGATGTAATAGTGGCTGCAGCCCGGTTCGGGCCATAATAAGACGACGAGAGCTTTCCGTGTATGCGTGATGCAACCCCTCCAGTTAAACCATTTAGAATTTGTTTCACACACCGACGACTGTTTTTTCTTATTTTATTTTGTCATCCGCTTGGTCGCTCGGGTTTACTTGTTGACAAGGAACCTAAGTATCATTATTATATACCCGTGCTGCTATACACAGTACAGCCATCACCATTTCAGTTCTTCATACTGCCGCGCATACGGGAGAACACCACCACAAACATTACCTGATATGGGGAAGTTGAGAAGAGTCAGTTTTCTCACCCACCGACGGGATGATGCAGAAGGAATCTCGAAAGAGGCCAGGGAGGATCTCGAGAAGCAACTGGCCGACAGACAGTCAACCATCGATTCCTTAGAGAAGAGCCTGCTCAAAAGACAGAATGAGTGCTCTCTGCTCAGCAAAAACACGGAAGTGTTGAAAAAGCAATTGAAGGAGTTGAAAGCCCAGCGCGTCGCGTACGGGTATGAAATTTCTGGCCTTCTCGTCGAACTTGAGCAGGAATTCAAGGCAAAAAATGATGCGGCCGAGGAAACCACAGCAGCTCGTACTCAGGAGCTTGAGGAATCCAAGAAAGCGCAGACCATGCTGGAGGAGCAGCTGCAGGCATTCCAGGGGGGAGAAACCCTTACGAGGAAGAGCTGCAGCGAGTGAAGGAGCAAATGGCTCAGGAAAGCCAAGATAATGATGGGAAGATCGAATCTCTGAAGTTGATGGTCTCCGAGGCCGAGCAGAAATTCCAAGCTGCCCAGGATGAGCGGGACCAACTGCGCGCCGAGCTCACTCAAGCGAAGGAGATGCGCGACAGTGCCCAAGTCGCGCTGAAGCAAGAGATTGCCGGCCTTAAAGACAGACTCGCCGAGACCGACAATGGATATCGCGCTCTGCAGGCCGATAGAGATGGTGCAGAAGGCCCATTGAAGGACAAGGTGGCCGAGCTAGAACTCCAAGCTGCCGCTGCTGAACAGAAGCTGGCGACTATCGAAGCCGAGCGAACGACACTGGCCGACGAGTTGACTGAATTGAAATCAGGCGTGGAAGCCCAGGGCAGTACAGTAAAGGAAGAGACCGAGACTCTCAAGGCTTCAGTAGCCGAGACGGAACTGAAGCTGCAAGCACTCCAGGAGGAGCGAGATTCTCTCAGCAAACAGTTGGCTGACGCCCATGATGCTGCCAACACAGCCGACTCCGCATTGAAGGAGGAGCTGGGGACCATCAAAGCTCAATTGGCCGATGTCGAGCATAAATCCAAGGCCGTTGAGGATGAGCGCGACGCAGTTTCCAAAGAGCTACTTGGGCTGAAGAAAAACCAAGACGCTGCGAGCTCTTCGCTTCAGAATGAAATTTCAAGCCTTAAGGCACAACTTGCGGAGTCTGAACAAAATCTCCAGACTGCTCAAGAGGAGCGCAAGAATGTCGATGATGAATTGACCGAGGTAAAGAAACAGTTGCTCGAGGTCAAGGAAGAACGCGATGCCCTAGAGGGCTCACTCAAGGACGAGATCTCAGCACTAAAAGCGCAGATTTCCGAGGCGGAAGAAAAACAATCATCGATGCAGGAGACTTCCGCTAAGTTAGAGGGTGAGCTCACAGCTGCTGAAAAGGCTTTGGAGGAGCAGAAAGTTGCCCTGGCTGATGCCGAGTCGAACCACCAGGCATCGAAGGAGGCCTACGAAAAATTGCAGGCAGATACAGAGGCGGAGTTGTCATCACACAAGACGGAGATGAGCGATCTGAATGCTAAGTTGGCCGGTCTGGAAGGCATCAACGAAGAACTGAAGAAGGGTGCGACTACAGACCTTGAAGGGGCACAGAAAGAAGCCCTGGAGTGGAAAGAGAAGCATGATGTTCTTGAAAGTGCCCACGTTGCCTTGACCAAAGATGCAGAGGCATCGAAACAACAAATCACAGACGCCCAAGGCGAGACAGTCTTGATTCAGTCGAAGTTATCGGACCTGGAAAAAGCCTATGAGTCTTTGAAAGGTGATCTGTCAGAGCTCGAGGCTTTGAAGAAGCAGCTGGCCGATGCCGAGGAAGGAAATAAGTCCATTCAAGCAAAGCTTTCGGAAGCATTGGAAGGTGGTTCTGCGGACCTCGAGGCTACAAAGAAGCAGCTGGATGATTGGAGGGAGAAGTGCACTGCTCTTCAGGCCACCCATGACTCCTTGGCCGAAAGTACGAAAGCGCAACTTGATGCTGCTGACAAGGAGAAGCAAGCCGTCCAGGCAAAGTTTGCAGAGCTTGAGAAGCATCACGAATCAGCAAAGGCCGACATAGAGCAACTCGAGGCTACCCGGAAAGATTTGGAGGCCTGGAAAGAGAAGCATGATGCTCTCCAAGCCACTAATGAGGACCTGTCTAAGATGTCTGATGTTACCGTTAAAGAATTGAACGACACCAAAGAGGACCGGGACGCAGCCCAGAGCAAACTTTTGGAGGTAGAAAAGGCCATCGAGGAACTTAAGAACAACTCATCTGCCGACGCCGATGCCTCTAAGAAGGAAGTCGAAGAGTGGCGGGAGAAGCATGATGCTCTGCAAACTTCCTATGATGCTGCGGCCAGAGAGTTGATTGCAACCAAGGAGGGTCATGATTCGATCCAGTCTAGGTTGCTGGAGGCAGAAAAGCTCAATGAAGATTTGAAATCCGGAGGCTCTGCTGATCTAGAGGCCGCCAAGAAAGAAGTCGAAGAATGGAAGGAGAAGCACAGCGCTCTCGAGGCAACGCAGTCGACATTAAGCGAGACGTCGGAAGCTACGGCAAAGGAGCTTGCCGAGACCAAGGAGAAGCACGAGGCTCTGCAGACGGAGATCTTGGAGACCAAGAAGCTCAATGAAGAGCTCCAATCTGGAGCCGCTGCTGACCTTGAGGCTGCTAAGAAGGAAGCTGAGGAGTGGAAGGAAAAACATGGCGCTCTTGAGGCCACACAGTCGACTTTGAGTAAAAATTCAGAGGCTACAGCGAAAGAACTTGCTGAGGTCAAGGAGAACTATGAGGCCTTGCAAGCGGCACAAAATACCCTGACCACAGCTTCAGAGGCTACTTCCAAGGAATTAGCTGAGATGAGGGGGAAACATGAGGCTCTCCAAGCTGAAATATTGGAAGTCAAGAGGGCCAACGAGGAACTCCAGTCTGGAGGCTCTGCTGACCTCGAGGCTGCTCGCAAGGAAGTAGAAGAATGGAAGGAAAAACACAACGCCCTTCAGCTTGCTCAAGAGGAAGCAAGTAGCAAGTCGGAATCACTGGCTACAGAGTTGGCTGAAGCAGAAAACAAATACCAAGCGCTCCAAGCTAGCTTATCCGAAGCTGAGAATGCCAACGAAAAGCTCAAGAAAGAAGTGTCCTCAGAACTCGAAGCAGCGAAGCAAGAGACTGATGAGTGGAAAGAGAAGCACGCCTCTCTCCAAATTCAGCATGAAACTCTTGCGGGAGAGGCTGAGACGGCAACGAACCAGCTCAAAGAGATCGAAGAAAAGAATCAAGTCAGACTGGCTCAGAAGAATTCCGAACTGAGCAATGCAAAGGAGGCTGCCGAAGCATTCGAAGTGAAGCTCAAAGCATTGTCCGAAGATCATGAATCTTTAAAGAAGGAGCATATGTCGCAGGTCGAGATACTGGAGGCTAGTCTCAAAGAGCACGAGGCAGGCAGTGAGAAGGCGAAGGCCATTCAAGATGAGCACGAACAATTGCAGAAGAAGCACGAAGAGCAGACCGCAGAACTGTCGGAACTCACTTCTCAACTCGAAGCAGCCAAGGGCAAGGCCGCGAAAGCAGAGGAAGGGATCGAGACTCAGGCGAAGGTATGTAATAAGATATAAAAGGCTTTTAGTTGTCGCAACTAACCAAGAAACAGGAGAAGGCTGAACTCGAAGCCAAGATTTCTCAGCTCGATTCGGAAGCTCTCCAGTCCCAAAAAGAGGACGCTGAGCTGAAAGCCCAGCTTCAGGAGGTCCAAAAGAAGCTGGAAACCGCTGAAGATGAGGTCAAGACTGCCAAAGGGCTTGAAACCGAAATTATGTCGAAGCTTCAGGAAGCCCAGATCAATCTATCGACGGTAGAGGATGAGAAGAAAGGCGCGCTTGACAAGATAGCTACCATGGAAAAGAAGATCCAAGAGCTTGAGGACACGAAGAAGGAAGTCAAGGAGAATGGATCTAACAAGAAGGACAATGGCAAGGAGGGTGAAGAACCTTCTGCCACGTCCAGCCAAGAAGCTGACTCCGACGCACCTAAGCCTAAGGCCGACAATTAGGTTCGACTCCAAGGAGAAACGGAGGGATGAATGATGGTTTATGATTGGGAAGGCTTGAATATCTAATAACGCGACGTTTTATCGAGTGATACCCACGAAAGATTATTGGCAGGTTGGTCGTGTTGGATGGAAATGTGCATTGATTTCACGAGATGATGTTTTAGGGGCGGCAGAGTTGATGGAAAGCGACTAGCATATGGTCTTTGAGGCTCACGAGGATATATAATGTTCCCTGTGCTTAGGTTATTGTTTGAATGCAAGATGCAAATTGCTCAGAATTTGTTCCCGGTATACTCTAATCATACAAAAATTTAGTTGCTCAGATTGTGTCCCGTGAGGATAGAACTGATTCTTCAATGATGTCCCTCTTTCATCTGTGAACACTCTTTGTCAGTCATATTTCAAATTGCGCCAATTTTTTTCACACCGTCCTGAAGATTGGCGTTCAATTGGCCTTTAGAATCACCAAAGAGTACGCTATGTCCGACAAGAAGACAACACACTGTGCCACGGGCATGGTCTGAGTTTTGTACTCTGTCCAACTCAGTTGATCTCTGGTTCGTGGGTATGGGAACCCTTGAGAAGCGAAATTGAGCCTCGCACAGAGGAGCCAATCCGACGCGCATTTTAGTAAACGCCAACATACCCCAAATGTAGTCAATTGTTTTAGACATATATGAAATGAGTCATTCGCAGGTCTTAGGAATATCCCCGGGCTCGCACATACTTGAGTCACTTCGTCGGATGTCCGCCGAAGCACCAAAATCCGCCGCCATCGGCATGGATGACTGGTTTTCGGCCCCTCCACGATCTATCATGCCGGCCCCGGATTCCCACTTAGTTAACGGGAGCCGGTGGATATAAAAACCCTAAGAGCAATGATTTAGGTACAAGTGAACTATATAAACTTGGTCATCCTTCCAGTTGAAGTTCTGTACAGCCCAAAAAGTAGAGTCGAAGCTCATCCACGGTCTGATTTCTATTCCTTGCCGAAACCCTGAAACTTTCCCCCAAACGAGAAATCAACCCATTTTTTTCGATATATTAGAACAATGTGCGGGAACGAGGAATCTAACGGCACTGCGCCCAGCGTCCAGCGGGCTCCCCGGCCACGCCTTACCAGGCCGTCCAGGACTACATCTCCAATGTTAACAGCTACAAGATTATCGAGAGCACTCTCCGTGAAGGTGAACAGTTCGCCAATAGTTTCTTTGACACGGAAACCAAGGTCAAGATGTATGGGCTGCTTCCGATGTTTCTCTATATCATCCCACGGCTACGTACCAATGCTAATATGGCAGTGCAGTGCCAAGGCACTCGATTCATTCGGCGTCGATTATATCGAACTCACGAATCCTTGCAGCTCGGAGCAATCGTTCCAGGACTGTAAGACTATCTCCAACCTCGGCCTCAAGGCCAAGATTCTCACCCATGTCCGGTGTCATATGGGCGACGCCAAGAGGGCCGTCGAGGCAGGAGTAGATGGTGTAGATTTGGTCATTGGAACCTCGAGGTATCTCCGAGAGTATAGCCACGGGAAGAGCATGGAGATGATCCAGAAGACGGCTTTGGAGGTGATTTCATACCTACAGAGGTGAGATTGCAACACCATTCTATTGGCGGCACAGCGTCTCACGGCTGGACGTCAATTTACAGTAACCGGGTATCAAGGCTGACCGACTCTTTGTTTACAGCCAAAATGTTGAGATCCGATTCTCCTCCGAGGACTCCTTCCGTTCTGACCTGGTTGATATTCTCTCGCTCTACAAGGCAGTCGATAGAGCGGGTGTGCACCGCGTTGGTATTGCAGATACCGTGTTAGTTTCCCCATCAGGTGAATAAGTGAACGATTTGCTAACTAGCAGAAGGGGTGGGGGTATGTCTTGCGTTCCTTGTTTTCGTTTGCCGTTGACGCTCACGATTATCGATCTGGCATTCGGGATTATTCTAACTAAATGATTTCAGCAACTCCTCGTATGACATATGACGTGGTCCGCACTCTTCGTGGTAAGCATTTTGGTGTTAGAACTTGCCTAAGAAATCGACTGATTAATTGGCGGTATAGGTGTTGTTTGTGATATTGAGTGCCATGTAGGTCCTTGAGAAGCTCATCTGGGCCCTCATCAAGACACTAATTCTTTGACTAGTTCCATGACGATACTGGCTGCTCAGTGGTAAGTCCTCTCACATTCTCTATGTACGCCCTTTCATATGCTGACGTCAATGCTTTATGATCATAGGCGTAAGTTTTATTGCCTGGCTCTTTATGTGAATTTGGGCACTGGTACTGATACCTCATTATAAGGAATGCGTTCTGTGCACTTGAGGCTGGTGCAACGCATGTTGACACATCTGTCCTCGGTATTGGTGAGCAATCCACAAGCCGCAAAATATTCCGCACAAACTAATAACATGCATTGGCTAGGCGAGAGAAACGGCATTACGCCATTAGGTATGCCAATCTCGAAACTAGCATCCAACCCTTACTGATCCGAGAAAGGTGCTTTCATGGCAAGAATGGTTGTCACCGCCCCCGAGTACACAAAGTCCAAGTACAATCTCAAGGAGCTGAAGGCTCTTGAGACTTTAGTAGCCGATGCAGTAGAGATCAATATCCCGTTTAACAACCCAGTCACGTCAGTCACCGCTCCTCCCAAGCTACAATGGTTTGCCTGAGATTAATATCGTGGCAGGGGCTTTTGCGCATTCACACACAAGGCTGGCATCCACGCCAAGGCTATCCTCGCCAACCCTTCAGTAAGAATCTTTCTATACGAAGGTAAACATGCCCAATTTAGCTGACTTTCCTCGAGACATATGAGATCCTTGATCCCGAGATCTTCGGTCTCTCTCGCTACGTGTCGATCAACAGCCGCATGTAAGCAGCACCTAAAGTTCACCGAGGTGTGATTAGAAACTGACGTTGGCCAGAACCGGTTGGAATGCCGTCCGCTCGAGAGCTGAGCAGTTGGGACTCAGTATGACTGATGAGCAGGTCAAGGAAGTGTAAGTTCGAGCTTTGAAACTATGTTGACGCGCAGAAGCTGACAGGAGCGAAAACAGGACCGCCAAGATCAAGCAGATGGCCGATATCAGACCCCTTGCCATTGATGATACGGACAGTATCCTTCGATCGTTCCATCTTGAGCTTCAGCAGTCATGAGTCATGGATGTCCAGACTGCGACATCCTGTTTAGGCTTTTGGGGTTAGAGGATAAAATCAAAATGTCGTTGGGTTGTATAGGATGTTGCTAGCCATAAACGAGATATAAAATGATCATCCTGTTCTATTTATCTCTTTTCCTAGTTTAGAAACGCCACGTGAAGAGCGAAAAACAAAGAATATTGTAATGCTAGAGGTAGAAAATAAATATTTATCATGAACCCTTGCTAACTCTACTTCTGGGAAGTGCCAATTCCGCGAGCCTTCCAATTCAGCTGTTCCTGAAACCCAACGGAAGTTTAACAATGCCATGCCAGTAACTCCACGTAATCACCCACGAGCAGAATCATGAAATGGTTCAAAAAAGAATCAAGCACCTACCTAGGCAATCTCATGGAAACGGCGTCAATAGAAAGAGGCTTCTGCAATACTGATTTCAGCACTGACGGAAGGAAGCAACATGAGGCAGGAGCGAGCGGTGAGGTGGATTAGGTCAGCACTTCCTCAAAATACGCCATGGATTGGGTGACCTTGGTTGCACGTCACCACGATCGTCAAGTCAAGCGTATCCCAGATTGAGGAAGTTCGAGAACATTAGAATCATGGGCTCGTCTGATATTCCACCTCCATCGGCGCCGGATTGGCTCATACCGGCCTCAACCGTCTGCCTAGGCCTGGGCGTCTTCTTCTGGCTGGCGGCGTATGTCCTTATGTTCCAGCGCTCACTCCAAACAAGAGACACGCCCATGCCCCTGATCGCGCTCGGTGTAAACCTCGCCTGGGAGGTCGTCTGGGTAGTCTATGTCGCCGACTCCATCCTCGAGAAGCTTGGCTTCGCCCTGTGGCTCCTCTTCGACGTCCCAGTGCTCTACGCGACGCTTCGCGCTGCGCCGCGCTCTCTCAGGTCGCATCCGCTCATCGCTCGGCGCTTCTCGCTCATCCTGTTCCTTGTGTTCCTGTGGGGTGTCGCGGCCAACGCGTCCTTTGCGTGGTGGTGGCTCAAGGAACCGCATCGGGGGTACGGCATCAAATGGGGGAAGACCTGGTTCGGCCAGGAAGCACGCGACACAACCGAGCTGTCCTGGTGGGCGGCCGGCACAGCGCAGATGGCCTTCAGTGTTGGTTCTTTGGCCATGGTACTCCAGCGTGGCCATTCGGGTGGCCAGAGTTATGCAATCTGGTACGTTTGCTCCCCTTTAGGCGCTCAGCTCATGCATCTACCCTTTCACCCCGTCACTATCACCAACAAATTATGTACATCCTCCACAACGTGTCCGCACACACTGTAGGATGTATGGCGGCGGCCGAGAATTATCGGATCGCTGATAACCACGGGGACGCCCGATGCCTTCGCCGTGTGTTGGTCTCGTTCCATTGTCATTGTTGTTGGCAGCTGAAAGACCGGTCAGTCCTGTCGCCTCGGGCCATGGCGGCTAAGCCAGCCACTCAGCACGAGCGGCCAACAGGAAATCACGAATTAAAATGAGCGGCTCGTGACCATGATTGTCTCGGATAGTGATCGGGCTAACAGGTGTGCGTCTAGGTTCTGCCGGTTTGTTGGATCGCAGATGGGACTCCCTCTTGCGTGTGGGCTTCTGTGGTGGTACTGGCCCGAAGCCCATGGCTTCATCCTCCATCCTGTTTCAGGCATCATCATTGGCACGTCACTGCTGTGTGACATTGCTTACCCCTTTGCCTTGGCTTATGTGAGGGGCACGGAACGCATCTTGCCCGACGGCACAATAGTCGCTGGATCATTTGAAGCCCACGCGAAGGGAAAATGAATGAAACAATAGACAAGCTCGGGTTGAATACGGACACTGCCGTGTTGGAGGCGTGTCCGATCTACCAACCGATCACACCCCCATCCGAGCAACGGCCGGCGATAGTCACGCACGCATTCTCTGCAGCCTCCGACAAAGAAGAGATAGCAGCAACTAGCTGCAAGCCTCTCAACGCCGATCACAACCCGACCAACAAGCCGGGCAACCTTGTTGAGTTGGTGGTGCTCTATTCACTCAACTAGTTTAACTCCTACCCAGACTATCGGGTTGCCTCGCTAGGTTTCTTGGACGCCAGTCTCTTGCGAACTCGCAATAGAGGACTAAGACCATTGCGGACGGCTAGTTGATGTCCAGGTAGGCATGAAGGAGGGTCGGTATTATGTGCAACCTCAGTCAACTCTTGTATCTCTCGCGATCGTCACTACATTTGGATATGTTCCTACTTTCACTTGCCACCCTGCCCGTCTGCGTATATTTACACATCCGTGCCTCCGTCTCTTTCGCATGCTGGTCTCAGGTGATGGACTGGTGCAGTACTAGACGAGTGAGCTGTATTGACCAGGAAACGACCAGTATCTATTGTGTTACTAATTGCACCCGGTTAACGCAGGTAAAAGGAAATTCCTTGGAGGCCTAGGAGAACCAATGGCACGGAAGCAAAAAGTGACGTTCCGCCGAGCAGAAGTCCCTGATCGATGGCAACCCTCCACCTCCGTCCGATATCACACGCAGGGCAGCCCGGTCTGGTTTCTTTTTCAAACAAAAGAAAAAATATTCCGCGTGACGAAATTGCGCTTCCAGCATATGCCTGACCTGTAGGCACGGCACGGGAAGGATCCGTTCACCCCCTACGCAACGTACCACATTGTGTACTTTTGGTACACATATTGGCGGCATGTTCCTCATAACTCGTGCCAATGATTCCTTTGGAAATGGACAGGGAGGGGAGTAGGGGCGTGGATGACGCGAGTCTGGGTGGTAGCTGTGATAGCCACCTATCTCTGATGCCGCCAAAAATGCGATCAGTCACCTTCAGCCCCCAAGGTTCTGTCATCTGCCCAGCCCCGGATTGGGCAGCTCGGGAATAGGTATCTCCCAGACTCTCACGCCGGAACTGCAGGCCCTTGAATTCTCCGTGTGTGTGAAATTTGGCCCGTGAATAGAGGGAAGGTCCGGGAAGTTGTCGCCTCTACGTGCGTTGGTACAGGCGAGCCCACATCAGAGGCTAGTGGCGACCCGAAGAGCAGGGCGAGACAGGCCATGGGAGAGATGATGAGGCGGCTCAAGGCAGGGCGATGTACAGTGACCGACCTCTTGGCGCCACACGCGCGGGCGCACGTATCCTTGCACGCAGGCTTAGAGGAGTGACCTATCATGGGAAAGAGGCTCAATTCACCAGATCGGTAGGCGATGACTGGACAGCGAGCGCGAGGAGACCAGCTGGACGTTCCTTTACAAATGGTCAAATGGCGGGATCCATCTTGGCCAAGCCTGGTTGTCTCGTTTCACAAACAATGCTCAACGTTGCATTTCCCAACGACAGACGAGGATGATGCAGGTGTCTATACGAGTGGAGGTTTTATGCATTGGACATCTCGATGGATGTACGTTTATCCATCGATTTGCGGGTTAGTTCGGCGTTTCTCCTCAGGCAAAACAGACTCTCGGGCTGTCTGGGGTAAGGGATGCAAGAGGGGGGGGGGGGGGGGGCTGGTAGCCTTGGCAGGTGCCAGAAGACAGGACAAAAGGTCCATCAAAGGGCATCAAGGAAAAGGTCAGGGTAACAGGAGCCAAAGCCAGGGTTCAGCACCCAAAGGAAAACCTGAGGGGTGATGCATGTCATCCCTGGCAACTGCTGACGCGGAACTGGGAAAGCTTCTCGATCATTAGCCGAACCTCGCCGCCGGGTGAGAGAAGCAATATTCCTCGAGGATTTCCTAGAAAAGATCGCCTGACAAGCAACTCCCCTGGGATTCCCTTGATAATGGAATTGGGTAGGATGCGAGCCCTGGACGGATTTTTTTACCCGCCAAAAACACGCCAGGCAACCACATGCGCCGGCTTGGCAAGATTCCTCCGATGATCGGTTTGGGCCGTGATTTTGTTGGCTAATTGTACCTTTTCTACGCCTCACCGAGATCGGGAGCTCGGTGTATTGCGTAAGTTTGCATATTGTGTGTGTGGATGGTGTCATGAAATGGTAGATAACTTCACTTTCCAATTTTGACATGCAAGACTCCGGAAACTTCCAAGTTTCATTTTTCTGTTCCAGCCTGTCGCAATAACCTTGTCATTTTCCCCAAGACAGAAGCCGAAACTTTTCTCCTCAACGCCCACACTCCTCTCCAGTACTAACCGAGTCGGCTGTCACCGGGACCGGTAACCACTCAGCTGCCACTCTCCTTGCAATATCGGTGGACGGCGGGATCCTCGGTACCTAAACCAACCCCTGGACATTTGAGCTCCAGAGAGAACGTTACTATACATGGAATCGACCCCTGGCAATGGTGGACAATAACAGCAAGCGAGAACGAAGAATGGTGAATCATTTCCTTTCACCACTTTCGGAAATTCGGGGTCTTGTGCCCTTGACAAATAGTAGGCAAGGCGTATTCAAACTCAAAATTAATGAACGGTAGGGATTCTTTGTTGGTTGGGGAGACCAACCAGCCAAGCAGGGTCGTAACGCACGCCCAGAGAGATGGCACTCAGAGAGCCAATTGGACTCTCCGTGAAGCTCGATTCATCATATTGCCTCGTATATCAGCCCTGAATTAAGCCGCCAGCCTGATTCTGGGACCACGCAATTTGATAAGGCAGGCATGTCACTCTGCTGCTAGCCAGCCTAGCATCTCGCCGTCCAAGGGTCCCGAAGAAACTTTCTTGAAAGAAAAATTTCCTCCCCTGTCCCTCCGCCGGGTCATGATGGCAGAAGTGGAACGGATTCCCACATTACACCGACAAGGTCGTTCCAGGCATCTGGTACACCAGACGACGGTCCTTGCGCCTCGCATATCACATTGGCAAAGTGGATCTGGTTACATGGCTTGCGCATCTGATTCAAATCATATGATGCGGAGCTTTATGGCCCCGTTGCTGCATGGAAAGTCAAAGTGCAAAAATGATTGATGCCATTAGCTGTTGGTGCACCGGACCGGTCCCATGGTTGATGGACAAACACCTTCAGAGGGGGGCAAGAGAAGGGAGAAAACGGAGCTATCATGTTCGCCTCGGGGCCAATCGTAAACTCAGAACTCGGCATAAATCATATTCGCTCGGCGCCCAATTGGGTGACAAAGAGGAAGTGCAGATTTCACTTTTGGTCGGAATAACCCGTCAGAGTCTCTTTTTTTCCTCCTCACGTACCACTCGCTCGGGTCCGGCGCCATTTGCCTTGTTTTCGATTTGAAGACGTGTTTTCCAACGGCCAGGAGCTCTGCTAAGCTGGCTGGCGAGAAACGGCCTGGGGAGGGGGCAAGGACTCCATCCTGCTTGCTGGGACCTGACCGCTCGAGGCTCAAGCCCTGGTAAACGCACTGCCGAGACGTTATTCCACTATGGGAGCTGATCGTCGAAGACCAGCCTCGACCGCGAGGGGTTTGCGGCAGTTCTGTCACTTGCTCATTGACTCAGGAGACAAATATGGAGAGAGGGTGTTGATCATGATGTCCAAAGGTAAGAATCAGGCCGCCATCTGAGCGTGCCGCTCGCACTTGCCCACTCGATTTGGTCTGGCCGGCTGACTAACGGCAGACTACAGGAACTCAACCAGTCAGGCCAGACGGTATGGCGTAAGACGCTGCCATGCCGTGCCGCGGGGTGTCGTGCTTTGGGTGCCGCGCATCGTCCTGGTGGCCAGCGCTGTGATGTGTTGTCCTGTGTTGTGTCGTGTTGTGCTCTGCCTTGCCGGACAGTTGTGCACCAGAGTGCTGCGCTGTGCTATGCAGCGTTGTAGTTACCTCCTGTAGGTGCAGATGGTCACTGGGCCATAGGCGTTGTTTCCTCTTCCCGCCCAGAGGATTAGGCTCCCAAGCACGGGCCTGAACAGCGAGAAATAGCACATGGAGAGCACCTGACACCGATCCTGGTACCCCCAAGACCAAGCTAAAGCACCTGCAGAGCTCCTGGCAGCTACCCAACTGCAACCCCTTTCCCGTGAGGCTTCGACGAAAACAGGCTAGTGGTTGACCGCTAGCATGATGATGTGATGCAATAGCTCGAACTGGAACCAACAGAATTTCAGACGGACAATGGATGGCTTGTTGCAGGCTAAGCTGATTTGCATTGTACCCCGATGTGGCGGTTCAGGCCCCACGATAAAGGGAGCTCGCTCGTTTGAGCTTGAGCATGGAAGCACGCACCCAACAAGCGCGCGTCGATCATACGTACATACATAGCATACAACCGCTTGGCCGCCTCCGATCTGGCCCTCTTTGCGTTAACATGACAGACAGGGCCCTCGCCCCACCTGCCATGATCGCCAAACACGTCGGTATGCAGAGAGGAGACTCCAGAGCCCATCTCCAACTCTGGAGCCTGATCTCAATAGCTCCGGAATCCCCACCACCACATCGCCCTTGGCGGCCGTAAGCTCTCAGCTGCTGCGTCCTCGCCTCTCTCACAAACGACCTCTCCCTTCTCAACACGCAAGCACACATGGAGTGAGCTGTGTGGAGGACTAAGGCAAAGGCAGCAGGGGAGTGCACCAGCGGGGAGGTGCAGTAGCGTCAATTAACGCGCACTAAACCACGTCCCAGGCCATGGGCTTTTCATACGTTAGGGATGACACAAGAACCTATTCACGGCTAGGCCGGCCAGGAATGAGTCGCAGGGGGGACATCATCTAATCTCTACCTTCTCGCGAGATCCCTCACGCTCACGAGGGAGAGAATGAACACCAATACGAGGCCGCGGTACCTTGGGCTTGGCTGGTAAGTTCTGACTGTAAGCCAGTAGCCGCAGGTGCTACGAGCCGTTCCGTTAGTTTAGTAGGTACATTACATGCTTGACTCTTTCTTTTCTTTTGTTTCCCTCATTACCCGTAGCGCGCGCAATGCTACACTTGGCCGTGTGACCAAGGCTTTTCGAATTTAAGGTTTGATGATGGCTAGCTGCTGTGATAAGATGAATGAGCGAGTAAATGGGTGAATGGAGGGAATGAATTGACGAGGGCGTGTGCATGGTCGACGAAAGTGAAACCCAGCTGCCAGGAAGGCATGTCACTCACTCATGCACAAACCAAAGGCCTCATCTCCTCCTCCCAACCCTTTCCGCGGTGCCGCTCCGCTACAGGAGCGGACAGTCGTCTGGACGATTCCGACAAGCACGGCAGACTATAGGCGATGGATGGTGGTATAGGGCACTCGTGCATGCTTCTTCCGCACCCACACCCTCCCATCGTCGTCCCCCCTCTTACGCATGGGATTCTAGTTGGCCGGCCCATTTCCGCATTACGAATGGACGAATGCATATGCCCTTGAGATGGTGAGTTACCCGTTCAGGCAAAAGCCACAAGACGAAACGGGCTCCTCGGACGCCCATGGCCCCCAACCGCAACGCGCAGTGATGGTGTGCAATGTGCAGCATATGTTGGCCCCAGCCCCCGGGCGGTGAACGGACATGGGCGTCACTGCTGTCTGTCTCTCTCTGCAACCCAGGCTCTCCCGTAACATAAGCTGCTTCCCAAAATTCATGAGATTCTGCTCATTCGGGCAGCCAGTATGTCAGAGATTATCTTTTACCAGGGAGGGAGAGTGGGGGATGTGTGGGATTGTTGTTCGATCATCTGTTATCTTCGTACGTGCATGCTTGCTTCCTGAGGGCAGATATGCCCCGGATGAGCAACGTGGGGGTGTGATTCGACGATGATTTGCCAGCGTCATGGGCGCGCACGCCCGGCTCGCACACCATACCACCACCCGCACACGTATATTGGAAACGAAGAGCACGCACGCACTGCTCCCGCCAGGGGAAGAGTGGAGAAAATTTGGCGCGATAAGGAAAAAGCCAAAATTGCTGGCAGCACGCGGGGGCGGCAGTGACTAACAACCATCGGGAAAGAAATATGTCCTCTCACTCTCTCTGCCCAGATAAACGGCAGTGGTATGATGTGAGACGCCCCAGCCGTGTGTGAGATAGCTGCGGGTGGGGTGTGATTGTCGGGGAATATTTCTGCACAGTCATAGAAAAGATAAACGGTCGGGAAAAAGCTCATGTGAGGAATTTGGTGATTTTTGATTTGTCTCTGAAGAAGTGGTTATTCTAAGTGTGTCGTATGGCTCCGTTGCCTCGCGCCCCCCCCCCCCCCCAATGTCCTGCAGTAATAATCGAATTTGCCTTTTCTAGTTCAAAACAATGATGATGCGGGAAGTTGAAGTCCAGCCCAGTGCTTCCTTTCCGTCCCATGCCGTGTTGTGCTATTTCCTCCCAAAAAAAAATGAATACGTAAAAATCAAAAAAGAAAACCCAACCTATTCCATGCAAAAGCTTTCCTTTAGACCAGACTAAACACCGGCCCATGACCATCCAAATAGAAGCAGATAAAAAGAAAATAGGTAAAGAGCAAAACAGTGATGCCCGGGATTATTACTTTTCTCGCCTTGCTCAAATGGGGAAACCCAACTAGAGCAAGGCGAAAAAAGAAAGAAATATACAAGTTGTTTTGTTTGAAAGGAGCTCACTTATGCCGGTTGGCTGGAGCTATTTGTTGATTTTCCCTGGTTCGCCTTTTGTATGCTGTTTACACCGGTGGAGGTGTGTTGAAAAATCCAATATTATGACGAAGCTCGCTGAGCTTGTCATTGTCGCTGATGCTATTTAACTCCATAATGTTGCCAAGCTGAGAGAAGACTGGAAATGGAAAACAGAAAAATAATCAGATATGAAAGAAACAATTGTGTCGGTAGGCAGTGCGGGCGCCGACGCTGGTTCGATCCGGTATTGTTGCAACCGATTGTTGTTTGTTGTTAAGGTTACAGGTGGGGGGAGGGCTGTAAAGATGGAACGGTCCGTTCGAGAGATTGGAAGAGGCGCTCATCGGGCGTAAACGTCCTGGGAGAATGAGGGGACTCGAGGCGAGGCGGGACGCTTGATCATCTTGGCCCAGGGGTGCTGGGAAGGCTGTTGTCGTTCTCGGCATGCAGCTAGAAATCATGTCAGTGAGTCTGTCGTTCACACACCTCCAGGTGCTCTGGTGAGCTCCGGGGATCGGAAGTGCATACCACAAATATCATCGCCCCTAGAAAGAAATGTTAGACTTTGCTCGTGTAGATATGATATATATCGGCTGTAAGCAACTTACCAGTACTGCTTGCTCACAATCTTGGGTGTGCATCGTTGCTGAGTCTCGATGTACTTGGGGCACCATGACTCTACCAGGTGGTAGTGATGCTGGCAGCTCAACTCCTTCTACAGAGGGATTGCCATGTTAGTCATTGTGCCTTTGGGTGAAAAAAACATGGAGACCCACATAAATGTAGTTGCACATGCTGGATGATGTTGTTCTGCTGATGTTTGGAGTGTAATATATGGAGATTGTCGTTGTAGGTGAGCCCAAGGGCTTTGGGCTTGACAGTCTGGGACGAGACAAGCAATGGGGAGGGAGAGAGAAGGTCGTTGATGTATGGTTGAGCGTATGGTTGTAAACAGTTCGTCGGCTTGGCCAGAACAGAGGTTAGAGCTTGAGGTCGGTTGTTTGCTTGTTCATCTAGACGGCTGTGTGTGGGTTGGTGGGAGGTGCCTCTATATTTAAGAATTTGGCTACGACGGCAGAGAACGGTCCAGTCTAGCAGCGGGACCCCAGCACCCAGCATCCCATGACAAAGGTTTCATGCCGAGACCAGACTTCTTTGGCTGGAATATACGTACTGTACATCTATGACCCTGGAACGAGTCAACCATTGTCGGACCCAGAGAATTCCCAGCGGGCCAGCCGGGCCCAGGGGGGACCGAAGGGGGGCAGCGAAATACACTCGGTACAGTACAATACGCATGGGAAATGGCTCTGGGAGGGGGTGGAGGGTCTTTGCCGGGTGTGCTGGGGGTGTCTCGCGCGGTTTGGTCTGAACGTCGCCAGTGAAGGGGAGGGGGTGGTGGGCGTGTAGGGAGCCCACTAGCCTGTGAGGGTGTGTGAGGGCCTCTGGACAGGGCTGGGGTTGTGTGCTATGGGGAATGACGGGCTTGACTTGAACCTTGATGGTTGGGCGCACTGACGGCCCAGTGTTGCGGTGCGCTGCGCTGCGGTCTGGTTCGGTGCGCTGTGCTGTGCTGTGCTCTGCTGAGTGGCCCATGCTACGCTGCAAGAGAGTGCCAGTGCCTCTGGTTGTGCGTTGTGCTGAGTTTAGGTGCCAGGGTAGCACTGTTAACTGAATAAGTTCAAGTTGGTTCCATCGTCCAGGTACAGTCTTACGTGCGCTGTGCTGTATCGTGCCCGCAAGTGCAGAGCCCAGCTGCACCTGCCAATGCACGCAGCCATCCACTGCCTCCCGCAGTGACAAACCTCCATGCCCTTTGCAACTCACCTACTTCTCCATCCATCCCATCCTGCAATCCATCCATCCATTCCACACATGCCTCTACTATAGTTTGTACGCGCTGGCGCCGCCGCCTTCTCTGTTCTGCACCCATGGGTCCCTACCACTTTTTCCATCGGTACGCTATTCGGACCTGCCCACCCTCTCGGCTTGGAGGCTCCAACTCTCCGCAAGAACAGCCTCCTCTATCAGGCCCAGATACGTAGTCTTTCTTAGCAATCAATGACGGAACTTCCCTTGCAATAGTCGATACATGTCCCATTCTACACACCTGCCTATGTAGAATGTGCGACTACCGGTCCCTACCGCCATAACGACTTCCCATGGGCGGGGTCTTGCCACGAGGTGTTTGTACCCCGGCCTGACAGGGCGATGCTTGTCTCGATTCTCACACCGACGACAGTGCGCACGAAAATTCCAGGCAGTGCCACTGCAAGTCGGTCGGCTCAACCGACGAAAATAACAGATTCCCCCCAGCCTACGTTCCTTTACGTACCTAGGACGAGATGGATGGATGGTCAAGCAAATGGCTCTGAATCATTTTCCAAGTCTTAGTACTATACACTAGTCGCCAGGCACCGCCCGCACCAGCACTGCGCCTGATTCCCCGACTCTTTATTAGGCCTGAACAAGAGGTGGGCTCGTTGGGCAGCGTCGTTCGTAAGCCAGACAATGGACCCTCCGAGCTCGGTGGCTGCTGCTGGACCGTTAGACTATGTCCATGAGCACAGCTTCGGTACTGCTAATGCAGAGACGGACGAGCACGCCAAATTTTCATTCTGCACTAGAATGTGAGAGTTGACCCCTGGCTCGGATGGTTGCTGGCTGGCCACAGGAAATTTCCGAGGCCGCCTAGCATGGTACCCTTCTAATGACGGGGACAGAAAATTTATTTTTATCCAGTCCAGCCAGCCTGTGGAAGCCAAAAAGATTTGAATTGGAAATGAGGTCCTCATCAAACTACGTTAGACAAGACGCTACGCCACAGATCCCCCCGCCTCACCTGCTCCGTCTGGCCAGGCATTGGTTTGAGCCTTGCCAAATGATGCTCATTAGCGGTCGCGACCCCCAGGGTTCAGGCGGGCAGGCCAGTCATGGAAGCCTTGTCCGAAGCTTCCATGAACCGACCTGCTGGTCCTCAATACCACGTGGAGCAAGTCGTCTGCAGAGATACTCATTCCTCCATCCAGCCCCGATGCTTGATTTTGGCTCCTTTCAATCTCCTCCAGGCTCGCCTAGCTAAAACCCTTACCCTGAACCCCTGTTTGACAGAATGTCACATCCCTCAAGGAATCGGTCGGCAAAGAAGGGGTGGTGAATGAATGTCCTACATAATTCACGTGCTGCATCCACCTTGCGTGGCTAGTCGCAAGCCTGCGAATCTCTTACACATAGTCAAACCACGGCGATGCAATGAAGATGGTATCCGGCTTCCACAGATGTAAACACACTGACGCAGCATGCCCAAACAAGGAAATTCGGTCCTCATAGGGCCCTGTCCGGCAATGCCAAACGCCTCAATTGGAGAATCCTAGCCACCCCTCCCAGCCCCAAAAAAAGAGAAATAAGGCCGGCCTTAGTCCAAACGGGCAAAGAATTTTTGTTCCATTTGTGCCCCGGTAGTAACTCCTCACCAGGAACTTCTCAACGGTCCAAGACGCCCACATAAGACAAACTGCGGTGACGGACAGTACCAGGGCGAGTCAGTGCTAATGGGTCCCGGCCGCTACGGGACACGTGCCGTGCCATGATAGTTGAAGTTGGCCAGGAACTAAGGAAGGCGTGGGCAGCCATCAGACGTGAAGGGCACGCACAAAGCCACCTAGATGCAAAACTCACCGTAACAGGCCAGCCAGGGCTACCGACCCGGACAAGATATCCTACTTGAGCATTAGGAAGACTGCGGTTTGTAGTCATATGCTTTTTCGGCCCTCGGAGCCTCAGATGGACCTGCGCGTGATGCCCATCCAAGCAACATTCAGCTTCCTAACACGGGCCGTTTCGACCAACGAGACAGGATGAACAATCGCTCATCTCCACACCACCACCAAGACCACCACCACCAGGCGGTTGAGTTCATTTAGTACGTGTGGATTCCGTGCTTCAAGTCACAACACCAAGGATTGCGGTGCAGACACAGAGGCCCAGTGCGCTCGTCTCAGTGGTTAATGCAGTGTGCTTCATGCAGTGCTCGGCGTTTGTGTTTTTAATAGGACGGTCCAAGCTGTCACCTGGCTGATGGTCTGTGGACTCTGACCCTGCAGAATATAAGCATTACAGAGATATAACATGAGAATGTCGCATGAAGGTAGGCGCTATGATGCAGTACGTGCCCAGACAACAGGACATGGGTGAGTGGATGGGTGGTCATAAACCCCTGTGACGCACAAGACTGACGCCATTCGGTTGCACTCGATTACAGAAGAGCCACGCTTATCCGGCCTCGTGAGGCAGAGAGACTGGACTGGCGGAGAGATGAAGGTGCGAGAGCGAGAGAAAGACTGGCCGGGCGCATGTACATTCCACCGAGAGCCTGCTGGTGTGTGAGAGAATGATGAGAGAGGGAGACGAAAAAAGAGGACCTGATTCATCGACAAATTAAAGCACTCATTGCCAATAATTATCTGACCTCCATGTTGATCGCGTGTCCGGCCATATCAGCAGCGAGGTCAGAGTACCATCAACTCGCAGCACGGGTCATCCATCTGGGCGCCGCACATATTCCGCTTCTCCCAAGCAATGGAGATAAGCGACCGCCTCTTGGTTTTACTTTCTCGACGATGCGGTGGAAGGTGTGTCTGCACTAAATGAGCCTATCTTTGGGACGCTTAGGTCTGATCCACACACACGTGGGTTAAATTGCCGGCCGTCTCAGTCTAAAACGAGACGGTCTGGTGAGTTCGTATGCACGCACGCACCTAAGGGGCCTCTTTTGCATAAGCTTCAGAATGCTTCATCCGTATTGATTCGACATGCAACACAAAGCGGAGCAGACAGACGTTGACCGCCTCACTAGTGAAATTTTCATTTCGCGTCCTCGAGCACATGGCAGTCAGCCCTTGATGGTTGGAAACGTTGTTTCTGACCCCTATCGCAGCCTCCGTTGTGTTCAAGCCTTCGATGGCCTTATTTGCTGTTACGTGTTAGTTGGCAGGCTCCCGCCTATCGCATCGATCTATATCTCCAAACCTACATTAGTAAGTGCTCATCATCTGGCGCCCCAGCTGCCTATCTGGCCAACAGCAATAATATCAGCATTTCATAATACGAATTTCCCTCTCAGCCATCATCCCTCAGGGTATTTTTGGCGAACCACGTGCGAATGTGTCTCTTTGGCCGCTAAGTGCCGCTGTCAGCAGAGCGGCCAGCGACCAACATGCTTCCTCTCCCGCGCTCCCGCATTCCAAATGCAGAAACCGGTCAGAATGCGAGTGCAAGGGTCCCGGGACTTGGGATTGGGTGACAGGACGGGGGATGGCTAGGGGTTGGGAGAGATACGAGACAGACGGTCACTGGAGCATCAATAATTGGTTTGACACCGACACAATCGCCATCTTCAGCTTGGGAGATGCCTGTTTCGGTGTGCCTTGGCTGTTGTTTGACCAGGGCTGGTCCTTCTGGTCTGCTTCTGTCAGCCTTCTGGACTATGCTCTATCCATCAGCGTCCCCACAACTGATAATGTTTTGGGCTGCCTCACAAGGCTACGTGGTGCTGGATCTTTCGTTTATCCCATTACGAAACAAATCTCCTTCTATCCTCATATCAGCCATATCTTCCGTATCATCGAAGCGGCCATCTCCTATCAGGGCACTCACCCCCGTGATAAGAGCTGCCGCTGCCATCATTCAACCCGGCCAAATTTGACCCTGTTTCTATATGTAACACAAATGTAATGGGTGTAGTCATTGATGTGCGCCCCCCGCATCTCGCTTACGTCTCTCACATACGTACGTATGCATGCACGCACATGCCTACCTTGGAGAGCTATATGTTTCCGGGATTGTCGATATCACGCATGGACAATCAAACCGTCTGCGATCTGCACCGGAAATAGGCTTATGTAGCAGAATGTATTCAGGCCGCCTAGGCGCTATGTACTGTGCACGGTTGTATCACGATCGCATATCGCCATCTACACATCCATATAACACAAACACGAGTGGTGGACCTGCCCTAAACTCGCCTAAATGGCGAGAAGGGCGGGACCGACCGATGGCAGATAGATTTGGGGGCTGCTCGTATACCGCTCTACTGCTGTATGTGTTAAGGCAGATGTTCCAACGCGCGCGCTTAAGGAGAAGGGATGACCCAAGGGCGGTGCATGCTCGAATGCCTCAATGGTCAAGTGAAATGCTCGATGTTCAAGGAAGATCCCCATGGATGCCCACCTTGCTCATGCACGTGTGCATGCATACATACAATGATACGCACATACATACATACGTGACATTCCGTGCGTTCAGAACAAGGGCCCTCGTCTTGTGCAACAGTAAATGCTTGACTGCCTTCCTCCCCTCCCCTCTCCCCCGAGCCTTGGGCGACGAAGGGGAAGATGGCCCGACCCAGGTCACGCCCAGGCTGTGTCAAGTATCAAAGAGGGGCTGCTAGAGACATGGGGCATGGACCTGGGGGACAGCAGCCGGTACTGAGGCCTGTCCTGCCTCGGAGAGGGGCCGAGACAGGGCATTCTTTCTGTTGACATGCGCAGGCGAAGGTCTGAACCTTCTGCAGAGGGAAATTCTTCCATCGGTCGCAGTCGCTCACCCGAGGTTAACGCCCTGACACCTGCCCTGGTTGTCATTCGGCGGCGCGCGGCCCGTCGCCAGTCCAACACCTTCTACATTGTTATTTTAATCCCAGCACAAGCTTAAACAAGGAGCCCGGTCAGGCGGAAAGACGGAGAGTGAAATGGAAGCAAAGGAGGAAGAGAGGGACTTGAGCCCGGGGGAGCGGCCATGGTCTCTTTGCACGCATGCACAAGAGCCCACCTGTACCACCGCCCGGAGCTGTGCCAGGTGATTGATTGGCATCACGGGGCTGTCACGGGACAGACGCCAGCAAGCGATCAATTAGAGCGAAATTGCTCAGACGGGCCAAGATGTCATCGCGGGCTGCTGCCAAACTCCGTCTCGGCCATGTTACATACTCTCTTGTATCCATACTTGACGTGATCCATTCCCAAGGCAGCAGCAAAACAGCACTTGATTCCCCATTACGCCTAGTGTCAACGACCATGGGCGCTGAAGCCGGGTACAGTAGGTTACATGGCTCAGTACCAATCAATCCCAATGCCGTCGCCATGGGATCGCCAATGGCTGGCGAGGGTTGCGCTTGATTCATGGATCGACAGGGCATGCAGGGGTGGGCTGCCCGCTGATGATGTCTCGTACCAAGCAACCGGATCCAATCATGCTGCAGCTAAGACACTCCCTGAGACGGACGGCAGAAGGGGAGTGCGTGAGGCTGGTACTGGGGATGGAGCCAAGAGACGAAGAGCCTTTTCCCCACTGCTGGTGCGGTACACAAAGAAGCCAGACTCAAGACTGCGCCCTCCCTCACGTACCGCTCAGCCTTGAGCCTCTTGCTTTTACTGTTTTGTTCATCTGGCCCGAGATTGAATTCTGAGACCTCTTGTTCCAGGTCGGCCTCATCACCCCTGCAGTGGCTGGAGATGCTTGCTGTTGCCACGGGCTTCGTCGATGCCCAGTGCTCAGAAGCCCGCCTCGCTTCTGCGTACTGGGTCGGTCCCTGATGGGCGTATGGATATGGCTTGTTCTGCCTCCGCCGGAGATGGCTTTGACGTGAGAGCCCGGTTGTATTCGCCACTGGTGGCCCGGCGGCCTGGTTCAGCCAGGAACCAGGGCCTCACATGGAAGTCTAGCCGGCCTTGGCTCTTGAAGAAACAATGGCCACCTGACTGTCTCCTCTCATTCCAACACTATTCCCTTCACGGACTTGGGAGGGATTGGGGGGGTTCGGGTCCAGCTGAACACTTCCGCGTGTGCCTACCCTGAAGTCCTCCACTCGAATCGCAACTCAATGTCACCGCTTTATGGCTGCGGGACGTGTGTCTGTCATGCTGGCACACGACAATTCAACACCAGAACAGGTTTCACGCTTCGGCTCTTACTGTGTATGGTGAGGAGGCCAATCCCGTCACCCCACCTGGAGCGGGAGTGGTCGACAGAAATCAGCGGAACTATGGTAACCGCCGAGGCACAGCATCAAGCTATGTACCGGATGTGGGCGGAACCAGGACGGAATTTAATGGACTGCCGGAGGCGGGTAGCTGAAGCACCGAGCCCCCGCCGTCTTCTTTCTTCTTCCTTTTTTGCTTTTTCTTGCTGGCTTTGGGGAACTTCATTTTCCTATTTGCTCTTACTGTACTGGAGGCACCCTGTGGCTGATCTTCTTACGGGATAGTGCGGTGTTCATCATGCATTAGATTGCGCCAAAATGCCTGCACCTGCATTCTCCAGCTGCCTGAGAGGGTGCGAGTGGAAGAGAAGACGCGATGATTGAGACAAGCATGTCTGCCTCCGAGCTAATGACCCTCCATCATCACAGCGGCCACGGACCTATACGACACTTTTCATGGCTGAACTTGGAATGAGACAAGACTGCCGACCAATGGTCTGGCCTTGCAAGCCGCGATTTTCACCGTGAGACATTCCAGCGTCCGTAATGTCTATCTCCACGCCTCGTTCATCCCGTTGCCGCGCTGCGGGACGTTCCGTCCCGGTTTCCAATATTTCAAGAGTAAGACGGAGGCACAGCGTGACGTCGAGATGCGTATGATATCTCATGATGACAAATTACGAAGAGCAAATTCGAGTTTACATATACGCGCTGCAGCAGGTTTCAAAAGACCCTCCATCAGGAATATGCCGCGTACCAGGAATATACCGCGCAAGCAGAGGCGGCGCGTTTATGCTATACCGCTTGTGAAAAGACCCGGCAGGGAGCATCTTGCCGGTTTCACGCCGCATCATCAACTCCGATTCAGTTGAGCTGTGACGCACGACCTGGATGTTGCGCTTGGCCGCAGTGTGGCGACGATATCTCGTCCAGGCGTCATCCCTGGAATCAGGCTCAACCGAGTTGACGAACGTCCCGTATTGTCGATCCATCTGATTATGCTCGTCCCTATCCGTGGGCCTGTGAGATTTCAAGCTTTGCCACATGCAGCCAAGGAGATCTGCGTCGTATGCCGCAGACTTGCCAGCGAGCCTAGTCTAAGCATTGAATAGGAAGGAGCAAAAAGGCGAACACCCTGCGTGCTGGGCTTGGTTTGACCTCACCATGCTCATATTTTCTTTTTCTGAGAGTACCTTTTTAGGAGTATGGCCGCGCTGGTCGTGGCTACCCTGAAACATCGCCATATCATTAATTACCAGCAGGAACTAGATTCTCACACGCCCTTTTCCCCTCTAGCTACGATCCATGACTTCAGGGCGCGCAGATCAGGCGGGTGGCGGGTTGCTTGATGAGGAGGAGTTTGCGAAACCCGACGCCATCAACGAAACCTATTGCGGCAAACCGAGCGACTGTGCCAGCGGATCGGGCAAGCCACCGCCCATATAGGGCAGTCGGACGTCGGCGTTAAGATGAGAAGATTGATAGTAGCAGGTGCTCGTAACAAACATCAGATAGGCGCCGCTCCACTTGTTCCCTCGTGGCTTCTCTTTTCCTCTGGCTAACCACATGCTACGCCCGGGTCTGTACTAAGGGGTATGGGTCGGATCTAGGTAGGGCAGGCCATGGAAATAGATCTCAAGGAAATGGAGGGGGGTTTTCTCTAGTGATTGTGAAACCTCGAGATTGCGGAAGCAAGGAAGACGAGCCCTCATATCATTTAGTGTGCGTGGCCGAAGATTACTCCACGCCCCCTCTTCGCACGTGGGAGCCCTTCTCCAAGTCTATAGAGGCCGCGGCTAAATTTTAAGGTGTTGTTTAGGTAAGTTGGGGAAGAACTTGTTACGCAGCTGGTTGCGCTTATTGAAGATACCCATATGGATATGTAAGACTTTAGCCCTTGATCGAATACCCAAAATGCAAGGAGTTGAGGCTTCCCAACGCATCATTGCTACGAGGAGAATTGCAGGAATACCTTTGTTCGGTACTCATCGAATAATAGGTACAGGAGCAGTAATGCGTATCCGATTTGGTGGCACATCTAATTTAGATAGTTGGTATGTAGGCAAACAGGTATAGAGCATTATGTGGGGTTGGTGGTTTGCTCACACCCTCCAGAGGGCTCAGCTTCTCACGAATATGGACGCGGTAATTGCCATGAGCCTTTGTCTTACCACAAGAATCCTGATATTTCGGCGGCTTTACGCTTCTTCTGGCTGGTGCCGGCTCAGGCATTGCGCCAGTTTGGTGTTCAAGAAAAGCAAAAGGCACACACCAGCCCATCGCTTAGCTGCATATCATGGCGGGCTAGACGACCCTGGCTGTGACATGCCTGGCATTGGACACCATCACTTAGTGCCACCCAGTGTGTGTCCGGTATGCCACCTGCTTGGCTGATTCGGAGTCCGGAGATGAGACCACATGAGTCAGCGGGATCGAACTTCTGCCGCGCGTGTATGTACTGTGTACGTGCATCATCACGGGAGGAGGGCCAAACCAGCATGAACGATTTACTAGGGGCCTGGCCCAAGCTAGAGGAGCTAAATCAGGAAGAGGGGGGGGGGGGCGTGCAGCTCGCCTGAAGCATTCATTCTCTCATGGCGGAATAAGAAGAAACGCGGAAAGGATGATGACCTCCCCCCTTCTTCTCTGGTCTGTCCCAAGGAGACGGATCCCTCGATGATGAGGTGACGGCTAGTAGCGGGAGGCCTATCCGGGGTACCTATCTCCCCGATAGAAGAGCAAAGTAGAGTACATCCTCCTCGTAAAATCTCCTTTTCGGGTAAGGCGACGCTATCAAGGACAAGGACCGTATGAACAAGACCCAAATCCACGCCACCGGGCCCGAGCTATACCTCGAATTGTCCGGGCTGTGCATACAGACCCAGGCTGCTGGGTCCTCCTTTTCGGTCTCGCTTTTCTGGCGGCTGAGACGCGGTGAAGGAAAAAAAAAAAAATATGGCTGGAGGGCTGAGGCTCGAATCGTTAAGCCTAATACGCGCATACATGGTGCTCGCACTGACTCGTCCGTGGGCTAGAGGAGCTTTCGAATTCGTATTCATGCGTGATGGGGTTCAGCAGGTCAGCTATCGAGATGGTGGGTGCTATGTGTTTGTGTGTGTGCATGCCTACCGTCTCGACGTGCCGAGATCTGCGCGGATCCAGAGTCAAGCAGGAGAATGGGGCTTGGAATTAATGATCTGCATGTGCAGTCACAATTGTCGGTCAAATGATAAGAGGTGTGGGAGAGGGTGGAAGTTGATAGGCAGAGCACATGGTAAGAGTAAGGTATTCAATGTAGATGTAAGCTTTCCTATTCATTCAAATTCCAACGCCTTCTTGGATATAGTCGTTTAATTCATGTGTACAATCCTATGTGTACATATAATAAATAATAACGAAGATAAACCAGTAACAAAATGTTTCAAAATATGTACGGATGAAGAGAATATGAAAGAGCCTGGGGCATGACCTCGAGCACGACAGACCGAGAGCCGGCGGCTTAAGCTCATGAGCCATGATCGCCAGAGGGTTTCTGATTGATTGCGCGCTGGGACGTAAGCCACCAGTAACCATATGGCGTGCTGGGGGCTTCTGGTTGTAGGTCTAGTACACGCTGATCGTCCAGCCGGAGATGGACGGCTGACCTGAACGCTTCCAGCAGGCGTTCTGGGCGCATTGGGGCTGGATTTGGCCGCTGCCTCTTACCAGAACTTGATATCCTTGAGCGCCTTGGTGACTTTGGCGGCGACGAGCTTGTGGATGCCAGTGCCGGGGTGGTAGGTGTCGCGCCACAACTGCAATAGGAAGCCATGATCAGCCAAGGCCTACAAGTCAGAGATGGGATGGGAGTGCTACTTACACATGACTTGCCATCCTTATTCGTGCACTTGTTGTTCTTGGCGCCTACACTCTTGGGGGTGTCCAGGGCCTTCTTGAAGGATGCCTCGGTCTTGACGAGGGCGGCCTTGACGTCCTTGTGGCTCTTCTTGAACTTGTTCAGCTTGTCGTTGAGGCGCTTGTTGTAAGCCTTGGTAGCCTTTTGGAGCTTCCTGGCCTTAGACCTGCCCTTCTTCTGGATGAGGGGAGTGCGGTAGGTAGCTATTAGTCCCCAGGTCAGTCTCTTCGGTGCTCTCCCATGGGCTTCTTCCTAGGAGGAGAACGCCCCCGGTGATGCTGATACTTACGAGGAACCTGAAGCAGGAAGAACTTGCGAATGCCGGTCTTGTAGAGGCTCTCGAGCTCTTCAAAGTACTTATCGACAGACTTCTCGATGACCTTGGTCGAGTTCTTGCGATAGTACGATGTTCCCAGATCGTTGAGGCCCATCCAGACTCCCACGGCCGCGCTGTCGCCATCCCACTTGGCATAGTCAGGCTTCTTACCCACGGTGTCCTGGAAGCTCTTGACCTGTTCGGTGAAGCTCTGCACGTTGGGCTTGCTGCCGACGATGATGCTCTTGTCGACGGTTGCGCCGCCCGAGGCGAAGTTCCACGACAGGGTGTCATGGTCCTTGTTCTTCTCCTCGAGAACGTAGCCGATCCAGTTCTTGCCTCCGGAAGAGGTCTTGCCAGGCATGGCGGGGTTGCCTAGAGGGTTCTTGGTTGTGGGCTTGTCGCCCTTGATGTCGAAGCCCGTCCTCGAGTACGAGTCTCCGCTGGAGGCATGTTAGGCCAGATCCCTTGCTCTCTTCTGTCGCAATGGTTGACTTACAATGTGAATAGATATCTGGTGTCCTTGGCCGATCCGAGGGTGGCCAGGGCGATACCTGCCGAAAGAATACTAAGGAAATGCATCTTGCCGGAAGATGTTTACAAGGACATGAAAAAGAAGAGAAGAGGCGCTGCCTGTGGTGGTGAGACTGCTGGTTTCTCCCACCGTGGAAAAAAAAGGAAAAAAAAACTTTTTTATAAAAAAAATTGGTCTCAATTGAAGATGAGGCTGTGGTTCGTTCGACGATTACTACATCATCCCTCGCCGTTCTCCCTCATTGTTCTTATAAGCTGCATGTGTTTCTGCCGTCATGGGATGAATTCCTTTTCGAGACGGGTTGTGGTTAAAAATAGACTGTAAGCCGCCGGGGATGAGATCTGGCTATTACGGATCATGGCGTTGGGGCCCCCGATTTCCTGCGCCAAGAGAGGGCCGCTCCAGAGCTTCCCGGTTATTTAAGACTGCTATTGTTGCCTGTTGCTTTAGATAATTGAGATAAATGAATTCAAATTGTATGCTATTCAGTCGGCGCTCGTAGAAGATGGTGTTGAAATTGAGAATTCTCCTCTGGCTAACCTGGACCAGAATTTAAGCCCCTCCCAGCACGGGTTAGTACAAGATCCCTTTCGCATCACAGGAAAACATACAGTAACAAGGGCTGTACTTGTTCAAATGCCCCGGGTATACTGGCGATAATCCTTCTTCGACGCTATTGACATGGAAAACAAGGGTGATCACGAGAGACGCGATGGATTGGGAGAAGCTGTGGCCGCCCTCCAAATGACGGACATTGCAGGTGTCAAAGGCCCTGCGATGCTCCACTAACAGCAGCTCCTCCGTTGTCGCTTGGATCCTGCCCTACCCTATACAACCAACGCCATTGCCATGCCTTTGAATCAACCACTGTCGATTAGAATAAGCCATCGCTGGCATCCAAGGAACGATAATACGTTATATTTCGAAGTCTATGAATGTAAACTGACTAAGGAAACAAACTGGTTGGAGTGTAATTGCACTACGAGTCCCAGTCTGTTCTTCAATTTCTACCACCTCACCCATCCGCTTCCTTGAGGAAGGAGCCCATCACATGTAACTGCCATTATTACCCAATCCAGTCTTCATCTGGCAAAAGAATGTCTCCCACAGGATCCAAGCCATTAATCTTTCCTTCTTCAACGAACCACGTGCGACCGTCTTTCCAAGCATACACAAAAAATCGATCTCCAACTTCTGACTGCCTTCGGCGTTACTACTCTTCCTGATCACAATCCAGCATAGGTATTATCGACGCAAGCTCCTTGCGGAGCTCCGCCAGGTGTTTGGTCAGAGTCTCCTCCCTGTTCTTCACCATCTCGTACGACACATCGACGAACAATGACGTCGCCGAGGTCCCCGCGCCCGCCTGCCCATTGACCGTCGCGTCCTTGGGGTTCCTCAGCGACGCGTCCAGAGCCGCCGTCGCCTTGCGCAGCCGACCGAGGAAATTGTCGGCCAGCTGGGCCGTCAGGAACATGGCGAGCGAAGGCGTCGAATTCACCGGGATAGAGCCGATATTCACGTTTGGCAGCTTCCAGAACTGAAACACCCCCTCCGAGGCAATGACCAGCATCTCGTCCGGGTCGGTCTGCGCCAGTTCCGTCTGCACCAGGCCGAAAACCTTCTGATACATGTCGAGCAGCCGCACATACGTCGATAGCACAAACATGGAGTTGCCAGGATCCGCGCTGGCCCACCGCTCCGTGGCCGTGTCTGCGAGCTGGTCAAGAATTTCGGCCACGCGCTGCGTGAGGTTGAACATCTCGTCTATGGGCCACCCGTTGTCTCTGAACCGCTCATTAGAGGGCCTGCCGAGCGGCTGGGTCGCCTCCTGCGCCTCTGAGAGGGCAGTCGACAGTTCCAGGAGGCGGACGTTGATCTCGTTTAGTTCCGCCATCCAGACGACCGGTGAGGCTTCCCAGGTTGTTGTGGGGCTGGAGTTTGATTCTTGCAGCTGTCTGAGGCTGGTTGTGTCAAGAAAGGAAATATGCCCAGGGCTCTGTCCGTACCGGAACCGCGGGCGTTTGTTGCTGTTGATACTGTTGCTAGAAGCCGGTTTGGGCTGGCAAGCTCTCCCTCTGAAGGCGACAGGAGAGGAGGATGGGATCTGTGGAGAATGTTGAAGCTCAGTCTGCGGCTGGGAGAGAGGATGCTGAGCTTGAGGCTGGGGCTGGGGCTGAGTATGGTCTATCACAGGAAATGCCTCCGAGGTTGTGGGGAGGTGGTGATGTTCCCACGAATTTATGAAGCCTCCTGTTTGTTGGACTGGCTGAGCGTGAAGGTTATCGGAAAGGATCGCGGAGTGAGATAAGTGCTCCGAGTGAGGCGGTACGAAGAAGCCCAGCTGATCAAAGTTGAAGTTGAACTCGCTTATGTCTAGCCCTGTCTCAGACGTCACGAGGCTATGGGGTTTTCCTGTGAGCGCCTCTGTCCGCGAGACTGCTGGCACTACGTTCGGCAACCATATGTGTCAGTGGTTTATTGATCAAGACATGGAATGGGCATAGAGAGCACTTACGGGTCTCAGTTAATACAAGGATTGGGTCGCTGCTGGTCCTTCGCCTCTTCGGAGACCGACTGCCAGCTGCTGGAGTTGTCTCGGCACCAAGGGCGTCCTGATGGGGCACTTGTTGGAAGTGTTGGTGATGGATATGGTGGTGCGGCGGTGGAGGAGGAGGAGGCTGTTGGTGCCCGTACAACCGCTGGGCCTGTTGTTGATGTTGATGTTGATGATCTTGTTGTTGCGGTTGGTGTTGTTGGATATGCTTTTGTTGCTGTTGCTGTTGCTGCTGTTGCTGTTGCTGTTGCTGTTGCTTCTGCTGTCTGCTCTGCTTTTTATGTCGAAGCGAAGGGCTGAAATTGCACTCGGTTTTCAGCCGCGTACAACGTTCACAGGGCTCTTCACCGATGCGTTTACAGCTCAGCTTCTGTGAATGACAGCGATCGCAAGCTTTTCGGATTGAGTTATCGGCCATGGTCATGGCCATCTCTTCAACAAGCAATGGGGTGTGGAAGACTCGACGAAGCTTTAAGAGGACGCCGCCGAACGGTGAGAGACAACAAGAACCCGCCTTTTCCTAGAAGCTGCCTTCGGTTAGACATGCTCAGTCATTTCGTCTCTCCTGTTGGCCGAGACAAAAGTTTCAAATCATCAAACGCCAGGACAGACATCCGCAAACCATGTACTTGTGCCCGTGTGTGTGGGGAGAGAGGTGGGTGGCCCAGAGGCACATCCCACAAGGCGCACGCGGCTCTCTAGATTGGTGAAAGGAGGGGAGGAGGGGTAGTTTCTGCAAAGGCACAGTGGCCTTGACCTGACCTTGGCTTGCGCATGGCCCTCATGGCGTCCATGTTGTGGACGGTACGCCGGCATAACGTGATTGGCCCTGTTCTCTCCATGATCACAGCTTGTTGTGCGTGTGTACCCTTTTTTTCGTCTTTTACTGCGCGGTAAGAGAATACGACGGCGCCAAAGCTACAAGGGTGCATGAGAGAGGAGTAAGTGATCCAGAGATTGACTTGCATGTGGCAGGGTTTCTTCAGAGTGCTGCGGCTTCAAGCATGGGGTTTTGATTCGCCTGCACTAACCTTGCGCGACCTGCGAGTCATCGCGATAGTAGAACGCCTCCGAAGGTGCCGATGCTTTCGATTGAGACATGCCTTCCCATTATGTTGGGGTATCGTGTCCCAGTCCACTGGTTCGGGCCCGGGTAAGTGGATTTGTGACATGTCGTATCGATTCCTCCTAGGCTGCCGCCTTATGCCTGCAGCAGTCCTGCCATGGGGTTCGGAGGCTTTAGTGGAAGCTTTGTGAATACTACAGAGCTCCAAAATGAGATGCTTCCGGTCGTTCTCGCCATGGCTCCTCTCCGACGATTCTCGGGCACATAATCACGCGTGAACTATCGATGCATGAACATGCTACGACTGGCGATCTTGCCCTCGAGAATCGATTCGAACCCCTCAAATTTGTTACTTACTAAGGTGGATGGCGTAGATGGTGTAACATTCGCATTGCCTGCTGTAAGGGACGTCGCACTATAATCTGTCCGGGGATACTCTTGTGCGACCTTTGCGATCATTTCATAAGCATGCGTTTTGGCCCGCCGATTCCCTGACCGCACATTTTCAGGGCAAGCCAAGAGTAGGTGGTTACAGTTGAGGCTTGGTGTGCAACCCTGACCGAGTTCTGATCGTGTCACCATTTCGCTTCACCAACAGGGCAACAGCGCAATCATTCCGACGGGGGCTCTTACTGACACCTCCGAGTTGAACCTAGGGCTATGGTCCAATAGATGCCCATATCAGGCTGATGGAGATGGTCTGTTCTCAGAGCAGCAAAGCAAGCACCCGATTGACCCGCCTACTCTGATGTTGAGGGGGCCCAATTACGGTATAGGCTCTCGTATATTTGACCTTGGAGCGGAAGATTAACAGGGAAGCACAGTCGCTGATCTATGGTGCTACCGATCTGCGACGCCAGGATCTTGAGTGGCGTCTCCTTCTGTAGCCATGATATCACGAGACTTCGCATCCTAGTATCAGTTTGGTATCCTCCTGAGGAATAAAATCGAACATGTGGGGAGTTTGTCCCAAGATGAGCCGAGCTCAATCTCAAATTGCGGTGTCGGGATCCTCACTTGCAAGGTGGTGATGTCTCACTGCTCTGGGTCTTATGATTCAGGGCCAAGAGAGCCGCCATCCAGCCATGTCGCTTAAGACTAATCCTTACTCGGTGAAGCCAATGGAAAACATGCGAGTGCATCTGAGAGAAGGCTAGAGAAACTTGGCCAGCAAGACAAACTCGACAAATTCAAGATGTGTGTATTTTGAAGTCCCTCTTTCTATGGAATTGGTTGGTTAATTTAATTCTAGACTTTCCCATGCTGCCGGATTCTGCCCCCTAAGCGCCAGAAGCACACCGTGCTCCATGATCTCCAAAACCCCGGTTTCCATAGTTCTGGAATCACAGGGGGATCAGATCTCGAACCAAGCCGGGTCATACCATGGGAAGATCCTTACAACTCGCCCTCGGCCTCTTTCTTGTCATCGGCTCTTCACTACCGTCACCATGGGACTAGCCTAGCGCATGCACATATGCTGCATCGCGTTGGATTTCTATTTCTCCTTCTACCAAATTTCTCTCGTCTGAGATGTTTGGTTATTATTTTACCTCAAAGTGGCACTCGTACGAGGCGGGACAGGGCTCCTCCTAAGGCTCATGCCATTTGTGATCCCTGGGGAGGCGGAGGGTCCTCAAACATACACCCCCCTTCACTTCCAGTATCCTGGGACAGATTGAAGGGTACAGCCGTGCGGCAACGTGCATCCGAAAGTCGCTAATGACGCTGGACTTCCGTATCCTGCTTCCCAGGGTGGCAAGTACATGCAGGGCTGTATCACCGACCTTCTTCCCTGGTTCTGCAGCCTACTGATCAACTTGATTCCGGTGGCCAATAGGTCAAATTAAGAATATGTCATCAGTCACAAGGCAGCATAGGCGCTCGACCATGGCAGCTTACCTGTCCCTGCCCTGTCGATTGCCGTCTCTGTTCAGCCTCAGACATGATCGAGCATGTGTCCCGTAACATCACACTCATTTCCTTATACGAACGAGATCACCCGCCATTACCTCCACGATCTCAAAGGCAGATCAGATCTCACTTGAGACATGCATCCCTAGAACTGATTGGCGTGTATGATGAGCCATCAAGCGGCTACCTAAGAATCGCCGTCGTACGACCCAGCAAGCTCCCCCCTCCTTTTCTTTCCACGCTCTAGGCCGTGCCACGGCAGCGCAGAAGAACACCTCACATTCCCCAATAGAGTAGTCCGCCTTGCCTATCCCCAGCTGCTGACCCGTCGAGGAAAGGCTTCGTAGTATCACCTCATGCTCTGTGCTCGAGATCCAAACACTATCCCAGAGCGCCGCCATCTCCTCCCCACCTTTCTGTGTGAGCGATCTGCGCCCAGCGGTATCGGCCCTTCTCGAAGGATGTTGTCATATTTTTCTTCGCCGTGAGGCGTACCTGGAGGGGCCCATTGGGGGGTTCACGTTCTGGTAGGTTGTTCAAAGGGTCGAACCGGCTGACACACACGGGCCGGGTGCGTTATGCATGCTCACCGCTTCATCTTGACTTTTTCGAAATCTCGCGAGAGTCTTGGAGGAGCCTCTTTTCTGGTGGAAAAGGAGACCATACTGGTTTTTCTGGCAATTAATGGCTCAGTAATCTTGAAATTGTCGTTGTAGCACAGCGTGTGATCGTCTCGATGCATACTTCGGCTATGATGTTTGCTATTTTGTGAGATGTGAGAACTAGGATTTGCGATGGGAAGATGGAAGCCATATGACTGCTGACTGGAAGAGTCGATAAGTAAGGATGGTATATTCATAGATTGAACTATATGCGTATATGCGATGTAAAACATATGACAGGAGAAGGACAAGGGGGCGGGCCTCATCAGCTACGGAGGTGGAGGAGGTCTATCCATGAACCAGTATCCCATCCGAGTTCCGGATGCTAGATCATCAATGGTGCGGCACCCTGGGTTCCAGTGATCGTCACTGTTTCCGAATGGCCACATGGCGACGAAGAGGACCTCGTTGATTGGGCATGGGCGGGTCCTCTTCCAATCTGCCCACCCGAGCTTCTCTACCATATTGCGCGTCATGGCTTTGCTCAACTCAACGGCCCGTCGCATTTCATCATTGTCAGACTTTCTGTCGATGTAGAACGCGGTACTCTCTGTCCTTCCTGATGCTTGCAGAAGCATAGAACGCATGATGAACACAGTCGAGCATATGCCCTCCATGATACTGCTAATTGCGGTGTGAATCAGCTCGTCTGACGCACTCCATTCACTGCGAGATGCATAGCTTCGGTGCAAGTAATGCTGGGTGCAGCGGTGAACGGCAACCATCGTCTCGTTAGCTTTGTTGTATGCACCTCCAGCCTCAGAGCCATCGTCTTCCGGCGCATTGATGTAGCCGAGAGCGATCCCCTCCAATTCTTGGATGAAGTGGTCAGTGGAAATGTCTTCCGTGGCCATATGGGCGATACGATCAGCATATCGATTCACAATCAGGTCGATCACAGCACCCTGCCAATCTACATTGAAGCGACGAGGCTGTTTAGCCACTTGGGCCAGGTAATGCTTTATGTCCACTAGCTCCTCAAGGGGCGCTGCACCCAGTCTCTCCAAATCAGGTCTTTCGGGGACGGTGCTGGAGATGTTGATGGGGAAGAAGAAACCTGACACCATGGACGAGAAATCGATGCGGACACGATCATTCGAGATGCCGTTGTATCGTTCCCCTGCGGCTCTTACCCACTGCCAGAGAACCAAGCTCCAGTCGCCCATCTTATCCTCTTGAAAAAAGGAGCGGGTGGAGGAAATAAGATCCAACCCCTGGGAAAAGTCGCAATATACCACTTCAAAGCCAATTTCATCACGGATAAACCCGTCGTAACCCCAGTCAGCAATCATGCTACAAATATCCTCGGCCCGTTGCCATTCGTCCCATATTCCGGAACTGAAAGTCTTATTCTCGCGGAGAAGGAGATCCTGGGAATCTAGTGTACCCATGGAAGTCTTTGCAGCAGACATGCCATCAATCAGGAGCAGGTGCAAATCACGATTGGCTTGGTACGTTTGAAGATACCCCCTCCGGGACTGGCCATCAGATATACTGCTTGTAGAATCCTCTTGGGCACCGGTATGGCTGGGGCCCAGTGGCTGAAGCGGTTTCTGGAACTGAGCCTCCTCCCCTTTCCAACGGGGAGGAGGTGGGTGATGCGGATGCTTCTCGGAACGAGCAAAATTCTCAGCATGCTCTATCTCATAGGCGAGCCACTCGAAACCAGCCGGAGGATGCTTGTATGGGGCGCCGTGATACGTGATGGTACCCTTGGGCATGATGGCCGGCATGAAGCTGAAGCCATTGTGGTATATGGCGGTGCCCCATTGGCGGCCGGCAGAGTGGATTGCGTTGAAGATCCGGAACGCGTTGGCCCTTGCGCTCTCTTTACTGGGCTTGATGGGGATGCGCGCCGCGTAGCTGGTAGCGAAACCAGGGCTGTGAGCGGCTCCTGGGTGCTCTGGCCACGAAGCAGAGACGACCGTGGCACTGAGGCCAGTCAGCAGGGATGCGGGCCTCATCAGGAAGACGGGCGGATGTGGCAAACGGGAACTCCCCTCCCCGGATCGGCAGATTGGACAGCGAGCTGTCTGGGGGGTGTTGGGCTAGCTGGGTTGGCGGAAAGCAGAGTCGTGGTGGACAGATTGCGGCGTCGGGATATGCTCGTTTTCAGCCAGCCCAGGTCAGCCAAGAAGGAGCAGAGGATTGACTGCTGCTGGGCTTTGCCGCTGCACCACAGGGCGAGGTGGGTAAGAATGAGCTGACGAGGCGGACGCAAGTTGGGGCGGACCATTAGCGCTTCGGAGACCGAATCAGGTCATCCCGGGATTCTTCGAAAGCCCATTCTCAACAGCGGTGTGCTTGTAGAGATCGCATGCCGACATCTCCCTTGTTTTTGGCATGCCAACGCTTGCTTGATGCTTTGCGTTGAAGCTCCAAGTCAGGCGAGGCTAATTGTGGTGGAGATGGTGAGAGCTCGGCGTTTGTTGAGCCCGTGATTAACGGTTTCACTGCTGTACGTAATGCGAGGATGAAGGCAGGCACGCCCTGAGCTGCTTAAAAAAATACTAGTCAGGTACGACCCTGAGGATCTGATACAATTGCACATGCCATTGGGAAGGTGCTCCTCCTCCAGTGCCTTCCATCCTGTGCTCTTACCCCTCGCCAAGTACCTTGCTCTGTATCGATGTATCGACAGAGGCAGCGGCTGTTATATCGCACATTAACCTGCCTCTCTGACTACAAACAAAGCCGGACGAATACAATTGTCGACGAGGTCCTTTGGGCTGCGTCCAACGCTGTGCGTGTGTCACTGCTGCACATTCATCGTCCGAGTCTGACATGCTCCCGTCCCCGTTACATCTCCAAGAGGGAGGGTGATATTGAGCCAAGCTGGCTATCTAGATGCCAGCTCATCTATATTACATTGCATAGCACCACCAGCGGCAGGACAGATCTGGCTCGCTGACCGACTTTACCGACCGACTTTGTGTGCAAGGCTGGACGAACAGCTGCCTCTAGGGGATTATGGACATGGCCGGGTCCCTTCGCAAATCTACCTGCATGAGAAAAGAAAGACCCGATTGAACCTCAGCCGGAGGCCATGCAACAGTTTCCATCTTCTCCCTCCGGCTCCTGCATCTGTCGTGCATGGCCTCATGCATGGAAAGGCTCTAAAACCTGGGCGCGTAGACCGGGTTGCTGGCCCAGGTCGTAGCGTGCCATCATCGTACGTGGGACGGTGCCACTCGAACCAGGAACATAAACTTTGACCGGCCGACCAATCTGCAGGTCCGCTTACCCCGGCCAGAGCAAGCAATCCCCCGTCACCTCCCCCAGCTCGTCGCAGGGCTAACGGGCGGAGGACCCTCTTGCTGGAACTCTCAGAGTCTCTGCAGCTCTCACACCCGAGAAGCTTTGCCAAGCGCTTCCAGTAGCGCCCGTCGTGGGCCCATGGAATGGAGAGCCGAGCTGGCCGTGATGGACGAGGTAAATTGGAGTGCCATTGAACCCCAAACTCTAAAAACCAACCGACAGGTCATCCCACGCTCTAGACGCAACGGAGACGGATTGGAGGTTGTCATTTCGGACACTGGTCACATGGCCTGGCCGTTCTAGTCGAATCTCGAAAAAGCTCCTGATTCTGGCAGCCCTCTGCTCAATCAGCGTCCTCCAAGTCATGCAGATGGTGCAAGCCCCCTCCATGCACCCCCAAACACCCTTCTCAGCCCGTATTACCGGGAGGGATCCGCGACTCTGGGCTGTCTCCATCTCGCATCACCGCCTGAAGCCGTCCAGAACGTGCCCTGCAGTCGAATGATCAATGGAGGGTTCCCCCATACCCATCTTCAGCCACTTCGTCTACCCCCAATGCATCCGACTCACTCCTAATTTCCCTTGCAGCAAGGTACTCACATGTAAACTACTGACGCATTGAGTTACTTGCATATTTACATATCCTTGATGCCCCCACCCCCGTGATGACGCAGTGCAGGACGTCAGTCTCCTGATGATAGGTCTGGGCGGCAACCTTTTGATAGACTCAGCTCTAGCAAGCCGTACCATGCCACCCCTCCCCCTTGGCCCCCTCCCTTCCCCCCATGGACCAGTAACTGTGTACATCTGTACTTCCGTGAGGTTGGGTAGTCGTACAGCTGAGTACCACATCATGCTATTTTCTCCCGTTGCTCCCCAATCACGCCGCACCATCCTCAAGCATTTCGCCAGCCCGACTCTTTGTCCACCCGTATCCCGTCCACACCGCCAGGCTACCCTGAGAGATTCATTTGGCTGAAGTGGTCACATGCCCATTGTTTCATCAAAAATCTACTGACTCGTCCAGACCGGGGGCTGTCCAGAGTGAGGCTTCCACCGTACTTTCGAAGAGGGGTTCCCACTCTCGGTATATAAAAGAGACTCGTCCTTCGTCCGAGTCTCACTGTTCAACCCTTCTCTCCATCGTCCTTGGTATTTTATAGAGCATTGTCGTACATTGTGTTTTGAAGTATTCTTTTTGTACTTCTCCAGTAATCAACTCTACCATATACCTGTTTTCCGTTTGAGGCTGGTACTCTCTTCTGCTGATCATCATGGCTACACCAAAGCAAGAGGCTGCGCGGAGGTTCTCGACCAGCGAGTCCTCTCACCGCAAGAGAAAGATGAGCACCGTTTACGAATCCGGCAGCGGTTTTGGTCCTGGGCTCACTGTATGCTTTCATCGCCTGTTTCGATTCGGATATTGATTTCGCTAACAAACCCGGCTCCCTAGACTCTATACCTGGGTATGTCTGCCGTCAAGGCCGATGCCCACACGGTTGTCATTGCACTTGCTATTCATGACGCCACCTACCTGCTCGATTTCTCCGTTGAGCATATCAATCTTGATGATGCTACCGAGCACGGCCATGACCTGATCGCTGAGCGTATCATCAAGCAAGTCGAGGCTTACGAGCACGAGAACTTTGTCAAGTTCATCGGCGCAGGCATCAGCCCCGAGCTCGAGAAAGTCAGTGGAACTCTCTGCTCGCGTCTCTGGCTCGAGCTTGATGTCGTCCCGCTTGTTCTCAATCCCGATAGTGATAGCGGCCATTTCTGGGAACAGAAGTCGGTAGACGAGCAGGCCGACTCCATGGCTCGCAAGTGCATCATGTAAGTTTTGAAGTCTATATCTTTCCCCCTGCAGTCGAATAGAACCCAAAGTAAAAGCTGACCGTCATGATAGGTACTTTGGTCCTTCATCAGTTCCTCTGCTGCACGTCGGTTACCGCGGCATTGTCCAAACTGATGGTGCTTTCAAGGCTAAGCTCCTAGAGCTGTACAACTTCCGCAGCACTTGCCAGAAGCCAACATGGGATGCTATGCACCACTACGCTAAGGATCTCCGTACCCGCAAGATCAAGATTGCCTTCTTCAGCAGCACTCCTCAGGGAGGTGGTGTGGCTCTTATGCGCCACGCTCTTGTCCGTTTCGCTAGACTCCTTGGTCTTGATCTCACCTGGTATGGTAAGTGTTCATCTATTGATCTATGGACTTCGATCCTGTTGTAGGTTGTCATTTGCTCACTTCATTTGCACAGTACCCAAGCCTAGGCCTGGTGTGTTCCGTATCACCAAGAACATCCACAACATCCTTCAAGGCGTTGCCGACCCCGAGCAGCGCATCTCCGAGGAGGAGAAGGCCACAATTGTCGACTGGATTGATGAGAATGCCAACCGCTACTGGCTCTCTGAGGGAGGCCCACTGCGACCTCCTGAGGAAGGTGGTGCTGACGTTGTCATGGTGAGTCCCTCTTCGAAGAACACAACAGGTTGGGCGTGACACGAGTACTGACGACTGGTCTTTTTAATCGATAGATCGATGATCCGCAGATGCCCGCTCTTATCCCCCTCATCAAGAAGCTTACCCCTGATCGCCCTGTGCTCTACCGCTCGCACATTCAGATCCGAAACGACCTCACTGCCATCGATGGATCTCCACAGCGCGACGTCTGGCTCTATCTCTGGAACAACATCAAGTTAGCCGACATGTTCATCAGCCACCCTATCCCGTCTTTCGTTCCCCATGATGTGCCCAGTGAGAAGGTTGTTTACTTCCCTGCCACCACTGATTGGCTTGACGGCCTGAACAAGCCCCTGAACCGTTGGGATACTGGTTACTATGGCCATATCTACAACATGCAGTGCCACTCTCAGAGGATGTGAGTTTGGGAGGAACCTCTTCCCCAACGCCGGAAGAAAGTTTGAGCTAACCAGGAATGTAGGACTGAGCTTGAATGGCCAGCTCGCAAGTACGTTGCCCAGGTCGCCCGATTCGACCCCGCCAAGGGTATTCCCACCGTCATTGACGGCTATGCTGAGTTCCGCCGCCTCTGCGAGGAGGAGGGTATTGAGAACCCACCCCAGCTCTGCGTGTAAGTAATTTGCCTATTTTGTTCATGCTTGGCATTATATATAAAGCCCCTATACTAATGCACATATTAGGTGCGGAAATGGCTCTGTTGATGATCCCGATGGCACCATCATCTATGACGAGACAATGAAGCAGCTCGAGACCAAGTACCCCCATCTCCTCGAAGATGTCAGTGTCATGCGCCTCGACCCCAACGACCAGCTCCTCAACACCATCATCGCCAATGCCCACGTCATCCTCCAGCTTTCAACCCGCGAAGGCTTTGAGGTCAAGGTCTCGGAGGCCCTCCACGCCGGCGTCCCCGTCATCGCCACCCGCGCCGGCGGCATCCCCTCCAGGTTAAGGAGAACGTCAACGGCTTCCTCGTCGACCCCGGTGACTGGAAGGCCGTCGCCGGCCACCTCAAGGACCTCTGCACTGACAGCGAGCTCCACGCCAAGATGGCATACGAGGCCCGCACCGGCGTCAGTGACGAGGTCGGCACCGTCGGCAACGCCCTTGGCTGGTTCTACCTGGCCGCCAAGTGGGCTGGCAGCGCTAGCAAGAACCACTTTGACGGCAACGAGAGGTGGGTGAACGACCTGGCCCGCGAGGAGGCCGGCCAGCCGTACACCGAGGGCGAGAACCGCCTGCCTCGCTCCTTCACGCAGAAGAAGCCCGCCGAGTGAAAGCTTGCAAGAGCGCGCAGTAACTCTGTGCAATTTGATTTTTAGATTCCGTACTTCAAGGGTTTCTTGACGAGCGACGATAATGAGATGATGATTTTTGAGTGTCGCTTCCTTGAAGGACTGCGTGGTTTTTGATTAAATTTCCCAACTCCTAAAAGATAGAAAAGATTATACTTTCGAGACTTTTTTTTTTTTTTTTTTTAATTATTGAGAAAATCTCTACTTGCTACATCTTCGTCCATAACGTGAAATCCGATCGTCCTTTTTCACATGTTGCTCATCAGTCTGAGAACCCCGAGGTAATATGTACATTATCATACCGTTTTCCGTCGCATGGGGAACCAGACAAACTAAATAACAAAAAAATGGACGAATCTATTTCTCGAACCGCTTGGCGACGGTGCCCCAGTTGACGACCTCCCAGATGGCGGAGAAGTACTCGGCCTTGCGGTTCTGGTACTGGAGGTAGTAGGCGTGCTCCCAGGCGTCGATGCCGAGGAGGGGCTCGAGGTTGCCGGTGACGGGGTCCTGGTTCAGGCGGGTGACGACGCCGAGGGTGCCCGAGGACTTGTCCTTGACCAGCCAGGCCCAGCCGGAGCCCTGGATGCCGGCGAGGGCGGCGTTGGTCTGCTTCTTGAGGGCCTCGAAGGAGCCAAAGTCCTCGTTGATGGCGGTCTGCCGGGGGGGGGGGGGAGGTTAGAAAACAAGGCGATCTAGCGCGGGGTGAAAGGGTTCAACGCACAAGGAGCTTGCCCTCGGGCTCGCCGCCGCCGCCCTTGCCGTTGGGGGCGAGGTTCTCCCAGAAGAGGGTGTGGTTGATGTGGCCGCCGCCGTGGAAGTTGAGGAGGGGAGCCTGGGCGGCGGCGGTGGCGAGGTCGTTCTTGGCCTTGGCCTCCTCGATGGCCTCGACGGCCGAGTTGAGGCCGTTGACGTAGGTCTGGTGGTGCTTGGAGTGGTGGAGCTCCATGATTGTGCCGTTGATGTAGGGCTCAAGGGCGCCGTAGTCGTCTGTTCAGCCGCGAGGGAAAGCGATTGTGTGTTAGCTGGCTGTGCCATGATCATGATACCTGGGCGTCGCCAATTCTCTCTCCCCTCGGAGGGAGATCGGCGTGGTGGGATGTAGCTTACAGGCAAGGTCGGGAAGAGTAGCCTTTCCACGGACAAAGGTGGTGCTGGCCATGGCAGCAATGGGCTTGGCAGCGGAGGCACGAAGGCCAGCGCGCAGGGCGGGAGCGGTTCTGAAGAGGGCAGACATTGTGGTTTATGTCGACAGCTAGAGCAAAAAGCGGGCGGTGGGTTAGCTCTTGAAGTTCAGCTAGCAGGAAATAAATGCTCCCAAGAGTCAATTGAAGGCAGAATATCAAGGAAGATGAAGAGCATGAATTGGCGACTACGAGCAGATAAGAATGAACTTACCAACAACTTGGAGATTCGAGACGGCGAGGGCGGAGATAAATTACAACAAACTGGACGGAGGTGATGTCAACTCACGCAAAGCTCTAGAGCGGATAGCCGAGGGCGAGCTCGGGCTTAGGTAATCTACGGGAAGGAGCTTCGGATCTGAGATCAATGTGTCGTCACTGCGCGATTACCCCAGTGCTCTTGTAACGGTAGCGTTCAGTGGAGTTGGTTCATTACATTAGCATCAACCGCCCTGTAATTGGAGGGGTGCGGAATTACGGCGTCCTGGATGCTTATCGCTTATCAGTTTCCAACGCGCTCTTGTTCGGCTTGGAGGGGCACTTTAACCAGACGCGCTGGACAGGCTCATCTAGCAGTGATCGATTGACGAGCGGCCAAGCTGCAGTCGGTCCAAGGCGTGCAACATGTCTTACTACGATGTCGATGCCATCCTCACAGACGGCGAGGTTTGTTTCATCTCAATTCCTTGAGGCATTTTTGCATTGCCTGTCCAGTGCAAGATATCAGACACTGACAGCCATCGCCCGCAGAAAGTGCCGTGTACGTTCGAACTCGACGTCCCGTACCTTGGCCACCTCGACAACTCGACAACAGGTCTGAAACCAGGAACTGCCCTGTCCCTGCCCCTCTGGCTAGCCGAGATGCTCGCCCTCGCCTCGACAGGAGACTCCAAGGCGCCGCTGATACTCAACATGCCGCCCTGTCTTTCCGAGCAGGTCATCGCCGCGCTGCGAGCCGATCCGCGCTCGGTCACGCTCAGGGAACAGAACGTGCACCTGTACGGCGTGGGGGTGCGGATGCTGGACCTCTTCGATGAACGCGAGCTCGGCAACACGCTCAGGAAGACGTTTGTGGTCCGAGCCGGCGAGGTGGGCCTGCACGCGAGAAAGGCGGATGATGGGAGCTTGGGGGGTCAGGGGGAGGAGTTCCTGCGTGGGCTGGAGGAGTGGGAAAGGAGCTTGTTTCGCAGAGCCCATGAGGGCGTCAAGAGCGCCAAGGAATGGACGGAAAAGGTCAAGAAAAGTTGAGGTGCGAGGACGATGTGGATGGATACCCGGTTTGCCAATGCTCCAAGGCAGAAGGGGGCTTCACTCTCCGATTGTACTTGTCGAGATTCACGAATTGATATGATTAGATACCCTCGAATAAAAAGATCAACAAATTAAACCATGGGAATCGTATCCTTGGGCGTGTCCGGTCTGTGGGAGGCGGCTTCATGCCAACCACTCTGTGTCTACGGGCGGCCGCGGCCGCACTGCTCCAGCGGCATGTGGCCATCGTCAGCTTCCGCGGCCTGCCGATAAACCCAGGCCTATCATGGGAATAGCGCTTTATTAATCAAACGGGCGCAGTTCCACCGTTATCAGTGCCTCTGTCGACGTTGACTAACGGGGACTTGCGCGGTAGAGATAAGAGATCTTGCCCCTCGGGAATCAGACCCCGCCCATATCTCAGATTTGGGGTATAAATGCAGCCTGATCATACCTTGCAAATCTAAGATTCCCTTCTCCAACATCACGACGACGGACAGGTCCAGATTTGCCACTTGAATCCAGATCAATCTGCACCATATAATCAGAACTCGATATCATCCCAAATAATCACATTAAACCATGGCAACTTCGCAAGCAAAGGTCGAGCCCATTGCTGCGCCACAGGGCTCTACTATCAACTTTGGCGCCACCGTCACTGGTGTTGACATTGAGAATCTTACTGGTAAGGAACAATGATTGTTTTGCAGTCGCTGCCTCATTCTTTGAGAGAAAAATGATATAATACCTCGCTCGGAGCATCTGAAGCGGATGAAGGCGAAGAGCTCAATCTCAAATGGGAGAATACCCGTAAAATCGGTAACCTCCTGGTAAGGAATAACCATCTTCACTGTGGCCCAGAACACACTGAGGCTAACCACTTTCTGCCCTGCAGATGCCGATTTTGACGTTCTTCGTGATGCTCTGTTCAGACATCAGGTTCTCGTCATCAGGGACCAGTCGCACGTCTCCCCCAAGGCCCAGTACGGCCTCACCCAGCGATTTGACCCAGAAGCCACTGCCAACTATGGCCACGGCAAGACTCTGGATGCCAAACGCTCTATCCTGCACCCTGATCTGAAGACAGTTCCGCATCAGCCCCAGGTTCAGGTCATTGGAAACGGCTTTGTGCCCTCCTACGAGGGTCTGGAGAACATCCAGCTCCGGCACCCTCACCACCGGACATTCCATGACACCACAATCCCAGACGCAGAGGACCTCGACTTCACCAGGTTCTACCGCTGGCACATTGATGCGGCCCTCTATGATCTTGCGCCTCCGGTGGCAACCACGCTGCTTGCCGTCCGCGTCCCCTCTGGCCGCACGCAGACACTGCGATATGACGACGGCACGGGCGATGAGATGACCGTCCCCCTTGGAACAACTGCTTTCGCCAACGGTGAAACCATGTACGACATCCTCTCCGACGAGGACAAGGAGTTTGCCCGCACCACCAAGGTCGAATACGCTGCCCATCCTTACATCTGGATGTCGCCGGCCAAGTCCCGCTCCACCGGGCTTGGCCTCGTCTCGCAGGGCAAGGAGCTCTCAGAATCTGACCTCCCTCCCATCAACTCCGAGGCCATCCAGGTCCTCCCTATGTGCTGGCGCAACCCCGTGACCGGGAAGCTGCACCTTCAGATCCACCCATCGGCTGTCAGGCGACTCCATCTGGCCGATGGCACCGTGATTGATGACTTGGCCAAGGTTCGCGAGGCTGTCTACCGTCTGCAGCGACCTGGCATTGCCCCCCAGAGGATATACGCCCACGATTGGAAGGAAGGCGATCTCGTCATCTTCCACAACCGAGGTTTGATTCACTCGGTCGTCGGCGCATTTGCAGAGGACGAGGTCAGGCTGTTCAGGCAGTGTAACATTGCAGGAAGCAAACTGCCTGTTGGCCCTGAGATGGTCGGGGCAGCAGCTTAAACTTGACGGGAAATCAGTGTTTGGTGTAATTTGGACGTGGCCAGAAATGGCCAAGGGGTTTCTGTCATTACCAGGTTTACTTGGAGATTCAAGAATGAAGAATGAACAAATTTATTCCTTTTACTCAAGTTTCAAGAACCAGTGCAATCATCTAGTCTTTGATAAATGTGACGGCCCCTTCTTCACCTCAACCCCAGCCTTGTCGTCACCCTCCACCCGTCTCCGCAAAACCTCCATCCCATGCAGCACAAAAGCACCGCTAAACCACGCGAGCGTAATCCACATATCCGCCAACTCCAGCAGAATGAAGAACTTGTTCGAGTATCTTACCATGTAGGCCGTGCCGACCCCCATCCCCAGATACACCAGCACCCCAGGCCAGTGCCCGCGCACCGCCTGCTGCGCCACGGGCAGCACGCGAAAGTGCAGGCCCAGCGCGACGAGCCCCAGCACGGCCGTCGCCCGCGCGGACTGCTCCTCCAGCAGCCTCTGCAAGAAAGCCCGCTCGGCATCCCCCCCGCGGGAGACGAGCCTCCAGCAGGCGTACAGCTGCGCCAGCGTCCAGCACGACTGGACGTACGCGTGCTCGGCCCACGCGAGGCTGGCGGCGACGTAGGCCACGATGCAGGTGGCGGCTGTAGCTCTACTACTACTCCCGCCGCGCCCGCAGTGGGCGGTGACGAGCTGGCCCAGCAGTGATGGAAGCATGGCGAGGAGGTAGGCCATCACGGCCCAGGCGGCGAGGGGCAGCCAGTCGAAGGAGACGACGGACTGCTCGAGGAGGCGGTGCGGGGAGGAGCGCGCGAGCTTCATGTCCGCAAGGGCGTGGGGCCAGAAGAACTGGGTGGCCGAGGGGAAGAGCAGCCGGCGCATGTGGTTGAGGGTGATGGCGACGACGAGGCAGACGGCGCCGTGGCCGCGGCCGTGCGCGACGAGGGACCTGCGCAGGGCGGCGACGGATTGCATCCCCGTCATGTCTGTTATGAAGGTGTCCCACGCCTTCGGGAGCTGGTTCAGGGACGGTACGTTTCCGCTGTGGTGTTTGGCGGCGATGCGACGGCGGCTGTGGGTTTCGCTGCTGCTTTTCCCGTCGATCAGGAGGGTGGCCTGTCGCACGATGATTCTTGGGTTGCTGGCCATGGCGTCTTCCTTCTTGTGCGCAATTGAGGACAGAACCGTCGAGAAAAAGAAGTCCTACGTCTCACAATGTCACATGGAGGGAGGGAAGAGAGGGCTTTTATACGCCGTGAGACCCCTCCATTTCAACAGGGTAAGAAGAAAGATGCGAGCCACGGGGCAATTAAGCTCGCCGCTACCGGGGACGATGCTGGGATAGGCCTTATTTCTATCTTTAGGCGGCCAGTCCGCATCGTTCCTCCAGGGCGAGATAATCTGGCAAACCAATCATTATCAATTAGTGGACGGCTGAACCGCCTTTCTCCACAGCCTCAGCCAACGGCCAACCGGTAGGACTGGTCAGCGATGCATCTGGAACGACCCAATCGGGCAGAATGTTCCGTCCAGTGTAGCCCTTTTGTTTTGATTCTAGCGCCCTCGCAGCTCTTGCCCAGCGAGTCGCGCCGCGACAACACATCAGTAGGTAGAGTTAAACATATAAATCATGCAAATGGAACAGTCTCAATAGGCTATCTACTACGCTTTGTGCGCCAAATACACTCCTCCTTGGGCCTTCCATCTCTGGCAATTTTTGGATGTTCAAACCGTCGGGTTTCTTAGTTGATGCTCGGAGAGATGCTGACTTACACCCTCCGTTATACCTAATCCAACACGCAATGCAGTAGCACTATTGCGTCTATGATCTAGATATACGAGCCTAAATCTTCACTAATATTTTGCCAGCCCATAATGCCTTCAGACGCAGCACCTGAAACCCAAGTTGGGGAGTGTCGGCCAGACTCCTTACTTCCGGTAGCACCGAATTGAGAAGTCGGCGCTTCCAAAATTGTTGGAAACATAAGACTGCGAACGACCTAATTTGCTTGTCAGTACTGGTTGTGGTTAATGAGGGCTTCCGCTCACATACACCAAGAGTCGAGTCGATCCTTGCTGGCCTGGTCATAGTCTCCAGCGGGGTCATATGTGCAGAGATGGCAGTTCCCGTAGAGCCCCAAGAAACACTCGCGAGAGGTCCAATTCGAACTAATTTCATGTTTGCATTAGAATTCTATCATGAGGGTTTACCATTAATAATAGTGAAGAGAAAACGTACTTGAGCTGGCGGCAAATTTCATTTATGCCTGCCTTTACACTATCACGGCTTTCACACCGGCATTGCCAAGCTGCCTCAACGGTGGCAATGGCCACAGTAGCGAGAATAACGGCGATCTTCATTGTTGTGTAGGATACGGGAGTGGGAGAAAAGTCAAAGAGTGAAAGAGATCAGGATTCTTACAGTGATTTCGTTCAACTTGGACCTCATATTGAACTGGGCCAGCCCTTTTATATCTGTATTCTTGTCTCCGGAGGTTGCAGACGCATACGCCGCTGATGCATCAACCTGTTTACACGATCGGGCCATTTCTCATCCGTCTTAGCTTCTAGAACCTGCTGGCATGCAAACAGATCGTGGTCTTGCAGATGAGCAATGTTCTTGGGTACCTACCACGTAACGTCCTCAGGATGTTCTGAGCAAAACCCCACGGCACGACGATATTCTGTCTCACGCGTCGGGCCAGAAAAGTGTATTTGGTCTGCCAGGGCCTATTCTTGAGCGCTTTCTAAGGGGCCTGGGCTAGGTAGCTTGACGATGAATGGGAAGAGGGGAGCAAGTTGCCCTGCCTCATCGACCGCTCTCGTGAACCATTTACCCTTTATCATGTCTCATTGTAGTACCCGCGTCAATTAGACAAGGCCAAGGCGGACTAGACTTGGCCTCGAACATATCAGCGAAGCTTGACTCAGGGAAATGCAGGGATCCTCAAAAAATATGATAACAGCAGCATGTCGGGCCACGGCGGAGTAGACAGCACCTTCCAGGTTTCACTTGGATTTTTCATGTCATGTTAGCGGGGCGCTATGGGGTTGGGAAGGGGCGTGATGTACGTATGGTAATAGAGCGACGATATGTGCCAAGGGAAGGGGGAAGTCACATGAATCGACCAACCTGACTCTTCTACTGGGCGTAGGGGCAGACACGGCGGTCCGACACTGCGGGACTGTCGTTTCGATCAGGAGGCGTCCTGCTCCTGTTCGCAAATTCTCTATTCGGCGAGTCAGGTACATTGCGAGGAGCGAGAAATGCACTTGGAGACAACTTGAAGGCTTATCCTACTCTCCTCGGGGAAGACATGAATAGGACCCTTAATTAAGGGAATGTGGTTGGGAAACGCCAAGTAGTAATAGCACCGAAAGAAGCAAACATAATTCTAAGATCTATTTTTGCATATTAGGGAAGGTTTAAATTCAGAGATTAATTAAGTATAATACTCCATAGGTTCAAGATTTATATACATAAGCTTCTAATATACACCATTGCTGCTCAGTCGGCTCAGGCAGGGCAGGGTCTAAAAGCAGCGCTGCTCAGGGAACCCTTCGGCACGAGCCTCCCGGCAGAACTGGTCAGCGATGCATCTGAGACAACCCAGTAGGGCAGCGTGTTCCGTCCAGCGTGCAGGAGGATCGACCACCCCACTACACAACCACTCTCCGGCACTGCCAGACTCTCTGCTACTTCGAAAAAAGGTAGCCAATGTCGGGCCGTTTGTGCTGAAGCTACTGTTAGGATCTGGAGAGTGAATCCTCTGAAAGGGTGAAGGATGGCGAATCCTGCCTTTCTGCGCCGCAATGACGATGTAAATAAACAAGTCAATTCCAGGATTGGGCTTAAGCAAAAGTAAGCAGAGCCGATCTGGGGTCACATCATCAATATGGCCCGACTAAATACCCAAGTTCGACATCGAATTGAATTGATGGCTATTCCTGCTCAGCTATGCATGACTCTAGTTAGACACATGTCACAATCACAGACTGAACTGAGATATCGATATGTAAACAGATCAGATCAGATCAGCACCCTGCGGCATACAGTTGCTGTGGTCATATATTTCCCACCTCACCAAGATTGAAACATTATCTATCGCGTAGACACCCATAAATACCGCCACCGATCCAACATAGAGCAGGTATTTCACTCCAGCCATGAAACGCCTGTTACCCGTGGCCGCCCCAGGGCAGACACGCTTTGTCCGCAGAATAATCAACAATCCAAGCAATAAGAGAATAAAGCAGCCCAATCAAATAATAAACAAACGACAACATCTCTGCAGCCAGCCCTCAGGGCCATGCTCGCATGACCCAAATGGATTCCAATGATGCTGTTGCGACGCCCCAAACACCCTGCTGTATGCCCCCGAACATCAATAATCATTAACGATCGCCCGCTTTGCCCAGGGAGATCTCATGTCATAACTCGTTCCGCTCTATTGTAGATAAAGTCATTTCCCTGTCTTCCCTTCCCCTCTCTGGTTGAAATAGGCTGGGTGATCCCATATTAAAATGAGAGAGGAAGAATAATTAAAACTGTGTACCCGCGAAATCCCGACTTGAGAAAGAAACGAGTTGGCTTTCCCAAGTCCGAAAGCAGGTTGAATATAACGTGGGTTGGTTTTGTACAGCGTTCCCTTCAACTGTGCGCAGCAGGTTGAGGAGACCGCAAAACGTATGCGCCCCCGGACCAAAAAAAGAATTGTGTTGTGAAATGATGATGATGAAAGACCATTGAAAAAACTAAAACCATAAGAAACAAACAAGCCGATTGAAGCGAAACGCGAGGTCGCAAAGAAGAGAGGGGAAAATGGCAAAAAAAAAAAAAAAAAAAAAAAAAAAGGGTCGAGGAAAGTGAAGAAGAATATTTGCCCATCCGGATGAGTGCATTTTCCAGCCTCGAGCAAATGAGCATGGCAGGTCAAGGCTGAAGATGCCTGTACTTCAGACCATGGTCTTGCCTAATAGAGATTGCTTGATGTGGTTGAAATAAATATGAAAAGAAAAAGAAAAAATAATGTTTGACAAAAATGATTTTTTTTTCTTGCCGCTGAATTTTGTAATTTTTTTCTCACACGTCAGGAGTCAGCCGGTTATCACCCGTACGGATGTTCAACATGAGAACAACTCATAGCAGGATGTAATCTTGCGCACAAATTGGGTTATCGAAGCTTCAAAGAGTCCAGGTCGCCATCACCATCAAATTCAGGCACATACTTCTCTCTTGGAGAGTTAGAAGGCCGGGAAGGCTACGGCAGGTGACTCCTGGCCCAGAAAGCCGGGAGCCGGTGAAGCGAATGAGCTGGAAGCCGTGGTTTCCCAGATCGGTGAAGAGTTGTCCTCAGTGAAAGACAGGTTGGCTGGTGAGTTTTCCAAGCTGATTTGTCCAGGAAAAGACATATAACCCTGAGATTCAGGCAGAGAGATCTCAGGTTGAACAAGGCCAGTCCACTCAGCAGTGACACCGCTCATGGCAGCAGCGACACCATCGAGACCACTGGGCTGGTTCTGGAGGCCAGACATAGGCTCAGGATCCTCTTTTTCGAGGTCCATGTCGTCAATCTCATCCTCGGGGCTTTCGGCCTCGTCCGAGGGGGATGCGGTTGCGCCCCCGCTGATGACCGTGATCTTTTCATACCAGAGCTTCAGGTCGTCCATTGGGGGCCAGTTTCCGCCGGCCTTGCCTCCTCGTTTCTCATCGGCGCTCTTGGTTTTCCCACGAGACAGCTTGGGAACAAAGTGAGCTCTGCGGAGATGCGCTGCGGCATTGTAATAGGCTCCGTATTGCTTGCCATTTTCACAGCTCTTGCAGCCTTTGAGTGGTGCTTTGGGCTGCACTTTGGACTTTAGGCCAACTGAGGCTGGGTCGCGGCATACGAATTTGATTACTTCGATAGAGTGCTTGGCATTGATGTGACGCTGCAGCTCGTGGTCACCTCTGAATCCGCCAGGGTGCTCGGAACACTGGGTACAAAAGACACGGGGTTGCTTGCGACGCTGGTAGCCGAGCTTATTAGGTGCAACCTTGTTCTTCTTCTTGATAGCAGGTGGCGAGGCGTCCGACTCCTGTGGTTTGGGGACGATGCCTCTCTTACTGTTCTCGAGCACCTGTCTATGACGCTCCTTGGCACGCCGCTCTAAATTGGATGCGTTAGAGCGGGTGCTGGAGGTGCTCTCGTTGGAGCCGATGCGCTCCATCTCAGCGGACAGGTCAGCGGACAGGTCGCTGGTCAAGCTAGTGTCAAAGCTCGTGGGTGCATACGATGACAACGGTGCTGCATCCTGCAGGCTCGCACCAAGACCCAAGAGATCTTGGTTGGCTGCTGGGTGATGCTTTGAGCTTCCGTCTGACGATTGATTGAAGCTCATATTGGGGAAGAGCATGTGCTCGGAGCCGGTGGCGAAGATGGACTGCGACGAGACTGTGTTGACCATATCAACAGCCCAATTCTGTCCGTTTTCAAAGGCGCTGTTCTGCCTTGACATGGGGCTCGGCGTATCGTGAGCCGTCACACCAGAGTACATGGAGGGACATGCCGAGGCGCCCTGAAAGAACTGGATATCGTTGGGTGCTAGAGGCCTTGTGGTTGCGAGATAGGTGCCCTCGTCTTCCGGGTAGTTGGCGATGAATTCCGCGGGGTTTACACCCACGCCGGGAAGCACATCGTTCTCCTGAATATTGGCGAGGCTCTGGTGAGAGGGTGAATGGTGATTCATGCGGGACTGGTCAGACGCAGAGCGGTACAAGGGCTGGCTTTCGAGCGGTGAGATAGGGCCAGTTGGGCGGAAGGGCATGGACTCGAAGCGGGCAGAGGCGGTTCTGCTCATCGAGATAGGCGATTGAGGCGAGTATACCCGATTTAGGCGTGCAACGCCCTTTGAGCTTTGGTTGGCATAATCCTGCTGTCGGCGTAAGAGGGCGATCGCATAAGAATGGAGGGCGGTGGCAGGGAGGAGCGATGACGGAGTGGAAGCAAATACGTACGCTAACAGTGCTGTAGCCCAACGTCGACTGGCTACGGGCGAGGGGATTTACCCTCTGACTTTGGTGGATTGCATTGGTGAGCTGTGAGGAGACCGGCACATGGGACTGGGTCCTCAGAAGCTGAAGATGCTGGTGCTTAAGGGCACGGTTCTCTGCTTGACTTTGTTGAAGCTGTTTTCTAAGCAGCGCAATTTCGTCACCCATCGTTACGTGGCAAAGAATGGCAGGCAGATCTGGAGAAATTATGGAGTATGTTTACAGCGAAGGTACTGTGCGGGCGGTAGTAGATGTCGCGGTGAGGTCGCAAACAGTGAGTAAGAATGTGGGTTTGAAAGACACGACGGGTGGAAGAGAAAAGTCGAGGCGAAGAACGAGAGCACTTGGATGGAAGGCGCCTTGGATTTTCGAAACTGTGGAGCGGGTCCGTCTGGGGAATCTTTGTCGAATGAGGGCAAGAGAGATCCTGCTGTTCCAGTCCTGTCTGGCAATGATTTGATGGGACGAGGACACAAAGTCGGATAAAGCGAAAGGATCGTGAACGCAGTCGAGACTCGCGAAGATGGCGGAACAGGGAGATTAATAGCAATCTTCAGCACGGGCTGCCACTCATTGCACGAGGCTGTCAATCCCCACCCGATGAACGGGGAGAACCTTGCTCATGCATGAAGCCTGGCGACGGGTGGGTGGGCTAGCGTCTTGGATTAGTACGTAACATGCACCTCGACCGATGGAAGTGGTGAAATAGCTCCAGATTCGATACGAGTTGGATAAGATTATGGTAGCCCGATACCGAGTCTCTTGGCCATCAGCTCATTCTGCCAATGGGGACGCGCGAAGATGGGCTGCTGACTGGAATGCCGGGTCTCTGTGGCCGTCTCACCTGCGGGAGCTGTCTGAGGCTCGCTCGGCCATCTCATGACATTGAATCAATCAGTTCTCAGCAGCAGCCAGTCAGAGCTAATGCCACATCGAATTGGGTGGGACAGTGGACGGCCGAGGGGGCTGTGCCCAGCTTCGGTGCACTTTGCAAGCCACTGCCAGCACTACCACTCCCACGCCCGCGTCTGTGACAGCACCCAACCTCAGCTGAGCTGGCGCGACAGCTCCCACTGTAGCTAGCGCGCATTCTACTGTCCGGAGTCTCGAGATACCGGTGTGTGGGCCACTGGCATCCCACTGGCACCCTGGTCGCTTCCGCCTCAAGATCCAAATGATTGGTAGCCAGCTAGCCCAACACATCCCGCCGCCGGGGGTGTGACGGGTCCACCTTCTGAATGGCTCAGACGCCGCCGCCGCCGCCATTCACAGCAGCGTCCGTTGCCCCCACACACCCACTAGACTTTAGCAGAGCCCACGCTGGGACGGCATCCATTGTCTTCAGTTCAATGTTACAGGTATTGCTGCAAGTCGGCAGCCTGCTGCTACCGTCTCTACGTGGTAGGCGAGCTGTCTCCGGCCGCTCAACTGCCATCGGCCTCCTGCATGCGAAGCGAAATGCTACAGTACACGCCCGACGCTTCATGTACGCCGCGCTGGCCAGAAGTGCATGCCCGCATCCCAGACGGCAAAGTCTAGGTGTGATCAGCGCCCGACTGAACTGACCTGTCTGGAGACTAACTGCTGACATGACGTCTCCGTGGGCCTGCTACTTCGTGCTAATGGCTCCTAACACCGCATGGCCAGACATTTAGCGCGTAGGTAAATAACAAACGTGTTATAGTGGCTGCGGCATCCTCGGACCGCTCCAGGTCAAGCGCTGCTGACACACACAGGAGTGTTGCAATCGAGACCGACAGGTTTGTGTGCAGGCTGGCTGCGTGTGATATTGAGCCAACGTGGCTTGGATCTCGAACCGAGACAGGAGGCTACCGAAAGTGTCATCTTACCATTCAGTCCGATTTCGAACTATCGGCACCTCTTTGGCCTTTTACCGTGCCGCCCATCCCAGACTCGTATACCAGTCGCACCTGCTATCCCAACGCCACAAACGGCGAACTTGGGGCCATTTTCATATACTGGCAGTGTTGCTGTCAGTGTTATCCTCCTCTGCTTCTATGCTTCTGGGAGAAAAAAACTACGTAGCTGGTTCCATTTTGCTTCCTTTTCTCTTACACGAACGATTGATTTGCATCTGGCTGATCTCCGAGTATGGGGCCGTCCTCGGCCTCAAAATTATCGGCTCGCATTGACAAACTACGACACAAGAGACAAACTCCCCACCCACAAACTCACCGGTCCTACGATAGTGGTGGGGGGCGACCATCATGAAATGCAACGGCGCACTTAGTTTCTCGCGACGTCTCTTCTCTCATGCCAAAACCCAGCCGAGCCGTCTGGAAATGTGCAGGTCTAGGCGTCCTCGACGCTTCTGCGCAAAAGTGTATAGCTCCTATTGGCCGTGGCCTGCCGTCTGAGACGGGTGGCACACTGGCGCATTTGTGTGTCGTCTGCCGGCCCAGAAGCGACGAGACAGAAGGATGATGCATTATTATTGCACATTGCAGGCCTGCAATGCAATGCACGAGATTAGAGTAGGCAATGGTTGTTCTTACCATGGGGCCAACTGGGTCGTGGCCAATAAAACCGCCTCAAAAAGTGAGGCGGACGATGAGCTACAACCCCTGCTGCCCTCCATTTCCTCTTCTGTGCAAGGACACGAAAGCAACAATCGAGTCATCATCATCTCCTGCACAGCACAGACCATCCCTCCAAGTTTGGCTACCAAAGGACCAAAGGACCCAAGCACTCAAACCCCTGCTGCCTTTCCCCCTAACCCACATGCGTGCAGTCCTGTCGACGATCCTCACCGATATGATCGACTATTCTCCTGAGAGCACCGCATGGCATCGCAGGCACAGCATCCACCCATATCAAACACAATAGCAGGACCCTGGAGCATGCCGGAGTATGTCCTCCCCGTCGCAGGCGGAACACTCCGACCTAGTATCAGGAAGATCTCTGGCTCTCATTCTCTATGTCAATGCAGCGTTAAGACCAACTGTGCCATATTGATCTCGAACCAGTTCGTGGTAGATGAGGCACAGCTAGACATCATCATCGATCTTGTGAACCAACTTTCCTACTACTTTCCTCTTTCCCCAAGCTCCATCCCACATCCTCTATCCTATCACATCTCCACGTCATCTCACCTCTTCTTTTCATTTTCTTTTGGGGTTTCTACCCCGGCGCAGTCGATGTGTATCATAATATCAGGCTCATGTAAGTACCGTAACTACGTACATATTTAAGTATGCATGTAAGTTGCATGGGCGCTAAACCTCACTGCGACGCTGTGCGCGTCGACGCCCAACATTCGGTGGTCAGAGCAAGGCATCGGCAGCCTTTTCCATTCCGGCCGGGGCGCGGTATTGGGAGCAAGAGAGCGATTGGGCCGTGAAGCTCACGAGATCTCTGACGCTTAGGCTGGCATACATGTCGTATGCACGAAACTACTCCGTGGTTGGTTGAAGTAAGCGGGAGGCTTTTCAGCCTCTTGCAGCGGTGCTTTCATGCATGACTTCCCGTTCGGTAACACCTGGCAGGGTGTCAGCGGACGTGGATCTAGGACTTGGTTGCATCGCCTTCGGCTCTTCAATATGTCTGTGATGGTGTCCTTGTTGGCAATTGATACTTTCCGGTTCAGGGTAGGTGGTAGTATGGAAGGCTGGCTAGCTCAGACGTGGCACTGCAACTCTCGATGGCACACATGACAGGAAAAAAGTATCCTGCAGGTGGTTGGGCTCATGGAAGCCATTGATCCTAGCAGAATGTGAAGGAGAGATTACCTGTCAATCAACTAGGATAGTAAAAACATACGACTACAGACACAACCACTGTTGGAATAAGCGATGGGACAGCATCTAGCCGAACAATAGGGTAGGCAGAGCCCCAGATAAAATTAGAACTATGACCTTGAAGCTGTAGTTATGGCATTCTCCCTTCACTGAAAAAAAATCAAAGATACGATTCTAGAACTGTAAATAATGAGATTAATTGCAAGTAAACGTGTCCTAATGTTTTTCTCATTGGCGATCTATTGCCTGAGTGGCGTGATACCATGTGTGGACGCAGGCGATATTTAGAGATGACGCAGTCACTTTGGGCTGATATGAATGGAAAGATAGATAGATGCTATCTGAGAAGTCATTTAGAGATTACCGTGATGTGGCGACGTATGGTGGCGTTTACGTAGTGCCATCCCTTTTGGTTGTTGCTTCTTGTCGCTCGAAATTGAATACCCCATTGCTCTGACCTTGGTACTAACACGCAGTGAGAGACACATGGCTCACTGTATTTTATTTGGCCTTCTTGACTTGCCTCCGGCACATTGTACGCTTCGGTTACTTTAAAATCACATTCACCATGCCTTTTGAAGTTGGACATCGATAATCTTGGATAAGAAAGACTTCGATATATGTATTAATGCAGCTCTTTCCGAGCGCCACACTACCTGGTATATATAATTAATTTTCCATAAATTTTCATAATGCCAATTTTCAGATCATAATGCCGCCGTTGAAAGAAACCATCCCGAGGCATTGCCCCGGCCTTAGTTCCGTTTGATGTGGTACTTGTTCAGTTGTATTCATTGTGAGCTCTCCTTAGTATAGGAAGACGGCAGACCCGTTGGCATTTACAATGCCATCACAGCAACACCCACGGCCGCGGCCGCGGCCATGAACGCCCCCGTCTCCCGCGCGGCGCCGCCCTTGCTTGAAGTGGTAGCAGCGGCGCTGGCAGAACTGCCAGATGAACTGGTCCCAGACGTGGTCTGCTGGGCCAGGAAGGAGCTGGCGCATTGAAAGTCCATGCTGATTCCATTGTCGCCGAGGGCGGGGCATGCCGAGGTCAGGGACGCCACCTTGTCCTTGTTCTTGGAGTACCAGGAGGAGACCTCAGAGGCGAAGCTGGAGACCGCGCTGCTCAAACTGGATGGGTAGCTGATGGCGCACGAGTCGGTGCCGGTGCCGACGGAGATGTCTGTGGCAGAAACAATATTGTCAGGAACAGCAGGGAAATCGGTGATGATGTTCCCGAGAGCTGAGGCACAGGCAGAGGGGTTGATGTCCGTCTGCCGAGCGGCGAGATGGGGAACACCGGCTGCAGCCGTGGCTGCCATGGCAGCGAGGGCAAGAATCTGGTATTGCATCTTGAAGGCGATGATTGTGGCAAGGAGTCTCTGCACACAAATTTGATTTTCTGGATTACAACCGATTGAGAACAAATGTGTCTGTAGTGTTAGACGGGCACCTCTCCTACTTCTATTTATATAGGAGCTCATTCTTGCTTGGGTGAAGGTTCAGCTAGCATACCTCTAGTTTCCCTTCAGCCCCAGGAATCCCGACTGTTCTTGACCGTTCGGGACCCGTTGCGGTAGAGTCTAGCCGCAATGGCCCTGCAGGCGCATTACTTCCTGCACGTCGCCGAAATTAACCGTTTTGAAATGGCCTTGGAGAGGTGAAAGCCGGCCGCGCGTCATTCTTTCCATGTTTACTGGGAATTTGAACTCTCAGCTGTGGTAGCTTGACGCCTCGCGCGACACTCCCTCGTCCTTCTGGTTGGCTCCTTAGTGTTGCTAGGTAGGCACTGAATAATCAAGCAACCTTGTAAAATAGCATTGCGGGAGATACCAACACCCAAGAAGACGGTGATAGTCTTTGTTCGCAAGAGTTCGACTGAATGAGTTTTCGTAGCTAATAAATGGTGGCCTGGCCTGAGATCCTGCAGCCAGGATGAAATGGATGGAGACACAGGTCTCGACACGGCCGTAAACCAATTGAACCAACAGCTTCAACGTAGGTCGCGGCCACAGTATCTGTGGCGGCTGCTAGGCTGCTCCGCCTTAAGCTTAGCCCAGTGCAGTCAAGTCAAGTAACATACCATAGCAGCAGTAGTGTCGGAAGTTTTTGAAGAACAGGATTGATTGAATTGTGCTGCAGGTCTTATGCAGAATATCCGAAAAAGAGGTCTGTTTATTGGCATTTCCTAGCTTGCGATCCCACAATTCGTGATCTTCAACCTATGGCTATTGAAGACTGCTGAGGGGTTATGAGAAACACTCTGGATTGTTTAGAGGAAGGTTGATAATACAGTCCGTTCTTCATTGCGGGAAGTTATTAATTGAGAATATGTACCTGTGTAGGGTAGAGATGAGAGGTATGGCATACGCACCTGATTTGCTGTCAATACCTAGGTACCTAAGATACCGTGGGTATTGTGAATATGGCCGAGAGTTGGGCGAGTCTGGATGAATAGTAGCATTTCATTGTGCTAGTGAAATGGCCCAAGCAGGGCTCAACTTCTTTCCAATGCAAGAAAGATGGTTGGCTTGACAGGTGGACCAAAACTAAAACTGTTCATACAAAGTTTACAAACCGCATCAAACTTAGGTAGATTATTCAAACAGATCACGTGTCAATCATGTCTCAATAAGATGAAGCTCCTCGACTTATTAATATCGGCAATTGGGAAAGAATGACGTTACACCTCTGATGGTGTTTCCTATTTGGGACCTGCGGCGACAGGCCTTAAGTCGGCTAAAGCTCGGCCGCGGTACCTACAGCGAGTACATGACACTTTGGCAGGTCAATGGAGTTGTTGGCCACAAACAAGGTCCGGACAAGTCATGCCAATGCATGTTCAACCACCCCGTGTATAGTTATTACTATAAACCCAAGATCCAGCCGAAGATCCAGCCGCGGAGTCTATGCGACAACGGGAATAGCGATACCGTGGCACCATGCGTCGCCTCGAGATCGTTTTGCTGGCTAGCTTGCAGCTATGCGCAGCTCGGTCGCGTGGGTTCAACGTCCACGAGGACCTCTTGACTTTCCCACAGGTATGACCTCTGCCCCAACGCCTTTTCTTGCCAATCCGACCATATTTAAAGCTGATATCTATGTGTGCAGTACGAAGTTGTGTATTCCGACGATAAATGGATATCGGAGAAGGAGGCGCAAGCCCTCCTGAATGATAATCCCGCTTCACAGCCGACCATCTCTACCGATCTCGCCAAATCGACCCCTCACCAAGGTCAAGGCGCTGATGAGCAGGATGTTACGGAACGATCATACCAGATAATGAAGATCCCGCCGCACCAGTACTTATGCTCGATCCCCGTCTTACAACCTACGATCCCGGAAAACCAGACAGCACATGAATTGGAAAAAGCAAGGGCCGAGGAAGCGCAGGAACTGAGCCGGGCGACGGTTAACGGCTGGGAGCTCTTGAGTGACCTGGGGGATTCCTGCCTCTACTTCATGTCGGGGTGGTGGAGCTACAAGTTCTGTCAGAACACGGAAATCGTGCAGTTTCATGCTGCCGCCGCCACAGGCCCCAACCAGCCGCCGCAGAGAGATCCACAGACTGCTGAATTCATCCTTGGAGCTACTCCTGCGATCCCATCGACATCATTACAGAAGAGCCGGAAGAGCGCCGACGCGAACCCGCTACCTGCCGAGGTGCAGGTGAAGGGCGATCAGCGATATCTGGTGCAGAAGCTAGAGGGGGGCACGATTTGCGACCTGACGGGTAGAGCACGAACAATTGAGGTCCAATATCATTGTGTCCCCGGACTCAAGCAAGCTAGGATTTCATGGATTAAGGAAGTCACAATTTGTGCCTATCTGATGGTAGTTAACACCCCGCAGCTCTGCCAGGATGTGGCGTTCCTGCCACCACAGGAGGCAAAAGCTCATCCTATCAACTGCCAACTTGTTTTACCGGAGGGTGCCAACCCGCCACTCCTCGAGGGGGCAAAGCAAAATTCGCAGAATACTGTCCCCGACATTGACGAAGAACGGACGCCAGCCAACCAACAACCTTTGCAACCTGGTGCATCGAACAAGCAAGGTGTGGTTATTGGTGGTGTAGTTGTTGGTGCACGCAACCTTCTCTCTGGAGCCGACGAGGCTGGTCAGCCGCCCATGAAGCTGAACACGCCTAAGAACTACTTCAAAGGAGATGAGTTAGACACCGAAGCCCTGATTGACCTGATTGCCCAAGCTGCTAGTAAGGCTAACGGCGGTAAAGTTGAGATGAGGACTCGGGAGGACCTGGAGAGGATGGAGGTGGATCTCAAGGATGTTGAAGAGATGCGGGCTGAGATGGAGAGGATCGCTGGAGATTTGGGTTGGAGGCTGGAGATTGTGGAGCTCCCAAACGAAAATATCCGAGAGTTACGGGGCTACGTGGACAGTGTTGAAGAAGCTGAAGATGAGTCCGACGACGAGGACGAGAAGCCCACGACCCAGAAGTCTGATCAGTCTCTCAAGTCCAAGGGAAACACCCCCAATAGAGCGGAAAAGCCTCGCAAGAAGGAGGAGGGCAGCAAGGAGAAGTTCTTCAAGGACGAGCTGTAGAGTGTAGTGAGGGGACTCTTTTCATTATTGGTTTCTTGGCATTCATGAACGGCGTTTGAGGTGGACAGGCAGCCACATATAGGTTTATCATTGCTTACTTTATGGTCATTGCTTTGCAAACTCTTACTCGTTCAGCTGTTGATGGTGATGTATTTGCCCCTCTGTTTATTTAGGATTCTCTCAGTGCTCGTGTTTCCCTAGCCCATGGTGAGAGGACTTGGCTAGAAGGGTGCTTTGCTTCCCAGTCCATGCAGAGTCGCGTTACTCGGTCGTGTTGCTCTCAGCCCAATGCCGGTTATCTCTACCGACAACATCTCGTCCGGGACCTCTGACGATGATATCTATCCAGCTTTGACACTTTGCACCTCCACAACTTAGAGTTACTGAGAGAGATATCGTAAAACATGCCGTCCTCTTCGTCTTGATCGGCCGCGCTGATCTGGTGGTGGTGCCTCCTTTTGTGCAGTATCCTCTCCATGGCGAGCAGCAACTCGGGCATGTCCGAGGTAGACTCGATCTTTCCCGCCCAACGAAAGCTACAACCTGTCGGAATCATGAACATATTTTTTTTGCCGTACAAAACAACGAACTTGCAAAATTGCTCTAATTCTGGTCTCGGCGCGCGGATTACGGGGCATAGCGTTGCCGAAGAGAGTTGGCGGCTCGGCTCCGTAAGCACCGCTTCCCTCAGCAGTACCGTCTATCTCCAATATGGAGTGCTTTCGGGCTTTAACGCTAAGGATGTGTTTCATTTCGACTTGCGCTTTTCACTGTCCGAATTTATAAGAACGACCACAGCCTGTGCCAAGTGTTGATAATACTAGGGGAAACAGAACGAAGATACTCAAAACAGACACAGTTCTGGGCATCGAGCGCTAGCAAGGTGTTGAGAACCACATCGTATGAAGATAGACTCTCCTAGAAGGGACATCACTGAATAATCGAGCTGATTGTTCTTGAAGATAGGACTGATGACGACGGGCTTCACCATAAGTATTTGCACCGCCCAGTATCCCCGGATGGGATGATGATGTTCGAAGAGGCCAAGACTTAAGTTCTAAAAGTTGGTTGGATGGGTAATACGCTGCTTGGCGAATGTTCCAATACTAACCGTCGAAACCTTTCTTATTGAAAATTTGTAAATATGTGAAAGACGCGTAATAACACTGAGTGATGGGAGAATTGGACAAGATACAAGAGGAAGCCTGACTTCGTATGCACAAGCGACCATGGAGAGTTATCGCTTGCGCACACTTGCCGTCGGTAATGAGCAATAAAATGACCAGCTGCACATGTACTTACTTCTCTGCTGGCAAGTTTATCGGCAGAGGTACGTGGGAGCGTAATGCTATCTTGGTGTGAATTCGGAGATTTCCCGGTTCAACATTCCAAGGTTAAGCCGGGAAGAGCTGGAACAATAGCCCTGGTAAAATTTGTATTATTGTAAGACAGTCTATGAAAACATGTTCATCGCAGCGCGAGTCTTGGGCTCATCTTCTATTGCTTAACGGCACTCTCTACGGGACGCGTATAGCTCTGCGTTCTTTCGGAAGGCTCTCCCTCATCCCAGAATTATTAATCTATGAATGAGGTTTTGATAAGGTGAGTGGAGGGGCAGAAAGGTTAGCATTTTGTGATACCTTTGTGTGATGCCACGAGGCCTGACTGCTGGGTTTTGTGCAATATGAAGTTGTTTGAAGCAGGAGGACATTACACAAACACAACGCTAGCAGGGAGGAGACCACTGCCCTCAAACACAATGTATTATCATTCGGCCAAACGAAAGCATTGGTTCACAGATGATGTCTGTAAGAGCTTGCAAACAGGGGTTCACGCGAGAGCCAGTCCTCATGGGCTATTTGCGGCGATTGGAAGGCTGTCCTGTGCAGGTCGTACCGACCAAACAGCAGATTGGCCGAGTTAAACCTTGAAGCCGATCCGCCGGCATGTTGGGGTAACACAGCCGTGGCACTTCCACCGGCAAGATCGAGATGAGGCTGGTGGCCGATCAGACAGCTTCATCATTGAAGGTGTCAGGGCCCCGTCTCAGTTGGAAGCAGGGCGAACGAGGTCTGCAGGGATACAAATGTGCGACCCGCGTGTGAAATCGAGATGAGACTCGAAATCTGCGTCATAGTAGTCTCCTCCACGGTCGAGATTCGGCCAAGACGCGCCGCTGAAGGATGCAAGCACTTAAAGAAAGTAGGCAATTTCGATTAACGAGGGTGGTGACCATGAGATTGTCACTTCTCAACTAGCAGCACACTTGACAAGGGTTTTAATTAGCGCGACGCGAACGTTTTTTCAACGCGTTTCGCGTCAATGACTTTATCTCTCTTCTCTTTTCTTTTTCTTCCTTTATCGAAGGGATATACTACTGCAAGTGGGAACACGTAATTGAGGGGGGTAGCGGTCAAGGGTTAACAGAGGAGGGCGCTCGGTCCGATGTTCTCTGTCTATAGTGGCTGTTCAGTACCGTGTAGAGGATTTTGAGACAAAGACAAAAAGAAAAGTGTCTTTTGGAACAGAGCTGGGAAAAAGGCCGAACGGTGAAGACGGGAGGCTGCCGTTGGCGGAACATGGACGAAGCCAATGCATCGGCTGTAAGTCGTTCGTGAACAGACTTCAACTCTGGGCGGCGGGCGGCTTTGCGCTGCTATTGGCGGGGTGCGGTACGCGACGGACCGTTTGGCTGTTCCGGATCTAGAGCAACGCTGCGACAGGGACAAGCACAAGAGTCTGCCTGACTATTGATGGCGATAGTCTGTGGACAGGAACAAATCCAGGGAGCCAGTTGGTTGATCTCTCCCCACCAACGGACGCAGTGTGCAATCAATGCAGGGGTGCACAGCCAACCCCCACCAGGCAAAAAGCAAACAATCTTTTGGCTTGCTCCTTCGTTCGCAGGCGGGAAAAGGGGAAAGAGGGTGGGTTGAAATGATGCATATGCAGGCAGCTCTTCGCAATCACAGGCAGATGCCGCAGGTTGGATGTTGGTTGGCCGCCGGCGCCATGATATGAGGAATTGGGTTATATGTCGCCGCTGGCAACACCAATCTCACCCTCGCCTGCCGTGGCGAATCAGCAAGCCCATCACAACGGCGTAACCGCTGGGAACTGTTCCATGTGTGTCTCTTGCTCAGTCCTGTGACAGACGGGCGGGAGTACATCCGGCTGCTAGGATTTCCTTGCAGTCCACTGGGTCGGAAGCCCAGGCCATTGGTCACTCGGATCAGGGGCAGATCCCCGTGGCCCACCCATTGTGATGTAGCCTTCCCCACGGCCTAGAGCGAGGTACAGTTTGGCCGGTCGTTTCAGGTCCCAGCTGTTCTCTAGCTCTAGGTAAGGTGCCAAATAAGGTATCAACCGTGGCGAGACGTCAAAGCCAGAGAAAAAGAAACGAAAGCGAACCCCACCGCACGAGGCGTTCTGTGGTCTGTCGAGACTGAGCGAATGGAGATCGTTGCGAAACAAAATGGGCGAGCAAGCCGGCGGGAGGCCATGCCTCGGAGGAATGCTGGCCGTTCCTGACTACTGGTGTTCGTTGATCGCCCAACCGTGGGTCAAGCTGCCTGAGAGCTGTGGACTGAGGACATGAACCAAGCTGCATGATCTCACGAACAATCACGGCGGCCCCACAGCCAATTTTTTGGGCTGTCCGTGCGCTACCGCAGCAGAGGCAGAGGGAGGAGCTTACTGCCTTCCTTGTACCGTGCTTACCTCTTTGGCACTAAACCCCTGCCGCAGCCCGCCAGCTTCAGCACAGCTCAGGGCACAAGTGAACCACGGTCCGACCAAGAAGGAACCCATCCAGCGAGGACCTGTCTTTCTCACCAAACCCATGTGTCCCCGAACATAACATGCATGGATCTCCTCTACCTACGAGGTCTGTGTCCCTTCGTCGCCTGACCTACTAGTTCACCTCTGCCGTCCTGCCAACCGACGTACGCAATCCCTACGACTCCTGGAATTCGATCAGCTCCTGCTCTCCTATCAATTCAATCCAACCTGCATCACCCCCAGCCCGGAAGTATTTGCTTGCTTGCCGGCCTCAATCATTGCATCAGCTCTGGACAGCCCCTTCGCCCAGGCAATTCAACGACTGGCTACTTTGTCGAGATGCTGTGCATGCTCGGCACTCCCTCCCTCAGCCCAGTCGTTTGATCGGCTTGTCACAAGAGAATAACACAAAATACCTCCAGCATTCCACAATGGACGGAGCTCAGTCGCTTCCCCGAGAGAAATCTCGACCGCCCTACCCTCGTTCAGCATCCCGCTCCTCTACCAGCACAAGCAATTCCCGACATCTCTCCCAGAGCGCCAACTCCTCTACCACCCACATCACCAATTCCCCCAAGATGTCGAGCAGTGCCCATACACAACACCTCTACTACCATGCTTCGTGCTCCAGATCCCCCAACTCCCCGAGACCCTCATCCCGACAGCTGTCCCGAGATAGCCCTAAAGAACCGGCCCGGCAGACCCCAGTGTCGTCCCTCCTCCACGAGCGTCTCCAAAAGGAACGCCAATCAGAGAGCCAAAAGCTGACATCGTCTCGAATGACCAATGAGTCGAACAACTCGCTTGATAAGATGTCGGGCGTCCAGAAGTCACCTACTAGGAGTGTTGGCCTCGATATTTCTAGGCCCAATTCTGGTGCTGGCGGGGAGACGTCAGCCAGAAAAGGTCTCGGCATCAAGGAGATGGAGCATGTTGTATCGAGCCTACACAAGCAAAACTTCGACCTCAAGTTAGAGCTATACCACCGCAGAGAAAGGCAGACCATGCTGGAAGAGAACATGGAAACCTTGCGATCCGAAAAATGCGCAGCCGAGGAGCTGAATAATAAACTGGCGGAGGAGGTTGAGAAGCGTGACAAGGCGGTGGAAGAAGCCGTTGCGATGATCGTCACACTGGAGGCAAGGATCGAAGAGTTGACCAAGGGCAACTCTCACCTGGGACGGCGGGCCGAATCCCAGGGCTTTTATAGCCCTCCTGATGTTGATTACAATTCCCAAGGTCTCGCTCCCGCACCCGAGATTATCGATCCTCGATGGATGGACTTTGACGGCAGAAGCATCAACCGAATGCCCAGCTTTCTTTCGGACCAGAGCGAGAATACCGAAAACCTCAGAAATGTGTATATCGGTGCTAGAGGCAGCCTCATCAGCCTCCCTCGTGTGAGCGAAAGTGCATTAGACATGCACACCGACCCAATCAATGGCTTGTCTAGCCCGACACTGAGTGTCCTGAGCGAGAGTTCCTTCGTCAGTGTCTACGGTCAGAAAGGTCAGGATCTGACCCTCCCTTCGACGATCGACGAGCCGCTTTCCCTTGATGGTATGTCGCATGATATGGGAAAGCAAGATAGCCTGGGCCGTTCGAGAGTCACTGGTGAGGCTCGGCCGGTGGATTCCCGCACAGAGAGCACAGCCTCACGGATGCACGGGTCCAGCCAGTTTCAGCCGATAGCAAGCATCATGGGTGGCTCACCGTTGCAGAAGATCGAAATGATGGATCCAGCGTACTCCCCCAGGAGAAAAACTCCCCAACCCACCAACCGCGCAATGAAGCCGCCGCTGACGTCTGACGGCACTAAAGTTGCGCCGTCACTGAATCGTCGGGCTACTCTGGAAACGAAGAGGGAGGCTCTGCGTAGAGTGATCACTGATACACCTGGCGGTGTGAGCTTGCATGAGTCTGGCATGCCGCCGACTCCTGATACGATATCGAGCGCAACTCTCAATCGTATGAAGCACTCCAATGACACGCTAGGCAATCGAAGCTTTAGTGGTGGCTCAGAACGCAACGGGTATCCGGTGGAAGCAGCAGACAACAAGAGTGTAACGTCGATGAACGGCTCCCCTGTAGTTGTTAAGCCTGCTCACACTCATAAACAGTCCCACAAGTCACCAGTGGTTCATACTAATGACCCATGGAGTCACCTTGCTCGCGAAATCCAACGCCCCCGGTCAGCAGATGAGTCGACTGTATCCCACAGGCGGGAGCATAGGTGGTCGATGGATAGCGCGGACACCGAAAACACCTTTGAGTCGAGCTTGGACATCTGGCTACGAGCAGGTGGCGGGAAGGCCCAAGCAGATGACAGAGGCTCCCCGGACATGTTTGGTTTCCCAGGCGGCCCCTCAATGGGTAGCTGGGGAATGAATGCTATTATGGGTCATGGCAATGACCCAAAGCCGGAAGGGCATCCCGTCAATGGGAAACAATTGGAAGAATTGTTCTCAGTCCAGCAGGCGCTCTTTGGAACAGGCCCACCTTCACCTCCCAACAGACGATCCAGCCTGCAGGCTCGCGCTGGCCAGAACAACAACAAGGCGGAGCAAGAACAGAAGCCAAGTCAACATGAAGCTGTGCAGAAGTTTTTTGGTCGCCGCCCTCGGCATGCGAGAAGAAACAGCGACGATGCCCAAATGAGGGCAGGTATGAAGACCCCAGTCCAGGCTCAGTTTTTCCAGCCACCGAAGCAGTCTCCCAATTGCAGCCAGAAACGGCAGCAGACTCAATACCCTCCCATTACGGGACAGCATGGTGCTCAGCATGGTGCTAGGAATGGGCTTACTAGACTTTGGAGGCGATCGTTTGGCGCTGGTGCTTCATTGCCACCAGCTGATGGCCCCATTCCTGACAACAGTGAAATGCCAGCCAGGGATGTGCCCAATGCGCCTCAGACGCAAACGAGTGTGAGCCGGAACGTTGCATTGCTGGACGATGACCGTTCGGGAGCGACACCCCCACCAATCGCCCGTGAAGACCGGCATGTTCAGGGTCCTGGGCCAGATGGAGATGGGTACAGGTGTGTAAATCAGAATGGAAAGGGCGAGATCCAGTCACCCACTGTGACTGAAATCCAACCTATCCCGCAAGGCGCTTTTGATTCCTCCCAGCATTCTGAGGCAGGCAACCTGCCCTCGGGCTCAGCTACTGGCGCTAGGAGAAAGTGGCTACCTGGGTTCGGTCGTGCAGGTAACCTGAAAGTGAGGACCAGCTAGGGGCTGCGTCGGGATCGATGGTTTTCTCTTTGAAACTAAAAGGAGAGCACACTGTATTCAACCGACCAACGAACGGTGACTCCTGGCTTGAGACAGGGAGAGCTGCCTGAAGGGGCGTCTGAAGTGTCATTGTTTTGGACTGACCCACACGGACCACGTTGCCGACGTTGGTGCAAGTTGGGCGGCTCGCTCTAACACTACTAAACTAATAAGAAAAAGTCTATGATGGCAGAGGCTTTCTGCTTCCGTACCGCGCACCGAGAATCGGCGGTGATAACTACGATAAAGACACACTAGCTGTGTGGCCTTTGACTTTTCCTATTCATAATCTTTACTTTCACTCATTTGAACAAAAAAGCAAGGGCGTGTCATTCCCCCCTCTTAACTTTTATTTCCTCTGTTCTTGGGGGGTTAGGCTATTGGGTACTTGACCAAGCGTGCAAGATGGTGTTTGGGGTACTGGGTTTCTGGATGGTTTTTGTTTGTACTGGCACTTGGGAGTTTGGGAAGCTGAAGAATAGATCGACTGGCGGAATCACTTCACGGCACAGGAGCAGCGGCGTATTTCAAGAATGATTTGTTTGTATTTCCTCAACCAGGAGTTGTTTTCCAATGCTATTTTGGTATTTCTAATTGACAGGTCTTTAAAAAAAAAAAAGGAGAGAATCATGTTCCTTTGTCTTTACATGCTTGGTTATTCATGAAGAGAACAAAGGAAGGCACATGCGTCCATGGCACGTGAGAGATGAAGTCCCGGCTCCGATCCAGTTGAATTGTTCTTGACAATTCTGAGTGATTGTTTGACAGAGAGCCCCGCCGCTTTTCCCCTTCTTTTCCACTTCCACCCCTGGTGGAAGTAGAGTGGGTATTGATGTTAATGAAGGGGCAAAGGGAAAAGAGTGGCAGAGAAGGCTCAAAAAAAGGGAAGGAACAGGAAAACAGAGAACGCTGTTCATCTATTTGCCGAGAGAAGATAGAAGAAGGGTTTGAAGGCTTTACAGGGCCCAGTCAACGGTAGACTTGCCAACGCCGAGGTCGCCCACAGCGGCCTGGAAGGCGGCGGGGGAGAGGTCGATGTGGGTGGCGTCGCAGGCCTGGCAGCGGTCGACGACGGTGACGACGACGGAGCCGGCGGGGCCAGTGACGGTGACCTTTTGGTTGCAGACGACGGAGGTGTCGTAGCTCATGGAGACGGCGGCGACGAGGGTGTCGTCAGGGTGGACGACGCCGTCGCAGGCGGCCATGCCCACACCGGGGTTGTAGTAGGTTGCGGTGCCGGAGGAGCGGGAGGCGAGCTGCTCGACGGGGGCGGCGAGGGCCAGGGGGAGGGCGGCAATGAGGGTGGTGAAGAGCATCTTGAAAGAAGTTTTGGGGGGTGAAAGAGAAGGTCTTTGAAGTTGTTGGTAGTGAGAGTGAGTTTTGTTGGCTTCTTCGAGAAGAGAATGTGTAAGACCTGCCGGAGGCTTGTTGGAAAGGTTGGTTGGATGAGGGAATGATTGGAACTGTTGGATGATGAGAAGAAAAGGGAATCTACTGGGGGATCATCGAGGGGTTTATATACAGGATTGGGAGATGGGAGGACATGCTGGGCGAGCTGTCACTCGTACATACTCATCTCACATTCACAGCTTCCAGCTGCAAGTACCATGGTACTCCACCAGACTGTGATCCTGTAGTAAAGTCCGCAGTTCCGCAGTTCGGATGAAGGCCGCGGTTGGGCTTCTCGGATGGTGTGTGGGTGGTGTATCGGGAATAGAGTGAGTGTTTGGGCCGTGTATGTGCGGCTGCATGGTTCCTGTGCCTTTTTTTGCACGGCACGACCCGGCCAAGGTTTCGATTGGCAGGGGCAGAATGCAAAAGAAAAGCCTAACACGGCTAGCACAGGTACATTCGGACAAAGATATCTTTTGAGTGTGGTGGCCACGCGGTTGCTGGTACCTGAGGGCCAGGAACCTTGCCCGACAAATCAGATGCGTCCTTGCCGGCAAAACCAGGCACTAGAAGAGAAAAAATGGGAAGGGAGAAGGGAGAATATTCGGGAGAAAAACTATAAAAGCCACCAGCGACTAGGAAGCGCCTCGGGGGGCCAAAGATGCTCCTTTTTGGAATGGTCCGGAAACATGGTGTGGTGTGGACATTGTTGTGCCTGGTTTCAAGGAGGGCGGGCACAATCAGATGTTGCCGCGTGCGGGCCGGCCACATGTTCTTGCATTGGCCCAGGCGACGATCGCCCGGATCTTCTGAGCAAGGTACAGGTGCTGGATGGGTTTGAGATACATGGTTATGACTGGCTTAGAGTGCGGGAAGGGAAGCCGTGGGCTCACATCAGGTCGGAGGATTTCTTGAGCCGCCAGATATCTTACTCATGCTGCAGCAGAAGCTGTAGTTTCAAGCAGACAACCAACTCACAAATCCTCCGTAGGCCACAGCGTCTCTTGACTACGACATGGTTCTCCCTGATTCGTTGCGTAGTACGTTACGTTACCGCTACCAAGGGTGAGTGTCCCGATGAGGCGTTTTCTCCTGGGAAGCAGCCAATGGTGCACTTTGCCGTAGCAGAGAGCACCTTTCCTCTTTTGATTCTGGGTGTCGATCAAAGCAACTCTTGAATCGATCGGCGTTGGAGTTCCGGTTTGTCAGATGGAGCATGTGTATGTCCATTGGTGGAAACGTGCTCAGGCCCAAAATACATTGCTCGATTTGGCAATAGCACAGGAGCTCGGTTCGCAAAACTCTTATTCAGTTTTTTCTTTGTCCCAGCTTGCAACGTTGTCTGCTCTGACTGGAGGGTTCTGGAAACGCAGGATGGTCTGGACCTGCGTTGAAACATACATACGTCTTCCACGAAGCCCCCTGATCGCTCCCCGTCCACTGAGGCATGCGCAACAGCATCGACCAGGGGAACGGTCTCCCGTCTCAGACCTGCCTGCAGCTTCTTCCTGCTGCGTGCCGGGACACTGGCAACACGCGGCAGACGGGGCAGACGGGGCAGACGGGGCAGACGGGGCAGGCACACACGCGGCGCAGAGGCGCACACACTCTCTTGACCTCCAACCCAGACTTACCCCGGTTCAGAGTTTGCCCGTGCAGTAGGACAAGTGGAGACGGCGTCAAGGTTGGGATGGTTGTTTCTCTTTGGCAGCTTCGGCCCTGGCATTAGCCCTCCGACCAAGGCGGCGCCCACTTTACTTTCCACAGCTCATGACAAGTGTTTGTTGAGGGAGGGAGGGATAATGAGAAAAAAAAACGCATTCTGCCTCTTTGACCTGTCTTGGACGCGGCTCCGATGTACCGCCACGATTGATGGCATTGATGGCATTGATGGCAAGAGATGGTGGGTGGCAGCGTGGCTTGAACTCTATTTCACACAATACGTCGGAATGAAAAAAAACCTTGTTCCTGACAAAGCAAAGGGGAGGGTACAGAAGCAAACAAAAAAAAAAAAGCCTCATACGTCGGGTGCTTGCATTTCGTGCTGTTTTAGCTGTGAGACAGACAGCTGCCCGATCCTTTGGCTTTTGGCTGCATATCACCGGTCTGGATGCAGCAGCATACACCCACAACCTGCCAGCAATCTCCCATGTGGTTGCAATTTAATCGTGAGGGTCGCGTCAAGTCGAATCGGATCGAATCTGGATTGATCGACTGGGGAAACACTGCTTAGCACAGCGGATATCTGCTTGGCGGACCCGGAGGGAACGGACCAAGATGGCTTGCTGGAATGCTTATCTAGTCTAACCGGTCAAGCTCGGTGCCTCGAGCCGACCTCATCGAGTCATTCCGGAACTGGACGTGTATGTTATTTCCGAGAAAAAGCTGGCCGTTGAGAAATAACGACTATAGTCTCGAGTCATTCTTCCGCCCGAGGGCCGCAGTTTCGATTTTCGAGGAACCCTTCTGGAGGGTGCTTAGTGATCCAGCAGCAATAACCTCCTTCGAGTCATTGAGAGGAATCTATTCACTCTATTTTCTCCACCGGCTTCCTTCTCAGAGAGCTACTGGCTGTGGAGAATCAATGGTGCGCTTCTGGGACTTTACGATGGGCATGTAGGTTCCGTTCCCCGGCGTCCAAAAGCCATGAATCTCGACAAGAAGGTTCCAGAGGCATGCAAGATTTATCTCTGTCTTACTCATTCACGTAAGACGGGCACAAGAGGAGATGGGACCTTTGGATGCAAGGTGCTTTTGCGCGCATAGACACCCAACATGCGCTGGCCATTGACATTTCATCTTTTGGGCTGGCTGAAACAGCACGAAAACTACCGCGGGGTTGTGTGTCATGTCACCCATCAACAGACTCATGTATGAATAAGGCTTGGGCCGGTCCTCCCCCATCACGGGCCCCCAATCCGATCCGATGGTCTCACCATCAATGCAAACTCCTTCTCTTCCCCGCGTACCACCAGTGGGACGAACATGGGTCGCGTCAGTTGACCTGGGGTCGCAGATCTGGGCGGGGTTTTTTATCTAACTCTAGTTTAACCAGCCCATCAGACCTGCTGCCACACCGGCCACGACGGGGATGAGGCCCCAGTGCGTCCATTGGCCCTCCCCGGTCTGCGCGTGCTGGATGAAGCCGTCCATGCCTGCGATCCAGAGGCAGGCGAGGAGGGACTTGGCAGTGAGCCTGTTGTCCCCCCTGGACCAGATGAGGACGAGGAGGTAGCTGACGGCGATGTTTCGGACGCCGAAGAAGCGCATGACTGAGTACACTGTCTTCTCACCCTCGGGGTCCGCTGGCACTGGGAACTTGACGGACGCGAGGGTTGGGCCTGGTCGGAAGAGCATGTTGAGGCCAAAGAAGGTGGGGATCAGAGAGAGCCCGAGAGAGGCGTGGGAGAAGTACGGGTGAGACATGATGATATGATGAATGGAATCGATAGCGATGGATAGTAATGAGTTCTTGATGATAGTGAGGTTGGTGGTGATTTATATGTTATCTGTCTCATGTTGATGGTGGGGGACCGCGAATTACGTGCCTTTTGATGACTAGCAAGTGCTTACATCACGTGTCGAGATATCAATCTGAAAGTGTTCAATGATAGCATTTCCATACGCTTTACGCTGTTGGCATTGCTATTGGCAGATTGCGAGCACAATTCGCAGCGTTGATGGCTCCTATTAACATACGCAACACATAGCGGGGTGAAAATGGCTGGATGCTTCCGAGAGTGGCTTGAACGGCCGCTGCGCCATAGATTGAGCCCAGCACAGATCTGCTCTGTGGCGGCATGACCCCGCCGGCGCTCCTTTCCGCCGTTCCCGTCATAGCCGCATAGCTCTGACCTGAAATCGAATCAGTGACGTGATGATGATCGTAAATTCCCCTTGATCGAGGAAACTATAAAATGATTATGCGTTCCTTTTTTGCTGCTAGTTGAAGTAGTGACAATATCTATTACATGTACCTAGCACACCGCAACGAAGAGCGAACCAAGATATAGGGTAGGTAAAATTTGGGCACATAAAGACCGTCCATCCCTGACAAAGCGTCTCTCATTAGATGAGCAGCACACGCGCCAGGAGCCTTGTCTCCAAATTCCCATGGGCGTCCACGCCCTTCATCATCGGCGCCCCGATGAGGGTGATGAGCGGGCCCAATCTCGCCCTGGCCATCTCCAAATCTGGAGGTCTCGGCTTTATCGGACCCGGTGCCAAACCAGCAGATATCCATACTGACCTCGCCACTCTCCGTGGCTTGGTAAAAGACGTCTCGCCGTCTAGCCTCCCGGCGAGCTTCGTGTCTCCCAAGTCTCTGCTTCCAGTGGGAATCGGCTTTCAGCTCTGGGACGGCGATGTGGACTCTGCCGCCCAGGCTGTCAAGGAGTATCGTCCATGCGCGGCGTGGCTCTTTGCCCCAAGGGACGGTCAGGCAGATTTGGATACATGGACCAACCGCCTTCGGGAAGCCTCGCCCGACACACAGATTTGGATCCAGATCGGAACCCTCCAAGAAGCGTTGGATATTCTCCAGGGCAAGACTCGTCCCGACGTCATCGTCGTACAGGGGGCGGAGGCGGGCGGCCACGGGAGAGCGCACGACGGACTGGGCATCATAACTCTTTTCCCTGAGATCGCCGACGCGCTCGGGGACAATAGCGGAATTGATCTTGTCGCCGCCGGAGGTATTGCGGACGGTAGAGGTGTTGCCGCAGCGCTGGCCCTGGGAGCGGACGGGGTTGTCCTCGGCACGCGGTTTCTGGCGTCGACCGAGGCCCGAATCAGCAAGGGATATCAGCAGGAGGTGGTGCGGGCTACGGATGGCGCGAAGTCGACGACTCGCACCATGCTGTACAATCAGCTACGGGGCACGACGGGCTGGCCGGAAGGTTACAGCCCGCGGGGGATTCTCAACCGGAGCTGGCATGACCACCAGGCTGGCGTGGGCTTTGAGGAGCTGAAGAGGCTGTATGCCGAGGCGACGAAGAAGGGCGATGCTGGATGGGGCCCCGAGGGTAGGCTGGCCACATATGCGGGTGCCTCCATCGGATTGATCCATTCGGTAAAGGACGCTGGTGAGGTTGTCACCGAATTGAGGACAGAGGCGAGTGATATTATCAGACGGAATTACTCTCGTTTGTAGTCTGCCATGATTGATGTTATTGGTTAAAGCGCAAGCGGCGCTCCAGCGAGAATCGACGATTATCTACTTGTTCTTGTTGAGGGCACAATCAGGTCCGCAGCCAGTCACTAAGTTTCAACTGACTTCCGTGGCCATCGTGACGCTGCTAAATGTAGATATCCCGGGGTTCCCTTTAGGACGGATTTGTTAAGCTACCTATTCGGAGATCTGAGCCGATCTGACGGCCATTGATATGAAACCCTAGCTTTGAGAATATCATCTCTTTTGCTCGCAGATCCGGCCCGCTCGGTCGAGTTGCATGGTCGGCTATAAAGTATCAATGCTGTCGGCCACTGCTTTTCCTTCGAATCGGACTGTTCCTCTGCATAGACAGCTTCATATTTCTGGCCCAGTGGCGTTCAGACATGGCCAGCTCACGGTCCTTTCGCTTTGAGGATCGTCCGTGGCGTACGCAGCTAAAGAAACAGACATGCAGGCTTCTAAATGCTTCAATGCGACAACAGCATACAGCTATACCCACTGCTGGTTTCGTGGAGATGGAATAGGTGGCGGTAAGTTCTGAGATGGCTGCGTGTGGCACGTTGTCTCTCTTGAACGACTTCTTATTATAAAGCATCATTGCTGAAGACGACTCCAAAGCTCCGATCAGTAGCTCGGCGACTTACAGCTCCGGGAACGCATCCGTCGCCTCAAAAAATGTGCTACCGTATCAAGGACTCAGTGGCATTTGGGTCACACGAGGATCTCCCGACTCGTTTGTCATCGCGCATGTAGGGCTACCGACGATATCCTTGTAGTATGACCCATTCTGGCAGGACAGGGGAGAGAGAACGAGCAACGCAACATGCAAGTCATCGACCCGACCACGTCTCATAGAGTCGAAGTGGCCATCTGGTACCCACGGGATCATAAGGCATTGCACGATGGGGGCGATAGCGTGGCGATCCACAACGACTGCATTTCTCATGATGGGCTAAACGGATACGATGGTAATGCTTTCCATCTGTCGATCAAGGGCCACTGTAACGAAGAGGCTGTATCGAGCAATGTGTAAAGAGGTGAGTGACTCCGTCAGGCTAGTAGTCCGCGGTGAGGGCTGAATAGAAGGTTAGATCTACTCATCCTACACCTCTCTACCTTGTTCTGGCATTATTTTCCGCTATTGATTTTAGCTTTCTTTTCTTTTACTCACCTTTTTCTGCCACAGGCTAGGTCTGCGGCTGAGCTTGGTTTGACAAAAGACCTCCAAATTCAAGGAGCTTTTTATGAATTTCACTATGCCGACCGCGTCAATGCAATGCAATCGCGGAGGCTCCAGTTCGGCATCTCTAAATGTAAATGCCTCTTGATTTCCCCCCGACGACAGCCGGGAAACAACGATGCTGCATCTTTCATTTTCTGCGCACATAATAGTCGAGCTGGCTTGTTGACTGGGAACTTGGGTTGAAGTATATGCGGAAAGGGTTCTGCGCATGAGCCAGAGATCAGGCGAGGGCCCATCTATTCTGTGGGGACAAAGGCATCGCATGAGATCTGGCTTTGCCTGTCAATTTCAATGGGGTTATCGCGCGGGTGAGCTATGTTAGATGCATAGAGGCCAAAGCACCGGGCATAATGCAACGCTGGAGTCGGCGATAGCTGTCAACGCATGTCAGAGGCACATACGCGCTAGTAAAGAAGCTTGGACTGGAGCGTCTTCTGGAAAGTCTCACCAGATGAAAGATTGGTCGAGGCTGTAAGTGCTCGTATTCTGGCTGAGCTGTTGTGTGTGGCTGATACTACTCCATATTGACGCGCGCACTGCCCAGCAATATATAGCCAAGATCGTCGATCCCCGCCCAAGAATGCTGCCGGTGAAGCCGTTTTTGGGGCCTGGCCTTGCATTCCGAGGGGGAAGTAGGCTTGAAATGGCGACACTATCATACCTGTCTTATGTCACTTCGAGCTGAACTGGCGCCCTCGCGAAAAGAAAAGAGTATTGCCATGAGGCTTGGCAGCAGGAGGCCTGGACCCGGTTTGCCTTCTATTGGCAAATGGAGCTTCATGGCATTAGCTGAGCAGCCACCAGATGCAAGAAAGCAACCCTTGTCCAATATCACATACGGCCCGCCTCCATCACCCCCGCATTCGAGAGGACTCAATTTGCTCTCGTGTAGAGAGCCCAATTTTGACCGGGAACTGGACATGGTTAGCCCCAGCTGCTCTGCATGACACCCTTCGTGCCAAATATGGGAACCGATAGTGCAACCACGGCTGGCAAGCTAGGAGATTCATGGTCGGGCGGGCCGGCGTAGATCGTACCGCACGCTTGCTATTGGTGGCCTGAGACTGCGTACGTCGCATTGACTTGCAGATTGAGCTCTCTACTGCCTAGAATCATTACCTATTTGGGCTCAGTCCAGCTCACTCGAGGCGCCGTGACTTGCGGTTTTGGTCTCGACCAATATCAGAGTACGACCTACAACCATGCTCCAACGACACATCAACATCTGAGATTGGGTAGAGCGGAACCGCATAGCAAGGGTTATCTGATGGATGAGGGCGTCGTTGGGCTCATCCGCTTCGGTTGATCCGATGTGCCATCCAGTAGCAACAGCACATCTCTGCCTGGCTCCTGGGCGGTTGGGGCTGATATGTCGTGTTATGCCGGATATTTGAGCTATAAAGCCTTCGTCCCTCTCAATGGATCTTCTCATTATCAAAAATCTTTCTGTTTCTACCTAGTACCTTGCCCTTTAACTTTCTTTCAGACCAACTCATGAGGCACCAAGCTGCGGCGCCTTGGAGCGAGCATGATAGGTATACGCAACAGCATTAACAGTATGTCTCTCGACTACTTTTTAAACTCAATAGAGCTCCAAACTCCTGAATACACGCTAAAACATTATTTCATAGGAAGACGCAGACGTAATAACTCCAACCCTTCTGTCAAGTCAGACACCGTCGAAGAACATCCTCAACCACCACCCCGAACGCCTCCCCGCAGCAGCGCAATGGAGGCCATCCGCGGCTTGTCCGACTCCATCACCGGCAAAAGCCATAACAAGCCTCATGAGCGTGCCGTAGTCAGCGTCAATGAGGCCAGTCCCTCCATCTCAGACGATGATGCAGAGGGGGACCAGACCTTTGCGACCGACATCACGGCGCCTTCCTTGGCCGACGGAGACACGAACGGCTCCTTAGGGGCAAATACCAAAGTCAAATCTCTGGACTACTTCCACCGGGTCAAAGATGTGTTCAAAAGTGTGACGAAGAAGATTGTCCGCATTGATGAATACGACGAGTCCTTCGTCAGGGAGACTGACCTGCATGTCTACCTCCAATACATCTCTGATGAACGACTCATCCATATGCCCCGTCGGGGCAGTGATTGGGACCGTGTACTGGGGGCTGCCCAGTTCTTCGGCCTGCAGATCTGGTCTTTTGGAGACAAGATCAACGCCTTTGTCCCCGGCGCAAAGGATTCTGCGGCCGCGGCGCTGGCTAGTTGCCAGATCCTTCTCGAGGTTAGTATTGCTTTTCATCAATAACCCTAAGCTAATTCTTTCAATTCGACTGACATATGCATCGTGATAGCTCGGTCATGGACAAGCCCAAGCACTGCTACCCACATTCATTGCTCTGTACGAGCTTGCAATGCTTCTGTGCACCGTCGGACAGATCCGGGGTCTGGAGCACATGCCTCCAGTCATCAAGGAGGACGCCGCCTCCCTGTTCTGTGACCTGGTTGGTCTGACTGGCAGCATCGCCATTCACTACCGCGAGAAGATCACTGCCTACCGCTCCGGTGCCAAGGTCAAGATCAACTTTGACACCACTTTCGGAAAGCAGATCACCGCCATTTGGGACGGTAAGGAGCAGCTCCAAGATCACATCTGGACATCCAAGTTGGGACGCAAGCGCTTCTCCTTCACTGTCCCAGCCCTTAGGGCCAAGCTCCAGTCGCCCACTGAGGTGTCCTCCGTTCGAGGTACTCTCTACGACGAGGTCCTCGAGAGCCTTGAACGCTCCGAGGACACGTGCTACTGGATTAAGCATGAAATCGTGCAGTTTTTCAACAGCAATGAACAGGTTCTTAGTGTCACGGGCCCCGCTGGTTCGGGCAAGTCGATACTGGCTGAGTGGGTTCAGGAGCGTCTTACTCGACCCCTTGACCAGAAGCATTACATTGTTCTTGACTATACTTTCCGTAAGATTTACAACCCATTCTACCGTGCTGTTGGTTGCAATACTAACCAGATTTTCATTATTTAGCATTCGACTCGCCAGTGGATGCCAACTCCCTTGCTTGCATCAAGAGCCTGATCAATCAACTCTTGGATCGCAGTGTGGGCGATGTTGCTTTATTTGCTCAATTGGTGCATGCTTTTGAAGAATTCGCCGCTCACCAGTCTACCAAACAGCTGGAGGCTTCTCTGTGGAAGGCATTCCGAAGTGGCCTCCAAGCTGCTGAACATGGGGGAGCAACCATTGTCATCATTGTCGATGGTTGCGATGAGATCGCATTCCACACTACCCTGCGCACCAGCGCCTCCAAGCTTCCCCATGTCCGTGTGATTACTTTCTCACGGCCTGTCTCCCACCTCAGTGATGGTTGCAAGCACATTGTCATTACCCAGCAAGAGGTCAAGGAAGATATCAAAGCTCATCTCTGGGAAAATCTCTCCAAGGTAGAGTACTTCCACAGCAAGCTTGATGTTGGTGCCAGGGAGGCCCTCGTCGACGAGCTCGCAGAGAAATCAAAGGGTAATTTCCTCTGGGCCTTCTTCGCCGGGCGCCTCCTCCAGGGTGCCACACTTGAGAACTACACGACGGTCAAGCACAACATCAGCTCGGATGTGAAGAAGCTACTGCCAGCTCTCGCCGGCCATACCCGCCTCAAGGATGATACTCTACGCCACCTTTTGTCCTTCATGGTTGTTGCCAGCCGTCCTCTGACGATCCAAGAGGCTGCCGAACTTCTGGCGACTAACACGACTAAGCGGGAGATGGAGAAGCAGACACTGGACCTCATCAAGTTCATCCCGGAGAAGTGCGGCGACGTGGTCGTCCTTCACGGCGGCCGTCTGCACTTCCGCAGCTCTTTGGTCCTCTCCTTCCTCCAGGAGCAGATGGGCCACACCTTGCTATCGGTTCGGGAAGCTCACTTGCAGCTTGCTTCGAAACTTCTTCTCTATGCCAGGCTCCACCTTGAGAGTGACCGAGAACCTTTGATTGATGAACTAGATGAATCGGTTGTGGAAAAGCTGCTTGGATCCCATCATCTACTTCTATATGTGGTGCAAAACTGGACTGTGCACTTCAAAGCAGCAGGTCTGGTTGGCGCTGGCGGCGAGATTGCTCTTCCCAAGGGTTTTGTAGACCTATTCCCTCATACCGTCACCTTCTCGCTCCTGGAAAGGACCTGCTGGGACCGACTCTATACGCACCAGGATGTGGTCGGTGTCCACGAGCTTGCGCTCAAGATCAGAGAGACCACATTTGGCGAGAAGCACCTCACCGTGCTCCAAGGCCTCATCACCCTGGGCCATGTCCACCGCAGAATCTCCGTCACTTCCACTCATGGCGGCGCCACATACTTGGTGCGAGCTGTCAGGCTTGGCCAGGTCGTGCTATCCGAGTACAGCGCTATTGTTGCAGCCTGCACAAGCCTTTTCCTGTCTTGGACAGAGACTTTGGTCATTACACAGCGAACGGAGATTGTGACTTACCGCGAGGAGATGATCCGTGTTATGATCAAGATCTGCAAGCAGAAGCATGGTCAGAGTAGTGACCAGGTGATTTTTTGGTACGAGGCTCTCGCCAAGCTCTATGTCGAGATCAAAGAAGTGCAGAATGCCACTATCGTCTACCGAGAACTGTATGAGATTGTCATCATTCGTCATGGCAAGAAGTCAACCAAGGCTCGACAAATTGGTAATGTCTTTGGTACACTGGACGTCGTTCTCAAGGGCGAGGATGCCGCCAAGGACACGAAGGAGCTCGAGGTGCTCATTTTTGAGACGAATGACGACATGGAAGTGACTGACCAGCTCTGCATCTCCATGATGATTCGCCTTGCTCAGTCGTACATCTCATGCGGGAAGCTCTTCCTCGCCGAACGGCTCTACGTCAGCCTCTGGCGCCGTGTGTCGGCCATGTGCACAGCCGGTGCGCGTATTGAGGTTCACATTTCCAAGATCCAGATTGCCCTCGAGTATGTCAAGTTCTTACGCAAGGTTGACCGCTCTGTAGAGGCCAGCAATATTTTGATATGCCTCTGGGCTGAATATGAGCACCATACTTTTGAGTCCGAGATTCTGATCATCTGGCTTCGCGAGATCGGAACTGTCTGTAGGTCCTTTGGACTTCTGACCATCTCTGCCTCGATCCTGACCAAAGTTTGGGGGTGGTTCAAGAGCAAGGGTAAGACTAAGAGCGAAGAGGCCCAGCGCACAACTGTCCTCATCACCCAAGTCGTCGAAGAAATCACTGAGACCGCAACCACGAAGAAGACGACCAAGATTACTACCACTGAGGTGACTGAGACAGTTGTGAGGGAGATTTTTGAACTCCAATACACACGATGCAAGACCACAACTGTGGATCGCGAATTCTTCTCGGCATGCCTGGCGGTTATTGGGCTTTACATCCAGAATGAGAATTGGTCCGAGGCTGAGGTCATCATCAAGAGGACCCTCGAGATTTCCTGGAAGGCGATGCTGAGCGCCGACATCAAGATTAGTCTCAGCCAGAGCTCGACTAAGGAGTCTATCGCTGTGGCTCGCCGCCTTGCACTCTGCTACCACCGCCAGGGCCTTTTGGAGCAAGCTGAGCAGACATATCTCCGAATCTACTACGCTTGCCTCCAGTCCATCGGAAAGATCGATCAGGTATACACTACAGAGGCTATCCAAACCCTCATCGATTTCTACGAAGGACTCCACCGACATGAGAGAGTGACACAAATATATGTCGAGGTCTTGGAGGTATATCGCAAGCAGTATGGGCATAACAGCCACTTGGTAATCCAGCTGATGTACAAGCTTGCCGCCCAGCACGAGATGCTTGGACACCATACAGATGCCTACAAGCAGTATCTTGAAATCGTCACTATACTGAACAAGGGGATCAAGTACTGCCACCAAGACGCTGTCAAGGCTGCGCTCTTCCTCTGCCGTCACTACAATACGCGCAAGATGTGGACTGGTCTGCGGGAGATTTGCGGCGTGGTTTGGGAGACAATCCTACACCATCGCGAGAAGTGCAGCCACTTGGAGATTGAGGTCATCTCCGAGATCTATGAAAAGTACGCACACGTGCTCGAGTTCCATGCCAAGGTTGAATTCTCAGTCCTCTACCAGGTGACTGTCCAGTACAAGGAGGTTGTGACTGTGATCTCCGGAGGCGACTCCAACTCCAAGGCTGTTCTGCTGGCCCTTATTACCCTCGCCAAGATCTGTGAGAAGCATGAGAGCCACCACCACGAGTCTGTCAAGATTTACGAGGAGGTGCTTACGAAGACAACCACTACCAAGACCACTGAGACGATCATTACTGAGACGACGGTGCACACAATCAAGAAGCGCCTATCCAAGATGTATGTCACCATTATCACCTCGGGTAAGGGAGGTCCAGCAACTCCGGCCACGGTTGAACGTGCCATCGCCGTCTGCTTTGAGGCGTACGTCCAGCTCAAGGTGGAGTATGGCGTCTGGCACGAGATTACACTCCTCAAGCTCAAGGATCTGGTCATCTTGTACCAGAAAGTCAATTCTCAGCATATCAGAATCATTGAGCTGCTGCAGCAGTCTGTTGTTGAGATCATCACTACGCTGACGGTCACTACGACTCTCTTTGCCGCTGCCACTACCCTGGCAGGCATCTACACCAGTGTCGGCCTGGTGAACAAGGGTCAAGAGCTGCTCCAGCAGTTGCGCCACCTGATCATCTTCCGAGGCGGCTGGAACACCGCGGAGATCACGCTGAAGATTGATGTGCAAATGAGCAAGGTTGCATTCACCTTCCTGATCGCTTTCGAGCTGGGCCTCCTAGGGAAGGGCAAAACCATCTCGCACTCCGAGATGATGGCCGATATTCTCTTTGAGTCTCTCTTGTTTGTCGAATATTCTCGAGTCATCGAGAAGGAGACAAAGCTCGAAGTCATTCTTGAAGCTGGAGCCAAGCTCCGTATCTTCTGGGAAGAGCACAAGCGCACCCAACTCCTGGAAATCCTCGACAAGAAGCTTCTGCAGCTGTTCAGAGCCCAGTACGCCGCCGAATTCAAGACAATCGGAGAGGAAAACGTCCGTACCTTCTACCTCGCCATCCTCCTGCAGCTTGGAAAGGACCAGCGTGCCTCCGAGATCGACTTCCCTGCTCTGGCCTGCAAGGCCGGTAATAACAAGGTGAGGGCGCTCCTAGAGACTGCCGAGTTCCGACAGGGACACCAGGTCGGCCGCGCCGTCTTCCAACTGGCTATCAAGCACCGCATCTTCCACCACGCTCGCTACTTCCATATCGGCTACAAGCTTGCCGAGCTGCTGGCGGGCATTGATGTTGCACACCCCAAGGAGCAGGAACTTAGCAAGGCGATGAAGCAGACCTCGAGTGATATCATGAGAGACGTCCTGGCTACAGCGTACAAGGAGGGCGTAGACTTTGCCGATCTCAAGTTCGAGGATTTGTCTGGCCTGATCCGCCTGCTCGGCGCCCAGGGCAACTTCACAACCCTCGAGGAGCTGCTATCCAAGCTCTGGGACAGACGCGAGGAGCTGCAGAGGTCGAGGAACTGGTCCCCAATCATGGTCTTGCGCGTCGGCAACTTGCTCGTCCACGCCCAGCAGAACAACAAGAAGACGGCCGCCGCCATCAACACGGCCGAGCTTCTCTACTACAACATCAGACGCGGTCGTGGACGACTGGACCCGGACACCCTGGCCGTCTCGATGCTCCTCGCCAGCCTCTACGTCTCTAGCGGCAGGGTCGCCAGCGCCATGGACGTGCATGAGACCGTCCTCCGCGAGGTCTCCTTCATCTCCCTGGAGCACTACTCGATCGAGCGCCGCGCTGCCATCATCGCCGACACGAGGCTCCAGCTCGAGCGGCTGAGGGAGGCGCACGTCCGCACGGGCGGCAAGGCGCGGCCCGTGGCGGAGTTCAAGGACCTGTACGACCGCCTCAACCAGAACCTGAAGCTGGAGCTACCGGCGTTCGAGAAGTGGATCGAGATTGGCAACAGCAACAAGACGGTGCAGAACGCGAACTACATCTCCCTGCTTGACTGGGCTATCGGGAAGGACACGGCCAAGTACATCAGGGCGAAGAGGTGGCCTCACAGGCGGTCCAAGGTCGAGGATGACCAGGCCAAGGAGACGACGCAGTGGTGGCTGGTGCATTGAGATGGACGTGGAGGAAAAGCAGCATAATTTGGTTGGTTCATGGATGGGATGGGAGAATGTATAGGTTGATGTCACTCATTTTGGTGGATGGTGGATTTCATTGTAGCATGTCTGGCTCTTCAATCACACAGATTGGTAATTGCATTTCCTTATTTTTCCCAAATTAAATTTTGAACTTTGAAAAATACACCCAAGACATTTTTGATGAGACTAAGCCTTCCCAACCTGAGCCTTCTTCTCGTCCGCTAGGGCCTTGAGCTCCGCCAAGGCCTCGTTCTCCCGCCCCAGCGGGACGAACAGGTGATCATGATAGAAGCCGCTGACGGGGTTGACGCCCATGGACTTTGTCGCCAGCCTGGTCGCGATGACGGCCATAAAGCCCACGGCTTCGAGGCTGGAGGTGACGTTGAGGGTGATGCGCTTGCAGGGGAAGAAGTACTCCATCCTCCTGGTGGCGGCGACCTCGAGGCTGGTGACGACGGTGACGCCCTCCTCCTCGCGGAACAGGAGCTGGACGTCCCTAAGGGGCGGGAGCTCCTTGTCGCCCGGGACGGTGGTGAAGACGTAGGTGGTGGGGTCGAGGACGGTGGTGAGGGTGGCGAGGAGGGTGTCGAGCGACGTCTCGCCGGGGTCGCGCATGAGAGTGGCCATGCTTGCTTCTCTTGATGGTGGTGCTCTAAGGTGTCTGTAGAGTCTGGTTCATGCTCCCGCAGTTGGGACAGCGGATGATGCGGAGGGCTGTTTCTCCCATCTCGCCGTTCGGGGTCTGGAGGTTTGAGGTACCAGGTACCATCGTGGCGCCCACATTCAGTGGACAAGACAAGACAAGCACGCCCTTCGGATCTTCTAAGGGCGGTAGTGAGAGCCGGTAGCGCTAAGAACAGTGGAGAGAACCTTCCAGTCTTCAGCCCTGTCCGGTTACTAAGCGCCACACTCAGGCGCCACACCACCAAATACATCGCTCAACTCAACACGCACGCACTGACGCCTAGCGGACGGATTTACAGAGCAACGTACACCGAGACGAGAATGACAAATCCAGGCCTGGTGCAAGCACCAACCAGCCCATCACTTCCAGAAAATACGGACGGATTCTTCTGACCTCTTGAATCTTCGAATACAGAGGCAAATTACGCTGCCAGAGGATGCCTGGACCTACTGTCGCAATGGTTCCCAGGTATAAAGCTGCCAGTTTGAACCGATATGGCCGGTTTGATCTTCTCATCACTCACACAAATTCAAACAACAACCCATCCCCCCCAAAACCAAAAACCAAACCAAAAAGCATCTTAAATCCCAATTATTAGACAAAAATGGCCTTCTTCATGTCCCACTCTGCCTACCACCCACAGGCCTCCTTTACGCCTGTCTTCCGCGTGGTCAACAATGACAGGTACTCCCGTTGTGGAGGCGCCTACCACTTCTACCGTCCTGCACCCCGTCCCTGGAACCCCAGATTCAACGTCAGGGAGACTGAGGATGCCTACACCCTCACTGGTGAACTCCCGGGCCTGAACAAGGACCACGTCACCGTCGAGTTCCCCGAGCCCCAGAAGATCGTGATCCGCGGCAAAGTCGAGCGTGACCAAGACGCAGCCTCCCAGCCTACTACTCAGGAAGAGCGAGGAGAGCCCAGCGCATCTTCATCTGCTACTGCTGCTACCACACAGGCAGCTTCCGAGGACAGTTCAAGCACCCACTCTTACCAGGCTACCGTCGAGGACGACGACGAGACTGAAGACTTCGAGGTCGTTGACAAGGCATCCGAGAAGACCACCCAGGACGGACCACAGCGTCAGTTGGAGACTGAGGCTGAGCAGCAGCACCAGCAGCAGGAACACTCCGCCGAGGAGCCTCAGCGGCGATGCAGACGAGGTGTGCGCGAGTTCACTCGCACGTTCACCTTCCCCGCCCACGTCGACGCCGACTTTGTCACCGCCGATCTCAAGGACGGTCTCCTGAGCGTCGTCGTGCCCAAGGCCAAGCCCGAGCCTCGCCACATCACCATCAACTAGATGGTATGTGAGCTGGATTGAAAACGCGACCAGAGGGTCTTTGCTAGATAATGGGCATATGAAATTTCCGCATCAGCGGCGTTGGGGGATTAGCAACTCGGATACTTAGCACATGTAACGGGTTTCTTTTGTTGATTAGTTTTTCTTGTTCATCGAAATTTGATAATATAAATGGTTCACAAAAATTTGACTACTCGTGACTCGGATTGTGCAGATTTTGTATGATGGGTTATTCTCTCTTGAGCTCGTGTCAGCCGCCTTGCTTCCGGCATGGTCGAGGTTACCGAAGCATCCATGAGCGCCAGTGAATGTAATGTTAGAAGAGATATGTTGGAACAGGCAGTAAAAGTAATTTATCAGCAGTATTTGGCATGAGTCATCCGTCAGTCTCGACAACCGCTAAAATGTGATGAAAGCGCGACTGACATAGCCCTTGGTCCAAAGCCCTACCATGTACGAAGAATGCCCGCGAGGCTGTGGTTATCAACTGTATAATTGTGCCTTATTAACAAGCGAAGATACCTCAAGATATATCCATTGGATCGGAATGGTTCAGCGACTTGGTACCCAAGACATTTTGGTTTAGAAATGCAGCCATGTCTTCAACACCGTTTGGTGATTGGAACCAATGTCCTCCGGCAGGGTATTCTTTCCACTCAACCTGAGCCCCAAACCCTATCAGAATGTCCCGCATCTGCTGACCGTTCTGTAGCAGCACCAAAGGATCATCAGCGCAGTGCTCAAGCAAGACGGGTGTATTAGCTACGGCCGTGTCGTTCTCGGGCACATTGTCCAGCTCCAGGACATTGCGCATGCCAGCCAGGCCTCTCCCAACAAACGGACAACGACAAGAGAAGCCCAAGAAAGCGCCGAGCCTGCCTCCTCCTTCGGCTGGTATATTCAAGTTGAAGAGAGTGTGCACGCCCGTCGCGGCACCCATGCTAATGCCTGCCAGTATCACACGCGTCCAGTCACCTCCTAGTGCTGCAGCCTCGTCCCTAATTATATCGCGGATGACAGGGACGACTTGCTTGAGCCCCTCGGTCTGGACGTCTTCTCTGTCAGTAAAGTCGCGCACGTTCCAGACGTCGAACCACTGCGGAGGCCATGCTCCGGAACAGCTGGTGGCTTCCCGGGTGGGCGCCTGGGGAAAGACCCAGCGGAACGAAGGGAATCTATCGAATATTGTGTGGCCTTGTGTATCGCGCCAGAGAGAGAGGGAGAAGGTGAAGTTTTTCGTATTGTCACCACGGCCATGGAGAAAAGTCACCGTGTGGGTGTGTGTTTCTGTTCTGGCAGGGATCGTGAGGATTGGTGTGTTTGGATTACCCATGTTCGAACAACGTTCAACTTCACCAAGAACTTGATTTCGTTTAGTTGTTTAGAGCAACAATGTCATGCCTGATATGACTTGATCCCAACCCCGCATTAACAGCCAGGGTTTCAGCCTCTTCATACATGTACCTAGTTGGTTATGTCCCTAGCATATGCATTTGCACAAAAGTGCAGCACAACCAACAACGATTTCAACGCTCGTATATCGCAGCCAACATGTATCCACGAGCAGAAACGAGGAATTAGTCGCGGATCTTTCCCGCGTAACTGGTGGGGTAGCCGTAATGGTATTTCCCAAACCAGACATTCGACAGCTTAATAGAAGGCTGCCCACATTTTCATTACATGGTGAAATGAGGACCCCATTGAGCTCGCGCTTGGGACTGCATTGCATTCAGTTATTCTCCCCACTCATTCCCCTACTGTGGAGGCAGTAATTCGTGATGAGTCACCTGGGTAGCCCATATGCCGGGTCCGGAGTTGCTGTTTACAACCCCGAACATCGACGATGTTGGAACACTCCTCTATGTGGAGTTTCCGCCAACGATATGTTAGAGAGCAGGAAAAAAGCCTCACTGCTATGATAATTCTAAGGTTAGGACGTCATGTCATCTAATAAAGGGGCTAGAGCGAAGGGCGTACTGGGGACATTACAGCCCTGCGGATCAACGTGGAGACTAGCTGGAGATGGGCTAATTGGAACCATCTTCGGCCCTGTCCCGCTCTCAGGTTTGGGCAAGGAGCGGCTTGAGCGAGCATCTGCAATTCACCGAATACGGTTTCGTAGTGTCTGCGGAACTCTTGCAGGGCCGTGCCGTAATTGCCGGCCGGGGTAGGCGGGAAAGGTGAAGGTGAGTCAAGTGTATTTTCCAACATAGCATCAGCTAGTCTGAGTATTTAAAGTACCGGAAACATCACGTTTCATGATGCCCGTATGCATCTAGTAAAAAAAACTGGCATGTAGAAACTAGAAAAAAGAAGTCAATACCTGCTGGGAAGCCTTTCTTTTCAAAATGGCAGCAGGAAATACTGCTGCTAAGGTTGGCTCGGTTCATGAAAAACAGGTTCAGGACATTGAGTCTTCGTCAACTGAGCGAAAAGAACCTGACGACGATATTCCAGATGGAGGAGCAGCAGCATGGCTTGTCGTCTTTGGGACCTGGTGCACATCGTTCTGTAGCTTTGGCTGGATCAACAGTAAGAGTCACTCCCTTTCTCCTGATGGCTCTTTCTATGTTTAACAGCCTGTTTCTTTCTCTCATAGGCGTCGGGATCTTCCAAGACTATTACCAACACGAGCTCCTGAGTTCATACTCCTCAAGTACGATTGCATGGATCCCTTCTCTGCAAATATTCTTCATGTTCGCCTCGGGGCCTCTGATCGGCAAACTATATGATCGATACGGGCCGCATTATTTGATTTTTGGTGGCACTCTGCTGCATGTGTTTGGTTTGATGATGGCTTCGATTTCCAAAGAGTACTACCAGATTCTTCTTTCTCAAGGCGTCTGCAGCGCTATCGGCGCGTCGGCCATATTTCAACCAGGTATGACACAAAAAATGGATCAGAATGAAGTAGAAGATCATATAAATTAACCTTGACATGAAGCAATCTCTTCTGTGCGCGATTGGTTCAGCAAGAAGCGAGCCGCCGCCTTCGGGATCTGCTCAACTGGATCAAGTCTAGGGGGCGTGATTTTCCCTATCATGCTCAACCGGCTGATCCGCCAGATCGGATACGGATGGACAATGCGGATCTCAGCTTTCCTTATTTTAGGCCTCCTTGTCATCGCCAATCTTACGGTCCGGCAACAAGTTAAGCACCGACCAGCGCCGGTAGGGCACAAGGCCAATTACACAGCCCCCTTCAAGGAACTCCCCATGCTATTTCTCATGATTGGGTTCTTTCTCATTACTTTTGGAGTATTTGTGCCCATAGACTATATTGTTGTTGAAGCCAATGCTTTTGGCATGGGAACAAATATCAGGCAATACATAGTACCGATCCTGAACGCAGCAAGGTGAGTCTAAACTGATGACTTACGACATCAAAATACTAATGACGCTGACTGTAGCTTCTTTGGGCGAACCTCTTGCGGTCTCGTCGCTGATAAAGTTGGCCATTTCAACGTCTTCACGACTGTCTGCGCGACGACGAGTATCCTTATTTTGGGTCTATGGATCCCTGCAAGTAGCAACGCAGCCATAATATGCTTCGCTGCGTTTTTCGGCTTCTTCTCTGGCGCCTACGTCTCTCTGTTGCCTGCGTTAGTCGCCGAGGTGTCACCTCCCGAAGAATTTGGATACCGCACTGGTCTTCTCTTTGGATGTGCTTCAATCGGAGGTCTTGTTACAAACCCTATCGCCGGGGCAATCATTCAACTCGAGCATGGGTCATTTCGTGGTCTCAAAATATTTGCAGGCACAATGTACTTGGCTGGAACTATGGCGGCATTTGGAGCAAGATTGATTAAAACGGATTTCAGGCTTGGAGTCAAGTTCTAATGTTACGAAAGGTGGCGAACGCGAGCATCATCTCACGGCCTCAGAATCTAAACTGAGGACGGGGCAATTTGCCCAAGGTCTATCAGCATTATTGAGCATACAAACGATCACTCATATCACGCTCCAAGGCTTACGTGGTGAGGGATATTTCATTATGCATTCGACTCTTCGCCTGGTCGCTCAAGAAAACTAGGTCAGGCAGTATTTGAGTAAAAACAAAAGGAACAGGGCTCTTTGTTGGGTCCCTGATCCAAAATAGGACAGGCTGATATGGGCACAGAGTAGATAGTAGAACTTGAAGCTTTTTAATCAAGTTCACCTGTCAATAAAAGACATTTCAATATATCCTCATCTGTATTCGTGGGAAACATCGCCTGACCCGAAGGGAAATTCATTTCAAACCTGTAGAAACTAGGTCATGCCCGCGAAGGATTCTGGCCTTGATAAGCTAAGCATACGGAAACTATGATCAGCGCTATGGTGCTTGTGGGTTCTCCTTTTCTTCAGCCTTGCGTTTCGCTGCACTTCGTTCCTCGTCAACTTTGCCAACGTGTATATCGTCACAGATGAAAGAGAACAGGAAAGCCATTGAAGCAGTGACAATGAAGCCCACGAAGAAATGCCGGAAAGTCTTTTTGTGTGCCAAAATAATAGCGTCCCTCTCTGGGGAGCCCCATTCGTAGCTTTGTGCCACAGTGAGCGAGCCCATTATTGCTCTTGCCTGATCTTTGATCTCCGAGGGAAGGTATTGCTCAAGGTTTTTGACGAGGATAGCTACTGGCTGTTAAGAAATGCTTCCCACCCGGTATCTAAGGTGACTTACTGGTCCACATCCCTCCAGCTACTGCTCCAGCAACTGACGTGGAGAAGTTTGCAAGTATAATGTACGCAGCGGATAATACCGGAACATCTGACGGATTATTAGTAAGAATATCATGAGGCATGTTTCCTCCCCAAATTCAGTGTCTGTACTCACCTTGCGGTAGTGCTGAGGCTTGAGCAAGGACAAGAACGCTCATGAAACCTCCAAAGCCAAATCCTGAAACAATTTGGGCTGCCACCAGGCCAGCCAACTGAGAATGTGGATCGGGAAAGGCGAGCTGCAAGCCGCCACCAAGAACCAGCAGGCCCATGTTCGCAACAAACAGCCACTTTGGACGCTGCATCCATGAAACAAGAGCACCGTAACAGAGCTGTGCGAAGGCATTGGTCAATGTTAGCGCCAGCGTGACGTACGTGGCACTCGAGATGCTGAGCTGACTCGTCACCATTATATATACGTAAAAGTATGGCAGGAGGAAGCTCAAAGAAAATCCACCACAGAGGCTCGCTAGGTTGTGTTTGTAAGCATCAGAAACTCGGCGTAGGGTGAAGTGTCCAGAACTTACCGAGCAATGGGCCCAGCACATTCTTATTGCGAATCAGCCTTTTTGGGAAGAGTGGGTTGAGAGCAAACTTGGCCTCCCAAATACCAAAAGCAATGAGGACGCAGAGGCCTATTACCGTGGGAGCGACACAGTGGGCCGAAGCATACCTTTCCACGCCACCATGCTCCAGAGGGATGGGGAGAAAAAGTAGGGCACATCCGGTAGCGAGAAAAGCACAACCGATTAGGTCCTGTTCTAGCAATATAGCCCATATTCCCAGAACTCTTTGCTTCCGAGATGCTGGTCTCTCTAGCGTTCCTTTCTGGTGAACCTTTCTCCTTGCAAGGAAAAGCGCAACCAAAAGTGGGATCGAAGCGACAGGAATCTTTATTTGGAAGGATATCGTTAGTCAATTGTCCAGGAATCACTTTCTTTTGCCTGGGCAGGGCTTGGTTACCATGATACACCAGAGTGCGATACCCCATCTCCAACTTAATCTTTGGAGCACTGATTCGGCCATCTTTGCACCGCCCTGTCCAAAGGGATTCAGTCTTGGTTCCAAATTTCTGATACGTTGTTGTGCCCTGGGAGGCAGAGTCGCTTACCAGTTGGGATACCATGGCAGGCAAATTCGCTGCGCCCAAGGACAATGCGCGGTGTCTCATGTTGCTCAATTCTATAGACCAAAGTCAGCCTCTGAATGAAAGGTAGAGAATGTGAAAACAGAAATCTATTGATCATGAGAGACTCACCAGCAGTTAAGACATATATCATAAATTTAGACGCTACCAGCCGTAAGTTATTGATGAACGAGGTACACTGTGCAAGGTGTCTTACTCATCAGTCCTACAGCGTAAATACTGAAGCCCGCAATCAGAGCGGCTATGCCTGGTGCAGAAGCCTCTAGGATGAATGCAAGGGTGATGAGGCATACGGAGGCGGCAACGATGGTAAATGAGCTGAGAAACTAATGTCAGGCTTTGATCATTGGAGCGGGAAAGTGACCTAGCCATGCGTACTGAATTTCACCTGCTAGAGTAGCAAGAACACCCTGGATTCCTTATTTTGATTGGTAAGTAAAACCTTGTGACAGCGACAGCGTAATTTATTGACACACCTAGTGCAATGACTCCGAAGATAGCAGACAAGGCGCCTTCTACCGACAGCCGTTCAAATTCGCTAAGCGCGTAGACGAAGTATGTGCTGACAGTGACACTGTCGAGATAGTTTGTAAAAGACACTAGGAGAAGTCCAATCCAGGCGAGAACCAATTGCCATTTGTTGAGCACATCGAGAAGTGTTATGCCAGCCACGAGGTCGTGCGCGTTGTCTAACTCCTTTTCACTTGTCGCCGCGACTGTAGATTCTACAGCCGGCTTTGTCTCCGAGGCCATAGTGGAAGTGAAGATAGATGATGACAAAAGGATAGTTTTGGCAGTCTGGATCCCGATAGCTGCCTGGAGAGCATGCAGCGGCGCTGATCGGTGAGCTTTATACTGACGGCTGCTACTATCATTCCTTTGAGATAGATAAGGGAAGTAACTTACAAGGCGTAGACTTTCCTTCCCTTGTCGTGGAGAAATCAATATTGTCACCCGTTATCAGGGCTAGGATAATGTGGCTTGTCCCCGCGTCAAGTCGCATGACTTGGATTGTCCCGGTCTGCCGCTCTCTTCCATATCATTTGCCAAAATACCTGGGGAACCCTGCCAGCTATCAGTGCCAAGAGACAAAGCTGTCAAACCCCATGTCGCAACTCTGCTAGTCTTGATAGCGTTCTAGCGCACCTATTTAGGTTAAATAGTGTCGTATCATGTTACACCGACAATGATGAGAGGTTCATGAGGGGGGCGGGGATTGCCCCTGGATACCAATTCCCGACCCAGTCTGTCATTGGGAGCAAATCCAAGTCCTAGTTCATTGATAAGGTCGATGAGTTAGTATGATTGGTCCGCAGTGTACTGATAACGGTGAACAAGGATAGGATACAGATACGCTAATTGTCTGGACGATAAGAAGCCAAGTCAACTGTTCAGATCGGTAGAAGGTATCAGAACCTTGGAACAACAGAGATCGTGGTTGCCATTCAACTCGAGTCTCGAATGAGTTGTGGAAATATCATTTAAGAAGAGCTATAGCTCATTGGTAAACTAACCCAGCGCGCATCTGCCTTATAACTCCCCATAAAGCGAACGTCCATGCGATTGAGAAGATGCTAAAGAGCAGCGACTATGACCTCCTTGCCGGTATGCCACCTGCTGCTACCGTGGACTCGTTCCAAGGCCGGGAAGGTGATATCGTCGTGGCTATCATGGTCTCCACAGAGAAGTCTGGGCCAGGGTTTATGAGATGTGAGAACCGGCTGAATGTTCTGTTATCCCGCCACCGAAGTGCACCCGTGATTGTCGGCGATATGAATGTCGCCGGGGCTCTAGTTGATAACAGCAACGGAACAATTGAGCTAACAGGGCAAAATCCACCAAACAACAATGGAATGTTGAGCAATGTGTGTTCAGGACTCGTAAAGGACGGCCGAGTTGTAGTTGTTGAATGTAGCAAGTAGAGATAAATTAGAAAATTAATGAGATAAACTCGAAAACACAGAAAGGTAGCACGTGGTTATGCTATTTAGAAATGACAACGACCAGCTTCCCAATGCCGCCCTTGATCGCATACACTTCCTCACAATTCCTTCGTACCACCTCAATATCCTCTAGTTCTACAACTCTCATGACCGCCTTCACCTTACCCAAAGCTACGATCTCGCCGGATATCTCCAGATCCTCGCGAATGTCGGGGCTCCCTGAAACCATTTCGTGATAGATGTTTGTTCCCCAAAATTTCCACGTGTAGTAGTACTGAGCCAAGTCGAGTATGACTCCAAACCACCAAGGAAAGCGGTCTGCGCCCATAATCTCTTTCGCCACACTCTTGGTAGGAATGCTGGTGATGGACATCAACGTGCCGGTCTTCTTGTCTAACGCTGCGATGCAGTCGTCCATCGAAGACATCTGAGTATTGATAGCGAAGTCTACAGTGCCCTGGGGCACGAGATCTCCGACCTTTTGCGTTTTGTAGTCGATAATCTGATCGACCATGCCGGGGAGATATTTCTCCACCAGGGGTACTTTGGCTGTGGATACGGTAGAGATGATCTTGGCGGCGCCAAAGAAGTTCTTGGCTACTTGAATAATGATCGATCCCGTACCGCTCAAAGCGCCCGGCACGAACACTGTCTTGCCCTCGAGGCTCTCTTCCCCGCGGACTTGCAGCCCGCGCTTGATTACCTGGTATGCCGCAACTACCATGGGGGTGAATGAAGCCGCCTCCTCGAAAGAAAGACTTGGCGGTTTTCGAATAAGAAGATTCTCAGGGCAGACGGTGTATTCAGAGACAAACCCTGGTGGCGGTATGCGGAACATGGGCTTAGATATGTTAGTACCATAGACCTCGTCGCCGACTTTGAGGTGCTTAACGCCGTCGCCAACTGCGGCAACGACACCGGCACCGGAGTTTCCGATTTTCAGGGGAAACCTGTCATCTTTGTTAGCGAACCATTCCTCCCTCAACTGTCTTTGGCCAAGTTTAAACGAACGTAGCCTTGTAGAAAACCTCGAGTTTACCCCCCGCAATCTGCACGTCCCCCGTGCCAAGGCTTGCCGCTCGGACATGGACGAGGACATCGGTTGGCTCTTTGATCATTGGCGTTGGCATCGAGGCGATCTCGAAGGTACTCGGCGGCCCCTTTTTGGGGGCCACGAGGGACTGCATTGTCTTGGGAACATCGGTCATTTCCAGATGTAGTCGATTGCTATATAGTGCTAAAACAAGTTTCGTTGACTCCGCCGCGTGGAATGTCTCTTGTATTTATGGTCGTGTTAGCGGACTTTGGTCTTGCGGGAAGCGGAGCTCATCAGATCAGTGGAGGGGCGAACGCGGAGATGGGCTGATTGGCCTGCTCGCTTGTGTTGGATCAGACGACGTCAGCCGCAAACTTTACGAGGTGAATGTGTTAGGCCCATTGCTAATTTTGCCCTTGATACTACCTAGGCATTCCATTTTGCAGAAACGGCCGGGGTAAAGCAGACAAGGCTTTTCCTCTTGGAACATCCGCAGTCCTGCTAGTACTAGATACTTCTACGGGAAACTGATACTCTGATTAATTGGCTAGAGGCTACTTGCTACAGAACGAATGCCAAAGCTGCCAAACCCTCATCTTCTTTTGGGTCGAAGGATGGAGACAACCAACATTGAACGGACGACAGAATGCCAATGCTTTGAGAGTCATCCTTCGCCTTAAACGCTACCAGATCTAAATTCAGGATAACGAATAGGTAGAGGAATGCTTCACGGACCAGATAATTCTGCGAGCCAGGCAATATGCATCTAGCCGGCACTTTCCGTACCCTGAGGGCAATTTTCCCCTGCAAGATATTCTGTTTGATATTCCCTCCTATTCGGGTGAACGAAGAAAGGGACGTTCTCAATGTGAATGAGGTACTGCCGAGAGAGTCGAGGCTTTTCTAGCCATTGATTAGGATTTAAATAGTAAGGAATGAGCAGTCACCGGCATGGACTTGCGTGCGTGATTGTGCAAAACAACATGGTGCTCTAATATCCCTAATACTGTATCCTGACACATTGCTCGCAATACGAATTGAAAAATGTGATGAAAAATCGTTATAGAATCCAAAGAACTGATTATTTATTTCTCATTATTGCGATGACTATTTTAAACCAAATGAAATGCTTCGTCTGTAGTTTACGGATGGTAGGCTTGGCAGGGAACGCAATGGAAGGGGTGATTGATAACGCATCAATGGAGGAGGATATTAGCTGGTGATCCTTATTTCGTCAGATCAGTGAGCCTGGTGAATTGACGATGGTGTCCTTGTCTGCAAAGATTGATTGGAATGCTTCCCAATGAAACAGGGGGTTCAAGCGCATAGAACAAGACGAGACAAATTAGTTCGTTTCCTATCAGGTTATCCCCATTGTGCTCGCCCTGCATCAAATTGGCGAACGACTTGCAGTAACCTCCGTACCCAAGATTGGCTAGTGATAATTCTTGATTGAATACTGAGAAGATTGATTAACTAAATAAAGGAAGCTTATTGGTTAATGCCAACCGCATTCAATCGCAGAAGTGATGCGAGACATTTCTGATACAGGGGCCCTCCGAATGTGGTAGCTGACCCATTCCAATGCATCACGCTGCCTGTTAATGCACCGCCAATTTTGAAACAATATTCGCAAGTGTAAGGAATTGCGATGGTTGACTGAGCGAGTTGAAACTCTATAAATATGTTAAAAGGAACTCGTGGAGACAGATTTCTATCCATCATCACCATCTAAAACTCCAGACTATTGCTTCTATCTCTTCCTAATACGCCGACGTTAACAGGCTAAACCCCGTCACATATTTCTCCAAGCTGAAGATCTGTGCATGAAAAGGGATCAGAGAGTTGCTGTATCACTCGATCTATTACGACTTAAATTTAAACGCCTCCAACCCCATTAGACTGGCTCTCATCAATCGATGCGCCGAGTCTCTTCTCTGCCGGCCTTCACGTACACTTTCAAAACTGGTCCGCAGTATCAAGATCGTTAGCATGACGAGATTTGAAGCAGACGAATATCGCCTTTTGGGCTCTGAGTCCCACGAGACCGCCAGCCCATGGAAAGAGGCGTCCAACAGAATGCAGGAGGTCCATGATTGGGAGGCTCAAATGAATTGCCGTGATTCTGATGATACGGCCTCAGAGTGGTCAGAGTCACAGGAGAATGAGGATTGCTGGGAGAATAGTGCGGATGAGGACTTCTTTGGAATAGAGAAGGAGAACGCTCAAGAGTGCCAAAGATTGGCACGCGAGCTTCTTAGAGAGGCACAGGAGAAACTACAAATGATAGCAGAAGAACTAAGGATTCATAATAAGGGAACGCGATAGTTGGAAATTCACCACCATTTAGCATATAACAAGGTGTATTCTCCCCGCCGCTTGTTTTTAGTTGATGCCTTTAGCTGCACTCTACCATCGCGCTTGCAGTAACTCGAAATTTGAAGATACAAGATATGGTATTACCAGCCTCATTTCAGAATGTGTAAGGCTTGATAAAACTAAGAGTGAATCAATACGTGCAGCCTCAACATCCACGTAGCTGACAACTCAATATAGCCTTGCTGCTGCTTTATGTCGTTTTGAGACACAGACACTTCCTCATGGTACTTATGGCATTGTCGACATCGGCATCCAAGGACAAAATTCAGGTTGATACTGCATTGAAGGATTGAAATTGATAGAAAATAAAGTCTTCAGCAATTATAAAAGGGGGTTGAAATGGTCACAGAGCACGCCCCCAGGAAAGTCTACCTACCTCGGTGTTTATTATCTAGTTAGGTTAAATGACTCCTGTAGAAACCTTTCTTCCGGGGAAATCACTAACAAATAATATTTGGCCAGTCCTCATAGATTCTGGATCGATCTTTTTAGGCGTGTCACGTTCGTTCATACTAATTCCGGAATTCATGGGTCTTTCTATACCGCCTTTAAAACTGTATAGATATCAGCTCCGCCTGCTTAATCAATTTCAGAGAAAAGATCGCCCACTCAAAAGAGTCACGCGCCTTTGCATGTTTTGCAATGATGCATATTGCATTGATACGTCACGTCGGGCAACGCCCCTCAGTCGTCCCTCCAATCAACGGAGCCCAGCGGTGCGACCGAAAGCACAAGATAACGCAATACGTGCACATATGCCTGGCCTCCTGCTTCAAGTGAGCCAAATCCGAATGCTGACAGCACCACTGGCTCCACCAGAACGCCCGATTCATGTGAGAGTCTGCCTTGAGGGGGCCACCGCATACACCAGCGAGAATAATAAGACTGTCGCCTTTCCCCGCCTGGTTCGCCCGTTTCGTTAGTCTCGTGTGAAGTGGACAAAGGACTAATTGCAGGCAGCTGGCGCGCCTCGCTTGATGGTCATATTAAAAGTCGCTTCTTGCTTTGTGCTTACCGGCCGTCCCGACTATTATAGACTGGCAGCAAAAATACCAAAACAACTACTTGTGCCGTTATAGCCAACCTTCACCTTCTTCTTGGTCATTCTAGTTGCCTTCATCATGGATCGTCTGGGCCGTCTCTTTATCACGATTGGTGGCTTCCTCACGGGTAGTAAGACCAAGCGCAACAACCCAACAACAGAAACCCAAGAGGTGACAAATAACCCATCTGAGAAAAATGCAAAGGCTCTAGAGGCTAGAAAGTTCGATCCATCGGAATGGGAGCCTGTTAATGACCTGCCGCCATACCAAGAGCATGAACAGAATGCTCTGCGCTCAGCGCCCACCCCGGAACTAGCCACCACTTCCGCTGTCGAGCCAACAAACTTATGCATCAAGGAAGCAACCTCTGCACCTGTAGCATGGATTCAACACCCTTCCGAACCGAGTTTTCTCATATGTGGTCGCTGTTATGTCGACCATATCGCCAATACGAGTCTAAATAAGGAGTTTGTTTTGTTCCGGCCGGTCGATCGAAAACGACGATTTTGCCAGTTCAAACGACTTGACATGACATTGAGAGTATGGAATCAAGCTGTATCCGAAGGCTCAATGGAGAAGTTCATCAGCCATATCATCTGGGCTCGTACAGTGAGAGATTGCCCAAAGAGCTCGTCTCGCGCACCAGGCGACATATGGTATGCTTCCGCCGATTTTCCTGAATTTACGGTGTGTGAGGAGTGTTACGAGGACCGCATAGCATCGACCGGCTTTGCGACCCATTTCGAGCGACAAGTAAGGCAGTCGAAAACGTATTGCAAGGCTCATTGTCGATACGTCACGCGTTTACTCAAGATGGATTCAACGCTCCCATCAAGCTGGGATGAGTTTGTCACGAAGACCAAGGAACGGTTCAATCTCCCAGCTTGCCCGCTCCACGAGCTCAAGCCTGGAAAGTTGGCAAAGAAGGCTACATGGTATCAGTGTTTTGTTGTCTCCCAGCCATATTTCTTTTGTGGAGCATGCTATCACTCCTTTTTTGTTGGCACCAGGGCTGAAAATGATTTCACACGAGTTGAGGAACTCCCAAAGGGCGGCAGGTGCATGGCTACCTCGAGGTTCAGGGCTGTCATTACCGCCGCCGAAGAAAAGGATGACTACCACTTGCTCTACAACGCCCTCAATGAAGGTGCCGAGTGGCCTGAATGTGAACCCAAAGGAGTATCCAACACTACGTGGTTTACCTTTCCCGGAAATGTTCATAGATCATATGCTATCTGCGGTCGCTGTTATCACGGAAACCTCAAGCCTCAGGGGATGGGTGACTACTTCATCCCTAAAACCGACGTTCGGAAAGGGGAAAATGTGGTGTGCTGGCGCAACTACTATCATCCAGCATCGGTTCGTCACGGTGAAATGCTTTCCGAGGCTCTGATTTTCGGTGACCCAAGCCGACTATATGAATTTATCAACAAGCACCCAAAGCGTCAGGGTTGCCGTGGTGCTAAGACTGGACGGGGCGCGAACCAACGCTGGTGGGGATGGGACAAGATGCGGATTTGCGATGCCTGCTACCACGGCGGATCTATGACCCAGAAGAGTATCGTCAAGAAATTCCAGTTGCGGGGTGAGAGAGATCCCATGGAGCGTAAATGCGATCTCGCCTCGCACTCTCTGAGATGGCTATTTATGGAGAGAGACGTCACTAAGCTCCTCGAATATGCCGACAGCAGAGCTAGCACTTAGATGGAGATCACTGCGGGATGACATAAAACTCGCACCGAAAGCTTCTGATTGTTCCAAAGTGGGTAGAATATGGCTCCTAGATTAATCTGTTTCTCCAGTTGTGGTTTTCTTCAGGATCTTTGTCGCTTTTCTTTCCTTATGTTTCCCTTTGCTGTTGTTTCTTTGGGATTAACTGTCTGCGGCTGATATTAAATCGCTCTCTAATAGGGAGAATAAGAATGTCGAGGGAAGTTGACTTGTCAACGACGTGCGTGCAATATAATATATTCGCATCTTAATTAGCAACGAATGTCATGAAACAGGTTCCTACATCACCCTTGGGGCCTAATCTTTTACTAGATGCTTCCTCCCGATTCATTGCCAGAAATCTAGTGTTTTGAAAGGCCATTGCTGCTTTTCCTCTGATGCATTTTCCCATGCTCACTCTAGATGGATTCCATGAAAAGGGGGCAACCGTTCAAACGTTCTTGCTAAGGACACAAGAGTCAACGATGTGAACACAATGAGGAGATTATAACATTTGCTTGTTATTGAAATCGTAAGACAAATAATCACGGGATATTATTTCCCATGCCGCCCACTTTCCTGCCTCATCAATCCAGAATCCACCTAGCTGAAAGACGGCAGCTAGCTGCACGTTCTGAACATATGACGGATTCATAATGTCCTGGTAAGGATCAGGGATCGCGCTAGAATTTACTTAATTTTTTTTAGTGTCTGGGAGCAGGGTTGTCCGGATCAAGAAGCTGAGAAATGAGAACCATATTGATTATCTCAGCGGAGTTTAGTTATTCGCATGGCTAGTTTTCCGTCCCGTCCACCTCAAAACCGGGGGACACTAACCCCGTTGAAGATGAATTCTCAATCTCTTCGTAAGTGATCCCAGCTCATCAAGTCTCGAAATGGTCGAGTTACGTCTTGAATTCCTTTTTGATCCTATGCAGTCAGTGTTCGAAATTCAACTTCCGAGCTAGGATGGCACGATGACTTCAAAGAACGACTTCGGAAGATTCGGAAAGTCGAGGTAGAATAAGCCACTAATTTGTGCCCTCATAGCGAGCCTCGCTTGAATAGACTGCCAAGGATACCAGTGTTTGAGCTTGGAAACAATTATCCTTTTTGAGAATAATGATCCTAGCGGCCAGGCCTTCACCCCCGGCATATGCTGTCAGCTTAATTACATCCTTTGCTACCGCTTCCCAAAATAGGTCCTGAAACACACAAAGTAAGCAACAAGTGCCGGCTCAAACGTAGGTCCTTCTCTTTATCACTCTGATCTCCCCTCTAGAGACTTGTCTTTCACCTTACCCGTGGAAGAACCTCGGATCGTGGCTTTGCTACCGGTGAGGCCCGGATCGATTCCTAATCAACATCGAGAAGTCGTTTGTTGGACTGTTTCCACTACTGTACACGCCCAACATGAAGACCTACACAATGCGTACCGGGCTTCAATTTTCGGCGGTGTGTGTAGTTCTTCTGTTGACTAATCTCGCGGCTTCACTTTCCCCCATCTCCGTAAAGGGCGCAAAGCTCTACGACGGAGACGGAAAGCAGTTCTTTGTCAAAGGTTGGCTCCTCAGCTCGCTACCCCCCTGCCTTTCGGCTATACTGATCAAAGGCTTTTTGCACTAGGAGTCATTTACGCGGGAAACGGAGAGCAAGATGTCTTGCTTGACGGTAAACAATGTCAGATCGACGCCGGACTAATGAAGAGCCTTGGTGTCAATACTATACGAGTTTATGGGGCCGATTCTACCAAAGACCACAAGGACTGCATGGAAGCTTTTTCAAGTCAGGGCATCTACGTTTGGATGGACTTGGCAACTTCCTCCAGAAGAATCCCGGCGGTGAGTAAATGGGAGTCATACATTCAAACAGTACACGTGAATCTAATTTGCATTAGACAAAATTAGGATGGACAGCCGACTTATACAACAACTTCACATCCACCGTCGACCATTTTGCCGGATTTGAAAACATTCTCGCCTTTACGCTTGGTGCCGAGGTCTTAGATAATACGAGTACGTCGGATGACACAATCGAATGATATAGTTCCAACGTCTAACATTCTCAAAGACAAAGGCAGCCTCGGTGCCATAGCCGTTAAAGCAGCTGCCAGGGATATACGAGCATTTAGAGATGCCAGAGGCTACCGCCAGATACCCGTTACTTATTCTTCAGCCTCCGCCGGGCCACATTTATCTCTATCAGGACAGTTCTTGGCGTGTGGCGACACCAAAAATAGAATCGAGATGTTCGGAATTGACTCTTACAGCTTGTGTGGCGATTCGTTTTCCATACCAACTCCCTTCGACCGATTATACGAGACATTTGAGCATTACAATATCCCGATAGTATTCACAGAGACGGGCTGTGTCGCAAATGGAAGCGGCAAACGCGATTTCAAAGAGATACAAACGATGATGTCGCCTCTTTTCCAGAACAAGTTCTCTGGTGCCATCGTGTATGAATGGGCTCAGCAGTCGAGCGATTTCGGGCTTGTGGAATACTCGGACAGCGCCCAGACGGGGACTCCTTCGATGCTTGACGATTACAGCGCGCTTTCGACCGTATTCTCTACCATCAGTCTTCCTGTGATACCCGTGTTGTCTTATACAGCGACTGAGACTGCGCCTGCGTGTCCGACAGCTAATTCAGCATCGAGTTGGGCAATCCCTGGAGATGTTGTTCCCCCTACCTCTATAAGTGGAATCGATATTGGTACGGTGACGTCTCGCACGACAATTATCTCGTCGTCAGGCTCAAAATCCACCTCTCAAACGGGAACAGGCACCCGCACCAATGCAGAGGCTGGCACTGGCACTGGCGCAGTTTCCGAAGGATCAGATCAAGGTGAACAACAAGCAGCGTTGTCAGGCGGCGCTTTGATTGGGGTCATCGTTGGCTGCGTTCTAGCAGCACTTTTGATACTGGCGGTAGCTATCTTTTTCTTCATGCGTAGACGAAGTTCAAGGGATATTCAGGAAATCAACCACCCTCGGCGTGCATCTCCAGATGCAAGCGAGGGGCTTCAGGTTAACCAAGGCGACACTCTTTACTCTACGACGGTTGTCTCATCCAAAGGGGAGGATTTCACGGAAAAGATCGAGTTGCCAGCGAACTCGATCGGACGTAGAACGCCACTACAAGAGTTGGATGCGACGCCACAGAGTTCGAACCTGAGCCAAAGCGACGCGGACGTTCGCCATATCGCGGCAATGGACCGTCCCGCCCCAAGTGCCATTAAGGGGTTTGCCCCAGCAGCCAAGGCGTCATCTCTCTATGAAATGCCGGATACCAGCTTAAATCTTCTAGGACGTGCCCGAGAAAGATAGCATGCACTAGTTTGCAAATTTGAATCTTCTTTTTATATAGAGGATGCCAGTCATTGTGATCAGAGATTATGCTTGTAAGTAACAAAAGCCCAAAGTGTCAACAGGTTAGAAACTGCGACAAAAATGTAATGATTACACCTTCTGGAGTACAGATTGAATGTCGATATATAGGTTCGTATTGCAGAGTAAAGAGTGAGCATATCTTAGTTCGAGCTGACTTAATAGTTCGAAACACAAAACGCGACCCGTCCAAGTGTCATGGTGACCCCTCAAATGGCCTTCTTAAACATTGGTAACCGTCCAGAAAAGTTTCCAGACGGATATTTCTGAGCAACATGGGGTATACATTGAATTGGAATCGGTGCGATACTGGGCGTTGGCCTTCTCCATAGACAAATGGTCTCTGTAGGTGCGAAAAGCGTAGGTAGCTGCCATAACTATTATGCGTCCTTTTTCGGTGCGTATCGACATATTGCGCCGGGCTCTGTTTGCATAATATCAAGTGAACACCCTTGCGGTAAGGGGGAAAATCCTAGCCGTTGATTCGTCTTTTTCCTGCTCTAGCATTATATTCATCACAAGATCGATTTTTGTTTCGATGCCGTCGCTTAATCTCAGTGGAACTTGAGTCACTCGGCACCGGTTTGAGCTTCAGTAAATCTCGAACCGCGGCCGATCTTCGTTTGAGGATTTTCTACTCATAGTATGAGCACCCTCTATCCCTGGACACCGAACCAGGTGCAGTGGGGTGAGATATCTCCTTATATCTTGCATTTTCTGCCTAGGATTCGTTTGCCTGAGAAAGGGCGCTTGCAACACGTGATTGGCGATATTTGCCATCTCTTCTTCGGAATATTCGCAGATACAGTCGGAGTGATGGCAATATAGAAATTATGAGGGAGGTGTGGGCGTCGGTAATGAAAAGAGCCTCTGTATTATATATCAGCTCCGATCTTGCAACAAGAAAGTGGCCAGCGGCTTACCATCTACGGCAAAAGCGGTCGACGGTGCAAACGGTGAGTGGACGATGAACCATCTCATAACGGTAATGCCAATGTTAATAAATCCGAGGCCAAAAGTAAGACCTGCGCTGATCTTTTGCGCTCTAGACATCGGTAACCGGCTAATGCAGACTAATGGAAGAATAAAAACTGTTATGTCTCTTAGCTTTTTCAATCCTCCCTCTTCTATATCCGAGTTCGTTCTTCATCAGATGTACGTACTCATAACATCTGACGTGAAATGAAAAGCCCAGGCTACATTGTCTTTTATCAGCTGACATCGTTGGCCGCGGCATTCAGCCTCCATCGACCTATAAAAATTTAGCAACAACCTTCACCAAGAAGCATGGTATTGGGCGTACCAGAAACAGCCTAATTTACAAACAAAAAGTAACATGAAAAGCGTAGTGATGAAACCAACAGCACAATATCCTATGAGGAGATATAAAACAGTTCGGGTTCGCCGTGAGCGCCGTCCGAAAAGCTCGAAATATTGCGTGATGAGGATGGCTTTAGTCAGGTACTGCTCAAGGTAAAACGTAAAGATTGAGATGTAAATTGTCTTTGGATACAAAAACCATTAGCCTCATAATTTTCTCTTCAGATTCTCCGAGTTGTCAATTTGGCTTACTCTAAAGGCAGCAATGATATTATCCCTGGGTGCCTGCCACTGTACCACCCCGAGATCAACATCTTCCTCAAAGACTCCTATCCCGCGGTGCCATAAAGCCGTGTCAATAGCGGTGTTGGTAAGTGCGGTCGCCAGCGCAAATAAATAGAACAAGTCTCTAAGAATGAATCCTTGTTGGTGATGGTTGAATCGTAGATCAAGTCGTGCAAGGCCAAGAATAAGAGCGATGCCAACTAAGGACCACTCAATAGCCTAAACCACAATTAGCCGACAGTATGCAGACATAAAAGAAGCAATTCATTACCATCAGCCCTTTCCCTGTGAGTTTAAGCATTTTTCCTCCACTAAAAGAAAGAAACTAGGTTGTGTCACCATGAATCCATCCGTGCAGCAGAGGCCTTGCTCTATGGCGATTACTAACAACAGAAGTTGCCGTATTGAACTGGAGGAGCCAGTCCATTTAGATTTCAAGGGATAAAACCCATCGAAACGGCATAGTTGGATCTGCAGCCACCATGATCATTGAATATCCACAAGCTAGCAGCCAGGAATGCTGGATCTCGATCTACGCCATGTCGCTGACCCTAAATTTACGCCGACGAAACTTTATAGCGAGATGTGGAACGTCAGCTGGAGTGGGTTTTTAAATGTGACTCTTTCAGTCAATGCCTCCTGTTTAATTGCAATGAGCGAGGGCTTCTTTACTGTCGGGATTCCATTGTCGCGAAATGCTTGATATGTGAATCTACTGATGCGGGCATGTCTCAGAAGACCGTTATTAATGCCAATTTCAACTAAATGCATCTCGGAGGCTAATTGTATAATTGTACGCTTCAGACAAAAGAGATGAATCAGGTTCCAGAGCATGGAGATCGCCTGGTATGCAAAGGCGTCTAAATGTTATACAGCGGAGTTTTGCCTTCTTTCTTACTACCATCAGAAACGTCTCCGCAATCGTGTTAGCGGATTCTCCAGACAATTCTTCGATTGGTCACTGAAGTTCCTCAAAGTTTAGCAGACTTCTAGTAAGGCACGTGTCCGTCTGCATCGTTATTCGAGACCTCGACACCAGTGAGACGGTTCGTCCCCACAGGGCTAGAAATCATCTACAGGGAGGCCTCCATTGACAAGAGAGGCAAACTTTTTGTTGAGATCTTGCCAAATAATCATTCCTCAGTCCCTTGTCTTGCGTATCTACCTTTTCCAGCTTTGTGGAGTAAAAATATTGAGCGAATACACCGGGATTGTGAAAGGCATAACACAGCCACCTCCTCCAGCGAAAGGGCTTAGATATTCAGCTACATTGCAAATTAACAGATACTAACTACAGTATATGCTAAGAATTGGTGTTCATTGCAACATAAGCTACAAAGAAACCCCTATGGATAGTTCCAGTATCTGGAGACAATCCGTAGCCGAAGAGGGAACTACCTACCTCAGGAGCGCTAGCCGATTTAACGCACACCCCTCCAAAGAAAACTCGACAGGCAGTGATATAATGCATAGAATCAAATCGATTATAATATTATTCATTCATGTTCTCCATCATAGCACATCATTAATTGACATCCTACCAGTATATGCCTTCCAAACGCTACCTCTTGCCCAATCCTAGATGTGAAACCCATCCATTCCCGCCTACGTGGGAGATACATATCAAATTATATAAAAATACAGGGAAGGCACTTTTGAGCTCCGATGCCATAAATACTATGCCTAACTAATGTTACACTTTCAGCCTCCAAGATACGTCATTGGGGATTCTCAACTGCAGGCTCTGTATGCTCGGTAAGCCAAGGGTGTTCCCCAAGGAATTCCAAGGGTTGGTCCCCGTAGAAGTAAAAAAAAGAGTCACCGATCTCATCAGAAAAGTTGAACTCGGTATCATACAGCCCGGCTAGCATGCCCCCCTCATGGCCCCCAGGGCATGAAGGTTCGGGTGTTTCATTGTTGCTAACCATTTTGGATGGGACTAGCAGATCCCTCTCACTGCCAGCTTCAGGTGTCGAATGCACCGTAAGTCCTGTGGCAAAACGATTGGAAAGGTCGTTTCTAAGCTGCAATCCATCCCCCAAGCTGCTCACTCCATGATCTCCATCGATTGGCGTGGATTGGTGTGAAAGTACACTTTTCTTGTCGGAAGAATTCAGTTCTATAGTTGACAACGTCGAAGCAGGAGATTTCGATTTCCGTGATACTTGGTGCCCTTCGGTTTTGGAGGCTGAACTGGGAGTTGCAGCTGTCGTTGCTGGGAAGTATGTGTCAAAAGCCTCCCTGATCGTCTCCAAGACGCGAGTGCGTAGAATCTCATATCCGGGCTCGTCTTGTAGTCGCTCCTCCAAGAGGCCCCGAATCTCCCGCTCGCAGTAACTAGATTGTTTTCGAATAAACTGCGTACATTGATCTTGGCTCATAGGCCCAACGGACATATCGAATTCGCAATCTGCTGATTACATTAGCATACTGGCTGTTAAAGATGAATAATTGGGCAACTTACAGGGACTCGGTATTTCGGTTTGATCTTCAAACAGAATGGTGTACATTGCTCTCCATTTCGAATCTTCGTCCCAGTTCTGTTTGCCTTTTCTCGACTTCAATCTATCCTTGATGTCGGCCGTTACGCCGATCATGGTAGCGGGAGGCTCAACAACATCACATGGAATCTGTTGCCGGCTGTGTGCTGCCCGCTCCGCCTTCGTTTCGAATTCAGCAAAACATCTCTCACAGTGTGGAGCAAGCATATGTGTCCTATAGATATGCTCTCTGCTATCATGTTAGTTCGCTACAGAGGGGACCAAGGTCGTCTAAGCCCACTTACTTGATACGGTGAACCTCTTTGAAGGCTTTCTTGTGGCATTTTGGCCACTTCTTCTCGGGGTATCTTTTCGTAAACGGGCAAGCGAAGAGGCCGTGACCTGCCTTGTCGAGGAGGTCGGGCTCAGTCCTTCGCCTCTTGCCTTGCTCGTCATCTCCGTCTTCTCTCTCAGAGTTATCGCCACCCTCGCCGAAAAAGCTCCTCTTCCGGCCAGATTTCCTTGGTCCAGAACCACTCGAGTTATTGGGGCTAAAGTTTGCACCAGTGTACCCTCCTGATCCTGACTCTCCAGACCCAATAGCGTGGGATCTCACCCAGTCGGCCACTCTTGATGCGACTTGATTGACCAAATGATCTTTGAGGTTCAGTATGAATGGAAGGAGATTTGGATCCAAAGAGGAGGCCGCAAATGCTTCGAGAAATGGATCGTCAGTTTCATCCATGTCATCAGAAACGAGACTGTCGTCTTCACTAGCGTCGTCGAGCTCTGACTGTTCATTAATAGAGGTGGCACGTGTTGAGACCATCGGCATTGGGGAGGTGAGAGAATTGGGAATCTCAGATGTAGAATCTGAGAATGACCTTCGACTAGATCTAGTCGGGTTCGGGGGGATAGGCAATCTGTCAAACGGACCGGATGACTGGATAGGGCTTGTATCCATGAACGAGTTTGCGGCGTCAGAGTTCCCTTCCGAGATGACACTGAGCGGTTTCGCAGATGTTTCCTCGTCCATTTCGCCTATATTGAGCCAGCCGGTTACAGGTTCTATCTTCAAAACAGGCCGTTCTGGTCGATCTCCATTTGTCTTCTTTGTTGGTTTCTCAAAATTTTGTAGTTGGTTGGTGATATTCAAACTCTCAGCAGAAGACCGATCAATAGACTTTCTAAAGTTTCGCAAGCCAGCCGAACTTGGTGGCGTTGGCAAGGGATTCTCATCAAGATTGACTTCATAGTAACTTGACAATGTGCCTGTCGAGGACGACGATAGTCTTTGTCGCTTCGACGCGGCAGGGCGGGCTTCATCTATGATGGTGGCCTCAACGGTGCCGACCGAGGATATAGAAATAGTCGACTGCGCCCTTCCGCTGAAAATCGATTCTGTAGTCGACCCTTCGGCAAATGATTCATGTGCCCAGAGGGATGAATATCGTTTATGCCGCTGCACCCCGTCCGGAAGCTCAGATCTCGATGAGTTGGTTGTGCAGCTCGATGTCCTTGTGGGATAACCAAACGTACTCCTTGGACTCGACTATAAAGCCAATGAATTTGTTAGAAGACTATTGATTACCAGTCTTGTTCGATATTTCCCACTTACCAAACGAAGGTTAACGTTGTACTCATCAGAAGACCCGTGCCCAACGATCGAATCGCGATACGAGTCTAGTGAGACATGTTAGTATTGACACTCTGTTAATGATATTGTTATCTTACCCCTTCGCTTTCTGTCCTGGTCAATCCCTCGATCGTCTGTTGGGAGATGGCTTCCCACACCAGTGAGGTCACGAAGTGTTGAGGCGTGTTGCGCATTCACTTGGTCACGGACTGATTCCATACTATATCCCGCATTATCTAGAAGGGAAGCAGGCTCAGGTGGTGGCTTTTCTAACACGTCCGAGCTTTCGTACGAACGGGTAGTACCCCGAGCCACGGGAAATGCAGTTCTCTCATTGTTTTGTTGGCCAGGGCCATCACAAGTGACCAGCGAGTCTGCTGATCGGGGAGGCCCCAATATTAAGTCCGACAATGAACGTTTGTAGGCCCGAAAACGTTCGGTCAACCTCTGTGTAGGCTTTTTGGCCTGTTGTTCTGAACTCGTGCGCCCTGCGATGTTCCGTGTCCCGATTCTCGATGAAACGCCTTGGGCGCCACGTCGGATGCGAGTAGGCAGATCCATGGTGAGCCTGCCCGATGGCTGATGGGGCGCTCAGTACGCCCCGATACTGTACCGATGGCCGGTAGTCACTCGCCAGGTATAAGTGGTGCTTTTTCGCCAAAGAATGCAATAGTACGAAGTTGAAGTGGAGGGAAGGGAGGAGTTGGGCACAAAGGTCCCGGGCCCTCAATTGACGTTCAAAGAGGAAGAATCCAGCGAGAGATCGCAGGTCGCGAACCACCAATACAACCAGTGACCAACGCTTATTCCAAGGCGGCGGAGCGTGCATGCTGACCTTGTGTGCGTCATGCCATTGGTTTGAGGTGTCAGCCCGTGAACAGGGGCCCTTGGCCAAGCGACAGGGGTTTTGCGCAAGTGAAGCCGCTGCGCATAACTAGACGCGGAATCAGACAAGTGAGATGGATATTAAGACATTAAGACGCAGGCTTCTGATGCGGATAACGCGTGGCTCCGCCCTACGAGCTTAACTGACTTTGAAAGTTCCCGTATGTGGAAGTTCAACTCGTTGTCTAGGACTCGTGAGTTTTGCGCAACGCGGACGAGTCTGGCCCAGGCCAACTATTTAAATGGAGGCCAGAAGACGCCGATGAGATGGATTAAACACACTTGAACAGAACAAATAAAAGTCATACAACGATTGATGAAAAATTTCCATTCACTTGCTTAATTGATACCCTCTCACGTACATCAAGATGCCTTCCCACTCGACTACATCGTCAATGACTGGCAACCAAGGGTCAGCCAGATCAACAGTCTCCCTAAATTCCTACTGTGCAAGGTACATAAAGTCATAACTTATATGCAAGCTCTCCCCTTCCCCCATACAGTTGCTAACATACAAAAGTCAAAGTAGCGCCAGGCAGAGCAGTAGGCGCAACCCTTCATCGGGGCTCTCGCCAGCTATGACGCGTTTCCTCGACGAGCCAAATTCGGTGTCTGCACGCATTTCGCTTGGGGGCCGCAATTACGCAACCCGCCAATAAGCAGAGCAATTGAGAAGGCTCACCATCACAGTGGAGCCCGTCAAGCGGGACTGTGGCTGTGTGACCAACAGCACTGGTGGCTGTGCAAATCCGCCACAGTTCTGCAGGACTCAAACGCTTGTTGGCCAAGTGCACGCTGCAGGACGGTGAGCACAAGAGACTGGCTGGTCCAGTGCCCATACCTGTCGGTAATTGGGTGGAGGAAGGCCGTGTAAGCTGCCACCTGGATTGGAATTGAAGGCTCTACCACAAGGGTGGCACACTTGGACTTCCATTGATGAACGACTTTGTTCCCCCAAACCTAATATTACACGGCCGCTCCAGTACTTTATTTTTAATACACAATAATCTCTTCCTTCTAATACATGTACGCTCATAGTTGCCAAGTTTGTGTACCTGTGTAGCCAGCTTCGCACAGCACGCAAGAATGGTAGTTACGGCATAGGGTAGCTCAGGAATCTGCGGGGGGCATTGAGTCAAATCCCGCCTTCAGGCTTCAATTCTCGACATGACGACTCCCTGCTTAAAAGCCCAGGGCTTTCCTTAGTCCACCTTTTCGGTGATCCTGCCAGACGTCAGGGCCTATAGTGGTCGAGAGCTCGCGGAAGCCCAGAAACTTCTTGGCTCTTTCCGACAGCTCCTTTGCCTTGTCCCTCTCTAGGAGCAAAGGGTGAGCCTCTTCCGGTGTGAGTGCTGAGCTGATGATCGTACAGCTCAGTATTCTGCGATATTCATCATCAGTCTTGTTCTCTTCTCCTCTGTGCACAATCCTGCCACCCAAGAGGAGACAGTCTCCAGCCTTCAGCTCGACCTGCTCGACCTCATCATCCGAGTACTTCCACAGCTCCGAGGGATTGTCCAGAGCGTTTGCATAGCTCATCTTGTGGCTGCCGCGAACAATCCCCGTCGCTCCATTCTCCTTCGTCGTGTCAGTCGCAGCGATCAAAAAGTTGACCGCGAACTCCGGCATCCATTTGTCGCCCATGCTCCAGAACGGCCACCAGCCCACGGCATCGGGATGGAGTGGCTGGGCTTTGGTCCCCGGCCCGATCTCAATCATTTGCGCCGTGCTGAGCCAATAGTCGCCGATCTCCTTGAATATCTCGGCTGAAATATTGTGGAGACTGTCGTTGTTGACAATGTCCTCCCGAAACGCCGCGCTGGAGTTCAACATGTTCCCTAGGCGCTTCGTTTTGGCTCCAAATACGTCTGGGTCGGCACCCTCTGGGAGCGGTGCTGTGTTGGCGTTGGCCGGTCTCCCGGGAGTTATATTGGCCAAGGCTATATCCATATCTCTGTTCAGCCGGGCAACCTGTGAGGATGGCAGCATGGATTCAATGACGATGCAGCCATCCTCTTTTAAGGCCTTGACGACCTCCGTTGCCGGGGCTGTGCGAGTAAAGCGAGAGAAACTTCTTGACCAGATGGCGGGCAGGCTGGCTTGCGAGGATTGAGGCCTTGCCAAGATCCTCGGTATGAAAGAAATTCGTGCTGACATGGCTTCTAAAGGGATAAGGGACTTGGATTAAGTGAATTAAAGAGGACTAAAGACAATGGTGTTAGAGCAACAGAGGGGGGATTGGACTTATGTGTTGCATCAATCACAAACATGTAGATCACCAACCGAATTCAGTAATCATCGCAACATACTTCGATATATGGCAATTGAGCACCCTTCGTTGGGTGACCATTGGTCGGAATTCTAAATGAGTCATAATGATCACCGATACTTAATCCTCCATGGAGACATACTTATTTTTATAGATTTGAATAATTGACATTTTTGGGGTTGATGATGAACTTCTTTGGTCCTCTTTGCGTTAGTCTTCCTTGAATGGTGACCTTCCTGATAATTAATGGTTCTTTACGTCCAGGTTCAAACATTTAGCAGCATCGGAACTTGAAAGATTGGTTTCTACGGATATAGACTTAATTAGAGGGTGTCGTTGCAAAGTCACCCCGACAGAATTATTGCGGCAGTCAGCCACATAATAATACTTTCGCTTGTGTAAGAATAAAATGAAATGCCTAATGATTCCTCAAAGAATTATTCTTTTGCCTGTGCCTAGGCTTTTGTGATAAAAAGTAAAAGAAAAACAGAGTCGAAGGTTGGGTATGGACCGGAAATTGGGAAAACTAATCGTGTGGATTATGTCACGTGGCCTGATCTTGGGATACCTTGCATACGGCCCCCCCCCCCCCCCCCCCCCCCCCAAAAAAAAAAAAAAAAAAAAAAAAGAATTATTCTTATCACGGACTATTCTCTATCAATATCATGGCCTGTTGAGAAGTTGAGATTGATGGAAACGCTTATGCAGCCCCTGTTATTCTGACGCCCGCTTCAAGGTTGTCTGGACACAAAACTCCTCCTCTGCCATTTGATGTCACATTAGCCGAAAATGTAAGGCATAATCGGGTTGGTGTGACACCACTGCCAAGCAGTCAAGTCAGCCCAACCACTTTGCCACCCCAATAAGAACCGGATCAATTGATCGTTTTATCCCCTCCAATAAAATACACCATCAAAACAGTCTTCCCCAATGGCAAAGCGATTCGTCAAGGCTTTGATACGGCGCTGGCCCAATGATTCAAGCAAAAGAGACGAACATGAATCGCCAGTGCCGGGCGCCCTTGCGCGGGACCAAGACGACCTGGTCGAATTGCCTTCATCTCAGCCCGTGGTTCCAAGGCGAGACAATGGGTGCACGGCCTGTTCATCCTTGAGTTCTCTTAAGCGCTGCCTCGATGATTGGGATACGAGCGATAATTTCGAAAACGATGCCGTCCTCTACTCTTGGAACTTCGAGCCTATCCATTGGCTACCTCCTGAAGAACAAATGCCACCGTGCGAGATGTGCAACACGATCCAAAATGAGATTAACATCGTAAGCGGATGTCATGACCGACGGGAAAATATGATGTATCTGAAATAAAACATATTAATTTCACCTAAATTGAACTGAGGCATGAAGCTTACACATGGATAGGAAATACTTTCGGATCTGCTCCGATCTCAAGCAATGGATCCAAGATGGTAAGGCCAGCCAGCCGATCTCGCAATCAGCCATGGAAAGAACCACCAAACGGGAACAGAAGCTACAGAGCTGTAAAGATCTGTTCAAAGCTAATATTTCACTAATGGATCGGCCGGAGTCTGTGGATACGCCTTCGCAAGCTTTCGATTGCGGTACCAAGCTGAAACGGGCATTTTATGAGGCCAGGATGCTTTACTCCGACCAGGTGCTAACTGCTGCTTTCAACGAATTCATCCCATTGTGTGAAAATATATTGCGCGTCATGGAACAGCCATTGTCCCGACACCAAGGATCCGAGTTTTGTGCATGGTGCAACTACCAAGACCTTTACCCAGAGAGGCTCGGTGGCCTAGCCCATCGACTGTATCCAGCAGGCCTAACTCAAGCTTTAAAGGACCATCCTATTCCTTGGTACAAAGGGTCCTACAAGCGGAGTCTAATAGACAGAGTTCAGATTCGATTACAAACAGAGGAAACCTGGAAAGGTTTAAAATTTCAGGAGTTTGAATTAGACCAGTCAAAGCCTGCGGGAAATCAGGTTGGACTCAGGTCTGGTGATGAATATCAAAGGGCTACCAGAAACCCAATTGAGGAAGGCTTCCGCGCGACTCACCGTCAGCTATCAAAGGATGAGGTGCTCTACGTTCCCATTTCATCCGACAAACCCTGCTTCGCCCGCATTGTGCAACCAAAATTTGATGTCAGTCTTATCAACAAGTGGTTAAACAAATGCCATTCTAATCATGGAAGCCGATGCATTACTGAAACATCCGAGCGAAAGCCTAAGAACCTTATTCTGGTCGACACGGAAAAGAACTGTTTGGTTACTATGACGGATGGACACACACCGCCGTATCTTGCCTTGAGTTATGTGTGGGGTGGCGTCCCACAGGCAGAACTGATCAGATTAACACTGGATAAGTGGCATGAGCCTGGGAGTCTCACAGAGGAAGTAACAATTACCCAAAAGGTTCGTGATGCAATGGTCATCACTAAACAGACAGGTTTGCGGTTCCTGTGGGTCGATGCGTTGTGCATCGTCCAGGACGATGACTCTCAACGAGAAGAGCAGATCAACCAGATGTTTCTTATATACCACCAAGCGGAGGCCACAATCGTGGCAGCTGATGGACCAAGCTGTGACTTGGGCCTTTCGGGTGTCAGCAGATTCGAAGAGAGAGAATTCATCGACAAACCCTTTCTTATCCAAAACACGCCCATGGCGAGAGTTCTTCGGGATCCACAACAGGCGCTCCAAGCGTCTAAGTGGAGGACAAGAGGTTGGACACTTCAAGAAGAAGTCTGCTCTACAAGAGCAATCATTTTTCTACCATCTGTGGTCTTGTTTTCATGCCCAACGGCGGTTTGGAGGGAGGATCTCCACCTGGAAAATGTCCAAGATCCTCGGGGGGACTCTATTCTACATTCGTTACCGAGAACTTTGGAGAACAGCGGTACGAGTTCAGAAGAGGAGCTGATATCCATGTTCCGGAGAATTGTAAAGCAGTACACCCAGCGGACTCTCACCCGACAGGATGACATGGGGAATGCGTTTGCTGGAATTTCAAGGATGATGGAGGGCGCCATTGGGCCAATATACCATGGAATCCCAGAAAGGTACTTTGCTCAGATAATATCTGGCTGTTGGTTCTGGGGGATGTGCTGTGCTCGGCGACCTGCATTTCCTAGTTGGTCGTGGATGGGATGGATCTACACCAAGGAACAGGCGGGTACGGGCATCGAGCCCACATCCTGGCCTGGAGAAACGGCAGGCTTACTTACTTTCTTCAAACTTGGCGATGGCGCTGAGATGCTTCCAGAACCGGTTCTGGAATCACCCGTCTTGGACAGTCTTCAGCCTGGACTACGCGAACATTTCACCCCTGATTTATCACATATACACTCGCAATATGCTGTCCTAGCCTTCAACCTTGAGCAAATACCCCCGGGACTAATTTGCTTCAACACTAGCTTGAGCTTCCTGAAGCTCCGACCTTTGTATAAGAACGCGGTATCGTTGGTTCAGGAATACCTCGTCCTTAGCCCCATCACCGAGGAGAGACTCACAAGTCTTTATTTGAAAAAGGCAGACGTCGATGGGAACGGAGAATTGCAGCCGTTTATTGCTATCGCAGCTCAGCGTGGTGAAGTTGGAAAGACAGGCTTGAGGCTTATGCTGGTCAAGATGACTGAAAGCTTCTGCTACAAAGTCAATGTGACGTCCCAAAGGAAGCTGGTAAGTGAAGCAGCCTGGTGGGACTTGAACCCATCGAAACGGCTGGTGGTGATGGGATGAGGGTCAGCAATCTTGCAGAAGTACGGAGAAGTACGGAGTCCCATAGGCCGTCCATGCTATGACTAAGAGCTACCTCATCTTGAGAGAAATCCTACGACTGGCTTCAGCCTGAGCTGGAGCTGAAGACCCAGACAGCATGTAGGTTAGAGCAGGGTTGGAATTGGGGTAATTGGCTGTCTCTCAACTAGTGCCAGGCACAGGCCAAGCCAGGTACAAGTTGTACTATGTAATAATGAAGGAAATTTAAAAATAAACATGATCCTACCATACTATTCCGGGATCGCGTTTTATGAAATCTTCCGAGCAACGTCCAAGGGGCCAACCTTGAGCTTAGTCGGCCAACAACCAATTATGCACTTGGGAATCAGCATTGAATGAACGCCCACGGGTGATTGGGCGAGTGTCTGAGGCCTCGCGTGGTGGAGATTCTGTAAATGATGATCGTATACATACAATTGGATCAAGAGAAACGGCATGAGAGTTTCGTAGTGTCTTGCAGAGGAACTCGGCTTGTGTCGGGCCGAGCTGCTGAAATGAAATTGCCTGTGGGCACTGCTGATCCTCAGGCCAGAAATTTGTCGCCCTTGCCGAGAAATGCTGGAGAAAAATCATCACTGACCCAACCAACACCCTTGACTAAGTGGATGAGACGCTCGAGCAATTGCCGCTGGTGCGCGCTGCAGACGCAACCCTGTGGTTTGGCCATTGCGAAGAGACATCACAAATCCATCTCTAAGCATGGCGGCCGCTGATTTCGCGGATATGTTTGGGCCTATGAGGATTGGTGAATGGTAGCACGGTGACCTCGACCCAGGGCCGGATTGGGCTTCTCACGTCTGGACACAGCACAACCAAGAGGCTCTTCCCTGTGCCGAATTCCGACCTTGGCCAGGCGGGAGTGGAGCTTGGCCCCCGTCCTTTTGCAGCTTTCTCACACGACACTATTCCGAAGCTGGCAAATGCGATTCCTGCACTTTGCCTGCAGCGTTCAGCCAAGAGGACAGGATTAGCTAATTTCCCTTGGCTATGCCAGACTTTGGCTTGTGATTCTTGCTGCGGATGGTTTGCTCAACGGTAGATGGGATGTCGAAGCTTGGGAGAGAGGGAGGGAGCGTGATGGAGAGGTGGACGGCCCCAGCTCGTGTTACCATATGTCTCCTCCATCCCGTCGAACAGCAGCTGACGCGGCAGCTGTGACCGACGATCCCTTCCCTCGATGCTTACCCGACCATCTCCCAGTCGACGGCGACACCGCGTTCGGTTTGCCAGCGACTGGTGGTTGCCTCCATTGCCACCTCCCCGTCCTTGTTGGTTCCACTAAATTAGTAGGATTCTCAGCGGACGACAAACGGCCCTCCCCGTTCGTTATACCCTCCTCCGAACCAATCTCCATACTCTTGGCTTTATCTCTCCGCACGTGCTCCATGTTACATGGCTGAACTCTGTCGTTGAAATTCCCACGTGCTGTAGCTTTGGCCCCGTCCTTCCCTCCTCTTGGTTATCTCTGGAGCTAAGGTTGGATCTATAAAGTAGCCTTCAGGCACCCTTTTCCCCTTGTGAAACCTACTCGCTCGTGTGAACCATAAATCGGGAAAGTTGAGCACAGGCCAACCAGGGTGCCCAGTGACTGTACAATTGCATCTTCGACGACGCTTCGGAGCCACGCAACTGATCCATCATGTTTGACCTGTCATTCAAGAAGCGCTCCCAGGATGGGGGCTCAAACGACATCGAGGCCCCCGTCGTCCCTGAGCGTGCGCCCAAGCCCTTCTGGGAGGCCATCATGCCCGTCTTCGCCTGCGGTGCTGGTCTGTTCTCCGACGGCTACATCAACAACGCAAGTTCCACATTGGAAATCTACCAGCCTCACCGTCGTAGAGGTGAAATGACATGCCGGAGAATCTCGTAGCTAATACTGCGCCTACAGGTCATTGGTTCCGTCAACACTGTCCTCGCCCTGCAGTATGGCGCGCTCTACAAGAACAACTCTGCCTCGCAGAATGTCTCTTCCATCGCGTTTGCGGGCACTGTCGTGGGCCAACTTGCCTTCGGTTATCTGTCAGATGCCTGGTCCCGCAACAACGCCCTTGTTCTCTCCACCATCATCTTGATTGTCTTCACCATTCTGGCCACTGGATCTTACTACAAGGGAGAGCCTGACGGCATGTTTGCCATGCTTACTGCCTGGCGATTCTTCGTCGGAATTGGTATTGGAGGTGAATATCCAGCTGGCAGTGTCGGTGCTGCCGAGTCCACTGGTGATCTTAAGAAGGGTTCCCGCAACAGATGGTTCATTCTGTTTACCAACTCCATGATCGATTGGGGCTTCGTCATTGGCGCTTTCGTCCCTTGTGAGTGAATACTGATGTGGTGATATTGTCGTAGATTTCTGTGACTAATTCGCATGGGTAGATGTTGTTGCCGCTGCTGCTCACAACACGCACTATGGGACGATCTGGAGAACCAGCTTAGGTATTGGAGCGGTCTTTCCTATCGTGCTTCTTGTTCTTCGTTTCAGACTCAAGGAGCCCGAGGAGTACAAGAAGGAGTCCATGAAGAAGGAGACTCCTTACCGCCTTGTCTTCCAGTTCTACGGATTTCGTCTCTTCTGTATCAGCTTGATCTGGTTCCTCTATAACGTAGGTTCTCATGTGTTTATCCCGAGTGCTTAGACGCTAATCCACGGCCAGTTCTCATCCTATGCTTTCGGTATCTACTCTTCCTCTATCCTGAGCGGTATCTACGGCGACGATGCCCCCCTGACAACCATTTTCGGCTGGAACACCGTCATCAACTTGTTCTACATCCCTGGTACTTTGATTGGTGCTTTCGTCAGTGACTGGCTCGGCCCTAAGCACACCCTCGCCACTGGTGTTTTTGCCCAGGCTATTATCGGTTTCATCATGGCTGGTGTCTATGTTCACATCACCAAGTCCATCGCTGCTTTCGCCGTCGTCTTTGGAATCTTCCAGTCCCTCGGCGAGTTCGGTCCTGGCAACAATATTGGTCTCCTTGCTTCCAAGACTTGCGCAACCGGCGTCCGAGGCCGCTACTACGGTATCGCAGCTGCCACTGGCAAGATTGGCGCCTTCGTCGGAACCTGGGTCTTCCCTTACATCGTCAAGGCTGGAGGCGACAACGAGGTCACCTCAGCCCAGTACCCCTTCTGGGTCGCCTCCAGCCTGTGCGTTCTCTCCGCCGCCATCTGCCTGTTCCTCGTCCCCTACGTTGGGCAGGACACTATCGCCGAGGAGAATGCCCGCTTCCGCGCTTTCCTCGAGAGCAAGGGCTGGGATACCACCCAGCTAGGATACGAGTCGGAGGAGCCCAAGGCTGAGCCCGAGACTATTACCGAGGTCCCTAACAAGGAGGTTCAGTAGGATATGATATGTCTATTAAATTGGCCCAAGTATCTAAACGATAATTTTCCAGCTCATCTAGCACATCATAGCCTAAATATACCCTGGGTTGATGACACCCTATATCCCAATTACCCAACCTTATACGTGTTTAATTGACCACAGCCCAAGACGACGTGCGCGCCCTGAGTATGTGCCTGACGGGACATACCCGGGAGCCCAATTTCGTGCATTCTCTGACGCAGGTCCACGGGGGTCGCAACCGAGACTCGTCAGGTCTCAATTCTCGATTGCCACGTGTTGAAGCGGTATTGCGCGCAATTGTCCCGATACTTGTCATCCCCGGTGGACGCTGCCACATGTTTGCCAACTCAACTCAGGGGGGGGCCGCAGACGAGACTAGATTGAGAAAAGAAAAGAAGGAAGGGGAGAGAAAACGTACAATTATTAATCTCGTGTTTTGCTCCCGGATGGCTCGATTGCCCCGTGACCGGGCCTTCACGTAAGACAGCAATGCATTGAAAGCCCAAAAGATTTGGCTGTTAATTGCACAGGCGCGCGCAGATATATTATTGTGTAATCGCGTGCTCCTCATCTTGTGCTTCGTTGGATAAAGCATTTCAATCGCTTCTCTTACAATTTTTCCTGGTGTATTTTGCGTTCCTAATTAATCGCATTTATACATACGGACGCATTTGCTCTAGGTGCTGTCATACACACGAGCAAAAAGATTTAGAATTCCGACAACATGAGAGGTGAGAATGCATGGCTGCAATTGAGTGCGCTCGATATTAATTCCGTTATCTAGAGATCACATTCAGGATTGTGGGGGAGGACACCCTGAGGAGGAGGCTCGAAAACCTCTCGGCCCACAGAAGAGGACATTCCAGCTCAAGCATGGAGGAGCTAGAGTCATATCTCATGATATCCGGAAAGGATTATACGCCGTCGCTCCTCCGGGCGTACATCCTCAGCACGGCCCAGAGGATCATGATGATCAAGCCTCACAACGAGGCTATTGAGGAGGACCCCACCTTTCAGGTTGACCCGGATATATTCCTCGCCTTCTTCCCTGACCAGAGGGTGGGAAGGCAGCAGCTGAGAAAGCTGCAAGAGAAAGAACGAAAAGACAAGGCCAGGTTCGAAAAAGAACAAAGATTTTCGAGATCCCTGGGGCTTTCCTAGCCTGTTTGGAATTAAGTTGGTGGAAAGGATTTATGATATCGCCTCGACAAGGCGAGCCCCGTCATAGATGATGGCTGCTATCCGCCGTTCGGCAATCGCAATCTCCAAGAAAGAAAGAAAAAAAGGAAACGGAAAACAGAATACAGAAACAGTGAGTTACAAACAATTACTTTAAGCTCGCGTATCTCGACAGAAGGAAGATGTTCACAGGGTTGAATGGTTTTGAAATACATGTACTATCACCACAAATTTCGGGTTTATTACGCCTGCAGTTTTCTTATCTGGGAATATTTATGGAAGTATTCAGTTAGAAAGAATGAAATACTAATTGTATTAAGAGCCGTCTCTCTAGGTGACAGAGCTAGCCTAGCTTCTGATATATAACGCTAATCGCAAATCTCAATTTGCCATTGCAGAGAGCAAAGCAAATCAAGCTAGACATGTACAGCTGAATATTATCTTGAAATGATTCCTCTTTTTTATTCTACCAATCATACCTGGCTAATAAGCACTAATGAGTTCATCATATAGTGTTTTATCCTCGTTATCCGTAGCTGGGCCCTCTACCCTATTGATGCACTTTGACAGAGAACCGCCGTTTCACAGTCCTACTTTCCCCTCCTAGCTTACAATAAATGAGAATATATTGCGGGCTATAAGGTTGATGTACGGTTAAATATCATATATTGTTTGGTATGAAGGGCAAACGCATCTTTGTATGCGCCTAGGCCTGCCTCTTGCTAGTAGTGGCTTTAATGTTTATATTTTGAGGATAATTGAATCCTCAAAGGATGCACCTATATTTAAATTAACATTTATTAGCAGCGGTGGAAGAGCGAGACTCAATGGCCCAACCGCATTCATCGGGGGATAGTGACAACTTTATCAATTGGATATTGAGAACCCCGTAAAGATCCCTTAGACTGAACTACTGTAACGGCAGGTGCCATTTCCAAATTTCCACTGTCTTGGAATCTTGTCAAACATGCCATTTCTCCATCCTGAATCATCTACGTCACTTCCCCCATATGCCCCTTCGCCACCGGTACAATTATGAACCAAGTCTCAGATGACGTTGCTCGTACTCTGTGAATCTGAAATCAAGCTGGCGTCCATTGGCTCAGTGGCGAAAATATGTTCGTCATTAGAAATGTAGAAGGCCGGCGTAGCTTGGAGTCGGTTGATATGGATGGACGGCCGTACACAAGTATTTTTATTTTGTGTTTCTTGATGAACATTACGATAGAAGGACAGTCGGGGCCATCATAAGGTCAAAAGCTACGGCGACGCGTCCTCAAGACCGTGAGTCGAAGCTCACAGCATCGGTAGGGATCTGTCTCCCTTGAACCGTGATACTTTCCGACTAGTGCCATGTTAGTTCCCGAGGAATGACACTGAACTTCGGACGAACTACACAGAAGAAGCTGCGACATTGTTACAGGTCGTGTAGTTCGGACCTTTCAAGGGACAGCTATGCCGTTGAGATACCACGTATTGAAGAACATACATCCCTGCATTGTCATAAGATGTGAAACATGCTGCCGTCCCAGGCTTGTTCTCCAGTAATTATTGCCAATTTGAAATACTGCCTGCCAATAATGCATCATCCAAGGGCCAAGATTCCACAGAGGGTATGAAACGAGTCAAGACTTGCCGTGGACTCCGCGTCATGTTGGTAGCCGGGTATCTGCACTCTTCTTGTAGATCGTCAATGATGCACTTTCTTACGTATGCATTCGACGCAATTACCTAACCTGTGGCTATCGAGTTGCTATGGAAGCGTCAATATTCAGGCTATATAAACGCTCTCTGCCTCCCAGCCTGGGAATGCCCAAACATCATCAACCTCACTCATCAGTTCATCAATTCATTTGGATTCTACATCTTTCTGAACAACATTTTACTCTGCCAACATGTTCGCCAAATACCCCATCATTCTTCTCACGTGCGTTGCGAGTGTCCTTACCGCACCCGCCACTGGGGCTGGTCAGGTTGCCAGCGATCAGACGCCAGCCGGTGTGAACAACATTCTAGACGAGCGCAACGCGGCCAACGGCTGCAGGGACAACGGCGACCGTATGTGCAAAAGTCTGTGCTCCTTAATAAGGCCAAACTAATTATTTCAACAGATTGCAAGTTCAACTTCGAATGTTGCTCTCGCCACTGTGGGTACACTGCTGGCTTCAAATGTAACTAAGGGCCTGGCATCAATGGGACCAGCAAACCACAACTCCCTCTTCGGAGCGATGAAGTGACTTGGGTTCGGGAAAACTTGGAAACATTCTTCACCATTTAGATTTGGAACTGGTTTGGCATTATCTGCGTTTGTTCAACGTGCTTGAGACTCTATGTTAGCTTTATAGCTACAATGGAATAGGGGGTACTTCATGGGGAAGTGAACAGGGAGTGATGTTTTGCGTCGGAATACGCTAAATCGCTGAGGCTATTCATCTCCTTCATTCATACAGAAAATCATATTATTTCAGTAAAACCTGTTGAGCTTGCAGTTTATGGAACCCGGCCCAGAGGAGGTTGATTGTCGTAGTTTTTCACCTGTGATACTAGGTATGCGATGAAAATTCAACAAATATCCGATGCACAGGCGCTGAAGAGGTGAAGTTTGTTTGTAACGCAAGATGGCCTGTCAAAGGCTTCTGGACAAAGTCAAAGGGTTCCTTACGCCCAAATTTAAACCGAGCTGGTATCTCTCTTTTTGTCAATATTTGGTTCTCCCTGTCTTGGTTAAGGAAGGGCTGACGCAAGGGGCTGACGTTAATTCCGTTCTTCCGGGTACTGCTGTCAGCCCAACCTACGCCATCTACAGGCGGCGTTTGGGTGCCGACTTCGCCGATGATATGCTGGCGGCACTATTCCACAAACGACAAATCCATTCGAGCTCGTTCTCGTTCCCAATAGAGAACCCACTACGTAAACGACAACCCTATCCAGGTTACACTCGCCACCTTGTAATATCCATACCTCACGAAGTATGATGGAAGTGGCTCGGCATCCTTCATCGAACCACGCTTAATTACCTCTTTAATAGTAAAAGTACAACCATGCTGCATAGCGAAGGAACTTAGGAACAAGTTAAACATGCTTCTAGCCGCGATAGAAGTTGTTAATTCGTTTTGAGCATTTACTTACGCCAGGATTTTACACAACCGGGCTAGACGAAGGCTGTGTTCTAGTTTCTCCGTAGTTTAATGTTGGGCTGAAGTGCCGCGCGGGCCGGAGATGATGGTGCACGTTAGCTTCCAGACATGTCAGCCATACGTAGGCCTCCACCAGATTCGTCTCTTATAGCCATCTCTAGATTAGTGATCCATCAGCTACACATGGTTCCCGCTCTGCAATGCCCAGAAAGGGTAATCCATCAGCCATGGGAGACAGACCCGGCTGTGAAGCCGCTAGTGCAGAGAATAAGTCGGAGAAAGGGCACCCTCGCGAATGAGAGCGATATAAACAAGTATAAATAGTAGGGGTCGTTCTCCTTTCAACAATGTGGAAATCAGTTCTTCAAGCTTCACCATCAGACCATCAGCCGCTCCAAACCCCCAAACCTACCATCTTAATATCAGTCACGATGCGCATCACCAACACCTTCTTCGTCCTCGGTGCTGCCTATGTGGTGAGGCCTGCTTCGTCCCCTCGCATGATTCTATCCTTGTTTATGAGCACATGTATCTAATAATGGTGTAGCTGGGGCAGCAGCAAGAGAACTCATCAAGCATCATCTACCAATTAAGCAGCGACCCAGAATTCGCATTCCTTTTAGAAGAATACATGAGCCTTTCCAACGGTGGAGGGGCAAATACCGGAGAAGGTATGTCGTTGCCCAACTCGCACTCCTAGAATAAATATTCCTTCTTAGCAGCATAAATGATCTGACTTTGGATTTGATTGAGTCTCCAGTTCTCCGACTCGCCAGCCAAATTACCCCTGGCGACTTCGAAAGTTGGTACTCTGAGTTCAAATACATGGCCGATTCCCTACATGAAAAGGCAAACGCCATCGACAAGAAGCGTTTCCCTGTTTCTGCTCGTGATACCTATTTCCGCTCTGCCAGCTACTATCGGGGAGCCGATTTTTTCCTTCACAGCAACCAGAGTGACCCTCGCATTTTTAGCCTCTGGGACTCGGCACTCGCCGACTTCGACACGGCCACCAGCCTCCTACCAAACCCCCTTTTAGGAAGAATTTAACTGGCGACGGTTTCGACATCCCGATCATGTTCTTCCCTGCCGCAACCGTTGGCCATGAGAATCACAATGCATGCCGGCCCCAGGAGAGGAACCCTACCGTTATTGTCGGTAGCGGGTATGATGGCTCGCAGGAGGCTCTCTACCATTATATCGGGCGCGCTATCACTGAGCGTGGTTGGAATTATGTGAGCTACGAAGGACCAGGTCAACCCGCCGTGCGGCGGCAGCAGAAGATTGGCTTCATCCCGAATTGGTGGGACGTCGTCACGCCGATCGTTGATTACTTGGAAAGTCGCCCAGATGTCGATGCTCAAAAGATTGCTCTCATCGGCCAGTCATTCGGTGGAACTCTTGCGCCAATGGCAGCATCGAGGGAGCACCGCATCTCGGCTGTGTTGGCCATCGATGGCCTAATGAGCCTGTTCAAGGCTCTGACTTCTCAACTTCCAGAAGCTCTGAACAGCCTCTTTGCCAGCGGAAAATCGGAGGTGTTTGACGAGACCATGCTTGGCCTAATGAACAACGCAACCGTGTCAACACAGTTCAGATGGGTCATTGCGCAAGGGTTGTGGTCCTTCAACACTACAAGTCCATTTGAGTGGTTCACCCGTTTAAGCAAGATCGCGCTTGACAAAGAAATAGTGGCAAACATCACCTGCCCTACTTTCGTCGGGGACGGTGAACATGATACTTTGGCAGGATCAGGCCAGCCGCAGGAGCTGGCCGCAGCTCTGGGTGGCTTGGCCACTTATTATCAGTTCAAGCAAGACTTGGGTGCCGGAGAGCACTGCCAGATTGGCGCTGAGGCTCAATTGGCTCAAGTATCTCTGGATTGGCTGGGAGATGTATGGGATGGGATTAAACTGCCCAACAATATCACGGGCGGTGCATATTAAGCTAGTCAGAACTTTTGAGATACACGTCCAGGCTGAATGAAGGATACAGCTATATAATGGGAAACTTCCGATGCATGAGCGCCAACAAATGGTTTGGATCAACCATATTCAAACTTTTTGTATTTCTTGGCCTTGTACTGGAACTAAAGGTCAGACAAATAGTCAAGGACGTTTTATCAATCCCGATCAATACGTATGTTGTGACTTATGGCACTGTATCTCTCTCAATAAATGTAGCCACTGTAGCCTTTTTACTCAATCAGAATGGGAGAAATGTATTAGGTAGCGATGCCCGTCTAGTGTCATCGAGATGAAAAGTACAGCATAGTCATGGCTTACCTAACTATTCTCCTATGTACTACCCTTCCCTCGAAAATGATATGTTGTGTGTACAGTATCTACTGCTTTATTCTCAGTCCCTTGGAATATATATGGTGACCAATGAATCCCAGTCCCCTGAACCTCTCAAAAGTACTTCCTCTCACTGTTGCTGATCGACTGCATTGTCAATACTTGCCTATCGTCCGAGATCTCTACCTGCTCTCGACATCTTTTGCACTCAGATTGAGCAGTCCGCCGAGAGAAAGGGGATTGTTGCATGACAACAACACAACACACAACAACCAGAGATTGGATATGCACACATTATTAACCGAAATAAACACTCATTATTAGTCTGATTCGTCCAACAGTATCAGTCTTATACCTCATATCAAGCCGCAACTGGTGGGTAGTAAAGAGATTTGTAGTAGGTGTCGAGTGGACCCCTATTATCATTATCAACCATAACTCTTCGATTCTCCTCCCCATCTCCTCTACCTCATTGGCCCAGGGGTCATCAACCCAATCCCCCCCCCCGACTTCTATGAAGGAAGGCTGGATTAGTAGGCGAGTGGTCGGATCCACCCGATAAGGATATCGACATAAAACATTTTCAACACAATATCAAAACAATTAATCTTGTAATAAATACAATACCAAGCTAATAATCCTCATATCGTTTATTATTCTCTTCTTATAGTGTTTAATAAAAAGCGAGGTCCCTGCCTTATGTGAAAAGAGCTTTGGTGTGCATGGAAAAATCCCTCGTCGCCAGTTTCGATCAGAAGATGCTGATTTTTCAACTTGTTTTTGGCACCATTGCAGTAAACAAAGGGCCTTGAGGAAGAAGCATTGTTTAGGTACTATAGATACTCATCGCCGTGCTTTTCTGAATCCTACCTTCTACTAATCTTTCCAGCACTGAACACTTACGAAGGCTCATTTGAGTTTCTGTAGCTTTCGCATGAGAACGATAGCGTAACACACTCCCGAAAAGCTGGAGACATTATAAATAGCATTTTCTGAGGCAACCGTCAGAACTGCAGCTGAGTAGGTGGAGCTAAGCCGAGAGCGCTATGTTACCATATCACATAGGTCTTTCTGAGAGACACAAAGAAGAGGAGCCATCATTATCTGGCCGTTCACGGCAGTATTTAATCTTTTACCCTGGGCACTTATAGGTGCTTGCCAAAGAAGTCACCAACTTGGCTATACCCTCGCTTGTACTCATTTAGATTGTCCTCATTTTCGAGGTTTGCTCGTGCGCCCATCCACCCATGAAACATGCTCGGATAGGTCTCTACAACGCCGGTTTTGCCAGGCCGAGAAAATACCTCTTTAACCTCTGCTACGATATCAGCAGGCTCGCCTGGAGAGGCAAGGAGAATATGAGGCACGTTTGTAGCTTCCGCATCTTTGGCGTCCAAACCGCTGTATTCAATAATTAGCTACTCGTTCAATTGAAGTCCCCGATCGGCTTGAATGAAGCATAACAACAGAGGAATAGTCGTACCCTGGATGAGCTGTTCCGCTCACTGTGAACTTGCGGCCCTTGCCCTCGTTGGCCTCCCCACATGCCAGAATAGCAATCTTGCCCTATCAAAATATGTGAGAATGATTGAATTAGAAATCTGAGTATGCTGATTATTAGTGAACTTACACCCCAGCAAAGACCAAAGATTCCAATGTGATCCTCAATGGAGGGCCACTTGTCGCCAATTGCCTTACGGATTTTGACCACCTTATCAATGTTGGAAGTAATGTCGGCGGAGCCAGACATGAATTCCTGGAGAAGGGCTTGTTTTTCTGGAGTGTCAGGGGGAATTGCCCCTTTGTCGAGTGCTTTTCCTTCAAATAGGTCCGGGACCAAGATAAGTGCTGAGGCGTGTGCGGCCAAGCGATCTGCGCCCTGGATCGTCTGAGATGCAACCCCAAAGATGTCATAGATGTCAATAATGGCTTTATCTGCATCCTCAGATCCAACAATGTCTGTGAGTTGGTAAGCATATGTCAAGATTGGACGACTAGACATGCGGCAACGAACAAGTTTTTATCCCAGCAATTGTCTCCCATCTGCCCTTGCCATTGTAGTCGGCAGTCACCGGGGCAAGCTCGCAGCATGCCTTGCTAGCCATCTTCTATGTAGTAGAAAGGTGAAGAGAATAAAAGAGGTGTTGTGCTCTAGGTTGGAGAAGAATGTCTTGATAAAGGGGGGAATACAAGTTAAAATATCTGTAGAATTATGCGTACGTCATGGCTTAGGTACCAGGACGGAATTAAAACAGCAGCAAACGGACGGATTTTAGTTGCTGATCTGAAAAGTTAGTTATGAACGGCCAATAACGAGGCTTATCGTGGTGGAATCCAGCAACACAAGATGATATCGGCACCGATTCGGCAAAGTAGGTCAGTCCCCAACGACAGTTCAAACACCTGCTATAGCATGACGAAGCTCAGGGGTAATCCTCCTCCTTTAGTCTTTAAGTTTGTACATTTGATTTTTAGAGGTTGATGATATTGGTTTGCAGAGCTATGAAATGGGAAAAATCAAATTGCGATGCTCTGACCTTTATTTCGGTGCTTTTCTTTGTACACCAACTAGACTACGTCTTACGTTTGGTTCAGCTGATAAAAAGATGGTCAAGAATACTTTTTATTTGTGCAGTAATTAAATTTGTGCCAGTATTCAAAAGCATGCTAAATTTCTCCAGATAGAGAACTTTCATGCTGATCACAACAAGTTCCAGGAAGGGCTGGGATCGAAGAAGTCACCGAGGAATTCCTCTAGCGAAAGTTCACCTGGTTGGTGTTCTTGTGGATAGTTGTAAGAGGGAGTTTCTAGTGCAAAGTCTTGCCCTGGCTCATCTTGATCTTCAAAAACGGGGTGTACAAACGTCGTCGCCACCCTTATCATATCGCTGGAAGATTGTGAGTCGTCTTGGTCTGCGACAGACATGGGCGAACCGTTTTGAATTTGACACATGATGGTTGGATCAAGAATCCTCCAGATCTTCAGAGGTTGAAAGATGACCTGTGCCCGGTCGTTTGGGTTATCATGTTTCTTATTCTCAGCGATGACTTGAAGTTCTCTGAGTTGTTCCAGCTAGGTTTTGTTTAGTATTGAAGCTTTCAGCCTACAGAGTGAGTGAGAGAAACCGTGAATAAACTTACCGCGCAAAGTAAGTGCGGCCACGTCCTGGACAGTTGACTCAAATGGCTTTCCAATACGTTCATGTTTTCAACTGCGGTTTTAGATACGCTTTCATCTCGAGCAAATTGGAAAAACCAAATGATAGTAGCCATGCTGACAAGGATCTGGCCGATGAAGGGATCGTAAACCACGAAACCCAACGTTTGACATGAGGATATGAGACGAACCACCCACCCAGTATGATACAAGGCTTGTTCAACTGTATGTTGAAGAAATAGGCGAGGCCGGATATTGGTTTTAAACCCCATCAAATGGATAAGTGGATGGTTCAGCACTGCCAGCGAGGCATGCGACAGGAACTGCATTAGTAACCATGGGGTCCAAAACTCGCGATCCCTCTCAAGCTCAGCAAGAGATCTATCGCAAAAACTCACATTCCGAAAGAAATACCTCGGGTCAAGGCGAGCTTCGAACTCAAACAAGTCCGCCATGACTTTGTGGAAAGCTGACTCTGGCACCCAAGGGTCTTCCTTTTTGCCCGATCGAATTCCATGCAGATATTGAGACACATCGCCCCACAAAGACAACGCTCTGAGGCAATACGCATTGATACCGGCATCTTTCTTACTAGCTGCATCGCTATAGGTGAGATCTTGTGAGTAGTTTCTGCTACAATCAACAGGCGCTGGTTGTGGAGCGCTGGGGGGATACTCCGGTGTGCGTATCGTTTGGTTTAATATGGTGTACTGAGCACTGAACGTCTTTTCTAGAATGAACGCACTCCAATAGCATCTAAGGCTATTTGCGTCCTCTTGAATCCGTCCATATGAGTTCTGCAGGCTCAATCTCCGAAAAGTCTCGAGTCTAGTCAAAGAAGAGATATTTATCCAAGCCCTTGGCTGCTTGGCTAGTATTTATTAGCCCTTGACTTTATATGACATTGTACACAAAGTTATTGTTATCTGCATGGGTGATTACCAATGATATCACATAGAGAAAGGCAACACAATGTTTGCAAAACCTGTGTAGAAGTGACTCCTCTGTCAACCTCTTCGTTGACGGCTTTCTGGGAGAGCTGGCGGTAGTACTCGATTGCTTCCTTTGGTCGTGTGAAATAGTCATGACTTGCATAATGAAGACACAAAGCTACGAAGCTCCACAGAAGATATTCAGGCGATTCGTCGAGCTCATTCTGTAGAGTCTGTAGACAGAATAAAGGCAGTGGTTGGAAAAATATTTTGGCTTTGTACACAGCAATAAAATGGTTGATAATATCTGATGTAAGGATCGGAGATTCATTTGACCTGATTCGTTTAGTTTCTGGTATGGGGACGATACAAAATTTGGGAGATGCGAAAATCTAACCATTCGATAGTTTCTTGTGGGTTAAATGAGACCTCATTACCATCGGAGGTAGGGCTATCGAGAGATATGTCTCCTTGTGCTGGTCGTTGCGACTGAGGGGCGTCAAGCATTTGACCTTGCTCCGCAAGATCGTTGGGGGAAACGTCACTCCGGCTTGGATTTGATTGAAGCAGCTTATATAGACTCGCAACTTGCGATTCAAGATTACGAACCCTCTCCTCAGAGGATGTCCTGATAAAATGTCAGCAAAAGTGCCACCTTCAGAACAGCCTGGTGAGCTCATCTGGGCAACTAGCTTACTTACCCCTGAGATAATTTCCGGTAAGAAAATCTTGTCCTTGCTTCACGCTCACGATAAAAGCAGACTTGACCTAATCGTTTGCAAAATGAACACTCGGGTCGCTCTCCAGGGCACCGGGTCTTCTTCTGGCTGAAGTGAGTGTTCTGGCTGTTAGCACATGTTCCTCCTGCTGTCAACTAGGTAGGACCTCCATACCGACATCGCTCACAGGCTTGTCTCAACTTCCGTTCCCCAGAATATCGGTCTACCGACGGCTCCATAGCTACCAGGGATGAAATGGCAAGAATCGAGCGTTTGGAGGACGGAGATGACGGAGTGTTTTGGCTCCGGCCTAAGCAAAGCGGACAAGATAAGCGGGGACGGAAGAGTTGTCATTGTTTCCGGGTCACGTGATTAACCACGACAAACCTTAGAGCTAGGTTCTGAGATACGGTACCTGCTATGGACGTTAGTGATGTGCATCTTTCTGATGGCCTGTTGTATTGACCCCAGTTAATGCGGGAAGTCTTGGTTGGGGAGCTGATAAGGATTTGATCCTGAGATACTGAACCCATAGGTCTGACTTAGACGCCTTACTTCAGCCGGATGCATCAGCTGTAGCGAATTTTCTCATAACAAAAGAATTTTGAACAACCCAGCTATAATGATCCATCGGCAGTATGTTGGAATCTGAATTACCAACTGTTTCCAAGCCAAAATAGGTTCGAGCTATATCTATCCTGGACCGTAGCATCAAAAAGGAAAAAGCCTGACACTAGAACACTGTTGTTATTGGCGGCATGGTTAAGCAAAGCTCGTTTGTGAGATATTGTGCCGCAGCTGTGGCTCTTAATTTTTTATTAAATCAAGTGAGGCTGCGTATTGAACCATTCGCAGTGTTTCGTAAGCCAATCTTCGCGATATCTGGCAAACCCTTGTCGTCTCATTAGGTCATGTGCGGCAATATATAATAAAGCAATAAGGCATGAAGTATACTCAGTTTATTATCGTGACGCGCTACCCTAGATCGATTGCCAGGGCGTCACTTTGTGGCTTTGTTATATCAGTTCGACGGGACGGGAAATCATCTTGCACAGCTCTCTTTAATTCAATACAATATTCACATTTGTGGTTGCATAGTATTCAGGATTGTAGACAAGGCTGCGATGGAATGATTGGTAGAGTTTTGGATGAGTTTTGGCCGAGTTATGCTGACTTTTGTATAGGTAGTTCTCTGAAGCGAGGTGTTGGAATCGCTGTAAATGATAATTGCAAACTTCCGATTGATAGCAGGCCAACTGGCTTCACTGGTGCCTGGCGAGTGCGTGTAGACTGGCAGGTAACTGAAATAAAACATGGCGTAATATATGGAGTTGACCGTCACTCAATAGCCATAGTATGATTCGGATTGGTCGATGCTTAAGCATCTTCAAACTCGTGCTATTCACATAGAAAATGGTAATGGCCGATCTGAGTCGTGGCTGTCCTGAGAATTCCGCCAAAGGCGTGTGGTGCATTCCATTGCTTTCATTGAGTATCAATGTCCCGGCAACTCATCCAAGTAAAATGTAGTTGATCAAATCAACTGGGTGGTGACAGTATGATTGATAAGAGGGGAGCTGGCATATTAGTTTAGGAACTTCAGCATTTGAAAGAGAGCAAACACCAAGGGGTTCTTGAAAGAGGATATTGTCGGATCCATAAACAATGGTTCTGATGATGGTGGTGTTGACGGTGGCGTTCAAGTGCTACAATGAACAGAGCTGGCCCATACTGCCTTCTTGGCCACGATCTTCGAGAGAGACATGGCTACAGCATTTAGCTAGTTGTGCACACGGTGGCGATAACTTGGCCAGCAATATTATGCAATGAGAATTTGACTGTGTTGCATGTGTCTTGTAATAATATGTGCTCCAGGGAAGTCCACGGCCCTATTTTGGCCAATAGTCAAACTTTGGCATTGAATTTCAACTCGCGCCCTGTGGTGCGATAATACGGTCTGCCGCGAAGCAATCTCCTCACCCCTCAAGGGCTGATAGAAACCGGCCATAACTTTGATTCAAAATAAAACTGTTGAAGTTCTCAATGAGTGGAGTTTGCTCTTGCTGGTCTTGGGTAGAAGAGGTTAACGAGTGTGAATGTTGCCTCTTCCTCCTGTGTTGGTGTCTTCGGGGTGAGAGTTGCCAGAAATGAACCACACCCACCATAAAAGCACCCTCTCGCCCTTACAATATTTTGAATCAGCAAGATTCAGCTATCTTGACTAGGGTCATAGTTATGTTTACATTCTCCAACATTCCCCTCCTGAGCAACACCATATTCCCACCCCTGCTAGTGAGCAGTCTGCTTCCAACCGTCGACCCGGCATGCATAGCAGGTAGAATGGTGTAGTTTCTTACGTGTATACACTTTCACATGACTAATAAGTTGCTCGCTTTTCATTATTTTCATCTACAGTTAAAACAGTCTCTTATATTAGACATTGTTTCTATTATTTTGTTTTGACTTCCTACTCATATCATCATGGAATACTTGACGTAGATAACCAAATGTGCGTTAATATGCGATAAATCTCCAGAGTACTCTGCTCTGTTTTAAAATTCTCAATCTAGACCGTGTATCGGAAGAAGGTGGCGTTATCACCATTGTCCGCCTCGACCTCCTTCTCCTGGCGGGTATAGCTCTCGGGGGCTTTGTTGGCGGCGTCTCGGCGCTTGTTCTCGCGGCGGAGGTAGAGGGTCATGAAAATGCACAGGAGGCAGCTCATGGTGGTGGTGGACATCAGGAGCAGATGGCCGGGGCGGTAGTGAGGAGCATCCTTGGGGAGGTAGGCGAAGGCAGAGATTGTACCGCCTAGATTTCCGAATCCAACGTGCATCTGAACTCAAATTAGCATGCCGTACTAGTGTTTGTTATCAAATTGGCGTCACTTACCGCGATTCCAACACCTCGCTTCAGAGAACCACCTATACAAAAGTCAGCATAACTCGGCCAAAACTCATCCAAAACTCATGAAAAAAATTGGCTTAAATAGATCGTACCGATGTTGTTACCATTCCAGGCGACTCCGCCGGGCACATTTGGGTAGATTCCGCATGTAATTAGGAAGCATCCGAAGTATTTGACGCCGTTGTTTTGAACTCCGGCCAGGAGCGCGAATCCGAGGATACTGTGAGAACAAGTCAGTAAAGTGGGGCCTAGGAAACGCCTATAGGGACAGAAAGAATGCTTACGCGACAAGGCAGAAGAAAATCATGTAGATGCCACGCTGTCCGTGCCTGTCGGCGAGATATCCGCCGGCGATGGTGCAGAGGCAGGCGGCGATATAGGGGGGAACGGTCATCAGCTGGGCAGTCTCGGCGGTGTAACCCAAACTCTTCACGACAGTGGGCATGAAGACGGAAATGGAGTAGAGGGGAGTGTAGATTCCGATGGTGATAAGCATGTGGACGTAGATCTTCCAGTCGGTGAAGGCCTGCCACATGAACTTGATGTCGAACCTGTCGGAGAGGACGGAGCGGTCTTCCTCGAGGCGGCGGACGATCTCGCGCTTCTCGTCATCGTTGAGGAACTTGGCAGTGTCGGCATAATCGTACATGGCGAAGTAGGCAATGACGGCTGTATAGAGGGTGAAAGGTTAGCCACCATCACAAAAAGGTTCGGGGCGGGAAACATTACCAACAACAAAGGTCAGGAGACCCTCGATGATGAAAATCCATTGCCAGCCGTGGAGATTGCCCATGCCCTCCATCTTCATGATTCCAAAGGCCAAGAGACCACCGAAGGCACCGGCGGCGGTGGCGGCGGAGAAGAAGATGGCCATGCGCAGACCGCACTCATGGCGCCTGTACCACAAAGAGATACTTCACGTCGTGTTAGCAAAAAAATACCAGGGATAAAAAGAATACCGCGTCAACCGACGTCATATTGTCTGAGACTCACTAGTAGGTGATACCAGGGAAGAGACCACCCTCAGCGATTCCGAGGGCGCAACGAGCAGCGAGCAGGCCAGGGAAGTTGTGGACGATACCGAGGAGGGTGGTGACAATTCCCCATGCGACCATGATGCTGGGAATCCAGATGGATGGGCGCCAGCGCTTCATGGCCATGTTGGAGGGAATCTCAGCTGCGACATAGAATGGGAAGAAGACGGCGACGGCGATCTAATTGGGGCGTTAGAATCAACTCCCCATCGACGAGAATCTGTTAATTCTTACATTGTAATCCAGGCCACTCATGCCCAGGGCGGTCTCCATGTTGGCAAGCTTGGCATTGCCAATGTTGGTGCGGTCAAGGAAGGACAGGAGGTAGAGGACGGAGAGGAACGGCAAGAGATACTTGTCGCATTTGCGAATGAGCTTCTTGGTGTCGCCGATGCTGAAGCCGGCGTTCTCGACCTCACCAAAGGAGGCATCGGTGTCGTTGTTGTGCTTCTCCGTGGACGAAGTCTCCAGCTGGGAGGCCTTCGCCACCTCTTGCTGGTCGAGGGAGCTGAGCATCGTGAGATGGGGCGAGGACGACTGTCACTCCGAGTGAGATTGGATGGTGGAAATGTACAGTCGCAACAAACACCAGGCTGAGCGTATGTGGGCGTGCTGATCGGCGTCAGTGTGATGATGAAGGAAGGGAGGAACAAGAAGAGGGGAGGTCGTTATCAGGGGGGCATGAGGAATGTTTTATAACTTTATTAACGAGTCTGACAATAACTAGGAGGGGGCAGCGAATATCAGTTCCAACTCCGTCCAGAACGAACGGGAATCACTGTGGATCTGGCATGGCGTCTGCGCAAAGGCTGCTGGGAGGTAGATGCATTACAACCGCAGTGGGCTCGCGGCTTTGGCATGCCGTCCTATCTCTGTGGCTCCTACAATATTGACGGCTGATGTGCAGCCATGGATGGATATTCGGCCTCCCTTGGTCCGGATTCCCCAAAAACCGGTTAAGAAGGCCAATCAGATATTCGCCGGTAAAGACTAAGACCACGGAGACCATGTCAACAAGCGCCTCCAGGGGGAAGGGAAGAAGTGGTGGCTCAAGATGGGGGAGCGAAGGTTGAGGGTCAGTGTGTATAGCGGTGGGAGATGGAGGGGGGTGGGCGTGTGGAAAGTAAACAGATTGGGACAGTGCAAACTAAGAGAAGACGCCATGTATTAGGAATTGTGTGAGACTAATGAATGGAGGCGAAAGACAGGGAGCGGCATCTTCCCCGCAGGCTGAAAGAGTAATGAGGGAAGATGGGGAGAGAGAGCCCAGCTGGATGGAGATACGAACAACCAGACCCCTGCAGGCATTAGATTGGGATTAGGGGCATGGGTCCCGTTGGAGACTGACCTGAGAATACCGCCAGAGGCGTGCTGCATTCCATCACTTCCACCAACCAGCGAGCAAGCGATTCTAGAACCTCTCACAGCAGAGTCGGACTAATACCAGCTAGTCCTACATGTGAGGGGCCTCACCGGCGCCTCCTAGGTTGAAGCACAATGAGGAGAGACACTTTAAAGTAAGTAGATAGTGTTACGTTGGGCCAAGTCAAAGCGAAGGAAAAGAAACGTGCGCATCATGTAAGTTGTGTTACGTACAAGGCAGGCCTGCAGCAACCTCCGCCAGTTTCTGTGTGCATCTCCGCTCCGTATCTCCGAATCTACATGCGTCTGTCTGAAAATCCCTTGCTCATCCCATGCTGGGTACGGGCGAGTGAGAGAATATGTATAATAGATGCAGATGGATGTGGGGGATGAGACGGGGAGGGGACTGGGGCCTGTTGGCTGCCTGCCTGGGGAAGGCGACATGAAAGAAAAAGTCGGGGCCCCAGCATGTATCGCATCTACGAAGGATCTTTTTCAATGGGTCCGGCCAATAATGAATTAATGGATAATATTCGATTCAGCTCAACCGGCGGGTTAAATTGGTCACGGAAATGGGAGCGGAATCCAGAGGTGTCCTTCCATGTCCACCCCCGGCCAGCATCTGTGATACCCTGACAACGACCAGAAAGTCAAACAGGGCAGGGCGAGAGCTGACCTTGATGCTACCCACCTAGGATCTTTTCCCGTGTGTGACTGACTGTGCTTTTTCTCATCGGAAAGGCCGGCATGCAAGCTGCTGCAGCCACAGGTCGCACGATAAGACATCTCATTTGGTTTTGTGAGATTTTCCCCCAAGCGTCAAGCCACTCACAATAGGAATTCGGGCCATCAGGTGAGACAATAGTCAGCTCTGTTTTCTTTTTCGTGATGTGGTACGGATATTAATTACAGAGCCGGCTAATACTAGATCGATGTGATGGAGCGGCATCACAAGGCAGCTAGTCTATTCTTATGTCATGATGAGCGTGTATTAGCCCGAACTCTGACCGTTTGCAGGAGCGAGATAAAGACCAAGAGTCATGACGTGCGATGATGGGAAAATGTTGATGAGCTGCCACGTCTCAACGCTGGCTCCCCCGGTCAGTCCCCCCTCTTTGTTGGCTTGGTGAGGAGGAGGCTAGCGGAGGAGACCAACCATTAAATGATCCATGCCATGGCTAGTGGCTCGGAAATCCCCATTCCACCATTGGCCCCGAAGCCAAGCCAGGGCGAATCCTTCCCATTTGAGTTGACACATCTTGGCCTGCGCGCGCGCTCGTATCGCCCAGCTCGGGCTACTGGAAGCTAAGGCGCATTAAAAATGGCGTTGGAGACGGGCCAACAGCGAGTCAGCCAGAGTCAGGTACGCACGCACAAAGGATGCAGCAGGTAAGCAGGGCGAGATGGACGTGAGAAAGGAAGGGAAAGGAGGCAACCACGACTGGACGTGGGACGTGTGGAGTCTGCTGCAATGTTACTCTTCAATCTGGATGGCACTGGATGCCTCTCCACCAGGGGGCTTGCTAATTGGACGCGCTGCCACTGGCTGCCTTTCCTCTGGCACTTTGGGTCATAGCACACCCTGGTCTCGTCGGATCCTTGCCACATCCTTGCTCACTCACAAGCCCAAGTAGCTGTGATCGCTTCGAGACCAGACCGGCGACAGCATCTTTGGCCGAGAGGCGACGGCAAAATAGGGAGTCAGTTAGCGAACAGCTTGTGGCGAGCGCGCGCCCTAAGCCTTGCGCCAAGGCGCTGTATCAAATGCTGGGGGGGGGCCTGAAACCCACTACTAACGCATTCAACGGATCCGAGCCAGACGCTGCTGTCCGTCCAGGCCAGTCCAGTCGCTCTCTCAGCCCCTCCTTCAGGCTCTGGGCGTAGGGCTCCAGGCCTCTCTGACTGCATACCTGCTGTCATACATGCTTCTAATTCGCGACGCACAACGAGTACACAGCGATGGGCTGTGTGCTAGATTGTGTGCGCTATGTTGATGACCGGACCCTTCGTGCTGTTGAGGGGGGGGTTTCATCGATCTTACGATTTGGCACCAAGGGTGCTGCGACTCGCCCATCACAGCCACATGGGGATAGGCCGCTCGGCGTGTTCTGTTTTCTAGGTCTAATGCATTTCCCTTCTGGTAGGTGCGCCGTCCAGTCCATGCGAGCACCTGCAGAACCAAGACTCGCGGTCTTGTGGCATTACATTCCGCCCATGTGCCTGGCGGAGCAAATTGTGCGCTTCGCGTGGCATGTTGCCATGGACGGGCTGAACTAGGTCATTCCGCACAGTGAGCGCAACAATGCGAGAGCGAAAAACCTACCTCGCCATTGCAGGTGGAGATGGGAGGAGCAGCGCCCCCCAAGAAAACCGGGGACTTGCTAAGCGCCGTGTTGAGATTTGCTCCAGCACAATCTCCAGCTCCTGAGGGTCCTGCTGCTCTTGAGCTGGGGAAAACGCGGGGTCGGATCTAGCTGCTCTCCGCGTTTTTCATGCTGGAATTAGCCGGCGCTCTCGCCTTCTCCCCCAATTTTTAGGGATAAGGATGCAGATAAGCTTGCACTGTATAAGCTTCCCCAGCACTCCACTGAATCCACCACGGCCAGGCCTGTGACTGCGCAAAATCGCTTCCTTGCCCCCGTCGTTTGCCTCCCTGACTCGACTGTCTGGCGAGTCCTGCTTCCCCTCACTCTGCTCCCCATCGTCACATGACCGGCACCTGGGCCTCACTTGTTTTGCCCCAAGAATCACATGGGACCCTGTGTGGAGACCAGGGCGCCGGCAGGGGGCTAGCGAGGGTAGTAGGAGAGGTGAGAGGGGAAACTCGACCAAGTTGCAGTAGCCAGCAAACGGCACACCAGACAGGCAGGTTGGGTCCCTGGTTCAACCCGCCACCCTGGAGGACAAGATGCAGCATCTTGGGCTGCACGTACACCGCAAACCACCTACCACATTCTCCTCCCTCCGCTGTCGGCTAGTACTGAAATGAACAGGGGCCGATCTCAGGAGTCAGAAGCTGTTGGAGATGGGTGTCCCCTCCCTTGCCGTCTGGCTCGGTTGCTCCCTCACACACTCTCGCATTCGCCCTCTACTGCGCCCACATGTCGTTCCCCCAATTTTTGGGGTGTCTGGATATTACTTACCCTTCTCCTCACTTCCCTCGGCAGCAACAAATTTGGCTTTTTGCATTACCGATGCCGTTCAGCCTAGCGCGAAAAAAATCATGTTGGCTAGAATCATTCCCTCACATCTTCCGTGGCCCTTCCTTTTTCGCCACGACGACCGAGTCTCACCCTCCTTGAATATTGCCTATCTCTGGCTACATACGGACAAACACTATCGCAATTTGTGTAATGTAAGCATGCACAATCGTAATGTGCCTTTCTAGTCCTACTACCCGATTCCCAAAAGGGATACAACATGGCAAAAATATGGGATGAGGCACCACAAATCTCTGCCTGTCCCAGCGTTTCCGCCCCATCTGAGCACCACACGAAAATCATGCCATTTTGCCTAATCTTGGCCTGACGAGATGGGCCACGTGGATCCAATCTACCATCTCATCTCTTTTCTGGGGAAATAGGAGATACAGGGGAATCTTGCCTCGGGTCGCTTGCGTGAGATGAGAAGGGAGCCACTGAGAGATCCGATCCGAACTATGAGACCCCGGGGTTTCACTTGGCAGAGCGCAGAGAATGTTCTCAGCTCGTTCCCGAAATCTAGCGCGTTAGCCATCTGCTATTCTCAGAGATTGGAACTTGTGTGCAGGGCCCCTTCCTTCTTAGTGTGTCCAGTCCCCTTACAGCTCGTTGTCCGCATTGATCTTCTTGATCATCCTGAGATACTAGCGTCACACATGCGCACGCGCTTACTCCCAGACGGAAAGAATTGCCGTTGATCAGTCTGTTGACTGAAGGTGAGCCAGGATCCTTTTCCTGCCCCCCTCCCCGCTCCTCTGTCCCCCCTTGCACTTGAGGCCGGGGTGGTCGAGGGTGGAGGAGGGGCGTGTAAGAGTGAGAGCACAGACGAGGAATAGGTAGGTGGGTGAACCCCAGCCAATCACGAATTTCCTTACGCAAGCCCTCAGACCTGCCTGAAAGCACTTCAGCGTACAGACCTCCCTCGGGGTGTTGCGCAAGGCGAGCTCAGGCAAGGTAGGCCTTTGTGGCCGATGGAGGACAAGACATGTCTCTACCGACTGCCATCCTTCTTGGCCCTTCTCGACATGTCCCTTGTGTACCTGCATGAAGTTTGAATGTCTGTGATCCCATGATATGCTTAGTGCGCACCTCAAGGGTATGTATGTTGGCCGCGAAGGACATGGGGAACCCCAGAAGAGAAGCCAGGCACCTCGTGAGGAGCTACAGATGCAACAGCTTCTCCAAAAAGAAGCAAGAAAGAAGGAATTGTTTACCCAGGATACATGGCGCTGTTAGGGAACTTGTGGGGGCTAGAAGGCGAGCTGCTCTGGACGCTTCTTGATTTCCCCACCGCCAAAGGGGAATAATGTCCAGCCCGGCTTTATTTTGTTGCACAGCTTTTCAGCTACGAGCATTTCGGTATAGTCTAGCAAATAAGTTGGTTCCACGTGTGTGCTTGGGCCGCCTCCTCGCCATTAGTGAGAAGTAGAACGAAATGCAAAAAAAAGATTAGAGTGCTCCGGGCATGAGCTTGGCTAACCAGCACCCCAACTGACTAGGCCCCCTGTTCCATGAATTGCTGGGCGCGGGCAGTAGCAGAAGTTAGAGAGGAGGGTGTCACACTCCCGAACCCCAACGTATGTACTCCAACAATCCCGCTCGTTTCTGGCATACGCAGCCAAGTCCACAGAAACCCCTACCGTAATGATTCAGAGAATGCCCCTCGCAACCTTCATTCGGGTAGTCGTATGCCCTCTTTACCCCCATTTCACGGCAATCTGGTCTCATTTCCCTGTTGTCCGTTAGCCGGACTCCCTTCTAGCCGTAGGAGCGTAACCGTTGCAAGCTCTGTGTCCTCTTCCCTCGTTCGAACGAGGCTTGCCACTCGTTCGTCGTTCGATAGCCCTGCAGAAGTGGTTCGATTTGATGACTCTTGTTGTCTGTTTCCACTTTCGTAACAATGGAAATGATGCCGAGTATAGTATTGACCAGTTTCCCATCTTTTTTCTTACTTATGGGAATTCATGTGATTACCGCATATTGCCAGCCAAGAAGGCCAGCCGAGGCCCCATCCATACCAATGTTTGACTTCAAGATAAATCACGACATCTATCAGGTTATTGATATCTAAACATAAGATAACGTATGATCTCACGGCAACCAATTCCACGGCGATGTGATGTCAGCTATACTATCGATTCTTGTCTCCCCACTGACATTCTCCTCGAGTGGCCTCAACATTCCAGGCCGCCATGTGACGACCAATGCAACCTGATCAAGCAATAGGTAGCAAGATGGGCCCCAAAAATGAGCTGAAACTTTACCCCAGAAATATGGAAATACGGGGTAGAGTACACGATATGCGCCAATAATCCCGGAAACGCCATATCCTATCGAAACCGCCATAAGTCCGGTCTTATCATAACCGCCCTCGCATAAACGTGGGCGTCACATCGTTTGACTTCGGCTAAGCAAGTTGATGGCCTGGAAATGAAACCGTTAACCGAGGCACCGATCCTGAGGGTGGGCAAACCAAGAGGCTGAGATCATACACTACGGGAAATGACTCGCTGACTTAGCCCGATATTTCGGGTTCACCGCAACTCACAACATCTTGGTCAAGAGGAGTAACTTTGAGATGTATTTTTCCCCATGTTTGTTTGCAAATTCAAACCGTTCAAGGCGAGGTTCACCTGTCTCGTTCTTTATCGTGGGCAGGTGCATTTGTGTGGCGGCGTGGGTATTTTACCAAGCTTCCATATTTTCATGTTGAGGTGATGAGCCAAATTTGAAGCCCAACCTCGGCTAACTCTAAGAATACTTGGCAGAGATTCTCAGATTTCAGTCAATACTTTCAAATCAAGTAAGCCTGTTTGCCACGTCTGGTCTGAGCTATTAGATCTAGCATCAGCAATCTCGACTTTGCTGGACGAGATTCGTGCGAAATCGTTTACCTTTACTCGCCCACGAATACCATATATTCTTGTTCCTGGCTTTACGCCTCCTACTCTGTACACTTGAGTCCCCGGTTGTCAAATCATCTAGATGTTCCGTGTCGTCGCCCACAGAAGACCACCGCTGATTCTGGATGGTGTCCGCGTACCCCCAGTATGAGTTACCAAGATTGTGTTTCGTTCGTCTTGATCTCCCATAAACATACCAGTTTTAGGATGTTGGCCATGGAAGTGCAAGTAACTAAGCACAGGCTTCATGGGATAAGAAGGTTGCCAATCTGTTCCTGTTCAAAGTTTTGCATACTAGTGATATATTTGAGCTAATACCTTTGCTTATAGAAACTTACTGCCTACCTTTACGAAATCCATCCCACAAACTCGGACAGATACTGTCCAGTCTATATCCTCTTCGGCACTTCTTCGTCCTCGTCGAGCCATGTGAAGGCTTCACCTACCCTAGATCCAACTCATCCGTCGTAAAGTCTAGGCAACAAAACGCGTACATACCAGTAACTACAGTGTTCAGAATAGTATCACTTATATATAACTTGTGCTTGGTTTTCAGGTTATTGAATCTTGATTTAAAGAAAGAAACATAGTTAGCCCATATTTCAAAGAAGGGCATCATGCATCCTCATTACCTAGATAGAGCTGAAATTGTCTCAGGGTCTGCAAGGATGCGTGACCTTCGCCCAATAGAATGTAGGTTGCAATGGCTTTGTCATCACCGCACCCTCCTCAGCCTTCCCAGACGAGAGCTTGCCATGCCCTCGGCTTGTCTTGCCCCCTTGACTGTGCTCGAAGGACAAAATGTAGCTAGCCCTCAAGTATACAACTGGGAGCCCGATAAAATACCGCCTGGCGATTACCGCGATCGCCCACCCCATTCAGCAACAACACAGCCGCGCTCATGCCATGCCGTTATAGATCCCCAGCAAGAAAGGAGGGTTCGCATTGCGTCCCCCAACCAGAGAAGGTCTGAGAAGAGGCTTTTGAAGGTCACTTTTAAGGCGCCCTGTCATCAGTCTCCCGAACCCACCACGTTTGTTCGTGAAGGCGTTCAGCCCCCTAAAGGGCCCAGGTTAGCGAACGACGTCGTCCGGTGCATTAAGATTAGTCGAGCCATTATTAGTGATTAATTTGATAAGGGATAAGATAGGGGTTTACACAGTGCCATCCTATTAGAAGGGAGATCGGAACGAAATGTCACTGGTGATTACGCTGTTTGTTCATTGATGTTTATAATTTGAAAGCAGCACGCTATTAACGAAACATATCTGTTAGTAGAGCTACAATCCAGAATCGGCCGCCTCATAGAGCATACCTTCTCTTAATTGAAATCTTAAGTCCAAGATATTTACTGACTTGCGCCGAACTGTCGGATAAGCAGGATACGGCCAAGGGAGGATCTGCAACATATAACATCCGTCTTATCACAAGTACGGAAATGTAAAATTATAGGAGTGACGCAACATGCAGGCACACCTGACCTTGGTGGTAACAGTTTATGAATAGACAAAAGTTCACATATACAAAAGACTTGGATAATTACTAAATTTTCTCGCCATACTGTAAAAATTATGGGGTTTATTAGTGTAGGGTCCGGCTTCATGAGAGTAACACCACCTATTAGCAACTTTCTTCACTAATGATTCTTTCCTGAGAGGCCCCCGAAGACTGAAGCGTAGTTTTTCCCGTCCAGAGCGAACTTTCATTGCGCGAAAATCTATGTTGCTTCTGTAAGGGTGGAGATAGCGGGGGTATGGTGCTGCTGCGTGCCGTGGAAGACTCCAATGCATAGGCCTCCGCGCCACCGCTCGATCGGAGCTTCGACGACAGTATAGATGATAAACTAGAGGACCAGGAATAGAATACTTCAAAGAGTGGCGACAAGACAGGGATGGAACACGCTATTGTGATGGTGGTCCCCTCGATTCTTAGACGGAAAAGAAGCGTTAGAAATAGGGAAACGAAGGAAAGGGTCAAGTACTCACGTCGTCCATTTGATCAACTCAGTTATAAACACTATTGCCAGTTAGCATGTATCCGGTTGAAATAGAGGATGGGATCAGTATTGATGCTAACATGGGTAAATAGCATATGAAGAGTTCCTTCTGGCGGCAACTGTAATGCGATAGATAGCGACCGCAGCAGAGCTGTGCAAACCCGAACTGTCAGTCTTCTTTCACTTTATACATCGCCAGATGTGGGATAGTACCATAGCCCTATACCAAGCGTGATAGCAAGTCCAATCCTTTGTCGTAGCTTCATTTTGAGTTGGAAAATTATAATAGCGGGATAGACAGAGAGATAGATATCAACGAAAGCGGAAAAAACTAGATGCACTCTTGGTTAGGGTATATGACTCTGCATAGTCTAGTTCGAATCCACCTGCCTTGACAGTATATGCTGAAAGCGGGCAATGATCTTGCCATCGAAACTGAACAATCGCTGGATTGTTGATTGGGTTGCCACAAGCTTTCCACAGGACTGCATTGGAACATCATCGCGATGCTCAAGGTGGACTGGGACAGAAGAGACCAGATGGCCATCCACAACATGAACCACTGATTCCAAAGCGATGGACGCAAAAGCCGTACGAGGAATGTCGCGATTGCCAGTTTGGGCAGCGAAGCGGACAGAGCCCCTACACAGAGAGACATGAGCTGCCAGAACTTGGCATCTCTCCATTGCTGCGCAGTAGCATATGGGAAGGCTTCTCCATCAATGCTGTTCATGGCGATCTGGAGGAAAGCGCACGAGATTATAGAACATGTCTAGCTCGAGAAAAGATTATGTTAAAAGAAAATGCTCGTAAAGGGGGATTATAAATAAAATCTGGTTCGTACAAGTCCTCCAATGCACCAGAAGTCATGGCCAAACATCTCTTTGTCCCACCTCACCCTCGCGATAATACGAGTAATGAGAAAACCCGCAGCAAGACCTGTAAAAGCCCAGCATACACCGGCCGTGTCTAGATTCGTACCGTCGATGTTGCTGACATTGTATAAATCGGGGTTTTCTCGCGTTACTGATGATGCCATCATGGGACTGGGGATTGAATGACGTTCGTTTTTGCTCGGGAAACCAAGAAGAGGAAGGAAACCAGTGGGGATCATTCTCTAGCAACCAGTACATGCAGAGGTATTTATTCGTCTACCAGGTTTGCGGGGAAACTTGCTATACCGGACCCGAGCGGCTGTGTTCCTCGTACCAATCCTACACATCCGACGTCAGCAAGTCAGCACGTCAGCTGCATCTTGGGGGCAAAGGCCAAGGAGCGTCATATCTTTGCCGTTTCTTTTACTGGATCTATCACGAATTTATATACGGTTCTTTATAGAAGTCAAATTCTAATGATCTGGTAAGGATAGCGATGTATAGCTGACGTGGAAAGCATTTAGGCCAGAAAATGAGGATGCTGATCTTTCTCCAGCGTGGAAGATAAGCACTCCGTATGGCAATCCGTATAGGTTGCACGAAGCTGACCATCCAAAAGCATGTAATAGGAAAAGCGAAAAGGGCGCGCTTTGGTTACATTCGGTTAGACCTTCTTACTTATCAATACGAATAAGGATTTTATTTGACGCCACACCAGTATCCCATTGCCACGTGTCTTAGGAGAGGCCATTGGTAAAAATGCTATATATGGGCAGTAGATTGAAAATCAATAATAATCAATAATTTGTCAATTGGTCACCCGAATGATCATCCATAAGGCCACTGATAGCGAAGCTTGAGTGAAGAGAACAACAACTTATGCTGAAGGAAGCCTGCACATACATGTTGTGTAGGATAAACATGATAGGGATGAGTTGGACAGAACTGTAGCTATAGCTTAATAGCTAGAGCAAGTTAATTACTGCTTATAGTTATATATGAATCGTTATCTAATAAAAGTAAGGATTACCTTTCTCAGCCGCATGTCTCTGCGCCCTAGAAAAACCACACCGGAGAGCAAAAAGAGCCAGTCAACAACTAACATCTAGGCCTAGATACTAAAAGAAAATGATTCTAGACTCTTTTTTCTGCTATTACGTAGCATTCTAATTAAGAATCCTATTGCAAAAAAAAAAAAAAAAAAAAAAAAAAAAAAAAAAAAAAAAAAAAAAAAATTTCTTGCGATCCTAAGTATAGTACTCGTCTTGAATTTAGGGATTTTGAAAGGTTCGAGAGCTAATTTGTCATTAGAGAGGACGCAAGATGGCAATGACAGATTAGTTAGGTTACAAAAACACAGCACTTACGCATTTTTACTTCTCTAAGCTATCACCATATTTTATTTCGACAAGGTAGTGCCGAGCGGTCTTATACCCGGCAGGCGGGTTGGTGATGCTGAAAGCTGCGTCTTGTTTCTTCTATGACGAAAATTATTGGACTCTGATTGAATGTGATGTTGCTCGCAATGGTGCGAGTCTATTCGGGGATCCGGACGGCCTTAAAGAGCCCTCTCCTCCGGATCCCGCAGCGGCTGTTCATCATCTTGACGAGCACTTTTTTGTCGAAGACAAGACGAATATCTCATTCTCTATAATAGTGAATAGAGGTGGAGTTCTCCTTAACTTTCAGAATGCGGAGAAAATTGGAGCTGGTCTCTCCTAGAGCGTGCCAAATTCAAAGCCACCCGCCTGAGATGCTAAGATCTACCTCTATTCAGAGAGGCTCACAACCCTCTCTAGATAAACTGACTTGGAGCGTCGTCGACACTAAATGCGCTGCACCAATGTATGCACCCCAACAAAGCCCTTAACCGCAATCTGACTACGGATAGGGTCGCCTAGAAGAGGTAATGACTCCTAGGCCGTAAGTAGAGCCGATGAAGAGATGAATCGAGGAGCTGTATAATAACGACACAGGGCCTACTTAGATTGATAAGATGAACTTATGTAAAACAGTTAGATCTTCCAGATGGAAAACTCTCACACTGTTTTTAACAAATAATGCGGATGACCATACCGCATCTATTCAAAGGCGGTGCGAATAAAATATTTTACTAGAACTCAGTTTCAAAACAAAGATTACGTAGTTTGAAATCGAATTGCCATGACAATGAGAAAGAGAAATGGAGGTGCTAGTCGCGCTCATAGCAGATCACTACACTCAAAGCTTATCATTGAACTTATCAAGCTTTATGTCGATACATCCTATCACAATATATTGAATACTCCAAGAAGAGTAATGTTCTTTGACTGATCTGCACTAAACGGCAGTACCTGGGGGATGATTCCAAGAGGCCCATGAGTTATCTGAGGTAGGTACATCAAGGAGCTGGACGCCTAAAGACAAACAGGTACAGGGGCAATCGACCACAACAAAGGCCACGATAATGAGTCAATAACATCTTATTACGATACCTGTTTCTGAGTGTTAAAATTTTGAATATTATAAGTTATGTGGGAATATGCTGTCGATTTGGTGATTGTATTAAGTGTTGGAGGCATGCTGGCTACTCTCTGTTTCTGCCCTGGTTAGATTGAGCTAGTGATCTGATGATCCTTAGATCTCTAGCCCGGAAGGTAAGCATTGAAGTAACCAGCGGTGTAGAGATCAAATAGGCATTTCGAGTGACAAAACAGTCGGTTTGGATAACCAGAGTGTGACTGAATGCCTTGTATGGCTATTTGATGAATATTTAGCTGCTCTATATACGGCATCGCTCGTATCGATAGTGTCATATATACAAATCAATCATAATTTATCTCCCCAAACCAGTTCCAGTCAATTTTCTGGTTCAAAGGGTTTGCTTAGGAAGTACCATCGCAAGCAACAAAGTTGTTGCCGCTGGCGCCAGTGTGTGTGATAGCGCCGGCAAACTGGCAATCCTCAGTGATAACGACACGGTCAGCACCTGGGGAGCCTAGACATAGAATAATCATGTTAGCAATGGGAACGAATTCAAGAGAGGAAAACTCAAATGGGAGCACTAACCGCCAGTATAGACTCCGCTTGTCTTGATGGGGAACTCCTGGAATGGACCGCTCAAGCCCTTGAACTCAAAGCCCTCATAGTTGTTGTAACGGTGAGGATAGCTAGAGCTACCGGCAGTTGTGCCGTCCTGGTAATATTGACAAGCAGCGTCAGCAGCGGCAGAGACTTGGCTGGCAGAGTAATTGTTGCTGCCACAGGTGGCGGCCTCTCCAGCGCGGGTGTGGGGAGCGGCGCTGACGGCGACAGCCAGGGAGAGAAGAGCGGCGAGAGAGAATTGCATGTTGAAGACTACTTTAGATTCAGGACCTGAAATGAGAGACTGGAGAGGCGGGCTGGGTTGGCTGAGTACTGTGAGTGAGATGAGACACCCGCTTCCTTATATGTAAAGCAGCCCCCGTATCAGCCCCGTTAATACCGCCACAACAAAAGGCCATGATGATCCAAAAGGTCAGCATGTTCCAGGTTAGTATGTCACCTCAATGCCCGTGCATTGGCCTCCACGCGATCTCCACTAGCATTAAGCCATCCAGTGAAAGGGCTGTTTCGAAGCCATGTGAATCAAGGAGGACGATCGGCAAACACAAATCCGGCAGGTCGTGGGTTACTAGACCATGCTAAGCCATTATCTCGGCGATCGGCAGCGGGCCTCAGCAGGTCGAGATGTGCCTCATCTGCCAATTCACGGGTGACGGCAAGGGCCAGCGGTCAAAACATCAAACATGAAATAGTCCGCAGGTTCTTTTGATTGCCAAATGTCACCGTGCATGCCTCTGCTCTTCAGCTCCGGCGTGGCGGAGGGGGCTTAGAAAGCGAGGCGCCATAATTCACTTGCCTCAAGTGAACTCCGAGTACCAAATGGTGAAGGCGGAAAGCTCTACGCATATTACTTTACTTCATACTTGTACCGAGGTCAACAGAGTATACGTATGCTCTAAGGCCTACAGGGGCCTTCTCTGTGGGCTGTGGTTAATTACGTGATATTTGTTACAGGATGCTGGCATTCGAACATCAACTACACAGCTTCCAGAATTGTCGCTGATTGCTGATCGTTTCAGGGGTAATGCATGTACAGATAGCCCACGGGCAGCCTCAATTGGTCATCAACACTTATCTGACGATGCCACCGTAGATGCGGACACTGTAAGGAATCCACTTCAGCTGAAGAGGATTGGAATGGACTAATGCCAACGATAGCTTACATCGCGACTACAGAATAAATTCGCTATCCAGTTATGTCGTTGTCTCCACGCATGCTCAATGATATGGCTAATTCTGATGTTAAATTGTGTTTGCAGATATCATTCAATTGTCATCGCATCAGTGATGTGATGAGGAATACGAAAACACTCATGAGAACTAGAAGGCCGCCCATTCCAGTGCCTCGTGTAGCTCCACCCCTTCAATTCTCGCCGTTTTTACCTCTAGGTTCATATCTCGGTCTTACAAGCCATAACGTACTCAATCGCCACATTACAAACGCAAGCTATGAGGCGAGTGAGAGAGAACCTCGTAAAATACAGCGCAGAAATTCTCAGAATCATCTTGAGGCGCTTCTAGGCGTGATGACGCTCTTGGCCGCGGGCGAGATTGTGTGTTCAAGGATGGAGGTTACCACAGCGCGATCTATAGCTCTTTACGTGTGTTGAGCTTCAGGACTATCCCAAGGCAAAACGATCAGCTCATTGTTTTCTTTAGATGGTCACCAGGGAGTGGCGGAAATACTAGATTTGCCATAGCCAGATTGCAATGTACGATTAGTCGGGGCATCCAAGGTGAACCAGAAGTCATATTTAAGCCCTCGTAAGTTTGGCGGTTATGTCGAACCCCCTGGACTGACATATGTCTGTTACGTCGACTTAACCCTGCCACTGAAAACCTACTATGTTCGGTTTAGAAACGTGACATATGCATGGTATCTTTTTGTTACATACTTGCGCACTGAGACTTTGACGTGGTTTCTCACTGGCTAAAAGGCGAGACTTGGCCGTTGATTGTATGTCTAACTAGGCATCCAATTGCTTATGTTGTATCTACCTTGTGCTGATCTTCTTCTTTTACTGTGTCGGTTATTCTACAAACGAGCATGGAATCATGGTAGTTATTCTCCATGCGCCAGGATCGAATATTGATCTATATCGACGTGTGGGGAAGGTTGCAACAAAACCGGACGTCAGTAGGACTTGTAGATTTGAATTTCACATAATAAATTCATGTATTAATTTTCAAAACAATCAAGACAATGGCTTTAGAATTCTGGTTTGATAAAACTGTTCGCTAACTTGTAGCTACCCATCTAGAATACATTGTGAAAGCAGCTGGCTTGATATAATTCATGGAGCCTCTTCTTAGTCATTTGAACTCATGTTCTTTCCCTTCCTCCCTTTCCAATATTGGCAACTGATACCAAAAGCGAAAGGAAATCCGCCTACAAGCGTTAAAATAAGCCACAAAGACTTTCTGATCGCGTTCCGCGGAGTGACTCATTATAGCAACGGGCGAGGGCAATTACATCAAGTTAAAGTATGACCGCTGGCTGTTACCGGAATAACCGTTGTTGGCAATGGTCCTGGTCGTGCCGTTCGGGCCACCGGACAAGGTTTGAACGCCAGTCTGTTTGATATAATCGCACAGACCTGCAACCTTTTGGCCCGTACCGAGGAGGTAGGCAGCAAGGCCTGCAATATGAGGAGTGGCCATTGAAGTGCCCGACATCTTCTCGGTACGGCCTCCGGGTATGGTGGATAGAATCCCAACACCGGGAGCGAAGACATCAACGACTTTGCCGAAGTTGGAGAACTCAGCAATACGGTCATTCACATCAGAGGCACCAACAGTGCAGACTTTGGGCTCGGAAGCAGGAGAAGTCTGAGCAGCGTTGGCAGCGTCATTTCCGGCCGCAACAGCAAGGAAGATTCCGGCATCGACGATAGCGGCGGCGGCATCATTCATAGCTTGGGAAAAGCCACCACCAAGAGACATGCTTGCAACGATACCCTTGGGGCACTTGGACTTATTGGCGTTTTTGACAACCCACTCCATACCAGCGAGAACACCAGAGTTAGTACCAGATCCATCATTGCCGAGGACCTTGACAGCGAAGAGCTGAGTCTTCTTGGCTACTCCGTAGGTTTTTGAGCCAATCGTGCCAGCACAGTGGGTGCCGTGACCGACACCGTCGACTTTCTGACCATCACCAGCGAAGTTGGCGGCCCAAGTAGCACGACCCTCGAATTCGGGATGGGCAATAGCAATACCGGTGTCAAGAACGTAGACACAAGTGCCCTCACCAGCGGATGGATCGTAATTGTAAGTGGTACTGCCGGGCGTTTTGGAAGAAAGGCGTGAAATGCCCCATGGAGCATTTTGTTGCGTCGTAGAAACATAAATAGTTTGGTCCTTCTCCACGTAGTCAACCTGAATGCCCGTTAGTTGGAAGAGAGAGACCAAAAACAAATATGAGTTATACTAACCATAGGATTCTTGCGAATGGTTGCAAGGTCTTCATCATCCAAGGTAGCCGCAAATCCATTAAAGCTGTGGGCATACACAAAATCGGATTTAGCCTTGATGGAGCTGAGAGCAGAAGTAACAGAAGATGAAACGGTATCCTTTTTCATGCGAACAATGTATTTGTCCTGGATGTGGTTGCCACCAAGGGGAACAACCAGAGGAGCTATCTGCTCGCGCTTGTGGAAGGAAGAAGGAGGAGCGGTTATAGCCAGAGGAACGAGCGCGAGGAGAGCATAGGCATGCATTTTGACGGTTTGTTGCGGTTTCTCTATCAGCAGTGAAAAGAGAGTTGATGTGATCTGGAATCACCAGAAGATGGAGAAAAGCTGGTTTAAGAAGAAAAAGAGCAGATACGGTCTACTCGTGAATAATGAAGGAATAATTATCTGGTTGATATCTTCGCGAGGAGGTGAGTCTGGATCAGAAACGAGTATCTGGTACGGCTTGGCCCAGCGTATTTATCTTCGAAGACCAGTTGATTACCCCACTCAACTTCGAATGGGGCAGTTCCGGCACTACATCATACTTAGAATGCCCTCGTCGTCTCGATTTACAATGCGAGAATTATCTGCCCAATGGATGTAAGATCGTACATCCTTGCGTTTGAGGTCAGGGCACACCGTGGAGTGAGCGATAGGGGCTCTTTCCGGGCTTTGCATTGCAAGGGTGAAAGCCCTGATCATCTAGCTAAGCGCCCTGGGCATAAATACGAGCATTGATGGCCCGTGTTTGTTTGTATTGGGCTATTTGAAACCCATATGTGATGTGTTCCGAAGTCCATAATTCTCCCCGAATATCATGATCTGCGCTGGCATCGTCACTCTCGGGTCACAATAGCCGAGATGCAGAAGGAAAGACCATTGATCTTCATCACGCCATGACAAATGGAACGAGGATGGAGCGCAGCTGTCGGCCAGCTACTGCCCAAGCGCCAAGTTTCATCATCTAATAGACTGTTACATAATTTAGAGGGTGTTAGAGAACTGTTACAATCGGCATTGACGGCACCGATTGTCCCGATCGTTTGCCGGATCACACCTGTAATTGGCAGGCTATAAGATATATTCTTAAATTGTTTTTTATCCCTTGAGAGATGGGTTCGTAGGTCTCTCGAAGCCTGTAGCCGAAGCAGGTCCCAGGATATCAACTCGTAGCAGTTATGAGCTCCAAGCTGCTGTGAAAGGGCATGTTCTGGCATAGGAACGCCTTAATTGCCATTTTAGAAATTTACGTGTTTCCTTTGTGAGCCCATGCACTGATGTCACTCTGCTTGGTTAGGCCTCTGAGCCTGCTCCCCTCCTAAAAAGGTCGGTATTTTGATGATGAAACGCGCATTGACAACCCACACCAAGCCTTGCGAGAGAGAGAAAGGGATTCGTCGGCTTGTTATTGTCTAGAATACTCGTGACAAAATTTTCAATGTATTCCTTTAGACTGAGCGATCACCCTATTATTTTAGTTGGGCTGGCATTAACTGATCTGTGTCTTTTCTAGATCCCCTTGTCGTTGGAAAATTTCATCATGGTATCACCGGAGACGTATTCGCGTGGTTCTTTAGGGTCAGTTACCTCAAGAATAATTACCGAGGCATCGGTCCAGTTTGTCGAGACACTTCGGACATCTTCCAGATTTATACGCCCATCCACAACCTGTCTCATCTGATTTTGTATTTATTATGTTCTAAGTTGATAGTTTTAGCTAATCCCAAAATGGTGGTGGTATGACAAAACGACGCATTCGCTACCTGCCAGTTCAATTCATCGTCTCCAAGGCTGAACGCGAGTAAATTTGTGTTATTAGCCCTGTTTCTCTACTGCTTTTGGGGGAGTGACGAATGGGGATTGCTGTCTGTATGGGCCTATAAGTCTCTTCCGTCAGCTGCGTAATCCTGGTCACAATATCGAAATGCAATTGGATAAGACAGTATATGCTCCTCTTACCTACATGTAGCCAGTTCCCCTCACCTGAGAATTAGGAATTGGATATCCCTCATTCATGAACAAAGTCGCATTGCTTGTAGCCCGATACTGTTGGCAGACATGGAGGCTCTAACCCCTGGCGACATTGGGCTGATCCAACTCTGGCCCAAATCCGATGTCGCCGTCCACACCATCCTTGAGTATATCCACCCCTGCTCTCAGACATTCAAGCAAATAATCAATTTCTAAATTCATGCTTACCCTTCCGACAGTATAGTCGCCATCCACGGACTTGGTGGTCACCCAATAAAGACCTGGAGAAGCGGGAAAAGTGTCTGGCTTCGTGATTTTCTTCCCTCCACCATCCCGGAAGCTCGCATATTCACCTTTGGCTATTCATCCAAGACTACCTTTGCCAAGACGGTCTCTGAGATCGGTGATTTTGCAAGAGAACTATTAGAGCGTCTTCTCAGTGTACGAAGGAACCTTCCTGACCACGTAAGCTAGCGATCAGACTCTTCGTGTATTAGCGAGTTTAGAGAGTTAAGGATATTGCAGCGACCGCTCATCTTCATATGCCATAGCTTAGGTGGAATTATATTTAAAAAGGTGAGGAAACTATGCAACTCTCTCTTCATTTATTAATACCTATTTGATCTCCACCAGAGCTTATGCCTGGCTCATGATCATGAGTCAAGATACGGGAGCCTCCTGGCTCAAATCAAGTCGGTCATATTTCTCGGAACACCTCATCGAGGATCAGATATAGCCACTTGGGCGAAGATGCTTGGGAAAGTTTCCAATCTCTTCATTTCAGATTCTGTCCGCATTGGCTTGCTTAACGATCTGGAACCCCAGTCGCGAGTTCTTAAAGACATCGAGGATCAGTTTCTCCAAAGAACCGTCGGTCTCCGAATTTTCACTTTCTACGAAAGAGTCAAGACGAAACACATCAAATCTCTAGTATGGTCTATCATACTCTGAATATACGGGTTTCATTGGATTTCTTACTATTTATCTAGGTTGTTGAATCCGATTCTGCTATCCTCCGACTTCCAAACGAAGTTCCTCTGCCTTTAGAGGCCGACCATCGGAACATTTGCAAGTTTCTAACATCAAGTGATCCTGGATACACGCTGGTCTTGAGCTGCCTAGAAGAGCTGGTTGATCAATGTGCATCTGAACAATCCGCCCCACAGAGTAAGTCGCGAGATTCTAAAGTATTGATAAAGAGTATATTTTCGAATCTATGGTAGATGCTCTATTATCAGCGATATGTTCTAAACTGCTAACAGGTGGGATAACACAGACTCTTCGCCTATGAATTATACGAAACTTCTCCAAGAACTGAATCCGAATAATGGAGCTTTTGACCCTGTGATGAAGTACCATGCTACCCCTGATGCCGCCCCAGGGACTTGCGATTGGGTTAAGCAAGATGCTACTTTTCTCAACTGGTTTGATGCTCGCACAAGCTCTTGGCTTTGGGTTCATGGTTCTCCAGGCTCAGGCAAGTCGGTTCTAGTCAAATATGTCATCGACCTCTTGCGGCAACGAACTGAAAAAGAGCAAGCCACTAATGTTTCGGATGTTGTTTCCTACATATTCTGTGATGGGAAAGTGACTCTAGATGAGACTGCTGCTTGTCTTGTTCTGAGATCTATCCTGTCCCAGATTCTCCCGGCACAATCGGGACTTATTAAACATCTGGGAAACAAGATGGACAACGTTGATATTGTCAAATTAACGAGTCAGGAATTGACATCGAATATATCCGATGTTATGCTGTGGGCAAGCAACACTCGGTTTTGGTTAATTATTGATGCCGTCGACGAGCTTCCCGTAACCGCAGCAGAGGATTTATTGAATTCTATGTGGAGAATATCTGTCAATGACATTAGCAGACGCATCCATATTCTCATTTCTAACCGATCAGGCATTGCCTCACAGTTTTCCCATATCGCGAACTCTTTATGTCTCGACTCAGAGAAGATGCATGAGATTGTGCAACATTACATTGAACAAAAAGTCACGCAGTTCGGGCAAGAGCATTCTATCCCCTCACATGTATTGCCTGAAATACAAGCAGGTATAACAGCCCGGTCTAACACCAACTTTCTTATCGCCTCTCTGAGTTGGACCGCCTTCTATGAGGGCGTATCACTTTGGAGCCCATCTACGGTGAAGGCCAGGCTACTGGAACTCCATGAACTCGAATTCAACCTCGGACAACTCTACGCAAGTCTTCTTGCCAACGTACCAAAAGATTTCCGGCCAGTTTTGAAGAAAATATTCATGCTTCTCAGTGTTGCTCGAAGGCCACTATCTATCAACGACATTCATTTTGCTGTCTCCATTAGTGAAGAACACCGGTCTTACGAACAGGTCCAGAGCAACTTTGGTTTCAATTTCGAGAAGGTACTACGAAGATTCAGCACGCCTTTCTTATCGGTTGATTCAGTAGGCTCCGTGCAGTTCCGGCATCATTCTTTTCGAGAGTTTTTGACGCAGAAGAGGATGGATACTATGGATGAAGAGCTTATAAGGCAATTTCGCTCCTCAATTCTGGGCTGCGAGTATTTTGCGAATTGGGTTTGCTTCAAAGTTCTCACCTTCATGGACTGGAAGAAGCACAGCGGTGAGATCGTAGTTTTCAATCGAGACCAGAAAAGCGCAAATCTTCACCGGGACAGCCAATTTCTCTCCGCTAATATACCACAACTGCCTCTGTTGCTCTACGCTATTGAAAATTTTAACAGCCATTTAGAAAAGGTCCAAGATGAGCCTGAAGTTATTCAATCCGCGGCCGGTTTCTTTACGGAAGAAAATCTCAAAATTTTCTACCAACTCTATTCAAAACTCGAACTTGAATTTCGAAACCGTGGACTTCGTCTGCAACCAGACCTAGAGATCAACTGCCCTCCAATGCATCTCCTAGTCCAATTGGGAGATTTCCTAGAAATATTCAAGGCTTTTGATGGAGATTTGAATAAGATCGATGGATCAGGGTACACTCCGCTAGCCTGGGCGGTCAGAAAAAGTCGATCTCAGCTCATGAAGTTCCTACTTCTCAATCACAGAGTCGATCCAAATATTGGCCTCGCCGATAGGAGCAAGCCACTTCACCTCTCAATCGAAGATGAGAAGGCATTTCTACTACTCATTTCGTCCCCAAAGGTAGACATCAACTGCAAAGGGATGAGAGACCGTACCGTACTGCACAGTATCATTTCTCACGGCCAACCACTTGTGCATTTACTCCCGCCCCTGCTGGAAAGAGCAGATCTTGATGTAAATGCTCTGGATGTGGATGGGGTATCGCCTTTGATATACGCCCTTGGCAGAGGTGATGGATATCAGGCTGCAATGCAGCTTCTGAACCGTAGCCTAGGGGAGAAGCTTGATGTGTCTACGACTGACAGCAACGGAACAAACGCTCTAGCCCTCGCCAGTCTTCAGGGCTGGACGGAGGTGCGCAAAATTTTAGTCTCCAGAGATCGGTCCCAGATGTTCACTCTTGGACAAGATGGAATGAACATGCTTACTAGAGCGGCGTACTTTGGAAATCGGCAAGAACTAAAGGAATTGCTTTCGTCTGTACCCCGGGCCGATGTTGTACGCCTCAGTAACGAAGGCCGATTCAACCTGATGAACCTTTGTGCACAACAAGACTGGGCTGATATGCTTGAGCACCTTCGAATCAATTTTGGACTGGAAAGCCATGAACAGGACACGCGAGGACGGACGGTCCTGCACTGGGCGGCGTTCTCGGGTTGGAGCTACGCTGAGTCGGACCTTTCCAAAGTTCAACGGGGTCTGGTTAACGTTCAGGATTTTGACGGCAGTACCCCTTTGCATCTAGCAGCTGAACATCGAAACTTACGGGCCGTCGAATTCTTGCTCAAGGAGGGAGCCAACATTCTCATCCGCGACAAATATGGGCGGACTCCAGTGCACGTTGCTGCCAACTCGGGTGCAAAAGAAATCCTTGAGCTGATGCTACTTAGTCCAACACGCGAGTTTGGAAGAGACAAGCAAGGACTCTCACTTCTCCATTATATTGCAACTTGGGAATGGCCTCCAGTTTTAGCCAAATTTATCACGGAGAAACGGCCAATTATCGACGTCCGGGACAAAGATCGACGTACACCTCTACACTATGCAGCAATATACGGAAACACGATGATCGGCAAGGCGCTGATGGACGCAGGTGCCAATATTGAACTGAGAGATTGCATTGGCTTCACCCCGTTGTTTCATGCAGTCCGGCAAGGCCATGTTGCATTCGCAACGCTGCTACACTCCCGGTGTGCAAACCTATACCAACGAGATTTCTTCAACAGGACCACAGCAGATATAATTGACTTTGATGATAACCCGGAGATGATCGAACTTCTCCAGAAATTGGAAGCGCCCTTCCCAGTACAGAGGAAAAGACGATACTCGCCCCCAAGAAGGAGTCAATCTCCTTCATTGTTGACTTCTCCTATGGCGGCTTGGGCCATATGTCTTCCCCGGAGGGATACGGAAGAGAGACCTAGTGAAGAGCTTCTGTGCCCTTCCTGTCAGGAAAACGATCATGGGATCAGCAGAAGGTCGTGTGAGAATCTCCAGCTTACTGTGCTGGCACGCCATCTGGATTGTATCAGATCATATTTCCTGACGCGCAGGGATTCACCTTTCAAAATTCACCAGGGGAGGTCGGCATTTCACGTTGCGGCCTACCTTGGCGACATGTTGATTACTCGGGAGCTTTTCTCGTTTGATATGTCTGGCCATTTTGACGCGAACTCCCCAGAAGGGACACCCGCTCTGATAGCGGCCTCGTTTGGCTATTTTGAGCTTGCAAATGAACTAATTCTGCGCGGAGCAGATCCTTTCCAAGTGACAGAGAAAGGTCTCAACATGCTCCACCTCGCAGCACTGGGAGGCCATCTCCCATTAGTTGAAACACTTATCGCTAAAGGACTCAGCGTGGAAGCAAAAGTCAACAACGAAGACGGCCTTCTTGCATTGCATATGGCAGTTGATCAAAGGCAAAAGGAGGTTGTGAAGTTTCTGCTTGGATTTTACAAATCCCGACATCGGTTGGACCCTTATCAAAGCGTTGCACTGTTCTTACTTGGAAGTGGGTGTTTCTACATTGATCCTGACCAGAAGTTGATCGGTGTCAACAGAATTAGATTCCCCAAGGATAAGCTAAATCCCTTCAACGAGCCATGGGAGAAGATTGCGTCTGATTTAGCACGTTCATTTCCATTCCTATCCAATGGAAGCTCGCCATATCCTATCTTAGCTCTTATTATCCAGCGTCGCCGCCATCTTATCCAATTTGACAAGTTGGACCTTCTCTCGTTTCTGTTGACAATGAGCAGTGGCCGATGTGACAGTATAGTAATTCACCTCGTGTCAGCCGGCCTTATGCCTCATGACACGACCAGCTTACTTCAAGTTCCTATGGAAGACCACACACTCTGGAATCTTGTCGACCATGGAGCCAATCCTCTCATCGTGTTCTCGGACGGGTCCAACATACTGCATCATATGTTGCGCCTCAAGTATCTTTGGACGACATCGACATACTCTTTCAACAAGTCAATTAAAAAGCTAGTGTCTCTAGGTGTAGACGTCAACGCTCAAAATTCCGAGGGAGAAACACCTTTACTAGCACTTCTATCAGCCTCAATGACAGACAGCGATCAATACTTTAGCACTGTGGAAGGCGTAATACAGAGTGGCGCAGATCCACGGATTCCAAGAAAGGATGGCATTACAGCTTTGGACTTGGCGAGAAAAGACTTTCCATGGTCATATCCCGCTTACAGACTAATTCAACGCTCGATCAAGGACTTGGATTTAAAGTAGTTGTATACAGAGCATCCCAGATAGGATGATAGCTCCGGGGCATCAATTTAACAAATTATACAAGCTCAATGTCTGTGGTGCTTCAATATGGAGATTTTTTTTGTACATGACTCTTACATATGAAGACTTTAAGAAAATATATCGTTTACAGAGACCCTAAATCCTTACTCTTGATGGAAAACTTGGAAATCGTTTCATTAGGCAAGTAGCTGGGATATTTGTGTGTGTGCGCCTTACAGCTGCCTCGTTTACTATTTATACGGCTACATGTTTCAAATGCCTGAGACGCGTCATACGTGGCAAAAGCGTGGATGCGGAGCAAAAAAGCCTGTCAGCAATAGAATAAGACGACACTCAAATGTTCTCCACTAACCCTTGAGTACATTCGTCACTCGTTTATCCTCCCATAATAAACCTATTTTCACTTTGGTACGATATAGATTGATTGGCGACGGCATTTTCCATGGAAGAACTTTTACCGAAACCTCAGACTGATCGTCAGCCCGGATCTGAGGAATTCGGTCAGAACTCGATGCAAACGACAGAGAAGATCCCTGCAGATATCGAGGACGGAGCTGAGATCACAAAGAGACGAATTACAAACGACTATTCGTCGTATAAGTCATTAAGCACTGAGTCTGGTAAAGAAAATATTCGGCTATTACAAATACTGCCTCCAAAGGACGTTGACAATGACGATGAGGAGCTTGTCTGCGTGTTGAGCGACCCAATCGCCAAAACTGGTCGGATTGCGTACATCGCTTTATCGTACTGCTGGGGAGACATGGCGCGGCAGCGTAGCATCAGTCTCGTCCACCACAGTTTCGACCAACCTGATGATAGCATCGTCCAAGAGCCTGAAGACGGAGTCCAGCTCGTTGCTGTCAATGTGACTACTAAGAAAACATTTAATATAACAGAGTCGCTCTACCAGGCCCTAAAGAGCGTCCGAAAGTCGAAAGCTCAGATCGAGGAAAGGTTTCCTTTGTTTGATTACCAGCCCCTGTGGTAGATGCTTTGTGTATCAACCAAAGTGATATTGAAGAAAGAAACAGCCAGGTTGGGATAATGAGGAGTATATACTCCCAGGCCATGCTCGTATTTATTTGGATGGGCGAGGATGAAGATGTCGTGCGCGGGTTGCACGTCATTATGGGCCTCGTAAGGGTGATGTCCGAGAGGTATGGAGATGAATTCGACATCTTGAATCCAAAAGACGAACAACTTTGGACATTTCTCTCTTTTGGTGGATACAATTTCGGAGACGAGGACTTGGGTCCGGGGGTTGTCTCCAAGTTTTGGAACGCTTTTTCAACAATCCATACTTTCGTCGGATTTGGGTTCTTCAGGAGGCCTCATGCAACCCCCAGTTGACTTTCATCCATATTACCAACGCACAGGTTCCTTTGAGCTATATACTTGTTGCTGAGAGATGCTATAAGTTGCGGGAAACTCAGTATTTCACCGGCAAACCCACTCTTCCGGTCGCCTGGGGGTCAATACTGCGAAAACAATTGCTTCACATGAGAGATTTCCAACAGAAGAACGGCGGGAAGAGGCCACACAACAGGCAAACATGCACCTTGCTGGGAAGGCTATATAACATCTTCGAGCATACTTATACAGAGTTTGAAGCTACAGACCCACGCGACAAGCTCTACGCGCTACTCGACTTTGCCGTAGAGACCCAAAATGGTACGAAATCGAGGCAAGACCTGGCTCCAGATTACAACAAGACTGTGACCGAAGTTTTTTCCAACTTCACCGTATGGTGCATTCGATACTCGGGGAATCTTGATGTGTTGGGTCTACTTGCCAGCGGGCCTCGTCGAATCCTGCCAGATGATCTGGTCAGATTTAGGGCTCATGAATCGCCTACCCAGTCATATCTTGATGCCAGATCCCATCCTTGTTGGGCCGTTTGGCCTACAGGTGGAGGAATCTGGACTCAGGGCAGCCTAGCGAAAGAACCAGACTTTGACCTAGCTACACAGAGAGAAGTTCATCTCTTCCAACTCGCTACTCATCCGGTAATTAGACTTCCTGAAGACCTAACTCACCGACTTATAAGCCTTGGTGGCATACGGATTGGAAAGGTCAAGTCCGTTTTCCAAATGCCTCTTATATGTATACAAACTACTGTTGAGAACTCGTTCCTATCAAAAAAATGGGGAACAGAAGTATTAGAAAAAGACATGAAGACAGACCGAGCGATGCCCGCTATGGTTTTGACTCATCCCTACAATCGTGGCGTATTGAAAGGCGGTATTCCTCTTCTCTGGTCAATGATTAGTAAAAGCGAATCACCGACTATCATCATCGACGACGAAGGCGGAACAGTCAGCTCCCAAGAATGGTTAGGCAGGCAAGGAGGGAGATACAACGGAAAAGATGAGCTGATGTTTCGAGACTTTCTGGAGACTCTTCTCCTGAGCCCAGTCTACCGCGGCAAGAACTCCTTGGACCATCAAGATGATACAGTACCCGATGGTCCCTGGAGTGACAAAACCTTGGCGACGAGCATAGCAATGTGCTGGGGAGAGAACGATCCTCACTTTATGTTTCCTCCACCAAGGATTGCCGAGACCCTAAAAGGCGAACTATTTGAAAGGCCTGTCCCACAACCAAAATTATTTCCACTGCAATGCCGCGGCGTGGGTAAATGCTTTTTTATCACTGAGGATGAGCGGATGGGTTTATGTTCGCCTGACGTATGTTCCGGTGATATTATTGTTGCGCTTTTTGGGTCTCGTCTTCCTTTTGTGGTACGCCCGGTCAGGCAAGAAGCCAAATTTGAAGGAGACGATTGGCTCTTCCAAGGTTCCGAAGAATTAAAAGATAATCTATACAGATTCATGGGGGAATGCTACCTACATGAGCAAATTACGAGCTCATTCTTCAGAGACCAGGGTATGGAATCAAGGCAGATGGAAGTGTTTAATTTGTGTTAGCCACTGAAAGAACCCTTCCTTAAGTTATCACTTATATGCGACCCCACTGAAAGACTTTCCAAAACATATGTGAGACTCCACGGGGGACGAGGAGGTTCTATTTCTCCGGCCCTCTTCCCTTTCTATACTTCGACCACCACTCCACCAGGTAAATGGTGAACCTAGATCAAGGATGCGACGCATTCTCGCTCTCTCGACTGGGCCTGCTGCCAAATTATCCACGACTTACTCTTGTAACTCGGTGGGAAGTCCTCGAAGTGTTGTCACAGGGCTGGCACTAAGCGTGGCTTGCAGAAGCTGATCAATGGCCGCATCCGAGGGAGGGAGGGTGCCGTCAAACAAACGCTCGGCCGCCGTGCACCTTTCACTCATGGAATTCATACGATACAGGCTGACCTCTCTTACAGAAAATACAAGGTAAGTCCGATCCCCGACCACGGACATATCATCTTCTGCTTTTGAAACACAGTATTGTTGGAAGTCTTCTCGGATAAGATGAACTGTATGGCAAGGGTGCTGTGATAAAACAACAGATGCCCCGCCTACTCGTACAATATGTCCACTGAATGGCTCCCACTCCGGAAGATTGTTTAACCAGACCAAGAAGCCGCCGATTCCTTGGCGTTGGGCCGTAATCTCCTTCACTTCAAAATCTAGCGTCACAATCTTGATGATAGCACAAGCGAACCTTCTGAACGTTGAGTGGTTGAATCGGCCAGAAAGAACGTGCCTCCATTGGTGTGCAAAGTCCGCCAGCATCTTCTGAACCAGAGCCTTGTGTCGCTCTAAGCGATCCTGGCAGATCCCAGTACGCCGCATTTTACATTGCGATGCGCGAGGTGGTCGAAAGGCTTGGATAGAAGTCGGTGGCTTGTAAGGCTCGAAATCACAGACGGAAATAGGACGCTGACGGAGAAGACTGTGAGATAATGAAGTGTAGTGAATTTTTTTATGAAACCGGCCGGAGGAGATCGTTATCGATATCAAAAATCCATACGGTATTGATCATCAGTTTACCTCGTCTAACAAATGGGTCAACAATATCCTCTTGCTGATGCCATCCCCCAGCAAACAGTGAGTATATTGTGTCCAATGCGGATTCTATTGGCCTATTAGAATTATTCGTCAAGTGTGGGTGTCAGTTGTGGACTGGCCTTCCACTGTGCCTTGGAGAGCGTTCGAATATTGCTCCAGCATCCTGTCATCTTCGACGCTACGTTTGGCACAGCGGTAGAAATGTCCTAAGTACGTTAGCGCCGTTGTATTATAAGGAGACGGAACGCTGTACCGTACCCTACAAGCTGATGTATATATGTGCGGCCATGTCGGAGTTCGAATTGCTCTAGGGATTATAAGCGGAGGAAGGCTGGAGCCAGAGAAAATAAACAATTAATGCCACGACGCAAGACCCGCGGAGACGGAAAAGAGTTATGCCGAGAAGTTTAATGAGTGATACATATCAGCCACGACACAGACAAAACAATGTCTCACGGCCTTTCCTCTGGCTGAGTAGAAAACGTCTAACATCAGCTACTTTACATTATGTGTATACATTAGATTTCATTTAAGGTCTTTATAGGCATCACCTACCGTTTGACGGGACCAAACCACCCGACGTGTTTCCACCTTACAGTATTACTGCATTACGACATGCAATGAGATCACATTTCTCAACAATACCTACCTAAACATTCAGTGCAATTCTCCGCTTTTCAGCAGCAATGTGTCGCCCTTGGCGTTTGGTTGTTTAATGACATCAGCCACTATCACGCATACGACTTAATTAATGGACAACTTGACAAGTCTACCGCCTATTCCTCATCTTCCCTCCAAACTGTCAGCACGAGGGCTACTATTTTTTACAGTATTCTGAGAACAAGAACCTCATTGTAATCGTTGCACAGGATAAAACAAGCCAGTATAGCCAAAATCTTCGAGCCTTTCCGTGGCATCTTCTCCAATTTCTCGCTGGGGCGTGGTCTATCGAATCTCAAGAACATCTAGCTCCGCCACGTCGGCGGCTACTGCCTCCCCAACCTCGCCGTACATCAGACCGTGGGCAAAACAAGGGCCAACATAAGAATAAGCCTCATCAGCTTCGGATGGAATCCTGCGCAAGAGAACTGGAAATGAGCAGCCGCTCAAGACGCAGAGTTGATCCCCAGGCAGCATATTCAAAGGGCCAAGACCTACGCTCCCATCCGAGGTACGAAAGACGCGACCACAGAACAACCCTCTACTGACGTTTACATATATCGACATTTGAGCACGCGAGTCCACCTCCATGTACTGCGGGTCAAGGAATTGCCTGTTCGTTATGGCCTCCGGAACTTCATGACCCCAGAAAATCTGGCTCCGGCTAAAGTTGACTAATGTCTCACGCTGAGGATCATAGCCCCATCGTTGGCATAGCTTAAGAGTCCTTGTCATACTTTCGACAGTCGGACTCTTGCCAGGAGCTCTCGAAAGGACATTCAGAAAGCCTCGGCAAAGCTGGTCCACGCGGCCATAATCTTTGTATAGCTTCTCAGTCCCCGCGATTATCTGGTTTGTGCTTTCCACTCTATCCAGCGTAATGGTTCGAAAAATGAGCTGCATAGGGGGTATTGCGCTCTTCGCTTGATCAATCGCATCTGTGAGGCTTTCCATTGTAGAAATCAGATAGTTCTGGAATCCATTCACGCCTTGGTGTTGTGCCTCCGTGGGATCCCCTCCTACCCAGTCAACAGTGCCACGCATGACTCCAACCTCGTGCAACGTAAACTCGTCATCCACCCCCGTGACTCCTTCTGGGAGACCTTTGTTGGCTTCATAAATTCCAAAGTTGTCGTTGAGCTGCCTCACTACAGCAACATCCGGCTGGGCCAGTGCATCCCAGTTAGGGACCCATGAAGGAAGCTTGAGGTTTGAATGATCACCGTAACAGAGACCAGAAAACTTTAAACAAGGGTCCAACCCTCCAGATCTCATCCAAGAAGCTGCCGCTGCGCCGTACGCTTGCCGAACATCCTTGGTATAATCGGGCTCTATCGGGCTGATATTGAGGGCATAGAAAGCGAATAACTTGTCCCGGGGATCTGTGGCCAACTGGCCCGTAGTTTCGGAGAAGAGTACCAGATTTTTCTGCGAATCATCAAGTGGCTGCTGTTGCAGAACCTTACAGTGGTTGACAAGTCGCAGGGGAAGGTAGGCTTGCGAACCCATCTCAAGGTGCACCGCGAGATTCGAGCGTGGATTAGGGATTTTAACTATACCGCGACTTACTGCCATCTGTAGAGCAACCATTCCTTTCAGAGTCTCCCATTCGAGGGTCTTGTCTCCGACCTGAAACCATAGGGTGTGTGGGAGAACCATTTCCTGGATAGTCCAGCTGCGCTTCCAGTAAGGCAAATCTAGGAATCTATCCAGGCTGTTCCAGTATTTATTGTAGGCTGGCGGTAAGGGATCGGCCGCCTCCCAGTACTGTGGATATCGGCGCATCAACTCGGAGGCTTCTACCGTTCTCATATTTCCTCCGATATCGTTGAGCAACTGGAGTCCCAATTCAACTTCGTCGCTACTTGGCCCGAGCCAAGCTATTACCTCCTTTGCCTCTTTGTATATCCTATCCATCATTCTCACTTGAGCAGTCTTCTCCAGGTTATCTGTCTGGTTGATACAAATGGCATCAGCCCATACTAAACAGCTCCCATCCAGGAGCCTTGGTAGTGAAGCCTGCATAAACTGCAAGGCTAATGCGAGATTTGTAGTCGCATTGAAAATAGCATCTTCGATGATGATTTCTTTGGTGATTGATGGATCTCCCCAGACATAGGACAGAGCTGTGTACCCAATTGCCTGGCTGTCCAACGAGGCATGAAGGATTTTGCACTGCACCCGCCCGCCCTCGTCCAGCGTTGGCAGGATATCGATGAGGCGGATTTCGCTTGTATTTGTATTGAGACTTTGGTAAATTGAGCTGGAGAAGGTCTTCCGAGACATGTCGATGGTACAGCTCTCTTCGTGATATATTGAGAAAATGTGATGTTTTCCTATGTAGGTAGTTGAGCGAAAATAATATTGCCTTGCTTCCAGGGGTGGCATTATTTCGTAAGCTGACAAGAGGGTACCCATTATACGCAGCGAGTTGCTGATGAGCTAATTGCAAACCTGGCAGATCTCCATCTCATCGGAACAAACTGAACAACATTTCTTTCAATGAGGCAATATTAATTTGTCACGGCGCGCAGCGAGCCATGGTTCTAATAAACTAGAAATTGAAAATCTCTCCGCATCGAACAAAAGCATCACCCACCATTGTACTGCACTTCCCCAGAAGATGTTATAAGAGACAACATAACTTATTCAGATAGAGCTATAGATATAAATATAGTAATCTTTAGCTGGGGAAGATTTAACCCTATATCTCTCGCAACATTAGACAGGAGGCTACCTAGAAGCTGGCTTTACGAGAACCTCAGGCATAAACATGAACACTCAAGGTGTTTGCCTGGGGCATCCAGGTCTTGATATATTACCTATATGGTCTTCCGCCAGCGTCCTAGGTACTAGGCAGCCACTGTACCGTCTCTCCAATAATGGAACCTAGGTATTTCAAGCAAGTACATAGGTCTATGAAGGCAAAAAAATGCAAAATGAAGAAAATTAATGGAAAGGGGAGGATTCGAACCCCCATTTCTATCAAACAGTGCCCAGCCATAAACCCAGGAGAATCTGAGCGTATGACTGTACAAGCTAACAGCGTCATTACAATTAGACCACCTTTCCGAGTTACTTTGCCTTCTCATGTTTTAGTATATAAGGTGCATTGGCTCTGTACACGCAGACACTGCTCGCAAAGGTCAAACTATTTGGCCTAGGTGCTACATCAAACTTTTTACAGTGAGTAAGTTTCTTACTCCTGGGTTAGAGTACAACCGCCCGAGATATACAATATATAAAGGCATTCTCCTGCCAGTAGGGCTCTCGAACACGCCCGGTTTAACTTGACCCTTATTAATAAAGTCTAGATGTTATGTTAAACAGCAATAATCCTTATAGGGACTTATATAAAGGGAAGAGATACCCCTACCTAGTGACTTAGAAGTAACTATTAATAATATATTACTGTTATACTAATAACTACTTCTATTATTATTGTGGCCTATATAGTAAAGTTAAATATAAACACCTATAGAGTCCCTATTATTCTAACGCCCACTTGCTTAGGTAGCTTTAGTAAACCATCGAATCTTTCGAGACAAATTGATATCTTAGGTGGATGTTTTGGGGTTGGTTGCCTGAGAAGCGGATATAGATAGAACTTAGTGAAAGCTACTGAACACGAAGCGGTTACTGCTGAGTATGAAAATTAAAGATGCCTTACTTCTCTACACAAGTCACTTTGCTAGGCTGCTAGACAACGGCCTATCTCTCTCCTTTTAGCAAGTTCCTGGAGCATACGTGAAAGCAACTAAGATAGGCTGATGCCTGGGAGGTAGATACCTTAGCAATGATCCTTGTAAAGGGACACGTGTACAGGGGAGAGATACCCCTAGTTACTTAGAAGCAGCCACTCTACGTTAGATTTTGTAGCTTTTATTGAATTCTTAGGCATCCCGAATGCATGTCAGCACCAACAATACTCGGCGGGGCAATCAATGCAACAGGTTTCTGCCTTATTTATTACTGCATACAATGAGCATAACATCTACCAACAACCTGTTGGTTTCTCACCCTGGCTAGAGCAGCCATGCAGCATAAATGAGTCACAGTATAAGTATCTGCTGAGTCGACTGTCTCTTCCGGTTCCTTCAGGTCATAACTCTTTGCATGATCTTCCTTGCCTACCTTTACTCGCATTCCACCTGAGATTTATCGAAGCCTTTCATACCAAACCACCCTCACTATGCTCTGTACTATCTGCCGTGAAGGTCTTACGGGCATCTGGGACCCCTCCCAGACGAAGCGAGTATGCGGGATCAGAGAGTTTAATGAGAATTTCCTTGGAAATGACAGCAAGATTCGCATCCCTCTACCTACTGCGTTGGGTGATGCAAATCAGCACCCATCGCAATACACGTTTGGTCACCACAGTCAGCTTTAGAGTCCTACAACCGGTCTATCGCTCAAGGTTGCATCTTGTGTTGTAAGTCTGAGCATGGGAGCCAGGACATTGATCAAACTTTTATGGGATACTTCTCCTTGTTTACTATCTACTTTGGGGAAAACAATCCTATGATGGGCATATTCAAGCCTGGGACATACAAAGGTGGCCTATCTTTGACGGTGTACAACGGTATTTGATCTTCTTACCCGCGCATTCAGCCTGAGTATTTAACAAAACTGTAGCCTCAACCCGAGACTTTAGTCTCGAACTCAGCGGATCAACTGGGGATACGGCTACATTAGCTCTCGTCCAGAGATGGGTAAATACTTGTGTTCAATCTCATCAACAATGCAGTCAGATGACTCAGTTCATACCACAATATCTTCTCCAGTTGGATGAGGCCAATGGATTATTTCACCTTGTATCGGCCGACCAAATCGATCCTCAATCCCAAGCCAGTGTGTCCTACTGTACACTTAGTCATTGTTATAGGTTGGAAGAGAACAGTCTGCGACTCACGACGTCTACACTAGAGACTCTTTCTCGTCCACAAAGTCTTTCAACCCTTCCATTGACTTACAGGGATGCCTTTACTGTGGTTGCACGTTTGGGTCTTCGCCATCTATGGATCGAACACCTCTGTATTCCTCAAGACAGGCTGCAATCACAATCTCATGAAGATGCGAAGAGGGTCTTTTCAAATTGCTTCTGCGGAATTGGTGCCATGGGATCAGCTGTGCCTTCCTCTGGCTTATTCGTCGAGCGCAAATCAGAGCTCGTTGTGCCTACCATATTACAGGTACAACTTGACGCGGAAGGGACCAAATACTTGGTGAAACTCGATAATCCAAATCTGAAAAACTTCCGAGATGAGCCTTTGGTTAAAAGTGCAAAGGGGCTGCGAGAACGTCTCTTGACGCCTAGAATGGTTCATTTTGCAAGTTCGCTTGTATACTGGGAGTGTCATGGTTCTCAATGCAGTGAGATATCCCCAGAGAACATGGTGCTCCTACCAAAGTCATATCAAGGTTTAGTACAGGGGAGCAACAAAGATGTTGACTTGCTGTTGCCGCAACCAGCTTAGAAACCAATTGTCATGGTCCTACCACTGTACTGGGCAACTGCTGACCCTCAAGCATACATTCTGGAGCGGTGGTTCAACCTTTTACGCACGTCTACTCAATGTAAGGCGACAGCACCAGAGGAGAGGCTAAATTGTGTTAACAGTGCTGTCGTAGGTACAAAAGCTCAACTTCAGGGATATGGATGTGATGATACATAACTTGCTGGGATATGGAAGGCCACATTGCCTAAGGCCCTCGTCTGGACCGTGGATGATGTTGCAGATCGACGGCCTACAGAGTCTCAAGGCCCTTCATGGAGTTGGGCTGCCGTCAACGGTGTCATTCAATATGACAACCGGAAGATGGAGGGAATTGTAGATAGCGAGCTCTGTGAACTCATTGATGCCAACTGCACTACGAATGAGATGAATTCAGTTATATCTGGTAGACTCACTCTGAAGGGGAAGTTACTGACTGCGAAGCTGGGCTATGACGACTACAACAATTATGGCCTACCTCAATATGTTCTCACAGCTAGATATGGTACCCAGTTGAACGTCTTGGAGCTAGAAGACGGTAACTCAGGCGGCTGTCTTGTCAAGGCACCGGAGGATGCCGGTCACCTATACGAGTGGTATGTTCGCTTTGATACCGAATAGGATATGAAGAAGCACACTCAGACTGTTTTGCTCCCGATCTGTTTGACTCCGACCTTGAACCAGGCCTGTGAAGTTTACATGTACGGGGTGGCTCTTTTCAAGCTTGATAGTGGATTCTACACACGTTGTGGAATGTGGCAAATTTTGATGCCGTCTGAACAGGAAGCAAGGGGAGCTCTCCAGGTCTTGCCAGAATCTGAAATCACGATTATATAAGAGGGAAGATTACAATCAGAGTCTACATTCCTAGACATTAGGCTAAGTCTATTATTCTAATATATTCATCATGCTTAAGGTCAAAGATCTTGAATGAATAGCAGTATATTCATTGATAGCTGCTTTAGCTGGGGAGAACGGAGGCGTTACAGTTTGTTAGACTACGCACCAAATCATAATATTCGTATTCCTGCATGTTTAGTTGATTAGCATCTTATGTAGCGTGATTTGAAAGTTTCATATTTTATCTGAAAATATATTTCTAGCCATAAGCAATTATCAAGTGGCATGTGGCATGTGGCAAAGAGAGGGTAGTGCTTGGTTGATGAGAGAAAGGTATATGGTCAAGCATAGAGTACCTGTAGTTACTCGCCAGTATTGACTTCTTTACATATGATGATATCTAACGAATTCTAAGGTGTACAGGATTCATCAAGCCAGCGTCTAAATAGACGATTCGCAGACAACTACAAATGAAAGACAAAAAAATCCAGCCGAAGCCCTCCAGGACGCCTTGCCTGCGGTGACGCGGATGGTGACGGTCCGCAATGGGCTGCCGGCTCAAAGGCAACCTGCTGGACCCCTGCAAGCCCGGCAATAGAGCGCCAGAAAACAGGCCATAGTCCAGGGGCAACCCCGCTGGGCCGTCGGATAACTTGGGCAAGCTCCAGTGGGTACAGTTCCCTTAGCCCGCCGAGCCGTCCAGTATAAATGGGCAAACTAACCTCCAGCCCGCAGATCAAGGCGTTCTGGCAGAAAGCGTATTGGTGGCTGCCTTGCCGTATCACCATCAGCACACAGCGATGGAGCCTGCAGCACCAATGGCTCCCTCCCGAGGGCACCGTCTCTCAGGCGTCCAGCTCAGGCGTCCAACAGCCAGTAAAACGTGAGGTGGCTTGTCAGCCTCACTCCCTACCCTCGACCAACGAAGCTCTTGCGTACCTACTTGCGTGTCGATTGCCCCTCCTCCACCTTCACCAAACGTCTTCAACACATCGTCCGGCACCGTGTTTCCATCTCATCCGGCCGACTGCGCGGTGTTATCCGCTTGCCGCATGCCCCAAACAAGTTGTTGAAATCCGTCGTCTCCATGGCTACAGCCCACGTCATCCGACCTGAGATCGAGGACGACTGGCAGGACTTGGACAGCAACCTGTCAGTCCGATCGCTGCCCACCTCCGACGACGAGTTCAGTGAAGATGAAGCGAGCATCGTGAAAGTCGGCTCCCGAGCACCCCCGCCCACAGCAGCAGATACACCAACAACTACATCATCACTTCATCCAGATGCAGTCGTCCCCGGAAAATCGAATGTGACCGTTACCGCTACCCACAGCGCTAATGACACCTCCACAATCGACCTGCCGCTTCGACCTGCCACACTCGGGCTAGGCACTTCCCCATTGCCAACGAGCCAATACCCGCTTTCTCTGTCTCAGGACAGTGATGTCTTTGGAAGAAGAGAAGAGCCGACAGGCCCCGACGACCAAGACGACCAAGGAGATGCCCGATCCGAATCCTCCGAGGGCACAGTTCGAGATCCATCCGAAAACCCTGTCGAGCATCATGCGGTCCTCGAGAATCTGGCCGTGCTCGTCAAAGAGCTAAGGGAGGAGTTGCAGCAGACCATCATCGGCCTTCCATCGTTCAATGTCCCGATAGTGTGTAAAATCCAGGACGCATTGCACGTCCTCTCCGATCACTTCGACGACTTGGAACCTATCCTCGCCGCATACTCCAAACACTGGACGAGACATGGCCAGGCCCTGGCTGCAGATCAGATTCCTTTGCACACCGGGCTGATGAGTTGGATGGATAGCCTCGAGCCCTGCATGATCGATCTTCAAGGCGAGGTGCGAGCGCAGGCCGAGCTTGCTCATGACAGTTCAGAGAATAACGCGACCACACCAGCCGTCGCCGCCGCATTTGTTGACTACCTGGTTGCACTTGAGGACCTCTCTGAAACCCTGACTGAATTTCTCCCCATTATGAAACTGTATGTGCTGTCCTGCCATTGTCGTAACTCCCCCAACTGTTTCTAATGCTCGTGCCAGTGATTTCTCCGAGTTCCAGACCAAGTTCATGATCTTTCCCGAGTGCGATTCTGAGTCGAACAATGTCGAGAGCCGTCGTCAGGATCCTCGCCCGGAGATTATTAACATCCGCCGAGAACTGTACGCTCTCAAAGACCAGCTGCAGGCCACGTCTACCCTCGTCAATCCCATCTTTAACGGTAACCTCGACTCCTTTAAGAGAAAAAATGGAAATGACGCTCTCAGAGCCATGGAGACCCTCGATACTCTGAACGCCGTCATCTCGACCAGCCTGACCAACACCGGCTCGGACTGGATCGAGTCGTCCATCAGTCCCAATGCGCAGGATGCTCAGATTTCCTACCCAGCGTTCGCCTCACTCAGCCCGGACATACTCCGTGATGTTGCTAGCCACTTGGTCCAGTTCCGGGAGGAGCTTGACTACGACGATGATCCCGAGATTGAGCGCGAATTCGGCAAGGACGCGATCCGCAAGCATCAGATATTTAAGCTTGCCGAGGATGGACTTCTGACGACATTGCTTGCCACGCTGGACTTTCTCCAGTGCCTGCTGATGGGAGAATCATTGGATTGAGTGGCAGTAGCGGGACCAGCAACGTTTCATGATTATTTGGGCGGTTCAATTTATCCGATGTGTGGTCTGAGAAGAAAGGCGAGAAACGAGGCAAGGGGTGGGAATGCGAAAGGTCGGACTTCACGTTTCTAATTGTCAAGCGGACACGGCATCGAGTTTGATCACAATTTGTTCTAATATTTGGATTTGGCATTACTACACAGAAAGTCAATGATTGAACAAAGCAAAAACGCTCTCTTTACGATTCATTTTTGGCTTCTCAAGACTATGCTAATTACAGCAGCATTTGGACCCCATATTTGACCCAAAACTCACATTTTTCCTTGAGCTCAGGAGGGATCTCCTCCATCTCGGTCTTCCCCTTCGTACCGAACACGATCCGCCGAGGCGATCCCGTCTCCCAGTTGCGCCACTCTGCTGTCCCGGGATAGCGATACTTATTCGGGTCCAGCGACCGAATGAAGCTCGTCCAGTAACCCTGCATGATCGGCGAGGCCATCTCGTTGATACCTCCCGGCTTGTAGCTCTCGGGCGCGCCCTCTTTGCCGTACTGGGTCCCCAGCAGAGCGTCCGTCTCGACGGTATGCGGGACGCCTAGTCCCTCTCTCATGAGGGCTGGGTCCTCTACATTCCAGAGATACGAGTACGATGCGGACGAGCCCAGCGCCCTAAGCTGCGACGACATGAACAGCGCCGGGCACATGAACCTGATGTCTCCGTACACGTCGCTCAGCTGCCTCCAGTAGCACCCCGCATTCGGGCATGTGTTGTTGCTGTTCGGGTAGAGCCTGTTGACCTCGCCAAACATGTCTGGCGTAATGGTCGGGTACTGGTTCGCGATCCAGAGGTTGCTGTCGACCAGGCTCGCCGTGGTCCTCTCGGTGAAGTCGGTGCCGCCGTTCTTGTCGTCCCCGATAATGGTGGGTACCTTGATCACCCTGCCCTCCGAAAAGGCGCGGTAGGGGTAGTCGGGGATGAACTCGTTATCGAGCACGGGCAGCCACTGGTACAGGGGCGGCTTAGCGGCCCAGGGCAAGGGCAAGTTGTACGTGTTGACCTTTTGGATCTCCACGGCCGTCTTGTTCCGCAGGCAGGCCAGGCTGTCCTTGACGGTGCACCCCAGGCGGATGGCGAGGTTGTTGTACTGGTACCGGGACTCGTCGATGGTGAGGATGGTGGCGTACGAGGCGGAGGCGAGAGTCGCACCGTGGAAGAGGCCGCGGTCGGTGCCGTTGTCGGCCATCATGTGAAAGCTCACGCTGGCGGCGCCCGCGCTGCTGCCGACCAGGACGACGTGGTCCTTATTGCCGCCGAACTTGTGGATGTGGTGCTGTACCCACTCGAGGACCTTGCGCTGGTCCCGGAGCCCGTTGTTGGCCGTGATGCTGTCTCCGTTGGTGAGGAAGCCCCAGAGGCCGACCCGGTAGTTGAAGTTGACGACCACCATGTCGTACTGGGCCGCGGCGATCAGGCCGGAGCTGTTGAAGCGCGGTCTGGTGTTGGCGTTGAAGGCCCCGCCCTGGATCCAAACCATCACGGGAAGCTTCGACGTTTCCGTGGCGTTGGAAGGGGCCATGACGTCAAGGTAGAGGCAGTCTTCGGATGTTTCCTTGTAGTAAGGGTCCTGGCCGGTGCGGAGGCACACAGGGCCGTACTAAAAGCATGGCTCTCATCAGTCCGTGGGGTTTCTCTTTTGGGTGGGATAAGGTGAACTTACGTGGTGTGCATCTTGTACGCCTTGGACGACTGGAGGGTCCTGGGGAGGACGGAATCTCAAGTCTCCGATCGGGGGAGCTGCGTACTGGATTCCGAGCCATTGGGTGAGCCCATTTTGAAGCTCTTGCCCGCGGTACTGTCTGTATGAGAGATCGACGATCTGCGGGACGGCCGTGGCCGAAGTGGCAAGGAGACAGACGGCGAGGAGATATTTGAGGATGGGAAGCATATTTGCGAGAACTGGCATGGAAGGATATGAGTATGTGCAGAGCCTCCACAGGTCTTGAGATGGAGGAGGGCAAAGCAAGAAAGCGCGCATACGATATATAAATACGTCCCATGCTTGTTTCTTATTCCGTTCGCCACAGCCGGATCGGAGTTTCACACCATCTCATTAGCACGCATGCACTGCACTCGCTGCACGGACAACGTCGTCCCAAGTCATCTCCTAGGCTTGTGTACATTCCAGATATATGGTCAGTAAGTTTGACCTCGGACCATCTGCTTACATGAGAGAGGGACCAGGCACGGCGGTATTTAAGTTTAGAAAGAAAGTCCGACCCCTCAGCTCATACGAGGTAATGCATGATAGAATGACACAGCCCCCTTCGTTTTCCCAACAGCCGACGGTGTTTCTACCTCAACACCGCTCTTTGTCTAGTTAAATGTCTATCTTTTAGTCCGACTATTTGAAGATACGGGCGGGTGTCTTATATGTCAGACCCGGGATGGTTTCCCATTCAATAATAATGTCAGGTATATGATATATCAATACACATTGCCTCATTTTATGGGGTTAAATTAACCCTTGCAGCTCAGAAACAATACGAAAAAGAACAAAGAGGTGAAATGACGGCAAGAACGGCTCAATAAATCCATGACTATAGCAATTCATATATACAAGAGGTCCTAGAGCTGAGACATGCTTAAGCGTAGGCGTCGATCAATTGTTCGTATTTTTTCGCGAGACATTGAGGCGAGAAAAATCCTTTCCCGATACTCCTATTAGACATTAGGCAGGGAGGAACCGTGGCTAGAAACGGATGTGTTGACTACGAGAGGTCCGTCCCGATCTACCTTCACTCTAAGCGTCATCCTCACTCACACTTTCATCTCATCTCATCTCATCTCGTTTCACCTCCTTTTTACATTCAATTCACTCGCCGTGAGGCCTCCAAAAAAAAAAAAAAAATTCTCTTTATTCCTCTTACCCAACGCCTAATGTAGAGACTAGCAATATATATTTTCAATATCACTAATCATGTAGAGAACACAGTTCTCTTATCGTTGTGCAACCCTCCATCCTGCGCTGTGACCCGGTAGTGGGGCTCGAAATGTCGACCTCCGATGGCGCAATTGACCTCCAGCTCTTATCATTTGCTCACCACCATGGATTCTGGACTTAGGCCCAGTCCTTCCCATTCCCCAGAGACACCAGAAACAGAGCATCTACAACCCCAGACTCATGGCCTGACCCCGCCCAACGGCTAGCATTCCATCTCTACCCCAGCAGAGAGGGAGGCAGGCGGTCGGCCACCTCCGGCAGGCAAAAACGGCATCATGACCGTTCAACACCACGATGGCATCATCCCCACGGAGCACGATGCCCTGCTCCCACGCCCGCTTCAGCCTCCAGCCGGCGACTCGGAGCCCGGTGTGCTCGCGCAGGATGACCCCTTTGCCAGCGGCGACGTCGTCACCGCCGAGGAGCACCGCAGCTTCCAGCGCGGCCTCGAGCAGCGCCATCTCTCCATGATAGGCATCGCCGGCGCCATTGGCACGGGTCTCTTCCTCGGGCTCGGCGGCGCGGTCCAGACCGGCGGTCCTCTGGGCGCCCTCCTCGGCTACGGCGTCATCGGCCTCGTCGTCTGCGCCGTACAGTTCGCCCTGGGCGAGGTCGCCGCCCTGCTCCCCGTGACCGGCTCCTACGTCCGCCACGCCGAGTTCCTCGTCGATCCCGCCTGGGGCGTCGCCCTCGGCTACAACCTCGTCTACGGCAACATCCTCTCCATCCCCTCCGAGATCACCGCCATCTGCGTGCTCTTCCGCTTCTGGTGGCCCGACGTCGACCCGACCCCCATCATCCTCGTCTTCATCCTCCTCACCCTCGCCGTCGGCCTCGCCCGCATCCACGTCTTCGGCGAGGTCGAGTACCTCTTCGCCTGGCTCAAGGTCCTCCTCATCGTCTTCCTCATCGTCCTCGGCCTCCTCATCGCCCTAGGCGCCATCCCGGGAACCCCCGCCCTCGGCTTCCGCTACTGGCGCGACCCGGGCCCCTTCGTCGAGCACATCTTCCCAGGAACCCTAGGCAACTTCCTCGGCTTCTGGCAGGCCCTCGCCGGCGCTGTCTTCTCCTTCGCGGGCGTCGAGTCCATCGCCATGGCCGCCGCCGAGACCAGGGACCCCCGCTCCGCCATCCCCGCCGCCTGCAAGCGCGTCTTCCTCCGCATCTTCCTCTTCTACATGCTCGCCATCCTCGTCGTCGGCATGCTCGTCGCCAGCAACGACCCCCGCCTCGCCAACGGCCCCGCCGGTGACGCCGCCCAGTCCCCCTTCGTCATCGCCGCCTCCGCCGCGGGCATCCCCTTCATCCCTCGGTCGTCAACGCCGTCGTCATCACATCGGCCTGGTCCGCCTCCAACCAGAGCCTCCTCTCCGGCTCCCGCGTCCTCTACGGCCTCGCCCTCAAGGGCCAGGCGCCCCGCGTCTTCCTCCGCACCACGAGCTGGGGCTCCCCCTACGCCTGCGTCCTCCTCTTCGGCGCATTCATGCTCCTCAGCTTCCTCAGCCTCTCCAGCGGCGCCCTCACCGTCTTCTGGTGGTTCGTCGACCTCACCGCCGCGGGGATCCTCGTCTCCTGGTCCTCCATCCTGTACAACCACATCCGCCTGCGAAGCGCCATGCGCGTCCAGGGGATCCCCGAGTCCCGGCTCCCCTGGCACAACAAGCACACAGGTAACGTCCGGACTCACAACTTCCCCCAAAACCAAGGAAATGCGGCCTGAAGCTAACAGCATTGTCTCTCGCCCAGTGTACACCTCACGCGCAGCTCTGTGCATGTGCATCCTCATCCTGTTCACCAGCGGCTTCTCGACATACATCAAGGGGCACTGGGACACGAGCGTCTTCGTCTCATCGTATCTGTAAGTGCACACCTCGCCCCCCGCCCTGTCCGCCAAATGTCTTTGGGCAGATCGAACCCCTGACTCAGTTCACTATGCTGACGTTTTTCCTCTCCCGCAGGGATATTCCATTGGTTTTGTCCGTCTTCCTGATATGGAAGTTCTGGAAGAAGACTAAACCAATACCTCTTCACAAAATTCCCCTGCTTGAAGTCTTAGACCAGATCGATGAGAGCAGCGAGTAGCAAGCTAAAAGAAAAGCACAGGAAAGAAACTGCAATTTACGTTGAGACTTGGGATAGACATAGACCCAATATAGAGGGAAACATAGATCACATTAGACACAAATTTGGATCAAAATTGGAAAACAAAACAGCTAGAGTTTTTATCCTTCTTGGATTGACTAGTCGCGTATACCGACAAAGCTATGCTGCTGTAGTCTATATATGCCTCGATGAAAAGAACGGACGTATTGTCCAGGCCCAGGCGAGAGCCCTCAAGGCCTCCTTGGCTACTCCAACTGTCCGGACCCCAGGGGTAAATAAATGTTGCTATGACTATAAATTATCGAAAAGATCACTTCCCAGCGCCACGCAATGCTAAGCTAGCTAGACAGGCTACAATAACCAAATATTCCGTCCCGACTTATTCTCCGATCCACGCGAATGCCCAATATCAATCCTCGTGTTCGTTGGTATACAGACAAAGAAAAACAAGGGTGTATGGTACAGCGCCAAGTGTGGTGGGTAGGTATGCTAAAAGGAAAAAGAAAAGGCTGCAAATTTTCAACGTTTTTGTTCTTGCAAATAAGATAGGGATACTCTCCCAGGGCCAGAATGCATATATAGTCAGGGACTGGTAGACTCCAGAAGAATCCCTCCCCAGAGGATATATATTAAGGGACAACACCGTGACGCCATTGGTCGACTCGGCTCATTGACGATGTGTTCATTGGGAGTTGCGATTGCATAGGTAGTTGATGCATGCTGTTATGGGCATATGGATTCATCGTCATCCGGTTGAGATTACCCATACTGTTCATTCCGTTCATGCCACCGTATGGGTTGTTGTGTACGTATCCGGGCTGCTGTCCGGGCATTCCGTAGGAGCTGAGTCCCATGACAGATCTGTGTTGGGTGTTGCCAGAGTATGTCTGCCCGAGGGCGGGAGTGGACATGGCACCCTGAAGGCCAAGCCCAGTGTTGCCACCGCCATGTCCGTCATTATAAACGCCGCCACGGTAACCACCGATAGTAGGTGCTGCCATAGATGTGGGCATCTGCCGTCGCATTGCCGCAAGCTTGGCCTCACGATCGCGGGCAATGATTGCTTCCTGGTCCATCTTGAGCTTTTCGAGCCTGGCCGGGTTCTCTTCCTTCTTGGGATGTGCAGACAACATATCGGCCATGCTTAAGCGGCGATTGACGGTCGGCTCAGACGGGCCAACGAGCGCATTGTGGCTCATTTCGATTTCGCGCGCTCTGCGTTCGGCTTGAAGGCGGCGTCTGCGCTCACCCAGAGTCTCCTCCTCCGGGTTCGCCGCAGGCTCACTATTCTCCTTCGTCTTGCCATCGGCCGTGCCGGGTTTCGTTGCCTCCTCCAGATCACCAAACTGGCTCAGAAGCTCTGCTGAAAAGGCACTGCTAACGGGTCGGGCCTTGGGGAGCTCCTTGGCTCCCAGGCGACGCTTCCTCTCTCCCAAAGTCTCGCCTTCAATCTCCTCCTCTGTAGGTTCCTGCTCAGACACACTTCCTGGTGACTGAGGTTGTACCCGCAAATAAGGACTGGTGAGGTGAGCGGTTAGGGTTGCAACACTCTGGCGCTTGGGGAGTGCCATGGGAATCGCATCGTTCCCTTGCAAACGTGCCCGCCTTCGGCTAAGAGGCTCATTATCTTCAATATCACGGCGTTCCAATAATCCGATGGGACGTTCGAGGTCAGCCATATTTTTAGCACCTTGATGTTTCGCAGCAATGATGGCGAGAGGGACGTCCTCGTCATCGGAGCCATTTTCGTTATGATGAGCACCTGGATCCTCCCAGGCAAGATTGACACGCTTCTTGTTTCGATTCTTGCGCTCGACCTCGGCCACGGCATCCATCTCGAGCAAGGTGGCATGCATGCCATCCTGGAACTTTTGGCTGATGGGCTGGGTTCGCTGTTTCTGTTGCTGTTTGCGTAGCTGAAGTTCGGCGAGCAGCGTTGTTGGAGGGCCAGCAGGCTGGTCATCCTCGCTCTCTTCCTCCTCTTCTACGTCCTCACCCTCCAGGTCCTCGTCCTCGGGGTGGTCTTCCCCATGACTGCTTGCAAGTCCTGCCGTCTCGAGAGCATCAGTGTCACTATTAACTTCGCCCATCGAGGACTTGCTGTCGATCTTTGTTTCGCTTTGGTTGCGCTTGAACCAAAGGAAGGAAGCCCTCTTCTTGGGCTCCTTCTGTGGAGATGGGGGTGCTAGAGAATTCGATGTGGCCTTGGGCTTCGTCTTCTTCTCCTTGCCGTACACCTCTGACCCAAGAGGGCCCGCGAATGTATGGTTAGTAAAAGCATTGACGGGAGCGTTCATGGAGGCGTCAAGCATGCTATCAAGAGTGGCCATGGCCGAGCCGTCCTTAACTTCCATCTTTGGTGATGTGGAAGGCAAATCGAAGAAGGCACTCGCTCGCAGTTGAGGCGGGAGCTTGTCGAGCCGAGATTTCCGATTCTCTGCTTTATTTCGCCCAATCTTCTGCGGTCGACGCAGATGCTGCGAGTCCGGCTCTGCGGGCATCGGTTCCTCCACTTGCTCAATTTCCTTGGCATCGATCAAGCCTGCGCTCGACGTAAGAGCGATGAAAGATTCCCTGTTACCAGCAAGAGGATCTGGCAACCAGGAGTCTCTTATAGGAGGCTCCTGGCGACCCGCTGCTTCTGGGTCGTTTAACTCCTCATAGTTATAATTGGGGTCCAGCATAGCACTCAGGACCTGTGATCGTCGATTGTCTCGATCAGCCACTTTGGGCTTGTTGGACAGCTTCGGTGGAAGCTTAAGCATCGCGGGAACCCGTGCTGGGTAGAATAACATTTGTTGGCCCGATTCAGGATCAAGATAGGACTGCGGCCGAGCCCGTTCAGGACGGCGCTGACGAGGTACCGGCTCCATCTCTTCCTCGCCCAAGGGAATGTCCTCCATGATCGTCTGGTCCTCCAGATGATGGCCACGATCAAACGTGCCATCCTCTACGCAATGCACACCATCAAAATCGGCAAAGGCGTCTCCGACTTGCTGGAAGGTGCTGTAGGAGTGTGCGCTGCCTGGTCGCTCGGGCTCATCAACAGGCCGGTGTTTCTGGTCTTCTGGGTGTGTAAGGCCCAGATCTAAGTTGGGCTCGCTCATCTCCAACTCCAGTGACGATTCCAGGATACGGCTGGCACGGTTATTGGGCGCTTCGTTGGGCTCGGAGTGCTTGATTTCGTCGAGGGTTTCGGTTTCGATCGGAGGGGCAGCATCGGCGGCATCGAGGGCATCCTTAGTTAACGATATAGGTTCGGATTCGGAGATCTCAGCCAGAGACATCTTGGCAGAGCGAACACTTCGGACGGAGGTCTTGCCCGGTCCGTGACGAGAGAGAGGAGGCTCGACATCGATCTCCGGGCGGCCAGCCGAGTTCTTGGACCCAGATCGAAGCCGGCCAGTCAGGGAGTGGCTAGGAGACATGACGAATCCTGCAGGAGAATAGCCACCTTGCCGTGCGGCTATGTTCGTAGTGAGAATAGATGATGCGCTGGAGAGATGGCGGTGCAAGGGAGGGACGGGTGGCACATTGGCAAAATGGTCGTCGTTGGATGTCCTGATACTGGCAGCACGTACGGACGATCGACGGCTGTCACTTCGCTTCAATTCGCCATGCAACTCGCGGATCGCATCGCCAATCGAGCTGGTGCCGGTCGAGAGTCTCTCTGCAGTGGCCTCGAGTCGGGCGATGTTCCCAATAGGAGCACCAGAGCGGATGGACGGATCCGGCAAGGGAGTCGTAGGACTGAGGGAGAGGGGGCTGGAAGCCGAGACAGGAACGGCGATAGGCTTTGGCTGTGCTATTCTGGTGTTGGGAAGAATGCTGCTCACGCAGAGGGGAGGAGATTCAGACAGCACGGAGGGGACACTGCTGTTTGTTGGCGTCGCATTACCGTTGTCAGGGGCTGATAGTGCTTCCGTATCTAGGCCCTGGCTCTGTGGCTTGACCCTGGCACCGGGTCGCTGGAGCGAAGTGGCGGAAATGAATTCCTCGCCAGTGCCGCGGCGGCCTAGAAGGTTTTTAGTCTTCTCGTGTTCGAGGATAGCGGTCTGCAAAGTCAATCCGGAGGGTCCCTGGCGCAGTGCGGGCTTCTGCATCGCGGTGCCAGACGTGGGAGACGAGGTGGCCGACAGTGTGGCTGTTGTCGGGGGAGTGATGGCCGGGATCTGCCCATCGGTCTTGGGGCTGCTGCTCCTGCTGCTGTCGCTGGCGCTGGCGACTTTTCCAGAACACGCTGGCTCGGCTGCCGCCATTGTTTTGGGTGGTTATTTTGGGCCGCAAGCCACCCTTCCACTCGCTGAAGACTGTTGCTAATTGGCAGTGAATATCCACCCAGCAGGCTTTTGGAATTTTGGGGCCGTCCGCCCGTTGCTGTCTCGCCGTATCCCTCCTTTCAATCGCCCGCGGATGGCGAAGTACAGGGGCGCTGATGCTGAATTGCTCGGGGTGGCTGTGAACCTCGTGTTTGGGGTCTCCTGGAGTGCTAATACACTGTAGTCGGGCTCGTATCAGTCGCCTATGCCTTAATAGCACGGATGGGGCAACGACTGTGGGTGTGGCTGGTGAGCTGGCAATGGCCGAGACATTGAAGAAATCTTGGTCGCGGCGCAAGTCAAATTTTGTTGCCGAGGGAGCAAGTTTTATGTCTCTTCTGTCATACCTCAGGGCGACGCCGCTAGACCAAGCCAGATGGTCGTTCTGGTTTGAATGCGAGTCAAGGCTGGAAGACCGGTGCGAAGCGCGGCGTTTGTGCGATAGGGCCACGTGAGACCGTCTGAAGAAAGAATAGCTCGGAAAGGCGTTCCCTTTTGATGGCTTGCAACAGCGAAGATCCCGTTGGGGTGATTGGAGGGGTAGTCTGACTGTCTTATCTTGATGCGCCTCGTGCGATTCAATGTTGGTGGTTGCTTTTTCGTTGTCAGTAGGTCATCCTTTTTGCGCCTGCCTCAGGTCCCTGGAAACAGGAAATGTAACGGAGTGTGTCGCGTGTACACAAACTGGACAGAGAAATTGTATGTAGCAAAGGTTGGATGAGGAGTATTACCTAAGTATTGTATACTCTTGATGCAAGGTACCGTTTAGTGGCCAGACCAGCGCATACAGCGCCTTGTCGCAAAAAAAAAACAGGGAAGCTTCAATTGGACGTGATAGCGATTGCCGGCTCTGTGCTCGGGCAACAAAGGATGGACACGCAGCAGAAACAAAGAAAGCCACACCGCAAGTGAAGAAATCGGAGGATGGGAAGAGAGAGAAGGAGAGGGCCAACGGGAAGCGAGAGGGAAGAAGAAAAAAGTCTCGAATCGGGACGATGCCGCTGCTGGGCTGGACCCGGTCGTGTTGCTGCAGTCCAGAGCTGTTAGCAATCCAGCATTGACAGTATTTTATTTAGCATCTGGGCCGTCCCTGGCGGATGAAGTTGGCCCTGAGAAGCACGGTACCTTACCTACGAGCGACGCAAGGTTACCCCGGCGTAGTCCCAACGTCGCGCGTGGAACGAAATCGCAAGCACAGATGTCTGTCTCGACGTCCGGCACTGGCTCGCGTATCGTGGGACAGCACGGCGAAATGTCGTACGACTTGGTCGGTAGACTTACTTACTGGCCTGGAACAGACCTGGAGCAGAACAGAGACACGGAGTGGAAGGGAGATGGGAGGGAGCTGGCAACTCTGGACGTCGCTGTGGCACCGTATGCTACCTATATTTCTGCTCCATCGAGGTGGTTTCAAGCTCTTACAGCCGCTAAAAGGTAATACCTGTCTACCTTATCCACCTGCCCAGGCTAACAATCTAGTGCTCTCCGGGACATCGTGGTGGTGGGAGCGAAGAGGAGGGTGCTTACGGGAGCAGCTGTGAGCGCCCGTCGCCGACACCAGTCTGCGATAGTGATTGCTTGGCTGCTTGACCGACTAAGTTGCTGTGTGCATCCAGTCCTGGGGTTTCCGGTTCTTCTAGCGAGCTTGTTTGCTTCTGATACCCAACTGCTACTCATCTCAAATACGAGGCTGCCCTAACCCAGCCCCGTACATACGAAGTACATACATTTCATTTGGCTTCCCCATAGCACCACTCCACCTCAAATCCGCGACCCGCGACTGGCTGGACTGAGCTGCTTGTTGCTTTTGCCTCAGCTCTGCGTGTGTTGCTCTGCGCTGCTTGCTTCGCTTGATGAGCTTGCCCAGTCGCGCACTTCTCAGCCCGTAGTAGCTGCATCGATGACGGCAATGACACGCTGCCCCGCTGCTCTGCACACACATACCGTGCTGCTTGTTTCCCCTTCTGCCGTCCTTTTTTTCTCCGTCAGGCCTGGCTTGCTGGCTTCTTACCTTATCCACTGCCATATACAGCGATCGATGAGGTAATGCTGCTACGTGTGCCGCTCTGCTCCGTCGCAAACCCCAAGGAGACCGTTGCCCAGATTAGTTACAGTCCCCGGGTAAATCCTTTGCTTAGGGAGGATATGGAAGAGCTGTCGGCCCTGTGCCGTCACCGCGTTGCATCAAAACCTGATGCCTGTCGCAGTTTCGCTGTCATGATCCCTGCCCCGAGTCCTGTGAACTGTGGGTTATGGGCGTGCACTCCATCCCTCTCTTCCATCCCTATCGCACCCATCGCCACCCCCGTTCCTCCCAAGCCCTCGAACAAGCAGAGCATGCGACCTCCAGCGCCCATCATCGACTGACCAGGCTTGACCGTCTATTCGGCTCGCCTGGCCACGGGACCCAAACGTGGAGTCGCACAGCAGGCTTAACATCACACTACGGTCTGCTCCGGCTACTTCGCTCCGCTAACTGAACTCTTAACGTCTAGTGCTGGGCCGACTGCCGCAGGGAATGTCACGGCGCCATGTGCGAGCCCTTGGACGCCGGGAATGGCCAAACGTCTATCCCCAGGGCCAATGAGCTGTCTCCCTCAGCCCTGTTGCCCAGCAGCTTTAACCCGTAGGGGGCTGTCATCCACGTCTCTTCTTAGTGGGAAGCGGAACCCCCGTTATGGGGCACGCGATCAAACGCCAGTCTCCTCATCCGTCCTGGTCTTGGACCACTCGCTTCCGCGGCACAAAGATTGGGAGAGAGCCAAGCTTGCCAAGCTAGCTTATTCTTCCCTCTATTGTGGTTGGATCACGATTGCCAAGATCCCTAAACCAAATGCCAGAACAGCGGTGCCAGGCGTGCTTACGCTCCTCACCACCTGGCATGATACCTACACGCTGAATGGATGGCTTGGATGCAACATCGCGCGCCGGTCGTGTCACTTTTGGGTTTACTGGTGCATCTGCATCATCCCCTTATCATCCCTTCTTTGCTCCCCCCTGCATATCAGATCTCGCTGTCGCATTGTGGCGCTGGGTCACGTCCCGTCCTAGGCCCTCCCCTTTCTTGTCAGACTCGTAACTGGCTGCGCTCCCACATGTAAGCAACGTCAAACGCAGTCTGTCTCCCTTCGCTCTCTCCTCACCAGTCAGAGCCCTCGGAATGCCCAGCTGAAAGCCTGAAATCAAATCACGGCTGCCAAAATCATGATTCAAATTTGCACTAGTCTGCAAGACAGAGATGAGACATTTCTCATCAACCGCAGATTGGCGAGAGTTGAGCGCGTACCCAATTTTTTGGTAATTTTTAATTCCCCTTGCTTTTTATTCCGTTGGTCACGACCCTTGTCCTGCTGGCTGAGGAACAGCAAATGTGTCAAGTAGGCAAGATCCTCGCAGGCAATGTCTCAGTCGAGCTGTATCAAATCAAAGACATTGGACAGATTTCAGATGGCAGGCTGCCAGGCTGGACCCTAACATTTAGTTCAACAGCCCTGTGAGACCCCCAAACCAAAGCAATAATTTTGTGCCTACCAGAGCTTAATGTCGGCGAAGGCCAATCTCCCCCCAAAAAAAACCCATATCCTACCACCCCAAAAGCCCGTAAGAACCTACTTTTAAACACATCAGACGAGGCCCAGACAAGATGCGGTCTAGACCACGACACGCGCTTTACACGCGCACGATGCTACACATACATACATGCCACGAGCCACGGATGTTAGTGTTCTGCCAGACTTGTCTAGCCAAATAGATGACATGGCCATAGTCTATTCCCTACCCGAGATAGGTTTTCGACGGTCCCAGACGCCTTCCCCCGATGCTTGTTTTGGCCCTGTCGGGCCCGGCGACTACGTGCATCTGTTCTAGCCGGAAAAAGTATACTGTTGTCATTTGCCCGTAGAGACAGTTTTTTTACGTCTGACCACTTGATGGAAATACTCTGTGGCAGTTTCTTAGACATGTCTCGTAGTACTTTGTCACTCCGTCGAGCCGAACAGCCGCAGAGATGGCCGTAGCAAAGCCAGCACCTGCCAGTCTCACGATGATTTCAGTAGAAGGGTGCTGCGTTTCTGATGTCATGTTGTATGAGAGGATGCTGAGGGATGCAACTGAAGCCACAGAGGTCAACGAAACATTCCAAGCGCATATACAACAAGGTCGTCACCTCGTAAAAATGAATGTGGCCTACCTAATACGGTTATTTTATCCGGTACACTAAATAGCTGTATCGAACAATATCGATATAGTTGTCTCCGGTCTCACATCCAGCCGGTCAGACGAGCAGAGGCCAGCAGATATCGATCCATGTCCAATGCAGACAGCTTACCCTACAGCACGATAGTGGCACACACCCTCTTGAGGAGGCTGGCCTCTTCGACGCATACCTCGCATCCAAACATTACTGCAAGAGCACGGATGACTTGACCGAATGCCAATCGGACGCTCAATATTTAACACTCGAATTGCTAGTTAAAACGACTTCGTAGGGCATCTACTCGAGCTACCTTACAAGCAGCATGCCGCGATGAGTCAGCAACTCCAGCGCTGTGAGATTTTCAGCCTTATCATGACCGCCGTTGAGAAGAATAAGTTGGAAAGAGACGGATATAAATCACTCATCACCAGCGGCAAACCTGCCTTCACTTAGAAAAAGTAATACCATAGAACCTGCTAGCTCTAGATCAACACACTCCACTGATTTGAACATGCCTCCACCTCCGAATAAGTTCTTGGATCTGATCACCCCGTTTGACAAGTGAGTACTGAACTCTTCTATAGGGCCACACCAAGCCAAAGTAACTTACACGCATGGAACCCAGCGTCCGTCTGGACTTTGAGCAGAACTTCTCCCCCTACTACCACTTCCGCCTCTCCCCAGACGACCCGAGACCCCATGGCTTCATCCACCCAAACACAGTAGCCAGGATGCCCTGGCCGCCCTCCGTGACCATCGACCACGACGCCCGGACAGTCACCATAGCCTCACCACCCTCATCCCCATCCTCCACGCCAGCCGCCCGCACGCAGCACATCAACAGCACCATCCAGCAGGCCATCGACTCCGCCATCGACGCAGACGTCTTCCCCCACCTCCGCGCCCAGCACAGCGAGCCCTTCCTCATCCCGGGCGCCCGTGGTCCCGGCCCCGTCCACGTTGAGCGCTTCGCGGCCACCCTCTTCGGTACCGCCACCCGCGGCGCCCACATGACCGCCTTCGTCAGGGGCTTCCCTGACGAGCGAGGCGGCCTCCGCATCTGGGTCGCCAAGCGCAGCCGCCATCTCGCCACCTACCCGGGCATGCTCGACAGCACCGTCGCCGGCGGCGTCAAGGCTACCGACTCCCCGACCGCCTGTATCCTCGCCGAGGCCAGCGAGGAGGCCTCGCTGCCCCCGGCCCTCATAGCCGCCAAGTGCAGGCCAACCGGCGTCCTGACCATGGCCAACATCAACCCGGTCTCGAGCTTGTATCACTCCGAGGTCCTGTACGTGTACGATATGGAGATGCCCCCGGACGTCCTGCCCACCCCGGGGGACGACGAGGTGGACAGGTTTGAGCTCATGGGTCCCGACGAGGTCATCTCGAAGATGGAAGCCGGCGAGTTCAAGCCGAATGTGTGTCCCGTCATGGTCGACTTCTTCTTGAGGCATGGAATCGTCACCCCGGAGGAGGTGGGCCCTGGTGCGTATGCTGAAGTCTGCAGCAGGCTGAGAAGGAAACTGCCCGTGCCTCTTGTGCCCGACCAGGCGGAATGAGTGAAGCCCTTGCCATCTAGAAATGATATTAGACTTCCACCCTGTCACTGGATAAAAGCTTTGCTAGTCATGGATATAAATAACTTGACCACAAGACCAGTAATTAGTGGCAAATGTGGCACATGCTTGTTGATTTGATATCAAATTTTTTCTCATTTGTTCTCGGACTCTGTACATTTTGCAGAGGCGCCTACCGCAAACCTCTCCCCACACCTAATAGATCTCGGAACTTCCCAATGTTGCTGCCGAGTAGTATCAGCAAGGGTTCCATGCCAAGGTTTGGAATTCGACGGCTTATTTCACCTCCGTACCCACAATCGCCTTTTACCCTCACCCCATAGGTAATACCCTCCCAAGATGTATAGCCAGGTCATTTTCACCCCTTCCAGGATGAGAGCGATGAGACGATCGTCTTCGTGCCTTCTCTTTGGGCTTGTTATCCCTGGATCAATCCGAAGCTCCGTCTGCATCTGAATGACTCCTACATCAATGAACATAAACCGGGTCACCAGCCCTCGTTAATCTCCTCCCCTTCTCCTTGGCGCCAATTACAACAAGTTAACAAGTTGCTGTTGATGAAAGAAATGACCAAAATAGATCAGCATTATCACAATGCCGTTGACGCCCTCGCTTGCGCAGGCGAGCAAGGACGACAGGGATAGAACCCAAAGCGACCCGAGAAGAACTGGGTATCTGCGGTTTTGCGTCAAGTCGGACGCCCTGAACTGCCATCCAACGGCTAAAAAAAAAAAAAGGAGCCGAAACCACCATTTCCTTGTCACGCTTCTACATATACTCATACAAGACTGCAAAAAAAAGTCTCATTAGGTCGCCTACTCCTCTTCCGAAGAATCGTCGCTTGACATTGGTCCTTGCGACTCAGCTCGAGCGGGATCAGCGGCGCCCCCATTGTCGCCCTTGCCGTACATGTCTCGGATTTGCCGTAGCTGAGCTATTCTTGCCTCCTGCTCTAGGGCACTCATTGGCTTGTTCTTCTTTGGCTTAGCCGCCGTCTTGGGCGCTGATTTGGATGGAGCAGCACGATGGACCTCTGGGGATTGGGCCGCTGCATCCTTGGCAAAGCCTGGTAACGCCTTCTTACAGAGTTCCCAGAGTTTCAAAAGTGCATCGTTACTAAGCTGGTCGATATCCAGCTCGAGTTCGCCATCCTCGCTCTCCTGCAGGAAAAGAGTTAGTATATGCTAATGATTGATAGGACTTGACAGGTGCAACTTACCATCTGACCGGTATCGCGTTTGATAATATCGATAGCTCGGTCAAGATGCGGGTATTCGAGATCGTTAATCGCGCCAGCAATATGGTCTTTGTCGGCAGCCGTGAGATTCTTCTTCTTGTTCTTGGCCGGGCCAGCGCCAGTCTTCTTGGGCTGAGCAGCTGCACCGCTAGCTTTGCGTCCTGCTCCTCCACCAGCAGCCTTCGCCTTTGCAGGCTTGGACTTCTTGGGCTTGCCAGCGGGGTTCTTTTGCCTGACTTCGTTCAGCGTCGTCTTCGCCTTGAGAAGCGCCTCCTGGACCATGGATACGATTCCCTGTTGGATTGTGATCATGCTTTGGTTTGGCTGCTCGGCGGCGAAGAGATTAGCCTGCTTGTCCATTTCTTCTCGAAGTCGCGCCTCTAGTTCCTTGACTGCCCGTGTATGATCAGCAACAGCATTGGCATCCTCTCCGTCCTCCTCATCTTCGTCATCATCATCATCACTAGGGTTTGAGACCGAAGCTGGTGGAGGGTTTGCCTTCGCATGTTTGGCGAGCCATGCATCCTTATTCTTCATCTGCGCGGTATATATATCCTGGAGCTGCTTGGCAAGTGCCGAGACCCCGCCTTGCTCATAGGGACCGTTGAACTGATAGCAGTTGTCGAACATCAGAGTAACGTTCTTGTGGAATTCCTTGAGGCTCGAAATTTCTCCATTTGCAAGCATTCTGGATACTTTCCCCAGATCCATCGGATGCTTAATCACGGAATAATAATGAGGAATTCCCAGACCTTCAGCATCCACTGCGTCGAGGAACCATTGATTCAGCGACCAGTGCTTCTGCGAAGTCAGTTCTGCAAGAACCTCGTCACAGAATTGAAGTTCCGGTCGAAGTTTCTTTCGCGCAGGCTTGGACGAGTAGTCAATGTCCTTTGGCTTAGGTGCACGCACAGTCCTCTTGGGTCTATCGCCGTCATGAACCGAAGAACTCCGCCTCGCCTCACCCGCAGATTGGGCTGCCTTGGCAGGTGGTCCTGTGGTCGGAGTAGGGGTAGAACCTCCCGAAGGAGCCTCGGACTTGACGTTGCTGCCAACACGAAGTTCTCGCATGCGATTTGCTTTAGGGGGGCCTTGGGTTTTGAGGGCTCCTCCTCGGGCAAGAAAACGACGTCGTCCCAAACAGTCTTGCTAGCGCCGCGTGCAGCCATGGTAATGTAGTGATCAGGGCCATTGTAGGCCTGGGAGTTCTCTACAAGAAGAGCTAGGTCGGCCTTGAAGTCACCGTACGTCTTGTACTTGGTGTCTCGCAAGTTGCGATCTATTTCGGATAAGTCCATTGGCTTCTCGATCTTGAGTGAGTACTTTTCCCACAACGCAGGCCAGAGCTTCTGGACGGAATCTCGAAACTCGCCACCGTGCTTCGTCTTTTTGACACGGGCAACAGTCCGGCGCATTTCCCGTCTGCGATGGTTCGTGATCTCCTTGGCGCTATTCTTCGCATCGTACCACTCAGCGAATTCATCGAACTTGGGCTTCGGAAATTCAGTCATGACAGAAATTTCCTGACCGTCTGCCATCGGCGTTGATGTCGTTGGCTCCTCTTCTTTGGGTTCCGTCTTTGCTCTCTTCGGTGCTGGTTCCTCTCCGCCGTCGTCCTCGCGCTCTCTAGGGACCTTAGACGCAGGCGCATCGGTCATGGAGACTTCCACGGAAGGCTCAACTGGTGATGTGTTAGGTTCTGGTCCATCGATAGCCAGCTGCGAAAGACTGGCGGGTTGAAGATCAATCCCGGACTCACCTGCATCTCCAGGCGAAGATGGCGCATCTTTGGCTTTGTCCGGGTCTTCAGTGCCCGCCTCTGTCGACTTAGTCATGGACTCCTTGGCATCGGCATCCTTCTTTTCGTCACTGGGCGCTGCTGACGCCTCCTTGGCGGGCTCGGACTCTTTCATCTCGACGTCATCGTCTTTGCTGGACTCCTTGGGCGTCGTGCTCGTTTCGGCTTCCTTCTTGTCTGAATTATCGGACTTTTCTATCGTGGAGGCGACGTCCTTTGCTCCGTCACCGTTCTTCATCTCAACATCCTTGTCCGCTCCATTGGAAGTGCCGTGCTCCTCCCCAGAACCAGTACCGTTGGAGAGGTGCTTTTCGGGCTTCGTCTCGGCCTCCGACTTCGATTCGGACTCGGCTGCATGACTAGTACGACAGAAAAGACTACAGTCAACATCTAATGACTTTACAACGCAACGGGACAGCGAGCATGGGGATGAAGAGCAAACATACCCATTGACCTCTGCCTTTGATTCTTTCGTTGCCGCATCATCCACTTGCTTTGGAGGCGAGGTGGAATTTGACTCCGGCTTTGGCGAGGCCATGACTGTGCCACACGCGACGCGATAGCGCTGACGATGTGGTCAAGTCTAAATGGCGCAACACAACATCAAATGCGACGAGCGATGGAAAGCGCGCGCGCAACGATCTGTTTTGGGGGGATGCGCAGCTCAGGGAGGACGTGTTCAAGATTCGCGCGTGTTTGTGGATATCAGGTATATTGTTCGAAATGATAGCTGCGATTTTAACTACTCGACGGACGTAAGGAGAGAATAAGGGTCGCGATGATCCTGGGAATCGGCAAGCTAGATGATGGAGGAAAACACGCGTCAGTATGATGTAGCTCGGATTGTTGTCAAGTCGCGACGATGCGATGTGGGTATGGAGACAAGGGCGCGTGCGCCAGGCGCGACGGAGAAAAAATATGATGCAAATGAATGATGCAAATGAAGGAGGGGAAGGAGGGAGCTTTTATTTGGCGAATGCGAGCTGAGGCGAAAATGCGCCCCAGGTGAGGGCAAGTGTGAGGTGGTGGCTGCAAACTGCAGTTGGGCGCAGCTGCTTTTGGCTGGTTGTCGAGTCGCAGGCCAAAAGGCTTGGGTGATTGGCATTGCGACTGGTAGGCAAAGGTACAAGGAACTGGGTGGGGGTTGGGTAGTGGGAGATGTACCTTTTTTTATTTATTATATACGGTGCAGGCCGGCAGCGGTTGCGCAGTTGGTGCAGGATAGGCAGAAAATGGTGGTGTGGGAGGGTCCGTGAGGAAAAAGCGCGGAGCACGTCAAAAAAAAATTTCAATTATAGGCCGAGCGAGGCGCCGTGGTATTTATGAGAGAAGAAGGGAAAGTCCGGTGAGCCGTTTTAGTGCTTCTATCGGGGCGACGAATGGCTGGGAAAAGTTCTTGACTCCGCTTTAACGGGGGTTTAGGTTGAAACGGGGTGGTCAGTGCGTGCCCGAACGCGCTCTACAATGCGATGTTGTGCGCGTCGAGAGTTCACTCAGTGTTCACAACACACGGACCCTCTCAAACGGAGCGTTGGCAAAATCAATGGATTTTTTTTTTTTCTTGTGATTGGGTTCGCAAACGCATCACCGTTTATCAAGCGTGCTAGCTCTCGGGCGGTGGCAGCTGTCAACTGCTGCGTCACAGTCTCCAGCGCCTTCCCGAAGCATCTTCCCATAGTTTGTACTGGCTTTGGTAAGGAGCTTGTTCCACTAGCGCCATATTATTTACCAGTCGCAGCTGCTCACGTGTGGATAATATCTCATCAGAGGAGAGGTAGCTGGGTCGCATGGATGTGTAGCCTTGAGCGTGCAGCCTTGCCAACCTTTTTCGCTCGTCGTAATAAAAATGATCCCCCCTTAGGCTGTGACAGAACACAGCAAACCCTTCGTGCTCCAAATCGTGCTCGATTGGGCCCACTTAGTCGTACGGACCAAGGCGACGCCTCCTTGTAGACTTGCGGATGGAGATACGTGTTAAGAACTTAATATTACAAGGCTGCAATCCATCGCAAGCACCGCATAGATCCATCCGGACAGGTGGCGTCCCCCGGATGCGATCGAACTTCCGACCCCATCATCTAATATTTCTTTAAGAAAGAAATGGGGAACTTTGCGTGACGTGATGTGCAGCTTCCAGCTTCCTTGACTTTTATTGATCTCGGAATCGATGATGTGGTCATTCAACAAAGCACTCCCACATCCGAAAGATCTCTCACGCTCCGTCCCAATCAATGAGATCACGCCATTGAGGGGGGTACGACATCACCATTGATTGGTGAGGATCATAAGTGAAGAATAATATTCAGAAAAAGCATTGAATATCTGGCCCGAATCTCGCGCAAAAGCAATGCACAAAATGAATGGAAAATTTTCACCGCGATTTGGGTGTGTCAGATTCACGATTCTTATCCCGTGATCCAACAATGCGATGCTGAGAGCCTTGGTGAGTCACTGGTGCTTCTGATCCCAAGCGTGAAGATGACTAAGCAATATTAAAGAAGACTAAAGGCACGTGACCATTATCGATAACGACTATGTTATCAGCAAGCTAACTGATACCGTTATGGGGCGAGCGGCTTGATAGAACCCGAAGCAGAGTGCCCAAAAAAAAAAGTTCACCACTCCAGAGAGCGGTCGTGAAATTTTCTTAGGCCCGGGATTGCGGTTGACGCCAACAAGGCTCATTGTAATCATATTGATGGTTTGAATTGAAATACAGAAATAACAGTCCAGGCATTCGATCGCCTCGGTCATTTTTTATTTTTTTTTAAAATCCCCCCTAGCAATTGTTCGTTTCTGAACCGCAATCCCATCCCGCCCACCTACATCTATCTATCTACACAACCACCAGAGACGAGCGCCAGCCCTCGTGCCTCGATAACCAACCATGTCAACCAAGCGCAAAGCGCCAGGGAAGCTGGCAGCACCCACCGTCAAGTCCAGCGCCAGACGGGCAACCAAGAGCGTGATCGACGAGTCGAGGACCTCCGTCGCCGGCACAGACGCCCTCCCCAGCTCACAGCAGGACGCCATTGAGATATCATCCGATGAAGCCAGCGACGACGGCTTCACAGACGAGGAGGAGGCCGTCATGGCCGACGAGTCAATGACCGGCACCGAGGCGCCCCCCAGCTCAACGGCAACCACAGCGGCAAGCCGTCCGCAGAGGACAACGGTGAGTCGGCAGACGAGGACGGCGAGGAGGAGACCTCGCCGTCCTTTGGCGAGCTCCTCAGGGGCAACGAGGCCACCATCGACGTGCCCGCCCTGCTGCAGCAGTCCTCGGGCGCCAGCAACGCCCTCTCCTCCCAACCCGCCCGGGCCGCCGTCGTGCCCCCCTCCCACCAGTCCCTCACCACCGTCCTCACGCAGGCCCTCCGCACCGACGACGTCGACCTGCTCGAATCGTGCCTGCACACCACCGACCGCGCCACCATTCAGAACACCATCGAGAGCATCGACAGCGCGCTCGCCGGCAACCTGCTCAACAAGCTCGCCGCCCGTCTCTACCGGAGGCCTGGTAGGGCGGGCACTCTGATGACCTGGGTGCAGCTCACCCTCATCGCCCACGGCGGCGCCCTCGCCTCCCAGCCCAAGGTCATCCAGAGCCTCAGCGGCCTGCAAAAGGTTCTGGCGGAGCGCGCCAAGGGTCTGACCAGCCTCCTGGCGCTCAAGGGGAAGCTGGACATGCTGGAGAGCCAGATGGACCTGCGACGGAGGATGCAGCATCGCTCCAGAGCCATTAATCAAGGCGAGGATGAGGACGAGGAGGAAGATGTGGTCTGGGTTGAGGGCGAGGCGGAGGATGAGGAGCTGGGCAGCGGCCGCAAGTCTCGCAGGAGACGTGTAACTGACGATTCGGACGACTCTGACGTCCCTGCCTTGAATGGGGCCATTGGGGAGTCAAGTGATGAGGATGACGACTCTGAGGAGGAGATCGATGATAGCGAGGATGAAGGCGAGTCCCTGTTGGATGAGGATGAGGTTGACCACGACGATGTGGACGACTCAATGGGCGAGGACGAAGAGAGTGATGTAGAGGCTGCCCCGCCCTCCAAGGTGCAAAAAGTAGCCAAGTCGTTTTCAAAGAGGAAATGAGTAAAATCTTTCTGCTGTTACCGCGGCTATTCTGGGCGTTTTTGGTTGGTTTATGTAGAACTGGGATTTATCATTTCTGGCAAATATAATGCGTTGACATTCACCATCCATCAATATGCGAACTGCCTGCGATTGCAATAACGGTTAATACGGGGAGGAAAATAGCTCCACGCCATTATCTCATGCCTTTCCAGTGAATAACAATCAACAATCGTGTTTCATCAACATCTCGTATATAAGTGCGTAGCTTAGCAGTTCGAAAAAGGTCCATTCATATCACAAGAGGCTCAGTGAAAACATCTTGGCTCACTGTAAAGGCGAAAGAAGCATTAATAGTTATAGTGCCCAGAGGCAAAGTGAATTTGAATGTAACCAGACAACAGCTGTACACTTGGTGTAGAACAGAGTGTACTAGTAACCGACTTCTCAGACCATGAGTTCTCGCAAAAAAAAAGTGTTCTCCACAACGCCGACCTAAAATAATGCTTTCAAAATGCCATCACTCCTGCTCGCCTTGCCATATGTTCCGTTAAGGGAAGTTTTCGAAAAAAGGAAAGAAGGAAGAAGAAAAGAGAAATAAAAGAACCGTAACATCTAACTGTACCCTCTGGTGTCGTTCAAAAAGAGGAAGAAAACAGTAGCATGAAATGCTCGCCGATAACCAAGGCCCACCTGAAGAAACAGAAGAAGCTTAAAATCCGACTTTTATATACGTTGGCGACCAAACCAGGCTCTTTAGCGCTCGTGTGCTGTAGTTTAACAAGAAGAAAATAAAAGTATAGTGCAAGTGTAAGGGGAAAAAAGATCTGGTCTTGCTCTCTAGATTGCCCAACTGCCGCGTCTCTCTCTTACGCCCCAGGCAGGAGGGTCCATAGCGTTGAGGTTGGGGTGCTGTCGTGCCCATTCATAGATGTAAGTTTTGAGCGCTCGCCATCTGGGGCATCTATCCTCATCTGGAGTATCCTCGAGAGTCATCTCAACCATATGACCCTTGGCCAAGTGCTTGGAATCATTCTTTCTCAAATCAAAGATGCTAATGTGGCTTATCTTGGCAAGTTCCTCATCGTATGCGGCCGCGAGAGCGGGGTAGCCCAAGGACAGATAGTTGTAGACCTGCGTAATAAATTCATCGGTGAACTCTTGCGCAATCTTCTCATTCCTCTCTGCCTCGGCCTTTTCCCGCTGGAGGCGTTCGTTGAGCCCGTGGAGCATATGAAGGCCCTTGGCTTCTCCACTCCGCTGGCGGTGCACAGACGTGGCAGAGCTCTCGGTCGAAGCACTCGAAGAGAATACAGAGCTTGGCTCCTCACTGATTATATGCGAATCAGAGTCGTCAGCCGGTGTACCCGGAGAATGGGGTGTGATGAGCAGCCCATTGCCAGGTGGTGGGGACCAGAGTCCACGATGTTCCTCGGTAGGCTCATTGTGGAAACAGAAGCCATGCCAGAGACCGCCTTGCCCGGTCATATCTCGATGGGCATCCAAATCATCGTCGAAGGGGTGGGTGGGCTCCAGTTTGGTAAATTTGGGTGATGGGCATTGGCGAAACACCAGGTCTTTGCCAAGCATGGGTGGGGAGACCAGCTTTCGCAGCTTCTTAGCCTGGGGAGAGTCTGATCTTAACCCGTAATTGGGCAGGGGTCGACCAAATCCGCGGAAACCTGTCTGAGCGGGGATCTTGGGGGCTGCAGCGAAAGGTGTAGGTGCTGGGATCTTGGGCATTGGGCGGGGGGCATCTACCATCTGCTCGTTCTCGGTAGGCTTCTTGACAGGAACATGAGAAGGGGGAATGAGATCCTCATTCATTGAGTCTTGGCGATCGACGGGAGAGACTTTGCCAGAGGTAGTCCAAAGGGGATCGGGTGGAAGGGATAGGTCCATGTTGTCCAAATCAACGTCGGATAACATGGCGGTGTCCCCATCGTCCTTGAAGATAACTTCATCCTGGGTAGCCTCACGCTCATGGGCCAGATGCTGAGCATGCTCTTGCATGTGCTTATGCCACCAGCTCAATCCCAGGTCTGACGACTTGCGCCGAACTCTGACTGGTTTGGGCTCCTCTGTCGTTGGGGACTCGTTCCCCGAGGCGCCGTCACTTTCAGAACCCTCAGCAAAGTAGAAATGGGCGATGCCACCCTCGCGAGCATGACTGTTGGGGAAAGCGGCGAGGGCGGCCTCTTGGATCTGTCTCTCCACCTCTTTCGCGGCCAGCTCTAGTAAGTAGGCCTTGACGTTCTCATCCTCGGATTCACGCCGCGTAGGCGGCCCGACATGTTCGTGGTCATCCTCGAAGGTAGAATCAAGTCTTCGTCTAGCCCGCGACTTGGTAGTGTATATGTTCTTTGTGTAAGGTGTGATGTCAGTCTTATCGGTTGGTTTCGTAGCAGGGCCTGCATCGCCCAGGCGGCGAGTTCGTCTCGATGTCTCAATGAGCTGCGGAGCAAAACGGCGATGCGGGTGTGTCTCGCGGTCAAATTCGGGCGAGAAGGGCGAGTGAGGGGAGCGCGGGGAGGCTTCTGGGGTCAACTCAGCGCTGGGACCGATGTGTATGGTCTCGGGCTGCTTCGACTTCCGCACAGATTGGAAGGTAGTTTCGATGGGCACAGGAGCAAAGCGCCGTCGGGGCGCATTGGAGCTCGACATTGCACAATAGTGTGGTGAAGGGGGGGAAAACCGTAGAAAGCCGACAGACGAGCGAGCTCAGGTCTCGGTGGTGGGCAGTCTATGAAGTGTGTGACGAGGTCATTCCCGAGGTCGGCGAGACGAGAGAACAAGGGTTGGTGAACAATGAGTCAAAGCGGTATCGTATCAACGAGTGTCGAGTAATGGAACAACGTGATTATAATGGGTGCAAGGCAAGGTTGAAGCAAGGTTTGGCAGAGGAGAGGAAATGAAGGCAGATTGGCAAGATGAGACGAGGACCATAAATCAAGTTTGAGGAACTGGCAGTGGGAATAGTAAGAATTAGGAAGGAACGGTCAATAATAACGAGGCAAGGGGACGACGGTCGGCGGGAGTGACTTGGCTTTTGGGGGTGGGCGATTGGGGCTTGGGCGTAATAATGAGGACTTTGGAGATACCTGTGGGTGTACCTGGCGACTCGTGTGAGCAGGTCCTGCGCCGAGGCGAGTGCTAGCACGGCGGTGTCTGGCAATAGTACCTGGCTGTCGTGGGCTAGTAGCTGGCAGGTACTGCTAACGGACCAGGTGGATGAGGCGTTGCCATTATTCGGCCAGCCAACACTGACTGGCTCCAACGGGGAGGGAAGCCCTTGAGCCCCTCCTCACGATCTCCCCCCAGCGACTCCAGCCCATCTCAGGGCTCCAGGCTGCCTGTTCCATTTTTACAGGCGTCCCCGGCTGGTGGGGCTGGCGGCATCTGGCTCGCCTCTGCCCCTCCAAGTCCTGACGCAGTTACGAGCCACTGAATGACCGGGTACTGTGCAGAACGTGCAGCTCCCACGGTGGCTGACCGCGAGTGCAGCCAAACGAGGCGCTGGAGCACAGTGCAGCGAGTGCCAGCACTGTCCTCCGGACCCGGGTGCCAGCTAAGCATGTGGTGCCGGTACCAGTTTTATTTTTTTTACAGTGCTGTTCCTCGCTCCCCTCCAGCCAAACCTGCTGCCCGCCCCTCCCGCACGGTAGCGGATCTGCACCGCTACGCCATGTGAATCGTCAGAAGGTTGACACTTTCCCTACGTCGGCAGCCACGGATGGTCTGCAAATCCTTCTCGTCATCCCGCACAGAGCCAAGGCCACATGGACATCCCCCGCCAATCGCCCAATGTTTGAGGGTCGTGGTCGTGTGAGGGCTCCGTGGGGGGATCAACGTCAGAGTCAATGCCCATTCCGACCGTCTTGTTCGTGGCAGGGAGCCCAGCCCAGTTTCCCAGTCGGCTCCAGCTTGGAACAGGCACAAAGAATCCTCACAGAAGGTGAAGGGCATCCAGATTCCAGAAACAGGATGCCGCAATAACCCCTGAGCAAACCTTATTCCTCAGCATCCGTTTCATGCACGCTTCACCGACAATTCATGCTCAGCAAGCCAATGACAACATTCCCGCCTAGCCACTCGGCAAGGATCGAAGACCAAATACATGCGCACTACAGCAAAGACGCTATATGTCTACCCCATCGCAAGGTGCCTAGGGGGCGAGCGTGCGCTGCGCAGAAGCGTAGTTATCGTGTTGGTGATACGTTCGTGATCAACACGAGCTCTAGCGGCGGGCTCCGAAGTTTCCATCACAGCATGCAATGGATTGGACAGCTAGGGAGGGGGAGACAACAGTGGCGGGGAAGATCCCCTCGAACTGATTCGAGGTAAGGAGGCTGCATTGCATATTGATACGACACACAGGCCCGCATCATACATAACACCCATGCACACACATAGACATCTCCGGTCGGCGTACCACCCACCACTCCAGAGGGCAGAAGCGATGATTTGATTAGATAGATATGGCCTCTGGTCGCAACTGGTGTCGCATGCATAGTGGTGCATCTTGGCTCTGTTCCAGATGCAACCCCAATGCGAAACCCACCGCGGGAGAGACCCAGAATGAATAGTCCGGCCACCGTGCGTGCCATCGAGTTTTCGTCCCTTATCTCCCCAAGAGGCAAAGTCCCTAGCTCCAAGCCTAGGGCCCATCGACTGCTGGACCGAAACGATATATCGTCTGCATCAGAGCAACAAGGCGGCAGTGAGTACCCGCTTCCTAACCGCAAGCGCGAAGGCAACCTCAGTCTGCGGGTACATCATATCGTTCCGCTCAACGCAACACCCGTTTCGTTTTCTCGTTATCTCGAACGGCGATCCAATTGACGCAGCACGGCATATTCGTGCATAATGTGATATGATCCGATTTGATTGAGGTGTCTCGCCCACCATAAGCTGGAATTGCAACTGCAATGACTCTCATCTCCAAACCCTCATAGCTTCGGTCTCCGTCTTGCTGCTCACTCCCCCACTCACCGCTCTCCACTGACTAGGCCGGCGCCGTCCCGCGGAACTGGCTCTATAAGCCGGCACACCGCTCCAAGGAGTGGTGCCATGTGAAGCCATCGTGAATCGTCGAACCTGCTGGCTGCCGTGTATCTTCAGAATTGTCGCCGAGGAGGCATTCGGCCCACCGCCGTCGACGGGTGGGAGACTATACCCGCCGTCGCCACTTAGGAGCGCTTTGCTGCATTGCCTGCGTGTCTGTCTGTGTGCCAATAATCGCCAATGGTGCGTATCCACTACCAAAAACGGCATGTCGAGACATTGTCAAGTAGACATGTATTATCTGGAAGGTAACCGGCCTGTACCTACAGCAGCACTGCAAGTCTGGATGGGGATAGAGGTGGGCTTCTATCTCCGTCTACATGGCTGGGATTGTGTCTCAGTCCCTCACCGGTATCGCATCGGATCACATCATTGGCACTCAAGGGCTATCTATAGGCCAAAATTCTCCCATTGCTGCTTTCCTTGCATGCTTGCGTACCTACATGCTGCAGGAATCAAGATTGCACTGAACCTGTGCGTTTGAGAACTGTTCTGCCTACCGCTGATTGGGTCTGGCCAAGTCAGAGAGACCTGTATGTTTACAGGTAGGCTATGAATCGCATGCCGCTGGCCTGCCTGTTGACACTGACTAGAGCTGCCAACACCACGCAAGCTCAAACCCCACCAACCCGAGGTGGAGATTGAGATGGAGACAAGGACGCTCTGCTGCTCCAACATGCGTACATTAGCTCGCCTTGACAGTGTGCCAACTTCGCCAGTGTCCATAGGACAAGACAGACATGGCGAGAGGGCCGCTCGCATGCTCCTTCTCCTGTTCTGACAAGGAACATTTGTTGGTGGCTGCATCCCACCAAGGACTATCCGTAAAAGGGTATCCTGATCCGATCCTGGAATGCAGGCTGACTTCCCCCTCCTCCTGGGCCTACATACCGAGATCCGCTGGTACAGGTAGCGAGCTTGACGGTGTGGGTGCATTTGACAAGCTTTGCTTGCCTGGCCCATGCTCGAACCCCGGATCGCCGCCTTGCTTAGCCAATCTGCTCGGGGGCATGCTAATAGGTACGGGAGGATGCGCATAGAATGGGGTTATAAGGGGAGAAATATACTGAATATTATGTGTCAGTATCTATGCATAGGTATGGACGTACACCGCGTTGTTGAATGCGAGAGGAGGAGGAGAGGGATGGCCTTCAGTGTCCGTTGGCAGGGTCTTGAAGACGCAATGAAACACTCAATCTCCAGTCCGAGATGGAGTTCACATCACCATTTTTCCTGTCAACAAGGACCAGGCTAGTTTACCAACTATCAGATAACAATGCAATCCAGCTAAGAACGACCACCACCGCCACGTGTAGTCGAGCGTCTGTGTGAATGACCACAAGCAAAGGAGGAGAGTGGGGGGATATTATTCTGTAATGATAGTTTCAAAATGGCCGGACCGCTAACAGACCAGGGGTCCAACAGGGGCCAAAATGAATCCCTACAGGGGTGCCAGAAGCTTGGACTGGAAGAATCAGGCGTGATGGGCTCCATGTTCTGAACAATAAATCCCCATCCACTAGTCTTACGTACTCCGCAGAGGCAGCCTCTTACTCTTTGATACCGACATCTTAGCTCATTACCTTATTCCCCAGCCTCCTGGTCCCTATTCTCCTCTCTCATAACACGAGGGCTCACATCACAGCCGTCCGTCTCTGCCATGTGATCGACGTGGACCTAACTGCCTGCAAAAGGGGGCGCCGTCCTCTCCTCGCAGCGGTCGGAGAGATAGACGTGGAATGATCCCCCCACGCCTTCCCTCCGCGGCTTGTGACCGTCAGCTGCCCAGGCCGTGGGGGATGGCTCCCTCACTTGATCTACGCCCGGGAGACAGCAGCAAAGCAAGGTGTCTCGGGCCTCAATCCTGCACTTGCATTCCATGAGATGGTGGGCTGACCGCGCTTCGGCATGGTATCGGCGTTATGTACCTATCTATCGTCTACTCGTGAAATGTTTCTTTTCTTGGACTCTCCGATACAGGCCTCAACCTCCTCCTTCGTGCATCCCACGGCAAGGCATGATAAGAAGGCTGGCCAGAATGGCATCTTAGGTGAGAAAGTCCCGGTTAGGTATTCTGGCCTGCCATATACTATGTATATCGGGGCCCCTCCTCGTCGTTGTGCACATCTGACATGCTGCGCTCCTGATTCTGTCGGCACGGCTGTGCTCAATCAGACCATCTTGGATCCTCACCACTAACATCGCGCTCTGCATTCGCACCTGACGCCCAGCCACGGTGAGGCAAACATAGGCTTGGGTCTGGCTGCTATCTAGGTTAAGGGACACTGAAGTATTTTCTAGTATCTGGCAAGTCACAGACACGTATCGGCTTTTGTCTTGAGTGGAGGCCAACACCGTACACCCAAATAGGCCTGTAGGGTATTTGCATCGCACAACAACCCGAGATCTAGGCCAGATTCCTTCCCTGGTGTATAATTCCAGCACCTCAGCCAAAGATTCCGATTGCAATCTTTAGTGATCTTCCCATTCTGAGCCATTCTGGGCCAAGCTATGATACAGAATATTACATGTTCTCTCGTCTGGATTCCGATGAGTCATCATGGCTCATGTTGACATAAAAGGTGGCACATTGAACGCGACCCCAGCCTCTGACATGTAAGTTGTTGATGTAAATCTCTTTGATTGACAATGATAACATATCAATTTGGAAATATGAGTTGTCATACTGTGTTTGTTGTCTTGATAAGTGGAATACTTATCGTAGTTTCGGTGTTAAAGCCATTGGGAGATGCCCTTTATGTACCACATTTTTGTCACCTACCTGCCGCATCTCCAAGTGTTGATCAATCTTCAACGTCACTTCCTCTCTCTCTCTCTCCACTTACACTTCAAAATAATTCTACAGAGATCTGTCCATCTTTTCATCAACACTTCTAAAACGTGTCCTTACAGGGTTGAGTTCAATCAGGGTACGGTTAGCAGCCAGGCAACCACAATTCGTTTATCCACAGCCAATCTTACAGAGATTCGAGCGAGGCTGTTTGGTTACATATAAAGTGCTGAGAGGCTGCCACTTTACGAAAAAAGTGCCATCACATTCCTCATAGCCTCTCGACAACTACCCCAAAAATCGTATATGAATCATGGAGTCTAACGTTGAGACCATGGACGCCAAGCTCAATGCCATCCTCGAAAAATACGTAGTCGGCAAAGATCTAGGCACCAACCAGAAGCTCATCGGAGCGTCGTTTGCCGTCGTCACAAAGGATCGTAAGTCTTATTATACTCATTCTGTTAAACCTATGATCCATCTGTACCAGTTCACCGGAGACTCATTTCATCTCACAAGGTCCCATTATCGAGTCCTCGGCTGGCCAGATCGATCTTACCAGCTCTAGCCGCCCTTTCGACAGTAAATCCTTCAACTACATCGCCTCTCTGACCAAGCTCATCACAATCACATGTATCATGCAGCTCGTCGAGCGTGGGACCCTCCCTCTTGACGATGACGTCCGCACCACCATCCCCGAGCTGGGCACTAATCAAATCCTCCGAGGCTTTGATGGTGACAAGCCAATTCTCGAGGACAACACCAAACCCATAACACTCCGGTATTGAACCATAATTTCCCCCAAACCCAAACCCGAATCAGCCAGACATGTTTCTCACAGTTCTGTACTCACCCTTCTCATCACAGCATGCTCCTCACCCACGTTGTAGGCCTAGGCTACGACATCCCCGACCCGGACCTGATCAAGTGGTCCAACCACGTCGGCCGCACCGCCAGAAACCTCGACTGGTCCAAGGAAGGGTTCACTGTCCCCTTCAAGTTCACCCCCGGCGAGGGCTGGTGGTACGGCACCGCCATCGACTGGGCCGCCCTCCTCCTCGAGTCCGCCACCGGCCAGACCCTCGGCCAGTACATGAAGGCCAACATCCTCCTGCCCCTCGGCATGGAGGACACCACCTTCTGGCCCGGGAGCGATTTCGACAACAGGTTCGTCGCCTACACCAGCCGCCGCGGGGACGGCTCCCTCGAGGCCGTGGCCCCTCCCGTCGACAAGGACAGCGACCACCCCCTCGAGAGCGGCGGCGCGGGGCTGTTCTCCACCGCACGCGACTACAGCGTCTTCATGAAGGCGTTCCTCGGGGGTAAGTTGCTGAAGCAGGAGACAATGGACGAGATGTTCCGCCCCCAGCTTGATGACGTGCAGCGCGCCATGCTGCGCGAGATCGTGTACGAGCCGGGGTCCCACGAGGGCTTCGCCCCCGAGTTCCCAAGGGGTTTGGAGATTGACCACGGCCTCGCGGGGCTCGTAAACCTTGAGGATATCCCTGGGAAGCGCGCCAAGGGGAGTATGACTTGGAGCGGGTTCTGCAATTCCCGATGGGTAAGAGAAACTTGTTCCCTCCCCCGAAGCCAGCATCCGATCCCGTCTCTCTATGACCTTAGTAAACTAATGACTTTTTTTCCATCACAGTGGATCGACAGGAAGAACGGGATAGGAGCCGTCTTGTTCACAAACGTTCAGCCGTTTGGCGACTCCGTTGTCGGGAAGCTCTACGATGAGTTGGAGCGTTGTGTCTATGAGAACTTGGAAACTCCAGCCTAGTACAATCTTTGCTCTAACATGTGCAACAATTTCGCCTCCCAAAATCCATAACCAAGGAAGAAAAACCATATGTAACCTCTCCCAATCCGGTCTGTTGCGCCTATGTATCCCTTGTGTCCAGTGTAATCTATCTCGTGTGTACACAAACGTCCACCCCCTTTACTCTATATCGGTCTCCATAGCCTCCAGGGCGTTTTCCAGAACGGCACGGCACCGCCTTCGGTACTCCAGGGCCAGCTTCTGGTTCCCACTCAGCTCGTCCTCGTCCCCTGCCACGAGTTCCACCTCGGTCTCTTCGAGGCGCTCCAGCTCCTGCAGCATCTTGTGCTGGATGATGGCCACCGTCTGCTCCAGGAACGGCCCGCATTCCTCGTCCACCGCGCCGCTGAATAACTTGCGCTGCCTCTCCCGTTGTTGCTCCTCCTCATCCCCTTCCACCACCCCCTCCTTCTCCGTCGAGATCAGCTCCGCGGCAGACGTCCCCTGGCTCTCCGCCAGCGTGCAAAAGATATCCCACACCATGTCCGGCTGCACATGCCGGAAAGCCCCCAGCATTGGCCTCCCCGCTGGCAACTCGACCACGAGAGCCTGCCTGTTCCGCCCCAGCAGCGAGCTCGGATCGTCCATAGGCCGCCGGGAAATATAATACTCCCCCGGGTCCGCCGCAGTCCTCTTCCGCACGTGCGTGTAGTCGTTGTGCAAGCCCTCCGTCGCGGGGACCATGAATCCGTACCCCAGCAGCAGTTCCGCGTTCGTCTTCATGCTGTAGTTGTTGAACACCTGCTCGCCCGCCCCATGGCTCCTGCCCACGCTCAGCTCGCAGGCGTCCTTGCCGCCGCCCTGCCTGAGCTCCCAGCGCGCCTCGACCGTCATGTCGTGGTTCCCGATGTCGAAGAGCGGCAGCAGGACGGAGAAGTCGTCCATCCCGACACCCGCGGGGAGGGTCTCGGCCGCCGCCGGGGAGAGCACGAGGCTGGGCCTGAAGCTCCGGCTCGAGAAGATGCAGTACGCCCACTGGTACAGCTGCACAGTTACAGCGCGGACGAAGTCGCCCTCCTTGTCGGCTTGGTGCAGTTTCAGCAGGGCCGTAACGTCCTCGTACTCCCTCTTCACGTCGCGCCGGATCTTCTCCAATCCAACCTCGACGTTGGTCCCCTCCAGCAGCTCCGCCTCGTCCTCGGGCCAGAAGGGCGCCAGCGCCCAGCTCGCCCTGTCGCCCGGCTGCGGCAGGGCCTGGATGTACGGCCACCAGAACGAGTCCCTGCCGCGGAGGTACTCCCTGACAAGAAATAAACGGCCCACGACGTGCGGCGGCGTCCGGGAGACGAGCTCCGGGTGGAAGCAGCCCTGCGAGACGGCATTGAGGTACGACAGTGAGAGGGATGTCGGCAGGCTCACGACCGTCTCCCAGGCGGGGAGGGCATGCCCATCCTTGACACGGAACGAGAAGCCCGTGACGGGGTCGTCATGGACCTCGAGATGGTTGTTCAAGACGGCCCCGTGGCTCGAAGCCCATTGGACCAGAGTGGCGATTCGAGGGTTGGCAGCCATTGGGGATGCGGTTCTCAGCAAGATCTGCACATTCGCTCTTCAAGTTGAAGGTTTCAGGGCTCACTCAACTGGCTCCAAATGATGGCGGGATCTAATCGATAAGAGGGATGCTAGGGAAAAAACAAGCAAGGAAGGGGAAATTAGACACATCCATTCACATGGAGAGGCGTAAAGGCAAAAGAGAAAATAAAATAAGGCTGGTTGCTACCACTGCTTATGTATGCACGCTGCTCACCGAGATTCACTCCCATTTTTTTTTTTACCGCGTTAATAATTCGCAACAGCAGCAGAAAAAAAGACAGAAACTGAAAATCTGCCCCTCCCCCGCCATGGGCCTGGTCGTCGTCATAGGGTTCCGGGTGTAGTAGTGTGGATCCTTCCTAAGCAAGCGACTGACATAAAACATTGCATACCTACAACCTCCAGCTTTGAATTTCAACATAATAACAAAACAATTTGTCAATTATAAATGCAATACGAAGCTAATTACTGTAGAATAATCATTATTAATTTGCTTATTATTGCGTTTAGTATTATTGATGAGAAAATAAGGTCCTTGACTTACGTGAACAGGGGTTTGGTGTTACTCTCGCCCAGCCATTGGGCGGCCTCTAGCTGCCAGCAAGTACCATTTACAATGGACCTGCTCTTTCTCATCTCATTATTGATAACTGGGTAGTATAGGAGGTTTGAGGCTCGTAATTTGATGGTGGATAGTCTTAGTTTATGCATTATTTGTACACCCTTCTAATGGAACTCGGCCTCCACTCGCCCGTATCTAACACCATCAACCTTCAGCTCAAAACCTAATCCAGCGCTATCAACAATCATCTCTAACGTAAAGTCGAGATTGTCGAACTCGACGCCCCTGGTGGTTGTGAGTCTTGTAAACAAACTCCGAGGTACAGCATTTAGATCCGTCGTCAGTGTGCAGACGTGGATGAGGTCGCGAGTGTATGCAACCGGGGGCTCATCCGCGTCACAAGCAATGAGATCATCCGTCACAATCAGGGATTGGCCGGGTCGGAAGTTGCGGGTATAATGGAATGCGATGGGAGATAAGGGCGACAGTGGTTCACCCTACCCAATCATGTTAGCATTTCAACTCTTGTGCGCAGTTGTGTCAATGGCACGTCAGAAAAGAGAGAGCTCGCCTACCTTTGCGATGTGCCACTGCATTCGGTCGGATACCATCCATCGTTCCCAAAGTGGCGACCAATATCTCTCGCTCACAGAATGCTTGTCCTCATCGTACACGGTAGCGTATGACGTTCCATAGTGCATTCGTGACTTGCGAGAGATGACCATGTTACCCTCCAGGCCTCGAAGGACAGCGCCTCTCACCACGGCCGTCCAGGCGTAAACAGGCTGCATGACCTCGATCGACGCATTCTCTTCGATGGACTTCGCGTTGGAATGAGTCGGGCGTTCGCTATAAGGTGGCGGTGCTGCGCTTGTGAAGTGGCTCTTGAGCCTTCGGTAGAGGTAGTCGCTTTGACCAAAACCGCCAACGAGAACGATACCCGATACAACGCCTCCCTTTTTACGTAGACCGGTCACCTGCCCTTGAACAAGATCGGTCACCTGCTTGACGACGGGCTCGAAAATCTCCTTGACCTGGACAGCTGTCATGACCAAAAATCCTGAATCCAGACCGATTTCCTCGTCGTCGGGAAGTCCAGGGAACCTGACCAGGTCAATATATTCCCTTCCTCTGGTGCACTAGCTTGGGAGTTTCGCATGTTCACTTACGGGATGTTGATCTCTTGATGCTCATCCTCATTGAAATTCCTCTTGACGAATTCCTCAAAGTATCGAAGGCCCATTTGCCACGTTTTGCCTTTCTTTTGCTTCATCTCGTCGAACCGTGTTTGGCCCAGGCGATTCCTTACGTGTTCTTCAAATCGATAGTTCAAAAAGGCACTGCCACATAGTCCTCCAGTTCCGACGGCAGATTCTTCCACGCGCAGGGGCTTCAAGGAAATTATTTTATATGCAATCAAACTGGCATGTCACGTATTAGTTCACCGGAGAGTTGATCAAGCATTTGGTGAAATATCACGCGACGGAAGAAATACTCACTCAACAGTGCCACCTCCTGCGTCACAAACAATGAAATTATCTCCAACGTTCAGATGGTTCGGCTGAATAGCCTTGAGTGTATACACGGCCGCGGCCTCGGGCTCACTGATCATCTGGATTTCCGACTTGCTACCCATGCCCGCACGCTCGGCGGCCTGCAGGGTTGTGTTTTTGGCGGCATCACTCCAGACAGCAGGACATGTAAGGACAAATTCAACTCGTGTAGAGGCCATGAAGGATTCGCCATAGCGTCTGGTGAGCGTATTCATTGTATGGTCGAAAATCTGGGTCAAATAGTCGCTCACGGCATCAACCACATTCTTGTTGAAGCGCTTGAGTTGCGCAGCAGTGTCCAGAGGGCTCACGTAGAAGGGCAGTTTCTGGGTCCTATCCAGAAAGAGCTTTATGCACCGGAGCCGAGACTCCTCAGGTTTGAATTGGAACCCCCATTTTACCGTCGGATCAGCCCCCGTTGGTGAGTTGGCGGGGAAATCATAAGCGATTTCAGTCGGCACCTTGTCAGAGGTGATTCCATTGCCTCCAGGCCATGTTTTGATGATCTCTATGTCATCTGGAGTTGATGTGTATACAGCAGCAACCCTAAAGGTCCGTTTAGTCACTGTCAAACAGCCTGGCAGTATCGCCCCACGTGATTGAAGATGACGGCAAGGAAACGTAACGTCATTAGAAACTGGGGCAAGGACATATGAACTCACCCTGAGAAGGTTGTGCCAAAGTCAACTCCTACGATGAGACGGTCACTGATAGGAGCAGGATCCCTCGCCGGCTCCCGCACCGGACCATTGATGGCCTCGGTCGAGCTCGGCGGGGTATAGCTAGTGAAATAATTCCGGCTTTCCTGGTTCCGGCGGCTGGGGGTATTAATGGATGTGGAAGAGGTGCTGTTCGTGGCCGGCCGCAGCGGTAAATTCAAGCTCATGGTGGGGTTCCGGGAGAGGGGGATGAGCTGGTGCTGGGGTTCTTCGGCAGTGTTGCAGTTGCGCGTGGTGCGCCGTTGAGGCTCTGCGAGGAGAGTGATATGAGTCGGGGCGGATTGATGGGGCTTGCGGGGAATGGAGGAAGCGGTTCAGTTTTGTATGGTGGGGAACCAGTGAGAAGACATGAAGTCAACCACGAACTCTTCAGCCAGACATCGAGGGAACCCACAAGCGGATATTTATGATGGAGGAGGGTTCCGTCTCGAGATCTGACACGGCGGCCTGGAGAACTGCGCCGGGCCAGACGCCAGCGATGCAGATGAGGCCGCCTGGACCACCGCGGAGGATCAAAAAGGCAGATGAACCAGTGCGATCGATTTCTGGCCGCAGGTAGGCAGTCACGGTTAGCAGTCTTGGCACCCAGAAAGTAAACGTTGATCGGGGCCGAATGCAGCAGGACACAGTTCCAGGCAGACGCTCTCGAAAACGAGGTTCAAGGCGACGAGATACTGAACACCCTGGCCGTTTGATGTATCGCAGTGGCGCAGGCAGGTGAGCGAGGTCGAGGTTGTGGTGCCACCAGAATCAGCCGTAAGAATCCAATACGGTTTGCGGCCATGGGGCAGAAACCACCAGTAGTAAAACGGTATCGGCCTACAGGACCTACGTCCGCCTGGTGGGCTGGCCTGTCAGCATTCTGGTGACCTTGTGCGATTCTGCCTACAGCGACGGTAGCTTCGCCCCACGAGCACTAGGCCACGGCCACAGGCCTTAGCTTCGATTCTGTCGAGTAAAAAGACAAACATAGCAGGTATGGATGGCTAAGCGCAAGGGGTTGGTCTCTAGAAGCAGCAAATGGACTACGTTGATCAAGTGGATTGTGGGATTTCCGGTAGGTGTCTGCCTGCGCTACAGCCGTTTAACCCACCAGGCAACAACTTACGAGCTCCTTCTTCCAAAGAATACGTAGCGAGACTCTGTTCTAAGTCCAGAATGAACCAAGGTGCCATGAGCTCGCTCTCAGGAAAGCATGACTAGACATGGCAATTATCTACAAGCTCGTCGGCTTCGGTTAGGCCAAGCCAAAATTTGATGGCGCTTGAATTCGCCTTGTTAGCTTACGCTTAAATGTGGCAGATGCGAGGAGCAGGACTATTGGCCTCAACCCAGCCCTGCCTCCTCAGCACCAAGTCCAGGAAGCTTATGCCCTCCCAAATCGCAGTATGGTGAATGACGCAATGGGCTGCTAGACGTAGAATACCTAGGTAGGAGATTGCCCGTTCCAAAAAATACAACGGCCAATGCGCATCCCATCCTCAGTCCTCATCACAAATGAATTACATGGAGATGCATCTCGGACAGGAGGTATTGATCAAACAACCATCAGCCGTCGGGATGAGACTTCCCAGAAACAATTTCCAACCAACCACCATCAGCGCGAACGATCTTAAAAGTTGGACTTCATCACAAGTTACCCTTGAGATGCGGGAAGGCGTACATTCGATTCTTAATAGTGAGGTAATTTTTGCTCGGTTTTGTTGATGATAATCAAGCCCTCGCCTTCATGCTCCCCGCCAGCCCATGACATCAACCCATCATAGTCTACTGGGGGGAATATTCAAAGTCAATAAATGCCAGTTCGCTGAGTGTCTACATCTATTGGCATCTTCCTGGCTTAGAAGGACTACCTATATATACTTACATCTGGCATTCTAGCGACACAGGCAGGTAGGAAGGCGATCAAATACAATTGGTAAGGAGAGGCAAGCAAGCCTTTGGAGTAGAAGAAGTCGATAGTCAAGGCAAGACATACCGAAGCTCAGAGATTCTCTAAATAGCTCTGCGTTGCTACCTACCACAGGCAGGTCGTATCAACACACCATTAAGCAGCCACCGCGCCCCAGGACACGAGAGACAGCAACAAAAGAGCAACAAAAGTCGCAGTACCTGCTTCTCATGTACCAGTACGCCCATGCGCGAGCGTTCCCCCTTCGCGCGCCCACCAAATCGCACCCATAATGCGCGGCCGATCACGTTCGGCGCGTCGTCGCCACTATATCAGCCCGCGTGCTATATCGCCTTTCTCCAGCCATAGCATGAAAGTCGCCAGTGCGAACAATTGAAACGTCGTCGATCTTAGTCCCGACGATTCCTGTCCAATTGCCACCGCGCGCAGCAGCACCCCGATTTCGAGACAACTCCACGCTGAGACTCCTGAGTCGCGCCCATCGTACTGACAACCACTACCGCTGACTGGTCCCTCCTCCTCCGAAGCTTCTCCACCTATTGTGCTCGGCCTGGCTTCAGGTGAAAGGTATCGATCAGTCCCCACGCAACGCACTGCCGTTTCGGTGGTACCATCAAAGCTCTCGTATGCGCTCTCGTTCCGGCCCTGAAACAAACAGTAAAAATAACAAGGCCGGTCCACACCCCCCGGGAGGTTGTGGGATTCCAGAACAATCAATCAGCGTTACATCGTAGCAGGAAAGGAAAGCAGCTGCCAAAGTTCCCAGGGCGCTTCTATTCATGGCCCCTCACACTGCATCCCCGAGATTGGCGCATGACGGGAATAAAAATCCAGAGAGAGCCCACAGGGGTCACACGTTTTTGATTTCCTCGCGCATGTGCATGCCCATTGTCAGAGTCAGTGTCTATGCTTTTCCCACCCTCATCCAGCCGGCAGCTCTGCCGCGTCCTGCTAGTCTGTTTCGCATGTTTCGCGGCTCGGGAGCCCCGATCAATAGGACACCAGAGGAGGCAAGTCGGAATGAACCCTTCAAACTTTGGCCTTGCGGCGTCGGGTATTATCCCATACCATTCTAAGCTGTCAATGCTCGAACAATGGAAACACATACCTACCCAAGCAAACCTGAGTTCAAGGGGGGCAAACAAGCGCCATCATCACCCTCCCTGATTGTCTCATCCTCCCCGGCGTCCATGAATGAGAACTGTCCCACCACTACCCCACCACCAACCGGCTGCCAACAAGGTTAGGGACTCGCTAGCTTCGTACCTACGTCCTATGCACGATCGTAGAGGCAAGAAGAACGAGCCCAGGCTTGCCATTACTCATGCTGACGCCCAAGTAAGGATAGGTCTCACTCGGCCCCATCATGCCCTGCTGCTGCATTCCAGTTCCCATGCCTTATGTTCATCATGCTATGCATACAGCAGCGTCAGTGCTCACCAACAACATGTCTTGTCACACAGACCAAGCCGCCCCAAAAGCAAGTCTCAACAAAAGATCGGACCAGACTGAGAGCAGTTGACAAATCAGATCCGGCGCCGCAGCCCACATCCCTCAAATCGCCACCACCTGCAGGTCCCGGCATGCACAACGCATCACTGACGCAACGCCGTGCATGAATCTATAAGCTGAGCTAGACCTTGTTCACCAAGCATTGAAAGAAAGACAAATCAAAGGTTTATGCGCGTCAATGTATGTTTGTATTAATGTAGATGGTCGCCCAACGGCAGACTTTCCTCCTCAAACACCCTTGTCTCCGAGAACATTCTGTCTGAGTCGTGTCGTATGTGCGTGTAGGAAATAAATAACGTGTTAACAGTCCATCTTAATGTCAATACGTCCTTTAGCAGAGAGATAATGTGCTCGCACTCCAGCTCTCTTTGCTCGTAATCTAGCTAATTCGAAAAGGAACTTGGAAAAGATGAAATGGATATAGAGACGATTATGACAAAGGAAAAGGATAGCAAGTCTTGCTGCAGAGTGAAGAAAATATTAATATGTAGATGGATATATATATATGATGTCCTGATATTCGCAACCGCTGGTATCTGCTTCAAATGGTATCGCTGGGTCGGCTGCGGTGGCCACTCAGTCTAATTCGGGGGTATTTGATGCTCAAAATGTGTGGAAAAGAGATTGTGAAGAATGTATATATAAAGTTCCCAAAGCGAACGCTGAAACAAGGCTTTGCCAATCCGGAAAAGGACTGAGCCGGGTATTATCAATAATTGTAGTGGCACTAATAGGCCAGAGTAGTGAGGGTTCAGAATGCGAAGTGATGATGAGGGCGTAAAATGTAAAACAAGATGCCGGAAAGAAAGCAAGAACAAACCAAATCCGATCAACAAAACGAAAGACTGAACGAGCGTCGTTGGGCCTGGCCACACCAAAACACCATAACCATGCAAAATAGTACACCAAATTCACTTTTGTGCCCAGCCAGATGCACGTTATCTTTCCCATGAAATGTTTTGCTCCCAGAGCAGTGATTTACACTAGATCTTGTTTCCAGCAGCCCAGATGCTGGCTGAGGCTGATGCTGCCCACTCGGACTCTTCATACGGAGGGGTAGGCCACTTGGAATGCCCCTGCTGCCTCTTGTTGAGATCAAGAGGCTTTGGTCTCAAGGCTTCGTTTCCGTCACCAAAGAGAACCTGGTTGCCATTAGCAGAAGGAGATGGCGTTGGGTAGGGGTTTGCCAATCCCAGGTTGCTGGCAGATTGCCGGAGGGTCTTGCTATCCCTATCCATTCGCTTCATCGCCTTGTGTGTCGAGGTAAGAACTTCATCAAGAAGCTCGTCTTCCTCTGCCGGGGTCTCATATTGGTTCATTCCCTGCGCAGCCTGAGCTCGTCGAGTTCGGCTCGAGATTGGCCCGCCGCGGGCCACACCGATCAGGTTGTCGACAGATCGGTGGTGCTGCTGAGGCAATGAGTGATGGCGCTTGAGACTGCTGCTCGTGCCTGCTTGATGTGCAGGAGGAGCTGGTGCCTTGGGTTCAGGATTCTGAACGTCGCGTAGAGTTCTATCCAGAGAATCGTACATGTCTGACTTGGCCACCATCCCCTGCTGATCCACGATCATCGAGGACCTGTTGCTGCCTGTCCAGGGAACACATCCAGCGACTGCCTCTGCATCCTCATATGTGGGGGAAGCAGGCGTCTGATGTCGCCCAGACAAGCGCCTTGCTCGCTTACGAAGATGAGAGAAGAAGCCCTCCTTCTGGCCGCTTGGAGGCGAGACAAGACCGGTCTTTCCATTCAAAGCGCGCTCGGCCTCCTGGCGATGCATCTCTGTGTAGTGATTTGTAGCGGAAGCCACAGACATTTGGCGGCCAATCTTGGATTTCCCGTCGACATGCTTGCTCGCCCGTGCATTGACTGCATCGGACAGTGGAGAGATTGGTCGAATAGAAGGCAGAATTGGCATAGGGGCCATGTTGTTAGAAGTAGTCCCATTGGTCCAGGTGCTGCGCTTGCCGGCTCCCGTGCGATGAACGGCAGAAGGGACTTCGCTGTGAGTGGAAAGCTGGATAGGTACAGGTCGTGCGTTGGGCATGTCGTTCGACTGAATAGTGTGACTCGCCAGTGGCTCAGGTGTTTCGCTACGCCCAATAAGAGATTTGCGGAACCATGAGGGTTTGGATGAGATGGAAGGGGTAGGGGTTGTCGTTCGAGCAAGGTCGGATTGTTTGCGACCCAGGATCTTAGTCGAGGTCGACGACTTAGGTCGGAGGGGATCAACAGCATCGGCAAAGTATTCATGAGCAATGGCTTGTGTTGATGTCGGTCGGTTCTTGGGGTCCCACATCAGGCACCATGTCACGAAGTGGCTGAGGGCAGGCGGCCACTGAGGAGCCTGAAGGATCGTCTCCATGGCGTGAGGTGCCATCTTGGGGAATGAGAAGCCCAGCTTGCCAGCCAACCTTGAGCCCTCTCGCCAGTCACCTCCGCCAACTCGTGATCCAGATTTGCTGTACCAATTCCCAGGGCTACCCATGATCTCACAAACCCTCCAAACTTGGTCCATTTCATTTCCACCAGGGAAGAGCGGCTTGAGCGTAGCGACCTCTACCGCCATGGCTCCTACGGCCCAAATATCAACTGGAGCAGAATACTCTCCAGCGCGCAAAAGGACTTCCGGAGCTCGGTACCATCTCGTCGACACGTAAGTGGTATAGGGCAGTTTGGAGTGTGTCTCTCTCGCCAAGCCGAAATCAGCGAGCTTCACGGTGTAAGTAGGCGGTGTTGATGGAGGAGTAACAAGTGATGAGTAGCGTCGGAAAGCGGTCGATGGTTCGTTGTGTGATGATGTTGAAACAAGGATGTTTTCTGGCTTGATGTCGCGGTGGAAGAAATGATGCGAGTGAATATGCTCTAGGCCCTGCATGATCTGAAAGAGGATACTTTTCACACTGGAGTTGTCGAGGCATTTGTGGTCGCGCGACTTCATAAGCTGATACAAGTTTCCCTCCATGTATTCCATAGCGATGTGAAGCTTCTTTGTGTAGGGGTCCAAAAAGATGTCCAGGGCTGGGACAAGGTGAGGATGCGCAGGTAAGGTCCGAAGGAAGACGACTTCGCGAAGCTCGAGACATGACTGGAATGATTCGAATGTCTTCTTCATGGATTTGATGGCAACCTAGATTGATTTCAAATCAGTATCAGCGAGCGCGGTCCCAGGCTGGCGTCTGCCTCTGGAGAGCTGGACGAAAACTCACCACCGTGCCGCGACGAGCAACATTTGCGCCTGCCGTCCGTACTCTAGCAAGAACGACACTTCCAAAGCTTCCATCGCCGATCTCCTTGAGCACTTCGAACCTATCCTCCAGAGCTAGGTTGCCCGCGTGTGACGACACACGTCGGGAAAAGTCGCTTGATACCGTCATAGTTGTGTAGTTGAGATGTTCGTTTCTAAATGATTGCAGATATGTCGTAAACCGAACGGAATAGCGACCCTGACTCGACGTCGACTTGAATCAATCCGCCGCAAGCCCGTATCCAGCAACGCTGGGTCAGTCGCCAGTCGTCTCGACAAGCTCTATCGCAGAGCTTCGTACCTATGACCGGAGCATTCAGATTGGTGGGTGTATATAGGGAGCGAGCTGTGTGCAGGTAGATTATGCAAGGTCGGCCTAAGAGACGTAGATAAGTCGTGCGTGTATGATTCTTCCGCTTCGAAAATTATATCTAGATGGCGTTCGATTGACCTGGAGAAAAGTAAATAATGAGAGACTGGAGTGAGAGGCAAGGAGCAAGCTCAGTTTAAGGTACAGTAAGGTCAGGGTAGGAAAAGGAGACGGGAACGAGCAGCCTACAGCTGGGGGACGGGTCACTAGGACGAGCCAGCGCCCAAACGGATCCGCGGGCTAGTGCAGCACCCAGCGCCATGATCCTCTGGGGCGAGAGCTACTACCTACAGTGCTTAGAGAAGCAGGGTGCGTACTGCGACAGGGGACCAGCGATCACCCCACCGTAACTGTTCAGCAGGGGAATGCGATGAACCGGGGGGGACACAGGGGAATGGGCCAAAGAAGCAACGCGAGGAGCTGATACAAGACAGGCCCAGGCCGCTTGAGATTTTCTGGGCAGGCGGGCTTCTGATCCAGCCCCTTCGGAAGCGGGAGGCAGAGGAGGGTAGAGAGAGTGAATGCGCGACGAGAAGAAGAAGAATCCGACAGGGCGGAAGGAAAGAAGACGGGAAGAAGAAAAGTAGAACATGGCCAGACACTCACCGGTATTACAGGGCAGTGTCACAATTGACCCAGCAGAGACGCTTGGGTAGTGGCTCGTCCCTGGAGGAGACCTGCTAAAAAATGCACCCACCACACAAAGGGCACTGGCAACGGCAGGGTCCGACACACACAGTCTCCCTTCAGCATTGATCACTGTCAAGAGCGAATGTACTTCTGACAGGCACGTGCGTTATGAAGATTAGATTATCCGGTAATAAAGGACCCATGCGAAACCATGTCTGCCCCCCTTGGGATATTATGCCATGGATAGGGTCGAGTTGCATGGAAATGAAGCCCCCAAAACGAAACTCTCAGGACCAAGGAGGCGGGATTTGTATCCAGGTACCTTGCACCCTTCAACAGGTACCATCGATAGGGGTCGCAATTTCGTTGCTTCTTAGCGGGCCGTGGTCGCAAATTGCGCCGCCAAGGCAGGCAGGGTTCCCAGCGCACGGTGGAGTCTGAGAAGACGAAAATGGAGGGCGAAAAAGAAAACACTCTCTGGTGAGACTTGCTCGGTATGAGGAGTACCAATATTTGCAGCTTAGCCGATCGGGTGACCGTTGCTCTATAAACCGTTCAATGAGGAAACCTGGACGTGTCCAACGGAGCAGGGCACAACCTGATCAGGACATGCGTGCGCAGCAACCAAACCCGCCCAGGCATGTTCCCCGACCTCGGCTGCCCTGTTAAAACGAAAAGGAGAAACAGGCCTGTCATGCAAGGTGAATTGGTGCCCTGCCACCCAATGCCCATTCGCAGGAAATGAGCCAGGTGGTTGGGAGGTACCTGGTAGCAAGTGGAAGTGGCGGCCGGGTACGTACCTCCCACCCACGGCAGGTACCCCTCTCATCTCTTAAGCCTGGCCAAGCTACAAGGCTCCAGGTAGTCGGTACTTGCATGAGCATGGAGCGCCTGTCAACGCGCCAACTCGTGGGGAACGGAAAGCGCGACTAATGCTTGCTGCTTGTTCCCAAAGGTTCGCGCCGTCCAATTATTACCAGTAATTACCTGCCTTCGATACCTGCCTGCCTCTCCAAACAATCTGGAAATTGTGTCATTTGCCCCCATTACCCGGGAACTGATTGAAAGGGTCCTGCGGGAACGTGCGCCGAGGGGAGAAGATGCCAAATAGAAACCGAAAATCATCTTCGCTGCCAGGAGTCCTGTCACGGTTAGTACCCGTACCCAGAATGTATGGGAGACACCCAATTGAGCGGGAGGGGCACTGGAAGGACGCCTGTCGTCACCAAAAAAAGCCAAGCTTCAATTTTGAACCGCTGGCAATGCACACACAAAACAACGGAAATGTGCTGCTGGCCCGTAGCATCGCTCTAGTCATGTCAGCTTGCCCTCCACCAGGGCGAAAGAAAAATCATCCGACACACCCGACAGAGTCAGACGGGTATCCCGTTCCCATTCTGTACCAGCCCGAGCGGCAGTTGCTTATTCATTCGTCACAACATCCAAAAGTAAACGGATTAGCAAGCGACTTGCCTGATCAGATATGTCCTCAGAGCAATTTAATTATAGACGATCAAGTCACGACCAGATTTGGAAGCACGCAGCGATAGTGCCGCGACGCGCCGTGCCGTCATCCTTCCATTTCAACGCCTACCCTACATCTAGATCCTCCTTTCTGTGATCAAGAATGGTCCTCCTTTCAGTTCCAGTCGTAATAGACAACCTTTCTCTGCGTAGACTGTAGATCACAAGTGCCTATTGACCTAGAGGAACTTTTGGAACTTTTGTTCATTTGACTGTCAACTTGATCTCCTGAGATCAACTAAGACGACTTCTGCTAAAAAGGGACTATCACAATCGAACTCGTGTCCGCACACCCCATAACCCCAAACCTAGACCCCCATACCCATCTGTATATTCCAGAGCATCAACATTATGTGTTCTTGCCGTCTAGCCTAGTTGCTACATTCCATCAATTCAACAACACCGTAAATCAGGACCGCTGCACGAAGAAGCTCTGCTAGCATTCAATCGGAGTCGTCAAGAACAGCTTCTGGTATAACGCAGAATGTGGAGGCCTTCTGTGAGTTGAACTCTCGCTCTGCCCGTTTCTCGCGAACGACGGGAATGGCCCTGAGAGGAGCGGTGTCTTTTGGAGCGACTTCAAGTTTTGGCCAAGCGTGTCGCGACAATGGCGTTGTTGTAGCCGAGCTGACACTCGAAGCAGTCGTCTCATCCTTTACACCTTGGTGTATGTTGCCCGTGTTGTCCCACCGGTTGAAAGTGATCATGGTCCGGTTTCGAGCCTCACGCATCGTAGTAGCCGTAGATATGCTACTGACATTACTCCCACTTGCCACGGATGCGGATGATGATGGTCGGCCCGCCCTTCGAAGGATCTGCTCTTGGATGGACTCCTCTCTCGGCCTTGACTTTGAGAGGGTGTTATGGACACCGGAAGTTGAGGCGATTGTGCTTCCCCCGCGACGCAGATGGGTTGGGAGACCACGAGATCCCTGGATCGTCAACCCTCTCACCGAGGACGCAAGCTCCGACGGAAGCTCTGAGACGACGCTTCTGGTATCCTCCGTCGTTCCATCCACGTCGAGTCTGACACCTCCGCATGTGCTTGCAGCAGAGCTCTCAACCTGGCTCTCGGTTTCGGCAGCATCCCGAGCAGCGGCCTGGGATGTATGATGGGAAGCATCCTGGGACTCGTTTCTGGTATTGAGGTATTCCTCCACCCAGACCTCACCTCGGACTTCCTCCCCGGATATGTGCCCAGTCTGAAGAGCGGCTGGTGTCACTTCAGGCTCAACTCCCATGCCCCAGTGAGTGCACCTCTTGCAGATCTAACGTAACTTGTTAGCAGAAATCACAATGTATAGGGTGTGTGAGGCTCCTCTTACTGGTTCCTCCCGCTTCCTAGCTGCCTTGCTGAACGAAGTGATCGGTTGCGTCAAGCAACAGACGGAGCATTTCAACTCCATCGATGCCATCGTGACGGTTGCGGGGCCGAGAAACTTGGCGACGTGAAGTTGAGGAGTTTCCTTAAAAAAAGAGAGAAGAAGGCCGTGATGTAGAGAATAGGCTGGTAGATGAGCGTAGGAGAGATGGGATCTGAGCTGTCACAAGATAGGCACCTGGATAAAAAAGAAAGGCGGATTGAAGCTTGAAAGAAAGAGGACGAAAAGAAAGAGAAAAGTGAGAACGGGCTGCCTTTTATCACTGAATCACAGAGGGAGTGATTTGACCTTTCAGGCTAGGTAGGTGTGTGGGATGGAAGGTGCGAGCGGCGTCAGGCATTCAGGAACGAACATGAAAGCGGGAAGGTGCATTGGAGGCGACAGCCAGTTGACCGCCAGCTCACACTCGCGGAAACGCACAGTTTGTTCAATCTCGCAAGAGCGGCCCAGAGGCAAACATGGCTGCACTGAGCACCTTTGTGGACTTCTCTGCTAGATAAGCACCTAGGTTTGTACAATTGAATTGAAGATATGAAAAATTGCGTGGGTAGGGGACTTGCAAGCTGTGTGTTTTCTGGCTCCCCTCTTTGTGAAACCATTACAGTTGTGGCTGGGTTGGGAGGATTTCTTTTGTTTGTGCACTCCGGTTCGTTCAGAGAAAAGGATGGCTGCTAGCATTCGTAGCAAGGTAATGTCGTGTCACACATTCACATCCGACATGTGCACTAGCTTTATAGTCTTTTAATTCTTGTCCTTGATTCTTGTCCTTTGTTCTCTGTTTTCGCTTTTTGAGAGTATAATAACGACAGACGGCGCACGCAAGCAACCCTAGAACAACTAGATCCTCATGATGTTTGATACATTGATACTGTTCCCCCGTTCAACTGGCAGCACACCACTGCCTGGGGAAGATATGTTCCCATTCATTATGCCGTTGGCAAAAAGTATACATGCTTGGATGTGATGTTCGTTCTGCATCTCGCCTTTGCTTTGGTAGGGTTCTCCAAAATGCAATAGTTTCAATCCTGGCCCCAGCAGCATGCAGGTTAGCATCCAAAAAATAAATGAAACAGAAGAATACCTCGTCACCGCCTCTTGAACCCGCTGTCAATTTCTATGCCACACTCTGATCAATTGATCCTCTTGATTTTCGCGAGGTATTACCCCTTGGGTATACTTTTACAGGACCCGATCGTCCGGGTTATGATGGGGAGGAGCATTTACCACCGCCTGGGCGTCGCCCACTTGCCTTCGTTCCGTCACTTCCCGGTCCTTCAGACGCTTGCGTAGGATAAGGGGGATCGATGATGCCCCGGCGGTGTGTAATTGCTATTGTAAAGGTTCTGAAGAGGACGACAACCGGTTGAGATGCAAGTACACATCGGTTCCATATCTGTAGAGAAGGTTTGCGTTAGCTTGAGAGGACTTCATAGAGTCTTGACTTGGGATATGGAATCTCACCCTTCCATGCTAATTAGTTTCAAATCTCCACCAAAATACCTGGCGTACAATCGCGAGATAGGTAATCCGTAACCAAAACCAGCCATTGGAGCCTTAAAGTCGCTCTTGTCGAAGTCAGGGTCCAGATTCGGGGTTCGGTCCACGGTTGTGTACATATACGTCCAAACGAGCGGAATGGCGCTGCGGGGGATACCGCCGCCTTCGTCTGTGACCTTGATCGTGATATCTTCCTTGCCTTCTGCAACAATGACCTTGGTGACGGGGAACTCCTGTTTGTCCATCCCGTGCGTTTCAACCACAGCGCGAAGAGAATTCTTGAGGGTTTCGAAAAGCATGTGTGACAGATGGCCAGGGACATACATGAAGTTCAGGTCAGGGTTACAAACAAGCTGGATCCGCGGGGCTTCAAATAGGCCGTAGTGGTCCTCACAAACGAATCTGGCATTTTCAATTGCTTCCTGGGCAAGATCCTGCACATTCGTTTTCGTGCAGATAACGCCGACATATGTAGGGTCGCGGTGATGGCTTTGGTCCGTCAATGCAATGTGTTGGCCAATTAGCATTCGAATGCCGATTCGAGACATGTAGAAACGGTCCAAAAATGACTGGATGGTGTCATCGATCTGCATGCGTTGTCGGCGGCGCTTATATTCGAGGATACCTTGGGCCATGGTCGTGACCACGCTATCGTGTCTTCTCTTAATTTTGTGCAAGGTCTGTGCAAACCGCTGGTTGTAGAGCTGAAGCTCTGCCGGCCAGTCACCGTTGTCATCCACCATGGCGAAATAGCGTCGGGCATAGGATCTGCTCTTGCCATTGCCATTGCCACCAGCCTGGAGGCCGCCCCAACCAGAGCCGTCGCCCTCGATGATGGAAGGGTTCGGGGTGGCTTCGGATAGCTTGAACATGGATCGACCATGAGCCCTCCCAGGCTTCATGAGGCGAGAGCGCACGTCTTTCGAAAGATCGGGCCGAGGTAGCTGTGTGATTTCCTGACATGATGGATAGAGCATGTTAGCAAATCAGTCGCGACATGAACTTGACTTAAGCGAACAAAGCTGCTTACCTCAAATGACTGCGCGTACCATTCCTTCACCTTGTTCACAGACGGCATTTCGTTCAGTCCATCGGGCAAGTCGTCTAGCTCTTGGACGCGGTGCGCCAATCGTATGGGCAGTTCCTCGGCAAGGAACTGAGAGGCTCGGAAGAGAGTACCTGGCTCGTAGCGTTAGAGGCCACACGATCATCTGAACGAGAGGGGTTTCAATCTCGGCCTACCGACGGATGGCTTCTCTCCAAACTGCACCATTTGGCGCAGGCTCACACCGGTGGCTGGGAACTTGGCATAGTGCCTGATCGTGTCCATCAAGCGCTCGGAGGCCTTCCACGACATGATGGCTGGTCCTCGGCGACGGCGAGGGATACCCGATACTAACAAAACCGAAAAGCTATGATCTCGTCATTGGGGGGGACGGCGAGGGCTTGAGACGCTCAAAACGGTGGAAACAGATTGCCGGCCACGACCTCAGTGTCGTGGTGTCAAGTCTCGCGTTCTATGACTGGGGGTGAATTGGGCCCCGCGGGAGCTACACAATTAATGCCGAGGCTGTGGGCGCAGGATACGGTGCAAAGCGGGTTAAGCGAACGCGCAAGGAACAATGGCGCTGGAGGGGGCAAGGCAATTTGTAGCAGAGTCGCTGCGGTCGGCAGAGGTCAATTGGGGGCAATCCGAGCTGATCTGTGCAAGCACTGAACGCATGAAGAAGAAAGGAGCAGCGATAGAATAAGGTGATGTTGGAAAAGTACCTGGATAGGACTCGACCTGGAGGGAGGCGGACGGGAGGACCGGTCGGTCAGTGGATGGATGACTGACTGGACATTCTGCGGGGCAATTGCCGGGGACTAGCAGGGTGCTGGCTCCACCGCAAGTTGGGGGAGTGCGTTAACAGCTCGACACACAAACTGCATGGGGAGCTGTTAGCAGTCTTCAGGCACGTCACACATCTCAACTGGTGCTATTCCAATGTGGAAACGGAGAAGGCAAGGGAAAGCGTATCCACGAAACCAGTGCACTGCAACAAATCCTCTCACGAGGACGATTTGGACGGGAATTGGCCTCCGTTTCCATTTCTTTCCTGTGGGATTCTACACGGAATTTGAATTTCTGAATTTTTGGTCCTGAGAAAGGACCACTTTTCCGCTCTAGTGGAAATTCATCTTCTCTAGTGTATGACACACACCTCGAAGGTGAGGACGAACGGAAGCGATACCGCTGCGAGCTGTCAGGCGTCGCGGACCTGTGACTGGTGCCCCTAATTTCAATAACCTGATCGCGGTCAGGCATCCAGGGCTTCTGACCGGCGGAGAGAGAGCTGTCTGCTTCTGGAGAAGGGTGTGGCCTGAGCGGCGTTGACATGTTATTCTGGTGGCATCATGAATCAGCTGCTACTTAGCCTGTCTTCAAGGTTGGCGGCGAAAGAGCACATGCATGCCGAATGACGAACGTAGTGTGCGTCCTTGTCTTGAGTAGCTTGTGAGGTGCCTGGGTCTGACCGGGGAAACAGCGGGATTTGCCAGGTCACATGCCACGCACACTGATTCCGTTCGTCCACCCACTAGCACGAGATATCTTAGTGGTAATATGATTTGGTAAGTAATTAGACCCTCTGGAGGCAGACAGCTTTGAGACAGTTTTCTAGGCTCCTGGGGGCGGCCCCCATCATGACTAAGCCGGTACTTTCCTGACTTTCGCAGTCGAGGCTCCTTGAAACCAGGCAGAGATAGGGATTGCAGATTTACTTGTTACGATGTTTAACATTACGTCCCTCTATCTGGCTGATCTGCCCAGACCACTGACGTGAAGAAGGATGGCGCAGATCCTCGATGCTGCCTTGTTTAACTGCCTTGCTACTATGCGCACCATGTCATAGCGACAGGCATCATCAGTCAAGTAGGGTTGTATTACTAGATACGTATCAGAATCGTAGGAAAGTTTGGTCGACTCTGACTGCCGCTCCTTAGTCGACGCAATCGAGCCTAGATGATTAGCAGAGCCTTAAAAAAAACACGAGCGAGCCGGTGCTGCTGGTTCTGCAACGGCGACTGTGGCGCAGACATCGGCATGACTTTGGCTCACAAGTTAGAGTGCATATACGGAGCGATCCGAGGGCATCGATGGCTACAGTGGGTGCCCACTCTTCTGTCTTCGTGGGTGATCACTGGATGTTCAGGTCTAGAACCTACCTATATTACTACAACCCCAGGATCCTAAAGGTTGGGGCTGAGCGGTATAGCACAATCTGAAGTAGCATTATGACAGCAGCTGAGTCTTTTTATTATTCGTATCAACTTTTGATCCGCTCTATTGGATAGGGAACTGACTGATCGTACCCGGCAGCTGCCAGACTGCCACGATCGCCCTCATTGTCTCGCATGCCGTGCAGCGCGGAAGATTACAAGTTTTAGGGATTACCTATCGTCTCCAGTGCTGCTTAGTACCGATCTCTCGTGGGGGAGATTTAAGTGGCAGGCACTTAACGAAGGGCGCTTTGCGACACTAGGAGGGTCGGTAACGGGTATCGGGCTTACCTCACTTAGGTAGGTAGCGTCTGACTGCCCAATAAGCACCCGTGGCTGCGCTGGAGAGTGATGGCTTCGGGGGAGGAGGCTGCTAAATTTACCTCCCTGCCCCCCTTCAGACCCCCTGCAAGTCACCCCTCCAACGAGGGTAGTGTGGGTTGCTAGCTGGGCTGCCCTGGCCACTTCCAAAACGTTGCTGGTCAACAGGTCAGCCTGGGCTCTCTTGGCCATCTGTTGGCATAGGTAGGTAGGAAGACTCGCATAATATCCATTCCCAACCTCACCCGGCCTGTATCTTACAGTGCTCCCCCTCTCTCTTTTTTTCCACATGTGAGACATACATGTTTACGGCCGGGTCGCGCTTGGGATACCTTCCAAATAGCTGTTCTCGAGAACAACACACTAGTCTGCGAGCGCATGTTGGGGATTTGCTTTCATTGGTCGCCCGCCTATGAAACACTGCATCTGTCGGCATGTTGAACTGCGGCCTCACGTCATCAGTGGCGCGCGCTTCGAGCCTTGCTCTCCTTTGGAGCATCATTCCAGCCGCCAGCAGCCACGCCATTCCACAGAAGACACATACCGTCGAGCTTCGAGAGCTCAATGTCTTGCCATGGCCTCTTCCGACAGTGATACCCGAGGCCAACCACCTGCTTGGGCGACAACTGAACACAGTTTGCGGATATGTAGGAGGGAACCCTGATCTACCGGCCACCTGCTCTGCAGGTTCGCACTGCGCCATTGATGTCGAGCATGGAGTTGTTGGATGCTGCCCCGACGGCGGCCCTTGTACGCAGGGCGTTTATACTGGATGTGTCGACGGCAACAGCGATCCCCAAACGGAAATCAACCCTTACGTTTATACCTGCGGAGGTGGGAATGTGTGTTATCAAAATCAGTTTGCTGGCGGCTACCACCAGTATGGGTGCGGATCGGCATCTGACCTGGCGACGACGGTCGCCATGTCTGCGTCGGGCAAACAAACGCTGGATCTGACGAGCATCAGTCTCGAGTTTACTGCGACTGCCACTTCTCTCTCAGAACCGACAACCCTCGGAACCAAGTCCTCGTCCAAGTCGGATTCGAGCACTACGAGTTCTTTGAAGACAACTTCTTCCAAAACGAGTTCCACTGGAACGACTGGATCGAGCTCTGACTCAAACCCTACTTCAACAGGTGGCGCCAATGGCGGAGATGGTGATAAGGACAATGCAAATGACGAAGCACCAAAGGACAACAATAATTCGCCCCCTATTGGTGCCATAGTCGGTGGTACTGTTGGTGGTGTCGCTCTGATCGCTCTTCTAGCCCTGCTCGCCATTTTCCTTATTCGAAGGAGAAAGGAACCCTTGCACGACGGGCCGCAGAGAGAGCCCAAGTTCTCAAGGTATGGGCAATTCTCTCCGAATTTGTATTTGCGTAATGAGAGACCCTCTTTTGCTAACTTCAAATAGTTCCGATGATTCTGACAACACGAATGTCTTCACGCCTCTGCACCCAACCCATGAGCTGGATCGCTCCTACGCCCAAACCTACATGAATCCTGTATTACCAGGGGATGCTGTTTACGAGAAAAACCGGCATCACCCAGGCATGGAGCCCGTGCGAGAGGTATCACCAAATGATTACGTTTCGCCAATTACGATTGATGAGCAAGTAATGGCTGGTGGTCGAGGACGCGACATGGAGACGGACCAGCAGCCCTTAAGAGAACCGGAGAACGCCTTCGGCTACAACGGGGCTTTGAGCGCAATTTATGAACTGGACGACGACCCGCAAGGCACCTTACAAGCAGCACAAAACCGTTCGGTTCAACCTGAAGGTCCACTGAGTGAACCGCAAGACCACGACCCCACGAACGATTCATATGAGAGTGCCATCGACCCCTACACTAACCCTTACCGAGGCCGACGGGGCACCGATTCTGGATCCTTTTGGCAGCAAAATCGCAGGACCACAAAAGACGAGTGGATATGAAACAGATATCCATCCCTCATCTTTGTTATCATTATTCCTTTTTACGGCGCATTTAGATACCTGGCAAGTCAATTGTCCATCGCCAACTGTGTGTGGATGCCTGAGAGGCGCGTTTCTGGCCAGTACTTAATTTTTTCCGGTTTTCTGGCCGCGCGATTCCAGCATCCCAACTTTGGGCAGATGCTTTCTTTGTCTCTTTGGTTGTCCTCCCCCGGCCTTCTCGTTACTGGATAGAACAGGAATTTGCATCAATAATGACTTTTCATTTTATTTTGGGGGGTTCGCGCAGTGCTTGGTTGGCATTGCCGGCGTTTTGGAAATAGCTGAGCGAAACACAAAGATGGGAGTTGGCTAGGGGAGCATTGTTTGATGTACATAACACGACTTGATGATTCCCAACAGATACTTGTCCATAGATGAGAAAAATTATCACCATGGGCAGCTTTGAAATTGCAGCAGCAAAAATTCGTACGCTCATATTGGGTATAGCCTTCTCGTGAGTGAAACCGGAATGCATGCATGCCATTGCGTTATGATCCGCTCCGTGTCTGCATTGAGCCACAGCACCCATGTGTTGATTTTTTGCACACTGAGCCTGTGATCCTTGGCTCTTAACCTAACTTTCTCTTAATGAGGCCAATCTCGACGATACTCTTTAGCCAAGACTTTGCACCATCCGGGAAATAAATTGATCTCGACGCCTCCCCGCTAATAGGGCTCAGATCGAGTTATCGACCACCGTTGATGTTGTACATACAGCTAAATGAAGGTGCTAGGATCGTGTGTGGTTCGCTGGCCCTCTCCACTTCCGCCAACCAGGGACACGGGCCTCTTCAGCAGTCTGAAACGCGGCACTTAATTACTACCCCTTGCGTGCATCATCGCGTTAGCCAGGTATTGGCTGGGCACCGACAAGGGCAGCCTGGCTTATCACTCCTGGCGCGTAAGTTGGCGGGAACACTTGGCGCATCAAGGGCAGCAAGCCGAAACGATGGGCTGTGCAGTGAGATGAGGCGGTGCCAAGGCCGCGCTTAAAATGTGACGTGATTCAAGAAACCAACAACCAACCGCGGTAAATGCAATGTATATTTGGGCTATGTACTGTTTGTGTTCTCTTCAGCCTGTGTGGGAGAAGTCATCGACCATATCTTGAGGGTAGACTCATCGAGCACGGAACACTGTGACCTAGGCACGGCATGTTCCTCGTCTGCGTCCTCACTTTCAAATGTTTTGGGATGTTCCCAGCCACCTGAGCATGTAGCAGCAACTGAGCCGCTTGAGTGAACTACTGTGCTTCCTATTGGTGACTGGTGGGCTTTCCAGTGCCAGGAAGGCTCCATACCGTACTCACTGTGCAGACCAACTCCATCCCAGACGACGACAGTGCCGTCCTGTGTCCCTGACCAGACCTCAAAACCTCCTTCCGCACTGGGAAATACATCGCAATGGAGCCTCTGCTGGGTGCCAGCGCCGCGACCCTTCAGGATGCTGAGCAATTGGCCCGTGACTCTTATATCGTAAAGCAAGAGCCCATTGGCGTTCCGCTCGTTGATGACCAAGTACCTCCCGCAAGGGCTCCAGAGAGTCTGGGCGATTCCTTGCCCGCCAATTGCTTCATCCGACACCTCGTTAGCAGCGTGCGCGATGCTCCAATTAGCAATGGTTTTATTCTCGCGGTAGAGGTCGTACAGACCAACCCAGCGAGTCCAAGTGCCGGCTGCTATTATAGAGGAGCCATTGGCGTCAGCAGGGGCGGTAGCGAGCGAGGACACCGTCCCCTTCATACCAACCCCGCCACCTTTGGAAGCATGTCTTCGGGATGGAATCGTAGGCACCGTCAAGATGGGCCCGTCAGATCCTTGCCGAGACACGTCAAACAGGTCTAGCCGGTTGGCAGAGCCGCACACAAAGTGCGTGCCCGGATAGTCCCAAACCAGAGCTGACGGGGTGATGTATGCCTCGGTTTCCTGTTTGATAAGCTTATAGCCACACAAAGGCCTGGATTGGCCCTCGGCAGGGAACGCGTGGTATAGCTGCAGCGGATGCTCACGACATGCCACCAAGAAGGTCTGCGTTGCTGGCTCCGCGAGCGAGAAGTAGGGAGCAGGTGCAACAACTCGGGGCTGCTCAGGAAGTTTGGTGAGAGACTGGGGGACCAGCGGACGTGGATCCGACGCCTGGAGGAGATCGTCCGGTATCACAAAGGTCGCAATTGATTTGTCAGAGGATATTGCAACTAGAGACGAACCATCTGCTGTCCACTGGACGGCCGTAAAGAAAGAGTCGGGTCCACTTTTCGTATCATGGGAATTCTCACTTTCGGTGTTTTGATAGTTGGTGATGGTCGAATTGGGGATCTCTGCAACGAGACGGATTTCAGGCCCTGCCTTTGGCTCAACCTTGGAGGAACTCGGTGTAGACGTTGATCTATCACTGCTTCCGTACTGGGGATCGTCCATTGCAACACGAGAACACGCTTGTCATCTCCGAGTGCAACAAACTAGCAGCTTGGCGTTTGCATGATGCTCGTATTCTAAATATGTGTGGTGTGCGCTGTAAGGAAGGCTGGGTGATCTGCTCAGGTACGAGCCACCCAAGCAAGCAAGCAAGCAAAGAAGCCGCAGGTTTGCCAAGAGTGCTCTGCGAGAAGTTTCGGAGGAATGAAACTTGCTTCGCCTCAATGTGATCAGCTGTTGATGGATTTTGATAGAGACAGCACACTGACAACGGGACCTATATTTGTCTACAGCAATGCGTGATCAATCACAGGTGGTTGGTCTCCAGTAGTCTGTGGTTGGATGAATTCCCACTTGCCAATGGACCCTGGGTGCCCAAGAATATGGTAAATTACCATCCAGGCCGGTCCCAGTTTGCGAACGCAAAGATGGTCCAATTCCACTTTTAGGGGTTTTGCTTTGGGCGAGATGCAGGTCCCACCTTGTCGGGACGACGTCATCAGCGCACACTGGCTCGGTCTGGCATTGCTGTATGTACCACAAGGAACCGCGCAGGCTAGACACGTCACTGTTAGGTCCCGAGGGGCAGGGCATGTACCTCTGCACACAAAATAACGCACCGCGTGACCTCAACGTCCCCAGGGGACTATGACGACCCCAAGTCTAATTGCATCCATTCCAGTGGGCCCTTCCGCTCGGCGAGGCGGCCATGGGCTGTTGCCAGGGCCTTACACTGGGGCGTCGGTGCATTTAGTGGTCGCTGGCCGCCCGTGCACTGCAGCCCCAGGCAGACGGATGGGTTCAGGTTGTCTCTCCGTCCATGCACCTGCTCACCTCACCTTCCCTTCCACATCCAGGCTGCTGCTCATTACCACCGTTCTTGCCCATTCCTGCGCATGCTGCTTCCCTGCCCCTGTTCACTCCCACGTAGCCAATCGTCTGGGCTGCCAAAGCGAACCGCCCTACTCCCCGTCTGACCAGCAGCCCGCCTGGCCTCCCTCTCGTCTTCTACCGCCTCATCCGGCACAAGATGGTTCCATAGTCCGTCCTGCGCTGCGGCTCAATCTATCAAGATCATCTGGATCTTAGTTTTCGATAATTCCCGACAGCACGTACGCACGCCATACCCTTCCACCGAACCCCCGACCGAATTGCACGGCACCGTAGACATAACGCGGCCAATCACAGAAGTTAGGCAGGGCCTGGCTGTCGACCATCCGAACTTCTCTCGAAAAAGGCATCTCCTCTGAAAACAGCCGAGATGGAAGCCCTTGATGCATCGAGCTCCCAGTGCGGGGCATACCATGAACCTTCATACCTCGAGCTGACAGTTTCAATGTGAGTGGACATCGCAGCCCTATGGAGTGTTCTCAATTAACAAGCATATGCAGTGTCATTCTCCTCGGTCTGTTCGTCTCATATCTCCCCCAACACTACCGTATCATTTCACGAGGTACATCCGAGGGAATATCCCCGTATTTTGTTCTGCTTGGTACGACGTCTGCGACTGCTGGATTCGCCAATATTCTCACTGTTCCACCATCTCGCGCCGCCATTGGCTGCTGCAAGGAACTGGATACCTTTGAGTGTGCTGCAGGTTTATTGGGCGTCGCACAGCTTGGTGCACAGTGGCTCTGCTTTGTTTTCATGTGAGTATCTACTGTATTGTCTTGGCCCAGGTATCACTGCCCTTACTAATCATCGATGCAGCCTCGTTCTATTCCTCATTTTCTTTCGATACCGAGGAGCTTCTGTGCCCCAGGAAGAATTGGCCGGTGATGCCCCAGGCTGGCGTACAGCAGCCACTGTCGGTCTGCTATGCATCTTCCACGGGTTGATTGTGATTATCTTGACTGGCGTCTTTGTCATTGCACTCCCCAGTCACCTCAACTTCTGGGCGAATTTCCTTGGCGTCATGGCAGCTGCATTGGCGGCGGTTCAGTACATCCCCCAGATCTGGACGACTTATAAGTTGAAGCATGCTGGAAGTCTGAGCATTCCCATGATGTGCATTCAGACACCCGGGGGTCTACTCTTCGCTGCAAGCCTCTTCGCAAGACTCGGCTGGGAAGGTTGGAGTACCTGGGCCATCTATCTATTGACAGCTGGCATGCAAGGAATGGTTCTATTCTTGGCTATTTCATACGAACTCGCGGCAAGACGCGAAGGGCCCGTCTACAATTACACTGAAAGTGCACCCGAGTCTCCTGTCGATCGATGCCACTCCAGCCGGCGACCAGTGGCAAACCGGACATACTCCGAAGGGTGGGAGCGTGGTCTCCCAGGGCCATTTACAGGCCACCCCGAGTTGTACGCGGAAACTGAAGAAGACTTGGATGATATTCAGGAACGAGAGGAGCGGGCCATTGCCCGAGAGAACCAGCCTCTACTGAAGCCTGGAGGGATTGGAAATCCCCACAAGACCTACAACTCAAATCACCATTAGCGGAGTTAGCACTTTGTTTTTTCATGTCAGACTTTTGGGTACGAACAGACTTACTAATTGAAGCTTATTGATCACGGAGAAATATGAGAGTCAATCATTGAATCATTAAAGGACTCATTGCTATAGGACCCAAATCAATTGAAACGATATTTCCTACTAGAGCTGATGATCACTTGCATTCAATTCGCTGTCAGATGTGTATGAATCGTGCATTAAGTTGGCGGCCGAGCCAGATGGAGTCGGATTAGCTCATAGAGTTTTCCCCTGGAAACCTTACCAACATCCACACTACACGGTGCACGCGGGCAAAGGGACTAAAGCAGATACAATGGTTGCTTTCTGCCTGGCGTTCTGACTCACTGAGACGTGATTAGTATTGCGACATTCAGCTCTTACTGCTGTGATTCATAGTGACTCAGACGATGATTGCTAGCCGCAAAGTCCCGCTCGTATCGTGGGTACCGGATGGTCATCCTCACTGAGCGGATGGGTTGGAGACGTAACTGTTGACCGAAGCTCAAACTGTACTGACAAAGGCACATCATGAGCCATGAGCACGCCACTACTAGAAACTTAATGGAACACCTATGTCTTACTAACGTAACAGCTGGCTGCCTGCGAGTGACTTTATGACCTAGAGTTCCGAGATAGCAAGGTACTGTACTTCGGAGCATCGGTTCCGTGGAGCCCAGATGCCTTATCTTTCCTCCACCTGGCTTGCGCTCGCCCACTGATTGGTCCAGGACCCATGCCCCTGACCTGCAGGCAGTCTCGACGTCTTCAACTCCGATCCCCGTGTGACACGCCTCCACCGCACACTCCTCCACATCCCCATCGACTACCGACGCCCTTAAGCTCAACCCTCTCCGAGCCCTCTCCTTGCTCAATCGCGACACCTACAGCCATTCCTTATACCTAACACCTTGCAGGACTCCTTTATTATTCTCCCAGACTCTAACCAGTATAATTGGTTTCTTCATCCCTACCTACATCCCAACTAGGTACCACCTGATATCTTATCTCCGCCCCTTATCGATACGAGCAACCGCGTAAAGTGATCATGGCGATGTACAGCGCAGTCCCTCCACCCCCGAGCTGGCCGCTGATCCTGCACCGGCAAGCCCTCTCTCAGCCCTCAAGTCCCAGGCAAATCAATCGTCAACAGGCGTGGACATTGATGCGTGGACCATCTCGGCCCTCCAGTCGCTCAGCGTCTCCCCCATCGCCCGCGGCACCGGCACCCCGCTCGCCATCGCCATCGACTCCGAGCATCCCAAGCGGTCCGTGGGGTTCACCCCCGAGGCAACCCGCACAGATGTACCCAGGAGGCCTCCCTCGCGGAGGGACAGCATGAAGAAGAGAGACGCCGTGCTGAAGGGAAATGAGGGCAGCCGCCAGCGCCGGCGATGGGAAAATGGTAAATAACGAATTGCACAACCCCCTCCCTTCCCTTCTTGCTTTGCCCGGTCCCGGATCTTGCTTCTTCCCCTCCCCTTCCTTCCTTCGGGCAATGAGACAGGTGGCTAACCAGGCATCTGTTCTCTGCTGCAGACCGTCTGATGCACGTCCCCAACGCACAGCCCCCGGAGCCTCGAGACTGGGAGGTCCGCGCTACGCACACCGTCCACCACATCCCCTACCAGCTGGCCCAGTTCTGGGACGTCGGCGTCCGCCAGCGCGTCGAGGACAAGACGGCCCGCCTGGCCGCCCAGAGGAAGAAGCAGCAGCTCAAGAGCGGCAGCGCCACAGGGCTAGGCGCCGGCGAGGTGCCCCGCGACCTCCGTGAGTCGGCCAAGAGGAGCCCCGTCGTCAGGAGCTGGGTCCGGGCCCTGGAGGAGCCGGTCCGCGGTTACCTGCGGGCCCGCGCCGACGAGAGGGAGCAGGACCTGCTCGACGACAGCGCGGCGGGGGAGATGGACTCGGACGACGAGGAGATTGTGTTTGTGGGCCGGAGCGGCGCCATGAGGGAGCTGAACGGCAAGGGCGGCGGCGGCGGGTGGAAGAGGGCTCATCGGGAGGTGTCGCATGAGACCGTCGACTCGGGCATGGTTTTCGATTCCTTCGGTGAGGGTGAAGGAGCTGCATATAAGTGAGTGTTCCCCCCTTGTGCCTTTGATGATGTCAACTAACCGTATTTCCCTTCAGGCGGTGGCTCACCCACGCTATTTGTGACTATTATGGCCTTGAATCCAAGTCCGTCACTTTGGCAAATCCCTCTCGCCGTGTGGTGTACGTCGGTATCAAAGAGGGACAGCGTCGGCACGGATCGCACTTGAAACACTTTCCCCGACCAATGTGGGAATTGTGCTGATGGCAAGAATGAGATACATGTTTTGGGGCGACCAACTGAATAGATGTTGTATTTCACGGTTGATCGCTACGTCAGAAGATCATCTATAGATTGCGGCCATGGGTTGCAGAGAACATGTGTGATATAGAAACACGCCCTGTTCGATGTCTCAAGATGGTCTTCTACATGTCAACCTCCAGCCAACTTCACAAGCGTAGATCTCCGTCCCCCGCAGATTCTAGCATACTAACTGGCCTTTGTAATACGTACGTGGCATGATCACATCGGGGCTCGGTCCCTCTTCAGTTTCGAGCAGCATACTTCAATCGTCTCCCAAGATGCTACCACGCTTACATAAAGCAGACATATCTCATTCCCAAGCTTCATCCAAGATTTGACTGACCCTTTCGAGCTGTTTCTGCCCTCCTAAGATCTTCGCGTACTTTGAAACGCGTTCTTGGACCGGCATCACGAGGAACGAGGCCAAACCGCGCTTTCCAGACTCCTCGAACAACACGCCTGCGAGCACCTGAGAGGCCATAACATTCATCCCAGCTTGTCGGAGAAACATGCCCCAGGTGGTCTCTTGGCATGCTAGGAAACGCTTAATTTCGAGAACATATGGCGTGTAATGGGACATGAATGATGCAATCCACTTGGCGAGTGTGTCGATTGCGCCGGGAACGTAATGAGATATTACATTTGCGCCAAGACTCAGAGTAAAGTTAACGAATTCCGCATATGCAGCCACATCAGAGGGGTTTGGGTTGCCGACGACTTCCCCAGACAGATTTTCTTCCGAGACTAAGACGAATAGTGTTTCATATCTCTCACTTGCGGATATGATTCGTGCCTGCAACTCCGGTCGTTTTGTTGATCCTGGGAGTTGTGTTTGTTTAGCCTTGACAAGGCTCGTGATAATTATGCCTGCACTGGATGTGAGAATTATATCACAATCAGATAGTTGAGGTGAGTTGGAGCTTTCTCGGCCGGTTTCGTCGGCATCCGACGAGTACCAGCTTTTGCAATTTGAGAAATCTCGATCGATCAAACAACTAGGAGGCCAATATTTCTCCAGCTGACGAAGAACACGATGGTCAATGTTAAGCGAAACCAGGAATACACCGTGTCGGTCAGGTTTAGTAAATTCTGGTACCTCGGCTGGAACTAGTTTAGGAGTACTTGTTAAAGACGACGTTGATTTCGAGCTGACAAAAGAGAAAGCTGGGTGGCGCCCATATTTATCTTTTGAACTCGTATTGGGATGTTCGCTGGGCTCGTCATCAGAGCGGGACACTTTTGATGAACTCTTCGCACCACTCAGTTCCATGAAGCTTGCAAGTAACTTGCTAGTGGCTGCTCCGTCTCTAGCTAGAGGAAGAAAGAGATCTAATTTCTTGCTCATGTTCGATCTTGGAAAATGCCCTAGAGATGAGAACCCGACAGGTTCAAGAAAATCGAGATCTGGTTCTTGGGATATTTGGCCTAATATACGTTCTGAGGAAGTGGCATGATCACTCGAATAATCAGATTTCTCGCTTTCGCTTATGCCCTCCAAATCTTTTTCATCACAAGTAAGTATGGCTAATTTCCATTCTTTGACTGTATGAGCGAGAATTTCCTTTCGAGGCGAGGATGGTATGGCCAGAAGTTCTTTACTTCTATCAGTGAGTGGGTTAAGCTCCTCTATTCCAGAGAAGTAGCCTGTTCTTGAATGGTTAAAGGGATCCCATTTCAAAATGGTAGATAGCTCAGAAATGCATTGCTCCTTGGGGATGGAAAAGGCAAGCTTATTTTTGGCGTTCATCCTGCGAAATAGATCTTTCGGTTCAGAAATACCGGTGTATTCCTCGGGCGGTATATAGAGCTCTAGCCGAGGAACTGGGACCCGGGAAACAGACTCGTGAGGGTTGAAACACTCCTGGCCGACCAGTAGCATTGATCTGGAATGGCAAGCTTCAACTGTCGCGTTAAAAGCGTCGTCAAAGAACCCGCCACTTGGCTCATCAATTGGGTCCTCTTTGCTACAGTCCCTATTCAGCTCAAGGATATCGTTCTGAAGAGTATTCTCGTATGTCCTGGTTGAAGAAGCGCTAGATACAAGTGGAACATCTAGTCTAGGGTCTTCTTTCGGATGGGTTGAAATTGCCAAAGTGATAGGAGATGTTTCTGAACCAGGGAAATTCTCATAACTGATCGGAATTGGCGGGCCAGGGTCTGAAATTTGCTGCACCACCTTCTCGAAAGTCATATCCTTCTCCGGACTATCAGGCTCCGACGTTAAGTCAATTATACATGCTCCTTCGCTTGGCACAAAATAGGCGTTTCCGTCGTCATCATCATCATCCTCAGAAACTGGAGATAAAGGGGGGCTAATCGGTAGCAACTCTTTTGACCTATATTTGGCACATGGAAAATCCAGTCTTACTGGCAGCTTCCTAGGTGGACAATTTTTGAGATTCGCTACGTCTGCCTCCAATTCCAGTGACATTTCTGAAAGCTCGATCTGCTCCTTGGCGAGTGCTCGTAGGAGAAGGGAGTGAACCCAACTGGATCTCTCTGGAAACGATAAACCCTCGTCGTGTCTTGTTTCGGTTGGGCATAACGGAAGCCATTGGTCGACCAATCGGCATGAGTTTGCAGTCTCAATCAAGGTCAAATATTCCTTGACGTCTTCCGCTGGGTCAGATCCAACATTAACAAGCTCCAGAAGAAGTCCACGATCTTTGAGGTGAGACCTGGCGGGTCGAAAAGGGAATGATGGGGGCGACGAGCAATCTGCACGAGCGTCGAAATCCTAGTGAGACTCGTGTATATTCTCGGGGCTAGAGATACCAAGATCAACCTGAGTATCTGGGAGGCGTGCGGCTGCCAATCCATCTTGGCCAATTAATCCTTGCGCATCTCGAGCCTCGTGGGAGGGAGAAAGAGTGAAGACACATGACTCGAATCGGTAAGGAGCTTTGCGATGATCCCAAGTGCATTGTTCTTTCCGTGCATACGATGCAGCAGTGTCATTCTCTTCATCCTGGTCTTCTCCTCTGAGATCATTTTCCCCGAGTCTTCTTTTGACGGGTGTATTTCTGGGGGTGTCCATGGTCGAACGGAGTTGAGCATACCTAAAAATTAGATGGATCGAGATTATGAACTCCGGAGCTGGGGTATATTAGATCTGAATGGGTCTCAAAGTCTCTCTACACCATGACTGTCTAGATAGTTTACCTTATGAGTTCTTCGCAAAAGGTGAGGGCAGTTGCTTGGTATCTGGGGGGTTCTTTCCCGCTTCAACCTGGTGTCGTCAACTGGCAGTTGCGAGAGAAGGTACAGCTAGCAGTGCCTACGTGCACGGGTATTTAACATGTGCGGTAAAACACGACTTAGTATTTTGCAGAGTCTAGCATCGATAAATTAACCTATGATAAATTTGATATTTCACGTATATGATCTTTTGACATGGTGTTGGTCCCAATACATAGGTGGTCAGTCGGTGCAGGGTAAGCAAGGTAGTCTTGTCGCGGTGGCCCTGCAAGGCGCCACTAACTCCGATATTTGGTGACGCATTTGAGTCGCGCCTATCTCCGCAAGAGGAACCCCGTCCGAGGTGTAGCTCTCCCCGCTATAAAGCTTGGGAAGCAACCAACTTTCTTCCACAGCTGGACGCATCGTGCCGTCCTTCTCGCCTGATGGTTTAATCATGTCGTACATCGCGCCGGTACATCTGGCCACGAGCATTCGGCATGCACTGTGGATGAGATTCCTCTCTCTCCAGACCAGGAAGACCTCGTCCTCTCGTAAGTGGTCCCGATGCTTCCACCGCGTGCCTATCGCCTAGTAATGACACTGAGTCTCATCCCAATTCTGGCAGAAAAGCGAATCGTATTGAGATATGGCAGCTAGACGAAGATGGCTTGACGAAAAAGCACTCCGTTGTCATTTACGGCACGATTGTTATGCTTCAGAGACTCCAGCCGAAGGACTCCGAGACCGACTTGCTTTTCGTAGGCACCGACAGACAACATTATTTCACTCTGGCATGGAATTCGGAAACGAAGGAGGTCGAAACTGTCACCGAAAAGTATATCCACGATGAAGCCGAACCATTCATGCGCCATTCGCAAAGCCAGAACAAGTGCTTGGTTGACCCGACCGGCAAGTTTGTGGTTATGCATCTCTGGGAGGGCGTCCTGACCGTTTTTAAGCTGCGCACAAGAGGGCGGGAGACAACTCGATTGGATGCGATAGCTCAAGTAAGGCATACCGAACTCTGGATGAAGGCCAGTGCCTTCATACACAGCCGAACCGGCCATCCAAGGATCGTTTTTCTATACAAGAGCCAGCAAGAGCACGAGGAGGCGCGCATCGCAGTATATCGCTTGACCAAGGATGACAGGGGTGGAGAAGTCTCTAAGTTCGACCCCCAGAAAGACAGGGAGCTCGACGAGAAAATCAAGGATCCGTATGCATCGATGATTATTCCTGTTCCTGTCCCCGAGGAGAAACGATATCATGTTCGCAAATCGGAAGGGACGAAAGCCCATCTTGGAGGCTTCCTTGTTATTGGCGAGACGCTATTGACTTATTTCGACAGCTTGACTTATACCAGTCTTTCCTCAGGCTTGAAGGAACCAAGGATCTATATCTCATGGGCACAATACGACGCAACGCACTATTTCTTGGCGGATGATTATGGGCGCATGGATCTTCTCACGGTTGAGACGGCAAGCGAACCTACTGGCGAAGTTGTGACCGGGCTGAATGTATGCCCGTTGAAATTCACAGACGCGGATTTTCCGACGACGGCCAGAGCATCGAGACTGGTCTATCTTGGTCAAGATATCTTATTCCTAGCATCCCATCATGGAGACCCTCAGCTTTTACTCGTGAACACACACTCCAAAGAAATGAGACTGCTTAAGAGTTTTTCCAATAACGCACCAATACTGGATTTTGCGGTTATGGATATTGGTAATAGAGACGGAGACCAGCAGGCTGGAAATGCTTTCTCTTCCGGGCAGGCTAGAATTGTGGCAGGCTGTGGAGCTTATCACGACGGCACGCTGAGGAGTATTCGAAGCGGTGTTGGCCTGGAGGACTGGGGTATCCTTTTTGACCAAACGGATACCCGAGCTCTGTTCACGCTGAAGTCATATGGAGCAAAGTCCGTTGACACACTCGTGGTATCACTGATAGATCTGACACGGGTATTCAAATTTGATACGGACGGAGGTGTGGAGGAGGTATTCAGCCACGAAGGAATAATAATGGAATCAGAGACTCTACTGCTAAGAAACTTGCCGACGGGGCAAGTTTTGCAAGTAACAACACGATCTGTTGCCTTGATAGATCCTGAGAGCGGCGTTGCAGCTTCAAGTTGGACAAGCCCTGAGGGTAAAGTGGTGACTGCTGCGTCAGCGAATGACAAGTGGTTATTGCTAGCCATCGACGGTTCTGTTCTCGTTCGTTTCAACCTCGAGAATGACCTGGAGGAGCTTTCTCAGTCTCGAGATACAGGATCGAATAGTCTTGAGAACCAAATATCGTGTATACACGCCGCTCATAGCCCTCAGAACCTGGGTGTTGTTGGCTGGTGGGCTTCTGGTACAATTTCTATCGTTGACCTTGCCACTCTTCAGCCGATTCATGGAGAGTCTCTGCGTCAATCCGATGATAGCGCCTCGGTTCCTAGAGACATAGCGCTTGTTCAGCTCCATCCCGTGGAGACTTCCGGCCCTACTCTGTTTATCGCTACTGAAGACGGCAATGTGATCACATTCAACGTCTCTATCAGCAACTTTGAAATATCTGGACGAAAGACAGTGACACTCGGAAACGGCCCATCGCGATTTCATCTCCTGCCCCACGGCGATGGAGAGTGTAGCATTTTTGTTACAACGGAATTTGCTAGTTTGATCTACAGCTCTGAGGGCAGAATCATTTATTCAGCAACGACTGCCGATGACGCGACATTCGTCGCACCCTTTGACTCAGAGGCGTTCCCAGGGTCGATCATTATTTCAACAAATGACCATGTGAAGCTTAGTTTTGTTGACAGAGAGCGTCTGACCCATGTTAAGCCCTTACGTGTTAGAGAAACTGTCCGACGAATAGCGTATGCTCCTGATTCGAAGGCGTTTGCCATTGCATGCATCAAGAAAGAGTTGATTCAAAGCGAAGAGATAATCACCAACACGATCAAGCTGGTTGATGAGATTATTTTCCAAGAGCAAGGCACACCATTCTTACTCGATGGTTCGACAGGAACCGAGCTCGTTGAATGCATGGTTCGTGCGTCACTCCATGATTCCAACGGAAACCCTGCGGAGAGATTAATAGTAGGGACGAGCTTCGTTGAAAATTCGCCGTCTTTGACGGCAGGAAGTGATATCCAGGGCCGTATTCTGATTCTTGGAGTCGATCAAAACCGGCAGCTTTACCAGATCAAAGAAATAAAGCTTCGCGGGAATTGCCGTTGCCTGGGTGTCATGGGGGATCATATCGTGGCAGGACTGACCAAGACCGTGGTGGTTTTTAGTTACTCCGAGGACACCACTGCGACGGCCCAAGTTGAGAAATTGGCCTCGTATCGGCCCGCGAGTGTCCCCGTATCCTTTGACATTACGGGCAATATTATTGGTATAGTAGACCTGAGCCAATCCATGGCCTTGGTTGAGTTTGTTCCACGCCAGGGCGTAACGGCCGCGAGGCTCGACGAGCGGGCAAGACACTACCACCCGTCGTGGTCAACGGCTATTTGCGCGTTAGATGACGAGAAATGGTTGGAGGCAGATTCAAAAGGAAATCTTGTGGTCTTGAGACAAAACAAAGAGGCACCATTAGAGCAAGATCGGCAAAGGATGGATATTATCAGTGAGTTGAACATCGGAGAGCAAATCAACCGGATCAGGAGGCTTCATGTTGCACCAGACGAGAATGCTGCCGTGTGGCCAAAAGCATTCCTAGCTTCAGTGAGTAGTAACCTTGGAAGACCGCTATGCACCTCATGCCCCGCTAACATCGTTATGTTTAGTCTGAAGGTTCCGTCTATATGTATGGTGAGGTTGCTCCAAGGTATCAGGACCTGTTGATCAACTTCCAAAGCAGCCTTGCCCGCCATGCGAAGCCCGTGGGTGACATTAATTTTGACCTATGGCGCGCGTACCGTTCTGAGGCGAGAGAAAATAATGGGCCCTTCCGGTTTCTCGACGGGGAAATGTTGGAAAGATTTTTGGATATGAACGAAAGCATGCAGGAAGAGGTATGCGAGGGTCTGGGACCCAGTGTTGAGGATATGCGTAACATTGTCGAGGAGTTGCGAAGACTGCATTGATCAATAGACAAAGAAGGGCAAGGCGCATCTCGTACGATAGATCTATCTGGGCGGTATAAATGAGTTGCACGAATTGTAGATGATTCAATGATTCGGACTTTGTAATAACACTGCTGTTAGTTATTGGTCCCTGTCCAGAAAAGCCGGTGACATAAAAACCATAATACAACGAGGCATCAGCTCCTATATCATGTTGTCCCACGTTTTTTGTCACCCTTGTGGGTGACGTTAGTGTGCCTGGTGAACGGAACAAGGCGGACACAGGGCCCAGTTGGAGCAATTGACTGCTGGCCTGCTTCTGACATTCTCCAGGAGACTACTATAAGCCAATTGAGAATTTTAAGCATACCAGGGAATCTCGAGTCTAATAAACAATATCCTTCTCACTGACGTCCGCTGAGCCGCAGGCAGTTTTGGTGCTGTTTCGAGGCCCAGGCCTGAGGTAGGTGTCAGCCTATCAGCCCACCCGTGACAAACGGAACAGATCGGGACCCATCCGAAGTAGTCCAGCCAATCGGCGCAGCCCAATTAGGAGCTCTCGCACCCGTTGCAGCCTCAGGCACCGCACCCAGTCCAAAACTTTCGGCAAAGCATCATCACACCCAAAAACGAAAAGACCTCAAACCTCCCTTCGCCCTCCAGCCCCAACCACACCGTCACACGACCCTCCCCACCGACGATGGCGCCTCTGACGAACGCAACCCGCGTCTGCCTGCGGGCCAGCAAGGCCACGGCCGTCCGCGCCGCCGCACTCAGCACGACCGCAGCGACCCGAGGCGACTCGGCGGCCGCCTACACGCAGTACAGCAGCCCCTTCAAGCAGGGCGGCAAGATCCCCGACTTTGGCAAATACGTCTCCAAGAACGCCGGTGACTCCAACAAGCTCGTCTCCTACTTCATGGTCGGCGCCATGGGCGCCATCACCGCCGCCGGCGCCAAGAGTACCGTCCAGGGTATGTTATACCACCACCAAAATGTTGGCCCGCGGGGCTGAGCGAAGCCATTGAGCGGCGGGTGTGCCGCTAGACGGCGCGGAATCGAGGGATTGGGCCGTTGCTGACGATCCGTGATTGCAGAATTCCTGGTCAACATGTCCGCCTCCGCCGATGTCCTGGCCATGGCCAAGGTCGAGGTCGACATGAACAACATCCCCGAGGGCAAGAACGTGAGTTTTCTCGCCGGGAGGCGTCGATGGGCCGTTTGGGGGCGGCCCAATTGGATAGAAGTAGGGGCTGACGGAGTGATAATAGGTCATCATCAAGTGGCGAGGAAAGCCCATCTTCATCCGCCACCGCACCCAGGAGGAGATCAACGAGGCCAACAAGGTCAACGTCGCCTCGCTCCGAGACCCCGAAACCGACGACCAGCGTGTCAAGAACCCCGAGTGGCTGGTCATGCTGGGTAGGAGCTTCCCCGTGTCCATAATTGTTGGCGAGTCGTGCTACGCGAGCTCGTCCCGTTTGGTCGATGAATCATTGATGAGCTGACGAGTATTTGTTTCTTTTCTAGGTGTCTGCACCCATCTTGGTTGTGTCCCCATTGGCGAGGCCGGCGACTACGGCGGCTGGTTCTGCCCCTGCCACGGTTCTCACTACGACATCTCCGGCCGTATAAGAAAGGGACCCGCCCCTCTGAACCTCGAAGTCCCTCCCTACGATTTCCCCGAGGAGGGCAAGCTGGTTATCGGTTAAAGGGAGCCGCATAGGCTGCGGGTGTACGAATAACTTTGAATGGGGGCTAGCGGATAAACACATATTGTAGACCGGACTGGGGAGGAGGAGAGAGATTGGGTCGGTGATAGTAAAATAAGCCAACATTCGTGTGGGCACAACTCTTGTTTCTTAGACGTGGGCTTGTGGCCTATTCATTGTATAAATCATACAACGTCCTAAATAATTTGGTTACAAAAGGCTTATTTTGGTGAATGTGAACCCCACAAGTTTCAATTAATGTCTATCTCATCTTTGAGACAACAAGTTCTATCTACAGTCGAGCAAGATACATGATTGACGAATAAGTAATTGATTTGTAGATTCATTCAGAACTCCAAAGTCTACATTGAAGGCCTTCTCTATTTTATCATAACCACTTTTAATGTCCATGACCATCGTCCTCTTGTTGCTCAGGATCCAGCTTGATGAGGGTATCAATACGCATGATGCTGATGCAGGCCTCGACGGCACTCTTGAGCTGTCGTACCTTGCTCATGCTGGGCTCCAAAACACCAATCTTGAGCTCATCAACCACCTTGCCGCGCATCAGGTCAAGGCCGTAGTTCTTGTAGCCCTTCTTGTGAGCAATGGTCTTCTCGTTCTCATTGGCATCACCCTCCTGGATGCGCTGAGAGAGAGCATGTCTCGAGCGAAGCTGAGCAACAAGCTCTGCGGAGTCCTTGGCGGCATTCACAGCTAGAGTCTTGGGGATAATGAGAAGAGACTGGGCGAATTCGCCAATGGCCAACTGCTCGCGAGAGCCAACAGTTCCAGCGAATTCCTCCAGGTAGATGTGCAGGGCAGTCTCAACAGCTCCTCCGCCAGGCACGATGCTGCCGCTCTCGAGCGTTCTCTTCACAGCGAATAAACTGTCGTGCATCGAGCGCTCCATCTCATCCAGAGTGTAGTCGTTAGGCCCTCGCAGGATGATGGAAGCAGAAGAGTGTTGCTTGGTTCCCTTGACAAGAATGCACTCGTCATCTGAGATACGCTCCTGCACAACCTCTTCGGCATATCCCAAGTATGAGGGGTCGAACTTCTCGTCACCATTTAGGTCGGAGAATGTGCTCAGCATGGTGGCACCGGTAGCCTTGGCGATTCTCCTCAGGTCCTCCTTCTTGCATCGTCGGACACCCATGGCACCTCGCTCGACAAACGTCTTCAGAATTAGGTCGTCAATACCCTTTGTGGTGAGGACGACATTGGCACCGGCCTTGAACATGAGCTCAACTCGCTCGAGAATCATACCGGCCTCACGAGCGCGGATCTGCTCCAGCTGCTGAGGATCGTCGACAACCACTTGAACACCCAGCTTCATCTTCTCCTTTTGTAGGTTCATATCCAAGATGGCGATCTTGGCATCCTTGATGTGTGTAGGCATAGCCTGGGAGGCTACGGTGCAGTTGAGAGCATAGCCCTTGACAAGTACGGATTCGCGGACGCCCTTTCCGTGAGCCTTGAGAATGTTGACAGCCTTGACGGGGTATTTGGACTCGTTCTTGTTGTTTGTGGACTGGACAGCCTTGATGGCATCGACGGCCATCTCGGCGAAGAAATCATCGTCGGCACCGATAATCTTGCTGGACATGGAGGTCTTGGCAATCTGCAGGAGCGATTCACGACCGAGGTTCTCGACCTTGATGCTGACGTTCTCGTTCAAGTACCTGACAGCTTCACGGAGCGCAAGTCGGTAGCCGGTGATGATAGTGGTGGGGTGAATGCGGTTCTTCATGAGCTCGTTCCCTCGACGTAGGAGTTCGGCAGCGATAAGCACGACGGAGGTGGTGCCGTCACCGACTTCTCTGTCCTGTTGCTGGGCCAGGTCGACTAAAATCTTTCCTGCAGGGTCCTCGACATCGAGAAGGCTAAGAATAGTAGCGCCATCGTTGGTTACTGTGACGTCCTGCGGTGTGTGAGTTGCTGGCCACCCTACTCCCTATTGCGGAACCACTTACTCCGATCTCGTCCACCATCATCTTGTCCAGGCCGCTGGGGCCGAACGAGCTCTTGACGACATTTGCGATCGCTTGCGTGGCAAGAACTGCAGAGGTGTTAGCCAGGCGTGCTCCCAAAAGACCAGTCTCCTGGCCATCTCGTCCGTGGGTGGCGTACCGTTCTGATCACGAATATCTGCGCCGGAGATCTTCTGGCCGCCGAGGAACAAGGTGCCGTTGCGGGGCTGCTCGAACATGGACGCCATGGTTGGAAATATCCCCCAATCGGCTGTGTCAGGCTGAGCGACTCTTGGGTTCGGTCGGGTAGGTGTGCGTGGGAGGATGCCAAGTTGTGCAGGTCTGCGATGGGCGTCTGGATCCCACAAGCTACCATCAGATGCTAGCAGCTTCCCTCATGGAGAATTGCCCCTCGATTTTTTTGCCGGGTGCTTTGATTGTTCCTGCCCCGGAGCCAAGGCGGTCGCAGCCAGAGGGCACCGCTTCCTATCTGGGTTTAGCCACACAGTGGAACCAGGCAAGTGGGTGACATTGAAATTGGGACACTCACACGCATTCAGCTGCTTACTTAAGTCGCAACCCTAGTCAACCGCCCACCCCCTCAACCGCCCACCTTTAATGATTGAATCGCGAATTATAACTTCGCATTTATCAACGCAAAAAAATCCGTAAATTAAAAATAAAGCTATTCAAGTTACCAGGTGAAGCATAGCTCTTCAAAAATATAATTTTCTAATTCCTGAGCGCAGATCTCTGCATCTAATTGACCCTCGTAGCGATCTCTTGTATCAATGATGTTGGATATCTTGATGAAGCGTTTATTTGGATCCGGATGAACAGTACGTCTTTTCTTCGGCTGCAGCAGCTTATTTGACTCCTTTAGTTGTGTGTTTTCGGTGTTTGAGATAGATAACTGTATTTGCTGTTCATCCAGGCCCTTGCAGATCTTACGGAACAGCAGTCGGATAGTCGGGTCTACCTCCTTCTCACATATAAAGTCCCGTATCAAGCCGCGAAGCTCGTGACTTCCTTTCGGGGTGGTTATCGCGATCTCTTTCCTCTTTATTCCGGCTACTGGCGTAGTCGGAGGCGTTGAGGGTCGAGTTTGAAAGGTGAATTGCGGAGAAACCACGAACGGACTCATCAGGGGGACCGCAATGTTGACTGGCCACAATCCAGACGCTTTCCAGCCTGCTAGGATGTTGGAAACCGTCAAGGCTGCTTGCCTAGCCAGGTGATAACACTTGAGGAACGTTATCTTCCCGATCGGCGACGAATCCGTGTGTATTTGTTGTTGCGAGAGATAAAGACGATAGGCTCTCTTGAGGACGGAAAAGATAGATAAGTCGAGCGGCTGCAATACGTGCGATGAATGCGATGGAAGGAATAGAAGCCAGATCTTATTCTTGAAGTATTCCTATATAAATTCAATCGTTTCATGACTCTTGTGGCTGTTAACGATGAGTAAACGCTAACCCGGCGTTGCAGGTTTAGTTGACGGGATAAACATATCTCGCAACCACTCCAATGCAATTGAATTGGAAGTCCACCCCTTAGGAGAAGCTACGAATTGCTACTCCTTGAGATATTCCAATTTATCAGGGAACTATTGCTGTTGAACACCTTTTCCTTTGTAAATAACAAGAGGCTTAAGGTACCGACCCGTTGCGCTGATACACTCAATTATTGAAGTCCAATAGCGATTTCCTGACTGTATCTGGGCAGCCCAGTTCTTGCGAGATGATCCAAGAACCAGGCCATTATCTCCAATTCCTTCCATAATACCGGCTTCATCCATATTCCAACGATTGCAAGGAGGGATTTTACGGATATCAGGTACGTGCAGAAGCATAAAAAACTCCTTCACTTTATCAGCTGTAGCTCCCTCAACACGAAGAAAGTCAAGTCTCTTGCCTCGGAGAGTTCTAACCTCCGGGTTACGGCGTAAAAATCCCTCGATCCAATGTCTGCCGACAGGGTCAAGATCACCCTCTTCGCACAAGAGGAACTGCACGATCTCTTTAACCCTTGTATGACTAGGAGGGAAGCCAATTAAGTCTTGGATGAGTATCCATTTCGTTAAACGGGCTTCCTGGACCCTCGAGAGCCGCTGCCGGGTCTCTGCTTCCATCGCCCGCGTTTTGGCACCCGACAGACGATCACGAAGGGTTGTCCGAGGAATTCCCCATCGCTCGGCAGCCTTTCGCTGCGAGACACCTGCTTCCACATCGCAGATAGCTGATTGGAGGTTATTTTCAGGATATTCAGACATTGGCAATTCGAATGATATTATTTTCAATTAAAAGGAACGAAAATTACACGAGCAATCGCGGAGTGACGCGTAAGGAAAAGAGGGAGGTTGGGACAGAAAAAGGTGGGCGGTTGAGGGGGTGGGCGGTTGACTAGGGTCGCGACTTACCCATTCTCGAGTCTGCGGCCGGTTGTATCAGATTATTAAGTACATATAGTACTTCATCGATAATACGGTATATAGATATTATTACTTTATTTATTTAATACTACTGCATCTCTCTATTTGATCATAGCAAGTAGTCTACTTATAACGATTCTTCCATTCGGTGTCTCATTTCTCCTGTCGCCCACTTGCCAGGTAGGCTGTCTTGACCCCACCAACACATCGCACAAGGCTACTTAATTTTCCACCTCTGTGGAAATGGCGATGCAACCTGGAGTCTTCATTTGTAAACAAAGGCTCAAGCCCACTGCGATGGGACGAGGGTGGTTAATCACAATAGCATGAGGCCCGCGTAGCCTCAACATTGATAGGCACTAGATTACTTCATTTAAAGGACTGGAAACAATCACTTATACGATTGAGATCGTTCGTGAAAGACGTGGAAGAAAATGAGATGGGAGCGTGGCGATTAACCACAACCTCTACTACTTCACTGCATGACATCACTTCATACCATATGGAATGAAATCATGTAAGCAACTACGATCCCGCCGAAAACACAAGTGGTCTCCTTACCTTGGGCATTATCTTTAATTTAGTCTCAGATGATGGTCATCTATGTTCCTATCTTCACATTTAGCTACATGAATAGTCTTGCTAATACTAAACACCCTGGTGGGCCTTCTTTAACGTTGGGCGAGCTGCAAAATTGTACTCTTGAATCCTCTACTTCCTCTTCGTAGGATACAAGTTAGTAATCAGGAATACTTGTGCGTTCAGAAGAATATGCCGTTCATTTGATCGTGGGCTTCCTCTCTGGAATCATTGTGCTGTCTTCTATCTAAACGCATGCCACGTGTACGGGAAATAGAATTTGAGAACTAGTTCAGATTCTGCCCATAACCCTCGAACATTCCGGACGCTCCCTACGGTGGTTTGCTCATAAAAGTATATTGAACCTAACGAAAATTAATTGAGAAACACGGAGAAGATATTCAAGGACCAATCGAGGACTTCACAGGATAGTGATCTACCTCCAGCTCGACTGATACCACCTGATAACTAAGAAGTGCGAGTCAAGTGCTGCTAAGCTTACTTTTAATGGGAAACATTCATAAGAGAATGGGGCCAAGATCGGGATCAGCCGTTGCAATACGGAAGCAATAGGCCGGAACTAAGATGCTTGGAGCTCAAGTTATATCCATCAGTGCCGACTAAAAAGTAAATGTCAACCGGAAAAGATGGAACCAAAGATGAGATTAAGCCGATAATAGACCTGAGAACTCTGGGCTGGAGGGACTTGATGACGGAAATATAGAAATCTTGTCATTCATGAGCCAATTCTAATAGGAGCTCCGAAGCCCAATATGGACCAAACAAGCTACCGAATGATGAACTCAGCCTTCTTCTCAAGATCCCTAAAGATGTTACGGGGTGCAACACATATTGGGCTATTACAAAGACGCCCCTTGTTTCTTTCTCCGTTCTTGTCCGGTCAAGGTTCTAGGTCAGTTAGATGTCATAGATAACTGAAAGAGGTCAACCCCTTCACCGGCTTCTCCGACGCTTTACGGGGCTTATGATGAGGCAGCTTTCAAATAATCATTTGCTCCTTGCGGTTAGGAGTTTGCGGCCAACAACCAACAACCAACACCCAGTACGACCAACAAACTGCGGGGCCAGTCTGCATCGCCCCTGCTAGTCTTGCTAATTTTCGGTCGAGTAGTTTTCGCAGTGCGCCGTTCCGAATGTTGATGCCTTATTGTATTGATGAATGGGAAGTGTAATTTTCTCCTGTTTCTTTCCATCCTGAAAATGGTGCATGGTTGCTTCATGTTGTCTCATCAGCCCTACCCGCCCTGGCACCACCAACAAACGAAGTTCTCAAATGAGTCAGAATCGAAAGTCTAAACTGGCGATTTTCCACAAGCCATTTAATGACCTAGTGGATTATGCCTGATGCATCAAGGAGGGGCTTCACCTCAATGGGCTGCTAAGGTATGGTTGGAGCACCCCAGCCAGGTACTCCCCGTTCCGTCTCCCGCGACACCAATCGTCTGCCTTTCGCAGGTACATGATCTGTCGAAGTAACCGGCAGGCAGCCAACATTAGGCAGCTAGTTGACACTCGCAAGCCAGCCAGGACTACGGCTGTCTGTAAGAAAAAAAATACTGCCCGAGTGCCATTTAAGGACTGCAGCACAATTTTCAAGAGCCAGCTTCTACAAGACCCCCAACAAGTGTGATCAAAGCCATTCCCTCCTTCTCTTTCCAAATACGCATCACAGCATCACAGCAGTCTCAGCAGCCTCTGTCCTTTATTACTCTCCAATGGCAGATGAACGCCCCTCTACTCCTCCTCAAGAGGCCCCAGAAGGCTATGCTCGCCCGGATGACTTCGGTTCGTTTGCAAGCACCACATACTCGCTGGCTCGCAGTGGTTCTAACATGCAGACACTTGAACTTAAATGCATGCGCGACCGCGATGTGGTAATTAAGATTGAGATTTCCGGGGACCAAGTGCGTGTGTTGCACCTGAAACACGTGCATGGGGTTACACTCGATGAGGCAAAAGCTGCGGTCGACGGCTTTTTGAAACAGATCGAGCCGCTTGGAGATCGCGATGGTAATGGGCCCAGCGGTACCGTTTTTGAAATGTTTGGGAGGGTGCACGCAGATATGGTTGGCCCTCTCGTGGGCGTTATGGATAATGTCCACGAGTTGTCCTCACTATTAACGAAGATCGATACTACCGCTAGTATGTATCCCAAGAAGTCGTTACCCGAAAGCCTAGGTGACACTCACCTGGAACAATCCTACAACCCGGTCGCTGAGCTTCGAGAAGCCAGTGACGCCTTCTACAACCAAGTCAAGGCGATCAAGTTGAAGTCGGAGAGCTACAGTAGTCAAACCCACACAACGATAAAGGGGTTTGGACTTTTTAGAGCAGACTATGACGTCCACAAAAATCTTATCGCCCACATGATGGAGAAGGGCCGGAATCGTGGGGTTTGGTTTCACTGGGATGAGCATGGCTACGAAGGCAGTACCCAGCGGAATATCGGCACATGGGTAAATTATAGTCTTTCTCTCGAAGAGGATTATGACACAAAGATTCAAAGCTGGGAACAAAAGATTGGGGGGAGATCTGTGCGACTGTGGTATCTTGACGAGTAAGTGGCCACATCAACTCTCTGTCATTGCATTATTCGCTAACGTGTTCAGCCCACGGTATTGTAACATGTTCACCTTGGACTCGCAACCTCCATGGTTCATGGAGAATGACGTGCGCCCATTTATGAGCTACACCTACGTGATGGTCAAAGGGAGCCATGGCCCGCAGAAACTGGACCTCGATGTGCGTGATACCGACATGGTGCTTCAAATCCAGCCCAAGGACGGTGTCTGTCGCCTGCTACATTTGTACCATGTGCGCCAAGAGACGAGCTTGGCGGCAAAGGCTGCCATCGAGGGTTTTCTTGACCACTTTGAATCAATTGACGATAATAAGAGAGGCAGATTAGACAATGGGCGCCGCAGGATGTTCAGCATGATGTGCGAGAGTTTTGATCCTGTTCACCAGGAGCTCCTAGAATCTACGAAAGCAGAAATTGACCAGCGTCGCTTGCGCTGTAGATGGGGACCAGGCGGGTGGCCACGTGCAATGTATCGGGAATGCGGTAATCAGGTAGGCTACGTGGTCTCTTTTAAGCCTTGTGGCCTAGATGTCGACAACTGGAATCGTGGGGTCATACCGGGATCAGAACGAGTTCTCACTGGTTTTGAACAGTAATTTATACTTGAGGATTCAAGTGTATATAATACTGTGGGATCTTGATTGTCTTTGCTTACAATGTTGTATCAATGGCATAATAGTAGCGTGAACCGGAGAGTCAGCCTTTAAGTTAGTCTCAATCTCGGCTAGAAACTAAAGTGAATTTCATCGCCGACTGCGTGGCTGCTTGAGTTCACCATATTCCCAAAATAATCAATATTTGCCTAGACAAGATACTTTCAACTAACCATCACACCAATGCGTCAACCCATAGATAAGCAACTGCAAATTCTAGACGCTTGAGGGCCGGATCTTCGACTTGTCCGGAGAACATGGTGAGGTGTAAAAGAGTTTTTGTTGACTACATAGCTAAAGAGTAGCTACGAATACGTACATTTATAAGTCGGCTCCTGATACCCTGAAAAAACTCTTTACCGTTGTTATGATGGCTTGCAAAGCCTCCCCCATCCCTTTTCCTCTTGTAAAAAAAAATCCCCTCTCTGGTCTTTGAATCGCTGTGCTGTTGCCCCATTGCTCGTTGGCACTTAGGGACGATAACTATCATCAACATCTTAATCCTCATCTTCCGAACTCTCGTCTTCCGAACTCTCATCGCCCGGATTCTCTCCGGCTGGACCCTCGCCAGCTGGCCCCTTTCTAGCTGGATTCCTACCACTCGGTTCCAAGACGACCGAATCCGCATCGTGCTCGAGCGGCATGCCGCCATCAAATACAATACTGTGGGTCTTTTTGACTTGTTCTACCTTGCAAAATTTCTGACTCTCCTTCTCCAGTTCATACCACTTAGAAGTTGTGTCACCTGCCTTATGATTTTTGAAATGCTTCACCTTTTCTCGCCTGCGTTTTGATGTTAGGCCCAGGATTTCTAGGCTTTGGGTGGCGAAGTGGATATGGGGATCTTACGCATTTTCCTCCATCTGGTCATGAGTCCAGGGTGTTTCTTTCTCGAACCCTTTGGCTCTAAGTTCGTCCTCGTCGAGTGCAGTATATTTCCTATACTCGGTATGCCCTGGGTGTATGCACCATTAGCCTGCAGGAAACAAGAAGGAAAATTAGGTGTGGTATTTACCCCTTGACTGGGTCTCTTTGTCCAAGGCTTTCTCCTGTACTTTGCCTGGGCGAGGGCGAATGATATTTTTGTTACCATCTACTAATCTTGCTTCTTGCCCATGACTTGCTGCGGCTGCATAGTTTGGGTTTTCTGTGCGATAACCCTCGATTCGCGTCTCCCTGCCATCACCTATTTTCTGATAAAGCACCGGCCGCATCTTGTGGTTAAAGATCCTGTCTCTCTCCTCTTTCTTATGAAACGGGTTTGGTGTGATTGCGAGGTACATGCTGTGTTGTCGGTTCGAGCCACCTTTATCCTGATTAGGGCGGGTTTCAGATAACTCAACCTTCGGCTTGTTCTCCGTCGCGAGTGCCGCCTCTGTCTCGAGTCTGACTACTTTGGCCTTCTTCTCCTTCTTCTTCTTTTTCCAACTTGATTCGCTCTTCCTCCTTCTTTTTCTCCTCCTGTTCTTTCTTGGTTAACTTCTTCTGCTTCCCTTTACCTTTGTTGCCAGCCGCTCCCTGGTCGTCGCCGATATTCAACCCCCCGAGTTGGTCAGCCAGGTCGTCCCCAGCGTCTGGGCTGTTGTTCGGCTGGGGTACTTTCTTCGGCCGCGTTGTCCTCTTCGGCCGTGGTTCATTGTTGTTTGCGCTTCCGCTTCCGTTTGTATTTTCTCCTTCACCTCTCTGGCCGCCCGAGTCCTCGCACCGGAGGCCAAGAGATCGCCGCCAAGAGCACTTAGATGAGACAGTATTCTCCTTTGCAGCAACATTCCCCTTGGAAGAAGCCTTTCCCTGGACAGCTGTCTTGCCCTTGGTAGTATTGCTTGCTAGAGGCTTATGGCGGGTGGCAGTCTTCTTCCGGTTGACCGTCTTCCTTTGACTAGAAACCTTCTTCTGTTTGGAAGGTTTCTTCTTATTGGTAGATTCACCTCGGCCGGAAGACTTCTTCTGGCTGAGTGTCTTCTTTCGGTTGGTAGACTTCTTCTGCCTGGCGCCCTTTCCCCGGTTAGGATGCTTCTTCCGGTTAACAGCCTTCTTTTTACTGGCCGCCTTCCTCTGGTTGGAAGGTCTCTTCCTTTTGGTGGTTTTTCTTTGACGGGCAGATTTATTCTGTCTGGCGCTCTTTCCCCGGTTAGAAGGTGTCTTCCGATGGGCAGACTTCTTTTGAGTGACCGCCTTCTTCTGATTGGAAGGTTTCTTCCTGTGAGCAGCCTTCTCTCGCCTGGAAGCGTTCTTCCTGTTGACAGAACTCTTCCTGTTGGCAGGTTTCTGGTGGATAGTCTTCTTCTGATTAGCAGCCATCTTCCGGTCAGAGGCATTTTTTTGACTGATAGCATTCTTGCGCTTAGGAGACTTCTTCCTATTGGCAATCTTCCTTTGACCGATAACCTTCTTCTGGTTGAGAGTCTTCTTCCGGTTGGCAGCCTTAACCTTACGCAACTTCGTGTCCTTGGCAGAAGTCTTCCTCTTGGGGTTCTTGCTCTGGGTGGGTACGCCCTTGGGAGTTTTCTTTCCTTTAGCAGCAGCGTTGCCTTTGGAAGCGGTCTTGCTCTTGAAAGCATTTTGAGGTGAATTTCCCTTGGTAGCAACCTTATTCTTGGAAAAGGCTTCCCCTTTACCAAGAGGTTTGCCCCGAGAAGCCTTATTCCCCTTCAAATTATTCCCATTCTTGGTTTTAGTTGAGGGCCGCCTTGCAGCAGCTTTCTTTTCTTTGAGAAAGGCCTTGGGGGAAGCTTTCTTGCCTTTAGGCCGGCCATCCCCCATCTTGACACCGGCTTTAGTCCCAGCACCAGCTCGCTTAGGTACGGAGTTCTTGAGGGTGGCAATTTTCTTCGGCTTGTCACCCTTCTGAGCTGGCTTCACCTTGGCAGGGGGTTTTCTTTGGCATGGACTTCTTGCCTGCCGTTTTCTTAGGTAGTGTCTTCTTAGACCCCGCCTTCTGGGCATCGGCATTCTTGAATGCCTTCAAGTTGGCTAGGGCCTCTTTATGCGTTACAGCTTTATAGCCAACGTTGTGCTTACCAACAGCCTTCTTTGGTGCCGATTTCGAAGCCCCTTTCTTCAGAGATTTTGGTGTTGCCTTCTTGGGAGATGTCTTTTTAGGAGCAAACTTGGGTGCAGGCTTCTTGGGAGCAGCCTTGGCTGTAGGCTTTCTACCAATCTTCTTTCGGGCAGACTTAGATGTGGTCTTCGGGGCGGGCTTCCGAGAGACGGCCTTCTTAGGAGCAGGCTTTTTGGGTGCAGGCTTCTTGGGAGCAGGCTTCTTGGAGCCGGCCTTGGATATTGGCTTCTTGAGAGCAGGTCTCTTAGGAGCAGGTCTCTCAGGGGTAGCCTTCTTAGGAGCAGGCCTCTTTGGTATAGGCCTCTTTGGTGCAGGTTTCTTTGGTGCAGGTTTCTTCGGAGCAGCCTTGGATATCGGCTTCTTAGGGGCAGCCTTCTTGGGCCCAGGTTTCTTGGGTGCAGGTTTCTTTGGTGCAGGTTTCTTGGGTGTAAGTTTCTTGGGCGCAGCCTTAGATATCGGCTTCTTAGGAGCAGGTGTCTTAGGAGCAGGCTTCTTGGGTGCAGGCCTCTTAGATGCAGCAGGCTTCTGAGGAACAGGCTTAGCTGCAGGCTTCTTGGGTGCAGGCTTCTTAGGGGCAGCCTTGGGCGCGGCCTTTCGTTTGACGATAACGTTGACTTGAGGTGTAATCTCGCTTTTATCTAGAGCTTGACCTCTATCAATATCCATGCCAATAAAGGGACCCTTGCGCCAAGATTCAAATTAGTATGAGTACTCGTCTCAAAAAGGCGTTTTGAACCTACTCGAAGCAGTATACCATTTACATCATCTTGTGGTCTAGCTCCAAACTCTTCAGAGTTACTTATAGATGAAGCATCAACCTTTTTACTATTATCTCCGGCTTCAACTACCAAGGCGAAGCACAAGATAGTAGAAAGACAATGGTAGGGAAGCATGGCTGGGTACGTTTACTCAGCATCAGGGAATGAGAGATGAAATTTCATATGGTTGAAGATGGGAATGAAGACTCAAAATTTGATTTACGCTATGAATAGCGTCCAGGAGCCCTTTATTGCCTCTGAGATTCATGTTCTCCTTCAAGTCGAGCCTAATAATAGCAGGGGTGATGTGGACTAGCTCCGCCAGTCTTTGGTTGTTGGTTGCTAGCCTCATAATTCTGACCGTCTCACGAGAATCTTGCCTCATGAACGCGGATGCTATTTTCGGGTATGTGAGGGGTTTATTTATTCTATTTCACGCCTTTCGTCGCTTAAATCCATGTAATCCTCGCCGAGACATGGACTTTTACTAGCGTGGCGGAACTCTACCAACAACCGTCAGACAAGGCTGAACAGATGGAGTTGAGTCAAGATCACGACTCCCTCAAAACCCCACTAATGAGGAGTCCGCTCCTTTCCACTTGCCACTAATGCAGTCTTAGGACCGCGGTTCTCTCTACAAATCTTACCAACATGTCTTCCACTTTTGAAGTAGCCAGGGCCGGGAAAGCTGGACTAGTAATAGCAAGCAGGGGGTTCAAAGTTGATCACACGTTCCAGGCTTTCTCAATTCCCACCTTGGCTACTATCGTGGATACGGTGTTGGCCATCCCTGGATCACACGACGTGATGCCTAAATGCAGGGCCTACCTCTCCCACTCCAGTGCCACTCGCGGTTAGTACACGTTTCTCGGAGAGCAATAACGAAAATGCCTCCTTCTTGGCAAGGCCGTTAAGGGCTACACTGTTAATAGAATCATAATATTGCATGATAGATATATACCTAGTATGTGGCCCCGCCAGGAACATGTGGTACGGCCATACATACAGTATTGCGTAATATCTTCGTTGCCCAGGGGTTTACAGAAACGATCCTTTGATACATGACACCGGAGCCTCACTGGAAAACGGAATCCCGGAAGTGAACGCTGGGTCTTTTGTCGTTGTTGCCTTTTTGGACTTACATGACCAACGAGAAGGGATTGCGCTTGATTCTGGTCCGCAGTGAGATATGAGGGTCTTGGAATGGAAAGGCAAACTCTTGAGTAAGAACGCAATTTAGTTTTGTTTGAACCCGACATCTTGTAATGGCTAAAGCAGAGACTTAGAACCAAAAGCTTCCAGTTTTCTCTAGGTAGGGAGTATGCAAAAACCCCAAAACCGAGCTTCAAATTGGTACCTTACTAGCCGCTACGCCTGCCAGACGGATTCAGCGTTTAGCCCAACTAGTAATCAAATAGATTTTCATGGAGCAGAGGATATTGAGGTCCATATCACGAAAACGAGATGCAGCATGAGCCTTCTGGCTCGGGCTGATGAAGGTCACCACGAGAGTGAAGCAGCAACGGTTCCCATAGCTGCCGAACACAAAGCGAGCAGTTCCAAGTACCTTTTAGTTTTAGAGACGGCGGCAGCATTACTTGTACCAAGCGAATAACCTCTCAGAAGAGAGCTTATTACAATCAATGGCGATGTGACCTTGGATCTCACTCCGCAACCAAGATAAAAAGCTCATCGAATTACCTAGTCGCCCGCGATCTTGACATCCATACATAGTAGCACACACAGAAGAATTAATGGGCTCTCCACTTGAGAAAGAGGACGACAAGCTTCGTCGTCTACTCTCTGCCAAAGCCGTACTATTTTTGGGAATCGATGAGGGCATACGATATGAAGGACCCTTTGCGTTGTTGAATCACAGAATACCGAATTGTGGGACTGGTTAGAGTTAAGATAGGACCGGTAAAGGTAGACACAACGTGGGGTTTTGAGGAGGCAAGTTGAAGGCAGGTAGAACCGGGATCGGAAGGCTACCCGGTGCTTACCTCATCTGAGGGAACTTCCGAAGTCCAGCGGGCAGGAGCTCTGGTGAACATTAACAGACGATGCATCGTGTACCTTTGATGACTACCTATCTGATAATTCATTTTTTTTTTTTTTTCTCTTATAAAAAAAAAAAAAAAAAAGAAACACACACCAATTTCCCTGACAAAATGTTCTTCTCTTGAAGTCGTTGCATGCATTGTAATGCACGGACCCCTGGCGATAAGACTGCCCCTCCATTGTTGATTTGGGCCACACGACTCGGCCACGGTTTGTGACTGCGGGGCAGGGCACCCAATGTCTTGGGCCGCTCGTCGACTCATACCTTCTGCCAGCTCCCTCTGCGTCTTGCTCTGATTTGCGCTCTCCCTTCCATTGAGTCATCTGTGCACTTCGCCGAGCCCGCGTCAAACTCCCCTCGCCCCCTCTTCACTTTCTAGACTTAGATTTCCTCTCCCCGTGGAGATAGATCCCCATTGCATCGCCCCCTCCAGGACCAAAATTGTTTTTTTGCCCCGCACCCGAAACAACAAGGCACACCAAAACCTGCGAGCCAACATGTCCGAGGAAGCACCAAAGGAGCAGTCCAAGAGCGCCTTGAAGAAGGCCGAGAAGGCCGCCAAGATGGCGGCCGACAAAGCTGCCAAAGCCGCCAAGCAGGCCGCTCTCCCTGTCGTCGGCGGCAAGAAGGCTGAGGAGATCATGGGCATCACCGTCTCCAAGGCTGAGAATTTCCCAGCCTGGTACCAGGAGGTTGTCCTAAAGTCAGAGATGGTCGAGTACTACCAGGAAATCTCTGGCTTCTTCGTGCTGCGACCCCTCAGCATGCACATTTGGTCCACTATTCGCAAGTGGTTCCAGCAACACATCGAGGAGATGGGCGTCGAAGAGACCAGCTTCCCCATTTTCTTGTCCGCCAAGTCGCTCGAGAAGGAGAAGGACCACGTCGAGGGTTTCGCCCCTGAGCTTGCTTGGGTTACCAAGGCGTACGTAGTAGTGCTTAGACATCTTGATCAGGCAGTCTGGCTAATTCCTGTTTCTCTAGTGGTGACAAGGACCTCGAAGTCCCCGTTGCGATCCGACCTACCTCCGAAGCCGTCATGTACCCCTACTACTCCAAGTGGATTCGCAGTCACCGTGATCTTCCTTTACGATTGAACCAGTGGAACTCCGTCGTGCGATGGGAGGCAAAGCAGACCACTCCTTTCCTACGAACACGAGAATTTCTTTGGCAGGAGGGCCACACCGCACATCTGACTGAGGAGTTGGCCGGAGAGGAGGCACTACAGATCCTCGAGCTCTACGCTGGCGTCTACGAGCAGCTTCTCGCCGTTCCCGTCGTGCGAGGTCGCAAGACTGAGAACGAGAAGTTCGCTGGTGGTTACTACACTACCACTGTGGAAGGATACATTCCTTCCAACGGCCGTGGTATTCAGGGAGCTACCTCCCACTGCCTTGGCCAGAATTTCAGCAAGATGTTCGACATCACTGTCGAGGACCCCGCCAACAAGGGATCTCATCTCCACGTGTGGCAGAACTCATGGGGTCTATCCACACGTGTCATCGGAGTCATGGTCATGGTTCACGGTGATGACAAGGGTTTGGTTCTCCCTCCTCGCATTGCCAAGATTCAAGCCATTTTCATCCCCATCGGTATCAACAAGAACACCACACCAGAGGCAAAGAAGAAGCACGAGGATACCATCGAGGACATCCGTGCCACCCTTAAGAAGGCTGGCGTGCGAACTGATGCCGACTGGAGGGAGGGTTACACCATCGGCTGGAAGTTCAACGATTGGGAGCTCAAGGGTGTACCCCTGCGAATCGAGTTCGGTTTCAAGGATGCCGAGAAGGAGGTCATCTCTTTCGCTCGCAGAGACACCGGTGAGAAGGGCACCATCCCCATCTCCGAGGTCGGCACCAAGGTCCCCGAGTTGCTCGAGACCATCCAGAACGACATGTACACCAAGGCCGAGGCCGCTTTCCGTGAGCACCGTATCCAGATCACCAAGTGGGAAGAGGTCCTCCCCGCTCTCGACAACAAGAACGTTGTCCTTATTCCTTTCTGTCTCGACGGCAAGTGTGAGGACCGCATCAAGGCGCTCACAACCCGTGAGGATAACCAGCCTGACGTCCCTGAAAACCAAAAGGCTCCTGCCATGGGCATGAAGAGTCTCTGCATTCCCTTCGAGCAGCCCGAGGGTGTTGTTGCGGGCGAGACTGAGTGTCTCAACCCCGAGTGCGAGCGCAAAGCCCAAAAGTGGGTCATGTTTGGCCGAAGCTACTAAGCTCCTCATTTCACATTCTTGTTCATCATGACGGTTGCTTTGGCTTTTTCGAATGGAGCGACGGGCGCTCTCCAGGTATCATGTGTTTAGTTTAAGGTTAGGGGAAGGTGTTGGCGAACAAGATGGTGAATGTTATGATGATGAGACCAAGAGTTCGGGCCGTGCTTGCCTACTGTAATATGCCCTGGTGTTCGTATCGCCTGTAGATGTGTAAATGTGACCAAGTGGATGCGATCAAAGATGGTTGGACCCAGATCACCAAGACAATAGAACAATGGACACCGGATATCAAGATAATAAATAATATAGCAGTCTATTGTCTAACTCATCTCGTGGTTTCTTTGCTGACGTACCTCTATCTGCTTGCCCTAGCACCATGCGAACTTCTCATTGGCGAGCCACTCCACGCTGTCGACATCCCCGTTTCCGAACCAGCGAAGACTGGTGACGCTGTCGTTCTCCCGGCTCACGAACCTGGCTCCGAGCTTTGCGCTCCCCTCCGCGAGGCTGCGCACCCTCGGCTCGGGATTCCACAGGTGCACCGTCCCGCAGGCCCAGTCGCGCGCCTCGCTCTTCGCGGCCGCCACGATGGCTTCGAGGGCCCCGTCGAGCTCGTCGTCTGTGATGGCCTCGTCCTCGACCACGAGTCGCAGGATGTAGAAGGTGTTCTTCTCCGGCTGCGAGGGCGGCGCGGAGTGGTTGCGGCGCCAGATGGCCCAGACGCGGCGTCCCGAAGGGGTGGTGTAGACGGCGCCGTGGCTGGTCGGCGTGCGCCCGAGTATATTCTCGCACTGCGCTGCGTCCCGCAGGACGTGCCACTGGAGGGTGGCCGCGTCGGGGAGGATGGCGACGCGGGTCGTCTTCCCTGGGGAGGTGGGCGGCCGCGCGATGGCCGCGCGGATCAGACGCTCGTCCGACGAGGCCAGCTGGGGGATGTCGTCGTACCGGACGATGGTCACGCTGGCAGGCGGCTGCGGGTCGTCCTCCTGGGCGGGCACGGGGAATTCGAGATGGTCGCTCTCGAACGGCCTCCAGCCGTGCTTGCTGTAGAACTCTTTCCCGATGTCGGACCAGAGCACGGAGAGGAATGCACCCTCGGCCTGCAGACTCTCGCCTAGGCGGGCCATCATGGTGCTGGCATGGCCCTTGCCCCGGAAGGCGGGATCTGTGAAGACGCTGGCCACGCCGTGGGCGATGACCTCACTGACCTCGCCGTCGGGTCGCCTCACAAGCGCGCGCTTCCTGAGCGTCTCGCACGACGACAGGATGTCGCGTGAATCGGGCTTCGAGTCTGCCTCGACAAGTACCCAGGGCCTCAAGCCGCCATCGCGGGCCAGGGGCAATTCAGCCTGGCGGGTTTCGCGCTGGATATATCCATCGAGGCTGAGTGCCGCGCCCCATAGCGGGTGCGTGCACGTCCAGGTCTGCCGACTTTCGTCTGGCGTGGGGTTGGCCAGGATGAGCTCTCGGGGCATCGTGCCAGGGGTCTGGATCAACGGACTGAGACTTCAGGGTTGAGTGAGACTGTTTGGCCGTCGGTAGGTGGCAGATAGAGGTAATCTGCCGTGAGCCGGTGCAGGTGGCTTGATGAATAGGGAATTGTTCTGGAACTTTTTCGAAGGATGGAGACCAACAAGGGCTATCTGACCCGACCTGCTACGTAGCATACCGAGCCCGCATCGCATGGCAATCAATAATGATTGGACTGGGTTCCCACTGTGGCTTGCATTTACGAATGGCACAAGCAAAAACGTACATATTATTGCCATTCTCTTGCTAGTGCAATTGATTATTCTCAGGCGTGTGGGCTGTGGCTCTTCGGCGACCTCAGATGGCCAATGAGCTTGCTACTCCAGCTATGTGCCTATATTTAAGCTATTAATGCCAATGTGATGTCTGTGGCAAAGCGGGAGCCACTCACTAGCCACCTTGCTTGTGAGATTCATGTCACGTAGCGTTGACCATCTGGAGATGGCCGGGATGCGTGTGGCGCCGGGATTGTGATCGGATCATGCCTTTCATCCACTGCATGGCACTTTGTTCACGCTCGCGAGATCGTTATGCCTCGTGTTGAGCCTCAAGACTAAACATAGCGGTGATGGACTTTTGTCTTCTTTTTCCAATGATGGCAACAATTGATGGCCTGCAAGCACAGAGCCTCCGGCGCCAGCAGGGGTGAACGGCAAGATATCGTGAAAACAGATACGATATGCTCCAAAATTAGATATTCGCCATTCATCACGAATGGAATCTCGCCATCATTGCCGTCGAGTGTTGTCTTTGAGCCTCGCGATGCTCGACTGCGAGGCTTGGGGATCTTGCCCTATACAGGCTGCGCCAAGCTCGCCTGCAGTATCCTAGATCTCAGAAGAGCCTCGATCTGGACGGTCCTACCTACATACACATGTGCCAATGCGGCTATGCACTTCCAAAACGGCCCCAAGCTGAGACGCCATATGGCCCTGGCGCGATTGACGTAGATCACTGGCCAATGCAGCCGTCGTGTGGTAGGTGCGTGCATGACTGGATGCCCTCTAAGACGACACAGAATTTTGGGTTCCGCCCCAACAGGTCCGGGAGAGCCTCCCGAATCCTGGATCCACCTTACAACGTTACTACGTAGTATTAGATTTTGCCGGTTTGCTGTCAAGGGATGTGGGATGTGAGTGGAATGGCCTCTGGCCTGGCCCAATGAACGCATCAAATTCGAGACACCAAGACCGAAGATCAACTCTAACCGGCAGATGGATCCAAGATGGCGGGACTCAATCAATGGCAGCTCTCGAGGTCTTATTCTAATCGGCTGAAGGTTCGATTGTGGTGGTGGTTGTTTTTGCGAATCGTTGATTGAAGAATTTCACTTTCATCACCTCCGCCTTTTCGATGGTCGATACTGAACGGTATGCGTCAGACCGCGGATGGAACATCGTCTCACACACAAGAAGCCAGGGTGAGTCTCATCATTGTTGCAAAGCGAGATGCTTCTCTCGATGCTTCGTTCCCTCTGCAGCGACTTTGGTGGGATGTCCATCCCATCATCGGATACACGATTATGCACCGGGGATGATGCAATGCATGGGTATATCTGAGATTCCGGAGTCGCCGTATGCCAGTTCTAATCTTGCTCAGTTGTGGGCTGCAGGGCTGAGGCTGAGTCGCAAGGCCAGGCCCGCATATACCATTTGGCGGGATATTGGCTTCGGCCCCCCTGCCTGGGAGCCGTGAGTAATGTGTTATGTGATGTGCCTGGAGCACAGGTAGCGGCTTTTAGCGCCGGCGGCTGCTCTGGCTGTAGGCCTATTCATGTAACGTCGGGAGGGTTGGGCTGGCGACCTGGTCATCTCTGCCCTTGAAAGATGTGTCCTGATAGGGCAGCTCCTATTTTGGACTCTCACCGCCGGGTGGGTGGTGCATGAGAATTTCTCTGCTGGGAATGACGGCAGACGACCTGGACGGACAATTCTCCCATCTCTTCTCGCATGACTCAATTGGGACGGCGATGCAAGAACTCGTGAGAGCATCTGAACCCATGGGGTGGGGAGAAGTGTTGGCGTCACTTTCCACATTGGGCCAGCTACCTGTCTGCCAATGCAGGCAGACTCAGTTCTGCATCACTAGTGCCCGACTTTTTGCACCGTAACACCCTCAGTTCTGGTCCCAGCAGGTCGGCGACCTGTAGGTGACGACCCCTTCGCTGCTCGTGGGGCTATGCCTGAGTGTAGGGCTAATACCCACTGTGATAAAGCAAGGGAACAAGCGAAGTGCTGGGGTAAGATGCCAAGCTCGAGCCAGATACGTACCTCCCATCAACACATCTACTACAGCCACGCGATGGCGGCGGTGGGTTGGCCTTCGTTGCTAAAAGTATGCAACTCGGTGGGGACGTCAGCCCGGGGACTGTCCAGCCGCGCCGCCGCAAAGACTATCAACAGCCTGGAAGCTGAATAGAAGCTTTGCAGACGCCAAGTATAATATGAACTTGTCGTCCCCTACTCTTGACGTAACCGCCATCAATCGTACCGTAGTTCTCTTTAACCGCGTCCCAAGACAAGGCTTAGACGCCAGCGACGGATCCTCAGATTTATAAGATCATTGCTGGGACCCGACCTTACCAATCGCCTGGACTCTCTCTACCATCCCCCCTCCTCTTTTCTCGAGCTTTTTTTTTGTGAGATGTATGGACTGGGAATTGACCCTTTCTTTCCCCGTATCTCTTGCTGGATGGCCTCGTTAACCAATTGCTCTACAGGGCCAATTCCGAGGCAGTCAGTCGGGCAGGAACCTCGACTTTCGCCCTCAAGAATCGACCACGAGCCACTCGGGCGATTGTGAAGAAGGTCCGCACTGGATGCATTACCTGTGAGTGAACCACCTCATTGCTCACACAAGTTTTCTCTTCCGTTGCATCCTGACACCAATTAGGCAAGCGGAGGCATGTGAAATGCGACGAGCAAAAGCCCGCCTGCCAACGGTGCATCAAATGGGGAGGCCAGTGCGAGGGCTACCAGAAGCGACCCGAATCGGCTGCAGCGAGCGAAAACCAGGAATCGGAAGCCCAGAGCTCAGCGAGCGAAGAAACGAGTCCCCGAATCCCCACATCACCCGAATCCGAGGGTCAGCTGCCTTCTTGGTACCCCGCCATGATGGCTGAGAGCAGGAGGCTTCTGTATCTCAGAAATCACACCGTTGTCCCCATGGAACCTGGATCATCGCCGGCTTCGATGACCACCCCCCAATGGCGGGTACCCAGGGACAGCAGGATGTTTTCTGGAGCACAACCGTCCCGCTGATGCTTCGAACCAACGGATCGGTCTGGGCCGCCAATGTGGCGATCCATGCCCTGATCGAGTCCCTGAGGTCGAATATGACGGGCGCTTTCACAGAGGAGGGTCGCAATGCTTACAGTCGGGCACTGAGGCATCACGGCTCCGCTCTGGCTGAGCTGAGGAATGAAGCGATGGGCAGCGGCGATCTGGAATCGGCCACCGTCTGCTGCTTGTTCTTCGTCGTTTTCGAGATGCTTCACGGAGATGAGGTTGCGGCAAGGACGCACATCTACAATGGGTGCAGAATGATTGACGAGCTGCAGAGGAGCCGGGGGCTTCGACCGGTGCGGCCTACCGTTGAGAACGCGATGCTCTGGGAGCTACAGAAGTCGATACGGTTTTTGATGCTGCAGACACACGGTGCCAATCACGGACAGGAGCTCGAGATGTTGGGTAGCGCTGGACCTTCAATTTTTTAGATCCCATTGTAAATGCGTGGATTGGATGTGTTATGTTTTGGATGCATATAGTTGATTTAGCTTAGCGGGGAAAATTACTTTTATAATACATAATAACTACGGAAACCTCATTGGCCAATTGCGCAAACTTCGTGGGAGGAAATGGCAGTTGCGAGCAGATACGTCACTGAGGCCGACCAAGATGCACCTTCCTCATGGGAAGCTAGCGAGCCGTTGAGTCTAATAACGGGAAGGAAGGAACCTGTTCTCACTGATTGGCCTGGGCTCTTGGTTGCTGTCGGTGGGCAGGTACTTTGGTTCCGGGAGTCGGCAATACCACACTACCTCACCTTATCCAAGTTGGCCTCAAGCCCCAGCTGAGAAAATTTAGTGGGCTGGTGGGGTAGTGAGCAAGCTGGAGGCGAGGCGAGGGGCAGTACCAACGCCGCTGGTGGGAAGCGGGTCGGTGTGCTGTCACTGCCACCACCGCCACCACCACCACTAAAAACGTCACATACAAGCCCTCCACCTCCAAAAGTCGTACCCAAGGGCTTCAACGCACAACATGGCGCTCCCTCTCCCCCAGGGCTGGTCCCTTCCGAAGTAGCATTCCTGTGCGAAATGGAGCACGTCACAATCGTTCCCAGGCAAAGACTCGAAAGTATTGAGCTCCTCTCGGTAAGCACGCGTGCCCCTCCTCCCCTGACACGCCGAACGAACGCGCTCCAACGCCAGAGAACCTCCATATCAAGACTCACACGCTCCTCGATGTAGGGTGCCACGCCCTCCCTCCGGCCCCCTCGCCGGGAGAACATCCCCCTCTGGCTGGCCCTGCTGCTCAAGAAGCAGCGCCGTGCCAACATCCTGCCGCCGCCCTGGCTGCACGTCGACTCCCTCCGCGACCTGATCCATCACGAGACCGTCACCGACCCCACGGGCTGGTCCCTACCGCCACCGCCCCCCGTCCAAGCCGACGGCAGAGGAAACGCGCGCAGGCTCAACTCGGACGCGACCACCGTCCTGTCCCCGCCCTTCCTCCCCTCGTGCACGTCCAGCGCGCCCGCGGGGGCCTTGCCGTACCACTGGTTCGAGTTCGCCGAGATGCTGCTCGCCCACGCCAGCGACGACGTCCCCTCCGCGTCCGACGTCCGCTCGCTCCTGCGCGACCTGCAGGAGGTCCGCGCCGCCAAGATGAGGACCAGCATAGCCGGGCTCGAGAGCGGCGTCGACGGCGTCATGAGCCTGCTGGGAGTCGGGGCCATGGAGCTCTCCGAGAGTCGCGGGTTCGTCACGGGCGTGGTCGAGGGCGTGCGAAAGCTGGGGGCCAGCGCGGAGGCTTCGCGGCGGGAGGAGGAGGAGGAGCGTGGCGGTGCTGATGACGATGAGCCGAGCGATGATGACATGGGGATCTGAGCAAAAACAGTAAGCTGTTCCCGCTCTCACTCTCTCTGTGTGAGACCGGAAAAATCTTGCGCTCTGGCCATATGCTACGTGTGATGCCGAGAAATGGTCATCCGCATTTAATTAATGGGAAGTGTTCAGGGTCGCGGCATTCGATTGCCTAACATGGCCCCCTCACCGATGCCACCTGCACAACCGACTTGAGCCGCCTCTGGTGGATCATCTTGAGAGATGCTTATTCCGGTATTTGGATAGAAAAGAGTCATTTGTGTGGACCATGTGGCCTTGGTATGCGCCGCTCATCGAGTGCCTGAAATATGCTGAGCAAAAATAACCCAACATAGCATGAACGCTCCTACATCAGGGGCAAGACTCACATCCCACCTACGCCTGCCCCAGCTTCTAGTCCGACTTGGAGGCTGTGTCGTGTTTTAATGAAAGACATCACAACCGAAAGCCCGCAGAACGTCTCCTGAAATACGGAGGCGGCTCCAACTCATAGAGACATATTCACGATGCAAAGCTGGAAGGCGAGAGACCATAGCTTTAACATAAGACTACCAGTGTATTAATGTTGTCAACCAATGTTTTAGTCTAAACCCATCTATACAAGAAACAACGCGCGCGCGCTCTAATATGAAAACGAACGCCCCCGACGTCATTGAAATCAATATACCTTCATCATCAAATCATTAGTCGGACTCCGTTACCGGTCCAGGTCTTGCATCTCTGTTCATGGCATCCCTCACTGCAGATTTCACAGCTGTGTGGAGATCCGCATGGAAGAAAGGGCGGTCAACCCCATGCACGGCGGCCATTTTCTGCTTCTCCTGAGGCTGACTGGGAGTAATTGTGTTATAATTTGTAGAAGCGACCGTTGGCGCAATCGTCTCGGTCTCCTTGTCAGTGTGTGAGGTCTCATTCGCCTCGAGGTCGGTCTTGGGACGGCTTTCATTCAGCTCTGGATCCAGCGCGGCGGCAATGGTATACGCCGGCTGCCAGCAGGCAATGGCGTCGCTCTTCTGGGAGGAGGGATACCCAAATCCAGACGCCGTGAGAGCGCGACGGGTCCAGCGGTTATGGACGTTGGCAAAGTGCAGTTCCACCGAGTCGGGGGAGCAGTACCTGTCGAGGGAGGCGCGTAGATCAACCAGACCCTGGACCGACGTGACGTCGAGATTATTGACTGATGAGAAATCCAAGACTACTGCATGCAGGAATGGAAGGTCTGCGCTCTTGTGCGTCTTTGGCCCTGGGTCATTCCAGAGCCGGTCCGACTTTTTCTCGAAATGCTCTTCCGATGTGCGCTGTGTGGTGGCCTCAACGTACTCGAGGATTTGGCGGATGTGGAGCGCCTGGTTGGTATAATTGAAGCCCTCAATAAAGCGGTAGATGATCACGCCAGGGTAAGGTGTTTCAAGCTTGATATTAGAGTTGGACGCATCGTTCCGACTCAGTGGCAGATATAATTCGCGCTCTTCGTTACTGCCGCTGAGACAAGCATCCTTGTTATCGGATGACTCTTGGCCCGTTGCAGTGTTGTTGTTCTTACCGACGACTTCCTGAGCAGTCGTGCGGCCCAAGAACTCCCCTTTCGTTCTGGACAGACGAATGAGCAGCATGACGAACGAGAGGGCAATGCCGACGTAGATTGAAGTCTCCAGAGACTCGAAAATAGCAAGTAACACGCAGATGACCCAAATGATCAGCTCAAGGGGGAGAGCTTCCAGTATTTGTACAAGTTCTTGGGAGGCGCGATGAGATTGCAGACTGCGTGGATGATGAGACCAGCAAGTGCGGCATTGGGAATGTAGGCAAAGACGGACGTCAGGACGTACAGAGCAAGGACTAATATTCCAGCACTGAACAATCCAGCCAAAGGAGTCCTCACTCCGGCCTTGGAGAGAACAGCAGACGCGCCAAAGGAGCCAGTGCACACATAGCCTCCCACAAAGGGGCTGAACAGGTTGGCTGCTCCAAGGGCAACGATCTCTTGCGAAGGGATGATGGTGTAACCGAACATTCTACCCATGGCTTTGGCGATGGCAATGTGCTCGATGACAAGGATGATAACAATGGCAGGTAGCTCAGAGAGAATGAGGACTAGCAAGTCAGGGTCCAAGTTAGGCACACTGGCCTGCTTGAAGCCCGCCTCAATGTGCCCGACAACCTTGAACTTGGGATTGTTTAGATCTTCAGTGCGATTGACGAGATAGCTGATCAAGGTGTAAAGGATCATGGTGAATGTCAACCTGAGCGACGAGATGAAAGACCACTGCCTCTTTCGAGCGGGTTGGCGCTTCTCCATCATGGCGCAGAAGTCGCGGATAGCAAAAAGCAACACAATAGAGGTGACTCCAATCGCGGCGTCGAGCCTGGCATTGGGAAGACCCTTCAACGTATTGATGATCACCTTGTAGGGAGCTTCGCGGGTGTTGATCCCCTTGATCCCGAGAGCGGTCGGGACTTGGGTGGACATGATGGTTATACTGGCAGCAGTGACGAAGGCAGAGATGGGGATGTAGGGGATGAATTCAATGATCCAGCCGAGACGCAACAGGCCGATGAAGAGCATGATAGCTCCAGATAGAAGGCTCAGTGCACGTGCGATTTCCTGGTTCTCGTACTTATTAGGCGCTGCCTCCTGGACATGCATGACGACCTGACCAACGAGTAGGGAACCCACGGCAGTAGTCTAGGGTGACGATCAGTCTTAGTTTAGCTGTCAAAAGCTAGGTGGGAGAGGAGCAACTGGGTACGTACGCCAATAACAATATCCTTGGATGTTCCGAATATCCAGTACAATACAGCTCCGGTGAACGAGGTGTACAGCCCGTAAGCAGGGTCTAGCTGCGCCAGCACAGCGTATGCCATGGCTTGAGGAATGACAACCATGCCAATTGTCAAGCCGGCAATGACGTCTCCCAGAAGCCAGCGAAGGCAGTACCTCCAGATCCACGAGGAGGATGGGAATAGGCTCTGTAGGTAGTGAATGGAACCATTTCGTGTAGGAGCGAGCTCCTTGATCCACTCGCCTACAGTAGGCTCCTGATCAAGAAAAATATCTGCTGGCTCGAGGACCTCCTGAGCGCGGGTGTTTAGATCAGGTGGGCGATCATCTGTCTTGGGACCCAGGACAAAATCGCGGATTTTGGATGCTTTAGAAACCATGATGATCGATTGGTAGGGCTGATTGGCTGGCTGGGGTGAAATGCGAGGTAGCAATTGAAAGCAGAAAGCCGCCCATCAATGGCATCAATAAGGAGGATGCAACCAAAAATTGTTGAGGGTGGGTAAAAATAAAAATAATGGTATTGTCTGGTTAGGACAGGGCTTATATGATCTTATCCAAGTGCAATAAAAGAAATCGGTACACGCTAGCAAAAGCAGACCACTTGGACGTTTCATGACAATGGGCAGACTTCTCCCTAGGTGGTGGCGTCCAGGAGTTAATATAGAAAAGGGAGGGAGAAAATCATGGTGCCCCCCGGGGAACACAACGGCAGTCTGAAGGATATCGGAATGGGCCTGCATAGCTGTTGCCGTCGACCAGCAGGAACAGACAATGGGCCTCCCGATTCTGCATAATCTGGGCCTAGTGCTATCTCTGTCCGACCTTTAATGAGTGTGTGGAGGGCACTAACAGTCTCCTACTGGGTCATGTCCCTCCCGCCCCTTCCTGTGGTTCAGATCGGGAGGCGCTTCCCCTCGCTTTGCCAGTCCACCACCGATTTCCCCAAGCCCCATCTCGCTTGGTCGGCGGCTGGGCAATCGCCGTTTATCTGCCTGCGGCCCCATCTTTACCTTTCCCAGCCAAGTTCCAGAGCAACTGGGTCGGGGTGGCGCCGCGCACAGTCCCTCTCCCCAGACGGCACTCGTCGGTCGTCGGTCGTCGGCCGTGGGTCCAAGCCCGGAGCCCAGAGCCCGGGCCGCATCACTCCACTTCTGCTCGGCCCCTGTCCGCCCACCGCCCGGATCTCGCAGTCTGCATCCATGTCTGGTTGCATCCATGTCTCCTCGAGTAGCATGAAAAAATTGTGCCCAACAGCGGTGTGCCCATGCATGTGTGTATCCTTATCGCCTCAGCACTCCCATGGCACCGGTCTCGGCTGGAACCTTTTGCGAGCTGCATGGTATGTAGCGGACTTTTCTACCCACCCGATTTCTATTCTTCTAGAGCATGTTCTACGTTGTGTCTCAACAGTCGCGTCTCCGAAAAACAAGATACGTATGTACTTGTCCGCCAAACAATCCCAGATTAACTACCATAAGAATCCGGTAATCTTCTTATGCTGGCTAAGACCTAGGCGGCGGTGATCCTAATACGAACCGTTGGTAAGGTTGTTGAATAAGTCTATTAACCCTGTTGGCCAAGCTTTATCTGTCATCCCTGCGGCCACTGTTGGCCCCCAGAAAAATTAAGGAATGTCTGTTGTCGGCCCGCCGCTGGCTTCCGGCTCGGCTGGACCTTTTCTCTACTGCATGTAGCGTCTGGTGTCGCCTGTTTAGTGGATGCATTCCAGTCGCGACCTTAAATTCAACATGCTTAATTCTTGCGTCATCAAATGCCTGTGTACTGGAAAAGAATAGAAAAACGAAATTGCGATTTACAAGGTCATCGAACCTGTCTCTAGGTGTGGTGTGTGTTGCTCCCTCCATGTTCAGGCACGTGGCGAGAAAGAGTCGTCATGCATTTGTCCATGTTTAGCCGCATCTGACGCAGTCTGGAATACAGGTTTGTGTATTTCCGCGGTGTTCCGTTTCATCGAACTAATTTTTTTTCTCTTTGTCCTACGTAGCACTCATACTAATCCCGAAGACTTGGTCATGCTCCCTTTGTGAATGACCTCAGCACTTTGCGCCCGCATCGTTGACGGCTCTCGGCGCCGCGCCTCGGCCAAAATTTAGTCGGTAAGATATACATGGATCAACCTCGACTCAATTCAACAGTGGGTTTTTAGGAATGGTCATTAGTCTACTCTCTCCGGGATAAGCATGTCCTCCGGCATCAAGCTAAAAGAGGAGGATAGGGCAGGACACGAGTATGGCTACTCATCTCGACCGTCGGGCTCTTATCTTTTCCTCTTCAGTAGACAATGCCGACCCCATTTCCGCCTGAACTTATCAGGGATTGTGCTCAGCTCCGGAACCCATAGAGTTCGACCCAAGATGTGAGTGTTGGCGGCATCTAGGAATGCTTCACAGCGGACAATCTCCCAGTCCTCATCGTTGGCAATGTAATCCGGCTCGTTGGGTGGCAGGGGGTCGGTCCGGAGGGGGTACTGGGTATCTACCATGAAGGTGCACATACGCTCCTCCACATATTTGGCCAAATCCTCCTCATTTCGATCGTTGAGTCCGTTCGTGGGGAGCCACGTGCCGCTCCAGAAGCCAAACCCAATTCGAGCTTCGGAGAACTCCCCGGGCAGGAGGCCACGGAACTCAGAGCGCACAAATTTGGCGTGCATCTCCCTCGGTAAAAAGTATGATGAAGGGAATCGGTACCACTCCTTGCCGAAGCAAACCAAATCACCCTCCGAGCCTACAGCGCCTTTCCCGCCCTCGCCTCCCCACAGCGGCTCATATATCTTGAGCGGGGCGGAATAGGCGTCGTAGATGCCATAAATACGGGCCAGACCGATATCCAGCGAGAGAATGAACACAAGGCTCACGGCCGCAAGTTTCAGCTTTGCCGGCACCTTGCCGATAAGCGTCGACGGGTTAGAGTTACCAAACCAGGTTAAGATGATATGGAGTGAGAGTGACGCATTGAGAGCCAGGAAAGGGTACGCCGGATACATGAACCGTTCCTCCTTGTGCGGCTGCGCGGTAAAAATTGCCAGCCACATGTAGAATGGCGCAACGAACACAACGGTCCGCAATCCTGACTGGAAGCCTTGGGCCGACGGAGCCGCGAGTTTCTGGATAAGAAACAAAGGCAAAGCCAGAAGGGCCAGAATGAACCAGATGTTGAAATTTAGTGTTAGGTTCTTCAAGTAGAAGAACCATGGCTCCGTCCCGTACAACTCGGGACCTCCAGTGGATGAGAAAATGTTATATTTGACAATGTTCCAGGTGACAATGGCCGGTTTCTTGTAGAAGAACAAGTTCACGAAGAAATCCAGCGCCTACGTTCGTGTCAGTAAAAGAGTAAAACTACAGTTAGAAACCGAAGACAAAAAGGCTGGAAATCTTACCAATAGGAGCACGGCAGAAACAACGCCTCGGATTATTCTCATGAAAAAATCGAAACGGGATGCCTGGTCGCTGAACAGCATAAGAACAAACTCCTCAATAACATAAGGAGCACACAGAGCAGCGGCGAATGGCCAACCCAGAATCCCGGCCATGGCGAACCAAAAGATGCCCTGGGCAGTCTTGAGGCCGCCCCGCCAGTTCATGAACGCAGCAGCTCCAAGCATGCACATATACATGGCAAAGCTAGAGGGCAGGAATGCCGTGCTCGCATGAAAGTTTCCAGGAGATGTGACCATTGCGACGAGAAAGAAAACACCAATTCGGCCATTGATTGTCGAGCTGATTACCTGGTACAGGATCGTCTGACACAGAGCGCAGATAAAGGCAAGGACATATCGAACAAAGTAGAACTCGGCCAACTGATACTGTCAGTAGTCAGAACTCGGGGAAAGAAGGGCCTAAGGAGAGAGCGGACTTTGTTGGGGTGAGGTAGAATTCTTCTCAGATTTCCCGGGATTGCATATAAAGCGATGTAAAGCCAGCTTCGAATGGTAAAATCGGGAGAGTACTCCCATGTCTGCAAGCCGTAGCCATGGGACAGATAATGTGCGGGTTCCCAATAATTGAAGGTCTCGTCGCAATCCTGGATCGGTGCAAACACTGCCGAGACTAAATTCGCAATAGCAAAAATGTAGAGTGCTTTGATCGGTTCGATTGCGTATATACTGGGGCGCCTGGTAGCGAAATGGTGGGTTAGCCAATTGAAAGCCGACCGCATGGTCGTCGTTTGAGTTGAGCTGCCGCTGCTTACTTCTTCTTGGCGTGCGTGGCTTCCGGATGATGGAACTCCGGACGAGCCGTGTCATGTTCGTGGTCAGACATGGCGAGCCGTCTTTGACTGAGGGTTGTGAGAGAGAGAAAGAAGGAAAACCATTTGTTGGGAATCCCACGTTTCTGAAGCTCCAATTATTACGTAGATGTGGGCACCTCAACGGTACCTGGGCTCGGTCAGCCCAAAACGGGGCTCGGTGAGGTGTTAAGCTAATGCATCATAGCCCCACTTAACGTCTTCTCACCTTGGCTTTTTTTTTCCAACTTGGTGTCGGATCGATTTCAGGGTCCTCCTGCGACAAACTTTTCCCTACCTTTCTACTTTTTTTGGAGACAAAATTTGTTTGACGACCTTCTTTCTCCTTTCTCATCAGTACCTGAATTACTTGATCCTCACTGAGAAGGATTTTATTTAAATTAAGATTTACATCGTCGACACCAAATCTACCTGCCATCTGTGGCAGAGCCATTGCTCGCCAGCGACAGACCCCTCCGCAACAACTTACATCCATCCATTGTCGACGATTGAACACCACACTGTCGCTCAGCAGCGATGTCTGGGTTCCAGATCCCCGGCCTAGGCTTCGCCAAGCCAAATGAGAAGCTACCACCCTTACCGGCAGACCAAGCCGTGAGCGCGCCTTCGGCCGCTTCAGACACCAAGGACATCGAGATCCAGGACGCCACACAAACCCCAACGACGACGCAGTCGCAAACCACATCACATAAGCCAGAGATAGATCAGAACTTACAAAATGCGTCCTCAGACGCAATGGTCATCGACCAACCCGAGAGCCCTCCCTCCCTGACGGGCGCTCTCGAGGCCGCCCTCGGTGGTCTCGAGCCCGCGAACGCAGAGCAGGCGCTGGGTCAAATAGCCACAACGTCAGAGCAACAACAGGCCGCCGAGGCCCAACAGACCGCTCAGGGCGCACACCCAGAGTGGGAGGCAGACTCCTCACCGTACGAATCCTCTTCGGAATCTAGCAGCTCCGACTTGTCGGACGAGGACGACTCAGACAACGAGGCCTACGAACTCCTGGGCGTCGAGGAGACGGCAAGGCTCCTCATGGAAGCTGAGGGAGGGTCGGACGACGAAGGCGACAAGGGAAAATTGTCAGGCGCCGGCCACATGCGGACGAAGAACGAGATGGCCGAGGAGCCCGTCCCGAAACCCGACGTCACCATCACCCCCGAAATGAAGATCGAGGAGCTAGGAGAAGTGGAGCACATTGTCGAGAACCTCATGCTCATCAAGGCCTACACTCCCGGAGAGTACCAGGTCCTCGACACGGGCTCGGTGCTGTGCAACTCGGAGCGCGTGGTCATCGGCGCGGTCGCAGAGACCATCGGCAAAGTCCTGCAGCCCATGTACATCGTCCACTTCAACTCGCAAGATGAGATCAAGGAGCTGGGCCTGGCAGAGGGCACCAAGATTTTCTACGCCGCCGAGCACGCCACCTTTGTCTTCACCGAGCCACTGAAGAACCTGAAGGGCTCAGACGCCAGCAACCTGCACGACGAGGAGGTGGGGGATGACGAGATGGAGTTCTCCGACGACGAGAAGGAGGCTGAATACAAGCGCTCGCTCAAGCAGAAGAAGAGGGAAAAGTGGAAGAACAACAACAAGGACAGGGAGCCCCACCCTCTCCGACAAGAGGTGTCCGCCGGCGGAGGGCTCAACTATGACGAAGACGACGACGGCCCCTACAAACCACTTACCCGACCCCCAGGTTACGGCAATGGGCCGGTATCCACAGAGGTATATGATCCTCATCATCGCCCAGGCTCACACCGCGGTCGGGGAAGAGATTCCAGAGGCAGGGGCAACCGTGGCCGAGGGTCCGGGCGAGGCGGCCAAGGAGGCTCCCACCCTCGTGATGGCTACTCACTCCCTCCCCATGGTGGAAATCAAAACAATGCCCCCCTCCCCCGCCTCAATGGAACCACGGCGGTGCTGCCGCTGTCCCAGCGATGCCAAACTTTGGCTTCCAGATCCCAGGCTGGCCCCAAAGCGGCCAGGCCTCCAATACTGCTGCCCCGGCTGCCCCTCCGCCTCCGGGCCAAGGAGGTGCCGCACCCCAGAATGGTGCATTCCTCAATCCTGCCTTCATTGCTGCCTTGATGAGCCAGATGCAAGCTCAGAACGGACAACAGCAGTGGGGCGGGCAACAACAACCACCACAAGGAGGCCAGTAAACACTAATGATCAGTTATCAAGCAAGCTACTAGTCTTGTAAACAGTGCCATTCGGACTGTGGCGAGAGCAGCCGATGTATGACCCGGGCGTTACGATGAATGATTCGAGTAAAAGATGATATCGGTAGGGACATGGGATAGATACTGAAACTAAAATAATACCCGATTGTAATATGCGTATTCATCTATCGATAGATATAACAACACAAAAAACAGTCGTTCTCTAAAAGCAACGGCTAGGGAGTTTAAGATGCCATAATAGATTACACAAAGCTCAAGAATCATACCATCAACGCCTATAGAACTAAGGGTGGCGCCAAGCTCACCTCATCTACCCCGAGGAGCCTTCCTAGAGCTCGTTGTACTCCTCCTCAGACTTGGAACTGTAGAAATCGTAGTGGCCAAGCTCGTAGACGAGACCCAGGGTGAATCGTGCATGCTCAAGCATGTGGTCAAAGGACAGGTACTTGATGAGGTCCTCGGTAGAGTGAATATGGGGATCAGAGTTCTCAAAAGCGGACTCAATGACAAAGGCGGAGGGATATCCAGCCTTGGAGGCAGATGCGTGGTCGGAGCAGGCGTAGCCACACTTAGTCTCGACCCAAGGGATGCCGCAGTACTAGGCCACATGTTAGCTACCGGCATTTACGGGGTTTAGTAGATTGGGGCTTGAAACGAACCTCTTCGATAACAGTCTTGATGAAGGCAGTGAGACCACTATCGACGTAGTCTGTGATGACGCCGACGCTCTCAGGCTTACCAGAGTCCAATGTCTTCTGGACGTAACCGGTCATGTCCTGCTGGAGCATGGCCTTGACGTCACGGCCCTCCTTCTCGTACTGCTGGAAGATAGCCTGGCTGCCCAGCAGACCGCCTTCCTCGGCACTGTACCAGTGGAACTCAATGGTGTTTGTAGCGTTGCCCGCAACGACGCCCTTGGATTCGAGGAGGGTGCGGAAGACCTCGAGGATGGTCACGGTACCGCTGCCGTCGTCGTCGGCGCCAGGGGCGGCGAGGATGGAGGGAAGCCACAGGTTGATGGAGTCCTGGTGAGCGCCAATGACGACGGTGGTGTTGGTCTGGCCAGGGATGGTGGCAATGACCGAGTGCTGCTGCCAGGTGTGGGGGAAGCTCTTAGCGTAAACTGTGCCATCAGCGCCAGCCTCCTTGATGATGCTGTTGACCTTCTCCAGAACCCAGTCGGAAGACTGAAGACCGTAGTCGGACTTGTAGTATCGGGTGTGGAAGCTAGTAAGCTTCTCCAGGTTGGCCTGCAGGTTCTTCTTATTCAGGTCCTTGGAGAGCTTGGTGACCTCTGCTTGGTGGACGGCCTTCTTGGGGAAGACGACCGGGGAGCTGGCGGCCACATGCTGGGTGCCTAGCTTCTGGGTCTCGGTGATGTCCATGAAGTTCTGGCCATTGCGGCGCATCTCCCACTTGTCTTCCTCAGTGACCCATTTCGTCTTTCCGGGGGCAAGCTCGACAAGGAAGGTCTCCTCGCTGGGGTTGAGGACGACGTTATCGCCCTCGTTGGCCGAGAGATAGCGGGCCGATATGGCGGGGACGCACGCGGCCAGGAGAGATGCCCGTGAGAACTTCATGATGCGAGACTGAGAAAAGCAACGAAAAAGCGATGTAGCGGTTGCGAGTTGTTGATGGAAGAAGCACGCAGCAATGAGCAAGATGTAGGAGGAAGGGTAGGTTCGGCACTGGCAGGCAGGCTGACAGTACGTACTAAGTTCATTAGGCCGAGGCGGGCGCAGTGCAGCTCGTTATCGCGGGCCGTTATCGCGAGCTCTGGTTCGCCACTAATGCGACCTGCTGAAACAGGCCGAAGACGTCACGAGACTCCGCTGCTCTCCCCAGCCACACCCCTGCCGATCTCGCAGCCGCGTGAGCTCTCTGAAACGAAGTCTTCCAACCAACATCGCATTGGTCCACGAAGGTACACTAGCCACGCATTTTGAGTCGAGCTGAGCTGAGCTGGGCGATTTGTGGCGGGATCATGCATCTCCCAGCGACTCCACTTCAAATGCCACACAGATTCAGTAATATTGGACTGACTTTGCCTCACAACAGCAGCCCTCTGACAGAAGACCCCACAATCGCTTCGAGCTAGCTGGACTATCCAACTACATTCCCCATCGCGGGGGACGGACCAGCGCTATGGTTCAATGTCGATATTCCGTCATACAAACATGTAATCGTCAATGCGCCAGCTACCTGCAACCCAAAGCAGCAAGGTCCGCCCAAGAGCATATCTGCCTATGTGCTCTGTCATCACGATAACCAAACGGCGCTATCTATCATCCAATAATAGGCCAATTTGAGTGAATCCCTTGTTCCGCATCCCCGGAGTGTGGGTTCCACAAAAGTCGGGGTTCTTGAACAAGTCAACAGATAGTAATTGGTAGAGTCAATCCAGGCGATGATCATTCAATACACTTAAAGAGAATCAGATTCATCCCACATTCCCTCCCTCACTCATCTACACCATCTATAAGAGTACCATCCCAATCTCACCATGTCTCCAACAACCCCCAGCACCTCAGTCCAAGATCTTCCAAATGAAGTCAGATCCCATCCCCCCACTCTCTCTAATCTATATATCATTAATGCCATCGTTAGATCCTCGCCCTCACCTTGACCAACTTCCTAGCAAAAGAGCTCATCCCCATCGCCTGCACCAGCCACCGCTTCCACTCCATCGTCGCCGAGACCATCCGCCGCCGCCTCCTCGACGCCGCCACCCTCCCCGGCCACGAGCTCGTGTTTGAATGCTACCACCCCAGCGCCAGACTAACCACCCCGTCCCTCGCGTGCCACTTCCTCGGGGTCAAGAATCTGGCCCCCCCGACCCAAAGCACTGATGAGCCCAGCCTGTCCTCGTCTCTCAGTCTCCTTGACAGGCAGCAGTACGCATCCCTCCGCCCAACCATCACAGAGGAGGAGCGGCGCACCAGACGCCGCCGCCGCAACCGCCGCTCCTCAGCTGACAATGATGTCGTCGAGGAAGACGACTCAGTCACCGAGGACATCTACCTCGATGAGGATGAGCACTTCACCCAGCTGTGCACCAAGGTCCATGTCTCCAGGCTATCGCCACGGCAGGGGTACTTCCTCACCCACGTGAATGTATTCGACGGCGTCATCCGCCTGTGGAGGGACTCCCTCGCTGAGCTGTCGAGTTCCCCCGCGGGGGCAGACGGGCAGGGTCAGAGGGGCACGCTGATATGGGCAGACACCAAGCGCACGGTCGGGGTCAGGCTCGAGGTGACACCGGGTGGCATGGAGCGGATGCCAGTCCTCTCTAGCCCCGATGACCTCCCTCCCATGTCTTACAAGATCCTCTACCTAGGTAAGTAGGAGAACTCGCTTCGCCCAAGTGCAGCACAAGCCTCCGCTAACCGCTATCGATGGTAGAACTCCTTGTCCCCGTAAGCGAGTTGCTTCTGGCGGTGGAGAAGTCCGCCATCCAGGAGAACTCTCAAACCGGCAAGGCGATTGTGATTGCTTTCATGAATTAAGGGGCTGGTCAGCCTATCTAGACTCTCGATTTGTGACGGCAGGTCTTTGATTGAAAAAAAAAAAAATGTGATTTGATAGTTGTCAGCCTCTAGCTGCCTATCCTCTTCTTCACCCTAATTCTGGGTGTCCGCTCTCCCGTCTCGCATTAGTCCAAACACCCTCGCAATGGTCTTTACACAACATCCTGCAAGTCTGATGTTACGGCGGCGAACTGGTCCAGAGACCAAGACGGAGAGTGCTCTCCCCCTCGCATCTAAAGACTCGATGACATCTTTTCTGCCGGGTCGGTCATCCGACGCAGCTCAATGTCACTCCCCAGCGTCAATGCATCGGCATCACTGCTGTCCCTCTCAGTGCCATCCCGCAAGATACTCCTGCCCACTGCCGCCGTGCCTTCTTCCTGGTCAGACACCGTGATGCCTCCGCCGCATCCACTCCCCTTCCTACCGCCGCCGCCGCCACTGGCGCTGACGCTGATATTATCACCTCGCACTCTCGGATCCCGCATCTCTACCCATCCCTTCTTGATCCCTCTGCTACTCGTGACAAAGAAGATGACGGAATTCCAGAGCCCTTGCAGAGGCAAAACAGCCGCGGTTGCTACATGATACTCAAACGGGGACTCACCAGCCAGCCAGCTATGGATCCGATTCATACTACTGGGGATCCAGGTAACCAACACGCTCAATGCGAAGAGGAAGCTCGTCCGGAGATAGGCCCGCTTGATCTCGTCCTCGATAACAAAGCTACTGATCATGTTCGACATCGACCACGTCCAAGTCTTCTTCTTGCGGCGGAGATGGGGCGGCAGCGCGCCTGGACCCGTCACGGTGGAGAAGAACTGACCCGGCGCCGCGGGGTGCCGCTCGTTATTGCAGTCTCCGTCCCGGCCCCGGTCGTATTCCCGCATGCCAAAGGACGCGGCAGCACAGGGGGCTGACGAGGCGGGGGAGTTGGTCCGCGGGTGATTCACGTGAACTGGCTTCGGTTCTGAAGGGCTCCCTGAGCTGGAAGGGGTCGATCGAATGATCTGAACTTCGGTGATGACGGTTCCGTAGAAGCCCTCATTGGGCAGGTCGGACAGTTGGTGCTTATTAGTGCCGTGAGCTGCCTTTACCACCTTGGCTGTCAGGAGATGCATGTAGTTGAAGGTTTTACGAAAGGGGATGAATAATCCGGAACTCACGTTGTCGACTGCCGTTTGGTCTCGACTCCTGGAGGTGGAGAGATCGTGAAGACGATTCCTTGCTTGGAAGACCTGAAAGCCAACTAGGAAGTACAAAATGAGCGAACCAACAATGCATATCCAGATGAGCATATAGTACGTGTAGATTCGAATGTCGTCCCAGGCCCGATCCACCCAACACCAGATCTATTCAGCTTGTCAGCACAGGCACGGCTGGAAGTGAGCATGTGGAGGGTGCTCTTACAGTTGCTTCGCCATAGACCAACCCCCGCCTGGGATTCCGCACGAGCAGCAAAGCCAGGGCAATACAAAAGGGGCCTCCGTAGCAAATTACACAGTAGAGCCACCACCACTTTCGAAAGGTTTCAGGCTTGGCGCGGAAGAAGAAGACGAGGAAGACATTGATGGCCATGGCGAGGGACCACCACGGATCAGACTGCATGAACCTGTGTCACGTTGTTCAGCGAGGAGGAGAGATTTGCAGAACGGCGTGCGCCTACTCACATTTCAAACATGAACGCCTGGGCCTGACAAAGCCCAGAGCTCCGCCCCACGGCCAAGCCTTCCATGGCAATGACGCTTGCAATACTGGCGCCAACATTGGAAACGCTCGCGAAGACGATGAATGTGTTCTGCACATTGCGCACACGTGGGAACAAGGCAAAAGCCACGAAGATGGCCATGGTGGCGACGAGACTGATGCAGCCGCCAGTACGCTCGAGCACTGTCAAAGTCACCATCTGGCCCGGCGTCATATGCTCGCTAGCTGGGATATTGGGATACTCGGAGGTAGGGATCTGGGGGAGGATCTTGGTGGGTGGGACGCTCGTCGATGGCACGATGGTAGGCATCTCGACGCCCGTGCTGAGAGCGTTCATGGCTCACGAAGCTCAGAGTGGTGCGTATGTGCTTGCAAATATGTACGCAAAAAGCAGCTCGAGTCAAATCACTGAGCGCGAGCTCTGTGATGCAGAGAATTAACACAGCAATTAAGCGCCGTACCGTGAGAAAAATGTATGTGTGTGAGTTGGTTGTGGTGAAGAGAAGAGACGAGGATGGAAGTGTGGATGGAGCAGCAGCTGGACCTGCGAGCGGGGAGGAGGGCAGAGTCTTGTTCTTGTACTCGGTGCACGAACACGGCATGAATCAACTGACTCATGCTTAAAAGCAATATGAAAGAAAGAAGAAGAGATCGGGAACATGTATGCTGGCTGAGGTGTCGGTGGCCACTGATGGGGATGGGGACCTCTCAGTTGAGGCTCCCTCTCTCCCGCCGAGAAGACTCGACCCTGTGCCGACGAGTCTAGGCTCGGAGCGGGGTGGAAAGACAATCCAACAAGGTCATAACTATGGGCCAATACATGCATAGACATGTTGCAGACCGTCGAACGAAGGCAATCGTTTGGTCGAGGAGAGGCGAGCTGCCGAATGTCTGTACCACCTCATATGCAGGTAGCCGACGCTAGAAGCCCGGTCCTATCAGAAGCCTAGGATGTCGACTCTGCAAATAAAACATGCGGTCAGACGATGTGCACAACGAAAATTGGTTATTGCTTGGACATATGCGCGCATCTGCATCTGTTGTGGTTGGTTCGGTGGTGGTGATGGACTTGGGAACGGACCGCCGTACCTGCATCGCGGCTGGCTGCTGCTCTGGGCAGTCATGCTGCCGGTTCCCTTTAGATACTAGGTAAGTAAGTTAGGTGCCTACATAATGTCAGGAAGTCGGTGAGGTGCCTTGCAGTTCTTCGTCTGCCGCCTTATTTGCCCGTCTGTTCTGCTCTGTCGGTGCACACACACGAAACAAACACCAATGTCACACGACACACGACGTCTCTGTCCACAGCTCCTTTCTTTTGTTTACCCGTCGTTTCCTCACGATTCCAATGGCGAAAACAAAACACACCTATATGCCTATATCTCGCAGCTCCCGCCTTGGACACGGCAGCGGACAAACAAAGTGCCTCCTCTCGAACCCAGCTATGTTGGCGGCAAAGAAGAAGACTATTGATGCGTTCCCACCCTCAGTTACACAAGCAACTTTCCACTCGGTACATGGCGCATCCGAATAGGCAGCTTGCCCAGTGCAGTATGCAGGGAGCTTGGGCCCAACGCAATCCACCAGCCGAACGCTTGTGCTTGCATAGCGGATGCTGAAGCTAGAGCATTGCCCAAGACTTTTGATGACGCCCAATCACGAGGCAGTGCACTTCTACGATTATGTAACGGATCAATGCTCTCCAGGTTGTACAACAGAATTGAGTTACGTAGCTAGCTATGAACGCTCTTCAATGCGAATGTAAATGCAGATTAATAGGCGCGGTGACATATTCCAAAACCAATCTCACGCAGATATCTTGAGAGGGGGCGCTGACACCTTACCCCAACGACACCCGATCACTCAGAAAATCATAGCGGACCCTAGGGCGCCCAATCTTCCATGATGATGTCCGAATCCTGGCTCTGGTCAGGTTGCTGCCGCGTGCCTCCGCCGCGTGCTTTCTCCACGACCGCTCGATTGTTGACCCGTGGCCGTAGCTGTCGGCCAGGCTGTTGCTGCGCAGATGACGATGCCTCTGCCCCTCGATTCTGGCCTCTTGGACTAGCCTTCCCCACTTTGGATGTCAAGCCTACGCCGTTGAAGTGGTTGATGAGGAGATCTGCTGCTGAGGCCCTCTGACCAGGGTCGATCACTGCCATCGACGCAAGAAACGGGTTGTTTTCTGCCTTTACAACCTTCCTTACATCAGAGAAAGTTCCAAGACTAGGCTCGTAGTCGGTAGGTGGGAACTGGATCGAGGAATCGAGCTCTATGAGTGTGACAGCCAGAGACCAAATGTCCATTTTCGGGCTCTGGGTGTACCCAAGTGTTCCAGGTTTCTTAGGGTTTTAGAGGATTAGCTCAGGAGCGGCGTATAATCCTGTCCCACACATGGTTTTGGCAAGTACGGCATGACTGGCCAAGCCAAAGTCAGCCAACTGGAAGCGATAAATGCCTTTGCCTAAGGTGCTGTACAGGATGTTCTCGGGCTTGACGTCACGGTGGCAGACGTTGCTGCAAGCCAGAAAATCTAGCGCTTGCAGCATTTCGTGGAAGACTTGATCAACCAGTTGCCTGCTGAAAAATCCCACCTTCTCTGCCAGTGACTTGGCGTTGCCGTCCCTCAAGGGCATGTATATTTTGACACGGTCGGTTAAACAATCATCCATGCCAAGAAACTCGATAATGTGAGTCTAACACAAATTCCTGTCAGCAAAGTTTCAAAGGATAATCAAAAGCATGGAAGGGAGGGGACGAACATGTGTGTAGCTGGCCATAATCTTGACCTCACGATGGATCATCCGTCGGAGCCTCTCTGGGTCTGCGCCAGGACGCACCTCAATCTCTTTGACAGCGATTGCATAGCCAGATTGTTCAAGTGCGCGGTGGACGGTGCCGAATGTTCTCGCTCCTAAAAAGACTCGACTGCCTGGCACCTCATGGATCTCCGAATTCTTCACCGGCTGCACCCGGGTGTCATACCAGGATTCAGGCGCGGGCATTTTGACTGCCGTAGCCTTTTGTCGAGCATTTACGTCTTTGCTGTGAAGTACAGACACCTGATACTCTTCGAGTGTCTTGTTCCGGTAATAATGGGCTTTGTCAGGCGAAGCCACATTGGTAGCCAGCCACTTCAATTGGAACTCGTAGGGCTCGATGAGGATGCGGTACTGCTGGCCATAGTTTATCACATAACTATCAGCCACACACTCTGCGTCCTCGATATGCAAAGGTGCAATTCTAATGTTCTCCACGCTTCTGGAGCGAGATCTGAGCAAGAGATCAAAGGAGAAAGGGTGCAACTCAAAGACAAGGTGGACCGACGAGATATGGTCCTTATCGAGGATCAGATCCTGGCTCCGGCCAAGTCTGGTTATAACGTAATCGGACGGTATGTCAGGGACATGGAAACCTATCTCAAGACCGAGTTGTCCTTCGTTTCGAGATACATATTTTTTGTTTTTCGGACAAGTAAGAGTTTCTTCCGCTTCATCATTCAACGGAATGAGATGGAACAGCGTACGCTGGTTGGGATGGCCTTCCGTCATGGTGAGAATGGATGAAGATGGAAGAAGGATATTTCGGTACCTCGTTTGCCGTATCGACTTGCCAGGATATATGTACTCATAGATGTGTTGCCCACCTGGGTAGAACTTAGGCACAAGAAGTGGGAGCCTGAGGACGGATCTATCAGCTTGCATAGTTCCCCCTTGACCGCTAGTAGCCAAACCCAGATTGTGTGGCTTGCAGTCAATCTATCACTTCTGCATGTTATGCAATTTTTTCATGGTGATATAGAACCTAAACGGAGGAGGGAGCCGGTCTCACAGATGCCAGCTCTCCATCACTGGTGTTTCACATCCTGCGAGATTAAATCAAAGCCTTGGAGCCAAAAATATAGGACGATTCAATCATATTAATGGACTGAGATGTAAATAATTGGTTTTATATAACTCGGATACCAACAAATCGTCACCGGGCTCTCAAACCGTTGGAAGAGAGCACATCCACCAGATTGCCTACATAAACCGATGCATTAATGGAGGACGCCGCTAAACTAGGTATTAGAGTATTACCGTATTATCGGAAACTATATCCCTGCTCATGCAGACGGGCGATAAGATACATCCAAGCCCTTGTCAGAAACAGCCCATACATCCCTGAAGCTAACACTAAAAATAGCTGCAAATTCAGCCATAACACCGAGGAGGCTATTACGACCCAATACGGGTTAGCAGGACACATGTTTCGAGATACATATTTTTTGTTGTCCGGATAAGTAAGAGTCCCTTCTGCTGGCTGAGTTGTTTATTTAAGGATTAGCTCTAACTGCTGTGAGTTTAGTGCAATCCACCTATCTGCATGAACAAGGGTGCAGATCTGTATGAATAATATACGGGAGCTGTAGATGGCATCAGCGTAGCGGGCACCTGCCGATCTATTCATCTTGATTGAGATCCAAGTATCTTTCAAGATGGTACTCGCTATTGGCCGGCTCAAAACGCCACCCAACTCACTACAGCCAAACGAGGCAAGGTCTGGTGACTACGGCTTTGGGAACACGCTCGTGCCACCATTGGCTGACAACTGTCCCGGCCGTGCCTGCCTGCGTTCAATCGACGCATGCCCCCTTTGAGGAGCTGTTATTAGAGGTAGGTACGGTCAGGTGCACATGTTCCTTTGTGATCCCGACAGATTGTACTTCCCTTGCTTCACCGCAGCGTAGAGCCCATAAAAGGACAGGTAATTGGAACCACCACAACCCTTCCCGCGTCCTGCCTTGACCACTATTCCTTTATTTGGTATACTTTTCAACAGAGATCAGCCGTCACGGAGATTTCAAAGTCGTGCGAGCCCGTATGATCGTATCCGCCCAGCAGCCGCCTTTATGAGAGCTGATCACATCACAGTCAGTTTGTGAATAGTTCCTTCTCGCCATTAGCAGTCTCCCAACTCTAAATCTTCCATCGACTTACGCGTCCTCTCACGCAGAATGCCCCCATTCCTCGACAGCACCAGCCAATCTTTGGCTGCTAACCCTGGTCGACTTGACCGCACGGGAAGGCGTTTCGATCGCGATGAGCCACCCGCGTCCTGCTCCTCCACTGACTCAAACTATGAGCCAGATGACGATCCAGAGCCTATGCCAGATCTGCAAGAGATTGCGGCTGCCCTTGAAGCTCCTCTCAATGAGGCGGACCTCAGAAGTGTTGTCAGCCATATGCAGGAGCAGGGGTTCACCCGTCCCGGCAGAATTTATGTCAAAGAAGCTCGCCTTGAAACCACCAGGCTCATTTCATTCATCTACACCGGTCCATGTAATCCCAATACCAAAAGATACTTGATCGGAGAAAAGGCACTGGAGCGCCACGCTGTCATCGTCCGGCACTATATCAAGAAAAGATGGCAGCGCCTCGGCATTTGGGACTCCAGCTGGGGGATCCCAGGCCGAGTCCAGACACATTGCGAGGACGGTTTCCGTGTTCGAACGCTAAGGTCTACAATCCTCACAGAGCCGGAGCCCGTCGACCGCTCTGGCATACCCGACAAGGACAATGAAGAGCTATGGAGGTGGAAAGACCTGCCCGAGTACATGCCCTCTGATCCAAGCGATCCTGTCCGCCAAGCCGTAGAGCTTCGCCGTTACCTTCGTCGGGGAGAGCCCATGCCACTGCCCCCACGAGACAATCTTACCAGTTGTGCCTCGCCCAAGGAGTTGGAGGATTTTCTTGTCTCCCGTCCATTCTTCCTCTTCGAACTCGAGTATGGCGAGGAGATTCAGCGCAAGTGGCGCGTTCCCCATAGAAAATTGGTCCCCGTCATTAAATGGAACATCTTTGACATGGTAGTCAATAGATGGAAAGAAAGGGGTAACTGGAACGAGGAATGGGCCAAGCGCGACTACCGCGGGAATTGTTTCATAGGTTGGAAGTGGCCCCATGAGAGCGACGTTCCAGAAGCTATAGACTATTCCGAGCTCAATTCGCGAGATGATATAGATTTCACGCCGTCTGAAATCGATGCACTCGAGGCGATCGAAGCCAGACGCCCTATCCCTCCAACATCAAGGGCAGCCCAAGAAACCCGATACAAGAATTTGAAGTCCACACCCCCTTTACGACGAAGTGCCCGGATCGCGAAGATTGAGGCAAAGAAAGCTCTCGCCTCTTTTGGAACCTTTGTTAAGTTCCGTCCAGGTTGTTCGCAGCAGCCAGAGATAGACCAGGGTTCATCCAGGAGAACAGGGTCCTCTCCGGCCAGTGCAGCCCCATCAACGGCGAAGGCAAAGGGAGGAGGACCAAAATCAGCCGTCGTTTTAGGGGGAAAAAGTCGGGGCGCAAAGAAAGACATCGAAGATGTGGCAGATGCCGCCGAACCTCAAGGTGTATAAAAGCGAGGAAGGCCGCGGAAGTCAATGAACCCTGCCCCTCCAAAGACTGCATCACGAAAACGAACTACGGCGCCGAAGCAAGATTCCCGTGCGCGTACTATGCCAGCCAAGGAGAACCCTTCTCGCCAAGGGCGGCAACGAACCCAACAGCATAACCGAGCCTTCATATCCAGCGTGAGCACAAAAACTGATCTAGCTTTGAGGACAGCAAAGCCCACGGGTGTCGTCCAGCGTGGCAAGGGTCGCCCAAAACGCAATTAATGGGATCTCAAGTATCCATCAAGGTTTTGCGTTTGTTGGGTGCTACTGGAGAAAACAGGCTCGCTTTAAGGAGATCGATTTTGCTCGGCTAACATCCTGAACTATGTATCCATCATTTCAAAGCTAATCACTAATTTGTCACGAAGAAGTTTCTTGAATTCCTTCCTTTGTTTGAATTGGGGCTATTGATATTGGCATGTACCGTGGCAATATTAGTGGCACCCAACTGTATCGTGCTCTTATTGAAAAGAAGACTTAGCCACACTTTTTTCGTCTTCTTTTGGATCCTTCTTGCGTTCTATTCTTATTTCTTGCACTTGTCTTCTCTTCTTATTTTCTCAGGGCGGAGCTGGTACACGGCTCTTTGATTAGTAGGGCTTTAATTATATGTAGTCAATGCCTTGTTATTTCAAGCGTGCAATAGTCATCTATGACCACTTAACAAGATCAAGTGAAAAATCGATCGATTGGATATCTACCTCCGAGCATAAACTCAGCCCAATCTCTGTCCCGTAGAGCAATATTCCTTGTAAGTGCATTGACACATGCCATGACCACATGTGCCTCGAAGCAAATGGAAGTGTTCGGGAAGCAAGCCAATGTTTCCATGCCCACTGCGATGCATCTCCCATGAGACCATGCCTCCTTCGATTCCGCTTTGCAAACAACCCCCTCCTCGATTATTCGAACAAAGGTTTTATCTCCAAACAAAACAACAATCTGATACTAGTATCCTCCTCTCATCGTCGTAAGGCATCAGCGTCTCTCCCGCTTCAGAGCGTGTACAGAAAGTCGGGACGGTTGTCCCCAAGGGCCTCAATCTCTCGAGCCGACTTGCCCTTGACCCACTCGCCTCTCAGTCCCTTCCTACGCCTCCTGTTCTCGAGAGATAGCAGCGCCGTCATCAAGATGCTGCCCCCGAAAATACAGATGAACAGGTACGCGATGATAACGGCGTGGCCCTCGAAGAACCGCGGCGCGTTGAAGTAGATGTTGCTGCTCACCACGCCATTCAAGTTGCCCCATCCAATCACGAACCCCAGGACGATGCCTCTCTGTTGTAGACCCCCTCTACATTGTTGGCGATCCAGGCAATGGTGAGCGATATCGCCGGGTAGATACCCATCGCGCCTAGAAACGTCCCAGCGTACTGCACCATCGGGTCCGTCGTGCAAATGAGCATGACAAAGCCCAGGATGCTGATGGGCGCGCAGCAGATGTTGAAGATGCCCCGACGCTGGATCCTATCCGACCAGAATCCGACCACGATGGTCAGGAGCGCCGCAAGAACGTAGGGTGGCACGCTCAGTAGCTGGTTCTTGATGATGTCCTCGGGTCCTGTGAAGCTCATGTTCTGGATGATCGTGGGCAAGAAAAGGCTAAACGAGTATAGCGGCATGAGGGGCCCCATGTAGATGAGCATTCCCACGTACATCTTCCAATCCTTGAGTGCGGCCCACAAGAAGTCTATCTTGAAATCCTCATGTTCCGCAGAGCTCTGTTTGTCTTCCTTCAGCCGCAGTAGCACCCGGGCTCGGTCGTCTTCGTTCAGAAACTTGGCTTCGTCGGGGAAGTCGTGCACCATCCAGTACGACACAATTCCAATTACGATAGTGATGCCCCCCTCGATGATGAAGATCCAGCGCCAACCGGCGTAATTGGCCACACCGTTCATGGTCTGGATTGCTGCTGCCAGAAGGCCTCCAAAGGACCCTGCTATGGCCGCCGCGGAGAAGAATATGGCAGCGCGGACACCGAACTCGCTGCGTTTGTACCAGCACGAGAGATAGTAGTTGACGCCAGGGAACAGGCCAGCTTCCGTGACTCCAAGCCACCAGCGAGTTGCCATCAAGCCTGACCAAGAGGTTACAAAACCCATGGACAACATGCAAGCACCCCAGAGAACCCTGTTAAGAAGAAAACGTACAAGTTAGCTTTCGCGTGGACCAGAGTGTAGACTGCTTGCTCACATTGTAGACGGTATAAATATAGACGGTCGAAATCTTTTGAGTAGGAAGTTGGCAAGAACCTCAAACGCGGCATATCCAACAAAGAATATGGTCAATGTAGCATTGAACTCGCTCGTCGTCATCGGGATGTCCTCAGCAAGGTGAGCAATCTTGGCGTTTCCGATATTGGTTCGATCAAGGAAGCATATCAAATACAACAGGCAAAGCTACTACCAGTCAGCTTGGATCATTAGATGATTGGACGGGTATCATCAGACGGAAGAGTGTTCTTTATCGCCTGCGAAACACCCTAGTGCGCATGTACTAACCCATGGGATGAGTTGAATATCCAGCTTCCACAGAAGTCTACGCTCCTATATTTAATCAGTGACCCTATTTCAAGGAGCGAAAGCGGATTATGGAATCAAGAACAAGGGGGGTATATTACCTCTAACTCTCTCTCTTCTACGGACATTCCACAGTACGGATCAGTCCGCTCATCATGGTCAAAGGTCGAGAACGCCTCATTTGAGGACTTCAGCTCGCTGTCGCTCATCATAATGAGGTGCTGTTGATTGACAGTGCCCTTTTTGGATGAAAGAGGCAGGGACGGATTCCAAGCTTCTCCAGCTCATTCAACACGATAAATGAAGGGGAGTCTTCCTCTTACAGTGACAACGTTGAGTTGCTGTCGGATGTTTTGCTTAGCAAGTGACAAAAGTGTATGTAGAGACCACCGAAATCATGAAACAGGCAAACAAGAGATGACTATTTTCCTGCCTATTTTTATTGATAGAACAAAAGTACAGTGAATGGGGGAAATGGCTGACAATTGATAGAAGGAAACATGGATAAGCGAAGAAGATGTTATGTAGGGAAGTGGCAGTCCACGGTCACACCCGGCCACCGACAACGGGTTCAGAAGCGAGAACAGCAAACGAATATCACCTATTTAGAATTTACAAGGTGTAGATCCCTCATCCCAAGTACCGGTTTACATGATATCATATTTAACTTATGCATACCTGCATGCCGAATAACTCTCAGCCGAGCGAGGCAAGCCAGGCTATCTCGAAACTACAAACGTCACTGAGCCGATTAATCAAAATTCAACCACCAGATAGCCTTGCTAAGTTACATGAATGTCGCAGATGACTATTTCTTGCCAAGCCCGGCCCTGGCACACGCATATCATCCTGTTGCCGATCTGAAGCGCGAAACCAACCCGCCGTCTCCCTGCAGCGCACTACCTCAGAAAGGCATACAGGATGTGTTGTGAGAAAGGGAAATACACATCACTGTGACGAACACTGCATCTGATGTTACAGTGCCGCGTGGTGAGGCGCTGACGTTAGCCCTCCTCAACGCAAAACAGGCCACTCATGCCTAATCATATCCAAGGAGGCTGTCCCTCCTGGCCCGACCTGCATGCCGTGTAGCTCGAAACACGTGTGCATGAGAGCAAGGGCCAAGTACAACGAAACTCATTATCCCTTTCTGTCGGTCAGCTGAAGTGTACGTCAGACTTGGCACGTCGCACGAGAACGAGCTGCCTGGGTTGCCTTTTCCACCTCCTCCGGGCCGGGCATAGGTATGTTTTCTGGTAGGAGATGTGTACCAACGTAGCTCGCATTATCGAGGTGCATTTGAGCTCCATCTACCTTGCAAAATATGTCGGTAGACTACAATCAGCCACCATTTTGCCCCATCGCAATGGCAATGGCCCGTAAGACTTCAAGGTTGTCTGACGCCGCACATGCAAGGCTGTTGGCAGTTTGCCAGCTCAACTTTGATCGCTCAATATAGCATCTTTCTTAGCTGCCGCTACCCTTGACGTGTTTTGGATGGATCGAAATGGCCTAACGCCTCATTTCAGCTACCAATCGCAAGAAGGACCTACTCCGAGACATGCTGGTGACCGATATGCAAGTGACCCCGTACAACATGATCCAGTCAGGGTTCCCCTTCCCTAGGTCGGATTGATATTAAGCTCAGTAGGGTGGTTAGGTATGTACCATTGAATGACCAACATTCAGTTGCGTTAGAAAAAATGAGAGCCATAGAAAACCTGACTTCCCAAGGGGGTTGGCGAAGCAATCAGCATAGCACCTGGCCAACTCCGACTATCCAATAAACACAGCGGCGAATGAAGAAGCATGATCTAAACCGTATCACAGAGCCACCAATCAAATGCATCGCCGGTAGGGCCCCTCGGCACCAAGCAGCGCGGCGTGGTGTTCCACCAGAAGATACCGGTTGCGGCCTCGGAAGGATCCTGAACGAGGTTCACAAGCCATGAACCCTCCGAGCAAAAGATCTGGAAGACATTAGATCTTTTAACTGGCTCATTTCAGTCCAATTATTTCACTAAGAAGTCCATTTTGATCATCCGCCTCCGTGCTGCGCTCGAGTCTCATCCCGAGTCACTCATGTTCAACCAAGCCAGCAGGCGGTGTGGTGATATTACAGTCAAAGTCGGCCGCCAAGCTCATCTGACTCATTTCATCCCGCATAATATCTAATCCCCGGGACGTTGTAACATGGATAGATAATCGCTGTGTAGGCTCGAAGATGCTCAATACACCCTGCCAAGTGGGATAGAATAATCATACCGCACAGGTATGGAGATATGGTATCCCGAGAGAATAACATGAACACAATCGAAGAAAATGGGCTATCTAAAACAGTCGCCGTACATTATATTCCGCATTCTTAATTCTCGGAGGCAGAACTCTCAGCTGACGAAACGGAGTTCATGATTCACATTTCAGGGGCTAAAAGCATCGTGTTGCCTGCAAATTGATCCCAATAGATTTATGACAGAATTCATTCGAATTCTCCCATATTGCTTCTTCCGTTTTATTTTCCACTGCGGGGTTTGCCCATTCATTTCCTCACACTCAGACTGCGCCCACCACGAACAGACCCAACCACTCAGCCAGAACACAATCACCAAAGCATGCCAGTCTCCCCCAATTGAGATAGACTATTACACGATTCCTTGTTTTTTTCCTCCCGAAGCCACACCTCCCACTTCCCTGTTCCACCCCGGATACACATTGGACACCATGTGCTCAGCTCCGAACTCGACCCTCCATCCCACGGGCTGATCATGGCGCTCCGTCACTCCACCCACGAATTGCGCCCATGTCGCACACACTTCCGCCAGATATGCACGGATTTACAAAAAGATACTGGCTGAAAGCGCATCCTCATTCTCGGAAACCTGCCCCACCTTTCCTTACCCACGGCCCCAGCCAGACCTCGTGACTCTAGCATAAACAAGATCACCGTTCCAACCGCGTACCAGAACACGAAGCAGCACGGTGCTTACCAATAGGTATATTCTTTTTCTCACTTGATATTACCACTGACTCCCATGGCTAAATCTGCCGTGATTCTAATTACGTCATTTGGTTACACTTGCGTGTTTAAATCCTTCTATCCAGGCTCCGTTCTATATTGCAATTGATGGCCGTACCTAGGTACCTGTAGCTTAAGAGTATATTTCTTATTGGAAGGTATTGTCCATAATTAGTTGGGAATAACAACAGGTTGCATCCTCAAGATAGAGTCGGCCATATTCTCTAGTACTGTACAGTTCAAGAGTGCCTCTAACATCCTTTTCTCGTTCCCTTCGTTCACCATATGATACCGGGTTTCTCTGAAAATCGAGGAGTTAAGTACTAATTGTGAGCTTTAACAAGACACTTGTTTAACGTTATATATTCTCCTGTAAAACTGTGCCATGTTGCTGTAGAACTAGGCCAGACCCAGCTCCTTGTAGAATGCCTCAGTACTGGGCGCCCTGCCAAGGAACTCGGTGAGGAAGCCCATCTCATCCTCCCTGCCGCCCTTCTCCAGCACGATTTTGCGGTATCGGCGACCCTGGGCTGGGTCCATCGGGTTCTTCTCGAAAAAGGTCGCGAACATGTCCGTCGAGAACACCTCAGACCAGAGATATCCGTAGTAGCCAGCATCATACCCACCAACAAAGTGGCCGATATGGGCATACCGGCTGCCCCATTTACTACATAGTGTTAGCAAAATCACAAGACGCTAAATGGTTCGGTGTTGGGTATTGACTTACATTCCCTCGCCCACATCCTCAGGTCCCTTGATGCCAGAGATTTCACCGCGGAGAGTATTCCAGAGCTTTCCAGCATCCAGATCCTTGGCGGCCTGGTGGGATTCTGGCGAATGGACAGTCATATCAAAAAGACCGATCAACAGCTGCGCGAGGTTGAAAATGGCGGAGTTGAGATTCTTGCTGGCAATTAGCTTATCAACCAGCTCGTCCGAGATCTGTTCGTTCGTCTGCCAGTGACGGGACAACGACTTGAGGACACTTGGTGTCCAGCACCAGTTCTCAAGCATCTGAGAGGGTGCCTCGACGAAGTCATCCACAACTGATGTTCCGTGGAAGTAACTGTATCGTGTACGAGCAACCAAATCATGGATACCATGGCCGAGTTCATGGAAGAGTGTCACAACCTCATTGTGCTTCAGCAATGATGGCTTGGTAGGGCTGGGCTTGCTGAAGTTGCAAACCAAAGCGGTGGAGGGGTAGCTTCGGGTTCCATCTTTCTTGGTATAGCCTGGTTCGATGCCAAAGTTGGCGTTGTGGCCGTACTTGTTGTCACGAGGGTGAAGGTCGATATAGAGATATCCCACAAATTCACCACCGCTTGCTTCGTCGTTCCAGACTGCATACAGCTTTACATCTTCATGCCAAACAATATCCTCAGCCTTGCCAGTCTTGCTAAGGCGTGCTGCATCCTCCTCAGTAATCTCAACGAAGAAGAGACCGAGAATTTCTTCGAAGATTTTCAGCATCCCCTTGAAGGTCGAGTCAACAGGGAAAAACTGGGAAATCTTGACCTCGTCGACGCTGTACTCCTGCTCTTTTTGGAGGCGAGAGTAGTAGGAGGTGTCCCACATGTAAAAGTTACCATCAAAGTCTAAACCCCGCGCTTCATAGTCCTTCTTCTTGTATTCCAGAAGCTTAGCGACTTCCTTCTTGCCACCTGGGGCCAGGCGAACACGGAGATCGTTCAAGAATTCCTTGACCTTGGCCGGGGTCTTGGCCATCTTTTCCTCAATCACAACGCTTGCATGGTCGGGATATCCCAGGAGCCGGGCAGCCTCGTCACGAAGCTCGAAAATCTCCTGGAAAATAGGTACGTTTTGGCTGACCTTTTTAGGGTAATTAGCATTTCAAAAACGTCATGAGAAGGCTTTCGAATTCAGCACGAATAAAACTTACCTTATTGGCGTCGGCGATGGTGTATCGGTGTCTTGCTTCGCCGTCTTGAGCATACTTCATGAAGGGGAAGAAGTGAGTATACTTGAAAGTCAGCTTGACTTTACCCTCATTCTCGCCAGTGCCCTTCTCGAGGTCAGCAATGTTGATATCGTCCTCGGGGACACCCTTGAGCTCTTCCGGGGTGAACCAAATAGCAGCCTTCTCCTCGTTCAGGTTCTTCTGGGCCTGAATACACAGCAATCCCAGACGCTTCTTGATTTCCTTGAAGCGGTCTCGCTGCGGTCCGGCAGGGAGGAGCAGACCATTGCGGATATACTTCTTGCGCTCCTTCTCCAGGATGCGCAGAGCCTCCGTCTCGAGCTTTTCGGTCTCTCTCTTCTCAAAGGCACCATTCACCACATTGAAGACATCCTCTCGCATGCGGCATTCAACATCAAACTGGGTCGTAATCTCATCGGCTTTGGTGGAAGCCGCCCGGAGGTCCTGGTTAGTCGAGACATGCTGGTAGAAGCTCAGAATCCTTCGGGACACAGCAGTCTCATTGTCCTCAAAGAGGACAGGCTCCAGAGCCTTGGCAAATGTGGAGTTCTCCGGCTTCGTGCTGGCCACAATGTCATCAAGAATCTTCTTATAGTTGGCGTTCAACCGCTCCGTCTCACTGACGATGGCTTCGGCAGTGTGAGTAAAGAGAGGGGGTGCCTGAGGAGGCGTCTGGAACTGAGGAGCGACCATGGCGCTCGTAGTCACAGTACGGAAAGGGACCACCTGGGTTCTTAGATGGTGGGCGAGCGAGTTGAGGCGAGGAAATGCTCGTTGGGAAGCCAGGGTGGCGGCTACAAGGAGGACGAGGAGGGGGAAGGAGGAAGTAGAGGGAAGTGGGCCTCGCGCGTCGATCCAGCTTATGTACTGGACAGGCGAGATACACCTGGGGATCAATGGCAAAAGGGAGGCAAGGTTGGGAGCAGACAATTGGGCTCTGGGTTATTTGAACGGGGCGAAAATCGTGTTCTGTCTCTTACACTGGGCTGGCTGAAGGTGGGGGAAGGCCCGGAAGGTACTAACCTTGGATGCGACTGCAGGCGGCAGGAGCGGTGGGCCGAGATGCTTCCTCAGGCGCCTATCGACCTATCACTACGTTGCCCCGCCATCTCGAGGCACTGCAAGTTCGATGGTGTCACATCTCAAGTCCCTCATGCCCCTTGCGGCACAGGTACTTGGGGCTACCCGCGGGAGCAGATCAGTCTAGGGATGCTGTATTACCTCATGTCACACCTTTTCGACCCGAATATGTTGACGCTGGAAAGCGGTAGAACAAGCGGTGTGCGCATTCAGGCAGGAGGCGGCGCAGCCTCAGTATCAAAATGCATAAAGCCAAAAACCATCCAATGTTATTGTGCATGATTCAGGTCCAGATACTCGCCTTCAAAGTGCCCCTCCATTACCTGCCTCGGAGCACCTGATGATGCGCTGTCGCCAGAAGCGGGGTGAGTGTGACGGGAAGACTCTGCTCCTAATAGGAAATAGGTTAGTGGGCGGTTAGACGTTAATTCTTGTAAACCTTCCTTAGAATCTACCTAGGTAGAGACGTGCCAATAGCCTTGTTTATTTGGTTCCATGACTTACTTCCCTATAGGTAGACAATAAAGAATAAATCCCGATTCCCAAGTCCTCTTGAACTGTCAATTTCTTCCTAATACAACCTACAACATGTTAGCATGCTTCCAAGTCGCAAGCGCTGGTGACTTCCGAATCCCTTACTCTTCTCAATCATGTCTATCTTCTTAGAAACTATGCTGCCCCAATCCTCATCCAGAATACTCACAATGCCAAAACCAGCATTTACAAAGATGCAGCATCCCTTGTTGTCGAGATGCTTAAGATAGAGCTTCTCATCTCTTACTGTGCTTGACTTCGAGACTTGATATAGGGTATCGAGCCGAACCCTGCGCCAAAGCTTCCATCAGGTTCTCGGCACCAGGCATCTTTGCCCGTTTCATAAATGCCCCAAAGCAGAGGTAAATGCTTTCATTGGCGTTGTCTCCTCTATAGAACTACAAACATTCGCTTTCAATAGACATCATCAGCTGCGAGCACCTTTAGTGCGCACTACGCAGCGGAAGATTCCCCGCGTGGGTGGACTATGCCGACAAATCGACAGCGGGAGGCGAAGTATATAAACGTGCGCCACAGGTGCATAGTGGCACATGCACAATTGACTTATGCCGAAGACCCTCTCGACTATGAGGGGTGGCCAGAACCGCCATGCCGAAATTGCTTCCGCCGACGGCGAGGTTTGGCTCGCGCGGTTCCGCAGACCGAAGTGCATGACTACCTATGTGCTGTGGGAGCGAGGCCGCGACCATGGAGTTCCTGGGCCGTCATACAAATGTTCCCTCGCTACGAGTGTGTGATTGGGCGTGAGAGTCCGAACCGACAAACGCCGTTGACATTGGTTATATTCTAATGCAGAAGTTGGATGGTGAGCCCCTAAACTGTCAGGGTGCGACCATTGCACAGAAGGGGAAGGGAAGCATTTCGCACTCTCGTGGAAGCGACCTTCAAATGATCGCCGAAGCAAAAAGAGGGATGGCGTAGTGAGCAATCTCCAGCTCGTTGAACCGCTGGAAATTGGCAGCCCTCTCAATCACAAAGCCATAGAGAACGCATAAGCATCTATGGATTGGAAGGAGACATGTTAGAGGATCACTGTCGGTTCGTGGGTCTCCGTTTTGATGTTGGTGAGATGGCAGACCCAATGACTACCCTAAATGAGCCCTGCTCCTATGGATGGCTATGAGCATTCAAAAAACATGTTTGTTGGAGGACATTCTATACCAGAATAAGGCATTGGGGACAGATCAGAGCTAGACATCTCTTGACATGCGGCAAACGAATCAACCAGACACGAGGGAGGGCCATCTCCCTCAAGTCATGCTTGGAGTTTGATTATCTTTGTAGATAGCAATCACTACTTGGTTCCATGCGATGTGTTGGGGCGCAATTTAAGATTAGCGATACAGAATCTTATAATGTTTATTTATCAAGGGCAACATCGCAGTCCCGCGCAGCACGTTTTAGAGTGATGCCTCGAGACACGAGAAGCTATCTACCGTAATAGCCATATACGACATCTCATCTTACAGTCGCAGTACCTCATCGCCATCCATTCCAATCCCAATGTAGTCAATCCCAGGCCAAATCACATGTAAATAGAGCAACGCCGCCGTTCCTAAACGCAGATGCAACATAAAAGCAGGCTTGTTTGGCGTTGTGGTCGCCTAGTTGGCGAGGATAGTTCGCACAAGATCTAGAAAAACAAAACACCAGTCAGCAAGGGCACAGCTGTTATCGGAATATGGGGGGGGAGGGTCCGTACCGGTGTAGTTGACCTGGCCAGAGCTGGTGTCCACGGCCTTGAGGAGCTCGTCAACCTCCTCGTCGGTCATCTTCTCGCCGAGGTTGGTCAGGATGTACTTGAGCTGGCCGACACCAATAAAGCCCGTCATGTCCTTGTCGAAGACCTGGAAGCCGCGGCAGTACTCGTCAGGCTCGCCGGGGTCGCGGAAGCCACCAGGGCGGTTCAGGACACGCTGGAAGGTCTCGAAGTCGACTGGGACGGTTAGCATAGGTATCGCAATCGGGACCGTCGTCGATCGCATGCAGATAGATGAAATAGGGCACTCACACTCGCCGCCAACATTCTTCTCGAGGTCCTGGATCTCGCTGAGGGTAGGGTTCTGGCCGCAGGCGCGGAGCAGATCGCCAAGGCTCTCGAGAGTGACACGGCCGTTTCCGCGCTTGTCGAACAGGGCAAAAGCCTCCTTGTAGTTGGTCGAGGCCTGGGCGTCAATGTGGTTAGAAGACATGGTGGGCAAAAGTAATGCTTGGTGGTTCTAGCGATGCGCAGAGATCGGAGCTGATGGAAAGGAGAGGGATTGGGCAGGTATGCGACTGTTCGGCGGTCTTCTATTTTTTGCGCTTGGAAATGCGGCAGACCTCCAGTGCATCTGCCAGCGAATCACGAGCGCTGGCGGGGTGGTGTGCTGCTGGCTGTGTTTACGCCTTCGGGTGCCGGGGCAACTCACCATTGTGTTTATTGCGTCGGTGGTACTGGTACTTAGGGGGGCCTAAACAAATACGCCAGCGGCTGCGAGATTCTGTGTCTTGTGTCTTGCCCGGGCTGCAGGAGGGGTTGTCACACAAAAAAGCGACGGAATGAGCGGTTGTAGGATCGTGCAAAGCTGGTGATGGTGATGATGAAAGGACGAGAAATCAATTTTGGCGGTGCCCAGGGCCTTTTCTGTTGTCTGGTCTGGTCTTTTCATAACTCGGTACACTCTGTCACCCGCTTATGCGCACCGTGGATAAAAGGCCCCTTTTTTCCTGCCTGTCCATGCTGCGACTGACGGGGCAACGAGTCAACGACAGGCCGCCAAGCTGACAGTGCCCCAGTCCCTGCGACCAGCCGGCCGGGCTATTGAAGCCATGGCTCTTTTTGAGACGGCTGTTTTGGGTCCCGGGCCTCGATAGTGTGGCCGGCAATGCTCAAGCCACGGCCTAGCAGTAATTGCAATCGGCTCTGCTATCAACGGCGGTGTGCTAAGCTTTCATAAAATCAGACGGAGGCATGAGGGCTATGAATAAAATAACCAAATGTTGATTATCTACTATATACTACAGCTAATAATCATACATCTACCAAAAATGTGGCCTTTGACAGCGAGAAGATGTCATTTCGGAGCTTCTTCACTCGTAACGGCCATGACGAGAACAGATCCCGCACCTCCCACAAGCTAAGCACCTCCAAATTACCCTAGGGAGGTGCTCATTTAATCAGCAATGCTACTTACTGTGTAGCAGGATGCTGTCTATAAAAACATGATACAGTAGCAGTAGAAGGAATAATTCCCCTCAATCTTCATTAAGTCTAACCAGATCTGTGTGCAGTTCACATCCTAGTTATCCGAACCAAATGAGTAGAATGCAAGATGTCGTTCCAATTTTCTAGTTTGTCGATGCCGAAAAGCGTAGGGAATTGACGGCACACTTCCCTCTCGAAATGGCGTAAAGTCCGACCTTGTGGAGAGCCCGTTGACAGCATCGTAGCATTAAGCAGAGGAGGAACATGTGAAGGCCGGAATCAAGTCCTAATCTGCTATTTTTCTCGAGATGCCTTGGCTGGACGAAACATTCTGGACACATTGCTACATGGCTATCATCCAGTTGCCCGTTGCAGTAATGAAGAACAAACGGCCTCGCTCGCCATTCGTGGAACCCCGCAGTCGTCATTTCTCAGCCAGTCGGCATCATTAGCAACGAGCTCAATTATATAGTCCTCTCGCCGTCCTTCACTCCGATACATATCCATCATCTTGGTGAAGCATCAATCGCAAACCCCTAAATCCCATCCACGACTCCGCCCACATCTCTCACAATGTCCACCGAAGCAACCGCACACCGATTCTTCTCCGCGGCCCGGTTCGCCGTTGTCGGCGCCAGCTCAAACCCAGCCAAGTTTGGCCACAAGGGTTGATCCCCCTGCTATCTCTCTTTGCCCTGCATCGCTGATCATTATTCTTTATCAAGTGCACGCATGGTATCTGGCCCATAAGCTTCCTGTCACGCCCGTCAACCCGGGTTCTGGGTCTGTTACCGTCGGCGGCCAGGATTACCCAACTGTCAAGAACGTCCAGGAGCTGGCGGACCCTGAGAACACTGGTGTCTCCATCATTACACCTCCGCCTGTTACCCTTGATGTGCTTAAGGCAGCCAAGACTGCTGGCATTCCTTCTGTGTGGCTACAGCCCGGTACGTTCAACAAGGAGGTACTCGACTTTGCCCTAGCAGATGGAGCTTTCGATGCCGTTGTCTACGGGGATGGAGGTAGGGGAAGTGAAGGCTGGTGTGTTCTAGTTGATGGAGAGAAGGCATTGAAGGATCTTGGCAAGCTGTGAGTCGGGGCAGCCAAGCTTGTCATGATGTTTAGACCTTCATTGCGAAATAAACATTGTCTTTCCTGATGCCTCAATTCCCTATAGTGCCTCTACAGAGCTAGATGTGGGAGCTACGTGTCGAGTAACTAATGGTAGTGGTACTGACTATCCTGGTGCTTGGCGATGGGAGGCTGCCCGAGGTATAGGTTAAGTCGGTACAATTGGGGGATGTGGACCTGCAGCCGAACGGGAATGAAAACGCCAGCAACTGCCCCACTAAACTCCCACCAACATCTTCCAAAGTAAACAAACGCGTTTGGTCCGCGCCCACTTCACTCGTCGTCATTCGCTTCAGCCCCCAGTCATTGGCTTGCAAGGACCTACTGGAACTCCAAGCATCCAGCCCTCGAGCTTGTTTGGCTCTCGCGTCCCTCTTCGTGTCTATCCATAATCCCTCTTTCTTTTGACAGTTCACTTCACCTACCTTTATACTTCTACCTCTATCTTTTAATGATCAGGTAATGCTCCAACGATTAGACATGACACGAATTTCACGCTCGACCTGAACCCCGGAACGAGACCCCATATCGGCGCCAATCGCATACCTGCCCCTGCAGCCTATTTGTTTTGACGCGGATATTTTGCTGAACGATTTAGACGCGCAAATCACGACAACACCACCAGTCTGCCCAACATGGCGGATATTACAGTAGACGACCAGTATCTGACCTTCGACGGCCGTCTCGCTTCGTTTCAGAAGACTAAGAAGCGAGGTTCAACGGCGGGCGGCCGAGGCGCGAAGGCTCAGAATTGGCCACATAAGACCATCTCCCCAGAGAGCGTGAGCACTCACACCTTCCCTTGAGCTCTAATCGTGTCAGCAGGTTGCTAATACGCGCGCCAAATTAGCTTGCTCGAGCCGGTTTCTTCTTCTTGCCGTTCTCTGACAATCCCGACAATGTTGTTTGCTTCCTCTGCGAGAAGAGCATGGATGGTTGGGAAGAGGGAGATGACCCTTTGCGCGAGCATCTGAAACACTCACCCGGTTGCGGATGGGCAATTGTCGCGGCCATCGAGGCTGAGATGGAAGGATACTGGCGAGAGGATCCTAACCACCCTGACATGGCAATGGCGCGAAAGGCAACATTTGCAGGCAGGTGGCCTCACGAGAACAAGAGAGGGTGGAAATGCAAAACAAAGCAGGTGAGATCAGGACGGACCCGATCGTACTGGCAAACGGGCAGGAACGACGAATTGACCTTTCTTAGCTCGTTGAATCGGGATGGAAGTACACACCCACACCAGATTCGGACGACATGACAACCTGCACATACTGTCAGTTAGCCATGGATGGTTGGGAAGCAGATGATAAACCAAAGTGAGTGCTAAAATGTTGCTTTCATGATTACCTACGAGGGCATGTCGTTCCTCGACCCCGTATGCTAACAATTGGAAAGGGACGAGCATTACAAACGATCACCGAATTGCGCCTTCTTCGCACTCGTTGAAGAACACAAACAAACCAAGAAGACAACACGCACAAAGGCCGGACGAGGCTCTAAGGCTTCACGTCTGTCTACACAGTCGGCTGTCTCCATCGCCTCCGAACCAGCATCAGTAGCGGAGACAATAGCAGCACCTGACGACAGCGTCGTGACAACTACGTCCGTGATGACGCAAGGTGGCACCAAGAAGACCCGTGCAAAGAAGGCCCCTGCAGCTAAGGGCAAGAAGGCTAAGGGCAAAAAGGAAGAGCTTGCTGTGCAAGAGCCTGTCGTGCAAGACGAACTTGAAGACCAACAACCACCCATCGAAGAATCCCCTGTTGCCCAGCCGAGCAAGGCCAAGCGTGGAAAGAAGCGGCCCAGTACGGCCATAGAGGAGCCGTCAGTTGTTGAGTCCGAAGCCCCAGCCACGAAGAAGAGAGCTACTCGAAAGCGTGGCAATACCGTGGTCGAAAGTTCTGCAATTCAATTTTCGGACGATGAAAGCCCTACTGATGTGCCCGTGGAGACCAAAGCCGCACCGGCGCGCAAGAAGGGCCGAGTCGTGAGCGCACAGAAATCCCAAAAGGCTCCGGTAGTGGCACCTGGGTCTTCCCCAGAAAACTTCAGGGCACCGCCAGGAGGCTTTCCAGATGACGACGAGATTGAACGCCAATTGGAAGCTGAACTTGAAGCCCCCTTACGGAAGATGAGGAGATGGCAGCAGATTCTGATTCTGAACGTTCTAGGTTAAGAGCCAAGGCATCCTTTGAGGAGGAACAGAGAAGTTTTCATAAGACGGTCGAAATACAAAATTCAGAGTCATTCGCAATGCTGGATCCCCATCCAGCTGAACCAGATGAGGATGAAATCGAAGACGAATTGGAGGCTTTGCGTGCAGAGATGGAGGTTGCACAACCAGAGGAAACACCACAGCCCGAGGCGGAACCAGAGCCTATACCTGACTCAGAGCCTGAAGCAGAGCCAGAGCTACCTCAACTGCAGGTCCCTAAGAAGGGACGAAAGGCAGGCACGCGCAAAGCGTCAAAACAGGCCAAGCCCAAGAAAGCTCAACCCGCCCCTGAGCCTGAGCCAGAATTCGAACCACAGAACGAACCCGAATATGAAGCGGCAGCTCCCGATATTTCAGATCCTGTTGTGGATGAGCCAGAGATTAGTGTTGGTAGCACCGGCACTGTCATTCAGAAGTTGGAGCCACAAAGAACCAGTCTAGGAAAGAGGGGACGTGGACGCCCATCTAAGCATTCGCTGGCCTCACAAATCTCCATTGATGCAGATGAGCTGGCCGTGGAGGAAGTTGAGCCACCAAAGAAAAGGTCTCGCGGGCGACCTTCCAAGACACCTACGCAAGACCTGGCCCCGCCTCAGGACGTTTCAAGGAAGAACCTAGAGACGGAGTTGGAGCCAAAGGTAGAAGTTAAGCCAGAACCAGAAAAGAAACGCGGGCGCGGCAGACCTTCCAAGGCTTCACTTTCAGCCTCTTTCACGGAAGATGTCAAGGCCCAGGAGCCGGCCACTACAGCCGCTCCGCCTAAGCGCGGACGCGGCAGGCCACCCAAGCAGTCGAAAGAAGAGCCTGCTGCTCTTTCCGAACCCGACGCCCAATTGCTAGCAGAATCAGATGCAGCCGAGGCGAGAATACTGGCTGAAGCGGAGGCAGGCGCAGATGAATCTGTTGACTTGGTCGAAGGGCCCGAGTCTATTGTAGGAGACCCTTCCTCCTCCCCCTTCATGGAGCGACAAAAAGCACCAACGCCCAGGCGTTCGGAGTCTGATTACGTCGCTTTACAACCATCCACACCAGCTACAGGAGTCTCGCCAGCGCCATCGGCTCGGCAAGCAGCTCTGTCACCATCCCAGTCTCCGCAGTCATCTGATGCAGAAAACCAACCACCATCATCCAAGCCAGCAGCAAGCGCTAGGGCAAAGAGAGTTGTACTGGCTCCTGTAGAGGCAACGCCTGTGCGTGGCTCGCCGTCGAGGCGCAATATGGTCGCCGGTCTTCAAAGCAAGACACCATGGAAGGCCGTAGACATTGACACCGTGATGGGCACTCCTCACCAAGCTGGCGATAAAGAGAATGGCGTGGCGCGACTTCTGAGGAAGGGCAAAGACCTTACAAGCCCCGAGAAGAAGATGACCGTGGAAGAATGGATCTACTTTAACGCGGGCGAGGCTGAAAAACTGTTGAAGCAAGAATGTGAGGCGATGGTCAGTTCTTTTGAAAGCGAGGGGTCGAAAGCCATGAATGTGCTCGAGGACCTTGTTGTTGAATGATTGAAATGAGTAACATGGTAGAGGCAATCTTGTTAGATCAAATGGATGTCTGTCTACATCAGGGATGGCGTTTTGTTATTAGTTTAAGGGGAGACTTTTGTTGTTTTGGCGTTTGTCAATAGGGTCACGGTACATGCCGTTCTTGGGAAATCAGGCACTTGTCGATAATGTTGTTGGAATAGAATATGAATGACAGCATGTGTGCACGTCTTTCTCTATTATCATCTACCTCACCTCACCGGCTGTCTACTTTGATAACTATTCTGATGACTGAAAATGTGACTTGAAATAAACGAAGATGTGTCTGATTTAATGTACGATGAACTGAGATGGAATTACTTGCAGGTCACATCACATTGTACTTGAACATGTGTTGAATGGTGAAATAGTTCCATTTTTTATCCATTTCTTCTGAGGCCAATCGGCGCCAGGTCCAAACTTTGAACAATTCCAAGTTCTCCCTCTCGCAGGAGCAACTTTTCAAGCCAACCAATGATGGCTCGAGCCCAATTACCGTCCTCCCATGCTGACCCGATTTCCCCAGCATATCTGTTTGTAGTATAAGAGAGTGTCTTGGTATCATCAGTGTGATCCATTGTCTAAATGAGTGTGGTGGGGGTATTATCCATCATATATCCCGTGTCTATAGTGAGTGTGGTGGGGAATCATCCGTCATGCCTCCCGTCGTCTATAATGAGTGTCGTGGGGTATCATCCATTAATTAAAGCCATTCCATGCAAAATTTGGCAATCAAACAATCAAATCAGAAAAACAACACCCAACTAAAAGCCTGGCCATACCTTGGCCGGCTGGGCTCACAAAAACACCGTTCTTTCCCGAGGAATCCCAGAAATCGTCAAAATAGCGTGAATATTCATTCATCGTTTGTTAATGAGAGTCGTGAATGTGCGTCGAGGAGCACATGAAAAAAACATTACAGAAACTCTTCACGGGAAGGGTATTACGCGAAGAGGGTGGCAACCATGCAAAGGACGGTTACCAGGAGGGTGAAGCCCGCAGTTGAGCGAGTACCCGCCGAGGGCGGCAGTGTACTAACTGAGGGGCTGGGGACAGTTGGGAGTGTTCCAGTAGCTCCACTGGTCTGCGCAGAGGACGATGGAGTCCTGCTACTGCTGGCGAAGGTTGGGTCGACTCTGCCTGTGGTTGAAATAACAGATGAGCTGGCGCTGCTGAAACTGCTTGGTGTAGCCACAGCAGAGCTGAAGCCGCTTGAACTGCTGGACACAATCACAGAGGAGCTGGAGCTTGAAGAGACAGCGGAGCTGGAGCTGCTCGAGCGGCTGGAACTGCTCGAGCTGCTGGAACTGCTCGAGCTTGATGCTGAGGAAACAGCGGAACTGGAGCTGCTAACATCGCTCGTGGTAGCACTACTTGTTGTAGAGACGCTTGAAGACGAGGAGCTTGATACGGTAGAGAGAGTCTCACTGGTCTGGCTCGCTGAGGATGTGGATGTAGCAATTGTAGAGGTTGGCTCCGAAGTGGACGCTGTTGAAGAAGCGCTGCTTGCTGAGGACGAAGCCGCGCTCGAGGAAGTGGTTTCGGTGCTGGTGATGGCAGAAAAGCCTCCGCTGCTTGTTGGGACTTGTGAGCCTGTGGTGATTGAGGGTTCAGAGGTCACGGCAGATTCCGGTCCGCTAGCAGTAGACGATGTCGATGTAACTGGGTTGGTTCCCGAACAGTAGTTCAAGAACTGACCAAATTCAGGATCCACAATTTCTCTTGGGGTGGTCTGAGATTCTCCAATGTTATCCGTGATACACTTGGTACAAGCATTGTAGCCAGCAATGAAGTCGCCAACTGGATCGCATAATTCATCACTCTTGCCAAGAGACGACGCCAGGACATATGCGTTATTGCAGATGCTATAGCAAACTGCAGGAGCAGTGTCGAATTCACGCTTGGCCAGTCTTCGGCGGACGGCAGGGACGGCAGTCGAGGTTGACCGCGCAAACGTGGAGATGGATGTCTGAGATTCCCAGTTACCAGTGGTAATAGTCACGAGCTTGCCATGCTTCTCCTTCACAATAACCTCAGCCTCGAAAATATCATACGAGAGACCGAAGGCGTTGGGGTTCAAGTTGAAGTAGCCAAATTGCGGGGGGTAGTAACCAGTCTGATTACCCTCCCAAGTCACATTCTTGATAGGAGGGGACCGAATGCACTCCTCATAGGAGCACGTATACTCGTTTTGCGGAGGCGCAGGCCAGAAATTACAGGTATCCGGCTTTTTAGGGTTGCAAACATATCCTGGGCTGCACCCAAATGTCAATTTGGACTTGGGCTTGTATGTTGATGCGAGAGTGGCAGTTGGGGCTGGACAGAGAGTGACAGAAGTGATGGTTGTAACGGTCAAAGTGTTTGGTGGAACTGTTACTGTAATAGGAGGGACCGTGATGGTTGTCGGCACATAGGAGGTTGGGCCAGGCACAGTGCTAATGATTGTCGAGCCGTCTCTTGTCACGGTGATCGTCCTCTCAGGTCCCAAAACTGTGGCTGTGGTTACCACCGTGGAACCTGGCAGTGTTGTCACCTGGCCAGGAAGAGTGATTGTCTGTGCGGGAGCAGTGATGGTGGCACCGGGCGCAGTGACAGTCTGGCCTGGAAGCGTTGTTACCTGGCCAGGAAGAGTGATTGTCGAAGCAGGAAGCGTGACTGTGGAGGCAGGCAGAGTAATCGTCGATGTAATAACGCTCGTCGTTCCGTCGGCAGTCACTGTGAGCGTTGTGACACTTGTCGTTCCGGGAAGCGTTGTAACCTGGCCTGGAAGTGTGGTGACCTGACCAGGAAGGGTTGTCCTGATCGTCTCTGTGATGTACGATGTCGCCCATGAGACGACTGGATAACTACTCGTGACAGTTCTATATTCGGTGGTGAATATGGTGGTTCCACTGGTGACCGTTGCTGTGCGCTCGACCGTCTCCGTGAAAGTGGTTGTTTGCCAGACCGTGGTTGGGGTGGCGGTTGTCTTCGTAATATACGAAGTTCTGTCGATCGTAGTTGGAACCTGGACGGTGTTGTCAACTGTGGTTGGAACTCGAACGGTATTGTCAACAGTCGTTGGGACAAGCACAGTGTTGTCGACCGTCGTTGGAACTTGAACGGTGTTGTCAATAGTGGTTGGAACAACGACTGTGGTGGGCACGGTTGTGTAAAGCAGCTCGGTGGTTGTCGTGGTCTTCCACACTGTCGTGGTGATGGTATCGCAGATCGGCTGCGGTGGTGTCCTGCCATACACGTTCGTTGGGTAGGATGGAGATGATGTGGTCGAACCAGGACGACAGCTAGAGTAGTGTTAGCAGGATTTCAATCCGCGCGAGCGCATTTTCAAATACTTACTTGACAGTCTTAGTTGTTGTGACAGGATAGGACTGTGAAGAGAACGGTCAGCGTATATTCAGGACTGGAATGATAGTTTCGAAAGCATACCGTGGTGTACGTTGTGGTGTAAGTGGTAGTGGCCTTGATCGTCGTAGGCTTGTTGACAGTCGTTGGCACACCCACAGTGACACCAACAGTAGTTGGGACCTTGACTATAACTGTCGTTGGGACCTTGACTGTGACAGTCGTGGGTACCGTGACCGTACACGTCTCTGTGATAGTTGTTGGAACTGTCTTTGTCTCATAGATAATAGTCTGGCAAATGGCATTAGCGTCACCATCCTCCCACCCCAGTGTAACTGGGGCGTACGTACAGTCTCTCTGAAGGTCGAATTGACGTAGACTGTGCAACATCCTCCACACCTCGCCGCGTCCGGGTTGACGGCGTTGCTATAAACATTGACATGGGCGGTCCAGTTGCTCGAAGGCACTGGGGCCTGTGTAATAGCAGGATCGGGAGTTTGAGGTAGGTCCGTAGCTCCAACGGATTGAAGCAGGGCGCTTAGAGCGCCAACGGCGAGTCCCCAGGAGAAGCGCATGTCTGTAAAGCACGGTGAACGAGAGGGTGGGAGGCAGGACAAGCGTGAGGCGTTAGAGAGAGGCAGCCGTCGGAATCAGCCCTATATATTACTCGTGAGGAGTCAGAGGGAGTGTCCATTCATAACAGCCAGCATAAGTGGGCAAGGGGAGAGGGAACACTTGACTGGGGTTGTACCTTGACATCAATATTACACACAACAACTAGGACCATGTAATTGCAGCTTCCAAATGAGCCAAGGCAAGGCTTAGGCACGAAACCTTGCTCTGCCAGATTACCCAGGCTACTGGTTCTATGAATAACCAGCTACCAACGCACAGGCGGAGCGGTCCTCAACAGGGCAAACGAATGGACAGGCGGACAGAGGCAGACCAATGCCTTTGCGCTTGTTGCCGTGTTGTACCGTCAGTGATCAAGCCAAGAGGATACAGCAGGAATCCCCAGTGAATTGGCCGTCACAGAGTTCAGTAGAGCGAGCGTACGGAGAGGGGAGGTGAGAAGCAGGACGGGTGGCGACGCAGCTTACACGGAGAGATGGGGAGCTCCTGGACTAATATCGGCACATCATGACAAGAGACAGGGCCCGGCACTCTCATGCGAGGGACACGCCTCTCCGCGGGCAAGGCTAACCATCGCGCACGGGCGTGCAGAATCAAGGCTAAGAAGATGCGCGAGAATACTCGGAGGTATCCTTGTCGATGTAGCTATCCACTTTGGGTAGGTTGCTGAGCCGCGCTGTGGGACAGCGAGCATGGGGCATGGGTCACCGCACATTCACGAGAACAAGAGATGCAGCTTGGTGGCCTGGGGGAGAATAAGATATCTCCACTCGCACCTACCCAAGCAAGGTTCAAAGAATATCGCCTCAACCCTCGAGGGGTCGGGTTGCAATCCTCGTTCTAGACCGTACTGAGGAAAAGGCCGAGTTGCGGGATGGAGAGGGATGACTACCGGCGGAGAAGTCGCATCTCAGTGCCTAACCTCAGCACTCATCATTCGAGTGGTGGCAGAGCTCGACGATGGGTGGAACAGGCACCTGTGTTGGGGGCCAGAGAGTACCATCGCCAAGGATGCAGAGTGAATTAGGTGTGATACTGCGCGGTGTGGTTCGGTCCCTTGATGCGTGTTACTTTAGTGCTCGGCCAGAGCAAAAGAACGTTAGCCGGCAGAGGCACCTGCAAGCCACCATCTCGCAGGTGGGGCTCCAAGACAAGAGGGAGGACGACAATGAGCCTTTTACGAGGGGCTGAAGGCTCTGAACCAGTACCATCTTGCGAGAACAGCCCGCGTCCTCAGCCCGAGAAGGTGGCGCGCGCGGGTCATTGACTATGTGGGCACACCTTAGGCGTGGAAGAGCGTGCCAACCCAGTGAGGCAGAGAGACATTCAGGCCGTGAGAAAATTGCATTCGTAGAGCGGCTGCCACCTTGGGAAAGAAGCAGCGACAGATGCGAGGTTGGCCAAAGACCAGCCGAATCGAATGCTCCCTCCCAGATAGGTGGGGTGAGTGAGAAAACCCCTGCCCCCCTGCCTAGTTCAGGCCGACCCAGTGGAAAATCTTCCCGATGGAGCCAGCCAGGTATTTCCATGGCAACCCAACAGTCGCATTGAGAAGCCGATTGGGGGCGATGCTGACGTGCACTCTGACAGGGGACGAGTTCTTTTGTTGGCAGTCAGACGAAGGAAAATTCCAATTCATCATGTGGGGATGGAATGAAGGTCGAACGTTTGTCTTCTCCCGCCGGCCGTAGCTGCCTTCTGCCGCCAGACCAGCGCCAGGCACAGACAGCAGGAGGACCCGCTCGCGCTTTCCCTCGATTGAAAGCTGTCACCTGGCCAAGCCTCTAGCAATGGTCGGACATTGAGACCCTGATTGGCCGCCTTGGACCACCCCACCGCTCTTCCAACCCCCGCTCCATTTCCCCGCCCGGGAGCCTTTTTAGCAAGCATGGCGAAAGAGTTGGTACCTGCTACGGGTGCCAACATCCAGCATCCGCCAGCACCACCACCGTCGGCCAGTGGAGAGTGTAGGCAGGTACCCTTGGGACTGACAACGGGCCAAACATCATTGGGTGATATCCTTGAGCTGACAGCAAACTATGGCCATTGTCGAGGCAGCTTTGTGCTGACGGCGGTCAAATGTACACAATCCGCTGCCAACGAGCTAACTAACCCGTCGGAAGCCACAGTCACAGTGATACGACTAGAAACCGACGATCCCTGAGCAAGCACGCTCCAGCTCAGCGGCCAGGCCGGTCGGGTATGGACAACCATTCTCCAAATCACCGATATTTGGACTCTTTGAGCCTTGGATAGCCATCACCCGCATCACGTTACGTAGCATCAACCCGCGGCCGCCACCCCCAAGGCCTGGCTCAATGCATGCGGGCTGGGGAGGATGCCGTCGCTATCACACATCAACCCCTCCAAGGTCCATTCCATCAGGCGAGACATTTGCCAAGTCAGCCCTGTAGCCTGTAGCGGTGGTGGTGCAAGGGAAGGCCGGTGGCTTAGGTCATGCTAAGCACTGGCAGCCCCTGCCACTCGCTAAGTGCTAGCAGGCTTGGCGCCATTATATGTCATCAATCTTCTCTTGGTCTAGCAACAACCAACAACCTCGGAGGCTACGACCAATTGAGCATGCGCTGCGTCTCTGCTATCCTCGACGGAGAATACTAGCTCTAGTACCTGGCATTGTTCGTTGGTCCATCATCGCTCCAGCTGCATTACTTAAAGTTGAGTTGATGCCGTGGCATTCGCTTTGCCTATGATCCATCTAGTGCTTGCTTTTCCCATGCACGCATGGAATTCTGAGACGATGATCTACGGCTGCTCTGGCTGGCGAACCCTCGCTCCACATCCGATTCCCACGTGTCTGGGCCAGGCCAGCACCAGGTTGCTCACACCCTGCCCATCTCACCTCATCCTTGCTGTCCTCGAAGACCGAAAGGACCGACCGATCAATTGACTAAAAAAATCAAATGCTACCAAACAAGGAAAGACATGCCAATCACTTTGGGGTGCAATCTCTTTTTTGCTTTTCCCATCTCGCAGTATCCGCCACCACCCGCTCGCGACTTGCCCACCACCGGGGCACCATCTTACGCACACGCACACGCGCTCAGCTCGCAGGCAAAGAATGGGGGACTGACAGGGTAGCTGTGTGCTTCGGTCGGGAAGCCGTCATCGAGGTAGCCAACTCCCGCTACGATGCATGCGCGACCACTGATTAGGCAGGCAGGCGTTGGGCATGCCACCTCACCGTCAATGCTTCTCCAACTTTACTCTGGCCCTCCCTGCAACTGGTGGCCCATGACCGCCGATCCCTGCTTGGGAGCTTACCATCCGCTCTTCAGGCCGCCCACTCTTGTGGCCTGCGCCCCGATCTGAGTGGTGGCTTTTCGCCTGGTCGCCAAATAGACCCTGGATCATTGCAACCCTCCGTCGTTGTTCACGGTAAACACGAGCTGATGAAGTGCCCTTACCCTCACATTCGGGCGAACCATAATGGCGGGTTGGCCGCATAGGTGGCTGCTTTCGTCGCATATATTCGACGCCAATGGAAACTCAGACAACCACAACAACAGCTGGGGGATCTTCGCCTTGTCGGGCCTGCGCGCCATATTGCTCTTCTCAACTCAGCTCCCTGCTAATACGATATACGCATGAGGACTTGCTCTGGGCGAGACACACCTCGCTCGCATCGCAGCCACTCGTTGAAAGGAACATCCGTAGTGCACACAGCCTTCGAAGCCCGCAAGACTCATCCTCAATGCGATCGCTGACCTCTTCTTCCCCTCCCCTTGCATAATACGTAGCCAAAGCTTGGATCATCAACAGGCCCGGCCGCTCTGATTGCGATGCCAAAGTGGGACGGCCATGATCACACTACCTCATCCGTGATCTTTTTTGGCGTCTACTGTGCAATTCGCTCGAACAAGGCTATCGGGCTTGTTCCCCTCGGTCCAGAGGTCTTCTTTCCTTTTTCCTTGATCCTCCGTGGTTGCTGCACCACCCCTGTCTCTGCATGCGTAGCCACCCACTTCCCTGCGCGCCAAGGTCAGCAACTATGGGTAGGGCTTATCCGAAAGACCTTCGGTCCCAGGGTTGGTCCCAGGGTGTACACTGTACTCTGGACACACATGTGAAATGTGATGCAGTGGTCGAGTGGCTCGTGGAAATACAATGTACCAATGAGGGGATCTCGTCCACGCTGCTCCGCCAGACTCGGTGCCATTTCCTGTAATGGGGCCGTAATATGAACTTCTGTCCAACACGGTCTCGACTCAACCGGGCAGCCCGCGGACTTGTCACCATTATGGCATCTTTACTAGTTCCTCTGTGGCAAAGATAATCCCGTCGTAGGCTCTGTACCCATCTATCCGTGTTGTCGCTGCGTGGTTTGCCGTCTGTATCTCAGCCCTCCTCACCTCATGCAGGTGATTGTGATTTTGCCCCAGCAAGGTTAGCCCAATCGCTGGATTCTCCCAGCTGAATCGACCTTTTACATTAACTCACATACTACACACTTGTACCCCATAGACGTGCTCACTCCTCTCTGGTGCTCTTGATTCCCCAAAGCGGGCCCAGGCGATACCCCCCAGCCTCTCCTTCAGCTCATCACCACTGCTGGCTGAGACCAAAGATTGCCTGCTCACTCACACCTCTCGTTCTGATACACGGGAAATTGCATGTGTCCAGCCGGATCGAACTCTGTGGCGTTTGCGGCTGATCTCCTCTGGATCGAACCTGGCGGTTTAGACCCAGACACACAGTATCACCCTGCTGTCGACCAAGACAGGAGAGGGGAACCGAACCTGTGAGGCGGCGAGACATACGGCTCCCAGTTTGCAGATCCAACGGCGAAGATTGGGACAGGAATTGTTCACGACCCATTCCCCACCGCCAATCTACCGGGTGATGTGCTTCTAAGTCGGTGTTGAGTTGATTCATCAATTATTCGGCTTCACTAGCATAATTTACATTAAAAAAACGGCGCAGAGAAAGCGATGAAGGTCGCAGTTCAATCACTGCTCGTGGCCTTGGCCGGCACTGCCGTTGCGCAGTTTGGTGGATGGAAAGAAGGCCAGGTCAACACATCCATATGCACATGGGAACAACTCCGAGGTTTGTCTTCTATACCCGTCTTGGGATGTTTAATCACATCCATGCATACATGGATGATATATGCCGATTTCCATCCATGCCATCACGACATGGGTGCGCCTTTCCTGAATACATGGCTGACTGACCGTAGGTGCCTTGGTCCGCGACATGATCTATCTTGATGGCGGTGACCTGAACTGGATCCCGGGTATGAACAATGGAATGTTTGGGAATGTTCTGAACGATGGTTTGTCGACCTCTTCTTGATCAAACCTAGTGGTCAATATACTGACTCGATGCGCAGGCAATGTGAGGGGACCAATCCTCACTTTCAACCTCAGCAAGTCTTTTACTGCCGACACAAACGTGACGCAGATCCTCACAGACAATTACATCTCCAAGGCGAGGGGCGGTACCGGCAATGCTCTCGGTGCCGCGCCCAACTTCGTAGATGGCGGTATGCTGTACAATGATGCCGAGTTTTGGATGTTTGGCGGCAACCTCTTCCAGAACAAGAGGTTGTACGACAACCCGGACGAACACTGGGCTCTCGGCTTCCAGGCCTACCAGTACGGCCCGGACAAACCGCTCTGGGGTCCCGGGTTCGTCGACGCTAAGCTTGGCAACGTCAGTCGGTATATCACATATGGCGGTGCGGTCAGCGCGCCCTCCGAGAACCTGGCCTGGTACTTCCCGGGCATGACTTCGCCCTCGGAGGGAGAGCTCACTACCGTGGCATACCCGAATGGATCTACCACGGCGCAGAACGTCTCTACCTCCATGGTCACGCTGGATATGGCAACACAGAGCAGCGAGAAGTGGGCCTACAAGACACTGCCGACGAGTGTCAAGGGTCGCGCAAACCCCGAGGTCGTCTGGGTACCCGTCGGCGAGCAGGGTATCCTCGTTGTTCTCGGTGGTGTTACCTACCCCGAATGGGCGGGTGTAACAACTTCGCGCAAATCGGAGAACGAGACCGCAAGTGTAAGTGTTTTCAAGTCAATCTCCCTACGCGGTTTCTCATTACAGATTCTAAACCCTCTCTTAGAAAAGCGAAAGCCCCAAGTTCATGCAGGAGATCGATGTCTACGATATTAAGAACGACAAGTGGTACAAGCAATCGACCCAGAATGGCCCTGGAGCCACCACAAGAGGATGCGCTGTGGTTGCTCCCGCTTCGGATTATTCCAGCTACAACATCTACTACTACGGAGGCTACGATGGTATCAACCCCAAGCAGCCGTATTATGACCAGGTCTGGGTCTTGTCCATACCCTCCTTCACTTGGACTAAAGTGAACGAGGGCACCGATTTGCATGCCAGAACCGGCCACAAGTGCTTCAAGCCGTATCCTGACCAGATGATGGTTATTGGAGGCATCACCTCCCAGGCTGGCAACACCATCAGCTGCTTAGATGGAGGGCCAGTTGTCATGTTCAACCTCACAAGCGCATCATGGATGACCTCGTACGACCCTTCGGTGCATGGCGATTATGGCGTCCCAGACAAGGTGGTTGAAGCCATTGGAGGAAGCCCAACGGGCGGAGCGACCCTCACATCTCCATCTCCATCAGGCTGGGCCAACAAGGACCTGGGCAAGGTCTTTGATACCCCTTACGATAAGAAGAAGATCAAGACATACTACCCTTACGCAGCCGCCGCCACTCAGACGACACGACCGACCCTAACCCCCGACAGCGGCAACAGCAAGGGAGGATCTGGTCTTCCCTCGTGGGTCGCCCCCGTGCTTGGCGTTGTCCTTGGTCTCATTTTCCTCACCGGTGTCATCGTTGTCTTCTGCCTCTACCGCAGACGCAAGCTCCTGAAGAGTGGCTCCTCCGAGAGCGGAACTGAGGATGCCGGCAACAGAATCATCTCGTGGATGAAGGGCCAGCATGTCACTGAGAAGGCCGTGACAGTGACGACCTCCGACGACATTCCGGTCTACAGCATCACAAAGAGCCCCGAGATGGGAGAGCTGAGGAACAATGGCCCCCTGCCCCCTCCACCGCCATCAGTCTCTGCCAGTGCCACTGTACCAACTTCGTCGCCAGAACCTACCCAATTCTCCGAGATGGGAGGAAACCCGATTGCTGAACTAGGTGGTGAGTCGAGACAGGACAATGTTCCCTTACTTCGATGAGGATAAAGCTTGCTAACCCAGTTTGTCTTTTAGATACATCCCCGCCTGCCGAGCTTGGAGACAACCCCTTATCTGCAGCCGCTGCCGCAAGATCTAATTCGCCGTCGGGTCCCTCTGAGCTGTACAGCTCATCCCCAAGATCTTCTGTCGCAGGGTTTGTCGATGCTCACTCGCGTGCTGAGTCGCCCGAGTCGCCTGCCATCCCCGTCTCCCCGGAGCAGTTTGGCGACAGGCAGGGCATGAGATCGATCCCCGAAGAACTGGCCAGGTTCGGCCCAGTGGAGAAGGACGATGACAGGCCTGCCGTTGGCAGGACAGAGTCCGAACAAACACAGCTGTCGCCCATATCTCCGCCAACAGCCGGTGATGTGGTCGGGCAGGACTATATTTCGGCACGGCCCACCGGCTCTCCGGGCCAGACCAGACCGAGCGTGTTCCGTGAGCACGAGGAGGATCTAGGAGACAGGCGCTGAAGTCATATTTTATAGGTAGTTAGGGCCGGTGCACGGGTTGGCGGAGGGGCGTTATTTGCTCTTTTATTCGTTTCATTCCCTCATTTATAGCAAGCGAGCTAGGGCGATAACCCTGGCTGGATCCTGAAATTTGTTGATGATGCATGGCTACTGTTACGGTTCACGAAGAATGTTGACATGGATTTCACGATTTGGAACTCTGTTACTATTGGTTTACTTTGGACAATGGCTTTTTTTTATACGGACTCTCGTTTATATCTACACATGCTTTTGTAATGAGCAAAAAATAACTTTTCTCTTCACCTTCATTTAATATCAGACTTCTACTAATTCATCCTCCCCTTCCTCCTCCTCAGTGACTTCCTTGACACGCTCGTCCGCAGCGATCTCTCCCTCCTTTCCGGGCTCCTCCTCGTCCCGCATGAGCACCTGCACTAACCGGTCGCACGCCTCCTTGACATCTGCGTCCTCTACCCGTGAATGTGTTTCTCGAACGATGGGGTACACCTTGATCTGGCGCAACAGCTCTCTTCCCTCCCGCGTAGTTGTGAAGAGCATCAGCGTCTCCACATGAGTCTGGACAATGCTGTTATCACTATCCCGCTTCTTATCTTCTGGCAGGAGCTGCAGATCCGGCAGGAAATCCAGCATCTCATCCTCGTCGTACTCTTCACTTCCCATGATGGGCAGGAGGATATAGGGGAGGATATTGATCTCACTCTCTGAAAAGAAGGCGGGATGGGACGAGACCTCAAAGGCCACGTTCTTGATCGTGCTGGCGACACCCTTGCGACGGATGTCGGACTTGTGCTCGGTGAAGACCTTGAGCTTGGACAGCGGCACGACGCCGTCGTACTTCTGGGGCGCGAGGAAATACTGCCTGATCTCGGCGTGCTTGGACAGGTCGGCGAAGACGTAGGCGAGGTAGTCAAAGTCGGCCTTCTTGTTGTAGCCGCCGTCCTGGCCCTTGACGAAGAGATCCATGAGCTGGTTCAGCGCGTTGTCGTCGGAGCCCAGAGCCTCGGGGGCGGTCTGTTTCCTCTGCAGTGTGCTCTTGAAGCCATCCCATTTTGCGAGGTTGGCCAGGAGCATGGCTAATATGTTTGCATTAGGCTCTTCGGGGTTCTGGGATTTTGTTAGGCCAGAAAAACGGTTTCCACCATTTTGAACAGTTTGCTCACGATTATATACGAGAAGACAACATCGAGGAATTTCTCGTCTGTTGCTACAGCCTCCAGAACTTCAGGGTCACCTGTGAGGTTGACCAGTATAGTGGCTGCATTTTCAGCGATTTTCTAATCATAATCCTGGTCAGCATTTGTCTGCGCGGGCGCATAGAAGCGCTTGTAAGGGGGTTAAGTCGAGACTTACAGGATGGTCCTTGATCAGAAACTTCAAATGCTTCACAGGCTGTAGTTTGTCTGCCTTGAAGATGGAAGGCTCTGCTGTCGAGTATGGCACCAAATTTTCAACAGCGAGAGCGCGGATGTTGATGTTGGGACTGGCGATGAACCCCACCAACTAGGTTGAAATTTTGAAATCAGTCTTTGAAATTCTCGGACAGTTTTCTTGGGCACTGTCTCACCTCTTCCAGTTCAGTAGGCATTATGTCCTTTTTTTTTTTTTTTTTTTTTCACCAAAAATATGTACAGATAGGATGTTACTGATGAGTCGCCGTATCTCACAGAAGTGCGCCGCGGGCTCTGCAGAAGTTTTATATATGACGATAAAGATGGAGGGGCAGCGGCAAGTCAGTCATAGTGGGGTTAAGGGTCTATTCCAGGCGGCGAGATGACCATCATTTCAGTGGATATTACAGCGTCATAAGTTCCCACGGAGGCAGGCAAGGGATCGCAAGCTTCCAATTTTATCGACTTTGTTCTATCAATTTCACCTCGAGATTTTTATATTCAAAACTTACCCTAATATATCCTCAGGCTTCTGTGCTAGAAACAGATGGAAATTTGCCTACTCTATGCCAGACTCCCCGGGTGGTAGGCGTATGGGGTTCATCTTGAAGGTTTCTAGGGAAAATCGATCTCAAATTTTCTCTCGGACAAATTTATAAAGTAAATGAAAAGACGAATATATAACATCTCCAATTTTCTTTCAAAGATACCTGCTGACCAGAAGGGTTCACCTTTGGTTGTAAGAGCTCTGGAGGCGGTGAAAAGTACAAATATACTGAGCTAAACCTAGATAAGAAAGAGGGGTGGCAGATCGATAAGAACAAAATTTTTGATAATTCTGCCACACAATCGGCCGGATAAGTCAGAATTGTATGTAGCCTTTGAATTTCTCTTTGCGCTGTTATAGCCAGTAAATCAACAAAATCATAATGCCAAAGGCCACGACTCCCACCGCCGGCCGCCAGGGTCGGCGCCATAATCCCCTTGAAGAAGATGTCATTGCGACTGGTGTCCTGCGAACCAAGCCTGGGAAGAGAAAGTCCAAGGACCGCGACGAGAATGACGAGCACTATGTGGATTCCAAAGCCTCGAAGAATATCCTGCGCATTGGTCGCCAGCTGGATGAGGAGGATGCAGAGACACGAGCTCAGCCTCAATCTGCCACAATTGACAGTTTTGGCTACGACTCTCGCTTTGAGGACGGGCCCGAGGAGGAGAACCAAGTCTATGGCGATGACGACGAGGCCTGGGGCGACGAGGATGAGGTTGTCGAAGAGATCGAGGTCGACCCCGAGGACCTTGAGACCTATAAAAAGTTCCTGCCAGATGAAGAGGATGATCTGTTAAAGCATGGCTGGGATCGCCGGCCAACTGGCGAGGAGCAAGAGAGCGAGGCCATCAACCTGGCTGACTTGATCCTGGAAAAGATTGCCCAGCACGAAGCTGGCGAGGCCAGGAAGGCCGTCGGAGTACCAGATGAAGACTACGAACTGCCACCAAAGGTCGTGGAGGTTTATACTAAGTATGTTCGACTGCTGGTCAAGTCATGGCGTACGGCTTTTCCGATTGCTAACAACTTCTTCTTGTAGGGTCGGTCAGATCCTTTCCCGCTATAAGTCCGGACCTCTACCAAAGCCCTTCAAAATCCTACCGACTATCCCCCACTGGGAGGAAATCATCGAAGTCACAAGGCCTGAGAGCTGGTCACCAAACGCCTGCTACCAAGCGACGAGAATATTCGTGTCCAGCAAGCCCCATGTCGTGCAGCGATTCCTCGAAATTGTGGTGCTAGAAAAGGTCCGGGAGGATATCTATGAGAACAAGAAGCTCAACGTGCATCTGTTCAACAGTCTAAAGAAGGCACTTTACAAGCCCGCAGCTTTCTTCAAGGGCTTCCTTTTCCCTCTGGTTGGCAGCGGAAGCTGCACGCTCCGAGAGGCACACATTATATCAGCTGTCCTTGCAAGGATTTCCATCCCCGTCCTCCATTCCGCAGCTGCTCTCAAAGGTCTTTGCGACATCGCGGCCCAAGAGGCTTCACAAGGCACAGAGGGAGGTGGTGCAACCAACATCTTCATCAAGACGTTGCTTGAGAAGAAGTACGCTCTTCCATACCAGGTTATTGATGCACTCGTGTTCCACTTCCTGCGATTCCGAAGTGTCGACCCTGCCTCAATCAGGAATGGGGACGCCATGGATGGCATCGAGCGTGAGGGAGATGCCAAGACGAAGCTGCCTGTGATCTGGCACCAGAGCTTGCTGGCCTTTGCTCAACGATATAAGGGAGATATCACCGAGGATCAGCGCGAGTCTCTGCTGGATCTTCTTCTGAGCCATGGCCACAGCGCCATTGGGCCTGAGGTCAGGCGAGAGCTGCTCGCCGGTAGAGGACGAGGAGTGCCGCTTGAACAGCCAGCAATGGCCCTGGATGGAGACGATACCATGATCATGGATTAGGAAAGGAAAAGGGGAGGCACGAATGTATCGAGGATATCATCATCAAGGGCGTTTGGAGTTTCTTAGCCGACGATTTACGATTACTTCTCCTTCCTAGAGAATAGAATCTCTAGGTGGTTCATCCATATTCACTTATTTATTTACTTTTTCAATAGATGTCAATCGCATTTATCCTGACCCTGATGTTCCCGCATTCCTCAATGACGAAGGAATGATATCAATACCCAAATCTCTCAAAAACAATGAACTTCACCGCTCCCAACTATTGCCCTCGTGTAAGGCAGGGGCTACCTACCTACTTAAGACAGAACAGACTTAGTATCTTAAGAAAGCGCCTACCCTCGAGACGAGATAACTACTTGATTCTCTCAGTGCTGACTGCCCATGCCTGAATCTTACAACAAACAATCTCGCTTGTTCATCGATCCTATCACTAACTTAATATTCTTTGCAACGCTTCCCCTATGAATACCTTTGTTTCCTTTTATTTCACCCCGTGTAACTAACTACCTGCGGCTGGCCTCTATCTATCAGGATGTCCACTGAGAAGGGAGCAAAGACCGGATACAACGATTATCTAGGCAGGCCCCTGAGCATCCCCTCGGGAGTAACAATGTCGATTTCCTTGAGTCCTTGGTCGACCCCTTCAAAAACGCCGTTTACCGGAAATTCTAGGCATGCTCTATTTCCATTTTCCAGATCTTCTGCCGCCTAAATAAGTGCTGACATCTTCCAGCTACTTTCAGCTTGATGTACCTGATCCGCTCCAAGCCCGGAGCCATACTCCTCCACCTAGAGCCAAGACACCTCCTATATGTTTTACCACCAGCGGCCTAGCTACACATGATTCATGGCCAGGGGCAATGGCTAACTCTCGATCTTCCTTTCAAAATTCATCGACAAGTGCCGGTCCATTTCAACGGCTCACAACGCCTCCTTTACAATCCTTTGGAGTCGACCCGCCTCGCCCAGCTCGAGATGGTTTCGAGTAGGTCTGGTATCCTGATGGGTACTGGGCAGAGCGACCTACCTCGCCCCTCCACCGGAAAGGGAGCACAGGCAGCCGCTTCTGGAAATGGCGGTCTCGCTCTACCAAATCCACAAGTGAGGCAGACATACAAGACCAGCCTATACTGCAGCTTCCACCTGCATCCAAACAGATGTTTCAAACTGCACCTGGAACTCCAATGAGCCCATATCTTACAGAGTCTGCTCATGTATTCTCGCTGCAGAACCCACTCAAACGCCGAGAGAGTAGACTGAATGAGATTAAGGTGACGGAATCCGCCTCGCCCATTGAGGACAGCGTAGAAGAGACGCTGTCACGGAAGTCATCTTCAGAGACTCTCATCCGGAAATCATCGCCAACTTTGGCCGAAACGTCTGCCTACTCGCCGAAAAGGCTGTACTTGAAAACTCTAAAAACCTTCGAGTCTCGTTTCAGAGCGAAGCATGATGTCGATCAAGATGTAAGCTAGTTCAAAGCAATACCCGAGACTCGAAATCTAAAGACTGCGTGTAGCCAGCCCACAACACAGCGGCAGGCGCAAAAGGATGTTGCCAAATTCCCATCGATAAGCTAGCCCAACTAAACAGTAAGTCAACTTCCTGGTTCAAAGATGAACATGGAACTTCGAAGTTCTCCAAGAAAATTTTCTTCGGCAAAGCGCCTTGGCATCGGAAAGAGTCTGGAGACTCCTGCAGTAGCGTGGCCAGTTCTGTGAGGGAGATCCTCAGAGGCTCAACGCCTCCAGGCACGCCAGTTTCTGGATGTGCTGCACATTGTGAGTTGTGGTATTAAGAGCCACGGATTGCGCATAGACTAATCTGATGTCCCCAGATAGCACGCACTCCGTCAACAACCAATTTCCAGGCGGAGTACATTGCCATTTGTCACAACTATTGACTAGGTTGCTAAACAAATCTGATTAGGAAGCCCAAAGAATACCGACTCCGCCACTGGACGAAGACACGGCTGATGGGAAACCTCGAGGATTCTTTACCTGCTCAATTCCCCCTACAGATGGAGGACCTGAGACAGACTCGCTACAATCTCGACACCATGCACTTTCACGTGGCGACATTCACCGCCGTAGCCTAAATGCCCCGCCACGTGAATGGTGGGAGCAACCTCCCCGTCGAGTTGTCAAGAAAGACACATCCCGAGTTCCGGGGACCTTTGAGTTTGATGTCCCAGAGCATTTACTAGGCAGCCCATTATGTCCTGCAAATCAATCACGACAGAGGGGCCGAGGTGGACTGTGTGTGTACCATGGTAGAAGCCGTACGGGAACTCTTCTACGCGAGGAGACAATCAATCGAGGGAGTGAGGAGTTACAAGAGGATGAAGGTTAACACCATCCTGCCAATGATGGACACCGCTGGGAAAGTAGGCAATCAGGTTGATGGTATACGAGTGACTTGTCATTTGATGATATCCAAGGCTAGACTTGGAGGAGGAAATGACACGGCAATTTTAATAGTCATAAATGAGAAACAAGCTGCTCGATCCTTGCTTCAAGTTTTGTATGGTTGTCTCTTTCCTAGCAACTTGGTCGTAGGATGGCTGTGTGGTCAAGCCGAAAGGCTATTTTATACTCCAGGTTAGCTAAGCAGCTCCAGTGGAGTTGTACACCTGATAGCGCGCCGTAGAAGGGGTTAAGCACTTAACGCGTCTTCACGCGTCGGTCCATCAACCAGAAATTTAGACGACCTACCCGGTGCTAGTCCCAGCAACCCAGGAAATGGCGACTCGGCAAGATCAACAACCACAACATACGCCGTAATCTAATCAACAGACCCTCTGCACAGCTCGAATCAATCCCACATGTCAGAAATAAACCAGGAAAATGCAACGCCTAGTGGAGAGAAGCGAGCTGCCGACCCCTTATCGGTAACCCCGTCGACGGCCAAGAAGCGCAAACTAAACAGCTCCGCCAACGAATCCCCGTCCGCCCAGGGAGCCTTCAATGCGATTACATCGAAAATTTCCAATTATTTTGGCTTCGGCCGGACAGATCAGACGGCGCCGAACGGGGCGGCGAGTCCATCAGCCTCGAGTGGTACTAATGAGGCACCGAAGCCGGCGGTTCGCCCTGCGATCAAGTTGAAGGCACTCCGTGGAACAATCTGGGACAATGAGGAGAAGCCTCGCTTGCTTGCGTCCCCATCCAAGGGCTCCCCTGCGAAGCAACGAGGCAGGGGGACGCCCAAGGGGACACCAAAGGGCACGCCAGGGAGGAAGAGACAGCCGCGACTCGACGATACCCCGACCAAGCCACGCTCGACCGTGAAAAAGATAGCGACGACTCGCGACGCGATAGATCATGAGTTATCGGAGGACGAGCTGACTAGCGACAATGTGGGGACACCGATCAAACAGACGCCTGGGAAGAGGCTGTTTGGCTCGGCTGCAGACTCCCCAGCTCCTAAGTCGATTCTGACGCCCTCGAAGAACAGAAACCAGACGCCAAAGAGCGTCAAATTCGACAGTAGGATTGATGGCGAGGTCTTCTTCGACGACTTACCCAAGACATCGCCAATCAAAAAGTCGGCGAGCCCACGCAAGCCCAAGGCCCAGCCGGTGGTGACGAATGAGATTGTCTGTGGGGTGTGCTTCAAACCGCACTCGAAAGCGCCGAATCAGATTGTTCTCTGCGAGAATTGCGATTATGCTGCCCATCAAGAATGCTACGGGATCCTGGAAATCCCCGAAGGCGACTGGCTATGCAAGGCGTGTTCACAGGAAGATGCGCTCGTGCCTCGGCCAGAAGCGACAGCGATACCCACGACGATTGTAACGGCACCCGCTGAAGCAGTTGATGTACCTGAGATTCCTAATTTCGACCACCATTTACGGTCCTATCAACGGGTGTTGATAGACCGATGTACGGGTCAGCGACGGATTGAAATATTTGGGCTCCAAGATGTACACGAGAAGGCGCACCAACTCATCGAGCAGACTGTAGTTGCTGGTGAGGGAAACTCGATGCTCCTTATCGGCGCCAGGGGGAGTGGGAAGACAACAGTATGTGCTTCTTTTCAAAGTCTGGGAGTTTCATACTAATAAGTAGCAGTTGCTGGAGAACATTATTGCAGATTTATCAAAGGACCACGGGCGAGATTTCCACGTCGTCAGGTTAAATGGGTTCGTTCATACTGACGATAAACTTGCTCTGAGAGAGATCTGGCGCCAGCTTGGAAAGCAGATGCAGGTCGAGGACGATATTGCAAACAGAGTAAGCTACAGACATGTTGAATTCATTGGAGTGAATGAATTGACTAACAGGATCGCCTCTTCTAGACCAACTATGCCGACACCATGGCCTCGTTACTGGCACTTCTCTCACATCCTTCAGAAATCATGGGAACGGATGAGGGACTGACATCACAATCCATTGTCTTCATTCTTGATGAGTTCGACATGTTTGCCTCGCATCCACGTCAAACTCTACTCTACAACCTGTTTGATATTGCACAATCGCGCAAAGCCCCGATCGCTGTCCTAGGATGTACTACCCGACTTGACATAGTGGAATTGCTGGAAAAGAGAGTCAAGAGTCGATTCAGCCATCGTTACATCTACCTCACGCTACCCAAAAGCTTACCCGCTTTCTGGCAAGTTTGTCGGCAAGGGCTAATTGTCGAGAGAAAGGATGCCCAGAAGGAAGGAATCGACATCAACATGGAGGGCTACGGCGAGTTCCACAAGTACTGGAGTCAGAAAATTGATGTAAGTGCAGGCACATGTCTATGTTTTTTATTTTTATTTTTTTTTGGCGGCGGACGATTAATCTTTGAGCAGGAATTATATAAGCAGAAGTCATTCCAAGAACTGCTCCAGTACCATTACTATACGACCAAGTCTGCGGCGGCATTTTTCAACGACTGGGTTCTCCCCCTGTCACTACTATCGAAGACTAACCTGGTAATTGACACGCCAGCCGTGGCCGCAGACTTTACATCATTAGCACCGCCGGACTCGCGGATGCACCTCCTTTCAGCACTCTCAGATTTGGAACTGAGCCTGGTAATAGCTGCGGCACGACTGGACATTGTGGCACACACCGACACGGTCAACTTTGCCATGGCTTACGACGAGTACAGCTCGCTGGTGGGCAGGCAGCGCGTGCAGTCGGCCGCTTCGGGAATGCTGGCGGTTGGTGGTGGGGTGGGTGTCTGGAGCAGAGGCATTGCCGGAATCGCCTGGGAAAGGTTAATCACGTTAGGGTTGCTGGTGCCGTCAGCTGTCGGTGGAGGGAAAGGGATGAGCCATGGTGGCTTGGAAGGAAGAATGTGGAAGCTGGATGTGGCCCTCGAGGAGATTCCGTGGGCTGTGAAACTTAGTACGGTCCAGACCAAGTGGTGCAAGGAGCTGTAAAGAGGCCTATGTGGTTATGATTGAAAACTTTATATAGACGTGCTGTGTGAGAGCGTATTCAGAGGCATGATATACTAATTAGACAAAACACGCGCCGGCTATAGTCAGCTGAAGAGGCGAATATATTCAATTAGGAAATTCACACAACAGATCAGGGTAGGGGCCAACTGGATATCCGGCAACCTGGTTTGATTTCATTCGTCCCTGAGGGCGGACCGCAGTTGCTCACCGTCAGCAAACACCACGTCGGAGGCGGGTGAGAATGTGGCTTATGCTCAGAGCATGATTAAGCGATACTAGAGCTATTCTTGGGATCATCGTCACCCCAAAGCGGATGCTAGCGCCCACTTGGAACAGGACGGCGCTGACCGAGGCGATTCGAGAAACGTTAGTGAATATACATCGGTTTAGCTTCATCAGCCTCATGGCGGTTGTACGCTGGTCTCGGCTGCAGTTCACCCTCCACACGAATTTGCTGGCTCACTATTGATCGACAGACAATTCACGTCCATGCAACCCTAGAGGCCGAGACAGACTAGCCCCAAGCCTAAGCTCCCTCCTCAGACGCCGCCATATATCCCAACGTCCGCCCGCCTTCTTAATCCAGACTCGCCAGACAATTCGTAGCTGGCGAAGCAGAAACTGCCAGTTCTCTACCCCATCTCGCCCAAGGAAAGCAGAACAACTCTCCAAATTCTGCCCCGCAGCATCTAGTCTAAGCAACCTCACCTCCGCCATCGGGTCGTGACACCCACCCAAAACCGCCCATCATGCTGAAGCGCACCACCTTCACAAACATCTCCCCCTTACCGCCCTCGGTGTCGCGCGAGACCGCCCTCGACTTCCTGCACAACCACCTCGAGATGATCGACCTCAACCCTCTCGTCATCGAGCGCCACGCCATCCCCGCCCCGGACCACGCCGAGCCGGACGAGCACAGCTGCGCCTGGTACTCCATCACCGACAAGATCTCCTACATCCCCGGGTCCGACCTCCTCTCCGGCGAGGTCTCCTACACCGCCGCCTTCCACAACCTCTCCGACGGGCTCCAGACCCACTGCCACGCGCCCATGGGGCTCGACCTGCGCGAGAGGTGGTCGGTGGGAGGGCGGCTCCCCCACGAGCCGCCGGAGACGCAGGAGCTCGGCCTGGGCGCCCCGGCCACGGGGCTGTACATACGCGAGGACATTGACTTCCGCTGCAACTTCCTCATGGCCGGCTTCGTCAGGAAGACGCTGAGCAAGGCGCACGGCACCGTCGTCGAGGCCATGGGACGCAAGGCCCTAGCAGCCGGCGGACCCCCTGCTGCGTCGTTAGGATCTGCTCCCCATGCCGGTGCTGGAACACATTCCGCAGCAGCCAGTGGTGGTGCTGCTGCTGCTGCGCCGTTCGGGGTGAACCACCAGCATCAGCACCACGGCGGCGTCCAATACGGTGGTGGCCGGGACGAGGGCGGCATCCCAAATGCTGCTGCTGCGTTCCCACGGGCCCCTCCTCCGTGGGCGGCGCCAGCCGACGTCCAGAACAGGGCGCACGCACCCATGTTGTTCTCCGAGCTGGACGCAACGGGCGACAACAAGATACAGGCGCGCTGAAAGGGAGGAGTGACACTGCACACCATCCATTGAAGATCCTACGATGAAAGCTAGAGGGGTCACCAATAGCTGAACTAGATCAACGGACAAGGAGTAGAGCGAAAAAAGCTTTGTATTCCACCTTGCTCAAGGTGCTGTATGAAAGGAGCTATACGACAACACCAAATATGCGGTCATAAGTTACAAAAAAGAAAACCCCGTCTATCAAAACCAGAAGAATTAACCCCATTAAATGTCACCAACTCCAAGAAGGAGGAAGAAGAAGAATCATTATACCAGCTTGAGACCGGCCCACATCAGAAATGTTTAAAAAAAAACGCCCCTCGTGGAAAGAAGAAAGAATCAAAGGGAAGAAGAAAATCTAAGGTACCAGGGATCCGACTCAGCGAGAGGGTCCGGGGAAAGAAAGCAAGAAGCGGCCGTGGCCACGGAAGGGCGTCGACCTGGACACCCGCCAGCGCGGGGACCCGGGCTGGGACCCGATTATAGGGCCATGAGACCGGCGATGGCAGCACCAGCGGCGACGGCGAGGCCGAACTTGGCGTTGCTGCCCTCGGCGCCGGAGACCTTGACAGGAGGGTTGGGAGAGTTGGGAGTGTTAGGGGGGTTGGGAGTGTTGGGGGTCGAGGGAGGGCTGTTGCTGTTGTTGTTGTTGACCGGCGGGTTGGCAGTAGGCTGAGAGGGAGGAGGAGCAGAGCCGGTCTGGGGAGGTGGCGAGGCGCTTCCCGTGGTCTTGGGGGGAGGCAATGGGCCGCCGGTCGTGGGGTGGTGAGGCCTGTGGGTGGGAGCGTGAGTCTCGACGACGGTGCAGGGGCAGTCGGTGATGGTGAGGGTGGTCTCCTTGGTCACGGTGTACTTCTTGCCGTTGAAGAGGAGGGTGGTAGGCCCCGGGCAGTAGGTGGTGTAGGCCGTGAGAGTCTTGGTGGTGGTGATGGTCTTGTTGTGGTGCTCCCCTCCCCAGTTCCAGTTGGCATCCGGGGTAGGACGAGGTCCTTGGGGGCCGGCCTGGGGCGCGGCAAGGGCGAGGCCGGCGAGGGCGAGAGAGAGGACGGCTTGGGCGTGCATTATGAAATTAGGTCTTGAGTGAGAACGGTGATTTGGTTGAGCGAGTGGCTGGAATCAAAGAGATTCGAAATTAAGACGTCGGTGTATGAACGAGTGTAGAGAAGAACCGGCTGGGTAAGATGGTGATAATGAATGAAAGACATGCTTCTGAGTGCAGAGCAGCCGTGGTCTTATATGCTGTTTCCGGTGGTCGAGGGCGCGAAGACGCTGGAGTCACGAACACGTCTGAAAACAAACACAGACCCGTAGGTGAAAGCAGCGCTGTGTTGTGAGATCCATCCCATCCACATCCATCGCCAGGCCTGGACTGGTTCCGTTCCTGGTTCAGCTCAATTGAGCTGTGTTGATCTCCGCCGCATTCCTAGTCCCGTCATTCCAAACCACCATCGCCAGATTACCCAGCGTGCCAATGCCATTGAGACCTGCCCCAGTCTCCCGGTCCAGGTCGAGCTTCATTCCTACTTGCACAGCTTTCATTTCGATTGATCCAATTTTCTTCTCGATTGTGATGAGGTGCCCACTTCTACTAAGTACAGATGCTTCAAAGTTGAGAATTTCGTCATCTTCCGCCTTGATCTTCCCATATCACGACAACTGTCTCACAGTCCCATTGTGGTGAAAGATTCCTCCTCAGCCAATCGTGACGGACGTGTGGGTTGGGTCCCAAAGAGCAAAAAGATCGGGATATCACTGCCGGCCGCAATAAACAAGCTCCCTTGGCAATACTGTACAGTTCAGCTCTAGTAATCATTCTCCGTCCGTCCTGCGCAATCCAGCTCTATCCGGGCCACACAGGCTTCCTGCTTCTCACGAAAATAAGACTTGCTTTGCTTTCAGGTTCCAACTCTCGATCCAATTATGTGCCTCCCTTTTTTCCCTCGTCTGCTTTGTACTGCAAACGAGCGGAAGAATCCTCAGGTACTACCCGGTCCTCTCTATTCCAGCGTTCCAGCCAACGCCCTAAAACTAAGCCGCCCTCCATAATTCCTCAAAACAATATGAAAATGCAACCAAGGCAATTAGATCTGCACGGTTCACAAGACTTGGTGCCGGCAACGGCCTCATGAGGTCGATTGAACCGGTCCCACCCTTGTTGCCATGAGAGATTGCTTCAAGCACAAAGACATGAAGCAAAAGAAAAATAAAATTGAGATGAAGAGAAATAAATAAAAAAATAAAACAAACAACACCAATGATGCACATGATAGATAAAGCGAGGGAATCTATTATGGTTTGGTCGTCCATGTCGTACAGATGTCCGGTGGTGGGAGCAAAAAGGTTTGCATTTGCATGCCGAGCCCGTTCACAGCAGGCCTCCTCGGATGCCTCGCTCAGATTAGAGCACGGCTCGACTCCCTGATATTCGTCGGGGATGAAAAGTGTTTTCTCGTGATCATCCTGAGGGCCAGATCCATTCGCCACGGGTATGGTCTAAGGGCAACACAATGGGGTGAAAAGGAAAAGGTCATCATGCGTGTCGTTGATTGCCAGCTGAAAATGGCTTAGCGGTAGAAGGTGTTCTTTATAACTGAGTGCGAACGTCGCTTAGTTTCGGTTTGAGCGACTCTGGCTGCGCTCAGGCACACGGCCCATGTTGTCGAATTCGTAGTTGCGGAGCTGCTGCTCGTACTTCGGGCTGCGGAGGAACTTGGGAACGGAGTCCTAGAAAGTAAAGTGTTAGTAGTCGGCCCCGTCGACAGCAACACCGGATAACGGTTGCGTGTGGGTGAGAAACTTACGCTAGCCATCAGCTTGAAAACGGCATTTTGGGCGTCCTCGAACAATTCCGTCACCTCCTGAAGTGTTTCAATCATGGTGACATCCTGACCAACGGCCTTGGTCATCCTCGTTGCCAGGTTGTTCCGAAGCTGATGGTCAATGTTCAGCTCGCAGGGAGAGCCAGGGGCCAAAAAGGCATTGTAAATACCATAGGCCTGGGCCATGATCTCCTTGACGCTGTCCATCGACGCGTTGCTTTGGGGAGCGCCCTGCGTCGCATTCTTGCCTGCAGGAGGTTGGGTCTTGAGCGCATGGCGAATAGCCGCCTTGCAAGAACGGACAAAGTCATCTACATCCATGTAGAATGACAGATTCTCCTCGCAGTGGGTGTCACGAAGATACTCGCGGAAGAGTAGACGCAGAGCTGCATCAGTGAGGATCTTGTCGAGACGTTGGGTGTTGGAGTCTCGGTTGATACCATTGCGAGGTGTAGGGTTGCCACCTTCGCTTTCTGATTGACGGCCACGGGTGCTGGTTCCGTTGATAACGTCCTTTCCGTGTTGTGTGATTTGGTAGATGGCATACTTTGTGGGCTGGAACAAGTTGCAGCCAGGGTTTTGAGACATGAATGAGCGATCCTGGGCAACAGGTTCGAGCAGCTCGTTCTCAACGAACAGGGTAGCAACTTCGATCGTCTCTCTACGATCAACGATGGTGGAGCAGTCCATCAACCAGTCGGAGGCAGCCTTACCGGTCAAGGTCTCCCGGTATGTCTTGCCGTTCACCTTGCGCTCGGCTGCCATTTTTACTCCAGTCAAGCCATCCTTGTAGTCATGAAGTGAGTCGGAGTCGGCTGCCGTCACGCTCGACTTGATGTTTCGACCGTCTGTGCCAGCAAATCGGCGGAAGATCACATCGAGCGTGCTTCGGTCAGTCACCAACTTGTCGGTGTGCTGATTTCTCTCCAAGATAACGAGGTGAGCCGCACTTCGGCTCACCAGCTCTGCAACCTGCTTTTGTTGAATGCCATTTCTCGAGCAGAACCTATCCAGCACGGTGACTCCCTTAGCAGTTAGTTGCCAGATTCCTCCTTTCATGTTGTAGACTTGTTGGTATTTTCCATCAGCACTCTCGATGAAGCGAGCCTCGAGAAATCGCTGGCAGATCGACCGTGCCATATCTTTTGCCATAGAAAAGGTAGTTGTAGTCGTCGTTGTAACGATTCGTGATGGATCTTTGGGGTCCGGCATTCGGTTGCTTTGGGAGAACTTGAGAGAATTGAGGTTGCTGATAGCATCTTCAGAAAGGAATGTGTAGTCCACCTTGGTCAATCGAACACGATGCGCACCGAGAGGAAGTAAGCTGACGATGAGTGTGGAGAAGAGATCCTTGAAATCCTGCAGAGTTGTAAGTCAATTTGTGTCTCAAGTTTACCGTCTTGCGGTCTGAGGGCCCCTGTCGCTTGATCCAAAACCATCCATCCCACCAACCTGGATACCCTCGTTGGCCCCTCTGTTAAAGAGTTGGGATCAATTGAGGGGTCCTTGCTACTAAAGGGAGCACATAGCTCAATGGCGCTTCTCTCACTACAACTGCTCTCGTCGCGGGCCAAAGACTCATTGGGAGGGTGAGCAATAGGGGGCCAGGAAATTGAAAATACGTACTCTTGTGAACGGGCGCTCATCATCCGTCATGCGCAGTAACCGCGAGGATGTTTGATGCATTGTGTTGTTGGTGACCGGAGACCGGTGAGGAAGCGGCCGGCTTGGGTCAGTTTCAGAGTAAGGCTGTGAGATCGGCACTTTGGCCGGGGCAGCTGAAGCAGGCTGCTTGCCGTCCACGGTGGCTTTGGTGGAAAGCGACTGGGTAGAGGGCTTCCTCAGAAGCGACTTCTTGTCCGCGCTGTCGGGGTCGCTGAGCGGGATTGAGCTTTGGCTGAGGGAGAGGCGAGCGAAGGAATTCCTCTGGCGGATGACGGGGTCGGAGATGTTGGCGAGAGCGCTCTGGGTCTTGTCAAGAGCGGCAGCGGCCAAGGAGGATAGGATGCCACTGGAGGAGCGGTGCGGCGCTCTCGATATCGAACTCGTAGACGGGGAGCTGTGGTGTCGGACGGAAGGGGCGTAGTGAGATCCAGCGATGACAGAGTCGGTTGGCTTCCGATCCACGGTCGAGGAGTCGGCCGGAGGGGTTGGCGGTAACTTCTCAATGGGTGAGAGAGGAGGCGTTGGTGTTTGGGGGTGACCAGATAGTAGTGACAGTGGCTCGGGGATCGAAGTCTGGTGCAATGCGGCCATCTAACGGGCTTGGGGGAAAGGTGGTTTAAAGGGAGGGGAAGGAGCTCAGAGGAATCTTGGGAGGCGGGGAGGTTGATTTGATTAAAAGGCAGATCTAGAATGAAAGAGAAAAGGCGTGGTTTTTTTAGTGTGAGTGGGCTAGCTTGTATGAAGAAAGCGAGCGCTGGGAGGGAACTGGGGAGCACAAAGGCGAGAGAGAATGCACTGCTCAGGCACTCAGATGAGGACTCATGGAGGTGGGCCAGGGGGGGGTTGTAGAAGGGCAGCGCAGGGGGTGGGCTCAGAGACGACCCAGGGGGGTGCGGTGTAGTGACTGGAGTGGTTTAGTAGGGGCTGTAGGTAATAAGGTAGCCAAAGCCTCAAGAATTGAGACCAGGCAGGGGGGCCATGGTCCGAGAGGTAGCGAATACCTTTAGTGCAACAGGGGGCCTGGAAGTCCCCAAGAAGGACCAGGTCTGGGCTACCTGCTGGCGAATGTCAGGCACCTTGCACCGTCACCTTTGGCGTGGGGTTTAGGGCGGGGCATTGCAACTAAGGGGGCGCCAGCGGCTTGACCACCTAGCGAGGCGGCTGTACGCTGCCTGTAGGTCTACGGCCACCTCAGAGGCTGCCCTGGCCTGGCTGGCTCCAACTATTGGCCTAAGATGAAACAGAGGCTCGCCATTGCAGCATGTCTGACTGCTCAGCGGAAGGTCCTATTATCAGTTCAATTAATCACTAAATCTCTCTGTCATTGCATCCAGCGGCGAATGCTCATGCGATCTGTCAGTAGAGCCATGCCGCTGGCCCGGTCCTTTCATTGCCTTCAATCTCTCTACAGAACGCGAGGGTCAGAGCCGTAAGCTACAGATGGCCTGTGTTTGCGAGCAGGCACGGCCGGACCACGCTACAACGGACCGCTCGCTTAGATTTAGCACGGCATAAGGCACAGAAGTGCGGAAGAACCTTGAGACACTGCCAAGAAGACATGTCCTGGCAGAGCCCCAGATGGTCAAGGCAAAAATGCTTCGATGGAGAAAAAAATCAACCTGCAGACAAGGCATGAGCGAGGCATGAAGCAAGGCCGCCAGACAATGATACGAGAGAGGAGACAACTGATCCCCCTGCAAACGCCGACTAGAAATCTTGGGGATCGAGCTGTGAGCGAGCCTGGGCGCTGCCGTAGGAAGGTATTCTTGTTCATGCGAACCCCATCGCCCGACTACCGACCCAGGTCCATTTACATCCTCCTTGCCCACGGCTCCAGCCTCGCATCGGAACACCCTAACGGGCGATAGGCGCCTGTACAAAGGAAATAATACTGGTCTTGGTCTGCGATGGTGGCAAAAGATAGCTGCTTGGCAAAGAGCACTACTCTAGGTATGACACACATGTTCGGGTGGCAGAACAATAATTGAGAATATTCGCCTATCGTGTTTCCGCTCCATCCTGCTTGCATGCACCCGGCCTAGCTCGCGACGCGCGAGGCTCTCTAGCTCCAGAGCAGTTCAGGCTGAGCCTGCAGGAAGAAGGTACCCGCACCAACCCGGGCGGCAGATATGGGCTTGTCCAATATCGCATACATGCATTGCGCTACCTGCCGCAGTTCCTCGTGGTGGAAGTCTCACTAGAGATCGGCGGCGTGACTTTTAGTGTGACCGTCCTGCGACAATCACGTTGCGGCCATGCAGCGCTGTGCATTAACGCTAAACCGCCTACGCCCAGGGTGCTGGCTGCCAGCCCACCGACACCTGTAGCGAGGTACCTGCCTGGCTGGTGGGCACAGGCGCTGGGCCAAGGCCTTCTCGCCTCTCTCGCTCCTTTGGCCAAGACCCGGCTCGTCATCTCCCCGCTCTCTCCCACGCACGTCGCTCCATCCCTCCCACCGCCCCCTGTCTCCCCTGCTTACCATGTGCAAACCTTGTGTTGCAAATGATAATAAGCGTCGCTCATATCCGGAAATCCTCAGGACCACCACCCTCTGCTGATTACTACACCACCATATCCGTCATTTCGGCCCAACATACAAAAGAGAAACCCTCATCTTGTCTCGTTGCCAATAAGAGACCAAGACAGCTGAAAGGGGTCATCTTTGCCATGTCTGCACCACCCCTGATATCACTCTAGGGATGCCGTCCCTTGAATGTTTGACTTCGTGTTGGAGCTGACCAGGGAAACGGACAGCCCTAACATGTGGCAGAAAACCCGACGACGGATAAACAGCACACCCCGGGGTATGAGTTCTAATGATCCCTCGCCGAAGCTTGTTGGAACATTCGCCCTTCGGCGATGCCGTCACAGAGATGGGAATAAGCTGTCTGGTGAGGTTCAAGCCACTGGCCACGTACGTACATAGTAGGTATTTTCACTTTGCGCCGTGCGCCGGAGGCCCAGCCGGGCAACAAACGGTGAACCCATCCAAGAATAGTGCCCGGCTGCCCCCAGCGCCACCTTCAGGAAACAAAGATGGGAATAAAATGGAAAAACAGCAAGTAGGAAAAGGAAAAATTCCCCCCCCGTCTCCCTGTAGGCCCGTAGCGAAGAGATTTTTTTTTCTCCGTGATGCTAAGAAGAAGCGCTAAACATGGACGAGGTGGACGCTACGCCACTGGGCGTTGGTAGAGAGTTGCATTCGGAACCGAAACGTTGAACCTTGTGCATCACCACTTCAATAACTCAGCCGACTAAGAGACGCAGCATCCAAATGGTGGCGTCGGCGACGGTGGCGGACAAGGCAGGGAACGGATCCTATGTATGAGCAACAGCAGGCGGTAGAAACTGTAGCTTGAACAGTGTCGGCTCCGCGGACAACATTCTCTAGCTCGAACCTCTTGACAACTCAATAGCGGTTTTGGGTATGGAACACGAGATCGCATTGGCCCATCCCATGGTAGAATATACCATGCCTCACACAGACCCTCGCCTCGTGGTCAGCAGCGTTTCAACTCCCAGATGACCGGTGTTGCGGACCCCTTCTAGAAGGTTGCGGCGAGGCTGTACGTGTGTGTGTGTTGGCAAGGGCAGAGATCATGGCATTCAGCATGGGATTGGCTGATCTTCCATGGTAGTTGTGCTCGCCCTGTGATGGCGATTCTGGCAGGTCTAACCGCCATTTTCCCCTTTTCTGCCTGCCGGAACCTGTTGTCTGATGGGCTTTTTCGCTATGTGGTTAGTTGCATGTATCCCCACCCCGATCGGCAATACCCCTATTGTCTCAACCCGACGGCGCTTTCAGGCCGTAGATGCCGTGTTATTGCTCATTTGACAGGGCCTGCCGTGGCCTGTGTGCGATGCTTGGGCCAGCTCTATGAGCATTGACTGTCTAACCACAGCGGAATGACTTTGCTCCGCCGTGGTATCCCGCTGGCTGCAGATATCACACAAGATGAAATGGCTAGGGTCTTGTCGACGACTAATAACGGGTGAATTGTAGTCAGCCAGCACTGCTGTAGCCCTCCAGTTGTCTATCAAATCCCTGGTTTATTACATCATCCAGCCGGCGAGCTTCGTAGATCTCCTCGCCTAACGAACTACATGCATGATCCGTAGATGTCTATTTTCGTGGCGAGCGACCAACACGTCATTCTGGCCACCTAAATGGCTTGGGAGCCGGGGAATAGAGATGACGGGAACAAAGAACACGAATGTCTCACAGCAAGGCTCTGGCTAGTGGATGCTCACTTTCAGGGAGCCATGTCCCAAGAGGACGCTATACAGACAGTCAGGGTTGGACTTGTGAGCTACAAGGTAGGCAGAGAAAGGCGTTATGTAATAGCCCGCTGGAGGGAAAAGAACTAGCGGCAGAACATTCCCCGGCGGCAGGGAGCGAACACCCAGGGCAAGCCATGTGGCAGTGGTGATTCCGTCCGTCCTACACGGGATTTTGCTATTAATATGGGTTTGTCAGGTAAGGTGCTTACCGGGTGCGCAGGATACTGTACGTAGATGTTTCGAGCCTGGTAGGAAATTCCATCCCTTTCGGAGTTCCCAAGACCCAAAAGGAGCATGCCTCCTCAATGGGCTGGCAGGCTCCCCTCCCGCCCCGTCCCAGAGGCTGCCCCTCTCTACCCCTTTCCGGAGGACAACCATGAGGACAGCACCGGATACGACCCATGTCAAGTTTTCTCGCTCTGGATGGTTCTCAGCGTTCAGAACACATCCACACCGGATGTATACAAGATGGGTCTACGGTAGCGGAACCAAGACCGCCCAGTGATACGGTGCCTAACGCCGTTTCGGCCGATGCCACCTCCCCTGTGCTCCCTCCTCTACGTTCCATTGCTGTGGGTAGAGCAAGAGAGAACTTCGGCGCTATTCCAGACACACGTCGCCAGCTGTAACCTTGCATTCTCGCAGCGCTCCTCGTTCAATGCGAGTTCTTGCAGTCTGCTGGCAATGTCCTGATTATCCGACGTGCGGCCCCTCCGCAGGTTTTGGGGTGGGCAATGACGCAGGGAGCCATCATTCGGCGTGTGCTGCGTGGCTTGAAAACCATGTTTCGGGGGGAAGCAAGAGGAGGCGCCGAATATGCAGGTCGTACATTAGGCAGGCAGGCCTTCCGTCCCAGTATCTTGCTTTCCAAGCAGCTGGCTGGCTGGCCTTGGGCCTGGCCACCAAAACCCATCAACGAACCAGGCTGACAGATGGGGTGCCCTTGGGCTGATGACTGGGTGCATGCGTGAGCCCGCCCCAACGTTACACGGATGGTTTTGCTTTTTTTTTTTTTTTTTTTTTTTACCCTCTCGGTCCTGGATCAATGCTCACTTTCCTTTTTCTCCAATCCACGCATCTGCTCCAGGCCAGTCGAATCTCCATCCACTCCCTGCCTCCCGGATATCTATCCATGCAGGTAGATGAAAGCGGAAGTGGAATCTGAGTTCCAAAGACCCATTTGTGAGGAGATTTTTCTCGCACTAGTTGATGCTAGTGCAGTCCGTCTCATGGCGAATGGAATGTGCAATAGGAGATCATCCCCCATTCCCATGTAAACCCGGCAGGGTGTCGGTTAAAAGGATCCCGCTATGCACATGGACCATAGCGCTAGCACAGGGCAGACTCCATGTACCCAAGTTTCAACTACACCTGCCCTACAGGAGCAAAGTTGCGAGAACATCCACTACTGAGATCTGGGTCCACCCGCTTAGTTGCATATGTTGTTTGGTGGGATATCATCCGTCCTCAGGCAGCTTGAGCAATGCGGAAGGGTTTTAGGTGAAAGCTTCGCACAGCGACGGGAAAGTAAGCTCCGACACAACGAATGCGGTGATGCTGACAATCGAAGTCTTGCAAGCAAGGTCCGGTTTGCTGTTAGATATCATACATAGTACTGCTCCAAGTGGTTTGGGGGGGCCAACCGTCCAGGGTGCCCATGACCAAGAAGAGACAGCGTGCTCTGCGCTCCCACGTGGCAGGGAGACTTTTTGATTGACCGCCTCGACCTGGGAGTCTGGGGGGAACTGGGTGATAAACGAGGGCGCGACTGTAGCAAGGCATGGCAATGCTAAGTAAATGCCCTGTCCTGGCCTGGACTGGTCTGGCTGACCCTGTAGCGTTTATCCCATCAATTGCCTGTTCCAGCGCTCGTAGTGCACACCGGCTTCTGCTGGCAGAGGTGGTCAGAGGTTGCGCGCGTGGGATAGCCCCGGGGTGTGGTGTGGTGTGCAAGGGCGTGGGTGTAGAAGCTGAGCCAAGGCCTCTCTTTTTGGACGAAAATGGCTTTAAGAATAGTACCGTCCGTGTGTGGGGCCTGCCACGTGGATTTGAAGAGCCACGCGTTTCCAGACGCGAGAGCGGTGGGGAAGAGCACAGGAGCATGATCAACCAACAACTCATCTCAAGTTGACGCAGTTGCAGGCCCGGGGCTCGAATCAAAGCCATGCAGTGACTCAGTAGGCGTCGGATGCCTGTCATGCCATTTCACCACCAGCTCGGCACCGCGATTCTATCAATAGGCGCCCGTCGATCCCGCAGTGCTGTTTGTTGTTCCCAAGGGATCAGCAAACCGACTGGGTCTACCGCCTACCCTGCAATCGCGGTGCTATTTCCAAATTGCACCATGATCTTCGCTACTATCTATCAATCCGCTGCTGAGCCAGAGTCCTTCCCCATACTAACTAAGGACTGGCGCTGATGCAAATGGCCTAGGATTTCGCATCACATCATCATTTTGTCAGGGTCCTGACGCAGTGGCGACATTATTTCCACAGCTGAGGCGGTCTATTTCCATGGGGCTCGGATGTCACGCCCCTCAGCTGAACCCTTATTTAGATTTGCTGCTCGTTTTACCTTTTCTTCTTTTCTTTTTCCTCGTGTAATTTTGATTGCTATATTGGGGCGCTGGATGGAGTCTGCGTATCTGCTGATGAGCCAATAGGTCCACCTCATCAAAGGCCGTTGCCGGTAGAGCGCCACCCCAAATGCATGCTTCGGTTATACACGTGCACATGCAGCCATGGCAGCGATAGATAGCCTTACAGCGGCTTGAGGTTATGTACTGATGATTGGCATTGAATGACGGGCCCTCTCTCTGTCTATTCCGCCCCGTCACGACTCGAGCATCGTACGAGACGGGGCAGGAAACAAGTCAGCGCAGCCAAGAGATGCTGGCGCCCGTTCCCCAAACAATGCCACATGGCAAAGGACCGGGACCTGCCCTGATATTGGGGCTACACCAGCCATGGAATCAGAGACAAAAAAGAGGGCCATTGCGTGCCCTCTCGAACATCGCCCTTGTCTCCCTGCTGAGCGGCTGTAATGCAGAGTGTAGCTGTTTTATTTCACCGTTTTTTGTCCTTCCCCCTACGTTGTATACATTGTGGGAAACAAATCAACCACATGTGAGGAACAGTACATTGTGATGAGATTGAAGCGACATGCCCTTGACCAATCCGGTCGTGATCCGCCCCATTCGCTCGCTCATGAACGGTGTGGATCATTTACCGACTGTTCAGCTCAACCTGGATGGGAATTGCTCCACCGCCTGCCACCCGCATGTTGGTGGTGAAGAGGCTTGTGCACGGTTTCTTTTCTCGCGCCCTGGGCTCGCGTAGAGCAGGTGAGACGGCAACGGTTGTGATTATCCCTCTCCACGGCGGCCGCCATGTGCGGCTGCTATCAATTACCACAGCAATGCCCGAATATTATCGCGATACTTAATTTGCCCTTCTGGGGCACCGGCCCCCGAATCTGACGCTGACCGAAGCTATCAGGATCGATTTGCTGCGTTTCATGGTGGCATTGCCTGCCCCGGCGACCTGGTAACGAAGCCATAAATTCATTCGGGACAGGATCACGATCCATAGTGAATTACCTGGTGGCAGCAGCAAGCACCAAGAGCCATCCGGAGCACCCATGGGCCCATGAACACCTGTCAGCGCGTGTGCCAGTGGGCATGGTATCATCGCGACTATACCGCCATTTCATCCCCCCTCATGCTAAAACCACATTGGTAGCTCTCCGTAACCTTCACCTTCCTCTCCTCCCCTCTCCCCTCTTTTTTATCACACTAGATGCTCCACCATGTGCCTTTGTCCCGTGATGAGCGACATTAACGTGGCACGGGTGTGCCAGTGCGGACTGCCGAAAAAATCTCAGACTTGTGGTGGGAGAGACCCTTGTCCTTGCCCAGAACCCCATCATAATGCATGTGTGTGCATTCAGATGGTTGCAGTCAGCGGTTCTGTACTCACAGACACATGCGTTTACACGCAATACCAGGTAAAAGCATACATACCGCCGTTCAGACAGTGTCATCCCAAAGCCCCAGGCAGAGCAGGTCGGCAGGTCTAGGTACCTACACAATATTGCCCGAAGCGCAGAGAGATGGCCAGGGGTGTAGGAGAGTACAGAGTACTTTGCCATGTGCAAGCAAGCCGTCTGGTCCCCCTCAGCGGGATCCACCGCTCAAACGCTCCAGCGAACCAGCCATCTCGGTAGGGCACCATTGCCGAAGACTTGCCTAAGCCTACCTTAAGGTGCGCCTTACCACGCGGTCCTGACTCCGTTTTGGCAAGCCCCCTCCCCAAATTTGGAGCAACCTGTTCTTTGCAAGTCCCGCAAAAGTGACAGGAACCAGCAGCAAGGGCATTGGGGAGACAGCACACCCTTTCGGCACTGGGGCTAGAAAGACGACGACTTGTGCTCTGGTGGACTTGTGGCTCGAGCTATGGCTGCCCTCGTTTGCTCGTATCAAAGTCGGTCTGTCTCGGACTGGCTGGCACTACTTGATTACCTACATGGTCCTAAGCTTGTTTCCTCTGGATGCCCAGATAAGGCCAGGGCCGTGACAAACCTGTCCAGGAACAGGGGGGCATCGAGCGGGCAGATAGACCCTTCACTACAAGCATGTCTGCTATATGTGTTATGTACGTAAGGAGGGAGAAGGGGTCAGATAGAGATGCTTAGTAGAAGCCATTAACATGCGGTTGTAGGGATCATATAATCCGGCCCGCCATTTACTTTAGTGGGTTTCTCCCCTGTGCTTGGGGCCAAATGGAATGCTAGACAGACGTCTATAACGGGGCGGAAGAGGGGGCTCTGTCTGTGTGCCCGCATATTCTCATAACCCATGATCCCACACCCAGCGCATGGCCCAGGCGTCTCGGACGTTGAGCTGCAGGTTGCGCCCTTGGCCCGCTTCCGTTGGTTCCTGAGCCCATCTGTGATCTGGCTTGGCCTTGCCAGAGGGCAAATATGTCATCCACTCGCGAGCTATTCAATTGGGGACCCGGACTAGTCGAGCCCAAGGTGGCCTCTTAGTTAGTTTGGTGGACCTTGTGCATCCAAGCGAGGTGACCGGTTTGCCTGGACCAGGAAGCGAAATGGGGGGAGGGAGTAACGATACGGAAGAGGAGGGGCTGGGTTCCTTGTTCTTCTTTCGTTTCGGGGGGGGTTGCTGCATCGATCAGACTATCACGACTCCCAAACACGCACGTGGAGGCCTGACAATAAGGTCGCTGCTCCGGCGTCAAAACCGTCCCGGCCTAGCTCCGTGGTCGGTCTGTAACCCTGACAGCATAGATCGCTGCCGTCTCACGACCTAGCCCGCGGGTTGATACATGTGATTGGTGACAATGGCCCAGGCTCTTGTGTTCAGTGCTCTGAGGGCGGTCCACTCAATCGCAACCTCGATCGTTAATTGGTGAAGGAGCTTGAAGCTATGATCCGAGTTAGTCGGTCTGCAGCTGCTCGTTGCCATGATAGCATGGCATCGTCGCATGGCAGCCAGGCAGGGAGGACACCTTCACATTTGGGGATCAGCACCCGTCTGCCTATCTGTGTGCTCGTACCTACATGCATGCATGTTAGTCACGTCCGCTGCTTGATTTCTCATCACCGCTCCCTCCCCACATCCTGCCTGGAGCATACCCTACGGACATAGGCTTCGGTCAACGTCCCAACTTCCAGCCATCCGAGGGAAGCGGCTGTCGCCTTTCTCGGGGGACTCCTGGAGCCCGTCTGCCGTGTCCCTTCACGCCCAATAATTAAATTCTATCTTGATCAAGTAACACGGGCTTGGAGGGGGGTAATATCGGTGTGCTTAGCCGTTGACAGGCCGCAGAAGAGCGTTGCAGATGGTCTATGCTTCTACCCTAAATATCTTCCCATACATCTCCCCCCCTCGCACGGCCTCGGTGCAACGCGGTGCAATGCGATGCAACTGAAATTACTCAATTGCAAATGAGGAACAGTCCATGTGTCAACGCGACTCCGTCTGCCGGCAGGAAAATGTGCACGTAACTCAGCCGATGATTACATCGTCGGAGGAGACGCACATCTTGCAGCCATGTGGGAGGGGAAATGGCGGGGGGACATCACCACCAGCGAGGCATCACCTCGTTGATCATGCCATCCGGATTCAGCCTAGAGCTAATAATACAAGCTGTATTATATCGTCGATTGACACGGCACGCACCCAATATTGACAGCTAACCCGTCCTTGATCCGGAAAGATATTGGATGGGCTCGTGGGGTATAACGCAACCTCTCGGCATTGGTGCTGCACCTTCTCTGTGAGGCCGAGAGCCCTAATCCATGCCGCTGGAGCGAACATGGTTGCATGGCAAGAAATGCAACGACATCAATGGAATGCAGTCATGCCGGTGGTCACGGAAGGCTCTCGAAGCAGGGAAAAAAAAACCTTGAGCTTGAGGCGCCCACTTGTTGCGCTTCGCTGCCTGCTCGCCGCCTTTCCTGCCAGACGAGACCAAACCAGACCAACAACGAGGCGAGGATCCCGCTTGGCTTCCGCCGGCTTTCCCACTCCGTGAAGGGTTCAGCGCGGGCACATCTCTCTGCAGAAATCTCCACCGCGCGTTATTTCCTCGTGCGCTCACAGACTTTCCGTGCCAGTGGAAGTGGAGATGGGCGGCCTTCCATTCGCCCTCTCCCTCCCTCTTGTCCCGTTGTGCTCTACGAGCCTACCCCTCCCGAAGGGCCCTAGGGGTTCGAGAGGACGGTGTATAATACCTAGGTACATACCGGCTTGATGAGGGAGGGACCAGTACAGAGGCATATGTCCTGCAAAAAAGCGAGGCCGCGTGAAAGGCCAAGAGACGAGACCCGCCGTGGCCCAGGTTGGTGAACTGGCGGTTCCGGCAGCGCACATGTCTGCTGCATTATCCAAAACCCGTCCTGCCCTGCCGGTGCATGGCCACGTTACCGATTGAGCAAGTTAATCTGGCGTGAGGCCGGCATGAGGAGGCAGAGTTGTACCCTGATCCTTGCGATAGTTGATTGACTTTTGGGAGCTCTGTGTTGAGGCAGCCTATGATATGGAGGGGGGGGGGGGGCCTTCGCCCGCTGATCCCGTCACTCTGACATACGTGCGTTGTATTGGTGCAGTAATGCTCCTAGGGGGATCCGTCCCATTCGCAATTCACCAAAAGAATTACTTCAGTAATGTCATACACTCTTAAATCATGGACGGAGGCAGCGCCGGGCCTGTGGACCTATTCTTGGTCTCGTCGCAGATCAAGTGGACGGTGTTTCAACACTCGTATTGGGATGATTGAGCCCTTGGCGCACTTTGGCACCTACCGAAATGCCCCTGGTCACGGCTCATATGAGGATTTCATGCAGAGTACCTAATACAATGCTACCTCCAGGAGCCCTGAAGGTAAATTGCATTCACGTTGTCTCTAAGGCGGGGCCAGCCCCGTTTCAGACGACCAGTCAGTGATCCTGCCCATGATCTGACCTCATCCCATATTACTGTCATGTATGCCCACTCGGGTTCGCGCATTCTCCCAAGGGGATCAAGTGCCGAAACACCGTTTGATTTCCTGGCACTAGTTCCGTGACAAAGCGCCAGGCATCTCCGAGACCATCATGGAGGACATTACAAGAAGGACCCAGTAAAATTAGAAAAACCCTTCCAGAAGGAATCCTTCCGTTTTCTAGCCCGAGCGCGCGGCGGACAAATGTCAATCAATCTCTTCTTCTAAGCCCACCCCCGGGACCAGTTCCCGCGCTTTTCGCTGGTCCTCTTCGCCTCGATGGGGAAATCCCTCCACCGTGTGGGAAGCCAGGTAGAGTCGTGGAACTGGAACCCGCGCCGGATTGCACCTACATTTGTACCGGACCCCCCGGTCAGGGATCTTGGCCCCCAACATTCAGCCTCATTGGGCTCTTTTGCTGGATTGGGAACCAGCCAGAGGATGTGAAACGAGACAGCGCTGGAATCTGCAATTGCGCTGAAATACGAAAAAGTGGCTCATTTGGAACAGCATGATACAGAGTATCCAAGCCCTTGGGTCGCGTTGCAGCACCTTGCTCCACGCCGTTTCAGTCAGGTTCCATGGGATGATGTATTAATATACCTGCCAGCTGGTGTCCTGACTCTCTCGTCCCGGACGCACGGGACCCTGGATTTTCTTGCAATCCCCCTTCCCAACAGAGTACAATATTGGATTGCTTGGCCACGCTATAGTGTTCCAGAAACCGCTGATATACATAATACAGATATAGATGACACATGGTTTTGTGGATAGAGCCACCTGCTGTCGGCGTATGCTTGACCCCGTCACACGAGCAGTCTAGACCACCACAAGTTGTCATTTTGCATTGTCCACGGAATGATAAACGAGTAAAATTTTTCCTTGTTTCCTCTCCTTCGGGTTCGCTCTCGCCCTCGCGTTTTCTCCCTGTAGGATCGTCCAATTACACTAAGCCAAGTCCAACGAAACAAAACAGATAAACCCATGAAACGCCTTCGCTTTGGTTTCCAGATAGGAAAGTCCACTCAAAAACAGTGTTCATCATGTATAGAACAAGTAGGAAGTTCCATCAACCAGTTTTCCGCATCCGCAAGCCTTGGTGTGAGCTCTAGACCAAGCCTTTACACGCCTGGCTTCGCCGGGTGGCATGTATGCAGCTAGATGGAGCTTGGGGCGGCATCTTTCCTCCACCCCTTTTGAGACATGTTGAGCTCAATTGACTTCCAAATCTGCTCCACGACCTCCTTGTCCCTAAAGCGGGTGTCCTCATGGCCCTCGCCCCTCCATCGGTCGACGCCTGTAGACACTACGCGGTGGCCCCAGCCCCGGACGTTATCGGGGGGCTGGTCGTCACGCCAGCCGACATAGATGCCCAGCGTGTGCTTGAACAGCTCGTTGGGGTTGCTCCATTTGTAGTTCTTGAACTGCCATGTCTGACCGGTTGTGAAGACAGCCACAACGCGGTTCCAGTACTCGGGCTTGAACTGCTCCGGGCCCTCTACCAGGATGAAGCGCGTTAGGCGTGCTGGGTCAACGCTAGGGATACTGCGTTCGATTTGTAGCATGTTACTGTTGGAGGAACCCGTGTCTGGTGGAGAAAACTTGCCCTCCATCAGGAAAGAACGGGCATTGGATAGACGAATGAGGGCCGAGGCAGAGGGTGACAGCAAAATAATGGGATTAGGTCTTCTAGACGGCGTCTTTTGATTAAGTGCTATGCTCTGCGTATTGTTAATATGAGCGGACGGGGCTTTCTTGGCGAGGAATGGCGCCGCGAGTTTCCGAACATGAGAAAAGTCCTAATTTCGATAAATCAAAGTCAGAACATGGCGATCCCATACGCGAAAAGCTATCCATGATAGGTAGATGCTCTGTTTCAACTTACGGTTGGTTTAATGCCTCTGAGCACGGTGTTGCGATCTCCCATCCGTCGCTCACCATTGTAGACACTCGCGAGCTTGGGATCCAATGTCCCTTTTCCTGACCGCGCCTGGGTGGCTGAAGACTGAGCGCCGGTCTTGGAGGCAGCGGCGGCACCACCCTCGGCCACAGCCGATCCGTCCTTGTCCCCTGCCAAAGGCTTTATGTATTCACTTTCTTCGCTAGCTCCCTCTAGCCATGTGATCAGATCGAGTCGCTCGATGAAACCCAGGTTTTGGACCTTGCCACCAGCACCGAGGCTATCATTTAAAGCTGTCGCGGCAGCATTGTACTCGGGGATAGCGCGTTCGCGGTTTAGCCACGCGAAGTAGATACTGCGCAGATCCACCGACTGGTCATTGGAGGCGAAGCGCGTTGATGTAGAGAAGGGTAGAGCTACACCTTGCTCGGGGAATGCTAGATGTGTCGCTTGAGCAAGCTCGACTTCGGGGGAAGCTGGGTCGGTGGACGCGCTTGGGACAAAGGGTTTGCTGCCCGAGATGGACTGTCGCAGCAGCACGAGCGGGTCGTAGTCGGCCATGGTGAGCACCTCTGTATTCTGTGGGTTGAATGTGGACGGGAAAGAGGGTCTTCGAGCTTTATGAGATGAGCGCCTGCCAGCGAGCGCGCGCGTGTCTCTGTACGGGATAGAGAGTCAGGCTGGGTCGAGTCGAGTTGTGATGGTGAGAGGTCGTTTTTTTTAGGATGGAAGCTTTCGAGCTGCTGCAGGCAACTGGATCTACTAGGGTGGCTGGGCTGGCCAATCAGCGGACACGCTCCCCTGGTAAGTGTGCCTGAAAGAGCTCGGCTCTGTGACGTTGGTAAGAGAGTGGTTTTCGAATAAATGGCACATATAAGCAATTAGGATAGTAAAACAATTTGTAGGTTAATGATGATTTTCCTCAATGTTATGGCCGTTATAGTCAATTAAAATTCTATTTACACTGGGTTTCTTACTCCTACTGAAGCACGAGGCTTGGTGTGACAAGCTCTTTTACCACCCGCTCAGTTGTTGATAAAAAATGATGAAAATCATAAGATGATACAAATACGTATATTAGATCAGAAGAAATTCAGGGAGAAGAAATTGAACTAGTACGGCCTTTGTACTAATTGACGCTTCAGTTCATGCTCAATGTGTATTTTGAACAGTGACCAGGACTTCATCAAGCTAAGCGTACATCAGTTATTGATGATAGAAATAATAGGTTTTTGAAAGTATAGGATAGCAAGAAAATCGCATGGGATCTGCGTGCGCCTTTGCTTCTTCTGAGCTGCAGAGGTCGGTATGAGGCCGACAATTTAAGCTGTGGTATGCTGGCAATTGGTGGCTTCGAGCACACGATCCCAGCCTCGAAGCACAATTAAAAATACAAGCATAAAGTATATTGATATGCTTCGGTTGACGGTTGCATACCTAAAAATATGAACAAGAATCCTTGTCGTAGAACAGAGTGCCTTGTTCGACAAAAGGAATACATGGGCATCAACGGCCCTCAGAACGCCTCCATTGCATACGCACTGGCGTACCAGTTGGTATACATGTACAACCCAGCGCAATCATCACGATATGGAATACTCTAATACAGATGTGAACCCTTCTATGCTGAACCATATCCAAAAAAAAAAAAAAAAAAAAAAAAAAAAGACAAATGCCATGCCATAAACCTTCCAATGCAACGACGCCAAACTCCTTTTATTTGCCTGTAGTTCTAGATGCCAAGAGCCAGCTTCATTCTTTCGTACGTGAAGAACGCGACAGCTGTCATTGGGATAACCTTGACATATCCAATTGTCAATCCCACAAAGAATCCCTGGAAGCCTCTTTCCCGCATGATCATGGCGGCTGTTTCAGAGATTCTGAGGCGCCGTCCATCGCCGACTGCACCGCTCACTTGCATGCGTCGTCGAATAACTTCTAGCGGATAAGAGGCTGTCTGGGACAGAAGACCAGCAATGCCTCCTGCTGTCAGTTCAGCCCACGAGCGAAGAGGGGCTGGCTTGTTGGTCGGGTGTGTCGACTTCTTCGGCAGAGTGGTGTACTGGGCTAGCGATGGGGATCGCAGCATGTCGCTGACCGTATCGTGTGTGAGGAAGGATATGCCAGCATATGGAAGCATACCCAAAAGAGTAGGCAAGAATCCGCGGTAAAAGTTGACGATGCCAACCCTGGGGGTTACGGCTTGGAGTTTCTCGGCAGCAGCGGCAATTGGCTCTGGGGCGTGGGGTAGTCTTGCTGCTGCACCTTTATGAACGGGCTGCTCGTTGTATATATCTCGACATATGGAAGACAGGGATGACCGGCTATTCTGCTTCGTCTCGAAAGCCAATCGGACTCTAATAACTTCTAGAGGATATGTGAAGAAGACAGAGGTGACTCCGGCAAGACTTCCACTTAGCAGTCTTCTTAGGGATGTTTCATGCTTGTGGCTCGGGATGATGATGGACCGAATTTGTTCGTACGCCAGGAATTTGATGGCGGCGTATGGGAATATACGAAGGAGAGTCGCTGAATGGCCTCGGAAGAGACCTCGGGATCCATCCTGGTGGTAGATGTCTTTCATAGCGGTGGCCACGCCGAACCAGGAACCCGTGTATTTCGCGAACTGAGGATTGCTCGCCTGGAAGAGAATCTTTACCCGATCGAGGGGCGCGACGAGGGTTTTGGCCTAAGGAAAACCAGATCAGTATGATGCCATGAAATCGCCAGCTCTATCAACGTACCGCACAGCCTGCGAGGCCTCCCGCTACTCCTGATCGCCATATATAATCCAGGCTTCTCGTCTGCTTGCGGATTGCGGCGTCGGTTGCGCCATGGCCGTCGGCATGCTGTATAATCTGCGCATTCTTTTTGCTCGTGGTCGTACTCGCGTGATGCCTTGGGGCGTCCGCAGGGTTCACCTCTGCGATAGATGCAGCATGGCTCATGAGGACAAGAGGGTTGCCGGCACGTGGGCGCGGTCTAGGTAGCCTTTGAAATGGGGAAAGCTCGTTGCGAAAACTGGTAACCGTAGACAAATTGGTAGTGGAGGCGAGGTAGATGTCTAGTCGTAGCGCTCCAAGCAAGGAGTGCTTGGAAACGGGGGATGAGGCGTAGGAAACAGAGGACGACGGTCCGGAGGTAACGGGAAAAAGAACGGAAGCCCCAGTGAGAGTGCGTAGGCAGGGTTTGCGGGGTGCAGCCAAAGTTGATCTCCGGACGCAAGATAACTTGGGGGTTTCAGCTCCTACAGAACGTCATGCGGGCAACTGATTAATCCCCAAGGCTTTTTAGTGGTGGTGTTCGCTGTTCCAGGCCCACATCCCATGGCCCAAGGGACAGGGTGTGGAGAGGCCCTCACTAACCGAGGTTTGCCGAGTCTAGATCTTAAGCCTTGCGATTCCGCAGGAAACCCTCATTATCTGCGTGCGGCTTTCAATTCTGGAATACCGGAATCATGAGAATTTCAGGCATCTTGAGAACCATCCTCGAGTATGAGGTTTGCTGCGCCAAAGTGGTATGCTGCACATTACCATAGAGATCTTAATAGCCGTGACAGTATATAGCCGCGATTCTTTGCCGTATATGGCTTAGTCAGCCATCGGATATAGCACTTGGCATGCGATTGAATTCCTGATGCGACCTTCTACCAATGACTCGCCTTTTTCGATCGGAACCGAGATTTGTGGTGCTTCCTGGGCCCTCGGGAACCGATGGACAACCGAAATCTTAGTAGCCGTCCGACTTCTATTCGGTACAGCAGCCTGGACAAGGGTATCATCATCCTTGATATCCCACGCACACTGGAAGAGTGCCAGCTGCCCTCTGGTCACGAGACCACTGTCACCAGACGCATTCGTTCAGTCGAGCCAATTGCACAGCCATTTGAAATACCTGAACCTAAAGACAATGGATATGCAAGCCAGAACAAGAATGCGGCGGCGCAAATTGCCGACCTGATGACCACGGCGACTATACAGGATGCTTTGGAACACACCCATTCTTCGTTTCATGAATCCTATTGCCTTCCGCGGATCACTGACCAGGAGAATGCGCCCAATTCACCATCAGCCCCCTTCATCCCCGAGAATGCCACTTATTTACACGGATCAATACAGGAGCTGAGCTCGCAATGCAGGGAATCTGCTCCCAGATTTAGATTGGTTATTCTTGACCCGCCCTGGCCAAACCGCTCCGTTCGACGTAAAACTGCTGGCTACAGCATGGCTTATAATATGGATGAAATGGGCCAACTACTTTCACATTTACCAATTCCCTGCCACTTATCCACGGATGGCCTCGTTGCCATATGGATAACTAACAAGCCTAGCATAAACGACCTCCTTTCCTCGCCTTCAGGACTCTTCGCTCAGTGGGGCCTTGAGTTGGTAACTGAATGGACGTGGGTCAAGGTCACTGCGTCGGGAGAGCCTATATTTGACGTTGAGTCTGCTTGGAGGAAACCATGGGAAAAACTCCTGATTGCCAAGCGTACTGGGACCCCAACTCCTCAAGGATTTCGATCTAAAACTATCTTTGCAGTCCCAGATGTGCATTCAAGGAAACCGAACCTGCGTGGACTGTTTGATGAGCTGCTAGAACCTGGCTACGATGCGTTAGAAGTGTTTGCACGTAATTTGACAGCTGGCTGGTGGAGTTGGGGGAACGAAGTCTTACAATTTCAGGAAGCGCACCACTGGGTTGATCAAAAGTAACATCATGCGTGCCTTCGTCCGAGGTGCAATTCTCTTATTGTCCCGACTATTTCAGTAAATGCTCTGAATGCTTGGTACAGTAGTTATACATGTACAGTTTGATGATATATTACAAGTGGGACATTTTCATCATCTTCTCCCACGACTACTTAGTAGGTTGCCTCCTGGACATATCCTTCTCTTTGCATATGCTACCCTCCAAGCCCTAAGGCTTCTTTTGCTCTTGTGGCTCTGTCTCCTTTGACTCCTCCTTTGTCTGCTTGTGTTGCGTAGCCTGCTCCAGAATACTGTCCCACTTTGGATCCAAGATGACATCGTTAGACCACTTCACGTTGCCCGACAACATTTGTTTAGCCAGCTTTGACAATTCCTTCCTTTCATGAGTGATGGGTTGTCTGCTCTTCATTGGGAGCTGCATCTTTTGCTTCTCGGTCTGTGCCTTGTTGTTCTCCTCGTATTTCTCCTCCCGCAGGTCGAACATCTCCTTGCTCCAGGCCTCTGTGTTGGTGGGGACCTCAGGCCATTGGAAGGGCTTGGCAAGCTGGACTGTCATGATCTTCTGTGCTCGTGGGCGGTACCACATGCGTGTGCCGGGCTTCTGTGTGAGAGGCAACTCCTTAACATAGGAGCGAACCTTGGTGACCTCGACATTGTATAGATTCCATAGGTAGTCGCGAAGGTCAAACTTGGTGAATGTGAGAGGAACGTGGAAGCAGGCTTCGTTTGGCGGAAGGTGGTCTTTTCGTAAAAAGGTGATTACATGGTTGGGCCTAGGATCTACAATTAGAATGTGCGATTGAAGAGCTGCTGGCTTGGAGAGCCAGTGAAGACATACAGAAATACTTGTTTCTTGCCGAGCTTAAATTTTGGCAGCTGCTTTGCTGCGACACTCACTGCCTCGGCCATGGTTCTTTGTGGTCGCCGTTGGGAGATGCCTCTGATCGTGCATTCAAGATCGCAAGTTCTCAGTACGAAGAAATTCAATGATAGCAGGGTGCGCTGATTGGGCGAAGCGGGGTCTCACTTGTTCCGGAGCCGGACTGCACCAAGACTCTGAACCCTGTTTGCCTGTTTGCCTGCACTTTCTGACAACCAACCTCTCCACTTTTAGGTACCTGCAGTTGTCACTGACAACCGGGTTTATTACTGGGCTTCAGTGCTCATGCATGATGGTGTCGTTGGGTGTGAATGGGAACTCCCAGGTACTTACCGTTTGTGGTAGCAATAACAAGGCAAGCGTTTTCTTCCCACACCTCCTCTCACTTCCTCGTAGCCTCACTTTTTTCTCTTGTGCCTTGTGACTCAACCTCTAGTCAATCATCACCAGGCTCCGTAGCTGCAGATAGCAGCTGCAGAGCCTCCATCTTGACTCACAAAGCAGTCAGATCCTTGACCGTCATTTGGCACCTGCTTTTGCCTGGGCTTTAAGGGTCCTCCTGTAGGTGTTTCATGTGTCTTTCGTTCAACAAAGACAAAATTCTAGGATCTGTCTGTGGACAGACAATCTTTTGACAATGGCTCTGTCAACAAAGAGCCTGATCCAATGGGCTGAATCCATTCGGAGCATGTTCAAAATGGAGGAGTCCGCCACCAAGAGAAACGAATTGGCAAAATCCAACGCAGACAAAACGGCAAAGCAAGCCTCCGATTCTGAAGCTGAGAATTCTGAGGAAGCAAATGAGGCCACAGAAGAACCTGAGATGTCGCTGTCAGACAGAATGGAACAAGACAAACAGAAATTCCCCGGCGCAAAGGAGTGGGCGAGGGAAGAGGAGCGGCTGTTCGAGATATTCTACCTTCGTCAAGATATCCCGATACTCCCGCCGCATTGGAGTATTGACCTACGTGGATTTCCCCTCACCGATCATATTTTCCAGACCTCAAAAGACTATCCGCCCGTCATCTACTCGCACTCGGAAACCATGTCAGGCCAATTTGCTGGTATGGACCCCTTGCCTTCCTAAGGCCATGGCACATGTTTTCTCACTTCGACGTTACTGACCGCCATATAGCAACACATGTTCTGTCGCAGTTGATTGATCTGACGCTCTCCGTCAGGACTCTGATTGAATCAGAAAACCTACTCTCACCCACAAACCAGCGGACAGCCCGCCGAAGAGTGGCAAAGCTCGTCAAAGCAAGGCTGGATAAAACCCTTGGCTGGGCAGCACGAGATGGGTCCTATGATAAGCTTAAGGTTATTCCCAACATTATCGCCGAAATCGTCGAGGCGCCTGAGGAGGAGGCGCGTGTTGTTGCCTACATGACTGCCCGCATAAGAGCGCTAGCCATGCTGCAGCGAGAGCATCTACGGGTCGATCGAAGTGATGACTTCTGGACCTCAACTGAACCTCGATTAATGAGACCAAAAAGGATCACCAACAAGTCACTAACGGGTCGTATCAGAGCGGGAATGAAGAGAAGCCTTGAATCAACACGGTCTACGCCCGATCTGGTTGATGATGATACGACCATCATGTCGCCGGACTCTCCTGCAACAGTACACGATACTGAATACCGGTCTCTAAAGCGACGGCAAATCGCCAGCCCATGCTCTAGTGACGATGAGCTGACCGAGGTCGATGGGTTTGGGGATCTTGCTACCCCTTACAGGGTTGCACCCAAGTCCACAACTACACCGCCACGAACTCCCGCCAATCTAGAATTTCGCCGAAAGCCCCCAGTTGTATATGGCCTTTACATTTTGGGCACCAACGTGTTCGTACTTACTCTGGACTCCTCAAAAGGAGACGCTGGTATTGTCAGCTTCCAGGTTCACGTTGATTTTTTCGACAAGAACCAGAGCGTCTGGAACGCCCTGACCCTGGCCGTGCCCATTTGTGCCGCACGGGATGAGTTAATGACACGCCTTGAAGATTTCTCGCCGCTTCCTGCTGAGGAAGAAGTTGACCCAGATGCTTGAGGTTTTTTCTGGTTGGATGAATGGGTGATCCTTGAACATAGTTGCAACGAAATGAAAACGCCGTCACGTCTATTCGCATTTTTCAATATTCACATTCACGCAGCCTTAAGTCCTTTCAACGCATTGTTCTTACCGCATGAGCTATTATGATGATGGAGGTCTGTTATATTAGTTGATCAAATATTACCTACCACTTTGCTTTTTGAATTCTCCCAACGCATATCATTAATCTTGTGACTTGAGTAAATGGAGGGAACGTTTGTAGGTCGGGCTTTTGGCCATCTTTAACTGGAACACCAATCGATCAGTGCAGAGTGAGTGAGACAAAACTGTCATAATCTATTGTCTATGTCTATGTATGAATGATGAGATTTCCACACGTTTCTATCCCCCCCAACGCCCAATAAAATCATTTTCTCCCACATTCATACACATGGCGCTTTCTATTTATACAAATATGGTCATCTGGCGCCTAATACAAAACAAGGCTGGCGTCGTGATGCTCCCAAATATATCATCGTTTATTGTAATTACAGGTCTTCTTTCTCCACTGGCATCCAAACGTCGAGAGTGCGGAGGAGGCGAGAGTAGAGGAAGAGCATGCACCCACTCTGGACAAACGTCCACACGCCTCGAGGGCCCACGCCGCGGAACCAGCCCGCCAGGCCTTCGGTGCGGTAGATGACGCGGAGGCCGGTGATAACGGAAGATGTCTGCAGGTTCATCGCCCCGGGTTTTGGGCGGTGGGTGCTTGGGGAGGAAGTGGAGATGTGCCGCTTCTGCGGGTTCGGAGCGTTCGTCTTGGAGGGCTCGTTGACCTGCGTCTGGAGGCGCGTCTTCACGACGTCCAGGGGGCAGGTGATGACCCCGGCAAGACCTCCGGCCGATGCGCCGGTAAGGAGCTCAAGAGGGACGCCGATGTCGCGGCTCTGCTTGTAGCGGCGGGCCCAGGTCTGGAACTGCTCCCAGAACATGAACTGCAGAGCCGAGAAGGGCAGATCACGGAACAGGGTGGCTCCGTAGCCATGGAAGAGGGCGGCAGAGCCCTCTGTGCGCACGATGGTACGGGCGGCATCGATGGTGCCACGGTAATTGTAGCCCGATTTGAAATAGGGATTATTATAACGGCCCTGGAGTTGCAGGCGAGTCTTGAGCACCTCCGAGGGTACATAAACAATGGAAGCGGCAAGATCGCCAAGGAAACCTAGAAAGGAAGAGATATCGTCAGTCAGATACTCGTACACGAGGGCCAAAGAGGAAAGGACCCGTACCAGCCGAAAGGTATGATAGATGCTGCTGAAGCCCATGATCGATGAGAAATCTTTTACTCCATTCATAAGTGCCGAAAAACAGAACAGTTCCTGGAAATGACCCGCTAAGAGCAGGAATCCATCCGCCGTACAGGCCTCTCCGGATGCCCTCTTGTCTCCAAATAGTGTAATATGACTGCCCAAGCGATGTGTATTTGGGGGGGACGTGCGGATCGCCCTGTTGTCGAGTTTTTACTGTGTCGAGAGAGTGCATCAACATATCACCAACCGAACCTCCAATACCACCCGCAATCATGGCCTACAACACCTGTCAATGGGATGAAAAACAAACTACCATGGAGAATGGAACTGACATGGGAATATGGCGGGCGCCCCTCGGCTTCAACGTCATCTTGAGAACCCATAATCTGGTGTCCGTTATGATCTCTCCAGACTTTCTTTCCGATAGATCGTCTGGACGTAACCCAACATGACGACCTCCTGGCCAAGTCTTATGTCGTCGCAACCAGCCCAATGCTCCGCAATCGCCGAGGGACGGGGAATTCGAACGGACGGCCCCTGAGAGGGGTAGAGTAAAAGAATGCTTTGGCGTAGATGCCGCAGAGACCTCGCAAACGGGAGAGAGTGAATTCAAGCGAGGCTCAGGTGCTGGGGGTTACGCAGGTCGTGAAAGCGGTTTGCGCCGAGCGCATGTGTTGGTTCAGAAGAAATTAATAGAGGAGTGTCGGCGAGCCGGATTTCCTGTAGTTTTTTTTGGCCGATTCAATGCCAGCTGCTAGTCGTGACATTGATCTTGCAGGGCACCGGCAGCACATCGCATGTACCGTTGGCTGCCCCACTGTAGTACAGCCCCAACGGCAAATCGATCGACGCAAATCATGGGCTAAGACTCTTGGAATCCTTGGACGCCATTTCCAGACACCGATATATTGAACTGACTAATGTTGAGCATACTGACGGGATAATCTCTTCATTTATACAGTTGCATATTATCGCACAGGAATATTGCGCTAAATGACACAGAAAACTGTCCGCCCAAGAGAGCATCTCTATCATCTCTGTGCCCTCTAGAAAAGGCTAATATACAGAGTTACAGTACAATGCAAGATGATATCAGTGACCACCCAGTAAGTACGGCTCACAATCGCCACATACAATCGGGCGATCTTAATATACGAGAGGCCGCTCATGTTCGCGCCAATTAATCTGCCCAAACTTCTTGAAGGGATACACAATATGTGTCACTCTTCCGGTAAGAAGCCTCCTAGAGATCGGCCCATATGTGTTGCTGTCTAGACTTGAGCCGAGAGGACCGTCTCCCTCAACCCAAACATGTCCAGCGGGCACCTTGACTGTTGGTACCGGATAAGGAGGCTTTGTCTTGATAATATCGCCCTCCAAAGCAACAACTCTTTTGATGGCAGTTACCTCGGGGTGAAGAGGGCTCCTGTGCCTTGAGTTAGCCATTGCTTCCGCTCGTTAACCCCAGGCTCTAGTAGACGTACCTCAAGGTAACGATCATCCCTCTCTGGAGCGTCTCTGGGGGTGCTCTCTTCCAATTCAACACAACGTCCCTTCGCAGAGTCGAGTCCTTATCCGAGTTCAGGAACGGATACATTGAAGGCCCGTCCACAATGGTGAGCTCGGCCACATACAGATTAATCCAGGCCAGCACTGGTATCCATGTTGCAAAGCCGACAAGATTGTAAGTGACCGCTTTTGCAAATGAGGACTGGTTTCTCAGTCGTGACCATGCCGACCTGAGAGCCATTCCGAGGCCTTTGTCTGACGACTTGCTAGAAAGCGAAGCCTGAGTTTGCCGCGCTGACCTTTACCTAGGTAATGTCGTCTCGTTTGTGACCAGAGTAAAAATTGAGTGGAGTAATCCGTGTGCTCCACGACAAGATCAAATCAGCGCCGACCGTGCCAACCGGCTTAAATATATTCATAAGGCGAAATGATAAGAATTGATTCACCTGGCTCTCACATCTGTATTCAATCTTGATACGAATTATAACGGCTACGATATCTGCAAACTTAAAGCAAGGGAATCCAACGGATATTGACACGTTCACGTGACCCCCTTGTGACCCCCTTGCAATCCGATTGTCGACTCGTCCTACCCTAGAGTTGAAGTTAACTTCACCACGACTGGCAATATTGGGTTTGATATATAAGATTACCCAATCATGCCAATGATAGACAAATCTTAGAGGGTGGTGATATTATATCATTATTTATTGTTAAGTAGGCTCTGGGATTATTATTGCAACAAAATATTGCCCCGTCCTTAACTCAAACGACCAAAGATTGGCAATGGTTAGCAAGTATTGTTTTGTTCTGTATGCTCCATTCTTACACAACACTCCAACGAGTGTCCCCCGGTGGGAATATATTCATAGGTAAATGGTGAAAATGCCATACACGGAAAGCACTCTTTTACTTACAACTCCATGTCTGGCACAGCATTTGACCAAGTGCTTAATACGAACAAATATTCTTATTATGTTTTGTCTCCTTCAACTGATATTTAATCCCACCGCTCGTAGTCAGGGAAGTATGCATCGTGAATCCTCCCAACATAGTCCATTAGAACCGGATAACTTTTGACGATATCTGTGCTGACGGGGCAACTGTTCACATTGATGTCAGTTTCACCATAACAGGTTTCGGGCAAGGTTCAAAGACTGGAAACATACGCAGTGCAAACCAATGACGCAGTGATGAACCCGTAAAGACTCGCATCTGCCTCCGTTGGCAATGCCCCTCCGAGAAACCAAAATGGTTCCTTTCCCGCCCCCGATGACTTTGGTCTGGCTTCAAGGAGTAGCCCATCCACGGCGTCCCAAACCTCGCCTCGCAGTAGCGAAATCTCCTGGTCGTCTAGCCTCCCCGAGCCCTGGCCATAAAGAGTCCTCAACAGGGTGCTTTGAGCTACCCAGCCAACCACGATCCGGATAGGCCAGGGAACGGCAGCAAGGGCACCATCTCGCATCGTCACATAGTTGTCCTCCCACTTTTCTCTGACAGTGTAAAAGTAAAGCTTCTCTTCCAATAGAGCACGGATGGCTAGATCTTGTGCCCTCTCCGTCGGAGACAGCTTGGCGTTGAGATCGGATAGGAGGTCATTGGCGACCAGTTGCTTAATTATGAGTGTAGAGTCACCGAGTTTCTCGTCGCCACCTAGCTGTATGTACGGGATTTTGCCTCGAGGAGCTGACTTTGGTGACCCGACTGCGAGCTTGTAGGACACATCTTCAAACCGTAGTCTTGCCTCAAGTTTTGTGACAAATGGCGACCAGACATATGTGTTTGTTGCTGGTGAGCCTCTGAACAACGTGAGAGACCTTGTCATGGTGAGGAATGTACACTTGTGATTCTCTTGATGAAACTATCCCACGAATGAACAAATATGACATGTGTAAATACTATCCACCCCCTATGAATATCGATGCCTCCCCTTAGCACGTATACTTGCCGCCGAAGATTGAGTTTTGACTCACTCGCGTTTTCGTACTTTCAACGTTCTCCGAAATGTGGGCCGCCACGGGGATGCGCCGATCTAGGCGTGAATTTTAAAGCGATGATGATGTTAGTGATATCATGACTATGACGGAAGGTATTGTGCGGCTGGTAGCTAACCTTAGCGCTTCCCCTCGTCTTCAAGGCTAGGTGGATTTGGTTAAGGACCCTGATCCAGTTAACAGCAAGCAGCACTCCCAGAGGCTACAATTGTGTTTGTGAAGGCATATGATACACGTGGAGATCTACAATGTTGTTCATTCATACTGCCCCAAATGGTCAGAAGCCTCACACCTATCGGACAAGAGACCAGTCACTCCAAGGTTCAAACCACAGTCGAATCTCTTTCTGCCTTACTGTTCTCGATACCAAGTATGCTGAATACACATGTCTGTAACATGAAGTAACGTAAATCCATGAATTCACCTATCGTGCAGGAAATTAGTGGGCGCCCAACCACACCAAGTCCTGTTGCGAACCACTTCAAAAAATAATATGTCATTAGCTTGACACCCGGGGGACATTGTCGTGGACACAAGTCCTGTCAGCTGTACCGAGAACCATCATCGCAGCACCATAACATACTTTTGCCCCAGTAAAGAGTCCCAATTTTAAGCGCCTCGATGCATCTAAATTTCCATCCTTGACCTGTCAATTAAGGGCCGTGAGACTTGGCAGAGAGGAAAGCTGCCGTGCTGAAACCTCAGCACCTCTCCTTGATTTTTTGAGTTGCTCAGATTGTGTCGGGAATGTTCTCGTCGCTGTCAGAGACACTCTCGTCACCGCTGACCTCCGCGTTCTCCCGCTCTCTCTTCTCCATGAGGGCTTGGAGCTCGGCGTCATCGCTCTCAGTAACGGCCTTGGGCTCCATCTTGACGATGAGGTTGCCTCCGGCAGCTTCGATGTTTGTGCGGATATCGACAATAGCCTCTTCCAGGCGGCTGATACCCAAGCTCTTGTCCAGGCAGGTGTTGGTCAAGACGTAGAGAGGGGGGATACCAGCTTGACCTTGACCTGACTCTCCTCGGTGTTCTTCTCCTCAGCCTTGCGGAGGGCAGTCTTGACGGCGTCGATACCCTCATAGCCGAAGCATGTAACTTCGATATCAGCACGAACCTTGGTGGGCTGGGGTGTGAGTCGCTTGCTGATGTAGAGCTTCAGCTCGTCAGAGACAGGCTGGCTGGGGAAAGTGATGTCGTTCCAGACTTCCACATTGCTAATCTCCTAGTTAGTACATGAGCCCCGCTTCAGCGCGCATATACGCAGGGGGTTAATACTAACGTGATGGAAAGTTTGAATGCATCGATCGCGTGGCCGAACTTGCGGTTTAGTGGCCACGCAATAGTCTCGTATAGGGTCTCGATGGGGGTGTTGGTCTTCTCGGCGACGTGTCGCATGATGGAGTGGACCATCTTGCTCTTGTTGTATCGCTCCTCGCATTTGACGATATCCTCGGGAGACACTCGTCGCTTTGAGAGATCAATATATCCTGCCCGAAATTAATATCCAAAACTTTAGCTTGCAGCTGCTATGAGCCACTGTGCTGTCGAGGAGGATAATCATACCCTTCTCCTTGTCTACTCTCAGCACCACCACAACCTCATTTCGTCCCACTCGGATGAGCTTCTGGATACTTCGGATACGTCTTCGGGACAGTTCGGAGAGAAGAATCATGCCGTCAATGTTGTCGTACTCAAGAAGCTTGACGTAGGCTCCCATCTCGGCGATCTGCCTCATGGTTAGATCAGCCCTTCAAGTGGCATGGCGATGATGTTCCGCAACCCACCTGCTTGACATTGACCATCACGAAGCTGTCAATCTCCGGATATTTCTCCTCGTAAAATCGGCAATTTGTTAACGACATTTTGGCGGTGCTTCCGGTCGCGCGACACTACAATGTTCGTTTGGGTGGATTGGGTATCGATTTGAGGTGGGGGAAGTGTATCCCGGGTGAGTCCTCCAAGCGATCAGTATTGGATCGAATTTCGGCTCTAGATCGGAACGTGTAGGCGGCGGGGAAAAGGAAGTTCGTCGGTGGGCGAAAAATCGAGGCTGTTGTTCCCGTAGTTCCTCGTGTTCGTGATGCTTGAAGAAAACAGTTTTGTGACTCCTCAGCCAGTCATGCCTCCCGCTGAATTTTGGTATTTTTGAGCAGGCTTTCTGAGGGATGGTGGGGTGTGGCGGTGTGGCGGGGTAGTGTGGCTCAAAATTGGTTTCGAATTTCTTCCAGCCCCAACGCTCCCTTTCGGCTGTGGAGAAAGTTGGATCCACGGAGTCGTAACCTTGGGTAGGCTGATCTAGCTCTGAGTTTCGAACATCTGCGAACCTGCTCATGATGTTCACGACTTCGGACACTTTTATTGTAAGGAATAGTAGGATGGTCCGAGGTATCTTGGTAAGATTGTGCCTAGACGTCAACGTAAACTTAAGTTGTTGTTCGACTGGTGGAACATCAAGGTATTCCCCGAGCGAACCTACCCATATCAACGGCCCTCTTTTAGAGGATGATGTAAGTGTCGTGATATATTCATTATGAATATTAACTATCGACAGAAGTTGTCTGCTTAACTGGGAGATGTCTCATGAGAGCTGCGCTGAAGCCAAGTTGAACACAAATAGTCCAATCTATAAGGGGAAGGTGGGGCGTGGCTACAGAGCGGTGACGGAGTTTCTTGCGCCCGGCCGACAGTGAAGCTACCTACTAACTGTATCCATGTAAACAATCTCGCCAGTCGCATTGGTTTGGAGGAACCGTAGCTTCAGCACCACAATTCAGTATGGCACCTGGTATGCCCTTCACCTAACTCCCATCATTTTTTCGCTGCAATCTAACACTTTCGGTAGCTTTACAGTTCGAAGATCTCGTACCGCCTCCCGGCGACGCAGTAACTGCGCTCAAGTTTGCGCCAACCAGCTCTTCAAAACTTCTGGTCTCTTCCTGGGATACGAATGTTTACCTCTACGATATTGCCCAAACCGAGATAAACCAGTCACCTCTCATCGCCAAGTTCAAGCATCAGGCGCCAGTTCTGGATGTTTGCTTTGGCGACGATGATAGTGTTGCCTACACTTCAAGCGTTGACCGGTGTGTTAATAGGTACGAGCGGTTCTTGGGTGTCTGGAAGAGGATGTTTGGAGCTTCGGGCTAACTCACCGTGGAAAGAATTGATCTCGAAACCGGCCAAATCTCTGTCTTAAGCAAACATGGGGCCATAGCATGTGCTGTTGTGTACAGCGCAGCTCACGGTAAGTCTAACTAAGCTGTGCAATTTTAATGATCATGGGCTCTGACGATAGCTAAAAGGTATTCTTGTGTCTGCCGCATGGGACAGCACCCTCCATATTCATAACATTCGAGACTCGTCCAGCTCCCCTATCAGGGTGGCTCTCCCCGGGAAGCCACATGCGCTCGCTATCAGCCCCAGCAAGGTGGTGGTTGCTATGACAGGCCGCATCATCAATATATATGACTTGAACGCGATGCGAGATCTTCTCTCCACCGGAGGTAGTGACCTGAAGCCGTGGCAGCAGCGCGAGTCTTCCTTGCGGTATCTCACCCGCGCCGTCGCGTGTATGCCCAATGACGCTGGGTACGCCACTAGCAGTATTGAGGGTCGCGTTGCCGTCGAATGGTTCGAAGACACAGCCGAGTCTCAGGCTCGCAAATACGCCTTCAAGTGCCATAGACAACCGGCTCCTGATGGCGATGGAGACATTGTGTATCCAGTTAATGCGCTTGTTTTCAACCCTGTACATGGTACCTTTGCCTCGGGCGGAGGTGATTGCTCTATCGCGTTGTGGGACGCAGCGGCCAAGAGGAGGCTGAGACAGTATCTCAAGCTGCCAAACAATGTGGCGGCAATGGACTTTTCAAACGACGGCAAATACTTCGCTATCGCGACGTGTCCTGGGTTCGAGACGGGCCAAGAAGATTATTCAGGAGTTGGGCTAACCAATGTGCAATTCCGGATACTAGGCGACAATGAAGCCAAGGGGAAGTCATCGAAGTAAGAGTCAACGTGGTGTTTGGTGTAACTTCGTTTGGGAACGGCGTTCTAGGTTGATATATGGTCGCAGGCTTTATGTTGGTCGCCGTTTTGGTTACCTACAAGGCATTGACAAAAAGTACCACAGTAATTGTTGCGTAGATACCCGCACAATATTCAAATGAAAGACCTAAACACGCATTCATTCTGTGAGATGCCCTTGAGTAAGTTATCAATATTTGGGTATCGTAACTCATCTTGCTCCCCTATTATTGGACTTTAGGCGTGTAATATCATTTGGCGTGATGAGGAATCGAAAGCAATATCTGGCTCAGCCGGGCTCCCAGACAAATGGAACTTTGTGCAACTCTTGCCAGAGAGTGGCTCAGTGATAGCGGAATATGGGAGATTTATTGAAGTTCTATCTAACGGCGACTTTTCAAATATGTCTCGTTACTCTGCTTCCGGGCTATCGAACCCATCACAACCTCGAAGTTCTTGACTGCTATGAGGAGTGATTGTTGGTTTTCGAGTTGGGAGCCTGTAGTCGATAATGCGGACGCCATGTCGAAAAGTGAAAATGCCACACTTTTTGATGTCTCGAGGCGCATTAGGCGGTACTGGCTTGAGTTTCTTTGATTGGGAAGGCTTGGAATGAGCTGTTTGGGCCTTGAACAAAATCAGAACTTGTAAGCCATTACAGATATCCCTGGAGGAAGTACTGTGTGGAATTACCTTGACTGAAGTGGTTGAGGACAACTTCTTCATCACTGATTCCTTCCAATGGCCTCTTCCTACGTGTAGTTTTATTTGTAGGTTTGATGGAAGTCAGCCTTTCTGAGGGATTACTGGGTAACATCGTATTGATGTGAGATTCATTGGCATGGGAGGATATCCTGTCCTTGTTTTCGTCTTCTGAAATTGAAATTGAAACTTTTTCATGCTCGGCGAGACTGGGTAAGGGTTAGTGACTGGATAGTGGTGAAACGGACGGGAAAGTATACGCCCTCGTAAGATCCCCTCCAAGTTCGCAATCGTGATTCATCTCTTCTTTCTGAGACGCGTATTCATGGGTTGAAACATTCGTTTGCGATGAAGGGCTGGGGCTTCGCAACTTCTCCTCATCCTTCCCGGGGAGTTTGGTTCTTGCTGATGATCCACAACCGTGTGTTCGAGGAGGGTTTGGATCTGTTGGATTCATTTTTGCTAGTGGTTTGAGAGGGACATGGAAAAGGCGTACATGGTGATATGGTAGGTTTGTATTTGCTTCTAATGACCCCATGTTTGGAGACGGGTAGTATTTGGGAAAGAGCGGCGGCAGGAGCGTTCTGCTTTGCAATCCGGCGCCTTCCGGATTCCTCAGGCAGGCACCCAGAAGTATCAAAGCACTACCTTGGCCATTGGGCACAAGGTCTTTGAGTGAAAAATTGAATCTCCTGGGTGCAGGATATATTTACGTTTTCAGCTTTCGGCTAACCCTAAGTATTACGGTCGCTGGACACCGAATATCTTTATACTGTCAACACAAATAGTAAGGTAGACCACTGTGACTAGGTGCCTACATGGACCGAATAGCTTGGAAAAAGCGAAATGTGCCTGCGAATGCATAAGTAGTAGGCAGGACTGATCAAGTGCTAATGTAGGAATTAAGGCGCCTCCATATCATTATAGGAGACGGTATGTAATAGATCATGTCGGGGGTGGAAATTATGAGCTAAAAACAGCGGCATTGTTGGACTTCAATTCGGATAAGAGAAAACTGGGTATACTAAAATACTTCTAACACTAGTAATCCGGATGATAGGGAAATTTCATTTGCGCAACTATGATTTGTGCAGATATTGTTTGCAGTCGATCATTGCATTCTGCCGCGAGGTTTTGAAAACCTTAGGTTTGAGACTCTTCTGGCTGCGGAACCATCTCTATTATATTCGTCGGTTCTAACCATTGCCGCGGTGATAGGCTATGGATAGGTTAGTTAGAAATCTAATGGAAGAGTTTGCACCAGGTCTATCTGACGTACTGCCGGTTCCGGAACGAAGTCGAATGTGCCCGCCATTTCCAAGAAGCTGACACTCTGAGGAGTCTCAGGGATGTCATTTTTCCAAAGTAAAGAATGAGGAAAGCCTAGATCAAAAGGGATTGCTGAGTCAACCGCCTTTATATTTTCTGGATCAAGCTTAACGACGAGGGCGTGGATGTATTCTTTCAGGTGACCGATTCCCCGGGCCGCGATCACTGGGAACACATATGGGGCTTTGTGTATGATATATGATAGTGCGATGCACGTCAAGGTGGTGTCGAGCTGAAATGCAAGGTCCTCCATTGTCTTACATATCTTCACTTCAGGGTCGTTGAAGTTTGAATGAAGGCCATCTTCGTATCGTCGTCGTTCTGCCAGTTTGAACTTCCCTTTCCCAGGTGCCCCCCAAGGCGTGATCCCCATACCCTCGCTCTTACACATTGGAACAACATCGCGTTCCAAATCACGGCAGTTCGCAGACCACAGACCCTGATAAACGGCGAATTGACGAAGGCCATGGTGCCGGGCGTATTCATTTGCCTTGCTAAAAGTTTGGTTAGGTTAGGATGCCACAAGAGCAAGCAGGAAGAAGGTATTCGTCAAACCTTACGACCCAGGCAGGCGTGTTACTGGCACCCAGATATAGAACTTTTCCCATGGCAACGAGATGGTTGAGAGACTGCATCAGTTCCGCAATGGAGGTGCTGTAGTCCCACTAGTGTACGTAAAGCTGTGTTGGGGATGAGACTGAGAATCTTTTGCGTGAAAGCACTGGAAGACCATACCACGTCAATGTAGCTCGTTTGAAGATTCTTCAAACTTGATTCAACCGACTGCACTAGGCTTTTGGTTCCGTTGCCTGCGTAATTGGCCATGATAGGAGGGTGTGCTGGCCCAGCCACAAAGTTGGTTGTATACTTAGTAGCGATGACTGTACTCTTCATGTTAGTATGTTGTATCCGGCGAGTACAATAGCATTGATCAGGAGAAAACCAAACCCATTTGGTCACGAACGCCTCGTTTCCTCATCCAGTCACCGACCCATTGCTCCGATTCCTGAAATTGATAGTTGTTGGACGTATCAACGAAGTTCCCTACTGCGTCTCAGTATAGCAACGCGACTTTGATGTCAGAAACAAGGCGCATACCCCCCTTAGTTTCAAGTTAGATCCTATGGTATCGAAATTGGAGTTGTGCTTGAGTCCTTACCTGAGAGTAAAAGTAATCAAGAAGAGCCTCAACTTCACGCTGGCTACGATCTCCCATCTGGTCCTTCCTATGAGCAGCCATATTAATCAATCAGATTGTATACGGCGTCACGGGCAAAAAATCAATATAATTCTCACCATGCGTTCCCGAAGCTCATTGTGCTTAGACATAGAGGACTGACCTTTACGGCAGCATTCGGTGATAGCAAGCGATATCGGGCGAGCGGGCTGACGGGAGGAGGGGCTAAAGGTGTTGCGGACATCATGAAATCAACATGAGAAGATTCATGGCGATTTGTGGGAGATGGACAAGGAAAAGAAGAAAACCCTTGGGATTTTCTCTATAAAAGTATGTACGCGTCGGTTCTGATTGAGACGGCAGTCACGATGGTGTTGCACGGGCACTTGGCTTACGTCAAAGTATATCGATATGTGTACGAACTCTCGTTCCAGGCATCGTTGCATCTTGCGCAAGTAGACCCTAGCCAAACCTGAGTACTTACTTATTGATTCTATGCAAGAACCAATTTAATTGACTCTGGTCGTTAAGGCTGTTGTCCTTAAGAGGTCAGCCATCACTGGTGGTTCGGTGAATCAGGCCATAAAAAAATGGAGAGGCCTATAATTGGGTGGATCCTGCCCGCTCTAGCCCTTACATAATAAGCCTGGGTCCCCTACTTTGACTCTTGCCCATGATTGTTGGCACTGGACAACCTCACTGACGACCAGCTTTTGGCACGACATATACATTTCCGACCTTCTTTACGCCCAATTGGACCCCTTCTTACATCTTCCAACCGGCTTTAGCGCTGGGATGATGGCCACTGACAATGGTATCGTCTAAACCGGTCCCTTCCCGGGCCGCGCTCAACGCTCTTCGAGGCCTAGTTTTCACGACATCCTGCTCAGTATTTATTCTTGCCGAGGAACGCAGACAGCGCATGCGGATTGCACGATCTGCCTTCGACAATGCACGAAAACTACACACTGTGAAGGCCCGCCATAAGCCTGCTCTTCTTGCAGATACAAGGCTATCGGACGAAGACTGCGAGGCTTTATTAATTGAGAGAATCAGCAAACCCGAACGACGGAAGCGCCGCCCGCGGCTTCGTTCAAGATCCGATGATTCCGATGTCCATGACACGGAGAAAAAATTAATGCAGGATTTGGAGATCAAAGGAAACGATCGAATCGACTTGCCTTCTCGCTCCGCTCGTTCATCGTCCTCTTTAACAAATCCCCGAGTCACAGTAGACTTGCCGATTATTGGACAAAAGCCTGGTGCACCTCCCATACGCTCAACTGTGTCTTCAAGAGACACGTTCAGTAGGCCTAAGCTGGGCAAGCCAACTTTCCCCGCTTCTCAAAGTTCCCGACCCAAGGTTCCGCACACGAATCATCATGCCAAACCACGTATACCGGCAGATTTTCAAGTGGGAATGGCTACCTTGACAGCAGCGGCTCCATCAAGCTCCAAATCTTATGAGCATCCATATGTGGGAGCCTCTTCCACCATGGATTCTTCATTGACTCAGGCAGTCACGGATTTCCTGTGCAGTGCATCTGGTGCTGAGACCTCATTTGATAGCACGGTATTGCCTCTCTTGAACAAGCTGTTGGTCGAATTTGATCCTAGGGACTGGTCAGTGGCTGGCACAGCTTCAAGGCTAAATATGGCGCTGGAGATCTTCGATAAACTTTCACATGTGACTGCGACAGGCTTACATGCGGAGGCCATGGAGGCCAATTCTGTTGCACTGATCAAAGTTGCGATTCTCCTTGGCGAACATCAAGTTTCAGCGTTAAAATGTACGCGTCGTTTTCACAAGGATGTCCACAGGATCCTTGCTGTCGTCTTGGACTGGATGATGGAAGCAAACATTGCAGACCGTGTCCCAAGCTTTCTTGGTGAGTTTTGCAACTCCGAGTGCTCCGTCGATCAATTGGATTCGAAAGCGATCTATCGTATTTTGGTCTGCCATTCAACCCTCTATCAAAAGCCGTCACGAACCATTGAATTGTATCATATGCTTCACTCGCCTAGGCTGCCTTCAAATTCTCAATCCACGCTTGAGGGAGACTTTGAAACCCGTCAACTCGTCAGTTATCTTCTCCAAGACGAGATGCAGCGCCGTGGCATATACCAAGCTGTCCATTCTCCTGCACCGTACCAAAGTGGCGCTCAAAGCAACGGTAGTGAGGCCAGCCGAAGGCAATTTCAGGGCATTCTTGCCAACCTTGTGGACACGTGCTCTAGACGGCATGCGCCAGCCAACTTTGAGGCTATTGTGCGTTATCTGACCCAGACTCATGGCCTAGAGCTACAGGGTCGATGGGTCTACTCACTCCTAACGCGTTACTTCAGAAGCAATGGGCTCGACACGGTTTTTTCTTGGATCCAGTTCTGTCTTCAGAACAACTTTCGTGTCGACGATGCTTATATTCTCAAATTCTACCAGAAATGTCACACCAATTGGGACATGTCCTGGGAGAAAGTGAACAAGCTCGCTTCCTTGTTGCAAAAAGCTAACCACAATTACACTCTTGCTGACTGTACTAAAGCCATTTCCCCAAGTGCTGAGATGGATGGCACTCCCTCGAACAGGCAATCTGTACCAGCACGCGAGGATTGGGAGCGGTTATACGTCCGAGTTGCTCGGGAACTAGTGCCAAGCCCTCTATCGAAGGAAGAGGCTGATATGTTTGATTCTATGCAGCGCTATGCACGAGAGTGCAAGTGGTCACTGGTCTGGGAATCGTATGAGAGATTCCGTTCTACGAGTGGTCAACAATTCTCCATACGATGTCTTCGACTTGCAGTTCTTGCTCGAGTTAGGCTGGATGGCGGTTCGACGAATAACGCAAGTACACTTCTTTGGTCTTGTTCTCAGGATCATGACGTGAGCGACGCAGCAACATCAGTGCTGATGGCGAAACTCGCCAATGGAGAGCCTCCAATATCCATTATCCGCGACGCTCTTGGCCGTGGTTTGCGTGTTCACGACATGGTCTACAACCTCGCTGCACGGAAGACCATTGCACTGGGCCACCTGGCAGACGCACTGAGAATTTGCCAGATGGCAATCTCGCAGAATGGCTGTGGGGATTTCTTGTATCAAGAGTTCATATTCCTGAACCTTGTCTCAATCCACATCCTACAGCTGCATTATTCAGACCTGAAACTACTTTTGGCTGCTCTGATGGAGAAGAAGCCTAACTGGGTCGGCACGGAAGCTATCAAACGCACTCTTAAGCTGAACATGAAGACAGTAGTGAAGCGGATTACGATGGCTTCTGGATCTGCTTCTGGCCCACACACGGAAGCCTTATCTTTCTTAGACATGGCTTTGCAATTAAATTCAGAGCGCACTGAACGTTACGCCCCGTCAACTAGGAGCACCGCCGACATCAATTCTAAAATGGGCAACGTCTTCCAATCGGAATCTGAAGTTGTCAGCTCACGCCCGCCTAAGGAGATCAATGATGGCTCATCATTATCAACGTTGCCAAAGGGCGTTGGTGAGGCTCAGCAGTCTAGCGAGGCAAGAACAGGCGATGTCATCACCTCCCATAAGTTGTCAAACACCTTGGACAAAGAGACTGTCATGACCGCTCAAACCCCCCAGGACACGATTCCGCTGGGGCCGAATACAAAGCTCGTCAATGAAGAATTTCAACAAAATAAGAGTATTCCAGCCGAAAAGAAGCCGCAAGAAGAGGCTGTGCAACGTCCCGACCCGAACTGGGACTACTTTTCTGAAATGGAAGGCAACGTCGTCCGCAGCAGAGATGTATTCCCAAAGGAAAAGCCTAAAAATTCGCCCGCGAAGCAGAATGCGAAAGACGAAGGTGTTCCGACGAAACTTAATGGCGATAATGCGCGTGAGATATCATCTGGCATTGCGAGCAGTGAATCAAGGAGCTTGTTGACAGGCGAGAAGAAGATGATGTACGAGTTTCTAAGTTTACAGCCACGGGTCGCTCCTGGCTGGTCTCAATGTGAGGTAGGACACGAGTCTTGAAACACTGGACGGGAAACCATTCTTTCTCCATGTATAAAACTTTCAGGAACATCTATATACCTAGCATACACGCCCTGGACGGGCAGAATACATATCTACTGAAAGTAGTTACTTATAAGTCGCATACACATGTATCTTTACACCAGATATCGAAAATGGAAGGCTCATCGACAATAACTTGACGCTCATTGGCTCGATCTGGGATGTGCCGCGTGGGTTCCAGGTCCAGCCCACAGCCTCTCACTGAGTGTTTGGTGGGGGTGGCTGCTTATGAAATTTCGATCTAATCGTACGATTCAAGGTTGCGGTGCCAGAATCACATGCCCGCTGATCAGAGAGTCGGGCTGGTAGCCAATGGGCGTCCTCGGTGGCGGGGCGGTGAGGTTCAAAGTGGCGCCACTTGCCTTTCGCCCAGGTGTCAGTGCCCCCTGTAAGCCAAACTTTCTGTCGGGGTGGATTTCAGGGTCAATCTCGCAGATTAGGCTGCTCATGAACGACTTCGCCAACCCATATATTATCTCACTGCCGTCTGCTTGCCCTGACGCATCCCCACCCGGCCTGCTTCGAGAATAAGCGTGATTTCGACGGACCCGACAAGAGAACCAAGTCGGTGCCCTCGGGACCATTTCGCCCGCGAGCAATTGGATCGATCGCATGAGAGAAACCCGCTCGTCTCGAGTATCAGGAACGAACCCGATGACTTGCTGTCCCGCATGTTAGAACTTTTTGCCTTGCTCAAAATTCCAACAACCTGCCTCCCCGTACAGCCGAACGCGAGTTCTCGTCTGATCATCCGTCGTTGTTCACGCAGCCAAAGTCGCCAAGCTTGACCCTCCCCGCCCCTGATCGACGTCTGGAGACCACAACACCCCCTTTCCCCGACCACTATGGTGACAGAATCTACCGCCGACTATCGCGCAGAGCGCCGCGAAAAATTTCACGAAGCCGAAGTTGTAATTGTTGGTGCTGGTGTTTTCGGCTGCGCAATTGCTTTTTCATTGGCAAACCAGGGGCGTTCTGTCCTACTACTCGAGAGATGGATGCACGAGCCTGATCGTATTGTTGGTGAGCTGATGCAGCCTGGTGGCATTGCAGCCCTCAAGAAATTGGGCTTGGGTCATTGCTTAGAGAACATCGACGCCATCCCCTGCTACGGATACTGTGTCAACTACCACGGCCAACCGGTGCTCATTCCATACCCAACATTGGACGAAGATGGCCAGGTAGATCACCAATGGTCCGGTGCTGGAAAGGAAGGAAAGAGGCCCGTTGGCCGGGGATTTCACCATGGAAAGTTCATCATGCAGCTTCGAAAGTCCTGCTTGGCACATAAGAACATCACAGTCGTTGAGACGGAAGTCGTCAACGTTGTGCGTGGTGACTACCAAGACCAGATCCTGGGTGTGGAAACAAGGACGGTAGACAAAGCGACTGGCGAGAAGCGTGCCGACTGCTTCTTTGGCCAGCTCACTATTGTTGCTGATGGGTATGCTTCCAAATTCCGAAAGCAAGTAATCGACACTACTCCCGTCGTGAAGAGTAAATTCTACGCCCTCGAGCTTATTGATTGCCAGATGCCCCATCCAGGGCACGCCATGGTGATTATTGGAAACACCTTCCCAGTTCTCCTCTACCAGATTGGCACGCACGAGACCCGAATTTTAATGGATGTTCCTACGGAATTGCCCGAGGCAAGCCCATCGGCTGGAGGTGTCCGAGGTTACATTCAAAACTGCGTTCTACCCGCGCTTCCAGACGCCATTCGCCCATCAGTCGAGAAGGCATTGGAGGATGGCAAGATTCCTCGCAGCATGCCAAACAGTTGGCTCCCGCCTTCCAAGCAATCCACAAACGGTCTCATTCTACTCGGTGACGCTATGAACATGCGTCACCCTCTAACGGGCTCGGGTATGACTGTTGCGCTTAACGATTGTCTCATTCTCTCCGAACTCCTCCACCCCGACAAAATCCCCAGCTTTGAAGACTCCCGAGCGATTAAGAATGCCATGAACACTCTCTACTGGCGCCGCAAGAGCCTGACGGGAATCCTCAACGTGTTGGCTCAGGCTCTCTACGCTCTCTTCGCCGCAAACGATCGCCAATTACGCGCCCTTCAGCTGGGTTGCTTTGGTTATTTTCAGCGCGGCATGACTGATGGTCCCTCTGGCCTCCTCGGTGCTGTCATCCACCGTCCCATCGTTCTCTTTCACCACTTCTTCTCGGTCGCCTTTTTGGCCATCTGGCTGAATGCATGTGCCGTTATCGGCGGACCCTTGGGCCTGTGGAAGCTCCCGTTGGCTTTCATTGACGCGATTCTGATCCTATGGAAGGCTTGCATCGTGTTTCTGCCCGTAATGTGGCGCGAAGGTTTCCAGTGAAAGCGTCATCTGTATATCCTTCAGGCCTTTCCTGTCCCTCTTCAGTCACTTCCTCTTCAAATCCCACACTCTCCCACCCATATTTCTATTTCTATTCTGGGCTTTGGTGTTTGAGGCGCCCTGCGTGGGAAAATATGTTCCATTTAATGGAGCGGCTGTTGTTCTTCATATACTTTTTTAGTTTGACGTTGGCATGGTGGGAGATCAAAATACTAAACCATACAATAAAGCAGATGGTTCTGAAGTGAAGAGAAGGTTCGAGGAAGCCGTTTCCTATCCATCTTACCCCCACCCAAAGGAGAGACACTCGGCCACGACCGTCATTATCACATATCTCTCTTCGAAATCTACCAGAAAAGACTTTCCCTCATGTCACCTCTATTGTTTCTCGCTTCTTGGATTTAAAATAGATTTCTTCACGGCTCAGAAGCAAAAAAAAGAAAAAGTTGAAACAAGAAAAGAGACATCCTTGACATACTTATGGATAAACAACATGGAGAGATCAATGTATTTCTATTGTGTTTTTCCACATTTTCATCAGTTTTAATCCCTAATGTCAAGCAGAGAGTGCAATGATCCCTGACTAGCAGGAATTTGCCAGCTATGAAGAAACGCCGCATGCATGATGCCCGGGAAAAAGGCTTTTTTTATTGTTTTGTCATGGTAGCCACCTGTATCTAGCATGTCTATAAAACTTTGCCTTTTGACAAAGGTCTGAATACACCAGACTGTTCCATCTTAACCTTGTTACGCCGTGCAGAGTGCTTGTAGAAATAGGGAGGAAACGAAAATGCGTTGCAAAGACACATCAAACTAGGCGAGAATGTATGCGATAGTTTGCTAGTGCTCTGCCTGCAAAGCTTTGCCTTGTTAGGGAAGCCACTTACGAGTATTCTCATGTGGTCTAGGTCAGCCGTCTTCTATACACGCCCATCATCCAGCTAGCACGCAAGACTGCCAGGCCAATGGCCATCTTGATGCTGTCCTGAATGACATTGAGCTTGCTGCCACCGACCTCATGCCACTCAATAGGGACTTCTGCAACCTTGATACCAGCACTGCTGCCAATGACTGTGCCATCAGAGCTATGAATGGGAATGGAGGGGGCAGACTCGGCAAGCATGAGCATCTCGATGTCGAAGATCCAACCCTCCGTGTGCATGTACGGCACGATGTGGGGAAGGGAAGCGCGGGTGAAGAGCTTGAAGCCGCACTGCGTATCACGAATACGGGATGTGGCAGGTGGTGTTAGGATCATGAGAACGAGGTGAAAGGAGCGCATCAGGAAGTTACGCAGGGCAGAGCGCTTAGGACAAAGAAGTCAGAAAGTCCATGGGTTTGGTTTGAAAGAAATGGGTTGGTCTCACCTTAACAACTGCTTCACTGCCGACGAGATGGGCCCGGCTTCCAATTGCAACACCGCGGTGGGCGCCATCCACGACCTCCTCGCAGCCCTCAATCAGCTTGGCAACATCGCTGAACTTTGAGGCGCCGTCCGCGTCAGCAAAGAGCACATATTCTCCCCTGACATGTCGCAGACCGTGGGTGACACCGCCTCCCTTGCCTCTGTTTCGTTCCAGCGAGACGACTCTCAGCACGTCGTGAAGCTTGTTTTCGCGGGAGAATTCAAGAGCAACATCGACCGTCCTGTCGGTACTGCCATCGTTCACAACGATAATTTCGTATCCAGTGGCCTTCCCATCCTGCGCGTGGCGAGCAGCATGGCGCTTGTTGGTCTTACCAGCAGCACCTTTACCACTGCCAGTCCGTCCGATGTTCTCGTCGAGCCATGCAACAGCTTCCTCGAGCGTTGGGAGAATACGGTCCTCCTCGTTGTACGCAGGGAAGACGACGCTCAGCCGCACCTCAGCGGGCTCAATGGATCCAATGTCAGGTATCGGGGAAGTGTCGTCCTCAGCGGCCTCGGAGGCTTGGCGCTCTGCCAGCCAGCGGTCGTACCAGCACGGGAGCTCACGTGGGGTCGAGGGCTTGCGGGAGGTGGACTGGCTGGTGATGTATTTCTTCTCCGAGGAGAGCACGGCTCGCGGCTTGGGCGCGACGATGTGGAGGAAGATGAAGAACTATTAATGTTAGGCTCGCCACCTCGTTGTCGCCCTCTGATGGGGAGGCGTCGAATCTGCATGGCGAAACTTACCAGCGTCTGCGCAACCAGTGCAACTACAGCGACGCCAGCGAACTGAATGTGCACCGGGACCGAGTTGATCTGCTCCATCAAGAACTCGAGCTTGGACTCGAGGATGTCCAGTACAGGCATGGCTTCGGAATGCGGGCGGCTACTGAGGCCGCGTGGTTGTAATGAGGGAGTTCTATATCAAAAAGCACATGCCGAAGGTGAAAGGAAGGGAAGGCTACGTGGTGTGAGAGAAAAGCCAGCGGGAAGAATAGAAGTTGAGGGTGGTGAAACGGTGACGTTGCGCAATTGCGTAGGTGCATTACTTGTTGGAGACAGTTTGCAGCTGTCGCTGCTTAGCCTTCCAGGGGGTCCAAGCGTGGATGCCGTGGTTTAGCGCGTCCGAGGCGTAGTTCCAGGTGCCGTTAGGTGACATCACGCCCCCAGTCCCCTGGCTCCAGGGGCCCTGACCCATCAATTGATCTCCAGGGCTCTGTTAGGCCCACTAGACCCGTCCATTTGATAGATCTGAATTGATGGGTGTGTAAAAGCACCACTGTCGATTCACATAAAGCGACTCAAGTCTCAGATGATACTGCAGGTAATAGTTCTCGGGAATATCGCTATTACCATGTTGAAGTTGATACTGCCATGCTTACAGAAGATATAATTCGGAATGGGTTTGTGGCTTCTTAGCCAGGTGATTATCGTAGAGCGCCGTTCATTTCTAGTGTCCTATCCCTAGAATACTGCTCATGTCCCATGTTTGCCACCCAGATGGATCTTAGCTTTGACTTCGATATTATTTAATTGAGGGTGAAAGTCAAGAGTAAAGAAGTTCCTTTGTAGTTGGCCTTGCATCGATTAGTTGTTCATACCAGGAAGCAATGGTCGTGGGACAATGTTGGTGGCTGAGGCGTGCCATGTTTTGTGCCATGCACTTGCATCTTACCGCAGGGGCTTTGATATATCTGACGAGCCAGTGAAAGATGCTACTAAGGAGTACAAAACGACAGGTCAAGGTTGATATAAATAACGTTCTTTGAGCCATCTCGGCGAGGCCAAGGGGGTGGGGGTCTTAACAGGGGTGCTGAAACTCTGAAGATATCTAAGACCGCGGGGTAGAGGGGCAGAGAATGTCTCGATCTGCTCAATTGAACCTTTTGATTGGTCGAGGATGGATGAGCTCGGCACATGTCGTGTCGCGGTTCTTAATCTTGTCTAAATCACTTGGATTTTTCGCTGAGCAGAAACCTACCTAGTACCAGATATTTGGCTCGATGTGAGAATCAGAACACCACATCTTGCCCTGCCAGGACAGTCTTCACATTTGGCATGGGAATCCCGCTACGTACGAGCCTCAACAGTGCTCCTAGAAGTAGCACCTGGTGATACCACAAGAGGTCCGAAGGTAACCAATCGTTGGATTACAGGCCTGGATTGGCGCAATTTTGGCTACGAATGGGGCTGTTTCAAAAATCATTCTCGATCATCAATATATCCATCATAACATCATATGGCGTCTAATAATGCCACCATAACCCTGCTGTTTACATAAATGGAAGATAACAGGGAAGAACAACAGAACAGAGTCTCCATGTATATGTACTCATCAAGTAACCAGCCACCCAAATGACACCGAAATTCCAAGATTGGACAGGTCGTTAGAAGATCAAAACCAGAGATTGAAAGAATTGGCAGAAAAGGCAAAAACAAACCAAGCCCAAAACATTTCAAAACCCAAACCAAATCTATCTAGTAGCGCCACATAGGCTGCGTATACAAGCAAGTTAAAGCATGGATCCTTTCCATCAATGCCCCCGCCATTCCCGTGCGCTTTCTCTATCGTCGATGCTTCTTCAGTAGCTTTCCGCCGCTTTTGCTGAATCTTTTCGTCTTGTGTTTCGGTGAATCACCAGAATCAAAGTCTGCAGCTCGCTCAGGAAATGTATTGACGATCTCGACCTTGCCATCGAGGTGCTTGCCTCGATTTTGATCATCTTCCCAAGGCGCAACCATATGCAATGGCAACGACGGAGGAGCCATGACCGTACTTTGGATATTGGGTTGGCTCTTTGTTGGTTCTATAGCCGGCACGTTCGGTTCGTGGTTGGAAGCTGAGGAGTTGCCGTTTGGCATGGTGGTATGACTATCCAGATAATCGTCCCTCACAGTGGTTGCGAGGGCCAAAGGAGATGAAGGGTTTGATGTGGGCATCGGCCTTGTGGAGTCCAGCGTGAGTCCTGGGAGGATTGGGGCCGAGTTGTGGCGAAAAGACTTGGTATTACGCACAGTCGTAGCATCAGGCTGGGTTGGGCTTGTTGCCATATCATTTCCAGGACTTGGTCCGGGGGTACTGTATGATTGAGTTGGCACTAAGGAGGGTGTTGGAGTAGTATGAGAAAAGCCTCTCATAGAGGGGGGAGGTCTCGAGTCTCGGGAGGAGGTCGACTTTCCATGTGCCTTTTGGGAGGTGGAATTGGATACAGCACGTCTGTCAAGGGATGCATCAGAAGTCCGCCTGGAACGGCTGGCAGGATGAAGACGATGGGGTGAGTCTTTGGGTCCATTCGATTGGGGTACGGATTCCCTTTGAGGCTTCCTCATTTCGAGTTCATCCTGGGAGCTGGTCTCGTCGCTAGTGCTCTCCGCGTGCCACTGCTCTTTGAAAGGAGCGGGCTTTGCATAAGCGTTACTTGGGGCAGAATATATGACATCGCGGTTGCCATCCGAGTAAGGCGAGACACCAGAGTAGCTGTACGACTTGGGCATTCTTGCCCTGAGGCTCATTGGGCTTCCTGGAAATGAGACATATGATAGCGAGCTTCCAACGCGGGGAACAGTGGCCGAGGGCAGGCTCACTTGGGAGGAACCTGATGCCATTGCGCTACGTCTTTGGTTATGCTCAATGATCCTGGCTCGATCGGCAGCCTCTCTCCATCTTGGGGGCGCACTGGCAAACGCATCTGTGGCTGCGTGGGTAGGGACATGGCGATATGGTGTCGTCTCCTCCTCTTTCTTCTTCTGCTCAGCTAACTTGGCATTTTGGTCCTTGGCGTCCTTCCGGGTTTTTCGGATTGTGGAGAAGATAGACATTGTGAAGATGTTTGTGGCCCAGCAGAGATCAATGCGTATGATCAAAGGTGGATATGCAGCTTGCAGCTCATGCGAACGATGTGTAAATTGATTCAAGCAGATAAGACAGGGCTGTTGGCGAAACTGGCTCTGTAAAATGGGCCTATTCTCTTGATCACGCAATCAGATGTCCTCAGTTGTGATCCAGGGACTGGTTGTCGACGGCGCAAGGTCGATATCATGGACTATTTTGTGATGCTCATGGTGGGTGACGAAATTGGCGGTGGCTAAATTCTAGGAGAAGAGCACTGAGAAGTGAGAACGGCTGATAGAGAGGACAGGTATTGATGACAGCCCGGACAAATAGTACAGCGAAACGGCAAGGGCCTTGGCGTAGAAGTGGGCGAAGGCGAGAGCAGCTGGAGACCAGGATATATCTGATTTAGCCGCCGGTTTACAGCGGCAAGGGTGGCGCGATACTGTGCTGGACGTCTAGATTACGACGACAAGCAATAAAGCTCCCGAAATGTAACTATATTCGTGAGGATTGAGAAGCGGCTGAAATATGGAGACCGTGTTGAATGGTCGGCTGGAGTGTAAGTCTGGGCTGATGACCTAGAGATCCTAAGAGATTGTTGTTGCCAAATGGGGGATGGAAATGGCGACAAGGCGTGGTGTGTGAAATTGGAGGAATTAAGAAAGGAGAAGACTCAGTTGTACAGATTGAGGACGCAGAAAACAACGAAGACGCGCTGGCGTGAATATATGCTCCACGAGGACTACAGAGCAGACCAGGGGAAGAGAAGGTGGAAAGAGGGGGACTGGGTTCATCCCTCTTGCCGCTCCCTGGTCCAGTGATGGGGGGAAACGGGGTTCATGGTTTATTTATCTGGACACAGATAGCCTACTAGTAAGGTACTTTATCAAAATGAGTTTCGACAAGCGAGGGGGAGCCAACGTCGACATGTCCCAGTTGCTTGGCGGAGATGGATGGAGAAGATACGAGGCGGGCGCCGACGCAGCGTGCTCGATGCAGCCAGGACTCAGGAACCTACTGCACGACCAATGCAATGCCGAGCCCATAATATCATTTTACGATAGATGGGATGGGTGTTATCATGGGTGGCCCATGGCATGGATGGGCTATGGAACAGGGTGCAAGGGAGAAGGAAGATCCATGGATGGCAACCTAAAAGCTCGTTCAATGCTATCGGTTCAAGCCGTTAGTTGAGGCGTTCCAACGGCCAGCGCTCGCCACAGCGGCCATGTTGCCTGGCTGGCAGCGTCTAGTGGGTGGATAGGCTCTTTGTGTAGGGGGGCTAGGGGGTTCGGGGCCTCCACCCGGGCTGCACGCTACTGCAGTCAGTGTTGTCTGCAGGCTGCAGCCACGGTCAACGGCGCGCGCAGCCCATTATCTTACCTCCTTCCCATGAGTATTGGAACCTTTGGTCTGGTAGATTGCTGCTAGGAACATCAACCGGAGTACTGGGCCCGCGTGTGTTTTTACCTGCAAATCGTTTCTTTGTCATAGTGCAAAACATCCATTACGTTACAATGTAACCCCGGCCTGCTGTCTGTTTGGATGAACCTTCTTCTCTGCTTTGCTGACTGCCTTCTTCCTGCTTCTCGATGAGGGAAAATAACGACCCCCATGTGTTTCTCTGTTGGCATTGCGACGCACGCCTCGGCGCATTGCGGACAAAAAGTCTGGCCACCTCAATGCTGTCAGCTCGTTTATAATGTCAGATCATATATGATTGGGGTGGTGTTTGCTTCATCGGCTTGTCGCTCTCCAGCTGTGGCGTCGATATCAAACAATCTCTTATGTTAATGGTAAGTTATATGCAGCAGTAGGTATACCAATATGGTCCATTACCTGGAAGCCCAGCAAATACGGACTCCATGCCTAGTACAGCAGAAGCTGCTTAATCAATAAGATGCAGACCTTCCGCCTGGACCCTCCTTAGCCTGCATTACAGGGGTTCTTGATCCAGTAGCGGAGGACACTACCATCTCAGCCCATGTATGCTTCTTTGTTTAGCTGTCCGAACCGTTGCTGACCCTCTTCAGCTCGCTCTGCCCATGTGTGCTTGCTGCTTGAGCCAACCATCTCGGAGGATTGCTCGAACATCCCTGCGCCGCTATCTTCGGGACGTTGGCCCATTCCGTGCCACCGAGAGATCCGGCGGTGGTCTTGGGTTTGGTGTATCGTGCGAATTCCCCAAGATGGTGTTCTCGGGCACACTAATCTTCACCTGGCTTTCGCAGCTGGATGATTGATATCTTTCTCAGCTCTCGTTGTCATGGACACTAATCTCTTCGCTGCACTCCAGCATACACGAATATACCAAATGAAAGCAGGATTCAATTGTCAACCGATATTACGCCTCAACACGTCACCGCCTGGAAAATGCAAACGGATCCGCCGTCTGATTGGCTTCCCAGGCGCCTGCTCCCTGGACGAGCTGAATATATATGAGGTTTCATGGCAGGTAGACATCAAGCCTTGACTGCAAGGCCTGCCTTCTGGCTTGTGATCATAATCCAATACAAGCAGGGCCCAGAACAAGGCCGATTTATGTTGAGCCGTGCTTGGCATCCAGCCGCCGCGCTGAATGGAGCGTGCGTGTGTGCGATGGCATGCACATCCTGCACAGTCGGGCATTATTATTTCTCCCGTTTTCGCCAAGAAGCGCTCCCTCATCGATCATTAGACTACATCTCGGGATCCGGGAGCTTGACGATCTTGGGAAAGACGTTAGTGGCAGACGATGGGCCGCTGCACTAGCCGAACTCTCTTGACCATGCCTTGGCTATGCTTGATATAGATTAAAGCCCCATACAATACCCGTGGGATCGGACCCTTGTCTCGGGACCCCAAGGCCGAGACGAACCCAGATAAAGCGGGTGTTGCGAAAATTATTCTGTGTGGATAATCCCCAGGGTGGATGGGAGTATTTGCAGAACACTCGCGGCTCGTGATGTATGAATGTTGTGGTTACGTTACGTCTATTTATCCAGGCAGGCCAAGGTAGGTAGTTCGAGGTGAATTATGTAACATTGGTGTGGCAGACCAGCGAGGATTTTTTTTCAACTTGTTAGGCCACGTGGGGGTTAGTACACTAGCGGTGATCTGGTATCGAAGTTATGTAGAAACCTGCGGCCGGTTGATGATTAAGAGTCCAAAACCCCTGGGGAACCGAACTCTTTCCACTCCTTGAGAGTTCGAGAAAGACGGGAAAGAAGAACATTGGTCGTTGCAGGGGCATGATCTAGGCTAACTGGCAGAACCTTGCACCCAATGCTAGACCTTACGGACATCTCTCCAGCCCAACATGCACGATGCCATGCGCCTAATGCGGTTGGACCCAACACGGAGGGGAAGCACTCTGTCCTACAGGGCCATCGAAGTCCATCACCCACTCGCATGGGCGGAATGGGAATGGTAAGTTGGGCATCTGTACCGTAATAGATCACCCCATGGGAGCGTACCCAAACAGGTATCCAATCAGAAACAGGGCCCAATCTCATGACATCAACTGGGCGGAGAGGGACAGACAACAAGCGCATTTGGGGCAACATGTTGGTTCCGAGACACCGGCATTCGGAGATGGCGTAATAGAGTCGCGGCAGATGATAACACACACCAAAGGTTTTCTATGTCTTAACCGTCGTGTCGAGGTGTTGAGGTACTTGCCCCTTAAAAGCACGTGACCCTGACGTGATGGGGCCGGTGGCGTTTTGAGGCAACTGATAAGGGTCCCACGGCTAAACAGCGCACGAAGGGGAGTAAGGCGCCCCCCAACCTTCCTGCCTACCAGGATTACCAAGAAAAACAGACCCTCCAGCCACATCTAGTCCCTGGCTCCACTGCCGTCTTGGTCGGCACCCAGGAGGAAAAAATAGAAGCCCAACTGCACCTTCGTGCTGCCGTCCGGACTGCCTAAACCCAAAAGCGACCCAGTCACGCGCATCTGCCCGCTACTCTTGTCACATTCTGCCCGCCGGCTGCCACCATCGGCGGTAGACTTGGCTCCTTCATTGCTTCGGATCTAACTCTAGCATTGCCTCAGCCCCGCGCGCTCGCTTCACTTTATGCTGCACCGTCCTTCCTGGTGGCAATCGCGTGTTCGGCCTTCGCTTCTAGAGTCCCTGCTCTGGTACCTGGAGCCTCTGCTGCGCACAGGCCACTGCCCCTCCGCCTGCTAGCTGGCCTTCGCAAGCCAGCCTTTCGTTGGTCCGATCCCATCCGACACCACACACGTCGTCAATCCAGCCCGAGCAACAACCTTGACTGCACCACGCGCTGCCGTCTCTCCAGCTCCCGACCCCCCTCACGTACCCTGCACAACTTGTATGGCGCACTGAAGCGCATCGCAACTACGTCGCAGCAGTGCTCGTAGCCCGTCGTGTGCTGTTTTTCTGCTTTGGAACTACTCGCAAAAGCTCGCGCGTCCCCTCACCCAGGGCGCAACAAGGACGACGTCGTGGCGGCGCTCACCATCCTCAGCCACAACGAACCAGCTTCCGAACTTTCTCTCCAACAGCATCTCGACATCACCCCGAGCCTGGTCACATACAACTCCTACGCCACGGAGGGCGGCGACTCCGAGCCATTGATGATGGCACAGCCGGTGCCTCATCAGGCCACGGACAAGAAGCGCGTAAAAGTGTACGAGCTTAGGGACAACGACTGGTTCGATCGCGGTACCGGTTTCTGCACCGCGACCTTTGCAACTGTGCGTCCTGCCATTACTTCACCCGTGCTTCTGCCCAGAATTTCCCTGCTCCCTTTCCTTGATGCATCCCCAGCCAACTCTGGTCGCGTGACTGACATTTTATTTTCTGTTCGCAAAATAGACCGAAGATGGCCGCAAAGACCCCCGAGTGATTGTCGAGTCTGAAGACCAACCCGACCGACTTCTTCTAGAAACGAAGATTCAAAAGGAAGATGGCTTTCAGAAGCAGCAAGGCAAGCCTAGCCTATCCTGGTATCAGCACCCATCGGACATATACTGACATGCCTTTCTTAGACACTCTCATTGTATGGCAAGAGCCTCGCACCGGTGTCGACATGGCCCTCAGCTTCCAGGAAGCTGAGGGTTGCGCGATCATTTGGTTTGTTTTGTCGCGCCCCTACTCGTGATTGCTGGATCGCTAACATCAACCTAGGCGGTTCGTCAGCAGTATTCAACAAACCTTCCACAACGCGATGGGCGGGGCCGGTACGTTGCCTATCCCGTTAGAAATGAATTAACGCGACCGGCTGACAAGAATGAATCTAGGAGAGGGCTTATCAGACGACCTCGCGATTGAGGTTCCTCCCACGATCAACCTTCCAAAGGCTGAGTTGGGCAACCTTCCGGAAATCGAGTCAAGCATGCGCATCATGAGCTCTACAGCCAACGGACGCGACGCTCTCTCCAAATCGATCATGGCTGATGACTATATCAGCAAATTGATCCCTCTGGTAGAAATGGCCGAGGATTTGGAGAGTTTGTCAGATCTTCACCGACTTTGCAACATCATGAAGACAATTATCCTTCTCAACGATACATCGATTATTGAGCATGCAGTATCCGATGAATGCGTCCTTGGTGTCGTGGGCGCCTTGGAATATGACCCGGATTTCCCAAGCCATAAGGCCAACCATCGACACTGGCTTGACAACAAGGGTCGTTACAAGGAGGTGGTTCCCATCGAGGACGAGCAAACGCGCCGCAAGATCCACCAAACCTATCGCCTGCAGTATCTGAAGGATGTCGTGCTTGCGCGAATACTCGACGACCCTACATTCTCGGTGCTCAACTCTTTGATTTTCTTCAACCAGGTTGACATCGTTCAGCATCTACAGTCTAATTCAAGCTTTCTTGCTGATTTGTTCGCCATCTTTGCGTCTCCAGTTCGCAACCAGAAGAAGCGCAAGGAGGCGGTGCTGTTTATTCAACAATGCTGTGGTATTGCCAAGAACATTCAACCACCTGCCCGTCAGACGCTTTACAACAACTTTCTCTCCCACGGACTACTCCCTGTGATCAACTTCGGCCTCAAGCATAACGATGTAGAGGTACGAGTAGGAGCAACAGACATCCTGGTTTCGATAATCGACCACGACCCTCAGATGATTCGGAACACTATTTATCGACAAATGCATGAGAACAAACCGCAATTGACGGATTCTCTAATCGAGCTTCTACTTGTTGAAGTCGATCTAGGAGTGAAGTCTCAAATCTCAGAGGCTATCAAAGTCTTGCTGGATCTGGGACCGCCAAACCATCCTGGCCCGGAGAATTTCCCCAAGGTCAATGGAGAGATGAATGGGAGGCCCAGGCCCCAGACCGCCATGGACCCTCAGCAGGAGGTGTTCCTGACACGGTTTTACGAGCGATCTGCACCCAGTCTTTTCAAGCCGTTACTTGATCTGGAACACCGAACTGATATGAATTTTTCCCCTCAGCAAGCGTCCATGTTCAGCTATCTTATAGAGATCATGTGTTTCTTGGTTCGGCAGCATCATCGATTCAGCAGATATTTTCTTTTGGCCAACAACATTACAGAGCGAGTTGGTCAGCTTCTCAATTCTTCAGAGAAGTTTCTTCAATTAGGTATGCGCTCATTTGCCGACACACATAAGCCCAATATCCTAACAATCCTATCTTAGTTGCAATTCGTTTCTTCAGATCCCTGATCGGAATGCAAGAGGAATTTCTGATCAAGCACTTGACTGAAAAGGCAGTACTTGGTCCACTTCTTGATGTGCTGATATCCGCCGTGTCACGAGATAACTTGCTCAGCTCCGCCTCGTTAGAACTCTTCGAGTATATCAAAAAGGAGAACGTCAAAGACTTGGTGAAGTACCTTGTGTCGAATTATAGGGAGAAGTTACTTGGCCTGGGCCACATGTCAACTTTCCGCGATCTCCTACTTCGGTACGACCAAACACAAGGATACACTGTTAACATAGACTGCTTTTTGGAAGCTGAGGAAGATGTGGGTAGGAGGCCACCTCCAACACCCACAAACCGAATGATGGAGCACATCACCATGGATCCGGCCGAGGAGGAGTACTGGAGCACGACATCCGACCCTGAAGACGAAGAGGATCACAGTCAAGAGAGGGCAGGCAAGTCCACAGCCAATGGCTCTTCGACCCCCCTCAAACCTTTGGTGGACTATGCCTCGGATGAAGAGGCAGACGAACAAGCCGAAGGAACAGCTGAGAAGGAAAAGGAAGGCGACGACGCAAGCAGCACCAGCTCTGGCAACGATTCGACACTCTCGGCAACCGGGCCTCCTGAACGTATCGCTGAGAAGCGACGACGTGAAGAAGCCGACGACGACGAGATTGGCAAATTAATGCAGAACAAGAGACGGAACAGCAGCTCGTCAGCCTCCAATACTTCCGTTTCATCCAGCGTGTCACGAAGACGTAAATCCTTCACCGGCGTTTCGGGTAACAACGCCCCAAAGATTTCTATCAGTCTGTCTCCTGCACTCAGGACAGGTGGAGGTGCAAGGTCAGATGAGGATTCTTGATCTTTTATGGTATCTTGTGTGTGGAGCTACGCAGCACCTTTTGCCGCAAAGATTTGATGATTGCTTCTCTTCATGATATCTCGTTTTATAATACATTTTCGACTCTTATTTGGCGAAGGCGCAAGGTGGAAAATTGTGGAATCGTTTGCTATATTATTCAAGGCTGTTTGAACTTTTGTACCGAGGTCTCAAGCAGAGCAGGGGCAGGCATAGGACCTCCAAGGACGGGCAAGAGTTAACCAATACGAAGATGACAAGTACTGGTCTCTCGTATCTGGGTGAACTCGTGATAACTGCCTCGTCTTACTGGGAGAATGGAAGGAACCGAGGTCGGAGGGCGTTAATTCTCTGTCGCCCCGGGGGAGAGATTGATGGTTTGTTATTCTCTCTTGCCCGGGACGGAAGCAGAGAGGGATGTTTTGACACATATATACCTAGGGCCATGATGGAATGGTCCGTTCTCCAGACTGGCAGGGAACATAGGTTACTACTGTATTACTTTCGGTGGAGGAATCAGGGAGAATGAACAGGGGATATGCCCAGTGTGTCCCGGAGTATATACCCCCATTTTGAGGTTGCTCTTCGCGTCGCCAAGAGTGAGCGAGTGTACGACAGATTGGTTTCGCCAAGTAAGGAAGTGTGCAAGGGACCTAGACTTGCCATGACTGGACCAAGAAAAAAAAACAGAGATGGGGACTCGACTTGATATATAGGAAGCGAGGGTATAAAAGAACGGGAGCCCCGAGGTTTTCTCCTATATCTTAGCCCTCCTTGTAATTCAGCTTCTTATCTAGTAATTGCATCAATGTCATCCGTAACCACGTGTTAAACCTCTTCAAGAAAGCGTTGGAAGAGAGAGAGAGAGAGAGCATGGTTCATATTATCCCCTTTTGAGTTATATTCATTAGCTAAAATCTGCCGTCATGTCTTCTTAAATTGTCGTGACCACTCCTCGTACGTCTCAATCATCTCCCGCGTGATGTTGCGAGGCGTTCTCTCCACAGCGGCTACCAGATCCGCCATCTGAATCTCCAGCTTCTCGGTGCCGGTCTCGTCCTCGTCGTACCTATCCAGCACTGCCAGGCCTGCCTCGTTGCATATCGCCTTGATCTCGGCACCCGAGTAGCCGTCGGCCTTGGTGGCAAGGGCCGGGACATCAACATCGGAGGCGAGGGCGAGGCCCTTCAAGTGCACATTGAACACGGCCTCGCGGGCGGCCTGATCGGGGGTCCGACGTAGAGTACCTGGTCGAAGCGCCCCGGGCGCATGAGCGCGGGGTCGATGGCGGACGGCCGGTTGGTGGCGGCGAGGACGAGGACGCCGGTCAGGGACTCGAAGCCGTCCATCTCGGTGAGGAGGGTGGTGAGCATGTTGACGGAGCCGTTGCTCCTCGACGACGACGCGGAGGCTCCTCCTCCTCCGGTGCCGCTGCGCTGGCCGCCGATGGAGTCGATCTCGTCGAAGAAGATGATGGAGGGCGAGGCGGCGCGGGCGCGCTCGAAGAGGGTGCGGACGGCGCGCTCGGATTCGCCCACGTACATGTTGAGCAGCTCGGCGCCCTTGACTGCGAAGAAGTTGAAGGAGGATTCCGTGGCCATGGCTTGGGCTGATAGGGTCTTGGAGCACCCGGGAGGGCCGTACAGGAGGAGGCCTTTGGGTGGATGGCGGAGAACATGCCGGCTCGCGGGATTGGTGTTCTTGTTGGGAGGTAAGGTCAGAGGGGTTGAAGCAGAGATGTGGGATAGATAGCTTACCTTGGTGTTCTTGATCATGCGGGTTAGGACCTTCTTGAGATTCTCCTGACCACCAACATCTTGCCAGTGGATCGTGGGAGGCTTGAGGTTGATATCATGCATGGCTGTCGGGCGCGTGATGCGTAGAGCCTGTTCCATGTCGTCGCGTGTGAGGTACTGCGGCTCGGAATTCTCAGGGTCAACACCGGCATCGTCAAGTCGGTTGCCAAGAATCTTCTTTGCATTGAGGACGAGGTTGGCCAGGTCGTCTCCGTTGTACGCGTGTGTCTTCTGAGCCAGGTTGGATAGAGATGACTCCTTTTCTTCGGGGCGGATAGGAGGGTCGAAGAAATTTAGAATCTCCAGTCGCTCTGTAGCTCTCGGGATAGGGAGAGCAATGTTCTCTCGGAAACGACTCCTCTTCTGCAGCTTTGGCGGGACGTCGGTCATATAGTCGAGACACGAAGCAATGACCACTACCCGAGGGAGCGCATTCTGTGCCTTGGCGGTAGCCGAAAGGGTATCCAGTTCCTCGGCGATTGCCTCAACGACGGCCTCCCTGTTTTGCCGGTCCTTTGAAATGAGTTCCTCGAGGGCATCTATCAGCACAATACTTGGCTGCTGCGCCTGGGCCTGCTTGAAAGTATCCTTGATGGAAACCAACTTGTCCGAAGGCTTGATCCAATGAACTTTCCCCCAGTTGGTGTCGGCGATGCGCTGCATGATGAAGGTCTTGCCTGTGCCGTGGCCACCGTGAATGACGAAGGCACTGGATTCGCGCTCATCCTTCACCCAGAACGGACGTCCAAATCCCTTCAGGAAGGCATTGATAACCTTGACTTGTCTCGCCAGACCTGGGACTTGGCTGACGACCAGATCGCCTGCGGGTTCGGTAGCGAGAGCAGCTGCGCCCGTGTCTTCCGAATCTCCAGGTGCGAGAGAAGCCGCACATTACTGCTGCTGAGAACGAACTTACCCAGGTTTTCTTTCTGCGAGTTCACAGATAGAACCTTAAACGACCGGCGTAGCTTGTTGATGGTGACTCCCTCCAGCACCATGCCAGGGAAAATGAACTCGGCACGGTCTGGAGCCTAGTCAGCTTCATGGAATTTCCGAAAGAAAGGAAAATAAATCTGAGCAGCAATTGGCTTACCTAGCGAAATACTGATCGAAAACTCCCAACCAGGGGGTGGTAGGCCTCGGAACCATCATCCTGTCCTGGATCACCTGCCTCCTGCACAACAACCTCCTCGATGACTGGCGTTGCAGTGTCACTAGCTAGAGATATGCGAACTTGGTCTCCAATCTTGAAGCCGGTAGCATCCTGGAACGCCCGAGTCATCATTACAACATTCGGACTGAGATTCTTCTCTGGCAGTACCCAGAGAGCAGCCTCTCGTCTAAGAGGCTCCTCCGTCTCTAACCGCTCAACAATACATAGTTTCCCATTGTCCAGGTTCCCCGTGAGCGAGATGAGCGAGTCCTTGCTCACATAGATGCGGGCTGCGCCGAGAAGACTGGCTTTCTCGAGACTTGTGTTGGAGAGCGGACGCACCTTGGCGTCGATGGACTTCTTGACCATTGCTTCCCGTCCCCGGCTAACCCTACGGCGGAAAGTTAGAGAAATGATTTAAATCTATTAAATTTTCCTTCTTTCTATTTTACAAGGGGGAGAGACGTACCTCTATCTATTTAGCGGTGCAGTGAGGGGGGAAAACCTAGAGTGGGTGGGAAGAAGAGAAATAGAAAATGGAGATTCTTGTGGTCGATTCTCTTAGTAGTTCAGAAATTTTGTAAGTGAGCAACAGTCCAGTGGGTGCTACCCTCCACTCCAGTTTACAGTTTTCCGCGCATGATTGAGGAATTGTGAAGAAGAATTATAATAAGAATAATTGTATCGATCTTAAGCTACCGCCCCTAATATCATCCTTGTAATTTTCCAGCCACTGGCGACTACCTGGCGTGATGGTTGATGTATGTCTGAGGAGGAGTGAAACTCTTGCTCTCTCTGGTGTGGCTAAGTCCAGCTTCTAGCTACTACCAACAACAACCCACACAACATCCCTGCACCACCAACCTGGATTTCTCGCCCTTCCTCAGCAGCGAGAAGACGCGGGCAGAACGCCGTCCAGCCTCGATGATTGCTCCCGTCCCCCTCTTACCGCCCGCATGATACGCCCAAAATGGCCCGGCAGCCAAGCGACGACAGCGTCGATCCGCCAATGCGCCAACCATCATAGACGCTTCATATCCTCCAGCTCCGCGCCCCTTCCAAAGTTGCCCGATGACCTACAACGCCAAGACGAAGAACAGCAGGAGAAGCAAGCCGTTCAATGGCCAGGGCTGAGGCGCCGCACCCCTTCTTCCATCGAGCAAGCGACGGCTCCGGGAGCCAATACCCGCTCCTTGCGACCCAGGCAAGTAGAGATGAGTAGACCGGTTGACAGACACAAGAACATGCTCGTCTTCACGGGCCTGAGCAAGAACCTCGTCGCCAGCGACTTCTACCGCCTCTCCCCCGAGTCCCAGAGCCTATCCGCCTGGGGAAGCACCATCAAAAAGGGTAGGTGAAAGAACTCCCAGCAACAACTCCAATTTGACTCTGACTTCTGGGGCCAAAACAGTCCAGCAACGCCGCGAGAGGCTGACACTCGAGCCGACGGGCACCTACCACGTCTCCTTCAGCACCTCCGAGGCCGCCGCCGCCTACCACGACCGCGTCTCCCGGCTCCACCAGCTGGCCAGGCTCAAGAGCGCGAGCCATAACGGCCTGTGGACGGCCACCATCCCCAAGCACCTCGAGACTCCCGGCGGCGGCGCCGACCCGGACCAGGAGCTCGAGTCGTACTCCCTCCTCCCGCCGTCCCAGGACCTGCTCGTCTCCCGCGCGAGGACGTCGCAGAAGAGCTGGGAGAAGCACCTGGGCGACAACATCACCAAGGACTTCGGACCAAGACCCGCCGCGGTGCTGCTCCACGCCGACCCCCCTGATCTCGCGGCGGAGGATCTACACGATGCGATTCTGAGGGACGGCGATAAGCGAGATTCGCGGTGGAAGACGCCGTTTCCGGTCTCGCTCCTGGACGCCTCCACGGCTCAGACGTCGTCGGAAACGACGTCGAAGCTGGAGAGTTATGTGTTGGACTCGCTGAGAGGCCGCTTCGTCCTGGCCTTCCCCAACGAGTGGGAGGCCAGGAGGTTCCAACGGGGCTGGAACCAACGGCAACTTGAGTTGCCTGATGACGACCTTCACAAGCCGTACCTTCTCAACGTCTCCTTCATCAACTGGTAATTATGGGAGAGACTGGACCGGGGCTGTACTATCATCCATCCTGTATATTCGTATATTTGTATATATCATAAGCACATAGACATGCACGCGAGACCCATATCGGTGCGGCATCACTGATATAGGGCCCACCTACTCGAATCATTCTGAATAAACCACATATTGTAGGAATGTATATTAGTCCCAGATCAAAACCCAGAAACTCCGGACCTTATTTGCTCTCTAAAGAAGTAGGAACAGAGACCAGCTGGGGGCGGGAGACACAGTATTAAGACATGACCTTGCCCACGCGCCTCATCTTGGTGTCGCCCTCCCATGCCGCCCGCGACGCTGGCGCCTCGCCGTCACCTCCCAAAAAAAACATGTATCAACAACACACGCGCTCGCTTGAAGGATATCTCTCTCCGTGTAGCGAGCTCGAATCCTACACATGAAAATGATGGATCTTCGCTCCGTCGTCCCCTCGGCTCTAGCTCTCGAATGGACTGGAGACCATCCGCGTGTATATGCTCAGTGATTGATTGCCTTCAGCTTTGTCGCTCTCATGCATCTCATCCTTTCCACGTAAAAAAAATATCCCCCTCAAAAATTTGTTGACATCATAATCTAGCAGCACTTGCTGCCGCCTGCGTTCGATTTGTCGCCCACGTTGACACCGGGGCCGCCACCTTGCTCATTCTTGGTGTTGTCTACGAGGCGCTTCTTGATATCGGCAGCGAGGCTGTAGAATGCCTTGTCAATGTTGATGTTGCTCTTGGCCGAGACTTCGAGGAATGGGATGCCAAGTTCGTCGGCGAGAGCCTGGCCCTTTTCTGTGCTGATGACTCGCTTCTCCTCCCAGTCGCACTTGTTGCCGATCAGGATCTTGTTGACACCTTCGGTGGCGTGCTGTTCTACGTTCTGGAACCAGGTGCGGATGTCTAAAAGAAAAGAGATTCCCGTTAGCATAACCTGCCGAGTTATTCACATGTTGGTATTGTGTATCGTGTGGATGTTGCGAAAACCGAATCTGTCCTGTTCGTGGGACCACAGATGGAGGCGGGGAAGCGTGGAATGTGTAGAAGTGTTGGAATTGCATAGAAAGACATACTGTTGAAAGATCGTTCATCGGTGACATCGTATACTAACAGAATGCCCATAGCGCCGCGGTAGTAGGCAGTGGTGATGGTGCGAAACCGTTCCTGGCCAGCCGTGTCCCAAATCTGCAGCTTGACGCGCTTGCCATCGAGCTCAATCGTCCTAATCTTAAAATCTATTCCGATCGTGGTGATGAAAGAAGGGGTGAACGAGTCCTCGCTGAAGCGGAGCAGGCAGCATGACTTGCCAACGCCGGAGTCGCCAATGAGAAGCAGCTTGATCTAGAATAGGGGCAGAGCGCATGGCGCGCCGGAGAGTCAGTATTGTCAACCGTCATCAAAAGAGGCCTGGGGAGCGGGAAATAAGCTGATCGCGATGGTTTCGGAAGGGGTTCTGGTGTGGCATGTGGGCAAGAAATGTTCGCAACAGAGCCGAGGGGGAGCAGCGATGCGGCGTTGGAACGGGGAATGGATGGGTGGTTTGGGACAGATGGAGCGGGATGAGCGTACCAAGAAATCGTAGTTACGATTACTCGACATTTTGGGCGAGGGGAGTCGGCGAACGATAAGATACTAAGTGTCGCAATATGCTGGATGATGGGATGCCGCAGTCGTTTCGAGGTCTCGCAGCGTCGGCGGAGAGAAAAGATTCGAGAAAGTTGGAAGACAAGGTGCGACTTAGGCGAGGTGGGCTGGGGGAGGTCGGACGTTTGAGGTCACCTAACTGTATGTACGGTGGGCGGTGGACGTGGGAGCCGGTGAGTTGGGTTGGGTGCAAGAGTCAGGAAGGCAAGACGGAGGCACCAAGGCAGCACTACTCGAGCAGTACCTGGTCCTGGCAGGCAACAAGTAGCGGCAAGTCCCATTGCTGGCGACAAGTCCCCAAACCTTAGGGTGGCTGCTAATTTGATACAGGTGCACGGGGCTGGTCCAGTGCTGGTCGTGCCCCGTGGCGATCCGCACAGGGCGCTCTCACGTCCGTTACAACAAGGACGACTGCTGGCCTCCAGGGATCCACCGCTGTCAGTGTGTGCATGTGCTCCGCGTGGCTTGGACGACACAATCTCGCTTTATTTGTGACAAGTCTTTGATAGGCATTAATTTTTTTTATCTATCATCTATCAGCCCTAGATTCCAATGCCATTGTGAACTTTATCTTCACCTTGTTCATGATGCATTTGCCAGCAACGGATTTCCTGCTCTGCAATAGCATCACTTGGCTCAAGAACACGGTTATCGCTGCTTTCCGTCGGCTTCCAACACCCTATTAGATTTATTTGGTATTTCTTGGTGGTACCAACTCAGATGTTTGTTTGCTCATCAAGTAACAGCATTCGATGTAAGCTTGGGCATTATAAATAGCGGCCTTGCTCGTAAATGATCATCTATACGTGAGATTCTGTTCACCTCTCCGACAGTGCTCGTTCAGTGACAAGTTAACAATACTGATGCTCGTTTGTAAATTTCAGATTCTGCTTGAGAAATTAATTCGCACGATGACAGCTCGGTCTTACATTTCGAGTCCATCACTCGCATATTCTGAAACGTCTAATAAGTAGAGCTGGCGATTCTAAATTACAGCACCGTGGCCGTTGATTGCGTCCAATCTCGAATAGCCATGCAATAAATTATTGCATTGGTACCTATCTCTTAGTCCTGATAAGTTAGCAGGTGCCTGAAACCGTTTTTCCGGCCTGGGCAGATGGCTGGTGGGTGCGGTACGCCCATGTACATGCCTCCCGCCACCCGACAAGTACCTCGACTATCTCGCCCCAACAAGCTCATGGGACAACCACCAGGTGTGGCTGGTCGCAATTAACGTCATCCTCGTCCCAACATGGAAGCGGAGGCGAATTCTACAGGCCAGGAAGGAAGTCACATGGAGCCAGCCAGCCATTCTCTGCCTATTCCGACTCGGTCTCTTGCCGGACTCGGTTCATGAAATCTCGCAGATTTAGGCTATTCTGGCTAGTAGTGAAAGCCAAAGTCTAACACGCTCACTTGGGCATAACAATGCTTGCCGCAATGCTGAACTGGCACAGATGATCGATCAAATGATGAATTCGTTCATAAATCTTCCTACATACAGACGAATGGTACCTCCCTGTAAGACTTTAGGACCCCAACTACCTGCTTCCCTTCGGAACATTCCATCTACAGGCTAACATCCAGGCTACCAGATTCCTGACAGGCAGCAGGATCGCAGCATGAGGACCCAGATACTCAAGGAGCATAGAAGCGAAATCACGAGGCGTCCTAGCGTCTCGCGGGAGCCGCGGTGACCGTGACGGTCTGCCAGACAGTTTTGACTTTAGATACGCACTTCTTCAGCGTAGTGCTGGGAAGAGCAGATGAAGATGCCTTCTTGTCCTCAACCTTGGTCGAGATAGACTGGGCAGAGGAAGACTGAACAGGAGCAGCTGTGGACGTAGCCGCAGGAGCAGAGGTGGTAGCGGCGGCGGCAGAGGTGGTGACGGCAGCAGCAGAGGAGGTGGCAGCTGCGGCAGTGGACGATGATGAGGCGGCAGACGAAGAGCCACCATTTCCGGGCTCAGTTCCCCTCGGCTGGTTGTACGGGGCAGGGACGCTGCTGGGGACATGGGGAGCGACCTCCTTTCCGCTAAAGGCTGGTGTGCCATCATAGTTCTTGTTCTCACATCTCTGGCCGAGAGATTCGCAATAGTTGCCCCAGACATTGCAGTTCTCGTATCCAACGACGGCCGCTGTGTCCCAGCAGACCTTGCTCTGGTCCCAGCATTCCTGGGCGGCTGCCCAGCAGCTCTTGTTGTCAGTTGCGACTGTGCTGACGGGCTTTGCGCACCAGTTGGCGCTCTTGAGGATGCAGTCGTCGGGGATCTTCCCGGCGTCCTGGGTCTTGCTGACATCATTGCTCGAGCTCGACTCGGGGTAGTAGACCTTGGGGCCGGGGATCTGGTAGGTGGTGGGCGAGGTTCCGTCGTACAGGTTGAAAGTGAGGCCAGGGTGCTTTGCGTCGACGTAGCCAGGGATGCTGACAGAGTACTCGTCGGGAATGCTCAAGTCGCCGGCGGGACCATTCTCGATGAAGACCTGGGCGCAGCCGTGGTAGAACTGAGGGTCGCCCTGGGTAGCCGCGTGCAGGGCGATGAGTTCGGGGCGGATGAGGTAGTAGCCGGAGGGCAGAGCAGAGGGAAGCTTCACGGAGAGGAAGCCGTCGTTGTCATTCAGGGTCTCGGTGCACCACTTCTTGGTGTCGGCGTTGTAACCATCTTCCCAGATCTTGAACCAACCGGCTCCGGCGGCAGAATCGGTGAAGATGTCGTTGACCTTCTTGACATAGACCGAACAGGGACCCTTGTGGCCGCCGTCGATGGCACCGGCCCTTGAATAGTTGGGGGACTCACGGCAGTCAAAGGTGAGTGTAGATGAGCCCTTGGCGGGGCAGATGTACTTGACGGGGGTCTGGGTACCCTCGCGGCCTGTTTTGTTACTCGATCAGAAGCTGCCAAGGTTGGGGATCTACGGAACGAGACTTACCACATGCCATCTCCGGCCCGGTGAGTGGGTAGATGGGGCTATTGGACTTAGAGGCGTCCGAGGGAGTTCGCACACAAGTGCCATCACCCTGGCTCTTGTTGTCGATGAAAAGGTTGCTGAATAGGGTGTGGGCAGAAGCCACTGAGGCCATGCTCAGGGCAGTGAAGAAGTATTTCATGGTGGATGTTGTTCGAGAACACTTTCTTTCCGGATTGGAGTAGTTGTTGCTGTTGAGTTTGGATGTTCAAGAAGCCAGACCAGCTCAGGCAGGGTTTGGTATAACAAGCAGCAGCTTCAAGCTGTAAGTGAATGAGAAACTCGGCGAGATGAGAGAACGTCAAGTTCTTTGATCAACAAGGAGTGAATGGTTGAAGGAGTGTTTGACAAAAGACAAGAATGAGTGAATGAATGAAAAAAGACTCAGACAAGGACAGTCCGGAAGAAAGTGGTGAAGTTGCCCGCGAACAGAAGGGTCAAGACAAGGAAGAGACGAGGGGTGGTCGCCATGACCATCTTATAGATCCAACCGCCATGGCCCTGCGGCGGGAGTTGAGACGATCGCCACGAGGAAATTAAAAAAAGGCATGTGCATGAGAACAACCCGCGGACAAGGGATCCCCAGCACGATAAAACAGTGGCTTATGCCCTTCCAAGGCCTTTTTGAAATGAACCGACTCGCACCAAGATGCAGGTTGGGACGGAAGCCCAATGGCGGACCCCGGAGAGGAGCCTTGGTGAGCGCACATGAAACGCAAGAGGATCGCGCTTCGGCAGTTCCAAGCACTCTTGGCGGGCGGCGACCTGCAGTGGTGCGACTGTTCGGCCCCAGCCCAGGGCCAACAAGCTTATTGTTCGGAACACAAGCGCGGCGTCTTTACCCCTTAGCTGAACATTTTGGCGCTGAAGTGGCCCGGCGCGAGTATCACGAATTTCCTGATCCTCTTGGCGATAACCCTGCTTCTCGTCCGGTAATGCCCTTCACTCACATCACCCAAAGAGGGGCCTGCCCATCCGGCCGACACGTCGTGCCTTTTCCGGAATGTCCTGGCTACGGATCGCCCCATGGTGAACCGTTGCCCATGTCAGTGGTCCTGTCTAGGATGGCGAGAAGAGGGGCTATAGCAAAACGCCCACGGACACTTGATTAATCTAGGCTGCGCAACCAACGGTTTTCAGGGCGCTTCCGCGATTGGCAGACGGGGCTGGCTGGACGAAAACGCAGAGGGAGCACAAAGCGCAAGAAAAAGCAAAGGGCACTTCCACTTGGTGCGGCGGTTGTGGTGCCTTGCATGGCGACCTGCACAACGAGGGCGCTGACAATTGACCGATTGGCCTGGAGCGAGATTTGCTGGTAAGCAGGAGCTTAATAGCACGTCGGAGGTCCATGCGAATGCAGCCAAGGCATGGGAAAAGACAAGACGCACCCGACTCGTGCTATGATTCTTCTCCCGAGGAGTACACACCACCACGTATCCTGAAATTAGTGGCCCGTTGATCACCACGTAAAACAAGGGGGCATCAATCCCAATGCACTGCATGTCGTTGTACCCGAAAGGATGCGCTGATTCACGCCATGGACCGGACGAATTGAGTGAAGTGACAGTAACTGGAATTGTGACCAGACATGAGTGGAGATTTCGTAACAGCAGGTTTTCCTCTATACACATAGACCAGTTGATTCTCCAAGCGAGACGCTTCCCTCCTTGTACATGGCCCATGAACCTTACATTACACACGCCAGCCTGGGCAACGAAAATGGGACCTCCACGTCGTCATGTCTTTAGCTTTTTTTATATTCTTCTCCTGAAATACTAGATGGTACATTATGGTACACGGGGCGGTAGGGTATCGTATTTATTCGTTGATCTTGGCCAGAATCCTGCAGAAACACTTTGTTAGCCTGTGCTCCCATACCCGTATGTACCAGTGCCAGGGTAATACACCGGTGCGGAAACAAACTTACTCGCTGTCACGGAAGAGCTGGTACTCCTCCTCGCCGGCCTTAACGGGGGAACCACCGAACTATACAAGCCACTATCAGTACAAGGTCCATAGACATCCAATCGGCAGTATCCAAAGGAAGGGGGATAAGGGAACCATCAGAAAACTGTGTTCCGCTTCCTCTTCTTGCTTTGCATGTGGATTTGATTCCGAAAGATCGGTGTGGCATACCTGAGGAATGAGGACACGATCGCCGACAGCGACGCCCATGGGCAGGCGGTTGCCCTTCTTGTCGAGGAGACCGGGGCCGACGGCCAGGACCTTGGCCTCGTTCAGCTTCTCGACGCTGGACTCGGGCAGGAAGATGCCGCTGGCGGTCTTGGTCTCGGCCTTGACGCGCTGGACCAAGACGCGGTCCAGAAGAGGGGCGAGGGCACGGATGGATCGGATGGAGGTGGCCTATGTCAATTCGCATGTCAGTTCATTCCAACCACCAGACGTCGATTCGTCGTAGAGTGTGAAGCAAAAGATTGCCGAGGACATACACCCGCCGGCGATATCTGGGAGGTTCGCCGACCGGCTCTCAGGCGGCGGGGGACGAATTGGTAAGAATGGTTGAGTTGTTCGCACGTACCATTATGATGGTGGTTGTGTGGTGTAACGAGTTACGGGATTGATGCTGATGCAGAGGAGCGAAGTTCGGTAGAAGGAAGAGGAATTTGACTGAAGCTATTCGGCAGTGGAGCTCTATTCCAACAGCTTCCAGAAAGCCCAGGCAAGTTTTTTCCCACCACCTCGGGATCGGATTTCCCCGGCTCCGATATCACCAACTTTTCCCCACGATCAGATCGGATATCGACCCCCACCTTGTTCAGCCGTCGGTGCTGTGCACTCCCCAAGAGGGTCTTGAAACCAAGTCAAATATCAAGAAACCATAAAGATATCCATCCATTCCATAGAAACCTGTTTTTCTTGCCTATAGTTGCCTTTCTTGGTGGATGATACCTTTTAGACCGGCATAGCGTCTAAGTAGGAAGTAGTTGTTCGGGTTCGGCCTCGGCAGATCAGCAGGATCAACCACACACATCATTTCCAATCCAGCTTACGAATCGGGCAATCAGCCTCTACTCCTTGCCAGAGCTTTGTGTCAGATTTTATCCTCCAATTTCGCCTTGTGCATACACGAAACCATTGATTAGTGCCGGTACTTGTGAGTGAATTCGACCATCGAACGTGCGAAAGCCTTAGACGGACGAACACGGGGCACAGTTATCCTCACTGCTTCTGAATAGGTATCCATCTCTCTCGGCGTGCTTCTTTGACCAGCCATTTGATCCGGCGATTCACACTGCCCTTCACCTCCAACTTCGAGTTGATACCCTTTTGGTCCAGTGGATGATGATACAAGGTACGCGTAAAGCTAATGTGTCTATTCATGCCCCTATATACTCTTTTCTCTGAAACCACCTGTTGTGTAATGACTCCCTGAGGAGAATGAATGTCTGCACCTATCTAGGCAATATTGCGCCACACGAGCCGCTGCTGTCTGTCATCCCATTCTGCCGTTGTAACCCAAACAATAAACCAAAAGAAAACGAGAAGGAAAAGGGGGCATCAAATCGTTTCCAAAGGGGACTATTCCCAGTATGATACTCCCATCGCTGAATATCCTACAATTATTTCCCTCCGCCACACAAGGCGGACAACATCATGTATGTGCAGGGAACTATGGTTTGGGCTGTGGCTGGGCGCTGGGCGGCTCCAGCACATGTTCGTGGTCGCAAGCAGGGATAACCTCTCCGCTGTCCAGCTGCTGGCAGATGATAGTGTCTGCGACCCAGGGTTCGGCCAAAATTTCATCCATGGTAGCTCTTTTCTTTGGGTCCAGTTCGAGCATTCTCCAAATAATATGCCGGCTTTCTCTAGGGAGCAAGCGTAGAATTCTCCATGGTCCTCTTATGACCTCCTTCTTCTCACCCGACGGTTGCTGAGACTGCGATGAGGAGTTCTCTGCCTTCTCAGTCTTTTCCGGCTTCGCGCTCTCAGTCTTTTCAGAATTCTCCGCCATTTCAGCCTTGTCGGTTTTTTCCGGCTTTTCAGTCTTTTCGATCTTTTCAGGCTCTGGGGCCTTGGTTGCAGTAGACTCTCCGCGCTTGTGATGGTGCGAATGAGAATCTTGGTGGTGCTGGTCAGAGAAGTGCTGGCTCTCGTGGTCACCAGGTTTAGGTGACATCATAAGCAGCTCCGCCGATCGCTTAGATTTATAGACCAATGCCGCAGGGTCGTGATCAGGAGTCGGCTCAGATGCAAATAATTTAAAGGAATTATCTGTTATTCGGGGCAACTTCCATGGGAAGCGCCGGAGAGTCATGCAACAAAAGATGATGGCAAGCGACCAAATGTCAACTGGAGGCGCATCATATTCCTTAGATTCATACACTTCCGGCGCAAGGTATGGATCAGAGCCAACAATACCTTGAGAGCGGTTAGTTCTGCACACTTCTTGTCCAGAGTGTGGGACGTGACATACCTTTGGCTGGAACCGCGTCAGTTTCAAAAGGATATTTGAAGACATGGGCGCTCCCAAAGTCGATGATTTTCATGATCCCTTTGTCACTGACGACCACATTGTCCAGTTTGAGATCGCGATGAGCCAGGCCCAAACTATGAAGGTAGGTGAGACCATTCAGGATCTGTAAGAAGCAGCAAGTGATTTCCTCGCGTGACATCTTCCCCGTCATGACAATCGCGAAAAGGTCAAACGGCGCATATTCCATGACCTCGTACCACCGTCCCTTCTCGTGCAATATGTCCAGAGTTTCAATGATATTGCCATGGTGCAGAGTTGACCCCACACAGAACTCCGCCGTCACCTTCTTGTTATACTCCTTCTCGCTCTCATAGGTATGTCTGGCGCGGAACTCCTTTACGGCGAACACGGTACCATCATCCTTACGTTTCATCAACCTCACAGATCCACCAGCCCCGGAACCTAACACTTTGCCGATCTTACCGTACTTGGAGGACAGCCCATGATCATCCCCGAACGGAAGCTGTGTAGATGACCGGGCACCGGGGGGTGTGTTTAGGCCGTTTGTAGACGAGTATGGTGTGGCCACTTGTTTGGACTCCCGTTTTTTATGGCTGCCTCCCTTCTTGAAGAACCGCTTTAGGTCTGCCATTGAGCCATGGCCTCCGTGCTGGTGGTGACCATGGCCATGGTGTTGAGTGGTGGGCACACCCCGTTCGCTGGCAGTGTCGTCGCTCGTACTCTTTCCAAAAATACCAGACGATCGCTTTTCCGTCAGGCTCATCTTAGAGGAGCTTGGAGATGGCCCATGCTGTTTCTTCTTCTTCGTGAAAATGAAGCGCGGGTCAATCGAGTGTCGCCCAGATTGCTGAGGAGGACGCCGGCCCTTGGCATACGGGTCGTTCGCATCTCCGCCGGGAGTCATCGGTTTCGAATAAAAGTTGGAAGCTGAAATGCGCGAAGGGCTCGATTCTCGGGACACGGGAACAGATCCTGCGGGCCTACCCATAAGACCTCTTCGGTGTGACGTGAGTTCCTGGTGTCTTTCCTCGGCGGAGGCAGATCGCTTAAAGATCTGGTCTGAAGATGCAGGTCGATGTGCGAGAGGTACTCGCTGGCCCAGCGAAGGGGACTTTTCGTTTGATGATGAGGGTTGGGGAGTGATTGACTGGTAATCGTCGACTGGTGCAACCTGAAGAGATGGCTTCATCTTCTCCTTCTCCGGGGAAAGAGCTGATCCTGCGGGCGTGAGCGGCGGTGATGCCATTGCTGACAGCCTCGGGCTGCCATGAGGCGATTGGGGGAACTGTGCGGATGAAGGCGTAGGAAGCGTCGAGTGGCCGGGTGAATCTTCGTCTCTTGATGGAACCTACAATGACGAGTCAATCGAAAGAAACACAGGCGCAAAAACCAGGACGCTTTATCATTGTGCACATGCTGAGAAAAGGAGTATACAACAGGTAGCGCTGACCCGAGAAATTGGGCTTGCGAAAAAGAAAAACTTGGCATGATGGCACGGACATTGAAGACCCTTGTGGCTTGGGTTGTTGGGGCAGACGTACTCTTGAGGGTGGTAAAGAAAACGGTTCAAAGTGATAGGTATTGATGCGGCGTTCCTGTAACGGAAGGGTTTGTAGCGATCGTGTAACATCTTTCAAATCTTCGGCTGAGACATAGTCTGACGGCTGAGGTTCCTGTTCCTGACTCTTTGCAGGTTCCTCTGGAGGGCTCGTTAACGGTGTTGGGCCTGGGTTAATCTCCTCGACCGCCGAGGAGAAGCGAACAGCGGGCACGTCATTTTGGGACGGCGCATTGACGCTCAGTGACTGGTCGTTTTCCTTGGGCGCCTCTGGGACTATGCAAAAGACCTGGTGAGCAACACGATACTACAAGATATCAAGGTGCGGATATCGCAAGAGAAGTTGCGACAATCAAGGTGGGGCATTTTGGTCGAATTGATTCGGAAGGGTCGGGAAGATAGCAACGTACCAGAGACGTCCTTCTGCTGTTCTTGGTCTGACTGGGCTAAGGTCATGTTGTCGAGGGGAGCCTTGGCCCAATGCTGGCCAATTCGTTGGGGAGGGGGGAGGATGGGGGGAGAAGAAAGAAAGAAACGAGCGGCGACGACGGACAAACTGGAGGATAAGAGTGCCGGATGATGGTGTTGGCGGGATGGATGGCAGCTTTTCCTGCCTGTAAGTACTGCGGGCAACAGGCAATTACTGGGGATTGGAAAAGCTGGAACAGAAGGTACTCGTCAGTGTTAGTGGGGCTTGCACCACCTCGGTCCCACCCGCAAGCATCACTCACTCTCCATCCGTCATGAAGATGCGAAGAAAATGCTGTTCTGGCTGTTGGCGCCCGAACGGGCAGTCTGTGTGTGGCCTTGCTGCATCCCTCACACCTCCGGCAGGCGAGGTGACATTTGGAGAGCCAGCCAGCTGGCCTGACAGCCCGGTAAGGCGGCCCTCTTTGAGTCTCTGGCTACCACTTGTAGGTATCCTACCCCAACTCATGCACCCCCCATGTTTATTAAGAGATCCTCCCGGGGGATCCCCGTCATCCGTCCGTCATCACTGATAGTCATCACTGATAGGCAATGATTGGGCTGCAGAGTCACAGTATCTTCGCACCAGCCAATCTGTAGACATCAGGAGTATAAGTGGACCAGCAGCATTCATTTTACAGCGCATGTGCGTTATCGTTGAGCTCCATTCTCACATGCGAACAGTAAGCATATGCTCCGCGCCCGAACCCGGCAAAGAAGTGACTCTTTTGCTGACCGTGGGTCCCGTTCTGAAAAGCGGTTAGAAACCTTCTAGGTTAGTACTAATGTTGGGGGGCAAAACAACGGCAGAATTTTCTCGAGCTTTGCTGGTGGCTGGCTGTTTCGGGGACGGCAAGACCAGCCGAGCCGATCAGGCCAAACCAAGGCACCGATACCTCTTGTGCGGCAAACCTTAAACAACCTTGCTAGCACGGCGGATTGATTAATCGCTAACTATTATATCCAGCTGCTTCCAAGGTACGCAGCTCGGTGCTACCGGGAAAGAGGCATCACGGCACATGACATTACCGTAATCAATATTGCGAAAACACCAAATACCTCAAGGAAGATCGAACGTACCGATTTTTCCGCGGAGCGCTTATGAACGTGCAGTTGTAGTTCGTCCCGAGGCGAGGTCCTGTCAGAAGTTCCATCGGCCCCTCGCCTTAGTAGGACATAGATTGGGCACTACACCATGCCAGCATCTCCTGTTCGAGGTCTTCCCTTCCGGAACATCCAGAAATACCCCAACTATCCGTATAGGTGTCTATATTGGGCGCAAATATTATGCTCGTTTTGGAGCAGGGTATATGAGGAATGTTAGTACTAGAACTCGTCAAAGTAATGTGCATGGTTGTAATGAAGTCATTGAGGCATACCTCTTGTAGGTAGCTCCTCGGCCGCGTCACTAGGCTTCGCCAATACGATTTCGCTACGCGCTCCGTTCATCGGGTTCTTGGCGGGGACCGGTCGCTGATCGCCAGGGTCTCATCCAAGCCGAAGAAGGATGCATCCGCAAACACGGACCGCCACAGAGAGGCATCGGGTCATTCGGACGAGCCGTGAATCCATACAAACAATTATCATTATCATTGATTCAACCTAGATATCAAAACTGAATGGCGTCAAGGCGCCCACTTCCAATCCACTTTATTGCATATTACTATCGTCGAGAGTGAACAGAAGGGGAAAAGCAGGCATGGTAAGTTCTAGTTCATTGGCACTTAGCAGTTGCCTGCCTGCCTATATAGATTCAGTAATAACAGTTTTCCAGCTACCTATTTGCAGTCGCTTCGTAGTTTAATTCCTTACCCAGGCAGTGTTAGCAAATTTACTAATGAAGAAGTTCCCCATCCTTTTCCTCCTTTTTCTTGGGTTTCGTGTCCTATTGGACGTAGCTTCGGAGTTTCGCAGTAGGGCATCATCAATGCCCTCCAACTTAGAAATGCCACTGAGTGCTGTGACTTGCATCGTTCTGTCAGACTTTTCACCTGGTTGCTCGCGACAAATACGAAACGAAATTGTTGATCATCCAAGACATTCTCAAATCCTTCGTACAGCTATATTGGGCTTCAAGAGTCAAAGACATCCGCAACCTTCCCCTGGTCCTACTAATAACACTCAGGGCACGTCTGAGTTGCCATTGTGGTTATAGTTACGATCGCAGCAACTAAAACCATGCACTCTCATCCATTCTAGGCGTTGTCTACAGGCTCTGTATAAATTCGACGCATGATACGTCAAGAGTAGTTTTATCCATTCACATTAGATACGGCAAAATCGAAGGAATACGCGCCAACAATGTAACCAGGAGATCCAATAGTAGGGCCGTAGTCATATGCAACAGGGTAACACCGTTGGCTATCAGGCATAAGGTTCACTAAATTGTCCCAGTATGTCGCTTGCACATTTCCACAAGTCATTTTTAATGAGAATCGTATACAAAGGGTCAGTCACTCCCGGCGCTCTGTTGTACACTAAATAATACATGCCGACGACCGCACACCCAACGCCAGATATTCATTCAGTCCTATATTTAAGCCACAACATCTATTCCCATCGATTTGCACTGGAAAATGATTGATCGGCAGAGCCCTTCCAGTGATAATCCGGACAATCGAAGTTCAGACTGCTTAATCTTTGCGATCTCATAAATGTGCTTCAGGCTCACAGTTCCGATCGACTCGTGGCCAGGTTTTTGTGCTCCCTTCCTTCCTTTCTTTCCCACGGGTGCATTGGCGGCGTTTTTCAAAAGCCATGATGTCTGGGGCGTTCGCAGGTCGAAGACAAATGATCGGTCAGGACGGACAGTGACACGGCAAGGCATAGGAGTGCCGACGACGATGTGTGCAGTTCTAGCATTAAACTCCTATAGGAAATTCATAATTGTCAATACACGTAGAGTCTATGCCTCGAGCAATGGCTCCAAGCACAACCATGAAGTGGACTTACCTTGCAAAAGTCCATGGACTTGACACCTTTACTACCAAGCGCAGGGCCGACTGGGGGACTAGGACTGGCCTGTCCGGCTCCAACAATGAGCTTCACGATCTGATCGACAGCACCGGCTCCTCGTCCTTTCGACATTGTGGCGGTTATGTGGTGATATGGGGTAAGGCGGGCGTAGAGGTCGAGCAGGAGTCTCCCGCAATTGAAGATTTTGGAGCTTGTCGCGATTGATCAATCCACGGCAGGGGTCTTTGCAGTCTCCACTATCTGCTGCCAGCCCCACCCCAAGTTTCCTCGATAACAAAAAAATTTGGACCTGCATCGTTCTCTAACATCATATCCTACCAGTGTAGTTGTATATTTTCTATTCGAAACACCACAACTTTTGCCCTCGTCCGGTGTCACAAGGGAGCGGCCAACTTACTACGCCAACTATCTTTGGATAACCACCTATTGTATTCATTAAGCGACCACATCTGGGACCAATCGATCACACGCGACCGCAATGCCTTCGACCCATAAGAAGGACAAGCCGTGGGATACGGACGATATCGACAAGTGGAAGATCGATGCTTTCAAGGCTGAGGACAATGCTGGGGGATCATTCGCCGAGGAGTCATCGTTCGCTACTCTCTTCCCTAAATACCGCGAAGTCTACTTGAAGGAGGCCTGGCCTCTAGTAACAAAGGCATTGGAGAAGCATGGCATCGCATGCACCCTCGATCTCGTAGAGGGTTCCATGACCGTCAAGACTACCCGAAAAACATATGACCCTGCTGCTATCCTTAATGCCCGCGACCTGATCAAACTGCTTGCGCGCAGTGTCCCGGCCCCGCAAGCCTTGAAAATCCTCGAGGACGGTGTTGCCTGCGATGTCATCAAGATCCGCAACCTTGTCAACAACAAGGACCGCTTCGTCAAGCGACGTCAAAGAATTCTGGGCCCCAATGGATCTACTCTCAAGGCTCTTGAGCTTCTAACCCAGACCTACATCCTCGTCCACGGCAACACAGTATCGGCAATGGGCCCGTACAAGGGCCTCAAGGAGGTGCGCAGGGTAGTGGAGGACTGTATGGCCAATATCCACCCAATCTATTACATCAAGGAGCTTATGATTAAGAGAGAGCTTGCAAAGGACCCTGAGCTCGCCAACGAGAGCTGGGACCGTTTCTTGCCCAACTTCAAGAAGAAGTCACTGAGCCACAGACGTGTACCTCACAAGGTTACCGACAAGGCCAAGAAGACATACACACCGTTCCCACCTGCTCCTGAGAAGAGCAAGGTTGACATGCAGATCGAGTCTGGCGAGTACTTCTTGAGCAAGGGTGCCAAGGAGAGAGCAGTTCAGGAGGACCGCAAAGAGAAGCAGAAGGAGAAAAAGAAGGACAGAGCAAAGGAGCGAGAGGCTGAATTTGTCCCACCGGAGGAAGGCGACCGTCCCAAGAAGAAGCGGAAGAAGTCTTCCGAATAAATAAAGCAAAACGAACCTGTATTTATTTTCCTTCGTCTCGGCGTATTCAAGGTATGGAGGCATTAGGCAGCATAAAGACATTTCTCTTGTACAAACTAATTAGTACCCAATACCGCTGACTCGATTTCTAATCAGAGCCAGTTCAGGGAAAGTTGTGAATTCCTAGGCATATATCTCCTTATTGAACCCAATTTATAGCGCTCTAACCTCCCAGGATACCCGTCCGGTAGTTCCTCTCATAGCTTTGACGATTCGGTACCATTAATCTCGATGACGAGCTTGCCAAATTGTGAACCAACCTTCATTTCCGAAAACAATCCATCGATCGCCTCGAGGTTATCGAGCCCTTTTACGCTTCGACTGATGACTGGGCGAATCTTGTGCTTGGAAACAAACGTGACCATGTCCTTGAACTCCCTGGTCGACCCCATTGTCGAACCCTTGAGCTCGATGTTATTCAACACTCCGAGCATAGACCAATCCATCTTGGGTCCCACGGTCATGCCATACTGTGAGATGACACCGCCAGGCTTGAGAAGCTTGACCGCCTTGGCCACAATATCGCCTCCTGCGCCATCAATTATGGCGTCAATAAACGGTCTATCCTTAGGAAGGAGTTCCCGCAAGCTAGCCTCCCATTTGGGCTCCTTATAGATAATGCCCCCCTTGGCGCCTAACTGCTTTGCCTTTTCGATTTTCTCTGGGTCACCAGAGGTGACAAATACATTTGCGCCAAACGCAACTCCGAACTGCAGAGTCTGGAGGGCCACTCCGCCACCGATCCCTGTAATGAGAATATTCTTCCCGGGTGCCGCGGCGTTCGTCTTAGTGACCAGCGCGCGCCATCCCGTCAACCCTACAAGCGGCAGAGCGGCACCTTCGACTGCCGAGAGGTGGTCGGGCGCCACCACCACATCCTTCTCGCTGACGACGACGTAGTCCTGGGCGGTCCCGGCTGGTGTGATCCGGCTGGAGCCAATAACTGCGTAGCTGCGCCCGCCGTCAGGGCCATCTGGGTCTGATTCCCAACCTCGCATGGGGGTCAGCAGCACGCTTTTGTTGAGGAGCTCGGGCTGAGCGACGTTGCTCCCAAGCTCGACGACGGTTCCATAACCATCAGCAAGCATGGGGTTGTCGAATGAAATGGCGGGATACAGGTGCTGGCGGATGAATAGGTCACGATGGTTCAGGGCGGCGGCTGATATCCGTACTAGAACCTCGCCGTTCCCTGGTTTTGGCCGAGGGTCTTCCCGCAGCTGAAGCCTATTAGATGTTAGGATATTAAAAGCCATGGGAGTTCAACACTGTCAGAGTATGCAGACATACGGGTAATAGACTTCACCGGGCTTCCCAGCAACTTGTTTTATATGAAGCACTCGAGACATGGTTAATCAATGCCCGAGCCGATACACAGTCAACGGTTCTTGATTGAAGATTGAGAAAAGTGAGGTAAATTGGGTAGCTTTACTATCCTTCAAAAATTTGATAAAGAAAGGGGAAATAGATTGCTTAGAGATCACACGGGCTAAATACCCAGTAGGTTGGCTGCATTACATCCATGTACTGTGTTGTCGGGTAGCTCGATGATTAGCTAGCAACTGTTCCCCGCCCTCGGCAGTCGATTCATCAACCGAGGCAGTTAATAAGAACTCAAATGCCATCTAAGTCTTCCTCTTATCCGGAACTCAAGTTTCAAAAGTGTAAGAAGCCTCATTTCTTTAGAAATTTACCACGTAGAGGTAGCTCATCCAATTTCTCCCTTCCATTGCGACTTACCGCAACCTTGCATGCATTCCTCCAGGTATTTTCTACTACCCTATACCATCCACTTACATTAACATCTCGATGTGATAGTGGCAAATTGATTGATGTCCTGGAAGAATTTCTGTTCATATTTTCAGATAATTTGCTGAAATTGGCATCAGATACTTCATTAATTATGCATATTCTGGATCCTGGAAAGGTTGTAGCGAATTATTTGAAACTGGGAAGACTCCTCCCTCTCCCTGGTGAACTCGCACTAGCCCCATCTTCCCACATGAGCGACATTCCGAATCTAATGAGTCGTTATACACTCCCCTAAGAGACAGCCTACTTATCGCCACTTACGAAACAACAATTCAAACTGGCCAGGAAACCACGAATTAGAGTGCCTGCTTAGCCATGGCTACGTTCCTGTCTGGCGCTGCCTTTGGAGCTGGCATCTTTGCTGCTGGCCTCCAACACCCGTCAGTGGTTGCTTCACAGTTGAAGTTTGAGGACCATCAGTTCTTGCAAGCCTTTCTCACAGCAACAGCAAGCAGCGCGTGAGGGATCCCTTAAATAACGAGCTCGTATCGGATTCATCTAATCTTGAGGCAGCGTCATATATAGCTCCGTTGAGCGTCTGGGATATGTGAGGCTTCAACCCAGAGGGCCCTCGCCCCTCGGGTTCTTTGGGAGGTTTGATGGCAATGCTATAGGGGGCGCTCTTCTAGGTGCCGGCATGGCGCTATCAGGATCAGCACCGGAAACATTGCTCGTGCAGGTCGCGGCTGGAATTCGTAGTGGCCTCTTCGCCCTTCAGGGAGCAATTTTAGGAGGCGCTTTGTGGGCAGGCCCCATCAGCACGGTAGTAAGGAATCGCAGGCAGAATATCGTTGTTCAGGGTGGTGTGGCCACATTAAATGACCAGGTAGGAGTATCCAAGACTGTCGGGTTGGCCATATTCGAGCTCGTCTGCGCAGGTGCCGTGGTAGCTACAAATGCTTTCTCTGCCAACCCAACCCGGTCCAAGGTCTCAGGTGCCGTTGGCGGCCTACTTCTCGGAGCTGCACAGCTCTTTTCTCTGCTTTCGCGAAGATCCATGATGGGTATCTCTGGATGCTACGAGGAAGCTGGAAATATCTTCTGGTGGCTTGTGAATGGGGCAGACAGCACTAAGAAGCCTGGGCATGGCTCGATCGTCTTCGGTACCGGGCTTGTCACAGGGGCATTCGGCATGGCATATTTGGTACCTCAACTGGGCGGAACTTCTACCTGGGAACCGACGCCTATCCTGGCAACTCTGGGAGGTGCTTTGATGGCCGTTGGATCGAGACTGGCTGGAGGCTGTACCTCCGGACACGGGATTAGTGGCATGTCACTACTGTCGACATCAAGCTTGGTCACCATGGGAAGTGCCCTCATCGCTGGGGCAGCAGTATCTTTGCTGAAACTTTGAAGATCTTCTCTTATTTTTACTTGATAAGCCTTGCTCCGTTGAACGAGCACCTACTGTTTTGCGCACCCCTTTTTGGCTGTCGCTTCGATCTCAATCTTCATTTCCTCCTTCATCAGCTTTGATTCAATCATCATGGCCGCAGGACGGACGTCCCCAAACCACTTCTTCAATACTGGCCATGTCTTGGAGAAATCCTCGCGATTTGGAAGAACGTATTGCACACGCACAACCTCGGACATGGACGATCCGGCCTCCTCAAGAGCCTTGGCAATGTTGACGAGAGTTTGCTCGGCCTGCTCCTCAACATTGGCGGATATCTTTCCGGTCTGGTAGTCGTATCTATACACACATTATGTCAGTTGATTGGCGAGAGGGGTTCGGTTTCCCATTTCTTGTTACCCGGTTGTGCCAGAAACCATCACCCAGCCATCGACGACAACGGCGCGGGAATAGCCAATCTCGGCTTCAAAGGCAGAGCCAGAGCTGATGTTGATTCGCGACATAATGAACGTAGTTGATGTCAAAATTGGACCAGACCAATGTTCCACGAGGTTTAGAAAGGGAGAACCGAGCGAGAAAAAAGTTACTTATACCATCTCGATGACTCAGTATGATATCTGTGTGTGGGGTTAGTAGGCATCTCCGTATCCGGAGGAATACGAATCACCCAACTCATCTCGCAGTTGGATGCTTACGAGGAATTGATAATTTGAATGCCCGTCGGTTTCCTTTCTCAAAAAAGACTTGCTTACCCACTTAAATTATATATGAAAATGCAAGTTATGGCACACTTGGAGAGGTTGTATCTGGGCATTGCATCATCTCGTCTAAAGCTGAGTGTTGTACATAATACTTTACATTTTAATACATCTGGAGACTCTCTCATCTCGAACTTTACCTCTGGTTTTACTTGTTCCTCTCATTGATGAGCTCTTTAACCAATGGGGCCAGGATTTTGCTCTCCACAACCTTGTCTTCGGTCGCAGTCTTGATCCGCTTGATTACATCTGGCATGAGGGTCTTGGTCTGAGCGCCCTCCGCGATGGACAATTCGATTTGCTCCTTGATCATTGGACGGAGCTGCTCCTCTCCCAGGACCTCAAGCTTGCTCTTGACGATGTACTCCTCCATGAGCTTAGCCTGCTCGAGCTCCTTCTCGGCTAAATCTTCCCGACCGACCTTCTTGGCTTCTGCAGCGGTCTCCTCGATGGAACGCTTCATCTTCATAATCTGAATCACGAGCTGGGGGTCGGTTCTAATGGGAGTCTTTGTCTTGGAAGCATTGAGGTTCGCGGAGAGGATAGCGCGCAGAACGGCAAGGCGAGGGGCATCTTTGGCTCGCATGGCAGTCTTTAGATCGGTCTTGAGATGTTGGAGATACGGCGCGCTCGCCGGGGTCTCATTGGCAGCGGCCTCGGAGTAGAATCGTACTGCTTGCCATGTTCGAGGTCGGTAGGAGGCTGTGGGCACTGAGGGCCGAATGGCTTGGAAGGCGCGCAGGGATTGACGAGACGCCATTGTCGGGGATGAATAGATTGGAGCGGGGTGAGGTTTAGTTCGGATTGCTTCCTGTGCCTCTTAGGCTAAGAAGAACCCAGCAACGATTCGGCCGTTGGAATGGTGTTGCGATTGGATGAGGGTGGATGCAAGGTGAAGCTCTCTGCTGCTGCCAATGCCCCATAAAAAAGTTATGAGTTGGGGTTGCGGCTTCTAGATCCACATTCACTTTGAACTGGCACATCAAAACTATTGGCACTGGATTCGAAACTATTAACTTAACAATTGGAAATTATGTGTACAAAATCTCGAAAAAATAAATCATTTGCCATTAATACTGTGGCTGTTTTCATCTACTAAGTAATACTGGTTCCGTGGCTTCTACGACAGCAGTGTGCCATGTGTCCAAATTGCTGGTTACCTATATACGGAGTACAGCTAGTGGCTGTATGTGCATCTACAAGCCAGGAATTCCTTTAGGGAAAGACAAGGGGATGGGGAACACAGACGTGTGAACACCGCCAACCACCCAAGATATCAGAATCCCACCTAGGTAAGATGGAAAAAACGAGCGGAAAGGTGGTAGCGCTACCTTTCTGAAGGCAAGGCATCATCTTGATGGAACCTTCTTATATGAAAGCTGATATATCTTAACTTGGATTAAAAAAGAATATCTTATCTGGAGGAAAGAGGTGTTAAGTCGGTATCAAGGTTCATAGGGTTGGACGAGAATGGAGTGAGCTAGGATTCTAGGGTAAGCAACACACAATCAATAGAAGACAGGAGGTAGAGGGATATTTGCTTTTTTTCCAGAAAGACATCCTGACCCTTGTCGGGCATCTCCAGTGTTGGTCGTCTTCCTATCTTGAGCGAAATAATTTACAATGCCTGATGTAAACCCCCCTGGTCTTGTCCTTTTCGCATGGATCTAGTCGTACCCATACTTGGTCAGGTCGACGCAGACTGACGGGGTCCATCGTTGCAACTCAATTGGCGCGCGTCAATACTGGAGTATCCTCATTCTAAAAGTCATTGACCGGAATATTTGGTACTGGCTCACAAATGGTTTGCCGTATGATATGAAATGCACATGGCATTCCTCATCACCTGACCGGTTTGCTCCTGCACAATAATCCACTAAGAGCTAGGGTGAGCCGCGGAAGCATGCCGAAACTAGGATGACACTCAAGACAGGACGCATTTAGCATACTATTATACAGGGCTGGTTCAGGAGAGTTATTGAACTTGGGCAGGGAAAGTTTTTTAAACAGTGATTTGTCCTTTCGACTCATCATTTGGTGCCATCCAGTGGTCAGGAACGGGAAGTAGAGCCATGTTCAGAGATGTTCTTCATGGAGACCTTGCGGATGCTGAGAGCATCAATGCGTTTGGATTGGGCATCAATCATAGAATCGGCACTTTAAATCGTGAGGTTGGGGACGTGCAGGTATGTTTATCCCGACGTTGTGCTCGAGTCAGGTTTCCCGCCACGAAGAGTGAGTGTTTTGAACCTGTAAATTCACGAGTATTCACAAGTAGCCAAAAGAATACTTGACATCGATTTGTTCGTATTGGGCTTCGGGAATCTGTAATTAAAACCTGACCTAATGAGATGTGACAAGTGTGATTCGGGCTGCAGGTCTCCATCTCTACCTGGTCCTAGCCCAACGGCAACGAGGCCTGCCGCGTACTAAGTCCAAGCCAAGAGAGGAGATAATAATCTCCGTAGCCCATCTTCAAGATAGGTATGCTCAGCTGTCATCGTGGCTTCCCCCCCGACCAGCATAAATAGATGGCGGTCGCCTGCTTTGGCGCATTGTGTGTGGCGTTCTGGTCCTGCATACAACATAAAGCAAGACGCCATTAGAGCACAGCCGCAGGATAACATGCCAATGTAGGTACTAAGGCAATGTTCTTATTGATTGTCCTAGGGGTATACAACTGCTGGAGCCACATTTCATCCCTATTGCCGTGTTCAGTACCGCATAGTCCCTGGATACAACGCACATTTTCTTCCCTTTTACCTTGGTACCCTCCCAACCTCCAAAAATTCAGCTTGCCGCCATAGACGGCAAGGTAAGACAAGGTGTTTAGGTGCCATGCTGCCCGCAGTCCTGTGCCTGGAGACCACTGCGACATCGGGGCAGGGCTCGAGGTAGTAGGTATGATGCCTTTGACAGGAAGGTGGTGCCCATTCTTTCCCGACCCACGGTCTTGCTCCCTCTTGCTCGGAATGTTGGTTGGTGCCTGCCCAAACCATTTCTCCCACAAAAAACCCCCTTCCGCCTCTTTCTCCCTCTTATACCGCACAATCTTTACGCGATCCCCCAAAATTATTGAAATGCTGATGCCTAGGTGGTGGTCATCTCCAGCAATGGTTGGGCTACCCAGAGAACTGCGTCCGCAACCTCGCTCATTACCTCGCTCGGCTTCTCGGTTTCTTTCCGATGCACACGTATCTTTATCTAACTGTTAGCCCATATTACGAGACCGAAACATGACTGCTCCTTACAATGGAAAATATGCCTATATTCGAACCGTTCATGGTCAGCAACGTGTCTGGATAGAGGTTGGATATCGGGGATTCCCACCTTGAACGACGGATCATTGGCCTCCGCGCTTGCATCTTCAACCAAAATTTCAAATTCTTCTATCGGCATTCTGTTCAACCTTGTCAGTGGATCTTTGCATCACGTTTCGTTCGGGGCTCGCCATCAACCCTTTTAAATGCACCATTGGATATAAACCGATCGTATGCAGCAAATTTCGGATGGTGCCTGCCATTGCTTGCCCAATTGCTCGGTCGCGAGGGCCTAATTAGAGGATTCAGCATTTAATTCGAATGAGCTTTCATCGTGGTACGGGAACTTACTGCTCGACCAGCCGCACATGGGGAGTACCAGCAGCTTCGACTCAACCTCCGTGAAGCCGGCGTTGCGCATCCAGTTGGCGATTTGCAATGGTGCTCGGGGGTTCTTATAGGGCTGTACCCCTTGCAAGTAATTACTTGACCATTTCGAGAGTGCATGGTCTGCAAGAAGTGGCCACACTTGGTTAGCCATCGGCACTCTCCTGTGGGAAGCTTTAGCCTACCCCGAGTCAATCTTCCATTGTCGGATTGAGCGTTGAAATATATCTCGACCATCTGACACCACCCGTCCGGTTTGAGGACACGAAATATGTCCCGAATATAGCTTTCCCAGCGGTTTGCATGAATCCCTCCTGCAACCATTTGACTATGGGCAACATCGTATCGATCCGATTGGAATGTGAACCTAGAATGGTAACAGTTAGTTCTTCGTCAAGATTCAGAAAGAGTCTGGGATTGTCATTCAACCTTCCATTCAAATCGTCTACTTGCAACTCGAGGTTGTCTGGGGGATCTTCCGGCAACATGTGCGGACTGGCATCGATTCCCAGGACCTTGGGTTCTCTATGAGCCCTTGCACAACACAGAATATTACCACTATTATCTGGATATTTGAACTTACCGACGCTCTCGGAAGTTCTTCAGCTACGGCCGATGCCCAATCACCGCCTCCGCAGCCAAGGTCAAGAACTCTGCGCGGAGAGGCAACGGGGGGAATATCAGCCGATTGTCGAACACTTGGTTGAAGATACGATGCATTTGCTCGAGCCGCGCTGTCTCCCTCTGCCGAAAGTTAGTCGAATATGGTGTCGAAGGAGAGATCCGATTTACCTCATCCACCGGTGAGAAATATGTCTCGTTAGTTAAGGCATACTTTTGGTACATTCGACCATGAAACTCAACGACCTCAGCAAAAGTGTCGTCCAGAGGGACTGTTCCGTCACTAAAGCTGTTAGTTGTCCTCTGTTCAAAGCACCCTTCGTGGATTCTTACTCTGGCTCCATGTCAATCAACAGACGCAAAGCGAAGCAAAGCTCTCGAGGCTAAAAGTGTTCCTGAGCTTTGATTCCTGCTTGTTAAGTTTCTGGACTTGGAGAAAAGGTATTGACCAGGGAAATAGGGATTTGAGGTTTGGCTGTCTTTGCGAACCGCTGTCCACAGTTAGTCGTCGTGTAGTGGCTCCGAAATTCAACGTTATGCCCTCCCGCACGCACAAGGCACTCTTATTCGTCCCTTACTGGCTCGCAACTGCCAGCATATGCAGACGCTGAGCCTTGGATCCCTTAGAACTGGTGGGAAGGGGCCAAATACTGCCAGCACATATGAACGGTCCACCGAATCTGTCGTATATATTATACTGCCGATCGTAGGCTGGAGGCACATAATATCAAGGCTCCGGTGGTGCCTGGTCCTGCTGGCTTGACCCAGGGTCCACCCCAATACCTATGTGAAATAGGCGGGCAAGGGACGGGAATGGGGGGAATACAAGAACTGGGGCAGCGAAGCGTGAATTGGGCAAGTTATTGAAGGCTTGACCATGTAGGCACCGAGCGCGCTTCTATCTTTCTCAAGCTTAGTTTCATACCCATGACAGGGTGAGTGTCAGTCTATGATTTGGTGGCAGAAATATTTCATGGCGCCCTTATACATCTCGAGTACTTCTCGCAATCGGACAGTCAGCAAGATGCCAGAGACATGGACATACCTGACAAACTGCGAAACAGCCGCCTTTCCATGAATCACAATCACAGCTAAGACTTTGTCCTGTGGATCCTGACTGAATGGCAGATCGGGTCAGCGGGTGGCTGTCATCATGAGTCTATTTGTTGATCTGATTTCCATCCCTATTTTGGTTCAGATTGCACAGTCGGTGTTGTTGCTCTAAGAGCCTACACCACTCACTTTTTATTTTAGACAACGCACATCTGCCCTGTGCGCACGCCTCTAATTTGGGCAGAGTCTTGCGGTCTTCCAGGTTGCGATACCAAGCTTTACCTTGGGGGAAATATTCGGAGATTGGTATCCTTCAATGACCGTCGCTGCAAGCCCCAGGAGCGAAAACCAGGTCAAGCCAGCGTGGCGCAAAAACTTGGCCAAGGATGTTAGTGCTACGGGCAGAGGAGGGGGGCAGTCTCACGCACTGGGCTGCTAAGAACCCACACACAGGGAAGTAAAATGTTGAACAGGTCATGCAGCCAAGCGGTTTTTATTCTTAGGCAAGGAGCGCACACAAAACTGTCTACAGCGTCCCAGGAGCTTGGGTTTGAAAGCAAGGGATGGGATCGCGGAGGCGGAAAGAGAAGTCTATGCCGGAAAGCCTCCATGATTTCCAACTCCGATTCTCCATTTGGATATGGCAGGCCCTGTAATGTTTGATCACATCCTCGCTACCTACGGCTTGTATTGGAAATACGATCCCAACCAGGAGCTGAAGCAAAGTCAGCTGGTCAAAGTCGTGAATTAGGATCCAGATAGCAGGGGCTTGACGAGAAAAACGGGGCAACGAGCTCACGCTACCGGCGAGGGAGGGAGAAGCAAAGCAACCGCCTCCTGTCTCTTTGGGTTCAGTAGTATTGAACTACTCTTCACCGCCTCCTCAACGAATGGTGGAAGACGGATGTTTCCCTCCTTGAGGATTGAGGCTATATATGAGGCATCTTAGGCTAAGACCTGAATTTCACAACCCGGAGACGCCGAACAGAGCTGAAAAGCGGCCTTGGCTGCCAGACATAAATATGCCGCTAGGTGTAGGAACTCTACATCACATTTCTCATTCATCTCTTTCATTATGGGAAAGCGACCCCAGCAGACTCCATGGCTCGGTGGATACAGGCTAATGAATGTATGAGACAGTGACATGGTGGATCTGAACTGTCTTCGGCTTCGACCGAGGACATGGAGTCCTTCATAGGGGCCGCGTTTAACTGTGGCAATATGGACCGAGGGAGGGACATAATGCGGATTGTTGTGGTGTTCGATTGAGGGCGTGGAGCACCCCGTACTGTGCCTCGAACCCAACAGTCTGGTTATTCGGCCGCACACATCTGGTGCTAGCGGCAATTTGAACCCCAAGGTCATAATTGACTGCATAGAACCCCTGCCTTGATCCACTCAAACGACACAGTTTTCCATGTCCCGCTTATGGGTTATGAAGTTTCCTGACTTGATGGCGTGCTGGCAGGTTGGGGCACAATGGAATGGGCTTGATTTTCAGTCAGGAAGTGTAGCACAAGTTGCAGTTCCCATTGACTGATTAGGAAACGGCTGCTCCTTGCTAACTGGGAATGGCGACGTATCAGGACGGGCTATCAGCTTTGCTCGCTCAACAAAGGTACCTCACATTGACGAAACATCTTTCGAGAAGTCGTTGCGTCCCGTTGCGGTATTTAACCCACCTATTAAGAGCTATCTTATTGGCAACTAAAGTAAGATTGTCCTTTATGCGTTTCTCAAGTGATTATCCCATCTGTTGACCCTCCCTAGCTGGAAGGTCCTGGTTATGGACTGCGATGGGAATGGCCGCTGCGGGCCGCTGTGGTGGGATTGGCGGTCTCTCATGTGGGTCTTCCGCCCGGGCAAAGACGATCCAATCCTTATTAGTGCTGCGCTGGCGCAATTTCCTGCGCTGTGGTGTCATGAGCCTCCCGCACAATTGCAACCGAGGTGGCTATTCTGTCTATGTCAATGCTAATTAGCAGGAAGTATGCACTCGATTGGGATCACACTGTTAATGTTCCGGTGGCGATGAGCTGAGCCTGCCTGGCGGGAAATTCATGCCACTGTCTATTAATACCTATCTGGCCAGGTAGGCTGAACGGGTAGGCACGTAATAGGCATGATGACAATGGCGCGCTTTAATGGGAACCGCCAGGGGGTGCCCTGAGACCTAACCAAACAGTCGGGTCCTGGCTCCAGCAATGTGGTTCGGCTTATGCTTATGAGTCATGGCGCGCCACTGAGCTGAGACAACACCAGGCACAGGAATAATCGGGAGCGCGAAGGACTTGGCATTCTCTCCCTCAGGTCCGTGTTGATTTCTAGGGGAAATAAGCGCCCCGCAGCTAATCCATGAAGTGATGCCAACCCCCTATCCAGTCTCTCCGAATCCCCTGTTGTTCCATCTATTTTGTGACCCCTTAGAAATACATGCGCGTCTCCTGCTCCGGAGCGAAACTTGATAAGAAAACAGAAATAATACTGGCGATCGAAAGTCCCCACCCTTGGACTAGATGATGAACCGAGGCTCATAAGTCTTGGAATGCCATTTCACGAAAACACCTTTCTCATACGTAACGTGATGTATGTCCTGAGACGTTAGCGATCATTGAACCCATTCGGAGATATGTCTATCATAGAAGTATGCAGGAGGTAGAGCGTGTACAGCTTGAGATGACGGTACACAAGGCTCAGCAGATAATCCCCTGGTTGTGCTCTAGGTGAAAGAGGAGAAAAACAGTAAAAAAGACATCTTCTGGTTTTTGTTTAATAGAAGAAAAAGAACAAGGCCGTTTGTCGTCGTCTACAGCATTGTACGAAGAGAGGAAAAAAGTGGTGTACAGGCTTGTTAGCACCAGGTGAAAACTGGGCTTGTTTTGACAGTTTCGAGACGCTCGACGATTACTTTTCGTTGATTCCCCATTTGACCCTCTGCCGCGGCGTAGCCGATGTCACCCTCGAGGTCGTCTCCGTTGTAAATCTGCTGAGCAATGCTGAGGTTATTGTGGTGGGACCCCGAGGCGGTAGAGTACCTGCGCTGGTGCTTCTGCCGGGCAGCGTCGTAAGGGTTGAGGGGCGGGTTTACGCTGTGGTAGCTGCTGGTGGCGTGCATTGAAGGGCGGTCCATAGCTGGGAGGCTCGTCCGTGATGAGGCCGGGCCCGAGGCGGCGTAAGCGTGGCGCTCGTTGATGGGAGACATGGCCCCGTCGTCGTTGGGCGTGGTGACTTCGAACCGCCCCGGGTGTGGCATGTCTGCCGGAGAGGAGTGCAGGCCAAGGAGGTCGTCAACCTTGGATTGGTTTGCAGACACTGACCCGGTAATGTCAGCCTCATCCATGCTGTCGCGCGGCTGAATATTCCGCTGCGAGTCGTTCGAAGTTATGCGCATTGGCACTGCAATTGGCACATCTACCAAATCGTCCCAGACGCAGACTTTGGTACGACGGGTCAGCTCCAGGGGACCGTGATCCGGAGTCTTCAAGGCCTCGACGACGTTCCAGGCCTGGCCTTTCATAACTGCTAGTTGCTTGGCAAACATTCTCTCCTTGAAGTCGTTATCATTTTGGAAGACTCGTTTGAGGGCCAATGAAGTTTGGCTCCACCAAGTGGCGGAAGTCAGCAAAGGCAGGAAATGATCTCGCGTCTTTTGAGAAAATGGCCGGCCGATGAGATCGACAGGTAAGAAGAGCCAGCCAAAGGGGAAACTTTCGAGTGGCAGATTTGTTAGCATTGCTTCTGAGAATTGACGTCTGCTTGTGTGGTTTCACTCACCTTCTCCAAGCATCAGGATGTTTCCAGGGCCATGATAGCGAGTTGTCGATTGCGCCCAGGAGATCTGTGGTGCGCCTCTGACTGCTCTGGTACTTGTGGCATCCATGGGTTTTTGACTCCTGTAAGGATTTGATGCTCTTGGTGCAGAGCTAGTGGGACGATTGCTCAAATCAACCGGCCGTGGCCCTTGCCCTTCTTCCTCGGCCACTGTTTCCATATTCATCCGAATTGGATCTGATACCACTGAGACTTTTTCAGTCTCCCAATCAATCTTGACCATCCAATTATCGAGACCACGATCAGTATTCCTCATAATGTAGTCCAAGATGACGAGTTTCTCCAATTCCTCCCGGAAGGATTGCTTTAGCGGTTCAGACCAAGCAAACCGGTCTCGTGGTGTTGTTGGTTCTTCGTTGTGCTCGCCGTCACTATATTCGGCGTCGTCTAATCTGGGACCGCTTGAAGGGCGGCAATTCTCAGTCCATTTCCCTTGTCTCTTGTTCCTGTGCGTGTCGTTTGTGCGGAATCCAGACCAGTATTGATCTGGCCACGGATGCTCTCTGAGGAAGACATTAGCGTCCTTGAAGCCCTTGAGGAAGACTTGGAAGCTGCCCGGTTTCGCCGGCAGAGGCGTCTTTCTCTTTCTGAATTTGCGTCGATCCCAGAAGGGATAGTGAAATGATTTGGAAGAGAGCCAGACGACATCGGTATAGGGGACGAGGTGCGTTCGCAGCTGGCAGTCTAATACATAAGCTGCAGCTTCGCTCACGTAGGATAGGTTGGGAATCAAGCTGTGCAAAACAAGTTAATGATCTAAGCTGGGACGACGCGATTATAGGCACGTAGAATCTAGAACGTACCAAGCTCTCCCAAAAAAGCAAGGGAACAAATTCCGATGAATCCATTTGTTCCACTTCGGATTGCCTGCTGCATAAGGCTCCTCGTCCTTGGGCTTGAAGACTCCCACGATCTTCCCATCCGGATCTCGCGCAAAATAGCTTCCGGAACTTCCTTGAGAGATCATGCTTGGATGCACCTCTTGCCGGATTGCCACCCGCACGCTTTCGACTATTGCTTCGAACTCGGCTTTCGACATATGCCCGGGTTGCAGGTCCGCCATGTCCTCTATCGTGACGGGCCGCACCCCATCGGGAGGCTGAAATACGGAATGGTGGATCTCATAACGCTCTTCCTGGCCGGTGCTGTCTCTTCCGCGGCGCTTGAAGCGGGACGCGATTTCGTCGGCCCAGCGCTCGAGCCGGGCATTGATGGCTTTGAGGTCGACACCGGCATTGCTCCCAACACGCTGGCGGAACTTGGGTCTTGATATCGAAGCTCTAGGGCTGTGTGCGGCCGAGCGGTGCCGAGGCTGGCCCGACTGGTTGAATCGAGGGGGAGGGTGCTGCAGCGAGGCTGAGGACTGGCCCATGAGCTCATCGTCGGATTCGTCGCTGAACTGGTCCGCCTGGGCCAGGCGTTCATAGCCGGTCGCGGCGTGTCTGCCGAAATTCATGGCGGCCGATGCGATAACGAAGCAATAATGTCGATCCTGGGTTGTGTTGTGGAATGCCCATGGGTGGTCAGCGGCGCGTCTGAGCTACAGGCGTCGTGGCAGCCTGCATCTGGTGCCGAAGCACAGCCGCGAAGCTAATAAAGGAGTGAATGGCCTGTCGTCACCTCCTACAAGGTGAGCTCCTCGACAGTGAAGTTCATTGACGGAGAATGGCTTCGAATGGATGCGCGTGAGGCGCCAGCAAGAAGTTGCGTGAAACAAAAAGAAAAAAAAAGCCGGGCATCACAGATGCAACCTGTCGTCATCCCGCTACCATCGTAAGGGTAGTTGAAGCCAGCACGTGAAGGAGGGAGACAATCTTATCTAGCGCGAACAGCTCCATTCAGGGGACGGGTACGGGGCCCTATCAATTATTACCTGGCTAATCCTTTATTTTGTTTGACTCGAATTTCTCAAAAAATGTTTGGGTAATCTGATGGTTTTTTTCAAAGCTATCGAATTATAAGAATTTCCCTCTCAATACATGAATTAGTATTAGCATACCTTAACATGTGTTACAAAAGTCGTTGCAATGTTCAAAGACCTACCCTCTGTGCTGATGGATATCGTACAGCGCATTGCTATTACCTACCATCGTCACGGTTGCGGCTCAACGCTATTAAGCTCGGGACTTTGTAGTAGTTTCCTAGTATTTTCAATTGCTTACCTCTTCTAGCATTTTGTCTGACGTACACGGGTATTGGTCATGTCTCAATTACAGGTCTGCAGTTGGTGTGCGACACTCGCTACGTCTTTGGATGCGTGCGCCGTTATCACCTGCCTACGCCCTTCATACTGCAATCAGTTCTATCTTGCCTTACTCAATAAAACTCTATAATAGCCATATCTATATCCAAAGGCTCGAATTATACTTGGAGAAATGAGTACCACTTATATTCAATATTATCTCATATGGTAAATAATGTCAGAGCGAAAACAGGGGGTAACATCGCACACGAGGAATGAAGGTGGCTAGATCACAAGTACGTCGATGATCACACAGAAAACTCGTGTCCAAGTCGTAGGTAATATTGCCCTCATTCACGAGCTAGTTGACCCCCGTCCATATTTCCAGGATCCTTCCAAACATCTTTTATTAGCGCAATTCAATATCCCTACTGCGGCTCAAGCGAACTTCGTCCTCCACCTTTGGCCCGAAGAGTCGACCCCGTTCCAACTCTCACAAACTCATTCGTGAGTGTTCCACTTGGCCGGATAAATAACACATTATAAACATCTTCTTTCCCGTATAGAGCTCTAAAACTACTTTCCATGCGATACACAGTAGATACGGATATACAAAGTGCGAAAATAATGGGGTTTGGCACAAACGCCTGGTCATCCTGAAGGCCAGGCTCCTCAAGAGAACTCCAGCCGGCAATACCGCCTGGCTCGGTTGCCAGGGCGACCAGCCGTCGTTGGACTTCGTGGGATGGCCAGTGATTCTTTCGACACACATAATGACTGGCTAAGCGAAACTGAACGTCAGAAGGTCGGTCAAGAATAGGACCAAAAATGACGGGCAGAAGGCGGCCGCAAATGTGTAGGGTATTCAAGCTGGCCTCTGGAGCCTGGGAGGCTGCAACTACTTGACCGACTATCTCTCTTTTGTGCCGAGGGAGGGTGATCAGACCTTCAGAGAGGGAGATATCCATTTCCTCTCTATCAGTCGTCGTCCCTGCCCCTGCCCTTGTTTCGGGGGTATGAGAATAGTTTCTAGCCGTGGAAGTGATTGTCCTGAGTTTCATCAACGCGGTGAACTTATGCGCGTCAGCCCATACCACTGACGTGTCAATAGACGCCCATGACCACGTCGGGAACCCGTTAAGTCGAGAATGTATGCCAGGTTCCTTTTGTTCCCAGAGTAAGTCTAGATCCAGACACCATGGTCGAAGGCCACAGACTAGGCTGCCTTTTCCTTCTTGGGCTGCATACTTGGGCAATTCCTTTCAAGGCAATAAGTCGATCTTGCCATGGCTTGGAAAATTTCAGTGTGGAATATTTAGATGCAATCGCATGCCAGAATAATGGGCCACTGACGGTTTCAAATCCGTATCGCATATGATGGTTGAGACTAAAATAGCCTAGGTCAAGAAAGTGAAGAAGACGCTCGATGCCAGGACTCGGATCCAAGTCCACTGAAGAGTCACTCCAACGTTCTGCTTCTTGGCATTTGCATTGTAGAATGATGCCTTGCTCGGTGTACCAAGCAATTCGGCGGCTGAGTACCCACTCCTGAAATACCCAGCCGCGAGAGAGCAATTCATTTCCCTGGATATCCTTCTCTTGTTCAGATATCTGGTCAAACCGAGAGGATAGATAGAAGTAGCCGTCCCGTGTTCCTGTTGTTTTCCGGTAAGGCAGTCGATCAAGCTTGTATAGATGGTTCTCAGGGAGATGAAACAGGCCCTGGGCTCTCTTTTCGAGCGGAATTGCCGCCATAATTGTTAAGACTGCATTCTGGTAGTAATCTGACATTTGGACAGATTTAGTCTTCCAATCTTCAGGGCTGTCTTGGATGATGCAAATGCTATTTATCCAAACATATTCAACGCTGATCCTGGTAGCCACTAGGAAATCGTCCAGGAAGAGGGCATCAAGATTCTCAAATCCTGATCCTGCTTGACGCTCCTGATAGTTGGACCACGTCGTCCTAGTCCTCCCCGTTTCGCTCTGACACCATCGGTGGCTCAGGCAGAGATACGAGCCAGTTTTCTCTCAAGTCTCCTCTAGCGCAACATGGACGGGAGAGCTGGCTGAAGAGGAGGCTTCGGATAAGCTGACTCGAGCACATCGTGTCGGGAGCGGTGAGCAATCTTTACGTGTCTCTCGGGTCGGGGGCAATGTTGTAGTATATCCTTGGTGGCTTTCACAGGAAGCTAGCCAGTCCTGTATTCTCTGGCATTCTGATGCAGATGACGGATCGGGATCGGCAGGAGGGAGCCCAGCTATATCACCCCTGGTTGCTGCTGAGCTATCTATATAACATTTAGTTGTTGGTTTCTCCTGCATCAAATCACCTAGAGGATTACCCACCGTGGTCGGCATGAAGATTAAAGACGAGTGGTACTGTGCTACCACCAAGCAGAGAGAGGGCTTTGGGTCGTCCGAGATTCTCAGAAGAAGCATACCAATCCCGAGCCCGTCGGCGTTTCTCGGCTCTTGAGCGTCGCTCGGAGTTTCGTTTATAAGGCGCCCTGAAGTCTAGTGAACCCAGCGAGGTTGTCGCGGGAAAGTTCGTTCTGGTCTGCCCATGTCTTGATTACACTTAACTATTACTTTGCAGAATGAGCATCCCTTTGGTCGCCAGCTTCAAAGGCGGCCAACTCAGTAGTCACCCATGGATGCTTTCCCATCGAAAAGGCCTGGATATCGAAAGACTGACAATTGATACAAAGACCCATTGTCGTGCTTGGTGAGAGAAGTGGTGTTTGGTGTACCTGAACACCAGATGCCAGGCAGCCTTGGCCATTGCCAAAATGATTTGAGCGGGGAGGTGTAAGATCAGAGTGAGGCTGAGAGCGGCTGAAGTTGGCTGTAATGCTTTGGACACAGACGGGCCTGGATTGGACAACGTGGGGTAAGCTGGCCTTTTCTTCTCTCTCACACACATTCTCGTTAGATGCTCACCAAGGCGAACATAGAAACGCACCGATCATCGCTAGTGAACCGACCAGGCTGCATACACCTCATGAACGAACGGATTCCGAGATGGTTCAACGCAGGTTTGAGATAGACGTTCCTCAATGGCGCGAAGTTCTCCTGCTGCGAGCCACTTTCACTCTTTTTTTCCTAACAGCTTGCGGTCGATGGGCTCTCGCTGCCGCGGGAATTGACATCAGAAGAGGAATTTATTTGTATAGATTTCCAAATAAGACATACGCAACCCGTGGATTCTTTGCGTATCCTCAACCTTCTACTGGTCCAAATTTTGGCATCGCTCAGGTTGATGGCCAAGCCGGCACGGTTCAATCTCTTCTCGCGACGTCCTTAGTCCTTGGCTTCCTTGACTTGGATTCCATTCTACTTCCTGGCGCGGCACAAGGACAACCCCGTCTGGACTGATGGATGGAAGTCAAGGTCCATTATCCTTGCCTTTGCCACTGTGCCCGTTGTGCAGTTATCTGTAACCCTTGTTTGCTGGCTGTCATCGGTTGCCTTAGTGCATAGCTGGTTGCAAGCTTCAGCCATCATTGAGTTCAGGGACTTTGTCAGAACGACTTATCCAGGTCGCAATGACTTGGACCCAAAGTGACGTGAACTCGATCCTTTTTTGGCTGTGGTGGCTGCACTCGCCATTGTTCCAATAATCGATGCTACCATGCGTTGGGCTAAGCTTCTTACCTTATGGGTTATACCTACAACCTGGGGATTCCGACAACGTCGAAAGGCAAGCCATCTCGACACTCCATACGAGCTTGAGAACATTCAGGCAGAAACAGGCGGGCCGGTTGCAATGTTGTTTCTTAAGCAGCAAAATCGAAGGATGAGTGTTGAGCATCAAAACACAGAAGCGATCGCTCGACCTTCAGACAGCGTTAGGCCGGCTCGAGTAGCTTTTGAGCCTCAGGTCGGCATGGCCGCCGGGCCAGGGACAGGGACAGGTAGTCCGACGCGAGCTTCTGTGTATATCTGCAGAAGCGCTCGGGTTCCAAGAGAATATCATCGACTTTTTCTCAATTGGTTTATCGGGCCCTCAGCTTGGAACTGGACTCTCTTCTGTTTCGGGGCTCATTTGCTATGCAACCTCATCCACTTTGGCCTAATGCAAAGGCCCAGTCACACCTGCAAACCGTAAGTTGCCAAAAAAAAAAACCATGATCAGAGATTGATTGATATGGATTGCTTCAGCTTACTCTTCAAGGGGCTGTGGGTTTGGCTTGGTCTACCCAACCTGGTGGATCGCCACTGTGCTGGCTATCTCTGCTCTTATCCGACACCGCATGTTTTTCCATGACAAAGTCATGGGGACCATTGGAATTGTCCGCTTTATGGCAGTCTTCTTCTGGATTGGCTTGGGGCTAACCATTGTTGGTGTGATGTTGATGATAACTTCGGATAGTCTTATAAGTTGTCTACGTGGGTTACGAAGTCTTGAGACCGTGGAATGGGGGTGCATAGCAATCAGTGGCCTTCGTTGTATTACTATTATTATTTGTTTTTGCGCTATTATTCTGTATTGTTCTTGTTATTCCTCGGATGAAAGGGAGACAGTTTTTATGGATATGGATATGGCTTATCAAAATTGGAATATTATCAGCTTCTCAAGAACTCAATAATATAGATAATAGTAAGCTTTTTAAACATAACATAGCTCAAAAAACAGGCTCAGAGACTTGGTAATTGCTCACGCACTTGTGACTCTGCGGTGCTGGAAATGTAAGGAAGAGGTAAAGGCTTATATACGTAATGGTGGTCATGTTCGACTACATACTACCATACCCAGTAGAAAATTTGGGACCCCTCTGACACTAGGATCGCACTATCACGAGTTACTTTTAGCTAAGACCTTCATTCAAACTTGGTGACCTATCACTCTTCCTGATGCAGCATACTACGCACTTCGATGACTGTGTTCAGGCGAATTACCGCCTCATCGAACTTCTGCAGAGCGCTGGAGTAGAGCCACAACGGACAAAAGGGCAATATCTATGACGCTGTTTTGCTGGTTTAAGGGGTCTAGTTCAATTCCTCTTCAATCTATCCAAAAGTAGTATCGAGTAAGCGAAGATACATCTAGGGCCTTTTACGCAGCACTCCTGCAGCCCCGCCACCTTATGAATGAAGAAATGTATGCAAATCTCGGGGTAAATATATCTTGAGCAGTTCCATGGGAGTTAGTGCATAAAGGAGAAAAAAAACCTTAATGGTCGTCACTTTATCGATTGATCATGAGGTCAGCCTGGGTTGGGGTTGGTTTCAGGTTGACTTAACCCCAGTATCTGGAAGCAACTCAAGTGTTCCAGAAAGCGACAATCCCCCTCTGTTCTTTTTTTAGAGTTGCAGCAAAGTGTCAATTCGATGGACCGATGAGGAAAGTAAATAAGTTGTGTTGGTATTTCGACCAAGTTCAAAGCCTTTACGCGACAGCACGCATTCAAGGAGCAATAGGTCCAGATAAGAGAGTTACGGAGTGGCCTACAGAGTTCATCCCGCTTTTTAGGCCAGTTGCTCAGCCACTACGACGGCAATTTGCTGTCGGCCTATTGTAAAACGTGCTATATCCCCGGCGCTAGCTTGTCTACCGCCCATCTTGAGCCTTTTTGGTTAGAGGAACATGCAGTATGTGAAGCTGTGCTACCCTCTGTTACCCCTCTTCCCTCCGTTCCGAGTAGGTGAGCATGTGCTCCGTAGGGGTGTACGGGGTCAATCGATATCTTCCTCCTGGGATCGCAACAGCCCTGCACTCAATTGACAGTAGGCCTGCGTTTCTATGCGAAAGGGGTGGTTGCTATGAGATAACGCTCTCCGGCCGCTGATGCTGGTTTATCGCCGTGCAATCGAAACTTGGGTGGCCATCATCGCTAAGCCCTGGCCTAGCGGAAAGTCTGTTCAATGGAGTGATGACAGTGGCCATCTGGTAGACTCCTGGTTGTTCGGTGCGCTGATCCTCCACATGATCATGTGCTTCGCATACTCCAGGCATCTGCCCATCTATGTTAGGTAGCACCTCTGTACATCCATGGTAGAATTGTGACGCCTACTGGCCCCGTTGACGTTGTCGCTGACGATCGGCCTGTCCTAGGCTCCGACTAAGTACCCCAGCCTTGCTTGGCCAGGCAACAAACTTCGTGCTACGATGGGCGTTGCCTGACCATAACCGTGCTTGAGGCAGACGGTACCTTTGGGTCGGGTCCAGAATGTAGGCAGGCGTCGGCCGGACTCAATTGCTTACGGCACCATGCTGGAACACTCTCGAGAAATGAGAGGCGGTTTTACATTTGTCGAGTTTGCGACTCAGACGAGGTCTCGGACATTCCTGCCGGGATGATGCATGCCGCATGTCTAAGGGGTTTCAACAACATCCCACCTTTCACATAAACATCCATACCGACGTGGCCCGGATAGCCGTATGGGCACGTCCCTGACACGGTCTGAGGCGATGGTTCTGTGACGCTCCCTGACGCTCGCTCCCACCAGCTTGGTCATCGCCCAGGATCCAGGAGCCCGCCGGTGCACACCCCGGGCCCTGCTAGTGACCAAATGACATGCAAAAGGATCACCAGGCCTCTCCTGGGGAAGTTTGGGAGTCTCCCCGCCCCGTTGCCGCGCTGCCCCCGGTCCATCAAGGCCACTTCTGGCTTGTTCCAGTTGACTTTGGTGGCTGCTGTTAGCGGTGACTCAAACGGCCTCTAACCGAAAGAAACAGCATTAATATTTATGGACCGGGTGTCGACGGCGCTCTGGTGGTTTGGTGGCTTTTGCTCAGCTGACCCTGTCAATGCCCTGGGACCCGTATTCACTAAGGTGATTGAAGATGGCGTTTGGGAGTGTCTCATTCCAAGTTGTTCATGGCCCCTAGCAATAAGTAAATAAACTAATTTTTGCTCCCTGGTTCGCTTTAAGTTCCCCTTCGCTTCCTCATCATTGCTCCTGTCCCCTTCTCTCCATCTTCCTCTCTCATTACTGAACAGCATAAAAGGGACATCCCCCCAAAAGGAAATCCTACCTCGACCCTCCCTTAATAATCCACTGCCAACCCTGAACCATCCAACCACACCCTCTGGCTCTAACCGTGTGTTGTATTTACCTTCGGCATCTCCAGCAAAGCAACCATCCTTTTTAATCACACAACATACTTCCAGACAAGCTCCTTGGACTTATCGCCGTTCTTTCTAGTTCTCCGGCAGAGCTAGAGAAGCAATAAGATCATCCAACGCACCCCACCTAAACAGCCACATGAAATCCCCCATTGCAGACGATACCAAGATGCTTGAGAACATGCGGGGACGTACCAGAGATCGCCGGCGAGTGCCATCTGGCTCCAAGGCAGAGCGAGCAGATGAATCAAGCACGCTGAGGGGCCGATCTCGCCATCGCGCCTCCTCGCCTCTGGGCTCCTACTCGCGAAACCCGTCGCCTTCATTGAAATCCCCCAACCGCCATCTGTTCCTCCTCAACCGAGTGCGCGATAGCCGACGGGAGCACTGCCCATCCAGAGTCCCATCTCGGTCTGATAGGACGGCATCTCTTCGGCGGGGACAGAGAACACGAAGCTGCAGCCGAGGCCCACAAGCCCGACGAGCTGTGGACCATCCATCCAGCCTGAGGAACGAGTTCCTGGCTGAGGATGCTCAGAAACTCGAATCCGCAGAACAGACTTGAGGAGGAGGGTATGTCCCGCTCCTATTGACGCTTGAGCGCATCATCAAATAATGGCACCATCACGAGAAACGACATGAGGTCCCTCTGAGAGGGCTACACAAACGAACCTTGCTTGTACAATAGCTTTAAACGGATACTGTGGATTTTTGGTGGCTCATGAATTTGGCTAGGAAAATTGGTTTTTTTTATTTGCGTTGCGCCGCCTGACGAGATTGGAATCGCTGCTTGGTCTTTTTTTCTTTGCTTATCTTTCTTTCCTCCTTGACATCATCAATGTTAGCTGGGCTGTTCTGGGCGTTGGATTTTACTTCATGATATGTCATTATCTCTCTGCACTAATACTGGGAAAAATGGCAGCTGTCTAGCTCGTCCTGGGCAGCCGCACTGATTGAATAAATTGAATAAATATCATATCTCATAACTCAATTCTTTGAGTGATTGGATATCGTGTGGCGACGGTCGGTAGAGAGTGTCAACTTACACCACCCGAATGAATCACCATGCATGCCGAGCTCTATGGCGATGTTTTTAGTGGAACCTTCAGCGCTCCAGTTGCCCGTTTTCAGGTCCACATGTCAGGCCAGACGCAACTTCCCATTGGCCTACCCAATCCATTGCTCCCCAGTACAACGCCTGATAATCGTACTCCATGTCCAAAATCTTTTTCGATATCATGTTCGCCCTCACCCGATCACAGGATCAAGACCGCGCGACCGCAATTGCCCGCCCCCCGACGCCGACCTGGTCATAAGGTCGCCAACAGCCACCTCTCTGGTTCCAGCTATGCTGGAAAGGGCAGCAGCTACCTTTGAGACGGGCAAGCTTCAACGGGTCCTCCCCCGGGCTACACACCACTCGAGGAACAATGCTGCCGGTTTCCCTCAGCAACATGGACGCCTGTTGACCGGGCTCCCACGCAGCCATTCAAGGCCGTCCAGCCACCAGGCTGCTCCCCCTGATAGGGAGCCTCATCCTCGACATGCCTGTCCCCATGGCGACTCGGCCGACCTCCTCGACTTCCTCTACCCCAAGCCCACCCACGCCCTCCTGCGACAAAACCGCCATGACTTGGCAAGACCTCGCAAGGCACTCAATGTTCTGAGTAGGATTGACAACATGTGTGTCAAGTCTCCCGGCGGGAAGCGATTCAATTCGAATGGTGCGGCAAAACCTCTACACAACACGGAGGATAACCTGGGTGGTGCAGAATCCCAGCAACCTGAAGCTCAATTGCTATCTGTTATCAAAAATGGCAAGGCTGAAAGCCAATGGGATCTTAAGAAGGAGCTTAGAACGAAGGATCTGTTCGCCATCCAGGACGAGAAGGAGCTCAATACCACTGTAGACGCCGTTGCACTCACCGCCGAGGAGGACGTCAATCGCCTCCCGAGCCCGTCTTTTCATTCGATAAGCAAGTCTCTCAACGACCTGTTGGCGGATCCAGAGGGAAATAGTTACCACGATGTTTGGGACTTTTACTGTCGGTTGAACATGGTCGAGCAGATCCTCCTTCGACCCCGAGTTGTTACATATCTATCAAGATCGCGCAGTGTTGTCGAAGCTGGACGTTCGAACTCCCTCATTCGACAGGTCGAACTCGAGCAATGGGATGACGAATTTCTATCCTCAGCAGTGCTTGTTTATTTGAGGTCTGACCAGCAACAGGCGGCTCTTGATATCTTCAAGGCTGGAGTGGATGCCAAAGGTCTGGTTGGAGGTATCGAATATCTCATCGTAGACTCGGTTAATAAACAGCAGTGGGCCGTTCTGTTAGATGCTTGGATAACTTACTGCGAGCATTGTGCAAGCATGCCTGGCAATGCCCGGAAAAAGCCAGATGAGCACCTCTTGTCCCCGTTGTCATCCTTGTCAAACCTAGGAGCTCTCTACTACTCGTTCGAGAGATACCTGGCGAAAGATAGGAGAAAGGTTGAGCGGCAACTTGACCGTTCTGCTGTCTCCAAGTCTGGTTTGCGTATCCTTCGGCGACGATTTGCAGAGGAGGCTTTGGCTCAGTTGTGCCCACCGTCCCAAGCGTCCACCATCCTGGCTTTCTGGAGAGATGGCATATTGTATGACCACTATCTTACGAATATGCTTGATCAATGGTACATGAAGAAGATTTCTAAAGCTACCGCTCGCACGCTTTTGGGCATTTACCAAGCGTTTAGGAAGCTCCCAGGGGCAAAAGTCCCATGCTGTCTTGCGAGGGGTCTTTAAACTACAGTTTCACGACCTCAATCCCGCACCCCTTGAACAGCTTCGCGGTGATTGGATCCGGTTTTGGGGAGAATTGAGCCAGTGGGCTTATGAGAAATATCTAAAGCTGTACGCCTTTCGCGGAGACGTGGATCGTGTACGTCAGCTATGGGATAGTTACGTACAGCACTATCCCTCTAGCGTAGAAACTCCACGGGGTTTCCGAAGCACGATGAATGTCTACGCACAGAATGGAGACATTGCGGGGGCCGAGAAGGAACTCGATAGGATCATCAACCGTTACAATGTTGAGCCTGACCTGGATATTCATAACACGCTCCTTAAATGTTACATGAGGGCCAACGACTACCAGAAGGTTCTGGCCTACTTCGATGAAATCTCTAGGGAGCAAACCCCGGATTCGTTTACATATGCACACGTCATGGCTATGGCCTCAAAGTTGGGCGATCTAGATACGACCATCGAGTTTTTCAACAAGTCCCAAGAGAATCACGTCCCCCTTTCAAGAGAAATTGGGCTGTCTCTGGTGGTAGCATACTGCAAAAACGATGGCCTCGTCGAAGCCGAAAATATCTGTGTTGAGCTGGCGCAGCGAGGGGCCTGCAGCACGGCCATCTGGAACCAGCTCTTGCATTATAACGGCATGTACGGACGGCTGTCAAAGTGTTACCTGTTGTTAAACCAAATGAAACAACATGGATTCGAGTGGGACCAGGATACCATCGGCTGCCTATTGAGAGCCTTGATTAGGGTCAATCAAGTTGGACCCGCATTTGTGGTTGTGCGAGATGCCGTCAGGGACGGGCTGCGTATTTTGCAGCCGGATCACTTTTCCATGGTCATGTCTGGAGCTGCTCGGAGTGGTGACCGTGGCGTAGCGGAGAGCTTGATGAGATTGATGGAGGAAAACTCCATTCCCGTGCCTTTCAACGCTAAAGTGGCACACTCCTACGTCTCTCTCAAGGCAGCGCCAAATACCACGCGCACACCCGCCATGATAAAGAGCATGATCGCCTCACTGCGGCCCTCCGACCCGAACGCTAAACTCAATGTTGGGGATATCAGGCGCCGAAAGCAAGATGCGGCCAACATGGGGCGAGCGGTACTACTCCTGACTGAATTTCGTCAGTTCGTCAGTGTCGGGGAACTATTGACGATATTCACTGATATGTTCCCTCAGTACAAGACAGGTGAGCCGATGCCACAGGACATCGTTAGTGCGTTGATGCTTGCCTATCATCGGGATGAGAACTACGACCGGGTTCATGAAGTATGGAGAGCAATGTGGCCCAAGATACTCGATCGCTACGTAAAATTGGGCACCAATAAGATCTATCCTACTCATCAATACGATGTGACGATGATCATCTCCCGCTTGGCTCAGACATTTGCCGCCCAGAAAGATGGGGACGGGCTGGCTAAAGTGGTGAAGCAAGTCACGCAGGTTGGGTTCAAGCTCACTTCGAACACCTGGGATCGAGTAATTCGCTGCCTGGCGCAATTCGGGCAATGGGAACCAGCGATGGACTGGTGCGAAAGGCTTCTCATGCCTCAGTGGCGAGGCATGAACCCACCCAAGCCACCTTTGAATCGCCGACGCGAACAAATGCATCCCAGCATCCTCCATCCCAGGAAGCCCATGATCATGGCGTTGCAAAAGGAGTGGATGGAAGCCCGGAAACTTGGTGCATGGTCTGGAGAGATGTCGCGTAAACTTATGGACATGGAGCAAAAGTACCCTCTCCTGCATCGTGCTTTCGCTGAAATGAAAATCTCAGATCAGTCTGACCGCTGGATTTTCGGAAGCGAGGCTGAGCTGGACAAGGCTATCTCTGCCTTACTCAGGCCGCTGCCCCTGGCAGAACTACTCCGGATGGAGAAGGCTCTAGAGAAACAAATCAAGCTTAAGCAGCTGGATGCTGGGCCGGACGACACTCACTTCCTCAGGGTTGATGAGGAGAGCCGTACCCCTATGGCGCTGCAACGTGCCGAGCTGCAACAACTTCGGTCTGTCTTGCAAACAACCCTCAGTGAGAGACAAGATGCGGAGGCGGACGACCTGGATGAGCTAGACGAGTTAGATGAGGCTACGATGCCGCAGTAGGATGGCTTATGATTGTTACTCCCGTCCTCAACGACTGTATAAACTGTATGATAAGGATAATTGTAAGCTCTTATTGTAATATGCAGACATACATGTATAGTATTCGCATAGAAGCCAACAGTTATAGAATATAATCGCTTCTTCCCAACTCATCAAAGGATTATTATACCATGTTGCATGTTCAATTTGCGTTATATTTCTCTCAAAGTATGGTATGTACCTATGTAATTAACCTCAGCTCAATGTACCTCTCTGCCCCGGGTCGGTCATGTTTCTTTCCTGTTTATGTGGCTGCTATTGCCAGCGGTCAAATACCAAATATCAAAGCCCAACGCCTACCCGATAGAAAGCAGCGTTCAACTCCAATGTAAACCTATTCTAGATTTGGAAAAGAGCAAATGTGCCGGCTGGGGCGCAGAAACACCCCCCGTTCGATGAATTAGTAGGCGGGCATGCAGTGAGTTTTAAGAAAGCAATGACACCGAAAATCCCAAACCTTTTTCTAAGTTAAAACGTCCAGAGCGAAACTCACTAATGTACATTGGGTGGGCATATAAATCTCCTCTATCGAAGAGAGAAGCGACAGCCAAGGGTCCTTTTTTAAATATCATGGTCAAACACCAACTCTGCCTCGCCGGGCTTGACACCCAGAGACCGGAGGCGCTGGGAAAGAAGACTCTCGGAACCCCCACCCGCGGGCCGTGGCCCAGGAGGGCTGAAGAAGTTCCCGCCGTAGCCGAGGTCGCCCTTGCTGAGCTTCGCGTAGGGCGACGCCGCCGCGCCCCATGAATCAGCGCCGGACGAGTCCTTGGTGGACGGGCGGCTGGCCTGGGAGGACTGCGGCGAGCGGAACTCGGCCGCCGCGCTCTCGCTGACCTCGCTGCCGGGGCGGCGGTCCCTCGCCGCACTCCCAGGGAGACGGAGCGGGATGGGCTCGAGGGGGAGGACGTTGCTGATGCCGAGGCCTGACGACGATGCGCCGCCCATGGAGGAAGAGCGGGCAAACATGCCGTCCACCATGTCGAGGGATAGGGGCGGGGGCCCGCCACCCATGGTGAACCCTGAGCTCCGCCTCCTGAATGCCTTCTCAGCGGCAAGCATGGCTCCCGGCCCATTGGAAGTCGAGAGCGGTGGGTGCATCACTCTGATTGGCTTGTACGGGCTGAAACGCGGCTCTGGCCATGTGGTTTCATTTCTTAATTTCTCCTTGCCGTCGGGAACGCGGTTGGCAAAGACGAGACGAATGCTCTTGTAGAGGTAGAATCGGCCCTTTGCGGGACAGCAGATATGCAGATGCACCAGGTACCGGAGAGTTGGTCTCTCTACCGAGCCAGCGCCCCCGTGGTTGGGGACGCCGTCTATGATGGGCCCTCCAGAGTAACTCCTCTGCCGGATAAACGTCTTGGTCCCCGGCTCCATGCCCTCCAGGTCGTACGGGACAAGGAAGAGCTTCACCGCCGTTTTGTTCTGGTTTTTTATCACAATCTGGATCTGGCCCTTTTCCGGGATCCTGTAACTGCCCCCAGGGGGTGCCTTCGGGGAGGCTGATCGGCGTTTGGGTCTTGGAACTTGCCGAGTTTCAACATCCATGGCATGTCCCGCCGTTACGGGGTCGCCGGCCCCTTCGACTGATTTACGATCAGCAATCCTGCTGTGGGCCTTTCTTCTCGACCGAGATTCGTCAGCCATGTTTGGAAGGCCATTTTCCAAGTCTATCTGGCCAACGTAGGGGCTTGGGCCGTCCTCGCCGCTGGAACGGCCATGGGCCGTGGTGCTGTAGCTATAATACACGGCAGGGAATGGCAGCGTCACATGAGCTGGGCATTTGAGGCTGGGCTTGCACTTGCCCATGCCTAGGACGCCGATCTGGGCGAGGAAGTCAAGCGGTTTTGAGGGTGTCGTAGACATGCGCCCGCGCAGAATACTCTCCTCGTACGACCCGACCATGGACGCATGCTGCTGGATCGGGGAAGAATCCGAGCCGAAAGACATGCGTCGTAGCATGGCTGGGGTCGGAGGTGATGTTGCTGAGTGCTTGAAGCTTGAGCTGGACGTAAGCGACCTTCGAGGTTGATGTGCTTGGTATGGCAGTGAGCCTTCACGGCGATGGAAGGCCATCCTTCCTGCAAAAGAGGACGGCCCTCGGGGAGATGGAGAGGCATAGGGAGACGAGAAGTTGGAGTACAGGGTGTGTCGTCTCGAGGCGTATCTGCCCGACGCAAAGTCGATGCTTCCCAGAGGATCAGAAAGGTCCAGCTCGTCATTGCTCTCAGACTGCACTAGTGGACTTGTGGGTGGTTGATAGGCAAAGCTAGAGGAGAAGGACGGAGATCGAGCTACCGGGGATGTGACGAAGGTTGCGGATAAGGGAGTGCCTCTCTGTGAAAAAGCCCTCCTCTCATCGAACTGGAAGGGCGTAAAATGCCTTGGGGGAGATGTAGCCAGCCAGTCATTCTGTGGTGGGGTATCTGTCTGTACTCGGGCCTGCTGTGCCTGACTCTCTCGCTTCGTCTCTGGCGAAGTGTCATGCGTGAAGTCGCCGCTGTGGAGAGCCGATCTTGGGCGTTCGATGCTCAGCCCACTACGTAGGTTGAAATCTGCTGTCGTCGTGGAGTCTTCGTCCTTCTCTAGAGTAATCTTCGCCGCCGGGAGGAGGTTGGAGGATCTTGAAGGCGTTCTCGACGGTCTCGTAGATGGACTGGCTGGTCGGTCCTGCTGGAAAATGACCTGATCACGCTTCTGGTCAGCGAACGCTGTGATACATGTATTTGGTGGCAGGATGGGTCGTACATGGCGGTTAGGGATCCATGTCGGGCTCTGTCCCCTCTTTAGCCTTTCAATCAACTCAGCCCTGTCTGCTGTGGCGGTGGAATCGTCGGCGGGTGTGTTGAACGGTGACTCCCCGGGGCTTTGGAGGACTGGTCCCTCGCATAGCTCGGTTCGCAAACTCTCCTCGGAGAGCCTTCTGGTCTTGGAAGCGGCATGCAGTATGGTAATGGCCTCTGGAGTCGTCTCGGGGCAAGGTTCGGGATGAGACGGGTGATCGACAGCGTCGCTGCTACAGCAGAGATCGTCTTGGAAGATGGGCATGGCAGAAGGGCAGAACCACAGCTAGGCTGCGGTTCTGGAGAGATAGGCAGTCGTAAACTATCATCAAATCCAGGAATCGAGGTTTGTTGCTTTGAAGTTGGAAACCTTGGGGTCGGTAGAGCTGGGGGCGGCTAGACGATAAGATAGCTGCCCATGTCTCGTGAGCGAGGTCGGCTTGGCCTAAGCAGAGCCTTCACTGCATGAATCGGACGAGTGCACAGACACGTATAACTTGTGCGTTTTATTCTGGTCCTAATATGCAAGCACCCAACCAGCGAATTTACTCCATGGGCCGCGGCAGAGCCTACCCAACGTCTTTGAAGGTGCGGTGAGGTCCTGTCGTTCCATCAGGGTCCCGTGGAGGCTAATGCAATGGATGGGTCCGTCATGATGGAGAAGATGCAGTGAGCGAGCTGTGCCGTCATTGGTGCCAAATTAGAGTGCGGGATAGCACATGGTGTTTAGAGTACCTGCAAAGTACATTGGCTCAGCGCAGTTGGGCCTACAGGTGCAGTTTTTGCGCCTAAAGCTCGTGTACTTTTAGGTACCCACTACTTGGTTGAGTAAGCTTTAAGTGGTCTATCTCATTCTGACAACACAAGACGGCGCACGACTCCTCCGTTTAGATCTTCGTGGAACGGAGAGCAGAAAGCCTAAAATCTCCGGAAGAGTCCTAAGCAGACTGGCTGAGAATTCTGTGGGAAAAGCAAAGCGTCTGGAGGCTCAAGTGTAGATCCCCTGTACACATCCTTTCTTTAGCGGGCCCCGCTGTGCCTTGACTGGCTGCAGCATCAAAAACTTGCAACTGAATCTTATCTGTCCAGCTCCAGCTTCATCAATCCAGCCATAGCTGCGTGCCATCCCAGCTATAACCATACGAAATGGCGCCCAAAAGACCCCGGGAGGATTCCGAGAAGGCTCCGGATGCAAAGAAACCCCGGCGTGGCTTTCGAGTCGGCCCTGACAACCTCCCAGATGGACCCTGGCGTAGAAAAGGTCGGTCTCAATCTTTTCTCATTCATGCTCTCATCTACGCTCATGTGTGGATGTCCTTTCATCAGTCTAACATACCCCTGCAGTTACAAAAATCAAGCAGGGCCTTATTGTTAAGGCCAAGCTGAAAAAGAACTACGCCAAGATTAAGGCGAGGGAGGGAAAAGAGCGTCAAACTTCGGCTGAAGATAATGATCATGACAGTAATGGCAATGAGGCAACGGAGAAGCCGTCTGGGGGGGATGAGCCAGAACAGCTTCACCCCACACGCCAGCTCATGCTGCTGAAGGACGAGGAGATGGCACAGGCGGGCGCCGACCCCGAGAAGCAGCATGATGTCAGCGATGGACAACGCCGCAGGACTCGGCGACCAGGTTACTATGACAAGCAGCTCAAGAAGGCAGATGAGCGGCGCATCGAGAGTGAGGCTCGGGCACAGGAGTTTCAGCGGCGCAGGGAGGAGCGTGAGAAGAAGATTGCCGAGAGGGAACGTTACAAGAGAGCAATGGCAAAGACAATCGGCAAGGACGGGAAGAAGAAGCTCGGGAGGGAGAGCAGTCTGCTGCTGGACAAGGTTAGGAAAATGGTTGCCGACCAGTAGGAATTGAGCGAGAGGCGCCGGATGCCGAGGAGGGCGGACGCCATACCCATCATATTTTTTCAAAACGACGCATAATATTTCACGGAACCATTGATTTCTACCGCCTGCTCTGGCACTATTCACATAGGTTGACGAATGACTGGATATGTCTGTAGGTGGGCCGCTGTCGTGTGACAAACTATCGGTAGCTGGGGCACGGCACGTTTCTCCTAAGGCAATAGCTTCGCGGCCGAGAAGGAAAAAATCTCGATGTGTTGAAGGGGGTGTGTGACGGGGGGCGGGTACTGAAAAAGAAATGGCAATCAAAAGTGATCAACCGTTTCGGAAGATCGTCTGTATTGTCTCAGACGACGTGTTTGGAGTTGATGGGTTCCAGGTGGTCGGTGGGTAATTCTAATCTTGGTATGTGCTGGATCTCGACAACACACACCGTGGAGAAGCTCCTGTTCTTAAGACGGCGTGGAAGTCATGGCCAATTGGGAGTACGTTAGTAGTCATTTGTCCAAGCCGAGTATACGACGAAGAAATCCAAAGGATGGGGAGTTTTCTCCATCGCAAGCCTGAAATCAATAGAGCCATTGGCATTGATACAGGGACACATACATTCATATCGAGACAACGCGTCGTTCGTCAACCTGGATCTGGCATTCTGGTATTCCGGGCCTCCTCCACATCCCATATCCACCGACCCATTCTGCGCTGGGATTAGGAACGCGGGACAATGACACATTTGACAGGATAGTGATGAGCCGGGCGCTTACGCAGTGAAACAGCAGGCCCTCTTTCTCGGATGCAGACCTGCCTCCTCCCGTCATCTTGTATCTGTGCTGTGTGCTTGTTCATATCAAATGTACCTACATGCTGCAGATGAGACAGGCGGGCGGAAATTAAAGACCTCGACGGTCTTCAGCCTCTTGGTCAGCGGTAATGAATGGCGGTGCGGATGGATCAAGTCCAATGTAGCAGCCCAGATGTGATACGCACGCCCAAAGAGGAGCGCCCTACTAGTGGCGTTTCATGCGGTTTCAACCATGGTTTTCAGGGATCAGGCCCCCAATGGCACCTGGGGGAAACTTGGTTGAGACCGAATAATAATGGCCACGCACTATTTGGCCTGTGACTGGTGGCCGCGCGAAGCCCAAGCAATGCCAATGGAGCTAGCGTGCGCAAGCTGCAGGCGTGAGCTGAGGCCATCTGAAACATGCGAATGCTTAAGTTCTGTGCCTGCCGATTTATTGCTCGAAACGATGTGCTATTGCCGGGCAAATGAGTGACCTCCTGGTACCCAAGGGGTCTGTCCCTTACCACGCTTCATGTCACTCCTCTTTTTGACAATGCCTTGTGCTACATTAGCCAAGTACCCTCGCCGATGGGAGAAGGAAGGAGGGCAAACAAGGTAGAAAAAGACATCTGAGGGTTCAGCTGGCTGTGGGTCGTTCTCAGGCTTGGTGGAGGCAGAGTCGACTTGATTCTGGGGCGCAAGACCCGACGGTCTGTCAATAATCCCCCGTTGGTCATGAATACGACGTTCATTTCGATTCACAAGAGTCTTACAAGTTGTTGCGCCACGAAATGGGTGGTGTGGATTGAGGCTATTGGCCTGGTTTGGGAGATGGATCGGTAAGGATGGTGGCGTGACCCCTGGCAGGGCACCACACCAGGGCAGGGCATGGTTAGCCACTGAATAGATGAAACGGGTCAGTCAGAGGGTAGATAATGTTGGTCCAGATGTTAGAAAGCAGACAATATCCACACGAGTAATCAATGCCGAGTGATTGGTATCTGGCTTAGAGATGATATCTTAATGAAGCAGCAACGCACCTGACAGAGTTGGCTTTTCTCGCGTGCACAAAGGGGGAAGGCGTATGTCCATAATCAGCTGAGCTGAGAGTAAGTGTTGTCATCCAGCCTTCCCTAACAATGCGAGAAGGGAAGCCGAGGATACCCGGAGAACGAGCAGAACGAGCCTCGCCGTATGTGCAAGAGGACAATCATGGAAACCACCCATTCGCTTAGACGCCAACCGATTATGCACACCGTGGTCTGCTGGTTGCTGGTTGAACGTGGTTGGCGCATAATACTACTACACGATATTTGGCATCCACGTTAGGTACATGTGCGTATATACGCACAGACACAAACACAGAGGAAACCGCATACAAGATACCCCAGCCCAGGGCTAATGGTAGAAGATCTCTGTCAACGGCGACCTCTAGCCGAAGCACAGCTGGACTTGGGTGGTCCGTGTGGTGGGCCCATATTACACTCATTCCCCGATAGACACAGCTGGTTGGTCTTGGGGGTCAGAGGTGAGTGGGTAATGAACGACACGTCTCTATGCTCATGTTCTTCAGCAAAGATTAGTAGTAGAACCGAAGCCACGACACCATCTGGAGTTGCGTTCTGTCTCATCACAGTCCGTGCTCAAAAGCCAGTGAATTGGCGGAGCTGCCCCTACTATGCAGGAAGCGCTTCTGACATGACATCAGCCGAGTTGCCATGAAAGGAGCTGTAATACAACTTACTGCTTTATTATGAATATACGCTATGGGGGCTTTTTCCATCAGCCTCAAGCCCTCCATAGGCTATGACTCTAGTCGGCACGAGTCGGGGCTTGTAATTAGTGCTGTGATGAGGGTAATCACAGTTGTTTCTTCCCAGCGCTGCTAACTATGCCTGGATAGGTAGTTGGCACTCCCTACACAGCAGTAATTGCGAATTATACCATGGAACAAAACAAAAGTTGCCTCCCAATCGCCGCCGTCGACAGTTGCAGCGAAGGAAGGATTGATACCTAGCCCACGCCGGGAAGCACGCCCAGGGCTCGAGAAGGGCTGGGCCGGGCAGGGGTAAGAAACTGTCCACCAGGGCGATTACAGGCCTTCTCGGCGAGGTACTGGCAGGTACCTGTTTAAGGACAGGTTGCCTACCCCACCAGGACCCCAGCTCCAAATCAGACCCCATCGAGAGTCCTCACACAAGAGAAGCCCACTAAAACACTCTTCGAACAGTGGAGAGAGCCCCTGAGCGACATCATTACGAGGAGCTAAGGGAGCACCTAATATCAATGATTAGCCTAGGTCTTGCTGATGGAGAACTCCTGTGGGCGTCACGCTTTGATGAAGATTGATCGGGTTTATATCATCACCGTCCGCGCCCTAATGTTGACGACACTGAATCAATCTTGCTGGAGTCTAGCTCCCCAAAGTCTAAAGGCACCAGCAATGGCAGCAATGGATTGATATCAAGTTTGCCTTCTTCTTAGCCGCTAGCTCTAGGAGGGTTGGAGATTGGTCCCTAGCTTGATTAGTTGGCTGAGCTATATCCATTGCTTCCGTGCTGTATCAAAGGTGATGGAGCCATGAGCCGCATCATCTTCCCACGAGCGTTGGGGTGCTTTCTTCATCAATTGAAAGAATTGTGATAAAACGTGCTGGCCACCCTGGCATCAGCTTCAAATCTGTTTTCCTCAACGGGGCAGCTGCTTGTAGAGGAAGTCCCCCGACAAACATGGTCATGATACGACTCGTAGAATTAGCAGCTCCATAGTTCAATAGACACAGCAAACGCCTGTGGGTTGAGAGACGTACACATTAGGACTTGAGAAGCATCGGGTGTGATTTGCGTAGGTAGGTCATCTGGGTTGTTGGCACTGCAGACGGAATGCGCCGAGGCTGGCTTGAATCCGTTCGGTCAAGATACAGCCAGACATGCATCGCGAAGTGTACATACGTAACATGCGTGCGTGGATAGGCAGGATAATCTTGCTGCTCCCCGTCACGAAACAACGAGATGATGGCTGAACCGTTGTGCAACATTGGTGGCAGGCTCCTAAGATTACAGTCTCCCTGCCTAGCTTCTGACCCAGGTGTTTCTGAGTGCAGCTGGGCCAGAGGCGGCCGGCAAAGGATGGATCTTGATGCGGAGTCGGGGATTATTTGCCCTTGGCCCTACTACTGCAGAGGCCTACAGGGCAGGCGAGATGGATTGAGTTGCTGTCGAATAGTCCGTGACCAGAACAGTATCTGGCCGCCATGGATGCTTCTTTTGTTCCTTCCTGGGCGTGCCTCCGTCGGAAGCCTGGTCCTTCCTTCCTAGCAGCCAACTAAATTCAAGCCACCCATCTCGCCGGTTGCCATGTGTGGAAGTACCTGTTCTGTAGTGGCATCCAGCAGCGGTTCATGGAGGGGCGGTGACCCATGATCTGTGGCTGGCCTGGTGCATTATTAGCACGGCGTAGAGACCTGGTAAGATGGGCGCCACTAGCGACTATGCTAGCCTGGGTAAGACCGCTGTCGATGGTGCGGACCCAGTCAAGCCAGGTACACATCTGTACAAGCTGCTTGTACTCCAGGTACCTCCACCCGCTGCCCGCTCTCCAGACTGGCACTGGACAGCCCCCTGGCGGAATGCGTCTGGCACATTTTAGCCTGGCCCCTCGACCAGGCGGTGCCAATCCCCGTCCCGCTCCAGCAGCTTGGCCAACACCGTCCCGGCCTGGCCATCCTCTCAACACCCAATCATCCGCTCATTGGATGTGTGATTCGCAGCTGGATTGTGTGGGAGTGCCCTGACTCTTTTTTTTATCATCTCTTAATCGTTTTTTGGTGGTTCTTGCGGCAAAGCAACTCGACTGGCTTACTCAAGTCCCAATCTTGTGTATTTCATGACATGTGCTTCGTTTCTTCCTTGATGCTTCCATCCGAACCTCATCCCTCCTCGCCCGCTCGTGCCCTCCACGCCTGAGCATCACGTCGTCGGCAGTCTGCGTCTTCGCCTCGCTCAACTCTACCATCGTGCTCTCCGCCCCCGTCGCTCGCTTATCCCCCGGTCTGGCAGCCCGTCTGGATTGAAACACTATCGATGGTCCCGATTCTTCGCCGCTGTAGATTTCCCCTGCCAACGCATACCTAGCCACTCCAACCGACGGGCACTCTATCTCGACTGCGCGAGAGCGTCCCTTCCAACCTTCCCACGTTCCCTCTCCATCTTCGCTGATATAGGAGACCCTACGTCGCACTTTCATACCAACAGGCCGGCATCGCTGAGCGACGCCACGTTTGCCCGCCATGGCCGCCATCATTGACGAGTATCTCGACACCACCATGGAGCAGGAAGATGTGTTTCCATGTAAAGGTTGCGGAGAGGTAAGCCGTTTCAATGCATTAATATACACTCGGTCTCGAAATCTGAATTGCCTTCATACAAGAGTTGGCGAAAGTGGGGGTTATTCCTTGCGGGACTGTACATTGACTGACTTCCATGGCAGATTCTCGAGGAAGGCAAAGCATACGAGCTTGGTAAGTAGTCGCTGTTCCCTAACCTAGTCTTGGTCATTCATGCCACGGAGCCCTCTCACACCTCACTGAGTTACTTTCTCATACAAGAGAGCCAGAGCATGATCCTCAAAACTCTTGGGAATCTGCCTCACAGGCCTCGTTTGGTGTCGCGAGCCCCGCGCATGTCAACTGCTCCCAGTTGCGGACTGGTGTGTTCCTTTGTCGCTTGAGCATATGCTGATCATCCCCATTCACAGCCGGTAACCGATGGCATCTCGACTGTTTCCGCTGTAACACCTGCCACACGCTCCTCGACTCCGACGCAAACTTGCTCCTCCTCGGCGATGGCTCGCTCATTTGCAGCAACTGCACATACAGTTGCAGTGCCTGTGGCAACAAGATTGAGGATCTGGCCATTCTCACTGGTGACCAGGCTTTCTGTTCCACTTGCTTCCGCTGCCGCAACTGCAAACGCAAGATTGAAAATCTGAGATACGCAAGGACATCGCTGGGAATCTTTTGCATGGGCTGCCACGAAACTATCATTGCTAAGAAGCGGAAGAAATCGAAGGCTGCGGCATCCGCCAAGAGCAGGGAGAAGGAATCTCCCATGATCACCGAGAAGTCGCTCCCAGCGCTTCCCCCCAACGAGATCCCCAAAGGCGCTTTCTCCAATGACAAGGTCGATCCTGATTCCGATACACCAACGGAAATCTCGCCCAGACCGCGCCAAGGCCATCGATCTACCACGTCCGCTTCACGAGATAGCTCCCGGCCCGCCAGGTCTCCCGAGCGTTCGGGCAAGACAGATGGTCTGGGCCTTTCTGGAAATACCTATCGAAGCAACAGGAGCTCCACGTTGACGGGCAGCGATTCAACGGAGAAAGATGATGGGTTCTTCATCCCCGTGGCTCTAGATCCTAGCCCGGCACCAACTCCAAATTCGATCAATAACGACAGTACTAAGAGGAAGGATTATTTCAATCTCCCCAAGTCGTCCTTTGCAGACAAGCGGAATGACTCCCCATCCTCGACACCCCACATCGCCTTTCAGAATAAGGGTAGACAGCAGTCTTCAGATCGTGACTTAACAGCAGCCCAAACCCCGACATCAAAGCTTTCCCAACCCTCGACGTCGAGGTCAGACCAACACTCGTCTCCTCCGAGTGAAGATAGACAACAGAGAGCTGCCCTACGATCTCAAACCAACACTGATGATAGTAAAGGCCAGACGCCCAAAGGCAGGAAAGCGGCTACTTCTTCCAGCAGCAGCTCTTCATCGATTCATGAAGGTGGCGTGGATGTGAAAGCCAATCACTCTACCTCACAATCGGAAGTACGTAAGAATGGGGAAGCCGGCCTTCCGCCTTCACGATTCTCCCAAGATACGAGAAAGCCAGAGGCAGACGACAGGAGAGGGTCAGGAGACTCAAACCCGAAATCCGGCAGCCGGCCTGATACTGGGAAACCAGTCACTCGTAAAGATAGCTCCCCTCCCTCAGCTAGGAATAGTAAGTTGAATCTTTTTTTTCGAATCTCTGGATTTGGTTCTTTTTTTACTGACTTGGTACAGCTGCACCAACTACGAAGGCTGGCCCGCAGCGTAGAGAGTCAGGAAACGAGGATGTCCCTCCTCCAAGAGTCCCCCCTCCACGGCTTAAAGCTGCCGACCAAAGCAGTTCCCGAACCGACTATGCCAGCCCACGGGGTCCACCGCCTTCGTTGGCTGGGAAGCCTGGTACAGGCTCGAGAGATGAACAGGGATCACCTAAACCGTCTCCAAAGCTTCCTAGATGGAGTAACGGCGGCGATTTCACGATGGACGAGGATATGGCCAGGATACTCGGAACCGATGAGCCTTCCTCCAACATTCTGCGTCGGGCGTCCAATGTCGCCAGACACGGCCGTACCAACAGTATTGACTCGAACCAAACACCAACTCGAGGAAGTCACACTCGTAGCATCAGCGAAACAACTCGGGGCACCGCCTCGCCCCAATGGCCCAAAGCTCCTCTTCATGAGGAACGAGGCTGGGCATCACCCGATTTGATGAGCCCGGTGTCGGTCTCGTCGCCCGATGATACTACCATTCTAAGACGCCAATTACGGACATCCGAGCAACGCGTAGCCGAACTTGAGAAGCAGTTCAACACAGAAAAGGATCTTCAGAATCTTGACAGGAAACTACTTGAGAAGAGGAAGACCGTTTCCGTTCTAGACACTCAAACTGAGATCATGATTCGACAGCTCGAGGTACTCGCCGGCTACGTTGAACGGGCAAAGGATTCCAAAAAGCCGATTGATCCTCGTGAATTAGAAGATTCAGCTATCAAGGACTTTGTCCAGAAGCTTGAGGAAGTCAAGATGGTCCTGGCAGAAAGCATCGAGCAACTCCACGAGGAGCGAGATCGTTTGGTGGAAGAAAGGGATCAAGCGTCAGCTGACAGGGATCATGCTCTCATGGAATTTGAACAGCTTTCTTCGAAGAACGCCCAGTTGGCTGAGATGAACAATGATATGACGCACCAGCTGCAAGAAAAGTTCAGAAGCCAGGTGGCTGATGGCAAGTCAAGCAACGGCCTCGGCATATATGGCGAGAACAAGGCAGCAACTGCATCCTCGATCAATCTTGACAATGCCAGCATGACGACTGGACACACACTGGTTGGTGATGACGATCAGATTGTGGAGAACGGTCCTATAGCGGTACCAATCCGTAAGGGCCAAGTTAAGAAGTTCAACTGGAAGAAAGGTTCCAAGGGATTGGCCCAGAACGTCGCCAAGGGTGTTAGGGGTGCTGTGGTTGCATTCCAAAACGACCGTGGCGAGCGTATTCAACAAGTTGGGCCCGGGGCCATGGGTCCAGGGGACATTGGTATTCCCTACAACAATACTATGGTTCCTCCGGAGCCATCAACTACGCCTGCGCCAATGATGCCGCAGCAAGGCAGGCAACCGAAGCATCCCCAACAAGGATTCGGTTTCTTCAGCAAGAAGGCATCCGCTGTTCCAAAGTCAGCCTCTGCCAATAGCGTGCCAGCGGCCGTTACGCCCGAGGCTCCTTCGACGCTTTTTGGTTCCGATTTGTCTGAGCGAGCTGATTGGGAGCGCCGTCAGATACCCAGCGTGGTGACTCGCTGCATCGAAGAAGTTGAGCTCAGAGGTGTGGACCAAGAGGGCATCTATCGAAAGACGGGAGGCAACTCCCAAGTCAACATGATCAAGGATGGGTTCGAGAGGAGCGAGAACTTTGATATTTCAGATCCCGACTGGGATATCACAGCCGTCACCAGTGTTTTGAAACAATACTTCAGGAAGTTGCCAATCCCGCTTCTCACTTTTGAAGTATATGATAGAATTCTGGAATCAACTTGTACGTACACATCCACGCATCAGAATTTTGTTCTCTAAACTAATGTCTCCTAGCAATCGTTGACCCATCAGAGCGTTGCGAACATTTGCGCCGAACTATTGCTTCCATGCCTGAAAAGCACCGTGACTGTCTTGAGTTCCTGATGTTCCATCTTGATCGTGTTGCTCAACGCCAGTCTGAAAACTTGGTAAGCCTATGACTCCATAACCTCAGTATTTACTTTCACACCGCTAACTCGTCAAATCAGATGACTCCCAAGAACTTGGCTGTTGTCTTCGCTCCCACGATCATGTTCGATCGCAGTATCGAGAGAGAGATGACAGACATGCACTCCAAGAACCTTGCAGTGCAGTTCATCATTGAGAATAGCCGCAACATCTTTGTTGATTAGTTGCTGTGTCAGCTGCTTCTGGATATTCCAACCCCATCACATAAAGCACGCTCCTAGAGTGAAAGAAACTGCAGGAAATCAGTGGCGACTTTCGCAGAACGCCAACATTTAACGGGTGGTCGGAGAGTCCGCCCCTCATTTGCTTCGCGTCCTGCGGGCTAACATCATGCCCGCTGTCTCCTTGTGTCTTCGCAGAACAAGAGCGATGACTTTGGAGATTATATTGGGCCCTCCCATGGGTCTGGCAGGGTCCCTTTATTTTCATGTGAATGAGTTTTTCACCTGCTGTTATGAATAAAGCTGGGGCTTGAAATGGCCCAAGTGTATCATATCTGCTGCTTGGCCAGTTCACGTCGGCTCTTGACCCGATTGCTTTCTACCCCTTGTTCATCTTTCACATCATTTTGTTAGCCTCCTTTTATATCCATAACCCCTTCCACCTTATATACCATCTCATGGCTTTGGAGTTTGAATTGGTTGCGTTGATTAAAAGGGTGGGAATCTGTTTGCCCTCCTGGAAAGGCGGAAAGGGTGGTATTTTTTATTTTCTACGTTGACGATAGCTACTGTTTGAATTCACCTTGCTTCTTGTTGTTCTGGTCTTTCTCAATGTGTCGTAGTATACTGCGGATATAGGATGGCGACATGTTTTGGGACGGTCTAGTTGTTTGAGCAGGATTATGCTTATGATGGGATGTGGACGTGTAATGCAATATCATAAATTGACTGATCTCCCCGAGAAGTGAACCCTCGCGTGATTCTGCCTGCCCTGTCAAGTAACTTGAATTGTCCCTCCAAGGCTTTGGATATACCATCGTCTTCAGCTCCGTTGGAAAGAATTACAGGATAAAATATTATTGCAATGTGATATATATATCATACATTCAAGCCACTCGAACCACTAAGCTAAACTACAGTATACAATCAACTCATTCCAGCGCCGTATTATATATATATACTGTTTTTTACCATGCCCATCCACAACCAATCAATGCCCAGTGCCGAAAAATATAAAACGCCAATGCTTTGCCCTGCCCTTTTCTTGTTCTTTCCCACAAACCACGAAAACGCAACCTTAAACAAGGGAAACACCGCCATTCTCGCGCTGCCTCTTAATAATGTAGTACGTGATCAGGCTCTTTGGATCCTCCTTGATGTCCTTGAGGGAATCCCAGAACCGCTCCTCGCCCGCGCTCGCGTGCAGAGCAACGCAGAGCTGGACGGCATCCATGCGGACGCCAGAGTCGGTCGACTCCAGACATCGACTGGTGAGCTCCACCAGCAGCGCCAGCTCCGAGTCTGAGAGAACGACCTCCTCCTGCTTCTCCAGCATGGCTTTCAGAACGTGGAGGCCTGTGCTGAGAGCGCGGCAGCCCTCGGGCGTGCTGTCGTCCCAACCTTGCAGTTTCCTGCCGAGGACGACGACGATCTCGGGGGGGTCGCCGAGGGTGACGAGCTCGTCGGCCAGTAGCTCCAGGCCGCTGATGATGTGGGCACGTCCCTCGTACCTGCTTCGAGTCTCGAGGAGGGACTCGAGGCATTTGGATACGTGGGGCTTGAAGTTGTCCCGCTCTCTCTTAAGGAGGAGTTTGATGGTGGTGAGAACCTGCGCTTTGACGTCCTGCGCCTTGTCCGACAGCATCGTTGACAGAGGGTCCTCGAGGAACTGGAAGAGACCGAGCAACAAAGCTTGGAACTTGTCGTCCGTGAAGACCGTCTTGCTGTCGCGTAGAAGGCTCTGCAACTTACGGAAGCCATGGACCTCGAGCGACTTGAGTTTGATCTTGGAGATTCCGCTATCTAGGAGGCGTGCGTTTTTGTTGGCCTTGTCTAGCGAGTCGGCATCGTCCGCTTCTTTGGCCTGGCCGTTGGAATGAGGTAAATTCGCGGCGTCCTCGTTCACCGGCTTGTCCTCGAGAACCGAGCCAGTGAAAACTGGCTTCGGCTCTTGCTGGTTCTCGACAAAGGGGTCTTCGTAGACTTTCACTGGCTGTGGGGTCTCATCTGAGGGTGAATGAATCTGAACAGGTGCTTCGACGGGAGTTTCAGGGAGTGCTTCCACGTGTGGTTTGACGAGCTCTTCTTCGAATTTGTTGGCCTGTTGTGCGGTGGTTTCCTGTGGAGTGGGGATTTGAGGAACAACAAGCGTCAGGTCCTCGTTCAATTTCGCGGCAGGGCTGCTTGATAAGAGTGCTGACTGCGTGTTCTTAAGTCGCGTCGGACTCACTCTATGCGAAGCAACAGATCTCGGTCGTGCAACAGGGGACGTTATACTAGACTCGCTGGCGTGCGAAGCGTGCCCGGGCCGGGTCCTTTGGGCTGTCCTTCTAGGTGTCGTCTCCTTAGGTTTCGGTGCCAGCTTAGCCTTGAGGGTCCTAGGACTCTCGGCTTCGATGTGCTCGCCACGATCTCGAACTGAGTAAGGACCAGCCGTGGCAGGTCGAGGAGCAACTTCAGGTCGCTTCCTTGTTGGGCGCATGGGGGCGACTGACATCGAACTAGCATTAACAGAGACTGTTCCAGCTTCAGGGCGTGCCCTACTTCCTGAAGGCTTCGATGAAGAAGCGCCACTTGGTGGCTTGGGGTCTGACACTTTCCGTACAGGCGAAATATGGGCCATGGCAGACCCTGGTCGGGCAGGCAAACCCTTGGCTGCAATTGTCGCCTTCTTCTGTGCCATCATCGTTTCCCGGAGACTTGGTTTGCTGGCGGTCATAGTGCTCCTGGATAACCCCAGTCCTGGTCGAGCAGGCGCGTCTTCCTTCTTAGGGGCGTTAGGATTGCTAGGGTCCTTGTTCAGAAGCTTTTGGGCTGTTGCGTCTAGATCCTCCATAATTCTGTCGGGGGTTAGATATTGTTCATTTGACTTAATAAAACAAGGATCCAGGAGAAGAGACTTACACATCGGCTCGCTGAGGCCAAATGCCCCAAAATGCCCAAAACACTGATCGCGTCTTCTCTCTGACCGCAGGGTTTGGATCACCGAGCCCCTTCTTGATACATTTCTCAATTAGGTCAACTCCGCCTGTGTGCTCAACATGGCTCTTATGGTTGGCTTCCTTCTTCAGCATGGTCTTTAGCCAGCCGGTCGCATATGTGCGAGGAGCCACGTTCTTGTCTTGAAAGGCGATCCAGATATGCTGCATCAGCCTCTGGCTATAGGTCACATTGCTCAGAATGGTGTCGACGGTTGTGTTTGCCAGTTGGGAACTGATCTTCTTGGTTCCGGCGGACAGCTTGACAAACGTTTGCATGAGAAGCTCTACCATTGGGTCCATGGCAGGACCAAAAGCAACAGCAATATCCTGAACCAGCCCACAACCCTCCTTTGATAGACTGGTTCTCAGCGAGGTTACAGCTTTGATTATGCCGTCAAGCATCCCACGGAGGCCTGCGAGAAAGGTATCGGGGAAATCGGAAGTCGCATTGCCAGCGTTGAGTCGTCGCAATGTGACCATACTCTCTTCTCTCTTGATCCAGTTCTGTTCCGTCTCCCTGCCCTCAAAGAACCACGCCATTCCCTTAAAGATATCGTCGAGTTCGCGATTCGTGTTGACGTATTGAGGCTCAATGTTCTCGGCCCTAGTATCGACGGCGGGAGTGATTGGTCTTTCGCTTGACATGGATGATACGCTCGCGGCTAATGCTGGTCGAGCGGCGGGCGCAGCATTGGCGGGAGTCTCTGGACGGGTGCCAGTTGGGGCCAGCTCCTTCACAATAGCTTGCTCGATCGCAGGTCGGACTTTGAAGTTTTTCAGCTGTCGCTTCAGATCAGACTTTGCTGTGTTTGGTGCATTCCTACCCAGTCCCATGTCAGTCCTATCGATCCTCGGAACGAGATAATATGAAAGGGGGCATCTCACCTGAAAAGTTCAATGACGGTGCTCTTGGCAACATCTCGAACCATGCCATCGGCATCTTCCAATAAATCCATAAGCAAGGGAACGTAGCTACGGAACTGGAGACCTTGCTCCTTGTGTGTCTTGTCGAAAGTCAGGACCAGAGTTGCATGTCGATTCGCTTCAGGGGATGGCACATACCTGCAACAGCCACTGCATGGCTGATTCCTTTGCGCGGGGATTCTTGCCGGTCATGGCAGAATTGCGGATGAAGCGCTCAACATCGCCAGGGTGAACGCTGTACAATGTGTTGAGCGCCTGCATTGCGGTGGCCCGGTACTTGTCCTTCTGGTCGCCCAGCTTCTCGATGATCAGGGGTAGAGTGCGAGCAGCCTCCTTGTTCAGAAGCTTGGGCTCCTGGCGGGACAGCCTGGTCAGGAGGTGGTTGAGGGCAGTGAAACCGACATTGACGATCGCATTATGCTGGGAGCTGGCGGCGGCGCGAAGTCCGTCGAAGAGTTGGGGGACGCAGGTTTCAGGGACATTATGCTGCTTGATGCCCGACTTGATGTTGGTCACAAACTGGACCTTTTTGTCGAGGATTATGTCGCTATGGAGGATGGTCAGGAGCTCTGCGGCCTGCTCCTCGGTCACTTTGTTGTCGGCCATCGACGTCTAGATATCATCCCGCGTTAGCAACAAACTCAGGAGCACAACGGTCGCAATGCGAACCCCGCAATCGATCAAGGAATAAACAGATCGACATGACAAGTGCGATGCGGACGGGACAGATGAGGGACCAATGACTCAGGAGAAGAGGGGAGGAAAGTAAGGAAAATAGGAGTCAGGCTCCCCTAATCAGTCGCGGGGGACCGCGCAAGAGGTGTTTGGCAGCAACATACAGATTTCAGTGAGAGCGCGATCGATTCCAAGACAAATTCAGGAGCCTAGGCAAAGAAAACAAAGTGGTTCCTGCAGCAAGTATATCATTTGGGGGGTATTAGCGATAGCTTGTTGCGCGCTGCCAAAAAGACAAAAACAAGAAAATCGAACACAATTCGGCTATTCTGTGCAGGAGAATGATGCTGGAAATTGGACTGAGGTAATGCAATGGAGTGACGCGCGAAAACAATCAACAGGCCGCAATGGGCTTGGCTGGGCAGATGGAGCCCCGGGGAGCGAGTTGATCCCCTCTAGGTTGCCATAGTGAGCCACGGTGCCGCGGGGCCTGCGGACACAAAGCCCGCCCACAGAGGGGTCCAGCAGGCCCAGCAGGCCCAGCACTGGCCTGAGCGCCTGGCTAGGCCTGCTAGGCCCGGCAAGGCCCCCCAGCGCCAGCGAAGGGCGTTGTATTGATCTATTGGGCACAATCTGGAATTGCCTTCAGGTAGTGTTAATTAGAAGCTATCCCAATGGAGCACCTGGTGATCTTTCCCGGAAGCTCATCATCCATCGAGGCCACGGCAGCAGACCTCGCCCACGAGATTTCCAAATCAAGGCGCATGAAGCATGAAGTCCCTTTATCTCCATATTACCAGGCACCCAGACTCAGGCTCTTTGAGGGGTGCCACGGCGAGGAGAGGGGTAAGCCACGAGCGGCACCGTGGACCCCTTGAATCGGAGCGGGGCAAGTCAACACGGCTCCAAGCGCTTCACCTCTGTGACAGAACTCAAACAGCGCTGCCATTATTCATGTAGTGCAGCTGTTTTGATCCTAGCGCTCACCTTCCGCCGCCTTTAATCTAGATAACCTCAATGAGAGGTGTCGAACAGGTTTTACGAGCAGGATAGTACAGCATTATAGCTTGAAATCAGGGGCGAGGTGGGAAACGAAATAGCTGTGATATCAGAGATAAACAACACAAAGCGCTCTATAAAGGATCGGTCAATCAACTCGGTATTCTTGTATGAAACAATATTAACAACGATCCATTGAGCAATCTACAACAGTTTGCCGACTTCGATCGAGAGATGGGCGACTTCCTGTCCCGGGTAGCTTGACCGATTTCCTGATGTCGCCATCATCATCAGAGTAGTATGGCTTGGAGAGATGAATGTCGCTTCTCTATCTTTTCTATCTCGTAAAAGCTATCCGATGGAAAGAGGCGGATCACCAAGGGGATTCTCTTACGGGGTTGAATCTGATGTGTAAAACAAACGAGAAGCGAGCCAATGTAGTAAGAGAAATTTAAAGTAGGTAATATCTGGAGGGATGAGGGAGTGATTGCCATAAGAGAGGACGGAATATACAACTGAACTTAATGGATGGTTGGCCAACACCGAAGCTGTCTGTCGACGCGTTCCTACTAGGACTTGGCGATGAAAGGTCTTGGACGAAAAACACGACGAATTCGCAAGCAAATAGGTGCTTTAGAATATGCAAATGCTGGGACTTGGGAAAATGCGATGTATGAAAGAGGCCAGACGTTGAAATGGGCCTCCATAATACCAACAACAACCCACTACAGGATTGTTGCATTGTCAAGGCTTGTTGTGTGAACTATTTAGCCCAATAGTCATGGAGGCTCCCAGCATTAAGCTTTTCCCCCTGCAAACTTACCGTGGGCAAAATGTGAATTTGAGTTCTTTTTTTTGGCTTGGTAGAAACGCAAATAAAGTGATCAAGGGAAAAAAAGACAGTGATAAGTCAAGATTGTTTCAATCCTGGATCACTGCATGGCTACCCTAATACCGCTTTGTCCTACTCCTCTACTTATTCTTTTGATTTAATTCCGGCCTTTTGGTTGCCATCCAATGGCACTCGCGTTGATTTATGGATGGCTGCAAGAGCTCTTAGACAATTTCACAAGACATGTTGCTTGGTCGAGCCCCCCTCAGTCCCAGTCACCCCTTTTGGAGCTACCGGCCGACGTGGTCGCTCTGATCGTCACATTTCTCTCTCCATCAGATGAATTATCTGCAGCACTCGTGTGCAAGCCACTACACTCCATATGCAAGAGAAATAGACTCACTAAACATGTATGCAAGAAGGACAGGGAGGACTTCCTCCTCCGCATGGAACGAGACCTCATGGCGACGCACATCTACTGCGCCGTTTGCATGAGATTACACAGGATTTCTTCTCTCAACAAGCCCAACGAGCCTCCTCCTTTCAGCGGCGCTCCAATCTGTCTGGGGATCGATTATAAAAACTCTCCAACATTTTCGGAAAACCACTTTGCATATCATCATGGGCGAGCAGCCATGAACCGCCATTTATACGGGGCCCCGGCCGGCCTCGACCCTGAATCTTTGCGTTATAGAACATTATTCACAGATATAAACCTGATATTAGGATACTACGTATGGTTTGGTCGATATTCCGTGAAGATCATATCCGACAACCTTTTCCTCTTCGGCGAGAATGTGATGGAATCGAGAGACGAGCGGAGCATGACGAGGAAACTTAACGCTGGATCCTACGACATTTGTCCACACACGACGACTTCAGCCATGTCGAATCGCATGTTTTGCTCTACAAGAGCGGTCGGCTTGAGCGAGGGTGACATCTTCAGGTTCTTGCAGGAGCCGGGGCGAGTGGTTCACGGGTCGTGCGACAGGTGCCTGACAGACTACACGGTAGAGATTTCACGGCGCAGTCGGAGTCCTAGACCTGTAGTGTATTACCGCGTAAAAATAAAGATGTGGACCGACTTTGGCCAGTTTCGGAGCCCGCAGGACTGGAAATGGAGGGCTTGGAGGCGCAAGGTTGGAGAATACTACTCGGTCGCGCCCCGAAATTTAAAGAAGTACCCTCCTAGAAGTGTATTTCAGCGATACCATGCAGCTGAGGAGCAGAAGGAGAGCGAGAATTTTGAGGCATCCGCCTAGAACTTACCCCCATTTCGTGTTGCCGGTTGTGGGACTCTTCATATGACGCTGCCGCTGTCTTTTCCACTGACAATGTTCCCTTAAATCAGTGTTGGACCCGTCACAAGGAGAATTATTTTAACAAGTCTATTCGTTATTACGCAATAATAAATTTCTACTAGCCTGTTAACAAATATTAGGCTTATGTGTGAGGTGAGAGAAGTGAAAAAACACAAAATGAAGGCAGCTGTGAGGAAACATTGATATGCCAAAATATAGCCACCTTGACTCAGTTGAGCTAAAAAAAGATTACTGAAGGCCTGCCCCAAAACCCTGGGCTATCGTCGGGTTGTGTTAGACGAACATAAACTGCCATCGCTTTTCTTCTCACCCACCACGCACCCAGCAGGAGTTGCGCAGAAGCAGGAGAAACCCCATACAAACTCCTGAACAACATAGTCAGCCCAAGTCAACTTGATTCCCAACCCACCAACCTTCTCCCCTCCGGCCACCATGTCCCCAATCCCAAAGCAAGCCGGCGACGGCAGCGGCTTCGCGGTCCCCAAGATCCGCCTCGAGATCCGCAATCTCTCAGACGCCGGGGCCGCCTCCTTCCTCCGCGCCGTCCACGCCACCGACCTCCTCACGTCCGCCACCCTCAACGTCCTCCGCTGGCTCTACGCGTCCCCCTCATCCCCCACCACCACGGTCCCTCCCACGCGCTCCGTCACCCTCATCCTCAGGGACATGGACGGCGTCGCCTACACCACGGGGTCCGACCTCGACAACGACCACAAGGAGGTCCACTTCTCCACCAGGTACATCGCCGCCATAGGCCCGGACCGCGTCGCCCACGAGATCACCGGAGTCGTAACCCACGAGCTCGTCCACTGCTTCCAGTACGACGCCTTCGGCACCTGCCCGGGGGTCTGATCGAGGGTGTCGCCGACTGGGTTCGCCTGAACTGCGGGCTGTCGCCGCCGCACTGGAAGCGTGAGGCCGGTGGGAAGTGGGATGGCGGGTACCAGCACACGGCCTACTTTCTCGAGTACCTTGAGGGCCGGTTCGGCGAGGGGACCGTCCGCCGCCTGAACGAGAAGCTGAGGATCCAGAAGTACGATGAGAAGACCTTCTGGGTTGAGCTGCTAGGCGAGCACGTCACCAAGTTGTGGGAGGAGTACGGTGAGAAGCTCAAGGACGAGAAGACGGTCGTCGTGAGCAAGAAGGACGTTTGAGGGATCAGTGAGAATTAGCCAGCGGCAATCATGAGTTTTAGACTTTGCGTTCATAGAGAGCCTACATCGAGCACGAGGAGTTGAGCGGTCGCATATCCTGTTCTTATATTTATTGTGCTTTACATATCCTGTGAAACAAGAACGCCAGCAGAACGCCAGAGAATTCGACATAGTGTATAGAGCTGTCCAGTTCAAGACTTATCAAAACAAAAACGAGTGTATTCGAACGTTATCCTTGACCCATGAGTTCACTTCCTGACGCCTTAAAGGGAGAGAAACAAAAAGAGATCCTTTTCACAGTACCGGCATGCCAACCGGTGAACACGCAAGGTTAGCCCAGCTTAGAAACACAACAAGCAAAGATTATTTCACTTCTATGCACGCATTGGGGCTGGAGCCACATCGCTCTCGCTGATAACACTACCAACCTCTGACCAGCTGGCGGGGGTCATCATACCGTCGCTCTCGCTAATTACGTCGTAGGGACGGGCGGCGGAGCCATTTCTCATGGAGACGCCATCGTTTCCAAAGTCCTCGTGTGAGCCGATAACTGAGACCGAATCGGTTGGCGTAAGCTGGCCTTCAGTGAGGAACTCGTCAGGCTCGGAGCCAGTCTCAGAGACTGGCATTCTGGGTGTTGAAGGCAGTGGTGAGTAGAAACCCTGTTCAGAGCTCTGAGCCCATGCCTGAATGGAAGCATAGGCATCATCGTGTTGGCTCTCCTGGCCTGGGGTCATGTACTCCTCTGGTGCTGGGCTGCCACCTAGGGTCACGGAAGACTGTGTCTGGACTGGGGACTGTGAGCGGACGTCAATCAGGGACTCGGGCTCCTCCCTGATTTCTAGCTTGGGCGACTGGGGATGCTCTTGGGTTGTGGCGCTGTAGATGTCTGACATAACCTCGTCTCTTGATGGAGCAACCTGGCTGGCCTGTGCGGTTTCGACATCATCGGAGATGATAAAGTGTTCGTCGGCAAAGGGATTTGCAAAAACAGACGCAGGCATTCCCCGGATAGTGTATGTGGATGCCTCGCCTCGATGTCGCAGGCCATCGGTAGCAGGTGCATCGGTCCCGGAACTGAAGACGAATGTGCCCTTCTCGGCACCCTCATCCTGTCGCAGGAAATCATCAAATGACGACCCTCTGCTTCCATTTGTCAAACGCCTCACAGGAGTCGGCTCCTCTATCGCAGCCTGCTTCTCATCCATCTCCTTCTCCTTCTCCTTCTCCAGCAGCTGCGAGTTCCAGTAGAGGAGCTCCTCACGCTGCCTCCTTCGTGTTTCTTCGTCAGCATCGACGCCGGGTTCTGCGCCCTCGCCGCGGCTCGATTGCATGAAGCCGTGGGCATCCTCGGGTCGGTTGAAGAGCGGTTCTCTATGGGGAGGGTCGATACCCTCTCCTATCGCGTGCAGAGCAACGGCTATTCGACGGCGGACATCGTCGGCGTAGCGCCTGAACTCGGGGGACTCGTAGAGAGCGATGGCGGTGGCTACCGCTACCGATACGGCGACAGCAGCGCCTGAGGCAAGAATGACATGGTTAGCGGCAGGCATTATTTTTTTCGCTTCTGATTGATATTCTTGGGAGAAGCCAAAGCCCCAAGGCGTGGTGCGGAAATGGCAGAAGAAAGGACCAGTAAAGAGAGTTGCCACGAGGGTAGGTGGGTGTGGAGGCTGCTCCAAACCAGTACACAAATGATGGGCCCCAAATGCAGACTACAGGTGATGCCTCGGACCCTTCAAATCATAAGAAAACAACACAAGGCTTCTCCAGATGACGGGGGCAAAACAGCGGACAGAAAAAAAATGTTGGGGATGGGCCGCGTGTGATGATTTATTGGAGAGAACAGGTGATTGCGCGGTCCCCTGGCCTGGGCCTGGAGCCTAGAGGCTCAGGTGGCGAACAGCTGAACCTGCTGGAAGAGCGTCGTGGGTTGTGCCGCCTGTGACGAAACGCGGGGTACGGGTAGGCTGCGAACTGATCGACGTCGCCATAATCGGACGCATAAATGAGCGTTGGACGTACCTTTTGCTGCTAGTGGAATTGGCATTCTGAAGCAGGGCTCGGCGAGCCGTCCCCTTCTTCGTGTGAGTGTAGTCGGCAAGAGTATGTAGGTGGGTGGGACGAGGTTGAAGGATGGGGAGTTGACTGTAGCAGCGGTCGGACGGGGCGGGAGGGGCTATGTCCTGATTCTTGTATCCCGCTGGCGCTGTGCGTCCGCGGCGTATTCCTTCGACTTTAGCTTTCCAGTCCCCCAGCTGCGTAAGGCTAATTTACCACCCGGGAGATAAAGTGCATTTTACTTTGCCAGTCAGACAGTAAGCGGCGAGGTAGAGAACTCAAGCACGCCCGACTCATGTTGGCTAACTCCCCAGCCTGAGCTCGAGGAAGAGGCTTGCTTTGTGGCTGATGACGACACCCGACGCTCATCAGTGGCGTGCGCACGCAACCAGAGACCGCCCCCATCCTTAAATCCATCCCGTCACACGACTCGCAAGCGCCTCGCCTCTGCCATCTCTTCCTCTCTTGGCGGGTGGCTGCACCCAGAAATGGAAAGTAGCACGAGAGTGAGCCACCGTGCCGCTTCTGGCCGTCAAGGGCAGCGCCAGCGCCAGCACCAGCACAATGCGTAGCATCCGTTTCACCTTATTTCCGCCATCTGTCCATCTTGAATTGATATTCTGAAGATGGCCCAAAAGAAAACATCCCCTACCCAGATGGGATAGTCAGTACACGCACTAGGCCTAGGTTACGGGAGCCACGGGAGCTGTACCCCAGCGGGGATTTTAGTCTCGAGCCTGCAGCAGTGGTGAAACGCCCAACCTAGGCACAAGTCCGTTGTACCTGCTCACGATCAATCACCAGTCCTGATCTGCTTCTCACGGCCATCTCAATAACTGCTCTTGCTCGATATCAAAGGAAGCCATCTTCAGAGTCATCCTGGATAATACCTGCACCTTGCCTGCAGGCTGCCAATCAGTGGGGGCCGGTCCGGACTCGGGATGGATCTGGTGGGGCCGGTTGACATCCACTTAGAGAACTGGATGCCCTCTGAGTTGAGGGATCACTAACTTGCACTCATTAGAATGAGTGGCTACTTATTCTGACTATTGGCCTTTTATCACAGCTATTTAACGAGATGAGAATTTCGAGAGCAGTATTCATGTATCTCTGGTCCTTATTGTTAATGTTTGTAGACTGAAGATAGCACAGATATTGGATGATATTGGACCTGTTTCTTCCAAACAACAGCAGTAGGCTCATTGCCAGCCAGAGAAATTTCTTCTCGGAGATTTCTACTATGCCAGTTCCTTCTATAGAATTATATTCTTTGGATATACTAGATATATGGCAATCCATCGACAGCCATTGTCCGTCTGCCAGAACATCTCAATGAGCTCCCGATAACCCCGGGGTGGTCGTCATTCCACCACTTGTCGCAGCTTACAACACAGCAGTGATGTTAATTCTCTGCAGCCCCTCCTCAGCCGTTCCCGGGGTCCTCCAGGTGATCTGGAAAGTGCCAGGCTCCTCCGTGTTGGCAAGATAGAAGAAGGTGTGTGTGTCCGAGGTTCCGCTGGGGTTGGCAGGGACCATGAAGGTGCCGTAGCGGAGCCACTTCGAGATGTAGCCGTCGCCGAGCGACGACTCATCGTTGGTGAGCAGGACAGGGTCCGTGGCGCCCGTGGCGTTGTTGATGGCGATGAAGGTGCCGTCGGGCAGGTCCTCGGAGGTAGCTGGCGGCACGGGGCCGACGAGCACCTGCGGCTGGGTGCCGGTCCAGTCGGGGACTACGGGAGAGAACGTTAGAGAGTACATCCAGGACTTGAGATGGAAAGCACGTGGCTATGGCGTTTGTGCCTTCCGTGGTCTCAAGATGGCGGGGTTGAGGGGCACTCATTGGTGTTTTTAAGACTTACTGGTAAAGTTCAGAGCATTGCTCACACTCGCAGGGACCTTGGGGCCAACGTACAGGTTGCCGTCACCGTACCAGGTACGGTAGGTGATTGTCTCACCAGGCGTGCCGGTATAGATCTGACCAACCACACGGAAGTTTTGGGCGCTGGCAGCTGCTGAAAAGACAGCCCCAGCGGCCATGGCTTTCTTGAAGATCGACGGCATGATGAATACTGATTTGCGAGGGAGGCCTGCTAGGTATGCTGTGAATGTGGCGGTGGAATGGTGAAGGGGACGGTCAATCGGGGCCCCTTGGACTGCCCTTTTATACATGGAGCTCCGAAAATGTCATGTCTCCCGGCCGTCGCGTGCTTGCATGAGACATGACACACAGAGATTGGCAACGACTGCCTGCCGCCCATGCAACCGTCAAGGGGTACCTGCTTGCTGGAAGCACAGTCCCATCTATATGAAGCACCTGAGCGGTAGCGCCAAATCGCTGGCGCAGGAGTGCCTGTCGCTGCAAGGATCGCGGCCACAAGCTGGTAGAGAATTATCCCAGAGAGTAACGTAGCAAAGGGCAATCATGTGGAGGAAATCGCCAATCGGGCAGGTGGCCGCCTCTGCATGTCGCATCGGCAGTACCCTGGCCAATCGTCAGCAGCCAATTAGTGTGAGTAAAGGCCCGAGATGCATCGCGGGAGGGTCGCAATCGGGAATCCCCCATAGAGCTTCGATGTCGGTTTATGACAAGTCTGTCTGCATGACAGTTAAGCTTGCTGGGCTATTGGCAAGGGACACCGTGCAGAATCGGACCATCTGCAGATCATGGCTGGACTTAGGAGCTGGAAAAAGGAATCTGGCCAGGCTGAAGGTCACGTCCGACTTTTGCTATTTCCTGATGGGGTCATGAAACGCCGACGCATAAGGCAGGAAGCGCTTTGGACCCCGGGCGCGTATAGATGATCGTGGCTAGCACTCCCGATGAGGGAGAGATGGGACGAATAGAAGCTTGAAAAGAAAGTTTGTGCCCCAGATTATTCGGCAGGCTGCGTGTGTATTCGCGGGTTTGTAGATGCAAATCTGTGGCTAAAGTCTTCGGCTTGAATGGTACAAGCTGCAAGCTATCAGATGACCAGAGGTAGTAATATGCAGACCAGAAATAGATAGGCTAAGCCATAGTTTGTAGACTCACCATATGGTTTTCTGTTGGAGTTTTTACGATTTAGCAGCGTTACTGCTACTTCTCTAGCCAACTTCTCCATGGTTTGTAGATCATCTGAATCTGGGACGGGGATGCGAAGAGCCTCACGAGCCGTGGCAGGTGCGACCAAATTTCCAAACACGAGCCGCTCGTGTGACGCCCAGCTTCCATGAAGTCTCTCTTATTGGGCAATCCACATCAATGGCAGTTACCAATGCCAGCTATCCTTTTATTGGTCCAAGTCTATGCTGATACTCGTCTGGGACCCTATGGGATCGTTTGCAATTCCTCATATTCCCTGGATTAGCACTTGTTCGGAGATGAACGGTGAGCCACCTACGAACACGACTTCCGTCAAAGGAAGCGAATGAATAGCCAATCGGCTAAGAAACGTTCTCGGATGCTAGTCCCTTGTCGGCTTGGGCATGCATGGTTTCCGCCCGGCAAACCTTGATATGTTGGGGCCATGGCATTGTCTATTTCCCCGGGGCTCGCTTCCTTGGCGGCTTTCTGTACCTTCACAGGAAAAGTATCCGTCCATGGCTTGCAACTTAGGTACAAAATCAATAAGCTTCAAGGCTCCTCGGCCCTCAAGTGACACGGCTCGGTACGTACCAAAGCAAGGTAACCTTTTGACATGCATGGAGTAATTTGGCCTGTTTCTTTTTTTCGAAGTCTCAACGTGGAACAAGATTGTGGTCAGATGACAGTCGAAGTCATGGAAGTGTCAATTTATCATCAATTGATGGATTCAGTAGAGCAACACCGTGGCTCCTTGCCCAATAAAGTTCCCCTATGGTATAACTTTTTTCCCCCGTAAAACAAAAATAAAACTCGCTAATATTTTGAAAACCCATTCAGACCAGGCTGTAAAATGCCGAAAGAGAAAGCATCCTTCGTGGAACTTCTGCCAGACCAATCATCCCAGAAGTTCGGGGAATGTTCCCCGAGATCTGGCGATCTGGTAAGGCTAGACAATCACCACACGGGGTGGTAGGACGCGTTGTAATTGTCATGTGAAATTCTTTAGAGGGACTTCTCGGAAGCGTTGCTGTCAACGGAGTCCATGGTGTTGGTACGGGCAGCCTTCTTGCGCTCACTGAGACGAAATAATTAGCACAAGAAAAACATTTCTAGTTCTGGGACTGAGAGGACAACATACTAGTGGTGGCGGTCCTGGATGATGCACTTGTAGGAAGCACCTCCGGTCTTGATGCGGAACTCGATTCCCTTGTTCTCGCCGAGGCCGCTGGAGGGAGCACCAGTGCTGGTGGCAGCAGCAGCGGCGGAGGAAGCAGAAGAAGTGCTGGCGGCAGATGATCCGGTCATTTTGACAGATTGAAGAGTGTGTGTGCGAGAGACTGGTGGCTATGGTTTGTTGAGGAGTTTTGTAGTGTGCAACGAGCAAGACTGTAGAGTATGGAGATGGGATGGACGAGGGAGAGATGGCCAGGAGGAAGGGGAGAGAGGACGAGGTTAATATAGGGAGGTCAGAGCTGGATGATGCGAGGCAGGAGGGCAAATCGACTACTACGAGGTATTACATTACGCCCGGCCAAAGATAGCATGCGGGTGGCACCTGGGACGGATACATCGGTAGGTACCTTGTTTCTGCCACACCTCACGTTAGTTTCCTCTTACATGAAATAATCGCTCGCGCTTCTCTGAACTCCGTCCGTCGTGTCTCAGGGCCGGGAAGGAGAGAAACAGTAGCTTATCCAGAGCGCAACCAATATGGAGAAGGCGGCCGTCTCCCCACATGGGCACCAGCCAACCACCTGCACCACTCCAGCCGTGAGCCATTTTCCTGCTCGCCCCTCCAACGCCCTCCCCCAACTAATCCAAGACAATAATAGGTACCTACAGTGCGGTAAGTGGCACGAAGTGGCCCTCCTCCTATTTCTGGGGCTCTTGTTTTCGGCCTGTTGGATCAACAAAATTACAAAGGGGTGTGGATGTTCTCTGCCTTCGCCCAGACCGAGACAGCCAGCGTGCCACGCCACGATTCCGGGCTTGCTCCGTCTCAACTGATGCAATAGCGAATAAAATCCGGATCTATGGGTTCGCCTAGACAATGATAGGTATACAGTGATGTCTGCCTTGTGCCTTGCTTGGCCTTGGAGAATTGGAGACTCAAGCCGGGTCCGGGACCGGACTTGTGGGGGTGGGAGGCAAGCCTTGTGGCATTTCGCTCACAAGTCACCCTCCAAGGACGGCAAGAGAGTGCCGTTGCATTGATGGACCCTGACGGCGCCGTCCGTTGGGGAGCGAGAAATCCGAAGAGGCGAAATGGCGCCCTGGTTGCACCTCGCACTGGGTATCGGGTTTATCAGACAGTTGCACACCCCCCACGGGAATGCCGCCGGCAGCATTCATGAGTAGCTACGCGAGATAGGGTTTGCGACAGACACGCCATCGCTGATGAGTTTTCCAATGACCTGACCGAGAGGAAAGAGAAAGCTGGACGGGTGGCGGTGACCAGGGCAAGGGCCAAGCCAGATGATTGGCCAGCCGTGTGCCCTGGCTGCCCCAAAGGGCTCTGATTGACCGAGGACGAGGGAGAGTTCAAGGCCCCTGTCCTCGTCTATTCTAGAAAGGCGATAGAACGATCGAGTGCTGCCACTTTGGTGGAGGTGCATGCGGCTGATTTGCTGGCCATATGCAACAGGCGAACAGACCACCTCATTTTTCCTGCACCAGTTATGGAAGCGAGCGACAGTCAGGCAACCACCAGCGCGAGGCGAGTGCATCTCGCTGACGGAAATTCAGCTTGCCATTGATTGATTATTGACCGCCGTTGGCCCGTCGTTGGACATTGCAGGCGGGGGTGGTGGCACGGCAGCATCATACTCGTGTCATGTCTCGCTTTCGGTGCAGGCCAGACACCGGGCCGGAGGACGCAGCTGAGCAAAACAGGACACAATCACGGTCATGCACTCGTCAAAATGCAATGCCTATCACCGTGCGTGCCTCTGGGCTAGCAATTGATTTCCTGTGGCGATTCTCGCGGTAACCGGCGATAAATTGGCCGATCAAGAGCAACCACCAACGAACTACGTCGAAGCCGCTGCCGATGTCTCCGCGGCCGATGCGCTTACACAGGAGCCTAGCAGGCCCTGTATCTCTAGAAATTAGGTAATGAAATCCAACTGTGTGTGGGAGAGCGAGATATCTTGTGGGGATGGATATTCAATCCTAGACATTCGCACGTCCTCTGAATGGGCCCTCATGCAGTCCAAACGTGCGCCCTGGGGGCCAGACATCATCGGATTTCGGTGATCGCAGTGGGCCGCTCATCCTTCATCCAGTCAACTTCAAGATCGTATTCTTATTCTCCTGTACCCCTAACCAATTTTCTGGGCCTGCTCCTCAACCCACACGTCATGTGAATGCAGCTCTGTACATCAGCTTCACAAGAGATATGCAGAGCAAGTCGCTGATGATCTTCTGAAGTCTTGGGCGTGCTGGTTGCGCAATTGCCCCAGTTATTCAGAAACAAACAGTGTGTTCTGGTGTCAAAAATGATGGTGGTGCTGTGTGGATGTAATTTGTCGCGCAAATTTGGTGTCGATACCTCATCGACAAGCCAGGCTGACGTATGATAACAAGTATCAGTTACCCCGGGTATCCCCAGCCAACCACAATGATGCAAATCGGGCCACCTACACTGGCTTCAAGGAGATAAAGCACATAAAATATTCCCGCGTGCCCGCCAAAGTATCAAGATCGGTAAATTAGGCTGTCTCGACGGAAACCTTAGGATATCTAAATTCCTAGCTCGTGGAACACGGCGAGACACTCCCCGTCAGCGCCGTCATCGCTTGTCACCACTCAATCTCGTGTATGTACGCTGAACTTTGAAGCAGATCCAGGGACTGGCGCCGTTTCACCACGCTCGCCTCGTCATGACGTCAAACTCATCATCAAAATGCCGCTCTCCGGGGTCCCTTCATCCTCGTGACGATGGTTCCTCCGCCTTACCCTTTGTGGTTGGCGGACAGCACCATTGTTCCCTCTTCCCACCCCCAAACAGGCCAATGCTATGCAGCACGTTGATAATAATAATAAACACGCAAGATAGCGCATTGCTCATATTACCTCCCCACACTATAGTAATAGTCCGTCTCCACGATCACCAGCAGAGCCATCTCGCTCTCGCTTGCTTAGAGTAGAAGACACATTTCCGCTCACCGCTGCTTTGCCGCTTCCACCGTTTTCCTCCTACCCATTTCTCCTGTTCTCAGCCCTTCGCTCTCTTGTTCTCATCTATACCCATACTAGAGTGACTTTTGGTGCAAATCCGGCTTTAGAAACACGGATGGGGCACATGAGAGACAGTTACGCAGCTCGAGACCGGCAACAGTATATGCATAACAGAGCTCAGTCATGTTTCAAATCCATCCCTGTTCGTAGATTGTCGTAGAGCCCGCCCCGTTGGTATGTGGTCTGGAGCGTTCTGCGGGGAGCTCCATGTGCCAAGGCAGGCTTGTCATCTTCTATCAAGCATAGGCTATTATGATGAGGCAGAGCTAATATAAGGTTGTTTCTCTTTTACCCGAAAAGTCTCTTCATCCGGATGGAGGTGCGGGTCTTAAACAGGGTGTAAAATGTTCACACTGGATGTCCTGCCTATGGTGTAGGTACGTTGGCTGCCTCCCAAGATCGAGAGCGTTGGTCTATTCGAGGCCTCTCATTCTGACTCGTGCTCTCCCTGCGTCTTGGCCAGCCTTCAGGTAGTAGGTTAGACCGATGCAAGACATAATTGTCCCAAGGAAGCAAGTAAACTTCATGACTTGGCCACGACTGGCATGGTCTCAGGCAATAGTCTGATAGCGGCCGACTTTGTGTCAAGATCCCCATGAGAAGATGCAACCTTCTCGGTAGGGAACAGGTTAAGCTTACTTTTGGTGGCGGGGTGGAAGGAGGGAGCCAATTCCCTGGAATCTTAAATCCACCTATCCATGGACGTATCTCTGGGGTGTGCAACGAGAGGCAAGATGCAGACCTCTGTGGTGGTGCCAACCACTTCAAATCTGCTTCGATTGGCCCGGATTTGACGATTTAGAGGCCGAGACACACATACGCACACGGCCGGTAGGACTAGTGGCGTCCTTTCTATCGGCTATCCAGCATTCGCATCGCCTCTTCCTCCTTGTCCGACTGCTTGGTTTCCCCGTTCTCAGCCTGGAGGCCCCTCTTCTGCATTTCTCTCTCAACCAAAGTCCTCGTCGTCATCCCCTCGCCGACCCACGGCATTTCTTCCCTTCTTGATGCCAGAATGCCCTCGACGCTCCTCATTCCAACTACCAAGAATCCGAGGTCCTCTCTGTCAACGTCAAAAACCTCCCACCACTCTGTTTCAGGCATTTTGGCACCCAGGTCCCGCGCAGCATTGTATATCGCCGCAGTGGCCAGCGCATGTGGCTGGTGCGTCAAGTAGAGCATCTGCGGCGACAGCAGAGCTGTGTTGAGATACTGTGTGACTCGATGGGATATGGTAGACTTAGGTTGCGATAGAAAGTCGAGGGTCTGCAGGTATGTGATGGCGAGGGCGTGGGGGAGGGACACGTGGGTGTTGAAGGAAAGGCAGTAGAGGATACGCGCCTCGAGGGCGAGCAGGCGGCTCTGGAACGCGAAGTAGTCGGATTCGGTCTGGTAGTACGCCTTTGGATCCTCCTCCGGCCTTCCCTCCTGAGGGGCGCGGAAGAGTGACGACTTGGGGGAAAGAAGGTACGCGTAGACGATTGATACATCGCGAGTCGAGCGTGGCACTGGGCCAACTTTGGCGACAAGGTAAAGGGCAGCGGCGGACACGTCCTGGACACTGAGTTAGCGACCTCGAATCCTGGGGTTCTTCCCCGCCATGGTCACAGTCAATTGAAGTTGCCTGGCTTCAAACTTACACTGAATTCATGGGCCATTGGCGAATCAGTCAACCAGTAGCGGGCGAGGATGACATTTGCCTGCGCGGTGACGGATTGAGGGAGCTCCAGCAGCAGTCCCGCGGCCTGGGTTAGGCATTGCGTCGTGATGAAGACGACTTCGCGTAGATCGGCAGGTAAAGACGAGAATGACGTGTGGTTGTACAATTGCGAAGGAGTCGCTAGTGGATTTGTGAGGTGCGCCATAGCTGTAAGGATGCCCAGGCAGTCAGCTGTTGAATGCTGTGCAAGTATGAAGAGGAAACAAATATTTCGGGAGCTATGATGATGTCTGAGCTTTAGCTGTGGTAAGCCCGAGTGTTGGGCCACTGCCGCCGCTGTGGGGCCGGGACTCAGCTCTGTGCCGTGCCAGTAGATAAAGGCAACACACTAAGATCACCAGCGTAGGATTTCAACATGATCACGACACCATTGACATGGTAAATTGTGAATCTCGAAATCAGCTTCTCCTTAAAATTACTTTAATATTTTCAAATACGGCATTTCACTGTCGATCAATGAATAGCATACTGTAATTGACATATTCGAGGCTGGGCGTATCGTTCCTGTGCTATTTTCTCTGTCACCCACTGACAATGGCATAGCAACCTTTCAAAAGTAGAACCAACAAGTAGGTGCTTCATTGATCCCTATACCACGCTGGTCTTACATGGTACTAATAGTTTTTGTTGCTTTCTGTCATAAGAGCATGGCAGCTTCAAGGGAACATCTCACTCTGATTGCACAGCTGAATATGTGATGGCGATGCAGCGTTCTAGGCATCCATTTAACCTGCCATCCCTTTATTGGGTACGCAGCTGATAGTTCATTTATGCAGTGTATGATTGCGGCCAAATCAGGGCACGGCCACTCCCAATCAGCCTCACTGGTGGGATGACGTGCAAGGATAGACGCCTTACCGAGGGGTTGGGTTTCTAAGGCCAAGCAGCCCATCGAACCGTACTTCTGCCATTTTTGAAGTACTATGAATTTGTCTCATTCAACCTGATCCCCTTTCTTCTTGAAACCGATTCTCCAGCTGCATAGAGTACACTATGTCGCAACAAGTTCAGACTCAGGTTGATGTTGGTTCTCTGAGCCTGAGAGGCTTTGGGCTCTTTACCGATATGCTAGCTGTTCTCTCCGCCGACAACGTCACACCAATGGCAATGATCCAGATGGAGCAACTCGGCTCTCTATTTCACGTCAACGGCCGTTTCGCAACCAAGGTTCCCGAGCTCCTCACACGGGCTTCGTCCCACCCCATCGGCCGGTTAACACTGGCGGTAGGTTGGCGTCGTGGCGACTCAGTTTCGCTTCTTGCTGAGTCTGCCGGGGGCCAGGCTATGTCATTGCTCTCACTCTGCATCACGAATATATACAACGAAGAAGCTGTCGGGCAGATTCTATCGCGCCTTAGCTCCAGACTGTTACCAAGGTCGTCTCCACACGCTGGCGTGGTCCCCTTGGCTGATGTTGCGGCCTTGGTGGCATCGAAATTGAATAGATTCGGCTTTGGGAATGTGCTTGCGGAACAGACGATGAGAGTGCATTCGGTATTCGAGAAATTGGAAACAACTATCCCGGACGGTCTTCTGGAGCTACCTAGTGTTGAATCTCTCACGGATGTCTTCGAATGCCTAAGCCATCTTCGGAGAGATGATACAGTTATTAGGATTTCTGGGTCGCCCGGAATTCTGTACCTGCTATCAATAGTCATTTTCATGTTCCCACATGATGCGATCGTAAGTGTTGAGTCATACGTTATCCACGAAGGAGAAGCCGAGGGTAGAATCATCATCGAAATTTGTGATTCTGCCCCAGTACAAGTTCAAGTGGAGAAGAAACTCAGTCAATCAGCGCCACTCATACTGCCAATGAAGGTTTGTGAGGATGGGCGGAAGATCAAGGGAGCTTGTTCATTTGCATGGGAAGGGTGGATAGCTCGAAAGCTCCAAATTGAGTTTGCAAGAGTTGGCGCAACATGTACCCAAGAGGTATTAGTTGCTTGTTGCTCTATGATAACTCACCTCGCTGAGGAGCTTAAGCTCTTCAAGCACACTGGAATTAGTCAAGAGGTTAAGTTCGAGACTTTGCTCGGGCTGTATCCCGCCAACAGAATTGATCGAATCTGTCGAGAGGTCTTCCTGGCACCGGCGGAGAAAAACAAGTCGGATGCAAAAACAGCCTTGGAACGCTTGAGTTCCATTGTAACCCCGATCTTAGAAGGTGTCAAGTGTCAGCCTAAAAAGCGTTGCACAAGTTGTTCTCATGGATGGAGCTCATTTACATACCATGGGGCGTGGCTCGATTGTCCATCGACCGATCTCTGGGAAACAGTTGGAAATAGTTTGACAGCCGGGCTTTATTGCCTTCTGATCAATGCCCATGGGCTCGTCTCCGTCCCTGGAATACTTCCATCACTTGACAAGATAAGGGACATCCTGTACAGCACACAAGGCTTGAACCGGCCCAACAGTGACCGACGGAGTCCCAACATCTTAGAGGATGTCATGCGACTAATACATCCTTCAGGATCACTTGGTCGCAGTTCAGGGGCATGCACGATATATCCAACCAATCTTGAAACCTTAAAAGTTGATCCGGATCGAAGCTTCACCTTTGAAATCCACGATGGAGTTCTCGTTTATGAGAATCGATATCATCAATGTCTTACCAGCGATCCAGCTTCGCGGCCTCTAGCCAGGGTGTCTCCGGCAAGTGACCTCTCGCATATTATTCCTTCGAGCCATGGGGAGCATTCTTCTGTTGGATTCACCTTGCGTGAGGGCTATAAGAAACTTATCTTATCTACAACCATCCACGGCTTGGGTCGCTCCTCGCGCATAGATCTTGAAACGGTAATTGCTGGCTCTATGTGGCTTGAACGAACTCACCATTGTGGGCATCGACTTGACAGTCCGCTGGTTTATTCTAAAACATCCACTTTTATTGACAATTTGGTAGTAACAGATGTGATGAATCCAAAGGCACGGAGCGCGTTATCACTAGTCATGGTACGCTCGAACTCCTTAGCCCAATTTCTCTGTTGTGAGGTGGATTTTAGTTGTTTGCTCATAAAGGGAACCTGCCTAAACTGTGCTATTGAGCAAGCTGACGGGAACTTTAATATCTTGATCATTACTTGATTTCTGGATTCAATCAAATCTAATATGGAGAGTATGTAGTGATAGCTATCAACACCGCTGAGCAAGATAAAATATCCAGACATCACTTCGTCATCAATACCACACTCAAGAGACCCAAACACGTATAATGGTTGTGAGCTCCGCAATGATTGTATTATTACGGATGACTTGACCTAGTAAAAAAATACTTTAATATTAAAGGAATAAGAAAGTAAAACTAATTAGTTTTTTTTTATTTTATTTTTTTATTTAATTTGCATTATTCAGATAGGGATGTTGTGAGAGCCATCATCCACGAGGTGGTTGGAGGCTGAATCAGATTTGGGGTGCTTGGTTAGCGCACCCACTTCCAACCATTCCCATTCCCCATCCGAGGAGCGCATCGCATGCATCCAGACCTCACCTTCCATTGTCGAGCATGGGTACTAGTTGGATGCTGAAAAGGTTCTGGCTCTTAGCAACCTCGACATAGCCAGCTCATCATCAGCTTCAAACCCCACCGAACTTCCCGACATGGCAGCTTCAGTCCCACCGTCGCCAATCGACGACCGGCCCAACTTCGACCTCAATCTCCAACACGGCCACAAGGACCTGGTTCTGGCTGTCGCCTTCAACACCTACGGCGACCGGTGCGCAACGGGCTCCGTCGATGGCAAGATCCGTGTATTCAATCGCCACAAGGATGGCATCTGGCGACTGTGCGATAACTGGAGCGCGCATGGCGGTGAGGTCCTCGAGGTAGGTTCCATCACCCAAGGCATCCTCGCCGACCACGGACAGCTCTGCTAACACGAGCCCCCCCCCTCGCCCAACAGCTCCAATGGCTCTCCGCCACCATCTACCCCAACATAATCGCCTCCCTCGGCATCGAAGGCTGGTTCTGCCTCTGGGCCGAGGACCCCTCCGCCGCGCCCGGCCGCCGCTTCTGCTCAGGCTCATCCCGCTCCGCCAGCTCAGGCACCGGCCGCCCCGCCTTCAGCTCGCGCTCCCCCAGGTCCCCCTACCGCTCCTTCAGCATCAAGCACAACGAGGAGAACCGCCACACGTACCTCGCCCTCCTCGCCACCGACGGCCGCCTCACGGTGTTCGAGAACGAGCAGCCCGAGCACCTGTCCGAGTACGTCTCCATCGACGAGTTCTCCGTCTGCCCCAAGCCGAGCCGCGGCGAGGAGGTGTCCTTCAAGGTGCGCTTCGACCCGAACCCGGAGCCGTGCTACGCGGCGCTGCGCGCGGGCGTCATGACGGACTCGCTGGGCCTCGTCGTCGCGGGGATGAACACCGTCAAGGTGTACCGCTCCCGCGAGATCGTCACCACCGCCCTGGGCGTCCAGAGCAGCCAGAAGGAATTCTATCCTGCGGTTGAGATCACCGGCCACCGGGGCTTGGTGCGAGACGTTGCCTGGGCGCCCGGAAATATCAGAGGCTACGACATGATCGCCACGGCCTGTCAGGATGGCTATGTCCGCGTATACCGGCTGGACACGCCCGACTCCAGCTCCGATGGTTCCTGGTCTGTCTCAAACCTTCGCAAGCCTGTCACAGAGAATGGTGACAGCAACGAATCTGCAGTTGCCAAGAGCGGTCCCCTGGAAAAGCACTCTCATCACTCCTCGAGCCTCAGCGCAAGTCTGGCCAAGTCTGGGGCCAATGGAGACAGAGTATGGGCCGGGCAGCCTGGTCAGGTGAAGCACACATACAAGGAGATTTCCAGGTTGGACAACGATCGTACTCCTATTTGGCGTGTCGGCTTTGACGACGACGGCCAGATTCTAGGCACAACTGGCGATGATGGGCGTTTACTCTGCTACCGTCAGACTCCCGATGGCTCATGGGCTAAGAGCTCGGAGCTAGCCATGATGAAGACGCGGATGGTTGCGCCCTGAGAACCCCTCTTGTTAGTCCTAGCAGAGTCCCAGGCTATGGGTAGGTCTACCTACCAATTGTCGAAACTGCACTGGCCATAACCGACCTATTCCGACCTAATCAGATGAAAATGGCTCTCATCGAGTCCTACGGGATGATGAAGAGCTATGAACCCCCCAATGAGATCTCTCTGACAGACTATGTTAAGATGAAACATTAACCCGGAACCGCAGAACCGGCCATTCGGGGGCTATTACTTTCTGCATCCAGGTTTCTGGTCTACTTTCTACGAATATACTCTATTATGTAACCCATGGAATGTGGTTACGAGGAAATGCTGATGTGGCATTGCCACCTCACATGGTGGCTTAAAGCATACTGGGAAGAAATAAAACGGATGATATGACATCATGGAGCTAGAGAGGTTGCTAAACCACAAGACTCCGAACAGGGAGTAGGAAAGCAAACAAACGAGATCGATTCGCAAGCTTAGCTAAACTTCAGATCTCAGTAAACTTCATGATAGACGAGCAACAAGGAATGAAGATTATCGCGACCCAGAGAAACAGCTAAATCAAATCACCTTGCTGATGATTTTAAGACAGTTATGAGGACTTTATGGGTATCGTTCACTTATTTGCGGTCACAGAGTTCAGGTTAAGAAATGTCTGGTCATCATAACGTTGCATTATCGTTCCTAATTCAAAAAAATACTTCATCACCAGTTGAAAGAATGCGGTAATGGAATGCTAAAAATCTTCATGTCCCCTTCACCCCAGTTGCTTTATTTCTTTCGAGGCCTTCTGGAAGACCGCCAACTTTTGGAGTGGAAATTATCAACGCCATACTCTCCTTCTCGCCGTTATCTCCTTCATTGTATTGCTTAAGCAGCATCGGCGCTGCCAATAGGCTGGGTCACCTTGGTAACCTGGTTGCCAGCTCGGATGATGCGCTGGCCAGCAGAGTCATTGACATAGGTAATGTCCTTGTTCTCGAACTGAGCGCGCTTCCAGATCTCAACCTCACATCCACCACGGAGAACACCGTAGCGCATGGTAGACAGAAGATTGTGAGCGGCGTTGGAGTGATAGTAGACACCACCGTTGAAGATGGCGGTAGCATCCTTGCCAATAGCGGACTTGATCAGGGCTCTGCCACCAGGGTGATCCTTGATGAAGTCAGTGACATCGTGGATGACACCAGCGATGGCAACAAGAGCCTTTCCGTTCTTGGCCTCCTCAACAAAGTCGTCCCAGCCAATGACAGGAAGCTGCTCGAGTGGGGTTCCCCAGTTGAGGGTGGCTCGCTTTTGGTCGAGCTTCTTCTGGAGCTGCTGAACACGTCCCTTCTCAATCTCGTTGGCACGGAACTGCTTGAGGTCGTAGGCGAGACCGAGCCACTTCCAGAGGGTGATGGACCACTTGGTGGGATCCCACTGCCACCACTCGATAGCATTGCGGTAATCAGAGGGGAACTCGTGGTGGAAGTTGTGGTATCCCTCACCGAGGGTGACGAGGGCGGTGATGACGTGGTCACGGGGTGAGTTGCGGTCGTCGAAAGGTTGGTCACCGAGCCAGTGAGCAAGGGAGTTGACGCAGAAGGTGGCTTGTTGGACGAAGGCGACGCGGAGAATAGCGGCGTAGACGAATCCACCTAGCCAATCGTTCCAGAGAAGACCGCAGACGGCGGTAGGGAAGATGAGAGCCATGAACAACACGCACTTGATGAAGTTGCGGTGCTGCCATACAACGACGGGGTCTTCGTTGAGGTCAGTGATGTCGGTACGACCAGTGTTCTTGGGGTTCTGCTTGAAAACCATCCAGCCAAGATGAGAGTAGAGAAGACCCTTGCGGACGGAGTAGGGGTCCTTGACAGTGTCGGTGTATCTGTGGTGAGCGCGGTGATCCCGAGACCACCAGCGGATAGAGCCCTCCATGGCGCCAGCGCCGACGGCAGCGAGGTAGATCTTGAGGGGAGTGGTGGCCTTGTATGAGCTGTGGGCCCAGAGACGGTGATATCCTGAATTTCAAAGTTAGTATGAAATTGACAAGCCTCGTCAGGGAAGAATCAAGTATTTACCTCCAGTGATACCAAGACCGGTGTTGAAGTAGTAGACAACTGAAAAGATGGCCGTGTTGAGCTTCAGAGGAACCCAGAAACATGAGATTAAGCCCAGAATGGGGATGAAAACGATAAAGGTTGTGTTCAGCCAGTTGACGTGCTGATGCCAATTTGACCAGGTCATAGGTTGATCGGAAATGTGAACTTTGTTGAGATCGGCTTTGGCGGCAGAGCCTCGCAGAGGCTTGTAGTCCGTCGTGCCATCAGGGAAGGCCTTGGCCTGGGCGGCCGCTGGCACCGAGGTGGACATCTCGATGATGCTGTGCCTTTTCGTGCAGAAGAAATTTCCCTATGAACCCTGTCTGTCGTGTTAGAGGTGACGACCGATTACCTCCCAGTGAAGGGCAAGGTGGAGGAAGGTGAGGGTGAGAAAGAGATGGTTGAAGAGGGAAGGAAGTAACAATAACGCCCACCGTAAGGCGGCTGGGGAAACATTTTTATATGTGAATCCACTTACAAGGTATTTGTTGGCGAAAATAAGCAGTAACGAACCGTAAGGTATCAATGAAGGAATGTCTGCACTGTACCAGGACCAGAGTGGAGGGGATGGGCCAGATTAGCAACTGTATGCTGGGGATTCGCCTTTTTGGGGGTTGAACTCCTCTCTAGCGATTCGGGTATCTGGTGGAGAAGTCGTTTATCTGTACTGTGCCAGGGACTAAAGGGAAGGGATAGAGACAAGGGAAGGACGCGGTGGCCGGGGCTATTCGATCTGAGGTATTCAACAATTCCAACCGAGACGTATACGCCGAGTCACTGCTATCAAACCAACATTCAAGCTCGCCATGCCCTGCCCGTATCCTGGCAGCAGCCGGCAACTCCATCCAATAAAAATAACTGGAAGTCTCTGCCAGTTCCAATCTGCACTTTCCACAGTGTGCCGTTGCTCGGCCTCCCCACCTGGAACATGGTTTTTTTTTTTTTTCTTTTGGCGAGGCTTGTCTCGAATCGATCCCCGTTCCTGCCTCTCAACCATTCTCCCCAACAACTTTTCTGGCGTGGCCCACCGCCCCATGATTGGCTGGCTGTCATCCCTGCAATAATGGGAAAGTACTCCGGGGCGCCGTGAGCGCTGATCTCCGGCTGCCCGGATAACGCTTTAGGTAAGGTGTTGGTGACAGATACGTAGCAGCTCATGCTTTGCCATGCCCTTTGATGCCTTCTCATGCGGTGGCGCTGTTGAAAGTACCTGCAAATGCGTACACGACGGTCGGAGCATTCTAGGCGGCGAATAACTAGGCTAGCCCAGCCCCGGCGGATAATTCGAACGGCCGGTCGTTTGCGACTTGCCCTGACTCTAGGTCCCGAATTACCCGCTGGTGACTCGTCACAGTCGCCATTACCACCGCGCTCCTCCCGTAAGCTATGACCACCTCCAGCCCTGCCTTCTTTTTATCGTACCTGCTCTAGATCGCGGGGAGGGCTGATAACTAGCGATAAGATATCTGAACGCAGCCCGTTCCAATTTAGCCGTTTCCGAGTTCTGACATCAGATAACCGTCACGTCCTGTGACGCATCCGGTTCGGCATCGCTGAACATCTCCAAACTCTAACAATAAACATAGTTGGCATGTGCCATCTCACTCGACGCGCCCAAATGGCCGAGGGGCAACACCCCCCAAGATAACGTTAAGCCATTCCTTTTCCTTTCCTTGCGGGAACGGAACCCCACGCTAAGCGACCACTCTTGAACCCCCAAAACCTGTCACTTGAGGGCCCCCTTGTGTGTCGCAATTGGCAGGGAGAAAGAACTTATCCCTCGATCCAAAACTCGCGATCTCAAGTGTAAAATCTCAAAACCACCTGCCGAGACTGTAGCCATCCATCCTTCCCCTTCCTTCAGTGCCTCGGCTCGGTGCTTGCTCATGCAGGGCCTCAACGGCTAGGAGGCTCGTTAAACCCTGCAGGGTTGTGCCAGAGATCATCCACCCGCCCCCAACAGATTCTGTGTGGCAAGGGGCCCCCGAATCTGGTTAACAATTCACCCGCTGGAATTTTGCCGCTCTGAAGGTGGGTCGTAATTCTAAATATGGTATCCTTCTAGAACCCTTCCATTCCCGAGGCTAGATGACAACGGGTTTAGAGTGTGCCTGTCGATGTCAAAGTTTGAGGCATTCTTAAGACATTTTAAGATCTTGTTGGAGTAGAAGCAAGAAAATAGTCGTAATTTGTTTGTGAGCTACTGGTAAGCTCTGATCTGATACTGCAACCATGGTATAATGTACAGATTCCCTAACTCTGAGGTTGTAATGAAGTTGCGTTACTGTTGCTGCTTCATGCTGTCATATCGCTCCACGCCCAAACATATATGCCCACGTTCCCCTCGTCAATACCAAATGCACCCGCTGTGAAATTAACCCGTGATATGCCAAAATAAAAACCAACCACCCAACCAAGGCTTTGCAGCCATCTTATTGCTCGAGCTCGCTAGCGAACAGTCCCTGTCCACGCAAGTTTCTCAATTTCGTTGCTCTATCCAAATTGAAGATTGGCCCGACCCAAATGATTCATTCGTTTGTTGACAGTAAAAAGAAAGAAGAAAAATGGAAGAATTGCGAGAAGTCAGTGTGTTGTATCATCATTAGCTGACGCAAGCACTCGGAAGGTCAGAATCTAGCACAAGAGTGCGGTTGTCGCGCAACATCGAATCGTCATGCAACCTTGGATCATCGAAACTGCTCCCAATCTGTTGTAAAAGCGAGCTGGTATCCATTTGATATCCAGCGGCCTTAGGTGTTGAGTCTCCTGGTGACCCCAACGTAATGATTGCTGGCTGAGGTTGGGAAGGCTTCGGAGTTACATTCTCCTCATCCTCAATGCCCTTGGCATCTTTGGTGAGATAGGAGCCAGTGCTGGCGTGCCCGGATTTGACTGTTGGGGTTGCGGGAGTGGCAACTTTGTCTGAATTACTGCCAACAGAGGCGATTGTGCCATCTATCAGGATCTGAGTAGCCGATTCTTGAGCCTGGTCTGTTTCTGAAGGTAGCCCATCAATCTTTGCAGAGTCACTGGACTCCAGCACCCTCAGAGTATCATCCATCTCGTCAACCTCAGATGAAGAACTTGGAGTCTCCATAATAACCTGGTCGGAATGTTCTGCCAAATCGTTTTCCATCTCGATATCATCATTTTGACTTCGCATAATTTGGTGTTCGTCTTTAGATACTGTGGTTTCGGCTGATAGATCTGGCGGTGCCTCATCTTCTTGACACTCGCTTCTGTCATCCGGTGTGGTAGTCGGTAGACAGATTGAATCCGCAGTGGGAGTAGGTGTGTCTTGTTGAGCTTGCCCATCTTCGTCGTCCTCTTCGTATTCTTCCCCTGTCTCATCTTCTTCGTCGTCGTCATCCTCCTCTTCAACCTCGATATCACTATAACCAGGTCTTGCGTAGTAGCTTGAAGCCCATACCGGGTGTTTTTGATCGAAGCTGCTAGCTGAAATGCTCGGAGGTGAACGTCCTCGGGGTGCAAAATCCTCCTCGTCCCACGATTCGTACGCAGGAGGTCTGATGTAGGGATAGAGGGAGCCCGAAACCATGGAATGATCTCTAGGCAACGAGTCATGCGTATCCTCGTAGATGTAATTTGGGAGGATGGAACGAGCGTCGGCCGACGCGTGGTGATCTCGAGGGAACATGTCAACCAACAGGGTTGCTTGGAGTCGATCCTTCGGGTTGGGTTTGAGACAGATTTCGGTTACTCGTCTATACCAAAGCGGAACATCCACCTCTGGCCCAAGGACAAGCGGCCCCCTCTCCCTTTCGAGTTCCGGCTCGTCAACCCCCATGGCAAGAGCCCAGAGAACCATTCCCAATTGGTATAAGTCAGACTTGTTGCCGATATACATCGCAAGCCGGTTGTTAGACCTAAGGAGAGGTGTGGCCTCTGGGGGCTCCCAGCCGACCGGACATCCCCTCCTGTTGATATCGATGAGCTTGGCATCATGGTTTTCGTCCACAACAATGTTGGAAAGCGTAAAGTCACCCTGTACAAAACCAGACTCGTGTACATCTGCGAGACCTTGGATGATTTGCTGAGCCCATCTCTCCCTCAAAGGCCAACCTAAACCCTGATTACTATCCCTGCATAGATCATAAATAATATCTATCAAAGCACCATGATGAGCATAGCCTATGAGGAGCCCCTTGACATATTCGTCATGCTCGTCCACCACGAGTCCATAGAAATCAATGACGTGATCCGAGTCCATCAGACTATTGAGGGCGTTGACTTCGTAGAGGAATTCCTGTATCGTATCCGGGCCGGGGATCTCTTTCTTGATGAGCATCGTGTTTCCCACATTGACTTTGTAAACAAAACCAGACATGTGCGAGTCAAACTGGATGTCCGTCTCCCTGATGTGGCGGCAATCCAAGTGGGCCACTTGACTGACTGAGGGATACTCTATGATTTCCTAGGAGACATCTAGTTAGTATTACGGAAAGGGGGAAATAAAGAATAACAAGATCATCATCGTCTCCAACACCAATGTGAGGCCACTCACATTTCCATCCTCGACCACGTGAATATGTAGCCGGTCACCCAATGTTTCCAACTTGAGGTTCGTAACTGTGTCGTAAAACTGTATATCGGGCAGGCTGTCGCGAATGGCCTCGTATATCCGGGCGCTCTTGTCCTTCTGATATCTTATCTGGCTCAGTGTCATCTCCAGAGAATGATTGGGGGCGTTGCTGTAGTCGAGAGAAATGGTGATGCGCTTCCAGTCATAGTCGGTTTGGCGATATGTTACGAAGAATTTCTCTCGGTCGGAGTGGTCCTTGAAGTGCATACTCAAATTAAGAATCCATCTTGTTTCCAATTCATGGCGAATGACTTCGTTGTGGGAAGGGGCGATGGAGTGAACGTCAGAAAGGGCATCAGGAGGCAGATGAAATTGATCAACTCCGTCGACTCCATCGGCGACGTTGTCATAAAGGTCATCCAGGTGGCCAGGGTAAAGTTCCGGGGCATCAGGAGGGATCGCATAGGAGCAAGAAGACGTCGGCCGTGGAAGGACGGGGCCTCCATGGATTGGCTCGCTCTGTCTGAAGCCATATGAGCGGCGGTCCATTGATGCAGCTCGTCTTTCGTCCGATGTTGTCTTAACCGGAACCAAATGAACTCGACTTTCAGACTGTTGGCGCTTCAAGGTCTGTTGTCGGGGAAGTCCAGGCACCACACTTTTGAAGCGGCGTGGGTGGCTGCCCTTGCCTGGTCCGGCGAGCTCATTGTCGTCGTCATGAGAGCCCGCGGGATGAAGAGATGAGCGCTTGCTTCCGAACAACTTGCGAGCAATCCTCTGAGCAGTCGTCGGCGGTGGCTCGGACTGTGGGGCCTCCGGCTGAGCCATTCTGCGGTGACGAATTTCAAATGACGGTCAAGACCCGGCTCGCAATGCGACGACGGGGCTGACCTAGAGATAGGCGGCTGACGAAGTGAGGCTGCCTATCGCCTTTGACTGGTGGAGGTGCTGGATATGAGGGTAAGGAGGTGTCCTAGACTCCATAGAATTGGGAGGCTTATACTGTATGCAGGTCTGTATATATCTGGTGGGATGTCTTTGGCTGGTGGAGGTGCGTGCAGCAAAGGCGGGGTGCTGTTCGTGGCTAACCGCCGGCCAAGATGCAGGCGAATGCAGATGAAGCACGCTGATTTGTCTCGGAGCGAGAGCTGAATGGGCGCCTGGAAGGATGTCGACTTGTGTTTGCACAATATGTGAGAATGGGTGGTGAGAATGGGCGAGGACGCAGGGTGCTAAATGCCAGCGACAGAGAGCATCTCATATCAAGGTGATCCACGCACTCATGAATTAATTCATGCCAGGCTAACCGGAGCGCATGGGGGTGTGAATTAGGCTGGACCAGGATAGGGCGCGGCTGCAGAACACGGGTGTGTCTGGCACTGGGAGGAAACAGTCTAGAACAGAGGTGAAAAGCAGGGCGGCAAGACGGGCAGGAGCAGGCAATGGCGACGGATGTTCTGGCGTTTGGGAGTGGAGGATCGTGATGAGGGACAGAATCCGAGGCCTGCTTGGCGACGAATGGTGTGGCTGAACAGCAAAGCTAGGCCACCTGATGGTCTGCGAACGTTGTATATCCCTATTTGGCGAGCTACAGCGGCGTCGACTCTTACATTAGCAGGACAGGACCCTGGAAGTCAATCTCACTGACCTCATCCATTACTGCTACCACCGTCTCGGCGCGCTAAACAACGACCACCACAGCCTGAAGCTAGGATCATCCACAGCGGGTGGGACGGGAACCCGACCTAGAGGCTTCAGCCCAGCGTTGCGCTATTGGGCAGCCACAAAGGTACCAGCCCCCCACCAACCAACCTCCCATTTGCTGCCATTGCCATTTCCCTTTCCATCCCCATTTTCCACCGGCACGGGCACTGTCTCAAGTGCTCAACCAAACAGAGCCCATAATTGACGGAGAGCGCACAGCCATTGTTTAGGGCCGCCCCCGTCAGATAAGCTGAGTGAGGGGGCGGCTTGAAGCTCAGCCCTACATCTACTGGCATTGAGGCAAGTATACGCGGGAATCTCCGTCGCTACCCAAAGAGCAGCGCAGCGGCCACCCATTGCCCAACAACTCAGGCGGCAAGAGTTTGAAACGGCAGACATCCGGCTCCAGGGACAAGAGGGATGAGGTCGCCGTCATGCGGCCTCCTGCAAGTGCTCCAGCGGTGTGTGGACAAATCCCCTTGCTTGGCTTCGAGCTAGCTGCCCTTGGATGAACCCTCCGATCGTGACGGTGAACAGCAAAGAGTGGAGGAATGGATACAGAACCAATGCCAGCAGGATGGTCGGTGTGTAGAGATCTGGCCAAACAGATGGCCGCATCTCGGATCGTTGAGCTGTTGTTGCTATTCAGAGACTCAACTCCCTGACCTTTCACTGCTGTGATACGACGATACAGGACGAAGCCCGCCTCACCGCATTCTGCCCCTGTATTGGCCAGCAAGCCAGATGAAAACGATGCCTAATAAAGGCCAGGCCAATCCTTCCACAGAGCTGACGATGGGAGCCCAAAATGCTCTTTTTACGTTTTGCCCGGTGTCAGCTCGATGGGGCATTCCCACAGCATTTCTCTGCCATTGATTGCGCTTTAGTCGTCTGCTCTCCTCTCTTCTTAGGCATCAATCAATCAGCCAGTTGGGCGAGGCCACCAGCAACCTGTCATTTCTGTAATACTATGACCGTCGTGCTAGTCAAGCCCTTCTTGGCCAGCCGGTGCAGGACTAGCTACTCGTCTCTCCTCTTTTCTCCATCGGTCTCCTCCCCTTCTCTCCTCCGTCAATACAACTCGCCAACTGGGTCCGTTCGTGGATCAGCCCATCGCATCCCGGCAGCGTGCCAACGTTATACACGCCGGCATTGGAGCCAGCGCAGCACTCTCAACACCATCCTGGAGTGCAATTACCTCCCTACATTGGACCCCTCTGAGCCCCTCGTTTTCAACCGGCGCCGAATCTCAACGGCTCGCGTTTTTCCACGTCACACATACATGCCCCATACACACCGTAGCACGTAGTAGTTCCCCTCCTGATCACCCGCCTCCATTCATCAATTCTCCGTTCTCGACCGCCTCACCAGCCGTCATGCTGAGCTGCCCTCCCGGGCCAAAGCTGGCACCACGATGGCTCCAGATGCAGGCCTCCTTGGCCATTTCCGCGGCGGGGGTTGGGCATCGCTGCAGCCATCACGCAGCTTTTCCTGGTCGTCGGGAGCAGGACGCCATTCGTTCCACGATCGTGCATCGCGGTGTTAATCCCTCTCCTCTGTCCCAGCGCTCGGAGTCGCAATCTGGGACCATCGGTGATCCCGCAGGAATGATACCTGAATTGGCCATAGCTGTCTGTGATCAGGGTCTTTGATAACCCAGGCCAGGCCAGAATCACTCAGACCCCAGCGGGAAAAAAAGACGCTATCGAGACAATAGAGCCAAGCCAAGCCAAGCAAATGCAAGGAAAATGAGGTCATTGTGATTTCAATTCCAGGTGAGCAAAAACGACAAGTCTCGAGATTGGGCCAACATGCATACAACCACCATCACCATTCAGGAATCAACCATGACTTTTTCCTTTCCTTCCGGTCTCTCCCGCTACAACTACACTGGCGACAGAGATGGAAGTGGGAAATCCCTCGCCCAGCGCTAGCTTTCAAGTGGCCGCTGGCCTAGGCTCGTCCCGCCTGCTCCCCCACCACCTCCTTGCCGTGATCGCCCATTAGCTCCCCAGGACCAGGCCTCGAAAGCTTCAAACTATAGCAGCCACGTTTATACCTGTAAATTGACCACTAGCGCTGCCATTGAGTCCAAGACCAGGCAGGAGGATTGGAATGAGTCAAACGACACAATCTGACAAAAAGCCAGGCTTCTGCACCACGCCCGCTTATCGGAACTACACATGACGCATTACAGTCACTGCATTACTCGGTGGCGTCGCGTGGTGCCTGGAGATCTTGACTGGTGTACGACTATCAGGAAAGGTAAGAAGAATCGGAATTGGCTCTCGCAGGCTTAAGCGAGAGCCAGCCTCGTAACAATCGTGTGATCCTGCATGCACCAGCACTTCATGTGCGACATACGTAACAAGTCACAATGCGAGCTTGATGGCTGGGAGCCGGATATGCTATAAACAGAATAGGAGTTGTTCGCTTTGCATTTCAATTCAATGCAGCTGCTCTGGCTAAGATGCCCCGTCGAAACGCCCGACCCAAGCCCCCTCTCTCCCTATGTTAGAAAGACGTTGGAGTAAAGCTTTATATATAACATGCATATGATATCGTCTTCAAATGACCTCCCCAACCTCGTACAGGGCCCCCTTATTTAATGCCGCTTTTCACTCGCGTGAAAATTTGCCAGGTGCCGGTTTTTAGTTTTAATGATTTTCCCTAAAATTAGAATACATCGTTTCGTTTATTCGTTGTCCTCCGACTTTTCAGACTTCTTGTCTTCGATAATCTTACACGTGTTGGCAGCCTCCCTGTCGAGGTCGGGGAAGACCAGCTCAAACACTTCATTGTACCACTCGACGGGGTGGCCTTCTAGGCCCTCCTTGATGTTCTAGAGTAGAGAAAAAAAATTGTTAGCCAAGAGCGCTCAACGTAGGAACAGTAAAGATGAGAAACAAAACATACCTCTGGGAGTTCCAGCCAGTCCGACAGGTTGTCTCTAGGGAAGATGATAGTAGTGCAGCCTGCTCGTCTGGCGGCCACCGTCTTCTCCCTCAAACCACCGATGCGGAGGACTTTACCCGTCAGGGTGAGCTCTCCAGTCATAGCTACGGTGGGGTTTACGGGAGCCTCGAGCGCGAGCGACAGCAGTGAGGTAGCCATTGTAATACCAGCTGATGGGCCATCCTTGGGGACGGCACCGTCGGGCACGTGCAGGTGCAGCTTGGCCTTGTCGAAGAAGTTGTTGTTGGGGAACTGCTTGACTCCGAATGCCTTGGCAAAGGAGTAGGCAATGGTGGTGGACTCCTTCATCACATTCTTGAGGTTGCCGGTAATCTCCAACCCGGGTCGCGAGCTGGGTCGCAGTGGTGACTGGAGAATGGATTCGATATACATGGCGGCGCCTCCCATCTGTGTCCAGGCCAGGCCCATGGCGACACCTGGAGGGCTGACTTCGTACAGACGATCTGATGTGAACACGGGGGGCCGATGTAGTCAGTCAAGTTATCCTTGCCAATCTGCACGTGGACCGTTTCGGGAACCTTCAAGGCTCTGCGAGGCTTCTCTGTTGTCTCGCTCTCGGTGGCCTCGGTGGATGGTTGCGCTTTTCCGGCCGTATCCTCAGCAGCGTCAGACTTCTTGCTAGACTCTTCCAGAGCGGACTTGCCTTCCTTGGTCAGGGCTTCCTCCTCGGGAAGAACATCCTCGCCCAACTCCTGGACAATCTTGAGCGCAGATTTGCGGTACACCTTCTCAATCTGCTTCTTCAGGTTACGCACGCCAGATTCACGGCAGTACGACTTAATAAGCTCCTCAATGGCCTCCTCGGTCAGATTGACATCAGCATTTGCCAAGCCAGCCGCCTCTTTAGCTGCGGGCGCAAGATACTTGTTAGCAATGGCCTTCTTCTCGTCCGCAACGTAGCCAGAGAGCGTAATCAGCTCCATACGGTCCAGCAGCGGTCGGGGAATGGTATCAGTCATGTTTGCTGTGCAGACAAACAGTACTTTAGAGAGATCCACAGGAACATCTAGGTAGTGGTCCAAGAAAGAACCATTCTGCTCAGGGTCGAGAAGTTCGAGCAAGGCAGAGGACGGGTCTCCTTGATATCCCTTTCCGATCTTGTCCACTTCGTCGATCAACACAAGTGGGTTCTCGGTCTGGCATTTCTTCAATGCTTGAATAATACGACCGGGTAGGGCTCCAACGTACGTTCTTCGGTGGCCCTTGATCTCAGCAACATCGGTAAGACCTCCCACGCTGAATCTGTAGTACTCGCGATTCAGCGCACGAGCAATGGACTTTCCGATACTAGTCTTTCCGACTCCAGGGGGTCCCACGAAACAAAGAATCTTGCCCTCGACCGTGCCTCGAAGTTTTCCAACGGCGATGAACTCAAGGATGCGATCCTTGACATCTTGTAAACCGTAGTGGTCTTCGTCCAGAACCTTCTGTGCATTGGGGATGCCAAAGTTCTCTGGGCTCCTCTGGCCCCAAGGGATCTGTGTGAGCCAGTCCAGATAATTCCTTGTGACGTTGAACTCCGATGCGGCGGTTTCCAGGTGAGCAAGCTTGTTAAGCTCCTCGTCGAATACCTTTCTGACCGCATCAGGCATGGCGAGCTTGTTTGCCTTGTCCTTGAACTTCTCGACAAGCTTGTCCTTGCCATCCGATTCGAGCCCAAGCTCCCTGCGAATACCCTTCATTTGCTCCATGAGCCAGTATTCGCGCTGGCGCTTGCTGATCTTCTGCTCGACATCCTTGGTAATCTTAGACTGCAACTGCGCATTCATGAGCTCCTTCTTGAGGACGGTGAGGGCCTTCTGCATCCGTTCCTCAACATTCATGCAGGCGAGAACCTCCTGAAGCTCAGTCTGCTCGCCAGATGAGACCGCAGCCGCAAAGTCGGCCAGCTTGGCAGGCTCAGATGTGACATTGCCTGTCGACTGGCTCATGGAGAAAGTCGAAATCTGGTCGCGGAAGAGGTTGTTCATGGTAGCCACCTCCTTGAAGACATTGACAATCTCATTTGTCACAGCTCGAATGACGGGGCTCTTGGGGTCAAAAGCCTCCTCGACCATGTTCTCTACATTGACAAGACTGACAGCGTAGCGCTTGAGGAACGATGTGGGCTCGTACTTCTCGGCAACCTGGTCAGGCTTCTTCTCGACGGCGCCCTCTTCAAAGCTTGCAACGACATCTCCCTTCTTTTCTAGTTGCGTCTCTTCGGGTGCGGGCTTCTGAGGTACCGGCTCAGGGGTTGGAGGTTCGGCCTTGGGGTCACTCTTCTTGGTCTCCTTGGTCTCTTGAACTGTCGACGGCGCCACAAGACTCGATAACTTTATTCTGCGGTGGGGGTACAGGATAGCTGTTAAGGCGCCCTCCTGGCCATGAATGGGGAATGCGCTTGTGATCTGAGCGAAAACACCGACATCGTAGACGTCGTCCACATTTCGGATCACGTCATCGTCCTGGTTCTCATCCTTGAAGAGGAATGCGCCAACATATGGTTGGCCCCGCTTGATCGATTCCGTAATGGCCGTAGCGACTTCGGGGTCTTTGATGGTGATGGCCTTGTAGAATCCAGGGAACAATGGTCGCCTTGCTATGGGGATCGCTAGAACCTGGGGGTATACATCAGGGACAACAGGTTTGGAAAGCGCTCGTTCCGAAGCCTTTCGACCCTTCTTTCCGCCATCACCGCTGTTTCCATCGCCTCCGGCAGCTCCACCAGCGGCACTGGCAGCTTTACCATCCTGCGAATTACCACTGCTCTCAGACTTCGCAGATGCTTGCGACTCGGCCGCGGAGCTCTTTGGGTCCGTCTTCTCCTCCAAATCCTTCTTCTTATCCTGAGCCGCCTTTGCCTCCTCCTCTGCGGACTTCTCGGAATTCGCCTCGACAGAAGAGTCAAAGAAGCTCTTAGCTTTGTTGTCCTTGTCTCGCTCCTTGCCTAACCTCGCACTGGTGGAGAACGGAGCTTGTACCCATGTCGATCGAGCAGCTTCGAGGCGTCGGGCGGCCGGAAAGCTATGGGAGGGGTGTGAGAGCCATTGCCTGCGAGAATTCGACAGGGCTGAAGCTTTGACGGACCGGCCGACTGAGTTCTCGAGGAGCAGGCGGCCGGTGACGCGGGATCGTGGGATCATGGTCACCGAGCAGCGAGAGCTTCAGGTAAACGACTTGCTGGTTCCTTTGCCGCTCAAAGCTAAACTGCGATTGCCGGTGACCCAGTCCGAGGTCGTATTCGTGTGGAGGAGTAGTTGGAGAGAGGAATTCCGAGAGAATGGGCGAGGGAGAAAGGAATTGGACTGAGGAGGTTGAGGGCGAGAGCCGGCCAGTCATGCAAGCATTATGGCGTAGTGGAGGCGCCTTACTAATGAATTTCGACGATGTCGGCGAGCTTCCATGGACAACCAAATGTTGGTGAAAATTGCGGATGCTTGCAGTTAGCAATCGCGGCCTAGCCTCGGGCTGAGCAGCCAATGGCACCCCGCGAATGCCATCTACGCTCCACAAATGATACCGCAGAGGATCTTATCAGTCGGAGATGAGATGTGCCGAAGCTTATCCTGGCGTAAAGACCAGGCAACTAGATGACGAAACTGCCATGGGCATCGGTGAGCTCGGTGGGCTTCAAAGAAAGGGGGCATTGTATCCTCATCTTCTTACTCAACGGTAGATTCTGTTTATTATTCATTATGCTATCCATAGCTGTCCCAAACGTTGAACATGGTCACTTATATCGGTACGGGCACGTGAGGCTGTCACACTTGTGCTCTCCACCAAAAGGATGAGGAGGCACGGCTACATGCGGGGAAATCTTGGGCTCAGCACCAAGATATTCCCCACTGGATTCTAACTCCTCGTCTAAATACAACAAAGATACCAGACTGACCAGTTTGCTATTTCTTGGCTTCAGGAGCTCCCATCGCGTAGGCTAGACAAAGGATCTGCTCAAAGCTCTGCTGCCGAGCTTGTCCCGACTAGGTTGGGCACTACTGAAGCTTTGTGTGAAAAAGAATATCCTATCTCAGCACCCCCTCCCATTTCTCTTGGATCCCCCATTACTGGACCAACCAACTGGATATCTTCCCCATTCACTCTTTGATTTATCATTTTTGTCGCATACTTGAGATGGCAGACAAACAAGAGACGGCCCAAAAGGAGGACGTGGCCAAGTCATTGTCTTCCTTGTCTCTAAACACATCTACCAAGGCCCCCAAGAAGGTAGCAAAGAAGAAGAAGGAAGTCGTGGCAGACTCCTGGGAGGATGAAGACGTGTCCGACTCGGGTTCAGATGACATGGGTGATGCGGCATCAACCCCTACAGCCAGCGGCGCAAAGGAGCAGCCTGCCGGCACCAACGCACCACCACCAACTCCTATATCTCCCACATACAGGAATGAATATCAGGACAGTTGGTCAAGCCCATCCTCAAGCCAGGCAGATTCAGGGCCACGACGACCAGAAAAGACGGATGCTGTCGCCAGACGTATGATTGCTGCCAGCCTTGGACTCAAAGCTCCCAAGCAAACGGATGAGCAAAGGGCCTACCAGAAATCCATAAGGGAGCAAGAAAGAAAACGTCGTGAGCAGCAGAAAGAGGAAGAACAGAAGCAGAAAGAGAAGGCAGAAAAGGCCAAAGCAGCCGTTTGGGAAGATTGAACTCTGTTCGAATTTTGCGACAATTGGCTTTTATTATGTTTATTTCACTAAATCACAATAAAGAATGAGGTTCTTCCCGCCGTTGGCGGTAAAATCTACCCAACCACGTCTCGCTATTGTTCCACCAATGCTTCTTTAGCTCCGCTTACTTCTTCTCGCCGCGCGCCCTGGCAACGGAGGGGCGAGAGCTGACACGTTCATGCCAGGCCAAGAAGTTAGGGTACTTCTTGTCCACTTCATACTTCTCCCTAAAGTTAGGGCCGACGACCTGGGGTGTCGTGACGATGGAGGACCAGGGAACGAATGCAAGATCAGCATATGTACTAGAGGAGAGGTTAGCCTCACGAATGGTAACGCTTTCTGGCGAACTTACAGCTTGTCCGCAACAAGATATTCCTTGTCCTTCAGGATGTTATCGAGGACCTCGAGAACACGAGTAATCTGCTCCTCGTATCTGGTCTTGGCGGACGGGACGTCCTCGGGATGGAACCTGTGAAACCAGACCGCTTGTCCGAAGTAAGGGCCCTACATCCTGTCAGAGTTGCTTCGTATCTTGCAAGAGCGATGGTGTGTTTTCGCATACCTGTCCAGACATCTGGAAGTGCAAGTACTGCTTGAGGTGCCACTTGTCTTTAGCATCCTTGACGGTCAACTTGCCCTCCTTGTCGTAGGTCTCGACGAGGTATTCAATGATAGCACCGGACTCCCAGAGAGTGAGGTCAGTGTTGGGGTCGATGATAGTAGGTACTCGACCATTGGGGTTGATCTTGGTGTACTCCTCGGCCTTGGGATTGTCGACCTCGATCTTAAGACGTTATACATCAGTGCAAAATTTAAATACGAAGAAGAACGAAGGGTCCTACCTTCTCGTAAGGAATTCCAAGCTCCTCGAGGACAATCAATACTTTGATGGGATTGGGCCCGATGCCTATAAATCATCAATGAGCACACATGCATGCTAGATGCTTCGCAACGGCTGAAGGACCTACCGTGGGCGTAGATGGTGATAGGCTTGATGTCGGACATTTTGGTAGAGGATGAATGCAGAGGGTTGTAACAAAGCAGTGTCGGGATCGTTTGTGCTTGAAATATCCGGTTGATCCAATGCAAAGAGAGGCTGCTCTTCCATGCCTTTTATACTTATTCTACATTCAGAGGCGTGCCCATATCATCCCTCTGTCGGGGAGCTGCTACACCAGCCCGTCCGTACAGGCAGCATCCGACGACATTTTCCCTAGCCACCAGACGACAAACTCCGTGGACTTGCATACATTCCGCTACACAGCAGCCTCCAGAGGGTAGAATCCGTGGACTTCGATACGCACCCTGGTGCCCAGATGACAAATTTCAGGGGAGTAAAGTCTCCGAGCCATGAGACCAGCGCGCGGTTGAGGGCCATTCGCACCAACTTCCGTCCGATGCATGCTTACAAAGCCGCGCGGTAAATCTAACATCGGGTGAAGAGCTCGGCCTGGCATGCTAGTCGACTCGCGCCATGCCGGAATCAGAGCGCATTCGGCAAGTATTCTGCACATTGATGCGCCTCGTAAGGCTACATCGACACATCTCGACGTCGCATTATGTCAATTACCCATCTCCTTATCGGCTCAATGGCAAGATCTTCCCAATATTCCCACTTTCCTAATCTCGGTAGAGATGCGAGACCAAGCAATTCTCGAAAACGGGTTTGAGGCCCTGGTGACACTGCGCAACTCATAAAACTTTAGGAGCGATCAGCTAGAAACATGCTGCTTCTGTGCTCCTGTCTGACGCGAAGCCTTGATCGTGAAATCCGTGGTCTTCTGGATATTCGTAAATGATAGCCATCGTCAGCGAACGCTATAGGCTTGTCCCTCCATTCCGATTCCTTCGATCAAAATTTCTTAGATCAAATGGCGTAGGCAATTCACCAAAGATCTCATGAAGCCTGCTTCGTGTTTCATTTGTTCGCCGTAGGCCGTTCCCTCCCAAGTAAATCGCCCCTTTCAGAGCCTCATCAGGTCCTATCGAGCAACGGTAATACCACTCCATTTCGAAGAAGTACAAGCTCTGTTTCACCCTCCTGCCCATCCACATGCCTGGTTGCCACGCCGAACCCTTCGAGCCCCTCCTCCTCCGCCCGGTGGTTCCAGATCATCTGCTTCAGAACCCCCTCCCTGGAACAGCAGAGGTATCCCATCGGCCACCGGCTCCTCCCCATCGACTCTCGCACGCCCTTCGTGGCCGGCCTCTCGCTTACCAGCAGTCCCAGCACCGGGGCCCCTCCAGCCCACCGGCGCGCCGACAAACGCCCCCTCCAGCTCACGGATCAGATTCGGCCCAGCACGCTGCGCGCCCGCCTTGCACTGCACCAGGGTCCTCATCGCCCGCCTCGTCTTCGGCGGGGTCCAGGTGCCGAGGAGGTCGACGCCGCAATCAGACGCCCCGCCGACGCGCTGCAGCGAGAAGCCGTACCGGGAGAGAGTCCCCGCGATGGTGTACTCGTAATGCGTGCCGACAAACACCGTGGACTTCTCGTCGAGCCCGGTCCGCTTGGCGTAGGCCAGGAATGTGGGGAGGTCGCGGTGCTGCGACGCTGTGCGGTTCTCTGGGTACAGGAGCTTCTCGGACAATCGAGGCCTCGCTGCGCAGAACCACCGGGTGGGTTGGATGCAGCTGGCCCTACAGGCGGTGGCCAGCGGGCGCGACCGAAGAGGCCGAATCATGATTCTTCATCTCAGAGTAACGATTTAAACCAAAAGAAATAAGTAGACTTGTAAAAATTATCATGACATTGTTCAGATTGTCGATGCCACGAGGTTTAGGAATCGACTTATTCCAATAAACGGGACTATGTCTATAGTGGGGCAGCCACCCTCAACTCAGATAATCTCATCTACAGTCCTCCCGTCGTGCAGACATAAGACATGTTGAATCAGATAGCATTGACCCATCGAGTTTATGGGACTTGATCCATCAGATCCCTTCCCACCCATCATGTAGGCTTAAACTCGATGATGTTGACTTGGCAGAACTTTACAATTACTTTCATTAGCCTGCGGAGAACATGTTGCTTTATTTCCTTTGTCATGAATATCCTTATTATATAGCACGATCATCCAACTGTGCTGTGTCTCTCTCAATATATAATATAACTATCTCTTCTCTCCAAAGATGCACAGCATCTCTAGTATGTAAGGTTCATACATAGATCTCCCTCCACACTGATCTTCCACCCTCTCCCCTAATTACCTTAGTGATGTTGATTACCATACAACTCGCCAGGATAGCTTGTATTCTTTCTTTGTCTCAAGAAGAGTAAAGCCAATATGTCCATCATTATATAAATGTACACGTATTGACTTTATCATCCAATAACGGCGTTATCTCTCCCTCAAGTTAAAATTAGTTATGCGCATTTGATGCCTGTTTGTTCAGAGGTGGAATAGGTGGGATCTCCTCCTTCTGTCTCTCGTCTCTAGATCGACTAGCATACCGACGGAGGCTAGGTCGTGTAGTATTCGACGATTGGGGTCTGACTATAGTCTCCACCATGCTGGTTTGAGACACATGTCCCAAATGAGGTCTTTCATCGTCAACATCAGACAACCCTCCTGACTGGTACTCGTCGTCTGAAGCTAGGTCAGGCAAGTGTGTGTGGTAAGATGCCGGGGTTGATGGAGAAGTGATAGATCGAGAATGCAGACCAGGCCGTAGAACCGATCCCATTGCAAAAGCCGCGGGATTCATGGTGTTATGGCCACTGGTGTCCCGCGGAGGTCGGTCAACAAATCCATTCTGAAATGAAGTATTGTTAGACGCCTCATGTAAGATGGGGAGAATCTGCTCGTCGTACAGCTGCGTCCCCGACTCAAAAGATTCGGGCGTGAATTCCGTGATTGTCCTTGACGAATCTAAGTCATCGTCCGTGTGCGGCTCATCAAAAAAATCGTCAAGGCTGTCGAGCTTTGTCACAAGATCCCCAGCGTGTCCAGCATCTCGAGGCCCATCAGACAACATGGTTGTGGTCCTGGTATTATCCTCAAAGTACCCATATGATAAGTCGTCAGAAAACTCCAGTGAAGCAGTTGGTGTTGCCTCTGGAGAAGCTCCTTCTGCCCCTTGGCACATGTAGAATGCTGCATGTATATTCGCCCGTGTCACCTCCGTCTTCTTGGCTGGAATCGGGATTGCCCAGCCAGATGCCTCAGGAATGCCAAATAGACTTTGCGTGTGCTCGTACTCTTTGCGGACAGATTTCGAAGTTGCTCGAGTCATACTCATTCTCAAGTGGTGCTTGTCCATGTGACTACCAGACATTGCCATGATCTTGTCCATCACATCCAGAGCTTCCATGCAAAAGTCCGTCTGTAACAATCGAAGCAAAGGCGAGATGAGATCCGACCCATGTCCGGCCAGTTCAGGATTCCGCATATCAACTTCTGGGAGGGCAACGCACAAGATGCGCATAGTCTGTATCTTGACCCAGGACAGCGAGTTAGTTAGTAGTCCCACGAGGAAGGTGATCAATTTAAAGTCGAACTGCGGCAGATAGTACTCCCGAATAGCTGAGAAGAGTTGGCTTAGGAAATCCTGACTGCTGCGGAATTTCCCAGCTGTATAATCTCCGAGGGCAACTACGATGCTATCAAATCCTTCTGCTTCTGCTTCTTTTCTTAGCAGATGAGCTGTTCCCAAGGTTTGCTCACTCGGGATTCCTCGTTCAAGCTCGTCTATGAATCGTGGGAAATTGGCCAGAAGTGAGAAAAACAAGCGGTCATCGCTGCCCACCAAGTTGTCAACGGGGATCTGGATTAATTTGTCCATAATATCCAGAGTCGGTTGCCAGCAAACTGAAGATCTCAGCCCCTTTTGGAGTAACGACTGTAGACCAGGGAAAGGCTCCTCCCACCGCCCAGGCCGCCCTTCCAGAAGGGTCCGCCTCACAACAGGGGAGCGGAAATCCAATTTGAGAAGCAACTCGTTCAGCATTTCCACAGCCTCTAAAAACTCCATCTCGTTGATGGATTCAAGACATGCGCAGGTAGTCCAAAACAATTGAGGAAATGTGAGAAGCCGGTCCGAATCTAACTTGATAATGAGAGTCTTCAATGTCGTGAGTATCTCCATCGAGAAGAACTGGATCTCAGGATCCTCGTCGGCAATTGTGTTCGACAGCCTTGCAAGCATATCTCCCAACATGTATTGATCCAATGATGTGAGGACGCAGCGAAATACCTGGAAAGAGCGGCAGGCGAGGTGACGAACAGGGCAAGATGATGTAGCCCATGTCAGTGAGAGACGGCCCCATCGCTCCTTGAGGCCCGGGAAGCATGCCTCAAATGTGTTGACGACCTTAGTGGCGAGGAATGTCATACTTGGAGGGACTCTATTTTCTCGGTCGTCTGCCTTTCCATTGCTATCTTCATAGCCCCAAACCACTGTTCGGTCTTGTTGCCGAATCCGATCTACAAGGTCTTCGATTTCTTTCTTCTGCGCACCTTGCTTTTGGTCATCGATTCGAGATATTACAAGCTCATGGATCAAGTGTACCAGCATTTCATGTGACTGGGCTTGGACCATTGGCATGTAATGGTCCCAAAGCACGGTGGCGACATGCAACAGCAAGGGGACGTTATCTTGAGACATATGGACTGGCGAGACCATCAAGTCGACGAGCAAGATCATGCTCAGCTGACCAAGAGATAGGCCGGCTTGCTTTGTTCCTATAGGCAGAATCTCCGAGATATCAGCGCAAAATGGAAACACGTTGATGTCCGCAGGAGGACCTGCAGGGACCTTCTTCTCATTGGGAACCATAGCCCTTGGTGTTATCTGCATGAGAAGATACTCAATTACTTTGACACCGCTATTTGTGGTGGAAAGAAAGACAACAATCTGCTTCGCGTACTCTACGAAGTTCTGCTCGCGATGCTCTAGACACAGCTGAATGATAAAGTCCATGACTAGACGAACATTACCGGGATAAGGTCCAGTGGCAAGGGCTTGCCAAAGGGCCTGCATCTCATTATGCAGTGCTCCTCCAGACTTGATAGTAATCTCCAAAAGATTGGCAAGTAGAACATACGAACTGGCTGTCGGTCCCCCGTTAGGGTCCAACTTTAATTCGATGGACTGGATCCATGGCAGCACTACAGCAATAACATTGCGCTGTGCCATGGGTTGCAGGTCTTTGAAGTAGAGCGTGAACTCGGAGAAAACGTGAAAGGCGAGATCGGTGTGCTGCTTGGAGAGTCTTTTGGATATCTCGAATTGTGCTAGCTTGTAGACTGCCTGTGTTTTGTCCGAAATGCTGATGTCGAAATCTTGGATCTTCGAATTTCGTTTCTGTCTTGCCTCCAGCGTACGAATGACTATTGTCGACTTCGATCTTATATCGCTTTGGTCATTTCCAAGCGTGAAGAGGCAAAGGCCAAGGACTCTCCAGAATGGACAAGGGTAATTCGGTTGATCTTGCAAGACCTGTGTTATCACGGCAAAGTAGCTTTCAAGCACCTTGGGGCTATCCGCCAGGCAACATCTCGCAATGCAATGTTCAAGCAGATAAGGATATTCTTGATTGTGAACGATGAGGTTCTCCAGTGCTCTTCGCCCAATAAGATTCATCCGATCACTCCCTGAGTTGAAGATATCTTCAATCCAGGCAAGCATCCTACGGACATCAAATTGGAGCGTTGCCCCGCTCTCTGTGGTGACACTAATCGGACCAGCGCAGAGAGCTGCCATTGCACTCAGGGCTGCAGTGCGGAGATTTCTCTTCTCAATCTCCATTGCCGCTGTGACCGTGCCTCGCTCGGCCATTGCTTGTTGGTTGATGACCGACTGCCTCATTGTGGCTTCTCGCTCGCGGATCTGGTTGCGATTCGGGGAAAATCCGCACCAATCCTCCATTAAAGAAAAGGCAGATTTACGAGACTCGAAAGTCATCCATCTCGATGGATCTTTAGTTCGGTTGATGCCATCGAAAAGAGCCTCCATAAGACCACAGTAATGGCGCCTTAACTTCTGGAATTCCCAGTCCAGTTGTACCTCCCCATCCATGAGAAAAAGTTTCACATCTTTAGTGTATGTAGTAAGGGTCCCTAGGAAGAAATCCGCTTGATATACTTCGGGCTCCTTAAGGAAATGCGAAGTGAGTTTAAACACGTGGGCAATCTCCGTCCTCAGTAAGTCCATTTTGCGATTTCTCCGAGGACTACTATTCGTGCGTTGATGAATACGAGCACGCGCCTCGTCATTACAACGCATGACTTGGCCTTGGAGCTCTTCTAGCAAAGTGCGATAGATGTGAATATTGGCTGAGCCCATAGATACCACAACAGCGTCTCTAACTGAGGAGGTTGAGGATGACAATAGAGGTATCAAGTACTTGAACAGTGTCCGGGCCGTGACCATCCTATCTCCTGATGTCTTCGAGTTCTTTCGAGAATGCGCATCAGATCCAGTGGCTGTATAAGGTGATTTACCAGGATCGGCAAGCGTAGTGCAAGCGAAGATGAGGTAAAGCTTCCATTGCTCTACCATAACCTCTGGGTGGGCGGCAGGGGACTGTGCAGGTCCCCGAGCACTGGACGGATCAGCGCCACTCGCATGGGGGAACCGGGAGGGTTCCGCGAGAATCACAATTGGTTTGTACATCTGCAACGTTCGGTCGCAAACGAGATCTCGGCAGATAGCCACTGTGAAAGGGCATTTCTCGGCGGCAATTCTAATCAGATTCGGGAATAATTTAAACCAAAGGGTGGTGTCGTAGGATAAATCGCTTACGCAAAGCTCGACCACAACCCCTTTGTTACCGCTGTTGCCATTACCGGAGTTTTTGAGCTCACGCTGAAGTCTACTGCGCTCGGCAACTGACAGATGTTCGTCATTCAAGTTCATAACTTGATCAACATCATTTTCCAAAATATCAATAAGCCGAACAGTGTCTTTCTCGGCGCCACCCTTGGTCAGTGCCTTATCAAACTCGGTGATCAACCGCAACACCGTAATTGCGTGATAACGAACCCGTCGAGACTGGGAACACAGGAAAAACAATCCGTGGGCTTCTGCCTGGTCAACCTCAGCCCAGACAGTGGATAGATCAAGCGTGATGGCCCTCTTATCGGTGGCACTGGGAGTCAGCTCGCTCGCCTCCGCCTCCTTCATCTTCTGCCGAATCTCATCGGTCCAGATTTGAAGCAACTCAACATAAAGACGCAGGGTACTCTCAATGTGGCCGGGGCCGAGCATTCCACCATCTGACATGGTCGAGTATCGGTCATCAAAATTGAAGATGAACCGAGAAAATCCCGTAATAACACCTTGAGCATGAGAGTGTCTTGCAATCGCCTTCAGAGAATTGGCAGACGACTGAGCGATGCTTGATTGTACGTGGGCCGTTCCAGTACAGAGTAGATTGATCAAAGAGTTGAACGGTACATTTACAGGTAAGCAGCCAGGCAAAGCCTGTACAGCAACATGGAGAAGTTCGTAAAAGGCTTGTTTCTGGTCTGCCACAGAATGTTGCTCCTCACGACGAGCGAAGTTGAAGGTCTCGGCGATTGGGGTCTTTGGTCCTCCAGCTGGAACAGGGGTTGAGAACTTTTCGTCCAGGGCAGCTTGGCCACCAAAGGTGTTGTCGCACATTATGGTTATTTTACCAAGAATTTCACAAAATTTGATGTAATAATCTCTCACGGGGTCGCTCAACACGTGGGTCAAGACTGGGCGAGATATCTGCTCCTCTGCAGCGCCAAATGTCGTGCCTTTCAAACTCTCCGATCGTGGCAATGCCAGTACGGGGGATGTGGAGACTCGTTCAAGACCTGGAGGTGCTTCGTAGAACTCGGGAAATGGCGGTTGGCCTTGTTCTCCTTTCTCCAAGTCCGACATGATACGCAAAAATGCCCGAATACCCACAACGATCCTGTCTGGATCAAGTTGCTCGATTTTCAAATCCTTGTTGTTTACAAATGACTCGGCACTGATCAACGGAAAAATGACATTACGAAAACAATATTCCGGGTACCTGAATCCAACGATACGGATAATCTGGATCAATGGATCCGTGACCGAGGTATCAGATGCAATGATGCTTCGTCTCGTTGTGGGCAAAACAAGCTTGAAAATGTCATCTAACTTTCGCGTCGCACCTTGAGGGCTATCGTTTGTCCGATAGAGATAGGTCCAGAGAAGTCGGGATATTATTTGAAGACACAACGGCTTCATGGCCTTATCTTTGATCTTGGTATGCATAGGCGCAAGAACCTGCGGCCAGCGAGAGGCGAAGTGCTCGGGCGAGGAAACGCACATGATGGTTGCATGTAGAGAAAACGCGACATTCCAGTGCCTGGGCTTGGCGGACATTTGAGCCAGACGGGTGCTAATTGCGGAGAGAACCTCTGCCCACTTGGGGTGCATCAAGTGGCTATTGAAGGCCTTCGCAGCGATAGGTAAGAGCAACCTTTCGATAACCTGGCAAAAGGCCCATTTGACCTTCTGCCCATGGGCCTTACTAAACAGCCTGCCGAGCGAGATAAGAAATTCGCACGACCGCTCCCAGGCGTCTTCAGGAAGAATCTTGATACGAAGCTGCTGGATCCCGCCCAGGACAAGCTCAACCCTCCCTTCGTTGTCACGGCCTCCTAGGGATGTAGGGCTTTTCAAGGCGCGCTCTTGGAATGAGCTGTCTAGATCTTCCAAAAATCGACGGGTTACTGGAACAAAGTTGATGTCGCTCATATGCCCCAGCAGCTCAGCGAATAAATTCCAATTCGCAAGCTTCAGCGGAGAAAGCGACAGCGCCTCGGGATCAGCTGTTTTGAGCTGACCGAATATAATACTCTCTAGTTTGTCTTCCATTTCGGGTGTTATCGATTGAAGACTGCTTTGGCTGACAACTTCGATCAAGACTCGGCATAGAATGTAAATGGATACCGTAGATCGCCGCTCAGCTTGTGCGACATACTCTTGTTTTGCAGCCAAGGACGTATTTCCAGCAATACTGCCCTCCGTTCCACCAGAACCTGGAACCCCATTCTGCACGGGTTCAGTATTCCTTCGCAGCAAAGGACCGGCAGTGACAGCATTGCGCGATTGCAGATGATTTCTAGCCTCGTTGGCAGTGTCACTCTTGCCCTTTCTCCACAGCATCATCGAGTCAATGAGGGCTTTTGGTTTTGGGCTTGCGATGTGGCCCAGGGCGACAATCAGTTGGTCAAAGGCAGGATCAACTCCTTTCCCGCAAATTTGTTCAATATTAGGTTCAGATTCAATGGCCATAGTACTACATTCATTCAGTTTCTCCTCGGCTTGAGCAATGAACTGGGTTTTGTTATTAGATTAGCCAAAACTGTACACCGAAGGCGCGGAATGGGTAACACAAACCGATGTAAAGAGAACGTGAAGGGCATATTCTCCAACCGTCTTCTGGTCATCCTTGTGGTGGCGAGAGCTGTGAGAATGATGATGACCTTGTTCGCGTCTCGTTTTACTCGATTTTCGTTCAATCCTGCGCTGAGTCGCGGGAAGAGAAAAGCTCTCGTTTATCGATCCGGTTCTCTGCAGGGGGAACCCGCTTGGGGTGGTTGAAGAGGCATCCATCGCGGGAGGGTGCCGCGGGTGGTGTCCAATATCTGTCTCGTGCCACCCAGTTGGGGTCTGTATATCTGGTCTTTCAATACCAGGGGCTCCGTGTGTCATGTTACGAGGACTGAGCGGGCTTGATTTCGAGCTTGCGAGACTGCCATTTCTCGAATGTTGTATTCCATTCACAAAGGACGCTTTCCTATGGTGACCATACGTCGCGCTCTTGGGGTCAACGACACGTTCTGTCAGGGCCGATCGGGTAAAAGACGTCGGGATGCGTGGCGAAGATAGGGCTTGCGGAAGTTGTGGTATCTTCTCTATCGAAGATTCTCTCGAGTGTGTTATGGAGCGAGACGTAAGTGGTGAACCAAGCGATGGAGCGGGGTACAATGGTCGAGGCCACCCAGTTTCATGTTCGTCTACCTCATTCAATGTTGTGACGGATCGAGACGGAAACTTGACGGGGTCTTGGTGATGCTCTGGCAGCGTTTGTGGTGGTACTAAAGTAGTTGACAAATCAGCTGGGGCTGACCTCCTCGTTAAATGATGGTCTAGGGTTTCGATGGTCGACCCTGGAAGGGAGGTGCTAGGTGAAGGTTTGACGAGATGCAGTGGCAGGTTCTCGAACTTACCCATTTCGAGTCGCACAAGCGCCCAAGTCCCATGATCTAGTCTACTCGATCGAGTGCAAAGGATAACTAGGGATGCATTCCGGCGTCAGAGGAATCGTAGGCGAGTGGTCCCTAGGAGCGGCGTGGGCCTCGTTGGTACTCCTCTGCGATCAAGTAGAGGCGCTTCGCAGACCCTGCCAGTAAATCAGAGATACCTCAGACTCGCAGTAGGGTAGATGAGGATCCGGTGGTCGAACGTAGCCAGGCGATGGTTGGCTGTCAAAACGAGATCACTCCTCATACGTCCCAGCAGGTAGTTGGAATCAATGATCCTGACCATGCATCGTCCAGCCCAGACCACTGTCCTTGGATAAGGCACAGACCAATGAGGCTCGTGGCGAGCAACGCAGGGATCGAATATTACTGTTCAACCTCCATCCATTTCCTCTCTCCAGTTTGAGCTCCCATGCGACATGCAAGGGCGGTGGCCTATCAGAAGTCGGGAAGTAGCGGTTGGCGGGGCAAGGAGGGGCAGCTCTCACTGGCTACCGCCCCGTATTTCGTGGGTTAGCGTCGCTAGAGCCCAATCCAGGGTCCGTTCCGCTGTGCCACCACATCCAAATCTGCCGCCGTCCTCTCTCCAACTTCTCTGGCTCTCCTCAGACACACTTGTGACACAGGATGGGGGTGCCTAGTGGGAAAAGGCACAGATAATAAGTTCTGTGTTCCTGTTTCGGTACTGAGATAGTCCATGCACCCCCGCCACGTGGTGAGATGGGACATACTGCCTGCCACGAACTGGCTGTAGCATTCCCCTCTGAGAAATGAGCTAGTGATTAAGCTCCTCTGAAGTTCAGCCACAATGCATGGTCGGTCTTGGACACAGATCTATGAGAACGGGCCCGTTACTGCGTAGGACCGTCAGGGCCGAGGCTATCAGCCGAATACTAATGTTACAATGACACAATGGACATCTCTCGACTTGTTCGGCCTGCTACCCTACAGCACCAGAGGCAACATTGCACGCGAGTTATCATAGTTGTTACGAGGAAAATGTGGTTGGACGTCATCGTTTCGTTGGTGGGTTTGGAACTCGGTTTTGGTTTCTTGTTCTTTTAGACATTAAATACAGAAAGGCTGCGGTATATTTTGCTCAAGGATAGAGGGGTCAAAAAATCGGCTCAATCGAAAGTCGGGATCGTCCACTGCAGATCGCAGACATACATCGGGTAAGATTCAAGACACAAACCACCCATGCAAAAAGCCGTCAGGACTTCGAAATAAGACTCATTTAATAGCGAAGCTTCCCTGCATGTCAGACTACCTAGTAAAAAGTGCGTATCTCGCATTCCGGTGCCAGCCATGGGAATGTATTCAATCCTTCGATATTCTGTTATGGTTGGCCAAAGCGGAAATATATCGGAATCGCAAATAAAGTACGCTTTTGTACGTAGGATCAGCCCAAATGAACGGAATATCCCGAGGATAATCCAGTAGATAGTGTGTTAGTGTCAATGTGGACGGCGGATTGATCCCGGAGAACCGTCGTCAACTCCGAGCCGGACTGTTAGCAAGTCCAGATGGATGCGAAACTTCGGTGAAAATTCCATCGGATTCGGTGCGTGCCAAGGGCCGGAATCTTCGAGGCACCATCCCAGCCTGCATCAAGTTTCCCATGCATTGATGTAGGATCGACGAGGGAAACTGACCTGATATTCGTATTCGTATCCAAGCCGCTGCCCTGGAACTAAAACTAAGTACAGACAGTTGCGTTGGAAAAGGTCGGGATCCCGGCAGGGTGTTCAACCCGGCATCCGACCTCGACACCGCGGCATCTCCTGTAGTTTCCTATTTTGCAACGCAGGCGACGTGGAAAAAAGATCGGTTGGTCGGTATCACTTAGGGCACGAGGTTAGTTGTGCATAAGGTCTCCGGACTTCTGAGTCGGCTTGATATACCCCTTCTGGTAAAGTCCACCCGGCAATATCTGGAATCTGTTAAGTTACCTACCTAGAGATTCGCACAAGGCCAGCCCCCACTACGCTCGCTATCGATAGGAATGATCCTGGTTTCCTATTTGCTAACCAGGATCAGGGGACCCACAGCGCCCTTATCCTCCACCAGATAGTCCGGATACTTCCTACGGAGTACATTATCCCAAAGGTGTCCCCTCCACCGAGTCCTCATCCCCTCGACCACAGTCGCTCTCGTCCGCTGTCCTGCCTTCTTTTCTTGACTGTCCTTTAAGTAGCAGCAACGTGGCTATCTGGGAACGGTGATCTTGTCTTCCGAATCGAGCTGTCCGCTAGCTGCCTGGCTGTCCCGCGATCACCATGGCTGAGCTCGACACTCTTGACATCGTGGTGCTCGGGGTGATTCTTTGCGGCACCCTCGCCTACTTAACTAAGGGCAAGTTTTGGGGAATCGTCAAAGACCCCTATGCTTCCAGCTTTCAAAATGGCACCGCAAATGCCAACAAGGCCGGCCGAACGCGAAACATTGTTGAGAAAATGGAAGAATCCGGCAAGAACTGTGTCATCTTTTACGGCTCCCAGACGGGTACCGCAGAGGATTATGCTTCTCGACTAGCAAAGGAGGGAAAGAGCCGATTCGGCCTGGAAACTATGGTCGCTGACCTGGAAGAATACGACTTTGACAATCTTGACACTTTCCCGAGCGACAAGGTGGCCATGTTTGTTCTGGCAACATATGGTGAAGGCGAGCCTACCGATAATGCCGTCGAGTTCTACGAGTTCCTCACTGGCGAAGATGTTGCCTTCTCTGAGGGCAATGACCCGGCTTTGGAAAACCTCAACTATGTCGCCTTTGGATTGGGCAACAATACCTACGAGCACTACAATTCCATGGTTCGAAACGTTGACAAAGCCCTGACCAAGCTTGGAGCTCATAGAATCGGCGACGCTGGCGAAGGAGACGACGGTGCGGGCACAATGGAAGAAGACTTTCTTGCCTGGAAAGATCCCATGTGGGCGGCCCTGGCCTCCAAGATGGGTCTCGAGGAACGTGAAGCTGTGTATGAGCCAATCTTTGGTATTGTGGATCGTGAGGGCCTGACACCCGAATCTGCAGAGGTCTATCTGGGTGAATTAAACAAGATGCAACTGGAGGGTACTAATAAGGGCCCGTTCAATGCTCACAACCCGTACATTGCTCCTATCTCAGAGTCTCGCGAATTGTTTTCTGCCAAAGATAGAAACTGTTTGCATCTGGACGTTGATATCAGCGGCTCGAACTTGTCTTACCAGACTGGAGATCATATTGCTGTGTGGCCAACCAATCCCGGTGCCGAGGTCGACCGATTCCTTGACCTCTTCGAGCTTGCTGAGAAGAGAAACAACGTTATCAGTGTCAAGGCCCTCGAGCCAACTGCGAAGGTGCCATTCCCAACTCCCACTACGTACGATGCTATTGTCCGATACCATCTGGAAATCTGCGCTCCGGTCTCCCGTCAATTCGTTTCAACCCTTGCTGCTTTCGCCCCGAGCGAGGAGATCAAAGCGGAGATGACGAGACTTGGCAACGACAAGGATTACTTCCATGAAAAGACTGGCCCTCACTTCTACAACATCGCCCGTTTCCTGTCTGCCGTTAGCAAGGGAGAGAAGTGGACCAAGATACCGTTTTCTGCGATCATCGAGGGTTTGACCAAGCTCCAGCCTCGTTACTACTCGATTTCATCCTCCTCCATTGTTCAGCCCAAGAAAATCTCTATCACTGCTGTCGTTGAGAGCCAAACGATCCCGGGACGTGGAGATCCCTTCCGAGGAGTTGCGACAAACTATCTGTTTGCTCTTAAGCAGAAGCAGAATGGAGATGAGAACCCCACGCCCTTTGGCCAGACCTATGAGATTACCGGCCCTCGCAACAAGTACGATGGTATCCATGTTCCTGTTCACGTGCGACACTCGAACTTCAAGCTTCCTTCGGACCCAGCCAAACCCATCATCATGATTGGCCCCGGAACCGGAGTTGCGCCATTCCGCGGGTTTATCCAGGAGCGTGCTAAGCAGGCCAAGGACGGTGTCAATGTTGGTCGAACTCTTCTTTTCTTCGGATGCCGAAAATCGACCGAGGACTTCATGTACAAGTCCGAGTGGGAGGTATGTTTATACCATGTAATTATTTCCCTGTTCTCCAATCGTAAGTTAACATCATTTAGGAATATCAAGAGGCACTGGGCGACAAGTTTGAGATGGTTACCGCCTTTTCTCGCGAAGGACCCAAGAAGGTTTATGTGCAGCATCGCCTCAAGGAGCGTGCCCAGGAAGTGAACGAGCTGCTTCTTCAGAAGGCTAGCTTCTACGTCTGCGGTGATGCTGCCAACATGGCGCGCGAGGTCAACGCCGTCTTGGTGCAACTCATTGCTGAGGGACGCGGGGTAACAGAGCAGAAGGCAGAGGAGGTTGTCAAGATGATGAGATCAACAAACCAGTACCAGGTAAGACTCCTTCGAGTCACCCCTCACCTCCCCCTCTGAAAGTTGTCTCCACTGATACTAACACATTGGATTACAGGAGGACGTCTGGTCTTAGACAGTAGACAAAAGGATTGGCGCGTTCATTGAGGTAATTAGTGTGGCGGTACTACATATGTGCATATTTTGCTACTTACTGGGGTAAGGATCCCCGGGGTTTTAGTGTGGGATAAAGGCTCAGGCCAATTGGATTTATTGGTACATAAACAAAGACAGCAAGAATACATTGATAATTGACTACTGGTGGATATCTTTCCCATCCCAACTGTGATCAGCCCTACGATGGTGATTTTATTGATGACTCTATCTGGTCTGGCAAATCCATGAGAGGCTTACGTAGTCTCCGGCTTCCAGAAACGACAATATGGGAGAAGTTGTTGCGGCTGAGTCTTGAGGCAAGGAAAAAGAAATGAGGAAAAGAAAAGGAGTAGATGCATGATGGAACCCAGCCGAAACCTCAAAAGGTGTTACCCACCCACATCTAGAACTTACTTTTTCATTTGGTAGGCGAAATGGGCTGCAGGCTTTGGTATCTCTCTTTATCCTCTCTCTCTCTCTTTTTTTTTTTTTTTTTTTTTTTTGCTTTTGCCACACTGGCCAATGTGATGAGCGGTGGCAGGGATCAATGAGATTTGTAGCTGGTTGGGCCAATGGATTGCTGGAGTATGTGGCTTATTTGGTCCGTTTGAGAGTGTAGGAGATCACAGATCTAGGCTTGTGGGCTGGTTAGTACCGCAACGCAGCGTGAATCTCGATAAGCCTTTCATCCATGTGGCCTTCCCCAGACACGAGCAGCTCCTCTTTGATCACGTCCCTGCTATCGCAGCCTACGTGAAGCGGAGAGCCCACTGTCATTTTCGTCTTGAGGAAGCATCCCGGACAGGCTTCCAGTCGCCATGGGCAAGACATACAGATGGGTTAGGCGTAAACAGAAATTTCGTGTCTGAGCACTAGCCGGCCTGAGCGACCAGCGCAGCCTGTGTCGTCGCCCGCAGCATGTAATATTGCGTCGGGAATAATCTCTGCCAATAGAAAAAGTTTGGGGACAGGCTCAGCACCACCATGGAGGAGCGGTGATAGATTTTGGCGAAAGAAGCAACGATAGATCGGCCCGGAACTCGATGAGTGCGCTGCCTGCAGTCAATCATTGTTGGGAAATGCCCCGACTCCATCCGCGCTCATAGATGAGAGATGATAGATCGATTTTCACTCACCGTCAATTGGACAAGGCCTGGAGTCTAGCGCAGTAGTGAGGAGCGTGGCGTCACGACCCCCAGAGCTGTGCTGGCCAAAGCCCGTAAGACCTTGCCTGGGCTGACTCGATGTCTCGAGGACGCACTCGGACGGGATTGTAAGACATTCTTTCGATTCATACTGGCCGTAGCTGATCAAGATAGAGAGCAGAATTAGGAGGTAAGCCTTAAAGGTCGGCGGCTCCTTCAGCCATATATATATGTTTGGTGTTCTCCCCACCTCGTCGTGGTTGCTTTGCCAAGTACCATACGCCTTTTAGCAGTATTCATTATTATCTTTTGAGAATATCAATATTTCTTGTATTTCTTCGTTTTGCTTTGCTCTATTGGATGTACTCTTTGTCGACTGTTTGCCAATATCCGCATCTGATACTCAGAGGAGGCTAACAGGTTGGTGCAACCAAACGAATCTTTGATTCCCATCGTCCAGTAATGGCCCATTTCCTTGGATTTAGATCTTGACCAACTGGTAGGTTATTTCAAAAGCTTGGAGACCGCGAGTTGGTGTCAACCTTGCCTTGCAAAACCACGGAGACGCTCGACAGTGTATATTTGTGCATGCTCGACCGTGAGCACCTTCGAAAGATCTCAAGTAATTATTAGACTGGGACATCGTGGTACGGGCTCTCTCTCTATCCATCTCCATCAGTAATTTTATTAAGATTGATTCCAGTGCTTCATTCTTTCGAAATCTCTACTGCTCTCGTCGATATCGGCGGCCTGCCTGACTCCTCTGGCTTCTGGAGATTTGGGCGGACACCACGCTTATACACTTTCCCCCAAGCAAGCAGCCTACTTGCCTTACCTCCTACCGGTCTCAGATAAGCACGCCCGCCTGGCACGCCTGTTTGGGTCGGAAGTAACGAGACGTCCGGTGCCCTGCTGCTATTGACAGCTGAGAACAATAGAAAGTGCGGTGGTCAAGTCCAGACGAGGTGAGGACGGTACCTCCAGGCAAGAGCTTGCTGGGTTGAGGTACCTTGACTCGTTGAATAGCAGTAGATGCCCTAAGCCCCGAAGTTACAGGTACTTGAGGACTGGCCGAAGGCGCATCGAGGGCCAAAGTGGTTCTCAGCCCGACCTCAGAGAAGCGAAATCTCACCTTCTTCTCACCTCGCAGGCAGGCACTTGCAGCAGCTGGCGACAGTTGCCCGCCCAACCCCAAGCTATAAAACGCCGCTCTTCTTCTTCTCTCACGATCCTTCTTTCCTCCCTTCTTCACCACAAACATCTTTGGAATTCGCTTGGTGCCTCCAGCATCCTTTGGACTCCGCAGAGTTCTGTACAATATCGCTACAGTGCACACTTTACAGCCATACATTACAGAATACTTCTTCAAGCTTCTTCATATCCCATCATCTCATCATTCTGGTAGCTCCGGCTGCTTCAGAGACTCCTTCCCCTTCTTTTTGTTTCGTCATCGAGTCTTCAGAAGTCTCGACCGATACAGTGTCATTCTTCGCGACTTCCCCCGCCCCAGAGCTCGCATAACATTCCGTTTTTGAGGTAAGACTTCTGCTGCTTGGCACCTCACTCACTCCTTCTGTTCTTCAACTCCCGACAAGTGTCGAGGCCTACTTCTACCCCTTCCTCCTCTCATCCCATCTCTCTTTTTTTCTTTCTTCTTCTCTCTTCACAGATTCACCACAGTCATCTTCTTCTCTTTCATCCCCGATTCAATCTTTTTCCCAGTCACCCATCTTGCTTGGTAGATTGTTCTATTTTTCTTACTCTCGCTTCATCTTCCAGTCTTGGTAGCCACATTTGGCCTTGAGCCCGCTTTCTTTCGCCAGGCCTTGGTGTCTGTTCCAGAGTAAGTTGGCCACCCATTCCTTGTGTCACCAAGTCAAAACTCCTTTCTTTCCCTCTCATCATCCTTGTTTTCTCCTCAATCATTTCTCTATGGCAAGCCGTGTTTTCTACTGAAGTTGCCTCTCGCATTTGGCCATGTTATCCTCCTGGATTCCGTGGATCGCTTGGTCGATCTGCGTTACCTTAAATCTGGGTGAAGAAAGCTGGCTAACAACGCGTTAGTTTGCTACTCGATCATTTTCAAATTCCATAATTGCCCGAATCAATTTGTTGCTATTCAGGTATGTTTGCATCCACCTTCTCTCTACTACACCACTTTCAGCCACCATTGTCTCCTATGCTCCCCTTGTCTTCACGGGTCAAAGGCTAACACATAGCACAGCTTCAGTCCTTATTATTCTCAAGTAACATCCTGACTCGTCATGGATCCCAATACTTCAGCCTTCCACGCCCAGGCTAACGCCGCGGCCCGCCAAAACAACGCCGCTCATGCTGCCCCTGGGGGAGTTAATGGAGCAGATGCCAATTCTATGATGAGCCACTTTGCTGGCCTCTCTCTTCATGGCATGAACATGACCCAGCCAGGTCCTATTGCTGTCGGACCAACCCCTTGGATTGGGGCACCCTCCGGGTTTGTTGGAATGCCTCAAGCCATGTATGACCACTTTGCCATGGGCCATGCCCAGATGAGCGAAGTTCCCTATGCTGCTCAGATCCCAGCTCATGGTTCTGGTGGACCTCTCTATGGACTCAACGTCCCACTTAACACTTCCATGATGCCCTACACCCCAGGACGTCCTACTGGTCCTCACCCTCGCGCCGATCGTGGCCACTCTGATGTTCCAGGTCTTGAGAACCGTCGCGGTTCTTACTCAACCAATGAGTCTACTCCTACAACTCCATTCTGGGGTGGTGTCGCCAGTCGTGAAGGTGGCGGTCCCCGGGTCGCCAGCGGTGACCGATCTACTTACACAACTCCATCTCCTCAGCAGCTTGGAATGTCTGCTCTTCATGTTGAAACATCGAAGCCTGCTGTCGTCTCAGAGGCGATCTTGGAAGAGCTTTCGAACCGCAAGCCCGCCATCCCCAAGGCGGTGCCTGCCGTTTTTCCCCCCCCGGTCAGATGAAGAGCCTCGAGCAGAGTCTTGAGAACCGTATTCCTGGCAACCGCAATGTTTACATTCGCGGTCTTCATCCTACCACAGATGACGAATTGCTTTTCCTTTTTGCCAACCGTTTCGGTGCAGTCGAGACTTCCAAGGCTATCATCGATACAGGCACTGGTGCTTGCAAGGGGTAAGAGAACATATTTCCTTGTTTTTAGATTCATCTTTGGCTTTGAACGCATTGACTTACAATTTCTTTCTCCCCTTCCCCTCCATTTAGCTTCGGATTTGCCAAGTTTGTCGATGCCCAGAGCTCCGAAATGTGCATCCGAGGATTTCATCGCCTTGGCTATGAAGTCGGCTTTGCTCGTGTGAGCCATCAACACCCCATCCTCACTCCCCGATTCGACCTGTCTGACCCCCGTTAGGAATCCTTCAACTCCCGGCTCAAGGCCCAGGGAGATGATGGTTCCACCAACTTGTACATTTCCAATCTGCCCAAGACCCTGAACGAAGTGGTGTGTAAAAGAACAGTTTCCACGTCCCATCTGGGATCTCATTGCTAACTATGGTGAAGGAGCTTGGAACTATCTTCCTTGGCTACAACATTCTCTCTAGCAAGATTCTTCGTGACAGCATGGGCAACAGTCGCGGCGTCGGGTTTGCTCGGTATGTATACTTTTTAGATGCCCATGTTACGATTGTCTATTAACATCTTCAAGATTTGAGGGCCGTACTGTTTGCGATGAAATCATCCGCAAGTTCAATGGCGTTAGCATCGGACACGAGGGCATGTTGATGAACATTCGTTACGCCGATACTCCTGCTCAGAAAGAGCTCAAGCGTGTGACTGCCGAGCGCCGCCAGTTCCGCACCAACGAGTATAACATCGGCGCCTATGGTACTCCCCTTGTTGGTCTGAGCCCAAACATGTACTCCCAGACCCAGTGGCGACGCAACGGTGTTCCTCCCTCTGGAAGGTAATTCTCCTCTTTTCAAACCTGGAGATGGAATTCCTAATATATCTAACCACATTGTAGTGAGGGATCATCTAGCGCTCGAGCTGGTGGCCAGAGTGCCGCTGGACATAAGGGATCTCAGCGTGGTGACTCCCAGTACGCGCTGCGACCTCGATCTGTCTGGCTTCGTTGATTTCTAATCGCTCATGTGTAGGGCGGCCACAAGCGATACAACGGATTCCGCAGTCTCTTCTCCGAATTCTTCCGAGTGTGACGAGGGCGTGACTATTCATGCGGATCCAGCTGTCGAGGCCGTTGACACTTTGAGCGGTGTTTCTTCTCCATCTGCATACCAGGAGGTGAAGAAGAAGGAAATTGTCAACAAGGAGGTCATCAAGAATGAAGTCTGAGAAAAGATGTTGGTGAGCCCTCTGGTCTCCTAGAGGCATAATTTCTGTCTTTTCTACGTCAATGTCTTGATAGACTGTCCCCCTTGCCCATGTTTTTTTGGAGTTGATTTCATCAAGTTTTGATAGTATTATGCGATCGAAGAACATCTTATGATCTCTGAGATAGCTGATACACTTTGGTGGAATCGCAAATCGCGTCCAACATCTCTCTTTTTTGTACCTTAGTTTCGAGACAATTGCACTATAGCACGTCAGCAAAAAAATAAATAAATGTGGCGGCAAGGTAATATACACAGATGTTGCGCAAAACTCGAACCTGGATTCGCCTTACTGCTTTGTGTTGTGTTTGGTGTTTACGCAGATGTAGATTTGAGCAGGTGGTTTGGGTATCATGTTTCATTTAATCGACTCAACTACCACTAGATTGTCATATTCGACATGCCCACTTCTGCGGATTGCTGCCCTTGTTGCTCAGGTTGAACTTCATCTTCGGTTGACTTGGAAGCCACCTCGGCGTCCAAGTCATCAACCTCATTTGCCACTCCAATGATTATTTCGCCGCCTTTGTCTGAGGGGTCATCATCATCATCATCATCCTCTTCACTCTCCTCTTCTTCCTCATCAGAGTTGTTACCATCTGCCTTCATCGCCTCTTTTTCTCTGATGGCAGCCTCTAGATCTTTGACCATTTTCTTGGTGAACCCAGATGCCTCCACTGTTGCATCTAATCTTGTTAGGCCAGCCTTCTTCATGGCCCTCTTTGCATCTTTGAAGAAGGGCCCAGGTTCAGTGCTGGTGAAGTGGAATCTTCTGGAGAAGAAGCGCTTGATGCATTCAACATCTCTGTCAAAATACATTTCTGCGTTTTGGTGCTCCATTGATACCATCTGAGGGAAATCAATGATAACTGGCTCGAGGGTTAATGCTTCCTCGCCACTTTCAGTGGTTACCTTGATCTCCTTGATGAGAATGTTGAATTCGTTGAAATCGCCATGAATCAGGCCGTGTTTGGCGAGCCGGAGAATTAAAGATATCAACTCGCCGTAAAGTTTTGCTGGGTCCGGGACAGCGGATATTTGTCGTAGAGGAAATGCATCAATGAGAGCCATAAGAATGGTATGTCTGGACTGCGCGATGGGTTCGGGCACTGGGAAACCTTCTGCTAAAAGAGCCTTCATGAAGGCAAACTCCTTCATGGCGGCAAGTCGGGACAAGTACATCCACGAACCGGAGGCTCTATTTTTGAGGTAATCTCGATTCGACTTGACTGTACGGAAGGATATTCTCCCTAGGCGATGGATTTTGAGAACTTTCTGGGTGCCTTGGTTATCGGCGACGATCATGATGTCGCTTTCTTTTCCAACGCCGATCCTGGTACCAACGCTGTAGATATCTTTTCGAGCAGAGTGGGTGTGCAACGCCAGGTAATCAAGCCCACCGTACGTCAGTCTGTAGCCATCATACTTGGCCTCCTTGACCCTGGCGATCAACCCGACCTTTGCCAGAGCGGATATGCTTTTATGTACACCGCTAGCACCGCCCTTTAGGCGGGCAATCTTCTCGATTAATGGCGTGGGAACAAGTTCATGATTTTTGCTTCCCATTTCCACCTGTATGTGACATTAGTTGGGGCTTTACATTTGGGCTTCACTTGAGCAGGGGTATCAAACGCACAGCTGTGAGTACGCGCCAGTCTTCAGACGCCAGATAGCGCATGGCCCGCGTGTCCAGCTTCATGATGAAATTGTAGGGTAATTTCCCTGGCTTTTTCTTTTCTAAATTGTAGATGATATCTTGGAAATCGTGCAGAGAGGACCTTTGTTCCTTGGTTGGAAAAATGTTGGAGGGGTTGTGTATGTCCCTTGATGATAACTTCCTTATCGGCTTATCGATAAGTGATTATGATGTGCATGAGGTCTTGTGAAGGAGGGATGTCAATGCACGTGACCACGAAGGCTAGCTGACCCAGTTTAACAGGCGCCAGTGCCTCACGTAACCCAAGCTGTAGCAGCTTGGGTCGGTAGGCTCTATCAGCTTCCATCATCAACAACACCGGCACTCCCTTCTGACATATTCTACACCCACATCTTAGCAATAATCCGAACAGAGATCAACCCCCACCCCCTGGAGGTCTCTGATTTATTTATATCGTGGAAGATTGGAGGTAGCGAAGCTCGTTACGACTTCGACGACAACATGGCTCAGGACAGCGACGTTCCCACGTCCGCGGCCAAGGGAAAGGGCAAGGCTGAGGAGACGCCCAAAGATGAGAAGCCGGTTCTCAATGGAAAGAAAGAAGATGGCGAGAAGAAGGACTGTGGGTGATATCGACACTCCTCATCTCTTGCTCGGTAGCTAACATGTTTATAGCCACTGAGGAGGAGCTCTCCGAGGAGGACCAACAACTCAAGAATGACCTGGACATGCTGGTGGAACGCTTGACCGTGAGAAGCTTCGCTCGTCTCCTTCAAAGAATTCTCTTGTGCTAATGAACCTCAGGAATCAAATTCGTCGCTTTATAAGCCGTCTTTAGAAGCTATGAAGACCTCGATTAAGACTTCTACGTCATCGATGACCGCCGTCCCCAAGCCCCTCAAGTTCCTGCGGCCACACTACGAGACCCTGACGAAGTTATACGACACATGGCCTGAGGGCCAGGACAAGACCTCACTCGCAGATGTGCTCTCCGTGATCGGTATGACGTTTTCGGACGAGGATAGACAGGACACCTTGAAGTACAGACTTCTGGCTCCTTCATCTGATATCAGTTCTTGGGGTCACGAATATGTCAGACACCTTGCTCTTGAGATCGGTGAGGTGTACGGCAAGAGAATCGTGGCAGATCAGCCAACGAAAGACCTGGTCGAACTTGCACAAACCCTGGTACCGCTTTTCATCAAAACCAACGCCGAGGCAGACGCTGTGGACCTCATGAGCGAGTTGGAGATCATCGAGGAGATCCCCAAGTTGGTGGATGAGAATACATATGCGCGCGTATGTCTCTACATGGTTAGCATGGTCAATCTCCTCACATATCCAGATAACGAAACATTCCTTCGCACTGCCCACACCATCTACCTAGAGCATAAGCAGTACACTCAAGCTATGGTTCTGGCGATTCGACTGCACGATACAGATTTGATCCAGGCTGATTATGCTTTGGTGGAGGATCCTGCCCTGAAGAAACAGCTGGGATTTTTGATCGGCCGCCAAAAGATCGCTATCATTGAGATCGAGGCCAATTCGGAGGATGAGCAAGAGGAAGTCGAATGCCTGTCAAATATGCGCCTGTCAGAGCACTTCAAGTCTCTCGGAAAGGAGCTGAACATCCTGGATCCTAAATCTACCGAAGATATCTACAAGAGCCATTTGGAGAGCAGCCGCGTCTCCGGGATGACAAATCTAGATTCAGCCCGCCACAATCTCGCTGCTGCGTTTGTCAACGCATTTGTCAACGCAGGCTACGGCAATGACAAGATGATGTTAGTTGACGGTGACAAGGAAACCTGGGTTTGGAAGACGAAAGCGGATGGCATGATGTCTACAGTTGCGTCAATGGGCACGCTGCTGTTATGGGACATTGAAAATGGGCTTGACAAGATCGACAAGTACACTTATGCGACTGAACCTGAGATTGCAGCAGGCGCCATGTTGGCCATCGGTATCATGAACTCGGGTGTGAGGATAGATTCTGAGCCCGCTCTTGCATTATTGGGCGATGTGAACAAGCTTCACCACGCAAACCCCCTCATGCGCACTGCTTCTATTCTGGGTCTCGGTCTTTCATACGCCGGTTCGGATAAGGAAGATCTGCTTGAACTGCTGGTTCCCATAATTTCGGACTCCAGCGAGTCGATGCAAATCTCGGCTATGGCTGCTCTAGCTTGCGGTCTGATCTTTGTCGGTTCTTCAAATGCTGAAGTCAGCGAGGCCATTGTGACCACGCTTATGGATGACGAGCGCAAGAGCCAGCTCACAGACAAGTGGACAAGGTTCCTTGCTTTGGGTCTGGGTCTTCTCTTCTTCGGGCGCCAGGAAGAGGTTGATGTTATTTTGGAGACACTGAAAGCCATCGACCACCCTATGTCACAATCAACAGCGGTACTGGCTGAGATTTGTGCGTGGGCTGGCACTGGGGCAGTTCTCAAGATTCAAGAACTTCTTCACATCTGTAACGAACACAAGGAGGAGTCGGATGATAAGAAAGGCGACGAACTGCTCCAGGCGTACGCGGTCCTCGGTATTGCAGTTGTCGCCATGGGCGAAGATGTTGGGCAAGAGATGGTCTTGCGCCATTTCGGCCACCTGATGCACTACGGTGAACCCAACATCAGAAAAGCAGTCCCTCTAGCAATGGGTCTCATCAGCCCTAGCAACCCCCAGATGAAGGTTTACGACACGCTTTCAAGGTACAGTCACGACAACGACCCAGAAGTCGCCATCAACGCCATCTTCGCCATGGGCATTCTTGGTGCCGGTACCAACAATGCTCGTCTTGCCCAGCTGCTCCGACAACTGGCGAGCTACTACCACCGTGATCAGGACGCTCTCTTCATGGTCCGAATCGCACAAGGTCTGTTACACATGGGCAAGGGCACACTATCACTCAACCCCTTCCACACCGATCGCCAAGTTTTGTCCCAAGTGGCAGCTAGTGGTCTTCTAGCAACCATGGTCGCCATGATTGAGCCTAAGGAATTTGTGACATCCAACTCGCACTACCTCCTCTACCTCCTCGTCACCGCCATGCACCCCAGGTTCTTAGTCACTCTTAATGAGAAGCTTGAACCTCTTAAGGTAAATGTCCGGGTTGGTCAAGCCGTAGATGTTGTTGGTCAAGCCGGCCGGCCGAAGACCATCACCGGATGGCAGACACAAAGCACACCTGTCCTCTTGGGACACGGTGAGAGGGCTGAGCTAGAAGATGAGGAGTACATTAGCCTCAACAGCACGCTTGAGGGTCTTGTGATCTTGCGAAAGGTAAGCTACTAGCTCTCCAATACCCGGCTTCTCGTATATCCTATCCCTTCACATTACTAACCAATATTTCTTTTTAGAACCCCGACTGGGAAGAGAACAAATAAACGGTCATGATTGGATGAAATTCGGACGGAGTTGATGATGCTCGGCCATGGGCAAGGCACGGGGCTAGGCATCCTCGGAACTGTATTGTAATACACGCGTCGGAAAATTGGGGATGGAACCAAAATCCAGACGGAAGATACATGCATTGATAGACATTTGATCTAGAAAATCAATCGCAATCCTAAATGAAGAAACCAAGCAATCAATCAACCGATGTCAAGATACCTGATTACGATTGAAATGTCATTGTCTATATCATAAACTCATTACTGGTATATGCCCAAATTTATGCCAAAATACGAGGGGGGAAATGATTGAAATCAAAGCAAGTGAGAACCGGCAAATTAGACCAAACCCCGTGCCAATAATAGCTATTCCATCACCAGGCGTCTGGCCCAAACCGTTCCCCTTCGGGCAAAGTCTTCCAGGGGCACGCCTGCCAGTCGCAACCTTGTTTGTAAACCTCGGTCCCCCACCAGCGAAAGTTCTGCATCAGGCCGGGATAGATGAAGCCGAAGAAGACGACGACGATGCCAAACGCCAGGCCCGAGTCGAGCGCGGCGCTGAGGGTCATGGTGTACTTTGCCCACCAGGCACCGGCGCGTCTCTTGATGTGGTAGTTGAAGATGTAGCAGACGAGGGCCCAGACGGAGAAGTTGAGACCCGTGGCCGGGGGATCCAGGACATGGCGCCCAATATCACGGGCAGGTTGACCTTCCGGATGATGCTGCTCTTCTTGTGGCGGCTGTAGAGCCAGAGCGGGATGGGGAGGAAGGCGCCCAGGGGGAAGCACCACACGAGGGCGCGGTACATGGCGCCCGGGCCGAAGAACTCGTTGACGCCGACGACGCCCCAGAGGATGGAGCCGTTGAAGTGGACGCGGGCGATGGGGCAGGTGAAGCCGTTGAGGGCGGCGGGGGTGCAGAGTCCCTTGATGTTGACGAACATCCAGTTCAGGACGCCGATCTGAGTAATGGAGGAGACCAGTGTCGCCACGACTTGGACAGTGAACATGATCCGGGGAGGGATCTTCATGTAGTGGCCGAGCTTGAGGTCGGAGGCAAACTTGATCCCTTGGGCGGAGGAGATGTATCCGTACGTGACAAATACCATGTTGGCTATTGGGCGGCCTGGGAACACTGCGCCGCAAATGAGCTGGCAGATGAGGTAGATGCTGCTATGTTGGTTCGTAACAGCCATAATAATGCCATTTGGTATAAAGAAGATTGCGCCTATTCCAAGAGATAGTAGGAGGCCGTACCAGGGCAGGTGGATGGGGTAGCTGTAGAGATGGGTCAGCTTCTGAGAATCGATGGGATTAGCTAGAGGGTCGCAAACGTACTATTCCACGACGAAGATGCCAATGGCCGTCATAGACAAAAATGTAATCAAGTACCACGACATGGGTACATCTTTATATCGTTTCATCAAGCGACTGTGAACATCCTCATGGCTTATTAGACCATCCACGTTGGATGTCGATCTGGATAGGCGAGCATAGTCTTCATTTGCGAACAGGTCGTTATCCTGAGGGGTGTTGGGCACTCGCTGGTAAACCGGCCTGTCATCCTCGCGAGCTTCCTCCAATGCCTTTTTCCAAGTCGTCCAAATATCATGGCCATGCCAGCAGGCCGTATGTGTCAGCAGAGCAGCTAAACCAGCAAATTGAACACCGTAGCTGAGCATGTAGGTAACTGGAAGGAACACACGGCTGTATTGCTTGTACGCTTCTTTATCAAAGACGAAATCTGAGGTGAGAATGTGGGTGACATTGTAGACCTTGCCAGTATTGTCGAAGACTGCTGTAGACAGGATAGGCATATAGGATGTGTATAGGACGTTGGCGTAATACATGATGGGGGCAATCAGCCACATCACGATGACCATGCCCCCAATGACGTTAACTGCTGCCCAGAACGGCACGAGCAGGGGAGACCCAATATACGTGACCTGTGCCCAGTCAAATGTTAAAGGCAACATTCCGAGGCCGGAGGTGACACCAAACAAATTGGCAGCAACCACACTTTTTGGAGCAAACCAAGTAAATACGTTGAAGTAACTCAAAGCAGGCATGAGAAGGCCTGGCAGAAAGTAGAAGATAAACGAGCCGAAAAACACGGCGTAAAAGAAATTCCAACGACTGATCTTCCAACCATTTGCAGGCTTGTTGTCTTGCTTGTGTAATGTACCAAACATTGCCGCGGACATAAGAGTACCTGGCCAAATCATACCGCTGGGGCGCACCAGAAAACGACGGGTAAGACCAGCAAACCCATAGCCCAAGATCTGAGTCGAGATTGTCAGAAGCAATTGGTAGAGTATGGGAGCTTCTTGATGGTAGAATCGAGTTTGTTCAATGATGACATCGGTAGCAAAAGCAAACCCAAAGGCAACATTGCTGCTGACGTAGACGCAGGTATGTTCCTTTTCGTTCCACCTGCCTTGAGCCAACCATTGACGCCAGGATCGTGTCGCCTTGCCTCGGCCGTTCGGTGGCTCTTCGTCTACCGCTGAAGAGACTTGACTCCCATCAACAAACTCTTCAGCGGGGTCGTGGGAGCGCTTGAGGAGAAAATCCCAAGTGTGGCCAAGGGGATGTACGAGAAGCAAAGCAATAACAGGCGTGATAGCCACGCTAGGGTATCTCAAGGAAAAGAAAAGATTTGTGGAGGATCCAAGGATGGAAAACAGGACTGAAAGGCACCACATTCGAGGGGTATTGATTGACAAGGTAGTGTCGTCTGTGGGAGGAACCGAGGCTCGGACAGCATCGTGGGGCGAGTTCTCTACACCATCATCGTCGTCGTCGAGGGACGCCGTTCCCTCATGATCTTCATCGCCACTTAAAAGAGGAACGCCATCCTCCGAGGCATCTTTCCTTTTGCCGTCGCCGACCATGCCGCCAGTGAGCGGGGCCTCTGCCATACTGAACCGACCTTCAAGGCCCGAGACCAGCATTGAACCTTCCAGGTCCTCTGACATGTGCGAGGAGGATTTTGTGGATAGGCCCGAACGTTTGGATGCGAGGGTCCTCGTGGTGCCAGAGATTCTGCGTCGAGGAACAGGTTTCGAGGCCTGCTCAGCACCACTGGGGTGAGGAGTATAGCTTGGAGATGACGATACTGATCCATACGGGCCATCTTGACGGAAGGCAGGCGACGAGTTAAGGGACCGCCCGGGTTGAGCGGACGAGGCCATGGTGCCGGGATCGGGGGTCCTAGGCCGGGAGTTGTTGTCGGCTTCTTCTATCGCCTTGTTGGACTCGGCCGACGGCTGGACATGGTGGAGAGACGAAACAGAGCGCTGTTCTTGGACAGTCGGCGGGGAGACGGATGAGGTGCTTGGAGGGGTAGCGACAAGAGGTGAGGCGGTGGGATTTGTAGAATCAATCGAGCGCGGCGCTAGGTCTTGGAGGGGCACGGCACGCTGGTCCTGATGATCCTGGTCATGCAGTTGTCGATGCACAGGGGAGGAGTCACGGCCGTGTGCGTGGGCCCCGGTCGCCTTATTGGGCTGACGATGGGACTGGGAATGAGCAGCGGCGGCAGCAGGATGGAAGATGTCGGTGTGTCTGGAGGAGGAGGAGGAGGGCTCCGGCGGCTGCTGACGATGGCGGCCCATTGCGGGGCGTCTGGCGATGCTACTGCCTCATGTGGGGAGGGTGTGAGGTCACGGTGGGCAAAGAGGGAAGAAAAGGGCAGCAACTTGGACATACAAGTGACCTAGTTAGTGTACGTACGGTATGGGAGGTTGAGGGTGGAATCGCGAGTGTCCCAGTGGAGGGAGGATCGGGAATTACGTCTGGCTGGGCCGCTGCAGCTGCAGATGATGGCGATCGAACAGGGGTGATGCATGTGCCGTCCAACGCTGTGGCTGGTCCAGATCGGACGTTGTATTTCTGGGCTGCAGGTCAACCACCGCTAGTGCCTACTTGCATGCATCAACAGCCAGTCGCTGCGAGGGAGAAAGCAACTGAGTGCCTGAGATTGGATAATGGATGAAGCGAGTCCCAAAAACGAGCATCGCCATCTGACATGCCTCCCTCTGAGGGCTTTTGTCTCTCCCCCTGCAAACCAGCGAGCTGTTAGTTGACTGCATGCGTTGCTGTACCACGGACCTAGTCCCCAAGGAGAGCACCTAGGCTCCACGGAGGGCAGGCACCTACCGGACCAGCACAGTCTTCTAAATCTACAATTCTCTAATTTTTTTGTTCATGTTGCTTCTCGTTGCTGACCATAGTTCGCTCTGTGGCCGAATAGTCATCACTTGCCTATGGCATTGGGCATGCGCGCACTGCCGGCCGTGAAACTCATCAAGTCGCCCCTGTAGTAGTGCCCGAGGTAGAAATTGAGTTACTGCCTCAGAGCATTAAAAATGACTAGGTAACGGACACGATAGGCCAGGAGTTTATGTCGGACGCCGGAAAGAGATGGCCTAAGGGTGATGTCGGCTGATGCCGGTGCAACACTACACCTCCATGAATCCTACTCTGCTTCCTTGTCATATCGGCGAAGAGTCATTCATTCTTGGGATGCTGAGCAAGTTCTGTTGTAGCGACTCACAGCGATTTGGGGGTTTTACTACCTACTTACTATCGTGTCGTAGAAGTCACGGGCCAAGTATGCTTTGATTGACAACATAAACCCCATTACTAAGTAGATGATGATGTGCCATCCGATTATAATTTTCTAATATTCGTCGATTATTAGGTTAATTGTTGTTGAAATGGACTTCAGCCAGTTGCCGCCGTTGGACCGCGATGAAAGATCGCACTCCAATTTGTCGGCGCAGGTGATAAGGTGGGGTTGAGTTACTTCTAACTCGGCAGTTGGGCTTCTCAGGATGATTCATTCATGCACCCTGGCTGTCCCCAGACGTGAAGTCCTGCTTATATCTTCTAAGTGGCGTGAATTATCCTAGCTAGCAACCATTGCCAAAATGAGTTCTTCAGCTACCAAAGCTGCCAAGCAGCAACTACGGAAGCTCATGAAGGAGAAGCTGTCCACCGTCTCGCAGGAGTCGGTGCGTCTTCAGAGTATGCGGAATCCCAGCTTTCAGGTAACGCAGCTTATGCGCAATCCAGGTGCTAACCAACACAAGGCCGGCAGATATTCGAGTCCCTGCAGGACTTTCAGCCCTACAAGGACGCACGCCGCGTGAGCATCTATCTCTCAATGCCTGCCGCCGAGATTCAGACAGATGCCATTGTGCGCCATGCCTTGCGGGAGGGTAAGCAGGTGTTTGTCCCATATCTTCATAAGTCACCCTTGGAAACACCAGATACCCCTGCCCGAGTCATGGATATGGTCCATCTCAAAAATCTACAGGACTATGATAGTCTCAAGAGAGACAGCTGGGGCATTCCCAGCATTGACCCGGCCACAGTTCATGAACGCCAGCGCATACTCGGAGGCCCTGGCGTACACCACTCAGACAAATCTACACTCGACCTGATCCTAGTTCCTGGCGTTGCATTTGATACAGACGAGGCTGGTGCTATCCGAAGGCTTGGGCACGGGAAAGGCTTCTACGACTTCTTCTTAAATAGATATATGGAGAAGGCCGGCGAAAACACGCTGCGGCTTTACGGGCTTGCTCTCACTGAGCAGTTCATTCCCGACTCGTCGGAGCTGAGTGTTCCGATAGGGCAATATGATAGAAAACTCCATGGGCTGGTACTGGGAAATGGCGAGATTAAAGAAGGGGATAAGAAGAGCACGCAATAGTACAGAGATGGAATCATTGAGGACTGTAGATCACCCTTCGAAAGAGAGGACAAGAAAAAGGCCTACGATTCCGTCAAGCATAGCTCTCTGACCGCGTGATCCCTTCTCATCAGGGCGACAGTGACCTGCTCATGTCCAAGGCGAGCTAGAATGCGAGCTATGCTGGGCGGGCCGTGAACGGGGAGCCCCCTCCGGAAAACGGAAAAAGCGCGCTTCCGGCAGCCTGATTGCGCCTGCTGTGCCCTCTGAGCTTGCTGATGCGTTCTCCGTGCCGCTTCCAAAAGCTGCGGTGCCGCCCCACCAAATGATGCGGGCTCCACCTTGCCATCACAGGTGTCGAGCAAGGTTGGTTGCTCTTCACCAAGCAGGTGGGTTCAACGTGGATGTATGTTTTTTGAAGTATCCCACCTCCCCGCCTCATCCCCCGCGACATCCTCGACCTTTGTTGCGCTCCCGCCTGAGAATAGAACTCGCCGCGAACTCTACCTCCCTTTTCTTTTCTTTGTACTCTATTTCTCAAGTCTTTCCCCCTGCATCTTGCGTTGTCCCGCCCAAGTTCAGCCGTCACGGAGTCCGCCCACGACCATAAGACGACCTTTCCCCTGGATCCTCTCGCCGCCCTCTCAGTTTGCGCTGAGGTTCCCTGGGAAACGCAACGTACTCGAGACCTACTTTTACGCCGAAGGGTAGTTGACTGAGAGGAAAGAAGTCAATCCAACATGGCTACAAATGGCGACCAGCAGGCATTTGCGCCAACAGATGTCCTGGCTGCTGTTCTGACTTTGAGGGGAGGGGAGCAACAAGCGAAAGAGAAGGCTCACGAGTATCTTCAAAGCTTCCAGAAGTCGGTGCGTGCGGGATTGGAACAGATTTCTCTGGGATTCCCCTTCCCCCTTTTTCATTCAGTGATTGGAGTTGACCTATATATGTGTTTAGAAAGAGTCTTGGGGCACCGTCGTTGGCATCTTGCAGTCAGACGCAGAGCCTGAGGCGACTTTGTTTGCTGCAATCACACTCCGTGGAAAGGTTTTTATCCAGGCGACTCCCCAGCGAACGTGCCCCGTAACTAACGTATCTAGATAACTTACGATCTTGCTACCCAGATACCGCCAAGCCAGCATGAATCCCTCCGGGACCAGATTCTCCTTCTCTTGCAGCGGTACGCCGCCGGACCAAAGCCGATTCGAGTGCAGCTTTGCGTATGTCTCGCGATTTTGGCCATTCAGATGAAGGACTGGAACGACGTGCTTTCCTTGGTGGTAGGGTCACTGAACAACAGCCCAGAGAGTCATGCCGCCATTCTGGACTTTCTGCGGGTTCTTCCAGAAGAGGTCACCGAAGGTCGCAAAATTACCTTGTCTGTACGTGGATCGCGAAATTACCGGCCAAGCAACCACCCTCATCGTTTTCGTCACGACCGGTCGATCGTAGCAGGGGCATTGATGAGTCTAATTGTTGGATAGGAAGAAGATCTCGCAGCACGGACACAGGTCTTGTTGGCTGATAATGCCGACAGAGTTGTTCAGCTCTTGATCAACTACGCGCAGTCATCTCGTACGTGACCCTGGTTTTCTTACATCTTCTACTGGAACTGACTCCTTGTTAACCTCGACTATAGCTACGGCTGCACGAAACCCTCAATTGATGGAATGCTTGACATCCTGGCTCAGGGAAGTGCCTGTTAGGACAGTTGCTAATTCACCACTCTTGGACATCGTATTCAACGGCGTATCAAGCGAAGACTGCACCCAAGAAGCTGGCGAGGCTCTCTGTACCATGCTCAGAGAGACTTCCGACGTTGAGGAGAGCCAAGACGTGATCGAAATCCTCTTCCCACGCGTTCTCACCCTTCGGTCTCAGATTGACAAGATAGTCGAGGAAGAGGATACGGAGCGATTCAAGTCACTAACAAAGATTTTTGCTACGGCTGCGGAAAGCTGGGTTGTCGCCACTGCGCGCCAGCCTGCGCACTTCAGGCCATTGGTGGATATCGTCCTCGAATGCGCATCCAAGGACAAGGACAAAGACGTTATCGAGCACACATTCAATTTTTGGTACGATCTTAAACAATACATCGTGCTGGACAGATATGTTGAGAGCAGGGCGAGTTTTGCTGAGGTATATTCCAAGTTGGTGGATATACTTTTGAGTCATCTTCAGTATCCACAGCCTGAAGGCGGCAGTGAGGCGGATCTATTCGAAGGGGATAGGGAGCAGGAAGAGAAATTCCGCGAGTTCCGCCATATGATGGGTGACACGCTCAAGGATGCGTGTGAAGTTCTCGGGGTCACCGAATGCTTGACCAAGGTCCTCCATTCCATCCAGCTCTGGATGCAGAAGTACGCCAGCCAAGTTGCCGATACCGTTGTACCGCACTGGCAGGAATTGGAGGCACCACTGTTCGCCGTACGGGCTCTTGGTAAGATGGTCGATAGCAACGAGGATGTTGTGCTGCCCCAGCTCATGCCACTCCTCGTTCAGATCCCCAGCCACGAGAAACTGCGATTTGCAACGATCATGGTCCTTGGCCGGTATACTGAATGGACCGCGGTGCATCCAGAGTATCTCGAGTCTCAGTTTTCCTACATTGTTTCCTCCTTCAATACCGACTCGAAAGAGATTGTTCGGGCCGCTGCTCTTTCGATTAAATTCTTCTGTACCGACTGCAAGTATTTACTCAGCAACCAAGTCTTGCAACTCCAAACCTTTTACGACTCTGTCCTGGATAAGCTGCCAGATTTTAGTAAGGAGGAAATTACCGAGGGGGTGGCAAATGTGGTTGCTGTTCAGCCAGTCGAAGAAATCTACCGCCTACTCAAGCTATACTGTGACCCTCTCGTCCATCGACTGATGGAGAAGGCCAACCACATCACAGATGATGATAGCAAGTTGGCTCTCGCAGGTAAGATAACAAGCACCAACCACCAATAGAGTTTGCCGCAAATACATGATACTAACAACGTTCACAGATCACCTACAACTCATCACCATATTTGTTCAGAACGTGATTCCATCAGTGAACCCCGGCCAAGAAAACCCGGCCGTCAAATATTGGCAAGAGGTCTTCCCCATTCTGGCAACTGTATTGGACAACTTTTTAAGTTTCACCCCAATCTGCGAACGAGTTTGCAGATGCTGGCGAAGCATGATCATCTCGTACCGCACAGCCATGTCGCCCTTGCTCCCCGAAATGGCCAACAAGCTCGCACACGGATTCACAACTTCCCGGGAGGGATGCTTCCTTTGGGTCACATCTGCGATCCTTAGGGAGTTTTCAGAGGACCGGGAGCATGTCGACCAAAATATAACGAACAGCATTTACTCCTTTTTCGAAGCTCAGGCAACGACGTTCTTGCGGGTTATGACTCAGCTGCAGCCTAAGGAACTCCCTGATGTCATTGATGACTTCTTCCGGCTCCTAATTGACGCACTGCTCTACTACTCACAAAGACTCATCCCATCCCAGCTTATGGGCCCGATCTTCGAGGCTGCTGTATATGCTCTGACACTAGAGCAACGCGATCCGCTCACATCTACTCTTCACTTCTTACGAGATTTCTTATCGTATGGTGGTGATAATCCCGCCACGAGCGACAGAATTCCAGAGCCTGCTGCAACGCAAATCCGGGAGTTCGTCAAGACCATTTTGCTTCAGCAGGGGCCTAATCTTGTAAAGCAAGTGATGGCTGGGATGATGATTACCTTCCCACGAGATTGCTTTGCTGATGGGAGTGGGGTTCTCCTTGCTCTGTTTGAGCTCCTCCCTTCCCAAACGACTGAGTGGGTGTCGCACACGATCCAATTACTGCCAGAAGGTACTGTGTCCCCTGTGGAGGCCGACCGTTTGATGAGCAAAATCAGGGAGAAGCTTCAGAGCCCCGATGCCGGTGGGGTGCGAGCTGTTCGCGTTCTGCTTCAGGATTTCACCAATACATATCGACGCAGGAATGTAGCACCTCGCGATGGACTTGGTCAACTCGAAGCTACGCGGTTCCAATTTTCAGGCTGATTCGACATCCGAAGTTGGCCTCATGAAGCCAGCAAATGAATATACGAGACATAGCCTGTCTGATAGACAGGTCAACTCGAAGACCCAGCATTGCTTTAAGCGATAGGATCATATACGAGGCGATTTTAAGAGGTAGACTAGATAGCAGTTGCCACCGTGGTGGAGTCATGGGATAGGCAATGTGTTGGGGAGCCATATGGGACTTGCAATAGTGGAAAAATAATAGGAATTAGGCATCTCGGGGCTGAAGGATACGACACGGGATGGCATAGGATGGATGGAGCTGGGGTGGCATGGAACACCCGACCAATTGTAGATGAATTCAACTAGCGCGAAGACTTCCTTGGCGTTCATATAACTATATGCTGGCTATAGAGCAATAATGAAGGACAGAGGTTTGTGAGAGGCGCGCCATGACTGGCCTGGAGGGGAATGGGCGAAAGGAATATCGACTGAGAGTCCTGTAAACTAGATGCGAATAGATTGACGAGCCTCTTCATCCACGTCTACACTCCGTACAACTGGAAATGACACGCATTCTCCGCACTTGTCATCAGCGCCTTATAGGGTGCAGGTCGAGCAGGCTGTCGGCCAATTACGGTGACTCACTCCAGATATGCTGGGATCTTCTACCTCCGATTCAGAGATATCGGTCTAAAGATGTAACGAGACGAAGCCGAAAGGTGTGAGTGAATAGCCGCAGCTGGGGGGGAGAGGGGGGCATTTTTTATACTTTCTGCACACTGCGAGAGAAAACCCAAAGAGGGGACACAAAGCAGGATTCTGAAGATGGCGAGTCAACGAGCAAGCGAGAAGGTCGACCTGATCCCATGGGATCCAGTTGACGAGGACCATTACCAGAGGATGTATTCCCAGAGGGTCGCCTGCGGCTGGAGGGAGGACGAGGTTGCCCTCTGGAAGGAGGAAGTGCTGGCCGGGCATGTCTTCTTCTACTGGATTGTACGTTGTCTTCGAAACTCTCGGGGTTCAGATTACTGGCTGGCTTTGATGGACTAATATGGAGGGGGGTTCGGCAATTGCAGGTCCTTTCTGACAACTTGGAAGATCGAGAGGGTCTTCTGGCTGCGCATATACAGAAATATCCAATTGTACGTGGACTTTTAAGTAAAACCACGAGGTTGCCACAGGAAAGTTCTTGCTAACAGGAAGATCCACTGAACAGGAGAAAGAGCCTCTCAAAGACACTGTCAAGATCGTTGGCAAAGAGCCTCGGAGGCGCTCTGGGAGGACTTTCGTGCCAATAGGCCACATCTCGCTCAGACATATCCCGGACCTGAATACTCAGTTTTCCCTTCCCCAGGATACTATCTGGATCAAATCGCTCTATGTGTCATGGTAAGAGATCCCAACCGTCCAAAGTTCTCTCACGACTTCACTCGCAAGACACTCACACGAACTGGCTTCAGGGCTCTCCAGGCTGGTGGGTTCGGCCGCAGCGCCATGGCACAGCTGGAGCGTCTGGCCGCGGCGCCGCCGTACAATGCCTCAGTTGTGGCGCTCGACACCATCAGAAGGGACTACCACCTTTCGGAGGAGCACCTGCGTTGGCTCTACGACCGGAGAGGGCTGGAGAGGCCAAAGAGGCACGTCTCGACCCAGGACTGGTACGCCTCCCAGGGATACGAGCAGATCCCAAACTCGGCCGTGTCCTTCTACGAGAACAAGGCCGAAGATGGCAGCGTGCAGCGTCTCCCGGTTGTGTTTCTGAGCAAGAAGCTGCCTGCGAATGGCTTGAGGAGCTGGCCTCCAGAGTTCCCTAGTCTCACCACAAATGGTAGCTTGAGGCTTTCGATAGATTGATAACGCCTTACGTACCAATACATCTCTCAGCCGGGGGCTTGCTCGGCCAATAACGCATCGAAACAACCCGGGGAACCGCTTGAATGTCATACCCATCAAGTTTATATAAGCACGCTGCTAACCCACCCCTAGCGCAAGGGCTTCATCCGTAGAGCGGCCGAGGGATTAAATGGAGGCGAGTGAGGGGGGCACCCATCCCAACATTGTACTGTTCTGCATACACAGGTCCTTACCCCAGACTGGTATTTTTGGCTGTCCACTTCGGCTACCAACCAACACCGGTATCCGGTCACATGGGTCTGTGTATGCAGAACAGTATAATGCTGGTGATGAACCTCCCACCCCTGTGCTCGCACAGAGAGCAGAAGAGATGGCCAAACGCTTGGTCACAGATCCCATAGTTTGATCAAAGTTCTTCCATCTGCTCATGGGGTTCCTATTCACGCCCAGAAAGGATCAATCAAAGAGCAATAAAGGCGTTTGGTCAAGTAGAACGACGCTAGTGAGGGGGTAGCTGCTTTTCTGTGGTCAGAAGTACGAGTAATAAGGCTTGGCCGCCAATCTGTCGATCCCTCATTTTCCGCTTGGCAAGTGCCAACGCGAATGGAAGAGAAGGGTCTAGGCTCGAAAGAAGGGGGAGGCTGAGGTAAGATTGCGCGTTAAGCAACCGTCAAGGTCGCACGCTGAGAAGTGGCGTCAGAGATCAAAATGTGAACTTAAGCATGTTCAAGAGGGCATAGAGCTGAGCTGGTCAAAAGGGGTATAGTTGCTGGCATTTCACAGTGCTAAGCTGTCACCGGGGCTGCTGGATGAGGGAGTGGAATGAATGTTCATCAGGAGAAAAAAAAAAGAAGATTAGAGTTCGAATAATGGATATAAAAGCGAATAAAGAGGAAGTAAAACCGTAAGAAAAAACCCATATGTAGTAAGAAAGAAGAAGATGAAAAAAAGAAGGCCTTTCCTGCCAAGCACAAGCGCAAATGAAAAAAAAAGATGCGTGATACGCGTGCCAGAGATTCGCGTACATGACATAGGGAACATTTCTGGGACCTGGGGTTATCAATTATCCAGTCCATCCCAATCATCTCCGTATTCTGCCCCGATCCAGGGTCACCTCTTGCTCCCGCCCTTTGTCCTCCTCCTCTTTTTCCCCTTTGAAACGAGAATCCCTGTACACGAGTACACCGAGGATGTGTGGTTGTAGAGTGGCTCATTGCTGTTCGAGGCGGGATTGCAGAATGACCAGGTCGCTTTCGGCGCAGCTGTTGCACCAAAAGGCAAAACACAAAGAGAAGTGTGAGACTTATCTGTGAACCCATCCAACGATGTAAAATAAAGCTAACGAGTGGTCGTGTGCATCGCATCGGTCGTCAAATATTCAGGACTGAAGTTGTCCTGTCGTAGGGAACCTCTTCCCTACAAAAATGCATGCTCCTCTCTTCCCAGGCCTTCTCTACCCTTCATTACATATACTCTTTTTTTCCATTCTTTTTACATCAAGACACACTTGGAGCAGCATCCAGCCTCTCGCTCCTCACCGTCCATGTCTATCGGCTTTGAGGGTCCGCCAGGTCCGGAGCTGCCGCCGTTGACGCCAGGAGAGTATCCTTGCAGCTCACGGTTGTATCTGCGAATTTCGCGGACGATATCGTAGAATGCCTTCTCGACATTCAGGCGGGACTTGGCCGAGGTCTCGATGAATTTGCAGCCGAATGAACGGGCCAATGCCTCTCCCTCTATGCGAAAGAAATAAAACGTCAGTATGATAGGACTCGCGCTAGACCGTGGATAATTCGATTGGCGCCAACGTACCTTGCCTAGTGACCTCACGCTCACCCTCCAAATCGCACTTGTTTCCAACAACGACCATAGGGAAGCTGTCCTTGTCCTTGACTCTCAGAATCTGCTGCTGGAAAACAGTGATTTCCTCGAAGCTCTGTCGCGAAGTGATGGAGTAGACGAGCAGAAAACCTTCTCCTGTCCTCATGTACTGTTCGCGCATGGCGCTGTACTCTTCTTGACCGGCGGTATCGAGAACATCGAGCAGGGCGGTCTCATCGTCAATGTTGCACTGCTTGCGGTATGAATCTAAGAAGTTGTCAGCGATTGATAATTCTACTTGGCGTGAGGCCTGGGAATCATATCGCAAGCGATGAATGAATTTCCGAGGTCCAAACTAATCGCCCCTTGAGCCGAGAATCCGTTAGGCTCAATACGGGCTTGAGCGACGCACCTTCAATTGTTGGATCATACTCGTCGACGAAATGGGCCTGAATCAACTGAATGGTCAGGCAAGATTTGCCGACACCACCGCCTCCGACAACGACGAGCTTGTACTCTCGTAGGAACTGCGAAGAAATCAAAGCATGTTAGCATACCAAGGACCGATTGGCCAGGCCAGCGCTCGTGCCATTTGGCACTGGATGGTTTGCGGATTCGAGCAAGAACTGTACTTACCTTTGCTGCTGAAGCCATCGCGTCTGCTGAATTCAAATGCGAATCTGGTTTGAGGATGGAAAAGGACGGCGGCAGCTCAGGCAGCTGTCAAGAGCGAGCTCCAAGGGGGAAAATTGACTCGCGCTGGGCAGGGGGGCTGGCACCAGAAGCGGGCGTACAGTACGTCGCGTACAGTACGGTAGGGCGGCTGGTTAAGGGCGGGAAAATAGAAGGTTAAAATCGGCGGCCGAGAGGAGGGCGATGTCGAGGAGGCGTGAGCAAAAGAAGAAGAAAAAAACAAGTCTATGAGGTAGGGAGAGAACAAGGCAATGAGGGAAAGAGTTTTGAGAGAGATGAAGATAGCAGAATCAGAGACGGGAGCTGGGGATGATAGGGGAGAGGGAGAGAATGAGAGATTGGAGTCGGCAGATTTCAGAAGGAGTGGCAGGCTGGCTGGGTCAGGTTAGGTTGGAGGTACCTCACTGGACGAGCAATAACCTCCCGGCTTCAGGTAGTTCCTGAGATGAGCGCTGCTTGTTCAGTGGCCAAGGGACAGTGGGGATTGACATGGAGGTCTGCACCAATATGCTGATGGGCGCTGATTGGAGAATCACGGGGCGGGTGGAGCCGCTGGGAAGAGAATGACCAAAGACGGTGCTTCTCCAGAAGTATCGCGATACCTCAGGCTCGCTATTATTAGCGTGGCTGGGCCAAGTACCTCCCTTGTCCGGAGCAAGTATTATTAATGTGCTAGAGGTAAGTCCGGTAGCCTGCCTAGGAAGGCAAGAGGGTATACCGCACCTCTGCCTAGCAACTACTTGTACACCCTGGAAGGCACTGGCCATTCCCCAACCAATCGTCACAAAGATGGAAACATGGAAACGTGGGAGCAGGCCAGCTAGGCCCCTTTGGTGCTCTGGTGAGTGCACATGTGACAACTGGACACATTGGACAGCTAGACGTAGGTGAGGTATGGAGGCTTTGTGTTCTGCCAGTCCTCCCTGGAGATGGAGGAATCCCGCCCTTTGGCGGCCAAGGTGCAGGAATTGGCAGCAGGAGGGAATGCTGATTAGCTCATTTTGTTCTGATGCGGGTCTTCAGGTCAGGTACATTATACTTGCATGCCTTCCGCTGTTAATAAGTTCGCTAACTGATTGCTAGCACGCCAGTCCTCACTTGCGCTCAACCATAGCACATGGGCATGGACCGAGGATTCCACATATTTATCGCCGACTTCCTTTGTACCCTGCCATCCCCTGTCCGACCCCTGGTAGTGCATGAAAGTACCCGTAGGCACGGGCGGCGTGCCCCATTCGAAGCTATGACCACCACGAGCCATGACGGGATGGATGAACCGCTACTCTTCGAAGGATGGAGAGCACTATTCCTTGCACTCGGCCTCCTCTGAAATCGCGCGGTTCTTCAGCCTCTCCCCGCTCTTCCATCTCGCGATGCGGCGCTGGAACCCTAGAGGATAGGGCGGGCCGCGGACGAGGCCACCATGCGGCGGCCTACAAAGTACCTATATGCAGTGCTCGCCTGTGACATCCAAAGGCGCGCGCTTGTCATCGTCGAATCGACAGCCAGTCCCATCATGCGCATGGAGGTGGTGCGGTGCCTTTATTTAACTTACAGTGGTACGGCCCACGCGTACCAGCACCTTGAGGAGGTCCCTGGCCAGCTCGCCTCCCACACCTTACCTTCCCTAACCTAGAAGCTACTAGTGCTACCTAAGGGAAGTGGTTAGTCCTCCAGGCTCCAAGGCTCGTGGACTTCAGGGGTGGTGCAGTGATTAGACCAACCGGGTGGATTTGGAAGCCCGTGGGAAGAACTCTTCCAACGCATGGAGGCGGCAGAGCTGCTATTATTGTGCATCACGCATCGGGAAGAAGGCTGCGTTGCCCTTCTGCCTGGTCCGTCCCATCTTGATCTGCCCCATGCCACTCGTTCTAGCCTGTCTATAAATCACGATGCGATCTGCTGGATACTTGCGGCGGGAAGGAATAAGAAGCCATCCTATCGCGCTGCATGGAATACCGATGGAAGAATCTAAACCAAGGGTACAGAAAGTGCCTTTCAAAGGGCACCCATACCAAGTAGACATTTGCTCCAGAGCGCGCTTCAGGCAGGCGACTTTCCATTGCGAAGCCCTCGTTCGCTTTACGATGTGCTGTATGAACTGGACTCGGGGTTAATATTCCTACGGAACATACAGATGCCACCAACTCTGCTCAGATTACTACTAATAGCAACACCTGCGAGTGAGTGTCCTGACATTCCTCCTGCGCTGCAACCACTCTCGTACATGGGTGTGTGTGTGTGTGAGGGTGCCTTGAGTAGGTCGGTAGTGTTGGCTAATAATTACACATGTTTACAAAACAAAGTCCGGATTATTCTGTGCAACTATGCTTATATCATGTGAGGAAAGAAATTTTTGCTTTCTTTCGTGTCGATAGTTGTGCGCTCGTGTCTAGGAGATACGCGAAATGAGGTAGTTGAGATGAACATTGCCCAACCCCATCGAAGAGAGACCTAGCCAAATAAGCCGACCTGAGCTTCTAGAGACCGCCAGCCTGTGAAATTCCATATAATATAAACGTACATGACGACCCTGTCTCTAACCCAGTAAAACGTGGGTATCGTGAACCCCTGGCTGACCCATGTCCAAGGGCGGGACCGACACGGCACAGAGGCCATCCACATGGCCTCGTCCTCGATTTAAACATTGCGGTGCCATCGTTTTACTCCAGATCTACTGCTCGATGCTGATACTTGACTTGTAGTACCGTTTCCGGCACCCTTGAAAATATGCTTTGAAGCATCTGGGTGCGTCGGCATATGGAAAACAACTATAACATGAACCATGTCGTTCACCGTAATAATCGAGATATCATGCTCCACTACATTCTCTCTTACCTTCTCTTTCATATGACCACCGCAGATTTGCGTTTGTCAAGGATTCGAGTCGCCTGATGAGTCGGAACTGATTCTCCGTTCCCTATGCAAGGTTCTATCTGACTGCTACTAATCGGCAGGCCTAGTGGTCTGGCGTTGATGATCTACCGCATAGTCATAGATGGCATGGTTATCCAAACCTTTTGAGTCAAGACACTTCAGGTTGAACTTGGGGCAGCCAACCACGACTTTGCCCTTGCCTCCTTGCCCACATTCCCATACGTGGGGTCGTATGCAAACTCATAGGTATTGAGAATCTACATACTACTAAGGCTCAACCTCATCAACTACAAATATTTACGTGTCCAGATCTATGTTATAGCAAGTCGTGTTTTCCTAGTTCACTTCTTCGGCTTCAGAATCATCCTCACCTTCTGTCTTTACTCGCCGCCCCTTCACGCCCGCCTCGACCTCGGCAACGAGACTCTCTAGTAGCGCTTCGTCCCTGAAAGGAAGTCCGTTAGCATTCAAGCTGATGTACCGGAAGTTTAGGGTAGAGGGAAGGACTCTAACTTTCCGACCAATGTCACTGTGTTCCGCGTCTTGCCCCAGCGAGGATAACTGCCAACTTTGATTCCTCGAGGTTCGACTCTTTCCGCTAGCTGCGTCAGGAATGGCGCAACAGCACTCTCTGACATTGGCGTTGATATGATAATCCGGGTCGTTCCCTTGCCCTCTGGGTTTGCCAATCTCGGGAGCACAATAGGACTCAATCCATCGAGGAGTTTCTCAACTACGGACAAAAAAGTAAGACTCGGGCCGCATCTCTCCTAGTGATATCCTACTATACTTACATATACGTGGTACTCCCGGTAGAATGTGAATGTTACCATTCACAACAGCGACGGGAACCCAGGCGTCTTCATCGGAGAAGATCACCTGTTCTTTGAGATCGCGGGTGTCGTCCGTTGGCAGCTCTACCATGCGTAACTTAGCCTTCAAGGCAGGTGAGTCGACGTCCCAGTCAAATTTAGGTTGCGAGGGGTGGGGTTTGGACATCCGCTTCATCTTGTCGAACGCTTCAGCGTGCAACTTCAGTGGGAGGCCAAATGCCTTGGCGATGGACTGGTAGGTAATGTCATCGTGCCTGTCGAAACGATCAACATGTCATGAGTGCGATGAGAGAGATGCAGATCAATCTCACGTCGGTCCAATTCCTCCACTGTGCATACCCTGGTTAACTTCGTGTCATTCGATACAAGACGGTGGATGGTGGGAATGTGCAAAGTACCTGGTCACCACAAAGTCGTATCGCTCACTCATCCTGCGAGCTGCCTCAATGATCTCGCTCTCATCATCTTCAATCACTTCGACCCGTTTCAGATTCTTCGAAAAGGGTTACATTAGCCACCCAAATGCTGGTTGACCAGCCCCTGGCGTCTTAGATACTTACAATGCCTAGCTTAAAACACCACTTTGCAAAGTAGGCGGAGTTGGTCTAAAGCCCGTTGGCACTCATTAGCCGATAGTGCAACACGAGGTATCCTGGCGCCAAGTGATGCACCGGACGGGGCTCTCACATCAACGGTCTGCGTTTCTTGTTCAGTCAATTGGTTCCCAAACACGGCCGGGGCTGGCGGTGTGGCGTACCTTTCCGCCGAGAACTTCGTCCCCGATAATCAGACATGCTGCGGTGTGAATTGTGCGCGCCTGGCGCTCTCCTGCAGAAGCCACCATCTTCAATGCCGACGGTCGGTACAAGGAGGGGGCTGCTGGTGACAGGTGGTGGGCGACTTGAGACAGACGGCGGAACATGTGAGCTCTGTAAGCATGCGATATGCAGGCCAGGGCTTTCGGCGAATGGAGGGTCGATCCTCAAGGAGACAGTGCGGAGTCGAGTCGGAACGTCGCAAAGAGCGCAATACCTGACTTATATAAGGTGCTATTCCGAGACACACCATGCACGTAATAGACAGCATTTAGTGTTGTCCTGGGCCGAAGTCGCCTTGCTGGGCGACGCCAAGGAGGGTACTGGGTACTTGCTTATCGGTGTCGCTACTACCGGAGTCGAAGTACCGTGCAATCGCGGGGCTCGACCAACTTGCGTCAGACCAGCAGCAACCAACTCCCCACCTCAACCACCACGCATTTCCTTACCAACGCCTACTTCTCTCGTGATACAGATCTCATTCCAACTCGATCCAATCAAGCTAGGAAGTCCGACCTCCTAGCTTTCCATAAACATGGTATGCTGGGTAGCGCCCTATCCGAGAAACCTCATTCTCTTCAAATTGCTGACTCGTGTTGTGCTTCAAAGGCTTCCGAATCCCGACTATACACATTCTCCGAGGAGACCAAGGAACATCTTCGCAAATTCCGACTGACAACCTCTCGAGCAAAAGGCCCGCAAGCGGTTATCTGTATGTCGATTTCGCCATCCGAATATCCGAGCCGATCCTCCTCTCAGACTCTGGCGTGACATTCTAGCTAATGCCGCCATTACTTAGATCTCATTGACAAGAACACACATGAGATTCGCAAAGAAGATTCCACAGTCTATACCTCCCTCGAAGAGATCGCCGACGAGCTTCCCGATAACTCGCCACGATATGTCCTATTAAGTTATCCTCTCACAATGGTACGAGTTCAGACACCCCACTCATCGAACACGATTCTAACGTGCGTACTCTGGTCGTAGCCGGATGGTCGTTTGTCCGTGCCATACGTTCTACTATACTACCTCCCCGACACTTGTAACGCTGAGATGCGAATGCTCTATGCTAGTGCAAAGGAATTGGTGCGCAATACCAGCCAAGTGGGTAGAGTAATTGATATCGAAAGTACGGACGACCTTGACGAAATTCCAGAGAAGCTCAAATCGCAATAAGTATGACATTCTCCAAAGGCATATGGGATCACACATATACGAGCGAGTCCTTCCAATAAAAGTAGTGCATCGAAGTTTATAGAGATGTTCCTTTGAGATCAGTTCGTTGTTATTGATTTCCTTTCGTTTTTCTATTCTGGTAAGATGGATTTGGTATCAACTCCTAACTGCGCCGCCACTCCTCGTACTACCTGTCTAAACGCTGCGCAGGCTGGGCTGTCAGGGAACGAGTCGAAATAGCTCTCACCGTAATCACACGCCATCCCAATTCTTGGGTCAAGGGGCACGGCTCCCAGGAAAGGGATACCCATCTCGTCTGCGAGGGCTTTGCCACCGCCTGTGCTTGCTCTAAAGATTTGACTCTCCCCCTTGCACTTGGGACAGACAAAGCCGCTCATATTCTCTGCCAGTCCCAGAATCCTAATGCCTGCCTTTTTGCAGAAATCAAGTTCCTTTCGCACATCCAGAAGAGAGACTTCCTGTGGTGTTGTGACTACCACTGCCCCATCGATACCGCTTTCCTTGAGGAAAGAGTTGACGCTCAGATGCTCGTCGCTCGTACCCGGTGGAGTATCTACCAGCAGGAAATCCAGATCCCCCCATTCCACGTCCTTCAAGAACTGCTTGATCAGCCCGTTCTTCTTGGGCCCTCTCCAGATAACAGCGTCGTCTCTGTTTGGTAACATGAACTGTATGCTCATCACCCCCAGGTTGTCCATCACCCAGACCGGTGACCAGCCGGAGCCGCTCACGTGAATCGTCTCATCCTCCACACCCATCATCTTAGGTATGCTGGGTCCGCAGATATCAGTGTCCATGATTCCCACCATGCTGTCCGGGTTGGTCGCGAACGCATGAGCGAGCAGCGTCGTGAAGGTGCTCTTCCCCACGCCGCCCTTGCCGCTCAGGACCAGAATCTTGTGCTTGACGTTCTCCAGCCGTGCCGAGATGAGAGGGATGTCCGGGTCGGGGCCCTTGGGCGCTGAGGCGCAGACGGCCTGGTTGGGGCATCCTGCGCATGAGTCTGCTTTCCCGGCCTGTTGAGACTCTGGGCCGGGGCAGTGTTCCGGTTCCGGCGCCACGAGCTGGGGCTTCTGTTTTAATGGGTTCGCCAGGACATTTTCTACTGGCTCTGGGTCCTCAAGTGAGGGTGCCATGCTGCAAATGTTTAATCCGGTTCAAATGAGTGGTGTATTGTGCTTTGCTGGGTTTATTTGGGGAAGTAAAGTGATTGAGATGAGGTGCAAGGTGAGGTGCGATATGAGAGTGGCGAGACTCAGCGATTCAGTCAAGCTTAATAATGCAAGAAACTACGGGAGTTTAATCTACCTAGACTGGTACGTTGTAGCATATGCTCCTACCGGCTAGCGAATGAGAGTAAGCTAAGGTCATGAAAGATAGAGATCAAGTTCCAGCTGTATAGATCCTATCAATGAAATTTATAGATCACAATTTGACGCAAGAGGGTGTCTGTAACTGAGACCTCACTGCCTCTTGTCTGATGAATTCGCCCTTCCCCACTCTTCTTCAGCTTGAGTAACTACCAGGGTGACACTAAAATCGATACACCAAAGGTCTGGTTCTACTTTGTTTTGGGGGCTATGGCACGTTCTTGTTATTTTTTGAGTTATTTATAAGCGAAATAACAAATTTTACAGCCTGTTTCGTTGTTTTCATAACTTTTATTCATTGCTTTATAGTTGTTCTTGTAGATAGCGCTCAGCTTGCAGTTGCTCGTTAAAATGGTATCTCATTTATTTTGTCCCTCGGCCGTAAGCATTTAAGTCGGACATCGGAGCGGCGCCATCGTAAACCGCCCATCAACCCACAATGACTAACAACGAAACGGCGTCTGGATTCGGTTGACCGTTTTGTGAGACTAATATCTGTAAACCATTCGGGTATTTAGGTAACCTCCTACTAGTTAACGGATTCGGGTCGGACATGTGAACGAGCAACCACTTCTCCAGCACCCGTAGTTTTATGGCTGTTTTCAACAAGGAATTTCATCACAAAATGAAGACTATACAATACTGAAAGTGGTAATGAGATTACTGTTCCACTGGATTAAACAGAGGACGATATCACGAGAGGGTTGGCCATATTGTTTGCTCAGGGCAATGAGGAGTATGCCTGTAGGGTAGTCAAGCCAAATGCGAGGAAAAAAAATCCTTATCGCATATCACCCCACCCCCACCTGTATTTTTCTTATTTGAGGCAGCGATAAGATCAGGGCTGGCTTTGCGATGGACGATCTACTCACGAATGAACAAGTTTATAAGAAATGGCCGCTACAACTGATACCAACGCGAAAGATACGGTCGCCGTACTGCGACAGAGTCTCTGCTCCGAGGCCACTCCTCTGCCCCTGCGATTCCGTGCCCTATTTTCCCTCAAACATGTTGCGCAAACTTCAGATGATCCCGCCACAGCTGTAGCGGCCATCGAGGCCATCGCGGCCGGCTTCAGCTCGCCCTCCGCGCTTTTGAAACACGAATTAGCTTACTGTCTTGGACAGACTGCCAACATTGCCTCTGTCAAGCCGCTGCGCGCAGTTTTGGCCGACTTGAAGGAGGATCCAATGTGCAGGCACGAGGCGGCTGAGGCTCTCGGCGCTCTGGGCTGGGCTGACAATCTGGACATTCTCAAGGAGTACCGAGACCGGGCCGGAGAGGATATTTCCATTATTGAAACATGCGAGATTGCTATTGATCGCATTGAATGGGAGAACTCCAAGGCGAGACAGGAAGAGAAGTTGCGATCGAGGCAAGTGTGAATTCTAGCTCATGCTCGGGATTGCTCAGTTATGCTAACTAACACCAGCGACTTTGCCTCTGTCGACCCGGCCCCCCCGATGCCAGAGTCTGGCAAAACGGTCGAGGACCTTGGCAAGGACCTGATGAACACGAAACTACCACTCTTCCTCCGCTACCGAGCCATGTTTGCTTTGCGCGACCTCGCCTCCCCACCCGACCTGCCCACTGCCGTCCCCGCCGTCCTCGCCTTGGCAAAGGGCTTCGAGGATAGCTCTGCCCTTTTCCGCCACGAGATTGCCTTTGTTTTCGGCCAGCTGTCCCACCCTGCTTCAATTCCAGCACTCACGGCTGCTTTGAGCAATGTTGACGAGGCAAGCATGGTGCGACACGAGGCTGCGGAGGCACTGGGTAGTCTGGGCGAGGAGGAGGGTGTCGAGGAGACATTGAAGAAGTTCCTGAAGGACAAGGAGCGGGTCGTCGTGGAGAGCGTTATTGTGGCGCTCGACATGGCAGAGTACGAGAAAAGCACGGATACGGAGTATGCGCTGATTCCCGAGGTTGGAAGCGCTTCGGCATGAATATAAAAAGGCATCATTTATTCAGCGTAGATTGGTAGATCGATTACGGTCGGAACGGAAAAAGCATGTTTTGATTTTAGTTATTCTCGTGCCATCTGCTCGTTTGTTAGTGCTACTCAGCGAACCGCTAAGAATGGTCATCACGCACGAATTACCGCATTTACACAGGTAAATGACAGTAGATCCTTCATCGGCGCCACGTAGCTGAACGTTGGTGTATGTGACCTCTTCTCGACCACATTTCGGGCACTTCTCGTGGACAACGCTGTCGGTCTGAATCTCGTGTCGCACCACGTTTTGGACGCTCGACTGTAGTTTTTGACGGAGAAATGATGGGAAATCAGCGGGCTTGCTGCTCGTTACAATCTTCTTCGAACCGGTATCTGTAATAAAGGTCAATTGTGCTCCAGCGTCCAATAGTCATCAGGGCCGAGTACTGACCTTTATTCTCCGCACCACAGCACTCGCAGCGAAGAGTGTTCCTGTCACTCCCTCTGGTGGATGGCAATAGATTGCCGCAATCAACGCAGAAGACCAAAGACCCGATTGCAGCCATGGTGATATTTTGAAACACAGCGGTGTGGTAACTCTCTAAGATCTGGGGATCGGCGCCAACTTTTTTGCGACGAAATCTGATGTAAAATTTGGGCGGTGACGAAGGCAGGAAATATGATAAGACACCTAGATAAGCTCAACTAGGCTAGAACCCAAGAGGTTTGGTGGGGCGGGATTAACATGCGTCCTGGAGGTCCCTGACCACTACGCGTGCACGGACCAGGAGCAGCCTCTGAGCACCCCGGGTGCAAGGCTGGGGGAATCTAGCAGCTCGAACCGTGATCATCTCGACATCAGTCCAGGTCTCGCGTTGGATTTGTTATTATGTTTGTTGCCCGCGCGCCTGACCACGCCAATCAGTAACGTGCATGGGAATCGCATACCGATACAACAGCGAAGGAGCTCCCTCGGATTCACTTTGCGACGGCCGAATCGATCGAATGCGACAACACCCGGGTCACTCCTTCCTTGCCCTTGACCATGTACACTCAACACATCTTGTCGATTGAAGGAACTTAAAGCAATGGAGCGGCCACAGCCACTTCCCACGGCGGCGGGGCCTCCAAATGGGAACTCTGCTCAGCACACGTCAGGCGACCTGCCGTTAACCTCCAAACCTCTTACTTTTCGCGAGTCGTTACCGTACTCGCCACACATCACCACCCTTCCACCTGTACCTGGTTCGTATCTCTCTCCCGACCGCGAAACGGCTTAGCGCCTCTCTTCAGCAGCATACGCTGACATTACAATTTTTCAGACTTGGTTCCTGATGCGACACTTGGCTCCGGTTACCCAGCCCCAGGACTCAGAGACCTATTCTCCAGCAATGAGCTTGATCATTTGAACAGGGAAGCGATTGCTCATGGCCACCTGTCCAAAGGCGGGAAACAGCTTGTTGAGAACATACTCCACGAGATGAAGCCCCCTCAGCGGACGAAATAGTATGGTTAAACCTTCTTTTCCTGCTCGCCCCTTCCTCCTGCCTGCGTGCGTCTGATCACGGTTTGCTAATGACTACTTGCAGCAAGTTTCGGGCTGTGCCTGGCATGGCTTCCTCCCCCAATGCGACCAAAAATATACACCAGGAGTTAACTCCAGTTACTAAAGTGCTATATGAGCGAGTGGGCGACTACTTCAAATCTACAAAACCGAACTTGCCAAGCTCGTCCCTGAATGGACAAGTCAAGATCCAACCGAGTGAAGGGCCCTCTCCGACGCAGCCCTCAACCTCTTCTCTTGTCAAGAACCAGAACAGCAACTCACGCGCACACCCATTGAATTCAAGTCGAATCGAAGTTGCAATCCCTGCTAGAAGCACCTTTGACGCAACGGAATATGCCGATCACCTAGCCCCAACTCCCTCGGAGCCCTGGACGAATGGTCCGATTGAGCAGATGCCACTGGGCCCAAGTCATGCTACGCCTATGAGCCTGGCACCCGGTATGCTCCAGTCACCGGAAGAGTCGAAAATGCCCGTTTTCCATATTGAGCTATCGTCTTCAAATATCAATAAAGATGATTACATGGAAGTCGCAGAATCTCTGGCAACCCCACAGAACGTATCACGCCGGAAAGAGCGACAAGACATACAAACCAACCAAACATTTGTAGGAGAGTCTCTCGACCACCGGCAAAGAGCGCAATCAGCCCTTCAAGAGCTGCATCGCCGGATGCAAGGTTTAGGCCAGGCAACTCGCGCTGCTTTCGAGATGCAACCCGGCTTTGAGAGTCTCGTCACCCTGACTTCAGAGCAAGAACCCACAATGACAGGCGAGGAACAGAAAAAGATGCATACAGCTATCCAGAAAGTCATTTCTCTGGGAGTATTTAGTAGTGTGCCTGTAGAGAACCTGAGCCAAGTTCTCCGGCTAGGAGAGCCCAGTTTGAAAGAGGCTCTTGCTCTCGATACACAGCTTGACCAGGAGTGGGATGAGGCCGCGGTTGATTCATGGATCCAGCAACTGTCGACTGTTGACACTGCACTCAAAGCCGCGCGAACCAGCCTGCGTATCATTTGTGGTGGAAGAGAAGACCGCCAGCTCTACTCGGAGAGCATCATTGACCAGAGCGTCAAGGTGTTCCAGAAGACAACTGACGAGATAATAATTCCTTTGGCAGAGATGCGCAGCTCAGGGCCCTCATCAAACATCTTCAAGTTGCTTTTCAAATATAAGAGGGAAGTTTCGCTGGTGTTCATCAATGCACAGAAGTTGATCAACCTTGTTGCTGAGTTGGTTGCCAAGGTACAGCTCTCTGAGCTGGCTATCAACACGATTGAGTTTGTGGCATCGACACTCATTTTTGTGGACAATGCATATTATGAAAAGGACTCGATCATGGGAGTGCAGAAATTCGATGGCATCAGATCGGCGGCGATTGATACTCTCTGCCAAATCTTCCTGGTTAAGCCAGAACAGAGACAAGGAATTTTGAACGAAATTCTAACATCCCTCTCCAAGCTTCCCGGCAGCAGGCAAAGTTCCCGCCAGTACAAACTTTCCGATGGATCTAGCATCCAACCCGTTTCAGCACTTATTATGCGACTGGTTCAGGCGAGCTCGGCTAGACCAGACAAAGGTAAAAATCAGCGTCGGGCTGCTCTCGTCCAGTCCATGGGGCCCGAAGAAGATGATGACTTGGACGAATTGCAAACTTCCCCGGAACGAAAGGCCCCCGGAGCATCCATCAACAGCGAAGAACAGGGAGCACAACAGCCTGATATCGCTATCCAGGAGCTCGCAGCACTTGCGCAATCCCCCAGCGAAGATGCCCAAAGGAATGCTTCTATGGTTGTCAACTTTCTTGTCCAAAGAGCTGCTGGCTCTAGTAAAACGGGTGATACCCCATTCAGAAACATTCTCGATCATTGCGTCGAGGATTTCACCCTGTGCTTGGAGCACATCGAATGGCCTTCTGCAGAGCTATTGCTACGCTGTTTGATGTCCTCAAATGTCCTACTCTTCGAGGCTGAGAAGACACCTGCACCCGTGAAAAACATGGCACTGGAAATTTTGGGCAATATGAGTGCTGCCATCTCTCGTCTTCGGTCGCAGGTTAAGAGAACAGCGAACTCATCCGAGAGCAACAACGCAGATGAGTTGGCGCAGTTTCTTTCTGATCTGGCTAACCAAGCTTTGGATAAAGAGGCTCGCATGGAGCTTGTTCTGTCTTGGACTGGGCCATATCGTGTCGTGTTGGAATCCTTGCAAGCGTCGAAGTCTGCAGACTCTCAACAGGCAAGCGCTGCTTCATTCCTTTTGACAACTTGGGCTGGCCGTATTCGTACATGCTTCGACAACCTTGATGAGGGTGACAAATCTCGAGAGAAAGAGCTTGGAAGCCTTGCTTACCGCCTTAGAATGATGGTTGATGATAGCACCTGGCTCTCTAGCCAGTTCGAGTTCAGTTCCATTTCTGCCTACCATACGAAACTTGGCTATGCGATCATCCTTCTAGGATTGCCTTTTTGTGAAGCCTTTGAAAGGATGCTGAGCATCTTGTTTCGTTCCATGACCAGCGACCAGGCGACAGTCAGGAGCAAAAGTTTGAAGAGTATCAGTTCCGTTCTCGAAACCGACCCATCCATCTTAGATGGAGACTCTGCGGTGGTGGATCGTATTCTGGAATGTGCGCGGGATTCCTCAATCCAGGTTCGTGAATCGGCACTTGGTCTCATGGGTAATTGTATTCAGATGAGGCCCCGGTTGGAGTCTGTTCTTACACCTCATATCATGGACCGAGTGTCGGATGCCGGTGTTTCAGTTCGTCGGAGAGCCATGAAGCTTGCACGCGATGTCTATCTCCGGAACCGAGACCGAAAACTTCGGAGCGATATCGCAAGTGGCCTCCTTCGACGGATAACAGCAGATTTGGACGAGGGTGTAAGAGAGGCGGCTAGGCAGATGGTGGAAGAAATTTGGTTTGCTCCATTCTTTCAGATGGAAGATACAGCCGTTTTCCAGACGACACTTGCAGAGCACACAGCTCTCATTATTCAGACTGTTAAGCTGGGCGGAGTGAGTGAATTACTCGACAAAGTCTTCCAAGCCATTTTGAAGGCTGAAAAGAAGGGTCCTGTTGGACCTTTCGAGGTTTGCTCAAAACTTGTTTCAAATGCGTTCAGCTTTGTCAACAACCCCGAGACAGAAGATGAGCCCTCTGTTCCATCAGGAAGAGATGCCTTGCAGATGCTTACAATTTTTGCAAAGGCAGAGCCCAAACTCTTTACTTTCGAGCAGATTCGTCTCCTCAAGCCTTTGCTAGCAAGCTCCAACAACAAAGATGAACAGATAACGTTTAGAGCAGTGGTCGTCATTTTGAAATCCGTTCTCCCGCAGCTCTCCACCGTACACAACGACTTCATCATTGAGCTTAAAACCACCCTGGTTCCGAAAATGGGCAAGACGGAAAACCGCGCCGTCCTGGACGAAATCGCAGCCTGTGTTCGGGTGGTCCTGGATTTATTGCACGACATGGGGCCAATGGTCTCGTTGACCAAATCTGTTCTGATCGGTCTCAAAAAGCTGCAGCCTCCATACAAAATTCAGAGCATGCAGGATATAAAGAAGCTTCGCTACTTCTCATGGCTTCTCGCTGCAGTGGCGCAGCATTTTCAGCTTGATGAACACATTGGCGTCCTAAAAGCCATTTTCAAAGATTTCAAGGGTGATTCTGTTGCACGTTTGATGGTTGATTACCTTACGCCCTTCACCGCTGGAACTCAGCAATCCGAAACTCGAAAGGCTGCAATCGATGGAATTGCCTCTGTTTGCCAAGCGTGGCCAAGGAACTACACGCTTCCCAAGGTTTGGACAGTTTTCCAGCAGGCTTTCCATGACGAAGATCAACCTTTGGAAAATATCATTTTGAAATCATTCAAAGAGTTTTTGATCACCGAAGAACGTCGTTCCGAAGCATCAAGCAGTACTGCCAACGCCAAGGAGAAAAAGTCTCTCACTGTGATGGGAGGCACAAACTTTGATGATGTTGCCAGCGCCACAACACAGAGATTCCTCAAAGACATTACCCGGATTTGTATTGCTACCGAGGATGCACATGCCCTACTGGCACTTGAGGTATTGGGAAGCATTAATCGCCAAGGTTTAACGCATCCGAAGGAAACAGGTGTCACGCTGATTACTCTTGAGACATCTTCTAACAAAAGAATTTCGGAACTGGCTTTCCAAGAACATCGAGCGCTCCACGAGAAGCATGAGTCCACGATTGAACGAGAATATACTAAGGCTGTTCAGTCCGCATACGAGTATCAGCGTGACGTGGTACACAATACCCGTGGGGCGACAATAGATCCACCACAATCGAAGCTACACAATATGATGGATGTGCTCAAGATTAGCAAGATGAAGAATAGGCAGCGTTTTTTCGAGAAGCTGGCCGGTCTGCTGGATTTTGACTTTACGAAGTTGGAAACTCATCAAGCGATACCTCCTCACTTGGACTTCACTCGTTTCGTCGTTGAAAATATTGCATTCTTCGAATACCAAACCGTGGGAGAATTGCAGACGGTGGTACATAAAATGGAGCAGCTAGTGACCGGCACGGGTGTTTCCATTGCCCAGATTGTTGACTCGGAAATATTCAACGTGAGACTAGATGCAAACACCGAGACACAGATCCAACAGCAACTTCATCAGCAGCTCATTGACGGAGTGGTAGAAAGCCAAGCGGCGGAGGTGCCCATTTCAGTAGACCCAGGAAGACTACGCCAACTTGCTACCGCTTCTATTATTCTATTACTGATATGGGAAACTCGATCATACCTCCGTCGACTGTATGGTATGGGAACCCACAGGCATGACAGCAAAGCGAAGGCTCTGGCAAAAGACTTGAACAAGACTCCCTCAAAAACTCAAGGAGTCCATTGGGACAAATATTGGGAGGAGATGACTTCACTTCCAAGTGGTCTGGAATCTACAATGCAAATGATGCAAAAATGCAAAGCATTCGTGGAGTTGATGAACGTGGACAAGGAGTTCAAAGTCGCCGAGGAAGAGGATGACATGGACATGGGCATGGAGGATCCAAGCACTCCAAGCGATGATGATGGACAGGAAGACAGGGGCCGGAAGAGGAAGGGTGGCAACACTCCTGGTGGTCGTAAGAAGCGACCTCGGTCCAGCTCTCAACCTCGCAAGAGGGGGAGACCGAAAAAGTCGGATCCACCTGCTGGATCAAACTCTAATGCGGACTGGTTTTAGAACTCATTTTTGTTTTTTTGTTATGGTTTGCTTTTTTGGAGTTTGGGGCTCAGAAATCATGAACATCGTCGATAGTGGGTGCATGATGTTTCACGGGATCAAGGGATTGTATTTGGCGTCGCATTTACGAATATATGGCGAGATCAAGTCAAGAATCAGAAAAGACGGGCAGGCGTTCGCACACCTTATAGATATATGATGGCACATATATAGCTGTGCTATGGGCGGCATTTCCTTCAACCACATGCACACTTATCACAATGGCACACGCTTGGTTTTGACAACCGCAGTTGATGACTAGTATATTACTAGACGAAAATCATCCGATCAATCATGAGCATGGCAATAAATATTGATCTCTTTATTATACACTATAACTTTCGATATGAATGGAACACTTGAACCTAGATATGAAACATGCATCATAGATATGTAAACAAATTTCAACAGAGGGAGGTCTTTCCCTTCCCATGTTTTATAAACATATCATAGGAAAACTTTCACCAAAACCATGTGTTTAGAAAGCACCGTTAGCCTGCCAATTTAGAGAATAGTAGCTCACTTTCGTAAAGTGGCAACGGTACGATTAGTTCCCCTTCCCTTTTGACCCCAACCCCAGACCGTCAATCTGCACACTGCCTCGCCGCAAGAATGGAAGTGCACCTGGGAGGCGAACACTTCCTCCACTGCCCAAGCTGCTTTCGCCCAGGACACCGGGAGGAAGCCCCAGAGAGGGGATGCTCGACTCGGGCACGACCTCCAGGATTGACGCGGGACCCAAGGTCGACGGCGTACTAGGTACGGCCTGGCCCCTCTCGAAGGTTTCCCTGTAGAACTCCTCCAGGGTGGCTGCGTCCTGGCAGAATCTCTCCAGCTCATCCTTGATGAGCTCTGGCTCCGTGATCAGAGGTGGTTGGAAGTTGCTGCTGCTGCTGGTCCAGGGGTGGACCGGCTTGAGGGCAGGGGACTGCTGATAGAAGGCCGGTCTCACCAGGGGCGACGAGGTACCCGCCGCCATCTCGGAGAGGTTTATGGCGCTGGAGGAGCTGATGATGCGGCCGCCGAAGAAGGTGGGCTCGCCGGTCGCGCTCGCCGGGGCGCGGACTTGCTCGCGGTGGTTGAAGACGCGTGTGTTGTACAGCCGGTTCGCCAGGACGATGAAGTCGCCCGAGTCCAGTATTTGCACCATTAGTGCGCCGGTCCGGTGGATGTACTGGTTGTATTTGTAGTCGGGGACACCCCACGAGTATCTGACCTCGACGTTGCTTGGGAAGCACGAGGCGGCCTCCATATCGAGCACGAAGTCGAGCTTCTTGAGGATGGCGATCTGATAAAAGTGCTTGTTTGAGCTTCCATCAAGATATGTCTCGGGTTTTTGCTCTGGGGGCGGGAGGGCGAGCTTGATCCGGTACGGACGTCTGAACGGGTTCGTCTCGGCGATGGAAGCCGCTTCCTTAATGGGGACCTCGACGAGACGAAGCCCATATTGGCTGGCTTCCCTAGCCCAACCCTCAACGGCATCCTGGACTAGTTTGGCCGTGACATTCATCCAGTCTATACGAATGTGGAAGCAATTGTCTGGGTTGTGTAGACGATCGTAATGCAGGTCGACGCGCTCAGGATGGTATGACCGCTTTCTACTATCAAGATCATATTTAATAACCTTGCTGAGTTCGACACGGGGTGGCCTCTTTGTGCGACTTTGGGCGGCTGCTACTGCGGGCACGGGGGACGAGGTCACAGGAGACCTGTCTTCGGGCGGCCACGTCGCAGTTCTGGGGGATGATACATCGGATAGTTGGCTTGAGAGATGCGGATCCTTTCGCTTGTTGAACCACCCGGATTGTCCCTTTGAGTATTCACTTGAAAGCTGGTAGAAGTAGTTTCCGTCTCGGAACTGATGCCTCTTCTCAACATGGACGAAAAGACCTTTGCTCTTCTCATTACTTTTTTCATTGGCCTCCTTCTCCTTATTCTTCGGCTCCTCGTGAACCATGAGTGCATTTCCAAGAGCTTCGGCTTCCTCTCGACTCTCCAAATCCTCAAAATTGTCCAACAGCCAAGTGACCATTTCGGACCCAATGAAAGAGTGAGAATACGACCGGATGTGCCACCTGCGGTTGCGCAGAGGAACTCCGCCGTTTTCGGGCGGCTGCTGCATTGCCTCCGCCAAGGCAGAGAGATTGAGATTCGACTTTTGAAAGCGATCCTTGCTTGACACTAGCTGCCATTTTCGCGGAATGCCCTCAGCGCCTTCCACTATGGGAAGGGTTTCGAGCTCGGCCGCAATGACAACGGATGGATCTTCTGTTTTGTAGATGATGTTGAGCGGGCTTTGCTCGAAACCCGGGCGTTGATAAGGTCGGTCAGCTGGTGGAATATAGCGATTCTTCTGCCAGAGGCAGGCTAGGCGCTTGATACCTTCGATACGGATTTCCTCGGGGCTGTCTCCGACATGCAGCTTGGGGTTTGAAGACTGGCGAGACGTCTGCGGGATCAAGACAAATCTGGCTCTCCAGAATCGAAGGCTTTCCATCATTTCATCGTGATGGCCTGCCAGGAATGAATCGATGGTGTTCCAGTTGCGATCCGGATTCGGTCGAAGGATTTCGATGTGGCAGGTCTGATAGCCTTCGTCCAGCAGAGTCCGAATGGCAGGCTTGTAGGTGAGAGAGAATCCATCGGAGGTAGAGGAGGACTTTGGCGGCTTTCGGATGTAAATGTTGACCTCAACCTCTGTACCGTTAACACAGGCTAGCTCATGGATCGTGTTGCCGATAGACATGAATACACTTGTACCATCCTCGAGAGCTTGATCACGAGAGAAAATGTCGGCGATCTTGATCAGCTTCTGCCCGAATGCTTTTGCGACCGCTGGTCCAACGACCACTTGGAAACCCTGCGAGAGGCGCAGGCTGATCAGCTCCTTCATGAACTCTTGGCGTGACTTGGGCTCCTCCATATCGTCATCAAGGTTTTGGTCAACATTGTAAGGATGTCTTTGATATTCAACGTCAAACTGGGTCTTCGTAGGAAAATACTCGGTGGTTAGTGGCACGGCGGCTGGGCAGCAAAGGGCCTTCCATTTTTGCACCTTCATCTCAGATGTTTGAGGGAAGATATGCTGCCATCTGCTGTAGAGGATCGTGTCGTCGATTCGATGTCTCTCCGGTTTCGATGGGTTGAGCAACGTAAGCCAAGGTGTGATTGCTGTTGTAGGGGATAAAGTGGCCGGAAGTTCTGGGCCCACGCCTGCCCGTAATTTGTTGGTATAAACCTTCTGGGCATCTTCTGCACGTAATGCGTTCGAGTGCCTAACGTCTCTATCATCCACACTGCCTTCAATTCGAGAGCTGAAAGATCCGGGCACAGCTGATGGAGGGGCTGGAGGGTCCTTGGAGTTGATTGAGCTTGCTGCTCTTGATATTGGAATGCTTGGCGTTGCGGGCAATTTTTCAAATGTTGGTGGTACCTGAGTCTCCAACTTCCTTGGACGGGCAGATATGGAAGATTCTCGACTCGTAATGGTCTTTGGCGACGAAGGTCGTAACGAGGTATTGATTAATGGCATTGACGGAGCCATCTTTTCTACTACAAATCTGTCAGAGGCGTTTACCGTTTCCGCCTTTACCTCAGCAATGGCAGCTTTTGGCGCAGCGACACCGAATCCTCTTTGTCCGAGGCTAATCTGCCTGAGAAACTTGGGTGCTTTAATTGATGAGAAGGCTTTTGGCGCAGCGTTGGCCTTGGCTTGGCTCTTCATCTGTGCTACAGCAGCCAAGCCTGGCTTGTCTGCATCTAGAATGTTCATTGACGCTTTCCTAGAGGACTTGACTGAAATTGTAGGCTTCTGCTCGGGAACCGATGTTCCAAACAACCTGGAGTCTTCGGTGAGCTGCCTCTTGGTGTCCTCATCCAGATCCACATGCCTAGATGAGTGATGCGGACGTTTGTGTCGAGGTAGTTTTGCTCTCGTCTCGTCATACTCTTTCAACTGCTTCCACAGTGACTTTTCTCCAGGCTTGACAAGCCTGTCCGGACTGAACTTGAGAAAGCCATAAACGTACTCATAGAGAGTTTCTGGAGATCTTCGATTAGGCAAGTATACAACGTCAGTGGAACCCATTCCCCGACGCGCCTTAGGGGACGAGGGAGGTAAGGTGAGCTTCTGGGGAAATAAGGGATCGGCATGCAAAGGCTTTGTCTCGATCTCGTTAGTCTCGAGAACGCTCCTCATCTGCAGATCGTACATACGACATCGCATGACGAACTCATCATCCCCATCTTTCTCGACCTCATTTGAGACTGTTACGGCAATGCCTTCGTATGACAATGCCTCATCCGAAGTCCCAGTCCAGTAAGACACATGTAGCCACTGTGGCAGTGCGTAACACCAAGCATCTTGCGTTTTCAACGATTGGACAACCTCGCTCTGTCTTAAGCTAGATGCTTTGGACGGAGAGAGCGATCCTGGGATGGATTGATAGCTACCAACGACGGGGGTTTGGTGAAGTGGCGTACTGTCACGACTATGGAATGACTTGGACATTCCCGAATGATGTTGGCCGCGGAACTTGTCCTCTGAATATTGAGGATTGCGAAATTTGAATAACGGAACGGAATGCAAAGGCATTTGAGGCAGACAGATGAGATCTATGCCGATGCCGTTGTTGACAAGGGATTCGGTTGTTCTTCTCAATGTCTCATAATCAACTTCAAACACGCCCGAGCCAGGTGTGAGGATCATGATGGAAATTCCCGTGCGGGTCAAATCACGATCTACGTAGTCATTTGCAAACTGAGAAGACGCAAGGTTGATAGCCTCGAGAAGGTTTCCATACATTGCAGGCGATGATTCGGCTTTGACGGTATTTACCGGTATATTTTTTGAATCCTCCTCATCCATGTGCTCCTTGAAACGGGACTGGGCTTCATGGTGGTGAAGGCTAATATCCCGCCTGAAGTAATTGGACTCCTTTTTCAATTGGTGAAGAATCGAGGTCCACTCTCCACTTGACATCTCGCTCACAACAACGCGGTAGAAATCCTTGTAAGGCCGCTTGCTTCCAGAGTTTGTGCGCCGGTATAGTAGTCACTATCCAACGCGTTGTAGGCTAGATCAGTTGCGAGTCCAGTATCATATTCAACCCGGGCAAACAACACGATGCTGACCAGATGCTTCACTCTCAGAGTTGCCCATCTTTTGAACAGAGCTGGTAAGAATCCATTGACAACCTTGTTAAACATGATCTCACCAGTATCTCTGGAGTCAAAGTCCCACATCTCTTGGGACATTTGGATGAAGAGGACAAATCGAGCAGATTCGCTGCGGAAAATAGGTCGTGTATCCCGCGTGAAGTAGCCAGAGTGCACACGGCGGCCGTTGACAAATACGGCCGTAACCTGGGCTTTGATTGTGCCTAAGAACAGGATAGATTGACCTTTATAGACGGTACGCTGGTTCAGCTCGCCAACCGTAAGTCTCCATTGGTCAGCCCTTGATAGGTACTGGTCTTTAAAGAACAACTCGACATGCGTAGCTTGAATTGCTGGGTTATCTTGATTGATCTGGTAGCTGGCGTTAGCAGGGGTCTGGGCTCTGGAGAGAGAGAAGGCACTCGTTCAACATACCGGAGCCAGAAGAACCCGTGACCCTCTCTTGATCCCAAATGCATCTGCAATATGCTTCGCCACCGTAACATCAACATCTGGATACCTGGACTTCATCTCCTTAGGCATGTCCTTGGCGAGGAAGACGTATCGACTACTGATGTAATCCTGATCTAATAAGGAGAATGTGGGATCCCTAGGGCTCTCCCTGGGCCCCGAATCCCAGGAGTGTCTGCTGAGACTGCCATATGTCTGAGAAGACTTGATGCTATCACCCTTGATGGCTGTCACAGCCATCAATGCGCCAGCTTTGACATCCCCTCCCAGCCGGTCAAAGTTGAGGAAGACCTCCTCTCTCGAGAAGCCTTCATAGGTGCTGACGGTACAGTATCTCTCACGACTCTGACGCAGTCCAGATTCCTTGATTGTAGAATGGGTGGAGGTACTTCGAGGAGATCCAGGGTCGCTGGCTGGATGAGCGCTCCTGGCTGGACCTGCTCGCATGGCGCAAACGAGTCCATTGGGGGCCCCTGCGCGAAGCTGATAGTGGCGCATTCAACGACATTGCCTCGGTGGTCACTTAATAAGACGGGAGTGACATTCAACATAGGCTGTTGGCATCTCTCTAGATGCCTTTTCCAGGCTCATTAACTTGAACTCGGAGGCTGGCAGTCAATACCGAGAACCATTCAACGAGCTTGTACTGATGAAGGTCGTTGAAGCAGTAGCTCGATACGGCAGAATCCACCAGTTGGGGGAAGCTGACTTCACCGCCTGCCATTTTTAGACTGGCACCGCCTAGGATGCGTGCACCACTTCAAGATGCTCTTGAGTAACTAGATCAATTGAAGGGTCTAATTTGGCCGAAAAAGTCTCGAGGTAAAGAGGCATAAATACAAGCATGAAGTAAATACACCTGAATGCAACTCAGTGCACACCTCGCAAACTGGTTTCTGAAGACCGGAATACTCATCTCCACGCCTTGACTCAGTACCTGGTTCTAGGTAGTATTTAATTACCCAGCCAATTTCTGTTACCACATTCGGGCGCCTCCTAATAAGTGTAATATACGCTCAACACCAACATCCCTGAGAGGGTTGGACTTGTCAATGTGATAATGACAACATGATGAGAGTCTCGCTTATTCGGTCTGACCGCTGCTTGGCCGCGTGTTGCTTGGCATGTGACGATGGTGAGGCGAGGTTGTGATAAGGCAAGCACTCTCAGACTTGGATTAATTACTGCATTCGTTATTACTAGTGACGGACACACAGAAACAAAATGTGATATGTTGGGGAAGTGATTGGTCGTCGGGGACTAGGTAGGTCGTTGGTGGCACAGATACAAAATCAGATGCTCTCAACCAACAGTCCGCTTCTTCCGGCTGGGCGGTGACCCCAGGGAGGTCCAGAATAGATTCCCGATTGAAGGATAACGGCAGCTCCATTACTATTTCCGAGCCTCGACTGTTTGTGGGCAGAATGCAGTCCAGATTTGTTAGTCCAAGACTAGCAGTTTTGTTTTGTTGTGGCTGTTACTAGCAACCCGAAAGGCACTTAGGAAGCAGCCATGACAACTACAAAATCACTCATTGGCGTACAGAATGGGTATCGGCTGCGAACTGGGGCAAGACAAGCATGCTAAACGATCGCCGGTGTGATTTCAATCACGGATTATGTACATGAATGTGATGGCAATGGCCGTCCTGCCTTACTGCAGAGATGTCTCACTTCCTGCTTGGCTTCATTTCTTCATCGAAAAGTGCCTGGCCTTCCAGAGCTGCTTACCTATATCGGCAAGTGTCTCACATGATTTTGGCTGCTTCCCACAAGTTCTCCGAGTGGAATGGGGGCAGGGAACGGCCTGCAAGTGGGTGCCCTCTCTTTGCTTTTTTCTCTCCGATTCCTTCGAGTCCTAGTCGAGGCTTGGCGAGTTTGGCCAGCGCAAATGGGAAGTGGAGAGGCGCGAGAGGAGCTGAGAGGAGAGACGATCAGACAGACAGGTCGAAGCGTGACCACGGACCGAAATTAGTAAAAGTAAGGGTCTTCATCAGCGGGACCCTTTCACCGCATTTTCGACGCTAGGAGGTGTCTCTATTGAGGCTTTCCATCAAGGCAACGATCGTAGCTTTCGCAGATAAGACAGACATATCGCGTGTGCATCACATGGCAGGCAGTCTTGGAGGCGGGGGTGGGCTGACAAACACAACAGCTGTGCGTTTGCTAACGATACGCGCCGTGGCCATGGCATTCGCAGGCAGCTTGTTACACATGCTCGAGGGCTGATCAGCCTGTCGTGCAAGAAGCGAAGTAGGCCATGTGTGAGGAAGCCATCACTTGGCTGGTTGGTTGGCCACTGTACACCTAATTATCTGTTTGTGCCCGAGGCAGTCGACGGCAGATCGAGAAACAAGAGACCAGCGTCTCATGCATAATGAGGTAGGTTGTTATCGGGCAGCCCTATCGACATACTATCTGCCAACTGGAGCTGGAGTGAGGGCCAGAAACCCAGCACCCACCCCAGAGGCACATTACATCCAGCCCCAAATCAATGACTTGGTGCATGCAGTAGTGTGCTGCTTGTATCATCCAGCCTATTGCATGCATATCATTTCATCATGGGTGGGTGTGTACATGGGACTGCAGTGGCTCAAGGTGTCCCACGGTGACATCTAGCGGGATGTCTTTCTTGGGGCAAGTGAATAAATACTATACTGGAAAATCTATATCGCTGTCGCATGCTTTGCCAGTTGTGCTGCTCTTGTGCTAGCAGACCGCCCTTTGTGCTCGCTAAGCTTGGCCAGAGTCGCTGGAGGTTAGCTGTCGTCTATGGTAGCGGGCAGGCAAACAATCAATCATCATCCCTGGGGATCACCTGTACCTAGTAAATAGCCTGCATTAGGTATCACAGCAGATGCATTACGACGCAACCACTAACTAGTCATCTCGTAGCCGTAACGAGATGCCCCGATCCAAGATGCTTGGGCTGGGATTGCCGTCGGATAGTCGACATGATCGTCAGATGGGAGCCTTGTGTCTCTGGTCCCGTCTCAGCAACCGCACGAACGAGACTGTTGCTTCTGTCTGTCGGGGCCCCTTCGACAGGGTTATGCCCCTCGGCGAGTGATTGAGTGCTGCGTAATATGAGGCATAGTGTCTGTCCTGGGCTAGTGCGCGCCGTCAGTGATGAGAGACACTGCCCGGTGCAGAGCGAGCTCGACCTAGGGCTCCGTTTTAGTGGGGTCCCGCAGCCCCTCACCTGCGCAAATGGAGAGCGCTAATGACACTGGACCACCGGCACCTGCCTTATTACCACTTGCAGGATAATCCCAACGATGGAGTTGGAGCAATTTCTTGCTGGCGTTCCCGCAGGCCACCCCACAGGAGCTCCAGCACCCAGCTCCTAGCCTCTGCCCTGGCCCCTCTCCGATGGTCCAGCCTACGTGAGGTCCGTTATAGCGCTCGCCCGCGCACTCACATCGCGACTCGTGCTGCCCCCAGCGCCCTGCGTCACTTCCACCCACCGCCTGAGTGTGTGCGTGGCTGCGCGTGCCCTGATCCATGTGCTGCTGCTCGCCAGACATCCATCAAATCTCCAACCAGAACCGGATTTGCTGCCACACCTGCCCTCATCTCCAGCGCACAGAGGAAGAGTAATAAACAGCCACTGTTGCCGTTGCTGTCCGCTTCTAATCTGTCCCATCTGCGCGTCGATCAGCTAAGCTGCTGCAGCTTACGCCGCCCATCTCATACGTACCTACATAACTTCCTCCGGAATTCGCCACATCCCCCCACCTCGATCGATTCTCGCCTCCCCCCAAACGGTCGTCGCGCGTCTCCAGAACCTCAAGGGAGGACAGAATCGTGTTGCGCCGTGTTGTCTGTGCTGCTTGGCGGTCTATGCCGGAAGCCGAGCCTCATTCCTGGGCTCCTGCGTTACTCCATATCCCTTCCTTCTCCATCCCGCGTCTCCTCACATGAGGATGGTGATGCCAATCCTTTCCTTACCACCCCCGGTCCCTCAGTCCAGCTTGCATTGTTGCTTCTTTAGATATCACGCATCTGCTGGACGCATTTCGGCACTCAGCAGTTCTCACGACTTAGCACTCAATTCCATAACAACCCTGACCGGCACCTTACTCTTTGGCTCACTCTCTCGGAGATATTCCCACTGATCTGCGCTTCGATTACTATGGGCTTGGACGGCTCCTTGTTGATACCCATATCAAAGATGGCCGTTCGTATGGATTTACCTTGATTGCTCCAACTCAACTCCTTCACGCCACAGTGCCGCCGGTCTTGGACAAGACTTGGGCTGCATTTTGACCGTGATCACCATGCTTGGGCGTCTCCTTCACCTGGGCACGGGCTCAGGCTCAGGCTCAAGCCAGCCCCAGGTTAATACTTCGCGAACGGTTTCCTCGCTCGAGTCAGTCCAGGAAGACATCCACACGCGCAACTTACTCTACCCAGATGCACATGCCCTTTTTCAGCATCGTATCGATCAGGTCTACCCGCTCTTCCCTGCATCGACGATTCCACCAACACCTTCAGGATCCAGTGCAGCTTTCGACACCAGCGACGATGTCGATCTGGATGTCCGCGATGTCCGCGTTCTCGTCATGCAGGATACCCTTGGCCATATGAATGCCTCACTCCTGTACGACAGTCACCCGCCTCCTCCTTCACCACCCGTTGAAAGACCAACGGCGCCAGTTGTAGATCACAGGAGGACCCCGCCGGTATCGCGGAAGGGTAGTCTTGGCCAACCCTCTAGGCCAGTGGTCATTCAGTCCGAAAATACCCACGCCCGCCCCGGGGCTTTTGACCGCAGAGGGTCTCACCACTCTCGCTCTCATAGCTTTCTGGAAAATGATTCTCAGCGTGTTACTAGGGAATACCGCGAGGAACTAGCCACTTTTGCTGGCTGCATTTTCGGCAACTCGGAGCTCATGTCGTACAAAGGCACCTCGACCAAGGTCCATGTTGTTCCCACTGAAACTCGATCCATCGGCGAAACGATGGCATCGATTATTGGAGACGGCCGAAGCTCGATTGGACGTTCAGGTTCACGCTCAAGCAAGCTATCGCAGTCCTTCACTTCCCAGCCTTTCTCGCCAACAGCTGCTCACAACGGATCTATTTATTCTCGTCCAGTAGAGAAGAAGAAAGTGCTCATTACCCGACTTTTTCCTGTTGTACTCCCCGACGACTCCTCAGAGTGCGCGACAACGAGCCCTCAAGGCCGGTTCTCGGATGACAACTCTGGCTTTCCTTTCCCTGCCACTGCGGACGACCCTTCTAAGAGAAAGACCTCTCAGCCCAGGCAAAGGCGAACGCCTATGTACGCCGTTGTATTGGTGGTGCAACTCCCTTCGTCTCGGGCCTCGACTGGCGTAACCCCAAAATCCACCTTCCGAGAATCCGGTTCCTATAATGAGCAAGACTTCTTCTCTTCTTCTTATAACTCTACTCGGCCGTCTTGGTGGACCACCGCCGGCCTTGGAGGTTACGGAGATGTGACGGACTGTTCTTTTTCCACCGATGTCGAAGACAGAATCGACGCACTTACTCAGCACTGGGATATTGTGATGCGGACATTGTCCCACCTTCAGTCAGTTGTATCATCTGCTCTCAAGCCCTTACTCATCCAGGCTGATGTTGCATCCCCTGATCCATTTTCGAGTTCGGTGCCACCTAGTGCCGCATCGTCACGCAACCAGTCGTTGAGCAGCAGCAGGAGAAGCGCTGAGATGACGCGACCGAAGCCGCCAAAGAGTACTGTGAAACTGTTATCTCTAGGACCCAATTGTTTGTCCTCTGATGTGGCTATTGCCACCGAGGTCAATCTTGCGCGCAGAAGGCTGGTGACCGGTCTCAAGGCTGCGAGAGTCGTTACTGGCCAGGGTCGCTGGGGCATTTGGCGAGATGAAGCGATGTGGACTTACAAATGGACACAGTCTCTCGGCCAGGGACCCTTTCTGTACAATCTACTCACCGGCTTCCTCGCCACGCATACAGATTGGCTACAGGCACTCTGCCCTCCATCGTATCGCCGACGATTCCAACAACGGAAAGCTAGGATGGAGGAAGACCTTTTACTTCCTGCTCGGACGATCATAGTGGCTGACGACAAGATGGCAGCACGCCGCCTTGTCTTCCTCCTCTCAGCCTTTTTGCCCGCAAACCAGCAGCCTCCGGTGAACCGTGCTCACCGATCGAGCACTTCCATGTCGACAGGTGGATTTTCCAACTCATCACCCACCTTTGTGATACCCGTCCTAAGAGAAGAGTCCCTCCGACGCAAAATAAACAAGCGAGCAGGTACTCGTCGAGCTTCTCATTCGCGAACAGGGAGCCAAAGTACCAAATCCTCTACTGTGCCTTCTCAGTTAGCCCACCTGAGCATGGACAGTCGCCATGAACGAAGAGCTTCGGATGCGGCCTCAATCCGTACTACGAGCATTGCCATGCCTGGCAACGACTTGGTTAGTAGAAAGAGCAGTGCTGCTACGACAGGTACCATCATGCCCGAGGCAGCGATGCCCCATTTTGCCACTGCGCAACGAGTCGAGTATAGCAGATCACCTCGACCTGATAGTAGCGGTAGCATTGCCACTGACGATCTGAAACGTTCTCTCCAGAGGCGTGAGAGTAGTGGGCACGCCAGTACTATAAGTACTGACTCTAGAGCCCCAAGTTCGCGATGGGGGAGCGTCATTAGTGGCTTATGGAGCCAACGGCGCCAGGAGACTACAAGCATGGGTTCTCTTAGCCAGTTCAGTGAACCGAGATCTCCTATCAAAGCGAGACCTGACAGGAGGGATAAGCTTTCGCAGATGGCTGAAGAGGCAGCCAGGTTCGAAAACTCCGCTGCCGTCGACTTTGAACCCCAAGAGCCCTCCCACATTCCCACTGTTGATCAACAGCGCAGGGGCAGTGCTCGCGACGAGCGAATCTCGTTCAGTCAGGCCGACCGCAAGACCACATATGACTCTCCCGTTAAGACATCAGTCAACGAAGACGACGGTGTCATTGATGTTGATTTTCCATTTCCAGATTATATTGCCTCCTTTGAGTCGGCTATTAGCTCACCCTCAAGTAGCGGCTACCTCTCTACACCTGGCCTAGCTGCCGGGCTCGACTCCTTTGAACAATCTTCTAGGACCCTTTCCGAGGGAGATTTACTTTTGAATGCCGTCGGCTGGCTCAGCCGTTTCCACCCAGACTTCGCCTTGCAAGCAATCCCTCCACAAGATGATCTCGTGGACCAAGTGAAGGCTACTCTTCGGGCTGAACCAACGCCTGGGTTCTCTAGTACCACTCCACATACAAATTGGAATGAGCGATGGGTTGATGTTAGCAGTGCAGTCATCGCTGACACCACGACCAACACTGTACGCCGTATTCATTACCGGCGGTTGGTAAAACCACGAGTTACAGAAAAGATAAGAGGCGGGCCGCCACATCTTCCCGGTTCATCTGCTGCCGCGTCTCAGGCATTTTCGTTACCGCTCGAAACTCAATTAGACGAAGAGTTCATTGAGGAGATAATTTCGAAGCCGGAGCCAAAGTTGGTCGAAGCCATTGATAAAGTCTTAAGTCAAGGTTTAGATCTGCTGGCCAAAGATGGAGCTGCAGCTTCCTTTATTCTACCAGACGATATTCACGGTGGTAGTGATAGCGACAACACAATACCAGCTGCAATTGACGCTTCGGGCCAGCATACAAGACCGTCTATTGACATGCCTCGCGTTCAGTGCAAAACGATTGTGCTATCCGCACTAGAAGAAGTTATACGAGACGTCGTTAGCCGCCAGGATACATCGAGCAATGAGGGCAAGCCTAAAGATATGAAAGGTCGTCAGAATGCTCTTCGCGGAGCCGTTCGTGAATGGGTGGCAAGCCTCGATGTGATTGAGTGATCCAAGAAGTTACCCACGGCGGCATAAATTTCATTGCCTGACCCGAGGGCGGGTGTTGGGCCTGGGCATCGGCCCCTTCCCTACAAACCAACCCATTTCTTTTTTTTCTTGCAAGAGATGTCGGAGTTTTGTTTTTGAGTCGTTTCTTGTATTGTCAGCGGGACCTGACCGATACCCCTGAGCGTGTTTTTTTTTTCATTTTCCTCGTTTTCAATTTATCCCTAGATGCGTCTATCTATGAGCCGATGTTGCTAAATTTGGCATGGGGTTTTGCTCCCTCCCTTTCCTTCCACGGACCTACCGCATGCGATTTGAAGTAGCTTGTTCTAAATTCACTGGAATATAGAAGACCAAGCAAGCGGGACACACCTTGTGCACTGTATTACCTCGGGACTCAAGTCTCGATTTTTCGGTTTACTTTGTGTGGCATCTATGACATGACTCCAGTTTTGATTGAGGGGGTTGGGATAGAGTCTGTTGACATGGTATTTTAATTAATGAAGCAACGATCATGATATCTACAACTAATGTGTCTTGGTACATTGCTAGCTTAAAATTTCCTCTTAGACGGGCGAGCATTCTTTGCTCTCCTCCTGTCTTTCTCGTCTCTGGCCTTCCTGATATCCGTGATTCCCTTGATCTCCTTCTTGCTTCCGTCGCCGTCTCTGAACCTGCCGATGCGCTTCTCCCGCGCCTCGTCGACCCGTTTCTTCCGTACTCTGAAGTCGTCACGGTACTTGTCTGCCTCCTTGGGCGCCTTCTCTTGCTTATGCTTGTACCGCGCACCAGAAGGCAGCTGGCTCGAGGCGCCGGGGCGCTCGAACTCGCCGACGCGGGGCATCTTGCCGATCCGCTGGGCGCGCTTCCACCTGTCGAAGCGGCCGCTCTGGAAGCTCGCCGCGATCTTGACGCCGCTCTCGCCGACCACCATCTTGGCGCCCTTGGAGCCGTCCTCGTCGTTGTCGCGGGAGACGTACTTGCGCGACTTGGAGTCCCAGCGCATCTTGGACCGCGTGGGGACGCCGAAGGACTTGGCCGTCTCGTCGTTGGTGAAGTCCATGGTGGCGTCGCGGGCGGCCTCGACGAAGCTGGAGCCCGCGCCGCCCGAGTGGACGCCGTAGCCGCGCTCCTCGGCCGAGTTGATGGTGCGGGGCGTGTAGGACATGAAGACCTCCGAGTCTCGCCAGTCTGTCTTGCCCTTGTTCGAGGCGGCGGTGTTCGAGACTGTCACCTCGAGTCCGTCGTCGTCATCGCCATCGAAGGCCCCGGCGCCCGCTTCTTCCATCTCCTCATCCGAGTTGTCTTCGTTTTGCATAGTTGTGACTCCATCAAAATCCTCCTCATCGTCATCGTCATCGTCGTCCTCCTCGTCCGCCTTGACCCTGTTCTTGGGCGTAATCTTTTGCCGTATGTTCCTCATGACTTCTGCGGCGCGGCTCTTCCCCTTGTCACCGTGGCTGGCTTCGAAAATGGTTTCGTTCGGCCTGTAGCCGCTAATCACCGCCAGCATGTTTGCGCGGGCCTGCTCGCTCCCGTCGGCGTCTTGGTCGCCAAACACGGGGTGGAGCTGCATCCAACCGTTGGACTTTACCATCTCGCGCGCCCGCTTCACGCTCTGGCTTGCCGCCGAGTTTCTCGTCTTCATGTAGAGCTTCTCGGCCTTGCCCGCGACCTTGCGAAGGGCGCTGATGTCCTCAACCTCCTTGAGGATCTTGTTCAGCCATTCGACGTTGACCTCGACATTGTCTCGCTTCAGGGCGCCGACCACGACATCTTCGGTGAAAGAGGGTGAAGGTTCCTCCCGGCCAACAACTAATCTCTTGCCAAGGAAGAGCTGAAGATCAATGAGGTAGGGGGCATCGAGGTCTCTTACGAGACTGTAACTCCATCCCTGCCGGCCGGCACGGGCGGTACGACCGACTCGATGGACGAAGATTTTGGGCTGGGTTGGGAAATCGTAGTTGATGACGTTGGCGAGCACTGGGATATCGACACCTCGAGCGGCGACATCTGTGACAACGAGAATGTTTGTCTTGCCGTTGCGGAAATCTTCGATTTGGATTCGACGGGCTGTCTGATCTAGGGAACCGTATACGTGGGACACGGCGAATCCTGATTCCCGAAGTAGAGTGGCAATATACTCGACGTGATGCTTCGTAGCCGTGAAGACGATTGTCGAGTGCTCTGTTGGCTTCTCAGGCACTCGCTTCCGCTTCTTGGAACCCTTTTCATCGGTATCAGCCGCCGCGGCTGGGGGACCCAGCGGTACTTTGATGATGTCGTAGAGAATGTGCAGGAGGCACCCTTCCTTCTCGGCACCTTTGACCGAAAAGAATGCGCTCTCCAGATCTGGGGAGACCTTTGTCTCTGCATCCAGTCTGATGAGGCTGGGATCCTGAAGGCCAGCACGGGCGAATTCCACCAATGAGGCTGGTAAAGTCGCAGAGAATAGCAGTGTTTGTCTGGACGGAGGCAGAGCGTGCAGGATTTCGGTCAATTGGGCAGCAAAACCCATTTCGAAGAGTCGATCAGCTTCGTCAAACCACATACTGAATAGAGGAGAGATCTAACGACATTTCGACTTTCAAGTGAAGGAATCGACCCGGGGTTGCAATCACAATGTCGGGGTTCGCTGTCATGAACCCAAACTGCTCCTCCAGACTGTCACCACCAACCAGCAACACGCACTTGAGATCGGTTCCTCGGCTGAACTCCTTGACGACCTTGAGCGTTTGGATGGCCAGCTCGCGGGAGGGGGACATGATGAGAGCTCGAGATCCAATCTTGGCGCTGTGCGCTCGCAGCCTCTCGATCATCGGGATCACGAACGCCGCCGTCTTTCCGGAACCTGTTCGAGCCATGCCGACCACATCTCGCCTGTCGAGAACAAGGGGGATCGTTTTTCGCTGAATCGGGGTCGGGACCGAGAATCCCTTCCGTGTGATGGCTTTGAGAAGGTTCGCGTTCAGGCCTGAGGGAGGGATAGTGTTAACGACAAGGAGAAAACCGGATTTCGATGTTTTGACGACGCACCCATTGCCTGGAAGCCTCCGCCTTTCTTCACCGTTTTCCCTTTCAAATTAGACGCTTTGCGGTAAGAGGCAGCTTGCTGTAGCGCGATAAAGGCTTCATCTCCATCAGAATCATCCCCCGTCGGGCCATTGATCAGGTTATCAAAGTCGACATCTTGATTCGCAGGGACGTTCTGTTCAGCATCGTCGCCGGGGTAGAGGGAGCCTAGGATATCAATCTCCCCTTCTGATGGAGTGGGAGATGCTCCGCGGTGAGGCATCGTCGGTGCTAAGAACAGCAGGGGCTGTTCTGGTGTGAGTGGTGGAAGTGGCTTTTGTTGAAATCAATCCAACTACCCGTCCTAACATCAGTCTCTGGACTCTCACCTCTGGTCATGGATATTTTTTTTTTCGGACTGGTCGCTGCGTCTTATCTTATCGTCGCGGGGCAGGTGGGTCACTCCGGGGTCCAGCAGAAGCTTGCTTTGGGGAGCCGGACATGCGACCAGTCTCTCAAGCCGAATTCAATCTTATGGGCGACTGCGCAATCCGTTGCTCTTCTCTCAACCAATCCACCTCTGTTTTGCGACTGCGCATCGATCGTCCTGAGGTGCATTGACCCGATAAGATAATTAGAATTGATATCAGTTCCACTATGGCTACCGAAAATGATAAGGAAGACCGAGACGCTCTTGATGCGCTCGAGCTTGAGGCCAAGGAGTTTGATAAGGTAAGCTGCGAAGTCATCACTTGCCCGATCTCTGCTAATCTATGGAACAGGATGCCGAAATAGATAGAATTTTGAATGCATTTCGCTTAGATGCGTAAGCCGCTCCTATAATCCCCTCACTCTCCCCTGCGCGGCGCATGCGCTCCGTCATCGCTTTCTCTAACCGCTCCATAGGTATGCTGTGCTAGATCTCCAGCCCGGTATCACCGAAAGTGATATCAAGGCCTGCTACCGAAAGAAGTCCCTACTGATCCATCCGGATAAAACAAAGAACCCCCGAGCCCCCGATGCGTTCGACCGCTTGAAGAAGGCCCAGACGGAGCTGATGGACGAGAAGCACCGCGAGCGCCTGGACGAGGCTATCGCCGACGCGCGCATGCTGCTCATCCGCGAGAACAAGTGGACGGTCGATAGCGAGGAGCTCAAGACGGACGACTTCGCCAAGAAGTGGCGGCTCAAAGCCCGCGAGGTCCTCATCGACAACGAGCACCGCCGCCGCCGCCAGATGAAGGCGCAGCTTCAGGAGGAGGGCCGGGAGCAGCGCCGGCAGGATCAGGAGCTGGAGGAGAGGAAGCGGAAGAGGCAGCACGAGCAGGACTGGGAGGCGACACGGGATGAGCGCATCAGCAGCTGGCGTACGTTCCAAAAGGGCAAGTCTGGCGACGGCTCGGAGAAGAAGAAAAAGAAGAAGCTCAAGCCAATTGGGTGAGCGAGGCGGTGTGATTAGGTGATGGCATTTTACTTTTGGAGTTATGGCGATCTACGGGTTGGAATTTGGGCGAGCAGTATTGGTATTTCTCTTGCTCCTGACCTCTGCTCTGGTCCAAGCATACACGTACCTAGATAGAACATGGCAATGTGTGAGAAGCACTAGGCCGCTCTGACAGCGATGAGATCAACCCCCCAAAGGGTGACACGGCAATAGACATATTATGCACTGTATCACATGACTCTTTGATTTGGTTGACTGCGATTGCCCATAACAATATTCTCACTTCTGGTAGTTGTGTACGAGTTGGCAAAGTGAAAGTCTTGAGATACGATCTGAGTTGTGGTTGATTTGGCAGGAGGAGAGTGGCCTGTATTGTACTTTTACATCGCTTCTCCCTCTATCTATAATACAGTGCCTAAATAGCTTGATAAATATATGTATACAAGTTGAGGTGCGCTTGGATTCGCCACCGACGCCAGAAACAGAATATTCAACCTTTTTTACAAACACCGGCAAATGCAGCCCCTCCGCCCAAGTCTATACGTCTGGTTTCTCATCGCTCAATAGCGTATGTATTTTTTTTATATTTTTTTTTTGGTTTGGAAGGGTTAGTTGGAACCCGATTTCTTGCTGTCATTGCTGTCATCAGTCTTCTTTGCCTTGTCATCAGAGTTAGTGCTGAATCCCTGTCCTTCCTCTGCATTATGCTGGTGTGCTGGGTGGTTGGTGAAATTGTGCCACATGGATTTGAGGAAACCCTCGTCCTTGTGAGCATCTGCCGAAGTCGAGTTGCTAGAGGAAGGAATTAGTTAGGCTGGGAACGTCTGACGTGAGACTCTAGGCGAGAGTCTTACCTCGAAGATGAGACGTTCATGACACGCTTGGCCGTCTTGTCACCCATCTCGTCCGCTAGCATCTCCACTATCGTTCGTTGGTTCGCGCTCAAGTATTTTGGCATGTTCACCTTGAACTCAACCCTCAGGTCACCAGAGCCTCCTCTACGAGCACCGAGCCGTTTCATACCCATCCCGGCAAGGGTCATCTTGTCTCCGGTGTTGGTTCCCGTTGCAACCTTGACGTTGACTTCTCCGTCAAGTGTTGGCACGGCCACTTGACCACCTAGAAGAGCCGTGGTGAGGGGGATAGTGGCCGTGTAGAGGATGTTGGAACCCTCTCTTCGGAACTTGGGGTCTTTGGCAACTCGGACGAAGACGTATAAGTCTCCCCGCTGGGTCCTTACGTGAGGATCAGCGGTTTTTCCTGTTACGGGAGCATCACCTGCTCCGTCAACACGCAGCCGCATCCCGTCTTCGATACCGGCAGGGATGTCGACAGTGATTGTTTTGCGTTCTCGGACTACGCCATGACCAGAGCAACTTCGGCACTCCGAGCCTCTGGGAATGGTGGTGCCTGTTCCCTCGCAAGTTCCACAAGTTGATGCCATTTGGAACCCGCCTTGCATGAAGTGCACTCGGGTACCAGTACCGTTGCAGGACTTGCAAGGAGATCGCTGGGTTCCGGCCTTTAGGCCGCTTCCGTCGCAAGTACCGCAAGGAACCTGAGGCGTCAGGTTGATAGTCTTGCTCGTTCCCTTAGCGGCCTCCATGAAGGTAATGCTTGCTTGAACCTCCACATTGTCACCGACCAGAATTTCCTGCTGGAACGGACCCGAACGGCCTCCCCGTCGCCCTCCGAAGGGTCCGCCCTGTTGACCGGTAAAGGCTGAGAAGATATCGTCGAAGTTGAAGCCTCCTCCGAAACCACCCTGAGCACCGCCGAAACCGGAGAAGGGGCCTCCAGCTCCGCCGAAGGGATCACCGCCTGGTGCACCGGCTCCGCTTGGATCGAAGCCGGCAGCGCCAAAGGTATCGTACTGCTCTTTCTTCTTGGGGTCGGACAGAATTTCGTATGCGGACTGGATGTCGCCAAATTTCTCCTTCGCAGATGGATCCTTGTTCGTGTCCGGATGGTACTTCTTCGCCAACCCATAGTATGCCTTCTTGATCTCGGCGGCTGAGGCACTCTTGCTGACACCTAAGGCTTGGTACGGGTCTTTCTGACTGAGGACGTTGGTGGTATGGAAGGCCTGAATGGGACGGGAGCTGTCAGCCATTATATTACCAATCGCATTCCTATCATGCGGCAACTTACTCGCTTAGAGAGAGGGGGTTTCGGACTCGACGCCGGGCAAGGGCCAGGCCGCTTTGAAGCTCTGATGGAGAGGCTGGCCGTGTGAAGCTTTGCGCTGCTCCGCCCGCAGTCTCGGAGCTTGACCTGTCTGCCCAACTGGCGGCGGGAGATGGCACGGGCGGGCGCCGCGGCCTTGGTGAAGAAAGTCGCATTCATCTTGAGTTCCAATGATTCGCCTGGCTCCTTGACGAAACCGAGAGCGTCTAATTAAATAGCCAATCTGGCCTCGATGGTTTTAGTCCAGTCACTTCCCCAGAAATTCTTTGAGGTTCGACAAGCCAATCCCGAAATTTTCGGTGGATGCCTCAGGCCGCCATGCCGTCATAAGCCGAACCTACCCAGTAATATCACCACAGCCGATAGGACGAAGATAATCACATATCCGAACCGCCTCACTGGGGCGCGGTAACCAGGGGCAGGCTTGTTGCTCTGCAGTTGTCAGGAGAGCAGAATCTACTTGGGATTGAACTGCTTTGCAAGTTGCAACTTGCATTCGACTCTTTTCTGCTTTCTTTTCTTTTCTGCTTTCTTTACGGATCCAAAACCGTGCCTTACGGTCCCAGCCTTTTGATTATTATTTTTGTCGGCAGGGCACCGAAGTGGACCAAACATGAGATGCAAAGATGATGTTTATTCTCCTAGGAGGAGGTACTGTGTCTGGGCAACACGCAACAGACGAAATATGTGCCGAGATGCTATGTTCGTGCAACGACGTTGCGTATCTATTAACTGACCCGGTTGACCCTGCAAAAAAAAAATGACACCATGGAGAGAATAAGGCTGCTCCAACAACCGGTAACGCCTGACGCTCTTAACAATGCATAGTCGAAAATCAAAATCTGGATGGGCGCTGCTCTAATCCTCTGTAATGATGTTATGATTGGCGGAGCCTCGCAGCTTGGATGCGTTCTCGCTCCTTACTTTGTAAACCAGGTCGACGATGACATCGTTCTCCTGGATGCCCAGGCCATTGAAGTGTTTCCGCACAGCCATGGCGAGCTGCTCTCGGTTCTGTCTTATTTTTTTCCGCCGTGCCATGGTCGGGGAGTATATGCCGATGCTGCCTGGTCGCACGAATATCGTTTGGTGGAAGGTGCTGGTGAAGGAGCTGGGCGTGTTGAGTTGGTGTTCGCGGCGGTATGCGTGGAGAGCGTCTCGGTCGAATCCAGACCATTGAAGCTAAGTGAGCCTGTTAGTGATGAAGGAAAGAGTAGATACTGCATGAGAGCATGAGGAGGAGGGGTAGGGAAGGACGAGGAGCGGTCACGTACACTGGGAGCGACGGGCTCAGTGGGTGGCAGCTCGGGGATGACAGGAGCAGTGGCGTTGACCGTTTTCTGGTGACTGGAGCCACCTTGCTGGCTGGTGACCCGGCGCATTTTGGTGGATGAGTGATTCGATCCGTTCTTCTCTTTGGCATTGGGAGTCTCCGATTTGGAGTCGTCGTGGTTGCGGGAGGACTTGGCGGGAGCCATGGCGAACGATGGATGTCGGCTGGCGATCAGCGGCGTTGCGATAAAGTCGGCTGGTCGAGTGCAGCAGTGAAAACCAAGAAGCGTAGAAAGCAGACGGAGCCGGATTGCATGTTACAAGGAATTTGTGGTTGTCTGCGGGCATGTCCGGTTGAATGGGTAGTGTTGGGGAGAGAGCCGCCGTGAGAGCATGGGACAAAGGAAGCGAACGACCGGAGGTGGTTCGGCGTTCGATCAGGCGCACAAAATTGGCACGCGCGCAAATAATTAATTGGGAAGAGCGCGACGTCACACTCTAAAACGGCGGGGTACCTCTCTTTGGCGGGTAAACGCCCAGCAAAGCGAAGTACCTCACCTGCAACGTCTGCCGTTGAGTTAGCCGACCTGATTGGTGCGTCTCCGTTTGGCTTCCCACTGCCTGCATGACCATGCAACTAATAAGGGACCTGACTACTTCTTCAGTGGCTCTGCTTATTCCCCGCCAAGTGGGTGCTCTTTTCCCGCAAGGCAGAGGCTTCTTTCTTTACTTAACACAATAATAAGAGAATGATTTATTATACTATGATATTTAGCTTGATATTGCATTTATTACCAAGTTAATCATTTTGATATTGTATTGAAATTGAACCCTGAACTTTTTAGATGTGCTATGTTTTATGTCAGTGGCTTGCCCGCTTAAGGGTGGTTGAAAATGGACCCCTAATTTTCGACGGTCTTTGGAAGAAGAGCGAGAAAAATATTAAGTATAATGACTCGCCAAAAAAAAAAAAAATGAAGAAGAAGAAGAAAGGGCAGTTGAGATCATGTGTTTTATTATCTTACTAGGAAGGCACAAGGCTGGAACGAATCAGGTACCACTTCATAGTAGCAAGCACCTACCATTTCCAAAGTATCATTCACCCACAGATATGCTACGATGGTTTCTTGAAAGACACTCTGCGTGGCAGATACTCTGCTCTTTCTGGCAAACGTCTTTCCATACTACTACCTCCCAACACGGTAGAGCCTCTTCTGAAACGCATTGACGGACTGAGTTATTCCAATCGAGGTAGATTGTTAAGACGTGTTTGGCATGGAGCATTTTTGGGACCTATCAACGCAACACGTTTCCTGGCCATTTTTTTAATGTGTGTCGTGAATTTTGCTTGAAAATACTACGCATCAAAGTAGCAAGAAGAGCAACAGATAATTTCCGTTCAGGAATGCTTTTATTCCCACGAAAAGCCCCCAGCTGCGTTCATTATCGGAGGAGGGCCGTGGCCTGTAGGCATGAATCTAAATATCTTGCGAGCTGCCGCAAGCGAATAGCTTAGATTGCTTGGCTCGAGAATCTAGGCCTTGCTAAGCTGTCATCTGATCGAGCTTTGATAAGGTCCTTCCTTGGTAGGCAATCTGGATCGTCATGGGCTCCTCATGATATTCGTCATCTTGAGACTATGTTGGGCTCGGTGGTCTTCATTGATATCAGTGACTGCATTGACGTTGATAGGTGATGGCGAAGTTGTAAAGACACATTAAGATCTTGTAATGAGAACATGGACCTTACGACGGACTCTGTCTGTTTATTATACGCCCGATTTACGTATTAATAATTTGGGGATGGGGGTTCCCGCCTCCCATTGCCCGTAGCCGCGCTAACCCCCACGCCTTTGATCTACTGAAGACTTGGCGAGCTTGCAGCTTAGAGTAGGACCTGATCTTTCATGACGATTTCCCATGTGTAGCTCAAAATAGGACGGATAGACATGGGGATCGCGCATCTGTTGTACAGCCTTACGCCCAAACATGCAATTGTGCCTCCATCGCATGAGCCCAGACATGGTGGGTGAGATGAAATGTCTCGCCCAGCCTGCGATCCCAATACGGTCACTAGACCGTACATGACACAGACCTACCCCAGCTAACCTGGTTGGACTTTGGATTTCCCATAGTACCAATCGCCTCTTTTCTTCTTCCGTCGACCTGCAGTCGCTAGACTACACATGACTGGTGTGGCTGTAAGGACAGCCAGTTATAGCCAGCCAAGGGAGCCGCGACACAGAGGACCCGGATCGTAATTAAAGAGGCCCGCGGAGATTGTTCATCCCAGGACGCTGCAGAGCAGGGCGCGCGCCAAAGCTGCAGGAAAACTGTTCAGCCAAAGGCCCAGAACCTCGGGGTCTGCATCTCTTTCTCCCCGTGGCAGCATCGAGCATCATTCCCTGGAATCATCGTCCCCCAAGTGAAGATGCCCACCTCCTGCTCGTGGTTGGGACGACTTGGCCGTCCGCACCAAACATGGCTGGTGGGGTGGTCTGAGGGATGGAGGCTGCAGGCAAGGATACGTGAAACCGGGTTCTTATGAATACCACCTACACCGAGGGCAGGGTCGCATTGCTTGGCAGCTAAACGCTTGATCAGAGCTAGCTTCTCAGCCTGCCAGATGTCATAGAACCATACATCGAAGCCGTAAAGCGTGAAAAATTCTTCCCTTCGGCAGCGGCCGCCTCCGTCTCGCCTCCTCCCATCTAGCATCCAGCCGCATTCTCCAGGTGATGTGCCGTGGCGCACGTTGGCGCCCTTGGATAGGTTGGAGAGGTCTCCATGTTACACAAGCTCTCTCTGCATGAGGGAGGCGCTATGCACGCCTATGAGACAGCTAAGGCGCTGTACCTTGGGGGTGGCAGCACGGCTGGCCCCCAAGTACCGGGTACATCGATGAGTTCAGGGCAATATGCGCCCCTAAAAGGGTCTTCGGTAGGAACGCACCTCTTTACGAAGGAGCTCATCTTCAGCTGCCCTTACACTCCCTCTCATATTAACTCAAACTATTGCAACATTATGCGTCCGTTCCATCTCCGACTCGCTGGCAAACGGTTGAGATGCATGACTGCCATCATGGTGTGCACTACGTACTACACTCACTTCCTATGGGTGTGCCGCGTGCAGGGTGTCGCCTGTCTACAATATGCATGATGAGCATGCAGTCACATCCGGATTTCGTAGTCCATCCTGCGGCCGGAAAGCCGTCCACAGATCGCTCTGCTTTCATTAGGCCAGCACCGATTGGGAGTTGTCAAATGGTAATGTCATAATGAGAAAGGAGGGGCAGAGCATCGTTAGTCGCATCGTGGAGTGATATGGATATCATCATGCCTGGGCCGGCTCGATTAGGTCGATCCTAGGAACCTTCCGTTCAGGAATCCCGTGATGATTCGTGCTCTATCCTACTTTAGGGAACGGTGAGGCCTGTGATGGGGTGCGATGGTGTCCGCCCCAATATGACGGGTGGATATTGCATGGACTGTTGCAATGTATTGCAAGGATAGAACAGGGTTCTCCAAGGTGTATCTTCTCCATTAGCGGCACCCGATATCACCTCTTGTGTCTGCACTGGCAAACAAGCAAGTTTGAATCATAATTGCCGACTAGCAACGCTTTAGAGGAATGAACTGAGGGGGGAAGACGTCAAGGGGGGGTCTGAGCTACGTGATGTGTAATATTGCAGGCGACCAACGCACACCCAGGTTGCCCTCCATCCGGTATCGCCTTGCGCAACCTCATAAATTCTCATACTGGCCATTAACCGTCCAGCAGGCGATAAGGTCATCTAGAAACCTCACTGACCCCCACTGAAGCCATCTACCTGGGATGCATCCCACTCCTTCCCCAGGATTTCCGCAAGACAACTCGACAGAATGAGTACTGATGGATGCAAGGGATTCCCACAATCCATGCGACCTATGTATATGAGATTGTTCCCCAGACAATGAACCACATTGGAAAGGGATGAACTGGTTGGGTACATGTTGAGTGGGTAAGGTGGCCATATAGATGCAACCTTTAAAGCATGTAGTCATGTAAGAACACCCCGCTGGGTGGCAGTCTGGCGCCATGAGCTTGGCAGAAGGCATGTAATCTCTGGTTGTACTCAGGGCCGAGCCGGGAGGTATGCTTCTCTTCGACGCGTTGCGCCCTTTCGAGACATAATGCCTGTCCATCCCAATAATACGAAACTGCAAGTAGATACTCTTGGTAGCATCTCCACTCTTGACAGCCGCATGGCTCAGACCTCAAGCTAACATAATACTCGGCTCTCGTAGTGGATGGTCTTAATGAGCGGATGCCACGGAGTGGAAGAGGGAGGGCCTCTCACACATGCTAAAGGAAGTGATCGTTAGGTCGTGAACATGCCACTGGTCAGGCATTTTCTCTCAAAAACCTCGGTTGACCTTTTTAGTCGACTGGTGATAATATTAGTAGAAGAAAATCAGTTGATGACCAACACCATGGTGTCATGCTATGTTCATCACTCCAGAACTACTGCGTCCTCCCAACGATAGCGGACAGGGATATCAACCTTTCTTTTTCTTGAGCTGGTCGCTAGTTGAGACATGCGTGTAATCCTTACCATGTGACTCGATCGAAAAAAACGTAGCCCGCATTAGCCTCAGCTTCGAGAAAAAATGCTCAAGCAAGCTGACGCCAGACGGAATGCCCTGTCTCTGGCCAGCCGAGAAGAGAAAGAGCTATCAGAAATCGGACGGGTCCCAGACCAGGGCCATGTGTGCCTATCACTTAGGTCTTACGATAATCCACGATCTGGCTCGCTGGTCGTGGTTAGTGGATGCCGGGCCTGCTTGCCTGCCAACGGCGAGCCGAGCAAACTCAATTCGCAATAGCCTTTGGCTCTGCAGTCAGAACGCCGTTTCTTCAAGCGGACGGCTGCATGGCTTCCATGTATGTGTGTGCCTAGAAAAGAACCATTCCAGTTCGGCTGCCCTGCCCAACTGGCTGAGCGAGATTGGTGGGCAGAACTGTACAAGCGATACCCAGCAGTAGCCGATACCTTATTCGCACCGTTATTTCGTCGGGAGCCCATGTACAGGTTCAGAGGCCCACATCCCGTCCCCAGGTCGGTCCCCTATTACTGGGCGGAGAAACTGTGTGCAGCCTAGACGCAAGTACATGTACCTCATCCGAATGCCCCAGCCCGCTGCAATGCTCCCCAAATGTACCCGCTACCAGCGTCCCTCCTCAGCGACAGGATGGCGGACAGTCGCTCTGTGCGTGGCGTCTTAGCGGCGAAATGCCCGCTAGCGCCTGGTGGCCCCCGGTGTCCCCGCCCTCTCCAGGTCCACTGGAGATTAGCATCATCCCCACTCATGCTCTTCCACTGGTATTAGTGCGCGGCGCTGCTGAGGCGAACCAAACGGTGTTCTCTTCCCCCCCAAAGGCTGGGCTAGCAGAAAGTACGTGCAGTACTGCCTGGGAAGAAACCAGGATCCCGTTACATTTTCCCGCAACCTGCCTGGACATGGGAACGGAAAAGCTGGAGGGTTTCGGCTTCGGTTCTATTATCATATAGCATCGCCCTCCATTTTCGACCCTCCTCCTCCCTCGTCCTTTCAGGAACATCGTCGCCGCCGCTTGATGAACTATTGCTGAGGTGCTATGGGCTGCGAGCGCGCCGAGCCCCTACATCACTCCTCTGTGCTGCGCTTTGCCCTGCGACAACCGTGACAGCCACGTTCCGGTGATTGAGCTGTGCCTCTCCCGAGAGTTGGGTCTCCTGTTTGATGCGCCATGGTTGATTCGCCGCTCTCCATTTGAGCTGGAGGGATTGAACACTACCAGCCGGGCCCGAGATTCACTGGCGACGACCGTTCCTCGGCTGGAAGAATCTTCCAAAACTGTTGCGCCCAACTTGATTGCGCCTCCTGCCTGCTCGCCTCTCATCGGACCACATTTGAAGTGCACTGAGAAGCTGAGAAACGCTGCATCTCCCGCCTCAACGACCGCGTCGTCTCGGTGGTGCTGGTTGATCAAACCAGTCTTTTAGCCCCCATTATTTTTCTCTCTTCCCCCTTTCCTGATAATATTCTTTTTTAAATCTCATCCCCTTCTCGTCGCCAGCATGGTTATGGTCAATACCCAATTTCGTGATACCAAGCTACAGTTGCCCCTCTCCCCGGCAAGTACGACAACATTAGGACCCCCTCACGATTTCCCTGTAGGCTCGCCGGTGGGCATGATGGATGCCTCGATGAGCTTAGGTAGTCACGCCATGGAGAGTGTCGCCATTAAGCATGAGGACAGCGTGGACGGCCAACCTGAGGGACGGAACGGCGTCTCTCCTAACTCAGATGAACCAGCTCGAAAAAGGAGACGGAGCCGTAAAGGGCTCGACAAGAGGTTTGAATGCACAACCCCAGGATGCGGGAAGAGCTACTCCCGTGCCGAACATCTGTAGGGCTTGATCCTTTCCTGTCAGAATTACCCCAAAGACCCGAGATGCTAACAAGAGGGGCAGATATCGTCACCAGCTCAACCATAGCTCCAAGCAAATCTTCGAGTGCCAGTATCCAAACTGCGGGCGCACCTTCGTCCGCAGTGATTTGCTCAAGCGACACATGGATCGACACATGGCAAAGGGGTCCCAGCTTAGTCGGCGTGACTCGGTTATCAGCCATGTGTCCCAGTCGGCAGCAGCAACAGGGTCGACTTCTCCTGACACTAACCGAGTGACACCCGTACTGCCAAGAGCAGTGTCGGTAACTGATTACCTCCCATCACATGAGGTATCTGACGGCTCTCCAACCACCACAACGCACCCGCCGTTTGCTTTTGAGTCGCATCATAATGGTTTGTCCGGCCCTGATATGGATTCCTATGGCGATCCTTCGGGTTACCAAAATATGCACCAACAACACGCCCCTCACTCGCCCATCGTAACGCCTCACGGCCCAGTCCCGGTGTATCCGATAACCTCGCCTGCGCCCCAATATGATCGGTATGATGAGCAATTGGACTCATCACAGTTCGTCCCCCAGCAAGCAGTGATACCCTTTACCCTCCCCCGTCTCAGTTCGTCAATGTACCTCAGACCGAAGATGGCACATACTCATCGAATCTTGACTATTCGGAACATCCGCCTTCAGACGAGATGATGATATTGGGGAACATGGCGCTGCAGTCAATGCCCATGTTTGGGACGGATGGTGAAATTGCTAAATCGCCCTACGCTGGCTTGCCAGAAGATTTCCTCACCTTTCTTTTCAACAACTCCCCACCTGGCCGACAACCTGCGCTGAGCAAGGAGGAGGTACAAGCATATAACGAGTGAGTAATAACATGTCGACCCAGATATAGATCTTGACGTAAACGTAGAACCAACCATTGCTAACCTTGAATAGAAACTATGCAAAGATACTCAATTCCCAATTCACCGCGGTCAACAGGCCAGATCTGTCAGCCCTAGGTTACTCCCCTGCCCCCCAGCAACTTATGGCTGTGAATACATTGTTAGGGCAGGTCCCAGAGTCAACCATCTCAGATTCCAAATGCGAAGAGATTCAGAACCTCGTCCGAAGTACTTTCCGCTCGAAACCAGGCGATCCCGATGACCGTCGCTTCGATGACCTGTTTGATGGTGGAGTAATTACGGACGACCACATGCTAAGTAAGAGGATGATGCAGCTATACATTGCAACTTACTGGGCGCAGTTCAGTGACCAAATGCCAATCCTCCACCGGCCTACCTTCTCGCCCGATAACACAGAAAACCTTCTCCTCCTTTCGATGATGATAATTGGCGCCGCGTTGCTGGATAGGAATCACGGAGCCAAGATTGTTCGCGCAGGAGCCAAACTCTCCAACTTCCTAGCATGGCACTTGCGGTGGGCGATTTTTATGGCCGGCGACTTCCATCCACCAGCGAACCTGTTCGTGTTTCAGGCAATGATTCTTCTTGAGCTGTATGAGAAGATGTATTCAACGAGAGAACTACATGAGCGGGCACATATTCACCACGCGACAATGATACAACTGATGCGCCGTGGCCGGTGTCTTATTGGGAAATCTGCATTAGACTCGCCGCCCAACCCGGTCGACAGTGCGAATGGCTCGCGCCAATCTTCAACGTGCGGGATAGCGCAGACGGCAGAGGAATGGTGGCACCAGTGGATTGTGAACGAGGCTACCAGAAGAACAGCCTTTGCTGCATTCATTATCGATTCAATTCATGCGACAATGTTTGGCCACTCAGGGGTCATGGTGGCCCATGAGATGAGACTGCCGCTTCCATGCGATGAATCACTATGGCGGGCCACCAGCAGCGCCGAGGTTGGAAAGCTGGAATCAAGCCTCATGGCCAGGGGAATCAAGCCCGTGTCCTTCCTGGATGGCTTGAAGCGCACGTTGACTCACCAGACAGTGCAGACAGACTCCTTTGGGCGGACTGTCCTCATGTCGGGTCTGCTGAGTGTCACCTGGCATATGCATCAAAGGGATCTCCAGATCAATATGCTGGGTGGAGGGGTTTCAACCTCATTAGGTGGACGTGACAAGTGGCGGGCTACACTTACGAGGGCCTACGATGGGTGGAAGAACAATTATGATCAGTCCCTGGAGGAAATGGTCACGTCAATGGGTCCGTATGAACCGGACGAAGCGACTCAGCATGAGATCAATGTGGCTTTTGAAAACCGAACGGTAATGCACCGACTGGCTCACATTGCCATGCACGCAGACATCGTGGACCTGCAGATGTATGCGCGAGCAAAGAGGCTACTGGGTCGCTCCATTGGTCCACACGAATTCAACAGTGCTTCACGACGGATCAAGGACGCCTGGGCCCCGTCTGCGCGAGCGCGTGATGCAATGTGGTATGCTCTGAAATTTCTGTGCTCAGTCTTGATTCCAGATGCTGTTGCACCGACACACATCAAGACGTATCGCACAACGAAACCCTACAAGGCCAAGGACGATGTCTTGCTCAACCGTCCGTGGGTTCTCTATTTTGCTGCTCTCGTTGTTTGGTGCTACGGATACGCTCTGGAAGGTCCATGTCCAGATGCCCCTTATCCAACAAACGACAAGGAAATGATGCAGCAGATGCGGGAGTATCTCATCAAATACGGCAGCATCAAGGACCCAAATGAGCTTCGCGAAATCACAGGCCTAAATCAGAACACGGCCGTATTACTGGTTCTCAAGGACACTTTTGCAGAAACGCGCTGGGAGCTTCTTCACGAGGGCTCTAAATTACTGAGCAACTGTATCACTCTCAACTCAGGAACTGGTTTATAATAGATATTCCAGGATGAGTATTCCTTTTTGTTGTTTTTGATGGCTTGGCAGAGTCTGTGGGTTCTTGACGGAAGCGCTCTTACTTTTGACACTTTTGGTTTCTTATATATGAAGGAACGGGGCGAGATGTTATGGAAACGTGAAACGAGGTGGGTATGTTGATGTTGTTAACATGATTTATGAATGAGGAAGAAATCTGGAGTTATCGGGACTCGAAATGAGTGATGTGGAGCAAGATGGGCGGGCGATGAGATATCATTTTCAAACACAACGATCTTGGTCGCCTATTCTTGGATATAGAAACCTTTCTTAGTAGTCGATACTAAGGGGAAAGGAGAAGCTCGGGGCAATAGTTTCAAGACGAGGAAGCTGTGCTGTCAGTATTCATTAACGATCTTTTGGGGTGGGGGCATTTACTTCTTTGCATTTAGCGAGCGACCAGATGACACTGTCGATATGATGGTTAAGAACTCATAGCCATTGGTTATCTTCCTTATATACTCATGATATACTGTATTGCTAGCCAGGCGTAGATCCCGCCAAGGGTATTTATATACACTTTTCAATAGTCTCAGAATAGCAGAATCATGACTAGATGATGCGAACAATCCTTGTTCTTCCCAAACAGCGAGCCTCGCCTGTGTAATGGCGTGTCTCCTTGCCTTCATTACCAAGATTGAGTATCTTCCTGCATTCTTCATTTCGGCAGAAGAACGGGTCGTTGAAGCAGAGGTTGTGTCTTGTAGCACAATCGACAACGAAGAGCCCGACGCGCTCGAATTTCATCTCCGGATCCATTCCCATATCTATGTCCGACTTGAATCTAACAACCTTACCCGGATTGAGCAGGTCCAAGCTAGCGTCGACAAGGACAAGGCAATAGTACGCCTGCAAGTTCGCGGAATATCCAGCTTTTAGGATAGGCAGGATGTAGACATGTTGAAGTCGAGAGAACGCAAATTTGTTCGTCGGACGATGCGATTCTCGAATCACCTTGCAACCCAGACGCTTCAACGCTCCTGGGGCTATTTTCGTAAGAGGACCTTTTATGGATACAGTGCCGGTGTAAGTTGAGTACGAGCCAGGCGCCAGTTTGGCATTTATCCCTTCCAGATCCGCGCAGAGGGTCACGCTTTCGATGCTGTGGGTGGCATATCTCTGGTACGGATGCCAGAGTCGGTACCCAACTGGAGATTCCACGGACGCCCAGGACCATGAGGGGACACGGAGCTCAGGGTGGTCGTTATGCAAGCTCATCAAGTCTGGGCTGTCCAGCTCCGTATCACAGAACCACACCAGCGACCTGAGCACATCGCCTTGCCACATCCCCAAGAAACACGGTTCTTTGATCACAGTCTGGAAGCGCTGGACGACGCCTTTCAAGGCAACGAGCCTATCTCTATTGTGGGTGAAGTTCCGATGGCTGTACTTTTCAATGATTCGCCTCCAGAGAAGGTACATGTCCCTCGCTAGAGCGACCTCTCGGCTGACGTTTCCTGTGAGCAGCAACGTCTTCAGCCGCCTCTCCTCCAGGTCACGGAACTTGGGACTGAAGTCGCCCCGCAGCCCAAGAGGTCGGCAGTCGGCGGCGTTGAGGCTGCAGCAGTCCCAGAAGAAGCCATCTTTGGTCACCGAGAGGATCCTCTTCGACAGCAGCCTTTCCTGGAACGCCCACCCTCGCTTATCGATCTCACCTTCCGGCCTTGTGGGGAAGTTGCCGTTTGCCTCCAGCCAGGAGTAGAGAGCCTCCGGGTTCCTCCTGTCAAACTGTGTCAGTTTTCCCTGTAGAAACGGTCTCGAGGCCGCCCGAACCGCTTCTTCCAAACGGCAGCTTTCATGGTAGGGCGGGCACCCAGGGTCCAGATCCGGCTGGTCGGGGCCGTCCCCGTAGGCGAGTGTGAAGACGGAGTTTCCGTAGACAGAGGCTACTTTGGAACCTTCGGCGAGCCAGTCTTGATCGGTGCCTTGCAGAATGCACTATAAACGTTAAATTGGGCCATGGTACCGCCATCAGTAAAAAGGGAGGCCTTACAAGTGCGTCGATCCACACGTATTTGATGCCGAGCATGGCCGCCACCTTGAAGGCGTCCGCGTACAAAGGATGAAGGCGTGAAACTGGATAGCCACGGTAAAACGCATCTCGCGTGCCTTCGTCTAATTGCTGATTCTTGGATAGGTACATCGGCCATCTATAGCTCACGGCAATGTATTGGAAGTCGGTGTGGTCATCGGTGTCTATGATCATGATCTCTTCAACGGTCGTTGTTAAAAGCTCGCCCAGGTAGATGAGGCGGCGGGGGAGTTCGGGGGCCCAGCCTTCTGGCTCGCTTTGGCATATGGGGTGGCTATTCCAGCATTCACCGAGCCAGTGCTTTATGATGAGAGTACAGGCTTCCATCTCGCGTCCTGCTCCGTAGAGGGATCTATAAGTACCATACAGCTTGCTAAAGTCGGCTTTGCGATTTCCATGCATCAGTCAGTGATCAGCTCGAATTGATGAGAGAGTTCAGATTGGAACACGAGCTGCTACCTTCCCGGCCCTTTTCGATTAAGAAATCTAGCAAATTATCTTTTCGAAGTCCTTCTATGAGCTCCTGGGACGCCGGCCCGGAATTATCGAGGGCCGGCAAGGGGTATGACGGCTTATACGGGCAGCCGAGGCCAGATTTGTCTACTCTTTGGCTGTAGATTTTCCCTTTCGAGGGCTCATCGTTCTGCGGCAGCCTCGCGAGTATTTATTCAATCGAGGGAGTCATGCGATGTGTACGACGAGGGTACACTTACCGATCCGGTCGTGAAGGCCCGAGCCCACCAGCCTCGGTCGGTGTTTAGAATATTCAATACCATCAGTGGAATGTTCTTGGCAGTTTTCTTTCAAACGTTTCATCCTGGAGAAGAAGAAGAAGAATAATTGAAATGAAGGCACTCTTTCGACCAAGTAGACGTCCTTTGAACTGATTTAATGGTGAGGCAGACTCGCCTGCTTACACGACGGACGCATCCCCTCTGACTCCACCCATGCGGTGACTCTTCTGCACTGCATAAAGGAACGCCGGAAAATCATGTTTGGACAGTGCAAGCTACATAATGTACGTGAGAGGAGCTGCGGGAAGGATCTAGGGTTGGCTCATGCCATGGAGCCACCAGGTCGCATTTGCTACTAGATTTATAAGAATGGGATCAAAAGGTTTACGTAGTACGCAGACGGCGCCTGAGCTTCGGAAGATAAACTATTGATGCCCATCCATGGCTGGCAGTTTGGTCCGTTAGGGATCGACCGCCTATTCCAGTTGGGGAATAAGCTACAGCTGCCGTAAGCTCCGGCTCTGCCCAATCACCGCCATGCACATAAGGCTTTAAGTCCGAGAGCTGAGCTGCCCCGCGTCCAGATACAGACAGGGCATCCAGTCGGAGAGAGCTTGTCAATCACGTAATTACTTGCCTTTTATCTAGGTAGCTCGACGTCCAGCCCTCTTCCATCTTCGTTCCTCGAGAATCGCCTTCTCTGTCGTGTGCGACCCGTGCTTCCTGAACTCTGGCCCTTCTCTAACCATCACGCTCTTCGTGCTGTATTAATCATGGCACTAAGAAGTTGGAATACAGAGAATGACCTGGGGCCTGAGTATCTGGTTGGGCTCCCGCCTGAGATCCTCCACCATATCCTCATCTGGCTTGATCCCTCTGATTTGTTTCCGGTGGCCCTAGTGTGTTGGCGCCTCTACAGGTTCGTCGTAGGAAACCAGAGACTCTGTCAAGATATTTATCTCAAGCGATTGGTATGGCAGACTGTCCCCTAAGCTTGTGGCTAGCTCCTCGTGCTTCCGATATTGACACCGCCATAGGATGCACCTCCAGACAATGTTCCTTTCCTGGACTGGGAGTCCGAACTTATCGATATGGTGAGACTGAATGAAATATTTAAATATGCCGAGTATGGTAGGGTAAGTAACATGGAGAACTTCCTCATCTCCTTGAGCCAGCAGCCGTATTGAAGTGGATCTGACTTGTCACAGGAGGACCGGCTTCCTTTTGTCTGTAAAACCGTCAGTAGGTTGCTCAAGCACGCTTCATTCAGTGAGGGAAGCCGCGACGAGGGAGAAGAGTCTCAACGCCCCGTATCGCGAAACGTGGAATATCTCAGTGGCCTATTTGAAAAGAATGAGGTCGCAACTCGTATCTTCACACAACAGTCCCCGCTATTTGACCGCATAAACTCCAGGTTCCAAGGCTCTACCCCATTTCCTCAGCCGCTTGAGAGACACCAACAGAGTGCGAAGCTTCACTGCCTCTATGGACGGCCCGCTCAGCAAGGCGGGAGAACGAGGTCCACGACCACTTATCCCTGGGCTTGCTCCAAGGTGTGTACGACATACGCGAATACAGCCAAGCCAATGGATGGGGCCCGTTCAGAAGGGACGGGACCGGCCGCGTGGATTGGGAGAAAGTAGAGGCCATCAATATTCTGATGTGGAAGAATATTTCTACAATGTGCCCAAGGACCGACATCTTCGACGAGATATGGGACACTCCGTTTTTCGGATCATTTGCGCACAGCTATGTGCCGACGAATCTTCCTACGCTCTCTGATCTAGATGCCGCAGATCCGTATGGAGTAACTGGGACTTATTATCGGGTAAGTAGGCACGCAGGACATGTTAGGGAATCATTCTCGAACCCGCAGCTCTATTACTTTTACTTTGCTGTTCATGATACTAACCCATCGTTCTACTTGTCGATAGGTCGTATGTTTCCTCGACCACAGTGACTTTATTCGTTTCAACTTCTCAAACATGGGCATTGTCACACACAACATCCCCCGCCCGCCACTGGACAGAGGCGAGGCGACACGGCTCATCCTCATGGACCTCGAGGTCACTCGTATCGAGCCTCCCGGTCCAAACGATGACCGAGAGTTCCCAGTAGTGCACTTCAAGGGTGTCTCACGATCATTTGATACCGATTTTATCGAGGATGTTCACTCTACTCTTAGTGGTGAGTACTTTCCCCTACACCAGCGAAATAGCATGTTTGATGAGGAGGCTGAACTAAACCTGATTTTCAATTCGTCTCTGAAGGCTCCGTGCGCATGACCGAGGAAGGCGAGGTCAAATGGTCTTCCGTCTCCGCATTTGACGGCCAAGAAAGATGGAGGAGCGAGGGTGTCCAGATTGGAGGTGTTCAGTCCGCGAGGGGAGTTGTCGGGACTTGGTTCGATAGGTACGGTTACCGGAAGTGTTTTTTTTTTCAGTTCATTGGTGCTCGCCGGCTTTTTCTGACACTTCTTGCAACTTTATTAGTGACTACGACATACACGGGCCAGTAGGGCCAACGGCATTCTGGAAGGCTGCCGATTGCAAGAACCCCAGGGGAGGCGCTGCTGAAGGGCGCGAGCGACATGATCATGCAGCCCGAGTGGCTGGAGGGCGTTATCGTCACATTTGAGAACGAGGAGGGCGAGTCCGAGGACGATGATGACGACGACGAGAACTGGGATGCCGGCTTGGACCCGGTCGACGACGAGCTCCCCGGACTGCTGGAGGATGCCGAGATGGACTTGGACGACGTCACGACCAGAGCCATGGGTAACACTTGATTGGCTTTTCACAAGTGCGGTCTCTATTTACTTGTTCGTGATGATTTGGGGGCGTTTTGTCTCGCGATGTACCTCTTCCTTTCTATTCCTTGGATAGTTCTTGGGCAATTCAAAAAAATAAAAAAAATAAAAAAAAAAATACAACATTATTAACAGAAAATAAGGCAGGTGGAAAACATCTATATTCTAAATCTTCGACCCGAAATCCACATTCACCTTCCCGTGCTCACAAACAGCCAGAAGAGTGCCATCGCTCCTCCTCCTCATGGTTCCTCGGAGAGTAGTCATCTTCTTACCGATCTGGACGATCTCGTTGTGGACCAGAACCTCGGTCCCGGAAGGTACAGGCCGCAGGTAGGTGACGTTGAGGGTCCTCGAGACGCCCAGGTAGTTCCAGAAGTCGGGGCGGCTGACGAGCACGATGGCCATGGAGGTGCTGAAGTCGAACAGGGTCGAGGCGCAGCCGCCGTGGAGGTTCTTCAGCTGGTTGCAGTGCTCAGGTTGGACAGTGTATGAGAAGGTGATGGAGGGGTGGGGGAGCTCCAGCGTGAGGTCAACGAGGGAGATATATGGGAGCAGAGACGAGGTCCAGTCCTTTTTACACAAGTTAGCTTGGAGTCCCAGGTTCGGTATATGATTAGGGAACAGAAGATAGGTGGTTTGGTACAGCATGAGGCGGGAGGATAACATGTGAAGCGTAATGAAAGGATGAAGAACCTACCTTTCCTTTAAACTCTCGAACTACGTTATTTTCAAGCCATTCCTGGATCTTCTTTTCTATGAGTTCCTTTGGAAGGTCTGATGCCAGCTTGGGCTTCGCAGCTTCTGGGGGAGAGTCTTCCATGGCCATATTGAACGCCAAAGCGAACGGCGAGGGCTCACTCTTCCGAGAAGAAGAATGCCCAACCTCAAATAACAGCAATGGTGTTAAAGGCGGTCTCAGCTAGCGATTGAATCCAATAGGAGCCAGGGTATTGTCGACCCGTTAAGAAAAACACAATAGAAGAAGCCAGCTGCCCTTGTCGTACGCGGGATCTGTTTTAAGGCTGCGCTTCAGGTTCCAGTCATATGGATGTATTAATTAGGCAATGCAGAATGGAAAATACAGTGCATTGCCCATCGTTTCGTCTCCTACCACCAAGTGCCGAGGCATTCCCCAGGTGGAGTCAAGGGAAGAAGTACGTGCCAGGTACTTACCAGCAAGCTGGATTAGGCCCCACATCCTCCTGCAAGGTCCATCATTGTGGATGTACCACCCGAGTACATTGTCAACATTCCTCCCTGCTGACCAATTTCGGGCAGGGGTGGGCCAGATAATCTGAATGCCTGTAGGACAGCCCGTGGTGATTGCATCGTACCTAGGTATTCGACATGGATTTTCGCAGATATCGAGAGTCTATCAGCTAGGTTTAAAATATTATAAGCCTGACAGTTGAGGCGCGTCCTATGTATGCAGCCACAGCAAGATGGAGTGAATCAATCGAGCTATTAGAAGCCGAACCCCGTAATTATTCTCCTACAGCAAGTTGACATCTAAAATAGGTACAAGGCCTACATGTCTCGATATAATCAAACTGATAACTCTAAAATGATGCCACTCTTCAGATAGAATAAGGAAAAATATCCCCTGATTGAGATTCATCAAAGGTTCAGATAACTTCACGTTGCTTGGCTTCTGAGCAATGACATCTGAGCCGCGCACGAGCCACAGAGCCGATATTTGTCCCGAGGTACGGAGCCACTAACCCAGACATCCACACGACGACCTCTACCCCAGCTTTGCCATCTCCCACAGCCATCACTTCGCTTCCGCCCATCAATCAACCTCGAAATTGCTGCTGAGGGCCTGCCTGTGTCAGTACAGTCACTCAGTCGCCTCGATGCTCGTTTCGTAGCACAACCAGCTGCCCCCTGCCAGTGCTAGAGTCAACGCGATTTTGCGCTCGTGATTTCGACCTAGCAGACAGGCCAAACCGTCGCGATGGAGTTCGTGACAGCCCTCCGGGCCCCCTTCGACGACCAGAAGCCCTCGCTGTTCGAGATTCTGTCCGAGCAGCAACTCAACAGCCTTCTTCCTCCGACCCTACGATATCTCCTAACCGTCGCGACCCAGCGCTACCCCCGTTATCTCCTGCGCATTCTCAACTCCTACGATGAGCTCTACGCCCTCGTCATGCTCCTCGTCGAGCGACACTACCTACGCACGCGCGGCGGCTCCTTCACAGAGAACTTCTACGGCTTGAAACGCGACAAGGCCCTCCGCGGCGAGATTCCCCGCGCCGCAGCCACCGCACCTCACCTCGTTCGCGACACCCTCCGCCTGACCACCAAGGACGTATGGAAGAACCTGTTGGTCCTCGTCGGCGTTCCCTATCTCAAGAGGAAGCTGGATGAGTCCTACGATATCAATGCGCCCAGAGCCCTTCTGGGAGCGGCCTACACGCGCATGCCAGACAACCCTACGCTCAAGGATCGGTTCCTCTTCTACTACAGATGGTTCCTCCGCAACATATACCCCTCCGTCAATGCCGGGTACTACTTTGCGATGCTAGCCTTTAACCTGGCCTATCTCTTTGACACTACTAAATTTCACAGCCCACTCATGTGGCTCATCGGCACTCGCATTCGGAGGATGACCGCCGCGGACTATGAAGCCATTGAGGCGCTCTCGGCTCCCCCTCCTGCCAGCAAGAAGCCAAGTGCCCCCGCATGGAGATCGCTGTTCTCGCCCATGGAAATGGGGCCCAAGCTCATGTCCAGCCTATCGGTCATGCTCCCAATGAGTATATTCGCCCTCAAATTTCTCGAGTGGTGGTACCAGTCCGACTTCGGGAAGCAGCTGTCGCGCAAGGCGGCTGAGAATATCCAGCTGCCGCCTCCCGTCCTCTCCAGCCTGATCGGCAAGGGAGGTAGCGCTTTGAAGAAGAAGAAGAAGGACACACAGCCTGCTCCGGCTGAGGCTGGTGGGGAAGAGAAGCGTCAGGAGCCGTCTCCCGAAACCGCGCCTGTCGCTACCCCGTCGTTGCTCCCAATCTATACCGTCTCCACGCCAGAGGACTCCTCGCTCTGTCCCATCTGCCAGGGCGACATCGTGACTCCAACGGCGTGCCAAACAGGCGTTGTGTACTGTTACACGTGTATTCATAGATGGATTGAGGGGATCCATCCCATCCAGGAAGAGTTTATGGAAGACAAGGCTGGAAAATGGGAGAGTGGTCAGGGAAGATGTGCTGTTTCCGGCCGGCGGGTACTAGGGGGGACAGAAGGGTTAAGAAGAATCATGGTCTAGACTGACTACTTACAAGTTGTCAAGGAGAAACTGCATATATGGATATTGCATACGAGGCGCAGCGTTGCTTATGGGAATCCCTCTGATTCAAGGGTAGGCGGGGGCGTCAAGGGTAACTAATACAATAATCGTTTCTACAACTGAACCTGCAACTCTACGTTCACTGGTATGCCACACTTCTAATGGGAGAACCCCTTTGCACATCTCCCGGAAGGCTGGGCAGTCGACTGGCATGTTGAAGCTCTTCGTTGGAATGGATTGTTAGGGAAGTTGTCTCAGATAGAAGGCCATAGGGGCTTGGCTGGTCCAAGATCTGCGACGGTTGTGGCTAATGTCTCAGCTTTTACCCCAAGATAATCAGGGGTCAGGGCCCATGAGTGGCTCAAGGAATCAAATACCTACCTATAGATCGATGAATCTTCCGGATCGGGGCGAAATGTCGCAGACTCGCGTGGCCGGGGGAACAAACGGGAGGCTTCAGGACTCTTCCAACTGAACATCCTTACCCCGGTCTTCCCCCTCCACACCCATCGGTATGCTATCCATGGTTCGACCTCTTCAATTGCTTCTTTTTTTCCGCCACAGCTATGTGTGGGATCAATAATGGCCATCCTTCCAGCCTCAACCTCATTCCTGAGGCTCCCGACCTCTCGGGGTCTTCCAGAGACATGGGGAAAGGCAGGGCGTTGATCAATGATAAATAGGACAGCATAGTCGATGGCAATGACAACTTTTCTCTCGTCTCCCAAGCAACAACTCCAGACACTCCCAACAGTCTACTCCACATCCATCTCATCGCAGACATGGCGTATTCCCTATCCACCTCATTCTTCGGCGAGTCCCTCTTGTCCGGGTTCAACTGGCACAACGGAGCCGATCTCTCCAACGGCTATGTCTCGTACGTATCTCATCTTGAGCAGCTTCAGATGTGTTTTCCTATGGGGAAGTTGAGCTAACTTTTCTCCTTCAGATATCAGAGCCGCTACGATGCAGAGGCACGAGGGCTTGTCTCAATGGACCCAAGCACCCAAGCTGTCCGCCTGGGTGTTGACAGCACCAACTACTACGGCATGGGAGAGGGTCGCCCCAGCATTCGCATTGAGAGCAAGGAGTCTTACAACCACGGCCTCTTCATCGCCGACTTTGCACACATGCCCCCTCAGATTGCGGCCTCTGGCCAGCTTGTAAGTACCCAGCATTGTTTTTGCCCCTCTTTGATGTCCAAAACTGATCGGGTCTTCCTTCATGCAGTCTGGGCTTATGGCACAAACTGGCCTAATGGTGGAGAAATCGACATCATTGAAGGTGTAAACACAGCACACAAGAACTTGATATCTGCTCACACAGCCCAAGGTTGCTCCCAGGATCCATGGGAGGTCAGCCAGTCAACTGGCCTCCAGCGCAACACCGACTGTTTCGTTGGTGATCAGAACATTGGCTGTGGATTCGAGTCCCCTTCTTCCGATGTTTCCTCATACGGAGACTCATTTAACGCCGTCAATGGTGGCGTGTATGCTATGGACTGGGACTCGGAGCGTATCCGTGTCTGGCACTTCCCTCGTGGTCGAATTCCTTCCGATATCAAGGCCAAGAGGCCCGACCCTTCCAATTGGGGCTTGCCCCAGGCTGCCTTTGGTGGCAGAAGCTGCGATGTCGACAGCTACTTCAAGGACATGAGCATTGTTCTGAACATTGTGAGTCATGACTTCGGCCAAAACTTATGATTAGGGATTATACTGACTAGTCAAAACAGAACTTCTGCGGTGACTACGGAAACGCCCTTTGGAACAGCGACGAGTGCAGCAGCTATGCCTCAACCTGCTCTGAATACGTCGGCAGCAACCCTGGAGCCTTCACAAACGCCTACTGGGAAGTGAACTACATCGATGTTTACCAGAAGAGCCTTGTCTCCCCAACTACAACAACCACAAAGACAGCCCCAGTACCTACTACCAAGCCTGGAGGTTACCCATACCTTCCTTTCCCCGACCCGGGAATCGGCATCGAGCCCACCGCCATCCCTAACCCCTTCAACATCAACCGGTACGCTTACCTCGGCTGCTTCGAGTCCACCTCCAGCTTCAGCACCTTCGAGGTCGAGTCCGAGAAGGAGGACATGACCTTGGAAACCTGCGTCGAGCTCTGCAACGCCAAGGATGCTGCTTACGCCGGTGTCAATGGCCGAGTCTGCTCCTGCGCCCGCGAGCTTGATCAGGATACCCGCGCCACTGCTCTCGAGCGACACTGTGCCAGACCTTGCCCTGGAAACGCAGGCCAGTTCTGTGGCGGCTCCAGCTCCAAGTCCATCCCCAGCCCCAGTCCCAGTCCTAGCCCCAAGCCCAGCCCTAGCTCCAAGCCCGGCTTCAACTCCAAGAAGGCCCCCGGTGACGGTGACAAGACCGACTGCCTTCTCACCGTCTATGGCGCTGTCCTCGATACTCAGCCTGCTGTGCCGCCTCCCATGGCACCCATGCCCAAGAGCCTGATGAAGGGTTCCTACATCATCCATACTCCAGCGACTTGCACAACGACTAAGGCTCCCGCAGTTCCTCGCCCAGCCAAGACTCCAACCTGGGCCATGACTCCCTCCTCATTCACTACACCAACTCCCTCGCCCACCCCCTCAGGGTCTAAATCGCCGGCTACTCCTCAACTCAAGAAAGCGCCCACTACCCTTCAGCTGTCCCAAATCTCTGAGACTGCAGCTCCCACCGCATCAAGCAGCAGCAAATCTAGTGACATTCCCATCTCTGCTGCTGCCCCGAAGGCCCCCTCCAGGATGAGCGTTGTGATCGGTGTCGCCGTCATGATCATCGCCATGCTGTAAAGGAACAGGAGATATTTGAAACTCAAGACAGGATACGTCTTTTAACGATGGATGAAATATAATTTGTGGAATCATGTTGCGCGGTATACCCAAGAAAAAAGGACAGGCGTTTTTCTTTCCCCCTTTTTTGCCTCTTCTTTAGATTGTTGTTTTGATTATTTCTTTCTTTGGTCGGTTTTCCTATCTCCTCTTGTAATGAGACTTAATAGAATCTAGAACTCCAATAATTTAGCAGCTGCAATCAATTGATATTGAATTTTACAAATGCATCCTAATTCTATTGTGACGTTTCCTAAGTACCATAGGAAGTATATTCTACTATTGAGCTGTGGAATCAACCAAGAACTTACCCCTTCTTCATCTCTAATCAATACACCATTTTTGGTATCGTTTGTGATATTTACAAGTCTACAATAACCGCTCGGCTCGTAGTCTTACCAGTATTCCCGATCATCTGAGCCGCGTTGACCATCAGCCCGGCCTCCTGGGGTCTCGGCGCCCGCACGAGAAACTCCCAGATAAGCTTGTTGATACCGACGAGAAGGAAGTGGCCATAGAGATACCAGTTCTCGTTGGGGAGGAAGTCGAGGATCGGCCCCCGGCGGGGCAGCGAGAGGATGCGCTCGTAGGCGGTCTGGAAGTCGTCGTAGTGGACGGGCTCGCTGCCGGCGCCCCAGTGGATGTGGCCGAAGACGTGGAGGCGCGGCTTGATGCGCCAGACCTCGCGGAGGAGGTGGGGGCAGCCGAGGTCGAGATCACGATGGTGCGCCTGTTCAGATGCGGGATAGTTGTTCAGCAGATGATCTCTTGTTTCGCGTTTGGGGGGGGGGGGGGGGGGAACTTACAGGTGGGCAATGGGTGATCAGGATGTCAGTGTTGGGCGGGACTTTGCTCATCCATTTCGACTCGTCTGGAGCGTATTGGAATCTACCAAAAGGCCCAGTTAGCTAGGTTTTCCTCTCCGTCAAGTGTCATTGGCAACTCACGCAAAGCTCGAAGGGCCGCATTCCGGGATGTCGGGTGCCCCAAAGATATTCAGCTTCCGGCCATTGATCTCCACGACGGTCGAGCTGTTTTCGAGATATGTGATGCCGTCGAGGTCGAGCTTGGAGGCTTGGTCGATGTCCTCCTGCTTCCTGCTCCGCGGGTCGAAATAGGAGTCATGGTTGCCGGCGATGACGAGCTTCACAGGGTGAGGTTGCTTCTTGAGCCAGTCGAGCTGGAGCTGTATGTCGTGGGCGGTGCCGGCATCGGTCAGGTCGCCGGCGTGGATGAGAATGTCGCCCGGGGGGATTGACACGGTCTGATCGTGGGTGTCGGAGATGGAAACCACGCGGATAGGCTCTTTGTCTCGGGGGGACTGACGGGCCGGCCGAGGAGGAAGATGACGAGGTGGTAAAACTGGATGGCGATGAAGGTGAGTGGGGAGCTCAGAAGGTGGTCGAGCAGCGTCGGCGGGTCCCATATGACGCTGCGCCTAAGGCCAAGAGTGGTGAACAGGCCCATTGTAGGTTGCGATTCAGAGACGAGACTGTCGGCAGTGTTATTAGGTGTACCAGCACACCCACCAGCATAATGTGGCGTTCGGTGAGATTAAATGAACCAATGCAAAAGGCTGGCTTGATGTTTACCAGCAAGCAACAGCTCATGGCCGCATTGGAGCTGCTGGTTGGTCCCCCACATCTCGCTATGGCAATGACGTGTAGCATCGCTGTTTGAGCTTAGTGCTTGTGGCAGCTGATAACGATAGCAATGGGCTGTTGGGGTGACATTGAATTTGGTACACTTGAACATTCTCCTGCTGGCTCTTGAGTTTGTGACTGCTCTTGTCATATGATTGAGAGCCAGTAATAGTTTTTAAAGAGGTAATATACCAAAGGTCATCATTTTGGGTTGTTCTAAATGATTACACTGTCCTGTTACCTTCCTACCTACTGTGGAAAAAAGCTCTCATCTTCAACTTGTGGTCTCATTTATTCTGTCACCCAGTTCACCAGCAAGCAGCACCAAAGCAATTTATACTTTGCAGCTGGTAAACCCCCTCCTGCCAGCAGTGACGTCGTGCCAGGTGCCAGCCATTCTACCAGAGCTGATTCCCTGATCTTCCGCCGATCCCCGCGACGGACCTTGTAACACATCATCACACGTCCTTGAAATCAAGACTTAAGGTAAATGGGCCAGGGGAATATAAATAGCTTCTAGACCCTGCACACACTTGAATCATACTTGTTCATTTTCCCATTCGTCTTGAGCAATATTCCCGTGGCGTCTCGTCTCCGTCTCCACGTGACGCTCTCACCAAGTACATCAGAGGTGGAATTGGGGTTATTCCTTTGCTAGCTTCACTCAACCAGAAGCTGTGGCAGTCGAGCTGCATCCCATCACACGCACACGACGTCGAGAATTGCCAGTTCCTCGCCGCTCCGTTTCCCGCATTCGAATTGGGTCTGGCCCCTAATTTTTTCATGGTTGGTTTGGCGACATTGTGAGATCTACATCATGACGAGCCTTGAGAAACTGGTTGGTAGCACTGATAATGGTGACAATCGTAATTTTGGGTACGTAATTGAGCAAAGCACGTTCTTTTTATGCATCCTTGATCGGCCACATTTGAGCAGACAAACTGATTTGCGTCCTCGCCGGCGGTCTCATAGTGTCGATTTTGTCATCCACCAGCTGATCCCGGCCCAAGGTTTGTGTTTTCTCCAATGAGCTACCCCAACATCAAATTTGAGTCAATACCTAACTCTATACAGAACGCACCGAGGCCGAGGCCGCTTTTATCCAGCTCATCGAGACTCTCACAAAGGTCGGCTTAGCTACCGAAGTCCGCGCGGGGAGTGACAACTCCCTCCTGATCTTCACCAAGATCGCATCATGGGACTTCCTTGCTCAGCAGGTGTACCGCTCCCGCCTTCAGGACTGGCTGAATGGTCTGCGCTCCTCTGCACCAGAGAGGGAGATTCGACGTGCGCTCGAAGACGAGCCCGTCACCGAGGCTGAGCGCTCTCGCATTGTCTACCTTCTCATCACCAAACCCCAGAATGACGGCGGCGCGGGCATCACGCCTGGGAATGGCCAGTGGAGGTACATTCGGTCCATACTGCCTCTGCACGACCACAACTTCAACAAGGCCTGGATCAAGAAATGGGGTCAGAAATACCTCTTGAACCAGGACGATCTGGATGAGATTCGTGACAAATTCGGCGAGGGCGTCGCCTTTTACTTCGCCTTTGTCCAGTCCTACTTTCGATTCCTCCTCTTCCCCAGTGCCTTTGGTCTCTTCGCATGGCTCTTCCTTGGAAAGTTCTCCTACTTCTATGCCCTCGTCAACTGCCTCTGGTCAGTCGTGTTCTTTGAGTTCTGGAAGCAGAAGGAGGTTGATATGGCCGTCCAATGGGGTGTCCGGGGTGCCTCCCGGGTTCAACTTCCTCGCCCCGAGTTCAAGTGGGAGTATGAGGCCGAAGACCCTGTGACTGGCGAACCGATCAAGGTATACAGTCCGATGAAGCGAATTAAAACGCAATTGCTTCAAATCCCCTTCGCTCTGGCCTGTATCGTGGTCCTCGGCGGCGTCGTTGTTACATGTAATTCATTGGAGGTCTATATCAATGAGATGTACGATGGGGGTGGCAAAGCGGTTCTCGTAAGTATCGTCCAAAATATCTCCATGGGATTTACTTCCTTGGGAAATCAGTTCGAAACTGAAGTCGATTTCATGACTGACTTCCTTGCAGGGCCTGATTCCTACTATCCTTCTTAGCTCTCTAATCCCTGCTTTCTCTGCTGTGTTGATGAAGGGAGCCGAAGTCCTAACTCAGTGGGAGAACTACCAAAACAAAGATGGTGAGTGTAACCCCTGGTCTGACCATATAGTGGCAAAATCTAACTTCGACCAAAAACCGAAGCCTACAACGCCGCTCTCATCCAGAAACAGTTCGTTCTCAACTTCATGACCTCATACATGGCCCTCCTGTTTACCCTATTCGTCTACATTCCGTTTGGGGAGATCTTGATCCCATTCTTGAATTTCTGGCACAGCACGGCACAGGTAGTGAGCTTCAACGAGAACCCTCTACCGGCCAAGGAGTTCAAGATCAACCCAGCCAGGATCAGTGGACAAATGTTCTACTTGACCATCACCGCTCAGATTGTGAGTCTTCTTACACAAGTCGTGGTTCCTTACGTGAAGCGCCAAGTCTTCGCCGAAGCGAAGAAGCTCGGTTCCAAGGATACCACGCCCGCAGTCCAAGACCGCCCTGAGGAACACGAATTTCTCAAGAGGGTCCGTAAGGAGTGCGAGCTGGAAGTTTACGATGTTAGCACTGACTATCGTCAAATGGTGATTCAATTTGGTGAGTCTCTTCCTTCGAATCGACGATATGACCTGGTATATTTTGTTAACCAGTAGTAGGCCACCTTTCCATGTTCTCTTCCGCATGGCCACTTGCAGCATGTTGCTTCCTCGTGAATAACTGGGTTGAACTACGATCAGACGCCGTCAAGATCGCTATTGGAAGCCAGCGCCCCATCCCATTCCGGGCCGACACAATAGGCCCATGGTTAACTGCCCTCGGATTTCTCTCGTGGCTTGGCAGCGTATCTAGCGCAGCCATTGTGTTCCTCTGTGGGGGCTCGACGGATCATGAGCGTGGCACAATGTCGCACATTAGCGCTTGGGGTGTTCTCAGCAGTGTCTTTCTGGCGGAGCATTTCTACTTCTTGGTCCAGATGGCGGTGCGATATTTCATGAGCAAGTTCGAGAGCTATGGACAACAGAAAGAGCGAAAGGAGCGATTCCTGATCAAGAAGAGATACCTCGAGGAAACCCTCGGCCAGGGAGTTGCCGAGCAAGCTGCAACCCCAGGGCTCACCCACGGGGAGAAGATCACTCGGGAAGCATTGGAGGAGCAGGAGCGCGAGGCTTCAATCAAAGGTCATGCTTCTCCTGAAGATCTGTAAGTGAACCCATCTGTGAGTCGTTCACGGCGCAAACCTAACAGTCAACCACAGGTTCTGGCAGCGACAGCGAGGAGTCCAGGAAACTATTACAGTCGGGCGAAGCATGATTGAGGTGAGCCTGCCGCAATGAAACTAGCCCCCGAGAAACGGGCTACCCCTTAAAGAGCTATAACTAACGAAAAGAATTTCCAGAAGGCTGTCACCGAGAAAGGAGCTAGTAAACCTGCTCAACCCAGTCCTAGAGCGTAGTTAGTACGGGGCATCGTTAGCCGTTATTGGAAACCGGTCCCTGGCTCCGGTCCGGCTCGATATACTGCCTCATCCCGCGTCGTTCCAGACATCTCTCTATCTCACGTTTGCGTCGGATCCCTCATATCTCGCAGTGAGACGATATATTTACCTAGCCTTGACTATGTTTATTTCTCCTTCATCATCTTTATCTGTTCTTCCATCAGCGTTTTCTTGATTTGACTGGGGGTGGATATTGCATCAGGCACAGGAGACAAATGGAGGGCTTTGGAGGGTGTTAGATTCCCATTGGTGCATCAGCGAGCACGTGGGTTATGACGTTCGACATATATGTCTTGGCAAGGGTCGTGCTCGAGTGGTCGGAGCTCATACCATCGATGGCACCGCGTGGGCCTCGCTGGACGAACGCGAACTAGAACATTTTAGCCAACGGTTAATGGCTACCCGTCAAAGTCTAGCAAGGAGATCAGATGGCTCTGGGCCATTCGCCGACTGCTGATCCGATCGGCTAGATGCGGGTTGCAGATAGGGGCTTAATTCATCAAACAAGAGCATTTGACACGTGAAACGTTCGTCCACGCCCCGCGGCAAGAGTCCAGCCACCTTGCTGCATGCGAGATAGTGAACGCGAGTTTTGGCTGCGTGCTCGTGTGTCGTACCAGCATCAGGATACTGTGGTCCATATATGGTTACGGTCGGGCGCAATACCCACTGCACCTATGTGGGAGCAGATACTTGCCGAATGTGTATGTGCATCTGGTTCGGCCTACAGGCCACAGCTTACAGAGTGAGACTCTGAGAGTTTGCGTGTACATGTGCACCATGTACTGCGGCTAGATTGGAAATTACCTACCTACCACGCCAGTCGCCCGAACTGCCTTGTCCCCAAGTAGTGGCAGAGCCCCACAGGAGAAGCCAATGGCGCATGCTCTTGGACTCAACGTGGTAAAGTGCCCAGACAAGCCCCTCCACGGGCTTCTCCTAGGCTTCCCAGGCGGCAGCTTCTGTTGGCTGTCTCCTGGGCTGAGGCTGCTCTCCCCGTTGCACCCACACAGCCCGGCTGGGCCAACCAACCCCTGCGCCCGTCCACCGACCCCTTGGGGTCTTGGCTTGGATAGGCAGCTTGCTGATGGGAGCCCGGTGATCTGTTGCAACAGCTCGTCTCAAGGAGCATGCACGCTACGGCACCGAGCCAAGAAAATGTGCCCACAGCCTAGCCGCAGCCCGATTTGTGTGCGATTTGAGGTGCTCGGCCCCCCACCCAGCAGTCACCTTCGATGCAATGCTGTTGCTTTGCTACGGCTGAAGTTCCTAGTATCCTTTTCTCCTTTCATCTTCTTTTTTCACCCGTCATGACTACTGCTCAACCTGCATCTGGGTAAGACTGCAAGCCGCGACGCTATTCCGCCTCAATTCCGTCGCTGGGTGATCGTCTTCTTTGTCTGGGCACCTGGCCACAGCACTAACCCACGCGCCGATTTCGCGGAGTGCGACCGCTAGGCTCAGAGCAGAACCCCGCCAAACGACGCCGCCCGGGCAGCCACCAAGCCCAGATCTACTTGACAGACACCGTTGCCTTGCGAGGCGCGCGTGCGTGCTTTTCTCTGTTGCTTCTTCTATTCTTCGCTCGTGTGATTATTTGGATAGAGATTATTTCTCCTTGGTTTTCTTTTGGTTTATCTACCCAACTGTAGTCCGCAGCCATGGACGAGGTTGAGGATCTGGTGCTTACACCCTTCCGGGACATTGTGGAAAAAGCCAAGCAGGCTGCCCTCAATGCCGGCGACGACAATCCCGAAATGCTCAAGGCCGCCAACACCCTGTCTAGGGAGGGCGACCGCGGGCTACGACGCATTGAACCCCTGTGTCACAAGCAGCTGGTCGACTACGGTCCCAACTTTGTTGCTGCTCTGAAGGATAATGGTTTGTTGGCCCTGTCGGCTCCCTACCCTATGCTCCCCATCCTTGAGGTAGATCGGGGTCGCTAACACGGGTTGCAACGCCGGTAGATCAGATTGCCAACTTCCGAAGTGAACTTACGGACTTGCTATGGGAATTCGAAGACTATATCGAAGTAGATGACTTCGACGCCTCGAAATTCACCGAACTGCAGGCCTTGTCTCGCAAGGCCGCCCCCAAAATCTACGACATCCTGATGAGACTAAAGCTCGAGGTGCCGTTTCGTGATGATATGTCGTCGAGGGGATCGTTTGCGCAGTTGTCCGTGTCTACGCCGGCGAGCCCTCCCATCGCCCCTATAGCCGTTTCAATTCCCGTGCCTGTGCCACGACGAACACCTTCAGAGACGTTCCAGGAGAATCGGGGGGTCGAGGATGCCACTGCCCAGCTGAAGGGGCTAATGCGAGGTTCTGGGAGCGTCGAGGGTAGTGTAAGCGATCCGGGCTATGACTCTGGCGATTACCCTCCCAAGCCCCCGCTGACGAATCCTTGGGATTGGACGATGAAGCCTGGGGAAACCGAACCGCGATCACCAGAGGATGTTGCGAGGGAACGGATGATACTGGCCGACGAGTCTCCTGTGCTGCCGTCTGCGTCGGATGCTACCCTCTCTGTTGTGCAACCACTTAACCTCAGCAGTATCCCACCGGGCTCTTTTCCAACCGATCCACGTCTGAGCGATCCGCGCCTCAGCGACCAGCGCCTAAATGGCCAGCGTCTGAGCACGGGCAGCAGCACTGGCAGCGTCTCTAGCGGTCACAGCTATAGTCCATTCCCTCATCCTCGCTCGAAAGGTTCGGCCCTGATGTCATACTCGATTCCCGAGAATTCAACTCTGGACACGGCTCCCACCTCTCCTTCGGATCTTCATTCCCCGCGATCACCACGATCCCCTCAGTCACCACCGCAGACTCGAAAGCTCTCTGCTGCGCTCTCAGTCACATCGGAGCCTGCCATGCCTAGTGAAACCCCACCTCGATCAGACTCCCTATCTCACCCAACAATGGTCTTAAATCCTCATATCCTCAACAGACAGTCAGCGCCAGCGGCCCCAGGCCATCCCCATCGTTACGCTTCGCCGCCACCAGCAGCACCTCTGCCACCACCGCCTCAACGAGTAGCATCACCGCCTCAACGAGTAGCATCACCGCCTGAACGACTAGCATCACCACCTCAACGACTAGCATCACCACCTCAGCGAGTAGCATCACCGGCAACATCGCCGGCAACATCGCCAATATCGCCAACCCAAATATTGGCAGCCCAGGCAACATCGCTTCCACAGACCGTGAATCCAAGTGAAAGGGGCGGGCTTGAACCCATCCCGCGCTCTACCGAAGAACTGGCAGCAATGGACTTCGCCCCTATCCCCGTCGATTCTGAACAGGAGAGAAACGAGTCCAATATTGGGTTCGCTTCCAAGATCAACGCCCAGGAATGTACGATCGACAACACAAGCTCATTTTGGATCGCCAAGGGATTCTGTGATGGTGCACAGGAAGTCATCCGGGGTGGCATTGGCGTCAAGCGGACCAAGAAACCAGTCGTAAGTATCTACATACTTGTCGCGGGCGGGCTCCATTTGCTTGGAAAGCTAACAAGAAGCAGGGTTATGCTAGCCATGCTACCATTGCAAGATGCTCGAGCTGCTTATACGAACTTGATTTCACTCAAATCGAGGCTGATGTGAACAAAGAAGGTAGGAGATAGTTTACGACCCCTCGACTGGCTCGTTTGCTGACTTGAATTCGCAGAGAGGGGCAACTTCTCAAGAAACGGCATCAACTTTAGGGTCAGATTCCTGCAAAAATCCCATCTTGCAACCAAGAGAATCGACGATGTTCAATATGGCTGCGTTTTCTGTATTCGCGCTGGCCACACGCTGGATAAGAGCGATGCGACGGTTTTCTTCAACCAGAAAGCCCTGTTCGATCACCTTGCCCGGCACCCACGCCCATTACCAGACGTCCAAGGTGTGGTCACTATTGAAGGGCCCGAGCTGCCTGCCCAGTATGTCAACGACTATGATATCCACTTCCCCAACCCACCCCAGCGTCATCCTTGTATCGAGAGACGCGAGGAGATCATGGCACATCCCAGCGGTGTATCAAAGGACCAGGCTCGACGTATCTACGGCCAGATGCTGCTCTACGATAGGACCCCGGCTCTTGAGCTGGGACATAACGCGAGAATCACTGGTATTACCTGGCCTGAGCAGTATCTCGGTGATTGGTGTTTCGCATGGCATGACGGAGTGCAAGCATCCGTCCCCTTTGAACTCATTAGATTCGATCCTCCCCCAAGCAATATGATTCGGTACGATAGGAGCAGTCTGCTTCAGGCAAAGGCCAGGTGGAAGTTTTCTATCAAGGAAAAGAATAAAGACAAGGACACGGTGAACTGGCTCAAGTTCGACAAGGGCGATGTGATTACCAATATATCTTGTGAGTGGGAGAATTCCGGACCTAAGCACATGGACAAATATTTGCTGACAAGTTTTTGTACTAGATGTTAACGCGGATAATTGGTGTTGGACTGGCACGAATCCCAAGGGCAAGACGGGGATTTTCCCCAAGGACTTCATCGATACGAAGCAGCTGCATGCTGTCGCAACACCGTCCTCCGCCCGAGCCCTCTCCATCAGCGAAGAGAAGAATCGCTCCCTGTCCGTTTTTAGCAAGCTGGGGAAGCGCAAGAACTCGAGTGCTCGCCCTCCCAGCATTGCAGGCTCAACCAGCAGCCACGAAACGGGAGTTTCTGCCAACAAGAACGCAGCAAACTGGCGGTAATGACCACCTGCAGCGAGCATGTGCATGTGAATTTCTGAATGTATACCATTGGATTTTTTTAGAGTGTTGTTTTCTTTTGTCAGAGCCTGGAGTTAGCCGGTTTCGGTTGTTTTTGAAATTATACCCTTCTGCTGCAAGTTGTTGAGCTTGCGATCCGTTACGGACGGCTGCGCGTGTCTTTGGGTATACTCTTTGCGTTTCATGTTTTGTCTATTTTCCTTCCTGTTAAATATATCTCAAGAGGCATGAAATAGAGAATCAGAATGATCTTTGCAGTTGTGCTAGTTATCAGTAAGCCGGATGAAACCCGAGCCAGTGCGGAAGGAAGAGAGAGGTCCGAGCGCCGTTCTCTCTGGGCAGTCCCCGGGTTATCTAGATTCTTGCTACTGATAGGATCGACTTTTATTTGTTGGCTCCTCCCGAGCGACAAAAGAGGTGCTTTTCGGTTTCATCTTCTCCAGAATTGCAAGGCATTGCCAACGGCCTGTCCCCCGTTGGCGAGATGCCTGCTTGGCACGCAGAGCCAGAGCCGCTCACCTCACCCAGCCGCCAAGCAGACTAATCAAGGGGACGATCTATTCTCAATCTGCCCCTTCAGGGTCCAAGGCTGCTCGCTTGCAAAGCCGTTGTTTCTCGGTATGCTCGTGCTGCAGCCAACGGCGGATCTATGCCATGGATACCAGCGTGCTCCTTCGGCTTGCTTGGCCGTACTTCGACTCTGAAAAAGGGGATTGGAGTGGTCTCGCCTGAGAGCAAGTCGGTCAGCCTTGGAAATGGAACGACCTAGAAAGTGGAAGATGGATGGGTCATGACATTATGATTTATGCTTGAATTTTTTCACCTCTCCTGATGGCCATCGGTGACTGGGGTCAGGATGTGAGATGGCCTCTACATCATGCCGTGCAACTCGGTTTGCACATAATCACGGTCGCGTCTTGGTTACCCAACGCCTGCCAAGAGTCGGGGACGCCGGTCTGTGAGTGAACCGCTGGGGCTCTGCCTTGAAGTATTGTTTAATTAATCAATGGGCCGGCAGTTGGCAGCAGGCATTTTGCATAGACGGGCATGAGCTGGCATTGAGCTGGCAGCTTGGCTCATCATCCATGCTAGACCGAGTCCAGGTACGAAGCCGCCGGATCTGAAACACCAAACAACCTCGCCCCGTCCATCATTCTTTTTTTAGGACTCCGCCATGACGGGATAGACGCCATGAACCAATCAATGACTTTACCATGCTTCGAACCCAGCACACTTTAGGGTTCCGCCTGGCCATGTCGTCCGTCGACGGGGGCTTTTACCGCTGGCCCTATCTCACCGGGGTGTTATTGGGCTCTTGGACATCGTCTGGGAAAGGACAAGTCGGGTAACTATGCATTTACCACCGGAGATGACCACTCACACCGCGTTGTTGGCTGTATGCTGTACCGTGAGAGGGCGGCATCGCATAGCAAGTCATGGCACGCCATGGAGCATATAATGCCTTGAGTAGCCCGCCGAATAGTCATGATGTCTGTCTTGAATCATCAGACTCATCCTCTCTCTTCTGAATCTGAAGTTCTTCTTTCTCTGACCTTGCCGAGTCTTTTGCCCTTGTGACTTTTTCGAGTTCTTCCCCCACATTACCAAATAATCAAGATGAGACTTACACTGGCTTCCGCGGGCGTTGCTGCCCTCTCTCTGATGGCTCCCATCGCCCACGCCGCCAGCGCCGACGACTACGTCTCCTACACAATCAAGGGCATCGAGTCGATGAACTCGGCATGGTATGATGTCCCCACTGGTGTTTGGAACGCAGCATGGTGGAACAGTGCCAACACTCTCACAACCTATGCCGACTTTGCTTCCCTCCGACTTGACGAAGCAAACAAGTTGAACATTGGCGGTTACATGCGCAACACTTTCACAAACGCCCAGAAGACGTCTGTGAAAACCAGCAAGGTATACCAGGCCAATGGTTTGGTCAAGTCCACTGACAAGTTGGGCGGCGTGAGCGCGCGAGGCTTCGCCAACTTCCTCAACGAGTACTATGACGACGAGGGCTGGTGGGCTCTCGCCTTGATCCGCTCCTACGATGTGACCCGCGAGCAGGAGTATCTCGACTCCGCCGTCCGCATCTTCGAGGATATGCAGACCGGACAAGGCACCCCTTGCAACGGCGGCATCTACTGGAAGAAGGACCGCAAATACGTCAGCGCCATCTCCAACGAGCTCTACCTCTCCGTGGCTGCGTCCCTCGCGAACCGCATCCCCAGCAACCCCCAGTACTTGGAGATTGCCAACAAACAGTGGACGTGGTTTAAGAACAGCGGCCTCATCAACAAGAACAACCTCGTCAACGACGGCCTCAACGATGAGTGCAAGAACAACGGCCAGCCGACCTGGTCCTACAACCAGGGCGTCATCCTCGGGGGGCTCGTCGAGCTCAACAAGGCCACTGGAGACGCTGCGCTCCTCGACACCGCCACCAGCATCGCCAAGGCCGCCATCAAGGCCCTGTCCAGCGACAAGGGCGTCCTCGTCGAGACCACGGGCTGCGAGAAGGACAGCGCGCTGTGCGGCGTCGACGGCAAGCAGTTCAAGGGCATCTTCCTGAGGAACCTGCGGTACCTCCACCAGGCCAGGGCCGACGACGAGTTCAAGAGCTTTATTATTCGCAACGCCGACAGCATCTGGGGCAACAACCGCAACGGCGACAACAAGTTCGGCGTCGCCTGGACGGGCCCCTACACGGAGGCCACGGGTCCCAGCCAGAGCTCTGCGCTTGATGCGCTCGTCGCTGCCGTTGCTGTCGCTTAATGGCTTTTCTTCTTCTTCTTCACTAGAGCGATTTTGGATTGGAGTTGGTTTTGGGCACACATGTGATGTGCATGACGAATGGAATGGGATATGGGTTTACTCGGGCACAGCGAATGATTTGATTTTCTTCTTCATTTACTTCTTCCTCTTCTTCTTTTTACTTTTCTCTTCTTCATTTCTTCTTTTTATCTTCTTCTTCAATTTCAATTCTTCTCTTCAGTTCTTCTTTATTAGGATATTTAAACCCGAATTTCTTTTAGAACGTTTATTACTTCATTACTTGAAATATATTTTTATATTCCTCGTCTACTGAAATTCAACTGGCTGACATAACGTGTGACATTGAAATATCGCACTGTAGAGAGTAGACCCACAGCAATATGCCCAATCCACAAGAGCTCAACCTCAAGAACTCCAGTCTTCAGCTGCGTCTTCCAGCTAAGCAGAAGCTTCTTGCTCTGCAACGACTTGGTCATTTGAATCGGGCATTTAAATTTCTTTGTAGGCTGGTTAGCAAAAGGCTGCTGGGCTATACTTCTTTTCACACCCGACACACAATCCTGATACCCCCGCAGCTTCTCCGTGATGGATGCTCCGGAGCAGGACTATGACACAAAGCTGCAAAAAGCTTCCAACGAACTTCTTGCCGAGTTCGACAAATTCCTCTCCAATTTTTTCCGCAAATCTGATGGGAAGGGAGGTTCTCGAGTCCGCTCTCGTGTCCGGGCTCGAGAGGTGCATTGGGCAACCAGTAACGTAAGTTGACACTGTGATCAACGGAGAGTACTCAGCTTATACATATACTTCTTCACAGTGCTTAGATCCCTTTCAAGAACTCCCTCAACTGCTAGATCCCTATCTGTCTAAATGGATCCCTCTGCTCTCAAAGACGTATCTGGAGCGTCTCCAGTCGAGACGTCCTGAGAAGAAGAATGCTGATCTTTTAAACCTCCTGGTGCCTGTAGAGTTTGCTATCTGCAAGATCCTCTACACCTTCTGCAAGATAAGAGGGGAGAAGGTCATAGTTCACTTCCTCAACGTAGAGGCTAAGTACCTGGAGCTTCTACTGGGGGACATTGAGGAAGCAGAGCAGTCTGCTACGGGAGAGTCGCCTGCTAATACATGGTCTTGGGAGCAGCGCTACATCGTCCTTCTGTGGCTGTCGCACCTATTACTGGCTCCCTTTGACTTATCCACCATCTCATCTGTTGAGCTGGATGATGCAGCGGCCTCGGACGTTCCCGGCTTGCGGTTGCCACCCAATTTGCCAGGCATCGCGCTGAGGGCCATCCCCCTTTCTATCAAGTATCTCGCCTCTCCAGGGAAGGAGCGCGATGGCGCAAAGGCCCTCCTAGTCAGGATAACCATGCGGAGGGATATGCAGCAGCTTGGTATTCTGGACAGTCTGGTGCAGTGGTCTCTCTCATCTCTGCGGCCAAAGGACGATGGCTCGCATTCAACCCCTTACTTCTATCTGGGCATTCTCTCTTACCTCGCGGGGATTCTGCAATCATCATCTGACACTTCTGACATGGATAAATACCTGTCTTCCATCTTCGACGCTGTTCACAAGCTCGCGCACCAGGAGGACGCGACCTCGAAAACCATCATCTCACTTGCTCTGGCGAGAAAGATGATACTCAAGGTCATTCGCACAGTTATTGTCTCTTTTCTCCGGCATTCCAGGCAAGATATGGCCAGTACAGAATTAACAGAGACAGCGATCGGTTACCTGCTAGAAAATCTATCAGACAACGATACTCCAGTTCGGTTGGCTGCAAGCAAGTCTCTCAGTATCATCACCTTGAAACTGGATCCCGACATGGCCTCACAGGTAGTGGAGGCAGTTCTCGAGTCACTGAATCAGAATGTCTTGTGGAAGAAGAATTTGGGCTCAAAACCTGTACGGGATCTATCCGCCGTGAGCCACCTCGAGTGGCATGGCCTTATGCTCACATTATCCCATCTGCTGTATCGTCGATCGCCTCCGGCGGAGCAGCTGGCCGACATCATCCATGCACTGCTCCTGGGTCTGTCCTTTGAGCAACGAGGAACCTCAGGTGCTAGCGTGGGTTCCAACGTGCGTGACGCTGCGTGTTTCGGTATATGGGCTCTTGCTCGGCGCTACACCACCAAAGAGCTTCAAGATATTTCCACCCAGTCGGTGTTTGCGGCTAGAACCCACCCTTCCTCCAGCTCCATACTCCAAGTTCTTGGTACTGAGTTGGCCATGACGGCATCTCTAGATTCTGCAGGAAACATCCGCCGTGGTGCGTCTGCTGCATTGCAGGAACTTATCGGGCGGCACCCAGACACCGTGGAAAAGGGCATTTGGGTTGTTCAAGCCGTTGACTATCATGCCGTTGCACGGAGGTCCAGGGCGATGGAAGAAGTCGCTCTGAAGGCTGCGAAGTTATCTCCACAATATGGGGAGGCCATCATTGATGGGATCCTGACCTGGCGTGGTATTGGCGATACTGATGCAGGGTCAAGGAGAGCCGCCGGGTCGGCTTTTGGAGCACTTACAGCTGAGCTTTCTTTCGAAGCCTCCGAGGATCCATTTGTTAGGTTTAACGGGGCTATCGAGCTGTTATCTGATCGTCTCAAGGCGTTGGAGAAGCGACAGGTTGAGGAGAGGCATGGTTTGCTGGTATGCTTTGCTGCGCTCTTGAACCAATTCTCCCGGTGGTTTAAGGCGGCAGATGGCGCCCAGATAATCACTTCCCTTATTGCCGATATTATCAATCGAGTGACTGGGATTGTATCGGAATACAAGACCCAGACATACCGCCGTCCTGAGCTTATCGCCGAAGGCGTGAGCCGACTTGTGTCTTCTCTCGCAGCGGTGATACAAGCCGCACTCCTTGGAGACCAGCACGTCAGCGACATCCAAACTATGGATGAGCTACTAGCACAGAAGAGTACAGCTGAGTTCCTCGATTTGGTGTCCACTGTGGACTCCGTTGCACAGAAGCCAGCAGCGGTGAAAGAGCTGCTGACCACCTTGAGAGATGTTGTCCCAATGTGGCTGAGCAGGACGGAATCTGATGTCGTGGACTCTGCATCCATAGCGGCGCTGGTCCTCCTGATGTTCTCAGAGCCTGTGGAACGAGCAGACATCCTCGCTGAATGGGCCGCAACGATCCGCAATCGTGGCAGCTCCGGCAAGATCACGACCGCGGACGGGTACTTTTACACTCTGGCTCTGGCTCAGCCACTCGTCACGACGTTCAGGCAGCCCGGCGATGACGGCAAGACCGACATTGTTTGCGAGACTATCCTGGCCCGGTGGAACGCAGATGAGGCTCAGACGGGACTTGCAAAGGTCGAGACTCGGGTTGCCATCTTACAGAGTCTCACTCGGAGCCAGATTCTCCACAACCAGCCACTTGTGTTCCTCGACATACTGTCTGATGGCTTGGATGATTACACGACGACGGCCAGAGGTGACATTGGGTCCCACGTCAGGGTCGAGGCTCTACGGGCCGTGGGATCTCTTTGGAGGAGGATCAGGGATGGCCCAAGCAGGCCGATATGGGCCGGTCCATCTATTAGAGCCTTATTCTACGGTACCCTTCGATTAGCGGCGGAGAAGTTTGATCGGGTCCGTCCTGAGGCTCAGGTTGCGTTGTCTCTGGTTCTTGAGAAACAGTAAGTAGATCATTTCCTCAGCCTTTTTTTACAGCAGCACATGTTACGTCTATCAACACAACGCCCACTAACATAGAATTAGATATGGTCATGAATTCCGACGGCTGGGTCTCTCCTCTGAAAAGTACTTCCGCGCCCTCCTCCAGCTCGTTGACCTGGACAACCTTCCAGACGAGATAGGGGACATAGCCAAGGACGAGACTGGCACATGGATGGCGAGTTTGATGGCCGGCCTGGTCACGTCCGCCGACACGGGCAACGAGGACCTCGTCATCGCTAGTCGCGCAGCCCTCACGACATTCTGCAATGCCTCACAGAGGAACCTGGACCTAGTATATGGAGCGCTCTTTGATAACCTGAAACTTCGTCAGGGCGAGGACCGGGTCATCGTCCCGACACTGGAGATCACCGCGTTTCTCTTCCACGTTGGTGTTCTCCAGCGAAGTGAAACGATCAGCCTCCGCAGCCTGTGCCTTCAGACACAAAAGGCGGGCTACAAGACGGGCAACGTCCGCAAGCTCGAGGCCTGCATCAAGGTCTACGGGGCGGTTGCTACCCTGGGCAGCCGCCGGGACGAGGCTGAGACGGCTCCTGATGCGGCTTCTACGACCGCGGCGGGTATACAGGAGGCCCGGAAGAGGCTGGGTGCTCTCCTGTTCCACCCGTGGCCCAAGGTTCGGACCATGGTGGTGGACGAGCTCTGGGGGCTGGTTGGTGAGCGGGAGGAGGACGGGGCTCGACTGACGGGCTTTGACTGGGGGGAAGCAGACAAGAACAAGATTAGGACGGTCGTACAGGATCTTAGACTTGGATGATGGGGATCATCTTAGAATAGGTGTGTATGATATGTCATCGCCCTACCCTTGGCTACGTAAACCGAGTAGCATCCTCCGCGGATCTCCCAACAAACACCGTGACCCCAAAAAAGCTCGTTCCATATCAAGAGGTCCAAAGCTCTGCAGTGACTTTCCGTCTCAAATGAATCTCACTTCTCCACAAGGTGGTATGTAATCAGATCTATATACAGCCCTCGCCGGCTTTAATTTCTCCCATGATGTAGGTCTCATCCTCGCGAGAGTCTTCTTTCTTTTAGTACCTCAAAATAGATTCTTCTATCGTCTCGAATTTTCTTTAATAAAGGGGGTTAACAACTTATTTAGTGATACATGATCTAGGACCAATAGTCACTTAACTTCAGCTCCACGCCATGCTCATAACATAACAAGCCAGTCGTTTGTATCCCGATGCCAACCGCTTCCATGACGGAATATCGCCGCGCGGTTTTGAAGGTCAGAACTTTGTTCAAGTAATCTGTTTCCTATCCGAGAGCAATGCTACGGGATGGGAGGCTAATGGTGGCCCTAACCTCGTACTAGGTAGGTAGTATCAGTGGAATCAGCTTTGGTGCCATCTTCTACGTTTCGAAATTTTGACTACCTGATGTCGAGACACCCATTTACAGCCTTAGGGCCTCCAGGTGGCGCAGATCAAGCGGACTAAATGTGTGTAGACTTTCCATTTTCAATCTCGCATTCTAGCGACGTTCTAGGCTGGAACTAAGATGGTGTCATATTGCTGAGAAAGGGACTATCTTCTAGGTACCTCTTTGCCACTTACGCCCTGTGTCTAGTCTTGTCGCTAGGTCCTAGAGTTTTGGCTGTAAATGGCATTCTAGTCTTTGGAACAAAAGCCTAGAGAAATACTATCTGAGCTGAAGACTGTATTTTCGCATGCCTTCAAGGTCTTATTTGCAATGGCCGGCGACCTGCCTCTCTCTCAGTGACTAACTATTTGAAGCCGAGGATTTTTCCGCAGCATGGTTTCACTATTTCGCCTCCTCAAATTGCGTGCTACGTGAGCCTTATTGAGCCCGCGGTGGCTCCGGAGGGTATTCTCAGATATCGCGGTCAATTGATCAATTGGTTTTCAACCAAAAAAAAGCACTGCAAGCAACCTAAAATCCGTGTCATGACTCGATCCTGGCTGCGGGTTGACCTGTCTAACCATTTCCACGATCGCGATACTACCCCATCCACGCTTTTAGGTAGCTGCACTTAGATACCTACCTTTCCAAGGCAGTACCTTTTTTCAACGATTGTTCAGCATGAAATAAGAAGAGGTTTCCAATTAAGGAGTCGGATCAGGAACATAGCTGCGACATCTACTCGTATGCAGCTCACTCAATCCTCAATGTGGCGGTCAGAGATGGCTTCAACAGAGCCATGTGAGCGCATCGGGGGAAACCGCCAGGGCGTTAAGGTTTCCCGTTAGCGCCGTCTCCGCCGCAGTCTTTTCAGCGAGATGCGGCGGGCAGGTTCTAGGTACAGGGCAGTCTCATGCACTAATGCGCTGGAGATTAAGCAGCCAGGGATCGAGGGGCACGTCGATCGCTTGTAGGTGTCATCAACGGCCAGCCAACGTGACTTGCCCAGCCCAATGGCCACATGTAGCCTCCCTATGCCTTCGGATAGTCCCACAACGCCCAGGATGATCGCGTGAACGGGTCTCGCTGCCACTTCGGTTGGATAATTTAGAGTAATTACTGGGAGGGGCGAGGGGCAGTGGCCGTCATCAAGCCCGAGCGCGCAAACTGCTGGGTCCTTATCACCACCAACGAATGGACAGTATGTGTGTATGGGCCTGGTATGTACGGAGTGCGAACCCTGGGCCGTCCACCATGAACAGCAGGTGTTGGCAGATACCAAACTCGCAGCAGATATGGCGAGAGTGGTCAATCAGCGAGAAGACGAGATTGTCATTGCAAGTCATCGGCTCCGGCCGACCTGTGCCACCCCCAACCTTGCACACAACCACCAAGTGGTGTCGAGTATCTGCCTTGGTGGAACCAGCCACCGATTAGGATGCTCAGGCTGGGGGAGGGGAAACAAGGCATGGACCCCGACATATCGACCTTTCTCTTACCTAAGTTTTGAGATGGAGGTAGCGCAATCAGGAAAACTCATGCCGCTATCTACGACGATACGGTAAGCGGAGCGCAATATGCACACTCCAATGCTCTAGCTCTGGTACTAAGATCTTGGCTTCGGTCGCCGAGAAAGCGCAGAACCCCGGATTGTTTCACATTGCCGTCTACGTCTTTGCCTCCTGCTTCCACCCACCAGCCATCGACCGCCGAGTCGCGGCCGCCCAACGTAGGGTCTCATAGTGGCACCATACAGTATTCACTACCACCATGTGGGTGATCTCGCCTGCAGGTACAGTGGTACTGGATACATACGCATGCGAGCAAGCGGCAGTTCCCAGGATGACGACTCCAGCCGCTATCGAGGGCTGCCCCGCTGACACCCCCCATGACCCAGCAGAGCCAAGGGACCCCATGTCTTGCCTGGGAAGGTCTGTCACAGAATTGGGCCAGTGTGGATGGGCGGAGTCTGGAGATAAACCAACCTCGGTGTCTGACGGACAGACACCGCTTATCTCTCTGTAAAGCTTGGCTCCAGGCCTGTGCTCGTGCTCGTGCTCTCCTCACCATTAGCTTGGAGACATTTGGGGAGATGCGTATCGGGCAGGGGCATCTAGCCGGAACCGATCAAAGGGAATTAATTTGTTCATCCCACACGCGAGATTGGAGCTTGATGGGTGGTGGACTGGTGGTTGGCCTCCCTTGATAAGAGGTTTTTCAGCTTCATGCTGCTGCCCCCGACGCTTGCCTTATACGGAGTGTTACCATCAGCATTTACAAATCTACAATGTACACTGCCCTTGCTGCGGCTTCATGTGTGTGTGTGTGTGTCGAAATGGCAAACCAATATGCTACTTCGCCCTACGCGTAACAGTGTCAGCTTGTTTGCAGAGTGTTTGGTTGGCTATCGGCCAGGAGCACTTGACCAACAAAATCAGTTGACAAGCTTGGCTCGCACTTTGGTATCAGGACATCACACAGAAATGAGGCAATGAGGACCAACTAACCGACCTATCGATGCTAGCTTCTCCCCTCCTGCTGCCGACCGCTCGCTAGTGTTCTCTTGTCCCTCCTTATCTCTAACAGGGACTACCTATCGCTCTATCTCACATATCCAGGTACCTGCAGAGGTACAGGAACTGATCAGTGACGATCCAAGACCGGACTCGAGCACGCCCAGCTAGGCGAGGACCTGACTCGTATTCCAGCCGCCTCGTAGCCTTGTATAGTTGCCATGGCCAATTTAATTCAGAGTGTCCATTGCCTGCGTCAATTCCAACAATTGAGCCCGTGCATGTGTCGGCAAGCTGGCAACGGGCGCACGCCTAGAACTAGCGATATCCGCCACAGTACCTCCCAACATTCCTGGTACCTGGCAATTCAGGTAGGCCCAGGCCTCGGTCTTGGGGTCAAGGTAGGTAGGGGAAGACGCTAAAAGCCAACGGTGTGTGTAGGATAGATTCTCCAACTGTTGGACCCGACACTAACAGTCCCAGCGGGGCGGAGTCCTGTAGGAGGGCCAGATAGAGGTCAGGTACGTACTACAGTGGCAGCGAGTAAGCAAGCACATGTTCCGCCAGCATCCCAGCCGCCATCCATGCCCGTAATGCGTAAGTAGTGTAGGCAGGTACGTAGGTGCTCTTGAGTGTGCGTGCAAAAGCACTTTCCAATCTGGCTTGCTCTCTGCTGCTGTACGGCGGGAACGTGCTGCCACCACCCCTCCGTCTCTCTGTGCTTGCTATGCCCGTTCTGCCCACCATCCACCGTTCCTTCCAATCTCTCGTCGTCCCTTCCTTGTACACCCTATCGTATCTTATTAGTTCCAACCTGCCTTTTTTTGCTCGTCCGTTTTTCTTTTACATCTTTGTTCTTTTCCCTCAAGTCCCGGGACCTTTGAGGAACATCACCCGACCCAATTTCATCAAAAGTGCGGCACCGCTCGGCTCTGACCTCATAGCCCAATTTTTTCCTGGTCTTTGCACACGAGCACTTGGCCAAGTTGGTCCCTCCACATCTGTCTGTGCTCAAGGTCCGCCACTGCTTGTGCTGGGTTCTTCGCAAGTCGCCAACCTGCATCACCAATTCGACGTCCTTTCCCATGCCTCACAGAACCGTAGACCTCCCCAGATCGCCTGAGCTTCCCCATGCAGTTGTGAGGACAGCGCTCAGCCATTCGACGACAAGTTTGTTGCGGCGGCGCACACGGCCGAGGGCCTTGACCAGGGACTATTCCGACGACACCTCGAATTGCGACTCGCCCTTCACCTCATAGCCTTCTCCTCGCTCGTCGCACCCTCTGCGGAGGCCGACGGGCGCGGACTCAAGTCGTCCTTGACCATGTCGCTATACTCCGAACCCCCTCTCTGCGCGAGTTCAAGTACGACAAGCCCACTTTGCTCGTGTGCTGGTGGGCAACCGCACTATGTACTTGCACCATATTCTTCCGCGTCACCGGCCGCTTCATCAGGACGGAGAGGTTATTCAAGTCGGATCGGATATCGGCGCTCGCCCTCGTACCGTTGTATTTGCGCATGGCCTGCGTACACTACATTCTTCTTTATGGGACCAACAATTCGGATTTTGATGGGGTTCATCTGAGTGAGGAAGAAATCAATCGCAAACAGGTCGCCAGTGGTTTGGTGCTCCTTAGCCGCATCAGCTACGCTGCAACGTATGTGGCTTGCCCGTTTTTGCTTTTACCCGCTGAACCGTTGGCTGGAGAAGGTTTCACTTTGCAGTGGAGATTGTGCCTTTCTTTGGACAAATTGTGTCTGGTCACTTTGACTTTTGGAGAATTGGAGCTAACCAATGGACCCATTGCTTTTCTAGGCTCTGGATTCTGAAATACACCACCCTTGAATTTTTCCGGCGATTGACAGATGTCACTTGGGAACGATCCTATGAGAGAACGCTGATTTTGATCCGCTGGGCTTTGATAGTGACCTTCGGCGCAGTTTGTATCAGCACTCTCGCTGAGTGCCAGCCTTTTAGTCACTACTGGCAGGTCATGCCCAACCCTGGAGGTCAATGTCGGCAAGCATACGCCCAGCTGTTGACCATGGCTGTCTGCAACATTTTGACCGACCTTCTCATCGTGTTCTTCCCGATTCCCATCATCCTTCGCAGTCATATGAAAGTAAAGCGCAAGATTCAGCTCTGTCTGCTCTTCTCACTCAGCTTGTCTGTGGTTGGGGTTACCTTGTACCGTGTACCCCACATCATAGCAGAGGATGGCCGCCAGCAATATCGTTCACTTCTTGCATCTGTCGAGCTAATCTTTGCCACCGGGTCCGCAAACGCCCTTGTCCTTGGCTCCTTTGTCCGTGATCGTGGCGCGAAGAAGAAGAAGTACCGCCGTGACTCCGCCGCCGACTCGTTCGATCGTGTCAGCAATCATCGGCGGCCAACACTTCACCGTCATTGGGGCAGTGACGAGGATTTGGTTCGTGATGTGGGCATGGGTGTGGATCCCGAGCTCCAGGAACGCCCGCAGAGTTCCGGTACCAATCCAATGCCAATTGCGAAAAATATTTCCGACGATCTATTGCGCTGGGAGTTCCCACAGCACAATCAGAGCCAGGAGGGGCGAAGTGATGAATTCATCTTCTCACAGGACCCAATTGGTAAAATTGATTCCAATATCCCGCAGAGGAGGGTCTCCTTTTTTGATGTAGGGGGACTGTTGAGCGAAGAAGGTGAAACAAGCTCCGCACGCAAGGCCAGTGTTGATCACAAGCAACCAAGTCCATCTCTCACTGCTGGTTCAAATGGCTTCCGCAGAGGGTCTAGCACGTTGTTGCAAGACCTCGGTGGCCTCCTCAGCCCTCTGCATACATCTTCTCGGTTCAGAGGAAAGGACCTCGAGCTCCAGCCGATTCCTCAATCTCAAGATGAGCAAACCTACACTCCTCACGGGAAACCAAGCCCGATTCTAAAAGACCCTGGCGGCTTGCTCCGCTCATAATCTTTGATCTTCCCCTCTATCAGGGGAACATGATCTACATTTCGATACTTTCGTCATCACACTCTATGATTTTCCCATAACGACGCTATTCTATGACATCCGATACGATGACGATGAGTATAAAACTGACATGACGGAGTCATGTTCCTTTTCGATTTCTATCTATTTATATCCATGTAAATCACTTACGATCTTGCTTGGCGTTCTAAACACCCATGGTTTTTTTTTCCAAGGCGTCTGTTGCTTTCTATACACTTGTATTGACATTTCTATTTAAACTTGAGCGAATCTGGTTCGACGGCTAGGAGCACAGGGTTAAACATTGGTTTTGATGCTCGTTTTCACGAGCTTTTTGGCAATCTAGGGAGAGGTATCGGGGTGGATTTCGGGATACAGCTACGATGATGTGTTTATTATACCCCAACAGCAGGATGCTTTGCGATGTGCCTTTTATTTCCCTAGGCATAGGTTTTGGTTTGGGCTCATTTGGAGCTACTGGTGATGACTTGGTTGGTGGTAGTTCAAAAGTAAATTAAACTTTAATAGCACCATGCTGCAAAGATTTCAGAACATCATATCGTGCCTCTTGTGTGACAAATATGGCCTGCTTCAAAGACTGGGTAGAAAGAAGGATCAACCTGGTGGCTCATTTAATCTCAGTCTAACAAATGTTAACATCAAAAAAATCTTGGGCTATACACCAAATCAGCAACTTCAAGAAAGGCCCAGCCATGTGGTCAGCGAAGATGATAATGCTCTTTGTATTGTAGTTTTGACTATTTGTGTTCTTTCATTGCGCGTCCGTTAATGAAAACGCCCAACAACGCCAGATTTTCGATCCTCGAAAATATTAATCCAAATTCGACGCCCGACTAGGCGCCCAGTGATAATTGACCAGGTTTCCTCCGCATGCTCCTCGACTTACGACTCCTCGACTTCCCCGGGGACTCTTGGCCCCTTAGCCCTATTCCTTTTGCCTCACGCATTTCACAGAAACGCCAACCTCATAATATCGCCCTCCTCGCTGCTCCCCTTCCTTGTTAGACACAGAGTCTATAACTGGCATATCGGCCGGCCGTCTCACTGGTCCGGATGATCTTGACGACCTGCCCACGCTTCAGGCCCAGGTAGCGGGCCACGGGGTCCTTCTGTAGGATACGGGGCAGCTGCGTCTCCTTGAGGCGGTAGCGCTTGAGGAGGGCTGTCTTCTCCTCGCGCGACAGCAGGACGTGGCGGGGCACGAGCTCGTGGTGGGTGATGTTGACCAGCAGGTCCTCCTCGAGGAAGCACTCGATCTTGGCCAGGTTCTCGACGGAGGCGAGGGACTTGCGTGCCGCGGGGGACAGGGCGCCGTGGGTGATCATGATTCCCGTCTTGTACTGGTTGGTGATGATGTACTTGGCGAAGTTGCGGATCTGACCGACGCCGAAGGACGTGTCGCTGAGGAACTCGACCCAGACGGGGCCGCAGTCGGGGGTGGGATCGGGGTCGGAGTCGGTCTTTGGGGGGTGTTTTTTCTGAGCATGGCGTCGCTGGGGCGAGCAGAGAACTGGAGCTTGCCGCGACTGACGCGAGAGAACAAAGGTTAGCCCGCAAGCTCTCCCACGGAAAGACAAATGGCGGGAGGTGGGAGGTGGGAAAGAGGACTCACTTTACGGAACCATCTGGGTTGCAGTAGTCGGAACGGAAACGGTCCAGTGAGATCTTGATTTCATCCTCTGCCAACTCGTACTCCTGCTGTCGCATTAGCACCCGCTCTCTCAAATCGCAACAACGCGAACCCAACATATCAGTCGCATCAGAGGCTCAGATCCAATGCAACTCGATTGAGAAAAGCGTCGCCTGTGGAGCGCTGGGGGAGAGACTCACCCGATCCGCGATCATTTCGTGTGCCGTCCTCCATGCTCGCCAGAGTCTGACAACCTCCTTGGACCTAGCGTCGTTTCCCTCATCCATGGTTGCGAAAGGAAAAGAAAGATTAAATAGCCGATTACTCTATAACTCCGTCTTGAAAGAAAAATCAGCGCACCACTGGCAAATATGTCGGTGGCTATTTGCGTTGCTGGTCGTCACTGGGCGTTCGTTGGATGCTAGTCAAAAAAATTATGAGATCAACCGAATGGAGCCTTTCGCATAATCGCGGCAGCTGCAGGTTAGGCTGGAAGAGAGCAAAATTATGGTCATGTGATACGGTGAGGACTTGAACAAAGCGGCCCCACAGAAGTCGGAGTTCGGAGGCTCTGCCTTCACCTTGGTTGCTTCCTGGCAGATGCTGAGACGCTATTACCTGCTGAGCTCTCAAGCAGGAAGGCACAAAGGCCAAGGGACCCCACCAGGCCCCATTTAGGACAATGGCTAGATAGCCTATGGATGGACGTTTCTTTAGCATTCCAGGCCCTAAGCCCCCTTGAAAGACCCCTTGGACAACGGTGAAGTGGCACTAAGAATCACCAGAATTCCTGGCGCACAGATCCCATCCACAGCGTGGCAGAGCGACATCCAGCAGTGGAAATTCCTAATACTGAGTGCTGTAGGTATTATCAGAGGACACGGGGCGACAAGATCCAACATTCAGGGACGATCTTTTTTTTTCCCTTCCAGGGCAGAATCACCTCGAAGACGCGCCACCACTCTCCCTTCCTAACCCTTGCTCTCTTCTCCCATTCTCAGGGCCTGCTAGAAGAGTCTTTGGTTTCTTTTTCTTCCATTCTCTCCCACCAATCTCTCCCATCACCCGCCCAACTTTCGCAATGGCTGAGACTGCCCCTGCCACCGCCCCTGCGGCGGAGAAGACCGCTCGTCCCACCCGTCCTGATGAGAATGAGTATCAGAAGAAGCTTGTTGAGGCCGAAAAGGCGCACAAGGTTGCTATGGATCGCCTGGTACGACCCTCTCGACGTCTCAATGGCCTCTCATCTCGCCATGCTTGCCCGCGCTAGAAGAAGAAGATGTAGTTCACTGACATGCGTGCCCCTTCAAGAACGCCATCAAGGCCAAGATCGATATTGCCAGCCCCAACAAGAACAAGGACCAGCAAAGCCCGACCCAGAAGCGGCGACAGGAGCTCATTGCCCAGGCAAACGAGATCCGTCAGAAGCAGGCCGGTGGTAAGAACGCCCGTACTAGCAAGCTCGACCAGATCAAGCGCCTCGATGAGCAGGTCCGAAGCCGCATCAACGAGCAAAAGACGGCCAAGGCCAAGGTTCCCTTCAAGTCCCTCGAGGAGGTCGACCGCCAGATTGCCACCCTCGAGAAGCAGGTCAACTCGGGCACCATGAAGCTCGTTGACGAGAAGAAGGCCCTCACCGATATCTCCAGCCTGCGCAAGACCCGCAAGAACTTTGGTCAATTCGACGACTCGCAGCGCCAGATTGACGAACTCCGTGCCAAGATCAAGGAGATCAAGGACAGTATGGAGGACCCCGAGCAGAAGGCCCTCTCCGAGCAGTACAACAAGATTCAGGCCGAGCTTGACACCATCAAGGCCGAGCAGGACGAGGCGTACAAGAACATCTCCAGCCTCCGTGACGAGCGCACCAAGCTCCATGCCGAGCAGCAGGAGACCTTCACCGCCATTCGCAAGCTCAAGGACGACTACTTCGGCCAGAAGAAGGCATTCCAGGCTTTCGAGCGTGAGCTCCGCGAGAAGCAGCGAGAGAAGAGAAAGGCCGAGAACGACCGTTACCACCAGGAGCGCAAGAAGGCCGAGGCCGAGCGAGTTCTCGCTGAGGCTAGCGACCCTGCTTACCTCGAGGAGATCCGTCGCGCCAACAGCTTGCTGCTGTTCCTCGACCCCAACCACAAGGTCGAGAAGGGCCCTCTTGTGGCCGATTCCGGCCTGGGCGCTCAGACCCAGCGTACTGTCGACGATGCCGGCCTGAAGGGAACCAAGCTTCTGCGTAAGGAGGACCGTGAGGACGAGTATCTGCCCTCCACCAAGAAGGGCAAGAAGGGCAAGAAGGGCGGTGCCAACGCAGCCTCCACCAAGGCTTTCAACTGCCCCCCTTCTGTTGTTGAGGACTGTGCCTTCATTGGCGTTGAGCCCCCCATGAGCAGCGAGGACGTCCCTACTGTCATTGAGAAGGTCCGGGCCAAGCTGGACCACTGGAAGGGTGACCAGCAGGCTGAGACCCAGCGCGTAGGTTGCATCTTTTCACGGCTCTGAAAATGGACGAAACTAACCGAATTGTCTCATAGAACATCGACAAGGCAAAGGCGAAGATTGAAGAGCTTGAGAAGGCCGAGGCCAACGGTACTAACGGCGTCGAGGAAGCCACCTCCGAGCTCAAGGAGACTTCCATCGCCGACAAGCAGGAGTCATAATTGCCACGCGATTGGCACCTTCTTGAAATAATAGGAACCCATTCAGGCATAAGGCGTAATCTCAAAAACCTCTCTCTCCTCCAAAAACCTGTCTCTCCCCCTCTCCATCCGACCAAAAAGTCCAACTGTCCTTATTTTTTTTTAAACCCACCTTTACATAGCATCCTGCCAGCAAGGAATGAATGATATCTGCCAAAAAAAAGTCTCCGACTTCCGCCTCCTATTTTCCTCTCTTTATTTCCTTTTCTTTCCTATTCTACGTCGGGATATGGTGAAATTTTGTTTGATATACAAAGCCGAAGCCATGGAAGATCTGGGATGTGGGATATACAATGATGGGAGGGGGAAATGTTCTGAATCATGGCCCAAACGGCCGTGATGAGGGGTCTTGAGCAACGTCATTGTGGTGTTGTTTTATCCCGATGTATTTATTGAGCGCTCTCTGGGAACGATAGGAATAATCAAAAATCAAACGAATGAGCAGAACTTCCAATGACGCAGCATCTGATCACCCCCTTTTATTCACATTCTGAAGTTCGCGCATGAGGGCAAGCATTGTAACGTGTTTTTTCTCATTTATTTTTTTTTGTTGATTTGTAGCCATCAAAGTGGCTCCCCTAGCTGCTTCTCCTCCTGTCCGGCGACAGTGTGTTCTTGGTCTCTGAGCAAGGCCCAGTAAGCTAAATGTGTGGAAAATCGCAGACCATACTAAACTGTATAAATCAATGATTTTTTATCAACAAATATGTCACTCCCATACTCCAAACGATATGTCCTGTCGTTCGCATCTAATCCAGTACAACTTGGTCGTGTCGAAACGTATAAGTAACAGCTTGTTGGTTGCTGCAGTCAATTTAAAACAAGTTAAAACATAAGGAGATTCGTAGCTCGAATTGGTGGCTCGCCATACAATTCCCGAATATGCCGCGCCATGCCGTTATTACTATCGTGCCGAGTCGTAGATATCGTGAAAATCGTCAAGTCTTCAAAAGCCGTCCTCTCCTGGGGACAGCGGAGCGATCAAGGTCCACTATCCCTAAAGTTTGCCCAAGAATGTTCGGGTTCAGTATGCTGGGTAATACGGTGCGGTTGTCGGCGGAGCTCCAAATCGCATACCAGTAGAGCGTCTGTTTCCAGGTCCGGGGGTATGACGATCGTGTCGGCCAACACCAGGGGGAGGAGGGGTCCGCGATGGGAGGTGGGCGGCGTCCAGGCCATTCATGCCACCCATACCGCCCATGGCGCCCATCCCGTTCATAGCACCCATCCGACCGTTCATGCCGTTCATGGCACCCATGCCATTCATAGCGCCATTCATGCCGTAGTGCATTGGAGTTACAGCTTGGCTGTTTTCATAAAACCCACTCCCAGGTCCTCCCCCACCTCCGCCTCCTCCTCTGCCTCCCCTGCCTCCAACAGGACCTCCTGGTGCGCCGCCGCCCGTACCTGGTGGGGGACCGACTCGACGTTGAGGCGGTTTCCTCTGAGGGCTCGCCTTGAAAGGGGGGTCTGATACAACAGGATCGTCATTCGAGGGTAAGCTCAGTTCTACCAGATTGAAGAAATACTCGAGGACCTCGGGGTAGAGCTCCACGCTAGCCTTCCAGTCCTCATCGATGCCTTCTTTCAGGGTGCGCTGGGCATCAGCGAGATGCTGAGGGTGAGGGGGCGCATTGTAATAATGATAAGCATGGTTGGTCAGTTGATCCAGGTGCTCTGAGTGCTGGGTCTTCCTTTGATCAGATAGCATACGGAAGTAATCTAGGATATGATCTTGCGCATGGCTTCTAACCCATTGTCTATATCATCACATGTCAGTGTGCGGTCCAACAAACCGATGAGGAGCGGGTTCATTGGACATACCGTATTTGAAAGTACATATCCTTCATGACCTTGTCTTCTGCCTGCTTCATGGCAACATCGAGGCCCTTTGCTTCGCATTCACAAGCCATCTCGGCAGGCGCTCCGCAGATAGCACAGTCCGGATCCATTTTGATGATGTTCCGGCGGTGTTTTGGTTTTGGTTCTCTAAAATACATCTTAGCGGGAGGCCGAGGAACCGAGGCGATAGCTTGAGTTATGGTGAGGGGCAATGGCGGGCTACTGGACCAGCAGGGAATACACGACAAGATGTAGGTCGATACATAGAGGAGGGCACTCTGAGTGAAGGACTGACTACACCCGGAGCAGGATATACATGAATCACGAAGGACGTCCCTTGGGGCCCATACATGGGTACATTGGGAGATGGGAAGAGGTTTGGGATCTGGGAGGAGCCCGAAAGCTGGAGTGGGCTAAGGGCGAGGGAGGGAGGAAGGGGAGGTGGAAGTGCAGTCAATGCTGGCTGGCACGCAACTGACCTAAAGTATCAATCCAGGGTGGTGGTGGCAGCAGCTCCGGGCGTGGGGAGACCGACGGCGCGCTGAGCGGTAAGGATCCAGGGGCGGAGTCGGTTCAATCGCAAAGGGGGGGGGGTGGAGGAGGAGGAAGCGGCGGCTGTACCTAGGGAACAGTCCGGGCTGGACGGCGTCTGTGCTGCAAGCCAACCCAAGAAGTTGCGTCACGAGCCAGAAACGAAGGCAGAAGGGCGAGACGGTTCGACAAACGCACGATCTCGAAGTTTCGGCTCAGCAGGGTAACATGGGGACTGGATGTAGGTCTGTTGTGTGGAGAACGGCCGAATGAGGAGAGTCAATAGGACACACCCTTGATGTCGTGGCTCGAATGCGGGACTGGCAAAACGTATGCAAGCTAGCCCAACGAACTAGCAGCCCAACCAATCGAAGTCGGCTGAGAATGCTATGCGAGTGGGATGCTATAGTCTCCTAAGGTCGGATCGAGCAAGATTGGCGATGGTCTGCGTGAGGAGGTGGTGTCACCGGAGCAGTTTGGGTTCCGCAATCGTGTGATTTGGTCCGCCGGCCTGTAACGATGCAGTATATCAACAATAATAAGAACCAGACCGTGCCCGAGTCAATTGACGGCCAGCTGCTCTCCTGCTGCTGTCCAGGATGTGCCGGGAGACTTTTCTGGCTCAGAGCGAGAAGGCGGGAGAGGAAGGCAGGAGCAACGAAAGACGGAGAAGGGGGCCAATGAGGCGGAAAGCAGTGATGGATCTGATTGGTGCCAGCGAGGTGCAGCTCAGCAATGAATGGATGGCAGCTAAATAAGCAGTCGTTGTCCGATGTCCCGCAGACCAACTTCTTCCGACAGAGGAACCACGATACGCGCAGTAGCAGAACACGGGGCAGCTTGGCTGGAGAGTGAGGTAAACGTGCAGCCCGAGGGAGAAAGTGGCCGCACGGGAGAAGTCACTTCAGTCGAGAGTGGACTGACTAACTGGAGGCGGGACCAGCTTCAACGGGCAGTTCACCGCATTTTGCCTCCTCGACACTGCAGCAACAGCGCCATTAGCAGGTACCGACAAGGACGTAGTGCGACATGCACGCGACGGTCGAATCACAGCAGCGGGCCGGTTCCATCGCCGCTGCTTATGGGCAGCCCGCCGAGTCTGTTTATCCCCCAGCAGGATTATGCGTTTGCACTTGGCAGCCGGTGAGCCGCAGTGTTCGATGCGGATGATGGTTAGGCTGCTGCTGTACTGATGCCCTTTGAGGGGTTCGGGCTCGCTTGGCGTGGGGATCATAATGCACGGTGATATTGTGTTTGTCAGCGATGGCCGACTACCTACCTACGTTTCATATAGCTCTTATGAATCTGCATAATACCAGCTTGAATGTTTGTACAGATTAATCGTAGGTAATACTGCAGGTAGCTGTAGTAGTTAGGCGTCGGTATATCGGTATTGACACCCCAATGCCGTGTGACCTCGCTGGATTGGCCTATCTATTATCATCTTCATGGTTCTTGCTGTATGTTCGTGCGATGATTCACCAAGCGGGATGTTCTGAAAAGTCATCGGTGACGCTATCACGGCAGGACAGGTGTCCTATATAAATCGGTAAGTATAGTGGAAATCATATTAAGCCAATATTCACTACAAAGTACATTGTTACATCGAGACCTTCCTTCTTTGACAGCTGGAGGTGTAAGTCGTGGTTAAATGGCAGGCTGGTGGGATGGATTGCAGTTAAATCGCCGATGGCTTATCGATAACAAGTTTTTTCCAGTGAACCAGGCATAAACAACGTCCCCCAACCATGAATTGATTCACCACCGACAAGGACAACGTCTCTGCTCGCAGAGAAACAGAAGGGAAATGTCCCCCCGGTGCATAGCTCCGTCATTCACGCTGGCGCCGTTCCTGTATCCATCCCTTTATGCGCCCCGAGCAGGCCACTCCGCCCGCGTCATTGCGCGGGTGTCACTCCAGAAGCGATGCACATCAACCGTCAATAACCTCCCAGAGTCTCGCCTAAACCCCGCCCCGGAAGACTTCTCCTCGCCTAGTTTCGCCGACAAGACCGAGCTGACCCTATATGCCGGACGTGGTGGCAATGGCTGTGTGTCATTCCTGAGGGAGATGTTCCTCGCCGAGGGGCCCCCAATGGCGGCGACGGCGGGGCTGGCGGTAACATCTACATACAAGCTGCCTATGGCGAGACCTCTCTGCATAAGATCGCTCGCAAGCAGTTCGTTCGTGCGGGTCGCGGCAAGCACGGCCAGGGCAGCGCAAAAGGCGGCACCAAGGGTGACGATGTTGTCATTACCGTGCCGGTCGGGACGATTGTCCGCGAGATCGAGCGATCCGACCCAGCCGCTGAGGAGGCCATGAATATCAAGGCATACCAGGCCATCCAGAAAGAAAAAAGGAAGGAGATCAGACTGGCCGAGGAGGAGCGCAGGAGGAAGCAAAAACAAAAGGCCCTTGCCAAGGCTGAAGGGGAGGAGGTGGACGAGGCAGAGGAAGAGCTTGAGGAAGAGCCGCTGGGGAGATCATCTCGAGCCATTGAGATGGAAGAGGACGAGGATCCAGAACTAGACGATCCCACTCGTCATAAATGGCTGCTATATCCAGGCATGTCCAAAAACGACATGAAAGGGTCAACTTTTCCTCGACTACCCCGACGCACTAAAATGTATAATCAACCTCCTGCGCCTGTCCATCTCGACCTGTCAAGGCCAACCGTACAGCCCATATTGCTTGCCACTGGAGGTATCGGCGGATTAGGCAACCCCCACTTCACTTCCAAAGATCATCCTCGCCCGTTCTTCGCGACAAAGGGCGAGGATGCAGTTACAATGAAGATCGAGCTCGAACTCAAGCTTCTGGCCGATGTAGGCCTGGTCGGCCTGCCCAACGCCGGCAAGAGCACCTTGTTGCGATCGCTCACCAACAGTCGGACGAGAATTGGGAACTGGGCCTTCACCACCCTCCAGCCCAACATCGGCACCGTCGTCCTCGACAAATACTCTGGCCGCCCAGCCGTCTCAGCGTCCATGCGCCGCAACCCCGACGGCAGCCAGGACAGCGAGCGCCGGACTCGCTTCACCATCGCCGACATCCCGGGCCTTATCGAGGGCGCCCACCTTGACCGCGGCCTGGGCATCGCCTTCCTCCGCCACGTCGAGCGCGCCGCCGTCCTCGCCTTTGTCATCGACCTCGGCGCCGGCAACGCAGTCAAGGCGCTCGATGCCCTGTGGCGCGAGGTCGGACTGTATGCTCAGATGCGGGAAGAGGAAGAGCACGACCGCGAGGTCGAGTCCAAGATTGACTGGGACCTGACTTCGCCCGCCCAGGTGAATCTGCTCAATGCCGATGTCGCCGCCCTCGACGCCCCGCCGGCAGCTCTGGACATCACAGGCAAACCCTGGTTTGTCGTGGCCACCAAGGCAGACCTCCCCGAAACGCAGGCCAACTTCCGCGAACTGAAGGCGTACCTTGAGAGCATCACCCGAGGCGACGCCCCCCACCCCAGCAGCGTGGAGTCTTCCTGGACAAAGAACTGCACCGCCATCCCAGTGAGCGCCATCAACGGCCAGGGCGTGGACCGCATCACCCACTGGACAGTCGGCCTCCTAGATGAGTAATCTCACAAATAGTAGAATACCTGTATATTATGTAACAACACTCGCATGTCAAAAGATGCCAGTGGCTACTAGGACGTTTTTGTGGTTTCTCAGAGCCTACGTTTACGCATAGCCTATGTATTATAAGATCACAAATCTAAGAGCGAAGAGTAAAGGGACTCATACGATAGAACGTAACGGACGAACGAATAAGGTACATTATACTCTATAAATCATGACGCTTTTACAGCCAATTTTTAAAATTCCCTTGACTTGGAAGGCTACTCCATCCCCTCAGGTGTTGGCAAGTCTTCCACAGCGGCATTGTCATCACCAGCTGGTTTCTCCTCCCCGTTCTCGTTGGCAGCTCCTTCCGTCGCCTCGGTCTCTTCTACCTTGCCGTTGGCGTTTTCCTTATCCTTCTTATCCTGGTCCTTCTTCAAGCCGATGTTGATGAGAGGCGATGTGTCGTTGTAAACCCGCAGAAGCATAGCCGCCCGGTCTTCCTTGGGCAGCATGAGGTTCAAGGATTGGATGCTCTTCCAGAGCGGAAGGGCCATGCTCTCAGAGAAATCCGGATCGTCTCCTTCGGGCTCGATGCGCAAAACAGTGCAGCCCATACCGATATCTCTGACCCGCTCGCCAATCTCGTTGAAATTCTTCCACTGGTCATCGGCAATGCGAGGGAACATCTCGATAAGAAGCTTGTGGAATGTCTCCTTGCTAGTGAGATGCACGACGCGAGGCTCACCGACGTACCCCTGAACAATGGGCATTCCCTCGGCTTGAATGCGCCATCGGCAGACCTCAGCAGACGGTGCGTCCTGCTTCATGTACATGCGTACACCGCCGTGCACAAACTTAATGCCACGGCCCTCGTTCTCAGTAAGAATGTCTCGGATTCGTTGAGTAGTATAGTAAATTCCCTTGGCTGGCTCGCCCATCTCATTGCGAACCATATATCGGTCATCCGGGAATCGTGTTGATAGCTTGTAAAACTCCTTGATGTTCTGGATGACTGGGTGGGATGGGTCAAGGTACTTGAAAGGCTCCTCGGTCGGACCGTTCTTTTTTGGCTTGTTGTTTGTCTCGGTTTGCTGAACCACGGGGGTGGCAGCCTCGGAGGATTCACCACCCGCCTTGAACTTCTTGGCTGGCAATTCTTCGGCTTCAGATGCATTCAGGCTTCTCTTGCTGCCTGCTGCAGCAGCTTCATCAGACTCCGCAGGTTTTTGTGCCTGCTCAGCCTCAGCTGCGGGTTTTGACTCGTCATCCAGGACAACATCAGCTTGTCCCGAAGCCTTGCTCTGGTTGAGAGTTACAGTGTTCTTGTTTTCATTCTCAGGTCGAGCTTTGAAGTCGGTCTTCTTTTCCAAAACAGTGATGAAGAAACCGCCGGTGTCCTGCAAATGAGGGTAGACACGCATACAACGCTCGAGGGGCAGGTCGAAACCATCAGATCCTTCAGGAAGAGGGAACATGGTCTGGACAACCTTGCCGGGGACCACACCTTCGTTTTCCTCCTTTGCAAACTTTTCAACATCCTCCCACGAGTTCCACACTCTTGATGTCTTGTCAATAATCTTCCAAGACTTCATGCCAGGTCTTCGCTTGAGTTCGGGCAGCTCGTTGCTACAATCAAGAATCTCCACGTTCTCCTTTCCGCCACATCTGGCAATAGCAGCTGCAACCACTGCTTCGTTCTCAACGGGGTTCATGCTGCATGTTGAGTACACAACACGGCCGCCAACCTTGAGCATCTGCAGAGCTCTCACCAAGATTCGGACCTGGGTCAGGTGGAGACCCAAGCCACTTCCCGGCTGCCACTCCTTCCATAGGTTCACATTCTTCCTCAGAGTCCCGTCACCCGAGCAGGGAACATCAGCAAGGATTCGGTCGAACTTCAGGTAAACGTTCTTGCCGGCCTCGGAGGGTAGCTTGATCGAAGGGAACTGGACAGCATCGTGGTTCGTGACGATAAGGTTCGGGGAAGACAAACGCTTGAGCTGGTGCACAAGCATGTGGCCTCGCTTGTAATCTGAGTCGTTTGCAATCAGAAGGCCAGTCGCTCTGCCAGCATCCGAGGGGTCTGCTTCGAGATCAACGTCAATCTCGTCCTGTGTCTCCTTTCCAACCACCAGTCCGTCCTCTTCGGCGAATGTTCGCAGGACCTTCTTGACACGGGCCTCTTCTCCTTGGTGGATCATCTCGAGCAGCTGGGCTGCTTTACTTCCGGGAGCAGCGCACATGTCGAGCACCACATGGCCAGGACGAACGTCCATGAGCAGGGGAGGAATCATGCTGACTACCTCTTGTCTGCTGATGTTTCCGACGCTTGTCTCCGAGACGAGGAATTTTTGGAAAGCAGCGAAAGGTGGGAACTTGCGGATGACATTCTTCGGGGTCGTCATCCACCAAGCCAGCTCATCGGGGTACCATGGGACAGGTTGCGGGGGTTCGACGGGGCGGCCATCCTGGTGCTCGATCTTGACAATCTCGGGGATGTAGCGAGTCTGTAGATGTCTCTTGACAGAGAGCGCATGGCTGGCGACCGGTCAGCAACGGATGCGACAGAACCAGGATGAAGCGATCGAACCTACCCTTTGGAACCAGCAAATCGGAAACTGTTGGGGAGATCTCGTCGCAGTGCATCCCAAAATTCCTTCTTCTCCTCTTCTGGCAGCTGGAGAAGCGAGTCGTAGTAGTTCTGGAAGGCCTCATGCTCCTTGGCGATGGCAGGATAGTCTCTCCAGCCACCATTTGCATGAGATCCTCCACGGCCACCACCACCTCCGCGACGGCCTTTACCCTACACGATAATCCAATGGTTAGCTGCGTACTGTTCAATTGGGTGCGACTTTGATGAGCCGAGACGCTATGCATACCCTGAAGTTCTTCTTGCCCATTTTGTCGAACAATGATGCGATTGCAGTTTGGGAGGAAGGTCGCGACAGAAAATTTCCGGCTCAGAAAGTTTGGCTGGAATTTTTTGCCCCGCAGCTGCACGCTTGATGTTGCATGCGGGCGCTAGCAATCCACTGGTTGTAGCAGGTCTGGGGGTCGCTGCGGCTCACCTCATTGAGTAAGGTAGGTCCCATCCACTTCATTGTAACCTTCAAGGTGGTGGCTGAGGATAGGCGCTCCTGGTATTGAGCTGCCCCGAGGTTCTTATCCCCCTAAATCATCAACCTGTGCCACCGGTGCTTCGACTCTGGCCACTCAAAAGCGCCCACAAATTGCACAGAACCAAAGCTCTCATTCGGTCTCTCGGGATAAAATAAATGCTTTGTGAGAACTCAAAATTTGAGATCCGTCTGTCTATGCTAGTTGTAGTTCCTATGCTGTGTACAATATGATGCTGTACGACCAAAGCCCGATCACAGATTCTTCTTATCTCCTTTTGAAAGTCTTTTGTTCTAGCCTTTTTACGATTGACTTCAACATACCTAGGTGAGTATTAACCTACTTCAAGTACCCAACTGAAGGTTGTATTTCATACATACCGTACCTACCTACCTAAGGTAGATAAAAGTACCTACTTGAGAGTATACCTAGCATCTTCCCTCCAGTCCATTGGGCTTGCATACCCTATAGCAAGCGGCATGATATGTACTGGGTGGGAACAGCATTTGGACAGGCAGAAGTATATCCTCAACTTCATGGTACTTAACTCTCCATTTAGAAGAGCTGGTGGTTTCAGTTTATATTTGATGCCGCTCTTGAAGGAGAAGTTGCATGTCCGGAGTCGAGACACAATCGCAGCTAGTTCGTTCTGATGAATGGAAAGGATCAAGAACAACTTCAACCAGGTACTCTTCGAAAGATGGGCCTCCGAGGAGCATACCAGTAGTGGGTTTAGTAACGATAGATGAATAACCCATATCGAGTATATTTTTGCGCTCCATGAAGCCGTCAAACGGCCAGCGTAGGAAATAATATGCTTTGAACTGTCCCAACGAAACTTGCCATCACCCAACCATCCGCAGAAGAATGGATAGTAGGCACAAAAAGGATAGACATATGTGTAACCACGGCCCATTCACGCAAATCTATTCGTGATGCTATCGCCACCAGAGCTCTTCCTCCGAATCGGTGCAGCTTGCTGTCCATTATGCCAGATACCGGAAGCTGTATTTCTACATGGCTGTCTTCATTATTCTCTGATTGACTCCTGGAGGCTTCCCTCATGGAGAGGTACCTAGGTACGCAAGCAAATGGAGGAGGATATAGGGTAGGTGTACTTGAATGCGACTGCCTGCTGCCTGATGAAAATGGGAGCTTCCCATTGGTCCAAAAATGGAGCTTTTGGCTGAGGCTGCTGCCTACAAGCTCCGACCAATGAAAAAAATCGGCAGCTGCGAGTTGAGACCCACCACCGCACAATCAGTAAGTGGGCCTCAGGCAGAGATTTGTCTTTAAAAAGAGACGGAGCTCCCAGACTTTTCGACTTTTTCTTCTTTTCTTCTTCATACTTACCTTGTTTCGAATTCCCCAGCTCATGAATTGGGGGGTTCAGTACGGATGGCCTGCATTGCACAGCGCGGTGTTGTCCTTGCTCCATTGTCCTTCGGGGCCATGGGAGGCGTAATTTTTGATTTTGTCCTTGTTTTCATTGTGTTCACAGCTTGATGCTGGGTCATGAAGAAGACGCGTTGACTGCTTGACTGTTCGTGTTCTGCCGCGGAGGACCTTACTCGCAACTAGAACGTCCGTTTTTGATCGATCTGCCTGCAGGAAGTTGCGCAAGATGCGTCGCGTGAGCCCAGACTCGATGTGTTCATGTCTCGTGTACCTTGACTCACGAATCGACATGGAACACAGCCAACTCCTCTTGCCATGGTCTACCTATAATAGGTAGGCCCAGTCTCCAACGTTAATGATGGACATTTTAACTGGTTGCTACGCGAGATGAAAGAGGGAGTGCCTGAGCTGACTCAAATTATAACCACTCGTCCCATTCTCACCGTCTCTGCCTGCCGTGTCCGTTCGCACTCTACGTTCGTATTCATTTGTAGACAAAGTTCCGCGCTGCCGACTTTGGTACATGGCAGCCTCATTGATGATGGAGTCTCTCGCTCCGCATCCTCCCTCCGTCCCCTCTTGGCGAAGTAATACATAAGGGCAGGTAGACAGAGTCATATCGTGAGGTCAGGCTGCGGACGCGACTTTATCCCGCACAATTTTTTCCTCCCACGCCAATGATGATGATCTAAAAATCTAGCGCTGCGTGATGTGAGCCTTCTGTGAATCGGAGGTGGCATCAAGTTTTTTCCGCCATGGGAAATTTAGATTAACGCATCAATGGTCTTCTGCTTCCTCCGATTCACATGATCTTACATCACATAGTGGTAGATGGATGGATGTATTATGTATAGTAAAGATAATAGATGGATGTATATTTGGGCCTGAAGACTATGTACGGGGACTTCTAAGGAAACCGACTACTCCACTGCAATATCCAACCAAATCATCCAGTCGCTTACATTCCTGCTCTTGATATGACCTCCATTCCTGCAAGGCTGATAGCAAGGACTCACTGCCCATGACTAGGTCGGAATGCAGTCGGAGAAACACGGTCATCCAGACTTGATTAAGCTCGTAATCACGCCGAATCTGCAGCCTGGCTGTCAGGGCGCGGATGAAATGCAAGAGCTCGTTGGAGGCATCGTCCCCATTTCCTACGGACAACGACCGAAGCTCAAGATCGGCACTTGACGGTGAAAGGGACTTTAGGTGTTCAATGAAATCATCATCTAAAACGATCATTAGCAAATGGCCACCATCGTAGGGGGTATCCGAAGAGCGAAAATAGGTAGACACTTACAATTTCCGGCTGCGGCCCCAGCTCGCAGCTTTGTCGTAAAGAGCTCCTCAAAGCGTTCTTTGTCAAGTTTGGTTATACGAGACTTGGAAAGGTCCTCGTTCTTGTCTTGGGCATTGGCATCGCTCGCGCCAGAGGTCAGGAAAAAGGGTGCCTTTTCTGGCAGCTTGGGTGCTTCCTTTGGCTTGTTTCGTGCCTTGATAAGATCTAGATGGAGAAGAGTTTGCCATCTTGCTTTGGGTACCAAACTCAGTGTAGTCAGTTCTGAGCTGAGCTGCTCAATGGTGGGCGCCAAAACCGCATTATCTCCGTCCGTCTCCTCTTCTTCGAAGGCGCCAGCCAAAAGACCGCCGTTGCCAGACCCAGAAGCAGTAGGCATTTCTGTCTGACCAACTTCGTTCTCAGATATCTGTCTTGTGGGCACGTGCTTGAATAAGGACTTGTTGGTCCAAATTGTAACACCTAGCTGACCCTCGATTGTTGCGGCCAAATACTCTCCAGATGTAGACATAGAGAGTGCCTTGCATGGTCTCTCAAGGCGAATCGCATCGATCAGGTGACTGGTAGGAAGATCCCACACGCGAACAACTCGGTCCTGGGACGCTGCAATGACCCAGCGGCCGTCGTGAGAGAAACAAAAGTCATTGATCGTATCTTGAGGACCCCAGAACTCACGAATGACCTTTTTTGTTTCCATGTCTACCACCTTGATAGACATGTTGCTACAAGAAAATGCCACCAGATTGCTGCCGGGGTGGTATCTGGCTGCAGTGGGAAAGCAGGTCAAGGTCCAGTCAATCTGTTCAACGAGATTACCCGTGAGAAAGTCCCAGAACTTGACCTTTCCGTCTTCCGAGCAGGATATGACCATTTTGTTCATTGAGTCAACAATGATACCCTTGACCGCTTTGGTGTGTTTGCCTGTACCGGCAGAGAACTTCTGAGGGCTTCCTTGAAGTCTTACCACATCATCGGCCTGCTTCATCTGCTGTATCCTCAATTGGCGGGCTTGCGCTGGCGTCAGCTTGGAAGGGAAACGTTGTCGATGAACACCAGACTGGAGGTTGTACATGTCGATGGCACCCGCTTCAGAACCCACTAATGCAAAGGTGCCGCAGGGGGAGATGGCAACGGTAGAAACATTGGTACTGTCGCTTGTTGGGAAGGCCCATCTACCTGCGCGCTTCCTGCCCCAGAACCAGGTTCTTGCGTGTGTATCGTTCTTGTGAGCGGTGACAACGCTTTCCCAGCCCGTCATGCCACTTATTTCAGCACTCTCGGCCTTCTTTTGGCTTAGATCCTTTTGCCAAATTGGTTGTTTCCCAGGAAGTGCACCTATACCTCCGTCTCGGTTAAGGGAGGAAGCGATGCAAGTGATTTGAGGAGCTTTGAGGTCCTCGAGCGTTGTTGTCGGTCCCTGAGCCAAAGCATTCGTGGCCAAGATGCCAATTTTCTTTGCCTTCTTCCTGATATTACCCTGACTGAGCTCCGAGCTCTGGCCATCGCGTCTCAAACTCCAGCCCCATAAGCTTCTGTCTTGACCTCCACTCAAGAGCCACTTGTTTCCAGCATCAGCGCCGTCGAAATCGCTGGGGAGGAACTGGAGACAGTTGATAGGGCCGGCGTGGCCACTTCGAGAATGAAGTATTCTAGGAATTGGCGAAAATGGTGTTGCATCGAAGATCCACGACTTGAGAGAGTTGTCTTGGCCGCTTGTCACGATTACAGGTTGACCTGATAGGAACTCGACCCGGCTGACGCCTCCACTGACAAACGGGCCGTCTGAGGCAGGGGGGTTATGTGCGCTTCGGAGAACTCCCATGACACGCCCGCCACCATTGAGATCCCAGAATGTAATATCTCCAGAGGAAGGGGTCGCTGTTGCCATGACACCATCCTTCCTCCCATCTTGGCCGGCTCCCATACCGTCGGTTCTGAAGGAGATGCTATTAACAGGGTGTTCAGAGCTACCTGCTTCAACTTGAAGTACGACTTTGTCTGTGAGAACATTGGTAATGATGAGTTGGCCGTGAGAGTAGGCGATTGCCATAAGAGACAAGGCGGGAGTCGGCTCGAGACAAGTGACAGCGCCTGAGTCAGGAGAGGGTGGTAGAATCGTATAAATGAGCTTCCCGGTGCTCAAATTCCAAATTTCTACCCACCCATCCTTGCGACCGACGAAAATCTTGTTGAGGAAGGTTGGCATGCTCATTACGCCGCCGGTGATCTCATTTCCACCACCCGGAGCGGTAACAGTATGAATAGTGGTGTAGTGCTCTAATGTAGCCGTCTTGAAAACTTCAATTCGGGTTGTAGCACAGGCGACAATCCAAGTTCCCAAGACAAGAATCTGTTGAATTGGCTGGGTGATGTCCGATGGTAGTTCCAACTCATCCACCTTCTTTCCTCGCTTGAACACCCAGATACCCTTCGGGGAATCGGTTCCTGGCGTTCCCCATGCTGCGAATACCTTTTCCTTCCAGGCGAAGGTTGCTGTGATGTCGGTCGGAGTTTGCGGTTGGCTGACAAAAACGAGGTTCAGGCCGCGGCGCAAGTCGTAGGTCTGTAGGGATCGTCCGACAGAAGTGGTGATCTGAAAGCTCGTCTTTCCGAGGGGCATGGATGTGAAGGGGACCTGGGTAGGAGACACGAGACCTACAGTCTTACCGCCGAATCAATGTTAGTTACGGAGGCAAACCTGCAATGATACAATTTGGAATGTTGGACGTACCCTGAAAGGTGCAAAGATTCGGGAAGAATCTGCGCCCCTGGCTGCCTTGCTGGAAGAAGTCACCTTCTGGCGCTTCACCAAGGGTCCTTCAACATTGGAATGCGGCATCTTGTCGGTCAAAGCAGCCGTATTCGTGTACATGTGAAGATGTTCCTGGCGGTTGAGGATCACCAAAGCTCTTTTCGGGCGCTGGGTGAATTTTCGGTCGTATCTCAATTGGCCGGCAACTTTTTTTTTGGGGTCCACTATCGTTATCAAGACTGATAACACGGAGCGTAGCGACCAAGCAGGGATTCTACTCCATGGGCCAATTACCAGTCACAACTGCTGCGTCACAGATCTCGACAGCCCCAACTCCATATTTTTATTTGATTCATGGCCGGTTGATTTGGCATGTGTCGCCCTTGTTCTCTCTTGTCTCCGCAATCAGACCGCTGCTTACTGGAGCATGGTGGAATGTGACTGTTGAAGCACAGGGTCCATTGAAGAAAATTCTCGAGAGCCATGTGATGGAGACTGTTTCGCTGTCTACCAGGTCAAGGCCGGGTTGGATGCCCCATTGGTGGCGGTCAATATGGAATGGGCACAGAGATGCGATTTGGAAACAGATGTAGCGGTGCTGAGCCAAGGTGTACCTACCCATCAATTGGGCGACATCGGATTGAAGCGCAGTCTTGAGAAGAGCACTTCTGCAGCAAGTAGCAATTAGAATAAGCGAATCGCCGTCGTATTATTGGCTCTCAATATGTACCGAGTAAGCCAGTCACAAACTCAACTTCAATCTCAATGTTGCGGCCGGTACTGCAGGTAGGCGCCGGTGACCACGTGCTCCTATCGTAGCACGCGAGCATCTGCTAGGCCATTTCCCTCCATTCTCAGTCTCTTAGGGAGGGTGTCACTGTAACCGTAAGTGTTATATGGCCCATTCGGTAAGAATGAAGGCCTCTTGGAGCCCGATCCCGTTGCTATCTCGTCGGAGATCTCTGCATTCTTGCTCCAGAAGGCTTTTCTTGGCACTGGCTGGGTGCCACACTGCGGCTCCAATTTGTCCACGTTCGTGCCTGGTGGCCGACACACCATGCCCAATAACCGTGCATGCATGCGTGGAACGAACACGCGCTGCTGTCGGTCTCCAGGCTTGACTAGTGTGGCGATGGCTCTGGAATTTGTTCTAGCCTCTGGCCTCTGGAGGCGTGTATCCAGAGCGCTTGGGCGGGCCTATCATGGACGATCCCAGACGCTGTCTTAGAGATGCATACGCTCTTATTGGGGCCACAAGCCCAGGGTTTTCTTTTCTTTTTCTCGGTTTGGGTCTCGAGGCCGTTTGCCGTTGATATTAAAGGCAACACACTACAGGCATCATCGCTTCCCCCAGGTCTATTCTTCAGGGGGAGGGTGTCCCTTCCATTTGCCATTGGATCCAGTTACTGTTAACCCACCTATCTGATCGCTAGCCAAAGTTAAAAGAGCTCCAGCTCTTCTGGTCCCTCAGTACTGACCATGCACCCGGCAGATTTTAGCACCACCTCCACCTCCACATCGTCCGCCACCCTCTCACCGAATATTAAACCGCCGCCCTCCTCTTTGTTTTCGCAACATCCTTCTGCTCCTGTTACTCCTGGTTCTGAATTTGCCGATCCCCATCGGTATCAAGGCGACGCTGACCGGTCTCGCTTACGCAGCGTGTCTCTGTGCTCCACCTCGAGTTCAATTGCTGAGAGAAAGAAACACTGTGCCGAGCCAGGCACATCTGAGGTCCATGCCGAGTTTCGCAAATTCTCCGCCTACCCGAATTACTCGCCGTGGTCGCTGAGGGGCATCCGCCAATCATTCCAGCACCGCCGTTGTATCTCGGGTGCCTCGAGCTCTTATCTCAGTGACGATTGTGTTCTGGAAAACCCTGCTTCTGATGCAATCGACGATTCGGACACCCCGCGATTGCGCCCCACCATAGACAACGAACATCCCTTCCGGTCGTATCTACTTCACCGATCTCCAACTCCCAGCTCGAGTCTTCTTAGCGCACAAGCCCGCCGCTTATCGAACATTTCTCTGCCCTCTCCACGAGGAGCTACAAAGCCTTGTACTACCGCCCACGGCTCTGAATCCGGCCTCCGTGTCCGCTCTGCATCGTTCCTAATGTCATCTGGCAAGGGCCTGGGGCTGCCCCAGTCGCAGTCCGAGGCGGGAGTTTCCAATGTCCTCGTGACGACATCGTCAAATTCTCAGCCAAGTCAGCCGTCTGGCAACCATAACCTTACCACCAGGGAGAACCATTCCCAGCCACTTGAACTGTTCCGGCGAAACCAGCGATCTGAAACCAACACCCATTCCAATATACGCACTCGACCTGGGCGATCTAGAAGTAGAGTTCAGCGACGGTTTAGCGGCAGTACTGCCAACAGCAGCCATAGCCCTGGAAGCGATCGAGGCCCTTCCCATAGGGAGAGGGAAGATGGTGAGTCTTTCTCGACGGCATTGGCTATTGGTACATGCTAATACTCAATAGTCAAACCAGCTCCATGGGGTGTCATCGGTATATGTGCATTGGACATCAAGGCCAGAAGCAAGCCTAGCCGAAACATTCTGAATAGGCTTATTGCCAACCGCGAATTTGACGTCATCGTTTTCGGTGACAAGGTGATTTTAGACGAAGGTGAGCCATCCCTTTTCAGACATCCCAAGAAAGGGAATTCAAAACCAAAGGTCTAGAATTGTGAGTGCTAATGACATGCGTTGAAGATGTGGAAAATTGGCCCATTTGGTAAGTGGTCCACCATCGCCAGACAAAGTTCTGCATGCTACCTCTCCCCACCCGCCTCGCCGTGGGCTGCGCAAAGTCAATTGGACTGACTAGGTCGCAGTGATTATCTTATTTCCTTTTATTCGGATGGCTTCCCTCTAGAGAAAGCAATTGCATACGTTAAAGCTAGAAAGCCGTTTTGCGTCAACGATGTTCTTTGCCAGAAGATTCTCTGGGACAGACGTCTCTGTCTTCAGCTCCTCGACAAGATACATGTACGCACACCCAGCCGTCTCGAGATAAGTCGAGACGGTGGTCCTACGTTTTTCACACCGGAGATTGCCAAGCATGTCAAAGATATATCTGGTGTGTCCATAGATGCCGTCATGCCTGAGAAGATCAGACCACCCCACCAAGTGGAGTTACTTGAGGACGGTGACGTCCTATGTGTTGACGGCAAAACACTTAGGAAGCCATTTGTTGAAAAGCCGACAAGTGGGGAAGACCACAATATCATTATTTACTTTCCTAAATCTGCAGGTGGTGGTGCTAGAAAGTTGTTCCGGAAGATTGGGAACAAAAGCTCAGACTATGTGGCCGACCTCAATACGCCTCGTGCTATCACTGAGCCTAATGGTAGTTATATTTACGAAAGCTTCATGCAAGTCGACAACGCAGAGGATATCAAAGCCTACACGGTAGGGCCAAATTTCTGCCATGCCGAGACGCGCAAGTCCCCTGTAGTGGATGGTGTGGTGAGGAGAAACCAGCATGGCAAGGAGCTGCGCTATGTTACGCCTCTCAGTCCTGAGGAGCGAGATATGGCCAGTAAAATCTCAACTGCTTTCGGCCAGCGTGTGTGTGGCTTTGACCTCTTGAGAGTGTCAGGGAAGAGTTATGTCATCGACGTCAACGGTTGGAGTTTCGTCAAGGACAACAATGAGTACTATGACCATTGTTCCAATATCTTGAAGGAGCTTTTCGTCAAAGAGAGGCTCCGGCGAGGAAGCGCGGCATCGGGGGCACCGTCTCCTGCTGCTTCAGAGTTCGAAACCCATCCCCGTAACTCAACCGCTACCGGGGAAAGGGATTTTCCCCCAGCATCGCTGCACGCCCCTGAAAGGTCGATCCCGGGAAGCTACCCCGAATCTCATGATAACGCCTCCGGGGGACCAAGTGGCACTACATCACCAAAGGCCGATGAAATACTCTCCTCCACCGTATCGAGTATCGATGCAGCCTCGATAAATCTCCCCCCACCTTCGGATGTCACTTCCCATGACGTTAGTCTTGGGTCACTGAGGACCCAAGCAGCACCAAGCCCTGGTCTGCCGCCGCCAAGCCAGACAAACGAGGAGAACGAGCCTCAGCCGCCCCTACCAAAGCATTCGTGGAAGCTGAAGGGAATTGTATCTGTTATTCGTCACGCTGATCGGACACCAAAACAGAAATTCAAGTTCACATTTCATACCGAACCCTTCATCGCTCTTCTCAGGGGCCATCAGGAAGAGGTTCTTCTTGTTGGCGAGGCAGCCCTGGCGAGTGTTCTGAACGCTGTCGAAATGGCGCTCGGTGAGGGTATTGAGGACATCGAAAAACTCAGGGGTCTTCGCAATGTACTTGTCAAGAAAGGGAGCTGGGCTGGGACTAAAGTTCAAATAAAACCTCTGTTTCGGAAGAAAAAGACGGAGAAGACGGAAAAGACGGAAGAAACCCCAGGTGTTGGAGAGTTGCCTGGCTTGAAGGAGGACGTCGAGTCCCCCTCGAAGCCAGAGGCTGGCCCTCCGGGTCCGGACTACTCCCCCAAAATCACCCCTAAGCGGCATGATTCTCTTTCGGGGGTAACGATGTCCAAATTTACGGCAGCCGAAGAACAACTGGTGCTTGATAAGCTTCAGCTGATAGTCAAATGGGGTGGAGAACCAACCCACTCCGCTCGCTATCAGTCTCAGGAGCTGGGAGAAAGCATGAGGAACGACCTGACGCTTTTGAACAGGGACATCCTTGATGAGGTGCATGTTTTTAGTAGCTCGGAGAGACGAGTCACAACCAGTGCTCAAATTTGGGCAGCGTCATTTTTGGGGAAGAAGGATATTCCCGAAGACTTCATCACGATCCGCAAGGATTTGTTAGATGATTCCAATGCCGCAAAGGACGAAACGGATAAGGTAAAGAAGAAGCTTAAAGGCCTTCTTAGGAAAGGAAACGAAAGACCTCCGGAGTTCGCCTGGCCCGATAACATGCCAGAGCCATCCGAAGTCCAGAGTCGAGTTGTCCAGCTTATGATCTTCCACCGGCGTGTGATGCAGTACAACTATGGGAAGCTCTTTGGCAGTGCGGCGAATTCACTGAGCTCCATATCTGGTCACTCTACCGATAAACTCAATGGCGAAGCCTCCAACTCGTCTATTGCATCGTCTCTGTCTCAGGCCAATGCTGTCAATGCCATCCAGTCTCGTTGGTGCTCCGGAGAAGATCCGGAACTATTCAGGGAACGATGGGAGAAGCTCTTCGCCGAGTTCTCTGACGGCGACAAGGTCGATCCTAGCAAGATTTCCGAATTGTACGATACGATGAAGTTCGATGCCTTGCACAACAGACAGTTCTTGGAATGGGTGTTCACTCCGCCAAAGCACATGCTGGAAGAGTACGGCTTGAAAGAGCATGGCTCGAAAGAACCAAAACTCAAGGATTCAGAGGAGAGCAAGGCGTCAGATGAGCAGAAGGCAGAAAAGGACAAAAGTCAAAGCAGCTCACAGTCTCCGGACGGATCTTCTGATAAATCAGAAGCCCCCAGCCGGTCTGCAACTGTAAGGAAGCTTTTCCGGCGACGATCTTTTCTCAACAATCTTAGGAACCTCAACGGAGAATCATCCCCCGAACAGTACTTCAAGCTCTACAAGGGGACAGACCAGGCGCTGGAGAAGCCCGACCCACGAAATGAGCCTCTACAGGAGCTATATCGGCTTGCCAAAATTCTGTTTGACTTCATCTGTCCACAAGAGTACGGAATTTCTGACACGGAGAAGCTCGAAATCGGGTTGTTGACATCGTTGCCTCTACTTAAAGAGATTGTCCAAGACCTCGAGGAGATGCAGGCCTCCAATTACGCAAAGTCTTTCTTTTACTTCACCAAAGAGTCTCATATCTACACTCTCCTAAACTGCATCATTGAAGGGGGAATCGAAACAAAGATCAAGCGAAGCACAATACCCGAGCTTGACTATCTCTCCCAGATCTCTTTTGAACTTTACGAGTCCGAGATGAAACAGCCAGAGAGCAACTCTCCTGATGAGCCTACATTTGCGTACAGTATTAGAATTACCATCAGCCCAGGTTGCCACGTTTTCGACCCATTGCACGTCCAGCTGGACAGCAGACACTGCATTGGAAGCACCCCGAGGAGGAGTCTCACCCCTCACGGTGATTGGCTTCAAGTTATCAAGACACTCCGAGCCAAGTTCAACCAGTATGTTTCTTCATCATTCCCGAAGCCCCACTTACCTCGTTGTACTAACGCGTCGTGCAGAGTTAAACTGCCGAAAACTTTCCTGGCGGTGAACCTGTCTGATGCATTTACCTTTGAGGACCAGGAGAGACAGACCAGCGATACCGACGTGCTTGAGATGAGAATGCCGTCTCCCAGACAGCCGGCCTCTGATCCTAAAGCTTCCGAGAATGCGGTTATCGACGAGCCAAACACAGACGTGCCCGTGGAGACGCTGGAGGCAGGCAGTGTCCTGTGAACGGAGGCATTGAGTCCGACACTCAGGCGGTGGTGATGTCAGTTACTGGCAATCAGGCCATATATGTCGCATCCAGAATGAGGGGAGGGGCGGCCTCTCTATACATCGTTCACCGCTGTATAGGTTTACGTTCCGAATCATCAGATGAAAAAGAAAATGAGCCGGGGGGATTGCAGTTCGTGGTGCCGAATTTTCTACGGGTCACGCTCACGCTCGTGTGCGGACCCCCCACTTGTCATTATGCCAACGATTATATGAGGCCCGGGTTTTCGGGCTAGGGTGGAGGAGATGAAGAGGAGATGCCGACATGGACAGGGACATGCTCTCGTGCTATTCTTACCGGTGTGGAGCTTCAATCGTAACATTCCCAGTTCCTGGGACCCAGGCCCACCCCGGTTTGGACATGTTGTGATATTGCATTTTGTAGGAGAGGAAAGACCAATTTCGTTTGGATGCTGCAAGTCAGGTCACACAGAGGACTGAGTTGCACTAGGGCCATCGGCTTAGACCGGGTAATAGATGGTGGCGTTTCTTCATATAGAATATATTTTTGGACGTATAGAGAATAAACCAGAATCACCAATCTCTTGTCGTTGTTGTATGGTTGGTGTCTTCCTGGTTTTACTTCTTTCAAACCTCGTGCCCCAGAGATCAAGGATGACGACACCATGGGGGCGAACTCAGCCTGCTAGTTTCTTCGCAGCTGATCCGAGGGAAGAGTGATGTGCAGAAGGAAAGCGGTGCATTAGATTGCATTCGCATGCTTGGCTCGTCCAATCCCTGCCATTTCTGCCTGTTTAGTCGTCAGCTCAGAAATCAGGGACACGGACGTGGAAGGAGGCTTTAGATTTTTACCCTCAGATCGAAGGCATACTGGCCCCCCTGGTGGAAGTGAACTGGGTTGATTCGTCAACCCTAGTAAAGACACGGGCTGCCGCCATGTGGTGTAGCCATATTACTCACATAACAAACCACCGCCCTTGCTCGGTCCCCCAGAAGTACTCGTCTTTTTCTCTTTTTCTGCCCCCCAACGGCCCCATAGATTGTGTAGACGGCCTCCAGGGCCCTTCCCTCCCCCCACGTGAAACGACCCATTCCGCTCACATGATGATGGGCGTCAGTACGATGATGTCGTAGTATTGAGTGATCTTATGCAGCACTGGCGCGGGTCTCGGAAGCTGAGCCTAGTGAAGCAAAGGAAGGGCGCTAGAAGGTGGTATCCTTCTCTTGACTAGACTAAAGAGCACTAGCATGGCCCCTGGAATCAGGAGGGAGACTTTTGAAGGCTGTGATGACCAGAATGACTCGGTTACCCTGACGTTGTGTATAAGAATAGTTGGCCTCGTTACAGAAGACCAGACGGACACGCATTAGTGCTGTGGGCCGGGCTAAGGCGAGGCTGTGACCCCGTATACTGCAATCGGGGCGCACTCCAACGGGCGCCAGAAGCTTTTGAGACATCCTCTAGACGACTCTTTGCCCTCCCCAAACGCAGTACGGTCGTCGCTGTTCAAGGGTCCATGTCATGCACATTTGGCGGTCTGGGAGTTTAAGCGCTTGAATCGTCGCACGCCTGGTGCTCTCGGTCACCACCCCGGAAGTTTTATTCCACTTGCCAAGAATTGCCGTTAATGGCATCGTGGGTCAATTTACCGAGACAGGGTATGGAGATGTATGCTCACCTTGGTAAAAGTTTACGACTAAACGCCGACCAGGAGCGCACTGGACCATGGCCAGAGCGAACATATACAGTGGCTGGGGATAGATTACGGCATAGTAGTATTATAAACTTGAGTTATAGGAGTGGCTGTTGAAGGGACCGCAACAGGGGGCTCACGCGAGGTATCCAGTGACGTGGTTTTGAACCCCTGAATGGGAGTGCCGAGTCTGTGTCGATCACCTATGCTAGCGAAGAGGACGCTATTGAGATCCGTTACCCAATCGAAACCGGCTGCGGGCATTACTGGCATATGATTTCGACCCTGAGGTCCGATGGAAACGAGAGCCGTTGACCGACATACCGGGCTTATGGCTCCCGAGGCTATATTCAATTTCCCACAGGTTGTGGAGTTGCCCCTCGGTACCTTGGTTCCCGCATATCCTTGTCTCCGCCGACTTGGCTGTACGTAGGCTTTCCATTGGTAGGTGCTTGGAAGAGAAACTGACACGCTGGCCTATTATCGTGACGAAAGGCATGCTACGGCATTGCTCATGATGCCGGCTGCGGTAGAGGTTGAGTGTACGAACAAAACCAGGGATAGGACGGTAATTCTCCGTAGGTGTCGTAAAAATTATCATGTCAGTAATTGGCCAGGATCAATGTCAGGCAAGAAAAGAGATCATTCTTGCATTGCGACACGGTAGGTTCTGCATTCGGAACGTACAGAACCCGCTAGGGGCCGCATCTGAGAACATCCTGGTCCTGGTGCGTTAACAGGGATGGCCCGTGAGAGATGGTTTGCAATGGCCAGTGGCGTTCTTTGTAAAAAGGGTCGCAAAGGTAAATGTAACCGACAATGGTGATACATTGGAAAGCAACTCCATATAATTGCGTGGAGCAAGCGGCCAAACAGTGGCCGTGCCCACACGAGGAAGCCAGCGAAGCACCGAGCGCTGTGGATATTCTATAATTGACGGCTTGGGTGCTGTTAGAAAGCACATGAGCACATGAGAGAGGAGGAGAGAGACGGGAGAAGTCTGGACTCGTTGTCAGCCAATGGCATGTGACAGTTGTCTGTCTCCACGCTGGGTTGATGGATGATAGGGCTAAGATTTCGAATGTTCATATGGCTGGAAATGTCGTGACATTGGCCTGATTTGTCCTGGGGGCGCGCCGGCACCGGCGGCATGTGCAGTCAATGCCAGAATTCGAGGCTGTCCGGCGTTATCAGGCTATCGTCGTCTGTCTTGAGTTTGAATACGCGTCACGGAGTCCTACCTTGACATCGGAGGACAGGGCGCCTGATCGACTGGTTCTTTATGCATGTCGGCCATGCGATGGCCACACCCACATGATTTTTTTTCGCTAATACAACGCCAGCTGCTTGCATGGCAGTTCCCAGGTTGGCGCCACATCTGATACCTGGCTCTGCATTGACACCCTCTGGTCTGTGGCTCCGCAGCGATCGGGATTGGCCAAGACACTTCCACGAGACAACAGAAGCATGCAGTGTCGGAAAGTGGAAAGTCAGACTTTCTGAACGTCGCATTGAGCCTGGGCAAGGGACCAGAGAGACTTTGCCATTCACAAATGAAATCTTGCATGCCAAACAAAAAAGAGCATGGGCAAAAAAGGCCTCGCACCAGACCATGCCGAGCTGAGGCTTAGTATGGATTGAATGGCAAGCTAAAAAAATGAAGAGTAGAAATGGTAGCCACGCAAGTGGGTTAGACAATCAATTCAGACCAGATAGCTACTACCTACCTCTTCTTCATGTGTACGTGGTAGCGAGCCATACCACAGCAACATAACGACATGGGGAAAATAGCTCTAATGCGGGCACGGTATAGGATGTGAGTTGGCGATAGTCTGTGATAGGAAACGACCATGCTCGAATGGGTGCCATTAATTGCATTGACGGTCTTGCCGTGGGAACCCGAGTGTCCAGCAGTTATCAGATGTCAAACCATTTGGAGGCGAGATGGAGGGCTGTTGAGATGTCCATTGGGAGGACTGTGGTTGTAGTGGTGGCGGCCTTGGGAACGAGGGTACCCAGCCGGGAGAGAAGGTAGCATGCGATGTCCGTCTGATATCCGAGGTTAGCCATTGGAGGTATGTAGACCAAAGGGGATTAAACCTCGTGGAAATGGAATTAGCGGGATATGATTCCCTACTGGCATGACACAGACTGATGTTGTCCGGGGACTGATGGAGGGAGCCGAGTCACAAGATCAAACACTCCGACGTGCGTTGGATGATACTGCTGGCGAGGCTCTGGAAACGCACGCCACAAGAAGACCAAGGCGAAGGCTCAGCCAGTCGGTCTATCTCGGCGTTCTCTCTTCTCAGGCTGGCGATGAATAATTGGGGACGCAGCCAAGACAAGGACGTGTGCTTGGATTTGGCGATGTGCATGGCAGCAGGTTGCCTCAGGTCACGGTGTGGAAGGTGGGCGGGGCTCAAGATTGCTTTTAGAAACTGACAGGTACGGGCGGTACAAGTGCTACGTACCTGACTTGAAAGAGGCCCCGTTGGGATAGAGCGAAATTTCCCAGAAGGGCAATCAGGGGGGTCTGGCTAGCACTGGCGGGCAAGTCGAGACGAATCATTGGAAGCGCATTGACCCGGAGGGTGCAACACACTGATATCAAACACCCCTCATCCAAGGCCAAGCACGACCAAGACCCGCCGCCTCTTGCATCTGGGCTGGGGATGTGATGGGATGCTCGACGTATGGATGATGCGCTCGTGTCGAAGAGACAAGACACTTGGTTCTGAAGGGTAGAGCCAAGTCAGCGGGGGTGGGAGCCAATGCGAGAGAGGCCGACTGGCTCACCGAGTGTGGTATGTATCATCATCTCCTTACCGGGTTCCAGAAGGGAGTGGTGTATGGGATGGCATGGGCATTGAGCGAGGGACAATGAGTACGTGTGCGCGTAAAGAGATGGGTAATTTTGTGTGCGTGTCATGCGTGTGCATGCGTGTCTACATACATCGGTTCATACATAAGCGTTGCGAGAGGGAGGCAGGCCTTGTGCAGAGCCTGCTGGATAATTTGGAGATCTCCAGCGTCTGGTGCGTTTAATTAACTTTGGGCCTTGTCCCCTGCCTATCGTCCTGAATCGTCATTGTGATCATATGACGAAGAGTGTAAGGCAATTGATGGCATGACACTCGGAGCGAAAAATCGGTTCTGATGCTCTGCTAGCTCTAGACCGTACTGGTGATGGACACATTGGTTGGGTAGAAGACTTCGGGCTGGCAGGCGAGTGATAGGTAATGTACATAGCAGCTTGATTTCATCTTACGAGCCCTGGAAGTCGGCTTTACCTCAGGTACATACCTACCTACAGTAAGGGCCGCACCTGGCTCCCCTGCTGCTTGTAGCCTGGAGCCTGGAACCCCTCTGAGATTGGCTATCGCAGCAGGATGAACCAAGTAGGGCAAGCACGCAGTTGGTATTTTGGGTGCTTCCCAGGTAGGGAGGTGCCACCACCAGTGAATTGCTAATTTGACCAGCGTCCATGTGAATGAAGCAAGTACGTGGGCGGCTGTCCATGGCACCTCCCCTGGTGCCACCCCCATGCTAGTGCATATGTAAGGAACTACAGAAGAAATTCTGCCGGTACTTGCCTCCCCCTCCTTTCCTTCTAGAGTTTCTAGCCCAGTCCCCAGCCCAACCCACTTAATACCACCTGTGCAACGGATGAGGGCAGGCACGGCGGACGGTGCTGGACCGCCCGTCTCCTGCCTGCTGCCTGGCCTGACGTAGCTACCTTACCAAGCTAAGTTATGTACGTGCGCACCTACCTAGCCTGGCAGGCCACCTAACCCAGGCAAGGAGTCCATGTCTGGCGTTCCAAGACACTGGAAAATGGCCTGGGCTGTCACCGCAGCAGGCGCTTGACACTGAGCTGGGGGTCCCGTCCTGAAAAACGTGCGCCCAGATTGTCGACCTCTGGAGCACCACCCAACAATTTTAATTCCCTGGTCTTTTTTCCTGCGTACGATTCGATTGCTGGTGGATTTGTCTGCCAGCCATTGACACGACACCTTGCTTCCTGTGACATCTCCTAACCCAGATCCGGGATCATGTTTCCTCCTACTCTGCAGAAAACTTTTTTGGCCAGCAGCCTACGTCTACTCTTGCTTGGACTTTTCCCAATTCCATCCACCCCTCCCCATTTTCAACCCCATCCCTACTAGAGCCCTTTACCTTGTCGAACGATGCGAGAACCCGCTGTTTCGTTTCTTCCGGCCTTCCGGTGTCATTGCCGCACGCCCCCATAATGATGACTCGTCAATCGCGTTACTTTTCATGGCTCTGGCCGCCTTCATGATACGACTGGGCTGTATGTACGTATCCATTTCCGTGCAAAGCCACAGCCTAGCGCCGCCCGGAACAAACAAGCCCACTTCTCGGAGCGCAGGAGGAGGAAAAGACCCCCAAAAAGATAGCGTGGGAGTGAGGACGGTCTCTGGCTTGCCTGCCTTGCCTCGTGGATTCTGGCCAGACACCACTGGGGTTGGGCTCGCTGGGTGCCCTCCCAGAGCCAGATTGCCATGTGTCCCGGGGCTTTGGCATGCTCCTTTCATCATTTGACTTTCGAGAGCCTGTCGGAACCCAAAGATCCTAGCCCTTTTTAGCCGTGATCCTTTTGCGAAACAAGTACTAGTGTAGTCCATCCAGTCTTCGTCTTGCCCGAAATTTAATCCCTAAACAATGGCCAGACCAGACCCAGCGGGGCGGAGAAAACCACCGGTCACCTCAGATGTAGATGAAGAGGAGCATGATGCCTGAGCATGTCGGCCCATGTTTTGGTTCGAGTGTAAGGTGCACAGACTGAAAAGCCACTCGCCTCGCCTTCTGACCTCATAGCCGTGCGTTGCGGGAAGCCGAGCGTGCTTCCAACTTTGCTCTCTGCCTTCGGACACAGGCTGTTACCCGTCAAGAGCAGATACGTGCGCCCGTCCTTGCAATTCCTCGCCTCTCACGGATGTCGGTATGCGAATTGGCTACTGGGCAGCTCCTCGTCTCGTTCGCTCAACCGCCCGCCCTGTCAGACATTCGCGGCAGCGCGGTGGAGGCTCCGTCAGAGCTTGTACGTTCTCCATCACGATCGTACAATAGCATCATCATTCCCAACACAGGGTTTGCTTCCGGCCCATCCCCCCGTCACCTTGATCCTTGAAATAGACTTGCCCTACGGGAACCTTGTCCGCGGTTTGTGTCAACCAGGCCAAGCCTATCCTTCCCCAACCCGTCGGATCAGACCCTGCCGTCTCCATCAACTTGCCCATATTGTTCTTTGACAATTGACGTCTACCGATCCCCCTCATTACTTGATCATCCTAGTCACCTGTCAACCCGGGCCTGCCCGTCCTCAACGCCCACCTAATAACGTCTGTTCCCGTCACACTGGGTGTTAGTTCTCGCCTCTTCCAAACAAACAACCCCCCCGAACAAAGTAACTTGTCAACACTCATTCACAACACCGCCCATCTCGTTTTTCTATAAAAGGTCCCGCCGCGCCGACCTCAAGTGACCTTTTTCGCTTCCCAACCTCAACCAGCCTCTCTACATCTACACTTCACACATAACTTCAACACAAAGCTCCCGCTTCTTGCAACGCTTCGAGTTTCTTAACCTACTCAACATCGGTTGTCTACGAGTATCAAGGTATTTTACAATTTTCTCTGGCTTTGGAGGCTATATTACTAACCAAAAAGCAGCACATCTTGACGGACTCTGAGTTCCTGACCTCATCTACGCAAGCTCCAAGCACCTCTCTTCATAAAAGCCACCGCCAGCTTCTTTCGCCATGGCCAACGCCTGTCCCCATTCTTTCACCATGATCAAGTCGGATAGCACTCTGGTGCAGTGGATGTGCAGTATCTGCCAAGCAGGACCTGCTTGGTTTATCTTCCAGTGCCAATACTGCAACATCAAAGTCTGCCGAACATGCACTCAGTGTGTCTAGCGCTGCTCGCCGGAAACACGACCCAACAGATCTCCCAGACTGAGAAGGGTAGAATGTCGGTTATCTCCCTGCAATCGCTTTTTGTGTCCTCGAAGAAGCGCTGACATGGCATCGAGAACAGTTCGAAGCTTTTCCTCGGAGAATCTGCAACTATCCTACTTGACAACCTCGCCCTGACAGTCACCGGATGTTGGCGATGTTGTTATTCTTCCAGGTTCAGCGATCGATAACCCCATGGAGCCTCAGCGTCTTCTCTTCCTCTTCCCGTGGCACGATATCTCACGCCACTCGACCACGATTTCAGTGATCCATTTTCTTTTCTTTTCTTTTCTTTTGTATCGATGACAAAAATCATGGCAAAGGCGTCTAGCATTTCGTGATCTTGCATCTCATTGACTTTGGAGTTGGAACTAGGGTATTGGTTTGATTTGGAATGGTGGCGCAATGGTTCATTCACAAAAGCATGGCAGGCAGGCATGTATGTCGGAGAAAAAGTTGCACTCATCGCATCGGCCTACGGGCTGGCTCATACCCTCAGGGGGAGCTTAGAAGTTGCCCTCTTTTGTCATTGTACACGTCTTAAGGTTTCCATAGTTAATTTAGCACGACGCGCATAGGGATCCTATGTGCAAGTTCTAATAACCCATAGAGATGGCGGGATAGAAATGTTGTTCCATACCAAAAACTTGAGAATTTGTGCATGTTGGCCGCATGTAGCGAGAAATCAGAAGATGTCGCTTTCTGGACCTTCACCCCCCAGTATTGGGTGAGTGCTCGTTCTTTCTTGTCAGGGGGTCCTTCCAAGTTTCTCTGCAACTATTTCCCAACTCAATTCCATGTTTTCTCACTCGGACGGGAGACGTGCGAGGAGACACACGTGGCTATAGAGTAATTGTGTCCAAACACATCGGAGCCACATGTGTTTGGTGTTTTTGTTGATCGCTGGCTTGACAATGTTGCACAGCATAAGATTAAGAGAAGCTGCCGGGCGAGCTGAGAGAAGACAATGCAAAAAAGAAAGAAGGCAAATACGGGCCATGGACGGGGCAGGAAAGACATCTTGAATCAGCTGGCCCAACAAACAACCGGCCCAAAGAGCATGTCTAGGTCCGTCACTTCTCACAAACGACCAACTACCACCGCCGACCATGCAGCTGAGAACTAGTCTCCTTCTATCCACGCACCAAAGTGCTCTTTTTAGGCGTCTACAACAAGAGCTCTCTCTAATCAAACTTGTCTAGAATATTAAAAACAGGCTACGTTTGTAAGGTGCTCACCTCCTCCCGCGTCCCGCCTTCCCCTTTCCTCCCCTCCGCCTTCCCCCTCCCTCAGCGGAACCTCCAAGCAGTGCGAACAATCGATGACTCCAAACCACATCACAAATTCGACACCGCTCACGCCCTCGGCATTCATGGATATTGCCCCGGAAATTATTCCGCGGACCCGTGCCAGTCGACCCTTTTCAAGTGTTCGGTCAGACTGGCCCGTGCAGCCGGTGGTGCCATGTAACACGTCCAGTCTCTCCTCGATAACGTGCCGCGTCCTCGTACAGGAAACCTTAAGCAGTCGCTTGATTCTGCGGTGTGGTTACATCAATGGCGTGGCCTGTCCCGTGCCGTCCCCATCCATCGAGAAACCCCCTCTCCACCCCCCACGGCAGGCACAGCAACCCCCCGGGGACCTTGCTCGTGCATCCAGGCGGATTTTTTCTGGACGGCCGGCTGTGCGACATGGGAATTCTGTCCGGCACGCTAGGCCTGTTTCCGTTGCAGCCTGTGCTGAAACCTCACGCGCCCTCAATTGGATTGGGATGTGCTTCGAAGCCCGAATATGACAGTTCACATCAAGCTTTCTGGAAAGCCATTCTTGGAAGGAGAAGGGATTGAGAGGGAGGGGGGTGTTGGTGCTTTCGACTTGGAGATCATGGTCCCGCGACTTGGCAGGGGCAAGACGTCACGGCCTTCTTCTTTCCTCTTCTATGAATATTGTACGACTCTATCAGCGTGCATAGCCGTTTGTTCCCTGGGAACACAGGATCTTGCACTCCTGTCCGACTCCTCCCCGTTTACTCCAGCCTTCCACCCCAGGAACCACAACGCGTCCCTAGTGGTTTGACCCCAAAGCCAGCAAGGCAAACCGAGGGGGAGCCCATCCAACGTGCCATTGTGGCAGCTTGAGCTTCCCACGCCCGCCGGGTAAGGGAGCCGGGACGGCCGTCGGTAGCGCAACTACCTATTACATTACACCTTGTCCGAGTAGAATCGGGCGGCTTCCTTCTCGTGGATGGGCCAGTCGAAGACGGGTCGTTCCTCGCTCCTCCTCGTGACCTGCACGTCATCCCCGAGGGTGATTGTGGCGTCCTGTGGTACATCCCGGTCGAGGAACGCGTACTTGCCAAAGACCGGGGAGTATTTTGCGCCCCTATCCACCCGCCTGTCCGCCATCAGCTTCTTGAGGACCGTCCCGCGCTCGCCCCTGGCAGGGCGGCCCGTGTCGTAGTCGACGTTGACGGACGTGCACCTGACGCACATCTTGGTCAGAGTGAAGGCCGGCCGGCCGTTGAGGGTCAGCCTGGTCCAGAAGTCCTCGTCCCATTCCTTGTCGCCGTCGAGGACGATGTTGGGCCGGAACTTGGCCATCTCCATGTCGCCTGCAGCCAGCCGGGCGCTGACGTTGGCCAGGGAGGCGCCGGTGGTGATGAGGAAGGGGGCACAGTCCGAGAAGGTGAGCCAGTTGGGTTCGCCGGCGGTGGTGGTGCCTGGGGCCATGTAGTCTGAGAGGGCAGCGAACCACCCCTTCGGATGGGGTGTGGGCTCCGAATCCGGCGAGAACGTTCCTAGGATGGGACGTCGCTCGTCGCCGATGTAGAAGAGCGCGGTGGGGAAGCCGAAGCAAGCGGTGAACCAAGCGTCATATCTGTCACCCATCCGGTACGCATTGACCTTGCTCTGATGAAGATTGACCTCCTCCTTGCGGAGCTGGGTGATGTCTGGGCCAAGAGGCACCTCGAGCACCTCTGCCTGCTCGGGGCAAGGCGGCACCAGAGGCTCTTCCGGCACGTTGTAGCGCACCTGTATGCTATCACCGACGATTTCCTGCGAGAAGAGGGCGCACTGGGGGAACCTGGAGAGCTGCAGCTTGAGAGGCTCCTCTCCCTCCTCGACCCGGCAGAGCATGAAGTTCCGGTCGTGCTTGATACCCTGTGGGCCAAGGTCGGCGCGCTCCAGGCGGATCCCACGCAGGCCCTTGATGGGATACACCCACAGCTGTAGAAAGAAGAAGCGAGTCGAATCATCAGCTACTTGTGGCTAAATGCATCCCTCACCCAGGACAGAGCAGGGGGGTAGGGTGTTTGACAGAAAGGAGGGAGGGACTCACCGCCACCACCTTCATCTTGGAAACACTTTCTGAGGTAGGGGAGGGGCGCGTCGGGAATTGAAAGATTAGCGAGGAGAATATCAGAGGAAGAGCGGTGACTGGGAAGGCAAGAGACGTCCGAACAGTACTTAAACAAGAGCCGCGGGAATCAAGGTGTTGTGGTGTGGGTGGGCGGGATGCCCAGATCTGGTCGCTCAAAGGATCAACGCTCCAACCCCTCATTCCCCCACTTCCAACGGCCAGGATATTTCCAGGCCTGAGATTACATCATACCGGGAGGTCGGCGCCAAAATGTAATAACGAATCAGTTCACTAACGAATTGTCGCGGCTCGCAGTGTTCCAGCTAGGGGCTGGGCAAGGCATCTCTCCAGCTCTGGTCTCAACTAGTAGAAGACTTTGCTTCTTTTCTAATATCGCATCAAGTATGGAACCACAAAACCCGGGTATCTCACTAGGTGACGGAGATAATGCACCTGTTCAATCGCATCTGCAGGTCACTGCCAGATCAGGCTCTTGAAAAAGGGTGTGGCTACTAGTTCAGGGCGGCAGTCATGCAACAGTTGGGCGAGTGGAAGCCACGGCAAGCCGCCAAGACCAGACGCGCATCTCATAGCTGGGTTTCTTGAGGTTCTGGTTGCTGCAAGGGTAGGGCTGGAATCCTCTTTGTGACACCCATCAATCTGATGTCAACATTTTCGTCATATCAGTCCAGCTACATCTGACGAGTCAAACCCACGCATCGGCAATGTGTCAGAAGCCTAATACGGTCTCCCCTGCTTTAGAAATTGGAGATGGTCAAAGTCAACGATGGTTTGTCATAGTCGACGGGCTAGATACCACCTCTTACTGTATTAATTCAGGGAGACAATCGCCCAAACCCATTTGAAAAGGATCACCGAGTGGATTTCCTTTCAGCCTTTTGTATCTAGCTCAATTGCAACGCTGGCACGTTGCTCTTCAAGACCTAGGCCCAAACAGTGATATGTAATTGTTGAAGTATTAAGCAGTGTCGTAAACTAACAAAATAACCCAAAGCCGCTCCATTTCAAATTGAGGTTTAGTGGCACACAAAACTAAAACTTTGGAATGTTAAACTCCTAACTGATGCTAACTGCCACGCGATCAAGCCCGACTGAGCAGAAGACTTTTGAAGAAGAATACGAGCCAACCACCAAGCGGCTGTTCCTAACCGGCCATGCAGAAAAATTGTTGATTGAGAAAAGAAAGCTTATATGATGTTTGAAACCAGAACTAGGGCATTTTGCCGAACATTGTCACATCGAATACAACCCTTCGCTTCTCAATTAGGCCAAAACTACGTACCTGTGTCTCTTGGCATACTTCACAACCCGTCATAATAAAGATTTTAAACTACCCAGCGTGTCAATCAAATATTTAGAGGGTGTGGGAGGCTGAATGGTCGAGAGAGACTCAACCTAAGGACAAGAAAAGAAATCGCCATCCCCCTTTGATATGAGACTTGCAGACACTGTAACGAGCTGTCGACAAAAGGGGAAACGGACGGATGGTGCATTCCAGAGCTCAAGCCGTATACCTAGAATAAAGATGAAATGTGATATCTTGTTGACAGTAAGTGTCCGTGTCCTCATGTCGCAAGTATGGACGACCAGTTCCGAGACCGCATTTATCCAACGGAGCCAACGGGGAAGGCGGGAGAATCCCGGGAGGGATGATCTGAAACTACGGCAACACTCTCCCCTTCCCATAATCCAACGCCAACAATCTCAATATATAGTCTGCTACATTCACTCAAGGCGTGCTACAACAAAAACTCATTACTCTGAGAAAGCCAGCACAGTCACATCATCAGCCCGGAAATCTGGTTCCACTTTCCCGGGACGCTCCGGGTCTCCACTTGCCAAATGAAGCAATCTTCTGTCTCCGGTGCGTACCACAGCTCAGCCGCAGCAGCGCTCCCCTCCTTTACGGGATGCAGTGAGCGGGTGCCGGGCTCGGATACGGTCTGCGTGGCTATGGGGGAGGTCTGGGAGGGGGAGCGGCCGACCACTCGCTGTGTCCCCAGCCAATATAAGAACGAGGAGTACGACAGTGACATCAAGACATGCACAGCCTCATCCCACTTGGAACGAGTGACTGCAGGCCTCTGCCGTACCAGCTACCCGGGTATATGTATATATGCATGCTTAGCGCTCACGCACATCAAATAAGCTTGGAAGCTGTGATTGGTACCGTGACGCCAATGTGATGTGATCCCCGGCAGACTTTGGCTTGGATGAAACGTACTTGGACCCGGCTAAATAACTTAAATAGCACGGCTCCTGGCAAATCTCCCCATCTTGACTGTCTGGTCAAAAACTTGCTCATCAGGAAAATCATCACATAGAATGGCATCTGGCGACTTGAAAATAGATCGTCCAAGTGTCGCTGGAAAAAGACGGACCTTTTCTCTACCTCCCGCCAGACTAACCATGCCACGACAGCGGTGATCGTCGGTCCCCACCCATATCTGGGGGTTTTCCATTAAGCGCGAAGAACGAACAGTTATTGCCAGTGTAAGCTTCAAGAGAATATTCAACGTCCTTCCCCACGGGAGTGGCGGTAGCAACCTCGAAGAAAAAACAGGCTGGAACTTCCTCTCCGCCTCCTCTGTATCATGAGATATGCCAAGGCAAACCACTTTTCACCGGTTATCCCATATCCACTTGATTATCTTGTTGCGATCGGGGCCAGTTTTCCATCATTGGCGGGGATAGTGAGCGGGAGACTATCCTATCAGCCTGGGGACTGATAAACAGACGGCTTTTGTATTATTGTCCCTCCCGTACATTATCAAACGCTGCATGTATGATACGATACCTGCGTATCTTCACGATCTATATCCCATATTTGGGATGATTCAGTGAGCCTATTCTCATCAGCGCGTAACACATGACGAAAGATACCAAAGCAGGTAGCAAAAGTCAGACGGAGACGCTGTTCCAGGCAGAATATTCATGGTGATTCTTGGAAGCATCTCATTTTTGGGGGCGACACAGTTTTTTGACCGCGCGCAATAGAATCTACCTTGCCCTAGATATGCCAAACATTTAACTTCAAGCACACCGACGATATTCGAATGGTAGATAACGCGTGTTTAAGCGTAGCAAGGAACATTAATTCGCCTGAAAGAGCGACTTAATTAAACAATGGGAGTAGATTGGTTTTAATTTCGTGTCCAAACCACATCTGTTTGATTTAATCAGGAGTTTGGGACAGTTGAAACAAATGGGGTTAAAACAGGGCCTGTGTCCGAAGCAAATGAATTGCCAATAAGAAAAAACGTGTGATTTAGTCTCATTTATGGTATTGCCTCGAAATATATTGAAAAGAAATGAATGTTGAAGTGAAAAAGCCAGAGTCATGCCGCTCAGAAATTTCCCGCCAAAAGCTCCTGGAGAAAAGCCCAAGATGTTTTCTCTCTAGATCTCCTTTGCTTCATATCGCTGGCGGTCGATGAGTATACAAACTCTGTGAACGTGACAATCAAACCGGCCCACCGTAAGTAAACAAATATAATGATATAACTACGATAGGGTCGCATTGCAGAAATCCCCAGGCGCTTCAAGTTTCCTCCCAGGAGTTTGGGTTCCCAACTGGATGCTGGCTCTCAGAAAGAGGCAAGCTGGGCCTCTGGCCCAATTGCGATGATTGACAGAGCTCGAGCATTCTCAGACATAGCTCTTTGGCCATCTGAAGAGGCGAGATTTCTAATAGACGAGGGGTTTTGCGTGATCATGACTATCCACACGGGAAAATGCAAAGCGTGGAAGATTTACTCGTTCTATTTTGAAATTTAACTGGGAGTGAGAAGGGGCGTGCTTTCCCCGGTGTAGGGGTAGCAGGTGATGAGCCCAACGGTCTTGCCGCAAGTGGGAGGGCGATGTTTCCTCGAGCTCTCTCCGAAAGCCACTCAAGCAGGTTAGTACTAATGCCAGATACAGAAACGGCATTTCCCACGATGGCACTTGAAGTGTAGTATCAGTGCCAGATGACGTCCAGGGTCGCTAATTCCAGATCTCAAAGGTCGGCAAACCAGAAGAAGTTCCGCCGTGGAATCTAACATGATTCTCATCCTGTGCTTCATGCTATTCTTCGTATCAGCGAGGAGATCTTCTTGCATTCTGCCTTCCTGGGGCCTAAAATGGCACCTGGAGACATGGATGGTCGTATTAAACCACGTTCTGTCGGGAGTACGGGCACTGCGAAGCCTAAGCAACATTAGAACCGGCCTGGGGTAGACGAACAATAGACTGTATCACTCATGCCTAGAGATATTCATGGTTGTAGCATTATTTGGCGAGCTTAACCTGACAACATAAGAGGGTACATCAATTCCAATAATAGTAGATATCTTCACTCTTGTGTGGCTTTTAGCAAAGGCAAAGTCACCCCCTCCTGGTTATCACAAGTGAGCGCTGTGGTCCCAAGGAAAGGTCAGGTCCCCTTCTAGCTTCATTCGTGTGAGCTCATTTTGGTCTGTGACTACAAGTAAATCCAAGCTAAAGCTAGCCACATGATTTGGTAGTCAAGCCAAAAACTATTACAAAATTCTGATCGTTTAACAGGGTAGCTTGAATTGGGATGTCATGCGATGCTTATTCTGGACAAGACGTGTAGGGGGATGTCTTAATCGAATTTGGAAGTTTAGCCAGTTGACCAGCAGAGCGCAACTGGACGATCTTTAATGAGATGGGCCATCTGACCACAAGATATTGATGTATTTATTAATATAGAGACATGAAAAAGATGCATCATTTTCTCTCCATATCACCCTACGAACCAAGAGCAAGATTCAAAACAGGCCAAGAGTGTTTGTTTCGGGTTTCTATAGGGTAGGCAAAAGGCATTTGAGAGATGTGGCCCAACCCGAGAGCAGCTTCCTACCATGGCAAGACAGGAAGTTGGTTACTTCATACATACCAAAAGCGCCAAGCCATCGCTAGGAGAAGGCGGGCGTAGTTATGGAACTATTTGCAATAGTTCGGCTCTCACGGTTGGTGTAAGATGGTTGGATGTCTAGACCCTTCACATGATCCCCATCCCAACACATGGCTTCTGTGTGTGTGTGTCTAGAATCTGGGTTAGCTGCGGAGTCCCAAGCCAGCAGGCAGCCGAGCAACGAGCTAAAGAAAATAGACGGTAAGAAGAAATTCGTGCATGATTAGATTGCACGCATTGTAAGCGAATAAAGCGCCTGCGGCGCTATTCCCTGGGCTTGCGAAGATGGAGGCTAGTGTGACACATGTCGTTGATACATATCTGGGGAAGCCGATTGCTAGCCTCCAAAGACTGGCTAGCTCTCTAGCTAGTGATTTATGGATATCCTCAGCTGGCGCAGGTCTGGACGAATGTCGTAGACTACTCGCGTGCCAAGAGAATAGACGAGTCTCGTCTATGTACGACCGTTTCGATGCGAGGGCCGAAAGTCAACCTGGACCCGGAAAGTACCTCGTCCCCCACATCACAGCAGATCATGATTGCAATGGGCATCTGGATAGTGCAACGTGCCATTGGCCAGAGTAGCTTGGCTCAAGAGTCCGGCAAGGGATAGCCCAGGAACAGAACGGAGTAGCCTCGTTCACTCGCTCGTCTCTCCGCCCTAGTCAAGGCACCATCCACGACGATGGCATGAAGATCGGTGGGGTCTGGAACTGATCGCACGACAAAAAGTCTGCGGTTTCAAAGATAGATGGAAGACCACTGGGCGCCGTGGCCGGGCAATGCCCGGCATAACGAAGAGTCACGGCCAGTTGAAACATCTTGAAACGAACTCAAATTCCCAAATGCAACGGTAATACGAGGTTGGCAAGGGCGGCTATGAGCGCGTGTGGTCGAATCAGGTGGCTCAGCGTCCCGCCAGAAGAAATTCATGCGACGCACATGCCATGTGTGCATTGTCGTACTGATACGTTGATCAATTGTTGGAATAGGCATGTAAATAAAAATGCCCGAGGAATCTACAGGCATGGCGGGGGGGAGAAAAAGTCTTTGACATGCTGTCATGATCAGCGGTTTTCATTCTCTGTCAAAGGCAGGTCACTGTCCAAGTGTTGCAGTGATCTGGGGTATGAATTGAAGAGTGGGGACGTGATTTGATATTCTTGCCGTAACAGAGTATTTGAGGCTATAAACCTCGTAGTAAGAACGGGAGTTCAATAGCATGGGCTACGGATATCTTTGGAGGGGTCAGGGGTGCGGACGAACGGCGAGCTGAACGTGGAGAAGGAAAAGCAATTGACGAACATCCGGCGCAAGTTGGCAAAGGAACTAATTGGATCCCATCGCTCCGCCTTTTCCCTTCTCCTGCACGGCTGGATGGTCAGAAAAACTAGGCGCGGAAGAGAAAAAGGTTCGGGATGTCGAAGAGGAAGAAGCAACACCGCATCCGGTGGGTTTCAGGATTGGCTCTGTCTGTTTGATCGACGTGTAAGCGGTACGACGCTGGAGTGCACGGCCAATCACTTGCGGTGGGAGAGCTGCACGGACATGGATCAACACCGACGTTTTTTAGCCAACCATGGAGGGAAGACCGAGGGCATGAGTCGTCGTCAGAGTCAAGGGAAAAAGGAGCGTGCGGGGGTGGAAAGAGGAGAGCCGTAGCGTATCGCGAGATTCAACCAGAGCCATAGGCTGAAGCCATCGATGATCGAAGGGCCTATCAGTGCCTGAGTGGGCTGCAATGACGCACTGATTAGCACTGGCACCCGCTAATCTACAGTGGCCAGCTCTATCTAGCACCGCGGACGACTTATCGCCATTGACGAGCGCTTTGGACATTGTATCGACTTCAAGATAGTTGCCCGAGCTCTCCGTGCGTTATCTGCCCTCGCGAAACCGTGCACGTAGTGGTGGTGGTGAGATAGAATGGCGACAGATGTGTCCCGCAAGTCGCCAGAATGGCTCAAACACATCGGCGTATGATGTGCTGTCCACCCACACAGCCAGCAGGCATCCCGCCAGTTCCCGTGGGGTTGCTGCAACTCTACAGACACGAAGGTCAGAATGCATACAACGCTGCATCCAGACAATGCAGTCGCTATCTTTGTCGCATGTATCATGTCGTCGCAACATGATGCAAGCGGTGCGCCCTGCCCGCATGCCGCATGCCAGATCAGCGACAATTGACCCCTCGCCCAGCCACTCCCAGCCCTCCATGATCTCTATCAACTGCTGGAACCAGCCGTCCACCTCCGCCGCGGCAGCTGATTCGCTTGTGATGGACACAAGCACGGCCTGTCCTCCCCCTCACCATCACCACCACTGACCCTGGTCGCCCACACACACACACGCACATATTCACTCACATGCTTGCTCGCCCGCAACGAATGAGAAAAACGACCCTCCGTTATCAGAGAAGCACCAGACTGTTGGGATCCCGCGGATGTCTCAATGTAACTAGCGCAGGGATACAAGTGGCCGACCAACGCTCTTGGCGCGCAAGAAAAGGGTGTGCTCTCGTTGCCCTCTGCACGGGATGCGGCTTATCATCGACCAACCACATCTTCTTCCTGGGCCAACGGACAATCGTGTCATCGATTGCCATTGTGTTGAGCTGCAGGCCAGTGAGTCTTCGGGTAAACCGCCGTGATGGCGGCAATGCCTCAACAAGATGAGGACACTTCGAGTAATTGCGCATTTACAGGCACGTACGTCGGCGTCCACGTAATTTACACTTTATTCCATTCAATACCGTTGCCAGAATTATGGAGTTGGCCTGGGATCCGCTCGTTGTTGGAGCAAACTCTGAATATTACTACGTCCGAGCATGGGCCTGCCGAACGGCGGTAGGATCAGCTAGCTGGCTACCATGTTGCTTTCGGAATAGGAAATGTTGCTGCTGGGGTTGTTTCACGGCGTCCCAAAGAGAGCCTGGACTCTTGAGGCTGATAGGTAATTCCGTATTTGCCAATAGTTGCTGTCCCATTGGTCTTGTGAGGCCCCCTCCCCCTTTTTCCTCGTCTTGGCCAAGCGAAGCGATAGAGAGCACGCCATGCTCTCTGTGGCAAGCTCAGTCCCTATAACCTATCCGCCTAGCTCAAGCAAGCTGCAGCACATGATGACCTCGAAATCAGGAAGCGAAAAAATTGCAAGCCCAAAAGGGAGGGACTTGGGTGGTGGGGGCGTGGAGGACCGCCCGCCTTGGCGCAACCAACAAGGATGTGATATGATAGAGCATCTCTTGGCCGATTATGGTAACGGCCACTGGTCTACTACCGACGTCAAGATGCAATGGTGAAACGGATGGGAAACCTTCTCGGTGGTTAAAACCACAACCATGACGAGGCAGGGGAGCGGTCCCTTGCCCATCCTACGTACGTCCCTCCACATTCACAGGCACGATGTACGGGCAGCTGAGGGCATGAAGAAGCTAGTGCGTAGCATCATTAGCACGGCGCAATAACTCCATGTGCGCTCGTTCCACTATCTACATGCTAAGGACGAGTTGGTCGTTAGCCAAGTCAGTCGATGCGGCGTAACGGACATACGGACAGAACAACCACCCCACACAACACAATGCATGCATGCAATGCACACACCAGAAATGCTTAGAGCCTTAGACGCCCGCTGGGCCAATCCCGGCCCCGGCGCCTAGGATGTCTGTTGCAGAACGCTGCCCGCCACGGCAGACTAGAGCGTCTCGTTTGCGAGTGAGACGCGACTACGCTTCGCTAGGCTTGATCCAGTGACTGCGCCCGGGGGGTCCAGGACCCATCCATCGGTTCTTGGTTGGCTGGGGCCTGTCTGGGCCCTGTTGGTGGATGCATCAGATCATCCAGTAGCGACAGAGGAAAGGTTACCGGCAAACCAGCGAGTGTATGTATGTCAGAATGGTAATAATAAGTCGAATCCTTCGCTACCCTTCTCCACGTTTTCACTTCTCTATTTCTATTCTTGCTTCACAAGCGTTATTCGAGACCCGTCTTCCCATTTCGGGTTCGCAATACATTCTGTTGCTTCACCTACTTATTGCCCGGGACGCCCTCGTCCCTCTCCGCCATCCACACATCGATCTGCTTCCCTGCTCACCACCCTCGAGCAGCACCCTAATATCTTTTATTCTTTGCTGTTCTTCTATAATCATATACTATTTTACTTGATCTTACCTTTTGTCGATATTCATTCTTCATCTGTGATACCCAATACCCATCGTCATCACCAGCATCGACTTTCTCATCGCTTCTCAGCTTGGACTTGACTGGACCCTGGAGGCACGAGAGTCAAAGGGGAAATATACAACCAGACGGCATCGCCAGTATTCTAATCAACCAACAACTACACCTTCTATTCGCCCGTCCAAATGGACTCGAACCGATTCATCCAGTACCAACCCCAGGTGGGCGTTCGCGAGCTGGATCTCAGCGCCTGCCACAATCCAAACTCAATCGCCCACAAGATCAACTCGGTCCCTGTTGTCAAGGGCAGCACTGGTAGGTCATTATTTTTTCCTTCTCTCGGCCGCTTTCAAATTTTTTTCATTCTTGATATTTCGATCTGCCTTTTTGATATTGCTTTCCCTTGCTCCTTCCCCAATCGAACACGACTAGTCAGGTCAAGGGTCTTGCAGCTTCTTCAAGAGCCCTAAAAATAGCCGCCGTTTGCTGGTTGCACAAACGATTTCAAGACATTTTGAATCTGTTCGATCGCAACCGACAGTTGGCGCTTGCGGCAGTCAGACATAGCGTTGGCTGCCCTCATCTTCCCATTCCTCCCAAACGCCTTGGCATGAAAAATTTCTTCGTCAATGAGGCATCCCTGCATGCAGCTCGGGTCCAAGGTACTGCCACTGCCCTATATTATTTTATATTTGGCACAGCAGTGCGTCGGCCCCACCCGTGAGGGAACCATAGATGCAAAGGCAATTACCCAAACATCTCACCTTCGTCCTACCAACGACCTTGGCATTTCGAGATACGCTCCACTCGCTCAGCTCGGCGAGCCAAGAAGCAATCCCCATGCCATAGTCCATGCCCGTCAGCACCAACAACGAAAAGAAAAGTCGTCCATTGGCTAACTCTGATCCTTGTCATTCAGCCTTCTTCACCTTCCTCAGGGCCAACCTTGTCCTCAGCTCCTCGTCCTGCGCCAACACCCCGCAGCTCGAACCCATGCAGACTACCGACTCGCTTCCTGCTAGCTTCACCAAGCCGAGCGCTTCTACTCTCCGCCACAGCCGCAGCAGTAGCACCAGCAGCATTGGCAGCAATGGCAGCACTGGCAGCCGCCGTCGCCAGCGCTCCCCTCCCTCGCCCACTCCCTCGGCCTGCAGCCTGGACTCGCTTCCTCTCGACGATGACATCCCGCCGCTGTCCCTCGAGCCCCTCGAGACCACCGAGGACAAGGTAGAGGGGCTCCGCCTGGTCGCCGACTCCGTCGCCCAGATGCACCAGCGCGCCTTCAGCACAGTCCTCTTCCACCCTCTCTGCCTCGCCGGATACGCCGCCACACTCGCCGGCCTCTACCAGGCCTTCGGCGCAAAGTCTGACCTGGGCAGCTGCATCATCGTCGCCTGCGGCGTCACCATGTCCTACATCCTCCTGGTCCGCTACCTCACTAGCGGCTACATCCGCCTCGCTGAGCAGACCAACTGGTGGTCCTGGATGACGGGGGAAGCGGCGCAGAGGGCGCCGAGGATATCGTCCTGGGCGCCCGCTTCGGCGGCTCCCTGATCGGGGCTCTCGTCCTCCGCCTCGAGCCCAACCCCAGCCTGGTCGGGAAGAAGAAGAGCCGCAGCACGGCGCTGAAGAGGGGCGGTCGGGGTGTCATCCGCGCCTGGACCACCCGCATGAAGTTCCGGGGCGAGGGCGTCGGCAACGACTTGCTCAAGGCAGCCATCAAGGTGACCAAGGAGAAGTGCGGCCGGGATGCGGAGGTTGGTTTCGCCCAGGAGCACGCGAACAGCACCATGGTCCTGCCTGCCATGTTCAACGGCTCCTTCCGTAGGGATGAGATTCTCGCAACCAAGGCTCTGCAGACCGCCGTGTCCGAGTGGGAGTGCACCAAGAGGAAGAGGTGAATAAACAATAATTGGAAATAAATAAAAAATTGCTAGGGAATGCTCCCGATGCATACCTAGTAGTAGGCTTCGGCCGTGAAAGAGCTGGTCTCGTGGTGGGTTTTGAAGGGCTTTAAGAGTATCGAGAGAGGACACGATACAGTAACGGAAGATCGGACGCACACAGCGTCCTAACTTTGGTTTACATAGCACACCTGCTAGATTTTCTTGTTTTGTTTGAGATACCCATTTGAAATTAGACAGTCGTTACTTCATTAAATCGCGTCTCATGCTATGAAAAAGTGACAGCCTGCTATCAGACTCCGACAATGTAAAGACCAAGCTCATGCCAGCCCAAAGTTGTTCAAACTCAAAAGCCCAATTCCTAAAAAACACAAAGAATCACATCCTGAAGATATCGTAAGCCAACCAAAAGGCCACCAACAGGGAAAAAACACCAAGCCCGACGGCCGAGAAGCAGTGAATCGGGACGCGCCTATTCCCTGGCGTGCTGGAAAGGCATGGATCGCAGCTTCTTGCGGTCCATCTCTGGGTCGAAGCCATAGATAGGGCGACCGATCTGACGAAGCGAGTAGATGACCTAGTGACATTAGTTTTTGGCTGCAAAAGAGCGAGGCGAATGGGGCTGAGCACATACATCGTTGATGGTAACCGTCTTAGCTGATCTGTACTCGACGTACATAACGCAAATGCGTAGAATCTATGGCAGGTTTGATTAGTCTAACTCAACTCGTGACTGCTCATCTCAAAATGGGGATCATACCTCGCTCAAATGATCTTTGAGAGCTTTGCGGCAATCTTCGTAAATAGTGCCGGAGATACGCTTGACTCCTCCACGACGAGCTAAGCGGCTGCGAACACGCGACGTTAGAATACTTTCTCCCAGCGTCACAAGTATCTCATGAGAACATACCGGATGTCAGGCCGTGCTGGGAAAAAATTAGTTAGCAAGGCGGACGCGTTGAGAGGGAGTGAGCAGAAACACTTACTGATTCCTCTGATGCTGTCTCGGACAACCTTCCTAGAAGAAGAAGCTCACAGTTAGAATCGTCAACTCGCCTTTTTTGTTTTCTTTTCAAGCAGTCAGAGATGGATCCTTACCGATGGCGGGAAGATCCAAGTGGAACCTTCCCCGAGGTGCTTTTCCGTCCTGGGATGGTCTTGGATGCCGTGCCCTTCTTCCCCCCGCCTGGTCCTCCACGGCTGGGGACACTGACAGGCATGGCGGCGTAAATGGAGCAAAAAAACAGGGTAGGTTTAAGCGTGGCGGGGGTACACTTTTGACACCACGAATCGTAACACGAGGACGAGAGAGAGGATCCCCCCAAGACACAACTGGGTTTCCTCGATTTTTCAGAGTGCGGGTGTTGTGTTGTACAAGCTGTTGGTCGCCGTGGGAAGGTCTTCGCAGTGCCAAGCGGCCGTTGTTGCCTGTGGTGACTAATCGTGCTGCAAGCAACAACAACGCCCACGTGATCACCTGGACAACTTGCACGCGTTTTCTACGTTCGCAGGTTCGGCAGGTGAGAATAATCAAGGACTTAGTCGGCTGGGGTTAGATTCTATTTGACACATCTTCATTTGATTTGTGATATCTCGCTGCCAAGGCCCGATAGCCCTTATCGAGACGATCAAATGTCTGGGCTAAATCCTGGGGGCGCATGTTATTAAATGACAGGTCAATGCCAGTTGATGAAGAACGCCACGAAACGTCATGGTGTAGAATTGCAAGAGTTCAATTGTTTTGATATCAACCATTGCGCCAGCGTTTCATGACCACAACCGACTCGTATTTGGTGCTGTTGAAGAAGCACACGGATTAGTTCACCAAGCGCCAAAAGCCAACAAGACAACCGTAGCCAACCAACCCCTCTGTATCCTCCCGCCGTTGTCACATATATGGAGCAGATAACGAAGAAGAAAACATGCAGAAAAGAACCGACCATTGTGACGTCTTCATCATTCGGGGCGCATCTCGAATTGGGTATTATATAATAAATAGTAAGAACAGGACGGCACATTTTCTGGAAACCTACTCGTCCAATGTCAGATCATTAGACGAGAAGGTTATACCATCTCTTCAAGATTCTTCGTTCCCTGCCTCAGCTTTCACATCAGAGATCTCCTTGTTTTCAGGCTCGAGCTGGTTTGCCTCGCGCTCTAGTTGCTTTTCGGGCTGCTCGTCAGGTTGTTCACTAAGCTGGAGATCTATTTGAGGTTCAGCTTGGGGCTCGGGTTGGGGCTCAACGTTGCGCTCAGATTGCGGTTCTGGCTGTGCCTCCGTTTGCGCTTCCGAGGGGCTTTGAATGCGGGCCTTCTTGGCTGGTCTCTCGGTGGATATTTCGGCCGCATCCTTGAGCGCTTTCAACTCTAGCTCCATCTCATCCAGGCGCCTTTTCAGGCTGTTTTCCCTACGATGACTGTCATCGAGCTGGACACGCAATTGTTGCTCATTCTCTTGGCTAATTTCCAGCGTGGACCTGGATTGGGTTGGATCGAGCCCGGAAGCTTCTTGATCTCTTCTAGCTGCAGCTGCCTCCTGCTGCTCCAACTGACTGAGACGTCCTCGGAACAGCTCGTTTATGAATTCAAGCTCGCTCACACGTGTTTTCAGACTGGAATTCTGTGCGATAAGCTGTTCGTGTGTCTGTGGCGCATCAAGTCCCCTGTCGCCGTTGAGGGGAGAGCCTGTCCCATCGCCAGGCGCAAAACCGGATACACCAGTCGAGGCATATGGGTCATCCACCATAAATGGCAGGGACTGGTTGTAGAGGGCTGGTGTTCCCGTCCTCGAGATTGGGGAGTCATGCCCATCGATCATACCGTTCGCTGATTTTCTCCGTGCGGCTTGGTTATTCTGCGCATTCATCTGCCATCACAGGTTAGCAATCGCATGCGATGAATTGATATCGAGGGAGAGTGGTCATAGAAGGGGGTGCGACAGATGCAGCGACCACTCTCGGAGGGAGAGGGTTACGGCGTCAATGGGTATGTTTACCTTCTTCTTAGGCGCTAAATCTGTGCGCATTGTCTTCACGCGATTACGGCTCTTGATGACATCTGTCTTGAGCGAAATCGGTCGGGGTCGGCCATGCAGCTTGAGGAAGAGGCCGCAAGCATTGCAGAGGACCGAGCCAAACTCGTCACGTCGCCATAACGGTGTCGTTGAGGTACTGCAGTTCTGACACGTAGGCTGCGAGGATGCGTTAGAGGCCATCATTATGATGAGTGTATCAAAGGGTGAAATCGAGAGCAAGCAGTCGGGGTTGGGGTGAGCTGGTAAGGTCGGGGCGTAGATTGATAATGCGATTTATCGCGATCCTGATAAGAGAGGCCGAGGGACAGGGTGCGAGCGCAAAAAATTCGACCCATCCAGAGTGGAAACTGAGAGATAAGGATGGGGAAAGATAAGACATGCAGGTAATTGGGGCCACCTAAGTGGTTGATAAAGCCCAGATGCGCACGTGATTCCACTGATAAGGAGCGATATGTGGAGCATTCTGGATTAGGAATAGTCTGCCAGGGAACGCAATACAGCACGCTTGCGGGACATGGCAAAAAAAAAGGAAATGACGATAGCAAGAAACAAGATAAGGGGAATCGATAAAGGATAAGCAATCAACTTACCAAGCCATTTCCATGTCCCCCAGTCGTAGCACCTGGAGAAGGTCCGTGATAGGAAGGTTGCTGAGGTTGCGCGGGAGGGTGCTGCTGTGGTGCTACAGGAGGCTGAATATGCTGTTGAGATTGGTCGTGAGGTTGTGGTGCTGCTTCGGATTGAAGTTGAGGTTCAATATGTGAGTGAGAGACAGCTGCCGAAGCGCTATGCGAATGTGTTAGCGATTGGACTTTTGAAGGCTGCCCGTTGAATTGCGACCCTCTAACAAATCGATCCCATTCGCCCACGAGGCAATGCGCTGCAGAAGTAATGGGAAACGTCGTATGGATAGTACCTTTGGTGCAATGCGTCGGCCGCCGCAGTAGCGCTGGTCGCAAGGGTTGAAATTCCTGGGAGTTGCGCAACAGCAGCAGATGCCGATGTCGAGGTCGAACTTGGTCGTGATATCGGGTCAACAGACGGAGGCGGCAGAGATTGCGGTCCTTCTTCCATGTCTAGAACTCGTTGGCAAGGAGAAGCCGCGCGTATTTGAGGGAATTGATCGGGAGTTCGAGGCTGCTATCGGTAAGCCAGGATGAAGTTGGTTGGAAAGACCGAAGGCGAAGAGGTTGCGAGTATATCGACCAGATTAGAGATTAGACACAAGGCGTGGATAGACTATAGTCTGAGTGAGTCGCTTCGTTACTCTGTTGCGATTGTGCGTGGGGGTTGCCAAGGAGAGTGTCGCAGTCGCCAAAGTTAATAAATGTTGACAGGAGAAGTCGGAGAAAATATGTGAAGTTGGATAGGATAATGGCACGAATTATTGGCTCCGAGTGGACGCGCTGGGGTGGGCGCGAAACACCTGCTTAGGTGGTGACATCGTGCGCTGCAGGAGCCAATCACCCCACTAAAATAGTAATCCAGCAGCTAAAATTGATTAGGTAAAGGCGACTGAATAGGAGAACGCCACAAAACACTGCAGCACCGATCCCAGATGTCTTTGCTGCTTCTAGCTGTTTATTTAGAGCAGCTCATCCAGAGACTGGCTGGAGCCGCCTATCGCGCTGTCAGAAGAGCCGCAAGCAGTTTACGTATATATGATGGGTCTATGACATGCCGTATGGGTGTGATGTCCGCATGCCATGTAGCCCACCGCTTCTTGGTGCTGCCTTGAGGTACATCAGCATCCAAGCCCTTTTGGATAAGAAATTGCCTGCCATTTTGCACCCCTGAGATAAGATGGATGGGATTTGTTCGGCATGCAGCATGCACGCTGTAAACATGTGGCTGATCCTGGTGGTAGTCGAAGATTAACCTAGATAGCCAGCCTCCCATCCCCTTTATGGCCTGATAAAGTGACACAAGGTCCTGCAAATTCAAGATCTCTGCTGACCACAGACTGGGACCAAAGTCGGGCTGTCAGGCTGCCCCACACCATACACCACGGCCAGCGTCATAGGCGGAATCATGCAGATCGAGGGGTTGGGGTTCGGGTTCCTGTACCCTTTCTACCTGGCTAAAGTTCACATGTGTCCGTCTCCATTAAATTCGGCATATTCTGGTGGCTCTTTAGGATGCTAGGATCAACCAGAATGTAGATGAATGCACTAATAAACTTCTGTCATGTCGTAAGATGATCTCTCCACTTACTACTAACGTAAGAAGCTGCTTGTTGTGAGTGGTAGCAACCTCAGGTATTTCTGGGTACCACTGCAAAGGCAAGGCCAAAAAAGCATGCGAGACCCTCCCTAGACCGACCCGGACGGACTAATAAGCAGGTGTTCCTTCTTTTCATCTTTCCACTGTAAAGATCCCATCACCTCAACCAGATCCTCACCACCACGAGCCACTTCGCCATGTTCAACTGGGCAAAGCAACAGTAAGAAAGACACCGCCTTCCGCCTGCGTTTCCTGCCCCCGCATCCCGCATCCCACATTCCCCTCCATTCTCTTGATATTGACCGCAACTGCATCAGGCTGGCCAATGTGGCCGGGACACAAGAGCCCATCTATGGCCCTTCAGCCATCCGATCGGTCGCTGAAGAGGCTAAGACCACCAAATATACGGAGCTCACTAGAGATGATCTGAAATGGCAGCGCATGGATTCGACGAATGTCGAGACCGAGACTTTCTACCTCACCTCTGACAATGGCCATGTCGCCATGGCCCAGGTCATTTACAGCAACGTTGCGTACGGTTGCACCCCAAAACAACCTTTATCTCCTCTTCCATCAGCTAACAGCCTTCCATGACAGTGGTATTCGAGTCACCGCCCAGTTCAACGTCAAGATCTTCTCCAGCGACCCTGCGAAACCACACCTGTGGTGTTCCACCCCTCTGAACAACATCAGCTTCAGCGAGGATAACGCCAGTTTCTACGCCGACGACTGTGCCCTTGAGTTCTCCGAGGATGGCACCTACTATACTATCAAGAGCCACAACGACGAGCGGGCCGTTGTCAACCTCAAGATCACCCGCCAAAGCCCGGGGTTCCAGGCGGGCAAGACGGGCAAGTCACTCTTCGGAACCGACCTGGCACACCCCTGGGGCTCCATGCGCCACGCCTTCTGGCCCCGATGCGCTGCTACCGGCACCATCACCACCAAGGAGGGCGAGATTGACTTCACCGGCAAGGCCCTCTACATTTACGCCATCCAGGGCATGAAGCCTCACCACGCTGCCGCGCGATGGAACTTTGCAAACTTTCAAGGCCCTACCTTCTCCGCCGTCATGATGGAGTTCACGACGCCGCCTTCATATGGAGAGACTCTGGTGAATGTCGGAGGTGTAGTTAAGAGCGATGAGATCATCATCGCTGGCTGCGACAACGAAGCCAAGCATCTCAAGGCCAAGCAGGACTCCGAAAATGACTGGCCCGAGCCTAGCGAAGTTCGTTTCTTCTGGAAGGGAACTACTAAGGATGGAAAGGATGTTGAAGCAGTCATTGAAGGCCCTCTTGGAGACAGAACCGACCGCGTTGACGTCATGGCCGAAGTGCCTGGTTTCGTGAAGAAGATTGTGGCCGGAGCTGCCGGAACAAAGCCATATATTTATCAGGTTCGTGAAAACCCCGACTGCCAAATGTTGAACCTATCTGTTTGTTGTTTCATGAACTAATATGGTGTGGAACCAATAGTATGCCCCCAAAGTCACGCTCAAGGTCAAGATCGGAGACGAGGTGACCACTGAAGAGGGCCAGCTCTTTAGCGAAGCCACATTCATCGTGGAGTAACGCAACAGCGCCTAGGCTATTGGGGAGACATGGAATTCATTACGCATGATCATTGGGTAATTAATCAGGGGACTTGATTGGAATAAGGCGTTGGAGACGGACTGTTCGCTCGTTTTTTAAGGATTCGTTCGGCCCTCGCATGATGAGATATACGTACATATACATCTACTGGTGTGTAGCCTCAGTTCTGGTTCTTGGATGAGAAACAATTGGATTTGTACATGCAGTTGACTTGTAGTAAATGGGAGAGAAACGCGTCAAAAAACAAACCACACTCACTCAACCGATAAGATCATCCGACCACCATGTCCGCCCCGGTTCCGCGATGGAGATAATGTGTTTCCATGTGAGTGGTGGCCGCTGTGATCCAGAACGACCGGTTGCATAAGTCGGCGCCCATCCCACCCACACTGACAGGTGGACGGACCAACGTCCGCAAACTCAAAGCAGCTGAAGGAATGGAGGATGGGTGTCCCCGAATAGGATCTGTTTCGGACCACAAAAATAGATGACAAGCGGCCAGCCTAAATATAATGTGAGATATGAGCTTGGGCAATAAATGAGCGCGAGGGCCCCCGACATCAATCAAAACATGGAACTGGCAACTGTCATGCACGGCAGCTACTCGAAGAACAAAACAGCTTTTTGAAGTTTTGATCATGTCTCGCGATACATATACGCCAATCTTCTCATCGCCTTTAAATCCTTCATCTTCTTCCGAGGATGGTCAGGCTAAGCGGACCCGGCCTACCCCAAACCCAGCTTCGACCCGGTGCAAACGCATGCCTAGCCCGTCCCAGAGACTGATGCGAAAGAAAGCCGCCGAGGCTTGGAAGTCAGAGGCCCTTCAGCGCCAGGTCGCCGAGTATGAGCGCCAAACATTGGAAGCCTTATCGGCCAAGAGCGTATGTGCTTACCCACATGGAGGCCCGGTCTTCACATGGAAGCCCAATTTAGCTGACATTTATTGAACCTTGTTTCAAGCCATCCCCAGCGCGGACCTTAGCACACAAACCCAAGGGCCTGAGGGATGCCCAAGAAGGAGACAAACCACGGCGGAAGAGCCTGACAGAGCAGTTGCCTTTCCTCCAAGGTCTGAGTCTTGGCGTAATGATGCCCGATAGATGGAATCGGCCCGTCAACCCGATATGGATATTCTCGCCAAAAAAGACGAAATAGGAGATAATTTGAGATACGAATAATGATAATTAACGATGAACACCAAGTGGCATTTTGGAAGTTAATATCGCGACATCTGTACATAATAAGTGGATTGTTTCTGTCTATATCATCACCAGGAGTTGTGTTAGATATCCCATGGAGCCTCACCCTCTCCTTGCCCCTTCCTTCTATGTACGAACGCCATAAAACAATATTTTTTCGTCATCTACAGTGATGATACAGCGCATCAATCGTGATTATCATTCCTTCTTCCCCTTTTCGCCGCCGACGTCTGGCACGTCCTTCTCCTTACCATCGTCCTTTGACTTTTCTGAAGGCGAGGGTACGTGGACCTTGGCGGCCTCCTCGCCCTTTTGCAATGCTTGTTCCACTTGCCAGATCGCACGCTCCAGCTCGACCTCCAATTCGGGGATGTTGAGAGTATCCGAGAAATTGCGAACTTGTCTCTGTGTGAGGAGTATCTGCTCCTTCACGTCCAATGAGTCGCTGATAGTCGGTCCGTCCTTGATGTAGAGATGATCTAGAGTCTCTGACGGCTTATCCTTGATAAGTTTATTTTCGAGGAGCCATTGCACGTGCTTGCCACCAGATATGGCGCGCCAATGGGACCAGGCACGGTAGGCTAGGTAGAAGAAAGGAATGTTGGGGATTCTAGCCAGCGGTCCAGGTCAGCCCGAGTCAACTCTCGTCCAATGAGCCGCATTTCGCAGCAAGAACTTACACGGGGAGGATGGCAACGGGTGCGGTGAAAGGCATAGCCACGAAGCTGAGCATCAGGCGCTTCCTGTGCAACGACTCGCGCTCCGTCACCAACGTCCTCAGAATCGACTGCGCCCTGTGGGCGGGGATCGTCGCGCCCGGGAACACCAGCTCGACATCGTCCTGGCCCCCGAGCTCCTCGGCGCGCCTCCGCTTGGACAGAGGAGGTATGGACTTGAGGCCCCATTCCTCGTAGGGGATCCGGCGGAACGCATGGTTTCCGTAGTCGACCAGCTTGCGCTGCCAGCCAGACTCCTTTTTCTCATACTCGGCCCACTTCTTGGCGGCGAAGCCGACGATCTTGTCGGCGATATTCTGGTTCGTGTCCGTCGTCGGGATATGGACTCGGTGGGCGTACAGCAGCGTGCGCCGCGTGGAGAGCGGCAAGAGGTATATACGCATCGCTGGTTATACTTTCGCTTGCGTCTCGGAGATGTCGGTGTCGAGGTTCAGGCAGGCGGGCGGGTTTGGGGGAGGGATAGCTGGCGGGGGCCGGGATTCCACGATGCTGCGGCGAGCGCTAACGGACTCTACTGGTCCATTGTCAGGCAGACGTTTGGGATGAAGTCGACGAGCGTTGCAGTGGGCAGCAGATGAGGGCCGATGCTTATTTATCGGCGTGTTCGAGGTCCGTTAGCATCTCCTCGATAAAATTACTAGGGGACCACTCGATGACGCACATGGGACAGCTGTACTGGACATTATTCGCCCAAAGTCTCACAGCCATCGGAGCCACTTTTATGATCTCCAGCAGGAGCAAGAGACCCCACCATTCCCCTCCACGCAGGAACCGGTGAGTGTGGCTTCCAGGACGTGGGTATGAATTATGAAATCCAGTAAAGCTCTGTTCCTGTCTCAAACATGGATTTTATTAAGCGTATTTTTATTCTCGAAAATTATAAGTGTTTCATTCATGCCCATTGGGTAAGAACTCGGTTTCATGTGGCCTGAATTGGCTCAAGAGAAGCATGGATTCGATGGCTTTAATGAATCGTTTTATCCTCCGAATCGCATGTTCATCTTTCAACCTTCTACCAAGTGAACGAATACGAACAGATACTGCATTGAATTTTACTTGGATGGATTGAGAATTACTGAACAATAAAGTCCTTCATCCTTCTCAATTCACAATTTCCTCATCCTCTTTAAGCATATCTAGGTTCATTTGTGTCGTTTCCAGGTTTATTATCTGCACTCAGATATATCTCCTTACCTGTTAAGTCTGTTACCAAATCACAGAATGCTCAAAAGATACTATTGAGTTTAGGCACTAGTGTTATGCCTTGAGCTGGCGGTGAAACCCTTTGCAGCCTACAGACGTATCTGATTACCCTATCATCGTCGAGTAATATCCGATGCCTCTTGGTGAGGATATTTGTCTTCATCCCTGCCGCAACTTTTAGGTTGCATCCGAGACATGCCGGATTCGGCGTTGAATACGCCGTACCCATCAGCTTGATTTGTTCTCTGGCTCTTGCCGCCCAATTGGGCTGTCGTCTATGTATTAGCGGTCTGTGTTGTGTTGTGGTAAATCAATCCAATTGGCATGCCAACAATCTCTTTGAACTGCGGCGGAATGCCGAGATGAGTAATTGCCCAACCTACTCAAGAGGGGCGGAGAGAGCGCGATATGAAACCATTTCGTTTATCTAGATGATGTCCGTTCTATATGGACCGAAGCAGGGCGGCATCCCGTAGATTCATAGAACTCGATTCAGTAAATTTCCAAGCGAGCCCAAGCCCTGATGATGCACTGAGCCCCCACAAGAATTCCTTCCATATCTTCACAATATGTCCTCAAACCCATGTCAGGGCTAACTAGCTCGTTGGTGCTATTCTGTATTCTATCCTAGGGTGTAAAAGGTCAGCAGAAGCCACCTGCAGCTATCAGCGTCCACTTCCGCTGGCAAGGGAGTTGGTTGGTTTGTTCCAATAAGACACGAGAAGACAGTGCATAGATTGTGTTACCACAAGAAGGACAACTAGTCGAGGTGACAGAAGAATGATGCCTACGCTGAGTCAAGATGCCAAGCGGACCTTTTCTTGTGTTTTCTTTTGCTCGCGTGCTCACAGCCAGGTGACTTGCTGATTTATCGGTCATTAGCGGGACTGGGGCATTAACCGGAGCGCGTACCTAATGCGTTGGGGCTGGCGGGGACGAGCCTAGACCTTCTTCACCAGCACTGACAGGCTTGACAGCCAGGCCCAAACCAATCGAGGCCATGCTTGCATGCAGGTCGGAAGCGGTTGTCAAGCGAAAGTAGAGCAAGCACCTGATACGTTGGCACAAGGCATCGGTGGCTAGATGCAGCGCAGCACAGAACCAATACGAATGCGTCAACTTTCACCAAGAAAACGTCATGTAAGAATAGGCCGCTTCTAGCCCGAGCCAGAGAGCTGCACCTCAGGCGTTGTAGTGCCTTACAGGAAGGGCCAATAGTGCCGTGGTCCTTTAAAGTGGATACGTGGCCCAACCTCAACCAATGGTAGGCCCGGACCGCTAATGGCCGGTGGCCCAGCACAGCCCCGCAGAGCCACAGGCGAATGGACAAAGGGCCAAGGGCCGGGCCTAGCACCACCGTCGTCCTCTTTCCTTCATCTTCCACCTCGACAATCACATGTGAATGTCTTCAGCATAATCCTATCCATCCCCAGCAGAGGCACACCAAGCGGTCCAATTAAAAATTAAAAGCCGCATCAACTGCGTGCTTGGACAGTGCGGGCTAGATTCAACTCGTCCCGCCCGACTATACCCAACAAACCTGGCTGTAACACGGCCACATCCAGCTTGCAGCTACCAAGCGGGGACTTCTTCAGGCCGATCCCAAAGCTCTCTACTCGTCTTTCTTGTTTCCATTCATCCTGTTCTCTTCAAAAATCTCCTGTTGGCCTTGCCTTGCCATTTCCGACCCAATTGACTCCTTCATTCTCGGCCCTGGCTGCCCTTTTTATTCTTTTCCTCGCGTTGCATCTTGACGAGATTGTTTTGGATACCATAGTCAAACATGGCCTCCACAGCCAAGGATGACTTGGGCCCAGACTCGGGAAGTCTTCGCCAGAGACACCATCCTCCCGCCAGCTCCAAAAATCTCGAAAGTCCGAAACAGCCAGTTGACGAGCCACATACTAGTGTGAATGCCCAAAACAAAACGTACGGGCGCACTCCCAACGGCACAGGTACGAATTCATTCCCTTTACTCCTCTCAATTTTTCCCCGACTGTCGACTGGTGCCCTGCTCAAAGAATTGATGCTTACCTGCAACTGCCTCTATAGTGTTTGTTGTGGCTGATACTCATGACATGGTCTCGCAACTCCTGGACCCTCGTTTGCCCAAGAATGTCTCGGACCTTCTCATCCTCTCCATTATGGCTTTGCATGTGTTGGTTGCCTACTATCTTCCTTCCGGTCTTAAGAAACCCGTGCTTGCCTCAATCTTCGTTTTCTGGAGACTCTCATACAATGCCGGTATCGGCATGCTTCTTCACGTCCAGTCTCACCATCGGCGAATGGTCACATGGGCTCGAAAGCAGAAATTATTTGAGCCCCCTGCTGACGGCAAGCCGAACCGCCTGTATGCATTGTTGAAACGCGAATGTGAACTCCTGCACGTGAACCTTGAGGACTATGATTTTGACAAGGCCCCGATCGAGTATAACACATGGCTCGTTTTTCGCCGAGTTGTCGACCTGATTTTGATGTGTGACTTCACTTCTTACTGCCTTTTCGCAATCATCTGTGGTCATGTTCCCCAAAACGAGAGCCTCATTGCCGGGCTTGGTCGCTGGGCTCTGGGTATTACTTTTATTGGTATCAACCTTTGGGCCAAACTCTCAGCTCATCGCACTCTGACCTACGCATGGCACTGGGCCGATTTCTTCTACCTCATTGATCAAGACCTGACCTTTGATGGTATCTTTGAGCTCGTGCCACACCCCATGTACTCGATCGGTTATATCGGCTACTACGGTATCTCGATTATGGCTGCTAGCTACGAGGTTCTCTTCATCTCCATCTTTGCTCACCTCGCTCAATTTGCCTTCCTCGCTGCAGTGGAGAATCCTCACATCGACCGGACGTATAACCCCCCTGCACCGCGGGCACGGAGTAAATCTGGGAGTCAGAATGAGCCGTCTGTGGGCGTAACCCAGTCGCTAGGGCCGAGCTCACCGGATCAGCCGCCAGCCAACAATGCCACCCTGGAGCCTCCAATCCCGGTACACAACATGGTGGGTTTGAAGAACATTGACTTGTTCCGAGTCACTGATTGTGTTGTCGTCATCGTGCCCATGTATATTGCCGTGCTTACCTTCGCTACTCCCTCAAATTCCTTCTGGCAAGCGATCTTCGTGATTCATGCTTTCTTCTGGCGTGTTTGGTATCACCTTGGATTGGGCATCATCCTAGACAAGCAATCGACCTCGAAAATGTTCACCCGGCACTTTGTCAAGTTCGGAGAGAGCCTGGATGAGGCTTGGCGGCAGTGGAAAGCAATGCACCATGTCAGTATGGTCATGTGCAATACAGCCTTCGTTGCCGCATGCTGGAAGATGTATAGTTTCCCCGAGGATTGGAGCTATGGCCTCGTCTTGCTCAAGCATGTCATAGGGTTCAGCTTAGTAGCGCTGCAGATTTCTGTAGCCATGAGCATATATTCGTCTCTGGGCGAATATGGCTGGTCTTTTGGTGATTTCTTCTTTGACCAAAAAGCTAAGCTGACCTATCAGAACGGGGTATATCGGTTCTTGAACAACCCGGACAAGACCCTCGGTATCGCAGGAGTATGGGGTGCGGCTCTGATAACCTGGAGCCGATCGATATTCCTCCTCGCGCTCACTACTCAGCTGCTGTCGATCTATTTCATTGCCTACATTGAACGGCCCCATATGCTGAAGATCTATGGTGATAGGAACATGCGCCAGGAGGCCGGCATCACCAAGTTTATCAAGCGGTCGCTCCCCGACCCTGTCAAGGGCTGGCAAGAAAGTATGGACAAGGTAATTGATGATACCACGCATTTCGTTGAGGAGTTCCTGGATACCGCCAGACCGAAATTCACTTCCGGCGTCAAGACAATCATCAAAGATACCTCGGCCTTATTTAACACAGCCCCGGCACGGTTTACAATTACCAGAATCAGTGCTGATCTAGAAGGACTGGACCCGAAACAATACCAACTTACCATTGATGGCACCCCTTCAGTTGATTCGCTCGTTAGTGAGCGGGCGACTGGGAAAGAAAGCATCACGGCTCGGTACCCCAAGGATGTTAAAACGAAGACATACGAATATGGCACACCGCTGCATGTCAAATGGAGAGCACCGGTTAACCACAGCAGCAAGGACTGGATTGGCCTGTACATGGTAACCGACAATCGCTCCAGGGAAATAACAGAAGTCCCATCTCTCGGTCGATGGTCACCAACGAATGCTGGTGAATATGACCTATCAACTGCGGATACGAGCATCGTAGTGGCTGGACGCCGCACCTCCTCTGAAGGCCAGGATTCGGATGTGGTTGAAGGTGAGGTTGTTTTCCAAGGAGACAAGCTCTGGTGGACACAAGGCGTGTTCGAATTCAGATACCATCATGGTGGGAAACACACTGTTATGACTATCTCGGAGCCATTCGAGATCCGCATCAGCAAGTTTGAGGAGGAAGATGCCAATGCTGATTACAAGGGCCTGTATGAGCGAGCCGTTGAACACGCCATCCTACCTGTCGTGGTGAACTGCCTTGACCGCAACCCAGATATTGCGCCGACCAATGTCGAGGAGCCGTTTGGCGGCCACGTAGAGAGAGACAGCAAGTACGCGAAGCGAGTCGTATACGCCATCAGGGAGATGTTTGGTATCGAATTCGCACCTGCCGTCGTCCCCGCAGACGGAAACGTGAAGAAATTAGCCTGGAGGATTTGCAATGCGAAGCAGGTTCTTGTAAGTTGTTGACAACATTTCTGCCTACTGGACATGGAACATTTGGCTGACCTCTTCGATTCAGGCGCCCTATAGTATGGCGGCATCAAAGGGAACCACGACACCAACTGGAGAGGACGATATGGTGCCTTTGAAAGCGTAAAAGGATCTTGTCATGGCGTTTGCAATGATCGTTAGATGGTCGGGTAAAATTAGGTTAAGATTTTTTTTTTTTTTTTTTTTTTTTTTTTTTTTTTTTTTTTTTTTAAAAAAAAAAGAAGACAATTGACAAAGAGTATACATCAAATCTGAGTATGCGTGTACTAACCAGAGGAAGCAACTCAATTGCTCGTTGTCGCAAGAGCGTGCACACCCTAGACCTCCCTACGCAATCATTTGTCGTCATCCAACGAGTGGCAATGCGCCGAAAGCTTCATCCCAAACTCCCCGGCGCCTCTGTTTGGCCGTAAACCTGTCGAGTTGCATTCTGCCGATCCTTTGCCCACTCGGTCAGCCCGGAGATGGATGCGCGGATTTGGAGTTGCCAGTCTGGGTTCCCCGCAACTCTGCCTCCGTGACGCTTCGAGGAGTCCCCGTAACACACGACGAAGGTCCATCCTCCCCTCCTCACTCCTTTGGATCGACGAGGAATATCGAAACTGGGGTATTACCCCGCCATTGCCTCCAAACTCATTCGACGCCGAGGCGATTGGAGAATTTCGCCATCGTTTGGTCCCCTTGCCCTGAATTAGGGATCAAAGGAAACTAGCCTCATAACGATCGTCAAACATATTCGAGGGGTTAGCGAAATAGCAAGGGTAGAGCAAATTAGCCGGACCACACGGCCCGTGGACGGAATTTCAGTAAGAAAATCCGTCGCCTCGCCGTTTCGTGAGCGGTTTTGTTTTGTTTCACGAAAGCCACCTTTCTTCGACGACGGGCTAGGGATAGGAAGAAGAGGTATATAAGCAAGAGCTTGTTGACTATCTCTGTTTCGGATAGAGGCTATTGGCATTGGGGCATAGCGAAATTCAAGAGAGCTCTAGGATTGTTCGACGCAGTTTATCGCTCCCCCTGTTCTCCGTGGCATCATGCATTCCAAGTCCTTTATGCTGTCCCAGCTCCTGCTAGGGCAGGCTTACGCCACCTACCTCTACACGTCGTCGTACAGCGGCGTCGTCCGCACGCTCCAATGGACAGAGTCGGGCCTCGAGACCATCTCTTCTACGACCGAGTGTGGAGGCAGTGCTTCTTGGCTGACCTTGGCGGACGACCTGCTGTATTGCACGGACGAGGCCTGGAGCACACCAGAGGGGTCGGTCTCGACCTTCAAAACTCTGGCTGACGGCTCGCTCGAGCTCCTGGGGAAGAAGTCCACTCGACAGGGCGCTGTAAGCGCCGTGGTCTACGGTAAAGACGACAGTGGCCTTGCCTTGGCCTACTAGTAAGTCAACCGCCATCAACATCTAGATATTAAACTGTCCACCACATAATTCTTTTAGTTCTGGCTTTTTTTCGGTGAATAAAACATACTGACCTGAGCTTGACAGTTCCTCATCGGCCTTTACTACCTGGGACCGAACAGATCCCTCCGCTCTGGAGCTTCTCCAGACCGAAGTCTATGAGCTGGAACAGCCTGGAGCCAACCCTGAGCGACAAGAGGCGCCACATCCACACCAGGCCCTCCTGGATCCCACTGGCCAGTACATCCTCGTCCCCGACCTGGGTGCCGATCTTGTCCGCATCTACAAGACAGGGACAGACGACCTCGCTGTCACTGCGGTCGAGCCGCTGCAGGTTCCTGCCGGCAGCGGCCCCCGCCACGCAGCGTTCGTCAAGGCCGCCAACGAGACATATCTCTACGTCGTCACCGAGCTCACCAACAAGATCTTGGGCTACATCGTCACCTACAACGAGGGCTCCCTCGGCTTCGAGCAAGTCTACGAGAGCGGGACGCACGGCCAGGGCGTCGAGGTGCCCTCCACCGCCGCCGCAGCCGAGATTCTTGTCTCTGTAAGTACATCGTAACCCCCACCCAACCCCCCGGGGCTCCTTTTATCTCCCCGCCCCCCGGTCTCTCTCCATGAAGTTAAACTATACGAGCACTACGTTATAAGTTGACTTGTACTGACACTATTTCCTACCAGCCCGACCAGAAGTTCCTCATCGTCTCATCTCGCTACACGAACGCCTTTGAGATCCCCAACTTTGATCCCAGCAACAGCACCCAGATCGTGTCGGACACGCTCATCAACTTCTCCGTCAACCACAGGACGGGTGCGCTCAAGGCCATCCAGGCCGTACCCGCCGGCGGCAAGAACCCCCGCCAGTTCTCGTTCAACAGGGATGCCAGCGCCGTGGCGGTAGGCCTGCAGGGGGACGGGCGGGTGGTCATCATCGAGCGTAGCAAGAGCAGCGGGAGGCTGGGCAGGTTCGTGGCGAGCGCCGAGGGCGGTGGCGAGGTGTCGGCAGTGATTTTCAACGAGGCTATCTAGGTACATAGACACAAGTGGGTGACACGAGAAATGATACACCCCAGCCAGTACCGTTCTGGATCCAGTGCTCAAGAACCCATCACTTTGCTGCCCTTCGTTACCAGCTTCAACGAGGGAAAAATATGTTAAAAAGGGGATAAAATCATCATTCTTTGACTAAAGAATATTTCTGTCTTTTTATTTTATTATTTTCCTCATGAATTTGATCTTCATCTATGAAGCTGAACAACCCAGTTTGGTGTCTCGTCTCTCCTGTCACCCACTTTGGTAGAACATGAAAAGAGAATCCCGCCCTTGCTTGAGGCAAGGATGTACTACCTCCATGAACCTCCGTTTTTCGTAATAATCTGATAACACGGGATGATATACCCCCCGGTAATGTCCGAGTGGTAGAGTCGCAACCACGAGATGAGTTTAATCATATCGGCCCCAAAGGTCCCATTTGCCCGTATCCCGCTTGGAGCTTGGTAAGCCGGGGAGAACGTGGGTAATCTGCTTGAAGAAGCAAGCCTTTCTCAGCGGGCGGGAGTGGCTAGGGACGGACTTGGCGGCGGTCTAAGGAATCGGCCCTTTCCGACAATGTTGGTGACAGTTGGAGGAAAGGGCAGTGTTACTTTGAGGAGGTTGGTTGGTTTACAGCGAATTTTATTGGTTCAAGGTCGTGGCAACGAGCCAAGGGTAGAGATCTACGCTGGGGACGAGAGCTTGTGGCCCGGATCGACCAAGAGCGTGCATGTTATCTCGGGCTGGTATAGAGCCCCTCGGACCTCCCCCCAAGGGTTCACGCAAGATGCTACTGTGATCATGCCGGCTGCCCTGCTAATGTGCCCAATAGTGCCCAGAAAAGCAGCAATCACTGCATGGGAAGCTGGTATGTGAGCCCTGCAAGGCCCTCGGGAGGGACTATCGACCAAACGTCACCCGTCAATGCTGAGAATCCCTGGACAGTGCATTGGGTATGGGCCATGTATGGGGAGCATTGTGTATCACATCGCCTACGTCACTTGGCTTTAACGTTCGCATGGAGTTTCGGCTGCTGGGAACCGTTGGAGCACCCGGATGTGGCGATGCCTTCTTTGGAACAGGTACTAGCTGCGGCTCGGCTCATGTAACTGTTATGACGAGGGCAGGTCGAAGTCTTCTATTACGGGCCTCAAGTCCCGATCCTGCTTACGAGGTGGGAAACACAGTAAGGGTCCGATAATCTTCGGAGGCTGAGGGTACCACATGCCCTGTAAAGAAGGGAAACGGTAGCTTATTTAACAACGAAGAGAGTATTGGACATTTGACCCATTTCTCGATCAAGGCCTTCGGGACGCTGAACACTCGCTTGCCATACATTGCCCACTAATTCAACAACTCTGGTTCCTGTGATAAGTATCCGTGGGATCTATGTGGCTTGTGGTTCTATTGGAATCCAATATCCTTGAGCATAATAAACTCATTTATCAACTGTGGTCATTTCAAAATTATGTTTCATTGGCGGCGTTTTGGGATCAGTTACAATTTTAGAAGTGGCAATACCAACGGGCCGGGTAGCCTACACTTATTAGTCTTATCACGCAACTAGCTACCTTGCGTTTTTTCTTTCGTGAAAACACAGTAGGAAGCTCATAAAAGAAAGAGAAATGAGAACGGTGATTGTCTCCAGAGGCTGAGAGTAGAATGGACGTTAGCTGAAATACCCCTGCTCACCGGCTGCCATGCGTTACATGGCATGTGGAAATCATCACACTGCTTGAGAGGAAGATCACGCATTGTGGCAGGCTACCGATGTTACCCCGTAATTCCTTTTACTCTCCCTTCAACATCAGACGCTAGAAAGCACGTGTCTGAGCTATCACAAACAATGGGAGGGCATTTCCCTAGCGGTGTAAGTAATGTTTAGCTAAGCTCTGTGCCTCGCGAGAATGGTGAGCGAATTTAGCCTGAAATCTAGCTGCAATCCTGCTTAATGCATGATCCTGCAAGGACCCAGTTGAAACTGGGCATCTTGTTGAGACGATCGAACCGGAGATGGGTGGCAGACAGAACCGGACCCATGGCCACTATGCGGGGAAGGGCTTTAGACGGTAATAGCTTGGTGCAGGGTGTGCTCATGTGTGACGGCGTGCTTGGGGCTACGAGCTGAACGGTGCATCGATGGCGCGTTGACTGGAGGGTTGCCGGGCCGTGATACAGTCTCGTTGTCCCTTATCTGGGACGAGGAGCTAGGTATTCCGTCAGAGTGGAAAACCTATTATCGACCATCGCCATGCAGAGGCGAATATGCTATGCTGACGAGGTCCAAGGCTTCGTCCGCCATACTCAGAAGTCAACTCCGGTTCGAATGGGTAATAAGTAGGACCGACTCGCTAAACGCGTTATGGCCCTGACGTGATGGCTGAATTGTTGCCACTTGCGCATAGACTTTTGAGGAGTGGTTTTTGGCGGGATTGTCGTAATATTGGCGTTGTATCGTCGCCGATCCAATCAAACCCTTAGAGAAGGATTCCGTGCTGGAAAGTCTCCCAGAGGCTTCAGGTCAGGGCTTTGATGATCATTAATTTGGCGGTGGCGGCGTATACAAGCCATTTCTTACAAGGCTTTTAAGGGTCTTGTGCAAGGATCATGATGGGCGAGATGAGCTTGGGGAGCGCTCGTACGGCAAAGAGAAAGAGCGTTGGAAGCTGTATGAGTCACATTTCGTCCTGGCCATACCAGAGCTTCTTCGTTCAATTGTCAACGAAGGGCCGGGCCGAATCAGTGGGTGTTGCACCCTTTGAGCGAATAGCTAGTGTGTGTGTGGCTCGTCGAGGTCATCTATTGACCGGGCCAAGTCCAAGAAGTCTAGTTTAGTGAGCAGCCAGACCCCTGTTTTCTCGTCCCCAAACAAGTTTTTCCAGGCATGCAACAATTAGCTGGCATATTCCACTTGACGGGGCGGGCCGGTGAGAGTTTCTTATGCAAGGCTCATGCTCTCATCTTCGCTCATGGGGCGCGGTCGTTCTCTTCAAAGTTTACAGAGCCGTATGGGGCTTGTACCACCATGTTCTTATGCGAATGCAATGCGAGGTCAAGGGTTGGCCCAGTGTGGCTCGCTGTGACGACCGGAGCAATCCAATGCGACGCCATCAGCGAATGATCGATAGGGCACCGGATACTTGACGTTTACGGTCCAGATAGGCAAAGACTTGCGATTCTGACGAGCGTTTTGAGTGTTGACACTAGCAACCCCAGATACTCTCTGATGGGTCTAGCCATATGACCGAGGCGTTTACCCCAGGGTCTCGGCTCGTGGCCACCTCATAGCCGATATGCTGCTGATCCCCTCTTCCCCTCTCTTTGTCTTGATGCCAATGTGGACAAAAATGACTGAATGGTGAGTGGGTGGATGGGTGGCAGGGTCTCGAATGTGTCTGCCACAGCGTGTCAAGCAACAAGATTGCGAGCGCTGATTCGTACCAAGGCAGGGCAGGGAGGAGGGCGATGGAGTACCCTGGCAGGGGTTGCTGCAGGAGATCCGGTGATGAAGTGACCCCCCTTGAGGGAAAACGACAGCAGAGTACCTAGACGAGCGCGGTTCACTCTGGAACCGGCTTGGACATAATTTCAGGGTCGGCCTTAATTCTGGCGAGCGGGACGAGGTCCCCTGCAACGGCCCACGCGATATAGATACGTACATACGTCGTCTGTATATACGTGCATGTGTACCTCTGTATGCGCGCACATGCGAGCGTGTCGCTCTCGGTGGGTGCAAAGTACATGCCTAGTGTGCGAGGTGTGAGAAAGAAGGGGGAGGGAGATGATAATCCAGGGTCGGGGTCGGGTCCCCATGCTCAATCTCATTATTGAGGCTCCCAGGCCCTTCCCAAAAAGACCCAAAAAGCCTAAAACATACGGGGAGATGGAGAGGGAAAAAGGTTGGAATGGGAATGGGCTGGCCAGGTCAGAGGGACTGGCGCCTGTGTCGGTCGGTGTCGTCCAGGAGGCAGGCGCCGGGCTGTATAAACGGAAGTAAGTAGTACCTGCCTTGCCTGCCTTCCCCCCGCTCCACATGACCCATTGCACCCCATCCCAACGCATCCCCCACATATTACACACTGGCAGCGGCCGTCGCCCATGATCCCACCTGCCGTCGTTCTTTTGTCCACAAGCTGCAGCAGGCCAATGACCGCCCATCCAGTCGTCGCGATTCAATTCTTTGCTTGGCTGGCTGTTTGCGCCCTTCGCCCTTTTAATCTCTTTTGTTTCGATGCGTTTCGCCTTCCACCCACTGCTCCGTGATTACTCCCAAGATTCCGACTGCTGCAGGATCGAACGCATCGCGGCCGGACTAGCCTCCCGTTTCGTTTCACCCATTCTTAATCATCTCACTCCAGCCAGCACCTGATGGGCCGAAGTCTGTCTGTACCGTGACCGCGATGCCGCATGGGGCGTCTGAGTCTTGATGCGAAATTTCCCTTCAGTTTCCCATTTAATATTTGTTTTCATACATCCGACCAACCTTCCTCTCTGCCGCCACCTTTTGTTTCTCCCCATCCACCGACCCGTCTCCCCTCTGGGTGTGCTCCCTCGCATTTCAAGGGGTATAGACACCAGTTTCACCTTTCAAGCTGCGACTCCGGACCGAGTCACTACCTGAGCCAGAGGAGAACACAGTCCACGTACGAGTTCCTTCCCCGGGACTTCCAACATGTCCCCGTCGCCGACGGGCGACTCCCCGCCCACAGCCCTCAATCACTCAACTAGACCCTTCCCTATCCCATCCCGTAAAAGCTTCCATGTCGATGTGCCTGGTGCATCATTGATCTCCAATGGCGCAAGTCTCGGACTCAAGTCTCCATCGGATTTGGCGCCGCAAAGAGCGGCCAGTTTCTCCCGGGACGGCATGCTTGGAGCAACAGGGGCTGGCCGTCCCGTCGGGTCCTCTCAGGCCGCTCTCACAGATTCTCTCTTGAATGGCCTCGCAAAGTCTTCAAGCGATGAGGGATCTAATCCCCTCAAAAGGAGAAACACCGATGTTGGAGTCGACTATCCACGCCGGAGGGCCACAATTGCTGTAAGTATCAAGAATTAAGCGACCGGATTTCGTTTGCTCATCCATGTCTGACTGGCTTCAGTGTGAGGTCTGTCGATCAAGAAAGTCGCGCTGCGATGGGAATAAGCCCAAGTGCAAGCTCTGCTCCGAGCTCGGTGCTGAATGCATCTATAGAGAGCCGGGAATCAAGCTGGATGCTGGCGACAAGTTGATTCTAGAGCGTCTCAACCGTATCGAGACGCTCATCCAGTTAAACATGGTCAACAACTCAGCGACTGGGATCAACCTGAGTTCAGACTCGCCCTCAATGAGCAACGGCACAATGAACGGCGAGAGTGCGTTGTTGAACCCGGGCAGCCAACATACATTCACCAACCTCATTCCCAATGGTGGCTTTGGGACTTGGACGCAACAGCCCACCACAACCAACATCAACACTATGCCCAAGATCCACACCAATGCAGCAATGCATCTACTGCAATGGCCTCTCATTCGTGATCTTGTTTCACGCCCCTATGACCCTCAGATACTGCTTCAACTGGAGATGGCAAGGGAGCCGTTACACTCGCTGACGAAAACGCCCTGTGTGGATTTATCCAATACCCAGGCCTATATCGAGGCCTATTTCGAGCGTGTTAATATTTGGTACGCTTGCGTCAATCCGTATTCGTGGAGAAGTCAGTACCGCACTGCCCTGTCCAACGGGTTTCGGGAAGGCTCTGAAAGTTGCATTGTTCTTCTTGTTCTGGCTCTTGGCCAAGCAAGCCTTCGAGGGAGCATCTCACGAATCGTTCCTCAAGAGGAGCCTCCCGGTTTGCAATACTTCACCGCAGCTTGGTCCCTTCTTCCGGGCATGATGACTACAAATACAGTATTGGCTGCACAATGTCACCTCCTGGCTGCTGCTTACCTGTTCTATCTTGTTCGCCCCATGGAGGCGTGGAACCTTCTTTGTAGTACAAGTACGAAACTTCAGTTGCTTCTCATGTCTCCCAACCGGGTACCGGCTCATCAACGAGAGCTCATCGAACGAATCTATTGGAATGCATTGCTGTTCGAAAGTGATCTACTGGCAGAGCTTGATTTGCCCCATTCTGGTGTAGTTCAATTTGAAGAAAATGTCGGTCTGCCTGGCGGTTTTGAGGGCGAAGAGGGCGAGAAGGTCGGAAAGGACGAGCTCTGGTATTTCCTTGCTGAAATTGCACTGCGCAGGCTTCTCAACCGAGTCAGTCAACTGATCTACTCGAAAGACTCTATGGCTACGACCTCGAGCCTGGAGCCTGTTGTGTCAGAGCTTGACTACCAGTTGACACAGTGGTACGAAAGCTTGCCCCTTGCGCTCCAGTTTCCTTTTACGCGGACGGTCCTTCAGGATCAGGTGCAAACCGTCTTGCGGCTTCGCTTCTTTGCCTGCAGAACTATCATCTACAGGCCTTACATTCTGGCCGTATTGGACAATGAACAGGCGGTCCTGGATCCAGTCGTGCGTGAGAATTGTCACAAATGTCTTGAAGCCTCTATCAGGCAACTTGAGCATATTGTAGAACAGTGAGTGTCGTCCGGCGGGTTCTTCTATTTTCCCCTTGTTTGATTAACCGCTGATGATGCTAACGTAATTAATCTTATAGCCATGCTGGCCATATGCCCTACATTTGGCAAGGGGCCTTGTCGATGGTATCACAGACACTTCTGGTTATGGGGGCTTCGATGTCACCATCTCTTCTAAACATTATCCTAACGTTGCTTCCACACCGCGAAGCACTCGACCAAATGATTAACGACGTCATTATCGAGGTTGAAAGTTATGCAATGCTTGCTCCAAGTCTCAGTCTTGCAGCAGAAATCATCAAGGAGGCGGAGTTGAGGAGGCGAACGCTCCTCAGCACGTAAACCGCTATATGTGTGATAAACAGATCGGGCGCTAGGGCACGCATATTCGACGCACCTCTAGGGGAAAGAAAGTTTGATGGGGATGACAATTGGACACAGCTAGTGATGCTGGCCAAAATGTCTTCGCCTCATTCCATCAGGCCACAATGAGTACAAATTGGGCCGAATGGGCGGACTGGGAGACGGGACCTACCTACCTCACAACCTCGAATCTCGAAGCCTATTCTCTGATTAACTTAACGTATACGAAAATCATATCAACCCGCTACTGGAATTGTTCTATTTATCACATTTTCGGCCTTTTACAAACAAATGTCGCCTTCTTTCTTTCTGATCATCGAGAGAATTTAACATGAAACAGGCAGTCGAACAATTTTAGCCCGGTATTACTCAGCAGAAAGAGATCTGACATTGAAACAATGTGGCATATCTCCTCTTTGATAGAGGGATTTTCGATACTGCACCGAACGAGAAGGTGAGCAGACTTATGGAGAAGGGAATCATACCCAGTTGTAAGGGGAAATCGTGCAACAATGTGCCGGATGTACTGAATTGTTACTGAATCATGTATGGCTACAATGCAATGTTTCAAATGGCGGATTTCTTATGATTTGAAGCGCAGGAGTCTGATTGGCATTGGATATACTATTGCAGTTCTGGATGGGCATATTAGAATGCTCTATAGTGATGCCGAAATGTACATTAGTGCTTGTTGGATGGACTCAAGAAGACGGAGATACCCATTGAAACCAATATGGAGGGGGACAGCAAGGAGCAATCCTTAAATTACATATTACCAATTGCAGCACCTCTAATGGTCACACGGACCCAATTGCAAGACCAACCTGAGGAGGCTCGAGGGGTACGGTGCGATAGCTGGAGTGGTCAGTCGACCCCTCGGCGGAGCTTGGCCTGGCAGCCTGGCTAGCAAGGGGTGGCGATGTGAGAGAATAGACGACTTTGCATCGTGCGATTCCGGTGCTAGTCGTGTTTCAAGCGCTGAAGGACGGATCAGGAGACTGCGAGGTGGTAACGGCTGTGGGATGGGATGGGAGCAGCTCAGCAGGTGCGGAGCAGACACACAATAATCGTAGCGGGAGTGCAGTAGTGTAACCACTAAGCTACCCACCCACACGGCCCAATGGGCGCCCTCCAATGGCACCATGTTCCGACTGGCATCCGACACGCCAAAGCCCCGATGAACGGGTCGGCGATGGATGCAGATGCAAGACCGGATCTGATGCTTTGGAGTGGCCGCAGCGAGACCACTTACCCAGAACGTAAGCACCACGTACTATTGTGCTCATTTTACCCCTCTTCTTGTTCCCTCGTGTTGTTGCCACCTCCTGTGCGGCGTGAGCTGAGCTGCGATGTTGACCTGGCCGGGCCATGTGTCGCTTCTCATTCGGGGTTTAGCACAGTTCAGGTCTCACCTGGTGGAGATGGAGCCCACACACGTGACGGTACATTGTGCTGTCTGTTTGCATAACTGCGGGCATATCCTGTTGTGCAACGTAGGGAGGGGATGTGGTTCGCCCAGGCCATTGCCTTCTTGTGTATATCCAGAAGAATGAGCTCGATTCCAACAATGTGATTGGGAGCTCATGTCCAGAGAGGCACAACTCATCCAGGAACGGCCCGGTGAGGTGGCTCTTGGGGGGGGGGGGGGGGGGGGGGGGGGGAGGGGGAAACAACACCACTTGACAACATGAGAGCAACACAACAAGAAAGAGAGAAGCGGGCCAAAGGTACGATTGTTCGTGCTGGGACGGGATTGGCCGTCGTAGGTACCTCTGGTCCTGTATGCACACATCCATTTCCCCTCTAAGCGCAAGTAGGTACGCGAGCAAAGCTAGGGCAGGCAGGTATAGCAATTGGCTGCTATAGGCGGATTAGTACCTACCTACCTAAGCTACGTACGTCTACACCTCCATACTGTACACAAGACACAGGACACGAAGGGAGCTACTACGTACCTGGTCAGATGCATCTGGTGATGCAAAGTGGGAGTAGGGATTGGTACTCTGTAATAACCGGTACCTACCTGCCTTGGCATTCCTTTTTGGGGCCAAGCCAGGTACAGAAGCGGCTGGTCTGAGTCGTTGGTTGTGTGACAGAGATGCCCCCCCATTGACGCGCCTTGCTGGGGTTCTGAGCAGCATCACTTGACCATAGCGGCAGGGCAGGCATTAGGGGCGATTGAGCCTCTATAACCCCCCAACCCCCTCCCACCCTCTGATCGTGCTTCCCTCCGTCAACAACCATCGCGGTCTCTTGATCCGCGGTTGGAACTCATCTTTACCACCCTTCTCTTCTTCAAATTGGTTCGGTGTTGGATCAGGGCGGCTGTCTAGGTATCTAGCAGCCCAACGGATCCGACGCCTCGTTCTTGCCCGGAGGGTGGGATGGCCCATGTGCGCCTTGCACACCCATCTCCAACAGCTCCCAAACTAGTCGGGGTGGATGCGAAAACCTCAACAACATCGTGGACGTTCTTGACTGGCCAGCACCCTGCCTGTACGATTGCGTTGCCCAATTCCAGCCCAAGGTCCCCCTCCCCCCGGAAACCAGGCTGGGCCGCAGATAAGCTATGAGGCAACATAGAGAGGACCCCGACCCACGACGACGACGACAGCAACAGCCCTCCTATGGCGAACCTGAGAGCACCACACGAAGCTATGGAATGCCACTTCAATCGTCGTCGTACGACTCTGGCCGGCAATACCACCTTTACAAAGAGTCGGAAGAGAGGGCGAACAGGCGGTCTAAGGGACGGCGCTCATCAAACGGGGCCAGCAGCGAATTCCATATGCCGCCGGCGGTGCCAATGGCCGCCGCGGTGCCCCGACCACCTAGGACATCTGGGTTCAGACAGGAACGGTCTTTCGGTCATGAAAATGACATGGAACCGAGGAATTCCACTTCCACCCGCCGACGACATTCAATGAGAGATGAGCTCCATACCCGGCCTCGTACGACAGGCCGAATGGCCGAGGCGGCCCCGCACTTGGGAAACTTCTCTGATGAGTCACTTGATACCAGCAGTGAGGACGACGATGATGACGACGACGAGTCTGATGAGGATGAGAGTAGCGACGTCTCAGATCCCTCAGATAAAGAATCCGAGGCTGATGACGAAGCTTCGCTGAGAAGGGGCAAGAAAGCACGGGAATATCTGTCAGGGACGTCTGAGGATGATGATGATGAGGATGATGATTATGATTATGAAATTGATGAAGTTGATGATGAAGAAGACGAGATACCTGCTCCGAAAAAGGTATATGCTTTGCCGGAGAACACGGACGACGACGACGAGGATAGTCCATCTCCCCGTCCCCGAAGGAAACTAAGGAATCCCCGTCGACAGGCCAGGAAGTCAGTCGAGGATCACTCGACCCCCAGAGCGATTGAGCCCTCCTCCCCCAGACGTCGTAGGAATGCCTCGTCTCCTCCGAGAGTTCCGTCGTCGCGAGCGTCGACCGCTGCGGCGGCGGAGCTCATGTCGGAGATTTCACCAAAGAAGTGAGTCTGGGTGATTGCCGATGTATAGGGTGACGGTCTGGACCTTTACTGACCTGAACTTTCCAGATCTGCTAAGAAACGTGATGCCGCTCGTCAAGAGGCCCGCCACGAGGCCCGCCATGATGCCCGTCATGAGACTCACAGGAAGGCCAAAATGGCAAAGTCGAGCCGGGGAAGTCTGCAGTCCTCCAACCGCCAGTCTAGCGTCATGCTTTCCAGCACTAGCCAGCCAATGACCCCAGATAGCAGAAGGGAAAGGCCACGTAAAAGGGAGAAGCACAGAGAGGAGAAGCCTGTCAAGAAATCCTCTGCGTCGCGTGAGTCGCGAGATCACCATGAGCACGACAAGCCGGTAAGACGCCAGCGGCGAAGAACCAACGAAGAGGATGACTACCGCCACCACGGTCATGATGAGGACGCCATACCACAAAGATTTATGGGCATGACACTTCATGAAGAACCATCTGATATGGAAGACGACGATGACGAGGCTGTGGGGCCAGGGATGGAAGTTGGACTCGGCATCTCTCCTACTAGCCGGCACAGGAAAGAGCAGCACAAGAAGCGCAGCAAAGGGAAATACAGGAGTCAACAGTCGACTACCATGCAGCCGCCGCCACCGCCTGCTCCAGAGCCGCCAAGGAGAAAGTCGGTTGATGTGTTTGATCAAGAGCCCGCAACGTTCCAGCGAGCGGACACATTCCCATCTCCCCAATCAAAGTCATATGAATCAAAGTCATACGAAAGAGGGCCCTATGTCACAGAGGTGCCTAGGGCCCGAGGCTCCAGAGGGGGCTCTATGGAGAGACGCCTTGCGGATCGGTTCTCTGAGAACCGGCAAGGCATGCCTCCCCGACCAGATATCCCGCTCGCACCGACCGTGCCCATGTCTCCGATGATGCCTGGGGCACCTCCTCACTCACAGATGCCAGGGGCACCGTTCGGTGCCCCTCACATGGGGATGCCGATGAGAGGTCCTGGTAATATGCCGCCGCCCATGATGATGCCTCACATGGCACCTCAAGCACCATACAGCACTGCTGCTTATGGCCACTCATACGGAGCCGTTCCAGCGTCGTCAAGAGAGCACATGCATACATACGAACCGGAGCACAGGCACCGGCACGAGTACGATGATGTCCCCAGATCATCATCCCAGATGGCAGGGCTCGACGGAACCGGGGCCGGAATGGACCGTGTTGATGAGTGGCGGCGCTTCGTTGAGACAGGAGGAGGGCAGGATGAGCTTCGCACATGCTGATCCAAACCTCTTCTCAATATTTATTTTTACTGATGACTCGGATGACCTGGCTTTTTCATTTATTCACATGTTTGGTTTGGCTTTTTCTTTACTTATTCGGATCCATTTCCCTCCTGATACGAGAAGGAGTAGCCAGAATGATAGTTCCACCCACATGTAGGTCATCAACAACTACCGTACTGATTGATTGATTGATTGCATCTACAGACCTCCTGTCTCGACAGACGCTGCATTTTTAGAATATATACAAATAGACGCATAAGTAGTACTAGGAATACTATCCATATTTTACCGCATTCTAGCAAGATGAGCGACTGCCATGGTCCACGCCTCATGCATCAGGCCGCTTTGGTTCAGGATGTGCCGTCTGCATAGGCACCTGACTGCGCAGACCGGCCTGCTTTCCACAAGCCATAAGCCGCCCCAGGCTGACGGGCGCCAGTCCTCCCGATGCTGGAGGCGAATGAGGGCACGAGAAGAGCTGCGGCCCGCGCATGCTTCGGAATCCTCGCTGGGCTCCTTCGCCGAGGCCTCCTTCTCGGTCCATGAGGGCACTGCACTGCCATGATTTCAACTCAGTGTCTTTAGCGGGGTCGGACTCGCGGGAGGCGCCCAAACCCCGCTAGCCCCACCCCTATGACGGAAGGGATATTCATCTAGGCCGATGTGTCTGCACGAGAACAAGCAAATCTACTATCTGGGAAGCCCCTGCCAGCACATCGACTCGGACATGGGAACTGGCGGGAGGGATCAATGCGAGACGGATGCTCTGTGTGTTGGCCATTCACTCTGCCAAAGTCCATCGATCTGCGTAGGTCGGTGAGGGAGGCCCGCTTGTCACTTGACTGCGCTCAGGCAAAGCCGGCTCTTGATCTGGGTGGGTAATTAGGTGCGTACATGATAGGTAGGTAGGTAAAGTAGTTTCGGAAGCGGCTGTGGCGGTGCAGAACAGCAACCAGTACGTTCAACGTGCAATCTAACCTATTGGATGGATTTCAACGTGCACCTACTACTACGTAAGTCGGGAGTAGAATGTGAGCACCAACGGGGGCCGACCAGGGCCCGGCAATCTTAAAATGCCCGGGCAGGTCCCCTTTTTTTCTATATTATCCAGATAGATAACGAAGGAGAACAAGTAGGATCAGCGTCGAGAATACGTCTATGTAACTGTGTACTTGCTCATGCAGGCGTGCCCATCGATTGCTTCATTCCGTGAATCCCGGGTCTGACATGTGCGTAGCGATCATGTTGTCAGAAAGCCAGTAGCCCCCCCCCCCAACAACATTTTGGCCTTTTTTTCCTGGACACCCTAAAACGGGGTCACGTCACACGAGCTCGCCTCACTACTCCACGACAAACCCGAAACCGAGGAGCCCGTTCTTCGTCCTGCCCTCCCGTTTCCTGCGTGAACGGGAGGCATTCGCATCCCTTCCTCGAATTTCCTCGAACTTCGAATTGCCCAACTCTCCTCCGCGCAAGAAACTGGGAGAAAAGATGCTGCTCGTCTACCAGACCGGGAGCGTCAAGGTCGGCGAGGTGGTGCGGTACACCGTCACCTACACTCCGTCGCGGGACCGCATCCTGCCCTCGCCCGAGAAGCTCTACGTGCGCATCCGCAACACGTGCGCCATCGCCCTGCGCGCCGCCTTCGTCCACGGGCCCTACACCTTGTCGGTCGCGGCGTACCCGTCCAACTTCAACCCGAACGAGCGCTTCGCCAACCCGCGGCGGTACGGCGTCCCCGAGTTCGAGCCCATGCTCAAGGCCGGCGGGTCGTGGGAGGGCGAGCTGACGGTGCCCGACGATGTGAGGCAGAGCGCGGGGACGGGCGCGCACGGCGGGTTCGGCAAGGGACCGGGCCACGAGGGGGAGTGCGCTAGCTGGGTGATCGAGGTGTCGTCGCAGATACTGTTCTCGACGTCGGCAGCGGTCGCGTACGAGGTCATTGTCGCGAGGGACAGGAAGTCGCTCGACCTGGGCGGGGTGTCGCTGCCTGTCGTGTCGGGGCAGAGCAAGGTCCCGCAGCCGGGAAAGCTAGAGGATTACCAGCAGCACGGGACGACGGCTGCGCAGAAGAATCATCAGGAGGATCACCACTCGAGGGGAGTCTTCTCCCGCGCGGTGCAGCTCAAGGTGGAGGATACGGAGGCTTTGTGGAATACGCCGCGTGCGCCTGTGTGGAAGGATAAAAAGAAGAAGAAGGAGGCGGAGGCGGCGCCCGGTGAGCCTGCGGGGGGAGCGAGGACCACACGGCCGAGTCCAAATCAGCCGAATCGAAATCACAGGAGGGGTCTGCTCCCCGCGTACGGCAGAAGAGAGTACATTTGGTTATCCTCACGCATGGGCTACATAGTAATCTGGGGGCTGATATGCTGTTTTTAAAAGAGAGCATTGATGCTGCCGTGAAGCAGGCCAAGATCGATGCGAAGAAGAGGAGAGCCAAGGAACGAGCGGAGCGGCAAGCTAGTGAGGCGAAATCAGAGTCTGGTGTGTCTCAGCCAGATTCAGCAAATGGCGATGGTACTTCCGAGAAGGCGGACCAGGTTAATGTTGATGATGATTTCTCTGACGATGAAGACGAGGACGAGGAGGTCATCGTGAGGGGATACTCTGGCAACGCCACGAAGACAGAGCGCGGTATCAAGTACCTCGGTAAGAAGCTGGCACGGTATGTGCTCTCAAACACATATCCGGATCAGCCTTACCTCCCCCTAGGGAAGGGTGTGCCAGCGCCGTATACGACACAGGATCCTAAGAACCCCAAGGATCCCAAGGATGCAAAAGCTGAGGGCGAGGTTCCAGAAGATAAGAAACAACATGGCACAGGTCACCCAGGCAGTTGGCATGGACATCATCCCCAAATACGCCCTCGATCATTCAAGATCACCAGCATCAGCTTTATTGCCCACTCACTCGGCGGCTTGGTACAGACATACGCGGTCGCCTATATTCAAAAACACTCGCCCGAATTCTTCAACCTTATTAAACCTATCAACTTCATTGCTCTTGCTACCCCCTTTTTAGGCCTTAGCAATGAAAACCCGATGTATGTCAAGTTCGCTCTGGACTTTGGACTTGTCGGACGGACTGGAAAGGATCTGGGGCTCGCCTGGAGAGCCCCGACGCTTGCCAGGAGCGGCTGGGGGGCTATCGTTGGCAACCTTGGCGAGACGGCGCACAAGAAGGTCTATGGAGAGTCCCAGCCAGAGTCGAAACCTCTATTACGGATTCTTCCAACTGGGCCTGCACATACCGCATTGAAGAAATTCCGAAATCGGACCGTGTATTCGAACGTTGTCAATGACGGAATCGTGCCGCTTCGCACGAGCTGTCTGCTCTTTTTGGACTGGTATGGCCTTGGCCGGGTTGAAAAGGCTCGCAGAGATGCCGGCCTGGTCGAGACTGTCGTTGGGTTCGGTTGGGCAGAACTCACCGGGACCAGCATGGCCAACTCTCGCCAGAGACAGCTATTGTACGATGAGCCGGCGTCTGTCGCTGATGGAACAGAATCACCCAAAGAGACTGGGGAGGATATGCGCCAGGTGCCTCAGCCTTCCGAGGACGCCGTTCAAGAGGACGAGAGAGCCAGTATTAGTTCGGTGCGGACACCATATTCTGAAGTTGTCAAGTCGGAGAATGGGGAAGGTGTTGGCGGTCCCTTCTCATCCTTCTTCAATCTATTCAAGAACAATGATCCACCCAAAGAGGAGCCTATATCAGAAAAGCAAAAGAGGATATACAGCATGAGCCAGACGCTCCAAATCACCGACGATTCTTCTTCCGCAGTGGCTTCAAGCGATACAGAAGCCCCCCACGCCCTATGATGGTTACTACGGGACATGAGCTAGAAGAGGATGAAGGTGGTATGAAAGCCCCCCTCGAACCACCGTCTTCGAATCTGCAGGTGACCTGCTCAACCCCAAAATCCCGGACATGGATTACATCCTCGACCCTGCAAAACGCCCTAGAACCATCTTCCATGACCGAGTCTATCATCCAACCGACATTCCAGCACCTCCTATCAAGGCAGGTACGTCTCCTTCAGTACGCAGGAGACTATCACGGGTAAGCACATGGGGTTCGTCCCAGAAACCACCAACCGTCAGCTCACAGTCGTCATCCTCATCAAAGCAGGAGCCATTACAGCAACCTTTGGAAGACAGCGAAAACAGCGCCGATACTGCAAAGAGACGGGATTCTGAATCATCGACTATGCGTGTGGAGGAAAAGATTGCACGTGCCTACCACTACGATCTCTCATGGCGCAAAGTCCTCGTGAAGCTGGAGCCAGACGCCCACAACAATATCTTCGTCCGCCGCATGTTTGCCAACGCGTACGGCTGGCCGGTGGTCAAGCACATCGTCGATGCTCACTTCAGCGACTCGGCCTTGGCTCGCATGCGGACGGAGGATGACTTCTTGGGCGAGCTCTCTAAGGACGTGAACCAGCCCCCCGACGAGCATGGCGGCGAGACCATCTCTACTCCCCGCCTCACCGCGAACTTGGACAACCCGCAGTCACCAGGTACAGAGACTGACGCGCAGGAAGCGCTGGACAAGGTATCCAACCTTCCCGAGTCGTACCAAGAACAACCTAGACGGTTTCAGTTCTTAAGGGCCGACTCGGTGACGTGGAGCGATCGGGACTGGGTAGATAGCGAGAACGAGAGCGACCTCGATTCTACGGCGGAGAGCAAGGCTAAGGCCAAAGCCAAGAAGAAGGAGGAGCAGCAGCAGCAGAAGGAGGAGGGTGGGAGCTCGGCGTCGACGGACTGGAACTGGAAGGAGAAGATTGTCGGGAAGGGAAAGAAGAAGAAGGGCGTCTCACTCTCGTCAGAGGGGAGCAAGGCCAGCACCATAGATAAGCGATAGATCACACATTTGGTTGGGGCGTAAACGGATTAGGGTTCGGAATTTTCTAGCTGGCCTGTTGCTTTTAATACTGCTATTACCAATTCATCATTATTTTCTGTTCCTCGATCGATCCCTAAGGGTGTCTAAACACCCTCTTCAATTCCATATTGGTTCGATCATGTGCCTTGCTCTCAACTTTTTCTGCTTTGCTCGAAATTCAAACTACTACTGCTGCCAGTACCACCAACGCTTCATCCTTTTTCTTTGGTCGATCTCTAGGAGCTTTTGGCTCCCTTTTTCATCTCTTGGATCAAGAGCTCTACCTTGTTGCCAAGATTCATAAGCCTTATCATATTCGAATTCTCCTGTTGTTTGATCATTGCGAGCGAATTCCGAATCTCTTTCTCGAAGTTGGTTGTTGACTGCAATCCCATTTCGTCTATAGCATCGTTAATCCATTTTTTCATGTTCGTTTCCGTCGGGCCAATGCGTTTTGTTGCAGCAACATCTTGTAGTTTGTTCTTCGTATCTTCAGTTGTCGAATGGATTTCTTTAAGCAACTTGTCCATGCCCTCGATGCTCTCTCTGACGGTTTCGAGCTCCCTCTCTGCGGGCTGGCTTGTGGGATATTTCGAAGGTGGGTAGGATTCCGTGGAATAATCCCATCCTGGATATTCCGCTTCGGCTGCTGATAGGAGAAAGTTGCACCTCTTCATCTTATCAAGTGGGTATAGTGTTTTGAGCATCATGATTCTGATGAAGTCAGGGTCCTCGCGAAACTCCCTTGCCAATTTATGTTTGTAAATATCCTGTGAGGAGTAGTCGCTGAGTTTGAGCGAGCCCATCAACTCCATGCATTTCTTCTGAATATCCACACTCCACTTTGGGATTCGATGGCGGTGTCCATGATAGCCACGAACTTGGTGCAGAACATGTGGTGGGCCATATCCTTAGCCTTTACGTCCCAAGTGATAGAAGCATGGAGATGCTTCGGTGGCGCGACGGCCAGTGTGCCATCCTCATCTTCGAGTTCTTGTGCCTTTCTCTTTCTTGGAGGAGAAGTAGTATGCGATGATGATTCCATCTTGAAGGTTTGGGGTGGTGTTGTAACGGAGAGAGTTGGAAGGGATAAATTGGAATACTGTGCCTGATATATATAGCGCTTCGTTGACAATAACCACCGCAATAATAAGTGTGGAATCCCTCATTTTATTGTGCTTCGTGTTTGCATTTCGTTTCTTCTCCTGCTAATTGTTTTCATATTTTATCAAAGTACAATATTGGTGGTCCTGGTGTGACAAGTTGGACGTCCTCGAACTGGCTGAAGACGGATCATATGCCAAATCATGAGCATCAATGCCGTATACAATCTTTGTTAAATCATTGCTGTGCAGAAGTAATAGAGAAACATTTGAGATTTAGAAATGGGGAAGTTGTTGATAAGTGTGGTTTTAGGGGAGTGTGAGATGTATAGGCGACTTTGTGAGAGAGACAATCCGGTTGAGTTTTGGCTCTAGTTAAGAAATAAGAATGCTTAGCAATGTCTGTCTGAGATCAGTTACATTACAACTCAGACATAACTTTTGATAGAGGAGGATGTAGTCTCAGGTGTTCCTCAGACGATATATCAGGGGCCGCTGGGTGTTGGGAAAAGGATAAAGCAGAATGAACTATTCTTCCCAAGGTCTCCCTTCCTTGAAAGCTTCAGAGCGAGCCATACAATCGCTAGGTACCCATGAAATATAAATAGTGATGCGGGTTCTGGTGTATCTTATTGGCATTTGAGAGGAACAAAATAATCATCTGTCATCCCTCCGTTCCCTCATTCCTGTTCAATCCTAACCTGTCCTCGATGATCTTGACGATTTCTGTCCACTCCATCATAGCGCCACTTCCCAGATCACCGCATGCCAACTTCTTGGTCGCCTGCGGTTGCAAGACCTCGATCCAGCCCGTCTCCTCCCCCGTTTCTTCGTTCGTCCTGACTCCCCAATCTTCCTCCAACACTTTTATATGGCGCTCTGTGACAGGATGACGCCACATCGCGGTGTTCATAGCAGGAGCAACCAGTATACGTTTCCGCCGCCCATCAACCTGACCATCCGTATCCCATGCGCGGCACACTGAAAGTGCGAGATTATCACTCATCCCATTGACGAGCTTAGCCAGGCTGTTTGCGGACAGGGGCGCAATCACCATTATATCGGCCCAGCGCCGAAGCTCGATGTGTAGGACTGGACCCCCACGACGCCAGGGTTCTGGCCCCCATTCCGAAGCATCGTCGTAGATGGCATCCACTCCCGGGTAGGAGAGCAGGGAAGTAAAGTGTGGCTGCTCCTCGGCCTGGCCCCCAGGAAATGCTTGGCATTAGTAGTCAGGATGAGCCTTATCGAGAGTCTATGGGTGTGGGCGGCGAGAGCCTGGATGATATTGGGAATTTTGATCGCAGCGACGGAGCCTGTGGCCACGAGGAGGAGATGGAGGCGGCCGTCTGTCCCTGACGGGGGGAACTCAGTGGCGCTACCACTCGACACTTGGACGCTCTCGTTGCGACTGCCTTTTGTTTCTCCCATCTTGAAACTGTGATTTTCACCTGAATGGTATTGTTCTGCGATGCTTCCTGCAAGTTGAAGAGGTAGGTAGTCTTGTAGTCACGTGATTCTTTGAAGCGTGTCTGAATACTAATCTTTTGAGTTTATTACTCTTCCTCACAAAGAACAATGAAGGAGAGAAATAAAATTGATTAAACTCACATGGTCCCTTAAGAGGTTATGCTGAACTAACATATTGGGTTTGTCAGCATCATCGGTCCAATGGTTATGAAGGTATTCCCACTCATCGCCACTTCAAATCTCGAGCAGAACAGGCTCAGTAGGACATGGCCCGCATATGGAAGAAGCTTGAAAATTCTACTCACTGTTGCCCTATCTTTCTTTAAAGCCAGCTACACATTTGGTGGCCATTAGTCACTAGTGGTTTTCTTTATCAAATATGTACGGTATACATGCAAGTGGGTGACATACATGATTAGAGAACAGGCAGTGAGCCAACCTCTATTAATACGAAACAAATAGAATATTGATATTGAGATGGTATAGAACACAAAAGGATTGTCACGATCAAATAATGGTACGTCCATGAGCTATCCAAAGTTAAGCGAGCTTTTGGGTATGGCACGGTTTATGTCACTTGCTCCAAGGCGGTAGAAGTAAGAATGGTGGGCTCCAAAAAAGCTGAGATAGGGAAGATAAGTCTCCCGATACATTGCATCTTCCGCTTATCCCTTGAAAACAACTGTGATCACAAGTCAACACCACTTCTGAAGCTGGTTAACAACATCATACACTTATAACCTACCCAAGGCCAAGTTGTATCCAAACACACGATCTACTCTAAGGAGGGTAGGTATGATACTAAAAGGAGTCACTGACGAAAGATCGAGTATGAGACAAGCACGACATTTTCATTCATTAGTCGTATCCATGAGAAACAACTGAAAAACAGAATATATAAAAACAATCTACTGAGCCTTCTTGGCAAACTCCACCCTGAGAATGAGATGCTTGAAACCGAACCCGTCCATTTTGTTGCATGCCTTGACAGCGTCGCCCCGGTCTGCAAAGCTGATGAATGCGAAGCCCTTGGCCATGCCAGTTTCTCTGTCTTTGGCAAGGAATACACGTGTGACGCGTCCGAACCGCTCGAACATATCCCGCAGCTCGCCCTCCTCTGCCATCTCGGAAACCTGAAAGAAGGATGTTAGCCTGATGGGTATCTTGAAGCCGGTCCAGGATAATACGTACGTTTGTGACACGCAGCGTCGCGAGGTCGTCCCTCTCCCCGAACTTTGATCCACCCATGCGTTCGCCGGCACCGCCACCTCCGTTACGCAGAGCAGGGGGAACGTAAGATCCCTTCTTGCCAGCGGCAGCAGCACCAGGGCCCTGGGCGGCGGCTTGCTCGTCACCCATACCTGCCGCGACATCGGCGGCGCCGATCTCGCCGACGGGCGCCATGGTGTCCTTGTACGGACACCTGGCAGTGAAATGTTCTCCGCTGCAAATACGACACTTGACCTTCTTGTCCTTGAGCTTGTCCTTGAGCTGATCCTGTGCGTCGCCCTCCTCCTTGGCGTCCTTGCGCCAGTTGAAGCTAGGTCGGAAGATGATGTTCTCGCCAACGGATGTGGTATCAGGAGCTGGGCCAGCGCCGTCCTTGGCGCTCTGGCCGAACTTGCTCCATGTTTTTCGGTCGGCTACGCGGGGGTTGACGGTCTCCTTGTGGGTGATGTAGCGGATTCGGCGGGTGAGCTTGACCTTGTTTCCATCCTCGTTGACGCGGAAGGAGATGATGGTCTTGGTACCGTCCTTGTTGGTGATGGTCTGGGGGGAGGGAGGTCGGAGGAGGTCTCCTCGATGTCATCATCGTCGGCCCAGTCGTGCCTATCAGGAGGTTAGATATGTTTATTGAAGGTATGAGCAATAAATACGGCAGGTCTGGCTCAATGGATACCCAGGCCAGAAACATGCATCGTGGTTGGTGTGGGCGGCGGGCGAGTGAAGGAGGGGGTTTTTTCCCGGGATTTCTTACTTGGGCTTGTTTGCTACGGCAGCAGCCATGTTGAAAATCTGAAAGTTGGAATCCGTCTATATGCCCGATTCTGTCGCGCGATTCAAAAGCTGTATTTCGCCGTGGGTCGCCTTGTCCGTATCGCGGGGATTTCGTCTTGAAGCGAATTTATCAGTATTTCGCATTTGAAAATTGTATGTGGGCATAACCACGATGGTGGGGTAAAGCGATATCCAGCCACATCTAAGCGTGGCTGCTGTGGCGGTTCAAGTCACGTGATACATCTTTCCAGATGATTCACGAAATCAAGTCAGCTTCTCTCCCTCTTTCACTTGCCACGGGAGCCTTGCAACTCGCAAGTATCTATCCTTTTACCTTTCGGTGTTACTAGAACCGTTCAATCCGGAAAAGTCTTGCCGTGCGTAAGCTACTGGGGCAATGTTGTCTTGCTATGGCCACAGATCGGGCCAGAGTATCGAACTTCCCCGGATTGAGGCAATCACCACCGTTTTCAGAAGTTCCCAAACTCCATTCAGAAGCTTTTCTCTCAGATGCTGAGTTTATATTTGCACTTTTGTCATGCTAATCGTCTCAAATCGCTGTGTAAGGGTGTTGTGCGTCATTGTTCGATTTTCCATCCATAACCAAGACCTCGGTGGCAATCGGAGATCGGACCAGCACCGTGAAGGGGAATGCAACCTTGCGCCAATCCTGGAAAATGAATCTGCATCAGTCTCTGTAAAATGATTCGGCCAGATTTCCAGATGTACGAGGCAGGCTCCGATTTCCACAGGGAAGATCGAGGTTTGTCTCAGACTGACTGGATCCGGAGCTTGCACCTCTTTGTTGACATCGCGAAATCCTTTCTCAAGATGCTAGGGAGCTATAGCTAAGAAAGGGCTTGCTTGTGCTTCAGCTCTCGGCTGATAGGCGGAACTGCTATCTGTTTATACCCTTGTCTTTGGATCCCAGGAGCAGTCTAGGCCAGATATTTGGGGACACATAGTCTGTGGCACAGACAGCTGGATACACTAACTTCAAAGCTGGCCAAATCTTGGCTGAGTGTGGTACAGCAGGTAGTGGCCAAGATAGCGCGTATGATGACATCGCGACTGTTGGGAGGGAGGTGTCGTCAGCGGTCACGATGGTTGGGTGCTGATCCTGGACGAGAGCGAACCTGTGGTGGGGCCCCGAATAGCGTGGGCGCGTTCCTTGCTCAGCGCCAGGCAACGTTTCGGGACAGATCCGCCCTGCCCTTAGCCCAGTAGCATCCCGAACAGTGTGTCTTGTCGCCTGGGCTGGGCGAGTAACTTGCCTAGATCTATAGTGTTTATCTTTGGGGACGTGGTTTCTATTTCGATCGTGGGCGCATCAGGCATGAATGAATGAATGAATGAATGAATTGCTGGGCGGCTAATTCACAATGGAAGCCGTGCAGGCCAATGGACAGCACCTCCCAGGCTGCAGGGCGCCTGGCATCCTCCGTCGCGGTACCCAGCCAGTGGGTACTATCAGCGAATGTCTGGGACTGGAATGCTGGTTAGCGAGGTCTTGGCGGCGCCTCGCCAGCCCACCTGCCACTTCCCACCTTGAATCAGCCATCGACAGCAAATCAAACACTCCCCACGCCAGCTGATAAGGTACCTTTGCGCTCTGTTCCTGCTGAAACGGTACATGCAAGCCGCCTCCTGGGGAGCGTCTCATGATGTCACAGGATGCGCCAATCATTTTAGCCTTAGTCTCGTTTGCTACCACAATCACTTTTTCTTGTTAAACATGCCAATGTCTCGCAGGCGAGATTGTCCGGTTTGTTCGATCGTCTGTCTCCCTCTCTTTGTCCACGACATTGTGTGCCTTCACAGGTGTACATACATCCTTTAATAAAAGAAGGATCTATCTACCCACCGTGGCCATGGCCAGGGTCTCTCCCACCGCACGATATTAAATACCAATTCCCCGGACAGACAGACAGACACCAAGCTCGATTTAACGCTCAGCTCTCAGAACCTCCTATCCGCCATGGAGGCACTCATAGGAGGCACGCCGAAGCAAGTCCTTCGCGCGGTCCTCAGCACACCTATAACAGCGTCTCTCCACCAGCGAGCAGACTCCGACTCCGAAGCCAGTAATGCCGCCAAGAAAGACCAAGGGATTGGTATAGTGAGCTTCCTCACTGCCTTCTTGGTTGCCGTGATCGTTTTTTCAGTCCAGACACTGCTGTTTTTACTATTGCGCAACAAATTAGCCCGCATCTTGTAAGGAATTGCACTTGCCCTCATATCCTTGACACATTTGGTGGCCGATACTAACCTTGACATCGCAGTAAACCAAAGACATATCTTGTACCTGATCGCGAGCGTACAGAACCGCCCCCTTCTTCGATATTCGGCCTCGGTCGAACACTCTTCAAATTAAGCGATCGAGAAGTCATTCAAAAATGCGGACTTGATGCTTACTTCTTCCTCCGCTACCTGAAAACGCTCCTCGTAATCTTCATACCGATATGTGTGGTTGTCATGCCCATCCTAATCCCGCTCAACTACGTGGGTGGCAAAGGACAGGATATCAACGTTGCTAGCGACGATGCAGCCAGAAACGCAACTGACACGGTTGTTGGCCTAGATACTCTCTCTTGGGGAAATGTCCAGTCAGTCAATACCGATCGCTATACAGCCCATCTCATCTTGGCCATCCTTGTTATCGTATGGGTTTGTGCCGTGTTTTTCTTTGAGCTCAGGGTCTACATCAAGGTTCGACAGGACTACCTTACCAGTGCTGAGCACCGACTTCGCGCATCCGCCACTACCGTCCTGGTATCCGAAATCCCGGCCAAATGGTTGAGCGAAGAAGGTCTCAGGGGTCTCTTTGATGTATTCCCGGGCGGTGTTCGCAATGTTTGGCTCAATCGCGACCTTTCCCTTCTTCTCGAAAAAGTCAACTTGCGCGACAAGGTCCACAAGAAGCTGGAGCAAGCCGAGACTGATTTAATCAAGGCTGCCAAAAAAGCCCAGCTGAAAATGAAGAAGGCTGAAGATAAAAAGTTCAAGAAGCTATCGAAACAGGAGAGAGCAGCCCTCGACGCTGAGCAAGATGCTCAGGCTCAGGAGATGGCTAATAGTGGACAAGGTCTTAACGCTGGAGACGATAACCGAGCTTCTCGTATTGGAGATGATTATTCGGGTCTCCAGGAGAGTACTGCTCAGACCGAGAATGGACAGGCTGCTGGAAAGGGCCTCAAGGTTATCGGTGACCCCCTTGCCAAGGTTGGCCACGGGTTGAGAGGTGCCTTCAACAAAACGTCCAAGGATATGAATGACGAGCTAGAAACAACCAATGGCTTTGTCGGGCTTGGTCTCAGTCGGGATCCTGCGGCAAAATCACGCGTCGAGGAGCTTCAGAATGACCGAGAAAATGGTCCGCGGCCATCCGTCGCGGAGACACTCCGGACTCAAACACGCACAATTACCCCTGATTCATCCAAGGCCGTCCAAAGCAATGAACCTCAGCGCCCTATTGGGAATACGGTTCGGAAATTGTCAGATTTTGATGAACTTTACATGAAAGGTGAAACCAGGTTTTGGCAATTTTGGAAACCACCAACTGGAGGCTATGCCTCCCCGGTACCACAAGGACAAGAGGCTGCGGATTACATGGCTAGCCAAGAAGCCAACAAGAAGACACCTTGGGAGAAGTTCAAATCCTCACTCCCGTTTATGGGTAAAGAGGAGGTGAAGCCAATCAAGTACGAAATTGCCCACAATGCGGAAAACATTGAGAGTGAAGGAGACCAACCCTTGTGGCAAAAGTATTTGAAAGAGAAGAACCGACCAACACATCGCCTACCCCTCTTTGGGGTCCAAGCTCTGCCTGGGCTTCCCCTATTTTCGAAGAAGGTCGACACCATTTATTGGTGCCGCGAGGAACTTGCTCGCCTGAACCTTGAAATTGAGGAAGACCAGAAATATCCCGAACGCTATCCCCTTATGAGCTCCGCCTTCATTCAGTTCGAACATCAAGTCGCAGCCCACATGGCTTGTCAGAGCACGATGCATCATGTCCCTAAGCATATGGCACCCAGAGTCGTGGAAATCTCTCCGCGCGATGTTGTGTGGGACAATATGAATCTTCCTTGGTGGCAAGAATGGGCTCGAACAGGTGTCGTCGTCATCTGTATAGTTGCCATGGTTCTTCTCTGGGCGATTCCTGTGGCTTTCACGGCGTCTCTGAGCCAGCTCGATGAATTGATTCGTCAAAACGAATGGCTTAGCTTTCTCAAGGCAAACCCTACTATCACAACTGTGGCTACAGCCGTTGCTGGTGTCCTCCCCGCCATTTTACTTTCGATCTTGCTGATTCTGGTGCCTATTGTTCTTGACTTCTTTGCCAAGTTCAAAGGGGCAAAAACTGGCTCACAGAAGACCGAATTCGTGCAAGTCTTCTATTTTTTCTTCCTATTTGTTCAAGTTTTCCTGATTGTGTCTGTGGCATCCTTCTTTGCTACCTCAATCGACAAACTCACGGCAAACATCCAGTCGCTGCAATCTGTCACCGCAGTTCTTAATCTCCTGGCCACCAACTTACCAAAGGCGGCTAACTACTTCTTTTCCTACATGATTCTACAAGCTTTGTCAACCAGTTCTGGAACTTTACTTCAGATTGGAACGCTCTTCGTGTGGTTCATCTTGGCCCGGATTGTCGACAGCACTGCGAGAAACAAATGGAGGAGAAACACCACCCTCAACTCCGTTAATTGGGGAACCTTCTTCCCAGTCTATACGAACTTTGCCTGCATTGGCATTATTTACTCCGTGATTGCGCCGTTGATTTCTATCTTTGCTATAATCACTTTTAGCCTTCTGTGGGTTGCTCACCGTTATAGCATGCTCTATGTCACCCGCTTTGAAAAAGATACCGGCGGTATGCTGTACCCTCGCGCAATTAACCAAACTTTCACTGGGGTTTATTTCATGGAGCTCTGCATGGCTGGCCTCTTTTTCATTGTCAAAGACGAAAATGATAGGAATTCGTGTACCCCGCACGGAATCGTCATGTTGGTGGTACTGTTCCTCACCATCTTATACCAACTCGCCCTCAACAGATCATTTTCACCGCTTTTCCGCTATTTACCGATTACCTTTGAGGATGAAGCTGTTTTGCGCGACGAGGCGTTTACGAGAGCCCAGAGACGACGCTTCGGGCTAGATTCCGATTCAAGTTCAGGGGATGAGGAAGACGAGGATGCTACTGATCAGAAAAGCCCGCGCTCTGAGAAATCCTCTAGCCGGCTTAGATCTCCGGTCATTGGCACTGATGGTGCTATCGAGATGGAAGATATCGGCCGGAAAAAGAGCTCAAGGCTCCGAAATCCCATGAGACAGGTCGGAAACTGGGCCAAAGGCGGCGGTAATCAGATTCGCAAAATCACAGCTACAGACCGCAAGGCAATAGAATATCGACGGAAACAGCGGCAAAAGGATATAGAAGCCCAGCGTGCGATAGGTGATGCATTGTATGGGGGGATGAATGACGAAATCGAAGACCTGACGCCTGAGGAAAGAGATTCGCTCATTCGCCATGCCTTCAAGCATGCTGCTCTGCGTGCTCGCCGCCCAACAGTGTGGCTGCCCCAAGATGATCTGGGTATCAGTGATGATGAAATTCGCAGAACCCAAGCGTTCAGCAGCCATATTTGGATCAGCAATGAGGGAACTGCCTTGGACAGCAAGGTGAGAGTTGTGTACGGGACGAATCCCCCAGACTTCTCGGAAATCGATGTGATCATCCTATAGATATTTTAAGAAGAGTTGGATTGGAAAGAATGGGGCGTTGGGTATGGTGGAGTCAAGGCACGGAGGGCAACCTAGAGCCAACCCTAGACACATGTTTTAAGCATCTTATGAGATATTTCTAATGATTAACGAATTACTTTAAGACCTTCGTGTTTACTCCCTGATGTACCTGCCAAGTATGACGGTTTCCATCTCCATGCAGGCTTGACGCTTCGCTCCTTGAGGAGTAAGACATAGAACAGAGACATCGCAAGATAGAATGCACCAAGCTGATATAGCGGATACAAGGTTTGACGGATGAAATATTCTAGTGTATTAATATAAGGAGATCTAATGTCTTTCTAAAAAAAAATTGGCTTTAAATCCGAGCCGTCTTTCCATATAATCCAAACCCCTAAAGATCCAGGGTCTTATACCCCGTACAACGCCGACGCCATTGCTCATGCTTATGTTTCAGAGTGTTGCGCACATCTTGATAATACTGTTTTTTGAGAGAAGAAAAAAATTCCAGTTCTTTCCAATTTATCCTGAGGAGGAATTATAAGTCGGACAGCTGAGCTCTCCGCTTCCTCTCGGACGCCTTGGTCTCCTCCAGCTCCTTGCGGATGACGTCGTTGAAGTTGTCCGCGTTGTCGAGGTACAGGTGGTGGCCCGCCTTGGGGACGATGACGACCTTGGCGCTGCCGTTCTCGGCGCGCTTCTCCTCCTCGGTGCCGTTGAGCAGGACGTCGAGCCGGGCTTGCTTGAGCTTCTCCTCGGCGGCCAGGCCGCCGGCGACGTCCATCCAGTCGTTCTCGCCGTACATGAAGACGACGGGGTAGCCGGTCTCCTTGGCGGGCTGGCCCGCTTCAGGCTGGGAGATGGGCTGGCGACCGAGGTGTTGGACTCGGTCGATGATGGGTCGTCGGGCGTAGGCGCCGGGGGCGAGGATGTATCCCAGGGCGTATTCGCCGCTTCCCTTTTGCTTGAAGATGGAGAAGGAGTAGTCGTGGAGGGCCTGAGCCTCAGTGGGCTCGAGGTGGTTGAATCGGCGGGAGGTCCACCCCGACACGAAGCGAGGGCCAAGGGGGCCAGTCATGCGGATAATGCTGAAGGGGGAGATGTTTTGGTCCCAGAGCCAGACAAGCCACCCTGGTAGTGGACGTTTTGGCTGAGCTGGCGGTGTGGAGGTTTGCTTCGCATTGGAAGCAGAGCCTCGGGATGGCTCGGTGACGGCTTGCTGGTCTTGGGTGAACTCCTGCTCCATTGTCGACTCTCCGGGCTCGGGCATCGCTGCGGTTGTGGCGAAGGGATCCTTAGGGATACCGACGGGCGATGCGAGGATGAGCTTGTTGAGATGGCCGGGGTACTTGAGGGCGTACGACACAGCAAGGTATCCGCCCAATGAGTGGCCGAGAAGAGTGAATCGCTGGATCTTCCTCTCCTTTCGCCACTCTTCAAGAGCATCGACGAACCAGTTCTCGGCCTCGATCACCTGCTCTTCCCTCGTCTTGGCGTTGATCTTGAAAGGTGGTCGCGATGAGTTGCCCATGCCCAGCATATCGAGGGCATACAGCTTATATCCTGATACTCGTGAGAGGGGCTCAAAATTCTTGTAGAAGAAACCGAGACCGGCACCGTAGCCATGGAGCATGACCAGGGTTTCCTCGTGCTCCTCGCCTGCCCGCTCAACAGAGACCTCGTTCAGTGCGCGGTTCTTTCCTGAGAGCTGGACCATGGACCGTTTCCAAATCCTGGTGCCCAGAGGGTATGTTGTCTCGGTAGCATCGGGGTTGGCAAGACTATCGGCGGCTTCTTTAAGAATAGGCATGAAAGATAAGACATTCCTCTCTGCCATAGAGGGTGTTACGCTGGACCACTGCGCACAAGCAAGTTAGTATTAAATATTCTTCAAGACACCGAGTAGCGGGATTGGGTCACTCACCCATTGGTAGGCGGCTTCCTTGTAACCCAGAGGGAAGTATGTGGCCGGCCCCCGCGAGGGCGGCTGCTGCTGCTTGATCTGCTCCGGCGCATGGTCGGAGGGCAGATTCGGCGCCTGGTGGACGCGGACGGAGCCGTCTGTCGTCGACATGATGTTTGGTGGTGGAGGGTGATGATAGAGTTGGCCGGTATTAGACGCTGAAGTGACAAATATAATGCGGGACCGGTGCAAGACTGCGGTGGCGGCTTGTTGTTTGAGCAGCATCCTGCCAAGCACCACCACAACAGGGACGCCCGGTGCCTTTTAAAGCCCCAGGCACCCAGCCGGAGTACGCAATTAACTAGCGGAAAGAATAAGCGAATTCGAAATCCACGGGCAAAGCCACCTGCAGCTGCGTGTGAATCTGCCGGACGTCGGATTTAAGGGACCGGGGTTTGTATCTTCCCGGATCCCGACCTGAACGAATCGGGGAAACAATCTCAGTGTGGCATGAAATCCAGCGGATTTGGGCGGCGGTCTTAGTGGCTATAGTGGTGGTATCGATAATTAGCTCCTAAAGGGGAGGGGTACGCGGAGCGGAGATTGGGGGCACTGCCTGCAATCATCGACATCATAGACACTACAGGCGATGAAGCACGGAAGCACAGAAAAAAGGAGAGGGGAACGAGGGGAGACGGCCGGGACCAAGGAGAATTATATACACTTCTGACCGGCACAGCAGATGAGTCCTTTACTTTCTGAGAGGGACTAGGGATTTAATGTTGAGCCTGACCTGGCGGCAAGAATCTCAAACGTGGTGCCTCGCTGGCTGCAATTGGACGCCTGAGCCACCTGACAGATTGAATCCAAACCACACCGCGTGGTCCAGCCACAGCCATCTGGACACCTGGTAGGCTGGTAGGCTGTCATCCGGCAGCTGGGACTTATCCGTAACACCGCCTTTCCACTGCGGCCGTGTAGTTGGTGCCTGCCTCCACTATAATGCAGCGTTGTGCCGTGCTATGCTCCACTATTTGGGATTCCTGCCCAGCGCCCGCTCTAGGTTAGGTGGTCTTAGTTGAGCTACGGAACATGTGAGAAAGGTCAGTCACAAGCCTCGAATTCAAGCCCTGTCCTCAACATCATCATCACCCACAGTCCACGGTCGGACCCGCCCTGGCGCCCTTTGCGTCCCTTCCATACATCGACCTGTAGCTGGCTACTCTTATAATCGTCCTTATCTTCGCAGCCAGCTATTCGTCCGTCCCGGGAGTGCATGGCCGTGGGCCACCGCTAAAAGCCTGCTATCCAGGCATCGGGCCATCCGTCAGAGCCCTTTCTTCACCCAAGCTACGCTACCATTCCAATCACGACACGCAATGCCCGACCTAGACTCCATCGTCAAGGGAGCTGCTGTCCCAGAGGACAACTCCAATCCAGCCGCCGGAACGAACCCGATCCCACCCTTCCCCGGCAAGCAGGGCGACCCGACAAACAATGCGCCCAATTCCCCCTCCATGATCTACCTCAATCTCCTCATCCTGGAGGCTTCGCTCAGAGCGCAGTACCTTGAGCTGCGCGCCAGGAGACGCCACCATACATTCTTCTTCATGATTCTGGCGGTATGGATCGCCTGGTGGGGGTACCAGCTCTTCTACGCCCCCCGAGAGGACGGTGTGGGCGTAGGCGGCTCCATCTACTGGGCCGTGGAGGGTGCGCAGAAGGTCTGCTTCATGGGAGGCATTATAACGGCCATCCTCGTCTGGGCCGTCGGCATCTGGGAGAGAGGCATCCGCTGGCCGCGCCGGTGGTTCGCCATCTCCAATAGAGGCCTCCGCGGCTTCAATTGCAAGCTGGTTGTCATCCGCCGCCCCTTATGGGCCGAGGCCTTATCTACGATCGGGTTCTTCCTCACATACGGTCTATTCTCTCACACCGCAAGCTCGTCCTACCGCCCGGTAGAGCCTTCCCTGCTGAGGGAGGTGGAGAAGGAGCTGCAGCTGTCCAACGACAGTCATCCTACACTTATACTCCCGCACGATGACGAAGAGCGAGGCATTCATGAGGAGGACTTGGCACCGGGTGGAGACTACGTCAAATTGCTCTTGCTCGCAAAGCCATTCTCGTCGACCTTCCGTGAAAACTGGGAACTCTACCGCACTGAATACTGGGAGAAGGAAAACGAGCGTCGTGCCCTCCTGCGTAAGAAGGTCAAGGAGCACGACCGTCGCCTGGCGAAGCAGCAATTCGGGTGGTTCTGGTGGCTGCCTTGGAGACAGGTCCAACCTCCTCACCACGCTCACAAGACGCATCGCCAACATCCCCACATAGATAAGGATCGAAAACGCCGGAGCAGCAGCGTCCGCCGCGGGTCCACAAGCTCCTCTCGCAGCCAGACTCCGGGCTTTGAGATGGATGATGGAAGCCTGCTTTCCAGGAAAGGGAGCACCGGCTCTACTTCCGCGGCTGAGAAACGCCGCAAGAAGAACGCATCCATATCTCGCCCCAAGCGCCCTACCACCGACTCACGGTCAGTCACCCCCGAGTATCCCACCTCGCCACTGGCCAAGGAGAGCACTCCGGCCCCGGGCAAGCCAACGGAGGAAGGTGGCCGTGTACTACGAAGCGCGTCATCAAAGATCAAAGGTTCCACTGCGGCGGTGGACAGGTAAGGGTGGGTTTCAGGGCGGATTTGTTTGGGCAACGATAAACCGACGTCTTCATGACGGTAGCGTAGTCATACATTGATCAGTAATGTACATCAAAACATGATACAATTAGATCCTATGTGCTCTATTTACCTCGGCAAGCCTTGAATTCAAACCTCGCATGTGCCCAGACGATGCGTAATGTCAAACAAACCCTGCTGCGCACGAAAACTCAATGCATATCGACGTTATCCACTATTCCAAACGGCCCACGGTGCACGGTTTCGAAGATACGATCCTCCTGGCTTGCGCAAGGACCAGTTCGATCTGCCAAGGGTATCAGGAACTGTCATATTGAGATCTGCATACTAGGCAGATGTCTCTCGTTCAACTACCAGGGATAAATAATGGAGATGGGTGACGACAAGCGTGGAACACCAAGGCAGACATTGAGTTTCGATATTGTCAAAGACAATCTCGACTTGATAATAAAGTGCCTTATGTACTTGATCCGTCAATTAATGAATACTCAGTCGAAAATTTTATGCATACTGACAGCGACAGTCATAACACGTCACCAGGGGGAAAAAAAGATGAACATCGATAAACCCATCATATCAAAGCTAGCAGAAGATGTGTGTCTAACAGAAAAGATCGGGTGTCTAAATCCAAGGAGAATCATAAGGGAAATGGAAACCATTGATTTCATAGGTATCTTTGTTTCATCAAAAAGATATGTGTCAGTACAAAAATGCTACCCTTCTCACCATCCATCCGTGGATACATCTGATACACGTTCCCCATTTCCATCGTTGGATCAAACAAAGAGAAAATTCCTCTCCAAGACGCCGTAGACCAAGCAAATACGAAAGAAAAAAAAAAGGTCAATATAGACAATCAAAAGTTTTTGTTCGGTGGCGGGGATATTCATGTGTCGCGCCCCCCTTTAATGATGATATAACCGTCAGGTAGCTTATAATGCGCTCTTTGCCTGCTCCCAAACCAAAACAATAATGGAATCTTTTTCGTCGGCTGAATTGCCTTGTTGTTGCTGCTGTTGTATGTCTCGAGAGGAGTTCTTCTTCCCTCTCTTTAAATAAGCCTGCCACACTGCTCCGTCTTTGCTCACGGCAGAGTCCACAAGCTTCCATGCGTTCCTTCGTCCTGACCACGAAAGTGTGGCCCGGTCTACGGATCCGGAGTCGTCGTCGATAAATAAACGCCTGCTGAGGGAGCTCGAGACATCTCGCTCGGCCTCTTCAGCCTTGACGTTTGATCGTTTTTCTTTGTCTTCCTTCTTCTCCTCCGTAGGCGCACCGTTGTGGGCTTCTTTGTGCTCTATCTTCACACCGTCGGGGTACTGCGTAATCGAAATTCCATTGACGAGAACCCAGTTGTCCTTGAAAAGATAGCGTTGCATGAAACACGACTCGCCGCAAACATTGGTAACCAGGTGAGCCTTGTTAATGTTGAGTAGATGCCGGTGAGCGTAGCGGCGGAGAAGGAGTGGTTGTTGGCCGGTCTCATAACTATCCACGTTCTCATCGATCGTTTTATCGTTGGGCGAGTAAAACCCAGGTAGGACGTGCATCTGCAAATCCGTGTGCTTCATCAAGCATGTGTGGAGAAGTTCGTCCCATCTCTTGGACTTGAAGGAGGTTTTCTTTGAATGCTCTGCTTCGAAGCAGGGCAGGTTTGGGATTCGTGTAAGTGCGCTCAGTGTGAGAAGCACGGCACCGCCTCCGTGGGTCTGGATCTGCTCGTTCTCCGACGTGTCCCAATCCAGCTTCTCACTCGGCAAACCGATATAGTGCTGCTGGTCCGTGTTGTACGTGAATAACCTATCACGGAGGTAAGACAAGCTAGGGAAAAACACGTCGTCCTCCACAAGGCCAAACCACCGCTTGTTCTGGCCGTTGGCCGCCAGGTTAGCAGCAAATGTCTTCAGAATCCGGGTAAGCTCAAAATATCTCCGGGCCATTGACATGGGCTCCTCCGTTGTCGTGACCCAGCAGTCGAGGCCTGACGCCTGGAGAGCGCGGTCCACCTCATCGAGCTGGCCGGCATTCGCCTGGTCCAGCACCACCACCATACTGGCCCCGTTGCTGTGGTGGTGGCCATCGGTGAGCCAACGAGCCCAAGCCTTGATCATAGCATAATCACGGTCCGAGATGCGCGCATAGGTCGTGGAGATGCCAAAAAGAAAGTCGGAAGCGTCGACATCCCCCAGCTTGGGACCCGTAGGCACAGGCAATTCCATTCTCTTTTTCGCATACAAATCCATCCGGTCGGGGCTCGCCAGATTAATGGTCTTGGGAGTGACAGCCCCAAAGTTGAGTTGAACCTCCGTCACACTCGGCCAAACCTCAGACTGCTCGTTGGGTTGGATCCTCCATGCCAACCAGGATGCCTCGTGGGACAGGCCCAATTCTCGGGTGAGCCGGCCCAGATAGAGCTCCTCCGGTGATGCATTTCCCTCTGGAATGATTTCCGCATCTTTCAAAAGCGGGCTTCTCTTGCGATCGGTGGTTATGCGGAGAGTTTGTACGAACAGCCCGAGAAGGACCAGCGCCATCAGTATGTGCGCCAGGCGCGAATGCACTGAACAGGGGCCCTTGAACAACATTTTGATGTGGTTTGCGCGCTGCTGCTGCTGCTGCCTGATGCAGGTGCAGATGCAGATGCAGGACAGATAGACTCAACGGCCACAGACAAATCGGTCCCGAAGCCGCTGGGATTTAGGGGAGAATTTGGAATCTCCAGCAGATAAAAGAAAAAACGGGGCTTCTGGGTGACAAACAACCTCCCACCTTTACCAGAACCGCCGTGGTCTTGACGTAGGAGGCGAAAACCAGCCAGGTGCGCCCTCTAATAATGGAAGAAACTGCGAGCTGTCGAGAATCCAGAGACCGTCTACAGGCCAATGTCCATCCTTAATTTTCCGACCAATTGAGCGAATAACTAGACGTGAGAGCGACGCTCCTGAACGTCCGTGTTTGCAGCCTTCCAGATGCTATAAAAAATGATTGGGTGGCGGCCGTTAGTAAGTAGTGAAAAAAAAACAAGGTAGGGAGAAAGTCAAGGTCGAGACAAAGACGGCCACAGAGCCAGCTGCAAGAAAGAAGAATAAATGATGATGACAGTAAAACAAGAGAAATGAGTGTGAGAGCAAAAGTGAGCGCGCGCGCGAGGGAGCGAGTGAGCGGCTAGTAATTTAAAGAGGTGAGAGAGTTCAATCGAAAGGAAGCACCGAAACCAGGGGAAGAAGCTGTCAGCCAGGTGCATGGCAATTAATACGGACCAGACAGCCCCGAAGGGATCTAAATAAGTGGTAGTATCGTCAATTTGGCCCCTGCCTCGTCCCCTCCTACTGCTACTCACTGCTCCATGCCCCCATTCACCAATTCATTGCCATCTCCAGCAGCGGCGATCAGCGCAATGGCCAAGCCCTGCCGGGTCTCAGGAGGGCAGCGGGGAAGGGGCTGGTTGATTGCCCGCTAAAACGCCTGTTCTTCTCTTCTGATACGGGACCGTCCATCATCCAGACGGTCCTATCCGTGCAGCAAGTACCGTCCCATGTGCTGCGTACTCGGACAGGTATCTCTCCAGCGACAGGCCCTGACGCAGGTACCTGCTGTGACCTGGCTGCGCAATTGACAGGGCTGATCACTTCGACGGTCCACCTGGTCCAAACCCTTTTGAAACTCTCCTTTCCCACCACCTAATGCGACGATAAGATCCTTACTTACCACAGCCCGAGTCAAAACAGCCTTCTCGTACTGGCAAGTATCCCCCCTACTACCCCATCCCAATCCATCTCCATTACGTAGGTGGGATGTACGGCGTAGCCCCTGGTATCATTTTCTCGTTCCGTCCAAACCTGGTGCAATATGGCATGACCAAAACAGCAAATCCTCACCACCAACCAAACACCCAAGCTCATGGTGTCTCTCACTCACCCCACCCACGGGCCACTTCGAAACAATTTGGCTAGGGGGAAGAGCCCACTCAGTGGTATAGGCTAAGATCTGTAACATCATTCTCCGTTATTAGCTGCTAGCCAGGGTTCAGGTTTTGTTGTTGTCGATTCGGCTGTTCGCCAGTCGAATTCAACCGGCTCACACCTGAACCTCTGCCACCTGAGAACATATCTCGTTCTCGCACCGAGGCGTGGACACCTGGTGTGATATTCGTACAAGTCAACAACGCCCGCCCCAATATGGGCACATTAGGCAACAGATGGAGCCAAAGTTCTCATCTGACAGGCGCTTATTATCCACCAGGTCATGCACGCAGCTCACGAAATTCACACACCTTCACGGCCAGGGTTCCGAAAGCTAAGCACGGCTATTTGAATGTAATTTCATGTCATTCTAGGCAGGAGACTGACCCCATATGAAAAGCTGGGCGCGTTATTAATTGTCAAGACCGTCATTGACCATTGAGGATTCCATCTATTTAGTGGCCGATAAAGACTACCGGTTCCGCAGCCTGCATCAATAGCGTATGCGCCATAACCAATTTGTTGCCGATGCGGGTAACGTCTTGCCCATCACCTTGATGCTGACGAAGCTGCCATGGTCTTGTCAAGCCCCGACGTTCCCGTATCGCTCTTTGGCTCCAAAGATTCATCCCGCTGCTGAGGTTGATGCCCCTCCTTCTCGTTCATGGTCGCGGTGTATGTGGCGTTTCCCCTAACCGTCCGCAGCTGGTTTTTCGAGTTGTAGTTCGCCGGCATGTTGGCCGCTACAGTAGCTTTCGCTTGATGGAATAGGTCGAAACACTCAACCAGCGTCTGGTCCATGGCACTATCGGCGGGAGCGAGGCTGTGTGTCCAAAAGCTCCCGAATATGGTCCTCGAGCTCCTCAAACTCGAACATGTTGTATCTGTACCGGTCGGGGAGACCACTATTATGGAGCAGCGCAAGCAGCCCAGCAATGATAGTGTTGAGTGCGCCCAGCGCCGTAATTGGCGGGCCATGATGAGCGGGCTGCGGTCCCAAAGCCGTCAGGGCGGCCCCGAGCAAGAGCTGAACGATCATCAGGCTCCATCGGGATATACTGGCTACGTGAAACAAGTAGCCGTAGAGAGTTCGCTGCTGGACAACATCTCTATAGAGGCCTCGAACCATGCCTCTAGGTGGCCACCACCAGCTGGTCGGGTGGACTGGAGCGTGGTTCTCGTGATCTCGTATCGCTCCTAGTCCGCCTGCTAGGGCTGTCCACTCAGAAGGTGTGAGGAAGCGGTGTCGAGGTACTGTCCTCGTATTATTCGGCCTATCGGCTTCCTTCACTTTTTCCTCTCCACTCTTGTGCTCGTTGTTTGATGGCTGAGGTGCCGCGGTAGAGTTCGAAACCGATTCTGTAGGCAACTCCGGGTCTATAGGTCTCGCTGCTTTGGACATGGTCAAGTGGAAAAGGCTACGATCTGAAGATGGCGTGTTTCCTTCAACATCTCATTAGCCACATGTACTTCCAGTTGGAAGAGTCTTTCGTACTTATTGTCGTAGGAGATTCGACTTCACAAGGTTCGATCACAGCTTAGCAAGGCAAAGCTCAAGCGATAATGTGCATTGCTTTAGGGAATGGTATTTATGAAAGGATGGGTATCAGAGGAAATTGAGAATGAAGAATTCGCTACAGGTATATTGGTTCCAAAGAAGGAGACTTGTATGCAATACATTGCCATTTGGTAGGCGCGTTCGTAAATCCATCGGGAGGCCCATGAGCAACACAAGCAGGAAGTTACCATGGACATGCCTCGGCCCATGCAAGGCACTCGTCACAGACCCAGACATGAAGAAGTTGGAAGTGCCTTGTTACTTACCTACATATCTCGACAAATTTCACCAAGCTTTGAATCCAAACTGCAGATCTCACTGTTCAAGCATGACGTAAAGGTACGAACACATAAAGCCTAGGACTAGAAGACATAAAGCATGCACTTCACAACCAGCAATGAAAATTCCATTATTGATGAAATAATTCTGCACACTATGCAATCAATATGTCAGTATAATAAGTAGAATAAGGCTTACTATCTTGGAATTATTTGATTATCATTTCAATTAAAGAGTATCGTGCCCCTCACTTGCATCAAGGGAGGTATCAGAGTGTGCCGCTTTTTATGTCACCCAGCTGGGACCCTTGAAGAGCACAGTGGGGTGGATCTACACCGCCCGCAATTAGCAGCGGCAGAATAAGGAAATTTTGAGAATTCCCCCCATTTGCGATGGAGAACTTCCTTTGCTTGGAATGCGCCTCCAACCATATCATGCCCGGATGTTGCCTTTCCGCACTCTCTCGAGGCAATTTCACCGACATATCGCTATAATAACCACCCTAAACAGATTTTCGATAATAACATCTGTGATAACAGCATCGCAGACGCACATTTCACGCGAACAGACCCTACCCACTCGAAGAGCATTCTGCTCGCAAACCCTCGAGATGGCCGACAACAATGCGTCAGCTGCAATTGACGCAACCCAAGACGGCGAAAAGTCACACAGGACGATAAAGGAAGGGAAAGCTACCATCCTTGTTCCTCGGGGAGCAAAGGTTGGGGAGGATAAGAGCGAGGTCCAGCAGGTTTTCTACAATCCCATCCAGCAATTCAACCGTGACCTATCTGTCCTAGCAATCAAGGCATACGGAGAAGAAACTATCGAGCGGAGAAAAGCGCAATATCTGGCCAAGTCAAACAAGCAGAGCAAGAAGAGGAAGCGCGGGGCTGAAGCGAACGGAGTTGAGAACACCGCGGCTGTACCACAAGATGCACCGACGATACACCAAACCCAGGAAACCACATCCCAGTTTAATCCCACGAACACCTTCTCAACCACCTTCAAAATTCTTGATGCGCTCTCCGCTTCAGGCCTTCGAGCGCTGAGGTATGCGCACGAGATACCATTCGTCACTTCTATAACTGCGAACGACCTTTCGGCCTCCGCCGCCGAGTCAATCAAGGCAAACGTGACTCATAATGGATTGGAAGACAAAATAACCGTGACAAATGACAACGCGCTTTCCGTCATGTATCGCGCCATTGCTGACGATCTCTCCAAACTGGATCGTCTAGGCAATCCTGGCAAGGCTCACAAGTTTGATGTTATCGATCTCGACCCATATGGCACTGGCGCACCGTTTTTCGACGCAGCCGTGCAGTGTGTTCGAGACGACGGTGGGCTCCTCTGTATAACCTGCACCGATAGTGCCGTTTGGGCCGGTCACAGCTACTGCGAGAAGACGTATTCATTATACGGTGGTGTCCCTGTGAAGGGTGCTCACTCGCACGAGGTTGGTCTCCGACTGATTCTGAACGCTATTGCCACATCCGCTGCTCGATATGGGCTTCACATAGAACCCCAGCTATCTCTCTCCATTGACTTTTACACCAAAGTATTTGTCAAGGTCACAAAATCCGCTCAAGCAGTCAAATTCCTCGGCAGCAAGACAATGTTGGTGTACAGCTGTAGCCAGGGATGTGGCGCCTGGACTACACAGTATTTGATGAAATCGAAACCCTCTCCGAATAAGAAGGGCGACGGATTGTTTTATAAGCATGGCATGATGCAGGCTCCCACTAGCGACAGGCTTTGCCAGCACTGCGGACTAAAAATGCACCTCAACGGGCCCATGTACGGTGGTAGAATTCACTCACAAGAATTCATCCAACGACTTCTTGACCAACTCCCCACGGCCGACAAGTTCGTATATGGCACTCTCCCGCGGTTGGAAGGTATGCTCCGAACAGCTCTAGAGGAATATATCCCGGGCCCCGATATGGAGGAGGGCATAAACCCCAAGGATGCTGCCGCTGCTGCTATTGACCCTTACCCCTTTTACGTGGTTCCCAACCGACTAGCAAGTGCCATCTCATCCGTGTCGATACCAGATGATATGTTCCGAGGGGCTCTGTTTCATCTTGGGTACCGAATCACTCGAAGCCATTGCAAGCCAGGAAGTATGAAGACGGATGCTCCATGGTCAACCATCTGGTGGGTTATGACTGAATGGGTAAGACAAAAGGCACCCGTGACAGTTGCCAATATCAAGCCCAGAACCGCCGCTCACGCCATCCTGTCGAGGGCTGGCCTCTTGCCGTCCGAAGACAGCTCATCTGCCACCAACAACGGGACTATAGATCCAAAAGACCAGGACACTGCGATGGAAGAGGCTCCCAAGGGAGCAGATGATGCAACTCTCGACCCGCAAAGCAACATGGGTCAAGACCCTGAGTTTTCGGCCACGACGACAACAGCGGCCGAATTGGAACTCCGCAAGACAATGATTTTCAATGAAGAGCTCGCACGGCTCGGCCGCCAGGGCCTGGGGCAAAAGATAACCAGATATCAGATGAACCCAGAAAAGAATTGGGGACCTTTGACAAAGGCCATGGCTCAATAAAGTCAAGGCCCTGTAAAACAACATCATTTGCTCAAAGCTTGGCAGCGTGGATTTTCATAAAACATCAACCTAGATTTGCTATATTTGCATTTTTATATACTTGAGAAGAAAATACTACAACCTCCAGGCGACAACAAAGCGAGTTGGATCGTGGCCGTAGTGTTCATTTTTGCAGCATGTACAGCAGAGGGTAGCGGGAGTTTCACATGAATAATCATTCAAAAATGCGGAGTAGGGTGAAGCATGACTAAAGCGATCTGGCGTAATGCTGCTGAGTATTACACCACCAGGATGAATGATAAGCTGCAACATATCCTCCTACACATTAACTGATCCCTATCAGGCAATTTGGTCACCATAATGCCATAAGAGCAACACAGTTGATTCCCTTCAAACTTGTGTTACATTGTCTTTTGGCCCCGATCCAGTCTGTCTCTGCCTTGCTGGCCCATCTCCAGGCTCATCGTCGTCATGGCATCGGATCACCTCCCAAAGGTGGTCAAGGCTGAAGATCTCACTGTGCGTGAGGGAAAGCTCACATGGTCATCACACGGTGTATCAAGCGAGATCGATGTTGGAAGCCTCTTGTTCGCTCTGAAGCCGCCGGCATCAGCCCACCAGTACATCATTTGCGGTCTGCAAGAGAATAACTCCGAGTCCGCCGCAACAACATTCGAGCTTGTGCTCTTGCAAACCAGCTCGATGCCGGACCAGATCAGCTCCCTGCATCTCGTCAGCCAGATCCCCCCTCACCTCCGGCCAAGTACCGACAACCTCGTCGACGTTGTTGTCTCGACAAAGGCGGGCTCCGGTCTCGCACTTCCGTTCTGGCAAGCTGTACTACACCCCCTCCTCAGGGTGGCACGAGAAGAGCTTGCGCAGGCATCCCCCGGCACAGAGGCTGCGGAACTCGCGGGCAGCCAGCAGGAGAGCGTGCTGGTCACAGAAAACGCCGGCAGCGTGCCGCAATTCGCCCAGCGCCTCTGGGCCAGTCACAGCGGCCAGGCGCACAGAGATGGTGGTGGGAAGCAGTCTAGAACCGTCATCCTGTTGAGTGGGGACGGCGGCGTCGTCGACATCCTCAACAGCTGCGAGGAGGATTATGACGCCCAAGCACCGGCCGCGTCCTCCCCTCCCCAGCCTTTGGTTTGCCCCCTCCCCTTGGGCACCGGCAACGCGCTGTTTCACTCTCTGCACAAGCCCGTCGCCTCCGCCCGCCCAGCCTCCTCACCATTGGTCCTCGGCCTACAGACGCTCTTTCAGGGCGCGCCAGCAAACCTGCCCACCTTTCGGGCCTCCTTCTCTGCGGGCTCTCGCGTCGTCGCCGCGGCAGCAGAAGAGCAGCAGCAGCAGGCAGCAGCCGATGGCGGCGGCGCTACAGACACGCCCCCCAAGCTGCAGGAGGGGGGCAACAACAAGCCCGTCTCGTATCTGAACGGTGCCGTCGTGGCCAGCTACGGCTTCCACGCCAGCATAGTGCACGAGAGCGACACCCCGGCCTACCGCGCCCACGGCCAGAAGCGTTTCGGCATGGTCGCACAGGAGCTCCTGCGCAGGTCTCACCCTTACACCGCCCAGGTCGAGATCCGCCGGCCAGGCGCAGCAGCAGCCTCGCTCGAGCGTGTCCCGCGCGAGACGCACGCCTACGTGCTAGTCACGCCGCTGTCGAACCTGGAGCGCACTTTTGCCATCTCGCCCGACAGCCGGCCCCTGGACGGGAGGCTGCGGGCTGTCCACTTCGGCCCTATAGGGGGTGAGAGGATCATGGATGTCATGATGAAGGCATACGACGGGGGCAAGCACGTGGGCCTGGCGTGGGAAGAAGACGGTGAGCGTGTTTGGTATGACGAGGTCGAGGAGATTCGTTTGAAGGCGCTCGACGCGGATGGGCGGTGGAGGAAGGTGTGTATTGATGGCACGATCGTCGAGTTACCCGTGGGAGGCGATGTGGTGGTCAGTAAGTCGAATCATACGCTCTTGCGGGTGCTCGCACCGAAGGAGGTATTGCCAGCCTAGAGGGCGACTTCACTTTTAACAGCGATATAGACAACAGCGATATAGACAGTTACAGGGAGATTCGTTTTTTATTAGGGATATATCATAGAGTAACTCAGAAGGAGGCGAGGAGCTTGGTCGCTCGCTTCTCCATAAGAGCCTCGAACGAGGAGACGCCATTCTCTAGCACAGACAAGCTGCCCCCCTTTAGTCGATATACTATACGTCTTCTCGCAATCTCTACCTCGTCCTCACTCTCAGTACTTCCCTCATCCTGATCATCCACCACACCCTCCACCGCTCCGCGCATGAACCACCTGTCGTGGCTCACCAGGACGACAGCTCCCTCCCAATCAGATAGAGCCTCCCGTAGTGCGGTTACGGTCTCGTAGTCCAGATGCGTAGTTACTTCGTCCAGAACCAGGCAATGGGGCCGTCGCCAGAACAGACGTGCAAGCTCGCACCGGACAAGCTGCCCGCCAGAAAGCTTCCGCAGCGGCACGTCAGAGGCGATCCTGCCGGGAAGGCCCAGCTGGCCCAGGAGGCTGCGCACCTCCCCCTCGCTGAGCTCTCCCCCACCTCGCGCGTGAGGAGGCCCAGGGCCGTGAGGGTCTCGTCGGCCCGCCCGAGGGACTGCAGGTTGTCCACCGCCTGCTGCGAGTAGTAACCCAGCTTGAGCCGGGGGTGCGTGGTCACCGTGCCCGACGTCGGGCGGGACTGGTCGACGAGGAGCTTCACGAGCGTGGATTTCCCCGCGCCGTTGAGCCCCAGGATCCCCACGCGGTCGCCCATGCCGACCGAGATGTTGATGTCCTTGACTACAGGGGCCAGCTTGGGGAAGTAGCGGAAGGAAACCTTCTCGAGCGAGATTAGGGCTCCCGGGAACCGCAGATCCGGGGGCTCGGGCAACGCGATGACCACGGAGCGCTGCTCGGGGGGGATGTCAATCTCCGCCCGGGCCGTCAGGTGGAAGCCCACCAGGTCGCGGTTGAGCTTGAACCGGCCCCCGCGCTGCCCGACCTCGAGGCCCCAGCGGTCGTCGAGCTTCTTCTGGCGGGATTTGGCCTGGCGCAGCTTGTTCTGGTCGTCGCTCTCCTTGCCGGCCTTCTTGTTGGCTGCAATGGACTTTTCGATGTGTGCCTTTTGCTTGTCCTTGGCCTCCTTCATCTTGGTGAGCCAGATCTTGCGTTCTGACTGGGACGCCTCGTAGGTTGCCAGGTCACCATGGAAGTAGGTGAGCTGCTTGTCCTTCAGGATTAGGAGGTCGGTACAGAGCGAGATGAAATCACGGTCGTGGGAGACGAGGATGAGCGTGGGGGGCTTGTCGCTATCTTGGAGCGACTTCAAGTATCGCTGTAACCAGATGATCCCAAGCAGATCCAGGAAATTGGTAGGCTCGTCGAGAATGAGTATGTCAGTCTCCTGCAGCAGCGCAGCCGCCAGCGCCGCCCGCATATGCCACCCACCAGAAAGGCTCCTAATAGGCTTCTCCATGTACGCATCCGTGAATCCCAAGCCTGTGAGGATACTTTTGGCCTTGGACTCTGTCTCGGAGAGGCGGGCGGGCTCGACCTGAATGTGTAAGTCGGCAAGCATATCGGCTGCTTCTTGAGTCTCCTCCTGCAGAGCACTGGCCGATATTTCCTCGCTTGGCTGGTCGACACTGAATAAATAATTAGCAAGAAACATTTGAAAATGTAAGGGGTCAGTGTAGAATCGTACAGAGCTTGGGACTCGGCCACGACCTTTTCAAAGGCTACCAGCGCTTTCCTCGCTTGTAGCCCCCTTGCGCCGCTCCTGAGCCGGGCATCCTTGTTTAACTTGAAGAGCCGATGTTGTAGGCGCTCGTGTTTTAGCCGCCTGAGTGCTTGCACTGGAGCATATGGATCCGCTGCATCTACGCCGTCGGATAACGCTTGTGGAGTGTAAGCCAGGAGAGGCGAGCTTGTATTGTATTTAGGGGGTGTAGCGTACCTTTTATATCTTGTTCTATGTTATCCTTCGATATCGTCTTCTCCACGACCTGTTGTAGAACAGTCAGGTCCGGTTGGGCTTGATCAGCCGATTTCAAGGATTCCCCATCCTCTGTGATCCTCGTCTGTTGCAACGCCGCAATCCTCGTCTCCTCGGGTAATCCTGGTATCAACTTTTCCGCAATTGCTTTCAGAAGAGCTGAATCACGGGAGAGAATAAGTAGGACCGTTAATCAGGGGCTGACCGATTTTGGAAACGAGGATGCTTCAAGACTTACTCGACTTTCCCGTGCCGTTTCGCCCAACTAAGGCATATCGCTGGCCTGGCTTCAATCGTAGTTTTGCATTGGAGAGAATCTCAATACCATCTGATTTGCCTTTACCCTTCCCCTTGCTGGGACCCTTCTCTGTATCTGCAGATTTAATGGTAATGGTCAAGCCCTCAATATCAAGCTGCAGAAGTGTATTGGCATGGTCAGGTCTTTGGTGCAATATGCTATATTTGATAAGTGCATACCTCGCGATAGTTGGGCGAATCAATGTGAAACCGGGTCTGCTTAGAGTTGCACAGAATAGATGTAGCAGATTCCGACCCAGCTGCGGTCATCGTGTGCGAGGCTGGCGAGAGATGTTTGTTGTTGAAGGCGAGGTGGTGGATGATGCTCTAGGGTAGATAGTGCCTGTAGATTGTCCTCGATTGATAGAAATTTTCAGCGTTTCAATCCCGTGGGCTATGGTTTTCGTCTTTGAGGAAATATCTCATTAGGATATTGTAAATTTCGATTAGCGAACGAAGTAAAGTCATGCTTGACCCCGGACCGGGCTGGCTATTTTGGTATTTTACGATTTGGGAGCTTGCACTAATCATCCACACTCATGGTTACTCATAGTGAGCCTTCGCCAAACCGGGTAAGAAATGGTCTGCTAAACACATCATGGCGGGGTCTCTGGGGCCGAAGAAAGAAAGCCCACTGGGTTGGATCCGTTGCTCTTTGCCCATTCTACCACATGGATTTCAGACCGGAGAGTCTTGTAGAATATCCTGATCACTGGGCAGAAATTTGGAAGTATTAGTGTATCACTCATTGAAGAGCATTAATATACTGTATTCATTGATTCTAGAATGAGAGTAGTCATCCCAGAGGTGCACTCTTCAGCTGGGAATATACTGAGAAATGTACATATTTTGCACTAGCCAATATCGCATCATTATTCACGAGGTTGACATCTTTTTAGTCGACTCTGTCTCGCTCAACGAGGATGAAATTCCCTTTTCCTGCCCTCATGGCTCGAATGTGCCGTTCCGCACTAGCGGCTGCCTCGTTTGCTTCAACGTAAGCAATCTGCTCGGATGCTGGAGAGTCTGCATCAGGTGTCCACCCCGGGAGCAGTTTGATGTGTGTCATTTTCCCCCAGCTTCCGACCCAGTCTACGTAGTCATGGTCTGATGTCATTGATAACGCCTTGAACCACGACTCACATCCCGTCAGGTCGAGATATTCGAGCTCGTAGAGGTTGCGGCTGAGCATCCGTAGAATGAGCAGGGCCTCGCTCCAGTCATGGTCAATAGTGTGCGAGTAGTGATTTGTCCCACCGTAGGCTATGCGCTGGCCTTGTGGCGAGTTGATCGTTGAGGTGCGAGCCCTGGGTGTGAAACACGGGACAGGCCAATGAGCGAGGCTTAGGTGAGTGATGGTCGTAGCTTTGGAGGATAGCGCAAGAAGCTGCTTCCACGATATCCCGTCCCGGCCTTGACGGTCAAGCGCAAGGGAGAGATGGGTCAGGTTCGGGAGGAGGCCCCTTGGAGGGCTGGGCGCGCTCACTTCGGCTTCATCCCAAGATTCTTGGGGCTCATCGGATTTCATATCTGGCATCGGAGGGAACAAAAGTTCTGTAATTTCTTTGAGCTTCAATGATTTGCCCACGGAACCAGAAAGATCAAGGCTGGTGACCTCTCGATTCACAATGAGATCACTGCTGTCGCTGTTGTCGTCATCGCCATCGCCCTCATCGCCACTGCTCCAATAAGCATCTACTGGCGGGAGAAGTATAAGCTTCAAATCAGCTAGAGATACGCCCTGGCTGTCCACCAGGCCAATGAAACGTATCAGAGCCGACTTTAGGTGGTCAGGAAGGTAGTAGATATGATACTGGTTGTAGATACGCTGAACTTCCCAGTCTAGTGCGATCTTCCTTAGAGTCAGGTAAATCAGGCTTTCCTTCTCCGGTAGATATGCGCCAGGGAGAGTAGCGGTCGCGAGGCCCAGCGAGTTCGCACTCAGATGGTGGGCGGCCCGTCTCCTGGATGATGCATCACTGCCCTGGGATGACACCCAGCTCTGGGGTGGAGGGGGCCCGGCTGGGAGTCTACGTCCGCTGCTGTCGACTCTGGCCCTGACTGGGCGACGAGGCGACGGGGCAGGAGTCTCGGGGATCTGGAGGATCTCACGGATGGCTGGAGGTACACTGGGTGTGTTCACTGGCAGCTCGCGGGACGCCGATGGGCCGGCTGACGTGCGGCGGAGATTGGCGAGGATGTCATTGACGTTCCTCGTGGGTTTTGCTAAACCGCAGCTTTGTGAGACTTGACATGCACCTCCTTCCTGGGGGTCCGGCTGGCCCAGAAGTGCCGGGGCTGGGAGACTTACTGGTGTTGGAGGCCGGGGTGGCCAGCGAGGTTGGCTTGAAGGTCTTGAAGGGCTGTCTTTTTTTAGGCATGCCAGCAGCAGCTCGGGTCAGCTACGCGTGTAACGAGGAAAGAGGAAGCGAAGCAAATGATCTTGTCAGTCGAGACCATCTCTTTTTAAGGCTTGCTGAAGCCGATCGATCATGGGGCCTGTCGAACCTGGCACAGCGTACGTTGGCAGAGGCTTATTGCGTTGAGTCACAACCGACGAATTAGTCAACGAGCCTTGGGTGGGAGAGCGGCATCCCACAGTCGCAGTCGCTGTCAGCAATTTCCTACCTTAGTGAATTGCTCGCCCCTCGTCCTTCTCTCGAGCTCTCGCCCGCTGGAGTGCCACAAAACATGCATTTGGTGGGGGCGGGTAGCAAGGGTGTTAATTAGGTAGTGGAATAGTGGCGACCATGCGACGACCCTGCCCATTTGCAACACCATTCACTCATTAAGACTCATCTCTCCAGATCTTAATATAGAAATGCCCTTTGGGGGGATAGATGATGCTTCTCTCGCCTCGCTCCGGACTGCAGCTTGGGTGCAGGAACCAAAGACCCCTCTGGCTCAGCGTAGTGCTGCTCTGACGCTACGCCACGGACAGCCTAGAACGGAGCTCACTCTGTAGCAAGATTGATGAGCTCGCTTCCCGGGCAAGTCGCAGTGACGGGATGATACTTGGCTTAACAAATTTCTCGTGGCATAGCCCCCATGGGTTGTCTCAGCCAGCGGAATGCCTCAGCATATACGCCCGAGCTCCAAGCCCACCCCCTCTCTCCTCATTCTGTTCGTCTTCCAAAAGGCCACGACTTCTTCTTCCCTTCAAGTCCTCGCCGTGTGGTTAGAGCTCATGGTGTGTTGTACAGACATGCGCATCTAAAACACTGGAAAGGTCCCGCTTCTCCTCTGATCGGGGACAAGACCATTTTCGGTGCAAGCGCCTTGCACCCATGCACGGGAGTCGACGGTGCAAGCATTTGAAGTTGAGTGTGCGTGTTGTTCGCTCCTAAGATGCGAAAGTCCGTCTTCTGCCCACCCTGCGAGTTGGCCGGCAACGCGAGGGTGCCCATCCGCCTCAAACGAGGCCAATGAGAGCCTCAAGTGATCATCCGGCTGTTCCTGTCACCCGTGAGCTGTCTATATTTTTATGGAGGAGCAATGGCTGAACTGCCGAAGATCCTGGGGGCGCATTGCGATTGGGCAGCCAGGCATGCCTATCAACATTGGCTTATACATGCTTCCCCGTGTTCGGGATTTGAGAGAGAGGCATGGAGATAGAGTATGATGTATACCAAGTCGCTGTGGGGAGACGGAGAAAATTTTACCTTCTTGTGCGACGAGGCCATCAAGCAGAGAGATGGCATACAGCCGGCCTCGACTGAGCTCCTTTCTTGAGGGGGGACCAGATCCCTCCCCGAATGAATTGCCCAAGAGAGCACATGCCGGAGAGACTTTCTTTGCGCCTGGATGACGACTGTGGGCGGACCGAAAATGCCTATCACCACGGCCGCTGCTCGCTTTCTGCCCTTTCCGTTCTTTGTCCGACCAAGACAATGGCTGACTGGCCTGATTCAGGCAAGAGAAGCGAACGGATTTGGAAATTGACGTGTTGGATGGGGAGTTGGGCTACACCTCCATCGCCCCTGCCCAAGTCGCCAATCGACCCTTCCGCTGATGACATGGTGTAACGTGAGTTTTTACCAGCTGGGCGGGACAGAGGCCCCGTGATGCCATCTGCCTTTCTGAAACTCGAGCACTGTGGCACACACGGCCATACGACGAGGCATGACTGAGGCCGGGCCGGCAATATTATGCCTCATCACTTGTAGGCATACCTTGTTTACCTGAAATGATAGTTTTACAGAAACGATGGGTTCTACGAGCATTTTCGCGTCGAGGCTCGATCTGTCAAAAGGATCGCCCAACTTGGAAAGCTCTTTCCAGATCGGAGGCCAAGGGTCCTTCACTCGTCTGCTTGAGGACGAGGAGTATTACAACACGGAACAGCTGCCTGACACCTGGCGCTCCTCTGTTAGTAGTAGTTTGGTCGGTTGCTCCTTTAGATGCTCCCTTAATAAACGCAGTAGAAGGGGTGCTGGGCTTTAAGAAACCAAGTTCGTTGAGCAACCAGTACCCCAGAACGAACGAAGGACAAGCAAGTGATTCGAATAGCTGCCCATCAGAGGATTTCAGATCCACTGAGGTCGTTGGTTTATGGAAAGCTTAGAGCGCCATAAACTGCCCCAAAGACGCCTCTGCGTCTCGTTATCTACGATAACCCAAGATTTCCTTAATTGTTTCTCTGTTTCGGCAGAGACCTCATAGTTCGTAGACTATCATAGTCGGCACTGGCTTGCTTCGGAATATCCTTTCCATTAGGAGAACTATTTCCATGCTGCTACACCTTCCCCCGTCTGCTGCCTCACCCAGATGTGAAGCTCCCACAGCAGCTGTCACTGCTCGGTCGCATGTGAGAGCGCGCTGTACCTCGCAGTGCCTGTCGCCCTGTGCGATAATCAGGAGGACTCGCGCATTTTGTGCAGGTGCCAGCTCAGGCACAGCGAGACAGCTGGGTCGTAGTCGCCTCCCGGGCAGGGCATGAAGGAGGTGGTGAGACCATACCTGCCTCTGGATCAAGCCACCACCTCATAGCCTGCCGCCCTATTTGACCCAAATCCAATGGATTGACCCCAAACCTTACCTCAGATCTTGGCACAAGCAGCCAACCTGCTCATGCGGGCCCTGCCTCAGTCTCCCCTCTCTTTCTTTGTCCCAATAGCCATGTGGATTCCGCTTTGTGTTCGGCCAAGACTGTTTCTACACTGTCTGCAACTCACCCCTCAGCGTCCGAGTAGAACACAATATTGCGTCCTTTGGATCGGACTTTGCTGGAGACGTCGAATTCCAGAATCCCTTGGCGTCTGCCACCGCAATTTTGAGCTCGGAGCCCTACGTTGAACATTTCCTCATCTCTCGAGAACCAGGGCGTCGGTGCGACCCTAATTGCAAGCCGGCTGCCCCCAGTAGCAATATCAACATGCGCAGGGCATCGGGCATGAGCCCGGTTTGGCATTGATGCTCGATGGACTATGCTGCTGAATTTACTAGGAAGCGATCGGCCTGCACGACATTGGCAAACCCACGCTTGCCATTCGCATGCCACCCACCCCCATCCGCCAATCCCACGACTCTACTTAATGACCTGTCACCTCGCACAGAGATTTTGATAGGTGCCGAAAGGGCTTTGTATTCCACGCGGTCGACCTCCAACACTGCTTCCACGAGGCGGCTTCGGCCTCGGCCGAAGGAGCAGCGTTTTGTGACGTCCAGCCACTTGACATGTCTTGAATTGTAATTGTCGATTCCATCTTGAAATCCGTTCATATGCATAACCGCTTTCGTTCTTTCGATACCATCCCTGCCCCTGCGGGAATGAAGTTCGGCTGGCCATTCAATGCGTCGCTCTTCCCCTCGCATTTCCACCCCGACAGGGCTTTCCTATTTTTATTTGGATCATCTACCTAAATTGAGCCGCATCGGACATTTGCCTGATTTCCTCATGGGCGTGTATTCCCTAGCGTTGCGATGTTGAACTAGTATGAGAGAAGACAAATGCCCGGCGCGAGGACTCACCGACAGAATAAAAACACACATATCAGGCCCAAGCATGCAGAATCCTAACCGTCGTTGGAATCTGGTCCGAGCAATGAGGGAGGGGGGTCTCGTCCCTCCTACTCGGGTAGCTGCTGCTATCATTGGTCAGCCTCGGGTTGCACAATCGTCATTGCAGAGCAATGCGCATGCAGAGAAGCTGCCGCAGACTGGCCAGGATTTCCTTTCAGGCTGCGTTCGCAGCGGATCCTCATGTCTGGATATGCGCGTTTCCAAGTCACTGTTTCACATTGAGTAGGCCACGACGTTGGAAGCTTGCCTCATTGAGACTCAAAGGTTTCCCCTCTCTGAGGCCATCATTCTCTCTTCAGGGGGGATAAGGCGGGCTATATTTGGGGGAGCAACTACTCTTCAGCTGCTTGGATATGCTGACCAAATGTTCTATATTTATGATCATGGGAGTTGACAGGAACCAAGCAGATTCTCGCGTAGAAAACTCGTCGACAAGCCAGGTTCCCGTCTCCAGACCCAAACATTACGGGCCGTAGAGCGAGGGAGCGGTGAACTGGTAGAATTTTGCTTCCAAGGCCCAATCGTCCATGTCTGGCAGTTGGCAAACGCACTGACTTTGCCGGGACTTTGCATGAAATCGAGATAGCTCAACTCAGCTTGCCGGATAGAAGGGCTAGGCGCTGGCCATGGAAGACTGGAATATCGAGGCCCACCACTCACTTACTCGTTGGGCCTAGCGATGCCATGCGATATCCCGTCTTCTCGTCAAACCAACACCTTGCCAATCAAAAGCTATCGTCAGGGTGTGCCATGAATGGCCTTACACAGCGGGCCAGACGGCTAGTTGCATATGTGTTGCTGGCGAGGAAGGGTGTGGGCAGACACTATCGGAGGAGGTGCGCCGAGTGAGCATGGGCACTGCTTGATCCGAGATGTGCTTGTACATCTCCAGGTTGTATATGAAAAGTATCTTGACCTCACAGATGAACCGGTGGGTCTCTTATACAAGGGAAGGGGGCTGATTTACCTCATTCTTGGACTTGATAGGTACAATTGTACTGACTAATTTGAAGTCAGAACAATGGCTTTCTATAATCAGGGCCATCGCCTGCCGCAGTATTGCGGCCAAGCTGCAAGCGATGGGCTCAAAGCATTTGTTTGGTCCGGATGGCGAATCCCATGGCCGCATCCACGCATGGGGATGCAACTCGTTCGGTTGGAATTCAAAGATGGCCTCGTCAGCAATGCCAACACTTGATCTTGACTCCCACACCCCAAGGTGTCGTTTATTTGAGGTGCCCAATGCTGTCAGGTACCGTACACGGATCCAAGTTAGTACGGGTGTGGTGACTTAACCCCGAGGATTCACCTCAAGTTGAAAAGGCCAAAGGTTCCTCAAGATTTCGAAGTGCCCATTTGTCGTTGTCTCAGGCTCTGCACAACCTTCTCCTCTTCACATATTTTCCAGCCAACTCTTCGAGTTTTGCTCTCCAGGATTTCCAGATATTCACCTGGGAAAAATTGGGTTCCTCATAAGCTCTATTCTGTTTGTGGTACTGATATTCACCCTTGCCTTCTTGCATCCCGCCCAGGCATCTTCGGCATCGTTCTGTGCGATCCTCCAAACAGCCACCAATACTCTGTCGCAGACGTAGTATATAGTCTGCCACCATCCAAGATCCAGTGCTCTCACAAGCTTGTGGCATATCAAAACTCCGTGCCCTCATTACTAGATCGCTCGCCCTTCGGATCGTCTTTGCCAATCCTTCGCGCAACCTGTTAGGCTGCTGTTTCATACGTTGCACCAATATCGAGTGTCAACGCCCTACCGAGCAGGCGTTTAGATCCATCATACACCTTCTGATAGTCACCGCATTTCTTTCACCTGGAAGCACAATTCACTAGAGGGTCGAGAAGAAAGCCAGTAAGTGTACTGACTCCCCTGTTGTCGAATGCTGGGGGCTGGTGACCGTGGATATTCCCAATTGTTTAAATCACACTCTTGCTGGGCTCTAACATTTATAGATAGAAAACCTGTTGGGATCCTCCAAGGCCTTCGCCGGACTGTTGGAGCAAAATTGACACTGAATCAGGCAGCTCAAGTCCACCCAGAAGGTATGATGGTGTGAGCCACGCCGGCATGGCAGTTTCTTTGCTAATCACATCCACAGAGAGTGAAACAGCGCCGACGAGACGTGTATGTAAGTCCGTCTGCCCTAGAAACGCCCCGAACTTAGGTTCAATATCGAGACGAGGCATCAACAAAAATTCAACGTCTTTGGAACTGGGATGGCCATCGGCAATCTGTAGCCACCGATACCGGCTCGACCAAGACCATCATTCCGGTTGACATGCCAAATCGATTAAGACGAATCGATACGAGTCCGAACTGGCGACTAATTCATTATAGACACGCTTTACAGGAAAAAGAAAAAAAAAGAAGATCGTCGCAAGAGCAGAGGAAAGGCCTCAGTGCGAAACCCCCCCCCCCCCCCAGTGTAAGTAATAGTTGGACAGGGGTCACACACGCAGGCCAAGGCCTAACCGCCAACGCTCTTCGCTGTATGGAATACCCCGGACCTACCTATTGGTGAATCTGCCCACGGGTGCCTGCAACAACAGCAGTGGGAAGGAAATTAAGCGACGCAAGTCGATGAATTTGCTCTCGTGCGCGGACTCAGCTACTCTTATGAATGCAGACTAACACGGGTTGCCTGGCATGGCGTGCATAGATTCAAAACAAGCAAGCAGAGCCTTGCGTTGTGCGGTTCCGGGTCGATCTGCAGCCAGGGAGGTTCTAATATCTGCACGATATACCCTGTCAGAACACACGCGACGAGGTTGTCGCTAGGCAGTAGCGTATGAATTCTCAATTTCCCAAGGTATTTATCACTTCCAATGCCCTTGTTCTGCCCCTTCCCTCTCCTGCCCTCTTTTCGCCCTTGAAGCACCACCGATGCCTCCATCGTCATTGCGGCGGCGAACTCAGCGATGGTTGGAATGGTAGACATGCAATTCTAGGGGGCCATTTCCAAGAAATTGAAAGAAAGAGCCCAAGCCCCAATTTCCTCCGCCAACTCCTGCGGTCCCAGCCATGTAGCATCATCTGCAGCTATCCTTTGAACTTGATCGAAGTGTGGGATAGCAGCCTGCCGCCGGTCGGTCAGTCGAGGTGGCTGCTTTGCTTTTTCACCCGCTCTCGGTATGTATGCTTTCTTTTTATTCCTTTCGATAAATGGACCCGAGACCTACAGGCCCTATTCGTTGGCTGTCCACTCTCACTCGAGTCCTCCACGAATCGCGCCTCCGTCTCACTGATTGATTGCTCTGAGCCCATCCATCCTTCTCCCACATTTTCCCCTCCCTTCTTAACCCCCCTCAGCCTTCCGCCTGCATCGAGAGCTGCGGGTACGACATATTTTCAGGTGCTTTGTCAAGTTCGATCCCCTGCCGTCAACCAGGCAACGCAACACGCGCATGCAAGGAATGCCCTGGGTGACGATGAATCTGCCCTCTTATCTGTAGTTGGACCTGATCTGGGGTGCTCAGAGACACGGCATGCAGCCGAAGCCACCCTTCAGGTACTCTGTGCAACCATCCAGAATACCCCGGTAGCCGCAGGAAAAGGTGGCGCTCCTGTTCCGACTGGCTTGGTGCACTGTTCGAGGTCATGGTTGGTGACTGGTACTTTCTTGCGTGTCTCGAGTATCATCTGGTACTGCGTGCGACCTGGCCCGGTACTATTTGTCTTCTCACTCCATTCGCCTGCAGCACTGCTGAAGTCAGCGCCCGCTGTGCTGATTGCGAACCTTTCTGCCCCGTACCCTCTTTGTGTAATATGATCCCGGAGTTGCTATTTAGCGTGATTGGGACCGGACACAATTCATGGATACTGACTGACACTTTTGACAGGATCGTCATGGCGTAGCTGTTATACGATTACATGCATGCTATATTCAATGCGCGCGCCGTCGAGCAAACCCAGCCATCTCGTCCTGACTCGGAAAGATAGCATCTGCTTTGGAAGATATTCTCGAGATCATGCCCATGCCCCTCATTGCCTACTCATTCGCTTTTTGTTCTATGCCTTGAACAGCGTGTATCAAACTAACTAGATTACCACCAGCCGGACTACACCTCTCCGGGTCCTGGCCCAGGCGCCGGACTTGGCTCTGGTCCTGGGATTGACGGCTGCTTTGACATTCAGACCCAACCTGGGGATATAAGGTGAGAGATTCCTCTCCGGTTGGCGATCCATCCTCCCCCCCCTTTCTCCCCATCCTATGCTGGACACCACCAAAAGGCCTATCTCCACAACCTACACACAACCGGTGGTCGTTCGTCTTTGGGTCTGGTGCTCCCACAGAATCGGCGCCCATTCAGACGAGCTTCCGCTGAGCCACCACTGAGAACTTCATCGGCTAGCGGCCTCCCAGCCCAATCGCCCATTTAGTACTGTAAGGCCTCAACCATGCGCCTCAATGACGGGCCGAGGGTCACGGAGACGGGCAGCTGGTTTTGACCTTCAGAGGAGGCTTCTCATTTCCCCATACACACACCCCCTCTCTTCCACTCCCACCTACTTCCCTTGCCCACGCCAAGTTATGAGTTTCGGGACAATGAAGCCTTCCTGTTCGACGCACGTTTTGTTGTGCGACCACCAACTGGGCAGTAAACCTTGAAACTTGGTGGTACTTGACGCTTGTGTATCATACCGGCGCGGTACAGCGTTGACTTGTGAAAACGCATTCGCTTCCTCTCTGCCCTGCGTCTCTTCTCTTCTCTTTCTCCCACTGATTTAAAGATAGATACAACCAGGAACCTACTACGACTACTCTCTCTCTTGATCAACCCCACCAACAGCCACCACCACCATCTCTCTTGAACCTGTACCATCCACCAGTTATAGACACAACAACGCAATACCACCCAGACGGCACGAGCTATTATCCTCCACCAAACCCTCACGTCTTTACTGGAGGCTTAGACGTTCGGCCTCGGCTACCGACCAAGTGAGTTTATCCATTCCTTCACCTCAAGGCCCCAGGCAAGCTTGCTCCTTCTTGCGCGCTCAGCAAGGCCACTTATACTGCGTATTTCAAAGCAAAGACTCACCACAATCAGTACGGGACCCTCGATGGGAATAGCTCATACCCCTCGCACTGCATCGTTACCACACCCAGGGGGGCAACCGGGAACTCAAATCAGTGCCCGAGACCAATACTCCCAACCAACCCCGTCCTTCAGGAGACAATCCGAACACCCCCCGTGCCGGTCTCCGCCCTTCTCAACATCTGGATATCGCCGCATCCCAATTTCACCCAGTCCCAGTCTTTCAGCCGGATTTCCTGGCTCATCTGGTAGGATGGACTCCGGTCAGTACGGGCATTCTTCATCTCAAAACAAGATTCCGCCTCTCGAAGACGTTCAGACCCTTGGCACCTTTCATTACCAGGATCAAAATCGCACACCAGCCAAGATCGGTGTCAATGGCATCATTGACAAGGGCTTCTTCCAGGCTGACGGCGAGTGGACTTGTTATCGAAGGAACTACTTCTCATGTGTCTGTTCATTTACTATTACCCCCTATTTTCCCGGCGTCCCCGTCAGCTTCACTCCATCAGGCTCAAACAGCCAGCCGTCAGTCATCCATGGCTTTGCCATGTGCATCTCCGCCGTTGTCTCCGAAAACGATCAGCACTCCATCGAACTCGTTCAGCATACTCCTAAACGAGACAAGGGTCCTACGAAGAACCCTCCTAAGATCCCACTGATGGCAAAACAGGAGACGGGGGCAGGCCACAATCACATTGGAATATTCGGTGCCAATAGCAATGTGGGTCATGGGAGCTCATGTTCTTACCCTGACGGCTGGGTCATCTCTGATACCAATGTCAATACACCGCAAACGGAGTACACCTTTGAGCGGATCCAGTTCAAGCAGGCCACCCAGAATAATGGCAAACGAAGAGCTGCTCAGCAGTATTATCACCTCATCATCGAACTTTGGGCGAATACAGCCCCTCCGGGAACCAACAAGGAACACTGGCTCAAGATTGCCTACCGCAAATCTGCTAAAATGATTGTCAGGGGCCGCTCTCCTGGACACTACCAGAACGACCGCCGGGGCAGCTCTAGCAACGGGCCATCCGGCAGTGGAGCCGGCATGGGCAACAACTACCCTCACATGGGCAGCTCAGGAGAGTACGGCAGTGCCAGCTCGATGCTTAGCAACTACACAGGCTACAGCAACGCCACAGGAACGGTATATGGAAGCCATCGTCATCACCACGGTCTGCCGGCCGAGACAATGATGGCTCCTGAGGAGGAAAAGGCTGTCGAGAGTACAAAGGCTTACCAGTACTACCCTGGTGCCATCTACGACAGCCATGGTGATCAGATGTTTAATCATCACAGCGGAACCGATGCAATGGCGACCCACGTGACAACTGATATGTCGAGCAAGGTCAAGCATGAATATGACAGCTCCAGTAGCGCGCTGCCCCGCCTTACTCATACGACAACCGACCATAGAAGGTGTGGGCCTTTTGATGGCAAGCCTACGTCGAACGGATACTATCCTCATGTCATCTCTCCAACTGGCATGAGCATTACCATGACCTAGTAGGGTGAGAACGAGAGACGGCAGCTCACTTTATTTGGGCTCATTGACTTCTCGAATGTCTACTAGAAGTCAGTCAACTATCGTATATCGTATCGCATGGGATATGCTTTTCATTTATTCGCTCGCAACCTGTATCTCAGAGGGAGGTCGGTCTCCATCACGCGATCCTGAAGAATTTGGTCAACGTGGAGATGTCACGATTTAACTCAAAGGGCCAACAAATCTTTCCCAAGGCGTGTGGGCTGGGAGAAGAGGAACGGCGTATGGAACATCAAGAAGGCATCATGCCATTTACCCTGGCTAAGAGGTTCGGACACGGCAGCAACGAACTAACGAAACGCTTACCAAGGGTATCCATGGGCGGATTCTGGGTCGTTTTCTTTTCCTTCAGGGGACCTTGCTGTCTCTTCCACAGGGATGACAGAGGGTTCATGGTTTCTGTTATTGATTTCTCACCTTCCTTTGCTGATTTCTTCTATCTGCATTTGTTTGCTTGTTTCTGCTCTCTGCCCAACTCCTTGCTTTTAAGCTTCCTCGTCTTTGCCGCTGTTGTGGCAACGAGGGTTGATTTGGAGGAATATGAATTTCTTTGCCGGATAGCATTAACGAAGACTTCATCTGTGAGCTTTTGTATTTTTCCTTCCTTTAGCACATTCGCTCCTCAGCATACATGCCCAGTTATGCTTGGTTTCTGGATGGGAAGCTTCAAGAACAGCTATGAGCAACGACATACTCGGATACATTGTTTGGTCAGCCGTCAGCTGGGGACAATTTTGGGAATTTGGGTTAGGGAGAACAAAAGTACGGCTAAGGACAGGCGTTTAGGCAGGCGAAGGGAACATGAGACGAATTAACGGAACCCTGGTATCATAAGTGGAAACCCATTCATGTCAGTAGGTAGCTTTTTTGGTTTCTTTTCTTTGCGCTGCACTCAATCTTGTTTCTATTTCTTCTATTTCCTATTCCTTTTTCCTTTTCCCAGTCTCCGCTCGCTCCTTTTCCTTTCTGATTTCATTTAGTCAACCCAGGAAGAAAAGACCAAAAAAAAGCACAGGGTATTATAGCTACAATGACCAAAGTGCCGTGAATTAAGCATCTTCCGGAATGCCCGGGCTTGAATTGAACTTCCCGACGCTGGAAGGATGGCCCTCACCCTGGGATGGCTGCCGCCAATTCTGATGAGGTGCAGGCGGCACAGTAATTAGACAAACTTGCTCTTGTCCTGGCTACGTAAGAGAATGAACCGGGGTGTCGTGAGATGGCCAGGCAAGCACATGCCAACCAGGCTCTTAGTTTGTTCGGTTCTACGGTTTCAAGGGACAGTCCGAGGCCCTTCTACGTCTATCTCCTCAACCAGCTACGATTGTCACTCTGTCCCGTGTAGTCAATCCACCATCACAAGAAGGAGGGTATGGCGTTGCCTGGGAGGAATACGATTGATGCCTGTGTGTGTTCTGAACTCGCCAGCTATTTAGAGGGTGGGGAATGGCAGAGTATGATGAAGCAACGTCAACTGCCTGGGGAACGCGCCGTGTGAGCGATAGCAACCTAACTAAACGGGACTAGAAAGGAGCGGGGATTGCCCTCGTGAATACTGTCGAGAGCGAAGTAGATGTGATCTATCAGTTCTTCTGCATACACACATAATTAGAACGGCGTAATCGTACCCGGGGTATTACGTGCATGATGCCGGACCTGCCAGGGTACGAGGCAAGGTTAGTCCGATAGAGTTTGGCTCTCACTGGGGGGCAGATGGTCGGCGGGTAGCGGGGAGGGCATATACGAAAGACGGAGATGAGAGGGCGGCGGAATAATAGAGCCGTTCGTATGTAATGGGATTTTGTTGGGAGGAGGGCCTGGAGCGCTCTGCTCGAGCCCGAGTCAACGGCTGGACATGGGTCCCTCGGGGGGCAGGACAGCAGCAGCCTGGAAGACGTCACATATGGGCCAGATCAACATGTAGAGATGAACCAGATCGGCTTTAAACCCACCACGGTACCTGGCAGAATGTCGAGTCTCACAACAGGTGAGCCCTTGTCGAGCCTGGATGCTGGGTAGACTATGATGATATTGGGAACGGCCTGGGGGCATCGGTTGCTGGCTCGGCACATGGCAGTAGTTGTTGATCTCCCTTTCACATGCGCCCGGGAAATTGGCTGACGAACTTTCAGCCATCCACCCCGTCCACCCATCTGCCTGCATGTCACGGAGTGGTCGTTATCTTGTCCTGGCTTGTAGCATCATGTACTCCCAAGTATGACCCAAGTCCCTCCCCCGCGCCATGGTGGCATTTTCGGACTCACACCCAGCTTGGCTGCTTATACATAACCCCCCTCCTCCTCCCACCGGTCATGTCGAGGGCACAGCAAGGGGCGGCGGCTAGAGGGGTGGTTGGGTTGAGGATCAGGATTCAGGTGCCATTGTCAACAAAGAGGACCACACCGGTGATCGGCAATGCAGCTGCTGCACACTCCCCCAACTGCACTTTTCCGTGCAGTATTCCACCAACGATATGGGTCGCTGGCCCCCGGGTCACTTGGTAAACAAACCACGCCCCCTGGCTCCGCGGTCAATCAAGTTTATTTTCTTTCCTCGGGGCGGCCTAGACCGGTCCTTGGCCCAGGAAGGGCATAGGCCAAGCCGCGCATGAAGAACGGCATCAAGATAGGGCCGTTCGGCGAACATGAGTCGTCATACACAGGTCAGACTTCCTGCGCCCAAACCGGCTCAGCCCAACCCAGGCTCACAACGAAGGCCACGGTGTAAGCTGGGAAAAAGCCACGCAGCCTTGCCGGAATATGGTTACCACACATCAGGAGTTCGACGTCGGGGGGAGGGTTGCAGAAGGGACGATTCATATTATTCACCGCTGGTCGCGTGCCAACTTGTGAGACACACCGAGGCTTTCGAGCTAGATGGAGGATGGGTCACAATCCCCGTGATGCGATGATGGTCTCCCATCCAATGCGGAGGCAGAGCAGCACAGATTTTCCCTTCCCTCTCACTCACTTTTCTCTCATCCTCTAGCATCACTCAGATCCTCCAGATGGCGTCTGACATCCTAGCAACCATTCCCATTTCCGAGACATCGTGTACGCGCACAACGTCGGCGCCACCTTGCACAGCCGCTGCTACTGTTGCCGCCGTTCCCCAAACTCGTTCGGCCGGCTTCTCCACCCCGGTGATTCGACCCACGAATCGCTTGCGGCTGGAACCTACAAGCCAAGGTAATCCTTGTAGGCCGGGCCAGTGCCTGAGCTCCTCGAGGCTCCGTAGGAGCTCCAGGTTCTGGTCCTCGGTCTTAGCGAACCCGATGCCCGGGTCAAGGATGATGCGCCACCGACGGATGCCTGCAGCCTCGGCGGCTGATACTCGTGCGAGAAGTTCCGAAGCCACGGTAGGGATCAGGCCCTCGGGGTACGAGGTGAGCTTGGACATTGTCTGCGGCGTTCCGCGCATGTGCATGAGGCAGATCGATTTACCTAGGCGGGCTACGGTGGGCAGCATGTCGGGGTCTAGAAGCCCGGCTGAAACGTCGTTGATGATGTCAGCGCCGCGGTCAATGGCCTGGCTTGCCACCGACGCCCGGTATGTATCGACGCTGATGACCATATCGCGTGCCTCGGGGATGGAGCGGATGAGCTCGATTGCAGGGAGGACGCGGGCTGCTTCCTCCTCAGATGATACCTGCTCCGTGCCGGGAGCGGTAGACTGCCCCCCAATGTCGATGATAGAGGCTCCTTTGCGCACATAGTCCAGGATGACATTGGTGAGATTCGCAGGGTCGTGAAGGCCGCCATCAGAGAATGAGTCTGGTGTCAGGTTCAAGATACCCATAATCTGCGTTTTCCGTGTGTGCACGAGAGGCGTTAGGTTTGATGATGAGGACCGCAAAGGCGTGACAGACGAAAGGGGCGCGGCAGGAGGAAGCTCGTTCAGGTAGTCCTGGACCAGTCTCCATGGCTTTGAAGGATCTATGGACTTGGATGGTGCCAGTCTGGGATTCTCCAAGGTCAGCCTCTACAGCCTGGGAAACGAAGGGGCTCGCCGTGGATTCCCCAGATGAACTCACTCTGCAAGTGGTCGCAGCACAAATTCCCTCTCAGGAATGCCAATGTGCGGGACACTGAGCCTCTCATTATGCACCTTCTCATCGCCGTAGAGGAGGATATCCAGATCAATGTTTCTTGGTCCTTTATCAATCACCTTTACCCTCCCCATCTCCCGCTCAATGGCTTGCAATGCGTCAAGGAGAGCAAGTGGCTCGAGCTCGGTCTCGACCTAGACATACCATGACATATCAGCTCGCGGGCTCAAAATTTACCAAACATGAGGGCGGATGGCAATGCACCTACCTCACAAGCACCGTTCATGAATAGATCTTGATCCTTGACATACATAGGCTCAGTCTCCCAGAGGCTGCTCGTCCGCTTTACCTTGATCCCCCGCTCGTCCATCATCCGGCAAGCGCGCTCAATCTCTGCGACGCGGTCCCCCAGATTACTCCCCAGCGCAATATAAGCGGTCCTTTTGCGATTTATAGGGCGGCAACCACATCCTGAATGAGCCCGGGTCTGCCCGTATATCGAGTGCGTCGTACTTTGGCGCGGCGTGCGCGCATGACGAGCCGGTGCTGCCGTGGGGTTTGAATGGGTGCACAGAGGAATTGGGGATCTTGTGGCGGCGGGACTGCAGGTGGAATGAGGCAGGCGGTTCCTCAAGCTGCTAAAGAGTCGATGGGGACGCATCGTGAGCTGGACAGGCGGACCTGGTGCTTACAAACCGAGGGCGATGGTTGGCGTATCCAGAGGCATTGGCTCGATTGAGGTTGCCATGATGTCGCTATCGACGAAATTTTGCCGCGATAAGCTCAGAGTCCAGGCGCTTGGCAGCGGGGGCTGTCAGTCCCTTAGGGCCCAGGCTCCGCCACCCGTAGCCCCTACGGTTCGCTCTAGGTTCAGGCTAAGGCCACGCGCACGGGCGGCCCTCACTGTAAGAATGAATAACGGCGTCAGAGTTAGTATCAGTCAGATGGCCACGATTCATTCAGCACTAAAGTTAATCTGGAGTAGATTTGCGCGTGCCTTAGTAGAATCGATCTATCCCACATGCTTTTTTTCTCCCATTAGGGACGTCGGCAATCGAAGGCAGATATCACATCTCCGTCTCGGACTGCTACCTTGGACCTCCGGGGAAGCCTCAAGGCGCCGTCTCGATTCGGCAATACTTCCGTCATCCCCAACAGTTGCGGAACCGCGCAATGCGACGGCGAGAAAAAGCAAAAGCATGGGGAAGGTTCGCGCATGAGATCGCATCTCCAGCAGCACAGCAACAGTCAATGGGGTATGGTGCTGCCTCGGCATCTTCCCCAGATCGCCCCTGATGAGAGGACTGGCCCCTAACGGCCAATGGGGGATCCCCCTGTTCAGCCGGGCGCAGTCGCCTGACTGATGCTGCGCTGCCCGCCAATTATAGCGCCTCCCGCACCGCCGCCATCTCCACCGTCAACAGGTGCCTCGGCATGTGCTAATCGATTCAGTTGCTGCCAGGCGCAAATCGAGCCGACCCCAAACCCATTTATACGATCCTCCCCTACGTCGGTCTCCTCCGTCCAGCTGACTCCTGAGGTCATTCCTCTTCTCTCCTTCTCTCTGTATCTATTTCATCTATAGATCCCTCTTTCTGTCTCTCTAGGAATCTAGGTGCTCCAAGATCTCTAAAAAGTTCCCGATTTCCAACCCCTTTTCTCCTCGTCTTCCCTCACATCAGTCGTCACCATGGCATCCCCACGTACGTACACCCCACCCCTCAACTAGCTCCCTGGTTGGAACCAGACCAGATTAGACCATCCCAATGGCAACAGGAGTCATGATGCTGACAGCTGGTCCGTCCTTGCAGAGAAGATTCGCACGCCCATCACCGACTTGTTCGGGATCAAGCACCCCGTCCTGCTCGCCGGCATGAACGTCGCCGCTGGCCCCAAGCTCGCCGCTGCCGTCTCCAACGCCGGCGGTCTTGGTGTCATCGGCGGCGTCGGCTACACCCCCGAGATGCTCAAGGAGCAGATCGACGAGCTCAAGAGCTATCTCGATGACAAGAACGCGCCCTTCGGTGTCGATCTGCTTCTCCCCCAGGTTGGCGGTAGCGCTCGCAAGACAAAGTACGTTTGCTCAGCAAAATGGGGTCTTGCCTAGCCAATTCTCGCCCCAAGCGTCCCCCAGCTGTTGGTTGTACAGCTTGCATGAGAGCCCACGCTGACAGATTGTCTCCTTTAGCTACGATTACACCAAGGGCAAGCTGAACGAGCTCGTCGACATCATCATTGAGTCCGGCGCCAAGCTGTTCGTCTCCGCCGTCGGTGTCCCCACCAAGGAGGTCGTCGACAGGCTGCACAAGCACGGCATCGTCTACATGAACATGATCGGCCACGTCAAGCACGTCAAGAAGTGCCTTGATCTCGGCGTCGACATCATCTGCGCCCAGGGTGGTGAGGGCGGCGGCCACACCGGCGACATCCCCACCACCGTCCTCATCCCCGCCGTCGTCGAGGAGTGCCGCAAGCACAAGTCGCCCATCACCGGTGGCCCCGTCCAGGTCATCGCTGCCGGCGGCATCCACAACGGTCAGCTCCTGGCCGCCTCCCTCATGATGGGAGCCGGCGCCGTCTGGGTGGGCACCCGCTTCATCCTGACCGATGAGGCCGGCGCCCCCAAGGCTCACAAGGACGCCGTCCGCACGTCGGGCCACGACGACAACATCCGCACCATCATCTTCACCGGTCGCCCCATGCGCGTCCGTAACAACGACTACATCAACGACTGGGAGGTCAACCGCGCCCAGGAGATCAAGGACCTCGCCGCCAAGGGCATCATCCCCTACGAGGCCGACCTGGACAAGTTCATGAGCGCCGACGATGAGAAGCCCTCGATCCCCACCAGCGGCAAGGAGGAGGATGACGACGAGGACCCCTTCGAGAAGTACCGCCCTTACCTCATGGGCAAGTGCGCCGCCGTCGTCAACGAGCAAAAGCCCGCCAAGGCCGTCGTGGACGAGTTCGTCGACGATGCAGTCGAGTGGATCCAACGGGGCAACAAGATGATTGCCAAGCTGTAAAGTGAGTTTCCAAAAGATAGTAGTGAAATATGTCTTTCTTCTGGGTTTGGAGTAACTTGCCTCTGCATTTTGTTTTTTCCTTTTTTGTCAACGAGGGCATTGCTTTCCGAGTACTGTAGATTTGAGATATATAGCATGGCAACGATTGATGCATGAGAAACACACACGTTATACATAACATTACACATTCCAATCTGGCACCCATCTCTCCATAAACTGAAACATCTTCACGTGAGATATAGAGGAATAATGGACGTCTATTTCATGCTAGTAAAATACCTTACCAAAAACATCAAAACCGATTGCAAAAACTCGTAAATTCCGCGTCGCCACCAGCATGCCAAAAGTGTACCACAGCCGTCTCTTTTTTACTTTACGCCGCGCCAAGGAAACGACATCTTGTCCACAATCAAGCAAATCACGAGACGGTGATGGCAGGGAACAACTAAGCATCCTCGTGCTGTCGTAGATAAACTTTTTCCTACCTCCTCCCATCCTTCTGCGGTCCTCTTGTACACACATGTATATATGTAGTCGTGTTATTTAGCTGCCGAGGTAGGCGCGGATGGCGCCTTGAAGCCTAGTGGCACCTTCGCCGAGCGATGCCGTGATGTTCTCCAGGTCATCGCCGGCTGTAATACCGAACTGTCGGATGAAATCCTTGGCGGCAGTCTCGAGGTCACCATAGTCATCTGCCGGCTCATCCTCTGGGCGGCCGAAGTAGGCGTTGGAGGAGATGGAGGTGGCGCCCTCGAAGCCTTGCAGGCGGTTCTTGGCTTCAGTTTGGGCGTTGGAATCGTAGTTACCACGGCCAAAGTACTCGTCGGAAGATATACCCTTCTGGGCACCAAACTTGGTTCGCGCAAAATTATCAGATTCATCTGCAATCATGTCATATCAGCAATCGAAATCCATGGGTATAGATTCTCCGGAAGCTCTTACCCTCAGCAGCGGCCTTGACTGGTCCTACGGAGCCGAATCCACCAGCATTCTTCTTTACTGGGGCAGCGGCAGCTTTGTTGCCGCCAATCTGGCCAAATCCCAGTCTTCCGAAACCCATTCCCAAACGTTCGACCTCCGCGTTCGACTTGTTGCGGGTATGGGGGCTTGTAGGTCCGGCCGGAGGAGGGCTAACAGGTGTTGGCGACAGAATGGTGGCGCCGGATTGTCCCTCCTTGAGAGTTGGATCCTCTACAGCGTCGGGATCGTATCCAAGCTTCGCGATTCGTTCGGCTTCCTCCTTGGCTCGCTTTTCGGCCTCGTCGAAGTCAATCAGATCAGCGGGGACCTTCTTAACGCCCAACTTGGCAGGCTTCTTTGCCCCAAGAACATTGGCCTTGCGAGGTGCTCCAGCGGTGCCAGTCTTTCGCAGTGCAGCGGATGTCGTGATACGGCTGGCAGGTGGCTTATCCGTAGAATCAGTCTTGGATAGCGGTGAGGCTGACCGAGTTACATCCTTGCCATTGCCGGCGCTGAGGAAAGGGGAAGGGGTTCGGCCCGTCGGTGTTCCAGTCCGTGAAATAGGGGGTGTAGGTCGCTTGATGGCGGGTTTGTCCCAAGATGAGAAGAAGTCGTCTTCAGGCTCGCCGGCGGGGGTAGAAGAGCCGTCCGCATCGACGCCGTCAACCACGACCTCAGTAGGATACCTAAGTCAAGAAGGTTAGGGGCTGGATGGACATGGAAATAATCTTGAGTGGAAGGATAAACACTGACTCTTGAGCATCTCGAGCAGCCCGTCTCTTGAGCTCCTCCTTGTACTTTGTTGCCGCGTTAGATTGGTACTTGGTCTTGGGGTCTTTGCTGTTCAGGGCAGCAGTGCCTCCGTTCTGCTGGAAAAACTTGGTGGCAGACTCGTTGCCACCGACTTTCATCACTCGGAGCTGTTCCCATTGCCATTCTATTAAGTGGGAATTAGCAAAACCGCGGAGTCGAAGGATCCAGCATTTTGGCACATACGGTCGAGGTTGGTAGATCGCACAAAGGAGATATGGACACCCAAGTTGCGATGGTTGGAGGAACAGTCGAGGCACAGGTAGATACCGAAAGGTACCGATGTCCACGTAGGGTTCTTCTGACCACAGTCGAAGCAAATCTACATGTATCCCCCAAAGTCAGCCCTGATCATGAATACGCGATTCGACACTCGACGCGCCGCCCACCTTATTTGCCTGCTTGGTTTTCAGTTTATCGAAGATCTTCAGCGACTGTTGTTTGGTCGCGAGGCCGCTCATTTTGGCGTTGTGCTCCCCGTGGAGACTTGCGCTCGGATACCAGGATTGGGAAATAGAAATGTCACGAAACGGAGACTCGGTTCTCTGCGAGACAAGAGCAAATTCGCGCCGCGTTGGGGATGTCACAATAATTGGTGTCGAACGAGGAGTTCAGGAGTCAATAGTTGATGTCGAGGTGCAATTGGTAAAGTGGCATGTCCGATGCGCTATTCCCAATTTGGATCAACATCTTTCCCCACCTCGACCTTTCTGCCGAGGGCGGTGACAGCCCAGTCAATAGAAATGCACCTGCATGTGTAAGTCACCACAAGATGCCATCGCCAAGCGCACCCGGCCGCGTCTCCCAGACTTGAGCAGATCTACGACAACTCTCGAACCCATCGCATAAAAAAGGGCTTCATATGGTCCTCCGAGAAATGGCTCCAACTTTCCCACAATGAATCCCTCAAAATCATTGGCAGGGTTGCGACCTGTTTCCCGCCTAACCTCCACAACCTCGATCCGTCCATTTCTGAGCGCCCGACCGTACGCCACCCAAGGCAGCACGAATAACAATGCCAAGCCTACGTCACGTAGGCGCTCTGTCACACCATTCAACGATACTGGGTTTGTGCCTTGGAGCGAGCTCTCAGTGAGCGAGAAAGCCGCCCGGGCCACTCAACAGAGCTTCAACTTTGGCATGGTGATAGTTGGCATTGTGCTCACTGTCAGTCATTTGGTTTCTTCACAGATCTCCCGGGCGTTGGTTTCTGATTCTTAACAGGGCGGTGTCGGATACTTCCTCTGGCATGATGTGTTTTCTCCCGACAGCAAGACCGCACAATTCAACCGAGCGCTAGACAAAGTCAAAGTTGACCATCGATGCATCGAACTTCTTGGGAACCCCAAAAAGATCTCTGCGCATGGTGATGAGTCGTCAAACAGCTGGCGACGAGCTCGCCCAGTAACGTATAGGCTTCCTTCCAAAACAATGCAAATGCCAAGGCTCCTTTACTAACACCAAGACAGCGGTGTTGAGCGAACCGACCCAGACGGAACGCAGCACCTGATAATGCACTTCTATGTAAGTTCAACAATTCCTTCAACTCCTGAGGATTTAATGCTGATATCATCCTAGGTCAATGGGCCGCTGAACAATGGCGTTGTTCGGCTTCACATGGTCAAGTACCGCAATTCGGACGATTTTCATTACAAGTATCTCTTCCTAGATGTCAAGGAGCATGAGCGCGTGTATCTAGAGAAGGAAGATCCAAATGGCGCCGGGGGACACCGCAAGCAGCTCAGCTTCTTTGGTGTGAAATGGGGTTAAACAGAGTCGAGTTGACGGAGCGATGAAGTTGCGAACTTCTTGCGCTTCGCTTATGTATCACCACTGTTTCTATCATGTCATGCTGGGATGCCTTCATCTCTAGCCATCACAAGTAGCACGGCGTTGCTTTGGATTTCCGGATATCCGATCGATTTCAAGGGTTTGGGAATGGAAGGGGGACAGGATTGGTCTTGTCATTTGTGGGATTATAGCTAGCCCCTGGGTTCGGCTGCAATTAAACTCCAGCGATTCATTATAGCTCGGACTCTATCAATGGAGAATGATGATACTCCTCGTCTCATCTGCGACTACGACGCCAACGAGACATCTTGGTCCTTCTAATGTGGTATTCATGGCTACGAAAAGGAATTGGGACGGGTCATTATGGGCTATAATATTGTGACAACACACCGCGGGCTCGAGCAACATTCATCTGGCTAGGATCTCAATACATACAATGGGAATTTAACAATAGCTCATCTTCAGACGAAGGGCAAACTCCAAGGACGGTGCCGCCTAGATCGTGAGAGTGCAAAGCACCTCAAAGCTTGGCTACCTACCAACCACCATACTTTTGCCTTACGTCCGGCATTTTTGACGAAACTTCCATCCGTGGGAAGCCATATTTCCGGAGAACAAAATGTCAGACCACCGGAAGAGCCATGATCAAAGATTCTGGTTGCCCCCTGGGGATGATACCCCGAGGGGCAGGACTCACTCACCAATGGCCGGAGTGTTTCGGCAAACCTGGCAACCCGTCCAGCCCAGCCTCCGCAGCCTTGGCCACGAGGTCTGTCAAATTTTAAACAACCTCGTCCAAGAAAAGGGGGGATGTTGTGATATTGCCTCGATAACTGTACACCAACCGGGTATACCACCGCTAAACGCCGTATAGCAACATTTCTTTTGCCATGCCTTCAATCTTTAGCTGTCTTCTTGTGCCCTCTTTTTTTGTGGGCTTGATTCTCAGGCTACTGTCTGCACTACAGAAAAGCTCATGAATAATGAGATGGAAACATGAACAGAAGTGTATCCCCTCTGGCGTCTCAATGGCAGCCTCTAGGTGCATACGGCACTGTGGGAAAACAAATACAGCAACCCCTATCACATGGCGGGTACCAGGGCCAAAGAATTATTCCTCAACTGGCATATGTAAGTGTACAAAGCTCGAAATCCAATCATCTCTTACACGATACTCAACAATTCGTATAAGTTGAAAGCGACAGGTTAGGTGCACCCCATCCAGTCGATCCCCGCTCCGATCCAGTAGATAGTATGAATCGGCGTCTTGAACATCAATAAAGCGAGTCGGCGTGATAAAGTTATCTCCCTGTTCTGTCTGTTTCCCCATGGAGACATCGGCGTTGTACAGCAGACTCACGCCATTCGGATGCATCGCCTAAGCCAAAGTAGCAGGTCACTTTCCGGCAATCCCCATTTGGAACCCAAATAAACTGGGATTGGCTGAACATGTGGGGTAGTAGTAGCATTCGAGCTTCGTACTCTTCATACCCCATCTCTATGGGTGCACTTTGTCCCGGGCCGGTGCTATATCACAGACCACACATCACTCTACCCAACCTGATGCGCCTACGTGTCCTGGCCGAAACGCACCACATGAAGGTCCATGTTTCTCCAGCGTGGGGTCTGAGAGGGCGGGCATGCTGCAAAGTCGGAAAGATCGGGCATAACCGATTGTTTGGGGCGGTGATCATGATGACATCCCCAGCTACGATCTCCTTCTTGGGCGTCCACGTCGTGGGGAATGGGGCGTGCAGAAAGCTGAACGCTGCCACTCGCCTACGCAGGGAGAAGACATTGCCTTGATAGAACCAGGTGGAGGGGGTGTTACCAGGTTTCTGTTCTCACTGAATGAGCAACCAGGTCGTTGTACCTCGCCAATTCATGCTGGAACAGTGGATGGAGGCGTGTGTTTACAAATGCTTTCTGACATGCGGCGCTCTTGATGGGCTGAGCCCATCACAAGACTAGGAAAGCTTGTTTGTACCGTCGGGACAAGTTGGGGGCAAAATCAGGCATGTTGCCCACTCCTCCGAAGCCGCAGGGCAAGGAATCCCCAAGTGAGTATCAGAGCAATATTGTCGGGGCTGCCTGTGCTCCGCATGTCCGGATATCGAAGTTCCTGTCCCCATGCCTACTGGCAAAGATATTGACGAAGAAAATATCTCGCTTGGACAAGAATGATGCCAACCTGGTCAAGTTTAAAAAGACGGAAACCCATTCACCAGAGGCCAGCTCACCATTGCCACTACAATTCGTAATTTCACATTGATGTTCACGTTGATGTTCACGTTGATGGGAAGAACGAAAGTCAAAGAACAAGGCGTTCTAGCAATAAGTAAACTCGCCCCGGCAAGCTCCGGAGAACAAGGGGTGTTCCCATGCATTCCTTGGTATAATGAAGGGCAGCATAGCCGTGGCTATCTGACCCCGGGAACTAGGAGAATAGAGAAAACATGCTTTTTCATAATTACTTTGAGTTCATGGCAATACCTGTCAACCACTTACCGGCAGTGCATACCCGTTGGAACGCCAAGAAGGACCAGAATTTTCGGCTGATCAGACCTTGCCCTGTGGGTTAGAGTATATTTTTACTTGTTGGGGGGATAGTAGAGGGACACCCCCCCTTGTTCTGACATGGTGAAGCTCAAGGGCTTCATCTCATAGGCCCTCGACTCGTCGTGGGTGTGTATACAGTCAACCCATGGAAGGAACGGACAGGTGAAGGAAACGAGACAGCAACACAGGTCCAGTGAAGTGCAGATGCAATGGAAATCAGTTCCAGGCTACAAGGTGCGATTGGAGTCGCAAATAGCCGCCGCCCAGGGTCTTGATACTCGTACGAGGATTCGAAATCGAAGTGGAGCCCATCCGGGGAGGCTGACCGAGCCTTCATTTTATAGGAAGTCTTGCGAGAACAAGGTGAGCAAGCCGGTCGGGACCGTGTCCGAAGGTCTTGGTGAGAGGGAACTCGGAGAGTAGAAAACAAGCATGGCCTGGAGATCACACATCCTTACCAACCGCTTCTTTCCTCTGCCAAAACCGCATCGATTTGGGGGCGATGTCTAATCTCTCGCCATCGGAGAATAAAACCACGCCGCATAACCTGCAATGGGTGACAGGTATCCATCCAAAATGGCACCCCCAGCGACAAGGTCGGATTTAACCTCCGAATGTTCTCTCAGCCTTCCTGCCCCTGCGAAGAGAAGCAAGCCTGCCTGCCGGCCTGCATAGCACTCATGATGTGCTGTAACCGCTACCAAAGGGTGCCTGCACATTCCACAACTCCGCACTCCTTGGCGGAGCCCCAGTTTTGAGGGTTTCATTGCCTCTCGCTTCCAAACGGATGCGACAGGTACCTACATAACTGCCACCCAGTGGGCGACCAAGTGGTACGACACCGACATGTGCAGGTCTTCGGGATCGCAACTCGTACCAGAATCGCAGACACCATCGGCTTAAGCCGGGGAGGGCATCGAGAAGGTCCAGTACTTCCGTGGAGGGGAAACGATTGATCGCACATTTCATCCTCCCCCTTAGGCCACATTGGCGGGCATTCGGAAGCCGTTTCTTTTCGTGCCAGCTAGACTTTTACCGTTGGCTGGGCGTCTGCAAAGAGAGTCTTCAGAGCCATCGCACCAACTTGCCAAGTTAGGCAAACTGGGGCGGGAGACTGAGTTCTCTCTGAGTTCATCTTGACTGGCTATAGCACAGCATCTGGTATTGCTGTAGCCATCTCGGATGGCCGGAACGCGGCTCCAAACCTTGCCCTGAGCAAGATGGAATGTGCGTATCTAGATACCTCTGGACGGGTGGCATAACGCATGCATAGAAAGCTCAACTCCTAGGCATTCGTCAATTGACTGCAATATACACAGTATAGGCACATAATTATCCTTTGTAATGCAGGTCATGCATATACAATTATGTTGGTAAATTTGGCCGGAGTAGAAACACGCGTTGGTGGATGAGAGAGCAATAGTCGCTTGGCAAGCACGTGCATCCTTCATTGCCTCGCCTTTCCTCACGGCTTTGGCTGCCCATCGAAATGATTCGAGTGAAGCTGGCACCCACGCTCAACGCAGGTGACAACTGACTCATCTGCCCCCATCTCTCCACAGGGGAAATAGCGGCAGCGATAACACTAATGTACGTACCCAAGTACCTACTTGCTCCGCCAAATGTTGGCTGCAGTTGCGCCTACGACCGCCGCAGGCTTTGCGCCATGCTGGAATGATCCCTCGGCCATGGCCTGCGTCGCCTCGCCTCGCCCTGCTTCAGGGCGGAGTCCCGTTCCTGTTGCTGGGTGAGTCAATACGGCGGTGGTAAGCTGGGTTGGCGACGGCGTGTACTGCGGTGCCGCATGCTGTTTTATGTGCGTACCCCCTCCCCGTTTCCGCTCGAGACGCCCAGCCATGGCCCCCTTACCTGGACACCCCCTTCCCCCACAATCCCACGTCTCCATGAGAGAGAAATCCCTGCCTGGGCATGCGCTGTGCCAGGGTGAAAGGCAACCAGGCGCCAGGGGGCCTCAGGCCATGGATCTTGGGGGGCGTGGGGGTTTGCCGGCCTGGCCCTGTCGTCATCCTCGACCAACGAGCTCTGGGGAGACAGACAGCTTCGGGATACCGCTCCGGGCGAGCCCGACTCGATCTGGTATGCTGCTGGAGACAGGTCCAAGCTGAGACCGCGAAACCGAGACTCTCACGGGCGGAGGAGAGATGTGACAAGAAACACACTTTCCGATGCGAGATATGGTCTGAGTGCTCCAACACTTGATAATATGCATGTATCACCATGTGATGCACCTGTAGCGCGTAGCACGCGGGGAGAGGATTCCAAGGGATGGGTGGTGGCCACCGCTTTTGGGGTTGCAAAATTTGCTTTGTCTCTGGTCCCCCCAACTTGGACTGAAGCACTTGATCAGCTCATGCCTCCTCCTACTTGCTCCCCCATGGGGAGAGGATCCCTCTGGTAGAGCAACAAATCTTCGTGAGACCTGCTTGGCGCCCAGGTAGCCAAGCTGAACTGGGACATGGGGGCGGGAAGCTGAGCACGCAAACGCCGAACGTGACACACGGCTCATTTCACGGTTCCAGTGATGATTAGTACCATCCCAGCAAATTTTCATCATTCAGAAACATGCAAATGAGTTACGTGGTGTCATGTACCCTCTCCTGCACAAAAAGGAGAAGAGATCAGCAAGAGTGAACGCGAGAGAAGAGTATCCGCATTGGTGATGGGTTGCTCGGGATGGTTGGGGCGTGTATAGAGAATCAACCACCGTAACCAATTAGACAGGAAAAAAGCAACCTGTAAAGGAAGGGATGTAAAGCCCTGCTAAACAAAGTAAAGAGCCATCGATGATGCTCCCAACTGTGGCTTGGGCAGTATGACGAAGCTGCATTTTGAACCAGTGGTTTAGGCGGTGCGTCTGTGGCCGCCTGTGGCCAACCAATACTACAACCATCCAAAACACCCCTCCAACTCGGCGGTCTAAGCATATGTGTGTGCCTAACAAAAAGAAACAAGAAAAAAAAAGAAAAGAGCCATGGTGATTAGTTGCAAGAGCTCACGCGCTAAACCATCTAGCCTGCGCAGTTGGGCAGCTTTGAGGTTGGCGAAAGCGGCCAACACCACCAGTTGGTTCGACGGCATGCTTCCTTTCATGGTCATCCAGCCGCCGAGACTGGCAGCCAGCGACGGAGCAGCCCGTCGTCAATGATGACATGGGCTAGACTGCGCCAGCGAGTAGACGTGGACGGACGACGGGAAGGCCGCACAGCCTCGGTAGTTGTCGGGATCGCTCAGCGTGTCTCCAGTGCCAGCACTCACTGGCGAGCCCTGGAAATTGTGGCCCCCGAGGCGCCAGACATGCCGGTTTCAACCGCATGATGGACAGTCAGCAGTCGATTGCTTTCTCTGTCTTTCTCAGCTAGTAATACCCATTTGCTCAGCATTGAGAGAACAGCAACAACCGGTTTCTCATTTGTGACGAGACAACTCCACAAACCGCGCTGTCATGCAACTAGCAGCTGCTCCCAACGACCTGTAATCCCTCCTCTTGTGGTCTGAACTAACCGTTCGAATCAAATGGAATCGCATGTACGTGCCACTGCGGCATGCACGTACAGCAGAATGTAACAGGTCCATTCGTAAGATCAACACTCAGTTGCATTTTCTGAATCAAGCGGTCAAAGCCCAACCGCGTATGCAAGAGCGGCTCACATCATGCAACCCGAGATCTCACCCCCAGAGGATGACTCTTCTCTTGATACCTGGCAAGGCAGAATGGCCAACGTTTCAACAAGAAAAAATTTCATCCTGCAACCTCTCTACACATCAGGTTGGGGAAGCAAAAGGCGGGGAGAGAGCAGGGCGTGGTCTCATCAACACCACCCCTGGTCGCACCGCTTCAAACAAGCAACCTCTTTGTTCGAACATGTCATTGTCGCACGGGGATCCTGTCAACGTGGCTCGCTCGCGACCTACTCATCCTTTCGGGCACCCAGAGGAGAGAGGTGCGGAAACTTGCTTCGCCTTGCTTGCGTGTCGTATTTCCTTCTCGCCCAGCCCAGTGTAGCACCACCGCCCCCCAATGTACACGGCATGTGAAGGACGCCATCCTACGGGATCCGGCTCTCGGTTTTTTTTTCCTTGCGCCTTGCCTCTGATCCCACCTTGACTGTATAGCAACACCAGATATGCCACACACACACACACACATACACATTCTTGTCAATTTCCCCAGACCATCGGATCGTATTGCCGTAACCACCCCTCCTCCATCCTTCCTTCCAATCCCCTCCCCCTGAGGATAAAATCTTGGTTCGCTATCTCTACTCCGGCCGCTTTTGGGCACAGTTGCACATAAGTTGTACAGATAAGAGACGAGTCTCATGGGATCATCCCTCTTTCCCCCGTGGGACAAGTATGATATGTCATAGCCTGAGCTGAGTCGATGTGGTTCTAATTACCCAGAACGGTGCGTAAGGCAGTGACATGTTCTGCCCCTCCCAGGAGCATATGATAGGATCCCAATCTCCAGATCATCAGTGCATCGTTGATGATTGCGCACGCCCACACGACCAACAAGCGCCCGCCCTTATCACCACGGCCTGCCCCGCTCTGCCCTGCCCTTCGCAAAGGGCGAAGTGTACGTGTTGCATGTGTGTGCATTAACAAAAGAAAAGGTGGTGAGTGTGTGAGCTTTCCCGGCGGTGAGGATGAGGTGCCCTGAGCCAACGGTTGCGAGACTGCAACCCCCTCGGCAGAGACTAGCCAGCCAGTCGCAAATCAAGAAGGTCGAGTGTACTATGTAAACAAAAAAGAAAAGAAAATTTTCGATCACCCTACCCGAGTTAGCATCCCCTCCCCATTCCTCCCCGCTCTCTGCCCCTTCCCAAGTGAGGAAGGATATCACGCTGCAGGAAGATAAAGCAGTAGGCCCATTATCTCTAGATACCAATCCAAGAGTCATGAGAGCCAGTTCAACCCTCCCCCAAAAGGAGGGAGGGAGGGGCACAAGGGCCCTGCCTGCCCTGGAAGAGACGCAGGAGACTCAGGACAACCCCAGAGATCGCACCTCGAGACAAGGGGCAACTGCCTGGGGGGAGGGGGGTCAGAGGCGGCTCGACCGGGGTGATGGGCGGCAGGGGTGGCGGCTAGACGAGGGATGGGCTGAGGAGCAGGAGAGATAAACCTCCGCCTCCACCTTCTCGCTAATGCATACATACATTGGCTAAGATAGATAGCCTATTGCATGTGGCTGGCCTTTTGTCTTGGGTGATAAGGCGCTTCGCCCGCCAAAACAGGACCACCGGCTTACCCTCCTTGGACCGTTTGGTGAGATATGAACAGGTGGGCTCTCTCAGGAGATTATTCCGGACAGACAGTTGCTGGTCGGAGTGGTACCTTTGCCGATGGGTTGAGGCCCAGAAACCCCCGGATCGCCAAAAATAAACCACCTCACCCTTTCGAATGCACACACACGCGCACACAAGCGCACAATGATACCATGGACAAATTCAAAAATTAAAGAGACTGTAGAGAAGAAGTCCGTCCCGGCGCTTACGTGATATACTGACACCCCCCTTCGCTCTATCGCTCAGTCCCCTTTATCCCGTCTTCCTGTGCGCTGCGTGACCCCATGGGATTGCCCTCGTTATCTGGGGGTGGGCAGGATGAGAGGACGTGGCGGCGGCGATGGCGGCGGGGCCAGAACGGGCACGGTAAAAGGGGTATCGTCCAGCGAGCGATGGCGACGGAGGTGAATCCTGGAGCACGGTGCTTATCGCTGCGCAGCACCTTGGAAAGTTTCAAGAAGTTTCAGCTGGGAGGGAGGGGGCCAAGCACATGCTAATCTCGAGGAATGGACGGAGTAGGGGCACCTGCTTGATGCACTGTGACGAAGCGCGCTACATCGACCGAGCCTGTTCTCCGCCTGGTTACTTACTTATCAAGGTCTCTCTCCTGGACCCCGGTTGGGGAGCGGTGATTCGCGGGGGGCATCCCGACAATTCCCTTTTAGTCAGTTCATCTCTGATGCGTAATTAGGCTGAGTTAGGCCCGTCGATTACACCCATGAGGGACTGTTGACTTCAGTGGCACATTAGTCTATGCGCCGACCGTCAAGTCAGGGCTTATTACTACCGAGTATTATGAAATGTAAAGGCTTGGTGACGGAAGCTGAGGAGGGCAACTGAGGAGGAGGCCAACATGACGCCATCTTGGCCCCGGATGATCGGACTCGATGATGCTAATTGCTTTGGATGTTGCGATATGCAGCCTAGTTAACCCCGGCTTCCATAGGTGGAATTTTCACATGTTCCAAATTAAGCTGCTTTCAAAGATTTGTGTTTATTGAGATAGGATACAATGTAGAGATTGGAGAAGTCCCAAATTATGTAATTTTCAATCCGCTAAATAACAAGGAGAAGAGCTAGCTATTCTGAACAAATGTGAACCGATCAAGGTAGTGTGATAAGAGTGAAATATATCTATATATGTTTTCAAAAAGAAATCGGCCTCTGCAAGCCTCAAAATGCCTCCCATGTTGTCCATTATTCGGTTCTCGTACATGTAGTACAAATCCGTAATATAATCCCATTCAACGCCTTCTCTTTCTATGTCCTTCTATATGTGCCCTCAAAAATCGTCAAGTCATTATTATTGGTGCAGCAGTGATGTGGTGAAAAACTACATCCGGTCCATCAGATCAGTGCCGGCGAGACTATTGGCTGAAGAGCTGCGGCCACTGTGGGAATAAGACGGGTCCGAAAGCAGGTCGTGGACCGCAACCTTGGGAACAGGAAGCTTCCTCTGGTTGCCGTCAGGGCGGCTGATAATGTCGGTCAAGGACAATCCGGTGCGAGTAGGTCCGATGGTGGGTGGGCTCTGGTACGGCTGGGCACCAGCGTCGAAGTGAGGCTCCATGGGTGCGAGAGCAGGGGTTGTGTTGTGCTGAAGAGACAAAGTCCTCAGGCCGGGCAGCTCAACGCCGGAGAACAGAGGCCTCAGGCGAGGAGAGTGAGCCGGTGTGGCGATGGGGGTATGATCAGGAGTGGGGGACAGAGAGTCGTGAGAAAAGGTGGGTGAAGAAGGGGCAGTAGAGTTAGGCGAGTTGGGCCTTGACCTCTTGATGTTTCGCAGAGCTCCTGTGTAGTGGTCATCATTGTGCTCTTCACTGGAGTGAGTCCTGGACATCTGGTAGGCGGAAAGAGTAGGGAGGTGTCCACGAGAGCCATGGAGATTGTGGCTATAGTAAGGGTGGTGCCTGCTTGTGTTGTGGTGGTGCGAAGGTGTGGCCAGTGTCTCGCGCTCAACCTGGTGAGCGGCCTTTGCCAGCATAGAAATGTCGCCGTTGCGGGAGTGCAGACCGGTCTGGGGAAGAGCAAAGGACGAGTATGAGTGAGGAGGCGAAACGTTTGGAGAAGTCAATGCCGAAGTAGGGGCTGAACGGATGGTCTTGGGAGCCGGGGGAGGAGCCATCATACCCTCGTGGGTGAGGTGAGGCTGCTGATGCTGCTGCTGGTGAAGCTGTCCCTTGTTGCCCCTCCTGGAATTGGGGTTGTTGTGGATGCGGGAGTGCCTGGTCAGCTCATCAGAGCGAGAGAATTTCTTGGAGCAGCCAGGGAACTGGCAGGCGTGAGGCTTCTCTCCAGTGTGAGTGCGGATGTGCCTGGTCTGGTGCTCCAAACGGTGGAAAGCTTTATCACAGAGAGGGCACTTGTAAGGGCGAGGCAACTCATTGCTGTTCTCGGTGGACTGGGCGCCAGGAACTGGGCCGTTGGGCTTCAGAACGGTGACTGCGCTAGCCATTTCGCCTTCAGCCTGGTTGGGCTTCTCGCTGTCCTGGTCCGCAGATGTTGCTGGATTGAGTAGGCTGGAAAAATTCACGGCCGACTGTGCTCGCTGCATGTGATTGTTTGCGCCCAGACGAGGGCAGGCAGCAAGGCAAGTTAAGTTTTGGTTGTTGAGGGGATCGAAGACTGGGCTATGGCCAGTGTGTAGCGTAGTTCCGGATGATACTTCAGCTTGAGCTGATGATGCGTCTCTGTTGTCGGGTACTGAAAACGAGTGCTGAGTGTCGGACTTCTTGTTGTATGTGAACGTCGAGTTGTAGAGTTGGCAAGGAGAATTTCGGAAGGCGAGAGGTTATGACGGGGGGAGGAAGTGTTTTAAAAGGCGTGGAGGGACCGTACATAGAATTCGGCCGGGGTCGGTAATGCTTGGGGGGGGATGAGAAGATTGTAGTGTGGGTGGGGGTGGACTTAGCCATCCGGAAAAGAAAAACTGAGGGGAGGAGTAAGGGGACATATCAGACAGAGAGATGGGGGGGCGTGGTCTGAAGTCGCTCCCACGGGTCTCTCTAGGCACCCTGATGAAAGGGTTGGGTTGGGGGGGCCAAGGTAGCTTGGCTGGGGAGAAAACTCGGCGACACTGGGTGCACCAGGTTATTCCCACTGGGCTGGGCCAGCGTCGACTGGTATATCCGGGCAACTCTCAGGGCTCCAAACACCGTGGTACAGCAGGTCCAGCGGGTTCCGATAGGGAGCGAGAAGCGCCGCAAGGGCCTGGCGGAGGGGGTGCGAGTCTGGCCGCGCCTCGGTGGTACATCGCTAAGGAAGATACATCTGCACATCTGCCGCTGTTCTCCCCCCATCATTCGGTACGTACCTGTCTGGCCGAGAGCTGGAGAGCAATGCTGGGGGCCTGGGGCGCTGACTGAGACCTGGCTGGGGAATGACTTCGACGGCACACCCCTCCCCCTTCCCGAGGAGAATTGATGTTACTCCGCCCCAGTCGTCGCCCCGCTTGCACGCAAAGATGTGCTCGTACATGGCCAGGCGCCTACACTGTACAATCCAGGGAAGTGTGGGGCAAGACGTGCACTCGGTCCGGGAGAACATAAAGGTTTTTTCTTCTCCCTCGCCTTCCTTGCTCCACGTACATGACTCTCACCCCATCCTGACGGAGGAAAGGCCCAAGGCGTGGGGCTTGTGTGGTTTTTTTTTTCTCGTCCCTCTCGACGTTTGCTGGCAAGTGTGTCATAATGTGCCGGATCTCGAGTCACCAGTCCATCGTCGACCCTTCTCGCTCCTGATTGTACCCTTTCGTGCCTGAGCATTGGCTTTATTCCACGAGCCAGGTCTCTGTGCATAATCTCAGGTCCAATAGTTACCGAAACCCCGACATTTTGAACACGTTTTCCAATCCTAGAGGATAGACTCACTCATTGACACCTGGAGATACGGGCGGACAACTCATCATTTGAGCAAGAGGGAATGCAGGCTGAAATTAACCTCATAACCCTTCGTAAACACCCATCCACGTCTGTTCATCCCATCAGCAAAATAGTACGTAGGATGGAAAATTTAGACCATTGCGTAAAGGGCAGACAGATGATGTGATATCCATCTTTGTGGGGGCAATGGAGGGGGCGTGTGAGAGATGGCTCGGCTGATCGGACGCATAGGATTGGAAGTCATAGCAACCTAAGACATACAGCCCTCTCTTGCTTTTGCAGGAGCACCTGGTTCCATGGATGGACTGGTTGATCTGGGAATGAAGAAGGAATAGCCTATTTGCCTATATACTGCCAAGGTGGCTGCAAGACGCCTACCAACCAGCCCGTGTGATCTACTACACTCGCATATTGCGGTTGTCTCACGGGGGGACGGGGATCATCGGATCTCCTGAACGAGTCACCAGGCATCTCAACAACAGTTGCAAAGTATAGACAAGAGAATCATAGGCGATCTAGCTGCTAATGAGCCTATGGGCAGCGTGACCACCCCTCCAACCCTCCATCACTCGACTGCTGGTCGCTCACCCGATCGGCAAGGAACAGAGCAGGACGAAACACCAGAGGGCTCTGTTTGCGATCCCCAGGGCCTGGCTTGGCCGACGGTCATCGTCAGCTCTGGACCGCCCACCCGAACTACCAAGGCCATTTTACCGTTCTAGTGCGTGCCTGCCGCCGCCCAGGATCCGATTATCACACGACATTCTGTCCACAACCGGACCGGGACCTGTCCTCAAGGACCCATCCCGAGTCCAGCGTATTTCCCGACACTAGAACGCGTAAACCACCGCTAAGCTCTAACATTCTCATCGCCACACACAAAAATGTCTTGGAATTATCAGACCTGGGGTCCAGCGCGAAGATACCGTACAGCGGCTCGGCCCAAACTCTGAAATGCGTAACTCGGCCCAGCCCCCTTTTCACGTTGAAGTGCCAGCGGAGGATGCGGATGCACAGCACCATTCCTAAGCAACCTCACGAGTTTCTCTTTTTCGTGTCATAACTTTTGAGTGCACTAGAGCAGTAGCTACTCCTTACGGTGCATGGGAAGAACGCCGATGCCCTGCTCGGTCAAGTCGGCGTTTCTCCGACTCGAGCCGAGTCAGGGCAGCCAGGCACAAATTCAGGGCTAGAAAAAAAGAACCAAGACTCCAGCCCCATCCTTGCTAACTGTCTAGGCTTGCGGGGACATTTTATGTCCGCCAGATGGGAAAGTATGAGCAGTTGATATTAACGACCTTTGACCCTCTGTTGCCACCGAGCAGGGGGTTCAAGGCGTGATACGGTGGTCTGAGACAGCATGTGCATACCTTGCTCAGAAAGCAATGGTAACAGCGTGAAGAAGAGAAAAAGTTCCCATCATCATACCCCCTTCACGAGAACCGTGTCTAACTACAAGGTCAATGCACAGTAGGGAGGCTGCGGCTTGACCTCACCCAGGGTGTTTTTTCCCTTGCTGGCAGACAGGCGGTCTATATTAGCATCGCAACTCTGCCGTTTCCTCCCCCGTGTTGTATGCAGGGAGGCTATTATTTCCGTGCCGCATCAGTCTCAGGAATTTTTGGGTTAGACCTCCCTGTCCCAGACTTATTATGCGAGCCAATGCAACACCGACTTGGAAAGCTTGGAGCCCCCAGATCATGAGAAAAAGGAAATCCGCTGGCGTGGGGGCTCCTGGTGCCCTAATTGGTCTGATCCGGACCATCCACCACTGCCTGAAATGGCCATTACCTTGCACCTCTCTTGCACCCCCTTTCCCTTCAATGTAACGCGTGCTGGTCAGCCATTACTTCGTTCTCGTAAGACAACATGTGGTATTCCAGTCAGCAGACGTTTCGATTTTTACCTTGGTTTCCGATCGCAGCGGGAGACTCGTCGTTCTGCGTGTCCAATCTGCCAGGAGCTGTTTGATCCTCCCAGGATAAATTGCATCGGCTTCATTTCCGAGCTACTCCCTGGGCGCTCGGGATTGGAATCGGCCCCAGACGGCCAAGCGGAAGAGCTAGCGGTTGGTTTGACTCGGTTTTGAGACCCTTTGGACGCTCTCCCCAGACAAATGATTGATGAGCAGGTACCTGCTTATCTTCCCTTGGCATGGAAGGTGGCCTAGTCCACATTATGCTGGCTGCCTATCTCCGTCGATCTCCTGAGCACATGGATGTCGATGCCGGGAAGCGCCACCTCCAGAATTTCCAGCGAGATATGCCGGGACAACCCTCAAGGGGGATTACAGTCGTAGTAGCGACATACGAATGACGACAGGTCAGCCTCCGCCATAGCCAGCTGTCAGCTCACCCAATTGAGCATTCCTCGATGATTCTTCTATCGCGGTCACCTTTCCAGGCACCCACCATCTGGTCTGGTGCACTAGGCAATCGCGTTGGATCCCTGGACAATCACCTCAGATCTATGTATGCTGGGGTAGGGCCTTCTGCACGCCCCCTCCTCCCGGGATCCCTCGCCACAATAAGATGGGGCCAGATAAGGGCTACGTTACCTGTGGAGTAATTACCATTGTGTATGAGCAGTCGAAGCATCGGCGGAATATGGAAAACGAAATCCAGGCAGGCAGAAGAGATAGCTACGGGCGCGCGGCGATGATTCAATTTTACCCCGTATCTCCAGCGAGTTTCGTTCTACCCCAGTCACCCCATGACCCCAGAGATAACAGCTCCTGCCCCAAAGCATTGGGTCCTTTGTGCATGAGCATGGTGCTTGCTCTGTCTGGTCAAGGAAGCGAACGGATGACGGGCCAGGAACGCCGCCTCAGGCTGGTTACACTCCTACATGGTACAAATAGTGCTATGCTATGCATCGATTTTGATGCAGCCTGTTCGGTGAAGCCCCTCCAATTAGGAGGCGTGAGCTGGACAAAGTTCCAGGTACAGAGCAGAGTATTGCGTGGCTGAAGCTGTTCGTTGCAGCTCACTCATCCCATAATCTGACACAATGGCACGGTGGCTTATGTTGTCCGATTCCTTCGCATGCAACCCCTTTTTCCTCATTTGCGAGGTGGTACGGAATCCCGACGATATGTAGTAGCGGTAGATAACAGTTTGGGTAGATGATATTCTGGACCCTGAGTGCATTGGGGACCTGCAGTAGCGATGATCTGGTCTGGGGAAAAGAGGGTAGCTCTCGGGAGGCGGAGGCAGGCACTGCACTGTTGTACGTACAGGCGGGTAGTCCGCTGAAGATGCAACAACTCAGCACAAGCAGCACAAGCAGCACATACAAGCGCCGGGAAAACTCGTCATGGCCTCGTCTCGGGGCACCGTAATTGCGCAATCCACTAGGCTAGCCCCCAGTGACAGTCCTCGGTGTCCACTCGCCTCACCATGCGCCTCACTTCATCATAATATTCCCCATACTCTACCGTGACAGACTAGCAAATCCACCCCACTTCTTACGGTGATTCTTCTGGCCGAGTCGGTGACGCCGAACGAGCCACCGTGTTTGGCCAGGGTGCTGATGCGAAATGGTCAGAGGGAGGCACCGTTTTCGCATCTATGGCCTATTATTGCCTTGGCAGAGAGCCGTACCACTGTCGCCCCCTCCTTATCTGCACCTCCTTCCAAGAGCTGAGCCTCATTAGGCTGGAGGGATAAAGCTGCCACATTCAGAATTGGTGTACCTCTGTTGACACCCCCACGTGGGAAAAAGTCTGGAGAGCTCGCCTTCTCTTTGGCTTCTTTTCCGCCCCACTAGAACAAAGCAGCAGCCTTGTCCACTTGCGCAACTCGGGGCTCGTGCTGAAGACTATTATTTGCCATCGTCATGATTGCCAGGTCATGTTTCGTCCTGGATGACTCCGAAGATACCCCGATGTGTCATCTCATCCTCCGCGCATAGCCATTCTGAGGGCCTGACAGTTATGCTCATGCGAGGCGAGCATTGGCAATGGAAGCCTCGGAAGCAATGATTGCCGCGCGGAGTGGTCTGAGAGAGACCAAGGTTCTCCTCCTCCACGCAGTCCAAGTACGGGTACGCTATGAACCCCAGGACCCTCACCCCTTTTCCGATGCCTCTCTCAGGCAAACAAGTCCAGCGTGGGGTATTATGTGGTTCTATACAGGTCCAGGCCTCCATAGCAATCATTACCATCGGTCGACGGAACTTGATGGAATTGGTCAGGTGAGGTATCGAATAGAAACCAAGAGAAGATCGTTATCCAGAGGACAACAAATACCAACCGTGGTGGTGCCGTTCCGGCCTTCCTTGGTCGAAACCCGTTGGCCAAATATTGCCTTTTTCGAAGTAGTCTCTACTCCCGCTTAGGCTTCACCCAGATGTCGGAACAGACCCCGAAGCTGTCATTGGTCTCGAGTCGTCTTTCGACCAAGTTGGTCTGTTCCTTTCTGGGTATCAACTCTCTATCCCCGCGGGGAAAGTACACTATCTTTGAATTACCGTATGGAGTTATAACGCATCAAGCAGTGATGGCCACTTGGACATCATGGATGTCATCACCAGTCTAGACTTCCCCACACTTCACCAAGCTCACCGTCCAACTTCAGATATTGATTCCAATGGAGCGTTAGAGAACTGAACTGTTCGAGTCATGTGTTGCAGCTTATCAGCGCAACTACCCCGGATTTGGCTTCGAGGCGAGTTCATAAAACTCGGAAAATGCTTTCCTCAGTTTGCACCACTATAGCGTCAAATTCCTCGGCCGATCATTCCCCGAGGTCAGGTCTGGCGACAGTGCGCCAAGCAGTCCGGTCAGGCTGGACCGGCTGTCGACCGGCTAGCTGTGGCACAATCGACGGCTAGATCCTAGCATGTTAATCTCTAGCTTTGCTCCCCTCCCCTTTGCCTGTTTGGGGTAATCAACTCATGGCCTAGTAACTAGATCTCACACCCCCCTTTCCCCAAGGCTTCCCGACTTCAATCCGAGCCTTGGCATGTGGTCTTATCTCTGGAGAAATGGATGGAAGGATGGGGGAAGCCTTATCTGGCCTCTTAACCGAGCCTATGGTGTTGCATTTCCCCAGGGCCAGAAGCCATCACTGCGCTGCGCCGCAGCATATGAGAGAGGAGGAATCAAGCGGAGGAGGGTCTTGGGAGTCTCACTGGGGCTGGCTCGAGGGCATCGCGATCTCACAACGTAGCAGTTCCGAACTTTCCCGAGACCCTCCTCAGGTGCTTGCCATACAGAACGAAGCCCCGAAAAATAGCAGATGATGTGCTGCATTGAACGTGAGTGCATCGTTTTGCCCTTACACATGACTCAGGGCATGGGATGCCGGCTAGCGTGGCCTTGGGCCATCTTAGAGTGCCATGGCACCTATAGATAGAGGCGTGTGCTATTAGCTCTGATAATCTGTATGATGGAAAGTTTGGAGCCAATTGATCTTGTCGGTCGCTTTGGCTCGAGCGCCTAAGGTAGGCGTCGAATGGGTCTACAGAGGCAGGCATAAGAAATGATTTGGACTCGCCGGGTTGCTCACAATAAATGACAACAAAGCCAGCTACTGCACAGCTATGCATCTTCACAAGATTCGTATTGATTTGGATGTGCATGTGAAAGTGGAGGACGATAAGATACCTACCCGTGTGGTTGCTCACGTGACGGCGCGACATAGCCTGCCAAGTGAACGTGATTATCCTTGAGCTATCGTGATTACCATACCAAACTTCGTTGAGAGACTGGGAAGGAAAGGGGGATACCAACTCGACATTCACTACTTCAGCGCTCGTTCTCTAGAGCAGATTCGGATGGATGGGTTGAGTGCGATAGGAAATGGATTACCATTCCATTCATGGTCATGACGTCGCCAACTTCGATGTGCCCAGTTCGCGTGAGTTCGATATGTGCATCCCATTCACGATCCGAGGACTAACGGAAGACACGGAAGACCGACTACCAACGGTGAGCGCTTCTTCCATACTAGACGAGTTGAAAGATGACTCGTCCACGTACGTTTCAACTGGGCTGCCAGACCTGGACAAGAAATTGCAGAGCGCGACGTCTTCAGAGTCACAGGACTTGGATGTCACCGGCGGAATCAAACGGGGCCAAGTCACTGAGTTATGGGGTCCCCCAGGCTCTGGAAAGACAGCGATAGGGTGAGATGGGATCACCAGACGGCACCTGTGCGACATCTGCGTGGCTAACAACATCAAAAAGCATACAGTTAACGGCGAACGCACTAGCAAATGGCGATACCGTCGTGTGGGTAGGTCTGTATCCTACTTCAAAATCCCCGTTTCAGAGGCCCTCCAAACTGACGCCAAATCTCAGACTGTTTCCAGTCGGTCTCTCTTGATCGGATGGCGAAGGTGGTTGATGTTGCGAAAAAGTCCCAGGTGTCGGAACCCGACCCCCACAAAGACTCCCAAGAAAGTGAGGAGGCGTTAGGAGGCGTCACTCATTACAACTGTCTAACCTTACCACATTTTATCGCACTCGTCTCAAAGCCTTCGCCAAGGCTGATACCGGAAAACACCTCCCTCTTCATTGTTAGTTCGCTCACAACATTGATCAATTCCGTGCTTCCGAAACCTAAAGATGCGCAACGAGGAATGCTGCACAACAAAGGTGCCGTCATCCCGCATATCGATCGACAAACGTTCTCGCCATGTTGACATCTGTCCTCTAGGTCCTAGCGCCTTTGCCAAAAGGCAGCAAGCTCTCCAGGCCATCATGAAAGCCTTACAGACGTTGGCGTCCACTAGAAAGTGTGCAGTTGTCCTTCTCTCACAATGCGCCACTAAGATGCGACTTGAAAGAGGAGCCAGCTTGATCCCGGCTGTCGCTGCGAGTGTTTGGGAACAGAATATTTCGACGCGTATCGCGCTTTTCAGAGACTGGAGCTGGCAGGATAACAGGCCTAGCAGCATTTTCCTAGCCGGCCTACAGAAGCTTGATGGTAAACTTTCTGAAGACATGATGGAGCACGCCTCAGCTTTCAGTGTGAGCGGAGTAAGTAGGAAGCTCCCGCTGACCCGAACCCCAACAAATGAGTATCGAGTATTAATCCCCAGACTTAGTACGGCGTGGCTAGCGCGTGCTACGATGGCGGAGGCCGTCGATCTTCGGGTATTGCACCCATGACGCAACACAAGAGGAAACTGGGCAACACAGACTTTGAGGTCCCTGATAGCGAAGACGACGAGGATTACGGATGGGCGAATGAGGACGACGCCCACCTACCACCACCACCTTCGCAATGGCAAGGAAGCGAGGATATTCTCCTCGGCCAGGCAGTTGGCCGAAGTGACGACGGTTCAGACTGGGATGAGGGTGAAGTTGAAGGAGATCAAGGTCCAGACCGGCTGACTGGCAAATCAACCCCACTGAGCGCTGGCTCTCCACAAAGCTCACATGCGAGCGATGAGTTGGGCGCAACTTAATCAACAGAACCTTGAAATGGACAAATGCATTTTATCCGCCGGCTTTGCTCCGTTCCACCGTGACTGACTGATAAGAGTATTAACCAACATTGACAGCCTGATAAGTGTTCTAGGCTCGACCAAAGTTGGTCTAGTCTGGGGGAGCTTTTCAAGCTCCCATCTTCTGCACTGATTTGAAGCATCCAGAGCGCTTATCTGTCCCCACAGCTTCTCAACGCCCCCAGTTGTGTATGGGGCAGGCTCGAGCCGACGAAACTCTGGACCGCATTGCGGATTGTCACGGCCAAGCAAGCTTGCGGTACCCCAGAGCGCCTTAGAGGGGGCTTCAAACTAGCACAGAGCACATTGTGATCCCAAGTGTCCTCCGCGCATGCCGCCAACAGCTGGTTGTTAAGCTGAGCGAGCAACACCGGATAGTTAGTGTGCCGGGGGATGGCCATAATCCCACCCCCTTCGGGATAATGTACCTGTGGGGACGAGGTACATAGGAAACCTTCGGCGAGAATTTCCCTCTAGAGCCACACCGTACTATTTTCTCTCTCTCCTCTACTCACCTAAACTGCGCGGCATTTATCGTCACCTACAACCCATGGTCAGTTAAACGGGTCAACTAATAGATGGAAATTTCCTCAGCACTGGGATTCTCTGGTCATGAGAACCTCAACAGTGAACGCTTAGTTTCCTTGGCCTGGGGCTTCTGAAATTAGGTAATCTTTTGCGAGAAACCATCTGACATCTCCGCCTGGACGCTGGGTGAATACACGGACAGATAGCATTGATCGTGAAAGAGCAGGATTCATGTCGTGCTCCACGCCCGCCCACAATGCAGAACCAGTTAGGTAATAAATGGAATGGGCAGATTGGTACAGGATACAGTCGGCACAACATTTTTTTCTTCAGCATCAGTTTACCCCCTAGCTCGCCAAGACTGGAGCCAGCAGCAGCCCTGAAAAGTTGCTCATGTCTCTGACGACTGATCTGATTTTTCCCTATTTGTTTAATGCATTCCGTGATTCCGCCGGTACTTGGGCCCAGATGGCTTGCAGGTCGACGGAAAGGCGGTCGGGCTTTTTCTCACTCCCTCTCCCATCATGTTTAAGCTCTTTCTGTAGGGTCAGATTCATGCAGCACCAGCATTCAGGGACGACGTGCAGATGGGTGTAGATCATCTGGACGCAGTGATCAGCCACTGCGCATGGTACCGGTGGTGAGGAAACCCCTCCTCCTTGTCACCTGGATCAGGGTTGTAGCGAGTACGGGAGAACAGAGCTTGACAGGAACAGGCACGCACCGTCCGCCCTGATGGCTGGGTATCCCCCCGACCTGTGGCTGGTCTCTCAACCACTCATTCAGTGTGCGCGGTTTTTGCTACATGTTTTTCTTACACATGATTTACCGAAGTACTGATTGATAAGGAGGAAAAAAAAGAAAACGAAAAAATTGTTCGATGACTCCACCACATGCAATTGCCTTGCACAAATGGGGTGGCTATTCACGGGTAAGTACCTTGTCGTTGCTCTCCAACAGCCTCATTCAATTTGCACGTGGGGTGCCCTAGCCAGAGACGTGTGCCGTATCCGACCGGGCGCCTTGCAGCGAGCAGAGTGTTCAGGATGGAGCACGAAACTCCATCCTCCGAGCTTTTTGGTTTCAAGTCTATGCATGAATATGTACTATGCCAAATAATCGCCGGCGGGCATGAACTGCTGAGCTGTCAAGTGTGCTTGTGTGAGAGTTTCCCGGTTAGTCCTCCCCGAACCGAACGGGCCGTCAATTTGGGTGTGCGTCGTTTTAATTGGCCTCCCCCGGGAAAGATGATGTCAGTCCCCAGCTGCCATTGAAATGGGGGAGGAATTTGAGGGACAGCGCATGATGGTCCTCGCTTGATAGTGCTTACTGCTATGTACCCATTGTAACAGCCCAGGGATCGCTTGCGTGTGGTGGGTAAGTTCTGTTGCAATGGCATGACGACAGGAACAATAATTGTAGTGTTCTTGACGTGATTTTTTTATCCAGTAATGTGGACTGGTGATTTCACCCTTTCAAACTGTTAATTACGCAGTTTGACCTTCTGGTTCCAGTACTAGGGACCAAACAGAACCAGCAATCGGCCCGGTCGAGGCGAGGCTCAGTTACCTGGGATATCCTTAGCTATCAGATCGCCACACATTGAGCAACGTCAATCCCAGATTCTCCAGATAATGTGGTAGACCCCGGTATACGAATGATCTCTTGTCTCCAAGGTAGGATAGCGAGGCGGGCCATCTTTGTGATGGAGAGGCAAATAATACGAACAGCGGTATTCTGAGATTATCATGGTGTAGTTGATATTTCCCTGAATCCGCTTCGAGATTAAAGCTTGCGTCTCGAATTAAAGCCGTAGGGTTGGTCGCTTTTCTTCGCTGGCTTACTACAAGGTTTCATCACTGAATCTGTAGATCAATGGGCGTAGATCTAGATCATGCAATAGAGTTGCACTCACAACGGGGATGGTCCGAATTGGTATTGCCGAAATGACGAGCTCTGTGAGTTGCCTGAAGTTACATGGCCATAAGGGTTCACAGTAAGCGTGGCAGTGTAAAAAGCAACAATAAGTCACAAACTCACCGGTATGAAGATTACGAATACGCATGCGGTCAAGATCTGAGAACGGGGAAAGTGTTCACAGATCAATGTGTTCGGATTGGACTGGAGGTGATTAAAGAGATGCCATTCGTGCAGATGCTCGGAAGTTGGAGGTTTGGTAATATTAGTGTATAGGGTAGGCGCACGATGTTGTCATGCACAGGAATGCTAATAAATCACGTAAGCAGCAAGAGCGAATCAGGACGAGGCATAAATCTCCCAACACGCCATGGCTGGCAAAACTTCATTCAACATTGAGATCACGTCGTCACAAAATCAGTTCGCTGCGCCGTCTCTGTAACCAATCCAACTCATCACTTTAGACCTTTGAAGCGGATACTTTCATCGATTGCCGGACTGGGATTGAGAGTGGTCCAGGTTTCGTTGAACCCTTCAATTGGGGCATCCAAACCCAGCCTCCCTCGGCACCTGTTGTTTTCTGGATGAGATAAGGTAGGTAAGGCCTGTACCTTCCTGGCATTCATTTTCTGCACCAAACTTTACCTTCTGAGACCCATGCCCCAAACGCTCTGTTTCGGAAAATGAATTCTTTCAAAGAAAATCTTGCACTGTGAATTCAAATCCAACCGAGCGTGATTGGCAAATCCCTGTTCCCCAGCCTTGACGCGCCCCAGCCCATCCATTATTGTATTAAGTCTCAACACAGAACACTGAGAGATTATGTTAGAAACTACAATGTCGGATCAGGAAAATGAGAAGCCAGGGCCTGTCGAGCCGCCAAGCCAAAATGGCCATGTAAATGCGCCGCCCCCTTCTCGTGGCTGTAAGCAGTACACTCCTACTTTACAGACGAAGGGAACCTGACAGTATGATTTAGTCAACCGCACCCTATTTTCGTGATAATTCTCGTCGGGTCCGACGAGTTACCATTCGGGATCCAGAAAGACTTCCTCTGCTCTCGATCGGTCTTCTTCCGGGACTATTTCGAGAAGCAGAGCCAAGATACCGTCGAACACATCGTGAAACTTCCAGAGGCAACGAGTGAGATTTTTGGCTTAATACAGCAATACTTGTATACTGGCCAAGTAATTGCCGATGTTTCCAAGACACCGTCTTACGAATCCCTAGTCGGGCTATGGAAACTTGCCCACAAGCTTGAAGTTGATGGTCTTTGCGAGAAGACTCTCGACGCTATGATCGAATGTAGACGAATCACCGGACGGATACCATCGACGCCGCTACTCATTCAGGTGTGGAAGGATACTCCGGAGGGTTCTTCAATTCGAACACTGCTTCTGTCATGGGCAGCTGAGTACATGAGGTCGTCCGACGCCAGAGCCGAATTCGCCAAGTCACTCCCTCAAGAGGTTCTGAGCGAGCTCGTTGTGACAATGAGCTCCTTTGATACACAGCCACCTGGCCAAGTATCCCCCGACCCGACTTCTACAGCACCTTTCCCCAGTGGTCTCAGCAGTGCACTCCGGAAGAATGTGCACTATTTGGACGACAAGGCCGATGAGGAATCAACTCCTCACCCGAAGAAGGGTCGTTTGGGCAGTGGCTCGGGCCCCGTACCGTTGCCTGTGGATGGTGGAAAGGGCGCCGGCACCTTGCAACGAAAGGCTTCTCGCACATCTCTTCCCAAATCACAAGCGCCAAAACGTCGACCTAGTGGAACTGTGGTAGACGCAAGCTCATTCACAACAGCACAGAAGCTTGAATTTTGCGCCGACTTACTGACGAGGATGCTCTCGGGTCCTGGTGAGTCACGGTTCTTATGTCGCCGTGTGCTGTTTCAGCCTCTTTGGGGTATCTTTGCTTGCTAACCATGACCATGGATAGGGTTCTGGACTCGTCTCGTCGGCCCCTTCAAAGACCCCGTTGTACCTGAACAAGATGGCGTGCCGGACTACCTTGAAAAGGTGAAAAGACCTATGGACCTGGGTACCATCAAAGCGAAAATGGACCGCCACGAGTACAAGGACGAGGCCGAATTTCTTGTCGACATGCGTCAGATTTTCGACAACTGCTTCATCTACTGGAAGACGGGCGACCCAATGTGGGCAGCTGGCCAGAAACTGCAAAAGACATTCGAGGAGAAGTACTCCGGGATGAACAAGTGGATCGCCAAGCTCGGCGGCGACGACCCTTAGGTTTGGAGCCGCAGCGATGTGAAGATAAGAGGCAATGGAAACAGAAGACAGGGAAAGAAGAACAGGTGAGGCAAATTGTACGAGTACACACGACATGGTTTTCTGGGGACGTGGCAAGGTTCGATCGAACCTAAGCGGTGTTTAATCGCGGGTCTGTCAGCCGCCGTGATGGGACAGGCTGGAAGGGAAGCAGATTGAAGATGGGACGCTGAAACTCGAACGGTGGCTGCGACAAGTGTTGATCGACCAGGCTACTTGATATCACTTTCTACCAAATGGATTCTTGTATTGTTGTTGGACCAGGAGAAAGCATGTAATAGTCTTGATTTTGATCCGCGGGCGTTTACTTTGAACTTGGGCTTCCAGCGAGCAAGTGGCGGCTGGTTGCAGCATGTACGTTTTACATAATTTACTGGCGCACGATGAAAGCATTGGGATATTCCACGCAGGGCAGACTGATTCGTCGAAGACTGTGACAGACACCTCTCAAACTTCATGCAAGGGCGATGTAGTGCATGACGTACGTGACTGGCGAGTTCCTCGGGAACAGTCTAATTTAATGCATATGCAGGATGTAGGTTCGTACGTGGTTGGTCAATGGCCGTGTTGAGAATGCCCTTCTTGGAGGGTGGTGCATATTACGAATGCAACCCTGTATCACGGGTGCCTGCGTCTGCGAACCTTCCCGCAGGCCACAGGGCTATCAATTACCGAATGCTGCCAGAAATTGACAGCAAATGGGAAGCGTCAGCATAATAAGTAAATTTTTCTGCGGCAGTGGAAGGAAATGAATGAGGTGTGAGGTTGAAAAGGGAATGATGTTCCTGGAGGAGTGCTATGTAAGCAGCGTAAATGTATTTATAGACTGCACTGTGAAGTTGTTGGCGATGGTGGCGCCTGGAGACGGGAAGAAAAATAATAGGCCAGGCGGGCAGCCAACAGAGGCGGGGCAAAATGCGGTGTCTACCGATGTTCGCGAAGAAGATCAATTAAATTAAAGCCAGACCAGTGTCCCTCCCTCTGACTGTCCGGCCAACGACGGCGCATGCGCTTGATGAAGAACAATCTGCGGGTGCGACGCCAATGGCCAGCCAGAGGTTCCTGTGCCTGGGCTAAAGAGCCGGTGTGCACAGACCTTCTCTCATGCTGGCCCTGGACGCCATTTTTTCGCTGACCTGCATGTCCTGGGGGCCACAGCGCATCTGCTGATTGGGCCCGGCCTTATTCTCAAACAGATAGTGGAGGAGGCGCACCAGGGGTATTGGCGCTAGAAGCTAAATGACTGGTGGAGGTTGAGGACGAGCTGTCCAACGTGTGCGGGCAAGGGAGACTTCCTTCAACGGCTGTTTCTGTCCTGCCTTGGAACACGTCGGGCTCATACCTGCTGGTTGTGCGACGGGGCTACGTATCAGCGGTGACGCGCCCGGTGTCTCGAGTCCATCACACACCAGCGATAGGATGGAGGGCTCCCACGTAGATAGCAGTTGCCGGTAGTCGCAGGCACTGGCCAGTATCGGGCCTGAATAAAATGAAAGCGCACTTCTAAAAAGAGCAGCTGATTTAGTGCGCAGGAGCTGGTGGGAGCGGCAGGCACCAATCAGTGGTCTCACCTGGGCTCGCGCTGGAGACACAGGTAATGAGGCCAAGATTGGCGACGAGCCACAAACGGCATAACTCAGGAACGCCCACCGAGTCCAGGGCCCGTCCCTCGAATGGGGAAATGACCACCCAGATCAGGTCGGCAAGGACGAGCGTGACTGTGCACGACCCCGGGCAGCATGGAGCAGGCACTGCAGGCCACCACCTGCCGGCGACTGTCTGAAATTAAACCCATCCCTCCTCCACGCGGCTGCCCACCTGGCGCACATCCTCTTTTTCCCTTCTCCTCGTCGCAAAGCACAGTCCTTTCTGCTTCTCGCGCGTCAACGCTTCGCTCCCCTCATTCGTTTTGGGCCAAACAAGCACCACGCTCTTTCACCTTGAACAGCACCTATTCGTGTCTCTCGCTAGCATTGTTATCTTTCTATCGACTTCAAAAGTGTGTCTCTGCTCTTCAATCACCAAAGTACCTCCGTACCTTTTATACGCAACCTCCTCAACCATCCACGCAACTTCCAAACAACCTTCACAATGCTCTTCCGATCTGCCATCGCCTTCGCCGTTCTGGCCGGCACTGCCAGCGCTGCTGCTGAGCCTCAACCTTACCGCCCTGCTATGATGCCTGTTCTCGGCATGAGCCTTGGTCGTCGTGACACTAGTGGTTATATTCCTGACCAGACTCAGTGTGGTGATGGCACCACTTGCGCCGAAGCCTGTGGCCAAGGCTACACCGAATGCGCTGCCAACGGCGATACCAAGCACTGTTACAACCCGGATAAGGCCCAGAAGTGCTGCGGTGATGGCACTGGCAGTAAGTTTTCCCCAGACTAACACAGTCGTTTGTATCCGCATAGACACGCCGTGTCACCATATATAGGTAAAGCTAACATTAGGACAGACTCTTGCGAGAAGGGCTTCTACTGCACCAACGACTCGGCCAACCAGACCTGGTGCTGCCCTGATTCTATGGATCTCGCTCAGTGCGCCGCTGCTTACAGCATTTCCGGTAGCCTCCACACTCCCAAGGTCACCAGCAGCAGCGCCTCAAAGTCTTCCACCTCTACCTCATCGGCTCCTTCGTCTTCTTCGTCCTCTGCTGCTTCAACCACCTCAGTACCTGCCAGCATCACCCCTACTCCTTCGCCTTCTAGCACCCCCAGCCCCAGCAAGGCTTCCACGCCTGTCTCCACTCCCGGGTCTGGTTCTAACAGCACCGTCACCAGCAAGCCAGTCGTCACTGTGAGCTCTACTGTTGTTGTTGGCCCTGGCGCCACCTCCGCCACCCCCACTGGTGGTGCTTCCATCGCCGGGGTTGCCATGCCCCTCCTCCTTGCTGCCGCTGGTTTTGCCGCCCTGCTTTAAACCGCACCTTCTTGACTTAGAGGTAAATTGGAAGGAGAAGGAGGTGGATTGATTTATCAATGAGAGAGGATGGAATCCAGCATCTTCTCGACATGGCCACGACTTGATGAGTCCTATGAATGGAGCAGCTGAACACGCTGAATTACTCTAGCAGGCCGTGTCCTGTAACCAACATGTGCAAGATTCTCTTCTTTCCCGTACGGCTCCACAAAAATACCATGGAGTTTGGACGACTTTTGTTTTCAGTTCTTGTTGCAAGTGAGCGTTTGGTCACATGAGGGGACGGTGTTTGCGTGTTTCTGATGGGTACATAGTTTTTCCTTTGCATTTATACCTTCTGCCGCCTGACGGTAGTTATCATTCTAATGTGAGACAAAGAGGGCTTGCCCCAAAGCTCGCTCTGTACGTATTAACCTAATGGCCCTAGTATACATACAATATTACTTAGCATTGCACACGATACCAACCAGAACCAAGTGAAGAGACTGTAGACCCATAACCACGGTTGTACATGTACAAATACCCTACTTACATGATTGTTGGGTTGCAAAAGACTCGGGTAGCATGCGGGATAGGCCGAAATCTCCACATCGCTCCCCATCCATGGTCCACCGTTTAAAGTTCCCGCCTGCGTACGCCTCTTTTCTCTTTGACGTAGAAAAACAATTCCCTCCAAATTGTGATCTGTTTGGGAATGCGTTTCATGGGTACGATGTTGGTGGACTCGGAGCTCAAACCTGCTTGGGAAACACAAGCCACTCCTCAGGAGCTGCTATCCACAGCACCCCCAAGATGACGACCTTCACGCAATGATGTTTTCTTGTCCGATTCTTCTCAACGGTCCGACAGCAACCCGTCTCATCTCTTTCAATAACATTTGGGCTTTACTCTATCGTGCAAGTTATAGATTCGGCATTTTCTAACTGGCAATCTTAACCGCCGCAGTAAATTGACAGTAAACCAGCTCATGGCGATTACCTATCTTAGCAATCATGTTGCTATTGGTTCAAGTATTTTCATATAATATTAAAACTCAGTGACGGTTGTCTCGGTGTGTCTATTCTATGCCACACACATTCTAGTATTAATGCCGCCAGTTGTAGTCAACATCAAGACGGGCTTCAAATCGGAGGGCGAAATCTCGAAGATGCGTTTCATGGCCCTGACACCAGTAAATTAGATATGTCCAGCTAGTAGAAAGGTAGCTCACAATACAAGTAGGTGCCATCTCCATAAGAAAACCTCAAAAGGGGCGAAACATCAAATAGTGGAACGTATGAGAGTGTTTGACGCAGCCTTGTCTAGTATGTATTTGCTACTAATAGTTGTGATACAGCGTAAATTCTCAATATACCCTCTCTACTTCCCAGCACCCCCACGACAACCCTTTCCCACCGAATATTTACCTTGCCTTCTCATTGTCAATCTGCTGCCGAATTTCATCCAATGCCTGCTGACGGGTCCTCAGATGCGACTCGAGTCCTTCGACCTGCTCTCGCACAGTCTGCAGATCATCAGAGATGCTCTTCAAGCTACCGCCGGGGCCCTTCCCTGAGCCCTCCTCCAGCTCTCTCAATTGCCGACGCTTGTATTCGAGCAGCTGATCCAATTCCTTCTTTACAAGTGCAGGTTTTGAGTCGCGCTTGCCGCCCTTCCGCCTTTCGGCAACCTCCTCGACTTTCTGGAGCTTCTCGTCCAGGTCTTGTAACTGCCGCTTGAGTCGCACCTCCTCCCAGTCTTCCGTCTTCTCAGTGGAGAAGTCTGTTCCTGAAGTCTGGAACCCACTACGGCCCAGGCGCGTCAGGTACTGCTCACCGAACTTGGCCTTTCGTCCTGTGCTGGTGGATTCATCGGCCTTGGCCGCCCAGCGCGAGTTCGCGCCGCCCCGCTGGTTGTCGACCTGGTAGTCGATCTGGTTGCGCTCGAAGCTCGATCGCAGGGATGGGGGAACTGTGCGAGGGATGCGGAAGCCCTCGTGTCTATTGTTTAGGATGTGGAGGAAGGCCAGGCATGCATCTTTGTTGATGGCGGCCGAGGCGGATGGGTTGATCAAGTTCCAGGCAGAGCGGATGTCGGTATCGGGGACATCTAGCGACTCGTAGAGGTCCTCAAGCGCATTGACTACTTGAGGGTTAGCATTCAGGATCCTTCAGGGGAATTGGTGGAAGGGCGCACATGGTACTTCTCCGCGCATATCGCGGTTCTCTTGGTAAATCTGTTCGTACTTTGCCTTGTCCTTTGGGTTCATGTACCAGTCAAAGCCGTCCTTCAGGCCAAGGTCTTCTGACTCGTCCTCCACTTGCTCGAACTGCGGTTGCTTGCCTGTGATCGCTCTGGTGGCCTGGACGAGATGCGCCTTGGATTCCGGAACCAGCCAGTCGGGAAGGGTCTTGGGTACATCTTGATACTCCTATAGACTCAAGTAAATCAGCAACCGTACGTTCTTGGGAAGGATGGATCGGTCGGATAACCTCACATACCCCATTGAGCACGTCGAATATCACTCGCATAGCAACGCAAAATTCCTCAAAGTCCAAGTTTCCATCATTATCCACATCCGCCAGGTCCCATACTCGTTCCAGCTGATCATCTCGAAGACCGCTGTTTTTCAATACCGGTGCAGCTTGTTCGCCGGTAAGAAACTTTCCTCCGCCTGTTCTAGTCGAGAAAATATTCCAGTATGTTTCGATTTCTTGCGCCTCAATCTTGGGAGCCATGATGGCGTTGCGGACCTCGCGGCGAGGGGGGAATGAGGTGGATGGGAGGCAGGTGGTTCGATAGCTCCGTGAGGACCAACAAGAGGGCGGATCCAATTGAAGAAGATTATAGAACAAAGACGCAAAAGAGCCGCAATTAGGGATAGCTATGGAATTCGCAGATGATGAGGCCGAGGAGGTAAAGAGGAATTAGGCGGCATATAGTCAGTCGGTCATGACGAACATCCCAGCTTCATTATACACGATATATCCCCACGTTAGATTGACAGGAGGCGTAGGCCCCGTTTGTACGATACGGCCGAGTTCCTGCATGCGCCAGCCTGCTAGCACAGCCCCACGCAATTGTTAGTCAGCAATCCTTCCACATCTTCAGCAACACTTGCTCAAGCTGCCTACCTACCTACCCTATGACAATTTTCCAAGTTCCCGGGATTATGACAGAGTTTTTGGTCGGAGTAAGATGCGCGACACTTGGTCCGATTGGTTTTTATTTCACTATTGTGGTTGCCGATGTAGACTACATGTTAAAGTTCCTTTGTTTCACCCCGCCACCTCCTAGCTTCTGAATGGTCCTGTACTGCTTGGCTGTCCATCACTAAAGCCGAGCGGTGTAGAAATAATTTTACCTAGGCACGAGACCAAGATGAGGTGCATAAACCGGATTGTACATCAGACTCCGCTCTCTACCAGCAACGACCAGGCTGACGAATTAAACGAAAGGCAGCCAAGATATTGGCCTATAAAAACAGCCTTATAACTAACAAAGACCGATACTTCCCGTGACAGTGTTCTAATAAGGAACCCGAAAGGGTGGAGGTGCCCCACACTCAAGACCGGGGGGTAGCGGTACCTGTTGATGTGGTTGCAATTAGACCAACAATTAGGGAGATGGAGGGGCAAATCTTGGGGCAAATCTCCCGAATGTTGAACTTCTTCACACAAGCCATTGTCGCTGTCGATGTCGATAATCCTCCTCTAATTTAACCAACTTCGCCCGCAGTGCATACGTACACAATCCAAATCAAAATGACCACAACTACGGTTACCACCGAGGCCATCACGGCCGAGACTATGCTGCGTCTCTTCCCCGACATCGATACGAACGACGAAGCCTTGAGCGGCCACGACGAGGAGCAGATTCGGTTGATGGACGAGGTCTGCATTGTTCTCGACAACAACGATGTCCCAATTGGAAAGGCCAGCAAGAAGATTTGTGCGTCTGCCGATTCAAAACCTGCGTGGTTGCCAGCTAAAGCTAATATATTGCTCTGTAGGCCACCTCATGTCCAACATTGATAAGGGCCTCCTCCACCGTGCATTCTCCGTCTTCCTCTTCAACGAAAAGAACGAACTGCTTCTGCAGCAGCGGGCGACTGAGAAGATCACCTTCCCCGATCTCTGGACCAATACCTGCTGCTCCCACCCCCTGGGAATCCCGGGCGAGACTGGATCCAACCTCCCAGATGCAATTGCGGGCGTCAAGCGGGCTGCGCAGCGAAAGCTCGACCAGGAGCTTGGCATTAAGAAGGAGCAGGTCCCATTTGAGGACTTCCATTTCCTCACTCGCATTCACTACAAGGCGCCCAGCGACGGAAAATGGGGCGAGCACGAGAGTAGGTTACCTCATGGCTTTTATTCGACTTTTTTTACTGACCCAGGCGCAGTTGATTATATTCTATTTATCAAGGCGAAGGTCGATGTCCACCCCAACCCCAACGAAGTACGGGCTATCCAGTGGGTCACGCCCGAGTCTCTGAAGCAGCAGTTCCAGGACCCTAGCCTTAAGTTTACGCCCTGGTTCAAGCTCATCTGCGACTCGATGCTATTTGAGTGGTGGCAGAAGCTTGACGGTGGGCTGGAGAAGTATCTCAATGAGCAGGAGATCCGCCGCATGTAAAATTGGTCTTTAATCATGCAGAATGGTCTGGTGAACACAACGGTGACTGCTATGCGTTACGAGTTCTGGTGGCTTGACATGTAGGCATGTAGGCACCACTTTAGATATCCAAGGACTTACTTCCTCTTCCTATCCAATAATCTTTCAACCTCGATGGAGTCGCTTAAGGTGGCGTTGATAAGATCGGAATAACATTAATGAAGCTTACGTAGTACATGCATCCCTTTGCGGTGGACCAAACGCAGGGCAGAAGGCATTTGATTTGACTACGCCTGTGTTGTTGCAAGTGACTGCGTATAGGGTTATGAATATCGAATGATGACCCGCAAGGCCAGAGTACCTAGATGTCCGTGTGTGTCCTTGCGCATATGGCGTTGACCATCTGACAAACTGCATATAATACGGTTTGAGCGAGCGAGCGGTTTCAAAGCATCTCAGAGTGCCCGGACAATACCCGAAGTATGGCTATGGTATTCTATCTATATCCAAGCTTCATTCGAATAACTATTAGTTTTCAAGCTAGATGATCAGTGAGGGTGACGGAGTTCAAACGCTGACAATATCTTCTAAGCAAAGGGATACTTTGAGTGACAAGTGGGTTTCACTTGTGGTAGGACAAGCGCCTCTGGGTTATGCCTCGGCCAATAACGTTAGATCATGATCTCCTCGGCGGAGAAACCATAGCGGACTGTGATACATCATAATTCTTCAATCTGGCTACTCCGTATCTACAACGGAGACCCTCATGTCCCTGAATGCTGCTCACTTTACTATCCTCTGTCCTACGCCGGCCACTTCGGAGTGTCAACTGGGCTACGGATTTACATATGCCGCTCTATCGTAAACGAATGTGGGCTGGTTCCCTTCTTACGATACTTAACGTACTGATTGTCAAAGAAACTGGGTTAGGTTTGCTACACAGAGCTCCCCATTCTCAGCTTTTGCCCAAGAATCTTTGGCTTAATTCACATATCTTATACGAATTTCAAGTACTCCAGCATGGTTTTGTAGACCGTAAAGCCTGCCGACAGTCTGCATCGTGTGTCAAACTACGGGGCGTAATGGAACTCATCTGTTAATTATAGGAAGGTCATAGTGCCTGTGGCATAAAAGGGTTTAATGAGCTAAGGGGGAATATATCTCCAATATTTCTTTCGTCTATTAGAAGCCTGAACACCGTGTTCCAAAATGTCAATTTGTACCAAAAACAGACCCGAACGTGCGCTCAAGCCGCGGATATACTCGTTGCAATCCTTAATCATATTCCAGAATAGCCCAAGTTTCGTCGTCAATCGTGTTATAAATCACACCCTGGCTATATAGCTCCTCGGATGCCTTCAGCGCATCGCTCATGGTGAACTGGAGCTGGTTCGCAATGGCATTGATGTTGGCGCCCTCGTTACCTTGCACATTGCTAAGGAAGTTGAAGAATTTTCGCGCGTTCTGAGAGCAGTTGCCTAATCTCGAGTCCGAGTTGTTGCCCGCGCTAGCACCGGCTGCTCCGCCTCCAGCGCCGCCAACAAACATGCTCGGCTCCTCGTTGCCAGCACGTCCTTCCTGATCAAGGGGGCCCTTGGTGAAGTAGAGGTGGGTGTGGGTGGCCTCGAGAAGGTGGTAATTTACTTCGTTGTAGTCGGGTACTGCTCGCATAGAGTAGGCAGTGATCGAAGGCTTATCGTTGAAGGATCGGATAATGCCGAAGACGCGAACGAAAGAATTGGGCTCGTATGAATCTTCTGATACCTTGGCTTCTTCATTGGTGAACATGCGTACTTCAACCTGAGCAGTGCCATCGTCCAGTTGAGCCAGTAGATGTGTTGGTCGTGCACTGATGCTGCGGACCTGTCCGACAATAGTGATCTGATCGATATTTGCGCCGTCAATCTTGAAATGCTCGCCGCCTGGGATGGGTTCGGCGCCCAGAACTTGTTTTATGGTCACTGGACGCAGCGACTTTTCCTGTTTGACCTGGTAGCGGAAGATGTGTGTCAGTATGCAACGACATGAAGCTTTCGATCAGAAAATGGGACCGACTTACTTGTGCACCACCTTGGCTGCCCTGTTGAGAGCTGCCGGCGAAAAAGCCACCGCCGTCATCGTTTTGGCCGCCGAAACCGCTCTTGTATTGGTTCCCGTATGCTGCTGCTCAGAGATATATATTGTTAGTTTGCAAGGCAATATAAATCATATGGGATCTGCGTACACATTATGTTGGAGTGAACAGGTTTGATTGGTGATGTGAAAGAAAGAACGGTAGACGCGTTCAGTGACGCGCGACCGTGGAAAATCAATTAACGGTCTGCTGCCCCGCGTTTGTGGGGCCGGACAGAGGCGTCTGGTTGGAGACTAATGTTAGTCAGCCAGCACATGCACTCACGCACCTCTGATGCAAAGTACCTGGAGCTGATGGCAGCAGGCACCTCCAGAGGCACGAGCTTGGGGCGACGGACCTAGGCTGCTGGTAGGTACCTGCCTACCCTGCTGTAGGAAGCTGTGTTGGCGTGGAGGGGTTCCATTGTGTCATGTGGGGTGCAACAACCCCGCTGCATCGGCTGTCCTCGTGGTTCCTTCTCAACAATTAGTTCTAAAAGCTCAACAGCCGTTTGTCCCACCTCCTGTATTTCTCATTCTTCATCTTCAGAAGCGCATCAATCATCCGGAACCGAGATCACATTTAATCAAGCAACCCCCCTAGACTCAGTATATTTATATATATATCACATTAACATCCGGCATCATGGCTGTTGAGCAGAGCGCGGCTTTCAAGACGGCTGTCGAGGACTCCCGAAAGTTGACAGGCAAGCCCTCCAACGACCAGCTCCTCGAACTCTATGGTACGATCGTTAAGCCTCCCCGTGGTCTCCGAAGGTGCCGCTAACATGCTAGCTACTAGCTCTGTATAAGGTCGGCACTGGCGAGGATTTTTCTAAGAGCCCTGACCCAGGCATGTTCGATCTCAAGGCAAGCAATTACCCCCATCCCACCGAATTACACATGTATCAAGTGTCGTGACTGACATTGGCTTGTATGATTATACAGGGTAAGGCCAAGAAGAACGCCTGGAAGAAGCACGCCGACGCGGGTCTTACCCCTGAGAAGGCCCAAGAGCAGTATGTCGCCCTGGTTGAATCCCTGAAGGAGAGCGTTGGCTACGACGCCAACAAGGTCCCCGAGACTGTCGGCTCCTCTTAAGTTATCGCGATTCCCAATAAATGCTTTTTAAAGCGGCGAACGAATAGAGTCTTGTTTGTGTGCTAGAAGTATGACTAGTCCTCATTGACAGACAGAACTGGATTGGCAACGATGTTACGTTGTCATGGGCTGTTAGAACACCCGCAGTGTGGTGTTGATTGGATAGTCATGAATTGACATCATGATGGAAACGAATCAATGAATATAATTTATTGATGCAATCATTGACACTTTGCCTAATCACCCGTCGGACGTATGATGATGAAGTACTTGTGTGCCTTCGGTTTGTCCATGGAAGGCCCACAAGGAGCGACTCCAACGATCTGGTAGCTCTGATACCTTGATGAACCTCGGTCAGGTGTTCCGCGTTCTCGCCGGGCCGGAGCGAATGGGTGGTGGAAGAACCCAGAACATCGACTGTGTTTACCCACTTAATATTGGCGCCGTTGGATCAGGTATAGACATCATAGCACAGCACGGCTCGTGGGTGTTGTTGGATACGGCCTCTCTTCACGTGGATGTCAACATCACGGAATTGGCTCGCAGTTCGGAATCACTCGAATGCAGGTACCTGGTTAACAAGAAAATGGGCGTCATAGAGAGGCTGCTGCAATGAAGATGCGTTCCCTTGTTTAACCTGTACCCCGACTCTATGGGGAGCTGCATTTAGCCTCGGCAGGTAGGTTATTAAGCGTGCTATGACCGCTGAACAGGTAATGGTTCAGCGGGAACAACTTCCCCGGCTTCTTGCAAGGGTCCCAGGGACTCTTAAGCTTGGTCAATACGTCGCCAATCCTTGGATTTGACAACCCATCCTCATCCTCTTTCGTCTCCACGGCACTATTCCAGCGCTTTCCATCGCGATTGTAGCCATCACCATCCAGGAGGCCAATCCTAATTTCTATTCTGTCGGAGGGACATCTCTCACCTCGCATCTCCTTCGAAGCGTTCCGATCTCGTGACCGGCTATCTATAACCCCCTAACTATCGGCGCGACACGACGACCGTCTTGCCATGGCAAGGAACCAGACTGCGAGCCTCCCAGTTATTCCCCTCGCTAGAGGGACAGTTCTGCTCCCCGGCCTAGTGCAGAGAATTCCTGTCACCTCAAGCCGACCGGACATCCCAGCGTTGCTCGCTCATGTGTACGAGCGTGCCGCCGCGAAGGGCCCCGAGGGCCGCATAGACCAAGTTCCGATTTGTTGCGTTCCCATATCATCGCCTCATGTTGGTCCGAGTGGACAGCTACTCATAAATAATGGCGAGGAGGTCGACAGTTCCCAGTCTGATGACATCAACCCCGGGAGTGCCAAAACCGCGGACCTCTACAATTTTGGCGTAGCTGCCAAGATAATCGGTGTAGATGGCCGCGGATCTGGAGAGTTTGCTCTGAGAGTGGAGGGTACCGCGCGCATACGACTTGATGGAATATACCAGGAGCGTCCTTTCTTTGAAGGAAATGTCACGTACTTCACTGACGAGGGTATGTGCCGCCCGCTCCCGGTTCTGTAAATCATGAAACCACTAACGCCTGAGATAGTCAACCCTTCAGATAAACAGCTGCACGAGCTATTCCAGCTTCTGAAAGCCAAGTCTAGGGAGCTGGTCACCATCCTTCGAATTTCATCCTTACTACCCCGAACGAAGGGTGGGCCGACGCTGGCCCCCTCGATAACAAAGCGACTGGACATGCTGATTATGAGGAGAGAGTTCAAAGATGCGGGACTATTGGCTGACTTCATGTCCAATCTGGTGGAGACCACCCATGAAGAGAAGTTGGAAGTTTTGGCTGCCCTGGATGTCAAGGTCCGGATCACAAAGGTCATTGAGCTCCTCGATCGCCAAGTGGGAGGCATCAAGAATAATTTCAAGATCACGGCATTCACCACAGTTCCAGTTCAAATACTAGACCGCCTGAATGACAACCAGCGAAAGAATAACTCGTTCCCAGGCATGCCGGGGATGGCCTTTGTCCCACCCCAGGGGCAGATGCCTAATAACAACGACCAGGACGGGGATCAGGAGGCAAATGAATTGGAAGAACTGAAGAAGAAGCTGCAGGCTGCAAAGCTACCTCAAGAGGTGTCTAAGACGGTGGACAGGGAACTCCGTCGCCTTTCAAAGATGATGCCCATGAACCAAGAGTACCAGGTCACCCGAACTTGGTTGGAAACCTTGTCGGAGATTCCCTGGGCTGCTGTCACTGAAGACCGTCTTGGTCCGGAGACGTTGAACAGAGCCCGCAAGCAGCTCGATACGGATCACTACGGTCTGGATAAAGTCAAGAAGCGGCTGATCGAATATCTTGCTGTTCTAAGGCTGAAGCAGTCTATCAACGATGGCGTTGATGCAAAAATCAAGCAGGCTGAGGAGGAGGAAGCTTCTTCTGCCGCCAACTCTACTCAGATGGAGGACGAGTTGGATGACCATGTGCCTCAAATTAAGCCCAGCTTGCAGGACTCTGCAAAGCTCCAGGTTCTCAAGTCAAAAAGAATGGTTGATAAATCTCCCATTATGCTCCTTGTAGGTCCCCCTGGAGTAGGAAAGACCAGTCTGGCTAGATCCGTTGCGACGGCGCTGGGACGAAAGTTTCACCGCATTTCCTTGGGAGGTGTGAGGGACGAAGCCGAAATTCGGGGCCATAGGCGAACGTACGTCGCGGCTATGCCTGGCCTCATTGTCCAAGGCCTACGCAAGGTCGGTGTCGCCAATCCGGTTTTCTTGTTGGATGAGATCGATAAGATTGGAGCTGCGAGCGTTCACGGCGATCCTTCAGCTGCAATGCTCGAGGTCCTTGATCCAGAGCAAAACCACACGTTTCACGACCATTACGTGGGTATGCCAATTGATCTTTCCAAGATTCTGTTCATCGCCACTGCCAACTCGCTTGATACAATCCCTGGACCCCTTCTCGACCGTATGGAAATGATCTACATTCCAGGCTACACAACACTTGAGAAGCGTCACATCGCAGTACAGCATTTGATCCCCAAACAGATTCGGGTCAACGGACTGGCCGAGGATCAGGTGTACTTCAACCAAGATGTTGTGTCCAAGATCATCGAGTCGTACACCCGTGAGTCAGGGGTTCGCAACCTCGAGCGTGAGATTGGCTCTGTGTGTCGTGCGAAGGCTGTGGAATTCGCAGAGGCGAAGGACTCCAACGCGCTCGACAAGTACAAACCACAGCTCGCGGTTGACGACTTGGAGGCCATCTTGGGGATTGAGCGCTTTGAGGAAGAGATTGCCGAGAAGTCTAGTCGCCCGGGCATCGTGACCGGATTGGTTGCTTATAGCTCAGGGGGCAACGGTAGCATCCTCTTCATCGAGGTGGCTGATATGCCTGGCAACGGCAGGGTTCAGCTGACCGGAAAGCTTGGAGATGTTCTCAAGGAGAGCGTCGAGGTTGCCCTTACTTGGGTGAAGGCCCATGCCTATGAGCTCGGCCTTACCCCAGAGCCGACAACCGACATCATGAAGGAGCGAAGTATCCATGTGCACTGTCCTTCCGGCGCCATACCCAAGGACGGTCCCAGTAGCGGCATTGGCCAAGCGATTGCGCTCATCTCTCTATTTTCAGGAAAACCTGTCCCACCGACCATGGCTATGACAGTAAGTCAATACCTTGTACCCGCGGGGGGTTTGAAATGTCTCTTGCGCTTTGAAGCAATAAATACTAATGCGAGTCATACAGGGCGAAATATCCCTTCGTGGCAGAGTGACCGCCGTCGGAGGTATCAAGGAGAAACTTATTGGAGCACTACGAGCGGGCGTCAAAACGGTGTTACTACCTGCACAGAACCGAAAAGATGTGAAAGATTTGCCACAGGAGGTCAAGGATGGCCTGGAGATCATCCATGTCAGGTGAGAATCGCCGATAAGTCCCCCCTGTTGTGAATTTGTTCGTGTAGCTGACCTACCACAGCCATATCTGGGAGGCGATCCGGATGGTATGGCCAGACTCTCATTGGGCAGCGGATAGTAACTACGCAGGTATTGAAAGCCGACTATAACGCAGGTATCGGCCTTTTTGTACCCAATGGTCCTACCATGATCAAAAGCTTTGCTGCAAGTTTCATGCATACAGCTGTGGCTGCGTCTAACCTGTCTCGGAGTTGTGGACGTCGCAAAGGGGGCTGGAGTGGCTCTAAGCCACGAGAGAACACCCCCAGGCGTTTCTGATCTCCGTGGTTTCTGGCGGGACCAGCCTCTCCCGGGCTGCGCAAAATACCCACGTTGTGCTGTGCCACCCTGTGGAACGTACTGGCTGCAGAGCTTATAGGTCTCGGTAGCGCTCGCTTACTGTACATCTCTTGCATGAACTTAGATCTATGCCTAGCTTACACAGCATTTGGGCCTCTACTGGGTCGCAGCGAGCATGAGGTTTAGTCTTATTGGGCAGAAAGCCTCGGGGCTTAAATCAACTAACAAACAATTTGTATGGGAATGGCGCATAAATTCGAACTTTGTTACACGCTGGGTTGTAATAAGGACAGACTGCGAGAACAACCAGCCCTTGAGCGTGATTTTGGAACGGGAATTTGCTTCATGTTGTCGTGGGCTGTTGGTGATTACTGCTTCGAGCCGTTATGTGTCTATATCTATTTGTTTCATTCTTCTCCTTCATCCATGATATTCGCCTGCACGGGTTACCTTTGTGAACCTTGTTTACCTGGTTGCGCGAAAAGGTTCAATGGTCGAAAGTAAATGCAGCACGCTAAAGCCCTTTTTCTAAGGTCGGGACCTGATTTCTTATTAATAAACACAATAAATCTACGATAATCTAGCTTGCTACTGTGTTTACTTCTTGATATTGTGTCGAAATTCACCGCTGGGCCATGTTTGATATCAGTCGCTTGCCCTCTCTTCAGTATGCCCAAGCATCAACGGGGATCTCGAGCCTCGCGAGCTGCGACATCCGTTGCGTCAGACGAGCCGCGAGTCATCTCGTTCACCTCGCCTCAAGCTCTTACCAAGGCCATCTATGAATCCAATGATTCTGGGTGTGACGCGCTCTATGTAAGGGGTAAGATCATAATCTCAGTAGTCTCTTATATCTGCAACTTTCTCACCTCTCCAGATGTGTCTGCTTCTACCTATTAACGCCTCAAGAAGTATAGGTGTTATAAGAGATGGAAACATCGATTCAGGCGCTACTACCCAGCAGAGGAGCTCTTGATCATCGCCGCCACTACGGGTGCTCATGAGCAGCTGCACATCAACCTATATCTAGATATCCGTTTCGAAATCAGTAAAATGGGGTTGAAGCGGCACTGGGCAAGCTCGGGCGCTGCAACTTTCACGGCACTCTTTGGCGGGAGCGAAGGCGAGGCTGATTCCAGCGGAAGCTTATTCACGCCAGGCGAAGGTCACACGGAATGGCCGAACCTCATTGTTGAAGGCTCGCACTCCATGTCCCTGGAAGAGATGAGACGGCACATGACATGGTGGTTCGAGGCCTCTGACCACCAGGTCAAGATCGTCCTCCTCGTCAAGGCAGATGGTCCGTCAACCATCATCATCGAGAAGTGGCAAGAGCCTCCACGGCTTGAACGAGCCGGAGCCACGACCACAAGGGCTAGTTCTCGTCCGAACCCGCAGTCCAACCAAGTCATCACCATTACACGGATTCCTGGGAATAACAATCCGCATCTCACCGAGTCCTATGAAGTGACGAGCGGCGGTGCGTTGCGATTGGAGTTCGAAGATCTCTTCCTTCGACTGCCAGGACCAGGGGAGCATGATGTCATTATTGAAAACTATGATCTGCAAGACATCGCTATGAGAGTTGCGAGGGCTTGAAGTGGTATAAAAGGATACTGCTTGCTTTGTAAAGACAACATTTAGGCCGCTTCATTTACCGACCGCATCCCTCATTCTTCCAAAGAAGAGGTAAGAGAGGGACAATGGGTAAGGGGGCGTCAGAATAATAGGGACTGCAAAGGTGTTTCCATCTCAACTTTCCAATAGGCTACGATATTGATGGAGAATAGATTATAGCAATAATAAAGTTTTAAGCAATTATTGGGCATTCTCATGTATTATCATACAATAGGAATCATTATTACAGCACTGACTGCCACAACAACTCTGTCGAGGTGACTTTGCAGCCCCTGTTTTTCTGACAGCCACTCGAATGGGGTTCACGATGAAGGACGCCACAAATGAGCGAGCAGTGAGTGACATAGGCGTAGAAAGAGTAGAAAGCGAGAGGGGGAGGAGAGACAGATGGACAGACATGCCGGAGAAAAGAGAGAGCATTTGGCGAGTCTCGCTACAGTACTCACCGAGCTCCCCCCCCTGTTGGCCCCGTGGCTTAGTTCTGGAACCGTCACGTAACCAAGTAGGGCACAAAACAGATGGCAAATGCTAATCAAAGGAAAAACAAACAAAACAGAGACATGCAAAGTCCAAGCTTGCGAAAGGTTGACATTTACTCGAGTCAAGACCGGCCGAAAGCGTAGACATACATGGAAAAGAAGCAAGGGGACGTGCGCAGTGCTCTCTTGCGTCCCCTACGACCCGCCAATCTGAGATTTGGGCATCCTTCAGCGTCATAGTGGCTCGGGACGTTTGTCTGTCTATGTATGGTCTACCTAGTAGGGCTTGGCCTGGCCTGGCCCTGTGTTCATAAGCTGGGGTGTCCGAGGTGAGAGTGCTTGGGGGCGGCCGGCCCCATGTGCGTCTACCCATAAGGGGGAGTTCGTTGCCTCTTGGGGACGGGTGATTTAAAATGAGGAGGGAACCCTTGGAGGCGAGAACCCTTGAAAGTGAGCATGGTGTGATAGCGTCATGCATATCCTCACCCTGATGACGCCTGCTGCCGTGATCGATGGGGCCCGTGGGTGAGCAAGGGAAGGGGTAGGATGGGGCCAACAGCATGAAAGGGTCTTTGGGCGGTTGGGTACAGCGACGGATCCGATGGATGGACTGGTGGGGAGGAGGAGGAGGAGGAGGAGGAGGAGGAGGAGGACGGCTGGGTTGCAAGGAGTATTGTCCCGCCCTGTGCTATAGGATGTTGGTCTGTCGCAACGGTTTCGAGGCGTTGTCTCAACTTATCATCATCTCGTAGCAAGAATGAGTCGGTTTCTGGAACATGGAATAGCGGTAACAAAGAGGGACAAGCACGGGGAAGACAATGGGGCCAATCTCCTCCCCCAAGGTTGATGGAGAGGGCGGGCGCCCAGCTCCATCATGTTCGAGAATCTCAAACAGGTCTCGCTTCCATGTGCGTGCGCCCACCCGGCAATGAGGTTTGACTGAGATGGCTGGCATGTAATTTATCCAAAGCTGAGTTCCTTCAGAGACAAGGCTGGGCAACTGTTTGTCCAGAGTGGATATCCTGCCAGACAGACCTCGATGGAGCCAGCGACGTACATGGCATGAACGAACCGCCCTCACCAGTTCGCTCCTACGTACCTCCCTACGACAGCTAGCGACATGCGTCAGCCCGCCGTTGCAAGAGGCACCAAGAGGGAGCCGAGAGAGGACGCGGAGGGCCGGAGGGGGTGGATATATCGCACATGCTGCGGGTTGACCTTCCACGCCAACCCCCCTTGGACTCCTGAGAGAGCGTGAAAGGGCCCTCTCACCCTTGCTTGCCTGCCCGCCTCTTCCCCCCGAAGGGAATTCTCCGTTTTTAGTGGGCTCGGGAAAGCTACTGACGCATGTGCAGCTCTAGCAGGAAAGGACGTTTCCAGGTTCGGTAGCGTTGAACATTGTGCCTTCTTGTAGCTGTCAGGTGTCCCTCCTGTGTCTTACCTATCTGGAGCCAACCTGAACTGAGCCTGAGGGAGATGAGATGAGATGAGATGAGGCGGACATGGGCAGCGAGGTCTGGAGACGTCACATGCGACGCGACAACAACCCTCATTACCCCGAAGGAGGGGCCATTAATTATAGTACGGTTGGTAGCGAGAAAGAGGGTTCTGTCCGCCCGTCGATGCTCCTCTGGCAGGGAAATCTCCGGGGCCGATCCGAGAAGTATTAATCGAATACGGATTGCTCAGTTTAAAAAAGCTTTGGCCCGCAGTGGGATGAACACGAGAGGAGAGTGGCTTGCGCTCCAGCTAGTCGCAGATAGTGACATTCGCTATGATGCCACAATTAAACTACCGGCTCAGCAGGAGTGCTTCTTCGATGCGCTATGAGCCCGCCTGAGACGTGCTTCAGACGAAGGGACATTGGTGATTCTTGTGTAACGGGGACATGGCCTTGGGGGATTGCGCTGCGTTGCGCTTGACGATACCACATCATCTGGCCCAGCCCACAGCAGGTACCTTGGAGATACCTGGCCGCTGTAGGGGTACCGCCGGCCGAGCGTAGGTACCTGGGGAGAAGCCCGAAGCCCTGTACCTTACAGGCCCCCAGGGATCAATCACAGGGGCTGGCGGGCGGTCTGGGCAAATTGGAGCAGACACGCCCGCGTGCTAGCCGCACTATAGACGACGGAATGCGGAAGGAGATGGACACAGATGGACGACTACTGAGCAGGAATTTGCAGGCCGGCACGGGGTGTATCTGGCCTGATCTCGTCGATGGAGGCTTTGGGTCATTCTGCATCTCCAGACAAGGGCTATGGCTACAACCCGCAGTGACACCCTCCGATCCCAGAGAGTGGTAGTATGGTGCCTCCGGCTGGACGCAAGGTAGTGGGCACGGCGTCTGCCGGGGTCTCTGCTGCTACCAAGACGATGGGTGTACTGTACCAATGGATACACACGCTCGCTAACGACATCCCTGCCATCAGCGGGCCAAGGACAAGGGCGGACGGCCGAACGACGTTGGAGTGAGCTAATGTATGTCGTAGCTGGGCCCATACGGTACGATATGATATGATATGATGTAGGTGTCGGAAGCACATGCTCATATCATATGGAGAAGTGCCGCCCAGAGATCGTGGATGGGGAGCCGGCCTCGCTAGACCGTGCGTCCCATCCCTACATAGTAAGATTGATTGTGTTTGCGACCGAGTACCTGAGACAAGGCCGAAGCCACGCAAGAACTATTCTGCACCCACCTGAGTGGTGATGAAAACGGCCGATCAACTGCGAAGCGAGACAGACGGTGGGCACGCAGCTGGTCACATTCTTATTAATGAATGCTGCTTGCTATACGCACCTCTCGTCCCATCAAACACAACATGCATACCATACCTTACATACAGGTCGGCGTCAGGGAACAGACCCGGCTGCCCTACCGCCATAGGGCATGAGCGGAGTCCCGGGATTGGCACATCAACCGTGCCGGCTGCATGAGGTGAGGATAGGCGTGAGCCGGTGAAAAAAAAAAAAAAAAAAGAAACAACCATGACAAAAAGCAAATGCCTGGGGAGGCATATGCAAGGTCCCGCTGTGCAGATGCTCCCATAGGGCGATACTTGCAATGTACATGAGGGTACGCTATAATTCCAAAATTATTAGTGTACCGTAGCCAAGGGCGTAGCCGGTAGGTTCAGTTAATATTAGGTAGCGTCGTCAAACCCTCGTGGCATGGATGAGGCTTGTGGAGTTGGAAGCAGGTCTAGATTTCCAGAACAACAACAGCCCGTCCTGACTGGTCCGATTCGGTTCTCCCTGGGCAGTTTTGCGCGTGCGGCTGGCTCTCGTATCGACAGTATCATGCGTTTCGCTGCCGGGGTTCGCACACCAAGAAAAATGATCTCGCTTCGATCCCGCAGCCAGTCTTGAGCACTCGCTGCTTGGTCCGGGCGCTGTCCCTTGGCCTACCTTGGGAACCGCGCAGTTCGTTCGGCTACGCACAGGGACGAGCACACATGCACGCGAACACTTGTGGCTGCCCGAAAGAAGTCCAAGGATGGCATGCCCTGTCGATCTCTTGCCTTGCTCAACCGACGGGGACTATGGTATCCGGATGTACATTTCACCCAGTCGGCGAATGTGTCAGGGCAAGGGGTTGGGAGTGGAGGGGTGGAGTTGCCATGTGCCAGCCGCGGCACGTACCAGGGAGAGAACTGAGCGTTCTACAGCTAGTCTCGGATGGAGTCATGGGCATGGATGCCGTACCATATCTGAGAGCTGTAATTACCTGTTGGGCAGGCATGGCGGTTAGGTCGTCTCACTTGTGTGCAAGAACCATCTTACAATTGTCATCCCCCCTCCACCCTCACTTTTCCCAAAAAGACTAGAGGTTGTCTGGGCTATACACTCTTCGCCTCTAGGAAAAGGCCGTGATGCTCTCAGCCCAACACTAGTGTTGGTTGAGGAGCAAATCGGCTGATTGCGGCGAAATGGGCTAGATAGTTGGGATGGAAAATTAGTACATGGCGGCTTGAATCGCCAACGGGACCATCGCAATTGGCTGCACTGCATCCTCAAAATGGCCGAAAACCCCACGAGGTGGACGAAGGTTGTACGAGTGCGAATGTGGGAGATGGAGCCTGCCACACGGAATCCTTGCAACAACATCCATTCTTTCTTCCCGGGACACCTGCATAGGCCTGATGTCAGCATCGTGTCAGAGTGTGCGAGTTGGACGGTTGGGTATGGAGTAGGAAGAGCCGTAAGGAGTAATGCCAGCTGAGCAATGGATTGCTTCTGTCTCTTTCTTTTGCCGGCAGCGGCATCGCTCGCTGAGACACGTAGCGGCCCCCAGATTCCACACGGCCAAGGCGCTGAGTAGAAGCATCTGCAATTGATCGGCCGTGATAGTTCTGTGATTCGGCTTGGCCTAGTTGGAAGCGCCATTTGCATGAACATGAGCCCATATATGGTCATATTTCCGAGTGGGAGGTCAACCCACGGAATGATCTCGCCAAGTGCCGAATCTCTCCGGCCTTGTTTCTTTCCAAGGAAGTCTCTATCGGCCCTGCATACTATCAAAGACGGGAAGGAGCTGCATCTGCTGTGGTTCACCAGCCTCTTGCGCTCCTGCGTGCATGCGGGCGGCTTATTTGGATTTAGCAGTATTAGCGAGGAATAGACCCTGAACAAGCTTCTGGCCCAGCAGATGAGAAGGGACCGTTGCAGCCTTGGTCTCCCACCTTCGTCCCTTGTCTGTGACACCGGCGGGTAATTACGAGTTTAGACCTCGGAACCGTGTGGGGTCGTGAGCGAGACCCGCAGAAACGTGCCGCTTCTATCGCTGGGGCCATTCGCTTTGGCGTTCATTGGAGACATGGGAGCCGGCAGGGGAGCTCGTGGTGGTGTGTGGCCAGGTCTTGCCTTTGTCTTGCCTCTCAGGGGGTTTTGCGCGAGCATGAAAGCGGTACCTGATACCGGCATAATTAGAAAATACCGACTTGGCTATCCGTATTCGTGGCCGGGCGTGGTGGACGAACTGGGAGCATGCATCTGCTGCGCAGCATGTGAATGCGTGTGAACGTGAGATCATAGTGGAACTCCTCTGGCATCCGGAGGGAAGGGTTGAGGAAGAAAATAAGAACACTAAGTGGAGGAACAACCTGAATTGGCACCCCATAGTAATAACTTAATGATGGATCCGAAATAACAGCATCCCAAGCATCAGCGAACATGGCCTCCTCGAGCGGCAAGGCCGACCAGGTCTCTGGGGGGGTAGGCAGTTGGTTCTGCAGGGAGGGAGTGTCTGTAATCCGTTACGAATTGCCCACTGCAGGCCGCTGCTTAGCCTCTTATCAGTGCTCCTCTGGTAGCTGAAGCATCTGGGCACTACGACGACAGAGGAGCAGTAGGTGGCATACCTTGCGACGGTAGGCTGGGTCACGGCCGGCAGAACCGCATGTGCGATGGGGGCTCTTCCAGCCCACGAGCCTGCTCGTTGACCCTATTAGCTGACGACGGCCTATAGCTGGGCGGTGCGACTATGGCAGCGTGGTGGTGCAGTGCAAGGAGCTTATTATTCTTAGTCGGCCTTCTACGCCGGTTAGGAGATTATTAGTGTGGAACCAGTCCTCGGTTCGGAAGATTTAGCCACGCATTGAGCAACGTTTGGTCGATGCTAGTTGGAAACAGAGTCATGGGTCGGTCCTGCATCATTGATTTTCCCTCTGATGTGCTTGTTGTGCGTGTTTTCTCTTCCCTGGCTTGCCACGTTGATGACGACGCCCGAGGTAGGTTTATTGCACGAGGCGGCGCCGCGACTCTGCTAGTCGAAGATAAATGGCCTGATACGGCCTATTGGGTAAGGCGGCGGGCTGCCATTGACGAGTTCGTTCGTTGCCACATATCATTTCTGCTTGCCAAAGAAGCAAGCAGCAGGCTCGGATGATTGGCTGATGTGTGGTGGATGGGAGGGCGGCGTCTGAGACTAGGCCAGGCGAGGGGACTCAGGAGGATCCTGCTGTGATTATCTCCCACATGGGATCCCGCATATCAGTCATATCATATCGGTTAGTGGTATTGCATGATTAATCAGGATCAGTTTTCGACTCATGCCACTTCAGCCATAGACGGTGAATCATAGTGCCAGAGGAAATCACGAGAGAAGCATGGGCGAGCACGGGAGGACTTTTTTTTCCACCAATTTTTCTCTTCACCCTTTCGTTTCGGGAGCCGTACGAGATTCGTATACTATCCGGGCAAATCTCAAACAAGGCTACGTACCTCTGCCCTACCTAGAGCTGCCTGTAGTGGTAATTTGGGCCCGGGCATTGGTCCACTCCAACCGTCATAGCACAGGATGGATTCCATTGCCATGATGAGATCCTTCAGTGGAGGGCCAGCCCGACCCCACCAGTTGCAAAACTGACTGATCAATGTGGCTGCCCTCGGTTTCGCTCTCACTAGTAGCAGTAGCTGGAGGCACCAACGGTCAATGCAAGGCGGCTGGTCAGTTCCAACGCTCACCAGCCAAAGTGAACGCCTCGCCAGCTGCAGCGAAATATGTGACCAGTCAAACTCCCACTGCCTCTGGGATACTCCAGCCTGGGCCAGAGGTGTTGTGGATGATCCTACGGAGCTACGGAGTGGTCGACAGAGCCTTGGGCCTTTCATTAAACTTCCGGGCTGGTTCCCCCGCACGCATCTACTATAGTAGTCTGGACAAGGGAAGACAATGTGTGGGAAGCCCACGGCCCCATCCCCAATAACGCTTGACGCCACGTCTAGGGAGGTGGTGACCTCCCAACACCACTTTTCATTTTACTGCTTTCTGGCACCAGTTACCTCAGGGCTGGGATCCTAGGGTGATCCGGTCATTGATCACCCGACAGTAGGCGGGAGACCATCGGGGCTAATACCAATGGCGACCGGCTTGTGAAGTCACGACCCTTTTACCTCGCCGACTAGCGCATGATGATGGCATATCTATCCAAATGTGAATCCTCAGCTGGCAAGGCGGGCTTACGCCACAACGTGCTCCGGAGTCGCTGTCGACACCGAGGCCCTCCGCCACCACCTCTGTTGTCATGCTTGCTTTTTTGCATGAGGTGACAGGTAGAAGACACCGGCCATCTATCACCGACCGCCGTCTAGAATTTCGGTGGCGCGGCACCGCCGTCAGTGTGAATGCGGGAGAGTGATACTGCGACTCCCTCCAGCCTGTTACGGGCAGGCCAAATCGGCAGATAGGGAGCTGGCAGGCAAGGCCTGGTAGGGCAATGCAGAGCAGGGAATAACACGTACCCAGACAAGGCAAGGCACATTGGCAGCCCCCAATATTTGATATTGCCAACACAGTAATGGGGGTGCGGGTGGCTCTGTTGTGCACAGCGGAAGGAGGGCGGAATGGGGAGGGACGCGTCTGGGCAGGCAGGTATCTGGGAGCCCCAGCCCGGGGGGCCCCAGCACCCATCTCAGCTCTGGCCTTTGCATGCGTGAACGATGATGTGACATGTCTGTCCCGGGTTATGGGGTACGACGATGTTTGGCTGTGGCTGGGGCAGCCCTCTGAGGGCGAGGAGCCCGGCGATCTCACAGCTGGCGAGCTAAACGGGACACCCTCACCGGCCTATTGGGCGCCGGGGCTGGTAGGAGGCAGGTGATTGCCTACCTGGGTAGCTGCTCAGCTACTGCACGGTGCTCTAACGGGTGCATCTGGCTGGGCTCGAAGCTGGCGGGCGGCCGGTAATCAGTGTTTAAGCAAGAACGGTCGAGCGTGTGGCAACCACACCACCAGGCTGGGAGGGTCCCCGCCTTCCTGGTTTGGGGTCCCAGCTCATCTGTTCCTTCTCAGAGAAGCAACCTGACCTCACCCCTCCGCCCCGCCCCTCGAGCCACGCACCCATTTTGCTCGTCGAAACTAACGGTTGCCAAGTGCCATCAACAAGCCACCACCACCACTACCACCACCTCCACCAGCCCTCAGACCAAGCCAGTCCGCTTGTGCCACCGCCTGCGTGATGGCATCGCATCATCTCACACCCACAGCCTCCCATGTTGGCTCTGTCTGCGCTTGCAAGGACGGGGCATAGCTTGTTTGCTTGCTTTGACTTGGTCCAGCTGGACCCTCGAACCCTCCGAGGCAAGCTCCGACTGTGGCGAGATCTGGCCTGCCCTTAGCCCTCCTCGGTACTGGACGGACTAATTAGCCCAGATCTAGGTACTTGCAAACCCTCCTTCCTCCTTGCCTCTGGCCACTCTACTACTTGGATGGACGCCTGATGGATTGAGTGGTTTACTCCCCACCTCGGACCATGGCGTGCCCCCGGAGGCATCGAGATACCTCCAAGGCGGGACGCAACACTCAGATCGCCTGGCGGTTTCTTTCCCTCTAGACCACAGCCCATCGGCCGCCTGGCATCAATTCTCAGACTAGTCTCTGCCCAATCCCCCTAGGCCAACGGCTCCGGGCGAGCCGCCTGCGTATCCGCACGTAACCTCAAAGCCTCGTGTCTCATTGTGCCAGTATGTACTTTTGTCGCAAGCCGAGCACTGTGTCTCTTCTATAGTAAGACCAAGGCGCCAGCAGACTGAGCACGTCCTCGGATCAGCCCTCGCCATGAGGATTTGAGACATGATGTGATGCCATGTGAGATAGAGACCCGGTGGCTAGGGCACGGTGCTTTGCTGGGAGGGTCCGGGAGTGAAGGGAAGGAAACGAGGACGAGGGCGAGGAAGAGTTGAGAGGAGGAGAGAGGACGCCTCTTCTGAGTCTCATATCGTGGGCCAGAGGGCGGCCATCCCGTCCTCTGTGTGCTAGAGACGGGCAGATAGCTTTCACAGGATGGGCAATTGACATGTTGTGGCATGTATCCCATCACTGACTAACCGACTAACTCTCCAATGGCGAGCCCTAGTCCAACCCGTCATTGATTGTTGGTGGTGGTGGTGGTGCTGGGTTGTTTAGGACCCTTGCCCAACGCTAAATTCGCATCTCAGCTGGCTTGGCTTGAGCTTGGACTGACTACGAACGCCGGTACGCGAGGACTACCTAATAGTAATAATAAAGATGTGGAACTGGCAGAGGAAGCACCACGGTCAAAGGCAGCATTGCATCCAGGTACCAACCTCTGATCCAGATGCCTCATGGCCAGCTAATAATATGAAGACCTCAGCACTGGGAGAAAGTCACAATGGGTCCTCGCCAGGGGTCCTTGAACAGGTCTCCAACCAACCCATGTCTGGCCTGGTCTCTGGGCTGCTCTGTCCTTCTGCACCCTCCAGGCTACTTGCCATTTACTTGGTAGTTATCAACACGCCCCTTTCCCGGTCCTTCCCCCACCCCCAGAGTGTACCAAGTCCCAGAGTCATAGTCCAGTCCAGGGCAACAGCTGCACAAAACCTGACCTCAAGCCGCCTACAGCCAGCTTCTTTCGTTCGTTTCTCTTTTTTGCGCTACTCGGCTTCCTTGCCGCAATACCTGATAGTGCTCACTTGTGCCTTGTGAGCCAGCCGTTGTCGCCGGCCTTCCATCATTCCGCTGCAAGCTGCTTGTGCTCTACGACACTGCAGCTGGCCGACTGCACCATCTTGACGACCGCCTGCACCGCCGCCGCATACTGTATCACGAACGGCTTCAACATCCTCCTGCTGCAAGTATCACAGCGCAGCATCTTGTCTCACTCCATTGACCTGCGCTTTGCCCGTCCTGCGCCCTGCCTTCAATTTCCTCCCCTCCGCGGCTTTATCCCCAGCTTTATCCATGAAACTTGGGCCTTTACCATCCTGTTTTTACATGTCCGATTTTGGCCGCCATCCAAGCGTGAACTTGTCGCCCCTCGTCACCTTCTAGCCACCACAAGCTTTTAACAGTCGCATCCACAGCCGGATTTAATTTTTTCACTCCTCGTCTTCCACCCTGGCCTCGGGAGGTCTCTCAAGTGAAGAATAAAACAAAGTTTCTGGGACAAGCAAGCGTTAGGATTGGATGGTACCAAGGGGAAAATAAGATTCCAGAAAGAAAATAAGGAAGTATTCGGAGGAGATCTCTGGCGCGATCAACTCCCACCACTTCGTAAGTTGCCTACTTACCTCTGGTGAAGGTCTAGACTGGCCACTCCGGCCCATGACCAAGAAATTCCCATCAGTGGTGTTGTCCTGGGCCGAGCTGCTCCGGTCTACGACCTATCACCAAGATTCCATCGTCATGCATTCGCTGCTTGCACACTTGATCCAAACTCCCCTTGGCTGAGCTTGCTACTGACTGCTACGGTAGGTCTTCTTGGCCTCTGTTCCGGCCCTCCACATAGAGACAACCTCTTCTCGTCTCCATGCCACTTGTAGGCCGTACTTACGACTCGGACTTCCCTGTTGACAAGCCGAATAATCGCATCCCTGATCTCGCACGGGTCGCCCTCGATTCAAGTTGGGCCACCGAACGGTCAGAGACAGGAAGGTCTGCTTCCCGGCCTTCTCCGTATCCATCTCCGCCCATGTCAGGTTCCCCTCACACTCTGCACAAGGCGACTTCGGAAGCGAGCGACCTCGCCCTCATACCAAGCAACTACTCATCAGCAGTTCCTCAAGATGCATACGGGGGGTACTCGACCCAATCATCTCCGACAGACTCACGATCCTCGCAAGGTTACCCCGGTGTTCCGGATCTTTATTCTCGATCCTACCCCTCTGACACCTTAGAAAGAATGAATTACGGCTACCAGCACCCTAGCGATCGCTCGAATCGACCACCTTCCTACCATCCTCAGGGCCAGAGTCTGCCAAGCATTTCGCAAGGGGCTCCTCAGACTCTCCCGTACCCCCAACCTAGCCCAAGCCCTCAACTCATCGGCAGCCGTCCCTCGACTGTTGAAAGCCAGCCTGGAGCCTCCCCAAAGTCGCAGAGGAAAGCAAAGGGACATGTCGCTTCTGCATGTGTCCCTTGCAAGAAGGCTCATCTTAGGTTAGTAGTTACACCCCCAGCTGTGCCCGCAACTTGCTAACACACCCTCTGTTCTTCAGATGCGATTGTATGTATATTTTGATACCCTCTCCCTTCCCTCTCAAGACCAAGAAGCATGTCCCTTTCTGTTCAGACCGTCGGGATTGGAAACCTAGAGAATGTTCCTGGGCGAAACCCAGGGTCATACCTCGGATTCCACCTGACCCGCCCGGTGTTTTGCGCGGAAAGTTGCCCCGGACACCTCCAGCATGGCTGATGCTGCAGGTTTCCGTTGGCCATTGGTTTGGTCCATGTCACGCCAGAGACAAGGGGCAATTCGAGTGCAACACGAGCGCCACAAGATCCGTCTGCCCCAAATCGCCTAAATTGGCCGTGGCGGGATCTGGTGTGCATATTGCTCAATGGGTCCCAGCGGGTTGGACCAGTGTAACGCTGGACAACGAAAGTCTCTCGCTCGCAAAGATTTCCTTGTCGATACCGATGGCAGACCTCTTAGTCTAACGGTACCCTGGCAAAAGCCGGAGAGGAGTTGGCAGATGCATGGAGTGCCCGAAGCTGATGGACTCCTTGTTCTCTGTGTAGCGACTTCTCTGGATTGGCGTGACAGGGCAAGTGCCCAAGAACCAGAAGCTGCTGGGTCTGTTTTCTTTTTAACTTGCAGAGGGACTGTGCATAGTTTGACTCAATCCTCCGATTTGCTAACGCTGTGTAGCTCAACGCCCATGCTCACGATGTATAAGTAACGGCAAAGAAGATTCCTGCCACGACGTCGTACATAAAAAGAGAGGACGTCCCCGATTACGAGACGACCGGGAAGCCCGATATGACCTTTCAAGACCCCCACCTCCACATGACAATACCTTCCGGAGATCTCTCAACATCTACCCCACCTCTAACGCTAGTGGCTCTGGGTATGACAGCCTCATGCAACACCAGCCTGGTAGGGAGCTGCATCCTCATCCTAGCGAGCATCAAGGTCTTCACCATACGGATAGAGGCTACTACCCCGAGGAGGATGTATACGGGAGACCAATCATGAACTCGAGGCCACAGGAGCCTGTCGCCTATCTGACATTGGACCTTGAGTTTTCCCGAGTGTCAGATGCTTTCAATGATGCTATTGGGGGTCTCGGACCCCGTCGAACGTTGGCAGAAACCGTTGCTCTCAGCGAAAGAGAAAAGATCAAGAGACTGCAGAACGAACTATCCACCGAGCAGAAGCGGATAGCGCCCAATTATTTACCTCCTATCTTAGGTAGAGGCGAGCAAGTGCTTTCGGGCATGGGGTTTACGCTTGAAGATTTCGGTAGATTTCCCCTAAGGTATCCGGAATACTTGACCTTCGTTGCTGTTGATGGCCAAACTCGGGTATTTCCAGTACAAATTGGCCTTGCAAAAGAAGGGTCGTTCTTCTTCGTCGTGGCTCTTCTTGGGATGGGCAATCGACTGCAACAACCGGTACCGGCACCTCACCTTGATCGCAACGCACCAATGGCCTACTCACCACACGGAGGGCCATCCTATTCTGCCTACCCACAACAGCACCGACAAACCCCCGTGGGGCACAGCCGTCCTCCTCAGCATTCTCCGCCACTCCGACAACTCCCAGCTGCCCCTCAGTCGCTTCCACTCCACAATCGTGGTATGAGCCACCCTGGCGGGTCTTCCTATTCTCACTTTTCAAATAGACACGAATATCAAGAAGGCCCCCAGCATCACACACCTCGAAGCCAACGTCCTCCCGCCCCGCAATCTCACACCCCGGCGTATCAGTTGCCTCCTATTCGATCGCCGATGGAGAGGCAAGGCCCCCCTCGAGATCAAGACTGGTACCAACGAGAGGAGAGGACCAACCGTGTGGATATCGGTGGCCTCATCGAGAAGCCTGAAGGACCGGGCCGGATGCACTAGCAGGGCAGCCAGCCGCCTTCGACGCTTCAAATATAATCATGCCGTAATACTAGGTGTTCGCTCTCTTTTCTCGTTCCGAAGAAAGGAAAGGAACCCTTCCGATTTAGCGATCTTGGCTCATGGTCCAAGGATGTTTTGATTTCAACATATAACAATGGAGCGAGCTTGTCTTTTTTTGCTTTCTTTATTTTGAAGATACCACCACCTGTAATACTATACATATTCCACATCTTCCCATCCACTTTTGTCAGGGCCTGGACTTTTCTTGGTAGACTGAGTTCAAATCAGAGGGCACAAATCTTTTTCCATTGTGGGTCACACTCACAATATGGTGTTCACGGGGCTGCACTTTGCATCAGCGACAGTCACAGGCGTTTTCTTGCATATGCATCGTAAGAGCAGAGCGGGTTTCTCGCGGGGAAGGGGCGCAATTGCCTACCGGTTAGAGGATATGTCGAGATGGATAACGAGCGAGGGCCAAGGTTTCCTATTGGGGCGACATTTGCTCCCTGGGCATGGTGAGGATGGATGATAGAAAAAGGACAGTAACGTGCGAGACACTACTCTACTGAAAAATATTGATAGTCAATAATGGCTGATATTCATATTGGTCTTGAAATTCTAGCGTGTTTCTCGACTGAAAAGAATTGGTGATGGAATGACGAAATGCTGTGCTTGGGGTCCCGAACCGCTTCCCTTCTCCGGTGTACCCTGGTCCTAGTTTAGCCAATTAACTCGTCTCTGCAGATGCGATGCGATGCATGAGGCGATGAAACACGAACCATGCATCTGGCATTGTTACACGGCCCAGGTTATCCGGGCCCCTCCGCCTGCCGCTCATTGGCCCGGTTGTTTCGAAATAGGGAATTGATGGAAATCTCGCGATCGTGCCGACGCATAAAACAGCAGGTGGTGATACAAGAATGGACCAACTGGGAAAGGAGCAGCCAAATATTTCCGAGAGTAACTGTGATGTGGAAACAAGGTCGGGCTTAAAACAGGATGTGGGAATTAGGGAAGAGAACTCCATTGATTGAACTTATTCCGACAAGTAAACCAAACCCACGTAAATGTAGGAGTGGGTGTAAGTTGAATTCCTGTTGTAGCGCGACAATTAAGAAAAAACAACAAGCTTGAACTTTTTTTTATCCCCTTGCCCTTGCCCATCTATAATGGGCAAAGAACTATTGGCAGGCGTCAGTGATACGATATGAGAGTCCATGCGTCAATCCCTTGCCTGCTATCTGATCCGGCGAAAATAAATGTTTAGTCCGATTAGGTTCCCCCCTCTCCCCCTTGATATAATCAATCCTCCCCCGAAGAGAATGATGATCTCCCATTGCCCAGCCGGCTTCGTGCCTCACTCGCCCCTTATCCCCGCCAAGGAAAGCACCATCGCTTTCACTAAGATCTTTTTTTTTTTTTTTTTTCTTTCGATATGAGAGGTGTTTGTGACTTTTTTTTTTTTTTTTTTTTTTAATATCATGCTTTGAAGTGGTCGGCATCAGAAAATTCAGGACGTCTTGCGGGCTTTAGCGTCCTTGGCCGAGGAGCCCTCCACATCCTTGAGGCTGTTTCTGCGGGTGGTGATGGTGACAGTGGCCTTGGTGGGGGAGGACTGGTCTGTGTCGTCCCTCCTGAGGCGCTTGTTGCTGTTTTGGCTGTCACCGTCGGCGTGGCCGTTGGTGTTGCCGTTGGGGGGCTGCCTTGCGAGGTCCTCGAGGGCGTGCTTGAGGTTGACCTTGTCCTGGTTGATGTTGTGATAGGGGGCGTCCTGGCCGGGGAGGCCGTGGAGAGGAACAGCGGGTCGCCGTTGGCTATGAATGATGGTGCGAGGTGATCGTCGTCCTGGCGGGTTGGGGGGTAGGGCTGGAGGGGCGAGATTGTAGGGCGGTGTTTGAGTTGCGGCGGGAGAGTGGCTTGTGGCCGATGAGCTCCTGGCTGTAGGTTGAGTATGTCGTCGAGCTTCTGTGGGGGGTTGGTTAGAAGGGGTCCGAGAACATCGGGGGGTTGTATTGGTTCAAAGTAGGATATGGACGGTTCTGTTGTTGGGCTTTGGGGGAGAGACGGGAGGTGTATGGGATCAAACAGAGGAGGAGAGGGAGGGCTTAGCTTACGGTTGGACACATCGGGAACTGGTATCGCTGACTGAGTGACCAGGGCGGTTCTCGCTGACGAGAATGGACATTTTGTCTTGTTTAGGGCTTGTTTTGAGGAGCCCAGTAGATCTGTGGGTATGTATGCAGGACAGATGTATGGAGGAGTGTGTGTTTATAGAAAGATGGAGAGAACTTTGGCGGTAAGAGGTCACTCTGCTGCAGTGAGCATGCGAGTGGCAGTTATAAGCCGGGCCTGTCAGAGAGAGAGAACCTCGGGCCTGTAACGAGGAGGCGAGCAGTCTAACCGATTGGACTGGAGAACTGGAAACAGGGTGACAATGCAGTCCGTGAGGCGGACTTGATCTTAAAGCGAGGAGTCAGGAGGTGCACTTTTTTCAGGAGGCGAGCTTGTTGGTGATGCTGTGGCGGAGGGCAGGCGGACATATGACAGGTATTTATCTAGTAAACAATCACGAACTGAGCTTCGGGACCAACCCTATACAATGTGTCCTAGGCGCCCGGGAGAGCAAAGACATGAAACCCGGGCCAAAGAAACGTGCATTCGGTTCTGATCTGATCCAGGGGCTGTGCCTGGTCCTGGTATAAGGGGTGGTGTGGACTGGTACCGACAAAGGGAATCAGCGACAAAAAGGGAAAGTTTTCGGGTGCTGGGGGCCAGGTAGCATACGGTAGTGTACCTGGTTCTGCTTGATATGCAGGGCTTTCGGGATGGCATGGATTCCTTTTTAGCAACCATCGATCCGTCAGCATGGTCGAGGTACGGCCAGATACCTGCTTGGAGTTCACGCGGCAAGTTCTCTCGCCGCGGAATCGAGCCAGAACGCAAACATAGGCGCAGGAAGAGATAGCACTAGCGCAATTGTGTACAGAGTTGGCGATTTATTGGCTGCCAGGCCTCGCGGGCTGGGGAGAGAACACAACCGGCCAGGGGGTGGACATGCCCATCGGCATCAACCATCCATTCACTCACTTTGTTGGGTCCATCACCGTGCACGATCGCCTCTGTTGTGGCCCGGGCGGCCGCCAGGATACGCTCTCCAGCCAGCTTCATGCTGGACGCATGAAATAGAGAAGTGACAGGAGGAGCCGGGGCTTGCCGCAGGTCAGGAAATGGCGTCGGTGGCATCATCAGCGGCATCATCATCATCAGCATCATCAATCATCATCATGTGCTAGTGCTGGAGGACGGCTGAGGAGCGGCCCCCAAGAGCGCTGGACTAGCGCCAACGACAGGGCTATCGGTGCCGCAACGGTTCTTGATCGGTGGCGGCTTCCCCCAGATCCCCCCAAAGTTTAGGGCCTGCTCCCGCTAACGCCCCGAAAGCTGCCCTTAACAGTGGCTCACCTTGCCCCATCTTTCTTCTTTCTTTTGCTTGCTTCCTTGCCACTGTTCTCTCCATCCCCGTGTTGATTCCCTCTATCCAAGGAACTCTGGCCCGTTGAGACGGAGAGTCAGCCTTCTGAGGCTAAGTCAGCTTGGGTGGCTCGCCGGGTGTGGCTGTGGGATTTACCTTCAACTACCTATGTGCCGCCGATGTCGAGGCTATCATCAGCCCTAGCCGACACAACAGCACCAAGCCACAGCACTGCGTCGAGTCACGACCGGGGTATCGGGGGTCGAGGGTGACGGTCAAGGAATTGGGGTTGTTGGTTTAGGGTGAGAAAAAGAAAGTTCAGATCCGGATCCAGGTCCTGTCCCATCAGGCCTCAGCGCATTGGCGACAACCGCAATCGTGCCCTCCTTTTCAAGGACCCAACCAAGGCTGAGAGACGAGAGACCCATAATCAAGAAACTGGGTGGAATAGGGACACGTCCTATTTGTCACAATTCCTCGTAGTGCTGGTACAGAGCAGCCCCAGCGATTCAGCCTCGAGGGGCACCCAACAACTGCTGCTGCTCTCCCCCCTTATGTTCGCTCAGCTTCTCTAACGTCCAGAGGTACTTCTCTCTGCCCATGATATGACATATGTCGATCACGCGTTTAATTGACCATCAGCATGGTTGATGAAAGGGGCTCGCTCCCGGAGCTGACTGCAGCCCATGGCCCGGGTCAAAAAATGACCAGTCTCCAACACAATGGATCCATGATATCGACTACGACGGGCTACACGTAGTTCCCGGGGGCTAATCGTTGCCCTGTTTACACTAGCCGGCAGCGGTTTACCCACCTCGGTAGCATTGAGCTCCGACTTGCAACTACCAACGAGCTGACTTGGACCAAACAGATTGGCGGGACGTGTAATTCACCCTAACACGGGAGGGAGCAAAGGAACGCTGGATAGCAAGAGCTTTGGGATGCCCATCTCCCATCCATCCAATTGCCAGGGGCAGCAAGCTTTGCTTGGGCCAACTAGCGGTCCCTTCGCTGTGCTGCGTGTCTTCCTGGTACCTCGATTAGGGCCCCAGCTGCCATCGTCACACTCCCCCTGCAGTCCCTAAAAAAATGGTGAACCTAGCCAGCTGAGAGGAGCTGAAAGCAAGGCTGCTGATCTTCTCCCTCGCTTGACACAACCTCGATGGATGCCAAGCATCGTCATGGTCCAGGACTGCACCGCGAGCATGCACGCACATTACGCGGGATCAGGACGCACGGTTACGCTACCCCGTCCTCATTTCCAGAGTCCTGGATAGCATGGCGCAAGGACTGCAGGACTTGGCCGGCCTGTGCCGCAGAATGGAACCCCACCAACCTCTATCTACGACGAGGCGAGGCGGGGCTGCTGTTGGCTGTAGAAGCAAGGATGCTTGATCAATCGCCGCGGCCACAGTCGAGATCGAATCATGAGTCAATGGTTGTTATTCGGAAAGCCAATTGATCCGATTATAGCCTTCACTCGGGTTGCACAACGTCCATTCTCACAAGCTCTATCGAGCCCGATTCACTATTCCTCCTGGATCCTCAATGTGCGCTGTAACACAATCAACGGCCCCATGTTCTTAGGCTAGGTAGGATGCTGTGGCAGCGGTCACAATTGGTCGCCCTTGTTACTGGCATCGGATGTCTGAAGTTGGTCTTCGTTACCGGGCCTGGTCGCCAACTTATACGGGTCAAATCTGCCTCCTTTCTGTCGTTCCCCTCTTCCTGTCAAAGGGGCAGTGCGAGCACCTATAAGTCCGACGGGGTGCTCAACGGACGTGACCCCCGCGAAGAGGGCTCGTAAACCCGAAGTCTATTTCCCCGGTTGATAGGGCTTTGGGTGGGGGATTTATGCTATCTCTCCAAGGTGCTTCTCCAGCTTCAGTCACCCAGCCTTTTGGTTCACCAATCTTGGTGAGGGGAAGATAAGGAGGAGTTACCTCATGGCGGGTCTGGGATCCGCAAACGCTGGTGACGATGCTTGGTCACTGTTGCACCCAGCCCGAGTCCGCCAACTTTTTCAGCCAGTAGCGAAGCTGGCCATTACCAAAGGCCCGGGTGGTGACTCTCCCCTTGGCAACATCACTGTATGCGGCGCGCGGTTATGTTATCTGTGTGCCCAGACGGCGGGTCTTGCCCATCGGCGAAGTTCGCTCACCGACAACGTGCACTTCCGAGAAAGATGGGGATAAAGCTCTGCATTGTCATCACAGCCATGCCAGTTCCCCGATCATACATGATCTCTGGTGGATACTAATCAGTATTACCGTCGGGTCGAACTTCGACTTTGGGCAATAGCCTCGGATAGATAGTGCTTCTTGATATGTCCGTCAAGATAAGTGCACATCGTGAATCGAGGAGGGAGCAATTATCTTCGGCCCGGTGTCCTGGAACTACATTCTTATCTTCGTAATTCTTTCATGGAAGTGAGCCTGCCCTCTTTGATTAGGGAATGGGAACGCGTAATGGAAATGCCCTTCTTATGATAGAGAGATCCTATTATCTCAAGGCCGGGGGCTCTTCCCCGAGATATGGGGATTCCAGAAACTAAGAACCTTGTTGATCATGAACTCGCCGTATGTCGACCCATTATCAAAAGATATAAAGATGATGGGAACATCTCCGTTCTGGGGAGTGGGACAACAGCATGGCATTCGAAGCACATTCCAACAACTTCAATCTCAAACCTTCTTAATTCGCAGGAAACATGAATTTCTGGGCTAGCTACCTCACATCAGCTCTTCTTGCCCCTCTCGTTGTAGCTGTACCAAAGGCTCCCTGGGTCTTGGATCGAGCTCGTGGCCATGGCCGAAGAGCTCTTGGGGCAAGTATAGAGAAACGGGCGCACTTTCCCCGAGAAGCTTGTGATGTTAAGAGTGCTCTCGACATCGAAGCTCCCAAGGAGAACCTCTGGGCCGAACTCTCCGAGCCAGAAGCTGTTAGTATTGTGGAATGGCTTTTCGCGCAGCCAGATCTCAACCTCACAACTGCTGAAGATGCCGGAAGCTGGGATAATACTCTGTCAGTTATTTTATTTCCAAACAAGAAAGCAGCGAAAAACCTAACTAACCTTTCGTAAGACTCTTGGTTGAATTGATGCACCCGAATAAAACGGATGCTTTGGCCTATTTAGACGGAACTGCTGGAGCCCCTACACGCTACGTCCATGCTGTGATCAGCCACCAAGCCAGCGAGGATCCCTATTACCAGGATATTCTCGTTGGTCCTCTACCAATTGTCAACGGAACCACACACTGGGAACCATTGGAGTACCCATTTACCCGGAAGTCACAAGGCCGCGTTCGGAACCTTGACGCTGATGCCGACACGCTCTTTGATAAATGGGTCCACAACGTCAGTGCTACAATCTCCGACATCACTCTTGATATGTGGAATGCTACTGCTCTTGGTCTGGATAATGATACCTTGTCCATATGGGGTATTGATCCTGTCTACCAGGATGACGATCGTATTCTACGCTGGGACGCTTTCTGGAGCATTCCAAGGGGTATCTTCGATACTGGCTCCATAATGCCTATGGGCTTGTACTTCATGTCGGACGTGACGGGTCGAGATGCCTCGAAGTGGTCCGTTGAAGGTTGGTACCACAACGGTGTGTTCTACGAGACCACAGAGGAGTTCCGAGCTGCGTACTGGAACGGGGATGTTGAGAAACTTGGGGGTAATTGGGATGGAGCTTGGTCCAGCACGGATCAACAAGGCACCATCCCTCCTCTTGATACCATGTCGCCTCCTGTTGCCGTTGCTCCTCAGGGATCAAGATACTCTGTTGATGACCAGAGGAGATACGTGGAATGGATGGGTTGGTCTTTTTATATTGGTTTCAATCGTGACACCGGCATGAGCCTACATGATATCCGATACAAGGGACAGAGAATCTTGTATGAACTTGGTCTTCAGGAGGCCCTCGCCCATTACGCCGGCAGTGATCCGATCCAAAGCCACGTGGGGTATTTGGACTCTTACTATGGGTTTGGTCCCTTTGCGTTCGAACTTCTGAAAGGTTATGACTGCCCGGCTTATGCGACCTATCTCAACTCGAGTTTTTACGTTACCGAAACATCACGCACTCATCTCAACAGCATTTGCTTGTTCGAGGTGAACAACGACTATCCCATAGCTCGCCATAGTTCCACACATTATGTGACTGCAACCAAGAACGTCAATTTCGTGGTCCGTTCAATTTCCACGATTGGGAACTACGACTATATGTTCAGCTACAGCTTCTTTATGGATGGTTCAATTGCTGTCGAAGTCCGGGCTTCAGGATATATCCAAGCCGCCTTCTATGCCAAGAATGAGGATTACGGGTTTCACATTCACGATCAACTCTCTGGCTCTATGCATGATCACGTTCTCAATTTCAAAGCCGATTTTGACATTCTTGGAACCAATAATACCGTTGAGATCATGAGCCAAGTACCTCACACAACTACATATCCTTGGTCGAAGGGGAAGATGTTCAACACCATGAAACTCAACCGCTCATTCATTCTAAATGAAGATGAGAGTCGATTTAACTGGAGTGCCAACAGTCAGTCACAGGTTCTGGTGGTCAATAGGGACGAGAAGAATAAATTTGGCGAAAATCGCGGATATCGAATCCTTCCCTATACCGGCGCTGCCCACCTGACTGTCCAAAATTCCAGCGTCCTTCAAAACAGCGCCAACTGGGCCAATCACGACATCATGGTGTCTCAGCGGAAGGATACAGAACCCCGAAGCGTGCACAAATACAACAACCAGGATACTAAGAACCCTCCTGTTGACTTCAACAAATTCTTCGATGGCGAAAATTTGAATCAGACTGACTTGGTCGTCTGGCTTAATCTTGGGATGCATCATGTGCCCCATACGGTAGGTTTACTCTTACACTGACTGGAAATATCCTCCGGGTGGTGGTGAATTTTCGCCACTGGGAATGTTCAATACTGATTGGCTTACGTCTAGGGCGACCTTCCCACCACTGTCTTCACGACGGCTCATTCCGGTGTGCAGTTCATGCCCTCCAACTATTTCCAGGTTTCACCCAATGTGGAAACTGTGAACATGGTGCGAATCAATTATTCCGATGGCAAGACTACTGATGTGGTTACTTTTGGTTCTTTCGATGACACGTGTGAGCTCTCTTATGAGCCAACATTCCCTGACTTCTGGGAGTACAAGGGGGATGTGGTTGTGAGAAAGTTCCCGTACAATCCCAACGACCCTTACTTTGAGGCTACTGGTATTTGAAATCTTGCTGCGGGAGACTATCAGCAGAAATAGGGGCAATCGGGTGTAGAACTGAGATTAGGGATTCTATCCATGGTTGTCCTCTATGGTTTGATTTTTATTATACATGAGTTTATCTAGCACAATTCCGGACAACACTCTTTCTGAAATTGAAATTCGCGAGGATCTCTATGCTGAACCAGGGAGGTATATGACAAGTAGACCCATATTATAGCTAAAATTCAACAATAGCCAGCTAGCAGTAATTTAAGCGATGAAAGATGGAGAGAATGGAAAGACAGCAGAATTCGGAAGAGCCCTGAGGATGGCGAATGGTAAGAAGATGCAAAGTTCAGAGGTAGGATTGTCATCACCCAACACCCATTCGTAAAATCGAGGAGGCGAGTGACTCATCTCCTCTCCGTCTTCCGTAAGAAAGATGAAAAGATCTTGTTCATTTATAATCGTTCGCACTACTACCTGAGGAATTGGTTGGGTGCCGTCCCAAACCAATGTACTTCAAGTCACGTGCTCTCGTGAGATCTTCGTACAGCTAGGAAAGAGTGCGGGACCGACTCCACCGCCATCAACTCACGACTGCACCTTGTACAACCTTTCCTTTCGCCTTATTCTTATATGTCCTTCCAATTTTCGTAATATTTCTGTACATATTTGGGCGGTTGTATTTTATCGCAATGGGGGACGCAATGCAAGTGGATGGCCCCTCCACAGCTGGAGTGAAGCGCAAGGCCGACGACGACCCAGATGGCCCACGCCCAGCTCGCAGAATTCGGGTGAGCATCCAAAGGACGAGCTATAGCGAGCCCATATAGTCGTGAAATACAGTCAACTAATGATTTTTTTGTCGAAATTCTAGGCGCTGGATCCAGATGTGGTCAACAAAATAGCAGCCGGCGAAATTATTGTCGCACCAGTTCACGCTCTGAAAGAGCTCATTGAAAATGCTGTAGACGCAGGCTCGACATCTCTTGAGATTCTTGTCAAGGATGGCGGACTGAAGCTGTTGCAGATAACTGACAATGGTAGTGGTATCCAGGTTGGTCGTTCTTCGGATTGTCCCGGCTGTCATATATACAGGAGCTAACCAAGCACTCAAGAAAGAAGACTTGGCGATCCTGTGCGAGCGCCATACCACTTCAAAGATATCCTCTTTCGATGATCTTGCGTCTATTGGCACATATGGCTTTCGCGGCGAGGCATTGGCAAGCATCAGCCACATTGCCCATCTGACGGTGACTACTAAAACTAAGGATTCCAGTCTCGCTTGGAGGGCCTACTACATTGATGGGAAGCTGGCTCCTCCCAAGCCAGGCCAGTCTGCTGAGCCGAAGGGTGTCGCAGGTCGCCCCGGGACTCAGATTACAGTCGAGGACCTATTTTACAGCATCCCCACTCGCCGGAGGGCTTTCCGGTCTACGGCAGACGAGTTCAACAAAATCATTGAGATGGTTGGAAGATATGCGATTCACTGCGACGGTGTTGGCTTTACCTGCAAGAAAGCTGGCGAGTCGTCCAACAGCCTTTCAATCCAAGCCCAAGCCACTGTCAATGACCGTATCCGCCAGATTTACGGGAGCGCCGTCGCAAACGAGCTCATTAGTTTTGATGTCTCAGATTCGAGATGGGGATTCAGGGCTGACGGATTCGCATCAAACGCCAATTACAATATCAAGAAGACGACATTTCTTCTCTTCATCAATCATCGAAGTGTTGAATCTTCGGTCATAAAAAAAGCACTGGAGCAAACATACGCCAGCTTCTTGCCAAAAGGAGGGCACCCTTTCATCTATCTAAATCTAGCAATTGATCCGGCCAGGGTTGATGTCAACGTACATCCGACCAAGAGAGAGGTGCACTTCTTGAACGAAGACGAGGTCATCCAAGAAATATGCAAGCATATAGAAACCAAGCTGGCTGCGGTAGATACGAGCCGGACCTTTATGGCGCAGACTTTACTACCGGGAGCGCCAAAGCCAGTAACAGATCTGGACGCCGATGATGGCTCGGCGAAGCCCTCTGCAGCAATCGGCAAGCGACCCGTTAGAAATCCAAATTCCCTGATAAGAACGGATACGGCGGAGCGCAAGATCACCAGCATGTTCTCTCAAACCACTAGCGGCAGCTTCCAATCCAAAACAGCTAATCGTGAAGACGAACCATTGGCTGTGCCTGAAAATATCGAGTACGAGATGACTGATCGTTCGCACACGACATGTAAATTAAAAAGTGTCAAAGATCTACGAGCCGATGTACGGGAAGATATTCATACTGAACTCACGGAAATATTTGCGTCACATACATTCGTTGGAATTGTTGATGAGCGACGGCGCCTGGCGGCAATCCAGGGTGGTGTCAAGCTCTATTTGATTGATTATGGTCGAACATGCTACGAATATTTTTACCAACTAGGCTTAACTGATTTTGGGAATTTCGGTGCAATTCAGTTCAACCCGCCTCTCAACCTCCTCGAACTCTTGCGCATGGCTGCCGAGGCAGAGAAGGAAGCTTTGGGTGCTTCGGATGAGGAGTTTGATGTAACGGCCATCACTAAAAGGGTCTCTGAGCAGCTGATTGAACGCCGCGAGATGCTTCTGGAATATTTCTCCCTCGAGATCTCTCCCACAGGCGACTTAGTCTCTATCCCACTCCTTGTCAAAGGCTACACGCCACCATTAGCAAAGCTCCCACGCTTTCTCCTACATCTAGGCCCCAGCGTCGAGTGGAACGAAGAAGTTGGCTGTTTCCGAACCTTCTTAAGAGAATTGGCCACCTTTTATGTTCCCGAGCAGCTTCCTACCTTGCCAGGGGGCGAAGGCGGCCAGCGAGACGAGGATATACCACCCGAGACTCGCACCAGGAGACAACATGTACGGTGGGCGGTTGAGCATTTGTTTTTCCCAGCGTTTAAGGCGAGACTGGTCGCCACAAAGTCACTCATGGATGGGGGCGTTCTTGAAGTTGCGAATTTGAAAGGTTTGTATCGGGTTTTCGAAAGATGTTAATGATATATGTGGTTTTGTAAGAGAGAGAGATATGAGGTTGCACTGCTTTGCCAGATAATTGAGTGTTCTAGGTACAATGAAGCTTTTGCTTCGTCATTAAGTGACTAGGGGGAACTTCCTAGACCTTCAGCTAATATGATATCAACCAAGAGGGTCCCAACTTTGTCTCCGCCTTTTCTTGTGAAAAAAAAAAAGGTCAGATATGCCAAGTAGTGCGAATGATTCAGTGGTATTAGCCATCAAGGGCCTCGCCCAGGCTTTCCATATGAAACGCCCAACACTTATCGAAGTTAAGAGCTTGGAAAATGCATCATATTGTATCCTCATACTGTATCCACAGATTTCAGATGATAGAAGGTTTAGACTGAGGAATGTAGCTTGTCAATATTCTTCCAGGATCCATAGGCTTCATTTCTTGGTGTCTGTGACTCACTCCAAAAATACTGCCGTCTTCACACTCTCGCAGGTGTTTCCAATTCCTATTACAAATCTATAATACTCGAATCACACTACTCATGTCAGACGTTCCAATGTTGAAGTATAATTTATAAGACCCTCTCGTCGCCAGGTCATCGGTGCAAACAAGCCCAAGCTCCTCACCATAAAAGCACACTACTCAAACCTCTTCGGTCAAAGTCTGTTTCAACATGAAGTTACTTGCTGTTTGCCTTGTATTCGCTGCTGCGTCCATGGCACGGAGTGAAACTACGCCCTTCTGCACGATTCTTTTCCATAACCAACCCCGTTGCTGCGAGGACGATTCGTATGAATTTTTATCCGGCTCGTCATGCTCAAAGCGTGAGTATTTGAACATCATCTCTCATGTTCGGCTTCGTGATTAGTATGCTGGCATACTGATTAATCCCCTTCAGCCCAGCAGGAGCCTACGAGTCTTGAAAATTTCAAGAACATTTGCAATGAGGAAGGCCTCAAGCCCAAGTGCTGTGGTTTTTCTTTGGTGAGCTACGCCAGGACGAAGACATGATCTTGTTGCTTTTTTACTAATATGATTAGGTTGGTATTGAGCTCTCTTGTAAATCTGCTGTTCCAAAAGTTTGAACGAGTGATAATGCCTAGAGGTGAACGTCGATGGCAAGGGCGCCATGATCGAGGAGAGACCATGAGGAGTTGTTTATTAATATTGGTAATTCTTTCAGGATGCAACATAGGTGACGGCTGGTTCAATTGTACGAATTCTATGCAGACCTTGCTTACTTAAGTTTTTCACAACTTCAATCGAATGGCCACATACAACACAGTACATTATCCCTAGTCCCTGATCTATCTTGGTGTCAACTAGCCAACCAGCTTTGGCTGCACCGAACTCAAGTTCCTCCTGTTCTCGTAAACCCCGGTGATAATGCGTGATTGACATGGCTCCATCCATGAATAAGTCTTACCAATTGTAAAGCACGCCAATTCTTAGGTTTTCGAATGGGGACAATATTCTGAAAAAGGAAAGCCTATGAGATCTGGGCAGTGAAGGAAGTCGAATGCGGTTAAGAAAGGAAGTCAGTAAACACAGAATAAAATATCTCCTTACTACATCACAACACATTATTATCCTCGCTCTGCTGGAAACCGCAGCTTCATCGTCGTTTCACGGAAGAAGAATGGCAATCAGTTATGGAGTAGATGGTTGCTCAAAATATGCAGTCGACTGTCAATTCCTAAATTACGATGTGATGACGAAATATAGCCCAAAGTACCAAAAATAATCTCTATATATCATAACTTTTCCTTGTTGATTTTACCAAATCCAAACTTTGCTTTACTCTATGGCTTGCTCTTCTTCTTGTAGGCAATGAATCTGCTCAGATTCAGGACTGCTTCGTCCACTCTTGCCCTCAGCTCGGACTGAGTTCTCTTGTCAACCGACTTGGCCACCGCCTTAGCTTTGGGGAGGATCTCCTCCAGGTGTTTGAGGTAGTTGTCCTTCCAGAACACCTCCTTGTCACAGGCAAAGTTTTCATCTCCGTACACATCAAACAGCTGGTTCAGGGCCTCGACAGCATCGGCGGCCGGGGTCTGGGGGAGGGCAGCGAGCACGGTGAGGAGGAAGGTGCCGATTTCGCGGTTGAGGTCGGCCGGCGCAGGGTCCAGAGCGAGCTGGCCGAGGACTCCGATGCACTTGACGCCCAGGCCCTGGAAGGGATCCTCCGAGTTCTGGGTAGCCTCGGAGCCGTGGGTGGCCTGGTACAGAGAGATGAACTTGCGCTGCTCGTTGATCTTGAGCGGTGTCTTGTCGCGGAGGGTGCGGGCGACGGCCCAGGCGAGGCCAGTGACCTGGGTGGCCAGAGTGACGTCGGCGGTGTCGCTTGAGAGGATGGGGACGATGGCGTCGGTCCAGATCGACTTGGCGACCGGTTCCCAGGTTTTCTGGATGCCCTTGTTGTGGTCGTGGGAGAAATCGATCAGCGAGACCGACCAAGCGATATTGTTGAGGGCGGAGAGCGAGAGGGCTTGGAGTTTGATGGTTTCTTCGTCGCCAGCCTGCAGAGCGACGACGCGCACAAGCTGTGGGATGGCCTTTTGGACGAGGGTTTTCAGGATAGGGAGATCATCGATGGACTCGCCTTCGTCGGCGTCGTCAGCACCCGTGACCATATCCATGTCGGCCTGCATTTCGTCATCATCCATATCGTCGTCCTCATCCTCGTCCAGGACACGGCTGTCCTCATTATCGTTATCGTCTTCTACGCCTACATCAATGTCGTCCATGTCTTCGTCATCTTGACCAGCAGCCGCGCCTCCCGCCTTTGGCTTTGGCTCTGGCTGCTCAGATTCATCGCCTTGCTCTCCATTCATGGTGGTGCCGATTGAAGCAATGATCTCCAAGGCGAGCTCCTGCTTCTGATTGGAGTTTGATGATCCAGTTCCGTTCGACTGGACTTTGCTGGAGCCGATTTCTGCAATAGCTTTAGAGAGTGTAGGTATTAATCGTGAGTCGTCAACAATATTCAGCTCTGTGGAGACTTCCACGCCTTGTAGCGAGAGGTAAACATTGTGGAGGACGCCACAAGCCAGGATGCCCTCGTCCGAGGTTTCCTTGCTCAGGACCTGGAGTGATTCGTAGACGGGCCTGTTGCCGTCTGAGACGATGGTCTTTGCAAGCTGCTTGTTGTCCTCGGACAGGATCATAAGACAGGTTAGAGCGTCATTGCGCAGCTCGTTGATAGCATCAGCTAGGTCGCTTGTAGGAATGAAAGAGTACAGAAAGTTGGTAAGGCTTGAGTTGGAGGCGATGGTTTCAAGTATCTCATCCTGAGCCTCGGCCAAGGCTGTTATCAAGGACAGGATAGATGCCACGATGCTCAAGGTGGTAGCTTGCTCCAATTTGGGTAGCTTGGAGAAGGGTGTGTCTTTAGATGAGAACTTGGCCGTGGCCTTGCGACAATGTCAGTCAGAACGTATCATTGAGAAGGCCAAGTTTGCACTCACATTTTTTGTAGCATGCTCAATAGCAGTGAGAATGTCCAGCCTGTACAGGTGGACACAGAAATCGGCCTCCTCCTCCTGGGCAATGACTTGGAGGATGCCCCAGCCAGCAGCACGGCTCTCAAGAGCGGCGTCAGTCAGGGTCTCGTTGATGATGATATGTACAATTTGCTCGCGCAGCAGCAACTTGCGACATTTTGTGTCCTGGATGATGTTCGAGATGGCAGAGGCGGCAGCTGAGCGAGACTTGGGGTCGGAGCTCTGGAGGTCTTTGATGACGGGCAGAATCTTGGATTCTCTCAGGGCGGCAAGTTCTGGGTCTGAAGGCGGCTTGACAGGCTTTGCAATTGGATCGCGACGAGCGGCATTGGCTCTATTTCTTCGAGACTTGCCCATTTTGTGTGCTTCAATAGAATATACGATTGATTGGGTATTGGTAATAAACTGAGTCCTGCTTTGCCTGTCGTATTCCGTGGTGTGGTTTGTTTATACTGGGTAGCACCTCGAAGACTTTTTTGGGGGCCTTTTTTTTTTTTTTTTTTTTTACTTGGTCATTGAAAACATGGATGGGGACGAGTAATTCCCACTTGTGACAACATCTCGTTGCTTCTCAACATGAGCAACTTAAAAAAAAACAACCCAGAGGATTGAACTCATAAAGGACCAACCAACTGTATCACTACATTTTTGGAACAAAAAAACAGAAATGAAAAGAACATGCTATCCATTTGCCATGGTGCTTCCCTTGAGTGTTAAACTGCGTGAAGGTATAGGGTAAGATAGGTAATAGAATTGTCGAGATGGCCGCCAGGTCTATTTTGGGATTGATCTTCCTGATCTGTAAGTCACAATGACAAACTTTAATATAATCCTGAATCACATACTGAGGTACGTATCCGCGGGGGGGGAATGGAGAGCTAGGCTTGTCGCATTTTGTTGGAGGTATGGTTCAACCGCTAGATGAGAGGGGTCTGTTGGATCTGAGGCACTGTTGAGACACTATTCAAACATTGGCAGAGCTGAACACGCGCTCCTGAAATTAATTTCCTCCAAGACGAATTGGCTGATGTCTATAGTGGTGGACGGTATGATGAGTGTGAAAGGGCTATCAAGTAAAGCCAATGAGCTGCTCGCTTTTTCGCAGGCTTATAGGTCTACAACAGGTCCATGACGAGGATGCGACCGGACACGACTATCAAGTAAACTCTCCAAGCAAGGGTTATGCCACCTATATCGAAGCAATAATTAGGTACTTAATAGATTGGCGATTAGGAAAACAAATATCCGTCAATCTGCCACACAAGAACGCACAAACAATACTGGATAGGGCATATCGCCGGCTGAATGCTGGTGATGGCGATCGGCCGCTGTTACCTCCCTGCAAGGAATGTTTGGGCCCTGTAAGTCCCCACGGTAGACGCCTAGCTTCGGGCTGCGTCTGCTCAACCAGCTATACCTTAGCGACCAGCTTACTCTTGCCCAACTGCGACCTTGCCTTTTCTACTCCCGACGTGCGCATCGCAGCAGCATTGACTTAATTACGCCCTCCTCTTGTCGCGGTCTACTCATTCACTTGATTCTAGCCTCCCTCCCTCCAACTGTTTTTGCTGTGTGATTGCGGGGTCGCAATATGTGAAGGGCTGTACGAACCGAAGCTATCACCGTCGCCGCAACCTCGACTCCATCTGCCTCGACTCTGCTTGCGACCACTCCGTCGATATTTCGCTCGAACCCGCCCCGGCGTGGCGATCGCCTCGATACATATAGAAACTCCCTGGAAGGATAATGGCCGCGCCGCCACGGCGAGGTCGAGCTATGTCACGTCTTTGGGCGAACGACGCTGAGTTGGCCAAGAAGGACGACGACCACCTCGCCAAAAATGGCCGCCAATCGAGCCAGTGGCAGGCCTCCACACGGCTTCCACGCAGGCGGATCATCATGCGGCTAGCTGCATATGCCTTTGTCTTGTTTATTGCCGTTTTCATACTCCTTCGACTCTTCCGTCCATCAGATACCGGCGCAGGCCGATACACCGGCAGCGATCGGTCCATGTACAATTCGCTGTCGCAACAAAGGTCGAACCAAGCTGGCGGTAGCGGCAAAGGAAGCGCAACTAAAGAGACAGCTAGGACATATACTGGTCCTGTCAAATTCCCAGCATTGGGGCAGTCGCTCCAAGCTATCAGCGCTACGGGTGGGAAGCAACCGAGGAATCGCAATGTATTGTTTGCGACGGCGAGCCTAAAGAGCGCAAATTCACTGATTCCCTTGGCCTGTAAGATGAGCAGGGAACGTCAGAACTATGTTCATTTTGCCTTCATTGGGAGAAGTGAGATTTCTTTGCCAGATCTCCTCAAGATTAATGGGGAGGACGAGACGTGCCAGATGATTATGCATGGTGAGTATTTTGCGAGGCTTTCTCCTTACTCTTTCTCCATCCTTTTTAATTCCCGTGTGAAACCGAGCTCGTAAAAGCTAACAATCCTTGGTGAGATGCTCGACCTGATTTCCCAGGCACGTCCACTGAAGCACGAATGATGGTTTCGACAATTCGAGCTCTCCGTAGGTCTAAACCAACTCCCAGTAGTTTGCTAGTCTGGCTGACCACGATTATGAAAAGACCACATTCATGCGTTTATGCATCCCCAGGCCGTGTTGATCGATTCAACTGATGCCGAGGAAGAGTACTTTGTTCTTGGTACCAGGGATCAGATTCAAGCCATGGATAGAGCCGCTTTGATTGAGCTACCGGACCCTTCCAACACGCAGTTCTCTTGGATAACAAAGCTGGATTCGTCCTCATTGGCAGGTATGTGGAGCGTGACATGTCTATTGATTCGTCCGCAATTGTTGACAAGTACGAAGCGTGGGACAAAATTGAAATCGATATTTTGATCCAGGCACCTGCCCGTGGCGCTGCCAATCTTGGAAGATTGCTACGATCGCTTTCTAAAGCTGATCTGAGTGCAATGGCTATCCCTCATATTACCATAGAGCTTCCCCATGCCGTTGATGCTCAAATAGACAAGACAATAGCCGATTTTGAGTGGCCGACGGCCTATCTCGCCTCTGGAAGCCCTGCGCGCATGGTTTCTCTACGCCGTCGGATTCCCCGCCAGAAGCTCACGGAAGAGGAGAGCTCGCTGCGTTTTATGGAGTCGTATTGGCCTAGAAGCCCTTCAATGTCTCACATCCTTGTTCTGTCACCTCACACAGAACTCCATCCTCAATTCTTCCATTGTATGAGCTCTCTATTGACAACAAAATCAAACGTTCATTAGGTTTTTATACTGACTGGCACTAGATCTGAAATACACTCTTTTGCACCACAGGTTTTCCAATGCTGCCATGCTTCAGGACTGGAATTCCCATGTGATGAGCTATGGTTTTTCATCACCCAAGACTTTGCTGGACATGTCAGAGCCTCTGGAAGTGCCCGGACGAGAAGCTTCCGAGAAAGAAGGCGGTGCCTTTGTTTGGCAGGGCCCGAACAGTGATGCAACTGTGTTCGCTGGTAACAAATGGATAGAGCTTCACAGTTTCATTTCACGCGGGATGGAGATACAGGACTCTGATTCCTCGGTGACGTGGCCGCGGAAAGAAACCAGCAAGAAGCATCCGGCTTGGCTAGAATACGCCCTGCAGCTTTCCCGCTTGAGAGGATACTACACAATATACCCAGGTAGCGACACAGCGGAAGTCATATTGGGTATTCACGATGATATCCCTGACGTGCCTGAAGAGTATAGCGAGGATTCAGAAGCGCAGAAGGATGCCAAGGGCGACAGTGCCAAAGACCAAGCAACGAGTTTGTTTGATGCGGATTCAAAGGTCAGCGTTTTGTCGACTCTATCCGGGGAGGGCGGTTTACCCTCATTATTGAACCTACCCATACTCTCGTGGGATGGGAGGGAAATATCACCAGAAATCCTGGAGAGGGACGCCCGTGAGTATGCGGCGAAATTCCGCCGCGAGGTGGGACAGTGTGGTGACACTACGATACCCAAGGGGCCCGACAAGTACGCTCGGGATTTATTCTGTACGCCCAAGGAGGAAGATGTATAAGTAAAATTGCCGCTTCGCGATATACCCTGGTGGTCGCACGCGCCGCCATTCTGAGTGCTTCCTTGTTTTGTTTATTATCTATGGGGACCCAAAAAATATAGCGATAATCCCTCTGCTTGCTCATGGAAATAGTAGTTGCATAGCGAATTCATATCATTTGTACAGTACAGGCTGGAAATAAAAGAGAGCCAGAAATGAATATTGGTCATACCCATCCGAAAACCATCCCGAGAGCCCTTGCTCTCTCGTTGATGGCAATCCATCGTAGGATCATGCATGTTGCAACCAGACAAGTTGCCAAAATCCCAAGACTCTTGATGAATAAAGTGCGTTAGTAGAACTGCTTTTCACGAATATGTATTAGTTGAGGATGTGAGAGAAGTTCCTAAACTTACCAGCTGTGTCTTCCACCCTGACTGAACAATAGCCGCCTTCTGGCTGTACTGATTCACAGTCCCTGGGAACTCCCATCAGCCAAATCGTCGCCACGGTAGCTTGGAGCTCTGGTCGGATAGCAAACTCACTCATATAATTGCCAACGCCCAGCAGCAGAGTCATGACGGAGAGGAGCCAGAAGACGGCGCCGATCGGCTTGGCCATCTTGAGCTCGAGTTCCGTCGGGGCGCGCTTGATGTGGAAGGATATCGTGATGATGATGGACGCGATGGCCATGTACACGGAGAGCTTCAGGTACGAGAGGAAGGCTGTTTTTTTGTCTTGCTCCTGGCATGCCGGCGACAGCGCGCCGACACCGAAGCAACACTGGTTAGAAACACATGCGACGGGGGACAGGATTTCTCAGGACGAGGGGGGCTGAGACTCACTTCTCTCGTTGGCACAGTGGTCGCGCGCATCGCTGCTCTCGTTCTCGAAGAGCAGCGGGCCAAATGGAGGCCAGGCGAAGAAGACGGATGAGCCTGCGCGCGTGTATCTAGAGGCAAGCCCGCCGGGTCAGTATAAGCTACATATATCAGGGAATTGAAGTGGGAGGGGGATCAAACCCGATCTCGCCGACTTCTATCGGGGTTGTGAGGGAGGACAGAGGCACGCAGAAGCGGTCGGTGAGATCCTCCTCGTCTCTCTTTGTGTGCGCCATGATGATGGGGATCGATGTTGAACGGTTGATGGTGATGACAATGCCGGGGGAAGTAATTGCGGGGACTGAGTAGATCGGTCAAGTGGCCGGGAGGTCATGAGACATGTGTGTGCAATTGACAGATGACGGGCGGATATTATTAATTTTGAGAATATCAATTGGATCTGATTTGGTTCTACGATATGGTCGAAAACGAATAAAATGACAACCGACGTCAAGTAATAATTCAGTGACATGGAACACGGCGAGATCTGATCTTGTAGTTGCATCGGTTATAGTTGAGTTTAGCTCCTAGATCCCCTTGTCGTCACATGACCCACATATTCCACCATCAACCCATTACTCCCCAGATCTTTCTCTTTGCATGTAAACAAGAGATGGCTGGAGCTTGTATTCAAATATCACCAGTGTTGTCATTTTTTTTTTGTCTTGAGTATCGAAGGCAGTTCTCAGGCTGAAGACACTGTCAAGATACCTTGAGAAGAGGAGGCTGCCTCTCATAGGGCGAGAAGTGTGATTCGGCCAACAGAGCAACCAGGGATAGGCTTCCGGCATTCAATCGATAGGCATTCAATCGATACTAATAATCGCTCTTGGTTGCTTCCTCAATATAGGAACACCGGTTTACGGTTTGGAAGCCCATTTGGGCCGGCCGCTTGCCTTTAGAACTATGGCACGCAGAATACATAATCACGTAGAGCAGACATATCGATCCTTTCCCTCTAAACCGTATCAAAACCCCATATGTCGCTCCATCTCTTTTCATCTTCCCGAACAGGGCCGGCCAGACGCCCAAATCTGGCTGCGTGTCCCGTGTTAGCTTCGGGCAAGCACATCCACTCTCTCACGCAATCAGGGACCTCCTCCTTGATGTGGGCGATGCATATCAGAGCCTGCTGATCTGACAACCCTGGGATCGAGACAGTCCCGGCTTTGGCGGCTTCGCTTTCTACGATTTTACCACCGCGGTAGGTCTTCGACTCCCCGTCGCTGAGGAACAGCACGCACTTGTCTCGGACACCGTCGTCCATGCCGCTGAATGCCTCGTCCAGCACAACAATGTCGGTGCCTTTGATCATGGCCCGAATGAACAAGGCCACGCGCTGAGCACTGAACGAGATCTCCCCAAACATGTAATCGTCCGCCCATGAGAGATCCTCATCCTGGGTAGTTGCCGACTCCAGGTTCGGCTTAAGTTCCGGGGCGAACCATCTCAACGCCGCATCCACCTTCTTCTTAGCCTCGGCGTCGAGGCGGGGAATCGACTGAAGCGTGCTGGCCCACGCATTCTCAATCACTTTCCGGATGGTCAGATTACGGGGTATGTGTTGATGGACCTCTGGGCTGGAGTGTCCAATGCGGGCCTGGATATCCCAGAGTGTCAGTGGCAGTTCTCCGGAGCCCACCTCAGGAAGGCGGCTTCGCCCAAACAACCGGAGAGGCAAGGAGTAGGCTTGTGGGTGATCCGAGCAGAGGAGCGAGACGATCGTCGTCTTCCCGGAGCCGTTGGGGCCAAACACTCCCCAACGTTCGCCACGACGGACGGTCCAATACAGCCCATCCTCCTCCCCATCATCCGTGCTGCGCGTCCAGTTACCCAGCGCAATCTTATCGCCGTAGCGGACCTTGCACCCGTTCATCTCCACCACGGGTTCGGCGCTGGGGTTCACAGGAGAGAGCTTGTGAACGGGCCCCCGGAAATCTCCATCATGGGATGCCGTCGAGGCCGGGGAGGGGATCGTCCGACCAATGTCCTCCAGTGTTTTCAACGGGAGGGTCGGATCTTCACTGACCGTGCCGTTCTCAACGCCCCGGACGTACTTCCTGAGACCGTTGAGAACGACATCCCTGGGGCCCATGGATGCCACCTGGCTGTCCGTCCGCAAGTAGATGAGATGCGTGACCCAGTCAGGCAGAGGGTCCTGGGGGCGGGCGCTGAGCACCAGCCGCGGGCTTGCCTTCTCAGCAAGCGATTCCAACAAAGGACTCAGCCCAGTAACAGTGGGCGGATCCAGGCCCATGAAAGGCTCGTCGAGGAGCAAGACCTCCGGCTTCCGCAAAAGCGCCCTCGCGATCCGCGCCCGTCGTCCCTGCCCGTTGCTGAGAAAGGTGACGGGGAGGGTGAGGAGATGCGACAGCCGCAAGTCCTTGACGACACGGTCGAAGAACTCGGGCGAGACGTCGCCGTCCTCCTCCCCGGGGAGCTTGGGCAGCGGGTTCAGCTCCGTGTTGCCGAGAAGGAAGTCCTGGAGGGACCAATCCGTGATCTCTCGCCTCGACTCGTACCGCGCAGACAGGTAGGCCGAGGTGGTAGCTGAGGAACCAGCCCCCATGCTCTGCTCTGCGTCGAATCCCACATATTGCACAGCTCTATTGGGGCTCTTTAATCGTGTCGTGACGGCATCTGATGAGAGATATGGGTACGACCTTGCGGTCGGCGGGTCGCAGAGCAGCCGGCCTCTCAGAGCCTGCAGGAATGTCGTCTTTCCAGAAAGAGACGGGCCAACAACGCACCAGTTATGGGGTGTCGCGGACCAGGAGGGGAGCTCGAAGGTCAGGTCGCGGAAGAGCGGCGGGTTTGGGTGCGAGGTTAGGGAATTGGGATGGTGGCGATAGAAGGTGCCATTGGCGATGCGGATTATGGCGGAGCGGGATGTTGGGAGAGGCATCTTTTAGATGTGCCGCATTGGCTGGTCACGGCACATCTCAAATGCTTCGAGGAGCCAAGAGCTGATAGATATAAAGCCCCATTGGAGCTGCTGGTGACTGGTGACGCACCGAGACCGGCGGCAAGCTGAAGACCGGTGATAGTCGGGATTAAGGTGGGGAACAGCTGTAGTGGTGGTTGTGGGGAAGAGAGCTTTGGTAGGCGGTATCGACTGAACGCGAGGCTGCCTGTAGCCTGCATCGACATACGTAGGGTAATCACCGCCATCAACCTCCAACGAGCACTACACATCCAACCCTCTCTCAATCAACTGCACGCTACAATTTTCTCCCGGCTGTCATCGATTTCGAAGAAACCCATCACTTAATTAAATCGCAAGTTTCCGCAAGGAGACCCAAGCACACACAGACAAAATGGTGAAGCTCCCCGCCATATACCTATCTACGACCACCCACCTACCTGCCATGCAAACAACCCCCCAGCTAACCTCCCTCCCCATCACAGTCCCTCCGAATCGTACCAGAGAACAGCCAGGCCACCTCCTTCAGCCACACGAACCGCACCACCTCGGCGCCCTCCGCCCCGGGCGTCCACGACACCCTCCGCCACGGCGTCGCCCAGTCCCCCTTCGACGCCGCCGCCAACAAGCCCTCCTCGGCGCACCCCCTCGAGGCCCGCCTCAAGAGCTGGGAGGCCACCCAGGAGTCCCTCCGCATGGAGACCCTGCGCCGCACCTACGGCATCGCCGAGCCCGTCCGCCGCGGCATGGAGCTCAAGATCGTCCGCGACGGCGAGTGGCGGCCCCTCGCACTGGGCGGCGGCCTGCCCAGCGTCCACGAGGACATCCTCAAGGGGAGGGAGGACATGATCAGCTGGGAGGACGTCTTCACCGGTGACGAGATGCGGGGCGTTCCTGGTGTTCATGATGAGATGGAGCGGAAGCTCAAGATGCAGTAGTAGTGATTTTACTGGGAAGATGGATTAAACAAAGACTACGATAAATAGAGAATTTTCATGCGGTAGCTGCGCTACAACAACAACCTCATTTGGGACTCGAACAAGAAATTTCGTGGTAGTGTGAGGTTTCATAATGGAACATGAAGGACTTGAGCCTGAACTCATGCTCGTTCCCCAGACTCTCCAGAGAGATACCTGGAGGTATTATGAGCATCTCAGTGCTCTTCGAGAAAGAAGACACAAGCCAGTTGTTCATGTATGACAGTCATAAAACGATACCTGTAATTCTATCCTGCTATGACTATGCTTTGCCAGTCCAAAAACAAAAATGCAGACGGTGTTCAGTCGCTCTGCAACATGACTTTGCACTATTGGGAAACGATTAAAAAAGAGAATCACAGTTGTACAAAAAAAGATACGCCGATATTGACTCCGCTTCTCCGTCGGTGCAACACAATGATTTCATTGCTCATCAAACGCTTCTTCCCATGTCGCAAATGATAGTCCAAAGTGGGTTCGTAGACAGATAAAGAGAGTGAATGGGCAATGTCTTGGGGGGAGAGGTGATGACACGAGAAGGGAATTTCCCAGCCCTGGCTCAATGTCGAGTGGTGGTACTTTTACTTCCTTTCGTCTCAGCTGCCGGGGGGCCCCTGAAAGAGGGATGTCGTTGCGTTTGAGAATTGATGATACTGGCGCTTTCGGCCAGTGGTAGATTGTGAAAAGTAGATCCAGAAAAAGGAAAATAGACGCCAAATGAGGTGAACAAGACGAGACCTGGAGAGAAGAACTTGAGTTGATTCTCTTGGCGCTGCATATTGCCGGGCCTGCGGGCATCGCCTATAAAACAACGCAACATCCTCCTGACCGCTGGCGTTGACCGTCGCCGTTTCCTGCAGATGGGTTCTTGCCACCTGCCTTCGGCTCTTCCTCGTCCAGATCTTGAGGTCGGATGCTCATATGAACCACATTAGGATTCTCCAGGCTGAAGTGGTATGCTGCGGCGCTCGGGTTAGTTACATGGTCAGGAGAATGGGTCGATCGAAACCCCCAAGGAGAACCGAGGCGGGAAACGATAGGTAGTACCAGATAACTCACTCTTCAAAGGCTCCTTGTCGTCTAGAAGTTTGCCAAAATGAATAAGCCTGATGCTGCTCGGGCTTGCAGGCTTAGACTCCCAATCACTTCTCCATTCCCTCAATATCAACTCTTTCAGAGTGTAAACACTAATGCTGAACGGATCCGGCTGGGAGTTCTCGTTCTCCTCGGGGATGGGGACGTTTCTTCGGTTCAAATACCGAGCGTCGATCTTGTACGGGTGGCGGCTACCCGTGGTGAGCAACAGCGTGATATTGCATACAGGACCGGAATCCGGCCCGCCGCTCGCAACAGTGGTGATCTCGTCTTGGGCGGGACCGATCGCCATGGGTGACAGAGGGGAAGGGTCTACGTCTTTTCCTGCTGCTGCTGCTGTCGTCGTCGTTATCGCCGCTGGTTTTTGGTCGACTTTTTCGGGCTGGGCTGGGGCGGCTGCTGTTGAAGCGTCGGCGGAAGCGGCTGCGACGGTTTCAGTGGCAGCGCTCTTGCTGGATTCTGGCTCATCCTTGGAGGGGCCTGAGCCTCCTTGGGAGGGCTGGGCGATGCTCTGCATTGGTACGGCGTCGCTTGGTTGTTCTAGGCGTGACTTATCGTCGGTGGAAGTTTTGTTGTTGTTGTCGCTGTCCACAACAGAAGCCGCTGGAGCCGACATGACTTGTCCGTTGTATGCAGGGGCCCAGTATCAGGGTGCTGCCCCAGACGAGCTGAACGGGGGGTGTGGTGTAAAACTAGCGCAACCAGACTAACACATTCGCGGCGTTGGGTAGGGAGGAAAGACGGGCGCCTCAACAAGATGAATTGAGGCGAAAGGGTGATGAAATGTCTAGATAGCACTCTGGAAGGCGTGGAGTGTGGAGGGACATTAATCCCTTACGGCGTCGGGTCTGATGCAAGGACAGAACGATGGATGGATACATCATTAGGCGGGTCAGCAACAAGCTGCTGGGGGCTTGTTGGTGGGACTGTGCTAGCATGTAGCCTGTAGCGGGAGCCTGGAGGGCAGGTTAGCAGAGACCATCGGTGTGGGGGAGGCTGTGTGTAGCGCAGTGCCCATGCTATACCGTCAGTGTACAGTAGCGGCCATCCCCGTATCCATGCCCACATACATAAGGTACTCGGACGACCAGAGTCGCCGTCTTCTAGCCAGGATTCGTCGGCTAAACCTGCGCATGTCTGTTTGGCACTTTGTGTCGCCACTAAACTACCTTGCCTTGCAGTGCGTCAAGGCCCAGCTTGTCCCCGGTGCGGGCTATCCGCCGTCGCTCGCTGTATGTGATAGCGATGCACCAGAGCCTATGCCGGACGATGCACGTTCTGGAAAGTGGGCAAAGGAAGTATGCATCCGCTCTCTGCATAACTCCCGATGCAAACACAATCGGTTTGTGAGTACGACTGCTACCACCAGCCCAGCATCTCCCTCGCTATCTACGAGTCTCCTCAGATTATCCATCAACCCGTTTCACGTGTGAACTTGATCTCGAACACAGCCATGGCCAAGGCGAACCATGTGCGTATCATCCATGTGCTAAGCGCACTTAGCACCCAGTAGTGTAGCCTCTAGCGAATTGGCCCGATCCTACGATGCTTGGCCACCTCCAGCCATGGCTTCTTTGTGGATGCGCTCCTCTCCTTCCATCGCTTCCACGTTGGAACGTCCGGTACCTATGCACATGTGCATGTAGGCGTGATGTATACGCAAACTACAGAGTGATTGCTAGGCATCGGGCCCTGTGTTCCTTTTCCCGATGGAGATTGGGGGCAGGGGAAGATGTATGTAAATTCCTCGCCAGGGTACTAATCGATCTGTGGTGTGACCCTCCTTCAGAGCCAGCGGCTGCCACGCTGTCTGAGACACTGATACTCTGATGAGAAGAAGGACCCTCGGGAGGATCCTCGTCGCTGAAGCTGGCCGCTCTATCTTATTGTTCCTCGGCAGAGGTACGCAATGCAATACACCCCATTCTTCCGATCTCATTGCCAATGGATAAATACATAGCTTATGTCGCAGCCATTCTGTAGTATTGCCAATTTTGGCTTGGCCTATATCAATTAGTGTTGGTAATAATTAAGTAACATCAACCGCAGCTCGGAAGCCATCCGTACAAGTGGGTGACCTCGAAGATCGCCCTCCAACAACATAGATGTGGGATTTTAGACAACTCACAGAACAAAGGGTAAAGAATTGGAAAGAAAAAATACATGATATTTTGCGACTTGTCTCTTATTGTACTTACCATGTTAATCAGGGAATACTGTGAATACTATGCCTGCAACCGATAAGCAGCTGAGTGCTGCCCACCGCCGTGGTCGGATGACAGACTGGGGGTGGAGCCTCGGTATGAGACCATCCACTGGGAATGCCTCCAGAAGGCTCCTCTCTCCCCGGGACACTGCAAGAACCATAATGCGACCTCCAGCCGATTGCGACATCTCCACCAGCAGATGAGCAAGACGGGCTGCGTTTTCCTCGGTACTCTGCTGCTGGCCCCCGGGACTTGGCTTCGCCTCTGTCGATGCATGCCACCTGGAATTGGAATTGTCGGGCAATCCGGACGCCCTCCATTTCCATTCGGTCAACTATACAGCAGCCCCCCCACCTCCCTCATACCTCCGGGTTCGACACCTACCTCCACATCCCCAAGGCTGCTAGAACATCCCACAGGCTCTAAACTCGCCAAGCTCATGCTAGAACATGTCGCATTCCAATAGTAGATTTTGATGCCGGGCAGGCCAGGCCTAAGGGTCGGCTAAAACTTAGTTTATCTCGCTTGGGCCGGGGAATTCTGGGACATCACCCGGGGGCACGACGCAGAGTGACTTTGAAATCGATACACCCAAGTTGCCAAGGTCTAGCCCTGCCATGGCTTGTGGCTGTGGCGAGGAATTTTTTTTTCAATTATTGCGGACTAACAAGAAGAAATTGTATACTTTCATTGATGTGTTATTCTAGTTGTTGCAGATAATTCTCTGCTCATGATTCTCCGTCACTTTGGTGTCTCATATTTTCTACCACCCACTTCACAGAGCCGTGGCAAATGCAGCTCTGCAGGTCAGCTGGACAATCCTACACCAGGGTTCCAATAGATACCATTTCTACCCCAAATTACGACTTAGACTGCGAAGTAAAGGTGATGAACTGGATTCTTAACTCATCATCACCAGCAGAGTATAGTGCACCATATGACTTATCGTCCACATCTGCGTGGACCACCCACTAATACATTCCAACCTCTGACATAGACTCGTAAGCCAACAGTAGACATTAACTAACTCGCCCTGCTTTTGTATATACACAAACTTCGAAAAACAAAGGATCCAAATTCAAGGCCAATTTTACAGATCTAAGAGGTCCCCGTTGTTGGCCGAAGCTTGATTAGGCTGGAGAACTGTCTGTGGTGCATGAGCGCTCACCACGTAGCTCGGTGTTGTGGGCCCGCCTCCGCCAAACAAGTCATCGGCTTGATCTATCCTCATGGCAGACATCTGCTGTGATCCAACGCTGGCAAAGTAGGCATCAGCGTCGTTGACAGCTTGTGCCAGGTTGCCTTCACTTCCATTTGCTGACGCTGCTGCCCTCGTCCGAGTGTCAATATTGTTTGGCTGACCCCCCTTCCAAACATGCTGATGCTCTTCTGATTATCTGAGAGCATCCTATGCTTCTGCAGGGCAGGTGAGTCGTGTAGTTTCTTGGGGCGGGCGTTTCTGAAGACGGTCTGGACAGGCTTCAGGTAAATCGTTGCCAGCGTTCCAACATTAAGACACATCTCTTCGAGGGTGGCGTTGTCCAGTCGCTCTGATTCGGCCGTAATGGGTGGCTTTTCGCCCATCACAATCTGCTCCGCGGCCTTAATGTCCGTCGACAGAAGTCGCCAATACATATATGCCCTATCTCGGAGATCAGGGTTATCCGTCTCCTCCGTTGCCCACTTCAAAACTTTCGGTACCAATTCCTGGCCCTTCGTTGGTCGCTGGATGAAGAGCTTGACTGTTGCTGTCAAAAGCGCTAGCTGGACCTCCACGGGCTCTTCAGCAAAGTTGAACAAGAAGTCCTCTAACAGGGCATCACTATTCTCAATCCTATCAGCGTATTGACCGATAACCCAAACCATGGCTGCCTTGGCCTCAGGCTCGTCAAGAGAGTCGAGATGTTCGCAGAGAGTGCCGATGATAGATTCGTATTGGTCGGGATATTTCCGGAAAATGTTCCGAATCACTACTGTCGCCTCTTGTACTATATAGGTAACCTTGGTTGCTACCAACTCGAGAAGCAGGTTGATGCAGCGTCGAGCCGCTGGCTCAATCTTAATTGCCAACTTTCCGATAGCTCGCACTGCTTTCCGTACGAAATGAACGTCAATCTCCGTAGCGTACTCCCGAAGCTCGGTCAGTACTTCGTCAATGTTCTTCTCATTGGCGAGCATGAAGATGAGTTCCAACTTGGTAACTTTCACGTAAATCGGATCGTTGTACTTGCAGAAAAACACACGGATATCGTTTCTAAGCACTTCGGGGCGTCTCTGCAAGATGAGCAGTGCATTTCGGAGCGCCAGGTACTGTACTTCGGGGCCTTTGGCAAGTAGCGTGACCAAAGGAGGTGACAGCTTTTTGCATAGAGCAGACACCTGCTTCTCATCCGCAATATAGTTCATGAGATAGAGTATCACTCGAATACAAGTCAACACAACCGAGGAGTTGGAATGTGATAGACGAGGTGATATCCTCTCCGCTAATAGTAAAGCCTCGCCCGATTCTTGGGGGACATAAGATCCCAATGCTTCGAGAATATAGGTCTGGCCCCACCTAAGTTTGGTGTTAATATATTATTCTAATGTCGGAAGGCCTCGATACATACTCTGAACAATCCGGAAGGATAGCGACCATCTTGGAGGCATTTTTATAGTCGATGGTGAGTTTGATCGCCTCACTCCGCTCCCAGATATCCATCAGCCCAGCCAACGCACTTGCAACCACAGTCGGATTATCATCTCGTAGTAGGGAGTTGAGACGATCGATGAGATCTGACTGCTCAACCATCTGTCGATCGTGATCGTAAAGCTTGGCAACGCAGAATGCAGCGGTTTTGCGCACATAAGGATCAGAGTCCCTCAGCATCTGTTTAACATTGGGGACGGTTGCTTCCACAAATTCTCGAACATGAATGTAAGACATGGTTCTCAAGGCTAAGGCCCGTACGAGGGGGTTTTGATCTTCCATATCCTTGGACATATTAGTGAACGTCACACGGCGACGGCATATAACTCGTTCTCACATGTTCTAAGAGAGGAATAGCCTTAACTGCTATCTCTGGTCGCATTCGGGCGTAGTTGACCAGGTACAAGAAACACCTAACATGGTGAGCTTCCTATTCCGCAATCGTCTCGTGGAGCGACTTACATCTTTTTGATCTCCAGGCTTTGCAAATGCATACATCCAATGATATCAGGGAAGAGCGCCACCATGTCGTTATTGCTCATAGTCATGTTTGCGACAATCTTCTTGAGAGCGATCTTCTTCCCTCCGAAATTCTTCTCCTTCTTCCCACCGCTGTTCAACTCTTGGCGCAGTTCAGCAACTTTGCCCTGTCGAGTCGTTAGCCTGCTCCCCAGCACAGGAGGGGGCATATATGCAAAGAACATCATGGAGGGTGGGTTCGCTATCGCCAGTTGTGACCATGGGTTCTAAACCAGAGATGGGATCATGGCGTGGAGAGACAGCCGCTCCGCCAAGCATGGGCAGGAAACACGTGCGGCCAGAGTCACACGGGCAGCTGCATGGCAGCTCTGATGAAATCTTGAGGGGGATTGCAAAGGCGAGACGAGAGGATGGGCTGACTTACTCGAGCGAACAGCTTCGAATCTCCCCCACCGGCGGAACTCGACATGATAACGGCTACTGGACCGCACCAAGTGCAGGCCTGCTGATTGCTTCCGTGATTCGGTACTTAGGTACGCAACTCAGGCTCGTGCCTAGCAGAGGAAGGGTGCTTGCAACCAACCCCTCACCACAATCGACGCCCTTTCCCAGGATGGCTGCCAGCCAATGAGACGGTGCTGGGCTATGTCTTATTCGAGAAGCGTCGTGTCTGGATCGCAGGCCACGAAAGCAGGTCGGTCACGTGAGCGCAACGGGAGGTGAGAGTCGTATCGAGGATAATTCGTATTTTCCTATACACTGTCGCAGTGCGTCGAGGTGCCGAGCTCGCCGTTGATCTCGAAGCTCAATTCGAAAGGGGCAGTTGCGACTTTCCAGCGTGGAATGGGCTTCCAAAGGCGCCACGGAGCGTTATCGATAAAGGTGACATGAGCTGGGTAAGCACTTCTGTCAGCTTTAGTGGCTTGTCAGTGGGTCACTTAACGAACACCTCAATCGATTGCGCTCGCAGCCTCACCAGCAGCTAAACCTGTTCCAGAGCTCCGACGAGTTACGACGTATTCCCATCCACAAAGCCCATCAAGCACATCGAATCAAGGAGCCGATCAATCGACCATCGAATTACGAAGATCACAATGGCCGACTCCAAGCAGGCCCTCGTCGGCGCCCCTTCATGGGTCGCACAGCTCGAGTCCCCTCTTCAGGCAAAGACAAAGCCCTCCAGCATCCCCGATCCACCAGGCTTCTCTGGAAGTTCTGGACATAAGGTAGGGTTATTCGATCTGAATTAGAGTTGAATCCTGTCGATTTATGGTTGCTGACGAAAGCTGGATTGTTCAGAAAGGTGGCAAGGACGTCAAGGATAAGCTACGGAAACCGCCAACAGATGAAGAGATGGACACGCTCAAGCTGAAGAAGGCCTGGGAAGTTGCGCTCGCACCAATCAAAGCTCTTCCGATGACTGCTATTATGATGTACATGTCCGGAAACTCGCTTCAGATTTTCAGTATCATGATGGTCTTCATGGCGTTCAAGAACCCTCTGATGGGCCTGGTCAATACCAACCAGGCATTCGAACGCTTTCAAAACGAGTCTATCTCCGGGCAGATGATCCAAGTCAAACTCGTATACGTTGCGTGCCAGCTAGTGGCGCTCGCTGTAGGTGTTTGGAAGGTTAATGCCATGGGTCTTTTACCGTACGTTTCCATGCTTGAATACTCTTCATGCAAATCGCTAACATGTGTCCTAGAACGACGACATCAGATTGGTTAATGTGGGAGGCCCAAAGGAACTCCATCGACTCCTCAACCACGGCTTTATGATATTTTGTATATGTATATGTCATCATTGGTTAATATAGATCTACTAGTACTCAAGTCACGTATGAATAGATCAGTCTTCCTCATGGCAAATCAGATTCAATCGCCCCTACGCCATGCCAAGATGTATACTCCTTTTGTGATTTTAGAAATCTCAACTCGCCAATATGTGGACGGCTTTGAAGAGTTCGAGCAAAACCAGTGATGACACTAACTGAGAGAGCGAGGGACGGCAGGCCAAAGCTCCTTTGTCTGGGCACTTATCGGTTAAGCTGATGACCAGCTGAATTTATATACCATCCCTTTGCTACTTAGGCTTTTTGTTTTAGTTTTCGTGCTCTCTTCACGGTAAAGGTCGCCGAAAAGCCCGGTGTCAATATCTCCACAGACAACCAGATACACCTGATACGCATGGAACTTTGAGAAAGATCGCCAAGATTTCTTGCAAGAATGTTCGAGTCATAAGGTATGGGGTAAGCAACGGCTGCCATGGTGGGGTACAACTCTCCGAGAGTTAGTTCAACGGGAACTCTCAACTTGATACAGAGACAGGCTAGCCAACTAACATTGTCAGTGAGTCTGCGAGAAATCAAACTTTGTTAGATGTACAGATACCTGAACACTACAGCAGCTGGATTAAAGACCACAAACATCACCGCCTAAAGCACGTTCCGGAAACTCGACTACTCTGTTAGACTCGAAACTTGCTTTGCTGTACCTCTCCGTTCTTTCTTGCACAGTGCTTCTATCCACATTAGCGGGGCCGGGGATCTTTGAGGAGAGGCGCAAGGCGCCATTTGATTTTTGATGAGAGGATCGGACAGAGTCCGTCCTTGTGCGTCCGTATTCAACCGAAATCATGGAGCCTGCCGAGTTCGGGACTATTCACGCCATTGAATGGTCGGGTTACGAATCCCGGTTTGACTAGTGATGTCAACAACGATAATCCCGATACCCATGTGGTGCTCTTCGGAAGTTGATGCGGGGATGCCCAAAATTTCTGATTTCACTCTAAGAGAAGACTCTGCTTGGCACATGCAGGAGCTAGATTAAGAAAAAATGCAAGTCTTCACAGATGGGGCAAGTTTCCACATAGCTGGTCATGGAACTACGCCTATTACTCAATCATAAGGTAACTAGAACGTCTTGATCCAGGTTCTGAAGCAACATACTGGAAATGTCACTAGCGGTCTGATAAGAGCTGTTTTAGGTATCTTATCATACAGGGGGCATATCATGATGGTTTAAGCATTGTCTAATAAACGAAAGAATACCTACGGCTAGAGGGGAATTCACGATAAGATATCGTGAACCAGAGCTTCCTTTAGTGTCTTGTAACCAACCTGGGCTTTGTGGGGTAGATGCCACTCAGATAGAGGCAGGGATGAAGATATCGCTGACTAAGCGATTCTCAGGAGCTCCAAGCTGTCCACTGCATCATCGTTATACTGGCCTTGTTCGTATCGAATTGGTGATAAGATCCAAACACCAGATACTAAGAGCTAAGATGCACGGGAATCTATTTTCCAAGGAACAAACATCATTTTTGTCATACATTCATATCTCCATCGGTGCCCCTCAACGATGAACGTTACCCTCGAATTCGACGAGCTCCTGCGGGAGCGCAAGGCCCCCCAACCAGGAAAACCGTTTCCCTCGAGAAGATTGACGGCTTCTTGAAGGAAGCTCTTCGGATTGTCAGTACCCATGCCTAAACCTCCAGAAAGTATCACAATGCCCTAATACTTCGCTCCCGGCTAGAATTCCCACATCACCAAACTACACCAGAATCTCCATACTGTACGTCGCGCATATCTGGCCAGAGCGCAACCTCGAAAGGGCATCAGGCATGGCCAGAATCCCGATGGTTACCCCTCAGTGATGTCGGACCGGGACCGGGAAGCTGTGGACAAGGATACCAAAGAAATGCTACGGGAACTCAATTGGAGCATCGAGGCGCTTGACGGCGCAGAGAAAATTCGATATGAAACCGAGACGAATAGCATCCAGAAGAAATACGGCAGCAACCTCGGCGCGCTCGGATCCTGGGCATCTGGGGGCATCGTCGGTGGCAAGAAGCCGGAACACCTGGAAGCTGAGTCCCGGGCCCAAGAGGTCCGGCATCATCGTGAGGGGGTCATCTGGTATCTACGACAGCAATTGCAGCAGTGCAGCAACACCCAAAAAGTCATGATGGAGGCCCGGCTCACGCGCGAGGTGGAAATGAACCGGAGTCTTGCTTCTCAGGCGCCGTCGCTAGCCGACTTCGCCCAATACAGCGCCGGGAAGGCCTCCAGCGGTTTAGGCGAAGCTGAGGGTGTGCACGACGATCAAGCGACAGGTCTCAGCGCGGAACAGATACAGATGTTCGAGGAGGACAACCGGGACATGATGCAGTACTTTGAGAGTATGCATGAGAAAGTACAGTAGGTTCCCACTGTCATCGTATTTTCATCATGGTTGTTCATGCAACATTGCTGACGGGACATTCTTTCACTCTGATAGGACTGCGCAAAGGTCGCTTGCCGAGATATCCAGCCTTCAATCGCAACTCATTGAACATCTCGCAACGCAGACAGAGCATATCGACCAGCTGGTGGCAGACTCGTCCTTAACAACAGAGAATGTCGAAGGTGGCAACAAGCAATTGAAAAAAGCGACCCAACGCCCGAGCGCAGCCCGGTTTACCTTCTATGCAGCCAGTGGACTGTGCGCCTTCTTGGTTCTATGGGATCTGATCATATAGAATACAATCCCTTGTATATATGTACCATAAAAGTATAGGTACTGACCGCCTATTTCATCGTTCGAAAAGTAGGCAATCCATGCTCGCATTGACAGTGAGCCTTGCAAAAGGGAGCATTTGTCCAATAAGTTATGGCAACACACTGCATTGAGTTGCTACATTCAGACCGACGGGGGTTTCAGGAAAGAAGCCTCACCGTAAGATCCCTCCTATAGACAACTTGGTACAACTCGGGACTGTTGCATCCCCATTGTAAACAGGCGGGTGTAGAAGTGACATTCCCGGCGCATATTAAGTGCCTGCCTACATCTTACCTATGCGCCCTGGTCTTTGGCTCCTCCCTTGCCCCGGGAAATGATGGATTCCTACGTTGCTGAGAACGACTATGAGCATAGGTCATCTCACTCATACGCTCACATTCGCACACCCACAAGACATACACACCTGACACATGATATACACAATTGCGATGCATGTGAGAGCGCGAGTGGCAGATGGATGACCAGTGCAACCAAAGGGTGTACACGACCTTGTGGAAGGCGTTTCAGTTACAGATCGATTCCATTAATAAAGCACGGTCTGCCTCGAGACGAAGGTGGGCTGGCCATATGACGACATATTGGCTGCCCTCGTATGATGGGCGTGGTTCGCTAATCTATATTGGGCAGCACACCTGGACTCAGCAATTTCCACGTCATGTACCAGGAGTAAGCTTCTATGCATGTGATGACTGGGTCTTGCGCTGATGCGTTCCTGACCCAACACGGCAGTTCTCGACGCGGGCTGGAAAACGGGCTGGACAGTGGGCACGGGCACGTTGAGGATACTATGAGGTAAAGCAAGATGAGAGGTACCATGTCGGGATCCCGCTCAGTGGAGACCGGACTGAGGCCGGATCCAGCGAAAAAAAAAAGCACATGCAGTCACTTGACCCGTCCGTCCCTTTCGCCCACCCAGTCAGATCTGGGAGGGACCTTCAGATGCATGTACCTCCCACTTGGCCAAAGGCCTGTCTTCTGTTGTGTTCGCTTCAGGAAAGTACTCGGAGAGCTCCTGGAAAGCTCTAGATCTAGTACGTAGAGATGGCAGCCCGAGGAACTAGCCTACGCCAGCCTCGGCATGCTCGCTGGTCCATCTCAGACCCAAACGCCGATTAGCGAGCATGCGGTCGGAAGCTCTGTCGGAAGCTCTAAGCCTTGGATTCATTTAAAACTCACGCCGCCCCATTGATCCGAGCCCATAACTCACCTGATTTGTGTGCCCCCTCGCATCGCGCCCCCCAGAAGACAGCCCAGCCCAGCCCAGCCCAGTGTGGTGCGCTGTTTTACAGTACGAGAATCGACGCCTAGCTTGTGCTCCATAGCAGCCAACGCCTTACGTACCAACAAGTACACCTACATCCGCCCTATTTGGCACAGTACATGGCATTGCTAACAGCGCCCGCTCACGGAGCAAAGGAATACCTGCAGTATCGGAGACGGTATCCCCTATTTCCAAATCCTCGTCTGGGAACTAGGGCCATCCCCGAATTCCCGATTTTTGTACCACCCTAGCCAGGCCCATCCATACCTACCGGCAGGCAGTACCTCAGTACCTGAGCAATCATGCCACAGCAGCAGCCCCATATATCTAGGCCAACAGCCACTTCCTCGTTGTCAAGAGTTCAGAACATTGCCAGTCACCTACAACCGCCCAACATGAGTACAACTTTGACTTCCACGGTCGCGACGACCAACTTCCCTACTGAGGTCGTGCCTCAGGCCCCCGAAGACCCCCTCTTTGGCCTGATGCGAGCCTATAAGGCCGACCAGAGCCCTGATAAGATTGATCTGGTACGGCTGTCCTCCCAAAGCTGTGTGGCGCATCTCTTGCTAACCTTGGAGGTGACAATTAGGGAATTGGTGCTTATCGCGACGACAATGCGAAGCCTTGGGTCTTGCCTGTAGTCAAGAAGGTACAGTTTGGTCCTTTTTCTTTTTTTTATTGTTGTCTTCCCTCTTTTTTTCCTTTGTGTCACTCTGTGCTGGGGTTGAAAAATACCTGTTCAACCAAGCCAAAGCGATGATGTCAAGACGTGGTTGGCCAATGGGCGATCGTGTTGGTGGTCGTGTGAGGTGTTCTCCCAACTTGGAAAACACGACCAATTACATCCTCCATTAAAGGCCTGCCAGCTTCCCGTTGCATCTCAGCTATGGGCGATTGTGTTCCCCGCCTATGCACGATGGATGTGCGTGCCTGTTCCGTTTCATGGGGTTGGTGCTAACCCCACGTTTCTCCCAGGCCGACGAAATTCTCCGAAACAACCCCGAGCTGGATCACGAATATGCCCCGATCGCTGGCATTCCCTCCTTCACCTCTAAGGCCGCAGAGCTGATGCTCGGCGCTGACTCTCCTGCCCTCCTGGAGAAGCGTGCCACCTCGATACAGACCATCTCCGGCACTGGAGCTGTCCATCTGGGTGCTCTCTTCCTCGCTAAGTTCTACAAGGGCAACCGCAGGGTCTACGTGTCCAACCCAACCTGGGTCAACCACCACCAAATCTTCAACAATGTCGGTCTCCCCACCGAATCCTACCCTTACTTTGACAAGAACACCAAGGGTCTTGATTTCGAGGGCATGAAGACCGCCATCCGAAATGCCCCTGAACATTCCATCATCTTGATGCACGCCTGTGCTCACAACCCCACCGGCGTCGACCCTACACTCGAGCAGTGGAAGGAGCTGGCAGAGATCATCCGCGAGAAGAAGCACTTCCCCTTCTTCGACTCTGCCTACCAAGGATTTGCTTCTGGTAACCTTGCCCAGGATGCCTCTGCTGTCCGCTACTTCATCGAGCAGGGCTTTGAGCTGCTCATCGCCCAGAGCTTCGCCAAGAACTTCGGTCTTTACGGTGAGCGTGCCGGCTGCTTCCACGCCATCACCTCCCCTGGCGAGGAGGCCACCACCACCATTACCAGACTAGCTTCTCAATTAGCTATTCTCCAGCGATCAGAGATCTCCAACCCTCCCCTGTATGGTGCCCGCATCGTCAGCACCGTCCTCAACGACCCCGCCCTGTTCGCCGAGTGGGAGGAGAACTTGTCCACCATGTCTGGTCGCATCATCAGCATGCGCAAGGCCCTCCGCGGTAAGCTTGAGGAGCTCGGCACTCCCGGTACTTGGAACCACATCACCGACCAGATCGGCATGTTCAGCTTCACTGGCTTGACGGAGCAGCAGGTCCAGAGATTACGTGAGGAGGCACACATTTACATGACCAAGAACGGCCGCATCAGCATGGCTGGCCTCAACATCCACAACGTTGACCGTTTCGCCAACGCTGTTCACCACGTCGTATCGAGTTCATAGGGACGCAGAAGTCCTACTTGGGAAACCGCAAATGCGTCGTCAACTGACTTGTGTTCTAAAAAAAGAATTGATTGGTGGATCATGTTGCTTCTTTATGATGGGATTTGGGACAATTGGCCGGCACTGTGGTCTTGGCGTTTCTCTTCACTGTTTTGGCGATATCTTTTAGACATGTCTCTCCTTTTTCTGGATATTTGGGAGGCTGATTGTGAGTCTGAGACGAGATTTAGTCTCAGGACTGGCATCAAAAAACAACTTTCTATGGCGGCTTAGGCCTGCGTCTCACGATCGGTCGAAGATGGGGAAATGCGAGTAATGACTTCATCTAACACACAGGACATTCTCCACCCGTAGTCTGGGGTTGTTTATCGCAGCGCGGAACCGGAACCAAAAACATAGCAGTTGGTTCCGGTCCTGCGCACCAGACAATTACATACCTACCTACTCACAAATAATGATGATATACGGGAGCTCTTCTCTCCTTTCTTTCCTGCTCTCCTTAGACTAGCACCTCTGGCATATCGGGCCAAACAATTTAAACAATCAGCTGCTTTTCCTCGTCCCTCGCCCCTGTCCTTATCGAAGCTTAAGCCTAGCTAGCAAGGGCTCTTCAGCCATCCACCGACCATGTGACCCTGGCGATAAACGCCATGAGCTCCGGCGGGCTGCCCAGCCGGTAAATTCGCCGACAGCTCCGGCCTAATGCCAGAAACATGGTCGCACGACACACGCGTGGGTCCGGTTTACGGGGTTGCCCATCCGCTCCGCCGTCCACTTCCCCGGATTCTCCCCTCACGATACTCACAGTACGATATACTGAGGGGCGGGACTGTGTGTCATTCCTTCGCCGCTGCATCCGTTGTCGGGCCCCGTCTTGTTCTCGTCCCTCGCTGAGCCCAACCCGCAGTTTTCGGCGGATGTGACTTGCCAGGCTTGGGGCGCGATGAAACCATTATTTGATAATACTGACTCAAAACGTCAGAGCCAACGTACGGCGACACGCTGTTAGACTATTTACCGCATACAGCAGCGGGAAGGCCGCGTTTATTTCTGGAGCTAGATGAAGGGGGAAATCTCGAAGTACAGTACCTCGAGGTACATTGCTGGGCTCGACTTATCTGGGTTTTTTCCAATTGGGGCGCCTGCATTATGGCGATGTGAATGCCCCCCGTGTAAGCTGAGGACCTTTGTTGGCTGCATTTTGATGCGAGGCATACCGCTTCCTCTTTCCTTTTTTTTATGGATAGTATGCGAGTTCTTTTGTCTCTGACTCACTCTGTCTGAAACCTTCCTACTGGGTGACAAGTCCGAACATGTCGGTGTACAGATAGCGAGAGGTCGTATCTGCCTGCCCACGGGGACTCGTCACCCACTGGCTTTATCCCAACGAGAAAAGGTCGCAGAGATAAGGAACCAGTTTCCGGAGAGTTGCGCTGGAACTATCAGCTTTCAGCTACTCGGGTTATCAGCCAAGAAACCAGCGCAGATATCTCGGGATTGTCCATCTCTGCAAGGTTGGGTTCTGATTCTCCATGTAACCTAGATAAAAGAATATTCGGTGAGGAGAGATTTATCCGCTCCATGACTTGTCAGTGAGACAACCCACTTTCTGTTTCTCGTAACCACAATTCTACGGAGACGGTCAAAATAAGGTCTTCTGTGGAACAATGGCGTGCTACTTGATAGAAGCACAAGGGGAGGTGGCTGTTTAACGCGCTACAGGTCACCAGCGAGATGGGTTGCGCTATCCGCCTATGTCGACTACCAACTACAACGGCGTTAAAGCTAGTTGATGATATTCATTCTGCTGAAATCGAAGAAGACATTAGCCTGATAATGCTATTTACGTGTTGATTGTTGCTTTGATAGTTTGTGGCGGGATGTGTTGACGGCATGTGAATGCAGTCACAGCCGTACCTTGTATCCTGAAGCTCATGATTGGCGCGCATCCAATGGGCCATACCTAGATAAGCGCAGTCCAAAGCACATGTCACCTGAAGCGCATACTCATCTACACATCCGAATAAGAATATTTCGTGTACTCACATTTCATCTAATTTATAGATTTAGGTAGCTTGATCAGAAAATGCTTAGAGGGAGTTCGTAGCACTAGCGTAGCACCTTCCTGCTCTACAGGGCTCTTGTAGCACCTGGCCCTAGGCTATAGCAGGATCCAGCGGCTGCCTAGTAGCACCGTGCAAACCAACCTCAACCCTCATACTCATCCAACTACATAGTTGGAAGTCGATTCACCAAATTCCATGCCACCACATCCTGAAATTTCAAGCAATGGGGCGACGCCTTCCTTGGAAGAGGACCGAGGTCCCAAGCGTCGTGAAATCCGCAACGCCTAAAAGTAGCCCAAAGCCCACTTCTCCCATCAAACGTGCGCCGCCTCCAAGCACGCGACCAGAACGCGCCCAAGAACGTGCCTCGGTTCAGCTCTTGGAACCTGGTAAGCAGCCTCACGCTTCGTGGCGAATGAGCTATTCTCATAGTCGTCTGCAGGTAACCGTCTTCGTAGCCCATCTACGTCTCCACCGCCTGAGCCGCCTCAAGAGGAGTAAGAGCACCGCCTTCCACTCTTTGGACATCCCGCTAACCACACCCCCAGGTTCATGATTGCTGGCCCGTTCAACGATGACAGGTATCGCATGGTGGACGACGAACTCCTTGGGGTTGCTCAACGGTTCACAGTCCACCTCCACCGTGCAGAGTATCAACGCCTGAAGGCACAGGCCAAGACACAGAATGCAGCAACCATTCGCGAGATTGAGCGCCCGATTGTCGGGACCCCGACGAGGGTTACCAAGCAGCGGAGTGAGGCTCTGAAGCGAGCTTCTCGCCAGCGCAGCCTGCTTGGCAACGACCATGGCCGCGATCTGCCCTGGATGGGTACCAGCCTGCAAGGCCTGATGGAAGCTCCCCGGAGGGATGCAAGGGTCATCCGCTCGCTTCCCCAGGCGGCGTCAGGCACGCGAGCTGCGGCGGGATTTAGTTCCCAGCTCTCCAGTAGTCCCATTCGCGAGAATCGGCCCGCTGGAGACTCGCCGCCTCGGAGACGGGAGGCGTCAGCTCTCAGAGACTCTAGGGGGTTTGGCGTGAGGGCAACGCCACAGGGGGCTGGGAGCGTTAAGTCGAAGCCGGTAGCCAACACAAATAAGTCGTCATCGCCAACGATGGGTTCGTCTGGTTCAGTTGGTACGCCCTCGAGGCGGCCACTTTCGACAGTCAGGTCGTCATTCTCTACGCCACAGGCAACCAAGGACATACGTCAAGAAGAGGATGATGAAGATGACGACGATGACATTTTCGGTCTCAACAAACGAAGAATTCGAAGAGAGAAATCAAGAGAGAATATCCGAAGATCTACAGAAAAGCCGGTGCGCAAGCCATCACCAGATGCAATACCCTCATTCTTTTGAAGGGTTCGGAGAGATATTACGAGTTCATGCCTAATGATGGTTTTATTCATAATTCGTCAGGTTGAAGATCAAGCGTATGTTTTCATTTTCTAAGCGTCGTCCATATTTAGCTCATCAAAGTCATCTAGCAGCTCGTCCATATTGACTTGTGGCGCATCATCATCCTCAGCCTCCGTGTCTGCCATGCTCATCTCCTCTTCCTGTTTTTGCTGCTTGTATAGCGCCAGGGCGGCCCGGAGCTCATCGTCCTCCTCTACATCGCGCAAGAACAACTCATACTCACGGTCCATGCGATCCTGGTCAGCCTGCTTGGGAAGCAACTCGCCTTCATCCTTGTTCATGCGCTTGAGCCTCCAGTTGCGGCGGCGGTTCTTGCGGCGACGGGGGAAGTATTTCTTGACGAGGACGACATCGGGGATGGTTGAGCCATATGTGTTGGATTGCTCAATGGCCTCGTATTCAGGGTTGTTGAAAACACTACCACTGAGAAGGTAGCCCATGGCCGAATCTCCAGGTTGCAAGAGGTGGCCAAGGTGTGTCCTTGTGAAATAGGTTCTATCATTGACGCCCAGATCAGAGGCACGAGCCACTGTAGCCTCGGCTAGTCTCAGCTTGCCCTTCTGGACACCTGTGGGCTCGATATCCATGACAATAAACTCAACCAGCTCCTGAGAGTCTACGAGGGATGTAAATGGGGCCCGCCAGTATATCGACGAGGCGATTTCTGTAGTCTGCAAAGTCTGCGGATCCATAAGATAAACGGCAGTGCCGATCTTGTAGCACAGGAGTAGAGGCGAGATATTTCCAGCTTGCTTTGCAAGCTTGATCGGGAGTGCCACCAAATCGTCCTTGCATACTGGGACAAGTTCCGCCGAGTAGGAGAACTTGTATGACTTCTTTGAGGTGTGGATATCCATCGAAATGAGTTCTTGGGATGACTTTACTTTAACTGGGACAACTGAGTTGAGGAAGTCGATAAACTTTTCACCCTGATTTCTGGCGCTAAAATAGAAATCGATGCCGTCCTTGGCCTCTTTGATATTCAGCGTATCCCGGTGGGCGTTGTGTTTGAGAATGAGCTGTTCAAGGAAAAGGAAGGTTCGCTTGTGAAGGACCTTTTGTCGGACCTGGACGCAAGCCTGCCAGTGGGCGGGTGTGAAAGACTTTTGACAGTCTCGGCACTGCTGGGTGTGTACAACAAACACCACCTCGAAGGTCTGTTGAAGGAGCATGCCATCCTGAACCTCATCCTGGATGGTGAGCTTCATCTTGATACGTCTCGAGTGTGGTTCTGTCCAAATGAAGCTGGCATCGACGATTCGCACTTTGTTTAAGCCCCTCAGTCTCTTCAAACACAGCGCAAGCAGTTCCCGGGACTCGGGAAGGGCAGTGACCCAGCTGGCGGGCGGTAATAGCCATCTGTCGCAATCCTTGCAGAAATGTAGTGTCGCCTCACGCTGGACGCCCTGGGAAATGTCGACGGTCAGCTTGACGCAGTCGTAGCAAAGCGCGCCGGTTGCTGTGGTTCCATCGATGGCGGCACCACAGTTACAGCAGAGGATGCTTTAGAGAAACGGTGTTAGCCATACACAGAAACTTGTAGTTGTTGGTTGCAAGTAGACTCACGTCGCCCCAGAGTGCTGCTGCTGCTGTGCACTGATAGGCACGGGCGCATCGTCAATATCCATAAACATGATGCCGATTTCTTTCAGATTTCACTTGTGAACTGGGTGATGGAATATGATGTTCATTTGGTGGGGGGAGAATGACTATCAAAAGCAAAATATTCTGCCCCTCCTGCTTGATAAGCGTTCAAAATTCTTATCGCCCCATTAAAAACACTCTTGCTAACGCCGCTCCACAAAAAATTACCATTGCCGATATATCAAAAAACAATGCATCTACCGGGGGGAGATGTAGTTGACTGCTGGGAATGCGCATCCTCGCCCTAAAAGATTTTGCTCAGAACCCTTGTGACATGTTCCGGTTGGCTCTCACCTTCCTTGCCCTTCTTGGCGAGGGGTATTTGCTTAAATGTCCTTCCCCTGGCCTGGGCCTCCTCCTCGGCGATCGCAGCCTGTGCGGGCTTCGTCTTCTTCGCCTTGGTCTGCATGCCGTCCAGCATCTTGGCCTTCTCCACGTTCCTGACAAACTCCTTGTTCTCCTTGGTCGTCTTGCTGATCTCGGCCCTCATGCGGCTGGCCCTCTCCGCGTTCTCGGCGGAAATCTGCTCCGTCAGGTTGTGCCATTTGAACCCGGTCAGGTACTTGAGATTCCACAGGTCGTCGTGGTAGTATGACGACTTCTTCCCGCCAATCGTCTGCGCGTTGAGGAGGTCGCACACGGCCTTTGCGTCCTTCTTCTTCACGAACTCGATCCAGCCCTCGGTGTAGGTGCGCTTCTTGTTGCCGCCGGCGCGGACGCGGCGGGCGTGCGCCGTTGGGTCCTCGGGAGCGAGGAAGATGCGGTTGATTTTCCCGTACGGCTCGAGGAGCGATCGTAGCTTCGCGGGCTTCATAAATGGGGGTATACGCGACATGTAGATGACCCCGGACTTCTTGACCGCCGCCTCTGTCGACACAAGGTTTTTCTTGGTGAGGGTTCGATGGATGTCGGGCACTTCTGATTCAAGTTCTGAAGCTTTCCTCTTCTTCGCCTTTTGATCCGAGGGCATCTTTGTAGCCTCTTCGTCTTCGTCGTCGTCTTCATCATCCTTTGCTGTAGGCTGATCGTCAATTGCAACGCCGCCGTCGAGGTCGCTGGCCTCATCATCATCGGAATGGTCGATTCTCCGGCGCTTGGTGCTGCGACCTCCTTTTCTTAGGTCATCTTCGGAATTGTAGCCTTGGGATTGCTCGTCTTCGCTATCCGAGGCGTCAAGGAACTCGTTGCGTTTGTCTTTCCCCATGGCGGTGTGTGTGCAGGGCGCTTGTAGTATCCTGAATGATTGATGCAGGGTCTCTTCACCAGCAGTAAAAAGTTGGTAGATCCAACGTAGTAGGCGAAAAAATTGATGTAGCGGGGCTTCCGGAAAACCATATATGCAACTAGGCTGAGGGGTCGTGCTGGGATCCACAGTGGCGGTTGGGCTTGAGTCGATGCAGGATGAGATTGATGATATAATGGCGGGATAGTTTTCTATTATCACCTTCATGTACTGTTTGAAAGTTCGTGGTGCCTGGCTAATTTTTTCTCAATAAAACCGTTCCCGCGGTTCTCGAAGATAATTGCGAGCAACCAAACTACTCCCATTGATCTCTCTCTTAGGACTGAGTTACACAAACACCAGCTTATCAGGCAGGACCCATCAGTTGAATGGTGACGTGGGGAGCAAGCGCGGGGCATCTCCCTATCATCGTACAAACACAATTCCTCCACTCGAGATAACCTTCTCTTCATTCCGCCTTTCTTATTTTTTTTCGTCGTTAAGAGTACAATATCGGCCATACTTCACCATGTCGGTCGAAGTGATTACAACAATCTCTCCTACTACAGGCGAGCCTATCCTCACCCGGAATGGCGCTTCACCTGCAGACCTGGAATTGCTCCCCAAAATTGCCAGCGAAGCATTCCAGAGCTTCCGGCAGACATCTCTCAAGGAGCGCCAGGAGATTGTCAAGAAATTCTTCAAACTTCTCCTCGACCATGAAGCAGAGCTTGCGGAGGAGCTGACGGTACAGATGGGCCGCCCCATCGCGTACACCGGCAAAGAAGTGACCACTGCCGTCAAGCGCGGCGAGTACCTGCTCAAAATAAGTGACGAGGTGCTCAAGGATACAGACGGAGAGCCGGAGAAAGGCTTCAAGCGGTTTATTCGCAAGTGCCCAGTTGGTCCGGTCCTCATCATCTCTACCTGGAATGTAAGTCGCACCAGAGTCTTGGAACGAAAGAAGGATCTCGGCTAATGCACCCGCCCCCCGAAAAAGTACCCTTATCTGGTTCTTGTTAATTCTCTGATCCCAGCCATCTTGGCCGGCAACAGTGTGATCATCAAGCCATCACCCCAGACACCAACCATTGTGGAGCAGGTAGCCAAGTTCTTTACCGAGGCGGGCCTCCCATCTGGTGTCTTGCAGTATTTCCACAGCGGATCCCCTACCACGATGGAGACTATTGTCCGCGACCCGAGAGTGGCTTTAGTGTGCTTTACGGGTTCTGTTGCGGGCGGTCTGGCTGTACAGAAGGCTGCGTCCGACCGAGTGGTGCAAGTCGGCCTCGAGCTGGGTGGCAAGGATCCAGCTTATGTCAGAGCGGATGTTGATATTCCATGGGCCGCCGAGGAGATTGTGGATGGTGCCGTTTTCAACTCGGGTCAAAGCTGCTGCTCCCTGGAAAGAATCTACGTAGACGAGAAGATCCACGACCAATTTGTCGAGGCGGTCCAAAAGGTGCTCTCGGGATATAAGCTTGGCGATCCTTTCGATAAGAAGACCCATGTTGGGCCGGTTATTTCGAAGAGATCAAAAGAGACGATCGAGGCGCACATCAAGGATGCCTTAGACAAAGGTGCAAAAGACGCCACACCGGAAAATGAGAGCTTCAGCAACCTGCCCCAAAAGGGCAACTTTGTGAAACCCACTCTACTTGTCAATGCTAACCACTCGATGAGAGTCATGACGGAAGAGACATTCGGGCCTGTGATTCCCGTGGTAAAGGTAAAGAGCGACGAGGAGGCAGTTGCGCAAATGAACGATAGCGAGTTTGGCCTGACCGCCAGCATCTGGACCAAAGACACGGACAGAGGATATCAGTTAGCGGAGGATGTGGAGGCTGGTACTGTATTTGTCAACCGATGTGACTTCCCGAGCCCGGTAAGTTTTTGAACAAAACCCCCCTAAATCTGCAATTCTCTTCGCCGAAACCGAGATGTTGGCTGAGTGACTGACCTGGACCATAGGATCTTGCATGGGTTGGATGGAAAAATTCAGGCAAGGGACAGACACTGGGCAAATTTGGCTTCGAACAATTTGTCAAGTCAAAGAGTTTCCACATTAAGGATCACCCAAAATAGGACACACAATCTACATGAGAGACGATCTGTTCTATACATGGCCGGGCTCGGATGAGCTAGGTAGGGGTTCACCATCCAATTCTGCACGGCTGCAAGGTTGGCAGATTGGCGAGAGATCGTCCTGCTGTCGTACAGATGAGATATGATTCCAGTCAATGTGACACCCTCCCTGGTGCCTGGTGGAACTTGTCTGCAATATTCATCTGCGCCTGCCCGTCATCCTGGAAACGAACAAGCTGATGCATTGGTCTGCTCTGGGGCCCATCGCCTAGCTACAGGACAATGAATATCTACTACTTCTACATCACCATTGCCAATACTGAGTTGCCCTCCATTTCGATCCGTTTCCGAACGTGGCAGTGAATTTAACCAACCCCCTTGACTACCCATGGACTGGATCCCTTGTCCAACTAGGCTCTCGCTCTCTGCGTTGCACCGTGTGTCATGTCTCACTTGAATAAGACATGCTCGTCTCCACGCAAGGGCGCCCGCCCTCAACGCCATGTTAATAAATGAACGCAAGCGATCTCCATTGTGTGCGGCTAGTGATTTCTATATTAGTACTGTTCCTTACCGCAGGCGGTCACTCAGGAATGCCGGCAGAAGACATCCAATTCCACACCCACTCTCCCGAGCCTGTGCATTCCTGCAACCAAACCTCCAGCCTGTCGTGCTACCCTGCCACTGCCCTTCTTTGGCTTCTTTTCCCTTCCGCGCTCATACATGTGCACATTGCATACCGGATCCAGGGTTCTGGGTATTAGGTTGTCTGGAGGGCAGGCTGGCTAACGAACAGACAGGCAATATCAGGCCGGATTCGCTCACCAATGGCTCACTCCCGATAGTATATGACCTTCGCGTCTCCCACACTCATTGTTGATGTTGCTTGTGTCTTATTGTGTCGAGCGGTAGGCTTCCAACAACAGATCTTGATTTTCGCGGCATCGACCCGTTTCGCTCCTTAGTTTCAAACGCTCTCTTGCAACACTGCTCCATCCCGACTCAAGTCGAGGTTCCGCTCCTTTCTTTGTCTCTTTCGCTCACGGAGTCCTACTCCCGTTGTCTCTCGCCCCGGGGAATGCTTCAGGGTCCAACCCACATTCTTTATATCTCAACCGTTGCACTCACTCTGGCCCATTTCCTTTCATATTTCTGTCCACTCCAATCTTGATAAAAAGAAAAAGGGGGCTATATACAATCTTCTCGTGTCCAAATTTAGCATTTCGAGCGAAAATTTCTTCTCTTTATTTCTTGTCCTCCCTTTCGACTACACGGACGAACAAGCACAACAACCCACGAGCCACATCTTGGCCCTTTCACGAGATCATCAGTCTTTTTATTTGACCATCCCGCAATAGCGGCCTTTTTTTTTCCTTTTCCTTCACCGGACCTTTTCAGGAATCATGCAGATCAAGAACGACGTCAGAATGTTCTGCTGCCGCGTCCAGACTATCCTTGACAGATGTCAGCGAAAGCAGAAGAACATCCCAGAGATCGTACGTCATGGACACCTTCCTTTATCTTTGTCTTAACTAACATTTCTTTCCTTAGTCTGCTCCATTCAATTTGAAGAGGGAGCCGGTTTGCCTTCCAGGCATCTCCGAAGACGAGTACGTTCCCCTCAAGTGCCTCCAATCCCGGCCCCGAAATATATCGACCCTTCTCAGGACTAACTTTATTGTGGCATTCAGACTCTCCATCCTTCGCGATAAAGCAGCAGCCAGCCGCATTGGCATTGTCGAGTCGATCCCTCTTGCTCACTCCGCATTGTTTTCTCACCCGCCTTCGCCGATCATGACCGTCCTGTCGCCGAGCGGAGCTTCAACCTCATCTCTCACCACCAACTAAGACATATGGCTGTTGCTGGAGTGCCCGGCCGAAATCTCTCCTGGCCGGGCGATTTGTCTCGATTCTCATTCAATCCTTCTGTTTCATTTCACTACTCTCTTTCAACCGATTTGCAACCAAGAGCATGGCGACTTAGAATTTTTTGTACCAAAGAACAAGAGGCATAAGAGCCTATCAATCACTTAATGTATTGGAGATAATACCCTTTTAGTTTAGCTTTGATGCCACAAGCATAAGGAAGTTTCCCCTGGATAAATCATGGTGTGCTTTTCATTGAGTGTTTTTTATATATACTTATCATATTCCAGCAAGATAAATTCGTAAGAAATCCTGTCTTTTTGTGTTGAAGTTCTCCAGATACTCAATTAGATCCATCCCTCATATATTTCCAAGTTCTCGCGGCGGGCACCCTCCATCTCGCCCTTCACCTTGAGCAGCTTCACCTTAGCATCCTTCTCTTGACTCCACTTGACCAGAAACTCTTCAACCCGCTGTTTGGTTTCCGCATCATCCTTCATCAAAATAGCCAGCGCGTCAAAGCCGCCTGCCCCCGGGACCACACCGCCGTACACACCTTCCACCGCACTGAAGGCATCAAGCAGCTCCGTCTGGCTCTGGGGCTCGATGGGTACGTCGCTCAGCTGGCCCATCTCCCTGACGAGCTCGCGGACCTCGCGCAGCCTCTCGGGCAGCTCCTCCGTCCTTCCCAACTTGAGCACCTCGCCGAGCCCCACGTTCCGAGACTGAAGATCATCCCACAGCCTCTTCGACCGGTCCTCGTCCGACGCCCTCCACGAAAGCACCTTCTTCACCATGCCGACGGTCTGGCTGCCGCAGTCCACGTCGCACATGCGCAGCGCCACGCCCTCCGGCATGCCGAGCGCGCCCTTGCCAAACTCGACGTCCCACGCGGTGCCGTCCACCACGTCCACGAGCTTGGAGCTGAACCCGGGCGTGCCGGGCTCCGGGATAGCGCTCAGCACCTGCGGCGAGAACCGCCTGTACAGGCACGACCCGAACACGGCGGCCGCGACGTCGAAGCCGGAGCCGACCTTGCCCTGCGCCGCGCAGTGCGCCGCCTGGGCGAGGTTGTGCAGCGTCCGCCGCCCTCCCTCCGAGGCGAGGTCGAACAGCTCCACGGGCAGGTAGTGCGCCAGGAGGGACGCCGTCAGGGAGGTGACGAGCGCGGCGGAGGATCCCAGGCCGGTCTTGTGGGCCTCGCTCAGCGCCACGGGGAACTTGGCGAAGCGACCCTGGGCGGTGCCCTGGTTGGAGTAGTAGTCATCGTCGGCGAGGATGATGAGGCGGGCGGGCCGGATGGTCGTTGGGGAGTTGAGCCCCGCCGTCTTGCTGATGATGTAGGTGAGGGCGTAGCTCAGGGTGGTCTCGACGAAAGGGTTGGCGTTTAGTTTCGTGCCCCTGGAGATGAGTTAAAATCAATATAATTTTTTTGTTTCATATTTGAGCCTGGTGGTACAGGTCGCTCATTGTGCATCCCTCCATCCCTGTTTGAGCATTCGGGGTTCTGTTTGATAGTTTGCATCTCTCAGTTGAGAGTATGCTCTCATGTCCACTTACACTTGGAGTTGCGTCACCTTGATACCCCCATCTTCGGGTGCAAGGTGGTAGCCATACCGCCACTGAGCATCCTGAAACTGTGGGCTGTCGACGACGATCTCGTTCAGCTGGACGCCAGGCCCGGTATGGATCTCCCCGGAGATAACGTTGATTCGCGCGCTCAGGCCGAAAACGAGACCGGTGTACTGCCTGTCCAGCACGAGGTAGCCTCCAGCCAGGAGGACCTTGCCGGGGGCCGAGATGGCGACGGTAGGGTTCTGGGTGGGCATCTTTAATCAATCTCTAAATCTGAATTGATTGCTCACTCCTTCTCAGCTTTCACGTCTGCTTGAGGTGCTCCCGGTGAGTTATGAAGAGATGGTCAACTGATTGAGTTCCAACGGTGAAAATGCGCATAAACTTCTTATGCAAAGGTGGAGAGCTCGAGGGTGTAATCGGGATGATTCAAGCGGACAATAATGAGGGTTCGCCGGGTGTCCCTCGAATGAATTAACAAGTAAATGGAAATTTGGGCCGGTTTCAGTTTGCCAGAAAGACAATACTGGAGGATGCCCGAGCACGTAGGCTGTGACGATCAATACATCGTAGTAGCTGTTCATCCTGACGAGCTTCATGGCGGGGTTACGAGAGGACAGTGCGGTGTGACTCAATTCGCACACGCACTGTGCGTCGACGCCAATGATCGGATCTCATGCCAAAGTCTTGGTAAGTCTGTCATCACAGCTATTTCAATACACTCATTCATGCAGGACAATCGAAATTACAAATACATTCAATGTTCTTTTGACTTATGCCGAGTGGAGATCTGTCTATAGGTGTTTCCCAAACACACAAAAGACTTGCGCCCAAAGTCGCTATATGTTACCTTCTTTCGTAGCGAACCGTTTTCTTGGTCCCAAAACGCCATGCCAAATAATTGTATCCGGTATCAACATGCCACTATGCATCCAAAAGAAATCAAACAAACCAACTTGGCCAATCTACAGCCTGTTGCCCGCCATTTGGAACCCCATAGACAAAGGAAATAAAGAAAAAAACAGGTGCTGGGGTATCAAACATGACTAGTAGATTACAAAAAATATCTTAGTTTTCTTTTTCGTTGACAGGCTCCAGCTGTCATGTCATTCGTACTTTATCTCACGCGGGAAGAGACTCCTGGCCTCCGCCAAGAAGTTCCAGCAGCTTATTAACGACGGCACTAGGATAGCCACGAGTAAGCATCTCACCGACAACTGACTTAGCTTGATCCCGCTGCTCAACAGCAAGGAAGGCTCGAGTCATTGCTTCGTAGGTGCTAGGCTCTCGCTTCTCACGGCCGACAGAGTCGTAGATAGTCTGAGCCTTGTCAATGCACTTCTCAGCAGCCCAACCGTGGATCAGTGTGTTGGCGATGTAGGGTGTCATCTCCACACGCTGGCTGCGCATCTGCGCTAGCACAGACTCGGTGTCGGCGACGCGGTGGTTAGCAACCATAGCCTCGAAGAGAGCTTGGTACAGGCTTGCGTTGAGAGGCACGACTGGGTTCTTGATCAAGGAGTCAAACACCCGGCGAGCACCTTCCATGTCGTGAAGAACGCAGCCCCTGGCGTGGATAAGAGAAGCGTAGTGAACAGGCTCGGGTCGCTGGCCAGATGTGCGGATTTCCTCCAAGATACGTTCTGCAGCATCCATATCAACCGGTTCCAGAGTAGCGTGAGCGTCGACGAGAAGCTTATAAGTATGCGCAGTGGGAGCAATACCCTTTGCCTTCATACGCTCATAGTAGGCGAACACCTTACTCTTGTCGCGCTTGGTAGTCAAGAAAAACTGCATCATGCTATTGTATGGGGCGGGGCGAGCCTTGTAGTTAGGCATCGACTCCATCTCATCAAACAGCTCCTCAGCGAGCTTCTCGTCACTAACACGGCAAAGAGCATTGACCACGGTACCATAAGTCACAGATGTGGGCTTGACACCCAGCGACCTCATCTCCGTAAAGTAGTAAAGACAGTCGTCGATTCGGCGGGCCTTACCCAGCTTTCCGATCAGAGCATTGTAGAGGAATGAGCTTGGTTCAACTCCCTCGGCCTTGGCACGGTGGAAGATGCGAACAGCTTCAGATGCCTCGTCAAAAGTCTTGGTCGAGTCCTTGAGCGTGGTAATGTACAGACCGAAGGTGTTGGCAGATGGGGCGGCACCCATATCCAGGAGCTCTTGATGGTATTGCTCAGCTCGGCCTCGGTTACCAAGGTTCAGGCAAGCTCCCACCATAGCATCGAGGATAGACGACCAGCCATAGCGAACAACAGCATACTGAGACATCAAAGGCACATCAGTCCGGGCCATGGATAGGATATCCTGGCACATCTCCATCTTGCCCTCGCGGGCAGCTGCGGAAATGAGCTTAGCATAAGTGATGTATCTAGGGTGTCTTCCGGCTCGGCGTATGTTCTTGAAGCGGTTGAGGGCATCTCCAAGACGTGGACCTTTGCGACCATGGCTTCCCTCAAGATCGTCAGCGATGAGCGACGAGCCCTTGAAGTCGGTGTTGTAGGCATAAGGGTCGAACGTATCCTCATAACTAGCTGGAGTCGAGGTGGACTCGAAGGGAGAACCTGTGGAAGTTTGCGGCATCGTGGAGCGGGGATCGACAATACCCCTGACCTCCATGTAGCGTGCGATGAAATCGATGGCTTCGTCGATTTCTTCGGTAACCTCAGGTCGCGATTCAACCTCGGCAGAGCGAATACGCTGGAACATCATCTCGGACTGGGTCAGTCCCTCAGCGACCTGACCCGAACCAATCAGAGCGACAGCATACATGGCAGTAGGTTCGATGTATGCATCAGTTGCATGCATGTTAGCTTGGCAAAGAACCTGCCAATACTTGCTGGCCTCTGCAACATCTCCAGCACGCACGCTCATGGCAAGAAGAGCGATCGCCGGTTTGGCAATGCCATGGAAGTTTGAAGGGATACTATCAAAAGCATCAACGGCTGTCGCCTTGTCATCGTTGTCAGCAGAGACAGTAGCGATTTTTGTCATGGACTCGGGACGAACAGAGGCGTCAACAGACTGGGCCCAATAGAAAGCCTCAGCGTAGATTCCCCTGCTGATAAACCCCTTGACGAAGCCAGCGCTAATCAGAGCATCCTTGATGTCAATGGCACGGACTCCATACTCATCAACGATTCGCTTGAAAAACTTCATGGCACCCTCAATCTTATCCGACATCACGTAGGCATTAATAACGGCGGCGTATACATGGGCATCCAATCGATCCCGAAGGGTATCCTTTCCGCTGTCATGTGCAATTGCCAGGTTCCGGTACTCATTGTAGCACTCGACAGCGCTGACGAGATCACCGGAAGAGGCGAAAGCAGTGATCATCGTGGGGAAGGTTGCCGCAAAAGAAATGGTTTCGCTGGCTTCCATGTGCTCGAAAAGACGGAGCATATCCGAAACCCTACCAGCCTGGGCACAAGCTGAGATCAGTTGGTGATAAGTTTCGGCGGTGTAGAAGGCAACATCCCTGTCAACGGAGGAATCGAAGAGTGAGATAGCGAGGTTCAGACGATCATCCTCACACAAGATGGCATGTTCAAACTCGTGAGAGGCGAACATGAACTTGCCAGGCTCGTCCATACCACCGAAGCGGACTCTCTTGTCCTCCAAGCTAGCCTTCAACTCGGTAACCTCCAGACATCGGGATGCCAGAAGCCCGACCAAAATATCGTAGGTGTCGCTGTCAGGCGAAACTCTACGACGGATCATATCGGCGTAGACATCCAAAGCCTTGGATACAACTTCGATTCTCCTGGTTGGGATGTGGATAGCAGCCATGAGCAAGGCATTATATGCGCCTGCAATGGGCTGGACGCCCGTGGCCAGCATGGCCTCGAAGACAGTAGGAATCTCAGCATATCGACCCGCAGAGGAAAGTTTGAACAGATGATCAGCATAAGACTGAGACTGGGGATCAGCTGGAGGGGTAGCTGATCGTGCCAAAGATGCGGGTGTATGAGCTCGAGAAGGCAGGGCCGATCCCACATTCTCAGCGGCATCTTTTTGACTTCGGGCCTCGATTTCTCTCTCCAGAGCCGCATCTATGTGTGCAAGTGCAGCCTCCTCTTCTGGCGTGAAGGATCGACTGGCTTCCAGCTCATTGCCTGCATCTTCACGCTCTCGTGCCTCCTTGTCTCCCTCGAGGATGGCAGAAGCACTTGGCTTCCACTCGATCCGCTTGGGAAACTCATACTGAATCCATTCATTGTCAACTTCGTTGTCGGCCTCCTGCTTCTGCTGCAGTGCCTCGAAGTACGCATCTAAACCACCATGGCCGCGGCTTTCGACTTGGAACGCTGAAGTGGCGTGCCTTTCGGAATGGAACGCCGAGTGAAGCTGGAGCGAGGAGAGGCGGCCAAGAGGGTTCTTATGACGACGGTGGAAAACCGGGCGGTTTTGGGAATTGAGGATATGAGGCTGGGTCGCAGCTACGACAGACTGAGCGTAGCCGTGTGCGGTAACAGATTTGGCGAATGTAGATCCTTGGCGGATAAAATTCGTGTAAAGCGAGGAATAAATGGTGGGCATTTAGGTGATCACCGGAGGGTTAAAGGACTAGCCGACGTTAGCAAACCAACCCAATTCTCCAAGGACTAGCTCAAGCTGCACGGATCCCAAGGTGAGAAAAGGCGAATGGGATTCCCAATGCTGCACTAAACGGCCTCGAATCTTCTCTCCAATGATATGGTGTGATGCAGCGAGCTTGCGGTCAGGAGCAATCTTACGTGAAATAGAAAATATAACGTCGATTGCAGGTTCATTTGACAGCGAGATGGCCGTCAAACGAACGCGCGGGTCCAGGGTATTAGATCGGAAGGTTAGGGAAGCAACAGAAAAAAAATAAGGAACACCAAGATGACCTCGATGTTGGAATATTTTGATTTCGTGTCGCCCAATTGAGGGTGTGAAATATTATTGAGATGGATGAATGGGGAAACAGCCCAGGCTTGGAGGGGCGGCCTCAGGTATTTCTTTGATTCCGACCGCTTGGGGAGCGCATGGCAAATGCCAGCATGGGGGGGGCTATCGCCTAACTCCTAGCGGGCGGGCCACGGACCTACGAGCTTCGATGGCTGACGGCGCCCCTCATCAGCCCCATGCACACCCACCCACAGATGCACGGGGACCCTCAGGACCCGGCTGTACAGGCGCTACAACTTGTATTTACCCACGGCAAGAGGTATGTGTCCCTCTGTGTGGCGCGCTGTGTCTGAGACCGCCAGTACATCGTGGTGTATATGACTCAAATCCAGTGGCCAAGCTGGCCACCAAGCCACCTATCCATGATCCATCTATGGGGGCAGTCCACTGGGCGGTCTCAGTGCAGTCGCTCGCAGGCGGTGGACACTTGGGGGTTTCTGGGACCCCTCAAGGGGCAAACCGCCTAGCAAAGATTTATACTTTGCTTGCTTTTTCGCGAGCCCACACACCCACAAGTTCACATACATCTGTCTGTATCTGGGCGCGCGCAGGTGCAGCTGGAAACTGACCGTTCGTCATACATAAATCTGCGATAGCCGTAACCCCAGTCGGCAGGAGCCAGCATTGATCGCTCAATCGAAACGCAGCCCCAGAGTCCAGCGTCCGAATAGGCTACTGGCTGACCTCCCAAGGTGCTCGCGTGTGTCGTGTTGCAACCCCCTTCGCCTCGATTCCTAGGCTCCAGCTCGACTTGCGTATGTGGGTGGGTGTGTCTGTGGACACATCCATTTCAGCGATGTTGGAAAAAAAAAAGTAGGCTAGCCGGCAGCCTCTTGTGCGAATCCAACGCCAAGAGGCACAGCTCGAGATCCAGATTCCAGGGGTTTGTGGGAGAAACCGGCCGCCCTAGCGCAGGCAGTTAGCTAGGCTATCCCAGGGGTGTGGAGGATAGGGAGAAGCCGGAATCCTGGAGGGTCCCCAGCTCGGCCTGTCGGAAGCCTCCCGTTCGCCTTACAACCAGTGCGCTATGTACGTACTTCCTGGTCAGTAATGCAGCTCAGTTCGAGGAAATGAAAAAATTTTCGTGTGGAAGAGCACGGCTCGTTCTAGAAAGGCAGGGAACAGCAAGCTTGCGCGAGACACATCCTAGCCCCTTGTTGTGTGTCTGTCCTAGAAACGCCAGCCTCAATTAATTGTTCTGTGGCCAGTCCCGGGTAATGAATAACCGACCCGTTCATGCGAGGCGAGCATCGACATGTGCGAATAGCTTTGCTGAGTTTGCAATGTGTCTGGATGCCAACCCCAGAGTACACGACGTAACGTGCATCATTGTACACAGGGGGTATGGCAGGCGTTCTTGGGGCCAATCGTCATTCTCCACAGCCTACGACCCTGGAAGAGTTGCTTGTGTCATCAACCCGCATCACATGGCCCGGGACGATAATATCTCGTCAAGTGTCGGATGCCCCGGATCCCCGGGTCTGGGAACCGTCCCTTTTAGCAGGGCGGCGTGCAGCGCCAATCGTGTCCACCATTTCATCCGAGGACGACCGGAGGTATGGCCCCGGGCTTTTCCCACTCACGCACAGCAGCTGACTAACTGCACAATGCCATAGGCCGAGTGTTGATCAATCAAAGTGAATGAACCCACCTCCCGAATCACAGGGCTTAGCACACCAATCAACGGTAGACCAATCGAGTTTCGGGATTGTTCAAAATCCCGAACGGACATTGGAAAGTCAACCTCAGTCATCAACGGGGCCCTGACCATGGGATCGTGTCTATGCATCTAATTATCTCATTCGGAATCCACGGGTGTTATTGGACTGCTTAAATTAAATTCTAGATGGAGCTACTACCTCGCTACGAGATGCAGAGATCGGCTCCGAGACGGGATTTCACAATGAGTCACCAGCCATTGGTCTTTGATAAGATCGATCGGACCTTCGCACAACCCCAAGATGAATTATCCGGCATGGAGAATTCAGCCTCGCATCTCCGAACATGAACGCCTGTCAGACTTGCTGACGTAATCTATTTGAGGAATAATGCCTCTCGTATAATCTTTTAGAGCAATGGGGTGTTGCAGCAGCCTTTTTTCGGCTTTCCGAAATTTGCCCACAGTGATGACCCTTCCTTGTTTCTCCGGTTCTACTTTCCCTTCTGGATGCGGGTTTCAAGCGCCACTTTGAGTCTATGAGGGGAATCCCTTTAGTTAGGCAATAACTACTTTAGTTGCCCTCTCCGGCTCTAAGACTCTTGGGCAATTGCACAGCCTCCTACAGTGACGGACAAGAGTGTTCACATAACAGGCTAGTTCAGAATCTAGAAGCCTTGTATCAGCCTTTAGGATATGTGAACAACCAGGTTGTGTTTCAAAAGAGTTCAGAAAATGAATATCAACGTCGCAGGAAGAATATATTCTAGTGCAGGACGATATTGTATATACCTAGCCACTAAGCAGGCCGTGGCTTCTTCGGAGGTCGGCCGACCTTCCCCTTCGCCTGCTCTTGGCTTCGCTTTGCTGGGCGTCCACGACCGCGCACTTGCGTCGGCTGCTCATCCTGTCCATTTGTCAGCGGCCGGTCAGCAACAGTGTTTGCTGCTTGCGGCGCTGGAGTTGGGGAACCTTCTTCCCTTTCTCCTCCAATGTTCGAACCATCATTTTCGATCTGTGCATCCTCAGCCGCCTCAAAAGAATCCGACAACGCCTTCAATGCAGTCTTAATATGACCCAGACGAATGTCCGACGAATGTCCGCACCCCATTCGATAATGTTAGTCAGATACGCGCTCAGCTTATCAAAGCCCTGGTCCTCATAAAACAAGAACCCTCTGATCAGAAACATCTTGAAAACTCCTTGCCCATCTGAGGAAGTAACGAAGAGCCTTGCCTCCGTCCCATTGGTAACGACACTGAATACTATCGGCTCAAGGACTTCAGATTGAGTTTTCAGAGACCTTTGATTCAGCTGTGTCTTGAACTGGTCCAAGATGTTAAGAAATGTGGCCGTTCCTCCAAGGCATTGGTTCGTGGCAACCCATAGCCCCCCCCAAGAGTTGCTCCCGTCTCCCTTGTATTCAATCTCCAGAAAAGGGAACTTAATCTCGCTGCTGTCTAGCTGGTCAAGAACATCCAGGTTCTCGATTGGAAACGCACTAAGCTCGTATCCAAGGTGATAATCTGGTTTAGGGGTGCTGACTTTATCATCTGGTTTTTTATTTGGGACGCGCAATCTCTCCAACAATCGATTGACGCCTCTTTTGAGATCAAGTCGATTTCTCGTTACGGTTGATAATGATTTGAAGCTTAGGAGTTCTCCGACATCCTCTTCCTTTGTCCCTTCGATTGCCATATTCCTCAGTCTATGGTACTTGACTTGGTCTAGATCGCAAACCTGAAAAGGCTCTTCCGGGAGAATACGTTCCAGCAATTTGCTGATATGGTCGGGCAGCTCTTCCTCTGACCGAACGGCCCTGATACCGTTTTTCAACAGCGTGTTGCGGTAGCCTGGTCGTTGGACAAGAGCCTGGTAGCTTGTTTTTGATGAAATGGCGGAACGCTGATCAATATCCATGCATGCATATAACGCAGAGATTGTCGGCTGGGACTGAGCCATGGCAGATAGTCTTTCCCGCAACTGAGAGCCAGTTTGCGAATCACCGCTCTGCAGTGGAAACTCGGGCAGCTCTTCAAGCCAATCTAGGACGAGCTCGCGCGGCCCGGCTGACCTTGTCTTGCTGATTCTGGGGCTTTCTCTAGGTCGAGACTTCGGTGCAGCGGGAGCCTTGTGCTTTTTCTGTTCCTGCTCACACATCAGTCTTGATTTCTTAACGGGATAGAGTAGACATACAGGCCTGTGTCCCGGTACAAGGACGACAAGGTTTGACTGGATCCTTTTTCGTGTCGCTACAGTCTTTTGTAAGAAATTAGCCCATATGACTGCTAGGAGAGAAACTGTTACCTGAGCCGGTCGTTTCTCCATCAGCCACCAGGCGAGCAGCTGCCAGAACCCTCGATCGTGTCCCAAACATTAGAGAGCTAGAAATATGGTTGATGCAGAGTATATATGTTCAAGAGGCAGCAAAGAAGTAAGAAGGTAAAAGTTTGCTCTGTGAAACCAAGGGATGAAAATCCTATGGGCAGCTGCTCTAGCGGTCCTCGTGGATCATGAGATTCAAGCCAGTTATTTGGTATTTGCGTTCTTTCTTTACTCGGAGATATCATAGGCTCGCGTTGCATGTCTTAGATGAAGTTGCATTCAGTATGTTATTATCCTAATGACAGAGACTGGAGAATCCTTAGAAAGTTCACCAGCTTGATCTTGAGTTCCATCGCCCCCTCCCCTATCACCCACCACCGGAAAAGGAGCGGACTTTTATATTTGCAAATATCTTTTCAACTGGAATCGTGCTTTTAGAGCCAAAAATAAAAGGCGCTATCTCCATTTCAAGCGAGCCCTGGGGCCATCTGCACAAAGAATGGCGGGTTGGTGGGACCTTGCGTCCCCCCTCACTTGTCGATGTACAAAGGATGGTCCAAAATCGAATGACTGATTCTCATAAGTAGGCTTGGCAAAGATTATTGTCTGTTCTTTGATGATTCGCCCAATTGTCCCATTCGCCAAACACTAACCTGTTCATTGAGGGGCCATTCCAAAACAAAGCAAATAATCCCAACGCGGCGTCCTATCAGCTCCCAGTAATAGGTCTATGTTTGTGCCTAGATCAACGAAGGGCCGGGTTGGCAAGATTATTTTGGCGTGACACAAACAGATAGCCCAACGTAGTACTTACTTAATATGGGCATAGGAGACGGCAGCGTTTGATGAAGGTTTCGTTCGCATTGTACTCTTCCTCCCTCTGTGCATCGAATGTCAGAGTGGACAGGAGTCTCTTTAATAATAGCCTACGAGATTTTCCGTCAACGTACATGTAAATTCTTTCGTGGGTCAGTCTCGGGAACTTCGTGAGACTTATCCAGTGTTTATACATGGTGAGACATCAGGTTCGGAAGAATTTAGGTCTACAACTCGACCAACACTGAAGGCGATTAAACATGAGAACGCCAGTCGCTGTTGATGTCTCTTGTAGACAGGGAAAGGAGGACATGCTTCCAGAACCTTCAGAAGCAAGCAAGCGAACCGTTAGTTTCGGATAATTAGTAACACAAACACGTTGTTTCATTTTCTATTTGGTAGTTTCTCCTAGCAAATAGATTCCACGCTCCCAACGGATTTTTCCGAACGTTGACATCAGTTATACCGCCGTCATAAGCTCTCTAGCTACCTCTATTAATAGATGCCCATTGATGTCGGAGTTGATCCTCCTGCTCTTCTTCGGTTAAGCTCGGAGCCCCTATATCACCAACAAGATCTGCACTGGAGCAATAGGAGAATTGGTGGAGGGGGTGTTGGTATGCTTCGGTCGAGCCTATGATTCCGTCGCGCACTTTAATCAGAGTCCCTATCTCCTCCAATATCTCACGCTAAAGTTAGAGGTACCTACGGCAAGATGGTCCTCGCCTACTTCCACCCCCCCCCCCCCCCCCCCCCCCCGGGCCGCCTCCCGGGAGCTTATAGTTGTTCTCCCGACGTGCATGAAAATGGAAGTTAATGCTATTTGTCCCTCAGCGTTATATGCGGATACCTAATCAGATTATCCTTCGTTGCAGTGGAAACTAGGATCTTTACCACCAATGATCTTCCGAGCGACTGAAGAATTTGCAGACATTGTATTTTTCTGTCTACAGGGTATTGTGCCTAGGTAGGTAGACATGTAAGCCAAGTCAGTGATCACAATGGGCGGTGTACATCCCCTACACCGCTGCGTTAGGAGGATTGCGATGCGTGAAGTCCCAGATGTATCCAGCAAATAAAATTTTAGCCATTACGTACATATCAGGAAGTTAGGTACGTAGATAGGCAACCCTTCTGGGTGAGCAGGCAAGTAATTAGGTACTAATATGTTTCTGGATCTAACAGAGCACGCCACAATGTTCTAACGAGATCGGGAGTTGGACATGATTTTCGGCTATATCCTGATTCTAACTTCTCGGTTATCGGATTTAGATCGTGAGGATGGATCTTGGCCTCTGGTAGCTGCTCAATTATGACCACCCAATCACCTGATGACCTGAAGTTCCCTTCCTTGCCTTGCTACGATGAAGTTCGTCAAAATTACATTTGCCTTCAGTGGCTCACTGTGACGGTTCGTGGTTTAAGTTATTATTTTCCTGCAGTGTAGCAGAATGCTGTAGTTTATTCGTTTGGTATTCTCAATGAGATGGGTTTAACAGAATGCTATGGCCTAACTTACTACGGTGGCAGCACAGCCGAGTGACAAGTTGGTAACACTAATACATCAGAAAATAAATTCTGTCTTATGATACAGCCAGCGAATTTAAACCTTTCAAACGGTCAGAACATGGGACAATTTTTCGTTGCATGCTGCATGCTGGTGGTTCAGATCTAATCTAATCAATCTTATCGGGCATGGACCCTTTTTTTTTTTTGCGTCCGATAAGAGTTGTCTGCCCAAAATTTTCCGGGCGCCAACCATGGCCATCTCACATCGCATCAACTGCTGCCCCGCCTCAACACGTGAGAGCAAACCAGACTCACAATGGCTGACGATGGTATGATCTTGAACTTTCAGCTTGGTTCAGCGCCTCTGAAGCCGCAAACAACTAAATTTACGGGTGGGCGCTGGAGGGACAGGAAGCGGGCGGAAAAATCAGCCAAACTCGCCGGTTCGCCGTCCAAAACCCCCAGGGAAGAGGGAGATGCAGAGGCTTCAGAGAGAGCCCCCAAGAGGTACAAGACCAATGACAATGGTGAGTTCTCGGGCTGGAAGCCGGGCAACCCGTCGCATGGCAGTCAAGGTCCGAAAAAGCCTTCAACAAACGATAATGCTGGTGGTGGCCGTTCCAGTCATCGCGGCCAGTCTGATGGCAACAAAGGGTCTCGCCAGGTCATCTCTCGCCTTTTTAGTTTCAACCCAGAGCAGAAAACTGCAGTGGAAAAGGAGGAATCAGAATGGGAGGCACCCGAAGCAACCAACGCCCCCCTGAGTGACGTTGCAAACTTTGGAACTCTGGCATTGGCATCTCGGTTAGTGGATGAGCTCTCCAAGATGAACTTGGAGCGGCCGACAGCAATTCAGAACAAGGTGATCCCGCATTTAATATCCAGCAGCGGCGACGCTTTTGTACAAGCAGAAACGGGTTCAGGAAAGACCTTTTCGTATCTGCTCCCCATTCTTCACCGGGTATTACAGCTCAGCGGAAAGGGGGATGGAAAGCAGATTCATCGGGACTCGGGTCTTTTTGCTATAATTGTTGCACCCACCCGAGAACTGGCAAGGCAGACACACTCTGTTTTGGAGCAGCTCATCCGCCCATTTCCGTGGTTGGTGTCGACTTCCATTACTGGTGGTGAATCCAAGAAGGCCGAGAAAGCAAGGATACGAAAGGGTGTCAACTTTCTCGTCGCAACTCCGGGAAGGCTGGCTGATCACATCGACAACACAAAGGCATTGAACTTGGGCACGGTGAGATGGTTGATTCTAGACGAGGGTGATCGCTTGATGGATCTTGGTTTTGAGGAAGATCTCAAGAAAGCCATCAATGCCCTCAAGAGAATCATTGTCGCTGAGAAGACGACCAACGGAACCCTCTTGGATTCACTTCCGGACCGGAGAGTCACAGTACTATGTTCTGCGACGATGAAAATGAATGTTCAAAAGCTCGGAGAAATGAGTCTGGCAGACGCGACATTCCTTGCTGCTGAGAAAGATGCCGACCAAACAGCACCCACCGATCAGGCCGTTCTCAAAGCCCCAGCCCAACTGCATCAGTCATACATCATTGCCCCTGCCAAGCTGCGGTTGGTTACGCTCATAGCCTACCTTAAGCTTGCCTTTTCTCGACGTGGACGTACTATGAAAGCCATCATCTTTCACTCTTGCGCCGACTCCGTGGATTTCCACTACGAGCTCTTGAGAGATCCAGCAAAAAAAGACCTACCTGACACTTCAGCCAAAGAGGCGGAAGTGTTGTCGAGGACTGTGTCCAAAGCGGCGTATATCACATCGCCGGCGAGTCCAGAGGTGATTCTGCACAGGATGCATGGTTCCCTTTCACAACCTGTTCGAACTGCTACTATAAAGTCCTTTGCTGCATCGAAGCTGCCTTCGGTCCTCATTACTACTGATGTCTCGTCTCGTGGTCTTGATATCCCCTCAGTTGACCTGGTCATTGAGTATGATCCCGCTTTCAGTTTCTCTGATCACATCCACCGTGTTGGACGTACTGCTCGTGCTGGTCGATCCGGAGATGCCGCTTTGTTCCTCCTGCCTGGAACAGAGGAAGGTTATATCGAACTCCTCAAGGCATCTACTCCACCCACAGCACAGTCGTGCGAATCTGTTCTCGAGAAGGGCCTGCTGTCCAAGCTCGAGTTTCCGATAGAAACAACAGCGAAACCTGAAGACGGAAAGACGTACCATGAAAAGGCCGAGACTCTCCAGCTTCACATTGAGCAGAGGCTTCTCGGGGATTCCAAACAGCTGGAACTGGCACGCAATGGATTCAAGTCTCATATTCGAGCATACGCCACTCATATCAAGGAGGAAAGAGTTCATTTCGATATTAGCGAGTTGCATCTGGGGCACGTCGCGAAGAGTTTCGGATTGAGAGACCCGCCTGGTGGCATTGGAGCTGGCATCGAGAGGAAAGCGAAGAAGAAGGGCGCCAAGGGTGCCAAGGGCAAATTCACGGCAGACGCGGAAGAAGACCCATCAAGACCAGGACGTGACCTTTTCACGGAAAAGAGCAAGTATCTGATGAAGGCGACGGCCGATGAGTTCAATATTGGTTAATGTTGTGATGGAATGGGTACACATGCAATTTGGTTTTGGGATGTGCCTTGTTATTTTTGAGTTTCTCAAGGGACCACAGCGAGTCGTTTGAATAAAAAAGCATATAGTATTTGGCATTTGAGCACATAAGAAGTCTCATTATTTCTTTACATGAATCGAAATGGTAACTGGTGATGCAAATGTAGGCATCCAGGCCTGACTATCCACCCAAAATTTATTTGTTCTTCCAGTTTCCAGCATTCTCTACCCCCTTGCTGACGTCTCCGAGGCCATTTTGCACGCCAGTTCCGAGTTCACCGACAGCATTGCCAACGGGCTTGCCGTAGCCACCAGTGACAGCCGTTACAGTGTCCCCAACGCCTCGGGTGGCAGCGCCTGTGACATTGCCGACGGTTCTTCCAACGGCTCCCACGGTGTTTCCCAGGGTTGATGTGACGAAGTTGGTTGCGTCGCCGAGCTGGCCACCGGCTGTGTTCTTGCCGTTGTTGGACGATAAGTTGGTCATGTTGGATGTGGACGTGATGAAATTTGTAAGAAAGTCAGGTCTTAGTCCTTGGGCAGGAAAGTGAGGTTTTGATGGCAATAGATTAATTTGTTATGGTAAAAAATAGACTTGAACCGCGCCCTCTGAAGTGAGAACATTTATACCTTTGAACAAATATCATCTTCCCATCCTGAACCAATATTCACCTTGCCCGTGTCACATCTTCGTCTAACGTGGATGGCAGGGATGACGTCAGAGGGTATACCAGACAAGTTGAAGCCTTGCGCGATCAGCGATCACCCCTTTTGATGACGTCTCATTCGTCATAATTTGCCCCGAGGTGGATGGTTTGAAGCCAAGATTATTGTTGGATTTTCCTTCCGCATGACTTTATTCCAGCGCTCTCAACGATTGTTAGTTGACGATAGGCTGCCTTGATGGAATATTGCACCTGTCAACCCCGTCACCCAACCGGGTCACCTACCCGAGACCACAAACAGAACTGATGAGGCAATCGGCAACATATCACTTTTCAAGGCATCGCCTTAGGGACTTGGGCTAATAAAGTACTAGATTAAGGGAAATAGCTTTTCTCTCAATAGCTTATTGCTCAAGAGATGTATACAGTTCCATAGGCGAGACCTAAACGTGCTGTGAGGTACCTATTTAACAGCTTGTTGAACAATCATGAACATCGGCAGCAACATAGCACGGACAGGCTGTGATCTGTCATCTCGACGGTTATTCTAGCTATAAAGATACTCAATTCTTACACAGAATCCTAATTTTAGTCGCTGCCCGGTTATTCTGCAAATATGTAAATGCGCGCCAGCTTAGAGAGTGGTATATGGGGAGATCTAGGTTATAAGGTGGTCAAGCAGTTGCGCATGGGCAAATGCTGATTTTCAATTTATACAACAATGCTTGTCATCTAAAACCCCTGTTCGTGTAGCGTGAAACATCTTGCTACAATTAACTCCTCCCATGTTATCATATGGGGCTTGGACAATCTTTTGTCAATGCCCACTCCGTCTCCCACTACCCTGTGTATAACCTGCTAGGTGTATTGTTGGTTCGGTACCTGTCGCGAGCTTTTTGGCCCTGCCGTAGTGCACACCTCCTATTTATGTTGCCCCCCTTGAGGTCCATAGTACAATATTTTGGGCGATAGGTCTAAGAAGTCGTCGCTATGCGCTGAGTAGGAGCCTCATGCGTACACGTGGCAAACAGCTTCCTCAAGCGCATAGAGACGTAGGTTTTTAGACCTGTTCGGCGCCCCACCCGCCATCTGCCTCGCGCATGTTGCTCGGGGGTTCGATCGAAGGGATAAACTCGAGGGCGATGTAGCCGACGCCGACGACGCCAACAATGATTCCTGCGATGGTGCCGATGATACCACCCCCGAGAAGGAGACCACTGAGGAGGAGATAGACTATAATCTGTGTTAGCTAGGGGGCAATGGAGGCGCTGATGGGAGCGCTCTTACAGACACCTCGTCCAGCAAAGGAGAAGAGGAATGGAGCGTAATGCGATACCTGGGCAGGGATCTGGAATTCTGATCGTAGAAGTTAGCTGGAGCGGCTCGTTTTTGTCGAAGAGGACTTGGGGTCGTCAACATACCGAGCAGAGCAATGGACAAGCCAAAAACGATCATGTAAATGGCGAGAATGATGGCCCCCCTGACGGCGATGCGTTAGTATGTATGATCGAAGAAGCGCCGGGGATCTTGCTTGATCGCGACGCGAAATTCCAAGGGATGATGGAAACTTACAGGGAGACGCTGAAGTGGAAGACACCGCCGACTACGGTCAAGCCACCAACTGCCAAGTTGACAATGCGGAAAATATCAGAGAGCTCCATTGTGATGTGCGTAGTACGGAGTAGGGGAGAGTGTAGAAGAGTTGTTTGGTGTTGGAGGAGGATGAACAGAAAATAGAGGAGAGATGGAAGTAAGATCCCTTAGTTGTAGCCTAGAATAGCTCCCGGTGCATTCGCAATGCGCATCAGCCACATGCCCTGCAGCCACGTGCGTCACAGCTTCAGCCACACAGAAACTTCCAATTGAACTGGGTCTCAGTGGCAGCAACACCACGAACATCATTTTGGCCATTTTCTGACCCCCAAACCCATTTGAGTCACAATTTGCTACTCAATATGGGAAGTTCTAAGCACCATTGGCTAAGATGATGCTTGCGGTTCGCTGTCGGCTGCCGGTGGCCAGGCCCTCCCTTTTCCCGCTCAGACGGAGCTCATTAAATGGGCAGCTTGTGATCGCGAGACTATACAGCCAGGTGAACAAGGGTGTGTCTTCAAATTCGCTGCTTGAAAATACACGAAATATTGGAATAATTGCCCATGTAGATGCGGTGAGCTACGGAAGAGCACCGAATGAAGATGACTTGCATGCTAATGGGACGTGTAGGGCAAAACCACCACCACAGAGCGAATGCTCTACTATAGTGGTGTTACTCAGAGAGTGGGTGATGTCGATGCTGGAAACACTGTCACGGATTTCCTTGACCTTGAAAGGCAAAGAGGAATCACGATCCAATCGGCAGCAATTACTTTCCACTGGCCTCTGGAGGCAAACTGTCCCCCCGGCACACAGCCGAAGACGGTGAATCTGATCGACACCCCTGGACATCAGGACTTCCGATTTGAGGTTGACCGATGCCTGCCGATTCTGGATGGCGCGGTCTGTATCATCGATTCCGTGAAAGGAGTCGAGGCTCATACGGAGCGAGTGTGGGGATCAGCCCATGAATTCCGGATCCCGCGAATAGTGTACTGCAACAAGCTTGACCGCGAAGGTGCATCATTCAAAAGAGCCGTCATGGAGATTGGATCTAGACTGAAAGGGTGGCCTCTTGTCTGCCAAATCCCTTGGTGGGAGAAGGAGGAGTTTGTCGGTGTTATTGACATTGTGGACCGTGTTGGATACCGATGGAAATCTGAACGTGACAAGGTTCAATATGATACAGCAACCCTCAAAGAACACCTAGGAAGCTCTAACAGAGGCCTTTTGGAAGAAATCGAACTCGCAAGACAGCGTTTGGTGGAGGGTCTGGCAGACTTTGATGATGCAGTCATGGAGGAGTTTCTTGCTGAAACGGAAGATATATCAGCCTCCCTCCTCAAACAAGCGATCCGAAGAGCCATTCGAGAGGGAGACGGCAGTGTGATCCCGGTGTTTGCAGGGTCTAGCTTCCGCCACATTGGTGTCGAGCCTCTGATGGATGCGATCGTTGACTACCTTCCAAACCCAGCTGAGAGACCAGACGCAGACGTGCGACTTGGTGCCACGAAGCGTAAGTTGAGGGAAACGCTTCAAGAGAAGGATAAAAAAGGATCCAAGGCCATCGTTGCATCTGTCGCATCAGTCTTCAAGGTCTTTGACCACCCGAAAGAGGGGATCATCAGCTTCGTGCGTGTTTACCATGGCACTATGGGTAGAAATGCCTCTACATTTAATACACATCTAGGGTTGCTTGAGCGTCCGATGGGAATCTTGCAAATTTCAGCAAACAAGACTCAGGATATCCAGGATCTTGCCGTTGGGCAGATTGGAGCTTTGAGAGGGTTAAAGAAGGCCAGGACTGGAGATACGCTTATCACAACAGTAAACAACAAAGGTGTCCCAGAGGCCCTGCGACACATTCAAGTCCGTCCGCCGGAGATTCCACCACCGGTTGCCTTTCTGCAAGTTGAACCGTTCGGCAATGTTGCTGCGCAAGAGCTCCAGACTGCGCTGGAAAATGCAACTCGAGAAGACCCGAGTCTTCGTTGGAGCCGGGATTCAAAGACGGACCAATTTACGATTCAAGGAATGGGGAAATTGCATTTGGATGTTTCCCTGCACAGTATGAGGCAGAAATACAAAATTGATGCCGAGTTTGGTCCTATCGAAGTTGACTACAAAGAAACTGTCACAGAGCAAACGCGGCCTCATCACACTGTGTTTGATCGTGCCGTTGCAAGCAAATCTGGCAAGTCTGCTTGCACAGTTACACTGAGACCAATAGAACCTGATGAGCATGGCACCCTGCTTGAGTCTGGAATTGAGAAAGATGGAAACATTTATCAGATTGATGTGCCTGAGCTGGAAAATTCGAAGGAGTTTACCTTCGACCTGGAGGAAGCACGACATCATCTGCTGAACGGTGCTCTTGCTGCAACAGCTCGAGGACCAAGGCGAGCATCCCCCATTCATGGTTGTTTGATCTCAGTCACACTCGACACATCCGAAGGGATGCTTGAGAACCCTTCAGGCGGGCATTTCAGTGGTGCCTCGCGGTCTGCAGTCCAGTCAGCGCTCCGAGACGCGTTTGAGAAGCACCAAATCGCTATCCTTGAGCCGTTAATGCTTGTGCACATCACGTGTCCTGAGGCCGTTGCTGGTACTGTCCAGCATGATATTACAGCGGGGGCGGGCGGCAGTGTTTTGGAGGTGAATGACCGAACCGCCGAGGCAGCAACTGATGAGTTGATAGATGTCTCTAAAATTTACGCGCCACCAGACCCTTACGAATCGGTGACTTCTCTCCGGGGCAAGAAGTCATTAACACGGGTGGTGGAGATTGCTGCCAAGGTCCCCTACAAGGAGATGTTGAACTATGATGATCATTTGCGAAGCAAGACGGCTGGCAGACACTCGATGACTATGTCGTTTGACTCATTTGCTAGAGTAGTGGGACATCGTGAAAAGGGGCTCTAGCAGTTGTGTGTAGAGGATGGATCGTGGTTGGTAGAACAAGAGTAGACCGCGAATGTACGAGAGGATATGTAACTCTAGATCCCAAATACAGTGTATTTAGTAGGCTCCATAGAGACCAATAAACAATATTGAATTCCTGATCATTTTCTCAATATACAGTATGTAAGGTAACACAGATACAGTCTTATGGCCAGCATATGGAACAATCAAAAGGGAAGGTTGTGCTCATTGGCTAGTTGTAAGATGAGCACCTACTCGGTTTATGAGTCGAACATGTCTTGATTCACGTTACCCGCCGGCGCCACCCTTCGTCCAGCTGCCTGAGTCAATGGCAAATAGAGGAGAACACTGACAGACACAGAGCAGGGGTGGACGATCCTCTCGTGATCAGCTAATGGTAGTGCTAGGCGCGATGGTGGTATGGTTGACGAGCCATGGGACCTCATTTGATGGGCGCAATTATAAAAATTGCCACAGCGAAGCATCGATGGTTTCAGTGGCTGAATGGCATATCTGCTTCTGGCTGCTGCAGGCTCTTGGTTGAGCCAATCTACGGCTCATCAATCATATCATGCAGGTACCAATTGCGCCCAAATGAAGCTAGCTAGATCAAGCTAGATCTCGGGTAGCTAGGAGCAGATGAGGAATAGCGCAACGGCGCCGTCGCAATATAGTGGCTACCTTAGGAGGCACCTTGGAAGGGAGCTCAGCACCTGTGAGGGGTATTTCTCCAGAAGCTGGACCTCCCATTCATCCTCATTTCTTTCTGGCCTGATTAGCGTTGTCTAGATCCAGAGGGCCTGGACCTGTTGGATAAGGTTGACGATAGTGAGAAGGAGGGGGAGGCCTCGACTGCTAATGCTTGCGCAGGCTGCTTTGGATAGTGTTCCTGCAGCTAGGGTGATGCGCCTGCCTGCCGTTCTGAGGCGTGGCTCAGGGCATTATTAGGTCTGCCGAGGTCGCACTCGGTAACACTAGACGCCTGTCAGTCAGTCGGTGGCTGTAGTCTTGCTTTTTCATGTCTCTGATGTGATGAACTGGTCTTGGTGTTGACGACTCCTAGCTCCATCCTGGCGCATAAGCCCTGCTGCTGCAATTTGCCCGTGCAGGCAGGGCAGTGGCCAAGTCTGGGCAGTGGCCACACAGCCAGGTGCTACTCCAGGAACAAGCGTAGGCTCTTTCCTCTTCCAGGCTTGGGTTGAACTGCTCCTGGTGGGGGGAAGGAAGAGGGCCCGAGGCTCTAGCCCGTTTAAGCATCGCCAGAGTTGCTCTTCATATCCCCCTTGTCTGTCCCCCCTGGCAATGAGAGAATTTCCATGCACCAAGCTTCTGAACCACCTGGCCCTCGAAGATGCCCCTTGCAGTTTGTGCCGAAACGGTTGATGTGGATCCCTGCACCGTGATGTTCTCATTTCCTGTGTGTCCTCGGATTGGCTGTCTGCTCATTAACCTGCATGGGGCCAGCGAGCTTGTTGTCGACGGCGTGATGGCCTTTGATGAATGGGGGATCCTCGCCTGGTGCCCGCTTCTCTCCCATGCCCGAGCTGTCCGTCGCCCTCTCTGATCCTGAGATGCTGGTTCTTAGCGAGCTTAAACCCAACATCCCAATTTACCTAGGCGGTATCCCCCAGGCGAAGCCCTGAACTCTCTTTTACCGCTCGTTGCTGGTGATCACCTGTCCTTCGTTTTAAACCTGTCGCTCGCTATTCACTTTCTTTGATTAGTTTTTGATCGTCGAGTCCGTCTCTCGCCGTCACCAGTCACTCGCTCACTGACCACTACCTACGTTCGCTCGACGCTGCCTCGGGGCGATCACACCACTACTCCAGCTGTCATTGTTGGACGCCAAGGGCTGCTTGCAGTCTGTCGCCGATCATTCTTCGCGCGACACAGTTGGCACCACAGTTTGCCGTTATTCCGGATATTTATTGGAGATTTTAGAGGGTTGTTGGGGTTATATCGCGAAAATGAAGTTGTCACTATCGTCGGCGCGCGCCATTTTGGGCTTCGCCATTGCCTTGTCCTCGACCTGCGATGCCTTTGCGCACGAGAGGGCACACCAACACCGCCATTTGGACACAGATCTCGAGGTTCGCCATTCTCATAACGCGCCGGAGGAGACCTCATTGGCCACCCGAGGAGGACAATGCCAGTTTCCAACCGATGACCCGAACCTCGTCGCCGTCACTCCCAACGCGAAGAATGCAGGATGGGCTATGAGCCCTGATCAGGAGTGCAAGCCTGGATCATACTGTCCCTTTGCTTGCAAGTCGGGCATGGTCATGGCACAGTGGGATCCTGATTCTACTTACACCTACCCTGCCTCTATGGTACAGCACGCTCCCTGAATGCATGCTTCTCGCATAGTTGCTAACATTTTCTTCTTAGAACGGTGGTCTTTATTGTAACAAGAATGGAGAGATTGAGAAGCCTTTCAAGGACAAGCCTAATTGTGTTGATGGTCTTGGGTCCATCAATGCTGTCAACAAGGCAGGCAAGAGCATGTCGTGGTGCCAGACGGTTCTTCCTGGCAACGAGGCTATGCTTATTCCTACGGTCGTTTCCTCAAGCGCAGTTATTGCTGTTCCTAAAAGCAGCTACTGGTGTTCAACTGCCGCACAGTGAGTGTTGCGAGGGAGATTGTTTGCCAAGTGGAGTTGCTAACGATTGAAAATAGCTTCTATATCAACCCTCCTGGTACAGGTTCGGAGGGATGCATCTGGGGAGATGACAAGAGCCCAATTGGAAATTGGAGTCCCTACGTTGCCGGTGCCAACGCTGACGCGAGTGGCCAGACATTTGTGAAGCTGGGTTGGAACCCCATTTGGGAAGATTCTGGTTTAAAGGGTTCAGTTCCCGACTTTGGACTGAGGGTTGAATGCCCTGACGGTGGCTGCAATGGTATTCCATGCGAGATTGACCCTACCTCGGGAAGTGGAAATGTCAAGTCGAGTACCAAGTCCTCCGGCGCAGGCGGCTCAAGTTTCTGCGTCGTGACAGTCAGCAAGGGGAAGACGGCAAATATTGTTGCCTTTGCCCCCGGCGGCAGCAGTTCCTCTGGAGGAAAGGATGAGGAGAAGAAGTCTACCAGCACACCTAGTGTTGCTGCAACATCCACAGTACAGAGCACGAGCTCTTCAACAGTCTCGTCTTCGTCGTCGTCGTCGTCTTCTGTGGTTTCATCCACTTTGACCACAGTGTCGTCGTCCAGCTCGTCTACAAGCTCTAGCGCAAGCTCAACCTCGAGCCCGACCTCGACCGAAGAATCCAGCACCCCAACAGGCTCGCCAACACCGTCCGCAACCGGGGCAAAGATCAGCGCAAAGCCTGGTATCTTCCATGAGAATGATGACTCGTCATCCTCAGGAGCCACAGCTACCAATGCCCAATCAAACGCTCAACCCACCGAAGCCACAAATAAGGCATCTACAACCAAGGCCGATGAGAAGGGCGTTGCTCAACGCAAGTCTGGAAGCCCTGCTCTCGCTGGACTGGTTGTTGCTTTTGTTGCCGCAGCCTACTTTCTGTAGTGCAGCATAACAGCTCTCTTGGGACATAATCTTATTATTTTCTGTCCTTACTCGGCTTATATTTACAACGTTTGAAGCGTTATTGCTGTTTTTGCTCTTCTTCTCTCCGCACATGCTTTAAAACTTACGACCTTTTCTTTTTATCTCCAAATATCTTTGCCAACCCTACATAGCAGGCAAACACATCAGTGATAGTGTCTATTTTACGGCGCGTCTGTTGACGCAAGTCGTTCTCCCACTTGGGACTACATTCTTCTTGCCTATACAGGCCCAGCATTGTTGTATCTACTTCAATAAATACCCCCCTTTTTCGCGTGAGAGGATTCCATCCTCTTTCTACCCGCGGTACTTTTTTTTTTTCCATATCAGAAGAGGCATGATGGTTGTTTCTGGGACGATGTCAATGTTTGGACGGACATGCACGCTTAAAAAACAAGGTGTACTTTTATGGGAATCCCTTTGATCACTTTTTGTGAATATTTTAGTATATATGTCACATATTTTTTAGTATTAGTAGCTCAGGACAAGGATGTTTCATCATCTGCCCATGCCATCCTTTCTGAGGAGGATCGGAGGGTGTCCTCGAGTGTAAATGCAGACGAAGCATTCAATACCTGTTCGCCTCTTTGATCTTTTTGGCCCATTGGGGTTTGTGTTGTAAAGTACCTCCGGTGATTAATTCCAGCATGCGATTACCTAGTTGAAATCAGGTACATCTCGCATACCGTGGGTGAGTTTTAAACTCTACGTGCTTCTTGTTTGACAATCACAGTCTGATACAAGTACATAATCATGGTCATTATTTGGTTGACATTGTCTTATTGTCTTGACTATTTTGATATTATTAATAGGCCATTTTGGTTTTCTTTATGCCACGCGCTGATGTGTTAAACATGACTGAAATAGCTAGGTAAGTTTTCTGAATGATCACGCCCGAACCCACCCAGGCACATCATCTGGGTTGTAATCTTCCTCGTACCTCCTCTCCTGTATGGACTGCCACACACTCGGCCAGCCCGCGGCGACGGGCCCTTTGGCCTTGGCGCCTATGATGGCGAACCTGCCCTGCCCGTGGGCGATGAACCCGTGCATCAGGCCCTCCTCGACGAGGGTGGCCAGCTGCAGCTCGACGTGGTCGAGCGTCACCTCGGCGTTGCCCCATATCAAGCCCTCGTTGGGCCGCAACCTGTTGAGCTTCCCGGCGGGCGGGGGCACGAGGCTTGTGTCCGTCTCCTGCATGTTGTTCGCGAGCGCCTTCATAAGGAGCGGGTTCACGCTGGGCTGGTGCGCATGGTCGGCGGGCCTGGGGACCCAGCCCTCGAGGCGGCGCTGGACGTAGACGGCGGCGGCGTGCAGGTCGGCGACGTCGAGGGTGGCGGCCTTGCGGGAGCTGGAGTCGGTAGGGGGAACGTAGGTGAGGAGGAAGGTCTTGCGGGCGAGGGAGCGCCAGAGGAGGGGGCGGAGCTTGTGGGTGAGGGGCACGAGGAGGCCCTTCTCGAGGAGCCAGTCCTCGTGCTCGGCGAGGTGGGCCTGGAACCTGATGAAGTCGCCGCCGCGGAGGGCCGCGCACAGGGGGAAGAAGATGGGGGCGAGGGTCCTGGACTCCGGGCGCTGGAGGAGGCTGGCGGAGGGGAAGCGGCCCAGGAGGATGTTGGCGGCGATGAGGTAGGTCAGGATGTTGGTGCGGTGGGAGGTGAAGCGAGGCGGGGTTTGGAGGTAGGCGGCCTCGAGGCAATTTGCTGCTCGGAGGTAGTGGTTTCCGCTTGAGAAACTGAAGCGGCCGAGATAATAGAGAAAGGTAACGCGTTGGGCGGCTGGGTAGAGGGATAGAGGGGGGAGTTGGCACCCAAGTTGAAGAAGATCATTTTGGCCAGGTGTATTCGCCGACACTGAATAGCATAGGTTAGAAAGAGTTATCAAAAATATTCTGTGTCTTGGACTCACAGCGAATAGAAGCTTGAGGACAAGGTTGGCAAATATGTAGATGGCCACCCTTTTGCCCTTGGGAGGGCTTGATCGATCACTAGACCGGTCATTCAAGCATGCGGTGAAGATTTTTTGGATGATCTCGGCGGAGGATTCAGCAATAGATTTACGGCTCTCATCGTCATTGCTAGTACGCAGCTGACGAGTGAGTTCGGGACGCCTGTTGAGCGTCATTGTCAGTCGAGCAAGGACGTCTGACAACGACATGCTTGTTTTGAGTAGCATGGCTCCGTATGCTGGATGCGTCAACGCTGTGGCGCAGGAGCTGAATGTCAAGGTTAGCTTAAATTTATTGAAGAAGAAGGGAAAAAACAGATGGGGCTGCAGAACATTACGCCCTCAGCTTTTCGATGGCCACCTACCTCACCAGAGTACTCAACAGCTGATGTGTGCGGACTAGATCAGCATCGTAGTCGGCGTCCCTCCAGAAGGTGAAGTATTCCTTGATGAAAGTGACAAGACTGGGCCATGGCGTGGCCTCGCCCTCTACTTCATCGTCTTCATCGTCAGGCAGACATTTCTGAATGATGTTGTCTAGGCCGGACTGGCGATATTGGTTGCGAAGCTCTGCGCGCAACTCATGATACTGCCTGGGCGAGTTGGGGCCGACTTGCAACCATGATTGCAGAGAGTCCCCATCTTGTTTGCGTATGAAATTCCGGATCTGGGACAGAAATTCAATCACCAGAGACATGATGGCATTGCGATGGAGAAGTCATGGATTGGGAGTCGTTTCAACATGTTCCTTTTCGAGTAAGACGCGGTGGTGATAAAATTGTGGGGCACGGACCTACATCTGAGCCAGCCTCCTCTTGCTATTGAAGTACGGTGAGAGTAAGAAGACAATAGGGAGCGGCTCAGTTTTGTGCATTGAAGAAATACCCAATGTCAAATCCTCTAAAAATCCCATCGAAAAAGAGGTGTACGGAGAATCTTATTGTCTACCGGCCACCTACAGCACGTGCTGGAAGCGAGGAACTGTTTGTTGATGAGATAACGAAAGATTTCTTATCGCTCGTCAATCTCAACTAAAGGAATATGGACAAATCTATTTACAGACGTAAAATCATGAGTTCTTTATTCTTCACATCGCCCGGACCTTACACGGACTCAACCCGTTGAACTACCACAGCGGTAGCAGCGCCGCCGCCATTGCAGATTGCCGCAACACCATACTCGCCAGGCTTAAGTTGGTGCAACAAGGTTGTCAGGATACGTGAGCCGGAGCTTCCAAGAGCATGGCCTAGTGAAATAGCTCCACCGAGAGGGTTGACCTTGGCACCCTCCAGTCCCAAGATCTTCTGGTTGGCGAGGATCACACTTGCGAATGCCTCGTTGAACTCCCAAACGGCGACCTGATTTTTGGTGATACCGGCCCGCTCTAGAGCGAGGGGAACAGCCTTGGATGGAGCGACGGGGAAGTCGATAGGTGCAATAGCCGCATCAGCATAGCCGCAAATCTTGGCCAGGACCCTCGATCCACTACCATACTGCTGAGCAATAGCTTTACTGCCGAGGACCAGTGCGCTGGCGCCGTCGTTGAGGGTTGATGAGTTGGCGGCTGTGACAGTTCCGGTACCATCGCGAACGAAGGCTGGCTTAAGAGTGGGGATCTTTTCGAGTTTAACATCGAGGAAGCCCTCGTCGGTGTCGATGATGGTTTCACCCTTTCTGCTAGACACAGTGACGGGTGCAATCTCATCAGCGAAAGCTTTGGCCTTCCAGGCCTCCTGGGCATTCTTGTACGACTGAATGGCATACGCATCCTGCTCCTCCCTGGTGATGCCATACTTCTTGACGGTGTTCTCGGCGCAGTTGCCCATGTGGAATTTGTCGTAAACGTCCGTCAGTCCGTCCTTGATTAAACCGTCCTCCAACTGGACGTGCCCGAAAGGTGGCAAATTGCTTGCGCGGGGAACATAGTACGGTATTCTGGTCATGTTCTCCATTCCACCAGCAACCTGTGCTTCTGCCAGTCCAAGCTGAATGTTCTGCGCGGCAAAGACGACCGCCTTGAGACCCGAGGCGCATACCTTGTTGATAGTGATGGCCTCAACCGACTGCGGCAGGCCGGCAAAGATGGCGGCCTGGCGTGCTGGAGCTTGGCCAATGGAACCCGAGATGACGTTTCCCATATAGACCTCGGTAATCTTCTCGACGGGTACATTAGACTTCTCGACTGCCGACTTGATTGCTGTAGCTCCGAGCTTGGGCGCGGGGACGGTGGTAAATGAGCCATTGAACTATTGCAGCACGTTAGTCGAGTGAACGGACCACGCGAAAGACGAAACTATCAAGGGAGTATGCTGACTTTTGCAGTAGGTGTTCGGGCGGCGCTTAGGATGTATGCGTCTTGGATCTCGCGGCGGAATGCCGTGGTGCTAGAGAAGCTTCGGGCGGCTTTCACATGCTTGGCCAGGTGAGCCGCCATCCTCGCAGACTTGAGCTGCGATGCCACCATGATTGCTGCTGTGAGATATGCTTTGCAAGTATCGGGGAAGAAGACAAGAGAAATGGAAGACACTGAACAGATCTGTGAGAGAGAAGGAATGGCAGGTGAGACACGGGCTTTATGATGGTTGGAGCTTGCCGTGAAGGTTTCCCTTCCAGGCTCGGTACACCTCGGCTTAAGTGCTGTCGGATACGGATACACGAGGCGAGTCTGGGGTATTAGCGGGTGCCACTACGCTGCTGTGCCGGTGCCAAACCATAATGTACGGTACAGGAGCCATTAATCTATCGGATCCGAGGCTGAGGGCTGCCATCGGCGCTCTCTTAACAGTGTGCTGCGGTGGGTTTTCTCAATGGCACATCTGACAACAGCCGGCGTGATCCTGGTCGCATCTAATCTGGTTGATCTTGGTGGTTCGATCCTTGGGAAGATGATTGTCCATCCGGGCTTATTCAGGACGGATGAATTGCCCTGTTTCTGGCCTCCAGCGCTTGCTTACTAGATACGGCTCGGGCAAATTCTGTCACTGTTCCTACTACGCATCTATTCACACACCGAGGGCACTCGGCACGGCATCGTCTGAAGGCGCGGGGTTCAAGCTGGCGTTAGTCGCAATTAATAATAATCAGATGCACTAACACCCACTGTCGGCCAACAAACAACAAGGGCATCACGTGAGCACCCGTGATTATGTACACCCTGTGGCCATTGGCCTCTGACCTCATTAGGCTGGGCCTGAGCGTCGGCGGGCTCGACCATCAGCTTACTGACCAGTCTTAGCCAGCGTTTGCCTTCTATCTAACTCCACGCCACCTTCTTAAACTTCAACGATCACGACAACGACACTTCATTCCTCTTTGTCTTGCGCCCTAGCCAAGATTCCAACTTCGGTGCATCTCCAATCCTCCCTTTTCTTAATTCCCGCTCCCTGCCACCTAAAACCCTAGCCATGTCGACCGCAGCCCGGCGCCGCTTGATGCGTGACTTCAAGGTTGGTCCATCGTGAGCCCTCGTCCACCTGCTTCCAGTGCTGATGAAGCCCCAGCGCATGCAAACAGACCCTCCCGCTGGTGTATCAGCCTCCCCAGTTCCCGATAATGTAATGACATGGTGAGTCTGATGATTTCCAACACCAGTTTGCAACACAAGTACATGTAGACTCACTATCTGTGGCACACGTTCAGGAACGCCGTCATCATAGGCCCTGCAGACACTCCGTTTGAAGATGGCACCTTCCGACTCGTTATGCAATTCGAAGAGCAGTACCCAAACAAGCCTCCGCAAGTCAAGTTTATCAGCCAAATGTTCCACCCCAACGTCTATGCCACCGGCGAGCTCTGCCTGGATATCCTGCAGAATAGATGGAGTCCTACATACGACGTCGCCGCCGTTCTCACGAGCATCCAAAGGTTTGAGCCACCCCCCGCCGATACTCGGAGTACTGCCAGTTTTACTTACAAGCCATATCTCAGTTTACTAAACGACCCCAATACTGGGTCGCCCGCAAACGTCGAAGCGTCGAACCTGTACAAAGACAACAGAAAGGAATACACTAAGAGAGTACGAGAGACTGTAGAGAAGAGCTGGGAGGACTGAAGGGAGGGTGACTGGGCTTGTCTTGGCAGTCTCAAAGTTTACCAAGGAGCGGTCCTGGGTGCTCCCGACATAGATATCACATGTGGCGCCCCCCGCCCCTCAGAGAAGCAACGGAAATCTGTCGTGATGGCGTTCATTTGGTGTTTGGGACTTGATTATACCACGCGGTTCGGCTATGGGAGGATCAGTTAGCAGGTTTGCTTCGCTTTGAGCACTAGGTACTGGCGTCTGGCCGCATCACAACAGCATTTTGCTTTTCTGCTATTGCATCACTGCACCTGGCTCCTCATTTCGCTGCATGAGTTTCAAATATGCCGTCGCATTGCATCATCATCATGGCCGCCACTGAATCCTGGTGCTCGGTGAGCGGCGATTGGACGGACCCTGGAGGGACGGGTGAGACGCTATAACACGGCGCTGGGCTCGCTGCCCGCGCTGGCCGCCAGCCCTTTCAGCGGCCTGATCCCAGCAAAGCTCCCGCCGGGCAGCTGGGACTCCACCCACATCAGGCACCGTTATCCTGTCATCTTGCACCACGCGCACCCACCACACCATTCCCTATTATGCAGCGCGTCAACAACCCACCGCTGGCTGTTGCTCCGTATCAACCCTCCCTCGACACCAAAACAGTTGCCGACCTCGCTTCCCCTGTCGCTGCGGGCATCATCATATCTGTATCCACTACCCCCCGTCCTTGCGGCACAACCTGCGCAGTGCTGTCTCGCCTCGATTCTTTTTTATTTTGTATTTTGTCCTCAACTGCCGCCGCTGCTTTCTTCGATCGTGCGGCACCCCGTCCGCTGCTCTCGTTGCCGTTTTGCGGCTCGTGCAAAACCGGCCCCTGAACCTGGCCTTCTCCCCCCCACGACGGTACTCTATGACAGCAACAATAAGATTGTCGTGATCTCACCACCGCCAAGATGTCTGCCGCAAATAGTATTAAGGTTGTCGCCCGTTTCCGGCCTCAAAATAAGGTCGAGCTGGAATCGGGCGGCAAGCCTATCGTGGCCTTTGATTCGGAGGACTCATGTACCGTTGACGTAAAGCTCCCCTCCTTGCCCCTGATGCTTCGTTACCGAGCTTCGTTTTGGAGACTAATCATGAGCCTCTATAGTCAAGGGAAGCGCAGGGAAGCTTTACTTTCGACCGAGTGTTTGATATGAGCTGTAAACAGCAGGACATTTTCGACTTTTCTATCCGCCCGACCGTCGATGATATTCTCAATGGCTACAACGGAACTGTTTTCGCCTACGGTCAGACCGGAGCGGGTAAATCGTATACTATGATGGGTTCCATCGACGACGACGAAGGGAGAGGTGTTATTCCGCGCATTGTGGAGCAGATTTTCGCCAGCATCATGACGAGTCCGAGCACCATCGAGTACACAGTGCGGGTGAGCTACATGGAAATCTACATGGAGAGGATTCGAGATCTGCTGGCTCCCCAGAATGACAATTTGCCAGTGCACGAGGAGAAGAATCGAGGAGTATATGTCAAGGGTCTGCTCGAGATATATGTTTCGAGCGTGCAAGAGGTGTACGAGGTTATGAGGAGAGGAGGAGCTGCCCGTGCCGTTTCTGCGACCAACATGAACCAGGAATCCTCTCGATCACACTCCATTTTCGTCATCACAGTCACCCAGAAGAATGTCGAGACGGGTTCAGCGAAAAGCGGTCAGCTGTTTTTGGTCGATTTGGCGGGTAGCGAAAAGGTGGGGAAGACTGGCGCCAGCGGCCAGACGCTGGAGGAGGCCAAGAAGATCAACAAGAGTTTAAGTGCGCTTGGTATGGTTATCAATGCGCTGACGGACGGGAAATCATCGCACATTCCATACCGAGACTCGAAACTCACTAGAATCCTCCAGGAGTCCCTGGGTGGTAACAGTCGCACTACACTCATCATCAACTGTTCGCCTAGTTCCTACAACGATGCCGAAACCCTAGGCACCCTGCGATTCGGTACGAGAGCCAAATCTATCAAGAACAAGGCTAAGGTCAACGCTGAGCTCAGTCCGGCTGAGCTCAAGTCCCTCCTCAAGAAGGCCCAGGGCCAGGTTACCAACTTCGAGAGTTACATTTCCAACCTGGAGGGCGAAATCCAGCTGTGGCGTGCCGGCGAAGCTGTCCCCAAGGAGAGATGGGTCCCACCCAGGTCCGCAGATGGAGTTGCAAGCTCCAAGGCTGAAGCTAGGGCACCTCGTCCATCCACCCCATCTCGCTTGACTGCCGAGAGTCGCTCAGAGACCCCGGCTATTTCAGAACGGTCAGGAACCCCTAGCATACCCGTTGACAAGGACGAGCGAGATGAGTTCCTACGGCGCGAGAATGAGCTCCAGGACCAGCTCGCCGAGAAGGAATCACAAGCCTCAGCTGCTGAGAAGCAGTTGCGTGAAACCAAGGAAGAGCTGACATACCTGAAGGAGCATGACAGCAAAGTTGGAAAGGAGAACGAAAAGCTGACTTCTGAGGTCAACGAGTTCAAGATGCAACTTGAGCGGTTGAACTTCGAGGGCAAGGAGGCCCAGATTACAATGGATGCACTGAAGGAGGCCAACGGGGAGCTCACCGCCGAGCTTGATGAGGTTAAGCAACAACTCCTGGATGTGAAGATGAGTGCCAAGGAGAGCGGCGCGGCTCTGGACGAGAAGGAGAAGAAGAAGGCAGAGAAGATGGCCAAGATGATGGCCGGGTTTGATCTCGGAAGTGAAGTCTTCAGTGACAATGACCAGTCAATTGCCGAGGCGATTGCTCAACTCGATAAACTGCATGAGCAGAGCACCATCGGCGACCACATTGCACCCGACGAGTTCAAGGCACTTCGCTCAAAGTTGGTTGAGACCCAGGGCATTGTTCGACAAGCAGAGCTTTCAATGTACAGTGTCTCTTCCAGCAGTGACTTGGATAGCCGCCGAAGGCAGGAGTTGGAGCAAAGGCTTCTCGCCCTGCAACAAGAGTACGAGGACGCTTTGACCAGGAACCTGAGTGAAGCAGACATTGAGGAGGTCAAGGCACGCCTGGAGCATGTCTACTCTAGCCGCGCGCACACCGAGACCCAACTCGTGGAAGAGCTCAAATCCGAGATTACCCAAAAGGCAGCCGAGAACACGAGGATGAAGACTCTCATTGAAGATCTTCAGCAGCGTGTCAAGACTGGCGCGGCCGGCCCCTTGGCCAATGGCAAGACGATTCAGCAACAGATTGCCGAGTTCGATGTCATGAAGAAGAGTCTCATGCGGGATCTGCAGAACCGCTGTGAACGAGTTGTGGAGTTGGAGATCTCCCTGGACGAGACTCGCGAGCAGTACAACAACGTCCTGCGGTCATCGAACAACCGAGCCCAGCAGAAGAAGATGGCGTTCCTGGAGAGAAACCTGGAGCAGCTCACCCAGGTCCAACGACAGCTGGTTGAGCAGAATTCAGCCTTGAAGAAGGAGGTGGCCATTGCCGAGCGCAAGCTGATAGCTCGCAATGAACGCATCCAAAGCCTGGAGAGCCTCTTGCAAGATAGCCAGGAGAAGATGGCCGCAGCCAACCACAAGTATGTTCCTCACCTCCCCCTTTCCTACCTTCCCCCCTTTTCTACTACTAACCCTGCGTGTTACAGATTCGAGGCTCAGCTCGCCTCCGTCAAGGAACGTCTTGAGATCGCCAAGGCCGGAAGCACCCGGGGTCTGAACAACTCGGACGGCGCATTCAGCTTCGCTGGCGCAGGCAGCCGGATCGCGAAGCCTCTCCGCGGTGGAGGTGGCGACACCCCCGCCATCCCTACAATCCAGTCCCTCCAGGGCGGTGACAACGGCGGCAACAAGCGCTCCAGCTGGGGGTTCTTCAACAAGTCCTAAAACCAAGGAGGAAGAAGGACAGTTCCCAATTTATTTTCCCAATTACCCCCGCGCGCAACGGGGCTATATATATTCCTGCCTCGGCGTCTTTTGAGTAGATAACGATAGAAAAAGATCAAAATACCCTCCGCTCCACGCAGCAATGAACGAATCTTTTTTGTCCTCCCCCCTCCCCCTTCCTTCTCTTCTCTTCCTTTTACTTTTTATTTATTTTTGCTTCATTCTGATATGACACGGTATGAGTTCATGCGCCGTCGTATCCCTAGTATGGCGCCGGCGAAGGTGGAAATGCATACTTGGGAGGCAGCCTGTTGCGGATTGGATTTACGTGCTCTTGGGATGGGAATGGGACATGGGGGAGGGACCTATATACTGAATGAAAGTTGTATGGAGAGCGAGGGCTTTGCAGCGGACAGGAAAATGATTTTTTATATGTGAGAGGAGTCGTAGAAGGATGGGGGAGTTTCTCTTTTGTCTTTTTTTTATTATCATGATTACAGATGAACGGCTTATAGGATTTGAACAAATCGACAGCATCCGCTCAGAATGGTATACGAGGGGTGTAAGTGACGGCAAAATTTGTGCGAGATAAAGCAAGCTTTAGTTTATTGAGACTGTACCTAACACATTAAATAAAACTGACCAAACCTAAACAAACAGATGCGTAGTTTCTGCCAGATATTCCATTGATGAACAATGATACTCTAAGCATCCCTTCGCCCGTCCAAGCCTGCCTGGTTCAAGGGATATGGATTTCGCCCTGGAATACGTCCCTCCTCTTTTTTTTTTCTTTCCATATATTTGATTCCATATGTTTGTGACAGATCTCTTAGGAGGCCTTCACCACAGTTGAGTAGGTGGTGACGGCAAGGACTGAAGGGAAGACGACAAAAGCGCCGAGGACGAAGCCGACTAGGACGTTAATGGCAATCACCTTGACATGGAGCTTGATCAAGCGACCCATGACAGCACGGCTGAAAGTGGACCAGACATCAGTGATGGTGGCAAATCCGCGGCCGCCAACAAGGGCAGTCTGGACGCGGCCGCCAAAGGAGCGGTCAAAGGGGACGATGGCATCCTCATCAACAGGGAGCAGCGAGGCCTGGACACGGACAAGAATCATCCTGGTGGGAACGATGAGGAGGATAACGGCAAGGATGGAGCCGGCGAGAACAGCAAAGTACTTGACGAGGAGCAAGCAAGCAAATCCAAGGGTGGGCTTTTGTCCGTCCTGGGCGACCATGGCAGCGTGGAAACCAAGAGGGAAGTGGACAGCCTTGGCGATCACGAAAGGTGCCCATTCAGCGAGGAAGGACGCAATACTGAAGAGAAACATGGGTCCCCAAACGGCCTTGACGGTGGTGCTGAACGCAGGCAGGCGCCTCCACCAGCGAAGCGGCGATGCAGGGGTGATGACAATGTGCACCCAAGCAGTGCTGAGCTGGGCGAGAAGGAGGTTGCAGAGAAGATGAAGAACAGGACCGAGGATAAGGCCAAGGTAGAGACCCAAGCATCTGATGGTGGAGTGTAAGATGATCACAGTGACGAAGCGTTCAACAAGATAGACGGAGAGTCCACGGAAGTTGGCGAAGAATCCACCGTTGGCTCGGAGAAGTCGGTAGATGGACCTGATGGAGTTGGAGACGGGCACCGGAGTTACAGGAACATCCTCCTCCTCGTCGCCCGACTTGCCATTCTTGGGAGACTTGGGAACCAGAGGCTCGAAGTCGGGAGCGTTCTCATCCTCGACAATGACAAACGTAGGATAGAGGGTTTGTAGAGTATAGTCAAGCTTCAGACATAGAGGTCAGATTGAATCCCTAACGAAGTATTGTCTTGGGACGGACGAGGGAAGACTTACACAGAAAACGATGGGCACGATCAGCAGCACGTTTATGAAGAAGACGATGGGAGTCCACCAGGGAAGCTGGACCAAGATAGCCTGGTCTCCCGTAGCCTCGAGGGAGCGCTTGTAGATGGCAGAGCCGATGTTTTGCAGCATCGTGAATGTAAGTCACACAATCAAACAGTGGGTAATGGAGAGTTTGGGATCTTAATGAATGGCGTTGGTGTTGGGAAACCAAAGTGGAGGAGAAACGCAGTTCCGGTTCACACCAGATGAGGGGAGATGGGAGAAGGGGATCAGCGAGAACGAGAGAGCGAACAGATATACGAACAGGGAGGGATGATGAGGTAAGAATGGGCGGATGAGGGAAGGGACGGACGGCAAAGGAAGGCAGCCGCAACTGGTTGGATGAGTGTCAGTTATGGGATGGGCGGCTGACACGACCAGTTAAAGGGGACTTTGAGAGCAAGAGGACTTACGTAGCCAGGCCCCCTACCCCGCCGCACAGGCAGGAATGGCCCAAGAGACAGTGGCAGTGCACTGCAAGGCAACCACCTCACAATAAAACCCGATGCAGCGACCCTGGACAGGGATCCTACAGGGGGGTCAAGCGCCAAGTGCCACAGGGCAGAGCACGCGTTTGGCCGAGTTTATCCCCCAACGGCGTATAAACGCATGTCCGCCTTAGCGTTAATTAATAGAGGGATATATATAGACACGATGTGCAGGCAGCCTACTGAACACATTTGTGTAGGTAGGTACTTGCCTATTGATGTAGCCTCCTTATCAATCACATTATAGCACCGAATTACCCGGCTTGAACCTGCCTGCGCTGCTTCGGCTCGGGGACATCTCCAGCACCCCTCGATGTGACTAGTCTGATGACGACGAAACAGGTGATGGAACAGAGTGCCCACAGACCAGTGGGCGACTATTGCATGGATACACGCAAGCCGGGACGAGTTGGTGTGCATTGTTATTGATGCTTCAAGACGAATCGATGGCTGTTGGCTCGTGGTGGCCGCGACCAGTTTGGCTTTGGCACTTTATGCGAAACGGGTCTCATCCTCTGTCCGTGGTGAAGGAACCCTGCATCACCATCACCATCTCAAAGCATGTGTCTGAATCGTAAATAGCTATCCTGGCAGGCCCATTCACGCTTGGTGGGATCCGGTCTCTTGGTTCTCCCAATGTAGGAACAATGAGACGGTAGATTTTGTCAGTGATTAATTTTAAAGTATATGTGGTGATGCTGCAGGGCCTGAGTCAATCTAAGGTACTTTCAAAAATGCATCCATAGAAAATACTGAGTGGGCAGCTACAGCGCTACTTAGGTAGCAACTGCACACCAACCGCCCAAGCTGTCAGGCACTGCTCCAACACTTCGCGACCTGTTTGCTTCCTCTTCTCCCCCCCCAGCAACCAACCGCAGCCACAAAGGATGAACCCGCCAGACAAGTCTGCTCCGTCCATCCCAAACCTCTTATCCCTGCGGGGCAGCAGAGGAGGCGCTCGCGGAGGCCGGAGCCGTGGCGGGCCTGGCGCTGGTACTTCTCGTCGCACTGGCCAGGGCCACGATGCCGTCATCCAGGGCACAGATACCGATGCTGCAGTGTCGAGACTAAGCGCCGTCGACTTGGGCTATCTTCACGATCCATGTGCGCAGTTCTTCGTACAGAGTCCCAATGGGCCGCCTCCAAGGCGACTCCCCATTATTAACAGAGGTGCGCTACCCTTGCCGCACAGCGCCCGCCATCTAGACCCTTGTGCGCCTGTTGATGAGAGAATGTTGCCCAACTGATTGTTTTCCTCGATGCGTCGTAAATCTACAGGCACCTACACACGCACGTCGGGATTAGACCGGCTTATAGATGCTTTCCTTTCCACGTTGGATGCCGAGTCTCCTAAGCAGATAGTCGCTCTAGGAGCCGGCACCGATACCCGTCCATTTCGCATATTCTCCCAGCAAAATTGCCACGGTCTGATCTATCACGAAATTGATTTCGAAGTCGTCTGCAGCAAGAAACTCCGTATTGTAAAGGGCGTTCCACTTCTCTCACGTGTTCTCTCTGATGCATCTGTCGTCCCCCCGGCTGAGCCAGAGGAAGCCAGTAGCTCATGGACCAGCCAACCCTCGAATGGAGGCCTGTTCTACTGTCATGGGCTTGACCTTAGGAAATTACCTGGCAATGAGGGGTCTTTGACGTTGCCGGGGTTGCGTACTGATGTACCCACGCTCCTGCTTTCTGAGTGCTGTCTCTGCTACCTCTCTCCTCAAGAAGCCAACGGTGTGATCAGTTTCTTCACAACACAGATCCCCAGTCTTGCCACCATTATCTATGAACCTATCCGACCAAATGATCCCTTTGGTCAGGTCATGGTGTCCAACCTTGCAGCACGGCATATCAGGATGCCAACCTTAGATGTCTACAAAGAGGCCAAAGACCAGGTGGACCGACTGTCCAAAGCTGGTTTCGAGGTGGTTAAACACATGACGGTGGAAGACATCTGGAACTCGTGGGTTGCGCAGGAGGAGAAGGAACGAGTGGACAGTCTAGAAGGGTTGGATGAGGTGGAAGAGTGGCAACTCCTGGCGGCGCATTACATTATAGTTTGGGGCTATAGAGGAGATGGGTTCAGTGGATTGGCCGAAGAGTGACCCGGCTGTATCTCATTGAGTAAGGCTGACCGTTGCTGAGCATATGAGCATTCTTGTGTGGTTGGGATACCCAGATGTGTGCAATATTGGCCCGGGTAGCTAATGCATCGGGACAATATCAAACACCATGACGATATGAAACAAAACAATTCAAACGATTTCTGAACAGAATTCGATGTCTTGAGACTGAATATCAAACAAAGAACGAGACTCTTGGCTTGCAGGGGGAAAGTGTGTCTGATTACATAATCACACCAGTTGTCGAACTCAACCGCGACTCGAGTCCTCTTGGCCCATGTTCGCTTGATTCACAGCCATCTCCGTGCATCAATCACCATTGCGACGACCCGCTTGCCTGTTGGGGGAAGCGGCCATGTGAAATATTCTTGTTCCATATCATATCTGGGTCTTTTCTATCTTTACTCTCTTTTCGTTATCATTTGTTCCTGTTCGAATCCGTGTCTTGTGCCTGACAGACTGCGCTCCACGTTGCTCAAGATGGCCGACAAGCAGTACAAGTACCGGCAGGAGATCAGCCAGGTATGTTGACACCATTTACTACAAGTAATGCATGCGGCCGCCGCATCTTCTACTTCTCTACCGCATAAGATGCCTAGTCAAGCACGCACCGAGTGGCCAGAACCGACGCAATGGATGTTGTTGAGCCAGGCCTTGCACAGGTGACGGGGGAGAAACGGCCAGGTGCAAACGGAAGAGAGCACCGCTGGTGGACTGAGAGCTCCCGTTGCGAGTGCTACGTATCTATGGGCATCAGCGAACTTGGACGGTCCGCCGGCATGTGCCTGATGTACACCGGTGTGTTGGCAGTTGGCCCACGCTGCTTCTGTTGACACCACATCTTACGAACCCCTTCTCACAACATCACGACCTCCTCTTCTCTGTTTTCATTTCTCTCACTATTCTCCTCGCCATTCCTTGGGATTTAATTATCCATTATTCTTGATCTCGTTCAAAACTACCATAATTTATTGGCTGCGCGTCATATCAACTGCTTGTCACAATGGCCGAATCCCTCTTCCCTGACCTTTTACACGCCCAACTCCATCACGGCATAAGGAAAAGCCCCTTTCAGCTTGAACTAATGGAAACCTTCAAACAGATGATGTATGTCTCTGGAGAAACCGCCGAACCTCCTGTCGAGACTACTAGCATTATGGAAGATATTGTCCGACAGCAGGTTATTGAAATGGTACACCTCCCCCTCCCTTTTCTCTTCCCGCCTCTCATCCAAGGATGGGAGGGCAAACTGAAAGCATCTATATCTAATTGTGCCACTCAAAGCTCCGAACCTGCACAGAGCTTGCTTCCCGCCGCGGATCCAAGTCCATCGGCATCAACGATCTCATCTTCCAGATCCGCCATGACCAGGCCAAGGTCTCGCGCCTCAGGACCTTTCTCTCCTGGAAGGACGTGCGCAAGAACGTCAAGGACTCGGACGACAAAGGCGCCGAAGCTGACATCGCCGGTGGCGACGACCCTGTCGGCGGCGTCGTCGGCGGCCCCGTGGACGACCAGGCCAAGAAGAACAAGAAGGCCAAGGTCGGCCTCCCCTGGGAGCAGTCCTCCTTCTACCCCGTCGAGGTCCCCGAGCGCGAGGACGAGGAGGACGAGGATGAGGACGAGATGAACTTCATCACCCTCCAGCGCCTCCGCCGCGCCGACGAGCGCACCAAGGTCATGACCAAGGACGAGTACGTCACCTGGTCCGAGTACCGCCAGGCCTCCTTCACCTACCGCAAGGGCAAGCGGTTCAGGGAGTGGGCCGGCTTCGGCATCGTGACGGACAGCAAGCCCTCGGACGATATCGTCGACATCCTTGGCTTCCTGACCTTCGAGATGGTGCAGGTCCTCACCGAGATCGCCCTCAAGGTCAAGGAGCAGGAGGACATCGCCCGCGCCCAGAGCGGCGGCGACAACGCCGGCTCCAAGAAGAGGAAGCTCGAGCAAGGGCTCTTCGACCCCCCCAGCGAGGGGAAGCGGCCCATCGAGCCGAGGCACGTCCAGGAGGCCTTCCGCCGTTTCCAGCAGCGGCCCAAGAGGTCGAGGGCCATGCTCAACGGCACGAGGCTCCCTCAGCACGCTCCTCTGCACATCATTTAGTCGCTATGATGCATTTGAGAAACAGGAGAGTCCTTCTCAATTGTCTTGTCATTGGATTTGGACACGTTTGGATTGGCTCTCGCCTTACGAATTAGAATTACCATGGAAGTTTAAGAGGACGGAGTTTCAGGAGAAATCTTTTTTTAAATGGGTTTGGATGGTTAGGCTTTGTTATCGCCGTAGTTTAGGACAGTAGGCGTTGGAGAAGAACGGATTATTGTATGCTCGCACCCTTGACTTGGTCACGAAGACCAATCTGCTGTATGGCAGACTTCAATTGCCAATTCGTATTTGCTTTATCTTAGGTCTTGAAATTTGATTCGTTAAAGCAGAGTAGTAAAAGCGCCCTTCTATTTTGTGTTCTTCACATGGCCCCTGTTGAGAAGCCTCTTCGTCTGACCACTACGCTTTCCCGCTCAATCCTCGTTCTCACTCTCCGCAAGCTCATAGGGATAGCATCTCCCTCCGTGTCCACAGCCTCTCGTCTGCTCGCCCCAGTCACTGCCTGTGTTCCAGAAACCTCCTGAGGATTGCTCGTAGCGGATGCCTGCTTCCTCATTTTCAGCTCCTGCGTCCGCCGCCTGAACTTTTGCACCGAAGCAGCCACGGCCGCGGCCCTCGCCAATGTCGATGAACCCCCCGTCCATCAGCCGTCGCCTTCGACGTGCGCCGACTTCTCCGCGACGCGAGCCTGCTCAGCTCCGCCTCGGCAGCCCTCGTTTGCTGCACGTAATCTTTGTATTTCGGCTTCTCCAACAGGCCGCTCCGAAATGCATTCACCCCGACCAGCAACTTTGTGAGGTCAACGAGCTCCTCGAGATATTCGATGATCTCCATGTGGCCAGCGGCGTTAGCGTTCCACGAGAGAAACTTGCGCTCCGTTATGATTCTCGCTGTATACTCATCCAAATCCGCTTGGTCTACAACAGCAATATCATCTCCGCCACTATTACTGAAAGACGGTGACACTTGATGAGCTAGATCGGCTGATGCGAGTGTCTCACGTACATGATTCACCAGACGAGCCTGGGCGAGACGGCTCGATGGCAAGAATTGTGGCAGCGGGAGCCAGTCTGTTAATGCCTCCTGGACTGAAAATAGGATCAAAGTATTGCTGGCTGCCACATTTCTTCGGTAGGCATAAACTTCCATGTGCAGATCCTCAAGGACTGATGAACCGTATGCCTTTCGAAGATCCACAACATTGTCCATCCTGTTTATGATCTGGTGGAGGACGTATATGATTTCTTTGTAAATCGGCTCAAGAGGCTTAAAGCTTCCTTTGAGTCGTGGTTCATTACGGCAAAAAGGAAGAAACATCTCTGCCGCTGCTAATGCTGTTTGCGCCTTCTCTCTCGCGTGAGAGAAGCGATAGTCTAATTGATGAGACCGAAAGTTGGGCACCTGAGGCGAGTCAATGCCGACCCAGACGGCAGCATGCATGGTCTGGACCTGGCGAACTGCGGATGAGAGCGATTCCACCAGACGATGCCTCGCTCGTACTGGAAGAATAAAAATCTCCACAGATATTGCGACAACTGAGCCAACAAGGAAAGCCACAAGTCTTTTGTAGAAGTTTTCTGTGGCCGTTCCAGTCTGGTTTATTGTAGCTGTAAATCGAAAGGTCTGTAAGCAAGTGATAACGAAAATATATGGTTATCACAACCTACCTAGTGCCACAACGCACATTGTTGTGGTTGAAACCATGCCAGCCTTTACATATTTGGTTCCGAGTTGGATGTAAACGGACGGGACTACTCCTAAGACGAGGATAGCAACCATGGCAACTCGGTTACCTCGGCCCATTTCGTAGGATAGCAAGCCAATGGCGCAGCCGAAAATGACGCCGAGCAGTCGTATAAAGAAGACAAATAGCGAGGTCCCTATGGACACTTCGAAAACGAGGACGAGTTGTAGAGGGGCCCATATTCCTCGAACTTCTGCGTACCACCCTCTCCAGGAGGCGACAAACGAAGGCCAGCTCACGATGAAGACAGCAAGGGCAAGTTTGATTGCATACTTGACATCCTCTGACCGTTGAGCCCATTCCAGTGCGTCAGCAAGCTTGCTCCTGACCTTTCCCACCAACGTTTTATCATCTTTCCTAGAATCCTTTGACTTTAATTCAGGCTTCAAAGAGGTCTGCTTTTCCTGAGATTTTCCTATTGTGTTCTCTTCGTCCGCTCTCTTGCGTGGAAGGAAATCTTCTTCTACAGTAGTATCTGAGGAGTCATCTCCTGGATCCTCTTTTGACGACTTGCCCTCACGCAGTTCTTTCCGGCCAGCTTCCGGGAGCACCATGGGATCATATTCTCCAGACGTATAGAGCCACTGTCGAATGTCAGTGTGGTGGGGGATCCAAACTCTTGGTCTATTGTTGCGTTTTAGTCTCTCTTCGACGAGTGCCCGAGTATGGCGGAGCATTTCAAGGACGTGAGTCGCGGCCTGGCGATACCCTAATAGAAATGATGAGACAAGAAACATTTCCATCCTGGGCATCAAATCAATGTTCTTTCCTGAACTGTCAATAGCAGCCAACTTTAACTCCTCTGGGCATCTCGTATCGAATGCCCCCAAGGCCTCCGTATAGCTGTCGATACGAAGATCAATCTCTTCCAGCCGGATACCTTGCGGAGTCGGGGCACCTGATGGGAGTTTGGACACATCATAGCAGTATGCAAGACATGCTATCAATAAATCTGTTGCTCCCCGAATTCCCTTGTCGAAATCCTCCACTGGTTCACGAATCCGACGCAAAATGGATTCCAAAAGCTCCGAACTTGCCGATTCAATCTCTCTCAAGGGCTTCACGTCCTCGATGATCTGTTCAAAGTCATCATCGTCCAACCTCTTCACGCTGCCGATTTGTTCATCACGATCTTCATCATCATCCTCGGGGATACCATGAAGCTCTTTTGTGGCGATAGGATCAAGTGCTTCTTCATCCAGAGATTCACTGAAGTCTGAGTCAGTGTCTGAATCAGAACATTCCTCAGTCACCGCATTCTCGGTATTACTGAGGAGCACAAACTTGTTTTCACATGCACCGATCAAGGTGATGGTGTTTTGAACCAGACTGGATATTTCGCGTTTGCTTATCAACTTCAGACTTTTTGGGGCCAAGGGAGAGACGGCAAACTCGAAATTGACCTCGTTTTGTGCCGATTTACACTGGGACACTTGAGCTCTGAGCTTGGAAGATTTAGCGCTCAGACTGGCCATGGTAGTGAGTTTTATGTCGGCCGGGGGTGTCTTTCCGCTGCTTGAGGAATTAAAAGGATTGGGGAAATCATCCAAGAATTCGCCCAGCGCGGTCTTCTTCTTGGCGTCTTGGCCTGCACTCTTCGCCGCCTCCTCTCTCGCCTCATCAGAATCACCCCCTGGGGTCACGAACCAGTGGGAGGCTCGTTCGAGAGTGTCCATTGACTCAGACAATGTGTTGATAGTTGAAGCTCCTAGATAACTTGTTGCATGCTCGGGGAAAATGCACAAATTTACAAAAAGCACGATAGCTGAACCCGTGAGGATTGGATAATATACGCCGGTAAAGGCTTTGACAGTGACCTGTGTGATACTCCCTAGAAGAATAGTCGCAGAAGAAATGAGCTCGAACCATACCAAGGCGAAAAGACGAGGGGTTTGGGAGCGGACATAGCCATGCGTGAGCACTGAGACAAGCATGAATATTGCCCGGATTGCTGAAGCCGCGCTTGGATTCTGACCAATAGCTAAAGTCGAGAGGAAAAGACCCAGAAGCGACCAGCCCAGTCCTAGCAGCGATCCTATCAGGGCCATGACCAGGGACTCGATAACTTTGCCCATTCTCTGGCCAGGGTGGGCAAAGACAGTGACCATGGGTATAAGATACGTATTCAAGCCATAGACAGTCCCGAGTTCAGGAATGACAGCAAAAGATAAAGCTATGACACAGGCGAGGGCAGTTTTGAGAATTCGCTGCCATAGTTCATTCGTTTGCCAGTCTCCCCAGACGAATTTGACGAACTTCTGTATTGGCCGCGCCCCCGCCATGGCTGTTAATTTGTGAAAGGCAGCTCAATAGGTGCACGATAATTCAATCACCAGTATTGAGTGATCACCACAATCAAGCTACCTATGGTAGGGTTTTGAATAGAATAGCCTACCACAAGAAGTGGCAGGCATATTCTATAGAAGCAAGTTAGCTGGGGAGGAATATCCGAGCATCAATTTCGCAACGAAAGGTGAACACGAAAAGAGGAGCCGAAGGACACGCAGGGTAAAATAACTTCATTGTCATTTAGAACTACCTCCAGTTTCAGCGTACTTACTTACCTCGTGGGATTAATTCTCGCGATGCTCCTGGCAAACTAGGTCCCGCCCTCTAGTTGAAGAATTGTTCAGTCTTGTCCCACCTAGAGCGCTCCCACCATTCCTATCGCTATTCTGATAAGGCTTCAAGGTCATGCGACTGGCTCGAGGTGTTTGGAGCAGTTCCACATGACTGTCCAATGCACAACTGCTGCCGATCGGGAGGGGACCAAGACAGCCTTGCCTCGACAAATCAGAGCAGAAGATCAGCGATGCTCTTCCTCCTTGGTATGTGACCTGTCGCGCGCCACGCTGTCATCAGTGATCGAAATCGGGCGCGGACAGGGTCGATGCTTAAAAAACAGGAAATTTAGTTGAGAGACAAAAGTATCCAGACTATTGCTGCCTCTTTTCTACTAACACCAGAGCTGCTCCTTCCTACTTTTGGCATCTTCAAACTTGCAACGGGGCGCACTAGTACGGAACAGGAACCCTGCAGGTCTATCATCTTCCCAAGCTTAGTGCAGATTGATCCGATTTCTTGCATATGCCTGCCTACATCATACCAAGCTTTCTCAACGTCACCCCGGTGAAGATAAACGAAAATCAGGGTCCCTGACGTAAAACTTCGAGGTCGAAGAGCTATCATCGTTGACGTCACAATAGCATATTCACAGCTTCAGATGGCTATAAGAAGGACGCAGAGTAGCCCGTAGATGATCGATATCAGTTAATACAAACAATCAAATCAAGCTCGATTTCGATTTCTCATCCAAAGAACACGTCTTAACAATCTACTTTCCATCACTTTGATTACCGCCAACATGACTCTCCTCGGCGACAATAAGAACTCTCAAGACAGCGGCGCAACAGGCGCCGCCAAGACCGCTACCAGCTCCGTGGGCAACCTTGTGGGTGGTCTTGGCCGAACAGTCGGCAATGTCACTGGAGCGGCCGGTCGTGGAGTTGGTGATACCGTCACCGGCGCCACTGGCTCTGCCGGCCAACCCGTCGGTGATGCCCTCGGCTCATTGGGCACCGGCGTCGAGAAGGGAGCAGATGATGTCAGCAAGGGCGTTGAGAACGCTGGCCAGTGGAAGAAATAAACAGCGACACAATTGGATGGTAGCAACTGGGCGAGTTTCCAGGTCTTATGATGGCAACGACAATGACGGAATTTAAAAAGAGCAGTGCCAGGTGCCTATCTTTCAGTTCTCTTTCGTAAACTAATGCGGAACCATACATTTTGGGATTTCATTTTATCTTTATCATTTTATAACATGGGTAGCTCTCCTCGTTGAGTGGGTGAGCCTCATACAAATCTTCATATACGTCTAGCCCAGCAGATTGCTCGAAATACAATCAAAAACACAAACACGTATCAGAGAAAATTCCCAATCGATGAAATATTTAGACTATGATCTAACTGGTTTTTAAAATAAACGAGTACTGTTTTAAAATTTACAACCTACGTGGTGAGGTCGATGGTATGTTCACATGTCCCTAGTGATGCCAAGACAGATAAGTGACAGAAGAATCGTGACACTAAACGCAAGGATGTTCATAGTAGGCCCTTTCTTACAATGACTAGAATAATAAACTCGTATGCGAAAATGTGTTGAAATGCTATTTAGCGTATTTTCTCTAGGATTTATTATTAGTCCTCAATTATCTGATAATTATGGGCGCAGACTTGACAATAAGCAGCAGTATGAGGTTTGAGTGTCTCAATTTCATTGTCACCAACTTGCAAGCTCACCAACTTACCACGCTGAGAATACTCCTCGAACCATGAGGATTAGAAATACCAAGCAAACACAAAACCGGTTTCAAGAAATTCCTGAGAACATCGATCACGAAACCTTACTGAGCATGTACATGGAAATTAGCGCGAACCCATCCGCCGATGGTCGACAATCTCACAGCCTGTCAGTGGCCCGGCCCACCCCAGACTTGAGCAACGGCCCGTATCCACCAGCCCGAGCCACGACCTCCTTCATCAGCATCAGTGCAGCTGCATCATCCCACCACACGACCACTACCGCCAACTAGCCGCAATGCTCTCCTTCATACTGATCCAGAATCGCCAGTACGTCTCATATCCAAGGGCCATCGTACACACACACCCGAAGCATCCCATCCTCCACAATCCCTCCCCGCGTGCGCAACCTCCTGTCCAGATCGCTAACCCGTCTCTCTCCCAGGGGCAAGACCCGTCTGGCCAAGTGGTACGCCCCCTACAGCGACGACCAGAAGATCAAGCTCAAGGGCGAGGTCCACCGCCTCGTCGCCCCCCGCGACCAAAAGTACCAGTCCAACTTCGTCGAGTTCCGCAACAACAAGATCGTCTACCGCCGCTACGCGGGGCTCTTCTTCTGCGCCTGCGTCGACACCAACGACAACGAGCTCGCCTACCTCGAGGCCATCCACTTCTTCGTCGAGGTCCTCGACGCCTTCTTCGGCAACGTCTGCGAGCTCGACCTCGTCTTCAACTTCTACAAGGTCTACGCCATCCTCGATGAGGTCTTTCTCGCCGGCGAGATCGAGGAGACGAGCAAGCAGGTCGTCCTGACGAGGCTGGAGCACCTGGACAAGCTGGAGTGATTCGTGGATGCATGCAAATGCACTCGCTCACTCACTCATAAAAACACACATTTACTTTAGTTAATAGCGCTTGGGTTTGGATTTGAGACACAGACGCGAAGCTGTGCAGGGCGTATTGGCGTCAACTGGGACGAAGTATTCATTGAACTCTACACATAACTAAAATCGAAGACTACTCTACCGCAACTGAAACCATAGAATGGAAGCATAACTAAGCAGCCATGTTTCAAAGGGAGGAATCAACCAGTTGTTCAGACCCCCAACTCATCAAAATGCCAAAATGCCACCAACTCCTTGCTCAATGAGCAGATATCCATGCGCAATCTGAGGGGCCATCATCTGACAAAGCTCCTTCTCTGTCGGCCCTGTTTATTATTTTCACCATATCGTAAATCAAAGGCAGATAGGTCATCAAGGGGAAAACTAATGCCCCACCGCAACTTGCCGTCTTCTTGGGTCAAAGACTCCCTCTCCGTCTTTCTAGTTCCCATCTTTCTTCTCCTGCCCGTCCTTGCTCTCTGTTGACTTGTCCCACATATCAGCTGCGGTTGTTCGTCGAACCTTGTTGACATAGATGTTCTCCCGGTTGTTGAAGAGGGAGACCACAGCAGGATGATAGGGAGGATCCCGGACAAGTGGCTTGGGGATCTGCTGCGACTGGAGCGGCACCTTTGGCTCTGCAGCCAACTCACTCACACGGGGCTGCTTCTTCTGCCTCTTTCGTGGAGGCTTGGCACCAGGAGTACGGCCGTGTCCGGCCTCGGGCTGCTTTGCATTCGAAGCAAGCATGGTCTGCTCGAGCTCCATCCCAAGCTCGGCGAGGAAGGCATCTGCCTCCAGGCGCGCGATCCTGTCGGCTTCGGTTTCTTGTCGTCCCGTGGTATTGGCTGTTTGGTCCTGGGTCGAGTCGTCCTAGTTTGATGTTAGATGAGTAGCTTCGGGCAACTAGCGATTGGATGTCTTGCACATACTTCGCTCCACGGTGTAAGCCTCCCCTCGGATGGCGCTGACTCCTTCCATATGACAGTCCGATCATTGCTAGCCTCCTCACGAAAGGTATGGTATGGCGATGCAGGAGAGGCGCCGCTGGTCAGAGCCACGGGACGAGAGTCATCGTACGGGTAAACACCCTCACGGAAGGTATCGTACATAGTGGTAACGGGAAGGATGTCACAATCCTGGGAAGCAGGAGAGGCGCGTCCTTCCAAAGCCGATGGCTGTCCAGCAGACGCACCTTCCGTCCCACAATCCTCACTGCTATCGTAGCGAAAGGTGTGGTAAGGGGTCTCGGGAGACACCTGTCTTGTCAAAGCCGATCGTTGTCCAGCAGAGGCGCTTTCCGCGCAATGGGCATGCTGAGACTGCTCTTCCTTTCTAGGCTGCTCTTCTTTTCCGACCTTTGTGTCCCGCGACTCTTGCAAGATCCTGGTGTTGCTCTTCGGGCAGACATGGTGATGAATGCAACTGCAACTGAGGCAAAGATAGCCAGGTTCGGTTCTCTCCTCTGCCTGGGCCTTCACTTTTTCTCGTGTTGTCTCCTCCATCTTCCCTGTTGGTCGAAAGGGGCCCTGGGGAGGCGCCGTGGACCTGCTGCGCCCTAGCGGTACTATGTTATTCTCAGCTTCGCCGTTCAGGCCTTACGGAAGGTATTGTCGGTCTGAGAGACCCTTCGATTCGTCAAATAGCAGTGGATGGTGTAGAGCCAGGGCCGCTGTACCATAAGCGTGAAATATTTCGAAATAGCACACCACGTAGATGTGGGCTTCTAAGCGGGTGGCAGTGTGTTGTGGGTGTAAAGGTGGACGTAAACTCATGCAAAACAACACATCAGGTAGACGTGGGCTTCTGAGCGGGTGGCGGTATGGGGTAGGTGTATGGATGTACGTATACGCATATCTCACAGCTGGCAAAGCTGTCTCTTGGCCGGAAGATTGGAGGGCAAGGAGGGCAAGGAGGGCAGGCTGATGGAGGAAACACAGCAGGGTGTTGGGTGTACGAATATACATTTACACACTTTATGACACAGCTGAAAAAGCTGGCTGATGGAGGAAAGATGGCAAGGTGATGGGCGTATGAATAGATACATACACATATAACACGGCTAGCAAAGCTATCTAATGGCCGGTGGATAGGAAGGCAAGGAGGGCAGGCTGATGGAAGAAACACAGCAGGGTGGTAGGGTGAGACGGGGGTGAGAATGGGATGAGAAAAGGGTGATTGAAGATGAAAATGGGGAGGATTGGGATCACGGAGATTCGTCTGTTCTTTCGCCAACATACCTTTATTGGCGTTCCCTCTATTGGCGTTCTTTTTATTGGCGTTCCCGACGGGATATCGTTGACTAAGATCCGGGACAAGAAGCTGGATGATTATCTTCTCAACGAGAGGACCTCGATCGTGGATTCTTGCAGTCCATGGGTCCTCCATATTATGCTCCATGCGAGCTTCTAGGAGCATTTCATTCCAAATCTGCAATGCGAGGACACCACTGCAGTTTTTACCCTGGAGATAACCGCAAATTTTCCAGACAGGACTTGGATCGTTCCAGGAAGTCGAATTTGCAATTTGTTCAGCCATCCATGCCATGTAGATTGAGGCGATACTTCTGGTGTTTAGTATCCCAAGGGGCAAGTTGAGCAACTTCTTCTCCAATGTCTCTTGCTTCATTTTCCCCAATTCTTTCATGTTTGGCACATTGAATCCCAATACCTCTCTGACATTGCGAATAATTTCGCCCAGGGAATCCATGGCGAATGCGTTCAAAGTAGATGGCGAGAGGTTAGGTTGAGCCCTGGGGAGGGGTGTTGGCGACGAAAGGAAGTGGGATGAATGAGCAAAACTTGTCCCGACATTAAAAACAATGCCAGGAATAATAAACAAAGGCGACGACCCAAAGCTGAGCTATGCACCTGTAGTGTGCTGTTGCTGAGGTGAGTGTTGCCCAACAGTTGTTGACAATATTTGTTTTGATTTTGCTCGCGAGGAAGGAGCCCGCGCGGCTGCCTCTTTCCCTCAGGTTCTTGCGCCTTCTCTCGCCCATTTAATGGCCATCAAGGTACCTAGGTACCTCCAAACTAAATCCCAGAGAATTCCTGTACTTAACTTTTGCTCTCTTCTGATAGTCTGTATACAGTAAGTATATATAGACACTTGGGTAAGCAGGTTTTATAATCTATACTTAAGTCTATACCATGTACTGATTCTACTTCCTATAATTCTTCTTCTGTTTCTTGCAAGCACCCTCGATTGCCAGTCTTTGCGTCAGTATGCATGATGTAGGTGCAATGTGTGCTTGCCAAAGACACGGCTTTGAAGCATGGTTGGAAGGTATTGGCAGAGAAAAACACAACTTAAAATGGCCAAACTTTTTTTCGGTATCTGAAGAAAGCTGATCTATTCTGATATGCACAGCTTATGTAGTAGCGACATGATACACTATGGAAAGTTGATCATGCTAATCAGACGGCTGACAGATTGCCCTACAGGACCGCTCACATCCAAGGTGTTTGAAACCAATCTCGCGGATCCATCAGCGCTCTTGCTTGGATCAATAAGAGACTGTTTCTGCAACAAGTCTCGGAGGATTATTCTGTCTTTCAATTTTGTTTTGGCACCATGGTCCCGCTCGGGGCTCTCAACGCGCTGCTCTAAGATCTTCTGGTCGCATTGTGCACTGATCCAGAAGATGGGTATGCCAGTCCCACGCACAATGTCCAAGTGCTCTTCAAAAAATGCTCTATCCCTCTCATTATCCTCAGCGAGGCATGTTGTCATAAGGATAATATGGCCTTTTTGTGCATGTTCTCGTAGCTTCTTGAAGATTGGTGCCCGTACCATGCGACGTAGTTCGTGGTGTTCGTCACTTCGGTCAGGAAGAACTGCTACTACAGGGTCGATGAGCAGGTGGTTATCTAGAAGGCAGGTTCTGTCGACGGGCAGGAGCGCTTTGGCCTCCTTAAGAATGGTGAGCTTTCCTGAGCCTGGAAATCCATTGAGGACGACAACTTTGCCGCTGGAAGCTACTTGGGGTAGCTCGATTTCCGTGACCGGTGATGCTCCAAGTCTAGCGGCTGTGATGTCACTAACATTACTGCCATTGCTTGACTGTCTCAACATTATTACTTGAATTGTGCGTCTTAACGCATATGGAAACAAGTGTTGAAAGGTGTGATGGGGGAGGAGAAAAGGAGTCAGGGAAGACAGACGAGCATTTAAGGTCCGTCACGGTCAAAAGCTAAATTACCCGGTACCTGAGTAGGTATTTCATTTGATGGCCACATGACCACTAATAATATACTCGTACTGATCATGCTTGCGGTTGCACCTATGGATATCCCGAATACCTCAGTCAAGTTAAAGGAGGTTCCAGAACTCGGAGCAATCTCTTTGGCATTGGCGTTGTTATATATGCTTACAAGCAAGGCAGTAGGTCGAGATATAATATCAAAGTTCATTATGATTCTCGCAATAGACCATCTTCCTCTAAAATATAGCAATGAGACCCATGAAATCAGCTTCCCCTCTAGCCAGACCGTTGCAGATAAAAGCTCCTCGGCACCCCAATTCAGGACAATGAAAACATAGAAGCAAAGATGTTGTCAGCTCGAGATATCAAAAAAAATTAAAAAAATTCAGTCATTCTTCTCAAGACCTCGCTGGCTACCTCTTTTTCAAGGCGGCGAATCTTCTCTCTAAATCAGTAATATCTGGCACCGACCCGTCTGGCTCATTCTTTTTCCGCGGCTCCTCTGCCCGTTTGGTCGGCTTCAACTCCACGGAACCCAAAGTCACTTTGGGATGCACATTCTCCGTCGTCATCCTCGGCGGTGTCACAGTCACAGGGCTCTGCGGCCCAGGTGCGCGCTTCACGGGAGTTCCCTGGACCTTGGCATCACCCCCAACCCCCGTCGTGCTCTGCTCAGCTGCCAGGGGCTCCTCCGGCACTTTCTGCGCCTGCCCACCAGACGGGTTGTCGTCCTCGTCGTCGAGGTCGTCAAGCAGCTCGGGAGGCTCCTCCGCCGCGCGCCTCGGCCAGTTCACACCGTACGCCTTGGCAATCTCCTCTAAATACCCTTGAACGAGCTCCGGCTTCGGTGGCTCTACGCTAAGCTTCTTCACGACCCTCTCGCTCACCTTCCCGTCCAGGTTGTCTACGGCCGTCAGGGCAAACTCCTTGCCGTACTTCTCCGCCAGTAAGTTCCTCACCACCCCCAGCTCCTTGATCTCCGTCTTGGGGGCCGCGTATATGATGCTCTTGACGGCCTCCTCCAACCCCGGGTCGCATACGGGGCCTTCCAGCAGCCCCGCTCTCGCCAGCAGGAGCTCGCAGTAGAGCTCTAGCAGCTCGTGCAGCTCGGATATGATATCGGCGCGGATGATCCCCTCGACTCGGATGGTGGCGGAGTCGACCTTTCCAACTTCGAGGAGCTGGGCCATCGCCCGTCGTTGCGCCTTGCCCAGCTGCTCATCGCGCTGCTGGACCATGCGCAGGCGCGCGATCGCCAATTTCAGTTGGACTTTCAACTTGGTCTATCCCACATTCCCGGTTAGCTCATTATGATCGCAAACCTCCCCCGTAGACATATGTATTGGGATCAGACACAAGCACTACAACATACCACGATGGACATGCCGGGGGCCATGATGATGGACAGCGAGCTAACGCCAGCTCAGTAGGCCTAGAAAGACACCTGGAAGTTCGGATATCAGGCAAATGGGGTGTCTTCGATATATCAACGTCGGGTATCGGTTATCAAGGAGACAAGGGAATCCGGGTAGTTGTTCCTCAAGGCGACAGCATAAAGTCTTCGGGATAGGAACCCATGATGCTGCCTGGCTAGTGGCAGGTGTGAGCTCATTGCGGGGCACAAGCTCCAGAGAGTGTGGAGCCAGTGGCCGAGGGGCATCATTGCTATATGTACATGGTACATTGCCAATAGGGTCTGGTCGCGGCATGATTGGGTACCTACACCTGCTCGATACATGTCGATTCGACATCTGGGCCACGCAAGCCGGCGAAAACACCAAGGAGCCTCAAATATGCAGGCTGTAGGCTGTAGGGGCCAATGAGTTTATGTTACCACACCTGCCTACCTAAAAGAGTTCCCGCCGTGTATGATATGAATCTATTTGACTTTATGATTTTATTTTTTTGTTTATTTTATCCAGATATTAAATCGGAATGCATCCATAGCCTTTATAGGTCCTGTTTTCGCAATGGTAAGGCGAGGATTCAAATGACCAGAATCGGCATGATGCTCTTCGTCTCAAAGGAGCCTTGTCACAAATGTATTTCTTTTGAACATGTGCGCCCATCCTACACTTGAAGAATGGGATCTATCGATGCAGTGCATTGTTGACAACCGACGACGATGACAAGGGATCGTGTCGATAAAAAACCAAGAAGCCGACCAGCCAGAAAGAAAACCCCTCGAATCCCTGCTAAAACGCCCAGTGAAAGGAACACTCTTTCAGGATGGGAACCGCCATCCTTTACCGTTGTTTGGCTTCTATTATTCCAGATATGACCAGCAGGTGACAGCAAAAACAGCAGTTTTCACGGTAAACCCTCTAATCCATATCAGTATCCTCCGCAGGGGCTGGCACACCATCAGTGGCCTCTCCCTGGAATACTTCCTTGCCCTCATATGTTACACGCCTCCATCCGCACGCCTCTTTGCTATCCTTGATCCATTCCATCGTTGGAAAGTAATGATCATTCTTCTTCATGGTAATGACCCATGGAACAGAGTCAAATGTGACTGCCTTGAGGCGGAAGTCTGTTTTCTTGTATTAGCTTATATTCATAGAGCACGTGAACGGGGAGCAGAGGGAAGGAAATATGCTAAGACATACAGGTATTATCCGGGATCTTGCGGGTGGCCGCAATGAATGAGTCGAGGTCAGGGGTAGGTTCGCCATTCACGTGGGTGATGAAGTTCGTCGGGGCAACACCGTACTGGTACGCAGGCGATCCGCGAATGCGGCTAGAAACGTAGACCTCGCTGTGCAGACGACTGATTTGCTGGCGCACGGCTTGATGAGGTCTGTGAAGAATGGCACCACAGAAAGATACCGCATGGTCCGTCTCGATATCATCCATGCATACTGTGGGCAGCTGCAACTTCATCTCCTTGCATTCTCTGACGATGACTGCGTCCAAAACTTCGTGCGAGTACATCACATCAAAGTCCGAGATAGTAGTACATGTCTTGCCATTCAGCGTCAGCACAATATCACCTTCCAGCAGTGAAACCGGGTGTTCGACGCGCTCAAAAGTTCGTTTGCTAACCATGAACAGTTGGTGGTGAGAGCGGTTTGCTTGAGTGACATTCTTGATCCACTCATCAGAGACGCCCATCACGCGTGCTTGAGACATCTGGATAGCTCTCAGCTCAACAGACAAGATCCTCAGAGCTGGCATCTCGCCCTTCTGAATAGCAGAAATAACTGGCAGCAGAGTAGGCGTGCCTAGACCCAGATAATACTCTTCATCACGCTGGCTACAGGCTGACCTCTCACCAAGATAGGACAGCCACAGGGCTTGGACTGTGCCATCCGGTGCGACCAGTACGCCACTGTTGCATGTCGAGCCGAGGTTGCTGTCGATGGTGATAGCATCCACATTGACGGCACGATAGCGCGGTGCTCCAGAGTTGGCTGGAATTGCTACAGCTGTGATCTCTGTCACTGTGGTAGAGCCGTGCACAACTCGACCTATTCTATTGTGTCCAAGGAAGTACGTCTTCGCGCCTTGAGTAAGATGCTCGTTGCTAAGTCGAGCACTTTTGACAGGAGCATCTACTAGAGAAGGATCGTACTGAACAATGGAGTAGTTCTGAAGAGGATGGAGGAAAACCACCTTGCCCTCAACAATGATTGAGTCCGCAATCGTGACAGTGATATCACAGAGGTCGTAAGGAACAATTGCCCTCGAGATGAGAACTAGGCCCTTCTCGGCATCGATAACTAAGCCCATGCCCCATCGTCGACTCTTAGGGAACCCGTCAAGTTTAATCGGCATTGAACAGTTGACGTGGACGAAGCTGCGAATCAATTCCGCAACTCCCTCATGGGGCATATGGTCCAGCTCGATGAACGACGCAGAGCGGCGGGTAGGAGCAACCGGGGGAAGGGGGTCAGCAAGATCTTTGAAATCCCATAGGCCAGTCTCGTCGTTTCGGATGGCCATCTTCATCTTTGCCGACCAGTGACGGTCAACATAGATAATGGTGGTGTTGAGGGTGTGAAGGTCTCGCAAATGTTTGTAAGTCACAACAACTCGGGACCTGTCGGGAATACCCTTCATCACTTCAATGAACGAATCGAGATCGACCACTTTCTTGTGATCAACAGACTGGATAATCCATCCATTATCCGGGCTTTCGAAACGGAACGATCCTGCCGCCTCACAGACATAGACACCCTGAACGGCAACAGCATAAAGCCTGGCTTGCTGGTAAGAGAGATTGTGAAAGCTGGCTCCGGCAACAGTCACAAAGCGGTCGGGGGTAATCTTGTGGAGATCTCCAACTTCAATGTGAACGACAACATCCTCCCCACCACGCTGCAACTGCAGCTTGACTGTCTTTCCCACACTCGAATCAAGGATGTCATCCAGGCGGATGAATTGGGTGACAAGCTCATCGTTGACCTTGACCAGCACATCACCCTCTTCAATCTTCTTGTCCGAAGGTCCCGAAGGTAGGATGATCTCGGCAACTAACATGTTCGTCTCATGCGGGAACTCCTTGCGAGTGGCGGCCTCCCATTCGGGAGCGAGACCCAATCTCCGGCATTCGTCGAAGGGTTTGAGAAGAAACTGACACTGAATATCGCCTCGACTGACAGGTTTCCCCTGCTGGATACATTGTAGTGCACGGAGGGGTCGATCCAAGGGTAGAAAGTAGTCTGTTGACGCACCATCTGATCGTCCACCTGCCTGCAGCGCCACCGCCGAGCCATCCTTGCTCACCACAGGACTTCCAGAACTTCCACCACTTGCGGCTGCGTTGGCTTGGTAGTAGCACGTATTGAAATCACTGTATCCATCCCCATATTCAGGGGCATTTCGGTCCAGACGGCTGATAACACCGGAGAGAATACTCAACTTCTCACCAGCGTCGTTTCCTACCACGCGGATCTCGACACCGACTTTATATACCATGATCAGTCGAAGACGTACTAAAAGATGAAGGCAATATATGGCTTACCTTGAGCCTGCTCGGGCTTCAAATCCAAGCCGTCGACGGTCATGTACTTGATCGCCTTGGGATCGTACCGCAAGATACCAAAATCGTGGACTGGGTCGCGATAGACGGGGTAGCAGTCGACCTCTTCGTGGTTGTCGAAAACGCAGTGGCCCCAGAATGGGCCTGATCCAACAACATGTCGGTTGGTCATGATATACCTATCAGAGACAAAAGTATTGCGAGTCAGTATCTATGCCATACCATTTCAGCCGCGTCGGTGGGACTGGTCCTTCTCACCCTCTCTCAGCATCCACAACAAATCCCGTCGCCTCGCTGGTCAGGGCAGGGTCGGTATCAAAGGAACACGTCTGGCAGAATCGAATGGCAACCACATTCCGCACGACCTTTTGTATGGTATCCTGCCACTCTCCCAAGCTGCCCGGTGTGCCGATGTACATGGCCGGGTGAGCGTGCAAGTGCTCATCGAGTTCCGACTGCTCGTCGAACTCTATCTCCACATATTCCACATCTTCTTCGCTCGGCGGCTTGCCATTAACCGATCGTTTCGCGGGAGGTACCCGGGCAGGAGAGTCCGAAGCCTTTCGTTTAGTGCTCCGCATAGGGGCGGCAGTTTTCTCCAAGGTAGAATCCATGGTTTGTTCTGATGAAAGCGTTTGTTGGTGCCGTTTCCCCCTAAATCAAACACACCGTCATGCGTTGATTCAGTAGCTTGGGGGTCTGAGTGATATCGCGCTAGCTCCTATGTTGGTAGAAAGGAAAGGAACCCGAGAGTATGAAATAGGGATGAAAAACTTGGGAGCACCCGATTATGGGACTGGCGTGACACAAGTCTAGAGTTACAATGCCAGATCTAGACAGGTCGGGGGCGAACTTTGTGAGGCGGAGCGCATCCACCAGATGGCAGGTATGTCTGAATTCGAAGGAAATATGCGCATAAAGGAGGGACGAATGGTCGGTGATAGTTGGTGGGAATTATGATGTTATGTGCACGCGCATGTGATGTCGGACCTGCAAGTTTGAAGTCGGCCTTTCAATTCTGGGGAAAACTTGGACCAGGAACAATGTTGAGCAAGACGAAAAAAAGGTGGATCAGCATGGGTGGGTACCTGAGGTGCTGGGTCTAGTACTAAACTGGCCGCCTAGAGCAGCTATTTAGAAGGTTGCATGGGTGAATGGCCCTATGACCGCCCAGCCTGGGTGCCCACCCACTTCCAAACGCCCCCTGTCGCGGCTGTCTCTAGGGGATCTTCCCAGCTGGAAGACGCGAACAGTGACTGAGCCGCGATTATATAAGCAGCCGGATCAGTATAACAAGTGAACTGCGAAACCCAAAAGAGGCTTTCAATTACTGTAAATGTTGCGGTCAGTATCGGAGGGGCCTGACAGAAGGGAACGGCATCAGCTTCCAAATTACACATGTGTTTAGCATCAGGCTTACTCCAACTATGAAGCTACCCCTGTATGGCGGGAATCTCTAGGACCCGCTCTTCCCGGAAGCAATCGCTGCTTGAATACACCATCACCCTCACAGAGCTCATTTCTTAATCGACACCAGGAATCGAATAAGTAATTAATGAGCTCACTGTTGACATATTTGGCAATAACAGCTGGTTGTTTGCATCCTCCCAAAACAAGACAGGTTAAACCGCTCCTCCCAAACCAATACGAGGTCCTGAGGCGGGAGGTTTGCTCTCTCACACGTCCATCCACCCTTCTGAACGAAAATGGGTCATGAGAGCGCTGAGAAGGGAACAAAAAGAAACCCCCCCCCCCCCAAAAAAAAAAAAAAAAAGGCAACCACATATCATGTTGAGTGGCATGCGCTCTAATCCACGTTCATTTCCAACGCGCGCTACAAATATATATCGCCCAGTCCTCAACAGGGTCGCAGACCAGCCACGAGACTCCCCATTACATCCGGGATGGATGCCAAGCGTAACTCTATACGACCCAATGTCTTGCATCAGAGGCGACCTTGGCCAGGCTGCAAGCACCCCAATGCTCCCATCATGTCTCACCCGTCACACATCTGCGCCACCCCGGTCCCCCGCCATCCCACCCACCCCAGAATGTGCATTTCATCTGCTATCTCTCCTATGAGCAGTCAACATCCCGTCCAAGGGAAGATCGGTGAGACATGCATGAGTTTCCTCATCAGGTGTGCGTTCGCATATGCCCCCTGCCGCCCTCCAGCCTCATCCTCCAACGCCTGCCCCCCACACCCTTCCTTTTTTTCTGTATATACTTGCCATTGCTGCCAAGTTTAGGAGCTCTCGTGATCCAAATGGCATTACGTGGAGTACCATGATCGTCGTCGCAATAGCGCAGTCGTGCTGTCTTCTCCGGCTATCCGCGTCTTCTGGGGCAGGCAGGCTGGCCAGTGCAGCAGATGCCCCCGACGCTGCCACACAAATCGACTGTAGAGGAGCCAAGAACAAGCCACGGCTAGGACGCTGCCTGTAGCCGGGTATCCAAACTGGTTTGGATCCGACAGAATGATGGTGGAGAGGTAAGAGCAGAGTTCGAATGCATTTTGCCACGATGTCTCCATTGTAGAGAATGCGCCTCGGTTTGCCATCTCAACCTCCTGTTCGTGAGGACACATACTGTCAGCCAGGAATTCAATCTAGTTCAAAGGTGTATAATACGTACCTCCTGTATAATAAATTGCGAGCAGAGGTCGAATCCCCAAAGTCCAAGGCGACTAAAGATAACACCGATAACCAGCCCTGACACCGAGATCCTAGCTTCGTCGATATACCTCCAGAAAATGGATACTCCTACCAATAGACATCCGAGCTGCCAGCTCCCGAACCATAAGCCCGCCCGAACGGGGCCGATCCGTTGCATCAGCCATGGGCCCGCCCAGGTTGCAAGCACCTCTACACCTACCGATACCGTCCGAGCCATGGTAACCTCAGCGGACGTAACACCCCTCGAGAGTAGGAAAGTGACCATCTGACCCGAGAAGGACAACACAGTCAGATACAATAAAGCACCGCTGAAGGAGGGCAGCAAGATCCTGTGATTGAAGTACATCTTGACGTCCTTTCTCATCTTGTCCAGGCCCTCCCCTATCCGTCTTGTGACTTGGACAATACGACGAGGGACTGCGTCATCGCTCCCGGGAGCTTCAGATGTCGGCTCTTGGTATTCACGCCTCCGAAGTTCCGGGACCTTTTGATATATCTATTCATTTGACCAGAAGTTAGTACTGTGACATGTGTCAAATCAAGTTGTCGATCTTTACCTGGGCGATGAACAAATATTCCAGCGGAATAGATGCAACGTTCATTCCAAAGTTGACCAATATAGCCACCTCAGTCGAAATTCCATCCATGATGCCGATAAGAAACGGCCCGAAGAGCTTACAGATAAGATCAATACGTCTCATCTGAGAGTTCATAACTAGATATGCCTAATTCAGCAAAAAGACAACGTAGAGTTGGTCGTTCTTCATGTGAATGCCTACCCTGGAGTCCATCGTGATCATCGCCTGCGATTGTAACAACCTAAAAGACATTGGTCAGAATGTGAGGCGAGTCAAAGTTGGACTTGAACGGGATCTGAAAATACCCAGTCTCTTTCAATGGACACAAGGTTCATAATCGATGCCAGCTTTTCCACACATGAGAGCACGACAAGGATCAGCAGCGAGCCAGTTTTCCAGGCCTCCGAGGTCGCCCATCCACGGACAAGGATGAAGAACAGAGTGCAAGAAACTGCCACTGCCACACGCTGAAGAACTAAACACCATGACCATGAGCGACCCAGAGCAAATGGCGGTGATAGGTAACGAGCCTTATAAGCCGGTGTCCGATTCACTCACCGATAGACCACCGAACCACCTGCAAGCGGTTTCCGGTGTCGATATAGTGCCCTACAAGAGAGGATAACAAGATTGCGGACGCACTCCGGCTCACAGCATAGATGGATAAAGGGAGGAGAGTCCCGGGGAAGACCGCCGCAAGGTAAAGAACGCTGCCGAACTCGAAGACCCGCGAATTGCAAGTAGACAGGAAGTGGGAGACATAAAGACGCTTTGAGATGGTTGAAAGTGTCCATTCCGCGGTGCAACCATTGGATGATTGGCCCACGGTAGTCTCGTCATTATCGCTGCCTCTGGTTGGCGGTATATCGCCGATCAAAGGGGTTCTTTCGTCATTGGACATGGCGGTTTACTACTGAGCGCAGGCGAGTTGAACTTAGGTCAGGATATGTAGAATTGATGCTCCGCGCATACTGAATGCCATCTGAGATTTCTCCAGAGCCTTTCGCATTGAGAAGGCAAGGATTTGCGGCACGTCGTAACATAATGAGCTGCCGGGTTGTTGTCGACCCATTCGGGAGCAATATTCCCGGAGCACTAACTGTCCGGGTTCTGCATTATTATGACATATTGCGGATACTAGCGCACCAGCCGATTACTCTTTTTGTCTACGTCGGCTTGATGCCGACTTCAACTTAATTAATTGCCTCTAGTTCACTAGGTAATTGAAAGACGCAATCGCAACCTCGTCTTATTCGTTTAAAGGAGATCAAAAGCGACAAAATAGCTCATAGCTTCAAACCCCTATTGCTAGCAAATCCTGTAAATGTATTCCTCGTCTCATGCCTGACCCTGCCAGTTGCGGGTTGATGGCCATATCTTTCGTATAACAGCAACAGTTCTTCTTTCTGGTTTCCGACAAGTCTTCAGTGTCTTTCCATCCCCCTCGAAAACCACCATGGCTTCTTCTGAAATCTTCTTAGATTGAATAAGATATCAGCCGAAGAAAATCCCACTTTCAGAGACGCGTTTTCTTCATTGCATCAATGGTGATTTGGACATCATTTTAGAGTTAGTCCTCTGAGGACAGAGACTCAAACTCGCCGTTCTTCTCCAGCTTCACTTTTGGTTCAGCCTTGACACGGGTTTTCCCTGCCATAATTCGTCTGTTAGCTGAAATCCCATAATACTGCGATCTTTGGGTCGGAATCTTACCGTTGCCTCGCTTCTTGGGGGTTGGCTCATCATCTCCGTCCTCATCATCCGCCTCAGCCTTGGCCCTCTTTCCCTTCTTGCCTGCGTAGAACAGAAGTTAGAACCGTGCGACATGCCTTGAGATGAAGCCTAGAAAAAAAAATCGGAGACGAGAGAAAAAGTGTATGCAAGCAAATAAGGGACTAACCAGAAGCCTTGTTCGGGGTAGAGGGCGCTGACTCGCCCTGCTGAGCATCGAGTTCAGCAAGCTGCTTATTAACTTTGGTCCATTGATTCTGAAGCGACTTGGTCGAACGTTCGCCCATCTTGATGCTTGACCAGTTGATGGTGCGGTTCTTCTCCCGGAGATGACGGATTATGTGAAGCAAAAACTGATACTGAGGGTGACGACATGTCAGACATTGATTTTTCTTATGAGGGTGGATGTATAGGGGTTACCTTGGCTTCTTCTGTCCATGCCCCCTTGCCATTGTCAACTTCGGTCGACATTTCGAGTAGGTATATTGTTGGATTCGACTGTGAATCCCTGCTACAGAAACTTAGATTGTGCTCCGTATCAGAGTTGACCCAGTCACTGAAGAGTGCCCAGCCCAGGAAGGATGAAGTGAATGCGATGAAAGAAGGTGATAAACAGAGAAGATCGGCTCAAAAAGTTGGAATGGATCGGATTTCATGTGTTTAAGGTATGAAATTGATGTGATCGAACCTCGCGAGGACTTACAGATCTTGTGATGTGTTGTAACTGGTAACTGGAGGAGTTCAGATGACGATGTAGTTGCAAAGGTGCAAACGAAGCTTGTTGGTGTGAGAAGTGGGAGAATGGCAGATGACCTGCTTGAGGATCTAAAGTTGAGTTGGATGGTGTGGAGTCGAGTGTTGTTGTGAGGAAGAGGTGAGAAAGCTGCCGCCTGAGGTGAAAGGCAGAGATGAAGGCCATTTAGGCAGGGCACGACTACTCACACCCCGCGCGCTCCTTCCATCTGCTGAAGTACGACCTATTGCATGCAGCGTTAAATTTGGTCAAATTATCTTTACAGTTCTGGGCCAATTCATTCGTGAATGAGACGACCTTTCACGGCCTTGTCTGGTGACCCCTTGCAATACTACCCCCTGACATCAACCTCATGGCGAAGAGGAGAACAAGTCTACTTGGAATTGTAACAATTCATTGTGTTCGTGAATTCTATTCCTAGCGCTTCGTTAGGATAGATATACACCGGAATGCATAACCTTTGTTTCCGCCACACCAACCCCTGGCCAGTCCCCTTTGAACAGAACAAGTCCCTCACGCCCAAAATTTGTTCTAAGCACCCAAAACAATCTCTAGCCATATCAAAATCATTGAGAATCTCTGCTTGAGGTCGTTGAAACGCAAACAGTCATCCGTTTACCTATGCCCAACGCCCAACGGTTATCAAAATCAAAATCTAACTACACTCCCATATATGTCCCTATCAAACCAGCATCAGAATATCGTCTGTTCAGCCCGTCATCATCACAGTTTCCTCAGCGCAAGTGTTGCATGTCCAAAGCAACGGCATTTTGCGAGCTGCCCAGAAACGTGATACGCACAGGTTGAGACATCTAAGTCGGACGCAAAAGAATATCCTGCGTGCATAGGCCCAACTTCTTTTGTACAATGAAACATTCTCCCTGCTCGCCCTTTATTTCATCTTAGCTCTGAACGTCATGAATTCTCGCAACCGCTCTTCGTGATTCTCGCACGCCTCATTCCAGCGTCTTCGGACATCATTGTCTTGGCTAACAGCCTTCAAATACTCTGCACAGCCTTCATCTCCTCGCGCGCGAAGGAAGTCGTACCCGTTGGCTGCCCGTGAGGCAACCAGGTTACTTCGCCGCGCTTCAAAATGGTCGATAACACTGCTGTTAAACTCGCCCCACTGTCGTAGGTATGTCTCAAAATCGGCTGCGTATTTCTGCCAAGCAGAGGCTGTAGGCTTGATACCCTCGATTGCAAATGAGGGGGATGGTCGAGGTGCCACGGGGATTTGCGGGAATGCTAAGCGTGTTATATCCTTGTCACCCCTGTCGAAAACTTCGCCTGACGCTTTACTCTCGAATGGTAGGTGATCTTTCATGTCCTTGAAAGATTTCAGACCCGATGCCTGCTGAGCAAACGGCGCTACCTTACTTAGGTCTGCGAGACTGGCCTTAAACTCCTCGCTGTCCTCCGACCCTGCCGCATTGGCGTTCACCTTCGTCTCAGGGCTCTTCTTACTACCAGCACTTCCCGCTCTTGTGCCGAAATCGCCAGACCGCCATTCTGGTCTAGAGGGCTCGACAGGTATGTTTCGGGCTTCATGGACTGGTGCTTCCACTGGTTCTTGCGGCGGGTCTATATCCATAGCTTGAGGGCTATCCACAGCGGCTGGATTTGGTTGAGTTTTGCGTCCGGTCCACGAAAAGACCTCCTCGTCACTGCTGTCCTCGATCGTGATCACATCTGGCTGCGATTTGGGTTGCCTAGTTTTCTTAGCATTCGCGCGGCTGGCTTTGGTAGGCGAAACAGATGTACTTCGAGTTTGTGGCTCAAAAGTGTGCGGCCCAAACTGATCACCCCACGTATTGGCATCAAAGGCAGTTTGTGGCTGGGAGGCTTGACCAGCCTTCGGGGCACTCGATGAATTCGCTGCCGCAGATTTCGATGGCGTCTTGTCTCCGCCATTTTGATTCTGCTGGTTAGTAGAGGCGGCACCGAACTGCCATGGCGTCTTGCCGTCGTCGTTGACGAATGTGGTGTTGATATCATCAGTGCTACTCCTGGCGAACTTCCCAGTTTCGTCATCTGACAGGTTGAAGCTATTAGAGCACAAGTTAGCACCCTTCGTGTTTCTGTGAAGGCCATTTGTGGTGGAGGCTCTCAGTCTCGATTTCGGCAGCAATGAGGTCCCAGAGTTTCTGATCAACTGGTCCAACAGTTGTCGCTGCTTTTGCTCGAAAGGCGTAAGAACGCCACATTGAGAGTAGGCTCCACTAGGAGCTGATGAATTAGAGAGTATTGTAGTGTCCCCTGCAATGTCTTCCGTCCCATTGTTTCGAGGGGTTGTCTTCTAAGCAAATCCCTCGACCGCCGGTCGCGGTAGACGTCTGCAATGAAGGAGGCTTTCTGGGGAGGGTGGTGTGGTGCAATAATAGGATGGTCCGTACATTGTCTTTTTCCCGGCCTTGGCACCTTGTGGTTTGGAACCTAAGTCATTTGTTAATAATCGATCAAAGCCTATGGCCCTTGCGATCGACTTACTGGTAGCACTGTCGCTGGCATTACCCGACGGGGGTTTGTCCGGAGAGAATGACCCATTTGAGGCCGCTTGAGGACGAACCGCTTCTCTCATACTCTTAGAACGGCTAATGTTGAGGCCATCGAATAGGTTGGTCTTCTCACCGCCATGGCTTGTGTAGGGAGCCCGATGACGGTTGTCGGCTTGACTGTCATCTCTGAACTGGCGGAGCGGGTCCTCCATAGGCACTTGTGTACCGAAAGATTCAGTTTCAAACCGGTGATTGTCTGGCCTTGATGAATAGTTTTGGCTCGTTACTGGGGGCTCATCTCCAACTGTCGCGCCACGTGGATGATATCCCGTCTTTCTGGTCGAGCTAGTCCCGAACGCGTTCTCTGCACGGCGCCTCGCAGACTCGCTCCGGGGCGGCGTTGGGGGTGGCGGCCCTGATGTGCGGCTGGCTCCTTGGTTGCTCTTATTACCAGCTTGGGCCTTATTGTTTCGCATTTGTTCAAATGCTGTTGCGAAATTCTTCTTCGCTTCAGCGTCCGAGGCATTCTGTTTTGAGGTCGGGGGGACACCAGCTGAAAATCGAGTGTTCCAACGCTCTGCTCCACGGGATGGGTTGGTTCTGGGTGCGTGATCGTTGCGCCGCCGAGGCGGCACAGGATATTGCTGGGATACATCGGACCAAGGGTTCCCCTTCACACCAGAGGAACCACCATATCGTCCTACGCCAGACCTTGTCCGCGTCGCATCGTACTTGGCTTTTTTCTGCGGGTCCGTGAGGATATCATGGGCAGCTTGGATGACGAGAAACTTGGAATTGACCTCCTGCTCTCGTCCAGGATTTCGGTCAGGGTGATATTTGAGAGCTGCGCCACGAAGATGTTAGTTAGGCCACCGAGGAAAGTAGGCGCGCAACGGAACCTTACCAAGTCTACGATACTGCTTCTTGATGTCGGTTACATCTGCATCTGGAGGCAGATCCAAGTCTGCATAGTAATCCTGGGTAGAGTTCATGGCAGAGTCTGAAGCCCGAGCACTTCTTCGTTCTTGCCAGTGGTGCACGGCTTAGATCTTGCTGTTTCGTTACTCCGATGGATCGTGTGCGAAAACAAGCATTGCTATGTGGGGAAATGCTAGGTGTGGTAGAGAGATCGCGTGCCGCGTTTTTGCCAACGTCTCTTCGTCCGAATAATGGGTGCGCAAGGTGGCAGTAGAGACGTCGTCGAAACAGAATCGCCGACGCTGGTTGTGTGGTAGGAGGGACAAGCTAGTCTGCTAGCCAAGCTATTCGAACCGGTTTTCGTGCCTTTTCGCAAAGGTATGTCAGCAAGCCATGGCCGGGCTACACAATTCAAAAACGAGGGTTGGAGAAATGAAGGTGAGAGTCGTTATGAGGTGGGAAAGCAAAGTATTTGTGGTGGCAGGCTGACACACTGACAAGCAGAGAGGCAAGTTGGGCAAGGTCGGTAGGATAGAGTGGGAGGGAGTCAGCAAGCTCGGGATCTGCTGTTTGGGTCGCCTTGCGCAACGGCCGTAGACAACAATGCGAATCAAACGTTGTGGGGCCGCAACAAAGCACGAGAGTTCGTCAACAGCGAGCGAACAAAATGTCAATAGAACAAAGCGCAAAGTGCAAAGGGGCGCGGGGATCTTGAAAGGTTTCAACGTGCATCGACAAGTGGCGGATCTCACCCCAGCTCTCGCCATGGGGTCCGTGGCAGATTTCTTTTGATACACCCATCTTGGAGAGAGCTAGGCCGGAGAGCTGTGGTGGAGGTACAAGAGGGTACTTACGCTGGCTGCTTGTGTCCTGGATGACGTCAGAAGGCTGAAAGAACTAGAGGTGCACGCATCTAGCCGACGCAGACCGAAAATAAATGGTACGATGGGTGCGGCCGCGGCAGTTTCTGCAGCAGGATCTAAGCAAGATGCGACGAGGGTGGTAGGAAATCCACATCGCACCCGAGGGCGAGTTGGGCGGTGATGTGTCGCCTTGGAGGGGCTGTGTGTGAGAGGAGCCTGTGATGATGCAGCTGCCAAGGGCCAGCAATGTACTTCATAAGTACCCGCTAGTGCCTCACTGTATCTTCGAGGGACACCAGAGTTGCCCCACTAAAGAGGCTCACTGCCGCGTACAACATCTTAGATGGCGGGAGTTTTAGGTAGCATTCTGCAATTGTGTTGCACAAATCGCTTTCTCCAGCCATAAGGGAAGGAATATTTGCAGGGCGCTTATGTATGAAGGTCAAAGGGACTAATAATAAGCCTTCCACCAGACGAGGATAGGTACGTATGATATCTATATAAACCATGTGCAATTGCCCAGCCTCATTCAATGTCTTCTCCCAGTGTAGATCTCGCCCTGTGGCTCTTAACCCCTTTGACATATTATATTCACACTTTTACCGGTGGGAATTATCTACTGATGCTCTACATGACTTTGCGATGTAAATCACCCATTTCCAAGATCACTTATCTAGATACTGAATTCTCCTCCTTTAAACCCTAGCAAGGATGTCATCGGCTGCCAACCCCCCATCCGCTTCATGTATAACCATTACCCGGTTTGGAGGGCTGAATTGTCATGTGATAGCCCTTCAGCACATCGAACAAACCTTTTCGAGAGGATCACCGTGTCAGAGAACCCAAATTGCTAAATGTTTCTGTGATGCTGATGATCGGAGTTAAGTAATATATGTAGGTAGTGTTGAATTATAAAAACTCGCCGCCCGTTCCCAAAACCCAAGCCCTCGCCTGTTTGACTGCCAAGCAAGATTCCGGCTCCGTATTTGAACCATCGGTGTCTCGAGGCTGCGACGCAAAAGTGGGGGTGAGAATACAATAAGGCTTGACCTCGCGAGCACTTCACTCGTCCTTGGCAGAGGTCGTCGACTTCTCAGCCGCGATCTTGGCTTCCATCTTCCTCCTCGCGGCCAGGATCATTTCCTCCCTCCGTCGCTGAAGCGATGCCTGTCTTTCATCCCGATTCGAGCTCCATCCCTTTCCTTTCTTATCATTTTCCTCTGTCTCCGAGATTCCGTCGATCTTGTTGGTGAGGTTGTATCGGGTGATCAAATCAGGCTGAGTTGGCTTCGCAGCCTGCCTTGTGGATGATTGCCCGGCATTCGAGCTAGTCGGCGCTTGGTTTGGCGGGGGAGGGGGTTGGAAGGTGACTGGGGGCTAAATTGAGATATCTTGTCAGCCACGCTGCCCGAATTCCCTCTCCAATCGCTTGGGGTCGAATTGGGCGGGCTTCACTTACTGTGTCAAGTCGTCCAGCTAGGATTCTCTCAGTTGTAACCTGGATGCTGCCGCCGTTGCGTTGTAGGTCCCATAGAATACTTCGTCGGTCTGTTTGGGGAAACATCTGCTGTATCCTCTCCACAGCTACTTCTCTTGACCTTGCGAGTGCTTCCTGCGACCGTCCTGGTCGCGCGGCCGCGTTGCCATTATTGAAAAAGAGGTAGCGGATGATGAATCCAAAAATGACCAGAATAACCACGAAGTAGGGAAGGGAAATCTGGTCCTCAGACATTGTGCCTCGGCGTGGCCGCTTCAAGCACAGCTGGCTTGTGAGCTATAATAGTCGATGAGATGCTTAGAGGTGCTTATTGCTGATCACGAGGGTTGGTGACCAGGTATGAATTTCGATGGTGTCGCGGAACGTCAAACCGAGGTGGGACTCCAGTATATTGATATATGGCCCTAGGAATGCATGGCCGCAATGGTCGCTAATATGATGGTGCCAATATACGAGCAATACTGCCCATCTAGATGATTTAACTCGTTCTATCTCGCACCTGTCTTCGTTGTCGTTGGGTGTCATGATTAGGGAAATCCACGGCTAAATGCGCGGTGGGTCCTGGGGCAATTTCACATGTGGCATGACGGCAGTTGGAGCTAATCCTTTAAGTTTCCCTAAGTGAGTAGCATAAAACGTGGCACCGCCGCGTTCAGCCTCTAAGATTCAATCATGATAATTGGGGGGGAAATAAGACTTATTATATACGTCTTAGCTTTTTGATTGCTTACGAGGTTATGTAATTGCATGTATACCCTTCATGTGCCTCTTTCTATGTCGCTAGGAACCAGCTAGATGATCTAGTGGGTGCTTGACTGTCACCGCTCACTTTGAGAGACACCCAACTTAGATAACTGAACCAAAACTACGGTCACCAGTATTCGAATATCAAATTACCTTTGTTGGCGATGACAGCCCAGTTAGTACATAGAAGGCACGCATCCAAATATTTTCAAGAATAAAACATCACGCATTCATTTGATTTGATGCGCCTCGTCCATTTGCAGGGCGGCCACAAATGTATCTGTTCCATGTAGCCATTGTGTCCCTTTCCCTGGAGCCTCTGTGAACCCATTCCCTAGTTGGTGCTCATGCTAGAAGAAACCGGTCCGTAACCCCAAAATGGCCAGAACGCCTCACAACAAAGATTAATCCTCCCACTCCCGTAGGTACGAGAGTCAAAAAGCAACAATCATAGCCTAATTCCAAAGATAAACCCCATGCTTACGATCTCCAAAATACACCCTTAGGACAATACCGGTGGTTGACTCAGCGACGTGTCTAGGTCATTGTAATACAGGGTGAATTCTCGCTGAGAATGTTTTCGTCAGTTACCTCAACTTGGTACTGCTAGCCAGGCATCGAACAGGGAAATTAGACTTGAGCTTACTCTGTCCTTCCTCCAGGTAGCCGTATCCCAGACGATGTAGTAGCCTCTCTCGTGCGTCGGGCTTAAGATTTGAGGAGTCATGTGCTCGTCCTTTGTAAGCCACACTTGATGCTTCTTGTGCCACCTCCAGTTACGAGTATGCCTAGAAATGGTGAGCACGGAGGAACTCATGAGCGAGACGAATAGACTTACAATTCAGAAGCAGCCAAATGTTGCTTGATATCATTGGGACAACTATAGAAGATCCAGAATAGAGTTTCTTCATTGAAGCTTCCGATTTTGGTTTCAATAGGTTGCACGTTGGTAACGTTGTAGCAGTCAGGTAATCGAAATTTGCTGCCACTCACGGTAGGGCGAGGTGGCGCGTCGTCGAATAGAGAGTAATGCTGGTTGGAGATGAGCCTATCTTATTGTAAGCAAGTCACGAGGCGCAAAGAGGGCATAGCGAAGTTAAACATACTCTGGAGAGGTGATGTCCACGCCCAAAGTTCCAGGATCAATGCCTACGACCATAGTGTGATAGTCGGGATAATTATTCATCAACGTTCTTAGGCCCTTCACCCCCCACTTGTCAGCTTGAGGCATCCCTTCAAGGGGATCAACAGCTTCTGGGGCCTGGTTTTCTTTGTCCTCCTTTGATTTAGAGTTTGCAACTTCGCCTTCTTTGGTTCTCAGCGAAACAGCTGTTTGCAGGTTCTTATCCAGGCTGTCCTCACGGAACGCATGCTGAGACCGCGTGAGACCTAATAAATGGGTGTTTAGTTGAGGATTTTTTATAGGATGCAGTGGAAATGGCCGTCTTCTCACCTCCAGGAGGTGACCGCACACCGCTCGACCGGCTGTTAGCAGAGAGAGCATTCAGAAGTCCATTACCCCGAGTGGTTTGTGGTGGCCCCGCTGACGCGCCATTCGGCGATCCGAAACCAAGTGAGCCAGGCGCGAGATCCCCATTCCCGCTTCGATTCAGCGGAGGAAAATCATCTACACTGTTCGACTGAGCTTGGCTTGTGGTTGATGGATTTCCTTGGCTACCGAATCGGAAGGAACCATGCGTTGACGTCATCCGAGACGTTGAGGGGTTGAATAGATCTTCCTGTCCGGTTTGTGATTGGATTTGCGTAGCCTGGCTTCTTTGGACTGGACCGCTCAGATTTCGACTTCCAGCACTCGACCACATAGATCCTTGGTTAGCAGATGGCAATTGAGCATTATTCGACAGTGACGGGAATTCCCTAGTTAGACGTAGTCAGTATTGCTAGAGCATAGCACGAAGTGGCATATGTAAGAATTTGTCCAAGTGCAACATCTGACAGCCAATTGCACATAGCTACGGAGGGTCAGCAGGCCCAGCCGCGCCTGAACACGCCCTAGCGTGGTCGAGGACATGGAAAAAAAACACAGAACTCCTCCGGGGGGTACAAACGTACGACAAATCCAACGGTGCTGTCGATTGAGATCCGCTCAAGCTCTGTGCGAAGCTAACGTTTCCGCCCATTTGACGCGTGGGATTCTGGAGACCAACTCCTCCCATCGGCACCCCGCCACCGAATGCCCATCCTGAATTATTGCTTGCTATTTCAACACCAGTGTCAGCCCATGTCTTTTCTTTTTTATTTGCAGGAAATCCACGATCCATTAAGCTTCCAGATGGTCTTCCAGTGAACTTTCAGAGCTTGGCATGTTGTGACTAGATCAAAGTACAAAGCATGCCTCACCTATCTTTCCATTTGGCAGACGATTGGGCACAGATCTTCCTGACTGCTGAGGTTGTTGCTGACCGCCATAGCCACCTGGAATCCCCCGCATCGGCTGCGGGACTGGTCCTGGAGTATTCATCTCGTCAGCACCTGTTGTGGTCTTCTTGTTTGCGTCGCTTCGAGCTCGTATGGGAGTTCAGTCCCGTGTCCAAACTAAAGGCAGCTACACCTTAACGTTTCGAAACACTTTGTCGCTCCGCTTCGAATGCGTTGCTAAAGGCTATGTGCCAGCGAGGGTCGCGTGTAGTTTCTGCATACAGCTCTTGGTGCAAGGGCTGAAGAGGCAAGGCTGAGGGGTCCGCAAGCATGTTGACTATAGGTAGGTAGTTTCGCCAATGACGATGTGGCGTTCCGAAGCTCGAATGCACTCGAGTCCATCTCCAGGTGGCAGGCTTATTGGGTCATGAAGGTTGTTGGAAGCGGGGAGGGATGTATGGGTATGCCCTACCTGGCCGATTCATGGTTCGCTGAGTTCGCAGCGGGCCGTGTAAAATGTTTGGCTCTTTTCGCTTAGAAATGTAAGGGGGGTTGTAAATTGCAGCTAGAGGGTGCGCGATCGACTCGACGGGTGGTACTTTGTATCTCGAAGCTACCAAGCACTGGCAAATGCGTTGTTGTCTGTGCGACCGTCCGTAGGAGATTGTGATATGTACGTAAGGTTTAGGCGGTTCGTGGTGGAGGAGTCGCTTGTCGGACACAAATGCAGCCGCGCCGACGGCGCCACGCCTGGCCAATCACATACATGGATCCCGCGTCAATGGCGGCCAAGAATTCTGGAGAAGACCTAGTATGAGGGACATGGGGCTTATTTATCGACCAACCTTAGATGAACCTTCATGGACAGCTGATGGGCAGCGCTCAACTGTATTTATCTTTCCTCGGGTCGTACTTTCTATTTAACACTTTTCTTGAAACTTTCCCCAAATCCTACTTCGGATACTTGTCTCCCGATCAAGATAATCTTGCCTTGACCCGGATTTCCTTCCTCTTGACCTCTATCTAAAAGCTCGAAAATTTCCCGAACGCCCTGTAGCATTTTCACCTCACCGTTGCTGAACACCAGGCGCCCTTTGGACCGATGGATTTCGAATTCTGGCGCCCCTTCAACACCCGGAAGCTGATGTTCCCACAATACTGACCTCAACCAGGCATCGACCTGGTCCAGTTGGTCAGGACGAAGAATTCCGATAGGGATTGAGATGGTTGATATTGTCTGCCACAATTAGCCGTGCTCCTTGTTCTCTATTCGATCTGCGGCTTCCACTTACTGGGTCAAGATGACTGTGACCTTTCTTAGCAAAGTCGACCTCGTTGAGCTGGTCATACGCATGCAGGTCAAGGAGGAAACCTTCCAGCTGTGGCACAATGCTCTTCTCCGTGACATGCAACCTTGCCAGTCCATTGATTGACTCGATCCTTGACTTGACCAGATCGAGCTCGGCCTCGCTCACGAGATCGGATTTATTAATCACAACTACATCAGCATGTGAGATCTGGACATGAGCCGTCGTCATAAGCGGACCGTGGTTGTCATCGTGACCTTCTAGCTTACCACTAGGGTCCTCAAGGCTGTGCAAAATGTTCTTTGCGTCCACCAAAGTCACAATGCCATCTAGGTAAATAGAGCTTCCCAAGCCCTCGTCGACCCAGAATAGCGGTGCAATATTGCCGGGATCTGCAAGACCAGTTGTTTCCAACAGAATGTAGTCGAAAGCTCCTTTCTTGCTCATGAGGGATTCGATGGCGTTTACTCCAGTATCCCTGTTCCAATTAGCTCAAATCCCCACAGGCTTGGCAACCGATGACTTACTTGACTGAGCAACATATGCATCCGTTGCCAACCTCGAGCCACTCCTCAACCTGCTCCCCACCCTTGTTCACCGTAAGGGACTTTTCAATATCCAGTGCTAGATGAATCAGAACCTGGCGAACAAAAAAGGAAATGCTTTCCTAAGCCACTTCTCGGTGCTTTTACGCTACTCACAGTCTCCAAATTCTAAGAAAAGGAAAATTAGTGAGCGGTTTACTCAAATGAGTCGGTGGAGGGGTGCATACCATTCATGATCACAGCAATCTTCTTTCCATGTTGAGCCGTGAGAATGTAATTCAGCAAGGTTGTTTTTCCAGCTCCAAGATAACCTATTCATTTAGTTAAAAAGTTCGATGTCTTTCCGATAGCAGACCTCGCGAGCTTACCTGTTACAATGGTGATGGGCACTTTGATTGAGGCATCCTCATCTATGGCATCGTCTGCCACCCTGGTAGTGGTGTCAATCAGCTCTGGAGGGGCATCGTCGTCAAGATCCATGACGGCGCGTACAACGATCAACTAGCGCTCGGAATAAAGACAAAAAAATCCGGCTAGGATGAAACAATTTGCTTCGTTTCCACGCCAGAAATTATTCTGTATCAATCGCCTGCGACAACCTCTGGCCTAGTGACGGCTTTCCTTACGCAGCTGGGTACGTTTTTTGTCATGCCTGTTGCCCCTCCATCTAAGGTAGTGGATATATGCACTTATCAAGCTTAGCACTCGTATGCATGTATCCAGTACCGCCGACTTCATGCACGTCTCCGTCACGCTGCTACCAAGCACCAAAATAGATCTCCGCCATCACACCACGTCGCTCCCAACACCACAGCCATGGCTCTCGCACCAAGCTCGCCGCGGCTCCCCAGCCCTCCCCCGCCCGCTGAGATCCAGATGGCGCCCAACTCACCCTCGGGCGGCCCAGCCGCAAGCCTCCACTCAACGCCGTTGGAACAGTCCCTGCTCGATGCCAGCTCCAAGCGGCGCATACATCCAGGCACAAAAGCAGCCGATATGGCTGCTGGCCCGCCCCTGATACCTCTGCAAGAAGTCCGTTGCAATCGTTGCCTTGAAAATTCTCTGTCCCGTGCGATCAGAAACGCTAACAGCCCAGCCTACAGCTCGACTCTGCATTTCAGCTTCAAGAACACCTAGCCGCTTTGCACTATCACCACACCGCAGAAGGAACCAAGCCGATCAACCGCGAAACTGCCCTCCAACTCGCCCAGCCCCCCCAAGGGATTGACAAGACACTTTGGCTCTACGAACTCTGCCGATTTCTCATATCCCAGTGCAACTCCCTAATCATTGGCTTCCTCTTTGACGCCCCTCCATGCAGCGCCCATACCTGCCCTGAGATGCGAGCCTCCGAGTGGCAATTTCTCTGCGCCGTCCACGAACAGCCCAAGAGCTGCTGCGCGATTGACTACTGCTGCCACACCCTGGACTGGGCCGCCAACGTCGTGACAGACCAGAAGCTCTTCCCAAGCCGCTTCGTCGTCCTCAGCGACGCGCACAGCAAGAACGTCGGCGTCAAGAACCTCGTCAACGTATTCAGGAGGCTCCACCGCATCTTCGCCCACGCCTGGTTCCAGCACCGCAGCGTCTTCTGGTCGGTGGAGGGAGAGACCGGGCTGTACGTGTTCTTCAAGACGGTCTGCGACCTCTACGACCTGCTCCCCGCGGAGAACTACAAGCTGCCCCCCGAGGCCGAGGGCCTGGAGACGCTCCCCAGCGATCCCGAGCCGGAGAAGATGGTCCAGCACATCCTGAAGCCCACGGCCCAGCCACGGGGGAACGGGGTTGACGAGGACGGCTCCCACCACGCCGGGCGCACGAACACCCGACGACATATTAGAAGTAGCCCGTCTACGGGGAGCGCGGTGACCACCGTCATCGAGGCCGAGGAGGAGGAAACGGACAAGATGACACGCAAAGTGAAGGACCTCCACATCTCAGCCCCTGAGACTGTGGCCGAGGAGCCGGAAGTTGCCGAGGTTCCCGTCATGGTTGAGCATTCAGTAATTGAAAAGCCCTTGGTGGAAATCACCCCCGATGAGTCGGATTCCGACGATGTGTCTGACGCTGATCAGACAGTTGTCGAAGATGATGGAGAAGAGGACGACGAGGACGAGGACGAGGAGAAGCCCAAAGCCGAGGAAGAATCGTCAACGACTGACGACGAAGAAGAAAGTCCGGCAAAGGAAAAGAAGAGCGACGAAAACAACACTGACACTGATGAGAGCTCCGACGAAGATGAGAAGAGCGGGGCAACGGACGAGACTTCCGCTTCTGCCAACGCCAAGACAGAAGCAGTTGGAAAAGAGTCGGCAAATAAGAAAAGTCTAAATGAGGATGAAGGGCCTGATACGAAAGAAACTGCGGGTACAGAGGACAACTAATATGGCGCTCAGATATATAAGGGGGTTGGCGTTTGTTTGGATGGCAATGCCTACACGGGGCTACTGGAGGGTATGGGGTTATTTTGTACGATGAGCTGGTCAATTTTATTCTTGTAGTTGCAGGTAGAAAGCGATATGAACCAATCATGGTGTATATATGGATGTATGTATGTAGGTATCTTAATATCGTTAGGGACAGTGGTAGGCGGCCGAAGCCTATCAATGAAGTCAACATGCTGTAAAACACAATGCTGTTTTTCTGTGCCTCTATACGGTGTCTGCCACACCAGAAAGTTTGTTCTGTTGTCCAGTTCTTTCTTTACAATGTTACTACAGATTCACTGTCCCAATATCGTGGACTTTTCGTGCTACTTGGCACCCAACCTCCACCTAGTAGATTCGAAGAATCCATCACAGCTTTCTGCCCAGGCAAATACAATAAACGGGTCCCGTTTTCGTACGTGACCCTATTGTTTCGGTGATAACTGGGCATTTCTCATGCTCAGCCCAAGCAGAAAACCACACATGGCCGCGCCGTATCACTCAAGTCCTGGGGCATTCCCAGAACTCCACCGTCGGCATGTCGTTTCTCCGGTAGCTCTCGTAACTCGGCACAGCCGTGGTTTGTTGATGATTTTCAGACCAGCCAATGCATTGATGTAATCAAATCCTGCCTTCAGTGGTCGAGATAGGCGGCCAAATGCTTCGGACATCCTCTTCAGCCAAACTCTTCGGCAGACACATATGTGCAGCTGTTGGCACAAACCCTCCGAAACTGTCGATCAAGGCCGTTGATAGCTCTTCTTACTCGGAGAATAGCGGGTTTTTGACGGGGCTCCAAGCAACCGCTTGTTAATAGACAATACTTAAGCTCTGATCTGGAGCCTTGCGCAAGTGCGGCGATATACGTGTACAATAGTATGGCGAGCCGCAGCCCGACGCAAGGAATCGCCCAATGTCTCCATTAAGTGCTTCCTCTCCTACTCCCAGCCGAGCTTCCATCGTCGCTCAGATCCAACTTTTCGAATATATGTCGTACCTCTCGGACGCTCTCCTGCTGAGCCGTCACAGCAACTGCGTTCCGCTCGTCGGCAAACTCGCGGATACTCTGCAGAACGGGAGTGAAACCTTCGTCGTTAGGCATCCACCAACGCGCGCACGAGGGTTCCTGGAAAATCCTTGCTACTTTTTGCCTTAGCGGAAATGACATTATATGGCTACCCAGTCATGAAATGTCAGTACTCATTAACAACAACAAATAGGCTACCCCAATGGCAAGATGTTTTTTGCATACCCCATTTGTTCTGAAAATGCGAACTTCCGCCGCGCCCACATTCGATGGCGCGAGTCCTGCGGAAGAAACAAAGCGCCAAGCTGAATATGTGGCTGCAAAAGCGTGATCACTCCGTTGGGAGAATGGGGCCAGAACTCGATGGTCTCGTAGTTTCGACACAGCGCGAGCGAATGCTCATACAAGTTTCTCACGAGGTGTTCAGAAGCGATTTTCGATGATTGCGACTTGTGCATGATCATCATGGAATGCCATTCCGTATCGGCCACTGTGGTAGTAAATATCGGGAAATTGTACAAGGTTCCAGGTTCGTACGGGTTGACAATATCGCTCGGGTCAGGCTGTTGGTTGCCGAAATCTGTTACGAGGTACTGCGGGTCAGTGAGACTTGAATCCCAGTTCGCCCTCCACTCTGTCAGCTCGATGGTCAGTCGCTCATGTTCCTGTTGAAATGCTGATGCCGAGATCTGCCCCCGGGCACCTCGAGCGTAAAGCAACGCCATATCCCATCCAAATTTTCGAGTCTCGGCCAAGCGACCTGCCACTTTCCAACTCAGTTCGTCTGGCTCCGCGGCAACTCGAGCTGAATAGAAATTCACCAACTCTTCCAGATACTCCCGCGGTAACATTGCCGGAAATCCACCCATAATCGCCACGAAGATGTCAAACCTAGCAATCCAATTAAGACAAGTTCTTCCAATCGCTGTTTGAATCGCTGTTTGTGGCGTATACAAGCTGGAGAAAACTTCAAAAGCAGCTTTTTGATGACCCATGAGATTGACCCAATCGCCCAAATACTCCTCTATGCTCCCAAGCTGAAGAATTGTCACCAAAAGGCCAACATTTCCCTTTTCCTTTCGTCTGAAAGATGTTAAGAGGAGCGTCACGCTTCTGTTGTAATATCTGAGAAAATCCTGCAGCTTGCCATTCGGATCTCGTAGAGTTGCCTGGTATGCCGCAAATCCTACGAGAGCGTTAAGAAGGGCCTCGTTTTGTGCTGCCAGTACCGGAAGAGTTGTCTTGAAGAAATCTTCCACGTCGTTGTTCACCCCGTAGTGGAAATACGTCACGTTTTTATCGAACCAATTGAGATAATATTGAAAATCAGGAGGGAGGGAGCTCCAATCAGGTCGACCCTCATTTGTCAACGAAGGATCAACGGGCTGCAGAGGCGTGCTGAGAAAAGTACTGGATGCTGCTGGGGAAACACTCTTGTTGTCGTCATGTGATGGCGTCTCAGAGTCCTGGCGGCTCCGGGTCGTCTGCGCAGAACTTGGAAGCCATGGCTCAGTGGATTCATCTTCGTCGTAGATCGTCTCTAACTTGGACTTCAGCTCCGTGTCCTCGTCTCCTTCACCTATTGAGGATAAGGGGCTTGCCGGTGTTGCTGAGGCCGATGTACTCTTGTTTCGGGAAGGCTGCCCGCCACTCCCCTTCGATGGTGGTGGATCGGGATACACACATTCCCGACTTCCTTTTTGGCAACCTAACATGGGTTAGTCAGTCATTCCCCAGCGCCAGAGAAAGAAAAGCGACACTGTCCATGGACTTACGGTCGCAAATGGGTCTCTTCTCGTCACACTAATACAGTTCAGCAGAAATCCAGATTAGTGCTTGGGAAGTTCTCACCTTGACGCGACGGCTTCGACATGTGTAGCAACCAGACCGTGTCCTTCGGTGTTTAACCGAGTCCGCCGCGGGTGCCACCCCAGTAGATTTCTTGCGGTTTTTCGCCTTTGATGTGTCGTATACGGCTGTAAAAACGTTCCCAGTGAACAATCCAGGACTCTGAGTCTCACTAACAGGCGAAGTGCTCAGGGACAGTGGCATTCCTTGATATGCCTGACCTGGAGGTATGTTCTGCATACCCTGGGTTTGGTGAAGTCCTGCCCCTGACATGGAGGACAGGAAGTGTTGGTAGTAGTCGCCCATTTTCGTCAATAATCTGGCAGGTTGATTAAAAACACCATTGGGTTCAAACGAAGCTCCAGACTAGTCCATCCCAAGCCAGTTATCACAAAGTTGGCATGCTCAAACAAACAAATTAAAGGCAGGGGGAAGTCGATAGTCAACCAATCCCTGCGATGCGGAAACGAACAAGATAAATTCTTTCAAGAAGGTAAAGACTGGCAGCCTGGACTTCATGCAGAACCCTGGGGCGTGGCAGTCAAACGGCTGGTCGGGGGGGATGGATGGCTAGGCAGCCGGTACCGGTGCCAAGTCGAACTCAGGAGTTCGTCGAGAGCGAGTGGCGACGAAAATGCTATTGTTTTTTCAACCAGATCGTGTGGTTGTCAAGAACTCCCCGAAAGAGTCTGCCACAGGCACGAGCTCCGTGCGGAACTGGGAGTGCTGTGTGCAGCCCACAATGTCCAGGCTCCAATGTGAATGTTGCTGTGACATAAAGAGTGTGTAGGCAGATCGATGAACGCTGAGCCAGATATATACAGCCGACTGGCCAGGTTGAAGACTCGAGAATAACGGTTAGAGGTTCTGAGTCCGGTGCCGTCCAACTCTAGCCTTATGACCTAAACCTGGCAGTGTTTGTTTATGCCAAGTCCCGAAAGCCCACAGCGCGAATTTGTCCACGAACTGAATCGCTCCTCTTCTTCAAGGCTACCGCTGCCGGCCTTGGTGGCTTATTGGGTGGAAAGTCCGTGTACTGAGTGAGACTCCAGGAGACTAGTGGAGACGGTTGGGGTTCAACTACCAGCGGGCCGTGCTCCCAATGAGCAATAGCTTGCCAGGATTGACGCTCGACCCAGGTCCACAGATTGACTGATCTACTGGGAGTGTCCAGGCGCCTCAGCCCTCGGAGTGATCTGATGGCTTTGTCCATGGTACGAAGACTCACGCACTACAGTGTAAGCAAGCTATTACCGGCAGTGGGCCGGTGGACGCTACTGCAGATAACTACGAAGCAGGCAAATAGTGGGAGAATGTTTGAGGCCCTTGCGGCTCTGACAAGGAATCGACCCTGGTAGCACATAGAGTGCTGTGCCCTAAGGAGTGGCAGTACTGTACCAGGTGTAATAACGTAGAGGGGTGTCCCCTCCCCCAGTCCTTCCACGTGTGGTTGGCTAGGTCGTTCAAGGATCAAGTATAATTATTGCATGCCGCCCCAGGCAATAATCCTTAGAGCTGTTGATTCATTGAAGCCAGCAAAGTTTCAAGGAGGAACGGAGTAGCAACCACAATAATAAACATTATACCTGCCCAGTGAGTTAACACTCTACTCTGGACTGGAATATAAGAAGAAGAGTACCAAGGAGGGCGAGGAACATGATCAGATGAAGATACGCAACAATTGGCCAGGGTAGAAACTCCATGCAAAAGGTACATGCTAGCCGCTGGCAAGAAACAGTGGGAAGGGTGTTCGCCGATACGATCCGAAAATCCTCCATCTGATGATTGCAACAGGGAGGGTGAGTTGATCAAGGACAGCCCAGCCTACTAAGGCAAGACCAAAGAGCTAACATCTCCACCTGAACAGATCGTAGTTGCGATTAGTATTTTCAAACCTTTTTCACCCGTGCCCGTCTAAATCAAAACTGGAGTTCGCAAACGAAGTTCGCGTCTAGCACAAGGCCAGCCCAACCGTTTGTGCCATCTCAAGTCCCCCTGACTCCTTTGACAGGCGTTAAGATCAGCTGGATTCAACGTCCAAGGCACGGCATGTTGGCTAATGCAGCTTTTCCTAGAACTGCCAGGATGTGAGCCTATATTGAAGATCTTAACAGCTGCTGAAGAGATCCTTGGTGGGTGGGGAGGAAGAAAATCTGGGTCGCATGCGATAGAGGACGGGGCCAAAAGGGAGCAAAAGTGGAAGGGACTAACAACACTTGGGAATGAATGGCTGGAAGCTCTAAAAAAACACTCACACACTCACTATACACGTACACACGCGCACACACGCACACGCCACACCCCGCTGGCGACCCTACATGGCTCCTTGTCAGTGTCTTTCAGCACCAGTAGCAGTTCTTGGCGGGCGGGTACGGTGCGGGTATTGAGGTTGCAGAGTGGCCGGTGCAGCGTGCCAATGCAGACTGTAAGTGACCTTGTGATGAAGCAGCTGAATATGATATGTTATGGATCCGGTGTACGTTGATGAAGGCAGGATGGCCCCCTTCCTTCAAGCGCCCTTCAAGGTCCCTGAAATCATATGCGCCATTGATTATCCTCGCATCTCGAGGCGGATCGCTGCCCAAACCAAAAGCAAGGAATCGGCCAGGGGTGCGGCACGAGTGACATCCGCCCATCTTAGTCAACAACAGGAGTGCATGAAACCCTCCCTGCGCAGAGCTGGACTTCAGAAGCTGCCGGTGATGCAACGACGGTGGGGAGTAGAAACGAAACAGAGCGGTTTCGGCAAACCCCGTCGATCTGGGAGGTAGGTAGGAGATTGGCCACGGTACTTGGGTTTAGGCCATGCCATGCCATACCCAGGGAGGGCAAGTCTAGCCCGGATGAAAAGTACTCTAGTACTCGACGACATCTAGCTAGGTAAGGAAAAGTGACGAGCTGAAAGGCTGGGGAGAGAACAAAATGAGCACGCAGTTAGGCCAGGCCAGGCGTGAGTAATCGTTGCCATGCTAGGCAAACTACAGTCGAAACCTTCAAGACAACCTAAGGCATAAGGTCGAGAGTGGGGCCGGTTCCGGCACAGACCAGCCAAACCAACTGGATGGATGAAGCTAAAACGGCATCTCAGGATCGTACTTTGCGCGCTCTTGGGCTGGCTCCGGACCGTGGCTGAGGTCGTCTGACAGAGGCATGAAGTAAGTCATGGCCTCAAAGCAAGCTTTCTCGATGTCGCTGGCACTGCGCCTAGTAGCGCCACTAGCAACCCCGTGCAAATTGCAGGCAGGTCCGTCTCAGTCAGTCCGCTTGTTCCTGCATTTCAGCGGGGAAACTTGGTGGCACTTGCTTATTTAGTATATGGAGCTACACAACGGCACAACGGCGCTGCAAGTGCTTCATTGAACCTGCACTCTGGCCCGATAATCGTCTCAAATGTAGAGAAGGTACGGGCATGGAGCACCTGCCTACATACCTCCTGCGTGGCATGGCAGGGCAGTAACGATGCACTGCCTGCGTCCAGCTCTAGATGAATGCGTGTGCTACCAGTACTAGTACCAATGCTACCTAGCAGTACATTGTAAGTCCACTGCTGTGTTACTACCTTACCTGTAGCTGGATGTACATACAGGGAGGACCCCGAAACCCCTTCCCTCCCGCCCTGCCCAAATCTGGGCCGGTGGATGGGCCATATGGCAAGGGGTTAGATATGTGGTATAAGCGGGGCAAACCAAGGATGGGATGGACCCAAGCTGCGCGAGAGCCATGGCCAGAGCCAGCTGGCCAACCGACATCTCTTCGGCCAGTCTTGTGCCCGCCTTCCTTCTGTCTGCCTGAGCGGATTGGAGCCCAGGGTTAGATCACCATCATCCCCAACACAACCACCGTTGAAAAAAACAACCGCCAAAGAAGGCCACCGACAGGCCGGGGTAGTATCCTCCTCAGCACTAAGTTTGAATCCCCCCGGTTTCATTGGCTTCCGCCCGCGCGCGTCCAGAGCAAGCAACCAACTCAATACAACCTTGAGGGCTCTCCCGTACGCCTGCTGTACTGCATCCTTTCATGGCAGGTATTCCACACTCCTGCGTACAGCTTCAGTGCGTCTTGATTTTCCCGACTGGCCGACCAACCAACATCTGTGGGTGGGGTTTTCATGTCTGTCCACTGCCAGATGCGAGAAATATCGCTGTTGGTCATGTACGTACCATGTCATGTACCTTGAACTTGATATCCTTGCTTGAGCTACCACTCACCATAGTTGTCAGTAATGGCCCCCAGCGCAGATACGTTTTCAAAGAATACACCAAAGTACCAATCTTTACAATACCTACCTACTTATCGACCTACCTACACGACATACAATCAGGACGCAATATGGAGTTGAAGAATCAGATTCCCGGTCCGCCATGCATACCGTTGTCTATTTCTCCCGCCCCAGAGGCCCAACGGGCTAGCAAAGGCTAAAAGGCAAGTCCGTCATCCCCTGGTCCTGCATACCATTGCGGATCCCTTTCATGTACGCAACAGGGTGGCTCGTGTTGTGGGTGTCCCATATCAGGCCACAGCCATGTGTCAATATCAAAGGAGCAGCCAGCTTGTCGCCGACAGCCGGATCTTGAGTCCTTGAGAGCACAAATGCAGTCTGTCTTGACTCAGATATCACGTCCTTCTCGCTCGTACTTGGGAGGGGGCCTCATACCTGGGGCCTACCGGGGGCCGCTGGGGGCCGCAAATCACTCCGTTGCATATTGATCTCATTGATTCTAGATCAATAATTGGATGGTATCAGTATGCGTCTTCGTCAACTTTGTTGTACAAAGTATGGGTGAGGCAAATCCTTTCGCGACAAGGTTCATTTTCACAGTACCAACCATGCCCTTGTCTTCGCGATCAATCCTACGGTACCGACAACTATGACCTAGTAGAGTGGATCCAGAGACAATGAAAATCAGGGCTATTGATTATCATCAAGGTATTGGGCACTCGTCTACGCTCGTCATCCTGCTGGGTCATTGCCACCCATTCTTAAAAAAGACCAAATTTAATTTCCAAGGGGATCCCCTCGGCGTTCTAGAAGCCACTGCTTGTCGACAGAGAATGTCTTCTACTATCGGATGAGAAGCAGACGTCAGACCATGATGATGCTGTCACGCCGCTGACTACTGCAGTGGTAATACTGGTGCGCATGTACGCATGGAAATGGACAAAACTAGCGCCGTCATCTGCCTCGTGCCCCAGCCATGGGCTGCATGGAGCCAGGCTCCTGGGAAGCTTGTAGGAATGAGATGAGTCTGAGTGGTGCGGACACGGCACAGCACCACACTGGGGATGTAGGCAATATCGTGGTGTAAATGGACCACAATAACCATGGTAACAATTGTGATCGAGTCCAGCATGGGCCAAGGTCTAGACTTGGCTTCCCACCCCCTTGTCATAAGGCCAGGGATCTACACAGATTAGGCACACATGGGGTCAACAGCAAGACACATCACAGGGAGACATTGAGGCATGCCACCCACCATGGGCAAAGGTCACATACCAACTGTGCCTGGAATGCCTGTGATGTACATGATGACACACACTCACAGGCAGCTGGAGGAATACCTAGGCGGGTTAGAGGATGAGCCCCAAGCAGCAGTAGCACACCAGTGACAGCACAAGGAGGAGGGGCGACATGGCCAGCCATTCATCTCTCAGCTCCAACTCCTCTTTCTTCTCCTCCTCCAGCTAAGCCAGGAAATGCCTGAGCATCCGCCTTGGCAAAGGATAAGTCCACGTTGCTCTCAGGCGCCTTGGCGGACTCACTTTTGAACATCTCATCAGAACAGAGCCAACGATCATTGCATATACATGCCTCGGTATATTCTTCGGCTTCCTTTGCCAAGTGGGGCCGTGATTCCGTCTGAAGAATGTCGATGAGGCTTCTGGGCCACCATCAGCGGCTGGGCCAAAATTAGGGGTAGGACTGCAATTCCGCGAGCGGCCATTGGCTCTGAAGTTGAGTTGAATGAAGGTGGGCAGAGGGCTAAGGTGGGAGAGCACTAGAAAAATCAAAGGAACGAACTAGTCAGCATCAGGCCCCTCTCTCTCCACGCAGCCAACGAGGTGTTTCTCCAATCCAACGACGCGCCACGTTGAGATTCCCAATTTCAAGACCCAAGGACACGCGCGCAAGAGCCCTGGTCCTTGCTCGAACGGGCATTAATTTGCACCTCCAACGCGCAGGACATCTCGTGGCCCATGGGCCATCAGCCACACCGAACCGGATGCTCGGTGGCCTGCACGTATCTGGTGCCTTGTGCTTCTCTCTGTATAGGCTCCCGCCCCATATTTAGCCCAAGGCCGGCTGGACAAGACTGGACAAGCTGAGAGAGATTACACCAACCTCCAGACGAATGAGGAGCACAACGCACTGCGGGCTGCTTTAGGCTCCTTAGCTGCATCCAGAACATGCAGACATCACGACATTGTCAGCTCTGCCTGCAGTGCTAGGCAGTATTTGAGCACACTAGCAAGATGCCTCTGCTGCGACCTTGCCTGACCAGGAAGAGAGCATGCCTCTGACGCAGTTGCAGCATCATGTTGTGTAAGGGGGGCGGACGATTCGGGGTTGGGTTACGCTAACATCCATGCTGATGGTTGCTGCCGTCGGATTCAACAGCGACTGTTCTGTTGTTTCTTTTTCTGACCTTCATCTTCGTTATCTCCCTCGCTCGGCTGTCGCTGGACGTGAGGGGCTGCGCGCTGACTGACACATACTTAGCTGCTCCAATTCTCATGGGTTGCACTAGCAGTAGGCTGAGCAAAGCGCTCCCTTCCGTTGTTAGTCAAACAACCCGACCAAGGAGAACGGGCCTCATATGATGGCATGCCAATGCGGAGTAACCCATGTCAAAACCCAGTTCTCTGAACGGACACAACACCACCGTCCCGATATTCCGCTACCCAGAATAGACTAGCTGTTGAGTGGAGCAGACCCAAGCCAGGGACTTAGGGCCCAGATTGCACTCCGGTTCAGTTTCTAATCGTAATTACTAGTCCCTCTATAATAACAGCAGGTTAGGGTGCAGCACGATGAAACGTGACCCTGCCCACAGGCGTGGGTTCCCAAGGATTATTAGACCTGTTCTAACTCAGATCTAGGTATCCGGGGAGATTATCTACGATACGGATGGGCGGATGTACCTATACAACTCAACCGGCCATGAATCCGGTCGGGCTGCGACTCTGGGCTTTCGCATAAGTGCGAGGATCAGCTCACTGCCGCAACCGCGCATCAGTAAGTGGAGGGCAGGATTGTTTTCAAGGGTGAGCATTGAGAATGAGTTAACCCCTCATCGAGTGATTGAGTCAGGTAGGGTGTAGAAGCCCCAATGACAATTCCAAATGTCTTGCTTGCCTACCCCATAGTGTAGCCATGGTACTCTCGCCCCGTTAGGCCACTCAAGACCCTGGTTGCCGATACGAGCTGAACCTGAACAGCTGGCTGGTACTTCTGTGCCAATCCACAGGAGGCAAGTCGGTCGACAGGGGGTGGGAGTTGGTGGGAGCTCTGGAGGAAGCATTCACCACGGCTCCGTGATGACGGTCTGTGAGGTGCGAGGGTCGGCCGTCCGCCGATGGTCAGTGCCTTTTTTTTGCTTCTTATGCAACTAACTAAAATATGACGGCAAGATGGGAACGGTAAGGAGAGATGGACCCTTGGTGACCTCTTTCCACGAGGCGCGGCTTTCCACGAGGTGCTGGCCAGGTTAGTCGCGGCGCCTGTGGTAGTGTCGGGTGTATTTCCCAAACCAACCAAATTCCACGGGGCCGGCACCGGGCGATGGTCGATCTGGATGGGATGCCAGAGGAGCCCTGGCCCAGGGCCATCTAATAAGACACCCAGTTTCATCGAGATGCCCGGTCAGTCAAGTCGCTGGTGAAACGGTAGATGGGTGGGGACGGATGGGATTTGCTTTTTCTACAGGTGCAGATGAGCTGTCACCCATTTCATCCAATTTGACGTTGATGCCCTTTCAGGCCACCCTGGTTCCAGGCATCTTGTCCCATCGAAGACCCATCAGTTCACTCATCTGTTCATACCTCCGTCACAGGTGCCTACCCTAAACCCGATATGTGAGCTTGTCATTGTTGGCCAAAGATGATGACGTCTATCTCCATTACCGATTAACTTCAATGGATATTTGTTGACATATCTATTCTCGAATACATTTCGAAATGAATCACCCGGTAGTAGCAGTCAATATGATATGTGCAAGATTGAATAAAAAATCCCATTATGTTCCTCACGCCGTCATTGGAATCATACGTGCCCGCCGACCAACCCCGCCGCAACCCATCCAAAGGAAAAAGCATTTCATATCTCATGATCGCTCATTGCTGGTGCCATCGTACTCTACAACCGCCCGGGCATTTATAAATGCGCGCTTCTCACCTCATATCCGCCGGAGTCAGCGCCTGAACCACGCTTGTTCCGTCGCTAAACCGTGTACGGAAGATGCGATTGGCATTCTGAAACATGCCGTCCTTGAGACTGACAACGATGAACTGCGAGCCCTTGAACCGGGTCTTGATCAGACGACCAATGTTTTGTGTGTGCGAGAGATCTAGGGCGGCATCGACCTCGTCTAGGATGTACATGGGAGCCGGCTTGAATTGCAACAACGCCATGATCAGAGACAATGCAACAAGGGACCTGTAATCAGTTAGCCTAACTCATCCCATGTCTGGGGTACCTGTCAGCCGGGGGTAAGCACGAACCGTTGTCCACCGCTGAGCTCCGTTAAGCTCTGTTTCCATACTTTGCCCAGGCATACCTTGACCTCCAGCCCATCGCTGATGTCCTTGCCCTCTGGAGGATCAAGCTTGGCAAAGCTGCCCCCTGGAAGGAGTTCGGAGAAGATTTGCCCAAAGTCCTTGTTGACCTTCTCCCAGGTTTCGCGAAGAGCCTTTTTCTTGTAGTCATCCAGACTGACAATTGTCTCCTCGATTTTCCTCTTGTCTCGTATGACGGTCTTGATCATATGCTTCAGAGAAACCTCCTTCTTCTCGACGCTATCGATCATATTCATGACCTTGGGATTGATCTTTTTCTTCATGCCCTGGAAGCGTTCCCTGAGGTTGCGCTCCATTGCCTTGCACTCCCCGATGTTTTGACCATTGTAATCGTAGGGTGTCCCGCTTCGGCCAAACTTGTCCTTTTCGTCCTGAATCCACTCGTGCTCTGCCTCCAGCCGGGCCACGTTCTCGGAAGCACCGTGCTGCTCCTTGTGGAATCGCTCAATTTGATGACCAAGTTTTTGCATCTCCAAGCCTTCCTCGGTGATTCGGGCATTCTTTGATCGTGTGGCTTCCTCCAATGCCCGGAGCTCGTGGTCAAAGAAATGCAACTTGGCTCGTTCCGCATCCAACTCGGCCTGGACAGCATCATGCGTTTCTGATACCTCAGCCTGTTGTTTGACTAGGTTTTCAATGTCTTGCTGTTGAGCTTTGATGGTAACCTCCACCTCCTGTAGCAAGTCGCGGGCAGCTGACAGATCGACGCCGACTTGCTCGAGATCCAACTGAGCACCTTGCACTTCTTTCTGAAGCACCTTGACCGCCTTTGAGTTTTTCTCTACACTGGCTCGCAGTTTATCAATCGATTGTTGCAGCTCCACCAGTTTGCCATCTTTGTTGTTATCGAAGTCATTCATGTCTTTCTCTATCCTCTTGACATCTGCACTGGCTTCTTGCTGACGGGACTTCGCCTCGGTGATCTTCTCCTTTAATTCAGTAATCTTTGTCTTCATGTTCTCAACATCTTGAATGATGGAGGATGAAGAGTTGCCACTGATTTGTTCCTCAGCGAGTTTGATTTCGTGGATCTTTAGGTCAAGGTCTTGCTTGATTTGACGAGCCTGAGCGAGCTTGGACTTCTCCCTGGCAAGCTTGCTCTGAAGATGCTTTAGGCTTTGTTCGGCCTCGACAAGTTCGCGGTTCAAGGCGTTAAGCTTCTGCAGAGTAACCAGAACCCCGCTGGAGGGTGATTTACTTCCACCCGACAACATGCCAGACGGATCGTAGGAGTCACCTTCCAGTGTGATACTTCTCATTCGCACGTTTGGATCGAACGTAACCCGCTTTGCAGTCTCTGCATCTTCACAGATAAGAGTATTCCCAAAGACATACTCCATAGCTGCTGAAACCTCATCGTCGTATCCCACAAGCGAAAGAGCAAGATCAACTTTACCAGGCGCAATACTTTGCGCCGTAGCAATCGTTTGCGCTGATGCTTTGAATGTTGCGATTTTGTTGAGTGGGATGATGGTAACTCGCTTTCGTAGTTTTCCTTTTTGCAGAAGCTGGGTGCCGGTGACCTCGGTATCGACCACGACATTGTACAAACGACCGCCCGCACAGATATCCAATGCTGTACCGGCCTTGGTGTGCTTCTCATCGAGAGTGAAGAGCTGAGCAACCAAACCCTTGACCTTGGATCGATCGAAGTTGGGCACCGGGTCAGCGTAGTTGAAGTCGATGTTGGCTACCTGGCCTTTGAGCTTATCTGACTCTTGGCGCAGCCTGCGAATAGTCTGATGCAACGACGACTCTTGCTTATACATTTCATCCTCCTGGCCAGGTTCAAAACCAAGTCTGGCGAGCTCTTTCTCTAGCTTCTGAGCGTGGATTTTCAGGCTGTCCAGCTCTTGAAGAAGACCTTTGTTTTGCTCTTTGGCCTTTTGAGCACGGGGCTCCTCCTCCTTGACACGGCTCTGCAGGTGTGAGATTTTGATCTTCGCTTGCTCCTGTTCTGTCGCGGCAGTTGTTGCACGGTTCTTGGCGTCTTGGAGCTGGCCCTGGTAGCCCATCTCCTGTCCATCCTTTGATGCCACGCCTGTTTGAAGGGTCTGTAGAAGCTCCTCCTTTGAATCTGCTTCTTTCGACTGTTTTGAGAGATCCTCCTTCGCAGCATCATATTTGACTTTCACACGCTCGAAGGCCTTTGTCTTCTCTTGAAGTGAGGCCTCTAATTCTGACACATTCTTTTCGCCGTTGGTCTTCCTTTCTTCTTCCTCTGCCAGACTTGACTTTTTCAAATCCATGACCGTTGTAAGGCGAACAAGCTCATTCGAATGTTTCTTGGCGGCTTCCTCGAGTGACTGGGCCTTTCCACCCTTCTTCAACTCCTTATCGCGCTCCGTTCGCATCCTTTTGATGTCCTCTTCGAGATGAGATATCTCATTCTTCATCCTGACGGCAGCCTCCTCGAGCTCCTTCTGCCGCCTCTTCTTGTCTTCCAGGTCAGCGGCTGATTGCTTCGCCTTTTCTTGACAACGAGAATAGTCGTATGCTACAACGATTCTGGTTAGTCTCTCGAGGTCATTTTGAGTCTGCTGGAAGTCCAAGAAAGCTCTTTTTTCTGTTCGTAACTTTTCCAGCTTAGGCTCGATTTCATCTTTCAACAACTCTCGGAGTTCTTGCAGCTTCAATTCCTTCTTCGCCATGGTCTTGATCGCCTTGTCTCTGCGGTCTTCGAACATTCGAGTGCCGGCTGCCTCCTCGATCATGGCAAGAATCTCGGCGGCCTTCATGTTGAGAACCTTGGTAATTTTGCCTTGCATGATGACAAAATTAGGATTGTTGATGTTGAGCTGCACAGACTGAAACAGGTTTTGCACCGTCTGTTGTTGGGCTCTGTGGCCATTGATGAGATATTTTGATGTTCCTCCAAGAACGATTTGCCTCGTGACGCTGATGGAATTTTGTTGCTCGAAACCGATGGGTGACTTTTTCTTGTCTTTGTTGTCGAATGTGATTGTGACACTGGCTTTCACAACTCCAGCCTGTCCGCGCTTGTAAATGAGGTCCTGGACATTTCTCTTGTTAATCTTTCTGTTGCATCGAAACGTGTGGTGACTTGAACAGATGGATACTTACCACTAGGTTTTGAGCTCGAACCGTTTGCATGTTGGTAATGCCGAGGACGAAGCATATTGCGTCAAGAATATTCGACTTTCCACTGCCATTAAGGCCAGTGACCGCGTTGAAGCTCTCATCCCTGACAGGTGTGAGTAAGTTCACATATCGTTCCCCTGACGGTGCGGTGTATGTACTCACCATCCCGTTATCACTGTGCGTTGGGCATACGACTTGAAGCCCTATTGGTCTGGATTAGTCAAGCCTGCATTTGGAGGCAGACCAGCGGAGACCTACGTCGATGACTATTTCTGTTATTCTCATGTTTGCGATGCTGAATCTTGCACCGCAGCAGCTTGCAGTCGATGAGGATGCGGCTTCTGGGTGTTGCGCTTTAGCCCACCACAAGGACGCGCCGCTACTTTACTCCTCCATCCAGTACGTAAACAAGCGGGATGTTTACTATCTGATAGCGCTTATCATCACGTGCGCATACATTAAAACGCTCTCAACTGCCCCACAAACCGCGACGCGGGCTGAACGGCCGGGGCATAACCAAGCCTGAGGCACTAACCCGATTTGGACCCCATCAAAACAATCAGTCCAGCATGCGAACCGGCTCCCGCGTTCGTTCTTCGATCCCATCTGAATGCTACCAACTCTTTCTTCGACCAAAGCCACACAACAACAATTTCACGTCCAGATAATTCGGATGCATTGCGGAAGCTAACACACTCAAAACATCCACCCTTGGATATCGGTCATTGGGAGTTCTTCCCCGGTAAACATCAACAGACGCCGCCATGGCCATGCGAGGACCGCGTCTCCAAGTCGGCTCCGGCCCTTGGGTTGCGGAAGAACGCTCCTGTGCCCTCAACATTGCACAGTCCGAAGTTGAAGAGTTCTCGTACTCTGTGCGAAACGAGTACGACTGGCTGAATGAGCATATGGCCGGAATCTTCAACGAAAACGAAATGTTAGTGGCGGTTGAGTAGCTCTATCATTGGATGGTAAGCTGACATTCAAATAGAAACATCGCAGAAACCTTCAAAACTCCCGGGAAACTACGAGGAAAGACCCCCTATACAGCTCGGAAGGCAAACCCTCTTGAAGCTAGGGTGGTAAGTTTGAAATTAAGCAGTAGAAGAAATCTCGAATGCTCACTATCTGTAGCCCTTGTCAAATGTGTTTGCGTCTACACCTAACGGCGCGACGAATCGCTTTACACAGCAACTCAGCCTCGCACAGTCCCCCAAGCGCCCGGCCTCACCTGTGAGGGAATCGCCTAGTCCAGTCAAGAGTGTCGGCCGAGCTCATGCTGTCCTGTCCCCCAAGCCCATCCGAATGGGCCCAGAAAGCCAGGACTCTGGCTATTACGGCAGTCAAGAGCTTGCCGACCAAGCCGCATCCCTGCGCGAGAGTTTCCCGTTAAACCAAATGGCGGATGTGATCCACGAGACGACAACTGTCGCGTCACCGGAAGTTAGTCCAGCTCCGACAGCTCGGCATTCATCGCCCAAGACATTATCGCAAGCTGAAGACGAACACGCTGCTTCGGAGGAAGTAATCGCCCAAGAAACCGAGGCTCATGGTGAGACTGATGAAGATGGCGACGACATTGCCATGAGTAGTCCAGTCGTGGCCGTGGAGGCATCCCAAAAAGCCAACTCAGAACCCTCCCAGGATGGTGCAGTTGCTTCCCTTGAAGATGATATGGAGGGCATTGACCCTACCGATGGAGCCCGCTCGGTTTCAGATGGTTCCAGCCCTATTCGCCCGATGGTCCGGAAAAGCAGTCTCAATTTCGCACCTCTTCCTGCCCGGGAGCCTCTCGCAGCTGGAAAGACTACAGGCCATCGTGCTTCTCGGGTAAGCCACCTCGATGACAATAGGATGAGTTATTACAACAGGTCTGCTGGAGAGAAAAGCCTCGGAAGTCAGGCTTGGCGAGAGATGCAAGACGAGGAACACCACGATGATATGGATATCGATAAGAAAGGAGCTCAGCCTGTTGAAGAGAAGGCCAATGCAGTGTTAAATCACAACCGGACATATACCCAACGACTGCAGGATCAGATTAGCAAGCTGGGCAAGACTACTGGCGGTAGCCGACCATCCAAATCGATCCCCAACCTTTCAGCTCAGGTGGCGACTCAGTCATCGGAAGCCCCCGTTCGCCTTCTCCCAAGCATATATCTCCTACCAAGTCGACCCCAGGCGCCTTTCCTGAGGATGATGATGACTGGATTGATCCACCCTCTCCAGCTCCAGCTCCGGCTCCCGTGACTGAAACTCTCACTAGACCTGAGTTATTGAAGAGTCACACAGCCGATGTAATGGAGGACATTCATGTCCAAGGCGCTTCTAGGGATCTTCAACAAGATTCACCTGCAAAAGCCGCAGCCACCCCTGGTCACGCCAAGTCAGCATCTGTGCCTAACGTATCACAGCAGTTGCATGAACAGACTATTCCATTGATGAAGGCCCCTTCAATTTCGAAATCCATGCGTGTTCCCTCGCCATCGCCTTCCCAGTCTCCTTCGAGGAGTTTTAGGGGCAGCCCTTTGAAGCAGGTCAAGGACAAACTCTCATCCATCTTGAAGAACTCGAGCCGTATTCTCGCTAGTAGCGCAGCGGCCAGCGCCGAAGGAAAAAGCGCGCTGTTATCACCTACACGATCTCGACTCGCATTGCACTTGACTCCGTCCCAAACCTCACTCCGAAAGCCTAGCAATGAGACACTTAAATCAGCTGATCCTCAACTGGGTCAGAAGGAGGGCGCCACGGCTGGGCCTGCCCCGAGACGGACCAGGGCTTCCACAGAGAAGGAGAAAGAGGAGAAGCGTCGGGAAAAAGAAACTAAGGTTATGGAAGATCAGATTGATAAGCTAGAAAAGGCCCGAGCAAAAGAGCGCGAGAAGGCCCGCGTCTTCAGCAAGGAACAGGAGAAAATTGCCAACATGGAGCGACGGGTTTCTGGCCAAAAGGGAGAGAAACCCGCAGAAACTGCTCGTCCGACAAGAACTAGCCCTCGCAAAGCGAAGGAGCATCAAGAAGAACCTGCCAGTGTCATTGACCAGGATGTCGAAATGACTGATACACAGACCCCAGCTCCTCGACCTGCTTCCCAAGCCTCCCGAGCTAGAGAGGCCAAACGACCCATCAAACCCACAGCACCAAATAAGGTCAAACAGGCTCCAACTGTTATCAGGGTCAATACTGGTTCCCAGAACTCACAGTTTCATCCTTCAACAGCTGGCAACTCTGCTAACGGAAACGAGAGCATGCTATCTTCAGTCTCCCAGACGCAGCAGCCTTCTCTGTCCAAGGCTAGCAAAGCTTCTGTTCAGTCCAAGCCCTCAACTCAAAGCATGAGGGCCCCTGCCTCTGCCAGCAAGCCGAAGGCAGCAGAGCTTGCGGCGAAGAGGAAGGAACAGGAGGAACGAGATGCTCAGCGTAAGCGAGAAGCCAAGGCCGAGGCAGAGCGAAAGCGCGTTGCTGCCCAGGAGGAGCAACGGAAGCAAGAGCAACGCCGCCAGGAAGCACGCCAAGAAGCAGAGCGTCAACGACAGAAGGACCGTGAGCAGGCGACGGCTCAAGCTGAGTCCAGGCAAAATGCACAGAGGCAGGCTATGATTGAGAAAGCAAAGCAGACGAGAGCGCCACCGCCGGCAGTGAGGTCACAGCCTAATGGGCCTCCGGACTTTAGCTCCATGTCCCAAGAAAGAAAGGCTGATGGACCGGCTCGACCACCTTCACGTATGAATTCGGGCATCTATCGCAACTACGAAGAATCAGGCCGCCCTGTTAATGCTGTGCTATCAAATGCTTCCAAAGCTGGATTGAAGCGGCCCATGGGATATGATGAGGCCCAACCCCCACGACCGCAATCAAGAGCTGGCCCATCATACCAGGCCAAGGACGCTAAACGGCGTAGAACTAGCCAAGACCATGATGAACTCGGATCAGACGACCAGCCAAATATGAAGGGACCCCCCGTGCGGCCGTCTGCCGGTTTCAAGAAGGTAAGCAGGCCATTTCTCTCAAATATACTAACAAATTTCATTGTTTCAGTTTGCTAATTTTGAGGTAGGAGCCCGCCAAAAAGTCTGTGTTCCAAAGTGGCTATTCAAGTACGCAGGGCAGTGTTACTCGGGACCTGTTCAAGGCAACTGTTACTGCGCAGCACAATAGCGCACAAAAGGCGGCTCACCCATTGGACATGGCCCAGATCTCCAAGGGAGCCATTCCATTTGCACCAAACCCTAACCCTGCTGGTTCTCACAAGACACCAGCCAGGCCAGCGGGTGGCAAGTCGGTTCCTAAATCAGCCCAGAGATCCTCGCCACGCTTCCAGAACGGAGAGACAATTGAGTTGCCCGAGATCCAGACGGATGACGAAAGCGATAGCGATAATGATGCTGGAGGCATGGTAGCAGCATGGGCCGACTCTCCAGACCTGCGTAGGGCGCTAATGCGTCAAGAGACGATGGATCCGTCGCAAATCTTCGGACCACCAGCGCCTCTCAATATGGAGGAGGTCTTCCACAAGAGCAAGGACAAGTTTCACAAGTTCCGTGCTCGAACTTCCAGTGCTAACTGGAGCGGCGTGGATCGTCTCACTGAGGAGGACATCCGAAAGGATCTGGCTGCTCGTGACAAGCTCCGACGTGAAGGAGGGTGGTCTTACGAGATGAGCAAAGATATGATCTAATGAACTTTCACATGGATTCAATGGGAAGAGGAGCAACATAGGTTTCACGGCAATGACAAGGGGATACACTGTCCGCCTTCGGTCGTCTAGGGTTAATTGGATTTACTGTTTGTACAAAGAGAATATGGCGTTTGTTGGTCAAGGGGTGGTTTAAAGTTCATAGCGAAATTGCATGCGTTCGGAGTTTTTTTATCCACCATTCTTCTTCTCCCCAGTTATGCACGTGGCTGGCAAGGAATTGTTGAACTCAAAATACCAACGCCATCGGATTGATTCGGGTGACTAGAGCTAATCTAATCGACCGTGAGCACGTTGTATTTTTGTTGGTCCAAGTGGCGGGTTCACATGGAACGCCGCCCAAGTGGATTATCACATGTCAGCGACAGGACAGACCCCAGCAGCCAAGCACAGATAATGGCGGATGACATATTTTTCATGCGTCTCGGAAGCCTCTTCGGGCCACTTACGAAAACAAACGAAACAGATCGTCATCCGACAGAGCAATAGATTTCCGTTTGCTCCGACAGCTACCTGCAATGGCTTGCTGAGAGCGGTGTTTGTTCCCGATACGACTGGTCAGGCGAGCAGAGAAACAGAGCGAGAGAGAGATAGGAGGCCGATAAAGGAGAGCGCCATCGCAGAACCTGGTCCGACAACCCCCCATTGGTATCACTGACGCACGTTGGGCTGCTGCTGCTGCTCAACCGACTCACCTCTTGAGCGTCACACGAGCGGTTATTAATAAGCCCATGATGTCCGTGTCAGCCTTCGTCCCGATGTATGAGGAGATCAAGTGGGAGCGCACGACCGAGAGCAGGATCTCGACCGTCATCTCTCTCCTCCCCATGTCGCTCAAGTCGAGGATGGCTCCATTCCGCCCATTCGGCCGGACGGCTAGTATGGAGGATCTGGCAACGTCCAAAATCAAAGACGGCGAGGAGCTGTTGGCCTCGCACACCCAGTTGCCTCGTCCCCTTTCTGTGGCCGGGCCGGGTGGACTCACGACGGCATCATCGCCTGCGCTGCCAGAGATGGATGCTGGATTATTGCAGGCGGAGCATGCTGCGTCGGCTGCTGCGTCAACGCTCAAGGCTTCCAAGATTAGAAATGTCCTTACTGGTGGGCAGATGGCAACGGGGCCCGGGATCAACTGGAGATTTGCCAGCCAAGGTAAGTTTAACTCAATAGGTGACCTATGCCGATATATTCCTTCTTCTTGCTTGGAATATTTTCTCATTCGTATACAGGATCGAGCCTCATCCAGGGAGCATCCGAGGCAGCCAGCGAGGGAGTCAACGACACCTTTGAGAGAAAAGCGTTTGTCGACGGGGTGACGTACCTGATCCGAGCATTGCCACCGAATCTGGATGAGAGGGAGCTCGAGCAGGTCAAGGCAGCCCTACCGGTGAGCCTTTCTCTCCCAATCACCGAGTCTGCCACTCATCCGCGGGCGATGTCCCCTCCGGCCACATCTGGTCTCCCGCGGTCCGTGCTCCACCGCTCCGTCCAGCTGGTCGTCGTCCAGCTCATTCTGTTCCTGCACTTCCTCCTTCCTTACCTTATTCTGCTCTTCAGGACCGTTGTCACTTTCGAAAGAAAGTTCAAAGTATCCGAGGCGGTGTTTGAACAAGGCATCAATCTGGCCGGCGCTTTCAGGAGACAGGCCACCCGTTTTGTGGACGCTGCCGTCAAAGTGAACGATGGGAAGGTCGGGCAGGGCTTGTCTAGTGTCGTTGCCTGGATAGTCAAGGAGGTCACGCGAGGCATTGCAGACGGCGTGGGTGAGGGGATGGTTGTGACAAGGTTGAGGGACAGCACAGGCTTGGCTTTATGATTAGAAATATATTAGATAGACGGGCTCTGTTAATGAATTTACGAACGGGAGTTTGGAAACCAGGCATAATGAGGCTTGCGCAAAGAGGATAGTTTTGTCGGGAGTTGTAGGCTAGATTACTTGCTCTTAATAATACGACATTTGAGTCCAAGCGAAAATAGGATTTCTGGGAAAGATTCAGCATAGCGGCATCTCATTTCATTTGGGAAGCAGGTACCCGTCCTCCGAGATGGTGTCGGCGAGGCTCAGGTAAGCCGAGATCCTGATGTTCTTTGTTCCACGGAGATTGATAGCTTGCTAGCTCGAATCAATTAGACCGCCGTTTACCTGTCCACCCATTTTTCTTGCCGATATGTCCATCGCCATTGTGGACGGCGAGGCATGAATCCTGGTGGCCTATTTTCTTGGCTTTTGCCCCATAACCAGCTTTTCAAGCGATGAATACGACTGGCATATGCCAAGCGAGCGGGGAAGAGTCACCATCCGGCCACCACCACTGATGAACACTTGTGGCGAAGTGAATCTAGACTTACTTTATGGATACAGTACCCTGGGATCATGAGCATGTAAAGAAATTGATTTGGAAATACGCTCATTACTCATCCGAGACAAATGCATGTATGCTTGCTTATTGGGCCTGAATAACCCAAGGTACCAAAGGCACTTTGACATTGTGCTCTGGCTTCATCATACCATCAGCTTAGATTTTGCTCCAAGCCACTCACCCGAGTATTCGTCATTTTCAGAGGGATAGGGCAACCATGTCTCATTAGACCACACCGGTTGGCTTAGACACCATGGTGGAAGCGCGGGTGCAAGGCAGGGTCGCTCCGTTCTCTTGGAAATTTTGGGGATTCGCTCGCAATGGTACCTAAGCGATTGAAGTCCCGTAATCATGCCATGTCCACGATCCTTATTGCTTGTTCTCCTTCTCTATTGATAACATCACTGCTAGAGCTACTGGGTTGGCATTAGGCTGCCCTGCATTTCTATTGGAACCTTCTGACGTGCCAAACGTTTTTGGCAGGCGAAGAAAGAGGTGCGATGGGGCTAGGAATATGCTTACAGCCGGAATCAAAAGTTCTGTGGTTCCCCCCGATTCGAGAGAATTGTGATCTCCCAATTGGCTGGAGCTTGGAGTTTACCTCGTTCACACCCATGCCGATCCCCACACCGGCTCTTTGACTCTTCTCCTGGGCGGCAGGGGTTTTAGTGTGAGGCCGGGGTAGCTTATCACATACAAGGTAGCACTAGATTGTTTTCCGCAGGTCCCAAGCGACCGTCCCGGAGTGAGGTTGGTTCTGGGGTGAACTTCTGCTTGCGTGATGGATCGCCAATCAATTCGGTGGAGAGGCCTCGCGAAGTGTGGCGAGGGCAGAAAATCCAATTGCCAGGGAGGTAGTAACAGTCGGTGGGATAAATACCGAGGGCACCCTCCCAATGTCATCGGCCTGGTCATGTCTTGGACCCCTTCCAACCATCTCCCACCATAGCTGATAGCTCATACCAAGAGCAATGAAGTTCTATAATGCCCCGGCGCTTTGCGCCTCTCTCCTACCGCTCGTTGTAGCGAAGGATTGCAGGCCTCCTGTGGAGTCCGAGAAGCTCCAAGAGCTCATCACAGAGGAAGGGTATGGCCATTCTGCCGAGGATTTTGTTACTCCCTCTCCCGAGGAAGCCAATGGAAAGCTAACTGTTTTTGCTCCCACTAGACTGATGGCCAATCTGGAGAAGTTGAACGAAATTGCCTACGCTAATGGTGGTAACCGTGCTTTTGGCCGCCCCGGCTACGAGGCCTCAGTCGAGTTCATTTACGGCGAGGTGTCCAAGCTCAAGGGTTTCAATTCCTGGATCCAGGACTTTCCTGCCCTCTTCACGAATACAACGGCTCAATCAGTCACGGTCGACGGCGAGACTTACCGAACCGTAGCCCTCACTTACACCCCGAGCACGCCGGAGGAGGGTTTTACAAGGCAATTGGTCCATGCTCCTGAAGGTACAGATGCCTGCTTCGTTGAGAAATACGAGGGGATCGACGCCAAGGATAAGATCGTCCTGGTTGAGCGTGGACTTTGCGACGATGGAACAACTTTCGCTGGCAAAGTGAAGCCTGCTGCAGCTGCCGGTGCAGCCGCTGTTATTCTATACAACAATGGTCCCGCCAAGCTCACGGCCGGATCGCTCTCTAATCCCTCACCGGACTATGTCCCTGCTGCTCTGATTGACCAGGAGCAAGGACTGGCCCTCAAGGCGCGTCTGGCTGCTGGAGAGTCCGTGGAAGCCCTGGCCGTCATTGTGCAGCTCATTGAGGAGCGAATTACGCAGAACGTTTTCGCCGAGACCAAGTTTGGAGACGGAACTAATTTCGTGCAACTGGGAGCTCATTTGGACTCGGTTGTTGCCGGCCCAGGAATCAACGATGATGGCTCAGGAACCTCGCTGATTCTTGAAGTCGCCAAGGGCCTGGCCAGCTTTTCTACAAATCTCAAGGTTCGCTTCAGCTGGTGGGGCGCTGAGGAGAATGGTCTCTGGGGATCAAGGTACTACGTGAACAACCTGAACACCACTGAGGTAGACAACCTCCTGGTGTATCTCAACTTTGACATGGTCTCTCGTGGATTCTACGGTGTATTCGATGGATCCGGTGACAAGGCTGCCCCCGGTGGACCGGCGGGGTCAGAGGTCGTTACAGATCTCTTCGTCGAGCACTTCACTGGCAAGGGTCTCGAGGTGACTGACGTTGGTCTCACTGGCGGCACTGACTACGTCCCATTTGTGAACGTCATCAACAAGCCTGTAGGTGGTTTGTTCACGGGAACGGGCACAGAGCAGGATGCTTGCTACCACCAGGCTTGTGACAACATTACGAACCCTGTGCCGGAGACCATTACTATCAATGCGAAGGCAGCAGCTCATGTGCTCAGTGTGCTGGCCATCGACGGGGTCGAGCTCATCCCCAAGACTCCGTCCAACTCAACCACCCGGCGCGTCAGGGATTCCGCCTTGCTGCAAGGTCAAGGTGTGACGGCCGGGCACGGCAAGGTATGCGACCATGATGAGATTTAAGGCTATGAAGAGCGATGATTCATGATGAATGGGATAAATGTATGGTAGAACTGTAGAATCAGGTTGAGGAGTTTGACAGATGCTTGGAGCGAGGGTGTTTAGTTGTCTTGGTGCACAAACCGCAAGCAAAATACAATCAAGTGGAATGGTACATACGAGTACTTACGAAATGACAGATCGTCCCATACATTGACATGTACCTGATACTTGATCGCCCCACTGATGGATAAAGAGTGGGCACCTTTGAAAACCTCTCTGATAATTGGCCACTACCATTGGCTGCTCCAGTCATGGTCCCCTTATCGCTAAGAAAAAAATTCTAGTCGCACCTTCTTCCATCGCCGTTTATCAACCTCCACTATCAACTTTTGTATAATCATCACTCCCTTCTTAATTTACCGTATCTTCTTTTTCTGTCATATCCATTCAATCTACGGTCGCTCAGATCATCTTCAGTTTCCGACACGTGCTCGCCATGTTTCGGCAAGCACTCCGCAGCTGCGTGAGGCCAGCAGGCTCGCTGGTTTCTCTCGCGCGTGCTCCCACCGGCCTCTCCGCCGTCACACGACAGAACCTGCGACCAGTCTACCGCTCGGTTACCCCCTTGAAAAGCATCGCCAACACATACAGACTATACAGTGATGAGGCTGCCGCCGTACAAGAGGAGATCTCTCACCCCGCTCCCGTCCTCGATGTGGTCAATTTCAAGGATTTGACCCAGGTTGGTGTTCATGGCAGTCTGATCGATGCCATTGTTAAAGATATGGGCTACGAGTCAATGACTCCCGTCCAGTCCAAGACTATCAATCCCGCTCTCAAGGGAACCGATATGTGAGTTTCCTCTTCAATACAGCGATATACTTGAAACAATTTCTGACTGATGACTTAGTGTTGCGCAGGCCAAGACCGGCACAGGAAAAACCATCGCCTTCCTGCTTCCCATGCTGAATCGCATGATCAGTGAAGACCGAACCCTGGCATCCCGAGGAGCCAGCCGTCGTGCACGATCAGATGATATTCGCGGCATTGTGCTCTCACCGACTCGAGAGCTTGCCGAGCAGATCGCTGTTGAGGCTCGTCGATTGACACGCAACACAGGCCTAGTCATCCAGTCGGCTGTTGGTGGCACCAACAAGACTCAGATGCTGCGACAGACTCAGCGACAGGGATGCCATCTCCTTGTCGCCACTCCTGGCCGTCTGAACGATTTGCTTCAGGATCCTCGCTCTGGCATTGATGCACCCAATTTGGCTGCCCTGGTTCTGGATGAGGCTGACCGGATGCTTGATGTGGGTTTTGAGCAGGAGCTCAACCAGATTATCCAACAGTTGCCAGATCCTTCGACCAAGGTCCGCCAGACTATGCTCGTATCTGCTACCATTCCTGATGACGTTATTCGCCTTGCTCGTACTATGGTTCGTGCAGACGACTTTGAATTCGTACAGACTATTCCGGAAAACGAGTCTCTTACCCATGACAAGGTGCCCCAGCACGTTGTGCCTGTGTCTTCTTGGGCCAATGTGTTCCCTACTCTATTTGAGCTGCTTGACCGAGAAGCCGCCAAGGTTGCTGAGAACCCTGACTTCCCTCCATTCAAGGCAATCGTCTACTTCAACACTACTTCCATGGTTGAACTTGCAGGAGAGGTCGCATTCAGCCGGAAGCGAGAAGGCTTGACCAATGTCTCCTCCTTCAGCATCCAGTCTAAGCTCACGCAGGTCCAGCGCAGCCGAGCCGCCGAGATGTTCCGAAATGCTCGATCCGCTATTCTTCTGTCTTCTGATGTTACAGCTCGTGGCATGGACTTCCCTAACGTCACACACGTGATCCAGGTGGATACACCTCGCTCCCGAGAGGATTACATTCACCGTCTGGGCCGTACCGGACGACAAGGCAAGGAAGGTGAGGGTTGGTTGCTTCTGCCCCCTCAGGGCGTTCAGTCAGCCCGCAAGATGCTTGCCGGTCTGCCTATCAAGCAGAATGCGTCATTGGAGAGCGCTGAGGCTGATATTGAGGCTGGGGACCTGCCTCCTCTCCACCAGCAATTCCAGGATCTCACTCGGAGAGTTCCTCGAAGCATTCTGGGCAGCGCATACACTTCGCTTTTCGGAGCTTCAGGCCAGAAGCAAGAACTCGCTCGAGACTTGTATCACTGGGCCACCCGTGGCTGGGGATGGGCTCAGCCTCCTGGTGTCAGTGCGAAGTGGGCTCATCAAATGAACATTTCGGCCAGCCATTTGAACATTCAAGACAGGTCACAAAACTACTCTCGAGACCGGGGAGACCGAGGAGACCGTTTTTCTGGAAGCGACCAGGACGAGCCCTCCGATCCGTTCGAAGCGATGGGTCGCCAAGCCCGCTCTGACAGGCCTCCTACCTGGCGCGGTTCCCAAGGTGGTCGTGGCTATGGCCGTTCCGGCAGTTACGGCCGTAACGACGGTTATAGGCGTGACAGGAACTCGCAATCGTCTTCATGGTGAGGCGGGATACTCTCGAGAAGGGTGTGATGTAAGATAAAAATCAGCGGGAGGTATAATCCACACAAAAACTCACTGGCCCATGACGACCAAGAGAGGCGAGGACAGAGAGGGGAAACATTCTACTCAGATGTCGCTGTATATATTCACCCATTGTGCTTGTGGCATTCTGACCCCGGCGGAAGGAATCATGTAACAATTTTGTACACTAGGTCGGCGAATGGGATTTGAGGCCTCTTTTAACGTGTCCATCAGGAACTCTCCAACATCATAGACTAATGAATACATCGAAATGTAACGATTTTCTTCACCTTGTTGAACTTCAGGCTCGTGGATTATGTCTACTGTGGAAAAAAAATCAACCTTCATCGCTTATTCCAGTCATACTTGAAATCCTTCAACGCCCTTCTTCTTAAGCCATCAAACTCCCACTGCATGATACCCAAGCTGGAACATTCTTGCATATGTTCTTCCGTTTCCTTTTCGTTCTCACTTGTTTACAGCTCTTCCTCATCTCCCAGCCATGAGCATGTTGGAATCCCATAACAGCACCCTCTCGTCCCAGCCGACCGAGGCGACCCAGCCACCCATCCCAAACAAGCACCAGTCCACGCCCGTGGCGAACTCGGTATGCCTATTCATGACCCCCAGCTGCCTCCCGACCGACGGCCCGCCGCCCGGGTTCATCGTGGACTGCTGCATCGACCCGTCGCTCCACAGGCGCACCGTCATGTCGTAGCTGGCACTGATGAGCACGTCGCTGGCGTGCGGGCTCCACGCCAGCTTCCGTACGGCGTAGTCGTGGCCCGGCATCACCGACAAGGGTCCCCCCGCGGGGTTGCGGATGTCGAAGGTGCGTATGACCCTGTCTACGCCGCCGGTGGCTATCACGGTGTCGCGGTACTTGTTCCAGTCCTGGGTGAGGATCTCGGCGGGGGCGGTGGGCTGGACTGGGGCGCCGGGGAGCGTCGTCTGCGGCGGCGCGTGGACGGGAATGGAGGACACGAGGTGGTATTTCGCCGAGGGGGGCGTGCGGAGGTCGTAGATGCGCAGGTGGGAGTCGGTTGAGGCGGCGGAGATGAGGGCGGGGTTGGAGGGGCAGAAGGAGGTGCTGTATGTGCAGTTGCCTATGGGGAGCGTCGTGATGGACTGGTTGCGTGTTGGCGACCACTAAAAATGATTGAAAAAAAAGTTAATATCAGATCAGTTCATGAAACTTTGAGTAGTTGGTAGAGGGAAGCTGGGGCCGGAGCCTACGATTTTGACGGTCCCGTCCCATGAGCTCGAGACGAACGAGTCCTTGGTGACGGGGTTCCAGCACACGGCAAACGTCTCCCGCTTGTGTTCATGGAAGTTCATGACGGGGAAGTCGTTGACGCCGAGGTCGAACAGCTTGATCGAGCCATCGCCGCAGGCTACGACCAGCTGGTTCTCGTTGATCTCTGACCATGCCAGGTCGTACAGAGCGTCGTTGGTGTCGAAACTAGCGGCCGATCAGTATCAGCCCCGTTGACGCCTGTTATAACTTGGATATGCATACGATTTTTCGACCTGGATGCCCTGCGCCGACAAGCCCAGCGCAAAGAGGCGGCCATTGCCCACGATGCCGAAGTTGGCGGAGCTTGCGACGGCGATCCGCGAGTCGTAGTAGGGCGAGTACTTGACAGCATAAGGGTTGAAGCCTTGAGTGCGGAACTCAAGCATTGAAGCCATTTTGGCGGGATATTGGTACAGTACACGCGCGCATTGAGGATATGTCTACGTGGAGAGGCCGTCTGCGACAAGCATTTCGAACTCTGTGGTGTTTTATTCAATCACGAGTGGTAGGAGCTTGATGTGCCTCGGCAAAAGGCCCGACGTCACACGTCCCCGTAGGTTGTTACGGATATTAAGTTATTCAATGGCATAATTCTGTTTATGCTTTGGTCTGGGCACTTATGCACCTAAAGAGACTTCAATCCAATTGGTCTCAGTCATGTGACCTCGCGTCAATATCGTGCGCCCTCTAAATGACATCTTCGCCACGAAACTCTCAAAGTATCAAAAGAGCGTGGGGCTAGTCGTTGAATTTCCCCCAGGGAGGTTCATCAGCTGTCGCACTATGCTGGTTGTCGCCATCTACAGCCCGGGTTTGATGTCGATCCATCACAATCCACGCGTTAAAGAATGAAGGCGTTCTTGGAGCGCGCAAAACGCAAACGGACCCCTGAGCCGGACGAGGATTTCGAGGATGGTGACGAGCCCACGGAGGTCAAGCTGGCGATGCTGGCATCTCTGCATCCTGGATTAGAACAGGAAGTTCTCCTGGATGTTCTTCTCGCCCATGACGGGTCCGTATCTGCTGCCACATCCTCTCTTCGCGGCCAGAACCAGCACGGGAGAAAGAAAAGCGCCGGTGTCGTAGGCTACCAGCAGTCCATGACACAATTTGCAGTCTCTAACAGTGGATCAAGTCCTACGAAAAAGAAAATCAAGGCTAAAAGAGGGAGTACCCTCCATTTGTACGATCCTGAAGATGTGGCGGAACATACCCCCTGCACAATCGTGCATAACTTCTTACCTCAAGACCTGGCCAACGATCTCCTAAAAGAGCTCCTTAAAGAGGCCGAGACATTTGAAAAGCAGACTTTCAAGCTGTTTGACAACGTTGTATCAAGTCCTCACACGACTAGCTTTTTTGTCGAGAGTTACGACGAAATTCAGAGTCAAAAAACCGAATATCATTACAATGGAGCCCGCTTAACTGTGAGATTCTACCTTTTCTTCTAAGCAATCATACTGGGTATGTAATTGATTGTAACTGATGCAATTTTTTTTCTTTCTCCATACAGGATGTCCGGAAAATCACTCCAGGGCTCATCAGAGCGAAGCCCCTTGTCCAAGAGGCAGTGAACAAAGAAGTCCAGCATCGCATTGCAACCCGGTATCCCGGGGGCAAGAAACTGAAATACCAACCACCTCACCCTTGGGTCCCGAATTCAGCATTTGTCAACTGCTACGACGGGCCGCAAGAGAGTGTTGGTTGGCACTCAGACCAGCTGACGTATCTGGGCCCCAGGGCTATCATAGGCTCCCTCTCTCTCGGCGTCGCACGCGAGTTCCGTGTCCGCCGCGTCGTACCCAAAGATGACGAGAAGTCGGCTGAGGATCCTGACGCCGAGGGTCAGATATCCATCCATCTGCCCCATAACTCGCTGCTGGTGATGCACGCCGAAATGCAAGAGGAATGGAAGCATTCCGTGGCGCCGTCACTGTCCATCGATCCGCATCCCATCTCGGGAAACAAACGGATCAACGTCACGTACCGCGATTACCGGGCGAATATGCATCCCCGGCACACGCCCAAGTGTCCCTGCAAGGTTCAGTGTATCCTACGAGTGGTCCAAAGGAAGAAGGAGAACTTTGGAAAGTACTTTTGGATGTGCTATGCCGGTAACGTGCCTGGGAAGGCTGGATGCAGCTTCTTCCAGTGGGCGGAATTCGATGATGATGGAAGGCCAAAGCCTTTTTCGAAACCCGCACACTCAAGATAGTTGGATAGGCTCGGCCAGTATCAGCGTTGGAGATTGACCATCTCAATATGAAGAGAGCACCTTTGCCTGTTGCGAAACCAATTGTCGGCAATTCAACTTGGTGCATTCAGTACTATTGACTGGCTTAGCGACGAGTGCAAAGAAAACAATGCGGCCCAGTGGTAAGGATGGTCAATGTTAGCTGAAAGCCCCGACTCACAACTCACTCTTTCCGTTGACTTGCTTGTACCTACCATTACCCAGGTACTCTTCATATTGTGACCCAGCCGCACAAGCTCTTGATGCTCCATCACGAGACACTTCGTGTAAGCTTCTTGAGCCTCTCATTCATTCAGTGAGCTAGGTGCCAGCCTAGATGAGCTCTAACTCTTTCGATCTTTATCCTTGAAGGAAATAATTTCCCAGAAAGGCGGGACAGCTGAAGACTGCGTTTTCTGTTATTGCATGATTTCATATTGAATTCAATCAAGGTTGATGGCGTTGCATAATGACTGTCTCGTTGATACACTAATCCCACGATTGGCTTGCATCAAATTGGGCAAGGTGAGGGGCTGATTGCAGCCACTTTTTCCAACCTTCAATCTCATCTCTTATCCACATACAAACAACATCAGCCAGGTCTACCTAGATTACGGTAACTCCAACTGGCCCTATTTTTCATTTCGCTTTTCCCTTCAATTAGTCATAAGAGAGAAAAACCACAGGATTTTGCCGTCGATTCTACCCTTACCTTGTTGTTTTGTCATACAATCCATCAAGGACAATACACGTTATCCAGAGGTCGTCAAATCTCAGGAACTATACTCATTCAACTCGGATCCCTGCGCCATGTCGGAAGCCCTCGAGTTCGCTTCGACCTCGGCAGCTCTTCTTGAGCCATACCTGCCCCCAGTGTCTTCTCAATCAACAGCCGCGAAACCCTTTGTCACTCTTACATTTGCAACCTCATTGGACTCCTCACTATCTCTCGCTCCGGGCGTACGCACCCGTTTGTCTGGCCCGGGATCCAAAGCCATGACTCACTATCTTCGCTCGCGGCACTCGGCTATTCTGGTTGGCATCAACACCATGCTGGCCGACGACCCGGGACTCAACTGCCGGATTGCTGGAGCGTCATCCCAGCCTCGACCGATCATCATTGATCCGCGGCTGCGTTGGGTGCCGAAGCGTTCCGACAAGGTTCTGCAAATCTGCCGAGCCGGTCAAGGTCTGGCCCCAATTGTCTTGACGGGATTGCAACTCGAAGAGTGGCCAAAGGACAGCATCTCGATTCTTACTGAACATGGCGGGAAGTTCATCTACGTGGAGCCAAAGAAGACCGCATCTGGTGGACGAGGCCGCTTTGACTGGCACAATATCCTGGACGTGCTCTCCCGGGAAGGGCTATCAAGCCTAATGGTTGAGGGGGGCTCAGATCATAAACTCTCTTCTAGATAGCCAGTACCACTCACTGGTAGACTCTGTAATCGTCACGATAGCGCCCACATGGCTCGGAGAGGGAGGCGTTGTGGTCTCGCCTGCCAGAGTTCATGACGAGCAAGGCGTGCCTATCCCAGCCGCAAGGCTCTCAGACGTGAAATGGCATCCCTTTGGAGAAGACGTGGTTCTCTGCGGCAGACTATACAAAAAATGAAGAACTATTACCACCTCCAATTTATATAGCTTGGCTCAATAACTACCTATCTAGGAACGGGGTTCGATTTCTTGGCCTCGTTGAAGGTGCCCCACAGGGCGAGTCTGATCCGATCTCCAAACATGTGTGGGCACGCAAACTTGCCTTGCCTGTCAGTGAGAATGCCAATTCCCAATTTTGCGTAACATCACGTTCGTCGATCTTTCGATATTTTGCCTGATTCAATCCCAGGCTTCGCCTCACAGTCCGTCCATACCACCCACCCGCACACACACAGAGCATAAGAGGCCACCCGTCCTACGTCACTCGCCATGGCGCCCCGCATCACCATCCTCGGGTCCCTCAACATCGACCTGGTCTCTTACGTCCCTCACCACCCTCTCCCCGGCGAGACCCTGACCTCCAATGGATTCAACTCCTCCCCCGGCGGCAAGGGCGCCAACCAGGCCGTCGCCTGCGCCAAGCTCTCCCGCACATCCTCCCTCTCCGGCGCCACCGCCGACGTCTACATGATCGGCGCCGTGGGCAGCGACGCATTCGGCACCGTCCTCCGCGACAGCCTTCAGTCCTACGGCGTCGACGTCTCCGCCGTGGCCGTCCGGGACGCCAGCAAGACGGGCGTCGCCGTCATCGTCGTCGACGAGCCCTCGGGCCAGAACCGCATCATCTTCTCCCCGGAGGCCAACTACTCCCTCCTCCCGGAACACTTCGCCCAGCTCCCCGCGCCCCTCCCCGACCTCCTCATCATGCAGCTCGAGATCCCCTTCGACACCGTCATGCAGGCCCTCAAGGCCGCGAAGGCCGCCGGAGTGCCCGTACTCCTCAACCCCGCCCCCGCCCAGGTCCTCCCCGCCGAGGCCTACGATGGGCTCGCCCACCTCGTCGTCAACGAGACCGAGGCCGCCCTCCTCTCCGGCAAGCCCGAGTCCGAGCTCGAGTCCCCCGAAGGCCTGCAGCGCGTCGGCCAGCTCTTCCTCGACAAGGGCGTCCAGAACGTCATCATCACCCTCGGCGGCCGCGGCGTCTACTACGTCAACAGCGCCGGCCAGGGCGCCCTCGTACAGGCCGAGAAGACGGTCGTGGTGGACACCACCGCGGCCGGCGATACCTTCGTCGGATCGTACGCTCTCGCCGTCGTGGGCGCAACCGGCACGCCCTTTGACATTGACGCTGCCATCAGAGCTGCCAATAAGGCTTCAGCAAAGACAGTAGCGCGGAAAGGCGCTCAAGTCTCTATCCCATGGAAGGATGAGCTGGAGTGAGAAATGTCCATCATGGAGGGAGGGAATGGGAGAAAAGATAGATCTAAAAGAAATGAGATTCAAAATCCTACACAAGGCCAAATAGTAAATAAAAAGAAAAAAAAATTGAACCAAAGACAATAATACCATTAATTTGCTACCATGTACAATAATCAAACGAATGAGTTGATCTTATACACGATACTCAGAAGATATTCTGCTAACTATCATTCTTTTCCAAGTGGTGGCCAGCCCTGAAATGTGGTTATCCAACACTAGAACCAGCTCGCCCACGCCCATCTTCCGGTGTCTTTCTTCCCTTTGCCTTTGGCTGTGGTTGGCATTGGCTTTGCCCCCTTTTCCCTTCTATCGTAACTATCTGAGATGAGATCTGTCAGGTCTGGAAAGAGGCTTTTCAGTCCATCCCTCCCGAATGAATCTCTATTCCGTAAAAAGGTCTCGCTGCCCCCAGACGAGCCAACATCACTTCCACAACTTCTGCTCTTCGGCGATCCGGATCCTTTACTAGATTCCTGCCTATAGCTCTGTCCTGAATCTGCGGAACAACTGCTGCTCGGTGAATTGCGAGACACCTCCGAATCTTGATTCTCGATATCACATTCAAGGATCCATTTCTTTTGCAAGCTCGCTTGCCTTACTGGAACCACTGGTAACTTCTGATCAGCCGAGGGTAAGCCAGGTTTGCAAGGCAGGATCCTTTCCAAGGACAAGGGTGAACTGGATCTGGCGGCCTTTCTTGGGCATGACCTTGTAGCTAGCATTTTCCCCATTGCTTCGCTTGCTTTGCTGCCACCCCAGTGCCTTTTGACCAGTTGAAACAAGGGATTGGACGAAGGCGCAGGCCTTGGTGACCACGGAGACGAGATCATTTGACGCTTCAGACTAGCTGTGGCCACTGTCTCCAATCGACTGTGCATGCTGGATATGCCAGTTCCGCTTCCATCGCAAGCAGACTCTGGAAAGACCGAGTGCGCATACGACACCTTGACGTGCATATAATTAAATTGTGAGCTCCCCAACTGGATTTCGAGGTCCTCGATCAACTCTTCAGACTTCTGCCGAACGTGCCCCTGGGCTGGTCTCTGCAGACACTTTTGATCCGCCTCGATCCGAATCTCAGCTAACAGCAAGATGCTGGATCCTGCATAAATCGTACTTGGACTGTTACAATCGGTTCAGGTTGCCCATCGGAAAAGAAAACTTACGTTGGGAAAGTCTGTTCGCGCAAAACCTGGACCACAGTCGTCCGGGCAGCGGGCAACACCTCGACAGACAAGTCGTATAAACAACCAAACTCAAAGAAACGGTCTATCAAGCAATTGGATTAGGCAATCAAGCTTCGCTGACATGAATTGAAAGCACAAACCTACCCAGTTCATGCTCGATAAATGTCCCCGTCACCACTCCGGTTCGGTCGCAGGCTGCCACTTTGGAGGAGAGTGTAGACAGTCTTCCCGAAACCTCTATGGCTGCCCATATCGTTCTCTGGCAGTCTGGCAGAGTATTAGCTTCTGCTGTCACAACCACGTGCGGGCAAAGTGTGCATGATCTATTTTGAAGGCGGTCGAGAGGATAAATAGAGGTGGGCGACGGCAGCCTTGAACTCTGATGGATATCCTGCGAACATGCCGACGTAGGGCTTTCAATAGACTGGTCATCCGCTTGAACCGCGTTCAACGTCTCGAGTTTCAGTTCTGGCGAGCAAGAAGAAGCAGACGGCACGCGTGCACACTGCATCCTCAGCCCGAGATGGCTCCGGATCGATGGGCGAGGCTGGCGTGTCTTTCGCACGTTCAAGGTCTGGGAACCAAGCATCCCTCCTTTGCAAACCATCCCATCTTCCCAGTGGTATTTACCAGAAAGAAGATCACCCTTAGGTGGATTGGCAACAGCATGGGGGGTGTTCTCCAAGGTAAATCCGCCGTGGTGCCTCTCGCGCTTCCGCTTCATTATCGTCAGGCATCCGTCGTCGCCATCGCAATCTTGCATGCTTGCGTTTGATCTGAGACTGAGACTTCTAGGGCTGTAGAACGAGTCTTCGCTGCTAAATCGCTTCACAATTCGCAGAGGGCTAGGCTTCCCGGACCGCTCTCGTTTCTTGTGTTGCTCCAAGTATGAATCCGGCGTGCTCGACGCCATGGCTGCTGGTACGCCGATTTGCCACTTGCAGTATGATTGATGTATTTCAGGTGTCGCAACTCAGCTTCAAGGCAATAAATTTGCAGTCTTTCGAAACTCTTCCAGATGCAGGCCACCAATTAGTAGATAATGATGGAAAATATAGCAGGGCTAATTAGCATAATAGTGAGATGGCAGGAAAAGAAATATATCTGCTTCGCCCATTCTGCGTACTTTCAATTTCAGTGGTATGCATATCATACATTATTTTGACAGAGATGAGGAAGTGGCAGATGAGAACAAGATGACAGTCACACAAGATCAAAAGGGAAAGAGCCAGGTTGAAAGTCAAGGAATGATATATGGGTATCAACATGCTTCTAATGGAAAACAAGCGTGCAGAGAGTTTAGGCATGTTCCTGCCAAGAGCAACAGCGACGGGGGGGTTCATTGAACACCTCAGTACCGTAACTTCCTGATCTCGGCCAGATGAATGGACAAGACTATTGATCTCATGGGAGAAACATCAATCTGGACTTCCAAGAACACGCATGATGTTTTCTTTGACAGTCTCAATCTCCGGTTCGTCCATAGGAACGAAATTAATCTATGAGACGGTGCAGGTTAGCTCCAGTATCTCTACAACGTACCGTGACAAAAACCAACTTACCAGATCCTCAGGTACAGTATTGGATCCTCCATAGAGGGCAGCCTCCGACAAGCACGTTGCAATCCCCTTCCTGACGCGGTCCTCCCACACACCATCCCAGTTCCACTCCCCTGGGGCTCTAGTCCCAGAGGAGTCGTTCCCTGAGTCAGCGGCAGGATCTAGTGGCGGCTTCGTACCATCATCCTGCAGAACGGGATCACCGGTGCTACTCTGCGCTGACCTGCTCGATTTGCGGCGGTGCGTTCTCCACGCGTGCCAGGCGCCAGGGTTCCCCGCAGCCTCTATCGGCACCGAGTCCAGGACGTCCCCGTCGTCGAAGGTGCTCCGTATGTACTTTAAGATGTCGTAGACGGACGGGTAGCGCTCAGCGCTTTGGCTCGTGCCCAGCTCGGGAACCCTCGGCGGGCTCGCATGTACCGAGCGGCCTCCTGGGTATTCCCCTGTGGCTTCCGGCGTTGCCTTCTCGCCTCTACTGAACCACACCGGGAACCCATGCCGAAGGCTGAAGCCTCCCAGAGGCAGTCGCTCGTCATCAGTTGCGCTAACGGCGCCGGTGCTCTGAAGATCATGCGTATACATGTTCGTCGTCAAGGGTGTGATGAGCGGGTGGAAGATGTCGGTGGCGAATGAGACCACCGGAGGCATCTCGGGGTAGGACAAGGGGAAGGAGATGTGAAATCGCAGCACAGCTGGTGCATAGGGTCCTTTGTGCTGGCATCAGCTCACATGTCACGTATCATCCGCACTTGATCATATCCCCAAAGCTTACCATCTCGCACGAAGAGGATTGCTGACCAGATTGTCGGGTCGGTAGGTGTTAAGCTTACGAAGACTCCCTCTGGACACGCCTGCTTCAGTCCTGCGCTAGCTTGGTGTGTCAGTTGGAGGCTTCCCTTGCCATCAGAGGTCAGGCCCTGTAGATGCCGAGGCAAACTAACAATTCAGATTGAAGCCTCTGTTTTCGAAACGAGGTCAGGATTTGTGGATTAACTGGCGCCATTCTGTTGCTAATTATAAAGGTCACATGTCTTGATAATTGTAGGGTAAGGGATGTCTTGGCATGTTGGTGGTTTGTGAAGCTGGATTATGCATTGTCACCTGTATAAGACGGTTGGGGAAAGCGGTGAGCCGGGCGGTCTGGCATTTTGTCGGACGAAACACGACCCCGCGGCAATCCGCGGGGCTTTTATTAGATGGTGGGGTTATCAGATCATGCCGATGATATGTGACTCATTTATCCAAAAAGCAAGAGATGTAGAAGGGAAATATGAGTGTCCAAGGTTGGAGTGCACTATCCAAGAACAATGAAAAGTAGTCTTAGATTTTAGAACATGCTGTATGCAAACGCAAAACTTTTCGTTTTCATGATATCATTATATATCCCGTCATCCGAGGGCTACTCACCCTAGGGACGACCAGGGACATGTGTAAATCAATTTAAGCACTGGACGAGCCATCTTATTTCCCAAGGCGTTTCTCGATCTTGGACCTCTCTTGGTCTTTGATCTGTGCCAAGTCATCCCTAGTAGCATTGTATGCAGCAGTGACTTGGTTGAAAGGGTTGTCCGGGCTCTTCTCGAACTCCTTCCTGATGCGTGTCTTGCGCTGATCCAGTCGCAACCCAACTCCGCTGCCATCCGCCTTCATCTCTTGTAGCCTTCGTTCCTCGTACTTGGCATAGGCAGCAGCGAATCGACGTTCTGGATGTTTGTCGACCTTGGAATCGTCCGAGGCGTTGGTAAGAGACAGCGCATCGAGGGCATTGTCGATACCAGAGGCGTTCAGACTGGTGGCCTTGTTATCATCGTCGAGCTGGGAGAGGTCAAGGCCACGGGTCTTCTTCACGGCAGTCTTGCCCTTCTTGGGCTCATTCCTTCCGCCGGCGGCTTCCTCGTCCTCCTTCGCGAGGGCATCCTTCTCGGCCTTCTTCCTGGCCTGCTCGGCCTTTCGAGCTGCTTCGGCTTCCCTGTTGCGTGACAGCGACTGGTCAGTGTGATGCATTTCCCACGGGAAAACAGGGCCAACTTGGGTGTGGGTTAAGGGGGAGGGGATCGGGCGCATCGCAGCCTCACTTTTTGGAAGTGTCCTTGGCTCCCTTCTGCCAGCTAGCGGACTCGGCGGCTTCACGCTTCGCGTCCTCTTGAGCAGCTTTCTGGGCCGCGGCCTCGGCCTTTTTGGCGTTGCCCGCTACCTTCTTGCTGTTCTCCCCCTTTTTACCAGCCATGGTTGTGTTTTTTGAGATGTGACCGCGACGACTAGGTGCCACTCGGATAGTGCGGCCAAGGGAGGAGTTGTTCTGGATGAAGGTTCAGCCTGATACAAGGTCAGAGACAAGGTGGTGGTGGAGGGAGGGGTGCATGCATGCGGAAGCGTTGTGGGAGCGATGCAGGGGTACCTGGCCGGTCAGACGTGAGAGAAAATGGCACGCCACACACGCAATGCTACTTGGAGGCTGGGCTGAAGATAGGTTTAAGGGACTTTGGAAATATGGAAATGCTGACTTGAGATATTACACGCGTACCTGAGGTAGCACTTTCGGGGCGAGCTAGGTACCTAGGTACCTACCTTCTACGGTGAAGCTAGGTAGGTAGGTACCTACTTTACCGAGAAATACCTGCCTCGCAGCTCGAGTCCCCAGGCTGGTAGGTTTACCTTACCTAAAGGTACAAATCTCTTTTAGAATAAAGCTAAAAAGATTAAGAAATTTTCTATAAATAATGCAATTTATATATGTATTAATTCTTAATTTAATTCTATTAAATATACTGAATTGGATCAAGGATAATAAGAATTGAAATTGAATTGCCAAGAATGAGTACCGTTTGGTTGACATTTGAATTGATGGTTTGACTCTGAGCGTCTATGGTGGACCCATATCTGGACAACTCTGATCGCCTGGCCGTTCTTGCTTCTTTCTTTCTTTCCGGGAGTCGGTTTGTATCAGTGGAACTTGTAAATGAAGGCTGAATTAGAGGTTGTTGTTACCTTGCCAGAAATTGAACAACACCATCACGTCCCAAGACACGAGATTGCCGATGTCGACCCACTCATATTTTCCATGAAAGAAGCCGCCGGCCCTATAGCGATCGCTTGTCACAGCAGCCGATAGTCGGGTCACTTGAACAGTGATCGCTTGTGTCGACGAGAGACAGATAGGCCAGGTCCGTAGCGATTGATCGTCTTAATGAGAGACGGCTAGGTCAGCAATACAACAATTGTTCATCTCGGCGAGGGACAGCTAGCTATGTTATGCCCGTAGCAATCACTCGTCTTGAAAAGGGACAGCCGGGTCAACTACACAGCGATCGCTTGTCGCAGCAGCAGACAGCTAAGCCAGGTCTGCAACTGTTGCTTGTCACAGCAGCAGATACTTTGGATTAGGGCGCTGGCCGGTATCGGCCACCAGCCCGGCTCAGCCAGATGTGGTGGTTGACTAGTCATTCGCGGTGGTTCGATTTTGCAGCAAAATCCCAATTTTAAGTAGGGCATTGGATCAGGGTAGTTCGCTATAACCCCTGCGGAAATCGTAAAACACGCCGCTCCCTCCCCGATTAGTCACCGGCAGAGAAAACATCCCCACGACATCGCAACATCCTCCCTCCAATCTCTCCCTCTTCAATCACTCAATTCGCCCAGTGCACATGCAGAATAGCTAGAGACACCATGTCGACATTTGGCAAATACTTTCGCGTGACGACGTGAGTCCTCTCCCACCGCTAATTTGGACAACCTGCTGACCTCCATCCTCATAGCGCTGGCGAGTCCCACGGCAAGTTCATCTCCTGCATCATCGACAATTGCCCGCCAGGCCTGGCCCTCGTCGAGTCCGATATCCAGCCGCAGCTCACTCGTCGGCGTCCGGGCCAGTCGGCTATCACCACTCCGCGCAATGAGAAGGACCGCGTGACTATAGGATCTGGGACCGAGTTTGGGCGCACGTAAGATGACCCTTCAGGAACTCATGATGCTTCATGCTAACAGAACGAAGCCTAGGGACTCCGATTAGGTTTGTCGCGCTTGCCGAAGTGAAGATGATATATTAACCGTTTCCAGCTTGATAGTGATGAACGAAGACCAACGCCCGCATGACTATGGCGCCAAGACCATCGATGTCTACCCGCGCCCTTCTCACTCTGACTGGACTTACCTCGAGAAGTATGGCACCAAGGCCTCATCCGGAGGCGGCCGGAGCAGCGCCCGCGAGACTATCGCCCGCGTTGCTGCTGGTGCTGTTGCCGAGAAGTGGCTGAAAGAATCCTATGGCATTGAGATCGTTGCCTTTGTTTCCTCAGTTGGCAACATCAAGCTCTTTGGAGATAGGCCGACAACCGATGGCGACGAGATCGACGCCCTTAGCAACCACCCCAAGTTCCTCGAGCTTGTCGACTCTCTGACCCGCGAGAAGGTGGATGAGTTCCTTCCCGTGCGCTGCCCTGATGCTGCTATCGCGAAGCGTATGGAGGAAAAGGTTGCTGAGCTCCGCGATCAGCATGATTCCGTTGGTGGAACTGTAACCTGTATTATTCGCGGGTGCCCCTCCGGCCTAGGCGAGCCATGCTTTGACAAGCTTGAGGCTACTCTCGCCCATGCTATGATGTCTATTCCTGCTACGAAGGGCTTTGAGATTGGCTCTGGCTTCCAAGGCGCCGAGATGCGCGGCTCCCGCCATAATGACCCCTTCGTATCTGCCCCCACTCTTGATGATGCGGCGCTGAGTGCTAGCGCTGGCATTCCTCCCTCCCGTCTAGCGACTAAGACAAACCACTCTGGCGGTATCCAAGGAGGTATCTCCAATGGCATGCCCATCTTCTTCCGCGTTGCGTTCAAGCCTCCTGCTACAATCTCCCAGGACCAGACTACTGCTCGCTACGATGCTTCGGGCGAGGGCATCCTAACCACCAAGGGCCGTCATGACCCCAACGTTGTTCCTCGTGCCGTCCCTATTGTTGAGGCTATGGCCGCTCTGACTATCGCTGATGCTCTTATGGCTCAGCATGCGAGGCACCTCGGGCTGAAGATTGCCGCAGCTGCACGGTAGTACATTTCTGAACACAAGAGCTCAAATCATAAAGAAAAATCATAAAGAATACACATGGAACTAAGGGGGGAACACCGGTAGACCAGAAACGGTCAGGCGAGGATCTTGAGCGTTAGAAAAAAGATACCTACTATACTCTTCAGCCCTGTTCATGTTCTGCCCTTCCCTCCCTTCCCTAATGGAACCGGAAATGCGAAGCTCGGGGCCGGAGGGACGGGCCTACTATACGGCGATGGTGATTCCCATGGTACTGCTCTGTTCTTCCTCTCTGCCTCCAACAAAATTCTGCATACGACCAAGAGAAGCCTTTCGCCATTGCGCTGGTGGCAGAATGCCCGGAGATGCTTGAGGCTTTGAAGCATCCCCGATCGGCGAGCACGCCCAGATCAGTATATTCCCTACACGGCCGAGGAAAAAATGAAAGAGTGGGCTCGAGAAGTGTCGGCGCTTATGCAAGGGGATGCGAAGGTTTTTTTTCATTAGCAACGATGAGAGGATTTAGCCGTGCAACGAAGACAAATAGATAGTGGTAGATACCTAAGTGAACGATCAAGCATCGACCCGCGTCATGAGGGAGTACGGATGCTCGGCCGCATCACCTTAAAGGGGTCATATTCAGCAATAAAAAACGAGTCACCACTATGCTTGGGTGAAGTACTCCATTCCAGTATAACAGCATTTCTCTAATCTTAATCTCCTCTCGTTAACGTCCGTTTCGCGTCATAAAGCGAGCAATCCTGCCATGGCTTCGAAATTCCAAACATTGCCGCTCTCAATTAGCGTCCACACCAGCCCAAACCCTGGGTCAGTACTTGGGAGATATGGAAATGATGACTCGAGATATTACACGCGTACCTCAGGTACCGACTTTCGGCGCGAGTTGTTGAAGGTACTTGGATCACTACCCAAGTTCCCTACCTCGTGCAGCTAAGGCGTATGCCCAGTACCGGCTGGAAGGCGCGGCAGGACGGGGGGGCCAAGCCAATGGCTGTGCTCATGTGGATAATCTTCACCTGGAAACTTGGCATCGAGTGGCTGGGGGTCTTGCTATCTTGGAACCAACACGCTGGGCTGACAAAGCTCCAGCACACCTCCTCACCTTGTTGCAGAGCTTCCCCTGGAGGCTGCCTGCGCTAAAACCTTCCCCCAGGTTCCCCACCAGCATGAAGCTAGGGAATCTCATCTGTCCACGGCCGCTAATCATGCGCTACGATGTATAGTTACGGATACTAACGCGGCCAAAGGACTCGGGCAGGGTAGGCCGCTGGAGACAACAAACATATATACCTAACTTATCAAAGGCCTAATGTACTGCACGTCGTAATCGGCTCTCGGCCTGGTGGGCGTCAGGCTAGCGCTGGCTCCTCTCGGTCTGCAATTCAACCTTGGCCAGCATCGCGACAGGGCTGGGCTGTCCCCAATCAAGCACGATGTTCCCAATGCCGACTCACCGAGTAATATTATACCTAACCTCATGTCACATCAAAACACCAACCCCAGACTCTGCAGCCAGGCTGCTATGGTCATACGCCCTCTCGAAACGGGCGCCTGAGACCTAAGCGAGCAATACCGGCACGCGCTAGACAAATCATCATGGTGAACATCCATGAAACTACCACCTGGTATCGCTGAATACAAGGCCCCATGTCTATCTTTGCAATCGGCAAGTGTCGTCGTTTGTGTGTTTTTATCGCCGTCTACTCTCTAAGAGTCCATTGATGGGAGAAGACTCTCCGTGGATCCAGTCTGACACAGCTGACATGTGTTGGTCAGCCACCGAAGATTGCCATGCATTGGCAGATGGCCAATCACGCAGCACTCCAGCTGGGCTTGTGCTACCTCAAGCCATGTACCTCTGACCCAGCAGGGCAAGGATAGGAGAATGCGTGAACACCGCCAGACCTGCTCCCGGTCAAGCCTCTTTTCCAAACGGCGAACTGCCTGCACTAGTTCCAGTTGGCTGGGCATCCTGGGGTTACACAGAACTGTGCCTCGCCACGCCTCTGCATCCTGAGGTGGTCAGATGCCTAGCCAGAAATGTAGTATGTGAAGCTAAACAAGGGTCGCCGTCTGCCTAGAGCAAGGAGAACGATCATCATTCCTTTCCTTGGCCAGCTCAATTAATCGGTCTGAATGCTGAGGCCACGGGAACGCGGAGATTTCCTTGTGTGTTTTTTCGTGCATCTCCATATGCAACGAGCGTGCTTCCATCAGCTCATTCATGGATCATCAAATCCCCTGCCCTCCCGTCCATGCCGGACCTTGCTCGGCGCCCAGCAAACCGGGCTCCGCACACTATGCTGGCGGGCCGCTCCTCTATGTATGTACACAGTAAGGTGGCCGTTTCGGTTCCCTTGTTTAGTCAACGTAGCTCGCACTTTGGTCGGAGGCATCCAGGCTGTCCTTTAGAGCTAGTAGCTCGGCGGCGTACCAAATTCAAACAGGAAACCAAGTCGTCACGAAGCAGAGGCTGAGGCCCCCAAGAAGAAAGGAACCCAAATTCTTGGGGCGTACTCATCCTAGAGCTGACTTGACTGATATGGCGGTTTGCAGGTCGGTCTAGCGAAAGACGGTAGACACGATACAAAGTTGTTATCACACGCCAGCCATGATCCCCTCTGGCATGAACAAGCATGCCGATCTCATCACAGACCTGGTTGCCTGGGTGGAAATATCGAGCAACCTCGCATGCGGGGAACCTGCCAAGTTTCCTCACACCTGCTATTAGTAGCAGCTCTGACTGCTCGGTTGCACCGGACCTCGCCTTGCTGAAGGAGAAAAAAAAAGGGTGTTCGCAGCAGTCCCGAACCCCCGGGACCCTCGCTACCTGACCCCAATCTTCACCCCTCTACCCCCTAGTTCATGTGGCGTAGCTGGGCAATAAATCCAATGCTAATATTGATCGAGCAAAAGCCTCCTGCAGGTTACCCGACAAGGAAACAAACCTCGATTTGATTCGAGTGGCACCACGTTATCCTTTCAGCTTCAGGCAGCAGAAACGAACCACCTTAGTCCGTCTCCCCAGCGGAGCTAGCCATGGGCATGACCAATGGCCAAACGCTCAGCCGGGGTGTTTCTGCTACCACAAACAGACCTGTAAACAGTCTCCCCTGAGCTCCCCCTCGGACAGAGATCGGCAGAACGAGACGTCTTGTACTACAAGCCTAGGCCTCGAACGGTTTGCTTTGCGCGTTTGCTGTTGCCCCGTTATGGCGCCATTCTTCGTAATCCAATGCCACTTCAGCGTCGACCAACAAAGATGTCCTGCATCTCAAGATTGCTGAGGCAAACGCATGAAGTCGGGGTTGCCGCGTAGGCGCACCTATAACTCCAACCGTCGTAAAAGTGCGTGAAGGGTTGATCGATCTTACATACTTGGAGTAGAACCATGGGCCAAAACACTTCCCAGTACCGTGATTTTCCGTCGCCAATGCCCCAGGATCTCCAACAACATACGTAAATAACTTAATGCGGGGAAATTTCACAGACCCTGTCCTTTTTAGATACGAGGGCGTGATTCATGGATTGTTTAGAACCTTGTCGTCACGTAACATGGTTCATAGGGTTCCATGATACCCCCCAGCATTTCTCAGCTTGCCTGTTCCCAAGTAAGCCGTGCGAAACACGAACGAAGATAAGCCCCAAAGCATGGAAAGAAACCACTAGGTCAAAGATAGAGCAATGCCCCGGATGTGTAGGGTCCAAAATCTTATGTTCAAGACTAAACCACACTTGGCTTCCCGTGCAAGATGCAGAAAGGGAATGGATGTGGGATGTGAAAGAATAATCCTGTTTCCAGCTCCGCGCTATGATAGTTTGTCGAAGAAAACCCCCGATTCTCTCTGGAAGCTAAAAGCCTCGAAATATTGCACCAGAACCGGTCGGTTATAGGTGATAATAAAGGTATTATGAAATAACCACCTTCACCGATTGTTATTCCGAGTGTCGTAGCAGATGGGGATAAAAAAAGTATCTAGTAAAGTTTAGGGACTCGAAGTCGGCTGACTTTGCTAATGGAGTCCTTCACACTTGGTGGTGGAAGTCCCCTGCCCAACTGAGGCCTGCCATGTCTTGTGCTTCTGGCATAGCATTCATCATGTAATATGCACCATATATGTGACCTATACTCAGCACTAGCCTGGCCTGACTACGACGTAGCAGTATGTAGTAGTAGCAAATATTTTCACCGCCACACAATCAGTTTTGGATCCGGCCTGCCGTAGCTTAGGAGCCAGATCGGACATGATGCGATGCTGCTCCAACAGAGAGCGATCAAGGGAGGGAGTAATCCCTGGAGCTGCAGAACCCTACGCCAATTCTGAATAATAAGGAGGGGGGTGCGCTGCGAAGATTCGTGCATGGTCGGGCCGTCAGGGCCTGGCATTGGGCGCATGTCATGCACAAGGGACTCCGTTAAGCAGGTCGATGGGGTGCGGCTCAACCCCCAACAGCCCTGACTGAATCCCTAGCCACATCGAGCTGTATCAGCCGAATACAAACTTTGTGCAGCGTAACACTCCTCAGGACCCGGATGCAGGTCCCAGTTCATTCGCCAACGAAGGCTGCCACATAATACTGGCCAGAGCGAGAATTCCCTTCTCAATTGAGTATGCGAATCAAGATCGCAAAGCGCCTGCCTTTCGAGAGCACACCGCATATCTGGGTTTGTTGACATGTAACAATGCTGAATAGGGGATTGACATGGAGGCGCAACACGCGGCTGAGCTTCAACGCCGTACCCTAGACCAGGTTCTCTTAGTAGTCGATAGTTCACATGGGCCTAGGACTGTCTGGGTTAATGAGCCAAGGAAAAAAGATTGTGATCGCATACGATAGAGATTGTATGTAGTCATTCAGCAATTATGAAGGCGAAAGGAACGCAACAAAGACCCAAAATGACAGGACATGGTGGTGGCATAAAATGACTTGTCACTCTCAAGTCCAGGCGCTTGACCCAGGATGCCCACGAAGATGCTCAGGTAGAGCAACGAGACCCAATCACCGATGTCTCGAACTGATGGTGGTGTGCTTCGAATTTGACTACCGAGCAGGTAGTTGTAAGTGGATTGTGGGAGAGGTGTGAGATATTGAGGGTGTGCTCGTCGTTTGCCCTGGCAACCGCCCCGATTGGATGAAGCATCCTGGGATGTAATAGATGGGTGTTGCGTGGTCCCGAGACGTCCATTCTCTCGATGTTCGGCTAACGTCGTCGGGTTTCGTATGATGATCGATTCATGTTGATACATTAGGTGTGTAGGAAGAGGAAGGCTCCCTGACTCGGAGCGATCTTCTTGAGGCACTCGGCATTACGTCCAGCACTTGGGTCTGGTTAGATGGATGCGGCTCTGCCTTTTGGGCCAAAGAGTCTCCGTGTAGGATGTTGGAGGTCGGTATCCTCCCAAAGACAAGGTCTGTCAATGTTCCATTGTCCGTTTCCAAGCCCGAAGCTTTGCCGGGTGTGAAGGCGTTCTGTTGATCCAATTCGTCCGTGGCTACAGACTATCGCTCCGGAGGTTGCGAACAAACCTGGCTAGTGGTGTTGCTGTTGCCAGTTGAAGGATAAGGTAGTAATGCTCTCACGTTGCATCGTCCAGCCTATGCAGTGCCTACAACGCAAAAAGTAGGCTATGCGCTAAGGAAACAAGTTTGTCGGTGCCGGTAAGCAGTATGCGGGTGAGTGTGCCTCATTCAACCCCTCCCTCCACCACAACGGTGTGCACATGGCGGAACTAAAAAGTTTATATTGCATCCCTCCTCGGATTACAATCGACACGGTGCCGGTGATTGGAAATGCAAATGAATATCATAATCATACCCTAAGGTAGGTGTGCAATGCCGCTAGGGACAAACAGTTCCAAACCTTAGGGTAGGTTAGGGCGCATGGTAACGTACACATATTCTGACGAGGCTGGTGATGGTGAGCCCCAAAGCAGCAGATCTACCACTCTCAAACAAGCTCTGACTTGTTTCCGTCATCTGGGGTCCTCTGCAGACGAGTTTGGGTGATTGTTCTCGTGACCATGAGAATTGTGAGGCACAGTGCCACGGGGATGGCAATATTGCCAATACCAGGGGAGGGGGAGGGGGCCGCCGCCGTTTACCGCCCGCTTTAATGAACAAAGGGATGTATAATAAGCCAGCCGTGGAGAACGAAGCTGAATGGAAACACCGCCTGGGTTTGAGAACGGCGATAGGGTCCGGCAAAGACATACGTGTGCGGCAGCCAACGCGCGTCGAATGAGAGGGTATCAGGACTGGGTAGACAAACGTGTACGGTTTGAGGTGGTCCATGACGCTTCACTTTCGCCCAGCCCTGTCTGTGCCCGCCTTCTGCAAGTATCACACGTGTCGGGGAAGATCCAGGGCTGCTTTGGGGGCGGCACACCTCTGAAACGGCCGATGCCAGGTTAAGGGCATGGCTTGACAGGCGCATCAGATCACATCCGTTCTGTTGGGACGAGGCCCCATATTCATTTTCCGGCCGAGTAATTCGGAAGGTACTGTCCATGTACCTTCTAAAACACTGGACGGGCTTCCACGCGCGCCCACACTGGCAGTCTCCACCAGCCACGCATTGTGCCCCTCCTGCCCCTTTTCTCCCGTCAACTGGTCGGTCTTGTCTAGACTGGCGCATTAAATTGACCATCCGGGACAGCGCCTTTGTGTCCCCTACCCCGAAACTGACCACTCGGCTTCTCCCCCGCCCAGGTGGTGAAGGGGGACTGTGCCAGCTAGGTGGGAGCGAGGGGAGCATCCCCGGTTGGCTGAAAGTCCGCCGCCGCTCTAGAAAACTTTTTTCTTGCTCTTTACACCGTTGGGCTCTTCATTGGTGCCAGCACCTGGGCCAAATGGAGAGATCCGCGGCTGGGGCCAGGCCAGTAGCGAGGCGAGAACGAGATGAGACCAGACTGGATGAGACACGAACAGAACAACGGTGATCGCTGTAGTTCTCCAGATCTGGGACTTAGGTATGTCGCAGTATTGATGACTTTGATCAGCAGCGCGTATCCAGCCCACCATCGCGGCTCTTCAGCCTCCATGGCCTACCCTTTTCTGTCTTTATTTATTTTTATTTTCAAACACTCTCCTTCTTTACCGATTCTAGGGACTTTAGTGGAAGGGCGAGGGGTAGGGGCGTGGCCACAGGGGTGAGCGAGCTGACAGACTGTGGAGGCTAATGACGACATGACAAGGAACAGCCTCGTGGCTCAACCCAACATCCTGGTCGGCAAATAGCGCTACCATTGGTCCGCGGAGGGCTGACCATTAAGCCATCGCGAGAAAGCGGTGCGGCCCTCCTGGATTTCCAGGTCACGAGGCCACGAGCGCAAGCCAACGTGCCAGTGAAGCCCAAGGCGGTGAGTCTGGGCCTGTCAGTCAGATGCCGCCTCACTTTTCCGATTGGATCGGGACTGCTCGAGAGAAAAAGGAAGAAGAAAAGAAAAATCTCTCGGCCGAGCGGGGATGCGTGGCGGAGCGTTTCAATTGATTGGGCTTCATTCAGTTGATACTGAAACCAAAGCAGGTGAGGGAGGGAGTTCCGGCCCGGATGTGGCGGGATCGAGCCAGCAGCCTGACATGAATCAATTTGGCATCCACATGGCCAGCTCGTTGACATGCATGGCATGCTCAGTTATTAGCGACGGGTCAAAGCCCGGAAACATCAAACAAACGGAGCCAGTGCATATATATATATAGAATAGACATGAGTAAATTCCGAGAGTCTCTCTGCTAGTCAGGGAATGCCTTCCTGCGCAAAATGACTTGCATTGCAATGAGCCGATTAAGTTCTACATGACAACGCACGGAGCCGTGATGTAATTGTTTGACAGTGACCTGGCCATTGTGTCCGGGAAAACAGACTCACGTGTCTGTCACGATTTTCCAAATTAATTAATACAAAAGACAAATAAGCCACTATGTAACCGGGGAAATGAGCGGATGTTCCAGACCGGCCTGGCTCACCCGCACGGCTGAAAAAGAAATAAGGCGCCAGCCAGCCAGCCAGCCACCTCTTGAATGAATGAAATAATATTAATAGTCTCCCTATTCCACATCGATGACAGCGCTCGCCCCAGTTTACTCTACTTGGTCTACATGGGGAACTGATCCCTGGCACCTTGCCCAAGGTCCTGGAATTTCGAGCTCCATAGTAAAAGGGATCGTATGGATCTAATTACTGGGTCGCGAGCCATGCCAGAGCTAGGTTGGCGCTTAGGGGAATCTTCCGTAGACTCAGGCACCGTGCTAGCATCTACGTAAGGGTGGAAGATTCTCCTTCATTAGTTCACCTCATGCTTCTACCCCCCACTCGGCGGCCTGGATGAACAGCTAATTAGCCGGAGTCGCCTTAAGCGCCAATTTAACGTCTTCCGCCGCATCACCGCCATTCTAGAGACCTTCTCGCGGAGGGCGGAGAGGCGGAATCAAGATGGGTGTGATCTGCATCTTCAGCGCGGCTTGGCATCCTGAAGCGAGGTGATACAGGCGAAGAAGACAGCTGAGAAAGAGGGGTGGCAGCGTGCCGTTGTCGGTTCAATACGATTAATCGTGCAGGAAATCATGATTCTCATGGCCAAAGCTGGCATATCGGCACACAAGCAGGCAGGCCATCCCCATCCTTGGCACTGCGCATGTCTCCGAAATACGGCGGTTCTAGCATGTTTCTAGAAGCATTGGCCGGAATGATGTATTCGTTGCCTGTCTGACCATCTCCTGCGGTCGGCCTGGTCGATCAACGTCAGCTCGCCCGGTGTTGCACAGCAGCCTTGGTCTACACCCTCCCGGCCCCCGTCAAGGTCATCGGCCTGCCGTTATTTCACAACCTTGACTTGTCCAATCGATATCCTCTCGGGCGTTGTTCCATACTGCCTGTGCACGTCGGGCTCTCGGGCAACAGCTCCCTGTCCAACCCGGGAATGCACAACGCTGCTTCCGCGGCAGACGCCTCGCATTTCGTGAGGTTCTTAGGCCCCCTTGCTTCCTGGTCATGTCGTGGTCCCGAGCGCCAAGTCCCGCTGCATGCTCATCTGACATATCGTGTAGCTTCAGCTTGGCTCACCTCTGTTCCAGCAAGCAAGGGAAGCTGAGCACCCCTAGCGTACCATTGGCTGTCCTATCGGGTGCCAGGAACGTGCAACAGACAGGACGTCACCACCACTTGCTTGATTGATGTGGTGAGAATGATGTAAAACGGTCTGCGCGCGGTGACTGGTGGGGGACAAGACCAGGGAAGGGAAAATCGCCCATGATGCTGCATTGCCCACAACCTCATCACTGCCTGCCTACCACACATCCCTTGTACGCGGGCAATCACACACAGGCAATCACTCTCCTCTCATACACACACACTCGCTGCGCGCAAACACACACGTGGGTGTATGTATGTACGTACATGTAAGTACGGAGCCATGCAAGCACACGCAGCCACGCATGCGCACACCACACGCATGCTTTGCTACCTATATAATTACACACCGAACGAAGCCGGGTGATTCAATTGGTGTCCGGTCCCGTCTAGTGCGCGAACCAGGTCATCAGCCTCCATTCACAACCTAAGTGAAATGCACTCTTCTCCGGGGTCGTGATTCAATTCCCCTCCCGAAGAGTCAGACTTGCGGTCGGGCCGGCACGAAGCTCTCATGACCAGTTTCACAGCCCCATAGCTACCTAGCTGTCGCTGTGAAAAATAAATAAATCGAGGATGACTTACACCGCCTCTACACACAAGTCTCTCTCGACCGACATTGATTGGCTGGGATAGAGCCGTATGCGTTGTTCTCCCGCATCGAAGCGCCTGTGACACGCTTTGCTGCCAGCGCCAGCCGGACGTTTTCCCATCATCCAGCGACGTCCAACGTGGGCGGGATGAGGAGAAGGGGAGCAGAAGGAGGAGGAGGCAGACAGGCATGCGGTCATGATCTAAGCAAGTAATCTAGCGTCTATCTTAGGCAAACCCCCCCCCCCCTTCCCTTCCTGACGGCGTCCGTGGCCAGATCCGTGGTTGATGCTACCACGGTATTCGTCCAGGGTCGCATCGGATCCAAGACACGAAGCAGGAAAATATCGGTTTCTCACAAGCGATCCGGATCCTTGCAGCAATCCCGCCCATTGTGTTCTTCTCGTAACGGCAGGCTCGCATGCACTTGCGGGCATCTCCAAGGTGATCCTTTTCTTACATGTCGCATCCGCGTCCGGATAGATGCATGCATGCTGTGACGGTTGATGCGATGGATACCTACTTTCCTCTTCCCGCCGGACGCAACACCACATGGCATGGCATGTGGAATGCATTGATTGATCAATCGGGTAGCAGGCTGGTTAGTTTAGGCAGTAGGCGATTCGTTTCCAGCATCCGAAATCACAATCGAATCTTTTCGGTGACTAGCGGAATCGCTAGTGTCAATGCCACATCATACCCCGGTGTGCCCTGCCCTACTAACAGTACGGCTGCGTGTGTGCGACGGGACAATATGCAAGAATTGCTCGGCGACGGGTTTCAAAAGCGCTTAGAATAGAAGAAGAGTCATAGAGGGTCGACAACGACGCTTGTTATGCTGTTTCCGCCCCTATATCGCGCGGTGATCACGACTCGGCGCTTACCAGTCGGCCTCTGGTTGCTGACCACGTCAAAAGGGCATTTTGGAGCCAGTGCCCAGCTGGCATATCCGTGGCTTAGAGACGGATTTTTTTCTTCCTGGCCCGTGAGCTGACGATGTGATGAGACGACGACGGGCCAGCCCCCTTCCCCACCAAGACTGGTATTGACATCAGTTGATACACAGACCCAACACTGCACGACGGTTGCCGCATAGACTGTTCACCCATGAGAGAAAGTCGGGCATTGAAATGGCAATTAGCACCCTGGCACAGTTTACGAGGTTGGAAATTGTGGTATAATTAATTTTTTCTTCTTTGTAGAGTAGGACAGCGCTAACGACTGAGCTTGTAGGCAATTAGCCAGCATCTGTCATCTCAGCCCAGCTTCGGTCATGATGAACAATATACGCCGAACTCCCATATAGTTGGGAACTGGAAAAAGCAATAGAGCGTGACTATACCGAATGAGCGTAGAACAATAGAACAGCCAGCCCACCCACCGCCACGGCAATTGGCAAGGTATCTGCCCAGCTGTAGGTTTAGGCACCTTATTTCCTTGGTGCGAGTATTCGGTAAGCCACCCCCTTCTGCTGCTCTCACCTCAATATGCAGGAGAATGCAGAGCCAGAGCCTGCGCAAGGCGAGCCAGACAGGGAAGCGGGAGAGCTAGACAGCAACAGCAAGGCAGCGTGCAGAACCAAGGCCAAGCAATGCAAACCCCCAGAGGCGTTTCACCCGTCGCCCGTCACTCGTCACTCTTCGTGCAGACGCTGGCTCTGGCTGGCTCAATCTCCCCGGTTGCACGCTATCATAATTGACTGCTGGATCTTATACCCCCCTGCTCGCTGCGCTTCTCGCTCACCCGCCCTGGGCTGGCCAGGCTTCACCTTACCTCACTGTTACACGTTGTTGTGCTTGACTTCCGCCCCGCCCTCCCCCTCTTCTGGGTCCTCTTTCGAAAGAGGATGGCTTCGACGGAATTGTCTTGGGTTGGGCTGGGTCCATCCTGTCCCTCGGATTGTCACACCCGGCCAGCGCTCGGCAGGCCAGCCCCTGTCGCACGCCAACAGGTACCTCGAATGTATCCTCTGCTGCTCCATCTTCCATGTTGCCGCCGGAAGCCTCGCCCTAGCCTGAGGCCTACTGAACAGCGCACTAAAATTGAGCTACGCCATCAAATTCAGCAGGACAACTTGACACCCACTAGTTTCCCCCCATCTCCTTCAGAAATGAGTTCTCCGTAAGGCAGCCTTGGCAGTACCCAAGACCTGGGAAGGGAACCTTGCGTTATGCAGCAAGGGTGCCTCGTTTCCTTCTGACTGGTAAAAAGGAACAAAAGCAAAGAACCCAAAAAAAAGTCTTTTGCTTCACCCCCAAGCACTCACCCCCTTCTCCCACTCCCCTCAAATCTTTCGACCACGCACGCCCTCCCCCCCCTGGATGATGCCCATGCTTTGACCCTGGACCAAGCGTCCATGGATCTCTACCTCCAGTCAGGTGGCTCTCGAGATCAACCTCCTAGCCATTACTCATGTCACCGCCTCCCTGAGATCTTTGGAGCCCTAGCACGGTGAATCCGTAGCCTTTCTACTAACATGGCGAGTACGAGCACTTGGCCTCACACCGGTTGTGATCCCCGGCATATGGCCCGCCGCCCATGCTCCATATGACGGCTTTATTGCTTATTACCCTAATGGGCCTTGTTTGATAATTTGGATGTGAACTCTATGGGCCGGGCGTGCAAGGGTACTAGTTGCTTGCTCTTGATTCTTTCATATAGTATATGACCTGGCCGGTGTCCACATCATTCTTGTTGGCACAAACACTCCCTCTTCTTTTCTGCCCAAGAGACAGACCGTCATACCTTGCTCTCGTGTATACATAAACATAGCCTCCGTGACTACTTCTCCTCTAGTCAAGACACCGCAATACTTCCTCTTCATCTTTGCCTTCCTCCTACTACTGTCCCTCCACGGCATCACCATTTAGACACACAAGTGCTACCGCCTCTTATCTGGACTTTTTACTCGGTTTCACCTGTTCTCCTTTACAACCTGGGAACGGACTAGAGCAGCTCTTCCTGCCTCAGCATTCACCACTGTCCTTCCAGACGCCATCACTTCAACCAAAGGACTTCACACCACAGCAAGTCGGGACTTATCTCGTTGCTGAGCCGTTATTGAATGGGGGTTTGCGTACTGGTATAGGGCTTCAACTACAGGACTCGCAGTCTTTGCTTGTCAAAATGAGGAGATACGGTTCAATTGCTCCCTCCGTCGGGAGCGAGGCCAAGGCCACTCCTCCCTTCCCCGCAAAACAGATGTTTGTTCTGGGTAAGTTTTTCTAACCTCGCACGGACGGCTGCCTTGGTCGGCTTTTCTCACAATTCTTGTAGCCTGCTGCCGGATATGCGAGCCAATTGCTTTCATGTCCATCTTCCCCTACATCTACTACATGATTGAGGACTTCCACATCACGGATGACGCAAGCAAGATCTCGGTGTATGCTGGCATGGTCACCTCGGCCTTCACTCTGGCGGAATTCGCGACTGGTGTTCTGTGGGGGAAGCTCAGCGACAAGATTGGTCGCAAGCCGGTTCTGCTCTCTGGTCTCGTTGGAACGGCAATCAGCGTCCTGATTTTTGGTTTTGCTCCCAACCTGCCGGTTGCGCTCCTCGCTCGAGCTCTTGGTGGACTTCTCAATGGGTATGTGCGCGTGGTATGAGACGACGGTGGAATGAGGCTGATTGGAAATCGCATAGAAATATCGGTGTGTTGCAGACGACGGTGGCGGAGTTGGTCACGGTCAAGGAACACCAGCGTAGGCCTCCCATCCCACCCTCCTTGTTGCGAAGGGCGAACCTTGAATTTTGACTGACTTTTCCAAACAGCCCGAGCTTACACAATTATGCCAATGGTCTGGTGTATTGGGTATGTAGCCACCCCGCAAGATTTGAGGCGTTCTTAATCGCTGACTAGCATCGCAATAGTTCCATTATAGGCCCGATGATTGGAGGCGCTCTAGCCCGTCCTTGCATCAGCTATCCGGAAATCTTCGCCCGCGGAACCATCTGGGACCGCTACCCCTACCTCCTGCCTAACCTGTTCAGTGCATTCATGGTGTTAATCGGAGTCGTGGTGGGCATCCTGTTTCTCGAGGAGACGCACGCCATGAAGAAGAACGAAAAAGATCGCGGCAGGCAAGTGGGAGATTACATTAGTGCTAAACTCTCCGCCCTCGGCCCATTCAACTCGGGAGATCGCGCGCCAGAGAAGCAGAGCCTTATCCGCAGCTCATGGAACAGCGTCCAGGATGAAGAATTCGACGAAAGCTTGCCCGTCTACCGCAGTCAAGATAGCTCGCCTCGCCTGTCACCTCAGGAAGACCCAGAACTCGCCGTACCTGCTCCCATCAGTGGGCCTGGTACACCTGGTTTCAAGACGTTCACCAAACCAGTCATCATGAACATCATCTCTTACGGCATTCTTGCTTTGTGAGTAGAGCTTGGATATCTGTCTGTCGGTGGAGGAGGGAAATGACAAACTAACCATCTATAGCCACACAATGACATTCGATCAGCTTCTCCCCGTCTTTCTCAGTACCGCTCCGCCCAAGCACCCGGTCAATGAGCTCCCATTCAAGTTTGTCGACGGATTTGGTCTGGAAACGAAGACAATCGGAGTGATCATGTCTATCCAGGGCATCTACTCCCTTTTCTCGAACTACGTCATTGTCGCGCCAGTTACTCGAAAATTGGGTTCCCTTCGATTGTTCCGAATTCTCGCCCTCTCTTACTTTGCACTGTACTTTGTGACGCCTTATCTTGTTCTCGTCCCGGAGAAGTTCAGAATGCCGGCGATTTATCTTCTGGTTATCTGGAAGTGCACTTTCTCGACCATGGCCTACCCCAGCAACGCCATTCTCCTTGCCAACTCAGCACCATCGAAGCAAGTTCTCGGCACAATCAATGGGATCGCGGCCTCGACAGCAAGCTTGTGCCGAGCGATGGGTCCGACACTTTCCGGCTTGTTGTACGCTCTTGGACTACGAACCGGCTACTCTGGCTTGGCTTGGTGGTTCAGCGCCATTGTCAGTATGGTCGGAGCCTACCTGAGCTTGCAAATCACCGAGGGCGGCGGACACCTGGACGCAAAGGTCGACGTGTTGGAGGCGCTGGAGGACGAGCCACTGCTGGTCGACTACGACGACGACGACTTCCAACCCTCAGACTCGGCCTAAGCGGGTAGGTTGGCCCGGGCCACGGCAGTTTCACCTGATGCGTCACGAATTTTCTCGGTCCCTCTTCTCACAATAAAACAATACCCACTTGACTTAAACGGCGAACATTTTATGGATTGGTTTTGAAGCGGCACGTTTGCCCTTTCCTACATTCATGCAGCATGGACTTCTTCCCATGGAATGGGATTTCTTTTGGATTTTCTCTTTTCACTCTTATATAGACAAGCGCACGTCACCCTCGGACGGAACATTCTCACGGCATGCGGCGGCGCAAAACACATGAGGAATTTGGTATTTTTTGGCATATTTGGAATTTTCTATTTTGGTTCATTTGATTTCACTTAGCTTGTTTCTCTTACTCCCCTTTAATTCGAAGGCGGGGCCTCTCTTTCTTTCTTGTCTTGCGTTTCACAGCATGGGCGTTTCAACCCCCTGAGAGCCAACTGGATTGGTCATCGGGGAGCATTTGGAACTAGATATGGGTTTTTGGGTCAGCTCGGAAGCGGTGGGAAAAAAAACATCTTGTTGCGCGTTCTTTCATGTGGGCGAATTTTCGTCCTGGTAAACGAAGGGGTGGTTTTGGGGATTTCTGATATAGGTTTTAAGATTGGCCAAGATACTGACTACGCGGTCGGGGATACTTGGCTACTAATGCAGGCGATTGAGCAAAGCAATTCATCTTGAGTGTCTTCTGAAAATTCGTGAAGTAAATGTGTAGCTTGAAGAGATCATTTGGGCCTGTCACTCCATATGTCCGCCCATTCCCCGAGATGCTCCACCTCATAAACGGGAATGGTCTATGGGAAGAATACAGCAATAACCAAGTCTATCTAGACGGGAACGAAGGCAGATACCGAGAATCCAACGGTTATTGACATGCTGGTTGAATTGTGTGCAATATCAAGATCAATCTATTTACGTAGCCAAATTAAGGAGGTCCTAATCGTTACCGGTAGCTCAATCTTGGGAGCTAAGTTAGCGGGCAACCGATAAGCAGCAGTTGCACCGTTGGATTGGTCATCGCATGCGTTGGTTGGCTCCCCCTCAACGATATCAGCTTGGATCTCTGAAATCTGCTGCCGAGGCTAGACGAGCTGCTGATAGGCCAATGACAGTTTAACCCCAGGGCCGGCCCTCTGCAGACTCGCTCCTGTTGGTGTGCGGGGGCGGCGCATCGGCTCCATCTTCTTATCAGCAAAGCTGGACCCCCAACCTGCTGTGCTCTGTAAGTACCAACTGCAGGACTCCGTGCCGGCCTGCCCAGAGGATTGGCCTTGCCCGTCCATGTCCGTCCTGCCCTGCACCTGACCCAGACCACGATCTTCACGCAAGCAACCACCCGGGCGAGGCTCAAACCAAGCAGCAGAGACTCCTGGATCGCGTGCAGCCCGCGGACCTTTACCAGCTGTGTTAAGAGCCCTGCCCCAGAGCGCATCGTCATTGTCATGATTATTTTGCGACCCAGGCTGCCTTCTAGCCCGCTCACCGATCGTGCTGCATCACCGAGCAGCAGCACAATGGCATATTGGCAAAGCGCTGTGGCTCCACGATAGAATTGTATCCCAACTGCCGGCTCATACGTACACCGGCCCAAGTACCTTATTCACTGTTCCTGTGCCCGAATTGATGTGAGTTGGGAGCCGAGCCCGCCCGGCCTTTTTCTCTGGCCTCTTGTGTGTGCGTGTGTGTGTCTCTATATGCTGACGCCATCCGGCCAGACCAACCCCAGCATTCTCGAATCCCCTCATCGCCCATCCGCGATCACACTATGCCTTCGCATGGCCCTCCTTCGCCAAATGTGCAGCCGGCCAAGCGCCAGAGACAGTCCTCCTTTGACGATCCCTCACCGCGCGATGGGCAGACGAGCCCGTCCGACCAGCTGAGCGAAGCTGCGAGCGCCGGCGCTGGCTCCCAGGCGGCCAAGAGCGGGCAGAGCAGCAACTTCCGCAATGTGAGCGCATGCAACCGCTGCAGGCTGCGCAAGAACCGTTGCGACCAGAGACTGCCGAGTTGTGCGAGCTGCGCCAAAGCTGGTGTCGCATGCGTCGGGTACGACCCGATCACGAAGAAGGAGATTCCTCGCAGGTATGCTTCATTGAGGACGGTCGGGACATGCGGTGGAGGGGAAAATCTTGGATGGAGAAGAAACAATGCTGACGTATTTCGTTTTCTAACTAGTTATGTGTATTACCTCGAAACCCGTGTCGAGCAGCTCGAAAACCTTCTCAAGTATCACGATATTTCCTTCCCTCCAGCCGAGAGCCTGGATACATGCTCCCGTCCCTCCAACGATACGACTCGCGCCTCGACCGCCGAGAAGAAACAGCTTAGCAATCCAGTAGAACTGGAGAACCGCGTGCTCTCAAATGCTCGCAATCAATCTGTTGATACGCTGAGCCCAAAGAAGTCGGAGCAGAGCCCGGCCATGCTCAATATCGTCAGCCCTTCAAAACCTCGGTCATTGGCATCCGCATCCGGGGTGTCATTCGCCCGAGTTGTTTTTGCTGCCGTGCAATATTCGGTGGCAGACCAGAATGGATCTTCGGATCGCCCCGGGACCCGTCAACCCAGTATAGGAGGTCACACGTCGATGCGCGATTCCTTCTTCGGCCTACATACGAAACCTACCATCAAGCCCGCTCCATTCCCCAGTCGCGAAGTTGGGTTCCGGCTTGTCACACTGTACTTTGAACACGCCAACCCCCAGATCCCCATCTTGCACCGGGGCGAATTCATGAACATGTTTGAGCGAGCGTACGCCAATCCTGCCGAGGTGTGTGGCGCGAGGGAATCGTACATGCTCAACATGGTGTTTGCCATTGGGTGTGGAGTTATCGTCGGAGAGCCAGTCAAGACCGAGGCTTCGGGGGATGGGCCAAGCAAGGGCCAGTCGCAACCCGAAGAGTACCATGCGAGTGCCATTGTCCACCTAGAGTCGTGTCTGAGTAACAGCGGAGGGGGTTTGGAGGTTCTACAGGCTGTACTTCTCCTCGCTAACTTCGCACTCCTTCGTCCGGTGCCTCCGGGCCTGTGGTAAGCTGCACTCTGTTTCCCTTTGCTCAGATACTCTTGTGTCCGTTTCTCTTGTTGCCCTTTCTGGAAATAGATTGCTAAGTATTCGACACAGGTACATCATTGGTGTTGCTGTACGGTTAGCCGTGGATCTTGGTCTGCACCATGAAGACAGCGGCGACTCAGACACTTTCGGAGACGTCTCCGAAGCCGAGCAAAGCAACGAAAACCGTCCGCGAGAGGGCAGTGCGCAGGAGCGCGGACGGCGACTCTGGCTACGCGACATGAGACGGAGGCTGTGGTGGTGCACCTACTCTTTTGATCGACTTGTCAGTACCTGTGTTGGTCGGCCTTTTGGAGTTAGCGATCAGGTCATCACTATGGAGCTTCCTTCACTGCTAGATGATGATTACATCACGCCAGCCGGCATAATCGAGCCCTCACTAGATGAGCGGCGCCCAAGCTACAAGCACGTAGCACACCACTACTTCCGACTTCGCATGCTGCAGTCTGAGATTCTGCAAGTACTTCAATACAACCAAACACAGATAGCGAGGGCGCATAGCACAGGGATAGTATACCCGGAAATGCACACCACTCATCTGCCCTCACCGTTCTTGGTGAAGTTTGACTCATACAGATCCTGGCGGCGGAGTATTGATGAGAGGCTTCTGAACTGGAAGCTGTCAGCACCCACGAGGCATGAAACTGGTGTGGCCTTTTCTACGGAATTTTTAGAGCTCAACTATTGGCAAGCGATAATCTTGCTCTACAGGCAAAGTTTGAGTGTTCCTGCCATGTTCGAGGGAGAATATAACACTTCAAACGAGGTAGATAGCCCTCGAGGATTTACCACTACCGAGCTACGAGAAGATGAAGATCGAATATACATCAAAGTGGCAGAGGCAGGACAGAAGATTTTACGCATATATCGGCAACTCCATCTCAGTGGCCTCGTTAGTTACACGTACCTCTCTACCCATCACCTGTTCACAGCCGGCATATCATATCTCTACGCTATTTGGCACTCGCCCTTGGTACGAAGTCGATTGGTACGTTCACAACATTAACGAACCCCCAGTTCCTACCTTATATCTGTTTTTCTTCTTCTTTCTTTTCTTTCTCTGGTAATGAGTCTAACCTGCTTTCTAGACGATGGACGAGGTAGACTTCACTGTACTTGCTGCCAAGTCTGTTTTCACAGACATGATTGATAAATGCCCCCCAGCTGAGACTTGCCGTGATGCATTTGACCGGACTGCCAGAGCAACGATAAAAATGGCCAATGCGAACGGCGGCTTTGGCAACCTCTCTGATCCACAAATCCAAAGGACACAGTCCAACAACTGGGGCTCAACATCAGATACTTCGGGGCATCATCCGGCTCGTCACAGAAGTCGGCCATCGGATCAGCAGCAGTTCCAGTTTGATCTCTCCCTTTCAGATAACCTATCATCACCCACACTCTCCATAGCAGGCGATGTATCACGCCCGTCGCCGCCTGTATCCGTAAACAAGAATTTCGAGACCGACTACGGAATGTCTGCCCGGAGCGGACAGAGCCCGGCGGATCGTATAGCAGCAAACCGAGAGGCTCCCGGCCCCTCCATGGCTTCTGGGGGGCGTCGCTTAGAACCGGTCGCAAACACTTCAGGCTCAGGCTCAGGCAACCACACCATGAGTCAACAATTTGGCCTCCAAGGTACCATGGACTACCCCGACGCCCATTCGATGGACTTTCTCCAAGATCTAGGCGCTCGGAACGGAGCGTTTGGCAACGTGGATCAAAACCAGGTCGATCTAGGGTTCGGCCTGAACTGGGAGGTACCCAACGAGTACGGCGAGGGACAGCAGCAGATGAATCCCTTTGATACCTTTTTCTTCGGCGGGCAGCAAGGCGGGAATAGTAACGGTGGAGGTATGGGCATGTGAGATCCAGTGTCTCTTACTAGAGGCGGCCGGACTCGTTCAGGAGAGCGAGTTCAACGCAAAGAAAGGAACTTGTTTTAGGCGTGTTTCTTGGGTGGGAAATATTTGGTCCACCCCGTGATGATCTTTCGATTAGGATATATATATATGTGTGTGTGTGTGTGATAGGATGGCAGGAAAAAGTAACAAGATACCCTTGTTTCGGCGGCACATGTCAAGAAATGAATATATAGAGCTATAGTTTACGCTCTGCTAGGGGAGTTTTCATTTTCAATGGGAAGGCGGATTTTTGGGCGAAATACGAGGATTATGGAGACGAGACACTACACGGCTGGTAACTATTTCGTAGGACAGAGCAAGATGTTTGAGAAAGAGAAACCACAAGGGGTTCGGAATCACATTTTATCGTTTCTAGTTTCTATGAAATGGTATTATCCCCGTGAATATATCAAAAACGCCTTTGTGGTCATATACAATGATCTGTATTTGCCGTTGTTCCGTCACACATATATCTCTTCATCTAGTTGCTCTGCGCAGAAACATGCTTAAATCCTTGTTGATATACTTGATAGAGAAAGCTACAGCTGGAAGGGTACTGATCAATCAATAGAGTAGCTTGGGCTCCGGCGTCTCCTGTCATAACTGCGCTCTCTCCTACGCCTGGGAGGGGTGCTGCTCTCCTCGATGACGACCACCTCGTCGTCCTCCGAGTCAGACTCCGAGTCCGAGTCGGAATCCGTCAGCGTCTGGCGTGAGGACGGGGCGGCATCCACGATGATGGGCTCCCTCGCGTGGGGAGGGGGAGGGGGCGGGGGGACGTGAACCCGCTCGTAGGTGCGCACCTCGTACGAGTCGGCGCTGACTATGCTTGGACCGCCCGGGCGGCGCTTCGGCGAGCGGGTGTGGCGGGAGGTGCGGCGGGACGAGTGCGAGGCGCGGGATGCTGTGCGGCGCACTCGCACCTCGACCATTGAGCCCTGCGACTTGGAGAAGATGGGGGGCCCGAAGCCGAGGGCCGAGTAGCAGATGAAGAGGAGGAGGAGGAAGCCCGCCACGGAGCCGAGGACGATTCCCGCGATTACCCCGGGGTTGAGGGAGGTGTAGAGGCCGCCGTACGTCGAAGGGATGACCTTGAAGTTGTCGTTGTCGTCGCGCTCGGCTAGGACATGGTTGGCGGCTGCGACGAGTGCCGCGGCCGTGGTTTCGATTTGTATAGCCGGCATCCTTTGCCCGGCGGGAGGGACCAAACGGTGCTTTGTTGAGGTTCGGGGCGTTGTATAGGGATATGCTTGTGTCAATGGTTGGTAAGGCGTGTGCAGCTCGAGCGCAAGGAACGGGTCGCACTGGCTGAAGCTCTGTCTGCTGCAAGGGCGAATGCGACGGGAAGCTAGCAGGAGGTAGGCATGAACATCGTATGGCGGGCGTAGTTGCAGATCAGGTCGTGATGTGGCTTTCCACTGGCCGGCAGCCTCGAAAGCACAGCAAAGGGGATGCCTGCATGCAGATGGCAACATGAGGATGCCATCCCTCACCTGCGCATGCTGCAAAGCGGAGCCACTGGGCTGCGGGGCAACGGCGAGCAGTCCACAAATATTGAAGGCCTTCCCTGGTCATTTCTGGTGGTGCGCTTCCTCCCGCCTCCGCTCCCGTCTGCCTTCCCGCCTTGAGCTTTCCACCTACCTACTAGGTATGTAATAGAAGGACATGTGCTGTGTGCGTTTACTACCTAACGTATATTAAAAAGTAAGGCAACTACGAATTCCAGTGATGACTATTTCGTCTCAGTTTAGGCGCCTGTATCCCAGCGGCCCGTAAGCCCCACTAACCGCCAGGGCACTTTACATAGCTTCTGATCTACCAGTAATTAAACGCCTGTCGAATCCCGCTGGTCCTTTACCCTCACCAACAATAGACGCACCTTTCTGCTGGATTGCTTTTGTAAGGCCCTCAGATTCGAATAAGCAGATGGAACGGGAGGATACAGAAGGCATAATATTAGGCTATTTTATACTAATCCCCTGGCCCCTGGCGATTCGGAGTGACAGCCGCCTTACGCTGACAAGGCTTGGTAAGGTTGAACTATCTAGAAGCTGGCTCCTCTCTATCACATCGCACCGTGCAATGGAAAGCTGCTGCTTTCTAGTGGTTTCCGATCTAGATGAAAGAGAACCTAGTGTTAGTACCCTCGTGACAGCGATAACTATCACTATCGGGTACTCTGACAAGATTACGGAATGTGATGATTAGGCTGACGGCGATCGATGGCAAGCCTCCCTTGATTGGACAATGCTGCTGCGCTAATACCGCCTCGTTACTGTTCGTATACGCACGTTGGAGAGGCTAAGCATCGACATGCCCGTAGTCCATCCACGCCAGCATTCCTCAGCCTCAATGAGATTGCATCAGAGCTCGTCGCTGTCTCAGACAAAAGCACCATAAGCTTGAGCAGCCTCGGGGACCGCTTCCGAATTACGTGGACAGCGCTGCGCTTTCATAACGCCAGTCAGCCATCTATCAATCACAAACAACTCGGTTAATCTAGGGCGGGCGTCACCATCAACCTGAAATCGTATTTCACAGGCGACAACGACAGTGACTCGGAGATTCAAGCCAATATGAAACAGAGTCAGGACTCGGACTCGCCTCGCGATAGCGATGAACCGGGAGAGGTCGAGGTCGGCCAGATCAAGCGCAAGCCCCGACCCTGCAAAGGGCACACCAAATCCAGGAGAGGATGCTTCAATTGCAAAAGGAGAAGAGTCAAGTGCCCAGAGACTCTGCCCCGATGTAATAACTGCGTTCGCCTTGGCCTGAGCTGCACCTATCCTTCCGAGGGGGCCTGGTGCCGGCGTCCCGGCCCTCACACACGTCCAGCCCAATGGCAATGCCGCTGTCGTCGTCACCAACGCGCTTTACTATCGAGGATCTAAGGTTCTTCCATCACTTTCTGTTCGCTGCATACCCACCCCTACCAATCGGCGGCAAAGAGATTTGGAGAGACATGGCTGCGCTCTCTCATGGTGTAAGTCCACCCGCTTCTAGCACTGGGGTCAGCATCAACCTCCTGTATGTTTACCGGGGCTAATGCTATCGGTAGTTTGATTACCTTGTTCATGCAGTTCTCGGCCTGGCGGCTTCACACCTGACCCTGGCAAGCCGGAATGAGTTCGATTACTCTGCCCATGCACTGTCGCATCGTGTCCAAGCCATCAATTCTCTAAATTCTGCTCTCAGCAAGCCATGCATCTCAAAGGCGGAGGGCGATGCTCGGTTTGCGACACTAATGGCACTTACATTTCAGTCCTCCTATATGTCCGACGGCATGGTTGATTTTCTTGCCATGATACGAGGATGTACGGTGGTTCCCGGGACGGGCATGCCCTCATTCAGCGAATCTGTATTTCAAGGATTCAGCGCCGAAGCACATCAGCAGTCTATCATTGAGATGAACGAGGACCGGCCAGAGGCAAAGGATCAAAGGTTGGCTAGTTTCGCTATCGATGGTCTCAAGTCATTGTATGCCCTGCGGCCATTTTGCCCAGAGGGCAGCCTAGAGGGGACATATTTAGATGCTCTGGAAGGCGTATTAGAACTCACTATCAAGTGCCCTCTTGAAGGTAAGCTCGTCCCGATTGCTTCATTCCAATCCGAACCCTCGAGAGCGCTTTCCAAGGCTCACTTCTGCACAGCATTCACCTCGCTCTGTTACATGTACCAGATCTTCAACGGCGTCGACCACGAGAACTTCACCAGCTTCATCGATCCCTCCAACACGGTCCCCCAGATCCTCCTGGCGCACTTCTTCCTCATCGAGACCAAAATCGGCCTGCTCACGCTCCAGGCCATCATCGAGAGCTTCCCATTCAGAGGCCTGATCGTCGCCTCCTGGGTCCACAACGTGGCGCGCGCGCTCCCCGAGGAGTTCCATTGCTACATGGACTGGCCGCTGTCAGAGGCGGCCTCCATTGACGTTTGGATGACGCCAAACATGCTCGACGGCTCGACGATATCACCTCCGTAATCCTTGGGAGCTGAACTAACCCCCCGGCCTCTCATAAAACCGTGGAGTACTAGATGGCCCCACCCTCCCGTGGCTGAAACTGGTTCTTGAACTGTTCTACGTAAATCCGTTCGTTGCCTTAAAACTTGAGGAGTTCGTCTCAGGTTGCGCATTGGAGTGATACACCTGGACCCACTGAATTTAGTTGTGGGGTTACATCACAGTCTGGCGTGGTGTCCTAACTTTAAGTCTCGGATCGAGGAGGATCTGCAACCCTATTCATGCGCTGCACCCCCTCCGACAGGTTCATGATAAACATTGATCGAGCCAATATTCCCGGGGTGTCGATTGCAGACTTGGCCGTTTCCCGGGCCCTTGGCCCTTGGCAGCGAGGAAATGAACATTCAGGGGATCTCATGCACAGAACAAGAAAGCGGATGGCAAAAGAACCTAATGAAAGCTCTTAGGTCTATCATTTCAGACCAGTCATCTAAATATGCTCATAATCTAAACCATTAACGGGTATCGTAGTCCAGGAAGAAAAAGGTAAGCCTGGGGCGGAAGCGCTCGGTCCAGCGAGCCGAGAGATAGAAGGGTAAACAGTACAAATGGAAGAGAAGAGCCACATTTTTGATTAAAGAATTTAACTCCACCAAGGGCATGGTAAGGCTGGTAGTTCTCGCATATCGTAATTCGTTGGAAACCACCCTTAAGATGCAAGACAGTCCTTCCATTCGTAAAATATAACAGCGGGGTAGAAAAGACATTGGAGGGAAAGAAAAGAAGGCTGAGGGTGTTGATACATTTAGTCGTCAGCAATAGGATGCCATTAGTATAATTTTAATTGGGAGAAAAGGACAAGGTGCCGAGTAGTGGTTTAACCGAGGAACACCAGTTTCATGGTGCGAATGGAGGAATATATGAGGAAAAGTGCCGCTGAGGCTGATGTCGCAGAAGGTGTCATGACTTAACATGAAGCTTCTGAGATATTTGTTGAGGGATTGGAGGCAATGCGCATGTTGGAGGCGGAGCCGGTGGTGGTCCGTCCGCCAACTGCGGCATACTGCGCCGATTTTGCAGGGCCAGGGCTTTGGCCTCGGCCTTGATGTGGGAAGGAATTGGAACAGGAGGAAGGGGGATGGTAGGGGGGGGGGGCAGGAGGTTCGGAAATGGATTCAGGTTTACCAAACGCTGGCACGAACGGTAGCATGCTAGACCTCTTGGCCACTCGCGATGGCAGGGACGCAAAAGCACCCCCTCGTTGATGCCTATCAAATGTTGACAGAGAAGGTTCCATCTCAAATGACCGGAGAGGGGCTGACCGGAGGCTGCGCATTCGGTTCGGTTCGACTGAAGCATCTGCGCCGTAGAAAGATTCACGTGTCTTGCCAAGTGATCCTAAGCTAGCGAGTCTGCGTGGGCCGCCAGGGGGTTTAGCATTCCGGGGCGGTTTGTGTAGTTTGAACTCGGCGTCTGATGGTACAGGTTTGGTGGGATCGAACTCCAGCACCTGGCCGTCGAGAGCTACAGAGCCTCGCTCTGATTGGGAAGGCGCGATCTCTACTTGATCAAACGTTTCTCGCTGGGAAGAGAGAGGTTGATCCTCAACCATGGATAAGGGGCGAGAAACCCGCGACGTGGTAGGTGGTCTGCGGGATGGTATCCTCAACATCATCTCAATATCTCGCGGAGTGGTAGACGGGCTTCCAGTCTCAAATGTCGAGATCCTAGTCGAGAACCTGCGGCTGGAGGGCACGCTAAAATTGGGAGCCGGGCTCCCAGCTGACAGAGGGCCAATACTATCAGTAGGTGAGAACGTCGTAGATAGAGGTCTCTGCCCAGGCTGTCCACCTTTTACTTCGGCGAAAGGGTGTACGGGCTGGAGGGACTGCCTTCGGTCGGCAATAACGGATCCGTTGAACCGCATTCTCGTCTCAGTGGTGTTGGTATCAAGGGTATAATGGCCTATGTCTTCTAATCCTGAGGGGAAAGAATCCACAGTGGGAGAGCAGGCTGGCGATGAAGAGGTGGTAGAAGTGACCATTGTTCGCTGGCCTGATGATACATATGAAAGACGGTTGGAGCTGTTTCTGAGACTCTCTAGCTGTTGACCGTCATGGGAGGTGACGCTGTTAGTGGTAGAGAAATCATCAATGGACCGGTCACGACCATTATCCGACATGGCAAATGAAATAACACTGGCTCGGTTATCGGAGCCGTTCTGTACCCATGAATAGTCAGATTGACATACAGCACCACGATTCTTGTAGAGCTCAGGGTCCCTTACAACAAGCGTTCGCTGACTCGCACGTTCCCGAAGAGGAACGGCGTGCTCGCCCTTTGGCTTTCCGGTTTCCGAAAGGAACTTCTTGCCGCCCAAGGCCTGAATAGCACGGCGTATCGTCGCCAACCACTCATCCATTTCTTCGGCGCTTTCGAAAATCAGCAGCATATTCGAGGTGCTGCGGCGCTCCGTCGTAGGTGCTCCGCGAAACGGCAGTCGTGAAAAGATGGAGCGGCTTGTATCTGGCAGCACAGCTCCATTGGAGTCCATGGCAGAAGCAACCTGCAAGACCCAATGGCGGCCAGGGATAGAGTCGCTTGCGAATGCCGCCGAATGCCTGTTCAGTTTCAGAACCTTCTCAGGTAAGCGGTCAAACGGACCGTCGTTGGCATATTCCAGCAGATACCCAGCCGTAACGAGAATATAAATCTTCTTCTTGGCCTCGCCGTCGGTGTGCGAGCCAGACTTGGATCGGCGATGCCTTCTTCTTGGTTTCACCTTCTCATCTTCTGGGGTGCCAGGGGTCTTTTCTTGTTGCTTTAATAGTAAATCGGCAGGCGTTGAACAAGAGGGCAAGGTTGAATATCTAACTGCCTGTGGGTAGGCTTTGAATAAGGGGGGCGCATCCCACGACGCCATATGGCCACGGTTTACCTTGGCTGGTGGCTTTGCAGCCGCCATGTTGTTCCCTGTGCGCTCTTGGTCCTCAGCTGCCGTGTACAGTGGCACGGTTGTGTGTGCGACAGCCTTGCTATATGGTGAAGAGTATGCGCCTGCTCGAAGGTCGGTCGTCGCAGGGGCATTTGCGTACGCTTTAGGTACGCTCGGCAGCGCGGGAATGTCGGCGGCCTTTCCAGTCTTGCTGCGACCAAATATGCTTCGAAAGCCGAGTCTTGATTCTCGGCGATTGACCCTTTCCGATTGCTGTGTAACACGCGCATGCAGGTCGTCGCTTGCGGCACGGTCAAGGTGAGCAGGTGTAGACCGCCATTTCTTCGAGTTGGAGAGCTGGTTATGATGGCTCTCGCCCGAGCCCAGGGTCACGGGTGTCGTCGCATGGGGCTGGTGTATTGGGCCGACGGATGCCATTGTTAGTTGTGAGACCCTGTTCTTCGACAAGGTTCGAGGTGAGCTAGATTAAATTCCACGGCAAGGCGCGCAACGTTTCTTTGTGGAATGCAATGCCACGAGGTTGGCGAATTGTGTCGACAGTCTTGTTCTCGAGCGCAAGCATCAACCACCGGCTGGTGGTGGCAGTAGGAACAAGGCGGGAAGCCGCATGCGCTGTTCAAGACGTACGTCGCCGTGTTACGATGAAGAGAGGTGCGAAATCCAGCAGTCTCCGAGGCTGGGAAGCAGCAAAGGTCGTACAGGAACTAAAGTGATCACAGGGAATAGCGCCCGGTCGGATCAGTTTTTGACTTCGAGCCAATGGACGCCGGCAAGCGGCATGAAGGCTGGAACATGAAGCGCGGCACGAAGGTTTCGGCCAACTCTCCACGTTCTATCCACCACCGAATGGGTCTATCGTTGTCCTGGGTTAGGGCTTCCCCTTGATCCCACGCGACTTGAAACGCCGTCAGGTTGTTGGGCTGGTCCGGGCTGGGCGGTTCCGAAATGGTGGTGTTGGCACTCCGGAATGGGCCCAGTCTCCGAAGGTATGAATCGCCACAGAAGCAGAACAAACGTGATGTAGGTTGGAAGTTGGAAGGTTTTCCTGGCAGAGAAAAGGAGCGGACTGGGGATCGACGGAGGCCAAGGACGAGTAAGGGGGCAAAGCGAGCTAGCGATGGCAGCCAGATGTATGCAGGTATATATGTTTGGATGGCCCGATGAGTGTATGGGTGATTGGATGCTTGTGAAATGCTCTGGCGACCAAAACGCTGTGCTGGTGAGACACCAATTAATTAATCGGGTACCAAGTCAGTCTAAGAGCCGCGGGAGTGCTGGGACTGGTCCGTCCGTCCTGGCTAGATTCCTGGCAGGACTGGACTGAGGGGTGGTGGGGGAGGACGAGTACTTTGTAGGTCGGTGGTGCGAGGTCAGCAAGCACACAGACTGGCGACACAGGCTGCGAGCGCATGTGTGCGGTGATGGCTGTTAATGTTATACTGAGTGCTCAGTCCAATCCATGCAATGCAATGCGGGTGCACATATGGAGGTAGGCAGTCATATGCTGCAGCAGGTTCTTTGACAGGCGAGCAGCGTCAGAAACCGCGTCCGTAGCGCGCAGATGGAGTGACGGACCAGGGCCCCCTGAGCGCTCTGTAGGGTCCTTCGGGGCTGCAGCGAGCCAATGAACCGGCTCCATTGGGGACACAGCCCGCTAGCAGGGGTCCCGTGTGCTTGGCTCGAAGGCCTGGAGCTTTAGCGTGGGCGGATGGCAGGTCCTGGCCCTGAGCAGACAGAAGGCTGAGGAAGCACCCGGCCACTGAGCCAGATCCCTCTTCGAGGCCCCTCCAGGCCCCTCTTCCTCCTCGACCGGCTTGCTCCAGGTCCCAGGATCTGATTAGCTGAATCCACCCCCTTGGGTCACCGACGTGTGTGCTGGGTCATTTGAGTTGGAGATTACATCGGCCATGATACGATACGATGCGATCACGGCCTTGGATCACTATCGCCGGCCTGCAGGCTCGTTCGCCAGCTTCCCCTCCTCGAACGAACAATCTGCACCTGCACCCACTCGACGACGACCGCCCCCGACAACCCCCAACAGCCATCCACCACTCGACTATGCCTGTTCCTCTTTCCTGCGTCTGGCCCCTCCCCACCGTTCCAAAAAGCAAACTGTTCCCCTTAGGCTAAAACACTGGGCAGGGGAGTGGTAGTGCGCGCGGCGGGAGACGCAGGGGCAGGCTAGAGGAAGTCAAATACCCTAGCAAGAGCCGGGATGATGGCACCCAAATGAGACGAGACGCGGTCGGCTGCCCATCCCCGTCGCCAGACTCACCTACGCCCTCGTACACGCACACACAAAAAAAGCAAGCAACAAAAGGTTTGTCTCTCGCGCACAGACAAAGCTCCCACGCTCCGTGATGTTTCCAGCAGCGATCTCCCCCAGGAGGAACAGGGAGCAGCATGGATAACCCAATGCCAACCACGTGTACAACGCCAATCTTCCATCATGGTATCAATCTCATGACTTCGACATGGGATTGCTAAGAATTACCAACCGGTACGGACAATAGCAACAACAAACATTGTCTTCGGTAAACAAAAGTACAGACTAACATCCCGGGAGGGGGCTGAGGTGAGCCCTCACTCAAGTCACTTTACCCACTCCAACGGGCTGCTCGGAGCTTTCCATGGCTACATATGTCATCAATACGGCAGCGTTTGTTGGCGGCGTAATAATACCTACGTTGGCGATGACGAAAATGCGTCTGTACGAGGGACCCAACGCGCCCCCCAATCACCTCCCATCACCTCCCGTGGGGCCTCCTCGAGTGACATGCATCTTCCGCGGCTCCGACGGATAAGATTTTTTTTCCATCGGCCTCTGCCTATGACCACATGCATCCGAAACTGTAGTACTAGGCCCTATATTTTTTTGTTGGTCTTGCTCAGCAGAGAGTTGAGCCTGGAATGCCTCAACAGCGTTTCATATTCTCGTACACAACCCATCAACATCCGAGGGAGGTGACTAATAAAGTGTTTTCGTCCTCCAAAATGAAGATCTACCCGGCCAATTAGTGTTCCAGACTGCTTGCCATTGCTCCGTATGATCAAAACTCATTGCAATCTAGACCCAGTATCTTGCTCAGTCCTCAACACTGGTGTGGTCGCACAGACACATACATACTAGATGGCCTGCATTGACCATCCATGCTCACATAGCCTCGCATCTCGGCCTGCCCAGAGCCTCTCCGCAAAAAGGATTTACACAGGCAACTTAAACCAGTCTGGTATATCCTGCGAACTCCACACACTCGTATTCAGCGGCCAGAGATTTCGACAGCACGGTGTTGGGAATATCCACATCCCTGCTTGTGTGCCTCATAATGTCGGCACTCTTAAGACAGGTCTTACCAGCAACCTGGGCTGTACAGTTATTCTTCCGGCGTTGGTTACGATATTGCGAGAGGGCCAATGCTTCCCCGAGCGCGCATCAGAATGTGGCCGTTGTCACCAACCAATACAATACTACTGCTAGTGGGCATATGGCTTCATCCGCATTGCCTTCAGTGCCCTATAGTTAAGCCTCTGTGATCCATAGTTTGTGTACCTGCATCCGCAAGGACCACCTCCAATTTCCACATTGCGCCTCTCTGCATAGCTGCTTTTCCTCGGATTGACCATTCCTACAACTACGGTAAAAGGTATGTTTCAGTGTAAAACGCCACATTAAGTTTTCGTCGTTTCTTTTGCTCGCCCGCTTGTCAATGCCTTCCAGCGTTCCTGGTCTCGTGTCCTGTGGCCATTGCTTTTTCCAGACAGCATAGATCGATATCCGCCCGGCACTAGGAATACAGACTTGGGCCGTTAGCCGGCGGTCACTGCTGATGCATATCGGCCACTTCGATCATATGCTCGACATTCGTGCCCAACTTGCAGTTGTTGTCCCTCACATCTGACGAAACGAGTCCACGCAGCGCAGCAGCCAATTGCCTGCAGTCATCTCCACAAGGTTGGACCCTACCGTGGACTCAGGTTGACGCACAGTGATGCCGCCTCGAGGGTGCATGCATGCAGGCTGACTGCCTTCTCCGTGTGTGATTACCTGCTGGCCTGCTTACCTTGCACCCATCTGAGCTACTACCCTGTCACCTCACAGCTAATCGCGATTGATCGAAACTACACCTCAAACATCCAGGCGCGTATCAGCCTCAGCAACCTCGGACGCTTGACTCGACTGGGAACAAGGCCCCGAGAGCGGGCATCCCTACAAGATGGGATGTCCCTGACAGATGGAAATGCAGGTGATATCAAGCTGGGTCAAAGTATAATAACCGATTCCTACGCCAGATGCGTGGCAACGTATTTCAGGCCCGTCTCACCTCTTCGCGAACATGGGGTTCCCTTCATTCTTATGGTCGGTGTATCCAAAGGTAAAACCTCCTCGTCCAGCCCGGCGACGCGCCGCGCGAGAAGCGACAATTATCGAACCATTTGCCTTTGGGTGCACGGTGGCCGAGAAACCGCTCGTCGCCCTGACCTGACACGGCATGAACAGCTTCCCGCATAATCCCACTGGGGATGACAGCTGCAGTACAGACAACTACAGTGCGCAATGCTAAGAGCAGCGAGGAAAAAACAGACAGGAGGCTAGAGGCACGATGACGCTGTTTGTTTTGTTTGTTTTGGTTTGTTGATGTTTACATTATATTTTTTTATTTTTTTTTTCATTCGTTCTCCCGGGAAACTAAGCTTTCTCTTGATAGGTCTGCAAGCGGCTGCGGAGCGGCTACAATGCATGCATTTTACCAACTTGCGGTGTAGATGCAGTTGATTCTCTAGCTGGTAGGAGCGTACATATAGACCAGGAGCAAGGATGTACCCCAGGTTCGGGATATTCCTCGCCGCTTTGATTGGGGGAATCGGTATCTCGGTTACCTCGAGGCCGCTGGATTTCGTATCAGGGCGATTCATTCGTGGGAGGGCTCCAAGGCGAAGTCTCCCAGATCTCAAATGGAGCAAAATTACAACATACTTCTGCTGCTGCATTTATCTTGCCTTCCAGAATTAGAACTTCATATTTGTCAGTGGAAACAGTGGCAAGATACCAAGCTTAGTTGGTGGTTGGCAGATGCTCAAGCGAACATCGCTTAGAGCATCACATGAAGGGCAGGCTAGCGGTAATGCGAAAGTGTGATCTAGCCAGCAAGCTAAAGACAACACATTTTCCTACAGGTTGCTATGTAGGTAGGAAACGAGTGGGAAATTTAACCTATGAATGACTGCTAGCTATGGACTACTCAGCCAAAGAATATTGCTGGCTATGACTGGTAGTAGAAGGCGCTGCCTCCAATAACAGGCGAAGCGTCCAACACGCCCTGTAGTCCAGGCTTAATGTTCCAACAACTTTGGCTCTTTAGGGCCATCAGCCTCTAGGTTGTCTAAATGAGGTGCGATTTTTATTAAATAATAGTTAGGTAGGTGCTAAAATTCCGAGACAACTAAGAGACACCCTCTTGGTAGATCTACGGGTGAACCCCCAATGTCGTTAAGCAATAATTCTCGACCATTGCAATGAAGCTTGTGTATGCCATTGGATAGTTCAGCAAAGAAGCGCTTGGCTCTAATTAGGCTCTGAGAACTACACATTCTCAGGATTTCCTCACACCAAAGTAGACCTGAAGATTAATAAACCCTGTTGTGGCCGCGTCGCAATGGCATCTAGGGTAGTACTTGTCCGCCACCAAAAACCACCCCATGACGCAGGTACCCGGGGTTGACGCCAAAGTCACCAGACGCGGGGCCTGTGACCCGTCGAAAGCGTCACTCTCTGCCTGATTTACATCACCAGCCTAGCCATCCATGTCCTCCTAGCCGCCTCCTCAGACCATTAAACACCTGAGGGCCTACCTACTACATTTGCCCAGTATTCTTCCCTGGGCGAGCAACCTGTTTCACCAAGCGCTCGCTATGGCCAGAATGACACCCGGATCACCAGTACCCCTCACTGCCTGCAAGCCCTGACTGGCCGCCATCCGCCACCACCTATCAACCGCACCTGTTGCTTGAATCTTACCCCGCCGTCACTGTCATTAGAAGCCAGGCGAAACAGCTGCCACCCCAAACCAACAACGCAGATCACGGAACCCTTCAAGGGTCAGGTCACGCATACCTGGCTGTGTTGCCACCAACCAGCGATATTATCTGCCGCCGACTCTTACCCAGCGAAGACCTCCCAGGCCACACTTCCAACGCAACGCATTTTCCCACCATGAACGGAGATGCTTCCTCCATCCCACGGGCAGAGTCCCCAACGGGATCGCCTCGATCAGCATCAATCTCTCTCCAAGCCGCCGCAACCATGAATGCCGGGCTGCAGCATGAGCCCTCACGTCGTAAGAGTTCCCACATCTTCCTCATTGAGAGGGAAGGTCACACTAACCCAGCGCCAAGGGTCGTCCAGCAGTTCCCTGACACGGAACCGGTCCTCCCCCATACGGGTCGGCGCCGATCAACCGTTCTTCTGAATTTGCAGCTCAACGACCCATCTATCCCTGCGCCTGGCGAGATGGCCAGCGACCAGCCCGGCCTGTCTGCCTCTAGCTCTCAGATACTCACCGGGTCGCCCATCACTGCCGACCCCCACCATCACAGAGCTCCAAGCCTGGGTGAGCTTCACCAAGAACTCGAAGCTGAGCAGGAAGCACATGTGGTAAGTCTGGGCCCGCTAGCCTTTGTACATTCGATATTGTCCACGATCTAACGGTCGTCTCGGTAGAACCGACTGCTCCAGATGATCCGACAACAGCAGCTGGAGCTTCAACGCCTTCAGGCGAACAACCCTGCACAGGGACCCGAAGCTAGCTCGGCCATAGCTGAGAGGTCTGGCCATGGAACGCCCCAGCTATCCGCCTCTCAGGGCTCCTTTCCCGGTGCAATTCCAGCCGGATCGTACCCACGTTCGCCGAGTTTCCCACGGCACCACCGAGGCTCTGTGGAGGTCCATCGCCAATCAAGAACGCCAAGCAGGGGCGCATCTCCAAGGCTTCGAGCTACATCTATCAGTGCTGAGAGCGGCGACTGGTCTCTGGGTGGCAGGGATGAGAGTGCCTTCTACCAGGCCGAAACCCAAATGTTGACCCGTGAGAACCAGATGCTACGACACCGCATTCGGGAATTGGGTAAGTTATTCTTCTCTACTTTGCTCTGTTTCAAGATACAGAACTGAAACTAATTGTTGTGCTAGAAAAACAAGTGGCCGACATGTCAACTGGGCAAACAGGAGCTACGGCGGCACCATCAACGTCATCGCACTTAACACGATCCTCTACTGCTGAGGAAGAGGGCGAGCAGACTAGTTAGGTCACGGAGGGCTCACGGTGAAGGTTAAGACAGATATGTCTCATGGTGTCTATTGATTTGACTTGGTCCGAAATGGCTTGAATTTAGACGGATAGGTTCACAAGGATGGCGTTTGCTTTTTTCCCTTGCGACGTTCAGCACAACATCTGCTTCTTGGTCTGGACTTACTGTAGTTGTCCAGACATTTGAGAGTCCGACAGTATTAATAGTGCAAGGTCTAGCTGTGTCTTGAAACATCCGCGGATATATTCTGTGGCCATCTTCGGGTTGGAGGGCGGCGGGACTCAAGGGATCTTGAGGCTTGATATGGCTCAATTTCCCCTCCCGCTTTATTCCTCGGCGCGTGATGAAAGTATGAGTGCACGAACTATTGATGAATAAATGAGAGAGAACCTGAACCAAGAACGCTCCATTCCCACCGCTTGTTCCCACAATGTGTGGGCATGCTTATCGTTTTGACTCCAGATACGGATTTCGGTTAAGACATCCCCGGACTCGGCCCCAGATATTCGGGACCCCTTCTCTTCCCTCCAAACAGACAAATATAATTATCTCACAATGTCGATGAGACCCGTCGTAAAGCTCGGGCGCAGGCTGCCCCCTAGGTTCCAGAGAGCTTCATTCAGCTCCTCGAGTATAAACCAAGCCGATTTCACCCACACGGTAAGTTACCAATCCATCGGCTCCCAAGCACCCGGACCACGCACTCGGGCGGTTTCGGAGCATCGCCGTCTACCAAACAAAGCGGGTTGTATCTCATGCTGCTGCTGTTATTGTTGTTATTTCACTTACTCCCAATTCTCGTCTGAATTGTTGCGATAGTACCCAATCGCTAATATGTCCCCGGCTAGGTCATCGGCGCCGGGGTGGTCGGCCTCGCCGTCGCCCGCCAGCTCACCAGGCGGCCCGGCAACTCAGTCCTGCTGATCGAGCGACACCCCGCCGTCGGCACGGAGACGAGCTCGCGCAACAGCGAGGTCATCCACGCGGGCATCTACTACGGCGCCGACACCCTCAAGGCAAAACTCTGCATCCGCGGCAAGGAGCTGCTGTACGACCTCTGCTCGCGGCACGGCATCGGCCACCGCCGTACGGGTAAGTGGATCGTCGCGCAGAACGACGCGCAGCGGGAGGCCCTCGAGAGGATCCACGGGTTCTGCGAGAGGGAGATTGGCGTGCCGACGAGGTGGGTTGGGCAGCAGGAGATTGAGCGTGACGGGGAAGGGGTGGGGGCCTTGAAAGGGGCGCTCGAGAGCCCGACGACGGGGATCGTCGATTCGCACGGGCTCATGGTGACGCTCCAGGGTTTGTTCGAGGAGGGCGGCGGCATCGTCGCGCTGGGATCGCCGGTGCGGAGCATCACGCCCCTGAACGGCGGCGCTGCCGGGTGGGAGCTCGAGGTCAGGGACGCTCAGACGGGGGAGCTGTCGAGCATCACCTCGGAGACCATCGTAAACTCGGCTGGGCTCGGCGCCGTAGAGATCCACAACATGATTGTGGAGGAGAAAGACAGGATGGAGCTCTTCTTCGCCAAGGGGAACTACTTCTCGTACACGGCGTCCCGGCCGAGGATATCCAGGCTGATCTACCCGGCTCCGGAGCCTGGCGCTGGCGGCCTGGGGACTCACCTCACCATGGACCTGGGTGGGCGTCTGAAGTTCGGCCCGGATGTCGAGTGGGTGGACTCTCCGGATGACTTGACTGTCAGCGGCGACCGGCTGCAGACGGCCATAGCAGAGATCAAGCGCTACCTGCCGGGGATCGACGAGACGTGCCTGGAGCCCGACTATGCCGGCATACGGCCAAAGCTGGGGAAGGGAGGTTCTGTGGCCCTGGGGAAAGGAAGCATCAATGATTTCATCATCCGAAAGGAGGATGGGTACTCCGGATGGGTCAATTTACTAGGCATTGAGAGCCCTGGACTGACGAGCAGTCTTGCCATCGCCGAGATGGTGGAGGAGTTGCTCTATGGAAATGTCACGAAAGGATGAATGGATGAAATTTTACATAGGAAAGAATCATTCGCATGCATAAGCATAGTTGTTCGTTGAGCACATTCGTGGCATTGTTGAGGAAGGGGGGCAGAGGAAGCGAATATACAAATCTTTCACCCTATAGCATCTAGGCAGCAACCTGTCTATCTCATTGTTAGAAATACTAAAATAATAACGAATGACCAAATATGACAATGACGATGAGCTAAAGTAAAGCGAGATGTTAGTTCGCCAGGTTGCTGCTTCTGCTACTCCCAAGACTAGAGCCCTTATTATTAGAACGTCTCGCAATGAGTTGGGCATTCTGCTCCATTTGAAGGCAAAAATCAGACAAAAACAAAGAGCACTCGGTGTTAGATTTCACTCAGGGTTTTGCACTCTGCATCTTTTAGTACGTCGAAACTTGAGAACCCCACCCTTACCAAACTTCAAGCATGTACACAACTTTTTATCTGAGGAAGACATATTTCTAGAGCATCAAGTCACTGGGTTGGAACTTGGAGAAGGCATTTGTGTGCACTATATACATGCACCATTGCTTTGACAATTTTGAGTGAGCTCAACAGAGCAAGAATCCTCATATAGTGTTGTCATGGAAGACAACATTTGCCCAGAAAATAAAAGATGTTTCGTTAAGCCCGATCATTCCACATTATTCTTATCATGCCAATAGCTTACACATTGCCCTAACGAAGCTGGATGCTAGGGGAAAATTTTCTTCCCAGAGTGTTGATTTTGAATTCGTAAATCCCGTTTTGGGCACCGACAAAACTATACATGGCTTGTCAGAAATTTCAGGCGCAAATATGAGATCAAAAATCGGAAGGCGACTTACAGAGTTCGACCGTCTTCACTCCAAGCCAAACCCGCCGTGTTATCGTCAGAAGGAGGATAGTCGAAGAAACCGGTATCCTGTACCAAGGTGCCTCGGACTGCACTCTCCTCCCAGCGTGTCACCACTTGGTTGACAAGTGGCACGAGAAGGTCGGGATCTCCGTCGTAAGGCTCCCGGGCCTGCAGTATTTCGAGAACGTTTAAGTAGGACGAGTCCTGCCGGTCCCTTTGATCTCTCATTGCTGCCATCTGTTCCCCCAGCCTATCTATCCATCGGTGATCAGTACGTCGGGGTCCCATTGATGGTCGTTCGCTTGCGTCCCGCAGTAGCTGCCTGGCACTGCGGGCTCGTTCGTGAGCACGGTCCCGCTGGTCTCTGTAGTTCCCCAACAAATCCCCTATGGCACGGCTGGTATTGCTATCTCGCTCTTGTTCCTGCGAAGATTCTCCTTCGCTAGGGAAAATAGGGACTCTCCCAGACCGAAACAGACTTCCTGATTCGCTACGGAAGAATCCCCCACTCACTGTTCTGGGAGACATATTGTCCCTGGTACGGGCATTCAGTCTTTCTCGGCGTCGACGATCCTCCTGTATGGCTTCCAGCACCAGGGTCTCGTTCGTAGTCAGCGGGTGGTTCAGGCCATCAATCGTCCGCCGGCGGTTTTCTGATGAGTTTGATTCTTCTAGGACAGCACCCTCAATATTTCGTTCCGCGCGGCGATCCAGAAGTCTCGGATCCACCATATTTCGATCCAACACATCGAAGTGTTCAAAGTCGGCTTCTGAGCTAATATCAACGATTTGTCGGATGGCAAAGTTACTACGGACATCGGCGAGTCCTATATGGCCACGATCCTCAGTCCATGCTAGGATATCGTAAGGGCCCGGGCAAAAAGCCATATCTCGAATCGCCCCGGAACCGCTCTTTGGCCGTGATGATGTAAAAGTAGTGATAAGTGGATCGACCTCAGGATCGGTCAATCGATCAGCGTCGAAGATAGAGATAGTACCATGCTGTGTTCCAATAGCAAGGTACGCTCCAGACATAGAAAAGGAGGCAGCAAAGCTTCCCCTGCTTTCTGATATATCCCCAGCCTTCTGGCTTTTGAGCAAAATCGTCTGTTTCAGCTCCCAGCTGCAATTTTTCTCGTTCCTAGCTTGTGACGTGCCGGGCTTAGGGGTTTGCTCCACCCGTTCATGAATATAGAGGTATGGGTCGTCAAGGATAGCGATCAGGAGGCGGCCATCGGGTGAGATTATGGCACGGTTGACATAGTCCGGGTACGTGATCACATCCATGGCCTCCAGCTTATCCGGGTCCTCATGCTCGTCGAGATGAACTAATGCCACGGTTTTATCATTGTTGGCCAAAACAGCTACTGGGAAAGTGTATGCATTGGGATGTAGCACTGCATGTTGTGTCGGAGGGAACCACAGGGTTATGCAATTTACCCTCTCTTTTGCCAGGCGGATGTTCTTGGCGATAAGACTCTTGTTTCCACGCCGCGCACGCGCTATCAGGCCCAAGAGTGCATCGCTGGGGCCTGACTCTGTACCACCCGCGCCGAATGGAACTGTGTTCAAGGTATAATCCAAGTCAAGAGAAGCTTCACTAGCGTCATGTCCTGATGTATTGCGGTTTGCCGACTCGGAAATGGCATCTTCGTTCAACCGAATGGCGACAAAATCACCCTGTTCGCTTCCACAACATAGCCATCCTCCCTTAGCAACCAAACATCTCGGCGCGAATGTCAGTAGCTTTATCGTTTCGCACTCGCGAGTCCTCGTATTGAGACGCTGGACGTGGTTGCTACCATGTCCTCCGGGGAGATAGACAATGTGCTGTTTCTCGGCGCTAATCAACGATCGCAGTTGCCAGTGCCTAGACCGGGCTCAGTTAGATGTTGGAGGGAATGGAGTTTTGACAAGTAATCGCGTGACGCACTGGGAGCGGACTGGAACACGGAAATGCTTTCGTGGCTTCTTGGAAACGATCGTTTCCGTTGGAAAATGCCTAAACGGTGCAGAAACTTAGTTAGAGGTGGCGAGATGCAGGCCAGGATAAGAACTAACAGACTATCGTCCTTCACTGCCATTCTGACATATCCCGAAGATTTCTGCCTCGCCTAGCTGGATAAAGCGCGCGACAGGATACAAGCGTGATTCAGTGTGGATGATGGTAGAAAACGGCGGGTTCGTTCGTGGCCGATGCCTGGCCACTGAGGAACAGGCCAACCTAGGAGCTAGGCTGTGCAACCTCTCGCAGAATGCTGTGCCAGGGTGACATGAGGTTTGTCACGCACTTTCGGGAGGGAGAATATGGTTTGTAAATGTCGTTTATCGAGCGAAGGCAGCGCGCAAAGCGAGTATTCAATTTAGCGATGGGATGATGAGAGATGACGACGTTGAGCTCATGACGTCCTGGAGGGGGCGAATTCCTTCACGTGTATGCTGGCTAACCTACACCTCTAGGCGGGCGACAAAAAGCGTGGCACAGGTCGCCTCCTGCGTATTTGAAACAATGTCAAAGCAAGTAGTAAAATGAGCAAAAAAAAACTCTTTCGGGATAATGCACAATTCCAGTGTTTGTTTTATCCTGTTGCATTTCTTTTCAAAAATACCACCTTAACCATGCCCATACCTACTTACCTAGTAAAACGGAAGTTATAGACTAGGTATATTGACGCACACATGTATGCCACTCAAATTTCCCATCGGTTGGAGCAGATTGGGTTTTCCAATGTAACGCCAACTCGGTACATGCAACTTAGTGTCTCGCCACGCATAAATTTGGAGTTCTTTTAGGTGCATATGCTTGTGTTTGTTCCGATTGCTTGCTCTCCAAACCACATTTCAATAGTTGCGCTTTGATGACGAACGCCAAAAGATAGCACCAGACCAGACCCTAGTTTTCCCCAGGTAGGTCCCGCTACCGTTCTTACGGTACAGCCACTAGTATCTTTTCTATTCATAAGTAAGGGTGATAATAAAAATAGCTCGATTAAGGGAGTAAAGCTTAGCTACACCTCAAAGTAAATTGAACACTCGTAGTCCTTGGGTCGAACTCGTGCATAGCACGCATCAGCTCTAATCTCGCCTGTCTCTTCTTCTCTGGAAGCTCTAGTAGCGGCTCTTTCTCGCCTGTCCTCCTGAATGAACTCCTCAAAGGTGACCTCTAAGGGTGACCATGGATCTCTCTCATCTGGATTGTGCCTTCTCAGCTTCTACTTGTTTCCGTTACTTGACTTGAGAGCCACCCAATCCTTCCACGATCGCCAGGGAAGATCCCAGAACAACCACTTACTGGGCGACAATTTCATCCTCAGTTTCCAACTGACTGAAGATAAATTTAATCGCGCGATCTCCCAGATAATCGTGCCTAGGCTCCATATATTAAGATACCTAGGCATTGTAACGGGCTAGCCAAATGGTCGAGTTACCACCGAACCCTAGTCTATCTATCACACAATAATGACCGTGGATAATATCTCCAATCATCACATATATAATAGCACTCGTCGTATTGATACATATTTGCTCAATTTCGTTTGTCTAATCATGATCGATGAATGAGTAAGGGCATAGTCAATAGGTTCGTGCACCCTGGAACATATGCTTTAGCATGTGTTGAAGGATAAATGGATGAAGCGAAATAGTGCAAGATGGCCTGGTTTCTATATGTAGCAATGTTTTCTGGCAAACTGATCTGCCCCATAACATGGTACCCGCGTGAGGTATGCTAGTATTAATTATTTGAGGACCTAGAAGCGGAGGCAGAATAAAGAGAGTCGAAATAAATAAATTGATGAGACGCCAAGTGGTTCCGTCTTGCTAAGTATTCCTTTAATTCTGGAGTTGGGGTACTGATCGGAACGAACTTGGATTGGAGCTAAAGAGGACAAACTTTTTTGGTGTCGCATTGCACTAAAAGCACCAGGTCTGTTGCCGAGGTAGAAATCTATACTTCCATATCGCCAAAGCTAAGTGGCTGACACCCGAATTTAAGAACGAGTTTAGGATTAATGGATGAGAGGGATAGGCCCAAGTATTATTCACAGGGCAGAAAACGGTGAGCTCACGGAGCCGATCACAGAGTCAGGATCTCTAAGGCTAGCTTGCTATTGGCAGTAGTAGCTGAACCGGATGTCATCAAGACCGGTTATCGGGTAGCCATCCGACTAGGGCTTGCGGTAAGCCGTTCTGAAGCGACTCAAGAACAACATAACTGGATCCCAGCAGACCGGAAACCCTTGTTCAGTCCGTTATCTCTCAATTCAATTGCTCACTTCCTCAGTTTTCCTCCTAGGTGTGCATGAAGGGAGGGTGAAGCCATATCATGATGGTGACCTCACAAAGTGTGAGGTATGGCAATTGCCATGATTCATTCGAGTAGAAAAGTGGTGGTTCTTAAGCGGAAGCTTGCCAGGAACTGCTAAGCCGGGGCGATAATAATCCGCGAAGGCAAAAGAACCCCACATATATGGGTCCTGGTGGAGCAAAGGCTCTTTCCTTCGGCTTCCATGGTCGGGGACAGCAATTTTCCTCGGGCTAAGAAAATCTTGCTGTTCCTTTTCAACCGCCGTCTTCCGCACACCTCTAAATCTTCCATCTTTTTCTCCATCATCCACCTGTACAATACCTCCTACTCAATCCGTGCGCCTTCATCGATTTCTTTCTTTTGCTTTAATAATACCCCCAAAGAATCGCACAAAGATGTTGGCTTCGCGATTTTCCAGAGCTGTAAGTCCTCTATCCTCCTTGCCGAGCAGGTGGATGAATTAGTTGCTAACATGAGAATATAGCTTCCCCGAGCGACCCCCATCACCGCCCGCTCCGCAGCTTTCGCCAGAGCTCCTCTGGCATCCAGATTCGCTCGCTATGAGTCGACAGCTGCCGATGGCGACAAGGTGCAGGGTGCCGTGATCGGTATTGATCTGGGTACCACCAACTCTGCCGTTGCCATCATGGAGGGCAAGACTCCCAAGATCATTGAGAACTCAGAAGGTGCACGCACCACCCCCTCAGTCGTCGCTTTCGCTGAGGATGGTGAGCGACTGGTCGGTGTCGCCGCCAAGCGACAGGCTGTTGTTAACCCTGAGAACACTCTCTTCGCCACGAAGCGTTTAATCGGTCGCAAGTTCACCGACGCTGAGGTTCAGCGTGATATCAAGGAGGTCCCCTACAAGATCGTCCAGCACACCAACGGCGATGCCTGGGTATCTGCCCGTGACCAAAAATACTCTCCTTCCCAAATCGGTGGATTCGTCCTCAACAAAATGAAGGAGACTGCTGAGGCCTACCTCTCCAAGCCTGTCAAGAACGTTGTTGTCACTGTCCCTGCCTACTTCAACGACTCTCAGCGCCAGAGCACCAAGGATGCTGGTCAAATTGCTGGCCTGAACGTTCTCCGTGTCGTTAACGAGCCTACCGCCGCCGCTCTGGCCTATGGTCTTGAGAAGGAGGCTGACCGCATTGTCGCTGTCTACGATCTCGGTGGTGGTACTTTCGATATCTCCATCCTTGAGATCCAGAACGGTGTCTTCGAGGTCAAGGCTACCAACGGTGACACACACCTTGGAGGAGAAGATTTTGACATCCACTTGGTCCGCCACATCGTCCAAGACTTCAAGAAGACCTCCGGACTTGACCTCTCCGGCGACCGCATGGCTATCCAGCGTATCCGTGAGGCCGCTGAGAAGGCCAAGATCGAGCTGTCTTCTTCTCTCCAGACTGACATCAACCTGCCCTTCATCACTGCTGATGCTTCCGGCCCTAAGCACATCAACGTCAAGCTCACCCGTTCTCAGCTGGAGAAGATGGTTGACCCTCTTATCACCCGCACCATTGAGCCCGTCCGCAAGGCTCTGAAGGATGCCAACCTCCAGGCCAAGGAGATCCAGGAGGTTATCCTCGTTGGTGGTATGACCCGTATGCCCAAGGTCGCCGAGTCCGTCAAGAGCATCTTCGGCCGTGATCCCGCCAAGTCTGTCAACCCTGACGAGGCTGTTGCTATTGGTGCTGCCATCCAGGGTGCTGTTCTCTCCGGTGAGGTCAAGGACCTCCTTCTGCTCGATGTCACTCCCCTCTCTCTGGGTATTGAGACACTGGGTGGTGTCTTCACCCGTCTCATCAACCGCAACACCACCATCCCCACCAAGAAGTCTCAGGTCTTCTCGACTGCTGCCGATTTCCAGACTGCCGTCGAGATCAAGGTCTACCAGGGTGAGCGTGAGCTCGTAAAGGATAACAAGCTCCTCGGAAACTTCCAGCTTGTTGGTATCCCACCTGCTCACCGTGGTGTTCCTCAGGTCGAGGTCACCTTCGACATCGATGCTGACTCCATTGTCCACGTCCACGCCAAGGACAAGTCCACCAACAAGGACCAGTCTATTACCATTGCCTCTGGCTCTGGTCTCTCTGACTCTGAGATCCAACAGATGGTTGAGGACTCTGAGAAGTACGCTGAGGCTGACAAAGACCGCAAGTCTGCTATCGAGGCTGCCAACCGTGCTGACAGCGTTCTCAACGACACTGAGCGTGCCTTGAACGAGTACTCTGACAAGCTCGACAAGACCGAGGCCGACGGTATCAAGGAGAAGATCACCGCCCTGCGTGAGTTTATCGCCACCAGCCAGTCTGGTGAGGGTACCGCCACCGCCGAGGAGATCAAGGAGAAGACCGACGAGCTCCAGGTCGCCAGCTTGAACCTCTTCGACAAGATGCACAAGGCCCGCAACGAGAGCAACAACGCTGAGCAGCAGTCCACCCCCAACGAGGGTGAGAAGAAGGATGAGTCCAAGCCTTAAGATTCCTCATAATCTATAAAGCTAAGATCAAAACCTTTCGAAAAATAAAATCACAAAAATATCCATCGGTCTGTGAGGACCTGATCTGGATATCATAGTGGCCGTCGGCAAACAGCCTTTGTAATAATTATGTATTCTTACCTCCGCCTTCAGCCGCTTTGCCATTTTACGCTTATGTAACCTTGTTTCAATACTATAGTTGGCGGGACGGCGTTGGAGCATCAAAACTTTGTTATGGAATCTTCTCACGTATCATGATTTAATGGTCTGGGACCAGGTATTGGGGAGTGTTTGGCTTGTCTGTAACAGAAAAGAAAAGCCCTATATGGGCGACTTAGAATTTAGCACACATCCCCTCTCATCAAACGTCCTCATCATAAACGCACCCTCCAGTGAATGTGAACTCAAATTGCAACATAATTCGGGCCGAGCCTCAATTTAAAACGAGTCGACCCGAAAAGCTCCCATCCGATTACGCTCGAGTCTAACAATGATACCCCGCCATGCATTGATTCCATTGTCACCCATTCTTTCGTACTGTGTCCCTGATGACTCAGCTAACCTGTGCACAGGATAGCTGAGTCAGCAGTCAGCGCAAGGGAAGTCTTGTATATATCGACAACATTGCCGTATCATGTGTCGGCGATTAAACGAATATCTTAGTGGAGCAAACACAAAGTTTTGATGGAAAAGACACTGTGGCATCATTATTTTATTTAATTTTAATCTAACGGGCCAAAGTTACGACCGGCCGAATCCAAACCATCCCTTCTTGGCAGGCTGTGGCTCCGCTGGCTTGTTAGGAGCGGGAGCAGCCTGAGCAGGAGTGGCGGCAGCTGCTTGGGTCGTCTTGCCCGGATATTCGATGTAATTCCATGCAACGTCCAGGAAGATGGGCTTGACGGGGATTGCCGCTTTCTTGGGTGGGAATTCGACAATGCTTGACAAATTGATACCACCGCTGGGATATTCGTGGAGGCGCTCTATAAGAGGGGCGGTGGGCGAGTCCTTGGAGTTCTCCTTTCGGAGGTTCTCAATGTGGACAATGGCACGATGGCGTTGGAGTTCGCCAGTAAGGAGTTCTATGAGAAACGCGATATCGTCGTTTGAGAGGTCAACGTGGAGCGGTGCGGAATCGTCAGAATCCGTTAACCCGGCGCCTTCCCCGGCTGCATCCTTGCTTAGGTTGAGTGCGTGCTGGATAAGAGCTAGCGCGTTGGACACGTTGCCAATGATGGCGTGCGAGCGAGCTACTGCGAGTGAACTGTTGGGAAGCGGGTGGATTAGTATGCTATATCATTCGATGGGGAAATTATGTATTACTCACGTGAGGGCTTGGAAGTACTTGACCGAGACATCCAGCTTAGTAGCAAGACCAACGTCAGCGGCAACACCAGGGAGTTCCCTGATGGTCTGCAGGTTTTGTAGAGTTCCATCGTAGAGGGCCGCCTTTTCCTTGAGCTTGGCAAGCTTCCCGCTTGACGGCAGTTCCCTCGATCCGTCAGCCGCGGATTGATCCTTGAGCTGTGTTCTCCGCCGGTGCTTGGAAAGGCTGTACTCTTCCGTTGCGCCGTCGTGAGGCCCGGTCAGCACTCTGTTTCGCCCAATTCTCCAGCTAATCATTTCGTAATTGACGGCAGTGCGAGTAATTTGGAGGCTCTGCATTCGGGGATCCCCCTGGCTTACACCCTCTCCCCGCAACTCATCAATGGCTGTCTTTGTCGCATCAACTGCATCTTGTGTCGCCGTAAGGATTTTGTCGTAAGCTGCGGCCACTTCGCCGGGGTTGCTCTGATCCAGGTCCTCATATGTCTCCGCCAAGACTGATTTGGCACTTTGAACTGCACCCCACGCTGTGGAAATCTGAGAGTCTTCGATTGTCACCTCGCGTGATCGCCACGTGAGCGTTCTAGGAGCACCGCCAACCTCGGGAACCCCCTTTTCGGTCTCCACGTCATCCTCGAGTGCCTTGGGGTTGATTTTGTTGATGTCAGCTACCAGAGCTTCGTCTGATGTAGGAAACTTCTTTTTCGAAATTGCCGGAATCGCGACTGTTCGCGGAATGTTTAGGCGATAGGCAGCAAACCGAATTGAGGGGTCGATGATTTCCGAGATTAAGTCTTTGTAGATGTCATCTTGAGCCTTTGCGCCCAAGGCGCTGTAAATGACCCGGACGGTAGAGAAGCTCTCTAGACAAGGCTCCCATGCCTTTTTCTCAAAATTGATTGTGCCATGCATCATAGCAGCATATCCCTTAACCTCGAGAAGATCGGTAGCAGAACCCGTTTCGGAGAGTGCCTCGACGAGATTGTCCGCATTTTGCGCCGCCTTGCGGAGTCTAGATACGATATGCTTTCGTGTGCTTCGCACAAGGCCCTTCTGATCGTTTGTATGGGAAGCCTTCATGCTCATAGCTTGAGCCCAGGCATGTTCGCTGGTAAGTAGGGCAAGGTAGATGTATCTATGAAGCAAAATGTTAGCAAGAAGTAATTGAGACATGTGCAAATTTGGACCAAGAGCAGCGCACCCATCATTTTGCGTAATCTCCTCGGAGGTGATCTTGGCCTTGTTAGAGAACTTCCCGCGGTTCCTTGTCGCAATACCAAGCTTCTGTCGTGATTTAAGAAGTCGCCGAGCCAGCTGGGACTGGTATGTCGAGTAGTCGCCGTCGAGGAGTGCCTTGTCCCGGCCCTGGATAATGAAGCTCGTAATCTCCATGCTGCGCGAGTACAGACGCAGCAAGATCAATGTTGTATTGTGGCGATGTGGTCTCGTGGTAGCTAGGCTAAATCAACCACCCTGCAAGTCGGGCTACAACCATCTTGAATTTTCCCCTCCACAAACGGCTAAGCCACGGTAGAATCAAGCGACACCCCACTAAACCCTCACATCCCACCTAAAGCACCTACGCCATCAGCAAGAGCATCCCGCTACCTCATTGTGTTCCTGATGACTCAGCTAACCTGTGCACAGATTAGCTGAGTCATCAGTCAGCAAGCACAGCTATTCGTCTCATGAGTATGGAAGTTGGGCAGAATGCAAGCTAGCAAAACTTCTGAATGACGACAAGTTGTAGCACCAAACCGCTTGATTTCAATATGGCGCTTCATGATTATGATGAGCAGCTAGACGGAGAATTACACATGGACATTAAGGAGCCATTCTGGATTTTGGAACGATGTGGCATCTGCTATTTCAAGCTACACCCAGGTGAAGACATCATTCTAGGTCATGACAATGTTGCCCATATTCCATTGACGTCGGAGACGTTCAAGGGCACGCATGGTACTGTTTGTATATTATGTACCGCTTCCTGTGATCATGACCGCCAGGTCACTCCTCCTATCTCAGTTGTGTCAAATCAGTGCAGTTGAAGTCATGTGGACGCTTACTTGACATTGCTAAACTTGCGTTCGAACATGTAACTCGAGAGAGTTCGCTTGGGTATAATCTTCTCACAACCTTAAAATCAACCTGCTAGCCGGATTACGAGGGGGATAACCCAATAACTTCTTCAACACTGCATCGGTCCATGGATGGTGAGCTGTGAACCGGGAGTATCATGGTGTTTAGGCCTACCTTCCCTAACTGATAGATAGTGCATAAGTGGGCCCTATCGGCCAATTACCACTCGGCGCCCGCCGTATGAATCACCCTTGACTCCGTTCCCGGCGGACATTGATGGTAATTGATATATTTCCATGCCCTTACTCCGAAGTCTTCACCACGATATTCTAGTATCCAGACACACCTAACACATTCGTCAATTCATTTCTTCCGACATGGCTACTTCAAATGGCCTGGGGCCTAAGAAGCCCGTCCTATTCTTGTATGCTCAAGTTTGCCGATCATTCCAGAGGCTTTTCTTACTGGACCCTTGCAAATGCTAACGGGATTAAAGTGATATCGACAACTGTCTGTATTCAAGAAGTACGTTGGACTGCAGATTCCGAAGTGGATGTACTCTGACTGAACAAACCTGCAGGCACCAAGGTCCACGATCTCATGGCTGACCTCATTGACCAATATTTCGCCACTCATCTGGGAGTTCCCTATGAGGAGGCCGTGAGGCTTCACAAGGACTACTATACCAACTATGGTCTGGCCATTGAGGGGTTGGTCCGTCATCATCAGATCGACCCCCTCGACTACAACGCAAAAGTCGATGACGCCCTGCCGCTGGAGGATATCATCAAGCCCGACCCCGAGCTCCGCGCTCTGCTTCAAGACATTGACAAAAGCAAGGTCACCATGTGGCTACTCACCAATGCATACAGTACCCACGGTAAACGAGTAGTACGTCTGTTGGGAATTGACGACCTGTTTGATGGCCTGACCTTCTGCGACTACGCCGAGGAACCCCTGCTCTGCAAGCCTCACCCGGACATGTTCAAGAAGGCTATGCGCCAGGCTGGTGTTGAGGAGTATAGCGACTGCTACTTTGTCGGTATGTGTTTTCCCTCTCCCACTGACAGCGTTTCTCCTCACTGCTAGACGGCGCAGTACCGGTGTCTGACAAACTCTGCTCAGATGATTCGTACTCGAACTGTGCAAAGGCAAGCGAGCTTGGCTGGCACGTTGCCCACCTAGTAGAAGAAGGCCTCAAGGTCCCAGAAACGCCGGCCTCGCAATATCAGATTAAGCACGTGCGAGAGCTGAGGACGATCTTCCCCCAATTTTTCAAGTCTACGTCCCAGTAATCTAGGCTGAACGAGGTAAGGATAGAAGATATGATGGACGAAAGTTCCTACAGATTCATGAGACTTTGATACATTCACGGTTATTTCGTTTGAAATAGAGTAACAAAACAATCCCGCAATAGAATTTGTTGATATCCTTGCAGAACGTTATGACCTATGGACACCAGTAGTACTCTAGTACCTCGGGAGAACAGTCACAGTCTCCTGTATGCCACATGTAGACCCAACTCCTCGCTTTAAATGCACACTTGGGGGAGAAAAAATCAGATAAACAAAGGAACCCGTTAAGGATGAAGAAGAAACACGCCTGTGTGCGGAACGCCCTGGCACGTGCTATGGTCGCCGAATACTCCTGATGACTTGATCGAGTTCGGCGAGGATTTGATCGCGCTCTTTGAGAGCCTCCCGACGTTGACTTTCCGCCGCCTTAAGGTCCTCCTCGAGTTCTTTGATGGCGCGCTCCTGGTCCTGTTCGCTGTTCTGCAAGCCAGGAAGCATCGAGATGAGGTATTCGATCTGCTGCTCCTTCGTGATCAGGTCTCGCGACAATTCGGTTAAACCGGCGCGGAAGTCGTCGACCGGTAGTGAATCAACTAAACCAAACCAATGTCAGCTCTAGCGCTCGATAAATAGTCGCCAATGTCACAACTAACCTTCTGAGGGAGGCGCCTGACCATCCTGCTTAGGGGTAAAGATCTTATCCTTGGGTCCCAGAGTTTCAAGATCATGTCGCCTTTGGACGAAATACAGCGCAGCAACAAATTGTTGCGCGAGCTACCCGGCCATATTAGCAGTCGACTCTTGCTCCTGCGCATGTGATGCATATGGAGCTGCGATTTGCTACGACGCACCTGGTCTACAGCATCCTGCACTTGGGTGAGCCTGTCGCCCATGGCGGCGCGTATGGTGTAGGGAATACTGTGCTAAGCTGGGAGGATGGCGCTGCCATTCGAGGAGCCTCTGCGGGCCTCCTATGTTGCTGTTCTTAGCAAGGTGAGTTCCTCGACGACGTTGAGATAGTGGTCGCCCTCAGCCGAAAGTCCAGAATAGCTCCCGACGCAATCCGCAGGCAGAGCTCTACATGGGTAGCGCTGTGCGGGTCTCGGGCGCGGGCAGCAGCGAATCAGCGATCCGGGCACAGGCCACGGATTTTTTTTTAGCAGCGAAGTGAACACCTTGTTGTTAACGTGTGTGCGACCCGAATGGAATGACATCGCTCTATTATTCCAGGTCTCGTCATATTTCTTCTTTGGCCTGCTTACCCTTCTTCTCTTCCATAAACCAGCCAGTTCTTCGCCCCTTTTTCGTTTCTTCTAATCCCCATTGCTCGCCAGGTACGCTCCGATTTTCTAGAGGACTACTCTCGTTCCAATTCCTCGACGCCGTTCTTCTTAATTCAATCTTCCCACCTTTTGGCACACTACGCCACCATCACCACATACGCGCACGATAGACCACACAGACAGCCTCAACAATGGAGAACGATAGCCCGCCAAACAACCCCCCGCCCCAGCAGGAGGAGCAGATCCTGCCCAACATCCGGTTCCCTCCCGGCCAGCAGCCCACGCCGGAGCAGATCCAGCAGGTCCAGCGCAAGATCGCAGAGGACGCCCGCAAGGCCGGGATGACCATCCCCGAGTTCCTCGAGCACCTCAAGAAGCAGGCGATACAGATGCGCATGGCCCAGCAGCAGCAGGCGCAGCAGGCGGGCCACCCCGGTGCCGGCCCGCCGGGACACGCCCACCCCCATCCCGAGCAGCAGCAGTCCCAAGGCGTTCGACAGCCCGTTACTCCCGGGCCACCGAAACCCGAGGCTCTGGCCGTCGCCAAGTTCCTCCGCAGCCAGAACCTGAAGCCCCGGACTTGCATTCTTAATGGTGAACGCAAGGACATGTTCAAAGGTAGGATTCTCCTTGACCAATGCCCCAGAACTACAAGCGGGTGAACTAGCAAGCTACTTGTCTAGATATCTGAGCTAACTTATACGCAACAGTCAAGCGTGCTCTGCGAGCCCTCGAGTCCCCCGCCTACGAGAAGGCCCGCAAGAAGAACCCGCTCCTGCCCGCCATCACGGACCGGGCGTCCCTCGAGAACACGTTCAAGCTCCTGCCCCTCAGCATGCTTGCCCTCCGGGTCAGCAAGGTCGAGCAGGACCCCTCCAGCGGCGGCAAGAAGGCAAAGCGGGTCAAGGGACAGTGGACCGTCAAGATCGAGCAGCACCAGGAGGCCAAGGAGGAGCTCTACTACGCCTGGCTCTGGGAGGGCAGCCAGTTCCAGCGTCAGCTGTACGCCGCTCTGGCCCTGGTCCTGATCTTCACCGTCGTCCTGTACCCCCTCTGGCCACTCGTCCTCCGACAGGGCGTCTACTACCTGAGCTGGGGTCTCCTGGGTCTGCTCGGCCTGTTCTTCCTGATGGCCATCTTCCGTGTTATTCTCTTCTGCGCCACCTACTTCATTGTCCCTCCTGGTCTCTGGCTGTACCCCAACCTCTGGGAGGATGTGTCATTCATGGACAGCTTCAGGCCCGTTTGGGCATGGCACGAGGTAAGCCCATCTCATAATCGTAGCTGCTCTGAGTGCTTGGAATGTACTAACCACGGACTAGACTGAGAAGCCCAAGAAGAAGAAGAAGGCCAAGGCCGTCAAGGGAAGCACGAACGCCTCCGTTGCCGCCGCCACAGGCCAAGTCTCGCCAGCTACTGCACAGACAACTGGCACCGATACGCAGGTCAACACCGAGGGTGTCCACCAGCGACAGTATGTAGCACCCAAGGTCGAGGAGCTTGGCGATGACGAGTAAAAAAATTGGTTGTTGGGAGCGGATGAAGCGGACGTCCCGGTGTCGGCGTTGGATGGTTGTCTTCGGGAATATACAAACGGGAAATCACTAGTTTTCCTCCCTGGTTTTCTTTACTTTTCCCTTTTCCCTTTTCCCTCTTCTCTTTTCTCTCTTCTTCATCTGTGTTCTTTTCCCCCCATGCCCTTTTTGGTGACCTCTGGTGGATTATCAGCATTGAAATTCTGCCGTAAACAAAATTACAAACATTGGGATCAGATCATTGAGAAAAAGGAAAATAAAGTGATATTTTTTGGACGAAACTAGTACAAAAACCTCGTGACGCCACTTACCCAGTCCCAAGGCTCTGGTCATTTCTCGGAAAACTCCATTCCCAACTAACACGTGTGGCTTTTCATAGGCTCTCTGCCCAGCTGTGGCTAGCCTTGCGTTGGTACCGCCAAAATGGTTCGATTTTAATTTACATGTCAATTACGACGTTCGATGTGTACGTTCTCACCGTCCGCGCGCGAAGCACGCTACGCCTCGCTCGCAAGCTTGCTCAAGTTATCCCGCATGGCGGGCGGTCTCGACCCAATGGCTCTGCCGCCAAAGACGGAGAGGCTGGCGGCAAGACAAACTAGATATTCCTGGTGAGGTGGTTGAGGGCTGGGCCGGCGTCCCGGGAGCACATGCTTGTTCGGCCGGCCCTCGACTTGCGTCAATCTCGGGACCGCCACAGCTGATGGCGAACGGTGGCTTGCCGAAACGGTTTCTCGGGCCCCCGTTAGATACTAAAGAGAAGTGTTACAGACGGTGCTGGGACCTTAATCCGGACGCCCTTGAGCGGGATGGTATGATGGCGACAGACGGTTCGTGTCAGTGTTTCAAACAGGCCCATGGTAGCTGGGAAACCGGCGGCTTGGGATGACGAGAAATCAGCATCAAGTGGGATCCGATCGGAAGGACAGGGGAATTGCCGAAACAAAAGAGTGACAGAGAGCACTAAACGGGCCCTAAAGCAGGTGACTGCGAACTCAAACGCGCTCTGTCAGGAACGTGGAGAAGCACAAGGCGGGTTCGAGTCCAGATGGGCAAGTTGCCCGTCCTCCCTAGCGACAACGGGGCTCTCGTCGGCCTTTCCGTTAGGTCCTGTCGATACGCTCACCACCCACCCTCACCGGAGTCGTCGGACGGCCCTGGGGTGCCATTGGCGGTGCTAGTCGTGGCCTTGCAAAGTGGCTTGAGGTATATTGGGGGCTATCCTCGTGGTTAATTCTCTTAGTGTCGGTTCTTATCCCTTTTCCATTAGTTCATCCGGTGGAACCACCGCCAAAGCAACGATCGGTGCTAGTGAGAGGAGGATCACGGCTAACTTCAAGTCTGGGCTGGATGCTGGCTCCCGTACACACCCACAATCGTTGGCGTGCACGAGCCGCATCTACACCAAGTAATGTATGCATCTGGGGATTAGGGAAATAGGGGGGCGGAAGAATTACTTATAACGCTGCAGATATGCTTGGAAGTAATCCTGATTCATCTCAAGCTGAGGAGCACCTAACTTATTTCGGAAATGTTCTCATCTCGCGTATCGATTCTTCATCTTCGTGTTTCATACAATATACGCAAGGGTTTTCTGGTATGGGATGGGTTCGCTCCAGGCTGGATTGGTGGGTTGGGGCTACGAATCGGCTGTCCAGGTCGGGGTGGAAATCGGCCCTGCTTGAGGAACCAGTAGTCATGCTCGTTGAAGGTGGCCAGACCTGACTGTGGAGCTGGCTTGAATGCCACCGAAGTGGCTTTAGCTTGCCTCCTCATCTGCCACTGTTGTAAGTTAGAGCACCCTGTATGCGTACTGCAGACTGTCGGCTGTCCAGGATCTCGGTGAGCAGGTGCCGAATTACAAGGTCGACTACCGCGATGAACGAACTAGTTCCTCGTCCCAAGTCGCGAATCGTGTATCCATGAGCTTCTTGGGACACCTCTGTGGCACTTCTCTGCTTATACCAGTGGCCTCTCGGTATGAAAGGCTGGGCTGTAATGGTCTCCAAAGAACGATTGCTGGACTACAAGCAAAAGTCTATCGTAAGGCGATGTCCAGGCAGAGATCAGCGGTCGTGAACCTGGTGAAGACCAAAGCGACTCACCGGTCATTTCATGAACTAGCTTGCTTATGGATTTCTCAACACAGGCCAGATCGGCAGTCTGTGGTGTTTGGGTGTGTTTTAGGAGATGTCATCAGGAGCAGCATGAAGAAAGGGGTATGATCACTCACTCCCCGTCTTCGCTCCTCTGCTGATAATTCTCCCTTAAAAAGTTGTGTGTTTAGGTCAGAGCCCTGGCATTGTTTTAGTGGGCTCATAGAGATAACGTCGTGTAGTCGTTTGAGAATATGAAGATTATAATCTTGGGTACGTTAGATGAATCGCGCCAGAGTAGCAACTATGAAGCCCATACGAGCCTCTCCAGGGACGTTTGTGATGGTTTGCTCTTGGGTTTTCCGAAAGGGGGTAAGGTGACTTCAGGTATGTGTCAGGTTATTGTCTGGAAAGCGTTATGAGGCTCAGTGTGCTTCTAGAGCTTGAGACGAGCGGAGGAAACGAGGTGACGAAGGCGTTCCTAGTTTGGCCTATTAACTGGCCACCTCCTCAACAGTTTGTCCGTCCGTTTCACCTGCCACGATGATGGTTACCCTGCAACTAGTGTGCTCAAGGCCTCCTCCTCTCGACTTCCCCATTTGTTATTGCTTTTTTGCCCTATGGGTTTGGGTTCACAGCGCTGGCCAAGCTCGGCTCGGCTCGAAAGGAATGTAACGATCAGCGACGGGTCGTGACATCTAAGTTCCCGAACAGAAAAAAGCAAAAATTTGTCCATTCATTGATTAAACAATCAACCCCTTCCACTTCGTAGCCTTGCTCTCGCTCTGGTCTATAACGCCCTCGAATTTGATGAACGTCCATTTAAGGTTACTGTATATTGGTTGGATACATTGCATCGGTCCTTGTGGCACGAGATCTGGGATCTAGCGAAATATTCAATCTTGCAGGCCATCTCATGGTGTTCGCAGAGATCTCCTCGATCTGCCAAAAGCAAAACGAATTAGGTGAACCATGCAATCAAAGTTATATGAGGGAGGGGTCTCGATCCTTCCTGCGAACAGGTTTTTCTTACCGCCACTCATGTACGCTTAGATTATAAATTCCCCTTTTATTGATATTATGCAGTGTGCGTGCTTCTTACCTTCCACAACGTTTGTAGGTTGCCTAGAGCCATAAATATCCCGACCTGCCATATCTGATCATGAAGATGGAGAGAGCAGGTCCTTCCTCCAGCTAGGACGAGCACCTGGACTGAGCTGCACACCGGGCCGGGACTAGGCTGTCATGAAAGTAGCGGAGCGTCACTTGAGCTGACTGACAAGCAGAGCTGAACGGAATTTGAAATTAGGCGCGGGGAATCCCCCGCCAGTCGATGTCGCGGAAGATCCCCTGGCTGGGCCTTGCAGCGGATCTGCTTTAGCACTTGACTGGCTGTACTATCTGACCCCTGCTCAGCTTAGCAGTAGGGTGTTGTTAGCATTTGGCTGGAGGCTTACCTAAATCTCTTGATGCTACCGCTTGGCTAGCTGCCCTGGGCATAGTTTCACTTGTTGGCCTTGAGGCTGCCAACGTTGAACGGAGAGCAAAGCTGTCGTTAATGCCGCCGCTTTCCCCACCTTCTCTGTTTCTCCTATCCCCTCCAAAAATAAGCCTTGCTAGCATGCATCCCTTGTCTCAGCTCTGGTGGTGCGGCGTTGCCAGCTCCTGTTCTTGCCTGACCACCTATAAACGAAAGCGACGGATTGCTTCCTTTGATTAGATCAACGACAGGTCATTGGATAGCAGCTTCAGGCCAATTTCGGTGTTTTTTGTGAGGTGTTGGACGTCGTTCATTGCGTGATAGGCCACTGCCTGGAATCACCCTTCGGTTCTTGGCAGCTTTTGGCTCCTAACCCTAAGCCGAGGCGCAGATGTCAAGGTCCACAAGAGATACGGATGCCAGTCTAAGATGGGAATCCTGCTCATGAAACTGGTTGAAAATATCGAGATCAGTCCCGTGCTAAGAGTGATGGTAGATTGCCAGCTCATCATCTTTGCAAACATTCTTGGTAAATCGGACTTAACATCAAACCGCTTCCCAAGTATCAGACGCACCAGGAGGAGAAAGGCCGACCCGATGCAACCGCGATATGCATGTACCCTGCATGGTTGAGGCGAAAATTGGTATCTGTGCACATGGCTTGATTGTGACCAGTCAGAAATATAACCGATCATGGCGCGGACCCATGCGTCGGATGCTCTCTTGCGCCACAATGCAGTTGACGAGGTGATTCTCTGGTTGCTTTCCGGTGGTGATTTGCCCAAGCACACACGAACCTGCGCGCGGGTCAGTGTCTCGACTTGGTTTTCTCCTCAGAGACTGCCTGCAAGAGCTGGAGCACCCAACAGCAATTCCGCACTCACCAGGCCAGTCACGCACTAGCGCTGGTGACTAGCTGGCGGCGGAAGCTATGGTCATTTTAAATCGTGCAAGATGTGAATCCTATAGCCAGACGCTATCGAGGCGCATCGATAGAACGTCACCGTCCACGCAGGCCGCTGGAGATTCAAGGTTGCAACCCGCCCGAATCCCATCACGCCTCGATCCCAACGGAGTGGGCGACCGGACCCATACCTTGTATCTCGAACCGGTCATGGGTGGACGATTGGACGACTCTAGTGGGGCGGTTGAATTTCGAGTCACACAGCCCGAGACAATGTTGACCTAGTGTCGACTTTGAGTCAAGATGAATCCTAGGGAGTGGCTCCGGTGTATCCGCGCACCTGCTGGAAGCTATCCCCTCCTGCGCTATTGATGGAGTTAAGTTCTTTGCGCCTGAATTCCCATCGAGGAGGGATCGATCAATCTGGGTCGGGATGCTGGATAACAACGCGTATGGTCGAGCCGCTTTGATCAGATCATCAAAGCGCCTCCCATCTCCACAATCTCTCTGGTCGATGGACCGCGGGTCCTTGCCTTCGCTCGGTCCACACTCCGAACCTAGAAACGGCACTCGGAGAATGTTGAGCATGAAAACCCCCGCTGCCATGCGGTATTCGAAACCACGGTATTCCCTGCTCGCCCCTGGTTGAAAGGAGGTGGGCCACTGGCTCTGGACAGCTTACATGCGTAAGGAGCGAGATGTCCAATATTGTCTTGCATTGGCGAAAGCGCTTCGTACGCAATGAGCAGTCTCCTCAAGCGTGAGCATGGACAGACGAGTCGAGCATCACGGTGTGGCTCGGTGACCCGGTTTAGGATGAACCAAGTTAGATTCGCGCAGTTTCGATTCAGGGCAGTCTTTCACCGGAACTACTTTCTCACGCTCCCTCCTGCAATTGTAGCAGACGGCTGATGCCTGGTGGTTCTAACCCTTCTCCGTAGCAGTGGCGACAGCGGTACCTGCTTCTGGTGCTAACTAAGAGAAATCCCCAGACCCCACCACCACCACGAGAGCACCGTGCTAGTTTCATGTGTGCCTGCCTATGATCGGGCTGAAGTAATGCAGTCGGTGGATTGGTGTACACACCTAAGGTGTGGTACTACTCCGTACCTGCCATCCAGAACAGCGCCCCAAAGCCACACGCGCATACATATGATGAAGGGTACGTAACAGACATGCACGCGTGCATATCTCCTGCCCCAGCCTGCATATGCTTGGCTGGACTAAACTACAGGGCCCCTACTCTAGACTACGTGTTGTTCGAGAGATAATGCAAGAACTTTGGTGGACAATGACATGCTTTCAGCTCTCTATTTGTGCGCCCGTCATGCGTGGCTGCAAGCTCGTGCCAGGCATAATGTACGCACGCAGATAGGGAGCTAGGTAGGTACCTCGATCTCAGCATGCGAGTACTTCGGCCGCAGGTTTCTCCGTACTGGCATCTTCCGTTGTCTGTTAAAAAATAGGCAGATGGAGGCGACGGACAGTGGACGATGCGGCAAGCGCTAGGCAGAGACTCTCGAGAGAGGCAGGTGCCCGATCCGCTGATGGCTCCTTCCTGCTAGTCTGCTGGACGTTCTGAGGGCGTACGAGTAAGTGCTGCAGGCAAAACTTCATTGGGTGCTGGGGTTTGGGCTAAGGTGGGCAGTGACTTATCAACCGGACTAAACGAATTGAGTGTTACGGGCCACCCCTCCCGAGATGGATCTGCAGCTTTACTGCAAGATCAACTTCCCTCTCCCATTCCGCCCCGTTCTTCTCGAAAGCTGTCTCTCTTCTTCAGCCAGTGTCACATCCTGAGGCCGCCACTGGGGCCTGTACAGCTTGCAGGAGGGCTAGAATGTGTCAGTTTTCAGTTTCGCTTGCCGTCTCGTATGGCCCAGAGACGCCGGTTTCTAAGCGAGCTCTTGCAGCCAACAACATTGGCAGCCCTCCAACTCCACCCGCTTGTAACATGTTGCTGGGAAAGCATGTCGAGGGAATTAACCCCGGAGCTTGCGCCATGGCCACCCTCCAGTCTGTCCTCATAGGCAGAGACGGGAAGTCGCTCTCCGCCACCACAGCACCGATGAGACGATCTAATTTTTCCTGTCAATGTTGATGTGGAGGACGCTGGTGCAGGCGCATGGTTTCCGCTGTTCCAGCTCTGCCACACGTAGCACGGTACGAGCCTGAGCGGGTTCAATAGCCCAGGGTCAAGACGCTAGTTGGTCCTACTGGATCTCTGCCAGGGTGGATGCCCGCTCAACTTCGCAGCAGGCACATTACTCGCAACCTCGAGACCACCCGCCAATGGCCGATCACTATCACGACCTCTGTTCCTTCGGGGCTTTGGACCCCTTCATTGGTCTTAGTCGGCGAGCCTTGGGTCTGTCCCCAGCAGGCAGCTTAACCAGAGACGGCCATGACAACGGTGACACCTATCAGTGAATCACATACTGCATCCACTGGACAAGGCTCGCTAGCCTGCCAGGCCATGGGACCAGTTGCTCAACTACGCATGCTTCATGGGGTCCGAGGGCGTCTGTGCTGAGATCAGCCTGGACGTGTATATAGCGAAATGGATGGCCACGCTAGATGTGTAGGTCCGGATAGTAGCCATGCCGTATGACCCTACAGTACCAGAGTCCCTCATCGATCGAGACCCTTCAGCCCATTCTGTGGCTAACTCTTAAGGAGCCAAAGAAGAAAAGAGCTGGTCGGGTCATCTGCACCTTTCCATTGGCTATAAGAGTTGTGAGTCCGCTGCGGCGTCGTTGTCCCCTCCCGAGGAGAGGTCCAACCGTTTCCTGATATGATGGCCGCCCCAGCTGGCCCTCCCCCCACAGGCCAGACAAAGAGTACTCTTTTCTTGAAGCTCTCAGCATCGGGCCTACAAGCGAGTTGTCCCTCGTATCCCAAGAGAAACTTGGCCTTTCACCAACTCCCAAATCTCCTGCTAAGACCGTGAGGTCACCACCTCTACCTCCTTTGCCCTCTCATCCCACCCCCAGTCCCGTCGGATCGGACTTCAACGTTACCACACCGACCAAATCCGAGCTTGCCAGCCCCAAGCAAAATCTGGCGACTCCTCGGCCAACCGGGCATCACTCTTTGTTCCCACATACTAATACTCACGGCAAGAACGTCGGCGAAGTCAAAGGCGCCAGCACCAGCAAAGGCGCCAGCACCAGCAAAGGCGCCAACACCAGCAAAGGCGACAGTACCATCAACAGTGTTAAGCCTATCACTGAGACCGCTGCCATGGCTCCTTCCATCAAGGCTCAGGCGCAATGCCTCGAGTCCTGCAGCAAAGTCACCAAGGCCGGTGACAGAATTTCTGTTCGAATGCTCGAGTACCTCACATCGATTAAGCAGACTCACATGCCCCATGGGCTCGACGATCTTGCACACGGCTTCCTCTCGACATGCCAAGTTCTTTTAACCATCGAGGCTGGCCTGGAAGAATGCACACGTACACATCAATTCTTCCCCGGAGAGCTCCTTGCAGAGTTGGACAAGAAGTTCCGCGTGTGCTTCGCTGATTTCCAGGTCTTGGAGAACATGCTCTCGAGAGTCCTCGAGTCGGAGCGTAAGAGTCACGGCGCGATGGGCAAGATGAAGCGTGGATTGAGAAACCTGTTTGGAGATACAGATTTCAGCAAGATTTCCTTGGCGCTTGAGCAAACGAGAGAGAGCCTGAGGGTCAGCGCTCTGATGTTCCAGTGGAGCCTAGGCGATGACAAGATCGAGAGCGGAGCTGGCATTGGCTACACTGGTCTTGCAGCTGCGTTAGATAGACTGGACCAGAAGAGATCGAGCACTCGCTCAAGATCTGAGACGAATGGCTCGCACCATAACCTGCCTGCTCTTCGTCAACAAGAGCAGCCTCCGCTGCCTCCTATCCCTGCCTTGCAGTGGGCCGAGCGTTCAACCTCCCTCCAGAATGATAACATGATGTCGTCCGACATTCGATCACCAATCAGTGATATGCGCCAGTGGAGCGCAACGGCCAGTTCCATTCATTCTGGCGACCGCAATAACCATCAAGCCGCCTTTGATCGTCTCAGTTCTTTCGACGAGACGATGTCGCACCATACCGGAAGCGACTCGGCTGTCAATGACGCTATCAACGAGGAACTTGCTACCCTCGACTTGGGCTCAGACAAGGTCGTCCGGTTAAAGACTGACCCTTTCACGATGCCTCGATGGAATCCTCGTGCTAGCACAGGAAGCACGGATGGCGCTACATTGAAGAGTGCCCTCACCTCCGCGATCCGTGCCAGGAACCACAAGCTCGTCGAGCAACTCCTGGATAGAGGTGCTCCCGCCAACAGCCCTGATATTCACGCCCTCATCGAAGCTGTCAAGGTGCAGGATGTCGAAAGCGTTCGCCTGCTTCTCCTATTCGGAGCGGATCCTAACGAAACCGACCGAGAGGGTATGACTCCTCTGGCCCTTGCCGTTGAGAGGACACTGCTGGGCGCCGCGGTGACCCTGCTCAAGTACGGAGCGGACCCTAACATGAAGGCTGGCATGGATCAGGACAGCCCCGTCGCTCGTGCGATCAAGAGCAACAAAGTCAGCCTTGCTCATTTGCTGCTAATGTACGGTGGCGATGTCACCCAAATGAACTCGGAGGGCAACACAATGCTGATAAGCGCGGTCAACAAGAAGACGCCTCGCCAATTCATTGCACTCCTCTTGGGATACGGGGCAAACCCTAACGAGAAGAGCCGAGAGGGGAAGACGGTGCTCTTCGAGGCCATTACAAGCGCTCGCGACGACATCGTCTCTTGTCTCCTGGAGAATAAGGCTAATCCCAACCTGCCAGGTCCCAAGCACATGTTGTGGCCTGCCACCTACCAGTCTCCTTGCCTCCAACTGTTGTTGAAACATGGCGCTGATTACAAAAAGGCTCCTGGTATTATGGAGCTCGCAGCTAGTGTCAATAACATCGAGTCGGTTCGCATCCTGCTCAAGGCCGGGGTTGACCCCAACGCAAAGAAGGATGGAGTTTATACTCCTCTCTGTACTTCTATCCGAGACAACCGTCCCGATATCTTCCACCTGCTTCTGAATAGCGGTGCAGACCCCAACACACCAGCATCTGAATACCCCTGCTTCAAGTGCATTACACACAATCGGCTTCAGTTCTTGCCGGCCTTGGTTGCGGCAGGCGGAAACCTAAACAACCCGAAGGGTATCTTGGAGACTGCTGTTGCTCAAGATTACATGGAAGCTGTTCTTTGGCTTTTGGACCAGGGCTTGGACCCGAATGAGCGAAACGCCAAGGGCCATTCACCCCTGACGACGGCCATTCGCGAAAACCGTATTGAACTCGTTGATCTCTTGATCATGCGTGGCGCCGACCCCAACAAGCGGGGCGAGGACTGGCCAGTCTGCATGGCTGTCCGAAACCCACATATTTTAAAGCGCGTTCTTAACGTCCTGGCTGAGCCCCGCGCTTTCAAGGGTGTTATTGAGCGGGCCGTAGCTGCCGACCAGCTTGAGTCAGTGAAGCTGCTCCTTGCTGCCGGCGTTTCAGTTGAAGATAAGAATGGTGGTGTCTTCTCTCCTCTTACCACTGCTTTGCGCGAAAATCGCCGAGAAATTGTCAGATTCCTCGTTGACCCCAATGGCGGTGGTGCCGATGTTAATGCCCCTGGTGAACATCTGCCTGTTGTTAAGGCTCTTCGACGATTCCATGGCGAGGATACGGCTATGCTTGAAGTGCTTTTGGAGCATGGTGCTGACCCTAACAAGATGTACCGCGGATGGAACGGTATCTTCCAGGCCGTCGAGAATGGCGAGTTGGAGGTGCTCCAGATCTTGAAGGACAAGGGAGGAGGTTTTGACCTCGACGCCAAGGACGAGATGGGCCGCACTGCCATTGAGATGGCAAGCCAGCGAGGATGGGATGAGGGAGTGCAGATACTCCGCGAAGGTCGACGGAAGCAGTAGACATGCTGCAAGGTTTACACACGAAAAGTTTAAACGAGATGAAGAAGAGGTGTATATACCCAACTAATGAGACTTCTCATATAATAGTGTTGTTGTAATAACATTGGAGGAGCACACACGGGACAATCATTTGTCAATGTCGAATGGAGACATGATACTTTTCCTTTTTGTCAGATTATCTACTCTACGTTTGGTTTCATAGCTTCGCTTCGTGGTATATATATTCGCCATACCCGATGAGATATTAGTCTGCGGGCAGAAGTTCACACTCTCGATACACAAGCTTAAATGAGCAGAATTTTTCAGCCAGTCTAGTTGCCTGTATTGCTTTTAGTCTATTCTTTTCCTTTTGTGAGATCTTAATTGTTCTCTAACCCTTTGGGTCAAGTTTCAAGAGACTTGTAGAAGAATGTGACGTCTTTGAACTCCCCTGACGGACTGAGCCCATACTTTGGTATTCTGCCGACTTCGGTATACCCGAGTTTGCTGAAGACAGACTCGGCCAGGCTGCCAGACTCTGTATCCAGGGTCTGAGTCCGCTACAATGTTAGCCATGCTCTGTGCGCAGTCGAGTTCGTCGCTTGAAAAAAAAAAAGCATCCACTTACCAGCATGGTTCTCCCTCGCTTGATGGCCTCTCTCTCTAGGGCGTCGACCAGGGCGGTGGCGCCGCCGCGGGCGCGATAGGAAGGGTGGATAAGCAGCTTCTCGACGACGGCGCGGAAGGAGCTAGTCTCGGAGGGCGGCATGTCCAGCATGACGATGCCCACGAGGTTGGTGCCCTTGGGGACGGCGGGGTGGTGGTGGTTATCCAGCAGGCCGTTGGCGGAGGTGGTGGTGGCGGGGTCGTTTTCGTCGGCGCGGACGAGGAGGAGGAGCAGGCGGGTGCCGGCCGAGACCTCGGCGATGCGGTCCTTCCAGTAGACGAGGAGCTTCTCGTGGGAGAGCGGGGGGATGAAGCTGGCGATGGTGCGGTCGTGGGTGATGCAGGAGGCGTGGATGGCGGCGAGGTAAGGGATGAGCGGGGTGTGCTGGCCTGGGGCGAAGAGTATGACGGAGGAGGAGGAAGAGGAGGCCATGGTTTAAGGATTATGAGGCGGAGCGGGTGGCTGTTTGAGTTGCATGGGGGTGTTGATGGAAGGTTGTCTCTGTCGTTGGGTGTTGTATGAGATGGACGGTTGTGTGTCTGTTTGTGTTACTGGGCGCGGTGATGATGCGCAAGCTACCGAAGAGGGACTTGGCTTGAGGGCAATTCCGCTCTGCGAGTTTGTCTCTTACTTTCCCTTTTATTAATTAGAGGAAAAGAAACAAATGGTTGAAGAGCGGAAAAGGAAATTAGATTGGTAAGGGGGTGTTGGAGTTAGAAGTGTGACTGGTAAGCAAAATGTTAGCAATGGGGAGGTATTTGCGCCTAAAAAGGCGACGAATATCAGGTTGTTGTAGCTCCGAAAACCTAGATGGATGTGCGACCGTCTGCTTCCGAGACTAAATGAACAAATTATAAGGAGGCAGGTGAAACTCAATTCGAAATATGTAAATGATGGTCGCTGATAATCCCGCCATGGATTTATCATTTGCGACTCTCTGGTGAGGCCAGCAGCCTTGGTTCAATTCACAGCAGAGATCTATCTAGTTGACTAACTTTAATGAAGTGAGTGAGACAGACACACAAATCCCACACCCTATGACCTGTATGAGTGATTAGGTTTACAAAATATTGCGCTAGAATGTCAGATGTCAATTTGTGAATAAATAACAATGAGCCATCCTGGAGCTCTCAGTCGCTTGAAGATACTCCGCCATGGCTCATACGTCTGTCAGCGATGCTTACTGCCATCCATGAGTTGAAGGGAGGACACCAAACACTTCGGGTGCAATCCGAACCATTGGCAACAATAGAGAGAATGAGTAATCATTAGTTGGCCTCCCAGGCAGTGTGATTTAGGCGATTGACTGCTCTGTAGGGTCAACGTAACCCAATTGCTGGCGTGGGCATGTTGATACCATGCTGCATTGCCTCACTCGTCTCCCAATTGGCGATGGCTCTGTAATAAGCCTAAAGGAATGGCAATGTAAGCCGTGGAATACCGGGAACTGCTGTCATCAACCAACCATGCATAGACGCCCATGAACTTTGGTACAGCAGGTGGCACAAGCAGCTGCTTGAGCAAGACAAACGAATCCGCCCCCACTTCTGGCTCGTCTCATCTCAGCTCACATCTCTCGTTTCGGCGCGACCGCTGCTGCGTCTCCCACCAACAGTAGAGAACGCCAATTCTCGATTTCATCCTACTCGCCCGCAATCCAATATCCCTTTCCCGACTCATCCGGCCTCTCGGGTGACGAGATAGGCATCTCTGTAGCAGTAGAACGAGGACAAGATTGAGCAGCCCAGTGAAGATCAAGGCACACGACACGCTTAACTACAGGTCAACAACATGGAGTCGATCTTTAAGAAGGTCGAAGAAGGGGTTGACGCTGTTTTTGGCAATGAGAAGCACTCTCATTCCCACTTCGGCTACGAGTGCGAGCACCTTCATCCTGACGAGGAGACAGTCAATCGCTATCACTCCTTTGCCCCTCCCTCAAGCGGGAACGCAAAGTGGTATGTCGATGGATGCTCATACTTCTGGGCCGTTTCGGAAGCTCTTGAACGCAAGTCAAACCCCCTCTGAGCCGCAGCTCCACCCGAAACTGACCATATCCGACCACTTCTTAGGAGCCCAGGAGGAGATCTTGATTCTGGACTGGTGGTTGAGCCCCGAGCTGTATCTACGCCGCCCGCCATCCCTGAACGAGAAGTATCGTCTTGACAACATGCTCAAGGCTGCTGCCGAGCGTGGAGTGAAAGTCAACGTCATCGTTTACAGGGAGGTCGAGGCTGCCCTCACCTGTAACTCTCAAGTATGAGGCCACTCTAACCCGGGTCCAACCCAGTAACTGGTACCAGGCCTCACAACGCTCATACTTTGTTTATTATCATTTAGCATACTAGAAAGGCATTGGAAGCCTTGCACCCGAATATCTCCGTCTTCCGACATCCAGACCACACACCTACCGGCTATGATCTCGTCTCTGAGCTCGGGTCTAGTCTTGCCCACCTCACCAACTTTGATCTCGCCAAGGCATCAGATGAGGCTTTGAAGGCCCTTTATGGAACTGCTGATGGCATGGTTCTGTTTTGGGCCCACCATGAGAAACTCATCGTGATAGATCGCAAACTGTCGTTTATGGGTGGCCTCGACCTTTGTAAATAACACCCCTTGTTTCCTTCGTTCCTCAGAGTATCGGTACCTAACACTATTTCTAGGCTTCGGACGATGGGATACTAGTTGTGAGACTCTCTTGATCTGGCATATGATCCCTTGGGCTTACTAACTGGTTGAATCTGCGATGTAGCTCACCCTATCGCTGATGCTCATCCCGGAAATTTGGATGCTATCGTGTTTCCTGGACAGGACTACAACAATGCCCGAGTGTATGATTTCCATGACGTCGGAAACTGGAACCAGAACAAACGTAAGATTTATATCTTGATACCCTGTCTTCCACCCGGCTAATCGCAGTTTGCCGCCACCAGTTGACCGCACTAAGAGCTCAAGAATGGGATGGTCAGACGTTGCTCTGAGCATGACCGGCCCCATCGTGGACAGCCTTGTGGCTCACTTCGCCGATAGATGGTATGTGAGGCCGGCGAGGCAGGGGAGCCCTAATGAGGGGAGTCTAGCTGTACTTACACATCATCTAGGAACTTCATCTGGCAGGAAAAGTACAAGTCTAAAAACGCAGGAAAGTACAGCCTTCTCACTGTTAAAGGCATTAACCAAGAAGAGGACGACTCTACCCTCGATCACCTCACCAATAAGTTCAATCGTGGCATGAGTAGACTGATGCACTTTGGAGGTGATGATAACGACGATGAAGATCGCCCGTCACGCGGTCCTGACGGCCAGACTACCAAAATCCAACTCACTCGAAGGTACGTAAACATTATTTGCAAAGAAATCTGCAGGCCCTGAGACACTCGTGGAAAACGCAGCTAATTCAAATCGACAGCTCCTGCAAGTGGTCCTCCGGACACAAGGTTGAGCACTCGATCGCAAACGCTTATATCGAGGCCATCACCAATGCCGAGCATTTCGTATACATCGAGAACCAGGTAATGTGAATAGCTCCAGGCTCTACAAACAAACCACTCTACTCACAACGGCAAACCAGTTCTTCATCACAGCAACCTGCGATAAACAGCTCCCCGTAGCCAATAAGATCGGCGCCGCCATGGTTGATCGCATCATCCGGGCCAATGAGGAGGGCAAGCCGTTCAGGATCTGGGTCGTCATGCCCGCCGTGCCCGCCTTCGCGGGAGACCTCGAGTCCGAGGGCGCGCTGGGAACCCGCGCCATCATGGAGTTCCAGTACTTCTCCATCAGCCGTGGGGGCAACAGCATATTCGAGAAGCTGCGTGAGGCGGGGATCAACCCGGGCGACTACATCGGCTTCTACAACCTGCGCAACTTTGATCGCATCAACACCTCCAGGACCATGCACGAGGCCGAGGAGCGCGCCGGCGTCGCGTACGAAGACGCCCGCAGAGGCCACGACAGGTACGTGGGCGGCGGGTACGGCGAGGGCGAGGGCGAGCACGCGGACGAGTACAGGAGGTACCAGCGCGAGGCCGCCGCCGTCGGGGACACGACCCTCGACACCATCAGCTCCTGCTACATGGACAGCGGCGCCCGCGTCTCGGAGCTGCGCTGGGACGGCAACCCCGAGGACGAGATCGGCGCCTTCGTCAGCGAGGAGCTCTACGTCCACAGCAAGCTCCTCATCGCCGACGACCGCCTCGTCATCTGCGGCTCCGCCAACCTCAACGACCGCTCCCAGCTGGGCACCCACGACTCCGAGATCGCCGTCGTCATCGAGGATCCCACCCCTGTCGAGAGCCAGATGGCCGGCCAGCCTTTCACCGCCTCCGCCTTCGCCGCCTCCCTGCGCAGGCACATCTTCCGCAAGCACCTCGGCCTCCTGCCCGATCAGCGCTGGGACCGCCCGGACGACAACTGGCGGCCCGTCGATTCGGCACCCAACCATTATGATTGGGGGTCCATAAGTGACAAGCTCGTCCAGGATCCCCTCCACCCCAACTTCCAGCGCCTGTGGGCGGGCACCGCAAAGGTGAACACCGAGACCTTCAGCAGGGCCTTCCACCCGGTTCCCAACGACCACGTGCGCACCTGGGAGGACTACAAGGAGTTCTTCACCAAGCACTTCATCATCCCCGGTGTGGACAAGGAGGGCGAGAAGGCGAACAACAGCGAGGGCAAGGTCGAGTACGGCCACATCGTGCAGGAGGAGTTCCCGGGCGGCGTGCAGGAGGTCAAGGAGTGGCTCGACCAGATCCACGGGACTCTGGTGGAGATGCCCCTCGACTTCCTGGTCGACGTTGACGATATTGCCAAGGAGGGGTTGGCACTGAACAGCTTGACGGAGGAGTTGTATACTTAATGAAGTTCATCGTATCAGCTTACTTCCGCGGCAGCGAGGGACCGTTCTGATCAAGTGTCCAACCATTTAGTCACCATGTGCTGGTATCTCGAGTTTCGATCCTGAATATTGAGTTTCTTCTGGTCGTTATGATTGGATAGCAGGATAAACGCAGCAACTATCGAAACAGGTTTTTACAAAACAAGTGCTTCTTTCTGTCCTATCTCTAATAACGTGTAAAAAAAAAAGTAACGTTGCGCATCTCACAAGATAACCCATGCAGAATCTCCAAGAGCAACCCACTCTTGGGCCAGACTAAAAATAGTATGCCAAAAAAAAATAAATAACAAGAACTTGCCTCTTACACGGGAATGTATTGTATTATACATATGGAAAATACTCCGATCCCCTTGCCCAAACCCTGCAACTCCAGATATGCCTTCGGATGTTCTCAAATGCTGTGGATGGAGACGAAGCGCAGAATACAAGCTCCAAATCCAATGCAAGTACATCGCATCAAGCGACGGGGAGCTTTCCAGATGCATCATGTTGCGTGTCAGGGTGGTGGGCGTCGTTACCCAGGCCTGACTTTTGATCCCCTCGGGAATCCGTTGACTCCCTTTCTCGCTTTTGAAAGAGCAAACATAAAGGCCGTCAAAGACAAAAAGATCCGGTTCGGATCCTCAAGTCTTTTTCAAGGATCAATCCGCTTTGGTATATCCGTTTTGACCCAGAATACCATCCTTGAAAGATCCCTTGGGTTCGTCGAGCTTGAAGTATCCGGCCCTACGACGGAAGCGGCCCTTGAAAATAGTGAAGAGGCCAAAGAGAACACCAACGACACATCCGGAGCTTAGGTACGGATGCTCAACAAACGTGACACGAATATCAAGAAGTGCCTTTTCGAAGATGGAGACAGCCAGCTTGGGCTTGATCACATTGCGCCCGTAGATGATCTTGTCGAGGGATTCCGAGATGGCAGTACGGCTGACCATGATGTAGTTTCCAGTGACAGTGTTGTCCCAGTATTGGCGGCTCTGGAATCACGTTAGTTTAGTTCTCTATTACTCATGGCGCTCACTCATCATTCGAGCATTGGGCACACTTACATCCTGGTCATTAATGATGACACGGTCACCGAGAGTAGAATCAATACCGAAAGTAGTGCGGATCCATCTCTGCCAGAAGACGCCATCGACCCAAGCAAATGCGACTTCCTTCTTCCCAGAGTTGTTCATATCGATGCGAATCGTCTTGGCGGACCTCAGAGCGCGCTCATCATCGCGATCCTCGGCTTCTTCAATTCTCATCTGCTTGGCATCTCGGAGCTTCTTCCTCTCAAGTTGAAATTCTTGGATCTGCCGATCCATCCACTCGTTGGCAGCGCTCTTCAGTTCTCTGAGAGCACCTTGGAATCCATCTGCGTTCTTGCGATTCAAGATGCCCAGAACGACAATCTTGCCGTCCATGATCTGGCGAGCATTCATGGCAGTAAGTTCAGGAACAAGAGGAAGCCAGACAGACTTCATCCAGTCGAGAACACGGGGCACGTCTCTCATCTCATTAGGCGTCAAAGGTGTGAAGTACGTTGGGCGGCCCTCTCGGGACACTAGCAACCTGGGCCAGGTACTAATCTTGAATCTCTTGTAAAGGGCAGGATCTTGAGTCTTGACCAACTTGGCATGGCCAATGAGGCTGAGAGGAATCCGCTCCAAGGCCACGAAATCCTCAGTCGTTGTCGCATGATCGTAGAAGTAGACGAAGACGACTTCCTCCTTCTTTTCGAGGGCCTCGAATTCTTCGGCAGTCACGTCGGGTACACCCCCAGCAAGATCAATAGCGTTGTCAGCATATTGGACGAAGTCTCCCAAGCCTCGGAGACCTTGGTACTCGGATCGCTCGCCGCCCTTGAAGAACAGAATGGTAGGGTAGGCCCGAGCCTTTACGTCCTTGCATAATGATCTCTCAACATCGCAGTTGACTTCTCCGATGTTGAGTTTGCCTTGCATACTCTTGGCAAGCGAGCTCCAAGTTGGGGCCAGTGCTTGGCAATGGTGGCACCAGGGGGCGTAGAACTTGACGAACCAAGGGTCCTGAGTCATGGTTACCAGTCTCTGGAAACTCTCTGCGGTAAGAGGGACTGAGGCCCCATTTTCATTGGGGGGATTCAATGGCTTCTTTGGCTTCCTGATATTGAACACCTCAGCGGCAGTCACTCCTTTCCACTTTTGGGGCCACTCCCGCCCAGTAGATTTAGTCTCGTCGGACACCTTCTTGGGCTTCTCACTCAGAATATCGTCCAGTGTATCGGAAAGGTCTTCCAGGTGCTCGTCTGAAATACTCTCCATATCGTCCTTGTGGATCACGCTTGTATCATGTTTCTTGGAGTCTTCCTCGGTGGAATCGTCATCCTCTTCCGTGGTAGAAGTCTTGCTGGAGCTCTTGGTAGTGGAGTCTTCCTCGTCTTCCTTTGAAGGTGCCCTCTTTGGGAACTCCTTGTCACCAGGCTCAGGGAGTTTGACAGTGGTAGGACGAGACCCAGGCTTGGCCTCCTCCAAGGCCTTCTCGACCAACTCGCTGATGACCCCTATTTGCTTGGCACCTCGGATACGAGTGAACTCCTTGCCATTCTCAAATATGATTGTCTGAGGGTAGGTATTGACATCGTGGCTAAGGCAGAGGTCCTGGTAGGCAATACAATTGAGCATGGCAAATCTGAGATCGTAGTAGTCGGTAAAGCTAGAACTGCCGGCAGCTTTGGGTTTCGAGGTGTAGTAGTATTCGTAGAGGGTCTGGAAGGTTGGGGCGAAATCGATACAGTGAGGGCAGTAAGGGCTGACCATGTGTTAGCTGAAAATGAGAGATTGGAGGAAATCATGCCCATCTTACCTATAATGCTTGATGACAAGATATTTGCTTTTCGCAATCTCGTCCTTATAGTTGGATGGATCCAATTCCAACATGGGAGGGACAGTGACTCCATTGAACACTGTTGGTACCAATGGCTCCTGCTCCTCCCAATCATCTGATTCTCTGGTGACTAACGTTTCGCCCGATGCCTTCACCAGGGCGGATAGGCCCATAAGGAGGGCGAAGGGAGACAGCCTCATGATGGGCGATCAAATCTGTCGCAAGCCGATGACCAACAGTCGCAGAAGGAAGCCTAGAAATATGGTGCAAAAAATAGGGGTCGCCGGAGACCCTATAAGCGCAATATCAATGATACAATGCGGTACGTGTAGACATGCGAGCGTTGAAACGTGCTCCCCGTTGTCGAACAAGGTCTGTGCAGAACGGGTTTTCAGGGCGAGCCGGGATAGTGTCGCAGCTGAAGCAAGTAAGAATGAAGCGGTCGGCGACAGAAGAGCGAGGGAACCGAAGGTGACCAAAATACCAAATCGTCGTGACGGGATGAGGAGGCGCAACGGTTGGCGAAGCGTCGGGTCAGGAGAACAGATAACGCGAATGCAAGGGCAGAGGCGATTAGATGGACAACGGTCGCTCCAAATTGACTTTGGTGGGAACGATGCGCTAATCAACCAATCGATCGGGGTCTGAGGGGCGATGCCAAACAGAGGCACCGGCTCGGAGTTGAAGCGAAGCAAGAGAAGGGCGAGAAGCGGCTCGATCCTGGCACCAAAACACCAGCAGAAGGACACCTTCAGGAGTTTGGTCTTACTACAAACCAGCAAACAATCTGGTGGAGTGGCAGGGACAAACCAGATTTGGGGGCGGTACTTGGGCCTGTTAGCCAGTAGCAGGCGATGGCCCCAGTTCAATAGCTGGCTCCAGGTACCCTCACAATCTGCCACGCCACCAACGCGCTTACTTCTTCAGGCGGGACACCCCTAATATCTAAGAATAACTTTGCTGGCACCGAATACCAGAGACCCTGTGCAAGGGGCTACAAGAGGATGCCTGATAACATTTACAGGTAGGCCAATGGATAAATAGAGATAGAACAAATGCTCACACCCGTCATTTGATTCGACCGAAAGCCATACAAGTGCTTGCTATTGACATGGAATGAATAATAATTGATCCTATTCGGGTGGCATTCGCTGCCTGGTTGGTACCACTTTCCCAGTAAAGGGCGGCGTCAGCGACAGACGAATCAAGTGTGCATTCTCCATCACCACCGTCTAAAGAAAGTACACCAGCTCTAAGATCGCATTTCAGATAGGCAAAGTCAAGGGACCTAATATCGAGTCTTTCATCTTACCCCGCCTTACCCTTACGCATCGTTTCCAATGCAAGAGCATGGAACAGTCACGAAAGCGCCCCCCGGAGGAAGATCCCCAAACTGCCATTGAAGGCCCCAAGTCGCTCTCACGTCCCATCAGCCCGCCACGCAAGAAAGCCCGCGCACCTCCTCCCACCTTAGCTTCTCCATGGCATCTCACATGGATTCGAGATCTCTCCGAAGATCTCAACAAGGATGCCGTGACATTGACAGATCTTCTAGGGGACCCTCTGATATCAGAATGCTGGGAATTCAACTACCTTCATGACATCCCCTTCCTTATGGATGCATTTGATAATGACACACGGCACATGGTCAAAGTCCATGTAGTACATGGCTTTTGGAAGCAGGAGGACCGGAATCGTCAGCGACTCATGGTATGCCCACTGATTTGCCCAGGGCCTCATGCAACCACCCACTAATAGTCCACAGCATGATGCCTCCAGATACAGCAATGTACAGCTCCATGTAGCACCGATGCCTGAGATGTTTGGGACGCATCATTGCAAAATGATGATTTTGTTTCGGCATGATGAGACTGCACAAGTCATCATCCACACAGCGAATCTGATACCTAAAGATTGGACCAACATGACCAATGCTGTGTGGAAGTCTCCGATCCTTTCCAAGCTTGCTGACTCGGTGGAACATGCCGATAGCACATCCAGCACCGCCTTTCTGGGAACGGGGGCGAGATTCAAAAGAGACCTGTTGAACTATCTGAAGAAATATGACCAAAGGAGGACCACCCTAAAGCCTCTTGTCGACCAGCTCGGGCAATATGATTTCTCTCCTGTTCGCGCTGCGTTGATTGCTAGTGTCCCGGGCACACACAAAATCAACGACAGCCAACAGACATTATGGGGCTGGCCAGCTTTGAAACAACAACTTCAATTTGTGCCGTGTGCTGAAGGCCCAGCGGATATCGTAGTTCAGATATCCTCTATCGCTACTCTTGGGGCTAAAGACGAATGGCTCAAAAGAGTTCTCTTTGATTCCCTCGCCCAGTGTCAAAATCCCAAACCAAATCAGAGTACAAAATTCAAAGTGGTGTTTCCGACAGCCGACGAGATTAGGAGGTCCATCGATGGGTATGCATCAGGCGCCTCTATTCACACCAAGACTCAATCAAAGCAGCAGGAGAAGCAGCTGCACTACCTCCGGCCTCATTTCTATCACTGGGCGAACGATAGCGTAAATGGTCAAGGTACGTTGATTTCACCTCTCAGCAGGGAAGATCCAGAGCCCATAGTCCAACTAAGACGCAACTAGTCCTACCAGATGATGTGCCGACCCTGGATGGTGGACGCGCGCGGGCAGCACCTCACATCAAGACGTATATTCGATACAATTCAAACTCGATGGATTGGGCAATGTTAACATCGGCGAACCTCTCCAAGCAGGCATGGGGAGAGGCTTGTCGGCCAGCTTCGGGCGAGGTGCGCATTGCATCGTGGGAAATTGGAGTATTGGTTTGGCCTGAATTGATCGAAGAAAGCTCTAAAATGGTCCCAACCTTTAAGACCGATCTTCCCACATTGAGCGAGCTAGATAATGACCAGACGCAGCCACTCGTTGGGATACGCGTTCCGTACAATCTGCCTCTACAAAAGTACGGCTCTCAAGAAGTCCCCTGGGTGGCAACTATGACACACAAAGAACCAGATCAACGGGGGCAAATATGGGTGGTGGACGAATAAGACACTCAACAATTGCTCCACTTGCTCTAGTCTCTCAGCTATTTGAGAGTTGTAACATGCAGCATCTCGATAGTCGAATATGATGTCTCAGAGAGCGGCCCTTTGTTCGAACACACGCATGCATGTCTCCCTGGGCCGAGGAGATCGCAGCCTCAAAGTTCCGAATAGGAGCATGTACAGGTCATGAGGCTGGGACCGGATCGTGAACCTCTCCACAGATGTGTGACTCACGCCGTTCCGAACGCCGTGAATGGATCATTGGAGGATGGCAAAAGCAAGGATTGTCGGTTGCACAGATAACGCTAAACTCATAAGAGTTTTCGCGCCGTCCAACCTCGAGCGGCGGATTGTCATCTAGTGTCGATTTCTCCAAATGCCAAAGTTCTTAACGGCCGCAATTAATTTTATTTAGATCCGGCTGCTTGATCAGCACCATCACCACTCCCGCTATTCGCTACTCTGCATCCCCGTGCCTGTATTTCTCCAATTGATTAATACTCTCTTCGTCTGGCCAGGTCCACTTTCGTGATCCCACTGGAAAATACCCAGCCTTCGCTTCAAGAATTGCGGTGTCATGGGCCGAGATCGATCCATTGGGGCGTCCAACCGCGATTTTCATTCTGCGCTTTCATCCTCATTCAGATCCTCGTCGCCGCTCGCGGAACAGTACCTCGCCCAGGATATCGCTGCCTGCTCGGACGACGATGTGGAATCAAATCACGATGATGGATTGTCCGAGGTAGACCACCATGGCAATGCTGGTCATTTCACATACCGGCGCCCCAGCGGCGTCACTTATGGCGGCTTCCGCCCAGTCCTCAACCCCCAGGCCGCAGAGGATCCCGGCCTGAGCCCTCTGGAGAGGAAGCAGTCTCGTGATGCAGAGCGAAGTCTGCTTAGGGATAATCACATTCTGCCTCCCAAGCATGGCGAGAGAAAGCACGATGGTCTCGCCTCCCGCGCATATCATCGCCTGTTCAGCACCAAAGTGCCCTCTCACGATGAGGACTCCCCGCGGATCGTCGTGGATTCTCCCGACGAGCAGTCTCCCCTCCTTGGGGGCTCGGCGAGAGGTGCAGCTCCTCCACCTGGCAGTCCTGAAGAAGACATATGTGAAGATGTCGAGGATCAATGGATACAGGCGGTCGCTGAAGGGCGAATCCGCACCACTTGGCAACGGGAAGCCAAGACGCTCTCACAGTACGCTACACCTCTGATCGCCACCTTTTTCCTGCAGTACTCTATCAACGCAGCGAGTATATTTGCTGTCGGACGCATTGGGAGCATCGAGCTTGGCGCCGTGTCCTGTAAGTCGAAACTAAGCAGTGATAAACAGCTCTTCCATCCATCCAGTGCTAACGATCCCGTCAAATTAAACAGTAGCGAACATGACAGCGGCCATCACATGTCTGGCTCCTTTCCAAGGACTGGCAACCAGTCTTGACACCCTGTGTGCTCAAGCCTACGGCTCAGGACACAAGCACCTCGTCGGGCTTCAATGCCAGCGCATGGTATGCTTCCTCTTCACGCTCACTCCCCCCGTTGCCGTTATCTGGTACTTCTCCGAGCACATCCTCAGTCTCATCCTTCCAGAGCCTGAATCTGCTCGGCTCGCCGGCTTGTACCTAAAAGTGATGATCTTCGGCGTGCCTGGGATAGTATTATTCGAGTGCGGCAAGCGCTTCACCCAAGCCCAGGGCATATTCCACGCAACCACGTATGTTCTGTTCATTGTAGCACCCCTCAATATCTTCATCTGCTGGCTCCTTGTCTGGAAGCTCGAGTATGGATTTATAGGCGCCCCCATCTCCGTCGTAATCACCGAGAACCTGCTGCCCCTGCTCCTCTTCCTCTTTGTGCGATTTGTCGACGGGTCCCAGTGCTGGGGCGGGTTCAGCAAGAGGGCCTTCTCCAACTGGTGGGTCATGATCCGCCTCGCTCTGCCTGGTATGATCATGGTCGAGGCCGAGTGGCTAGCCTTTGAGATCATGACGTTGCTGGCGAGTCGTTTCGGCTCCAATGTGCTCGCGGCCCAGAGCATCCTGTCCACGTTGGCCTCCATTTCGTACCAAATCCCCTTCCCGGTGTCCATCGCTGCATCCACCCGAATCGCCAATCTGATCGGTGCCGGTCTCGTTGATGCCGCGAAAACTGCGTCCAAAGTCGTAAGTTCCCCTCTCCCAATGCCATTGTTGCAGGCTTCTCAGTTAACCATGGATCTGACCACCAAACATAGGCTTTCATCACCGCCTGTATCATCGGGATGTTCAATCTCACACTATTCACCTCCCTTCGATACTACCTACCCCTACTCCTCACCAAGGATCCAGAGGTCATCGAGCTCGTAGCCCATGTTCTACCAGTCGTAGCCGTGATGCAGGTATTCGACGGAGTATCAGCCGGCGCCCACGGCATCCTGCGCGGCATCGGAAGACAATCCATCGGCGGCCCGGCAAACATCATTGCCTACTACGTCATTTCTCTACCAATCTCCCTTGGTCTAGCTTTTGGCCTTGGCTGGCAGCTTCAGGGGATGTGGCTCGGCGTTACAGTCGGGTTAATAGTGTAAGTGTAGCCCCCTTTGCTTTTCTTTCCTCACCTGCCTTTGGTTCTACTTGCCCCTGTTTAGCTTGCTTATCTAACTCCTCTCAGTGTCTCGTTGATCGAATACACATATCTTTTGAAAACAAACTGGCACTCGGCGGCGCGAGAAGCCCAATCCAGGAACGAGGCCAACTAAGCCTAGTTGCATTTATCATCGTTTTTCAACATTTGTCAAGCCAGGATAGTCATGTGCTTTTGGAGATTGCGGAGCAAAGTTTCTTGGTCAAATCTTTAGCCAAAGTTTGGGTTTTTTTTTAAAGTTGGATTGCTACTTAACATGGTAATGGTAGGAGAAAGTTGGTCAAAGTTGGTCATATAATGGTTAAGGGTGAGGGAACAATAGAATCACGAATTTGACCGCGTACTTTAACATAAGGAATGACAAGCCAAGAGTCTCACGTGAAGAGCCTCACGTGTTCTTAAAGGATGTTTATAATGAATGCCCTGACAATAACTTCACCAAGGCGAATCATGGCGTGCGCCCTACTGGCTATCTGTAACAATGGGCAACCCTACGAACAACGGTGCTCAACATGAAGAATCTGGCGGCCTTCTAAGCTATCCTCTGTACATACTGTGGTCTGTATTGTAAAGTCGAGATAAGGAAGCACATTGACGGTCCCTATTTCGCTGGTCTACCTCGACTTGTTGACGGCAAACGGACGTAATGAACCCTAGGACATTTTTTATATAAACTAAACTACCGTCTTATTTTGGCGCTACTAAGTCGAAATCCCCCTGTTTTTGTCTTTGACTCGAAGAAAATCAGAAGACGTCCCATGGTCTGCGGCTCTTTAAAATAGTCCTCTTCCCGCCCGCAAGAAACTCCGAGAAAAGCAAAAAGATATCATCATATGGGCAATACACCTCGAACTAGAAGAAGAAGCCAGATCTATTCCTCCCCCATTTGCGATCTATCAACTTAGCATCGAGTGAGTGCGGATCCCCTTTGGTCCCAGTTCGCTGTAATAAAAAGGCATCAGTCAGCGCGAGTCCTCATTATGACAAAATTACAGAAAGGGGGGCTTAACTTACTTATAATCAATACGACTCAGATTCGCTTGCCTCTGCGCTTCAACACTCTGGATATCCATGTTTGAATGGAGGCAAAAGACAATCCTAGCGGCAACCTGGGCTCCCAGGAACATGGATTCTTCGAAGCCATTCTTGGTCCATTCCTGAAGATACGTTGGCAGCCCAACGGTCTTGATGCTCGTTGGAGTCTGACTGTGGAAGTGGTGCGTCGTCGTGGGCCCAGCGGCGTCCGATCCTGGCTGGGGGTGCCGACAGCAGCAACGCCCAGGGTGCTAGCTGTAGTGGCAGCCTGTAGAAGAGGGTTCACGCCGCTTGAGGGCAGCTGATGAGGAGCACCAGTGAATGATCCTGTTGGCGTCTGAGACCCGGTACCCGTAGGCGTGGCCATGTTGGATGGGAGTTCTGAAGTGAACATGGTAGCGGTCGAAGGAGACACCAGGTGGCGGGCATTGAGGGTCTGCAGGATGTTTTCCTTGAGTCCGCGAAGACGAGAACCGTTTCCGACAAAGACAAGATTGTCCCAGCAGGCTGGACGCATGTACATATCATCAACCCCCTGGATAGTGCGGTAGATGGTAGTAACGATGCGGTCGATCTCGGAGCGCTCAGCAAATGTGAACCGCTCGAGCCCGATGTCGATGTCTCGACGAACACGCTTGGGCCTATACTCAGGGGTATCATTAGGCACAGCAGGTTCTGGCTGAGCTTCAGGCTTGCTCTCGGCGGCAGCTTCAGGTATAGATTCCGCCGCAGCCTCGGGCTTGGGTTCTGCCACAACTTCGGGATTAGGTTCCGCCTCGCCCTCAGTCTTGGGCTCTACAGCACCTTCAGGCTTGGACTCTGCAGCGGCTTCGGGCTTCGCAGCCTCAGGGGCAGTTTCCGCTGCCGGGGCGTCAGCAGGGGCAGCTGCTTTGGAATCAACATCCATAGCATCCTCGGTGGTGGTGGCCGCAGGTGCGGTTGCAGGTGCGGTTTGGCCATCAGTAGTCTGGCCAGCAGGGGTAGGTTCGCTTGGCTTCTCCGCTGAACCGTTTGTGGCCGGCTTCTCCTTGGGCTCTGGGTTCACAATTTCTTGAACCACCTCCTCGTAGAAAAATGTGTTGTGCGTCCTCTTGGAGTTGGGCAGACGGGGGGCTTTGCTGGGGGCCGCATCACCCTCCTTGTCCTTGGGCTTCCTCCCGGGCTTGCTCTTCTCCTTTTCCTTCTTGGCCAGGAACTCTCTGGTCTGGCCGCTGGTCACTATGCTCGCCACATCCAACACACCATCGTCGTCTCCATTCTGTTCCCCATTCTCGGCTTCTGTAGAGTTTGTAGCTGCGGGGGCTTCGGCGCCTCATTGGATTCTGGAACTTCTACAAGCTTCTCTGGTTCCGCGACAGGCTGGGCCACGCCGGTTTCCTTGGGAAGATCAACCAGAGATTTGGCATTTGGCGCATACGGCAGGACTTCGCAGATGGGGCTCCTCTTGAGCTGCTCGGCCATGTCGCGGTTGAAATTCTTCCCCTCCAAGAGCTTCATCAGCTTCCGTGTGAAAACTTCGCCACCGCTGATCTGGTCGTCGAACCGAGGGGGGCCCAAGTCCAGGTGGTTGACCACCCTTCCGTCGTAAATGGCAGTGACATCCACCTTCTCGTAACCGATATCGACGACCGTCATGTTGGGGAACTTGAGACCGTATTGGGTCGCAATTGCGCTATTGATCATGCACAGCGCAGGCGTCCGCGTCTTCTCGAAGATGTACTGGGCAATCGCTTCGCAGTCGGGTCGCGTCCACTGGGGCGAGGCCATCAGCATGATGGGGGTGTTGTGGTACGTCGTCGTGAGCATGCTGTGGACGTGGTCGAGGAAAGCTAGGAAGGCGTCCATGTTGACAATCTGACCACCTAGATTCATTCCCAAATTAGTCTCCAATTGATTGGCCAGTCTTTCTCAGAATTGAGGCGCCATCCATTGTCTCCCCCAAGAAGCAAGAGCTCTAGGATCCAGACCATATGCGCGCGCTGACGTACCTTGAATAGGCCAAGTGGCTCCCTCATCTTCGTCTACATCCTCCACCCACTCCTCCTTCTCGACGCCGTCAACCACCCTCTTGCGCTGGTAGGTGTAGTACGGCCTCCACTCGTCGCCGTCCTTGAACATGCGCGTGGGGAAGCGGTGCGTAGGCGGCGTCAGCTCGCTGCAGCCCAGCTGCGCCATGGTCGTCCGACTGCCAGGGCAGATGATCAGGATCTGCTCCTCGCGCCATTTGCCGCCTGCGCTCGCCATGGCCGTGGTAGTGGTGGTGGTGGTGTTGCTGGCGGTGGTGTTGGTGCGTTTGAGGCTCCTGCCGCTGCAGTTGAACAATTTTTCCCTGACGGCGAAGAAATTGAGCGTTCTCACTCCTTCGATAACAATAGCGCCCTGCTCTAGCGAGTTGTGGCGGCGGTGATGCTTGGAGGCGGGCTCGGGGCTGTCGTCTTCGACGGCGTGGCGAGTCTTGCGGTTGGACCTGTCGCGCCTGCTACTGCTGCGTCGCGAGGGTGTTGAATCTCTGCGCGCCCGGAGCCTGTAGCGGTGTGGCTGGCCTGGTGTGGCTGGTGTCGTGGCGGCTGCGCCAGACCTAGCTCTCCGGACGTCTGAAGTCACGTGGCTTCCATGTTGTCGTCTGTTGCCCTCATCTGAATACTGTTGGTATTCGTTCAAAAGACTGGACTGGGGAGTGTGTTGGAAATGGGGAAATGATTTTGTTTGTCCTTTTTGGGGCGTTTTTATTGTTGCTTGTTTCGCCATCGCTTTCCCTCAATGCTGTGTCGCTACTCCGGGGGAAGCAACAGCCACTAGAAGCCTCAGTCGACACGATAGAACAAGGAGAACGACGTTCTTTGAAGATGAAGTTGAAGAAAGAAATGAACGAAAAGAACGAAAAGAAAAAGCATCAGTATGGTTAGTTAAAGGAAGAATTGAAATGGGGAAAAAAAAAACATTTGCTGGTGGCCGTGAACGCGTTTGCGGGTATCCGCAGCTGTTCAGCAGCCGTCACCAACTGCTCACCTTACTCTCACTTTCACCAAATGCAACTTAACTGGTAATTCATGGCTGTCCAGTTGACATTTTCATTCCAAATTCATGATCAAATCGCACCGAGATCATTTTTTATGGCATTTGAGGCCCCTTCTTCGTCCTATGTTTATCCCAGGCGATTATATGTAATATCCCATGATAATGCCAAAAAAAAAAAAAAAAAAAGATAAAAAACATCCATCTCATCATATCCTGCCCAACATACGACTACAGTGTCCTGGTAATTGCATCCCGTTCCCCATCCATCCATCATTAAGTAAGTAAATACGCAAATAATATGACCAATCCATGACGCCCGAAATCCTCATGGACATGTCCATCCATGTTTCTTCATCAGGATGGGCGAAACGCCCAATATACACCATCTCCCAGTTTGGGAGGAAGAAGAGGAGTAAACAATCATTCTCGAACGCCGAAACCCTTGTATATGACCAATAAACACCTCGCCACCCATTTTCGACCCAGAGAAATGAATTTGTGGCCGCTGCCAACAAAACGATAAATAAGATCAGAATCAGACTCAGATGCATTACCGTAGGTAAAGCGATGGCGCCTGTAAGCAAATAGGTCTTTCCACCTGGCGCTCGTCTAGTGTAATGTTACATTTGATATTGATGAATTGTATGATGATCGACCCCGCCTATGAGGCAGAGACAGTGGTGACAGTCGGCTTCTCTACTGGTAGAGAGCTCTCGTTTGTCTTCTCAGAAAGCAGTCTCTCTACCGTAGCCTCAGACTTTTTCGGCGTGTCAATGACCGCCGGAGGCTCAGCCAGATACGTCTCAGGCTTCTTGGGGGTGTTGTCGCTTACATTCTCGCCGAATGAAAATCGTTGCTCGGAAGTGGGGGTCGTATATGAAGACTCCTCAATGCTGGACCTGTCGTCAGTGACGCCTGTCACTCCGGTGTCGACTGAGAGTCGGCTCTTGCCGATCGAATCCGACTTGTCGGTCTGCATCATCTAATGATCGTGCACTCTTAATGGACTCCTGGTCCTTAATCTGAGACTCATTCTGGTCCACGGTTGAGGTCTCCAGGACTGCGTCGTCCTTCAAAGATGTGCGAACAGTAGCTGCTTGAGGAAACACTTCGAAAACCTTGGGCGTCCTCAGAGAAGACTCATCGGCCTTTGAGACATTGATCGTAAGTCCTTCTGGCTCAGCGCTCCGCCTACGTGAAACTGTGCGCTCAGGGTCGAGAGAGGAGGTGTCCTTATTCTCGTCTTCACCGGCTGCTAGCTCTGCATCGCTGAAGTTTTTCCGAAGAGGGCTATGGGGATAAGGGCTCATTGCATCTCCGCCAATGTCGCTTCTGCTAGCCGTTGACGCTCGCGCGGGATTTCGTGTAGGCAGAGGCGGGGGATTCTCTTGGGGATCGTCACCACATTTCCCTTCGCCTGAACAACACGAGACGCCACAACTTGTGTACGCGCAGGTTGCACAGTTGCAACCTCAAAAATCACAGGTTCTTCCTCGTCGTCATCTTCGTCATCCTCGTCCTCATCAAGCTCGTCATCATCTTCTTCCTCTACCTTCGAGCTCGGAACAGGAGTATCCTTTTCAAGCTCGTTCTCATCCGCATCTCCGTAGTTGCTAGATGCTTTCGACGCGGTCTCGAAATCGCTAGCAGCAGCATGCAATGGGCCAAGCTTAGAAGAGTCGACTGTGGCTGCGCTCTCGTCAACCAAAGGTTGGCGGATTCTATCCAACGCTGACATGTCAATAACAGTGAAATCGATCTCCTCCTCGTGTTCGACATCATCTGCCGCATTCTTTGCAATCTCTCGTCCTTGACCATCCTCACTTCGACCAGGGCTGGGGCTTGTCTCAGACGTGTTACCAGTATCAGTTTGTGTTGCAACATCTGTCGTTTGACTTTTCACAGTTCGTGTCGACATCAAGCTACCACGGTTACTCCTGTTGTTTGACGTCTCTATGCTCTGGCGTTGAACCTTGGACAGAGAGCTCATCCGCTGAGGATGGAAGTCGAGCTGGCTGCTGGTCGGCCGAGCGCGTGAGCCTGCTTCTCGGATTTCCATACCGGCCATTTCTAAGGCAAGAATGCCAAACGGATCAGGATCTTCTGAGTTGAGTAAGCCGAAGGCACGGGGAGCTGGAGATAGCGGCGCCGCCGAGAATTTTGGTGATACGATAATCGCGTCTGACGGTGCTGGCTCGGCGGCAATTTTCCCAATCATTGAGGCATCGAAATCTGTCCGACCCTCCGCCATCTTGATCACCTCGAATAGTGGTTGAGTCTCTTCCACATACCGGGCCACGGCACCGGAGAGAACCTCCATTTGTGACACGGCGGATCCATAGAAACGCTCGTTTTCGTTGGCTCGCTCTGTGAGAATAGAGCCGTGCAGGTTTACCTTCTGCTCCTGGCCCCGAGCCTTCATGTAGGTCATGACTGTGTTGCCCAGGTCTCGCACGTTGATCTCGATGTCGCGAGCCTCCATCGAAACAGAGGCACCGTATGCAAGACCAACATCTTCACCCAGAGTGACCTTGGGGCGGGTCATAGATTCGAGAGCGGCGAGGCTGTTGACCACCAGAACGCAATCATACACATCGACTCCGATGATAAAGCTGAGGGTAGGGGTATGAAGCATGATACCGGATGGTGGTGACCAGGTCCCGTCTGACTTTCTCGCTATTAAGATTCCAGAGCCACCGGAGCCAGTCATCCACAAGCCATTGCGCATGCAGGAGAATACGGCGATGCCGGCTGCATTCTGAATGATTTGTTTCGGAATCTTCTTATAGATTTTGACGGGCGTCTTGGGTGGTTCATCGTTCGTAGGTGAGACTACCGGGCTCGATTCGTCGTCGATGGGCCCGAGATATCCATCGGCTGGGTACAAACTATGTTAGCCAGGGGAACAGCGACAATAACGGTGAACCAAGCCAATTTCGAGGCCGTGGACGGGGGGCTAGGGGGAATACGAGGTGTGGCGATGCATACCGCAAAATGACTTGATGATCCGAGCAGCCTTTTCGCATTCGAGGTCAAGACTGGTGGGCCAAAAGGTTTCCCCGTGGACGCGAGTGGTGCTCCTGACGCTGAGACTGCTGTTTCTGTTGGCCGCGGCTGTGTTGATCTTGGACAAGCTGTTCGTCTTCGTACTAGTGCTGGATCGCTTAGACCATCCCCAGAATCCGCCTCCAGCAGCACTGCTGGTGCTGCTGGCGCTGGTCACTCTCTGGGGCGATGTCACTGTGTCGGCGGCATCGGTCGAGGCAATGGCGGATCCCGAGGAGGTCCTCTTCTCCCACGAGGGTAAAAGAGAGGAGACACGCTGCATGATTGCGACGGTCTATTCGAAAGAATGGGAAACCTCTCCGTCGTCGCCGTCGTCGCCAGGCGGGGTACGACAGAGAGTTGGAAAAGGATATCGGGGCTTGGGCGGGAGGTGCTTAACTGGACTGGCCAGCAAGCCGTCGTGGCGGTGATGACGAAAGTCGAAGTCGAGGTCGAAGTCGAAGCAGTGGAAGTCGCTGCGACTGGGGGGTGCGGGCTGCATATGGTCTTGTTGATCGCTGTTGGCCCGGGCTGGTCACGACGATACGTAATTGATTTGCCGGGCTCCAGCAGAAGCACGGAGCAGAACAGCAGCAGTAATATAAGGTTCCAGGACCTTCCTGCCAGGTATGATTAAGGGATCTTGTGCTGGGCACAGCACCACTTGGAGCCGAGTGGATTCTCCCGGGGGAGCCCAGTGGTGGAGCTGAGGGGGCCTGGAGGGACAATCCGCTGTTCGTCAAAAGCTGAGATTGGGCCCGCAGCCGTCTGCCTGGGTAAAATAGGTTCCAGAGCCAGGTAGCCGGTGTGTATGGAGGTGCCAGGAAGGCAGGGCGAGCAATAAGAGCCGGACAACGAGTGATGGCCGCAGCGCAGCATGTAAGATGGAAGACGAAAAGCAAGTACAGAGCATCGGCCGCTGGAGACGGGGCTACTATTGGCGAGCAGCGGGTCTGGCCCGGGGACCCAGAACAGGGCGGTGCAGGTGTCGGTAACTTGGGCTAGTGCAGCGCAGTGTAGATGGAGGCCCTCAATCCAGTAAGTCGTGGAACACGGGGACAGGGGCACGAGATGCACATCTAACGGCCAAAGCCGCTGGTAATAATAACTCTGACCTGGTCTGGTCTGGTCTGGAGTCCGCGGAGGGCACGGTGAGGTGGATTGGAAGATATGGTCAGTTCTGGTCTGGTATGAAACCATGGGAAGAAGTCAGGATTTTCTCCCCCACCACGAAACGAGGAGCGGCGACGTCAACGCTATGTGCCGGGTGGGAGGTGTCCTTACGGGCAATAAGTAGGCATGTCAAATGCAGTTCAAGACAGGCTTTTGAGCTGGGGGGTTGCACGGCAGGACGGGTCCATGTCATCGTGCCAATCACTCTTGGCCCCTGCTTCCCACCCACCTACTACTACACATCATATACGGATGGCTAGTCAGTCGTTGCCATTGCGAGGACGGATGACATTTGTCACCGGCATCTCGCGCAGCAAGTCGTGCTAGCCGATCGATGGAGCACGAGAAGAGAGTTTGGGGAGGGGCCCGTGCCGCCAGTCCAACACACACAAAATCCGTTCGTTAGTTGACAGACAAGGATCATCCCATTTGCCTTCAATAGTCTGCCTGGGAAGCTGTCTAGCAATTTACCTCGCATCCCCCATCGTCGCCTCGCTCTGCGGATCATGTAGCAATGTGCTCGCTCCTTCTATACGCAGAGACGGGAATGGGAAAAGAGGGCCGACAAATGAGCCATCACTTATCCATAGTCTTGCATACGCACTGCGCCTGCTGGTCTCATCACATCCTCAGACAACTGTGGGCAGGCAGACAAACACTAATCGATGCCCTCCACACTCAGTGCCACTTGCAACCTGATATCGCTACGGTCTACCAAGTAGGGTCAGCATCAGAAAGCTCGATACAGCCAGCACGGAACTATAGTCCATGTTTGCCACGAGCGACCTGAGGGCCGTGAAAATACTAGCGACGAACGTGACCTGGCCTCGCACGAGGTCCTGGGTGTCAAGCTACTAGGCAAGGTATGTAACCGGAGTGCCGGATCAAGCCAAGCTGAGCCGTTGAGAGAGAATAGAGACAAGAAAAAAAGCAACTTCCGCACGAGCCGTTCTCGTTCACCTCGCCTTCCGAAGGCGGCGTCCCCCGAGCCATAGCGCTGAAGAGGGTTTGGTCAAGATGACCAAAAAATCTCAGCAACTTAGTGGCTACCTTAACTGCTTCTTCCACCTCTCTGTGATTGATGTGCCAGACGGCAGAGTCGAGGCCCCCATCTCACTCCTCCCTTCCTCCCTCCGTGCTTTTTCTCTACTTAATCCTACCGGCTCCCCCCCCTCCCCCTACATAATGTATGCGATGCCACTTGAAGTCGCACGTAGGAGAGCCGGCTGTCCTAAATTGGCAATCAAATGCAGGGGCAGACAGGTTTCCAGGCACACAGCGCTTTGGGCGATCTAGGATAAATGCGTGTGGGCACCGTCGCTGCACCTACCTCCGCCCAAGTAGGCTCAAAATTAATGATTATTTGATGGAGCTAGCAAAGTCACTCCTTCGTGTGGCTCAAATTAATGCCATTATACGATGCTACAGGTAATATAGTATACACCATGTGGCGTTTAGCTAAGGCACCCGACCCCTGCAACCAGAGCTCTATCAATAATCAACCTCTGAAAGGCTGACGGACACCAACATGGCCCGTTCGAGCTGGGCATGAGACGAACCAATGGTTCCAACTTGGTTCAAAAAGGTGACGGATGATCGCCCAGGCTACATGATCTAATGGTAGAGCATTGGCTGACTCGCAACAAGGCTTCCTCTCTCAACTCCACTCACATCAAATCCGACAGAATATGACCCTGCTTGGAATATGCAGAATCAGCATTACCATCCCTCTGTTACATTCCTGGCCTAGCCTTGGATCTCTGCGCCACTTAGATCTTTTCTCGCTCCCCCTTGCTCCCCTGGAGTTGCATGCTTTTTCCATCGCAACCGTCCAATACTTGTGAAAGTTCATCCTTACATTCCATCCGAAACAGATGCCAAGCCTTCCTCTCCTTCTGAACAGGCACATGGACTCCTTGGCGATAGCGGATCATGAGCCCCTGCATACGCCAGAGCCTCCAGCCGCTGCCGGCCAATCCAGATTGTCCGGCAAGCATTCCCTCATATCCACACACTAACACGTATGCTCCCTCACATAACACCTAATACTCATGTCCATAGACACTTCACTATCATGCATCTTCATTCGCGCCCAACGCTGGATTACCAAATGCAGCATTATTCTTGGAGGGGGCAAGCCCCATCCCTGACTGAAGCTTGCAAGTCGGAACACGTATCCCTCCATCGTAATCATACCATTGCCAGGCGCCGATACACCAGAACTCAAAGAACCTTACCGCCTCTACGTTCCTCTCCCAGAGCTAATCAAATTGGAAATGGGTTTGAGACACCCGTCTTTATTCAAAAAATGCAGACATCTCCAATTGCTTCCCAAAAGAGCCCTGCAGTAATCAATGACCCATGCTAATACAGCAAGCCCGTTGGTCCTGTCTCACTCTCCAATATAAACTGCCTTCTTTATTCTTCGCATGCCCGCGCTCAGGCCTCACACATGCCAGTCGGTGAGCTTCTTCCTCCCATCTCTTGGACTTGGCTTCCGGCGCGGGTCTCACATGTCCTCCCCTTCTTTTTTTTTTTCCGCCCTCGCCCCTCCTCCACTGGCCCCCTCTGGATGTCTCTCTTTCTCTCCCCTCGTGTTAGACGAGATGCTACTTGGGACCTGGTCGTGACCGGTGGGACTAATACATATTTGCCAGCGCGTCTCACCGTGCCCAACGTGCTCGCTCGACAATGGGAACGCCGTTCTCCCCGTCCCGGATGTCTTACAATGATTTCTCCTCCGCCCTGTCATGAGGGAGAAATGGCCCCCTTCTTGATTGTACACTAATTGCCCAGGCATATCACGATCAGCATGATTCAAGTGTGACAAGATTAGATACTAATCCACAGATGGGAGGAACTGGACGAAAGGGCGGCTTCGCACAGTAGTGCAAATGACATGTCCACCGATCGGGCATCCACGATTTCCGCCATCTAATCATGGCCCTCATCATCCCCTCCCAGAGGGTCAAAGCCCAGCTCAGCCGCAAACCGAATATGCAGGCCACAAATAGTCCAAGTGGTGGCGTTGCTGATGAGCGACTGTCATTCCTTCTTTCGTCTCTCCCATTCCCTAAGCATAAGAGGAGAACCCCCTTTCTAGTTTCTCCAGCCGTTCTCTCTGCCTAAATTGGCAACCTCAGGGAGAGGCTCGGCGCGAGAGAAAAAAGCAAAGCCCACTGAGACACGGGTTGCCTCCTGTCCCTTCTGGATGCCTTCTATGCCGTAGGTCTCATCCTTCGAGGATGCATGTCTCACTCCGCCCCCGACTTGTGTGATCTATGCCTGCGCCAATGCCCATCTGTCAGTGTCGTGTTACTCGTGCAGGGAATCCAATCTCGCGCCATCTTTTTGCGCCTCGTTGCCCGTCATTACGCAACTCGTAAGGGGGTCTAACAAGAGGGTTCTTAGGTTTCCTTTGTCCCCATATAAACAAACACGATAGGCTCTGGCTCCGATGTAGCAATAGACACAAGTTGTGGTTAATGGTCCTCGATAATCCGTCAAGCAGATATCATGAACATCGATATGCAAAACTATACCATTTTGCCATTGACTTTGAGTAACCAAGAAAAAGAGAAACAAGAGAAACGTTTATCTTATATCCACTATAGAGCATTATATACTATTGCTGTTGATCTTGTTGTTCCTATCAACGCATATTTACGCATTGAATTGGAGTTTCGATTTCGTAGTCAGCCCATCAGCCAGCCAAAGAATTCAAAAAACCAGTACGAAACCTATCTTGAATTAAGAACCCCATCACAACTCTTATCATATTCAAGTCTTGGTGTCTCTCCATCCCACCCAATATTCAACAATCTGTCTCTCACTTACTCTACTACATCAGACTCTCCATCTTGCCCATCAACATCGTCAGAGCCGCCTCCCTCGCCTCCTCGTTCTCATCCCTAAGATTGGCCATCTCGACCTTCAGATCCCTCAGAGAAGTCAACGCCCTATTCGCAGGCACGGCCTCAAGACCAGCCAAGTCCTCCCCCGTCAAGAGGAACCCATCAACCCGCAGCCTCTCCAACGGCACATCCAGCACCCACAGCGAGCGCACAAACTCCCGCTGGACCTCCCTGGCGCTATGCTTCTGCAGCCTCACCGACTCGTCCGGGTCAAACACCGTCGCCACGTCCTCGTTCCACGGACACTCCATCCACGTCAGCGTCAGGCTCCTCAGGTTCGGCAACCCCGCCAATGCCTGGCCCACGAGCTCAACCGAGAACGGCAGGCACAACGTCCTCGTGGTGGTCACAGCCCTGGTCCTCACCTCCGCCGCCTCCTGCTTCGTGATGGTGCTGAGGATCCGCCTAGCCGCCCTCTGCGTCTCCTGGTAGCTCGTCCACACGTTCACGAGCCGCTCCGTACGCACCTCCGGCTCGTAGCCGAACATGTGAGAGAAGGAATCGTGATACGCCCGGTACTCGTCCAGCGCGGCGAACACGAACTTGACGTCGCGGATCCGCGCGCCGCACTCGGGCATACTCGAGCTGCTGAGGCTGTGCAGCCGCGCCATGTCCCGGCGCCAGGGCAAGCCGAAGAAGCTCGGCTGCGAGAGGAACGGCCGGGCCTCCCGCGCCAGGTGCCGGCTCGCCAGCCTGAGGTTCTTGAAGTCGCTCAGGCTGAGCTGCTCGACTATGACGCTGAAGAGCTCGGCAGGCAGGGAACCCAGCGATGGGGGCGCTGGGGCCGGAGCCATGCTGCTGTCTGATGCGTCTGAAACGGTATTCATTTTTCTACGTCTCATTAATGAAAGGGGGTTGAACAAGATGAACAACGGCTGAGGAGAGAGTTATGATATTGACTCAATAGTGACTGTAGTTAGCCTATCCGTCGTTCCCCACGTTGCATATGGTAGATATTCTTAAATTCACCAATCAGCACAAGCCTAAAGTGGGCCATCTCGAGGTTCATCAGGGTCTTGTTATTTTCACTTCGTTTGAACACCAGAGATCGTTCGCCCGATCGGACATATCGGCCGCCCAACCCGTCGGAAAGACAGGCTATGTAACTCTGTTTGAATTAAAACTATCGTTATATCATACACGGCAGCCTCGTCTTCGAATACATCAAAAACTGCACCGCCGTCTTCAACAATGTTTCGGTACGTTCATGAGCACTTCTAACTATAACCCTCCAGCTCGCTGACCGAAGGTGGTTCTTCTTCCTCTTTAGGGCTTATAAGAATCTTTCACCAAAGACCCGGATGGGCGTGGGTGCTGCAGTCATCGCCTGGGGTGGCGCAGGGCTCTACTTGTCAGACCAGGCTGAGAAGCGATTCGGCTACACCCCGACAGAAAAGGATCATGAAGAACTTCGCAAGATGACGCCTCGCATCACCACAGTGGATCGGAATGAGAATCGATGAGCCAACTCAACCAGTTCTGCATCAGAGGACCAACAAACCATGTGTATTTACTACAAATATTAAGCAATATACTGGGCTATTTTAATGTCACACGGAGTTACGAAATGGCAATCACATCATGCGGAAGGGATCGAGATATACAGCTAGATAGTTTCAATTCATCTCAACTAAACACACGCAAAACCCATCGTCAGACGTCGGTAGCATTTCCCATGAAACTATGCTGGTCACAGTAAACTGCGAAAGATAAGGCACAAGAGATTCATTAGGTACCTTCATCAAAACCCAGCCAGTCGTCAAAGTCGTCATGATCCACCTTCAGACCACCGCAGCCGATAAAATCCCCTGTCTATCTTGATTTGAAAGTCTAATGCAATCTCAACTCCGCTTTCCGTCTATCTTCTCCAAATGCAGTGCGAAGAAACAAAACAAGGAAAAAACTAAGCCGCCGCCGGTGCCTTTTTTTATTGCATGAGAAGAGCGGAATGCATGCTTCGCTTTTTCAGGTCATTCATGTAATGTACCACTCCCTCCTAGAGCCCCGGTTTTGAGCATAGCAGAGAAACGAAGCAACTTCAAAACAAACAAACAAACAAGCAAACAATTAAAGAGAAAAAGAACATCCTCGTTCGTGACCGAATGCAACGCCTCTGAATGCAACCACCTCCAGTGCTTTTTGATGAATCGAGACAATGCTAGCCGCCCAATGTACCAAGGTGGCCTTGACAGACACCATTCAAGCGTTCCCAAATTCCCAATCAAGGGAGTTTCGAGGAGCGTTCCACGCCGGAAAGAGGATCCACCGATCCCCTCCCGACTCTCATGTAATCCTTTCTTTTAATTTTTTTTTTGCCTTTCACAAGGTTTCCGTGTTTGTCATTCCATGGGTGAGAACAACAGTCGCCAAATACCCAATGCCAATTTACCGATGCGACATCTCAATGACTGAGTTGACTGGTAAGCCTCAAAAGCCAGCAGAACCAACATAACCAGGCCGAGCAACAACGCCGGGAACAAACCCCACCTGGCTCCGAGTATGGTCTTGCGGGGGTCCGCAAACCCTGCCTCGGCGGGGCGGCCCAGTAAACCTTTGGCTAAACAATTCGGCAATCGATAAAACTCAGTGATGCAAGAGCGCAAGGGGGATAGCGGATGGAGTATAAGGAGAAATGCATCCGGCGGTACTATACGAACTCGTATGGTAGAGACAGAACAAATTCAAACGTATTCAGGGTTGTGATTTTTTGGGGATTATGAATGTTGGAAGGTATTCCCATTGTTGAGGAATAAGGACACGCCAGAGCTAGAGTCTGCTTCGCCATGGCACGCTAAGTTCAGGCCCTACCTTGATTGCGGTCTACAACAGCAACAAGAAACTGTTAGCGGACCAGGCAGATAGAATAGATTATAGTCGATTTACTGACCAGGCTGGAACATCTGAGACCAATCAAGGCCAGATTGTTGGTTAGAGTTAGAGTTGCCGTACATGGGCACACCATTCTGAGTGGGGGGCATGCTGTAACCTGACATCTGCTGGCCCATGTCGTTACTTCCGTAGGGTTGAGAAGCGCCCATGGGGGCCATGGTCCTCCTGTCAGCGCCATTGCCATTATCAAGGCGGCTGATGCTGCCGGATCGCGACAGCTGATTTTGGTCATTAGCCAAGTTGTTCATGCCGTCGGAAACGGGAACCATTCCGAAGGGGTGGCCCATGCCGTCCTGAGGCATGTTGTTCAGCCCGTTCAGCTGGTTGAGATCTCCCTCGTTGCCAAGAGGAGGACCCTTCTGGGCCTGGGCATTCTTCTTGACGTGGGCCTGGGGGTGGGACAGATGGCTGACGCCTGTGGGGTTACCCCGGCGAATGGAGCACTTTTGGAAGTGGCGCTTCAGGATATCACTTCGCGAGAAGGTGTCGCGGCAGAGCACGCACATGTACGGGCGGTCGCCAGTGTCTGTTCGCGAGTTAGCGCTAATTCAGTCGCGTGTCGTGAGATGGTGATTTTGAGGGGTTTACTTACGGCGAAGAAGATGGCGCTTCAAGTGCTTGGCGTGCAAATACGTCTTTGTACAGTGAGGGCAAGGAAACTTTCCGTCTGCATCCTTCACAGGAATGACCGTGCTCTTAGCACCGGTAGTTCCTGCTGCAGGAGCTGCGGGCCGGCCTGGGGCACTGGGCAAGATGCCGCGACGACCCTGTGAGCCAACAACGTGGGTTGGCTGCTCGCTCTCGGGAAGAACGCCACCGGGCTGCATCATAGGAGGGCCGTAGGGCGACGCGGTGCCTGGCTGCTGCGACATGATACCGCCGGGAGGCATTGGGCGGAGAACTGGCGGTCCGCGATTTCCACCAGCAGGCGCAATGGGTTGCGGGCCAGACGACGCGGTCGTCGACTGCGGCATCATGGGAGCGGAGGTCGCATATCCTTGAGGGGGCGGATACTGGCTCTGCTGGGTCATTGAGTAGATGCCACGGCTGCTCGTCGGCTGCGACGTTTGCTGATAGCTCGGCAGTTGCTGCGAGTTTGGCGTGTTGGGCGTGCCAGGCGTCCGCGGTGTGTGCGGGTTGCTTCCGTAGAGAGGCTGCATGGCTGAGGCGGGCGGCTGCAGAGGAGGAAGGGTTTGAGGCAGAGGAGAGCCCGATTGAAGCTGGTGGGGAGAAATCGCGGTTGGAGATGGATACGTCTGGGCGGAGGAAGTCGCGTTTATACCATTGGGGTATTGGGGGCCGTCCATAATCTTGTATAGAGAGACGCGGCGCGAGCGTGTAGTTCGGAGCGGAGGCGGTGGGCCAAACAAGGGGAGAAGAATACTACTAGGACTCGTCGAGCGATCGAGATTGACCGTCAGAGAAGCCAGGAAAACAATTGATTTCGAGGCTTGAACGAAGTCGCACTGAAAGGTGACGCGCACTTGACAGTAGAAGCACGAGAGAGAAGGCTGGTGAGACTGACGAGTGGATGCAACAAAGCGTCAAAGTCCCAATAAGGTGGATGAGGCTCGTGGCAGGTCCCTCTTGGTGGTGGTGTTGGGGGGGGGAGGCTTTGAGGTGGAGAAACGGGTCTGGAAGCTTTTTATTTCTTCTGTCCGACAGAGGGGGCGCGAAGAACCTAAGCCTGGTCGCCGGTGCTCACGGGTACGTATCTGCGCAAAGAAAAAGCCGGAGGGTGGTGGGATGCACGCAGGGCCGTTTAAGATGGTGGCAGCTGGGCAATGGTCGAAGGTGGCAAGTGGGCCTTTCGGGTGTTGTTGAGAACCACAAAAAGAATGGGTTTGATGGAGACCCAGTTGCAAGAGTCATGTAAAAGAAATGTCAGATGGATAGCGCAGAGCAAGGAACAATTTTTTTCCCTTCGCTCGAACTTCGGACAACCGAGACGGGGCAATCAAGACTTCTTCAGGGACGGGCAGTTGGGAGCCGAGGAGAATGATGGTGGAGGAACAGTAAAATTCGAGAGGAGGAAAAGTTTGGGAGGAGAGAAGGGGGAAAGAAAACCAGGAGTGAGCGCAGCTGACGGTGCCTGCCCGCTGCAAAAATGGAAGTGCGTAGCGCACCAAACTTGCTCTCTCTCTCTCGCGTGCACACACACTCGCACTCACACACCACTACAGACATTCTACACACCTACATAGCACACACACGTAAGGGCAAATTGCCGAAAAAAATACGGCCAGAGCTAGAAAGAGAGCAGTTGGCGTACTAAGTTCGTCGGCGGCAGGCAGGCAGAGGTACCTCGCCAGTACCGGTACTTCCGAGTCACGCGCATTAGTGGATTGAGAAATTCCTCATCATGGCCCATGGCCACCTAGCAGACAAGGTCCCAGTAATGCCCACTAGTGCAGGGTACTCCATACCTGGGTCACCCCTGCCAATTGACTTGTCTTCTCACCCGCTAGTACGTACCGGTAGTATGTACTTTTTTTTTGGTCAGGTGGCATGAAGAGCAGCTTGAGACAAGAGCTTTTTCTCATGTAATATTAGCACCGGAAGGGAAAATCGCTGAGCGAGAGGAGTCGTGTCCCTTTTGGCCGCCTCCTGCGACGCACGACTCGAGGAGGCAGAGCACAGGAGCCGAAAGCAATCCGCTAGGCAAGCTGTAGAGGTTGGCTGCTAACACCGATAAGAAACTGGTCCCTCGGCCGAGCACACCAAACTTTTCGAGGAGATTTTTGTCCAACTCCTCCGCCTGGGATTGGTCATCGTGAACATGCCCTAGCTACCCCTGCAAGCAACGTCAAAATTTCTTGGCACTGGCGGTCGCTGCACCTCACCTCATGCCTGGTCGTACCGTGGGGGCAGAGAGGGACATTCAGGCCCGCCGATATTACCTTACCTCTCGGATGGGAAAGGTCCAGCTCGCTCATCACTACTCCAAACCTAGTAATAGCTTCACGATACTTGTTGCTAAAGTTTTGTTGCTCGGACTTGGTTGCCCCCGCCAGTCAAGTTTCCCCCAGCCTACATCTTTAGGTACCTATGCGGAAATGTGAGATGGGATCTGTCTTGAGAGGGGCGCACATGCGCCTTCATAGAGCTGAAAATAAAAAGTGAGAGCGCCCATGTACCCTTAACCGCGGCAAAAGGAAGTTCATTGTTGGTGACTACACGGTGCCAAGACATACGACCTAGTATTATGTATACGAGTAGGGTCGAATCACGGTTCGTATGTAAGGACATTACCTCATATACCGCTGTATATCCGTGATGAGGGACTTTATGGAGGGTTTACTTGAACAGCAATGTCTCGTGAAACAAGCAACACGCCTTAGCATGGTCTACCAACCTCTTGATTGCGGCGAACACGTCCTGGCGCATAAATAGATGATTTTATAACTCATAGCCAACAGCTAGCGCATTCCTTTTCCCCAAGCTGTAGTAAGACACGCAGCTGGGCGTAAATTCTTGGGCTTTCGAATTGCGTCCCTGCGGCCAGCGGCTTGTGATTGGTAATTCTGTGCCCAATTGCCTCGAATGTATCTGGTTGTTTCCACGATATGCAGCTTCAGTGTGTTGTAGAGCATCCCAAAAAAGCCAAGGCATCAAGACAGGGTATAGGTACAACCCAGTAAAGCCACCCGTGATGCGTGTGGCCAATGTTTGCAACAGCAGGGGTCGGTAGCCTCTACGTACTTGTCTGGTCTTGGAACCTTGACCCCTACCGTCTTTATTCTCCCTTTTTTGCTTGGTGAGACCACCCAAGCTAAGACAACGGCTAGGGCTTCTCCGACAACCTTCCAGACCGTTGTGCAATTCCGTCATGATTCATGAGAACGTCCTGGGCTTAGATTTCCCATAGTCTAGTCTTGAGGAATGCAGACTTGCCTGGGGAGAAAGGAGTGAGTCAAAAGAAGGACAAAGAAAGCAAAGGAAGAGAAAAATCTTCTTCCCGCCGGAGCGCGACCCGACCGGAAGTAGACATGCCACCGCTACGCGTTCAGAAGAAAAAAACACCAAGCCGAAGCCGCTGGCGCATATCACGGCAAACCTTCTCCTGGTACATAAGCACAGTGGTTGTTCCAGAGTTACAGTGCATACCCCTACCATTTTAGGAACTAAAACACTCATAGTTGTGAGTGATCGCGTTTCTTCATTTCCCATGCTTCTCCGATACCCACGCAACCACGGCATTGCGTAATGTTGTCGAGCATCTGGGACCAAAGGGGCAGAATGCTCCCAACCGGGGTTCCATTCCAATGGAAAGGCACGCGATGGAGCGGATGGTGTGGCAGGTACTTGGAGGGAAATAATAGCACATCGCGTCGGATCTACTAAGCCGAACTGTCGGGGCTTTAGCGACGCTTGCGTCTGAGCGACGGCGTTGCTTCTTCTCCTGCCGACGCACAGAGGGCGATAAGACCCTTTGGATGGTGTGTAGGCGCTTTGCCCCTGCTATTCCCGCGTTTTGCCTCCCATCGAGTTACGTGCATTACCTCCCTGCGTCTGACTTGGCTGCTGCCTGCCCACCCACCCGCCTGCACGCTCGCTCGCCTGCATTTGCGTCAACGCAACGCCAGGGCAAACTTCTTTGACCAAAGTGAGCTGTAGCACATCAATTGGACGGTGTCTGTTTATCTGATCTACTTTGGAAAGCACACACCCGAGCTGCCACTGCTGTGGATGTAGCGGTTCCACTGAGGGAAAGGGATATTAAGACCAGTTCACTTTAGAGCGTTCCATCATGAACCCCTCTCCTCCCGCTGTCCCGCTGTCTGGAGCCCGGATGAGATGAGGGGTTCGACGGGAAGGGATCCAGTGAATCTAGAGTTTAGAGGGGCCAGAAAAAGCTTCGAGATTGCTCCCAGAAGGAAGTGTGTAGGAGTGGAGATTCCGTGTGGGAGCATGAAAAAAAAAGGGCAACGCGATGGGCCATCATGGGTAAATAGATGAGAGATGTCAGATCCACTCGATCTATTCAAAACTCGACTGTTGTCTCACCAGAATCGAAGGGAAAGAAAAGAGCCCAGGAAAACAAACTCCGCAAGAGGCAAATATCAAGAAGCGCTGCAAGCGTCATTTCAGACCTAGCTGAACAGGCATTATCACATCATGGCTAGACACGGCGCTTGGTTAGGCGCGAACAACCAAAAGAAGAGAGCAACAGCGCAATGTCGACCCAAGGATCATGACGACAAGCCGCTTAATCCCGAACCTCCACCGACTTTTTCTTTTTTTATGTAGAGAGAGAGCGACTTCGGCCAACGCAAAGCCATGTCGGGCTCGTGAGCGCACAGTTCCCCGACGGATATCACTCCAATAATCTTAGTATTGTATCATTACCGCCTGCGACGGTCAACTCATATCGGCTTATTGACCACTAGAAGCTAGGCCATTGATCATCGAGGGCCAATCGCAGGATTGGGACAGTTCCTTAGCTGGCCGGTGGGGCGTGGCAACTTTGAGACTAGTCTCGGAACTAACAGCGTGGGCAAATGAAGGTGCCAAGATCTGAATCGGAATTATGTCCGCTCGCGACTTTGGACTTGCCGGAGGCAGACAGGACGAGGTCGCTACCTGTGCAGTAATTACAAATCCGCACCAGAGAGCACTACTGATGAAAGGGTTGTGGCGGGATCGAAACAGGTCTAACTTGAAGCTCTTGGAACGCCGTGTCGTTACGTATGGTGGGTTGGAATCATGCATCCGTTCGTAACTGACGACCGTCCAGGTCTAGCCCGGTTGCATGCTTTTAGTCTGGGGTGAAGTATGGATTGTTTCGATTGTCTGTGTTGATGGATGTTTGCTTCTGTCCATTCACAGGTCGCTGCCTGCCACCAACAAGAAGCGCAATTACATACGCCGAGCAGCTCGGAACTGCTCATTCAGGAATTCCGAGTGTCTCGCAATGCGGTGATATGACTGCCAATGTCACCCCCTACCCCCTGTACGAGATAAAATACGGACAGGTACAGGCTGTACAGCGCTGTGACGGCGTAGCAGCGCATGCGCGATCAATAAGCAAACACAGAGGTATCGTGCCTTTTTGGCACAGAGGGCCTCCACCAGGGTGCATGATCTCGCCAGCCATGTCTATGGTGTGGTCTAGCTGTGTCCGCTCCATCCATCGCGGTTGCTGTGATTAAGTTTGTCTCCAGCCTCTGGCCCGCTGAAGAACCTTGTCACTCCTCCTGAGGGAACCCAACCCACACATCCACGAGGAGCCGGAGCCCTCGAGCGAGAGTATGACGCCGCATCGCACATCCACGATATCCACTCAACCGGCACTGACGTTGTGTGCCTGGCTACTCCGTACGTTGCTGGAGTCGGAGCGGGACCTCGACAAGAGCCTCAAAGTGGAGAGAAAGCAGAATTGCCGTGCCGTGTGTGTGTGTGCAATACAAAGACAAGTCTCCATCTAGGCCCCATGCCCTCCGCCATGGAGACATGAACCCACGGGAGAGGAAAGCATATGTTCGAACCCACGCCCGTAGGATATAATTCAATCCCTCCCCCTCCTCTTCGCCTTCCCGAGATATTTCCATAAACCTCTCCAATGTATGATTCGGGCTCACCTGCCTTGTCCGCCAGAGGGAAAATCAGCCCAGGCCTCGCGCTATTTGTCGGACAAATGCCGAACAAGGCCACGCAAGTCCATGTACCTTCTCGCCGACATGGACAGGCAGGACGGACATGATCAAACAACGTCCAGCCCAACCCCAACCCCAACCCCCATCTTTCGCGTCGGATCCGTCTCCAGCACTCAGAATTGTACCTGGGCTTATTGTGGCCAATGAGCAGCCTCACGAGCGCACAGACAAACGTGATTCCAACCGAGTTAGCATCGTCGACGAGTCATTATTGCTCAATCCGGATGGTTCCTAGGATTCCAAACATGGAAACGCCAGCGTCATGTGCTTGTTGTCCAACACCTTCCTCTACGAGCACATGAGAGAGAGGCGTGAAATGAATGTCACTCGTCTCGCGCGGGATTTCGGAGCTGGTTTCACCCCAGCCCGGGACATACGTAGTACCTAATACCAAAGGTACACTAGGCACACGCGCCTCGAGACGAGTCTCTCCCTCCCTCCAAAGTCCAGCCATCCCGTCCATATGGCCGCATTGATGTGATAGAGAAAAATGTATACATACCGTGGCGACCTGATTAGGTACCTACGGGCCGACGTGTTTGTTTGTGTTGTTGTTGTTGTGAGTCCCAGCCGCCAAGTCAATTGAGCCACCGCCATCTCCAGGGCACAGCGCAAGAATGATCGCCTCTGGCTCTGGCTCTGGGCAATGATTCACTCTACTGCAAGTGGAGCATCGCACCGTTGATCTTCAATCTCATGGACCGTGTGCCTAGCTGGGTACGTAGCCACTTCTCTCGGTGCAGCTCTCTCCCACTCTCCAGCTCGCCCATCCTGGACCGCGATGCTTCTTCCCACGGAGAACCTACGGAGTAATCCGTGTAGGGGACCAAGAGAATGTCATGGCTCAGTCCCAAGACGTCACCGCCAGGACCCTCGCTCGTTGATAAGACCGAGCGCGCAGGGATGTGAAGCTCTAGCGCAACCTTCTGCACCACCCATGCAGTGCTACCAGATGGCGCCGGCGCCCCCTTCATTTGCGTCGCGCTAAGGCTAGCAATGTACAGCCACCCATGGCAAAGTCGGGCAGGTAGAGGGAAGTACCAGTAACGGACGAACGGATTTACGGATGCCAGTTTTGAGGCCAGAGCAGCGACTGCGCGAGTCAACTCAACTTTTCAGCGGGTCAAAGCAAGAGGTTGGGGGTGATTTTTTTTTTTTTTTTGTACAGCCACGTGGGAGTGGCTCTCGACACAAGCCAAAGCGCCCTCTTGTTGGCTGGGCTCCCTGGAAGCGCCCTAACTGTATCAAGTGGTTGTCGCGTCTTCTGTAGGTGGTAATAACCGTGGTTGAGCATATCATGATGATTGGCATTGAGGATTATAGATCATTTCCTGATGTGATAAATTCTCTCATACAAGCGCGCCCTTCTCGGCGAAATGGCCCCTTGGTTGCTGCTGCATCACGTAATCTCGTTGGGTCGTGTGAACCAGCCGGCCATCCAAGCTGGCCACACCATACGTAGCACGTAGCATGTACATACGTATCAAGGGAAACCATTCGCTGGTGCGCGCTTTGTCAGGCAAGTGCATGCACCGCTATGTAGGGAACATGTGCCTATGTTTGCCTGTGTACATGTACCTTGACTGGGATGTGCAGCAAGCTGCTTTTCAATACCAGAGCAATGTGCCGCCTGTGTAGTCTCCGCTGCCCAGCGGTTCGCACGGCCAACTATTCTTAGGCTCCGATGCTCCATGATGTCTATTTGGTGGCAACCGTGGAGGTCTCGGCCGGCCACCTGCCAGAGCCCAGACCAACAAGCAGGCAGATCTATATGGGTTGGTTATGCTCCTGCCTGTCAATAAGAGAGAAAGCCATCTGATGGAGCTTTAATGGAGTTACGATGGGACCATCACCATCTGGTATCCGCCTCGGATCTCGGGTCGACCTTTCGGTTTGTGTATTAGCTGTACGGGTCCATCTTGTCTTGTGGTGTATTCAGGAGATATATGCTGTCCCCGGTGTCCACAACCCAAGAACTTTGTGGGGTGTTTGGACTTCAGATGGTCGAAATACGGGTATGGGAAGTGTTCTAGATGCTGTGGTCGAATCCTCCTATATGTTTGGGCTCTCCAGTCGAATAGTTTGGAGTTCTTTATGGCTCTCCCATGCTGTCAGATGGTGATATGTTCCGCTTGTGAGCCTTGTTTACCTGTCTCAACACCTTTCGCGCCTTTGGTCGGCTTCGCACTGCTATACAACCCCATTATCACCGCAATAGCCAATATCGATCAGTTCACATGTAGATAGGGACGTATCATTCGGACCCCAAAGTCCTGTTCTTGGTCATGAATTGTAATGACAGGACTGTCCTCCGCCTCCCAACTCTTGTGTTTGTACTCGATACATCGGATCTTGACCGGTTGGATGATGGATAACTCACGTCACTTTCCTGCCGGACCTTGAAGTGTCACATCGAAGCTGGTGTGTTACATCCTGCGTCCCAATGTGGTACTTCCCTGGTAAAGATTTTGCCGTACAGTGGCGTTGATTTGTTCTTGCCGCCCGACAGGTGATGAGACAGGTCCTGGAGTATCTTGCATGTATATGTCAGTCACCAAAATCCATACACCGCCAATAATGCCGAATGGAAACCTGTCATTATACCACAATTGCAAATTGCACGGTCCTTATGCATTTCCCAACAAATCATTAAGCAGCCGAAGGAAACCTTCTCCCGGAACATTAGCCAATTGACGGCCACCTAGGAAACAAACACCAACTCTATGGATCAGAGAGCAGAGGTATAGGGTAGCGAGAGAGAAATCGTACACGTGACCTATAGTGAATCGGTTGGAGCTGGGGCGCTCAGAAATACTGCCATTTGATTGGATAGAAATTGATCTGGCAGTCATGCTTTTCATGGCAAATTGAGATTTCAGCATCGGCAGTCTTGAAGACTGAGATTGAGATCACAGGCCCACCATTTGAAATCCAATGGCAACTCCTGTGGCTTTACGAACCTCATATGGGCGGCTAACCCAGGTGAAGCCTCTTTCCGGTGGCCTGAGGATTGGCCAAACCGCCGCACGGGCAGCACCATTCTCGACAACAGCACCACTGTGCAAGCGCAAGCGATCAACAACCAAGGACGGCAACAAGAAGCGGGGTGTCAGTACAATCTACAGATCAGGCCCGCGGGAGCCTCTGTCCATGTCAGGTATTCCACTACCAAAACCTCGCCAATTCGAGCCCAAGATCAAGGTCGATGCCAAGCATGGGCTGTGGGAGTTCTTCCCAGCGCCCGGCAAGCTTCTCTGGACGCCTGCAGAGACGGAAGAGCATGGCCGAGCGTGGACAGTCGAGGAGCTCAGAAAAAAATCATGGGAGGACCTGCACTCTCTGTGGTGGGTTTGCTGCAAAGAGAGGAATAGACTGGCAACATCGATGGTCGAGTTGGACAGAAGCAAGCTTGGGTTTGGCAACCGAGAACTCGAATTACGTGACCAAGCGGTATGAAGACCACTACCCAAATAAGAAAAAAGTGCGCATCGGCTGATATAGCAGTTTAGGTCAAGAGTACGATGAAGGCGATCAGATTTGCGCTGACCGAACGGTTCTACACTTGGGAAGATGCGACGGCTGTCGCAAGAAGTGACCCGGAGATCAACCTCGAAGGCGGCGAAGGCGAAGCTTACAACCCAGAAGCTTATGAGGACGATGTTGAGGAAGTCAAGGGCTGGGCGACGGAGGATGCAACCAAGTCTGCCGACGCACCGGAGGTGGAGGGGAACATTACCAAACCTGAGAGTCGACCTGCTCCCCAAGCCTCTTAGGACAATGCCATACCCGATGACTTGCTTAAACCCATGGCTTGAAGATGTCGCCTCGGAGAGAGTACATTAATGGCAAACTATGCCGCTCGTGTTGCACGAGAAAGACTTCATCTAGGCCCCCCCACTGATCGAGGGCGTGTACATACACCTTGTAAGATAATCGATTATGCAGAGCAGATGATTGTATAGATAATCGGGATATGAACGGAGAGGAAAATAGATATTTCCATGCACTATGGTCTCCCTTAGCAGAGCCATAGACAGCGATGGGTTGCTGCTACGCCTCGGGACTGTTTGCACCTTGTGCCCCTTGAAACCATCCCAATGCTTCAAGTACCCGCGACCTGCCATATTGTCTTTTACCCTCCAGGAGGCGACCGTTTGAAACTCAACCGTGACCGCTGCATGAAATACAATAACCTCCTAAAAGCCAAAGCCTGGTCGCCCGGGCTTGCCTGCTCTTCCTCACCGATCATTGTAGGGTACTAGCCTCCACACCCCCCAACCAAAAACTGGCAGCGCTCAACCCCGCCTTCGACCCAATCCCAACCACGTCTACTGATAGTTCACTGAACCCTGCTACTCATTCTAGCTCCTGCATAGCTGTCATCGACTCCCCCTCTCGAGTTCCTGTTCGACCCTGCCCCCTTGATCTTTGATACCTATACCTATCGAAAGCGGGCATTCATCATGGAGGAAATCGCAAAGAAGTACGATGTCATTGTGCTCGGCACTGGTAAGCTCAGCCGCCTGGAAGTATCCACACCCGCGGGGCAGCTTTGGGGTGTCAGGATCGGTGTGACAACTGGACTTTGCTAATTCGCCGTCCCTAGGCTTGACCGAGTGTATTCTGTCAGGGTGAGAAAGCTGAAGAACCAGAGTTTATCGTCCGTGCCGTCAACTAACTTCTCTTGCGCCTCCCAGTGTCCTGAGTGTTAAGGGCAAGAAGGTCCTGCACATTGACCGCAACGACCACTACGGAGGGTTCGTATCTACTACCTGCAAGACCACTTCTGACGCATTGAGCTTTGCTAATTGATCTTTCCTAACAGTGAGGCTGCTTCCGTGAACCTCGAAACGGTAATACACCCCGACCCGATTCACAATAATTCGATCCCTCCCCTCTTCTCGCCCGACCCCTGAGTAAACGGACTCTGACAGTGGTGATGATAGCTCTTCAAGAAATATGGCAACTTCAGCAAAGGCGAGGAGCCATGGAAGAAGTACGGGCGACTGAACGACTGGAACATCGACCTTGTTCCCAAGTTCCTCATGTCTTCAGGCGAGCTTACCAACATTCTGGTGTCCACCGATGTTACCCGTTATCTCGAATTCAAGCAGGTTGCTGGTAGCTACGTCCAGCAGGGTGCCAGCAACAAGGCCACCGTTGCCAAGGTCCCCTCGGATGCCGGCGAGGCTCTCAAGTCCCCTCTTATGGGTATCTTCGAGAAGCGCCGCATGAAGTCTTTCATCGAGTGGGTTGGAAACTTCAACATCAACGACCCCGCCACTCACAAGGGTAAGTGATCTGCGGGGTTACATATTGGAGTGTTTTCAGGAAAACGGGCTGCAGTTGAGGTGTCTGTATTGACGAATCTTTGTAGGACTGGATATCCACAACTGCACCATGAAGGATGTGTACGACAAGTTCGGCCTCGAGACTAGTACCAAGGACTTCATTGGCCACGCCATGGCTCTGTACCTCTCCGACGACTACATCACCGCTAAGGGCAAGGCACCCGAGGCGATTGAGAGAATCCGCCTGTACGGAAACTCCGTGGCTCGCTACGGCAAGTCCCCTTACATCTACCCTCTCTACGGCTTGGGAGAACTGCCTCAGGGATTCGCCCGTCTGTCTGCTATCTACGGAGGCACTTACATGCTCAACACCAACGTTGATGAGGTTATCTACGAGGGCGGCAAGGCGGCTGGTATCAAGGCTACCATGACTGGAGTTGAGGAGTTCAAGTTCGAGACGAGCGCTGACCTGATCCTGGCCGACCCCTCCTACTTTCCCGACAAGGCCAAGATCGTTGGGCACGTCCTTCGTGCCATCTGCATCCTCAAGCACCCTCTGGCCGGAACCAACGACAGTGATTCTGCCCAGCTCATTATTCCCCAATCTCAGGTTGGCCGAAAGAATGGTAGCGAGAGCATCCCCCTTTACTTTGCCCACTTGGGTTCTTGCTGACAAGATCTATCTAGACATCTACATTGCTACTGTCTCTTCCGCTCACAACGTCTGCCCCAAGGGCTACTGGATTGCCATTGTGTCGACCATTGCTGAGACATCTGCCAACCACCACCTTGAGCTCCAGCCCGGTCTTGACCGCTTGGGCGCAATTGAGGAACAGTTCTTGGTATGAAGCCCTTCCACTGCACCCCGAAATGATCTTTGGAATATTATTTATCTGACTGAAACTACTTAGGGCGCACCCATCCCCATCTACTCACCTCTCGGATCAGGCAAGGACGACAACATCTTCCTCTCAAAGAGCTACGATGCCACCAGCCACTTTGAGACCACAACGGACGATGTCAAGGATATCTTCCAGCGCGCCACTGGCGAAGAGCTCAAGGTTGAGGGCCTGAGAGAGGGTATCAACGTGGCGGCCGAGGAGTAAGAAAGCTGTTTCTGATGATTAAATGAGGAGATGAAGGTCCAACAAAGACCGTACGTTGAGCTGTGCTTTGACATTCCTGGTATCATTTAAACAGGCATATATTCCTCCAACAGCTCCAGAGATGCTTTGCTGCTTCTTTCTGGGGTGGACCTCGGGGTAGTTGTTTTTTTTTCACATTTGTAGTCGAGACCCGCAGAAACATGATACTCTCTTTACAATTCTGTACGTACATGGTGTGTAATGTCTGAACATACGGCATATATAATGACGAGGATTTGTTTGTTTGTCATAATAATCATCAAGAATCTTTATTGGAAAAAAGGGAATTTTTATGGCATGTGAAAAACTTGCCCTCCTACAAACAAACTGTATGTATCCCATAGCAAGCAAATATATAATCCCCGAGTGCCTGTACGCCAGATTTTGTCCCGATGCCGCGCATTTTTTTCTTCGATTAGGAACCTAACAACAAGAAACGACGGAAGAAAATTCCAAGAGATATCGGCAATGTAAAGGCCTCTGTTCTCTACCTCCGTTGAGTCTTGCCCATACCACGCTTGCCAGCAACCTGTGATGCTCTGTTAGTATATGGCTGATTTGGGGAGACGTCTTGGGAAAACTTACCAAATGCTTCGTCAGAGATGCGGTTGTGTGCCTGTCGCCCTCACCCTGGCGAGCCATTCTGTTCATCTTCTTCTGGTGCAATTTGGCGAGACGATCGACCTTGGACCTGGTGGCCTCATCCTGGACACCGTCCTCTCTGCGGTTGGTGGTGGGTGCTCGGCTCTTGGAGCGGAGGCGATCCCGAGGGGTGCTGTCGACGTCCATGGCGTCAGCGTCCTCGGTGCCAGCGCGGCTTCGAGTCATTGAGCGGCCACGGGGGCGGGACTTGGATCGAGCCCTCTCCATGATATCTGTGGTATCCACACCGCGGCGGTCGAGGGCGTCGTCAAGCTCTGACAGCTTCTTCTTCTGCAGCTTGCGGGGGATAATGGCCTGGTTCTTGAGCTTGGTCTTCCTCATCTTGGCTTCGTTTCTGGTGAGGGCAATTTGCTCCTCGATCTGCTCAGCCTTGGCGAGGATCTCGGCAGCTTCCTCATCATCGATATCCTCATCGGATTCGTAGAAGCCTTCTTGCTCGAGCCTCTCCTCTTCCTCTTCCAGGGCAGCCAGCTTGGCCTCGATATCGGGATCAATGAAATCATACACATTCTTGCCATCAAAGATTTCGGGGATGGCATCGTACTTCCAATCTGGGTTCTCCAGTATCCAGTCGGCGCGCATATCGACGTTGTGAACACCAGCACCGCCGTTCTCCTCTTCCACATCCTTGGCGAGCTTGCGTCGCTCAGGATCGTTCTTGTCATACTTCTTTCTGTTCTTGGCAGCCTCAGGAATGAACGACTCCAGAGTTTGGCCTCCCATGGGTGTGGCAACGTGGATACGAGACATGACATCGGCGAGACGTCCACCGATCTCGCCACTGTTGTTCGTACCGGCTTTGAGTTTCTGGTTGACACGCTCCGCAATGAGACGTTCGCAGGCTGCGTTCTTGACTTCCTGGACACCTTCCTGGGTGTTGCAAGAGAGCTGGAGCATTTCGACCTCGTTGGACTTCAGCAGGCCCTGGAGTTCTTCTTGGGTCTCAGCATCCAGATCCTCTGGCTTGGTCACGTCGATTTTGTTGACGACAATGAAAACGAGCTTGTTGGAAAAGAGTGGCTTGATGCTTCGGAACAACTGAATCTGATCCTTGACAGAGTAGCCGCACTGCTCAGAGAGATCCATAAAGTACATAATGGCAGATCTTAAATGTGCAATGGCAGTGATACTATATGAGGTTAGTTATTACCCGTAATCTCTATGGACAGTCGATGAACCTACCTCTGCATCTCGATGGTGTTCATCTCCTCTAGAGGGTGGTCCAGAATACCAGGGGTATCAATCGCCTGGAATCGTAGATACTTGTAGTCGAAGTGACCAACGAACAGACTCTTGGTTGTGAAAGCATAGGGCTGGACATCGACATCGGCCCGAGTGATGCTGCGGAGGAAACTGGATTTTCCGACATTGGGATAACCGCAGATCAGAAGAGTACGAGTGTTGGGGTCGATCGATGGGAGACGGCCCAAATGCTGTCGGACCTGATCAAGATACAGGAGGGGGTCCTTAAGGCGCTTGATAAGGGTAGCCATGCGACCCAGAGCAGCCTTTTTCAATTGCTTGCACTGGAATAGCGACTGGGCATATTTGAGAAGTCGCACGTAATCGCGGGAGATCGTCTCAATGAGATGCTTGGCGGTCGACAGCTGACCAAGGGCAATCTTGAAGTGGTCGGCATCGTAGAGCGTGTTGAGGAGATCCTTGTGGAAGGGATGGATGTCCTGGAGGCGAGGGAAACTGTCCAAAATGGCGCCGAATTTCTCGGAAAAAGTCTCCTGAGTGAACTTGACCTTTCTCGTATAGAAGGCTGCCCATGGATTAGTGATTGGAGGAGTTGCAAGAGGGTTGTGGAATACTCACCTCGGATTCTGCTAATCTTGAAACCCGCACGAATTTGCGTAGGGAGTTTGCGCTGAGTCCGGCTCAGCACAATGTCGAGAAACTCCTGCTGAGTAGGCACCGGAGGGATGTCCTTCCAAGTAGTCTTCATGATGGGCGAAAATCTGGCAGGTTTGATCCCGGAGACAACGGCGTAATATCAAAAACTCTGGAGGATTGCAGAGTCCTACAACAGATGCGGGCAGCGACTGGAAGGCGGTCAATTTTTTTTTTGTCAAAGGGTGGGCGGGTCATCGAACGGGTCTTATCGATAAGATAAAATTCTTGAAGGTTTCTGGCGGATGTACTTGCCGGCAGAACTTCGCGGGCAGGTACTTACATACGGATCGCCCCGCGAGACCCCGCCAATGGACCCTTCTGAGATGCATTCTTTGCTCGCAAAGATGTCAATTTTCCTGCTTTCATATAAATCGTTTACAAAGGCCGAAAGAAAAATCTTCTCGTAAACCAAAGTTGGAGGTTAACAATCCAGAGCCTCGACTAACCATATTCTGAAAAACTGCCCTAATTACTACTTCCTACACCATCCACAATGGGTGCTCAACTCCCGGCTTACAAGCAAAAATTCCTCGAGGCATCTATCTCTGGAGGTGTCCTCAAATTTGGAAGTTTCGAGCTCAAATCGAAGCGCATTTCACCTTACTTCTTTAATGCTGGCCTCTTTCATACGGCACGTCTTGCAGCGGCAATTTCTGATGCCTTTGCTCACACCATCATTGAGGCTCAAAAGCAAAACGGACTGGAATTCGATATTGTCTTTGGACCCGCATACAAGGGAATCCCTCTAAGCTCGTCAGTTACTGTGAAGCTGGGAGAGCTGGAGCCCAAGAACTTGGATTCCATCTCTTACTCCTTCGACCGCAAGGAGGCCAAAGACCATGGAGAGGGAGGCAACATTGTCGGTGCTCCGTTGAAGGGCAAGAAAGTACTTATCATCGACGATGTGATCACTGCCGGCACGGCGAAGAGAGAGGCAATTGAGAAGATCAGGAAAGAGGGCGGAATCGTGGCTGGTATCGTGGTCGCCGTGGACCGAATGGAAAAGCTCCCAGCTGCCGATGGGGACGAATCAAAGCCTGGCCCAAGCGCAATTGGCGAACTCAGGAAGGAGTACAACATTCCTATCTTCGCTATCCTAACCTTGGATGACATCGTTGAGGGCATGAAGACCTTTGCGTCGGAAGAGGACATTAAGCGCACTGAAGCTTATCGTGCCAAGTACAAGGCCACCGAGTAGGTAGGATGCTGCGGTAGCAATGGCATCACGAAAAAGTAGGTAGATGTATCTTACTTACATATACATATGATGCTTGTCAATATTCTCTCAGCCGTAATGATGCCGATCCTACGCTGAAATATGTACAAGGATCTGACACACCAGGGTCAAGTTAGAAATTTTGGACCTATGATAGGAAAATATCTGGCGATGCTGTCACATCTTCAAGTAAGTCGCCTATTGTGGTCGGTGGTAAGAGCGGGACATTAATCACAGGCCGTTCTTAGAAGGGTTGTATTTATTACTGATTGGATTGAAATGGCACGAAATCAGACCCTGATGTGCAAGTCCGGGCGACCGGGCTGAGAAGGAGGGTAGGGTAAAGTAACGATAGGGATGGACCCGTGAGCTCCAGGGTCCGGGAGGTGTGTGATAGTGAGCAGCCGGTTGCTCTATGTTACACGTATCACTGTCTCGCCTAGCTATATCTTCCGATTGGTAGCTAGGGTATGCATGACAGCGAAATCAAGAACGGGAATTAGGTAGGTTGGGATCGTAGGGTTGATGCTGGCGCACGTGCATAAACTGGAGACGAAGGACGACTATTCGATGTTGGACTCTGCCAGGGCCTAAGCGAGCATTCTGACCATGTCGAATGCGTCTTTCTTTGCAGATTGAACCCTCTTGCCTCGCTGTGATAGGCAATTTGCTTGTGATGTAAGCGCCGATAGTGGTTAAAAGGCTCAAACGGCATGCCTCCATCTAGAGACGGCCGTGTGCGATTACATGATGTGACGCCAGGGTTCCCTCATCCACAGTGTGGTTTTCGTGTCGTCATGCACTCTGTTCTCGTCAGGCTCCCGGTGGCCGAACCTCGTCTCGGGTGGGGAGTTCATGATGACATGAAATTCAGCATGAGGAAGAGGATGGTGGGCAGGTTGAGATTGTGTTTTGACCTATAGGCTCGCAATTGAATTGCCATTCTTGCTCCAATAGACCGTGGTGTTATGCACACTGGCTTGGCAAGTTGGATAGATGAGGTGTCTCTGATTCTTCCATCACCGGATGACTGCAGGGTGATCGTATGAGCCTTGAACAGGTTGAGCTCTTGAATGCAATGCCCCACGGTACTGCATTATTACATAGCACGTACATGCCTATGACAGTGTCATCGGCAGCATGGTCGAGCAGCCAATGAAATCCATAAGCGACAGGTGAGAATAATTATGTATTAGTCGTAAAGACCCAGCCGAGCAGGCATGTCAGCAAGACGGAAGTTTAACAAAGGTGAACACATCCAAATCTTGGTGAGCTTCGGTTATGCGAGGTGGTTATAGATGCCCAATTTGAGTAATTGAATTAGGCTGGAAAGGCCCCCGTCCCCCAAATCTCTGAGATTGACAAGTTACCTGCCCACTGTTCCCAGCCTGCTCTCCCCTTGTGTGCGATGATAGTACCAGTACTGATTTATCCATGTGCTGCGCAAGGCTTGTCTGCCTATTTGCGACGCTACTAAGTGCTTGGTAGGTGCACATCGCTACCACCTCAATATACGGCTCCTCGACAACTACCTGTACCTGACTACCAACTTCTTCTATATGGTCCCGTTCATGTAATCGTCACCGCTCATTCGGCTATGCTCTCATGGCAAGCTGTACAAAATACCTGCCTCATGTGCACCACCTGCACCCACTTAAGGCATGGTTCTAGCAGCCAGCGGGCTTGTTTGGCCCCTCCCAGGACACTTAGGTGGTGTGTGGCTAGGGGTCTTGACGCCATTAGGTTAGCTGCCTGCTCGGTAGCCTGCCAGAACCTATTTCGAGCATCGGAGCTCTCACCAATATCCATTGGAGATTCATCACCCAGCTTCCATTACCTTCTTTCATTTTGCTCCCTACCAACACAGCTCCTGCTTATCTTACCCTCAACGCGGGACGGGAGAGATTTCCCTGGGACAGAGGAAGCCGCACCACTGTCGTGCACAGCCGCTGATTTGCGATCACCCCTCTCTGCTGGTCTCTTTGGTTGTTTTCCTACTGCGATTAGGCACCTGGTTCCCAGTATAAACTGCCCTGGTCGATCTGGGGACCCGTCCTGGCCTTGGATCTCAAACTTCCTCTCAGACTCGTGTACCACCTGGTACAGAGTATCCAGAAGGAAAGATAAAATTTTATTTTCCACCACCACTGCTCTTCGTCGCTAGGACCTTGCACTCCTAGAAACAAAAGCAATGTAGGTTCATAACTCCGCCTGGCTTCTTTGCATTCCCCATCAACTGACAGTTTCTGTAACGATAGGCGTGTCACACTCAATATCTTCAACCTCCAAGAGGGAGATCAAGACAATCTCCTCACTCTAGATGTCTTCCCCGAAATGACAGTTGCGACCCTCCGCGAATCCGTCCAGGCCGAGAGTAATATAGCCCCGCTTTCTCAGCACATCTACCACAACGGCCGTCTGCTATCCGATGACGCCAAGACCCTGGAGCAGCTAGAAATCGTTGACGGAGAGATGCTGGCGGTGCACGTGAGGGATCCTCGAGGCAATACTGGTGTCCCGAGCCAGTCGCAGCGTCCCCAGCCTCAACAGCGTCCGGTACAGCAAGGTGCACGGTCACAGCAGACCCGGGAGCTCATACGCTTGCAGATCCTTGGCAACCCCGCGATGAGGGCCCAGGTCCAGAGTCAGAACCCGGAACTTGCATCTGCATTGGAGAACCCAGCTCGATTTGCCCAGATTTTGAACGACAATTATGACCGTGAACAGAGGGAACGCATGGAGCGCCAACGAGAGATTGAAAGGTTGAATGATGATCCCTTCAATGTCGATGCTCAAAGGAGAATTGAGGAAATGATTCGGCAGGAGCGAGTGATGGAAAACCTGCAGAGTGCTATGGAGCACAACCCAGAAGGTGAGCCAAGAGTCCATTCTTCCTCATTTTTCTGCATGGAGACTAATTTCTTTTGCAGTCTTCGGGCGAGTCCATCTACTCTATGTCAACGTTGAGGTAAACGGCCATAAAGTAAAAGCTCTGGTCGATTCAGGCGCCCAGGCAACAATCATGTCTCCCAAATGCGCCGAGGCGTGTGGGATATCTCGTCTTATTGATACTAGATTTGCCGGTGTTGCTCGTGGTGTTGGAACTGCCAAAATCGTTGGCCGTGTTCATGCTGCTCAAATCAAGATCGGAAACCTGTTTCTGCCTTGCAGTTTCACTGTGATGGAAGGCAAAACTGTCGAACTTCTCTTGGGTCTTGATATGCTGAAGAGATACCAAGCGAGTATTGATCTGGCCAAGGGAAACTTGGTGATCCAAGACGAAGAGATTCCGTTCCTTGGTGAGGCGGATATTCCCAAGGAAGAAGAGGAACAAGTCACGGAAGAACCCACGCTTCCTGGACCCGCAGGTACACAAATTGGACAGAGATCAGGCGTTGTCACCTCGGCAGAGGAGCAGAGCCAGGCACCACAGGTTCAGCAGACCTCCCAAGTGACTGCCCCCACCCAGCCTAACCCTCCAGCAGCAGCTTCTGGGCCAACCCAAGGTGCGGACACTGCTGGTACGGGTGTGTCAGAACAACATATTGAAACCTTGGTTTCTATGGGCGCCGACCGCGCACGCGCTATCCAGGCTCTCCAAGCCACAGCAAACGACGTGGACATGGCCGCCGGTATCCTTTTCTTTGGATAGATTTCGCCCATCATACTTCTTCTCTGAATTTATTTTACGAATACAACGAACAACTGGCGATGGGAAATGAAATGGTTCTTTCTTTCAGGGCGTATTTGATTGATCTGGGCTCAGAGATAGGATGAATAGACATCAACAGAGAGATGTTGGATTCGTTTATGCTCATCTCATCTGTCCTGGACTAGGTATTTGGCACCTGATTATACAAAAAATAAAGGGTCGTAACGGAGTAGGGAATTCGCCGAAAAAAAGAGATAGGCCATGGTTTAGAGCAAAGGGCATTTGTTTAGTTTTCAATGTTCTGACAGTACGTATACGAATGTCTACCTAATCTTGTAAACGCAAGGCTTGAGAATGGATGCCTCGTTTTCTCCCGGCTCATCTGCTTCTAATAATGCCTCTCTTCTAGACATAGGCCTTTTGGTTGGCTTGCCAGATTCTTGTGCATTAACACCCTTCCCCTTGGTTGGAGATGCACCTTTGATGAAGTGCATCTTGACAAACATTTTGTTGGAGAGATCCACTGCTTGATGCCTCTCACCTTGGAGCACGAACCCTCTCTTCTTCAAAACCTCCACAAAGCTGGATACGTCTGTCTCTCGTCGGCGATCCTCCACACCATCGACCTCTACAGACAGGTCCTCATCAAGGTCTGTAGCATTTTCGGTGCTTTGCTTTTTCCCGGCAGTTGCCTTGCGCCTTCCGATACTGTGAGCGACGGGGGCATTTTTGTTCCGAATAGGACCAAAGCGACTTTTAATCTCTGCGATCCAGAGCTCGCCCTTCCAGTGGAGGATGCGGTAGGCTTCCTCCACGAAGTCTACCCAATTAGTGCCCATCAGAGCAAGACAGAAAATAGCCACGTTGACCGACCCATCTTCGAGGGGCAGATTGGCAATGTCCGCCTTGGTGACAAGAGGGCTGGGACTCTGGAGGTCGAAGCTGTGGACCTGAAGGCGCAACTTGCCCTTGTCGGACTGAAGCGACTGTGCCAGTCGGGCATCTCCACAGCCCAAGTCGGCGATGTGGCAGGTCCCCGCGGTGCGAGGGAGCGCAGTCTTGGAGGGCGGGGCCTGCGAAGCGCCAGGTTTGCCCTTCCCGGCGGGCTTCACCTTTCCGCGGGTCCGAATGTCGCGAAGAAAGGTGTCGACCGGGTTCTCCGGCCACACTTTGACCTGTCTCCTGAAGCCTTCGTGATACTCCTCGAACATTTCTGGGGACTCCTGGAAGAGACCAAAGGCTTCTTCGGAGGGTCTCGTGTATAGGGTCTCGTTCAAGTGGCGGAACCGCGCAGATATGAGCTTCTCTCTCATTGAGGCCTGGAGAGGCGTGAGCTTTGACGCGGCAGGGAGTTGAGGAACGGGAGCCGCCGTTTTCGATGATGAAGCTTCAATGGTTCCCTTTGTCGCCTTCTTCCCTACGTCGCCCTGGGAATCGCCTGATGGCTGGGACTTGTCCTTCTTCTTCTCCTTTCTGTCCTTCTTATCTTTCTTCCCGGGAGTAGCCTTGACATCCACAACGGCCTTAGCTACAGGCGGCTCCTCGCTCTTTTCACCATCGCCCTTCTTTTTAGAGGTCTCGCCGGCCTTCTTCTGGCGTTTGGAGGGCTTGCTCTCTTTTGAGGGTCCAGTGGTGCCCTCATTGCCCTCTACCACAGAGCTCCAGAGGTCTGCGACATTGGAGGATGTCACATCAGGCTCGGGAGCGGAAGCGCCAGCTCTCTTGCGCTTCCTGGGCTTTGCGCCGGGAGTGGAGTCGTTCTTTGAAACAGTTTCTACCTTGAGGTTATCGGCAGAGACCGACCATCCTGGAACCGCAAACATAGTTGCGACGATAGAATTTGGCGTGTTTATTCTTTTCTTTTCATGAGAAGCAAGTCCATGAAGTAAGTCCTTGAACTGGGCTGTATGGCCTACCTACTGTACTTTTTGCATGGCATGGGCCGTGCACGGATGGCGATAAGATAAGAATCGACCAGGATAGTGGTGACAGAAACATGACACCCTAGAGTCAGCCTTTCATGTGTAGGAACGTTGTAAAAAAAATTCTTTAATTGAGAATAAGAATCACAATAATGGGATTATAAATTGTTGTATCCGTTATTTTGATCTTTGTGGATCGTGATGCTAGAGTTTTGTTTGATATGCGGGGGGAATCTGATGTCTCTGGTGTTTTCATGCCACTTTTTATGTCACCTGTCTGACACTTCATTAAGAAGCTGCGCTCCTTCAACGTCAACAGCTTTCACAATAGATAGCTCTCTATTTAAACATTTTCAAGACGTACATGAGACTGAAGCAAAGCCCTAGATAGAGTGCTGGCGGTTTGAACACATTGCTACTTTTTCAATAAAGCGTGAATGCTCAGGGCGGACCATGGCGTTCATGGATTTTGACGCAATATCAAAACAACCAACAACAAGCAAATATTGTGAAGCTGATGCACCATTATTGTAAATTCCTCACATATTGAGTTGGAGAGTTTGTTTGGTATACGTATTATTCTTCTCATCAAGGCAGGTAACGGGTACAATAGCTGAGGAAAGGTGGGAGGGTGGGAGGCAAGAATGAGACCTTCTGACAAATGATTGTTGTCTAAAGACTTACTTACATTTGGGAGTTTGAGGCAAATGCGTTCTGAAAGAGCCTAGAACGCTGTCCAATGAGTAATATAAAAAAACTATACTCACTCTACCTGTCGACAGTGGAGAAACTAGAATAGAGGTTGGAGTTGAAGAGCATATCATCGGTTTCAAGATTTCAGCATGCAAAGTTCAGCATGAAGGAAAAGCGGCTCGGATGAATCGGATGGAATCAGGGTAGGGTGAAGTCAACATTAGATCGGACATGTGAAGGAAGAAGTCTGAGTGTTGTGGTAAAAACTGGCTGCTGAGCCTAACTTTAACGGGCCGATGAAAGCTAGTATTAGCGTGCACATAGAGTAGGAAACTACTCCTGATGTCGACAGAAGTCAATTGTTCGTATCATTTTTATCCAACTGGCCCTATGGATAGAATTCTGATGTACTTGATCACTCAAACTTTTCAACAGTGGTAAGTAACACCTAATAATACTCCGAGCTTCTTGTCGCCCATGATTTCTCCCGAATCGGAAACCATATGAACCTACATATCATGGCCGGCTGCACCTACAAACTCTACCTGGTAGATATAACCCACATGGAGCCTAGCCATGATTTGATGGTGGCCACTTTCTAGGACAAGCCGACCCCAGCCCAAGGTATCTACGGAGTAGACAATGAACAGATAGCATGTTCCATAATGGTGAGATGGCGCAATTCGGGGCGTAGATGTGGCTTTTCTGGACCTTGATGGCTGATATCCTTCTTCTCGTATCGCCGAGAGCGCATAAGGGAACCAAGACACATGCACGAGAAGGGCCATGATTGTCTGCGGCTTGCCTGAGACAGAAGGCTCACAAACAAAGTGGTATCAATACGTAATATGCGCAAGTCTCAGACGCTCGCGTGCTTGAACACCATCGTGCTAATTGATTGGTTGGGGGACGTATGGAAAGCTTGAGTTACACAGCAGCAAACACCGACTCTGATGCAGGGCGGCCAGACGGATGCCTGCTGCTGAAGGGGAGACCTCCTTGTCTGAGCAGGCGAGTTTCTCGAACGACTGGCTGCCCACGAAAAGAGCACTCGGATAGTGCGTAAAGAGCCTCCTGCGGTTCGGCGGAGCACGACGCTGCACGCTTGGTTTTTGAGCCAGGGCTAGGACAACATCAGGCAAGATATACAGTGCCTGCACGGAGGATGCCCTCATCCCCGAATTCTAGGTTACCACTACTGTATGGCCGCGCGTAGAGCGGAAGAATGGAGCTTCCGCAGCCGCAAACCACGTATGCGGACGGATGCTCGTTGGTTCTATGCCGAGGCGGGCTGTTCTGACACCGACCGCCCTGCTATGGGGATCTTACCACGTTAGTATGGACAAACTGACGAAGACACCTGCGCCCAAATAGCACAGGAGTTGCGGATGAATTCATGCTTTTCCACCGGGCATGCGATGTACGTGCCTCCTTTTGTGGCTATCATGCAAGTCATAAGTGGCAGTTGCCCCCCTCATGCCACATCTGCATCCTGTCATTTAGTCTTATGCGTTAGTGCTGTTGGTGTCGGTTTAGGTGCCTGTGGGGGTGGATCTCGGCGAGAATTTGACCCTGTCAAGCCAAGCAGGAGCAGCCTGGACCGCGGTCGTGGATGTCTCTGGCGGAATTGCCGTGCCTGCCACCCTCTTACGTGGACAGGTACGCGAGTCCCGAGCATGAGGTGGATGAATTGTTCGCCTCCGTGGTACCGGATACTTGCCATCCTGCCTACAGAAAGGCAAGTATTGCCTGAATTGACCAGGCACGCTGCAGTGTCCGACCCTTTGTATCTGGATACCGGTGGTACTGCCTTATTCAGTTTTGGCAGGTGCTCCACGCCGACCTGCCCATTTATTTTATCAATGACATTGGGCTGGCTCCACTGGAGCTCCTCAGTGTAGATCTGGATTGGTCTAGCAGCTCTAGCAGTCTCATCTGCACCGGCCGGATAGCTCGAATCTTCCCTTAGTGCAGTCACCTTGAAACTTCAACCGCCATCATTTTGTGGTTGGGTACCACTCGGCAGCCGCCTCTTCCGTCCTTCTCTGCATCGATCCCATGTTTTCTAGTGTCTTCGAAAGATGAAATTGCACAGAAAACCAGCCATTCCTTAGCATTGGGGCCCGCAATTGGCGCTAACGCATGTCCTCCGAGGTAGGTGGTAGAAGCTGGTGAGGCCGGTACCTCCCTTGGTGATGTGGTGTTCATCGTGTACCTGCTACCTATTTCACCCCCAGACGCCCTCACAGCCCAGAAAACACAATCAAGGACTCAGAGTTGCGTATAGGTACCGCCTGTAATCCACCGGGCCAAGCCAATAGCCGGGAGAAGCAGCTCGTTCTTTCAAACCAACAACGAGGTATTGTGTTACACAAACTGCGCCCTCCCTACAGACAGTTTGAGCCACAGGATACCTCCCCAATCCTTCACACATAACAGCCAAAGGGCATTCGATAATCTCAGCTCTCATATAAGCCATTCCGCAGTAACCTACCGCTGCTTGGAGAATGTAGCCTCGGCCTCGGCCAAGTGGACACGAGCTCTGTGTTTGAACAACGCTCTCCCCTTGTGTTGAGCTAAGTAGGCATCACAGGACGACTCGAAGTTGTATGAATCAAATACCACGGTTTGTCCCATCGCCAACCCTAGGGCTGACCAGGTGAGCCTCAATCTCCTTTTCTCAATGGCAGGGCCAATTCCTCTGGCCCTACACTTGGTTACCTCTCAATTTTTTTGACCTCAATTATCTGTCATTTGCGAATGCAAGAGCCGTCACACAAAAATGTTTCACTTCTTCCATCTTTCCATCACCCACTGGAACCTTGCCACTCTTTCCTCGTCGCTCTTCCTCGATCTTTTCTATCACGCCTTCACATCCAGGGTCAGTTCTCTCCCGTCGGCTCTACCTGCAGAGACTCACTGGGTTGTATTTGTCAAGATGACTTGAGGCAATACTCCGTCAAAATCTACCCCTGAAGCCTATATACTCCCCCTTACTAATTTGTCATTCTGGCCAGCCTGATTCCATAGCCATCTGCTGCAGCCACCAATCTTGGTATTATTCTCGACGTCTTTTTATGCTTTTCAGTTCGCTCAGTGCATAAACAGGCGAAGAATGCAAGACTTTTCCCCCGAGAATCATACCGGAACTGTTGCTTGCTATAGTCGTCAAATATTTCGGAGAGGCAGACGCTCTTGGGAAGGGGGATCACACCATGGAAGACCCTACGGCTCATCAACCTGCCGATGAAACCCAGCCTCCTGCAGATTCATCTACTCAGGGCGATGGGGGGAAGGACGATCCTAATCGCAAGAAACCCAACGTTAGAAAAAGGACAAAGACCGGATGCCTTAGTAAGTTCCCAGTTCATCTAGATGGGCTTATTCGACCTTCTTTCGCCAATCTATGTGAACCCAATCTGACCGGCTCTACTATAGCATGTCGGAAAAGACGTATCAAATGTGATGAGAATAGACCAACTTGTAACAATTGCATCAAGTCTAAACGGACATGCGAGGGGTATAGCAAACGAGTTGTCTTCAAGGCCCCGATAGGGTCTCATTCTCTCCAGGGGCCTTTTGGGTCGGTCGGCTACCTTCAGGGCACGCATCCCTTGAGCGAGTTTGGAAACCAGCAAATTCGACCTCCTGGTCAAGGACTATTGCCCACCATTGCACCAAGACCTCCCGCCTTTGAATACGTCCCACAGCACCCCCATGGTCTTCAATATGGATCGGGTGAAGTTCCCCAGCTCGGCGGTCTTCACTCACCATATGAACTCACGCCACCTTATCCCCATGGTCTATATACTGCCGAGCCAAATCCTTTATTGCAGCATGCACCACCGAATTTTCCACCCCCTGCTCAGCCAGGACAGCCCTACTCCTTGCCTGATTCAAGAGCTCAACAGTATCAGATAAGCAACGCACCTTCCCGTGCCAGACCCTTCACTTCAATTGAAGGCGGAAATAACTTTGCAGCGGGCTCTTCGTCATCGAATCAATCTTCTAATGCAAAACCGAACGTTCAGATCATCCACGAAACGTATGAGAGTGAAGACGAGGATGCCTCATTGGCAGATTCTGACGATGAAGCCGGAAAGGAATCTGCTCTTGTCTTCCCTTCTGCGTCACTTCTCCCCTTATTCGGCGATAGACCTACTTCGCTGAGATCGTTTACTGGAAACTCCCAGAGCCAAATGGTTGCTGATTACATGAACTACCCACATATAGCAGAACTGAGGGACGAAGCGAAGAGGCAAATATTCCATCATTTCATCAAGGTCACCGGTCCAAGCATGTCACTTTATGAGCGTCATCCGTTTGATCCGTCCGAAAGGGAGGCTGCTGATGCTGACTCTGGGAGTAATAATATCTGGAGCTGTTTGTTTATCACCACCACCCTGGCACATTGTCCGAGAACATTCGAAGCTAATTTTGAACAGATACATTCCCCGTGCTTGCTTTCCAGCATCCTGGACTCCTTCAGGCGATGCTAGCAATGTCGAGCCTACAGATTGCAAGGCTGCAAAGGATTCCGCCTACAGCAGCGCATAAGCACTACCACATTGCACTCCGACGCATTGCTAAAAATGTACGATCCGTTTCAAAACGCGTCCATCCTGCTACTATAGCGGCAACTCTATTGCTTGGCTACTTTGAGGTGTGGAACTCGGAACATACAAGTTGGTGTAATCATCTCTATGGGGCACGGAGCCTTTTTGCTGAGATTCCTCTGAGGAGGCTTTCGCAAAAATGCCTGCCAGTCAAGAGCATGAAAGAGAGGCAGAAGCTCATGAAACAGATGGGACTTGCTAGCATAGGGAGTCCTATCCCCAAAGATCCTGCCACATTGGACTATGAACTTCTGACGACCCTGACCGGGTTTCACGTGGCTCCAAGTGACTATGGACTCAGAGAAGACCAAGTTCTCTCCTCCTCTTCCTCATCTGTTACGGACAAAGATATTGCAGATTACGAAAATCTCCGAGACCTTTTTTGGTGGTACTGTAAGATGGATGTTTATCAAAGCATCCTCGGGGGAGCGAAACTCTTGTATGTATTTCCGAAGCCTGCTACTCTTCAATGACTGATTTCTCTAGTATGGAATATGAACAGTGGACCCAATGTCCGCCTCGAGCCCCAGCATCGAAGTTAGGCGGCATGTAAGTCTGTTATCCCTGCCAATTCGCTGATAGATGCTGATGCTCTGGAAGTTACGGGACATATGATCACCTCATGCTATTGTTAGGCCGACTTGCTAACTTCCAGTCGAATGATTCATCTCGGAAGCGCCAGGCGTATCGAGCCCAGGGTTCTGCTTCTTCTGAACATTCGCCGCCTCCCTTCCCTGGTATGCTGCCGAATATGGGTGGATTTCGTGCACCAATGGGATTTAGCCCACCTCGAAATGTTCCTTCCAAAGCCGAGGCACCGGAGCAGATTGACCTCGAAGCAAGTTTGCAGTCTGCGATGCAAGAATGGGAAGGCATTCTAGTCGCATTCCAACTTTTTAAAGAGCACCTAGGACCTGAATTCCAGCCTCTTGGTCCTGAATATACAGACAGGAGGGAGCGCCCGTTTGGGCTTGCTCTACAATATAGAACTTTTTCAGTGGCGGGGATATGGCTGAATTACTACATGGGCCTGATAGCTCTTCATCGCTCTCACCCCTCGATGCCGCCCACGGCTATGCAATCAGTTGGCTTGTCGGCACGTAAGACGGCTGAGTATGCGAACTTGATTGGGCGAATTGCTGTGGGAATGTTTGACGGCGGCCCAGAGGTCACAGAGGTCAGCACAGTCAGCGCGGCAGCTCTAATTGAGAGTGCGATATGTTTGTTTGTGGCTGCGGTTCAAGTATGATCAAAGTCTCCCTAACCGAATCTGACGGTCTTCCATGGCTAACATGTGCTGTGTAGTTCCAAGATGAAGAACAGCGGAAATGGGTCGTTCGAAGATTGTTTGACATCACACGACTCACTGGATGGCAGTCTGCTCAACAGATTGCTGAAGGCTGCGAGACGAGTTGGATTAAAGCTGCTCAAATGAGCAGAGGCCCAGCATATGAGCGGACGATAAACCCGAATGCCACAGATGACTCTGTATGGAAGACGGCTCGGCGCATCGATAGACGAATCCAAGAGGTTGAGCAAGGCGAAGAGACACGTCTTGTGTTGGCCAGAGTTGAACGGGCACACTACGCTCTTGGCTTATTGGGAGTGGAGGACGATCTAGAATTCTTGGACTTGGGAGAAAATGCTGTTAACAATAGAATAGAACCTGAAGAGTGAGACTGATAGGTTCTTAGGCCTTCCTCAGCTCAAAAAGGAATCAGGCATTGTACGGAAATGTGATTTGATAAAATAGAGAGAAAGAGAAAGAGAAAGAACATGTAGAATTGGGGGTATGGAAACCCGGCATAAGTGCCATTTACTGTTTAATGGGAATATTGCTGTTATCAAGAGCCACTCGATATATTAATATATATAATGAAGACAGCTTCGCGACTCGTGGTTCATGAAGAGGCGCTTGGCCGTGGGATTTTATCTATTCATGGGAAAGAGTAGCTCTATTAATTGGCGGGTAGACGTCCTACAACTTCCACCATCTCCTCATCCGTGTATATCCTGAAGCCCTTCTCTTTAGTTACGCTAGCCAGCTGCACGTTTTTGTGGTCCAGCTTCTCCTCCATGACTTGCTTCAAGGTCTTCAGGACCAAGGTCTCCGCATCCTCTAGGGTTAAAGACTATTGGGTATTAATGTCAGCTTTGGACCGAATCAAACTGGAGGAAGAATCTAGCCTTGCCTTGTGATATTCGTTCTGCAGTTCCGCCTGGGCACCCTCGGAACCCGATCCAATAGCTTTGGCATCGTACTGATAGAAGGTACCGCTGGGCTCAGCATGGAACAGCTGGGGGCCGTCCTCGTCGAAGCCGGCGATCAGGAGCGCGACGCCAAAGGGCCGGCTCATGATGGTCTCCTCGCCGTCGGCGCCCTCGCCGAAGCGCAGGGCGAGGTCACAGATGGCCTGGGTGGTGCTCTCCACGCGGAGGGGCTCGTTGTAGTTGAAGGTGTGGCTCTGGCACTCGACGCGGGCGTGCTCGACCATGGAGCGGGCGTCGGCCTGCAGGCCCGACATGGCGCAGCCGATGTGGCGGTCGATCTCGACAATCTTCTCGACCGAGGAGGTCTCGAGGAGGGTGGACGTGACTCGCTTCTCGACGCCGAGGATGACGCCCTCCGAGGTGGCCACGCCGATGGCGGTCGAGCCGAGCTTGATGGCTTCGAGGGAATATTCGACCTGGAACAGGCGGCCTTCTGGGGAGAAGGTGTTGATTCCCCGATCTGGAGTTGTTCATGGGTTGGTTAGCTCGGGGCACACCCACAGCCAAAGCTATCTGGAAGGGAAAGCAAGCTTGCCGTATTCCGATCTTGCCATAAACATCTTGACGGTTTCTTGGGGTTTGTCGGCTTGAATTAAGGATTCCTAGAAGGCGGATCTGCCTATTGCGTCGATGTAGACGAGGAAGAACGTGGGTTCGTGTGGATGGAGTGTGGTTGACCTGTTGGAGGAGCTGGGCAACAAGGTTGATTGTGAGAGTTGTCTGGCTGGTAGCTCGCTGCTCATATTAGGCAAGCAGTTGAAGTACGTAGCATGCTCTACCTAACCTAGAGGGAGTTGCGGGCACCCACGGCTGTGATTGGCTGGGTCTAGTTTACCCCACTGACATCAGTACCAGCGACAAGCCAAACTCCCCAACTCTATGAGCATAGGTCGTAGAGGTAGCTGTGGGAATCACGATTTGGACAGGCATTGAGCTCTATTTGTTTGCCTTAGAGATGCAATCATATAATCACAATAAATTCGCTTCTTCTACTTAATATTATGGCAATGCACAGGGGCCGACGCAGACATACCTAGGCATAACCTACGCACGTACATCCCACCTTCTGCCGGCAGCCGCATTTACTTGGGTTCCGAGAATGACGCGCCTGCCCGCTGAAGCGCGTTTCAATTAGCGGTTTATAGTGCTCTGAGCTTGGATCTCGTCCAGGATTATATTAACATGATAATGGCATATCCACCTCTGGCTCGACCCCACGTATCCCTCTATAGCCAAATTATTTAAATATCGAGTTCATGCGTCCGCGATAAATACCCAGAGCGCCACGCCGACTTGATTTGTGCTGTAGTAAATCTACCCTACATGGGCTTAGAACGCGGCTAAATCAACCTCAAGGGCTTCATGTAGCCCGCCAGTATGTCCTCGGGCCCAGCGCGATCATCGAGTCGCGCCAATGGAACCGCCGACGAGCGTCCCCGCGTCTCGACAACGAACGGAAGCTTCCGAGCAGAGAGAATGGAGTCTGGGAGGAAGACAGCATCTCCTCAAACTAGCGCGAGCTATGGATCGACACAACACAAACGTACGGCTTCGGGGCACCATAGGAATGTGAGCCGGTCGACGGAAGAACGACGATATGAAGAGAGACGGATTACTGAGCGCACTATCGAAGCTCATGTGCAGCGCTTGGTTCCTCGTAGTACGAGCACTGACAGGCAGCGCCCCCCGTGGAGAGGAAGGCACCGGATACGCATAAACACAAGGTATCGGAGGGTCGTTCGCGTGCAGAGACACCTTCAGGTATGATCGAGTTTGGACGTCTGTTGTTACGGCTGGCTGACCCAAACCCCTCCAGCCCCTTGGAACCCCGAGGCCTCTCTAGTGCCGCATACGACAGCTCCATTGGCATCGAGAATATCGATAGCGCCCATTGCCTCGGCAGTGCCCCAAGCTCCTCAACCCAAGCCACTTGGTACATTGACGCTGGAAGAGCAAGAAGCTGCCGTTGTGGCGGACCTTCTCTTCGTCTTTATGGGCTATGAGGGCCAATACATACGTTATGCCAAAGGTTACAACCCCAACGAGGAGAGAGATCGGTTGTCGGGACCAGCTTTCAAGATTGCGGTTGGCATGGACCCGAGTTTGCATGACCTAGCACAGTCGATGGTCAAGATGGCAACCTATTACTCTGCCCTGGAGGCCTTTGTAGACGTGCAGAGTCGCGAGGAGTTCGGCGCTGTCAACCACGCCTTGTGTGCCTCTGTACGCAAATGGTTGCAGGATTACTTGATAATGATTGCCCAGCTCGAGACGCAATTTCTCACAAGCGACACGTTCACAGTTCATGTGCTCAACGTTCAGACCATCTCAACATGCAAAATGATGCAGCAACTGTATGAGCTGGCTCAAGAGCTCCTGAAGCGCAACTCTCTTCTTGACGATGATGACGAGGAAGAAGAGGACAGTGTGGACGACTACGATGACATTATTGAAAACTTGAGAGATGGCGGTGAACTTGTTCCTGGGAATATGACAAACAAGAAGCTTTGCAAAGGGGGTTTGGCACTTGGGTTGGTCACAACACGCCTTGAGGCCATGTCAGGAGACCCTGCAGCTCGAGCCTTGCTCACAAACCTCCTCAGGGATGCCAGCCGACCCTACATGGTGATGTTGAATGAATGGTTGCACCATGGTGGGATCAGTGACCCCCATTCCGAGTTTCTTATAAAGGAGCAGAAGAGCATCCGGAGAGATCGCTTGGAGCAAGATTACACAGATGAATACTGGGAGAGGAGATATACGATCCGCGATTCCGATGTTCCCCCACAGCTTCAAAGTGTGAAGGACAAGGTCCTTCTAGCAGGAAAATATCTCAATGTGGTCCGTGAATGTGGCGGTGTTGATGTCAGCAAGGTTGTTGAGGATGTTCCTACATCTTTTGACGACTCTCGATTCTTGGAGAACGTCAATAACGCCTACGCACATGCAAATGAGTCGCTCATGAGACTTCTCCTCACGACACATGCTCTTCCTGCCCGCTTACGATCACTCAAACACTACTTTTTCCTCGACCCATCCGACTACTTTTCATATTTCCTTGAGCTCGGTGCTTCAGAGCTTCGCAAAGGCGTCAAAACCGTTAATACTGGCAAGCTTCAGTCTCTTCTTGACCTGGTGCTCCGCCAGCCAGGAAGCATCGTCTCTCTTGATCCATTCAAGGAGGACGTCAAGGTTGAGATGAACGAAATCACTTTGACAAAGTCACTCCAAAGAGTGGTGAATATCACCGGAATTGAGCATGGGGAGGCTTTGCAGCCTGTTTCCAACCAGCCTATAGAGTCTGATAAGAAGGCAACGGGTTTCACATCCCTACAGCTTGATTATGTGGTGCCTTTCCCAGTCTCCCTTGTTATTAGCAGGAAGACCGTGTGGCGTTACCAAGCACTTTTCCGCTACCTCCTTTCATTGCGCTACCTCGAATCCCAGCTGTCAACGACTTGGCAGACTCAAACTCGTGGCATTAGCTGGGGCCATAAGGGATCGAGCCGCAACTTGGAAATTTGGAAGCGTCGGGTATGGACACTTCGAGCACGGATGCTGGTCTTTGTACAGCAGCTGCTCTATTTCTGCACCGCGGAAGTCATCGAACCCAACTGGTCCAAGTTCATGTCGCGGTTAAACACAGAAGATGATGCTGAAGATCAGAAGCCATCTAGTTTCACGCGAACTGTCGATGAGCTGATGCAGAACCATGTTGATTTCCTTGATACGTGCTTGAAGGAATGCATGTTGACCAATAGCAAGCTGCTAAGGGTACGTATTGCACGATAATCGAACTTTCCCAGACAACCTTGCTCACTCGTTTGAAACTAGATACACTCCAAGCTGATGCAGACCTGCACCATCTTTGCCACCTGGACGAACTGGCTGACCCGCGAACTCGAGAAATCCGACCCGGACCTTTCCGGCTCTACAAAGCCCACCACCATGACGGAAGACCAGTGGAAACGTTTTAAGGCTGCCGCTTCCCGGCCTTCAGCCCCCGGTGCCGACACGTCCTCCATCTCAGCCTCGGATGGCGACCCGGAGGCGCGCATCAACAACCTCTTCGAGATCATCCGCAAGTGGGAGAGCAACTTTAGCCGCCACCTGCAGATCCTGCTCGATGCGCTCAACCACTATGCCGCGACCGAGACGGTGGCGCTCCTGAGCCTCTGCGCGAGACTCAGCACTGCCAACCAGGGTACTCAGTACGCGGGGCTGAAGCCCGAGGATGATTCTGTTGCCTGATTTACACGATAATCGCCACTCCTCGCGCTTGCATATTTCGTTTTCTCTCCTTGGCAGCGAGCTCTCGGTAGAATTAAGATGATACCCCGGCAAGTCAGAAAGTAAAACGATGGCGTTCAGATGAATAGGCGTTGGGACAAATGGCTTATTTTCTCTGTCTTTGTTAAAAGAGCAAGCAGACTTCTACGATGATGACTAGTCACCCTCAAGCATGTATGTAGTTCTGAATTTGTTTTTGAATTGATCGTCATAACTCTGCAAGCAGGCTCGTGTGTCCTGCAGCATGAACACCCTCGCTCACTGAAACGTAGCGCTCCCGATATTGGGGCGCCCCCTCTAGATATCTCTTTATATTGCTGAATCAACCACCGGGTATAGTCATCGTATCATGTTAAAAGCTGCTGATGTCAAAACTCCCAAGTTTCCATCCCAAACCACCTGCCAACGCTGCCACGCTTCGCCGTAAAAGACGGTGGGTGAACTATCCCCAGCCATAGAGCGGACGTTGAACTCCCAAACCATAATAAATGTGAATCATAATATCCCCCCTGATGATAATTCCGAGCCATTAAAGAGCAGAGCATTGGTTGCCACCCCCTCTACTATGTTTGAAGAAAAGGAGTTCTAAGTACGCCAGGAAATGCTGTAAAAGCTGCAAAGCAAAGCGCCTGCCCTATTAAGAAATAACGAATAAAGAAAGAGATGAGAATGATGAGTGTTATTTAAAGAGGCTTCGAATGTCCTTCAATTTTTGCATCGCTGCTTCACGTTTGTCCAGAGTCTTACTCTGACCGTCCATGCTGAGACTTGCTAATCGCTTCTTTTTGTCCTGCAACTCCAGCATCTTTTCCTCAAAGCTGTCTTGGATGATATATCGCACGGTCCGAACGGGCCGCTTTTGTCCCAGGCGGTGGACTCGATCGATAGCCTGGGCTTCGGCGGCAGGGTTGTATTGTGGCTCCATAACATATACATTGTTTCCAGACGTCAAGTTGAGGCCCAGCCCACCCGCCATGATGGAAACGAGGATGACGTGAACGTTGTTGTCGTCCCGGAAACTGTCCATTGCGGCCGTGCGAGCTGTTCTGGACATTGTGCCATCGAGCCTGGTGAACGTAATACCGACGGATCGAAGGCTTATTTCAATGAGATCAAGATGCGAGGTCCATGCGGAAAACACCACGGATTTATACGGGGGCTCCTGTGGATTTGCCTCGCTTTCAGCCTTTGACTTGAGCAAGTCTTCGATGAGAGCCTTGGTCTTCGTGTGAGGTCCGCTGTAGTTGTCAAGTTTCTTCTTTGTCCCCTTTGCTTGGGATTTAGCAGGCCCATCATGTTCGGCATCAACATCTCGCCGATGCAGTTGTACGAACTCGAATTTGACATGAGAACGGCATACAGGGCACAACCCAGCTTGCTGGCTTGCATCCAGGAGAGATTTGGCTCGATCCCGATAATTTCGAATGCAGGCTCGGCAGATCACATGGAAGCAAGGCGTCATGTAACCTAGAACATCTTCCTGTCCCTCCGAGTCGAGGTTGGTTGCGTCCATTGTACCCAATTTCTTGCTACAGTCAATGCAGGCATCGTTATTGGTTTCCTGCATAAGAGCAAACATTTCGTGCGCCTTGGCATCTGACAGAGCTGGTTTTTCGTCGTTGTCATCCTCGATATCGATAGCCATATCAGCAGACATTCCCTGGAGCGATTTGAGATCTTCTTCGTTGAGAAGATCTTTCCCATGCGCACACAAAAGTCGTAGACGCAGAATAGCCTTTAAGATATGAATATAGGTGTTGCCACCCAAGACGTGGCCATCATGAGATCCGGAGAGAACTTTGACGCGATCCTGTGCGTTTTTGGCGAACAAATCGTAGATGGCACGTTCTTCAGGGCTGAATTCGAGTTTGACCACCAAATCTTTCCTTGGCGGCAGGTTGATCTTATCCTTGAGACGTCGTAGCGTAACTGTGTCGACAAGAATTCGAAGCCTTGGCACAACTTCGGGATCAAGGGCTTTGAAAGGCTCGACAATGTAACGGGTGAATCTGCCGCGGTGATCGAACGGATACAGACGAAGGAAGGCCAGCAGGGAAGCCAGGTCCTCCAAGCGGTTTTGAACAGGGGTTCCTGTGACAGCCCAACGCCGGTCTGCTTGTAAGCGAACAATTGACTTGAATTGCAGCGTCGCTTGTTCACGAATCATATGCGCCTCATCCAGAACGATGCGGAACCAACCGATCTGCTCCAAGGGGTAGACCCCATCTTTGCCCTTGTTCCGAGCACTGAGTTCGTTTGAGACTGATCCGTACGTTGTGATGACAAGGTCAAAGGAAGCAAGCCTCTCAGGATCTTTAATTCGATTCGACCCATGATAAATATGATACGAGAGGCCGTCAGGGAGGACATGTTGTTTGATCTGCTCCTCCCAGTTTGTTACGGTACTTAGAGGACAGATGAGCAAAGTTGTCTTGGCGTTTCGCAAAAGAGGCGTGAGTTGCAATGATGCCTGGGAGCCTAAGACATCCTGTCTGGAAGGCTTGGTCTCTGGGGCTGTCGGTTGTTGAGGTGGGAGGCTCTCCCAATATGTCGCAGATGCAGATGAACTAGCTATGAGAGATAGTATGCTGAGGGTCTTTCCCAGACCCATCATGTCAGCTAGGATACCGCCACGAGTCTCTGGGGGCGGCTCTCTTTGAGTTTGCTGGGTAATGACGTTGTAGTATCTCTTCTCGTAGTTGGGTGCTATCTTTGTCTGCCAGAAGGAAACCATGGCATTGTCTCCCGGCTCATTAGTTCTGGTTTCTTCCCTCGTCATCATGAAGGACAGGCCTTGCTTTTGATGCTTGAGGAGTGGAGTGGTGATGATTGGATCAGGATCCCTCAACGGGAGGTCCTCACTGCGGGTAAGCGAGTCAAAGACACCCATGACCTCAGAGCGCATTTCTTCCACGGTCCGTGTTGAAGAGCTAACCGAGGAAACGTTCATTTCGGGATTATAAACTTTTGGTGGGGGTGGGCGGTATTCAACCACATGCGGATTGTGAACACGAATGCCTTTTTGCACCAGATAGGGGGCGATGAGCCTAAGCTTATGCTTGCCCAACCAGTTCCCCACGCTTTTGGAGTATCTGATCCGACCATAGACTACCACATCTAGTGGATAGGATCTCGACGTAGGTTGGCCTGGTTCTTCACCAGGCTCCTTCTTACGCTGTTGAATGCGGCAGTCAGTCCTCATTCGGATATTGGAATCCAGCAATGGCGACAATGCAGCTGCACTGGAAGCGTCAACCAAGCCAATGATATCTCTTGTGTGGTCGTAAGCCTGGATTTTTTGCGTCTTATCCCCTACTTGGCGTTTGAGAACAATTTTGATGGCCGGATTGAACCCCTCGCCAAAAATGCTCTTAGTGCCGGGTTTTGGTGATGGGACCTTTGAGCAATTCAAGCTGGTCTGGACCATTCCGTAGCAGACTTCTTCGTCTCTGGGGTCCTCGACCACAGTCGCCTCGTCATCATTGCCTGCGTGTGGTAAAGCTGTGTTAGTCCTTGATCGAGAGCGAATTATTTGACCTGGCACGGGGAAGGGGTCCTCACCCTCAGTTAAATCGACAGTCATAGACAGGGCCGTTGGAGCAGCACTGATCCTAGCTTTGTACTGCATGTCTCTAACATAGTCTCCAAAGACCCCACTACTGCTGCGCACAGGAACATTAGTCCTGAACTGAAAGTCCTGGCCATCTTCGGTTTTGCGTCTCTTGGGCTGAGGGACATCTGGCCGGCTTTGAACGTTATTCATCCGCTCAATCCACTGCCCCTGGCCGTTAGCACCCGGGGTATCACTGGACGGCGTCGAAGCTTGGCTTGACGGGCCAGCAGAAGGACTGCCATGCCTGCTATCGAACTGGAACACAAGCGGAGTACTGGCCCTGGCGGGCAGGACTTCTCGTGGGCCTAGGAAGGGAGACGTGGGAGCACTGGGGTTTCCCGAGCGAGAAGGCTGGAATCCGCTCTGTGTCCTGCGATGGGGCTGCAGAAGGGCCGCAGGGTTCCAGTTTGGAGAGGCGCCGTTTTGGCTTGGCGGGTAGTTATTGCCTTGGGAATGAGAGTTAATAAAGTCTGGTCGACCGAAGGAGGGGAAAGTATCGGTGGAAATGGCGAAAGTACCATTGCCGTGCGTCGTGGGTGATGAGACTGATCGCGTGGCTGCTGAAGGGCTGATGAGGTGCGTACCATTTGCAGCCATGTCTTGCAACGTGCCGCTACACCAGAGCAGCAAGCGTTGAAGACGGCTGGGTGAAGAGAAAAGACAGGTGCGCCTAGACTTTCTGCCAGAAACCGCTTAACATTTGCGGGCCTGGGTGGGAAAGAAAGCTGGTGTGAGGCTGAGAAAGCAAGTTGCAGAAGTGAGGCCGTGGGTGACGTCCGTTTTGATAGTGCAGGGGGGCAAGTGAGGAACGATAAGATGTCGGAAGTGCACAGGGCAGACCGCTGTTGTATCACAGACGGGCAAGTAAATTCTATAGGCAAGGAGGCAACGGCAAATTAATAATCAAGAAGCTTGACTTGCAGAAAGTCCCAAGCCAGTAGGAAATACCGTCGGGTGAGAGGAAGAGGTGAGTGAGAAAGGCGGCATGCAACCAGTGGCATCACAAGGATCTACCTTTAAAGGCAGCAGCAGAGTGAGTACATCGACAAGTGGTGTGAATGTTCAAGATTGCCGCGGATTTACGAGGCCCGTGCACGCGATGATGATCGATTCCCTTGTGGCAGGCAAGATGGCAGGAACTGGACAGGCTCAGGCAGAGACTGCGAGACGGGCTGCGGAACGGCAAACAAAGAGAGGTAATGTCAAAGATTTCATGAGCCGGTGAGATTGATGCGAAGTCCCGAAGCAGCAGAAGCAGGAGCTGTGGGTGGGAAGATGCATGTGCAGCTTGGCGTGGGAGTCGATTGAGGTAGGTAATAGGCAGCCACCTGCATATGGCGACTGCCTCCACAACCAGCGTGGAGGGACGAGGTCACCTGCACGGCAGTGTTTTTGAGAGGAGTGGTGGCTGTGTGGGGTTCGCGGGCGCTGGCAGTCTGCACTCTGCACGCTACGGCCGATTGATGTGCGTGACTCAACCAATTTTCTCCGGGCTAGGCAGAGGCTAGCAACTAATGGCGCTCCCGGCGGCCTGTAACTTAAAAAGATAAATCTGTCGTAGTCATCGTCAACACGGCCACGGTGAGCACGGCCGCAGCCTGCACTTGCGCTGCTCACCTGACGTACTCCTGGACGCCAACAGCTACGGTTCGAGAACGTTCCAACTGCGCGTCGTCTTGTCCCAAGCAGTATGTACACGGCCCCTCGATGCCTCGTTGATTATCATGTTTCACATTCAGCATACCTTATTTCCTGGAGGTTCCAATTCCCACAAAACAGACCTCCAGCTATTCTGCCGCCCACACTGCCCACACCGCCTTCCTTAGGTGGCGGCGCCCAGCTGTCAAATATTATTCCCTGCCCTGTATGGGTTTTTTTTCGCGACTCCAAGTAGCAGTTCCCTCTCTACCTAGATGGACTGGTTCGCGTGCTGAGGAATTGCAAATCCCACCAGCCCTGACCGCGACTTTCGTCTCTCCCACCCATACCGCCATGTGCGTGATGCCATTGAGCTCGCCGATTGAATAAAGCTTTTTCGGCAAAGCACCTTTCGCGCGAGGGTGTTGCTACCTCACCTCCTTTTCTTGTTCCTTTTCTTCCTTGTCCGCTCCTTGAATCGAGCAGCTGTCGCTTCGTAATTTGCTCCGTATTTCATACTAATAACCCAGAGGTGTTCTGCAATGGCGCAAGGCCACATTCCTATAGCTTACCCATCTGCGAGCGATGCTGCCGCCGCCGCTACCGATAAGAGGATACACGACATCCAACAGTACAAAAAGATTGTGCAGTTTGGCGATGCTGTGCTCTCTGGAAGCCATCCATCAGTCAAGCTCCCACCCGGCTTGCTGGCTCTACCACGACCTTCCCCGCGTCCAATTAATGGCTCATTGCAAGCTAATGGCCAAAAACCTGCCGCGCAGGCGTGGCAGAAGCAGACCGCTGCACAAGCCTCGTCGGATTCCTTGTCTGTGAAGCGAGCGCCGGCGCCTGCGAGGACCGAGATCAATCCTATTCTGTTAGAGAAGTCCGATGAACTCATCAAGGCCGAGCTACAGCTCAAAAGGCAAAGGCTTGAGCGTTCGTTGAGGGAGGAGATTGACAGGCGCCGTGGTTCCAAGCACGACAAGGCCGAGCCAATGGCCGATGTTGATTTGTCCAACATTCTCTCCAAAGCCCTGACGCTTGTCCAAGAGACTGCAGGCCCCTCGCACCTAGATGAAAACCTGAGTGCTACTAATGAAGCTGCAAGTGACTCATTTGACGATAACACCTTCTACTCATCTCGACATGATACTCCCGAATCGCAACTCATCCATCGCGTCTCCGACGAGTCGCCCGCAGCGCAAGCCTCCACGGCCGATCATGCTGACCCCCAACCTCCAAAGCCCAATGCAGGCTATAGCCTGGTGGGAGCCACAGACGGCACTGCCGCTTCTGTACCAGCCGTTCGGGAACGCCCGGCTCTAGCAACGAGCGCCCCAGTCGGCTTCCACGTTCCTGGCCTCAATAATTACCCAAGTGAACCGGTCCCATCTGCGCGGGCAAGTCATAATAATACCAGTGGAGAGCAGAGTTTGTCTGGGGATTCGGGGAACGCGAGCGAGCCGCAGAGAGACCAGTCCCAGGGGTTTGCAGGCCATAGCTCTAGCCAAGCATATGCTGATGCCCACCCCCTTCCCCGCTTATCCGAGCTTATAACGTATTGCCAGTGCCACCCCGACCGGCTCAAGTTTCCCAGGCGGCTGTAGAAGGACCATTGATCACGACCCCAAGTCAGCCGGCCAATAATCCCAGAGGCGCTCCAGCACAAGTTGCTGCTTTGAGAAGCGAACCCTTTGTAAATACTAGCCCCGACAGCTCGCCACAGACTGGGAAGAATTCGGAGAAAAAGAAGTCTAAAAAGAAGAAGAAGAGAAAGGCTGATAGGCAACCTCCTGAGGATGTCATGCCGTATATCAAGCCTGAACCGCAGTCGCCTTCGCCCATTCAGGCACCGGCATTCACCCGCCCAAGCAAGCGACAAAAGCAGTCCCAAAGGCAGGGAAATGAGCCTGATCACGATGAGCTTACCATAATTCATGACCCACCACAGCAGCATGAGCAACGACCTTTACGGGAGGAGGCTGTTGGTGCTCGCTATGATATCGCTGAATATGCTCAGCAACCAGCAGGCACTAGGGTGATCACGGAGCGTCAATATGGCAAAGATTACAGTGAGGATCGAGGCACACCAAGGGATGTATATATTCAACGTCAGCCCTCGCCCTCGCTTTATATTCAGCGCCCCCTTAGCGCGACTTACTCGACTCGCCCAATTGTTATTGATAACGGTTACGGCGAGCCGCTACACCGGTATCCCCCTTATGAGGTGCCACGGATGAGTGTTCGGCCAGATGTTGATACTTACGGGCAACACAGGCCGCCTCCTACGAGAATCATTGTAGATTCCTTTGGGCGTGAGTACATTGAACCCCCTCGCCCTCCTGTTCGCCAATCTGTTGCACCTACTATTGGCCATGGCGAACCCGAGATTTTGTACGAACGGGCACCACCCAGAGCCGTTTCCCGACATTTAGGCTCTCTGACATATGAGGAGCCCGGGATTGTATATCCGAGAGCATCATCGGCACATCCTTTTGCTCGACGTGTTGTTACACAACCTGAGCGTATTGTGCATGATTATGGAGATGGAAGACCGCGCGAGTACTCGGTGCGGCCGATCCCACCTCCAACAGAATACGTGCAAGTTATGCCGCCACCGGAGCGACGAATACCGGATGAAGGGCGAGGAGAATATGCTGCCAGAGCAGCAAGTGTACGGCCGCCAGAACCTGTAAGATACGAAGTGCCTCGAGATTTTGGGAGAATGCAGAGCATGCGCCCAGAAGGCCGAATCCACGAGTATGCTGGAAGTGCCCACCCCCAGAGTCGACGCGAGATCGCACCTACATATGTTGCCGACTACGGACCCAGACCTGGGGAGCAGGCAATATTACAGGATGTGTACAGTTCGCGGCCTGTTGATCGATATTATGATCAGCCTCCAGGTCGTGGGGGTGAGGGGGCGACCTATATCGAACGCCCCCGGACTATAGTTCCTGGGGATGCACCTTACGTGGACGACGCTGTGCGGGACATATATCGATGAGCTGTGGACAAAAGTGTACTTTTAACTGTTCCCTGATGGAAGGCGATTTGTAGCAAGATTACCCTAGCATTACACATGACTATCGTTCGTGTACTTGGTGGAAATCAACGTAGGCGGCAATTCATATCAGAAGTGTTTTTGTGTTCTGAGCCAGATACTCAATAATAGAGGATTGCCGTGGTGAAGTTGCTGTGGCGAAATAGCGGTGATCAATATGGTCGTTGCTGGGCATCGTAATAGCATTGGAAAGAGACGCGAGATACCGGTACGTTGATGCGATTGAGGAATGATGATAGTGGTTGACAATACAGGCGTATCAATGTAGTTTTATCAACCGGTTCACCGTGAGAAGGGTGGAACGCAACGCGTCAGTCGACTCGTCAACGAGGAGCACCGCAAATGAGACAGAGTATGTGGGGGTCGGTCACCGCATCACATTGTCAAATTGTTTCCCACAGAATTGTTAGGCAGTGCCGAGGATCAGTTGTCGTACTGCCCTCCCTCGAATGATCATCGTGTCAACGAATCGGGTTCAACTAAAGAGCGCTGGCCATAGCTTGTCTTGTCTCGCTGGTCAGGGACACTCTTTGGCGTCAATGGCCCCGGCATGTAGATATGCAAGTAGATTCATGAGCCCCTGAGTCCCGAGCGCAGGATGTGGCACGAGATTGGTCCAACTGCCAACAGTCCAAGGGCCATTGAGCTGCAGGCATCTCGGGCCTTCGACAGCCTGGACAGAGGGTGGTGTGATCGCCGAAAAACCCGCTCATCATCGAAGGACATGGGGGTGGATGCCATGCAGTCATTTTTGCTACGACAGCAAAATCTAGACGCTATGGCCATTCCAGGCTCGGATAGTCATTCCTGAGACCTAGACCTCACAAAGACGATAGCGGCCTACCTTAACTAACCTTTGAATGGTCCCGGTGGGAGGGGCAGGCAGGCAGGCCACGGCTCGGATTCTGGCTGAGGCTCGTGCGGACCGCCCGCTACAGTGCGAAAGAGCAGTACCTGCTTGCCTGTAAGAAAGGATGCATGTGGAGGAGACGAAGGGAAGGCAGCCATCATCATCAGTCAGAGGTCAGTCAACTTGGCTCGTCAGCCCAGCCCCTTTTGCGAGTACGACACCAGACGAGACGAGCCAACACCCAGAAGTAGGGAATTTTCTCCCAGCACACGCTCCAGGTGTCTTGGGTGCAGCATCTACCACCGGTCTGGCTGGCGTTTCAAGGCTCGCAAGGTCCGTGTTTGGAACAGGAGATCGCGAGGTGGATTTCTCAGAATGCCTGTCACGCTGGCACCTCCAGCCCGCGCCAAGTCGCCCGTGTTAAGGCCCCGGCATGCGGGCCACCAGCGGCGCTATCGTCTTCTACCTGCACCCGCCCCCACTCCCACTCCTGGCCCTCCCAATGGATGCGACCCAGCCCAGCCCTGCCCTCGTCCAAAATGCGCTGCTAGTTGCACAGGCGGGCTTGCAGCAACCCTGCCCTGTTCAGCGCAGGTGCTCCAGTAGCAGGTACCGCATCCACCGCCTCCCTTCGTGTTAGTGGCCGCTAACAGGGCTTTGGTAGTGGTGGTACCAGCCGCGGGCGCAGCTGGCTGGCTGAGAGTGACCGTCACAAGCGGCATGAGCGTAAGCAGATACAGTGCACTGGGTTCCCTGCCAGAGGTACCTCTAATCATCCGTCACCTAGGTCGACACTTGACGTCTCCAGAGTTAAGCACCTCTGGTCTTTCTGCTTTCCGCTTCTTTCTTTGCTCCTCACCCCCCGCCCTCTTCTTCTTCTTCTCTCTGCCTCTTGTGTCTGGTCAGGGACTTGGCCGGAACGCTCACCATCCACTTCGTACTCTGTTTTATTTTGTGCTTCTTTCCCCTCCGACGTATCCTGGCCCACCCTTGTCCCAGCTTGCTTCCGCCGCCGCTTCTTTGAACCTACCTTCCTCGTCCTGGGCCGCTTATGCGTCTTCAACTGGCTCCTAATATCTCCACGCCGCCCACCGACCTTTGTTCATCATGAATAAATTGGCGAACGTGCGACACTGGTCCGAGAGGATGAGTCCCAATTTTGGGATGGGCCGACCCAACATGCCCATGAACGGCCTCAATCCCCATCCCAAGAACGCCGCCCAGCCCGGACCCTCGATCAGCTCACCGCATGCCGCCGATACAACGATCCATTGCTGCTTCAACGTCCCATTCTCCTCGGACCTTGCTGGCCCCAACACTGAGGACATTCTCCATGCAACCACAGATGCTGTCCTTCGCTGGACGCACCCGGAAGACGCGCCCGACGATGTCCAGGTCCACGAACTGCCCGCCCATGCCGAGGGACTCAATAGCCTGCGAAGATTGTGTGGGGAGCTGTCTAGCGGACCCCTTCCGGTTGAAGCATACGTTTTGTGCACGTCCACCGGCAGCCCAAAGGGCCAGCAGATCGTCACAGTTTGTCTAACTGGTTCGCCTGACCTGGTCCACAAGAGCCGAGAGGCCATCTACAACGACACCCCAATCTCACTGGTACGATTGAGCTCTATGCTTGTATACTTCCCACCTCCCTATAGTTCGAATTCTGATTGAGTGACAGCGCTGCACTACGATTGATGTTGATGGTAACCTCGTCTGTGATCTTGACGCTGGAAAACTGCGAGATTCGGTGACGGAAACGCTCGATTACATCTCGGCATACTGCGGAGTCGACATCTTCTTGCTTGGCCCCAAGCTTACGCCCATGGTCGATGGAATGAGCGGGGATGCAGAGACCCGAATGGATCAGCGGTGGAGAGTTGCAATCTATGGTGACCCTCTCTCCTCGGAGCATGCCAAGGCCAGGGTCCTTATCCATATTGATTCTCTGGTAAGGGTTTATATCGTGGATAGTCAATTTTGCACGCATGATATACTGATGTGAATCTAGCTCGGCCGCTTAGCTGATACTGTGAAAGTCGACCAGTCCTTGCATCAGATTATCTGCGGCCGCCACAGGAAAAACATCAAGCTCATCGAGTCATCCACCGGCACAGCGATCTATTTCCCGCCGTTATTCTCCCAGATGTACAGATATTGCCCGCCGAACGCGAGCCGACGTGATCCCAACGATATTTACATTACGGGGGAAACACCTCAGGCGATCCGATTGGCGAAGGAGAAGATTCACGAGACGGTCACCAGGATTCGCTTGTACATCAAAGATGTTACAATCCCTGCCGCCAAGATTGACAGCATTCTGCTTGACCGAACCGACAAAGTCCGCAAAATTCTCGAAGCAAATGGCACTTACATCATGTTCCCCGCCCTGGGCACGCAACGCACCACTGTCCGTGTGCAAGGAAACGAAGGTCTCCCTGTCGAGCGGACAGTCCGAGAGCTCATGACTTTGGTAAGTTCCATCCGAAAGAGGGTCTATCTTCCTGTTGTGTTCAATCGCCGAGTCCTAACTTCTTTTTACTCTTAGGCTGGCCAATTCTACGCCGCTGGCTGGTACATCCAGCTTGAACCTAGACAATTGCCAAACCCAACAGACCTCAGGACCATGCTTAGCGAAATCTGTGCGAACTCTGGTGCTGATGTGGTTTTTGACAAGCTCAGCTTCAATTTCACAGGATCCGACGACTCTGTCAAGGCTGCTCTCTCCGTTCTCTCAGAGATCAAATTTGTTACTCACTCACAGTATCAGATTCGTGTTAAGATTGAGCTTGCCAATGAGCACAAGGAATTCGTCAGTGGCAAGAAGAATGGAAAGATCAACAAAATCATGGGCCAGAGTAAGTAGAACTTGACGGATAATGGTGGGCGAGAAGCTAACGCAGACTCAGGCAATGTTCAAATCATTTTCGACGGTTTCAATGAGTACAACTTCAACATCGATGTGATGGCTGCTGCCTATGAATCAATGAAGCAAGGTCTCTCTTTGGTGGAACAAGAAATGCCTGCATCAATCTCCTTCCATGTCCCGGACCAGTACCACAAGCGGATTATTGGCATTGGCGGTCAGCATATTCAGCGAATCATGAAGAAGCACTCCGTCTTTGTCAAGTTTTCCAATGCCATGGATCGAGGTAAGTGTCGTCAGTTTTGTTTGCTTTTTCCAACCATTTACTAATCTCTACCAGGTGGTATGGGACGAGAAGATGATGACATCAAGGTCGACAACGTTATCTGCCGCACCCCCGCCCGTAACGCTCAGAACCTTGATGCTGTCAAGAACGAAATTCTTGAGATGGTAGACCGAACTGTGAGTCTTACTAGGGACGAGATGCATTTATGAGGCTTGTTGCTAACATGTTTACCGCTAGGATTCCGAATATACCTCGCAGATTGTCAATGTTGATCGACTCTACCATCGGCAGCTCATCGCTCGTCTGCCCGAAATCGACGAGCTTGAGCAGAAGTTCAACTGCAAGATTAGTTTCCCGAGCACGGAGCAAGCCAGTGATGAGGTTACTGTCACAGGCCCTCAATGGCAGGTTCCACACTGCGTCGACGAGTTTTTGGGCATGGTTCCAGACAAGCATGAACTCGTTCTTTCCTGCAATGAAGAATTGGCTAAATTCCTCGAGAGCCCTCAGTTTACCACGGAACTAGTCGAAAAACTTAAGTCGCAGTACGAGGTGGACCTCACAGCCCGCCAAGAGAAACCCGAGACACCCGACGTTGCTCCTACCGTTCAGCTCTCTTGGGGTTTTACTCGGAACAATGCAGGTGGTCTGCGAGATGCAGTTGATTTTCTTATGAGCCAATTCACGAACTCAGGACTCGACATCACGGTTGTCAAGGGCTCACTTCCTCGCCCCAAGTCGGATTCGTTTGAAGATTCTCTCCAGTATTTCGATTCGAAACTCTTGCAACATGCTCCGTCGGTTTCCAGCGACTCTCCGGTCAAGGCTGCATTTGGTGACGAAATTGCCCGTGAGCGCAGTGGTATTCTCGACCGCTTGCGAAAGCCTGGAAGCATGACTTCGATTTCATCATTCCTCGATCGGCGCAAGAACAGTTCTCGCTCCCCCAATGGCAACTTCTTCAAAGGCTCGAGCAACGTGTCCAAGTCATCACTCATCTCAATTGAGTCCGCTCGCAGCTTCAATGCGGACCGTAACCCCTGGAATGACAGCGGCGTGAATCTTCCAGATGACGACAATCCATGGGCTCCTCGACCTCTTGGAAACCATGGCGACAACAAACTGGCCATCCCCATCCCTGGTGATGCTACACCACGCCACCATACCCGCATTTCTGGCGACAGTGGTCGCCCTTCTACATCTCATTCTATGAATTCAGGATACCCCGGCTCAATTGGGCCTTTCCGTTAGATCCCCCGGTTTTAGAACCCGCATGCAAATACCCCCTCCCCCGGCTGGATATACCCTGGCGTAAAGAATACCCGGCATGTCTGGCTGATACGAGCCAGCCCAAGACTGCTCTCTTGCTTATGTTTTTGTGCTTTTATGTTGGTTTGGATCTGTTTATATGTTTATTGTTTTGCGAGTTGGTCTCATCAGTTCTTTTTTCTTTCTTTTCAAGGTTTTGGTTACGAAACATGGAACCTCACTCTTGATGACTGACGTTCTCCTTTTATACCCGCCTGTATCTTACGGGCCTGACGAAAAAAAATTGAGCGAATACCCCTGGCGACCGAAAAACGAGGTGAAATTGAATGGGATCGAGGATAGTCAGTTATGATTTGGGACAAGATGTTGGGAAGAAGTCGGCGATTTGGCCATATGCACATCATCATGGCTGCACACAATATTGATACCACAAGTCGAATTTTTATCCATTTTGCATTATGTGCTTCCGGGAACTCACCAGCTCCTAGCCGTTCTACTCCGGAGGAACCATCCCTAGCATGGGCAGGTAGGTATCTGAGCAGACAGCTCAAAAGTTGTCATGCGGGAGGAACGGGATGATGTTTGAGAGGCCATCTAGTGTCGAACTATACATAGTGAAATCACAATGGTACCCACGGTCACCCTCGACCACTGACCTTCTCATTCTATTGTGTCCATAGTGCAAAGTTGGGGGACGCGTACAATGTAGGAAGCTTATATCGACTGTCCTTGACCTTTCTAGCGAGTAGTAATGAATGTGACCAAAATATCCAGACCATGATTGTTCTTGTTCTATCTCAACCCCTATCCACGGTCAACCCACGGTACCAGTAATCACGCCTAGACATAGTAATACCTGCATAGCTCATTTACGTCTGCTGACCGAAATGTCTACGCTAACTGGCATTGTGCTGTTACCCAAAGTCTGCCAATAATTGCTAAGTAATGTTGTTGTAAAGTATCGTTTTCGAGGCTTGGGTGGATGGCGTCAAATCAAACTGAGCCGGAGACATAAGTAGTTCAATGAACGAGCAAGGGCATTTGAACAATGATCTCATTAAATCTTATACATGTCCGGCTTGCTGAACGGAGATATCAGAATAATATATAGTACATAGCAATGTCATTGCGGGACGTCCCGAACGCCTGCCTTGGTGGAAGCTTGAGGCAGTCCACATGGCTCCTAACCAACGCCTAATATCATGCATGTAACCCAGTTTCGTATGTGTTCTCCTCCAAAAAAAAAGGGGGGGGGGGGGGAGGGTAATTGTTGATATGAGGCAAGGAGATTCAAAGATACGATATGATTTACAATAAAAGGAAGAAGGGGCTAGGGTTCATGATTCCAAGGGCCCAACTCGGACCTGCTCGCGACTAGATGGCTGCGCCAGCATTTCCTGCTTCACTTGCCGCTTCTTCTGCGCCTCGAGCCTCGCGAACTGCCCGCGGGCTCCATGCTTCAGCTTGGTGATCATGTCGGCGGCCTTGCCTTTGCTCAACTGCTGCACCCTGAGGGGTTTGCCCTCCCCACGGAGCTTGTTGATGAAGTCCAGCTGGCCCTGTGTCGGGGGCAAGTTCCGCCACGGCTGGCGACGGTGGATGAATGAAAATGGGAACGCGTGGGAGGCGTAGCTGTCCGCCCCGTGCACCGCGTCGCTGAAGGTGGCCGCGGTCAAGATCTCCCGGGGCGCTGCAAAGGGCGACTTTGAAGTGCCGGGGAGTAAGGAGCGTATCTCGACAGCCCGGTATTTCGGGGATTGCTCTCCAGAGCGGATAATGTCATCTTCGATGCGCTCGATTCGAATATACGAGCCGCTGGGTGCGGACAGAATGAATTTTTCGGGTCCGACTTGGACCCACGCAAACTCGCTGACGGCTCTGATGTGTCGTTCTCCAGATGAGTCTGCGATCAGATCGAGAACCGAGGAGTAATCGGTAAAGGCCACTGCGGTTGCTGCTGGGTGTCCGCTACGCGCAGCCGCCTCTGCCTTCTTCTTGTCATCAGCGGTCTTACGGCGCTGCGCTGCTATCATCTCGTCAACGTTGGCTCGATCCACGAGCAGGTTGGGATCAAGGCCAAAAAGAGTAGGCGTTGTCACAATGCCAGTTTCCAGGCTAGAGACAAAGTCGATGATGTGGCAGTTCTTCTTCCCGGTATGTAAGCGCATCCCTCGGCCAATCATCTGGACAAGGAGGTTTTTGGATTTGGTTGGTCGGCCAAGCACGATGCAGTCGATGTTTGGTATGTCAGTTCCCTCGGTAAACACGCCGCAGTTCAATAGCACCGGGAACCGGCCATTCTTGAAATCCTCCAGAATCTGCCCTCTCTCAACCTTGGGTGTGTCTCCAGTGACGCATCTGGCGTCAAATCCATGCTGACGAAACGTGTCTGTGAGACTAGCGACATGTGCGAGATCGACGCAAAACACGAGAGTGGATTTTCTGCCCGCAGCCTTGGCCATCCAGCTCCGGACCGTGATGTTGTTAAGTTCGTCTGTGTTGACTGCCCTGGAGAGTTCACCTGTGGAGAAATCGCCGGTATTTCCACTTCTAACCCTAGAAAGATTTGCGGTCGACTTCACCGTTGTGAAGACGACATCCGAGAGCCAATTGTCTGAAATCATCTCCGTATAGTCCTTGTGGTAGACAATCTCATCAATCGCGCTCCCGAGCTTCACTCCATCAAAACGAGAGAACGTTGCGGAAACGCCAACCAAGAGCGGCGAGTTGTGTCGCTTCTGGTCTAGTCCAAAGTGCGAAAGCACTCTGAGGTAGCTTGGCGAGACAATGTGGTGAGCCTCGTCCACAAGCACGAGCTTGAATGATGAGGGGTCGTATTTCTCTATGCGGTCCTTTGAGATGATGCTCTGTACACTTGCGATGGTGATATCTGCAGCCCCGGATGCGCTTAGTGAACCCATCTCGATGTCAATGGATTTCTCGGGGTATGCGAGCCGGCAATGCTTTGCAGCTTGCTCGACGAGCTCCCGGCGATGAGCCAGGATCAACGTTCTGCTTCCTCCATTTGGCCGATCTTGAATCTTCCCAATAAGCTGTGTAAAGATTACCTAGAAGGATATTAGTGGCTGGTTCTTTGACGTTGCGACCAAGTACTCATCTACTTACAGTCTTTCCACTCCCCGTCGCCAATGATACTCCTACGCGTTTGACACCACGTTTAGTGGACTTGACAACTGATTTGATGCAGTCAAGTTGGTAGTCTCTCAATTCCAACTTGGTAGGCTTCTCAGCACCAAGGCCGGTTTTGGGGCTAGATACGAGTGTCGCGAAAGTAACATGCTTGTGACGGAGAAACGGGCGCTGAACAAACCCCAGCCCGCACCGCTGCGGCCGAAAAAGGCACCTTGCTACTCTAGGTATCATTGCACATAAACATAGTATGAGAAAATGAGCAGCGAGCGACGAAATTGATGAGTGTAAGAGGGCTTTACAGGGGTTCGTTCAACTTGGCTGGCGACTAAGAAAGTGTTGGTGTTGAAATTTTGGCATTTGCGCATTATGTAATCATGGATGGCCATTCACCTCCAGCTACCGCAGGTCGTAAACAGAACCTTCAAATACTCTTACTCGCGATAATCAGGTCAAATCTGAGCATGTACTGACACGCAGAAGATCAGTCACTTTTACTTTCTAATACTTTACGCACATTAAGTTTTGTAAAGACCTGGTGCTTGTGGCTTTCTGTAATTTCAAGCACCACACATCTGATGATGTTTTCGCCTGCCATCATAGCTCAAACATCATCCATGCTCATAGCCATCACTGAATATGGAAGCAGGCGAATCCTTCAATCCTGACCAGACTGAGATTTTAGCGGAGGGGACTTCAGAGCACCATGGTCAGCAACATACTTCATCACAAGAATCGGAGGCCGAGCAAGAGGAGGTCTCGCCTCTCACACTTCGGCTTCTGAAGCGGCATCAATATGACAGTGAGGTCGACGAGGATTGGAATTCTGAAGGCGATTCCGAATATTCAGCTGAAGACTTCAATTCGCTCAAACGCCCGGCTGGTGACGAGGAAGAAATACCCAGGCCATTCAAGCGCCAGAAGGGCACGTTGAATCCCGGCTATCTTGACCTGTTAAATCGGGACATAGAGGATGCCGCATATAGTGCCACTCTAGATGAGGATGATAACTTCAAGTCTTCCCAGTTGGGGCTCGTTTGGTGGACAAGAGCAGAGAAGAGAGTCTTCTACGAGGCCGTTGCAAGACTAGGGCGGGACAACCTTGAGCAGATCTCGGCTAGAATCGGGAGCAAGAGTGTTGTCGAAGTCCACCAGTACATCGATTTGCTCGAAAAAGAGCAGGAATCTCGGCGCAGGTCCAATCTGCGCTCGGTCATCGAAACCTCGGAGTACCCAGCCGCAGTTGAGCTAAGCCAGCAGTGCTGCCATGCCCTTGACGAGGCTGCCGACGCGATATCGCTAAGGCAGGAGGCTCGAGAGCAGCAGCGAGAGGAAACCAAATGGGGCGAGATTTGGAATCTGACACCGCAGATAGTGAAAAGCCTAGAAGGTGGTGTGAAAGAGCAGAACCTTGCAGATACCCAGCTCGCTTCTCTCCAGCTCTTCGACGTGCCCCAGTGGCTCCAGCTCTCTCGGCGCATCTTCATGAACTCTTCCATACCGAGCAATAACTGGGAGTACATTGACGACAACCTGCCCTCGATATGGGCCACCACGATTGAGGATTTCTACTCCCTTGCGCTATCCATAACAAGGAGACTGGTTCAAACCACAATATTTACCAGCATGGCAAGAATCAGAGCGAGACTTGAAATGCGGCCGGAGACCCGAAACGTGATCCTGCGTAGGGATGTCGAAGTCGCTGCAGACTCACTTGGCCTAACCCTCAATTCTAAAGAGTTCTGGAGGAAGAGTGCAAGGAGACTACGCCTTGAGGTTTATAAGGACCCTCCTCAGGGAAATGAGGACGATGAATCATGTCCCATGCTCTATGAGGAGGTTGAGCAAGAATTGTCGGTATCATCCACAGATACACAAGTCTTACCTGAGCCGGATAATGACCGGGAGGGTTCGGATGTTCTGGATGCACTAGACACGGACGAGTCGGATAGCGAGGTTGCATTAGGCTCATCAGATGAAGAAGAAAGGGCCGTCAAACAGGAGCTCAATGAGGTGCTCCGATTCTCTGCAGCCGATCTTCCAGAGACACTGACGTTGCGTCAGTCACTGAGAACCAGAATTGAGACGGAACGGAAGCAAGAGCAATACGCCGAACGTTGCGACGGGCACGAAAGCTATAAAGCTGAAGTTGAACTCTGGGATCTCTTGCAGGTGAAGCCACCAATGAGTATACTCAAGATGCCAGATCCTGGACAATCACAGAAATCAACTCTGGAACTAGAGAGCATGTACCCGCTGGGAAGGGACTGGAGAAGTCGCACCAAGTATTGCAGCGAATGGGAGCAGGAGTGAATTGCGAAGGATCCCTGAGTACTGGAAAGGGAATTTTTTATTTTTTTTTTATTTTTTTTATTTTTTTTGCATTATGCAATAATGATACCCTTAAGTAGCGAGAACGGTTTGAAAATATGAGGAACTCATGAATCATGAATTAATATACATTTATTGCTATTCATTTATCCTCCGGGTATCAATGGGTCTTTATAAGTGTCATGGGAGCTCTCGACGAAGATATTTACCTCCCAACTCTCCTCGTTCTTCCTCTAGTCCGAGCTCGACCCCTTGATCCTCCCCTTCCAGATTTCGATGGTTTGGTGGTCGCGCTCTTCTCTTCTTCACTCTCGTCCTCGGCGCCCGATTCGCTCTCGTCATCGTCATCCTCTCCTTCCTCCTCCCCATCCTCTTCCTCTTCCTCTTCTTCCTCAGTAGTCTCGGCCTTGTCGGCCTTGTCGGCCTTGTCGGCCTTTTCAACCTTTTCAGCCTTCTCAGTTTTGGCCTGGCTAGCTGCCCTTGTGCGACCCCTCGAGCCCCTCGTAGAGCGCCCAGCGGGCGAGGGGGCATCTGTGGCTTCTTCCGTGTCCTCTCGGGAAGCCCCTCTGGTCCGTGACGGAGCTTCTCTGCGCGCTCTCTTCTTCGGTGGGGGTGAAGACGAAGGACCAGCACCCTCGAGGTCAAGTTCCGGCGGCGACGATGGCGTTTCGCTGGGGTCTGCTCGGGCACGTAGCATCATGAGGTCGAAGTAGTCGGCGCGAGGCAGCGAGAACTCGACATATCTATCCTCGGGCTCATCGTCGTCGAAGTTCTCCCGCTCGTCAATAATCTCCAGGTTGTAGTATGTTCGAAGCTTCTGCCAGATGTAGGGGATCCGGGTGTGCTTGTACTGGTCGGGATCGAAGCCGTGGTTCCGGAGGTGCTCGGAGATGGCAATCATGCGGAAGTGCTTGTGCATGCCTGGAGCGAGCAGAGAGGTTAGCAAGACGTTGGAAGCAACAGCCTCGACATTGGCGATGGCATACCTGCCGGCTTCCAGCGTATGACGGCCTTGAATAGCGATGCGACCTGGTCATCCGTCCAGCTGTCATTGTATTCCTGGGCAATTGGGTCAATGTCCGGGACTTTCTTTGAGGACCCCGCCTCGTCTTTTGGAGGCGAATCGATGTCCATTGCATCTTCGTTTCGGGCGGGCGTGGGCGTGGAAGATGCGGCGGTTTGTGCACCACCTCGACCCTTCTTCTTGGGAGGCATTGCCTTAGTATGGTATGGACCTAAGGCAGGGTGCCTTAGCTCTAGTAGGGCTTCTAAAAATCAGGCTTGGCGATCATAAATCTTGCCACCAAGATCGGGGTGCGCCGTCAACGGTGGGACTAGTTAATAGCTGTAGCAGACGGGTGGAAAGTAGGTTTGGACGTTTTCGAAATGCTTAGCATCTCAATCGAGGCATGTGAATTATTGGCGCCCGTCTCATAGATGATGGCTTGAGTTGGCGGCTTCTATTGGCAGGTACTAGCTACTTATGACTTCTCTATACCTACGCTTATAACCAAGTACCAGGCACTCATGCCAAGTGCTTCCAAGACACGCGACGGCGGAACGCGTCAGGCATCTTATCGCGGGGCAAAGGGCATCCACTGCTCAGTGCGACTTAGCAGCTATTCCCACCGCCCAATCACCAGCGCTTCAAGCTGTATACTTGACTTCTTGTTGTCACCCCTGACAGAGCAGCTGGGTAAGCTCGTCCTCCAGATGACAGCCCATAAGCAGGGCTTCAAAGGCCATGGCAGGCAATAACAGCGACAGGGAGGCGGATATGTTCGCTATCCCCGAATTCTGGCCCTCGTCGAAATGGCTTAAGGAGCTCCCTCGCGATGACTCCGCGCCATTCTTTTCCACAAGAATTCGCAGTAATTGACCCTGTCCTCTGAGTCCATATGTCTGCCCATCCTAACTGAGCACTTTCCAGGCATCTCTGATGTCTTGAACCCCAATCTAGTAAATTTCAAAGTGGCAATTCCAAGCCAGGATGGCTTCTTCAAGCTTCCAGCCATTGAAAAGGAGAATGAAGAAATTGCACTGAACAACACAGATCCTGGCGAAGTTGAAACTCAAGCAGTGGCAAGTACTACAGATTCGAATGCCGACAGCGACATTTGGATGTCGCGTGAGTCTTTGGTCTCCAACTCCGCGGCACTCAAAACCTGGCAGGGTTTTCTACAACAAACTCCGGCCACTGGAGAAGCGCCTCTTCTGCTCAGTGAAGCTGGGACGGCTGCTTATGACGCACTGCTAGCCTGGAAAGACGACCCTCTCAATCTAGGAAATGTCGATACGCCAGTAGTAGATCCAAATGCGTATTCTGCAGCTCTATTAGCACTTGCACTCGGCAGGGAATCAGTATTTTTCCTAAAATCTGAAACTCACCCTACCTTTCGCCCAGCCCTCCCCAGAATCAGAGCGCCAGGGTATTCTGCCAATATTCTTGATGGAGTTCAGTCGCAGTGTTTGTCAAGCGGGGAAATGACCTTGAAGCTGAACAACTTCGTTCAAACCGTGTACAAGAAGCACAAGTCAAAATGTGCCGTGGCTCTTGGAAGTGTTATCAGTGAGCTTGTCCGTGTGGTCCAAGAGAATGCAATCTTAGACAAACGATTGCCGCAGTCCATCTTGCAGCTACAATCCCTAGTCAGGGGCATAACAGCCATACTTAGCCCGTTTTACAAACTCATCACCAGCCTCCCTCGGAACTGCGGCGACGAACAAGTCATCACATGTGTATTTGACTATGCTTGCTCAGTTGACAACGGCGAGCAGTGGTTACGAGAGCTCTTACAGGAAGCACTGCGCAAAATCTCAACACCATGGATCGGGTTTTTGGAGGAGTGGATAGGCACCAAAAAGGAAGAAGGGATCCCCTTGGCTAAATCTCTCGTCGGCCAGGTAAAAGGCTTTGTTCAAGTTGAAGCTGAAATCACCATGGACGACATGGGCCAGCAGATTGAAGAGGTCGACTTTCGTCTCAAACCAGAACGAGTCCCGCATTTTATTCCTGATGATATAGTCCAAACCATGTTTGAGACTGGAAGGAATCTGCGCTTCATCAGATCGCACCATCCCACTCACCCTTTGGCGAGATCGGACATTCTAAGTATCAGCAACCCTCCGAGAGCCGATTGGCTATACGATTGGGACTCCATCCTGCAGCTTGAAAGCCGAGTTGAAGAGTATCGAGATCGACTTTTGGACTCCATAAAGATGGCCTCGAACATTCATAATCCTAACAAACATGTTATTGGGTGTTCCGACGTACCAAATACCCCCTCTCCACTGAATTTATTCACATTTGAAACGGGTGGCATTGAGGAACGGCTCCTAGCCTCAATTGAACATCTCAATGCTCCTATCGCTACTCACGATTCTGTGAGCCCCTTTTATCGGATCATTCGGGAGCGGTTCGGCAATCAAAGGCAGGTAGGAAGTGGTTTGCAGTCCACACCACATTGGTCACTACTCCCTATATTGTCATTTGGCAGCATCATATCTATCCAGGCCCAAGTCGTCAATAGGGAGACTTTGACGCTTCTCTTCAATAAGCATGACCTTCGAGGTCATCTCAAGCTTCAACGGGATTTTCAACTTTTAGGGAACGGCATGTTCTGCAGCCGGCTTTCCAATGCTTTATTTGATCCCGACCTCGAGATTGCGGAGAGACAGCAAGGTGTCGCCCGCCAGGGGGGCATAATGGGCTTAAGACTTGGCGCCCGTGACACTTGGCCACCTGCAAGCTCGGAGTTGCGACTGGCGCTTATGGGTGTATTATCTGAGAGTTTTAGTGCATTGTATCCCTCTTCAGCAGAGAGAACAACGTCAATTTCAAAGGACAAGCAAGATCTTCCTGGCGATTTGAGTTTTACTGTACGAGACTTGTCGGAAGAGGAGATCGCCAAGTGCGTAAACCCAAACTCATTGGAAGCGCTAGATTTCTTACGTCTTTCCTATACCACGCCACCAGAGTTAAGCTTCATCATCACACCGATGATTCTTCTACAATATGACCGCATATTCAAGCTCATGCTACGTCTATTACGCATGTCATATGTCGTCAACAGCCTATGGCGGCTCGTGAGCAGCCGGATATACTCCATGCACAATGCCTCATATCGCTTTGTGAGAGAGTCTCGACACTTTGTCTGCAGCATCGAGTCGTATTTTCTCGACACCGGAATCTCCAGTGCCTGGAGTAGCTTTGAAGCCAAGCTGGACAAGATCCAGGCTGTGCTAAGCAATGATGCTGATAGAAAGTCATATGAGAAGCTTGAAAGCCCTGAACAACTCCGTGAGTTTCACTCGGACGTGCTGCAAAGAATCATGACGGCCCTCTTCTTGAGAAAGCGGCAAGAACCGATACTCAAACTGTTGGAAGAGATTTTTACCTCGGTCATTCAGTTCTCATACCATCTCAGAGCTCAGGGAGATACTGAAGATGATGATAGTCAGACGGCAGAGATGTATTCAAGATTCAAGAAGAAAGTGCAAGTATTTATCACCGTCTGCAGGGGGCTTGCCGAGAAGAGTCGAGCTATACAGCCCCAAAAAGACAGCATTGGTTCAAAACACCTAGGATCGGGGGACGACAGCTCGCTTTCACAATTACTGCTGAAGCTAGATATCAGCGACTACTATGTGAAACGCCATTCATGATCGATATGAAGTGAATGATACGAACAGCGTCATTTCTTCAATTGTATATATAGCTAAATGAAACCACTTAGAAACTACATCCAGAAAATAGCTGTTTATTGAAAGCAGCAAACGAGTTTCGACTTCATACCTACCAAGGCACGGAAAGGATAGCTGACTAAGCTAACCTGCGCACAGGTTAGATGACTCAGCAACAGTTGGAACAATGATGGTGCTGAACCCAGAGATGACTGACTTAACTGCCTAGGTAGCTGGCCTCTCCGGGCATTCTGGTAGGTTATTCCTACTGTCTGTTACGGTCATATGACCTTATTTTCCTCCTTGACGAAAGAGACGCTTTTATGGCTTTTAATCTGCTTTACGCGATGCCTCGATCTAACAGATGGCATAGCCTACCTCATACTTAAAGCCAACACCCCTCATATATGAATCGAATGATACGAACAGTATCAGTTTTCTTAATGTACATATAGCTGAATTGAATTAGTTAGAAACCATATATACAAAAAATAGCTGCTTACTGAAAGCAGCAAGCAAGCTTCAACTCCATACCAAGGCACAGAAAGGATAGCTGACTCAGCAACACCTTCGACAATGATAGCATAGCTTGTTTGCTTGTGTAGGTCTGAGTACCCCATACTTGAGCCAGCACCCCTCATGCATCGCGTCTCCACACGCGTCGAGGGGTCGTGATGAATTTCAATCAATCAAACCACGACGTCCAGCCCCGTTAAATGCACACAGGTGCAAAATGGCTCGGCCCAGTAGTGCACCGCGGAGTCTGTCATTGACAGAGGAGCTAGAAAGGCTTGAACAGTCCATCACATTGACTCTCCAAGGTTAGCTAAGCACTGTCGGTCATGTAGCGGTCACGAGCTAACTTGGCAACCAGAGATCGACCATAACTTCAGCAAATCCCACCGAATTGTGACTACCAGTATCTTGCCCTTGGTAGAACAATATGGCGAAAACTCTCGCGCAGTCTGGGAAGCTTCCAAGGTAATACCTACGTATTGCGCCTTGCTTTTGGCTAGTCTAACTCGGATGTCGTGTGCAGTTTTGGAAGCAATTCTTCGAGGCATCCGCAAATGTTTCGCTATCCGGATACGAGGAGCACAACAATGACGAAGAAGAGAGTACTGCAGTAGAAGAGAGCACTGCGTTGAGAGACGATAGCGAGATGGACTATTCAAGAAGCCATGCCGAGGACAGCACAGCACTACACGAACAACAGTCCAATTACCATGGCGAGGAAGAGTCGATGTTGGACGATGCTGAACTTACGGGGAGCACGCCTCGTCCACCGGCTACCAAGACCATGAGGTCTCAAATCGCCAGTCTCGAATCACCATACGAAAATGTCAAACGGGAATTGCGAAGCGAGGAGGGACACACGACTGTGCTGGAAGATGACGATGATGAGGATTCAACAGTGCTCTTCGCCCAGAGAACCGCCCAGCTGCCTGACATTGCATTGACGCCTCGCAATGTCTTGACAGAGAAACACAACAAGGAGCACTCGGTTCTACGGAGTGGCAAAGACCCTATTCTCCACCGTGTCCTGGACAAGCAGTACCGAATTCAGTCAACACCGCATAGACCACCGCTGCGCATCTCTCCTCTGAAACGAGACGACAAGGGTAAAGAGAAAGCTTCTGCCACTCCATCCTGGAAAGATGGTTCACCAATGTCATCTCCCGAGATGGCGGTGCCGAAGTTAAGAAGTGAAGCATTTATGTCGCCGTTCAAGAGCAACGCTCGGCAACGCCTGGCAAATGCGACCCGGGGACCAAGGACCCCGGGCGTCAGTGTTCAGACCCCTGGCGCGGCAAAGACTCGAGATGTGTTCGCAGATCTCGACACCACCGACCATAACGAGGATCCGAAATACGAAATCGACTGGGATGTCGGAGAAGCCGCCGATTCTGATGATATAGACCTGTATGCTGGAATGAGCCCTCCAAAAACGATCCAATTTGCTCTGGCGCCCTCGAAACTACTTCAGACTCCAGGTGAGCGCCTTTCAGTTATTACCCAGGGAGCTCCTCGTAGAGTACTAACCGCTATTTAGCCCGCGAAGCAAGCAAAAGAATTGTTGAGGACATCCTGCTGGATGCTGGAGTTGACCCAGAGTCTTCCGAATATAGCCCCACAATGGTCAAGATGAACGAGGATATTCTCAACGACAGTTTTTAATTGCACTATATAAATCTATAGGGCCACACTGGACTCATATCCGTATTGATATCATCAAATACCCATCAAGTTATCTCTTGTTAGACAACAACAAGGTTGGGTTACATTAACCGCGATTCACTGTCTCTCTCCTTTCCACTAGGGAGAGAGACATCAACCGCGTTCTCATTAGAAGCCATGACTTTTCCGCCCTGGGCCATTCTTGCCAGGGCCACTTCAACTCGTCACCTTTATATACCGATTCTTGCCATCAACTCATAACATTCGTTATTTTTTGAGGTAGAAACTCCTCAAATAGGACGGAGGGGTTGTAGCTCAAGCAATGCTTAAGGGACAACCAGCAACATCTAGCGGGGTCCTTAGGCGAACTTAATCTGTGACTTGAGAGCCTTGTCCTTGATGTCTTGGACTGAAAATTTGGTGCCGTTGCGGGTTGAGCTCTTGTTCTCTTGCCCGCTCTTCACGTATGATGCAGCTGAGCTCATGGTGGAGATGGAATCAGTCTCGGCGGCGTCGGCAGCCTTGGAAGCAGATCGGTTGTCGTTGCTGTTCATGATGGTGGTAGTGTTGTGAAGTAGTTTACAGAATTGAGTCTAAGCAGGCAGAGCATTGTCAGCTTGATTTTTCTAGATATAATTCCAGGCAAGTAGATGTGCTGGAAGCACAATTATCTAATTGATGTTTCACAAGATAGACATACTTGATTGTGATTTGGGGGGAAGATGTGTCAGAAGACTTGAGCTGGAAGTTGTTGTTGTAGTGGTGTTATTGGATGGTTTGTATGCTTGTTGGCCTGGTTATTGGTTTCCATCCTGAGGACGAAAGACGGCATATTTATACAAGAATCAACAACAGGTACTTTGGAAACAGGCGGTTCGAAACTTGTGACTACATACGTCGCAGCAGGACAGGTTACAACACGAACTACGAGGCCTCTCCACCACCCTCCAGACCGTTGACGCAAACCTATTTTCCAGTCGGTGTCTGAATGAGGAAGAAGCGTACATTAGACGCTGCAGGGCTGAGCCGGCGATTGGCGTGAGTCATCTCTGGCCCGATGGTGTGAGTGCGCACTTGTGGGCAAATTTGGCACTCAATTGCAGGGGAAATGACGAGGAAGGCTACGTAAATTCGAGGACCTTAAGCCCAAAGCGGCTCCGGCCTGACAAAGAATCAGATCTTCAACTGCAGAGCCCTACGCAAAGCCACCCCGCAGGGATGGTAGCCCCTCCCGCGAAGCTCTCGATGGGGAAGGCCCAAAAGTCGGATTCGGTTCGGTGGGGGGAAGATTCTGCGGGCGGGTGCGTGTCCCGGGCTGCGATGGAGCGGATATTCGCATCTGCCTGCGTCGTAAGACTCGTCATCACCGCCTGGGCTTGTGTGGCGTGGTAAGCAGAGTTGGTTCTGTTTCTGCCTCAGACAGACGAGCATCTCATCCCGCGCGCGTCTCGTCATCACAAATGCATATCAACATCGGTAGGTATGGTAAGTCTCGATCCAGTACCGGCTGTGATAAATCTCATCTGCGCAGTACCTTAGCGTCAGCCGGCATAGGCGCTTCGACGCAGCGTTACATGGGCTGGTCGGCACACTCACGATTACTCATGTTGAGTCGCAGCCCCTTTGCGAAATTGCATCGGCTAGTCGAGGCATATCACAACTTAATGCATAGCCAGCCCTTCACGAGAGAGAGGGTGGGCAATGAGTCTCACAGCAAAGTCAATTCGGCCGAGATGGAATGCACATATCCCTGGCCGTCGAGCGGGAGCATGAGCGCCACCGCCGTCACCGCCTGAGCTAGAAGAGAGGCCTGTTTTCCGGGGCCAGCATGCAATCAATGCATTTGTTTGCTTTGTTTTCTTTTGCTTTGCTGCAATAATATGAACCATACGTCACCATGCCAAATTAGCTCTGGCTGCTTAGCAAGGGAGACGGCACGATGATTAGGGTGTCGTGGCTACGATCACAGCATCCATCAATGGGTAGGGTCAGCACTAGAGCCGACGTAGCGGTTGAACTTCCGGCGAACTATTGCCAAGATATTACCAAGTGTGGCCCGGGCCAATACTGTTAGAACAGCCTGGCTACGGCGAGTGCAGCTTGGCCATGAAAGCAGGCCGACGTCAATGGCGTATGCCTATCTAGATGCTGGCAGCTTGATCATGGCACTAGCTAGGAGAATGGCTCGTAAAAAGCACCAGGTGATTGGAGATTGGAACTGCCTCCAGCAGCCTGAGATGCGATGCCGTGAGATTGCGTGCAATAGCGATGTCCCTGTCCAGCCGATCCTACTCTTCTATTAGACATAGCTTAGATGGAAACACCGAAGAGCCGACATTGAACATCACGCCTTCGACTCAAGCCTCCGACTTCACTGGTCAACTTAACCTCCGCCCGGGCGATCAGGGTCCACAAGATTCTATCAAGTACGCTAAAGACAAGCCACGCCAGTTCAGCTTGTCGATCTTCGCTGCAAGAAGCTCAAAGCTTAGCTTAGCTTCAACACCGCTTGACCGTTCCCAGCTGATGGCCTCACGACTTGGGCCGAAGCGGTCAGAATCAAGTGCCAACTTGGCTAAGGCGAGCAGAGAAATAACGAGAATGGAGCCCACCCAGATTGTTCAAGATGCCTGGTGTAACTCATATAGAGCGCGGGCTGCTGCCGAGTCACTCACGACGCACCACAACCTCCCGCTCCTATAACACCTCCTCCAACTTCTCTAATTCGCAATGACTCGAGTCTGGACACTCTTCTCGGCCTTCCTGGCCTTGGCAGCTGCGCAGCAACCCGCAGCTATATATGACGGTGGTCTTGGTGACGGTACCAATGGCACCATCTCTCTACGCATTGGCAACGGCGGTGCCGGCCAGAGCGGCCTCGTTAAGGGTACATATATTAATTGCATCCAATCAACACCTTGAATACCTTACTAACCTTCCACAAGAGTTGGCCGATGCTTTCATCCAGGACAGCGTTGCCAACGGCAGCAAACCCTTCACTGTCGCATGGGTCACCAGTGATACCACTTACAGCATCGAGTACCTGAAGCAGGGTTCCATCGACGTCGGCATTACCTACAACTTCGCCGCTGAGGATATCGCTGTCAAGCAAGGCATCGCCAAGAAGGAGATCTACTATGCCTTCCGCGACCACTTCCTCCTGGTTGGTCCCAAGGCCAACCCCGCCAACATCTCGCAGGGCGACGACATCAGCACCATCTTCTCCAACCTGCACCAGGCTGCTGAGGGTGCTACCACCACCCCTCCCACCCGTTTCCTCTCCCGGTACGACAAGTCTGCCACCAACATCAAGGAGTCTCTCCTCTGGGCTGGCATTGGCCAGGTCCCCTGGGCCACCGCCTACTCCAAGTGGTACCACCAGTACATTGGCTTCCCCATACAGGCCCTGACTGCTGCCATTCTTCTCGAGGAGTACACTATCACCGACCGCGGCACCATCCTCTCCATCGATTCCGAGCTCCGTAACCAGACCGTCATCTACAAGGCTGGTTCTGACGATGCTAGCGACCCTTTGCTGAACCCTGCTCGTCTGCTCATTGGCGAGAAGGCTCCCAATCCGGAGCAGGCTACCAAGTTCGCCGAGTGGCTCGTCAGTGCCCGCGGCCAGAAGGTCATTACAAACTTCAAGAAGGATGGTCAGCAGCTGTACAGTGGCGCTCCTTGAAGAAGAAAAAGTAGATTGGTAGGCAGCACCGCCTAATGGAATGCTTTCCCTGTTATGGTATCCGGTACAAAGTCAGATCAAAAGCCTATAAGCCTGTATTTAGTGCTTAATTTTTAAATGATAAAGGAGCGTTGTGTTATCCCATCATAGTGGTTGAAATTCCAGTTGATGTGATAGCCAACTAATGAAGTACAATTAGGTAGCTGCTTGTTCCTTTTGCGCAACCCTGTGTCTCTAGGCAATTTGTAAACCGTTTTAATGTGTGAATTCAAGTTGGGAGTTTTGTTAGACGAACTTAAATGTCTTGTTGATGAAAACGATACTAGAGTTTCAAGGATTGGGATAATGGTAGAACCAGTCAAAATCAAACATGGCACACTCAAGCCTCCATACAGCCTCAGACTTCAACACAGTATCAAAATAATTAATGTAGTTATTAATGTAATAAATAATATAGAATAATTTATTATTTTACCACTATTATTTGAAATATTATTAACAAGAGAATGAGATCTCTAGCTTGCACGAAAAGAGCTCTGGTGTGCCATGCTTTATCTCAGCCGCTTGCCAGTATATGCGTTGCTGAGTCATCTAACCTGTGCGCAGGTTAGATGACTCAGCAAACCAGACCGGCGGAGTGTGTTCTACTTCATAGGTACCTACCTACCTACCTAGGTATGAGCGATGCTTCACATTCCTGACCTCACGGTAATGCAAGAATGTTCGCCCTGCAATCCCTGGGTCGAATCCCAGAACCGATTGCGATACATGATAGTAATTGGTTGCCGCAATCTTCCACAGAACACATCATCCTCTTGTGTTCGTTCACGACAGAGACTGATCTTATGGACAATAATAAATATAATTAACCTGAGATGCAATGGTGACTTAGTGGTTGAGTTATTGTGTCATCCTTACATCTTACTATGTAAGATGATTGGCTGAAGGTCCCCCGGGTCCCCAAAAAATATTTCTGCATGAAGCTCCAATCGAGCCTATCGATAAGACGCTCCCAAAATTTTTGATGGCGGATACTCAGTCTCGGACGAATCTTCGCGACTCGAGGAATTATTGAACGACCATTGTTACCGTGCGAGCGAGCGACATCCACAGCCGCCCATCATGGAGCAACAAGTTCACAAACCCCACCGGAAATCGAAGGAGAAGAAGCCGGCGAAGCATACTGGAGGTACGCGCTTCCGCTCATCTTCAAGACAGCACCCCAATACTGACAACCATTTCGCAGACAAGAATCCCAAGGCTTTTGCCTTTGCCAACCCTGGCAGACTTGCCCGTACAGCCGCCAGATCACAGGATGTAAGTTGGCTTCCCCCTTCCCAGTCAGCGCACGGATCTTGGACTTACCTCCCTCGTTTCCCACCAGATCAAAGAGAAGCGCCTCCATGTGCCCCTCGTCGACCGATTGCCTGACGAGGCACCGCCTCGCCTCGTCGCCATTGTCGGGCCTCCTGGCGTCGGAAAGACGACTCTTCTCAAGTCCTTGATCCGCCGATACGCAAAGGAAACGATCACCGACCCCCAAGGCCCCATCACGGTCGTCACCTCGAAAAAGCAGCGCCTTACCTTCCTCGAGTGTCCCAATGAGCTGGAAGCCATGGTCGACGTCGCCAAGATCGCGGACATTGTCCTGCTCATGATCGATGGCAACTACGGTTTCGAGATGGAGACGATGGAGTTCCTCAACATCCTGGCCGCTACCGGTATGCCTGGCAACGTCTTCGGCATCCTCACACATCTTGATCTGTTCCGGAAGCCCCAGGCGCTCAAGGACGCGAAGAAGAGGCTCAAACGCAGGTTATGGACCGAGCTGTATCAGGGCGCACATCTCTTCTATCTCTCCGGTGTGCTGAACGGCCGCTACCCCGACCGCGAGATCCACAACCTCTCTCGTTTCCTATCCGTCATGAAGAATCCTCGCCCTCTGATTTGGAGAAACTCCCACCCATATTCCATCGTCGATAGCTTCCGGGACATCACCCATCCTACCAAGATCGAGGAAGACCCCAAGTGCGATCGATCCATCGTCTTATCGGGCTACCTCCGCGGAACCAATTTCTCTACCCAGGGCCAAAGAATCCACGTGCCTGGACTTGGCGACTTCACGGTTGCCAGCATGGAGGTCCTCCCTGACCCATGTCCAACCCCGGCGATGGATCAGGCTATCGCAAAACTCACAGGAAAGACGGGTCGCCGTCGACTAGACGAGAAGGAGAAGAAGCTGCATGCACCCATGTCCGATCGAAGCGGGCTGAAGATTGACGGAGATGCAATCTGGATCACTCGAGAGAAGGGCTTTGCATTCAACAAGGATGATGAGGACGTTGAGCGTGGCGAGGGAGAGGAGATGATCGTAAATCTTCAAGCTGAGCGAAAGCTCCTTGGCCAAATGGACAGGGGCGTCCAGCTTTTCGAGGGTGGCGACCAGATCAAAGACGTGGCTGAAGAAGATGACACGGGGAGAAAATCACATCGATCGGCAAGAGTAGCTGATCAGGGCGACTTGGATGATGACGGTGCCTCGATAGGCGACAGCAGTGATGATGAAGATGAGGGGTCCGATGCTGAATTCGATGAAGGGAAGCTGGGCAAAATGTTCCGCAAGGGAGAAGACCAAGAAAATGGAGAGGGCGACGTAGCTTTTGCCGACAGCGACTCCGATTTGGGCTCAATATCAGGCGAGGACGACGAGGATGAAGAAGATTTCGATTCAGATGAGGAAGACGCTGCTCTGAGATGGAAAGATGACCTTCACGGCAAAGCCATGAAGCTCCATGGCCGGAGACGGTCCTACTACACAAAAGACCTGGCGAGATACATGTACGACGACTCCCTCAGCCCCTCAGAAGCATTGAAGAGGTGGAGAGGCGAGGAGGACGAAGAGGAAGACATTGAGGAGGAGGATATCGAAGCATCCGATGACGAGGATTTCTTCAAGAAGACAAATCAAGAAAAGGAGGATACAGCCGAGGACAGGTTGATCCCCTCCTACGACTACGAAGACCTCGCTACCAAGTGGGCAATCAGGGACAACGTCCTAGCACTACAACGCAGGTTCGCAACCGGCGGCTTCGGCGGAGGCGACGAAGGCGGCGATGATGACGGTGACAATGATGACATGGATGGGTTTGGGGACGACGACGAGGATGACGAGGGCGATGGTGTCTTTGAAGACCTCGAGGCCGAGCAACCAACAGAGCCCCAGCAGCAGACCGCAGAAGAGATCGAAGCCGAGCGCAAGAAGAACGCGGCAAGGAAGGAGGAACTGAAGCAGCGCTTCGAGGAAGAAGACAGAGACGGATTCCTCAACGACAAGGCCAACGCCCGACGCGACGGCGGCGACATCCAAGAGTTTGGCGAGGACGAATGGTACGACGCCCAAAAGGCCGTCATCCAGAAGCAGCTCGATATCAACAAGGAGGAGTTCGACAATCTGGACGAGCGCCAGCGCGAGGCCGTCGAGGGCTACCGCGCAGGCAAGTACGCCAAGATCGTCCTCGAGAACGTCCCCGCCGAGTTCGTCACCAGGTTCAGCTCGCGGACCCCCATCATCGTCGGGGGGCTGTCCGCCACCGAGGACCGCTTCGGCTTCGTCCAGGTCCGCATCAAGCGCCACCGCTGGCACAAGAGGATCCTCAAGACCAACGACCCCCTCATCTTCTCCCTGGGCTGGCGCCGCTTCCAGACCATGCCCATCTACAGCCTGTCGGACTCGCGCACACGCAGCCGCATGCTCAAGTACACCCCCGAGCACATGCACTGCTTCGGCACCATCTATGCGCCCCTCATCGCCCCCAACACGGGCTTCGTCTGCTTCAACTCCCTCGCCCCCTCCACCGCCGGCTTCCGCATCGCCGCCACGGGCACCGTCCTCAGCGTCGACGAGTCCACCGAGATCGTGAAGAAGCTCAAGCTCACCGGCCACCCCTATAAGATCTTCAAGAACACCGCCTTCATCAAGAACATGTTCTCCTCGTCCCTCGAGATCGCCAAGTTCGAGGGCGCCTCCATCAAGACCGTGTCCGGCATCCGCGGCCAGATCAAGCGCGCCCTCTCCAAACCCGACGGCCACTTCCGCGCCACCTTCGAGGACAAGATCCTCCTCAGCGACATCGTCTTCCTCCGCGCCTGGTACCCCGTCCGCCCCCACCGCTTCTACAATCCCGTCAACAACCTCCTCGGCTGGCAGGCCATGCGCCTCACGGGCCAGGTCCGCCGCGACGAGGGGGTCGAGACCCCGCAGCTCAAGAACAGCCAGTACCGCAAGATCGAGCGCGAGAACCGCCACTTCAACCCCCTCCGCGTGCCCCGCGCCCTCGCCGCCGAGCTGCCCTTCAAGTCCCAGATCGTCGAGACCAAGCGGCAGAAGAAGGCCACCTACATGGACAAGCGCGCCGTCGTCACCAACGACCGCGAGGAGAAGAAGGCCCGCAGCTTCATGCAGGAGCTCCTCACCATCCGCAACGACGCCGCCGCCAAGCGCAAGGTGAAGAAGGCCGAGAACCACGCCGCCTTCAAGAAGAAGATGGCTGCGAATGAGGAGAAGAAGGCTGCGAGGGAAAAGAGAGAGACAAAGGAATTCTGGCAAAAGAACGGAAGGAAACGAGGTCAAGGTGAGGATGGTGGTGGCGGTGGTAAGAGAAGGAGGTAAAAAGCAAAAGAATTTCACATACGGACATTTATAGATACTACATTATATAGTACAAAAGTGGTTACAAACCCATCAAGTCAAAATACTTGGGACGCACATATGCTTTCTGGAGTTGGGGTTGAACGCATCTGGCAAACGGAAACTCGACTTGGAACTTGCTTAGAATTCTCAGGACCGTAGCATTAGTACTCATTAAACTCCCCAAAATACAAGACAATGTCATTAGTCGAAGACCAGCCAGGCATCACATCCAGAAATGGAAGCGATGCGCTCATGAAGCCCACTCCCAGGCCGCTCCTCCCGATATCCCGAAAGTCGTAAAAGAAATGCAATCTCAGCCTCGCGCTCCTCAGTCCAAACTCGCAATGACCTACTGAAAACACTGCTCACTATACCCATACATGAACCGATGTCATTCCATCAGCCAACGTCCTCCTCACAGCCTGTTTCTGTTCCTGCAGCAAGAGCACAAACGATAAGCTAACGAACCCTCACGGCACTCTCTTCTTGAAGAACCTAACACTTGAGCTCAGAAGCGTGGTGAGCAATATAGCTCACCCGACACTTTACTCTGCGGCGACAGGTGCAGAGAGTTTACAAGAGAGATTCGGAATCCTCCTTCTTCACGCCCCCGATAGGCTCGTCCGGAACGTCAGGCACATGGATCTCAGGAACCTTGGTTGGCTCTTCGGTGGGAGGGGAAGGGAATTCAGGCTTCGGCTTAACAACAAGCTTGGGGGAGCTTGAGCGGCCACGGATCAAATCTTGAACCTTGTGGCTGTAATCACCAGCGTAATGCTTGCCTGCTTCAGCCACCTGATGAACCTGCTTCTGGGCAACACTTCGAACCTGGGCGGTCTGGGCATCAATAGCTTCGCTAGCGTTCTTAAGCTGTTCGTCGATAACCTCCTTGTTGCTGACGTAGATAAGGGGTGCTACGAAAGCAATGACAGTGCCAATAATAGCAAGACCCCAGTATGGGACGATCTTGGTCAGGTGATAGGACAGGAAGGCGAGGATGGCAGTCTGCATGGACCTCAGTTAGCTACATACCACTTCTGACAGATCAGCAATGCAGCAAACTCACGGCGATAGAAGCGGGAATACTCTCGACAAAGAGAATTCTCTGGGCTTCGATCACGACAAAGTTGATGAGCTCATGGGCATCACCGACGAGAGAGTCGATGGTGACGCGGGAGACAGTGTAGTATCGGCGGGGGCGCAGTTGTGTAGCGATGCCCTTGTTGAAAAGAAACTTGCCAATCGCCTCGGACGTAACAGTGATTCCCAGAGCCATCCAGGCCAACCTAAGGCCGTGACGGGCGACATCAACGTATCGGAAGGCGAGGATGGCAAGGACGGTCGAGACGAGCGCAATGGCCGAAGCGCCTGGGAAACAACTGTCAGCGATTACATAGAATAGCTGGATATCGAGCTACTTACGAGGATTGTTCCAAGAAAGCAACTCGTTGAAGAACGAGTGGTAGTGTGTCAATGGCTGGCCAGTGGCAGCGCGAGTCTCGGGGGTCTTTCGGGATGCAGCAAGGTTGGACAGCTCACTAGAAGCCTTTGCTGTGTGTTCCTTGACATTTTGGGCAACAGGTCCTGAGCAGAGTATTTAGCAAATTTGAAGGCAAGGCACGGGGGGCTCCGAAGTTGAAGATAGTGTCAAAAAAACCTACCATTTGTGACAGAATCAAAAGCGGCGGCAGCATCTAATCCAATAAGATCAATACGTGGTTCTCAAATACCCCACACTTGGTGAGAAAAGATCATGGTATAGAGCGAATATACTGCGTATCTGGTGAGCATGAGACTGGAGGCAAGGCGAGAGCAGCTTCACATACCATACTGGCCTTGGTCGCCTCGAAGACGGAACCGCCGTTGATGTCGGGGGCAGTCTCAGCCATTGCAGCAGAGTGAAGATGATAGCTTCAATAAGATATTTTTCGAAATAGCGTTATCGTGCAAGTTCAAGGTTCGGGGATTCGAAATCCTGCAGCAGAAGAGAGCTGTGAGCTTTGGAACACTGTGTCGCATGGGATGGATATAGCACGTAGCAAAGCTGCAGAGCTGGACGGACAAGCCGACGACTCCGGCGACAGCAGACAGTGGTGAAACGGGCAGCGGGCGCAAGGAGACAGGAGAAAACGTACCAGACAGACACGGCAGGGCGCACAGGAGCAAGTGGGAGGCAGGAAGAAGCTGCTCTGCTCGGAGACAAAGGAGGTGATGGTGATGATGAAATTCAGAGGTGTGGGTAGGAAGATCAGGCAACTAATTATTGTCCTCTTTGCCCTCCTGCTCGTTCGGGGGCCTTCCAGCTGCGCTACCTGGGCGATACGGCCACCTGGATGGTGACGCCTCCAACGCAATGGCCGGGTGCCCTCGCTCGCAGCTGCCACAGGTAACGCCCTAGCACGACACTAATAAGAAGCCTATGTCCACTCCATTTGCACCCGACAGAATTGCAGCTGCAGCTGGTAAGAGTGCAGGGGATACCTGTCAGTACATGGTACATGCCCGCTAGCATTAGCGGCCCATCCAGGTACCACCACACAAACCACACTGCCAACCGCCGCTAATCGCTCCAGCAGATAGAAGACAGAGGCGAGCCCACTCTGGAGATGACGGCATTACTACATCAGCAGCAGCAGCACAGTCCAAGTGGCCCCTTTTCCTCGATAGCGCTTCATGAACCCCTCCAAGCGTTCTGCATTTTTTTTCTTCTCTCTCCCTCTCTACACGAAATGACACTTGATCCAGGCATGACTATCTGCCCATCATCATGCTCCCAAGGCCCCTTGCCCATGCTGTCCGCTCTTTACTGACGAACTGACAACACACATGCGCGCCCACCAGACAAGGAGGCCGGGCCAAATGAACCAGTCAATGCTAATGGTGGCTGCGAGGGTACTTGCCAGTACAAGACACGCACCCCCACCATGCCCACTCCGAACAAAAATATTCCCAAGATCAGGGAAATGGAAAATGCACCCACAGCACTTGTCCACACCTCTCCTGGTAGGGCGATATGTAAGGCAGGTCGGCTGTTGAGATGCTACGTATTTATGACATGCCACCCGTGATGCCCCGACGGCGCAAATGCCGGCACCGAGATGCCTGGAATGGACAGCTTGTACTTCATGATCTGTCCTCTTGCACCTCACCTCCAAACCGCTCCTCAGCTTTATTTAGAACCTAGCATCGACGGGGAAGTTTTTTTTTCCATGCAGGAGATGATGAGAGGATTGCGCTCAGATCATCATGAGGCCCCGGTCACGATACCGGCGCTAGCGAGAACAAAACAAACACCTGCGCTTGACATGTGATTGCGCAATCCGTGTGGGCGCCAGTCGTGCTGGCCAGCATATGCACCTACATCATCCGGACGCCGCATCGCATACCAGCAACGTCGCCGGTACGTGCGTTAGTCAATACAAAGACAATTTAATTTGTATGAATTTATGGGGGTATTCTTTCTAAAACAAAGTTTGGGACCAAGTATGTTCCAGCTCACATAGGCTCATCTCATACCGAATCCTGATTAGGTATCTAACAGCTTGCCCCTGAACGCCGTGCTCATTTGCATTTGATCATGTACGATATGATTGATGATGAATGATGATGGTAAAAAATGATGATGTAGGTGGTGCTGGGCCGCGGCTCCGGCCTGGTGGTCCGGTGGGGTGGTCGCCCGCCAATGACGATGGCCTCGCCCATCCAACCATCCAGGCCCAGATGTGCGTGATTGCACACCTGTCAACTCCATGTGCCTTCCGTGAGTCAACTGCCATCATATGAGTCGCTGCCTCCCCTTCCAACAATCCAGCTGGCCACAGGAGACCAGGCTGAAGGACGAGGCTGAGTCCTGCTGTCCAATGGGTGTCGCGTGACCCCATCTGTGAATGCTTGGCGCTGGGTCAAATTCAAGTCATTAGTCGTTTCCATCCACTTCCCAGTCCGCATGCCTTCATCTGCGCCATCCCCAGAAACCTCCAGATCCAGAATTCGTGTTTGCCGCCGCGGCTTGTTTTGGCGCCGCTTGTTTCGGCACTGCCTCGTTCGACGGTGCCGATGAGTGCCCTGCCAGCCGGCCAAAGACCCCCATGGAGGCTTGTTGTGCGTTGGCGTCCACTGCAGCCAGATTGTGTGCGCTTTGTGCCTTGCGGAAAGCTTCGAGCCTTTGCTTCGCCTCCTCCGCTTCTTGTTTTGCGATTGCCTCTGCCGTCTTGGCCTGTGCGAGTTCGATCAGGAGAGCCTCCTTTTCTGGAGATGGCACACTGGGCTCCACCACTTGAGGCGGCGGGACAGATATACCGAGGCCTGTCGCTGCTTCCATTGGCAGGGACGAAGCTCGCTTGATTGACTGTGTTGGTATCGATTTGCTCCGACTGAGCTTGAACTCTCTCAGGCCTCCACCCATGCCCTTCCTTGCCCATTCTGCATCCTGCTCGCGGCTTACAGTCTCCCCAGACGCACTAACCGCAGACCGCGTCTTCAAGCCGTGCACCTGCTTCTCCAGCCTCTGCTTGTCCTGGTGAAGGGTACGAACATGGGCGTGGCTCTCACGAAGGAGGTCTTTGGTGGCTGACAACTCCTGGGTAAGATCCTGTATTCTCCGGCCCTGCTCTTGGGTTTGCGCTTCGGCGTGTGAGGACTGCTGCTTGACTTGCGACAGTTGCTCGAGCAACTCTGCTTTGCTCTGCAATAATGATTCACGCTTTTTGTCATTGCTCTCCTTGAACCGCTCCTCCATCTGCTCGAGCAGGGTAGTCAGACTTTCACTTGGTCCAACTAACGCAGACTCGGCCGTCGTCTCCTTTGTCGGATTGAAGCCCGGCAGTTCCTTCAACTCATGGAGAAGAGAGCGAGTAGCCCTCCTCTCCTCATCCCGTGCCTCACGCTCCTTCTGAAGCTGGTTTGTCAGCACAGCATGATTGCGCTGCAACTCGCTGAGGGCAGTGAGGAGATCCTCGATTTGGCTATGAAGATACCGTTCGTCAGTGGCACCTGGACTGGCTAAAGGCTTCGGGCCAACGGGGGTAGACTCTCGACTTGCGGGCACGTCATCTGTGTTTGAAGAGTCTCTCGATACCGTTGATGCGACTGTAGATGTGGAGCTCGTTACGCTGGAAGAGCTTGCCTCCATCGAGTTCAACGTAGATGCGAGGCTCTGCTTGGATGTGCTCCGCCTGAGCAGACTCAACGGCCGTGGTTGAACACCACTACTCGGCGAGAGTGTTGCCGACCTTGGCGATCCGATACTCGATGTTGCCCATATCCGACCCAGGAATCTCGTCGCTGCCGTTGTGATATCTGACGCCCTAGTAACACTCGCTGCAGCAACAAGAGACTCGCGATAACCCTGCTCCAATCGTGACAATTTCTCCCGCGAAACCTCACCGGTGAGACTAACGAAGTCGTCCACAAATGAGTCAGCATCGTAGTGGTAACAGTCCCAAATGCCTCGGGAGAGCAGAAGCTGCATGGCATCCTCGAGCTCACTGCAAGCTAGTAATCGAGCCTCATTTTTACGCATAAGAGACAATGCTACTCTCATAAGCGTCTCAGATGCACCCTCAGCGAAAATGACGTCGTAAATTCGAAACAACATTGGCAATGGACATGTGACTGCGAAGAAACTCAGGAACCACTGAGACACGTAGGCCGGATCTATCTGAAGCTCTTCAAAGTGGCTGGACAACTCAGGCAGGTTGCTGCGGAGGAGCTCTCGAAACTGATATATTCGTACGTGGAGGCCTGACAGATCTGGGAGGAAGCAGGTTCGTAGATCGTAACGTTCCATAAGCCTATGTCAGTCAGTATCGCAATCATCATGTCAGTCATGCGCAAGCCATCAACATACCGAACCAGGACGCAAAATGCCTGCTTATCCGGCATATGCATGAGAAGTGGACCAACGAGGAATGCCAACCCTTGGCAATATCCAATCTTAGTGTCGTACAGGCTGAAGGCCTTCAGAACCCTGCCAAGCATTTGCTGACCGTCGCCATCAGGGTCTCGGAACATCTCGACACCAGGAAAACTTCGGTTCAGATCCTTGCCGATGAGAGGCTCATAAGGACTTGACTCGCCGGAAAGTCTGACGTATTGTTCTTCGAGTGCAAAGTCGCGTGCTCCAGACATGCTCTGCCAAACAACTCCCCTGAGTGGCGGAGGGATACCTTTGTGAATCTTCTTCGAAAGGAGTGTCGGTAGCCGAGCAGCAGTCTGCTGGTAGTCCTTCACCAAGGCGGCCCAGAATTCGAGATCTGTCATAGGCGGGGGCGGGAGCATCGAGTATCGGAGTGCAGGAGATGTCGGTCCGGTGACCATTTGTCGAAGCTGAGCCATTGATGGAGGTCTCGTCTTTTTTGGCGTAGACTCATGTTCGACTTTGACTTTGACGCTCTTGGGGTTCGTAGCCAGCTTTGCGTTCTCCTGTTCCAGTCTGGCCAGAAGCAGTGCGGTTGACTGTTATGGCGAGGGTTAGCATTATTATCCAAGAAACCAACACTGTCAAGTGGGGGTGTAGTGAATACATTATCCGTGTCATCACCCTTAGTTTGCTCGTCTTCCGTCTTTTCTAGCTTCTCCCAATCGACCTCTTCCTGTTCTCCCGACAGGGTTCTGGAACTTTCATTATCAGTGTCCTCCGCTAGCTCCTCCTGTAGTGAACTCAATGAGGCAGCACAAGTTGAGGATAGCCGAGCTGACCTCACGCTTTCTACAGGGCTTCTGCTCCCGACAGATGCAAGTATCTTGTCTGCTGCCTCTGTTTTGGTCGGTGTTGTTGGCTCGTCTTCCCCGGCGAAGCTAGTGTCCAATGCCAAAGCTGGAGGTTCGGAAAGTCGGACTGTAACCATGGAATCGTGTGTTATCTTGGGTGTCTCAGCCTCAACAACATCCTCCGTTCCAGGCACTTCTGCCTCGACCTCGGCGTCCGTGGATACTTCAGAAATTTCTACCTCGTTGTCTTCAGTTGCTTCGGGCGCCTCTGCTTCGGTGTCATTGGTCGCTTTGGGCACCTCTGAATTGACGTCCTTGGTTGCTTTGGATGCCTCAACGCCGATATCTTTGGTTGTTTTGGCCGCCTCTCCCTCGACATCTTTGCCCACTTTGGGTACCTCAACTTTGACCTCTTTGACCGCTCCAGATGCTTCCACTTCGACATCTTTGCCCACCGTGGGTGCCTCTACCTCGGCATCCTCAACTGTCTTGGCCGCCTCTACCTCGACTTTGTTATTCGCTTCGGTCGGGACAGCTGTCGGAAGCGAGTCATGATCGCCTTTAGCCTGGCCGGAAGCCATCACAGTCGAATCAGGGGTCGAGGAGGTAGGTGGCTAGAACAAGAGCCTCTGCACAAAAGGCTACAGGTGCCAGGAAACAGAAGAAGCCAATATACTCCTAGCCAATCCCAGCTCCACGGGCCTGTCGCTCCGCGACTTCTCAGGGCGTAGAAATGTTGAGGCTGGGTACGCTGTTGAACTCGCAGTCGAGGAGAGGGGGAAGCGGTCTGTTTCGATTCATCGGACGGTGGAGGCACGTTCGGGAAACTGAAACGGAGGGATGCTGGGGAGGCTACGCCGGGCTCTGCCCCCTTAAGTTCCAAGGTGTTGACGCCGTACGAACTGGCCCGAGGATTGCCAGACTGTGGGAAAGTTGCCGTCGAGATCCTGAGACTGGACGTTATCGAACTCGCAAGCCGGTCGGGAAGTGGCTTTCAAAAGGTCGGAAAGAAGGGGGCTTGGGAATTTGGGGAAATAGATCATCATATCACATTGTAGGCATTGGGAACCCGGTGAGGATAACGGTGGAGCAAGTCTAGGGGTTGGATGGCATTGTAATTGCTCCCATAGCGCGCGACTAGGGACTGTGGTAGTGATAATCTCAAGGGGGAGAGCAGCTAATGCCATCTCCAGGAGCCTATTCGCCCGCTGATACAGGGACCCCACAGGGTCTGTACTATGTAATCGTCGACTGTAGACAAATTTCGACCCCTGGCTCCCGCCTGATGCACCCCTGCATCGCGAGCTGCCATTCCACGAACCTGGATATGAGAGAGGCTGATCGCTCGCCGTCCCCTGCTGGCACTATCCAAAGTAGCCTTGGTGAGCCAACCTATTCCTGCCAATTGGGACGCGTCTTGTCGCGGGACAAATAAACTCGTGGTGGCCGTTGTGGCGCGTGCTTCCCGATTCTGTCACATTGTACATTCTACAACCGCTAGCACGAGACCCTATAAACTGCGGAGATGGCTCCACCTGCCCCTTATGCGCCGTGCTGGACATGCATGTGTGAAAGGGTCTTTGATTGGCCTGCCGACTCTGTGCCACCTCCTGTGGCACAAGCTTCAGCCACATCCGTCTGAGTAAGTCAGCCTTGTTTGAAGGCTACCCTATAACAACTCGATTTTCGGTCACTCAACAAACTCTACTTGCTTCTTAATGCAGGGCAGCCTTGATCTGCGGGAATTTAACTTAACCTTAATTTCTGTTCTTCTAGCTGGAAAGTTAAATTATCTACAACGGTTTGTGATGCTCTTTAGAATTGGTTGGGGCTCTAAATCCGAGGTTGCTCTTGGGAGCCTGCTAGTCTTGCTTCAACGCCATCACCGCCTTCGTGCGAAGGAGAGGAGCATCTTGATGTCGCATTTCGAATAGGCCTGAGGAACCCTTCTTCATACAGTCGGATAACAAAATACATCGCATGGCACACCACCTCCCTATTTACAGACTGAAGCCAGAGCAAAATGATGCAGTCAGCGATATGACTCACTAGCATCTGCCTAAACTTGCAACATCTTGCCCAAAAAGGGACGAGGCATGGAATGCCAACATAACGCTTCGCTCTGGTCTTGGAGAAGTACTTACATCTGTTAATCTTCGTCTATATAAATCGTCCATGTGTCTAAACTAAATTTTTTTTCGTCGATTATGATTTTCTTCTCACCTACCCAACTCTAACATTGATATTTTCTAGCAACAATGAATCCTGGCGACATTGTCACATACTCCTTGACCGAGGAGCAAGTTCAGAATCCTCGCTGTATTGGCAACTACTTCGGCGAAGCTCCGTACGTGGTGGCCGTGGCAACACGTCTCCGCCAAGCATGGCTGCTCCGGGATAACTGGATCGAAGGCGAGCCCTTGACGAGGGGTCCTGCCCGCAACAAGTGGTTCGAGAAGTTGGCCTACTGCATCCAAGAGTCATCGGAGGAGGAGATTGCCGCGATGCGCAACCCCGATAGGGAGAATATATCATCCCCGCTGAGGGAGGGCCTGTACTTTTTATGGAATCATGTCTTCGTCGATGCATCAAAAGCTTTTACGGCCACAATCGGTGCTGGGAAGTTTCTCGGACCATCTTATGAGACGCTGGAGTTCCGTTTCCCTGGGGCGGATAGCGAAGGGGAACTGGTCAAGGTGAACTCGTTTTCGTACGACACTGACATTATGCTCGTGCCTGCCTTCCTGGAGCCCGGGATCGAGCTCTGTGGCAGGATTGGGGATGAGGCAAAACAGTCACTGAAGCTAAGCGAGGACTCTGACGACAACGAAACCCCCAAATTCTCATTCAACGCCACCAACTCTGACTGGGTATACCTTGGAAAGATGGTTTACTGGGTCAAGGGAAAAGAAAAAGTGAACATTTATCTCCCCAAGCTAGCGGATATGGCTGGAAAGCTTGCTTGCGTGCTTGTGTGTGGAAAGTACCCTGAGTGATAACTTTCTTACCCATACATTCGAATGAATGGCCCAAAATGGAGGGAATGATATAAGAGTATCACCTTGGAGTGATAAGGATTTTAGTATAAATTGGAACATCAACGCCCAGCAGAACAATCACATATGTTCGCATCATGCACTGAGCTGCCCTCATCGTCACATCGCTGATAAACCCATCAGATTCTCATGTCAAACTTTCATACGCCCTTCCTGTTAGCTGAATAGAATGCTGAAAATCTTTGCCCTGGTAAAACCTCATAGTAGTTGTTTCAATCTAATCGCCCGTAGCAAGGTCGATCATGGGTCACTCTGGCTCCTTCGCTCGGGACTCTGCACTACTCCCACCGCCCGTACACTCGCAACGAATTAAAGACGACCACTTGCAGTGATGAAAGGCTACTCTAACAGTCCCTTCGCGTGAAAACTAAGTTTAAATCCGTCTTAACTATGGTGAGTACATCCTTCACACCGTCGGAGAATTGTTTTGGATCAAAGTCGTTTGGCAGGCTAACATTGAAATGTCTGAGGATTTGGCTCGTGATGAACCTCAACTCCATTAAACCGAGTTGTTTACCCGCACACGAGTACGAGCCTACTCGAAGAATTAGGAAACTAGAATTTCCAGAGCTAACCAGGGGGAAATGAATCCTACCGATTGAGAAGGTGCATAGATCGACGAATCTCGCGTCAGTTCAGGTCTTGTTGTCCAACGTTCGGGAATAAAATCGTCGGGCAGTGTAAAATTCTTCGCATCTGTGAACGGAATTTAGACACGATACGAGCCGATGTAATTGTGCTGCTTCAAAAGTACCACGATACATTGTATATGAGGGAATTTGTACAACAGTGTTACCAGGGATGAAAAGATCACCAATATGGCAACCTTGAGGCGAACTGATACGCAGCAGGCCCGATGGTACTGGTGGGTATAGACGAAGCGATTCATCGATACAGGCATTGAGGTACTCGAGTTTCGAAAGACCATGGTGACTTGGGTGTTCGTACTCAGTGTAGAATCGATCAATTTCAGTTTGCAGATCTGCCATGATCCGTGGATGAAGGGCAAGCTGATAAAATAGACAGGTAATTGACGCTGCCCTGAGGTCACTATCAAGTCATCAGCGCTGCGCCTCCATTGACAAACTCAATAGTTAAAACTTACCTCCCAGCGACGACGACCAAGTGTTCATCCCCAACAAGATTGACCTCGTCTTGGGGGGTTGGATGATCAAGATTCTCAAACCCGTTTAGAAGCCAAGAGAAAATATCCGGCGTTGTCGGGGGCTCTCCCGTCTTTGCTTCACCTGTTCGGTAAGCCACTTCTGCAGCTGAACATGACCATAATTCAGGCCGGGAATTTTCTTTGAGATAGGAAAGATCCAAACCAAGTGACTGAAGGCGGTCGCGGTTAACATATTGTCGTGGGAAGACTTCATGTATTTGTGAGCGGCACCATATCTGAGCATGTTAAAGCTCCGGCCAAAGGCTAGATCGCCCATGACATCGAAGCTGTAGTAGTTGAATAGAGCGGTGACATTGACAGTCTGGTTTCCGTTACATACAATGCGCTTGAGCAATTGTTCAGTATACAAAGCTACTCGCGGTTCGTACTCTCGAAGTGCTGCATATAATCAGTAGCCATTCCAGTGGTCGGGATATGGCAACGCTACTTTACCTTTCGGACTAAAGACTTCGTCCCAGATCTTGCGCCGCCGACTATGCTCCTCGTGGTCGCGAATCATATGGAGAGAAACAACTGGATGCATGAGATTATACCAGGGACCTTTGGTGAAGGTTGACGATTTCGAATGAATCGAGTGGAATAGCGTAGGATCATTTATAGAAAGTTCTTATGGACCTGGCACGATCCACAATCAGTGGTGAACAAATTATAACGACGTGTTAGAAGCACGTACCGACTCGGACGATGTCACCATATGCCTTGTGAAGACGCATGATTTCTCTGGCGTTGAAATTTTTTGACTGACAGTATTGTAATGTAGAGATTTGACAGCCTCGCTGCTAGTGGCCCAGGGAATCGGTTGAGGCGGTGGAAAGCAGCGCGATACGTCAAAAGACTTATATAAACGCCGGAAAGAAAGAAAATCGAACCTTTGATGCAGAAACTCCAAGCTTGAGCGTATGCAATACCCTCACATGCCACAAAATACGCCGCAAGTAGAATCTGCGCCGAGCAAAAAGAAATGAGGAGATGGAAAGCGTAGAGGTCCCATTCACCATGACGAAAACACAGCAAATATGTGAGAAAACCCAAGAGGAAAAAGAGCTGTGTTGTGGACATCGTGCCCAGTAGAGGAGCGAGGTGCACGAACCCCATGTTGAGTAACAGATATCTTCGGAAGGGCTATCAAACCATATTCGAGCAGTTGATAGAACCCAAGGGGCGCCATATGCGGGCGCTAGATATACCCAACTTATACAAGCCGACGCTCGTATTCCGTGATATTACGTCCACTTTGTAATTGAGACCTTAGACCCCAATGATGCTCATCGTCTTAGACTGCCGATGTCTTATTCGCAAATCGCGGGGATGCCGAATTCTTCACTAGCAGAGACATGTTCTTCCATTGGGCGTGATCTCAAAGAGCATGGGATCCAACCATTACCTATCGTGGAGATGGTATATGGTAAAGGTGTCATCTCTCACTTCTTATTTAATATGATACTACTGTGTTCTGATGCTTAAGATGGTGTCAAGTTGTTGAATTCTTGGTGTTTAGGAATTCCCCCTGGTTTTTTCCAGCAGCTGCCGCATAACTGCATAGCTCTCTCACTTACTACTACTACTACTACTACTACTACTAAATGTGTCGTTATAATATTTGGACTCTTTCTATCCGACCTGTCGGATCAAAAAAGGCAATGCATATATGATCAACATCCAACAAGCCCAAACCAGCCACGTCGCCCGATCATGCTTTGCACCCTGCTTTGAAATCTGTCTGAACGCGACAACCCATGCTAAGGAGGACGGAATCAACCACATATGAGGCCACAATTGCCAATACCAAGAGATGAAAAGTGACCAGAAAGGAACTGTTAGTGTAATGGACCACCTCGCGCGCTCCTCGCCGATCAACAAAGGGACTGTCATCCTCTCAGTCATCTTGTCTCCCTCCATGTCGTAGAAGTCTGAAACATGCATGGTAGTGCCCACCACAGCGGCAAGGGTTGCAATCCAACGACTAGCGTCCGAGTTAAGTTGATAATTATGCCCGGCAGCGATGTCGAGCGCTCCTAGCTGTGTAGCAGCGAAGAGAGCTGCAACAAGTAAGTTGCGAAGGATGGGTGATTTGTCGCCACCGCTCCGGTCGTTATAGATCCAAGTCAGGAAATAGCATAGCCCTGTTTCCCAATGTACACCCAGTATCCACGAAAAGATCAGCATGAGAGGAGCAAACGTCCATAATGCATTCCTCCCAGAGGTTGCACTAACGAGTCCCGATGGCACTGGCCGCTAAGGTTTATTAATCTGATCCTCGATAACTGACTTTGGAGAGCACTGATTAGAGATGGTGAAAATAAGAACGTTACCCCAGATGAAAAGCGTAACCGGAACCGTTCGCATGAAGATATGAAGTGCCGTCGGTTCTTCATTTGTCGTCAAGCGGCCCAGATAGCGCGCCCAGTATACCAAAGCTAACGTTTGGTACAATTGTGGGTGCTATATCAGAGGCGGTGAACAAATAAAGCGCTTGCAGCATTACAGCCAACTGGCTGGAAAGAGTGTTTTCTTGAGGGGTCATGTTGCGAGGAGAAGAATATCTAGATAAGCGTAGTACTATAGCAAGAGATTTGACCATCGCCTGGGCCTATCTTATAGTCTGTACACATGGCATCCGAAGAGATGTTCTATATACTCAGTACCGAAGCCCAATACAAACCGGATTACATGGAGATATATCTATGATCTCACTTGTTTTATCGTCTCCTAATCCCATCTTATGTCGCCGAATGGCTTCCCGCTGTGACATTCGACTCATGAGACATGCTCTCTGGGAGGCAAGATGCACTAAGAGCCATCTTTCCTTTTCCAGCATGTCAACGTTACGGCGGAGACCATTTACAATTTCCTGTTACGCTGAAGATCTATTCACCGCCAAAATATTGAACGCCGAAAGCTGCATAATGTGATATCAAGGCACCGACCTACCTGAGGCATGTGGATACAAACTACATACGCTGCATCACTAATATTCATAAGAGGACATGCCGGGTTCGGATCTATGAATGCAGTATTCTAACACAAATATCCTTGCGTTCGGATTTTAGTCTTGGTAACATCGTAAGGGGCGATGTTAGGATGATCACGTTGATGATGATGATGGGAGCGGGCAGAGTGTGCACGAAGCCATCGCTGTGTGCATGGGCTCAGGATATCTCTGCCTGATACGCTAGCTAGCAATATGTCTAGGTAATAATGGAAATACTAGCTAATCTGTACACAAGGCCTCGGGCCCTCATGCTTCACGATATCTTACCGCTGACCCGTGCTGGTTATACACCTTCTTGCCTGGCGAGGCCTAGTGCCTCGCTTCATCAGTCACCTCGTCATTCCCTTCGTCATCTTCGAGGGCAGAAACATCATCAAATTCATCTTCATCGGTCTCGGAAGCCTCATCAGATGCCTCGGTGATCATAATCGCGATCATCCCTTTCGAGTTCGATCAAACTGGCCAAGGCCGGAGATCGTAGCGGTCTTCCGTGACGGCTACCGCGGCAAGCCCTGACGTCGTGATGCTCATCCTACCAGCTTGAGTGGCATAATACACATGAAGAACGTGAATTGAACACTATCATGGATATCGGCATTCCAAGCGGTAACTCATGGGCGCCGTGTACCCACGGTGTCCTCGGACCGTGGTGGGGGAAAGTCCCGGTCGGCATGGGCCCAAGTGGGGTTGGAATCACCGGTGTGCCGGTTAGGCCAATGCCAAACCCTCAATAGGTTGGTATCGTATTGAGGGCTACTGATACATCCCACACAATAGCTCCGGCAAACGATGTCCAACAGACCTGCTAAACGACATAGGCAAGCACTCCTTTTCTTTGGGGCTTTTTGACTAGCTGGTTTCTCGACCGGATGACGTCCCGTAAGATGCAGCAAAGCGCGGTGAGGTAGATTGCAAGGTGTGTTTACCAGATAAAAATTGTTGACGTAAACGACACGCAATGGCTTTGCCGGCTTCAAAAAGCGCAGACATTCAGTTATGAAGAGAGATTTCTGCCTTCATTTCACAGAGTTCCTAACCGTTTGTCATTACTGGGCGTATCAGCAAGATGATGCAATTCATAATTTCGTACGGCGGAGCTTTATGGCCTCTCCTGATGGCTCTCCTGTCCATTTGGTTGATGTCTACTGGTTTACTTTTCGTGTATCGAATTACGTTTCATCCACTTGTACGATTCCTAGGACCAAAACTTGCTGCGACCTCCTACGCGAATGAATTTTGGTTTGATGTGATTCGCGGAGGACGATATACTCACGAGATTCTGCGCATGCACGAGAAATATGGTACGCATATGTGACAAATTCTTAGAACTTGTGACTAATAGTTAACAAGGCCCTATCGTTCGAATTAACCCCAATGAGCTGCATTGCAACGACCCTGCCTTTGTGGATGTCGTTTATGCGTCTGGCAATCAGAGACGGAACAAAGCACCACAATACATATATGGATACCCAGCCTCGTAAGCACAACTTTCTATCGATGATATCAAAATGGCTAACTACAGTTGAGATAGGCTTCAAATGGTTAGTGTGACTTTCTATCGGCGGAGAACATTAAGATTTGGAGCAATACTGACAACATATGAAGTCAACAGAGGGAAGCCTTGATCACGATCATCATCGGAGGCGCAGTGCTGCGATGAGCAAGTGCTTCTCACGATCCAGCATCAGCCAAATTGAGCATTTAGTTCATCTAAACGCACAAAAGCTGTGTGACAAAGTTCTGGCTCGTCAAAATTCCGCACCATTCGCCATCGTGCAAGCGTACAGTTGTTTTACAGGTGACATCATATCGCACTATTGCTTCGGCGACAGCGATTGCTACCTTGAACAGGACGACTGGGAGCCGAATTTTAGAATGCTGGTTGACAACTTCGAACGCAACCTTCATATCTTCCGGCATATCCCTGGGCTTGCAACTTTAGTCGAAAGGGTTCCCTTGTATGACCAATTTATCCCCCAAGTACAATAGACACTTACATCATCTAGAACTTTGACTAATTTATTTTCGACAGAAATGAAAACCATTGCTACCAATTTCAAGGTAAGAGATCCACGATATTAGAGGACTAGTAGATTGAGCATTGTAATGGCTAATTATTATAGGTGTTTATTCCCCGAAGAGTTAGAAGAGCGATGGATCTATCACATGGTCTGTCGGCAAAGTTCCCACAATATTGTCCGCTATACTGAGCTCAAATGTTCCGCCACCTGAAAAAACTCTCAGACGTCTCACAGGAGAAGCAGTATCCTTGATGGGAGGTGGTACCGAATCGACTTCGGCAACCTTAGTACTGCTTACGTTTCACTTGCTATCAAACCCCAATCATCACAAGCGGCTTCACGACGAAATATCAGCCATTACAACAGACCCATTGCAACTCCCCGACTGGAAGGCTCTGGAGAAACTGAACTTCTTCAGTGCAGTCATACTAGAGTGTCTGCGCCTTCTTCCAGGTGTCTCAGGGCGCTCTCCCTGGATTGCAACGCACGAGGATCTGATTTATGAGGGAAAGTTGTTCTCGAGTGCGGATTCTTTAGCTCCCAGTTTAACCTACACCATTCCGCGAGGGTTCCCTGTCAGTATATCGACATACATCTTGCACACAAATGAGACAATTTTCCCGAATGCCAAAGATTTTGTTTTAGACCGGTGGCTGGATGAAAATGGGAACATCAATAGAGAGTTGGAGCGATACCTTCTTAGTTTCTCAAAGGGCAGCCGACAATGTATCGGCAGACAGTAAGTTACCCCGAGCGGTGTATGTGCAAACATGTTGCGATCTGAAAACTGTGACTAATATTCGAGGATCAAGGTTAGCACTGTGCGAGGTGTATGTTTGTGCCGCCGCAATGATTCTTCGCGTATTCCCGTTCTTAGAGCTGTATCAAACAAGCCGTATTGATGTCGATTATGATCATGACGAATTGATCGGTAAGCCATCGCCACGAAGTAACGGCATGAGGGTACAGGTTGTTGACAGGTCTCGGGAGCCTGAAATGAAAACGTAATTGGACGATTTAAGGGGCTTGGATTACCAACAATAAAGGGTACATCTGAATATCAATGAAAGTTGGAACTATGGCTGCGGTTTCGGGCTTGGGAAGCTATCGGACAGAAGATGGACAGTGACAATGACGATGACAGAATGTATTAATCTAGTAGGATTTAGAGACCATTTACAGTGAAAGAGGGACTTTTGGAGCTCGAAAAAAGCTGCTGACTCAGGCGAATAAGTTTACAAGCAAGGCATTCTGCCTCAAGACCAAGGACCTTTCCCACGCGCATTGCGATGAAACGGACTGCCGCGCGTGGAGTTTGCGTCATCTCCACAGATCAATTCGCTGACTACATGTAGGTTCGGTGAAGGAGGACCAATAACAAGGCATGTATAGACCTACGGGGCTCCCTGACGTCGTCTGCAGGTAGATGGAGGATACTGCCACGAGGGATATGTTGGACTGATTTGAAGAAGATCCACTTTGAACATTGGCTGTTATATGTATTTTTACACTTGTGGCTCTTGCGAATATCATCATATGCGGGCTTCGTGATGGATATGGGGATAATCAGGGCTGGTGATGATCTTGGGTATACTCATGATGGGTTGTACTTGAAGGCGTGATTTTATGCTGAGGGCCAGACTAGGAAATGGCAACATGGTGTCATGTCGTCAGGCGTCCCCCCAAACTGCTTGATTGTATATATTTTCTTGCTAACCGCGCTGACGGCAACGTCTTCGGGTGTAACTCTAGGTCTCATTGGTAGTAGTTCCATCATCTCACACCGCCTGATGGGTTGTGACTTCAGAACATGAAGGCGAAAGTTCTTCCAGCCCAGAATGCGTCCCTTCAGGATAAGCTCCTTATACTAGTAGTAGGACATGCAGTAGCTACACCCAAATCATCTTGCCTTTCCAGATCGACGATTCATCATATTCAGCTCTCACAAGCAAAACTGACTGTCTACGGCTGAACAATGTGGGACCGGCCTCTACACACTACATGGTGGTTCGCCGGCAGCCTCAATGCTTGGAGCAAATCTTCAGGGTTGCACCAATGAGGAATAGTGATCTGGCATGTGCATAGAACGACCCACTAAGTGCGACTCTGCGGCGGGCTAAAAGGTGTCATGCGTCCAGTCCTCCATGATTGCAGATAACACGCCAGTTTGATAACGCCATCCAACAGGCAATCCGGGTCTGGGGCCTGCACGATGTAATGGAATTTGCATTCCATCTGACACCGTGACCAGGCTGCCCCTCGCCGTGCTGGACCCAAGGCTAGACATGGGAGAGTCGTGACCAGGTTGTATGTTGCACTTGCAGTCGAGCGAGTCGAGTTCTGGCCCAGACATCTGCGTTAGTTCTCCAGTTTCCCAGTGGGGAATGTATCATATTCCGCCTCGAAAGGAGCAAGGGGAGGTGCAGGTAAGACAGCCAAGCCTGATACACCATCGCTGCTAGCCAACCAGCAATGGACATCGAGATCCTACCCAGCTGGAGGCAACGGTCCCAACGGCTGGAAAGCAGGTCACCTGAGCTCATGTACGTTCCTCGCAGTCCAATTGAATATGTAGCTGGTGGTGTTTATTTTTTTTTAGTTGCCGTGTTTGGCGACCGCACGGACGGGTGTAAATTACAGGCACAAGTTAGTAGTAGTTCGTGCTAGTTCAACCGTAGGCCGTAGTGCAAATTAGGCCCAGCCGGTACAGTCAAAGTGCTCTCTAGCTTAGCGGCCAGGTGCCTCGCTCCTCGTCTCGCCTCGTCTCGCCTCTGGCCTGGGCAGGCAGGCACTATTCTGACCTGCCGCATGCATCCTTGCTCGGTAATACCAGGATGCTGTCCCAGGTGCTAGGTATTAGAGGACGCATTATGGAGATCCTTTCCACTCTTTCAAGGAACTGACCTGGAGCTTTCAACCTGCCTCCACCGTCGGCCAATCACCCAAAAACTTTGCTCTGCACAGCTCGACGCCCCTTCATGGCGGTCTGATAAGTGCAGATTGGGGCAGGCCACAGGTGGTTTGGTATTGTGGGAAGCGAGACCTGGTGAACATACCATGATTTCGTCCTTCCTCCGTCGGCCTCGACAAGCCAGACGCCGCGTCGGCGGGATTGGAGACAGCCATCTTGGCCCTCGGGACTCTCCATCCCCAGGCCCCTATCGCAAACGAGCCACTGCAGATTTCACGGAAGCAGATGATGACGACGAAGACGAGGATGACGATCACGAAGACACCAACCTAAGAAATGCACGGTTCGACGATAGAGATGATGGTGACGGCCATGATGAAGAAGATGAGGGAGACGAAGGCGACGAAGACGATGGCGAAGGGGATGAGGATGGGCGGCGAGCGGCATTGCCCGTCCTCCCACTCTTCTCTGCAACACACTTAGGTACTGACACATGCCAATGGATTTCTACTGTCCAATTGTACTGACTGTTTCCAGATTCCCTACCAGTCTACAGCCTTACCCATGCGATTCGAATTATCGTCACGGCCCGGACCGAAACCACGCTGACTTGGGAGCAGCTGCGCTCCCCCCAGATCTCTCAATTCCTCGTTAAGCCAATGCAGCGTCAAATTCGGGCGCAACACTTCTCACGAGCGACTCTATACGCGTTGATGGCAAACTGTTTGCAGTTCAACAAGGAAGGCCAACTCTATGCTGCTAATGCTGGGACGAGTAACACCAGGGCCAAAGTTTGCGAACTGCTGGCTCTGAAGATGCTGAAAGAATACAGCACGCGTGAGCTTATCGATGCACTCGCTTATGATTTCTATCCTCTTCAAGGCGTCCCCGGTGTCGCGTCGCAGAATATTTTGCCCAAGCCTAGCGCAAAGAACGCTCTGACGGCTTCTCGCACATCCACCCTCGAAGTTGCGATCCGTGCTTCTGCGAAGCACTTTCTTGCTCACCCAGTAGTAGTCCAGCAACTGGAAGCTATTTGGAGTGGTGCCATAACCTTCTATTCTTCAGCTGACAGTCTCCATCGTGAGTCTCCCCAAGGCTCATTTCCCAGCAGTACTGAGAGCAGCACCGCCAAGCCTGATGCTAGGACGCCTTTGCTCGGGTCTCCCTCCAAAAATGAAACCCACCCTCATGTTCCACCTGGTAGAAGAACTGTGATGCTGTACGATCCAAGACAAGCTTCCATGCTCAAGCTCTCGCGGCTCAGGGTCCCGCGATATAGATCCTTCCTTTCTACACTATCCCTTGCCATTCTTATCGGACTTTTCCTTGCTGTGCTGTCGGAAAGATCTTCTAGAATTACTGGCCTGGAACTCGTCTTTTGGTTCTGGAGCGCAGGGTTCATGTTGGATGAGTTGGTGGGTTTCAACGAGCAAGGATTCGCTCTCTATATCATGAGTTTCTGGAATCTTTTCGATCTGGGCATTCTCGTGCTGCTCATAGTATACTACTGTATGCGTGCCTATGGTGTTTTCATGGTGGACCCTCACCATTGGAATGACATGGCCTATGACGTCCTTGCTGCAAATGCAATCTTGCTTTTGCCTCGAATTTTCAGTGTCCTCGATCACTACCAGTACTTCTCGCAGCTGCTCATCGCTTTCCGGCTGATGGCCGTGGACTTGGTGGCTGTCTTCACCTTGGTGCTGATCCTCTGCAGTGGCTTTTATGTCTTCTTCACCCTATCAAACAATAACGATGATGGGGGTGAAGTAGCGTACAAGATCTTTCAGATTCTGATGGGTTTCACACCAGCAGCCTGGGATGTGTAAGTCTACTGATTTGGAAGCATCCATGACAGAGTTGTGCTGACGATGTTCTTGGTTATAGTTGGCCGACATACAACTGGCTTGGACGCATGCTTATGGTCCTGTTTCTCATTATTTGTCATTTCTTGGTCGTGTAAGTTATAGCCTGCCACCGAACGCATATGAATCCCCCCGCTGATGATAAACCCAGGACCATTCTTATCACTGTCCTGACCAATTCATTCATGGCGATTGCGTCCAATGCTACTGAAGAACACCAGTAAGGAGACACTCAATCTTATATCGAGTCTATATTTCTCACACGTACCTAGGTTCTTGTTTGCTATCAACACTATATCCATGGTCAAGAATGATGCGCTCTTTTCATACATTGCTCCCAGCAATATATTCGCTTGGCTGCTCATGCCTCTGCGATACTGCATGCCGCTGAGACAGTTTGTCTGGCTCAACCGTACCATAATCAAGGTCACGCACTTCCCGGTTCTCTTCCTTATTTACTTGTACGAAAGATTTTGGCTAGCCCCGTCAATGTTTGAGCCAACGGATTTGATCGAGCATCCAGGTCGCGCTCGCGATAGGACCGTGTCGTTCATCGACCCAGGTCTAAGAACCGCCATTTTCAGCCCCAATGTTAGAGTCAGGGAGGAGTCTGTTTCTGGCTTTCAGAAAGATCGAGCTCTGGAGGAGGTTTTCCGTCGGGTCCCAGCTTCTGCGACAGTACGATCTCAGCGGAGGAGTGAGAGGCGCAAGACTCAAACCGCAATTCGAAACTGGATGGATCAGCATGTTGAAGACGGCAGCCCCGCGACGAACTGGCCCACTCTGGACAGCCGGGCTTTGCCAGAGTGGCAGAGGCGGATGAGTGTGGGATGGGAACGGCCCTCGAATCTTCGACATGTATCCGATATCCGGTCTATCGCAAGCGATCCCGCAGACCTCATGTCCAACGTGGGCGGACCAAATTTGCCGAGGAGCATAACTAGAAGAAACCTAGTACCTCTGGTGCCCGAGTACAAGGACCATACGGATGCGGATGGAGACGACGAGTTGGTAACAAATGACGAAGACGAGGACGACAATGCGACCAACGACATATCTAGCCGAAAGGATAGACACGAAGATGGAGGCGAGGAGGATGACTACTTTATGACACCTATGACATCACGCATCGCCAAGCTCCCGTCTTCGCATGGCTCATCAGTGGGAGTGCCACCGACGCCACGCCCCATGAGCCAGCGCAGAGGTGGCCTACATAGCCGTACGTTGTCAACCAACACGATTTTATACAACCCGGAAGAGCCACAATCTCAGAGCTCTTCGTCGGCACCACAACAGGTTTTGAAGTCCCCTGCTGGTAGCCGGCCAAGTGGGCGCAGCATGGGCGGGCATCAGACTCCGGGCAGGCGGACCTCACCGCGTAGAAATTCCCCACGTCGTGCTTCTCCAAAGAGAGTACCGGCTCCCGCAAACCCCAAACGACCAACACTACCCCCTCGCGGTATTACGGAAACTGGAGGGGTTAGTCGCTCAGCGTTGATGAGCATAGAACCACAGCACCGGCCCAGAGTTTCTAGGAGGCTTTCCTCTGTCGATTTGGATGCTCTTTCTGATAATATGAGTTTGCATTTTGCGACCGATGATCATCATGTGGGCATGCCTGGCAGTTTCCAGACGCAGATGGCAATGGCCATGATGAAAGATAAACGGATGCGTGCGGCTGTAGGGGGAGACTCGACTGATAGAGATAGGATGGGGAGGTTGGTCCTTGCGCGAATGAAGACGCTGGAGGAGAGCTTCGCGGAAATGATCAAGGAGATGCGAGACATGAAGCAATCGTCGGGGATTATAACTCGGCTCAATTCGTCTACCGAGGGGACAGTGAGCGACGGCCCTGCCAACGAGAGCAGACATGGTCCGCCAAAGAAGAGGAGGGGGATGCTACCCCAAAGAAGAGCTCGGGTGCCTCCAGGCCCATCAGCCGGAGGAGCATGAAGGAGCCCAAAGTTGGGCTGCAGCCTCTGAGTACCCGCAACAAGGGTAAAGGCAAAGCGCCCGCCTATTCTTCAGAGAGTGAGGCGGAGGAGTATGGGGGTTTTACTCGGAGAGGTAGCTCATTTTAGTGGGCTTGTTGGTAATCGGAAAAGGGACAAAGACGGGGCGGCGAGGGGATTAATGGGAAGGGAAAGGATAATATTGCATATTCGGGCGTTACCAGGACTTGAGCACAATTGGGGAGATTTGTCTGATTTGGGTCACTTGTTTGACATACTTTAGTAGTAGGCCATTGTGTGGTGATAATACCAGGATGGAGTTTGACCACAACATGAAGGCCATCTCAGCTCAGTTCGCAGGCAGCGAGAGTGCTCAAATCTGATTCTCTACTAAGGGCGGCTGAGCCATCGCTGTCTTTTTCTCAGCTCACCGTAATGTGTCTAGTGTGGCATTTTACTCTCTGATTTATGCGCATCTTGTCTGCCTTAGGGTAAGGCGGCGTTGTTGAGATGGAGGGGATGTGTTGTGTGGGGTGGCGCAGCTGTTGCCTATTGCCTACGTGGATGTGCGGTAGGCATGAGCTTATGGCGATCAAGGAGGCTCTTTGAGAAGGGACTTACGGTCAGGTAGCAGTTGATGGGCATGCTGCTTTTCCGGTACCGTACCCCGATCCATTGGCGTTGCATTCTGTATCACTCGGCCCATGATATGATGCAAATCCACCCATGCCATGCCCGCGGGTGGTGCAACGCTACGGTATAAGGTACGGCGCCGAATGAACCATGGCACCCCACATTGCCTAAGACTTACATTACATTAGCTTTTACTACGTTCGGTAAGGTTGTAGCCTTGAAGGCAGTGGTGGGAAAAATGGAGCAGTGGTAAGGCGTGCCGCTAGCCCATAGGGGACCGTGGCTGCCTGGAGCTCAACCACCACAGCCGGCAAGGCGATCAGATGCTGCAGACTGCCTGCATGCATGCAGGGGCCATGCTTCCATTCAAGGTTCAAATGGTCCCCAGTCCATTCTCACTGCCTCAGGTAAGTACACATAGTAGATTCTGCCCATTGGCGGTATCTGGGGCTCTGAGTAGAGGCCCTGGTCCATGGAAGGCTAGGTATGTTGGTACCCTCGTATACACCCCACCACAGTTCTGTGCCTGCTTTCTCTCCTCCTTCATCACATGAGTCACCCCGCGGCACTTTATCCATCTCCAATTCAAAATACACTTTCATCTAGTTTTTCCCAGTCTCATCCCGTCGAACCAGTTGCGCCTCTGCATCAGCTGGGCAATTACGCTCAAAGCTTCGAGACTAGCTTCTTCAACCTGGTCGCATACATGCTCCTGGCAACTTTCTTCGGGGGCTTTCTGTGATATTCAATTCAGGCTGTGATTTTTTTTATCCTAAACACATCTACCTCTGTACACAAACATATCAAAACAAACACGAATACACTCCCGTCTTTCCTCTTCTGTACTGATACCTTCCTCCATTTGCTATACAGACACAACATTTGATCTCAGGTCAATCGAGGTCTGGTTCCTCCGACTCGACAATGGAGACCACCGAATCTTCCACCGGCCCCTCAAATTCAGGGTTGGCACTGCCTCCAGTTGCCAATTCAGCAAAATCTGTACATCGACCGAGCTTCGATGGCGAGGTCCTCCCTAAACCCCGTCGACCAAGCGGCGAATCAGCCAATACCTTCGTGAAGCCTTATAGCACCCCCGATATAGAGTCCATGAACACGGTCTTGTACGCCAACCTTACCCTCAACGAGGGCGATACGCTTGTATATGTCGATATCCCCTCCTTACCTGAAGACCAGCGCAAGAAAATCACGTGCGGCGGCATCATGCCCGCATCACAGCACTTTTTGGTCCACTCAAGCAATCTTTTTGCCCTCTCAGACTCCAAGTTTCCGCAAATGCTGGACAATGCCATCTACCAAGCCCGTGTCAAGCGGCGCAGAAAACCCACAGAGGACTTGCTCAAGGGCGTCAAGTATCTTCTGGACCTGACACCTCCCGCCGAGGGCGACGACTTGGTCTTCCAGATTTCCGAGCTGTCACTCACACCAGGAATCATCAAGTGGTGGAGCGCGAAAGCACTCTTCGGCATTGACCAAGAGTTGGTTACTGGTCATGACGACGTTTGCTCTTGCTCATCCGATCAAGACTCTATGCCCATCCCGTCCCCCACATTGGAAATTTCTCAAGATCCGGCTAAGAAGGACGACGATGGAATTTCACCTACCTTTGTGCAGAACATACCCCACAAGATGATCTCAGTCACCATACCCCCGAGCGTTAGCGATATAAAAAGTTTGCAAGAACAGGGGCAAGATACGCTCATGGACCCTCCCACTCATTACCAGATACCTGACTACTGTGTCATTCGCCATTGCCACAGTATAATTCGTTTCATGTTGATGATCGAGGGGGTAAACGTCAACCTGAACTCCGCTGCTCGTGTGTGGTCCATGGTAGCGATCTGCAAGATCTTTGAAGCACCATCTGTGATTCGCGATCAAGTTGCCAGCTGGATAATGTCAAACACGACGTTTATTGAAGTCCTACCTGAAGAGGCTTTTCGAATTGGCTACAGACTTCAGCTACCAGACATCACCCAGACAGCCTTCAGAATCCTCGTCAACGAACTAGCACTTGAAGAGGCTGCTAACGGCTTTGAACCTGGCAAGCCCCGCCGCCAGGTGTCGGTGTTTGGTAGACGGCTTGGGAGCCCCGACGACGAGACAGTCAATGTCATCCAGCATGCAGCTCGGGCTTTTATTGATAGGATTGTGAGGCAACACCACGAAGCCGTTGCTCCGGCTCTGTTCGACAGGCTCAATTTAGCGGAATGGGACAAACTGAGAACTCTTGAACATGCTCTTGAGCAAGAAGAAGACGGCTCTTTTGTTGCAAGCCTGAGGCAACTTCGTTCGCTCATGAGGGAGATTCAAAAATCAGTCACGAGCAACTTGAATTCGGTATTAAATAGGAGCGTTGATGGCTATGGGGATTGTTCCCATCTCGACAAAGATCGCGTCTTGTACACCGAGCCAAAGGATTTTAAACCTCTACGAGACATCCTTCTGAGATTCAACGCGACCCAAATACTTCTCTGCCCCATTGTTTCCACAACGATTAGAAACGACTTGACGAAGATTACCAATGATGTATACTTCCGACAGGAGATAGCGTCTTTGAAGCGAGAGCTGCAGCTCGCCGTAGCTCAGGCGGGACGTCACAAGGATTTATCCTCATGGGGATCTGTTCTCCAACGGATCGCTGAAAGTGCGCTCTATCCCCAACGCTACATCGTGAGGGAGCCGTTGTTCGACCTGGGAAAACTCCGCAGTGATCTCGTTGATCAACTATCAATTACCGAGACTTGGGACCGGATCAAGCATAGATTCCAGTTTGCCCTGCCTCTGACTCGCCACATGCTTCTTACCCTCACCGATAATGAGATGAAATACCTCCCCCTGTGGGCGGGTGGAAACGATGACGGCACGGGTGGTGTCTTCGAGGACTTCCTCCCACCTGCGGAGATGGGGCCTAACGGGCCCGGCCCAGCCTACCACACCGGACAAACTCTGCTCTCAGAGACATCCAGTGTCTCAGGCTCACTGATGGATGAGATGGAGGCCATGAGAATCAGTGGAAGCACAGTAGCCGGAAGCTCGGTCGCTCGGTCGGTAGATGTGCAGGATGGCATCTCGACGGTATATCGCCCAGACCGCGTCATCGCCCTCGGGTCTTCCATTGCTTCTGAGAGCTTTGATGACGATGCCTCTGAATTCGACAGGGCTGTATGGGCGGTCCCTGCAGCTCACCAAGATGTCCCAGGCCTGGACGACGTGGATATGTCGGTTCCCAGGGATGATGACTCCATGTCCGACGCAACAATCACATCCTTTGGAGATGATTTCGATGATGATTTCGATGATAATTTCGATGATAATATTTACAACGGCTCCGCGCTCGAGTGAAGCTCGAGTAACAACAAACAAACAATAAGAGGCAAAAGCAAAAGCAACAAAAAATTAACATGACACGACAAGATATAACGATAAATAACGACAAAAAATGATAGCGAAAAACAAGAAACGACAAGACATGAAGAATAGCGAAAATTGGGTGGAATTGATATTGACACTGCTGTTAGATTGTTATGCTCGAGTAATTCTTAATTTTGGCAAGTAAGGTGATGATACGAGGGTTTCAACAGTAGCTATGTAGAACCTAGGGATTTACCTTAAATCAGAAGGAAAATAGAGACGATGGAGTCAAGGCCTTGATTATTTCTGACCACTTATTCGTTCGAGTTCACTGCCATGACCGCCATGAGCGCAATGGACGTTGATGAAAACCACATTCTTTCGATACTTCGTCTATCCGTGAGGAATCTAGCGACTCGGAAGGAGAAGAGAAGCGTCGCAGAAGACGACCTCGATAGACATTTGTTCCGAGGAAGGAGAGGAAGGAAGAAGACGAAGAAACTTTCGACCTGGCACCCAATTTTTTCGAGTGCTCCAGCCTCAGCATCAACAATGAAGACGAGGCAGAGCAGGGCCATGGAGATGTATATATCTTTTCTCAATCACTTCTCCTAAACTTACACTGAACCTCAATCCCGAGGGCTGGTTCAAGATCATTGTTTAATAGGATACGCGGCTGTAAACTGGTGATCAAACAAAACACCAACATAAACGATCACACAGCACTGAATTCGATTCTATTGCTATACAGAAGCCATTTACTTTGACGGAGAATTTTGTTCTCTTTAATTCAGTCAGTTAGATTCATAGGACCTCTTTCACCTTATACACGCGAGCATCTACCTTGTCTAAGTATCCAGATGAAACATCACGCAGCCTATTCCACTTTCACAGCCTGCCCCTTCCGTTTTCGCGTTGGCGACTAGCGCTCAGTCTCAAGACCAAATGTTTGATCTCTGTGATGTTCTTTCTAGGAAGGAACGCTGTAGACGACATCCTGCAGTAGAACTTGTAAACACCTGGGCACCTTCCGTATAAATCACGTAGTTCGTCCTTGTGGCTTGCCGGTGGCGACCAATGCTCCTTCCCAACATCAGATAAGAGCATTGCTCAACCCCTTTGAGGAAAGCGTATCACCAGCATATCCTTTGGTGCCTTCCCGATTTCCCATGCCTCCTTCCTCGCAACTGTCACTGCGATTAGGTATACGTCATGGTTGGGATGATGCAGATCATCCATTGTCGCCTACTTAAACCCACTTGCTCCCAGTCAACATCTTCTTCCCTTTCTCTTCTTCCATCACAGCTCTCCATCTCTCTCTCCCCTAACCCTTCATGTGGCTCTGGTCTGGGTGCCGTAGGGGATCACTGGTCTGCATCGTCAAATGCTGCACTAGCCCAAAGACGGTTGCCCACCCAGAAGCCCAGACATGGGCAGAATAACCATTCGGCGAAGCAAATCCTTCCATGTTGAGGTCCTCTCCAATGGCCAAAAACACTAGGCTTGCTCCGACCATCTCTTTCAAATAGCTTCTGTCGCTTAGGTAGTCTAGCCCGTGAATGATACAAGGACAAAATAGCTTCTATAACGCTCTCGATAAAGGGCACACTTATAGTCTTATATAGTTGCTTCAATATATCAACCGTCGCCTCACAACGAAAGATATCACCAGATGTTGCGGCCGTCATAGTGCGGAAAGGGGGGTGTTCATTCGAGGAGCAGGTAACCTCTGTCTAAGTTTTGTAATAGCCAACCCGGGCGTCGTCAACGAAGGATAACCCATCAATACAGCATACAGTTCTGTCGGCGGCAATCGGAGAACGTCAAATTTTCTTTGGAGGGTTCTGTCTTGAACCTTGAGTGAGTACTAAGGTAGCTTGGAGGGCAATTGAGGTTTGCCTCAGGCATCGAGCGAGGTGGACGTGTAATATTTGGGTAGTCCGGTAGACTTTCTCGCTCAGGAACTGCTTTTTCTTTCTTCTTTCTTCAGGCTTCTGGGTGGGCGACTGTCACGCCATACTTGCTGATTGCCTGTTCCACTTGAGGGGCAGGCGAGCCTCCGGGCACTTCTTGAGCTATAACCCATTCTAACAATCCCTCATTTACGCTGCTTTTTCTCGAGTTCAAAGAACTAGGTACCTTACTGAATGCCTGTTCCGCTTGAGGGGCAGGCGCCTTCGGGCACTACTGGAGCAACGGAGCCTGGATGCAACCCAAGGCTGAGCTCTCAAAGACTGGGTCAAGACTATCAATTATCTGTTCCACTCGAGGATCAGACGCCTCCGGGCATTTCTTGAGCAATGATGAAGTTTGGCTCAAGTCCCAAACTGAGCTCTGTGATGAGGCGACTGCGCTTCCCTCAATTCTTTTCGTTCTTAACCTCGAGTGGCCGTTGTCTAAGGTATCAAAGGCCTGGAGGGTCCCTTTGGGCAGTATGCTCAGTGAGCTTTTCGTGTGTGTTTTAGCTGAGGCCTCGGATGGAACCATGGCAATGATATTAAAATTGGAAAAAGAAATCGACCGTGTATTTCTGTTTGAAACCCAACTAAAATCACAAATTTCCGTGGTCGAACTGGCAACGACAAGAAAATGTCATGCTGTCCAGGTTTTTCTCGTTTAGACATGCTATGGGTTGCAGCCCTTGTGCTTTCTGTGCCTCCCTGCGCCTAAACGCCTGCCCATGATATCCCGCCCAAACCTCAATCTTTTCTTCTTCGTTTAATACCAGTCTAACCCATGTTGAGCGTATTTCCCGACCCCTTCCGGTTATCGTCCGTATAATCATCCCAGGCCCTGGCCTTGTACGTCTCCCGATCCACCGCATCCATATCGTCTTCGTCCACCACCGTCTTGGGCTGCGTGCCGCCTTCGAGAATGTTGCCCTGCCGCCGCTCCTCCTCCAGATACTCGTCGATCGACATGGTCGGCAGGTTGTGCCCGGCTCGGAACACCCCTCGCCGCAGCTCCTGCCTCGACCCGGACCCCAGTAGCGTGAAGGGCTGGAGGGGCTTGCCCTCCTTGGACAGGAGCGGGCCGCCTCTGCCGAGGAGCTGGCTCATGGGCTGGTCGAGGCGCAGGGTATGGTCCACCTCCGGCGGCGGCCTGCTTGGATCCGTTTGCGTGGCTACGGGGTGGTGCCGGCGGCGCGCGAGAGAGGAGCGAGAGTTCGCGGTTGAGGTAGTCGAGGGAGGTGAACGTCGTGTGGATGCAGAACAGCGTGTTGGTGAGGTAGAGCTCGCGGACAAGCTCCTCGTCTCCGTTTTCGAGGTAGCGCGGGTTCGCTTTCAAAATAGAGAGCTTCTCTTTGAGGGCCTTCTCGGCCTTGAAGCTCGCAATCTTGCCGTTCCGCTTGGCGGCAGCGTCGGCCGTGCTGGGGACGAGAGCGAAAGCGTCTCGGTCATCTTGGTAGCGCTCGAGGAGGCGGTTGTACGGCGACTTCACCAAGCCGTAAGCGTCCACGAGATTCAGGAAGGCATCGTAGGCGAGGCGAGCACGACGAAGGACCGGTATCCGTTCTTGGGGTTGTAGTCGGGGTGTTTTTTGGACAAGTTCAGCAATGTAGAAGGAGGTGAGGAGGAAGGGGAGCTCTGATGTTGCTACATCCTCAATACCCTCGTTGGGAGAGAATAGAGAGCTGGTCGCTATAGCTTCATGAGTCTTGGTATAGAGGGAAATGGCAGCTTCAAGCTCTGAGGCGTAGGTGGGGGAGGAGCTGTCGTAGGAGCTCTCAACTATTTGGCGTTTCGCCTCAGCGGCATCAAAGAGCGCGCGCAGAGACTGCGGCGTGTCTGATGCATCCATTCTCACTCACTGTACCAAGAGAAACTGTAACTGAAGACAAATGTTTGTCGGCAGCCACTGTTCAACAGAAGAGGATGTAGCTGGTGAGTAAACTGAGGAAGACCCCTCTAGCATTAGATAAGATAAGATAAAAGATAAGAAATTTCTGGAATCCAGAAGCGTCATGGTGGTGCTAGCAGGCAATGGATGATTATCAATTTCTTCTTCAATCTGCTCTGTTGTAGCACCATTTTTCATGTAGTTTCAACTGGTTAGCTTGTTCTGTAATATGGTATACGCGGGCGGCTACATGCACATATTCCTTGTTCTTGCTCCGTTTTGCCTTGCACCTGGTAGGTAGAGATCATGAATTCACCCTCTTGTAGAACCTCGCCAAATAATGCATTTTGAGTGGTACTGATTCATAAGCAAATGAGTTCTGTTATCGCTGGATATCTGAATAGGAACATTACTTGGATATCTAGCTATCGGATGATAATTGTTGGAAACATGAGTAACAGTAATTTGCTAGCAAATAATGTAGCAAGAAAGAGTACAGCAAGAAAAGCACTGGATAAGGTAGCCTCTAGAAAGTGAAAGGAAAGATATATCTATCACAGCTTTAGTCATCATCGTCATCCATCTCAAAAGGATCTTCGCTCTCGTCGTCTTGTTCATCTAGATTCAGTGATGAGTCGTCATCAATTACTAGAGGCCGCCTTGTAGCAGCTGCTCTTCCTGGTCGACTGCGTGCTGCAGGTTTTGGTGCGGGTGAATCTTCTATCTCCAAGTCAGAATCCTCGTCGACAACTGCCTTCTTTGCTGCCTTCTTTGCAGCATATGCTTTGGCTGCTGGAGACAGTGTTGTCTGCTTTGCGGCGGGTTTCTTTGCCTTGGGTTTGGGAACGGCTGCCGAGACTGGAGCATCTTTACCCTTGTTCTTCGCCCCTGCTGGTCGACCCCTTGCTTTCTTCACCTGGGATAAGCCGGCAGGCGCCTTATCAGCCGACGATTCCTTCGCAGGGGCTGGTGCCGGCTTAGGCGCTGGCTCATCATCGGAAAGGAAGCTGTCAATGCCAACATCAGCATTGGCGGTTGCCTTGTGAGGGGACGACTTTGCTAAGAGCTCGTAGTTTGTCTCATCAGGGCTGTCTTCGTCCAATATTCTGGATGCTTTAGCCTTGTGTTTGGACAGACTACTGGAGCCGTTGTGGCCATGGCTGGACTCGGGTCGGCTCATCGCGTGAAGACTTAGCCTCCCACTTGACTCTTGCTTCGGCTCGCCAATGCCCTTTACGAGGGCACCAATATCGTCAAGCATTTGATCGTCGTCACTGCTAGAGTCGACGTCGAAATATGTTTTCGCCTTTGACGCTGCTGCCCGTTTGCCATTGCGTGAGGGCTCAGGTTCCACTGACTCTGACAGAACACGAGAAGGGGCAACTGCCGGTTTTGGTTTGCTCCTGCTAAGCGCGGCGAAATCATTATCAGAAAAGTCATCATCTTCTTTTGGTTCGACCTTTGGCTCCTTGTCCTTTTTAGGCTTTGGATCGGCATCGAACATTGCCGCAAATCTCTGTGAGCTCTTCGTTTCGACCTTGACAGGTGCTGCAGCCTTTGGCTTCGTCTTGACACGACTCTTCTTTTCTGGCTCATAGGCATCGTCGTCCTTGGCTTTGCGTCCGCGTCCAGCTCCTATTTTCTTGGACGCTCGGCGACCCAAGCGACGAATTCCTGTCTTGATCTCAGCCTCAAGACGCGCTTGCTCATCCCAAACCTGAACAAACTCGTCCAGATCTTGACACCACAGATCTTTTTCGCTCAGCATTTGGAGATCATCGTGCTCCTTCTTTTTTCTAGCAATAGCATCGTTAAGTTTGTCAAGACGCTCAGCTGTTAGAGACCAAATAGGCATCTAGTATGACGAGGTTAGTTGACAATCCTACATCGGGTGCACATTGGTAACACTTACAGAGAGGAGATAGTCGTAATCGTGACTACCGCCTGGTCCAGGAGTATCATCCTCGTCATCCTCTTTATCCGCATCTTCTTCTTCTGTGTTGTTCTTCTTTTGCGCGGCTGGTGGGAAAGCCTCGTACTTTCGCTCGCGGAGTTCTTCTACGAGCACCACCTTCCTCTTCTTGCCCACCTTGAGCTCGCCGTCAATGATTTCTTTGATAAAACGAGCCTGGTTCCGCAGTTTCCGATAGTCGGCGTGATAAACCCTGAGCCAGTGGTCCTGTTTATCTTTGTTAGTCTTCAACAAACCAATGTGAGTATGAATGTTTACCTTTCTCTCCGTGTATTTAACAAACCGATGAGTATAATACTCCTCTAGAATGTCTTCCACCTTTTCGTACCTGCGAATTTGGCCTCGGCTATCAAACGCAACAAGATTGGAAGTGGCGACCTGCTTCAAAAGCTTGAAACGCTCTAGAATACCCTCTTCGAGCACTTTTGGCATGTGTTTTTCATCAACCTGAACCTCGAAATGAACAGTATCGAAATCGTTGAACTCCTTGTAATCTTTGATCCAGCTGGGGCCGTCGGTGCCACTGATGATTTTTTCAAGTCTTGCCTTGAAGTCATCAGTCCACACTCGGATGGGAAGTTCGGTGATGACCACTTCGTTAGGGTTTAGTTCGCTTAGGGTAGCGATGCCGTTGAACTTGTAACGGTCGGGGCCGGCTACTTCGGGGGTGCCCTTCCAGCCCTTGAACCATGGCAGCATCGTTTCGAAAGGCTTTTCCTCTGGATCATCTGGGTCGAGGCGACCCATGCGGCGCTTGATATTCTTGATGATGTCCATTGGGTGATAGTTGGGGATATTAGTGCTCCAGCCAGTACCGATACCATCGGCACCGTTCACCAAGACCATTGGAATAACAGGGAAGTAGGTTGTGGGCTCAATGCGATTCCCGTCGTCGTACTGAAAGTCGAGGTTTGGTTCATCCAAGGGATGGAATACCTTTCGTGCAAAAGGAGACAATCTAGTGAAAATGTAACGGGGACTGGCGGCATCGGAGCCTCCAGCGAGACGGGAGCCGAAGTTACCGCTAGGCTCCAAACAGTTGACATTGTTGGATCCAGTGAAATTCTGAGCAAGGCCAATAATTGTCTGCTGAAGTGAGGCATCTCCGTGATGATAAGCTGTGTGTTCGGAGATGTAACCGCTGAGTTCGAATACCTTCTTGTCCTTGGTCAAGTTACGCTTGAAACATCCATACATGACCTTTCGCTGACCAGGTTTCAGTCCATCAATGATAGACGGGATTGATCGCATGTTATCTGCCATACTGAACAGAATGAGCTCTCTGTTCACAAAGTCATCGTATGAGATGGTTCGCGTTGTATGGTCAAGGAAAGTGCCTGGCACAAAGTTGCCCAGCCATTCCTTGCGAGCATCAGCTTTCTTTTTCGAGAATGCCAAATCGAAAAGTGGAACCTCCTCTGGCTTCATCGTGTCAAACTTCTTCAAATGTTTATCCAGGTCAGTGAAATACACCTGTGCGTCTTTGTCATCGCTGGTTCCCAGACCCTTGAAATACTTGCTGTGCCATCGAGTGAGCTCGTTTGCGTGAGCATCTTTCCACTCCTGAAACTCTGGCTGAGTGAAAAATGATCTCAATCTTGAAGGCTTCTTGGGATCAGATCCTTGCCAGACTTTGACAATGGGTGTGATAAACTCCTGAAGGAAATCGGGTATCTTGAGAAGTGAGGGGAATTGCACTTGGAGAAAGTTAATTAGAAGACCCTTGATATGACTTCCATCGTGATCCTGATCAGTCATGATCATCAAGTGACCATACCGAAGCGTCTTGGTATCCGTATAGACTTGTTTATGCTTCAGTCCCAGGAATTGCTTGATATTCTGGATTTCTTGGTTCTTGGTGATCTGATCAACGGAAGCATCGCGAACGTTGAGCAGCTTTCCACGGAGAGGGAACACGCCGATTCGATCGGGATCAAGGATAGCTCGACCAGCTACTGCCAAACCCTTAGCAGAGTCACCTTCCGTCAGAATGAGCGTGCATTCGTGGCCTCTCCTGGTGCCAGCCAAGTTGGCCTCTACCAGCTTGGCGTTGCTGACACGAGAACGCTTGCTACCATCACTCTTGGCCAACAACTTATCGGCCTTCTTCTCGGCAAAGTCCATGATGTTTTCGAGAGCGTCGGACTTGGCAACTTTCTTGAGGAAATCTTCGCCAAGCACACACTTGGAACCGAACTGGCTCAGTTTTGTGGTCATTTGCTCCTTTGTTTGCGAGTTGAAGGCAGGGTTTTCAATGTAACAGTTGATGAAGACAAAAATGTGATTTCGGAGGTGGTTTTGTTTCAAACTATGTCCCTTCTTCTTCTTGGTGAGAGTCTTGAGCAAATGCGCTGTAATTTGATCCGCAATGTAGTTGACATGGGTTCCTCCAGTGGTGGTGGCAATGGAGTTCACGAAAGAGATTTGCTGGAAGGTACCGTCCGACACTGTGAAACCGACCTCCCATCTGGGATGTCCTTTGTCATTGTCGATCTCGACGACCGTCGATGGTGTTCCTCCTTCTTCCTCCGTCCGTTCCTTGGCAATGGCCTTGGCATACAGGTTGCAGTATGATTTGAAATCTTTGAGCTTGATATGCTCACCGTTGAGATAGACCTTGATACCTCGGACTGTTCCTGCCATGTCATAGACTCTGCGCATCAGAAGACTCTCCATATCGTCGTTTATGCCGTCTGTCATGCCGAAGCGGGCAAAATCAGGCTTGAATGTGACCTTGACGAAACTTGATGTTTTGTTGGATGTGATCTTAGCTTTACCCATCCTTTGCATGTTGTCGGTCCACGTCTGCTTATATCGTTTACTCCTCTCGCTGTCCTGAATTTCGACCGTGAATTCGGTACTGAATACATTGCAAAGCTTTGCACCATAACCGTTTCGACCACCGACAGTCTTCTTCTCCGTGTCGTCAAAGTTGGAACCAGCCAGAAGGTGACCGAAGATGAGCTCTGGAACATAGATTTTTTCCTTTTCGTGCATTTCCACGGGGATACCTGTGCCGTTGTTCTCCACAGATATTTCACCGGCCTCCCTGTCAATGGTGACCTTCATGTGTGTCATTGAGGGATTGCGCTGCTTGGCATCGGCAGCATTAACCATGACTTCATCGAAGATTTTGTAGAAACCGGGAACATAGTTGATGGTCTTGTACTCCATCTGCTGGGTTTCCTTGCTGTAGACCCATATTTGTTGTTCGGTATGCTCGACAGAGCCGATATAGGTATCCGGACGCTTGATGATGTGCTCAAGCTGGGTCAATTTCTGGTACGTCTCTGTGGCAGTTTTCTTACTGCCGTTGGTCGTGGGGGCTGAGGGTTCATCAAGAACCATGCTGTCGTTTTCTAGCTCTGCTAGAGGATTCCCATTGGGTCGCTTTACAGGAGGATCTTGTTTTAATTTCTTGGATTTGGGGGGCGTGTTGGCGAAGTCTGTAGCCATAGACTCGTCGTCATCTGGAATAGCGCGCTTCTTAGGCGCTGCCTTCGTTTTCAACGTGGTTTGAACCATCTTCTTCTTGGGGGCAGCAGGCTTTTTGGCTGGGGCCTTGGTTTTCTTCTGTACCAACTGGTGAGTATTTTCTGCCTTTGACTTCTTGGTGCGCGCGCGAGCTTGTGATGTGGGGGAGGAGGTGAAATATCGAGGCCAGGGTGTGTGGTTGAGGGGTAGGTGAGAAGATCATCGCAAGGTCTAATGAATGAAAATCTTTGCGATATCACCTTGCATTCAGCGCACTTGCAAACCGAACACAAGGTGAGGACGATGTCAAGATCGTGGTGAGGTGGAGGTGACATGCGATACTCGACAGATTAAATAGAGAAATACTAACTGGCTCTGGAGCATACCCGTCCGACTCCTCCCCCATGCTGAACACCGAATTATCATCTGAATCCATCTTGGCTAGTTTACACGACGAAGCGCTCGCGGTGCGGATCGTGGTTGAAATCGACAGTGGAATATGCGGTCGCAATTTTGGACATCGAACGTAAGACAAGAGAAAATGGCGATTCGAGGGCGCGACAACCGGGGGCCGCGCACAAAGCGGCGAGAATAGAACTGATCGCACGCGCTGGGCCAGGACGATGGAAGATGGCTCGTCCGTCGAGATGATGGCGATGGGAGGGTTGTTGTCGTAGCACCGACCAAGCGCCAAAGTAAACAACCAAACTTTTGACACGCGCTCTGTTGACTTCTGCGGTGGAGAATCTCTGCTTCAGGGGTGAGCCTCCACGGCGCGTTTTGTGTTACCCGAGCTTATCCTCTTTAGTCATGCACAAATTGTTTTGTTTGGCGGTTGGGACAGCCGCGATGCACAGACGGGAAGGTCTGGGCGGGAGTTCCTGCTGCCGTTGGCGTAGATTTCTGCCCGGTACAGGGTACTGATGCGGCCACGGCAACTCTGCGTCACGGCAGGTCTCGGGTACCTTGAGACGGTACGAGGATTAGGTAATTTGAGCAGTCGGTCAACGCTCAACAACAATGGAGGGACGATTGCCGGACTGTGGATAGAGAGGTACATCAACGACACCCACGTTCCACTTGCCGTGCCAGGTACCTTTTTATCTCCTCGTTGAATGGAATGGATTCGCTGCTGCCACTGCAATTATCTGTCTGATGGCATACCAGCGCCCATGTCTACTGGCGAATATTTGCTGGGTACGCTGTTTGAGCGGTTCTTTGCTAGGCGATGCTGGGATGGATTGGCAGGCACATGCATTATCGGCGTGCTTCTTCGGTGGCGATGACTTCCAGACAGAAATGCCAGACGTCCACAGTGAAGTCCGCCGAGATCATCAATCAATACCTGCTGCCCCTTCTTTCTTGCCAGACAGTGGAGTGAGTAGGTGGTAAGTCGTAGCTATGTAAGGAGGGGTTACGGTTGGCAACAATGCAGCAGAATTCGGTTGCCCCTTTGCCACAAAGATCGCCCATACCCTTAATGTTCGTGCTTGGTCGTATCTTGATATACAATCCGAGAGTCGATGGGCGAGCCATCTCTGGGGTTGTTCACTTCTGCTGAGCAGCCCTGCGTGAAGGGATCGTCAAGATAGCGCAGTCAGGGACAATTATTACCCAGCCCTGGGGGTTGGCCGGTGTCTCGCACCACTGGATTGGGATGGTTGGTCAAGCAGAAACAAGTGCGATGTGTCCTGGTCTTACCAGAATCTGGATCCCCCGCTGCTCCATGCTGGTGAAAATGACACTTTACCTTGCATTGTGCCATGGCGACTCGATGCAGGCGTTTGGCCGCACCAAGACAAAACAACTTGTCAAACTTGACTCTCCCACACTGCCATCATGTGCCACAGGACGTTCATGGCAACGCGGGTTTGAGGAAAGAAGGGAGAATGCTCCGAAATCGACGTGCTCAACGGTTTCAGCGTTTGCGGGTGCTACATGGATATGGTTTTGATGGCTGGTCCACGCACACACACTCTCGTGCTACAAACGAGTTCTGTGGGAGACGCTGAAACCTGGAGTGATCTGGCATGCTAAATCCCGCCAGGGTGACTCAATGAAATCCTCTGGCTATCCAGGATAAGCTTAGAGTATGGTTGCAGTCCTCACCAGAACCCGTCTTCTGTTGGGTGGCGCCCATAGTGCCGGCCTCGCCGCGTATTGCTACCAGGGTGGCAGTAGCTGGTATGGAATCGCTGACTTCTCAGTCAAGCGAGAGATTCGGCTGATGTCTCTTCATCACGTACCTGTCAGGGATCATGTATCAGATCTCTTCACAGCATTGCCGAGCCGCTGCCGCGTGATTCCATGATGTCACAAACTAGCAGCATGCATCAAGTGAGGTCTATTGACAAGTTCTGCATCGTGGCTTTTGTACAGTGCTTCGCCTAATCTCTGCTTGGAAAGACACCCATGGGGGTCCCGTTCCCGGATAGGTACACGAGTTCGGAAGTACAGGCTTCTGGCTTGGTTGCGAAGGCATCTCGAAGTTGAGAAAAAGAAATAAGGGCACGATGATAAGTGACCAGAGAAGGCATCTATACGCCAGAATATGATGAGGAATTTCCAAGGTCATATCCCCGTGGTGTCAACGACCAACCTTGTGCCTAATCGGAGAATTTCCTGTCGATTTGTGTCACTCACCACAGGACCAATATATGAAAACCTGGCAGCTAAACATCACAGTTTTTGCTGACTGGCTTCTCTTTGCCTCCCAATGCTACATCAAACCTATCAATCCCTCGTTAGAGATCGGACGAGATGCCCTAAGCCGGCTGGAAACAAGCTCGAAGATGTTCCAAGCCATAATATTGACTGGCCCTGATGTATCCGTACCTCGTACCCTTCTAGAGAGATATATTCTAGAGATATAAGATCACAATTCGGTGGATATGGTCACTACGAGCCCTTCTCCTCCAGGGTCTACTACTTCGTCCAGACGTCGGCAATGCCAAACACACGGCCAGGTTCTATGCCGGAATATTGGGCTGATTGACCGGTCCATCGTTGCAAGTTGTAGGTCCTCCACCCCGTGTGACACGATGAGCAAGGTGCATGGGCCAAGTGTGATTGATGCCTTCATCCGTCTGACCCATGTTCAGCTAACTATACACACCCCCTCAAGGTACATCCACTGAACCGTATTGTGCCCCTGGTCAGCCAGTACGATTTGGTACTTACGTCTCTAATACCCTTATCCTCTGCATACAACTCCCGTCTCTCCTCCTCGTTTCAAGAGGGCCTAGGCTAAGTACACGGCGGAGTAGTTTCGCCCAGCATGTACTTGATACCTTTCAGAGCGAACCATAAACTGTGGCTTGAGACAGCAGCAGGGGGGTGGAATTGATATACTTTCACTGTGTTCATAGTACAAGAGATTGGCCTGCTTGTGTCGATGAAGGTATCTTCATAATCCGGCGGCTGGGACATTTGAGCCAAAGGGCTGAGAACACCGTGGGAAACCCGAGCTCTTGAGACATAGTACCATGGCAAGTAAACTTTTTCATGTGCGTGACAGTTCCCCATGACCTGTCGCTAGAGTAGCCGATGGCGGTCCGACGGTTTTGATGCGTTTGCCTGCTCCTTTAGTCACTACTTCCAAGTTACACCCAAAAAGTAGACCTTTGGTTTCTATTTTCTGTCAGATTTCCTGTGAGGCTATCACATTGTGGCTTTCGTCTAAGTTCTTCTGAAAATAAGGGTGGGTACACCAGAGAACGGTTCTGCTATTTCACAGGCCAGCCCAAGGATACAGCTGGACCATCGGGACCGGCCAGCATTCTGTTGGTCACAAGTGGGATTGGGACTAAACCAGTCTGCCTGCTTCATCATCTACACCCGGCGCAATATGCAGCTGGGCTGGTTCTAGACGTAGTCCTTTACCGCCTAGGTCAGTCTCCCTTCCCACCTTTTCGCAAGTATTGTGTATTGTCGGTGACGAAGCTACCCATTCTCTTATATCGTTGATTGCTCCCTCAAGAAATTTGTCCTCACAATAACTTGGAAAAAGACAAACCACCAATTCATCGCTTTCTCCTCATCTTTAAGCAACTAAATCAACCATCTGGTCGCTTCCTCCTACGCATGAGCAATACCGGCTGACCGAAACATGCTTCCAATCCAATCCATCCTTAACCATGGCACGACTCGCACAAGATCTCCATTCTCGCAACAATCGGGCTCGGAGCTATCATCACCATCGTCGGACTTGAACGACTCAATGATTCCTGGACTGGACCAGCAACCGTTCCCCCGAAAAAAGAAGTCCCGGGACTCCAGCGACTTGACATACACCAGGCCCCAAGGCGTTATCAAATACCCTCCCTTTGAATCCCTTGACAGAGAAGCCTACAGCCAGATCCAAAGTTTTGGTATCTACCCGTTTGGTGAGATTGGCCAGTACTGTGCCCACATCCCCTACAGCAGCGACAAAAAGGACGTCTTCGAGAAGACAGGACGGGAGAGCTTCCATGGTAAGTTTGCCGCCTTGGTCTTGCATGTCCTCCGACCCTCGATCCCCCGTGCTAAAAACTGCATTAGTTTTTGTTTACAGATTCACCGATCCGAGTGACAACCGGGCGTACGATGTGATGTGGGACTACGTTGGTGGTTTCGTCCGCATCAGCCCTTTCTTCAAAAGCCGCGGACACAAGAAGGTATGGGCAACTATACACCGATACTGACCATTAGAACTTCCGCTAATCATCACAAGACCGGACCGGCCAAGATGTTGGATTTAAACAAGGGACTGCGGGACGTGACGTTTCACATGACGGGCGGGAACCGTGTGGCCCAAGGTAGAGTCTCCCTCCCTGACAGGAACACCCGCTGTAGATGATTGAGGCCGACGACTGACATTCTCTATCTCAGGCTACTGGGTTCCCTACCAATGCGCAAGAGCAGTCTGCGCAACATTCTGCTACCCGATAGCAGGCGCGTTGATCCCCATCTTTGGCCCGACGTTCCCCGACGACTGCATTCGGCCCGGCACGACCCTCTTCGGACGCATGGTTATTGATGAACGTCTGATCCGCGAGGCCAGTCATGAGATTACTGCCTACCGCCATTCCAGTCTCAGCCTTACGAAGAGACCGACCAGTTACCCGCGTCAAGGGTACCAACCAACCGAACACTCTCGACAGAGATCAGAGCAAGATCTGATCATCAACCCGTTTCTGGGGGCTGACTCTCGTAAACAACTTACGAGCGAATCTATTCAGCATGACCGATCAGCCAGTGGTGGTATGCAATGGCCTGATCAATATGGCACTGGGTTCGGTCCACCCCTGACTGACGAGAACCATCTACCTTCCATCAACTCCGAGACGGAGCAAGATCTTTCAACCCACCCTAATACATTATTTACACCCGTCCGACAACCGAAAATAGACCAAACTTCCGCTTTGCCAGCAACTCAGAAACGAGGCCGGACAGAGAACGAGACCCGATATTGGCTACGCTACCCTGAAAGTCAGGAGAGGCCCAAGCGGCCTCGGCTTGAAGCAGAAGCAGACATTCAGAACAGAGTGCCCACAGCGCCTCGTATCAATATCCAAAACGCAGTTCCGGCACTGCCAAGCCACACACCTCTGGGATGTTCTCTCGAGTCACGGCCGTGTGATCAGATCCAGTTGGATCCCAGGCTAATTCAGACTCAGCCCGAGCCCAGACATACAGTCATTCTGGACGGGAGGAATTACTCTTACGAAGAGATGGAGGCAGCAGCAGTTCTCATGAACATCGGCAACTACTACGGAAATCGGGCAATGAATTCAAACCCGATAGAGCCTCGCCTAAGATACGGCTCCGTTTGAGAGCATTGTAGTTGGCGCATTTGCTAACCCAACGCTCCGATACCCCGGGAAGGGAAATCCATTTCTTTTTTTTGTACTAGGAGGATCATGTTAAGTGTGATGGACAGTATCGGATAGCTAAGGCATCCCGATAACAAAAAAGTTGCTTTTGATATATCCCAAACAGTTCATTATGTCTACGAGAAACCATCAGCAATAGATTTCAGATTGGAACCAGTCACCTGGGCATTTATTGTGTTTTTAATATGATAGAGAAATTCATTGCATCGTTGTCATCGCAGAACTTTTGTGTATACTCGTTACCTCTTCATGGCTGCCTTTTGCTCCTTAAACTTTTTTATCCATCCCTCTGCCTCTTTTTTAGGGAGAACGTATATCCGCACCACCTCATCCACAACCTCGACCTTGCCAGTACTCAGAACCTTGAGCAGAGGGACTTTCCTGCCCATCTTCAGAAGACCACCCTCCATCGTCTCAACGTAGCACTCCACGTTTGTCAACGTATACACACCCTCACGATCCCATGGCAGGGGGAACACGTAGCCCAGGTGGTCGTCCAGCGTATGGGTCTCGTTGAACCCCTTGATGAAGTCCGTCTCGAAGTGAACCGGGTACAGCAGCAGCGTAGGAAACGACAGCTCGCTCCGCGGGTCATCCGGGTTCGGCACCAGCGCTATCCCCGCGTCCTCCATATCAGGCGGCTTCTCCGTGCTGCGAGTCGGGATCCCGCGCGCCTGTATCGCCGCCTGCAGCAGGATCTCCCTCCGCTTCTCAGTCGCAGCCCGCTCGGCGTCCTTCTTCCGCTTCGCATCCACCACCTTGGCCCGCTTGATGATGTCGTCCGCCACCCCGCGCAGCGCCTTGTTCTCCGGATCCAGCTCCAGCCCGCGCGCGCACACGTCGTCCGCCTCCTCGATGCGATCCACAGCCAGCAGGGCCTTCGCGCTGCGGTAGCACGCCTTGACGTTGGCCGGGTTCAGCCGCAGCGCCGCGGCACAGTCGATCCAGCAGCTGCGGTAGTTGCGCAGCTCCAGGTGGCACGCCGCCCGGTTGCCGTACATGGCCTCGAGCATCTTCCTCTGCTCCTTGATCTCCTCCTCCGAGTCCTCCTCGCCCTCCGGGTTCCTCGTCACCTCCCCCTTGGCGCGCTTGCGCTCCTCGGCCGCGAGGACCAGTATCCCCTTGGTGTAGAACTCCCTGGCGTCCACAAACCCGCGCACCTTGAAGCACTCGTTTCCGCGCTCCTTGAAGCCCGCCGCGTTCTCCAGCGCCGTCCCCTCGTAAGCGAGCGCCTGCAGCGCCGCCACGTCGTCGTTGTCCTCCAGCTCCGTCATGAACAGCGGCGACTTGTTTAGGTCCCGGAAGACCTCGTCCACCGTCATGCCCTCGTGCCGGGCGAAGGACGGCGGTAGGTCGGGCCTGGTCGAGTTCTTGGTGCCATTCCCGGCTGCTGTGCTCGAGTTTTGCTGCGCCAGCATGGCGTTGGCCATCTGCTCCGTGAGCTCTTCAAACGATGCCATTTTGATGCTGTTTTCTTTTCTATTTCTTGATTCGGCTCAACTGCCTAGTCTTTGAAATTTGTTGGTTTTCTTCCCCGGCCGTATATCTCTATTCCAGCTTTATCGGGATTGACACTTGCCTGACAAGCTTCTCCAGTTTTTCGTGTAGTGTGGAAGGTTCATGAACCTTTTTCACCGAATTGGTAGAAATCTCTACAACACGATAGAGATGGAGATAATAAGAGCACAAGATGATCACAATACTAATTATTAGGCAAATTACTGTCATTTTTTATTGTAAAAAGCTTTCCAGATCAGTCGTCAACTGCGTAGCTAATATAACAGCAAATATCTCTTCTCACTTCAACTCAGATCACCAGCAATGGTGCCCGGTTAGCTCAATCGGTAGAGCGTGAGACTCTTACGAGTTCACATCTCAAGGTTGCGGGTTCGACCCCCGCATCGGGCTGTTCCTATAAGAATTGATTGACTAAATTTTTGCCTCCTTTTTCTACAAATATTCTTTTGAAGTTTCACCATTTCATACACTTCATCTTTTTTCTTATCATTGTTCCCATCAGTACTAAACTACCGGATGATTGGGGGGCACTTGTCATATGTTTAGAGAGTAGATAATGGTATAATAATTAGATTTTTGTTCATGAACGCTTAATAACTCAAAGATATCTGTAAATACAAGCTTCGCTCAATCATGTGAAACTAACTCGCTTGCTTTTGCATGAAAATGTAAATAAGAAGCAAAAGCAGAACGTGTCTCCTAAAGACATGCCAAACCCATTTTATATCTCCAATCGGGCCTGTTGTAGCAACTGACCTGATCATATCCTGCTAACAATCTTTGCTAATTTAGAACCTAAGAACTGCGAGAAGGTCAACTGTAGCAGAAGCATGCTCCCTGAAAACTTCGCGCTGATAGTGAGACAGAAGACCGCAGCTTGGGTTTTGAAATGTAACAAATGTGTTAGGGAAAAACGCAAACTTTTAGTTACTCTCCACTGAAACTTCAGCGGAGGAAGCGGAGTGGTGGCGCGAAATGCCGCACTCTTCAGATGATTCGTGATTTGGTTGACGTGGTACCATGAAGCACTGAACGGAGCCGATGACGGCAACGAGGGCGCTTCCATACCAGGCCAGTGCTGTGCAATCAAGCTGACTCCCGAAGGTATACAGATATCCTGCGACAGGTGGTGCCACCATACGGAAAGCAGCACCGGCACTCGCGGCTAGGCCATTGACCTTGCCGAGGGCTTTGGAAGATGGAGTGGCTTCTTTGAGTAAAATCAAGAGAAGCGGGTAGAGGGTGATAGAGAGAGTGTTGCGAACCGCAAGGCACAGGTAGATTGAAGTGAAGAGGATGGTTTCGGGAACGAAACTGAGAATAGGGACGATCACATAGGCGATCGGGTGCAAGACAGTGACAATGAGAAAGAGTTTGTACACACCAATCCGTTCCGCAGCAATAGGGAAGATGACGGCTTGGACAAACAGGGCGATAACTCCGTTGACAGCCATGATCATCCCGACGGAGCGGACGGACAAGCCGAGACCGCCTGGCGAATAGAAGAGAGATGACCAATTTGTCATGTTGCCTACCAGCTCTTTGGTTGGGGCACGGTCATCTTCGAAGAAGATGGGCATCAGGTGGTCGTATGTCATCGAGTGATACGTGAAGATACACAGGGCAATAATCAAGCCAATGATTTGCTTTGTCCAAATGTTTTCCCCACCGGACTTTTCACGTGCGATGCCATTTTCAGGCTCAGGCTCGGTCTGAATGGTGCCGTATGTCTCGGATCGGAGATCCACTGCAGGACGCTTCATTGCATCTGATGTCTCAATCAGCGGGGTCTCCTCAGACACATAGGCATCTGCTGGGAGACATATGCGGGGTTGCATATCAGGATGGGTTTCATCAAGCAGGAAAAAACCTAGGACAATGCTGAGACCAAGTAGCGCAGCGCAGAGCAGGTTTGGGAGAAGATAAGGGAATCTCTCAAACAAGCTCCCCTTCGGGAATACGCTGGGCCAGGAAACATGAGGGTCGGCAAAGGTGCCGCCAATACAAGGCCCGATGATAGTGCCGATGCTCCAAACGAAAGGCATTACAGAGTAGGCGCGTGCTATCAAATGTTAGCTATGTATCAAATGGAAGCGGCGCGATGGGGGAAGTGATGGCTTACGCTCATGCTCTGGTTTGGAGACCAATTCTCCTACCATGGTCTGAATGACACCAATGTTTCCGTTCAAAAGACCGCCGATTGCACGCCCAATCAATGCCATCCAAATATCAGAGGCAAAGCCGACCATCACCATGCTAAACATAGTGCCCGCGCAACCGATCATCAAGACAGGTTTGCGGCCCATACGATCGGAGAGGCCACCCCAATACATGCCCATCAGTGCCTCGGCGAGGGAGAAGGACGAGATGAGGAGGCCGGCGTAGAAGGAAGCATCTTGCTCGTTTCCGACTTGGAACTTTTTCACAAGAGCCCACGCGTATGGGAAGATGAGGTCAAGGCAATGGGTTCGGCGAGTCGAACAATGGCTAAGGAGATCTTGTTAGCCGGTGGTAGGCGGAGGAGGAGGGGTCAAGTGATAACAAGACAATAGCAATGGACTTACCAAGGAGAAAGAGTTGAAGGGTTGGGAAGTCATCTGGGTTTTGAGAGCGTGCTCGCTTTGTCAGAGACATGTCTTTCCCACACGGAAAAGGATGATGGAACAGAGCAACTGGGAGTTGTTGTTTGGGAACTGGGAGGGGAAATTGGGATGGGAGGCTATGTTGTGCGTGGAGGGTGGAGGGGAAGTGCAAGGAGACAACTCAGGTCAGTGGGCGAGTGCTCTGCGTGGATGGGAGTTGGCGGTCTAGATAAGGGCGATTTTCACGTATAAACCTTCAGGTTCAGAGGAGAAAGACAGAAAAAGCTGGTTTGAACTGATTACACTACCGAGGAAAACAGAGATCAGACCATGTTCATGGAAAACGAAGGAGGGGGAGGGAGAATTCTCTTAGGGTGGACGAGGGCCGATCTATTTCTACCCTCTTCGACCAGAGACCGACCGGCAAGCGCGAGCGAACAAGGAGCAGGAGGAGCAGCAGCAGTGGCGCGACAAACTCTGAATGCATCGGTAGGTGCATACGCATGCACGTAGCGCATGTGCGTAGACGGGATATAGGCATGAGCTGGTGGGGCGGCACGCTGAAATTAGGCCCAATTGCTCCGAAACCGTCCTGGGCTAGTTCCCTCTCTCCCGATGCAATGCGACGCCCCTCGATCCTTAGTCAAGACAACGTCCAACCACCCTTCGTAATGTCTCATGCCCGCGTGACCGGCAATGGAAATTTGGTGAGACCGTGGGCTCAGATGCACACGTCCGAGATATCATCACAGCGATTGGGCGGCTCCTGGCCCTCGCCTCCGCCGATGGCACCCTCTGTGCATCGTTGCTTGGGATGGGTGGTGGTTGCCTGCAAGCACGTTGGTGTCTCGGCCGACCCATCTGCATCTGCATTCCGACGAGGGTCCCGCCCAATCCATGAACCTGTGTGCAGGAAGCCAATCTTGGCAGGTCTCGACAATTCGCCTGCTGCAGACGTTGCAGACACTGCAGAGTGAGTTGCAGCGGGAGGGGCGCACCCTTGATAGCGCTCCAGGTTCCGATTGGGCGGCGTGTCCCCAAGCAGTAGTCGTGTGTAAACAACCGCAGGACTATCAGGAATCGGCGATTGGTAGTGGCCCGAGATGCAACTACCGGAGCGCTAGAATACGACGTCAGCTGGGCTATGCCTCTATGCGAGGGTTGACAAGGCTCGCAGCACCACACCTTGCCGTTCCTGGGAGTGCAGAAAACCTGGCGTCGGAGGTTGAGATTGTGCAGTCCCACCTAACTCGGTTGGGCGCTGTCCTCCGAGCCTGCATTATGCAACAATGGCACGCCTTTGTCCATTCCAGAGTTAGCCTCTCGGTTCCCTTGATATATCGCCACGATACCACACACCCAAACCCTCGCTCCCCTGTGTGGGTCGTGACAGACGGCCCAGACGGGCCAGGCCCAGAAGTCAACATGGCAGCCCCTCTTGGGGACTGGGGTATGAACCTTAATGCACGGGAAGTCTTATCGTTTCTGGGCATGTGGTGTCCATTCCTCGAAGACGCAATATTTCTTCATCTTCATTGGCCTCCTATTATTGACGCCATTTCGCCGGGACGGTATCGTGTGGGTTCTTCCCCTCAATTCATCGTTATCGATCTCGAATTACTGGCTTACCCCGCGGGAGGGGGTTCAGTTTTGTCTGAGTGTCTGATGGTGGGGATGCATTCTGGAGAAACTCGTTTTCACACGCATTACTTGTTATCAAGGTTCGACCATTCGGTTCAAGCTGGCATGTGATATGCTTTAATTAACTGATAAGTCGATAGCGGTGACAGATTGCGCACTGCATATCTTCCCATGCCCGGGGAAGCTCGGGGCAAGTCTCAGTGCAATCATAATCGCTCATTTCTAATTGATAGTATCCTCCTGGGACCCCCTACTCGACACCCAGTTCTCTCAACGCCGCCTTGTATCTCTGAGCCTCTTCACCCATCTCGGCCTCCGACCTTGCCTTGCGGTCCTCGTCCTCAATCTGTGGCATCGCCCCACCCGGAACCGGTCGCCTCATCTCGTCCCACATTGCGCCGCCTACGTTGCCCTCCTCGCCAGACATCCCCTTGTACACGTCGTCATTCCGCGGCAAGTCATCCGGCGTCCTGGGGATCACGTGTACGTGCACATGCGGCACTGTCTGACCCGCCTCCGGCCCGTCCTGCAACGCCACGTTGAAGCTTCCCACGTCCGGGTTGTTCTCGGGGAAGTACAGTTTCGCGAGCAGGCGCTGCGTCAGCTGCACCGTCGTGAAGAGATCGGTCAGCTCGGGCGCCGTCAGGTCTGTCAACCGGCGGTGTGGGTTCAGAGGGCACACGAGGATGTGGCCTGGGATTAGGGGCTTCAAATTGACTAGAGCAAAAAGTGTGGAGTTTTTAGAAAGACCTGTAATTCGTAAAGCAAGCCTCTGGTCAGCCTCAGACCTCTAGTCATTATGAGCGAAAGAGGCAGGGAAACATGAGGCATCATCTGCTGTTATGCTATCGTGGTTGTAGCCCTAAGTACGCCTTTTGCTCATGTGGTCTTGCATACGGGTACAAAAGAAAAGCCCCAATTGCACTGATATCTTTCAATCTACTCACCTGGTTGGTAACCTCGAACGGTCCAAACTTGATCCGAGCCCCATCGAGCCGTGTTGAGGCCATTTTCCCAGCCCGAAGTAGAGTCGTGGAAAGCTGTCTGGAGAAGCTGAGATTGGGAAGGGGCATAATCCTGCACTCGAATCCAACGGCTGTTTTTGATTAGAACAATTAAAATGTAAGAGGGTAGGATGAGTGTGTGGTTCGATGGTTGGGAGCGATGACCGTATTTTCTCGGTGTAATGGATTGATGAGGTAAGATTGTGACATTTGACATTTCAGGTTACACAAAGGTTAAGCAAACAATCCGGCCGCCCCACTTGCTTCATAGCTGCGACCTCTCGAGGAATATCTCCCAATTCATCGCTTTTTCTCATTTCATGAAGATGGCAAAAATACCACGTCTGCATAATTATTTCTAAAAAGGAAAGGAAACGATTGCTCGCCGTAACTCCACCTTCTAACTTCTCTAGCAAAAAGAAAGTTCAAAGTTGGTTGGGATGGGTATTTGTATGTTCGTTTCTCCCAGGTACGCTGATATAATATGTAACTCTCTAATGATATAAACACTGCTAGCTAAAATGTACGATCGCCATTCTAAATCCCAAAATATGAACCCTACTACCCAAACGCAGTTCCGGGGTAGATATGTAGAAAACAGGTATTCATCAAGAACTATCCCCCTATCGCATGGTCACTTGGTCCTCATCGATAGGGAGCGTGTGTCGCGAATTCGCGCCCAAAATCTCCTCGCTCGGGGTTACTTGTTCTGTCTCCTCTTCTTCTTCGCTCTGCGTGGTCCAATGAACTTGAGGGGATTTCAGGTTAGCATATACATCGCGACGTGAGATGGAAAGATGGACAAATTACCATGGGGTTTAAGAAGCAGGGCGCCCGTGAAAGCTACACAGAACAAGCCCCCAAGAACCATGAGGAACGCCTGCGGCAGAGTCTTGACCGTTGCGGCGTAGAGTCCCTGGAACGCAAGGGGCCCAACGACTCGGGAAAGCGCGTGGAGCATGCCTATCGCGCCAAGGACCTGTCCGACCTTATCTGAGGGCACATGTTTGGTGATGGCCGCTTGGATGCTTGCGCTGCCGAGCCCGCCCATGGCTGTCACCATACCGCTGACAAAGAATGCGTGGCCATTCTGGGCCAGGGAATAGCCAACGCAGGCGAGGACCTCCCCCGCTGTTGCGACACGAATTACCCACACGTCGAGGCTATCGGCGCCGGAGTTGGTCTCGTGGGACACTATGCCGAGCGCTCGCCGGCGCTGCGCAGGTCGAACCCGCCCGAAATAATTCACTGCAGGGAAGATGATCAGAAGAATGACTGTGCGAGTCAGGGAGACGGCGGAGACGAATATGGACGCCTCCAACGTGCCCCATCCAAACCTGTACTCGCTGTAGAGGATGATGACAGGCCCTACAGCTACTGATGATCCGAGAATAATCATATCCGATACTGCGAGCGACACCAAGTTGAGCCGGAGGCGAGCAGAAGTTCCGGGGCCAGTGGGCCAGAGCACTTTGAGAGGCGCGAGAAGGTTCGCGCCCTTGACCCTCGACACCCACGGTACAAATGACTGTGCCCTGTCTTGCCATCCTTTGGCCCAAATCTCCTGCGCAGCCGATCGTCTTTTCTTGGAAAGGGATTCCGGGATGACCAGACCCACGAAGAGAATGAAGAGGATATGGCAGGCGACAATGACATAGAAGACAGAGAGCAGGCTCCCCGTCCACTTGACAAAGTACCCAGCCAAAAGAGGTCCAAACGCTAGTCCGGTGAAGAGGCAGGCGTGGAGATAGCCAATGGACACTGCACGCTTGGATGGCGGGGTGCAGTCGCTGGTATACGACTGCGTCAGGAGGCTGCCGGCGGTAAAGGATCCGGTCATGCCGTCAAACACGCTGCCCAAGATAAGCCAGCGGTAGTTGATGACATCTGGGTACTTGGCGGCAAGGAGGGTGATGATCTCGGCGAGGACGCCGCCACACGAGGCCAGAGCCATCAGCCGGGTGCGGCCATACCTATCCGAAAGCGAGCCAAAGATGGGCACGACGATAGCACTCAGCAGCCCTGTTAAGAAGTTCATGATGAGGGTGAAGGTTGCCACTTTGCTCTGGACTTCCGGGATCTTACACTGGGGGTTTTCACCCCCAATGAAGACGGGAAGAGCGGGCGGGTCGGAATCGCTCTGGTTAAAGTGCTCCTTACAGATGAATGATAGGATTCTGATTTATCTCAACGTTAGCACGTTTGCTCCCGAATATCTTCCATTTGCAGAGGCAGAACATACAAGTTGAGCTTGGGAACCAAGGCACCACCAAACGCCAAGGTGAAGATGAAGTAAGGGACGAGAAGCCAATAAACCTATTCATTGTTAGAGCGCCGCTGACATCTCATGTCGACCACATCAGTAGCCAAGGGGAACAATAGAGGGCCTCATACAGAAGGTTTGCGCCACCAGGGCGTATCCACGAAATCGTCCAAGCCATCCCATCGATCTGCCTTCTTACCTGAGCCGCCGGTGCTCCCACTTTCATTGTCGGGGCTGAGGAGCGCGGTGGTTTCCGTCGCGTCCACCTCTGTGGCGCTGTCGGAGGCGGCGCGTTTGCGCCAAGTTGTCGCATCGTCGATGCTTGGCGCACCTGCCCGTCCCATTGTGTGCCTGTTCCCAAAGCACGCCCAACGAAATGCCAAAGGCGACTTTTTACCTTCCAACTAGGCCGGCCGGCCGTTGAGACCAGAATGTCGGAACGTCGGGGTTCAAACGGGTGCTGGACCGTTCGGTATCACTGGCGCCGACAAAGTCCAAGCTTGTGCATTCCGATCCCTTTCCCAGCCCGGCGTGCCTACTAATATTGCGCAAGATATGATGATAATTAGGGAGCAATAAAGCAACGAAGGAAGGGGAGCGGGCCCAGAGCAAGGGGGACGCAGTGTATTGTATGGAAAAGGCGCCAGGGATCAAATCAAGGACGCAATTGATACTAAAGTCGCCGAGCGGCAGCTAACACAGACTCACAACAGCGGAGTTAGAGGGCGGATTTGATCAATCTTGGGCTCGGCTCCTCGGGACGCCTGAGCAGCGATTCCGAGTGGGGGAATCAGTGTCGTGTGCTAATCAATCGCCAGCACGTAATGATGCTCCCTTGAGTCGTTGGTCGGTTGGGCGTTGTTCTCCCTGCGATTCAATCATATCATCGCATTCGACCGGAATACCGTATGAAACATGGAACCAAGTGCCAACAAATCAATGACATAGTCCATACGACACGATACTGTCCTATTTGGGTAGGCAACTTGGCATCGTCGATAGATAACGTGGGTGGTGCCCCAGCCAACCATATCCCTGTCGCATCTTTTAGACAGATCAGATTTCTAAGCATCATCTTGATCCTCCGCACCGGGATTGAAATCCGAGCCCAACGGCACCTGCAGCTTCACCAATTGTAATTGAGACCCTGCGAAGGGCCGCAGGTTGGTGAAACAGCCACTTTTGGTTTTGTATCAGAAAGCGAAATATCTGAGTTCTGATCAGCTCCGTTGCATGTCATTTATCGATCTATGCACCCTTGGCAGCTGACGCAGGTACGACAGCATGTGCAGTCATCTTATCTTAGGTATTTATCAGGCATCTTACACCCATGACGTAAGTAATCATTTTCTCAAGCGTGAGTGTGTGGTCGCACGATCATCCAAATATTCTATTCATTGCTTCTATAAAAAATGTACCACCCATAGACAAGTGATTTCCTGAACATGTTCTTGGTATTAGTGTGTAGCATCAATCGAGGTACTCTATCAGCCATCCGTGTCTATCCCCACGCTTAGCTCTCGTAATTGGTAACAAACTATTCCTCTCCGTTTAATCTTTGCGTAACCTCACCAAGGCAGCCTGCGGAGGCAGCGAAGAATCCCAGAACCGTCTATGAGATTTGTCAGTTCCTTGTCTACAATATAGAGGATAAAGAGAGGCGACTTACCCGGCTGCATGATAGAACTCGGCTCAAGTATTCTGGGTGGAACTGAACTCCGACAAACCAGGGGTGGTCCTTGATCTCGATGATTTCCATACGCTCACCCTTGGTATCTTTGCCAACAAAAGTGAGGCCAGACGACTCGATCTGTTCAACCATGCCTGGGTTGACCTCATATCGGTGTCGGTGGCGCTCCAGAATCTGGGGCGCAGATCCATACAGAGCTCTCAGCTTGGACCACTCAGTACCCTCCTGGAAGATACAGGGGTGCTTTCCTAGACGCATTGTTCCACCTAACTTCGACTTGTCGACCTAGTAATTCGTGTCAGTATGTGACAAAATGAAGAAAAATATGACCAAAGGAACATACATCTGGCATGTAAACGATGGCATGGTTCTTAGCTTCTGGGTGCAGTTCTTCACTTCCTGCATCCTCGATTCCTGTGACATTGCGAGCATATTCAAGAACGGCAAGTTGCATGCCGAGACAGATGCCCAAAAAGGGAACTTTCTTCGTGCGTGCCCATGTAATTGCCTTCATCATGCCTACGGTAGATCGGGCACCAAACCCGCCAGGGACGCATACTGTTGAGAAGTTTAGCCTTCCATCACCACAAGGCTAGAATTGTTCGGACCACTTACCACCGTCAGCAGTGCATAGGTCGTGCCAAGCCTTATGGAACTGTGCAGGAGAGACCTCCAAAGTTTCATCCTCGAGATGTCCCGAATCGATCCAGATCATCTTAAGCTTCTTACGGCAGTACATGGCAGAATGCTCAAACGACTTCGAAAGACTCGTATAAGCGTCGTGAAGCGATGTGTACTTGCCAACAAGAGCGATCGACACCGTATCGTGTAGGTTATCCTGGCCGCGAGTCAAGTCAATCCAGGTTTTCCACATCTCGACGCCCCTGTCAACTATCTCGGTCGGTTTGTGCACAGCCCCAAGATCGAGCAGCTCGATGAGAGTGTTCACAAGCTTCTGCTTCTCGAGGAGCAGCGGGACGTGGTATGTTGTCGATACGTTGTGCACAGCAATGACCTGCTTTCGCTCCATCTGGCACATGTTGGCGATCTTCTCGATGGTGGTCTCGGTAAGCGGCTGCTCGCAGCGACAGGCAATCTAATCGAAGGGGTCCCGTTTAATTCTTGTTCGTTTCTTCTTGGAAGGGAAGGGGGGCCACAAACCAGGTCTGGGTTGAGGCCAGCGCTTCGGACATCGCCTACGGCCCTCTGAGTGGGCTTGGTCTTTTGCTCACCACCAGGTCCCGGCCTAGAAGCGATTAATACTATAAGTCATCAGGTCGGCCAAACTGTAACCTTACGGTATAACTGGAACGTATGATACGTGGATCTGTGCATAATTCGACTTGCCAGCACGTCTTTGAAGCTGACTGACGGCATGAATGAACGGAGCGCTCTCGATATCTCCGACAGTACCACCTATGACGAGTGTTAGCTTTCGACTTCACTCTAGGCACGTTCCAACATACCCAACTCAATGATACAAACGTCGGGCTCACGACCGGACTCGTCAACTGGGATTTTGGCAACCCTCTCGATCCAATCTTGAATGGCGTTGGTGATATGAGGAACACTACTGTTGTCAGCAAAAACCCATCACCTCGCTGGACACACAGTGCCTACACTTGGACCGTCTTTCCCAGGTACTTTCCAATACGCTCACGCTCGATAACATGTTGGTAAATCTTTCCCGTCGTGATGTTGTGGTCTCTGGTAAGTGTGGTAAGGAGGTATCTTTCGTAGTTTCCAAGATCGAGATCCATTTCTAGGCCGTGTAAGTAACTGATAGCCTTACTTCAATAGTAGCATTGTGAGAGCCCATACCTCCTCCGTCTAATGTCCATACAAATTAGCAATCAATGTCAATAGATAGTTTCTTTCTAGAGTGCGGACATACCATCTGTTACGTAGACCTCACCATGTCTGGAGGGTAATAGCAAGTCAGCACATCAGTCGTGGGAAGCTACAGGCGCAGTACGAACTCGATGGGAGACATAGTTCCAGCCTATCGTGCCATTGGGTTAGATATTTGGGGTATTTGGAATCGACCATGGCCTACTTACATCGATATTGATGTAGGGATCGATTTTCTGGGTTCACGGAAAATTTATTGTCAGCACGTTGAGTAAGAATGGTTTGTCACGATTTGACAGAGAGATTTGGATCGCAAGATAAACCAAGGGTATATTGTATGCTTCTACAGGTTATACAAGGGGAGTCAAACTGCGCTGAACGTACGATGCTCGTGACTGTGAGACCAATGGACTTGAGGAGAAGACCAGTGCTGGAGGCGATGATGCCCTTGCCAACACCGGAGATGACACCTATTTCGACCATTTGGTTAACATTTTGAGCATGTACAGCAATTCAGCCAGCACTAACCTCCCGAAACTAGAACGTATTTCATTTTGACGGTATGTAGTCAAAAAATTTCGTTGGTAGTTTTGGGGGGAGGAAGAAGAAAATCTCAGAATTCACGGCGGGGAGAAAAAAAAAAGCTACTTAACGCGACTGACGCATGTGAGAACCGCGTTGGGACATGACTCAGCCAAAGCCCCACTATCTAATCGCTTGCAGCCCACCGCCAGTAGTGCTAATGAAACCGCTGGGTTTGATAGGTAAAACAGATGCTTCTTATAGAGAAATGATGGTTTACCCGATGCAAGGCGAGTAAACTATCTTCTGCTTCCCATGAATTCTAAGGCCTTCACGCAGGAATATCAGATTCTTGCAAATGCGTCCAATTCGGCTTGTTTACTTGGTTATCGGTAGCTGCACGTGCCTTCTCTAGATACGAACCTTACCTAGAAGGATAGTGATTTTCTATGAAGCTTTCTCGTGTAAGATATTCGGAAAGTAATGTAGGGAGGATGAGGCTTGCCAACTAGAGTACCTAGATATGAATAGATATAACCTCAGGTCTCGAACATCTCGACGGCCATATGCCGACGTCAAGCCTGGCTTCTGACCCTATAATCCGCCGGAAGCCAATCAAGTCAGTCAAAGTGGGGTCAGACATTTGATTCAGCCGCGAGATGTCAAACCGAAGCAGCAGCCAATTACAGACCTGGTAGTCTGACTAAGCAGAACAAACTAGACGGCAAGCTTGTGAGCCAAAGCTTGGGGATTTTGTTACAAGGCTGGGCCGAACGACTCGAGCAGCCAACATTTCTTCCACCCCTCTCCATCAACCCCCCAGCCGCCAAGATGCCCGTCGTCAAGGGAGGAGTGTGGACGAACATTGAGGATGAAATCCTCAAGGCCTCCGTGTCCAAGTATGGCCTCAACCAGTGGGCGCGTGTCTCGTCGCTGCTGGCGCGTAAGACCCCGAAACAATGCAAAGCGCGATGGAACGAATGGCTCGACCCCAGCATCAAGAAGATCGAATGGAGCAAGGAGGAGGATGAGAAGCTCCTGCACCTTGCGAAGATTATGCCCACGCAGTGGCGCACAATCGCCCCCATCGTCGGCCGAACCGCGAACCAGTGTCTCGAACGATACCAGAAGTTGCTGGACGAAGCCGAAGCCCGCGAGTCGTCTGGGCTTGGTCTCACGGGCCCCGAGGGGGCGAGACTCAGGCGCCCAGCGCAGACGATGTGAGGCGCCTGCGCCCGGGAGAGCTCGACCCTGATCCGGAGACGAAACCTGCGCGCCCCGACACGATCGATCTCGATGAAGACGAAAAGGAGATGCTGAGCGAGGCTCGTGCGCGTCTCGCCAACACCCAGGGTAAGAAGGCGAAGAGAAAGGCTCGTGAGCGTCAGCAGGAAGAGTCGCGCCGTCTCGCCACCTTGCAGAAGCGACGTGAGTTGAAGACGGCCGGTATCAATATCAAGGTCACGACTCGCAAGAAGGGGGAGATGGATTACAATGCCGACATCCCTTTCGAGAAGAAACCAGCGCTTGGATTCTACGACACAGCCGAAGAGCAAGTGCTTAATGAGAAACAAAGAACAGCTTTCGACCCCGCAAAGCAGCTACTGACGAGTAAACGAAAGGGGGATGGAGATGACGATAGCGATCGCAAGCGACGCAAGAATGAAAAGGACGGCCTGTCTGAGTCGCAGAAAGCAGCAATCAAGGCTGGGCAGATGCAAAAGATCCGAGAGGCAGAGCAAAGCAGCAAGCGACGATCGCTCAACCTTCCCGCGCCGCAGGTCGGCGAGGGGGAACTGGAAGAGATTATCAAAATGGGCAAATTGGGAGAGACAGCAAACACGCTGGCCAGAGAAGGCGATAATGATGCTACGAGAGGCTTGGTCAATTCATATACCGCCATAAACAACACGGCTCCTATCCGCACGCCAAAAGCCCCCGAGGCAGAAGACTACATCGCCAACGAGATTCGAAATATCCGCGCATTAAACGAGACCCAATCCGCTCTTCTTGGTGGCGAGAACACACCTCTTTATCAAGCTCAGGGCACTGGATTCGAAGGAATTGCACCTCGCAGACAGGTCATATCAACACCAAACCCTATGGCTACCCCCTTCGCAACGGTATAAGCGGCCAGCCTGGGCAAACACCAATGCGGACTCCTCGTGATGCATACGCCTTGAACCAAGACGACGGCTCATCGATGGCCTCGGCTACACCCCGAGATATTCGAATGCGCGATCTTGCCTTGAGAAAATCTGTCCGCTCCAGCCTCGCGTCTCTTCCAAAGCCAAAGGATTCAGAGTGGGAATTCGAGATTCCAGATGAAGAGGCAGAATCGAAATCGAACGACAATCTACTGGAGGAAGATGCCGCAGAGAACGACCGCAGGAACGAAGAAAGACGAGCGGCAGAGGAAGCTCTCGAGCTGCGGAGACGGACACAGGTGATGCAGAAAAGCCTACCCCGGCCTCTGCTCGTCGATTTACCAACCATGCTGAGCAAGGCGGAGGGATTGTCAAATCCGGCCGAGATCCTTATCGCACAGGAGGCGGCCAAGCTGATGGCCAGTGATGCTTCGAAATACCCTCTGCCGGGCTCCAAGCTCAGAGGCAAGCACGTGCCTGTCCCAATCATCGACGACGAATTGCTTGCCAACGCGCGTCTCCTCATCTTGTCAGAGACCAAATCTCTGCCTTCCTTTTCCGATATCCAGAATACCTTCGAAAGTCGCTCTAACAACGCCACTCTTCTTAGCTTGGGATGCTATGACGACGATGAAGAGGAGCATCACGCTGCTCTTAGGCTAGCCTTCGATGTAAGTTTGCCTTTCCCCCCATTCCGGCATACCCAATCCAGGTATGCGATAAAGAAGTGGCCCGCTAACATGAGTTTTTCCAGTCTGTGCAGGATTCCATCATGGCTTCGGCCGAGCAAGGGGCCAAGCTCGAGAAGAAGCTCGCTCTGCATCTGGGAGGCTACCAGAAGCGTCAGAAGATGCTGCGCGACAAGACGGCCGAGGCCGCCGACGCTCTCGAGAAAGCCAGGAACGCCCTCAGCGGCTTCAAGACGCTCGCCATCTCTGAGGAGGTGGCCATCACCCGTCGCCTTGACAGCCTGAGGGAGGAGGTCGGTGCCGTGAACCGCCGTGAGAGGGAGGCGCAGGATGCATATCGACTGGCGAAGGAGGAGCTGGATGCTCTGATGACCAATGGGCAGGTCAACGGTGCCCACTGAAGGAGGGACAGGTTTTCATCTGGGACACGGGCGTTTGTAAAATAATAATGTGCATTTTCATTTCATGGGGAGCAATACAATTCAATTGGGGGCGGTGGGAGCATATCTCACACACACACATACTACTTACAAAAAGCAAATTATCTTGAGTGTGATAATTCTTTGAGTCTGGCACTATCTAGTAGATAATATCCGTTAAACTCGGGCCAATCCTCCCAGATCCATCCATTTCATGATTGTTGAATCCGACGATTTCTCTGCAGTATGACAATATGAGGGCGTTAAACGGCCTCCGCCTAGCTGAAAATCACCTTGAATCCCTCAAACAACCATTGAGTTTTACATGGATCGATGTATTCTTCTAAAAGTTACCCTTTCTAGAGAGCACGCACATCACGTAGAAATAATGTCCTCGGCACTACTAAACTTCAAGTCTCGGCATTCTCGCTTGGGATCGCGGCCTCGACCAGAATACCAGCGCCTACAATCCCTCCATCGTGGCAGGGGCTCAGTACCACCTTGGCTCCATGTGGTCCGTTGCCGCCGTACCGCTTGTCCAGAAGGTCATCCAGGAACTTCTGGCAATCTGCGAGATAGTCTTGAAAGTGGACTATGCAGCCGCCAGTGTAACCCACGCCCAACTCTTCCATGTTAGGCCTCAGGCCTGAAGCATCCTGTGGGAGTTCCTCGGCCACCATCAACAGGGCCACGGTAGCGGCTGCAATAATTCCAGCTGCTCGGATTTCAATGGCCTTGGAGATCTTATACAGAACCTCGGCGAGTTCTTCGGTCCAGGCAAAGTTGTGCCCGGCTGTTGACTCTGGGAACTCCTGCTTAAGCTTTCTAACCAGAACTGGCGGTTCCAGAGGTTTAAAGTGGCTGACGAAAGTGGTAGTCACGCTTTCCCGCTGGAGCAGCTTCTGAGGCAGCGTGTCTCGAGGGATGTTCATGACACTGGTCATGTAGTCTACCAGAACAATGCGTCCCAGCTCGCCGAGGTAGCGGCCGGCAGTCATATATTCCAAGGGCTGGAAGCCGGGGGTCTCGTTCTGCGCGTCCAGAATCTTATCCCACTGAGTGATGAGGCCCAACTCTCTCATCGGGGGCAGAGTGCCATTGATACTCCACTCTGTATTCACTGCGATCCTGACGTCCTCCAGAGATTCCCCGGGAAGAATGCTCACGTTTGCAGGGCGCTTGCTTGGATGCAGAGAGCTGAGTTTGAGGGGCACGGTAGCATTGCTGCCCGTACCGAGGATGATACCCATAGCTGCCCTCCTCTTCAGCTTTTCATCGTACTTAAAGATGAATGAGACGAGAGTCGAGACAGCGTCATTGGCAATGGCAGCAATGGTGAGTTTTGGTAGGCTGCCGTCGTTGGCTTTTGCGTAACCAGCCAAGAATCGAGATGCAAGGTCAAGATTTGCTGGGATATTGAATCCTTTGCCCATCGACATCAACGTGGCTTCGGTGAGAGACACCTGCTCCATTGGAAAACTGAACGTAACGCCCAAGGGGATAGGCTTGTCGTGAGGCAAGTTCAGTTTCTTGCAGCCCTCTCGCACAACTTGAGCGATGCAACTACCTATCCAGAAAAACAGCCTTTCAGCGTTCTCGTTCTTGAGGTGATTAGCGATGGGCCACGATCTCTCTAGAATCCGCTTGATGCGTTCAGGTTGTTCCTTGGATAGACCATTTTGCTGCTCGCCATTGGGTGCTTGGGTAGAGTCCTGTCCACAGAACTCAACAAAACCGACCCGCAGGTTCGTACCACCACTATCAACTGTGTTAGCAAGCATGAAGAGAATAAAGCTCTGGCGAGATAGGGTCATCCTTTACATGTCTATGGCAAGGTGTCTAGTATTGAATGTTAGCCTCAGATGTCGTCACTTTCGGGTGTTGAGCCAATTCTGTTGCTCATAACCTTACCGTCCTTGAGCATTCTTGTTCACTGGTCTCAAGATTGATTCCGAAATAGGTGTGCCCAAAAACTGGTCTGTAGATTCTGCAGCAAGTTTATGGAAGTTTGAGAGGAATCTGTTGGAGAGGTCGTGGATCTGGTCTAGATCCACGTGGAGCGGCTTGAGGAAGCCTTCGATGGGGGTCTCCCTGGAAGCGGCCATGTTGGAAATGCAGTGAAAGTAATGGAGAGAAGGTGATACGTGACCAGGTTATTTCGCTGAAGGTCGGTAACTCTCGACTGGTTGGTTGGTTGAATCAGTTGATGAGAGAGACGGGAGGATGGAGAAGCTTGGAGACTGGGGTAGCCAAGGTCAAATACGCAATATTTTGCAGCTGCAGCTTGTCCAGAGCACCAAGCCGGTGTCGTAATATAGTTTATGATTTTTTAGATTTCAAGTTCCAGATAGAGTGACAACTGCCTTTCTTGCTGGCGTGAAGCGTGGCGACAGAGTGAAGGGAGGGGCTTCAATTAACTTAAGCTGGCGGTACAAGACGACGGCATGTCTCGGGGGCGCAGTAAGTTAGGTACCGGTACCTACGAGAACGGAATGTGGCAGTGGCAGACTAAATGTCAAAGCCGTAGTGAGATAGTCAAATGAAAATCAATGAGGACGGCTCGGAATGAAATGATATCAATTGCCTGAGGATCTCGCTCGAGGAAGTAGACGCAGGGTCCTTGAGATACTTGCTGGGCTGGGCGGACCAGGGTAATGGCGCTGATGAGGCTGTGTGAGCCAAGCCAAGCCGCGTGCTCGCGTGCGCTGAATTGCGAAGTGAATCTAACAGTGGTGACAAGGTTGTGTTTCAGTGGCTACTAGCAGTCCAATGCGACGTTCCATGCTTTGAGCTGCCGGCTGCTGCCACTGGCTGGTCATTGGGGAGGGTGATGTGCGCTGTACGTGGTACCTGCCTGCCGTACCAACCACTGCCGCCCGAGATCAGTAGCACCTCCTTCTGACCTCCCTCATCGCTTGCGGCCGCTAGACGATCTGCCAGATCGGGGCTGCAGCTTCGCGAGATGTTACAGAACCTGCTAAATAAAGCTTCAGGCGCCTGCTTGATGGAGGGCAGGGCACTCGGGATATGTTTGGTACTCGCATAGGTAGACAACCAACAGCCCTAAACGGAAATCATCGACAATCCTCATGGCCTATAACAGCCACATATATCTCGCTGCCCAACCTTATGTATCATCACGCGCGGGGCTGGTTAAACAATGAACTGATCGGCCGGCTCTTTGTCAGTGTCTCGACCTGAATACACCTCCTTGCCATTCTCCCCGAATAGCCTTGATGGTGTTTCAGCACGCAGTATCTTCTACAATAGACGAGCCTAACTAATGGTCGTAATACCTCTCACCTCAGCATATCTCTAAATTATCATAGCGGGCATTCCAAACAGAACCATATGACGCTATCTGCTCAAACTATTGGGACATGAGCTGCGTTGGGCTAGTTCTAGGCCCAGGAATCGATACTTGGACAAATACCAAAGGCGCCCAATCATACCTAATGTTTGCCTTCCACCGCATGATCAAACGAGAAGCTTGACTCTGTCCGTCCTCCGATTGCCTTTAACGCATTCTCGTCAGCTATACCTTACCCATCCACGTATATGTGCAATCAATAGGGGAGAGTCCCGTTGCATTGCATCAGAATCATACCGTCGGCTTGGAATGGTTTGACAGCGGGTACTGGTACCTATTCCAGCCCCATAGATCTTTGATCAATAGCGCGCGCAGGCGCTACTACCAGTACCCAGTACCTCTGCTGCACAGGCCACCAAACTTAATGTTGTTTCAGCAGCTGCAAGTGCCCAGCAAACAAGCACATGTCGGCCTTGAGCCCGCCCAGTAAAGGCCCATCTTCTCCAGGCGACCGATCGGAGATGCGCCAAGCCAATTTCCTTCAATCCTACTACCTTGCCCCAAGCATACTTACTCAAACCAAGATGGATGAGAAAGCGCCCTACGTCTACAATACACCCGCCTTCAACTCGCCCATCATGGCCGCCTCACGCGCGTCCGTCCGCGCCGTAGTCGCCCTCTTCATCCTGTTCACCGTCGCCTTCTACTCATGGCGTTCCTGGACCTTGTCCTCACCCCTCTCCCTCCAGCTTCAGCCTTCTCCCCCCATACCGGAATCCAGTCCAGTAGACCAGAAGGCCCTGGTGCCTCTGGAGGCGCACATCATTAGTAAATGCCCAGATACAAGAGTAAGCCCTCCAGTGATGTCTGCGAAGCGCAAGGGGACCTGTGAAGCGGTGGTGCTGATATACTTTTCGTAGGATGCCCTTCGGGAATTGATTCTCCCAGCCATGATGCGAGTCCATGACAAGGTCGACTTCAGACTCTCTTATATCGGAACGTGAGCCACACCCCGTTTCTTTGTCGGTGAAACCTTATTGCTTACACAGGTTGTCTTGGTTCTTCTCAACAGTCCTACCGCCAATGACGGCGTCCAGTGCAAGCACGGCCCTTCCGAATGCATGGGCAATATTATCGAACTCTGCGCCAGCGAACTCTACCCCGATCCCAAGATCAGCCTCGGCTTCATCATGTGCCTTACCAAGGATTATAAGCATATCCCTGATAGGTCTCTGATCGAGGATTGCGCTCTCGAACACGCCATCGATTTCCAACAGCTCAATGAGTGCGCTACCCGCGATGACGGAGCTCATGGTATGCAGTTGCTGCGCTCCAGCATCGAAAGAACAGCTGAGGTAAGTCTTGATGTTCACTAGCTTTGCCTCCAGCCTTTTCTATCATTATATCTATCTTCCCCCGTTATCTTTCTTGTCCTCTATCCCGGAATTCTAACATGGCATCTCTAGGCTGGCGTAACCATCAGCTGCACCATCCGACTAAACAACGAGACATACTGTATCCGCGATGGCGGCGAATGGATCGACTGCCCACACGGAGCTGGCGTCAATGACCTCGTCATTGCGATCGAGAAACTGTCCCACTCTTCTTAATCGGCTCGAATATCTCCGTCCATATCTCGCTCTGCTCCCCAAGCGTAAAGCTCATGGACACACCATCCATCCCTGCCTCGTCATCCCCCTCCATCTTGTCCAGGGTTTCGATAATACTCTCCAATCCGACCGCCTTTCCAGTCGCCTGCGTGGCCCCCGCCTCGAGAGCAACATGAACGATATGCACGTGCAGGTGGTAGTACGTGGGCTGGTAATGCACATATAGCTTCAGCTGGTCCGCCTCGATGGAGGGGTACGTCTTGGTTGTCGCCTCGATCAGGTTCCGCTTCATGTGGCGAAGCCACTCGACGTGTTTCTTCTTCAGGTCTCGCAGCGACCAGAGATCTCGCCGCTCGACCAGCGCCAGCAGGTGGAGCGCCTCGAGCGTCGTGCGATCCCAGTTCAGATCCGGCAGCAGCAGGAACCCTTCCTTGTCTTTCTCGTCCTCCCGGCCCCACGGTGCCGTCCTGTATATAACGTCCTCCACCTCAGTCTTCCCATCTAGAATATTAAATACCCAGTTGAGGCGCCCAGCCTCTCGCTTGCTCTGCATGTATGGTCGTACATGTTGCTCGTAGATCTCCGGCGACTCGGTCACGAACCGCACCCCTTGCTTGCTGTACTTCTTGACGTGCGTCTCCGTGCATGGGTAGATGAGGTTGATCTTCAGATCCGCGAAGAAGTCCCCCTCCTCCCCCTCTCCATTGCCGCCGCCTCTCGCCATGTACCAGTGGTAGATGTCGTTAGCCCCCAGGTTCCTCAGCCTGGCCAGCGACGCCGGCACGCTCCCCAGGTACGCCTCCGACTCGGGGAAGGGAGCCCTCTCCAGCACGAGCAGCGCGGGCTTCCCATCGATCGCCCCGTACAGCGACGCTCGCCTCCCAGCCTGGTCTAGAGGGCAAAAAATTAGATTTCTAGGACGAACTTCTTCCTTCCTCCATCCATCCATCCATCCATCCGTACATGAGAAAGAGATGGGTCACAATTGCACAAGGGGGGTGTGTGGTTCAAAACTGTGATCATGCATACCTTGGTTGAGCACCCGCTCCAGCTTGAATTTTGGCACGAGGGCCTCTGCGTCGGCCTTCACTTGGTCTGTCATGCCGGGCTAGACAGAGCAGATGTGTGCAGTTTTAAAAAGGTAACCATACAATGAATTGTAAATATGGAGAAAGTGGTTACCTTATGTAGCACACCTAAATCAGGATGTAAAGGTAGCTCTGGGGGTAGAAGTTTCAATGTTTGGGGAGATCGATCAGGCTTGGCTACTACCCCGCCTACTTTCTAGATAAGGTAAGTAGGACTAATGGGCATCAATGGCAGTACTCCCTACCAGGCGACTGACATAAAACATGGCACACCACTGCTCTTTTCATCTAAGAGGGACCTTATCTTCTTGATGATAATACTAAACACAATAATCAGAAAGTAAAAAACTATTCTATAATATTCACTCAGTATTATGTTCATCACTGGATTGATTATTTTGATATTGTGCTGGAATTCAATACTAGAGGTTCTGGGTGTTCCATGTTTTATGTCAGTCGCTTGCCCACCTACTCTTGACCCAAACACTCCGCCCTTTAGTAAGTACTATTTCTCTCTCGCGCACCACCATGATTTCCATCAGGTCACACATGCATTTGAGCTCGAGATATAGGATAAAATCAAAATCTTCTTGCTATTTAAACTTAAGTAAATCGAGGGTGCCAGGCTATGTCTAACAGTATAAATAAATACCTAGTACGTCAACGTGGTGGATGTAATTCCTGCTCTGATCGTCGTCGTCTACACTTTCCTCCATGCTTGCAAGATGGCCTTGAAACAAGCCAATCCATCAGCAAACCAGGGTTCGCTTCGAAATCAGTCGGTATTCAAATAAGTCGGCTGCTGAAGCTCCCCCAGTCCCTCTAGAATATCAAAACTCCGCTGGCAGAAGCGCTGCCGGGTATATAAGGTGATAAATAGACAAACGAATCGAATCAATAGTTTGGATGAGGCTACCTGCCAGTTAATCCAAGGATAAACTGATCTCTATCAGCCAGACGCATCACCCGGTGGTGCTGACATCTTGCGCCGATCGCAGCTCATGATGCGATGTCAATCAATATCGAATCAGTAAGTTTCGTGCTCGTATAATGAAGAGAATGGGCATTAGGCGTGTCATTGCAGTATATGTATATGTCGAATGTCTTCTGTGAGGCCGTGTCATTGATCTGCAGAACTTGTAGAAGAGTTCATCAAGCCAAGGCTGCGTAGGGATTGTGGCTGGTGGAGCCAGTCTCCGTCGAGCCGTCGCCCTCTATCGTCTTTCTCCAGTGCGCTGGCAAGCAGACACATACCAGAGGGAACGCCTTGATCTCCCCAGAGGTTGCAGCTGAGCTGTCTCGCCGTCCAGATGCATGCGACACACCGCTGTCACGTTGAGCTTCCCGTCTTGCCTCCCATTCCTCTGCACGCTCACCAATCATCACACCCGTCGCCCACCCATCGTCCCAGATACCAACAACTTTTAGCATATCACCTCTCTCAAGAGCGAACTCGTCTGTGGCACGGGGTTGGTAGGCCCAGAGAACAGCAACTGAATCACCGGGATGGATGTCATCCTGGGAATAGTAATCCTTGAAGTAGGGCAGTTGCTCAGACTGTTGACTACCCACGCCCAGAGGTGATGCTGCACCAGCACTAGTGGGTGACTGTGGAACCGAGGTTCCAAAGATGGAGTTGCTCGACAGCGACCCATTTCTTCTTGTCGTCGAAGGAGGTGGTCGCAACACACTCATCCGGGGCTCCGAGTCATCACCAAACTCAGATGATGATTGGGTTTGGCTGTCTTTCCGACGGCCACCCGCGTACCCAGCAGCCATGCTACCTCCTGTAGCAGACATTGATTTGCTGTGATGTTGGGATGAGGAATCTCCAGAGTGACCTTCCAAAGCCGACATACGTGCGATGCGACCTCCAGGCAAAACTTCATATCCTTGAGGGGCTTCCTGAGCCACATGAGTCATGCTCGGAGGGCCTTTCCTTGCTGGGGATGGTTGGTTGAAAATACTGCCTGACTGGCTCCCCTTGGATCGCTTCATTCTGCGGATGCAGAAAAATAGAACAACGCCAAGAAGGGCCAGGCCCGCGATAGCACCAACGACGATGCCAGCTATGGCGCCACCACTAAGACTGCTACCACCCTGGCCACTACCACTAGGGTCGGCCGTGCTGGACGGTGAGGCTGTCCCAGTCGGGGTGTCGAAGGACATTGTGGTGCTGATTACCGGTAGCTTGATACCCTGGCATCTTTGTTCAGCATTGGAATTGTAGCAGCAGGTGTCGGTTGAGTTGACGCTGGTATCAGAACAGTAAGCACATAGTCCGATTGTGCTTGTACCAAATCCGCAATTTTCTTTTTCGTTGTCCGATGGATTGATGCATGTCCTTCCTGCCAGTGCCGTTAATGGTTCTGAACATGTGGTGAAGTCTGCTCTGATCAAGGAGTCCAAATTGGCCTTAGGGTTGGCACATAGTTCCCTGTCAGATGTCAAGTAGGCTTCACTCTGTGCAAATTCAGCACACCCATCGGCGCAAATCGAGCGTGACTGATCTTTAGACAACGAGCAGGCGTTGATCGATTTCTGGACCAATGCATTGCACATAACGGTGGTCGTAAAACGAGCATACCAGGTGGTTGTATTAGTCAGGTCAATTTCACCGCAACCGAAAAGATCTTGATATCTAGATCCATGTTAGCGCTGGCATTATCTAGGTAGTGATCTTAAGAATGCTCTCACTTGTCATGGACAAATGTCGTCTTGACATAATTGGACAGAGCATCATCAAATGATGAAGTGTCTTTGACATATTCGAGGAATGGGCTGGAATCAGATTAGCTTTTGGTCCAGCGAAAAAGATCGAGGGGGAACTCACAATTCCTTCTTCAAATCATCTCGAGAAATAGAGGCAGTCTTGAATGCCGGACAAGCGCTAGAATTCTGGAGTGAAATGCAACTAGACTGAGCTGTAACGAGGGAAGATGTCAGAGAAAGAAGCGTCAGCAACGCGACATTGCGCCGTCTTTCAACCCGTCCACGGCCCATTGTTGAAGAGTGCGTCTGGCTTGCTTGCGGAACAACGAGAAGTAGATGCAGCACCGGTGGTCCGAATGGGTCGTCGCACAAGTATCTGCTTCAGAGACAATTGGTCGGCTGCTGTCTCATAATCCGTAGGGCAGAGACGACTTTGAACAGCGGGTAAAATGAAGGAATTGGTCCCAAGTACGTAATGAACGATGCGATAGGAGGTATTGTCGAAGCCCACCGCTATGTAATGTGTTGCTGGCCCGGGTAATTCTCGATGTGGTATTTGTTGTTGTTTTTGTCGATTAATAGTCGTAACCAAAAAAGAAAGAAAAATTAGCTTCCTAGCCGTGTGCCACCTCTCGAGCCAAAATTATCCGTCTGCTAAAGTGGTGAGGAGAAAACAATTGGACGTCTGGATGTTGTTGACGGGCGAGGCGGAGTTGGCCAAGGTCGTAATGATTAATGCTGAAAGCAAAGCAGGTGCGTCGGAATTATTAGGTAGGCGGGTAGGCAGTAAGAGGAAGTTGAAACCAGGAAAGGTAAGCGAGAGTAACGAAGCGAAAAGGCCCAAGGAAGGTGCGGTGCGAAAGAGAGCAGCCCAATTTTGCCTGTGGTTTCCTAAGTCGGGGGAAGACAGGAGGCGGAGGTTGGTGAGTTGCTGCTGTATAGGGGTGGGGGCCACAAAACTAGACGACTCGACTGGTGCCTGTCATAAAGTCGTTTCTTGTCGCCCTGATTTGGCGAGCCAGACGATGAAGCTCTCCGAATACTAGGGCACGGCTGGATGGGAGGGGAAGGAAGGAAGAGAGAAGAGAAAGCGAGTTTGACGGCACTGAGTCGCGAGAATTGGGAGTCGATGGGAAATGGAGCTATGGGGGAAATGGCGGCTACGATAGTGCAGGTACAGTGCCCAAAGAAGATTAGAGTGGGCCTTGGGGGTTGCGTCGGTGGATCACTTTGGGTGGTAGGCAGGTACCAAGACAAACGGCGCCAGACTGGGGCCAACGGGCAGGGAAGGTCCGAAGGTGAGCCGCTACTGCTCCATCCTCCCTCGTACCTACTGACCGGGCCGTTGGGAAGGGAAAGCATAAAGCGCTACTTCACACCTGCGAAATCGACCGAGCCAGTTGTGCTGAGTTTCACCGCGTGTATGCTCCTCCAATGAGGCTTTACCAGCTACTGTGAGGACAAATTGAGGCCTAGCCATACCTGGGTTAGTATGTTTTTATTTTCTTTCGCTGCTGTCTGCCCATGTCCTTCAGGATGACGCCGCAGCAAGCCCCATAATGATGCAGGACTGGTGACAGAGGAGGGTGGAAACATAAAAACCGCCGGTGCGTATACACGCAGGCAAGGAGAGGCTAAAAGGCTTGATTGGTGAGAAGGATCTGAGCAGCAAGGACAAGACTCAGAATGCGACAAGGCAAGGGGCCACCAAGTGATAGAAATTCTGACAGATATGCACACAGCCCCTTCCAGGGCGCATGCAAGTACACACTGGACGACGCAAACTCTAGAGCCGTGTTCCAGCCATGTGTCGGACTGTGAGCTTTGTGTGCTTTCTTCCAGACACAGCTTCCCTGCGACAGTTCTTGGATCCGATCATCACCGCACATATGGGAGGGTCGTGTATATGTGCGGATACGGCCCACCACGGAACCTGGAGAGTTCCTGACGCACAGGACAGCTGGTGGCCAAGGGAACGAAATGCACGCAAAAAAAGCCACAGGCCCGGGCTTAGCTTTTTGGTTTTCTTTCCTCGAGAGCATCCTTGGGCCAGAAGCGACCAGGACGAGGTGCGTCGCCATGGGAGCGTCCACTCAGATGCCAATCTTGGCTCTAGTTGCGGCCACGTTGTGGGTCAAGCGTGTCTTGAACGGGAGAGCGCAATCTTGGGGAACAGGGATCCTACCAAAGACGACCAGGGCCACTCTCCAAAGGAAGGGGACCCAGCAATTAAGGGCGTCAGACCACTGGAAGCTTGAACAGTTCAGAGCCTGGCTTACTGAAACCAGTATTAGTACCGGGCGCTATCGTCTCACCACGTACGAGGCCTAGGTATTATGATACCGCAGGCTGGGAAGGGATTATATCTTGCCTGGCCAGCCAGCTGGTTGATTCCACCCCTTCGTATCGATAGCTAGGCTGGCGTTGGACATTGATTGCATAATAGATCGAGGCGAGGCCACAAAAGCAAACATATGTCTGTAGGGAGAGGTCTGTGCCATCCCAATTAGACCAGGAGCAGCTAATGCAAGAGCTGCGAGTAAACACCCAATGATCTGTCAGCTGGCTCTGCATGGCGCAATAATACTCACCTGGCTACCCTCGGCAGATGGTCGTCCACCAACCACGACTGGAAGCTGGGTATCGTTGTGATGTATCCAGATTCGGTGAGGACATGTGCGTGGGAAGAAATATGAGCGATGCTATAGGTGATGGAGCCAATCGCGATCATTGTGCCAGATGATCGGGGAGAATCCAACCCTACCGCCAGCCACAAGAAACGCGAATAGTCGCGCACGCTCCTCTCGTCATTGATGGCGATCTTGATTTTGATTCTCCTAAATCTCCGTGTCGGGTGGGTTTTTGGCGACCCAAAATCAAACATGTGGCGGTCCAAAACGCCTCTCTGATCTCAGATTCGTGACGCGTTCCGATAAATTAGGCTGACTAACAAGGCAGGACGGCCCAGATATCTCTCGCGCTCCGACCTTGAGAGAGCTCCCGTAGGGCGGCAAGGCGGCTACTAGCTGGCACACCTGTGCGATTAGTCAGTGTCGGTGTTTTCTGCGCGAGCCAATGAAAGGGTCATGGCATCGGTGAATGTCCCAAGCTCGTGCTCATTTCCTCATCCGTACTAGAGTTGTTAGAAAAGACCGATTGATGCGATTGATAACCAGCGAACGGAGTTTTGTTTTCTGCCTCACGGGTTTAATTCCCACAATCCCCAGTGCGTGAGATCAGCCGGAGAAGTGTCATGACGCCCGCGAGCCTGTGTAAACGAAGTACGAGAGGTGTGCATGCCGCTTAAGACGGCACACCTGGCGGCCACATCTTGAACTCGCGCGAAGACGAGAGGGAAAGCCTGAGGTTTCCAACGATGAACTAAGTAGGAAAATAAGCACGAGGTGTATTTATCCGATTGTCAACTGGAATCTTAGACTCTAGATAGCCAATTGCAGGTCATAGATTTGGAAAGAGAAGCAAACAATAGCTTGTCTTCCAGAGCTCTAGCTCCGTTTGCGAGTGCCGGAAACCCACCATCGGCGCTCGCCCTCAACTTTAACCTCCGATCATCCGACCCCCCACTCACGATCTTTCATAATCGATTCATACTAACAACACCCGAGTCTGTTGCCGGCGTTTTCTAGGGCCCGATCAATATTGAAAGATTCAAATTTCCTAATTTCGGGGCAGAATATATATACAAGAGGGTCCCTGGCGGTAGATTAATTTAGATTGCTCTGTATCAATACAACAAGCTTCAACCACCTCAAGTTCACCACACTCCTCGACGGCACTCATCTCATCGTGTATCAGTGTGGACATTCACATTCATCTAACACATCTTGTATCAGCTTTATACAGCAGTCGGCAGTCATGTCGTCCCCAACGCCTACGACAGTTCCATCGGTAAGTTCACCCTCTCTAAGTCATCATCGCCCTCAGTCCAACTTCATGTACACTAACACGCCACTCATCGCCAGTCACCCCCATACCCTCCACGAGGTGCGAGTATGGGAGGCTCACCAACAAAGGGAGTTGACATCCCAATCTCAGCAGTATTCATCCTCCTCTTCGCCTGCGCCGCCGCCCTCAACATGACCATCTTCCAAATCAACCGCCGCCGCAACCACAAGTTCATCATCTCCGCCGTCACCTTCGGCTTCTGCATGGCCCGCATCATGGCCAACGTCCTGCGCATCGTCTGGGCCTGCTACCCCACCAACACCCGGATCGCCATCGCCGCCAGCGTCTTCGCCAATGCGGGCGTCCTCCTCCTCTACATCGTCAACATCATCTTCTTCCAGCGCATCCTCCGCGCCCTGCACCCAAATTTCGGCTGGCGCCAGCCCGTACGCCTCGCCTTCCGCTTCCTCTACTTTGGTGTCTTCGCCTGCCTCGTCATGGTCATCACCGCCGTCGTCTACAGCTTCTACACCCTAGACGCCTCGGTACTCAGCAAGATTCGCGACGTCCGCCTCGTAGCCAGCGTCTACATCGCCGTCCTCTCCTTCATCCCCATCCCGGGGATCCTCCTCTGCCTGCTGTTCCCCCGCCATCACCCCGCCGACCACTTCGGTCACGGCTCCATGAACACCAAGATCATCCTCGTCCTCTTCACCACCACCCTCCTGGCCCTCGGCGCCTCGCTCCGTGCCGGTGTTGCGTTCCTCCCCGTGCGACCAACCACCGACCCCGGCTGGTTCAACCACAAGGCCGTCTTCTACTGCTTCAGCTATGTCATCGAGTTGATTGTTGTCTACACTTATGCCTTGATGCGGATGGACAAGCGATTCCACATTCCAAACGGCAGCAGTGCACCCTGGCACTACTCAAATGGTGTACCTAATGACACGGACGACGCCACCATCGAGAAGAGCGCCAATGAAGAGCCAATCCTCGATGAGGAGGCACAGAGGACCAAATAAATCCTTTCTTTTGGACCACGATATATCTTATAGACAAATGTGATCAAAATATTAATAATTTAGATGAGGATAATTTCATCTGTGATACAGGAGGTTTTGGCTGGAGTCTCAGGAGTTCAATCACATCACCACTGCCGAAGTGGTTTGGGTATTTATTAGATCTATAGATAGGTGCACATCTCCTAATAATACAAGATAATCACCACACGTCAAGAGTCAATATCATCTTTGGGAACGTGAGTAAACACCAAAGAAACCATGGAGATTCATGGCAGCCATGTCATCAAAGTACAACATTAACAAGGAAAGATATCTTGTTCATCTCGGATTGCCAAATCTGCAACGTATGTGTGGCCGATGATGGTCCAGTACTAGGTTGATAGGGGAATTTCTAGCTTTCATGCTGTGTCTAGCCGCCATCCCACCAAAGACCCTACTTGCAATGGCCATTATAACTCTCCCAGAATTCATGTCAGGAGTAATATATGATGAAACCTTTCCAGCTCGTGCTGTCCCGTCTGATTGAAACTCATTACATGGCAAAGAGGATGCAGTATGAACTTTTCCGACCATAGTAGACCAGGCAAGTTTACAGGAAGTAATCAGGTGTCCCTACACAAGAGTTAGTATATTTGTACAACCATGACGGGAAAGGAAGGGAGGCTTACGCCTTGAAACCATGGGCTCGCCAGCTCTAGGGCAGGGGTCAAATTGCAAGCTGAGACGTGTTAGTGCCTATTCCAAATCATTCGGACCGTGTGCTCTGCTCACAATGTGTATTTGAGGTGCTCGTCAATTTCCATAATGGCTGCTTGGTTGCCGCATCGATAGCAGTAGTTTGGCGCTACGGAAATGTCAGCCAAATACGACGCTTCATAAGAATAGGGGAAGGGTTGGTGTTGCTTACCAGAGAAGATTGTCACCACATTACGGTCTTGAGACCAGTTGTAACCTTCCATGACGAGCTGGTGGGCACGGGCAATCAGGGTCAGCCCGTTGTTGTGATTGAAAGCCTCTGAGATATCCTGGCCGAAAGTATAACCGGCGCCACGGGGTGATATCCCCCAGCCACAGCGGTCATCGGGATCAGACCATAGGAGGTCGCACATGGGACCCTCATGGGGTACTTCTTGGATACGGTCCAATGACCTGATGTTATCAAGAGTATCAATGCTGGGAGACAGACCGCCGTGGAGGCAGAAGATCTGGTTCTCGATCAAAGCGGTCAGGGGAAGGTAATCGAAAAGATCGGTGAAATACTTCCAGACGTTGGCATTGCCGTATTTTCGCAGGCACTCATCGTAAAATCCATACACTTGTGTAATCTGGCGGGATTCGTGGTTTCCTCGAAGAATGGTAATGCGCTGGGGGTATCGAATCTTGAGCGCGACGAGAAGAGTGACTGTCTCGACGGAGTAGTAACCTCGGTCAACGTAGTCACCTGAATGGTCAGTTAGAGAAAAGCATCCAAACAGGAATGGCATGAACAATGCTTACCCATGAAAAGGTAGTTTGTGTCGGGATTGGGGCCGCCGATCTTGAACAGCTCCATGAGGTCATGGAATTGCCCATGAATATCACCACAAACAGTGACGGGGCATTTCTGCACAATATGGTTAGTCCATTGTCTGACGAGCGGAGCTATCATCAAATACGTACTACAGGCTGTACATTGGATTCCTCCTGTAGAACTTCTCTTGCCTAATAGAAATTAAGATGTCAGCAAGCTGTCAACTGGGGAAGCGTGACCGGTCACGCGAGACGAGAGAAAATATTGGTGGGGTGTCTTGGTGGGATGTTTTCGTCAAGCGACGACGAGGCCAGGTGAGGCAGGGCGGTTGACGAGCATTCGATGCTGTGGCCTCCGAGCTCATCCATTTCCTCACCTTTTCGCAGAGTCTCTGGACGTCGACCTCAGCAAGTTGCTTGCAGTTCATCAGGCTTTCGATCCAGCCATCGACAGTAGGGATGGGCGCAGGCTCTGCCTGCACCGGGGAGAGATCGGTGGGGGCTCTCCCAACGTCTTCCATGTTGGTATCCATGATCTATCAATCTGTATATAGTCGTTCGCGTATGGGAAACTATCGCGTGCAGCGGCGTGCGTGGGTGAATGACGTTGCTGCGAGGAAATAGGGTGCAACCTCGAATTAGGTGAGGTCTTGCGGGCGGTGGGGCTTGAATCTCAGGGCGGAGGACAAAAGGCGCGCTGAGCTGGATGGGAGCAAAAATGAGGAACAAGGGAAAACAGGATCAAAGCACGCAAAGTGGCCTGTGTGGTGGGCGGTTGGCGTGCAGGAAATTAATTGATGGGTTTCGTTCGATGTTTTGTTTGGAGAGAGAGCTGATGGGGGGAGGAGGAGGTGAGCAGCAATGACTAGCAGATACCTGATGGATTCCACCATATTTGATTAGGTAGGGGCGTAGAGGTATGGAAAGGCAGGTGCCCCCCAACTGGGGAGTGGTGGGCTGGAACACGTAGGCCCCACTAATGGTGCCCCAAGAGTTGGTGGGCCGAAATAGTCAGACAGCTCAAGTTGGATGGGCTGGAGTCTGCCTGCCTTGAATGCTGATGTGATGCTGAGCCAATGGCCGGCCGGTGGCGACAACGCATCATTGAGCTGGACGAGAAGTTCAATGGACGCACTATCCATGGAAACCGACATACGACGCGGCAAACATCAACTAGAAGTCCGTTGCGAGTTCCAGAAGAGCCCACAATCACGCCACAAGCTCACCTGCTCCAGGTTAAGCAACCAGTCCAACAGAAGGGAGCCGGGCCTAGCACCTTCCAGCTATCAGTTCTACCACTCATTCAGAATTCAGATGTTTCGTATCTCGTAGTTTCCAAACCAGCAAAATAAAGTATCCCAGGCTGCTCCTATTCATTCTTCGCGGTGGTGTACCCATATCAAGAAACTAACCCAAGACCAGCATTCTCGCCCGAACGAGTCGAGGGCCCCTCTAGATCCCGCCCTACCAAATTCACAAAATCAAGGCCAACCTCACCCAGTATCCCCGCGTGCTCCTTTGCTCGCTCCATACACTGTGTCCATATCTCTCCACCTCGCTTCGTGCTGCTAAGCTGTCTAGCTAGAATCATATTGAAAGCCTCTACTTGCTCCTTGCCCCATTTAACGCAAGTACTCATCATTGGGGGTGGGAAGCAACCTTGGAAGCACTTGACCGTGTTGTGGATGATCATGAAGTACACAAAAGAGACTTGCCAAATGTAAAGGTGCAAGTCTCCTTGGAAGATACACTGTCTGTTGTCCAAAGTCAGTACGCATTTCTACCTCTTCAGATGAATTTGGGAGAAAGGGAGCCTTACCTAGACCTCTTGTGTATCATCTCGCTTCTGGCGGCCAGATACACTTCACGAGCCCGGTCCTCGAAGCCAAGCCTTGTCAGCCAGCTAACATTGCGTTTGGTTTTCGACTGATCATTGTGTTCTGCACCCAGTTCGCGGAGTATCACTGCAGCAAGCTTCCCACATCTCTCTTCCACCTTGAAATTGATAAAGTCTTGGGCCACCAGGTTGTTCTTCAGCCCACGCGCAAGTCCCTTGAGCTTTTCGAATGTTGAGACAGCCGATTCAAATCTCTGGAGAGCAATATCAATGTCCAGTTCATCCATCTGGCTCTCGACCCATCGTAGATTTTGTTGTTTCCCATCCACTTCAATCAACATGTCTTTAATGTCAGACAACGTCGCTAGCAGCTCTGTTTTCTGGAGAAGGCCAGGGTCTCTAGATGCGAAGTAATTGATTGTCTCCCGGGCTTTGTTGCTTGCCTCCATCTCTGACTGAAGGCCTTTGCGAAGCTCCTCGACAGCCTTGCGCACGTTCAACAGGAAAGACTTCTTTTCCGGGTCTTCCGGCTTTTCAGTGCGATAAATGAATGATTCTTGACCACCACCTCTGACCATGATGGCATCAGCCAGCTTGTTTCGCCCACCATGTGACTCTCCAGTGCCAGCCATGTCCACGACCTCTATATCCAAGAGCGCCCAGCAGCGATCAGCCACCAGTTTGGTCACAGCGTTTCTAGTATCGCCATGTGATACATCAACCTTTCGCTTCTTTCGGGAAGCGATCAATAAGTGGTCGTTAAGAAGAAAGATCTGCATTGCTCTCCGTGACTTGTATGTCGCGTTGTCCAACTCAACCCATGGTCCGGCGTTCTGCACAATATGACGACCGGCAACGTTGGGCAGGAATTTCTGGGAACCCTCCACGCTCTTGAACAAGGCTTGCATCTGCGAGTTCCATAATGCGCTTCTATCGGCAACAGAGCTACGCTTGTCCCTCTTGCTCAAGCCCGACGGGACTCCGCCAGGAAGGTCTGAAGACTCATCACCCTGATTCGAAGTAACTCGCAAAGCCCGGGTGTTAGTCTTCAGCTCGGCCATCAAATTTTGAAGTGCATGCATCTCATTCTTAAGCTTCTCGGCCTCCTTGCTGATCTTAATGAACTGCGTTCGGTTCTGGAGGAGATTCTGCTGAAGATCCGTCCTCGCCCGAATTTTGAGCTTGTGAAGCCCATTCTCGTACTCAAGAATCTGTTCGTCGGTCGCCTCGGAGAGCACACTCGTAACATACTGGTCAGGGACGAGGTTGGGGTCCCGGATAGCCTTCACGTCCACGACTGGCGCTCCTCCGGCTGGTCGATTTCCTGGGTGGTGATGATGCTGATCGAACTTGTCGAGAGATGGCATGGCCGGGACTGCAGGGGGTAGACCGGAGGCATCGTATTCTTGGCCGAAGCGTGAAGAATATCGTCGTTTCACCATCTCGGACGTCTATTGAGGATCGGCTCAGTCAGCCAACGTTGACCACAAGACTTTTGATGCAAATCATCTCGGGCTTGAAAACTAACCTTTCCTCCTGGTGCAGGCGGAGGTCGAGGGCGCGGGCGAGGGCCATTGCTTGCTCCAGCTCGAGACTCAGGGAGCGGAGGAATAGGAGCGCCGCTGCCTACATCGTCGTGTACAATTGGACTGGATATCTGCTTAGGGGCGCTGATGACGGGGCGAACACTCTTCCTCCTCTTGCCGCTGCGGAGAGAGAGCAGATTGCTGCGCTCTTCAGACATTTTGAGGCGCCTGGACGATTCGCAGTTCGTTGATGAGAGTGTCTCGTACTGGGGCTACGTGGAGAGCTACCTCCTGCCTTCCTCCCTGGTATTACCTGCGACGTCTCAAGCTCTCTGTCGCAGATCGGCTCGGCTGTGCGAGCGCCCGACGATTTTCCGATGCAGGGTAGCCAGCCACGCAGGTCACTTTGTACCCTCTGCGAGCTCGCGTTGGCGCCGCCACATCAATATTCCGACCAGCCCCAGCAGAGATCAGCCCGTAGCTCAGAGTAAGTACCGGACTCGCCATCGTCCATCCAAAAAAATCGATAGCACGATCAGCTGGGCTAAGTTCTCCCTACTTACCATTTAACCTTGGGCCAAACAAACGGCATTGTCGGTCTCTGAGCCATCGTATATTTGCATACTTGCTCTGTGCTCTTGGCATCTTACCTGGATTTTAATTTCTGCGTCCCATCTATACTGCCAAAATGGTCTCGACATCGACGATAGTGACGGCATCTATCGCAACTGCTGCCACCGGCATCATTGGTATGTCGCACAACCCCCAATCGATCCGAGCCCGGGACGAGGACGCATTGGCTAATGTAGATGCTGTAGTTTATGTTGCCTACTTTGATTTCCAGCGACGGAAGAACCCCGAGTTTCGCCGCAACCTAAGGAGAAACGAACGTAAACAGGCACGCGCAGAGAAGGAGGAGGCCGAGGCATCAACCAAGCGACAACGAGAGGCTGTCAAGCTCCTGGTTGATGAGGCAGTGTACGAGGGCTTCCCTACAGGCGTTGAGGAGCGCGAGGCCTACTTCAATGAGCAGGTCATGACCGGCGAGATGCTCAGCCAAGATCGTATGTTTTCCCTCGCTCTAGTGTTGACGCAATCGGCAGCTAACGAGGATTGATTGTACAGCTTCCAAGAAGGTCGAGTCTGCCCTTGCCTTCTACAAGGGTCTCAAGGTGTATCCCGCCCCCGGTGATCTCATCAAGATCTACGACAGCACCGTGCCCAAAGTAAGCAGGAGACCAGTCCCATTTCAGATGCTGCAGTGCGATGCTCACATTTTCCTCAGCCCATCTTAGATATTCTCGCCGAGATGATTGCCTATGATTCTTCTCTGGACATTCGTCCACGTCCCGGTGGCATCAACCTGGCCGATATCCCCAACGTCGGCCTCGATTAGCTGCCGTATCAACAATCAATGGAATACCACTCACAAACCAAAATTGATCCCACCGTGACTAGGACTGGGATCGTCAATAGAGGCCACTACCAACCTCCGTGTATCATACCAGCTTTTATGGAGCCTTGTGTAAACAAATATTACGTTTGAATGAGCCTGCTGGGGTTCTCGGGAAATGGCAACTGCTGGCAGTGACTCCGTAATACATGAATCTGTTTAATCTTACTTTTTAGAATATATGCCCTCGCTACACAAATCGAGCAACTGGGTGTGTGACTACTACTGATTCCTTACTGGGAGGTTGTCTATTCTTACTCGTTCATGATAAAAAATAGTTCAGGGAAGTGGCTTCCTTTCAGTCTGGTGCCATGTGACATTTGTTTCTATATTCTACCAACTTTCGGCATCTGCTGGACGGTCACGAACAACGACAGGTTCGATCTTTCTGCCCTTCCTGTCCACCCTGTCATCCCGAGGGTCAAAACCTCCGTTGCCCCAGAGTGCCCACTCCGGTGTTGGCGGCCCCATGTAGTCTTCAGGGGTCCAGTCGCCATCTGCGCCCCTCTCCTCCAACAACTGGAAGAACTTTTCGTAGTCAATATGCGTATGCCATTTCCCGTCGACGTAGAATCGGTCGCTCGCCAGAAGAATGCAGCAGCTGTGGGCGTGCTCGGCCGCAATACCGTAGTTCAAGCCCTTCTCTTTTAGTTTCTTCTCGAGAGCCCTAACGAAGTCACAAACTTCCCAGTAGTACGGGACGTTAGACATGGTGAGGCCTGCGTTTGACGACGTAGAGGTACCGCAATAAGTGACTCCCTTGACTTCGACGAAGCAAGGGAGGCCACGCTCGATGAGCTGGGCATAGCCTTCTGCTTCATCCTCCACATTGAATCCCTTCACCAAGGTGAGACGGTATACGGTGCGGTGGCGGAACCGTTTCTCCCTCAGAATGTCAAGACATCTTTGGAATCTCTCCCAGTAGTCTCTGTGGAGGGGTCTGTCGATCTTCCGCAAAGACTCCTTGTTTGACGCATCAATCGATACGTAAAGCTGGGTGACGGCCTTCAAGTCTGCGAGTTGGTCTGGGTGCTGAGCATTACAGACCAAGAACGACGAAATTCTCTCGCCATGAAGCATAGCAAGGAACTCATTGATATAAGGGTAGAAGATAGGTTCGCCCACCAAGGACAGCGCACAGTGGCGGATTCGAAGTGCTTCGCTGTAACGCTCTGCTCGAACACCAGGCATTCCTCGCATCATCTTGATCTTGTGATAATGATTCTTTTTGACACCCTCGAAAATCAAGTCCGGGGGATCCACGATCCATCTCCAGGTTGTGCCCACAGGGTTTGTGCCATGTCTCCAGCAGAAGACACACTTGTTAGAGCATGAAAGTGAGGGCGTAGTTTCCATGCATTGGTGGGAGTTGATTCCATACAGCGAATACTTGTAACAGCTTCCACGTCCTCGCAAGGCTGACTTTGTCCATCGGCAGATCTTGACGCCGGAGTGTGAGCCTACAATTGCATATCCTTGCTTGGTTAGAGCGGCGTATGTTGGTGAGTTCTTGGCCACCATTTCCTTCGGCGCCACTGTCGGTCCCTTCTTCTTTAACGGACCGCTATAGGTTGTGAAGTCAACTGCAAGAGGGGCTTTGATTTTCTTCGATGCCTTGGCACTGTCCGATGGTTGAATCATTTTCCCGAGGTCTTCCATGTCGTCCAGGTCCCTTGATCCAGTGGATTTTGTGTTATTGATTTCGTCGCCGAGAATTACTTCTCCATCATCGTACTCCTCCTCGTCTTCCACATCTTCCGGGTCGCTCTCTACAGGCTCTCCGCTACCGGGTGCGCCCTCACCCAAACTACCAGTGCGCGCAGCAGAGGTGATGACGTCTTGAACTCCAGTAGCCCACTCGGCGAATCTCGCAGCATGGTCGCCCTTCAGATCCCCCATTCCAACTGGGTAAGCTCTCTTCCGTGCTGTAAGCTTGGCCATCCATTTGTCAATTTCTTTGGCCTGGAAACAGAAACCCTCGGCTTCATTGGGCCATCCCTCGGTGTCACCGAACCCAAAGACTGAGTATCCCATCAATGAAGAGAGGGAGGCAGTGTCAATTCGGAAATCGTGATGCGTCTCCTCGAGATGCTGTAAGAAGGTGTCATTGATTGTGTCAATATTGTAGCTGGGAATCAGGAAGAGGTAGAAAACGTCGGCATCCTCGTCGACCTTTGGAGCTGTGACAAAGTAGTCCTCGAAATCGATTTCGGTCAGATCCTTAAGTTCGGGACGCAGGAACTGGCGACCAGATTCCTCGCTAAACTGGTCAATCCTAGCAGCCAACTTTTCGACATAGCCCTCCGCAACCTTCTGGGTCTTCGTAGTGATCGATGAGAAAAAGACATAGATTTTCACTGGTCCATTCCCACGGCGTTTTTCTTGGTTCTGCGACGAAGGGCTCTTAGCCAAGCCTCCCTTGATACGACGTGGGCCGGCAGCGGTTTTGAGGTTCTGCTTCTCGTCCACAATGGGTTTTGGGATATCGTCCTCAATCACTGGCTTCTCTTTCTCGTCGAATTTTTTGTTAAGCACCAGTAGCCCCTCTCGTTCTTCGTTCCGGTGTACGTAGTATCGAAATGCGAGTAGCATCGTGGTGGTCGCGAGGATAATTGGCCCACGATGATTGTGCCATATATCTATCCACCCTAGTCAAATATCAGTACGCTGTCGGAATCGCCAGGGCTATCGAATACTTACCATCCGTAGAGTCCGGCAGCCCAAGGCTGAGAACACTGTTCGCATGATCCATGGCCGGCAACAATCGATCCTTGCACAAGCACCACTGATTATGTGCCCTATTGTATGAACGGATTTCGTTGCTGCAAAAATGCCCCTCGGTGGAAGAAAAAAATGCGGGGCAATCTAGATGGCTCCCGCATACGCAATTACAAGCTCATCACTAACACTAATGGCGAATATCCTATTCGTACGTTTGGCTGACCTACCCTATACCCACCCACTTATACGAGGTCGACCTGCTTCGTTCATCATTACCTGCAAAATAATATGTATTTCAATTGTAGAAAAATACTGCATCACTGTTCCGTTTAAAAGCTGACGATTTATTATTTACACTTGTCCAAATAGTCCAAATTACTCGTACATCTGGTAAAGATGCAATATTCTAGATAACGAAACTGAGTCTCGCTTATTTGTGTACGAATAACACTTTATGACGATGTCAAGTTCTCACCCACCTCAGCCCTGCTTAGACCATGATCAGGTGATACTCCCTGATAGTAGTAAACATTATATCTAGTATCTGTGTTGTTACGTTCAAATTGTGTAGCAAATTGCATTATAGTTGGCGAGCCTTTTGATCATTTGACCCAACAACCGCTGTCTCATAAACATACTGGATGCTTCTGGAATTTTTCAATTTCTAAAAAATTGTCCTTTATGTCATATTTCTAGAATCTCACCCTTGGGGGCAGCTTCGGATGTCTTTGGAAGGGATGTGACGAACAGCCATGAGCACCATAACTGCATGTTCGCAACGGGTTATAAACAGAGAAGGATCCAGGAGGGAATCGCAGCACCCAGTACACTATACTCTCCTGTCTTCACCACCAGCGTGCTCCTTTGGACGTATATCCCCAAGACAAGGCGCGAAGAACATTTCCCCAGTGATGACCTGAAGCATCGTTCTAACAGCCACAACGGCCCAGAGCAGGACAACCGAAAGGGACAGAATCTAACCGTCGTTAGCCAGAAACGACTAGCTGAGCAAGCTAGGTTATTTTACTCACCATTGTCGCAACCTGGAAGAATTGGCTCTGCAGATTCTCAGCAAGAAGCGAGGTGCAGGTAGCCAGGACGCCCAGGGGGAATGTAAAACCCCACCAGCCCATGTTGAAGGGGAAGCTCTGCGTCGTGATGATGCTGATCAGGGCAAAGGCCAGCCAGACAAGGGCGAAACCCCACATTACAAGTCCATTGAAGATCCCCAGCACATAGAGTACCTCGCCGGCTCTTGAAACGTCGGCCCCGAGAGCAGGAAATGCATTCGCTTCAGGTATCACCTTGAGGGCAACCTTGCCAAGTTGCTGTATGCCGAAGCCGCCCTGTCCGAGGGGCCCAATCGGCAGGAAGACGGAGACGATGACCTCCCGGGCCGGCAAAGAGTGGATCATCAGTCTCTGAAGATAGAGGGCGAGCACACACCCGGAGAACGCGATGCCTATGCCCCATAGGACGTACCCGGCCACCAGAGTCGTCAGAGCATGCCTGACGTCGGGGAGGACCTCGGCGACAATCCCTGCAGAGGCTGCCGCGACGACTGTCGGTACTATGGGGAGTAAAAGGGCAGCTGTGATGTTCTGGAGGTCAGGGCGGTGCCGTTTCATGACGATGAAGGGCATGCTGATGCAGGTGGCCATGGAGACCACGGCATCTACCCACCAAAGCGCCCATGTCAGGTAAATGAAACCATTGCCCCACGATTTGCCAACAAATACCATCATGTTGATAATCGCTGTGAGTTTTGTAAGCGATGACATATCGGCAGACGTGTTCGGGGAAAGGAAAACGTACTGGCAAAGCCCATGGGGAAACATCCGAGAAATAAAGATTGGCCTGGATGAGCTATCATGGCAAACCAGATCTCTGGATATAAAGTATATCGCAGCACGGACACGGCTGTAAACAAAGCAAACAAGACGATATTGGCGCAAAAGAAGATGTATGATATGTACTGGAGCCATTCACCATTATACGGCAACCGGTATAGGAGGATACTGACGATGCCAGTACCCATGTTGACGGCGAACCATCTTTTGAAGACAAGAGAGATATCTCTGGTTAGCCATTGAGGTTACAGTATTGGGTTGTATTTTTGTCCGGTTTACACTCACGATGGCGTGAAATTTCGAACGATTCTTCGCCAGCCAACATTCTCCTTGCATGCCCCCCGGTCTGGTTTGTGCGAGAGCATGGCTGTTGAGCCGGGTCGGTCCCGTTGCCGGAAGTTGTTGTGGTTGTTGAGGCCTGGGACAGCATGACCCGATTGATACACAATGGAGAGGTCCTTGAGAGGCAGGTGGTAGCAGCGTGTAGACTCAATTGTCAGAATTTAGTCAGGCAGGCCTTGATCGTGGAATGCAGAGTTTTATTCGTCGCGGTGTCTATGGATTGCTGGGAAACGAACGAAAGAGCAGTCCATTCGCCGAATGAAATACAAAATTCAAATACCGTGTTCTCCAGATTTATATCTACATGGTGTCCGGCTGGTCGCCACTGACACACGGGAACTGGTGCCGTCTACAAGGCTTGCTAGCATGGAAGTCATGAGCCACTGACGAGAGCGAGGACCGGCGCCTTAGATAATCTGGGCAGTGGAGCACCGAATCCGATTGCCGCATATCCCAGCCGCCGGGTGCTCGATGGCGCCGCGGGCTAAAATGAAACTTACCTCACCCGGTATGACACTACGTCCAGGTGTGTAAAAAATACTGGTTGTGGATGCGCTTTGGAGCCAGTACCTTTGCATCGTGCATAAATCTCCTGCTTCAGCACCCGGCTTGCGCAGACCGAGTGTGCCAGCAAAAGGGGCTCGGTTCCGCGAGTTCCCCCAAAAGTCGCTTGCCGCCAGAGCCCTCTCAGCCAGCCACAAGGCCCCTCGGCCCCACCAGCATTTCGCTGTCTCGAAGTACTGTGTACTTGAGCTTTTGGAAACGTCGAGAGGTCGTATATTGCCCCTTTAGGCCCCCTGGACTGGGGAAAATGTTGCAGACACGCACTTTTTGTCCCCGAAGTGAAGAGAAGGTCGAAAATCCAGCTCTCGCGGTTGAGAGGGGATGGCAATGCGGTGTTGCACAACACTGTGCACAGAGCTCCCCTTTCCCCTTTCCTGCTTAGGCTTCCGTATCCTGATATGCACAGCACCTACGATTTTAGCGTAGCAGCATGGTTCACCCAACCAGAGCGTTCCTTGACAAACCGATATCCATGGCTGCCCCTCAAATGCGACGTGTGACAATTTGCTGAACCTATTCCGGGCACCGGCGGTCTTATCTTCACCTCGTATCAGCTGATCGTCGTAGTTGGTTGTCGCCAGCGAAAACAAAGACCCCGCCTAAGATAGTCGGTAAGCGTGGCCGCCCAGCTGAGCCGTTCTGCAACAGTGTCCTCTTCCGCATGCTCTTCCGCTGCTCAGAGATCGATCATAGCAAGGCGTAACAAATTGAATAATAACATCCAATCCATACAATGGCAGTCAACATCGCCTCCAGCCACATGCCGTACGTTGGCACTCCCTTCGATGCGAGGGAGCCGCTGGGTAATATCCCGACCGACCGATTTGACAGACTGGTGTTGGCGTTGAAGAAGGCCTTGGGTCCTTCATCAGGGTTGACATCTGACGATGTTGACGTCGACTTCCTCCACCTACTAATGGAGGACTATGACGGGACTGATGGAAGATGGGCTAGATATGCCTTTGGTGACGGTAGTCGGGGCTACACTCGTAATCTTGTCGACGAGGGCAACGGTAAAAGCAATCTGGTATGTTAACATGGCAACCTTACACCCGACATGCCTCGCTCACATCCTGTAATAGCTGGTGCTCGTATGGTCCCCCGGGAAGGGGAGTCCAATCCATGACCATGGCAATGCCCACTGCCTGATGAAGATCCTCAAAGGCAACCTGACAGAGACTCGCTATGAATGCCCGCAGCATGGGGATGGTGAGCGGCCATTGAGAAAGATTTCCCAGAAGACATACAAGGAGAACCAGGTAGCCTATATGGCCGATGAGCTCGGCCTGCATAAGGTGATCAACGAGGGTAGCGACTTCGCTGTCTCATTGCACTGTGAGTGGCTTGCTTGTGCCGACATATTCTGTCATCTCCGTAGATATTGACCAGATACGTCTCGCAGTGTACACCCCGCCAAATGTGGCCAAAGGAGGCTGCAATATTTTCGACGAGAAGACGGGGAGAAGGAGCCATGTGCCAAGTTGTAATTACTACTCGGCGTATGGGCAACTTTTGAAATGATTTTGCGACGACCAGTAACGAATAGCGTTGTTACCATTGCCAGCCTGGATTGATCTTGGTTTTTTAAATCCAACAGCTTGTTGGAGCTGGGATAGTGCTTCGAGGGCGGTTGTATGCCGACATGTAGCTGGGTGGGAAGCGCCCAGTGGATGTGAGCCTTGATAGCAGAATCTATTATTGTCAGTATGAACCAAGAAGTGTCTCCTCGTAGTTGGATCTCTCGGATAGCTGTAGGCACGGAGTGGGATGTCGTTGGAAAAAGAGGAGTCGTGCTGGGCCAGCATATCACCTTTTCTTTCAACCTATGCCGTCTTGCCCTACGATTCCGACATCCGTGCCATCGATTGCGTGATTGACCGACGGTCGCTAGTGCCACGGCCCAGGCCGAGCACTAACTTACTAACCTAGGGGCCTGCTCTCACCAGGAGCCTGATCGCTGCGTATAACTAACCCCCTGCCTCTGGCTGCAGCTTGAAATTATATCCTCTTGTAGTCGTGAAAGGTCAAATGGAGAAATACAGTTCCATGCAACATTGATATGAATTAAAGTTATCCGAAGCAAGGGTCCGTCCAAGTTCCAACATCGATGCCCGCCTCCGTGCAGTGACATTTCAGTGGGTACGGCCAGCTGGAGATTGGCAGGTATAGCAGGCAGTTATAGCACCTGATTTCGCGTCCTCCACGCGAGCAACGGTATCGCGTTCGTAGAGAGCACTAGAACCTCAACTTGCTTTTTCCATGTCTCAGGATTGGATCAGGCTCCTCAGCTCCTGAACTCCGTACGCCAGCTGAGATCAGGTTCTTGAAAAGTTGCCTCCTCCATATCCAAGGCGTTCTGCCATTGACCCTCGCTTTTCGTACTCGTGCTTGCCTCGTCCTAGAAAGTAGTAGCCATGCCCCCCAAACGCCAGCGCGCCGTCATCGATCTGACTCAAGATGATGATTCCGGTCACCAAAATGGAGGCCCAGGCGGGGCGAAGCGGCAGGCTCGTTCATTTCCCCCGCAGTCGCAATACCCCACAAGCAGCGCTTCTGGATTCCATCTCCCTGTATTCAATTCGACAGTGCCATCGTCGTCGGTTTCCTCCACAATCCCATCATCCCAATTTGATCAAGATCCAGATGTATTGGATCTGACCCAAGAAGACGACGGGCCTCCAAGAGAACTATACAATACATTGGGTGGGTACAAGTTACCTTTACATGTCAACGAGTTTGGCTGACTTTCATATGTAGACGCAAAGATAGTGGGAGTCAGATACTACAATGGGTTTGCGTCAGCTGGGGAGGTCGTGCTCTGCCGGAGAGAACCAACCAACGCGGTAAGTAGCCGTCTGAAGTCAGTGTCCCGGTACGCAAGCCGCTAACTCAAGAGAAGCACGATCGCAACGCAATACGGGTTGAGAATGTACTTGGACAACAAATCGGACATCTGCCGCGGACGGTTGTACAAAAATTGGCGCCCTTCATTGTGAGATTTAGCTAGCACCGTGCCTTGTGTGTTGGTCTGCTCGCTGACTGTCAACAGGATCGAGGCGACCTGACCGTGGAAGCGCAATTGACGGGAGAAAAGCAGTTTTATGACTGCCCTGTTATGCTCTCCTTCTATGGCCCGAGCAATCCAACAGAGCGTTCTCGAATCGAGGAATCGCTCAAGCGCGAGAAGCTCGCCAAAGCTACACAACTCAAAAATTCTAGGAAGCAAGCAGAGCAGTTGCGGGCGACTTTGGAGCTCAAAGGCGGAAGCTCCTATGGCCTTCCAGACGGGACTGCGAAGCAAGATGAACCAGAAGTATCCTTGGACCAACTCTTGCAAAAGAGTGAGAATGTGGAGTTCAGGACAGCCGGAGACATGATCAAATCTATCGCTCTGAGTGAGGAGCAACTGGCAGCGATGCCGCAGGCCGACCAACCATCCCAACTGAAGGCTACCCTCTTGCCTTACCAACGCCAGGTATGTAACACCAGCCCAGTGATCACGAGAGGAAGCTAAGGACTTAACTGTTAGGCCCTTGCCTGGCTACATGCCAAGGAAAACCCCTCCCAGCCTGAGGCTGCATCGCAAAATGTTGTTCAGCTATGGAAAAGGCATGCTAATCGTCCATGCTGGTACAACGTGGCGACAACGTTTGTTACCAAAACACCTCCAGATCTGATGTCAGGAGGAATTCTGGCAGATGACATGGGGCTGGGAAAGACTTTGGAAATCATTAGCCTGATTGTTACTGGTGGGCCGGGAACTACCCTGATTGTTGCCCCAGTCAGTGTCATGAGTAATTGGGAGCAGCAAATTCGTCGACATGTCCTGCCCGATAAATGGCCAAGTGTACTAGTGTACCATGGCAAAGAGAGGATGACACCACGGACTTTCGAGAAGTACGACGTGGTCATCACATCCTATGGACGTCTATCAAAAGACAAGGCCTTGTACGACCCGACTTTTGAATGGAGGCGAGTCGTGCTTGACGAAGGTCATACGATACGAAACGCCAAGACCCTGGTTGCCACGTCGGCTTGCTATGTGAGGGCGAAATCTCGATGGGTTTTGACTGGAACCCCAATGTATGTCTTCCACACGATCCATTGCAGATAGCTCATAATGGCTGATGATGAAAACAGCGTAAACTCGGTCAAAGACTTGCATTCTTTGGTCAAGTTTCTGCGTATCACTGGTGGCATCGAGAAGGCTGAGATTTTCAACACAGTTATCAGCCGAAAACTTGGCTCAAACGACCAGAGCGGAGAGATGATTCTTCAAAGACTCATGCAAGATATTTGCCTGAGGCGTAAGAAGGATATGAAGTTCGTTGATATCAAGCTTCCCGAGAAGAAAGAGTTCGTGCATAGGATCACGTTTCATTCGGAGGAAAAGCGGAGATACGATGCTCTTCTGTAAGTCTAAGCCGCGAGCCAATCGTCTGGAATCTCTACTGACTCTCTCCAGAGCGGAAGCCAGAGGAGCTCTGGCAGAATTTCAGTCGAGATCTGCTTCTCAAAACACAAAATTTCATAATGTCCTTGAACGTCTGCTTCGCCTGAGACAAGTGTAAGTGGCTCAATGTCGTGTGCTGATAAGTTAACTAATCATGGTGGTAGTTGTAACCATTGGACTCTATGTAAAGAGCGCGTCGAAGACCTCATGAAGTTCTTTGAGAATGATGAGGTAGTGGTTCTCAACGAGAAGAACAGAGCCCTTCTTCAAGCAGCCCTGAAACTCTACATGGAGAGCCAGCAAGAGTGCGCCATTTGTTTCGAGGTACCCGCCACTCCAGTCATCACGAACTGCAAACACGTCTTCTGCCGCGACTGTATTATGAAAGCCATCCGACTTCAACACAAGTGTCCTCTATGCCGCAACGCCCTGGATGAAGATAGTCTTTTGGAGCCAGCGCCGGAAGAGAGCAACGAGCAGACCCTCGACATTGACATTGAAACTCAAAGTTCAAAGACAGAATCACTCGTTCAGATTATCCGAGCTACTCTAAAAAACCCTGGGTCCAAGGTCATCGTTTTCTCACAGTGGACGGCTTTCCTGAACATTGTTCAGAAGCGGTTGACCAGCCTCGGGTACAAGTATGCAAGGGTGGACGGTAGTATGACTCCCGCTAAGCGCGACAAAGCCATCCATTCCTTGGACCATGTCGATAGTACACGCATCATGCTAGCGAGCCTTGCAGTTTGCAGCGTCGGTCTCAATCTCGTATCGGCAGATACGGTCATATTGTGCGATAGCTGTGAGTGGGCTCTAGTGAAACCCCCATTTTTTTGGGCCTAGTAAGTACTGACATGTCATAGGGTGGGCGCCAGCCGTCGAAGATCAGGCCGTAGATCGTGTCCATCGCTTGGGACAGACACGCGAGACCAAGGTTTGGCGGCTTGTCATGGAAGGCACCATAGAAGAGCGCGTGCTAGACATTCAGCGGGAGAAACGCCAGCTCGTAAGCAAGGCGTTCCAGGAGAGCGGCGGCAAGAAGAAGAACAAGGAACAAGTCACTCGGATGGCTGATGTTGTAAAGCTTCTTTCATAAAATGGCCCATGCAACTGCTTTGAAAGCGAGGGAATTTACGGATTGGTACAGGGGAAAACGGCGCACTTGGTTTGTCAGAGGCTACTGAAGAACACGGAGTACAGAGACCAGTAATAGATCCCTCCCTTATCGCTTTGTAAAAGCGACGTTGAGAATAAAACATTATCAAGTCCTTGATTTTCATATAACGATAACTAAGGTACCTAAACGTGCGGATCCTGAAGCTCTAGGTAGTCTCAAGAGGGTTTAATAATCATCTCTAATAGACATGTCTACCATCCCACTCGGTGTCTGATAACGAGCTGGTTCTAGGAACGATCGGCAAAGATGAAAAGCTACCTTGTAAACATGTTTGTATAAATCAAGCTCCTTATCTGGTCGGCTTCTGTGACCCTCGCCAGTGAGTAGAGCGGTCCATTTGGGGTCACTAGAGTCCTTAGCTGTACCCAGGTTTCTGTAGCATGTGTATGTCATGATCAGATAGTGACCACTCATCCTGAGCTGGAGTTCTGCATCGGAATGGCAAATGGTACACACTGCAATGTGCGCATATTGACCCTCGAGGTTGCACCACCTCTGCGACCTATGAGAGGCGCAGCGTGGTGGATGATGGGAAATGTCCACCTGAACATCAACCAAGCTTGAGCACTCGTTTCTGACTGGCGAAGACACACGGACGCTCTGATGTGGGCAGCCGAAGAATTTCTCTCCATCGGGTGAACTATCACCTCGCCCGTACCTGAGACGGATCTGTTGTCTCTGTAGAAATTCACCCTTACAGGTGTATACCTCACTCAGCATTTCATAGTCAACACCATGGGTAGAGTTTACCTCGTCTTTCCATGAAAGTTCAGGGATGTACCTAGTCTTCTGCATCTCATCGCCAAGCTTGCGGCAGATACAGGACAGGTGCTCGAACGAAAGGTGGTAGGCCATCAAAGAGTGGACTGGTGCAAGAGTGGAGGCTGAAGGATGCCGCAGCGAGTGATGTTCGAGACAGCAGCTGTCGTGTTGAGAGCAGTCACATCGACCGTGATTCTCGCTAACTTCAAGGGTTTTTTTATTGTTTGCTGTCATATTGTCAGGCGATGGTGATTGTTTACCATGCCCCGCCTCTGTTGCTGGAGCACATTCGGAATCTCCTGCCTGGATTGCCATGGCGTATTCAGGAGGGTCTTGGTAATCTGGTACGGTTTGAGTGGAGGACTGAGCTTATCTCTCAGTGAGAGACTCGGCACGATCTTGATTATCTGGTGTGGTTTGGGTGGAGGACTGAGTAAATCTCACTTCACGAGACCGGGGACCAAAAATACGCCTGATAGAATTGGCCATTTTGTAGAGAGATCAAGGCTGGAGGAAGGATTGGTGAATAATGGTGTCAGATGTGCGGTTAGCTATTAGGCAGGGCCTCCAGGAAGACCGATGCTTTAAGTAGTCGTCAGGAAATGGACGAGCAATTTATAAGAAGACTAGAAAGCTCATTTTAAGTGTGGCAACCCTCATATCTTAACACACATGAGCCGCGCCACGCGCGGAGGTTATCGTATTCTCTGTGTTTGCCATAAACTCAAAGTGTAATAATTCTCGACAAACTCTAACACCAGGATCTGATCGGGCGTGAAATTTCTCGGCAAAATGCCGTTTTCAACTCTAACAAATTAGGTGTCGCTATGCTTCTCTTGGTGAATTTCTGAATCACGGCGACCGCTCTAGGTGGCTCACATGACCATCGAATTCCACTCTAAAGCAGACAGTCGAACTTCGGGCAACCAGCTTCGAGAGAGTTCTGTTGGGTATAGCATTTAGATGCAACTTTTAGAGTTGTCTCACGCATTAATCACGCGCGATGGCCAAGAATCATATCACAACTCTAGTGGGGAGAGGCTATCCAGATGACATTTATCTGACTGTTCCAAAAACCTATCTTGTGGCCTCTTAGTATGTATCTTGCTTTTCTTCCTTTCTTATTTCTGCTTCTTCCACGAGGGCATTGTTCTCAGTCGGCCCCCCATGCAACCACTTTCAGCATCATAAAACCAGAGATCTTGACAGAATTATTATGGTAGTCACATAATAATGCTCCCTATTGTGTCATGAAAGCTAATCCTTTTGTCTATCCATAGATAATACTATCTAATAACTACTCGATAATTTATTAATATGAATATTATTATCAATTGTTTTTAACTTCCTCGTGAGACTACAGCATCACAGCTAGATGTTACGACGTATACCCTGGCTTCTCTCTGGTGACTGTGCCTTCACGCAAGGCCAGAAATATCTCGCGTTTCTCTTTCTCCTCCCTCTTGTCTATAAAAAAAAAAACCTCATGTGGGATTGGGCGGAGTTGTGGTCTGTAGGTACTGGGACTTCTAATTAGGTATTCATATGTTTTCAATAGTTTTTAGGTGAGTGATGAATGAGTAGCAGCGGCGAGCTAACTTTGTAGCTACGAAGGTTTGGCTTGAAACGTTTCAGTAGGCTTTCGGAATAGTTATTCTTTCTTTTTGAGCAACTATGTCAAGGTGGCTATGTCACATGAAGCCCTGGAAGTGTTTCCCTAGTTGACACAGCTGTTTTCCTTTCCTAACCCACACACACAAAATTCGTTACTGGTTTGAGTGAGACATGTCGATGCGCTTAGAAGAATGTCAGCCAGGAACGACACTTTGACTGTATGCAGACTTACTATTTCAAAATAACCCTTAGCCACCTAGTACTTTGAATTCTGTTGTCGCTCGGAAGACAATGCTGCTCAGAAAGGCCATCGGGGCTCGCGTTTCTTCGGAACCACCCTATATCATCAGAGGTTACAACATGGACCACTTAGGAACCTGAGGCCATAGGCCGATAATTCGACGTAATATGTGTTAGATGAGGAGTCTGGTGAGAATACACGTGTACTGTACTTACATGCCTTGAGTCCGCCCAAAGAGAGTCTTTTTGTGTGGGGAGTCGACGGGTATCCGCGTCTGAGTACTCTTTGCACGAAGTACAAAGGCCATGCCTGGGGTTTTCTGACGCAGCTCTTAAATGGATGTAGGAGGTCAATGCAACACCTCTTGAGACGTTAGGTGGTCAAGACACACCGGCACAAGGGGTCAAAGACGCTGGCTATCCAGGTGGTCAAAGACGCTGGCTATCCAGGTGGTCAACGACGCTGGCTGTCCAAAGGGCCAAAGGCACGCTTTGTTAGGCTGGTCAACAACACTTCCTGCTGACAGGTGGTCAAAGGCACCGGCTGTCCAAAGCGCCAAAGGCACTCTTTATTAAGCTGGCCAATGACACTTCCTGTCGATAGCTGGTCAGACACTCCCTGTGCCGATGGTCTAGGATGTGACACTGCCTACATCTCGGGTGCCTGGAATGCATTATCTCGCCGAACACCGAGCGGTCGATTTGGCATCCTCAAATCGGTTTTCCCGGAGGCGCTCTCCAACGTGGCTTCACGTTCTTACCCGCTGGTTTTGTCCCAGCGGTACCACGGGAAGAGCGAGTAGATGAACTCCGACACGGGCTGTTCGCCAGGGCAGAGGTTTGCGTCGAAGCATTGACCATGGCACTTGATGATCGGCATTGGCATTGGCATTGACATGGACCTGGTTCTCCAACCGGACCTCGTGGTCCACGCTCGCCGGGATCACCTTTGGCACCCTTGTCACCGGGATCACCTTTGGCACCTTTGTCGCCGTCGGTTCCTTTGGCGCCTTTGTCGCTGGGAGCACCTTTGTCGCCGGGAGCACCTTTGTCGCCTTTCTTTGGATGGTACCGATCCCAGAGGTTGAAACTAAATGTCACAATAAGGGCAATAGTAGGGATCCAGACATTTATCCCTGTTCCGAGCTCTTTGAACTGGGCCCGCGCACCTTGTTCGCCAGTCTCAGGCTTGGGATTTGTGTCGGCCACAACCCACGGCATCATCGTGATCATCATGACCACCACCACCATCTTCTGAATCTCAGTCATTGTGAATGTCAAAGATTCCACTCGTAATCGTTGTTGTTACAGTGCTGTTGCTTTTGAAGTGGTTGTGATTGTGATTTCGTTTGTGATTGATTGTGTTTGTAAACAAGTCTGGAACGTCATGCTATCGAAGAACTATGTATTGAGGGCGAGTGTACTACACCTCGCATAAGGTAGGAGCTCTCATTCAATTCATTGATCTAGAGGTAATAGCTTCCTACCTGATGGTTCCCTGTTCTAACAGCGACGGCAATGCGTCGGTCTAGCAGCTACCTAGCTCTTCCTTCAAATGGAAACCTTTGGATGTCTCTACATACATAGGCAGGTAACGCCTCGCTTAGTGAGTGGAAGAGCTTGTCGAAGGGGGAGCGGCGTTTTGGGAGAGGCATGAGCGCTCGTTCCATTCATCGATTCCGAGGTAATGGCCACTTAGGTGCCTCTGTTTTTTTGTTTTACTAGGGAAGGTACTGCTGACTTGTGAATGAGAGTGCACCAGTCTAGCAACTACATACCGGGCTGTTCCCTCCAATCTCAGGGCCCCTCTGCATAGAACCTGGTTTATTGTGTGGGAAGAAATCTGTCGCGAGGGAACGACGGCAAGAGGTAAGGGGTTAAAAAAAACATCCCCCCTTGCACATGCACTTTGAAAGAAAAAGGTACTGCGGAGCATGAGCGCTATTGCGATGCAAACTCCAGTTCGACGAACAGAAATCTGACGAGGTATGTATGCAATGGCCCTTGGCGTACCGACTAGCTATCAAGAAGGAGCGTTGGTATACTCAAGTATTTTAGAAATCAAAGCAAATGACCCGTCGTGAGTGTCCCGTCAACCATATCTATATCACTGCCACTTGCCACTTTGGCCAGCCTTGACTCCCTTCGATGTGAGAGGGTAATCGCTGAACGTGACAGGTACGCTTAATCAAAGTACCTACCTCACGAGAAACAGTGAGAAGGAGGCTGCATCTTTTGTCTTTGCCCAGGAAGGAGCGCATATGGTCCCCTTCTCCACGAAAGTTAACCAAGAGGTCTGAGCAACCTGCTCATGACCATAATTTCAGGCAATGGAAACAAATATAAACATAGTCGCCCCCGCCCCCATTCCCCTCGTCTTCCTATTTTCTTCTCTACACGTCGTTGACAGCAAACTCCCACTCTAAGCCGTTGGTAGCACACCTCCCACTCTGAGTCGTTGGCAGCATGTCTGTAAGTTCGAAATCCCATCCAGTCTGAAATTGCGTATTGGTCCTAATCGTTTTATCACAAGGCTCCAAACGTGACCGTGTCGGTCACAGTCAACGGGGTGGCCGTCCCGGGCCAAGCTGCCCCTGCCCCCGCTGCCCCTGCCCCCGCCGCCTGCGTTGCGGCCGTGTAAGTAACAAATCCTTTTGACGAAGGCTGTTCGAGCTAGCAAGTTTGCTAACATTGATGATAACTTTAGTGCCGCCGGCGCGGCCACACTGCGGGGGCCTGCCCCAACCTGCAGGCCCCGCCCCCCGGTCCCATGAGGAGGTGTTTTTTTTGTAGGTAGTTTTTTTGTAGTTTTTTTTGTTGAAAAAATCTCAATTTTTCGTTGATCCTCATACTGAATTACCTATGATGTGTGACCGTAAGAATGATTCACAATTGATATTTGGCTTTGCCATCTTATTTCCAGGCCGCGATAACAGTCTGCAGCATATGGCAACCTAACGCCAGCACTAGTTTTGGAACGAACACATACTGCTGATTGTCATGGCGGAAGACGATCTAGATTCGTAGCCATCTCTAGTGTTACGAGCAGATATGCAAGCCAGGTCTCTACGAATTAGCTAAACTACCGGCATCTGCCAAGTTAGCTACATCATGATCACATGCTATCCTAATAGACAGACAAGTAGGTCGAGTCCCTACGAGTTGACTGTCGCAACAGCTGGCTGCTGGGCTTGGCATACAGCAATACTTCATCTTGATAGTAGACAGTTTGCAGCTGTCGCTACGGATGATATCTAAGCTGGCTGTAATTAATCGTTCGTCTTCGCAGCAGACAGGGAGGTCTGGTCCATAACGATCACTCGTGTAAACAGTAGACAGCTAGGCAGGCTGCCTGCGGACTGACTACATGTAGCTCCACGCCCGACGGCTAGACCTGAGAGAATCTATCCATGCAGACCACCGGATCAATTCAGCGCGATATACGTATCTACGAGAGGCTTCTATCGCGGATAGCTTCCTCAGGTTTATGCGCTACAGGCTCGTAAGGACAGAGAGGCCGCGGGTTTGCGATGGAGCTATCAAACTCGTGGCTTCGAATAGGCGCGCTTTAGGATTTTGACGGTTGGGCTGTCCCGGCTGGAAGGCTCGCGCGGACGGGCTCGTCCGTTTCTCACGATACAGATATCCGTAGCCACGAGTTAGAACAGACAGCTCTTTCGTTGGCTCACGATACAGCTACCGAGCTATCTAGCTGGTCAAAGGGACAGCTGCATGGCGGGATAGCCACTACAGCCCTATCTGTTGAGAGTGATCTCCCAGATCGCCTCGTAGGTCGTTAAGGCGCATGTACGAGTGGTCGTAAGAGCCCCAACAGGGGGGTATGCTGTGAGATAGAAACCTCTTAAGATCGCCGGTAGGGTCATTCTACCATCAGTATTACTTGCTCACTTCGCTCTTTATCGCCTTCTGACCCCTCTTTCAAGCTGGTCTTAGCGACTGACTTTTGCACTCGCACCCATGACTCCCAGGGTAGCGGGAATAATTAAAAAAAATAAGAGAAAAAAGAAAACCCAGCCAAAATCCACCTCCTAAATCGAAGTCTTCGAGAGATGGAAATCGGTCGGCCATGGTGAGAGCAAGAATAACCAGCTATGCGTGATCCTGTGAAAATACACTCGAGGGAGAAGGAATCGTGTCGTGGACAAAGTAGATAAAGACAGCTAGAAGACAGCTTTCACAAAGTTGGTTCCTCCTCTTGACTTAGGTAAAGTTTCTGGCGCTGCTGGGTGGAACTGCCGGGCGATAACTGTACATCCCTTCCCCTTCCTTTCCGTCCACATGTGTGTGTGGAGTGTGCCACTCCAAGTCAGACTCAAGCTCGTCTCCCTACGCTTGCAAAGGCATCAAGGGTCTGAGACTTGAAGAAATGAAGAGAGATTGTATGAAACTCCCACGTGAATAAATATATCGCTTCATTCTCTATCCACATGTGTTTGTAGAATGTGCTGCTCAAAGGTAGACCCAAGTTCGTCCACCTGTGCTCGAAAAGGTTTTGAGAGTTTCCAAAGAACTCGTTGCAAAAAGTGTAAAGGCCAGGGCTAGAGAGCTTGATGCTCCTCCAAGAGCTTGGCTGCTCCAAATTGAATCACTTGTGAACAGAGAAGGCGCTGAGATTGCGGTTGGCTTGACGCGACAAACAGCGAGGGCTGCACACGTGTCAGTGTGAGTGTTCTGGTCAAGAGACTGCTGGTACTCACTGACTTGGTATCTGGAAAGCTTTGAGCTTGGTGTACTGAAGTGGTTGGACTGGTGTGATAGATGAACGAAGGAAGCTGTGTGTGTAGTAGCGCCTTCCCCCCCTATTCTCGTTACTTTCCCCTCTCCCTCGAGTGGACGGAGAGAGTGTGAAAAAGATTCTGCCAATATTTCCTTCCATGGATGAGTTTAACCACTTAGAGAAGAGTACTGATCAAGAACTGCCGAACAGCCATTGACCTAAACCACCGCAAACAGGAACCATTCATTTGGAGACGCGATAGCAAAGAAAGTAGAAAGAAGAGGCACCGCCTAGGACGGCAGCATAAGGGAATATGAAGCACACGAATTGATACTACCTACATAGTTGCGATGGTTGCATTTCAGATCTGTCCCATTTGGCGCAGTAATGAACCATAAAGGAACCAGCCATACATTGCGGCGTCGCGACTCTTTCGCCGGCATGGCTTTCCTCCTAGACAGTAATCCTTCTCTTTCTTCTTCTTCCTTTTATTGGCAAGCTTCACTCCCCTATGTTTGTGTTCATACTTGGCCGATTCGCGCAACACAAGTCCGCCTTTGTCAAAAGACCGCAAAAAGCACGATGCTCATCGCCTAGCACGGTGAGGTCGGAGTGTCCCTTCCCGAGCTCAACACCAGTTGTAAGTGGGTTTAATTAAGGGGGCTTCCGACTTACCCCAGTGGTGCTGCTTGTTACCTATTTGGCGGCGGGCTAGGCTCCTCGGGGGCAACAGGGAGTTGCCTACAAGCATCCATGTTTGAGCACGATCAGGGGAAGGAAGACGTCGTGCTGCAGAATGATATGTAAGTAGGTCTGATGAAGTGAGCATGTCATCCTTGGGAAACGATAAAAAAAATGTGTGGTTTTGGATAGTCTCCTGGCTCGCCGTGGTGTCCGTTAGGTTTTGGTCGCGTTCGGCGCAAGCTAAACGAGCGAAAGCCTTGTTTGTTGCTTCTATTTATGAACTCAGATTGATCGTCCTTAGGTTCCGTGAATCGATTGGGACTAGACCGTGGATGAGAAAGAGAGAAATTAAAGTTCACTAAGGGGAGTCACAGGAAGGGAAGAGTCTGAGATTAGGTATTTTGTTCGATTTCGTGTTATGATATCCATTTTCCCTATGCTATGTCGACCAATGCATGCCTATGATGAAAACCAAAACAAAATTTGCCCGTTGTCTATCTCAGCCACCTAATGTAGGCCCAACGAAGACGTTCCAGGGCTTTCTGTTGAACTTGGATCCCCTTGATGTTTGCCAGATCGTCCAGATCCTCAAGAAATTCCCTTTCAATCTCGCGAGGCATCAGTCTGCGGGCTAGATTCCTGAGTAAGTGCACCTCGCAAAGAAGCAAGCCATGATCCTTGTATGAGAGAACATTGCTCTCCGTCGGGCGCGCCTCCGCGAGGATGCGGTCAATGTTGCGAAGAACACGAACGGCATGTCCGGATTTCCTAGCCTGTCGCCTCCCGGAGCGGCCTCCAAAGACGCCGCGGAGATACTGGAAGAGGCCGATGGAGACGAGAATACCAGGTGTCAGACCTACGAAGCCGAAAACCAGTTCTTGACTTTTCAAGAGGGAGTCGATGCCGGTCATTGCAACTTCAAGATCCACCTTGGTTTTTTGAACCTGTATCAGGAGCGAGCGGACAAGGTCGCCTCGAAGGGCGCCGACAAATGGGCTGCGGAGGTCCTTCTCATATGCTTTAAGAACGGGTGTGACATCCCCCTCGGCAACCTTGGAGCGAATCTCGGCAATCTGAACCTCTGAAAGCGACGAACTTTCAACTGCAAAATGAGGCTTATCGATTGCGAAATCAACCACCATGCGTTCTAAGCTTTCCCGGTCCGCCTTGAGGCTATCTCTGCTCATGATGGCGATTTCGCTTGATTCATCGTGGCGAATAGTCCGAATAACTTTGTGCGTCGGCTCGATGACCCAGTTCAGCCAGAAATCCCGCACTGTTGATCCAAGTTCCGTGATCCAAGTAATAATCTCTGCCTTGCGATTCACCAGAATCTTCAGGATGGTTGTTGATGAGAGCAGACCGACGATACCTGGCAGCCAATATCGCACAAGGAGTGAAGGCCGCCCATTTTCAGTTGTCAGTTTCTTCATCGCAATCTTATGCTGTGGAAGGACCTCGTCAATGATGGAGAGAAGGCGGCGGGCAAGAATCGTTGGTCGATTAGACGTGATCGTCTCCTCGACATGAACGGAAAGCTCAGGGTCTTCCTCGACACCAGCGAAGACCTTATCCTCAAAGTCATTGATGCTAATGTCCAAATGAGAGACCTCCGCAAGGATCATGTCAATAAGCGCAACGCTGCGCTCAACAACCCCTTTGAGATCATGATGATCTTGTATCATCATCTGAGACTTATCATCGTCGATCTCGAACTGAAGACCCTCATCCATTAGCACACCAAGTCCACTGGCCGTAATTTCCCTCAACTTCTTCAACTGAGCTTGTTTGCGTCTGGCCTCTGCCCTGGAAAATGCGACGGGAGAAAGAACTTTTCTTTGGATATTGGAAAACGAGCGCTCTCGGATACTATCGCGGACAATCGTATAGAATTGGCCCCACTCGCGAGACAATCGCGAACGCGTCGAGTCTACAAAGTCGGAGGTTGAGCCCAGTGAAGTCGTCGCAGAGCTAAATCTAGCATGGGCCGTGATATATACATCTTGAGACCAAGCCCAGAATCTCACTGGCGATATTTGTACAGTGTAGAGGCTGCTGTACGAATATGAGCTGAGAATCTCATCCCAATACCAGATGTCATTGCTCAAAGGGATGATCTGTTCCAGCAGAGTATTGAGAATGACACCGTAGAGCTGAACAGTGGCCTTGCTGACTAGAAGCCACTCTACTTCATTTTCGTAAGGGCTCTTTACGCTGGCTTCGTTAACCTTGAGAGCCTGTTCAGGTATCCCTGATTTTGTGAGCAGGGCCTTGATCCGGGATGTTGATAGCAGAGCATCCTGGGTGCCAGTTGTGCCGAACGACTGGACAATTCGCAGAAGACGATTAAGGTGGGGGGCCGCAAATGCATCAGCGATAGAGAAGCTCTGGTCCTCAGCCTCATAACCACCCTCATCAGACGATGCCTCAGCTGAGATGACAGGCAGCCGGTCCAAGTAGGCATCTAGACGCCGTACTTGGCTGTTTGCGCCAAGAGGATGGCCCTGGTCAGCAAGTAGAAATCAACAGCCATTGGGCAGAGAGGGGGAGGCAGCAGGGGAACAAACTCTGAGACGAGTGACATGATGGCCGGTCGTGTGAGGTGATCCGGGAGCTTTTCTGCCGGTGCGGAGACGGACGCAGAGGCGGTGCGTTGCCGCAGGCGGTCTCAAAGTCGGACCAGAATAATATTTTTTTCGAGGAAAACGAATTCGAAGGCCGGGTGTGGCTCTGACAAACCGATTGAGCCAGTGAAACGCAGGCAAGAAGAAGTTCCGGGTCGTGAAATGCAGGGTTCGAACAGGCGGATAATCAGACCCCAGATCCGAATCGTTTAAACACCGCCTTTTTCATCTATCAACTGGCAAGGGTCAGACAGCGAGGGCAGGATTATGCCCGCCAATTCAAGTCGCCTCCTGTTCGCCGGAATCGGGCTGCGCGTGATTTAATGCGCGTCTGGATGGCCAAAACATCTAAGCAAAGAATGTATGGCAATGAGAACAAAGACGACGTCAATTGGAGCAAATGCAACAGCAATCGTCATTAGCTTGCGGGTTGGAGCGAGTGTGGAGCAAGTGATCTCATCACTAAAAAACCGTTTGGGGTACGTACATGGACGCATGCAAGGAAGACCAACACGTACATTTACATTAGCAAGGCAAGCAGGTACAGACATCTGATCACATTTCCTATTATCATGTCTCAAATGTTTGGTGAATCAGTGATAAGTAGGCAGAGATTCGGTATTGATACGCGCATCAATGAGCAAGCCCAATGCGATCCAAAGGATTTATTATTCCCCAAGACTGATGCACCTGGGCTACATAGTCGACACGGAACAATCCTCTATTCTGCAACTCGATGCGCAGGTTGGTGTTAGTTATGTCCATAGCAGCCAAGTAGGGATGTTGATGGCTGCTACCCGAACGCGAATTCGAAGGGTCCCTTGGTGAGCTTCGGTGGCGTAGCATGATTCAGATCTGGAGGAGTTGTGGCTGGTGGACAGGTTGAGCAGGGGTGGTTGTTCCCGTCTCCCACTCATCAATCTCACGATTGCGCCCATGGCAAAGGAAAAGAGACAAATGAATGAGATCCCACGGAAGATTCAGCCTCTGGGATTGTGCATGTGTATTCTTTAGGTTGGATTAACGCCTTGTCCAGTTGGTCAAGTATGATGTGGTACGTGGCTGTTCGTTTTCTTTCGCGCCTGACACCTCAGTTCCCAGCCTTGTAGAATAGCCAACAGTTGGATATCCGAATGTAAAATGATGATGAGCATATACGGCCAACTTGCCCGAAGGATACCAGATGAGTGAAGCTGTTTGAAAGGCAACATAAGGTTTAGCGATTTTTAGTCAGCGGTTGGACGTACTGGAGGCGTTTGGCCTTGGGCCTGCCTTTCGTGAAGCATGGAAAGCTTCATTTCTAGCTCCGGGAACAACTATCACTCCAAGGGAGTGCAATTGCTTTGTTCATGGATAGCTGGGGCAGATTTTTTTGCCTGTTTCTCTGTAATGCATCCATATCGTACCTACCTATAGCTAACATAGAAACGATAGTTCGGTTGGGTGCTGCGACTATATCGAGAGTGGCGTATTCATGATGCAAGTATGCTGTCGTTTGCCGAACTCGAGTTCGCAGCGCTATGCTCGGTGAGTTTCAGGCGGATAATGCAAGATTGTAGATGTGGCGCAGATGTGGCTGATGGAGGGGACGGGCAATAATTGGGCCCTCCACCCACTCACACGATGTCGTATTCGGGTTTACCAGTAATGCTGCTGTAGGTCCCCATACCTAGGAGCGTGGGTGGGTGCCATTGCACCCGAGCCATGGCGCTAGGGGGAAAATCATCTGATCGGGACGGAGCCGGAAAGCTATCTGGGTGCGTGGTCTCATTTTTCGGAACCTACAGCTGGATCGCTGTAGGGCCCTTGGTGCCCCTCCTCCAGGGCCACATAGCGCTAAACAAGTGCCACGGTCAAATACAATTCAGGCCATTGGCTCCCCTGTCCGCCAGGGGGACGCACTACGAGATGGTGTCTCTCTTCCCGGGTGGAGGGGCAGGGTCCCTCTCTTTATTCTTCTGCCAGGGACTCCTGATCCCATAAAAATTAAATTCGAATGATAAAACCAGCAGCCCGCCGCCAACTCCCACCGATTCTTTTTTCTTGAGACCTCAAGCCCTCTTCTTCCAGCCCGTCATCGCCCTTCATCAATCATTCCTTCCACTCGGTGAAAGCACGATACGCTTTGGCAGCAGGGGGATCAGTTTCCTTTCTTCATTCCCACATCTCAGTTCGAGGTTTCCATCATGGCGGCAGTGTGAGTAGCTCCATCCCCTCATCTTTGTGCCTCCTTTGCGACCGCTTCTAACACGAGCGGTTCAATTACAGCACCGGCACCTTGAACGCCCTCAACCAGACTCAGGGCTATTTCGAAGTCCTCGAGGAAGTCACCAAGTACAATGTTCAGCTCAGCTACTTGGAGAAGCTCTGGGCCGTACGTTCCGTCCCCCGTCGAATTGATGCCAATCGCGAGCCCCAACCAAACGACGATACTGACAACCATTCTAGGCATGGTACCTCTACATGCAAAATGATATCCTCGCAACTGGTGTCATGAGCTTTGTCATCCACGAGCTTATCTATTTCGGTCGTTGCATTCCCTATATGGCGATGGACTACATCCCCTACTTTGAAAAATACAGGATCCAGAAGCAAAAGGTTCCCACCCTGAGGGAACAGTGGGACTGCGCCCTCATCGTCCTTGTCAGCCACTTTACCGCCGAACTTCCTCAGATCTGGTTCTTCCACCCTGTTGCCACCTGGTGTGGCATCGAATACGGCGTTCCCTTCCCTTCTTGGTTCACAATGGCCTGGCAGATTACGGTCGCCTTTATCTTGGAGGATGCCTGGCACTACTGGTTCCACCGTACTCTTCACTACGGTCCCCTTTACAAGGCCATCCACAAGATGCACCACACCTACTCTGCTCCCTTCGGTCTTGCTGCTGAGTATGCTTCTCCTATTGAGACCATGCTTCTCGGTATCGGCGTTGTTGGAGCTCCCCTCGTCATCCTGTACTTTACTGGCGAACTCCACCTCTTCACCATGTATGTCTGGATCACCCTTCGTCTCTTCCAGGCCATCGATGCCCACAGCGGCTACGACTTCCCCTGGAGCTTGCGCCACTTCCTCCCCGTCTGGGCTGGTGCCGAGCACCACGATCTCCACCACGAGAAGTTCATCGGCAACTACGCTTCCAGCTTCCGCTGGTGGGACTACTGCCTGGACACCGAGGCCGGCGCCGAGGCTCACAAGCGTAGACGCGAGAAGAAGATGGCCCAGCTCAAGAGCAAGAAGGCCCAGTAAACTATATCGTTTCGCGACGGCATAGTTCTTGGAAATGATAACCTATTTCAGCCTACCATACTTATCTATGGGAAGGCAAAATCGCAATTACTTGGACGACGAAATGAAGGATAGTGGCAATTGGAGAAACTGAATTTTTTTTTTGCAGTATTAGATTTAATAATATCCATTCTCATGGCAGATCAGTTCTAGCAAGGACAAACGCTGTCCCTTCAACACAGATTGGAGTGCTACGTTTGAGCCCCAACTTTCTTTCTCCTGTATATAGAAGGAAACAAACCAAAGGAACAACCAAAAGAATTACGAGGGTTGGGAATAAGTACATAATCTTTCGTTAAATAAACTCTCAATTATAAGAAGCACATTGTAGTATTTAGCTGTACTAAAATGGCTGGATTTGAGTATACATGCGTATTATTACATTATCAGGGCTCTGGCCTGGATCCGATGCAACGGAACCCATGAACCTGCTTCCGCTTGGGCTATTTCTTGGGCGTGCAGCAATCGCCTGCGGACACCGTAGCACTGTCTGCGAGATTCCTGATTTCACATGTTACAGGTTCTGGTTCCACTTCTCCAAAGTCTTTGGCGATGGAGTCGCACAGTGAGGCCAGCTCAAGGTCCTTGGTGGAGAGGCCTTTGGGGTTGTGCGTAGTCCATCGAATAAACGTGGTGTTATATACCTAGTGCGAAATGGCATCAGCAAGGTTTAACCTTGGGGAGGAGAACAAATAAAAATGAACCAACATTTGACCACTCAGGGTGGTGGTTTTTGACCTTGCACTGCAGAGACACGGCTGTCATGAAGTCCTGTTTGTAGTTTCAGATTAGGTATTAAGGTCATGGAGTTCTAATAGGGACAGTGCTTTGAGGATCAACGTACCCAAGTCTTGGCAAAGGTTTTGAACTTGAAGCTCCGCTCGAGGCCCTCGCCTTCTGAGGTCAGCGTCCAACGGCCGCCCTCAGAGGACAGAAGCGACTGGAGGCTTGACAGCGCTGTCGCCTCGTCGGTACCCTTAGAAAAGCGCGGCGATACCTGGAGGCCGGCCATGGTGGTTGAAAAGAAGTGGCGGGTGTTGGCATTCCTAAGAAGAGGTCGGATGATTAGATTGCGAAGAGGTGCCTTGTGAAAAAAAGCGAGCATCTTGGCATCAAATCGGATTGATGATCAAGAGATCTTGTGAGGGACTGTGTGTCCTATTCAGATAGAGGGTTGATGCCCGTCGCATTACAGGCGCCCCTCATACCCCTCCCAGCTCCTTTGGCAGATTACATAATCCCTTGAGGCTGTTGACATTTCTCTACCGGTAGTCCATGAGAATTGATACACCGAGTGAGTTAATTCCCGCGATTGCATGAAATCCTTCGTTCGCCTATCTCGGGGTAATGAGAGTGGAGGAAACGCGATGATACCGTTCCATCAACCAACTATGTTGTATGTACAAGTTCCTTGCAGGGGTAGCGAACATCAGATATCGACAACACGGCCTGATGCAAGATTATGGGAGACTTTCCAGCCCTAAATGTTACGTTATATCGGTCGCGTACTTCCTGCTGCCTTGCACTCCCGATACTTCTGCTCATCAGAACATGATGGAAATATCTTAAATTTAGCAACTGGGCGGGTAAATGCTACAGAACGAGCTCGGCTTACCAACAACCACCTGCAGCACAAGCGCTGCATGAACCCTCTAAATCCAAAATAGGAACTGGAAGTTCCCACTTTGCACAATGAAGCTTACCAACAGTCTTCCCTCTGCCCCATAGGGAATCCCCAAATTAGAAAATCTCTCTGGTGATAGCTTCGAATCACTGAATCAACCGCACTAGTGTTGTGACTATGAGGGCGTGACAAATCCACACCCACATGCCTTGAACGAGACTTGACCCCTCTTGGGTCTACCTCCTCGTCTACATGAAATTGTTAATCCAGAAGGGTTAAGCTGATCCTTTAGCAACCGGATTTGTTGGCTTGGCCTATGACCTTTTCATGTCTTGCCTGCCAAAACTCTATGGATCTAGTAGGGATAAATCGCCGTATGACCTGCCTTGGTGAACCAACAGGAGAAAATGTTTTCCCTCTGGGAACCCCTGCATGCATATTCTGCCTTGCGCGACCCTCTTCTTAGTCCCCTCGAATGACCAACGGAGCGAGAACGCGGTACCGAGGTGGAGAGGAATGTTGATGATATATGGCTTGGGAGATGCTGAAAATGAGTGTTCAGAACACCAAACAACCTCTCTATTATTTTCGAACTCAATTTCTCTTCCCCAATTAAGCACACGGGAAATAATCAACGATGCTTCTCTATCACATTCTTTATATTCTATTTGGCTTCGCCCTCGTGGTCAAAGCAGGGAAGAAACCGCCAGAACAAAAGGTCGTGCTCTTCTCAGACACCTCTGAGACATCACAAGACAGACTACATCCATCCTCAACAGACAAAAGCAGCGGCCTTGACAATATCAAGAAGCATATCGATACAGAAGACACGACGGTCCCGGCCCAGGGCAAAGGCCAGAAAGCAACTGAACACAATCTACGCGTCAAAAGGGACCTTATGCCAAGAGCAGTTCCTAAGAGAGCTGCTACTAAGCCTACTCCCAAGAAGCCTGTTCTTAAGAAGCCTGCTACTAAGCCCACTCCTAAGCCTGCTGCTAAGAAGGCGGTTAAGAAGCCTGCTCCCAAGAAGGCTATTCCCAAGAAGCCTGTTCCCAAGAAGGCCGCAACTCCTAAGAAGCCTGTTCCTAAGAACGGTATTCCCAAGAAAGCAGTTACCAAGAAGCCTGCTCCCAGGAAGGCCGCAAATTCTAAGAAGCCTGCTTACAAGCCTGCTCTCAAGCCTGCTCCCAAGCCTGCTCCTAAGCCTGCTCCCAAGAAACCTGTTCCTAAGAACGGTATTCCCAAGAAAGCAGTTCCCAAGAAGCCTGCTCCCGGGAAGGCCGCAAATCCTAAGAAGCCTGCTCACAAGCCTGCTCACAAGCCTGCTCCCAAGCCTGCTCCCAAGAAGCCTGTTTCTAAGAACGGTATTCCCAAAAAAGCGGTTCCCAAGAAGCTTGTTCCCAAGAACACCGCAACTCCTAAGAAGCCTGCTCCCAAGAAGGCTGTTCCTAAGAAGGCTGTTCCTAAGAAGCTTGCTCCTAAGCCTACCCCTAAGAAGACAACTTCTCCTAAGAAGGTTATAGCCCCTGCTCCTAAGAAGACTACTTCTAGGAAGAAGGCTGCTATAGTTAAGAATTCTTCTAAGAGCAAGCCTGCTACCAGGGGTAAGACTACCCCTAGGGGGAAGACTCTTGCAGGGAAGAGTGCGGCTGCTGCTAAGGGCAAAGCTGTCCCTGGGAAGCAAAATGTTGGGGGAAGGAAGAACAAGGCTATCTCCAAGAGCAAGACTGACCCTAAGAGGAAAGTTCATCAAGGAAAGAAAGGCAAGGCTTCTGTTAAGAGTAAGACTGCCCCTGGGAGAAAGAGACTTGGGGGAAAGAAGGGGAAGGCTGCTGCTGCTCAAGGCAAGACTTCTGCTAAGAGCAAGACCGCCCCTGGGAAGAAGTCTCTTAAAGGGAAGAGTGCGTTCATTGGTAACGGCAAAGCCACCCCTAGGAGAAAGACTCTTGGAGGAAAGAAGGGCAAGGCTGTCATCAAGGGCAAGACTACCCCCAAGCGGAAGATTCATCAAGGAAAGAAGGGTAAAGCTGCTGCTAAAAGCAAGACTTCTGCCAAGAGCAAGACTTCTGCCAAGAGCAAGACTTCTGCCAAGAGCAAGACTTCTGCCAAGAGCAAGACTTCTGCCAAGAGCAAGACTGCCTCTGGTAGGAAGACTCTGGGAGGAAAGAAGAGGAAGACTGCTACTAAGGGTAAAGCTGCCCCTAGGAGGAATACTCTTAAGGGAAAGAAGAGTAAGGCTGTTGCTAAGGGTCAAGCTGCCCCTAAGAGGAAATTTCATCAGGGGAAACAGGGCAAGGCTTCTGCTAAAGGCAAGGCTTTCGCCAAGAGCAAGACTACCCCTAGGAGGAAGACTCTTGGAGGGGGAAGGGGAAAACTGTTTCTCAAGGCAAGACTGCTTCCAAAGGCAAGACTGCTTCCAAAGGCAAGACTACCCCTAGGAAGAAGACGCTTGGAAGAAAGAATCACAAGGCTGCTGTCAAGAGCAAGGCTGCCGTCAAGAGCAAGGCTGCCGTCAAGAGCAAGGCTGCCGTCAAGAGCAAGGCTGCCGTCAAGAGCAAGGCTGCCGTCAAGAGCAAGGCTGCCGTCAAGAGCAAGGCTGCCGTCAAGAGCAAGGCTGCTGTCAAGAGCAAGACTAGTCAAGACACGTGCTCTTGGCGAAGATCTTTAGGTCTAAGATGCTCAGGCCGGAACAATGACGAAAGCAAGGAAGAGAGGAAAGCAAGGCAGGAGAGAGAAAGGCAAGCGAGGCGGACTGCTCGAGAAGCGAGGCAGAGGCTAATAGCGGCGGGTATGAGAGACCCTGGACAGAGTTCTGCCTCGGGCGCTCATGACAGTGAGACTCTGGGCTTAGAGAACCTAAACCTCAACTCAGACCAAGAGAGCAATGGATCAGCGCCTAATCAGGAGACTCATCAACCAAAGCCAGATGATGCGGGATATCAATCAGATGCTGATGATGAGGGGCCTGATAGGCGAAAACATAAAGGGAAGAAAAAGAACCCTATCAATGATATTCCCTTAGACCCAAACCGCAAGAACAAGCACCCTGGCGGCAAAAAAAAGGCAAATAGTATGTACCACATAACTGTGCCAAACCCGCACTTGCGCAAAACCATGCTATATATCAAGGGGAGGCCAACGTGGTTTAAGAAAGTTGGTGATGGCAACGAAGACAGAGTCGACGACGATTACCACACAACAAACCCGCATCACTCCACTGCGATGAGTCATTGGCAACTCCCTGGAATAAGAAAGGGTGGGAAAACCATTCGTAATCGTCCAGGAAAAGTGGAAGAGAAAGCAAGAATGGGTGAACTCCGGAAGGGGAAGTGGAAGGGGAAGGGGAAGGGGAAAGGGAAGGGAAAGGGAAAGAGAACGGGTAAGCTAACCGTTAATTACCACAGTATCATATTGGCTAATCTAATCTTTGATGCAGGGTATACCGAATGGTATGCATACACTCCCTTGAAGCAAAAGGAACTTTTCAACCCAAAGTTACCTCAACCTGCCCCAAAGGCCTGGAGTGGTAAGGATCTTGGGAAAAATATGTGAGTTGCTTTCTTATCGAGTGGTGCAAGAGACAGACAGAATCCTAATCGTAACGCCAGGGGAAACCAACAGAAGCATTTTAAAAATCATCAAGCGGGCGATGGGAATGATGAATACGCAGAATTGGAAAAAACGGCTCAGAATATGTGCCATATCAAGCAGTGCAATAAGAAAAACAGTCCTATATTGCTAGACGAAGGCTTGAAGCATGAGCCACAAGATAGTGATTCGGACAGCCTGGAGAGCGGCTCAGAAATCAGCTCTGACAGTGACTCGCCAGAGAGGCCTGACAAGGAGCCAAAAGCCAGCTCTGACAGTTACTCAGAAACCAATTTGGAAGGTGATTCCTCAACCTCTTGGGGCAGCGAATCAGCAAGTGCTTATGAATACGTTTCGGAAACAGAAGCGGAGAGCAGCTGAAGAATCAATGTTTATTTTCAGAACATCTTATGTATATTTTCCCAAGTAGACTGCATTAGGTGATGCCAAAATAGTTTTCAAATAAAATTCAAAAGCTTAAATAACTGCGAGTTCCCTAGCATCTCACCACAGGATCACTAGCCAATTTATTTCTCTCAATACTAGCCATCGTTGCTTGTCGTCCAAGCTGGGGCTCGATCATGAATACGACCATCAGCATCAGGCAGAGTGCGTTCTGTTTCCGGTAATACAGGACGATTCCACGAACTCAGTTTTGAAGTACCATCTTTCCAGAAAGAAACAATGTAACCCGGCTGTCTCCAAGAAAGCCGATACTGTTCACGCGGCCACGAATGGTCAGTCCAGTCAAAGTGGAGGCCACGCTCCTCGGCCTGCATTGTGACAAAGTCATTGAGGTTATCATGGCATTCATCATCCGTACAACCTGATATGATAAACTCCCTCCTGCTCTTGATGCTCTTCTGCTCATGGAGTAACTTCAATTGGTCAAGAAAGTCCTCGATAGCAGTCTGTGCAGCAGCAGCCGTCTCTGAACGCACGTGGTACAGATGTAGTATATGAATGGTGCATCTGTAGACTTCAACAACGAGGACCATATCGGTATCACGAACATCGAGTTCGATTTTCCGCCTGTCGGTGCCCTTGAGTAGTATGTATTTGTGGCTCTCAAATGGGCGCTGCTCATTCTCGAGATAAAGTGGCAAGGGTTGCATATCGTGAGAGTGCGAGGGGATCAAAGAGGTGCGAAAGTGGTCCAACTCGGATGGATTCTTAGTCGACGCTGGCGTACTTTGATTTATTTGCAGGGATACAAAGCCGGATGCTGAGCGTTGAAGTAGGCTGAGTTCATTAACCGTGTGTCAACGCAGCTTGGTTGTTTTTGCAGGCGAGAGTCATATATTGTTCTGGACCAACACGCAGATGAGCTTGAGCTGCCTGGTCAGTGTAAAATTAGGTAAGCAAAATTTAGACGCCCGACTTCTGCGATTGAAGCATGAGGCTGGAGCTAGTCCTTCTCTTCGTTGGTTTGTACATCTCTCTTTTTTCAAAAAATAGATATTTTTATCTCCTACTATAATCAATTTATGCAGACTCTACGTTACCGTTTCTTCGTTTGATACTCCAGAATCAAGAAACTACGATTCCCGCACCATGCTAGCTGACTCCCGCGATGTTCCAAAATTCATCAATTTTGAGCATTCATGCCATCTCCTCCGAAGTCTGGACTGATCAATTATATCACTTCGGCCACAGGTGCGTATAAATTTAGAAACAAGGATTTGTAGTAGGGGTTGAGGTTGGACGTGTTTAGGGATGTAGAGCGGGTGAGTCAGTTTGGCCTTGGCAATGAAACGAGCATCTTACCTTCCAAAGAATCTCTATATACCGAAGGTACCAGTCATATAGAATTTCTATGCACTTTCATACAATGATAGGTATCGTTGAATGAAAACAGCTCAACAACATAAAACGCAAATGGCCAGTCATGTTATTACAGCAATCAAGGGACGGTGTTGAATTCCAATGCGCAAAGCTGTAAGGCGAAAGATGACATAATATCCGGCAGCTCTATCAATCCAGGCAAGTGGCTGTCAGAAAAACAAGGGACTGCAAAGTCACGACGCCCACTTGCCAGGAGATTTCAATGTGTTAGCCTCTTGATTAATGACTCGTCCGTTTTCTGAAAATAACCATTCCTCGTGGTTCTATGAAGCATACAAATCGCACATCCTGATGCGTCGTACATGACAGGAACGCAATGCTACGTCCATTACACCATGACAGAGATGCCGCACGCTCATGACGCGTGAGGTTTGTCATGATCAACATTCATCCTGGGGCAAGGGTACGGCGGCCGAAATGGGACACTTAAATTGGTCAGCTTCCCCTCTTGAGATTTCCCAGTGAACGTTACAATTGCTATCCTGTTGTCCTTTGACTCTAGCTAGGTCTGTCCTCATTTTCTACACGTTTTCAGTGAAAACACCTTCATCATGTGTGTCCCTCTCCGCAGCCCCCTCCACTATCCCAGCCTTCATCCCGCCCACACTGGGACTTCAGTGCCATCAGCTGAGCGCGAATCGTCTTCTTATCTCATTCATGCCGCCACTCTTATTCCAGGCCGGGGAGATCCTATACAGAATGGGGCTGTCGCTGTAAGTGATGGCAAGGTCGAGTGGGTCGGACCCTTTGCCAACCGCCCGTCCAAGTATCACAGCATCCGCGTGATCAATGTCCCCGTGCTTATGCCAGGCCTCTGGGACTGCCACTGCCATTATCAGGCGTTCGATGTCCTCCAAGGGCTGGATACGGTTTCATATCTCCCTGGGACGAATGCTCTCACAGGCGCCATAACGGTAGAAGATTTGAGGGTCACCCTCATGTCGGGCTATACCTCAATTCGGGAACTGGGTGGTAATGCGGGAGACCTTCGGCCTGGCATTGAGCGAGGACTCCTGATAGGCCCTAATGTGTACTCTTCGCACACTGCTCTGTCCATCACAGGCGGGCATGGAGACGATCACATGCTTCCCATCCAGTCGGTGAGAGAAGCGATGGACCGTGGCTTCCCCGTTGCTCTCTGCGACGGGGTCGACGAGTGCCTCAAAACAGTGCGCTTACAGATCCGTCGGGGCGCAAAAGTCATCAAGGTTTGTTCCACCGGCGGTGTTCTCAGCCTCAACGACAACCCCGAGGATAGCCAATTCTCCGACGCGGAGCTCAAAGCCATCGTCGAGGAAGCTGAACGGAGCGGTCGTGCGGTCGCTGCCCATGCTATTGGCAAGGCCGGGATCATGGCCGCCTTGAGAGCTGGCGTGCATAGCATTGAACACGGTATGTACCTTGATGAAGAGGTGGCTGAGCTCATGAAGGAGAAGGGGGCATATTTAGTCGCTACGCAGCATATTGTCCGCACTTTGGCTGCGCACTATCTTGACACCCTTCCGGAGCCCTCGAGGGCAAAACTGCTAAATATCCTGGACCTTTCCAAGTCATCTTACAAACTGGCTGTCAAGAGCGGAGTCAAGATTGCTTTAGGTACAGATATGCTGAGCAGCGACCGCAAGTCGAAGCTGTCACATGGCAACAATGCCCACGAGCTGCGGTGGGCAGTGGAGGCTGGGATGACACCTCTGGAGGCCATCGAGAGCGCGACAGCGAACGGCCCGGAGACATTAGGCCGTCTGGCACCTCTGAGTGGACAGATCAAGGAAGGATATGATGCGGATCTGATTGCAGTATCATCAAGCCCGTTACATGATATATCCATCCTGGCTGATCCAGAGAACATCACACATGTGTGGAAGGGAGGGAAGTTGTATAAAGGAGGTAATTAGCTAGTTCGATTAGCACAAATTATTGCCAGTAGGCCATGCGACTTTTCCGGGATACTGATTATAGTGTGATACAAATCCGCTTAGAAAGCAACTTGAAAAAGCAATTACGAAGGCAGCTGGTGAAGCCATGATCCTATTGGTGTTAGCTTGAGAAGCTATGATTTGTCTCTCAAGAATAAGAAAATCATTTATCAGAGGAATTTAGACCCAGTATATCAAAATAGAGTAGGGCTTTCTCAAGACAGAAATCGATGCCACATAATTGCAAGCCACCATTGCTTGTTGTCCAGCCTATTAACTACCATCTCGGCGAGAGCGGAGGCCACGCATTTTTTCTGTGCTTTACTCAGTGATAAAGGTCATCGTGAGTTTTGTGGCGAACTCGTTTGTGTCGTTCCGGTGCTGTAAATGGGTAGCATGTCAATAGATTTTAATGAGAACCGTCTGGGAACCACGAGCATCAAGATGGACACCAAGCTTCGCTTCCAGGAGTCTTTGACTAGCACATATTTTGACTCTGAAATGGGCGCTATTCATTCACAGGATAGAGTGGCAGGGGCTTCGAATTGTGGGAGGATTGAAAGGTCCTGATCAGGGAGGTCTCACACCGATGTACGCATTGAGCTGGGCAAGGGCATCATGGACGCTACCAACCAACAGACATTATTGTCGGACGTGGAGCAGCTAATGTTTCAAAAGCACCAGGACAATCAACCACACGTTCGAATGGCCACCTTTCTTTTCGATCATTCACAGACGATCCCCAAATCCTGATCTCTCCAAGTAGGTAGAGCTACCACGGATGTTCATGTATAGATGGATAAAATTAGAAACAGCAAGGTGCAGTGGGGAAGGTTGCACTACAGCGCCCCGACGTCAGAGATAGGAAGAGCTGAAGCACAGCAATATTATGTAATCGAATGGCATAAACAAGGAGGGGTCGTCTGGCCTCGGCATCAAACCCTTGGAACAAGCATCTTGCTCCCGGGGATCTCTAAGTTCCGAAGGATACCGACCACGCAGATAATGGCTTACTTTCTCAATACGCATCATGGCATCGAGAAGTTCAATAACATGAAACGGATATGTTCTATAAATGTATCTCAGGCACGAATAACACTCTCCTCCAGCCGAAAAGGGCATGTCCGCTTACGTAATCACTAGGCAGTCGGCTCAGAAAATACAGGGCCCACCTGCTATTCCTCTAGCGGCGTGTTTAGCGCAGGTCCAATCACAATCGCGAGCCTTGGGGCCGTGCCTGCCTGTGGGAGGTGCCTGCGGGAACCATGCAGACCTCCTCCCACCACCTCGCACCTCGCGACTTTGCACCATCTTGCTGACAAACCACGCTCCCCCAAACACACCCGTTGCTCATCACTTACATTCACACCCACCATTCAGTCATCTAGACCCTAGCTTAAGGCCGGGCAAGCAAAGCTTCAGATCTTGGCTTGCTCTTAATTCCGTCCCAGAGGAGAGGATTGGCCAGGACCGTCTGCTCGGGAATGCTGCGAACGTAGGACATTGCTCAAGAATAACCGCGCGCTGTGCAATTCCGCCTAGCTTCGTCATACGCCAATGCAACAGGCTTGACAATACTATTGGCACCCTCCAGACGAGAGATTCAGCCACTTCGTTTCTGTTTTCGGGGCCAACAAGTCGCGCGAGCCGCCTAGGGAGCCCGCTTGGTTTAATTACATAATACACCCACCCCGCTGATCCACCACCGCTGCTGCTCTCGTCCTCGCTGATTGTCTTCAAGACGCCATATATTAGTTATTAATCCTCGCCAGCGACCTATATGACTGCTGACTCAGACTCTGCCTTCGACGCTCTACTTACTAGCCATGCAGTCCTCGCCAGCCACTGCCGGTGTCAATATCACGACGAATTCTCAGGGTGAGTTTACTCGATATCGCTTTTCTTCCTTCTCGTCGCATGGTGCAGCGCTCGCGCGCTGAGTCATTTCTCTATTCGCGCCCTTGTGCGCAAGAAAGCATCTCGTCTGCCCTTCTACACCATGCCCGGTCGCCAGTTGCCCGCTGCGTTCCATTCTCCCCGACGCGACAATCAATGAACTTGGCCATTTCTCTCTATAGATCTGCCTAGTTTTCGCGCCGCGACTGTCGCCTTGTCTCATACATTCTCATCCATTTCCCCGAACTTCATCATCGCTGCTCAATGTGTGCGAACCGCCTCGCGCAAGCCCACTGGAGAACCTCGTAGCTGACAGATGCACAATAGAGCAGCACCTTCGCGCACAGCTTGAGCTTTTGAAGAGCCCAGAATCAGATCTTTCCGGGTCGCCCGGCTCGAGACCGCGGGACCAGAGGACTGGTCATACCTCTCCCACTGCTGCACAAATCGCGAATGGATACGACGAGCTTGCGGCTGCCTCTCAAGACGCTGCTCGAGCTTTAAACGCAAAGACTGACGGTACCGACGCGTTTATTCATCCCGATTTGCGCACAGGTCCTATCTCCCAACACAATCACAATATGATGCCCATTGTGCCCTCACCGGGGCCTATTGGTGGCCCTCCTCCCGGAGCCCCCAACTCCTCGCTTGCACCTGCGCCCCAACCTCCACAGCTGGCCCCAGCACCAGGAGAAGAGTCCCCCAATGATGGGCGCAAAGCAAAGCGGGCGTTGTCCCAGTCGAAGCGTGCCGCGCAAAACAGAGCCGCTCAGGTATGCCATATTTCCCCCACATGAATGCGCCCAAGTAGGAACACGGGCGATGAGGGCATCGTTTTACGTGTTGTGCTGCATGGACTCTCGATGCTAACTTGCTACTGTTCTCAGAGGGCTTTTCGTCAGCGCAAAGAAAGCTACATCAAGCAACTTGAACAGGAAGTGCGAGATTACCGCGACATGGAGAAGTCATACAAGGCTACTCAATCAGAGAACTATGCCCTACGGGAATATGTTCTCACCTTACAATCTAGACTCATTGACGCCGTTGGAGAGTTCCCGCAGCCTCCACCAAACATCAATTTAGCTCACCATTCTGTGGCACCAGAGCCACAGATGGGCACCCACGAGCCCGGACCCAGCCACCTGAACTCCGGAACGCCCTTGGAAGCGGTTGCCCAGGCTGTTGCTGGGCTGGCCGCTCAGGAGCAAATGGGAGAGCGGCCTTACCCCAGCCCTCATATGAAACCTGACCCTAGCACTCATGATAATCGAACAGCCGAAGAAATAAATAGACACCTCCAGGCTGGTGATGGCGGCCCTGACCATGCTCTTTAGGAGATACTATCCAGTCTAGGTCACTGAACTGCATATATTCTTCACACGCTGACAATTATGCATCGTAATTGTCCAGACGAACAGTTGGAGTTCTTTATTTATCATTTCTATTTCCATGGCGTTCCGGCATCCTGTAATGAATCTTGATGTATCTTCATATCGTTCTCTACATCCTTTCGCGGAAGAATCTTCCTAGTTTCTGTCGCCGGGTTGTTTTTGTCTGGCGTATAGCTTAGACATTTTGTTTATCAGGCAGGGGCAGCTAAGGAAGACGCCTGGGCGGGCTGGCGTCGGAAATCCTTTTTCGTGTTACATGAATGCTTTACTTTTCATCTTACTTTTTTTCCTCCTATGAATGCCTTATGAAGATTCAGCGTGGTCGATGGAACTTCCAATTGGGCCTGTCCCCTTCTATCTACCCATCGGAGAGAGAAGAAAACGTCATCGTCGTCTCTTTTTCTTACTCATGCGGCGGTGGCACGCATGGTTGCTTATGGAGAGCCTATTATTATTTATCAATGCTAGACGAAGGAGCTTTTTTTTTATATTGTCACCAATTGTTTCTTTTTGAAATATCAACCCCTGGTTACATTGCCGCACCCGTTGCATCCTTATTTGCCGTTCTCTCACCTGCCCACTGTTGCCTACGCATAAGAATTTCCCATGTCGTGTTCCTAAAGTAAAGAAATGTGAGTACATATAGCGAAGATAGCGGGAGAAGTATTAAAAATATGTTGGAATGAGCGAGAGGAGAGCATACCTTGATGTAGTCGGGACCCTTCTCCTGATACTCCTCACGAGAGATCTTCGCTGCCTTCCACGCCGGTGTTCCCGCCCAGCCCGCTGCGCCCTTCCAGGCATCCAGCAGGGCGTCGTCTGCACGACGTACCTTGATTGGGGAGTCGGCAGGTAGCAGGGACCTGAGACCCTCGCGTACGCGCTCGTCAAAGTTCTGGAACAGCGTGTTACCGCCGGTAAGGAATATGTCTCGAAGGAAGTCCTCGTGGTTGGCGAATCCCGTGAGGCGCTGGTTGAGGATGTCGCCGGCGATGTCGATGAGGCCGGCCTGGTCGACTCCCGCGATGGAGGGCCGGAAGACGACCTCGGGGACGCGGATGCGCTCGACGTTGAGATGGATCTGGTTCAACTCCGCCTGGGAGGCAGGGTCGAACGGGCGGGGCCCGCGGGCGAAGGCGTGCAGGAGGGACTTGGACCAGTCTGACTGGGCCTCGTGGGTCTGCTCGTAGTCGAAGTTTGGGTCGTACTTGAGGAGCTCCTGCTCGACGGACTTGAGGTTGGACATGAGGTCTTCCTCCTCCTGCTCGTCGTCGCTGTTCTCGCCTACGGCGATCTGGCGATATACACCCCAGTCGTCGTCGTTTGCTCCAAAGTTGTCGTCGTCTCCGCCGCGGCGTCGCTTCTTGCCGGGTTGGTCAGAAGCCAGGTTAGCGATGCTCTTCATGCGGATTTGCGAGGCGAGGGACTTGCGGTTTCCGAGGTCCTGCTTTAGGCGGTCGCGCTCCTTCATCTTCGCCAGGGTATCCGCATGGACCTGGCGCTTCTCATCCAGCCAGCCCTCCAGATCATTCTCCCGGCGCTCGTTATCCAGGCGCTCCTCTTCGGCGACGCGTGCCTTTTCAGCCTCTTTCTCAGCCTTGGCACGGGCTCGCGCCTCGTGGTTTGATTTCATAAGGCGCTGCTGCCGTTTCTGCTTGATCTGTGCCTCGTCGAGTTGGTCGTCGGGGATTTCCAACAGGCTGAAGTCCGGCTGCTCCTCGTTCTCCTCGGGGTCGCCGCCCACATCCTTAGTACGAGCCTTCTTTATGCCCTTTTCCAACTCTTTAATGATCTTCTCGAGCTCAGCCTCGTGTTTTATATCGTGGCTGTCGAGAAGTCGTCTCGTCTCCTTTTTGGTCTCGTCTACCAGTTTGCCCTGAAGCTGCTTGTAATATTCGAGATCCTGCTCCTTCTTCATGAGCTTCTCGAGTCGCATCTTGGCCGCTTGCTCCTGCAGTCTCCGCCCGCTCTCCTTCTTGCGCTCCGCTATTCTTGCCAGCTCTTCCTCGCTTTTCTGTACGATGACCTCTTCGGTATATGGATATTGGATGACGATGTCGCGGTCTTCGAGACCCGTCCAGTCGAGGTAGCCCTTAAGCTCCTGGTCGTAGTCTCGCGATAGATAGCAGTACTCCTTTACCATGTGCTCTGCCTGGGAAGAGTTGAGCTTGCCCGTGAAAGCAGGATACTTTAGTCGGATGAGCTTCAACAGGAATTCGGCCGAGTGGTAACCGCCCCAATTTAATCTTGTCGTCTGCCTCAGCAAGGCTTTCGAGTTGTAGACGGGTATGACGTGTGTAGATGTGTATGAAGACGATATCACCAGACCGGTCGTGCCTTTGTTGTGTCTAAGGAGAAGAGGGAGTCGATGCCGTAGGCGAGAGATGGCGCTCCGTAGCATTCGAAGAGGATTTCCGTCATAGCTAGCGTTCCATTAGCCTCCATGTCTTGTAGTATTTCTTGGTTTCGTGATCTGGCATACATTTCCTGGAATAGGGGAGGTTTGCCACTGCCTCCGTCATGACGACCGGAGCATCGATGGAGCCATCAGCGTCGTTCATCCCAAGCTTCAGGAACACATAGTCGAGGACGTGCTCCATGGCATCCCAGTTGCTGACGATCCCCGTCCCCGCCTCGAAAGCATTTCGGATGTGGCCTCGCGCTGTCGTGTCGGCGTAGCAGTCTGAGCCGGCAAAGGAGAAGGTCTTCCCCAGCTTGCGGTCGCGATACTTGGACATGATCGGGGGCATGCTGAAGCGCGGCTGCTTCTCGAAGGACCACCCTGCCCGTACCGCATGCGATCCTAGAAAGAAAGAATTATCAATTGGTGTGCTCCTCTACGATGCGCGCGCCTCTGTGTCCAGGACCTACCATTGTCAATAACGATAGCGGCGCTGTCTGGTTGCTGGAGAGCCTTGCTGCGTCCGCCGGTTTCGGGCTCAATATATTTCTCGAATCGCGTCTCCTTTACGGGGAAGATCTTGGCTGGCGGATATGTTTTGGTGTCTGGCGGTGCTGCTGCGGCAGACTGGTCGATGGCGGAGGGAGCCATTGTGATGAGAAGCGAGGGAGGTGTCCAAGATGAAACGAAGCAAGAATGGTCTCGGATACTAGGTCGATGTCATGGTTTGAAATGAGGAGCAGCGGTTGGTGCCGTGAACAGGATGGAATTGGATGGTCGGGGGTTTAAGTGCCAATTGGAGGGAAAGAGAGTGCACTGGTTGGAAATTTCGCCGCCTGATATTCGGCTGCACGAGGCTGTCTGAGGTCACTTATTTATTACTGCGGCTACCTGTGGGATAGTGTTTACAGAGAAGAGCATGATAAGATCGCTCAATTACTGCACAAACCCCCGCCAAATAATACATTGTGCTGCTTCAAAGATTCGGACATTTTGGCGAATGACGGCCAGTTTCATATTGAAAGGCAAGGGGTCCTAATCTTGGGGCTCATTCGATAATCATCATTCATTGAAGCTACCTACTTATGGTAAGCTAAGCAGGTGTTTCTGTTCCCACGCGCGTCGCGGACAGGCCCAACAGGCCATCCAAACATCGATTCTCTTCCTGCCACCATGCTATGAGGGTGGTTTAAGATTATCCGTAGCTACAGTCCAAGATCCATTAGTTTTGTGCCTTATTATTCTGCCTTTCGATCACCATGGTGTGGACGAACCTTCAAGGTGAAACAAGACGTTGGACTGGTAGTTCTTGAACATCTGAGCGACGAGCTCAACATTCATGTTCTCGACGTTGATCTCCTGCAGAATCCAAGAGGTTAGTTTCCGAAACACATGCATGAAAAAGTGATAATTACCTGAAGACTCTTGTTCATAACAATGACGGCTTCGTTGAGCTTTTCCTGTTCCACAGTCTCAGTTCTGGGCAGTTGCATCAAGTAGAGATGTACCTACTACGTTGGTAATGATACGTGAGAGCAGGAGGTTCTGCTGGTGCTCGTGAGGGCTCTCCTATTACAAAGCATGTTAGAATGCATGAGAGTCATAGAGAAACCGAATGCGCCGAGAAGAGGTCGCGTACCATCGTTGCAGCCTTGGGATACCTGTCAACGGTGATTTAGTAGGTGATTTGTGATGTCGCTGTTGTCGGATGCGCATGGTGAAGCTGCTACTAATAGGCTATGTACTTTAATCACTAACATTTACCAGGCTTATCCGCTCCCGTATCAGATAAGCTCTTGGGTATCTCGCGACCTTGGTCCTGTCCGCGTTTCCTCACATCCGATCGGGGCCCAGTTACAAGCCTCAGTATCCCTCCACGCCAGCGAACCAAACTTTTTTGCCATTTTCACACGAGTTCTATTTCTTACCAGAGAATTTTCGCGTACCGCTTCCCAACAACTCCCTCCACTCTACTACTGACCGACAATGGCTGCACCTACCGAGGCGCAGATTGCACACCAGCAGCTCATCGAGCAGCTCGACATCCATTCCATTCACAAAAACTTCCGCAACCCAAATTGGCGGCCGAACCAGCGCAGGAACAAGAACCTCAAGGCAATCGTTGGGGACGCATCACGAAGAGAAGCATCCGCCCTCGCCACCCCCCAAGACATGAGCGGCGACGCGACACCAGCCGACGATGGGCTCTCCACCAGTGGCACGACGACGCCAGCCAACAGTAGCAGCGGCAGCAACCCTCCCAACCTAGCGCAGGCATCTAGGAGTCTGTCCAAGCTGGTTCTCGAGAAGAGCTTGAAGCCCTCCAACGGGGCTGCTGTTTCAGCGCCCACCGCCACGTACACCAACATCGAATCCGCGCCCTCGCTTTCGCACTCGAAGCACTACTGCGACATCACAGGCCTGCCGGCTCCGTATCTAGATCCCAAGACTCGCTTGAGGTACCACAACGGGGAGGTCTTTGGACTTATTCGTTCGATTCCACAAACGACAGCAGAGCAATTCCTCGAAGCTCGTGGCGCCCATACTATCCTGAAATGATTGGACGATAGCAAGTCACCGTACGGATGGGTTGGGGTTATACGATTATCTAAATGGAACCTTCTTTTCCTACATCTACCTACGCATTCACGATCTACAAAGGAAGGAAAGGGGGGGATGGTGGGCATGTTCGACCAACAAAGTCAAGCTTCAGCTATGCACCCGACACCTTTCGACGACGGGATGGCAAATGACGCTCCGGCTTAATCGTGATCGTGAATGGGTTTGTTCTCCGCCTAGGATGACAGAATACCGAGAACGTATGGAGTGACGATTCTCAGTTGCCGAAGCTTGACGCTTCGACCGTCGCGGCAGGTAATGACGAGGAAGGATATAGTGGTAGCAATAGCAGTCGGGGGGATCAGTATGAGCTTGCTTCCAGCTCAGATTCGAGAGCAAATACCAGCTATCATACTTACCTTGTTTTTTTTTCCTCATTGCAGTATGTTGACCTCTTAATGAACACGAGAAGGTAGATTTAATGATAAAACACTTTGCAGTGCCATACATGTTGTGCTTTGTGAGCGGGCATCGCGTTGAATACGAATCCGACGAAACCTGCGACAATCGCAGTTTTGTGTGTGAAGAACTTCAGACGAGCTCAGAGAAAATCGATGCGTCGGCGTATTTTAGCTGAACCAACCAGCCAATCAGAGCAGCCCAAAACCTCCTACATCTCATGTAAATCCACTTAAGATTGGTACTCGATTCACCATGGGTCCCTAAGTGACGCCGCTTTTGCATTAGACATAGGACACATTAAAGATATGCATTTGCACAAGCCAGTCTTTTCTTTTTCCTATTTACCTCGGTCGCCGATAATTGTTAATAAAGTGTAGCTGGCTTTCCATCAGATGCTAGCCAATCGGTTGTGAAATGGTACCGAAAGCACTAGGAACCCAAAATCGAAAGGCCAATTTTCTAGCAAGCCTATACGAAGAAGACATTCACAGATCCCATGGCATATCCATGCATGTATAAATCTCAATTTCGCATCACAGGAGCTCTTGATATTATTCTGCTAAACCCAAAGTGGCCATATGTTCCTGTTCAACTTTGGATGATTTGCTACTTTGCTTCTGAGAGCTATTCCTGGATCTGAGCTCTATATATTGACAGGTATTGTATTGAATTTTTCCGCTAGGCATTGAAGCAGGCTTGAGCGAATACCTTTTCGGCGAGTTCTCGCTATAGATTCCCGAAATCTTCTTCCCTTAAGAAGCCAAATACGCACAGTTTATGGTACCAGTTGAGGCTCTTCCCGGTGGTTGGTTTGTATTCCCAACACTGGAGCTGCTGCACTAGGCTACTGGCCTATTTCACCTGCGACGGTGATGAATGATGATATATATTGTCTCTAGACTCTTATATTCCCTATTTGAAACTCAGACTGAGAGTGGATCGAAAGGAAGAATCAACAAGATACACTAGTACATCATGAATGAGAAGGACTATGCGACATTTTGACCATCAAGTTTGGAGGGAAGACAGCAGCCAGATCAGTGGGTATCTGAAGGCTTCAAGAATCACCATCTGCCCACTCTCAACCAGAGTTCGTGTGGACTTCAGTGCCAGCTTCAGTAGATCGCGAGAAACGCATTTTCAAGAAAAACCTTTTTCGGATTTCTAGAAACCGCCTCAAATGCCACAGCGAGATTCGCTTACTCTCCCTGATGTCTCATTTCCGTGTGCGGTGCAGGACCAAACTGCTGACTAAGTCCCGAGATAGGCCTCAGCAAGAGCGGCAAGGATCTATTCCGAGATTGGCAACGCGAGAGTCCCCATGACGGCCAGGGTCCTGCACCACAGAACCGTTCTGCTGTATCAGGCCCCCTTTGACGATCATTTGCGAAGCCACCAAACGTCTCTTGTCCGCATTGCTTTCGTATTTTCTTTCCTTCCTCTGACTTTCTCTTCCATAATTGTAACCGGCGCATTGGCTCTCGCAGATCCGATCCCTTCCTCCAACGCCAAATACGTCATCCATTACCGCCAGCCCTAGAAATTAATTCAACAGCCAGAAAGACTCGCCAAGATGTCGATGTGGCTCTCAGATTCCCAGAGTACGTTTCACCAACCCACCATGAAGCTCCGACAAACCCGCCAGGACGGCCGGGCTGCTTCCGCTGAAGAACAACTCCCTATTCATGATTCTAACCTTTGCTTGCGACAGAAATTGGAGTGGTGTTTTGCTCCGGAGGTATGTAGGCCTCGCGCACGCGACCGGCGCAAAGTGCATACAGGGCCAAGGGTCTCGCTAAACCTCACGAATTGCAGGCGGCTTCTTCCTTATCGGAGGTGTGATGCTATTCTTTGACCGAGCTATGTAAGCTATGCGATCACCACTCTAGGAGTCACTAGCTTCGTCCTCTCGTGCTAACCACATTTCTTACCTAGGTTGGCTATGGGAAATGTACGATCCTGATCCTTTCCTCCTCTCACAACTTATAGTTCGAATCTAACCCTCCCCGCTTCTTCCGACGACAACAGATTCTTTTCCTCATCGGCCTGACGATCATAATCGGACCCCAGAAGACCCTCCTCTTCTTCGCTCGGAAACAAAAAGCAAAAGGCACAGCAGCCTTCTTCGGCGGCCTACTACTCATCCTCCTCCGGTGGACGTTCATCGGGTTCCTAGTCGAGGCATACGGCATAGCCATTCTCTTTGGCGACTTCCTGGGAACAATCGCCAGCTTTGCGCGGGGCTTGCCAGTCGTGGGGCCCTACATTGGCACGGCTGTCGACAGCGCAGGCCTTGGACGACGAAACGCGGAGCTGCCAGTTTGAAGAGGAGGATGGAACATCATCCAGGAAGGCGTAAATAGTCTCGTCGGAGATATTTGTCTGTGTGCTCTACGATCATTCGGCTCGAAAACGGTCATTACAAGGTAGAAGGCGGAGTTCTGGAAATTGGCTAGGTCCAAAAGCTGGCGACATTGGCGTTGTGATAGAAGCTTCTCTATGAATTACATGGGAAGGGAAATTTCACTGTATTGTATTGGGAGACGAGGTGTACTAAGAACCCCACGAGAAAGGTACTTTCAGGGCTAGAGGTCCTTTCATGTTCAGTATATGGAACTGGGTTGCCGGGACCTTGAAAGCAATGGGAGACATGCTTGGCATTTGGACGGTGAACTTGCTTATTTGGATATGTATGAAGGGCAGCTGCTTGATATATGCAGAATCTTGACAGAGACCTCAACAGGAGGCGTCATGCCACGAAATCAAGAACGAAGACAAATCTCTCTCGCCACCTGCTTCCATCATTGTGTCAACCGCACTCTCTTCACGTAATAGCCATTCTGGCGAGCTATTTCGTACACCAACTAGAAACCCAACCAGCGCAGGGTATTTAGTGCTGTGAAGTTTCACAGCCTTCGCTCACCCCTTTCCCAGTATCAATACTTCCCCAAGCTGCCTCCGAGTCCCTTACGTCCCAAGTCTAGTAACCCTGGCCGATAAGGTAGTCAGCGAGGCCCTCAACAGTCGAGGTAGCGTTTCCGGCGACACCAGTCTCGGGGTGGTGAGCAACGATGATGGCCTGCTTCGTCTTGGCAATAGCGACTCCGGTTCGGCCCTGTTTCTTGAGTTAGCCACCGCCATACAATACACGACCAAACCAAACCGGGGGTTGGCAGGTTTGACGCATGGGTTAGGGTGGGTGGTATCTCACAGATCGGGCGTAGATGCTTCGGTCCTCAGCTCGGGCCAGGACGAACCGGGTACCAGCAACATAGAGACCTTCAGCGAAGGCCTTGTCCTTAGCAGCAGCGTCGCCGCTGACAATGCTGGAAATGGCCTTCATTTCCTCGGGCTTGAGCTATTCGGCAAGAATTGTTAGTCGAGTGCTCCCATCCATCGCTCATACCCTGTGGAAAAGAGAAGATACGGGAGATTCCCTCCACTCCATTGCCTCGTAGGATATCGTACCTGGAAGTCGGCTGAAGCGGCCCAGGCGCTGTCGCCAGCAGCACTAATGATGGCGCCCTTGTCGACATGGCCGGTAGCGATGAGGCTAGAAACTCTTAATCAATACCGAAGGACTCGCATAGGTCAGACAATACGGGAGCACCCCGCGTCCATCTGGGAAGAGTATTCGGTGCATGGGAATTTACCTAGTGTCGACGTATGCTATTTGGAGGGGAAGTTAGCGGGAGAGCAAATCGAAGGTGGGGTGAGGAGCTCAGCTGAGCGCTTTGCGTACCTTGCCAGGACATGATGAAGGTAATTAGTGGAAAGGGCGAGGGAGTAGGATAAGAAGATGTCGAGAAGTGTGTCGCGGTAGAGCTTGGAGTAGCCGGGAAAGAAATGCGAGCTCGGGAGGATGGCGGTGGGAAAGCAAGCCAGCAGGGTGAGATCCTTTCTGGGTGGTATTAGTTTGTTGTTGTGGTTGGTGATGTAGCGCGACCCCGCCGCTGCCTTTTCGGCTGCCCCTCATCCCCCCCATCCACCATCAGGGACTTACCGTATGAACGATGCAGTGCCTCCGTCCAGAGGTCCAGCACACCTGGCAGTACCTGGGAGAGAGGTCGCAAGTACCTGTACCTGCCTGCCTAGCCTAAACCCAAGGCAGGCATGAAAGTCGCCATCAGTAGGTCCACAGGACGGTCCTTACTAAATCAATCACACAATGGCATGGCAAAGCTTGACGCCCCTCCCATATCCCGGCTGGAAACTTTGGCACAGGGCTCAATGCGCACGCCAAGGGTTGTGCCAGTCACCGAGTTTTGTTTCAAAGAAGGCTCAGTTTTTGTACCTTGCAGCCGCTTCTTATTCCTGGCCATATTGTATCGTCAGAAAGTTCTAATTTTTAGCGTGCAGTCACTGTCAACATGAATTGCCGTGGACTCGGTACTGGTTTACATTGTAACCCCAGGTCGGAACCTTACATGTGATGTAGGAATTATTAATAGCAATTCCGAGTCCTCTAAGAGCAATGGTAAGTCTTGTTTGAGTTGAGCCCCTGGTTTCAATGCCACGCCGCATGAAGATACGCATATTAATCGCTTCATGATTCGGGGTTCACATCTTCATGATATGGCGTTTCATGACGCATGAACAGTTGTTGAAGATGCCATCCGCTGTGAAGCAATATGATAGGCTCGGTATCCTTTGTTACATGACGGTTCAAGCCAGCGGCAGGCTGAGCCAAACAAGAATATAAACACCTTCTGTTGCATACGGCTTTTCTAGTCGGCAAGGGAGCAATCGGTGAAGTACTGCCTTAGGTTTCTATGGAACTACATCTCCGATGTCTAATACATCCGGGCTTTGTACGACTTGTTTTTACAGCTGATCAACAAGGCGCACGAGGCTGTAGCATAGTGGCGGGCTTACATTCTGAGCTCTTGGTGGAAAACTGCTTCGTGATTGTGTCCAACAAGCGTTTAAAAATTTACAAGGCGTAACCATTCCATATAACCGATTTACGGCAGCTTGTTTTTTTCTTCAGTCCCGACTATGCTAACCCTCTGAGTACGTGTTGTGAACAGCCTTGAGATGCTGAGAGTGACCTCGATTGACGGGGATGAGAACTGGGGGCTCAGAGGCCTTACCTAATATGTCCTAGCTAGAATGTACATTCTTCGGAGCAGGTTCGGAGCAAGTGCGGCAATGGGGGAGACGTATTGACGTTACCTACTTTAGATAGCTAGGTAGTTGGTACAGCCTGGAGAGATTTGCTTTGCAGATGATGAGATATCGGACCATTGAACAAAAGGTATGCCCTGTAGAATTCAATACATAGTATACTTAGGTACCTGAGGTAAGTGTTTGTTTCACCAATGAGAATACAGTGAACCTCCAACGGCTCAGTCGGAGTGCCCTACACCTAAATTTCTCTGCCCCTCAACCCGCTCTCTGGGCTTGGCAACTTACAAGCGATGTGATGGTCTTGTGCTGAAGCTCTGTGCACCTTAAGTAATGGATTTTGTAAGACCAGACAGATGATGACTGTGGCGAACTCCACAGCACGGCGTTGGCTAAACGGAATACACCAGGCAACTAAATTGTAGGTGCTATGATTCACATCCGAAAATACCCCGGTCCGGTCGCCCTTCACCCCGCAAGTGCATTCCCAAGCCTTCTCTAGGTTTCGCTTCTCTTAGCATCTCTCTGATTCAATGTGTGGTCTGACTTGCATTTCGGTCAGATGAAGTGAAAATTGAGATTGAACTTCTTGAAAAACCCTTTCCGGTGTAATATAGGCGGAGAAAATTCTACAACAACTTTGCTCGCGCCTAGACTCACGTCTTAGATTCCAGCACCATGGTCAGATTGACTGTAGTTGCGGCCTGTTCGCTCAGGCAGTTCGCCCTAGACTATGAGGTCCTTTTTGAAACTCTTGAACCGCCCATAATGCAGAAATAAGCCTGACCAATCTATTAGGGGAACACAAACAGGATCATCGAGTCGATTCGCCAAGCGAAAGCTGCCGGCGCAAGGCTCCGTGTCGGCCCAGTATGATGCTCCTGTTCCCGCGATACTCCTCTCTCCTCAGCCTGTCATTTGGGAGAAAAGTTGGCCAAACTTGCTAATGTTGCCAATCTCAGGAATTGGAAGTTTCGGGCTATTCTTGCAATGACCATTTCCTCGAGCCTGATCTCTATCTCCATACTATGGAGATGCTGGCGCGAATCCTTTCAGATGAAAGCTGCAATGGCATACTCCTGGACATTGGTCTCCCCGTTAGCCACCGCAATGTGAATTACAACTGCAGGGTGATCTGTCTTGATGGCAAGATTCTCTTTATCCGCCCGAAAATGCGTGAGTGCCATACATCGAGGGATACCGGTTGGATATCTGTTATCGTCAGAAGGCATTGCTAACTTCCAAGGGTAGATTTGGCGAATGATGGCAGTTAGTGCGCACTGAACACACAAAGTGAGTCCATGCTGACTCTTTAGATTACCGAGAAATGCGCTGGTTTACACCATGGACCCGGCAAACACAGTGGGAAGACTTCCATCTGCCTAAGATGCTGCAGAAACTGCAAGGAAGCACTCATGTTCCCTTTGGAGATTGTGTCATTAGTACTCCCGATAGCTGCTTCGGTGCTGAGACATGTGAAGAAATGTGGTCTCCAGATGCCCCGCGTAAGTACTGTTCGCTCTCTTTCCTTAAATGAACTTCTTCATTGATATCATGGGTTAGACATCCCAATGACTTTGGACGGCGTTGAAATCATCACCAACAGTTCTGCAAGTCACTTCAGCTTGCAAAAGCTGGACGTTAGGCTCAAGCTCATTAGCGAAGCCACACGAAAGTGTGGAGGTGTTTATGTATACTCCAATGTTCAAGGTACGTTCCCTGGAAGTCTAGGAGTGTATTGCACTCCGATGTTTTCTGAGTGAAGCTGAACTTTGTAGGATGTGACGGTGAAAGGCTGTATTTTGACGGTTGTGCTATGATCCTCTGCAACGGTCAGGTACTCGCACAAAGCCCCCAGTTCTCGCTGAATGAAGTGGATGTCATCACAGCCACAGTCGATCTGGAGGAGGTGCGCGCCTACCGTTCAAGCATGTCCCGGGCTTTGCAGGCAGCACACAGCACCAAGAAGTACCATCGCATACAGACGGCCTTTGAGCTCAGCCCCGATGAGGATGATTTGGACTCTCATCGCCGACCAACTCTACCCCGGGAATTGAAATTTCACTCTGTCGAAGAGGAGGTGGCACTCGTATGTGGCCCCTAAACTGGCTCGGCCAACCGTAAATCACCGCTGACTTCGTCTATAGTGTGCTGGTTGTTACCTCTGGGATTATCTGGCGAGGAGCGGTTCTACAGGATAGTAAGTGCCTGAAGCACCATGATCTTTTCAGGCATTTTGTGGGCTAATAATTGTTGATAGTCTTACTCCTTTATCAGGAGGCTTGGACTCATGTGCTACAAGTGAGTCTTAATTAAGTTTTAGACTCCTGGATTGGCAGCAGAGTAGATCCACTGACAGATTCTCATAGCTGTCTCGGTCTTCTCGATGTGTCGACTCGTCATCTCTGCGATTGGAGATGGAAACCAGTCAGTCATTGCTGTAGTCAAACGCCTGTTTGGCGAGGCTCCTCTTCCCAAGACTCCCCATGAGCTGTGCAACCGCGTTCTCCACACAATCTACATGGGAATGTCGCAGCAAAGCTCCCACGAGACTCGCCAGCGCGCAAAAGATCTATCGGCAGCCATCGGGTCCTACCATGTCAATCTTGATATAGATTCAGTATACCATGCTCAGAAGAACCTTGTCAAAGATGCACTCGGCTTCGAGGCAAAGTTCAAGGTGGAGGGCGGTACCCCGGCAGAGAACCTTATGTTACAGAACATCCAGGCTCGCACGCGCATGGTGGTAAGACCAGAACCATGACCAACTCACTTTGGCTTTTCTCACTATCAAGCAGACGGCATATGAATTCGCCCAGATCCTCCCAACGACTCGACAGCTGGCTGGCGGAGGTGGCCTACTGGTTCTTGGAAGTGCCAACGTCGGCGAGGGTAAGTTTACATAAAAATAAAAGGGATCAGGATTCAGCTCATTTTGAATTAGCTCTGAGGGGTTATCTCACCAAATACGATTGCTCTTCGGCGGACATCAACCCGATTGGATCTATTGACAAGGCAGACCTCAAGCGTTTCATTTCTTGGGCCCAGGTCCATTTCGAGATCCCATGCCTTGATGACTTCGTTACGGCGACTCCTACCGCTGAGCTGGAGCCCATTACTGAGGATTATGTGCAGTCGGATGAAGCGGATATGGGAATGACATATGCTGAATTGAATGTCTTCGGTAAGATAACCTACAAACCCATATTGTCTATGGATCAAACATCTGACAAAAATAGGTCGCCTTCGCAAGGAGAGGAAGATGGGCCCTCTGTCAATGTTCCAACATCTTGTTCATGTCTGGGGCAAGGACCAACAAGAGGGATCTGAAAAACAGGAGGTTTCTCTTGAGCCGGCAGAAATTGCCTACAAAGTGAAGTTCTTCTTCGCACAATAGTACGCAACCCCCAAAATATGCTTTCTCCTTGTTCTTCAAAAAGGGTGTCCTAGTCGCCTCCACCTCGTCGACGATGTTGGCAGATTTAGGCCTGGAAAGATGGTCAAGCAACTTCGAACCAGTTAGCTAACCTGGAATATAGTGCAATTACACGACACAAGGCTACTACACTGACACCTGCTTGTAAGTTGCTTTCGCAAATATATTGACTTTACCCTTTTAAGCTTGCAACACTTGATCCCTTAGTCTCCATCCTTGATTTAGCTTTCCTACCCTTATCAAAACCCTCTTTTGATGGCCTCGAATACCTGAATTATTGTCCATTGATCAAGTGCTAACATTCTCTAGTGCACTGGTATGGATGGCCTCGAGGAACCTTTTGTTACCAAACGTACTAACAGGCACAGCAATGATTACTCTCCCGAGGATAACCGCTTCGGTAAGTGAACACAGAAATGTTGTAATTATACAGTCTAATTAACTGGAACCTAGACTTGAGGCCATTTCTCTGTCAGTGAACGCCGTTCATCAATCAAGCACTAATGTTTCGCATTTAAGGTTACTAATTGAGATGCAGATCCATCCTTCTGGAGGAGCTGGAGCTTTAAGAGGATCGACAGGGAGCTTGAACGCATAGAGAAGGCCCGGAAGAAATCCGAAAAGTCTGGATAAACTTGAACATTGAGAAAGGCAACACTTGTTCAACTACCGGGACCCTTGCGGTAGTGAGGAAGAATGGATAACATGGCCTAGATAGAGAATGAAGAAAACCGAATTTGTTCATACAAACAAGCACTGTGATTGTAACAATCTTTCTGTCCTGGCAGTACCCGGCCAATACTGGGCAACTAGCATTGAGATAGAACTGAACATGCTTATCAATGTTACAGGTGCCGTCACAGAATCAGCCTCAGAATGTAAATGTATCCACTGGATAGCAGAGTCTTTCGTCGCTGGGCATATACGACTTGTTGTAACAGAACCCATGCACGGAGTGGCCCCCAATGGCACATAATTGCCGGTGTTATACGTTGATTTGGAGGCGACGTCTGGGCTATCCAATAGTAATGGCCTGAAACAGCCCTTTCAGGTAGACAAGCATCATGGGAGGAACTATACACAAGGATGAAGATTATCTCGTTGGGCAAACCTGGCACTTAAACAACACGATCGACGAACTTGGTGGTTTGCGCAGCCTTGTGGAGCTGCGTGTTGGTTATCTTGACCAAGGAGCCAGCCATAATCTAAGACGGCTGCCCAGCGTTCTCGCACTGGGCTAATAAGCTAGACACTTGCATGAATTGTTTGGTCGTATTATTGCCTATATTGGCGCGGCTGAGCCATCTCCTGCTCTCTGAAAGCGAATTGGTGAAGTTTTTCCGGGCCCAACAGCCAATCATGCAGATAAGAGCAGTCAATACGAGCTCATCAGTGCCGATCTCCAAGCCAATAAGACGCGGCAGTCATGGTTCGCATTGCAGACTGCGGCTTGGCTCAAGACTAAGCAAGTCAGAAGCCGTTCGTTTCTTTTACTGTTGTTCTAGAAGGATGAGACAGCGTCTTAGCCTCTGGATCCTGATTCGCCGCTCGCCTTGGGCTCACGAGATTAATGTACGTGATCCTTCTGACCTGAGCCGCACGCTTCCCTGCCAAGTAATCAAAGAGATGCGGGGCTTTTTTTGGACCGCGCGCGTCATGTGTGATTATCCCACGCGATCTTACTCGTCCAAGACCGCAGGCGGCAGATGATCAGAATGACTGTATTACTACGCTCATCTGGTAGGCTTACTCGCCTCCGGCAGTCTGGCTGCGTCTTGGCAAGTGGGTGACATTGAAAATTGAGACACCCTCAATCATTAGGCTGCTTATTGTTGATTCTGCGACCGGTATTATCAAATTATTATACTAATAATATATAAAACAGAGAAAATTCTATATATATTATTACTTTATTTGTTTTTGTACTGTTAAATTTTCTCTATTTATTGCAAAAAGTAGTCGATTAATAACCACTCTTCCATTAGGTGTCTCATTTCTCCTGTCACCCACTTGCTTGGGTCACATTTCAGCGGAACCGGTGCATAATATGCCCATCCATCGAAGATTGGCTTTTCCCCAATATCCAATGGTGCTTCCACTTCCAGAATGCATCCATGGCGGTGCATCTGGTATGCCATCATCCGCCCCCAAAGTGGCCTGGTGTGGTCCGGGGAGGCCCCAACTGCCAAGGGCCCTAGGGGTCCCCCCAGCTGCTGGTTAGGCCACTAGACATGCTAAAAGCCGGCGCAGATTGTTGCTCGCCGGCAGAATGGGCCGCTCCTAGCCTGTTAGCGGTAAAGACCCTCGGTATTAGCACCCCTCTAGGCCTTAGGGCATCCTGGTGGCGATGGCTTCTGGGAGCTAAAGCAGCTCAGTTCAATGCGCATAGCAATTGATCCAGCGCTGGCTGTCTCCAGCGACCACCTCAAACATGGCCGTAGAACCCTTCATTTACTTCGACACTCGCTTGGTTAAAGTAGGGGGTTCGGCTTGACTCCCGGAACGGGCACTGGCAAGTCTGGGAATTGCTGCAGATTCCAGGGCTCTGGAGCCCGGTACCTTGTTGGTCCTGGCGAATCACAAAACCCCGCCGCCCATCTCGCGCAGAGCAGAGATGGATGCTGGACTACACAAGCCGGGAATTAATTTATCAGCTCTAATCACCGCGTTCCTTCTCGGTAGCCCACCTATTCGCGGCATACTTTGGGCTCGGAGGGCAGATCACGCTGGCTCGTCCTACTTGGGCACCGCCTGCTTACCGTGGCATTACCGTGCTTATTCCTACTTAGTACTGCCTCTCCAATCAGATCTACCAAGCGCCTCTGGGCGACTAACAGGATATTAATAGACTCAGGTACAGAATGTACATGGCCGGAGGGATACGTGCCCATGTAGTTCCTTCTTTGTACGACCAAAACCGGCTCGGCAGTGTGGCCACCCGTCCGCCATCTCTGTCCATCCCGGGTTCTTTGCTCTGAATCGTAGTGCGGTATGCGCTCGGCCTCCGTTGTGGGTATGTGTATCCTCTTCAATCACCTGTCAGTGCGCTTCTTCGCATTGTTATCAACCTGCAATCCCGGGCATTGATCAAGCGGGTGCCTGCAGCGACGAGCAATGACGAGGACGGACCCCAGGCCAGGCCAAGGGCAGCCGTCGGGAAATAAGGTGCCTCCCATGCAGGGCCCCTGTTACCACTAGGCCAAGTTTGCGAACCAGACAAGCAGGCTTGTAACATGCCATCCCGGTCCTCCAATCCAACTTGAAACATGCACTGGCCATCCATCGTCTTCAACGGCACAGCCTTGGCTGGTCCACAGCCCCTCACCCATGCAACACGCCAGGTGTGTGTGTGATCTTTCCAGGGTACGGCATGGAGGGACCTTCGGTCAACTCTCAGTATGGTCGCAGTACCAGGACAGGGCCGCCGTGGAGAACGATGGCTCCTGTGGTGGAACAGGGACAGTCTGGGAGAGTGAGAGACTGGCGGATCGAGCATCCGTCTGGAGGTGCTCACCGCATGCCAGGCTAAATCGTTCGTATCCGTCCCATCTCTCACTCTCTCACGACTGGATACACGACACACGGCGCCACCCTCACTAGCTAGAGCCTTTCCCGTTTCTGCTCGCCTGCTGTTGCTCACAGACTTCCGTCTCGTCGTATGTATGCCACAGCCTTCGAGGACTAGGCTCGCCCAGCCATCATGGCCCCGCGATCAACACCAATGCCGACTCCTGCGTTTCGGCCGCGTAGCAGCTCTGGCACAAATCTGGTCTCCCGGAAGCCCGAATACGATAAGCGCAAGTCGCGCGATGATCTCTACCTGATGACCATGACTTCCCAGAAACAAAGTTTCAAGCCCTTTCACGTCCCGATCCGAAGCACCTCCCCCACCCACGACTCTGGCTCTCTCTCCAACAGAAATCCCCCAGCTGGCCCTGGAGTTTCATCCAACTCAACCTCAAGTCATCCAGTTCACCCAGGAGGTCAGAATCCTGTCGCCATCGGTATGGCACTGGGAAGTCCAGCTCACCCTCACGCTGGGCACTCGCTATCGCCCATGAATGCCAGAAGACCATCACAGCCTGGGTATAAGCAGTCACCACTAGGACACAGCAAGTCGCCCCTCAGTCACCTCCAGTCGCCTTTGGGATCTACGAGATCGTCGCCAACACCCCGACTCGAAAATGGCCAGACCCCAGCACTGACATCGTCGTCCCTCTCAGCGTGGACTCCGGGCTCAACTCCAGCTTCAGCGCAAGGACCAATAATCGAAGTTCAGGAACACATGGACGACCCTTCAAAGGCCAAAGGGAAAAAATGGGGTATTTTCCGGTCAAAATCTAAGAGAGGGAACAACTATCCACATCCTCTGAACCACGCCGCCACTGCTCCCGTCGGCACAGGGCCCTTCGATGCTATGAAGCCTGGAGCTTCGTTCCCCGGAGGTGGCGTTGGCCGAAGCGACTCGAGCGCAAACCGTACTACTCCAAGACACCAGCCGATTGTCATTCGCTCACACACGGAACCACCCAGTGCTGGCCGTGGAATCGAGAGACAAACGCCGCTATCAAATCGAGGGCCGCCGCAGGGCAGGGCACCGGATGCCCAAGCTATGCGGCATCATTATATGCAGAGGCTCGGGATGGCTCCTCCAAATCATTCTGCGTCTTCGGGGGGCCGTCTGCTCGACGTTGACATCCCAGACATCACAATGGAACGCTACAGTGTCATGTTCGGAGACCTCCTTAAGCCGCAGGTCCCCCCCAAAGTAGCACAAAGCCCAACACCGCAAGGTCTTGGGATTACTCATTCACGAACACAGGAAACGAACACCCGGGAACCTCAGCCGCAAGACGGCAAGGCGCAGGAACTGAGACCGCAGGAATCGAAACCCCAGGAATCAAAACCGCAGGACAGGCAAGAGCTAGATCGATGGCCCGAATTGGCTTCTGGGCCACAAGAAACCCGTGCTCGCCAGAATAGTCGATCCGAGCAACCTCCGAATCAAGCTCGGGCACGTCCAATACCGACGGAACGCCATGAACTACCGGCAGCTTCTGAGCGCCCAACAGAGCAAAGGCCCAATAATCAAGCTAATCCTCGGCGCCCACCGCAGACACAGATATCCCATGACTTGTCAGCGTCTTCATTACTAACGCGGCGACAAGCGTCGTTGCGCAAACTGAAAACCATGGAGGAAAAGAGTATGCAAAACGGGCAGCTTCCTGAACTACAACGTCCACGAAGAGCGACTTCACCACAGATAAAAGCCTCTCCAACCTTCAACTTGTTTCCGGCCCCCTCAAGACCCATGACCCCTCAGTCTATATCTCCTATCCTTCTTACAAACGGGCTGCCTTTTGGGTCACAAGCCGCGAAAGCTCATGAACGAAACGACCACCGAGGCCCGGGCAGGACACATATGGGCCCCAAAGTGTCTCCAGCAAAACAGCCGCAGCCTGTCAAGCTGTCACCGGGTCCAGCTGTACATGAATTGAGCGGATCCCCGATCAAAACCCGTGACGCCAATAGTTTCTCACCCGCCAGGATCGGAACTGAGGCAAAGCTGTCACCAGGCAAGGTTGCGGATGAGAAGAGGACATCCCCCGTCAAGACAAGGTCAGATAAGACCCCGGTTCCAGCACCTTCGCAACGAAAACATCCCCTAGCCTCCAGGTTCCAAGGATTCACCCCGGAAATGGAATCGAAGCCGACATTTGGGACTTCACCCAGGAATTCTGGCGGGTCCCCAGCTCCAGATGTGAACAAGCCGCTTCCTCAGCCCGTCAAAGACGTGGCACGGGGCGTGATCACACCCCCTGCATCAACGGCATCCTCGAATTCCAGCACTCCTAAGAAAGAAACGACCTCACCAGTCATGGAGAGGCCACATGCGGCGGAGGCTAAGAGGCCCGATGAAGACGATGTCCACGATGAGCGTGCCCTCAGAGAGGCTGTCAAGGCTTCAATTACACGACAGATCAGCCTCTCCCGCGAGCAACGAGATATGCTCAAGCCTTACCATAGCCAAGGCTACAAGAATTCGAGTCCTCCCAAGGCTAAACCTCTCACCATTCAGGAGATTGCCACCGGGAAACACGAGCGAGTTGCCGAAACTAAGAAGGCAACACCAGTCATCATCACTCCCGGCCCAGAGCCGGAGGATGCCAGCTATTTTTACCGAAACAGGAAGAGTGAGCTCGTTATCCTTGAAGGAGCGTAAAATAGCCGAGTTTCTGTTTTCCAATTTCACTTTGTTCACACATCATGGGCGTATTGTCTGGCAGGACATAACGAGGAAAGGAGTTGGCCACGATTCACAGCGCGAGGCCTCGTTTCATCTTTCTTGGAAATTTTTTTTATTACATCTTTTTCTTTATTCTTCGACCCTATATATGTTTTATTATTATATTCTGATCCTCAATTTCCTCGCGGGATCGAGGCAGGTTTGAAAACTGGATGGCATGCTGGGTTCTTCAAGCCATTTTTTTTTCTTTGTTCCAACATTTATTTTTACCACGATAGGGCTTACGGAGATACCACACTACATTGATGGACGGACGGCGCAGGCGTAATTTAGAGAGGCGAGAATTCGGACTCGGACTCGTACATTCCAATAGAATAGGCAAAGCCACCCCCCAAAAAAAGAGAGACAACACTTGTCAGGGAACAAGTTAGATTGAAATATAAAAGGTTTCAAAAAAGGCTCATTATCCGATGATGTTTTTCTAACTTGCATCTATCAGTCATTTCAAGTGGTCAGGTTTGCAATCGAGTTGCCGTGCCAAAAGTCAATATCAACGTGAGGTAGGTAGCAACAATAACGAATGAGGAATTACACGCCGCCGCCTCGGTAAACTAATGTGTGTCCCCCCGGCTTTAAAACTAAAAAAGAAACATCCCGGATGATGGTGGAAGGAACCAAAAAAAGAGCCGTATCCAACGCCAGAAAAGAGGAAGGAGGATCAAGCTACATTAGCACACAGCACGAGTTCTGCTTCTTCGCTTGCTCTGCATCCTCAGAGTTAGTCATGTTGTAAACGGCCGACACAAATAGAAAAGGGGGCGTAAGAAAGGACGCACGGTAAAACATCTTGCTCTGGGCGCTGAGCCCGTCGCTCTTGGTGACGAGGTCCTCGATCTTCTCCCCGCGCTGCAGCACGCTCTCGATGGTCTTGTGGAGGACTATCTTGGTCTCGTCGAGCTCCTTCTGGATCTTGAGGATGCTGTCGGCCTGCTCCGGGTCCTGGTACTTGGCGAGGTACTCCTTGAGCTCGGGGAAGAGGATGGAGGGGGTCCCCGTGGCCCAGGCGGAGCGCGGGTTCTTGACGAGGAACTCGTCGACGACCTTGCTGAGGAGCTGGTGGGCGACGAGGGCGGGGTACTGGTGGTCGGAGATGATGATGCCGCAGACGCCCTCTGAGCGGCCGTAGGCGTGGAATGTGTAGTCCTGCTCCTCGACGTCCTGGCGCTGACCGGCGCGGGTCCGCTCGGCGACGGTCTTGGCGGTGAAGCTCATGAATTCGGCATAGCTGGACGTTTCCTGTGTGATCAGCAGATGATCTTGTTTGGGGGAGGACGGCGCAAGGCGTGGTGGCGGAGGAGGAGGGTGATGGGCACTTAGAGGTGGACGAACTTGTTGCGGGTGAAGCGCGAGTAGGCGCTGAGTTCCTTTTCGGCGACGATCTCGTGAGCGGGCTGGGAGTCGTTACGGATGATCTTTAGAGGGCAATGGGCTGTCAGTAAAGAAACAGAGACATCAAAAGTTGACGGCACTGCGGAGGCGGTAGCGGAGGGGTGAGGACGGAGTTTGGGACATACACCGATGTAAAGGAGCTTCATGGTGGCGGTGGGGGGCAGTGGTTTCTGCGAAGGGACGGCGAGTTCTGGCGGCAAGGACAAGGACAGCGACGAGGTGAGGGTTAAAGGAAGAGATTCTGTGCCCGAGTACCAGTGCCAACTTGGTGGTGTGCTGGATGTCTTCTGGATTGGAGCCTGGAGGTTTACGTAGTGGGAGCGGGTGAAGAATTGGAGGCTGCAGGCTGCCCACCGCCACCAGCCAGAGTTCGTCCAGGTGGCGCGCTATCCAGTGCCATCACATGCCCCCTGTAATGATTGATTGAGACGTCTTATGCGGTGGCAGCCGCGGTGGACCTTCGGTTTCACCTGACAGCCCGGCTTCAAGGCGGCTCCCGGTCACAGCCCGTGGCCGTTGAGATGCACAATATTGCTTGTGTCTGTTACTGGTCGTGGACCAAACATTATGGTTATCGGTGTTATTATCGTCGGTATTGATTGCCTCCATGGCTGCTGAGAGCCCAGGCTCCACTGCGGTAAGCTTAGAGGCTGGATGGGGCTCGCCTAACTCCAGTTTTGTTGCGGAGTCAGTCGTCAAGCTGCCGGATGACTCTTCAATCGTCATTTTGAGCATCTCAACTCGGAGAACACCCACTAGGGGTAAAAAGGAGGACAGCTCCCTCCCCAAGATTTCAATATATTTCCATCATTCCAAATCGCCACTGAGTAATTTGTTGTCACGCATCTCACATCCAAAAGAGACGACTCTTGCTGGCCTATTTAGCTCACCTGAAACCTCGCTCAAATGGTAGCCAATGACCCCAGCGCCATTGAGGCGCAATGGAGAGAGCAGTTCGAGGCTATGAAAGCCGCCCTGGCTGAATTGAAACTCTCCTCGCAAGCCTCAAACAGCGACGAGTTCGACGAGACCGACTTTGAAGGCTATTCTTCGAGTGCCACTGGCCAAGATGTCTGGGATTTCATCAGTGATGATGGAGAGGAAGATGATGAAAGCGATTTCATTGAGGCCGATGGAGTGCCTGGAATCAGTGATCTTGGGTCGGACTGGTTTGAAACCAAGTGCTTCGAGATAGCCTCCAAAAATGGGCTCTCTGCGGATGTTTTCCAGAATCAGGTCGTGAGCCTTCTCTCTGGGGGGGATCCCCCGATGAGCTGCAGATACACCTCACCGACCTGGTCGGTTTTGATGACCTCGACTTCATCATTGAAATCCTAGGCCACAAAGATGAAATCATTGCCTCCACCCGTCAGAAGGAAGAGCCCTCGGGCCGCCGTATCCTCTCCAAGGCTGAGCGTGAAAGTGCTCTTCGTCGGCAGGATCTCGAGCATAAGTCGGCTTCCATTGCAGCAAGCCAGACTCGGGAAGTGCACTACCCCCATGTTTACAAATCCTACCATGCTGGAAACACCTTGAGCCACTCTGGACGAAAGTATGGTTTGCCTGCAGGGAGTGAGCATCTTCAATTCGACAAGTACGAGGAGTATTTCGTTCCTGCTGGAAGGAAAGGGACCCTTGGACCTGGCCAGAAGCTAGTTGAAATATCCGGTCTCGATGGCCTTTGTCGAACTACGTTCAAAAACTACAAGACTCTGAACCGCATGCAGAGTTTGGTGTTTCCTGTTGCCTACAAGACTCACGAGAACATGCTCATCTGCGCCCCAACTGGTGCTGTAAGTTAGACACTCGCTTTTGGATAACTATATGCCACCTTAGAAAGAAATTACTGACAAATTTTCCCAAGGGTAAAACTGATGCTGCTATGCTGACGATATTGCACACCATTGGCCAATATCTTACTCCCAACCCAATGGAAGACATAGCCGCTACCGAGTTTGCTGTGCAGGCGGATGACTTCAAGATTGTTTATGTCGCCCCCATGAAGGCTTTGGCAGCCGAGATTACCGAAAAGCTTGGAAAACGCCTGGCTTGGCTGGGTATCAAGTGTCGCGAGTACACGGGTGATATGCAGCTCACGAAAGCAGAGATCGTACAGACGCAGATCATCGTCACAACGCCCGAGAAGTGGGATGTGGTGACGAGAAAGGGTACAGGAGACACCGAGCTCGTCCAGAAAGTCAGACTTCTGGTTATCGACGAAGTTCACATGTTGCATGACGAACGTGGTGCCGTGCTGGAGTCCCTCGTGGCCCGAACGGAGCGACAGGTCGAAAGCACACAATCGTTGATCCGCGTGGTCGGACTTAGTGCCACTTTACCCAACTATGTGGATGTGGCCGACTTCCTCAAAGTGAATAAACAAGCGGGACTCTTCTACTTCGATGCCTCTTTCCGTCCGGTTCCTCTGGAGCAGCACTTCATTGGAGTCAAGGGCAAAGCAGGAAGCAAGCAATCCAAGGAGAACCTTGATAACGTTGCATTTGACAAGGTCAAGGAGATGCTGGAGCGAGACCATCAGGTCATGGTATTTGTGCACTCGCGTAGGGACACTATGCTCACTGCCAAGATGATCCATGCCAAGGCCATCGAGGCATTCTGCACGGATCTCTTGGATCCCGTTGGACACCCTGGCTATGACCGCGCAGTAAGAGACATGAAAACTTCCAGGTCCAAGGAGATTCGTGAGTTGCTCCAGAAAGGTATCGGTATCCATCATGCCGGTATGGCAAGAGCCGATAGAAATCTGATGGAGCGGCTCTTTGCCGAAGGCGTCATCAAGGTTCTCTGCTGTACGGCGACTCTGGCATGGGGTGTCAACTTGCCAGCTGCAGCAGTAGTCATCAAGGGCACCCAAGTGTACAGCGCCCAGGATGGTAAGTTTGTTGATCTCGGTATCTTGGATGTGCTGCAGATTTTCGGACGTGCTGGCCGTCCCCAATTCGAGGACACCGGTATCGGAATGATTTGCACAACCCAGGACAAGCTCGCCCACTATTTGGCTGCTGTGACGGAACAGCAGCCTATCGAATCCAAGTTTTCCACCAAGCTTGTGGATAACCTGAATGCTGAAATCTCGCTTGGAACTGTTACATCGATCCAGGAAGCTGTGCAATGGATAGGATATTCGTACCTCTTTGTGCGGATGCGAAAGAATCCTTTGACATATGGCATAGAATGGGCGGAGATTCGGGATGACCCAACCTTGGTTCAGAGGCGTCGCCAGCTCGCTATTCAAGCTGCTCGAACCCTACAACAGTGCCAAATGATCATCTTCAACGAGAGGACAGAGGAACTGCGCAGCAAGGACATTGGTCGGATTGCGAGCCAATATTATATTCTGCACACCAGTATTCAAGTCTTCAACACAATGATGAAGCCTCAAGCAACCGAGGCCGATGTGCTCAGGATGATAAGCATGAGTGGAGAGTTTGACAACGTCCAATCCAGAGACTCCGAGTCCAAGGAGCTGGTGCACCTGAAGGACGATGTTGTTCCTTGTGCTGTCGAGGGTGGGATAGACACCCCCCAGGCCAAGACCAACATTCTCCTGCAGTCTTACATTTCGCGAGAGCAGCCAGAAGACTTTGCTCTCACCAACGACATGAACTACGTGGCGCAGCAGTCTGGCCGCATCTGTCGTGCGCTGTTTATGCTCGCCTTGAATCGGAGATGGGGTCACCAGTGCCTCGTACTGTTGACGCTGGCCAAGTCCATTGAAAAGAGGATATGGCCATTCCAGCATCCGATGCATCAATTTGACCTGTCTAGACCTATTCTGAAGCAGCTTGACTCCAAGGAGCACTTAACAATAGAGGCGATGAAGGAGATGGAGCCCGCAGAAATTGGCTCCGTCATCAACAATCAAGGCGCTGGAAAGAATGTAGCACGGATCTTAAGCCACTTTCCTACTGTCCACGTTGAGGCAGAGATTGCCCCCTTGAACAGGGACGTGCTTCGGATAAAGCTTTACGTGATCCCCGACTTCCAGTGGAAAGATTCTTTCCATGGTACGTCGGAGTCCTTCTACATATGGGTTGAGAACTCGGAGACATCGGAAATCTACCATCATGAGTTTTTCATTCTTAATCGCAGGAAACTTCATGACGAGCATGAGCTTAACTTCACCATTCCCTTGTCTGATCCTCTGCCAACCCAAATCTATGTCCGAGCAGTCTCAGACCGATGGCTTGGAGCCGAGACGGTCACTCCAGTCTCCTTTCAGCATCTGATCAGGCCCGATACTGAGAGCGTCTACACAGATTTGCTGAATTTGCAGCCGCTTCCCGTCTCAGCTCTGAAGAATCCAGGCTTAGAAGAGCTCTACCAGAAGCGCTTCCAGTTCTTCAACCCAATGCAGACACAGGTCTTCCACACACTCTACCACACTGCAGCGAATGTGCTTCTTGGGTCCCCTACCGGTTCTGGAAAGACTGTTGCTGCTGAGTTGGCCATGTGGTGGGCATTCCGCGAGCGCCCAGGGTCCAAAGTTGTATACATTGCGCCTATGAAAGCGTTGGTCAGAGAGAGGGTAAAGGATTGGGGCGCGAGGCTGGCCGGCCCCCTTGGATTGAAGCTCGTAGAGCTTACCGGAGACAACACGCCCGACACCCGTACCATCAAGGACGCCGATGTAATCATCACCACACCAGAGAAATGGGACGGAATATCTCGTTCGTGGCAAACCAGAGGATATGTGCGTCAAGTCAGCTTGGTCATCATTGACGAAATCCACCTTCTTGCTGGTGATCGTGGTCCCATCCTGGAAATTATCGTCTCTCGAATGAATTATATTGCGTCGTCTACCAAGAACGCTGTTCGGCTCCTCGGTATGTCCACGGCATGCGCAAACGCTACTGATTTAGCCAGTTGGCTGGGCGTCAAGGAAGGTCTCTTCAATTTCAAGCACTCGGTGCGCCCGGTTCCTCTAGAACTTTATATCGATGGTTTCCCAGAGACAAGGGGTTTCTGCCCACTGATGCAGTCTATGAACCGGCCGACCTTCCTTGCCATCAAGAATCACAGCCCAACCAAGCCTGTCATCGTCTTCGTGGCATCTCGGCGACAGACACGCCTTACTGCCAAGGATCTTATTAATCTCTGTGGTATGGAAGATGATCCCCGTCGCTTCCTTCACATGGATGAGGACGACCTCCAGCTCAATCTCGCAAGAGCCAAGGACGATGCTCTGAAGGAAGCCATCAACTTTGGTATTGGACTTCATCACGCCGGTCTGGTCGAATCCGATCGCCAGTTGGCCGAGGAGCTTTTCTTGAATAACAAGATTCAGATCCTTGTGGCCACCAGTACTCTGGCCTGGGGTGTCAATCTTCCCGCCCACCTTGTCGTCGTCAAAGGAACGCAGTTCTTCGATGCTAAGATCGAAGCGTACAGAGATATGGACTTGACGGATGTTTTGCAGATGCTTGGTCGAGCAGGCCGCCCGCAGTTCGACAACTCGGGAGTAGCCCGCATCTTCACCCAGGATGCCAAGAAGGACTTTTACAAGCATTTCCTGCATACTGGGTTTCCTGTCGAGTCTTCGCTTCACAAAGTCCTCGACAACCATTTGGGTGCCGAAATCTCTGCCGAAACCATCCTCAACACGCAGGATGCATTGGACTACCTGACATGGACCTTCTTCTTCCGTAGACTGCACAAGAACCCCTCATACTACGGCCTGGAAATCTCCGCCGAGGAGCACAGCACCATCGCAGCACAGCAACTGGCCAACGAGTACATGGTCGAGCTGGTCAACAAATCCCTCGGGGAGCTCAGCAAGTCCAAGTGCATCGAGGTCTTCCCCAACGGCGACGTCGACCCCACGCCGCTCGGCAAGATCATGAGCTACTACTACCTCTCCCACAAGACCATCCGCCACCTCGTCCGCAAGGCGAAACCCGACGCCTCCTTCCTCGACGTGCTATCCTGGATGTCCCGCGCGACCGAGTACGACGAGCTCCCCGTCCGCCACAACGAGGACCTCGTCAACGGCACCCTCTCGGACCACCTCCCCTTCCCGGGACACTCGTTCGGCCTGCCCATGTGGGACGCGCACGTCAAGGCCTTCCTCCTCCTGCAGGCGCACATGTCCCGCATCGACCTGCCCATCGCCGACTACGTCGGCGACCAGACCAGCGTGCTCGACCAGGCCATCCGCATCGTCCAGGCGTCCGTCGACGTCCTCACCGAGCTCGGCCACCTGTCCAGCTGCCTGCGCATGATCAGCCTCCTCCAGTGCATCAAGTCCGCGCGCTGGCCCACCGACCCTCCGGCATCAATCCTCCCGGGCGTCAAGGATTCGATCAAGGATATGACACCCCTCGCCGCCATCAGCGCGCTCGATCCCCCCAAGATCAAGCAACTCGTCAGGTCCCTCGGCGTCGCGAGCAGCCAGGTAGGCCGGTTCACCCGCGCCGTCTCGATCCTGCCCAACATCGAGCTCTCCGTCGGCGACGTCACCTCCTCGTCGCTGAGCGTGAACATCAGGCGCGTCAACCCCCTCGTCGAGCGGGACGCCCGCGTCTGGTGCCCCAAGTTCCCCAAACCCCAGACCGAGGGTTGGTTCGTCGTCGTCGCGGACGTGGCGAGGGACGAGGTCGTCGCCGTCAAGCGCGTGGCCTGGCCCGCCAAGGGCGGGAAGAAACTGCAGGCGGGCAGCCGGCCCAGCGCGCAGGCGACCATCAAGCTACCGGAGTCGGATGATACCGAGGGGAGGAAGCTGGACGTCATTGTGGTGAGCGATTCGTACATTGGTCTGGAGCATCGCATCCTGGGGGTGGACATTCCTGCGCGGCCGCAGGTGGATGATGATGTGGGCCGCAAGGGGGAGAAGTAAGCATTGAGGGCACGGCAAGCGTGGATTGCATGTACTTTGAAGTAAGATAATAAGTCTATGCTATGTGACCGAAGCAGGCCCTATCTGCGTAAAAAGGAAAATACAGAAAGCTTTCGCTAGAAGACGGCCTGCTAGCTAACACGAATGACAGGAGCAAAGTGCGAAAGAAACGTAGGGACATCAATGACATGATACACTAATCCAGTATTACATGATCAAAACAAGAAGCTGCCGCCAAAATGAGAGCCCCTGTGCGCCTCATGATGCCAAATGTGCGGTGATATATCCTCATGATCATGACTGCCGAAGAGAGTGGAAAGACTCAAACTCCCCCAACGCCTGCAGAATGCAAATGGTAAAGGATCTTTGCAGATACGCATTCTAAGGACAGAATGATCTCCGAAGGGAAAGGAAATGGTGCAATAAAATTGAGAGTGATCGAGAAAAGAAGAAGCAAATGCGAAGAAAAGGACAAGAGAGCGGTTCAGGTAAACGGAAAGTTGGGAGAGAGGGAAAGAGAGCAGGATCAAGCTCAAAAAGCCTCCGAAGAAAAACATGAGAATATGTATAAGCAACTCAAAGCGGCCAAGTATATAGGCCACCGCTTGCGTGCAAACATGTAGTGCTGATCTTAGCAACACTTCTTGGGCGGTTTCGCGGGGCCTTGCTGTTGTGTCTGGTCCTGACTGACACCAGGCTGGTCAACCGTGATGGCAGGAGAAAAACCAGGGGAGAAGAGCCAGCTCCTCCTGTCTCGGCCGACTCGAAAGCTTCCTCTGCCAGCCATACCCTCGAAATAGCCCCCGTCTAGACCAGAATCATAGCCAGGTGTCGCTGGGGTAGTAGTAGCTGCCAGCAGCGCCTGCTGAATCTTGCGGTTTTGTTCAACAAGCTTCCGGGTCACGACTCGAAAGACCTCCTCCACACCCTCGCCGCTCTCAGCACTGACCTCATGGCATGCATCCCATCCAACTTCCTGGCCCCAGAAGCCCGAGCTTCGCTTAGAACTGGGGCTATGGGGGTCTGCGCTGGACGAAGGAATGGCACCGGTGGACGCGGAGGGCGAGGTGGCAGCAAACCCGGCCATGGGAGTCGCGACAGCGGTCGGTGGGGGTGTTGCCAACACCAGGGGCAAGGTTCTCGGCGACATAGGCAATGCAACGCTCGAACGGGACCTGGCGGGCTGACGGGTCGCGGGTGACTATATCAGCCTTGGTGCCTACAACGTGCAGGACAACGTCGTGTGGTAGGTTTCGGCGGAGTTCGGTGAGCCAAACACCCATTTCGGCAAATGATTGCGCATCTGTGATGCTGTAAAGGATGCAGGCATTCGCGCCACGATAATAAAGTCTAGAAATTGAACGAAAACGCTCCTGGCCAGCTGTGCAACAGAGCGTAAATAAATGCATGGTCAGCATTGTGAATCATCGTAATCCAATCATGTGGTGCAATAAGAGAGGGATGAAAGGGGGAAGGGTTGGTGAGAAGAGACGAGTTGACGTACCTGTATCCCAAATCTGAAGTCGAACGGTCGTATCAGTATCAGTGTCAACGACACGCTTGGGCTGGAAGCTCGCGCCCACGGTGGATGTGATTTGGGCTGGGTTGAATTCCCCTTTGCAATAGCGCATAACGAGCGACGTCTTACCGACACCCTGCGACCCGAGGACCACAATCTTGGCCTCGAGGGACGACATTGTGGGTGATATGAATGTAAGTCGGGATTTTTTTCTTCTTTTCTTTTTTTGAAAGCGAAAATAACGGGGACGTTGGTCGTCTTATATTTAGGGTACAGTCGAGTGGAAATAGCCTTCTGCTTTTCTTCCTAGAGATCGATCCGGGTCGCGAAAAACTAGGGACGTAGGGATGATCTCGAAATGGAGAAAGAGGTTGATGGACTTATCGCACGGCCAGTCTTCGTGCTTCTGGAGAGTGGTGGTGTAGAGAAAATGTCATCGTGAGTCGTCGCTCCTTTTCGGTAGGAAGGCTGTGTCACAGTCGAGTCGCAGAACAACAGTCGCGCCTCGGAGGAGGGACCTTATTCTGAGGGCCAAATGACGGAAGGGTGGTGAGAGAGTTAAGAGGCGGTCGATGCGCTGGCTCGTCTTCTACTCTTCACTGGTGTCCCTTTGTGACCCTTCCGCCCAGGACCGTGGGATGGGACGAGGTGGAGGAGACGAAAGGCGATGTACAAACAAACGAAAAGAGAACGAGGACAAACCTGGCCGGGGGATCCCTGGCCAAGGCGTCTTATCAGCGCTCTTCTAGCGCAATCAGCAGCTGCTAGCGGGGTGGGAGGCCTGCTGAATGGCTGGCCTTGCGGGCTTTCGGGAGGTGTGCCAGTGGGCTGCCTTCCTCGGCAGCGCCTGTTCCCCAGTGGAGGGGCTGCCCCGTAGCGTCTGCTCCAGTGGCATAGTTGGGGTGTCGCAGCAGGGGGCCTCACAGCGACGTCATTTCGGTGACAAGCGCGCCCTCTCTAAACCGCCCAAGGCTCGTGTACCCAGAGGAAAATTCCCGATCCTCACGAGCGATGCGCAGAAATTCCCCCCTCACGCTCACACCGCTCCCCTCCGCCCACGAGACATCGAGAGCCATCATGACGGACCTGGCCATTCTCATTGGGTCAGAATTCCAAATCTCCATATACCAGCGGGCTGACGGCGCGAAGGCATCATATGATAGCCGCGATATGTTCTGATCAGGGCCTTAGGTCTGATACTGTCATCTTTGATCTCCTCCGCGTGATCGGTGGGGGGGACGGCAAACCAGGACTTGGCGCCGGATCATATGGTCATTGAAGACTTAGAACAACCATCTTTGTCTCACGGAGGGAAGAGGACGGGCTGCCCTGTCCTCTGCGCGTGGACCTCAATTGGGTATCTGGCAACAATCCAGGGCGGATTAAATTCCTTGGTAGGGCACCTCTTTAATCATGTCTTGGATCAACCGTACCACCGCCGTGGGTCGCGGGGCGTGCAAGGTCTCGGTGAATCGCAGATCTGCAGACCTACTCCAGGAACTTGGAGATGGAGATGGGGATGGTGGGATGCATCATTGGATTGACAGACAGCAAACCTCCACACTTTTCAGCTTCTGATTCAGCCACTGGCTGACTTGACCTGGCGATTAAATCGGTCGTGTGCATAATATGCATGTTCCACAGCCGTTTGTGGGTTCGAAGCTCTCTCCTCGTTTCTCCATGAGACAAACCACTCACGCAGTTGGCAAGGATCGCAAGGAGGAGGGGGCGTCCTGCTGTCTTCGACAACTGTGAGATCGATCGATGCAGACCTCAGCTATCCAATGGCTACAATCTGAGATGTCACCCCACCAGACGGGCAAGCGGGTGACATTGAAATTGAGACACTCCAAACATTAAGCTGCTTATTCTCGAGTCTGCGACCGGTATCATCAGATTATTGAGTCCGATAATACATGCTTTAGAGATAATACCGCATATATTGTTACTTTATTTTATTATTATACTCCTGAATTTCGCTATTTATCGCAGAAAGTAGTCGATTAATAACCACCCTTCCATTTCTCCTGTCACCCACTCGACGGGGCAACACACACAAATGTCATCAACACTACGGATATGTGGCCTCCAGCCCCCGAGAATCACGGAAGCTTTACAAGTGGCTTTTAGTCTTTTCGAGAAAATACTACTGGCGTGATCAATCTACAGACTGGTACGTTGAGATGATCGGTAGTTCTTGAGCAAGGTAGGCTCTCGAATATCTAAGTGATGGGCGAATCATCCAATCCAGAGAAGGTATTCCCTCGTTGCTGTACCGCGGACACCCACCGAACATGAGGGCAGTGTTGGAACGTCTTGAATCGATGCAGGGCAGCCATATAACATCCGATGTATAGGTGCCTTGCATGGATTCCAATCAGTGACCTGCCCCGGCAGTGGATGATTGGCCCCAGGCCACCAAAGCAGCGCATGAGTCACGATCCCCATTCGTGCCTTATCCTCTGCTCATCTTCAGGTGGTTAGTTTGTGACAGCTCAGACACTTGTGCTCCAACAAACCCTACCCATACATACACACGTGTGAATCGGGAGTTGGCTGCGTGGGGATCAAGACAGTAATACATGCCCACCTTAAAGAAATGAGAATAGAAATAAAATAATAACTTTATTATATATAGTCGACTAGAGCAGAACTTTGGCTATTTTTGTTCCACGGCGGCAAGCCGCTGCCGAGCAGGATCCGTGATGGAGGACTTTGGACGGCACTTCGGCTCCCGCTGCGTTCTCAAGCGCTCTCGCACGAGCCATGACGCAACCGCCGGCCGGGGGGCTTGGCAGACGGAGATGATCTCGCCCAATCATGGCCAGTCCTCGTGTCTGGTACCAGAACATCGACCCCTGCGTCTAGTGATTGGCGCTGGGCCACCCGTCGACGACACATCCTCTACTCATATGCAGGGGTTTTCTCGGGCTTTGGTATCCTTTGATGTGTGGCGCTTACATCATACCCGCAACCCGGCCGCTGCCAACTCCAGTTGGATGCCTCCTCCATCTTGTTTTGTTCGTCTCCGACAAGGTTCAGTACCTGTTCGGGCCTGGCCTAGCCCAGGTAGCGCTACTTTGTTTCTGTGCCTTTACGTAGGAGGTGCGTGATTGTGTGGGAGAAAGTTGGCGGGTATTATTAGCATTGTTTTGCAGGCAACTTGGCAAGCTTGGGCAGCCATACGATTGACTATGATGTAGTTCGTGAATGATACATTAATGCACCGCCACTCCCTCCGTCTCTTTGTTCCCTTCCTCTCCTTTCTTCCTTAAGCATGAGCACAGAGGGAAAGTCGTTCATTGATTCAGTTACTTATTAGGCTGCTGTGCCCGTCTCCCTCTCTCCATCTTCTCCCCCACCCCAGGGCCTCTGCCTTATCCTCGACCGTTACAAACTCTTATTTTTTTTTTCTACAGCCAATCTAAAGAAGAAGAAGAAGAGTCTCATGCTTCGACCCTTCTCTTCTCATCACTATAACTCTGAAAGAAAAGAAACACCAAACAAGAAAACACCAAGTGCCTGTCCACCATGGCCCTCCTCCACAGACTAATCGTTCTCATCCCGCTGATCCTGTCCATTGTGGGCACGATCCTCTCAGCGCTGTCTCTATTTGCTGGCCACAAGCAGGGTTTCATGGAAGACTATGCTATTGCAAGAGTGAGTCCCTCTACTAACGTCAAGTCATCGCCGCTCCAAGGCCAGGCTGTCATTATACTCCCCAACCAACTCCTCCCTCAACGAGCTACAAACGATGAACTGGCTGACCAATGGTTTTCTCCTTCATAGCTCAATGTCTCACGCATAGGCTACGACGTCATCAAGTCCAGCAGCAGCAACAACAACTCAAACGATGATGGTGGCTTCCTGGACTCACTCAAGGACAAGTGGAATGATGTCAAGCAGGACGTGACAGAGAAGATCAATGATGTAGTCGGCGACGTCGCCGGAGACGTTGCCGAAAGCATTGGCATTTCAGAATGGTACTCTATCCATGTCATGAACGCCTGCGAGGGCGACTACTCTCCAAATTCAACCGTCTCGAGCGCGTCGCTCAACATTACTAACTGCACCGCTTCCGAAGCCGGATGTATGTGGAACCTATCCCTCTTCCTCTCCCTCTCGTGCAATTTGTCACTAACAAAAATCCAGTCCACCTCAACATGACCGCACTGATGGACAAGGAACTCAGCGTCGGCCCCTTTGACATCAACATCGCCGACCTGGGCTGGGACGAGAAGATGCAGGACAAGCTCGACATCGTCAACAAGGTCCTCCTCGGCCTCTTCGTCCTCTACGTCCTGGGCATAGGCTTCAGCGGCCTCGCGACCATCCTCTGCGTCGCCGCGTTCCTCCTGCCCGATAACAGGCTCGTCGCCGTCGGGAACCTCCTCCTCGCCCTGCTCGCCACCATCGTGCTCATCATCGCCAGCATCCTCATCACCGTGACCGTCACCAAGGGCGTCAACGAGTTCAACAACCTGTCCGAGAAGATCGGCGTCACCATAGTCAGGGGCAACCCCTTCCTCATCATCAGCTGGGTCGCCGCCGTCGTCATGCTCGTCGCCATGGTCTTCTGGGCCACGCGCTTCCACATGATCCGGAAGCAGGATAGGCTCGGCCCCCGATACGTCTCGCGGTCCAAGATCTAAACTGTGGCTCGCTATCTTACCCCCCCTCGCCCGCGAGAAGAGGGGGGCGAGACCCTCAACCTATAGATTTGGAACGCTCAAGCTAGGGGAATGGGCGACTGGTGACTTTTATCAAAAAGATTGATTTCTTCCCTTCTTGTCTGCGGAAATACAGCGGCGCGCGTTGGTGGCACTTTGCCTTGTTTTTTCTTTTGCTTTCTTTCGAGCCTTTGATTCTGCTCGCCTTTGGCCTTTCTTCCTTTTTTTTTTTTTTTTTCAACATTTCTTACCCTTTCCAGGGTCCTCTTCTTTCTTCTCTTTTTCAGGGCTGAAAAATCTCATCCACTGTTGCTTTTTCTTTTTCTTTCTCTTACTTCTCTTTTCTCTTTTCTCTTTTCTGTTTTTCGAATTCATTCCTTTGTCTACTCTAAAGAATGATACCAACGGGGAAGCTTCTGGCCAGGCCCCCCATGATGATTGACTTGACAGTCTAACGAAGTTGTTACGGAAGGATTTTGGAGTTTTATTATTTGTGCCGAGACTGATACTTGATGAAAGATTCGAGTCGCTCCTTAGAAATTGCTTAATAAGGATTATTTATAATAGCCCATAGATATAAGGGGGGAGAAACCAATACAGATCTATTGAGGCTACACGAGCCTGTCGCTTGGTGTTATGTGAATGTGCTCTAAACTAAGTTGGACTGATCATTCGTTCATCATTCGTGCGTACCGCCGGCTTCATTCCCAAGGGGGATTCCCACTTGGGGTAAACCTAGGATAGTCTCAAATGAGCTTGATTACAACGATTGCATTCTTGGTAATTCCAGGGGTATTGATAATTTCAACATAGCTCTAGGCTTAATGAGTCGTAGCAATTTAGAGAAATAAAAGGCATAGAGATCAAGGCTATATACAAGATGAGAAACCCTATCTATTAGATATCTCATTTCTGAGTCTATTGCCAATATTCCAACACGACTATTTTGACAGGACCCCGGGACAACTCGGCCCTGCCCTCTAGGCAGAGTCAGGTCGGTACGGGTCCACAGGCGTCCAGTTCGTATCCCGCACGACCTGGATCGCATCTCCCGACAACGGCGGCGCGGCCTCGTGAATGAGCCACCCCTGAATCGTCTCGAGAGCAGTCATCTGCTGTCCGAGACCCGGGGCGCCGTCGTAGCCACCGACATACCACTTCCTTCCACAGATAGTACCGCTGTCACCGCCACTGCAGCTGAGGGCAGCAGCCTTGGCCGAGGCCCCCAGGAGCCTCTCGACCTCGGGTTGCAGAGAAGCCTGCATGGTGGTCGCCTGCCACATGTTGCGTGAGAGGAAGGCCTTGTGGGTATCCATGTCGGCGTTGCACTTCTCGACGGTCTCGCAGGCACCTTCGTACATGATATCGGTGGCGTTTTCGTACGGTCCGAAAAACCACTTGGCTCCGTCCAGAAGCTTGGTTGTTCGCTCGGCCCACTTGGCATCGTTGGTGTGGTTGGCGAGAACGGCCGCTCCATGAAGATAGATTCCGCTCGTGTAGGTATACGAGATCTTGTTAACATCGCTGCAGTTGTTGGCGGCATCAGTCCCATCATAGACATGGTAGCTTTCGGGGTCGATGAATCCTATATCAAATGACCAGTCCCAAGCCTTCTCTGCCCATTCTAGATAAGTAGCGTTTCCGGTGGCTCGGGCAAGACGAGCGGCAAGCTGGAAGAACCCTCCGTTACTAACCGAGTTCTTGTAGTTCATGCCGTTCGGGTTATCCGCAAAGATTTGCCAGTTGAGTCCACCGCCGCAGTGAGTCATGTTCCATCGGCCTTGGAGCGAGTTGAACACATTGGCACCAATCTCAAGCCATGATGGGATGGCTGCGTCGGGTTGGGGAAGTTCCTCTCCGCGGCGGCCAAAGCAGCGGAGCCCCAAAAGTAGAGGTCGTCATTTCCTTCCTCAAAAGCATGCTCGGCTGGCATGTAATCGAAGTTGGGTCCAATGTTTGTTGGTGCCAGAAGGGCCTGGATGACAACATCGTTGTATGTTGGGTCCTTGGTGTAGTGATAGTAGTCCAACAAGGAACCCCAGAGGGCACCAGCTACCCACCAGTAGTATGGGTCATGGAGATCTCCAACTTCCTGTTATTGTTAACCTTGGTCAGTATCAAGACATTTGAGAATTTCTCGGATGTTTTCAGACATACATTGGGGACAGACGATGTATTGCCTGTGTAGTAGGTCATTGCGTCATGAACAATGGTGGCAGCCACATTACGAACAGAATCTGTATACAGTTAGCCAAATGTTCCATAAAAAGAGGCTGCAACACTTACAGGCACTGGTGATATCCAGATCCTTTGGAGCAACTATCCCCTGAGCGGCGGAAGAAGCCACGACTGTAGCAGGCAGAGCTTGAGTCAAACGCATGTTGTCTCTCTGAAAAAGAAAATTCGATCAAGGTAGAATCCAAAAAAAAAAAAAAAAAAGTGAGTGTTGTTCTCAGTTCGTGGCGAGGTTGAAAATTGCGCTCCAAAGAGAGGTCTCAGAAGAAATGAATCAATGAGTGAATGGAAGCGGCCTTGGAACAAAAACGAGGGATTCCAGCCCGAGTGTTGTCAAGACGAAAAAAGAATCTCGAACAGCCAAACAAGAAATTCCAAGACACGGGACAACGGTAGGGTGGAAGCACGCTGCCTGTTATGAGAACAATGGCCTCAGATCGGACAATAGGAGAACAATGGAACGAAGAATAAGGATGCCTGCCTTAATCGAACGTGAAACCCATTCACTCAGGGTTAGGGATTCGACGAAAAAAGAGAACAAACAAAGTGCAAGAAGCAAACGTGCAGAGTGCAGAAGAATCAGAAACGCAATAGAGGAGGCGGAGGCGCTGTCCTCTCCTCATAAGTCTCGAGCGCCGGCCATGGCGTCTCTTTGCAGAGGCCCTAGTCGGCCAGCATAGCCATCATTCGTTGCTTGACTACCTAAACCAGTAGGTAGCAGGTCATGCTAATGCAAGTATAAGGGTGGTCTGGCGTTTCGCCTGTCGGGAAGCCCCTGGGTCCCATCCTTCAGTGCTTCACATTTGGCGAGTGGACTGCGATCGCCAGGAACCAGCGAAAAACCCGGGGTCCCATCAGCTTCAGGGGGCCGCCCACCGCTGTCGCCCAATCCCGGCACTGGACTGCCGTCATGCATGGCCAGGTGCCGTTTCACCTGGTTCCGCGCGCCTACAATGCACGCGGCGAGCGAGAGCAGGTCTTGCCCGCCAGCCAGTCGCTGCCCGTCAGGTCACATTTGCAGTGAGACAGTCGCTCAGTAGCGTCCATTGGTTTTTGCTTTGCCGAGGGCGAGACGGGTTTTTAAACACTCGATGTCGTCGAATAACGTAGACGGGCTGTATCGGCGGCAATGTACTGAAACTGGCTGCATGCTAGAAAGCACCGCTTACCTACCCAAGTTGGTAGGTACTTGGGGATGTGCATCTATCTATCTCTCGAGGGACGCGCCAGCGAGGAGGAGAGGGCCCAGTAATCGAAATGAAGTTTCTGATCTCTGCATTTTGGCATCGGCCCGCTCTATTTTCGGAGACGGGCAGAATATCATGTGCATCGTGTCATCGCTTTTCTCCGCGGCTCCCTGTTCTGGACATCTCCTAGGAAGTGAAGGTGGAAGGTCTCTATTCCCAGGTGGCGAGCAAGAAACCTGCCCATCTGGTATTTTAGAACTGCCGATCAGGCCACCAGCCCATGGCATATACTGCATACCTCATGGAAATGGAAGGTCTATGGCACAACTCAAAACAGGTTGCACGTGCCACGTCCAACGTGACCCTTAGTCCAATGCTACTATATCATCGCCAGCCAACGCCGTTTTCTCCGACCTTGTACAAAAGTCCAATGCCCCGCCCCATCTACCCGACAACGCGGCTGACACATCGTTTTCTGAGTTTAACAAGTGATTTGTGATCTTGATTCAACCTCTCTGCTTACAGCACCGGGCCCTGCTGACCCGAGCTTTGTTGTATTATACTCCTGTAGCGAAACACAACCGAGGGACTCATTCCCAACCGCCCACTGAGGGCTCATAAAGACAATGATAAAACGACAGATGCCAGTTACTCAACGGCTAGTCATATTCTCCCAATACTCCGCAGAGCCAAACGCCATGACCAATGTCTTCCCAAAACAAATATAATCATAACCAAGGGGGTATAGTTGTTCACCCATGCTTTCCCATCATAACAAAAAATCAAAGCTAGTAGTTCTAAGATGCCGAGCCTGGGACCAGTATAGCTAATGGTTCTGGTCCTCGAAAGGCGACACCTCTTCAATGCTAAGTGATCAATCGAGCACGGAAGTTGTCGATATCTCTCTCCCCCGAGCTGCATCTATAGGTATGGGCTGGCATTAGAGGCGGGCAAGGTAGTCCCGCTCCAACGAGAAACATCCCATCTTCTCACCATAGATACCCGGCGATGAGGAGGATAGCTAGTCCAGCCAGTGCCGACAGTCGCAAGTCCACCCGCAGCGTGGCGCCATTCCCCTTCTTAGACGGTGATGTTGCATAGTTCGAATCGCCCGGAGAGGATCCAAACCCAGCCGAGACGGTGAGGGAGACGTCAAGGGGTTCCTTCTTCGAGGTTGGCACGGCCGCCATCGTAAGCGTGCCCCATTGGACGGCAGTCCCCGACACAGTCGAGGTCCACGATGTCTCCGTGACCCCTGAGGAGTATCGATTCGAGTAGTAGTTGGGCTTGAAGCTTGTATAGCCGGAGCAGGTGGCAGCCGTGGTGTCGTCGAGGTCGCATTCGAGATTGGCGGTCCTAGACGCAACACATTTGTTAGAAACCAAAGTTACACACAGTTTCCGCCGGAAACGGGACGCCGGGGGGACGTACAGCATGGAGGTGACGGTGCCGTGGAACATGATGGTGTCCGGCCCGCCTACGATAATGAATGGGAAGTCGAGGGCCAGGCCACAGGCAGGCCTGGTCTCGGTCTCGGAGGACGGGCAGAAGATTGTGTATGTCGTCTCGCTAGCCGTTTCATTCTGTGGGACAAGCACAATTGGTCAGCGCGCCGATCATCCATGGTGCAGAAGGAGTTTGTTCGAGTAGGGAAGAGGCCGAGAAAAGGGAGGGACCCAACATACAATGCCCATGATGCTGCCGCGGACCATTGACCATGATTCTCGATCATAATGGGGGAGGAATATGGGGGCTGCTGTGATGGTGGACGCCCGGGCAGACGTCGTCTTGGTAGCCGTGCACAGAGAACATAGTAATAGTATCCGCAAGAGTAGAAGATGTGCCGGTGTTGTTGTGGCTTGCGATCTCGTGGAGCGGCACGTCCCCATCTTTTCTGCCGATCGTTGTTCAATCGCCAATAACGAACCGGCAGCGGTTCGATTGGCGATCCAAGGAACAAAAAGAGAATGAAAATAGGCTTTGCTATGCCACGCGGGAGAATTGGGGCGACAGAAGACTCCCTCGGATCTCAACTCGGCTTGTTGCGTGTTGGGAGGCCAAGGGAGCGGGCGAGTGCGCCTCTATGAACCCAGCGCGGGCTTGAGATTAGATCGCGCGGAATGTCGCAGACAGAGTCGGTCGGAAATGGTCGTGGTTCAGCGCGTACGCAAAGACATCATCACTCAGGACAAGGGAAGCAATCGTGGGGGAGGCGTACGGGGCATGTCGGTAGGTTTAAATGGGAGGAACGGAGAGGGAGGACAACGGCTCGGCAAGGGAGCTAATCTCTACTGGAGGTTTTTTTACGTCTCTCACATTGGATGGGAGGGAGCTATGAACTGGCGTCCGACGAAGAATGCCAAGGCTGGGCAAGAGAATGTTGCAATGAAGGACTGGAGCTGCCAAGCTCGCCATCACCACATGGTTAGAATGCCAAGACCCTTGTCCTTGGGGCCAAGAGCCTCTGAAAAATGCACCTCTTTTCGTCGTCGCCGGTTTCCACTCCTCTCCCTTCTGCTGCTTCCCTGAGTCTGGTTCCGTCTGCTTCAACAGAGACAGACGCATACCTGAATTGATCGCCGTCGAGCCTTCGTCAGTCCTCAAAATGGCCAGTCCATCACCGAGAGATTGCCGGTAAACTTAAGCGTATCGCACTGAACCAAGCCATGGTTCGCGGTATCGAGGTTGACTTCCAGGCATGGCCGCTGCTAATCCGTTCTGGGGACGCATGAGCATCTTCGGTTGATGGGCCAGGGGTATGCAGTACTTGCGAATGACTGCCCTAGTTGGGAAAATCACCAGCACCACTGAGGTACGCCAGGTACTCCCGAGGTACTGCTACCTAGCCCACGGTGCTATTGGAGATTAAAGCCAATGGTATCCGCCATAGATTAGCCGTGGGGGCAACTCTGTATGCCCCGGGTGAAGGTTTATCGATTGCAGGTCGAGTCACTGCAATTTGAAACATGGCTCCGAATTCTCAGCCATGCCAAGCCCGTGGCATATTAGAATGAACCACTCTTGCAGTCATTATCTGCCCAGCCAAGCAGAGGCCAAGCAACGACACCTTCCTACGCCCAGCATTGGCGACACACCCAAAAGTGTACCAGCATTGTCGCTTTCATCCGCGGACAGCGCCTTGGCATGAGCTCTTACCCACCCATTTCACCCACGCCAGGTCTCGATCGAGATGGCGGCTTCCAGTAAAAGCAGCCGTGACCTCGCAACTCCCGTAGTTTAGCAGGAATTGCATCCCAGGAAGAAGGCCATATCATTGGCAGCCGTTCTGGAGGCGGTGGCTACGCGCGCTAATCCAATGTCTGGCTTCTGAGTTCTCTCCTCTCCAAGCGCGTGATCAGGGCCCTTGCCAACCTAATAAAGCCGCAGGGCCAAGAAGCCAAGTGCATTGCCTGTAACTCTCGGCATGGTCATCTCGGACTGCCACACACACCATGCTTCCCCAGGCCTCCGCCGTGGTTGGCCAGCATACGGCATTCGCAATGCCGTCTTGGCAACATGTCGAATGTTATTATCTCTCGGCCCTCTGCTGCAACGCTGCGTACCCTCTTCTCTCTGCAAGACTTGCGTGTCTCCCTCACCGCCTGCATCCTATCAACGGCATACATGTCCATCAGGTGGCAGGGTCTTTGCCCAGGTGCTCCAATGACATTGTCGCCTCATCAGCCAATGTGCCCAAAATGGCAGATGCTCCCTTTCGGTAGATGAAGTGCCCAGTCACCAGCACCACCTCGATATCACTCTTCCAAAAACTCAAGTTTCTCCATCAATATCTTTCTCAAATTTCGTATGCGCTTGAAATCTATCTAGAGGCTTAAACGTTCCTTAACATGCAATGATGAAACGATCCCCCAACGTAGGTTTATAGTGCGGAAACATCCGCTCGCTATAATCTCAGCTTCCAACATGCGTAACAATGCAACCTCTGAAAAGCAAATAATATCGCCAATTAAACCAAACGACAGAGTCATGCAAAAAAAAAAAAAAAAAAAAAAAAAAAAAAAAAAAACTCAAGAGTGGCAGAAGCCTTCCATAAGATGCCTCGCAGATAGTTGTCCATCAACCCGCCGTTGCTTAGAATCGGACACGTTCTTCCCGGCCATCCAACCAACTGGTACAATGAATGCACCGGAGAGACTTAAGGCCATCGGTGTTAGCAAAGCTCATGTCAAGCGTTTCATAAATAGAGCTGAATTTATTGATTTCACCCACCTTCTCGTTGATACGTTGCCTGCAGTATTTACACTTCTTAGTGTGCTTGATGATCGGATCAGATGAGAATGATGTATAAAGAAGGGCCAGAGCATAGAGCGCCAGGCCAATCATAAAGAACGATACGACCTGATATATGAACAGGCTGCGTCCCTAATATCAGCGGCGCAGAGAGGAAATGGGAGGAGGGGGTGCGTTCTTACCCATACGCCATCACAACGGCACCATCATTCTGAGCCTGCTTGAGGGTGTTGTAGCCCACGGTCTTGTTGTAAGTGTCCCCGACCCGCAGGATCGCAAACTTCTCTTCGATGTTCTTCTTCAGGGGAAGGATCACGGAGAGCGGCGGCATGAGGATATCCCCAACAAATGACTTGACCAGGTCCGTGAAAATGGATGCGATGCTATAGACGGTCCCCTCAGCGTCAGCCACCCAAATGGTTCAGAATGGGCAGGGAGACTTTCTCTCCCTCAACAAACTTACATCAAGCCAAATGCAATTTGAAGGATATTGCCCGAAAAGGCAAAATCAACAAACCCGTCGAAGAGCCGCTTCGCCTTGCGTTGGCCGCGCTCCAGGAGTGAGTCGGTCTCACTGGCAGCCGCCTCGTCACGAAACATTGGCGGTCCCCTCTGATCCTGTGCCGACATGATTCTGTTAGGCCTTCAGGCGCGTGCCATACACAAAAGTTTTAGGACTGGTTTGAGGGCCGTTTAATTCTCTTAATTGTCGATGTAGGATTGAGGGCGACACTACTTAATCGTGAGGGGGGGGTTGGCAGATCAAAGAGCGTGCATCTCCCTAATCCAGAAACAGGCTCCAGGGTTGATCGCCGATAGACACAGGCGCGTGCATCCGGGAAGCTGCCTACATAAAGTAACACCACGTCGGATCTTTTATCCCGTTGCGTCTTTCTGTAACGACACTCGCAGTTGATTTGCATGAGACAATGCAAGCTTCCTGAATTCATGCAAGACTGGCTGCCTGATTATCCGTGGATACCTTGTTGTCCAGCCCTGTAACAAAGACCCCGGCCACAACGCTTCAGCGAGCATGCTTCCCCCAATTGGGGGACAGAAAAATTGAGGCATCAAATTGAAGGATGGTTACGAACAGGACACTTTCTACGATGATTGAGTTATATATCTGGGTAAACCGATATGAACTGATAGTTTCTACTTTGTTTTTTCTTGCAGATGTATCATTAGCCCTCAATAATCTGACAATACCGGCTGTAGCCTCAGGAATAAGCAGCACATGTTTGACTGTCCCAAATTCAATGTCACCAGTTGGCTCTCAATACTAAAGACACAACAGAAGTTTGTTTGATGAGAAGGAATATTTGCGGAATGACCGCCCGAAATTGGGCACTGTTGGATTAACTCATCATATTTGCCAGGTGTCTTATCTAGCTCTCTTAAGAACCATCTTGGGTTGGCCAACAAAAGAGTGCCGTTCTAAGTGCCAAACGTATATGCAACGAACACTATGAAGCTAGAGGATAACATGCCAAGCCGATGATGTATTAAGCCTTTTATCGAAGATCTCTCTAAAGGATTTTGGATTCCTACGTGTTATCCTAAAAGGTCTACTTTCGCTCCCGTTGCTCTGGTCCTTCACGACATCGACATTCTTCGTTTTTATTTTCTCTAAATCCGGTGTCCTGCCGCATAACCTGGTGCCAAACCAATTAATTCAATGTCCCCCGAACCTCAGCCAATATCCTGGTTATCGACGCGAGGAATCTCGTCACCTCTGGCTCACTACCGACAGTGATGCGCAAGCAGCCCAGACATCCGTGCTCCTTTCCTCGGAATCGGACGACCACGCCCTGGGTCTCGGCCAGCTTCTCATACACAGCGAGGGCAGTCGTGTTGTCGGGGTTACCCTGGGCATCCAGCATCTCATACAGCAGGAAGTTGCTCGATGTGCCGCCCCTCAGCCTGCCCACACCACTGACCTTGGGCAGTTCCTGCAGGAGACGCTCCCTCTGCTCAACCAGCTTTGCGCGGTTCCCACGCATGACGGAGAGCCCCTGCTCCCCCAAGGCGTACGAGGCCAGGGTGCTAGTCGGGTTGGAGATGTTGTAGGGGGCCTTGAGGTTGTTGAGGAGCTGGGCGATGGGCGGCGAGGTGAAAGCCACGCCGAGGCGGATCCCGGCCATCCCAAAGGCTTTGGACAGGGTCTGCATGACGACCAGGTTGGGGAACTCGGTGACCCATTCGGCGAGAGAGGCATCCTCGGGGGCAAAGTCGATGTATGCCTCGTCTACGACGACGATGCCGTTCCACGTGGGGTGGGAGAGAATCTGCTGGATGTCCGACTTGGCGAGAAGAGATCCTGTAGGGTTTCCAGGGGAGCATAGGTAGGCGAGCTTGATATTGGGCTCGTTCGAGAGGGTATCCAAAATGGCAGGGACGTCAAGGGCGAAGTCTGGGGCTGGGAGTAGAGGCACCTTGACCAGGGAGACATCGTTGACCTGGGCAGAAACCGCGTACATGCCGTATGTTGGGGGACAGGTGAGGATGCGGTCCTTGCCAGGGACGCAAAAACATCTTAGCAGGGCATCAATGGCCTCGTCACTGCCAACACCGACGAACAGGTGGTCTGGGGTGAGGGTCTTTGGGGTGTGGGCGTGGGTGTTGCGCAGATTGCACAGCAGCCGCTTGAGATCATGCTGGTGAGGGTCAGGATAGCGATTGAGGCCCATCAGATTGAGGGTGAGGGGGCCCTCGGTGATGGCTTTTACATCAGCTGGGAAAGGACTGAAGGCGTTCTCATTGGCATCCAGCAAGATGTTCTTGCCATCATCCTTGTAGTCACTGGAACAATTTGTGTGAGCGTGCGGCCATTGGGGATCTTTCGGTCTAGGATGCTTGAACTTACTCTCGAGCGCAGCGATAGGGCTGGAGAGCGAGGATATTGGGCCTGGCGCAGGTTTCAAGATTGAAAGCAGGCATGGTTGCGGCGTGCTCTGGTTCAAGAGTTGGTCGAGAAACTGAATTGACTTTCCAGAAGAAAGCACCCCCAGTATATAAAGACAGAACTGCAGCCCCCTGCTTGTGGTTGTGGTTGGCGGGAATGAGTAACAGGCTTGCGAATTCAGTTTGATGGCGTCGAGGGGCTCAAAGTGCGTCCCCGACTCCGGAGGCACGGCGGGTTTCGGCGCCCCCACACAGTCATCGATGCACCATCAAGGCCTAAACGAGTAGAAACGTGTCGCCGAAGCTGTTTCTCATGGGCATGCAGTAACATATTGGGCAAAAAGTGTAGAATAAATACTCAATTGCCTCGCTGGCCAGATATCATTGGAAAACTGCATAGTGCTTCTCCAAACTTGTCCCAGAAGTCACTCGTCAGCTTTTTCTCCAAGTCATATACCTTGGGTACTACCTTATCGTGGAATCAGGTTGAACTTTTGGATATTATAGGCTGGTCAAGGTACCAGCCCAGGCAGTAGAAGTGCACATCCAAGCACTAGTTCGGCTCGTAAGTTCGGGCAGATGCCGCCAATGTAACTCCTATCAAGCTATGGCGTATCGTACGTGGCAACGCAATAAAATGGTGACAACCCTTACATGCGACGAGACGTCACCGAAGGTCAGATCGTGCGGTGCTGGTGGCAGGGCCGGAATTCAGATATCCTCTTTCGGGTAGACTGTGTGTCACCTTTTCACCAGCTGTAGCCATCTGGCTCCGGGATTATGCCTGTACCTGGCAAGATTGACAAATCATCTTGCAACCAAAGCACTCTATTTCTGAGCGGCTTGTTTAGTTGTTCCTGGCTGTCATGAGATTGTCGGATGGCACTGGGTCCGATTCATACAGGTGGTTCAGTTCACCAGACAATATGAGAATGATCGCAATGCATCTCGGCTAAATAGCACGGACAGAAAATTGTGGGTGACGCATTTGTTTCCGCATCCATTGCTTCCTCTTCTATCATCCAATCTATTTTGCAACCGTTAGAATGAGGTTCCATATGCCTATTCAACAGACATGGACACGATAGCTTCCCCCGAGGCCCTGGAAGACCTCTGGCTAAGATCCATAGGTACTAAGTCATTTCAAGTATCCTACAGAGTCTCCAAACAAGAGAAACTGCGACACATCTAAGGATCGTTTAGGAGCCTAGATGAAATCCTTTTCTGGGTAGTCAAGCACATAAGTAAAATAATCCAGAGAGTTGTTGCTTTAGTTGCGACTTGTTACTCCAGCGTTGATCTACCTGTTCCTACACAATGGCAGCTCCAGTCTGGACAGCTGTGGGCCAGGCTGCCTCTAAGGCCCTGCACAAGTTCTAGGCGACAACGTGTAGCGAGTGTCAGCACTCACGGATTGGTAGGAATTAGGTGGGCGCCATTATATAATCACCCAGACTTCGCAGCAATAAACCTGATAGCCGCAGCTCTTTGGCTTCATCCGGATCATCTGACGACTGATCAATATCCCGTCGCCTTCTCGGTCATCGCCTTATTCCTACATTGGAGTGGCAGCTAAGTCATCGCCGAGACTTTCTGGCACTCCCTTTCCCGCCATCTCCTCCGCTGATCTGCGTCGACACTCGCTACCCGGCTCCAATTGCCGCCAGGCCTTTTTAACTGGTGCTCCTCTGCAGGCAATCCATGTAGAAGCGCGAGCCGCGCAAGCAAGAGAAAGAAAGAGTCAGACACACCCTGGCTGTCACAGAGACCTCATTGGCCTTCACCGTCTCATCCTGTGGTGCGACTCGAAACAGAGGGTGATTGCATGCATTGTCCCTCCTCGCAAGGACCAGCCGGGTTTTTGCAGCGAGTCTCTTCAGAGGCGACCTCCGAGTAAGCTAGCTGCTGCTAGAGATCGTGCCGAGCGTGGGAACAAGCCATCGCGCGTGCATTTTGCGACAATCACTCACCGCGCTCCCTTGTGGTCACGGCCACCACAGCCACCGGTCCCGAGGTCCATTGATCGTCCCTTTATCGGCTCGCAGCGTCCTTGATGCTCTGCTCTTCTCGAGCTTGCCACCCTTTCCAGTCGAATCCTGGCGCGTTGCCGCATTTGTTGGCCTGAGGTCTGCGGGACCCCTGCCCCCACAAACATCTTCAAACAACCTTACGCTGCCACGAAACACCGTCTGTCAACCGAGCTTCTGATACCAGCGCCAGCCCGATCATCCTTCCAGCAGCCTGTCTGCCAAACCCCTTCACGCACTTCGGGCACGATCCCTACTTGGCCCCCTGCGCCACCTCGTCACCCGAGCCAGGCAAGATCCTCACCGGCCACCACATTCACCGACCCCGACTCGTTTTGTACCTGAGACATAGGAGAGGGGGAGACCTGTTAATTAATAAGGCAATAAAAAAAATTTAAAAGCCCGTTCGCCATGTACGCCGCAGGCTATGGCTTTGGGAACGCTGCTCCTAATTTCAACGCCGGCGCCCCACAACAACCCGGAGGGCAACAGCAGCAGCACCTCATGTACAACCAGCAACAACAGTTCGCCGGCATGGCTCCCCAGGCTGCCTTTGCGCCGGGAGCCAACGCCCAGATGATGCCTGGTGGCTCTGCGGGCATGATGCAAAACGCAGGCATGCCCCATATGGGAGCGAATGGCCAGAGTAAGTTCCCATCTCCGTTGCTTGTCCCCCCCATCGAGGTGCCCGTTGCGTTCCGTTTGCTACGAGGATGCACCTCGCCATGGCATCACGATGTCATCTCACGTTGCCTCGTGTTTCTCGTCAGTGGTGCTTGGCTCCAAGCCTGTCGTCGCAATGCGCGGCCAGCAGGCGCAGTCACCGCGACTGTGTAGCCTCGATGATCGTTGTTTCCTCCCAAACGCGTTTGCGCCCTGACTAACCCGGCTCATGGTTGTAGTGCCTAACTATCAGCAACAATTCGCCGGCAATCCGTACGGTCAGGTCATACCGCCTGGAATGACACCTCCCAATTTCAATCAAAACAACTTCATGGTGGCCGGCGGCGCCATGCAGGGATTTCCCATGAATCAGTCCGGCATGCCTCAACATCAGCAGCAGCAACCGCAACCGAATCAGCAACAGCAACAAGCTCAGCATCAACAGCAGCAGCAGATGCTACAGCGACTTGCTCAGCAGCAAGGTCATTCATCGATGAATCAGATGTCGAGTCCTCAAAGACCACCCAGTGCCGCCCAGTCCACGCCAACCAATGCCCTCCCATCCCAACAAGGTCAATTCCAACCGCCCCCGCCGCCTCAGCAACAGCAGCAACAACCACAGCCTCAACAACCGCAGCCACCTCAACAGCCGCAGCAGCAACCATCACAGCCTCAACAGCAGCAGCACCAAACCCCGACGCCTGCGCACGCACAAACACCAACTAGTTTCCAGCCACAGAGTGCCGATGGAGTGACGCCAAGCACGCCCAGCTTCCCTCCAAACCCCGTCAGCCAGCAAGCCACGCCTACTGGAACAGGAACAGAGGCTCGGGACAACCAGAGATTCACGTTGCTACTTGATATCAACCACGAGCTCCTATATGAGTCAATCCAGATCCAAAAGTCCCAGGTAGAGCTGAAAAAGGAGCTCGCCGCTGAGGGTAAGGCAGCCCCGGACCAGAAATTAAACGAAGAGCAAGCAGCTCTGCAGCAAGACTATGTCCAGTACGTGCTCAACCGTTCAGCATTTGTCAAATCTTCTCCTTATTAACCGTTTCTCCAGATGCATGCGCCGGCTGCAATCCAACTTATCATATTTAGCAGCGTTAGCAGATCGCAAACCCGATACCAAACTGCTTCCCTGCCCTGCGCATATGACACCGCCCCCTTTGAACTTATCCATCAAGCTACGAGCGCCCCCATTCGTTCCCGAAGGAGCCGATTCCAAGGTCGATCCTGTCACAGATCGAGTAGAGCGGGATGCGGACATCAAAGATCTATATGCACGTCTACAAGCCTGCTTTCCGGGAATTGATCCTACCAAAGAACCTGCGCACCGCCAAGGTATAGCGCAACCACAAAAACCGAGCAACGTGGGGAATCCCCAAGCAGCAGTCCCCAATCCCAATCCTCAAAACGCACATCATGCAAAGATGGGCAGTTTACCATCTGCGAATTACAGCGGGATGGGCGCATAACCAGGGGCGTAATGCCACTGAGTATAACTTCATGCGCGTGTCAAAATGTGTATACCTTTTTGACTATTCTATCCATCTTCCTGCCTCGTGCATCACCGACGCTTTCCATACTCCCCAATCTGTTGTAACATGGGGTTTAAAAAGCATGGTGCTTTTAATTTGTTATGGCTCACATCATGGGAAGTTTCCTTTTGTGAGCGGCGTTTATGAATGTATGCTATGGGGATGTTTTTGCCATTGTTTCTTCTCAGTTGTGTCTTCTCAAATCCCGAACGACTACAAACCGTGCAAACGAAGAAATGTCAGAAAGCCCTGCAAGCAATGCATCGTTGTAGGAGTGGCATCGCGGCCAGTCAGAGAGTGGCATGACGGGCAAACGGATGGCGGCGTTGGAGTCGTAATATCTGGAGGCATCGATTTCGGATTATGATATAAGGGACCGGAAAACATTGGAGTAGCAAAAGAGAACGGTTTGAATATAGCTAGTTAGAATAAGCATGTATGTAAGGTTAATAGCGAAAGCGAAACGCTCGGTTCGTCGATGCTGAGGCCCAAGTATGCGTTGAGCAAACATTTCGGAGCCATGAAATGGAAATGAAGTCCTTTCCAATCCAGTACGGTTGGAAGAATGAAGTAGGTGGAATGTTTGGTACTCAGCAGCTTTAAGAACTGGGGGTTTATCCACCACAATATTCCCGGTCTTCATACATCTACCCATGGGAGCGGAAGACCGACCCATATTACTCCAATGCTCTGTATTTAGAGTCAATTGGTAAGATCCTCCTTGATTCAACGGTAAATAGGTAGTTGAGCGGTATTTCCTCCCCCAAATGCATAGCAAGGAGCCGCGTTGGATTGAGCATCCGATCAGCGCCTTGTCATGCTTGGCACCCCTCATTCCCACCCCGATCACGGTATTGGAAGCTGGCCGGAACGCTGGCATTATGATTTTTACTCTTATTTTTCTTTTTATACATAATCGAGTTCACTTGTTCGCTTTTCCCACGCCATTGTCGTCATTGTGGAAGCCTAACCAGTCGCCCAGCATGCCACCCGGCTTCGGCACAGGGCACTCTCTCCGTACCCTCTGGGAGCCGCCCTCCACGTCACCCGGGTCGTTGAATTGTACAATTCCGTCCTTGATATCTGACTGTTCTTTGCGCCTCCATACCCTCCTCTTGCCGTTCTCGTCTACCATGACATCGCCATCTGCAAATTTCGTCGCCGGTACGGGGCAGGGGAGTAGGTGTGGAAGCGCGACAACGAAGAAACTGGCGACGACGGTCGTAGCGAAGAGGGATGAGGTCATCCGAGACTTGGGGTGAAGAATAGGTGGCATAATAGGGAACTCTGTGGTGGTGTCGTCGAAGCTTCGTGTGCCGTGGGGAATATAATGTCGCCTGTGTGACTTTTCCGCTTTACCGAGAACCTGCAAGTTTGCCCAATTGGACGTTAGAGACGGGTCAGGACGCGATTGGGGACCCAATTCCTATTGTACTCACCTCTCTTCAGCGATACCATCCTCCCTGACGACTCAGTAGACGCCAGCTTGGGGGTGGACTGATGCTGCGATATTTGTAGGAGCGATCCGGAATGCGTTGAATTGGCTGGACGAGGATTGGATAGCCTCGTACGAGTGACATGGGTACATGGGTACCTAGCAGGCGCTGTCAGCTGGCTGTCATCGTGCAGAAATTCTTAATTATCGTAACTGTACGTATTAGGTTAAGAGCCCACTGGCCCGTCTGGATCGGGAAAACTTGTTTTCCGGGTTTCTGGAAGCCGGCCCACGTTTGGCGGGAAACAACACGGCATCCGTAAAGGGTAGGCGGTGGGAAGCTCTCCAGCGGGACGATACCCACCTAGAGGGGCTCCCGTCCAGGTGCTATTAGTGTTCCGTTCCGGGCATCCAGGCCGTCGATTTACAGGGCCAACATGTCGCAAACGAGCCGAGCAGCAGTTTATCGACACATCGCGTGCCCAATTTATCCTACGCGCAGAGCCACTGCCGCATCACCACCGCCACCAGCATTTCGCAGAACACAGACCGAGGCTTCCTTACATTTCTACGGCGCCAACTACGATCTGCTATCAATCTCGACATCCTTTTGCAATAATGTTTTGATCCCGCATGTTTGTCATCCCCAGCAGTCAATATTTTTGGCACGGAGCTTCACGTGCTGAAATCCTCTACGCCGTTCCGCCATGAGTGACCTCGACCGGTGAGTCGGCCTGATCTTGGCGATAGCCCAACGCGGAGACATGCTCATGACGCATACAGAGCGATCGCGCAGCTGCGCTCATGCCGGCCGATACCCGAATCTCAGGTCCGCGAGATCTGCCACAAGGCGCGCGAGCTGTTGATTGAAGAGGGCAACGTTGTCACAGTCGCAGCGCCGGTGACGGTATGGACATCCACCCACCCAATGACGATGAACCCCGACCTGACGACTCTGACACCTTTGATAGATATGCGGCGATATTCATGGCCAGTTTCACGACTTGATGGAGCTCTTTCGAGTCGGTGGTGATGTCCCAGATACTAATTATCTGTTCATGGGTATGGCGATCATCACCACCATCAGCCTAATACCCTGAAATTTTCTCGCTGACCACTGCGCTATCTATTAGGTGACTTCGTTGATCGAGGATTCTACTCGCTCGAGACCTTCTTGCTTCTACTATGCCTAAAGGTCAGATACCCCGATCGAATGACCCTGATCCGAGGAAACCACGAGTCAAGGCAGATCACCACCGTCTATGGCTTTTACGATGAATGTATCCGGAAATACGGAAGCGCAAACGTTTGGCGATACTGTTGCGACGTTTTCGACTACCTAGCCCTGGGAGCAATCGTCCTCGGCGCCTCGAACACACTGTCTACCGGCACGGAACCCGTTGATGAAGACACCGAGATCGAAGTATGCGACCAGAGCGGGACGGTTATGAGCCGCTTCCCTCGCCCAATGCCACGGCCAAACAGCGCAGAGGGGCCGGCACGCAGCCCCAATGGCGGAGGAGGCTCAGGCGACAGGACAGGACCCCCCGGGTCCGGTGCGTCAGGCGCGAGCGGTGGCTCCATCGGCAACCCGACGGGCGCCGTGCTATGCGTCCACGGGGGGCTCAGTCCGCTGATTGATACTGTTGATAAGATCCGCTTGATTGATCGGAAGCAGGAAGTCCCCCACGAGGGCGCCATGTGCGATTTGCTGTGGTCAGATCCCGATGAGATCGACGGTTGGGGGCTGTCCCCCCGAGGCGCGGGCTTCCTCTTTGGGGCGGATATCGTCAAGATCTTTAACCACCGCAACGACCTCAGCCTGATCGCCCGCGCCCACCAGCTCGTCATGGAAGGATTCAAGGAAATGTTCGACGCCTCCATCGTCACCGTCTGGTCTGCACCCAACTACTGCTACCGCTGCGGCAACGTGGCTGCGGTTCTCGAGCTCTCCGAGGACGAGTCCGGGACGGGCCTGTTCGCTCGGAGCAACGGGGATGTCGGCCGCAGCGACGGCGGGCGCGGCGTGATGATGGAGGGCGAGACGTTCGTCAGGAACGGCCCGGCGAGGCGCTACCGCGTGTTCCAGGCTGCACCGCAGGACTCGAGGGGTATGCCGGCCAAAAAGCCAGTGGCCGACTACTTCCTATAGCGTGTGACTTGGAATAGATATGTTAAGGGACTATGCGTATGGTTTTGGCGGTACTTGGTTCTCTTATGCCGAGTAGGTAGTTTATGTTTATTTCGCTGGATTGGGCACGAGGCGTCACATGGGAGTTATCAATTTGAAGAACGTTCTTGGTTTCACTTCGATCCCCGATTCATATTTCGTATTGCTGACAGTCGTCCTCATTTGTCTACCTATCCAGAAGTGAAATTAGATTAGGCTAGGTCCCCTAACTGGAATCAGTCATTCTAGAGGTCCGGGACACTCAGCTCAACATCATGATGACCACTCGCACCGCATTAATTTGTAAAGAGTATCGAATCAAGCGATTGGTATTCGTCAATCTCTCTTAGCGCTTCTATATACAGGTTGTCCTGAGTTTTCAATGTGCCGGGACTGATTGCTACTTTGGTTCTCATGAAGCGGGGGCTAAACTATTTCCAAGACAAGCATAGTCCTGCTCGTGTTGTCTCACGATACACGTCTCCTAGTCAACATCATGCCACTCTCCAAAGTCTCAGCCTGCCCGTCCAATTGGGATCTTACTGTTAAATCTCGATCACTGACTACCGAGACACACAGAGCTCATGGGAGCACCAAGAGGTTAGTTTCCACACCCCCCCCCCCTAGCTCTATTGTATCCTCCATGTATCGGGAACCCTTCCGACACACCAGGGAAGTCTTCCACATCGTGTTCCCCATTGTCAAAGTAGTGTCTGTTGGGGGGGATCAAGTAGACGACAGGATAAATGAGGCACCGGATGGAAGAGTAGTTAATAATCGATTACTTTCTGCAAAGAATAGAGAAATTCGGGAATATAGAAAGAATTAAAGTAATAATATATTCGGTATTATCTTTGGAGTATGTATTATTAGTGCCTAATAATTTGATAATACCAGTTGCAGGCTCGACAATAAGCAGCCTAATGTTTAAGTATCTCAATTTCAACGTCACCCACTTGGGGGTGTCCTCGACACTTCGCATGACCAAGATCCAAGGCCTCTACGCATATCGGTTTCAGTCAATAGCTCCATATGAACCTCACTTGATTGTAGTCCATGAGCTCTACAGTTTCAACTTCCAGTATACGGAGACTAGCTCGGTCCTAGACACCAGTAAGCAAGTCATTTCCAAGTCTATGGCTCTTGTTTCCTGTGAAGTTTGGTTCATGTCTCTTCCAACAGCACGGTCACGCGAATGCATCCTCTCCTGCTAAGCTACACGGTTACGATGACTCCCAGCACCGCTCTCCTTAACGTAAGTACGCTAATTTCATTTCTATTCGTTTCACAATGCGTGTCTATATAAAGTCAAAATGCACGGCTCGTCTCCCCCAAACGTTCCCCTTCCTTACTCCTCCAACTCCAAACCCCCAGCCAACCTCAACCGTAAGGACATATATCCGCCCCCCGCCCCCCTTTCCTAAATGACAGCGTGGGTATTTCTGCCATATAAAAAACACACAAATAGGGGAAATTACATATACAACAAGGACAGCAGAGCAAGACGAGTCGCCATTGTCCATCCAAAAAAAAAACCCAACTATAAAAAACAAAATCTAAACAAGATCATAGTTCGACTCCTAGTAGAGACATAATCTTCGACTTGTTTAGATAAACAGAGTCCAAACAGGATAACCCCAAAAAGGTCAGCTGTCGCCCACGCACGCTCTCCACCTGAAGCTGTCGACAGGGACAGGCCGGTTGGGCCACTCCACTATCGGAGCATGTGGATGGGTGACAGCAGCATGATCAAACGACCTTTACAATGCCTCCTCGCCTTTCGTATATCAAGGGCTGTACATTTCCCCCAAACTATTCTTTCCAGCACTCAAAATGCATATTATTTGCTAGGGATACAGTTGTGCCAACATGATATCCACCATCGTTAATGTCGGTCGCTAGGTGTCATGTTCGGGAAGGTTGGAGTAATGCGATTGAGTTCAAAATCATGGAATCGTCGTAGATACCCGACAAGTTCCCTTGCCAATACACTTAAAAAGGACTGTTCGCCGGGAAATCGCAAGCCAAGGCACACGGTAGCAAGGCTCTGTAGCAAAAACGATGACTCTCCTCCACCAACGCTGTTAGAGCAGCACAATAAGCTTTCTAGCGGCGGTCCAAATACCAAACAGAGACTCGAATGGCGCCCGTTGAACGCCATTCGAAACTAGGTTCGATACGCAGGCCGTAGGATCAGAACACGCTAGGCGGTCCAAAATCTCGACCATTTGGATTATATGAAGAGGTTGGCTCTGCGTACCCCATAGCCATGCTCCCTTGCATACCAGACTGGATCTGCTGCGAGTTTAGCGGCGGTTGGCGTTGACTTCCCAGCACACTATTTTGCTGGTGCGCAGAATACGGTTCCACCTGGGAGGTCGAATCACTAGAGTACACCGACGCCGAGTACGACTGGCCACTTGTCGGCGCGGCCATGGCGCCGGGGACGTTCATTGCCTGGTGGTGGGTGTATTGAGAAGACATTGCCGGCTGGCTGCCCTCCCAGAGCGAGGAGGTGGTGGTTGAGACACTGGTAGCTGAGGTCTCCCGGCTGGCCTGAGTCGGTAAGGGGAAGGGGACGTTGGGGTCGAGGGAATTGGGTCGTCGCGGAGTAAGGAGCTGCTGCAGAGACTGTACGGGTGGTCCCGGATTGCTTCCAAACGAGGTCGGGCTCGCCAGATCAGGCGCTGATAGCATGGCGGTCTGCAGATAGTGGTTGATGTAGTCGTCGCTAAGGCCCTGCTTCTGGAGGAGCTCGCGGAGCTGTCTGTTTTCTTCGGCGACCCTTCTGGCAGCCATCTGCACTTCTGCAGAGGCCTCGATGCCCTGGAGCTCGCATACCCGTAGGCGATTCTCCAGATCTTGCAGGTATTCTCTTTTGCGAGCTCGGGATCTCCTCTGGTTGTCTCGGATGCGGGCGAGATTGGCCTTTTGCTACATTGCGGCAAGACACGGCGTGTTGGTCAAGAATTGGATTCATATCGCTTGGGTGTTGTGTGTACATCTGGTTTCTTGGGGCTGGGATAACTGGCGGGACCGGGGGCAGGAGATAGGAGCAGAGAGCAGGGCAGGGCAAAAAGCACGGCAGGGAATCGTGTATTAGAAAGCACTTACTGCAGGTGTTGACATTTAGCACGAACCGGTCTCCGATCGGTTCTCGCATCGAGGCGAAAGACGACTAGGAAAGGGAACGGTTGGAGGAGCAGACGATGCAGACGGCACAGCAAACAATGCAGGTAAGTTTGGTAGGCAAAGCAGGGACACTTGCGGACCTATGGGGGGATGACGATGGGAATGATATCCTATTAGAGGCCGGCGATCTGAGTTGATGTATCCATGTATCCTCGAGACGCGAGTTCCACTTCGTGGAGAATGACAGCAGTGGCTCCCGCCCGTCAGGAAAGTTTCGGCGGGGGGTTCAAGTTGGGAGTGGTTAGGATGGGAGACAGGGTGGGAGTGAAGTGTGGGCATCCGAGGATGGGTGAAATTCACAAGGTCGGATGATAGGACACACGAGACTGGCGGTATATCTACCTTGCTTGCCCACTCGGTTCCCCATATGTACGGCTCTTGCCCCGAGTACCTCCTACAATGTAACAGGTTGGGGCGAAGTCTGCAGGAGCATGTCTGCAGTGACACTGAGGACGAACTAGCGAAACTAAACTGACGGCTGCAGACAAGAGCCGATCTTGCTCGCCGGGGGCATCCTGGTCTTCATGCAAGAGCCGTGTGTCTAACACTACGTACTAGCCATGGGCCTCCGCCAACTCCCAGCCTGTCAATCTGAATACTACTACTAGGCTCAGGATCGCAAACAACATTGGGCACGGGCTCCGTCCCCAGCGCAATCCCTCGTCCCGTGGCCCCAGAGCTTGACGCGTGCCAATTAGGTATCTTTGGGCACTGCTGGTTACAGATGATGGTGGGAGGAGGACGACCAGACCAGGGCCGGTTGGGTCTGGCGGATCATGCCTAGTGCTTGTTAGGAAGGGCGCCACTTTCTCCCTCATCTGAGGAGAAGTCTCCATTCGAAGGGAGATGGCGGCTGTGTTCTTGCGTAACTCGGACGGGGTCTTGAGCAGTCCCGGGGCTACGTAGAATGCTACGTACGTCCGCCTCACAGAAAATACTTGAAAAAGAAGTATTTGAAATCACCCAGCCCTAGACATACGAAATGTCTTGGCACCTAGAGAGACTCCAAGGACATCTACTACTACAAGCAAGGAACGGAAAGGGGCATGAAACCCAAACAGTCCAGAAGCTCAATGCGCCTGCAGGAAAAACAAGTGTATCAAAGAGGCAGCCCATGAGGCTGTGAAGGATTGGGCTGTGATAGAGATCGGGCTGTGAAACGGCTCTCTCTCTAGAGACGCCATCATGAAGAAGATCAAGTTTGGGGGGTGTAAGTGTACACCAACTCCCCTAGAGCCAAAGCTTGAAAATGCGCCAGGAGGCAATGGAGGTTGATGGACAGCCGGCAGTGGCTCTCATGCAACCCCAAAGAACAGTGGAGTGTCAATCGGTTACTACTACGTGAGGAGGCCAAGGGATGATACCTTTCCGTAGCGTCGGGAGGACTAACTCCAGAACGCCGGCCAGTACGGCAGCAGGTACGATGAACTGATGTAGGTGAGGTCCTGGCTCAGGAGCCAAAAAGGGTGTTGAGTCTAGGACCCCGGCTGCTCGAGTCGCTGGCCCTTAGTCATGGTGCCCAGCCCATTACCAGTGGGTAGTATGATCAACGGAAAGACCTGCCAAGTCGCTGCGGGCCAAGATACGAGCATGAAGCGGCAGATGCTCCCGCTGCGGTTCGCTTGGAACTTAGCTCGTGAACGCGCAATGCAGAGCAAGGCACAGCACAACAGCCGGGCTCTGCGGATAGCATCATCACAAAAGACTTGGCACGAGGCCAGGAGGTATGACGTGGGCTCAAGAGCTGCTGCCAATGCCAATCGTGGAGTGATGCGACGGCTGCTGCCATCAATCACGGTCTCGATCCTATAGGCCCAGACGTAGCTCTGCGCCGAAGCCTCCGGGCAGTAGTTGATCTCTCACGGAATGATCACAGGGCGTTTTGTTCATGCAAGCAAGGCACCCGGTCGACGCGAAGCTTGGTAGCCCCAGCTTCTGTCTTCAACCCATCTTGGCTCTGTGTCAGGCGCTGAAGACACCTCCCCCGCGCTTAGTCTTGAAGATCATCTAGACAACGCTAGCGCGAGCAAAGGGCCAGCACTAGCAGATATAAGGCTGGTGCGTATCCACAGGAAATCAAACGGCCGTCCCCTTTCCCTTGCGTTCAGCGCCGTCAAGCAGGGCTCATCGGCCCACTCATACGAGTTGGGACAAGAACCAGCTTGCCAGCCGCATATGCAATGACCTCGTCTTGGGATATAGGGCGTGGCGAGCTAACCCTGCTTTGGGGCAACGCCGTTAGTCGACGACATGGCCTGTCGGGCTGTGCGTGCACGGCTTTCGTGTGAGTGGAGAGGCATTTGCCGGCGTTGCGTCCGCATCTACCGCGTATTTGCTTCCGTGGGCGAGTGACCCGATTCCGCCCGCACGGTTTGATTCGGGGTGAGGGAAGTCGGGCCCTGGACATTTCGTCAGGAGCACACACACGCCAGAAGAGGGGTCGAGTGCTAGCCATTCCGGGCGTTGTTGGGGAGGGCAGGGATGGGTGATCTAACACTCTTCTGTCGGCTGATACATGAGATTAATATGTACAGAAGCGTTTTGGGGGGGTGTTTGGGGGCTGGATCGCCTCCCGCCAAGCTATCACCTCAGATTTTCATTAGGCAAGTGCCTACCCGGCCAAAAACTCATCTTAGTAATGCAGAATACCTCCCCATTAGGCGACATCTACCTGCCATCGCACCGCCCGCATGCCTGCCGCCCAGGTACCAGCCCACTCGGCCCCGGTACTTGCTTTATCACATCCAGGTGGGAGAATGGGGTTGGGCGCAAAGTTGCATCACGAGGCGCACGGCAGTAGTCCTGGTCAACGGCAGGCACAGACCGAGCACAAACCGAAAGTGTACGCGACCGGAAGTACCCAGCTGGTGTCTTGGGAGGAGCGCACAGTCTATCTACGCCTCCGTGTTCGGGGTGTTTCCGCTCCTGGATAGGTGGAAAACGTGCACGGAGAATCCCCCTCTCTCCGAGCAACTTCCCTCAGGTAATCCAGGCGGCGGCGCTGCCATCGGTGCGCTAAGCATCTACTGCCCACCACTAAGCCATGACTAAACAACTAACCTCCAAACTCTGAGACCGCAACCATCTGAAACTACAACGCCCTGGCTGTGAGTTTATTGGGGGGGGAGGAACTCGCCCAGCCAACCGGCGTTTACCGAGCGTTAGAGGACCCTCTCCCAAGCAACGCCACATACTCACGCATCTCTGCTTTGGATTTTCCCCGTCGGGACCAAGAGAGATGGCGAAGCTTGGTAGAGCTAGATTGGAGGGGGGCTCATTCCCCTATGGGATGCGCTCTCCCGTTTAGTGCCGGCTGTTGTCTGCTAAACCAGTGGGGTTCACTAGGGTCGACGTACTACCAGCGCCACTTGGTGCTGGCTGGTCTCGTGTAAACGTCGGAGAAATGGATGGAGGTGATTGAAAATTACCATGCGACTGGTGATGGGTGGTGAGCATGGCAGCCATGGCTGGTGTGGCTGTTTTGCGTGCTTCCGATCAGCATGAATTTGCCGGGTGGGCTTTTTGACAGATCACAATTGAAAACCCAACCAGGCGAAGCTAGCCAAATTCCCGCAGGGATTGAACGACCCGGTTTGTGGGAGAAATCCGAGACCGAGACGCCTCCTCTGGTTGGACGGTTTATCCTGTCTCAAGATCGTCGGCAGCTCATGATAGGATGCCAAAGTTTCTGTCAAAACCCACTTTGCCATGATACGCCCTCGACCCCCCCCCTTGCCCGGTGTGCTGCGACTTCGACTATTCTAAGCGGTTTACTCGCCCGACCCATGAGACACAACCCACGTGTGCCATTTGCGGATGTGAAACCATGATCACTTCTTGATTGGGAGCGATAATGATCATCTTATGATGTGCCAGCAAGGCACAGAGCAGAATCGAGAGTCTAGACTCGGGTCTTGTTTATCCCACTTTATTGAGCTTTGGTGATGACACCTCCCAAGACGTCTTCCCCCGTCGTGTGGAGACATACTGGCACTAACACCAAGCGAAGACCCCAGCAAGACGCAATTGACAGGCGCGAGCAAGTCATTCAGTGGTCCAGGCGAGCACCGGTTTGATTGCTGTTTCGTATCCATCATTTCGACGACCTTGATGGTTGTTGTGATAACAATTCCAATATCGAGGCCCTTCGCGATATCGTTTCCATCTCCAGTTAGAAATCAAGGCCATCGTGTAATTAGGCCGATTGGGCACCACAGTGCTAGTTACATGAAACTCAAGAGAATTACGACCCAAGTGGAGTATGGAATGACATTCCAGTGTAAATGAAAGCCGTGTCCCTGAATTAGGCGAGGGCCCGTTCAAAAAGCTTCTTTGTAATATCTTGCAAGCAAATTTCATCTGTGATTGTTGAGAGCTCCCCCCCCCCCCTCAATCGATCGGGGTCGCCGTCGTTGACCGCAATTGAGCTTGTTCTTGGGAGTCTCTTGTGGCATCGCCCACGTTAAGACGGCGGCCTCCGTCCAGCAAAAGCAGTTAGATGGCCGGCGCACTTCAAGGATCTGAGACCCCAGTTGACCGCCCCCAGTTATGGAAAAAAGGAAAAGGCACGCCTTGCTTCTTCCTTGGCTTCTGTTAATCTCTCACAGTACCAGGGCTTGAGCGCATCTGTTTGGTCAGCTTTGCGACCACACGCGACCAAAATCCCCCTTGCTCTCGGCGTCGAGTCCAATCTCGAGGAGGGCTAGCGATAGGATTCCGTCTTGGGTGGCATTGCTCGGTCCTTGGATTGTTCCGGATCTGATAAGCTGTTTTTTTGACCAAGTGTCGCTGATTTTGTCATGCTCAGCTCATCTCCCCGGATTGATCAAGCTTTGAGGGAGGATGCCCCAGCCCCAGAGAGCGGGAGCTGTCACTTTCATGCATGACGGGCCAGAGCGTTTAAGAAAGATAAGAAACCACTGCCGGGTTAATTAATGATGACAGCTATTTTCTCCATAGTGACAGCTATTTTCTCCGCGGTGACACATGGGGCCGTGGATGACGGGTGACATGCGTTGGTTCGGCACAAGCTCGAAGCGTGATGGGCGACCGACCCTTTTAGCTTTTAAGCATTTCACGATTTAGACTCCCGGGTACGGGAAAAGTGGATATTCTGGGTGTCAGTCTGTCTCGCCGGCACGGTTCGGGTGCCGTTCCGCTTCATATAGTATTGATATTAAGAAACTTGAATATCACCTTCTACCTCTCTTACCTCATTATTTGGGCTTTAATCGAGGCTATCGAGCGGGCGGTCCACGGTGCGTCTAAGTTGTGCTAGCTCAGCCTTATTCTTGGTGATAGTTGAGTTGTCATGAGATGCATCTAGTAATGCAGCCTTCAGTGATGACCAACTATACATATATTGCTTTTTCCACCCGGTCGTCACTGCCAAGAATCTGCCAGCTCAGCCGTCCGTGGATCCATTGCATTTGTTTTCGGTTGGCCTCGGGAATTAATGCCCCGTTTGTCTGCCGTCGGACGGCTGCACGAACCCCGGATGCCTCACACGACATCGCCGCTACCCGCTATATCCGTAACACGGCCGATAATGTGATACTACACCGTCAAATGTCGAAAGCCCTTCCATTGTGTAATCTCATGCCTTTGTAGACAAGTCACAGTATAGTAAAATATCAGTCCGGCATCCGTTTCATTCGCAGTAAGGCGGCGAGCGGCGCCGAACCCACCGTCTCACTCCATCTTGATATTGCTCTACCCTCGTTATATCCGGTCAGCTCCCATTAGTCCTATCATCACTACTCTGAAACTGACATAGACTATACCTGACTAAGCCTCGCCCTTAATGGGTTTTGATTCCACCGAATAACTAAGTGTTTCGCGTGATATTAATAACATGTATGTGCTTGCATCCACTCACCCGCGCAGCCGAGAGTATGGGGTTGAACACTGAGGGTGGGAATAGCAGAGCAAGGCATCCCTCCCGCTCCATTAACCCCACGATCTGCCAGATCTGCTAGATCTTACATGCCGAGTTCCCCTGGCCTGGGATGATTAGTGATGTCGCTTTTGAATGAGCGATGGGCCGTCTGTTTATGAGCGGGGAACGGTCATCTTTGCCACCGTAGCACACCGCCGGGCTGAGAGCGAGAAGGTGCAACAAATCTGACATTCGGTTTTGGGAGGGGCTGATCCCTTAGTCACCCAATACCATCAATCGAAAGAGAGCAAAATAAAGCCGCAAAGCAAAGAAAGAGTGACCTGCTTTCACCTTTGCATATGTAGACCACAAGCAGGATGGCTCGTATTGGCTCGAGACCCGAGGTATAGGGTAGGTAACTGGCTCGGATGTCAGTATTAGGTCCCGGCTGTTGGCTCAACTACTTCATGTTTCTTACGAGATATTTATCTAAGCTGCTACCACTCCCATATACTATTAGGTAACTCTTTATGCAGTATTACCAGTGGAACTGGCGACTAGAAACACCGGCAGCTTTAGGTATAGACAAGTGGGTGATATGAGAATTGAGACACTCGAACATTAAGCTGCTTATTCTCTCAAGTTTGTGGCCAGTATTATCAGATTATTGAGTACTAATAAAACAAACTTCAGAGATAATACGGCATATATTATTACTATATTTCATTCAATACTACTGTGTTTCTCGATTCAAATCAGAAGAGAGTCTCTTTTTAACCACTCTTCCATTTGGTATCTCATTTCTTATGTCACCCACTTGATAGGTACTGCTCATCAAGATCATCATTTATCAAGTCATCTGTGAGCCTACATGTATATTGGTAGATATGCTTTACACATCCCGCCTTGGATTTAACCTTGCAATGAAGCCAAAGAAACAGAAAGATGGCGTCCAGCCAATCATGTGCTCCAGCGCTGCTCGCAAAATTACCAAGAATAGAAAACCTTGGGTCCCGCAGCCAAGAACTAGCCCAGCCAACGCTTCGTGTATCTTTCATCGAGCTCCTCGTTTCTGAGCAATTTAAAACCTTGTTAGATCGATCGAATAATAGCCCAGAGTTCACGAGCGAAATCTTAAAAGTAAAGAAGATTTACATTTGATCAGCTCACGCGATTGTCACATGCAAACTGAGTGGGGTACGGCTATATACAAGGAAACTGGGAGCCCGACCACTTTTCACCATTCCATCCCACTCATATGGATGACACAGCCTCGTCAATGATGAGAGACAACAGCCATGAGTATCTCCAGTTTCTCGAAGATCTAACAATACCAAAGGGCTATATCAGATTCTGAGACGTCTGTGATTACTTTCCACATTGCTACTCGTCATTTTTTTTTTCAGGAATAGAAGGAGGATCAGGTCTCGTCAAGGGAAAAGGGGTTGTACGGGTGATGAGACTTGTAGCGAGCGAGCTAGATGATGATGGAAGGATATTGAAGCGCTGAATGGAGACCTCGTTGTCGAAGTTGTTGCCGAGGTCGAGTTGGCCATAGGCAGACTCTTTGTCCATTTGCTGGGAGGAGAGGATGAAACAAGCACGCGGATGAAGGTCGTCGAATCTAGGTACACACGTTGGCTCTGGGAAGGCCGTGCGATAAAGAGGACCAGATACCGAGAGAAATCAACATCAGTATAAAAACATCGCAAAAGTTCAATACGAGGAAGTTCCAATTTTTCAGCGAGTATACCGTGGTACTAAGTCAGGCATCATTCTTTGGACGCACCCGCTATATCTGAGCATGACAAGACAGAAAATAAGCATAAAGGTAATCGTTCCAGAGGTCGCCTACTATTTGTGTCCGGAGGCTGGCTTGGAGTACTGGCAGAGAGAAAACTTTGGGCAGTTGCATTTTCAAGTCCCCACCTTCAACACGATCTGCAACTTTATTGGATATGTGAGAAGCTGTGACAGACTAGACTGACCAAAATAATCCATCTCTCGACGAAAGAGAAAAGGCACTGACTATCTGAAAGATTCCTTGCCTCTGGCCATTTAACAAGTATAAATCGTCATATACCGATTCGACTGTCTCCCTCCTCTGTACCCGACGAACATCCTAATGAACATCAAAGTGAGGATGTAAGAGGGCTTATTGTAAGCACGACGACAGACCACCCATTTAAGTGGCCAGACCACAAAACCAAATCCCTACCTAGTGTTTCTTTATAGACCTTGGAGCACGGTCGTGTTGATGATCAAGTTCCCATTGAACACTGCACCTGTTTCTCAAATAAGATGCAGACGACGACTTACCCTACATCATCCAGAACTTCTCATTCACCACTCACCTTGCTGATATTCCATCAAGCAGCTAAGACTACCAGCAGTGATCCTTTTAAAATTGCTTTTCTTTTCCGGCAATGGGCCCAGATTAGGGAATTCAATTCGATTGTCAAGCGGAAATACATATCTTCAATTCCATTGCGGCTGACTAATTTAGCCCTTTGTGCCCACACCTGCGGTACTTCTTCTTGATTCCGGGCACTCCTCGGCATTGGCGCATCCTCGATTTCCCGACTGCGATTCCATAGCATCGCTTGCGACCTACAGCTATTATGGATATATAATATGGATATATGATATGGTATCATCTTCCACACTAGAGCCGTTTACAAACCATTAGCGACACTGCGGACGATGCGCGAGACCTTGAGGCTGCAACGGCAGCTTCCGAGACTTCGGCTCACGGGAAGATATCGCACTTCATGTGCTCGCCAGTCGCATTTGCAACTCGAAAGAGCGCCGATATACAGCCTCGCCACTCGATCAATATCCCATAGCCGCTCCCTTTCACGACCCTCACGACCCTTCTCGGCTCTACTATGCTCGGCCATTTCTCGGCATCGAGCCTTTGCGACGGTCTCAAGCGTACAGGGCGATGGACTGGGACCATTACAAGAATATGATCGTCGTGTTGAAACGGGCGCATTGAGAAATGATGAGCACCAGAGAGGTAAACCATCACTCAGCGGTACGGTTAGCTGTATATGGAGCTGACATCAGGCCCAGGCATCATCGAGAATCTCCAGCATCTCCACGACGAATTACGAAACTACCATGCGACGCCCGTGCAGCGCCCAAGCCTAGAGCTGCTTAAACCAGCCAAGAAGTCGGTATTCTCTTCCTTGTTTGGTCAACAAAAATCAAAGGAGAGTGCCATCGGCGAAATTCCTGCCGACTTGCCGAGGGGACTGTATCTGTATGGCGACGTGGGCAGCGGCAAGACCATGCTGATGGATCTGTTTTATGACACCCTCCCGCCCTCAGTCAAGACCAAGACTCGGATACACTTCCACAATTTTATGCAGGATGTGCATAGAAGGTTGCACAAACTGAAGATGGAGCATGGGACTGATGTCGATGCTGTACCGTTCGTCGCTGCAGACATCGCCCAGCAAGGAAATGTCCTGTGCTTTGACGAATTTCAATGCACAGACGTTGCAGATGCCATGATATTGAGAAGGTGAGGCGAGAGAAGAAGAAAAAAGTGAAGCCCTTTTACGTTCAGCATCGCTAACAGGCTTCCTAGATTAATGGAGTGTCTCATGTCCCATGGCGTGGTATTGGTGACGACCTCTAACCGTCACCCAGATGAACTGTACAAGAACGGTATCCAGAGAGAATCATTTATTCCTGCTATCACCCTCCTCAAGACTCGTCTGCATGTCATCAACCTCGACTCGCCAACAGACTATCGCAAAATTCCTCGGCCACCATCTGATGTGTACCACACACCCCTTGACAGTCACGCAAACTCTCACGCAGAGAAGTGGTTCCGCTTCCTTGGTGATGCAGAGAACCCCGAGCCGCATGCAGAGACCCAGTCAGTCTGGGGACGCGATATCCTTGTCCCTCGTGTGAGTGGGCGGTGCGCCTGGTTCACCTTTGACGAGCTGATTAGGCAGCCCAAGTCAGCCGCCGACTACCTGGAGTTGGTACGGCATTACGACGCCTTCGTCGTCACTGATGTACCGGGAATGAACATCCAGCAGCGTGATTTAGCCCGCAGATTCATCACGTTCATCGACGCAGTATACGAGGGACACTCCAAGCTTGTCCTCACCACCGAGAAGCCACTCGCGGAACTCTTTGTTACCAAGGACGAGATTGCCGAAAGCCTTCTGAAGCAAAATCCAAAGAGCGGCTCTGACACTGTCGAGAAGTCAGCCGAGAATCTCATGGGAGATATCCAGAACAGCGTCGAGAAGCTGAAAGACTCGGATCTCTTTGCGGGTGCAGAGGAAGCGTTCGCCTTCGCTCGAGCACTTAGTCGCCTGAGCCACATGCAGAGCAAGGAATGGGTTGAGCGCGGACTGGGTCTGGAGTCGAAGGGCGGAAAGCCAGAGAAAGACAGCTGGACCAAGACCAGGAGCCGCCAGTACGAAGATTCCATGTAATACAATCGTCAGCTTTTGAAGTCCGGCAGTTCGACAATGTGGCATACAACTAGAGAGCGTTTACGACCCCTTTTCCGATGAAAGCATATTAGATCAGCCTTGATATCGATTGAATGAGAGACGGGATTTGTACATTTGAACATGAATATATACGTGCTATATAATCATATGACTACGAAACTAGAAAAGTTTACATGATTTCAAGTAACAGACTACTCTGTGAAGCCGTCTCGAATCACCCAAGTGACCTACCCTAAAGAAGCCCTGGGAACAGGATGTGAGGAACACTCTTCTTGAAATTCTGCCACTGTTCTCCATATCTGCTAGAACAATATGCATCCAACTCCGGAATCGCGTTCTGGATGAAGTTCCAAACGAAGAAAGAGCCGCTGAGCAATCCCGCAGCCAGCCCAGAAGCGGCGACAAAGTAACCTGCCCTCCAGATAGCAAATCCACCATAGTTGATGTGCCTTGCATACTGCCAGAGGCCGCGGGTCATGACCTTGCCTTTATTCTTCAGATCATCCTTGAACTTCTTGCGCTGAATTTCAGACACAAGTTCAGTCCCGAGTCCGAGTAGGTACAAGGTGGGACCGGCAATGTAGGGATAGGGGAGCGATGTCCCAGGGAAGCTCGGTGCAGTTGCTGAACTGGTTGCGCTGGCGAGGAGGAGGCCGGTACACAAGGTGTTGACGACACTGTTGAACACACTAATGGGGATGGCATTGGATACCGGGAACTCCTCCTTGGATACGAAAACAAGCCAGTAGATCTGCTTAGCTGTGGAACCAGCAGCCATCCCGAGGAGAAGGAGATGGGGAAGCGGTAGGTTCAGTCGGTCAACGAGAGCCAAACCGGTTGAGGTGGACAGACCTAGGGCTCCGAACTGGCCGGGAGACACATAGTCGAGGCCTACGCGGTCGAGGATGGCCGTACCTGCGCCGGAAAGGAGCTGGTACTGGAGCAAGACATCCAGTGACCGGAGGCCCACGAACGTGAGGGTGCCTGCCGGGCTGGGCTTCTTGATCCCGCGGCGGATGAATTCATTCTTCCTCTCTTGTGAATCCATTTTGGGCGGTAGAACTATCAGGTTTTAACTGATAGAAGAGATGAGATGAGGGGAAAGATTGGATGAGGGGAAGCAACTAACTTGAACATAATCGACCATGTTAAACTTAGACAAGACTGAACTCTAAGGAATTGCAAGGAAACGTTAAATATAGTGATGTCACAATATCGCAATTCTCCTCACCGTAAAGATGTTTCGCTACCATAGAGCTAAGCACACATATTCCTTGGTAGTGGGAAACAGATACATTTTATTGGACGTAAACGGGGGAGGATCACTAAGGTGGCACTTGGCTGTCGCGAATCGATCTCAAGCCTCATGAGTAATCGCATCAATTAGTTGATGGGGATATAAATATACATTTCAACATACATTCATAGATATCCTTCATTGGTTCATAGCAACAGCCAAGAATCATATATGTGTTGTTACGTACTCACCTCCCGTTTACGGATCAACCTTCCCGATACCAGCCGGTACACGCAAAACCTATCCTTTTTAGATGCAATTTTTACAATAATTTGAGAATAAGAAGAAATCAGTCTAAGCTAAAGCTATCAAACCTTCATAACTTTTCACCTTGCCATCTAAAGGCCATCATCAAACAAACAAACAAAAGAAATCCGGTAGGGGGTGGTAGACAAAAGAAATAGACTGTGCTAGACTGAACCAGTTTTCCAACCTGGCAACCTCATCCTGGGCTGTCAACCAAGGCCGCTATATAGATCGTCGCGGCTTCTTGGTGGGGGTCTCCTGCTCCGATGTATGGCCGTCGGAAGAGCGTTTAGCCCCCCTCAATAAGCTACTAAAGCTGCTCGTGAGATTACGGACGATGCCGCCGATGGGACGAGCCTTGGGTGTAACATCCACTGTGGCCCCTTCAGGTAGAAGGTTAGGTTGAGGGTGAGGCTCGTCCGGAGGAGGCGCCGTGTAAACCAGCCCGCCAGCAGGGCCAGGATTCTGGTAAGGCGTCTGATATGCAGCCGCGGCAGTATCGGGGGGCGTCCTGAGTCTACCACCCAGCTCAAGAAGAGCTCTCTCCACAGCAAAGTCGTCAGCTGCTGGCTCTTGATCAATGGGACCGGGGGTCTGCGCCGTGGTACTCCGACTTGGGCGAATGGAACGAGCAGATTGGAAGTCATCATCGGGCTGCAACTCTTAACAACCATCGGGATATATAGGTATCTGCACGCCAAACAGGTCATCCTCGGAAGGCTTGGCAATAGGGTCAGATCGATCATAAATATCATCATCCCCTGCTTCGTTGAAATGTGTAAAGCCCGAGGTATACTTGGCACAATAAGATAGAAACAATAAACCTTAACTACTTTATAAGAGGTTTTACATTATAGTATTTATCTTATTTAGATACTTACCAGTTGGATAGTTCTGTATCAAATTGTTTGTATGGGCCATATTTTATGTCACGCGCCTGCCATCCTTGAGAGTGCTACAGTTGGGATCGCCACCCTGTCTCCCGTGGACGGTTGCGTGCATAGGGTGTGTAGCATCGACGGTAATGGGAACCAATGGCTGCTCCATCGGCACTCTGAGATCGTTACACTGAGGCACAAATCCTCAAGTGAGATCCTACGGTGCCAACACAGGCTAGCAGATGGACTCGCTGAATGACCCCAAGTGGGTGAGAAATGAGACTCCTAATGGAAAAGTTGGTTATTAATCAACTACTTTTTGTAGTGAATAGAGAGTTTCAGTAGTATAAAGGTAAAAGAAAGTAACAATAAATACAGTATCATGTATTATTGGGACTCAATAATCTGATAATACTGCTTGAAAACGTGCAGCTTAATGGTTGAGTGTCTCAATTTCAATGTCACCCACTTGGCACCTCAAGGGCGAAGGGGGAACCAAACACTGCCTGTGACCCTCACGCAGTCTTACCTTGTCCCCCCTCACATTCTGGAAAAGAAAGAATTGATGTCCTGTTGGTGAACTATACGCTGTTGGCCTGGGTGGAGTGATTCGGGTGGATGCCTCCAGAAACATGATTCTGATCTGAGAGTTCCCAATCAAAATGGAAATTAAATTTACATGCTTACTACATGGTGACATGAACTAGGTGGTGTGGGCTTGGCGCATTCAACCGCAAGTGGTTCACGATTTGAAATGTAACCCTACGGACATGGTTCTCGGTCTGTTCTGGGTGAGCACCGAGGTTCTGGTGGTGAGGGTGGGATGGGTTGGGCAAGAGACTAATATTAGAAGCATGTATTAATATTTGTTCATGTCCGAGAAGAGCAGTTCCCCACCCTGAGTAAGAGTAAGAGAGGATCCCCTGTCTGCCTATTTCATCCTTCATTGGCTTGTTATGAATGAGGACATGCCGAGCTTCGCCCAAAGCAGAACCAATTTTGCCATGATTGGAGAGGTGCCCAGCCAACACTTGCCAAGGGTTTTTTTTCTTGCCCAAAAAAAAATCAATAGTAATACTGACCAGGTGCTAATGTAATATATGCGTGTGCTTTTGTGTTGGGCGTGATCTGTTGGTGGCGCCTCGAATCGATCAGGGATATCCGATGTTGGGAGTGCCTCAGATGACGTGCAATTGTGCGACAAGCTCATCTCGAGGACGCGGCCTGGTGCATTTCATTAAGACGTCGCTTGTTTTGGAAGTCTTGAAACCATCCTTGGGCTTGTGTGCTTCCGTCATGTTGGTCGCCAGCCAGTCAAAGCCCCAGCAAGAGCATCATCGGGCTGAACAAGGGCGACCAGGGTCTCAGAAAGTCTCGGAGGTGGGCGTGTTCCACAATGGGATGGAGCTGCCTGCCCCGTGTGTTCTGTCATAGTCTCCTGGGGTTAGAATTGCTGAATTCTAATGGAAGCTTGCCGGCGCAAGTTGAGGCTTGCGGGTGATGGGAGACCAGCGTTTCAGAGGCCTACTAGCTTCCACCTTAGCCCCAGCCATATTGTTGACAGATCGGACCATCACCCCTAGTGGTCATTGCGAGTCATCCGGTAGTTGGCTTTTTATCATTGCGCAATGAGAATGCGGCGTTCTCGATGTTGATCGCGGCCAGATTCTCAAAAGCCAAGGGGGATCGCTCTTCTAGGGCTTCCTCCACGAGGCAATTAATTGCTGATGAGGTCATGCATGCTGGGGGGCAAGCAAACTAGACACCCATTCCAACCTGTTGGCTTTCATCCTGCAGAGGCTGGTGCGCTGCAGGCATTGCTTTTTTTAAACTGTGGTCACTGGCTCGTCTCGTAGGCCAAGCTGCTTTCAGACGGTGCTGGCAATTATAGAGCCATAGCGCGATAGCGCACCGGTGAGCTTACGCTCATCCACATTCTCCCTCTGGCCATCTTGCGGAGTCGCACGGAAGGATTGGCTAAGTCAGTAGGCCTCGACTGGGCTGAGTTGACTTGCGATCTAGTTGCATGTCTCACGCCTATAGTGCCATGCGGCTGGCCCAACTTGCGGTGCACGCATGCCATGGAACTGAATTTTCCTCCTCTCCCAGTTGGCCACCGACAGCGGTGATTGTTGGTTGTTGGCTGGCAAAAGGGCGCAGGGCATATCCATCTGCTGCGTCCCGTTCTGGCACTGCTCCGCCTAGCGTGTAGCAGAATATGCTGACAACTCGCCGATCGTGCACAAAGCAGAATGGGCGATGAAGATCAACATATGGCGCTTTTACGGATCACCTGGTATTGAGGGTGCTGATCAGAAGAATCGCACCTTTCTGGCTCCCCTCGCACGAGGCGCTAGAGACTAGGCTCTGCATTAGGCACGAGGGAGCAAGACGCAGTTAAAGAGCGAGATGGATACAGCACACTAAGGCTGACGGTCATCTCATGGGTATCCCGGCCCAAGCTGCCTGCCCAGACACCATGAGCTGGGTCTCACCTACCGTAACAGCTAATTTCGGTTGTGGCCCTAGGGGACGGGGGCCAATGGCAGCGCTGCTGTCCCTGGCACCGGGCTCCACCGTGCCGCCAGTAATTGGCAAAATCATCGGTTTAATGTCATTCGGGTTGAACAAGTGTTCACCCCAAGTCCCTTCTTGTGTGCCCTCTTGATGATCACTATCTTGCCAGTTGTGCACATCCACCTGCTGGCACAATTACCTCCCTGCACGGCCTGATTGGGCCATCGCACACCGCGCCCCCGGCCTATGCATCCTACAGAGCTGGGGGTTGCCTTGCCACTGCTGTAGCTGGTCTTTATGCAAGTGGATTTCAAGGCTGGCCCGCCATCCATGCCTGCACACTTACGTACTCAGCTAGTCGGTAGGTATTTTTTGCTGCCCTGTTGGTCCCTCTTGGGTAAGTTGTCCCCTCTGTGGTCTGTGTCTGTTGGGTCAGCTCTCTGAGAGGAACCGTTGCGGGCCCCGGTTTTCCTTCGCCCTTTGTTCTGTCCCCTCTGCCTTGACCGGGTTGTATCTCACCACCTCGTTGCCTCTAATCTACCCGCTCCAACCCTCCTCTCCTTCACCTCTCGCTTGCCTCTTGCACCACTTGAGTTGACCGAGACGGCACCAGGCGCCTGGCTTTTGCGCCATTGATCGAAATCTTCCTGTTGTTTGCGCATCGCGGCACCGGACTGTCCATTCTCTTCTTCGAGGCGCGCGCCTTCTCGACTGCAACGGTAAATTGAAATTAAATCGCCAACTTGCACGGTCTAGGACAGCTTCTCATTCATCGAGTCGCTCTCGAACCAACCAACTTCGACTGGTGGCTTGCTTAACCAACAATCTCGACGACTTTCCTTTCCTTATAAACGTTACAACCCCGACATTCAATTCTGTTCTCCACATATCCCCGTCCCAACGGCTTCGGGTACATTCCTGTCGACTCAACGCCTTGTTTCGCATTTCTGATAAACGCAACTGTTGAACATAAGATTGGAGGCGTGGCATTTTCTTACAATTGTACATAACTGCACCATCAGGTGGCAATCACAAGCAAAATGGGGGACAGTATACCGGCCCCGACTCGTAAGTCGCGACCACCTCATCTTTTCGTCGGTTGGATTTTGGAAGGTTCTGGGATACCTGATACTGACCCTCCCTCTTACTAGGAGCCCTCGATGTGAGGCAACTCGATACCGCATCCATCCCATTCAACCCTATCATCGCATCAACTGCCACACTTAACCCAGATGGCAACACATTGGCGTTCGACACAGGTTCACCTTCTCGCGCGACATCGACTTCGGTTGCCTCATCAAGCACCACAAGCTCAACGACTTCAGCATCGGCAACCTCAACATCGGACTCATCTTCATCTGGTAGTGACAGTGGCAATGGTGGGACGAGCGCGGGAGTGAAGGCTGGAATTGCGTTCGGTGTTCTTGGTGGCGTGCTTTTGATCGCTGCTCTGATTTACTTCCTCATCACGCGACGGAAGAACGACAAGAAAAAGAAGGCCAAGAGCCAAAGCGCTGAGAAGGGCGAGGAGAAGCACATCCCTCCTGCGCTTCCCAAGAAAGATTCAGTTGCGGGTGACGCACCACAACTCAGCCTTCGACCTATCACCGAGTTCTTCCCTGAGACTTCGCAAACCGACAACATCAAGACCAAAGATATGGCGTTGGCTCCTGCTGCTGCTGCGAATGCCAGCAACAAGCCTTTGCCGAGTGGCGGTAATAAGCCTCTCCCTACCGGTCGTTCTTCACCCCTGCCTAACCCATTTGATCGCCCAGGAACGAGCAATAGCGCCATCTCTGCCAATCCATTCGGCTATGGTGCTGAGCGACCTGTTTCTCCTATGACTGACAGTGGAAGCGCCATCTCTCCCAATCCATTTGCCAACGACGCTACTGATCGCCCCGTCTCACCCATCACCGAGGCAGACAAGAAAAGTATCTACTCGAGAGCCCAGAGCCCTGACAGAGCGATTGGCTCAACCAGAAATACTGTTGGATATAGCACCACTCACGGAACCCGCGTTACCTCTACCCATGTGGATATCGAGAATATTGATCTTACTCTCCCGCCACCCTCTCGAGCTGGTGCTTCTAGCCCTACTGGAACTGAGTTTAGCATGTCCGAGTTGGCCCCTGATGCGACACCCCCTCTCACAAATGGTGCGGCTGCTATCGCTGCTGCCGGTGGACCGCCCAATACATCAGTCCACCGCGTCCAGCTCGATTTTAAGCCCACTCTTGAGGATGAATTGGAGCTTCGGGCTGGTGAGCTTGTGCGGTTACTTCATGAATATGATGATGGATGGGTGAGTAAACTTTTGTTTTTAGCGGGTGATAAGGTATAAGCTAACATTTTTCTCTCTTAGGCCCTCTGCATTAAGCTGGATAGGAGCCGGCAAGGAGTGTGCCCTAGGACCTGTCTTTCGACCCGTCCTGTGAAGCCTCGTAACGCCCAGGGTGGCCAAAGCCCCAACTTCCCCTTCGCCAGCCCCGCTCGAGATCAGTCACCAAGGCGACCTATGACTCCAAAGGGCGGCGCTGATGCCAGGCCCGCGTCCCCAAACGTTTGGCCATCTGTGCAGAACAGCGGACCAGGCCCCAGCCGCATGAACCCGGCGAATGAGGGCCGAGGATCTTTGCCCGGGACTGCTCTTTGAGGAAGTCGACGTCTACAAGCATATTGATTAATCGTAATGGGCATTCAATACGACGGGTGCCACCCTTCTGGTATACAACGGACAGGCGTTCGAGGACTTTCGCCTATATTCTTTGATTGGAGAACATGGTTTGCGGAACAGACATTTTTTGTGTTGTTTTGGGTGTTTTATGAGATATCATTCGTTTATGAAAGCCAGCATCTTGCGACCTGTGGCTTGTTTTTCTTCACATCATTCGCTCACATATATATTTATACCTGTACTTTGTGTATTTTACACTTACATTCTTGTCCATATATTGGTTTTTTTTTTCACTGCCGAGCAATCTGGCAACGATGATTCCCTGGAAAAATAGGAGTGTTCTCGAGTAGGAGTTTGTACTTGCTCTCAACGAGGGGGAGAGGTATGACCAACAAACAAGCTAGCCGCTGATACAATTTACTCTTATCTCTGCAAAATCTTGAGTCTCTTGACTACTGTTGTGGCTGTCCATTGATTTGAATAAACATAGGCTTGAAAAGAAAAGGGAGAAAATGTCGATACTGTAACCTTACAAATAGCCTTGCCCTCAAGAGGCCGAGTCACCTTTGGCAACATTCATGTTGTTGTTCTTCGTAGAAACGCCCTTCGGGATACCTTTGGGGTCATTTTTGCGGTTTGCTACGAACTTGGACTTGGGCTTGGACTTGGCGTCCTGATTGTCCTGGTTAATTTGACAGGAACCCACTGCGTCTCTTGCACAAACGTCACCGCCAAACATTGGGACTTGGTCCTTTGTCTGGTGGATTGCCCTTTGTGCCCTCTCCGCCTTTTGAGGTCATTGAGATTCTCATAATGGTGTTCTGTTTTCTTTGGCTCTCTACCTGTTTGGCATTGAATCAAACTCTGTGGACTCTGTACCTGATATTACCACAGCGTTTTTAATCACTGACACGGCAATATGCAGTTCCCCTTTCCTTTTTCGTCGTATACTATTCGGAACTCTCAGGGCTGATCCAATGTTTGTGTTGATAAAATGCAGCTAGAATTTGGATGGAAATCGGTAGTGGGATATCTACTGAATTCCATAGTGTCCATTCTAGAGCGCTAGAAAGTGCGCCGGGTTTCTCGCCTTGGGCATCGTGAGATCACGTTGATCCCTTTATCTGCGTGTTTAGGATGCACTTTTGATTTCCCACCCTTTCTCTTCGTATTTGCAAAGACGACTGGTTCAATATGGACCTTGTACATTTCGAAAGTATCTCGAAATTTCCTGACCATACGTTTTTCAATGCCCACACCAGGGATATCGGGATGTAATTGCTGTGTTTTCGCTCCAGTGCCGAGCTATTTGCAGGTTTTTGAGCCTCCCCCGTCTTGGCCCAGGACGGGTGGGATGTTTCAAGACTTCTACTTTGGGTCTGAGCTTTTGGCTTGTTAGGCTGGCTGTGGGTCCCCTTCGTAAAAACAGACTGCTGTTTTTTTTTTCCTACCTAGCTTGGACAAGATCAGTAGCATGTAAAGCTGTATTTTGATGGATTGGATCAGAGGCTTGTACATCTGCTGGTTCGGAGCCTGCTGGTCTGGCAACGCCGGCATTGCGCTGTCATTCTTGCTTTGCTCCTTCTCCTGTTTCCTCCAACAACCTCAATGGTCAAGGTAACACGGACAATGAAATACAAGAGGTTATGGAGAAGCATAGCTGTCTAGTCGGTATAGCTCAACAATTATTACTAGTTTTCTGTAATCTTTCTTAGATGGCATTTCAAAGCCTTTTTGGTTATTCAATGCCAAAGGACAATGCTTCCTGATACACAGTGAAGTTTTGATGTTCCCCGACTGTATCTATGCCACTCCTATCAATTATTTGCGAAGGACCGTCGTAGGTCGAGGGATCTACGAAAGGCATAGAAGAACTTGGATGCATGTTCACCTATACTGGAAACTCGAGAGAGAACAAGGCCCGACTGTTTGTCACAGCATACACAGTGGGAGTGACTAAGGATGAATGTGAACTTAGCTCTGTTGGAAGACATCATGGAGCACCTGCATGTTGGGCTTTATTCTAGACAACTGATTTGAGATCACAGACTGTGGATTTCGGCTCGTGTAGGAAAAAAGAAGAATATCTGTGATTGACCAACTCTGTTAGAAACATAAGGCATTCACTAACATGACGATTTGCGAACACAACTAACAGACCAAACCGTGCTTGTATCTCGTTGCCAAAAGTATATAAGACTCGCAGCTCATGGTTGGTCCCGGTCGTTCTGTCAAACTATCTCTGCAGCTATTGAAGCACAAGATCTACCAACTCGCACCCATATTCAAAATCATTTGCAGACCCATCACCATGGCTGGCATCATCGTTGGAAGATCAGAGGAGTGGGATTCACCCATTGTGATGAACGAACCGGTATGTGATATTTGATAAGTTCTCGTGGGAGAATATAGGATTTAAAGAGAAATGGGGCTAATTGTGTTGAACAAAGGCATGTCCGGAACGAGACGTGATCATGAGGATGATCAATGACGATAGATTCACCGTCGACCATGCAATTACTGAGATTTGTAGTCTCACTACTGCGGCTTCAACCGAGGATTTTCAAGACAACACTTCGAGTGACGCTGGAGACACCCACCTATACCGGCACGCTGAACGGGTTATGTTGATTCTTCGGAATCTGGCAGCTGCAGTACCCCATGCTCGGCAATCGAAACTTATTGAATTTATCCTCCACCTCGAGAAATGTACGATACCTGACCCCAACGGTGGCGGGATTGTAGGGGCTGGAAAGGATACCTTCTGGACGAATGTGCCTCAATTTTCAGAAAACCTAGTCCGGATTATCGGTAAGGGCTGTGAGTACTGTAATGGAATTGATCAAGATAGACTAACGTTCATCTAGTTCGTCGCAATGCCGACGGTGTGTTTGGCCCGGCGGAGGAGAATAGAGCAGCTTTCCTTGCTCAACTATTTGAGAAACGATACGAAGCCTGTCAAACGATCCCGGACTGGACTCTCAGTTTCACCTCTGCCGTTTTCGCTGCGGACCTTTTTAGACCAGAGAAGGAAAAATATACGAATGTTCTGCATATGGTTGATCTATGCCAATAGGAAGCTGTGGTTGGATACTCACGGGCTCAATTGGCTGGCCGCCAGACCGGAATGGTGGGAAGGATGGAGGGTGCTCTTACTTGATTGTCAGAGCAACAATGAAGCTTGGTGCTCGGATGAGGATACGCAGATGCTTATAAGGCGTGCTCTGGATTGTATGCACATTACCGAAGATGAGAATTGAGGAGAATCTCAGGATTCTATTGCAGGTTTTGGTCAGAGACGTAGAATTTTTTTTACTTTAGGAAAGAAGCAATCCTTAGGGAATCTTTGAGCTGTACTGAATATGACAGATTGGTGAATGAGTTATGTAGGTACACAGTCCCTTTTCATGAGGAAGGCTGCTACCTAAGTGAAGAGCATGGTGCCTGAGCCCGGGAACCACGACACTGTTCACTTTTGTTTGGTGTTGAGGTACCTTATCCAGACCCGGATCCATCAACAGAAAAGTCCAGTGGGAAGGCGCGGATGGCACGTAGATGCTGCCTGGGAAACCGGCTTGGAGCACTTAGGCAAGTACCTTCCTGCCTCCGTTTTTTTTCTGGTTCATCTCGCCCATCATCTTTCACTTTCTCTCGACTGTGTTGATGTGCTGAAAATACCTAATACAAAGGATTCAATGCATCAGTACCAACTTCCTACTTCCGCAATACATCTAAACTCCCAGCTGATGGTCTTCCCTACATAACTTCCCGCCCAGCACTCCGCCGCTAATTTCCACATAATACCAGATTAGAACGATAAAGGATCCCTGATGTTGAATGAAGCTTTGCCACTGCTTCATGCTTCTTTGGCTAGGTAGGTATTGTAGAGAGCAAATCGAAACTTTTCAGTCACGCCCTCTCCACCCAACAACGCAATTCTAACTCATTCCGTGGTCAGACCCTCCTCAGCCTCGAAATTCCAGGAACAGGCATGCCTACAGTGATGTTGTTGCTTCTTGTCGCCATATTGACCTCAAGCCTCGCTGTTACGGTAGCTGTACCTTTTGAAGGCATGTCCGGCTTGCACTTCAACGGTGCCTCTCCAAGAAAGGGAAATGAGAACACGACCTACTCTTCCAAGACGGCCCCAAGTCACAAGAGTGCGGAAAGCCATCCCGCAACGGCCGATATTTCAGGACCCGCAGCCGTTGGAACGATCTTCAATGGCGTTTGCCGCCAAATCTCACTTGGTGGGCTCGGTCAAATAGGTGCCACCACGTTGAGCGCCCAATGTGTTGACGGCGCAGGACAGTGGTGGGATACAAGCCTGAATTTGAACTATTGCATGGGAAATGAAGGAGGTAGGCTCATATACAAAGAGCAGTAAGCTTGCCAGCCCTTGTCTGCGGATTTATCGATTTAAGCTGATTCTCTTCCACCAGTGGGAACTTTAACAAATCTTGCCGGCTTTGCGTGATGCAACTTCGAGATAGGGGCGACCTCACATTCAAATGCAAATGCATTGGCACTAAAGGAATATGGACTTTTACTTCAATTCAATTCGGGATTCATTGTTAGGAGAACTCCAAATCGAAGCTTTCTCATCATCGGAGAAGTCATGCTAACACTGGTGTTTTTAGCTGAGGACCAACTTACTGTACGGCCCATTGAAGGACGGTTAGTTTGTGGTGATCGTCTGGGGAGCAAGACTCCGGATATATGGTATATGCCGTGAAATAAGAGTCAAACTGATTGGAATCAAGGCTGAAATTGCTGACATCATTCGAGGAGGAGGCGGGGAATTGGCCGGAGATCGCCATGCTCTCCATCGAACTACTCGTTTCTGGTCGGGTGGACAACAAGGCATGATGTGATCCTGTGAGTTGTAAACGAAATGTCAAAAGAAATTGTTTGCGGTTGAAGCCCAAAGCATATATGAGAGGGTGCCATGCAAATTGTTTTCTTCACGACACAATAACTTGATGATTTAGCAAGATGGATAGAATCCCGGACTGACACGAATTTGAAACCTGTGGCCATTTCGATTTTACGTGCGTACATATTCTAGCTAACGAATTTTCCACCGCAAGCACCACACAAATCTTCGGATGGCGGAACCGAGAGAGGGTCTTGCTCGAGATATTCCATTGCAAGCTTGGTCAGTTCCGAGTGCCTCAAGCAGCGTCTTTGACACACTGCGCACACTCTCGATACGCCGGGAGCCATTATGGCGAGACCGGAAGACGTGCACGTGGCTGAGTGTTAGAGAAGACGTATTAGTACTCTCACTTGGTATTGTAAAGTTGTATTTTGGGGCAGGTGGTCAAGTTGAAGGAGCGAGAAACTTACCAAATGTATGATTGTTACTGCACCGCGCCTCACCGCCGTCAATTTGTAATCTTGAATCGCAAAAGACACATGATTGGTTCTCCCTCAGGTCTCTGAAGAAGCTATCCTGAGGGGAAGCGCGATAGAGCGAGGGGTCGACGCTGGTGGATGTCGTAACGCCCAGGACCTGAGCGCCACCACCGTACATCCACTCCCAGAGCCGTCCTTCCGTGGTGAGTTCTCCTTGCGGCGTTTCTACTTCGGCATGCTCTTCGGCCTGCTCTTGGGGTTTTCTGGGAGGTTTGCTCCCGAACAGTAGCTTGCAGAAACCTCGCCTGTGCGGGTAGTAGTTGCTGTACTGCGATACGAGGGCGGCTGTTGAGCCGTCGCCTGGGGATGATACTAGCCCCCAGAACCTGTATCTGTAAGGGTGGAGATCTGGCTTGGATTCAAAATCCTCGTACAAGTCGTCTACATTGTCATCTTCATCCTCATCGGAGTCGTCTAGCAGGGTTTCAGGGGCGGCCTCCCTGGGTATCAGTCTGGTCGTCTGCTTGGTGATCCTTTCCACCCAAGGTGGGAGCTGACCAAGACTGTCCGGTACATTTGTCTGGTACCAATCCTGGTTGAAGGAGGTAGCAGAGGACCTGACGAGTGTGTATAGTGGAACTGGGGATGGGTTGGAAGTGTCTGGTTGATGGAGAATAAGGTCTGTTTGAATGTCAATACTTAGAGTCCTCGCTCGATGAGAGAGGGAAGCTCCTGACCAGATATGGGGTTTGACATGGACGATTGGGGATACGTCGTGCCACATTCGGCTGTTGGGTGTAGCTTCACAGGCGGGCTTGGGGAGCTACCGAGGTTGACCTGTAAGGGCTTTACCTCAAAAGGGGTGCATACTACCCCTCGAGCAACCATTCGGCCATTTTTGGTAACGGGCTTCGGTAACGTTAACTTCCACCAGGTTTTGATTATATGCGGGGGCACAGCACTTACCTTGCTCTCCCACTCAACAAATGCGTCTGTTGAAAGGAACACACACAAACTGGTAGTGTCTGATTCCTCCACCTTTACTTCTGGGTTGGTCCCAGGAGCCCACGGGCGATTGATAGCCACCCGTCGAAACCCTACGTAATTATGTGAAATGTACGACAACATGGAGACCTGGGAATCTCCTTCTTCTATCCAAGGGCTCCAATTGAGAGAGAATGCAGTGCCGTGCGGAACATAATCTGGATCCATCAAGTCAACAGGCTAAGAGCAGAAGTCAGCATGGTAGAGAGATTCAAGTTAAGCGAGGTACGAACGTACTTGGTGAGGCCCACGGGAATCAAACCTGGCTTCTTCACGAATCTGCCAAACCGGTTGCGTGCCGAACGATGAAGGCGACCTCTGTCCTGAGTTAGTTCGCTGAACGCTCATAATGACCACATCATCCTCGTCGGTAGTGTACGCAAGGAGCGCCCTCCCCTGAGAGATCTCCTTGGCCCAAGAAAAGGACGTGATCCGCTCGTCCATTGTCCTATACGACCCCTCCTGATCTTCAGCAGGTAATGGTAACTCGGCCCCAAGTCCCCATAATATCTTGAACAGCTTGGTATTGCGGCTGCCCCGCCCAGATCCCGCCGCCGCACCGGCGTCAATCTCCTCTCCTATCGTGAACACATGGCCACTCGTCATCAGAGCCGTCAACACAGGGCGCAGATTGCTCCCCAGCCCGTTGGGAGACCATTCTACCCGCACGACCTGATTCACTGACGCCCCCGAGCCCGTGACCTCCCGGCCGGGGATGTGGGAGACTCTCAGCTCCCTGTCCGCCTCTTCTGGGGGCGGGAGGCGGATGCCGTGGAGGGAGCACAGCCTGTTGTTGACGGGCGCGTCCGGGCGGAAGTTGCCCGCCGCCTGGAGGGCGATGGAGAACTGGTGCTGGGGCACGTCGGCCTGCTCCGCCGCCGGCTCGCCGTCCTTGGCCGCCCTGGGGTACTCTGGGAGGAAGATGTAGATGATCTCGTCCGTCGCGACGGCGAGCTCGCCGTCGCATGACCAGGCGAGGGCGCGGTTGGTGAGCGGGCGGCTCTTCAGATTCAGAGTTTTGAGAGGCCGAATCTGGGATGTCGATTGTTAGAAGATGGGCTGGTGAGAGGACTGGGAAAAAAGACATTGGGGTATATAATCCCGTATGGGATTTGAGATCATCGTGAAAGTTCAATATGCCAGTTGCGACATGGTGAGTTGTGGCTCACATGGTTATTCTTACCTGAGACTGGTCCATGTTGCTGGATTGTGTTGAAGGAAACTCTATCGATTACATTTGATCCATCTCCTGCGATGGGACAGAACAGGGAAGGAAAAGATATATTCACTATAAATGGAGTTCGCACAAGGAATTTCGAATCATGGTGGCTTTTGTTGCATTTCCTTCGTGTAGATACTCCTTGAAAAGGTCTAAGAGAGGTAGTAGATCAACTTATGAATTCGAGGCTTTCTCAAGTTAGCTGACTAAGGCAATGCAGCTGGAGACATCTACCGACGTTCAACGCAATCTTGGATAACTTGTAGGTGGTACATATTTTGCTTATTATTTCTTAAATGGGTATCTATTTCCAATGTTTTTGTGTTGTATATACATATAATTGTTGGTGGTAATGCCGTATAATGAGATAAGCCACATGCCAAGAATAAGCTGCCTCGAACGCCAACTCGCTGTCATTAAATGCGTATTTGAAGACAAGAGAATCTTTACCTGAACCTACAGTTGTCCGTGTGTAAAGTCAATCATCATGTTGCTTTTACGTCTCAAGGAAAGATCCTAGAGCCCACAGTCCAATACAGCCAGCCAAAGCCGTGGCACCGACCACTTTCTTTGTCCACCAGTTGTCTTCGGTCAGAGCTGTTGCGCCCCGAACGTGCTTGACAGGCTCGGTAGGCTGAGATGCTGGCACGCTGGTCGCATTGTTGTATTGGTTGAGTTCATCGGCCTCCTTTTGTCGGAGCATGGCAATGGTTCTACCCAGCTCCAGGAGCTCTTCCTCAAGTGCGCCATTCTCTTTCTGATCTACCTCGACATTCTGGATGTTTCCGAAGAAATCGGTGATTAGCCGACTTCGGGCTACGTCAGCGCCACCGGGGAACAGGTCGTATCGCATTCCTGGGTTGGAGTGGATCTTGCTGATATCGTAGCTGTCGAACAAGTCGCCAACTGTTTTCTGGCTGCTGAGGTCCTTGACTTGGTTCTCAAGGAATTCCAGGTTGTAGTAGGTGTAGCGATCGATGACGGCAACACCAACATCATTGTCGGCGTGGTGGGAGTAGGAGGATTGATCGAGCTCCGATGAGCCAGTGGCAATAATATTGGGAGAGTACAGTCGGCTGAACATCGTGTTTGCTTGACAGGTGTCAATCATGAACAGGATTTCATGGTACCTAATGTGTGGAAAGTAGTTAGTTGGCAAAAAGAGCCCATTAAGTAATTTGATCGAGGGAACCTACCTCTTCTTCTCCCACATCTGCTGGAAAGCGTCTGCGAGATCCCAAGCACCAATTTCCTCGGCATCCTGGAACTTGAGGAACTCATTGCCTCCGTGACCCGTCATATAAATCAAGATGTTGCTTTTGTCGTCGGTGAGGAGGCGCTTGCTTCTTGGCATCTCGTCGCCAACACGGTCGGTGAGCAGGCGGATAAAGTTCTCGACAGTAACCTCATAGCCACGATAGTCCACCTCGATGTTGTCTCCATATAGGTCCATCGCACGGTTCGAGTTGCTATAGACGGTACCGGGGAAGGCATTGCGGGGGTTGCAAGCCATGTCATCGGGAAGCATGAGGATGATCTGGGAGTCGGGGATGCCAAGCCGCTTTACGGTGCGGTACATGGAGAGCACATTGGAAAGATGTCGGTAATTGAACCAGAAGCGCGATGTTCCTACTAGGACGGCCCAATTGTTGGTATGTTCGGCGGAAGCGAGAGGCAGGAACAGTGATGTGGTTAGGACGGCTAGGAGGCGGATTGGTAACAACATGGCGATGGTGGAGGGGTTGCGCCCGGCCGCCTACAGGACGCAGAGGACGAGGACGATGGAAAAGAACGAAACTGTTTTGGCGGCAGAGGATTTTGGCTGTGCGCCTTAGATTAGTTGTGGTCGACCTGTATGGGGTTGAGCATGAGGATGGAAACGCATGCGTTCAGGTCCGAGGCGTAGCAATTGAAGGTAAGCAGTGGGCGAGATGACAAATCCTCCACACGCGTCGGTGCTGTGGTGTCTTTCGCTTGGCACTCACTGCATACCATCTCCCTTTCAAAAACACGTTCCAGTACAGCTACAGCTACAGAATCGGTGATGCCATCTTTCATCTATTATTTGTGAGTAATTACTATACTCTGATTCTCTGTGCCTGCCTATGACGAAGGTCTTCCTTAAATGGTTGGCCATGCACCAGGATGCCGTAGAGAATGGATCCCGCCTCGGAGCTCAGGGGCGACAGAGCCCCTGTTTTAGTAGTGGTTATCTGGAGCCATTGGCGCTGGAGTGCGTTGTGCATGCTGTACATGATATTATACCATTAATAAATATCTGGCCATGCCATTGATTCCATTCTCCAATCTTGATACGTGGTACGGGCCCATTACCCTCAGTAACATTTCACTCCCTCCCATGTATAGAATTTTCATGACTGGACTTGGCGAAAGGCTAAAACACCTAGGCGATCTTCTGGTGGTTTGTTTTATTGCGGCTGTTATTTTCGCTGGGGATTCATCGGATGGCTGCTCAAGAAAGTGAGAGAGCTATCAACACCAACAAGGTTATACCCGGTAATGACTCTTTCGTCGGCATGACTCCTTTCATTAATCTCAAGACATGATCATACATTTCAATCGCTCAAATCCCGACCGTTCGCTGTGAACCGCGATGATGAAGTTGCTGAGCACTAAAGAAGTTGAGGAGATGGCCTCAAGCTGGAGGACACGGAAGAGAGAGAATAAAGGTTAACAACAATGAAGCTCCCAGGGCCCGGACAGCTCAACACGCTTTTACATGTAGCCACATCTCCTTGAAGCCCCGTAAGCTACAGCGAGGTATTGTCTCCACTTATTTATTTTATACAGGCGTTACTCTCAGCGACCTGAAGAGATGCTTTAATATCGAATTTCAAGTGGGTTTCTGCTCAGTGGCAAAGTCCATCTAAGTAGGCTACAGATCGACTATACATTCAGCTCCATACTTAGTGGGTGGAATTCAAGGTATCTCTTAGCATAGGTCTCTCTAACCAATCAATACCTTGTAAGCTACACGCTGTAGCTTACGGGGCTTCAAGGAGATACTATGTATGCATGTTCACTGTTCGGCTAGCTGGTTTAGTGGTTCCTACCTTTTATTTGTCATCCAAGACGGCAGTACTTACAAATGTGCCGTTGCATGGGCCTGTCAATTTACATACCACCTAGGAGGGAATCAAGCCATGGCATGGCAAATCCTTACCGCATTGTATCTGTCCCCTTGAAGGATTTTGCGTACAGTGTTTTTAAGCTCAATCCCGGCGATCGTGACCGTCTTCTTCTGCGGACTTTTAATATCCGATATCGAGCTCTGGGCTCTGGAGATTTCGTGAATATAGCCGGAGCCGGAGCCGGAGGAGGGTTGATCACATGCCAGGAAGCTCTGGTCGCTCTCAACGCGGAGCCTAGGCAGGGTTCTTCCCTCGAAGCTAGTGGGTAGTGAATGGGTTTCTCCAGAACCATGCGCAACACTGCGACCTTGACCAACGGCATGGCGTACCTTGTGACCATGGATATTTTCAGCCGGGCCAGGCCGCAACCAACTCTGACGATGCGACAGCACCACACCACATCCAGCGGCACCGAATCCAGAAACCAGGCGCGTTGTACGTGCTGGTTGGCTGGCTGTCTGGGCGTGGTGGCTGAATCCAGGTCGCAAGGTTAAAGGCTTGTCGCCCAGCCATAGGCCAATCCTGCTGCCTGCCTCCTTTCGCAGTCACGCTTCCCCGAGAATTGAAGTTCCATCGCATGTCCCTCGTTTTCGGGACGCTGCTGCAAGCTGACGTGCAGGGAGGGGCCGCTATTCTGGTCTCTAATCCCCAAATCAGTCAATGCATGGGGCCAGGCAGGCAGATCACCCACACCACCCGCGCTTCATACTGCTGTGTCTGTATTTGTTCGCCGTCAGATGCTTTATTCACTCCTTAGGTAGCCAGAGTCTTCACCTCACCATTAGGCTGTACGGCTGCCGATGTGTCTGGCACTGGTCGGCTGATTTCGAAACCCCGCCTCGCTCGCCTCCAGTTTTTCGCTTGTCCGATGAATCAGATCCCTGGCAGGGGCTCGTCCGTCCGTGTCTCTCCAACCCCGACTTGCTTTCGTGACGCAACTTAAATTAGCACCTGGACCTACCTAGTCCTTCCTAGACACTGGACCTTACCAAGCTCCTATAATCAAAACGCCGCCGGACCCCTCCCCTCGATGAACTAACTAGTCAGCCCACTTCGCGCGTCAGTCACTTTTTGATATATTGAGAATCTTCGCTAGCTTGTGACAGGCAACGCACCCAGTCCTCGTTGTCCAGCGCATTTTGCTGCTCCTGAATTGGGACATCTCGCTCCCAACCTGCGCCTCCGGACTCGACAACTGAGACTCGTTGATTTCCAGCACGTCTTTGCCCTTTCTTTTGGAAAACAGCTGGCTTCCGGTACTTGTGCCTGTACCTGTACCAAAGCAAGGCTCTACGACCCACTAGTGCATCGCGAACCTCCCCCAGGTCTCACCTCACCTCCGTCTATGACCTTGAACTGCACATTAAGCCTGTGTTTTCCCGAGGGGCCCTACTTGAAGGGCCATTGCCATCATGGCTGGGCTTCCCTCCCATATTTTTGTCGTGAGGTTCGTCAGACCTCCCCTGATGCTACTTAGGTCCCAATCATGACCCTCTTACTGACTGTTGCCTGCCGGTATTAAGACATGGAAACCGCTTAGATGCTGCCGACAAGAAATGGCATCTCTCGTCCCCGACCCCATACGATCCTCCCCTCACATACAATGGCTTTCAGCAAGCCCGATCAGTTGGCAACCAGATTGCTTCCATACTAGAGCAGGCCAAACAAGACGCGGAATCGCCATCAGCGAACCCAACCGGCAGGCGGAAACGCTTTCGAGTTGTCATTCATAGCTCCCCATTCCTGAGATGTGTTCAGACATCTGTTGGGATCAGCTCGGGCCTGGCCCAAACTGCCCCGGGTTCTACTCTCAGCCCACCCGAGCTCATCCTGCCCAGGGCACCTCCTCCTGGGAAAACCGATACTCCGTTTCGCTCTTCAATCCTTCGCCTCGATGCCTTTCTCGGCGAATGGCTGTCGCCGGAATACTTCGAGAATATTACCCCTCCGCCAGGCTCGTCTCTCATGATTGGCAGTGCCAAGGCTGACCTGCTGAAGCGGGAAGATTATAGTATATATACTGAATCTCCGATTAACGAACCCCCTCCACAACCCAGGAAATCGTCGCTATGGAGCGCGTCCCCCATTCAAAACTCGGGAAGCGATGAGATATCAGGAAGCTCCTCGCCTTCTAAGCCAGTGGATGACAAGAATACCTACAAGCCTCTGAGACCAGCCTATGCAGTCTCCAATGCTGGCCCGATACCCCACGGCTTTGTAGCGCATGCCCGGGATGAGTGCGTATCTGTCGACTATCAATGGGACTCGTCGAGACCTCCCTTGGATTTTGGAGACGGCGGTGATCTTCCCGAAGAGTGGACGACTATGCATAGGCGCTTCCGGGGCGGCTTGAAGAGGATGATTAACTGGTATGCGACTGCCGAGGCTCCTGCTGAGCTGGTCTCGGTGCCAGTCCACTCCAAGACGAGCCCAAGCAACGGCGTATCCAATGCATCGAACGAGGATATCGAAACGGTCGTTATTATTGTCTCCCATGGCGCAGGCTGCAATGCTCTCATTGGAGCCATCACCCACCAGCCGGTTCTCATGGATGTGGGAATTGCTTCGATCACGATGGCTGCGCGGAAGCCAGACTTGGACTATCCCAGGCTGCTTCAGGAGACACAAGCTCAGGACCACAGAGGGAAACCTCTCGTTCACATTGACTACATGTATGATATTCGAATTTCCGCAAGCACGGAGCACCTCGTTTCCTCCTCATCAGGTTCACCCCGGGTTGGGAGCATGAATGGTGGCTGGAATAATAACGGTCGTGGCCGTACGTCAACTCTTGGGAGCACCCCTGGCCCAGCTCTTGGAAGCATCACCTTCAACGATTCGTTTTCTGGCGGGGTCGGCGCTGGCCACCGTAGCAGCTCGGCTAGCGCGACCTTTGGTGTGCTGAAAAGACGAGACTCGGGTTCGCAACGACCTGGTGCTCGAGGCTCCTTGGCATCAACTGGGCTCTTCTCCGGTCCCGGAGCTAGCAGTGGAGCCAGCGGGCGACAGTCCCCTGGTGGGGGATTATGGAGACCGGCACCTGCTCCATCCTCGCTTCGGCTCATGGATGATGGGACCAATGACGCAAACCAGGATGACGACGATGATGGGTTTCCCAACTTTGACCAGGTACGCCTCAATTCCAAGTTGGCCTCGTCTCCCCCGCAAGGCGAACCCCGCGATGCATATGAAGCTATTGAGGAAGACGACGAGGCTACTGGGCCAATCTTGGCAGCCCCTATTAAGCTGCAGACCAGTTGGGCCCTTGACCTGGAGCAAGAGAATAAGCATAAACCCATCGAGATGACCAAGTCTCCGCTGGGTGACGGCCTCGGAGACCTCTGGGGCCTGCCGCAACCCCCAGAGGAAGCTGAGCGCCTTCGTGATCTGAGTTTCACCAAGCGGCGCTGGACGGTGAATGAAAAAGCAGTATGAACTTGATACGCAAGCAAGACTTGCATGGGCAGGCTGACGGGGCAGGTTTCGTTCCATCGCGGCACGAAGCTGCATTTGAAATGTCCAGCCAATCTATTCTAATGACGCACTGAATCTTCACGTTTTTTACACATCAAAGTTATGGATGTAGCATCAGAGCACGGAAAGCGTATGTATTAAAAGGGAGATTGAAGCAGCCCCTGCATTAGAACGGTTGATTTAGCAGGAAAGGGACGGTTCAAAAATCAGATACCCAATTACGTTAATCGCGGGTATAGCAGTCTATGAATGTATTCTTTTTATTTTATTCTTAACATCCTTTCGTCACATGGCTCTATGAATATCCTTCCATAGGAATATTTACCTAGCTCCTCGCCTGATCTCCTAGATATGGGTCTGTTCTCCCCGCCCCCTAGATGAACGTATGAAACATTGCCTTGTGTAAATATGTATGTATGAATGATTTAAACAAGGCTGATGACAGACCCTACCGTTGTGATAAACTGCTACCAGTAAAGGGATGCCAAACCCAACCCAAGCCAACCCAAACGATGTTCCTACCCCGCTGAATTGGTCTATTTCTCCGAAAATTCTATCCCATTGTGCTTCCTTCTCCTTCTTCTGCGTAGTCTCATGAGTCTATGTGGGAGTCGTTACCTCGTTCGTGTAGTTTGTACACCACACCACACCACGCAGCACCCTCTCTCGCTCTCTCTCTTGCGTCTCGACGCCTCGACGCCTCGACCTCACTTCCTGAGCTCCCCAAACGATTTGTTCATGAACTGGTGTGCCAGCTCCACGCCCAGGAAGGTAGCCGCGTTGGCGGGCACGGCCCTCGTCAGCGCGGGCCCGAAGCCCGGGAAGAAGGCCTTGAATCCCCCCTTGCCGTACAGCTCGCGGACGACCCCGCCGATGGTCACGTTCCCCTCTGCCGTCTGCAGGCGCGACTTGACCGTGTCGACGGGGAAGACGGGTATCCACATGGCCACGCCCGCGGCGGCGCCCGCGCACGTCACGGCCGTCAGGCTCAGCTCGCCCGTGGGCCTCCCCGTGGCCGGGTCCTTGGGGCTGAGGCGGCGCTTGATGAGCTCGTAGGCGGCGAAGTAGGCGGCGGACCCGGGACCGTCGCGGGCGAGGGTGGCGGCGCTGCCGCGGAAGACGCTGCGGAGCCCGCCCTCGCGGTAGAGCTGGCGGACGACGTCGAGCCCGCCCGAGTACTTGGGCTTCTCGCCGGGCGCGAGCTGCTTCTGGTCCTGGACCTGAAGGATGACCTTGACGCGCTCGAAGGGGGCGGTGATGGCCGTCATGGGGACGGCGGAGAAGAAGCCGGCGGCGGAGATCTGGCCGATGGTGAAACCGTCGGGGCCGACGGTTGTGAGGCCGGAGACGATTTGCTTGCCTAGGTCATAGCCCCAGAAGGAGACGGCGACTTGAGGAAGAGACGACAAAGTTAGTACAGGCGCCAAACGGGATATGCTTGCCAGAATATGAGCCCATTGATGTGGGAGAGGCAGCGCGGGGTGGGTAAGAAGTGTACTTACACATGGGAGTGACACCGACGAGGGGTGCTGAGACACCGGCGTATAGACCACGGCGCAGACCATCTCTAGCGACACTCTTCCGGACAACATCCATGGCCGAGGAATATACCCCACGTTCGGCGGTCTGAAGGCGGACCTTGACGAGATCGAATGGGTGGCCGACAATGACGGAGCAGACACCACCAAAGGCGCCCGCGCCTAATGATCGGATCTGCGAAGCGAGTGCGTTCTTTGCATCTTCTTGGGATGGTGCGTGTGGGATCTTTTCAACGACCGCCTCGGCCGCCTGGCTCGTTGTTGTGCTCGTGGTCGACATGTTTGTGTGAAGAGGAGGGGAGTAGATGTCGAAGTTCGAGGAGAAGAATGGAGGGGAGGCGGAAAGAAAAGGAAACGAGGGCGAGGACGGCTGTCTCGGTCAACTCCGGGTAAGACGAACTGTGACTGTAATATGCGGCGTGAGGGGTGGTAGGTCGTTAGATGAGAAAGAGGAGAGGTCTTCCGTGCTCGCGATGGAGGTGCTCTAACTTCTGGACAAGGCGTTGTTGTGAGCATGAGGGCGGTATAACGCCAATGGCTATCGCAAAACTTACCTTGGAAGAGAAACGATGCGCGAGGGCTAATTTGGTGAGGAGACTGAGCTTTCTCTAACTTGTATTTTGATAGCGCGATTGAAGCTGTAATGACGGTCTTCTAACTAGCCTGCTGCTGGGGCTTGGGATCGGACAGTAGAGGCAGTCTGGAGGTAAGGAGGATGGAAAAGATAAGCCAGGGCAGCGGCAGAGACAGTGGTGATGATCCGGTGATTTAGGATTTCGCGACGGCTAGTCTCGTGTCACAAACCTAGAGCCTCGCACCCAGGGCCAGATGGTTTATTAGGGTGTGGTGCGATGTGTGGACGGTCGATCATCCATGCCTTGGGCCATGGGCCGCAAGTGGTGTGTGCCTCGGCTTCGGCTCAGGGCGGTGACGTACCGTCGCGCTGGCCCGGGCTGGTCCTCGCGGCATTATTCTGGGGTTCTGTCTCGAACCCCAGGGCCCACCACCCACTACGAGCACCCGAGCTTAAGGGCTCCCGGGCGGTTTTAGGGAGCCTAAGCCTGGGGTTCCACGGGCCAACAGCAACAGCTAACCTGTAGTGAACTCCCCCAGGGTCAGGCACTTAAAGCCCCTGGAGAAGGTTACACATAAATGCACTCCGTCTCCGTTCATGGTTGGAGAATGCCAAGATTCTTCACCCAGGGAAACTAAAGTGCCATCGCACCATCGACCATGTATTGTCCTCCTCCGAGATTCGGTTCCTTTCTAGCCCCGATGGTTGTACCACAGGTCTTAAACCACAGCCGCCTGCCCCTCAAGAATCTACCGGACTACCGGCCACTAGCCGTCCCAACTCCCGACACACACAGATTTCTGCATGCGAGATGGAACCTAAATCCTAGCCGAGATCTGCCTGTGGCCTGCCAATCTGTACTTCCGCCCGTCTGTCGGCCCATCGTGCATGAAGGTTCGCCGTGGGACCAAATCTTTGTTGGGACCGTAATGTACAACCGCCCTTATAATAATCATATGAAGAATGACCCCTTCAGTTTCCGCCGCAAGACATCATGTCATCTGGCTCTGGGGAATGATTGACCCACCATGTTCCCGCTTTCACATGTGAAGCAGTCTCAGTAAACGCCTCATATAATTAACACGACAGAGGAAATGACAACCAGCTAGAACGATTGACATGTGCCTTCATGTAGTGGGATGGCCCGCTAAAATAAATACCTACTACAGCTGCTTGACAAAGGGGTCACCCTGGTGTTACGAATGAAAACTTGAGTGTTCCTTGTCGCACCGGACACTTCATTCTATCACTGTGAGCTTGAGTATATATGTACATACAATGACAGTATCTCTAAAACACCTTCAACCACTGACTTCAGTCGAGAATGCCTTATTTCTGCAATATTAGTTCTCAAGTATGCAACCCCCACATCTATCCTGCCCTTCGCTAACAGATGAAAACTTTGTCCAATATGCCTAATGATCCAAAGGCACCTGATCCAAGATGGGGCAGCTTATTGAATACACATGTTGCTGAGCCACAAAATCCCTCCTCTAAAATGGTTTTGGTGTTGATGGAAGATTCAATGCTCGCCCTCTCGTGCACCAGCAACTGTTGTCTCCTTCTCTTTCCACCTGCACAATCGCAACAACGCCTTCTTTCTGCAAGTAATCCAGGACACGTTCTTTTACATCGTTGAGAGATGCATTCTTAGCAGCAACAACATGTACAACTCCCTCCAAGCTCCACCCGGCATCGGTTCCTGTTCGATCGCATATCCAAAATTTGGGCGCCGCATAGCTGACGACACCGCGTTGATTCAAAATCCCACCCAATGTGTTTCGAAGATTGTATTCTGTCGTCTCTGGCACGCTCAGCAGAAGCCTTTTCGCACATGACATGACAAGTGGCTTCGAAGAAAGAAAGATCAGCGCGGCAATGAAACATGATGCCAGGGGATCCCAACCAGCCCAACCCCAAAAACTCGTTAAAATTGTTGATACAATGACAGATACGCTACCAAGTGTATCTGCCAGGACATGAAGGTAAATACCATGCATGTTCTCGTTGTCATGGTCATGGTCATGTCCATGATTGTGACCACCGTGGGAGCTGCATCCATGGTCATGTCCGTGATCGTGGGAATGTTCATGCCCATGTCCATGTCCATGGGAATGATCGTGGCCATGATGGTGATGATGGCCAAAAGCCATCATACCCACCATATTTACAGCCAGGCCAAGGCTGCTCACGACAAATAACTCGCCGAGACGCTTGGTTTTTGTCCCTTCCCAAAGCCGCTCAAAGGCTTCAAAAGCAATCTCAAGACTCAAGAGCCTTCAGAGCCATCAGTCAGCCACGTCAACACAATGCAAGGTGTCTTTCGATCAGTACTCACATCAACAGAATGCCATTTGCGAAGCCACTGAGGGTCTCAATTTTGCCAAAGCCATACGGAAATCTCTGGCTTGGGGGCCACTTGCTCATCACTGCGGCCACCAGCCCTACAAGAAGCGCCACGCAATCAAAGAACATGTGAATACTGTCGCTGAGAAGACCGAGAGAATCGGTAAGGTATCCGTAGAACGCCTGGACAATCATGAACGAAAAATTTAGGCTGCAAAAAGTTAGTCCTCGTTTGCTCGCCTTGATTGAGAACGTCAACCTACACCATGAAGTAGAAGATCCGCCTGGAATCTTTCTCTGATACAATTGCATGCAATAATGAAAACCTGGCTGTATGTGGGAGAATAAGCTTTGTGAAGAGAGAGCGTTCCGAATTTTGCTCTTGGGCCAAGCCGTGGGGGTGATAGTGGTCATGGTCATGTTTATGATCGTGGTCGTGGTCGTGGTCATGGTGATGATGATGATGATGATGATCGTGGCCGTGGCTATGGTCGTGGTCGTGGTGATCGTGGTTCCCATGGTCGTGAGTGTGCTGTATCGGCGGCGCATATGGCGTGCTAACAGTATCAGGTCCTGGGGTGAGGATGCTCTTTCCGCCAGCCGTCGTTTCTCTTTTCCACCCTGCCATCTTGTCTAATGCTTGCGGGCGTGATCTCCTGCTGGCAAATGTAGCCTCGGAGTTGGATACCTGGGAGTCCGTTCTCCCGTGCGAATGGGTATGTTCATGACTGGATTCCTCGTGGGATTCCAGTTGCGGGTTCAGCCCGCCGTTGGACATCGACGACTTCCATGAACCGATCGATGCCTTCGATCTCGAATGCGAATGTAGTGGATTCTGGTGTGCGTGGGGCAGAGTTGACGACGGGAGGGCATATGACGATGTCATGGTTGCTATCTCTCGGAGCAGGAATGCTGCCCGACGCGGGCCGACGGCTCAGACTTTGAGGGGGTCAGGAGGCTGCTGCGCCTAGGAAGGGAGATCCAAAGACTCCCAAAGGATCAAAACGATCCTCATTAGCCGGAATTCAGTCAGTGTATGACGAACGCGAACGCGTATGCTCTACGCTGGAGGTGAAGCGCACTGTCTCGGGGGTGAGACACCAGCTTCGGCCGGGCTGGAGGCGACACAGGAGATTGGTTATCCGTGTGACTCGGGCGGCGAGATAGACGGCTTGACGCAACAATTCCCGTGCTGTGGATGCCTATCCAGATTCCGCGGATAATGAGATGATCCCTGGATGAACGTAGACCGCAATTGTGTGTTTGGAGTTTGAGGAATGACCACGAAGCCCAGGATGGGTGAAATAAACCTGGGGGGACCTTCCAATTTCTACCGCATGAGGGACCGATCGTGCCTGCTGGTCGCCCCCGAGCTGCTGCAGCTGCAGGGGTAAGAGGGGCTAGAGGGCGGTCTTGGCACGCCCCCAAGCCCCTGGTGGCCCCGTCCTGCGAAGGCTAGTTAGTTGCTATGATAGCGCCTTCCCAAGGTACGCAGGATCACACCTAACCACCATATTACCCAGATCCACGACCACACTCAGCCTGGTTTCATTTGCTGTTTGTGAAGGCCAAGTGAAGGCTTGCGGGAATTCCTCGTAATCAATAACAGCCTCCATTTACCTGTTACTGCGCTGTGGGCATAGGTACTGATCGGTCGGGTGTCGCCAATATTGGCACCGTCGTGGATAGGTACAGCGGTAAGGTTTGTCTGACCATTCTAATCCGCAGATAAATTGTGGGAGTGGTTGGGAAGAGGAAATTCAAATTCATTGTATCATCAAGAAGCGCGAATTATGAGATGATTGACCGCGTCGTCGTGCACATTGTTTGGACGTAGTTGTACATGGCCAAGCGTCTGAGCGGGCCGTCGAGCTCCCCAAGATAAGGCCACGCCACCACAATTTGCCTACCTGGGCAGTTCTCAGAGCTGGCTGGCAACTCCTCTCACTTTGACCCTGCTCAACGAAACCTCCACGGCAGCAACACGCTATCTCAAAATCGGATGACCCGCGATCTGGTGGAGTCTGAGGGGGTTGATTGACTTTTCCATCATGTGGCCGGCATTCATTTTCTCCGTCATTGCGGGTGGGCTTTTTGTCGTCTCACTCGCCTACTTCTTCGACACTGCCAAACGCCTAGCTCTCAACAGCATCCCAACCCGGTACACCCCATCAGAGAATCCCAAAGATGATCATATCCAGATCATTGTTGTTGGTGACATCGGCCGTAGCCCGCGAATGCAGTACCATGCCATCAGTGTCACGAATCATGGCCGATACGTAGATTTGGTCGGCTATAAAGGTGAGGGTTCCAAAGTTGCCCGTGAGATCCATCGAATCTTGGGATCTAATCTAAATCATTATAGAGACGGCAAGACACCCTGCTCTTATTGGGAAGGAGAATGTTTCGCTATATCCGTTGGCACCATATCCCGAATGGACCATTTGGGGCACCCTGCCTCTGCTCTCGCTGGTATACAAAGTGATTCACCAATTCTGCACACTCTTCTACACCCTCATGTATGCCACACCGGCTGCGAAATGGATGATCATACAGGTGAGCACGATTTCTTTGCATGTGGCCCTTTAAACCAGAACTGACTGATCCCAGAACCCTCCCTCAATTCCGATCTTCCATGTGGCGCTGATTGTTGCTTGGTTCCGAGGTACCAAGGTCATTGTTGACTGGCACAACTACGGCCATACCCTCATGCGCCAAACTCTTCTCCTCAGGCCCCTGGTACCAGTCTATCGCTGGTATGAGAAGGGCTTTGGTCGCCATCTTGGTGATGTGAACCTGTCAGTCACAGATGCTATGAACCGCCAGCTCAAAGGGCCAGGTTTCCGAATCAAGAAACCCATCTTCACTTTACACGATCGGCCAGCTCAAGTATTTCAACCCATTATATCCCCGAAGAAGCGTCTTGACTTCCTTCGTGGCTTGCCCGAGACCCAGAAGGAGGCGCAGAGCATTGTCGACGGATCGCTTCGGCTTATAGTCAGCAGCACATCCTGGACTGCCGACGAGGACTTTGGCCTGATGCTTGATGCTCTGATGGAGTATGCTGAATCTCTGCGGGGCGAAGCGTCAACAATTGATAGCCCCCTCCGATCCTGGCCATCATTACAGGCAAGGGGCCACAGAAACAGCCATACTTGGATAAAATCAAGGAGCTCACGGACCAAGGCCGGCTGCCTGGGATCCGCATCATCACCGCCTGGCTCTCTACCCGAGAGTACGCCTTGCTCCTCGCCTGCGCTGACCTCGGAATCTGCCTTCATATGTCCAGTTCTGGCGTTGACCTGCCAATGAAGGTGGTGGACATGTTTGGGGCCGGTCTCCCTGTGGCAGCATATTCCGCATATGAGAGTTTTGGTGAGCTCATTAAGGAGGGCGTGAACGGGTGTGGGTTTAAGACTTCCAGTGAACTTAAAGAGGTCCTCCAACGTCTTCTAGGGGTACACGGTACAGAAGAATTGGCGAGGCTCAAGGCAGGGGCAATTAGTGAGGGAAGTATAAGGTGGGAAGAGACATGGAATAGCGTGGTTGGTCGCATTCTTGAGTTTGTTGGGGATGACCAGAACCAAAATAAAAGAGCATGATGTAATTTTAGAAGGCCGAGGCCTTGTGTATAAAGTAGAAACGACACATTTACACTATTTGGTGTCATAATATACTTGTGAGAACGCTGAACTCGGGAACGTTCTCATGACGAGTCCTTTTAAATGATCAGGTGCCCGGGCACTCATTCCAGATAGGATTGTTCGCAAACGCCTTGTGTCCAAGAAACGCCAGAAATATATCACTTCGGAAACAGGTATTTCTTATCTGTATTCCAGGCTCATCTGCCGGGTTGATAACTTAGTCCTCACCGAGACTTTCCCTCACACACTTCCGGCATTTCCTCCTGAAATCTTTATGTTTGCCCTCTCTCTCCTCGCGTAGTAGCCTGGCCGCCTCGACGTTTGCGGGACTCTCGTCGTTGGGACTGTGAAACAGACTGATTGTGCTCAATAAAATCGTCTCCGGAGTCTGGACCGGGCTCCAACGCTCTGAGGCCTGCTCGTATCCGTACTGGTCCTCCTCGGGCGGGTGCAAGATGGATATGCACAGTTTGCCGTTCTCGTAGATATTCGGGTGGAAGGGGATCGGCGTTTGGAAGGTCAGCGTTGGGGGCATGAGCGGGTATGTTTCTGGGAAGACCAGCTTGGCGCGGAAGTTGCCTCCTGCATCACTCGGGTGGTTAGCTGCGGTTCGAACGCGCGCGCGGCACATATGAGGACGTGTTGGGGATGAAGACGCAGAGACGAACCTCCGTAGTATTTACAATCGTCATTGATCATGAGCATGACCTCCCACTCAAAGAAATTGCTGTCGCTGACCAGACCGCACGAGATGCCAGGCAGGTCCTTGCTCTTCTGCATCTCTTTGAGTTGGCGTCGTAGCAACGAGCCTGTGGCGGAAGTTGCGCTCATGGCGAGGGAATCGGAGGTCTGCCGGTTCAACAAAATAGGTTTCCAAAATGGAATGACGGGCAAGGTTCGTTCGAGTTTCCCAGTTCCCAGCCCCGTCCAGAATCAAGAGCTGCACGGCAGAACCTATTTCTTTCGGTCAACCTTATGGTGGGGGTGCGGATGGAACTTCACCATCTGGGGTGCACCGAGAAGCGGGGCAGCGGGACACCATTCCGCGTTTGACGCCATTCGTTTGGTTGCATGGGGGAGTGAGCCGAGCAAGCATGCAGCAGAAGCTCTGGGCTATCAACCTACGCATGAAAGCTGTGTTTGTTCTACTTCGTAGTTCCTTGCTCTGGGGCTAAGGCCGGGTGGATTTATTGAGTGCAGGATGGTAATGAAAGATCCAATTAGGTAGGTAGGTCATATATTCTGGTCTGAGTCGCCAGGAAATAGGCGTGGGTATCATAAAAAACTAAACAATATATGCTTCCCTCATCATTTCTTCGAAGAACCGAACCCCGAAATGCCCATTTGGGCGAGCATGTCATCCTCGTCGTGTTCCCCTTCTATTCTCACATCATCACCGTACTCGGTTTTGATCTTTTCCGCCTCTTCCTTTGCCACTCGTTTCTTTTCCGCCTCGTCCCTCCTCTTCTTTCTTTTCTCCTCAAGCTCCTTCTCCCTCTCCTCCTCCCGTAGCTGTAGTCGTTCGTCCAAAGTCGTCACTCTTTCCTTTTCCAACTCTTCCCTTTTACGGATGTAGAAGTCTATTCGCTCGCGAACTTCTTCGACGGTTGCTCGCTTGACTTCAGTGGTTTGGCCCGTATTGATCAAATGTTGAGGCGTGTTGAGATGCTGTTATTGTTTGATGTTAGCGAGACTGCTATAGCACACCATCGGCTACTCAAGCCCTTACCTCTACGTATGAAATGTTGTCCTTGAACGTCAAATCACAGGACTCGCAGTAGAATCCAGCACCTCGCCCTCGCTTCCCTACACCTGCGCCCGCAGGCACCAGCTGTGTCTTTCCAACCTGCGCACTCAGGTCGAGCACATTCCGTCGTGCCGTCGTGAATGTCTCGTCGCCAGTCAATGGTTTGTGATACTTCTTCCCGGCGACTTTCGCCTCCCATCGTGCCTTGGACTCTTCTTTCTCTCTTGCCTCTCGCTCCTTGGCTTTGGCAGCGTATTCGTCGAGGTCGTAATTCTTGCGAAAGTCGGTGTCGCTGGCAGCTTGGCCGTACGCGCTACCATTCTTTGAATCCCCCATCGTAGCTCAGACTTGCCCCAAATTGCAACAAGACTTGTGTAAAGTCACTTGAGCCGGTGTCTCTTTAGCGGTAGAAGTGTTTGTGTGCTGGCGTGTTTGATGGATGGATCCAATTGCTTGTGGAAGCTGTCGCAGCGCGCCTGGAAAAAGTTCGACGGGAAATCGCCAGCCTGACGTTCCGCGTTCGTGCCAGTTACAGGGATGTGCTTGGTGGGAGCGCTAGAAGTACCCCGCCGTGGGGCACATTAAAACTTTCCAAATCGTTTGCACCTTTGCGATATCTTTTTTTTGGTCCCTTCCTCGATTGCGCGTCCATTCTAAACAGGTTGAACTGAAAAGGAAGAAGAATGTTGTACCTTGTCGGGCTCGGTCTCTCCGATGAGACGGACATCACCGTCAAGGGCCTTGAGGTTGTCAAGAAGGCCTCCAGAGTCTACCTTGAGGCCTACACCAGTATCCTCCTGGTCGACCAAGCTGTTCTGGTAGGTATCGCAAATTTAGCGGAGTTTTTCAAGGAGCTAACGCTGACTTCTAGTAGGAGAGGTACTATGGAAGGTCAATTGTGGTCGCCGATCGTGAAATGGTTGAGTCCAACAGTGACGAGATCCTGCGCAATGCCGAGAACGAAGATGTGGCTTTCCTTGTCGTCGGAGATCCCTTTGGGTAAGTCGTACCAAAACAGATAGTTGTGGCATTCAAAATCTAATAACTCCCCATAGCGCAACAACCCATACGGATATTGTTCTCCGAGCCAAAGAGTTGAATATTCCTGTCAAGACCGTCCCGAATGCCTCGATCATGTCAGCAATTGGAGCATGTGGCCTCCAACTTTACAATTTCGGACAGACTGTGTCCATGGTGTTTTTCACAGACTCGTGGAAACCCTCATCCTTCTACGACAGAATCAAGGAGAACCGGTCGATCGGTCTGCATACTCTGGTACTTGTCGACATCAAAGTCAAGGAGCAAAGTTTAGAAAACATGGCAAGGGGAAGGTTGATATACGAACCACCCAGATACATGACTGTGGGGCAATGTGCGCAGCAAATGCTTGAGATCGAGGACGAGCGAAAGGAAGGCGTCTACTCTCGCGACAGTCTCGCGATAGGTGCTGCTCGTGTGGGTGGTAAGACAGAGAAGTTTGTTTCAGGCACGCTGGAGGAACTTTGCTATGCCGACGAAGCGCTGGGACCCCCTCTACACAGCCTTGTCCTTCTCGGCAAGAGGGCCCATGAATTGGAGCACGACTACGTGAGACAGTTCGCGGTTGATAAGGACAAGTGGGACACATTGTTCAAGGCCAATTATGGCCAACATTAGAGGGCCAAATTTAAGATACCACATAAATGTTCAAATGAGTTACACGCTATCGTATTGGGTCATCGTCACCGTCTTGTGTCGGAAATAGAAAGTGAAAGATCCTACTCGAGATATCCGACTTAACACCCCCTTCTCACTGATTGACGGCTCGCCATTGCTGAACCTCCGCAGCACTCAACTCCCTCAGGCTGTTGGGTTGGGCCGGCTTTCCTGTGATCGCACCCGTAGCTACCTCAATCGCACGATTAACCATATTCTTGGCTGTAAGGGTATATGTCGCCGTGATAGTTTTCACCCGAATGACTCCGATGCGAGGGTCGTTTTCTGAGCCATCATGAACGCCGTCGCCTAGGTCCCCAAGCCATGCTTTTAAGATTGGGCTGTAGTGATCTTTCACAAAAGCACGGTCTGTGATGACACTCGCGTTGCCCGCAATGGAGGCCCATTCCCCAGATGAGTTTAGGAACGAGATGTTCACATGCGAATCAACCGCAAGGTCATTTGTCTTCCCTGATTCGGTATTGGTGTGAAATAGCAAGTCAATCCCGCCATTTTCCTACAAGTAATACACCAATTAGCCCACCCGTGGTTTGTGGTTTAAGGATAAATCAAATGTCTGCCGCGCTTACAGTAGCTGCCAGGGCCATGCATCGTGACACGAGATTTTCAGATGTTGCCTCGTGGGTGGTCAACATGCCAAATTTGCTATTGACCATGAATTCTTTCAACTCTTCAACTTTGGTCTTCAAGTCGGGATCGGACTTGTTTGCCTGTTTGTAGGGATCGGCAGGCTTGTCGCCGGTGGAAGTGTTGGAGAAAGACATTTTGGAGTATGAATCATGCAAGATCTTCGGAAGATGTAGAATTGGGTGAATTAAGCTTGCTGAAGGAACCAGGCGCGTTCATTAAATACACCGAATGGATCTGAGATCACACCTTCAATGAGCTCATTCAGTATCATCATTCGGCATTCATGTCATCATAGACTACGATGCTCTCTTTCGGCCGATACCTACCCAATTATCGGCAAGGTCATGACGTCAACCCAATCAAAAGAAGCTTCCCTTTAAACCGCGTTTTGAATTGAAATCCAAGACACAAGGCAGTATCCTTTTATATTTAGACCAGCTCTGTAGTTCGATTATTTATACTGGAAGCTATCCTAGGACAGAATCACAGAGCAGCCGGTGCTGTCAGTATCGTTCCTCCCCACTCTAAGTTGAAGCAAGTTAGTTAGGTAGGTGCTAAGGTAGATTAAATTCAGCTCTAGGAACGAGTGCATAAGACGTGTTTGTGCATCAGCTCCGCATCTCCTGGAGACCGGATGAGACATTCATCACCGCTGATCCCAAACATCTCGTTTTACCTTTAGAAAACCGTTTCAGTGCTAATACTTGTATCGCACGCTTCAGCACAGCTTCCTATCTTATCATCATGCTATTTCAGGACTTGGATCAAGCGCTAGCGTTTGACTTTGGCTTGGGCGGGATCGCATCATGCATGGGGCCCCACAGGGACTCGCCGTGCTAAGCTCTAAATCCTTGGGCAGATCAGCAGAAGGCACCCTTGGCCTCGGATGGCTCCATCGATTTGATTACTGCATCAACTGGCTGCTCAGATGAAGCTCACCCAAGTGCCGTTGTGAAGTATCCCATCAATAAGGCTGCAAATGACGAGGTCACGCTCTACCCACTAGGCAAGCAAGTTGGTGTTACTTGGCTGTTTAGTGGAAACGTGATTGCTCCGCCCGTCGGTTATGCTGTGCTTGCTACAGTGAATGAGAAACCCCGAGTGCTTACCTTAACTTCTAGCTAACGTGGCCCCTGCCTGCCACCCGCCCATGCACCTCTAAGGAAGGTGCGCCCGCGGTAGACATCTCAAATAACCAGTGCAGTTACCAAACCCGCCGCTTGCCTCCTACCTACCCAATGCACTGACACCCACACCTAATCGGATAAGTACTTAGGCTCCACAAGCCCAAGCCAGCTTCTGCTACGACTTTCTTTTCTCTCATGCAACATATCACCTCTACAAAACGGCTATTGGCGGTGGCTTTTGATTTATCTGAAAGCTGTCTACGCCTTGGTCTCCCCGCGAGGTGTCGTACAGGAGCACCGCATACCGACACCACCTCGGGTCGCCCCGGATCTCAAGGCATCCTCTCGTCATCTTCTGCCCCTCCTTGAGGGTTCTGCTCTCATCGAAGAAGCCCGCAATTTTGGCAGCGTCATATTGCGTCAAGTTGAGGATTAATTTTCAGCTGTAGATAAGCCACATCACCATGGCTTCAGATGTCGTGAGTGATTTTGGCCACTAAACTCGGGCGCCTACCAGGCCTAACACTTATCATTATCACCACAGGATCAGCAAGCATGGGAGTGTCGTGATAAGGATGACCAGGCCAGAACAGCCTACAATAGCCCACTGCGCAGCACCAACAGGCTTCTAGCAGAAGAAAATATGAGATTGAAAAAACTCCTGCGAGAAAATGGAATTGCATGGTCGCCTGTAGCGCAAACACATCTAAACAGCTCTCGCTCAACAAAGCGGCACACCCGATCCTCTATGACATCAAAAGATCTTGGGCGTCCGCAGTTCCCGATGGAGATCATTCTAAAGATATTGAAATTCGCCTTGACAAGCCAATATCCGATTATTGATCCTCTTTCATTCCTCACATCAGCCAACCTGACCGACAAGGAAAAATCGCGCGGCAATCAAGTCGCCATTCACTTCTTGGCCACCTGCAAAGCTTTGCGGGTCGAGGGCCTGCGAATCTTTTGGACATCCAATGACTTCGTTTTCACAACACCCCAAGCCGTGCGCCAATTTGCCGAGCTTGACTCTCGGTACAGAACACCAATCACTCATGTCACATTTCGCGTTATTGCCAAGTACTATGATGATAATCCAAATCGCAAGCACTCGCTAGAGAGCACATACCACCACTCCATGTCGAGACAGAGCAAACTCAAAGTCCATGTACGGCCTAGAGAGACCCCTCTCGTCCGGGGTGGCCTGCGATCATACGCATGGACGCAAATCGTGGATTTCTTGCATGGCCTACGTGCACCCTACGATCCTAAGATGCACCATAAAGAAGTACCAAGACCCAAGTTGCTCCCAAGCCTTAGCTCTCTGCGACTTGACCTTGTCAACTTTTCAGACAGTCTCCTCCCCTTCTCTGGCTCCGAATTTCACGATGCCACATCTCATGAGTTCGGCTGTTCCTTGAACGAGATTCAGATCACCGGTATGCCGGCGGCCGCGTCTGGACTGAAAGCCGCAGCCGAGCTTAGCGGTCTACTCAAAGATGAGGGGCTTTATCTTGAGGGCGATGCAGCATTTCATGCAGTTTGCAACAGATCACTCAGATCACTTCCCGGTGAAGAATGGAACCTAAGCCGAGTAGTCCGGGCCTACGACGAAGATGATGAGGACATTTGGTCTGATCTTGAGAGTCAAGAGGATTTCTTCATGCATCACAATCATACAAAGATTGGCATGATGCCAGCTGCTCCGCCTGAGCATGGGCACCCTAAATCTACAAGACACGAGGACTCGGTGATTTGGAAGCGAGTTCCAATCTCACGTGATTCTAAAGTTCGTGACTGGGTTCAATTTTGTCGCTACGGTGGCCAAGAGGTCAAGGATCACCAGTCGGCCTCAGACGAGGACGTCTATTGCCCGAACTGTGGAGAAATGCATCCAGCTTCGGTGTTGAGCGATTCGGATGAGGATTGATTCACTTCTTTGCAAATCCTTGCACCTGGTGTCCGAGTCCCCGTGGTTGCTTCCAAATGGCGCATTTCGTTTGCCAATCGGATGTCATATCGAAGATGCGTTGGAGAATGATTTTAAATGCAGGAACGAGAGAAACATATGAAGCATGAAAGGCACGGAAGAGAAAGCCTGGTACGAATATCCAATGATTTGACGAACGTTTGTGGTCACGCCTGGGTGTTGGCTGGGTAATATTGTTTTTGATCAACGAGTCCAAGATTAAGTACGATTAATATGCGATGTGGTTTTTTTCAGCAAACCAGAGTCGCAAACGAGGGGGGAGAACCAATGATCATGTATCCTCGTAAATTCGCTATGATGAGTTTTAATTCAAGAAGATGAGAAACGAAGCTGACCCTTTTTATTGCAAAGTGAGTTTTAAAATAAAATAAAAAGATAGAGTTAGCTTGCCTCTCACAGAGCGTCTAGCTATGCAGACACCAGTAATTAGCAGTCTGTCACTCAGTTTATGTTCCCCCTGCTCATTAATAAATTGCGTGCACTCATCTCATGAGAAGGCCATGTTAGGTTATGTAAGCGAGCTGGGCCTCAATTAAAGACACAAAGGAGGTCACCTGACTTCGCGACAAGGAGTTCCTGCCTTCCAATTACGCGACTCAATTAAAAATCGCAAACCCATTTCTCACCACTACCACGGGGATGGGTACGTAAATCGCCTTGGAAACAGTGTTTAGGCATACTCTCAGCAGCTCCTAACCCGTCTACTTTCAATTTTCGGGTGCTGGCCGGGGATGGTCGGCCTTCAGAAGCACACCTCACCAATCAATGCTGAGTTTCTAATTACTAGGAGCCTGGATCTCTTCGAAGACGTGGCGCCTTGAGTAAATCTCGCCCAAAACCGCTCTAAATAATCCGAAAGCATACATATCTGGGCTTTCTCTCGAAATTTTGTCTTCACCATGGCTCCTGAAAGCTCGTTGAAGAAAAGAAGCGGGAGGCTTCAGGTATTTGCTCGAGGTCTTCCCGATGGCGAATCGCCCCAAGAAATTCCTAGCACTGTCCAAGAGGCTCCAGAGGGCAAGCAAAAACCTGAAGCTCATATTTCGTCTGCGCCCCAGACAAGGGAAGAAGCTATTGAGAGCGCCCGTGTCCCCATTCCTAAGACCACACGCCCCCCAGCAAACCATAATCATGCTCCCAATGCCAGCAAGTACGCGCGGTCTAGGTCTCCTCAGAAACGGGCCCCAGCATCTCCGCGGAAAACATCCGACGAGACCAAATTCAGACCTTCGCAGGTTCTCTCCCCTGGTTCTCCGGCCCGGTCAAAGTTCGAGAATCGTCCTAGGCGAACAATATTCGAAGGCTCCCAGCTTGGAGACAACTTCCTTGATTCTGGATTTACCACCCCTCGAAATGAACGCGAGGAAGCATACGATGAAGGCCACTTGACTGAGGATGATGGCAAAGATGCTGGACGAAATGCATACCCAAAGCCGAAAGATGTCCGCGACCGACTTTATCAGGCGCCACAAGGTCGCAATCATGACATCTTTCAAATGGGTGAGAACGGCTTCATCACTATCAAATCTACTGCCGATAGAGCTGATCCTTCGTACATGCGAGACGGTTTCCAGACCGCGCCACGAAACGGCACTGAGAATTACCAAAACGGCCGTGGTCGTCGGGATCCTTCAGCTGATCGCCACACGAAACTTGCTATTAGAGAAGTCAAGATTCGAAGACTTAGAGACAGTGGCAGGGATTTCCAGCCGATACAGGAAAAGCCTCGCAGCCCTAGTCCCGAGCGTGTAAGTCCTGAGCGGGTAAGCCCTCCACGATGGCTTGATGATAAGGCTCTTGACGAAATCTCTGAATCCGAAATGGGTGCTGCCCCTGGTCAGTCCGTAGAGGATGAGCCCGAGCCCGAGCCTGAGGAAACCCCTCGCCCTAAGAAGACCAGGCCGTTTCCCATCAAAGAACTCATGGAGAGCGCCCTCCCCCAACCTACTATTTCCCAAGGATACCTCGCAAAGAGCAAGAAACGGCATCGCGTAAGTCCTGATTATGACGATATGGCTCTGAGCTCGAAAACATTTGCCGACTTGCAAAATGAACCTTTCGATTTTGACCCTTCCAAGGCCATCCTAAGAAATGGGCACAGAAATAATGGAGATGATTTGTCCACTAACTTGGAGCAATTTAAACACCAGGCCGAAAAAGATCAGGAGGCCTTCTTTTCCAACATGTCCATGAACGATTGGGAAGAATCGGGTGATTGGTTCGTAGACCAATTTGCCGACATCATGAAGAGACTGAAGATTGCAAGGAGGGAGAAACGGCAAATGATCGAGGCCTTCGAAGCAGAGGCTGCTGCACGGGAAAGGCTGGTACGCTGCAGGTCGGACGCCATTGACCTTAAGCTTGAGAAAATGAAGCACAATGGCCAGCGGGTGATTGGTGGCCAAGACTTCTAGAAGGGTGTTTGAAACCACGAACTCGCTATGATCAGCCATGGCTGTTGAACAGAGTGCGTTCGGGGGATACGAAGATCGACATCAGATCCATATATCTTCGAGGCATGCGTGCCTGTGGCATTGATTGGAGTTTTGGGCTGCTTCGAGGTTTCCGCTTTGTTTTGTTTTCGTCATGAGCGAGCATATGAAAGAGAGATGTTTAGATGTTGACTGTGTTTTAAACAGCTCAAGACGCACTTCGCATTAATGATGGCCAACTAAGGTTAAATTCTATTGTTATGTCGGGAAAGTGGGTGGTGTCTTAAAGGAGATAAGAATTATTTACAAGCCGATGTTCTTTTTGGGGGGTTCAATTAGATTGTTGTCACCTCCTTTACCTTTCGATCCTTACCAACGGACATCCTTAATTGTTTTCCAGGTTTTCCAGAAATCACGCCTTGACGCAGAGAACCAGTATAAAGCTCATAGGCAGGGAAATACCCGTCCACAAATTTCACCACTTGCTCGGGTGACATGCCAGCATTGGGATCACCCTTGTCACGCCTCAGGTGCTCTTCCTGCTCCGCACGCCAGCCATAGACAAACTCGAGATCCTCGGCGTCAATATGGATGAAGGCGTCAAAAAGGTCTGTCAGTACATCGTACTGTCGCAGCCTCTCGTTGATGAACAGGAGATGCTCAAGCTTGTGCTTCTGTAGGGTGCGGCTTGGGGCCTTCCACTTTGCTTCCACCTGATCGGGGGTCAGGCTGCGGAAACCGACAGACCAGCCCTCGAGGATGATTGCCTTGGTCAGCGGCTGGCCGGGCTGGTTGACGGAGCGCCATTGCGACTCAGGGGCCCGGTCCCCGTGGCCAGCAAAGGCTGACTTGTCGTAGACGGGGATCTTGGTGGGCTTCCCCTCCATCAAGGCTGTGAAGACGGACTTGGCGAGGGGCATATCATGAGTTCCTTTATTGAGCAAGGAGTCAGCGGGCCGAAAACCTCATGGTTGTTTGAATTTAACAACTTCTAGCGGGGGAACTTACCCGGCTCCCCTCGGTGCTGCACGAGAGCATTGTCGGGGTTCTGCCTGCCCAGGGCGACCAGATCCTCGTGGTTCAGGTAAAAGTCGTCGATGCTGCAGACCAAAGTGGGAGCGCCCTCCTGCTCAAGGGCGTTTGCGAGCGCCGAGACCAGGGTCGTCTTGCCGGCGCCCTGGACGCCGTTGAGGCCAATGACGAGCGGGCGCGATGTGGAGTGGGATTTGAGCTGCTCGAGGATGAAGGGCACGCAGATGGGGGTCTTATCATCTACGAATGAAGTCATGATGGGCGGTTTGGTTTCCTGATTGGCGAGGAGTGCTTTGATGGTGATGTTTTGCAGCTTTCTCCCCCGGATTTCGGAGGCGGTTGGGGATGCCGCGGATATATTCAACACCGGGAGCTTTCCATGTCCGCAATATCCTTCGAAAACTACCGCTCTCGGTGTTTCTTCCGCGCGGGTGGAGCGGAAATCACGGAGGACGTAGTAATGCGGGGTATTGATAGCAGCTAATTTGTACTCGGCCTGGGGCAAGTTGGAGAAACTCAATGCCGGGAGATAGGAGCTATATTTTGAGTAGATATATAAAGGTGGCGTTGATATTGGTACACTTGGACGTTACCTAGCCGGCGTGGTATCGTCATATTATTCAGAACCAATGTGGTTTTCTGGACTCGTCTTCTCCAAATGCAGGGATTCTATAGGTGTAGGTGTAAGCCAGTAATACGCCTATTACTTTGGTGCATATGCACTTAAACGTGTTTCGATGGCCCCTCGCTCAGCCTCAATCAAATGCAGCAGGCATCAGCATGCGCGGGTGCCAACAATTCCGTGAGACATGAGCTTCGACTATCACATGGCGGCACCAGCTATTCCGCCGCTACTTTCTAGATTTACCTCCAGGGACGCGAACAATATCCATAGAATTGTGCTAGGCGAGAGCCATGGATGCCTCAAAATTCATGAAATTGTTACGGGGCAAGAAAGATGATGAAAAGGGAGAAGAGCAGAAACGAGCCCCGAATAAGTTACGGAAGAAAAGACCGCCAGAAATACCCGTCGAGCCAGCTGGGGGAGTAGCTCCCGGGAAGGAGAGCAACGAGCTCCAAACAAGCTTCAAAAAAAGAGACCACCGGCAGTAGCTGTTGAGGCAGCTGATGAGAGTAGCTCATGGGAAGGAAAGCGGCGAGCTCCCGACAAATTGCAAGAGACGAGAACAGCAACGGACCTGGAAAAATTTCAATCCATGCTGGATGGTGTCACGTCCAACGAGAATTCGGAAAACTCTTTGGAAAAGTTCCAAGCAGTTGCCAGGACTGTGGGGAGGTACTTTTCACAGGCTGAGTCTGTTTCAAGGCACTATAGGTAACGCCTCAGCCCTTACCCTTTTGCCTACATCTCTCTTGCTTCCTGGTTGCTGATTCCGAATTGAATTGACGCGAGATTTAGATCAGAAGACCGTAGGAGGTTTCTAAGATCTCATCTGGTGAATTGGAAGTTTCATGATCCGGCTCATTGGATGGCCAGCTTCAAAACATTACAGCTTTTAGAGTTCATACTTGATACTCATCCCTCAGGGTTCACCTGGACGGCAGAATCGATAGTGAGGGCTGCATCACAATTCGTCGTACGCCTCACGGACTCCTTCCAGAAGTCCAGAATCGAAAACGCGAGAGACTCACTAAATGAAAAGCTCCGACAGAGAAGCAGTGATGAGGGAGTTGACTCAAAGGCTGACTGGCTGAAGAGGATTCTTGAGAGGCCTGATCCTCGACGCATGGCTGAGACAGCTTCCTCCCTTAGGTTGTCCCCACCAAGGACGAACGATCGAGTAACCCAACAGTCTAGAAACGAAGAACCTACTCGGCAACCTCTCAAAACAGTCAATGTCGATCTCGATACTAAGACGTCCGCACGATATAGTGATGAGGATGCGCCTCCCAGTGGGCACGATCTCAATAACGTCGATCTCAACCGGGATGCTGAGCTCAGCAGCACGATCACAGGAGCTTATCATCGACGGCAGAGTGGGAGTGCTCAGAAGGAAAGCGAGAATGAATCGCTGCTCAACGAGTTGCCTAAACCCAAGAAGATTATAGACCAGTCAACAAGGAGTGGCAAGGTAGCTTCCGACCTTGTTCGAGACTCAAAGCTCGAGACGATTATTGCTAGCAACGGAAGTGTTGTCAGGCACATATCGTATGTATCAAATCCACGAATGCGCCAGCGCCGTATGAAGAAGGAGGAAACTTGGAGGCGGCAAAAAAAGCTTGGGAGTGGCTCCTTTGGCTGCGTTTGGCTCGAGGAGCGCCTTGATGGAGATGACACTGGGAGACTCCGTGCGGTCAAGGAGATCACCAAGAGCCGAGAGGGAAAAAGGGGTGAAATTGATTATAATCGTGAACTAGAAGCCATTGCTAAATTTTCTCACTCAAAGGTAAGCTCACACTCGCGACTTGAACAAGGATGTGTGCTCACATACCTTAGTATGTCCATTGCTTTGTACAGTCCTTCGGCTGGTACGAGAGTGAGAACACAATCTTCATTACAATGGAGTACATTGAAAAGGGTGACCTTCAAAGGTACTTGGTACGCCCATTCCCAGAGGAGGAAGTGAAGCAGATTGCTTTTCAGCTCCTGGAGGGATTAGAATATATGCATGAGAATGGGTTCGCCCACCGGGATCTCAAACCCGCTGTAAGTTGTGCTGTCTCTTTATCTTTGTGATATCAACGCTGAGATTCTCTAGAATATTCTCGTGTCTGAACCCTCACCCAACTGGTGGGTCAAGATCAGCGATTTCGGGATTTCTAAGAGAGCTGAGGAGGAAGCTACTGCGTACCGCACGTTTGTTGGGACGAGGGGATACCTTGCACCGGAAATCCTTGGCATTTATTCTTTGGCCGACATGAATAACATCAGCTCGAGCCAAACTCTGGACGACTCCTCTAGTTTGTACACAGTCTCCGTGGATCTGTGGGCACTCGGGGCAATCATATACAGGCTACTCACCAACGAAACCCTATTCGGTGACCCTCGTGATCTAGCAAAATATGTTGCGGCAGGTCACCCGTTTCCTCGTGCGACAGCCTCAGAGCATGGCGCCAGTGAAGCCTGTGTAGAGTTTCTGGAGAGTATCATGGCTCGCTCACCCAACAGCCGGCCCTCATCATCCGAGGCTTTGCGTCACCCATGGCTGTCTGAGTTGCAAGATCCAGTTGATACAACAGTTGATGCGTTGGAAGACTTGTAAGATATACCCGACTGATATAGTCATGTACCATGCTAATGAAAGCAGATCTATTACTGTTGAAGACTCTCGGGCAGAGCATACCATTGTTGACACATCGGTTGCAAGCGCGCAGTGGCCCACAAGCTTAGGATAAGTACATTGGGTGAAGCGCCGAATGAAGGAGACTTTCATACAGAATTACCTTCTAGAGCGTCGAGGGGCGTGTTACATGATCCTGACGGTTATCAATTACGGCTTTAACGCCGAAATAGCTGCCCCAAAGGTCGGCTTTGAGGTGAGACAGCTTCGCCCCCATTGGCTACCTTGATTAGCTGACATGGAGGTCATGTTTCTCTCATTCAGTCCATGAAAGGGCCGACTTCGAAACGAGATATTTTGCAGAATCAATTGCATTGATCTGCTTCTGACGTTTAAAATGCTGTAGGAAAGTTTAGTGACTCCTCGTCGCATACAGGAACAAGCCTTGGTAGTATATCTGTATCCATCATATACATGCAGCTCCTTTCCGGCCTGGGCGAAAACAAATAGGCCAATAAAGCTTGATGTCTGGGTTTCTCGCGGTGGAAACAAAAATCTGGACTTCGACGTCTTCTCGTTTAAGCGGTCTACGAAACCAACATGCCACTCGGAACATAAGTTCCTTAAAAGTCAACGTGGCTTTCTAAATAGGGTAAAAGGTGTTCAAATATACCGTAAATCGTCGTCAACAACGTTGAAGTGCAGGTTTCTATTACACTGGCAGGAATGCTGCGTCGAGCAGGAATGGTCAAATGGGTGTAAGCCTTCGGACCAAGTGTTGTCACAAGAGGATTTTCCGTCGTTCAGCTACCTGTCGGTGCACCAATAATTCTGAACAAAAATTATATGCCAAGATAATTGAGACTCTATACCTTTTGTTGGTTCGCACTTGTGGTCGCGAGAGTTTGCATGGTCATCCGAGGCTCAAGAAAGGGCTGGTACAGCACGATAATGATCTCAACTATCCGATAATGTTTCAAACACAACCGTTCCGAAACAGAAAAGAAACTCCCTTCTTACAGATGATCCTTAACCTTTCATGGCTCTCAGTCTCAGACAAAGGGCTCCTCAGAGTCCAGCAGTCAAGTATAAGTATTGTTGTTGTTGCCGTCACATTTTCGATCAGGCACAGTTTCCTTCAATCGACTCTCTTTGAGGGCAAGAATTTCTGAAAAGACAATAAACAGCACTGAGTCATAACTGTCCAGTTTTTTACAGCAAAAACCTTTCAATAAACATGCAGCTCCCTCTCATCAACGCCGTCGTTGCCTTTGGCCTCATCAGCACTGGGTTGGGTGCCGACAATCCCGCCGCTCCAGGCGAATCCCCTTCATCGGACATCATCGATGGATTGAAGCCCATATCCGCTCAGGCTTGCTATTACGAAAAAGCTGTTGGCTGCAGCAAGGGAGGATTCTGCTTCAGGCAGTGTGGCGAGCCCGAGGGTAACGGGAATTGGTGCTGGACCGTTACTTCTTCGAACGGATGGAAGAAATGCAAGAAGGACGGCGATTGCAGCATCAACGACAGATGCAGCAGCGGAGATTGCAAGGATTGCGGTTGCAGCTGTTAATATCCATGAATGCGGCTGGTAACATTGTGTTGTTCTAGATGCTAGGTACACATACATTGGCTGGGTTAGAAAGACACCTCTTCAATTCTAAAGCTCTCTAAGGTCCTCGCCCTAGCATGTTCACATTCGATCTTACTATACGTTTAGATACTTACTCACTCCTCCTCGACAACATACTGCCTAGTCAAGTCTGGGACGTATTTACTAAACGACTAAAAATAAAATAGCGACAGAAAGAGAATGACAGTGATATTCAACCAATGAACGGCCGAGCCTTTCTCTTACATTGGATTACACACCTAATGTGAACATTCGCGCACGGGCAACAGCGTAGCCAGTCGCTTATTCGCAGAGATCCGTAGCTGTGAGGTGGTGGACCTGGGGAATGGCAGTGCGTATTTAGCGATTGATGCGGGGTACCAGCACTGATTAATTCTCCTCGGTTTTGGAGCAAATTGGGGAAAGAGACTGCCGAGGGCCTGGGGCTTTGATCTAGCGCAGGCAATAGCCACCGTCCATGGCCGAGTATAGGGACATGATCCAAGTATAAACCCAAGCATATTGCCACTTGGCTGCCCACCCACACAGCCAAATGCAGCTAGGGATGGTTCGTTGTTAGTCTGGGGAATTTGTTCATTCAAATGGTAGGAAGTTGCGGCGGTTTGGCTTGAAGTAGTTGGGGTACAAGGGTGCATGCACATGTGTAAGGACGTCTGCGCTACTATCCGCTGTTCTCGGCCCAGAACGCCAATCTACTAATGACCTCAGTCCTAACATATGGGAAAACCTACCAAGCGAAACAGCGGACGGACCCATGTGACAGGCGGGCCAAAATGTTCATGATAGCGGTCCCCCAGCTAAGGAATGGCTTCGGTGGCTGCAAAGGCACCTCGCACATGACCGGCCCTCCCGTGACTGAGCGAGAGAGAGTTCGATTCAGTTATTCCATAAGCAGTGGAGCAATTCATGTCAAAGGAATTGCCTGCTACGTAACTGCGGTTTTACATGTGACGGAAGGCCGAAGCCCGGTTGGGCCTAGCGCCTCCCCCAGAAATTCCCCTCGGTACCCGCAGCGGTGCTTAGCCTGGAGCCGAGGCTCGTTGCAGCACCTTCCGTCACATCAGCAGGGAGCTCCTGCCGCAAACGCATTGCATCCATTCTCCTGTTAAAGGCTGTCGGCTCCTCCACCACAACCTCATCCGAACCACCAGCCGCTCTCTCCCAATCCCCATCCCAGCTCCCGACTGCAGAGAACGAGCCTCTTCTGTACTATCGCCGGAGAATCATATTCACACACAACACTCTACAGCCATGGCGGAACAGCTGCGATACGACGGCCAGGTCGTCGTCGTCACTGGTGCCGGCGGCGGTCTTGGAAAGGTCTATGCCCTCTTCTTCGCCTCGCGCGGTGCCAGCGTCGTTGTCAATGACCTCGGTGGTTCCTTCAAGGGCGAGGGAAACTCTTCAAGGGTGAGCTGCCTTCCCGTGCTCGCCGCAATTCCCATCCGCATCATGCCGGACGCGCAATGCCTATAGAATTTTGCTAACCATCGTACGCCGCTCTGCAGGCTGCTGATGTCGTAGTCGACGAGATCCGAGCCGCTGGCGGCAAGGCCGTTGCCAACTACGACAGCGTCGAGTTCGGCGACCGCATCATCGACACCGCTATCAAGGCTTTTGGCCGCGTCGATATCCTCCTCAACAACGCTGGCATCCTCCGCGATGTCAGCTTCAAGAACATCACAGACCAAGACTGGGATCTTATCAACAAGGTCCATGTCAAGGGTGCCTACAAGTGCGCTCGCGCCGCCTGGCCACACTTCAGAAAACAAAAGTACGGACGTGTCATCAATACAGCCTCGGCTGCTGGCCTGTTTGGAAACTTCGGCCAGACCAACTACTCTTCGGCCAAGCTCGCCATGGTCGGCTTCACAGAAACCCTTGCCAAGGAAGGCATCAAGTACAACATCTTGGCCAATGTTATTGCCCCCATTGGTAAGTTGGCAGATTGCCTCGCAGCTATACATTAAGACTTGATCCAACTAACAACCACTTTGCAGCTGCTAGCCGTATGACGGAGACAGTGATGCCACCTGATATGCTTGCACACCTCAAACCCGACTGGGTTGTACCCCTCGTTGCTACTCTGGTCCACAAGAGTAACACAACCGAAACCGGTGGCATCTTTGAGGTCGGTGCTGGCCACATGGCCAAGCTTCGATGGGAACGATCAAGCGGTCTTCTCCTCAAGGCCGACGACTCTTATACGCCCAGCGCTATTATCAAGAACTGGAACAAGGTCGTCGACTTCTCTCAACCACAGTACCCATCTGGCCCCAATGACTTCTTGACCCTCTTAGAAGACTCCCAGAAGCTGGGCCCCAGCGAGCAGGGCGAGAAGATTGATTTCACCGGCAAGGTTGCATTGATCACTGGCGCAGGTGCAGGCATCGGCCGGGCTTACGCCCTGGCCTTTGCCAAGCATGGTGCCTCAATCGTGGTCAACGACCTGGTAAACCCCGATACAGTTGTCGAGGAGATCAAGAAGCTCGGTGGCAAGGCCGTTGGTGTCAAGGCCTCTGCTGAGGATGGCGATGCTGTAGTCAAGGGTGCCATTGACGCATTTGGCCGCGTCGACATTGTCGTCAATAACGCCGGTATTCTCCGGGACAAGGCATTCACCAACATGGATGACAATCTCTGGGACCCTGTTATGAATGTCCATCTCCGTGGCACATACAAGGTCACCAAGGCTGCCTGGCCTTATTTCCTCAAGCAAAAGTATGGCCGTGTGATCAACACCACCTCGACGAGTGGCATCTACGGAAACTTTGGCCAAGCTAACTATGCCGCCGCGGTAAGTCAAAACGCCCTGAATTTGGTCAAATTGTCCGATCAATACTAACGTTACTAGAAATGCGGTATCCTCGGTTTCTCCCGTGCTTTGGCTATCGAGGGCTTCAAGTACAACATCTTCGTCAACACCATTGCCCCCAACGCCGGCACTGCCATGACTGCCACGGTCATGCCAGAGGAGCTGATCCAGGCCTTCAAGCCTGACTACATTGCTCCTGTCGTCCTCGCCCTCTGCAGTGACAAGTGCCCCGACCCTACTGGCGGGCTCTACGAGGTTGGAAGCGGTTGGGTTGGCCGCACTCGCTGGCAACGAGCCGGTGGCCACGGCTTCCCTGTCGATAAGGATTTGGTGCCTGAGGAGGTGGTCAAACACTGGGCCGACATTGTTGACTTTGACAGCCCCAGCGCTGATCACCCAGAGAAGATGCAGGACTCTCTATCCAAGGTCATGGCCAACTTGGAGAACAAGGCCAACAAGAGCAAGGTATGAAATATTCCAATCGAGACCTGATCTCTCTTGTATATATGCCCTAGTCTAGCGCTAGAAATCAATCATGTACTTGTCGTTTGTAAAATATCTTTTCCTATGCTAACAGTGGGTTTGCTTAGGAGGAGGGCGCCGCCAGTAATGAACACCTGGATGCCATTAAGAAGGCGCTCAGCGAAGAAGGCAAACCAACTGAATTCAAGTACGACGAACGTGATGCCATCCTCTACAACCTCGGAATCGGAGCCAAGCAGACCGACCTGAAGTACGTCTTTGAAGGCTCCGAAGACTTCCAGGTTCTGCCAACCTTCGGCGTCATCCCCCCTTCAACGCCGAGATGCCATTTGACTATGACGCCGTTGTGCCAAACTTCTCCCCCATGATGCTCCTCCACGGCGAGCAGTATCTCGAAGTTCGCAAGTGGCCCCTCCCAACTGCCTCAACCCTCGTCTCCAAGGCCCGCTTGCTCGAGGTCGTCGACAAGGGGAACGCTGCCATCTTGAAGAACGGCGTCACCACCACCATTGCCGAGACTGGAGAGGAGGTCTTCTACAACGAGATGACCGTCTTCCTCCGTGGTTGCGGTGGTTTCGGCGGCCCCAAGCGGGGCAAGGACAGAGGCGCTGCTACGGCTGCCAACCCGCCTCCCAAGCGCGCACCCGACGCTGTTGTCGAGGCCGAGACGAGACCGGACCAGGCAGCCATCTACCGCCTCAGCGGAGACTACAAGTAAGATCTAATCTCTAATAGAAGCCAACCAGCAACTGACTCTTTCCAGCCCTCTTCACATCGACCCATCCTTTGCCAAGATGGGCGGCTTCAAGGCCCCTATCCTCCACGGCCTCTGCTCGTTCGGTTTCGCCGGAAAGGCCGTATATGAAAAGTAAGAAACGCCACTTTACCCCATCACCCTATATAATCGTATCAGTTTTTCTGACCTCAGTTTCCAGGTACGGTCCCTTCAAGAACATCAAGGTCCGCTTCGCCGGCCCCGTCATCCCTGGCCAGACGCTTGTCACGGAAATGTGGCGTGATGGCAACAAGGTCACCTTCCAGACCAAGGTCAAGGAGACCGACAAGGTTGTCATCGCCGGCGCGGCAGCCGAGCTCGTGCAGGGTGACAAGAGTAAGATCTAAAATCGACGCGATCCCTGTGTTGTTTTTTTAATAATTGCTCTTTACCCATCTACGATAGATTGATGTGTTTTGGATAACCGGGATGGGTGTGGTGACGAGCCCGTGTATATTAATGAATGTTATACTAAAATGCAAGCCAAGACAAGCTGTTGTGTTATATATCCTATTCCGCTTCGTGAATCCATCCGATGAAAGGTTTTGTAGCATTCTGTCCCTCAAATTTGGGGTCGCTGTGCTAGTAATAATGATGATTGTAATCAACTGAGTGAGTGGAACAGAGTGGTGTCGCTCGCTGAAGAGCACTCCCATCCGGCTCTACGTATGTCTGTCCGTCCTAACGATCCATTAACGCCGCTATATGTATGTACACGCTTAAATAAATTAAACAATAAAGCACAGTGTATCCCGGGAAAAGGAAAACGAGTTCTTTCTGTAATCCCATGGTTCTGTCTGAGATCGACGCCCGAAACTCCTCTCATCCGGTGGTTGGTTGTCCTTCTTTGTTTGTCTTTTTATTTTTATTTTTTTTGTTCTTATTTGCTTTATGGCAGATTCTTCGCTTCCTCTTACATGAAAATAGTGTTCAAGACGAAATCAAACACTTGGCCGAGAGTAGGCACCGACCAGCGACTGGAAGATTTCGTCGCCGGTGTATCCCTCTTGCCAGCGGCGAATCCGGTTTCCAAAAAGGCGACGTCGGCCCCGGAAAGATCGCGGTTCTCCTTCTGCTTCCAGTTGCGCTCGGCCTCTTCGCGGGCCTCGCGGAGGATCCTCTCCGTGTCCTCCGACTCCCAGAGGTTACAACGATCACATTCCTTACAGGGGGTCGGATCGCCGTCGGGGCGGAAATGGTCGCAGAAATGGCGGTATCCCTCGTCGCCGAGATCAGCGCGGCAGACGTAGCACATTTTGTACCCGCAGGGGCAGGTCAGCTTGTTGCATCCGGCATTCTTGACGAAGGACGTGTTGCAGCGGGGGCAAACGCGCTTGACGGCCATGCTCATGGCCTGCTCGACCTCAGTGCGCAATGCAACGAGTGATGACTCGTTGCAGACGTGGACGTCGGCCCAGGCCTTGTTGCACGAGAGGCAGGATGTGCGCGCGCACTCCGCGTTCTGGCAGGTGAACTTGAAACCGCGAGCTCGGCGGCGGTGACGGTTGACGGCCTTCTTCCATTCGACGGAGACGGGGCCTCCAAATAGGTGCTGGGAGCTGAACATTAGGCAGAATACTGTGGCTATGAGGATAATTGGTGATAGAATCGGAGCCGACAACATGCAGATCAAGAGGAACGTGAGGGGGATAACATTGTCGAGACGAAATCGGAATTTAGAGGCCTTAGGTGGCATGTAAATGTCATCAATCTCAGCATAGTTGCAGAATGGACAACGAATAAGGGGGAAGCCGGAGGCGAGCAGGCTATGTTCGGCGAGACGCTGGTCGAGCTTGCGTAGGATCTCGTCTCCTTTGCTCTCATGCTCCATAGCACGCCGGATATAGTCGCTCGGGATATGACCCAAGCAACCACTCCCGTCAGCCGCGATGCACTTGAGGGTTCCGGTATCAGGGTTGATGCTGCTCAGCCAACCCTGGCCAAAGACGGCCTCCTTGATCGAGTGCTGCACACACCGATGACAGATCATGTGGCCCTCGCTGTTGCAGTTTGTAAACTCCTCGAATGCGCCGGGGATGAAACAGCATGCACACTCATGTGTGGCATCAGCAGCCTCGGCTTCCTCGTTGTTCAGCTTGACCGCCAGGTCGCGGTCGTTGGCTTCACGCTCCTGCTTCTCACGCTCCTTGATGGGCACAATGAGTTGGGAGAAGAGCTCACGGTCCAGCTGCGCATTCCCCGTTGCCCGGATGGCGGGGAAGATGGAGCCGTGGCCGGATGACCGCCAGACGACAAGAGGGTGCTCGTGAGCCTCGCCTGTAGCCACCGCCTTTCGGCGTAGGAAAAGCGCAGATATGGCGAATCGCCATGATTTAGATGACAACGTGACCAGGGTCTGGCGAGCGTCCAAGTAGGAATAGTTGGACTCGGCGAGCACGGCGTGGATTGTAGAGCGTGACAGGCCCTTGAATTCGTGGAGGGCAAGGGACTGCACTGCCTTGATGTACTCCTTGCTTCGGAACAGCTCGCCCGTCGGGATCGAAGCCTCGGACTGCTCTCCTTTCTTCTCCACCCTCCACCGACCTTTGACCCAGGTGACACGGTTCTTGAGTAAAGCATCGGCGACGACAGCCAAACGTGACTCGTCATCGAAATTAGATAGGAGCTCGCGGAAGACTTCGATCTGGACGTCGGGGAATATGGCGGCAAGGGCCTCGAGGCTGTTGTTCAGCTCCCGCAGATCAGGGGCCTCGGGCGGGGGAGGGGGCAGCTGCGACTCTTCAAAGATGAAGCCGGGAGGCGAGGCATGGTGATGGTCTTTGGCCTTGCTGCTGCTGCTGCTGCTGGTTGTGGCGTTGGTGTTGGATTTTGACCGTTTCGACGAAGACCCGTCGCTCGAGGAGAGGAGGCCAGGGAACATCATTCTGTCAACTCATTCTGGGAAGCGTAGAGACGAAGTCGCGGTGAACGGCAAGCAGAGGAACATGCGAATATAAAAGAGGCCGATGAGGGTCAAGGTCTGCCGAGGAGAGGCGAGCGAACGAGGGACGCGAGGCGCAGAGGAAGAAATACGGAGATGCAGAAATAAGATCCGAGCAATCTGATATGGTTACGTGGAAATAGTTTAATTACCTGCCCTGGTTGCACATCACCGCGCCGTTGATTTGATGGCCAGGTTTAGCAGGTTGGAGTGGCCACAGGGGCCGGGAGCGAGTCGGCGGGGCGCTAAGCTCTGGCCATAATTCAGTGGCTACCCTATACGGGCATATTTCCCCATCGACGAGGCAGATGAACCACTCGTATCGAATATTATTTTACTCTTCTGTTGCCTGATTGTATATACCCATGACAAAACTAGGTATATCTTAGAGTTCAATTGGCACTAGCCCCGTATGAGTTATGAAAGACCTACCCTAAAAAGGCATCATATTTGTTTACTGATAAATGGTAGGGAAGCACGCATGTGAAATAGATCGATTAAGAAAGAGGGTCAAAGACAATGAGGACGAATGTGATATTATCTTGCTTGGCGGTTGAGCCTAACACCCTTAGGATGTAAGCTCAGTGGAAAGAGACCGATCAATATGTTAATAAGGATGGTAACACTCATATGGCAGAGCGTGATACCTACCCATCCGGATCTCCGTTTGATGAGAATAACTTCTGATGAGGCGTTATTTCGGATCATACAAAGCCCCGAAGCCTTTCGATATGTCAGAGAGCGAGATGATATGTTCTTGGACTTGATTCTGAAGATGCTGCAGTGGGAACTTGAAAAGCGACGAGGAGGGGATGAGATCCTCTGGCATGGGTAGTTCAAGGAGTTTCAACAGACCCCTGGCGTTTACTGGAGCGTCAAGTAGCTGAAATAAAACATGGCACACCAGAGCTCTCTTCATGCAAGCTGGAGGCCTCATTCTGTTATCAATAATATTTCAAATAATAACAGTAAAATAATATATTATTTAGCTTGATATTGTATTGATTACTGGGTTGATTGTTTTGATATTGTGTCGAAATCTGAGGCTGTATGGAGGCTTTGGTGTGCCATGTTTTATTTCAGCCACTTGAGCGTTCAAAAGGCCACGATCTGCGAATGTCCCTGTAGCAGGGCAATCTGCCAAGCTCCTTGCCACTCGGATTTTGGGGAAATAGGAATCAAGAGGTATGTCATGGTTTCTTATGAACAAGTACCAAAATTCTACCTGAACCCTGTAGGCTGTTACGGTGAATAGGCGGTCATGGATTAGTACCAAGTTTGGGATGCTACATGTCTATAAACAGGGAAATGTAGAACAGCTGGGCGAGGATCTTTCGCAAGTCCTAGATTCAGGAAATATTGGTTCGGGGATTGGCAGCTCAGGCGATGAGCAATGGGAATGGTGATGTGATGGTGCAGAGGCGGGTCCCAATAGGATCTCGATCACCAGCCCAGGTGTAAGCAACTCCCGTAGTGTGCCTAACACATGCTAAATGATCACCCATAGCAAAAGAACTTGTCGATTATTTCCAATTGGCTTATGGAGGCCGCAACAGGTCTCCTTCGTGCGAAGAACGTCAGAGAGAGGATGTGCCATTGATGCATTGTCATTCTCGCCGGCTACTGTAGCCTAGAAGCTACAGGTACATGCACCCACTGAAGCACCGTCACGGCGACCACCATCGCTGGTGTTCACAGGCCATTTATCCCCTGTAGGCTGTAGGCTGTGGAATTGTTCTATTGAGAACCGAACAAGGCCATGAATGTATTTATTGCCAATCGCATGATTTCGCAATGCAATAAGGTAGATGCCATCGGCGTACGCTATCCAAGCCCCGACTTGACCAATGCCGATACGACACTTGAGACGACCATTCATGCAGGGAAAAACATACAGGTAGCATTGCCTAAATCTTGGTGCAGTAGATCAGGGCCATCCGTTGCAATATGGATGCGTATTGCAACCACATCCGGGACATACGCGCAACGCACTCACCATTGACCTCTCGGCTAAGATGCGACAGCTACGCCGTCAAGAGCCGTCAAGCCAGAACGAGAGCATCGGAAAGGATGGTGGGCAGAAAGCAGTTCCCGTGTCGATACCAGGCTCAACCAGCTTCCCTCTTCTGGTCGAGGTCAGCTGTCGAGTGTCTTTTGGGGGAAGATGCTTGCCCGCATATGGATGCATCTAAACATCCTGGTGTATCACCTGCCCGGACAATGCTTGTTTCGTGACGCACACAACATCGCACCACTATGCCCCTTTAGATGCCGGCACCAGCTGGAATGTAGCTGAGCATCGCGATACCCGCCCCCCAACTCTCTCCGTATACAAAGACCAAGGTTTCAACAAATTAACATGATGGGGTTTCTCTAATTCAGCAGATATGGACTGAGCACTAATCCAGATGTCGGAAGTGGTCGCGTGCTCAGCAATCAAGCAGTCTACGTAATTGTTTACTTTGGCATGGTCTAGGGGCAAATCGTTGAACATCATAGACACTGAATACCATCTTCCGCCTCCGCACCCCCCACCCCACTTACTGTCACCTATCAAGCCCTCGCGGCTGCTCTCAGGGTGCAAACTTATTTTACGTACTGGCAATGGGTAAATGGATATGGGTGTATGCAAGTACAAAATCTCCGGTGCCATACAAGGCTAGCCAACACCTCCACGTTCAGGTTTTGGTCTTGGCCCAGACCAACCTGGGCCAGGCCCCTCTCATGGTTGCGTAGCTCTCGCCTTGCAGGTACGTAAGTAGGTCGTGCAGTGTGTGGTGCCTTCCTTGTACGCAGATGCATCCATGAAGCCATTAGCCCATCCATATATTAGACCTGCCTCCCCCTTCCCTTCTGCGCTCCCCCAACATTTCTTGTCCCCCACTCCCATCCCTCCCTTACAACTGCATGTGCTTGTCCGTGACCAACTATTTCTGATCAATTGCCATCGAGAAGGTCTGATATAGGTATACGACGCCATCATGGCTAACTGGGGTAAGTCCTCAATCTTGCTGCCTCTCTGACCCATCGCTTAACGAAATCCTTCTTTCTGTAGCCAATCCGTTCAGTAGGAGAGAGTCTTACGGCTCGGGGGCTGTCACCACCTACAAGGTCCTCACCCTCTTGACCTGGCTCCTTTCCGTTGTCGTCTCTGTCTACTATGTTATCAACGAACCTCACGATGGATTCACAATCCGCAGGCGTATCTGGGATCAGAACGATCTCTACCGCACTGCCTTCACCTTGAACTCCGTTATTGGAAACATATACTGGGTCGTCCTCTTCATCCTCCAATTTGGGTACCTCACCCATCTCTTCTCCTCCAACGCCGACCATGTTCACGCCGCAGCGAGTGTCGGCAGCCACTTCATCCTCAACAATCTCTTCCATTTCGCATTCGTTATGCTCTTCGTCCGTTCCCACTTCATCTGGGCAGAGCTCATCCTTGTTCTCAACTTCTTTAACTTGAGCTCTCTTTACTTCCGCCACAACACTTACCCTCGCTTTATCCATGCCCCCGTTGTCTCCGGACCCCTGGCTTGGACCTTTGTGGCCATCTACTGGAATGGTGCTCTCATGGTCCGCCACCCCCACCATCTGGTCCCTCGAATCTTTGGAAACATCTTCATTTGGGCCATTCTGGTTTATGGGCTCTTCTTCATCATCATTTACAAGGTACGTGGAATGACCTATGGAAAACCATACACCAACTAACATGCTCGTGATGTAGGATTATACCATCGGCTTTGCCCTCAGCGTGCTCTCCGCTTCCATTGGAGTCGCACAGTTTCTCCATCAGGTCATTGCCTTGCAATGGATCTTCGCTTTCATCATCATGGCCCTACTGTTCATCGCCACCGTTACCGTGGCCGTCCCAGCTTGGACAGGACGCGAGGTCTTCTGGAAGCGATCTGCCCCAGCCGACGGAGAACGCGCTCCCCTGCTCACCGAACCTTGAGAGCAAAACTAAAATAAGCGCCGAGGACATCGATGGTTTCTCCAATTGGGCCCTGGCCCATATTTTACCAAGTTTCGATATCTCCCATCTCAGATCGATGTCTGGCTTATTGTACCGGCCCTTTTGTGGCGCTGTCTTTACTACCTCATTCCATATTTACTCGGAGGATTCCATGGCAAAAGCATCTGGAACTCTGGACCTAAGAAAGCAGGATGTTACTTATCTTGGTTTTTGAATCGCATTAATTCCTCCGGCTTCGGAACTCTGATTTGTTATGCATTTGGTTGGCTGCTGTTATGTTGTTTTTCTCCTCAATCGGTATCTTACTCTGATACCTAGTTAATGAACAGATAGTACCAGGGTAATTCCAAACCAAGCATGTTTCAATTTGACATGGACCATTTCCTCCGATGCCTCGGATCGCGAAGAGGATCGGAAAGTCGCGTTTACGTGCCATTGTCTATGACGTATGAGGCTTTCCCGCTCCCCGCACTCCACATCCATTTTTAGCATAGTACATGTACTGTCTGGGGCAGGCAGGGACGTGACACATGAGGTACCGGTACTTCTGAAAGCGCAAGGATTTCGCTCTGAGGACCCACTCTTTCCGCTGTAGGTCTTGTGGATTTTTATTGACTTCAGCTGAACCGTTCGATGAAGATGCGATACGACCTGTGAGTGTGTAGCGCTTGATTAGGCAGGCAATAACATTATTTGACTGACCCTCCAGACAGTTCTGCCGAGGGGGGCTAGAGAGACGTTCGTAAATAGCAGATGCGGCCGTTGAGGGCCTTCCCGTTGCCCATCAACGTGGGAACAGACATTTGTCAAATCAGTCGCATCTACCGCATCCTCGAGGGGCCACGTGCCGCCCGTTTCGTCGACCGCATCCTGGGACCTCATGAGAGGGTAGTCGCTGCTTCACGCCTCCTACCACTCACGCTGGTCGGCTCTCCTGGGACAGAGGGCAATCGTGACTCCCTTATACCCCCGTTGACTCCGGCAGCTCGGTCGGGAGGTTCGCGTGATGATGAGCTTTGGAAGACGGCGGCGTTCATAGCTGGGAGGTGAGAGATATACAATGGCCCCCGTTCCAACTCTGACTTCTCTTGCCCGGATTCAGGGGGGTTAAGTCGACAATGCTTATTCTAAAATCTGTCCAGGTTTGCTGCCAAGGAGGCCGCCATCAAGGCACACTCACATCGCAGACTCACATTCCACGAAATAACCATCGAGAGACGCGGCCGCGACGAGGAGCGGCTGGGCAGCGGGCCGCCGGTGGCTCGGATCAGGGGCGAGCCGGGGGACGACTGCGACTCGAGCGCCATGATCTCCATCAGCCATGATGGGGACTATGCCACTGCCGTGTGCATTGGGCATGATCCCAGTGTCACTTCAGAGCCAGCACCGAGGAAACAAGGCTGAGACTTTTTTCTGTAATAATGTTTTGTACTTGTATAACGCCGATGTACAAACTGGTGGACGGGCTGTCTGTCTGGGGATCCTTTATTGTTTATCTTAAGAGGATTGGAGAGATGGACGCTAATCATGAGGGGACTAAGGCTTGAACATCAAATCTGCATTGGTGAAAGGTGTCTAAAATAGAAAGGCTTTCAAGCATAAAGCAATGAAGCAAAGTGGCGAGGCTGGGGCAATCTAACTAGGAAGCTTCTGTTTTCAATTTTCTTTTCTACCATCTACCTGTCCTATACATACCTAATGTCTTCTACCGGACGCTAAATTTTCCTACCGTGTCAGCTTGGCCTGCTCATTCTACATGGATATCTGATTCATAGTTCACTGTGTCCTTCAAGAACATCGTGTAGCTCCTCCATCTCGCCGCTGTTGTAGACCATGTCATAGAAATAGCCCTTGTTTTTGTATAAGCTCTTCGGCGGGCCGATTCTGAAAACAAAGGCGAGTCAATATCAATACCACTTCTTGAAGTAGCTAAAGATTCACTTACTCAACAACCCTACCCGCACTCATAACCACAACCGTATCGTAGTCGATTATTGTACGTAATCTATGGGCAATCGTGACCAAGGTGCTGTCTCCCCCGCCAGCTGCTAATTCGGTACGCAACACCCTCTGGATGCCTCGATCCGTTTCGTAATCCATACTGGCCGTTGCCTCATCGAGGAGCATCAGTTTGCTTCGCCTGATTAGAGCCCTGCAGAGGGAAAGAACCTGTCGTTGCCCGTGGGAAAAGTTCTCCCCGCGAGCGACAACCTCTGTGGTTAGTTTGACACTTGCGTCCTCGTGACTGGAATCGGGATCGTCGCTATCATCATCAGAGAATGAAGCAATGCCTTTGCAGTTATCCAAGGCATGACTAAGAACATCTCTCGGTACCTTTCCAGTAGGATCAAGGTTGGTCTCAACAGAGCCATTGAAAAGAACTGCTTCTTGGGGGATGATGGTCAGGCCTTCCCGTAGTCTGCGTCGGGGCACCTTGGTAATGTCGATTCCATCGTAGAGTATTTGACCAGACACGATATGCGTGAACCGCAAAAGCGATAATATGAGCTGTTCAGCCATCGAAATGTCAGTATATAAATTGGTGTCCATGGTGCTCCACAAATTCTATTAACTTACCGTGCTCTTTCCTGAGCCAGTGCGGCCAATAACAGCCACTCTCTCACCAGCTTTAAACCGTAGGTTTAAATCCTTAAGAATATCCGGCCCGTTAGGGCTGTAGCGGATTGTCACACCTCTGAACTCGATATCGCCTGAACTTGGCCATGCCTTGGGAATGGTATGCTCTTCCTCATCAGCGTATGCGCCCTCCTCGGCGTATGTTTCATCGTTCTTTCCCTCTGGCTCCAACTTGACAAACTCACTCACACGGTGAAACTAATTCAGAGTATCGTATTAGCATAATTACTAAAAAGGTAGAAGATAGGTGCCCACGGTGAGCCACTGCCAAAAGGGGGTGAAAAGAAAAGGGGGCGAAAAACCGGCTTACACTTTGCATCTCAACCTCGAGATCGTTCATAGCACGCACAATCGTAAGGATCGTCTGGCTCAGTCCGCTGGCATTACTGAGAGAGAAACCAACCAGGCCGGCGCCGACTGTCCCAACCTTGGATACGGCAATTATACCAGCACACAGGGCCACCAGAGCCGTCACAAAATCAATGCGGACAGCCACCCAGCGGTTGCAGTTGAAGTTGGCCTCCGCAGAAGCAGTCCACACCCGTAGCTTGGCGGCCAGCTCGACCACGAATGCCTGCGACATTCCCGCCCGCGCCCTGATAACTGGGAGACCTGCCAAAGTATCCGAGAACTGGGAGAAGACGGGAGACTGAGCAGAAGATGTGAGGCGTTTGACGACAACAGCCGTGCGAGTGTACATTTCCCCAACCACCACGCCAAACATGCATGTAAAAAGGGCCGGCAAAACGAAGATAGGCATGATGCTGCTCACGGCAGCAATGCGGAAGATCAATTGCACGACCGAATCGAGCGTCAGCCGAAGAATATTGCTTATCTGTCCATCGATCGAGGCCATGTCTCCCGAGAAGCGATTGGTGATGCGGCCAATCGGTATGGCCCTGAACCACGAGAGGGAGACACGCATGATTGCTTGTATGAAGTCATTGTGCAGTCTGCGAGCAGCCATCCAAGCCCCCCATTCAAACACGATAATGACCACGGCGTACGAACCGACCTCGAGGAATATCAACAGAGCAAATATCCCTAGATAATAAGCAATGTCAACGTGAGCCTTGTGATTATAAGCCTCCACCCAGACGGAAAGCCAGAATGTGCTGTAGAAGGTGACAATGTTGCAGATCAGGAGAAAGGCAAAGCACATTCCTGCAATGAGAGGATGACCAAAATAGCTCATGTACTGGAGAACTATGAATTGTCAGCTCCATAGACCTTAAAAGTTCATATAGAGGGGAAGCGTAGCCGTATAACTTACAGGTTAAACGTCCAATACCTCCAGAAGCTTTCATTTCCTGATTAACAATATCCTTCGAAGAGGTATCTTCAGAGACTTTGACTGCCGCTCCACTCATTGGGCCATCGCTCGGCTGCAAATCCAACTCCGGAGGCGTCTGCAGCTCATTCTCAGGGGCATCGTCATCAATATCCTGTACCTCTGCAGCGGCAATCGGTTTCTGAACAACACCGATGTTCACCTCGGCACTTTTTACCTTTCCTTTGTCCATAGTGATAGCCAAGTCACTCTGTGAAGCAATCCATGGTATCTGAGTTACCAACACAATGGTCCTCCCTTTTAGAAGATCCCCGCAGAAGCACCGCTCCCAGACCCTGGCAGCTGTCTTCGCATCGAGAGCAGCAAACACATCGTCGAGGAGGAGCAAAGGAGCCTTGGAATATAGTGCTCTCGCCAGTGCAACCCGAGCTTTTTGGCCCCCGGATAAGGATGTGCCATTCTCACCCACTGTGGTCAGATCTCCATCATATAGTTCGATGAAGTCATCCTCGAGGCAGCAGGCGTCAATAACTCTATCATATCTAGGCTTCTCCATATGACTTCCAAAGAGAACATTAGACTTGATGGTATCGTTTCGAAGCCAAGACGATTGGGATGAGAATGCTACATCGTCTGGTCTTGTGATGCGCCCGCCCTCTAGATAAGTTTCTCCCAGGATGGCAAGCAGCAAGGTCGTCTTTCCGCTGCCACTGGGGCCGACAATCGTATTCAGGCCGCCCTGGACAAAGTCTAGAGAGATATCCTCGAGGCTGAAAAGGGCCTTTCTATTTCTGCGGAAATACCCCTTTTCTATTCTCAGGGGCCCAACGGGGTACTTTTCAAGAGGGACAGTGCTTTCAAAATACCGGTCTAGACGGCCGAAGGCGACCATGGCACCAGCAAAATTGCGAGCAAAATAACTACCCTGCATGATGTTTCTACGGATGTTTTTGACAAGAAATACGGTCGTGAAGGCAACCGACGCGTCTAGCCGCTTTTTCTCGAGCCCGACATGCAGACCAAACATGACAAGTAGAGAAAGATAAGGGAATATCTGGGTTACCTGGTTGATAATGGCCTGTAGGACGGCGACGTTCCAGAGTTGCTTCTGCTCTTTTGCCCGAGATTCAATGACTTTCTGTGTAATTGCATCTTCCCAGGCAAAATACTTGATGGCACGAATGGACGCTAGGTACTCGGTCACTAGGGAAATTCTGGTATCTTGAGCCTTCCTCACCCGTGCTTGGGTGCTGTAGGTCATGCGCCCCAGCACAACGGAGATGGGGATAGCGAATACCAGAACGGCGAGTCCCACCAGTGACGGCCATCCCATCATGCGATACATACCGACGGATGAGATTATGGTCCCGGCAGGTATCCCAACAGAAACCATGATGAAATCTCGCGCCCGGAATATCGCATCCACGTCGGCAGCCATGAGATTTGCTAGCCTGCCAGCAGAAGTCGTTGAATTCTTCTGCTTCTCCTCGTCCGCTTGCCCTTTGCTGTTAGTATCGCTTCGTTTCTGCTTCTGGATATCAAAAGGATCTTCCTCCATCTCCATAGACTCCAAAGATCTATAGTACAGCTCCTGCGTCATCGCAGACTTGACTCGAACCACAAGGCGTGTCGAATTAAAAACGTACTGCTGGAAGAGAATGGAACGGGACATTGGACCAATGAACAGCAACGATAACCACACCCATGGCTGGTACTCAGCATCATTTGGTGATGCCAGGAAGGCCAGAAGCCTGAACATGGCATACGGGGCAATGTTTTCTGAAACATAGGAGAGCCCGATCCACAGGGCCATGAGGCATAGCTCGCTCCTCTGGAATCGTAGAGCGGTCCAAATAGTCTTTTTTGAAATAGAACGAGCTTCCTGGACCTTTCGTAAGAGATAGAGAGGTTCATCATACCAGGCTAATCTTGGAATGCTTGACATGTCCAGCTTTCGCTGTACACCCTTCCAGACGAGGGGTGTAAGCCACTCATAGGTACAGTAATAATTAAGCCAACTGCATTTTTCCTCGAGCGAGGGTTCTTCATCTATGGGCTGAGTGGCTACATCACGCTCCAGTCTTGGTGGAACCCATTCTCTTGGAGTGACCACCGCGATACATGTAGTCACGCCTAGGGCCAGGGTGCCAGCTATAACGCTTGAGTCGCTGCGGCAGGATGAGCCAATCTCAACACATGGAAGGAAGTAAGCTGCCAGGTGAACGAAGAACACAGCCGTGAATACGAAATTCACCTGGTGGAGAGCAAGGTGACGCCAGCCAATATCACTAATGAGGCGGAGCAGTCCAAGGACAAGCCCATATATCAGGGCAGCGAGGATGGGCCAGTGAACATAACCACGGGCCAGTGAAACAGCGCAGAATGCCACAGAAGCAGCGCGAGCAGCTTGGGAAGCCAACTCAAAGGGCCATCCTATCTTTGATGCCCTAGACTTGGGTCTAATAGAGGGATCCCCTCTCTTGTGGCGCCATAGTATGTTGAAGATGGTCAGGGTGACCGAGACACCAAGAATAATAGTCTGCGGCAAGCCAGAGAGGGCGATCTGAGAAACTTGAAGAATCCATGGAATAGTTGATAATCCAGGACCGAGGCTAGATACGCAGTGTAAGATTAGGTGGTACAGAGTCAGCCAAACCAAGTTCTCGGGACGCCGCCCATTCAACGGGTGTGGATACTACAAACCTTGATTGCATTTGATCTACCTGTTGATTAGAACTGCCGGCAGCAGAATCCAGCCAAATCTCCGGTAATATGAGACCCATCATAGCAAGCCATAGGAGGAATTGGCAAGCAAAGGACGGGAGAGGGCGGCAGGCGGGTCAGGTGGAAGGAGGGTGGAAGTGAAGGCAAGGAAGATCATCGCTTTCGTTAGGGGGGATCACTCTACAAGTAGCAATCACCGGCACGGCCCTCCGAGAAAGGGAGAAATCTATGTGAGATGACAGCGGTAAGTCTCGGACTCGCAAATGGCGGTCATACAGAAAGACAGGCTGCATCACTAGAACTGCGCCGCGAGCGGGCCGGACGCATGGGAGAGAAGGCGCCATCTCCACCGTCCCTGCCCTCTGGCTGCGCTATTCCCGGGGAAGGATCCGCCCAGGCCACTTGCACCTCCTCCCCCTTGCCTTGCACGGCATTGAATGAACAAGGAATTATGCAACAAGGGATTGGCAAAGCCCGTCCTTTTCATCCATACCCGGGAGTCCTGGCCAGAGGTCATGGCTGTTGATTTTCCCATGGGAAGATTCCCATGAGAGATTGATTAACAGGGGATATCACCTCAAAAGCACAACCGGCGTCTTCCTTCTCGATCATCACGTCAAATCTACGTCGATGGCGTAGAGCCAGACCGCAAGTAGTCAATTGATCAAGAGAATATCTAAGTTTGAGCATACACATGAAAAATTACATCCCACACCGGTGAAGACATGCCGACAAGGATATTTATGAGATATCGCCTGCACGGCCTCCGGTTTCGGTGTGAGGTTGCGAGCCGTGCCCACCGCTCAATCGTCACCAATGACTCTTCACTTCACTGCTTATTCGTAATCCGTCACCGGACCAACAATTGCTCGTATCGAGTGTCGACCCCAGTCAGCACACATGTTATAAGGTTTGAAGGAGCATTGGGCACTGGACATGGGTGGACTTATTGTGTTCCTTGACAAGTTGCAAGCACTTTTGATGGCAAAATGGTACCTTGTACCTGTAGATAGGTAGGAAACTTATTCGACCGCATCGTCTAGTTCGGCCTAGGGCGAAGAAATGGATTCGTCCACATATTCGTGAAAGAGTCTTGCAAACACCCACTGAGCTTGAGTCGTCATCGCTAAGCTGGGTAAGACGGCAAGTTATAGAACCAAAAGTGTATTGCCATTTGTTGAGTTGGTGGTCATGAGGTGAAACCAACTCACTGTATTGCGGAAAATATTAGTATTGTTATCAACACTTTATATATATTGTTATTAATACTTTGTATATTGTTGTCAATACTTTGTATATTGTTATTATGTTGAATGCAGCCCTCTGATTGGTTGAGCGTTGCCCACACGTGATGACTGCTATCGGGATCACGGGGTGATAAGGAACAGAGATAATTAGCGATCCTTGTAGGCAGATTACAGCTAGCAATAACAACAACTATCTCACACGAATCGAACCCATCTAGAGCTCTATGGCGCAGCCGTTAGACCCGGGCAGTGATTCAAACATATTAATACTTTGTATATTGTTGTCAATACTTTGTACATTGTTATTAATACTTTGTAAAGTTTTACCGTGTTTTGAGATTTCTTGGAAGAGGTAATCGAACTTGCTATCTAACTTTCGATTAAGAGCGGAGAGATTGTTGTAAACTTTCTATCGAGCTGGTTGCTCGGAGGATCATCATGCGGCATAGAGGAAGAATCGGCTTGAATCTCAGCCTTAATAAGAAATCTCCTTCAAAGCCTCTAGTCCGAGCCCGCCGCTCTGTCATCACCACTCTGCTTCAACTCAGTCCGCCTATTCGTAATCGCTCGCCGGACCAACAATCCCTTATATCAAGTTGATAGAGCTGCCATCATCTCAGACAGATATCACGGGGATAGAGCTACCAGCAGTCAACTCTGAAAACCGCCGACAACATAACAGAAAACCAAAAGATCGCGAAGAAGAACGCAATACAATATCATTACTGCCGCATCTACCCACGTATATTTTCCATTGCGCAATCATAACCATCTCTCTTTATAAGAACAATGAAAAAGAAAAGGAAAACAACAACAAGACACACAAACAAAGGAAAAAAAGCCCAGTCCGCATTTCATCTCCCAAACGCCAGACGTTGTGACCTCAAAGGGGGCGCGATCAAACCTTTCCACTGTCGTTGCCCACCACACCCTGGCTGGAAATCACCATTTCAGTGTTCTTCGTCATCGTCGTCGTCCCAGGCAGAAGGAAGTCTCATCGCATGAAGATTCACTTTTCGCCTCAACCCAAATCCCAAGGGGTAGCGGGAAATGTCCATTGTGCTGTTTTTGAAAAGAAAAAAAGAAAAAAGAGAACAATTACTACATGACCCATCCCTGTTGCTTAATGGCCGCCAAAGCCCTCCTCCATATTAGCAACGTTGGCCTCCACATTATGGTAGTCTAGGATTTCCGAGTACCTGTGCCGAAATGTCAGTTTCCAACGCGGCAGATAAAACGAGTTTGGCAAGAGAGAAAAAAAACTTACATCATGATCTTCCAAGTATCCACTGGCAAATCAGCATCGTTAAAGCTCCAGTCAAACTTCTCTTCCGCCACAGGCTCGTCTGTAGGGTCATGGTATGGCGCAAGGTATTCGTGGGCAAGAGCCTCTGTAGCTGTTATCCGCTTCTTGGGGTCGAAAACGAGCATCCTCTCGAGCAGGTCAATGGCTATAAAAAGGTTGTCAGCGACCAGTCCCATGATACGAAACCCAAGTCCAACTACTATATACACGTCGATCTCTAAATCTCTCAAAGACTTACAGGCAGGGTCGGCGTTCTTGAACTTATTCCTCAGGGGCTGGCGCTCTCGCTTGGGTAGCGACTTGACGAACCGCAGTGTCTGTCATTTCCAAGATCAGTAAATTGTACCTCCCTCTCCGTAGCAGGGGTGGTTTCTACGCACGTTCTCGCTGGCGATTGTGTTGATGACATCATCAGGAGGTGTGCCCAGCAGCTCAGTGATAATGGAGAACTGGTTCACATGGTCCTTTCCAGGGAAGAGGGGCTTCCCGTCCAGCATCTCGGCGAAGATGCAGCCAGCGCTCCAGATGTCCACCTCGATGTCGTATTTTTGCCATGTGAGCATGATCTCGGGGGCTCGGTAGTATCTCGTCGAAACGTAGCCCGTCATCTGCGGGTCTTGGATACGGGCCAGGCCAAAGTCGCAAATCTTCAAATCGCAGTTTTCGTTGACGAGAATGTTGCTTGGTTTCAAGTCCCGATGGACGACACCCGCCGAGTGGACGTATTTCAAGCCTCGCTGCCAACTATATCAGTACAGATGAACATCGTACTAGCGGATCGCAAGGTGCATACCATGATTTGATAGAGGAAGTACTGAATGAATTGCTTCTCCAGCGGCCTTGAGGTGAGCAAACGATGCAGATCGGTTCCGAGGAGCTCTGTGACAAAGTAGCTGCGCGCTTTCAGTCCAAGCTCTTCACATTTTCAGAAATCGTGGCGGGACGTACAGATCTTCTAGTGGGGAAATGAAGATATCGCTGAGGGAGATGATCTTGAAAAAGGTGAGCTATCAGGCCTCGCATGCTGGCATGTGGCAGATCATAGCAACACTCACATTCTCATGTCGGAGGTGCTTCAGCAGTTTGAGTTCGCGGTACGTTCGCTTGGCAAGGACTGGGGTGCTGAAGGGCTTCATGATCTTCTTGACGGCAACATTCTGGTTGGTGAGCTGATCTCGCGCAGAACTATTCCATACCATCCAAGATCAGTATCGCAACTCATGTTTTCTGCTTCAAGGGAGGGGCAGGTGGCGGGGCAAAGGCTGAAGAAAGCTCTGAAAAGGGCGGAGGGGAAAACGTACCATACGAGACCAAATGCTCCCATGCCCACAGGCTGGAGATCCGAGTACCTGAAATCATGCATATCAGGACCTGAAGAAGCGGCGCTTGGGAAGAACGGATTTTGCCCGCAGAGTGGTGGGTTACCTTGAGGTGATCTCGAAAGTTGTGCCAAAGATCTGGGCGCGAACGAACTCGGCCATTGTGAATTATTGCTCTCTATTCGCTTTCTGAAAGATTTCAAGCAAAAGGAAGGGTTGTGGGTGCCCGTCGTCGTGCGATGGGCTGGAGGTGATGCAGGTCTTCCTGGGCAAAAGGGAATGGCGGGGGAACCGGGCGAGGGAGGGGAGGGCGAATCCGTTACGCGCACGCGAAATCTCGTCGGCAATCGGACTAGGTTGAGCGGATTCGCAAAAAAAAAAATGAAATATGGTTCCGGACAGGAGACGGTAAGACGATTATCTCGATGAAAAGAGGTCTTAGGAGTTTGCTGGGGGTGTGCAAGAGAAGGACGAACGAGAATGCCAATAAGCTCCGCTGCTGGGGATTTTCTAGGTAGTTGGTGGTACCTTGAAGCTTCTCTGGTTTTCGTGCTGAGAGAGATGCTCCAGCCACAGCTTTGACGTTCCAGCGAGCGAGGGGAGGCGAAATGCGAGCAGGGCAAAGGAGTAAGGAGGAGCGGGGTAAAATGACCAGTACGTTATTCAGTGATCAATAATAGGCTGTGAGTGACACTGAAGGCCCGAAGCACAGGTACCTAAACCGGCGGGGCTCGCTGTAGCGCCAAGGTGTCTCCGGCTCAGCTCTCTCCCTCGTAATGTCGTGTAATCGTGAGTAAACCAGCCTGGACACTAGAGTAAGCTATTTGAGCCAAAAAGCCCGGCGCAAGCGAGAATGAAATAGACAAGCTGCCGCCAGAGCCAACATGGCATCCACCGAAGCCCAAACCGCAGCTTGCAGGCCGTCGCCGTACGAGCGTCGCTGCCACATGCGATCTGTGCTTGGGTAGTGCTTGATAGGCCTAACAGCGCATCAGAGGTCACGATGGCTGACAATCACCCCCGAATATGCCACACATGTAATGGGCACACCCAAGGTGCCCCGTCCAGTCCGGCCAGGGCCTCCAGGGTATAGGTAGCAATATCGAGGGGGAGGGTACTTGGAAACAAGTAGAAGGCAAGTAAAAAATAACGACCAGTACTCACGTCGCAGAAGAAGCACAGCTACTGGTATGCGCGCCGTTGGTATTGTGGTTCGTCTAAAGATTGCTCGGCCGCGTGTCGCCGTCGAACGTATATACTTCCTCCGTGTACCTCAATTCAGCTTGGCAAACGAGTGCTCGAAATGCAGAACCCAGCGATGAGATTGTCTATCTGTCTTTTGGCGGCGGGAGAGAAAAAAAAAAAAGAGCAGCGCCCGGGTGTTTTCTACTCAACCCCTTTCAACTAGTACTTGCAAGGCGGTCTGATGGGTCCCTGGTGATCGATCGAGATTTCTGCCAGCACCTCTTCTTACGATTGCCCCTCACTCGCTCTCGATCGTGTCGACGTCAGGGTTGGGGTCGCTGTCAGAATGTCTGGAAGTCAATTGACCGATCTGCTGTACCACACCAAAGCAAAGGGAAACGGGCTCGACACGAAGGGTCTTGAGGTTGGCAATGATCTGAGGCGGACAAGGACAAGCTTCTCTTGACTTGCGCATTGGAATGAGCAAGGATCTGAGAAAAGGTCGACCAAACTCGCACCGGATTTGCAGCGGGGGAGGGGCTTTATGATGACCATGGAAGCAATGCTATGACGGAGGTGGTCGTTATCAGTTCATACATAAACAATTACCCTTGCTAATGAATGGGTAAGTGCCAAAACTGGGTGTGTGAAGTGGCTCCAGGCACGATACCTGGTAGATTCCCATGCTTGATGGCATCATACCTCATCAGCTCTCCTGCACAACATGGGGCTGATAGAGACTCGTCTTCCCGAATCAGCCGTCTATTTTAAAACACACCTTCCACCACCAATAATTCCTTCCAGAATCCCTTCCATCCTCTTAAGAGTTTTTTTTTAGTTTTTTTTTAAAAAAAAAAAAAAAAAAAAAAAAAAAAAAAAAAAAAAAGGAGAGAGAAGATGAAGACTATTTGACTAAGTAACCAGCTACAATGAACGCGAGCAAGCCAATCTCCCGTGAGAATAAACACTCTTCCCGGCCCTCACTCACACGGTCGTGCATTTCTTATTTCTGATGACGTCCTTGTGCTTGCAAGGCGGGGTTCTTCTTGCCGCATTCCTTGGCTCCCCTGTCCGACTAATGATCCTCCCGACCCTTGCTAGGTAAGGTAGCTGGCTAGAAGTTCCAAGGCAATCAAGCTTTGCCTTCTTACTTGTCAGGTCCAAGGAGGAAGGAGCAGACTCTCCGGCCGCTCACCCATTCTCTTGTGTGACCAGCGCCCAATCTGTCTCTGGCGTCCAAAGTACCACACCACCGTTTACCCCTCAGCCCAGATGATGTTGTTGGCTGAGGAGACACATCGGTGGAAGCCTCTAGGGTGGGGCACTTCAATGCCCCCAAGTGGGTGACAGGAGAAATGAGACACCTAATGAAGAGTGGTTATTAATCGACTACTTTCTGCTATGAATAGAGAAATTCAGTAGTATAAAATCATATAAAGTAACAATATCTACCTTTTTATTTGTAGATCATATATTATTAGCCTTTAATAATCTAACAATATCGGTCGCAGAACCGACAATAAGCAGCCTAATATTTGAGTGTCTCAATTTCAATGTCACCCACTTGGCCCCTCAATCGGGCTACTAACTCGTTACTATCACAGTGCATGTTCTCCTCTACGTATTTCTATAGCGAAGGTACTAACGGCTGTTAGCCCCCATGATTCGACTGTCGCGCTAGCAAACGGCTTTCATCGATCTGCCAGTGCAGAATCGGGGATTCTTAAATTGCATCGTCTAACCAGTTTCTCGAATTTTCACAAAGGTAAGTGTCGTGATCAAAGCTCATCAAGGCACTTTCCATGAAGCTGAATCGCACTGAGGGTGGGAAAAGGCAATTTAAATAGCTAAGCCTCTTTCGAGCTGCCAAAGCTCGGAAACTGCCTCGTGTTGAGCTTAACACTTTCTACGTCGCATTGCTCATATGACGAAAGAGGCAAACAGATCTTTGGCAATAATGGTTATTTTAGGTGATGATATTCAGGAGTAATGAATGACAGGACACGTAGAGTAGCACACCAGAAACAAGCCTACACCCAAATGATAGAATCAGTTGCGCCTAGGTAACGGCTCAACGTTCCAGATCCCATCAGCGTACTCGTAAATGCAGCGGTCGCTGCTGAAGAAGCCCATTCTGGCAACGGCCGTGATGGACTTGACAACCCACTCTTCTTGATTCCGATAGGCCTCATCCACAAGCTTGTGCGTCTCAATATAGCTGTGGAAGTCGTCTGACACGAGGTAATAGTCACCATGATCCTTGACGGCTGCTATCATGGCACTGAAATCATGCACAGAGCCGAATGTGCCCTTTTGAATTTCCTCGAACACCTTTGCGAGATCCGGGTCGATGGTGTGGGAGCCGTATGTATGTGCGTGGCGCAAGTCTTCAACGTCCTCAGCCAGGTTACCAAAGAGGAAAATGTTGTTTTCGCCAACTTCCCTGGTAATCTCAATCTATGTCTTGTCAGCGTTGCTTCACAATGTAGTACATAACAGCACGCTTACATTTGCACCATCACAGGTACCAATGATGAGCCCGCCGTTTAGGACGAACTTCATGTTGCTTGTTCCCGAAGCCCTATGACATGGGTTAGCATCTTTAAGAACAAACAAAGTTGGCATTTCAGAGGTTTGGTGCGGCACATACTCAGTCCCTGCCGTCGAGATATGCTCACTGATATCTGAAGCAGGGCAGATGATTTCTGCTTTACTGACGTTGTAGTCTTCAAGGAAAAGTACTTTGAGAAGATCGCCGATATCTTCATCGTTGTTCACAACCGAACCAACAGCGTTGATCAAATGAATGATTTGCTTGGCCATCCAGTAACCCGGAGCAGCCTTTCCACCGAAGATGGAGACCCGTGGCATCTGCTTCTTCCTCTCTGCCGGGGTCATGGCCTTCAGTGTCAGATATCGGTGGATAACACCAAAGATGTTCAACTGCTGCCGCTTGTACTCGTGGATTCTCTTGACCTGGACGTCGAATAGAGCAGACGGGTTCACATTAACCCCCGTAGTTTCCTTGATGTATTTCGCAAGGCGGATCTTGTTGGCAAACTTGATCTCTGCCCACTCCTTCTTGAAGTCTTTATCTTGAACTAGAACTTCGAGCTTGTTTAATTGTGAGAGATCTTTGAGGAACTCATGGCTTCCCAGTTTGGAGGCGATCAGCTCAGAGAGGCGAGGGTTCGCCTGATGAAGCCAGCGTCGAGGCGTTATACCATTGGTCACATTCGTAAACCGGTCTGGGCCATATATTTCGACAAAATCCTTGAAAATAGTCGTCTTGATGAGATCGGAGTGGAGCTCTGCCACGCCATTCACCTTGTGAGAGCCCACAATGGCGAGGTGGGCCATTCTCACCATTTTTGGCTGCGACTCTTCAATGATGGAGACTCTAGTGAGAATTTCTCGATCATCTGGGAACTGCTTCTCAACAGACTGTAGGAAGAAAAGGTTGATGTCGTAGATAATCTGAAGATGTCGAGGGAGGAGATGCTGGACAAGCCCCACTGGCCATTTCTCCAAAGCTTCAGGCAGCACGGTATGGTTGGTGTAACCAAACTGCGAGCATTTAGCAGGGTATCCAATAATTAGTAAACGGGTTAATTCAGCTTACCGTGCCGGTCACGATTTCCCAAGCCAAGTCCCATTCAAGCCCTTCAACATCGATCAAGATGCGCTGTAGTTCTACGATTGCCAAAGTCGGATGGGTATCATTGAGTTGGATTGCCACCTGCTCTGGGAATTCTCTCCAGGCTCTCTTGGACTTTTTGAAACGACGGACGATATCGTAGAGAGAAGCAGCTACCCAAAAGTACTGTTGCTTAAGACGGAGCTCTTTGCCCCTCTCAAGGTTGTCATTTGGGTATAGCACGTTACTGATCGTCTCAGCACGTTGCTGCTCAGCAACTGAGCTTTCATAATCTCCACTATTGAACTTCTGAAAGTCAAACTCGCCTCCCGATGCCTTGCTGGACCAGAGTCGGAGGTTGTTAGTAGTTGGTGTGTCATACCCAGGGATGGGAACGTCGTAGGCAACCGCCACTACGATTTCACCACCTTCCCAGATAGCCACGGATTTTCCCTCCTCATTGGTCACCTTCTTAACCGAGCCAAAGAATTGGACCTTGGATTCAAGTCAGCTTAAACGATTTCAACAATGGACTTCCGACCACTTACATCCACTGTGACATCATGTCGAGGGAATTCCCATGGATTGAAGTCAAGCCAATAATCTGGAACCTCGACTTGATATCCATCAATAATTTCTTGCTTGAAAATACCGTATCGGTAACGTAGACCGTATCCCCAGGCTGGGAAATCAAGAGAAGCAAGACTGTCGAGGAAACAAGCGGCTAGTCGACCAAGACCACCGTTGCCCAAAGCAGCATCGTGCTCCTGGCCAATGATATCCTCAATGCGGAAGCCAAGGTCAGCGAGACCGGCTGATGACTTGCGTTAGTAAAGAGAATAATAAAACAGGGGGGTTGGCGCCTCACCCTTGGCAGTATCTTTCATCCCCACATTGAGCATAGCATTGTCCAATGCTCTTCCCATGAGGAACTCTAGACTGAGGTAGTAGACCCTCTTCGAATCACGGTAAGTCTGGCGCTGCTGTGTTTTGTTCCAGTCTAGAATGAGACGGTCACGAAACGCAAGACTGGTGGCAGAGTATGCAGCCTTCTCGTCGCAGTTGAACATGCTACGGGCAAGCGATGTTTCAACATGGCGAACCACTTCTTTTTCAAACTCGTCCGAGGATTTAAACGCCGCAGTCTGGTTGCGCTTCCATGCCTCTCGCTGTGGCTCTGGGATCGATGCTGTTGACCGGAAAATGATATCAGTACATGGCTATTAGATCTGATCACAGCACACCGAGAGCGGGGCAGGGAAGATAGTGCAAGGGAAGCAAAACAAGGGGCATTTAAGTGAGACTATCTGCTGGAATTGGAATTTTCGTTTGCTGAACATACCCTCGACGCTCTTGATCTCTCCTGGACCAAAACCAGTGGCGGTTCTCTTGTGCTTTGGGCGAGTGATGCCTTCGGGACCAACGGAGCCCTGGATATCCACTATGGGAGCTGATGTAGAGGGGCGGCGCTGCCTGCTGGGGAGCTTCTGTTCGGTCGACATCCTGGCAGTGCCTTTCGTGGTCTATCGATCAATTGAAGCCAGAGACCCGGGTTTATAGAACAGACGAGATATTCTGGGAATCGCCTGCCAGACAGGATCTCTTCTTGCGGACACGAACAGGTCACTCGAGCTCAGCTCGATAAGCTACCTGCTGAAGCTCTCCGGAGCTGGTAAGTCGAGGTGGGGCAGCGGGGTGCTTTTGGAGCTCAGCGGCGGGGCAGCTCCAAAGGATTGAACGCTGATGCGATGCAGCTTGGGCAAGGTTGGAATGCGAACAGGGGCCTCCGGGCTCTAGCTACAGCTAGATAGAGACCTAGTACGTAGGACGGGGTGCGGAGAAGCGACAGATCAGCGTCCAGATGGGCTGATGGGCGGCTCTCCGTTTCCCAGAATCAATGAGATGCTAGGTGCTGTAAAGATACGAAGAACAAAGGGTAGAATGGGCATTGGAATGCGGAGAGGAAGAGAGAGGAGGAGGGAGGAGGAGGGGAACGAGAGATGTGATCATCGGCTTCCTTATACTCGCATGCACCAGCAGGAGGACCTGGAGCAGCACACCCAAAGTAGTGCCCAGGCTAAAACTTGGAAGTTAATAGAGCATCAGACCACCTTCCCGGCAACTTGCAGTCTGAGCTGGACTCCCCTACCTCGTTTGGAGACTGAAGGTTTTCGTGCTCCGCGCCTGGGGCAGGCTCATCTGCTCGCTGACGACACCGGCAGTGGGACCAGGCTCGGTTTACCTTGTCGGTGATGCGTAGGGGTAACAGTCGGAACCCCAGCAGCCAATCTAGAGTCGCATGCGATGGGTAGCGAGGTTGATGCTGCATCGTATCCTACAAGGCACCCCTCCCACGCTTGCCGAGCAAATCGATCTAGTGCTGATTGTGCGATTGGTGAGCTCCAGCACCCAGCACTCGTGGATATGTGCGGTGCCACAATCAGTCGGTCGTGCTTGCCACCCGCTCTTTGGCTCCCTCGCAACTACTGGGAAAGACCGATCATGCGTCTTTCAATCCATCCATTGAATTGATGCGTCAATGTTAATGGCCGTAGGAACCTCCCCAGCTTGTATGAATCCGGGGTGGCTACCTGAACCAACACCACCAAGGTCGTCGCTTGAACCTACCTACCTGAAGCCTCCAGACCTGAGTAAATCTGAAAAAGAGAATTCCCCAATTCAAACATGGCAAAACAGGGAGCAATTGAGAAACCCATCTGAAAAAATCAGGACATCATTGGCCAACGTGTCTGTGCTACGTACCGACCGGCATTCAAGCTCTGCTCATTACCATCCTGGCCTGCCAACCCTGTACATCCCTATCGCCCCAATTCAAAGTCCCCGAACGCAACGCAGATAACGTAAATCCTTCAGGCTCATTCTACTTACCTGCCTTGCCATGAAGCCCAGGACAAACCTTCTCCATCAATGGCACCCAGACAATGCCAAGCAAGAGCCAGCGAGGATTGTACTGATCCGACTGGGCTATCCCTTTGATTCTGGAGTGACATGTTGCAAAACAGAGCTAACGTATTGACCTGCCAAGGTAAATCACAGTTTCAAGGGGTATGAACACCCAGCTCTTGTGAGTTTCCATAAGGTAACGCCTTGCCTGTGTACCCATGCCAGCTGACCACAATCGAGATGGCCGTCAAACCTAGTATTGCTGCAACTCGACCATCTTGTGTCTTGTCCATTGCCCCCCGAGCTAAAAGAAGCATCGTAGGTTGCCCCTCTCCCGGCTCTAGCCTGGTCCGGCTCCTCCATGCTAGTCTTATTTAGAGCTTCGTGCGCCAAAAGGAGGACCCAGCCAATGGTTCTCCGTAGGTAGGCATGCATGCGCTTCTCTGTCACGTTCGCTGCTCCCCTGCCCTCCTGCATCACGTTGTCTTGCTGGTTTGACATACATGCATGAGATTAAGTGGCCAGTGCGGGGCAGAGGCAACCTACTCTGACAATTGACCAACCAACCAAGTAGATATACTGCCCCATCACAACTCGCTGCATCCCAATGCAGGCAGCCGTGGCTTCCGAGTGAGCTTCGAGAGTGTGCCGAGTCACTTAAGACCAATTGCACTTAAGGCTCACAGTCATCGAGGTTGACCCACGTATTTGAAATCCGCAACCGCGTGAAGTGAATGTCTATTGTGTAGAACTCCTACTTCACCTCGGGCCTCAGCCGTAGTATTTGAACGTTGGTATCGACCTATATATATATATGGTTGCAAACAGTTCGAGCAACAAGAATAATAAAAAAGGAGGGAACTCTCCTCTCCAGAAATGAAGAATAGAAAACGCCGAAGTGAAAAAATAAAACTCGCCAAACTCCTCAGCTCCTAGCATGGTGAAGGGGCTCAAATGCTCCAATGTAAAAGTTCAACACACCCTTCCGAGAGGCCTAGCCATTTCGTTCCGAACTGTTCATCCCTGTAAAATTTCCAAACCTAGCTGTCCCAAAAGCAAGCCTCCCAAATATATATTCATGTAGTCATTGGACCTCTGTAGGTTGAATCATACAAGGCGCCTTGTAGCAGCCTCCCAATAGTTTCGTTGGCAAATACCGGTGAATCTGGTACCTCGCAGTATTTCTTTTGTCGTTGCTTTTTCCGTTTGTTTGGTACGACACCGGCATGTATAGTTGTTGCATCCACCCAAATTCGATGACTCTCTTTAGTCGAATCAAACTTGCCTTCGGAGCCTGTCGATAGCCGGAAAAGGCTATGACACTGGTATGTGCTGCTGCAACAGACTCCCAGTCTTATGCGTCTCTTGCGCTGGTTTCGCTTCGAAGATGGCACAAGAAACCTCCCATAACCGTTTCACCATCGGTCCTGTCAAAGGCAAGTGAGCCGCTCTTGCAAGAAAGTACAACTTTTATGCAAACAGGCGAATTATTTGACATTAAGGTGGACAGGATCCAGCCCCGTTATAGAATTCCCGAATCTTTCAGCGCATTGTTTAGAATCGTCTCCTTGACGGCTGCAAAAACAAGCCGAATGTTCGATGTGTCGGTCGCTTGCGTTAAGCTAAACCATCGTTAGCATCCCCAGACATTCTCATACTGTACAAAAACAAGATACATACTGAGGATATAGGTTGAGGTGCGCCCTGTTCACTTGATTGAAGCGCCAGAGCAAGTACTTGGCGGCTTTATTCACGTCACTACCGCCCGAGTAGTCGGGAAAGTAGTTCCCTAACGGCGACCTGCTAAGTTTCTGCTTGAAAATGTCGACCTTGTTCAGGAAGAGGATGATACTAGTCCTCATAAACCAGCGCGAGTTTACGACAGAATCGAATAAAAGCAGACTCTCCATCATGCGGTTCTGTTGTTATTAGCACCAGCCTGTTTCGACAGCACATGGAAGAACTCACCTGGCTGCTTTCCTCGAGAAGGACTTGGTCGTATTCGCTGAGAGCGACACAGAAAATAATCGAGGTGACGTTTTCAAAGCAGTGAATCCACTTCTTCCTTTCGCTTCTTTGGCCGCCGACATCGAACATGCTACCAAGGAGGTCAGCGAGCTTATCTCGCGAATCGTATACCGCAGTCGAACTTACTGTATGCTGAGCTGGCCCATTTGGAAACGAGTCTCGTAGATGCCGGTGGTTTTCGTACGAGCTCGCAGCACATCCATTTCGCTCGGTAAATAATCTGGCGCACAGATGCGCACAGCCTCTTGGAAGAAACTGCGCCGAGGTCAGCTTGAGTACACTTTGGTGGAACATTTTGAAATCTGTGGTTGGTGACGCTCTTACTATTCAGCCGAATCCATCAAGTAGAATTCGGTCTGGTGCTCCATCAACTGGGCCTTTGAGGGATCATTCCACAAAGACTGAACAGCAATGCCAACCTGCGGATCAATGTGTGCCTGCGGGCCTGATTCGGGCTGGTAGTCCAACATAAACTGGGCAAACTCCTTGTTTTCCGCAATCTCCGGGACGATGTTAAATTGTTGCATCGCAGTAATGACAGCCTTGGCACATTCCACCAGATTCTTGAAGACGGTCGGTCGGTAGTTGAACAGTTCGTCTTCGGAGTAGCCTTTGAGGTGGATGATTTTCATCTGCTTGACAATAGTAGACTTGCCACTCTCACCGGAGCCTGTGTCGCTGGCTGTTAGCAACCTTGCACCAACGCATCAAGCGAGGTGTGAATTTTCAAGCATACCTAGGAGCAGGATCTTGCATTCTTTCCGTAACTTTTTCGAGTCTTCTTCTAGCATCTTATCTATCGCCTGACTCTTCTTCTTCTGGTCCGCCTCCTCATTGCTTGAGCTCATACAGGCGCCCATGGTGGGCAGTCTAGAGCCTTCACGACTTAGGCAGGAAATTCAAGGGGCTCCGACTTCGATTATCGCGGTTTGGGTCTGGTAAGCCATAAACCGCACTCTACTGTCGCATTATAATCGTCGATGTTTCGAGAAGACGATTTGTGGATTGTCAGCCTCGGGGGCTGTCCCGCAACAAGTCCGGCCAGCTGCGGGAGACTCGGTAGAGGGCTGGAGTCGCGTAATGCACTGGAACGCCGAGGGCGGGTGTGTTTCAATTGTAGAATGTCGGGAAGAAGAGATTATCGAGAGTTGTTTTTATTACAGGGTGTAAATGGCGCAGTTCTGTTGCCCTGGGTTAGGTGCCGGCGGAATTGAGAAGGCAGGGTGTCGAGGGCGGTGCGCCTGGCTGCGATGACAATTCGGCGAGTCGTCGATTCTGGTGCACCAATTGGCGTTGGCTCCGGGCGAAGTGATGGACTGGTGTGGAGGCGGAGGTTGGGGTCTCTAGCCTGACAGGTGGCCGATGTTCTGCATGCGTGCAATATGGTAGCGAAGGGGGATGTTCAGATCTGCTTCTAGTCGAGAAGCAGCCGTTGGGCGAGAGGTCGTTGTAGGACAATGGTGAGATGAAGGCGGGCAAGTTGGAATCGGACAGGTTCAGCTATTAGCCGTCGTTTGTTCATTAAGTCCTCGCCTGAACATAAGACAGATAAAACAAGGAGCTAGGATTGTTGCAGCGAGGTACCCCGTAGTACCCGTACTTAGCCCAGTGTGGCATGTACCTACCAGCGGCTGACGGTTTTGCTCTGGCGCTCGGACACGGCTTGCCTTGTTCCTCGAAGGATGCAGATCACAGAATGCACGGCGTCTTAATTCGTCTCCCTTGCTCGTGGGAGAAACATGCAGTGGTGTTGAACAGAACTGGGACGGGGCTGGGCTGGGCGGCCTAGAAGAGGGAATAAACAAAGTTCAAGTAGTCGAGCCGCTTCGCTTGGGCTAATATGGTACGAGGTGGGTGCACCAGCTCGAGGTACCAAGGCCAGCGGTCAGGTATGGAGGTATGGAGTATGGGGAGCGGGCTGGCTGGCTGCGAGGCGGATGGACGTAAGCTCCCATGATGGAATTGACGCCTGCTGGGTACGGACTGGACAGTCATACGTGCCGGGGGCAGAGCGATCTGGAATTGAAGCCTGGGCGTGCCTGCCTGTACTGCCCCCTGCAAGCTGCCTTACCTTGATCGGGCGCACCCAAGTCCACTGAAAGGAAGCAGAAGAAGAAAAGAAAGAAAAACGCGGCCACTCTACTGGTCGAAGCCGCTTTGCATCAGATATGCACCTGCCTGCGATGGAGGCACATGGCCTGGGCACGTTCGTGGCTTCACGGACGGCCCCATCGCACTGATGGGACGGGCGTAATACCTTGCCTCACCTCACCTTGCTTGCGTTCAGCCTGCTACGTAGGGACCTCCTACACTCCGTCGCTGCCGACACGCGCGCAGCACGGAGACGGCCTGTGTGTCCATGCAACCAGTTGTGTCCTTATTTAGAGCTGTTGGTAGACCTTGAGAACTCTCACCACGATGGATAGCTTTCGACTTCGAGTCCCAGCCCAGAAGCTAGCAGCGACACTGCACATCGCAGCTAGATTCGGCAGTTGCGGGTTTTAGGCTAAGCATAGCGCCATAGTATCCTGCCTTTTAGCTTTCCATTCGGGCGCAGGCACCCCCGTTATTCCACCAGGCCGCTGTGCAGAATCAATAGTTGCATTGCCATGGATGTCCTTGACCTGTATGCAGCTATAACGCATACCTGTTTACATACGACACATGGCAGTGGTACACGGAGTGGGATTGCAGGGCTCCATGTGCCGCTGGCTGGCCATCAGCTTCGATTGAACTGAGGCGTACGCCCGAGGCCAATCTCCCCAAAATTGAAACCTCCCGGCAGCCGATTCGCATGCGATGGGATAATAAAGGCATGAATTATTGCCCTGGGAGCCAACACGCCCACACCTGCATGAGCAACCATCATCTGATCCATGAAATAAGATGGACATGGGAGTTCAATACGGGCTCTAAGCACAGCCTTGGCAAGGCAATGAGTGACATCGAGCAGACGAGGGAGGCTGTCGAGGCCGCCATGTGCCATTACATAGCAATTCTGCGTTGCACGCTTGCATCCCCCGAAATGCACTTCTCTCAAACCATCACCGCCTAAACGATCTTGGGCTTGTATTGAGTCATTGCCCACCCTGCGATGACCAGTTTGCCTTTTCGTAGTGGGCTAGGGGCGCTGGTACCTGGGTATACATGCACACATCGAGACATGGGGAAAAAAAGGAAAGAAAAGGGAGCTGCGCATGATGCCAATAGCCAAAAGGCGGCGTCCATGCAATGTCTGGCGCGCATGGGCCTCCCGGTATGACCTTGTCCAACCCTTCATGCGGCTGCCACTGAAAGCGGTATGGCGGCCTTTCCCCTATGCTTCTGGAAACATCCTGTAAGAGCACTAAGATGCTAACGGCTGCAAGCAGCTTCCCAGCTGGCTGTGACAGATGAAGAGTAGAACGATAGCCGATGCAGGTTTGGCTGCCAATCAGCGAGCCGGAAGCGGCGTGTGCAGCGCAGGCTCGCCACTGGGGGGTTCGATCTGGACCAAGCTAGCCCAAAGGCTCTTCAACATCAATCGATTCATCGCCTGGAATCCAGATACATTCCCATAGTAGGTACTTGGCAATACAAGGAGACTGGGCGGCGCAATTTTACTTTGGGCGAGGGGGTTGGGACAAACGCCTGGATGTCCCGCTCAGCCCCTAATGCTTGCCCGCCAGGTATTGGGCCAGGTATTGCCTAGTTATGCTCCTCGGGTAGCCAATTACGACCCTGGAACGTGGCAGGGAACTACACGTGGTTTTGTTGCCAGAGAATGAAATCGGTGAGATTATATGTCGGTTCAAGGTGCAAGGACCACCAGTAGCAGATCCTCCGCGCTCGCTTGCTAAAAACAATTTCGTTGCCAGCTGATAAGGCTCGGCTCGATGCGAATTCCTTGCAGGCTACCTCAGCTATTGTCTGTGCGACAAAGGAGTGAATTAGCTCGTAACACCAGGGCTGGATGGAATCTGAAGAGTTGGAATTTATTCTAGATATCGTGTTAGTGGGTCTGGCAGAGAGGTGGTAAAAGCTTTGCTGTCTGGGCTGGAAGCTACTGAGTACCGACAGGTTGGTCAATGCGACAGCTTTTGGATAGCAGCGATGTCACCCTGATGGCTAGCGCTAGGAGACTGTTAACCACCGATGCGTCCTTGTAGAGCCATTCTTTGGGGTACTTTGCGCACTTTTCACAAACAGCCTCACGAAGGACGCAATTTTTGGGGGTGGGCAGAAAGCACAGCTCGTTGTGTAACACACACACCTGTCCTGGGCTGGTGCCACAAGAATAGAAAAGGCGAAACAGCCCGGGGTCCCGGATAATAGGAAAAGCCCATGGCCAGTTCCCGTGTCGGTGAATTGACTACAATAACAACGGGAACTAGATATCTTGTCTGCAGACACTTCAAAATACTGAATCATGAGTTGGAACAATGAACCATCCATTAAGCTTCGCTCTACGGAGAAGGAGTGGGGTGGCTTGGTTGCTCTGTATGCACCCACAAGCAAGCACTTGACAGCTGAATTGGCTATTCGGGTCCGTGTTCCATCGGATGATCGGAGGGCTAGAGTAGTAGCGCGCGCGCAATGACTTTGGGGAGAGGGTAAGCTCTCCCCAGGCCACTTCTGTAGCTGGAAATTCTCTTCATCACCTGCTAATAAAATAGGGAGGGTGACGGGCGATCCAGAAAGTAGGAAACAAAAGTCAGTCGATTATAAGGGCGAATATCGCTGCATGGAGTGACGCTTGGGGGGATTGGTAGTGAGCTGCTAAAAGGACGTCGCTCATAGTAAGCAAAGTAGGTGTGTCAAGTGATCGCCATAGAATGTCCTCTCCATTCGATGTTACAAGGCTAGTCCGCAATTGCATAGCAGAGTGAGAGGCATTGACGGTGTGCCACCTGGGAAGTAGACGTGGCTGCCTACCTACGAAAAGATGAAACCATCAAATGATAGTCGGTGCCGCTACCATACGGCTTCTCGGTAATGTGCTGCGTTTCGAGTGTAAAGGAGAATCAAAGATAAAACCTAGTATTAGCTAATGAAGGGTCAGAAGCTCCATCAGACACGGGGGAGGAAAAAAAGCCGTCTCAGGAGTTGAAACGGCAAGGCGGCCAGACGATACGGTAATAGGTAATTACCACATCTGGCCCGACCCCATGTATCAGCTCCGCAAAACTCTATTCCCGACAACAGCGAGGACGGCCAGCGAGCACAATCAGTGCCGGGCAACCACCGTGGGTCTTGGCCCAGGCATGTGTTTGCGCAGGATAACAGCTCGGACGGCAGATTCAGCTCAAAACGATTTGCCGGGGACCAGGGAGCGATATGCAATGCAAGACACGCTGGCAGCCCAGACCGAAACCTGGATGGTTGGATACCAGGTCCTGCCGACTGTTGGCTGAGCCCACTTAAAGAGGAGATGGGAAGGGTGTTAAGCTTTGCCGCCATTTGAGCGGTCGGAGCGACGGTAAAGGCCAGCTGTAATGAGAATAGTTGCTCGCCGCCATCCAGCCATCCAGTCGACTCTGAAGATTAGGCTGCTTGGTATTTAGATGCTACCTCCCCTGGTCGGTGAGAGGAGATGCTTGCATTACCTGCATGGTCGATGGAATGGGGGACGGGACAAAACCTGGAATCTGGTGAAGCGTTCGTGCCATCCCTGACCCTGCAGATGATACATTCGATGTAGATGGCAGGAAGGCGCCTTCGAGACTCAGTGAGAGGCTGTCTTGAAGCCAAGGAAGGCACCAGCGACGTCAATACAGACAGCGAGTGGCAGGAGCTAGGACGAGGGGCTCACCTCACCCACCAATAGCGGGGGTGCTATAGCGTCAGTTAACCTGGAGGGTGCTGGACGTGGATGGAGCTGATGGTGGGACAACCTCCCTCGCGGCGGCTCGCGTCCTAGCTGGGCTCGTTGGACTAATTAACTAATTTGGCCAAAAAGGAGTCGTTGACGATAATCATCGGACATCGTGGCTCTGGGCCAGGACCGGCCGCTGGGATTGACATACGCTTTTTTTCTTTTCGTAGCCCCCTTTCGCACCTTGATCGCAGCCCCTCCCCTTCAATCCGACAGCATACATACATAATTCTTGATACCACCATCCATCCTGACGGACTGACGTATTGTCTCCGCCAAGCAAGGGATCCCACCACACACTAGATTTCCTGGAGCCCACCGCCTATAGCACTGCACTTCTCCGGTCCCAATTCGCTTGACAGCCCTTTTGCACATCACTTGTTCCCATCGTGGGCTCCATAACCAGAGTCTTTAGTTTCTTGTCAAGGACTATGCATTCCTAGGCACACCCCTCGACTCCAGATCCCCGGAATTGAGGAGCTATCACGCGCGACATTGCAACGACATCCTCGAGTGACACCCGACGGTGCATCGCGCCCCAGACCAGACAACGCCAACCCCCTCAACGACAAGATCATCGGCCGTGGACCGGAGTTTCCAAAAACACCGAGCCGGGGCCCATCTTCTACAAGCAACGGATACACGACGAGAATACATATGGCAGGGTTATAGAGCAGAGCACTGTGAGCGCTAGGACTACAGATTGCCTGGATCGGACTGCGGCACCATCGCCCAGCCCGCAGTATGAGTAGTGAGGACAAGGACAACGCGCCTGCTAGCGCAGACCTGCAGAATGCACCATCTTCAACGGGAACCCCTCTCTCTGTTTCGAGCAGCACAGAAGGCACGTCCTTCATACCTCTCGTGACTGTGGTTGGATTTCATCATGCGAGGGGCCCTGAAGTGGAGTCATGGTTTGGGGCAGAGGACGGTGTCGACCCTGCCGTTGAGTATCAGTGGTCTCTTTTGCCCTTCATGGCCTTGAGTGATGGTGCGCATGCGTGAGTAACCCTCCAGATCTGCGCTTCTCGGTCACATTGGGAGAAAGCTAACCCTACGCAAGCTCGGAGGAAGACTTCTCCTACTTCACTCTTTTGAAACCTGAATCACCTACGGGCCCGGCCACTTCACTGTTCGGCATATCTTGCACTCGACAGCTCGACTCGTCGCATCTTATCAACCGCCCCGCAGACGTCACTCGGTCGACTGTACAAAAGGCGGTAGTCGTGATCGCGGACAACCCTCAGGGCTTTGGCATGCTCCGGGAACGGCTCAGTGTCGTCACGAAGGCTTGGTTTGCGCAACGGGAGTTTACTGATGTTGAGATCCTAAAGAGGTTCCAGGAGAGTCTGGCCGAGGAGAAGGTGAGGGGCCTTCTCCAAGGAGAACCAGAGCATCATCAGTACCTGGGTATGAGCTTGCGAGAGCTTATACATGAATTCAGATGGCAGACTCTAGTTCTGCTGAAATGCTGCCTCCTACAACCCAAGGTGAGGGAGAGAGCTTCTTTTCTACTCCAGTCAACCAATGAGCTAATGAACCTCGGCAGATGCTCTTCTTTGGCTCGAGATGCGACCGGCTATGCATGGTTCAGTTTTCCTTGATTTCATTGATCCCAGGCCTGTTGCAGAAGCTTCAAGACTGCGCAGATCCTGAACTCAATACGCATGAAACAAAGCTATCGAAACCGACGAGCCTCAAGAGTAGCAATCGCAGCTCGTTGCTTTCATTCATGGGGCTGCCGTTACAGATATTTGGAAAGGTATGACAAACCTTGCTGTCGGAGAGTAAAATGGCACGCACCTAACCAATTCCTTAGGGTAGTTTGTTCGGACCATATACGCCCCTACAGCAGTTGGATATTCTCGCCGATTTTGGAACTAAATCTTACATCGTGGGAAGCACCAACTCCCTTCTCCTCCAGCAAAAGGACCGCTATAGCGACATCCTGATCAACCTTGACGACAATACCATCAACATCACTTCCACATCGTTGAGGCACGCGCTGGCTTTGACCGCGGCGGACCGTAGGTGGATTGACTTCCTCACAATAGAAGTGAGCAATACTTGGGACGATGCGAACCCCAGCCGGCCAAAAACGATGCAGTACGCTGGAAGCGAAGAGTTCATCAGATCTCAGTTCGAGGCCTACATCCTGGGGCTGATTTCCTCTGTAAAATACCACAACTATCTTGTTCAACATCCCGATTCCCACCAACCAGGCGAGCCGGACCCGGCCGTCGATTATGGCCTGGACTGGGTGGAAGCTTGGTCACGCACTGAAAATTATCGTATGTGGGACACTAACACGGACACAAACGTTTTCGCCGTTTCCGAGCCCCGGCATCCCTGCGCCGGTGGGTTGAACATCGAGGACGTCCAGCGACGCATGGCCGAGCAGATCAAGGACCTACATCTGGATGAACGCTTTGCCCAGGCAGGTGACTTGCTGGGCCGCAACCTCGCACTGGGCCGCGACAAGGCCTCCACCATATTCACCAAGCTCTACAATGACGTGGAACAACTCCGTGAGGCCCAGCGGCGCAGACCGGACGAGGTGTCGGTCACTTCAGAGAAGTCCGGCGTGGTCGAGAAGACCACCGCGGAGGTTCAATCGACCCCTGTCCAAGCAGCGAAACCACAGCAGACGGCGGGCGCCCGTGCGAGCGCCTACATGTCCAGCTGGGCGACGTGGGCTGGCGAGAAGCGAAAGGCAAGCGGCTGGGGTGCTGGCTGGGGCAAGAAGTCCTCAACCACCGCCAAGTCTGACAAGTCGATCTCAACTCCCACCAGCCCTATAGAAAAGGACTATCAGATAGTCAAGCCGGCCGGAGACGTCGAGGCAGCGGTCCTGACCGAAGACATCTTGGTCCCTGCAAATACCAGCAAAGGAGCAGAGACTGAATCAGCGGCAGGGAAGGATGTGGATACGCCACAAGGCGATCGCGATCAAGCTTCCTCCCCCACAGATTCCGCAGTTCAACCCTCCGTGGCAACCGAGTCCCATAGTGCCGACTCACCGGATCCCAAAGTTGCAGAGCAACCGGAGGTGCAGGAGGAGGCGGTACCTGAAACAGCGTCGAAGGGCAGTAGCGAGGAGAAGCTTGCTTCTGCCGAGCCCGGCGCGGCCATTTCAACAACACATACGAACTAATTAAGAGGGCAATACAATTAACTTACTACTACTAGAAGATGGGTGGGTGCATAACGTGCATGGGAAATGATTAATGAGGAGGGAACATCGGGACACTCAATATATATAGCAAATTCGAAAAGACGTGTCTTGAACAAAGTCGGGATCAATAGAAGTGATGAGGCGGGATGAAGTTCACGGCCGAAACGAAATTAGGGGGGAAAGAGCGTTGCTACGAAACTATTTTCACCGCTTTGTTATTTATAAATTTCAAATGGAATGGCGCAATAACGTGCCATTCTCTTGTATATATGACGAGCCCAGTACTCGCCTTTCCTTCTGTGGATCATTGTAGTCATGCTGTAATTCAACTACTTGACACGAGTGTGCTTTTGAAGTTGAGTCTCAAAGCATGTACTCTCCCAATTTTGTAACAGTTTGAAATCAATCTCGCTAGTCAATCTCGCTAATAGGGCGGTCTATGCCGTCATTAATATGGTGCACGCTGGTCTTTTTCATTGATCCTGGTTGTTCGCTTGGTGATTGTTACCCGCAAAGACTTAGGTGAAGTTTTTCCACGTAGGGGAGAAGTTCATGTCAAGACTCGTAAATTAATATCGCAGACTACGGGCTGCCGTCCAAAAACCGAAAGAAAAGATCATGCCAAGTATCCAAGCTCATCATCCTCAAGACGCTCTAGGTACTCCTTGTCGAGGAGGATCTCAATACACTTTTTGATATCTGACACCTTGGGGACGAACCGGGATCGGATCTGGTTAATAGTTTCGCTAACGAGTTGTGCGTGCTTCATCTGCTTTCGTGCCTTCATAATACGCACAATCGCCGACTAGAGTCGAGGTCAGTCTTGTACTTAGAAAATAGGGGAGAGAAAAGAAAGAGTAATTACCTGGAGAACAAGCTTGCGGTCTTCCTCGATAGTCTTGTTCGTCTCAGCCTCTTCTTGCTTAGCCTCCTTGACACCACCCAGGTTCAGATTGACTCTGATCTTTTTGCTCTTGAAGTCGTAGTTGAGCTTGAAGGTCCGGCCAGGACCAGGTTTGTCGCCTCCAGACATCTGAAGAACCTTGGCCTTCAGGATAACGGCGAGAGCTTGGTCCAGGACTTCGCTACTAAGCTTAGTCCCATTCAGCATGTCTTCGTAAGAATGGGTGTCCTTCTCGTTGAACAGCAGAAGAATGGCCATTTGGTAGATTGAGACTTGGAATGTGAATGGAGTCTTGCTGTTTTTGCAATAGTTGGCTTTGATTTCACCCTTGCAAAGATGCCATAGCCACGTTAGCTTTCGACCATCATGCTTCTTCTTGTAGTATCGAGTGAAGCGCTCAATCTCGGCATCAATCTCCGCAGGGGCATGGAAGTCCGTGCTAGGTGGCGTCAGAGGCCAGAACCCTGTGCCAAGAATGGAGAAGGTTGAATCAACGGCCTTAGAGTACTCAACGTTTTCAAGATGAGCACGGAACTCCTTGTTGAAATCCTTGGAGATTTGCATGTCTTGGAACATGCGTTGGAGTTTGTTGGTATATTCGAAACCACATGCCTCCTTCAACTTGCTAATCATGCTAGTTTCGGCATCGTCAGAGGATGAGTTGCTGTGAACCAAACGGCGGGCGAGCATTCTGGAGTAAAATTTCTGGAAGACATCCTTGTCCTCAATATACTTGAAGACGGTCATAATCTGGCTGAGTGTTCGCTCAAGCTCGGCCTCTTCTATGCTTGTGTTGCTCTTGCGAAGCAGGACATCGGTATACTTGGCCAGGAGCTCAGGTGACTTGCTGGACGATGACTTGCAAACCGCATTCCGGTTTACAAACTCTCTGCATGCGTTATCCAAAGATCTCGTAAATTCGGGTTCGTCATTGAAAGCGCGCTTAACCAGGCCCTGGTACTTGGTGTGAATCTCGAGGAGTGAATCGACGTACACCTTAGGCTCCAACTTTTCACCCTCTGAGGATTGCACTTTTTCGACAGCGTGCAGGCCTGCCTTTCGAACATGAGTCTCGAATCGAGTCCGCAGGGGATCAAGTCCATCTTGAATACGTGAAAGAAGGTTGTACATCCGTGCCATGTCCTCCTCGCGATCATTGTCAAGCAGGACCTGGAACTCATCACGCAGGAGGATCGAGTGATCGGCAATCAACGCTTGGTTACAGGTCTTCTTCAGCTGCCCAGCGATATCCTGGTGCAAGTACATGTTCACACGTTCTTGCTCCTCTGTTAATCGAGCCTCAGCCTTCTTCATATATTCGACAACGCTGTTCTCAGCAACAAATTGCTTCGACTCGGCTTGGTAGAATTCCTTGGTAGCCTGGAGGAAGGGTTTCTCGAAATGCTGTCGGTAAACATCCAGGGTCGACTTGGATGTATCGGCCTCGTCCAGGCCGAGTGAAACGAACGAGTCAACGACCTGCTTGATCTGGCCGTGCTCGATGGTCTCACCGTTTCGCTGCTTCTCAACGAGCTTCAGGACAGCATCCATCACCTTGGATGAGAGCCTCTCGAACAACACCTTGCGCCACTGAACCAGATGAAGGGTGTATACGTCGTAAATGTCCTTCTTGCCTTCGTCGATCTCTCTCTTGACCCAATGGCGATTCAGGTAGCGGAAGAGATGGTGGATGTATTTAGCAGCGGTCGTGTAGCGAACCCATTCTTTGATATAGAACGCGAGTAAGGCCTCATCGTTGTGGGATTTCGAATCCTCCAGAAGGTCCTTCAAGTGAGCCTCAAGATATTCGATAAGCTTCTTGTAGAGCTCTTCGCCGAGGAGGTGTGCTATTCCAGTGTTAGAGTTTCGGACATCAGCGCGAGGATGCAGGGTATGAAGTGACTAACCTCCACGGTGGTTTGAGTGCATCGCAGGGCTGCCAAGGCCGGCAGCTTTCTGTGATGTGCAGAAATTGTGAATAGCACTAAGATCTCGTTAGCCACAGGAAACACCCCATCTCTGAGTGTCGGGGCGATGAGCTTACGTGTAGACACCCATATAGAGATTCATATCAATCCCAGCCTCAAGATCGTTCATGATACGCGAAATGCCTGCCTGCAGATAGTCCCATCTGGAAGAGAGAATTGTTAGATGCCTATGCTGTAGGAGGGGGAGGGGCAGTGATCCTTACGTTGAACGAATATCCTCCTTGTTGGGCATCGGAGGCATGGTGCTTCGCGAGGGGGCGACTCTTGCAGCCATCTTGACGGTATTGTTTGTCGGAAGGATGTTGTTGTACTGCAGGGCCAAAATGGCGGGTTTGGGTCGGAGGGGTTCGACGACCGCAGCCCGGGAGCTTTTTGTTGTTGGAGGGAGGTGGTTTGCTGATTGGTCTCACTGCACACACCGGCCTTTTATGCGTGCTTCGGCCTCGGAAACGTTGCTAGGTTGCGGTGCACCCCCAGGAAAATCGATGCGATCTATATATCTGGGTTGTGCGAAAGAATGGGCGATCGTTTTATCGTCAGCTGAAACGTGTTGCTGTAACAAGGTGCTGCGACAAGGTACGTATGTATGGTCGGGAGGGGGACGCTGCTGGAGTGCTTGAACAAAGAAGCAATCGGCACATAGACTCGCTAGTCAAATACAACAGAACCAGATCGAGTCCACCGATTGAATAGAGAAGGAAGAGAACGGGAAGGCCGCTGTGGGTAAGAAAGGAAACAAGAAAGTTAAAAGGTGGAAGGTTGGTCGTGGGTAGGTAATAAGAGGGCGTGAGGCAGAGTTGTGACTAAAGCTGAAGCGCAAGCACGCGCTACATACTGCTTGGGTTCCTGCCCGCCAACACTAACTGCTGCCAACAGGCAGGCGCGAGCCAAGACCATGGCTGGGCTGGTGCCTGCCGCCCGGTCCCCCCAAGGGGCCAAAGCTCCCAGCCAGCCCAGTCACCCCGGTGCCCAACAAAGCCTAGCTAATCTTTTTGCCGTCTGCGACCGCCTAACCCGATTGTTCGAGTGGAGAAAGCCTTGTCCTCAAGTGTGCTTAAAATAGACTAGTAGGTAATGCCCAGCTCTCTCAGATACTTCGGTTAATAAATAATAAATAGAAAATACAGAATTTCATGTTGGATTCATGTCCTACAGCAATATTGGGCCTTATTGATCTACTCATTTCCCACCAATAATCGAAGGCCCTATCTACTGCTACCTACGCTGTAAGGTTCTCGTAATTTAGCTCGAGTCATCTGCAAGGTAGGCAGCACCGCACTAACAATGGTGACCCTCGAACACTGTAACACGCCGCGCACACACAGAAAGATGGTGGAATGGAAGGATTCACTTCTAGAATACCTGTATTAGAGGCTAATTCTATCAATATCGAAATACACTCGCTGTTTGCCCAAAACGAAAAGAAATCAAGAGGGGGAGGGACCCAACTTGCTCAGAACAGCATCAAGGAACAAGAAACCTAATATCGAGGCCGTCACCCAGTACTGTCGTAGTCACGTGTAAAGAAACGCCACCAGGCTATAGGTAAGCTTCAGTAAAATCAAACGCAACTAAGCACCCTGTGGCTCATGCCGGTGGGCTAACAGCCATCCCATCTGAAAGAATCCCAGCCCTTCCAGGAATGATAGGCATCAGTCAGTCACCGAAAACGCCTGCAGGGGTAGGAGTCGTTAGGCGCCTCCATCACCCACGCTCATCATCACCGCGGCCAAGCCGCCCGACCGTTCGGAAGATATTAATGATGAAATTGATCGTCCAAGAGATCAATGCCATCAGCATGAACGCCGCCAAGGCCTTTCCCAGAGCTCGCGCACCATCACTATTAGATGACCCGTGAAATATCAGGGTGGAGAACGCTAGCGCTGTACTGGCCGACTTGAAAATGATGAAAAAGAGGTCAAGCAAGATGAGCGACACCTTGGAGACAACAGAGCGTAGCCCGAGCGGTTTCCCCGTATACTCATCCCAGATCATGTACGCAATATAAGGTAGGGCGACACAGTCTACCACAATGGCCATGACAGCCTGGCTCCGTTCTGGAGTCCTCCTATTGTCCGAATGTTCCACCAGGTAGAAGATCCTTCCGGCAACCCCCAATGCGAGAATCGAGGTTACCATGACAATGAGCCGGAATAGGAGAGGCGAGAAAGGATGTCGCATGACAAGGTTCCATATCCTCTTGTAGGGAGCGATAGCTCTTCTCCGTCGTGATGTCTGTATATCCAACGGGTTGTAGGCCCCTCGTACGGGTTGGTCGAAGTTCGGCTGCAGCTTTTCAAGGTCGCTGTGGTTCATAATTTCGCTCTCCTCGCCCGTGAGATGTCCATATTTGGATGCGTGAATGAAATCACGCCATGCCATTGGGGGGCCTGAGACGGTTGACGGGACATAGCCGGAGACAACGACGGGTTCGGCAGATCGCAAGTGGTCCCATTTCCTTCCTTTCTTTGTGGCGCGGCCGTATCGGAGGATATGGGGGATGGCGCCTCGAGGTCGCTGCCCCGGACCCAGCTGAGCATCCTCCCAGTCTATAAATCCATCCTTGGACACACGGCGTTTCGGCTCGCTCGGGGCAGAATTGCGATGAGGTCGGGTCGTATTGGGTGGGCGTAGGAGATCTAGTTGAGCTTTGGGGGCAGGGCCGTATCTCTCTTCATATGAATCAATCCAGGCTAGAGAATGACACGTTAGCGGCTATATTAGATCTCTGACAGAAACGAGATACTGGAAGGAATCAACATACGAGGAAGAGATCTCGGAGCGCGGAGCCGTGTCTCGCTTTGCTGAGGGACCGTGCTGCCACTGGGAGCTGTGCTGGAGGGGTGGTTCTCGGAAATCTGTCCGTCGGATGAGTTGGAATGTGAGAGGCGCGACATGGCCGCCGTTCTGAAGGTGGCGCCGCAGGCGCAGGCAGTCAGTTCAATCGAGTGTGAGTGAAGCGAGATGTCGTCTATTCACGAGATTCAGAGCCGAGTGTGGTTGACGTTGACATATTTTGGCGCGCCCAATTGTCCGAATGAAACTAGCCCTGCAAAGCATGGCACAAGCTAGGAAAAAGAAAGGAAAAAGCGGAAAGAACAGTGTAGCGTTTCAAGAGAGTGCGATTCGAAGATAGGAACCTGGCCTGAGACGGGACGGGCCTGTAAGACGAAAGGGAGAGGACGAAGAGAAAGAAGTAGGACAAAATTGCGAGCGAGCGGATGGGAGAGCAGACGAGCTGCTGGCAAACAGGCCGACGCAAATTGGCGATCTACCTCCCTCTCCGTGGGCAGAGCTGCCCGTTCGATTCGCGAAAGACGACAGCGAGCGAAGCAGGTGGATGAAAGAAAAGTTGCCCGTCGCCGGGATCAGGTGGGTAGTAGAAATGAGGTGGGAGCGATCCGTGTGACGTCCTAGCCTGCCGTGCCTTGGCCACCGGCATTGCGCGTGCTCACACCACCCGACCTCAACTGTAATTAGAGTCTACAGGCGCAGGTGTAGGTTTAGCTACAGGCTTCGTACAGCGCTATCCACCACACCCGCGAGCAATACGTGCGGTCCGAGACACCACGTTTCTCCATGTCCCATCCATTTCCCCGTGCCATCTCCCACCTAATCTGTCCTGCGGTGCCACCCGTCGCGAGCCAGCCAGAAACCTGGTCCGGCGACTATCCCAGCCCAATGCAACCCACATGGCCACCTTATCAGCTAGCTCATTAGCTGCGTGGGCCAATTGCCTGTGGTGCTCAGCCGCACACAGCCGCCACATCCCGTCCAGCCAAGCAGGTCTGGGCCTTTCCTGTTCCACCAACTGGCAGCACTTGGTGGGTAACTACATCGAGTCCTTGGAAGTGCCACTCAGGGTTTCCAAAAGGCCTTATCAAGAGAGACCTTCGCCATAGTCATAGATTAATTGTCCCAGAATGTGTGACTAGCCATATTTAAACAAAGAAGAGTATAATCTATTTGGTCTTAGGGTATCAGATCAGTGCAATAGGAATTCTAAACAGTCGCTCCACCAAGATCATCCAGTATCGTGGCTTCCTCGAGAAGAACCACACTGATGCTATACTAATATATATTTAAAGAATGAAACAACAAGGATAGAACAAGCAAAAACAAAGCTTTGTCTACAGACGTTTCTCCCCTCTCTCAACTGAGCATCATCATCGTACACACACATATACATACTTTCGTCCCCTGTATTCGTCTTACGAATCTATCACAAGCTGCTCTCCCTCGTCCAAAAGCTCCGTGACCTTGCGAAGATTGCCAATCAGCGCCCGGCCCAGACCAACGAGCAGCAGTTTCTCGGCATTTGCCGGCAGTCCCAGATAGCTTGGGGGTTCACGCTCAGGCAGCTTGTGAATCCAGGACACAAAGTCTTGAACGCCCGTTCCAGACGGCACAACAAGGCTGCTTCCATCAGGCCCATCAACAAGTTTGTGATCCACATCATAGGCCTCGGGAACGAGGAATGTGGACACCAGCTGGCCAAGGAGTTTGAAATCACCCTCATCATCAATCTTGCCACCGTAGGTTTCCGTGACAAGGTAACGAATCATGTCCCAAGGAATATTTGAAGGTGCAATATTGGTCCTGTTGCCAGCCACCATATCAAGCCAGGTATCGGCAATGAAAGCAGAGCATTCGTACTATGAAAGAGTCAGCGCTCGTCAAAATCACACATGAAGATATGGGTTATTCGTTGTACTTACATCGCTGTCGTTGAACTCCCAGAATCCCTTCCAACCAAGATTGGGTGCATATCGCAGCCGTTCCTGAACAACGGCATGCAGGAATGAGAGGAGCAGATACAGTCTGGTTCTCTCCACAGGGCTCTTGTTGGTCCTTGTCGAAAGTGAGGACATGGAGTCCTTCATGTTGGCCCTGATACCAGCCGGCTGCTCATACATGAGAACGCGAGATGCACGCAGAAGATTGACAGGAATCTTCGGGCTGGATTCCATAGACAAGAAGAGTCGGAAATCCTTGTGTGGGTTGAGCGCGTCCATCCGCTTTTCAAGACTCTGAAGCCAGGTTGGTGCAAGATGCACATTCTTGACAAGAACCCAAGACCCAGTCTGGGCAGCCTCGCTCACGGCTTTGTCGGCACTTGCCAGTCCTTCGTTGGATCCCATAGCGATATTGGTGCAGCGAACGCCAACCCTCTCTACCAAGCTGTCAACCTTGTAACTGGCGTCAAATCCAGGGCTGGAGACAAGCGAGATGGGCAATGTGGCGGCAACTTGGCTGACAGTCTCCTTCAGATCTTCAACTACGTCGAAAATGTCTGGTGAAAAGACCTCGCCAACGAAGCGTTCAGCCGCAGGCACAAACCGATCCATGCGGAACATCTTGACAAGCAATAGTGATAGCAAGGCTTTGTCGTTGGCCGATGTGTTGTCGCCCCAAATTTGGGGCACGGATTTCTCGGCCTCTTCTTCGGTGAAGAACTTGTCCCAATCCTCGCTAGAAGGACTGTCCAATGTCGTCTTCAGAGGGGTGAGCTTCCTAGCCTCCGCAAACGCCTCATCCCTCAGCTCAGGGTTACTTGACATATCCTTGCCTTCGACCGAGCTGTCTAGGATGATATCGATAATCGACTTGTCCATTTGATATGGTGTCGCTTGAGCAAGGAGCATACCGAGGGTAATGCGATCCTTCTGAAGTAACCCAAGTGATGTGCGCTTGAAGGTGTTGACAAAGAGATCGCGAACGATGATATCACGACGGGCATTGTGGTCGGTCTCACTGGCCAGGTTGGGGTTGTTGTGCAGAACAGACTGGAAGATGTTGAGGAAATACTGAAGAGAAAACTGGTAAAAATGGTTCAAGAAATGCAGTTGTTCGAGAATAGCAAAGACAGCACTGCAAGACTTGGCAATGACGCTGTACTGCTGCGTGATCTGGTCCACTTCGGTCATGACGCCTTCAGTGTTGCTCATCTTGGCAGAGATCTCGGCGGCTTCGTTCTTCAATGTTTCAAGCGTCTCAATGACATGGTCGTCATCGAGGATATTACCACGAGATTCATTCAGCGACTGGAGCAGACGCTTCTCAAGCTGTCGCAGATGAATCTTGAACTCTCCTTGCAACTTGATAAGATTTGATCGCCTCTCGTCGACATCAGGTCGCTCTGACTTCAGTACATCGTTAAGGGACTGCGTCTGGAGACTGCTCTGGGTGACTGTGAAGTTGACAAAGGTTGTTCGACTGCAAATATCGGGGGCAAATGTAGCCGAGGGATCGCGAGTGGAGAGGTACAGCTTGAACGCAGGGGAGAAATCGATCTCTTGTTTTCCAAGCTGGATAAGAACACGACCACCAGTTCGTTGGTATTCCTTGTTCAAGACGTGGTTCAGCACAGGATCCAAGTACTCAGCATCCTGGATGAGAATAGGATTGCCAAATCGCAGAGATGACTCCAGCTGCTTGATAAAAGTATCATCCAAGAAGCTAGTCACCGTCAGGCGCTGGTTCTTGTTCTCCTTCTGCAGGAATTCGGGAATTCGGCCTGTTGGATCGATGATGAGAGGGTAACGGTTGAAACGCTTCAGAATGATGGCGTTTTCGGTGCATAGGTCATCAACCGGAAGGCCGTTTTGTTGCCAACCCAGACGCTCATCAGCGTCAGAGAGATATTCAGTAATGGGGTTTGGCGATTTGTACTGAACACCCGAGAGGTGTAGCTGATGGAACCAGTCCTCAATCATAGACTTTCGGAACGTTTGGTCGTAGAGACCGCTATATGCCAAGAAGGCTGCGGCGACGAGCACGTCTCCTACCAAGGTACTTATCTGAGTCTCGAAAGACTTGCTTCCTTCCTCCCATCGTACTCGTTCAGAGGACAGGCTATCAAGAAGACGCACACTGCGGTCGACCTTGAACTGGACCTTGGACATCTCCGATTTGATAGCCTGCGTCTCACTGATGAGAGCGGCGTATTCGGTCTTGTAGGTGTTGATGCTTGCCTCCAGCTCATTGATGTTGTTCTCAACAGCCTTGGCCTCTGCCTTGGTCTGCAATGCCTGTTCCTCAAGCTCGGTAACCTCCTGCTTCAACGGGCCAACACGGTCCAGAATGCCGGAGTACTCGACTTGAGCTCTAACCCACTGCACAAGTGGTCCGCATGCCTTCGATGCGCGGTTGACCTTCTCAAAAGTGAACTCGGGGTTGCCCAAGAATTCCTTGTACATCTTGTCTCTGAGGGGCTTGTTCATCCTAGCCTCGTTGTCGAAAGCGATAATGCTGGCAATGAAATCATCTTTCCTGACCACACCCAGGACATCTTTCTTCCAATCCGTTGCCTTGTGTCCAAGAAGTGTGACGACTGCCTCCATCGCCAACTTGACACCTGCGGGAGGACTTCCCATACCTCGCACTTCAACCAACTGCTGTCTTTTAATGTTACTGACACTCCGCTTGGCTTCCTCCACAGCGGGTTCTGCCTTGGCCAAATCTTCCAACACCACCTTCCTCCGGGAAGCCACCTCGGCCTCCTGCTTCTCGAGTTCGGCCTGGAACTTGAGTGATATCGTCTTTCTGTGCTCAGCCTCGCGCTGATCGGCCACCATCTTCTGAAGCTTCTCGTTCGCCTCCGCATCCTTCTGTTCCAGCTGCTTCTTCTTCTCCGCTAAACTGACACGCAGGTCGCGCACCTTGTCTACAGTGTCCCTCAGTTTCTCCAAACCAACGTTGAGATGGCGCTGTTGCTCTTCCAGATCCTCACGCTTTTCGTTATAAAGCTTGACGTACTGGCCGACAAAGTCCAGGAAATGACGAGGGGTGAGGAATGTCACCTTGCCCTGCTGAGTGTGCAGTCTCTTGTTGTAACGGTGAAGAGAGTAGTGAATATGAACCATTGAGTTGACAACTGCTTCACGATGGGATGGAGGCAGTTGGAGGCCACGGTAAGCGACTGGGATCGTATCAGGAGCCTGGTAACTGGCCTTGTCAAGATCGATCGAATGGGTGAGTTCATGTCCAACCTGGAAGAGGGCTTGATCAGACCAGTCTCCGAACCAGTTAAGAACGCATCTGTTGAACAAGGCAGGGGAAGTGGCGGCCTTTCCTCCTAGACCATCCTCTGGAGGGTTCATTGTGAATACAACGTGGAGGTTCTTGACAATCTGCTGGGTGAACCACTTGTACAATTCTTCGGGTGAGTCCAGGTGCAAGTTTTGTCGCTGAGCACCTTCTTTGCAGGCCGTCATGAGTGCAGCATAGTCGTCGCCCTCGAAGAGACCGGGAACCTCAGCGTTGGCAAGCAGTGTATTCATGCGCTCCAGGAAACCAGAGTCCAGCACGTTGGACTCGTCCATGATGAAGCAAATCTTTTCACCTTTGCAACCACAGCGTCTAAGCACCTCTCGAAGATCCTCGTCGAAATCCTCACCGGAATATTTGCCGTGAACTTTGATCTGGAAGACCCGAAGACCGTTCATCCAGGCAACAAAGCGAGAAAGGGTGGTCTTGCCACTGCCACTCACACCAATGAGAATCAAGTGACCTTGTGGCTGTCTGAAAACACGATCGATGCGCAGAACATGCTCCAGGACATCATCGAAGAGAATCAGAGGCACATCTACCTCTTCTTCACAGAAAGTCTTGAGTCGAGCCTTGACAAACTCTCTCAGTTGCTCACGATCAACGGGGACATAGTTCTTGGAAAGCCAGTTGGAGAACAGAATTGGGCCACCAAGTGCCTTCTCCTCTTCAATCATTGGGAAGAATTGAAGAGCGATACGTCGAACAGCATCGTCTGTCCACTTCCTCTCTTCCTCTTCGACAAGACGATCCGAAAACAGGCGAAGTGCTTCATGTGCCCATATGCGAATGAGACCTTCCACAGATAACGTCTCAAGAGGCTTAATGGCCTCATACACACCACGAACCCATCGAGTAAGTTCACGAGGACTGTAAACATAGTGCGGCTGGATCTTGGGCGTGAACCTTTGCTGTGACTCCAGGTAGAATCGGACCATGGCATGTGTAAGAGCTTCTCCGTAACCGCGAAGAGATGGTATGATCTTGAGCACGGCAGTATTGAAAGTACCATAAATCTGATTGAGGGACAGCTCACCAGGGTAGTCAACCATGATGAGAGGAGCATGACGCAAGAATCTAGCTCCAAGAGGGGTACGACCAGCATCGGTCGGAGGGTTACAAGCACCAACGAATTGGATGCGATCCAAGGTGACCCAAGACTTGTCAGATGTTCTCCAAAAGCCATTGTGCTCAACGAGCTGTCGCAGGAATGAGATGGCCCTCTGGGTGCCGTACTTGTCAGGCGCTGGCAAGTTGATTTCATCGCAGAAGACGACAAGCCAGCGGCCAATTTGAGTAGGGGAAAGCATCACACCGTTCAAAGTCTTTCTGTACTCGCAGTATTGTTCAAAGGTCTTGATCAACAGATCTGGTGTCGTAGCGCTGGAAAAGTTGAGACCGACAACCTCCATGTTGGGCAACTTCCGGAGGGCGCTGAACAAAGTCATCGTTTTACCTGAACCAGGGGGACCACAAAGAAGCAATGGCTTATGTTCAGCAAGCCACGAGTAGAGCACATCTTCGTGACGAACAGTATCCAACGTGGGAATAACCACGTCAGTCTGAGTGATGGAGTGCGTGTTGACCTCGATAGAGGGCACCTGAGCTTGCCATGGAGCCCACTCGGCCTGGGGTAGGGTGACGTCGAAATCGATCAAAGAGCTTGAGCCATCCAACGGCGGGGAACCAAAGTTGGCCAAGGCACACACCGCATCGCCGAATGCCTTTCGATCGTTAAGTGGGCAGTCTCCAGTCAAGGCCCAAACCAGGGCAAGCAGCAGCTTCTTGGAAATGAAAGCCTCAATCTGGTCAGAATCAAGGGGGAAGTCCGGATGTTGACCATTATATTCGATAATATCTCTGACAGCCTTGTTCAGAAGCGAGAAGAGCGTAGTGAGCACACGAGCAACGGTGTAGTCCATGATGTGGTTGTAAGACATGGCTCGCTCAAGCGCCTGGAGAGCAAAGTTCTCCTCCGTCAGATACGTTGTGAGAAGATCAGCAACCTCACCCTGCACAGCCAGGGTCTTTGCAGGACTTTGTCCTGTCCCGACACTGTCTTCGTCTAGGTCCTCGAAAGGAACGCTACGAAGGGCCTGTAAGTAGTTGGCCACAATCATATCGGAAGTCACAGTGTCCTCGCTGAACCACACCATACCACATCGACTGACGGTGGCAAGTGTAGCATACTTCAGTGTCTCTACCTCAAACATGATTCGAACGTTGGGTGGGAGGTTGAGACGTTCACCGTTAGGTAGAGTGAGAAGCTTATTATCGTCGAGGACACTGTTCAAGTTTTCAACCCACTCGGGATCAACATCACCATCAAAGACGATCCAATGTCGTTTGCCGTCTTCACCACGGAGATTGTCGACAATCTTACGCAAAATGCTTGTGAATAGACCGTCAGTCCACTCACGTGTGGTTGAGTCAAGGTTACCATATAGGGCTTCCTTGGACATGACCTTGGAGTCAATAATGTGGGACACGCCCTCAACGCCCTCAACAGCCTGAAGAGCATCAAGCAACAGCCTCCAAGCGACTGACTTTCCTGATCCAGAGTTACCAACCATCATCACACCGTGGTGGATCTTCTGAATTTGGTACAGCTGGAGAATCTTGGTCATCCAGACATCCGTGACAACCAAGTGTCGCTCCGCTGCGAGCTTGCGAATGGCGTCCTCGAGCGCCTGGAGATTGGCTGGTACGTAATCCACACCAGGGAAGCAGTCCTTCTCAATGGTCATCATGATGTCCACATCAGACTTGATAAGCTTGGGTGCAATAGTCTCCCGAATACTCTGAACAATAATCTCAGGCTCAAAGACTTCCTGAGAATCCCCCTCTGCATCTAAGAGCCTTGCACGCTTCAAGCCACCAGAGCTGACCAGGACACTCTTCAGTGCACGGAGACCAAAATCGTAGTGGGCTTGTTTAGATAGCTTCTTTGAACACGAGTCAAAGAATGGAACTGTCTGCTTGGACAGAGTCTTGGCCTGGTTGAAACCCTGTGAATACAGCATGACTTCGGCAATAAGCTCCTTGTCAGGCTTGGACATGGCAACACTGCGGAAGAGTTTCTTCAAGTTATCAGGCAAATTTGAACGGCCTGCATAACCCGGGTTCATTGTGATGAAAATGCCAGTGTTCTCATTGACGTGAAGTTGGCGGCCAATCAAGTCAATCTGCGCTTTGTCATCCTCCACACCTTGCTTCAAGCCAAGCTGAATGTTTTGGATCTGCTGGGAGACAGCAGAAAGAATTCTCTCCTCAAGACGGTTGAACTCGTCGAAACAACCCCAAGCACCGACCTGGCAAATACCGAGGAAGATACGACCCATGGCCTGGAAGTCGAAAGTGTCGTCGCAGCAGAAGACAAGAGTGAATCGGCCCAACTGCAGACCAAGGGCCTTGACTGACTCGGTCTTTCCGGTTCCTGCAGGACCGTAAGGCGAACCACCAAGTCGCTGGCAAAGAGCCTGTGTAAGGGTGAGGAAACATCGGTCCGTCAGTGGGGTTCGGACGAGACGATCGGGAACACCGAGGTACTCGAAGCCATAGTTCAGCTTCGCGTTGGCCATCTTTACAGCCAGTCGATCAACAAAGTCTCCCTCAGGTACGTACACATATCTCATCTGGAGCTGCCAGAGATAGTGACTCGGAGAGTCGGCCTTAGCATTGACGAGCTTCTCGACTGTATCTCGCTGGTGCACACACTCCGTAATCATCTGCTCGCACTTCTTGCGCTGGAGAACGTGAAGATCCCCCAGAACCGTATCGGCCAGGACGCTGAGAACCTGAACCTCACGGTCAAACAAGGTCTGCAGAGTTTGACCGCCAGCAGCCAGTGAGTTCTCGACTGCTGTCGTCCAGGCGACTTGAGTGGCAAGCACAACGATTTGACTGGGGAACGCATCCATGAAGGTGACAAGTTGCTCGCGATCAATCTTTTCAGATTCAAAGATGGGCGTGTATTGCTCCACAGCCTCCGCCAAGAGTTCGGCAAGAGTTGACTTCATACCATTCTCCAACATCGCCAGCCAGTCATTAATTCGAGGCACCTTGGCGAGAGAAATTTCCTTCTTCAGCCTTACGCTCTCGCCCTCTTTTGACGTAAAGCCTGAGATCACAGTCTCGTCATCCATGATGAGCCCGGACAAACCTGCGAACATCTTCTTGAAGTGCTTGGCTATTCGCAACGTATCATTGCTGTTACCAATCATTTCCAAAAGATCTTCGTCACCCACGAAGTAGAATCGTGGGAAGGAGACTCTTTCCTTCTCAAGATATTCACCCAATGCCTTCTGAATCTTGTTCAGCATTTCTGCCAAACGCTCGAGCGATTTCTGAGCATTCGGGATGTTAAGCACATCAAGAACATACGGCGACTTAGCAGCCTTCTTCATGACAGCCATGAACTCGCTATTGATGTTTGCGAACCGTCCGGATTCAATAGGGAGGAGATGCTTGATATCGACGTTGCCAGTGAAAACGCCCTCAAGGTACACCCACTGACGCTGCACATCAATCCATACGTCGAACAAGACGTGAACACGATTCAGCTTGTCCTCCCAGGAGACTGCCTCTTCTTCGAACTCCTTGTAGTATGGCGAATGTTTCATAGCTTGGAGAGAGTTCAAGTTTTCACTGCATTTGGCAAACAGATCATCCCAGCCACGGATCAATTTGACCTTGCTCTGGTAGTTGACCATCTCGAGAGCGTAGTTTTGCCATGTCTCGCGAACCTGTTTCAAGAATTCCTCGAGGGCCATCTCACCCTGAGCTTGGGCGATGATATCCTTGACAATGACTTCGGTGGCAACCAAGTTGAGGTCCCACACGTCACCAAGAGTCATTGAGCTCGGGGAGAATCTCTTTTGCGGCTTAATCTGCTTGTAAATCTTCTGCCAATGGCGTTCCCGGATGGCATCAGACTTCAAATCAGACAGGATCGAGTTAGTTTTTAGCAGGGAGCGAAGGATTCCCTGGACGTGCTCAAAAGCAGCATACTGTCGCATTCGGCTAGGCATTTCCTTGGTGCTCTTGATGAGGTCGTCAATCTTGGAACGAATCTTTCGCGGCTGAACGGCAGTCCACAAGATATCACGCGTCTCGTTGAGGCTAGACCAAATGGTGGACAGATTCGACCAAACAGATTGGAAGTCTCGGACCTCCTCAAGGGTGGCGGAAAGTGACATTTCAGGACTGGCGGGAATGTCCAAGGCCTCCTTTGCCTTGGCCACCATTTCCCAGTCGTCCTGGAGCTTGGAAATCTTGTTTTCAAAGGCAGTCAAGGTAGCCGAAGCCACATCTGGTTGGATAGTACCAGAGACCGGCTTCTCTTCGTTCCACTGCGCAGCGACCTCTGCAATACGTTCATTCACGAGCTTATCTTCAGCAACAATTTTAGCACGCAAAGCGTCGGTCTGATCCTGCACGATCCTCGACTTCTTCTCCAAAATCTCTCGCAAGGCCTCCCATTGGCTGTCAATGTGCTCGATGTGAAGCCAGTCATGGGGGAACTGATACCGTTGTCTGACCAATGTAGACTGACCCTGACGGAACATATCAATCTCTGGTGCCCACATCTTCACATTGCGTTTGCAGCTTTGCACAACGGTAATGAACTGGACTGCCTGGGCAGTAGAAGAAGCATCTGAGCTCTGAGTCTCGAGATGTTTACGAGCCTTCTCAATCTCAGCGTTCACCTCGCGCATGCGGTTTCCGAGGCGTGTCGCGAACTTCATCAAGATGTCTCGCTGCCATTGATCATACTTGTCGTTAACCTTGGTCTGAACCTGGTAGTAGTCAATTGTGATATGGCCAAACGATCGGCTAACATCCTGCGTGTCAAAGGTAGTGCGGGTCTTGCGGATATCCTGCAAAAGCTCCAACCAACGCGACAACTGCTCTCCCAGAGCATCATACACTTGCTCAGACTGAAGGTCCCACAACGACTGGAACTGAAGCCACTCGTCAACATATCCGCTGATCTCTGACAGCTTCTTTTCTAGGGAAATGTACACTCGTTGAAGGATGCCCGTGCATTCACTGGGTAGGTCTGTGAAGCGAGTCTCCTCGATGACGGCGGTGTTAAGGCTGAGTTGGTACCGAGTAGCCTTGATCTTTCGCAGATTGCAGACAATACCAAGCCAGTCGTGGAGGTGTTGGAACCAGCTGGCCCGGGCAAATTCTAGAGGGGGGTCCAAATAGATGACTTGGTTGCGCATTGCCAACTCAAGGGTCAGAGACTTCATGGAAGGGCCTTCCTGCTTCTTGCCTTCAACGGGGACAGTGTCATCTTCGAAGGCTGAGATCCAAGCCTGAATAGCAGTTTGAAGGCGCGTGAGAAGAACAGACTGGATCTTGGCATTGAGCCCCTCGACCCAAAAGTCCAGGTTGACATATCGCTCCAGGTTCAGCTGATCAACAGCAGACTGGATAGTACTCAAATGAGCCTGTAAAGCCGCGGTATCGTAGTCACATGTCCCGAGATCTTTGAGCGCCTGCTCAACCGTGACGTAGGTATGACTGAGGGACACGGCCTTGCTCTGCAGGGTCGAAACGGCAGAAGCGAAACCCCGGATGAACATACCGTGCTTGCTCTCAGTGTTCTTTGTCAAGCCGAGATCAGTGCCTCCAGCGAGAAGTGGTCTTGTTTGTCGCTGATCAGCGTAGAACAGCTCATGCGAGTTGATAAATGACTCCCATCGCAGAGGCACACCCTCAGCAATCAGCTTATATACGTCATTTCGGTATCCATGGAGCAAAACGGCCTCTTCTCCCATAGTAGATATTTGTCGTAAAGTTTGCGAGAGTGTCCTGACACTCTCCATTAGACTAACAGCGTAGGGGTACACACGCTTGGCATCCTTTGATACTGTGGCAATGATATGGGGAACAGTGTAGGATTGCCATGTGAGGTTTCGGGTCTCCTTGAACAGAGTGATAATCTGAGGATCGAAGTTGACTGTGAGCTCCAGAATGCCGCCTGCTGATCGAATACGGGCAATGTCAAAGAGCAAGCCCGAAATGGAAATCTTCCTCCTGGTCACGTCCGTAGCCCAGGCTTCGAAAATCTTTCGTGTTTCGAGCTTTTCCTTGAATTGGTCACTCTCGCGCTGCAGCTTCTCACCCTCGGAGTGAAGTTGCCAGCCAGGTCCAAGCACAGCTTCCACCTTCTTCATGTACCCATCAAGCTGAAGCTCGATTTGGCGCGCCCAGATGATTGCTCCGGACACAGGAGGAAGGTCGCGAAGTTGAGACATGGCGTGTGCCTCGGAGTGACCGTACTGCTGCTTGAACCGCTCGTGAAGGCCGTTGATTGCCTGCTTGACATGGTCCATGAGCTGGTTCTGGTATTCTTGAATCGCACCTCGAATCTTGGGTCGCACAAACAGCGCATTGAATTTGGAGAATACGCGGAACATTTCGTTTGCCGTCTTTGCTGTTCCGAGGCGGTCTCGGAGCCTGGCAATGATGGAATTCTCAACACGAGTTGTTCGCTCGTTGTAGAGATTTTCAGCCAACACCCAGCGATCCTTGCCCTGTTCACTAACGTCCAACAGGTCGACATTCTGCAGCGCATCCCAAGCTTGGTTGACTTCTTCGACAGCATCGACGTCGCCCATTTCCTCGATGACGATTCCGTCAGATCCCGTGGTTTCCGGGACGCCTGGGATGGTGGCCCTGGGACCAAGGACATTCACAATCGTTCGCTGCAGCTGCTCATGGTTGTCACGGAAGGTGCTCACGTATCGTATCCTCGTCTCCAATTCCGAGTGCTTATTGTTGATCTTGATGGGAATAAACTTCTCGTTTCTTCGTCGAGTGACCTCACGAGCCACGTTGGTGAATTCCTTGACTGAGTCCTCCCAGGTTTTGAAGATCTCGCCGCAGGTCTTCATGATGTGGCGGAACTGCTCGTAGTCCAGATTTACCAGCTCCGTGCCTGGCAGTAATCGGACCAGCACATCGTTCAGATCCGCGGAAATGGCTTCAACAAGGGGGAGTGCCCTTCGAATGGGGTAGGGGCAGATCCTCAGCTTCTTGTTCAAATGATGAAAGATCTCTCGAATGGCATCCTGCGCCTTGAGAAGAGAAGTGGCAGATAGAAGCTCGTCCAACGGGAAGTCGCGCATAAGCTGGTTGTACTTCTGCACCTTGTCCATGGCCTCCTTCAACCCAGTGTCCGCCGTGAAGCTCACAGTGGCCTGGAAACGCTTGGCATGCTTGAGGATCTCGAGTGTCAGGAGAACACCCTCACTCCTCAGTTGGCCCTCAATACCCTCCAGAGCAGACTCCATCGAAAGCCAGAAATTGACTTCCTGACTTGCCGTGTTGAACTCCTGGTTGTGATTCGACCCACTATCCTTTGTCATCCTGGTGATCCCCTGAATCGACTTGATCCAGGTGTTGACATTGGCCTGAAGCCTGTTCAGGAACGTACTATCCTGCAGTAGGCCGGAAGCAATCCCGTCTATCGATGGCCTCGAGTGGCTGGATTCGGCAGTATCGAGCACATTCTGGACGATCGGATGGAAGGTCAACGATATCTCGGGGATGTCGACATTTTGTTGCAGGTGAAGCAAGCTCAGCTCCAAATCGTTGAGTCGCTTCTTCGTAACTGGGATTCCCGTCTTCGAATCGACATCCGGCCGACCCCTTGATCCCGTGATGCCCTGAGATTTGGTATTGGCATCGAAATATGGAACCAGCGCATGATGAACCTGTGAATGGAGAACCTCCCAAGGTGAGAGGGTAGGACCCTGGTCCGCAACAGCAGCATTAAGAGATGCAGGCCCGGGAAGATTAGTAATGAATATTTGAGAAGTAAGAGGTCTACTCGGATCAATAGGCTGGGGCGTCTTCAGGAGGATGAGAGAGGCGACAGTGGTGGGAGAAGAGGCGAGCTCGGATGAAATAGTGTAGTAAAACGAAGATGGCACTGGCAAGCATTAGAAAGACCGAAATGGAAGCGAACAAGGAAGTGTATTCAATATCCCACCTGCAATGTCGGACCCGTTTTCCACCACGGTGGAGGCGGCAATATCCTTTTGAATGTAGAGAACGTTTTGGGTGTCGGTAGCGAACCGAGAACAACGGGCAACGGTGTCGGTGTAACGGCTCTTGTGCAGAAGGTTTCCCGCCTGCTCAAGCTCCTCCCGCGTGGCGCCGAGGGCGATTTGGCACACTGCTGCCAGGTGCTCGATCAGGCGCTCGGGCTCTATGGTCGGGAACTCGGTCGATGCGACATCGTTCGACGGTGTGCCTGGCACGGTTGGGGAGGTTATCTCCATGGTCGTCGAGGCTGGGGAGCGTCGTATCGGGGGAGAGTGTAGAGATTATCGTAAACGGGCAGTCATTTCCAGGAAGTGGTCGCTCGTTCAAACTAAAGGAGTAACGAGAAGCCAGGAAATTATGAAGGCGAATACAGAAAAGTGCTGATAAAGGAGTGTCGATGATCGCTTCGAGCAGAAAAGGAGAGGAAAACAAAAGCTACACGTCCGCTCTGTTTCGTTCGTCGGTTGCTTTGCGATGCCTAGTTAGAATATTGTTATTAATATGAGGCGGTTTTTGGAATGGATCAAGAAAGAAGAAGCATTGAATAATTACCTACCTCCAGATACGCGACCCCCAGATCCCTGTCGCGAATGAGTGTCAGGAGTCGTGGCTAGCTAAGGGAGCTGTGGGACCAAGACAAACTGGGACGGCGTTTGATGATAGCCTTGGAGGTTTGGCTGTCTCTGATTGGCCCCGGCAGCTGTGTTGGAGGATGTGTCACTGGGAAGGCACCACTGTGGGTCTTGCCAGCTCAGCTGGATACGTCCAAGGTACTTCGTGTGGATGCGTGCCACTAGGAACCACCTTGTATGTATTTCCACTGTATTCACCACTCGATGCATTGATTCGTCGACGGCGAAAGCAACCTCCCGCGAAGCTGTGAAAGCAACATATCGTCAACGTATGGAGCTACGATTGGTAGAGAAGAGAGCGGCCGATGATTGGCTTCCCTTCGAACTGAAGATCTCACTTGGACTAAAAATAGTCAAGTTAGGAAAGGGGCTGACATGTGTGGCCTCATATATCATTTTCACATCTACTATCCTGACATGCAGTACATATGCATGTGGTTAACCCAACAGGAAAAAAGCAAGGCACCACAACATAACCAACTAACCGACCAAGTCCATAGAAGTTTATTGAAGCCACCCCCGCCTATTCCCACAACAATTCTAACAGTCCGCAAACATATCAGGAGCCATAAAGGAGAAACAGCAGCTGGAGATCGTTTTCATTGTACCGTACCCAAAATTGTCACTTGTTCTACCAAACCGTGCATGATTATCGTGCTTCGTCATATCCTCCTGTCATAATAGCTACTAGACAATATTCCCAGGTGGTCTAGGAGGCTCAAAACGCCATATACATCCAATCCACAGTTACCTTGGTCCCCCTTCCCTGCATACAGATGTTGACAGTCCCAGCATCGCGCACACAAAGACCGCTACCCATAACGCCAGATGTGCCCCGCCCTAAAGCTTTTCTTTGCTATCAAGCACTTGAATTGTTCCCAGGTGCCGGGATCCCGTCCAGAAGTCGCTCTCTTTGCACCATAACACGCTGATTGCAAATATCAATAAACATTTCGAATCGTTTGATCTGCTTGTCCTTCTCTTCAATTTCCAACTTGAGCTGGTCGATTTCTTTCTGTTTCTCTTCCTCGACCTTCTTGAGATCTTCTCGAGCTTTGGACAGTTGCTGGCGCAGCTCTGCCCTGATCTTGTCCTCCGATGAAGTCACCTGCTTCGTGTAAATGGTGGGTTGAGTTTCCGTAATGCCAGTCGAGGACTTTGAAGGGTTTCTGTTGATGGCCGCTCGTGCATTGTAGATGTCCCGGGGAATCAGGTGGCAGTCCGGGTTGTCATTCTGCAGAATGGCCAAGGTCTCTGAAACGCCAGCGCCTACAACTTGTGAGTCTGCGTTACGAGCAAACTGCATCTGGGATTTGGGTAGGTCCTTACCACTCTCTTTGAGGTGCTTCACTGCTGTGACCATCTCGCTACTGAGCTTCCTAGCGGCTGGATGGTTTGATGGGCCCTCGCTGGGCCCGTGGTTGTGCTGCAGATGTGCTCGGTCTGGGCGATACCGGATCGTCCACTGCGTTCTCTGCTCGATAGCGAAGAACCCAAATGGACAATCGCATTTGCGTGAGGACGTTTTCCTCTTGCGAAACTCGGGGCTAACGCGATTCGGAGGCTTGCCAGCTCGATCGCACACGAACAAAACTTTCTTCAGCCCCGGAACTGTCTTCTTTGATCTGCCAATGACAATAGCATAGCCGACCGAGGTACAATATTTCAGCACCGCTTTCTGGACCGCTTCAAGCGTGGGGTAACTACCACCCTCAGGAGGGGGAGACATTAATTCTCCCAGCGGTTGGCTTGGGATGTACGACGAGTCGTCCATCATCTTGCTGGAGTCAATGGCAGTTGTGTCATCATCACCGTCCTGCTGGTTGTCGACCTCCATGTTGTCGCCCGCCTGATGTTCCTGCTTCGATACAACATCTTGCTGCTGAATCGCCTGTGGGGGGGCGGTTGCGTCAAGGTTTGTTGCTGAGGCGTGTGAGAGGCTCGTGAAGACTTGGGCTGAGCAATAGGCTGGGGTTGCATCTGCGCCTTTACCTGCTGGACCTGGGGAAGCTGCTGGGCTTGCTGAGGTGGTGGGGCCTGCTGCTGAGGCTGTGGTTGCTGAGGTGGGGGTTGGCGATGATGGTGCTGAGGTTGAGGTTGGTTCACTGATGGTGCCGAGGGTTGGTGTTGTTGTTGTTGGTGCTGCTGCTGCTGCTGCTGCTGCTGTTGATGCTGCTGTTGCTGCTGTTGCTGTTGCTGCTGCTGCTGTTGTTGCTGCTGCTGCTGTTGCTGTTGCTGCTGTTGCTGCTGTTGCTGCTGCTGCTGCTGCAAATGTTGGTGTTGCGACGAATACTGTTGTTGCTGCTGGGGTTGATGCTGGTGAGTCATCTGATGTGGCTGCGACCGACTTTGGCTCAAGTGCTGCGAGTGATGTTGTTGCTGCTGATGGCTATGGGACTGGGCTTGTTGTTGCTGCTGCTGCTGCTGCTGTTGCTGTTGCTGTGGATGGGGCTGGTGAACTTGATGACCTTGATGTCCCGGATGTCCCTGGTGGCTAGAAACAGTCTGATGCTGCTGGTGAGCCTGATGAGATTGGTGGCTCTGGTGTCCCGGATGAGACTGGTGCGCAGGATGAGGAAGCCCCTGGTGCTGCTGCTGCTGCTGCTGCTGCTGCTGTTGGTGATGAGCAATCAGCGAGTCATGCTGAACCGGCTGTGGCATCGAGGTTGAGAACAGCATAGGAGAAGGGTTGGCTTGGGGTGCAGGTTGGGGCATCTGCTGCCTTGGGGGAGCTGCCCGTTGCCGTGGAACATTGATAGCATTGTGTAGATGAGAGTTGGATGATCTCGAAGTGCCATTGGGGACATTTCCATTAAGCTGGGGGGTGAAGAGATGTTGGTGATATGCCTGCGGTGGAGGTTGAGCAGTGTAGGCGTGTGGCTGGTAGGGAGATCCTGAGTGGGATGCCGGCGACTGTTTATTCTGTTGATTCGTGTGAGGCGGAGGGAAGGCCGGATTTCGTCTGAGGTTGGCCTGGTTGAAGTTCAGACCAGCATGGGGGTTAGCCCCAGAAGGCCCCAAAGCCGACATCGCGGTGTGTTGTTCGTGCCCTGGCACCTGTCCCTCGCGCGTTGCACAGTCCGGCCGTCTTCACGGTGTGCCTTGCCGCCGCTCGCCGTTGTCTTGTGTGGTAGTAGTCGTCGTCGACGTCCCGTGCGGTCCGGTGCCGAGTCGTGTCGTGTCGTGTCGTGTCGTGACGGTTCGTATGGCAGCAATCAAGCCTTGTGTCTTAAGCCACTCGAGAGTCCCAGGTACGGGCTGGGAAAAAGGTCGACCTGGCTCGTTCGCGTGTATGCGGGCCTGATGGCAGTGAGCCAGGATTGGAGTTGGTCGATCGGTCAGCGAGGCGACGCACTACCCAAGTATCCAACACACGATACGAGCAGCAGAGCCGCAAGGCCTAACAGGAAGCAAACCGAACCCTCGAAATGATCAACTCGTAACCCTCGAACTGGAAGCGACACCAAACCCACCGCTTGAGGTTTGCTTAGCGGTCGGAATTCTGGGTGCTGGACGGGCAGTTTTCTGGGGGTGTCGATAACTGTGGTGGGCAAGGAGAGGCGTGGAAGTGCGTGGTTCGGCAGAGGCGTGGGCAGAAGAACCTGAGGGAGGAGCCATACCATGGAAGGACACTCAAGGGAGAGGGGGAATCGGATGGGGGGTCACCTCCTCCCTGTGAGCCAGGCCCTGCTGCTCTATAAGGCCGGCCTGGCTGGTGCATGTTTGTCTGCCCGCCTGGTCAGGGAAAAATACGACTGCTGATCCTCTCTGGGCGAATCAGCGCCTGTCTTCTCCGCGCCAGGCCCTAGCGACCGTCCAAAATAAACACGCTATGTCCCTTCTGGGACTAGTCCTGCGCATCGCCTCATAATGCACTACGTACCTCCCTTGGCGCACCTGCAAAATTGCCTGTAAGAACCCGCTAAAAAGGTACTTTGAGGCCACTGTCTACGTTCCACTGCCACTAATATACAAATCGCCATCGTGTTAACGCATCCATCCATCCCGCCCGCCCCGTGCGCACTCTCCAGCTCCCTACCTCAACGACTGCAATCCTGGCCCCTTGGACCTTGCCTCTTCGATCCATGCATGCTTTTGTCTCGCACCGAGGCCATGCATACATAACTACGTATGTAGTCCTGGTGCATGTGAATAATCAAAATACCTAGGCCAGGATCTGAGGACCAACTCCGCCGTACCTACCCCAGACCGCACCAAGCACCAAGAATGCATTATTAAGAAAGTTTATGGGGCCAAAAGGTAAATGCAACAAATGCGGTGTGTACTGACTCGGCCTGATTATGGAATCCTTTCCTTTGTGGTCAGACAGCGTCACTCTTGGAGGACAAATCCTACCTGTTGGCTCCTTCCGCGGGCTCGGCAGATAGTGTAATTCTGCATGGTGCCAGACGACACCCTAAATGTAGATACTTGCCCCTCACCATCTAGCACCTTCATCCCATACAGCTTTTCTCGAGGCATTCACACATCTTACAAGGAATCATGACATGATATATATATATATATCCCTGTGGTGCGTAGCCACAACTGGATTCATTCATTTTTGTAGCCTGTTTTCAACAAAGCTGTTTTAGCTAGTTTATCCTCGTTTTATCCAAAGTCGAGGAATGTGTCTGGTATTATTACCACTGTCCCAATAAGCGCCCTATTAAAATGGTATCTTGCAAGAAAAAAAATCCCCAAAAACTGCAATGAGTGGTCGTAAACAAAAACCATGCTGATGAATAGACGGGGCACATAAAGCTCCCAAAATTGGAAAGAAGAATCGATCCGAAAGCAGAATATCCAGCAGATTGCTGATGAGGATCACACCTCCATCAGGTTGAGATGTCAGGTCCCAGTCGTTTTCTTTTCGATGGACGTCGGCTCACTTCCTCATCTCCATCTACAAAGTGGCCCTTCTTTATCTGATGCTGTCTGAGGTTGTCTGGGCGGTTTTTATACTGGCTCGTACACCCTGGATATGGACAACGGTAGATCTTTGGTGGAGTGGTTGCATGCTGCAGCTTCTTATGCTTGGCCATGCTTCCTGGAAACCACCGAGGATCCCCCTCCGGACGATAGCCGCAGATTTCACAACAGCTATCGGATTCTGTCTTGGAACCATTTGTAGAAGCATGCTCTGGGGATGGCGGTGATGTTGCTGCAGTGGAAGGTACTGGGCCAGTCGAGGGGCCGTCGGGCGTGACAGATGAATCCGACATGTTTCCTGATTGAAATGTAAAGAAGTCGGCGTCGAAATCCGAGTCTCTTTGTAGATTATTAAAGGTGTCTAAACTTGGGGTGAGGGTTCGAATGAACTCGTCGATCGTGTCTGATTGCAACGTGGAATGGGTTGCATCGTTCGCTGGCATATCCTTGGCTCTTGACATCCGGACAATTAACTCGATAAGTGAAACTCCCAGTTTGTGGTAGAGTAATCTCATCGAATGTTGATCCGAGATGATGGCAAAATACAAGTCGACATGTGAGCGGACAGTAGGAACGAAGTGGTCAAAGTATCGAGCGGGATCAAGTGAAGCCTACGCGGTGCGCGGTGAGTATGTACTTTATCAGAGAACTACGGAAGCGAACGTTTCTCACCTTTCCAATATTCATCAGTTCCAACTCCAGTTGACGTGGAGTTGGCCAAGAGTTGGTGAGTCTCGAAGTCAGAAGTTCATTGACCTGCTCAATGAATGTCGTCGCGTCTGCATATTCTTTTACAAGTGCTTGCCGTAGGTACTGGACAGCAACATTGAATGACGGATTCTCGTGCAGGGAAAGGCTCGCCTCGCTAACGTGTTGGATACATAAATCGGAGTGTTGGATCTCGGTACGAGAAGACTCGTGAATGGCAGAATATTCTAGTTCTGTGAAGTGTTAGTAATGTCTCGTTCAGATGAGTCGTATTTATTTACCATCCAAAAAGAATCGTGCGACCAATACCAAAGAGTCATCAAGCGGGGACTCGCACACAGTGAGAGGTTCTTGCCCTTTGAGAGATTTGGTTCGCGAAGATATCGATGTTTTCCGGATGATGCCGACAACCTCCTCGTGCTTCATGTCGCTTGGTTTCCACAGTAGATCAACGATAGTAAGATAAGCTTGACGATCCTCTCGAAGTCTCGATGCATACGATACTGCTTGTGTGAATAGCTTGGTGCCTCGGGTTGGAGCATCCTTCTCATGAATGACGAGGTAGAACGAATAAATAAGGTGAACAAAACAAAGAATATCGACAGCCGAATCAACCGGAGTTCCATCTAATATTCTCTTCAGGGTTTCAAGGCCGGCAAGCCCGACAGCGTCCGGAGACAAGCTGCAGAGTTTGTCTACGAGCGGGTTCTGTTCAATAAGGCGGATTCTTTCCATTGATTCCACAACGTGCATGCTAAGGGCCTCCCATGTAGTAGATACAAGCGAGTTAGCACTGGTATGCGGCTTCCTTACAGCTGGAATTTCGACATGGGGTGCGGGCGTCTCGGTCTGAATAAGGTCGGGTTGTTTGAGACCCAACTCAGCGGCCAGGTCAAGCGTGGATGAGATATCAAGCGTCAACTGAGGAGTGAAGAAGCTATCCAAGCTACTGGGAAGTGACTGAGAAGCATCGGGCATATCGATCATTGGGACATCGGCGGGAAGTTCTGCGAGCAATGTTGTTGGAACGGTGGTGTCTCCTTGCCAGTCCTCATTTGTCTCACTCAGTCCGTGGGGTTTGCTGGGAATATCGAAGGGTATCTCTGGATCAAATTCATCGGAAGGCGAAGTTAGGGTCGAATCCAACCCTGAGTGTCTGGCCCAATTACCCGACCAGACAGACATTGGGGAGATGTCATAACTCCCTGTGCTGGATGTGCTGTTGGTGCTCGCAGTACTTGCGGTGGATCGGACGGACGAGCTTGGTGCAAGGTTCTTGCTTCGTCGCTTCTGGGCCCGATACTGGTGCAGCTCTGTAGCAGATGTGTACAGCTGGAGATTGGGTTTTCCGAACTCTCTACCGTGATTCTGGTTGATCAAAGCCGCTGGTGTAATTGTGGGCACTCTTGTTGCCCCATCATGGATCAAACCTGGACCTCCGATAATCGTCGAGGCAGACTCCAGTTCGGCAGGGCGGACTGTCGAAGGAAAGTTGGGTACAGCAAACACTGGCGGGGGAGTCGGCTGAGGTTGTTGGAGCGCTATCTCGGGCGGTGGCCCCTCCGGAGGACACAGTTCTTGGCCTCCGTCTTCCTCCAACAGTACATTTTCCAGAATGGTGTCGAGGGGCAGCTCGTGCGAGTCGATTTCATGAATCTCGTTGGCCTGCAACTCGATTTGTGGCGATCCTGTGGGCATGTCATCCAGGGAGTCGCGATAGCTCAGGTGGCCATCCTCAAACTCCAAGCTCAGGTCCAGTAGGCTCCCGGTCCTTGACCGATGGCCCAGAGAGCTGAAGAAATTCTTGGCCATGAACATAATCTTCTTCCTCTTACTAGACGACTGACGGCAGCATTTCTTGCACTTGGGGTCTGTGAAACGCTCGACTTTGGCACACTCATAGCACCAGTACTCGCCGGCGACGAGCTGGTCGCACACATACAGATGCTGGAGCATCATTTCATGGTCCGGGAAGCGCTTGCGACAGCGCAGCAAGGGACACTCTCTCCTCTCCTCAGGCGTCATCCTCTGGCAGGCATTTCGCTTGACGGCCGCCCAAACCATGAATCTGTTGAAAGAGCAGTCATCCTGTGACGTCTCGCGGGACCTGACACAGGGCGCGGGGGTGAGCGAGGCAGGTCCAAAAGGTTGACAAGAGGATAGAGAATATGGGGAATACATACACACAGGAGTTTTGCAACTGCTCATCGGTGTGATCGTGGGACACAATGGACGATGCTGAGCTCGTTGTTGAGCTGGGGCGCCGCAGACCAAGACGCGGAGTTTGCGTCAGACGCCGTAGGGCTGAGGCTGCACCACCCGAGTCCTCCAGTGAGGACCGCCACCTGCTCTCCATTGCGTTTGTCTAACCAAGGATATATTGAATTGGTAGGTGTAGGGCTACAAGAGGGGAAAAGGTCGACGTCGAATCGATAGAGTTGAGATGAGATGAGGTGAGATGATCAGAGGGAAGTCTTATCCGCCACCACTCATGGCGCTGCCTGTTCGGTGTGGTTGGAGAGGGGTCTTATGCGTAGAATGTGCTCAGACAACGAGAAGGGAAAGGGAAAACAAGGCGCTAGCAATCACGAACATGCCCCAAGGCACGGGTAGACGGGCGATCGAGGCAGGTCCTACCTATGGCTATGCTGGTCGGCGAGAGTGGCACGTCGGATCGAGGGTAGGACTCGTCAACCCCATCCAGGACTTGAGGTCTTGACCGGGGTGCGCGCCGGGTGTGTCAGTCGGGACACAGCTACAAAGTCAAAGCATGCAAGGTAGTAGGCAGGCAGGCAGGCAAGACACCATAGCACGAAAGCCCCAAAGCACCGGGCAACAAACATGCAGTGCTCCCGGCCTGGCATCACATAATACTGTTCCATTGAGCCTGCTACGTGCTGCCGTTAGAGGGGAGACGGGGGACTCCGTTATCGAGGCAGCCCTGTCCAATCAGAAGGCGGCCTGGCGAGGCGGCCTGCGCAAGGCAGACTCAATGGTCCTACGGCGGTCTCGTAATCGCAGCCCCTTGGCCCAAGGCACACCTCACCTCCTACACACAAGGTCACTCACTGGATTGGATGGCATTGTGTATGGCATGCAGGTAGGGGTGGGCTGCCCGCTGCTGTCCTCCACACGGCCAGCAGCCAGCTGCACGCCCCCCTCCACCTCCCATTCCCCTGCTCGCTTGCTTATTACGCACCTCCCTTGGCTCCCGGAAGCGTTCATCTTGGGCATTGAGTTGAGATGAAGATTTCTTAATCCCCATTCCTACACCCTCTCCCCGGATCGCGGGGAGTATTGGTGTAGCAAGGCAGGCCTGCAACCCAGGTGTACCCGCAGCCCATGAGGTCAAGGTTGGAGCCACGAAAAGAAGCAGAATCAATAGCCACTGTGGCACTTTAGTTCGCTCCTCAAGGCAGACAGCAGTAGGACCTACTGAGTTGGGGAGCCACCCTTGGTCAGCACGGGTCATGCTCATTCGAAAGCTGGCTTCCACCCGACGAAGTGACATGAAATTAATACCCCAAAACATCATCCTGCTTATTCTCGCGTCTGTGGCCTCTGGTATTGTTTCATTATTGAGTAATAATCATAAATATTTATGAATTAATATATTATTTATTGTCGTTTTTCATATTACCGTGCCACTCTTATTGCAGAAAGCGCTCTGCTTATAATACATCGTGGTACTACTTCTTATGCAGAAGTAGACGTGCAGCTCCCCTGCCACATGTTCCGGGGACACCCTCGTTCACACAGCTTCCCGTGCCACACATTTGGAGTTGCTCCTCTCCCCGAGATCTGATAGGCTGGGAGCTAAAGTCATACATGCTGGCGGTGGTTTCAAAACGTCTAAAGCTCTTTGCTTGCGTTACCTCCTTGGGGTATTCCAATGTGGCCTGATGCGGCCATCTTCTTGGCTTATCCCACCCTCCATCTACCAAAGTGCCATACTTGCAGGAGGCCAGTTTTCAGAAATAGAGCATGTACGTTAAATATAATATTCGCTTCAAGATGCTGCCGAAATATATATAAGGTATCTAGTATATGCAGATGACTCTGAATGGAGCCGCAAATGATCATAGGAAAATTGGAACAATGCTAGTCCATGAAACAACGACAGGCCTGGCACATGAATGAGTGTGGTGACTATGGCTGTCGGTATGCGCTGGTGATGCTTCTTCAGCTGCTCTTGATAGGGGCCTGGTTCGCCCTATCCACCGCCTCTTGCAGGATCCGTAGTTTCTCCTCAGTCACCCTCATCGCCTCTTCGACTTCTCTGGCGTCCATCCGATCCGCCTTCATCTTTTGCTCAAACACTCGCGGTTGTGCTGCCCTCTTACGAGGATTGCCTCCCGCATCATGCAATCTCTCCAGTCCAACTCGTTCCTCCAACCAATCCCATAGCTCACTGTCCTCTCGCCTCCAGATCTCCTCGTACGCAATCAGACGGTCAGGTCCGTCCAAACCGATGCTATTGCCAGGATGGTTCCTCCCAGGCGTCAAGCCAAATCCAAACCAACTCGACACCAACAAGCCGACTAAGAGACCATACATGACATTACCTGTTAGAAGGGGTTTGATGATATCTGAGAGCGGCTCCACCACTACCCGGATAGGTTCGAGCGCACCCCAGCTTTGCTTGGTGTCGGGTTGAGAGACGCTTCCCTTTTCGGTAGATTCGGAAGCAAGTTGGTTGATCTTATTCTTCTTGCTCTTCTTCTTGGGCTTAGCTGTCGCTCCATTCGAGCCGGTCCCTGACCGTCCTCTAGATGAAATGGAGGCTCTGATGGCAGCGAACAGCTCTTTGCAGTACTGTATTTGTCCGTCATTGGCTCCTTTCTCAATCGGGCCTGCGGGAACTTGTTAGCATCAGTAGATTGGTGGTCTCCGACAAACAAGACTTACCTTTGAGCCAACTCTTGCCGCTCCATTCGATTGTGCAGTTAATCTGCACACGAGTTGCGTTATTCTCTGCCCAAGAAAGACAATACTTGGTCTTGACTGCGAAGACGTTGCCGCTTGGGACATCAGGGGTTTGCGTTGAAACGCTGAGGTTGACTGCCTTCTCATAGTCAAGGTTGTCCACTGTTTCTGTAATCGTACACCGGGTTTGCTTCGGCCCTATAGCACCGTATAGTGGCTTGATGAATGTATATGTCCGGCTCTTGTTATCAAGGCTGAGACCTTTTTTATCCTCAAACTGGAGCTCGGTTCCTTTCTGATTTTCGGTCAAGAAATTGACCATCCACGTAGTTGACTGTTGGCCGAATATGATGCCATAGACCTGGCCCAGAGGAGCCTGGATCACATCATCGCCGACCACCCTATCGTAGTGAGTCGCGGCATCGCCACACTCTGTAGGGGCATGCGTTAGTGGACCGGGGAAATCGGCAGGTCCGTTTGGAGAAGCACCGTCTTTGCCTTGTGGCGCAGCGGTGACCACAGTTCCTGTTGTCATTGCCGATGCTTTCCTTGTCACCGCCCTCTCGACTTCTCCCTCACCGCTGGGTTCTACTGGGGCATTGACAGGAGCTTCTTCGTGCTCCTCTTCATCATAGAATTCGTCACCTTCGTCATCGCTGCTCTCCTCGCTATCCGAATCTTCTTGGGGTTCAGTCTCCAACTGCGTTGGTTTTGCAGAATCTTCCTTCTCGGTCTTGTCGCCACCCGTTCCCTCCAAACGAACCCCGTTTAGTGTGCTGGTCAAAGTGGGATGGCCCAGTTTCCAGATGTTCACAATTAGATCGTACGTCGCATCTCGGCTGGTGAAACTTGCAAATACATGTTTCGAGTGCAATGTAGAAATCATGAGACCATTTTTGAAAAGGAGGGCCGTGCTTCTCTTCTCCATGGATACAATTTCATCAAAGCTCATAACCAAAGTGGTTGTCCAGCCAAGAATGTTACTGCTGAAGCAGAGATGGCCCTCTGAGACGTAGAGACGACCGTGAGCAAGGATTTCTCTCTGTAAGGCGCAACTGTAATCTTCAATCAGGTAATCGTTATCGGGGACACTCTTGAATATCGCGTGGAAATCGCGATTCCGCTTCTTGCTCGCAATCGCGAATCCAGTGAGCTTGGGTGTGCTAAAATTCGAGTTGGAAGTAGAAAAGCCATTCCCTCCGGGTGGCACGCCGAGAGCTACAGTGCTGCCACCTATCCCATTCGAGTTCCCTCTTCTATGATATGCTTGGCTCGCTGTTCGGACGCTGGCACTGCGACCCAGGCCCTTGTCGTCAAAATCGGCCACAATCGGGCTTTCCCCATCCTGTGCCTCACTAAATGACCGTGGCCTACTGGAGGGCTCTTCGTTCAGCGTTTCCTCGCCGCTCAGCTGGGTATCCACTGGCGCAGATTCAGAACGAGCTCGGGTGTCTGCATCAGCAAACTTGGCCGTGGAAGGTGAGCCAATCGGGCTGGACGTTTCGTCAATGCCGAGCTGGCTCAGGCTGAGATCACCTGTCCCAATCGTTCGCAATGTAGAATCTTTCTGATCCATTTTAGGTGATAGTATTGTTGCCGGTTGAGAATCTGGCCGGGAAAGATCTGGAGTTTCCGGGATTTGTTGCTGCTTTCCCGGAGCCGGTCGCGGTTTGTTCCCAACAATTCCGAGTCCCGAATTTTGTATGTTTGTACTCAAATTCGTCGCTGCGCTTTGGGCAGCCGAGAACATGGACGAGAAAAAACTGGTACCAGTAGCACTACCAGGGTCAGGTCCACCGTCTTCTGCCGTTGGCGATAAAGGCGATGCCGAAATGCTGGAGAGCTTGCTAGGCCCTACTGCCGCAGAAGCCGATGTGCTCCTCTTGTGAGCCTCAGATCGTGGAGAATTGGGGCCATCAGCACTCGGACTGATAGGGGTGGTCGAGGTCGACCTCTTGTGTGATGGAGAGTCGGGAGTCGGTGGACTGGTGACAATAGTCGGGGAAGACGCTTCAGGTCGGGTTGGGAATATGTGTGCGACTCTGCTAGAACCTGGCAATCGCTTGTTGTTAGGAGTGGCAGGGTGATAGACACCGGGAGGCTCGATTATTGCGGGCACGTCGACAGGTGCGGGTTGCGTCTGTGTCAAGGCTTGCGGATCAGCTGATTTGGTCGGTGAGAGTGGCTGCGCCCGGGGTTCGATATGCGTAGCCTGAACAACGGGTGATGATGTCGTCAGGTACCCGATTAACGAGGGATGCGGTGAGATCGTTGCCGGCCGCGATGGGGATCTGTGGCGTTGGTGTTAGAGACGTAGATGGGGGGCAGCAGCAGCACGGGCTGAGACCCAGCTTTGCTAGTCCAAAGAACTTTCAAGGGGCAATGATAAAGAGGGCAAATGGATCGCAAACGGTTGAAGGGAAAGCGAGTGTAGATCTGAGGAACGGAATTGAATAGAACCCCGGCAAAAGAACACGAACGATGGTTTGCGACGGAGCTGGAGCTGGCGAAAGGGGATGGGGTGTTGCATGTTGGTCCAGGTTGGTACTTGGGAGGAGGCTGATGTACACTGTACTGACAGGCAGTGCGGCGGTGCCACTGTGACGTAGGTATCGAAGACCCCAACGCTCAAGCTGTGAGCTTGCCAGCACCAGCAACCCCGTCGACCATAAATTGTGCACGTGGTCTATGCGGCGGCCAGACGGGGAGAAAGGCAAGACATGTAGGTTTCACCCCAGCTGGTGGGCTGGCATGAAAAGGATGGGGATGTATAAAAGCAGATGAATTGAAAAGGTGAGATAAGGTACTGACCTTGATTTGGCTCGCGAAGTTGCCGAGCTGTCCTTTAATGACGAGGCGGTCGTTGAGCCAGGCTCTGGCCCAGATTCAAATGAACCGAAACTGCGCCCATCAATACTCCTGCTGTCGTCGTCGTCGTCAATCATTATTGAGGCCCCATCGCTCTCCTGTGTGCGGTCTGGGTCATGGTCCCTTTCCCCTTTCTTTTTCGACCGCCGCAGCCGCCTCTCTGATATCGCCTTTGGAAGCAGCTTGCTCAGGCCTTCCCTGCTGCTTGTATGAGTGAGTTGGCGTTCCATTGCACCTGGGACAGCTCAGGCAAGTTCCGCAGGTTCTAATTGCCCAGCCGATCTCCCCGTATCCTGATGAGGAGCGCGGCTTGCTTGCGACTAGTGCATGAACAAACGAGTAGATGCGACGCCCTTGAGGAGAGTCTTTGAACACAATGCGAGACTCCAAGTCAATGACGTACAAGAGCCCTTCTCAGGACAGCGGGGAATAGTCAAAACTGTCTCAGTAAAGGAAAACTAGTCCTCTCTACTTTGGTAGTCGGGCGTGCCAGTTCTTGCTAAAACAAAAGAGAGAGAAAAGAAAGAGAGCACGCGAGAAGATAAATGCAGGGTGAGGGTGTTAGAAACCCAGCTTGGTGCGAAGGCTGACGAGAAGTCTGGTGGAGAAGCACCCATCGCAACGACATGGATTGGTGGTAACATTAAAAGGTGGCCCGTATGAGAACCCGCCTCGCTGCCCGCCACCTTCTACCTAGCAGTTCTGGCGGTTCGTGGATCGCACCTGGGACATACTGGCTTCACCTCCCTAACCGGGGTGTGACTCAATAGCAGGCATCCACCGTACTGGGCTCTGACAGTGTGTGATAGCCCTGCTCAAGCAGCGCCGCTTTTGATACCGGTCCCCCGAGTCACAACCGACGTGTTAATGAAAGCGACCACTTCTTTATGATGGTATCAAGGATATGGTTCATTTCTATGTCGGTAGCTAGCAGACTCGACCAAGAACAAGAGCGGCAAGGACGCTAGGACGAAGAAGTCCATCCCAGGTAAGCCACAAGGATCGGGGTGTACGTACGCTATTCCACCGACAACCGCCTATAAACCAGAGGCTAAACTCGTGCAACTGTCCAGCCCCTCAAGCCCTTCAAGACGAGCAGCATCTCAGCCTACATTTAGAATCCGGATCGTTCAATGAGCACGTAACCCGTCCGTAGGTTTGGGTTGAGGATGGATTGACTGCCTAACCTACTTGTCTACCTCCTTACCTTCCCTGCGGCAGGTTAGAAGCCTAAAAATAACAACATGGATGGTGCCTACGGCTGCAGGCATGTGTCGAGACTCATGAAACCCCCCTACCCCCACCAAGTGAATTGACCATCCTTCCAAGTTGGTCGTTGCTGTAATATTACACGATCAATCCCAAAAACAAATCAACGGTGAGGGCACTAAGTTGGCATATCTAGTACTTGCCCCTATTCTTAACAGATGGAGCTTTTTGGCTACCTACTTACTAGGTCCTACATAAGGTAGTAAGACCTGCAGGCAGTAGCTACGATAATCTCATAACATTTGCCGAGTCACCAACTCATACCCTACACCGCTTAGAACTTCAACCCAGCTTCCTATGAGTTGGGGGAGATAGATGCAGAGAACTATGTACCTACATGCGAACACCTGCTGATACATCCAGATATTCCCTGACGTAGATATTATCATGGAATGTCTTCAACCTTCCCATCTGCTGTCTGTGCTGTGCTTCGATCTCATGTACAGGGATATGCATAAGTCGTCGGTTAGTGCCTACTTAGTACCTACCAGTTCCGGTTGATAGTACTTGTGCACACACCCCACCAGCCAAACTGTACTCCGGGGAAAGCTAACGCCAAACTTAATAGAGGAAGCACCGTTTGCAGATAAGATATCGAACTCACCATCTCCTCCACACTCCCGTGGATAGTTCCATCCAACCTCGCATGGATGGGCACTAAAACAGACCAGGCCAGGCCAGGAGATATTCTGTATTGTATCCCTCGAACTCGATCCTTGTTATCGGTACCATTTCGTCCTGTAATCGGCAGCATCCTGTCGCTGCTGCATCATGGAGCCGTCCCCCCTCATAAAAGCCCACGACCATGCTCGTGCCGCTGCGGTCGCAACAACGAGGCACTCGGCCGACACCACCGTCGCCATCAACGAGCACACACTGGCAGCCGGGGAGTTTGCGACTGCTGCCCGGAGCACATCGAGCATCGAAGCGCTGCGGACCCTGAAGCTGCTGGAGGAACACCACAGGCGGCTGGCCGAGCTGCTCAACATCCCTGATCAACCTGCCCAACATGCGGCCGGCGACGATGCCGATGCGGGCAACGAGAAGGCGCACCAGCAAAACACCGGAAATGCCGTGCATTCGCTCTCGCAGAAGGAAGCCTCTACGGAAACCCAGGGGTCCAAGTCTCCGTCCAAACCTGGCCTGCCGCAGCCCCGACGCATTGCCTCCCGCGAGATGTCGTCGTCCATCGCCAGCAACTTGGCATCCGCTCGAGGAATCAGGTCGAAATATAGAGCGCAACCTCTTACCCCCAGCGTCTCTAACGACGAGGCCCCGGGCAATCTCGACCCTCATCCGCGACGTGACGGCTCCAAGAGCACCATGCAGACACTCATCGAGCATCAGCCGGGCAAGCCTACCTGGATACCGCCAACAGCGCAAAGCCAATCGAAGAACGATAACAAGGCCCGTCAGAAGCGGAAAGACGTCGCTTCTTCCCCGACAGACGCTTCTTCTGCGCAGTCAGACGATGCTGGGTACAACCGATTTTACAACACTTTCGGTAGTCTCATCAATCGCATCTCCGCACCGCTTGCATTTGCCAGTCTACCCTTGATCCAGGAAGAGTCGACCTTGTCAGAGGAGTCCCAGTCCTCTCCAGAGTCGTCCCGAAGCAAGCCCAGCATTCGCGCCCGGCCAACTCCCGCAACGAGCGTAGAGCCGGACCTCACCAAGGTCATCTCAAAGGCAACAATGAATGCGATACTGAAGGATGGAGTTGCGCCCAGCGACTCCTTTTATGTCGTTCCCACCAGCGGGCACACAATTTCTTATGCCAACATCCTCAGCTATGCTGAGAAAGAGAAACGCCGGCTGGAGGCGTCAAGCCATGGTTCGCTTGGGGGAGGCGACGAGGAGGATGATGATTTCGTGGACGCTAAGGAAACTCCCACTTCACTCTCCCCTGGTGCGAAGCGCCGCGTCGGGCGGGCTCGCACGGACAAAGAACTCAGCAACACGATCGAAGAGCTCTATACCGAAAATAAGTCCCTCAAGGATATGCTCGACAAGCTGACCAAGCGACTACATGCTTTTGAGGCAAGCGCCCAGAACATGGCTGAGAGTTATCGCATGATGCGGCCCGGATCGCCCCTGTCCAACGCCAGCAGTAGCCGGGCCAAGGTGGCGGATGATGAGTATTCAATGATGAAGAGGCACATTGAGAAGCTCGAGAAGGAGAACAAAAAAATGCAGAAGACGTTGGATAAATACCGTGAAAAGTGGGAGACCCTCAAGGCTGGCGCCAAAGCAAGGAGGGAGGCGCAAGGTGGTGGTGATGCTGTCGATGATACCGTTCCAGGTTGAAGTCTTTCCTGTCATTTTTCTTCAGATGATTTACAGAAACTATCAGATCAACTACCGGAAACTACTAGTGTAGAATGACTATATATATACCCCCATATACCAAGAGGCGCCTACATCAATTCCACCAAAAGCTGACACTGAAACTGACACTTAAGCTCCGGACGTAATGCCACCACCCAATGGGTATATATAGAGCATCCCCTGGCCCGAGAATGCACTCTGTATACTCGACACCCCTCATTTCCTCTCTTACCTCTTCCAACATTCTCTCATCCATGCCCTCCGGAAGCGGATCCCACCCTTCAAGGACCCCAACATCCAACGCACTCGTGTTGCTCATATTCACCCCGTGCTCGGGCGGCCGTGGCCTCATGGCAGCCGTGGCCGACGGTGGGTAGAGCCGCAGATATTTAGTCCCCACAGTCTGGCAGAGGATATTGTGATAGCCGTCCGTGTGCAGCGGCGTGATTGTCTTTGCCGGCCCGAACCACGCATTGAGCTGCGGCGTATCCAAAGTGGGATGGTCCATTGCCGGATCGCTGGGGTGCTTGGGGACGTCCGACCAGCAGAAGTCCGGCACGAGCAGGTCGTTCCTAAGGGCGGGGATCTGACGCAGGAGGTCATGCTGGGCCAAATACCCAACTGGCTGGGTATTCCCCTCGCCAGTTTCCGCCTCGTGAGAGGCGATATACTTGCTCAGGAAGTCCCTGAAGGGTATGAGCTCTTGGCCCCAGCCGTCGTCCACATAGCTGCGGCCTACCTCTACCGGGACGAGGCGCCTGCCACCCAGGGTCTTGGAGAGGAGGTAGTCTCTGCTCTTCCAGGGGCAGTCCTGGAGCGCTGGCCAGTCGCATATCAGATTCGGGAAGACCATGGGTTGAGGATCGTTCCCGGAGTTGATGCAGTCCTCGAACTGCTCGAGGGTCCAGCCCGGGTGGCGAGGGCATTCCCTTTTATTTCGCAGAACCGGCCGGCCGTATGGCTCTGTCAAAGGGAACTCAGACTTGCCGGGGTCATTTTCGGTTTGTTTCGTTGAATACCCTTCGGTTGTCTCTTGGCCCTCCCTCCATAAAAGGTCCAGGCATGATATGGTATCTTCGATCCATTTTGGGTTTAAATACTTTCCGTGCCCTCCAGTTGTAATAAGAGCCCTATCGAGGGTCTCAACCATCAGATCAAAAGTTTCCTCAGAGACAACCGACTTCTGCGAAACCGAGACCAACAAATGGTAGTGCGTTTTCAGAACCAAAGCCTCGGTATAACTATGTCGCCAAAACTCCGGGACTTGGTCATATCTGTAAGAGTAGAACTTGGACATGGCGATGGATGAGACGTCGTCCAATCTCTTGGCGACAAGTTCAAGATTGACGGTGTCATTTGCACCTATACCATCTTGGGACTGCAATACCCTGTGGGCTTGTGCAACCAGTCTGGCTTGCCGTTTTAATAATTCTCGAGTCGCTTCGCCCTCTGCGAAATCAGCGGGTTCGGCCTTGCTTTCGAGGTCATGGCCTCTTGCATCTGCTGCTTGGCCAGCTGGGCATTCGCCAGAGATCAGGGCTGCTGCCTGGTAATATTTCATCAATAGGCGTCGTTGGGTGGACTCCATCATAAATAAGCAACTTCATAACATAATTAGGGATATTCTGAATTGATACGAGTAGAAAGGAGATGCTGTTGAAGATGTTAACATCATTAAGAACCTCCGATGGCAACGATCCAAATTAGTAGTTGAGTCGCTACCCTAGAGGTGCATTGCCCGGCTCCTTTGCCCCAACGATAATGAAATTTTATTTGGTGAACTGAATGGAGTCGCTGGTTTCCTGTCATTTGTGTAAATTTGCATGTTGAATTATTAATTCCACTGTGAGGAAAGGACCTCTAAGATTGGAGCCTATAACATTGTGGCGCTCATGAGCGGAAGTTTTACACATTACATACGTATACACATACACACATCAAGACGTCCAAACACCGACAATGCCGTCCTGGCGACCTTCCACCAGATAGCCGTCCTTTACGCGTACCCGCTCGACAATCGAAGGCTGTTTGCCTTCCTCTGCTGCGGTGATGCCAGCGCCGCAGTCCCACTGCCTGCCCTCTACCTTATCGTACACCTTTACAACATCCTCGCCGGCAGCGCTGACGATCCGTCGGGTATCAAACATCATGTCCGTAATTGGGTTATCATAAGCGTAGGCATCGTATATCGATCCTGTCCGCAGATCCCAGATCTGTAAGTGAAGAGGCGTCAGCAGTAATACAAAGTGGGAGAACGAGCTTCACATGCGATAAAGGGGCTAACTTACTCGAATACTCCTGTCCAAGCTGCCTGTTACGAGATGAACGTCGTCGAATTGTAGGCAGGTTACGGCGGCTGTGTGTCCAACCAGACTTCGATGCACTTGACCGCTTCGAAGATCCCAGAGCCTGACCATGCCATCTGCTGTACCGCAGGCTAGAGCCGTCTCGAAGACCTGGAGGGCTCCAACAAAATCCGCCGATCTTGTGGATGAGCGGCCAGTCGGTCTCCATGTATTGTCTCCGCTGCCAATGGTCGCTGAAGCCTGGGCGGCAGCCCACATCACGTCAAGAGTCTGCACGCACCGGCCCTTCTCCAGATCCCAATGTCGAATCGTCTTGTCTGCTGAGCCGGAAACCATGACGTCGCCTCTAAAGTGAAGCGCCGTGATCTCGTCCACATGTGCCCTCAAGGTATAAAGTTCACAGTTATCCATGCTTCCCTCGGGGGGATCTACGGGTTGATCGTCAGGGTTTTCCCATGCAATGGCATCCTCTTCTGCGTCATCCTTGCCGAGACCTCCGTGGGGATCGTATCTGCTTCGGCTCAGGTCCCAGAGCTTGATTGTGGCATCCATTGAACCTGTCGCTAGGATATTATCCTCAATCTGCAGTGCCCGTACCGAAGCCGTATGACCTTGTAAATGACCCATACACCTGCCGGCGTTCAGATCCCAGACCCGTACTGTATCGTCCAATGCCGCTGTTGCCATGGTTCCGAAGGGAGCATCGAAGTCAAGGGCGGTGATGCTGTCCTGGTGTGCCCGAATTTCGCGAATGTTCGATCCTGCTTCAAAGTGCTCGTGAAGGATAGGCATTGATATTTTGCGGTGTACCTTCTTCGCTTTGCGCGGTCCGTTGTCCGATGATCCTGGTATCTTTTCGTAGACTGATTGTGACATGAATTCATGGTCCTCGGCATCTATCACCAAGTCTTTTTCATCCTGAGTAGCCATGTTTCGAGCAATTTCCTCCTCCTCATCAGCCAAGACTTGCGCTTCCTCAAGTCGGCCTTCGATTTCAACGACTACGAGGCTAGTGAGCATGAAGCCTTGCATAACGTGGGGCTTAAAGTGCCTGTACTTACTCTCGTGCTCTAGCAAAGCCTCCTCCTGCTCCAGCGAAGCTAACCTGTCCAGTATAATTCTTCTCATCCCGTGGAGATTGGCGATTTTGTTATCGATTTCCCGAATCTCGCTGCTAGCCATACTTTTCCGGATACCGAAGAGCTGGAATTCGTGCAGCATGGCGGCCTTGTCCTTTTTCAGCTGCTGCAGCCGTTTTATACTTCCTGGGGCGGACTGAGCATCTTCCAGCATCAATTTTCTTCCCCTAGAAGCCCGGCGCCGATGCTTCTTGCCCTCGTCCGTCAGCTCGGGGAATGTGGCCTTGAAGCCCTGGAACAGGGAGTATGAGTTTTGGTGGTCCGGGATGTTTGTCAGAAGCTCGTCAGGGAGGTAGGTCAGGGCTCGGTGCTGGATCTCGGTGGTTGATAGCTTGGAGCGCACCAAATCGGTCGGCGTTGTGCGAGCGACGGAGAAGACACTACGCTGGATGCCCGGTCGCTTGAGCTGCTTGTGTACTTCTGACATTGCGCTATGGTACGGGTTTGCAGTAGGATCGGTGGATTGGGGGCCCATCAAGTGGCTCGCAGTAGTGGTGACCTTGCGACTGAAGGCCTCTAGACCGCGGGTCTGTACCGGGCATGACGATCATGGTCAGCATCAATCAGCCAGGATCTTTGGGGTCTTCGTGCCGGGCCGGCATGCAGCTGGCGGCTTTCGAACATACCGAGATAATGGACTGGTCATCATCTGCGCCGTCGTCTGGGAAGCCGTACTGGCCCTCAGAGTCAGCCATGACTACCGGCTGGAAGATTGAGCCCCGGTAGAGATTGGAATTGGGTGCGGCCGAGGTTGTGGCTCTTCTCGCGACGAATCCGTGGAGGTGATGTTGTCCTGGAGAAAAACCCAACAGAGTTCGAGCACAAGGGTTTCTCGGGACTTTGATGTGTCTGGCCGCGGCAATGCACCAATGACGCGCGACACTATCAGAATTTGGTTGCAATTCAGTCGCTTGCTGTTTTGGGGGTGGTGACCCAGGCTGTGGGCAGGTTTCAGGTTCTCGGTGCATTGGGATGCGGTGCAGGGGCTCGACAAACCACAGGCCAGGCTCCAGAGGCCCTGGACCGGCTTAGTGGCTTGCTAGCGGCTCCCTGTAGGGAATCATGCGCTGTGTTCCAGGCAGGTGATAAGCAAGCATGGACCAGTTTGATCTCCAGGGCTGCGTCCATGCGACCGTCATCAGCACGCGAGCAGAGGACGAACTGTGTAATCAAGCTGCTTGATTAACACTCATGCAAACCCTTACTGGCAATGCGACGTAACCAGCACATGGAACACCTGATTGTGCATTCCCCGTATTAACCAGGCCAGCGACTGAGTTTTCCTCACCGACTAAAGCACACCCTCCAAACCACAGAGCTTCTGGGGCCCCAGCTGCTTACATAGTATTTTCTCTTATTGACGTTACCCCAAACAAGCATCTAAACACACACACACACACACACAGGCAAAAGCTCCGACTGTTACCCAAACATGCAATAAACGAAGCTGCTCCCCACCACAAAGGTATCGAACAACTTACACCACGTTGCCCATGTTGCGCCCGGCTGTAGGTTGTCTGCTGTAGCGTCTATCTCGGCGATGGGATGGGTGCTCTCCCCGTTGGGTTAGGCCAGCCACTGGTGGAGGTTGTACCACCGCTGAGAGCCTCCATTGCAGCCCCTCATCTGGCTACAGCTCCGGCAACCGGCGTTAAATTCTCACGTACTGCTTCTCGCACGGCAGCCGATTCATTTTATCTACGTGTCCCAATTGACCTCGAATCTCGGCTCTTTCCAGCCTATGAATTCGTAGAATTGATATTCGGAGTGTTGATGAGTTCCTACTTCCAATTTCTTCTTGCCATGGATTCCACAGTCGATTTGGCTGATGCCTCCAAGGCCTTGGAACTCTCTAGAATCCGCTTCCAACTCATGTGTGTTGCGCTCCCAACCCATCGCCATTTGATGGTGGCACGCATCTGTCATGCCCGCTAACTAGGTCCAGCCGCCTCGAGGATACCATCACCTTCCATCTAATTGAACGGGTGCAGTTTGCCCTCAACAAGGTGAGAATTGCATTTACACCCCTCCATTCTCCCCTCGCTGGTATATCCACACACTATCTCAACTCAACGGACATATTTTACTGATACGACCCACCAATCACTGTAAAGAACATCTACATCCCTGGCGCAATAGATATCCCCAATAGCGAACTGAGTTTCCTCGATTGGTACTTCCGAGAGCAGGAGAGGCTGCAATCGCTTATCCGTCGCTTCGAGTCTCCTGATGAGCATCCCTTCTTCCCCGATGCCATCCAGAAGCCCCTGTTAAAGCCCCTCAACTACCCCAAGATCTTGTGGAAGAACAATGTATCTGTAAACGAGAAGATCAAAAAGTTCTATGTTGAGAATTTCCTCCCGGCTGTCTGCCCGGATTTCGGCAGAGAGGACCGGGGTGAGTCGGAGGAGAACTACGGATCTACTGCTACATGCGATATCGCCTGCCTGCAGGCCCTTTCACGCAGAATCCACTTTGGAAAGCTGGTCGCCGAATCCAAGTTCAGATCCGAGGAAGAGAGGTTCACCCGCCTCATCAAGGCTGAGGACAGGGAAGGCATCGCCGATGCCATCACGAAACCCGCGGTGGAGAAGATCGTCTTGGATCGCCTCCGATTAAAGGCTCAGACATACGGTACTGACCCCTTCCAGCCGGAGGGCACCAAGGCCTCCGGCAAGATCAACGTGGACGCCGTGGTGTCCATGTACAGAGACTTTGTTATCCCACTGACAAAGGAGGTGGAGGTTGAGTACTTGATGCAGAGGCTAGAGCCTGAGAATTAGATGCTCTGTCTGTATATTATTGGCCTGGATTCAGGTATTTTTGAACTGCTGCGATAGCCGCTGGCATCTTGCCTGCCTCGACCAACATCATGTGTCCGAAAGTCTTGATACCCATCTCTTGGAACGCTCGCTTGCTGTCTGCCACGGAATCCTCCTCCTTGGTGTAGTTGAAGCTGCCGTAAGCAACGGAATGCTTCTGTAGTACCTCATCCTCTGGGTGGAAATAGAAGACTGTTGCCTCTTCCTTTGCCTTCTTCCGTTTCCTGTCCTGAACATCTAGAGTTGATTCTATTTCTCGATATGTTTTCGAGATTATGAGATAGTGTGAGAACTCATAGGGTTCCTTGTCCTCTACTGCAGCTTCCACCTCTTCCATCAACATTGTGTACAAGGGAGGGGCAATCTCCGATGGTACGTTGATGAGACGTTCGGACATGACCAGTCCAACCTGCTTACCGCCCTCAATCAAGGCAGGAATAGCGGCCAATGAAGGGTTAGCCTTCGCTTTTTCTACAATGTACTGGGAAATCTCCTTCATGGGCTCCTTGTTGCGGTGCTCGGCAATGTTAAGCACCGTCATCAGAGCGTAGGCATCGGTTGCTTTGCCGTCTACCTTGACAGTCGACCCAATCGTCGGTTGCGACAATACAAGGTCTGCTAGAGCCGACATGTTGAATAGGTTGCCATCAACATCAAAGAGTTGTCTGAGAAGTGACTTGGTGCCGTGAAAGTCAACTTCAGGGTCGAAGTTGAACCATTCAAAGTCAACATTGACCATGTCAAAATCCTTCAAGCAGGCCGCAGTGTCAGCGCAGTCGGTAGATCGCCGGTTGAACGTCATATCCTACCTCATCATCATCATCGCTATCCTCGTCCATCTTGTCAACTGCAGGGTCCTCAGGGACATCCTTGGCCTCTGCGTCTCTTGATCTCTTCTTGCCCATTGTGTGTCTTGAGAAGGAGGATCGGGAAAGAGGAAACTGTAAGTACTGAAAAAGGGCGAGTTTGACTGGTCAAGTTGATGTTTAATCACAAACAGGCTGACGGGGTGGGAATGTTTATTCAAATTTCAAGGCCGAAGCTCTTGAGGTCGCTACGTCGATGGCAGCTGTACTTAGAAAATTTGGTGCCCCGCACTAACTGGAACTGGACCGATAAGCCGCAGCCTTGATGTGCGATAAGGCCTTGAGGTGGCTGAAGTGCCTGAAGCGGAGAAGCTTAATGGAGCTTCTTGCCATCTCCGTCTCTGTTTAAACTTCTGCCTGCCTCGGCAGCGACGTCATTATTAGAGTGGTTCTCGATATTATCATTTCTCATTGCCTTGCTGTTAGCGGGAGGATATGAACCTGCGAACGGGTTATTTTATGTAGAATTGAGGTTACAGTCTTGGCTGGTGTGGTAACGTCAAGCAGCAACTCTTACTTAGGTATACCTGATTCAACTTGGAGTAGGACTCTAGAGTATGAAGATTGGGTGACCGCCTCTTGCTCTAGTAATCTAAAGTCCTTCGTGAAATATGATTTGAATAATTACTTATATTTTTTCTGAAGCAATAACAGAAAGTAAACTGAACTATTGTTCTTAGATGACTTGTTCGAGAATGGTTATTGCGACGCACTGTTAGGCAGTAGGATTCTACAACAGTGAGCCAAGCCTCTGGCCCCACTGAGCCGACGACTGAGCAGCGGCCTGCTAAGCAGAAACGGTCACCCGCCACCGCCGCAGCTTCTGTCAGAGGCTCGCAGCAATTGGTGGCCAGTCAGGACGATGCCAATCGAGTAATACTGTCGACGTCAGTTTTGGATCCAACCCACGAGCTGTCCCTCGAATGCGCGACACTCGGTTTCGCGCCCGCTCGCCAATTTCCCTTCTACCGTCCCCCGTCTCCCTCCAAAGACTGTTCTTCTGGTAGTTCGAGCATCGCAATTTCCGCCCAGCCACCTCCGACCCCGTCATCGCCATGGACTACAGCTCATCAATCCACGAGACGGACGACCCTGCGGCCTCGCCCTGGGGGCCCCCTCCGCCGACGTCGCCCGGCAAGGACGCCTCTGGTTTTGGACCTCTCGCCGGCGACGTCTCCTCGCCATTCTTCCCCCAATCCTCTAGCGCCGGGCTGTCTCAAGATCCCTCAGCCCCCGAAGGCTTCCAACGGCCAGGAACCGCAACCACCGCATCCGAGACAGAAGCAGAGCCCGACACTTTGGAAGCTCCTGTAGCCTCTCAGAATGCCGCTCCTGCCCAGACACAGCGCGAAGCTCTCCAGAATGCCCCGCCACCGGCCGGAGGTGCCGGTAACAACATCACCCAGCAACCCACAACGCAGGGCGCCCAGCCTGCGCAAGATGGCCAGGCCCAGCAACCTCAAAAGCCAGCGCAGCCACAGCACCGACTACAAGCGAAGATCACTGGTCTTGAGCGGACCGGGAAGAAAGACCCTGTGTTACGTTTCGATGTATACGTGAGTGGCCTGATGCTCCTGGTCGTCGTGCGCCTCCTGGGCATGTGGACCTTTACTGACATTGAATATCCCAGACAAACCTGCCAAGATTCCGCACTACGCAGTATCGAGATGTTCGACGTCTTCACTCCGAGTTCGTCAAGCTCGCCGATCACTTGATATCTTCCTGCCCGGAGTCATTTGTTCCAGCAGTCCCACCAGCCGTCACATCCGCAGGGGCAGGCACGGACGAGGATGAGAACCGTGTCAAGGCTTTAATGCAGAGATGGTTCAACTATGTTTGCGGTAATGAGGCATTGATGAAGGATGATGAAATGGTGCTCTTCGTCGAGAGCGACTTCGGGTACAGTCCCCTGGTTAAGATGAAGCAGCCTGCAACGGGCGTTCGACGGAAGATCTTGAAGCAGTTCGCGCCCCCGCCTGATGATACTCCTGAGCTCGCGGAAGCTAGACCGGCTGTGAAGCTATTTTACCTTGGTTCTATGGATGCTGGCCACAAAGTTGACAAGCTTGTCAAGGCCCGGAGAGGTGAGCGCAGCCATCTAACTAAGGCCTGGGCCCGTCTCAAGTTTCCAAATTGCTAACGAGATTCACAGGACTTGGACTCTCCGAATCTGATTACGGAATTAAGCTTGGGAATATGAATGTTCAAGAGCCTCACCCGGGGCTTGCCAATGCCTACAGAAAGCTTGGAAAGGTGGTACAAACAGTTGGAGATTACCATGCTGCCCAAGCAACGGCTGAGGCAACCACAATTGGCGACCCTTTCCAGTACCACTCGCAGGACGCCTTCATTGTCAAGGAATCCCTGACTAACCGCCAGATTCTGATTCGGGAATTCATCCAGGCACAGGAGACGACGAGAAACAAGCTGAATGCCGCTGACCGCCTCAAGGCGAGCTCCAGCGTGCGTCGCGAGAAGGTGGATGAGGCCATCTCTGCTCTCGACGAAGCGAGGTCGCATGAGACCTACATGTACAACAAGACTACCATTGTCACGCAAACCCTGGTACAAGAGAAACGGAAATGGTTCGCAAGGACTGCCTCGGACCTGCGCCTCAGCATCAGAGAGTACGTGCTTCGGGAGATTGAAGCCGAGAGACGCACCCTGGCCTTGCTCGAGACGGTTCGACCCGACATCCGATCCATTGACGCTTCTGGAGGCCTGAGTCGCCTGGGCCGTGAGTCTCACCCCACCGTCCGCCGCTCCAGTCTTGCAGCAAGCCAGGGCCCTAAAGGGGATGCATGGAGTGGTGTCCCTCGGCGGACCGACGCTGCCAACCGCAGCGTGTCAAGCAGCTTCATCGGCCAGGTTCCCGAGGAAGGGCAGACCGGTGAGGGCGCAGAGACAAGCACCGGCCGACTGGGCTCCAGCGGCCGATCTGGTGTCAAGGATGAGGATGACGAAGATCGTGTGGATGCCAGAAATGCTGCAAGCCGCCTAGCGACAAGCACGTTCTGAGTAAATCCCTTGTAGCGCGCCAAGATTCAAGCGGAGGAACGGCGGTGATTGTGAATCTTCTTTTTGTCCCCTCGAGTTTATTATTTCCCACCCTGCAAAAATCCTTACCTTTATGAAAGAAAGCAAGCAGAAACTTGGTAGCTCACCGCCAAGTCACATCAGTTGTATTAGGTATGAGAGAGATGAAATTCAGCATAAAGTGTCCCGTTTTCATCTATAAATGCCCCTTCCCGTGTTGTTTCCACTCGTCTCTCGCCATGACCTCTCGCCGTGACCTCCACGCCTACGGGCTTCGGTATCATCTACCGTGAGGCCGCCCCTCACATATGCTCGAACCGACCTCTTCATTGGAAGCGAATAGGACTGAGATGGCGAGATGATTGCTACGCTGTCCCCCCATGGAGAGGTGCAAAGGCAAACGGGCGTCCCGCCACGTAGGTTACCCAAGTTCAGTAATCCGTGACCCAGTTTGAGAAAAAAATGCATGTGCTTTCTCCCTCGCATCTGCATGTGAGAAACCTGCTCGTGTTTCTTGCCTTTTCTCCCCTCCCCTCACTTGCCATCCACACCCCCATCCGCAGCTACCTATCGTACATACCTTCTCGGAAATTGGCAGGCAAGGCAACGGTGATTTATGCGAGCTGGTGGTGCATGCATACAAGCATAGTGCATGTCATCGGCCCGGATGGATCGAGCCGACTTGGTAGGGCTTCAAGCCAGGCGAAGAGGATAACCAACGAGCAGGGCCAAGTCAAATATGCCTGTCCTCTGTCACATGCAGTGATGGCCAAGTTGCACTTGACTGAGAAAGCTGTCTATTGATATGGCTTATACTATTTGGGTTTTCCGAGATATAGCCCAGGGGTTTTTTGGAGAAGGTTGCATGCGGAGTTGGAGCCAAGTCACCTCCTGTTTCTTTGTGCCCGGATAGGTCCAACTAATTTAAAAGAAGCGGGATTATAAGACGAGATTTGCTGATAGGGCCATTCGTCTATCTTAATCGTCCTTCGATATCCGGGGCTCTTGACTGGCATCCCCAAGATTGTCGCATACGCTATCACTAAATAGAGTCGACAAACTAAAACAACCTAGACGACGGCGGGGTGAATGAGGAGAGCCGAGGCACCTCTTATTCATACCAATGCGCGCCTTATCTACTCCTCCAGCTTGGCTCCTCTATTGGGTGCCTCAGATAGTAGGGCATTCTCTGCTAAGACAGCCGGGGGTCGGAGAGAAGAACGATGAGTTTCTTCTTGCTCATATCAACAAAGGCTAATCCAGAGATGCAGTATATGTTCAGAGTGGTGGCACAGATCCCACACCGCCAATCGACCTGAAACTTGATGATAGGAAGATACTAAATGTGACGCCAGGGGCCTGGTAGAATGAATCGTGATCGCAATGCATTGCTTAGTATGGCTGTGAGGAATCAAGGGGTCCTTCAAGATCGTGGCTTGTTTTCATGGACGAATGTAGGATGCCATTGCTTAAGAGTAGCAACTAGCCAAGATAAACCGGTTGCGCGAGTAATCATGACACAAAATTGGCGAGCACTACGTGAAATTAGACGGGCATTCCATCTATCTCAGGTGAAAAGATGCTACAATATCCCCAACAGAGGATCGACCATAAACTTGCTACATATTACCTACCCGAAGCAGTAACCCCCAACAATCTGCAGGGCCACCCCACGGGCAGGCGGGAAGGTTACAGACTCTCAAGCACGTGGTCCTGGGAGAAACCCTGGGGTGACGAGCCTAGTCACTCTTATGTTAATCATTGGTGCTGCAGGGTATGACTTGCGTCAGAACAGCTCAGGCAGTCATGCTTTTAAAAAGGCGAACACAGGCCAAACGGGTAAGATTGTCTTCCAGCAGCCATAGGGCCAGCGTGGTATAACACATACACCGCATAGGCTGGGCTCGGTCATCTGATATTGCAGGTTGCAGTCGGTTCAGTAGCGCCTCCAGACAATGGAAAGCAAGCAGCAGGCTCATTGGCTAGACGGCGAAGATCCCCGATATCCCTATGCATATACTTCATATGTGTCAAGATGATAGGCGAGGAGTAGCAGGCCAATGATCGAAAGGGTTTGCCGCGCTCAACGTATGATCCCTCCGACAGGATGGGCAGGGCTAGCTAAATGAGAGTAGCATCAGGCGAAGCTTGGCTATAGTACCAAGAACCCATGCCCGGAGCTGCTGTAGGGATAGAGACGGATGACATCGGAGAAAATATCAGCGACCGGCCTGCTTTTGGATCCTGTTAATCAAATATTAAGGAAGCCGGTAACAAACGGATAATCTGAAAGGTAGGCAAAGTCACCGGGTGTCGTTTTCCCTTATGATGTCAAATGGATGTTGCAAAGGGCAAGAATGATAAGACCATATGATGGTAGATAATGTTGATCATTTCCAGCACAAACACTTGTGCCTATGATGAGCAAGGAGGCAATGGAGATAGACTGGATGGGCAAACAATGAGCGGGTCTCTTGTCCAACCACTTCAGCGATATTGATAGGCGCGGGTGGTGGCACCCGGGGTGTATCGTGAAATGAGATACCCAGTACCTCTGTATGCAAAGGCAATATGCTGACGACAGCGTCTAAAGACGTGGGTGGCCAGGGTGAAGCCTATCAGATAGCTGGAGGAGCTCCGAGCGGCCGCACGCCACCTGAGCCGTAATGACAACAAAAGCTACCTTGGGGTCAGTTTGCGGGGAGCCGCTGGCCTTGGAGAAGGGCGACGACATCGTGATGGTGGTGGTCGCTTTGCTCCGTGCCCTATCAGAGCGAAGATTGAGAGATCCCTGCTGGCAACCATCGACAGATATCCGTCCGATGGTCGACCAGCGGTTGCATCTTAGGACGAAAGGGGGGTGTCTCGAAAAATTCCACTGGCGAAAGATGGCGACAGATCGGAAGCAACCATTTTAGAGTGCGTATATGCCGACACCGTATGCGCCTCCGACTGCCACGCCCGCACTTGGATGCGCGAGAGAGTTGAGATTTTGGGAACCGCCGGAGCAAGGAGGGACCAGAGCAGGGGAGGAGGAGCCAGTGGGAAGACCCAGTCGCCTGTCCGCTGCATGCCCCTTCATCATGCTGCTGGTCACCCTGCACCTGCGCCGCTGCTTGACATGCGGTCTTCCTTCCGAAACTTTCCTCGGGCCTTCCTCTACTTTTCCGGCAATCTCGAGGCCCGTGGCTCTTTCCTCGTGCTGCCGGCGCTGCGTGCTAGGCAGGCAGGTACCCAATGGCTATCTGGCAGGTACCTCCCACCACCGTGCTTGTCTCTGTGACGGCCTTGCCATCATGCTCTTGACGGTCTCGACTGCGACCACGCCATCACGGATTTGACGCTCGTTCTCCCTGCCTCCCTACCCTGCTGCATCCAAATCAATGCCCAAGTCGACTGATGCCTGCTCGCCTTTTCGCAGCAATGTGACGAATGCCGAATCTTCATGTTTGGTACTCGGTTGGCATCTGAGCCGAGTTCTACGACAGGGCAGAGTCATGACTGGTACATTTATCCACACGGATAATATCACTTCGCATCCGTCTATTGGAATCAATGTGGAACCGCCTAGCCTTGTTCATATCCCTTTGCCATGTTAATCCTTGCTTAGCCGTCACTGCTGCCGTGCTAATATGTCCAGGCCGTTTCAGCGATAGGATTCCCAATGTATCTGAATGATGCGCAACTCGTTCTTGGCTTAGCGCACTGGCTCTCGGTAGCATCATGGTCTTGGTCGTTGACCCGTCGTCGTCGGAGAGGGCAAAGGATTAAGCACAAACTGAACGAGGTTTCGATCCCACCATCTTGGCCGACTATTCCGACATTGCTCGCTATCATTAGAGCAAACAGGAGAAAGATTTCGCTAGAACTGGGCTGAGTAACCTGGGAGCTCTATATGCGACCCAGATATGGGCAGGCAGTCTCGAAAAGACAACCTTTCCCGTGCGATTCATGTCGACCACTCATGTTGGCTGGGCAGTTCCCTGGACACTACCCACCATTCTCAGGGTGCTGTAACCCATCTTGAACTGCATGGCTCCACCTCCGTGAGATAGCCACGAGCCGTCGTTTTCGTATGTAATTGAGTCGGCAGCGCGGGAGTTCAAATTGGGTTCTGAATGAGGACAGCATGCCCTGATCAATCACATTGCGAAACCGTCACTTACAACCCCTGTCCTTGCATCTGTTCAATCAGACCTCCACACCCCTTGTCCAGTCACCGCTTCCGGCAATGAATCGTGGTAGGAGACCATTTTGCGAGACCCCAGCCAGTATGTCGAGTACAGGCATTGATTTCGTCAAGCATGTAACACTTTATACACCGGGCTTGACCCGGATAAGTGATTCAACTGTGACTGGGTAAATCATCGTGTGCTAATGATAGAGGTTGCGTAATACCTGGCCCCCGGAGCAGAGTTGTTGGAGAGGCAAGGAAACTTGGCCTGATCCCCCGCAGCCCCGTCGCTCGCCTACTTAACGGTGGTGGTGTTTCTGCATGTGAGTGCTCTTCCTTCGCCAGTTATCTGGGCTAGACATGGCCCCATATCCTTCACCTTAATCTCCTGTCATCATTGGGTCTTCTTCAACGTTGCTCAGAATCTAACACTGAGGCGATTGAGTGTTTGGGCTACTAGTTGATATACTTCCCAAGGCTCTCGCATCTTATTGCCGATCGATTCAATTCACGGATATTTTCATAAGAAAACCAAGTCGTGAATATCATCTTCCTTCCTGTCATCAGTCCTTCACTCAAGTTGTAGATATACTTTCTCACAACATTGGCCATGGCGCCTGGAGCCTTGGGTGTTGATTCGCGAGTGATCCCATCCGTTGATGGGCCACAACCACCCTCTATTTTGGCTTCTGTTCTACATGGCCCTCGAGACCTCAGATTGGTAAGATAAATCCTTTTCATTCTCGACGGCTACCTCGACGCCAGGGGTCGAATTGAACATATGTACGCCGGATTTATAATGGAAATCTAGAGCTGACGTATATCATTCTTATCATTAGGAAGTCAGACGGCTTGAAGATCCCGCACCTGGGGAATTGCAAATTGCCGTTAAAACAACAGGTATCTGCGGCTCTGATGTTTCTTACTATAAGAAATTTGCCAACGGCGACTTGTGTGCTTGTGAGCCCTTATCCCTAGGCCATGAATCCACTGGCGAAGTGGTTGCCATTGGTCCTCAGGTACGAGGCTTTGAGATTGGCGACCGAGTCGCTCTTGAAGTAGGAGTTGCATGCAATACCTGCGCGCTCTGTAGGAAGGGGAGATATAATCTCTGCAAAAAGCTGAGGTTCAGAAGCAGTGCGAAGACATTCCCTCATTACCAGGGGACCCTTCAGGAGAGGATAAACCATCCAGCAGATTGGTGCCACAAGTACTGAGTGCCAGATAATTCTATTTGAAAAAGCGTGTTCTGACGGCTTATAGGCTCCCCGACCACGTGTCATATGATGCAGCAGCTCTGTTGGAGCCACTCTCAGTTGCCATACACGCAGTTAATCGTGCCAACATCACACCTGGCTCTACGGCCTTTGTCATAGGGGCCGGAACTGTTGGCCTGTTAACTGCTGCCATGGCAAGGCAAGCGGGCTGCACTTCTGTGACAATCACAGACATTGACCCTGGTAGAGTCAACTATGCTCTTTCAAAAGGGTTTGCAACCTCTGGACATGTCGTACCCAGAAACATCAATGGCTCTCGTGGAAGTTCAGGAATATCGACTCCCGATGGAATCATGACGCCCGCGAGCTCATTCACATCTTCGGGCCCGTTTGATCAGGCCAAGGGGATTGCCGCGGAGATCCTGAACGAGTCCAACGTGGGCAATGGGTTCACGTTGGAAGAAGACGAGGATGGATTCGACGTCTCATTTGAGTGTACCGGCAAAGAAGTGTGCATGCACACGAGTCTATATGCCACAAAGGCTGGGGGCAAGGTTGTCATGGTCGGCATGGGCACCCCAGTCCAGACGCTGCCCCTTTCTGTTGCCCACCTCCGGGAGATCGATATCGTCGGCGTGTTCCGATACGCCAATACATACGCAACAGGGATCCGTCTTCTTTGCTCATCGAATAAAAAAGGGCTCGGGTGGACTCTGCCGAACCTCGGTGACATGATCACACACCGCTTCAAGGGGCTGAGCGAAGCCAGTAAGGCATTCGAGTTGGCGAGCAGGACTTCAGATGATGATGGGAAACTGGTTATCAAGGTTGTGATCGAGCCTTAATAAGAAAAGACTGCTCAGCTGACATAATATTCTTGCAAATGGGTTAATGGGCTGAATGGGCTGAATGGGCTGAATGGGGCCCTTTTGCTGATGGATGAGGATGAGCATCAGGGTCTCGGGGCATTTGGCAGGGGCTTGTGGCTGGTTCGTCGAATAATGATTTCTGGATTTCTTTGTTTGATGGTAGTAGAAAGGTCAAAAATTGCCGACATTGTTGTATGTACTCGCGAATAGAACAGATTGTTTCAAGTCACTCAATACGCGTGACGACCCATGTTAGAAGTCGGATTGATGGTCATAGAGAGGGAAGGTCATTACATTCCAAATTCCATAAACATGCGTGTCTACCTGAATTCCTAAAACGCCAAGCTCATGTAAAAAGTTAAAGCATCCTAATAGTGCATTCATAAGCTTTCCTTTTTATATGATGATGTCTCCAGCACTGTTTAAGACGCTGTACGGCCCTGCCTGGGTTTCAAAGTCTCCCCGTCTGTTCGGCGGCTTAGCATGCTCCACGACGCCAAACTTCTTCCCGACCTCTCTGGCCTGGGTGGTGCTCTGCATGATGTTGTTGAGGAGTTCGGTCAGATTGACGTCGTTGACTTGCTGGAGGAATTCCTGTTCGAATGACTGCTTGTCCGAGGGGATGATCAGATCAAGCCGTGAGATGAGGGCCTGAATCTGACGCAAGACTGGTAGAGAGGGAACGGTGCTGTCCACATCCATGCTATCATCATCCGACGGCTCCCCGCTTACGAAGGAAGGCGGCAGCTTGGCGAGATAGGACCCGATGAGCTGGATTCTGGACTGGAGCATCTTGATGGCGTTGGCCTTGGCGGTGAGCGCGGCGATGATCTCCTCCTCCTCCCGCGTCAGGGCCTCGTCCCCAGACTTCTCCTCCTCGGCCTCGTTCTCCACGATCCGGCGCTTCCCCTTGCTGTTCGTCTCGATGGAGCGTGACGGCTTCTCCTCCTTGGGCGTGTTGACGGCGGCGCTACCGCCGCCACCGGCCACGTAGTTCATGCTGATCATCTCGGTCTCGTCCGTCTCCACGGAATAGTGAAGCTCCCTGAATCTGATCTGTGCGGCTACCTCTGCATCGTCCATGTTCCTGTCCTCGGTGCTGTCAGGGGCGGCCTTGCCGCTTCCCTCGACCTCCCAGTTGCTCTCGTAGATGGTGAGCGGCAGTGTGCCGCCCGCGGAGTGGCTGAGCACCTGGTCGGGGTGGAATGCTAGGAGAATGGCAGACTCGTTGTATTCGCTCAGAAAAATACGATGGAGGTCGAGTATGGAGGGCGAGGGGCCGGATAGCGGGAGGAGGGTGTACCAGCCGACAAAGTCGAGCTGGCGGTCCTGGTGGACCTTCTTCACTAGTTGAGAGCGTCAGCATGACTTGTCCAAGGGAAAGATGCGAGGCGGGGGCTCATCGTCGTTACTTTGTTCATATCTTTTTTGGAAGCCGTCCAGGTGGATGGAATATCCTCCAGAAGCTTGGGCGCCTGGCTGGGTGTGAACGTCGAAGGCATGCTCGATGGTGATCTCTCGACCGTTCTGCTGGCCCAGCAGAGCACCGATCAAAGGGCCATCCTGCTTGCGGAGGGTATGCCGTGTGATGTAATCGGAGATTGAGAGGAGAACTAGCGGGTGAAGAATGACTTGGAGCTCGGAGCTTCCTTGTGTCGAGATCAGCGGATTCACCTGGGGCGTTCCCTGGTCCTCGCTGGCGGGTGCCATTCTTGCTTTCGCTGGTTGCACTGGGCTTGGGTAAACCAACTGTCGCAGAGAAGAGTCAAGAGTTGGCGTAGCTGGAGCGAATGTAAGCTTTAAGGGTTGAAGTCCGCGCCGCCAGACAGGCTGGTGTTGTCTTGTGGTTGGTGCCTGGTCTCGGATCTTTACACTTTCGGGATGAAGCTGCGCCTGCCCCGCGTTGCGTCCTAGACAGACAAACGGGACGCTAGGCAACGCTGTAAGGCGGTAGCCTGTAGGTACTACCAGGTACCTACCGCCAGCACACAGAGGTGGGTACATGGGGAGCTGAACCACCAAGCAGGGTTTCACATGCTTTTCCTTACGCTTGGTCGGAGCTCAATGGGCTGGGGTAGCTCCCAGCCGTGTATGAAGAAAGGGATTCTTGTATTGTGTTGTGCCTTATCAGCCAAGTTCACATGAGCGAAGAGCATACGCTTCTAAGAGCTACCTGTAAGATATCCCCAGAGCTCCAGGAGCAGCACTAAAGGCGGCGGATATAAGTGGCCACCGAGCTTGGCCAGCCTCGGATGACTAATCCCGCCCAGGTCTGACGGGGAAGGCACGCAAAATCACACACAAACCTGCCTCTGCCAAGTAATATTGGCCACATAGAGAATCCCTATCTGATGGTGGTTGCATCCCTGATATGCGAGCTGGGAGTCTGCCCGGGTTCTGGAGATATGTCTGGACTGTGCCAAGCTTGGAGGGAGAACCGGGCCTGCGGGGCAAACGCGGGACGCCGCCACTGGGGTGGCACCATCCTTGTGCATGCATGCAACAGGTCCTTCTTTTGCCTAATGATAGTACAGGAAATATGAAGAAGGCGGACAGACACAAGGCTGCCTTTGTTCCCCTCCTCCAACCCTCACAAACCCGTCGTACACGCCTTCCAGCGATGCTCGAATAGCCCTGTGCTGTATCTGAACCCCGGCCTTGGTCAGGGGCAACGTCGATTCAGACCTCGAGGCTCCCAGTGCCTAGTTGGATGTTGGTGATTTCCATTGTAGCTGCCCTAAGTTGGCATATACAATTGTGGCGCTGAGTGTTTGAAGCGGCAGTGTTGGGGAGACCTCTCACGGTGTGGTCGCCATCTATCAAGGGTACGTTACTATAAATACTACGATCCTTGACCTTCCCTACCGTTTGAAGCTGCAAATCGACCATGCATATTGCCACGCATCCAAAGCTTCAATGGAAGTCTAGATAAAAACAATTACCTACTAAGGCCATGCTAATGATCCACTACTAGAATATACATCCATTTCCCTTGGACACAGAACCAATCTGCTTGTCAGGGAACAGCCCCCCCCCCCCCGAATCATCAATCTGATCAATCAACGGTCTAATCTTGTTCAGCATCAAACAATCTATCATGGCTAATGATTCGGACGGGTCTCGTCTGCTGAAAAGGCCAAAGTGCGATTCGACAGATGCCCAAGCCTATGCCGAGCCTAAGAAAGCTCGACTAGAGCATAGCAAAAGTGGCAACTTACCAGCTGTATTACAGCCATCTCCCCCAATGACAGATGAGGGCAATGAATCGAAAAACAGATCAATGGGGTGGAACACGCAGTTTGGAGAGACTTCGTTTGGTACACATGCAGAGCCGGTTGTTGATACACCGCCTCTCTCTCCCAAATCGACGTCCAGGACCGACGCTTCTGCTGACTTTCTTCCCGACGCCTCTGAGATGGATATCCAGGTTCTTTTTACCACATTGACCCCGGAAACCGAGATGGAAATGGAAAATATCGAAAATTTATGGGGATTATCCGGCCAAGATGCTAGCGAGTTTGGAAGCAACTCTTCAAGCATTGATCCCTCAACGTGCCAGCTTCCTTGGGGCGTCCCATTCCAAAAGGAACCCTTGGCGAGCTTGAAAGATATCAAGGAGCGGAAATGTGATCAAGCCTTCGGCCATCCCTTGAACTATTTCCAAGGGATCCCGATCGGACTCGAGTACCAGACCTTTTCGTATGCTGGTAGCGACCATGTACACTCTTTCTCCAGCTCTGACGCTGAAGATGACATCTCATCACAAGCCGACTCTGAATCTTTCATGTCCGTTGCTCCGCCTTGAATCAATTTGTCTTACAAGCTGCTAACAAAGTCGATTAGAATCAGCATGGATGAACGAGATATCCAGCAACCCGCCCGCTCTACGTCATCGGAATCCTTGTCCCAAGATGCCAAGGGCTTTTTCTACGAGGATAATTTTGGGACCTGATGACGGACTCCCATCGTTGGTTGGGTTTTGAGAACTCAAGACACTCTCGTCTTATTCATTTTTTTTGAGGGAAGCAAGACGTAATCACACCTTTTCTTTCCAACATTTTTACTCCTTATTTCTTTCGAAACGGTAGAATCCGAGAAAACGGACACACGCACACACACACAAATATTCCCAAGTTTTGGCAAGCGTATTTGCTTTCATTTACCGCACATCACTCAATAATTTTTAATCTTTCCACCAAGTTCAGAAGCAAGCAAGCAAGCAACATCGAGTCTTAGAATGACAACCATAGAAATACCCATTGAATATAGAACCTATCATTTCATCGAGCTACTCCCCCTCTGCCCCCCTCCTCAGAGTCCTCGAGTTCTCCCTCATCAGCTGCGCACTCCTCTCACGAGCCAGCCTCTCCAGGATGGCCATGTTCTCCCTGTCCCCGAGCTCCTTCGCCTTGATGTAGCAGCGCATGAGCCGCGCGTGATCGCACTCGTAGCTCGTGCGGTTCTCCTGGAACAGAGTCGGTCCGTGGTGGCATCCCGCGCACGTGTCCGGGATATACCTCCATTCTACAATGTTGGGGTGCGACGTGTCTGAGTCTTTGCAGGGGCAGTTGGGCACCCTCTGAGTGTGGTCGAGGGTGTGGCCGCATGCCATTGTGGTTCGTACGGTTTCGCACATCTCGAGCTGGCTAAACGTGCGGTCAACTTGCCTTGCAGTCACGTAGGATACAGATGACCAGAAGTCAGATACTAAGTATGCAAATCAATGCAAGTGATCTCTGGGGTACAAGTGTGATTTATAAGTCCTGAACCAATGCTGTTCTGCCCTCTACACTTTGTCCAACGGTTTAGCACCAGATCTTTGTTTCTTGCTAAGACTACTTCGCTTCCAGCAGGTTGCAAAGCCGAAGTGTTAGGAAACTTGGCACGGGGCTCTTTTGTCTCCAAATACTAATCTCAACGGGTTAGGGGAGTTGGTCTAGTTAATGAAAGCTCAATGCAAGTAGTGTATTGCTCGTCTATAATGGGGGTAATGAAAAAACATATATGAGTTAAAATAAAAACTCCTCCCAAGCGCTCCTGTTCACAAATGCCAGCCCATTTTCATCCCAGCGCCAATGCGAGCCCATATCATACATATCCAACGAGCCCATCTCGAATCCCAATGCCCTAGCCCACGACAGTCTTCATGCTGAGACTCTCCAGGAAGCCACCCAGATCCTCTTTCCTCACTTCGACCACGCAGTTGTCAAAGCTGTCTATCCGAACCCGAGCATTTGTTTCCGACACAACCTCGGCAAAGGCAATGCCGAACTTGTTCAGACCATAGCTTTTCTTATCACGGTCCTCCATTTCATCATCATCTGAGTCATCGTCCGAACCTGACGCATCTGACGCCTCAGACTCCGTTTCCAACTCTTCATCCTCATCTTGGCCAGCTTCCATCTTTGCCGCCCGCTTCTCTTCCCTTATTTTCTGTTTTATTTTCTTTGCTTCTTCCTTCTTCTTCGCCTTGGCCTCTCGCTCCTCCTGTTTTCTTTTCACTGCTTCGCGGTCGAGAAAGGCGGTATCAGGGCCGCCACCACCGCCGGTGCCGACAACAACATACGTCCCTCGCTTCTCATCCAGACCGGCTACGACCAGAGGGGTTCCGCGTCCGCCGTGAGATAGCTTTCCATGAGCCTCTTTTTCCTGCTCACCCAGAGCCTCACCGATCCAGAGCGAGAGTTTTGTTAGAGCAGCAGGATGGGTAAATAATGCAACGTCTGGTCCATCTTTGACAACGCACATCCGGAAAGCACGGAGATGCTTGATTTGCTTCTTGTTAATGAGTGAAGTTCCCGTGCGGTAGATAGCACGGTGCAGGAACTGTGCGGTGGGCAGACCGGCCTTGAGAGCGTCGATGCTAAGGTTATCATCATGTTAGCTTGTCGTCACCTTTACACGAAAAGGGCAGAATAATGAGGCTCGCTTACTCTTCCAGTGCGTCATAGGCTTCCCAGAACCGGGCCACCCACTCTTCAGCTTGTGCGCTGAAATCGAACCCTTCGTCGGGATCCTGGGAGGCCTGTGCGGCTGTGACCGGAGCTTCTGGCAAAGATTGGGCGTGCTTCCCAACCTCCAACAAGGCACCAATGACAACTCCCACATCTTCAGCACTAAGAGTTGCTCGCCATCCCCAGCTCCTGACGAAACCCCAGCCGTCCTTGGCGCCCCCGCGATCCTTCCCGTCGGTATCCACAGCGGGAACCATCTCATCAAGATTGTATAAAGACCCGTACTTGAGGAGCTTCGCTCGGAGTTCCCTTTTTAGCATCATATCCATGTGCGTGTAGTTTTGTTTGCATTGTGCCAAGCTGACACCCATCTTCGCGAGCAGCTTGTGAAGGCGTTTGATTCCGGTCTCGCTCCAAGTTTTTAGACGAGAGAACAGGTATGGGGAGTGCAACATACTGTCGTACAAGCTCCAGTGTCGAATAAGTAGGAACCTCGGCTCAGGAGACAGTCGAATGCCAGTGTCCTCGGGGTTTCGAGCAGTGGTGGGAATTATTCCTGTATTCTCAGGGGCAACCTTTCCGTTGGTGATTTCTGGCGGGTTGAGTCTCCGGACTTCATCACGCAGAAGTTGACGTATGCGTGCACCACGCAAACCCAGCCAGCCTGTGGGCTTCCTCCTATCCGATGACCTTACAGGCGCCGCTATACCAGCCGAAGAGCGTCCGTAGAGCTCCATCGAAGTAACTCCAACAATTGTTAGCCAAAGAAGGTCATTGTCTTCGCGACCGAGCTCCGATGCGAGAGAGTACATCATCGATGATATGGGTTCTGCGAAATAGGAACCGTTTCGATAGTATTGACGAATAACTGATTCGTGAGTTCGCCGCATTCGTAGTAAGCGTTTCCTCAACGATCGAGCGGACGGAGCTGGTGCTTCTTGGGCAGCTGACGGAGGCTCAATGGGATCACTCGATAGGCCTAAATATGGTTCTCGTAATGATACTAATCCTCGCGGTTGAGGCCTCTGAGGAGAGGAATCTGGGATCGGAGTCGACTGGGGAGAAGTTAGCACCAACAACAAAAATGCGGTTCGACTATGGATGTCAGACATACCGAATTGCTCCTCCTTCGTTGCCTGGGCCGGCTGTCCTCATCGTCGCTATCTTCAAAATCATGTCCATCCGACAAGCTCTTCCTCTTTTGCCCTGCGCGAGGGGACTGTTGGCCGTCATTATCCTCATCCCCATCCGCACCTCCGTCGCTCTCGTCGTCGTCAGAGCCTAGATCTTCCCCATTGTCTTCAACCTCGGGCATATCCAACAGTGCGAGATACGCGTCACGCTCCCCAGTCAAATCCACCTCAACATCACCGTCATCGAAAACAACGATACCGCCCTTGCCCGGATTGTATACTCTTTGGATTCGGCCTTCCGTCACACCATGCGGAGTTCTGGACTGGTACGAGCTTGAATTCTCCGCGGCTGGTTCTAATGGGAAGCCGCCGAATACATTGCCCAAGTTCCAGGGTCGGTGGGCATCAATGACCCATACCTCGACACCGGAGTAAGGGGCTTCGGGTTGGCTTTCAAGACCGAGGACTTCCCCAAGATCCATCATACCTCCGACACCAAGGCACACGACGACGCCTCCACTACCGCCCTGGGACTCCATCATTGGGGCTACCAGTTCGGCACCCGCCTTCTCGAGATCGCTGTACCCGGCTACAGGGTGAATCTTGTGTGGGATATAGTCATGCTTGAGGAGTCTCGTCAGGATTCGGCACGCACATAATGCATCGGGTTCTAATGCGACGAGGATAAGGACCGGCGGGGACAGTGGATGTCGCGTGGCTTGCAGATGCGAGTACAGTTTTGATATTAAGGAGCGTGGAAGATACATGGCTAGCGGGCTCTGCACGTATGTTCCTCCCTATTCTTGAAAGACGCATGAAATGCCGGTTTTTCGTGAGGTCGTAGGCTGCTGGATGAGATACAAGGTGGGCAAGGTTTACTGCGACGCGAACTTGGACACAGGTCGTCGAGGGCGTATCTAAAGGGCGAGGGACATTACATGTGACGGAGGCAGCGCGGGTTATGAATGACAAGGATCATGTAGATAAAATAAAATGCACAATTAAAGAAAGAAAAAGATGACGCCTATGCCAATGCTGTAGGAATCCAGTGAAACTGAGACAGACCGAGCGGGTAGTCGTGATGCAAGGAGGGCATTGGGTCGAATGGAGCAGGTACTTTAAATTGAATCAGCACTTTTCCAGACTGTTTACGCGTGTGAGCGATCGAGGACGCGCCTGGCGAGACGCGCTTGCCCAATTGGAGAGGGGTAACAGCGGCGATAGAATGCTGACATAAGGCGGGATGCTCATTGCCCTAGACTTTGAGTGCCCGTCTTGGAAGTACCTAGATGAGAACTAGATATGGTAGTATTTGTCATATGACTTTGTTTGAATCGTTTGCCGAAGACGGGAAAGTATCTTTACACAATGCGATACTTTGACCAAGCTACAGTTGAATGGCTGTGAGAATCCCTTGGCCACAACGGTCACGGATTTTGCCTGTCCATATCTCAGCGCAGTAATAGCGCGATGCCTGCCCGAACTGAATCCCTGGAATCAATGCCTCTGTCTGCAAGTGTTTCTTGCTGTCTCGATGCTCTCTGAAACCGTGCTGTTCCATATCTGCACCTGTCTAATTGCATTAGTGGGCAAGGCAATAATACCACTCTACATTGGCACGGTACACCGCACACCGCAGATGGCTCGGGCTGCCTGCCAGACCCATTGGCTGCTGCAATATGCAAACTCCTGCATGCAGTTTGGCCAACCGAGCGTTATGGAAGCTGGCTGATGTTCAGATGCAACGTGACCATCCAATGCATCCAAGAGGTGGGCTTGCTGCTGCAGACCAGGTTCAACCGCAGCAACCGCTAAAGGAAACCGCTACCCGCTCCAGTTAGTGCCTCGGGCTGCCCGAGTCAGTTGGACAGAGCCATGACGTCCAGCGCTAATGTTACTGACTCGGCACTAAACATGCACGCCATAATAGCCTACCCAGAGGAAAAAGGGAAAAGCAATGGCTATTCCGTGCTGCGAGTTTGGATCTATTAGGAGGGGTGCAGACGCAACACTGCCGATGCTGTGCGCCCGCTGCAGCCGTTGCACCACGGCTCTATTATAGCAGATGGCACCCAAGCCCCTGGGACCACACGTTTCGAGCCATGCCTGATTCGCGAGCCAACGAGGTCATCTCTGCAGGGCTCCTCTTTGCTCTTCCCGAGGACGCCAAGTTGCAGTCTTGGCGCTGGGCGCTAATGCCAAGCTGCACGCACTTCGTCTGCACATAGAAGCACTTTGCTTTTTCTTTTTCTTTTTCATTTTCCTTTCTTTTTTCCTTCGTCTTCTCGTCTCGAGGGATTACTCATGCAAACACGTTTTGTTAAGTAATAGCAACTTGGATGCAGGACGCAATTCCACACGCCCCTCACCCGAGCCGCAGTCACAACCAACAAGACAGATCTGGGTATTCCCCAGCCCTCGGAAACGGCTGCCCAATGCCCTGCCTCGGGCGGCCGAGCAAAGCACCCAAGCAGAGACAACAAGGTGCAGTCCACGTCACTCTGCTATCATCCCGGCCGCGATGTGCGTCTCTTGTCCCGAGGAGGGGTTGGATACAATGCATAGGTGGCCATACACCCACCATCATGCAGCTGCGGGTTCGGGCTTCCCATCATGTAAGTGAATATGTATGTGTGAGGGGGAGATACCGACCAATAAGTCCCAGCCACCTTACCGATTTCCCGGGCCGCGACTGGAGAGCCCACCGCATGCCGTGCTATGACAACCCCTCCGTTCCACTCCATTGGGAGCAGAGGGCTAGGAAGAGCCCACCTGGGGAGATTAAATCAGCATCCCCCCGACCAACATCTGCCTCCAAGTGGGCGAGCAGCCTGGCCTACCTTACCCAGGAAGGTAGGTAGATCACCGAGCTCTGGTATTGATGGCCTGTGCCCAGGGTAATAACCGTATTCCTTTAATCCCGCCTCGTCCGTGCTGCTTTCTGCACACGCACCCTTGGCCTGATTATACGGAGAGCCTACCGGGGAGCAGGGAGATGGCCATGCATCTAGTTGTGGCTTTGATGTATACTATAGCACCTGTCAGCAGAAACTCTGCCTGGATTTCAACGTACCTCCAGCCCAAGCCTCTGCTGACTGCCAGTCTGTGTTCTCCTTCCAGGTTGTGATCAGCAAACGGCCAATAGGTAATACAACCAACGGCCAGACCCGAGCATCTCCTCCCCCTGCTCCCCACCGGCCCCCTCACCCAGCTGGTTGGGTCCCAGCCTGCCTATCCCTCCATCCATGCACCACTCACCTGCCTAGTACTACACTACTGCTGGCACTGCATTTACTCCTCAAACAGGTAGCCTTACACACGCTACCCATTAGGGTACATGTCTCGAGTCCTCCTCTCCCATCCACGCGGGTCGTGGGTAGACCGGGGCCTCAGCTTAGACCTGCTATATATCTAACTTAAAACGTAGTCTAATCAAATGGACCCGAACCTCCGGGACTCCTTCTCACTTCTCAATCATCTCCTGCCCGCTCCCTTTGCCATTTCATTCAGTACTATTTAAATCTGTTTGCCGGACATTCTCGAAAAGCATTCCCACATACACATTAGTTTCTTCTTCTCCATCACAGAGTGACAGAGTGGAATGAAAATTCGTTCCTGAATTTTGCTTAGCCCTCTTTTTGTTAGTTCTGGCGAGGTTTTCATTCTTCATTATCTTCTTTGTTTTCCGAGTTACTGTTGTCTTGTCTTGTCTGGCTCTACTTGACAATTTTTTTTTTCGTGACCTTGTTCTTCATCTACCTTCCTTAGACACGGGGAAATAGTTTGCGAGTTTCAGATCCCGCCGTCGCGTACTGGCATGCCGAACCTTGGGCGTAGGAGTGCCTGCTTGTCCTTCGAGCCATGAACCTCGAGGACGACCCAACATCAGACTATGATGAGTCCATCGCCGATTCAGAGTTTACCTCGGTGTCCGAGTCTCGCTTGGAACACACATACGAGAATGGGAGGTGAGTCCCCGATTTACCGTTGGCATGCTAGCTGCACCCTTCCCTTATACACGGGCTTACCGGAGTGAGAACTCAACCAGGAGATACCAGGGCTTAGTGAAGGATCGATACGGCCTCCCAAACGACGACACTGAGCAGCTGCGAGAAGGGCTCAAGCACAAACTCTACATGGACTACATCTTCGAGGGAAAGATCTGCTCCGCCCCCATCGGGGACCACCCTCAGAAGATTGTGGACCTGGGGACTGGGTTTGGATTCTGGGCGTCAGACGGTTCGTCTTGCCCATTTTTAACTACCCCCCTTCCTTCCCGCATTCCTGCTTACTATATCGCACAGCTGCTGAAAAGTACCCCGGCGCACGCATCATCGGGACCGACATCTCCCCCATCCAGCCCCTGTGGGCTGCACCGAATGTCGAGTTCCACGTGGAAGACCTCGAGGATGAGGTCCGGCCGTGGACGAGCATATACGGCGGCGCGGACCTGTTTTTCATCCGGGCCACGGTCCAGACTCTCCGCCACCCGCGCCGCCTGATCGAGAGATGCTTCGAGTAAGAGAACCTATCATTTCCTATCATGCTCGATCCGGTAAATCTTGCTGACAATACTCCCCCTCTAGGAACCTGAAGCCCGGTGGTTGGATCGAATGCCACGACGTGGTCACCAGGATCTACGCCGAGAACGACGCCTTCGACACGACAAACCACCCGATGACCAGGCTCTACTCCCTCGTGGCCGGGCCCTTCTCGGAGGTCTTCGGCTGGAACCTCTTCTTCCCCGACGAGATGCCCACCGTCCTGCGGGAGACGGGCTTCGTCAACGTCCAGGTCCGGCACAAGCGCCTGCCCATCGGACGCTGGCACCACGACGCCCGCCTACGGGAGATTGGCTCCTTTGCGCAGTCAATAGTCGAGGACTGGGGTAGCGCCATGATGGCGAAACACGAGGTCATGGGACTTTCGAGCGACGAGGCGAACCAGCTTCTGCAGGATCTCTTTGACAGCTTCAATGACCTGTCATTGCATGGCATGTTTGATTGGATTGAGTTTCTGGGACAAAAACCCCAATGATAAAGCTCCTTAATCAAAGGAAAAGATTCCAAGTTTCCCTCTCCGAATCCAGATAAGGCACCTTCAGTAGGTAGTGAAGATCACGCGAGCAAATAAATTTAGCCACGCATGAGAGAAATATATCGGATGTATCCGGCCAGAGTATTGCCTCTATTCAATAGAAAATCGCCCTATTAAATTTATCATACATATCTAGATCATATAGCTTTGGTATACAGATTAAATCGTCGCAATGGTTCATCACATCCTAGGTGGCTGATTTCCAAACATTGGACCCCCAGGACCAGGGCCAGGACCCATCCCCATTCCGCCCATCGGCATGCCAAAGGAGCCAAAGGCGCCTGCATTTTGGTATGGTGTTGGGGCTGGATATCCTTGAACGACGTATGAGGACCAATCCATACCCTGGGGTTGGCCTCTGGGACCTGCCATGTGTCCTGGGGGCATTGGCCCAGGACCACTCGGCTGTAAATCTGCTGCTGGGGACATGCCGGTGCTCGAGCTGTGATTTCCCGGCGTATGAATTGACGCATCGCCGCTGTGAGAAGGGGTGCTCATCCCGGCCGAGTGATCCATGCTGTGCATATCTGCTTTCTCCATACGGCGCTGCTCTGACCGCTCTCTGAGAACATGGATGAAGCGCGGCACAGTTATATTCTTTCCCAGAGCTCGCTGGGCGGACTCGTGGGCATCCCATGCCTTGATGAATGTGTTTTTGAAGGTCAGGTGCATGGGGTTGTGGAAATTATTCAGTAAACCACGAAGCTCGTAGTTGGCAGCAATAGCATCCCATGCTCGCTCTACACTAGGCCCCGAAACTCGGGCGCGTAGCTCCTGGACAAGGAACATGTATGCTGGGAATGGGAAATGGTGTCTGGAGTACCACCTAAATGGGGCGAGACTCTCAGAGGATTGAACAACGTTGTCGTACTCAATCATTTGCGTCGCTTGAGAGAATAAATCTTCGCGCTCCACCTCTTTCAGCGGAATCTTATCGGAGCTGTTCATGCGTACAAGGAAATTGATGATACGCATCTTACACAGGGACTGTCTGGTCATCGTCAGAGTGAAGAAATGAAGGGGAATTTTTGAATCGCAATGGGCAAGATATGTTCCTTCCATATGCGCGCAGAATCCGTCAAGAGTGTACGTGGGCGAGTCGGGGATTGCTAGTCGAAATGTCGGCTGATCAGGTTTGGAGCTAGAGGCAGAGCTCGTTGAACCCTCCTTCCCACCAGACTGGCTATTGACTTGTTGGCTGTCTCGGTTGCTATTACTTGCAACTGCTATCGATAATTCGACTCGGGTGAGGGCAAAGAGCATTTCCGTGGGGCCATTGTGTGACGAAGGCATTTCCTTGCCCTGAATATGGAGATCACTGTCATTGACGTTGAGTGGAAGCTTGCAATCTCCCCCGCTCGACAGCGCAGTGACAGTTGATCCGGTCATTTCTCCTAGGCGGCGATCGTACCCGACGATAACCCACCAGAGTCGACGCCGCTGCTCGACCTCGAAAGGAGGAAGGCCATAACCCCCAGGGTCACGGTGGAGGCCCATTCGTTGGGCTAGACGCACAGCCATACCTATTAGACAAAACAGTTGGCGTGGGTCAATGAACCAGCGAACAGCAAACTGGCAGTACGTTAGGGGTATTCGCGCGCGAAAAAGTCAGGGATTCGAAGCGTACCAGATAGAGCACAAACGCTTGGAGAGTCAGAGGGTCTTCGGCTTTCAAAAAACTGGCATTCACCAAAGCCTGTTGGGTAGCTGTGAGATATCGCTTAAGTAAAGGTTGTTTTTCTTCGTTGAACATTCTTTGAACGTCCTTGTCTTCGAGAGAAGTGATGGCCATGAGGTAAATGCCGAACATCAAGGCCTCCACGTTTTTCGGTGCCTTTTCCAACTGAGTAGTCGCCCCGAGCACCTGGGCCTGGACCGTGGGGACATGTGAGATTTTGAGGAGGGAATTGATGTTGTCGATGTAGATTTGCCATAATTGAAAGATCTGAATAGGGTTCGGGTGGGACTGGGTGACGGGAATGAAGGAACCCCCAACAATAAACGGAAATCCGTCTTCGTTGCTGAAAAGTCTATCGAATGCTCGGTGAATTTGAGAACCAGGCTCACCCTCTTCATCCGAAGAATTCTGTATCAAGTTCTCACTAGCCCTGAACTAAAGAGCTGCAGCGTTAGCAAGATACAACAGGTTTCAATGGCTAGGGAACCTTGAAGACCAACCTCCCTGTGCAGTGCAAATATTGAGCTGGATGGCCTGCAGAGATAGAGGGTTAGCGTCACAATCATGGGATGAGAACATCTAGATGTATCAACCTACTTTTCGCTAGTTGAGCCCGACGGCGACATGCTTGTTTCTGGGGTCGCTTTTAGAGTCTCAAAGTCATTTTCCAGTTCCTCCACTTCATCCATGGGAGCTGAATCGGAGCGGAGCTCTGAGCCGATTGGTTCAAACTTGACACCATTCTCACTGAGGAGCGACTCGTACTTTTTGAGGCGGTCGATGAGGTCTCGTTCTTGGAGCCTTTTCTTTCGCCGTCTTGGTGGTTGGGGAGGAACCACGCGGCACTCAACGTTGGCCTTGACACAGTTGGCGCACGGCTTATTCTTGTCACACCTGACCTTGCGTTGCTGGCAAAGGACACAACTAGTCCCCCGGGTTAGTTTAACTGCCGAGGGATCATATACCGGTTGGCCTGGGTGAGGTTGACCTTGATGTTGGTGGGGTTGACCTTGGTGGGGTTGTTCCTGGTGATAACGTTGATCATAATGCTGGGGGTTTCCAGCTAACCCTTGCGGAGGGCCTGACGCAGACATGGCGACGATCGCAAAGATTGAAGCAGAAATAAGTAAAAACACAGATTCAAATGACTTCAACGGGTCAGAGTAGCAAAATTGCTGCGAGTAACACCGGGGAAGGCACCGAGACGTGACGCTGCTAGGGCCCCTTTTCGTTGGCGCTGGCGTGATGGCCGGGTGCTAGGCTGGCCCGGCATGCAGAATGGAGAGCAGGCAGGTGGGTATAGTTTAAACACCAGACCAAGAGCCAAGTCTAAAAGACGCTGCAATGCAATAACAAGTTGCCCAAGCCCGGCAGAATATTAGGTATAGGCCTGGGTTCGATGACAGTTGAATGGATGCCCCAGGAAAGGCTACTTTGGGTCTAGAAATTCGATATCAGTCGCTGGTGGCTGCGGCCTAATTGACCGGCTAGAATTGGAGGAGAAACCCCCTCACCTTTCAAACAACAGCGTGGACGCGCTAGGCGCCTGCATCAAATCTCCTCGCCCTCCTCGCGTAAAGTCTGAAATCAGTTTAACATGTATCTTGGCAGATCTGTGAATCCAGTCAGGGCGTAAAATGCGATACGGCGCGTGATCAAGACCAGGCGAGTAGTTGCAAAGGCCCGTCGCGTTCGCTGCGCCTGTGATTGAGGAAGAAGAAAGAGGGGCCGTTTGGGCGATCGGAATGGAGGGAAGCCGTCTCGAATATAGTTAAATGTGTCGCACGCTGGTAACGAACAATACGGTCCCAATGCAGTTTAGAATCGGCAATTACATCGGGAGACGTTGCTGTCTTTAATAATGATGTCAGTTGCACCTACTGAAAGACGCAAGTCAAACCAGCGTCGTACCTGCCAGAGTTTCATCCTTCCGGCTTAGGTCTCCACCACCTCCATGTCGACACGAGTCAACAGGCGAGTGAGATGGATCTGCCAATTAATGAGATAAATGGACCTGCTTAATTATAGCACCTCGGCAGGCGCCATCCTGCAGGATCTCCAAACAACTTAATAGTGATTGGTGAGCGCCATCGCAGCCCAGCTAGCTATGAGCAATGCGAGGTTAGCAAGTGGGCTAGGGAATAGGCCTAGCTATCTCCACCGAACCTAAGTCCGATACATCTGTATCTGCCTGGGCAGCATCACGGCCAGATCGTTTCACCCTGCCGGCTATCGTTGGAGTCCTCGGTGGCAGTCGGTGCCCGCCATTGAGACTCAACTCCCATGGGGAAGACATACCGTCTTTGCGGTCCGGCATATGCAGAAGCAGCTGAGTGGCACCAATGCATAAGACTGAAAAACCCGGCCTGATATGCTGATGCATCGATCTCGGCACCCAATAATCGGCCATCCTTCTCTGCCACGCTCTCTGTCGATCCTACAATGCTTCTCACTGGAGGCCGTGATACGTATAATCAAAGAGCCTAGATATCAATCAACGCAACCCAATCCGGCCCCCACAGCTCATTCTTGAGCTCATACCTGCAACCCGCGAGTGGATCGGAGACAGGGCGTTCCAGCGCCTCGCTCATACCGCCTGACCAACTTAGCACGTTGTAACGAACCAACCTAGCCCGCTAGCCTTCCATGTGGTTGCAATTCATAAAGCTGACAAAGATATGTCGGGGAATAATTGGCGGAATAGTGCTCCAGGCGGAGACTAGACAATCCCGTAGAGAAGCCGCCGTGAACGCATCAGCCAAATTGTGGGTGTCTTCAGTTGAGCTGCAACAAGCCACACTGTCGACTGATGCCACAGAACTCTGTACACATTTCAATTGTAGGTGTTTAATCTCTATGACATGCTTCTTCGGCAAGACAGCGAATATATAATCAACCTAAATATTTAATCCAATTGAATCCATAACTTCTTGCCATTGCTTGGGGTAAAAAGCATCCAGGTACTTGACCAAGAGACGAGCAGCTAAACCTTAAAACATAGCTGGATATTCTGAATTTCGGGGGGTTTCTTGGCACGTTTCATTTTGCAAGACACATACCGGTGACAGGTCTTTTTTTAGCCCAACTAAGTACTTATGTTAAAATATATTAGATATCTGACCTAGGTATTGACAAACATCTCTTTCCTGAAGGCATATTGTAACGATGACATTCGCATATGGTCAGCAAGGACGGCGGCTATCTGAAATTTAGAATAGCTTGGGGTCCGCATACGACTCTCGTGGTAGATTGGGTCTCGATGATGTACGATTGAGGCGCCGATTGGACTGCTAATCTGTCGATCTTACCACATCTAGCCCCGTGAAACTAAAAATATTCACGTGGTAGTTGTGCCGTGACTGAAACCCAGTCTTTGCCGGAGGCCCAGCAGATTTTTTATTGCATACGACATTGCTCTTGTGCCGAAAAATTTGTCGATCTACGTACCTACCTTGGTTGTCCAGGTAAGTGCCCAGGTAGCCTCAAGAGATGAGAACCTGGACATGGGACATGTTGAAATTAGAGGGCTCTCTGAATTAGCATACGGTAGTTGGGGCAACACAAGAGTAACTGAAACTGCCCAGGCGGGCAGCGAGAACACCGAAATTATTCCCTCAGCCTACAGCATTAAGTATAAAATCCGAAGATAAGATCAGTTCAGAGTGCGGACCGCAGCAGAAGAGTGCTTTGATGCCTGCGTCCGGTAGCTGTGGAAGTGGAACTAAGTTGAGTGGTAGACGAAAACTTCCAAGAGAATTCGAGAAGCATGGGGGGGACTTCAGATGACAGAACGGATCTGGGATCCGGAGGATGGCTAGTAGAGTGGTATTGCAAAAAAGACACCTCCGCTCGGTATAGGTATCTATTAGTTAGTAAGAATAGAAGATTCGGATACCCCGTATCCTGGGTCGCTAGGAGCCAAAAGGCCTTTGAGAGGAGCGAGCGAGGCTGTAGGGCTGGCGCTGCTGAAGGATTCATGCATGTACTGACATAGGTAGTGGTAAGTAATCAAGTCTCAGTGCTTCTCGAATGGTCGATGCGTGGGATCGAAACTGCTCCGGTTGTCATTACAAATCCACACTGGATGCAGTTTCCCGCCCGGTAGAGCAATAAAAAAGGGTCACATGTTTGTTTGGCTTGTTCGGGCACCGAATCTCGAGAATGGATAGGATGTGAGCACGCAACTGAGTACCTCGGAACTACTGGAACGCGGGCGGCTTTATTGCGACGCGGCCAGTAACTGAAAAGTAGACCGTTGCGGCAGCTCCAGCGCGCGACCCCCATCCTGCCTCCTAACGAAGCGACCTGGAACAAGCCGACGGACCAGACATACAAGGAAGGGGCTGTCTGGACCCCTCCCAACTGCCTGTTTTGAGAAGGACCCTCCGTCGCACCCACCAGTCCCTCCAGGCCCCTCTATAGGCGTTTCGTCGGAGTGCGTGTTGTTGGCTGCTTGTTGGTTCTTTTGTGACATTGATGATACGTCCTCTCTCCTCCCCGAGTTCACTCTTCACCTTGTACCATCTGGAACCCCATTCATCCGTCGTCCATCGTCGCCTTGCCCGCAACCTCTCAATAATTGCCACCTGGAGCAGCAATTCACCGGCTTTCCTTTCCCTTTCTGAAGAGGAATAAAACCTAGCACCCTGATAGCCCATCTATTTTTGCCCCTCTTCAACCATCAGCGGCGAAACTGGGCAGACCCAAGTACACACCACCCACAAACCGTATTTCCTGGGCTGGCCATTACCGGGGACCGCTACCTCCCCTAGTCTCCTCTCACATCCCCTCGTCCTTGCACGCGCGAGCGCCCACCACCGTGTCCCATCTCGAGATACAACAACTCCCTCTGACCTAATCGCGCACCTACGACTCTCGCGTTGACGACTTGCTTACGACTCTTTAACCGACTCGCGTGTGGGACCGACTTCGCGACGACTCGACGGGAACAACCGCCACCATCGATTTCTGGATCACCCATCCCCACGACCGGCCGACAACGAAACCACAACCCCTGATAATTTGAGCACCTTTTCCTTGGGAACAGTTGACAGTCATCTTGGTTTTTCGATCGCCTCTCGTCGACAACGGCAGGCACCAGTAACCCGCAAAGGTAGCGCTCTTTGCTGTGCCATTGCGTACGTTCTTTTGGCCAGGTCTCTCTCGCCGGTCCTTCCGCCATAGCAGCACCACGTCGTTCGCTACCTTGGAAACAGACGACCAAAATTTTGGCTAGTATGGGCAAATCGTAAGTAGCGAGAGCCTTTAGGTTTCGAGATTTCATATTAGGCAACCCTAGTCGTCATGACATCATCTGTCCCGAGGGTACACTGTCATACCTCCGGGTTCGAGTATTGCAGCATGGCGATGTTTGGGGATCCTGCGTTATTATCGCTGTCGACCCAAATAGGGGTACGGAACCAGTCCAAAGACTAATGTTAAACTTTTTCTACAGACAGTCCAAGCTCTCGCAAGATCAACTTGCTGAGCTCCAAAAGTCGACTCATTTTGATAAGAAGGAACTCCAGCAATGGTATAAAGGTGCGCCGCCTACACTTGGACTTGATCGGAATAAAAAAAAGCAGACACGCTGATTCTTCCACCTCGCAGGTTTCCTAAAAGACTGCCCATCGGGAATGCTTAGCAAAGAAGAATTTCAAAAGATTTACCGCCAGTTCTTCCCTTTTGGTGACCCAAGCGCATTTGCCGAATATGTCTTCAATGTATTCGACAGCGATCGCTCTGGGAGCATCGACTTCAAGGAATTTATTTGCGCGCTGAGTGTAACCAGTCGTGGCAAGACAGAGGATAAGCTCGACTGGGCGTTCCAGCTGTACGACATTGACGGTGATGGCAAAATCAGTTACGACGAAATGCTTCAGATTGTCGAGGCTATCTACAAAATGGTATAAACCCAGAGATCAGAGGGTCTTCTGCTAGAAGTTTTGCTAACGAATGGCGCAGGTCGGTTCCATGGTGAAATTGCCAGAGGATGAGGACACCCCAGAAAAGCGAGTCAAGAAGATTTTTGCCATGATGGACAAGGATGAAAATGGCAGCCTGGACGCTGAGGAATTCAAGGAGGGAAGTAAGCGCGACGAAACCATCGTTTGTGCTTTGTCCTTGTACGATGGCTTGGTGTAAGCAATTCGACGTTGGAAGCAAAGGGAAGGCTTGATGTCGTCTTATGATCTGGGACATGGCAGGGGTTGAATGAAGATCGTAGTAAAGACTACGGCTGTGTCACCACACGTTCTTATCATTGTTGCGGTTGAATTGGGCTCTTCTTCTTTATGGGATTCGGTACTCGGAAGTGAGAATATGAGGCGTGCGTGCATTTTTCGATAACTTTGGGCATTGCAAAAGTCAGCCTTGCAAGAGGTATTAATTGACCAGATATTCTTTCAAAACCAGCTCACTCCTCATGGTGAAGTGAGCCTCCTCGCCGTAGCACACGTAGTCGCTGGTTACCAAATTTCAGGCGGATGGATACACTTATCGATGGATCCGTGTAAGCGTTGCAGTCTCTTAAGTAGTCTGCCGCCTGTCAGTTTGTCGGTGGACCCTCGGTCACCTCGCTCACACCAACTACTACATCTGTAACAACTCCACTTGGGTTACTCTACTCACAATAACTCGGCGACTATCTGCTTCTCATCCTACGCCCGATATTATTAACTAATACGGTTGCATTAGCACGATTCAATTCTTATTGCTGTGTATTTCGGGCGCGGTGGGCAGCACAGGGCCTGATGACCCTCGAGGCTTTAACATCAAAACTTGGGGACGAGATTGAGGATCCAGAAGAAGGTAGGTGTTGGATTGGATTCGAAGCGAATGTAAAGGCCAGCTCAATTCTCACATTTTGGGATAGAGACGTTCCTGCTCTTTTCTCAGGAAATACCGTCCCAGAACCTGGGCTTCATAGATCCCACGGCCTCGTCCGTCGAGGTTGTTGTACACGATAGGGAGTACACCATCCATCAGTCGCCAACCGTCCTCTCCTCCAGCCGGGCTGGCGGGACCACGGGTGCTGGTGAGTTGAAGTCCCCTCCTCATCCCCGTACAGAGAAAAAAAAACGTTCGGCCAGAGAGATCAACAAATCTCAAGTTGCCTGTTCTGACCCCCCATTGTCTTGATTATGTAGTCCTCTGGAAGATCAACCCCATCTTCGCATCCTTCATTTCGTCCCCTGCCAACCCGCTCTTCTCCTCGGGGATCCTCTGCCCGGCCTCCTCCGTCCTCGAGCTCGGCTGCGGGATATCCCCGCTCAACGGGCTCGCCCTCGCGCCTCACGTCTCCCACATCCTCCTAACCGACCAGCCCTACGTACAGCGCCTCGTCTCGAGAAACATCTCTGAGAATCATGGCAAACAGGAGCACGCACGGGCACGCCCCGCTGCGCGACGACCGCCCAAGATGAAAGCCCCTGCCTCCTCTTCCTCCTCCTCTTCTTCATCGGCTCCTGTCGGGTTCGCCACTCTTGATTGGGAGACTGACCAGGTGACAAGCGAGCTCGCCCCGGGGCCATCGGGAGATTTTGACCTTGTCCTCGCCTGTGATTGCGTTTACAACTACGCCCTGGTTCCTCCGCTGGTGCAGACTTGCGCGGATGCTTGCAAACTCAGGCAAAGCAAAGAGGATTCCCTTGACACTAATAAACCCTGTGTCTGCATCGTTGCACAACAGCTTCGCAGTGACGAGGTCTTTGAGACTTGGTTAACTGAATTCCACAAATACTTTCGCGTCTGGAGGTTTCCTGATAATACTCTTCCCGAGAAACTTCGGACGAGTGCAGGGTTTGTCGTTCATGCTGGAATACTGAGATGATTTTGATAAGAATTTTAATTGAAACCATCATCTAATTATATAGAACCGACGAGTCCATGAGTTCATCATTAGGCTTGTCTTATCATGCAAGCCCGCTTGATCCATTAGCAACACTACTGCTCACATCATCTTTCCCACAACAGAGACCAAGAAGTGTTGAATCATCGCCGCTTCGGCTTCTTCCCTGTCAAACTCCAAAAGCTCCTTTCAGTGGATAACTATAATATTCAGCCTTCACTCTTCGGAGAACAGATTTATAACAACAGTCCGTATAGCAGCCACAGCGACTTTGACTCCCTACGAAAAGGCCCATGCGGCAAGACAGGCTCCGGGGAAAGTCAAGAACAAAATTGCAACATTATGAAGAATCGTGTTGGGATCCTCCACTCTCCTCTGCAGTCCCGAGCCAGGAAGAATATAAGGGGCCAAGAACAGTCGGAAGTATTCTTGTAGCACTGACTGCAGCGTTTGGAGGCCCTCTTTACAAAACACCAACACTCCTTTCTCGCGTGGTCGAAGATAAAAATCGGGTAGGTCACAAGATCCCATATCTTTCATTAGTCTACTCAAAAGATTGGCGATGTCGTCGTTGGCGTCTGGATGGTGAGGATACGACCCCGGGTAGCTCATCATCAACTTCCCCAAGCTCTCCTCGACATGGAGGGTTGACCGCTCCGCCGGCTCCAGTAGCTCCCCGACTTGCATTTCCGCAATCGGACCCTGAATAATGCTCTCTTGTGACTGGGACAGCTCCCTGCGAAGGGTTATGCACTTCTCTTGTACTAAGATTGCAGTTCCCAACCCAGGTGCTTTTGCTGTCAAATTCGTTTTTTGTCGATCCATGGCCAATATAGACATTGGTGATATGCTGTGGGTATGTTGGCATTCTGTTGTCGGAACGAATTCTGTCTGGGTTATTTCTGACAATTTCTGCTCGGTGGTTGCAGTCGACATAGTATCGATTTCTTGATCTAGTTTGCAGCTCAGCGAGGTACTCCGTGCATGATTCATCCGGTACTCTTTCCCACCGGCATTCATGTTGGTCGGCGTTGATTTGCTGAACTTCTGGCTCGAGGGAACGGAGTTCCTTTTCTCGATCTGGGGCTCTCGCTCTTGGCTCGATGGAGACATCGTCTGGCCTGAGCCAGTAGTGGTGGTGATGCATGTGGATGCAGGGTCGTCCTTGACCCCTTCGCTCCTCTCGACCATTCTTTGAACTACGTCCTGGGCCCAATTGTTCCACCCCTGGTCTTTCACTGAGTCCTCCGCCGGCATTTTCCACTCGCTTTGCGTCCCCTTGTCTATTTCGCCGACCTGACTGCCCAAGTCGCTGGTAGCCGTTTCGGTTATCTCTTTGGAATCTGGGGTCTTCGTGGGGACAACTTTTATCTCTAACTGGGCAAGTTCCTCCGCTTGTCCGAGGTCTTCCTTCGAAGAGGCTTCCGTTGTTGCCATTGCTTCCTTCAAATTCGTCACTGACCTGAGCATATGATCCAGAGAGGACACTCTCGTAGTGGCAAGTGGGTTTTTCTTTGACTTTTGACGCCTTTTTATTCTTGCTGACAATTTTTGAAGAGGGCTTCCTCGATCTGTGAGCTGAAGCTCCCGTTCCCTGGTCTGTCTTTGTGCGACCTCCCCGATCATATTCGCGCTTTTGGAATTCTTTAACAGTTCGTGCCCGGCTCTCTGGGTGTTCGGTGCGGTACCAGCCTCTGGAAGTAGACTATCCTTCTGGTTCTGCAGCTGTGAGTCGAGCGTCGCAATCAGGGACTTCAGGCTCGAAATGTCTTTGATTGAGCGGGTTGGGGTTATTTTGGTGTTGCCCTGGGATCCGGGAGTTCCCAGGGTTTGTCGACCTAAAAAAGAACCATCTGGAGTTTTCTCGGCTCGTTCTGGTCCCGTGTGGCCTCTTTTGTCCTTACCTACGGAGCTCTCTCCATTGAACTCTATACCATTCTCGAACAGCTCCACGGCAGCGGGAGAAATAGCTGCGTGGCTTAGCCGATGGGGAGTATGTACCACCGTCAAAGAAGTTTTTGAAGTATCACCGGACGTTTGAGGTGTGCTCAGCTCCTGCTCACCCAAATCACCGCCATCGGGAATATTCAGGTCAACTAACTGTCCTGGTGCTGCCGGATCTAAAGCATTCACCACGTCTTGTTCATCTCGGCGTCAGCCGCGTCAAAGTATAATGGGAGACTGTTTACAATACCTGAAACTGGGGTACCACTCTTTAAAGACTGTGCCACCGGGCTCAAATTTGGCTCTTGTGCAGATGACCACTGTTTGGTGTGTCTTCGCCATTTCACATTTGGGTAGAGGCGGCCCAGTTGAATCCTTTCTTTCCCGTGTTTTGATCGTGGTTGTAACTCATCCGCTCCATTTGGATGAACGGCCTCGCTATACTTGGTTTGGGCGCTGGCTTTTCCATCCGCTTGTAGGCTCGCACTCCTTTCGCTCTCGGTTGTGGATATTATGTCGAGCACGCCAGTCTCTGGATTGATGCCTTGAACACCAAGATAATCGCCGCTCTCCTTCAAATCCTTTCGCTGGCGCCTAATCTCTTTCTTGGCCTCGATGGCACGTCGAGTTTCAGACAGACGCCTGTCCGCAGTCAAGGATGCCCAGGGACCGGGCTTCGATTCGTGTTCCGAATCCGATTGCGCTTGCTTAGTTTCTTTTGTTTCACGAAGCTTTTGAATTGACAAGGTCTCCCGACGCATATCTTCTGGAATCCAACTCCACTTTCTGTCTGAGAAGGAAGAAGCTCTGTTAGATCGGGGAAATGCTTCTGGGCGAGAAGGAAACATTCCGCTGCTGTTCTCAAATGCGGGAATTTCTTTTGGCGTATTCCAGCGAGTCAGCAAATCAGAATCTCCGGTTTGGCTTCTTCTACTTCGATGGGCACTGACTGCGCGAACTCCGGGTTGCTGCCCGTCGTCGCGTTTTGAAACCATCAGTTCCCAGTAACCTCCGTCTCTGATTGTGCCTCCACGTTCAGGACGTTGGCTCGGAAGGAAGTTTTTTACCCATCCACCAAGAGACAAGCTTCTTTGACTCTGCCTTTTCCCGCCTTGCCGTTGTTTTGTTTTTCTAGAGGATTCGATATGCCTGGAAGATGGAGGGCGAGTAAGAATTGGCTGTTCCGAGGCCGATGTTGGTAATGGGTGGGCCATTCTGAGAAAGAAAAGAACAAATCGGGGTCTAACTGTTAGCTAAGTAAGGAGTGACGTAGGTACTAAGGAATGTATCAAAATGTTGGGTGCCTGACAGGCAGAAATAGAGTAAGAATACAGTGAACACTTCAGCTTGTTGACTACCAGTTGAGACTGGCAAAACAACCCGAGATGAAAATGCAGATTCGGGGAACAGGATGAAATACCGGTGCCCTTTTCAATTAGATGAGTTGGAGTTTTGGGCAAGGAAATCACACGCTGATACGACGCAGTTGTGGGAAGAAAGGGCCTGCTTGCTCGCAGGTCGAACCTGCCCCAGTGACCTGGTACTAGTCGTGCCTGAGGAACTAAAGCCCATTCGAGCCTGCCTTCCCTCTGTTTCTCATCCAAGGATAACTAAGCAGTGCATTGAGGGAGGTACCTTGTGTGATACCTACCTACCGACTAACGCAAGTAGAGATACCCAGGTAGGTATGTAGGAAGGTAGGTACCTCCTACCTACCTACCTCGTGATAGATTAATGGCACCTGCCAATTTGAAGATACTATTACCCGTGCTCTATTTGCTTCCTAACTAAGCTATCTCCCGCGAGAAGCGACATGGAAGATGAGCACCCACACCACTGGTAGTAAGAGTGAGACGACCTTGGTGAGGGGGGTATATGTTTATGCCGCACGGCTAGCTTGAGAATTACTATTATTTCGGACAAATTAACATGCATTAGACGATCTTGTCTGTTTTCATTGTATTAAAAGGACATGAACTGACAGTGTGGCGAAGAATACGTACCGATCATCCAACATTATGATAAGATGAGCATTATAATAGAGTAGAAATCAAACATGACTTTCCTAATCCTGGCATCTGTATGTAGGATGGATACCGCAAAGCCATAAACCAAAAGTATACAATCATGTTCAATCCAGAAACGGAACCAGCGCCGAAATGGCATGTGCCAAGTTGCCTCAAGTAAATCTATGAAAACGCCTCCCACAACTCCCATTGAGCTAGTTCATATAACGGTAGCTACCAAAGCCCTCTAGATCGCAAGGGATTCCTTCATCGTATGGAAGGATATCGGTCATATTTGGGTCTGTTCTTAAAACCTGGGGCTCCTACGGCGAAGGGGTTGGGTCTCGTAGAGCCCTGGAAGTCGGACCCCTTTGAGGGGCTGCGGTGCAGTGCTTGGTTTCGCTGCTCAAATGATGCCATTTCTCTCGAGTTCCTTGGTGAAGGCATATCAGAGGTGTTCATATCGCCCATGCTGATTGCTTTTTTCAAAGGAGATTTGTTATGTATGTGGATACCCATATTCCCGCCAAACCCTGTCGATGATGAGGCTGGGATGCCTGGAGTCGACGCAGAGGTCGAAGTAGCAGTAGATGTATATTCGGCAGGGAGACTTTTCCTTGCCAGTGGGGTGCGTGCTTCGCTGACAGGCGTATGTACATCTGAGTGTCGTAATGTGGAAGGAGGTGTTGACATGCGAGGAGTCCTCAGTTTGTTTCGGATACTATCAGGTAGCTCGGGGCTTGAACGTGAGCTTTGTCGGCTGAAATATGAATTCTGAACGAGGGTTGTGGGTGTTCCGACTTGAACGACATCTCGGATATGATTTGTTTTGTCGCTTGATACCTGCACTCCCACCTCTCTCACGGTGGGATGAATACGAGGATGGACAAACTTGGTGTTATACTCGTTCATCACTTCCTTCTGAATTATAGAATTGTCTCGGCCTTGTTGGGTAAATCTCGAAACAAGGAAGAGGAGCTGGACGGAGAGAACAGCTTGGACAAGAAGCGCATTGAAGACCGTCACACTAGGACGGGGGTCGAGCGGTGCAAGTGGAAGGAAGAGGATGTAAACAAGAACATGCCCAGGGCTGAAGAAGCAAAGGAGGCGGACAGAGATAGGAAGGGGGTCCCAAACCGCCAGTTCCCATACGTCCTTTGCCTTGTCTGGATGCGCTCGGGATTCGGCCGACTCGGGGGCAACCATATCAATTAGATATCGTAGCGGGGAGGATGTGCCCATGTCGGACTGAAGTTTCACACGCCGTACTGATGGAGTTGATGGCTTGATGTCGACGTCGGCTTGGAATAGTCGGTATTTGCGGGTGCGATTCAGGGCATAGAATGTGTGAGTGCAAGAAAAGATTATCAAACCCCAGACTAGAGGATGGACCTTCAAAAACAGTCAGGGTGCAACTTTTACCAAAGGATAGGGCATTTTTGAAACTTACGACAAATCTCAACCAACTGCCGCCAGAGTCGTCGCCAAAAATGTCATCTCCAGAAGAGCTGCTGGGCCCTGAGTTTGCTCGAGCGAGGAGAAACACAAAGTTCAGAGCCAGGCCAATTTGTGTACCGACAACCTGAGAGTCCCAGTCCCTCGTCTCCATTTCCTCCGAGAGCCAAAGCAGAAAGTCCATGGGGTTAAGCATCGCCTTCATTCGTTCCATGAACGGCTTGCGCCGGACTAATCGTGGCATTCTGGCAGGCGTCGATGATGCAAAGCCAACAGCGCGTGTGGGTGGATCAAAGGAGTGGAAGTAGAAGAAAAATGTGACAAAATAAGAAGTCAAATGAGTGACAAAACAATTAGGACAATACGTAGAGTTCTCAATGATAATGCTGGTGGTGACGTAGAGCACACACCTTTGTGGTGTTTACTTGAGAAAAGTTGCTTGTGCTCACAACACGGAGCTTAGGTAGGTTCCTATAGCGACTTGATCCACTGATGCTTGCCAAGGCCGCCTACCTCCCAACAGGTGACACTAAAATTCATACACCAAAGTTCAGGTCCTGCTATATTTTGAGGCCAGTGGCAGGTAGATTCCAATAATGACGCGCAAACAATAATCAAATTATTAGAGCACACACTGTATGTTATATCTAATACTATTGTTTCTTCTGTTGTATCATTCTGGCCATTGCAGGAGTGCTGTGCTCATCATATCCACCGTTTTGGTGTCTCCTTTATTCTGTCACCCATCTGCTACCCACCCACCTACCTGCCTTAAGCTCCGCCTCTCCAGTCTAGCCTGCTGAGCGCAGACCGCAGGTATCCACTTTCCTCCATCAACGTGGAAACAGCTTGGGCGCAGCCTATCCTATCATCATTCTCTCCCATCTTTGAAGTTGTCTTCAACTTCTCCAAGATGGCTTCCCACGCTGATTTCAAGGATCGCCAATTCCTGGCTGTGATTGGCGATGAGGTGAGCAGCACAATGCCTTCACACATCTAATCACGCAGCTAGAACCGGGACTCTCCACTGACGTAGACCAGGACTCGGTAACAGGCTTACTTCTGGCTGGCATCGGGGTGAGTATGATGCATTGCGGCGCCGCTCGACGGGCATGAACAGATACTAAGAATTTCCAGCATGTCACAACCGGCTCCGATGCACAGAAGAACTTCCTCATCGTCGACAACAAGACTGAGACGGCTGCGATCGAATCTGCGTTTGACCGATTCACCGAACGAAAAGACATTGGCATCGTGTTGATCAACCAGCATGTCGGTAGCCCCTCATTTGCGTCGCATAGATCCAGAGTGCTTAGTGGGATCCTTGGGCTAACGGGACCACAGGTTGCTGATAAAATACGGCATCGAGTGGACACTTACACCGCGGCCTTCCCAACGGTTCTGGAGATTCCAAGCAAAGACCACCCCTACGACCCAGAGAAAGACAGCGTACTGAGGCGAGTGCGCCGCTTGTTCGGAGAGTAATGGACAGTCTTTAGTTATTCTTTAGAAGTACATATCATAACAGCCGTGCACTACGCGACTTGGGGGGCCTCACATGTGATCATCATTAGGTTTTGGTGCGTGGGTTGTCTTGAGGTCTTATTTCTGTCTATTGATTTGGTTTAGACGAATGTATCCCTTTGAAACAAACTACACAAAGGGTCGCCTCATAACTAATACTACCTAAATCCAAAACTGAAAAAGCAAGCCGACCGGAGGGATGAAGTTACGCTGCTCAAGAAATGCAAAACTCAAAGTAGGACAAGCACTAAATCAATCTACCTGCGATGCTTTCCGAAAATTATAGAAGAACGAGGGGAAAGAGGACAAGCATGGATAAGTTGGTATGGCTGGCCTATCTCTTAGAGTTCATTGTTGAAGAAGCCAGTACGACCAAAGGTAACGCTAGCCTTGAGGCAAGTGATGCGCCTCTTGTCAGCTGTGAAGACGTCCGCAACGACAGTGTATGTGCCCTGAAACTCATGGTTAGCATCGACAACTATAGATAAAGACGGGGAGGAAGACATACAGGTGGAATTTGGGCGGGAAGCTCGACTGTCTTGGTGATGGCTAGTTTGCCAGCCTCGACAGGGCATTCCAAGTCGACGTTGCCAATCTGTTCGCAGAGATCGGCGTCTGTTGTGATAAGACGAATAAGTCCATAGTTGACAGCGAGGGAGACATAGGCGCCCTCCTCAATCTTCTCTTTAACGATGCCCTCGGCTTTGATCACCAAGTCCTGTCCACTATTGACCAATTAGCTTATCGCCATGCTTCTCGAGGAGGCGGGTTGTGCATACGCTGCAGGTGGGTTGGGCGAGAGGTCGACTTTGTTGATAATTACAAGATGTGATGAACGATCGCCATCGCAAAACTCGAGGGGAGACTCGCCGGGAACGGCAAGGTCATCGTTCCTGGTGACAAGCGGAGCGTTGCCGTTGGCGATGCTGGCAGCCAGTGTAGGAGCCAGCAGGGCTGGGAGACACCAAGCGGCAGAGAACTTCATTTCGGGCGGTCGTTATCGATCGAGCAGGATGTCCAAGTTGAAGGCTGAAGATTTCGCGCAGTTGGGAAGGTGGTTATTATAGTTGAGTCCTGGGACTGGGGTTGCGATATGGATCTCCGTGGTTCGGCTACAGTGATGATGGGAACAGGATCCTATGACAGTCCTCGCTTCAGGCAGGCAGAGGGGAGTGGCTTGGCCCAGGTGGTTGGTTGGATGCGTCATGGGACCGTGTCCCCACCAAAAGAGCACGCACTCAGCGCTACCCTCTAGGTGCACAGCGCGCTACGACATTCCGCCCCCTCCCTGACCAGCCACTGGCCGTCGCCACAGGCATGGATTGAGGGAGTGTGGGGGAAGCTCATCGGTGATTCCCCTCCCTAAGATGCCATCGAGCCCCGAGTACTAGGCGTGTCAACGCAACGCCAAAGTCTATGACATCGCATATCAAGAACTACGTGGCGCGCGCCAATCTGCTTTCTCGGGCAGTACACCCAGGGCTTTCTCCTCTGACGAGGACGCCTTCTGGATCGCCTCTCGTTTAATGTCTCGGCCTACACCCCAGCAAGCAGCAGGCACCTAGCCTCAACACAGAGGCGCTGGGCGACTTCAGCCATTTTGCTTGTAGTCCTGCTCTGCACTCAGGTCACGGCCAAGATTAAGCGCCTCGGAGGCTCAACTCGTATGAAACAAAAAGTCTAAAGCCCAGCCAACGAAACCTCAAAGGGTACCAATTCACATGAGCCTTGGATTGTTACGAGGCTTCCGCCCTCAGGGGTCATCCCAAGCTAATGACGTTACCGCAAACTCTACAGAACGCTAGCTCCGTCTCAGTCTTGTACTCAACAACATCCATGGTCGCAAAAGCATTGCTGTTTATTGTCCATGATTATTTGGTGAGACGAACCGCGAAATGAGGGCGAAATCACATGGGGATGTATTATGCAATCATCCTCTAGATTTAGATCATTCTGAGTAGCAGCCACGCAATGGCGGTTTAATGATCCCTGGAGGGCGACCAACCCAACCGGTTAGGTAGTGGTCTATCCTTGGCCAGACGCTTTACCGCCTCTAGCAGCCACACAGGATCCTGCCAGCTGGAATAAACCATGAAGTTACGGGCCTAGGTAGGTGGTATTCCTTGATCGATAATATGAACTAGCTTCTTTTTTGTTGATACTTTGTCAAGAATCAACATCGATGTCTTAGTGTGCCACGCAGTATCTCGCCCCTTGCCTCCCTTCCTACAGTCGCACCAAGCCCCCAATTTGTAATTGCTAGTCTTCGGGGCAAAATCATACCCATGGGCGGGACGGATAAAATCCTAGGCAAGTGGTGTATTACCCCAAGCAATTATTATCGCCCAATACTTACCCTAGTTGGGAGTGGACCCTACCCTCCGTTTCATATCTCGCCCGATGACCCAAATGCATCCTTCCCTATCACCATTATCACGCCAATAGCTAGAAATATACCTAAGGTAATAATGCGCTCGCATCTCGAGTAAACTTGTAGTAGGTTGTGTCAAGCGCGGTTTTTTATCTGCCTATCCGCAGTTTGTTTTTATTAACCGCCCCCTAGTTCCATCTGACAGCATCCGCGCCGTATTCGGTGCTTGTTGAACGGGGATGTCTGCCTTGGCTTATCAGTTATCACCCAGTTGAGCCGAGTCGACAAACACCAATTCATTGCCTGTCAGCATGCAATGCCTCCGCAAGATCTTCGGTGACCGCCCGCACTCTAGCAACCAAGCTTCGAATTTGCACCGGACACCTATGCTTCCCTCGTCGCCGCTTCATCGGCAGCAGCCAGCCTCCTCGACTCGTCATTCTCACTCAGCACCCTAACGAAGATGGCCTACCAAGCGTCCCAGCCATTCCCAGCCGCCTTCCAACCCGGTGGCAGCCATCGTCGCTCGTATGGCGTTGATGATGCAGCCTCACTGAAGTCTGCTCGTTTGTGCCTGAGGCATCCATGCTGAACGAGTAAGTTTTTTCCCTCTGTTGCGCTAAGATTTTCGCGGCCACCGCCATTCAGTTTTGGGCTTAGCGCCAATGTCCTGCCGTGAGATGAGACTCACCCATCGAGGACAGGTACGTACCTTGCCGTCCTCGTCTGTAGCCTGTCTGCGTCCAGCGCGCTGCAGCCCCATTGCTCTCATTGACAGTCGCTGGGAGTCGCTGCAATGCACCCTGCCAGTGGCCCAGCCCAGGTCTGCTCTCGCTCGCTCACAGCTTTCTTTGTCGCTCGCTCTTCCCCATCCCTCCTCTCCTCTTTCCCCATTTCCAATCTTCCTTCTCGTCCGCTCCTACGGGTGTCTCCCTCATTTATGCCTATTCTTACCCTGGTGTCCTAACAGTTTGTTTCTTTTGTTTCCTTGTTGCACCGAAACTTTTTCGCCGTTCCTTTTGCTCCTCCCAACGGCGACCCGGTCCCTCCATCCTCGACTGAACCGTCCCGACAGATCAGCGATTTTTGCGAAAACACGGATTGCCCGACAACGACCCTCCACCATTAAATACACGCGTCGACCCTCGAGGATTTGGATTTTGCAATCGCCCACGGCCCGTACCCTCGAGTCAATCCTACCATCATCCTCGCCGTCCGCTCCAACTACTCGAAGCCGCGATCTGACTGCTGCCACTTGGCCCCCGCCTCCCCCTTGGCTGTGTATGATCGCGACTCAACGAGTATTCATCCGAGATTACCGTCCGCTACGACGCATGACGCTTCCAGTGTGTACTCTCGTCCGCTACACTTGTCTGCGATCTCACTGGCGCGCATCTCCATAGGCGTCGTCATGCCCTCCATACCGCGTCGATAAACAATCCACACCAACCGTACGACGTCCAAGACGTGGTGGCGTCCCAACAGATTATGACAGACCGGCCAGTGTCGCTGTCCGCGCAATATCCCGATCCCGGTCAAACTGCGTCGACCATCGTCGCAGCCGCGCCCTTGGAACATGCGATTGACAAGGGAGAAGTTGTGGAAGAAGAGCCGTACACGATCAAGTGTATTTGCAACTTCGCCGACGATGACGGGAGCACGATATTCTGCGAGACATGCGAAACATGGCAACATATTGATTGCTTCTATCCCGACAACAGGGAAGAGGTGTCACGCGAAGATTTTGCACACTCGTGCGCCGACTGCAAACCGCGGCAGCTCGACACACAAAGAGCTATCGAGCGAATTTTACAACTTCGAAATCCAACTCTAGAAGGACCATCCGAAAAAAAGACCAAGCGCCCGCCGTCCAAGAGCCACAAGAAGCGATCGAAACCAAATGAAGCACAGGTTAATGGACACACTGTCCCTTCTGAACACGCGAAGATGAGCACGGCAGGCGAACACCCACCCACCGCGAAGAAAACAAAAACATCTCATAAATCCTCCCAATCCATCAGTTCACAGCAAGCGAAGCGAAGCCCCTCATATGGAAATTCGCGACCCACGCTTGTCCACCCTCCAAGCCCTGCCACAACCCCTCCCGACCTTCCCGACGACTTTCAAATACATCATTACTCCGAAGGATTCTATTCTCTCTACAATGAGCACAACGTCCCCGAATCGCACAGCAATAAATTTGTAAACCTTGCAATTCCTACTGCCCTCGCACGCTGGTTGCACGAACCCGACATCCTTAAGCAGGAAGTTGGCCGAACCCATCAAGAAGTATTTCAAGAGGAACCATCAGATGAGGAGGCAAAAAGACCAACGCTTGAGGTAGAAGACGCGACCCGTGCTATTAACGCAGACACTACCCTAAGATGGCGTTTCCTCAAATCTACAACACCGATAGCCAAGGATGTTCTCCTTGCTGAGCTGAATGGGGAGATCGGGTTTCAAAAGGACTACTGCATCGAACCTGACAATCTTTGGATGGATCTCTCATCACCCCTACCGTTTGTTTTCTTCCATCCTCTGCTCCCGCTTTACATCGACACGAGAAAGGAAGGGTCGCTCGCCCGTTACGTACGACGAAGCTGCAAACCGAATGCCCAACTGGACACCTACCTATCCAGTGGTTCGGAATATCACTTTTGGCTTGTCAGTGATCGTCATATTGCTCCGAATGAACAGATCACTTTGCCCTGGGACTTTCGACTCGAGAAAAGCGTTGGGCCTCGATGGCTGCACCTACTTGGTTTAAGTGACGACGATAGCACCAACAGCGAGGAGCCAGAGATGGATCATACGGAATACACAGCGATATCCAATTGGATCGATCGTATCCTTTCTGAATACGGCGGGTGTGCCTGTGATCTGGACAACGACTGCGCCTTTGCTCGCTTTCACCGACATTACTTGCACGTCAAGAATTCGTCCCGCTCGTCAACGAAAAAGAAACAACGCAAGCCTCGAGCACAGGCCATGTCACCTAGCAGTACAGGGCATGCGACCAACAGCCGTGCCGCCAGCGAAGGCCAGCCCGACAACGGCCCTGACCAAGACGGCCGATCTCAATCCGGATCCTCACGCAGTAAACCACCAAGCAGGGATCCCACCCCCTTCGACAAGGGTCATTTGACCAACTCGGTATTCTCACTGAACCCACAGATCGTGATAAAAGAAAAGTGGCCATGGTTGAAGATTCTTTCCGGAGGATGGAACAACAACAACCGCCTCGGAAAAAGAAGCGGACGTCAGATGGAACAACAGTATCAAATTCCTCCAAAACGAAACGAGCTGGATCAACGTCACATGGGAGCTATGTTGACGCCGGCACATGCCGAAGCAAGTCGGGATCGCCAATAACCGCTCACTCACCTCATTTCCCAAATTCATCGAGAAACTCCGTTGCAAACCGGCCCCCTTCGGTGAACCGATCCCGGCCTTCGTCAGCGGGCCTTCGGCCAACGTACTGCAATGTTGGTGTCCAGACAGATCCTGTTCCGGGTGAATGGTATAGCGATTCGAAAACTTCGCCTCGACCGAAAAAGAAGATCATACCACTCGCTCGGCGACTTCTTAATTGCAAACAGAGGATGCAGTGTGACGATGATCAAACAAGAAAACACCTTCTTACTCCTCGAGCGTCGTCCGCATCTGTAATGGATATCGAATCGCCTAAATCGACAAAAAGCCCAACGACTGGATCTCATGACGAAACTGTCTCTCCATTGATGCCCCGTGCTAAGGATGTTCTCATGATCGACACGGCAACGACTTCGACCCCTCCAAAGGTGCTGCCAATTGTCCCCATAAAGGCAAAGACGCCAGAATTGCGAGTTCAAATGCCACCGGTTCCCGCATTTGACAGCCACGGTGGCACAGGAACCGGCCAGAATACGACGCCTCTGTCAGCGACAAGTTCAATCGCCCAGTCTCCGCTGTCCGCAATCAGCCTGTCCACCCCATTCGGCCCGCCCGGGATCAATGGCGTAGCTGTATTGCCATCACCAGCCAAAAAGAAGCTGAGTCTGAGTGATTACACCAAGAGATCAAAGGCAGCTGGCAAAGCACCCAATGGCCCCACAATAGTCAAACCAACCCTGCCGAGTCCAGAAGAGGGCAAGATGGCGAGCATTGATGCTCAGCTAGTCCAGGCTGATGAAGAGCCCAGCCCTCTAGCTAAAGAGGCGACAAACGGTCACTTATAATTGCTGTTTCGAATGTGTGTACGCTTATTATTAAAGGAGAATTTCTTTTGTTTTGTGGTTCTAAACTACCCCACGACATGCTATGAATTGGGCAGATGTCGATTCTCTTCGTGATGGAGTTGACAAAAAGAGGGATGAAAACGACTGGCACGTCGGACACGGAAATTACTGACTGGGTACTTTGGCGTTTTACGAAAGAAGGGGGAAAGCGGTCGGCGCTGGTCGGGCAGTGTTTATATGGAATGACCTGGCAATGGGATTGTTTTTTTCCAGCAAATGTTTCTCCGTAAATCTGTTTCTAGGGCCACTGCTTTTGGATCGCGATAATGGCTTGTTTGAAGATGAGATCAATGGGCAACGTCGAAAAGATGGGCCTGTGTAGGGCGTTTGTTTCTTCACTTTGTCTGATATGGCCTCATGTACTTGTATCTTGCTATGATAGGCTGAATGTCAATAACACCTGCCGTGTGGCACGGAAGTTTCAAATCGTTCTCAGCCTATCCCCTCGCATTCTCACTGCATTGTGCCTTGTGGTTCAAGGAGGACCCATAAAACCCAACTCTCAGGCAACTTAACTTGGTGTGTTTTTACTCGTGGAAGAGAATCAACTTTTTTATTCGACACTTATAGGCTTCTCGATTTACTATCTAAAGAAAGGGGCTTCGGGCGTCCCAAGCCGTCCAGCCCCTTTCCGTGTTCTACTCTGGGGTATCATTTAGGAGCTCGACTTGACATGCGAGACAGACAGCCCAATTAGTGCTGCGTGGTGCCCCAGTTGTCTTCCTTAAAGACGAGGAGGGCGAGTTTGTGGCGCACGAAGAGGCCGAAGAGGCCGACGACGAGCTGGAGGAGCGTGACCTCCCAGGCGAGGCGGTCCTCGCGGAGGGGCCCGCGCCAGACGAGCCAGAGGTTGAGGATGGTGAGGTTGCTCGACTCGGTGATGCGGCCGTCCTTACCTGTGGTCAGCTTCAGGAGGCGGAGGCCGGCGAGGATGCGCAGGGCGCGGGGCGAGGAGGGGGTGGGGCTGGCGATCTTGGGACCAGGGGGTGACGGAGGGCTCCATGAGTCCCGTGCGGGCGTTGAAACGGGGCAGGCGGTGACGGGGGCAGGGGATGAGGCCGAAGACCTGGGGGCACGAGTAGAGGAAGTTGAAGATCTGGGGTGCGAGGAGGAGGCCGAGGGTCTTGGAGAAGTGGCCGAGGATGCCGACGACGGCGAAGACCATCCCCGAGAAGTAGCAGTAGGTGTCGCCGACGAAGACCTTGGCGGGGTACCAGTTGTAGGCGACAAGGGCGAAGGAGACGCCGATCCAGGGGAGGAGGAAGTAGAGGGAGAAGAGGTGGGAGTCGGTGGCCGGGTGGGGGTACGGGGTGAAGAGGTAGAGGCAGTCGTTGAAGGCGAGGAGGAGGGCGATGACGATGCACTGGGAGACCTCGATGCCGTTGATGCCCGCCAGCATGTTGATGCTCTGGGGGCAGAACATGGCGACGCAGGCCATGTAGACGTAGTAGAGCGCGCCGAGGTCGAAGAGCTCGCCGAGATACGGCTGCAGCTGCACGGGGATCACAATGGACGTGACGTCGAAGTCGACAAAGTAGACGACCAGGATGGGGACGGAGGCAAGGCCGGGGATCCACCACTTGTGTCGCCAGCGGATGTCGAAGAGGTCATCGCCAATGCCGAGGAGCGCAATGGTCTGGAGGGAAATGATGGCTCCCAGGTACGAAGCAAGCTATGTGTCTGTTGTCAGCAAGAGAGAAGTAAATAGCCATGTACGGCTCCTCTAATGTTCCTGTCCCTCGGCGCATGAGGATAGCTCTTGGTTCAGGTGTACTCCCTTACCTTGTTATGGGGGAACTTGTGCAGGAACCGGCCCTGGTTCACATGCTCAATGTGCAGGACAACATCTCTGTTGCCGCCACCGCTCGTCGCCGCCACAATATCCTTATAAAATGGGAAGGGAATGAAGATGATGACGGTCAGGAGGTACACGCAGGCGCAGACGGCGCCCATGCACTCGGGCAGGGTCGGCCGCGACGCCTTGCTCATGTCGGCGCCGCTGAAGCCCGCCCTGACAAAGGTCGGGCCGAGCCAGCGGATCATGGCGTAGCAGAGGGAGAAGGCCATGACGGAGAGGGCGAGCGAGGCGAGGAGGGGCTCGCCGAACGTGTTGGCGATGACGGCGAGGGACGCCCCGGAGAGGGTGAGGAGGGTGAGCACCTCATTGCGCGTGAGCGAGGTGGAGAGGGCACTCGTCATGGCGAAAGCGAGTAGCTCCGAAGCTCGAGCGGTCGTCTCTTTGGTTTTCTCGGGGGAGGGTTCTTTCGTCTTGAAGGACAGGGCGGAGTATTTGGTTTCGGGGAGGAGGGTTGCGCAGGAAAACGAATGACGTCGGCGGTCAGGCTAGCGCCTGGTGGGTGAGGCGAGGATGAGAGTTGCGAGGTCCAATCGAAGCATCATGGAGCTCAATGCGAGTGTTTGGAGGGCCGAGGGGAGGTTGCACAGGCGCACAGAGGTCGGGGTTGGGGGTGAGCTGTCATCAGTGTGCGATCAAACATGGCTGTGGAGCTTGCAGAGAGGCAATGTGACGCGAATCTGAGAACAGATTTGATTTTAGTGAGAAAGCCGATAGCTGCCGTTGAAACTCGTTATTGTGCACGTGGCAGTTCGGGGGGAGATGGCCCGGCCGATAAGACGCGACGCCTCTACGTAATGCACTGGAATGATCCTGGAACGTGACGCACATGTGCATAAGTGAATCACAGGCTATTTGAACCCTTCCTCGACGACATGTCGTTAATTGAGTATGTATGTATGTATAACATTCCTTGTCTCTATTGTAGGCATGCTTCTATGGCATAGCGGCCGCAGCCATCATCATCTCGTAAACACTTTTATTATAGACACCATCCGAGGACTCGTGTCAAAGGAAACCCAGTGCTCGACCCAAAAAGGAGCTATATATCCTTCACAAACCCTACCTCGATCAGACTGTCGTGATCGATGTTCATATCAGAGAGTTTCCGCCTCGAATTCTCCCGAATCCAAAGGAAAACCTCCAGCGCAGCCCATCTCAAAGGATTTCGCTTGCTGCTTTTTCTAATCTGCATCATCTCCTTGCCCATGACATACAACACCTGCGCAGCCTGCGCCTGGTTCAATGTCTGCAGCTCCTTCTGCACGCTCGGGGCCACGTCTGCCGGCGAGGCGTCGGGCGCGCCCCTCGTTAGGAACAGGATCAGCTCCATCACGATTCTGGGTTTCAACTCCGAGGTCAGCATATCCTCGGCATAACCGTGCCGTAGGGTTACGCGGTAGCACGACGACATTTGCGAATTGAATCGAGTGATGATGAATTTCTCCTCGTCCGGAACCACGGGCTGCGTCAGGGGCCGCAGGTGGAACAGGACAACAACTTGGGGTCGGGACTTGAACCTCCTCAGGTATTGCGTAAAGACCCGGGGAACCTTGTCGCCAACTGTGCCGACTTTGTCGAAGAAGATGGCAATCCCGGGAGTCTGGAACAGCTCACCGCCTCCAAACGACGTCGAGAATTTGATCTTGCCGTGTGTCGATGATGACTGGCTCTGGCGGGCTGTCCCGTGCGCTGATAGATCGAGGATCTCTGCCGGGATGATTCGGTCCATCGCTTCGGCCGCCCATTGTTTCTCCTTACCCCATCTCCACAGGGCGAATATGAGCGATAGGAGGAACGCCAGGACGAGGGTAAACCATCCTCCTGCGGCCACCTTCTGCAAGGCTGCTGTTAAGTACGCGCCGTCCAGGGCAATGAAGATGAGGAAGACGGGAATCACGACGTAAGACGGGATGCGCCAGATAATCAGTGCGACCAAAGCAGCCATGCATGTGGTGATGAAAGAGACGATAATCACACAAACGCCGTACGCATGACCCAGGCTCGTAGTCTAGAAGCAAAATAGTTAGCACAAGCACACACACAGGGCATGACTGGATGGTAAGAGAGCGAGGCATACGTTATTGTAAACCGCGGTGACAATGATGGTACCAATCAGCAGGAGGAAATTCGCAAAGGGGATGTAGATCTGGTAGTGGAATTTGTGGCTGGTATGGACCATCTTGATGTGGGGGAAGTAGCTGAGCCTCATGAGCTGGGATATCAGCTGGAACGAGCTCGTGATCAAGGCCTGGCTTGCAACAATGGCGGTCAGGATTGCAATGACCAAGCTGAAGTAAAAGGTCCCCGGGGGCACCGAGTAGAAGAAGGGGTTCGTGTATGCTATGCCATTCGCATCATCAGCGGCAAGGACAGCAGCCTGGCCGAGGTAGGTTATCAGCAAGCACGGGTATGCCAGACCAAACCACGAGATCTGGGTTGCTGTCCTGCCAAATGCACCAATGTCTGCGAATAAGGCCTCGGAACCGGTGAATGCGAGCAGGGTGCCTCCCAGTGATTTCCACCCCTCCTCCCCATTGCGAGCCAGATAAGAAAATGCGAAATACGGGCTAAAGGCCTTGGCAACACCATGATCGTACTGGACCAAATTGTAGATTCCGGTGGAGAGGTTGAACAGCAGCCAAATGATGACAACGGGAGCGAAGCAAGAGCCCAGCTTGGCTGTTCCGAACCACTGGATCAGGAAAAGGAGGACGATGATGGCGCACGAAATTCCAACGATGGCGCTCGTCGTGAAGTCAGGTCGTACAACCCGTACTCCCTGGATGGCGCCCAAGACAGATTGAGCAGGCATGAGGATACCGTCAGCTATAACCAAGGACACGCCGACAATGGCAATGATCTTGAGCGCGATTTTAGCAATGTTGGACCGCTCGAGGAAGTTCCGGGCTGTCCTCCCCACGCTGGGCATCTCCCGGGTGTGGTGTCTCTCCAGGCGAAGCAAGGACGATGAGTTAGGATCCCGGCGCAAGATGTTGGCATGGCGTGCCAGGAGCGAGTACATAGCAAAGGTGCCGCCGTGGCCATCGTCGTCGGCGAATAAGACGATGAGGCAGTACTTGATACTGACTATGAGAGTAAGAGACCAGATAATAATGGAGAGCGCGCCGATAACATCATCTCTGCTCGGGTGTGCTGAGAATGTTGAGCTGTAGACGTAGAGCGGGCTTGTGCCAATGTCGCCATAGACGACGCCGACGCTCTGGAAAACCAGCCATAGGAGGGAGAGACCTCGGTAAGTCTATAGAAGGGCGTGATGGATGTTAGCTTTGTGCACAAGATGGTGCTTGACGAGATCAAAGCTGGAATAAGACACTGGAAAGGTAAGGGAAATAAAACAAGAGGTGGATGGAGAACGGGAGGCAAAACATCTTGATGAGTGAGTGGTGAAGTGAGGATGGAATTTGGGGATATCTGGGGTAGTAGCCGAAAGTACTCAACAGTACCAGCCGCTAGCCGTGCAGGGAGCCGGCAGGCAGGTACTGCAAAGTATCCATGGCTAGTATGTAGTCTCTACCGACCTGTTTGTTCTTGCGGTTCAAGTCTGCAACAGCCACACGGCGGGCTTTCTCCTGGTCGACACGCTCCCACGCCTGAGAATCGTCGGCGGGCGTGGGCCGCTCGCCGCCATTGCCGACGCTTGCCGTGAGATCGACAAGAGAAGGGTCCTGCTGTTTCTGGGGTGTGGTTGTGGCCTGGCTGCTGGGCGAAGCCATGAGAATATCAAGGGAAAACACTAGGGAGCGAGATCAATCGAGAACAAAGCGCAATGGTAATCGGATCAAGCCAGCCAGTGTCTTCGGCCGTTCCCCTCAAAAACAGCAGCCAATTTCGCTTGGGGAAAGGAAAAGGATATGTGGAGCGAACGGTGCGGAGGGGGAGAGCTCCCGGCATATAACTTATTATATCACTCACAACGCGCGTTTTGAGAGGGTATTGGAGTCTTGGGTCTCTTGGCATGAAAGGAAGAACTCCGCAGCACACACACTCGGACAGACTCGCGCACCCACACCCACGGCCGGGGCGCACTAGCCAAGGAAGCAGATGACGATGGGCGTGATGCGAGAAGAGGGCGGTGACAATGCAGATGCTGGATTTGACTTCAAGATGCGCAGAGGAGACGATTGAAGCAAAGAGGAGAGATGATACTTCATATGTTTTCCCGCCCACAAAACAAAAAACAATAGAGAGATAGCACCCAGATTCAGTAGGTACATAGCATCCAAGTCGCAGCCAGGAAACAGGTATTGGGACTTGGCGCAACGGCCGTTGGCGAGGATTTCCCGCCTGTCAGCCTGCCTCTACAAGGACCCAGGCTGCAGCACCACAGCGAGCGCATACTACACACCTAGGTAGGTAAAATGTATGTAGGCAGAGAGGGGGAGAGGGGCGCCTGCAGGGTCTCAGATAGAAACCATAAATCATGGATACTACCCCATGTCTTAGGCACGACCTCCACCAGCTTAGTGCCTGCGGAGGGCGAACCACACCTGCTGGGGCAGTGAGAAAAGAGACATTTGTATGCACAACGGCCGCCCGAGTCCCTGAACCCGCCTGCAAAGTAGCGATACATCGCTGACGAGAGGCCGCCGGTCGGCGGCCTCAACAGCACCGCAACAATGCAAGAAGCCGGAGCAGGACAGGGTGAACCTCCCGGGCCACATTATCTGCTCCTGATTTTCCCATCTCGAGGACGCGAGCGTGCAATGACTCACGACGGACCCGATGATTGATGGATACTACGGCGTATATGTAGCCATACCTCAGCAGCCTCGAGTCGTACCAGGCATGATATGATGCCATGGGCATGGATGCACCAGGTTGGGTGGCATAGAACGTGGCACACCGGCGGGACGCGCGCCCAACCTTCTGATAACAGAGTCGTGTCTGAGCACTGGTGTTCGTCGTAGCACGTAGCACGGTCGACTACCACCGCAACAATGCCAATCATAGCCCGTCTCGTCCATTATTTGCTGCGACAACCGCCTTCGATAGGCCCCATCATGTCAGAGTCCAATCTCGGCGGCTTTTGCGTAGTAGCGCAAAAACAAAGTGCCCACCCAAGACCTACCTGCAGATGCAAGCACCCGGCTCACCAGGACCGGCTTCTAGAATGCTACTGTTGCAAATAGGATTCGGCCTCGCATCTTAGTTTCCGAGGTCACGTTCCCCCATGATCTCATTCCGCGGACCCCTCCAATGCCACCCTCCCAATCGCATCGCCATGCTCGCGTCGGACGGCTCTCCAGAGAAGACGTGGCATTGACTCGTGCCAGTCCAAGCGGTGCAAAATAGGCGAAAAAGGCAAACGCCATTCATTGTAGAGATCCCGCCCGACGGCAGTCCAACCAACACAAGCCACGCCGTTGCTGCACACCGTCACACAGATGTGGTCATCTCAAGGTACTAAAGAGAAAAGACGAAACTATGTAGATATCTGAGAGCAAAAGAACCGCAGTGTATTAGTTGAATTATTTTCTCACTTCATAGCATGCAGGGCACATATTCGTATATATACCAAAAAAAAGTCATTCATTACCCATTGTCCACAGCCGTGGACTACCAAACAGGAAACATTAAACAACCTCGTCTACACCAAGTCCCACTCAGCTGCCACCCCGTATGCGAGCTCGACCCTGCCTTTCTTCTCAAGGAATTCCTCATTCGTGAGACCCTGCACCTCCTTCCCCTCGATACTAGTGATGAATGCCAGCCGGAGCTTTTCCCCAGGGTCGCCGAGATCCTTTGCGTGCACATCAAGCCAGTACCAGTACCCGTCCGTCTCAAACGGCACCAAATCATCGCGGACGCATAGAATGTACACCACCGACTTATCCTTCCGATCCTTTACGTGCTCGCATATCCTGGAAAACTGGAATCTCAAAAGCTCGCCGCTGTGAACTGTGATGCTCCTCTGCCTCGGTGCGATGGTCCTCTGGTCCATATCCATGTCGCTGAAAAAGGTCGGTCCGTTGCCCCCAACGGGTCCGACGTAATACTCGTCCCAGCCCTGCACGCGCCCATCATCTCGATACTGATGCTTGGATTCCTTGGGGAAATGCGACTCCGCAAACACATCGTTGGTCCTCTCAAAGTGGCAGGCGTGGAACTGTTTTATGTATGATTGGGTAGCGCCATCGACGTGTCCGGCTCCCCAACAGGCATCGAGGAGCTTCCAGCTGCCACCGTCGATCCTGACGGCATTCCAGGCGTGCCCGTCTGGCTTGGCGGGGGGCGGGCGCTCCCCAGGTTTGAGGGGCGTGTAGCCGAATCCCTTGCCATGTCCCGTCACGACCTCGCACTGCAGGCCAGCTTTCTTCGCGATCGCGGCATAGACTACCGCGTAGCCCTCGCACACGGCCAGCCCGCTGAAGATGGTGTCCTCGGGCGACCGTTTCTTCAGCTTGTTTCCGAAGAATGCGGCAGTATCATACGCAATATTGTGGTGGAACCAGGTGAAGATGGCACGAGCCTTGTCAGTATAGGAGGGGAACGGCTCGCACAGACTTCGGGCAAGATATCCAACAGGATCTTTCCTAGGAAGTGTGGAGATGGGAAAACAGGAGGCGATCTGATCGGGCCTGCTCCAGTCTCGACAGCGGAAGCAGTTCGCTGTCACGCTACCAGTGGTGGCCGTGCCACGAGCCTTTACAGCCTCGATCTGGGCCAGCGAGGGGCGAGAAGCAACAGGAACTGGAGGCGGTTCGTCCGCTCTAGGCCTCTGCGGAATGGGGGGTGATTCGAGATCTCGAGGCCCTCGTTCGTCTGGGGACGGCAGAGCCCCTCTCTTGCCGCTCGAAAACCCGGTGATAGGACCGTTATTCTTCTTTAGCGGATGCTTTCCAGCCGAGTCTCCGAAACCCATAAAGGTGTTCGACCTGAGCGCCACGTGTGGCCGCTGTGCTGGCCGCACCTCTTCAGCGGTTTCCGTCTCCTCAGCTATACCAGGTGATTTCGCAGGCCTGGATGGCACCCTGGGAGGCAATGAGGGCTTGGCAGGCGTAGGGCTCGCTACAGTAGCCACGCCTCCAACGCGCTGGGCGGTGGGCACCTTGGGAACCGTTGTAGGTGCGACAGATCTCGGTCTAGCCGCCTGCTCAGCCTGTGCCTGTGCCTCGAGTTCTCGTCTCGAGGGCGGCAATGGTGGCAGCTTCGTCTCGCTCAACGGAGGCGGCAGTCTGTGGCCCACGGACCCATGACTAGTCACTGACGAAACTGTCCGTGCCTGGGACACAGTTGACCCAGTCGACCTGATTGACATTTCGGAAGAGGTCGAGTCACGACGCTCCTTTAGATGCTGCGTTGATTTCCTAGAGGACATGGCCGGACGGCTTGGCAGGACCGGTGTGCCCTGTGATGCCTGGCTCGTCTCAGTGTCACGACGAGGCAGCGGCGGCGGTGCCTTGCGTGCCTCTTGAGGAGCAGCATCCTGGCTCGTCCCAGTATCTCGGCGTGGCAATGGAGGCGGCGCCGTGGTAGACCTCACGGGCCTGGGAGGGGGAACGGGTGATGAGCCATTCGTGGGCGTGGGTGAAGGCCGCCCGGGGACCGCTGGGGCTGAGGGCTTGCGGACAGGCTCAGCAGGCTTGAAGTTTTGCTGCTTGTTCAGCGCTGCTATCCTATCCTTGAGAGAATGGAACTGGGGCTCTTCTGTGTCGGCCATGATGCCCAAAGGTCTTTTAGGTGGACGAGGATGTGAGCATATGGACGAACGCGGAATGATGAGGCGGCCGGCAGTACTACGCCTTATGAACTGCACGCTGTCTTGTTCCCCGCAAGAGGCGATGACGGGTCTTGCCTGAGGCGGAATGAAGCGACACTACCCGCCCGGATTAGGGAAAAAAAAAGACAAGATCTGCGGTAAGGACTGCAAATGCTAAATTATAGATACCTATGTGCAAGAAAGAGGGTGACTGACCATTGTATAAGAGTTCACGTTTAGCAACGGTCTAAATGGTCCGCGCGTCAGACTGCACATCACCCTCCAATGTTGTGCGCCAGAGCATCGGACGCTATTTTCGGGGCGGTGCAGTGGAGTCTGGGCCCTACGGCGGCCTATTAATGGCAAACTCAGTGCCCTCGTAGGATGGATTTGGAGAAGAGTTTCCCCCCGAAAGCCACCAAATTCCACCAAAGTCCCCAAAGCCCCTCCCCGTATGGGGCCTCGAATGTCTCACCCGTCCGCTAGGGCTGCTCGTCCATCTTAGCGTCAGTGGGCCGGCGTATGGGAGCCGCGTCTTCTGCCAGTCGCATGATTCTAGGCAAAGCTCAGGACTTGGAGATAAGTAGGTAATGAAATGTTCATCGCTAGTGTCTTCGAATCTGTCATGGATCCCACGTGTTTCAATATCAACTAATCATGAAGCATACTTCGGCACAGGAAATGGCATAAGATCCGATTTATAGTTTGATGCGCCTAGCGCGGAAATTAAATCTATATTCCCCTAAAAACACGGTGTATCCTGAGCCCAGACTATGCGAAACAGATAATTCTTCCCAAGAGTCCCCAACAGGACAAGCAACATACGAGCTCCCAATAAAATCACAATAGCATATACAGACGCTTTATGTGTCGTTACATCCGCTTAGAACATGGCAAAGGCGGCTCCGACGACGGCGAGAGCAGCGTAGGTGTAGGCGTTGAAGATCTTCTGGCCAGGGGCAGACGAAGCGGGGCCGGAAGTCTGGCTGGCAGAGGCACCGGTGGTGGTGGTGCCACTGCCGCCGTTGCTGTTGCCTGAGGAAGGCGTGGGGGTGGCAGTAGCCAGAGTCGTGGAGTCGGAGTCGTCGCCGCCGGGAGTCTTGGAAGCAGTGGACGAGCCGGTCTTGGTAGCGGAGGAAGAACCGCTCTTGCTGGTGGAGCTAGACTTATCGTCCTCCTTAATGCCGTCGCAGCTGAGGTTGAAGCGAGGAGTGGTGCTCAGGTTGTCGGTAATGGCGAACTTGACCTCGTTGTCGGGGTTGGAATCACGGAGAGTGTACCAGAAGGTGGGGACCTTGTTGAAGAGCTTCTTGCAGCCAACCTCCTGCCAGTACTTCTTGGCGTTGTCGGTGCCAGACTTGGCCTGGTCCCAGTCGGGACCGGTGTAGGGCCAACCAGTCTCAGTGACCCAGACAGGCTTAGAACCAGCGGCAGCCAGGGTGTTGTCGTAGGCAGTCTGGAACAGCTTGGCAGCGTTGTCGATGCTGTTGCCCTTGCCAGTCTCGTAGTAGGGGTACTCGTGGACGGCAATGAAGTCGACGTTGTCGATGACAGCCTTGTTGGTGGAGTTACCCCAGGCATCCCAGGTATCGGCGTGGCCAACAGGGACCTTGGCAAGAGCGGTGCTCTTGAAGGAGCTGCGGAAATTCTCGATGAAGCCGACAATGGCCTTGGGGGAGTTGCCGACACCAGACTTGTTCTTGATACCGGTCTCGGAGATACGGTAGAGATCCTCGCTACCGATGGTGATACCGATCACAAGGTCAGTCAGCTTGCTGCCGTGCTTCTCAATACCCTTCTTCAGGGCGCTGAGCTCCTTGTCGATGTTATCGGTTCCGGAAGCCCAGACACCGAGGAGGAGCTTGGTCTTGGTCTCAACGGCAGCATCGAAAGCCTCAATGGGGTCGCTGTCGGAGTAGGCCTGGATGTTGGTGTAGAGGCGGACGGCATTGAAGTCGCCAGGGGCGCCCTTAAGGTTGGCAGCAGCATCGAACTCGGCCTTGAAGTCAGCCTTGAACTTGGCAGATCGGTCAGCCTTGGTAGCACCGGAGTTGAAACCAAGGTAGTTGGTGGAATCAGCAGCGGAAGCCACCGCCAGCAGGGCGCTAGCGGCCACAGTGGAAGAAATACGCATATTGAGCGAGAGCGACTGTTCTGAAGAGAAATTAAAAATCTGGCGAATGAATGATAGGGTTGATGCAAATGAGCGTAGCTGTCCAAAAAGAATGAGACAGTAGACTTGTTAAAATGAGAGCAAAGTCTATGTATAAGAGGGCAAAAGAGAATGGGGAGAAGAAGCAGAGAAATGTCCAAGCTCCGAGGAAGCTGTAACTTAGTAGAGGCCGATAAGGGGCGCGAGTGTCGAATCACGTGCAGAACAGCACATCGAACATCAAGGGGTAACCATGTGGGCCGCCCCTACTGTATATTTGGAACATGATTCATGGGTGCGCTGGCCCGGCGTTTGTTGTGGCTGTCCCTACCGACATTGGCTTCGTAACAGCACCTGGCCTAACTATTTTTAGTCTAGAGCTGGCCCAGTTGGATTCCGATCTCCAAGGCCAGAAACGCCGGTGCCTGAGGATGGGGCTGACGGCTGAGACAGTGGCAGACTTTTCTGTGCCTTTCCAGCTTCAGGAGCACTCAGGGCACGAGTATTCATGCTCTGCAAGTACGTACATGCAGAACAGAATGCCGGCCATTGTTGATTCTTCCATGCCTCGCAGCCTGGTCTGCCACGGCCAAGATGGGCCAATTCGGTTCCCGCGGCCTCAGCTCGTCGATCCTCGCGCCCCATCTCGTATCAAGCACAGGTCTGTTTACATTGGATTGGGGAATGCGCCAGTGGATTTTCAGGCCCATAAGCCAGCGCCAGACCTGTTTTTTATGGGGAAGGGGGAGACACCGCCCCATAGCATCCATGTTGTTTCTACTGTGTACATCAGCCAAAACATTACCACCTACCAAACGCCGGCCTGCCACAAGCTTCCTGTACCTGAGAGGATGGGGCGTCATCCAGGCACCATCTCGTCATCTCATCCACTCACAGGAATCCGACAGAGAGACACTCTCTCACACTGTCCATCTGCGGGCCCCGTTCATGGCAAGCAAGGGCTTGTCTGAACAGTGCACTTCCGGCCTGTCCGCCACTAATGATGCCGTAATACTCGGCTCACTATCCCTATCCTCTCGGCTCCTAGCAAGGAGATTCAGATCATTTGTGCTTTCATGCAGCGAAGGAAGCACGCCTGGTTCTGCACTTTCCTCTTTCTTTGAACTGACGAGAGACGCTCAACCTGGCATCAGGGGTCCGGCTGGCAATTCATGCTTCCATCCCCAACACGGTAGGTGCCTTACCATTCGCTGCGAACGAGCTGGCGTCGGGTCGGAATTAAAAATACAACATCCAAGTCTGGCCTCGTATTCACCTTGTCCACGCACGTAGGAAGCCACCAGATACACTGTGGGAGACCAGAGGGCATGGATCAGCCACATTTCCACTTGCTCTGTCGCAATTTCAATTGAGCCGCTTCACAGCCAATGAGTGTTCATCATAGCTTCAGGTCGAGGCTTCGCTGTCTTTGTCATCCAACTTTTACATACTCCTGCATGACGCTACGCCATCACTCCCTAGTTATGGGTGCGACTTGAGAATTTATACCGCGAAGATTGACCTTCCTCATGGCGAGAAGTAGAGCTCTGTGTCAAAAATACGCCACTGTGAAGGTAGCCTCCATGCCTTGTGTGAAGTCCCGTATCACACAATAGCGGGTATCAATAAACTCAGGATTGGAGATACTATTGGCCTCTAGATGCTCGATAACTCTAACTACTTCGGTAGTGTTCCCAGCTGACATGCTATTAGACGGGCCTTGTTTCAGTAGCCCAGTCAATGATCGCTGTATAAATTCAATGCATGCACAGAATGTCAGTTGTGCAGCCTTTTGATATCCTAGCGCAAAACTTCCAATGCGGCACTGGCAGAACACCTTTCGCCGGCATTCTCGGCATGTCCCTTGCAAACATTATAATTAGACAGGCTGGCTCCCTCCTTTTCATCCCTTATTCTATCGAGGGTTGTCGCTACGCCGCAGCGTCTGTGAATGGCCTTGAAGTCAGCCCGAATCAGTTCCTAGGGCCGGGCCGCTCAAGTCCTCTATCGCAAGCCGCGTGCGATCACGACAACATACAACGTGTAGCACAAGCATCTCCGTCGTTGAACAATGTAGATCCACGATGATCTTCATGACCTCATCACTCGCTTATCGACTGGATGCGTGGGATCGCCTTCCCCAGTTCCCACACAGAGCCAGACTTGCCAACCGACAGAATGAATCTACCGCGATTTACTACGCAGTAGCATCATGTTAATGAATAGATGTACTTTCTTATGGTTGAGCGCCCCATTAAGCTCTGCCCTTTATAAATTCTGGGCTATATAACCACTCTACTGGTAGTATGACAACAATTAAGCCGGATTTTAATCCGCAGAAGTGAATGAAGATGGTAGGAGAAAGATGAATGATGAGAAGTTGAAGCTGGCGTGGATTACGAGCCCACTGCTCGCCAGCATCAAACTTGCCAACCCCAAGTTTTACCATATCGAATAAATGATCACCCATTCAAAGGCTTCCGACAAGAAATTTGAACAGAGAAAACAATCTCGAGTGGGTGTCGATGCTCCTCATGATCCTCCTTACCCTAGACATCGAAGGCAGGATCGCAGTTGTAGACTTCAGGACTTGACAAGTAGCTTGAGAAGAATAAACAAGCCTGTTAGGAACGCTTGTCATACCGAGCACAGTTCAAAATTGCCCCTATAGGCCATAAAAATATTGGAGTTGGTCATGTTTCTCAATCAAAGGATGTTAATGTATAGCAAATGGGGCTCACAAATCTAGGTGTTAAGCCAGAATCGCCGAATGATCGCACGATCCGAAACCAACGTTGTCCCTGCCGTCAACCATGATGAAGCTCGTAAACGTCTAGCAACTGAATTGCTCGAATGTAGTGTCGAGTTCATTTAAAAGACAATGTCGCGCAGCATGATCGAATGCAGCCTTATTGCCGGGAAGCGATCCTCAACCTTGGGAGGAATAATCAATATGGTGAGCTCACGAGGTAGGTTGTGACGTGCATACGAGGTAAGGTAAGGAAAGTGAACCAAAAGCTCGAGTGTAAATAAAGACATTGGAAGCTGTTATGTATTGCAAGGCGTTGAGCACACTAAAATCCACCATTACCACGGAACTAGCAAATCCATCACAATGTATCAATTTGGCTGAGGGAAAAGGCTTGAGTGCTCTCACATCATTGGCTACGGCAGGCAGGCATTTTTCACAGAAAAACACGGCGGCAACAACGGCAATTACAACACTCGGTGGTGCTTGACTTCTTTCGGTTGATTTGATTGACTTAGTCGCTCCTACCCCACAAGTTCGCTTCATCTCGACATTCTTTTCCCAGACATTTCCCCGCACTTTCCCCAAGCTCAAATCCGAGAATTGAGACTCTTGATTTCCGTCTCGTTTCAATGAATTTCCGTCTCTCAGCACTCAACCAACATCGAGGGATCCGCGCCGCCACAATCCCCGGGAATGGCATCCGTTCCGTCCACTGCTTCCGGCAGTGACCAGGGCCACTGCCGGTCCAGCAAGGCCGAATCGGTAGATCTCTCTCCAGGCGTGCGACGTCGCAGTTCGGTCTCCAATGACAATTTCGAGGACGCTCCCCCACCAAAACCAGAAAAGTGAGTCGGGCCTGCGACTTCTGCAAGTCTCGCAAGGCCAAGTGCAGCGGAAACCAACCATGCACCAAATGTGTAGCCAGGGGCAGGACTTGCCTCTATAACGCCAAATACACGCGTGGCCGTCCACCCACGCCTCCTCCAGCCGTGTTCGTCCAGCCAGCGACTGCACCCACATCATTGCTGCAAGTCGCGCAAGAGGACATGGATATCTCTAATGGCAGGCCTCGGTTGCCGCAGGGCGGCACGTCTTCGCGGGCGTCACCTGAATTGGATATGGCAGAAATTCAGGGGCAGGTGTTTGATCCCACTTCCGGCCACACATTTTTGCATCGAGCCCGGAAAAGGCTCTCTACCTGTGATGAGCAGATTGGTACTGACTCATTCAAAACTTTGACGGAAGACCAACCCGTGACAATGGCAGGAGATCGGTTCCTCCCCGAAAGCCCTGCTTCGGCATCTGTTGTTCTCCCAAGCCCTGAAAAGACTCGCATGCTGATGGCACAATATTTTGATGTGTGTATCGCCACATATAGAATTCTCCATAGGCCCTCGGTCGAGGGATGGCTGTCGGCTGTGGAACGAAATATTGAAGAGGATCGGCCAGTAAGTCATGGGCTCGGGAATGCGAGGGCCGCCATTGTGCTGGCTGCCCTTGCCATTGCCATGTCCCACGAGGCAAAACACAAGGGGTTCTTCTCTCAAGAAGATGAAGTACGAGCTCTAAGTCAAAGTGACGTGCTTTTCGGGATTGCCAGTCGGTTGACGGACGAAGAGACAGGCTGTCCAAAGCTAGAGTCAGTCCAGGCACGGATTGTGCAGACACTCTATCTGCTTATAACATCCCGTTTCAATAAATGCTGGTACGTATTTGGTAATGCACTCCAGCTCATATCAGCCATTGGACTACACCGCCGAGGGAGCTTGAAGCGGAGGCGAATGCCACGAGCAGACTACATTCATACTCAATGCAGCATTCGTACATTCTGGACTGCCTATATCCTCGACACCCTGTTAGGTGTAATATTCGGGCGACCGAGACACTTCCACGATGAGGATATTGACCAGGAATTCCCCGATCGCATTAATGACGAGGACATGACTGCGGCCGGCCCAACCGATGCCTCCCAGAACCCCGAGGATTGCCATATGGATGCCCTAATATTCCATGCAAAAATTTCCCAGATCTGCGGTGCAATATCTCGAAAAGTGTATACACTCGAGAAGATATCGAAAGAACAACGAATATCTACTGCTCATCATCACATACAACTTGTCCACGAATGGCGTGCGTCGCTTCCCCTCCACCTCGGCTCGATTCGCCCTTCTATGCTCATCCCGACCTATCGCCGCCAGGCAACTGTGCTCAAACTTGCTAATGCGCACACCATAATGCACGCATCTCGTCTCTTTATTCTCGACAGCCCATCTTCCATGCAGCAGTCGCTTGTTGAGGATTGCATAGCCGCGGCGAGATCCGTTCTCGAAATTGTAGACTCCATGACCAAAGACGGCCCAAACTTTCAAGCCTTTTGGTGGACACATTATGTGACTTTCTGCGCATTGATTGTTGTATACGTATGGGAAATCCAACAACAAAAACTCGGGAAACCAATCATCACCGGAAGCGACCAGAGGGTAAAGCTGCTAGAGCTGGCCGAAAGGTGCCAGTCACATCTGGCCCGGGCAACTGCAACGAACTCCCCCAGCCGTCGATATGCTGTTATTCTAGAAGAGTTTCGTGCCACAGCGAGACGCCAACCTGAAAAGGCAGACCGTGCCCAGCAACTCAAGACTCAAGACCCCCTACCGCACGTAGTGGCTGAAGCTACCGTGCCGAAGGCAGCATCTGTGGTCAATCTCGAGTATGCAAACACAGGATACGTAGCGGGGCCCATGCCATCGTTGGATCCACAGCTCTTGGAAGAATGGCAAACTACCGACTGGCTTGAGCTCGATTCTTCTGTAAGACCCTCGCATTTCTCCGTTAGATACGAGGTCCGACTAACCATATTCCCCATAGGCATTCTGGACCCAATCTGATCTTGACGAAGCCATGGGTTGGCCTGGCATATTGTGATAAAATGGTACTGCATGTATTTGTATGCTCTATCATCTCCAGCATCATTTTCATTTTTCTGTCTTCTAGTCGGCATAAAGGGTTCGGATATTGGCCTTTTCGTCTCTGTTGGGTATCTCATTTTCATAATTGCCTGCACCTAGTATTCTCTTCCAAACCAATGTTTGGAAATTGATAGCGATATACTTTTATTATCCCCAGATGATCGGTTCGATGTCCCACTCAGATTGGATCTGAGACTGGCAGTTGCTCGGCATTTCGTAGGGTCGGGTAGAGCCTCCAATTTGTTTCCTGATCTCCTGATACGAGTAACTACACCAGCGATCAATCAATTTGAATACCTGATCAGGAATCTCCCAGTTGGATTGATATTTATGGCATGGCAGAAGTGGAGTTCCTCTTCGTTCAGCGCTAGGTTGGCGGAAAAGAATCCGGTGAGCAGTATCTTATGGAAGTAAGCTCGATTGACTGCCTGGTTCAACGGATTTTTAAAGCAGCATTCCCGAATTGAAATGGGTCGAGATGCAATGGAGGGTTCTTTGGCTGCGGACCGCGGTGCCAAGAGGTAGATCGACTGTCGATGCGTGGAGTTGTTTCGGAACTTGGTGAGCCGAATGAACGCCAAAAATGAGAGTGTCGCCGGTGCATATCCACTGTGCCTTCGCTTCAAGCTCAACTTCCAGCATTATGAAATTGATAATTTTCAATTCGAAAGACTGAGCCTTGAATTATCACCACTATGGCTACTCCCGACGTTGCCAGCGCCCTAGAGGACATCGAAATTGAGCACATTGAAACCTCGGCATCAAATCAAGCTATATTCACTGATTTTGACAACCATGATTCGTCTCTCCGAACCGTCGATTCCCTGGTACGGCGGCGAGCTGCACAAAATCCCTCTTCCCATATAGTCTCATATCCTTCAACGGGCATTCAGGTTATCGATTACACTATGCAACAGCTCGACGTTTTTGCCTGGAGGGTAGCAAAACACTACGAGAAGAATATACCAGTTCGAGTATCTTCCTCAGAGAAGCCTAGAGTGGTTGCGCTTTTGGGTCCTTCGAACTTGGAATATTTGGTGACTGTTCTGGCTCTCACAAAACTTGGTCATACTGCCCTCTTGCTCTCGACCAGAATTCCACAACCAGCCATTGAATCCTTGTTGAGCAGTACCGGATCTTCTGTTCTACTCTTGGATGCTCGTCATCAGGATATGGCTGAAAAGGTCCGAGATTCGATGGGTACAGAAATGCTCACTATTGTTGGCCGAAGTGCGTTTGAGTACCCCATCGAGGTTCATTCAGACACGCGGTTCGACTCACACTTGGATCCTGCAATTGAAACAACCAATATTGCATTTATCATTCATTCTAGCGGTGCGTGGTCTTTTCAGGCTTCCCACATCATTGGCTCGGGATGGGATCTATATGAACTAACAAAGTGCGTACATAGGCTCTACGGGTCTGCCCAAGGCTATTTATCAAACACACAAGTCATGCATAGCCAACTATGCTATAAGCATGGATATGAAGGCCTTCATAACGCTTCCATTATTTCACAATCATGGAATTTGTAACATGTTTCGTGCTGTGTACTCCTCTAAGTCAATTCACTTATACAACGCGGATCTACCGCTAACACAGGGTTATCTCGTTCGTATCATGAGGGAGCATGATTTTGAGATTTTCTATGGAGTACCTTACGCTCTTAAGCTCCTTTCTGAAACGGAAGAGGGTATCCAACTTCTTCAGAAACTCAAGGTTGTCATGTATGGCGGCTCAGCCTGCCCTGACGAGTTGGGCAACTCTCTTGTTGATCACAATGTGAACCTGATTGGTCATTATGGAGCGTAAGTGAGCTATCCTCCCGCCATTCTCTCAGATCTAACTGTTTTATTTTTCTTCGTCCATTGATGTCACGAGAGAAACTTGGTGCTAATCAGGTGCTATCTTAGAACCGAGGTGGGCCAACTGATGACCTCCTTCCGACCTGAGGGAGACAAGGCATGGAATTATGTCCGTGAGCACGATCGCCTCTCTCCGTACTTGAAGTGGGTGCCACGAGGCCCCGGGCTATTCGAGTGCGTAGTCACTGAAGGGTGGCCTGCCAAAGTGCAGTCGAATCAACCCGATGGCTCCTATGCAACCAAGGATCTCTTCCAGCCCCATCCTACCATTCCTCGCGCTTGGAAGTATATCGCCCGACTGGATGACACTCTTGTACTGGTGAATGGCGAAAAATTTGGCCCTGTGGCGATGGAGGGTCAAATTCGCTCTAATCGAGACGTCGCTGAGATAGTCGTCTTTGGAGCTGGCCGACCGTGTCTTGGCGCGTTGATCGTTCCAGCTCCGTCTCTGTCTGGAAAGACACAGGATGAGATCCTCGACGTACTTTGGCCTGTGGTGAAGTCAGCCAATCAATTTGTCGACTCATTTGCTCATATCTCCAAAAATATGATCAAGCTGTTACCGACAGACTGCGCGTACCCTCGTACGGATAAGGGCAGCATCATCCGCCAGGCCTTTTATAAGACGTTTCAGAAGGAGATAGAAGAAGCTTACGACGAGAAGGATGCAGAGACCGCTCATCGTCAAAAGTTCAACCTTGATGAAATGAGAACATTTGTTCGAAAATTATTGAGTGATAGCCTCCCAGCTGCCGGTCAAGTTGAGGATACTACCGACTTCTTTCTTCTCGGTCTTGATTCGCTGCAGGCCATTCAAATGCGAAGCAGCATTCTCAGAAATGTTGATCTCGGGGAGGGCCGTAAACTTGGTCAAAACATCGCGTTTGACTGCCCTTCGATTGAGAAGTTGAGTTCGTTCCTCTACAGTCTTAGTATTGGGCAAGCCGTGGATCAAAAGCCTTCTGTTGAGTCAGAAATGCAAGATCTTATCAACAAATACAAGAATTTAGGGGCCGTCCATGCTTCTATAGTGGTATGTTTAAATTCATTAAGGATAGATGATCGAGCGCAAAACTGATCATTTCCCCCTCCATCGTCGAGCTTGATATTGACCAGATTATAGGTTCTTACAGGGGCAACCGGCTCGTTGGGAGCTCATGTAGCGGCCAAGCTTGCTCCTAATCCCAAAATCAGGAAGATTGTGTGTCTCGCTCGTGCCCCTACTTCATCTTCAGCTCAAAAACGAGTTGTAGAGTCATTGATTCAACGACGCTTGCTTCACACCTTATCACAAGAAGAAAGACGCAAGATTGTGGCCTTGTCCTCGGATCTGACTGATAGCAGGCTTGGGTTATCAGAAGACATTTACACCTCCATATCGCGGGACCTGATCGCCGTCATTCACTGCGCCTGGTCAGTCAACTTCAACATGCAGCTGTCAAGTTTCGAGAAGAGCAATATCGTCGGAGTACGCCATCTTCTTGACTTGTGTCACGCCTCCCCCGCGAAGCCGTCTATGAACTTTTGCTCGTCCATTAGCACATGTGTTAGATCGACTGTAATTCCAGTACCGGAGGCTGCCCCGGATTTGGGGTGGGCACAAGGCATGGGATATGCTCAATCCAAATCTGTTGCTGAGCATATCTGTGCCAATGCTGCTGAGCAGGGCGTGAAAGTCAGGGTACTGCGGGTCGGACAGCTTGTTGGTGATACACAGCATGGTGTTTGGAATGCACAGGAAGCGGTGCCCATGATGCTTCAAACGGCTCTGACTGTTGGCTTTCTACCCAAACTCCAAGAAACACCTTCTTGGTTGCCGGTTGACACCGCGGCTGAGTCCATTACTGACATATCCATGTCTGACGCTGGGAGCCTCTTCGCCAACGTGACACACCCAAAGACTTTTGACTTCGTCAAAGACTTGCTGCCTGCGTTGGAAGAAGCCGGCCTCGATTTTGAGCAGGTCGAGCCAAAGGAGTGGGTTCGACGCCTCCGTATATCAAACCCTGACCCAAAGCTGAACCCCCCTATCAAGCTTGTCGATTTTTTTGCCTCCAAGTATGACAAGGATGAGTTTGCGTCGTCTAAACCGTTCTCTACTGATGTTGCGCAATCTTTATCTCCCGCTCTGGCAAACGCACCCGTTCTTGACCAGGGGTTTGTGAGAAAATTCACGGACTACTTTCTCCAGAATGCATGGACTGCTCTCCCTGATAGTACGACCCATACCAAGTTTGCAGTTATCGTATCTGGGATTGATGGAGCCACAAGGGCGGCTATAGGACAAAAGGTTTCAAAGTGGCTCTCCGTCCCCTTAGTTGAGGGCGAGTCGCTACACACACGGCCTGCCATTCAGAAGTTGCGCCAGGGTGTTGCTCTATCACTTGGGGACACCACCTGTTGGCTCTCTCACCTTTCATCTCATATTACCGAAGTCCTTTTGGAGCTTTCCCATCCCTCTGTTGTGCTTACCAGCTCTACTATGAGACAGCCGTGGCGCTTCCAGCTGCGAGATTCGCTTGCACGGCAAAACATCAAGACCCTCTTCGTCGATCTGCAGGCTCTTTCTGATTCGGTTACACAGACATCAAGTGTAGGGCAGCATGAACGGTCTGCCGTTGGGGAGACAGATGTCCTCCCTGTAGATTTAGATGGTGATGAAACCGAGGTGTTTGAGAGTATCAAGTGGATGCTGCAGGCCAAAGGCTTGAATCCAAGCGAGTAAAGTCGAACAAAATCAATCAAAAAAGGGTACCTTTTGCATGATGTAGAGATTCTAGATTCACAAATCCGAGGCATTGGATGAGACATGCGACATAGTTGCGCTGCATGGCGTATATACGATGCAAGCCCACCCTGGAGCTCTCATGATGGCACGAAGGGGATGTCATCTTTGAATGGAAAGCGTTTGACGCGGCATAGATAGTTGGGGGGGTTGTGCTAGGAACCGAAATTAAAGGAGACTTTCTCTTTTTCTTTGTTTTTTTTTCAAGGGAAGAAATTTTCGTTGATGATTGAAGAATGACCCTTTGTGATGCTTTTGGGTGTGAGCGATCTCGAGTGCTGCCCCTCACTCGGTGCTTAATAACCCAGGCTCTAACTCTACCCAACCATCATTAGGTTCGTTTTCACATTGGCTCACATTCCCGTGAGATTGTTCACCTTCTTGTTTCACCAAAGACAGCAAACCAGATTAATCCGATACCCATTTGGTGTGTGTACCTGCCTAAGCAATTCCTTGCTGATCGTGAGCTGCGGCATTTGAGCCTTCTAGCCCAATATTGCTTGTCTGATATGTGACCTGTATGGAACTTGAACGCTGACCATATTCTGACAAAAGACTCACCAGGAAAGTTGAAATTGTTCTTTCATCATGTCGCACAAGACCCAGGAACCCGTCATCACTAAGATCTCCGACCTCCCACTTGAGGAGGCCCGGTGGGTGACCCTCAAGAAGATCGACTACGTGGACCAGGTCGGCAAGGCGCGATCCTGGGAGGTCGCGCAGCGCAAGACGAGGGGCAAGTCCGGCGTGGACGCCGTGGCCATGGGCAACATTCTTCTGCACCCGTCCAGGCCCGCCTCCACCCTGCTCGTCATCCAGTACCGCCCGCCCCTGGACTCCTACACGGTCGAGTGGCCGGCGGGGCTCATCGACGCCGAGGAGACGGCCGAGCAGGCGGCCGTGCGCGAGTTCAAGGAGGAGACGGGCTACGACTGCGTGGTCAAGAGCGTCAGCCCGGCCCAGTCGGCCGACCCGGGCATGACGAACGCGAACATGCAGCTCGTCATGGTGGAGGTGCAGCTGGGCGAGGGGGATGAGGAGCCCGAGCAGCGACTGGAGGATGGGGAGCACATACAGAGGGTGATTGTTCCGATAGCGGAGTTGTACGAGCGGCTTGTTGAGTACTCCAAGCAAGAGCGGATGGTGGTTGCAGCCAAGCTGTTCCATTTTGCGGCGGGGATGGAGTTTGCTAGGACTCAGACTTACTTCAAATAAATTTCAGGGATGGGAGATGTAGAAGGAGACACGAATCACAAAGAGTACCTGCAGCTCGATTAACTCATTGAGAAGCTATCCCTGGTGTTTGCGGAGCTCATCCAGATTTGTAATTTCGTGTTGTTTCCCTTCAATGGTGTAGCTTGCTGATCACTTATAAGCTCCAGTTCGTGAACGACCTGAAACAATAGGTAGTACAAAGGCAGCAAGCTTTTCATCCAATACTTTAGCCCAGATGTATGTACGTTGTAGTACGAGGCATCTTACTAACTGTATATCGGTTCGCTTCCTGCCCTACTTACTATCTTGGTGATATAATGCATGGATATCCTGCTCCACGGAATATGCAATCTGGTTCGGGACTGACAAGGCAATGATCGTATGCATCTTGAACTCTTTCTCAGCCAAGGTATGGCAGGAAACGACGGCATTCCCGTCACGGTCTGCCCTACATCGTCCGTCTGTGCATCCACCTTGGAATTATCGTTTCACTGCGGCTAGATACCTCCTAGCTCTATCAACTCGAAAGGAAGCTTCTATTGGATGCATTTTTTGGGATGTATGAGAGTTGGGAGCATCCTCAAGATCTAGGTGTGCCTACATAGTCAATATTTGGTACAAACCTGCGAGTGCTCAGGGCACCCGTGATATTGGGAGCCTGCTTGTGTACCTTTTTGCCTGAGAAACTGGGCTTGAATTTCCTGCTGCCCATCACACCTGCCTGACGGAAATGTCAAGCACCCATCCGGGCCAGCCAAGATAAGAGGGAAGGTACCTACGAGCACTGCGAACAGACCGCTCGGGAAGACATTATTAAAGTACCTGCATGCAAGTGACAGCGCCTGGCCACGCCCAAAGCCCGTCACAAGTACCTACCGCGCATCCTTGTTTTCCCATCCTCACCTTGCCCGTCCAAGGTCCAGGTACGCTCACAACGAGGCGCCATGCACATGACCTTTTCACTCTAGTAGTCAAGTTGTTCTCAAAGAGATCTCACTGGGTTAGCGGGGGATGTGATCAAACCAAGCAGTTACTGTGCTGCCGCTCCCTCAGCCAGTCTCCAAAACCAAGGCCTCATTCTTTCCGCCACTCCTCCAATCTGCCTTCCAGCAACAACAAAACCTCTCCCTCTGCTCCGCCGCCAATAATTCTCAACACTGGATGGTTTTTCGTTCCCGTTAAACCTCCCCGCACTTCATTTTCTCTCAATTCGTGAGGTACCAAGCGGTCGATCACCACCTTGCCTGGTTATTCGCATCCTGGTGTTTTCACATCTGCCTTCTCTACGGTCGTTCTTTCCATGTACCTTCCAGGCACAACGCAACAGCCTTGCCGATCGAAGCTTTCTTCCTTTAGGTTATCTCTGGAGCGAACTATTCTCTAAGTTAACAGACATAACCATGGATGAAGACAAGAAGAAGCTTGCGGCCACCTACATGGGCCTTATGGTAAGAATCCTTCATTTCTCTCCTTCCCATTTCCCGTGAAACCGGAGCCGAGGAGAATTCTCCATATCCAGCCGAACCCATGGGCGAGGCTAGAGGAAATTAGTGACACGACCGATGATCGTGAACGGTCTTGGGTTCGTGGAAAATGTCTTGAAAGCCGACAGTTAGCTAACTTATATTCACAGGCAGATCTGGGACGCCATCGCCAGGAGGAGCTTCCACTCAGCAATGAGCAACGGAAAGGCCCAAGTTATGATCCCCTCGGGTCGCGTACGCACTACAACAAAGTCTCCGTAAAAAAAGCAAAGGAGGCATCGACTGCCTGGTCAAGTAAGCACATACCATCAAATACGAGTCAATCAGGCTCCGAGGCTTATTCTCGCAGATTGCATTATCAAAGATGAAGAAACAGAACAGATGGAGGGTCTGGAAATGTCAGAATGTCCATGGCGGCCTAACAACCCACCACCTGGCATTCCGGCCCGCCACCATGGCCTTGCCCCGTGAGTATTATCACCCTTGAGCACTGGTTTTTGGAAACATCTTAGCTTTGGTATAAGGGTTATCAAGCAGTACTGACCGATTTTCACCAGCGATAAACCTCGTAAAGCCAGTGCACCCAAACGTCCGTTGCAAGATAACACTATTTCCTTTGCACCTGTCAACAAGGAGGTGCAGAAGAAAGCCGGAACCAGAGGAAAAACCACAGCCCGTGGAAAAAGCCAGCGCTAAGCGAGATGATTCGATCAATCGCAGCCAAATTCCCACAGCTAGCAACGACAACCCCCCAGGTGAAGTTAGTCTCACGAACTGTGTCTTTCAAAATGGCCCCTTATTCAATGGAGAGGACAAACCCGTTGCCTACTTTGGGACTTTCATGAATTATCCTGGTAGCGGGGGCCCGGAGAGCCGTTTCCCTGTCGAGTTTGAGATTAAGGTCAAGGTTTCTCCCCCGAGTGCCTGGCTCCATCTTCGTGCCAGGGGTGGTACGAGAGAGCATGATATATCTCTACTTGATACTCCGCAGACGGAGAGTCAATTCTGTATTCTAACAACCAGAGGTGGCCCAAATGCCAGGTACTTTCTTGAGTTTGCGGACCTGGCGGCCACGAAGCTCTTTTCCGCTTGTGTACACAACACTCAGAAGTGGCTGGTGCACACTCGAGAAAACGCTATCCCCGAAGCAGAATCAACAACACCACCAGATATAGACACAGACATTTCTCCTAAGGCAGAACCCGATATAGGCGAAGTACTCTCGACTGAAAAGCCGGAGGTTCTCCCAACTGCAAAATCAGACACAGGCAAAGCACTCTCGACTGGAAAACCAGAGGTTCTCCCAACTGCAAAATCCAACAGAGACGAGGCTGAAGCCAAGAACAACCATCAATATCACGTGTCCAAGAAAAACCATCCAGAGCAGTCCACTAACAACGCAGAGAACGAACCCGAGGCTCTACCCAAGGCTGATCAAGAAAAAGAGCAGATTCCAAATGGGGTAGCCGAGCAGAAGGAAGCTTTGCATAGTGGCGAGAAGGCGGCGTGCCTTATCAACATCACAGAATCTCTTGCCTCGGTCACTTTGGAGAAGAAAGTTTCAAACTCCACCGCTCGCAAGGTCACTGAGAAGGCATTTGATGGATTGTGGGAGGCAGCTGGGGCTCTGTTTTCCACAATGGTTTTAGCAGGGGAAGGCCAACGAAAGCAGCTTCATGAGGAGATCGAGGAGGCACTGGATGTGAAATGGCAGGAAAATAAGATACCGGAGACCTACAGCAAGGTCAAGGATGCCTTTCTCACAAACCTCCATTTGTTCATCGATATGAGATTTGATCATATCAAACAAGTCCTCCAAACAGCCAACCATTCGACAAGTCAGCAGGTTCCAGAATCGATGAAAGAGTTTCTCAAGCCGATTTGCTACAAGCCCGCGGACCTCGAGCACCTCAGACCAAAGGCTACGGACTGCCCCGAGGATATCAAGAAGGCCAAGTTTTTACCAGAGAAAGGGGCAACAAAGGCACGTCCATCGCCAAGAAGTCCAAGCTACTTTGCCAATCATGAAGCTCCTGATCCTTCTACAGTTAGCAAGCTCTGGTCGACAGCGCCCTCTCTTACAGGAAATACAGTATCGACACAGGGTGCTGCTGCAACTACAGCAAATCATGGGTCTGCCGCACAGAGTGCCTCCCAAACGTCAGATGCGCCGCCTGCTTCGTCTCCGGTGGTTAGCCCCCTCCAGGCCACGGCGACTAAGCCGCCACTCCGTGGCCTTGGCTCTTCGATGTATGCCAGTAGATAGGTATTGATGATCACGATGCTGTCCCCTGGTGAGTTCGTCTAAAGGGAAGGTTCTTACCGGCATATGCCACAGTTACCGACCTGTGTTTGATCTTGCGTTCTATCAAAGAAGACAGAGTTCGAGGAAAGTGGATTTTTGCAGAAGTGGGCACGAACAAAGATGAATGAGGTAATGGCCATAATTGGTTTCTAGAGTAGATTGGTTCTGATTTTGATAGGGTAATAATAGGATTGGTTTTTCGGAAATCGCAGTTAAAGAGATGCAATGCCTCAAACCTCCCATTTGTAGACAATGTTTTCTGGCTTACAGCTACTACATTTCACTGTTTCGGGATTTGGACTTAAGAAGCCAAACTCCTCTGGCGGCGACGAGGGATGTGGACTTTAATCTCTAAAAATTTAGATGATTAAATCGAGCTTTTTGTTGCAAAACGATTTGTACAAGAGCAACTGGTTTTTTATACTTTCATCAAGAGTTGCAGAATCCTCTCCACCCAAGACCTTTTCGACGAGTTTGATGCCTTCTTCGTAGCGGCGAAAGAAATAATGCTCCTCAACAGCATGGATGAGTTGCTGAACCAGCATTTTGCTGGGATTAGGGCCTAAGGGAATTGAGATGCCTTCGGAGATCTACACAGGAGAGTCAATGCAAGGACGGATAGGATCCAACTCAAGAAGAGCAGGAGAATGGAGAGACAGGGTAGAATGAGCGCACATTGCCATTTTCGATGCGGACATGGTATGTTCTTTTGACGGCCTGAAACTCTTCCTCTGACTGACCAGTGCGGTCGGAGGGCTTGGCAGGCGTCTGCTGCTCCTCCGTCTCTGAGTCTGAGAGTGAGATGTTGAGAATGCCACCTGACTCGTCATCCATTTTTATTGAATTATTTTTGGTTTCGATTCCCTCTTTCTCTCAGCTGTCGCTACCGCGCAGATGGAGTTGAAAGTATTAGACTTAGTTTTTACGGTGGCCATTACACAGGACCTTATCTTAGTGCCCGTTTTCCAATGAATCGACCGTTTGCGCAGCCACTTTAGCATGTTTTTAGTCAGCTATCGGGTTTATGCAACATCATCAACGCTGGCAGATGTACATTCGTAAAAGGGGCCACCATCAATCGCAACGGACCGCATTACAGGGTCTTTTTGTATGTCTTTAAATAGACAATAGACAATAAACGAACCAACCGTGATGTAAGCTTGATGGGTTTTAGGTGACTAGCGAGGAGCGGCTGGAGAGCAGTTGCCAGGGGCAAAGTGACGTCCAAGAGGGCGCAGCAGCTGTCGCCGGGCTGGAGTGGTGCACTTTTGGCGCCCTCAACCCCACTATGAGACCTGACTGGGGGGTGATCAGATGCAGAGGGACAGGCGGGTGGTCAAGATTAGTGGTTGGCAGGTAGCAGGCACTTGGGCACAGCCCCAATCCCCAGCTGGTTTGTCCATAGTATCGTCGCTCGAGGTCCAAGCGACTGTTTAGGGATTACTTGCTCGTGCTAAAATTCCTTCTTTGCTTATGTATTCCAGGTGGCCGCATTCTTCCGGACTCTGGAATCTCCAACCTCCTTACGCCTTCTCGACACCAAGATGGCGGAAGAGGGCGGCCCCGCGAGCCTCCAGCCAAAGCTGACGGTGAGGAGGAAGCCAGTGCCAGGGCGCAGGCTGGGCCTGCCAGAGGAAGGAACCTCGCAGGAGCAACAACAGCAGCAGCCACAGCAGGATCAGCGTCAGCCAGAACAGCAACCACAACCATTAAGTCCACAAGAGGAACCCCGGCAAAATCCACCAGTAGCCGCTGAGACGCAGGATGCATTGCTGTCGCCGGGACCATCTTCTAGGCCAGACGACAATGCCGCGAACAGACAACGAGCACACACAGTGGCGGTGGCACTGCCGACGCTGTCCATGAGAGTCTCGGATTCGATTGCGGATGCAGCCCCCGGCAGGGCCAGCGAAGATATACATAGCCTCCCACCACCCTACAGGGATGCCCCTCCGGCATATGACGAGGTTGACAGAACGCGGCCGCAGGATTTCGAGGGCGAGATCCAGACCACCGACGACATACCGTCCAACGAAACCCTGAAGAGCATCGAGAACTATATTGTGCTGGATCGGCATGGCAGGACGCACCCCTTCAGGTCACTGTACACGGGGCCGAATGTAGCTCGCCGTGTACTTGTTATATTTATTCGCCATTTCTTCTGTGGTGTAAGTCAAAGTCTCGTTCAATTGATGATTCAGGCTGCCTTGGATTGCATTGGGCAATGGTGTGTACTTCTCGGAGTAAAAACATCAATCGCTGACATCACGAATATTAGAATTGTCAAGAATATATGCGGTCACTTTCCGAATTGGTTACGCCCACCTCTTTGCTACAGCTCCCAGTCAGCACGTTCATCGTTGTTATCGGGTGCGGTGACCCTGGTTTGATTGAGATGTACGCCAAGGAGACCAATTGCCAGTTCCCAATATACACGGACCCCAAGCGCTTGCTCTTCGATGCCCTGGGGATGAGGCTGACGCTTGCGATGGGGACGAAGCCCGCCTACATGAAGAGGCCCATGTCTACTTCTGTATTCAACAGTATTGGCCAAGCCTTGCGTGCTATTCCTTCGGGCATGACACTCAAATCTGGCAACCAGCGGCAGGTGGGAGGAGAGTTCTTGTTCGAGCCAAAGGAGCTGTTGACACCCATCAGCACACCTACCGAGGAGCAACCGGATCCGTTCAAAGCCAAGGGGCTTCGAGAATTGGCACATAACAACCCACAGCATGACCAGCAACAGGAAGGGAATGTTGAAGAGAAAACTGTCACTTGGTGCCATCGGATGAGAACGACTCGTGATCATTGTGAAGTCCCCGAGCTAATGGACATATTGGGACTGGAGCCCCCACACCAAGAGAGTAATGGCAAACAACAGTGGGCAGCTGCCTTGGAGAACAGGAAAGGTGTTGGAACGAGCATGGCCCAGAGGATGAACGAGATGAACAGAAGAGACGAAGAACCTGCGGTGGAGGATAGGCCGAGAAATTCGACCGAATAGCCCAAGACACCAGCATATGCATACCGAAATGCCCGTTACGACGCCCCTCGAACCTAGTCATCTTTGCTGCACACAATTTGGCATAACCATCCTAGCTCTTACCCTGGAACGGCCAATATGGATGCTGAAGAATCATTTCATTTCAACGCCCTCGCTATGCTTGACCGCCTTGCTACTCATGAACCCAGGAACCGTCATCCCTACTTTGAATAATCTCGGAGACTGGCAGTTTCTTTTCCACAATCTCCTTTCCGTTGACTAAATCATTTTCGAGGGCTCTCCTATCTCCTTCCTCTAAATCTTTGACAATTCCGGCCCGCACATGTCTTTCTCGCAACCGTTTCCGAGCCACCTCGAAGTCGACATTGACAAACCAGATGTCGTCCAACAGCTTTGCTGCATCTCTCCATACCGGCTCATCTAATGCAACGTAGAGTCCTTCTACTATCACGATGCGGGTGACTTCTTGAATGACGATGTCGGCTTCCCGCGGATCCTTGAGGGCGTGATCAAAAGTTGGCGCCAAGACAGGCGCCCCAATACTGTCCCTCAGGCTCGTAACGAGATCCAAAAACTTCTCGGCATTAAATGTAAAGGCTGCACCACGTCGAGCATGAGCGGTATCTGGATCTGGCATGGCCGACAATTCTTCGCGAGTTTTATGGAATCCGTCCATGGACAGGGCGATAGATACCTGGCCGTTGGCCCCGGCCTGCCTGGCGCGGTCTTGCAAACGGCTGCTGACTATGGCGGCGAGTGTCGTTTTACCTGTTCGCGGTGAAAAAAAGAATTAAAATATATGCCACTATATAGAGCCTTTTACTGATGATTGGAAAGCTGGATCTTTACTTACCTGAGCCAGGGATGCCCGCAACCCCTATTACTATAGCACATGTTAGCAAGCGATGGTTAATTGAATAAAGGAAAAGATATTTGAGAGCGCAATCGTTGTTCCCCAATGGTCAATTGAAGTAGGTGGTCAACCTGAGTGAAATGTATGGGCAGTCTACTCACACAAGCGTTTATCTGAAGGTGTTTGCTCATACATCTTCCAGGCCTTATCAACGAGCCTCTCCACTTGAGCCTCCATCGTTTCTATGAGGACGACACTCGCCCTAGCCTCTGGCCTCGTGCGAGAGAGTAGAGGGTTTGTTAATGGCGATAGGGATTGGGCGGAAGGGAAGGACGAGTACGAGGGCTCCAGATGCAATGGGCAGCGGGCAGGGTAGGAATGATTCTTTTGAGAGTATGGACATGTGCTTGACAAAACAGCCGGTAGATGAAGGCGGTGCTCGAGTCGCTACCACATTATTACTCACGCTCTCCTCTCCACCCCTCTATCTCTCTATCCACTTACATCAACAGACAGCTCTCCGGGCTACTTAAGCGGGACAGGGAACCGCTCGCGTCACGAGGTACATGGGCGAACAAGGCAGTGGCCGGCGAAGCGGAAACACTACAAGCAGACTGCACCCTGAGAGCCGGCATCTGGTGAAATATCATCAATCGTTCTGTTCCTTCCAGTAGCACGAGTCCGTCCTTGATGAGCCCCAAGCAATGATCGCGGGGTAACCTGGAAGAGGTACCGTCTAGCCTAAGTAATCGGACGTGTGCCACTGGTCTGTGCGCTGTGCCGGGTGTCAAATGGATTTTTGGCGGGGTCATCCTGGTCCAGTGGCTGCCAACCTGGGCGAATGCTGCCCACACATGTTGGATGGGGAGGAAGAATTCTTCTGCGCCGCGGCTCTGAAACCAGTTCTTCCGCACCAAAACACTCGCATCCCACCAGAAGAGCAACATGGCAGCCCAGGCTCCCACCGAGGCTCTGAAGGAGCTCAAAGGTGAGGTCCACACGCCACCCAGGTCCCATTCCATCCCGGAGATCTCAATTTACTGACGTGCGATGATGTCGTTTTCGTGGGTTTTAGTGGATGACACATCCGCCAAGGTGAACGGCAAGGCTGGCGACGCCAACGACGACGAGCACGTAGACGACTCCGAGGAGGAGGACGGCGCTGCCCCGGGCGCGACGGGCGCCGCCAAGAAGAAAAAGAAGAGAAAGCCCAAGAAGAAGAAGAAGGCCACGCCGACGAGCCAGACGTACCCCCACCGTCAAGGTCAGCCTCCTGTTCCCCAACAAGGACTACCCGCCCGGCGAGGAGGTCGAGTACAGGGAGGAGAACAGCTACCGGACCACGAGCGAGGAGAAGCGCCACCTGGACAACCTGAACAGCGACTTCCTGACCGACTACCGCGAGGCCGCAGAGATCCATCGCCAGGTTCGGCAATATGCGAAGAAGTCGATCAAGCCTGGGCAGACGCTGACGGAGATCGCCGAGGGCATCGAGAACAGCGTCAGGGCGCTCACGGGCCACGACGGCCTGACTGAGGGTGATGCGCTCATCGGCGGTATGGGATTCCCCTGTGGCCTGAGTCTGAACCACTGCGCCGCCCATTACACCCCCAACGCCGGGAATAAGATGGTCCTGAGCCAGGAGGACGTGATGAAGGTGGATTTCGGTGTGCACGTCAACGGGAAGATTGTCGACTCGGCCTTCACCGTGGCGTTCGACAACAAGTACGACAACTTGCTCAAGGCCGTCCAGGAGGCGACCAACGCAGGTATCCGCGAGGCGGGCATCGACGCCCGCGTGGGGGAGATTGGCGGCGTCATCCAGGAGACGATGGAGAGCTTCGAGGTCGAGATCGACGGGCAGACCTACCCCGTCAAGAGCATCCGCAACCTGACGGGCCACAACATCCTGCCCTACAGCATCCACGGCACGAAGGCCGTACCCATCGTCAAGAGCAACGACAGCACCAAGATGGAGGAGGGCGATGTCTTCGCTATCGAGACGTTTGGCAGCACGGGCAACGGCTACGTGAGGGACGACATGGAGACGTCGCACTACGCCAAGAACAAGGACGTCGGCCACGTGGACCTGCGCCTCAGCTCGGCCAAGTCGCTGCTCAGCGTGATTAACAAGAATTTTGGGACGCTGCCGTTCTGCAGGCGGTACCTGGATCGTATTGGCCAGGACAAGTACCTGCTTGGGGTGAGTTTCTTCCAAAGTTCAGGCTGGCAGTCCCCCTTCCGTGGCAGCCAAGCAAATATCTCCATGGGTTCCTCAACAGTGCTAACACTAAATAGCTTAACAATCTGGTCAACGCCGGCGTCGTTGACGCTTACCCGCCCTTGTGTGACAAGAAGGGCTCGTACACTGCTCAGTTCGAGCATGTGAGTAGTTCCCAACCAGTACAACTACGCCTCTCCCGATGCTAACATGCATTCGCAGACTATTCTCATTCGACCCACTGTGAAGGAGGTCATCTCTCGCGGAGACGACTATTAAGGAAGAGGAAGGAAGAGGAGGATGATCGATGAACCAGTGAGAGATGGTGGGATGAATTCTGAGACACGGCTTCCCCCCAGATTTTAAAAAACGGCGACCAGAGTAAATAGTCTCGTTGATACACTCCTCCTCAACTTACATAAACCGTCTACTACATAGTGGCTGCCACGAAAATTGACCCGGCAGTTGTATGACTCGAGGAGCACAATGAACAAAGGCATGCAAAGGTGGGCAAGACGAACACTAAAATAGAAGCAAATACGCCACATTTAGTTCCCCAAGTGTGAATTGACTCGCGTGCACGGTAAATCTAGGGGTCCTTGGGGTTTCTTGGGGCACCCATCACCTCGATTCGGCATTGGATCTTAGTAGACGACTCCCTCGTTCCGATCTTGATGGATTGTGCTCTACTAATCGAGGGATAGTAAAAATAGCACAGCTGGTCTGACTACGAATCTGCTTATCTTGCCAATATAGACACACTGTGTATTACCGAACTGTTCGATGATCTGGAAGGAATTAGTAATGTGTAATTATTCGAATCATATCGACACAATAGCTAGGCAAAAGTCACAACGATCTAGGAAGAATGGTAGCTATCGAGAACATACCACGGCCGAGGAATCAGAGTGGCAAACGAAGAGAAAAATTCCAAGTGGCTGAGTCGGCATGTATACAGTAGCATTGACGATGGGTGAAGTCATGGTACGGTGCAAAGCCTCTGCAGGCCAATCTAGATCATCTCTGATTTGATGAGACGAACGTGCGAGCACGATCGACTGTCGCCACCCGTTCCCACCCGCTGGTCCATGAGATTCTGGAGAGCCGAAGAATGGTGCTCCACACGAGTCTTCCCTTCTGCCAGACGACGCCGGGGGCTTTACCGCTTATTGCGAACGGTCTGACCAATGAAAAGCGCCATGTTCTCAGCTGCTTCCGAGGCTTTCTCGCGGCCATCGTGGCGCCTTACCGCAAACAGACTGGTACTGCACTGTATTGTGGCTCCCCTAACAAGGACCGGAAGCCACTCCGGGGTTGTGGAAGTGCCAATCCCTCCTCCAGGGAGGCTGCTATCGATGCGCTAGACCCAATACGGTGGCCTATCACATGTCGGATAAAAATTAGTACATCCCTTAGTGAGATCGCGTTGGCTCCCGGGGAAGGAGCCCTCAAGGGCCCTCAAGGGTGTGAGGCAGTGAACCGAAGAAAAAAAAAGACCGCAAAGTTTTTTCTTGCTTAATTGTCCCACCCCGTTCTCGGCGCTTCCCTCCCCTTATCTCCAGACCTATTCCTTCACCCACGCGGGCACTCGCATCAATTCTTTATAGACCCCGGCGAGGATAGAAAAGAAGACATCCGTGTCCAGGATTTGCGGATACATTTTCTATTTTTCTTTCTTTTCTTCATACACCTGACGATTTACGACTTTGGAAGATTGACGATTTCGCGACCCCCCCGGAATTACCTACCGAGCCGATAAGAAATAGAAAGGGAAAATTTGAGCCTCTTTCCACCGATACAATCACACGCGACCACCTCAACCCAGGACCACGCGAAAGTTTCTGACTGTTTACCAGCCAAGATCTTTTGCCCCTTTCGCGTGTCCACCAGAACCAAAAGAGATATTCACTTTTCAACCTACGCACAACCTCAAAATGAAGGTTTTCAGCAACGCCGTCACCTACAACTACTCGTGGGACGAGGTATCCACAGCCAACTGGCAAAAGTACGGCCCCTGGAACAACAAATCCGAGCATGTAGTGGCCGTCGATACCCTCTCTCGCTCTGTCGATCCTGCTACCGGCATCCTGCGAACCGAGCGATTGATTACCTGCAAGCAGTCTGCTCCCGAATGGATGAAGTCCCTCATGGGCGGCTCCCTGGATGACCACTTCGTATACGAGGCCTCTTATGTCGACCCTGCAAACAAGACCCTCACCATGGTGAGCCAGAACCTGACCTGGAACAACTTGGTTAGCGTACAAGAGGAGGTAGTCTACAGCCCCCTCACCGACCATCAGACCCAGTTTATCCAGAGCGCCCGCATCACCGCCCTTTGTGGCGGCTGGCAGCGCATCAAGAACAGCATCGAAGATACCTTGGTAAACCGTTTCCGTGAGAACGCCGCCAAGGGAAAGGAGGGCTTCGAGCGTGTTCTCGAGATGAGCCGAATCGTTTTCGCCGAGGAGAAGGCTCGGCAACACCGGGAGACGATGCTGGTACAGTGAATGGCGAGGCGCAGTCGAGAATCCTTGAAACAAGATTCTTTCCCTTTAGACCCATGATGACACAGAGACTGCCGTGAAAAGCAGTTCTTTCACCACGACTGTACTATCATCCACTCCCCTCTACGATATTCTCACTTTCCTGGCTTCCGCCAGGCACAAAATTACTTCTTCGTATGCGCATATTTTGGAGCGTTTGAGTTTGGTTCTCTTTTTTTACCCTCGGCATACTCGGATAACGGCGTTTTTTTAGAGAGGTTATAAAATCATTCCCTCGGTTTTTTTTTTTTTTTTTTTAGAAAGATGAAAAGTTTTCGGGAAGCCTTGTTTTACCTAAAAGAAGGCTTCCTCTTTTTTCTTTACTTTTGGTTTGAGGAGTTGGGCCTGTGACTATACCCAAAGGTTAGAGGTATTCTCTTTTTCTTCTTCCTCGGATCGTCTAGACAAATAGAATGGCGGTCTCTATCCATCCCTGCTAGATTATTTCACTCATACAATGAAGAAACATGGCAAACCAAAAGAGTCTGTTCAATTTCACCCAGTGATGAACAACGAGCGCACGCCTGTCGCCCCCTCCATGACTCCCCGGTCCAGCGGGTTCGCTATGGTGATGCATATCCGAGCAAGCAAGGGGCGACAAACACCTAAATCCGAAACATCGCCGAATTGAGGATGATCGTTTGACCAAGTTGGCCATCACCAAGAGGTCAACTCACACTGCGCTATTGGGCATAAAATGCTAATATAGATTATATTTGATAGCAACAAGGAATGCGTGCGCAGTATCCCAGATTGTTATTTTCCAGCAACCACCATAGTCTTCGTATGAAAGAGAGGCCGGTGCCTCCCTGCATAGAGGAACTAGTCCAAGCTCGCCGGTTAAGCTCCCAGCGAGTGGATACTCATAATTATGCATTGTCCTGTATAATAGCAGAGACGGTGTTATTATAACATATCCTCTATTAGTATGTCTATCGTATAGACTGCAGTGACTCATCTCAGCGTGAAGAACTTGTACCCCCAAGGCGGTCTCGACGCACCCTCCGCCCTGGAGTAGTATACCCAGCCGATACCGACTCTTCTCGATACCCCATCAACCGTCACCAGGCCCAGGAAGATGGACTCGATGTCGGGGGCTTCGTGATCGTGTCGGCTGTCAGCACGGCAACAAACTCATCGACCTCAGTAGAGCCCTCCACGTCAAATCTAAACTCCCCGCGGTGGCCACCAAACTCAAACGCGTGTATCCGCTTGCTTTTGCCCTTCGCTGAGAGTGAAACGTGGGAGGCATTGATGTAGGCCCCTTGGAACCCCACATCCCCGAGTCCCAGTGACTCTATCGCGTCCTCCTTCCCTGTCATCGCCAGCGCGTCTACATCTATCCCTACGTCTTTTTGAACGTATTCCTGGAGTAATCTAGTTGGCTCAGGCAGATCGTCCGTTTTTGCTGGTCTGCCTCGCCGGGGAGTACACTTAGAAACGTCCTGCCACTTGATAGTCTTTTTATCGCCTCCATAATGCCAGTTCAGTATCAACATGTGCATTGGGACATTGTGGTGCGGCGCATAGGAAATGTTTCTTGAGAGCCACAGACTGTCTGCAAAGACGAATTCAACCGGTCCTTCCCAGGATGCCCTGTAGATCAACAGTTAGCCAGAGCTTCATCTTGTATAATCTCCCATGGCCTCCTTAATTGCAGGCTGTCTTACCATGACCAAGAGGAAAAGCGGGCTCCCTCTATGTTGGGGCAGATTCGCCTGTGCGCCTCCTCTGAGGGAAACCAAAGAAGGCCTTTGTGGAAAAGGTGAACAGGGATGCCCTGCGTCTGCTCCAATGATATGGAGCCAAAGGGTGTGCATTTGTTGAACCTGTTGACGACTCCTTCAAACGCATGCAGTACATCCTCTGGGAAGGAGAGTGTCTTCCGGCTGTAATCCTGCACTGCGGCCTGGTAGTCTTTCATCGTAAGCGAGCCTGTCAGATCGCCCAAGTATCGATACGGAGTCGGATCCAAATCCTGTCTCAGTTTCCTGTTCCACCATGGCGGCCCTGTCCTCATCTCCAGTTTCGTCTTCGGGTCGATAGATTCTAGCGCGTATGCCTCTCTCCATTGTAACTTGATACAGTTAAAGAAGAGTTCCTCGGGGGTGAAGTACAGGCACCGCTGTGAGAGAGCTTGCTCCTGGAATGTCCAGCCTCGCGTGTTCCAGACCGAAGCGCGCACTTCCTCTCCTAGCGATGGCGGGCATATGCTAAGATGCTCCGTGATCCCGTCATCGATGATGGTAAAGGAGTTGATGGTCCGGCCGTCTCGGTAGCTTACGCCTCTCAGACCAGCGTCTGCATTGCTCCCCGACGCAGCAATGAGGGTGACCGCAGCATGATCATACACGTCATCCATGCTCTGGATCATAAACTCCTTGTCCTTTCGATCATCCTGGACGATGCAGAGGGTGTCGACCCAAAGATATCGCATGCCAAGAGTCCGCAGGAAGAGCATGGCGTCGTGTATGGTCTGAGGCAGACGACCAGTGCTCAGTTTGTCAATCGCCTCGGGAGATAGCCCTCCGGGGGTACTCAGCTTGTCAAGGTTGTCAAGTGTAGTGAGCAAGACGGGCTTCTGCCCATTGCTTTCGCCTGGTTGCAACACGGTCGGAAGTCTCCCCCAAACATAGGAGAGTGCTGCAAAAGCGCAAGCTTCCTTGACGAGAACAAGGCATTGCTTCTCCACGTCTATCAGGCGAAACCCATTTCTACTATCGAACATCTCAAAGGTCATCAGCTCTTTGGCTTTGAGAGTATGCTCATGATCGTGACAGAGCTTCAGCCATGTTTTGACGAGTTTGTAGTCGATCTCCGGTTCTACATCACGCCGGGGGACCAGCGATGCCTCCTTCAACTCAGAGTCATCATAGTCGCCAGGCACAGATTCGATTTCAGCAATGATGAAACGGTCCTTCACGCGATCAACTTCTCGTATGACCCTGCGATTCTCGCTGTACCCCGGCGGTCTCACGTCTATGGCCATGAGAAGGCGTGGCTGCGGATGCTCTATATGACCGTTGATCTTGATAGAGAAAGGGCTGCGACTCTGCATGAAGATCCGGGGGACGGGAGTAGTCTCAGCACACAGACGCTCCGAACTCCAACCAGGACCCCAATTTTGACGGATTGTCTCCGATATCAAATTGCAAAAGGGGCAGTCTGGCGTGAGATGTTCTGAAAGGGGTCCCATCTTCACCTCGACCTTTTCATCTAGCAGCATGGCCCTGACTTCGAGCCTGCTGCACCATTCGCAGAGCTCATTGGGCTGGCGACGACGGCTAGTATCGGTTGCACGGGCTCTGATGGGCAGATCCGCCGCCAGCGATGCTTTGTTGCCCATGTTGCCTCGCAATGAATCAATAATGGGGAAGGTCGTCGAACCAAGGCATTGGGGTTGCTCGAAGTAGGTAATGGCGGTCTTTGCCAGTTGGTCATCCTCCGCTTCCCGCCACCTAAGACCAAGCTGCTACAGTCGTGGTGACCATGGTCATGTGCGAGGAAGACAGTTAGTGAGGGCAGGGATAAGCATTGCTGAGCTGGTTAGGGATCATCATGTTCGTTAGGCGATCCGCCAGTAATAGTAGCAGCTTACTCCAATCCAAAGGTGGGTCGGTCATGCTTAGGTATTATCCATCACCACTGTAGGGGACAACCGATGTGAGCACCAGGCAGCGAGGCCAAATCGATATGATCTTTAGGTAGGTATGTGCTACTTCCTGTTCTGCGGGAGTAGTAGGAGGTAGCCAACTGCTATTACGGCCTCGTAGCAGGTGCTCCGGAGAACTCAAGCGCGCCTTCCTCACTGACACAACGCCTTGGGCAACACCTCTCTGCTCACCTCCGCTTTTTGCCTGGTGATATACAGTTCCAATTTAACTATTCCATGTTCAAATCTGCCGGTGCGACACGAGAGGTGGAACGCAAGGCGATGGGTGAAGATACCGGCAAATTGGTACTCTTACGAGCTCAAGACTGTGTTATCTTCTCTACAAGCTTTGCTAATGCTCACAGGGCGTAGTTATTGCATCGTAAACTGCTCATTTTCAGTCATTGGGGCGAATCCGGATGCGGCTTCATGGTGAATCTTCCAGTCCTGGCCATCCTGCATTTTGAACTAGGATTTCTTGGAATTGCCCCTCCCGAAAATCGGAGTCTCCATTGACGCATAACAGCGAGAAAAACTACTTCGGTAAAGCGCCTCGGGACGCCTCTTAAATTGCTTCATCTACCGCCCATCATCAATCGACACTCTTCTCAGCTCTTCCTCTTGTTTTACAGAGTGCCCGGCAAAAACTACCACCGCAATGACCGAGCCATTGTTTCCCGACCCCACGTCGGATCTTGGTTGGAGTGATTACATCGGTGCAATCCATGAGATCTTTGGCAAGAATGCTCTTGCGCACCCTTCACGAGTTTGCGTGACAGAGACCAAGAGCTCTACGTAAGAAAATAGGCTTGTCCAATCCGACTCTCCCAGCTCCAGCTGCTAAGACTTATCCAGGTCGCCGACGAGAAGCTTCAATTATCAGCAAATATACGAAGCTTCCAACACAATCGCCAACCATCTGCACGATGCTGGCATCACCAATGGAGATGTGGTCATGATCTTCGCCAACAGAACTGTAGAGCTGATATGCGCATTTATGGGAGTTTTGGTGTGGCCCATCACATCCGCCTCAATTGTGCTCGACTGACCAACATCTTCTTGCAGGCTGCTGGAGCTACAGTCACGGTCCTCGACCCGCTGTACCCGCCGCAAAGGCAGCAAAGTAGGCTTTCCTTGCCCTATTCTTGATAAAGCCGTTCAACTAATGGGGGTAGTCTATCTCGAGTCGGCCCAGCCCAAGGCCATGATCTCAATTGGCAAGACTATTGATGAAAATGGGTTCGTGTGTTTCGTGCTTGCGTTGCCGCAAACACCCCCCCTCCTCCCCCACACGCCCACCACACACCTCAAATCATCACTATCTCCCTATCGCAACCACCATCATCACGAAATCACCTTTACTTGTGCTAACAAGCCATCTCCAGGCCTCTTGCTCCGCTCGTGCAGAAGTATGTCGACGAGCAACTGTCTCTCAAGACCCAGATTCCTGAGCTCCGAATGAGTGACGACGGCGTCCTCTTTGGCGGAAAGCAGGATGGCGTAGATATCTTCGACACACTACGCTCCAAAGCCTCATCACCCCCCGACGTTCTAGTCGGCCCAGACTCTGTCTCTGTCATGTCCTTCACTTCAGGATCTGAGGGAAGGCCTAAATGTGTCTTGGGGCGTCATTACAGCTTGGCAAAGTACTTTCCCTGGATGTCGAAGCGCTTCAACCTCACAGCAGATTCAAAGTTCGCTTGCCTTAGCGGGATTGCCCACGATCCCATTCAGCGAGGTAAGACATGTCAGTGTGGTAGCGGTCCTGCTTTAGCTGACGCTTGTACATAGACATATTCACACCACTCTTTCTTGGCGCCCATCTTCTAATTCCAGCCAAGGAGGACATCGCACACGAGAAGCTGAGCGAATGGATGCGGGATTGGTCACCCACCGTCACGCACTTGACTCCTGCAATGGGCAATGTGCTTGTGGCAGCATCTAGCGCCAAGTTTCCCTCCCTGCGTCATGTCTTCTTCGTTGGCGACGTTCTGACAACTCGTGACTGCAAGGCCCTGCAGAGGCTAGGGCCAGCATGCCGCATAGTAAATATGTACGGAACGACCGAGACTTCCCGGGCCGTCTCTTACTTTGAAATTCCATCCGCCGAAGAGGATCCCGCCGCTTTGGACTCGCTGGGTGACACCATCCCCGCGGGATGGGGGATGGAGAACGTCCAGGTTCTTGTTGTATCTCAGAAGGATCATAAGACGTTGTGCGGTGTTGGAGAAGTTGGCGAGTTGATGATAAGAGCTGCCGGACTTTCAGCAGGTTATCTCAATGACCCTAAGCTAAACAAAGAGAAGTTCATCGACAACTGGTTTGTCGATAATAACACGTGGGTAGAGGCTGATAGAGCCAAGGACAAGGGAGAGCCGTGGCGCGCCTTTTATAATGGGCCTCATGATAAGCTCTATCGAACGGGAGACCTCGGCCAGTATCTTCCCTCAGGAGCCGTGCGTGTATCTGGACGAATTGACTCTCAGGTCAAGATTCGTGGCTTCCGGATTGAGCTTAACGAGATTGACGCTAATCTGAGCAACAGCCCTCTTGTGCAAGACTGCAAGACGCTGGTCCGGAGAAACGCCCATGAGGAGCCTAAGCTTGTCAGTTATATCGTTCCGGAGCTCGCTGAGTGGAAGAGCTGGCTGGAAGCCAACAATCAAGAAGATCTCAAGGATGAGGGTATCGAGATTGGACCTGCCGTTGTTTACCTCAAGAGGTTTCGTGCCCTTCAGGCGGTTGTTCGTGACCATCTCAAGGACCGTCTTGCGTCTCACTCAATACCCTCAGTCTTCATTATGCTGAAGAAGCTTCCTCTTAATCCAAATGGCAAGGTTGATTCCCCGAATCTGCCTTTCCCTGATGCAGCTCAAATCATGGAGGAAGCCTCGGAAGAGGACCTGGCGAGCTGGGAGTCCCTATCAGACACAGAAAAGACGGTCGCCTCGCTATGGGCAACTCTTATCCCAGGCCTAAACGCCAAAACACTCAGACCCGACTCGGACTTTTTCGACTGCGGCGGGCACAGCTTGCTCGCCCAGCAAATGCTGCTATCTGTACGAAAGAGCCTGAACGCGGACATTCTCATTGGCGTTCTTTATTACCACCCGACTCTGCGAGGTTTGAGCAGTCAGATCGACCAACTACGCAGTGGTCAAGCTGTCGAAAAGGTGTCCGAATCGAACTATGCTAAATCATTGGATACGTTGATGAAGACGCTGGACGAAAAGTATCAGACAGCGGATCCAGATGCCCTGAGCCCATCAAGCGGTGCCACATTCTTCCTCACTGGTGCCACAGGTTTCTTAGGCGCATATCTCGTCAAGGATATCTTGGAGAGGGGGAACACCAAGCTCATTACACACATCCGTGGAGCCAAGGATGTTTCTTTTGCCAAGGAGCGCTTGAGAAGATCTCTCAAGGGCTATCTATTATGGCAAGACTCATGGGAGGATAGGATCTCGTGCGTTCTCGGCGACCTGTCCAAGCCTCATCTCGGCCTTGATGATGCCAGTTGGAAGCACATCGCTGAGACAGCAGATGTCATAGTGCACAATGGTGCCTATGTCCACTGGATTGCCCGATATGAGCAAATGGTAAACAGCAACGTACTCTCTGTTATTGATGCAATGAAGCTCTGCAATGAGGGCAAGGCCAAGCTTTTCTCCTTTGTCTCCTCAACTTCGACTCTGGACACCGAATACTACTATAACCTCTCAAGGGACCAGGTCGCCGTCGGCCGCGGCGCCGTGCTTGAGTCAGACGATACAGAGACCAACCGTCAGGGGGGTTGGGCACTGGTTATGGGCAAACCAAGTGGGTTTCTGAGCAACTGGCTCGCGAGGCTGGCAAGCGTGGCCTCCGTGGCTCCGTCGTCCGAGCTGGGTACATTCTCGGCGGCCACAATGGTGTGTCCAATACGGATGATTTCTTGATCAGACTCCTCAAGGGGTGCATCCAGCTGGGCGCCAGGCCTCGCATTATCAATACCGTCAACGCCATCCCAGTCGATCATGTTGCCAAGGTCGTCGTTGCCTCGGCCCTGAACCCGCTACCCGGGGTGAATGTCTGTCACGTCACTGCGCACCCGAGACTGCGCATGAGCGAGTTTCTCTCCGCGCTGAACTACTACGGATACGATGTTCCTGAAGTCGACTACGAGGAGTGGAAGACGCGGCTCGAGGAGTTCGTGTTGGCCGGTTCGGTCGAGAAGGATCAGGAGCAGAGTGCGCTCATGCCATTGTTCCACATGGCCACATCGGACCTACCGTCGACAACGCGCGCACCTGAGCTGGATGACAGGAACACTGTGGCTGTCCTCAAGGGCGACGCTGATCGCTGGACGGGCGTTGATGATAGTGCTGGTGAGGGTGTCACGCGCGAGAATATTGGGAGGTATCTGAGGTTCTTGGCAACGATCAAGTTCTTGCCTTTGCCTACCGGCCGTGGGCGCGAGCTGCCACCTATCTCAGCCGATGTCGAGCAGGCTCAGGCACAATGGGGAGTGGGCGGTCGTGGTGGCACCAGTGCATGATGTTGACCGCGCTGGATGTGATGATGCTGATGGGTGTTTGATCTCAAAGAAACCCTCTAGAGGGAAACGTATGCAAAAGTTTAGCTTTATTAGGGATGATCTATAGGTACAACAACTCGAGAATCAATTGGCAGTTAAGTCAATATGCTTTGTGCCTCCTACAGTCGTTCTCCAGCCAACGTCCTGTAACTGTAGTAAAGCAACGGCCCTGTGATGCTCCTCAGAACCGCGAGACTGCCAAAAGTAAGCCGAATCAAAGCTAAGCGGATTAGCGGTCATGACAGGTTCGTTGGGCAATTCCTGTATGTAACCAGTCACACTGCTCCAACCCCAAGGCGGGTCATGCTTATTTATGCATGGTGAGACTTTATGTACAGGATCTCAATTATTTTTAGCTGGTGTAACATATCGAGGGACGACCGGGGAAAAGCCACCTATATGAAATCTCGAAAATCGCAGCGTAGGAAATTGGCATGTGTTGATTGTCACTAGAATCAGGTACAAACACAAACCTTGCATCGCCGGTGTGGCGTCGAAATGAAGTCATAAGGCATGCATCACCGCTTCTCACTAACTCACCTAAGAACCAAAGACATGTGGAACGCTGTCGATCTTCGCTAGGCCCTTTCTTCAGCTGAGGCATACTACTACTACTGCCTTATGCTTCCCAGCCGAACTGCAGCATGTCTTATTAATAAGAATCCATCCATCCAATGTACCTGGCAGGAGTGCGCAGGGCTGAAATGGCCATCTGCGCTTACTTGCCCGATTATACAAGCGGCATGACTGGTCAGGTTTTTGGCTCTTCCACTCTGCCGTGAGCGAATTTGGCATTCCAGGAGATTGTATAAACGAGGGACGCATCCGTACATTATTTTTTCCTTCCAACACATCGGCACGAGAGCGCCATGGGTCTTTTTGCCTCGCTGTGCTGCCTGGGCTCGGCTCGTGACGTTGAGCCCGACCGGCCAAACGACACCCATCACACAGAGAAAAGATCGGCCACGGGAGCAGCCTCCCGGAATTTTAATCCTCAAGGCCCGTCTACCATCTCTCCGTTCCTCCAGCAGCTGCCAGAATATTCCGACACGCCAATCAAGTCGCTGCTGCAGCCGTATCTGGACGACGAGACGCAGCTTCGACAGGCGTTCGCTCGCGGTGACCCTCACGCAGCCGGACTCCCTCACCTCATCCCCCTCTACCCGCATCAGCAGAGCCTCCTCACGTCTAGAGTCATAGAACGGGATGTCTACGGGCCTGACAAGTACATTTTGCGTCTGCCAGCGGAGAAGGTCGGTCGGCCCGGCGCTCCCGCCGTTGTGACGTCTTTAGACCAGTACCAGACAAACTTCGAGGCCTTCTCTCATGGTGAGCTCCCATCCAGGCCAATGACGCATATTTTTACGTTCGAGTTTCTGACATTGGTTTTTTAAAAAAAAACATGTAGCCTCTTTATCTGGCCTAGGTAAATAAATGCAGTCCAGAATTCATCATCAGGACTTGGAGAGACTAACCGCGTTGTAACACATCCAAGACTGGTCCAATGTCATCGCAGCCGGCTCATCCGCACTCCTCCCTCTTCTCCCAAGACGAGATGATATAGACATATCATTCAATCCGGCTGTTGAGAATCCTTTGGAGACATATTTCCAGTACACAACCAATCCCCAATTCCCCATTGCCACTGTATTCTGGTTCATCTGGAAGTAACACGTCGATAGGGAAATAGCGAGCGCCAGTGACATTGATCTGTTTCTCTACGGTTTGGATGAAGATCAGGCGACCAGAAAAATCATCCAGATTGAGTCTACCCTCAGAAAAAACCAACGTCTCCTGACAGATGGTGGTCTGACTTTGCGGACGAACAATGCCATAACCTTCATTTCGCCGAGATGGCCGTATAGGCACGTTCAGGTAACATGCACCCCCCTTTTTAAGATTACCACGAGTCATCTTACACATTTTCAGATCATACTCCGTCTGTACAAGTCCATCAGCGAAGTGCTGGCGGGGTTTGATGTCGACTGTGCCTGCGTTGCCTACGACGGTCGCCAGGTATACACAACACCAAGAGGGGCTGCCTCGATCATGACACGGACCAATACCATTGATCTAACACGCCGAAGTCCTTGTGGGTGATCCCTTTCTTCAAAATTCAAAAGAGCTTTTCTCACGCTTTAGCAGCATATGAGTATCGTCTATACAAATATCGCAGTCACAACTTTGACGTGTACTGGGACTCTCTGGAGAGGTCGCGAATTGACGAATTCATATTCCAAGGGGACCAAAACCCGTCCGAGCTGCACGGACTGGCACGTCTCCTATTCTTCGAGGAATCCATCCGTAACTACGGAGACGACCAAAACTACCAGAAGAGACGCAGGTTAAAGAAGATCCAGGACGTCGAGGATTCCGCTCCGAGTGGGTATGCTGACCACGAGATACCTTATGGAGAGAGATTCACCGCACCTAGGTAATACACAGAACTTTTCCCATGCCCTGTGAATGGCTTTTTGTGTTAACGGATACAAACAGTGTTCGAAGATATGTGGCGCTTCACTCCAAAGAAGCCTATCGATTTGGAACGATTCATGAGGTAATGGAGGAAGGGTCAATCGCGAGTCAAAACGGCATAGAAGGGAGTCTTCGATTCCTCACAGATGATCCTGGGCGTCAGATGATTGGGAGTTTCCACCCCTTGACAGACGACGATTGGTATATATCATTCTTTGGTTGTTCCCCACACGCATCGGAGTCGATTGCTGATGAACCTTTTCTCCAGGACGGACATGGCATACGATATCGGAGCAGAGTCGGCGGGTCAAGAATCTATCAGCATATAATTGTTAGCCGACTTTCGTTCTGGTTCCTCGGTAAATTTGCTGGGAGTCTGCTCAGGCATGGTCAAAAGTTATCAGAATCGGCGAAACCAGTGCCGGGTGTTTTGTCCACATTGTGTATACGGAACGGCGAGTGAAGGGTTTCTCATCATTGGAAGAGCTCATATTTAGGAAATGTTGGAGGGTTTCACCTTACCTTGGATCTTTATCGCAATAATGAAATCGAGCTGCGCAGTATAGTCGCTCTTGGAAAGGAAAAGGGTCAACATTGCTCAGCTCAGGGGGAGAGGGCTCCTTAAATAGCTGGACTTATTAAACATGAAATATATTGCTCAAACTACATTCAGCAGCTCAATTTCGATCATTTTGGCACCAGCATACGTCCAGCTACGTGGATGCTGCCCTAGCTGTGTCCTCGTTGGGGAAAGTGTTGATGCTACTCACCATTTGTCTTTATGAGTCACTGTGACTAACTACTCCAACTACGCACGTACCCAGTAGCTAATGAAATATGGCGCACCGAATAACAAGTCTTACCCTCTCATATAGGTGTGATACCTACTGGTCCTCCTTCATTGGTAGTTGATATTGTATCTCCATCTCATTTCTACGTCAAGGGCCTGAGTGTGCCACCTTGGGTGAGTAGCAGGCATGATATGCCCACGTATCAGACAGGAAGGCAGGCAGAACTGTTCCACTGCTGAAATAAACAGCAGTTTAATATTAATCCTAAATGCTGCCTATTGCAATAATTGCTGGTTCTCCTCGAAGCCGTGGCTGCTTTCCTTTCCTCCACATAGCTAATCCAGTCCACTCTACACTAACCCAGCAGCAAGGAAGGGACATATCACGACTACGGAGGGCGAAATTTGTGAGTTGAAAAGGGGGGTGGGGTGGAGTCAACCCAAGCAGCTAAAAGGAGACGTTCTTGGGCCACATACGACATAGCGACCTTGGAAAGGAGGTTGGGCGACTCTTGTAGTCCATCAACCAACAGCATAACATGTGTACCTAAGAGAAGAGCAACCGGGGAGTTACATGGCCCGTAAGTCCTTGATCCATTTAGTTGTTTTGGCTCCCTACAAAAGAGAACCAAACCTCTAAGATCATCTGAGGATTTCTATCCCCAGACGGTTATCGTATACATCTCCCCAGCCTGTGTCCCGAAAGCTTCCTCATCCAAACCTCTATAATCGCGGCCATTAATCTTATATGGCACGCCATTTCCAATTCGAATCTTGAGCGGACTGCCCTTCAAGGAGGTTATGGACGCTCCACGGACCTTCCCATCCTTCCACTCCATGTCAATCTTGAAGCCCCCTCTGCCGATCCATCCCTTGAAGCTTCCAGAGGACAGCCCCTGGCCGGCCTCAGGGATGGCCGGGCCCAGGTGGATGACACCGGCGTGACTCTGCAGAAACATCTCCACCACACTCGCCGTGTAGCCCGAGTTCCCGTCGATCTGGAAGTAGCCCCCGTTGCGACTGAACAGGTTCTCATGAACCCACCGATCCTGAAGCTCAACCAGGTACTGCAGCGCGTGCGCAGAATCAAAAAGCCGGGCGTGGAGCACGCTGGCCCACGTCACGGCCCAGCTGTTGCCCCCTCCCCCGTTGTCCATCCTCCACCGCAGGAGCGTGTACGCCTTGTCCGCGTCCTCGGGCGTCGTCAGCCGCGTCGTCCACGTCCCCGGGTGCGCGCCGACCAGCGGCGAGAAGTGCCGATGCCCGGGCTGGTTCTCACGGAACTCGCGCGAGTACTCGAGCAGCTGGCCGAACGATCCCGCCACGGGGCCCTCGATACCATCGCGGAATTCTTTGGCCCGCTGCACGCCCTCGTCCAGTCCGAGCGCCTCGGAGATCTCGATGAACCCTTGCATCACCTCCCACATGATGGCGCGGTCGTTCATGGCCCCGGCGTCGATGCCCGTGTTCTCCCCGGCCACGGTCATACCTTCGGGGATGTAGTATGAGTTCTCGGGTGAGCAGCTGGGGTTGGTGATCCAGTGGCCGTCGCGCTCTGTCGCCCAGCTGTAGATGAAGTCCATGGCGCCTTTGAGGATCGGGAGCGTCCGCTCCTTTGCGAATGTCTTGTCGCGCGTGAAGCGGAAGTGCTCGATGGCCTCGAAGGCTACCCAGGCGCCGCCGAGGGGGTAGGGCGCTGCAATCGTCAGGCCGTGGTATGGTGTTGCGTCGAATGTGATGTCTGTGTTATGGTGGGCACACCCTGTAACGAGTCAACATCCAGTTCCATCAGGGGACTATGATATTCCAAGGACATGTACTTACATCCATCTGCACCGTACATGCGAGTCGCCACATCGCGGCCGACTATGGACAGCTTATCCAGAAAATCAACAATGGGCTCCGCGATCTCCGGAAGGTCGAGAGGCTGCGCAAGCCAGTAGTTCATCTGCAGGTTGATGTTGAGCGTGAACTTGCTGTCCCAGGCAGGATTGAAGGCCTGGTTCCATATGCCCTGCAGGTTGGCGGGCAGGCTTCCGGGACGGGACGACTGGATGAGGAGATACTTGCCATAGTTGAACTGGAGAGACATGAACTCGATGTCATTCGCGACGTTGCCTCCGCGCTTCCAGTTCTCGCGGCGGTCGGGGACAGTCTTCAGCCCGATCTCGTCTGATGTTCCCAGATCAATGGACGAGCGGTTATAATAACTCTGGTAGTCTTCGATGGATTCGCTTCGCAGTGCTTCGTACCCAAGACGAGACGCTTCCTCCAACCTTTCGGCCACTATTCGGTCAAGGTCGTCATAGGTTGCATCAGGGTGGTGATAGGCGGTCTCGGCAGAGTAGAAGATCCAGACCTCATCCGCTTCAGTGATCTCGATTGCTGTACCATTAGAAGAGACGGTGCCGGCGTCTTTTTCAAACATTAGAGGTCTTGTCCCAGTAAAATGAAAGACCAAGGTGCTTGAAAGATATCATAACCTACCATTTGCGAGTGCAATCCGCGCCTTGGAAGCAAAGCGATAACTGTCATCCTCCTGCCCCGTTCCATGAAGCGTCAACTGTCGGGGACTGAGCTCAGCCGACACGCGAGTGGCATTCAGGCTCCTTGACAGCCCGAGGCTCAGTCTCAACGAACCGGGCTGGTCTGCTGAGATTTTGAAAGCCAGGACGTTGTGTGGATAGTTGGCAATGGACTCCCGAGAATACGTGATGTTTCCATGATTGTAGGAAACTGATACGACTCCATTCGAGATGTCCAGCTCCCGTCTGTACTCAGAGACGTCCGCTTGATCGTGCGGGAAGTCAATACGCAACTCTCCCGCGGGCTGATATCGTCGCATGTCATCGTACTCGGGAACAAAGTGCTGGCTCCATGTCTCTCCGGCCTCTGTTAGAGAACCGTTGAGTATCTGTTGGCGGAGCGTCTCGAGATTGCCCTTGGCAGTAGGGGGAACCTTGTCCATGGGCCCTCCGCTCCAGATTGACTCCTCGTTCAATCGGATGAGCTCTTTGTCAACGTAGCCATGGACAACAGCCCCGAGCCGCCCATTACCTAGCGGTAACGCGTCGAAGAAGTCACGGACAGCCGATGCATTGTAGTACAGCTTATAAGAGGCCTCGGAAGCTCCTGTCACATTATCAATGATCGCGAAACAAATCACAACGAGGCGGTAAAGCCTCATGGTAGGCGATCAGAGTAAGTAAAAAGGCAGATAAGCGGGCAGCACTCGGCGAGTCCATGATGTTCATCGGCAACGAGGAGATAGTATATGATCTAGTGATAGTTCTTTTGTCCTTGGCATCAGTCTGTGCTCGGTCTATCTTTGCGCAAAAAAGTGGTTGCGAAGGAGAGAAAATCCGTAAACAGCCTATTCAAGCCGGCGATCACGGGCTTCCAACCAAAATTTCCCCGCAACGGTTCAGGAACCCCTTTTCCATCTCTGCGGATAATACCACAGAGCTACATCGGCTCGAGGTTTCCTCGGTTACAGGATATGAAGCCAGAAAAATCCATCCAGAATGCTTGCGGTGTAGTTCGTAATCAATATGCATAAGTAGCGTTGATCTGACCACCGTCGCATAGCTATATATATAGCTGATGTATATGGGGGCCATATCGTGAGATTATTGTGTAAATTATCATCTCTCCACCAGTTCCACTTCGAGCTTGAGGGCAGAACGGGCTATTTTCAGAGAGTAAGAGCTAGGCCTAGGTTCTCCCACCGCTGACCGTTTGTGTCGCAGCTCGGTGTAACATGAAGTGTGTTATCCATGATGTTGGATCTGGGTTGGGTAACATGGCTGTGACAGGTGTCAGACACTAAAGCTTGTTGGGAGCAGTCCCAATTAATCCGTCAGTCCTGCGTGGTTTCAGCCGGCAGGGCATTCCTTCCAGGGGTGTGATTGATGCAAATCCTCCGAATTATCGCTTGCCGAACATCTTGGGCTTTCATCACGTGCCAGGAGTCTCATGGAACGGACGAATCGATGCCAGACCCAAACCAAATTGGTGCAGAATGTGGCATCTCTGGCCCCCAAGTTACTCTGCACCCTTAAGAGACTGATGATACTGCACACCCATAATCAAACAGATTATTTGAATGCGACAATGGCGGTTGCTCATGGGGCAGGTGGCTGGGGGTTGTTGCCAACAGACTTGTAGAGATCGCGTAGTTCGAAATCCTCCAGACTCCCACCCTCAGGGAGTTCCCCAATCAATCTAGCAGGCTGTCCAGCGACGATGGAGAAACTCGGTATGACCATGTGAGGAGGCACAATGGTACCGTCCAGAATCCGCACGCAATCCTTGATGATGGCAAACTCCCCGATCGTGCAGTCCCTCCCAATGTGGACGTGGTTGCCCACCGTCGCGGCCTGCACCACCGTGCTCTGACCAACATACACGTGGTCCCCCATCCGCAGCGGCATGTACGTGAACGTCCCCTTGTAGATCCTGCCAGGCGGCCGCAGCAGCGCGCCGCGCGCGAGGAAGCAGTATCGACCGATGGCGACGGCGGTGGAGCTGGCGGGACCTCCGCTGGAGGATGACGAGGGGGCTGTTCTGACGAGGTCGCCGCGTATCATGACCTCGGGTTGGATGACGGCCTTGCCTCCGAGCATGATGTTCTGCGTGCCCTGCAGCATAGCCTTCCGGGAGACTTTGTTTCCGCTGTCCTAGACGGCATCATCGGGTCAGCAGCTAGCTTACAGAAACGATGGGGGGTGGTTGTGGCGGTGTCGCTAGACGGGATGGGGTCATACAGTCTCGATATAGTCGCCTTTCGCTTGTCTGCGTGACATTTTGGCGACTTCTGGCGAGGTGCTAGGGGCAGGCACCTAGAAAACTCGAGTAGATGCGTTGTTGTGTTGGGTATAGGTAGCTAGCAAGGAGGGAAGATGAATGATTTGAAGCTGTGGAGAGCTACGGGTAGCTTCATAATCGCAACCTACCCTAGACTCAATTGACCTGGCAAATTAAATAGTTGAGGCCAAAACACCGAGAATAATCGTGAAAATATCGTATGAAACATGTAGGATAGCATTTGCGGATTTCTTGTTGCTTGTGTTTGATTGAAAATGTTTTTCGGGGTTTTGTAACATCTCTTTTGCTCGAGTGTTCAGTGTCTGAAATGTGTATTCACACTCAGTGCTTCTCCAAACACCTCAAGCAGCACCAGCCGGATAGCAATGATGATGGGCAAAACGAGAGAACCAACCCGTATCCTTGCAGACCTCGCACATTTGTTTTCATTACGTATAATCCATACACATCTTACAGGCGAACAGGACTTCTCTTCCAAAAAAAATAGATGGTATAAGACAGTCTCTCATCACACGCTGGCCATCCCACCATCTTCCCTGGCAACATACCTCCTATTACCACCCTCTTGGTCATTCGGATGCAAAATTTTCATTTCCTGAAACTTTAGATCACTTCTCATTGGACTATCTCGGCGTGTCACACCGGAGAAGGGGGGAAGCGTAGACATTTGGTAGGGTTGCGCTGCTCCGAGCCGCTGAGAACTGTGGAAACACGAGTCCATTTTAATACGAGAAGCTTCACTTAGTCTGAAAAGTTTGAGGTAGATAATTGATCATCCAAAAGAACTTAACGGTTAGCGACAAGCCCGTCGTTCAATGAAACAAAGAACTGGAAAGCACTAGGCCCCGGCCTTGATCCCAACACATGACGTCTCGAACTGATGCTATAGTCAGCCGGACTGCGTCAAAATCCACTCATCTGTCACTCAAATGCATATTAACACGTCACCAAAGCTATCTAGGAGCATCGTGGGTTGCGTTGGACTCAAACAGCTTACTGCCCACGGTGCAGAGTGCTTGTGGTTTGTATAAAGCCCATGCTTATGCTCCTGCGCCGACATGCCGCATAGAAAATCCGTGCCGCTGTGAAGTGTGACAATGCTCAATGTTCGAATGTGACCTACCTATGGTAGACTTGCCGCTATGAGAGCGAACCGTAAGTACCTCTATCCTTGGCAGATAATTCCACGCCGTCTTTCTGTTGGCTGCTCGTCCCAAGTAAGCGCCGCCGAGCTTGCCAAGAGAGCATTACCAGCGCAACGTGGGAGACACAAGCGAGGGCATGCTTAGGTGGTACTGAGAATGCAGGGTGGGAAAAAGTCGAATTCTCATTCGCTTGGGGAATTATCAGGGACGTGAAGTAGCATTGTGGGGGCGAATCTGCCTCACACGAGTCGCACCTTTGGGGTTGCTTCGTGACCAACCCTGAGCCCGAGAGGGTCAGGTGAAAAGAACACAGCAGCTAGTTCTTACGGTCTCGACTTACACAACCAGGGACGCGGAAGGGCAAAGGGCAGACCCAGACAAGGGCGTACGTAGACGAGGGCAAGCATGTCAACCTTCCCGGCTGGTGACGCCGGAGTCGTTTCGGAATTGTTGATCAGTTCAAACCCGCCCATCTTGAGCTTGGCCATTGATGAGTCAAGATCAAGCCACGCGCTTCTGTCTGTCTTGGCTTGTGTTGCAACTTGCGCCGACTTTACGACCGATATATTAGGCTTCTATTTTGATGGGAAGGGGTTGTGTCGATGGTAGCCGGCGTATGATTGGAGCATTCTATGGGAAATCGCGTGCCCAAACCAGGGGGGATGGGAGCTGCAGGAAAAGAAAGGAAGAGAAGAGAGAGTGCCGCCATTGCAACGTACACTTGGAGCTGCGTTTCCCAGGCTGGTACCTTGGCATCTCTGCTTATCCAGATAGCAACTATAACGCATTCTAGGGGATTTTAATGGCTCAAAAGCTGAGATCAGACCACTGTGTAGCTGTTTGAGATGCTGAAGGGCACTCGGCCGGCTGAGCGTTGCCGTGAGCCATGACCATGAGGAGTCGAACTCTGACATGGGTGGGTTTGGATCGGGAAACCGCCCTTGGCACACGAAGATACGCGTGGTTACCCCCGACGTTTCCATGCTACCACATATTAGTCGTAGTATGTCCATATTCAACGCAGTTCCTTGCTGGCTGGGATACGGCAGACACTACCTACCATGTTGGTAGCAGAAGTGCGCATGGACCAATGGTGGGCCTTGCAGTTGGGTTTATCCTTGTTCTCCCTGGCGCGAGGGCAGAGGGGCCGATCAAAGATGATCCGCATGAAATTAAGATTTTCGTCGAGTTTCCTGGTGGCACAAAGGTGCGGTTGGCCTTCTAAAGGCGTTCGAATTCCAAGACTGATATCGGGAAAATGATCGTCATTGCGTATCTGTCTGTGAGCAAGAGCAGACAGCGAGAGCCAACCATCTGAAATGTTTCCTGTATTAGAAACATGGTTAAGGTCGCACTTGCCTGGGGGCTAGACTCGAAGAGCCGTAGCTCCCATTTGCGACCTGCCTTGGTAATTGTGGACCTGGACCCTCGCACTTTCCCTGGAAGATGCGGGCAAGTGGTGCCGCTCTGCACGTTCAGGGCCGAGGAGCCAATAGAATGGTGCTTTCTAAGCGCGATGGGCGGCAAGGTGCGGGGCTTTATCTGCCAACTTTGTGGAAGCCATTCTTGCCATCGCCATTGCCAAATTGCCATGGCAGTCCAAGAATCCAAGCCCACACCACCACCACAACCAACTGCCTCCCTCCTACGCTAGCAATGCACCCGCCGGTCCTGAGCTGTTGAGAAAGTCTGAACCAAAAACGATGTAGCTTGTCTGTTGGTCCAAGGTGCGTGAGAAACAACCTTTTCTCCCACGTGTCAGGGTGCTAGAGTCGGTCAATCGACATGATGAGATGCATGAAATGCATTCGGCGGGCCCAGGGTCCCCTCCCATCCCTTCCTTCTTTGTAACCAAGACGCGAGGAAATTGACCTTGGGCCTTCCCTCCGTGGCTGTCCTCATTAGGCACCGGAGAACCTTTGCTGCTTAATTCTCCCCTCTACCCTGGTACCAAGACTGGCCGAGAAAGCCACGCCGAGAGATCTAGCCGCCCACCAAGACCTTTGTCTCCCCACCCCCGCTCATCCGTTACACTGAACTGCCGGTCCCTGGTCCGTCCCTCTTGGCCCGTGTCTCGACCTCGTCCCTCCCAGTCCCAGCAAGACGGATGATGGGGGCAGGATTTGCACCAACAAGTGAGATACTGCCACCAACTACAGATCCCGCTTACCATCCCAAGCCCTCGGATTCCAGTGCCATTGGGGTCGTGATCATGACCAAGATGACGGGTGGCTAAAGCCTCACATGTTCATTTTAAGGTTCTGCCGCTCCCTTAATATAGAATCAAGGGAAATTGACAAGACGCTGCTACGGGTGTTCGCTCCCACCATCATCTGAATTGCCTTACCCCCCGTCCCGCCATCCAGCCTAAGCCGTGTGGAAAATAACTGTCAGCCACCCGGGACAATATTGCATGCCAGTAATGGCCCTAATGCCGACTCTGCATGAGTAGCTCAGTCGCACCTGCGCGTCTCCACCCCTGTCTAGCATGGCTATTTTCTGCTCTCAAAATACTACCACCAGGCGGTACGTCGCACTGGTCCCGAGCTAGGGCCTCGTCTGCGGCGGCCACCCGCCCAGCCTTCGCTACGCTACGTACGCCTGCACCTGCTTGTCCTGACCGGGTTGTAAGCGCTTAGGCGGTTACCTTTTGGTGTGGTTGGTCTCTCAGATTTTCGCTGCATGAGCGATCCGGCTATAAGAGTATCGGCATGTCTCTCCCGACTCACTAGCCTTCACTCAAACACAGCTCATCAACAACCTCTTGCATATCAAACTCTTTGGTTTTTCCTTTCCATTTCCTATATTTCTTATTTCTCGTTTCGTCTCCGGGATTTCATTTTCATTCATCTCCTTTTCCTCTCAACTCTCCAGCAATCTCATACTTGCTTCAGCTCCTCGACTTACAAACCCTCATACTCTCACCACCTACGCCAAAGAAAACCACCACATTCACAATGCTTTCCAAGTCGTTGCTGTTGCTGGCCACTGCAGCCTTGGCCCTGGCCACCCCCATCCGCAGAGGTCCCGGTTGCTCATCAGGGACCACATCTCCCGCTCTGCCCAAGACTGGTGGTAGCAGTAAGTGTTCCGAGAGAACCAATTGCAATTGATGAATCAAATTGACTGACCCGTACTCCAGAGGAGCTCCCCAATCCCACCAACTCTTCTCTCAAGGCCATCGTTCTCGGCTTTGGCATCCAGAACTACACATGCTCAGGCGCTGGTGCCGAAGCTAAGGCCTCTGGCGCACTGGCGATGCTCTACGATGTGACCGAGCTCTACCCTGGCCAGAGCACCGACTCCCTCACCCTCGCGACCTTCAACGCCCTCACTTCTGTCGCCCTCTGGACGCACGAGGTCCCATTGAACCTCTTGGAAGCCAAGTCCGTCGCCCAGGGCGCAGACTCTTCCAACCCCTTCCCCGCCGACGCTTCTCTCAAGATCGGCAACCGAGAGCTTCCTTACGCCGGCCACCACTTCTTCAACGCCGGCGGTGCTCCTCAGTTTGTCGTCTCAACCAAGAAGGCCGCCATCAACATCGTTGCCGCCAAGCTCGACGACGCACCCGCCCCCTCGTACGCCGACAAGGGCCCTTCCGGCACCGGCGCTGTTGCCTGGTTATACCTGGGCCAGTCTACGAGCACAAAGTCAACCGGAGCCAAGTACGTCTACCGCGTGAACACTGCTGGTGGCAACCCCGCCACCTGCTCTGGTGAGGGCACCGAGAGCATGGCGTACACCACGCAGTACTGGCTCTACGAGTAAAGGATGAAAATTAAAAAATCACAAAACACAAAAAAAAAAAAAAAAAAATCCAAAGAAGGAAATATGCATATGCTGTTGATGGCTCCTCAATTTTTTCCAATTATCTCTTTTTCTCTTATTTTCTACGACTTATAGATTTCATTCCGTCCCTCTTTTATACCAGGCATGCATATCGGGAAAGGGTCAAATGGGTTACTTATTCGGACAATCTTTATAATGGTCAACATGGAGCTTGGGCATACCTCATCAAATCTACTGTTTATATTCGAGATATCAGTTCATATATCTACAAACTATTACTATTCTATGACTGAAGTTTCTGAGCCGTAAAAATCAAATCTTAGTGCTCCTCCTCCCAATCTCCAAGTATCCAATCTTAACGAAATGCCCGACTTGGACCTAGAACCGCCATGGAACTCTGCCATGGACAGGACGAGCTGCAATACGACTCTGACCGCGTGCCGCCGCCTGAACGTCCCGTTTCGGAATATTCCCCTCCAGCCAATGGCGACGACCGCTGTGGAATCCGCACTACCTGATGGGGGGACCAACCTACGAGAGCCTGCCACCAATATGGTTGCATCTGTGATGGGGGCCGCCGTTTGGGTCGCCTATGTGCCACCCTTTCCCCGGCGCCTATGTACAAAGACCCCCCCCCCTCTCCGTCAAATGAAAACTCTGGCAGGGCGCCACCGGGTACGGTTCAGCTAGCTCATTTCTGGATACGGCTTGGCAAGTCGACATGCAGGTCATTTCCAGAGCGTGTCTTGGGCGCGAGAGGGGGGATAAAAAAAGATGGCGAGATATTACAGGCTCTCTTGACGCTGGGGGCCTCCATATGGGAAACAGCTGCATGACCGACGCAGGTTGGAAGTCTATATTCACTGAGACGAGAGATACGTTCATTTTTCTTTTCTTTCAACGGTGGGATGCTGCCCAAGCAAAATTGTCTACTATTGTAATTAGTCCGTAGCAACCTAAAATAAACCTTTGCTCACATCTGGGGCTATCCAAAATAAAAACCAAATCCGCTACTACTTCGCAAATCAATCATTGGACGCACGTGTTCGACCAGGCTCCCAATCGTCCAAGATTCGTCAACCAAACCAGAGAGTTGACGGGACCTTGATATTTTCCTTTCCGCAAAACAAAGATGGAACTTGCAACACGGGAAAAGAAAAGTGTTGGAAGGATATATGCAAAAAACCCATTAAGCAACATCAGTTCTTTCAAAAAAAGAGTAGCAAAACACCCTTTCTAGATTCATCAGTAGCATTCTGACATTAGCCCTTTTACCTCCTTGATCCATCCAGACCACCCTGGAGGTCTTGCTCAAGACCACCACCGTGGCCGAGGTACTCCTGGGGTCGCGGGTCATCGACCGTCCACTGGCCCTGTTGTGGTAGAGGCACCTGGCCCGCCCCGGGGATTTGACCAGCACCGGCTTGCTGGCCACCACCAGGGACGGTTCTAACGAGCTGGCGGAATCTGATAACTTCATCAAGGATCACCCTGCGCATCTCACCGAGGTCCTCGATGACCTCGAAGTCGAAATTGAAGGTGGTTGGGCAGTCTGGCTCGTCGGAGGCGTCGTGCCAAACTTGGAGGTAAGGGTGCTCGAGGGCCTGCTCGACGCTGATACGGCTCGAGGGGTCGAAAGCGAGCATCTTGTCAAGAAGGTCAAGTGCGTCGGGGTTGGCGTTGGGGAACAGAGCGGGGAAGGGCTTCTTGGGCATGAATGGCAAGTTGCGCACATATTCCTGGGCACGAGGCGATCCGATGCGAGAAAGGGTTTCCTCGTTGGGAGTACCGAGAATGTTGAGGATCTGGTTGAGCTGGTCAACGTAGTCACGGCCCTTGAAGAAGGGACGTCCACCGAGAAGCTCGGCGAGAATGCAGCCAACAGACCACACGTCAACTGCACAAAGAATGGTTAGAAACCCTCACTGATATCTCACACATGAATAGATCTCTTGGCCCAACGTACTAGCTTTGGTGTAGCTCTGGAAGCTCAGCATAATCTCGGGAGCACGGTACCATCGAGTAGCCACGTATTCCGTCATATATCCGGCGTTCTCCTCGGGATCGACTGAGAAACCACGGGCGAGACCGAAGTCGCAAATCTTGAGCTCACAGTCGGCATTGACCAGAAGGTTACCTGGCTTCAAGTCACGGTGAAGCACGTTGGCCGAGTGGATGTACTTGAGACCGCAGAGGATCTGGTAGATGAAGGACTGGAAGTGGGCGTCGGTAAGGGGCTGCCCGGATCGAATAATGGCAGCCAGATCACACTCCATCAACTCTATGCGGAATCAGTGATCTTGGTCTTTCCCGACTGAAGCGCGCGCGTAGCAGAAGGCTGCCCGCGATGGCATGTACACTCACCCTCGTAGAGGTATGTCTCATTGAAGTTGTCCGGTCGGGGAATGTCCATATCGTATAGGCAAGTGATCTGTCCCAATCCGCAGCGTTAGCGGGCTTCATGCCGCGGCGCATTTTGCCGTCAAAAGGCCACAGCCGCCTCGGCTGAAATCGGCGGCAGGGAGAAAGACTCACGTTGCGGTGACCGCGGAAGTGCTGCAGCAGCTTGATCTCGCGAAGCGCTCGCTTGGCGAGAATCTTCTTGCTGAAGACATTTGTCACCTTCTTGATGGCAACACCCTCGTTGCTCTGACCGTTGACGGCGGCGCTGGCGGAGCATTGCGTCGTCAGCGAAAAACAGGTCCATGGCGGGGTAGGAGGGGTACGAGATCCAACGGCTGCAAACTCACCAGACAATACCGTAGGCACCCTGGCCGAGCTCCTTTGTCACGGTGTAGTGCTCATCGACGATGAAGTCCTGGTTGAAGACCTTGAAGACCTTGCGACCTGCCAGATCCGTCATGACGCCGGTTGTTTGTCAAAGAACTGTGGGAGCTGCTTGCTGGTGTTGCTTGATTGCCACGATGCGGGGCAACAGAAAGTGCGAAATGTATGAGGCTTGTAGGGAGGGAGAGAAGCCGGCGGTTCAATCTAGGATGCAGAAAAAACCAAGGGGAATGAAGGGAGGGCCTGGCAGGGAGTCCCAGATGAGGGCGCACGCAGACAGACAAGAATTAATAAATATTACGAGGCCAACAAAGAACCAGCTGGATATGCGGAGAGGGATGATGCAGCTTTATTAGGGAGGACCAAGAGTGAGATGGCTTTGCGACCCCACAACCAAGGTACGTGCGTGCTACCGACATGTATACCTGGCTATTGGTGTGTGGCCTCGCAGGCGCCAGGTACCTGGGGGGTAGATTGGATGACTACACCTTTGGCCCTCCGCTCCTGCCTAGCGTGTAACAGCTAGCCCCCGCCACTAACAACCCGTAGAGTCAATTCCACCCACTGTAAGCTCATTCCAAGCCCGCAGAGCACGCTGTCATAGGTCAGCCCTTTGGCCGCAAATTCAATTACTCACGGGCACATCAATAACTGTTGTTGGTTGGGCTCGCCCGCGTCCGCCAATGGGCTGCGCTCCGAGCCCTGCCCATCGCCCTCTAACCGCCCTCCAAGATATCCCTAAGCTGCAAGTTGCTCCGGCTAATGCTACGCTCGCTGCGCAGTCCACTCTCGCTAGATGAGAGCGCCCATGTTGCCACCTAATGAGTGTGGTACTTTGGGTGGTATGACCAGCCAACCAAAGGCCAGATGGTGTCGCCAGGTCTATTTGCCTACCTGCGATCCACGATGAATAAGTACCACCTACCTGTACCTAATCTTGCGCCTTTTCCAATGGCAGCTATCGTTCGAGGCTTGAGGGCTGAATGTGCAAGACAATGTGGAATTCGGCTGACCACCCGTCTTACCAACCCGGCAACTCGCAGCGTTCTTCCGCGCCCGGCCAGCGTGTCTGACACGACGATTTTTCCACTCCCAGATGAAGTGGAAATGAACAGAAACCGAAACCAATGTCGACCCCTCCGGTTGGCCCGTTCCCAACCTCGCCCGTTGGGAACCCAAGGTTGGGGGCCAAACAGCGGCTTAGCGAATGGGCGATCAGCGCTCCGGCCTCGGCAAATGATGGGCCGATAAAAGAAGCATGGGTACCCCAAGTTTAGGGCTGAGACGAGCCATGCACGTTCCGTAGTGCCAGCCAACTCAATCGAAGCGGCGTAGCGGGTGGTTCGCTCAGGGTCACTTGGTAAACGAGATGAATGAATCTGAGGAATGAATAGATGCCCTACCCTCTAGACATGGCGATTTAGTTACCAGTTCTGTACATATACTCGCCGGGGCGGGCCGTGCCGATCTAAATCAAACGAGAGTGAGAACTCCTCTACGACCAACGGCACAGCAGACACAGTGCCTTGGGGGATGTTCATTACAGGATAGCGGAATCGGGGCTTCCTCAAAGGGACACACAATGACTCCTATATGGTTCTATACCTCTAATTTTCTAGCGTGGTTTATTGCTGTATCCTTCCAACCGTCACTTATCCCTTACTCCTTTGATTCGCCCACAACTTCCTTTAGGAAATTTCTTGAGAACCGCGAGCACTGTTCAAACGCCTTTTCAAACCCGTCTCTGCCACCATAGTAAGGGTCGCTGACGGTTTCAGCCCTACCCTCGACTCCGCTCCACTCTCCGAAAAGCATCACCTTGGCCTTGGTGTCCTGATGGTTGCGGTGAAGTCTCGTCAGGTCCGACAGATTGGACCGATCCATGGCGAAGATGTAGTCAAACTTTGAAAAGTCCGATGTGGAAAACTGTATCCCGGAGAATCAACTTGTCAGTGCTCCTGGAGTTTTATCTATCGCCATTACGAGAGAAGGAGACGAACCTTGCGGGCTGCATGGTCGTAGTCTGTGATGCCATTGCCCTCAAGGGTCGACAAGGTTCGTGAATCCGGTGATTCTCCTGCATGATAAGCACCTAAACGATGGCGAAGTTCATTTGGCCCAAGTCAGCCAGGGTACCTCAACGGTCTCTTGAGAGTCAACCGTCTACGAACCAGTTCCGCAGGAGTCAATCTTTCCAATCTTGCCACTGTACTCGGGCTGCTTTGCCATGTTCCGGAATATCCCTTCGGCCATGGTCGACCGGCAAATGTTGCCAAGGCACACAAACAGGACGGAAACAGGTTCTGCCATTTTGCTCGGCTTTGGAGAGGTGCGAGACTGATGGGGGATGCTTACATGAGAATCAAAACCTCAATCCAGAACTTCCTACCCCGCGATGGAGGCACAGTGCAAGCCTGGCAGAGACGTACTCTGCACTGTACCAATCGGCTCTCATTCTCGCATCGTAGCCTCCTACGTTTGCTCTAAGCCTTGAAATTTTGATAATTTACGACTTTCATGATACATTGGCGATCTTTAGACTGGATCAATTGTGCTTGAACTTTCCAGCCACCCTCCTGGCTCCATTGCGCGATATACAATCTACGCATGTTACATCTCAAGGACATCAAGGAGCAGATGCAGTAGAATGAAAGTCTCATTGAGACTATTGAATTGAGCGCCGTTATGAACGATACAGGATCTCGTGCGCGTTTTGATCTGATACAAGAGAGGGGATGTCACACGTTCCGTGGCATGACCGCGCACGATTTTTTTTCTTCCTCTCGACAAGGCAGTTCTGCCTTTCCCGGTCAGTCCCCATTGAAAGACCGTCCCATTCCATTCCAATTTCCGCATTGCGCCAGGCTTAAAGTAAAAAAACAAGAGGTGGATAAATATATACAGGTACGGGAGGTGTTAAATAACAAGGAAGAAACGCCGTTCCTAACGCCTCTCGGATATCATGGCACGTGATGGTGGTAGTTATACAAGTTACAGGCAAATCAACTGTTTGCCCTTTGGTCGGAGTTGATCGTTCAAGCTTTACCAAGCTGGCGCTCTCTCCGGATGGCTTCGAGAATGTCGATGACGCCGGTGTTGCGGATTCTCTCGAGCACATGCCGCATGCCGTCTCGGCTCTTGCCGAGCTGGTCCTTGGTCTTGGTGGAGGCTAGGCTCTCTATGCTTCGGCCGATGCCTCGCGCGCCCAGCCCGCTCGCCAGGCCGTAGAGCCATCCCTCGCTCTGGGCCTGGCCGATCTTGCCGCGGATCTTCTCTCCAATGCGGGACCTGAAGACGAGGCTCGTGTTGACGTTGGTCTCCAGGGACGCATTGTCGGTCGGGACGAGGAACTCTTGCTGCTCGGTAACAGACAAGACGCCGGAAAAGTTGAGATTCTTGCTCTCTGAGCGCATCCATCCCTCCTTGATATCGACCACGCTTGTCTCCAGGACGTAGGCAACCTTCTCTCCGCTGGTACCGCCCCCGGTGACACTCGCCGGTAGAAGCTTGTACACCGCAGCGGGCATACGGCTCTTCTTCAGATGGAGGCGGGTGGTATGGAGGCGGTTCGTCTTGGGATCGACATGGCTGGAGATGGTGTCCGTGCTAAGGACGTGCGTGGCGAACGGATTGAGACGAGGCGAGCAGTACCGTAGGAAGAAGGCGAGCGTGACGGTGGGGAAAGGATGAGAGTACGTATGCGATGTTGAGTGTGTGAGAACCATTGTAGCGAATTGCCGACTCGTGGCACGAGCACTGAACAGAGGTATTGGTGTTTGGATACAGATAGCTAGAGAAGATCGGAGCCGGCTCAGAACGACACTCGGAGATTTCGGCTCTGGAGATGGAAGACAGTAGAATGCGACCCTTCGCCCCCTGGCCAGACCTCGGATAAGGTAGAAGAAGAGGAGGATGGAAACCGCAGTCAATTTGGGATCGCGTGCCCCAATATTTGCACTGGGAGGAAGGAGAGGTAGATGAAGGTGACCAGAGGATTGAGAGGGGGCCCGGCACTGATGGGATGGGGGAAAAAAGACAACTTCCGGAGGGATCGAATGATAGTGAGACCTGCCACCAATTGCAGGCGCACCTTTTTCTCCGTTGGTGACCCAAGCCGGACTTCGCAGGCCATGATTGGCCAGCAAGTGCGGGGTCCCACTGGCCGTTGGTGAACCTGGGGTGGCAACCTCACGTGATGCCACCATCTTACCCTACAGCCATCTGCATGCAATTACATCACCCTCTCGCTATTTCGTGTCGGAGCTCGTAGCTGATCAGGCCAGATGCCAGGCATGTGCCACACCATATCCCCTCATTACCACATTACCCTGCCAGTGTCGACTGATATCGAGACAGGGCATTCATGCACGGAACCTCATCCTTGGCATTTGCTTACTCTGCTCCCGCTGATTTGCCCGGCGCCTCCTATATGCCAATCCACTCTCCTCTTACTATGTGCGAACGTCCAACAGTGAGCTGCGAGTGGTTGAAACATCCAATTAGGTAGCTGGCACAACAATGGCCCAACCTCCTCTTGACTACTTAGGTTTACATGTGCAGGATGAAACTGTATGGAAATACGACGACATGAAGTTGCTCCAGTTACCGCTATGCCCACCAATATTACTGTAGCACTTGAGAATCATGGAGTCATCACTACACCATCAAAGTTTCATCACGTGAACTCCAAAGTAAATTGAGCTCCCATTGTCATATACTTCAACTAGTCTCTGCGTCATGTATCGATAGATGAGTTTAACTTTTGATTAATCTAGAAGCCCGTCCTAGGGGGCCTGCCGGCACAGTCGCTTGAAAGCAGCCATTCATGCTAGTTTGGCCGACTTCGCTTCTGCGGTGCTTCCATTCGACGGGCCCACATGGCTAGAGAATCAACAACGAAAACTTTATGATGCAAATATGAATCTTCTTGTATCCTAACTGGGTTTTAGGGTTGGCTCTTCAGACAAAAATCTTTGGTGTTTTAGGAGCGGTAATCGACACAGTATGGAATCGAAGCAGGAAGCAACACAAAAGGGAACAGGCAAAAAGAATAAAACGAAGATCCCGGAAGGATGAATTATGCGTCTGAGTAAATAATTGTTTGATTGCAGCTACTTCGCTGATTTTGTTCCGTTGTATTATCCCTTATATGCTTGCTGCCTGGTCACGGCGAGCTCAAGTTGGCTTAGTGTGGTGATGCTCCTGGTCAGACGAATCGCCTCCTCTTGTCTCGTCCTCGCGGCAGTACGAATAAAGCTAAAGCTAACATTTAGACCACTGAATAGATGAGCGGTGTAATGTTTTTGACATTAAAGTTTACCTTCACTGCTTCGCAAAAGGACGAATTGTATATCATCATAAAACTTGGCACACCAAAGCCTCCATACAGCCTCAGATTTCAACACAATATCAGAACAATTAACCCACTTATTAATATAATAGCAAGCTAAATAATATAGAATAATCTATTATTTTATAATTATTATTTAATAATGTTAATGCGAGGATGAGATCTCTAGCTTTCACGAAAAGAGCTCTGGTGTACCATGTTTTATCTCAGCCGCTTGCTACTGTTTTGGGTTCGCACATAGAGCCGCTGACTCTGAGGCAAGTGAATCTCCTTGCTCCCAGTAATTTGGATTATATCCCGAACCCATTATCGACGGATGGGACCAATCAGCTTCTATGTTCCTGCCTGACGATTTCTAACCACCATCAGCGTGAGTGAACTGCACTGGGAGGACCACTGGCCTAGTCTTTCAGCGTCTCTTCTCGTATCCCTTCTCGTATCCCGTAGAAGCTAATTGAATTTGAGATACGTTAGTCCTCGCATTTGTTGGCAGAACAAGCCCATAGAAGCTTGAGGCGTTTATAGTTTAGGGTAAACTTAAGGAAAGAATGGCCACGCTGTTCTGCCTCTAGGAAGATGACTGGATCGAACCAGAGACGACGTGCAAAGGCCACGTAGACGTGCTATTTTGTCTGAAATTAATCAGAAATTACCTAGGCACCCAAAGCAAATCCTGGAAGCCGACGAATCTGAGACTTCTCCATCAACAAGCACGATGATATCAGCGTCCAGCTCTCCATCGTCTTCCACATTCTCAGCTTTCACAATCCTAGCTAGATGGTTGAGTTAGACCTAATATTTGCAATCTAAGGTCCAGAAGCCCCGAACTTATTTGATTGATCACTTGGCTAACAAATTATAGAAGGAGAAAGCCATGATTCATTATCTCACTGCGACTTGGACTCGTTTCATGCGACGGCCCCAACATTCCGATGCCTTCGGCTACCTCGTATGGCTATGATATCCAGTCTCGTGTACTTTGGATTCCCGACAGATACGGCTTTTTCTCGCAGGGCCCGCCACGCGTTCAAGAGCTTGAGGAAATACTTTTTGGTGTATTGATCATGATGCGAATCGCAACGATCTTAGAGGAGGCATGGACCATCTACACTGTGGAATACCCTCAAGGCAAGCCTCTGCTGCCTTTGCTAGCATTGAATGGGCTGGGTCACATCATGTCGATCATATGCACATGGGCACCACAATCTGTGTCCGCGCACACCGTCGAAGGAAAGAACGAACCGGAACTGTTGGCAAAATTCTTCCAGTACCTATATCCAATCCACCTGGGGAGTAAGGCTACTGCAAGGGGTCCAGAGAGTAGTCAAGGTACCTGATACCTACTGGTAATCATTTTGTTAGAGTCTCAAGGTGCCTTAGCTACTTCAATGATTTATCCCTGTCGTGCGTAACCCGAGCCAAATATTTTAGCATCGTGAATCTCCAATTTGAAAATAACCCAAGAGAATTCAATGGGGAAGAACAAGCAGCCTCGTGGTTAAAAAGTGAGCAAAGACCTCCTGTCCTCCGGAAGGTCCCTTTTGCGCTCTCGTTGCTAGCGATTGTTTTGATTGAAAGGTGGCAAAGAGTCCCCCCCCCCCTTCTTCGCTGAGGGAACAAGGCGCATTTCAGAAATACAATCATATGAATGAAGGCAAAAAAAGAAAGCAATTTTTATAGAAAGTAGTAGGGGGTGCGAAAGAACAAGTGATACGATGACAATTCAGTTTTTGGAGGCATCCATTCCTTTCACTCGCTTGTAGGATGATAAGCCTCCAGTCTTCGATCAGAAATTGGGCTGTCGGATGACCAATGGACGCTCACATGGCTAGAGAAAAAATGACGATACCCTTATGATGCAAATGTGAATCTTTTTCTATCTCAACTGTGTTCACCCTTCAAACCAAAGCTTTTGGAATGTAGATGTAGCTTTCTTCGGTGTATCGTGGGCCACAAGAAAAGCATTTCCACATGGATCAACGCAAAATGCAAAGGCCCTCCTTCAGCTCAAAATGTTTAAAACTTCAATCAATTCGTACGGGCCTAACCCAGCTGTCTTCCGCCCACTGAGAATTTGTCGTGCACCCCCCAGTCCACATCTGGGTCATCAACAAGAAGGCTCTCGTCACGGGCGTGAGGAAGTATGCCTGATCCATCGTCTAGCTCCATCTTTGACTTCGCGACTGCTTCATAAAGCTCTGCTTCTAGGCAGCCTACTGAGAACGTAGGCAGAAGTCACAGAGCGCGTGACAGCATGAATTTCCTAAAGACACTGTGGCTTTTTCCAGGTTCCTGACCTATAAGTACCGGCCGTGGCCCCTCTAAATTTTCCTTCTTTCATTCTGCAATGTGTCGTATCTGTTCTCCTATTTCCTGACCTATGATGAGCACTCAGAATCAACGAGTATACTTACTGCTTTCTAGCAAGGCTCTGATAATGATGCAATCTGAACTGAGGTCATACGGTAGCGGTCTTTTTAAGCATCTGCAAGCTTTCATCTACAGATAGTAGTTAAAAGGCACAGTAGACAGTCGAAATGAGGATAGAGAGAGTATCCTGCCCGCCCAAAGGAGCAACCTGGCCAGGTTGGTGGGTAAGGTAGAGAACAGCGAAAACCTCCAGTAGCCAATCACACCCAGCAATTAGTAAATCATAAACTCAAGATGATAATGGAGAAAAAGTTCCAGGGAATATGATGGGAAGAGAAAAGAGAAGAGGAGGACGACGATGGGGAGGGAATATAAGTTGTCTGGATTCTAAGAGCTCGCTCCTGCCCCAAGATCGAAAAACCATTAGCTGTAAAAGCGCCTCGGACTTTCATGTCACTATGGAGAGGCAAGTACCTACTGGTTTTCCCAGTCACAAAAGGACAGGAAGGAGAGGTAGGTACGCAGGCTTTGATAGCCCACTCCTGCTTTCCAAGGTCAGAAAAGGGGAGACACCTCTAACCTTTCTGAAGTTATGAAGAGGCAGGCAACAGGCGTAACTGCTTTCAACTGCCTTCCTAGATGAGGCAGGCAATAAGTAGCCACTCGGGATTTACTGCTAGTTGGTAGCCTGTCGCGGCAGTCACTTGAATGAACGCACAGGGAAACAAAACAGGTGAAGACGATATCTTATTCAATCTACCTAAGGTACAGCATAATGGTGTTAGCCAGCCTGGAAGGGCTCATGATCCCTGAGAACCTCACGCTGCGTTTTAGACAGCCTTTTCTTTTTGTAAATCTGCATGCATTACCATTTTTCCATCTCTCGTCTGGCCAGTACCGCTGACGCGTTGATCGGGAGCGCTCCTTCCACACTTAGGTGGGTGAGGCAAGTCCCAATTCTACCGGGATTGCGGTGGCAATTTCGCTAGAGCTTCGCTAGAGCTTCGCTAATGCCTGCGGTCATGGTTGGGGCAAGAATAGAAGGAGTGCTGCTCGTAGCCTTGCCCCATCTTTAGACTTGCATCTGACTGCATGGCTAGCAGCACATTGTGGTGAAGCAGGAAAGAAGATCTGTGCTCGATCTGCACCGGTGAGACAGTAAAACAACAGGTTTACTCTGGCCGTTCCGCCTTCCGAGCTCCATTAATCACCCAGGCTGCTGCAGAAGTATCATAGAATGTGGCACAGGGCGCTACCATCGAGATCGAGCAGAATACATGGAAGGCGCTCATTGTCAGGTCATACTCGCCCTGTCCTGCCACCTTCGGTACCTCAGGCCGCCTCCTTCCGAGCCATAGCAAAGAGTAGTAACTGAGTCAATGCTGAGATACAGAAGCCTCAGTACCTCATGCGAAACACGAGACCCAGAGCCTCCACTGGAATTAATGATACGACGACAAATTCAGGTTTTGGTGGCGTCCATTACTTCGCTCGCTTCTCGATAAAGAAGCCTTCAGTTTTCGGTTAGGAACTAGGCTGTTGGATGACTAGGGAATACCTTTTTTTTTTTTTTTTTTTTTTTCTGGCTCTTTCCCCTCTCGTCCATTCTTCGTATTGGTTCAAAGAACTCCGTCAAAGTATTATTTACACGGTCATACTCGGAGGAGATATTGGTATTGCTACCTAAACGTGTTCTGTTACTAGCCTGTGTCTTGATAGTAAAATGAGTGTTAATGAAGAATCAAACCACTAACCTTGGGGAGCAAAAAGCGAAGGTTCTACCCCCAGTAGAGCACATAAGTAATAGATTCATAAATGAAAAACCATCATCCAAAGTCCCATGGAGTGGATGTTTCTTGACTAACGAGCCACGTCCATGAGAACCAAGCTGCTTTTCTGACCATGGGTGTTGTCATTTTGTCTTATGCGCCCCTTTCCAAAGGATCCATACCGACGAAAAGGCAAGTTTATGGCTGTAGATAGCTTCATGCCAGGACATGCCTTGGCTTTCCCAGACCTACATCTCTAGGTCCATCACCAACGCCGTCTCCTCCAACTGGCCCCTAAACTCCCTCCCATTTACTCGCACCCGTCCACTGACCTCATCCGGAAACACAATCCTCCCCTTTGTCCCCTTCGGCGCGGCAACCTCCACCTCCACATCCCCATCCTCACCAACTGTCACCTTGCCCTCAAACCACCCCACCCCGGTCTCAAACCCAGCCCGGACACTCCTCAGCTCCTCCCCCAGCTGCGGCCTCAGCGACCACCTCCGGCCCCCAATCTCCTCCAGACGCAAGCCCAACACGCCCGTCACCAGCGCCGTCGTCGGCCCCGAGCTCCACCCGTGCGCCAGCGACGTGTACGCTGCATCGTACTTGTACGATCGCTCCGACCGATAATACAGACTCCCGTTGGCCGCCAAGCCCTCCACGAATGTCGACCCCGTGAAGAGTCCGTTGCCATCGTCGAGGAGATACCCCCACAGCCGCCGCAGCAGCCTTTGCGCGCGCTCAGTATCCTCCGCCCCGTGCAGGTGCGCCAGCAGCTCCAGGCCCGAGATGAACGGCGAGATGGTGTCCTCGAGCTCCGGCGTCACCGGCCCGATGTCGTTCCAGTTGCGTTCCAGGCCTGCGCTCACCGCGCCGCGCTGCGTCCCGTTCTCTGCCAGCCCGTACAGCAGGGCGAGCGAGTTGCCGTCCTGAGCGTGGAGGGTGCTCGTGGGGTTGTCGCGGTACAGCCCCGCCTCCCCGTCCCAGAGCAGGTCGTTGTACCCCTTTTTTATATTCGCCGCCGCCTCCTCCCACGACTGTTTCTGCCCTTGTGACCCGGCCAGCGTCGCCAGCGAGACCAGGGCGTGGTAGTTGAGCGCGTTCAGCGCAGAGTTGAACCCGCCCGTATTCCGCCTCGCCCAGTCATTCTCATTCACCTGCTCCTGCAGTCCCGTATCCGGATCCAGCCTGGTCGTAATGTACTCGACCCCGCGCGTGATGTTCCCCCAGTGCTCCGCCACCCACGCCTCATCCCCTGACCAAACAGCGTAGTCGTACATGCTGATGAGCGCCCAGCTATGATACGTATCGCTCCTCGCCCCGCTGCGAAAACTCCCCGTCGAGGGGCCCGCAAAGGGGAACATGCCCGTCGAGGCGTTCTGGTAATGAAACAGCGTCGCCAGGCTGTTGCGCACGCTCTCCCTCCCGGGCTCCCCGTACGCCATCATCGCGATGGGACCCTGGATACCCAGGTCGCCCGGCCAGATGGCCCTGTCCCGCTTGGCCCCGTCCACCAGCGCGGGGGAGGCGACGCTCAGGGTCGCATTGTACGCCCATCCGGGGCGGACCTGCGGCAGCCAGCGGCCCGTGTCGGCGGGCGCGATGTTGGTCTGGATGGTGTACGCCCCCGCGTACCAGATCCGGTTGAGGAGGTCTGATCCGGCGTCGGGAGTGTAGAAATAGCCCGTGCCGGACCGTAGGTCGGGCATGTTTGGCGCGAACCCGATCTCGCACGTCACGTTGAACACGACCACGTCCTCGAGCGCGTTGAGAGTGAGGAAGCGAAACCCCCGCGGAACCGCTCCCTCGGTGTGTGATACCACACTGCCCGCTCTGCATGTCCATCGCCGAGGGTGATGTTGTACGCCTGGTCCCAGTCCATACCCGGCGTCGCGCCCGTGTCGTCGCTGATCTCGCGCACAAAGGACGGCGACTCGGCGTATGCGAGGGACAGCGGCGACGGGGACGCGGACCGGGCGTTGAACGAGACGTGCCCGCCGACCTCGACGCCAAAGTCGAGCGAGATGCGGGAGCCGGCCTGAAGGCGGATCACCTGGCGGCCGGAGCTGCAGTTCCTCACCGAGGCGTTCCCCTCGATGGAGTGGACGCCCACCGGCGAGACGTTGCGGCTCGCGGGGCTGTGAATATACTTGCTCCAGGGCTCATCGGAAGAAGCAGTGACGAGAGAGGTGTTGGCAACGAGGATGCTCAGGGCCAGGACAAGAACAACCCGAGATGTCCATATAAACTCCATGATTTTTTCCTCTTTTCGTAAACTCCCCAAAGTTTTATTCTTATTTCCCGCTGGGATCGACAGTCTTGAACCATGCTCACTTGCCCGTCTTTATACATCTCCATTGACCTCATGATGAGTTGGGAATCTCATGGGATTTCCTGACTTACCCCATATTTCCCCGGGATTTTTTTTCAAACTCAAACATTTTATCCATCTGTGGCTTTCTCTTGCGTAGTAGTTCGAGTTGCTGGGGCTTCGGGTTGATTTCAACCGAGCGAAATATCAAGTCTCTCGCTGGGATACGGAATTTATCCGATTCGAATAGCGATATAGCCTGTTTGTTCCCCTTGGCAATATACCTGCTCTTGACTAACCAAAATCAATCAAAGGGCGATTTCTCGGGCATGCCCAAGATGGGAAAGAAGTCGAGTTGCCATTTCGAATGCTCTTCACAGTTGAAACCTACCGGCGCTCACTTTCGGTCACAATAATACGAATGTTTGTGATAGGTCAAGTATTCCATTTTACTAGTTTCTTGAAGCTAGCCAGTCTTTTTCTAGCTGCATGTTTGAACCGTCCGAAGACCTATCCCCTTTTATTTTCCTTAACTCACTCATCAGTCATATCGAGGTATTACAGCCACGACATCTGGGAACAAAATTGAAAAAGCAATTGATAAAATGAAACTCGCATCATCCCTTATAATTCAGCGTCGGGGAGGGGCATAGCCCTCACAGCAACATCGCGTATATATTTACATTGAAAATCTGTCGCTCCCAGTTCTCAACTTAGGTAGACCCTGGGTCTCCGGTACCAGTCCTCTAGGCTGACGAGAAGTAGGCAAGGGCAGCGCAGAACGTGCTCTCATTATCGGGCAGGTGAGTCATGAGACCCTTACCGCCAGAGGTGATGACGTTGGTGCTGGCCTTGGTGTTCACACCGTACATGTAGACCTTGGAGTTCTCGACCTCAATCATGTTCTGCTGGCAGTCCTCAGTGTCCAGACACTCCTGGGTGTAGTTCTCGAAGAAGCTGTACAATCCACCACCGTAGAAGAAGATGTCGCTGGAGTCGTGGATACGGAGACCCCAAGTCTTAGCGCATCGCTCACCAGTGCACTCGGCAAAGGTAGGGTCGAAGTACTTGGAGTTAGCAGTGAATGGGGTCTTGGCATCGGGGTTGCCCTGCATATAGGCAGTCTCGGTCTGGATGACACTCATGTAGACGTTCTGGGCGCCCTGGAGGTGGTAGTTGTAGAGGACATTGTGCTCAGAGGCGGTTCCCCACAGCCAGACGGGCTTGGTAGACTCGATGAGCAGACCACGGCCGTTGTAGATGTTGATCTGGTTGAAGTCGGTACGGTCAAGCTCGTGGTCGGAAACCCAGAGCCAGGTGTTCTCCATGTACACGCTAGCAGTCTTGGTAATATGCATGAGCATGAAGGCACCAATGCACTCAGGGTTGGCAGGGGTAGTCTGCTGGGGAGTCTTGCTGCACTTGTCGGACTGCAGGTTGGTACCAGCGGAGCCACCGATGCGGAAGTGGACGTCCCAGAGACCAGCGGAGCCCTTGCTGGCGGCCTCGAGATTCCACTCCACGAGGATGGCACCGGGCTGAGGACCCTGGGTCTCAATCATGAGGTCGGAAATCTCAACATTGCCAACATCGCCTGGCTGGCCGACCTGGAGCATGGGCTTGGGGTTGGCCTGGTCGAGGAACTTGGAGTTGGCACCTCCAGCCATGATCAGAGGCCAGATCTCACCAACAATCTTGATGTTCTTGGGGACCTTGACGGTGTCGCTGATGATGTAGGCACCGTGGGGGAAGTAGACAACCTCGCCCTCAGCGGCACCGTCGAAGGCAGCCTGGATAGCGGCAGTATCATCAGTCTTACCGTCACCCTTGGCACCCTTGGTCTTGACGGAGATGAACTTGGAGGCATCAACATCAGCGTACTGAGGCTTGCTGCGGACGAAAACACGACCGGCGTCGTCAAGGAGAACGGCGGGCTTGGTGGGGGCGGTCTGAGTGGCCTGGACGGCTTGACCGGAGCTACCAGTGTAGGAGCGTCCCTGGACGAAGGAGGAAACCTTCTGGTTACCGGGGAGGATGGTGGCGCCAGTTCCGCCGTTGGAGACAGCGACAGGGACGTTGCTAGTGAAGTCGGTGTTGTCGATGATGAGGGTTCCGTTGGTGCCGGCCTGGGCAGGGTTGTAGAGGGACTTGATAGCGACAGGAGTGTCAGAAAAGACACCATCCTGAACAATGACTGTGCCGACGGTCTGAGCGTTGCCACCACTAGTCAGGTCAAGACCAACACCGCAGTTCTTGATGGTAAGTCCGTGGTAGTTCCAGACCCAGTTCCAGATCTGGTAGATGGCGGTGTTGCAGTTGTAGAAGCTCAGGTTGCGGGCAGTGAACTGCTGGCTGCCGAAGAAGGCACCGTACTTTCCACCGTGAAAGACGAGGTCGGTGATGAAACCACCAGATCCGTTCTCCATGAAGATACCCTGCTGGGCGTTGTCCTCGCTGCTGTCCTCAATCATGAAGAACTCGATGTTCTGGAGAGAGGTGGCCTGGGCAACCTGCCAGTGGATACCAGTACCTGAGGTCTTGGGCTGGGCGGTGACGTCGATCTTGAAGTTGCGAATCTGTCGGAAGAAGTTGTTCTGGTTGGTGAACCAGTTGTTACCGGTGTCAGCGTAAGGGTTGGCGTCGATGACAGCCATGCCCTGGAAGTTGGCACTGGACTTGAGGGTGGGGACATCAGAAAGATCACCAATCAAGTGGGTGTAGTAGTAGGCAACGATGGGCTTGGAGACAATGTAGGTACCAGGGGGGAAGTAGACGAGAGCGGGAGTGGTGGTGCTGGAGTCGCAGCCCAGACCGCATCGGTTGTTGCCAGCAGTGATGGCAGCGTTGATGGCAACAGTGTCATCAGAGGAACCATCACCCTTGGCACCGTAGTCTTTGACGTTGCGGAAGACGGGGTAGTCGCTACCACTGGTGCCGAAGGGAACGGCGCCAGTGCGCTCAATGCTCGAGAACCACCATGATGAGGCGGCCTGAGTACTGACATTAGCAGTCTGGTCCGCGACGGGGAATGGTGCAGGTGCAGGGCTTGCGGCCGCTTCAAGAGCGAACAGGCGCAGGGCCAGAAGACCCGTAGTGAGGAGCGAAGAAAGCCCCATGATGAAATAAAACCAGCGGGTTGAGATCCTCCAGGGATACAAGCGGCGGTTTGGAAGTGGTTGAACTTGGTCAAAGTGCTCAAAAAGATGAAGCACACCCTGATGAAGTGGTTAGTGTTTTGAAGTTTGCTGAAAACTCAGTGCGACGAGACGGCAGCGACAAGGTTTGCAAGTGGAAGAGGAAAAGGAGGTAAACGAAGTGAAAGTTGAAGAAGAAGTATAAATGACACCAGTTGAACTCAGGACTGTGCCGAGAACTCAATAGGGCCAGGTGGTTATTGTCGAACACGACTGGTGTTGTGAGAAGATGGTGAGAACAAGCCCGGTGTATTTATCACAATACAATCAGGCCAGGCATGATGAATGCTCGCGTGCAGTGAATAGAGAGGTGACGTTGCATAACGGAGTGAGATGAAAGGGTTTCTTGGGCCATTGTGGGACTTGACAAAGGGTGTTTGATGACCCAGCAGACCACAACAGCGAAAGAGTACAATAGAGAATGAGATGGAAATGAAGCAGGACACTCGAAGCCCCATCACGCGCAACGATCGACACTTGTCGATGGCACCAGCACTCTTCAACCTTCCCCACGGGGGAGCTGAGGGCGAGGCCTGCAGATGCAAATGCACGTGAATGGGGTGGATGAGAAGCACAGCGGGCAAACAGCAGTAGGGCCGAGGCCAAGCCCGACTCATCAACTTGGACTTCTCTATACGTAGACGGAACGTGTAGAAAAAAGCCCGGCTTCGTGGTGGGTGAAGCCAGCCAGGTGACAGGGAGCACTTGACGATGAGCCCAAGATCACAAGACTGCCGGTCGAGTCGAGCCTGAGCCTCCACCCAGCCCACAAGATGCCGCCGCGAAGGAAAAGAAGCGCCGAAAAAAGGTGCACCTACCTACCAAGGAAATTCTTTTCGGTTCTGAGCTCGGACGAGTGCGAGAGAAAGGAGTGTCTTGGAAAGCAGCCGGTGCAAACGAAGGTGATGGTTGGAAGAAGGAACAGTAATGAATGAAGGTTGTTTTCCGTGGGGAAGACTCGCGTGCAGAGAGGAAAAGAGAAGAGGAAGAGGAGGAGTTTTGGAACGGATGGAGAGCACAACAGACAGGAGGAAGGAGTGAAGCGGCCGGACGGTACGCGTTTAAGTATAAGGCGATGGAGTGGCAAGACACACTGGACTGCGCACACCCGCACGCAACTGTCAACGCCGCACTGACTGGCATGGCCTGGCCTGGGATGGGTGCACGTCACTCCCGGGAAACAAAGTAGAGATCCATGGGTACCTGATCGGAATCTGGGCCAGCGCTGCCCATGGACGTCGAGGTGCCGCCGGGATTGGGCCTCAGACCAGCTCCAGAAGCAGGACTGGCATCCGGCACTGGCGCCATGTAGCCGCCACGGGCCTGCGGTGGAGTCATCCAGGGCGACGATATGAGACAGAGGGTCGGCTCTAGGGGTGCAGGATGCCTATCCAATCCAGCATTGTTGTCGTGTGTTCAGACAATGCAGCGTCGAGTGGCTCTGCGTCCTCAGGAGCACGCCGACCCTGCACGCACTCTACAGTACGCTAACCTCCGTGCCTGGCTGCACTTGGCCAAATTACGGCAGCTGGTCGAGCGGCGCATGAACTTGGGCCTGTCGATCTGTGCGCTTGGTCCGTCTAAAAGTGGGTGCGAGCCACCAGGAACTGTGTAAGGCGATGCCAAAACGGACAGTGTTTTGAATCTAAGATTTGCGGATGACTCGCTCCCTCGCGCCAGGAGCTGTGGTATGCTACACACACCACCTACCTACCTATAACAGTAATCTTATGCCTACCTACGGATACTTGTTGATAACAGATGGAGTACGCTCTGCAGCGAAGAGGAAGCGCCTTAATTGCACATTCCTTGGCCGTACGACGCGCCACAGCCAAGGACACACCGGGCGCAAGCTGGGCGAATGAGCTAGAGCTCACCCTCACAGAACGAATGGCCAGTGGCTGCTGGTCTAAAAACAGCGAATACCACCCAAAGCCAGGTTCAACGGCATCCCCAGCCTGATTTGCGCCGAGGAGCAGCATCAACGTTACCCTGGTGGAGATCGTGCCCTGGCATCTGTTTCACCTGGGCCGCTCCCCAGCGAATCAGGCTAAGCTGCGACTGAGGGGATGCACAGTTCTGGGCTATTTTTGCATTTCGTCGATGTCTCTTCCAGACCAACGAGTACTGCATGGATCGCCTTTCTGTTTCACTCCTGTCCCTGCAAACCTGCACCAAGCGTCATGCCATGACCGCCGGCACTTGAGATGGCCTCATGTACCTGTAATCATCCAGAGCACAATCCTGAGATGCCTACCTGGTAGCACCTAGTAGCACCTGGTAGCGCCCACTAGTCGCTCGCTTCCCACTGGCCGCCCTGTAGCGCCGCGCCAACAGCCTTGATCGGGCCCTGCCTTCCCAGCCTGGCAGCGAGCAGCGCAATCCATCTCAGCATCCAAGCCCAGCATCCAATCCTTCAAGATTCCAAGCAAGTGGCAACTCATGCACTCTGACAAACATCCAGGCCAAGGCTGGGAGTAAACCTCCCGGCAGTCGGGATAAGCACAGACAGGCGACCAGACGAGCGTGTGCCCATGCCAGTCGATTAGCTCTGTTTCGCCCGTGTTCCAGCTGTTCCATGCGACAAGACGGTCCGAGCATCACTAACGCCTATAGACCAGAGACAGATGACCCAACTCAGGAACAGAGACATCACGAGCAGGAATCAAGTTGGTGCATGGCATGGCATGACAATGCACGCACTGCACACCCGCCGTTTCGTGCACAAATGTCTTGACCGTCTAGCCTCAACAACCAAACATCTGGCCCTTATCCAAAAGTCTATCGATTGTCCAGCACTTCGTCTCGTCTCATCCCATCTCGCCCAGGACCTATCGAACGCACCCCGTCCTCCACCAGCGAAACGGGCCGAGAGGAGCATCCTTTGCCCCCTGCAACACCCAGATAGAGGCAACTCCAGCACCAAACAGGAGACCTTCTACATCTGGATGGGGGTTAAATTGGAAGGGATCACCACCTCTATGTGCACCATCTGACACGCCTCCACCGACCTGCCCAAAGTTAAAACATCAACCCATCTTGCGGGGGATCTTCATCGTCAACCCCCGATTCTGTCGATAATCACCCGGTCACTGGTCCTCCTGGATCAGACAGCCACAATCTGAACCCGTCAAGAGCCAGTTTTTCCTTCCACCTGCCCATGACACCTCGGCACCTTCTCACCACATCGCTCGTCACCAGTCATCTGGATTCATCAGCCGTCGACTTGCTAGCTGCCCACTAGGTGCACCGATCGCCAAACCAAGCTGCACCTTGAAATGAACGCCACCCGCTGCTGGCCGATCCTAATATCTATCACCACCCACCAGGCCGGATCTGGATAGCCTCACCAATGATGCAGATGAGTCCTGATCATTCCTGATCTTAGTTCTTTCTTCCACCGTGATACTAGATTGATAATTACTAGGCATCATCTAGTTCACAGCGAAAGAAATGTCATCGCAGCCAGCCACACCAATCTCACCTAACCTTTTTTTTTTCTCCCACTTCTTCAAGCAGCAGGGCCACCCTTGTTCAAGAGGACCCCTTTTGTCCAACTCTCCGGATCCCCATCGACGATAAAAATTGTCCCCCAGCAAGCCACAACACCTTCCATCATGGGCATATCATTTACGACTGCGTAATCCGCTTGCCCAGTCTGCCCGAAAAACCACCGCGTACCCCAGATTATAGCAGAAAAAAGTCATGTAACATCTAATCCGTAGGGCTTACATATTCCATCCTGTGATCCTTGAGGTGAATTAAAAATATTGTCTGAAACCGGAAGGCCCCATTGGCTTGTCTCCGATGGTATCTGGGAACCTGAGGAGATAGCTACCCTACGAAAGGACAAAATGCAAGTGCTTCTCTCTACGACATTATTTCCTATCAAGTTATCATACTAAACATGACGGCGAACCGCTTCACTGCATGGGAAGTATATCGCTGGTGTATCATGGCACGCAGGTCTCAGTTCACGTCAACTTGCCTTATGCGTAGTAACAGCCGCCAAATTTATAATTAGAGGTAGATAAGATGACGTTATTCACAGTTGAGCATCAAGTATGTTCGTCAAGAATTAGAGGCCAAGCTATTCAGCATCATCAACCATCACTCTGCTTGTGTATTCATGTTACTTAATGCAGAAGGGTTTGGCCGTCTCCGTCACGGAGGCCAGAATCCTGATAGAAACATCACGCAGTACCACACAGCATTGACCACTCAGCTCAAGCACAGATGAGAGAAAGCGTTGCACAACATAGGCGCCCGTTCCTTTGTGTCGTGCATCCTCATCAAACCTGCAGAATGGATTACACTTTCTCTCCTGCAACGGGCCCAAGGACAGCAGACGCAAAAGTTGCCAGTATATTTCCAGTGACAAGTTCCCTCGTCGGTGATGCGACAGACCTCCGACGTAGGAGCTTTCCATCAGTATCCTATGTCTCTGCAATAAGCGGAAACTCCTAGCGGCTCGGAGATGATTGTTGACTTCTTTTCCGACTCATAGCCCATCCTCATTGTGGCACCCGAGGAAGGATCTTCCAACCTTGAGATAGATTGAACGTTCGTATGAGTACCTATCGGCTCATCCCCTTACGGACCAGGTACTGAACCAATACTCTCGTTGCTCAATCGTAAAACACACGCAAGAGCCTCGAAATCCTCGCCTCCAAAAATACAAGGTCCACTACTCTAGGGATCCAGGCCTTACTAACGGGTAAACCGCTTTCATTCCGCCCCGGTTGGCTTGATCCTCTTCGCAAAGGATCCGAAGCCTGGTGACCTTCGAAGGCTACGGATTGCGGATATTTCGAGGACCTCCCTCCATCAGTGCCAGCCACTGCTCCTACCGCAAGAAGAGCCCATGCTGTGGCTGCGTGAAATCGACGGAAGAGAATTCGAGATGCTTTTGCTCGGAAAAGCTTCCAATCGAGTGAAAAACCCACCGGTCTACGGTCCTGCGGCCCTGCAACGCTGTGACATTCCGCGGCCTGGCGAGGAACTGGGCCTCGGAACACGATTGAAAGTTTCCCAATCAACACAAGTATCAAGCAACAGGCCCATCGTAGTAAAGAAGCCATTCAAATAGTCGTTGATGCTCAAGGGACTCCGATATCTCAGCCGATTCACCACCCAAGCGGAGGGGCCTTCGAGCCGCTTGGTCAATACCACTGGAAACGCCGAAAGTCCCTAGGTACTTCTGGTAAATCCCGAATAAGATCCCGCTCCTTGAAATTTGAGATCCAACAACGTCAGTATGGAATGCTCTAGGCCTATTGAGACTTCCGAAACACCAACGCTTCGAGCTTTGGGAGACGCCCTCTTCGTCCAGTGATCTGGAATGCGTCCCACCCCCCCTCCCCCGCCATTAAAAAGATTCCCACGCGCTCTCCATGATATTCTAGCCGGGCGCATTCTGGAGATCAGCAGAAGTAACCCCTGGAAATCGACCTGACTAAACGCAACGGATTTACCTTTCTCTCTTCACCCCGAAGGGTGTGTAACGTTCGGGCACATGTCGAGGAGCCCATCTACCTTCGAGATAAATAAGGTCTTGGGACCCAAGGCTCCCCACTGATTCTCTTTTCCCCCTGAGGATGCCCTCTCCCTGGGTTTTAGGTACTAGACTGATGAGTTGCGGAGGTTCGAATAAACTTGGCTTGGTTGCGAGTGTCGTAGCGAATAAAACAGCCACAGGTTACGGCTAACAGAGAGAAGACTCACTTAACCACGCTCCTAAAACATCACCGTTAGCCCAGACATAGATGGAGCTTTGCAAGACTTTACATTCCAGATCACGGGCCGACCTACTCTCGGTTAAAGATACCCAGCTGAATGTTACATTCCTCGACAGTCCCAAACAACAACACTCATCTAACAAGCATTCACTCCCCGCCATGTGAGCCCGTTTAGCCTGTCTCCGTTCTCCCTTGAAGCACGTGGCGTCGATTTCCATTCCCTACCACAAAGAGTCCGGGACGTTGCGACAGTCTCTTCCTCACATATAACAACAAGACACAGAGAGCCTTCGGTCACTGGCGCCTGGGTAAGGATCTGGCAGTAGTAATACTCTTCAATGAATAAGATGGTTCATTTCGTATACTAACGAGTCTATTACCTTGCAAATTAGGAGCCTGTCACATACGCTTCCGATGTGATGTGTCTATTTGCAAATGGTTTCGAGTATGGTGCGCAGTTTTGAGTTGTTAGCCAATGCCAGCTTTTGTTTTTCATCGAAACTAAAGTTTCAAACATGCACTGTATCTAGAGAATGCGAATTGAGCACACCCTGCCATAGTAAACAGGACAGCGTCCGTTACAACCCCCAATCACAATTCGAGACGAAACAAGAAAATCCTAGTCTTCCTCACATAGCGTGAAGATGTATACAGTATTATTGTTCAATGGCCAGCTCAACCGGTCAGTCTATCTGTTGAAAATAACGAAAAAGACAAGACATAAATGGCAAGGAGATATGGAAGAAAGCATGAGGCCAACTCTACCCAAACGAAGGTCCTCGTATATGATGAAACGACTGACAGTCCATGTCCCGTCGACTTTAGTCCCCTAAAATGCATCGCGCGCTAAAAGTGCAAATCCTGGTCAAGTTCCCCCTTTCGCCTGAAGCTCCCTCGATGTCTGTGTGAACAAAAGAAAACAATATCAAACAAATGAGAACAAATAATAGCAACACAGATATGTGAAAAGATAACATAGTCGGGGGCCAGGACTGGCATCCATAACCCTCTGCTGAGTTGACACACATGGCAAATGCAACACTGGCAAATGCAACACCCCTCCGCCACGTCTCGATGTCTAGTCCAGACTTGACAACGAAAAGTACACCTCATTTGCAGGCTGATAAAAAAGACATGTCGCTTCCAACACTGCTCTCCAACAGCTCAATGCCCTTGACATCAGCGCCAAAGTCCATGATTACAACTCTTTGATCTTGTCCACTGCTGACAATTCGCCGATAGTCACTCTTGGCACTGAGAACGTATTGCTGGTGCCACTGGGGGAATTTCATCAGCTCTCGGCCGGACTCCATATCCCAGACCTTGATATCCTTGTCGTAACTACCGCTGATGAGCCGTCCACTGACACTATCAATGTGCAGACTTCGAACGAGATTTTCGTGTGCGCGCATCTCGCGGACGCACTCGCCAGTGTTCGCATCCCAGATGCGAATCACCTTGTCGTTGCCTGCAGAAGCCACATAGCGGCCGTCTTCGGAGAATTGGGAGCAGGCCAGCCCCTTAGTATGGCCAACAAACTCCCGGATATTTTTGCCCGTGTCAATGTTCCAGAGTTTGACTAGGAAGTCGCCGGAGCATGACACGATCGTATTTCCACGCATTTGCACAGCATTCACGGGCCCAGAATGACCTGTGAGCTGGCGAACCAGTGCCCCAGTCAGCCGATCCCATACACATATGGTGTTGTCCTTGCTACATGTCACAATGTGCTTGTTGTCGAAAGCGAGGTCAAGAACGGCCGCGGTGTGATGCCGGAGGCGAAGCACGGGCTTGAACCCAGCATGCATATCATAAACAATACAGGTCGAGTCTGACGAACCAGTCGCCAGAATGCTGTCGTCATACTGCAGACACAAAATGGATGCCTGGTGGTATATGTCGAAGGCACGGGTATCCGGGAAAGACACTGAGAGCGAGTGGGAGTCCTCCGAGGTTGACGCAAAATGAACCGGGCCCTTCTCGCCATCCAGCAAATCTGGTTTGGAGATAACTTCAGGCGGACCAATAATGAGGCGGCACTCAAACGTATGCATGTCCCAGACTCGAATCGTTCTGTCACGAGATCCGGTAATGATTTTATGCCTAAAGAAAGTTAGAAATGGTGTTGCACAGCCATGCAGGGAGCCTAGACTTACTCGTCAAACTGTAGGCAGTAGATACTATCGGTATGCCCATGAAGGGAGATTGCGCTGACATCCCCCTGTTTCCATCGTTGATCGAGCTCCCTCTTGACCCTGTAGATCTGCCTCCAGTCGTTCCCTGGGAGAATGTTGGGCAGTCCCTGTCCAGTATCTGGCCCGACAGGGAGGCTGGTGGCGTATGTGCCAGTGGTCTCGCGAAGGCAGGACTCCCTCCAGATGTGCTGGGTGTCGACGGCCTTGTTCCAGGCCTTGGACACCAAACAAGCCCTTGCGAGGTTGGTGGCATTCAGATACGCCAAGATGTGGATTGCAAGTTCACCGGGTAGTTGGGTGATGAAATCGATGCGGCTAATCTGGGGGTCGGGCTCATCCGCCGACGTCAGGGTAATGCCGATACCGCTCTCTCGATCGTTTCCGTCTTCGCTCGTTGTCGGGTATAGCCATATGCTCTGCAGGCTGTTCTGCATCAAGACCTCGTTCTGCAGGGCTGCAGATGCCTTGGCTGCTGCGCCTGTGTTGTGGGGGATGAAGGGTGGCTCACTACCAATCCCTGGCCTCCCATACTGACCCCCAGGCTGCGAATTTTGCGAGTGGAGAGGAAGAGGCTCGTGTGTAAAGTCGAGACCGTAGAAGGATCGCGAGTGTCGGACAGCAGCGTGGTGTCGAATCCGGTTCCAGGTCGAATGGGCAGTGGTGGGTCTGGCAGCATTTGGATACTCCTCGGTGATGGCTTCGCCTACCACCGGGTGACGTCGATGGACCATTCCGCGGAGGGACAGTGAGGCCCTTCGGAATATGCCTTTGATGCTCGTCGAGTGATGGTAGGCATTGCCGTGGCTGAGCCCTCGAGGGCGGGGTCGCGTGTGGCCTTCGGGCCCATCGTCATCGATGGCTGATCCGCTCAAATTTTGTGACGAGAGTTCTTGCAAGTCCATCATGGCGGACTTGGGCCGCTTCCAGGGGAGGGACAGGCTGAGACTGCGTCGTCGATGGTCGACGGATTCGCCTGAAGAGTTGCTGGGCCCGTGAGGCCGTCCACGGGAGGTCATCGTCGACCCGGAAGCCTGATCAAGCCCCATCATTGCCTCCTGTGCAGGCGCCCAGTCGTTGATCGGGAAGATCCTCTTCGACATTCTGGTATTATGGAGATCGCTGTATATGTATAAATGCGCCGCTGTTGCCAAGAGATATCGCTGGTACGAGTAGATACAGAGATGGCCGAACGGGTTCGAAACAATGCGAGCTCAAATCAAACTAACTGGCGAGGTCAGCACACCCAATGCTCGGCAAGTTCCCCATCGGATCGTACCTGTTTACGCCAAACACGCTCCGGGAAACGGCCTGGCTATCCAAATGCAGGCAGTGATCGAGTAGGAAAAAGATGGTGAAGTATATGTAAGCGCGATAAAAAAAGAGAGAGAGAGAGAGAAAAGTAAGAGAGAAGGGGTGTGTGCCGCTAGGACAGTCAAGCACGGAGTAGGGCTATCATTAAGGCAAGCGAACGAGGGCCTGGTTGGAGGATATCCAGGCCGTTTTGTTGAGAGGCGGAATAGTCAAGGGACACTACCGGCCGCTCGAGCACATGGCAAGTTCGCCTGCCGGGGGGGATGGTGGCCGAGATGGGAGGTCAGGAACCGACAAACTCTGCGCGCAAGCAGGCTTAGCAAGGCTCCAAAACAAGAAAAGCGATTCAGAAACTAGGGGCCAGAGGGGGGTGAGGGGGGTAAGAATTGGACGATCGGAGGCAAGTGAATGGGGTTGAAGGAGAGAAAGTTTTGTTAGTGTGCGCGAAGGAGGGATGAATGACTTGTTGTTCTAGACACTCGGGCGAGGCGGGCGCTGAAGAGCCAGTCACTGGGAGCCAATTTGACTGTGCCTACACTCTAATATGGGACCCTGATCAGTGCCTATTTGAGGCAGGGAGTACTTCACTAGGCCGTTGCAAGCCCGCCGGCACATGCAGTGGGCACGGCCTAGGCCAGGCTATTCCTCACCTGACGTGAATTCGAGGCAAACAAAGACTCTGCGTGCGTGCATACACTGCCCTGCTGACGACCTGGATATCGTCAGCAGCACGGCGCCAGTCACGTCACACAGACGCTCGCCGGTCCGCCAAAAATTTCCTCTGTTTGTTTACCAGCCGGCTGCGCCCATCAGATTGGGTGTTGGAGGCTCCATGGACATTGGATTACTTCACTGCCCCCTGACCAATTAACGCGCTCCACGGTAAATCGGCCTGCGTCTGAGCCCCACTGAAATCACATCCCCAGATTGCACTGACAATATCTCGGTGCTGTTCCAGGGGGCCTCGGGGCTAGTTTAAACCTACGGCGGTGCCAGTCTCCTAGCGGACCCCTGAAGCCTCCACCGCGGAATTTCCTCGTCATCACAGCTGAAATATCACCGCGAATTACCTACCTAGTTGAACGCAACTGACGAGCAGCAAAATGCTAGTGGATTACCGGTGAAAAAGCAACGCCAGCCATGACGTGGGCGAGGCATTGAATGACGCCGCCCTGCGCAGTCAGAAATTTTCTTCACTTTATTGGTTTCGTCACCCCCTGGTCAATGCCAGGTGCCTCATTCCATCTACATCCAAGGCATATCGTCTCTTGTTTCGTCTTGCTTCCTTCCTCTGATCTTCCCCTGGTGTCTCAGCAGCATTGACACCGCGCTTGGCTATCCAGCTGAGCCAAGAATAGACCTGACGTTGATAATTGATTAGATGATACGTTTACATCAGCGTGCATCGATGAAAGTATCAAGTCCAGTATCTATCGTCATTACTCGGGAGGAATAACCGAAGCCCAGCCGCGCTGTCGAAGCCTTGGCTTGGCCTAGGCGGCAAGTGAACAACAGGCTGCCGCCCGGCAAAATTTGTATCATGCAGAATTATCCAAGTGCTAGCGTGCAACAATGTGGCATTTCTAGCCGCCAATCATTCATGTTTCGAGTCGAGTCACGACTGGAATGAGCTGTTTCACGATCGTAGACAACACCAGGGTCGCTAGTGCCATTCACCGCTGGTGCTGCTAATATAGCGGACCGACTAACTGGGATATCTCCAAGCAGAAATGAACAACTTTCGAGGTAAGGTCAACAGGTCAGGGAGCCAACAACTAGATCGGGAAGCGACCATGTTCGTTTTTACCCGACCTGGGCGATCCGGGTAGTATTGGCAGGGAGGGACTGCATTTTGGGTTTCTGCAGTTGAGCTAGAATTGTACAGTGTAGGGTAGCATCATGAGTAAGGACGGCTTTGTGGAGCCTGCAGACAGACTTCATTCGATTCAGGGACCGAGCGCAGGGTTTTTCATTGTGCCACTCACTCACCATCACATCTCATTCATCAACGCTTCCGGCCCAACTTCCGGGATCACGTCGACTGGACAACGCTGATACAAAACATCCGGCCCAGCCTCCCGGCCGACTCTCAGGTTCATGGCGTTGAAACAGGCCCAGGTGGGCTTCCAGCTGCCCGTCGTATACAGCATCTTCTTCCTTTTCATCGAGCCGATCTCGGCCCTCGTCGGCGCCTTCTACAGCCACTTCCGCCAGGCCCGTTATCTGGAGCTCCTTAACTCAACCTCCGCACCCCAGACGGGGGAGCCCGTCCCGCTCGGCACCTCCGTCGCCATGTCCCAACTGGCCAACATGTACCTGTTCTTCGCCCTCAACGAGGCCTTCGTGCTCCGCGCGTCTACGGACATCCGCATCTGGAGGGCGGTTCTTCTGGTGCTCTTGATTGCGGATGTCGGCCACCTCTACTCCATGAAGGATCTGGGTTTCCAAATCTACTACGATGTCGGCAGCTGGAACGCGGCGGACTGGGGGAATGTTCCGTGGGTGTACATGGGCGCCGTCTTGCGCTTGTGCTTTCTGGGGGAGTCGGTCTTGGAAAGTGGAAAACTCTCAAGACTCTTTGAGCAAACGGATAGCTTAATATAAGTACATGCACACATCCACCCATCCGGTCCGGAAGAATCCTCGATCCCGGACGGACGTTTCATCGATCATCAAGTGCAGCTCCCGTCTGTGGATGTCTGGTAGCCCGTATGCGGGAATACTGACTCTCCATTCGGCATGAACAAAGGCAAGGAGATTCCTCGACGCCACGTGACATGAGAAGACTGATTCTCGCTCTTTGGGCCCAGAGAGATGGTCTGGAGGCATTTCGGCTTACCTGACCTGAATGACCCGCTCCTTCAGCTATCTCTAGCAGCTAGAACGGATCATAGAGGGGCAGCTAAGCTCAACGACTTATCAAGAAGATTAGCTCGTTATATCAGCCCTGGAGTCAACATCGGAGAATATGCGAGTCGCACGACGATTCTGTTTGGTGGAAAAACCACCGAGAAAACTATGGAGTCAACCGGGCTTACAGTCCCGATGCGACCCCACCACTTCAGAATTCTCCAATCCTGGGCGGCCCGCCCGGTGGCCTTCTCTCATAGAATATGTGCTGTTCCACGTGCCTTACCTTAGCAGACGAGACGGGCACTTGGAGAACCCCACCACCTCAGAATGCTTCACTCTCAGGCGGCCCGCCCCTCGGTATTCTCTCGCTATTCAATGTCGATGAGAACGCACCTGGAGAGACCGAAGGATGCGGAGAGTGGCAGGAGATAGCGCGCTTGCTCGCCCGGGGCCCCCTCATTTGTCTCTTTTAACGCAATGAGACCCAATGTGGGCGACAATTGGATGCCCCTCATCATGGTGGGGGTTCGTTTGGTGTTGTGACCCCATCTCCTCTTTTCCGTGGTGCTGAGCTCGTCGAGCTGTCTCGTCTACGTAAATATCCCGTCGTCTGCACTCTCGTAAGATATTTCTTTCCTTCTCTTTCTCTCGTAAGGTCCTCGTGCACTCAATTCGCTTGTAGACCCCAGTACCCAAGATACTCCCCCTGCCCCATTGACCTACACACCCGCCATGTCTTATCCCGAGAAGTTCACGGGCTTCCAGGCGCCAAGCGCTGAGAAGTACCTTGAGTTCGAGAAGAACTCTTGGGCTCCCCGTCCGTTCGGTGACTATGATGTCGATATCCAGATTGAAGCCTGCGGAGTCTGCGCCAGCGATCGACACAAGATCAATGGCGATTGGGGTGACTCCCCTACCCCCTCGCCGTCGGCCACGAGGTCGTCGGCAAGGTCCTCAAGGTCGGACCCAAGGTGACGCTCGCCAAGGTCGGCCAGCGTGTTGGTGTCGGCGCCCAGGTCTACTCCTGCCTGACCTGCCGCCAGTGCAAGAACGAGAATGAGACGTACTGCAAGCAACAGATTGACGCCTATGGCGCTCCCTACCTCGACACTGGCTTCATCACCCAGGGAGGATACTCATCCCACACTCGTATCCACGAGTACTGGTAATTGCGACCTTCCCAATCATCCCGTATCGTCCTCCAGCTAACACCGAGAAAAAGGGTCTACCCCATCCCCGAGTCGCTGTCCAGCGCCAACGCCGCCCCCATGCTGTGCGCCGGAATCACCCTGTTCAGCCCCCTCAAGCGATTCGGAGCCGGCCCCGGCAAGAAGGTCGGCATCGTGGGCATCGGTGGCCTGGGCCACTACGGAATCATCTTCGGCAAGGCCCTCGGGGCCGAGGTCTGGGCCATCTCGCGCACGCGGGCCAAGGAGGCCGACGCCCTCAAGATGGGCGCCGACGGCTTCATCGCCACCAACGAGGAGGGCTGGGCCAAGGCGCACAACATGACCTTTGACCTCATCATCAACACGGCCAATTCCTTCGACGGCTTCGAGCTGAGCAACTACCTGAGCATGCTCGACATCCACGGCCGCTGGAACTCGGTCGGCCTGCCGGGCGGCGGCATCAACGTCCGCAACCAGGACTTCATCGACAACGGGTGCTTCATCGGCGCCTCCCACCTCGGGAGCCGGAAGGAGATGCTCGAGATGTTCGACCTAGTCGCCGAGAAGGGTCTCGAGTCGTGGGTGGAGGAAATTCCCATCTCCAAGGAGGGGCTGCAGCTGGCCATGAACAACCTTGGAGAGAGCAAGGTCCGCTACAGGTCGTGCATGGTGGGATATGACAAGGCGTTCGGGGCATGAGGAGTAGATGAGGGAATGTTTGGGCAGAATGGCACAATCGCCGGAGCACCTTGATGGGCAACATCACCGCTCCATATAGCACGTGATCTAGCTTTCAGACTCATGTTGTATGTACTTGGCTGAAAAAAAAACTGAATGAAAATATAACCCAAATGTATGCTTTGTAATTTATCTTGCGATTATATGCGTGAAAGGTAACCTAGAAGCCAAGAATCACACTGCCAACACAAGCAGACTCGACCCCACATTAGACGAGCACAACGAGGGGAAGTTGTTTATCGAACCAGATTCAATCATAAAAGAACTAGCAATCTATAGCATGTCTGTGCTAGGTTTATGACTCTTTTCATGTTTCTTTTCATGTTTCTGCATGTGTCACCGGTGCAAAGACTGACCGTACCTCCAATCTGGTGCGTCACTTTTGTACTTGGCACTTTTTTCTCGACCAGAGTATTGGGGCTGGAGTTTGCTGCGAATACAACTCTCTAAACGAGGGAACAAAAACATAATCAACTTCCAAATCTGACTACTCTCGGCGGCTCCCGTTGTCGGAGTCGAAATCTACGTGGTATTCATACCGAAGGGAGATGGAGGGACAAACAATAGCGGATGAGTCATGCCGGGTTTGTAGTAAATGTCACCTCTAGTTGGCTGCATCGCCATCATCTCCACATTGAATGTTGGTATTCACAACAATGGCGACCTCTAACATCGGAAGCGCGTCTTGGAACAACGCCGATGATTATGAGCCCGGAGCTGAGCTTCATACTCGTGCCGTCACGTTTCTGGACGCGATAAACTGGGAGGCATTGACCTCCCTTGCATCGAAGCTACGTGATGGCACTCCTTGTCGGACCGAGCAGCCATACTCCATTGGACACTTCAATATGGTTCGCAGAATCACCTTCGCAGACGATGTCAGTTGGGTGGCAAGATTGCGGATGCCCGATCTTGATGCGGTTTTTGGCTCGCGGGAAAGCCTCAGCCCAACAAGCTTGATGCGGGTGGAAGTCGCGACAGTGAAGTATCTAAGGTTAGATATAGGAAAGCGCCCCTTTGGAAACGTTTTGCTAATTCTGCAAGCCGCAATACGAGTGTTCCTGTGCCTGAGGCGTATCATTACGACTTCAGCCGAGACAACAGTATCGGTGCGCCTTTCATCATAATGAGTTACATTCATGGTAATGTAGCAAGTGAGCTGCGACTGCAAAAAGGTTGCCCGCCCAGGCTGTTCGGTACGCCGGAGCAAGACAAGGCATTTAGACGATAGATGGCCGACATCCAAGTAGAATTGGCGGCGATTCAGTTTGATCGTATCGGTTCCCTTTACGAGGATGGTGATGGCTTCACCATAGGTCCGGAACCAGAGACTGGTGATGGGCCGTGGGATACCGCTGCCGACTACTACAGCAGCTGGATGCGTCATATTGGTGAAGTTGCTGAGCGTGATGCCGACCCGGATGTGAAGAAGAGGCCATCGTTTAACTTGCCCCAGTCATTCCTCCCTCTGATGCATCAGTACAGCATCGACCTGACAAGCCGCGGCCCATTCAACTGGTCAATCGAGACTTTGGTGCCCACAACTTGCTGGTTGACGACAATTTCAACATTGTTGGGCTCATTGATTTGGATGGTGTCATGGCAGCACCAATTGACTTGGTTACTCAATTCCCTACCCTGACAGGCCTAGACAGAGAGGTTCCCGGACACAAAGAGACAAAGCCAGCTGCCATCGAACGCATTGTGGCTACCAGGCCGCTGCTTGCCGAGTACCAACGCTTGTTGGCATCATCTCAGCAGCAGTCCGTTACGGCGGATGAGAGTGCTGCCGGAGCTGTTCTCGCCGACCGGATCACATCAGACGGCGCCACCATTGTCTATGGCCTGACAAGATTCGCAGGTCACCAAGGTTTCGTCAACGATAAATGGATGAATGCTTTTGAAAGATACATGGGCAAAGGGGCACTGGACAGTGATGCAGCTTCATAAATGCATCTGTCTGCTTCTCAAGTCTGCGATTAATAAGAAGTATAACACTTCTGCGATTAGTCCGGCCATTTGTCAGCAATCTTGTGTCATCATGTATCTGACAAAAGCGTTCATTTGTAGGCATTAAGCTTGAACTGATGTTGAGGCATTTTTTGGCCAACAGTAGCCCCATGCCGCTACACAGTAGAACATGAAGCTGGCAGTGTGCCCCTGTTGCAGGACCGGAGAACTTGCCGAAAAGGCTTTGAACAACCGTAGAAGATAGATAGTAGTTCAGAAAACTGCAGAACAGGGGTCGGCCTCGAGTGCGGAAGATGCCATGCTGGCTACTGGCAAGCATGTTCAAACTAGCAGGGCTGTCAAACCGCCCTGCCTAAATAGTGATCCAATTCGCGCGCGATTCACGGTGCTGCCTCGTACAATGGCCTCACTAGTAAGGCACATGGACGTCTCGCCTCTCTACGAGGAATATGCATCGCAGCTTACTTGGGCAACCCGTGTTAGTTGATTGGACCCCTCCTCAGTCTCGCAACCACCAGCTCCACCGAACAGGCTCTTGTCTGGTGGGTGCTTTACCGATACTGCCCCTGGCCATGTGGTGTGCATCCTGCGCTTACCTGGATCGAGCTGGCCGAAAGCCTCGCTTGTGGGCGGCCGGCCAGTGACTCCTCGCTTCCCCTCCAGCTTGGCCCCGGCTTAGGAAGCAAGCTGATGACTCAAGCAGGACGAGCTGAACAGTCAATCACGCAAATCCAACCCCTCGAGATGTGACTGACAAACCTCGTTTCGCTGTATTATAAACTGAATAGCCTCCCCGGGAAGTAGAAAATGGCTGACCTACCCACTATACCACCACCTCTTCCCCCCTTGTACCCAATCATCTGGCTCTTAAGCTTATTGTTCTTCCTTGTTCCCTGCTCAGATCTGCTCCCCACATCTTGATACCATAACCTGATATTGCCAAAGCCGACTTACACGCTGCATACCAACCTCGTACGTTCAAATCTAAGTAGAGATCATAGAAAGACAAGTTGCTGATAGGCAATTCAAAGGAAATAGAAACCAGTCCCATAAACAAACCGGTGTAAAGTGCCGTAGCAGCCTCCCAATGGACCGGCTGTCCCTCTCCCTCCGGTGCCGCCAGGCCTGCGCCCGCTCCGAGATCACCCACATTAGTCTCACCGACACGGCCGCCCTCGCCGTCTACGTCTCCCCCCTCCCGCCTCCCTCTCCTGGGTCGACACCTTCTCCCTCACCCGCAAGCCCGGCAAGCTCGCCTCCCTCTCCAAGAGCTCCGGCTCCTACGGCGCCTTCCCACCCTCCTCCTCCTCATCTGCCGTAGGTAGTAGCAGCAGCACCGTCTACGCCGCCCTCAAGGACTGGACCATCCGCGTCTCCGGCGGCATCGAGTACTGCCACTCCAGCTCCGTCCTCGTCCGCGACCTCGACTCGGGCAAGACCCTCCTCGAGCTCAAGGACGCCGGCCGCGCCCCCATCGCCTGGAGCCGCGACGCCCGCCTCGTCGCCGCCGGTGAGGCCAACAACCCCGAGCGCATGGGCATCTGGGACGCCAAGACGGGCGCCAGGGTCGGCAGGGTCATCTCCCACATCGACGCCGTCACCCACGCCGCCTTCTCCCCTTCTTCCGACGTTGCTGGGGCCAGCACCCTCGTCACCCTCTCCCGCGACGGCACCCTGCGCATCACCAACCCCTCCACCTCCCGCACCGTCGCCAGGCTCGAGCTCACCTCCCGCAACCCGCGCGCCCTCGCCGTCGCCCCCCACGGCAACACCATCGTTTCCGTCTGGGACTCGTCCCTCTACGTCTGGCACCCCCGCTCCGGCGACCTGACCTCGTATGCCCTCTCCGCCACGCGCATGGCCGAGGGCTGGCCCCTCGCCATCTCCCCGGACTGCCGCTACGTCGCCTGCCGCACCGAGGACGGCTTCGACCTCATGGAGGTCTCGTCGGGAGTCGTCGTCTTCGCCATGGCCACCGAGTCCATCGTCACCGCCGCCGCTTTCTCCTCTGATTCTTCTGCTTTGCTCCTGGGGAGGATGGACGGCGTTCTCGAGCTCTGGGATATTTCTGAAAAGGGCTCAAACTAATTAATACTGTAGGATACCAAGTAATGAGAGATTGTTAAGCGTATAGGTTAGGAAAAGTGAAAGGGGGAGGCATGGTACATTCAATTCAACATATACCACTATTAGAAACATATATTTAAGTTAGGGACAATTTTTATGACGGAATGAAGATAATGGAACAAACCTAATGGAACGAAGATAATGGATTATATAGCACTAGGGATTTGCTGGCAAATTAATTTACATAATCACATGCAAGGCTGTGGCGCAACGTGTAAACACAATCATGTTTATTTACACTTTGAATCCGTCATCAATACGTCTCTGTTCACCGGAATGCTGGGTATTTATCGCAAAATAGAAAACGACCGACATACGCCCCCCAAATGCCCCAATTCCAACCCAACTCTGTCTCATACAAATGTGGCTCCTATGCAGCCGCAACATTCCAACATCTCCATAGCTCCACTCGCTTGCTGTCGTAAATAAACGCTCCTGGTATCCCACTCCGAAAATGAATCTGCTTGCCTATCCTCCACTGCAATACAACAACCAAATGGAAACGACCGCATTATATGCTTTTGTTTTCAAGACATGTACCGTCCTGATGGGAAAAGACAACTGCTATGTTCATATGTAACTCTCACCGTCTTTACAAGCCCCAGCCGAGCATCTCGAGGGTGCCCCTCGCCTCGGAAGCGGACATGCCGCTCACGCCCATGGAGCGTGCCATGGTACCCTTCTTCAACCTCTGAAGGCCTACCGACAACTTCCAGCTCTCCTCCTCATCAACCACAAACAGGTATCTCTTACCCTCTTGATCACGCATCGTTGCGCGGAGCACATGCAAGCCCTTGGCCTTCCACTCCCCGGTCTGTCCAGTCGAAGATGGGATGTTAGTATCTTTAAAATTTCGTTCGCAAAGTCCAAGGCGACAGCACTCACTGCACGCGCGCAGCATCTCGGACAGATAAGCGTCAGCCTCCTCGCCGTGAAGCGTCTTGGTGGCGCCTCTGTCCGCTTTGCGCGCGCGTGAGTTGGCTAGTTTATTGAGCAAATCAGGGGGATAATTCGAAGAAGCAAACGAAGCAGTGGATGAAGCAGATGATGATGACGCATTTAAACAGTGCTGGGGGCACCATACCTCGACGGACTTGAGAGTCCAGGCCTTTACGTCCCACTCTCGCTGTGGGACGCCTCGGACATCGTCATCGATGAAGAGACCTTCGGTTGTGATACGCAGGATCAGGCCGTCTGTGACGGTTCCCACTCCCGAAACCAGTTGGCTGGCTGGTGTTTTCGAAAACTGGTTCATAAATAGGTAGACCGCAGATATGACAATCTTATCTGGGTCTTTGGTTGAGTACGGACCTCTCATCGACGGCGGTGGCGATGTTCGAGTGGTGGTGTGGGATTGCGCCCAGGATGATTCGGATCCGGTGAATGAAGACATGGAGTTTTTCCTCGCTGGCTTCTTTTGGTCATAAGGCCTATAAGAGTGCCCGTCGGCACTCACATTTGACTTGGCCGTTGAGGGGGCTGGTTTCGTGTTCTGAGCGGATGTCGTGGTCTTCTGTGCCGTGGAAGCAGAAGTCGTTGATGCTGGGGCGGGAGGTCGTCCGTTCGGCCACATGCTAATCTTCTCACCTACCCCGGAGAAAGCGTAGCTGCCGCCTCGTCGAGTCGACCTGGCCTCTTCCGCCTCGGCCTCCCTCTTCTTGGCTTCCTCCTCTTCCTTCTTCTTGGCCTCCTCTTTCTTCTTGGCCTCTTCCGCCCTCTTCCTGGCTTCTTCCAGTCTCCTCTTAGCCTCCTCCGCCTCTCTCTTCCTGGCCTCTTCCACCTCCTTTTTCCTAGCTTCCTCCTTCTTCTTGGCTTCTTCTGCCTCCCTTGCAGCTTTCTGAAGACGTTCTTTTCGCTCCCTCTCTAGCTTCTCGAGCAGTTCCTTGGCCCTCAACTCTGCCGCCTGTTTCTCTTTGGCCTCCTTGGCCTCCTTTTCGCGGCGCTGCCTTTCTTCTTCTCGAAGCTGACGCTCTTTTGCTTCCCTGGCGCGAAGCTCAGCCAATCGTTTGGCTGCATCCTCGCGGCGCTTCTGCTCAGCTTCCTTGGCCTTCCGCTCCTCTTCCTTCTTGCGGATCTCTTCACGTGCCTTCTCCCACGATGCCTTGACGTCCTCACGAGTCCTCTCCCAGGCCGTCTTGGCCTTCTCCTCCCTCGTCGGGGGAGATTTGGGTTCAGCCTTGGGTGGAGGTGGGTTGGGCTTCTCTTCTTTAGGTGCGGGCGCGGGCGTGGGTGCTGGTGCTGGTGCTGGTGTTGGCTCTGGTTTGGGAGGCGGCGGTGCCTTCTTGGGTGGTGGTGGCTCCTCCCGAGGAGGGGGGTTGCTTCTGCCTTCGGCACTGGTTCTGGTTCTGGTTCTGGCGGTGGCTCTGCTTTTGGAGGAGGCTGTGGTTCAGGTTCAGGTGGTGGTGGTGGTGGCTCCTTTCGAGGTGGTGGTGGCTCTGTTCTCGGAGGAGTGGGTGGTTGTGGAGGTGGCTCTTCACCCGGAGGAGGGTCTGCCTTTGGTGGCGGCGCTGCCCTCGGCGATGGCTCTGCGCTGGGGGGTGGTTTTGCCTTGCGAGACTCTGCTCTTGGAGGGGTTGCTGTCCTTGAAGTTGGCTCGTGTTGTGAGTGTCGCTCTTTCCTAGACTCTTTCCTGGGCTCTTTCCTGGGAGGAGGAGCTGGAGGAGGAGATGGCGAACGCCGTCGACGTGACTGTCGAGCAGGGGATGGTGAGCGCCGTCGACTTGACGTTCGAGGAGGGGATGGTGAACGCCGTCGGGGTGGCGGTCGAGGCGGAGGCGGAGGGGACTCTGGGGGGGTTTGTGGGCCAGCATGATGGTAGCGTGGTCCACTATCACGACCGCCATCATGGCTCTGATAGCTCCCGCTATGCCGGCTGCTGCCATGAGGAGGAGGATTTGGAGCGCCACGATTATGTCCGTGAGGCGGTGGCGGCGGAGGGGGCTGTCATCTTGGGGAGGAGGCGCACCCGGGGGATATGGTCCCCGGAAGCCAGATGAGCCTCCGGGGCCGCCGAAACCTCCTCCGTTGAAACCTCCTGGACCTCCGCCGTTTCCGTTGAAGCCTCCTTGGCCACCTGCCTGACCACTCGATGTGCTTGGCCCATAGAAGAACTTGGACCTGTCTGTCTGTGTCCTACCCAGAGACCAGGCCCCGAACCCAATGCCCAGCATCAACATCGCCATGCCCACGTTGCCGAGACCCTGAAAGCTTTCCCACCAAGTCCTAAAGGCGGGAGCCATGCTTTGGCCAACGACAACCAGTATCAGAGCGGAAGCAAACCCGGCAATAAAACTGTTGGCGTTTGGCTGCAGTGATGGCAGATACAGAAACCCAGATCCGGCTGAGTGTTCTGGGATCACGAAGATGTCATATTTCCCAGGGGGCAGCCCCGAAGACCTGGGCACTCCCCCATGTGGTGGCGGGGGAGGAGGTGGTCCGTCCATTGTGACCCTTCAGCCCTCCAGGACCGAGGAAAGGTTCTCGAAAATCCCAAGGGTCGAATCGTATCGTGTATCGCCGGGCCGGTCTAGGAACGCATCGGGGACGCCATGGGCGGTCGTGAAGTCTGTGAGAGAGTCTTGATTGGGGTCAGTATCCGGGATTCTGAAGAGCTGTTGGCATGGTTGAGGCTGGGTCCTGGTAGGGTAATAGGGGGTGCAGCCAAGTGAAAAACGCACAATGCGGAGGACACAAGTAGAGCTGAATGTACAGCTCAGAACACCGACAACAAAACACCGGCAGTCGGGTTGAAATTGAAAAAGTCGGTTGGAGTTTCTCAACCGTTGACAGGCGGCGTTGCCAGTCAGGGATTGCTGAAGGGCTAGTAGCTGGAACGTTGCGTCTGGAATATCTGGGTTGGCCGTTGCTGGAAAGTGGAATGGGGGAAAAAAAGGCTCGAGGGGTGAGGGAAGCTGTCCCGTCTTGTTTACTTGGTGCGAGGCAACAACACAGCGCTGGGTGGCTCGGGGCCAGGTAGGCTCCCCACCAATTGCTGTTCTAGTGGCCGTACTATGCAGCTTCCCCGTAGGCGGGCTCCAGTTAATTAAGGCCAGCTAGTGCGCTATTGGCTGTGCAGCGTGCTGGAGAAGGGGCGAAAGGGGCCCATGCGCTCATTTGACCACTGAGCTGGTGTAATGGAGGGGCGGGTTCATGTGGGCGCACCGCCTCTGAGGCACCTCGGCGCGTGGCAGATTCCTCATCTCGCCGGCTGAGGCTTTGACAGGTACAGAGCATGCTGTGCGACGAAGCCACCGGCATAGGGCTCTGCGCCATGACCGCGGCCTTCTTTCTATTAAGGGAATTTCGGAGTTTCCATTCCACCCGGGGCATACAGTGGCTAGTGGCTCTAGCAGCTGTAAAAAAGACCCTGACCCTCCGGTTCGTAGGGACAATTAGGAGGGAGGGATGTGCCTGGCAGTTGAGAGCTCCAAGCGAGACGGTGAGACAACGGCGCTTGCCAAAAAACCGGGAGTCCCACACTGCAGCCTTTTGTGCCGCAGCAGCGCAGCCAGCCCCTTTTTAAATCAACGCTTCTACCCAACTCATCCATTGGTGCGTTGAAACCAAATATAATCTATCATCGAAATTGAAGAATTTAAACCCACGTACTAACTTAAATCAAATGTGCTCGCTAATGCCCCAAAAGTTACAATAATCCAGCGCCAGTAGACCTTCAAAGAATGCTAAACTGATGACGATATGTATCTGAACAGTTCCCAAGTTTGAAGCCCTTGGGAACACTCTCAGAGGCTACTTGATGCTGGACCGCCAGTGACCAAAATAGGCCCAATTTCACACCTTCCACAACTCTGACCACCATCGCAAAACCTCGAGAGGGGAGAGGGAAAGTTAATTCCTAAACAAAGAGTTGAATTAAATTAATTGAATCTAACCAAATCTCCGTGTGATTCAAGATTGTATGATCCAATGGGTATTATATGCTTTATTGAAATTTGCGTGGCGGCAAATCCTGCGTTGTAGTCACCGCATAAAACTAATCGCATTTCAGTAGCAGCCTAACGCCTATTGGATCACACAATCTGGATTCACACGGAGGTTGATTAGATCCAATCAATAACTCAATTTCTTGAACTCGGACAAACGTTTAATAGATTGATAGACATGGGAGGTGCATTTGCTAGATCCAATTTTTCGTAAGCGGCTTCGCCGTTGCAAGAAGGCTCTGACTGACTAGAGGCTTGTATGTTTAATGAATTAGAAATAAAGAGGTGCGGTTATGAGCTTGCTCCCTGGGGGCTATGGCCGAGTTACTGGGCAGCCCTTAGGAGTAGCCTTCGAGGTGTTGATGCCTGTGGCTAGGCCATGTGTGCCGGAGTTCGAAATTGTCGCATGGACCGTAATTTATGTTTGAAGATAATCACGTGTGTGGCCCTTATTAGTTGTTTTAAAAAAGAACAAAAATGGATCTACAAGATGGGACATCTAAGACGACTCGCCATGCAATTGGCGGCTAACATCATGTATGATTGTGGTTACAGATATAGAGAAAAGAGAGATTCAGCTTAGACGTCTCTTTTGTACCTACAATGAAAAGCTCATAATTCCTTAGATGTATGTATCATGGACTGTTACCAAGACGAACCCAATCGAAGACAGCCTTTGCTCGCTCTAAACCTTGACCTCGGCTACTTCCATTGGCATATATTGCTGGGTGATAATGGACGAATCTCCAGCTCGAACGAAGCACGGCAAGATGTTGGGCACCATCTCACTTGTGGTGCGTCCAACCCCCTTTCACTAGTATCTCGCTTAGCATTGCTTGTACACACGGCGGCATGGCCGGGGGTATGAGCAACGCACGCCCTGCTGGCGTTCGTCTAGTCAAGGAGATAGATACCTCCAGCCCACTTCCACATGAGGCGGTCAAGTCACCTCTCCACTGCGGGTGCGCAACCCGTCAATGTGACGTGTCAAAGCACAGTCCACTCAACCCCTGGAGACGCAACCGCCGTGACGCATGTACGGGCAGAGTTACAAGCGAAACAAGCACCGGGCAGTGTAGATGCACAATAAAACGCGCTTGGTGATGGACGATCCCTCTCAGGGAGAGTCGTGGACGTACACACTGCCCTTTCACCCGACGGAACTCCTCGCGACTTGCCCCACCATTTCCCGCAACGGTTGTTGCCTGGGCAACCAAAGGTGTGACGTATTATACGTTCGGTATGTGGCGCTGACGTAGCTTCCCCAATTTGGCAACGAACATGGAATTAGCACACCATACAGAGAATCTATACCGTCAGACTCTTATGAACAAGTTGCCCGCCTAAGCAACTCATCCGGGCCGAGTAGAGTTCCCAGGATAACTTTTTGGTCGAAACCCTTCTCTAATTCTGGCGTTAGGCACGTGGGATGTCTCGTGCACGCTATCTAATGCCGTAGATCACCGTGCATGTGGTATGGTTCTAGACCGAGTCTGGAGATATGCCTTCCAGCAAACCTTGTGAAAAGAGATAGATCCATTTAATGGGTACGAAGTAGCACTTGGTAAGAGTAGTAGTTAAAAGTTTGTTTATTCGTAAGGGATATCTGGGATGAAATGTGGTTGTGTATCCAAAAGTGCCAAAATGCCAATTGTGATCAATGGTAAGGATAGTAGCAAGAATAAATAGATCGCTCTGGTTGGTCTCTCGAAACGCCGAAACAGAAGATAAGAAAACGAAGTAGCCTTCGGAACAATGTATAGTACTCACATCTGCCGACATCTTACCGGCCGTCTAAGCTGGCGTAGACAGCAAGAGTGCAACAAAGGTGGTCAACAACTCGGCGGCCCAGAGCGCGCCCTTTGCTGTGCTCTTCACTATCCAGTGAATACACACTACCGCCCGCACACATAGCAGAGTGAAACGCACTACCAAAGTCGCTAGGACCAGTCAGAACTTCCGGATGCGGTTGTTGGCAACGTTAAGCTTCCCCTTGACTCGGTCCGTGTCCTCATCCAGCATCGTCAGCATCTCGGTTTGTCTCTCGACCTCGTCGTGGATTTTGATCCCCATTTCCTTTTGTCTGCGGATAATGGCGGTAAGGGCATCAATCTGATCATCCTGTGCCTGCATCTCTTCTTTCTGGAGCAAGAGCACACCGTCGTTGTCAAGCTCCCTCGTCTTGTCGGTCTCAGGCAAGGGCGCGCCCAAGACCCGGCCACTGGACTTGCCTCCCTTCATCAGACTCGCCCTTTCGGAGGTCGACGATTGCCCTTGAGTAAGGCCGTGTCGAGCCGAACCGCCTGATGGGGTGGGCATCGTGTTGGCCAACTTGTCCAGGCCGTCACGCTCCATCCGAACGCTCGATAGAAGGTCTCTTCGTCTTCGTAGCTCGCCCTCCCCGAGACGACTGGCTTCCTGCATCTTCCGAAGACCATCTGATAAGGTGCTGATCAGGGTTCCTCCCTTGACCAGCGCCCTCTTTGCCGCCGCCCCAGCCTCAGCAGCCGCGCCGTGGTTACCGGCGTCCGCAGCAGTATCTCTCTTTGATAGGGATTGCCTTGAATCGTGGAGACACTGCTTCAGCTCCCTGTGGATATCCAACCACGTCCCTGGGTCCGCAGCGCCTGCAGCTGCACTACCAATCCTCCCGCTTGCCGAAACTGCCGAGTTCGTGGTACTGATATTAGGAAGATTCAGGAATGCCCTCCAAGCTGATGTATCTCTCCATCTTCGGTCGGGGGACTCGGCGATTGCCTTGAGGTATCGCTCCAGACCTGCCTGGCGGTCCTGTGTGAGTTGCGCCGACTTGACGGTCGACTTGAGCCAGGTCTTTCCTGGCAGCGGCTCGGGTGGCGGGGCGCCGATCTCTTTGGTGAGAGTGGCGTGCAGTGCAGAAAAGTCCGAGTATCTCTTCTGGACGACGAATGATCTGAGAGGGAGGCGAAGAGTGATGTTGTAGAGCGTAAAGGGTTTTGAAGTGCCTTCGCCAGAGACACTGGTGGATGGAATTGCGATCTCTGGCGGCGGAGCCATCTCTTCTCGCACGGGGGATGTCTCTCTGATATCTGTTTTCTGGGCCTGGGAATTGGTGAATTGAGAAGGGTAGTGAATCGGGTTGCAGAGATTAATGGTGTTTGTCGGCGTCGAGCTTGGGCAGGTTAGGAATGACGGTTTGGACTGGTGACGCCCGATCTGCAGGTTGGCAGGAACCAGGCTCCAGTTATAGCGGTCACAAGAATAGCGCCTTGGCGCACTGAAGGGCACCAGCCTCCAGGTCCCGTCATGCATCCCGGCCCTTCTGGATGGGCCTGTCAGACAGGCTTAGCTTTAGGTCCTACGAGCACATGACGGAATGCAATTCTCCCTGGGTATGTAATTATGCTGAAAGCGCTGGTAGGCCCGGGGAGTAATATTGTGCATTGCAATGCATCTTTCATTCGAAACCTTTATCTCGGATTCATTCTACCTTGGCTCATGTGCTTGCGAGCTGACAATAATCAAAGCTTTCGTGTTTCTGACCCGTGTCCCGGGCTAATCGTAGCTGAGGTCATTGGTTTGCGGTAAGCTCTGGTGAGGCACGGAGCCCACCCGGAGTGATGACCTAACTTACGGCAGCCATAGGCCTACTACGAGTGGGACGCTGTTAACACACACGTGCCTCGTGAGGTTTGGGCGTACACAGATGTAATGAGAATATCACATGAATCATAGTCGCTGATCAAGCGAATCTCGAGGTGAACTGTGCCAAGAAACTGCCATTTTGCTGTCTATACAAAGGCTCGCCATGCTTGCTTCTTCGAATTAACATCAGGAATGATCTGGCGCCTAGGCTGGCCTCAAACATGCTTGCGAAGGGTCTTTTCGTTATTATGGTATTCATCATTGCTTCATTCCCACAGCCCATGAGCGCCTTCCCATGCGATCCACATCCAGGACCAGTCCCCATCCTGTGCGTCCACGTCTAGATTTTGCCGCACAATTTTTATACACCCGACTCACCCACATGGTAACCCCGACTAGAACGTCTCCTGGTCATCAATAACATCGCCCTCAGCCGGAATCTCGAAGCCCTCCTCTGTCGAGTATAGAATAGCTTGGATCTGCTTGATGAGGCCATCCTCCTGCTTCTCCAGCTCGGGATCCTCCTCGACGGCCTGCTGGATGAGTAGCTCGATGTCTCGCAGCTTGCTGAAGTAAAAGTCGCGTTCGCGCTCAAGGCCCCCAACGGTCTCCTTGAGAGTCGCGTTCTCCTGCTGTAGAGCAGCAGTGGCAGGGCCGGCTGTCCGAGCGACACGGGGACCACCGCTGGGCGTGCCGCCAGTCCTCCTCGCGGCAGAGGTAGTAGTAGTTCGCGCAGCACTTGGCGCGCCGCTGGGAGGAAGGCCGCCACCTTTTCGTCGGGCGACGGCATCGTATTCGTGGTCAGGGAAGTTGAGATCCCAGAATCTCTTCGTCCACTGGAGGAACTCAAGATTGTCCTGCATCTTGCACTTGATGAGGGCCTCGACAGGGATAGGTTTGTCAATCTGATGTTTGGAAAACGTGTCTGCGATATGTTAGCGATCGTCGGAGTCGGTTGTTTGGGAGCGCCAGGGACTGACTTTGGAGGACTTTGAAATTCTGGACATAGGCGTACTCGGAGTTCACGTTGAACTTCACTCGAGACATGGGGACATCCATATAGATGCTGTCGAATACCTGGCAGAGCGCCGCACTATGCATGGTTAGCCCCTCAATCGCCACCAGTGCCAGAGCTGTCACGTTGCTGTAGAGGCAACCCGAGGACTAAAAAATACATACCCAGTGCCACATTGCTCAACCTTGGTGATGTTGAGTTGGAGAAGGCTGTTCAGCCATGATACAAGCTCTTGCCTGTTGTTCGCATCGTTGTTGTCAGCACATGTTCTTGACGGAAAAGGGGAGAATCCATTCGAACGACCGATGCACCTACCGCGACTCGCCCATCTTGAAAAAACTAGAATGAGGGTTCCGGATGAAAATGGTAAAGAGAAGGTGCGTCGGGGAGATTCCAGGCAATATGCTGTAATGGTGTGTGGGTATCTAGATGACGACGTGTAATGCAGCAAGGAGAAGTGTGATAGGAGAAATTAAACCAAGCCGTTTACACAATCCTTGGTGTTGAACAGCTGGTCGTCCAATCAACCATGGTGGGGGTTGAGCCGGGAAAACATCGGCGCGTGCGTTGCCCCTCCAGATTTGCAAAGAACGCCTGAAATGAGTTATCACCTTAGTCAGCACCCGGGGATGTAAACAAACAATCTTGAACCTCCCCCTTAGAAGCCTGCGGAGGTGCGGGAACAAAGATGCTCGATAAACGCGGAGATGACCCCTCCAACTGTGATGATGCAGTTGGTGATGTAACCCACTACTTTTGTCAATGCTGTATCTTACCAGGTCAAAGCGTAACCACCCTTGTGTTCTGCCTAACACGAATCTAAAAGTCAATCTAGCAGCCAGTATCATGTTGGTTTCATGTCACAGATCGGTGGGGCCAGCAGTGGAAGAATCATCCTTGAGAAACAGCAGGGAGACTCAATTTGTTTAAGCTAACGGAGGCGAGAAGTCGGACTTTAAGTTGATTTAGAAAGGAAAGACCAGAAATCGACTGCAGTGCATCAACTAGGCTCGCAACTACTTGAAATATTTGGCATGCACTTCCTTGAGCACAGGACTAGATAATATCACTTATTTCCTCACTGTCAATAGATTCCCTCCTAAGCACGGGCTTCCTTCTGACGGCTACACGGTGTTGTCGATGACTCATTGAGACGTAAATATTGATAACCGCTGTCTAGGTACCAATTACGAGCCTCTCTGCTGCTGCCTTTAATTTTCAAGCGTGGTATGCTCGTCATCATCTTTTCCTGCATCACCCAAGCGTGTGTGATTACGAAATATTTCCTCGAGATAAGACATCAATATCGAGCGTATTCGACCTGGTTAGACAGATATTGTTGCTCGAGATAAAGATATCCTCAGGCCCTTTGCCACTTTCGTAGGCTCCGGGATAGCATCCAGAATTGCCCATGCCACATACTTAGGCGTCGGTACAATTTTCTTGATAGACACCTCGGCTAGTCGGGGAGCCGCCATAGATGAATGCGGATGAGGGCATGTTCGGTCGGTTGGTATAGTGCTTTGAAAGAGAGTCAATCTTTCCAGCGAGAAGTTCAATGCATACTTCATGCTCCTTAACATGCTGTTGCATTTCAGTAAATGCTTGTTCATTTGGAGACACCATCCTCACGGCAGTCATCTTGGGATCGATATCACTGACCGCCGACATCCGAGCCGAGCAGTACGCAACAATAATATCGGCGTCCCGTTGAGAAGAAGGATATGGCGCACCGTGAGATCTCTCAAAGAGGATGCAAAAGGTAGACATGAATTGCTGATATCTGTTCTCCTGGAGAATGGGTTTTGTGTCAAGAATGCCGGCACAAAGTCCAATGCCCAATTTATATAATGCCTTCAGGGTGAAGACCTTTTGGAGATCTTCAGGCAGGCCAAAGGATCAAAGATTCTCGGTAAACTATTAGTATCATTATTGGGAGTTATTACTCTCAAAATTTGATGAACATACTCCACGGCTTCCTCAGCTTCTTTAATTGTGAATAAGTCACGACCAGTAATGAGAAGGTCAACGATTTACGAGTCATGTTCATGTGATTCCTTCGACGAGTGATGCGCAACTCCCTTCTCAACTTCAAAGGGCATATGAGAAAGATGCTCTGGGTTGACTGAATCCTTGTAACAAGCAACGGACTTCTTTCAAATTTGAAACAATGAGTTCAAACTCGGTCGCTGTATAGGTGACGGCTGCTCCCTGTTCGATTCATGAAAATGGTCAGGGATGGTGCTGCTGTTCTCATGCAACCATGTTGTGCGAAACTCTGAAATAACACTCATCCACTTAGATTTCCGCTCCTTGGGAGCCTTTGGTGAGTTTCGGCCGACCTTAGCCCGCTCAGGATAGTAAAATATCTCTTTATCGGAGCTTGCTGGAAACTGATGGAGAGAGTACAATCCATTCTTCTTATCAGAAAGGATGAACAGGTTACTCAACTTGTCGTCAAGTCGGCAAACCAGGATTTGCACATTATCGGGGGGGCGCGGAAGGCAGGGCATTCTGGAATGCGTTTGACACATCATCAACTGTTCCTGCCTTCCCCTTCGAATTAGTAGTGACATTGCTAAGGACGCGATCTACGACAATAACGACGAGCTTCTTGGGAAAATTGTGTATTTCAGTTTTCTCGGACTCGAAGAAACGCCCGGCTTGAGTTGAGTCACGATAGTCGATCGTCTGCTTCGCTTTCTTGCTGCTCTCGTTGCCACCTCGTTTGACGCGAATGGTGACCTTCTCCTTTCGTCCAGGTGTCCAAGTGTTATACACACGGAGAGCGCCATTTACCGCCTTATTGACAAGGACTTTGGGCACATTGACTAACAATGTGACGAGGTCAGTATGAAAGGTCAGCGGAGGGAAATGGATCAGACGACCCGAAGGGGATGGAGACGGACCCTAGATTCAAGCATAACGGAAAGCTTGAATGAGTCGCGCTGGGACCATTTAAAGTCGGGATAACCGAGTAGATTTTCTGAGGATCAGATGAATCATGAGCTTGATTCGATCCGGTCGTTGATACCCAGGACAGGTGCTATCCCATCTGTGTTCCTATTGTGTTGGGTAGAACCACCCCCTCCTGCACCGTCTCATTTGGCAAGATGAGAAGGAAGAAGGAAAAGCGTGAGGAGGAAAAGAAATGAAATGAGAAAAACTGTTTGAGCAACAGTATTTATAATGTGATAAAGGTGCCTTGTACCTTAGGCCGAAACTATTAGAGCACAATAAACAACAGATGATCTAGCAAATATGCAGTATCAAGGGCCATAATAACGAGACGATATACAGCATCAGGGTTATTGTCTGCTTATTCACAGTAATGTTTCTTAGAGATAGAAGAATAAAGCTTACCAAAAGGTTTCTTGGTTAATTAGACGATTGACCTAGAGATGCACATAATTCTAGTGTAAACCTACCTAATCAACCTAATCAAAACGTCTCTAATTTCATTGAAATTCAACTGTTTGCTTCCCATCAAGTCTAGATATGCTAGCCTTTTGGGTCTAAGATGGCTCTGTCACCAAGTAAAAAGCTTGAATCAATTGTCCACCCCTTCGTAGAATCACCTCTTTCTTTTCTTTATTTGGTTCTAGATACTCTCCACCTTTTGTTTTTCTGCGGCCGGGTTTGTTTTCTCTCAAGCGTCGTCCCCCCTGATGTCATATTGATATTGGGACAGTCATGCCGCTAGACTCAATCAACACAAAATATTAGAAACCCAAAGATGCAAAAAGAAGTCTCGATTCTTGTTGTTGTACCCTTGAAAGTTGCTTGAGGTTACGGACAATCTCAAAATACCTCCCGAGTATGGTTAAGAGACAGAGGAATAGGCTACTCCGTGCTATTGGGCACATGCACAAAGTCGATGGTGGCTCATCCCATATCAATATCCCTTAGTCACCGTCGCTGGAAAGAAGTCATGATTCCCATCGAGGCTCTTTCGGCTGACATGTATGCCATCTGAATCTCTGCGATGGTCATCCCAATAAATGGAAACTCGGTGAGAATTACTATCTGATCGAGCCAGGGCATTTTGCTTCCAATGACAGAGATGCACGATTTGTAGACCTTGTGGTTCATTTGGTCCATTCTTTGAAGTGAGACTCTGGGATAAAGGCTTCGAACTGCTTTTCTCCAGATGGTTATGGCCAACCGCTTGAGATTTCTTAGACTCCGTAGCTTTCTAATAGCCCTTCTGAGGGCAGCCCTCTATATCGATTAAAACAGCCGGTTAGCCGAATATGGTCACTAGATCAGGTAGTTATTTGGGTTACACTCACGAATGCTGCACGACGGACTTCTTCGGTTGGGTGAAAGATAACAAATGGCTCGAAATGCAAGGTGGCTTCATGGAGAATAAGCTCGGTTAGGTTCTCGAACTTATGTGTGATTTTACTAATGAAATCACAGCGAAAGGATGGAACCTGAACCCCAGTGGTATGGGGATCGAAAGTCAGGACAATTGCCAAGCGTTAGATTTCCCCGGGAGATCCGCGATGATGCTGTCAAACTTATCCAAGCGGACCACACGTGAGATATGGAGGGCCTCAAGCTGAGAGCATTGCTTGAGGATATTCTTGATGATGGGTAAGGTTCCGTTGACTCGCAGATATGGAACAGATATTTGCACACTCTGGATCGACTGGCAAAAGCGCTCTTCCTGATCTGGGCTAAAACGCCGTAACTACAGTGTGAGAGACTGCAGCGAGGCCATGACCTGAATGGATCTGCAGATCTGTGAATGGAGGATAGAAATCTCTGACCTTGGAGGGGAGGTAGGGATTACTTTAGCCATGTTCCACCTGCCTTTGAAATGGGACGGGACCAAACGAAGAAAGTAGCAGATCTACAAGGAGTCAGTCATCTTCACATACAAAGCTTACACAAGAAATAGAGAGTAAAACCTGAGCATGATGAAGACAAAACAAAATTAAACAAATGTAGATAATTGAAGGTTGAGTCAAGCTAGTGTGAAACCAAAGCAAACACTTACCGAATGGTGGTGTATGGGATCAGGTTGTTGAAGAGAGAAACATCACCCCGAAGAAACTCTTGAAGTTTAGATGACACGCCAATATCGCTGTTTGAGAATACAGCGCGCTTAGGATGAATCTAGTCAGATTGAATCGCATACGCGATGATGTTGAGGAGAGAGCTTTCAACGTAGGGAAGTCGCAAAAGGATGCGATCGTCCATAGAAGCTCTAGACATAACTCCTCAAAATTTGGGTGCCATGTTTGAATACTGCAAAACCGTATTTGAAGGGCTGGGGAAGTATCAGGGAAGATTAAGGGGTGAATGATGAGAAAGGAAAGATCAATATAAGATCGTAGAGCTTCTGAGCGTGTAATGGTCAAATGAAGTCGCGTTTAATAGAAGAATTATGTAGGTAGCTGTTGCTGTGAAAACTTTTGGACTGGTTGTTGAAGTATTGTCTGTCTAGAATAAGAATATTGTGAGGTAAGGAGATAGAAAAGTATAGCTTCACCGAAAAGTTTCCTAGTTTGCTAGAGGATTAGGCTGGCGGAGCAAAATAATCTAGAGTTGATACTCCTGGCGCTCTCACTACAGTTGCAACTGCCCATGAATGCAGGTGGTGCTTGCCGTTCTTGCTAATAGTGCTGATAAAAAACAACCCAATTTTCAGAAATTCTCAGAAATTCTCAGCAACTCCTCGCCACACTTGCAGCGTCGACCTACATAAATCTAACAACTACTTTTTAAAGCCTTCCCATCTATACGGGAGAGGCTATTCGCCCAGCAGATCCTTGTCCAAATGTCTTCCGAGACTGACTTGCTCAAGTCCACCAGCATCAAGTCGATGCGTGAAGCTGCACTGGAAGCCGGGCGTGATGATGCGATCCTGGGAGCTTCCCACCTATCCCAGGCAGCGAAGGATCACAACAGACGGCCAAAGAGGGCGATAGCCAGCCTGACTCGGGTAAGATTTCTTGTCTTCCAAATGATACCCTTTGCTAACACATCTTGCCCAACAGACCCTACGAGTCACAAAAAGACACAATTATGCCGAGCCTAGCGACGAAGATGATGGCTTGCTCCATGACGCAGACGATGAGTCTGAAAAGGAAATGAATGAAAGGGTTCCAGCGCTTTCTAAAGACGGGGAAGTTTATGAGAAAGACGCCGGTTTTGTTGTGGAAGATGGTTCCGATGAAGCCATCTCAGATGATGGATATGCCACTGAAGCTGAATCTGAAGGGGGCTCATCAAAATCTATGTCGGGAAGCCAGGATCTCGAAGAGTCAGAAAACGACGAGATGCTAGACATCGGAGATCAAGAGCTGTCTGTTCGAAAGCTACTTCAAGACATACCTTCTGAGGTTGGCTCAGACATGCATGCGACAAGATCTCCGCAAGGCATATCCACATCATCTTCGGAAGCAGATTACTATGACATGCAACCCCCCAGTGAAATAGGCGGATGTCCACATGGAACCGCTACGCTTAACGGTGAACGCCTAACGGTCTGGGATCTGAAAGGATATTTTTCGATGGACGGTGTCAGATTTCCAAAACGATTTGCCCGCAAGAGCAAGATTGCAGAACACTCGGTTGGGCTATATCACTTTGCGGCGGGAGTTATGACTGAGGAAGACCTAAAAACTCTTCGACTTGAGCTTATTGAGTACAATCTGTTCATACCAAAGGACGTGCGGGATGATCTCTCCCAGTTCAGGATCATAAAACGCAAAGACACAGCGAGCAGAGTTGATCTCTTTCTCATTGACTGCTTGTTCCCTGGAAACCCAGAAATCCAAGACTTTCGACAGGATGTAGGCTCGAGGCTCGAAGATGAACCTTATCCTGCTGTGATGGTGCCCAAGAGCGTTACGTTAATAAAATGGAATGATATGACGAATATTGTGATCGAGAACGACCGATACATAATTCCAGTGACAAGATCCTCTAGCCAGGACAACACACACGCCCTCCAAGAGGAAACACAGCCTGGAATTGTCAGAGACACGCCACAATCGAATCAACCAGAACAAAACCAACAATCACTGGCAGGACCACCACAAACGGAACCACCCTCGACAGCACTCCCACGGCAACAACCACCCTCGATGGAGTCACTGCGTGCAGGACTGCGACAGGAACAATGGATAGAGCCATCACCAGCAGGGCCACTACCGAGAACACTATCGCAGCAGCGGCCAACCTTGGAGGAGTCACTGCTTGCAACAATGCAATCAGAGCCATCAACGAGAGCACTGCCTGTGACTAGGTCCCCTGGACCTCAGCCATGGCCAGGAAATGGCCCGCAGAGCCAAATGTTTACTGGCCAAGCTCCCATGAACCCACGCTTTTCCAGCCATCTACTGTCGAATGATCACATATATCGCAGAGTCTCAAACCCGAATTCACTTGGTAGCTTCTCCGATTCTACCAACGCAATGCGTCCTAAGGGACCACTTCAGCGACCGCTTGATCTTGAACAGCGATCCCATCAACGATCAATGACCTCGGAGCAACAAATGAACGACGAACAAACCAGTCGTGCTCGTGGTGTGGATGACGTCCAAAACCCTACCCATAAAGGGCTAGAGTAAGAGATCATAATGTCAGACTGACTGACTCTGAACAACAATCTCGTCAAGTCGGTACGGCCTTGGGACAACAAACGAACGACAGACACGACCATGCTATCCATTCTATTGACCCCATTCGAGTGGCAATTGGTAACATTTCCTATGTTACTGCACGTATTCATAAGTTATTGGAGGAACGCGGTGATAGCATGGGTGGAATGGAAGAAGAATCTGACAAGTTAGATGACGTCCTTGCGTATCTAACGAAATTACACCGAGATTTGGACGCAACCAGTAGGAGTTAAGGGAGATATATTGCGATGGGTGGGATGTCTTTTTCAGGCTTCTCGTTTTTCAGTATAGAGCTAATTCGCGTAGCTCTATCCATATCCTCGAGGCCAAATGACGTTAATATGAATGCCTCTTCTGTTCATCGATGGATCTGAAGATTAGCTAGCAATATAGTCAACCTACCGCTCTCGCGAGTTTAGCAGAGAAATTGATCGCGGATTCATATAGCATGGTTATTTGACGTTATTCGGCGTTTCGTCACCATCCAAGTCTCTATTAGCTGCCTCAATTAGTCAAGCATCCTACCTATAAAGAAGGGTCAAGATGTAGTATTAATTAAATATAAACACAACACATGCGTGTTATAAATGGCTCCATGGAATGAATTCTACGATCCATTATACAAAGTAAACTCAACTCCCTACATCAGTCAGAGTAAGGTATACAATTCATCTTCCTACCTTAGTCAGAGTAGTCAAGGTAAGGAGAAATTCATTTTCCTGTTCAAATAAAGCAAGAAAGCCAGGTAGACGATCGGCTATCGTGACTCAACTCAAGCTGGGCGTTTCTTCGACTCCGAAAAAAACCGAAATACAAGCTTTTTGCTTGGTGGTATAGTCATCTTACGAAAGGTTAGCATATTTAGACTGAATGGAAGCAAACGGTCGAATCTCAATGAAACTAGGGGTTCTAGTATATGAAATACCTACCTTACTTCCGGTTCCGGGTAAAAATGCCGTGATGCCGTCGCCGCTTCGGCCCCGCCTTAGCCGTTGACCGCGCCTTCCTCCCAGGACGGATTTTATAAACGGATCTACAATAGGCAACCTTGAATAGAATTAAAGCTGTGGGCCAATAGAGACTCAACAGACCCGACGAGGATCCGGAATGATAGTAATAGAAGCAAGGTAATAGACTTCAAAGAGGTGTCCGGTCACGTAAAGATTCAAGCGCAGTTGGGATGCCAACTCAGACAGAATAAACCAAGGGACTCATTAAACCCCCATCTCTTCCATAGAGAAACTGGCTGTTTGGTCTTTATCAGCTCCCAGATATGATTCATGACGCTACCTTATCTTTTCTGTATGTCTCTAGAAAAATGACAAAGTGAACCTGAACGATCGTCGGCGGTGTATAATCCTAAACCTATGCTATGAGATGAAAGCCACCAAGAAAACGCGCGCTTTCTCCCCTTTGATAACCAACCAAAACGCTATTTACAATTTTCTTGCCAAATCGAAAGAGTAGAGAAAAATTCGAGGCATAAAGAACCCATTGAGACACCCATTATTATTATTCTTGACCGTTCCATTTTCCTCTTCTTCCAACCTCCCTACGCCACCGTCACCCAGGATCATCACCGTCCAAATGGATTCTGGTACCCTCCTTCCAACTCATGCCGTGTGTTGTCGCCTGACATCTCCGATGCTGGTACAGCTGAATGCGGCGGGGGAGGAGAGCTATGTGGCACGTATGGCGACTGGCGGTCTTTATGGCTCTCTGCCATCGACCAGGCAGTGGCGCTATGCATCGGCTTGTGGTAGTGGGATTCTGAGGTGCCGTCGGATGCAGGGGCGATGCCGTGGGCGGGGAGCTCGGTGGCTGATCCTTCTGCGGTGCCAGCTTGGTTGCGGCGGCGCCACCAGAAGAAGAAGGCGGCGAGGGCGATGCCGATTATACCAAGAGCTACACCGATTCCGATTCCTGCGGCGGCGCCTGATGATATTCCCGAGTTGGAGGAGCCGGAGTTGGACGAGTCGGGGGAGGAGGTTGAAGTGGAGGAAGCGGTGGTGCTTGCTGATGCTGAAGCCACGGACGATCCAGACTCGGTTGTTGTAGTAGAGCCCGATTGGCTTGAAGACGAAGACGAAGACGTAGGGAGCTGTTTCCGTCAAGTGGTTAATACAGTGAGTTGGGGTTGTGGGGTTGGCGCAGGTTATGGAGTCGAGAGAAGAGTACATACATTAGTGAAAGTCGTTGAGAACCCGCCGTCGTTTATGGCTTCTCGGCTGCGGTAGAGCCATCGTTGTGCTGGCTGGTATACGTTTGTATCGATCTGGTTGCTCATGAAAGGGGGTTTCCCTTGTGGCAACTAGATACAGTCCAAGTTAGTCGGGATATGTCTCATGGTAAGTGTTAAGGAAGAGGGAAGAGAGAGAGCTAACTCCAGGTAATAATTTGTGCCATTCTTTGCATTAGTCAAGCGCAAAAATGAGTATGTTTTGTTGCCCCAGTCGGCGATATCCCACTTCTGCTCGTCAGACCCGTCGCTGGTGACGAAGCAGGGCTGGGTCTTGCCATCGGCGATTTCATCGTCCACGTAGCAGACGCTGAGCTGCTTACGGATGCCGGTCATAGAGTTACGGATGGCATAGCGACCTTTCTTGTTGTCGACGGGGAGGAACTGGTAGTAGTTCTTGTTTGCGGCCTGCATAGAAAGTGTACCCTTTCCCGTGTCGACGGTGAGAGAAGAGCCGAAACTTGCGCTGTCATAATTGTCGACTCGTTCCTCCGTTAATTGATACCAGGCGTTGCTGTCAAGATCATCTTTAACTGTGAAGTCGACCATGGCTGCGATGGTGATGCTGCGATGGTGGTGGTGGTGTTGATGGTAGTCGTGACAAAGTGCCGTGGTTCCCACAACGAGAATGTCGCAAAACAAGTGGAAAGGAAAAAGAAGAACTGAAAACGCCAGCACAATGCAACGCCTCAAGTAATTTGCCGATCACTCAATTTCCCTGGATCGAAGCGAGCGGCGGAGTGACGGTAGGGGGGATGACGCCCATAATAATAAGCCTGAGTGGGAACCTGCCCTAGATGGGGGCCCCCAGCGGCCATGCTTTAGGAGGAGTTATTAGATGAAACAAGGGCCAAGATATTCGAGAGACCGGGGGGCGTTGATCTTCGTCCTGCCAGCTTCCTCGCTCGGAGGGGCCAGCCAAGCGCCTGATGCTCGCCACGTTAGACAATTTGGCACTTGGCACTGACAAGGTTGATCCCCTTCATAAGACAGACTAGGGCTGACATTTGAGTAGCAGGATGGACTTGAGCAAGTCACTACCCGCGCTTGGTGCTTGCTTGGCTATTCGCAGCGGCGCGTTAACTCCGCTTGCTGACATCCATAGTCGAGCCTAATTAACCCGTCCCACCAACTCAAGCGCTTGGCCGCTCCAATCGTCCGCAATACGCTCGGCAGGGAGAAGGGACTTCAGTCCTCTCTGCATTCGATAGGGCCTAGCTCCACCAACAAGGTGCAATCCTCTGCGTCCGTTTCGAGGCAAACGGCGCGATCCCGAAGGTGATTGGCCTGATCAAGCTAGGGTTGGGCCGGGATGATAATTCATACGCGCAGAAGCCCTGTTCGTGACATGTCACTGTCGGGAATATTACTTGTTAACTGCTTGAGGAGAGATGAGGTCAGGCATGGCCGTTACACTATTTCAACAGGTATCAAGAAAGACAGACAATAGTCGACGAAAAGAAAATCATCATAAAATAACAATAATGATCATTATTATTCCATAAATTTGATTCACGAATTGCGTCGATCGTACAGCATGGGTCGCGTCAAGCCCTGCTAGCCAGTTAGTATACTATGTAGTAGGCACTATGTAATACGGTGTCTGGCACCAGAAGCCAGCAAAGAAAGCCAAATTATGCTTATCATAGGAATAAATTATATCATGCCATCTATACGTCGATTCCGCCCCACGAATATACATGGCCCCTGTCGCGTGATACCGGAAGAGGCTCGTCTATGAATCTATCCAAGAGAAATACAGCCATCTTCGTATATACTCACCGAGACGTAAATCTCCTGTTCGTCTCCATCTCCTCCTTGGCCTTCCTGACCAAGCCCGCGGCTTCCTCCACAACGTCCTGGCCTCGCCGCCACGTATACAGCTTCACCCCCAGCTGAGCGAGCTGATCTTCTGCCCGAGCGAGCCGTCGATTCCACAGATCTACCTTCCTGTTCAGCGCGCCCTGAGGGCCCAGCGGTGGCGAGCCCGGTGGAGATGTGGTGGGAGACCGCGTCGGCTTCCGGGAGAAGCTGAATGACGGCTGCGGCGGTGCGGTCGACGGCGGCGGGAGGGGATCATAGTCGACGTCTGAGTTGTTTGAGAGGGTCCGGCCCGTAGATGAAAATTTGGGGCTCAGGCTCTTCCAGCTGGATTGGTGCCGGCGGGGCGGAGGCGGCGGCGGCGGCTGCTTACCATTTGAATTCGAGTTCCTCCCAATGGTCTGCTGTGAAGAGTTTTGCATATTAGCCAGCGGGTGCTGTCCGGGAACGGGTTTCCTCGCAGGAAGCGGCGGTGGCTTCTCCTCGTCCGCAGTCACACCCAAGCCGGCATTCTCATTCAAGCCCACTTGAGACGGCGTGCTCCTTAATGCCGTCGGCTTCGCAGGTCTTGGGGGCGGCACCTTCTTCGCCAGCAGCTCGGATGCATTGTTGCGCTTGGGCTGCGGGTCCTCGGAGAGGTCTATCAGGTCGCCCATGAGCGGGCCACTTGATCTTGGTGATTCCCGGGGTGTCTGCATGGCCGAGTTCTGCCGCGAGGGCTGGGGCCTCGTCGGCCCGTTGGCCAGCGAGATGTTTGACACTCTCCGGCCAATTGAAGGCTCAAAGAAATCCGTCACTTCGGGTGTCGTCACATCCCGGATAAAAATAGCCAGAACCCTGCCTGGGTTGGCTGTAGCCAGCTCCGTATACACTTCCAAGTCAGCCTCTCCACTGTCGCCAACGAGGAGAAACTTCCTTTGAGGAAAGTCTCGCATCAGCCTGTCGAGAGTAGTCTTCTTTCGCTCCGCGACAGGCTCGAATATGCCCTGCAGCATGCCGGTGTACTGTTTCAGATGCAGTGAACCCGGTGGTAAGCCAGAGAGCTTGAAGAAGGTGGAAAGGACAGGGTAGAGCTGCCAGGGGCTGTTGGAACAGTAGTGTATGTTGACGCCCAGGGCCGCCATCTCCTTGTACCAGTCGACGACTCCTTCAACTGTCAGCTCAGATAGATCTCTCACGAATGCATTTCTGAATATCTCCCTGGCGCCCCCTGAGATGTTCGAAACCTTGATCGTATCATCGACGTCGCTAATTATTGACACCCCTTCTGGCTCAATGATCCTGACGGCTTGGATAGCGGACAGGTCTTCGTTTGCCAGCACCCGGACATGTGTCGGGACAAAGTCGAGCGGGGCTCTCATGGCGAAGTGGCCGGCATCGTTGGTCATGACCGTCCGAGACTGGGACTTGGTCTCGTTGTAGAAGAAGACGGTGATGGGCGATGCCACGAGCGGGTTCGTCATGAACGGCGCAACGCGCGCGAGGAGATTCGCATTAGCCGCAATTAACTCTGCTTCGGTCATCTCGACAGGCCCCGTAGTGTACTGCGTTGCAGTCTGGCTCGGGCTCGGCGGCATCGAATCTGAAGCCTCGCTCCGCGCTCTGAGGCTGGGTGGCTCGGCCAGACCCTGCTGAGGGCTTTCGCTATAGCCGCCTCGATACGCCACCCGCTTCTCCTGTTGGCCTATTCGCTCAATCTGTGCTGCCTCCCTCTTAATCCGTTCCTGCTCTTCTTGAGTTTGAGGGAGCCCACCTGAGGCATCGTAGCCGGCCGAGTCTCCCCTCGGGGCCGTGATGCCGCTGAGTTGTCGGGCAAGACCCAGCAGCATGCGATTGCGCCTCGTCAGCGGCCCTACCAAGGGAGAGTACACCCAGCCCCGCACGTCCACGTCCACAATGGCCCTCTTGTCCTCGTTCCGTTCCCATTCCTGCCTCCAGTAGTCCTCCTCCGACAACCCCGCAGTTGAATTCTGTGCTTGTTGTGCCGTGATTTTGCTCCAGTCCTTCTTGATGTGATTCTTGGCGTAGGATGGGAACAGCATCATTTGTTGGCCCTCCCTCGTCACAATGTCGACGTCCGGGAAAGCACTCGGGATATGCGGTATGCTGTTCGTATCCGAAGTCCCGTCCCCGCCCGTCCTAGTCTGCGCATACTGGTCCCGTATCCCCGTAACCGCCTGCTGCCCGCTCCTGTAGAGCGTCCCGGCCATAGCAGCAATCTTCATGCGCCGGTAGCCTCTGTCGCCAGGGTTGACCTGGCTGTCGCCCGCCGCGCCGTAGCCCATCGAGGGCCCGCCCGTTGTAGACATTCTCTGTGGCCGTGTGCTGTCCCTCAGCGCCCGCCCATCTTTGGCCGTCAGGAGTCTGTGGTGAGGTCCCAGCAGCAGCCGCCGGCCGTGCCTGGCAATGTGGTCGACGACCCGCCGCTTCTCCCTGCGCCGGCGCTGGCTGTAGAGTATGTAGCGGTAGATTCGGGACTGGAGCTTGTGCTTCAGTGAGGGAAGGGTGTCGAGGCGGAAGTTGAAGAGGCTCTCGCGATAGCGGTTTCGGACGGCACGAGCAAAGACGTAGCGTAGAGGTCCTTGGGTGTGTGGGTGCGTCCGCGGACGTCTCAGGGACCAGAATCTAAAAAAAGCCAGCTTTTACTGTTTTGAGCCTCGGCAATTGAGAAGACGAAGCACCACTCTCTGCGTGGTGTGTTTGTTTCTTATAGTCGTGGGTGGTCGAGGTGGTGTCTGCCTCGTGGGAGGAGGGCAAGTGGTTGCTAGCTCAGGCGCAACAGTCGTCTGATAAAGGCCTGGTACGGCAGAGTCGTGTCGAATCCGAACGTGCAATTGCAGCTGATGAGCGATACGGCCAGCGACTATCATGTGCTGGGCGGTGTATCCAGCGTGATCTCGTGATGCAAATGCCTGGTGCTGGTTGTCTCGGTAGAGGGGGTCAGCTAGGGACAGATGCTGTAGAGCGCACTATGTCATAGAGTAGTGCCTGTGGGTAAGTAACTGGCGGGTGATGACCTGAGACACGGAACGCAGCCTCCGTCGCTAGCACTTGCGACAGCTATAGCTCCTGGTAAGAACCTGGAATCATCTTCGACATGCAGTTTAACGTTCCGCTGTACGAGAAGATGCGTATATTCCTCACTATGAGTTGATTGCCGAATTCCCGTGTGTCATGTTCTATGTCGCTGTTGAGGTAGTATCCAGATCAAGGTCCTATCATATGCCGCCAGAGCACACGCGTCGCCTAGCGCCGCATCTTCATTGGACAGCGCATTCCAGCTAACTGAGATCTCAGATCTGAGGCCATCACGTTGCTCCATACACGATCTTAAGTGACTGCTATTGCTGATGCCGCATTACGCGAATGTATATACTCTCTATTATACCTCACCGAGTTTTCTAAAATGCCCTCAATTCTCTGGTTTACCTCTTACCCCTGCCTCGTCCACGGCCCCGACCTCCTCGACCTCGACCTCCTCGGCCCCCTCTAGCTCCTCCTCTGTCTCCTCTGTCTCCTCTGTCCCCCCTCTATCTTCTCCTCCATCTCCTCCACGGGCACCTCCCCGAGCACCTCCACGGGCTCCTCCCCTACCCCCTCGGGATGCCCCTCCCTTTGACGACTTGCTTTTGACATCACTCTCACTCGTCTTGCCCTTCTTCCACTCTCGGCCTTCAGCCCTCATGGCCTTGTTATCCAGGCGCTTCATGTCCTTGTTACTCAACTTGGTCGGAGCTTTCAGCTTCGGCTTCTCACGGGCGCCGTTCAGTTCATTGCGGCCTGCCTGCCGAGAAGCCTTCTTGTCGTCCTGTGTCTCAAACCAGGTTCGCTTTGGCCGTGACTTGATCTCATCTTCGTGCTCAATCATGTTCTCACCCTTCCTCACCTGCATCTCGGCCTGCGCAAGATGCTTCTCCGTCTTCTCTTCCCGGAGAATCTCCTCGACCTCGTCCTCCATCTCGTCGATCTGAGCCTGCCACTTGTCTGCGTCCGCCGGGTCAATCACTCGGCTCACAATCTTCGCCCCCTGAGACTTGCCAGCCTTGACGGCCGCCTTCACGACCTTGCGGTCTGGCTCGGCTGCCAGCGTCACGGCGGTGCCCTTTCGTCCAGCACGGGCTGTTCGACCCACACGATGGACGTAGATCTCAAGCGATTGAGGGGCCTCGTAGTTGATGACCGTGTCCACGCCCTTGATATCCAGACCACGAGAAGCCAGATCCGTAGCCAGTAGATGAGTGACCTTTCCATCTCTGAAATTTTCGACATTTGTAATACGCTAAAAATAGTTAGCCACAAGTATCATTGAAACTTAGCTGTCCACCTACCATTGTCTGGTTCATGCTACCGTGAAGCTCTCCGCAAGAGATGCCCAAAAGACCGAAGATAATCCGAGCTTGATGGGCCTCCTTTTTCTGTCGGAAAAATACAATTACTCTCTCAGTATAAAGGGTCTTGCAGAGGTGAACGAGGTAGCCCAGCCGCTTCTCCTCTCGGCCCGGACGCAGCCTAACAAACTCCTGCACCAGTGTGCCGACCGTCTTCTTCTGCGAATCCACCATGAGACGAACGGGCTTGCTCATTCCCAGGCGGATCAAACGGTCGACGGTTGAAGTCATGGTGGCGGAGAACAGCATTGTCTGGCGAGATTTGGGAATGGTGGTCAAGATCTCATTCAGTTCATCCGCGAAACCGTCTTCCAGCATTCGATCAGCCTCATCCAGCACGAGAATTTCCACCGTGTCGACGTTGAAGCTGGCAGAGTTCCTCATGTGATCGATGAATCGACCGGGCGTTGCGATGATAACGTCGGGGCGCATGCGTAGTTCCGCCTCTTGGACCTTGAGGCTGAGGCCGCCCACAGCCAATGTGAACTTGATGTCGGTGTGAGAAGCAAGCTTTGTAGCAACAGCGTGACACTGAATGGCCAATTCACGCGTGGGTGTCAGGATGACCACGCGGGTAGTAGGCACCTTCTTTGGCCTATACAACAATCGCTCCAGGATAGGGATAACAAAAGCACCCGTTTTACCTGAACCAGTAACAGCACCACCCACCAGATCTCTTCCCATCAAGGCAATTGGTATCGTCTTGGCCTGAATGGGTGTGGGCTTGGAAAATCCAACGTTGGTGAGACCACGAAGGATAGGTCGAGACAACGACATGGCTTGGAACGAGGAGGTATCTGCTTTCTTGCCAGATGTATCCTTCTCCTCGGGGGCAAAGAAGGCGTTCCTTTTCGCTTCCTCCTCTGCATCCTCCTCGTCGCTGGACCCTTCATCGTCGGGGTGATTCACAGGTGTAGCAACAGAATCGTTATCCGAGGCTGCCTCATCGTCATCCTCTTCCTCCGACCCGTCCTCCTCTTTTTTGTCCTCGTCGCCTTCTTCGCCATCCTCCTCCTCTTCGTCCTCGGATTGGGCGTTCATACCAAAAGCGTCATCCGCGAGAACCTCGTCATCGTCGTCGTCGAGGTCGACTTCCATGTCATTTTCTTGATCCTCCTCGACGTCTTCGGTAGCTTCCTCCTCAGACTTTCCAAGCTTCTTTTCTCTCCTTCTCCTGATAATCTCGTCCAGGTCCACACCCTTCTTTTCGGCATTCATTCCACTCTTGGCTCCGTCAAAGCCCCAGCCCTCAAACTCTTCACTGGCGAATTCACCAGCGTCGTCGGCCATGAACTCGAACTCCGAGTCCATGGCGCCATCATCGTCCTCGTTCTTGCCCCAGACTCCCTCTGGCTCTTCTTCGTCCTCGTCGTCTGAGGCATCGAGCTGGGCCTGTTTCTTCGACTTCTTGGCCGTCTTGGCCTTCTTTCGAGGACGCTCAGAAGAGGTCTGGCCCTCTTCTATTTCCTCTCCAAAAGGCAATTCATCGTTGTCGGAGAGCGTATGGATGAAATCGTCTTCAATTGGCTTTCTCTTCTGTGAGGGTGCCATTTTGAGCATCAATACCGACCGAGCCCAAGGTTTGCACAGCTTGGACGATGGTGGGGCCTCTCTTGTCGCAGGAAGCAAAAATTTGGAAATTCTGCCACTGGAAATTTTGGCGGTGAGAGTCTGCGGCTTAGGTAATACATGCACCGTGGCTGTTGCTCCACTTATTTTGGGCTGGGACAGTTCGCATGGGAACAAACTCCAATTAGATCCAATACATGTCGTTGGTTGTCAAAAGGTGATTCTTTCATCGATTCCTGGATTAAGGGATTATTGAAGTATATATATGAAATTCCCTCCGCCGGGAAGCATCTATCGAATCAAATCTAAATGTCATGAAATCAGAATTCTTCAAATAAATCAGATCCACTGTCAGCTTCTTACCTATGTATTCTTCCCGAAATCTCCAGGTCGAAGGAGAATGGTGATGGCTGCCATGATAAAGGTTGACAGGGAATGAATTACAGCACCAACAAGCTCTCGGTCAAAAGTCGGCTCAGCCGAAGGTAGCCAACGCGTTATCCAAGCTCAACGCTCTCCTTGTTCCATCTCGTATTCTTCCGACCAGTAGGTATTTGAAGAAGAAGAAGAAAAAAGAAAGAAAAAAAGGAACAAGAAGTACAGGTAGGCAGTCGTCTGAAATTCAGCCCCCGTTTTGAGGCCTATCTTTCGGGTTCAACTAGTAAGTTGTTCATTGCAATTCCAGGTAAAAGACAATCACTGATCATAACTGAATAGCATCCTCTAGCCGCGTCAAGCCTACAACAATCAAGATGTTAAGAACCTATCGCGCTGATTATGTAGGCCCGTTCGCGGTCCTGAAGCATACAATTGTCTACGGGAGTTCGGGCCTACAGAAGGTCGACCTTGACATACATGATACCGACGTGGTATTCGATTATTTCCTCGGCAGTCAAACTCTCAAGATTTTACATCTCCAAAATGTGCGAGCAGAGACTTTGGAAATGGCTCAGTCCGCAGTGGAAGAATTCCTCGCCGAATTAAGGGCGATTGACAAGAGCAACAACGAGTCTCCTCGCGGAAGAGGGGATATATATGCTGAGATTTTTGATACAGCTCATGGTGATCTTGCCAACTATATTAGGGCTCAGACTAAGGAACATTGTCCTCGTTTCAAATGGTATGGCGGTACCTTCCCACGTGTAAGGCTCCGGAATAGCTTTAGTAAGCCAAATCTTGTCCTGGGTTTCGATGATGAGCCCCGTTTTGATAGGTTTTTTGGATCACACACTGTAACACCTAGGGTTAGCCAAAACACTCCCGATGGGGAGAGCAGCAACAGCGACCCGTAGGCTTGGGGTCAACATAATGAATATAACGGGATGTTGCAACAGCGGAATCGCGAGGCCTGCCTCCGCGGATCCATGCTATAATATTAGTCCTGAATAGCATGCGGAAGCGTAGAAGTAGATAGTTTCGCCCGTGCGGATGTATTGGTCCCTAGCAGACCATCCTGAGCTGATCTTCAACAATTGTCTGGCACGGGAGGTATTGTCCTCTGGGATTAGTTCAAATCAAATTTTCCTTTTACAACTGGCGCGGTAGTGTTTTGAGTAATGTAATGCAGTCTCAGACCATATTATCCAACAGGCTAACCTATAATTCCATAACACTCCACGCCCTCAAAGCAAGATATAATGCACCCTGAAGCCTTGAGGCCACCTTTATTGAAAATCTAGAATTTTCCACAAATACAGCGTTATTTGGTTATTCAAAAACAGTAGTTGTACTATTAGTTGGTTATTCTAAACCAATGAGCCACAATAACGCTACCCTACATTCAGTCTTTGTGCGAGCCAGCTGTCCAGGTTTACATTTCTGATTGTTCCCCCTGAAATGGCCTGTTTTATTACAAATCGAACCGCCGTCCGCGTTTACTTCGTCATAACGATAGGCAAATAAAAGCAGATATGAAAACTGTGACCAGATGCTTCCAAAGATTCACCACGCGTTCTAGCCAACAGGAAACCCCCATCTTACCTACAGAAACAGTTACAAATAGCAGAAAGCACATAAATACCACCTGTTTGCCCATCAATATTCCCAGCGCAAACTTGGACAAGACAACCAATGCGCGTGATCGTCTACAGCACTGAGATAATATACAAAGCCACCCATTAAGAGTATGGAGGCCAAGTTGAATGAAGAAAGAACCACAAGTCAATATAATGCCAATAAGATCGTGCCGTCTGGATGTATGAACGTATGTATGTGATGTGTATCCAAGTCCAGGTCCCAACCAGCTCGTTCAGTTCTACATCAACTCCTCTAAAATGGGAAAATTTCCAACCCTATAAACAATTAAACCACAAACACCGGTGATACAGATACCCATCGTTTAGCCTCCGCTACCAAGACCGTCCATTCTATTTTGCGTGCGGCTGAAGATCCAGCTGCTTAAGAGCATCTGCTTCCCATGCGTTTCCTTGATTCGGGTCCCAGAATCCGCTCCCGTCTTGGCTCTCGTTCGGAAGTCGGATCTGTGGTGGTGCTTGGGCAAAGCTCATGCCCGTGTTTGAGGCCGGGGAAACAGGGGCGTGATAATGGCGACTATGATCTCCCGGGCCATGGCCTGCATCGAAAGAGTGAGAATCATCCTCCAACGGAGACACCAGATCTGCCGACTCTCCCGTTCCAGGAGGATAGCCCATTGTCGCCGCCTGTTGCGCGGGGATTCCTACATGGAGGGATGCGGGCGGAAGGTGGTGGTCATATTCCTCCTGTTGCTCGGTGATTCTCGGCGCCTGTTCCATGTTTCTCAAACTAGGGGCGTGGTGGCCACCGTTGCCGCTATGTGCACTGGCCATGGAGACTCTGCGCATATTTGTCGAAGTGTCGCCCATGTCGCCCATGGCAGCAGCATCTAGGTCCCGGATCGCGAACTGTGCTATCGTCCTCATCTTCCGGGTGACCCATCCTGCGAGCAGCTTGCCTCGTTGCTTCTCACCGAGCCTAGACCTTGGGAAGTCTCCCTTACCAACAAAGGCGACAATGTCAACAATAATTTGATGCTCGTTCAAGATGGCATTGACAATCACTGGAACCATGGATGCCAGATACGACTTTTTGGACACCTCAACCAGGACAACAACAAGGCCGCCTGCTTGGAACACAGCGCTGGACAAAGACAGTCAGTATATTCCCGGGGAAAAACTCAACAAACAAAAAAGGATGGCGCTTACCTGCCACTAGGGATGATATTGCGATGGCAGCGCTCGATCGACGCCTCTATGTCCATAGGGAAGTGGCTCAGGCCATTGATCTCAAAGGTTTCACCGATGCCACCCAACACGAAGAGGACCTGCATGTCGACCTGAGCGCCATTGGGACCGATTGGCCGGCTGATGTTGTACAAAAATCCGAGGTCGCCAGTTCGTACGTATTGTACGTCCGGGTCACCATCAATGGTGCGTCCATCAAACCGCTCGGCATCGAAGCTGTCCTTGGAACCATAAAAGGATCTCACGCATGCTTCCGAGTCGACCCAGATCTCACCGTACTCACCGTCATAGCAGTGCTCCCGGCTCTCGGGGTTCACAATGGCAATCTGTGTTGACACAGGTACCATGCCAGAGTCTTGCACAAGCAGTGCTGACGGGTCCGTTTCGGGGTCAACAGGCATGATAAGCCCCCGACGCAGTGCTCGTATATCCAGCCAGAGCTCAATGGGTTCAATGCACATGTAGGACCTGGACGCCACCATGGGGTTCAGGACGTGGGAGTATACGGTGTTGATTGCCGTCCGGTCAAGTCCGGACTGGGCAAAGTGCAGTCTGACCTTCTGGAAGACATCCACCCTTGGCCGAGCGTCCGCTGAGATCATCATGTTCCTCATCTCATGAAGGGTGAACCCCTTAGCGTGCATAGAAGCCATAGCGTGATCCAACATCTGCGGTGTCGCATACGTATCTTTAATCTTGTATCGCGAGAGGGTGACGAACAACGACATGGGGTTCTGCGCAAACTCAACTGGCGAGAGGAGATACGTTGGAGTCCCAATGTAAATACCCATGAGGGCCGTGTGGATGAAGCCGAGACCGGTAGTGCTCCGCACGCAGCCCAGGACAGGTCTCGAGCTCGTCATCTGGCACGTTTCCTTTTGAACCTTGCACATTCCCATGATAGTCTGGTGCCCAAGCTGAACGGCGATGCGGCGCTGGTCGGGTGTCCAATATGTCCAAACAATGACGGGCCATCCCGGACGTATCCATGCAGGGTCTATCGTGAATCCAAGATCACGAAGCCCGTTGCTCTGTTTGGGTGGCTTCGACGTGTTGTACGAGTTGGGCATGGAGACCTTGAGGACTTGGGCCGATTGCTTGATATGACTGGAGACTGCCTTCATCCTAAGTAGGTGGTCTACCTCTTGGTTGACCAATATTGCCTTGACATGATAATCAGAAATGATGTGCAGATAAGCAGGCACATCCTCGTTCAGCCGGTTGGTATCGAGAGGAGCCATCGGGATCACCACACACCCGAGGTTGATACAAGCATGGACAGCGAACACAAACTCCTCCGAGTGTGTGTACATAAGGACAACGTGGTCGCCTGGTCGGAGTTTCACCTTGTTCTTGAGATACATGGCCACAGCGGCGACCTTGGAATCAAACTTCTTCCAAGTGACGCCTTTGCCCTCACGGCCTCTCCCGTCGATGGTGCAGTACGAGAGCTCGTCGGGTTGACGGGCTACACGCCACTGGATAAGATCGGTTATGCATGAGAAGTTGTTCAGAGGGGTCGAGGTTCTATCATCAATAACCACTTCACGCCTATCAATTCCTGAATACTGCTTGTCTGCAGGAGCCAAGATATCTGCACGCGATTCAGATGCGAGCTGCGACCAGATCCCGCCCATCGGGTCTATACCAACTGGGAGATTGAGAACAGCGTGCTCTACTCCAAACTTGACGTGGACGCAGGGGAGGTTGCCGAGATCGAAATCACGTCGGCACAGCATGTTACCAATCTCGCTTCGCCCATTCTTCGTTACCCGAGGCAGCGAGTTTGGTGCGGTAATCATAACGCAGTATATCCGGATGTGGTGCTCCTGCATCAACACCTCCATACACCGCTCTGCCAGGGAATCCAGCAATGCCATGTCTGGCTGTCTAGGCGGACCTCCATTCTGCAAAGGCGCCGTGGAAGCGGCTGCCGTCTCCAGGACCACGACCGGAAGATGCTCATCGTTGACAAAGACATCAAATGCAGAGCAGTCGTAAATCTTGGGCACACTCTTGACAATACTGACAACGATATGTTGAACGAAAAAGTACCTGTACTCCGCCAGCTCGTGGCCGTGCTCGACCCACTCAACCCTCTGTCGGAGACGATCCTCGTAGAGGCCAAGGACGAAGATCTTGCCCTGGATGACCGTGCCCAACAGTCCCGTTCGGAGAAATTCTGGCTCGACTGGGGTGGGTGTGGGCTCGCCAGGCTCAAATTTGTATGATCGAGCGTGGAAGATGATTTCGGTGAACTTGGGCTGAGACCAGAATCCACCGGAAAGAGATGGAGAGTCGACCCAAATCTCACCGACCGTGTAGTTCGAGGCAAGCAACCCGCTCTCCGGATCGACAACCGCGAGCGTGGCATCAGGAATCGGGTACCCAAAGGCGCCTACCCGGACAGATCCAGGCTCGCTTTCAGCCCTCTTCCTCGCCTCCTCACCAACAGCCAGGACTACAACCTCGTTTGTTTTCAGGGCTTCGCGATCAAGCAAAACTTCGTTGACCTCTGTTTTAGCCTTTTGCTCCGTGGTTGTGGTGGTGCCGCCCAGCAAGCTGCCAAACCCAGATGGCTTCTCCTTCTCCTCCTCCTTTTCTTTCTCGTCTTCCGAGTCCACGTCTGATCCCAGATCGAGCTTTAAGGGCACGCCCATACGCTCTTCTCCACCGAGCCAATCCCTCATGCTGATGACCATTCCGCCATGTTCTGGGAGACATAGCATGGGCGACACAGCATCCCGCGATCTTGCGCTTCGCAGAGGCCGAAGCCATCTGTCGCCCAGGACCTCGTTGAACTCGCTATCAACGGTCAGAGTGTCGATCAAACACAACTTGACGGCTTGGAAATTTGGCTCCATCCCCTTTTTGAAATTTCGAGTCGTCATTGGCTCCTGGAGGTAGTTGTACACAGCGCGCTTGAGTCCCGGGTAATCCGCCACCATGATGGAAGCTCGGTACTTGGAGATGAGATGGGCGTACAGGCCAGGGGACTCGACAGCCTTGTTGTCGAACCAGACTGTGGTGTGGCCGCCGTAGACGTTTAGCAGAACACCCAAGATCATGCCGATGCCCTGCCTTGGCTCGAGGTAAGAAACCAGCGTCTCGCTACCAGTGTTGCCCCCAATCAACTTGCCGTTCTTATCGCGTAAAGAAGGATTGAATGTGTCGCCAGGACCATTGCGAGGAGCGGTCGAGATTACAGCACTAAGGCAGGCCATCTGGTGCATAATGGTTCGGTGGCTCAGCACCACGCCCCTGAGATCGCCCGTAGGGCCTCGACTAAACTCAATATATGCAAGGTCCGGAACAGTAAGAGCTGGTACATCATCTTTCCGCTTAGGATGATAGCTGCCAAACTCATTGGTTTTCCACCACTCGACTCCCTTGGGCCAGGTCAGCTTTTGGGCCGTGATGTCACGCTGGAACGTTTTCAAGTTGTTATCTGTTGTCAAGGCCAGGTGTGCCTGGGTAGACGTCAAAATGATGTTCAAGCGGGCGTAGTCTTGGAGGTCGTTGATGGGTACGGCAACGACTCCGGCGATGAAGCAGCCCATGAGAGCAATAACGAAATCGATAATTTCAGAGTCTCGGTACACCAGCGCTACACGATCACCGCGGTAGAGGGAGCTCTTGTCTCGTATCACTTGAGCAACCTTTTCAGCTCTCGAGGCAAGCTTTTCCCACGTGATGGATGCTATTTCTTTGCCTTTGTTGTCCAACACCCAGTACGCAGGCACCTTTGCTGTCGTTCGTGCTCGGTGCCTCAGGACAGCAGCCATGTTATCGAAATTGGACATGGGGACGTTGCTGTCATGGGGATCATTGATGCCAAAGGGTACCTCTCTGGGCTCGAGTGGTGACTGGTATTCAAGCGCCTCCGGGGGCGGGAGGTCATTGGCTGTCAGCATTGGCGGAGCAATTGCGGCAGACGGCGAGAATGCATCGGGTATAGAATATCTCTGGTGTCCGGGGAAGTCAGATGCCGGCTCCCCAGATGTCGGGCCGTCAAAGTGCTGCTGGCCAGCAAAGTCGGAGAAGTAGGCCTGGGAGTCGAGCAAGGTGCCGGTCCTGCCGTCGTAACCTTGCTGTGGCTGGTCGGGATATGCGCCTTGGTGCTCTGGGTTGAAGACGTAGTCTCCCGACACCATGGTCTCGGTCCTTGTGACATCATTGCTGTTTCCCGGGGTGAGGAACAGGGAGTCACGCTTGGGTTGGCCAGCAACACCGCGCTCGGCGATTGGGCCACCGGGTTGTAGCAGACTGGCCGGGTGCATCTGCGGCGACGGGAAGGACGGCGGTGAGTCGTCGTAGTCGGCCTGCACTGGTGAGTTAGGGCCATCATAGAGCTGCTGGCCGCCGCCTAGGGCATGCATGGCCGCGGCTCTGTGGCCGCCAGGAGTTTGGTGATCGTCATCGTCATCGGGAGAGTGTATGCGCAGACCGGACCTCGGAGGCTCGCGGGGAGTTTCAGGCTGGGCCATATACTGAGATAGCAAGATCGTTCGACGCTTCTGGTAGCTGCAGGGAGGGTTCGGTCAGCGTCAAAGCGGACGAGAGGGGGAGCGGTGCGGTGCTGCTGCTGCAAGATTACCCTTTTTCTGTGATGTCGCCCTCCTAAGGAAGATATCTACGTCAGTGCTGTGTGTCCCTGGGAGTATGCGGCAAACCAGGGCCAGCACCTACCTCCAATTCTCTATCCAGCTCCTCGAGCTTGTGCTGCAGCTCGGGGCTCAGGTCAGCCATGGCGGGCAATGCAGAAACTGCACCAATCTATGTCGTCGGAGTAGGTATGTTGAAGAGCAGGTTCCGAACAAGTGGCCTGGGGCCTGCCGGTCTGGGTAGCGGTCAATTCAAAAAGCGCAGCCAAAGGGGAGCTCGCCGCCGGCCATGCCATGCAAGTTGGGGACGGGAAGCAGATCCAGGTCCTCGACAATGTGTGGCGTGACGTAAAGCGACAAAGGGCGGGAGGAGGGTCGGCTGGCTGGTTGTCAAACCAAGGTCGGTCCTAGCTGGTTGGGAGGAGGGAAATGGAAGTGGAGAGGTACTCGCAGGTACTGGGCGGTGGTTGCGCTGCTCGCGTGAATGCGGGCCAGGATGATGCCCACCTGCTGGAGAATCCGCACGGAGAAACAGGGCTGAGGGGAATAGCTGGCCTTCTCGATTGGGGCCTATTTAACCTGCGCGACACTAATCTCCTAGAGAACGCCACGGCACAGTTCTGCGCGTGTGCGATGGGTGGTGTGGTCGCTTGGGCGGGTGGTGTGGTGCGGCGGACAGGCACTGGCGCTGGCGCTGACGCTGGCTGCTGCAGATGCGGGGATGGAGGAACAGTCAGCGCCTGGTTGGTTACCTTGCTTAGCAGTGGAGGCGGTGCCCAAGCCCTCCCTCGCCCGCCAGCCGCTGGTACATCCAGGTACATCCCCAAGCTACCTCTGACTATGGCTGCTAGGATAAGCACTTATCAGCCTGGTTCAGACGAATTGCGCAACCCCGACAGGGACTTGGTTTCATCCCGGACCCAGCGATGCGCAATCGGTGTCGTCCTCGTATTCAACCCCAGCTTTGCTGTACGAGCCTTGCTGGTACGAGGAAGACAAACCCCGCTGATATCTTGTGACGCAAATAGTGCTCCTCCTAGCCAAGCTGTTGTCCCGCTACTGCTACCTAGCCGAATGCTAGCCACTTCCAAGTTTCTTCAAGTCCCTTTCCTCATCAAGAAGGGATGGTGTGTGCACCACATCCCGAAGGCAGCCTTCATGGATTGAACCATTCCCCACCTATGCAAAGGATACCCGACTCAGATTCGCACGCGAGGATCGGTATTTCCATAATCATTAGGCCAAAGGTTTTTCGTCAAGCCATATGGGACCGCGTAATCATACCAGAAACTCCTTCACCCCTATCAGTCGAGAGGTCTTTGTCTCCAGTTCCCATTCTTTGATCTTCTTGTGTAACTCTTTGAAACCCTTTCGCTTGGTTCAGGAGCCCCATTGTTTCTTTGGTATGCCTAGAGTCATTATTCCTCAACTTCGCGCAAGTCTTATTTTACCACATACGATGGGACAAAACTCAAACAAATTCTATTTTGACTGGATTGAAGACGAGTGGAATATCAAAGTCACGCCTACTTAGTTGAAGTTGAGCGAAGGGCTGAGTGGGGCGGTATTCCAAGTCATTCCATCTGCTCTCCGTTGCTTGAAACCTTGAGGCTCGGGTTTGTTCCTAAACACCTTTTGTCCCACTCTGACCTGGATAAGTTTAGATTAATTCCCAACTATAAGCGATATCTCGTGTTCCTAAACATCAAAAACTGATAGTCTTTGATCTTTCCTTCCCCATTGTTTCTTTTCGCGCGAGTTCCCGAATGTTGCTTTCCCAACGTTGTCTTCTTTACTGGCTGGCTTGTTCTCTTGTTTGTTTCTAGCACAACCTCTCTTTATCTCAAACAATGATTACAAAGATCCTTCACATTAGAGCTAACCTAGGGCCATGGTCGACTCGTCCGGAATCTGACATATAAGTATTGTGTGTATGTTCTGCACTTAGCGAATCCTCATCATTTTCCGTTTGGGTTCACAGCGACATGCGTGCTTTCTCTTCGTCCTTTTGCATCTCTGTTTTCATCCTTTTCAGCTACTCAGAACGCTTTAGTCGGATCCCAACTTGTCCTTCCAACCCTGTAGCCACAGCGAAGTTTCTGGATGAGCAGCCCAAGATGGGTCTTGAAAACATGTCCGGCAACGACAGCGGCAATTTACAAGGGATCATCACCCAAGACTGGAGTCTCACCCAAAGTTTCAATGATGGCAGTCCCATGAGCGCCAACCCTACGCAATATCATCCACAAAACCCGGCCCTTACAGGCTTTGAACCGGAAGCTCCGTACCATGGCCTCAATACCTCACACCCTTCCGCTGGCATGCCTAACATGCCCAACATGCACAACCCTATGTACAGTCCGTATAGCGACGCAAGTCCCATTAACTTCAATGGCAATCAGAGGCCGTCTTATATGACAGCTGTACCAGCCCCCAGACCTCAAGCCCCCCAGCTTTCAGCTGCCATCAAGCCGTCGGTCAACATCCGTTTACCCCCAACAGTTTACAAGCCCAAGTATCACCTCAAATTCAACCCTATGTCTGGCCCAATCAAACAGTTCCCCCACCTGTTCTTCCGTCTCCCAATGGTGCCGGGCAGAATGCTCATAACAACATGCACTATCAGGGCACCTATCAACACCCACCCCTGGCGCCGGCTGGACAAGCCTTGCCGGCCGTCCATCCCCCAGTCACGTTAGAGTCTCAGAAGGCGCCCCGGAGGGAAAAGAGAGCGCGCGAAGAGTCGGACTCGGAAGAGCCTCCACCAAAGAAGAAGAAGGGAGGAAAACGCCCCCGGGTCAAAGAACCCCCGCCAGCATATAACAGACGCTACCCGAGACCCCCATCCTGGGGCGAGGCGAGCGACGGCTCCCCCCTGTTCGTGTACAACGACGACGGGGAGCTGCGGACCGACAGAAAGTACACCGCGGAGGAGATCAGGAAATACATTGAGAAAAACCCACGCAAGCTGAGAATCTGGGTCCAGCAGTCTCCCACCCAGGTGGCCCACCGCCTCGGAAACCGCAACACGTGCATGTGGAAGGGCTGCATAAAGCAGGGCCACAAGATCGACACGGGCTTCTTCCGCATCGCCTTTGACGAGTTCTACAAGCAGTCGAAGAAGGGCCACAGAGATCCCCTCAGGCCCGCCGCGGTGATGCACATGTGGTGCTATGAGCAGTGCTTCGATCCCCTGGTGGACTACCACGACTACAAGCTCAAGGCGGACAAGCGCCCCCTAACGAAGGAGACGAGAAACATGATTGGCATCGCGAACAAGGGCAAGCACATCGTCCGGGACGCGTTCAAGCCATGGCTCATAAAGACCGAGTTCACGGAACGTGCTCGCGAGTACACCGGCTCTCTCTCCTCTGCGCTGAATGAGTATCACCTATCCACCCGGTCAAGCCGTAAGCTCGCGCTCGCGCACGAGAGGAGCAAGAAGACGGGCGAATGCATCATCAATTTTCACAAGGGCGATCTCATGCTATTCTGCCAAGACACCGGCAAGAACAAGCAGAACATGAAGCAGAAGGATCTCCCGGTGAACAGGTTTCAATTCAGGCCACGCCCAGTAAGGCTGCGAACGATATCCGTGGACGAGGATTCCGACTCGTCCGACTCCGAGCATGAAACCTACGCAGCGCAAGGCGAAGCCGTAGCCCAGCCCGAAGAGCCATCCAATGCCTTGAAGCCCCTTGGCGAGAAGAGCGTGAATTCACGAATCCCGACTGCAGGCGTTGGTGCTCGCCGGGAAAGCTCTCGCCCGGAGGCATATGAGGCAGAGAATAAGGAACCCAAGGGGTCTGTGGGAGACGTCGTGCAAGATGGCAAGACAAGGGAGATTACTTGCGAAAAGGCCCGCTCAGATGAAAACAAGCCACCAGTGTCTGAAACTCCAGCTGCATCGGAATTGGTGTATACCGACCCAGGCATTTGCCCAAAGGCAGATGGGGCAGAGAATGAGGAACCCAAGGGGTCTGTGAGAGACGGCGTGCAAGATGACAAGAGAAGCGAGATTACTTGCGAAAACACCCCTTCGGATGATTTCAAGCTACTAGGGTTTGAATTTCCAACCGAATCGGAGTTGGATGAGTTTTTTAGAAAAGAGACCACTGATTTCGAGTTAGAGTTATTCGGGGAGACGACAGGCGATGTAGAATCGCCAATTTTGATTGACGAGTCAGCCTTTTGAGAATTCCCAGCTCCCGAAGAGCAACCAGATCCCAAGGTACCCGAACTCATATTACCACAACCCAAGGCACCAGAGCCCAAGGAGCAGCCAAAACTCAAGCTACCAGTACCCGTTGAGTCGCCAAAACCCAAGCAGTCCCCAGGCGTTGAGGATCTGTCACAAGGAGCCGAGGCTAGACCTAGGTAGCGAAGTATCTTATTGAAAGTGAGTATCGATGATTCGTTTGCTGGCGAAAAGTACAGGAGGAAAACTGTTTTTAGCGCGGCGTTTTGTTATCTGTTTTCTTGTTTTTTTTTTCTTCCAAAAGTTATAATCATCTGGCAAAGTTTTCTCCTCTGTAGCAAATCCGATGGCAGCCGAGGCCTCTCAAGTGTAATCACCCGATTGTAAGACATGATGTGAGACAGAGACATACAGTGACGCACTTCCACTCCCATCCGACCTTCGTAACGTATCTACAGTGCGTGAATACCTTTCCAAGCGAGATCGGATCCTTGAGCCTCTGGGTAGGGGTTAAGGATGGTGAACTGCGGCATGTGAAGAAGGGTTGCCCCGGCCCAGGCTTGGGGGGCCCGGAATCCTGCCGGGCAATGCCTAATCACATGTATCTCTGTGATATCGGGATGGCAAGGTGCTCGCGGATATGGCTCCCCTGGGAACAAACATGTCGCTACCCACGAGCCCATGCCCAGTCAGGCCGGCTAGACGCCCGACAAGCGATGGGCCAGCTTGTGCAAGGCTTTGGATGCCGTGTTGGGTCCAACTTCCAATTGGACACTCTGGATCAATCGAGCCAATCGGTGCGGTGTATTCCATCCACGGCCGGATTGCCAGGCACCGCTTAGGCTCAACTGCTGTCAATGAACAACTCACGATCCAGATTCTGCTTAGTAGGTACAGGGTACATCTTTTGTCTCGCGGTCCCCGAGCAGTTGCTGTGGATCAGGTCAGTACCCGCGACTTGTCGATGGCACAGATACAGACTGATCCACAGCGCAAACAGAGGCCCAACGATGGCGCGCCAACGGTCCACAGGTTACAGCCGCCTGGAAATCTAGCCACAGGTGGGTCTTCAGCTGTTGCTTGGCTTCCAGGACCCTTCAACGTCGAACGGCCTCGCCGAAGGAGGGGCCATCCCCTGGGATCCATGACCCTGCTTCTAGAATCCCCCTGTAACGTGTACAACAGTCAGGCGCATCGGTGTGCGTGGTGATTGGGACCAGTGTCTCAGTGGCCGTCCTTCTCCGTGGTAAACAAAGGAATATTATTGTTTCCCCAGCCAATCTGGACAGATGGCACGATGCTCTCATTCAGATGAAATTATGTAATACATAGTGCTGCATTTACTCAGCCCGCGCAAGGAGGCGCACAAAGAAACCAGCCATGGACGTGCTCCAAACCCAGTTCGAGCAACCGTTCGCGGTCCTGGATGGCGGAAAAGAAACACCCGTACCGTACAACGGGCCTCATTTCCATAGAACACAACTCGATACAATTCCATAACAGCCGTTGCCGACGCTGCCAGAGCCGACAGCTTTCATATGCCTGAGCAGCAGAGGCTGGATGCCATACGTCATAAATGCAACGGCCAGGGACTGTGACTGGGAAGATGCAACCCCACTTCCCGAGCTGGAATCGAGAAATTGAAACTGTGTCGCGGCGGTTGTGTCGGCCAAGCAAAGGATGTTCTCCTTTTGGCTCCCCTTGAACAGGCTTTTACACTTCTCGGAAGCTTGACCGAAACAGATCTGCGCGATCCTCCCTGCGGTGTGTGTGCGTGCCTGGTTAAGATAAAGGGATTTACCTCCGTGCGCTCAGAACTACCTATGTGGCCTGCAAGCTCTCCCACTTGCCCTTCTGGGAGGAGAGCGCTGAGGTACAGGCTACTTCCGCCCCATAATAATATTCCCAACGTCAAATACAGCACGTTCCGCTAGATCGGGCGGCTTGACACTCTGACTCAACCAAGGTGGCACCCAAGGCGAGGCTAGCGGCAGGCAGGCGGAAGGGCTGGCGAACGAGCACTGCGGCTGCCCGTTGCTAATGCGCCTCTGTGCTTGCTTCCTGTCCTTCCTCTCGTTCCATTCCAAAGCGCCGTTGTGGTTTAAGTGCTTACCCATGAGCGACAATTGAGCCGCCGGCATCCGTCTGCCAGTGGCCTCCCAGTGGAGCTGCCATCAATCGCTCCAGCCTGAAGCTGCGTCTCCCATCTGCCATCGCCGTCAGGTCTGCCCAGCCAACACCAGCATCGACTCCTTCAACGGCCAATCGCCGGCCGGCCATCGCGATTGCGCCCAGCTACGTTACCTGCCCCCAACATTTCGAGTGCAGCACGTTGAGGAACAGATTGAGTTTAGCGGACGGTAGCATCTTGTCTCCGGCCAAATCTCAGCTCAGCAGTGGTTGGTCTCGAGCTGCCAATTTACCCCCAACCCCAGCCCCATTCTTCGTATGATTCGGTCGGGGTCCCCGTTGACAGCACGTCGGAGAATATCCTCGCCCCAGACACTACTGCCGCCCGGGCAGCAGGTAATCTCTGCGCCTGTGCTCATGTTTGGCCTTGGCTTCCTACCTTATTACTAGTCACGGCCGCTCCCTTCGACAGTCCTGTGCGGCGCATTCATCCACCCTCCCTCCAGTCGAGTCTTGTTCGGAGACACGGGCTCACCCTGGATTGATCTGCGCTCCTGGACCAGAGCCTTATTTTTAGCACTTGCCTCTTTCTCTTCTCCCGCTTCCATCATTTGGATCCCGCACATCAATTCCCAGACGCTGAACTCCAGCTCCAGAAGCTGGCGTCCCGTCTCTCGCCTGTGCATGCATGGTGGTGGATCTTGGTGCTGTTTCAAGTCGCGTTCGAGTCCGACCCGGCCCTGTAAACTGGTTTCTTACAGCGGCCCTTAGCCCTGTGCTCTTCTCCCCTGATCGCGGGTGTCGCCAGTGATTGGCTTCACAGACATGAGGGACAACAGAGATCCCGCCCTGCACGTCATCGTTTTGGTGAGTTCCTTATTCTCTTAACTATTTCAACCACCCGGTACACATTTTTGGTCTCTTGTTTTGGCGATTTGATCCTCGCTGTCTTCCGCTGTCTTTTCCTTGGCCACTCTCGATCCAATCACCCGATTTGCTTCTATTGGGGAATCCTTGCAAGTTGTCCTTAGCTTTGGTCGTATATCAGATCGAGTGTTCCCCTCGACCAATGGGGTTCTTTCTTTTGCTTGTGGACCACGCTCTCTCTCATTGTCAAGTAGTCTGGTCGGATGAGCAGACAAACAAACCGAATATGCTCCATGGTCTGATATATACAAACTCTGATCCAGTGCAGCACGGTGGCAAATGCACATGCCTCTCTGTCCATCTATGCTTACGATCCCCATCTGCAACTCTTATTCATTGAGCTTCACGCAACTAACATGCCTCTCTAGGGCTCTGGAGGTGGGCCCCAGGAGTCAAACACAACTGCCCTGCTCGTCCGATCTGTCGCCCAGGAATGGCGCAAGGGCTCCATCGTTGCCGTCGATGCCGGCGTGCACCTCTCCGCCATCACTCGCCTCGTCAAGGAGTCTCTGCCCTCGCCCGTTCCTTCGCTGCCGTACACCTTGACGTCCGGCCCATTCGCAGGCCTCAGCTTGCCGTTCCATAACGCGGACACAAATGCCCAGCACATTTCCAGTTCTCTCGTCGACGCCTATCTAATAACCCACCCCCATCTTGACCACATCTCGGCATTTGTCATTAACACGGCAGGCCCGCCTGGAGCACGGCCAAAGAAACTGGCCGGGTTGCCAAACACCATTCATGCATTCAAGACGCATATTTTCAACAACGTCATCTGGCCAAATCTCAGTGACGAAAATAATGGCGCTGGGCTCGTGACTTATCTCAGGCTTGTGGAAGGTGGGAGTCCGGCTTTGGGGGATGGTGAGGGAAAGGGATACTCGGAAATTTGTGATGGCTTGCTGGTCAAGATTTGGGGTGTGAGCCACGGCCACTGCATTGAGAAGCATAGCCATCGGGGTTCGCAATCGAGTGCATCCGGGGGATTCATCAACCACGACCTGCTGTCTCAGACTCCTCGGAGGGATCCGTACAGCCACACGACCTCGCAAACCACGCCCCGGCGCCAGAGTCTTCTCAGCCAGGCAACTTTCGGTGTGGGGTCCGGCTCACCGGGCGCCGAGCAGGAAAAGGTTTGTGTCTACGACTCGAGCGCATATTTTATCCAAGACCAGGATCATAGGAGAGAGGTTCTCATCTTCGGAGACGTCGAGCCCGATAGCCTGTCGCTGAGCCCCCGCAACTTGCAAATCTGGCAGGACGCCGCCCCCAAGATTGTTGCCGGAAATCTCGCCGCCATATTCATCGAGTGCAGTTACGACGACAGTCGCTCAAATGACAGGCTCTTCGGCCATCTCAAGCCCGAATTCATTATCGAGGAACTTCTCGCTTTGGCTGCAGAGGTTGATTCTGCCCGCAAGTATCAACATGCCGCCGAGTCGAAGAAGAGGAAGCGGATGAGCGATCCCGGAATCAGGCATCGAGGTCCTAAGCAGCATCTGACGGCCGTGACTCCAGCTTCGGAAGATCCTCTTTCTCCAAGGGCCGTCGAGGGTCTCGCCGAGTTCCCCGGAAGTCTGAATACAGGACTAGACACACCGCATATTGCCACACCAACAACGGAGCTGTCTCTTCATGAGATTGATCTGGTCGTAGCCCCCAGCCCGTCCAGGCCTGAGCCAAGAAAACAGCTTGAGGGCCTCAAGGTGGTAATCATGCACATCAAGGACCGACTAACAGATGGCCCTGATGTCGGTGAGACCATATTGAATGAGTTGCAGGAGTATGAGAGGGAGGTACAGTTGGGCTGCGAGTTCATTATCGCCCATTCTGGGCAGAGCTTTTACTTCTGATACCATTTGGATTCAATGTTTTATGATACGTTTGGTTTCACTGTCTACGGAGTTACGGAGTTGGTATCGCCTTCCGGCGAACTCGCCCCTTTTTTTCTTTGATTGCTAAATGGGTCAGCGCTGGCGGTTTTAGTATGAAGGTTATGTCTAGGTCATTTATCTGTCTATATATCCGCACATATATATCTATGCTCTGAAATACAATGTACAATAGGCCTGGTCCATCGCTTTGTGTATGCCTCGAGATAATGATAAAGCACAGCCACTATTGCAAGCAGCATGCCGACGCATCTAGAACCCGAGCAAAAGTTTCTATACCTTGGTATTATTGATGATCTTCTCAGCACCCTCTCGACCACCGACATCCTTTTCAAAGCCTGGCCTGAGAAGCTCAATTCCCTGCGTAGTTCTCCCATAAGTGATGCCACCCAGGCGACTCATCGGTTTCAGAACCTGCACCTTGCTGTTAGCATCACAAACTCCAAGCAAAACTATAAAGGGGTCGGGGCTAGGGATATGCAAGTTACCGAAATGTCAATCAGATTCTGGTCCTCGTTCAGCGCATCCTCCCGGACCCAGAACCGCGTAACCTCAAGGATGGCAATGGTGCCGCCCTTGCGGCCCTCGACCACCCGGCTATCATACTCCTTCACGTAGTCGAGCTTGGCCTCGATGCTGAACACGGCCTCCTTGACCCGCGCGCACTTGACCGTCTCGCAGTCCTCCGCGGGGGTCAGCCCGGACAGCGCCCACTCGGACACGCCGTGCGGGGCGTCGACGCTCGCGGCGTTGGCCGCCTCGACGAAGTGCTCCGAGATGATGTTGACGACGCACTCCCCCGTCTCGCGCAGGTTGCGCAGGCTGTCCTTGGCGTCCCTGTCCGGCCCCGGGCGGGCGAAGCCGACGGCGAGGAGGGGCGGGTCCTCGCTCACGACGTTGAAGAAGCTGAAGGGGGCGAGGTTGGCGCTGCCATCTGCGCTGCGGGTGCTGAGGAAGGCGATTGGGCGCGGGGTCACGCCCGAGATGAGGAGCTTGTAGTTGGAGCCCCAGGGCCTACCTGGCGTGTAGGGGTCGATGGCGATGTGCTTCTTGGATTTGGCGTCCGAGTCGTGGAGCCGGTTGGCGCCGTCGCCAAACTTCCAGTCCGGGCTTGCGGTCTTGGTGTAGCGGAAGGAGGCGGAGGTGTCCCATTCCTCGCGGGAGGCCTCGACTTTCTTGAAGTCTGGGTGGGGGTTGCGGCCGACCTTGTCTGCCATGATGGAGCGTCTGTGACCGGGGGTGGTGTTTGCGATAGCTGGGATAGGGCTGTATCGCGGGGCAAGCAGATGAGGGGCAACGCGAGGGATTGTGGAGGTTCTCACCCTTGGGAGAGTATGTGAGGTGAAACTGGAGAGGGGAAAACGGATGGCCATGAGATCTACGGGAGTATGAACAGTCCCCTAAGTAGATAGGTCAGCCAGTTGCATGGTCTTGGTTGCGTGCTTAGAAATACATGACAGTTCCCACATGGTTGATAACAGGAAACGATTCACTTAGATCCAACTGCTGAGGCACTGTAGACTAACCTACCAGTGGCGCTGGTGGCACGACATCACATTATTCAACGCCGAAAAACTACTCGAGTTCCTGGGTTTTCTCCTACACGAAAACACAGAGATTTCTTTGCGAAATGGGGAAGGCGACATGATAGAGCAAGAAAGGAGGGAGTTGATGTTATTTCGGTTTGAAGGGTATAGGTTAGGACGAGGTGGGGTTTCTTGATTACATAACGATGTAACCCCCACCTGCGGGGATGCTTATCGAGCCTTTACCTCGTCGATAAGCGAACAGAACCAAAAAAAGCGCCAAGGCTGATTCGAATAATGCGCCGCGCCGGTGAACAGTCACTCCGGCCACCAACCAGCACTAGGCATACTCCAAGTCGGCGTCGTTAAATACTGGTCAATGGAAGCATGGGGACGATGGAGATGCCTTTCAATCACTACTCTCTCTTTCCTCAAGCCAACTAAAAGCTTCGCCACACAGCGTTCAATCCAATCGGCTTCAGAAATCAGACGGAAAGGGCGCGAGCTCAAACGTCGCAGAAAGACGGGCGTCCAGGCAACGAGCCCCGACCAGCAACCCCAACACAAGCGCAGCACGAAGCCTCCAGGCGAGGTGAACGTGATGGCTTCCAGCGTCGAGATAGCGACCACGCCGTCGGCTGACACCCCGCACACATGCCTGTTCCTACGCAATGACAGGACCCAGTATATCTTCGGCCGCGTTGGCGAGGGCACCCAGCGTGCATTCACAAGCCGCAAACTCCCCATCTTCGGAACGAGCAACGTCTTCCTCTCGGGCCATGTGAACTGGGAGCAGAACGGTGGCCTGGTCGGCTACCTGCTGACCGCGGCAAACTCCGCCATGGCCTCGCTGGACGCCGAACTGGAGAACAACGAGCGCCTGATAAAGAAGGGCAAGAGCCCCAAGCCTTTGAGCTCCCAGGCCTTATTCAAAGTCCACGCCGCCGACAACATTAGCCACATCCTCGCCGCTAGCCGCCGGTTTATCTTCCGACAGCCTTTGCTGCTCAAAGTCCACGAATATCGTCAGAACGCACGGGATAACGACCCCGCGAACATCGACCCCGACTACCAGGATGACTATATAAAGGTTTGGAATGTCCCCTCTGATGGGATACAGGCTACCAGCCCTCTTAAACGCTCTCGTGAAAGCTCCACTGAGCCTGGGGTCCAGGAAGGGTCATCGTCACCAATTTTGAAGGCGGGCCGTGTCCCTTCCGATCCTGCCTTTGCGCAATTCGTCACTGAGAGTTTTGTATTCAATGGAGTCCTGGAGAACAGTCTTTGTCTACTTCGGACGACAAGAGGCGAATTGGGCCCGGACGACGTTGCGTTTGTGAAGCACGAATCCTCCTTTACAAGGTATATCCCCTCAGACACCGACAGTCAGGATATGACAGTCTGGGTATACCCAACTACAAAGGAGTGGAAGGAGAAGGAGAAGGAGGGAAAGCTGCCTACTCAATACCTAGAGCACGTGGCGCTCCCCAAGACAAGCTACTCGCAGACCTCGATGAGCTACATTGTGAAAACGATGGACCGCAGAGGAAAATTCAACGTTGCTGCCGCAAGTTCATACGGAGTTGAGAAAATGGACTACAAGCGTCTTATTGCAGGCGAGTCGGTCCAGGGCAAAGATGGGCAGACGGTCACCCCCGAGATGGTCTTGGGGGATACGATGCCCGGAAAGGGCTTCATCGTCGCGGACATTCCTGGCCGCGAATTCGTGGACTCTTTCTTCCGGCGCCCCGAGTGGAAGGATACACGCCTGATGGAGAACATTTTCCAGATCTACTGGATCCTTGGCTCAGGTCTATCGACAGATCCCCAAGTTCTGAAATTCATCGAAGACCACCGCGAGTTTCGCCACATCATCTCGTCTCCAGAAACTTGCCCCAACATGATAACGCACCCCGGTTCTGCCGAGCTGCAAATGAAGCTGCACAGGATCGACCCAGACAGGTTCAGTATCCTGGACTATAACAACAGGACACAGGCCACGGCGCCCTCTAGCTCCACCGTTACATATGGAAGAACAGGCCACAATGTCCAGCTCATGCCCAAGTTGACTGTCAACGAGAAGAACATCAGCCCCTTTGTCGATCTTGCCGGGGCGTCTGCGGAAGTCAGCGCTGCCGTCCTCCAACTTGCCGAGGAGGGGAAGGCGAAAGCGTCTGATCACGCCTTCCTCGCACAGGTGGAGGAGACGGAGAAGGACATTCCTAGCAGAGACACCGAGATCATCTGCCTGGGTACCGGATCCTCCTGCCCGAGCAAGTATCGAAACGTCTGTGGAACTCTCATCCGCGTCCCTGGCATCGGAAGCTACCTGCTCGATGCCGGAGAGGGCACCAACGGACAAATCCGCCGTCTGTTCGGAGACGACGGGGCCCGTGAGATTATGCGAGATCTAAAGTGCGTCGTCATCAGCCATCTACACGCCGACCACCACCTAGGCGCCGTCACAGTCATCAAGGAGTGGTACAACCAGGCCGTAAGGGACGGCAACAAGGCCAATCTGGCCATGGTCTGCAACGGAGCCTTCCGCAGCTTCCTGGAGGAGGTGGCGCTGGTGGAAGACTTCGGCCTGCACAGACTCTTTTTCCCCAGCTGCACCGCTAACCCCGGTGCCCCTGACCGGCCGCTCGCAACCGAGGAGCACTTCCAGGGGAACGACTGCGGCCTGAAAGCGGTCAAGCGCATCCCCGTCAACCACTGCAGGAGGTCTATGGCCACGGAACTCGAGTTCTCGTCGGGCCTCCGCATCGCCTGGTCCGGCGACTGCCGCCCCTCCTCCGACTTCGCGCAGGCCTGCAGGGGCACCCATCTCCTCATCCACGAGTGCACCTTCGACGACGACATGAAGTCCCACGCCTCCGCGAAGAAGCACTCCTCCCTCTCCGAGGCCCTCGGCGTCGCCAGGCAGATGGAGGCCCGCCGCACCCTCCTCACCCACTTCTCCCAGCGCTACGTCAAGGCCAAATCCGTCTCGGGTAGGTTGGGAGCCGGGTCGGAGGAGCAGGCCGTGCTGATGGGTCACGACTTCATGCGCGTGAAGCTGGGAGACTTCCAGAAGGCAGCCTGCTACATGCCTGCCATTGACAGGCTGATGGAGGACCTGGCCTCTTGAGCTTAATCACATAGGATAGACACTAGAATATAAGAAGAAACATTGAACTTCATTGTACAATAGGAAAAAAACCCCAACCTATGTATTGATAAACAGACTATGGCACAAAGCCACCAATTACGCCTTGTACCCAAGCGAACATAGCGCTATATATATATATATATATATATATAAACAAAGGAAATTTACGAATGTGTGTGTCGTGTCCGTGGGCTCTTGCGAGCGCAGAATCATGCTCCTTTATCCGAGCACCGGCAAATTCTAGCCTTGTAATATAATGTACAAGAAGAATATCTGTTTGAGACTTATTAAGGAGTAAAAGGAGGGAAGGAAGGAAACGTGAAAAAGAAAAGAAAGGGGGACGACAAGGGAAAGAGAGAGATGTCGTTGCCTACGAGTGCTGGGGTTCCCTGAGCTCAGGGAGGTCTGCCCAACGCGAGCAAATATGGCGGTATCGAGCCTCTGTCGACACGAATTGTTGCCCGGCCCTCTAGTGCCCTCAACGCCTGCTGGTTCAGATGCTTGGGGTTGTAGTCCACCATCGAGATCATCCGCCCGTTTGGGGCGTATGGTAGTTTTGAGGTGGCAACTGAGGGTGAAGGTGGCGGGTTTCCTCCCTCCACATCGTAGACTGAGGAAACAGGTCGCCGCTGGTATGTCTCGGCAGGGAGAAAAGAGGGGATCGGAGGTATAGGGGGTGGAGGATAGTATTCAGGGGATAGGCCAGCTTCTGACTGTCGGGCTGTAAGTACCGAGACAGTCGCCCATGATTGTCTCCGTGTATGGCCTGAATCAATGGGCGGGAGGTTGATTTGTGGGGGTCGAGTTTTGAGGGGTGGAGGGATTGCGCTGCTCCTTAGACCGTCTAGGTTGGCTGTATAAACCTTTTGGCTCAGGAAGATATCTGCTTGGGTGAGCTCGGCATAATCTTCCTCTGAACTGGGATAGTCTTCTTCATAGGCCCTGTTGTTCGGGAGGGGGTCTACCTGTATAATTTCAGTGTATTCTCCTGAACTGGCACAGTCTTCCATTCGAGCTGTGTGACTCCGGAATGGCTCCTGAAATCTAGGATCTTCTTCCTCCGAGTCGGGATATTCCTCAACATGAGGAGACAGATACACCGGTACTACCCAGCTTCGACGAGATGTAGTGCTGCCGAGGTGTTCATCTAAGATTCCTGCAGCAGCGTGCGTGGAAAAGTGCAGCGGGCTTGGATCAAAAACTAGATCATCCTTCTCAGACCGTAGGGATGGAGACTTGGTTCGTTGGGAGTGCCCTGATTTAAGATCCGCCTGCTCTAGCGCTGCAGCAACCAGGGGCTTCAAATGGCGAGCGTCGTCCCGAATTCTATTCTGTCGACGTTCGTCATAGTGACGGGCCCATTGCTTGAGAACGCGCAGGAGCTTTGGTCTGCGCTTCTTCTTCCCTTTAGATCTAGCGGCCTTCTCTACCATCTCCCACGCCCACACTCCGGCGAAGAGATCAGCCAGCATCGACCGATCCCCGCCCACCGCAGCACAGATACAGGCCGCGCATGTTGTCTTCCTGGCAGCGTTCTGGCCTAGAATATTCTTGATCCCCTTCTTCGCAACTCTGTAGCTCTGAACGTTTTTGAGGTAATCCTCCTTCGTGCCAGTAGGTCTAGAGGACCACCACGGATCTTGCTCCATAGCCCCCTCGTCCGTCGGGGGCTGTTCGTTGATACCGTTCTCGTCGAGGCATACGCTTCTGATGCATTCGAGTCGATCTAGCCAACTGATGACCTCAGGATGATGTGGCGTGCCATGATAGTCATCCCGAAGCCTCTCGAGCTTCTGATCGCACAAATGGATAATCAAGCGTTGTAGGTGATGTATCACCCTCGGGTCTAGTTGGGCGTGCGCGGAGCAGAGCTCGGCTCTGCCAGCACGGGCAGGCATGTGGAATGAGCGGCTCAGGTTGGATATGGTGGCCGCTAGGCTATACTGGCGCCGCAAAGGCCAGTCCGCGTTCGAGACTTTTTCTTTCTGGTCTTTGAGCCACTCCTCGCTGGGGCTGGCAATCGTTTCATTGGGTGGCATGATAAGAATAGATGTGAGTTGGGCCACGGCTTCTTTGGACATATCCTGCAGGCCACGATCGCGCCGGGTGCGGCCACCCGGCGCGTCGTGCCTGAGGAACAAACCGGAATCTTTACCTGTGGCCCTCTCAATGCGGTGATGATCATATGTCATGTTTCAGTTGAAAGAAGCGATGGTTTTCCTCTTTCTGAGATCTGAGATGTGGGGTAGCAAGGTAATTTATACTTTTAGAGAGAGAGAAAAGACGAGGTTTGGTTAGAACAAGTCCGACAATCACAAGACTTCGCAAACACAAGTGAAGAAGGGTTGCGAGCAGAGAATGGCCATAGCTTCTTGCGTAACTTGGGGAAAAAGAGCCCCGTTTAATATAACCATCGATGTTGCTTGAATCTTGTTCACCTGATTTGCCTTTGGATCCCGAGCCTGAGTATAGTTCGCTTTGACAAAGGGCCGTTGATGAATGCTGAAAACTATAGACGAGTGTGAAAACACGAACATGTTGATTCACCGGGCAGGTTCCTATGAAAGCGCCGGTTAGAGAGGCTTGTTTTGAATCTTCCCGTCTTTGTGTGAAAAAATCTTTGACTTCCCTGAGTGCATCACGTTGAACAAACAGCGTGCCGAGACATTAAAAAACAATGAAAATTGCACTGAGAGCCAGAGAGGCCAAGCCAAACGTGACTTGGTATGTTCTCTTTGCCGCCATCAACAGCAGCGAGGATTATAGATCTCACGCAAACAGAGGTTTCGGCGTTTCCTGAAGTCGTTTTCGAGCGGGCTGGGCATGTGACCGATAGAGTAAAGAACGAGATCTTGTCCCATTAGATAAAAATTTGGTATCCTTGAATCTGTTGAAAAAGAAAAAACTCCTCTCGTGAGCTTGCCTCGCCTGTCCAATGTCCTCTCAATTCAATAACAGCATCCCCGTTTTCAATGTTGGCAGCTCGGACCCGAAATCCAGTCATTATGTATCGCCCGATACGTTAAAAGATGAAAAATGAAGAGAAAAGAGAAAACTAAACTGAAGGCTTGCGAAGAGATAACATATCAATCATCCCGAGATTCAAGGAGCAATAGACAAAGCCAAAAAGGCTCGAACCAGGACGGTCAATCCCTGCTCCCTCGTTCTCTTCTAGAGGGGGAAATACAAATCTGCATGCCTAGCTCCTCTTGTGAATATTGAGACTTCTCATTCGATAAAATCGCCTGTCCCAATGATTGTATACATCCTTTGATTCCATAACTCCTCCATCATGCGTGCTTGGTCGTTATCTGAGGTATCCTTTACCTATCGTAATAAGAATAAATAGAAGCGGGAATAAATTGAAGCGAGGTGAAAACATAGGGAAGATAATTAGTGGTATGCGGGAACGGAGAGACCTTGTTGTTCCCGCATCTTCCTCTCCAGGCGAATCTTGGCAGCTTCAGTGCCGTCATCGTTATAAGCCATCTCCTTGAACCACTCGTGGTTGAGTGCATCCTTTGCGGTGATACGTTGTGCGGGATCATAAACAAATATCTTCTTGAGAAGATCCCTGAAGTTCTTCATGAACGTATTTGTTTGTGGGATGATGTCCTGCAGCTCTAGTTAGCGGTCTGCCTCTGTCGTTGTTTATTTAGTTAACATACGTCTAGATGTTTCATGGCCTTGACAAACCGACGAGAGCCTCGAGTTGTCTCTGTGTTCGGATAGTCGAGTTTGAGGCGCTTGAAGTACCTAAATAAGGTCAGAACTGGGAATAGAAAGATGAAGCGGGGGCCAGAAAACTCACTTTGAAGCACTGTTGGCACCATTCCGACCAGACATCTTGTTGACATTCTGAACAAGGTATGAGTCAATCCTTCTGCCGATGACCGCCTCCATCATTGCCAGATGCTCAAGATTGTCATGGGTCTGAAACAGAGCGTCACCAGTGAAGAATTCGACAAGAATGCACCCAATACTCCATATATCGCAGGGGAAAGACCATCCAAGCCCAAGAATAATCTCCGGGGCGCGGTAGTGTCGAGTGGAGACCACAGATGAGTGATACTCATCCTCGAATGTGGCGGAGCCAAAGTCAATGAGACGAATCTCTGTATCGAGTAAGACTCGCCTCTGTGTTGCACTTCTATTAACCGTGGCTGAAGACGACGGTATTCTCCGGCTGTATGTGAAGGTCTGATACGATTGATCGCAAAGTAAGATGTTCTCTGGCTTCAGATCCGTGTGGATGAGGTTCAGGTCGTGGAGAACTGGGAAAGAGTTAGAAAGATCGACAAGAGAATTAAATCGTCAGGTGGACTTACATGCAACGCTGGTAAAGAGCTGGCGAGCAAAACTTTGGATTTGGCTGTTGGGAAAGGGGACAAATCCATTTCCTTTCAGGAAATCAAAAACGCTCTGGTCAAGGAGATCCATGACAATGCAGATGTGGTTGCGATAGTCGAAACAGTCTCGCAGATGAATGCACCTGTTTCTGTTCTCCTCATCGTTCATTTTGAGTGTGGCCAGCACGCGAAGCTCGATCTTAGAGGCGTCGCGGTACTTTTGAACTGAACGGATGATCTTAACAGCCACATGCTTGTTTCTACCTCGATCGTAGGCCTTGACAACCTTGCCGAAGGTGCCCTGGCCGAGGAGGCGAACGATTTGATCTGTAATTGATCAGTATCTATGAGTATCTATGCAACGGTACTCAAAAGGTCGCAAAGGGAAGCGGCAGAAGGACTCACATTTTTCTGTAAGCCCTGCATCGGGCACAACGATATAGTGCCCATCATCATCATCAACCGTCTGGTTCCGCTGGCTAGGAGGCTATAATCTGTCGCATCAGTGCGCTGAAACAAGCAACATCGAAGCCTTCCATCGAATCACTTACATCATGGATGACTTTGACACGAACATCCGGGGCCTTCTTCGGTGGGAAGGGTGGAGGTTTGTACGTGAAGCATCGGTTACCGAGGACATCCGTGTCCCGCCGCTTAGCCTCATTCGCAACCTGCTGCCGAGTTCGTTTTCGTTTGAGTGGTATTAGGGACTCGTCATGCTGGCTCTGCGAAGACAGTGACGTGGGGGCCGTGGAATTCAAGGCCGATGTGGTACGGTCACTGGAGATTGTGGCGGAAGAAGCACTGTGGCCATTGATGTACTGAATATGGTACCCAGAAGAGCTTGGTGCAGTCTTGGGGTCCTCGTCTCGTCTCCTCTTCCTGGTGGTTTGCCCGTTGGGAGAATTATTCGAGGCAGTTTTCTTGTTTGTGTTTTGTTCGACGGCGGCTGCCCGATTCGGTGCACTGCTTTGTTTTGCACTGGTGTCGGGTTCGGGTGTATCATCATCAATGACAATGATTTCGCTGGGGAGCCCATTCCGATAAAATTCCTTCCAATCAGGTCCATGGGAACGACGCCGCCTCTTGGCAGGCTGGTTATGCATGTTGCTTCCCGTGTAGTGGGCGTCTTGTTGAGAATTCTGTCTGGAAGCGGAGTCCAGCAGATACTCACCCTGAGCCTGGTGTTGAGACTGGTGGGTATGGGCTGGAGGACGGGGAGGCTTTTGGGTTACGCCATCTGAAGGAGACGAGTAGAGGTTTTGCGTAGGATAGAAGGGTGGTAGTCTGGTCGACGTTGGGGTAGAGCAGGTTTCTGCAACCGAGGCGGTGGTCGTCGAAGCTGAGTATAGTGACGGCAGGCTCGTGTGGTTGGTGCTGCTGCCAGTACTGGAATCGGTCACCTTTGTCGCGGTGGAATGTGAGCTCGTAGGGCGGTAGTTGGCGGACACAGCGGGCTGGCCCTGGTGGTGCGAGTGTACGTAGGACGAGTGAGGGTGCAGATGAGGAGGGTGCGGGTGAGGGTAATGATGGGGATGAAAAGGGGGCAGCGTCGCCACGGCTGTCGTTGGCGTCGACATTCTGGCTGGCTTGCCTGACACTCTCGCGTGTTTCTCGACGGCAGAAGGCGTGTGGTCAGTCGAAGGAGGACATGAGAGATCGACTCAACAACCCAGAAGGCCAAAGGGTCGACGGACTTCAAATGGGAGCGGATCGGAGAGCGAGGAGTCGGTACAGGTGTGGTGTGGGCCTTGAGGCACCTTGCCCTGTGCTGTACTGTGCTGTGCTGCGCTGCGCTGCGTCCGCGACGTACATGCCTACGCCTGCGCCTGTCGCCCACTCAGCCCGTGGAGGTAATCCCACAGGTGACTGTATGTACTGTACGGGCGCTGGGACGTGGCGCCCAAACTGCCTGCACGGTGCAGCGGCGAATAGTGGAGCACCAGAGGTACTGTGGCGTCTTTTCTGACATTCTGTGCTAGCCTAGCAGGCCAGAAGGTACGTCCAGGTACTTTCCCTTGCTCTCATACGTCCGCTGGTTCAGCCCCGTTTAACACGCCCCAGTGTGGTTGGAACCACCCAGGTCAGAGGAGGCCCAAGTTCTTTGGCTGTTGGGTGGCTCTTTTTTCTTCACGCCGTGGATTGTCCTGGTAGTAAGGTACACACACAAGTACATTGTAGCCTCACAAGGTGTGATGTGGATGAACGGTTTCCTGTTTTCCAGCCTCTACTCTCGTTCATCAATCCAGGGCCACACGCAAGATGGTTGCCGAGCAGGCAACTGGTCATGGAATCACTTCCTGATGAGGGTGGGAAAGTTTGATGGAGGGACGGCCAATGTGGTCCAGAAGGGACTAGAGCGGGCCTTTCCTGGACTTTCTGGGGGGGGGGTGGAGGTGGCTTCCAGGGTGCTGGAAAGTCGCTACTCGTGGTTAGACGACCAGCCAACAGAGTCCCGGTCAGGATGAAGGGAACCGTACGGGAACGCATGATTGAGAGGATAACAATGCAGAATCACCAACGGAAAAACTCAATAGGCACCCGGGTAGTCGCTGTCGGACGGGACTTCTGCACGATGCTCGGTATCCTACGGGCATGTCGGGATATAAGCAATTCGAATGTGGCCGCATCCCAAGGCTTCACGCGCGTGAGGGGAAGGGTACGCATTTCAGGTTGTGCACTGTAATTACTTACTGTACTGGATGTCGTCGCCGGGTGGACTGATCGATCAACTTAAGTAAGCATCTGTGATGATGGATACCACCCAACGCCAAGCCAGCTTTGCCATCCAACGCACACTCGAGGCGATGAAAGATGGTGCCCCCGCAACTGTCTCCCATCCAGATGTTTCTCGTTCTGGATGGCTCCGTTGACTCCAGAGCCGGACACCTCACGTAGCAACGACGATGAGGCAGACACTGTCTGTGGTCTCCTCCACCAGCTGTGAATGTTCCAGTTCGGTTTCTGGCTAGGGTAATTTTTCTTCTCAAGCCAAGCCTCACTGTGCACGGTGGATGTCGCCTCCGGCAAGCTGCTTGCGCTTAAGCAGGGTCCCGAGTGGGCGGTAATCGAGCCTCGAGGCAGGTCGTTTGCGTACCTCAGGTACGTTTCCATTCCAGGCGGTGCGTAATAGCGCAACCCCGGCCCCTGTGGCTTTCTCACCTCACCCCAAATACGCCTGAGAATGCGAGGACCAGCGCACTTCGCTACCCGACCAAGCGACCGACATAAAACATGGCACACCAAAGCTCTTTTCACGCAAGTCAGGGGTCTCATTTTCTCGTTAGGAACACTAAAGGTAACAATAAGTCAATTATAAACTATTCTACAGTATTAAGCTCGATATTGTGTTTATTACTGGATTACTTGCTTTGATATTGTGTTGAAATTCAACGCTTGAGGTTGGAGATGTGCCATGCTTTATGTCGGTCGCTTGCCGACCTACCAAAGGAAACGTAGGGCGAGCCAAGGTACCTGCCCATCTGCGGTTGGACATGAGGAGCAGCATGTACTGTCTAGGTACTGCCTCATACCTCAGCTGTTAATCAGCACGCAGCCCGTGAGTGAGACTTTTACTCAATTTTCATCTTGGCTCGAGGCAAGAGGGGGAGCAAAGTCTGAAAAGAGGGGAGAGATATTGTAGTCTGGCTTGTTGGCATGGCGTTGTTTATTTGTTTACCATCTCTACACATCGAGCCTCTATGATGGTGCTTGTCCTGGAACGCTGTCTCTCATGCGCCAGACTATGGTACGTACTGCTTTGCTCCGCACCGTAGAGGATGCCGCTTATATAGTGGATGGGTGTCACATCAAGGACTGCCTTGTTTGGATCACTTTTTCGACAGTAATGTATGGACAAAGAGACACTGTATTTTATCTCTGACCCACCAGCCCAATGATTGCGGCTGGTGGGGACGGGTCGTGGCCAGAAGCCGACGAGCCTGTCACTGAGATTCCAGGCTTACCTCACTCCCAGCAAGTAACTTTTCTTCACCTTGCCCACCACTCGTCACATCCTCCAGACCAGGGGATTGGACCAGCCATCCCGTAAGCCCTTTCTCAGTGCAGGCCTGTTCAATCCATGTAACCATTTGCCTCAGCGGTGCATGACTGCTGGCTCATCAAGTCTCCGGTCCCGTCGAGCACGCCAGGATACGAAGCGCAGAGAGCGGCTCCTTCTCTTGGCGACAGTGAAAGAAGTGGCCATACGCAGCCCGGTCGATTTGCTCAGAATCGGTTGCTAGATTTCTTTCGGCGTACAGGGTCCTAGCTGGGGTCTATGCCCCTCAACTCCGAATTAGCAAGGTGCATCCGTAACGTGTGGAGGACATTGGCGATATCACTCCCAAACAGAACCCGGTTTCCCGCTGCTCCACAGTGGTTTTACTTCCCTCTCCTGTCCTCCTCTGCATCGCTTCTCGTGCTTCACATCTCCTAGCTGTCTTGGCTACATCCGCCGGCTTGACAACGGAGCGCCTCGCAGCTCGACAGTGAGTACGACCCTACGCTAGAAGATCACTGGCCGCGACCCAAATCGAGTGGTTCTGCGCGTAAAAGCGTAAACAGTTCACCCAGGCAAGCCAGCACGTGCATGGAGACAGTACATCCTCGTGCTATGACGGCGGCGCCAAGATGGTGTTACGCTGGTCCCAAGTCGCCCACCTGCTAAACCCTTTGAGGGAGTAAGGAAGCCCTTCGAACTCGCCTCTCCCACTTCATTCGCAAACACGCAAACCACACTGTTTACTTACGTATGTAGGCGTAGTATAAATCTTAATTAATCTAGCCTGTACGCAGGTAGGCTCAAACCCCCAATTCGTCGACCCACTCTTTGTGGCGAAATTCAATTCATCCAGCGACATATCTGCATGCATAAAGGGAAAAGGAAGCACCAAGACGACACCTAGTGTGAAATCATACGCTCTCTGCTTGCATTATTTATCCCCCTTCCTGTTAAGAGGATGATGTCACATAGATACCACTTCGCTATCTCATTGTCCTTCTGGCGACTCACAGCCAGTCGTCTACTGACGCCATCAAATTTATTTTGTATCAACTGACGGCCGGAACAAGCTCTAATCGCCCGCCTGGAGAATGGCAGCATCTATATTAAGTATCACCACGCCTGAACCGACGCAGTGCTTCCATTTCTGATGTCTTGGCTCGATACTTCGCCTCCGTCGCATGCTACCACCTCTAAGAGCGACGCAGTTTATTCTAGATCGGGTAAATGCGGCAACGGGGTAATTATACACTGTCTCTGTCGTGGAGAAGCCACTATGCTTCGATGAAGAGCTGCTACAACATTTAGAGGCCACGGTTGAAGATGACCTTGCCATCAACGCCACCTCTGCCATGGAACTCCGGCTCCAAACTGTCTGCGCTGATCTTCTGATATTGAGGGAAGACAGACAGCGCCAGTGGGAGTGCAGCAAAGGAGGTGACCGCAATCAACGCTAGGTTGATGCCAATTGGCACTGTACCGGCAAGCTTGGGCCGGGTCTTGAAGAATTCCTTTGCCAGCAGGTTCTTGTACCATGCCTGCTTGGTCTGAATGTGGTACAGAGCCAGCGCAGGCACGATCATGATGGGCGTGTTGTTGAAAACTCTGCTGGCGGCCGTCTCATACACGGCAAGCTTGGCTGCCTTCCTGCTCTTACCTAGAGCCGGGATATCTGTCTCCGACTTGCCCTCCTCTTGGAGCTTCTTCTTCTCCTCCTCGGAGAGAACGGGGCGAACGTCGATACCGGTCTCAATCTCCTTTCTTCGCATCAAATAGGCGTTGAGGGCTCCGGCCGAGGCGACGGCTGCGAAGGGGACTAATCGCTGGAGGATGTTACGAGCACTGACTGACACCTTTAATCTAGGCACCATGGCATTCAGACCCAGAGCGACAGAGCACGAGGCTCCGACAGCGACGAAGTATGACTTTGCCAGGTCGGCAAAGGTCAACGGCGATGACTTGTTGGCATTTGCATTGTTGAACGCAACGTTGATGCTCTGGTTGACCACCTGCCAGGCGACGGTGCCTCCAGCGCCCAGCCCGGGCTGCAGCATACCAGCTGTGACCACAAGATTGGTAAGAACAAAGCTGGACATGCGGAAAGGCAGTAAGATAGACTCCCCCGTGTCTGCACCATTATGTCAGTCCTCGGATCGATCGATATGCGCTGGCGGGTTGCCAACCGGCCGGCCTCTCGTACCTGGGTGAAGCGTAGAGTCGACAATCTTCTTGGCTCGCCATAGTTCCGGTGTCATGTGTTCGATCTTGCCCGTCTTGTAGTCAGTGACGAGTGTCTTAGCCCTCTCGAGACCAGTCTTTCCGGCAAGTAGGGTGCTGTGAGCAGTCGCATTGTCAGCCAATCGGTCCAATCCAAGACAACCGCCCGTAGAGAGAATCAAATTCCCACATACCTTGGATCGGTGACCCCAATCGTATGTCGCACCCGCCCTAAGTAGGTGGTCAGATCATACTGCGATGCGGGCAGCTCGCGAGAGCCCGGGAGCGAAGCCGACATGGTATTTTGCTTTTCGATGTCGGATTTCGGCGTTGGGTTGCTGTGTTTGTCAAAGAATGAATGAGAGAATGAATGAAGGAGGGCAAACCCAAGGACACCTCGCTCTGGGCACTCGTCGATCTCTGGCGACCCCGGGATCGCTACTGAAGCCGATTTATGCACCTGCTTGCGAGAGGGGTGGTTATCGCGTTGCAGGGAAATAAGTAGTCGGGCCACAAAAAAGCGATGATAAGCGGGGCCCGATTTCGGCCGCCTGCAAATCAATGGATTGGTGATAGTCATACGCACATGCAATTTGGCCGCCCTTGAGTGATTGATTACCCGTGACCTTTCCCCTCCTTTGCGCACGTCAATACATCGCATGCGTAGAAACTGTTGCATTTTAAGTGTAAATGTGTAGCAGGTGGTAAGGAATCGGCTTACATTCGCCGTTGGCCTGTTGAGAACACACCTGACCAAGTCTCCTCCTCCAATCCACCTTCGGCGAAAAAGACTGACAAGAGGACCTTGTGTGCTAGAAGGCCAAGACTTCGATTTTCAATTTACTTTATCACTATCAGCGCACAGCCTGTGACCTAGAAGTAGCTGTTTGTTTTTCACTCGTTATGTTGGAATTCTTCTACCACTTCCACTCCTCTCTAGTATCTGTTAGAGTTGACATAGGTCGGTAGTAGTAGGTAGTAACGAGAGTCATCTACTGTTTTAGGTAGGCACCTGAGGTAGGCAGTCATCTACCTACGTATAATACACTGTTTCAAATGCGAGACTGAATCCGGGGGAATATATGTGCGTCTTCCTGGTGATTTAAACCGTCCTTGAAGCCCTCCCACAAGGTAGGGGGTAGATAATAGCCACTGGTGAAGATAGACCTTTATAAATGATATCTCTGAGCACCGCACGGCAAGATACTAGGTACATAGCATTCAATACGATTAATTGAAGTGTTAGACAGTTGTGCAAGGCACTCTAGTTAGCAAGTACATAGAATATGAGGTGCGCCTGCCGCTCCTGCCTTGAGGTTCAGCTGCAGCCAACTGTAGAAGGCGCGAACCCCCGCGACCGCGTTCTCACTTTCACCTCACCTTTTTGTGAGACTGGTCCTTTTCTCTATCTTGCCTCCACTTTATCTACTATCTATCTGAGTTTCCTTCACAACATCTCTTTCTCTTCTCATTCTTCTCTCCTCATCCTTTTCTCCTCACCCTTCTCTTCTCATCCTTCTCTTCTCATCCTTCTCAATATCTTACTCCCGAGTCCCATTCGGCCGACGCTCTCTTCAGATATACTTTAAGCTCGGAAGATCCAAGAGGGTGCTGGTAGCCTTTGGCTTATTTCTATTGTTCACGAAAGGAAGCGCATTTGATCCTGGCACAGTCCTGGTAAGAGAAAGAACACCAATCAATCTTGGCCTAGAAGGCTTCTGACTTTTGGAACAATATCTAGGCAGCCATGGAGACGACGCCCATGACACCGGTGTCGGACAGACATCACGAAATCCTCGGGAATGCTAAAGGAAAAACTCCAACGGCTTTACGAGACTGGCTGCTCACGGCTGCCACTCCTATCACAAAGGATGAGATTGTCTTGGGATCTGATGCTCAAGCGCCAACGCAGCCAATGAGCGCGGAAGTGGCTGATAGCTGCCTCAGCGTCGTGGGCAGCGGTACACTGCAAGCTCTCTCTGCAATCGGCACCAACCCAGAAGCCGACCTTCAAGCCTCAGTTGAAAGCAGCGATCATGGCGGGATCAAGAAAAGCAGAGAGTCCCCACCCCTGGAATATATGAAAAACTGGCTGCTTAATGCAAGACAAACTCCTCCTAATGACCCTTTGAATGCACTCTCGGCTGATGAGCACTCACATAACTGCGATTTGGATCCAGAGACAGGAAATCTTCTCCCTCCTGTAGAATATCCACGAACAATGAGGAGCACCGAGAAACACGAGGATGAGAATGTGGCATGGAGGGAAGTGATGGTTTCATCAAGCACTCACATTCAGCGAGCCATTGAAGGACTCTCTCTTGTCAAGGAAGAAAACGCCCTGGCAAAGACGGGAGAAACAGCCTCTCCATACCCGGAGGATCAGGGTGCTCCCTTCGCAGAATGCATCATCCGTCCGGCCAAGCCAAGTGATTTTGCAAAGATCGCTGCCATTATTAACCTGGAGGTTTCCACCACTCACTGCCCCCAGATCTTTGAGGGCCGACAAATTGTTGCGGATGACATTTTCCCCATTTTTAGGCACTGTCAAAACACCCTGAGGCCTTTCGTTGTGGCGGTTCCAGCCAAAGATGAGTTTCTCGATCCATCCAAGTGGCCCTCGGGCTCAACAAGAGTCTACGAACAGTTCAAAAAGTTCAAGGAAAGCCAACCTGTCGAAGAGGATACCTCGGTATACGGCTTCGCATTCATCGGCGAGCCTCAGATCGGCTTCTTGAACAGGCCATGCCAAGGTGCCCGTCACTCTGGGTTGATCAGGATGGTGGTCCACCCTGACCACCGGCGTCAACTGATCGGATCTGCTCTTCTCGAAAGGATGTTAACTTTGATTGATTCAGCTCACCACCAAATGGTCGACTATCACTGGGAGGGCGACAATTCGGAATCAATCTATGAGCGGTCTGCAGCTCGAAACACCCGACAGTACTCTCAGGTGTATGTTGAGCTCTTCACCTCCAGAAAGGGAGACGAAAATTACGGATGGAAGTCAAAACTCCTTGATGATTTCTCTTTTAAGTGCATTGCTCGCTTTAACGACATGGCCAAAACTGACCGCGCCGAGGACAACCAGTGGCTTGATCTTACAATATGGGAGCACAAGATCAAGAAAGGGTCGAAACTGCCCCATGTGAGGGCTTCGGAGTATTTCGCCCCCAATCTGGTTTCTTCTTAAGGCATCCGTGACGAGACTCACAATACCGCACTGTCGTCGCCGGCAAGGATCAACTCTCTTGCCTGATTTATGATGCACCCTGTTGTCGGAAAAACCATCGAAAAGTGTGAGGTACGGAATATGGAGAGAATTTCGGAGAGTCGAGCTGTGGATAGGGAGGAAGAGAGATGTTTAGATAACATCGAATCAATGTGGTCTAGGTTCGAGCAGCAAGGCGAGGATGTGGCGTTATGATGTGTTCGAACTTTGAATTTGCAGGGGATTGATCTTGAGGATAAAACACCACCAAATGGCGCGAAGTAGTGCAATAACTAAAATCTGAGAAAATCCAACTAGTTTGATCAATATTCCGTGACGTATTTCCCAGCATCATGGCTTGATGGAAATGTCTGGAGGTTAATGCTGTGAGGGGCATCACGTGCGGGTACTGAGGACAAAAGGGAATATTTTCGAAAGCTCTGTGACAGAGACTTAACATAGTCAGTCACCTGCATGGCCGAAAGCAGCAGTGATAAGCCAACTACGATAATCAGGTGCTTTTTTCATGTTTTCTAGAGAGCTTTCGAGATGTTGTCAATTTTAAGAAAAGCTCGTCTCAAGGACAAGGAGATGCGGATTTTGATGTTGTAAGCCACTGGTTCTCTTCCTAGTAGCAGCGCGGGCCATGCTGATAAACGATCTCATTTGCGTGGCGCTGCAGAGGCCTGGATAATGCGGGCAAGACGACAATCGTCAAGAAGATCATGGGAGAGGATGTCAATACGGTCAGCCCAACTCTGGGATTTATTATTAAAACAATTGATTACGATGGGTGAGTGATACGCTGGATTCGTGGCGATGGTGGAGGCATCTTGTAAAACGACGGCTGACTTGAGACACAGTTACAAGCTCAACATTTGTGAGGAGCTCCGAGGCGGGTGAGAGGCCACAAGACTGACGGATGCTTAGGGGATGTGGGAGGGCAGAAGACCCTCAGGTCATACTGGAGGAACTACTTTGAGAAGACGGACGCCTTGATATGGGTCGTCGACTCTACGGATCGGTTGCGGATCGATGACTGCCGCGTTGAGCTGCAAGGCCTTCTCCAGGAAGAGGTGAGAATGGAGACCGAGCCGTGCTCTGTGAACATGGCGCGAGCCTCTCGGGTGTTTGTTTCTTTGGCTGACATTGGGGATAGCGACTGGCCGGTGCCAGTTTATTAATATTTGCCAACAAAACGGACGTTGAGGGTTGCATGGATGAGCAGGAGATCTTATCGGTATGTTGCCGTGCCAATGGCGATTAGAGGAGGGGTGGAGGGGCAGAGCGAAGCTTTTTTTCGAGGCATTGACGTCGCTGACATTTGCTGTACTACAGGCTCTCGAATTGGAAAACGTCAGAACACATCACTGGCATGTGTTACAATGCAGCGCGATGACGGGGAGAAACCTTAAGGAGGGCCTGGCATGGGTTGTTGAGGACGCAAAGAAAAGGCTGTTTCTTTACTAAGATCTCACCGACAATGGGGTCGGTCAACGAATCTTGATTTCATTGCCCTGAAACCAATAATCTTCTTCTACTTTCTTTTGGGACACAAGGCCCGTGCCCGTTGTCAGACACGAGATGATGTAGTACGCCAGGGGTGAGCAGCACTGACGATGAGATGCCCCTGGCTATTTTGTGTTGGTCCATGCCACCACATCGTACCTCTTTTGTTGCTCGCAACACGATGGAGATATGTTACAAATCTACTATGTTTCCTCCTGAAATCATGCGATTGGTACACCCTAGATTGAATAGTGGATCAGCTGGAGAAAAGAGGCACCCATGCAAATGCAAACCTTGCTTTGTTTATTGTTTATGCATCGCTGCGAACTGAACTGGCTCAGGCGAGATCCCGAAGCCAAGGACCAATATCCACAAGACAGGTCTAGCGCTGCCGCCGCCCTGAGATTTCGCAGTGTTGTTCGATGCAGGATGGCTGGACGGATGGGCATCCGCTTCAAGCCGTCGTGCAGCGGTAAAAGCGGCCAGGTCCTTGCCGTAGAGGTCAGTAGCAGGACGTTAGTGGCCAGCGGTCGCTGACCAGTTAGGCCTAGCTACCGGGCAGCTTACTGGCAATTACTCAGGTCTCGTCTATTGTTAGCTGCCTGCATACGAGACAGCGCCTGATGGTAGCCCACCGAGCAGATCTATCCTGTCAACATCAGAACAGCTCGTTTTTCCACTCTCTCGTTTATCCCTTTGAAGAGCGGCATAGGCTCGCGACGAGGGCAACTACGGCCAAAAATTAGAAAACGCAGCGCCCTGGGTCATGCAATGACCTGATTGAGATCAAGCAATGTCCGACGAAGTATCCCAATTCCTCGAGCAGGTCGAGCGCCTGCGAGGCCAGACGGCCGACGAGGACGAGGCCCGAGCCCGCGAGCATGAAGAGTATCTAGCAGCCAAGAGAGAGAGGCAAGCTCGTAGAGAAGGTGAGTGGGGTGCTATATCTAAAAAATCTTAAATGCTTGTTTGTTTTGTTTTCCCTCCCGGACTAGCTTGGCATGCATTGATGCTGTTATTATTACGACAACGGCGTCATTTCCATCGAGTATTCAAGATGGGCCTTGGCCCGACCAGCGATGATCGAACCTCTACCCCAAAATCTTCCGTCGCTTGGCTAGGAACAGGAACCGCTCGTTTCCGCTGCTCCAGACCTTGCTGAAAGAAACCTTCATCCATTGAACCGCCTTCTGCCAACGGGTCTGTCACACAGCTGTGGACGCATGTGCCGTAGCTGACAGATTGCCCACTTTGCTATTTTTTTTTTTTTTTTCACACTTCTTCTCTAACCAGCTGCCATGATTAGAACGCGCTCGGTCAATCTCTCCACAGAAGTCATCACCTGCAAACACACCGTCACCTCGCTCGAGCCGTCAGATTGCGCGCCTGCCCGAGGCTTCGAAGCTCGATTCCCCAACCTCGAAACCCATCCACTCGCCCCACGAGCAGTTCTCAGAGGCAGAAGCGAAATCGCCGCCCCCGATGGATTTCCCGTCCTCCACGTCTCCCACAAAGGAGAATGAAGGTCTCGGGAGCTTCGAAGCCGAAAAACCAGCCTCAGAGCAGAGGTCTTCCAACAGAGGGTCCGGGCTCTCCTGGCAAAAACGGCCGACTTCCCGCAACGGTCCGGGTGGCCCGCGGCCCCTTAGTATGGTTGCGACCCAAAATGCGACCCAGAAGTCTCTTGTCGGGTCGCCCGCGTCACCTGAGGCCCAGTCCGCAACTGAGACGAGCTTCTCGAGAGAGCAAATAGCACAGAGTCTCGGGTCCAAGGACCCTGCGTGGTTCCGCCAAACTGCCGATAGAGGCCTCAACTCCGCCGCTTATAGGAAGAACCAAGTCGAAGATGACGAACGCGCAGATCCCTCATCTGTCAAAGCACAATTGCCTGGCATGTACGCCGAACCTGCCAAAGAGAGCGCCCCAGAGGCAAGCTCCCCCATCCGTCGGTCAATCGCGTCTCCTCCGACTTTGAACCCTCCTCGATTTGACAAACCTATCGAGGGAAGCTCCTCGCCCACCGGTCATACAAGATCCCCGTCAGGCTCTCCCACCCGATCTACGTCTCCAACCAAGGGAATGGGTGGCTTTGTGCAGAGCGCTATGATGAAGAGATCGGACAGTGTCAAGCGGTGGAGTGTGCAGAGCCCCCTGGCCTGGCACGTGCCAACACGCTTGCATCCAATCGCTCAGGTCATGCCAGAGACACATCGATCTCGTCGTCGAAGCCCGCGACACTTGCTCGTGGTAACTCGGCCACACCAAGCTCGAGCGTACCGGTTTCCCCCATGATGAGAACGATAACAGCAATGACACAACCCCTCGACCTTCAGGCACAGATACAACAATGGAATCAAAACCAGATCTCGGAGAAGGCCAGGACCAGCCAATCCCCATCAGCCCCTCGAGGACCATGGACCCACGACGTTGGAGCCCAACCAAGGGAAGCTGGCTCGAGAGCGCACTCAACAAGCCCGAATCGCCGAAACCACCTCAGAAACCGAACAACTCGACACAGCCAGCTTGGATGGCCGAACTGAACAAGAACAAGAGCGAAAGAGCTGGGCCGGGGCACAAGCATCAAGTCAGTATCGGAGGACTTATGAGATCCACACCAATGGGCGACGCTGCGAAACCAAATACCACGGGCCTGGGAGGGATCTATTCACCACCACCCGGTGGTAACCGACCTACATTCGGCCACAGGCCCCAGCCTAGCATATCAAAACCGGTTGCTGAGCCTAGTGCTTCCAAGGATGAAGTGGACGAGGTTGAGAACAGTGAAGCAGCGGAGGCGGAACAGCAAGCTGTAGGCAACACGGATTCGAAACAAGCTACAACTCCAAGCTCAGTGACAAGTCCGCCTCCACTGAAGCCAAAGCCCGAAACCCCTCCCAAGAAGGATTTCCGCGCGAACCTGAAGCCACGACCTGTGCAGGAGGGACCAAAGGGCACAAACGAGTTGGAGTTTAGACGGGCTTTTGGCAGCCTGCGGAAAGCCAAGACTCAAAATTATGTTGCTCCTGACGAGCTCAAAAACAATATTCTTCGAGGCAAAGCGGCCCTGAACCTGACTGGTGGACCTCAAAAGTCAGAGATCAAAGACGAGTTCAAAGACGCTATCCTCAAGAAGAAGGATGATTTCAAGAAGGCACAACTAGAAGGCAAAGGGATAACCAGAACCTCATCCTTCGATTCCGAACAACCCGTTCCAGAGGGGCTTGCCCGGCGAGCCGAGCTTGGGAGACCGCTAATAGGCTTGAAAAAGGATCCTGTTCCCGTGCCCTCAAGATCACCTACGATTGGGGGCACCGGCCCAAAGTCGCCTCCGACCTCCACTTCCCTTGGTAGCTCTTCTCCAGAGCCGAAGCAGTCTCCGATAGAGACTGAAGTGAAGAAGGAGGCGCCCGTGGCGCCGAAGGTCCAAGGTCGTGTTGGCGGAAGCAAGCTCGCAAATCGCTTCAATCCAGCACTTGCCGGCATGCTTGCACGCGGCCCACCTCCAATGGCTACTGATGGTGGGAATACCTCTCGAGAGAGTGCTCGAGATACCCAAGGAGCTGTAGAACCAACCAAACCAGGTCCGCAGTTGACGCATATGACAAAAGGCCGTGCCCGTGGACCCAAGAGAAAGGCGCCATCAACTGCAGCACCGTCCCAGAAAGCCCCCGCTTCGACTCCAAGTGCAGACATAGTGGCGAAGCCATCTAAGATTGGCGTTGCTCCTGCACTTTCTCCTATGTCACCCGATCTGGATGAGTCGGTAAGTTCTAAACTTGGAGGGTTAGAGATATACGACAATACCAGCCCTGTCAGCTCGCCACCTCTGTCAATTCAGCAACAGGTTGCTGCCAAAGCATCTCTCCGTGGTAAAATCTCTCCCCCGAGTTACGGAATACTGCGGTTCCCAGTAAGCCTGCAACTGTAGATACAGTACAGTCTCCTCCGTTCCGCAGACAAACAGCCAGCCCAGAGAAGGAGACGGCCCGCCCACTGTCCCCTCTCAAACCCCATAAGACGGGTGGAGATGTCTCCCAGCCCGGATCGCCCAAGAAACTAGACGCCAAACGGATGTCTAAGTTTTTGGACGATTCCTCATTGAGCAGTCCTAAACCAGAAACTCCACGGGATACTTGGAAGCTCGGCCACCAAAGAACTGGGTCAAGGTCACCAGTGAAGAGGTTCGAGGCTCCTAGCTCGCCGGTGAAGAGAGACGAACCCCCCATCTCACCGCTCAAGAGAGATGCGGCGCTTTTCTCGCCAGTAAGAAGAAACGAGGCTCCTAACTCGCCAACACAGAGGGAGGGGGTTCCCAGTCCACCAGTGAAGGAGGAGGAGACGCCCAGATTCAGAAGTGAATCATCATTCGAATCCATTGGGCAGGAAACGCCTAGCTCACTGGCAACGCGAAGAGAGTTGCCTAGCCCACAATTGAAGAGAGAGGAGTCTCCCAGGCTGAGAAATGAATCATCCTTCAGCCCTCCCAGGCAGGTTGCCCCATTGAAGCTTGCTTCCAGAAACGGCCCTGAGGCTCGGACCTCCCCATCTCCTGGACCAAAGCCACTCGCGTTCAGCCCAGCCTCGCCCGAACCGTCCATTCGATCAGCTCGGCCTCTCCCAAACCCACCTAGCCGACTAGTTTCGCCCACGAAAGTGCCTACACCTCTCCCTTCACCATCTAAACTGACGACTGAAGTGTCGCTTCTCCTCAACGACTTCTTTGGACCCAACCGACCCAGCGGTGATTGCCAAGTTGATGCCACATCCATCATTACACAGAGACCAGAGGTTGGTGCTAAGGTCGACACCCTCGCAGCTCGGATGTTTCAGATCACAGGCGACGGCAAGAAAAGGCCAGTTGATCCTCAGTTCGGACGCACACTATTCGAACGGGAAATGTATATCGTTGCACACGACTTCAAAGATGGGTCTGGAAGACCCACGAGCGAGACCTACTTCTGGGCTGGTGACGAGGTGCCGGAGTCGACAATCGAAGATGCACAAATTTTTGCTGCACGAGAAGCCAGGTCTCTCGGTGGAAAGCTTGTGAAGCTTCGCCAGGGTAAGGAGTCTATCAGATTTCTTCAAGCCCTTGGGGATGTCATCATCACTCGGAGAGGGTCGAGCGGTAAATTCGACTCGCTCGCGCCCTGCATGCTTTGTGGCAGACGGTATATGGGAGAGGTGGTGTTTGACGAGGTTGACTTTGCCATGGCCAGTCTCTGTGCCGGTTTCCCCTTCGTGGTTTCCAGCGGCGGCAATTGCTACGTGTGGCAGGGTAAGGGAAGCACCGTGGACGAGGTGAGCTGCGCAAAGCTCGTTGGGATGGAGATTACCATTACTGGTGACCTGACTGCGCTGGAAGAGGGCAGCGAACCAGAATCGTTCTGGAAAATGTTCGAAGCTGGCACAAAGCCGCACTCGGCTGATCATTGGAGACTCAAACCCAACTATGACAAATACAGCGCTCGTCTCTTCTGCTCGGATGCAGAGTCGAGGCAGCAGGTACGTTGAAATTGCAATTATTCTTTACCCATCTCTCAATCGTTTATTTCTAACCTTTGTCGATGTAGATCTTTGAAATCTCCCCCTTCAGTCAGGCGGATCTCTCGCCCTTCAGCATCTATGTTCTCGACGCCTTCTTCGAGATGTATGTCATTGTTGGATCCAAGGCCCAGTCCCAGTTCACCTCATTCCGCAACGGTCTCAGCTTCGCACAAGATTACGCCATCCTAGCCGCCTCCATTGAGGACAGACCATTCATCCCCGTCTCTACAGTCGTCCTTGAGGGCGTACCGAGAGATCTGAAGCGGGTATTCCGCAAATGGGAAGATGAAAAGAGCCCCACGGTCATGAACCAGCCACCAGCCGCGGGTGGTGGTCTCAGGAGAGGGAGGAGCCTGCGGGTCGTGTCCTTGACTCAGGCCTTGCTTGCGCTTCAACAGTGATGTCAATCCGTGTAAGCCCCGGCGTGCTCCAGAAGGGTATAAACGGGTTGTTGAGCTTTTGGCACTCTATTTTTTTTGTTTCCTGTCCTGTCTCACGTGTTTCATGATCTGCATAGGCCCTGCATGAAGCGTCTTTGGTTTTTGGGGTGATTTCTTTTTTTGTTGCTTTTTTATCTTTGACATGTGATAAAAGGGGTGGCGCAAATGTATCAATGTATATTGTTGGGGCTATTTTGCTTCATGGTACCACTTTCATCGTGTGTAACCCCGGTGGGAAATAGAACGCATTCGGGCCAAAGCGGCACAATAAGGGGGAAAAAATTTAACAAATTTCATGAGTATTCTTTTCTATGAACATGCGGCCAGGTATTACCCGCCCTGGCCAATCGTACGTACCTATTCGTCTATACGGCTACACTTCGAGGACGGAACTCATCCCTTTTTTCTAGCCGTCTACAGCCTCTAATGGGTATCAAATAACTGGTTGATTTTCTCACGCCTGCCCCTCCCGTCTCCCGTCTCTTTCTAATTCGTTGATTCCTGCAACATGCATGTTCCCATGCGCGGCCCTCTTTCGTGTGTATACAAAGGAATAGATAAGAACCAAGAAGAAAAAGTCATCTATTTACTGTGTCTATCATGAAGAAAGAAAAGCTTTCTTTCGATATCGAATTGTCAGTTCACTCAAAGGGGAAGAGGGGTCGCCCTACTTGGAGCCGGTGTCGACGCCGGTGGATGTAGCCTTGGAGGAGGCTCCGGTATCGGCAGGCACGGCGATCGGACGGCGCTGGGCCTTGGCGGTGAGCTCGATCAATTCCTTGAGCATGAGCTCCCTCGTGGTTCGGGTGAGCTCGTCGACGTCACTGGGCTTCAGGCCCTTGGTGGGGATAGGGTCCAGAACTGGATTGGGGTTCTAAGGTTAGCCTATTTGCGATCAAGAAAGCGAATAAAAAGATGGGAATTTGTATGAAGGCCGCTTCGGGAAGAGTTACCTTTGATGGGGATTCTGCCGGCGTTGAAGACGAAGCTCTTGATGTAGAGGACGTGGCTGTAGTTGGCCACGACGACCGGGACGATGGGGACACCGGCCTGGACGGCGAGGTGGAAGGCGCCCTTCTTGAAGGGGAGCAGCGCGGGCTCCTTTGTGTAGCTGCGCGTGCCCTCGGGGAACATGTAGACGCTCTGCCGCCTCGAGGTGATCTCGTTGGCGGCGCCCTGCATGGCGTCGCGGGCGTCCTTTGAGTTCTTGCGGTCGATGAAGATGGTGCCGCTCAGGCTCATGAACCAGCCCAGGACGGGTGTCCTCTTGAGGCTCGACTTGGCCGTGACGCTGCACCACTTGGGCCACATGGAGGCGAGCATGAGGACGTCGAGCTCGGTCTGGTGGTTGCCGATGAAGACGGCGGGGCGGGTGGTGTTGAGGACGTCCTTGGGGTCCTCGATGTCGAAGGTGATGCCGGTGACGAGGAGCATGGTGTAGTGGAAGGCCCGCGCGGTGACCCATTGGGCTATTCCCTGCTTGCCGGCGAGGGTGAGGGCGGCGGAGGAGACGATGCCCCAGGCGGCGCAGAGCATGAGGGCCATGTACGAGGCCAGGACGCGGGCGGCGAAGGACGCCTTCGGGACCACATAGGAGAGCAAGTAGAAGGATGTGGTGACGAGGGCGTACCACAGGAAGAAGTTCACGAAGTAGTAGGAGGTGAACATGGTGGCGGTTGTTTGCAGGTCAGAGAGGTATATAAGAGTCGATGCCGAGGCTGAGGGACCAGTTGCGACGATGGTCTAGAGGTGATGATGAGGGGTATAGGGTCGTAAAGAGCGGTAGGCGAGGGATCTATGGTCTAGTCTATATCATAAAGCCATAGTCAGGCGCAACTGGCGGGACACGAGCGGGTGTAGGATGGATGTGCGCGTGCTGCTCGAGGCAGTTGAAGTTGGGGTGTCAGCTGTCCCGGCCGAGTCAGTCAGTACCGGCAATTGATGTGTTGCATGTGGAATGCAAGGTATAGAAAAAAAAGCTTGGGCATGACGGAAGGGTGGTTCAGTTGAGGTGGGGTTGTGCCTGTGGTTGGGGAAATTGAGGATCGCCGGTTGGCTCAAGGCGCTGGGGCAGGTGGTGGGGCGGGTGGTGTGAACGTGGTTGTTGACGATGGTTGAGCGCAGCGGCTTCAGCGAGCTGCCTTGCGTGGCAGGTCCCGCTAGCCACCCCTAGAGGCGCTAAGGGAGGGCCGCTAGAAGCCGGAGGAACCACTGGTGGGCGATGTGGTGGAGAGCAATTGAAGGGCCAGCCGGCAGCAGCGGGCATGATGAATCGTGAATGCCGCCGGCTCGTGTCCTGGCAATTCAACAAAACATGGAGATGGCTTACTGGGTCAATATACGACACAGCCGTAGCAGGAGGGTCCTCGGTCAATACGGTCCAACACAGTATCATTGTCATGCAAATATGGGCAGTACTACCCCATCCGCGGACTCCAATAGATAAGTCAGTACAGTAGCCAAAGTGTCTGTACACCGACTACTATCTGTGTACACTGACCTGCAGCCGGAAGCAGGCAATTAGGTGCCAAGGCATCGATTATTGGACGCAGCGGCAGATGCGCTAAAGGTGCGATTGCTGGCAGACAGATCGTGACACCGAGGGAAGGCGGCGGCCACCTCAGCCATTATCACGTGGCAGTCACCTATTGCCTTGGACAATCCAATATCAGCACGTCCAGCAGTCGCAGTGCTTTGCGGCGCTCAGCTTGACGTCTTCCCTGGAACAATGCCCACCTCACCTCACTTCCTGGTCCTCCGGCCTTGGCTATCTCTTGCAGCTCCTCCAGCGGACTCCACCCAGCCTACTGCCTGCCAGCCCAAGTAGTAATCCGCAGGCGGAGGTTCAGCTAACGAACTGACAACCTTAGCCCACACCACACACACACCGTTAACCCCCAGCTAACAGCAACATCCCGGACGGCTTGAATACCTTGACCCAACGTGGACACTTTGGACTTCTGCACCCACCTCACTTTGCAACGCCCTGCCTGACAATGCTGCGCGCCTCTCATCTCTGATCATCGCTCCCTCACAATGGCCTCGTTGCGCCGAGGAGGTCGGCCCTCGCTCTCATTTACGATGCCGAACAGCACTAGCAATAGCAATAGCAACGTCACCCTGCCCGAACGGCCCCCCATTGATGCTCTGTTCCTCATCGACTTCGACGTCAAGAAGGGCTACACAATCGTTTGGAAGCGCACCGCCGATGGCATCGATGTCGATGGCCGTGTCGAGTACAAGTCCCTGCCCTCGGGCCTGCACACCGTCACCGACGACCTGATCTACTTCGTCCACGACGGCGCCCATGCCGGCCTCAGCGCCTTCATCAACACGCCCTGCGACGAGGAGGACGCCAGGAATGCTCGCATGATTGCCGTTGGGGTTCTGGTTCCGCTGAGCTTTGGACGTCTGGGCCGGGCATGGCGCCATGCGCAAGGTCTCAAGGACTTAGCAGCGTGAGTTCTCGCATAAATTGGGTGCATCACGTCTTGCGCCCACGAGGGGCCCTTGCAGATGGATGCATGACTGATTGATTGATCGATCGATACTAACGCCTGGGCAATTAGCAAACTAGTCAAAGATCGCAGTCAAACTTCGCTTCTGCAAGCTTATTGGGATGACAACAAGGCAAGCAAAGACACCCCCCCACAAGCGAGCTTTGGGGAAACCCCTCTCAGCACACCCGCCGTCGTCGCCTTTTTAGAACCAGCCGATCGAGACCAGCCGAAGCGGAAAGGGCATAATAGAAATAGATCGGCATCCGACGGGGCTTCGCTTGCTCCCCCTGAACATAAACTCTCGCCATTCCATCCCGCTTGGAGCTTAACCAGCCTGTTGGATAAATTCGGCCCACTGATATTCCCCATCTACCGGGCAGCTCTCCTGCGACAACGCATATTAATATCATGCCATGCACCCGTGCATGAGATTTGTGATTATGGTATGCTCCTCCCCCTTTAAAACAAAGCAATACAGCTGGCCTCGTGCAGTTTGCTAATTCCGGTTGTGTTAGTATATAACCTCTCCGTGCTGTCAAACATCCCCCTTTCCTTATTCAACATCCTACCAGAGAATCCTCAGACGCAACGGCTTAGACCTCTCTTTACCATTGGAGTCCACGACATCCCCTTTCTTACCGAGGATTATGAGGCCGCCAAGAGGCGCGAGCAAGGCGATCTCGCCATCGATGATGACGAGGCCGGCTCCGGATGGATTGCCTGCACGACCGACAGCATTCTGGCCATGAAGGATACGCTTTGGGACATGCTCATCACCATCCCCCCGACCACACGACGAATAGCAAAGAAAGTCCTTGGCCTGTGGTTGAGTGTCCTCGCGGGATCCCCATCAAGGCCACCCAACGCGATCTCCGTCGGTTCAATGCTCTCCGCGCTGGGCTCGCTCGTCTAGTCCCAAGCGGCCCAGGCCCCGACTCTCCGATATCAGACCATGCCAGGCGGCCTTCCACCAGCCACTCGATCAAACAAAATGCCGATGATTCATTTGAACAGTTGGTCGAGCCTCTAACCTGGTCCGCTTTTGCGTACAACGGGTATATGTGGTGGGCCAGCGCCGGGGAACAATTGCGGTCTGAAGAGCAAGAAGAGTCGGCACGGGATGCTGCCTTGCTTGCAGACCTTGAGCACCCATCGGCTCAGAACTCAATGTCCATGCCAGGGCCAGGATCCCGCGCCGATATTTTGGCCGACTCCATCTCATCGCTGGCTGCTCGCCGCAACGCTGCCGATCCTGAAGGTGAGGCTCGTATTGAGCTTGCTGTGGTTACGTACTTCCATCGTCTCACGGCCCAGATGCTCTCCATTCTCTCAGATATTGTCGAGGGGGTGGATGAGGCTTACCCACTAGACGAAAGTGATGGAGAGGAAGAAGGCGATGCACTCCTCAGCGGCCAGAGCACCCCGCGTGCTATCACCGTCGACAATCGTGCTGTTGACAACATGGGCCTGGACGTCTGGAGTGCCAGCGATGCCGCCTTCGTACAGGGCCTTGTGAGAACCTACTTCGGTAGGACTGCGAAGATAGAAGGCAAAGGAATCGAAGTCTGCGGCGTCAGAGTCTGTTGATGATCATGATTATAGACTTTTGTTCTCGCATTGCCAGAGCCAGCTGGTCGAGTCATGTTTTTCGGCACCCCTGCCGTCTATATTTTTTGTCATACCTGAGCGAAATTATTTGGAAGACCGCAAGGTTGGGTTTTATACATGTAGAAAGTGGATTATCACATGCGGATGGGCAGCGTCGTGCAACATACGGTGTGTCGAGAGGCAGGGTCAGGCCGCGGGTCACGACCAACAAACCCTTCCGTCTCGCCCACCACCCCCTCTACCTTTCCAGGGCGGGCAGAAAGAAAGAATCATCATTTGCTTTCGCGCTACGGAGTTCAAGGAGTCGAATCAACGGGGTTTAATATATTAATATCTAGCTTGCTTTCGGTCCAGATCAGATCTGCGCACCTCCCAGGTATATGCTTTCTATAGGAATCAATGAATAAGAGACAACTTCCTTGTTCAATCCCCATCATCTCGATCCTGTTGGCAAACTTCCGATGAGCAGAAATCCGAATAGCTGAATGGAAAAAAAGGAGTATAATGTGTCAAATAAAATATAAAAATCCCAACGAAGCCTCTGCCAAAACTCCCTCGGTAAGTAAACCTGACCAAACACATAAAAGCGTTGGGTGACATTATCAAGCCCCTGCAAACCCGTCCCATGTGGCAACTTTTTTATATAAAGAATACACATTTGAAAAAAATGGTTTCCCCCCAAAAAAAAAAAAAAAAGGAACGGTTTCGCTACTATCATATGCTCAATTAAAGCTTCACAAAGAAACGCATTTTTCTTTTTTTTCTACTTGGTTTCTAACAAAATTTGCGCCGGCCCCGCCTCCTTACGACTCATCCTCGGTGTCGGTGTTGGTTGCGCTGGTATCGTCCTCCTCTTCATCATCGGTTCCACTCTCCTCGTCGGAGGAATCATCGTCATTAGCTGGTCGGCGGCGGGCCTTTGGCGGGGGAGCTCCGCCCTTGAGGGCTTGCATCTGGCCAGCGAGGGAATCTGTGATAAGCGCGTTAGAAGCGATGCATTAAGTAGAGGTGATGCTTCAAGGAGTAGGTACTTACCCTCATCGGGCTCGCTGATCTCGTCTTCGGTGCTCATCGAGACCGCCTTGTTGGCCTCCTCGACAACCAGGGTGACCTCCATCTTTGTGTCGAAGCCAATGTAGGAGTCGCAGATCAGGTGCAGGACAAAGGTGTAGTGGCCCTCTTGCGGGGGGGCGGCGAACTGCGCCTTGAGGGTCTGCATGGCGAACGTGGGCTTGCCTTGCGCGTCGAAGATGGGCTGGTCGAACTTGGCGAATGTGAAGGGGGGCACGGCCATCTTGCCCTGCTTGGAGTCGCTGAGGAAGGCGTGCCACTTGGGGGACTGGTCGCGGGGATAATGGGGGGCAAAGGTCATGGGCGGGAGGATGGATTGCTTCTCGACGGCAACAAGCTTTCCGTCGGGGCCCTTGACGATCTGCTTCTTGCCGTTGATGGCGTCCAGGTCGTCCTCGGCGGGATCAATGTCTTCCAGGTCGGCTTCGTGGATCTTGGGGACATTCTCGGCACCGGGGGGATGAACCGACCCTTGATGACAAGGGTCACCAGAGAGGCAGGAGTGATATACTTCTCACCAGTAACCTTGAAGAAGGCCTTGGCCACACGCAGATACGGAAGCTGTTGACCAACGCTGAGTACCGTCTTGTACTGGTCCTCGCTGAGAAGGTCCTTGCCAACGGCCAGCTTTCTTCGCTCAGAGTCTGGCTGGTCGAGGAAATCTTGAAGATCGAAATGGTTCCGCGAGTCGCCCTCAATGGCGTTGGCAATTTCAGGAGTAATGTGCGGCAGCTGGAGAAGTGGGGAGGCGTTTGGTGCGACAGCCTGGACGACGTTCTGGGCAGTGTAGTATGAAGTGAGAATGGGCTTGGTGTTACCGTATGCCAGTGAGATGGCAGCGAATGATTCTCGAAGGGCCCGGGCTATCGGAGCCACCTCGTACTTGGACTGGTTCAGAGCGGCATCATCCAGCTCGACACGGCCCAGGTACGCCCAGAGCAGAGCCAGCGCCTTCCGTCGCGGCCCGTTATCCATGTCCTCGAGACGTTCCTTTTCCTTTTCAGGGATGCCAGAAACGTACGGGGACGACTTGTGTACCTCGCTGGAGGCGGCGATTCTTGACTCAATCTTCGCAAGACCGGAATCCGCCTTGTCTCCCTTGAGCAGGTCGGCGTACTCGTCACCAGAGCTGAGGGCGGTGATCGCACCGGCCTCATCCATCTCGTCCTCATACCGACGGAACAGCTTGTTGGCGCTGGACATCAAGACTCCCTCCTTGGACATGCGCTGGGTTCCGTACCACCAGGATCCCACCATGTAGGGGAGCAGGACGCCGAGAAGGAGAGTGTAGAGCAGGACGACGTATTTGCCGTTGCCATCCTCGACGATGAACTTGGGGAGCGCGATACCGATGCTGAAGCTCTGCTTGCCGTCCGGGTGGCCGAACTGGATATAGTTGTTGCGGACCTCCTCGTCCGTCAGGGCCTGGTAGGCCTTGCTGAGTTCTACCCACACTTGGTTGATGGTCTCGAGGGTCTCATTCTTGGCGGGATCGGGCCTGGCCTTGTCGGGGTGGTACTTCTTTCCCAACTGCCTGTAGTGTGACTTGATTTGCTTTTCTGATGCGGACTAGATGTGGATAGACTTGTCAGTTTCCCGTGCGGCTAATGTAGTCTAAGAAAGAGAGTCGCAAAGGGAGGGCAAAGGGGGGGGAGGGAAGGGCTGTCAGTCATACATCTGAAATTCCAAGGATATCGTAAGGGTTCCAAATCTTCTGGACTGTGGGCTGGGTGACCAAGATCAGATAGACCATGGCGCCCATGAGGACCCAGCCCCCGAGGGCGAAGAGGAACCTTGTGAGCCTCCTCTGCTTCCGCTGCTGGGTCGCCCGCACAGCGGCGATCGCGTTGGCATTCTGGGCCCGGTAGTCGGTCTTGATCCGGGGCGCGAGCTTGTCGTCGTCGGTGGAGGAACGGACGAGTGTGTAGGTCAGCGGGATGGTGACGAGCCCGGTGACTGTGAGGATGAAGAAGGGGAAGAATTGGCCCTGCGGACGGAGAGACGGTTAGCACCCAGACAATGCGCCTGGCGGGAATTGGGGACTGGGCGAGGACAACGCACATGCTCGTCGTAGGAGTAGTCCGAGCTCATTCTGGCGACAGGGAGAGCTCAGGCCTGCTCTCTGGGGGAATGAAGAAAGCAGACGAAAAGAAAAAAGAGAAAAAATGGCGGCAAGGGGGAGAAATGAAGGTAGTGAAGGAGAGAAAGGGTCGAGGGTAGACAAAGTTGAGATGTGTCGTGCGTCTCCTCGAGAAAGTCTGGTCGAGGCTGCAATTGCGGATTGTTCAAAGGTGTCCTGTAAATCAGCCCCAGCAGGCGCCTGTGATTGGCCAGAGCCCGGAATAATCGTCCTCCCCCACCGACGTCAGGGCGGAATCACGATTTAGGCGCCACCGTGTCACTTTCCACTGTCCCAGCGCTGTATCTTCAGTCAGTAGGTACCTACAGACAGGGCTTCGCTCACTGCCCAGAAAGCACACCCAGAGGCCCCGGTCCCCACCTCACTGCCCATGTCAATTAGTGTTGCCTTAAATAGCTCCCGGAGCTGGCAAGAGCAGCTTATTTCTGACTGCCATGTCAGCCGGCAAGAACCTGAGCGAAACAGAATTGACCCAACCAATAACAGGTTGTGGCCAAGATGTCGTGGGAATACTTCTCCATATCATTATCTAGTTCGTCGTCTCTATACTACACCAGACAAGTCCTAAATGAGCACAGGGCAATATGGTCGCTACCCAACTCAACTAACAATTACCCAAGATATATTTGGCACAAGTTAAGCTACAAAAAGAAAGATCTTGTTAACTAAAAACGTTCTCCTATGTAATTAATATTCCCCAGACGCCTTGCTTCCATGCTGTCTACCTCCTACCGGCCGGCCGTTGGCTGTATATTGTAAAAGAACATATAAAAATGTCTGTCTGTCCAACTTGACCATATCTGTTATGTTGTGTCTCCAAATATCGAGCCTCTCATGTGGAGGAAGCTAAAATCCTGATCTTCTCGGCATCCTGAATGTCAAAATTCACCGACTCGTCCTCCGTCTCTCCAAGCGAGTTCTCCGTCTCGTCCTCCTCCGGCCCCGTCATTCCGAGCTGCTCCCTTATCTTACCGATGGATCCAGTCTCTTCCACGTCTGTATCTTCCTCTGTCGCGCTTCCGGGCAATGACTCTCCCTCGAGCAGGCCCTTCAGATTCTCCTCACTAATAATCGTGTGCAAGCTACCGCTTCTCGTCCATGGCCGCGTCTCCTGCCTGCCTTGCTCCACCAACCTCTCAAGCTTGAGTCGGTTGCCAATAAACTTGAGTTTCGGGAATACACTCTGTTTCCCTTCGTGAATCATCCGGGCAAGACGCGTCGCATCAGGATCGGATAGGATATGGATAAAGTCGGAAGGGATCGATTTCGGCCAGATCGTGATGGTTCCGCTAAACTGCTGCAGCCACAGCTGGCTCCAGTCCTGGCCCAGAGGTCGTGGGAGGAGCTCCGCGTGGCGAACAAACTTGAGCCACTTGTTCATGTCGAGCTTGAGGTAGTGCTCGACCGCAGACATGATGTAACCTCCTCGCCAGCCACGTCCTTTCCGGTGCGTGACCGGGTGTCCGACAGAACCCCTTGAGGAAAAGAAGAAGAGGTTGATGTGAGGGTTCACCTGGCTCACGATTGTGAAGTTGACATTGAAGTGGGTGTTGAGGGCCTTGATGGGGATATCCGTCCGCAGACTGCCGTCCTTCCACTTGTGCCCAAACGAATATGGGACGAGTGTGCCATCTGCCAGCTTCATCATGAGCACCACGGGATTAAGAATGCCTGGGACGGCAGCGGATGCGAGCACAGCCGACCAAATCACACAGTCCGGAGAAGTGAGATAGTTGCAGAGGATGGTCGGGGAGTGAGGGTCCGCAGGAACGCAGCTGACGTTCAATATTCGCCCAGTTCGTTCATACGCCTCTCGGAAGGTCATGGATCCTCGCGACCACCATCCACATCGTTCTGCCCAGTCCAGCGAGTCGAATCTCGCCCCCGTTTTCCACCATCGAGGTAGCCATGTCGTGAACGATTCGCAACATGCAGTGATCTTCGAGGCCAATGCAGGTACCAGCAATTGGTCAAGTTCTTCGTTCGTTCTTGTTGCGACCAATGCAGCAATGAGGGCCCCACCACTTGTGCCGGTTATAACATCTGGCAAAAGGCCTTGATCCAAGAGGCCACGTACAACACCAATGTGGTAGTAGGCAAAGGCGGCTCCGCCAGAGAGGCAGAGAGCAGTCCGTCCATAGTTAGCATTGACGTGTTTGAAGAGTACCCGCTTCTCGTCCTTGGTGAGTTGTTTAGTGTTGGCGAGGAATTTCAAACTCTTCTCAGCTATGAAGGAATCAGTTAGCGACGAAGATAGAGGTAGCTACCATTCAGATTGTCTTACCTTCATCGACGAAATTCTGAACCAGGTTCTTGGTTCCGTAGTAGGTCTGGCTGTACAACCTGGCATTCTCAACGCCAACAAAGTTATTCTTGACGCATACCTCGATCAGCGCCCTCAGCTCACGGGCCTTTTGTCCCCCATCGCCCTCGTCTTTATTTTCGAATGACTCAGCGGCCTGCCTTGCCTTCCTCATCTGATCCCATGCCCTGCGCACCGTCTTGGAGTCATAGTAGGCAAAATCATCCTCCTCTTTCCAAGTCTGCCTGCCCAGATACAAATCAAGTTCCTTGGCAGCATCCACCCAGTCACGGTAGTTGGACGTCTCCCTCATATTCGAGCGTAGCCTCTGCCGCTGGCCACGCCAGGTGAAGAACTGCTCGTATGCCCAGATGTACCATCTCGTAGAAAGATAGGCGATGCTCAGCCCTCCCAGCCAGGCAATCACGAAGAACAGAAGGGGCCACTTCAGAAGCTGATAGAAGTACCCTTCGCGAGTCTCGTCCTTGGTGCGCGTCCCCAGCAGGCCCTCGACGGTCTTGTTCCGCCTCCGCCGCCTCTTGGTCCCCTTGGACCCCTTTTGATCGCGGTAGACCTTTGGATTCACAGGAGCCCAGTCGTTCTGCGCAGTGATGAACGTGGGAGTTCCGTGCGTCAAAACCTCTGCCCCTGCGGCGGCCCCACCCGATGCGACGGCGGCAATTTCCTCCTCAAAGGCGCTTCCAACCTGCGAGTCACGCTTCGTGAAGCTTGGAGAGGCGCATGAGTTGGGCGACCTCACCCCAGATTCATCGATGGGGCTGTGGAGGTGATCAGGCGCATGGAGCGCCCTGTCAAAGGCTTCTAGGTCGGCCTTGCTGATGAATTCTGTGTCGATATCCGGCAGCCTGGAGGGGTCGTAGGCCTCTGGGGGAAAGCCGTACGTGGTCGCATGGCTTTCTTGGAAGCGAACATGCTTCTCGGGCATCTTGGATGGTGATTCGGCGGCCAGAGCCAGGGGCGCAGTTATGATGCTGCGCTCATTCAGACCTTGGACAGCGTGTGCCAATCAGCACAGAATGAGGTGGGTTCCTGAGCCAGTCTTGGATCTTGAAAATATCACAAACGACTGGGTGGTAGCGATACACGTCTGCGATGATGCTGGGACAATGCGACTGGTGTTAAGAATTGAAGACTGATAAGCGCCACCGATGACGTACCTGCTAAGTCCTAGGCGCCCCGTTCAAATACAGCAGCTGCCACAGGCTTTTGTTGGGTGGTTGGGGAGAAGCAGGCCTCTACCCTATACGAAGTGGCCCGACTTGACCACGACTTAGCTTGTGATTCAAGAGAGGATTTGTTTCAGTGGCATGACTCGATATGACATGAGGCTGTCACGGGGGTTTCTCATTAGCGAAGAGTCGGAGCTGAACCCCGAAGGCGCTCTCAGCTTACCTGCATGCCGTCGTGTTACAGTGCACCAACTTAGGCTATCAGCTGACGACTAACCCGAAGCACGTGCTCCATCTACCCGAGAGCGGCTCTCCCGCAACATCTTTGAGATTGAGGCGAGGAGCTAAAGTGACATATTCTACATTATCAGGAAACAGTACTCCTCCGATGATTTAAGACAGTTAATTCATCAAGGCCAACATCGAAACCTCCGGATCCATCTTCTTAGGGTCAAGCCTAGTGACCGGAGACTTCAACCGATGATAACAGTACAGGGACCGAGGTGTTTCCATATCTCAGCTTTCATTACAAGCCACAATATTGAGATGCAACTGCCTGAAATGTTGATGAATTGTTGAGGTTGAGATTGTTGTTGCCCTTTTATCGTTACACAGCATAATGCATTATTATCCGACTATGCAGCAGCTATTCGTTGCCGAGGTGACTTTGCGGCCCCTGGTTTCCTCACAGCCACGACCTACGGGACAATCGGAGGGTGTGAACCTCATGCTATAACCTCCGATGATCGACAAGAAAGGATGGAGAGACCTAACAGAAGTGATTGGGACGTCTCGCATCATCTGCGCCCCGCCTCACACTTAGGCACATATCGCAGGGTGGTATTTGCTCCGAACGGCTAAATCTTCGTATTAGCCAAAATCAACTTCTGCCTGTATTTGTATTGACATGTTGAATTTCAAATAGAAAATAGTGATGATGGGCTCTCAAGCCAAAGACATTGGAATTCGATGCCCATTGTTCAATGAAATCCGCGAGGACGGCAAGCAAAGATGAAAATATCCTCTCTTGCCCAAGCCCTCCTCTCCTCGTTGTGCCTCGGAACAGCGTTGGCAGATCAGCTCGCCAACTCTACGTATTACAACCCAATCCTCCCGGGATGGCACTCAGATCCTTCCTGCATCCGTGTTGATGAGACCTACTTCTGTGTCACCTCAACCTTCATCGCCTTCCCAGGGCTCCCCATCTACGCATCCAAGGATCTTCGTAATTGGCGGCTCATCTCCCACGGCTGGAGCCGCGAGTCCCAGCTCCCGGGAATCAGCTGGAACACATATGGCCAACAGGATGGCATGTATGCAGCGACCCTGAGGTACCACGAAGGGGAGTTCTTCCTCATCTGTGAATATCTCGGCCAGGAAGACGGCATCATAGGCGTTCTGTTCAGGACCACGGATCCATTCAGCGACGATGCCTGGAGCGACCCAGTAACATTCAAGCCTACCAAGATCGACCCTGATATCTTCTGGGATGACGATGGCAAGGTGTACGTCGCAACCCAGGGGATCATCCTGCAAGAGCTCAACCTGGAGACTGGCGAGCTGAGCCAGCCCCCAATCTCCCTTTGGAACGGGACCGGCGGCGTCTGGCCAGAAGGGCCGCACATCTATAAGAGAGACGGATGGTACTACCTCCTCATTGCCGAGGGTGGCACCGCACTAGACCACTCCGTCACTATTGCGAGAGCCAAGAGTATCGAGGGCCCGTACGAAGCATACGCCAACAATCCAATCCTCACCAACCGTGGCACGGATGAGTACTTCCAGACAGTCGGGCACGGCGACCTCTTCACAGATACGGAGGGGAACTGGTGGGGAGTAGCACTCGCCACACGTTGTGGCCCCGAGTACAAGAACTACCCCATGGGGCGCGAAACCGTTCTGTATCCGGCGCGGTGGGAGGAGGGCGAGTGGCCCGTCCTCCAAAACGTCCGCGGCGAGATGGAAGGATGGCCCCTGCCAGCCGAGGACAAATCCGTCCCTGGAGACGGGCCCCTAAACGACGAAGCGGATGACTTCGACTTCGACGCCTCATCCAAGCTGCCGAAACATTTCCTGCATTGGCGCGTGCCTCGTGATGGCGTCTTTTCCTTCACCGATAAGGGGCTGCAGATCGTCCCCAGCAGGAACAATCTCACGGGCGTCCCCTACTCAGAGACCGATGTCGTCCTGACAGGTCGCCGCGGACTCTCCTTCGTCGGCAGGCGCCAAACCCATACCCTATTTGACCTCACCGTCGACCTGGACTTCACCCCCCGCGAAATCGGCCAGGAGGCAGGCATCACCATCTTCCTCACCCAAGCCAACCACATCGACGTAAGCGTCGTGCTCCTCAGAGGCGACGACGGAGACAAGACCCCGAAACTCTCCCTGCGCCTCCGCGCCGAAGGTACAGGCGGCCCGCCCCCCGAGAAGATCGTAGCCGTGCCCGAGGACTGGCTTAAGCGACCCGGACCGATAAGACTACGCATCCAGGCCAAGGACCCCCTCTCCTACGAGCTCTCCGCGTCGAAGCGATGCTCCAGCACGCCCGACATAGTGCTCGGCACCGCGTCCTCCGGCCTGGTCAGCGGCGGCAACGGGTCGTTCGTGGGAAGTCTCGTGGGCGCCTTTGCGACCTGCAATGGGGTCGGTGAGGGCGCGGATTGTCCGGCGGGAGGTCTGGCGAGCTTTAAACGGTGGCGGTATACGCCCGTCGCGCAGTTCATCTCTGTTGATGAATCTGTGCCTTCCAGTTAGAAAAGGGGGACATGCACATTCATGAGTCAAAGGTGATGGGGGATTTTGGAATCTTTGCTTTCATTCTCTACAATCTTTAAAATCGCTGACCCCTTTTTTGGTCCCCCCCCCTCATTACAGTTCCATGACGGAGTAGCCTATCTAGAATAAAGAAATTAATAATGCGTAAATATGTATGCCGAGAGAACGACAAAGTACCAAAAAATGGCACAGATTTCGATTAATGAGCTGGCAGCCTCCACGAGGAAGCCAGGGGTGAAACGACACCGCAAATAACTTTCATACCAGCCCATTGATCCCCACCCGCAAGACAGAGAAACCCGTTTAGTAGATTCCAGGGATGATCCTAGACGGAACCTTGTTCTTGTAGGTAACCCAGTCGTCACCATACTTCTCAGCACAGGCGGCGTCGTCCCGGCGCTCGCGGTGGACGAGCATGAAGGCGAACCAGGCCGAGTAGAAGTACGTGAAGAGCATGCCCCAGCCCCTGAGTTCGCCCTGAATGACCTCCTGCCCGCCCAGCATCGTCTTGACGCCGACGCCCGTCAGTCCGCTGGCGGCCGGGAAGATGACGTATCCCGCGATGCCAGTGGGAAGGCAGAAGGGCAGGGACTGCAGCCAGTCGCCAAAGTAGTTGATGTGGCGGGCCATCCCCCACCAGCCGCTGGTGAGCAGCCTCGTGCCCCGCTTGGTCTGGAGGAAGGTCATGTTGGCGAACTCGGGACTGCTGGGGTTGGTGCGGAACCTGTTCTTCTGGGAGTTGGCAGCGCGGAAGATGGAGACGCCGACGGTGAAGACGAGGGCGTTGGCGGCGACTCCCGCCCAGCCGAGCTGGACGGGGTAGACGGAGAGGTAGCGGCACTGGGTGGAGTAGAGGAAGGGGACCCAGACGATGTCGCCGAAGCTGAGCATGAAGCCGAGCCCGTCGGTGGTAATGTCCATCATGCCCAGGATGCCGGCCTCGGCGAACTGGCCCTCGAGGACGTAGTAGGACTGCACGGCGGCGACGACGATGATGCTGTCGGAGATGTAGCCGTAGTTGCGGTACTGCTGGGCGATGAAGGCGAGGTCGAGCAGGGCCCAGCCGGTGAGGCCAGGACGCATCTCCAGCCACGCCTTGACGTCGATTTCTCCGAAGAGAGGGAGAGTGACACGCGGGTTGAGCTCCCGTCCGATGAAGAAGTCGTAGATCAGGTTTCCAGTGTGGCCGCCCCTGGCCAGCTCACGCAGGTCAGCGTTGCCCTGCTTCACGCTGAAGCTGGCGATGTAGACCCAGATGGAGATGATGTAGGCCAGGATGATGTTGGCCGTCAAGATCTGTAGGTAGTTGTCCGTGATGAAGGTCCAGACCACGAAGTCGGCGCCCTGGATGTAGGTGCCAATGGCACAGGCAACCAGCTGCACCACCGTCGCATGGAAGGCTAAGAAACACTTAGCCAATCTGAAAGAGATATCCGGCTAACAGCTCAGGGAAATGGAGACTCACCATTGAAGCGGTACTTGAGAGGCTTGCCAGACTCGCGCAGCTTCGTGCCGTAGACTTCTGTCGCTGGCAGAACTCTGTACAGGACCAAGCTGAGCAGATAGTAGGCCAAGACCCACCCCGTAACCTTCCAGCTCGCAAAGCCCCAAATGCCGTCCTCCGGCCAGGGGATCTGCGCCTTGAGCGTGTCCCAGGTCAGGGAGCGCAGCTCGAGGAGAGCTGGGGCAGGACAACCTGAGACGTCATTGCAGCCGAGGTACATGACATTCATCAGCACCGGGAGGCCGAAGACAATGCCTGCCGCACCGATACTGACGTGCGATAATCACGCGTTAGCATTACACCATCTCTTGTATGTCCAATCACCTGAGGTGAGACGGGGGGATGTGGTGGCAATTGGGGGCGACGAGACTTACGGGCCGCCAAACTCATATTCCGTTGTCGGAGCCATGGCGAAAACAATCAATTGAGCCCTACTGAGCCCGATATCCTACAGCTCTGGTAAAGCGTGTGGCTCAATGCTTTGGGATCGGAATTGACAGACGTTCGCAAGTGCACCTCAACACAAGGCGTGAAAAGGGATACGGCACCGAGAGCTCACTACGGAGTAGCAGCTAGTCGCTTCGTGGTGGCGTATCTGGCTAATGACCAAATTACCTAGCTGGCTCCGAGTCCGAGTACGTGTTATAAGAAAACAAATTTTAAGATCCATCTAAACATTGTCAATCCTCCCGGGACCCGCTCGCTGCATGCAAGGATGTCCTGATCTTTAGGGTAGGCTGGCCTTTCGGAACCGCAACTTGCCGAGCAGCCAAAACAAAACACTGCCAACTCTGTTTGCTCGGAACAGTTTGTCTGCTGCTGTTTGGTCACTCAAAGATGCGGATATATTTCAGCATGCTCAGCTTCCTACACAGTAAAGTATTTCTTGGGCATGGTCGCGAAAGCAATGACCATGGAGAACAAGACCACGACTTAGCCGGCCTGAAAATTACTGCTCCGAGGAGAGGAGCCTTTCTCCCAAACCAAGAAATTACCATAAAAAGAAATCCATCGGAATTGCACAACCAACGTTCGCCTAAAGAGAATGCTGAATCTACTCGTAGTCCCAAGTCGCATGCCTCATCCCTACCTCGCCTTCTTCCTACACTTCCAATGTTTCCCCCCCAATCTGCACCCTTCGGGTTCCCGGGCATGAATCACATGCCGAAGCCCCCTTTACCGGGCACATATGGCCATCCTTCAGCCCAGCTCTGTCTCCATCTAGACGTACTGCGACAGCCACCTGATGCCGTCACCGTAGCCCTGGCGCATCACCACGGAGCACATGAACACCTCGACCGGTCGGATGCCCTCCAGGGGAACCTTGCCCTTGCCGGTGGTCTGGTACATGCCGAGCTGGTGGCGCAGCTCGTCCTCGGAGACGGCGTCGGGGTGGTCGATCTTGTTGCCCAGGATGACAAAGGGGACCTTGGAGAGCTCCTCCATGGCGAGGAGCGCGTCGAGCTCGGCCTTGGCCTCGGCGAATCGTTCGTGGTCCTTGGCGTCGACGAGGAAGACGACGCCGCTGACGTCGGGGAAGTAATCTCTCCAGATGCGGCGGGCTATATCACGTTAGCATCTCCGCCATCATCATTATTTATCATTATATATATATATATATATATCTCGTTTGTGCAACTGGGATAGCTCGCAGGGATGTGATGGGGGAAAGGTTGCGTACCCTGCTGGTGACCACCCAAGTCAAAGGTCGTAAATCGGACATTGCCAATAGCAAGCTCCTCAGAGGCTGCCCAAAGATCGTTAGCTGTCTCGTTCTTCTTCCGTGATGAAATTAAGACGGATCGACTTACTTGGATGGAGGGTTGGCTGAAGAATGGCGACACGGTCGTTCTGCAGTAGCCCTTCGTTAACATGATATCACCGGGTCGAAATCGAGGACGAGCAACTGGCAAAGGCCGGGAAACTCGCGGCGTCGGCGTACCTTCAGCATGTGAAGCAGAGTCGTCTTTCCTGCATTGTCAAGTCCGAGGAACAGGAGCTTGGCGTGCTTGTTCAGAAGGCCCAGATTGGAGAGCACATCGTAGACTGCAAGTGTCCCACGTGTCAGTCTTGTCGGGCCCGATAAAGTGATTCCTCTCGACGGGGCATCTTACACCAGTTCACGATCCACATGATGAAACAGTATTATCCGCAGTTCTCGAATTAATTATTCTAGGCCGTCTCGGATCGAGGATTTGTCGAATCGTAAGGTGGTGGAGTGAGTTGGTGGTGGGTGGTGGGACGGCAAGCTGGCCAGGACTTGGAGTGACGGTCACAGACCATCGTGAGTGGATACCTTGAATCTCAGGCATCAAACGCCGGCCCATCCCTGGACTGTCGTCACTGCAAGATGACGAGATGAATCGCGAACTCAAATGCATGCATCTGTTTTATTATGCCCGATTGCCTGCGCAGATGCGGCTGAGTCCATCATCATGTCCATAGACACCAACTTCCACTATTATTCGTCCTGAATCTACGTGCCACTGTAAACATGGCTGGGCCACCACTACTGCCAGCACACCCAAAAAATCGATATCGCAGCTACGTGTCATGATGCCGGAACTGGTTTGTCAAACGTGGCAAGTAGACACTCACATACAAGAGCGAGTTAGCATTTTCCCCATCGCTAAACCGCATCTTGCTTTCACGAAGCTTCAAGCTCTGGCATACTGCCTTAACATCAAAAACATTTCACTCATTGCAAGAAAAGCTGCACCAATTCGTATGTGGAAATGATGTATTGAAGTAGGGAGGCCTTGGCCCCTACACGCTTGCTTATGAATCTGCGCAGCATCCATGATTCCCGTAGCCGAATGCCCATATGTGCTAATATACTCGAAAAACGCCCAAGAAAGTGTATCCGTCCATAAATATGATGCACGAAGAAGAAAGATATGAGTAAGAAAATTGCCATGTTGATCGTTAATGTGCTGATGTTTACCCAGGTTCCCTTGAACATGTGATGGATAATTTTTCCTCTGCGCCGTGCGATGCTATACCATACCCATGGTAGTGACAAAGAAAATAGATGGTGGAATAAAAGAAAGAATCACAAAGGTGGGGTTAAACCTTTGTCATAAGGATGGCTGTAAAGTAAGTGAAGAGAAGATTAAGCCATCCCCGGATTGATTATATCGATAAAACGTAATTGCCTTGGTCTTTCTTGCCAGCCATGAGGAGTCCCAGCTCTCGCATTCTGAGAGCCCCGCGACCTGGCTGGGGTTTTCTCTCTGGGATCTGACCGCGACGAGCCCGGTTGCAGTACTTTTGTTGGAACTTCTCCTTGCGTCTCTGGCGCTTCTTCTCAAGGCCCTTGACAATGTCAATCGCGCCGCGAACAGGGAGATCAACACCGACATATTCGCCCATATAGTGGCGATCGTTCTTGCGGCTAGTGAAGATTCCAGGTCGGGGCAAGGATTTGGTAATGGTAGGGCCAGGGCGGGCAGCAAGGTTGAACTTGACATGAATGCCCTGGCGGGGAGACCCTCTTGGTGTGACCATTACCCTCGGGGCTGGGGATCTCAGTCTTCGGGGAGACTGCCGATCGAACAGCAACTTGGGTGAACGGCCACGTGGAGAATGGTGCTTTTTCGGAGGGGGGGACGGAGCCGCTTTGGTGGAGGAGAGTGAAGTCGTTTTGGGGCAGGAGAGCGACACTTGCGTGGAGAAGCGAGGTCACTCTTGCGTCTCCTTCTAGATCTGTCCTGCCCGTGATGAATATCTTCCATCTCGCCCACCAGGTCATCATCGCTTTCATGGTGGACAGGATTATAGATGTCCTCATCATCTTCGTCTTCAGGCTCGGACGCCGGGAAGCTAGGGTCAATGTCTTGAGGAATGACTCGGAGCTTCTCGTTCCTGCGAGCAGCCAGGCAAGAGAGGTAGGCCTCCTCGAGAGGTCTATCTTCATCCAGTGTGCCGCATACGAAATCAGTGCTGTCTGGCAGGTCGGGAGCTTCAGGCTGGGGTTTGACGCGCTTCATTTTGGTGCGGCGAGGACTACCGCCTGTGGTTGTTGATGAATCCGATTGATGCCCCTGGAGTGATGGTCGTCGGGAGACTGGTACGTTGAGAGTCGGCCGCAAGCGGGGACTCTTGCTCAATGTCCAAAGAGCCATGTTTCCATCCTCAGCATCAGACTCGTCCGAATCGGCGAACCCAGTCTCTTCGTCAGTGTGGTAGCCATCAGATAGTTCGTCTTCCAGCTCGTCCTCATCGTCAAGGTCCCCATCCTCAATGTCCTCGTCCTCGTCCTCATCCTCGTCTTCGTCTTCATCCTCCTCATCCTCTTCATCATCAATTGCAGCCTCTTCCTCGTCTTCCTCAAGCTCAGCTTCCTCCTCGGCTTCTTTCGCCAGTCGTCGGATCTGATTTTCCTTCACAAGGGTATCATTGATAGTGAGCTTGTGGTTAGCTGAGGTGTTGGCGTGACGAATCCAGTCATCCTCTCTGGACGTTTCGCTGGCAAACTCGTGGAAATGGGATCCATCGTTTACTAGATCGGTCGAGTTGGCGCGCAGAAACTTCGGACGTGATACAGAGTGATCGGAAGAACGGCGAAAGTTGGCTTGGCGAGGGGTGGATGGCGTTGCCGGCTCCCTCTTAGGCGTTGATGGAGAATGCGCATGCTTTTGATGGATTCGGCCAGTCTGTTGAGGTGGTGTGTTTTTAGAAGATTGGCGAGTTGGGCAGGCAGCAAATTTGATACAAGTCTTTCGAGCAGGAGCATCCTGAATGGATGTTTGCTTCGTGGTCGAGCTTGATGTAGATGTGTTGTTGGGCTTGGCCCCACAAGCGAATTGGATGCATCGCTTTCGAGGTGGCACTTTTGGCTCGTCATGCGACCTCGCAATCTGAGTCCGACTTTGAGCGTCCAGTTGGCTGGGGATCTGGCCCTGAATGTCAAGGCGACTGAGCCGGGAAATCAGCAGCTCGGGAACAGGCGGGCTGGGCGTGTTAGTTCGAGCAGGGCTCGTAAATCCAGTATCGCTTGTGAGATCCGCAGTCGAGGCGATGCTGACATTGCTGGCCATGGACCTCCGTCGAGTAAAGTCGGAGTGCTGGGGAAGGGAGTCGTCATTGTCCGATCCTCCCATCAAGGCCTTGGTCAAAAGAGAGGTCTGCTCATTGGGGCGTTTGACCTGAGTTCGGCGGAAGCGGTTAGGACTTGAAGGTTCGGGAGGCTCATCTGCCTCTTCGACATCCTCGGGGGTTTGGGTGGCCCAGGCTGGTGCATGCCAGCTCATTGAAGTAGTACCCATCATGGTGAATGGTATTAAGCCGATAAGCTTAATCTCCTTCAGTGCAGTAGGGAAATAATCGGCTCCAGGAAGGTGTGGAAAGCGTGATTAAAAGATGTGATGGGGCTGGAGGAAAAAAGGACTGCCAACAGGCAAGGTATAGCTGAGTCGTGATAGATCGTTGAAGTCACTAAAGTCAGTGACCTTTGATTGCAAACAGCGCCGAGTGTGAAAGAGTTGTCCCAGGGGACGCTTTGGCTATAACTCTAAGATAGTCATTGTCGAGAAATGAATTAGTGGAGTCCTGGGTGTGCTGTGTTTATTGTTCTTGTTCTGTGACGGGCCGTTGGTGGTTTCGCCCAGCAGCGGAATCAGATTCAAGGAATGAGTTGGCGTTGCCCGACGTTATGCGGCTTGCGCCAGAGACGTCCTGTGAGCACCGACGATCCTGTTAAGCTTGCGTCAGGTATTTCGTCAGGACAGGGGGGCAGTGAAATGCTGCCGATCGCGTTTTAATCTCCAGCCAAACAAAACACCAGCCGTGGCAAGACAAGAGGGAAGACCCTTGGTATTCTAAAGATTCCCGTGGTGGGCGCGGCAGTGCAGAGGCGACTAAGACAGGCGCTGCTAGAACTCGCTCCTTGGCTCGAGGGGCTCTGTGGTGCTTGAGACGGTACTGCCACCCTTGTCCCCAAGAGATGACAAAGCAGCCTGGCTGAGTCTGCAATCGGCGAGGGCGAGACCAGAGGTGCAGGAACAGTTGACGGGTCGAGTCGTGCGAGGGTGAATGCGAAAGTGCGAGAGGCAGAGAGAATGGCTTTCAAATAAGAGCAGACAAGAAGCAAGCACAAAGAAACAGTCCGGACGAGGGAGCTTCACGTGGGCCAGAAGGAAAGCAGCGGCGACAGGGAGCTTTAGCGACTCATTGAACTGCGAGGAAAAGGACGGGGTCAGGGAGGAGGCAGGTGGGACCCTGGCCGGGCCCCACCCAGATGCAAAGACCTGCGAGAGACAGAGGGTACATGGTAATTTAGGTGTGAGACAAGTTCACTTCCCAGCCGGCACCAAGGTTTCGGCGTGCTCAGTGGCCGGAACGCCCAATTTGTGGGGTGGGGGTCGCCTGCACTTGCGACGGAGCACCTCAACTATGCAGGCCAGAGCAGGCCCGCCCTCTTGGCGCTGCAATGCTACGGTCCACGGCCCAGCGCAAGTGCCCTTGTAGCTATCCAGCCGGATGCCGCTCCAGTCCCCTATGAACGCAGGCCCCACGCCCATTGGCCGGCCGCTGAGCCGTGTCTACGCACATTCCGAGGGCACTGTGCCCATCATGCTTACCTCACCTCAGCGGCGCCTTCTCAGCGCTGAGCACACAGCCTCACCCACTAATCAGTCAGCTGTCCTCGGCGCTCGTACTGTGCTGGCGGACTGTCTTCCACGTACGTCGAAAGATGGGCACAGATGAGAACAGCCAGGGTGGCTCATTAGTCGTGGCTGTTGATCTTATTCATATGCATACATAGAAGCACGCAATGAAAAGAGTGTACTGTACAGTCTCCATCATTGACTGGATCTGGACACTGACACATTTCGACATCATCTAATTGTGCTATGCGCGGGCCTAACATTCACCCGGAAGGGAAAGAAAAATTGCATCCGATCATTTGCACCCCTCCGATTCTTTCCCGGTGCAAAAAAAAAAAAAAAAGTATGACGCCGTGTATAATATCCGCCACTGAAGAAAATTTTCTTACTCTGTTGGGGAGCGTGAGCGTGAAAAAACTTGTTCCGAATTCTGGGCCTATTTTCGCCGAGAACGAACCCACGAGTCGTTCTAGCGCTGAACAAATATCTCATACCGACAGCACGTAGCTCACCGGCCGGATTCGTCCCCGGCCAAGTAGAGTCAACTAAGGTTTATTACAGTACTACGGTCCCCTAAATCAGGTGGGTGACGGTGCCAGAGACATGCACCAAACAGGTAATTCACCTCTGGCTTTAATATTAGATGGCACTGGTCCTGGCCACTCACAAAGGTGATTATTCCTGTAGCGCAGTTCAAGACCCGCGGGCACCGATGGCCGCCTTAGTCCCTACCGATCTGCAGGACAAAAGGTACATGACGCGACAGCCAGGCCAGATCAAGACCAGCGCAGTTCAGGTACCTCCTACAGCGGAGGAGGGACAAGAGGGATTAATCCTGCCAGCGAAACGGAGCCTGGAGCTCGACCTGGCTGCCTCTCAAGCGGGTGACACAGAACATGGCACACCCAGAACCTCAAGCATTGAATTTAACACAATATCAACATAAGATTGAACAATTAATCAATAATATTTATAGTATCAAGCTAAATACTGTAGAATAACACTTTTTAGCTTTCTTTTTATTGTATTTGTGAGTATTATTAATATGAAAATGAGGCCCTTGGCTTGCGTGAACAGAGCTTTGGTGCGCCAACTCTCTTGCCTCTGTAGCTGCCCGTCCTTCGCTGTATTTTCGGTGTTTGACGCCGGGGGTGTCTCCTGTCCGGCAGTCTAGGGGGAAATTACGGTAGGCAGTCCCTGAACGTCTCCTAGCCTGGCAATTACATCTGGCGGTCAACAATATTCCGAGATCTGCTTACAAGGTCATGCCTCTTTCCGCTTCTGGTGCCTCCCATGAAGCCTTTACAGACCGTGGTGTGAGGGATATCCCAGCGAAAGGCGCTCCTCCTGCCTTCCAGCAGCTCTCGTTCGCCTTACGTTACACATGTTAGTGCCAAGTGGTGTCGATCGACGTCTGATTCCTTAGCACCGGATGGGTCAATTTCACCAGTGACGTGCGTATATTAGATGATGAGGCTTAAGCTACCTGGATGGGATAGGCGGCATGGGCAGAATTCAGTCAGCCACAATGCGCGCCTGGAAGGTTGTTGAATGCATACTCTCCCCAACCTCGCCAAGCTTGACGCGCAATACGGAGGGCTGATCCAATCCCATCTTACATTATGAGGGACGGATTCTGCGCTTGGCGGATATTCGTTGTACCTACGGCTCGTCGTATGTACCTACTCGATAGGCGGTAGCGTAATTGCTGGCTGCCTCCCATGAGTTGTCCTGCACAGCCTTAGATGGATCGACTTTTTGATTATGCGCTGTTCCCAATGCGAAATGATCAAGTCCAATACAAATGCACGAGATCAGATGTCATAAGTAACCAGTCGACCTAGCTGGAGGCCGTCCGCCTGATTCCCCACACTATGGTCCATTGCATTTGGCTACCACACCTCCTCGTCTTCCATGTGAACGGATGGGTAATCTGACGTAGTGTCCTCGTGAGCTGAGCCAGCCTGGTCAGCAGAGAGGGCTGCTACCCCGCGACGCGGCATCAGCGCGTACGAAAGAATTCGAATTGCCATTGCTCGATGGGAAACTGGCATTTTCCCTCCTTCAGCCTCAGTATAGGATAACTTTAGGTTGGATACACAGATGGGAAACACCGAGCTGTGTCCCTCGATGCCAGTATCCCCAGCCAGCAAAATCCCTCTTACATTGGACATTCAACTCCGCCTCTAAACCCCATTGCCATCCATCCTTCGAATGTTCGACGCAATTGGACCCAGTTTTGCCAGACGCGGGGATTTCCAATAAAAAGTTGCCGTATTGCCGTGTCGAGCCACCTTTGGCTATAGTCCAGACCTCAATCGATTCTTCCGGTTAACGTTTGCGCTACATGCCACACAAAAAACGTTTTCCAGGGCCCGGCATTTAGCCACCGGCAATGGAACTAAGAAAATCCGCGCTTGCTACTGGCTTCGCAAGTTCATATCCCTACCAGGATCCTCGTCCGGGTTACCCTATGCCCTAGCTCTGATGTCAGTAATTCCATTTTTGTAGAGCCCAAGCTATTTTCATTCTAGCATTGATCTAGTGCTTTCAGCATATGTCAATCCGGTGGTTTCAGCATGTGTTAATTCGGTGCTCTAAGCGTTGATCCGATCCCAACTGGCTACCCTGCATATCAAGTCATTTGGGTCATGCTGTATATCTTCAAAACCGCCCATGTACAATACTCGCCACTGGCATCGAACTGATGCTTGTGTGACTCTTCTCCAAATGCTGACCACGACCGGAACCTCACACATCCGGCCCGGGAAACTAATGTACAGAACAGACCACTTACCAAAGAGGGTGGGTGGCGATCAAGTTGGATGGACTCACATAACTCTGTCGCGATACCGTCATCAGGTGATTATACGCTGTCCGACCAACAAGATGGGACCGGCAACTCACTCACCGGTCACAACATCGACCCTAGTCACCAATGTCAAGCAATTAATGACCTCTATGCGCATAGGTTGGTGCGGCGATTGCCAGTTTCCTCGCCAATATCAATGCCGCTGGTGTGGAGGGTCAAAGGGAGTAAGAATCGATACCAAAGGTTCTGAAATCATGAACACAAGTACACTCTTGTCACTCCCCTCATTCCCCCCACAACGGTAAATAATATGGCCATCTCTCCGGCGATCATGGACCGCGCCGGGCACAATTTATTGTGTGACATGTGGAAGCTTGTGACTGGTGATGATACGTTTTGATGGAGATGCCGGCACAGTCGAACTGTGCACACCATACGAATGCCATGATTCCACTCGACATAATATTGCCACAACGTGGATTGATGGTATGAATAGAAATATCGCCAGTGCATATGTAAGTAAGAACTTACACTACATCGACTATCAAGATCCAGCTCTAGTAGTAACTCACCAAGCGACTGACCTAAAACATGTCAAATCTAAACACTTCAGCGTTTAATTTCAACACAATGTCAAAACAATTAACCAAGTAATAAATATAATACCAAGCGAACTAACGTATAATAATTTACTATTCTCTTATATTACATTTAGTAGAAAAATGAGGGGCAAAAAGAGCTTTGGTATGCCATGTTTCATTTCACCCACTTGCTCACCAACAATTACAACTCCCGACGACCTGGGAAACTGTATTATTACCATGTGACGAATTAAATTACCACTAGAGGTATTCCTGGACCTGAATAATGATCGTCTGATCGTTAAGTTGCCAGTTCTTTGTCTTGAAATAGCAGCACATAAGTCTCGAGGCTTGAAACTGAACAATGCCCGGACAAAGCTGACTCTTGAAGACAAAGAAGGACACACCGTTGAGCGTATTTAAGGCAAAGCAATATAGAACTGCGAAAATAATAAATACATCCATATTCGTGATACTTTCATCGAGGTAAGATTTCGCAGTCACCAGAAAGGAGGCACGTGTCATGTCACGTGGCCATCCGCAGATCGGATTTTCCCGCTAGCCGAGATGCTCGTTGCTGCTCGGCAAAGAATCAAGCCAACGAGCGCCTCAATCCGACCTCCTACCAGCAACACCTTCAATCACCCGCTCAGCCCATCATGAACTCGTTCCGCTTCGCCCGCGTGGCTCTCCGAGCTCGCCCCTCAGCTCTGCGAGTTCCCGCTCAGCGAAGAACCTATGCTGAGGCCGTCTCCGACAAGGTTCGTGCGACCCCCTCCACCAATTTTTCGAGCTCATTATTGACAAGCCTCTAGATCAAGCTGAGCCTGTCCCTCCCTCACCAGGTACGAATCCTCCGATACCCCGATCGATCTAATGCCGTTCCCACTGCAATTGGCCCATGAGAGGTCCTCGCGCGACAATTGATGAGCTGGAGCTAATTGCCGCATGCAGACCATCTACAAGTCCCAGGAGGTCGTTCAGGTCAACATCCCCGCTGAGTCGGGCGAGATGGGTGTTCTTGCCAACCACGTTCCCTCGATTGAGCAGCTTAAGCCTGGTGTGGTTGAGGTTGTTGAGGAGAGCGGTGCTTCCAAGCAGTTCTTCCGTACGTAGCCAACATCATCCGCGTTTCCGAGACCCTCCAACCAAAATATTGACCGCATTATATACAGTTGCCGGTGGATTCGCTACTGTTCAGCCCAACTCTATCATGAGCGTCAACGCCCCCGAAGGTTACCCTATCGAGGACTTCAGCGCCGATGCCGTCCGTGCCCAGATCGCTGAGGCCCAGAAGGTCGCCAATGGTAGTGGAAGCGAGCAGGATATTGCCGAGGCCAAGATCGAGCTGGAGGTAGGCATATATTGTGCTTTGCTTGATACGAATATTTGCTGACCGGAACAATAGGTTCTTGAGACTCTGGCTGCCCATGTCAAATAAGCATATGGTGAAAAAGCCGGCGCGGTCTCTGTACATCACAATTTCCTACCAAATTTCTAGCACTGCGCCTTGACAGCCAATTGCATGTTGTGGCACTGCAAAATACCATTTTCTTTTGTGGTCAAAATTCGTCCTTGTGACTTTCTCGTCCCTCCGTGTCTACCAAATTTGCATGCCCATGATTCTATCCCGTTCCCTTGTCGACGAAGTTAGACAATCTTGTTGAATATCCCATCACAGGAAAGAAGGAGCGGCGAGCTAGCTCACGCCTTTCTTTGAGAGGCTACACCAGCTTCCAGCATGTTAGCACCTGCTTTCTATCTGTTCTCTGTCGTTCCTTCCCAACGTTCTTCTCAATTTGCACCGCCTTCGCTGCCTGGACTCTGCTTGTTTTAACACTGCCGCCGTAATCTCATCCCTATGCATTTTCTCTCTCAACTGTCATGGGTCTAACGGCGACCTACGTCGTAGATGTGTTGTTCACTACTCTATTTCTTTGTAATATCCATTAACTGACATGGCCCATTCATTATCGGGAATCTTTAGTCCCTTCGCAAAAAGGTCGCCTTCCCTTGAGAGCCAGAAAGCCGCCTCTCGGAAGCAGAGCATTCCTACCGGTATTGTGGGTGCCCGGATACGCCAAATCGATGCAAAGGGGCATTCAGAAGATGACAACAATCGGGTTCAAGATGATGCGGCTCAGCGGGAACGCGAAAGCACTACGGTTGGTTAGGGGAGACGCGCCGACAGGAGCTTTACGAAACCTGCCTCTCGAAATACCCTCTTGGGAGACTACACCGATCCTCATGTCGATGACTTCTACCGAAGCTCTGATCAAGTGGATCGCCAGACGAGAAAATCGAGGCCGTACACGATGCCTTTGAAGGTTTCTACTGTACCTTTGACCACAGCTCACAACGTTGAGGAGTCAACGCTGAGAGCGCCGGTAGGAGTTCCACTGACTGAATGGATAGAATTGAGGGAGTCTCGTTTTCGAGCCCGTATGGGCAAACGGCAGGGCAACCGGACGGGGGCATCTAGTACCGATCGTCAAAAATATCCCCCATCCGTCTCTCGGACATCGTTCTCACGAAGCATAGACTCTAGATCTGCAGACTCGACCACCATGCGCCAAGACGCCCGCGAGATCTTTGACGAGTATGGGATCACTCGTCCAGAAGGCTGGCTCTCTGAGGTAAACTCAGGAGGAGATGATGAGAATCGTATCTATCATCGAAACAACACCACTTATTCATATCGTGTTTGCCACTCTTGCCGGCTACCCATTGGCACTGGAAAGGAATGCCCGACTTGTGGACATGACTCTTGTATCAAGTGCACAAGCGAGATGCCCTTGGATTATCCTCCTCTGCCCGATCCCTTGGCCCACTCTCCTGCGACGACCCCTCAAGATCCTCTGCGAACACCAATTCGTACTCCTCGGAACCGCTCCCCGTCCCCTCAATCTGTCGAAAGACCTGGCCCCCAAGCCTTGCGGAAATCGAGCACTCGGTCCAGAGATGGAGGCTCAACACCAAGGCTAGAGCGGGCAAATAAGATTCCTGAAGATCTTGCGGCTGGCATCAAGACTGACGATAAGACCATGGCACGGAAGAAGACCGTAGTGAAAGTTGGGAGTTCAGTCAAGAACAACCCTTTCGTCCAGGCAGACCGGACCGCAAAAGCATTCGTTTCAAATCCCCAGGCGTCGAACGAGCAGGCACACGCAACCCAGCCCTACCGATTGTCTGACTGTGTGCCCCGTCGTGGATTAGACCAATCAGCTAGTCAATCATCAGTGCATAGAACAAGTACCATGTTGGACTCCCCGATTGCTGCGCCTATATATGATGAAACATACCACGGCACGGACTTTACCGGCATCGGGAAAGTAGCTCTTCAAACAAAAGTGGCCGAAGATCCAGTTGCAAGAGAGGGCTTCAAGCAACGAAACCCTTTGGAAAGCCACGAAGCAACTATGTCTGATCCGCTGCAGCGAAAAATAGACCAACTATACCACCATGCCGAGGACCTCAATAGATCACAGCACATCATGGACCATCTGGCTGCGGGGACACGCAAACTTGACAGACATGTAGTGCCACGGAGAGGGACCGGAAGACTCATTAGCCAGCCTGCTCCACGCGATATGCGGCTCCATTTTATGGACAATGATGAGAAGGGGGATGTCTCTCATTCTGGATCTGGGCATGCTATATATGAGGACAGTACGACAACTATTACCGGGAATACGGATGCTCATCGAGTACACTCTTTGCCAGCGGACCGCGTTGAGCGCACAGAGAGTATTTTCCCAAATCACAACCTAGCAGATGACTCAGTTCCTCACCCTCAAAGCAACCCAGATTTTGTCCACAGTGCTCAGCAGGAGCTTGCACCCACGGAAGAACCAAAACCGGAGGAATATACTCGCACACTGCGACTTAGTAGACCTTCTCACACGCCTATGGAAGAAATGTCTTCACAGAAGTTTAAGCCTGACGGAATATCGGACTTTTCTGGAGCCATATCCAGGAGCCATTACGCGAAAAGTCCTACAAATCTTCCTAAGGTGATAGACGAGAAGCCTTCAACATGCCAGGTTTCTAGCAGTTCGTCGCTCCAAGTAACAGAACAGAGTCGAGCTGAATCTGACCTAAGAATGGACGCATCTCATAGATCCATTGCCCACAAAAAGTACGAGAGACAGGAACCGTACACCCCCTATCCGCACCTGCCGGAAGAAGCTTATATTGATTCCTGGCCCAAGTTGAAGAAGGTGGGAAGGCCGACAATGGAGAGAACGCAGCACGATGCTGATCCAACCGCACCTTGGGCAAAGAATCCACTACGGAGAGTGACCGAAGATCCTGAAGTACATGCATCACACCATGATCCGGGAAATGCCAGCTTGATGAAAATGAGGCAGCATTTGAGAAGGGTCGAGAGACTCCGTAATGACGAGTCACCTAAGCCACAAACCACGCCTCCCTTGGAATGGGGTCGTAGCCTGAGCCGGCTGACGAGAACTCCGCAGACGCAAGGTGAGAAGGAATATGACTGTGGATTCTGCAACCCAAGTCAAGAGGCATCGTTGAATAATGACGAGCCTACCGTTTCTCTGGCCCTCGAGGAGGTGGATGCCGGGCGGGAGAGTCAAGTCGCACTGCCCGGACCAAGTACTCGTGACTTCTGCCAACCTCGAGAAGAATGGCTGGAGCAAACGCCATCCCGGCTCAAATTACGGGATTTGGAAAACTCACTTGCCAGACATAGCGCCGAGGAACTCCTCAAGGATCAGGCTGAACGTCAAAGTGCCGAGAGGACTACTCGGACCCCCCAGCGAACGGTGAAGGAAGTGCTAGGAAAGGAGGCCGAGCGGCCCAAGATACGAAACCCTAAACCTTTTCTGCCTCCAGACCACGCTTGCGAATGGAGGGCACGCTGTATGGACTTGAACTCAGAGGTGGAACAACTTAAATCTGAGATGAATTCACATGAGGATACTAGTCAGGCTACGGGAAGCTTACGGGTTGGTCGAATTGATGTTGGAGTGGGAGACGCTTTAGCGCGTTATGAGTGCGACGATTTTGGGATAGAGGGGCTGACAATTGTGTTGCACATGAGAGGAAAAGATGACCTGGTGATAAACACAGACCTGGAGAAGGATTCCTCTGGCTATAGACGGTAAATACAGGGTGATGAGATGGAAGGGCGAGAAAGGGATGTCTCTCAAGCGACATCTGCGATCTCGGCTCTGCACCAGTGTACCTAGGTATGGAACATTTTCTCTTCTCAGGTGTCAAAAGTATGAGCATCGCAAATTTAACCTGATACAGACATGGGCCGGTTAAGTTCTAGCCCCAGTTCAAAGTTGAGACTCTGTTAGATATGGTTGCCGTTGTTGGAGGTGCTCAACCGACACAACGATGCATCTACGCAGTGTACAACGGCGTTATCCCATGAGCTCAACGCCATAGTTGCATGGACCTAGTTTCTACTTACCCTATGCAGAATAAAGTCACTTGGCGAGAGAAGATGAACTGGCCTTAGGTCCTTTGGAAGCGGATGAGGATGCCATGACTCAATGACTCAATGACCTTGCTGCCCTGTCTTGCCTGGAGCCCAACCACCTACCTTGCATGGAATTTTTACTCTCACCGGCAGGATTGAGAAACCCCAAATGCACCATCGAAAGCAAGAATGCCCAAGACACGTGGCCATGCCGAGCGTGATCCATCTAGACTGCCAGCCTGGTACGTTGATCCCCAGGTAGGCAACTAGCGGTCTGTTTGACTCCATACATGTGCTGTCTTGCTGGGCTGAGCCGAGCACGCACAAGCCGACACGCGCCCAGGCCTCGATGAGCCCATCGCTGGTTGGCAACTCGCGCGAGTCACCTGGCCACTGGGCCCCCCACGAAAGGAAAAGGGAAACGAGACGTACATAGTACGCCATCAGGTCCAACTTTAGACACAAACTCGAGATTTGCTGACGGAACAATGGAGGTGCACAAATTGGCGAGGGATCCCCAACCTGGTGGATACGCGCAACGGCCAAGTTGCCGGGGAGCGAGGGAGGGAGGGGCTGGGCTGAACTGCCTCTTGGCCGGAGGTCTAGGGGTCCTCCGAGGATTTAGGCGCGTGTACGTCTTTTTCTGATTGAGGAATGAACTTGCCCAGCTAGTTCGCTGTTACGCTGCGGCCGGGCCAAGATCGAGATGCTGCCCCATTGTTCTTTTTCAAGGAGGGAACAATGGGACCCCCAGGCGGTGCCCAAAAACAGGGGACACTTCCGGCCGGTTTCTCCATCCGAGCCCGCTGCCCAGTCGGTCGGTTGAACACTGATATTCCTTCCTCTGAAGGAACAGGAGGGGAGGGGAGGAGAGGAGTGGAGGGTGGGTGTTGACTGATCGTCGTTAGTGCCTCAGCAGGACTGTTTTGCTGATCCTTGCGAGAAAACATGGCAGTTGAATTATGTAGCCATCGTTTCTTTTCCTCCCCTCCCCTCCCTGGGGCCTCGTCTCATGGTGTATTGATTGCAAGTTGCCAGCATCAGCCAGCCTAGTGGCCAAAGGATCCTCAGTGGGGAGGTCGGGGGGGGGGGGGGGATGGGAAGACTGGGAGAGGAGTAACATGTTATGTACGAAGCTGGGACCCAGCCTCCGCCATGAAACCTTAATGAATGATGTTTTTGATTTCATCACCCAAATTTTCGCGTGCATTACCGACAGGGAGGTCAGATCGCCCATTTCGCGGACAGGGTACTGGAGCCATGAGCGTCACCGATCTTGGGAATTTGATGAGGAGCTTGGATCAGCATCTCAATAATCTCCCTGGCTAGCCTCCTCCTCTTCAGCCGGACCCCCCTTCGGATAGTGTACTGTAGGTAGTTTCTTCTGTAAGTGAGTGGCCGGGCAGCACACACACGCCCCCCTGGAGATGGAGAAAGCGTGCTGATAGTCATTGCACTAGCCAGTGGCTAGTTGACACATCCGTCCGGGCTGATCCCGTCGCCAGTGAGTGGACGATGGAAGGTACCCTTACGATGGGTATGTAGGAGTGACCGCCGCCGAGTTTGGCAGAGAGAGGCTGGCGATCTGGTTTCAGGCGCCCTCACGGGATCCGACTCGCTGCTTACCGCATCAAGGAATCACACAGCAGCCACGGTGAGGTGAGGTGAAGGGGGGTGTACCACCGCGCGCGGTGAGAAGAAGGATCAAGCTGAGCACGTGGGGGAGACCACTTTCGGGGTTTATGAAAATCTCCCAGCCCAGAGGGCGACCCAGGAAATGGGGCACGCGGCACATGGTCCTGGAGCTGAGGGCGTTTTGCATACATGCATGGCTGCGCGTCTACGTATCCATATCTACCTACCGCCTTTGGACAACCTCCCAGCTGCGGGAGGGGAGAGGGTCATTTCGCTGTGACGACAGATGGGGGGGCGCGGCAGAACAATTGGGATGGGATATGAATGACTCCAAGTCATTTGACCAGAGAGCTCTGCGCCGCTATTGCCCTCGTTGACATGGTAGCCAGCCCTGAACTTATTTTCTTATTTCCCACGCTATTAGACGATGGCATGCTCTGATGCTGATGGGGCCCCTCTTTAAAAATGGAAAAAGCAAAGAAACAGCCAAAAAGCAAGGTGCAAAGATTGATTGTGTGGTGCGAGGCTAACGGGATTGGTGGAATTTGTTCTCACTGATGCACATGAAAAAGAAAAAAGAAAAAAGAGAAGATGAGCAGAGGCGAGAGTAAACTGCTTACCTCGCAGGGATGAGGCACATCAAACAGCAAAGCCCATGTCCTCCCCTCCGTAACATGGCCATGAGGCGTGCCCTTGGTTCCTTGGCTGCGAAATGAAGTAATATTGGGAATAGAAAGATTGTCGGATACAATCATACATGTCAGAAAACCTGCGGCTGGGGGGGGGGGGGGGGTTGATAACCGACGATGCAGTTTAGACACGGAAAGCCGAGATCGATGCGCTGTGTAACCAGGCGGTGAAGTGCCAGACCGCTACAACTTTTCCTCCAGGCAAATGCGGTCATGACTGCCCGTAGCAGAGGATCAACGAAGTGGACGTTTGGTCCTGTATGCTTGCTTACCGCACGCATCTCAGATCCATGCCCATCCCCATCGGTGGATGGAGATGGCGATGGCTGGCGCGCCTTGTGTGGCTGGCTGTCGGCGCCGTATCTGATCCCCTGCAGCCGAGCTGGCGCGAAGCAGCTTGCACCGCATCTGTCGTTGTGCAGGTGACATGCAGACGCACGAACCGATCCTCTCTTGCCCTCTTTTCCAAGTTGGCCCCCGGCCACACTTTCCAGCGGTGAGGGGCGGCGGTGAAGCAGTGTTGATGTCTCTGGGAGCGTTTCCCTTTGAATGGCTTGGTGGTTCAGCGTCACAGCCCTAGCCAATTCATTGGGCCGCTGGGCGCGATGCGTCATGACCTCGGGACATGGGAATCTGTACCTGAACCCTGTCAATGCATATGTGTACTTGACTTGGTCTGGATTGCGAGGGCCTGCGTGCATGAACCCACGTCGCCAGCTTGGCAGGTGGGAGTGGACAAGGTACGTCTCGTATAGATACAAGATATGCACATAGTCGAGAACGGGTCAATCACTGGTAGGTAGGCAGGATAAGCAGAAAGAGCGCCTAATATTTTTTTCTGGTCTGGTGCACATTGTTCCTGGTCCCTGGCCCCATGCACGAGACTGCATACCCGTGCGCCGGGCCGCAAGGTTGGGAATGGGAGTTGGGCTGGTTTCACCTCTCACTTCCCAAATCCCTGCCTCAATTTCCTTCCTCTGTTGGATGTCACACATATTCCCATCTTCCCAAATCTGTGTTGACCTCCTCTTCCAGAGGCTTGTTTCCTCCATTACGGGGCGCGTCGCGACCGTGGCACGGCGGCGTGGGCCACCTTAGGCCTGACCCTCCTCGTAACGCCGATTACTTCGTTATTCTGTGTTGAGCGTGAAGTCAAAAAGTCCCAGTCCACGAACCCCGACCTCCACCTTGAACACCGCCCCTCCAAACCGCCTGCTCGTCTCGTCGTCGCCGTCCTCGTCCGCCGCCGTCGTGATGACCAGCTCCGTGCCCGCAAACTGGACACACGTGATGTTTCGTGTCGGCAGGTTGATCTGGCCAATGAGCTCACCGGCCGGGCTGATCTTGACGACTCGAGACTCGCCCCAGATGGCATGCCAGATGTTGCCCTCCACGTCGACGCGGAACCCGTCTGGGTCCCCGGGACCCTTGTGCTCGTAGAAGACGCGCTGGTTCGTGGCCTGCCCGGACTCTGCGTCGTAGTCCAGGGCGAGCACCTGCTGGGCTGTCGAGTGGGTAAAGTACATGACGCTGTTGTCTGGAGACCAGCCTACTGAGTTGGGGATGATGAGGTCCTTGAGGACCTCGACTGCCTGATGGTCCTTCGTAAAATAATAGAGTGAACCTGGTCTCGTTAGCCAAACTGCGTAGTATTCAGTCCCAGATTCCCGAAACTATTCTAATTTGGGCCCCATCTCTGGTTGGAGACGGTGATGGCATGTAGCTACCTTCAGGCTTACACTCCCCAAACTCGAAATCCGTCATCGTGGCGACCCAAAACCGGCCCTGTGGGTCGGCCGAGCCGTCGTTACTTCGAAGCCGCTTATTGGGGGGAAACGCCCCAATCACCTCGTACTTCCCCGTCTTCCAGTCCAGGACGGCGATGCCTGTCTTGACGGCGATAAGGATCCGGTCGCTGGGCTTGACGCCGGCGATGTTGCACGTCACGGTGGGGGCGACGTCGAGCTGGATGGTCTCCAGGCTGGAGATGCCGTCTTTGAGCGATACCTGGTGTATCCGCTTCTGCTTGATATCGAGGAACCGGACCGTGCCGCTCTCTTCGTCGAAGAAGGGCCTTCGCCTAGGCTGCACCGGATGTCCAGCCACGGCTGTTTGGACTCCCACTCCTGGAAAGTAGACATTTGGTGAATTTTGATGAGCTCCGAAGACCGGTACACTCGCTTTCCTTCCTTTTTGAGAACTTGCTTCTGGGGGTAGCGATGACTATTTGGGCCGTTTATGAGAGAGTCAACGGGTGATACTTTCACAAGAGTCAATCAAAATCAATCACAGGACATCTTGGCTCTTTATTAGGCTGGCAGATGAATCGCTTGTACGGTTATTACACGATGCTCACATGAAATGCGCGATGACTGGCGGCGATGCAACATCGAGGAACGCCGGCCCTCGTCTCCGATATTCCAATATTCACCACCAGCGGGCCTCTTCGCCACGGAAGCGAGGGACCGCAACTCCTGTCGGAAGGTCAGCTTTTTCGAACATTTTTCAATGCTGAAAGCGAGCGCTGGTGATGGGATCTGGGGAAGATAGATTTAGTCTCGCCATCACTGTGAGATGGGATACGAACAATCGTGATGGCTGGCCTTTGGTTGCATGGCAAATTGGCCGGGTAGTGACAGAGGCTGGTTTTATGGGTGTATAGCGGGAGCCCGGCCTTAGTTGGCAGCGGTAAGCGCTGGATCCCAGCGTGTGTCCACCGCAACGGTTCATATTGGTGGATTCAATCGTTACGTGTTTTCGTGCGACCGGTTTCACTTATCAGGTGCAGCATGCGAGCTGCATGGCATTCGTGCTGCATAATCACACCTCCAGTTGTGCCGAGGCTTGCACCGCCTGCTCAACAGCCATTGGTGAAAACAGGGACCGCGAGAACCTTCAATGGTTGGTTCACCAAGGGGCAGGGAAGGTAGTCGGTACGGGAAGCACGAGCCAAAGGGCCTGGGGTATTTGTGCCATTCACGGCGGCTGCATATGTGTTGAATCTGCCCCATCCATCAGCCGGGGGTGCATATTTGCTGCTCCAGCGAGCAACCCCATGCTGGGAATAATTTCCAGCAGCGAACTGAGACATGCACGTAGTTCCAATCCTTCAATTCGCCCGTCAGGTGGGGGAGGGTTGGGTTGGGGCGTGGGAGACAGCGTGATTGGTCAAGGGCTGACATGGTGATGGCCCAGCTGGGCTTTAGTCGGTACCGATGGCACGGATCGCAAGCAAGTGTTAGAGTTAACTTTGGCCTTAGCCGTTCGACGGATGGTGTAGGCCTTTGGGTAGAGTCGACTTGTGGGCGTGGATTGAGAGACGAGATTGGGGATATCAATTCCAAATAGACGGGGTCCTTGGACAGAGGCGCGCTACTCACATTGACTTTGCACGCGCTCGCAGCCTCATTTCGCTACTCTTATTAATTACCGGATCGACCTGAAATTGGTCTTCGTACTCTGCGGCTGCTGGGGAGCGGACTAGTCGATCACTCACCAGGTAGGAGAATAGCGATAATATCCACCTGACCTGGTGCCACCTTGTATGCCAGACATAATGTCACATCGCAAATCCTTCCTTCATCTCAACGATGCCCTCGTCTGTTGGTTGGGATGAGTTGATCGGCGCATTGGGGGGGATGGTGAGATGTTGGGGGCGAAGAGGAAGGTCAGAGCAGAAGCTGGTGCGACCCCAAAAGTGAGCTGTCATGCTTATCCGAGTGGTTGTCTTGGAGCATGGAGTAACTGCTGTGAGGTCAGCATGCGGTTTCCGCTTTGTATCGAGTACTTGCGCAGGCACACGGGAAAGCAGCCGCTGTGACGATGAGGTCGCATATGGGCCGCAGCAGAATCTAAAGTCACGCAGCAGCAGCTCATCCCGCCCGCCTGACAGCCACACTCTAACAGGGACAGGGGTGGGGCAAGATTGCAGTGGGTTTGAGGACTTCTGTGCATGTGTCCAAGCAGCCCTGGCATCGGGGAAAATGTGCCCAGGTTTCCAGAGGTGCCAGAAGGGCCTCCGTGCGCTCGCGTGGGAGTGGCTGCTTGACATCATCCATCATTTTAATCTTCATGGTGGACGGCACTTTTCGATATCTCGTAAGCAGGGCTATCCGTGTTTCAATGAAATGAAACCAGCGCCCATCCTGCCTTGCTAGTTTCAAATGCCACTTGTTGAGAGGACTGTGTTTGGTGCGACCAGTCATCTGCGCCCGTCTGGTTGACCTCTCTGGCTTCTGGGGCCTGTCTTACCTAGTATGTAGTACTAAGGCAAGACTGTCGTGGCGTGTCTGCTGTCATCGGTCATCGGCCATCGCAAATACACACTCGCCCGCCGCGGATCCGAAGCAGCCGTGAGCCTGCCGCCCCTCTCCCACGTCTGAAATGGATGTTTGAAAATTTGTAGGGTCGCAGTCACGACAGGGGTAAAATACTTCATGTCGAGGGACCGGTTCCAAATCCGGTCGCCGCGAAAGTCTGGGAGGTCAAGAACGAGATGGGATGGTGGAGTGATGCGCGCAGGTACGTACCTCGCGAGCCGGGAAAGCCTGGCCTTGTCCATACAGTCCGTGGTCAGCAACTGGCTCGAGATGCATGTTTCCTGCTCTCGGGAGTACTTGGATGGCCCGCGAGCGCGAGAGCGCAGTGCCTGGCGGCGGGAATGCCCAATTGCTGGGGGTGAGGTGAGGTCTCGAGTCTGAGACTGTGCGCCAAGGGTTTGTACAACAAATCCTCTCCGCTCACCCACACCTTCCTCCCATCGGCCGGTACATGCAACTGCGTGTGTAGTTCGTCCCATTGTGTCATGTGGAGGAGACTGTGGGTAACGCAGCCTGAGCGAGGAAGGGAGCCACAACCCGGGCTCCACGTCACCGAGCGAAGGTGGATGACATACAGCTTCTCGCGGGACAAGCAAGACATCAAGCCATGTGGGCTCGGCCAACCAGGCCAGGGCAGGCTGAGTGGGTGGGTGGTGACACGTACAAAGCCCTGGCTGCGTACATGCATAGTAGGTACATATGTAGCAGATTGTGGGTGCAGTGTGATGGTGTAGGCGTGAGCTGGCCGTTCGCTCGTTCTGCACAGCACACGCGTGCCTCGTCTGTCTGCATGAGCTGGTTGCCGCCTCGAGGGGCCTGGGCGAGTGATTGGCGATGGAGATCAGAGGTAGGGTTGCGGTGGGGACCTGGCTCTCGCTGCGGCTAGGGAGGGATGCTGCCTCTGATGTGTTGACGGCGGATAGGAGCCAGCTAATCATCTGCAAACTTAGGCGCCCAATCTGTGTGTGGGCACCTCCCATCACATCCCCAGGAGAGAGACCTGCCTGCCTACCACCTGCCTACCACCTGCCTTGTGCGCCGGTGGTGCTGTGCTGTTCCTGCCTGTTGGGCACCCAAAACGGACATGGCCAGCCACACTTGCCGTCTTTGCAGTTCCTGTTGCCCAAGAACGGGCATGTTGCTTCCCTGCACGTCCAGCTTGTCACCTCCATCGCTCTTGCCCACAACAGCCATTGATCCTCTGGTGACGTGACGGCCCGGGAGGGAAGTGGCCCATTGAACCTGCTTTTTCCCGACGTTTGATTTAGGTAGGTATTTTATTTTTCGATTTCGCTCCGGGCCCGGGTCATCAGCTCCTCGTCTGCCCGCTGCGAGTGACTCCGGGAGGGTTTTCCCGTGCGAGGAGGAAGATCAGGCAGCCCCCAGCCCCCAAATCGAAGGCGGGTTGGGGTCCTGTTGTTGCTGTTGTTGCTGCTGTGGTTGTTTCACACTCGAGGTTGTTCAATGGAGCCGCTCCTACACGCCTCTGCTGGATCGGTTGGTGACGAAGCGCTCTCTGGGTGCATCTGACTTCGGCAGCATCCAACCAACGCCACCAAATCACTGGCCTCGCCTCGGATTCCTCGCGCTAGTGTTGGCCCCTACCATGTATTGAAGCGGCTTCCTCGCTAATGAGCCTCGTCGCAGGCTCCTCATTGGCACGCGGCGGTGGGCATAAGACCGCTTCTTGTCGTCCCTTCTCTTCTCCTCTCTTCTCTCGCCCATCGCCGCCTCATGCACGTCCGACGGATGGGGACATGCCACCACCAGCAGTGAAGGTGTCTAGCTCGCCGTCACTCTGACCGCCGCCGTGATTTGCGTATGCGCTAAGGCAGTTGGTATCCAGGGCCAGCAATGGCCACCGTGCGCTACATTGCTTGCAGGGGGCGGGCAAGCGGGAGCAGCCCGAAAAGTGCCCTAACAGCTCCTTGCCAGTGGCCACCACCAGCTCACGTTCCTTGGTGGAGAGCACTGCATTATGCACATCCGTCTGCTGCTTTGATGTGAGGTAAGGCAAGGTAGGGGTTTGACTTGACCGCTTCCTCGGGCGTTCATCCACAAACAAGTCTGTCGTCCTCCGGCCTCCATCCGCCCTGGCCCTTCCTCCCTCGGGTCGGTCGAGAAACCAGACTGCACCGCTGGGTCGAATACCGTCCATGGACAAGCTTGACAAGCCATATCCACGCCCAGGGATCAGATTACTGTCACGACCACGACACCATCCCGCTGGGGTCTTTTGCTAGGTTATTTGCTGGACACCAGAACGTGGTTTAGTCTCGGCCCGTCAAGGTGACCCAATAAACCCAACCTACAAAATTATTCGACCTGGGCCGTCATTTGCGACGGGGAGGGGCACATCTATCCAGGCGGAGGCTAACCTGCCTGCATCCTAGAGCGTACTAGTTATGTACAGCTGTGCTGCATGTACATATCGATGTGCTCCATTTCCGTTAGCAGGTTGGTGATCCACTCGTCGCTGAACTAACGATCCCTGCCTCACACCCAACCCCTGCGATGCACCTCTCCAAGACCCCCATTGCTTGCTGTGGTCCTCCCTGTCGATGGGTACCCATGGCCGGAGCTCATCAAGCAAGGCACTCACTGGTTTGTGACGTTTCTCAGAATGGAGAGAGCTGTTGTCCCTACAGCTCGTGTGATATAGCGCTGGATGAGATTGCGTGGGGACCGTCCCTCACCTACATGAACGGCCGGCCAGCCTGGCTCGCTAGCTTGCCGCTCGAGTTATTGCTTTAATGACTGGGTACCCTCGTGTGCATCCTTTCCCGTGATACAATAAACAACTACCTCCGCCGCCTTCCACGACTTATCCTTGACCGATCTCCCTCCTCCTCATCCAATCCTCTGCCTCTTCGATTCCCCATCTCGTCACTCCCACGACCTAACCAGGACACCTAGTTGGCAGGGCCATCTGTGACGTCCGTTTTCTGACCGGGTTCCCTGACATCGTCTGAACCTTCCCTCGTGCTTGTGTCTTCTCGTACAAAAGTACTCTTTCTTCTATTTGTCCCCTTCTTCCTCGACCAGTTGCCGGTATTACTTCTACTGTTATTTCTGTTCCCCTTCTTCTCTTCGTTTCCTGTTCCGGTCAGATCCTGACAGTGTCGAGGCGCAGTCTTCACCCAGGCCTCGGCAATACTCATACTCTCTCCTCATTGGAGGCTTCGGGTCATATCTAGCTGCTGCGTCTTTGCTGGCCATTTCCCCTCGGGCGTTGGTTGTTGGCCTCACACAGCACGCGCCATCCATCTATCCGAGTTCCTGACCGTGTTTCTTGTTGCCAGCAAAACACGCTTCTTTCCGGGGGGTTTGGGCGACCAGACGGCTGACACCACCTTACCAACTGGGCGCATTTGGACCGACTGTAAATCCCATCCGGTGAGACCGCTGCTGCCTTCGACAGTGACGCCCATTTGGCCAACCACTCATTGAGCAAGATCTGTCTTGCAAAGTATGATTGGTCAATCTAACTGCAGACTATTGCACACCGTCCAGCACCTTCTATTCACCTCGCACCTCCTCGTGCCGTGCAGCTTGCGTCCCTAGCACCCTCATCAAGCTAGGACTACCCCTCCCATCACAGCCGTTTCTCGCCTTTGACGCCCTCGGATCATCGAGTTCTGACTGACTCCCACGCGGTGAGAAGCGAAGAGGTTGACCAGGAAGCGACTGGCTTGGTCTACGAAGAGACTCTGGCATCTTTCCCCCAACTCCTGTCCTCGATTCACCAAGAAGTAGCGGGCTGTTTGGGTATCCACTCCCAGCGAGTCCCGGGTTATCGACATCATCCTGGCGCTCACAACGACCAGCCTGTTGCAACAGGCAGCGCCCGGCCAGGACAGTCCTGCCTCTCTCCTGACTGAATATACGGCCACGACGAGCCCAAACTCCCCGCGGACGCCGCTAACCCCTACCTATTCCTCAAAGACCTCGCCGAAGAGGCTCAGTTTTGGGCAGAGCGCGCCGCTGAATCCCAGCACGGGTCAAGACAATCGATGTAGTAGGCCTTGGGGCCAAGCAACCAGTGGGGATCATATCTCAATGTCGCAGAGGAGTCCTGCGACGCCCCATGGTTCCGGTTACCAGACTCCTGGGTCGTCGATTCGGGAGACGTCGACGAGCAATCCAAATGCGCCGCACCAGCCTGACAGTGGCATTGGCGCTCCAAAATACAGCAGCGGGTTCCATGCTGCCGAAGACTTGAGACAACAACAAGTCCCACCAAGACTTTTGGGCGTCCATAATATACTGAACCCATCAGAGCCTCAGTCGAGAGCTCACGAGGGCAGACCTTCTGGGGACAGAATCAGCGTCTTCACAGGCCATCCGGATCATGCGGCTCCTGGTTCTGCTTCACACCCAAACACTCCTCTTGGGCCTGGGGCACCGCTGCCCCCCTCGATGCTGCACGAACGAAACTCGCCAGCCGTGCCTTATTCCCACTCAACAGATAACCGACCGGCTCCCAGCCCCAAAGGCCCGGGTCTGAAGAGTATTGGGATGGGGGGATTCCCGCCAAGGGAAACGGATCCAAGGGCGCATAGTCTGGCTCCCAGCATTTCTCCTGCGAAGCGTCGCCGAGAGGATGATGGTCCAGAAGATTACAGACCGCATGTTTCAAATCGGAGTCACCCATCAAGTGTTCCGCATACACCAAATCTACCTGCTGCTGCCGCCATTTCCCGGTCATATTCGCAACCAATGGCTCAACCACAGGGAGGACCTCACCAGCCTCCTTCCGGAGACGCCCTGGACGCTCCATCGAGAGACGCACACGGCTATCCCCAACCTTCTTCCGCCCACGCCCATTTCCAGCCAGGTCCCTATGGAGGACGATCATTCTCCGCTTCAGCTGTCACTGGCCCACCTCTTGACGAGCCTACCTGGTCCGAATCAATGCGTCGATCCAGTCTAGGGGCGCAGATAATGGCAGGTGATGGCCAGCAAGCATTCATATCTCTTCCTGGCAGCGACGCCCCAATTCCGATCCACGTAGATTACTCGCAGGCATCGAAGAAGGCAGACGAGAAGAGACAACGGAACGCAAAGGCCTCGACTCGCCACCGCCGAAAGAGAAAGGCGATCCAGGAAGAGAACGCCAGGCAGCTTCAAGATCTCAAAGAGAGCAGGGAAGATATGGAGCTGAAAATCGAAGAGTTGACAGCCCAGCGAGACTTTTATAGAAGGGAACGAAACCGGCTGCGCGAGGTCGTCGCTCGAACACCCTCGATCGCTGAACACGCTGCATCGGCACCCAGCCCCACGTTAACGCCGGCACGGGTGGGATCGTACAGCCCTCGCCACAGTGCCCGAAACATCAGAGAATACAGCAGTGAAGCCTCGTCTAATGAAAGGCCAGCGCGGCGTCAAAGGATCGATGACGGCTCTGAAACCTCTCTGGCATCGCTTGTTGGTGCCCCTGGAACCCCCTTGGGCAGGTCCCGAATCTCGGTCCAGGATTTGGTGCTCCATCTCGACCCCATTCGGCGGCATCGTCATCGGCAGGCGGAGGAGAGCGACTGCCGCCTTTGCGAACACACATCGATGGCCCACCCCCGATGCTCCATGGCCAGCCTGGGCAACCTCATGAACAGGACCCTAGAACTGGCCAGTGGATCCCTATACAACCCCGCCACATTGAAACTGGTTGGGCAACAGGTGGCCGTAAGCTGAGCGACGGCCCGCCTCGGTAGTGGAGACAACCAAGAACAAGCTCTCCAAGAGGAGTCTGGGAGTGTTGGTCACTCCTTGTACCCTCATTATACGTTCGTTACATACGACGATGCCACTTGACGGCATGGGTATACCCACTTCCCTCTTGTCTTAATCCTTTTAATCATCTTTTCCCTTTTACCTCACTCTTTAGCACTGCGGTTTATTTTCCTTTGATTTTCTCGGCGCAATTGGAAGAAACATCTCTATCGGGCAACCGAGCATTCGATCTTATCTATCCTTTTATTCACCCATTTCAGGTCTTCAAAGCGGCATCAATCTAGTTGATTTACAGTTTATGAAGGGAGCTGTTGTTGGCGCATATTTAGTTCCTTGGTGTGGTGGCGTCCTGGTCCAAAGGCTTCATTCATCATATGAAACATTGAAGATTATCCCAAACGACCTCAGCGGCCATTGGGCCCTGAATGCAAGGACATAATCATGAAGAACAGGCCAATAGAGCTAGGATGGAACATGACAGGCGGCGGAGATGAAGGTTTTCAAGGCGTGCTGGCCCCAATATCGTTAAAAGCGTTGGGTGATTTCTATCCTTACACATCTTTTCTTTTTGAGCATTTTGTCACGCAGACAAGGGCTGTTTGTGTCGGGTCGAGCGAGTGGAGGTCGTTGAATATACCTTTGTGTGTTCGTATTGGCTGTAAGGTGCCGTGGACTTTGGAGATACCAGATTGGAACAGAACTGTTATTGGGAGATTGCAGGGCAACTCTACGTTGGAAGCGAATATTGTTTGTTTTTATGGTTGGAGTCAGGTTTTCTTTCTCGAATAGTGCAGATTGGCGAAGAACTTCCAAGCGAAGAGTTGGGTTCAGGATGGGGGCCAAGAGCCAAAAAGTATATAACCGAATTCTTCAATGTAATCAAATCTAGTAATAATTCTTTATCCTTCATCTATTGATGAACACCATGTGCTTATAGCTCTGGCCCGCGAGCTCAGGCCGGGTCTGTAAGTATCACGCGCTCATCGTCAGCAGGCTGCATCCCGTATGGAACGATATGCGATGTAGGTCAGCGAAATGGGTCATGTAATTCCAATTCTCGCCATCAACACCAGAGTCTTTGCACCATTCATATCGACATGAAGGATCGGGGAACCCAAAATGCCTCTGGCAAAGACTCGATGGATTTTATTGAGGTGAGCCCATCCACCTGCAAGCTTTCCAACACAGAACAACCCTGCCTGTGACGGCATTGCGCCAACACCTCCAGCCCTCGATGATCAACACGACTGGGTTGTGAGAATGCGAGCAGCTTACCTCTGGCATGGCGTTGAATGTGGGCATGAACCGATTATGAAATGGGTCTGCGCGTCCTGTTGGTACGGGCGAGTTGCGTGGAGGGATTGATTGACCTCATTGTCATTCCCCCTACTCTGCCACCTTGCTGAACAACTTTGGCCGCCTCCTTCCAAGGCAGAGCAAACGAAATCCGAGGCGGGGGGGGGGGGGCAAAGGCAAGCCTGAAAGCACAAGGACGCGAGTATTATTTGCAGGATTTCAAGGGATTCATTCCAGCTTGCAGTACTAACCATTTAGGTGATACGGAATACAGATCTTACGGGCTTGGAATAATTTTAAGGCTGCATATGCGGTACGAAAATGGATCGAGCCTAGATTAATCAGCTGACTTGCAGAGAACATAGACACGCATTCCCGTCGCTTATCGAAGGATTGGGACCTTTGACAATTGCTTGTTACCATAAAAGTCGACCTTTTGTCAACCACGCATATGCAGCATGAGGCTGAGATGGGACCGCCGTTGCTGGGCGGAACCTGGTCCCGAGTCTGCCATGATTCTGTCGCTTTTGCTTAGTATTGGAGCGCCGTAAGCGCCAGAATGTCGTCCAGAATGCGTTTCGGGTATGGCAAACTGGGCGGCAGCAATAAAATAGGGCTGGGCATCTTGATACTTTATTGTCACGATCTGCCCAGTTCATTTGACCTTCTCCATTCCTCCCCAAGCGTTGTCATTTTTTGTTTTAATCATTTTAATTCGCATCATTTGATTTCACTTGTTTGTATATATTCTACCCTTTGACCGCAATTGGCTTCTAGATGAAGGCCAACGCCATCTTCCTCGCCCTGTCCGGCCTGGCGAGCTTATTAGCTCTGCCAAAGGGCACTGCCGGCCACGAATTGGCTACGAGCGACCAAGAAAACACTGTCGGTGGTCGCGATCTGACACACAGAGCCATCGATGCCCAAGACTTGCGACCCCGGATGCCAACTAAACGTGCGGGTGTAAAGCGACCTCCTGCACCCAAGAAGGCTGCCCCCCAGAAGGCCGCACCGAAGAAAGCTCCGCCTAAAAAGACGGCTCCAGCAAAGGTCACGCCCAAGAAGGCCACACCTAAGAAGGCTACTCCCCCGAAGAAGGCCGCAGGCAACAAGAAGGTCGGTGCTAAGAAGCCTTCTGGTACTAAGAAACCTCCTTCCAAGGCCGGGGGGAACAAGAAGACTCCAGCAAAGGCTGGATCTAAGAAGAACCCTGCCAAGGTTGGAGTGAAGAAAGCTGCTAGAGCTAAGAAGACCCTTGGCAGCAAGAAGACCGGCGGTGTCAAGAAACCTGGAAACAACAAGAAGGTTGCTGGCAACAAGAAAGCTACCGGTAGCAAGCAGACTCCTGCCAAGGCCGGAGCCAAGAAGATCACTGGTAATAAGAAGGCTGCCAGTACGAAGACTAGCAGCAAGAAGGCAGCTGGCAGCAAGAAGGCAGCCGGCGACAAGAAGGCAGTTGGCAACAAGAAGGCAGCTGGCAGCAAGAAGGCTGGCAACAAGAAGGCAGCTGGCAGCAAGAAAGCTACCGGTAGCAAGCAGACTCCTACCAAGGCCGGAGCCAAGAAGGCAGCTGGCAGCAAGAAGGCAGCCAGTAAGAAGACTAGCAACAAGAATGCCGGCAGCAAGAAGGCAGCCGCTCGCAAGAAGGCAGCTGGTAGCAAGAAGGCAGCTGGCAACAAGAAGACTCCTTCCAAGGGCGGAGCCAAGAAGGTCATTGGTAATAAGAAGGTTGCCAGTAAGAAGACTAGCAACAAGAATACTGGCAGCAAGAACACAGCTGCTCGCAAGAAGGTCTCAGGTAATAAGCAGGCAGCTGGCAATAAGAAGACTGACAACAAAAAGGCTCCCAGCAACAAGAAGGCTTCTGGGGGCAAGAATGTTACTGGCAACAAGAAGACTGGTAATAAGAAAGCCCCTGGGAGCAAGAAGTCTCTTGGCAGCAAGAAGGCCGGCGGTGTCAAGAACCATGGAAACAACAAGAAGGCTGGTAAGAAGAATGTAGCTGCTCACAACAAATCTGGAACTAGAAAGACTAGCAACAAGAAAGCCGGTACTAGGAAGGCCGCCAACAAGAAGGCCGCCAACAAGAAGACCGTCAACAAGAAGACCGCCAACAAGAAGGGCTTAGGGAACAAGAAAGCCTCTGCCAAGACGAAAATTGCTGGTAACAAGAAGACCCTTGGCAGCAAGAAGACTCCTGCCAAGGCTGGAGCTAAGAAGGTCACCGGCAACAAGAAGGCTCCTAGCAACAAGAAGGTTGGCAACAAGAAGGTTGGCAACAAGAAGACCAGCAACAAGAAGACGGCTGGTAATAAGAAGACGGCTGGTAATAAGAAAGCCGGCAACAGGAAAACTGGTGCTAAAAAAGCCGATAGCAAGAAAGCTGGTGACAGGAAGGCTATCACAACGTCCTCGGCTCCCACTTCCACCAATACCAAGGAGAAGACCTCTGCTAAGGCTGGCGGCGAGGCGAAGAGCTGCTCCCTGCGAAGGCGCAATGGCTCAGACGCCGAATCGTCAGATTGCGGTGGTAATAGAGGCGGAAATAGTGGTAAGAGGAAGGCCGCTGGGAGCGAGAGTTCTGGGAGCGAGAGCCCCGAGAGCAGCCACAAGAGGCCGAAGACCGAAGAGAAACCCACGGAAGAGCAGAAACCTAACGCGGGACCTGCCCGAGAAGAAAGGCCCGATCCTGCACTCAACAAGATTGACTTGAGCCGGTCTGAGTACAAGGACGAAGTAGGCAGCGAAGGGCCGTTCCGCGGATTGAAGAAGCAATGGAAGCAGTGGAGCGTCGATCCTGCGGGCAAGGGGAAAGAGACGTATGGGGAGAAGCCCATTATGCAGTACCAAACATCAGTGACGGACCAAGGTGGATATTTCAACACCAAATGGGTTGAGACAGAGAACCGAAACCTTCCGGAAGGCACAAACCGACGGAACATGATAAAAGATGGCTGGAAAAAGGCCGGTGGCTCACCTGATAAGCTTAAGGGTTTGGGCGACAGCAACATCATCAATCCGGAGGTAAAGAATTCGATGTACGAGGCGTTCTCTAAAGTGGACGGAAAAAACCCCGACAAACCCCCTGTATCAGCCACATTCAAGCCTGGCAAACCCGGATGGGAAGAGATTAATAACAACCCCTTCCTCGGTGGTTACAATAAGATGCTGGAGGAGAATAAGGATGAGTTCGGAAATGCAAAGGTCAAGTCTGTCACGGCGACCATTCACAAGGCGACCGGTGATGAAGAACATGACCCTCACCATCTTCTGACCATGCTAGACCGTTCCTGAAGGAGGATAAGCCAATGTCGTTTGTGGGGGGCTGTATGAATACAGTACATATTGCATAGGATAATTCTGGGAGATGTTACCACCCCCTATACTCATTATCGTCATTAAATCTCATGATTTTCGCTCTATCATTATGACATGTTCTCCTCTGATCAAGTACGCAGCATGTTACCCCAAACTATTGTGTTGTACCTAAGTCAATGTTAAACGATGCCCTATTTCTATGACCCCTTTACCAACAGTACCGCTATTCGTCTTCTGATTCTTCTCCTGCTTCGAGCGCTCCAAACAATGCTGCAGCCTCTGGGTCATGTTCCCATTCTAGATGAGGCGGCACCGCAAAAATATAGTCGTAGTCATAGCTCTCCTGAGCATTTGCACACCGATGCAGAATAGCGTCCCTTTCAACGCCCTGCTGCTCAAGCATCCTCACCATGCAATCAAGTTGGTGAAAACGGGCCACGGCCATGGCCCAGTTTCCAGTCTCTGGTGTGTCAAGCCTCGCGCCGTGACGCCGCAAGAGATTGAACATCTCCATGTCCTCCTTGAACACAGCCACGACGATTGGGGGTGGCAAGCCTTCGTTCACTCGCGCACCAGCCTCGATCAGCATCCTGGCAATGGGGATGGAAGATTCACGTGTGGCCTTCATAAGTGCCGTGTCACCAGGCGGGAACCGATTCGGGTCAGCGCCATGTGCGAGAAGGAGCCTGACAACCTCGGGGTTGCCGCTGCGGATACCCCACGAAAGAGGCTTAAATTTTGAATAGTCTTCTTCACATTCTCCGTCGGGCGAAGCGCCAAGGCCGAGGAAGTAGTTCATCTTGTCCACAAACCCAAGGCCTGCTGATCGGGTCAGCCGCGAATCTAGGTCACCAAAGCCCTTCTTATCGAAGACTTTGCTATCCGGTGAAAACATGCCCGCGCCTCGTTTATAGTTCTCGACAATCGGCGTTTTGTCGATGGCCCTCTGGAGGCAGTCCCACTCAGGCCCCGAGAGCTCTCTCGTCTCACCTGTTTCCAGATCCAGAGGCGGCCCACTATCGAGAGCGAAGTTGAAGGCATTCGCATAGCCACCAACAGAGGCTCGGTTGAGGATGTGACGCTGAATATAAGATGACATGATAGATCCCGGCGGGTCATAATGACGGTTAGATGAGAGCAGAAGTCGCATCATGGGCACATCGCCAGCAAGAGCCGCGGCATCAAAAGCAGAACCAAAGATATCGCTCTCTACATCGATCACACCCCCCAAGTACAGAACTCAGCACCCTGCGCGACCAGCGTCCGGACATAAGCCTCATCGCCCAAGTAGACAGCCGCAACGCGATCATCTGCGGCCAGAGATGCGGCCGAACATTCGGTTGGGCGTGACCTGCGCCGGGCTTTGAATAGTCTATCCACCAAAGAAGAATCCTTCAGAGAGAGGAGGCAGAGGGATTTCAAGCGTGCGTGTGCAGACTCCTTCCCCGCATCTCCAGCTCTTTCTGACACAACCTCAGCCGCACGCCAGATGCGACCGATGATTGATGTCGGCTCCTTTGCCATTGACGCCTGGTATGCGAAATATTCGGCAATGAAGTCGCCCTCGGGCCGTGGTAAATACTGATCCACATATCTGACGGCCTCAACTCTATTCTTGTGGCCATCTAGAAGGCAAAGGCGGAAGATGGCATCGTCGATGAAGCGTTTGAATTGGTGACTAACAACACGGCGTCTCATGACACGTTTTACTTCAACAGAACTGGCAAATTCATCAAAGATGCGCGTCACCAGCTCCGGCGGGAGGCTCAAGATATTCATCGTCATTATATCGAGTTGTTTCCTTGCTGCTAGTACGTCGTTGGACCCAAGGAGAACGACAATGTCGGGAGGTATAGCTCACTTCATGCATTGATTATTGGATCGTTGGCTTTGGTCCAAAAATAGCCACCTGCTGAGTCATCATTGATGCTGTTCAATTCTTAAAAAGTTGCTGCCTACCCTGTATGACGCCCATCTCAAAGTGCCTCCTTCGCTTCGTGGCCTGATATTTATGGAATTCCAAAAAAGGCTCTACCTTGGCGGTACCGAATCTTGGAGAAACGATAGCCACTAGGCAGCGGTGTAGATGTATCATTGCGAGGTCATGGCACCATCAACAACTGCGGATGGGCAGATCGCTCCGTTTCAATTCTGCCTCCTCGCTGCCGAAATCCAGATGCAGATTCTTGAAAATACATCATTGATTTCTCACACCTCGCGCTATATCTGGAACACCAAAGACGGGTTTGGCCTGTACGAGTCCGACAAATCGCAAGAAGACTGGCACTCGCCTAGACCGCTGTTTCTCGTGAGCAGGTCCTTCTATGAGAAGGCGAGGGAAATTTTTTGGAGAAATAATTTGATCCAAGTATACCTAGACACCTCCGAAATGTTCAAGATTCGGAAGCCGGGAGCGCCGTCAGTATTTCCTACCCGATATGCCGCCACCGAGTTCCTCTCGAGAATTGCCCCGACGACACTGCCCTACCTCGCCCGCCTTGAATTTGGCACCCTCGCCCTAAGAGGAGGCACGAGAAAAAGCGAGGGGAGAATGGCTTGAAACCCTCAAACTCGTGAGGGATATGGGGCTGCGTAACTTGTCGCATGTGCATATGTCATGTCGCTGGCGTGGCGATGATGAACCTCGTTGGAAAACATTGCAACGCGCCAGAACAGAGGAAGTAGTTGAGCTTCTTAAAAGGTTCATCAGAGACAACATGTGGCCTTTTTGGGAGTCTGGACGGCCGGCCGAGATCGCGCAAGGGCTGGCTGTTGACGTGCTATGCTCATCGGTGCATTTAAATTACAGGATTCACAAACTGGGACATGAAGTGCCTGCATTTCTACAGGAAAGCACGGGCCCGGACCCCGGAAGGAAAGGCAATGCAACTGTGTCAATTGAAAAGATAGTGATTGCTGAGGATGATCAGATTGACCGTTGGCAGGAAGAGCTTTTTTTGACGAGGCTAACTGACTGTTGACCGCTGCCAGCCTACGTCGGTGTTCTCTAAAATGGAAGTAGCTCGCCCATCATGTATTTCAGTTCCTGTCTGTGTTCTCTCCTTCGCGTCAAGTAGAGTTGGTTACCTAGTTTATTCGACACTTGCATACTGTAGGAAGGAAAGACGAAGAAGAAGAGAAAAAGAGGGAGAAAACTGGCAACCTAGAGCATCTATGTCTAGCATTATCGATAATCTCTGCGGACTGCATGCCGCCGCGAGAGAGAACGTGCACAACGGAGCGTATTCTCCCCTCCCGGCCGGTGTCGCTCCCAACTTTATGCGAGACTGCTGGCGATAGAGCGAGTGACACTCGCAGATGGTACTTCTAGAACTTTGCGCGCGCATATGTCATCATGTTCCCGAAACTCTTCAGGTCTTCTAGTCCGTGGATTTGAATGTCGTCACCCTGTCTCCCAGCCTGAGCGCGTGGGGAATCGTGGTGATTAGCTGCTGATCCACTGTCTAAGGTGCTTTTCGTCGCCTACGGTTGGGGCATGTACGAAATGAATGCCTGGCTCGGGTTTCTGGTCAGATGTGCAGCTTGCAAGGCTTTATTGATATTCCTGGGAATGATATGTTATTTATTTAGACTACTTTGCGCCACTGAGATGGCTGCAAGAGTGTATACCTAGGGATGAGCTACCACTAATCCTGCCTGATGTGACTCAAGATGAGGGTGCTCCTCGAGTGGATGACCGTCTTGGTGCCTAAAGATACAAGGAAAGCCTTTTAAGGACTTGATACACCATGCATTGGGTTACTGTGGCTGACTGCGTCGCCATCAAGTTCACCGAGAACCTGTCACGCATGCTCCTAGCCCAGAGCTTGGACAAACCTCTGGCTGGAGGCAAATCCATCAACGAGAAGGCTCTCGTTGCGAGGCGTATACCTAGAGCCAATAGGATGCCTAATCCCTTGTTTAGCTCTAGCTTTGACTTTCGGCCTGCTTCATGAAGCTTCTTCATGCAGCCTGCCCAAGCACAGATAAGCTAGCCGAAGTCATAGCATGTGATAAAGTGTAAACTACCCAGGTTCCCGAAAATTACCATAACTTTCTTTCAAGTCAGGTGCCTGCCTGCCTGCCTATAAAATACATGTCTTGGTCGGCCCCTCTCCTGTTTTTCTCCTTTCCTTCTTCTAAGTGTAGTATCTGTTCTTTTCTCATTTGACCTATGATGAGCACTCAGCATCCAGTACTTACCGCCTTCCCTGAAAGTTCTTATGTATCTGGTAATGGTGCAATTATGATCTGAGGTCGTTCCGTGGCGATTCTTTTCGGTATCTGCACGTTGACGGGCTCTTCCAAAGCACGTGAATCACCTATTTGCCCGCCTTTGGCACGATAGGGAACTGGTGGTCGTCCCACAGCTTATGAAGGTCACGGCGAAGGACGATCGCGTTCTCGGCGCAGCGTGTATCGGTGGAGAGCTCTGGATTGGCAGTGTCGGCGATCATGCTGTTACTTTGCCACCACTCGCTCTGTGCCTGGGGGATGATGTGTGCGATTTCGTTGGGGACTAGGGAAGTAGTAATGCGGCATGTCTGGTCTCGATTTCTTCGTCGTCCATTGCGGTCGGTTCAACGAGGGGGAGTTGGCGGCCCATGAGTCGGGCAAGTTGGTAGGGCAAAGGAAGTTGTCGAAGGACGGTATGGTGGGGTACTGCTCGTCTGCGGCTTATCTTAGTGCGTTCCACCAGAGAAATCGGGAAGGGACAAACCATCTTGAATCCGAAAGATGTACCGCTGGCTGACAAGGATCTCATCCCTTGCCTCGACGCGGTTTGAGGGATAGTGTGGCCATGGCGATTGTTGAATGGAGCCATACCTAGACAAGGCTTGATTTGAAATGACGCGTATTCTGGCCGCGACTCGGTGGAGGGGAGATGACGCGTGAGCACGTGATATGCACTTTGCACAGATTAGCAGCCGGGAATTTGAACACCCAAGCATCGTACTGCTTGCCTTTTGTTGAATCTGCGATTCGTATGTCCGATTTGTCAGGGGCAATAACAAATGTTTAAGAGTCAATAACTTAAATATTATCAATTCATATCGGTTTATACTACTGTATTGTTTTGATCATCGAAGAGGTTGGTCTGCTCAGAACCACCCTTCAATGGGCTGTCAAGCGAGGCATTACCTTCAATTCATTAACCTGAAATGTCTTCCCAGTATGGAGGTGCAAATGCGGTAGTGAAGAAACAAAAGCAATGATGGATCAACGGAGCTTGAATCTTGTCACGGACAACCCTGTTAACACCCTACGAACGATCAAGCGCTAGAGACTACCTTTGAAGTGTCCGTAGTTGTGAAGCTCTGTGACAGGTGGGTGTCTGTATTAATCATCTATATCGTGTCCCTGGGCGCCGCCAGTTTGCGTAACTTCCAGAATCTCCTCCCGGACGTCTAATTCTCAATTTTGCTCTTCACCCACTTCTCCAACCCGCCGACAGCAATGATCTCCTGCACGTTTGGCGGGAGTTCTCCAACGGGCTCGCTCCAGGTCGTCCCGTCCGCCTCCGTGACGTTGACCTTGCTTCTGCGGACATCCCACTCCAGCGTCCACCCGGTCCGTCTCGTGAGAACCTTTGCATCTGCCGACTCGCCAAACGCCTCCCGGAGCCGGGCAACGAGTTTCGGCACTTCGAGAAGCATGAGGGCATTGTTGATGCTGTTCCGCGCGTACGTTGCGCTGAAGGAGCCGCCGACCACCAGATTGATGCCCTTGGCTAGGATCGACGTTGCAGCCTGTTCTCTTGAGCTGCCGCATCCAAAGCTGTAACCTGTGACGAGGATATCACCGGACTTTGCGATGGTGTTGAAAGCGGTGTCGTAATTGCTCATGCAAACCTCCGCCATCTCCTCTGTAGACACATCGTCTCGGTACTTTTTTCTTGTTAGCTACTGGCATCACAAACTCTGCAGGTGATTCTTACTGTGTATTTCCCCGGATAGACTCCATCCGTCGAAATGTTGTCAGCGCCGCAGAAGGTGATCTGGCCTGAAATCTTCTCAGGGAAGCCGGGCAGGATGTCCGTCAGTTGCTCCTTTTTACTGGAATCTGCTCCATCCGCCTGATCAGCTGCCCCAGCCTCAATGATGCCATCCAGCTTGCCGATCAATGACTCGAGCGTTTCGTCTACGCTCTTCTCTGAAAAGGGCTCGCCTTCTGAGTGTTCGACGCCGGCCCAGTCCGCGGGCTGTGTCTCGACACCTGGGCCAGTGATGAAGCCAGCGAGAGCCGAGGAGGTCACGACGGCGGGGCTGGCTAGATAAGCCTTTGCGTCACGAGATCCCATGCGTCCCTAGCCCTGGGTGTCAGTACGGGGTCATACCAATCAATTGTGTCAAGTTGTGTCGACGAACCTTGAAATTACGATTCGACGCGGAAATGCCAGTCATCCCAGGCTCAAGCAATCCAGGTCCCAGGCCAATACAGGGACCACAGCCAGAAGGGAGAGGTCGCGCACCCGCGTCAAGCAGAACCTGCCAGTCTCCTTGCTCCTCAGCAGCCCGCTGCTCTCGTTGCGACGCTGCTGCCATGTAGAATTCCACACTGTCCGGAACTTTTGGGACGACCCCCCCGTTGGCCGCAGTCTTCTCTCTGATGACGTTCGCTGCGGCCTGGAGATCCGAGCTTCGGGAGTTGGTGCAAGAGACAAGGTAGGCGCGCTGGATGGCGATATCTTGTGCCTGTAACTCGGCCAATGGCGTGGCTACCTTGACCGAATCTGGGCCGGCTACGTAGCTTGGGACCGTGTCAAGGTTGAGCGTCAAGTGCTTCGCGTACTTTGCATCCTTGTCAGCGCGTAGAGGGTTCTCAAAGAGTTGGTCGATGCGCTGGTGATTGATCCTCAATGCTGGGGAAGATGCTGAGCCCCGTTGATCTGCATCGGACTCGTACATCGCGTACTCTGTCGCCTTGGCGCGGAGCCAACTCTGTAACATGTCGTCTATCGGGAATATTCCTGAAAGCGCACCCCATTCCGTAGTCATGTTGGCTAAACACCGTGTCAATGATTCATGCCCTCACCAAATGCGTATATGCGCGGCACCAACGTACATATTGTCAAGCGGTCGTCAACGGAAAGGCTTCTCATCGTCTCCTCTGAGCCAGTGAACTCAATGGCATGGTTTAAGACTTCGTCATTGTTGAATAATCCGCACAGAGCCACGATTACATCCTTGCCTTGGACTCCAGGTTGAAGGCGACCTTGAAAATGGACTTTGGCCACTGGCGGAATATTCCACCATGTCTGCGTCGTCGTCCACAAGCTAGCGCCATCAGTCCTCACGACGGGTGTCTTTGTGCTATATGTCAATCTCAAGGATTCTAATGACTTGATCATTTGGAGGTTTTACTTACCCCAAGAACGCCCAAGGCCCCATACACCTGGCACATTCATCAGCTCAGCATAAAAAGTTGGGTCCACAATGTGTCTTACATTTGAGTGGGAGTCCGAGGCGACGACAAGTGTACCTGGCCAAGCGTATCCTTCCTCGATCATGATCTATTAGAAATTAGGCATTGGGCTTCAATCATCCAAGGGATCGACGCTGCAGTCCCTTACCTGGTGTCCAATACCCTTGCCTGCAGGGTGGAAATCGACGCCGTGCTTCTTTGCAAACTCTTCAATGTTTTTATACTTTCTAAACTATTAATTAGTTCACATCTTCATCTCAGCCTTTTGTATCACTGACCGGAGGTTGGCTTCTGATTTGTTAGAGATGTCGTGGTCCAAGGTCATAACAATTTGGCTTGGGTCCTTGATCCGCGTGGCGCCGATGGAGAGGAATTTGGTCGCCACAGGCCAGGTGCTGGATGTAATTAGTGCTGCGTTCATATATGTTGAAAAGGACGTAGAACCAACTTATCATGGGTCATGCACTTGTGTGGCCTTGAGCTATCTGTCAGCAAATGCGAACCGTAACGTAGACGCTTGTTGCATGTGTAATTTACCGTATGGTGACATAATCTCCAGACTTGACAAATTTTCCTTCTGCGAGGCCAACACTATGTTGCTGTACGATCTTCTCCGTCAGTGTCTGAGGGACTGTGGGCGACGCCTCCAAGGAACTCAGGACGGAGGCAAAGGCGGGATCATTGAGCTGCGAGTGAAACCCCTGAATCTCAGCCTGCGAGTTACGCGACTTGGAGATGCACCGGACTCCTGAGGGGAGAATAGGTATCCGGCGCGTGAGGCCTGCTGCCCGAAACGCATGTTGCCGTACCGTGGCCTGGCCAAGATGTCAGTGCTGATCCAGGCGAATTGAAAGGAGAGGGCACATACAATAGCCACGCTACTGGTCAGCAGCCTCTTGGAATATTGAGACGCCAACATGATGGGGGGGGTTAATTGGACGGCTCGCAAGATCATGCACACTCGAGCCTTGGAAAAGCGGCTGGTTATATCGCAGTACGTCACGGCAGCTTCTCACAAAGAAATCTCTACAGGACCTTTCCCTTGATCCTTTACTCATGTGTCCGATGTCGCACAGAAATCGACTCCCGAGGCTAAAGCTGGGGAAAATTTTACAGGTCGACAGCTGACTAAGCTGAATGATCCACTTCTTGCAAGCTTGTAGCCAATCACTGAGTGCATATATCAAATGGCGAATCCAACCATAGCTCCAAACAAATGACGCCAGCGATGTACTCCTGGACAACTCTCATCGACGCCTTGGGCTGGAGCGAGGTGAACCCGTCCTCGCTGAATAAAGACAGTACGCGCTGGGGATTTATGCCGTTGTTGAACCAAGAGGTTCGGCGAAGATTCAGCCTCGTCTGGCATGGAACTTGGCTGCCCACAGAAGCCGAAATCGCCCACGGTGCCCAAATAAAATACTTCTGTTACTTCAATTGAAATGTAGCATGTCATACAAGGTTGAACACCGCCGGACTTATGCTTGGGCCTTGTAAGCGCAATTTCTAAATTGATATTGCCGCATACAAGTTGGTGTAGTGTAATTAGCTACCAGCCTCCACCAGCAAATGAAACCCGGCGGCGTTGAAGAATAAAATCAACGCTGAAGCCCTTCTAGGCATATATATAATACAATATCGTACCTTTCGTCAAATATCTCTCAGGTAGCTTTTATTTTAGAGGTAAACATATCTGAACCCAACGTGTACCTACTCACAATCAAACATGGGCAATACAGTTTCACAACTCTTCCCACCTAAGCCAAGGTTTACAGATAAGGACGTACCGGACCTGCAAGGAAAGGTAAGTTCTCTACCTCCTTGCCAAAATAGCAATGCACCAATTGGCACTTTCAATAGGTATATCTGGTGACAGGATCTAATACTGGTGTCGGCTTGGAGCTAGCTACGATATTGCATTCTAAAAACGCTAAAGTATATATTGCCGCCCGGTCCAAAGACAAGTCTTTGAAAGCTATTGAGCAAATCAGGAGAGCCAATCCGGCATCGAAGGGGGGACTGGAGTATCTAATATCTGGATCTCGCCGACCTGACTAAGATCAAAGCCTCTGCCGCTGAGTTTCTCGCCAAGGAGAGTCGGTTGGATGTTCTCTACAATAATGCCGGCGTTTTGCTCAGACAGAATACTGAGCTGACCAGAACCGCCCAGGGCTACGAGAACCATCTTGGAATCAACAACATGGGCACTTTCTTGTTTACGAAGTCTCACTCCAATCCTTGCGGCCACTGCGAAAGAAGAGGAGCCCGGTCGTGTGCGTGTCGTCTGGGTCGCTTCGACCGCAGCCGAGGGTTTCAGTCACAAGCCTGGGGGTGTTCCGTTGGATAATCTGGACTACCATGAACCGTTGCCGCCAATGAAGCTTTATGGTAAAGCAAAGCGGGCAACTATCTGCATGCGACCGAACTTGCAAGAAGGTACAAGGACAGCGGGATCGTTAGCGTCGCGCTGCACCCTGGAAATCTCGACACGGATATGTGGAAGGTGCAGAGCTTGACGAAATTCCTCCTGCGGCATACAATTCTCTATCCAATTATATTTGGAGCTTACACCGAGTTGTTTGCTGGGCTATCATCGCAAGTGTCCATGGAGAAGTCGGGAAGCTGGAGTTAGTTTCCCCCGGATGATCTTAATTGACTCCTAGTGACACTCCCCGCTAATATTCTTTTGCTAGTTGTCCCTTGGGGACGAATTATGCCTATAAGGCCTGATATTGTCGCCGCATCTAAGACGGAGGAGGAGGGTGGCAGTGGAATCGCTCGAAAATTCTGGCAGTGGGCCAACGATCAAGTCGAGCCGTATGTCTGAAGGCGGATGGCTGTAATTCGTGCTGAATTATTTCTACAATATTTATTTGGCTGCTAGTTAAGTATAGAACAAGGACAACCACAATAGGAGGCAAATACAGAGTTGAGAGCCATCGTTTATTTGCAAGTTGAAAACAACTTTATATCTTTGTGGGGTAGAAACGGTTGGAGGTATACAGTGTGCGGATGTCATAACTTATTAACTTGAGCAGAGATAACAAGCTGTATGTAAGTGTTCTTCCGTTGGCTTTCAGTTATTAGTCTTATTGCCATAACGGGGACGCTTACCCCTTCCCTGATTCATGATTCATACATCATGGGAGTGGGGACTGAAGTCCACTACGAGCATTCCACGCTTATGATAAATTAATTGAAATCATGCGCTTACTTAATAGCAAATACCGCCGGATTCATCGAAAGCCGGCGGGGTTGGTGCTATCTTGTCCAGCTTCCACATCAAAAGTCTTGGTTTATTGATAGATTGGGACGAAGACCACCACGGACCTCGTGTATACTAACATCAATTATCACAGCAGCAGCAGCAGCAGCAGCATCATGTTTTACCCGACGGGTTTCAGAATTCATACACCTGACGTACAAGGATGAAGGCGAATCCTGGCCAGGGCTCGAAACCGCTGGCTCAGTCCTCCTACGGACGGGCATGTCTGAACAGTTCACGGATCAAAAGCAAATGCCTCTATCGGGATGATCCAAGCCGTTGTGAAAGGTCAGCAGAATCCCGCCCCCCCACCTGTTCGGCCAGCGATTTATCCTATACTTCGACCCTAGCCCCCACTCGGTGGGTTTCGCTTTGCCTGCCCGTCTAACAAATGCTGAATATGCCACCTGAATGCTTCTGATGCTTTGCGGGAATCCTCGATAAGCACTGTCAACCGTCGGTGTCTGCCCGCAAGCGGGGTAACAGGAAACTTGGGGGTGTGAAACCGACTCACCAAGAGGAGATCCCCGAACAAGTTGCGGCTCTCTTCACGCCACCGGCAGCCCCTTTTGAAGACACGTACAATGTATCTCTCGATATAGGTTGCGCGCAGCCTTCGACTGACAATAATTTTGACATCGTCAACGTGGATTCGGTTGGGGTAATGCCCAACAGCCAAAGAGAACCCCTTTCGTGTCTCTTTGACGATTTGTCCCTCATTTACTATTCCGGACAAGAGGGCACAAGAACAACTTGCAATATTCCGAGACCGTTTCCTTCCGAACTTTCCATTTGTTTTCATCCCGTCCAATACCAACTCCTCTGACCTTCGCCATCAGCGCCAATTTCTTTGGTTTGTTATCATGTCTCTTACGACATCGTCGGCTGACGAGCAGTCCGCGATGGGCAATATCATCCGTCGTGTTATCTCCCAGAGAATTGTGGGTGAACACGAGAAGGACCTGGAACTTCTGCTAGGCCTTATATGCTACCTCGCCTGGTAAGTATTTCTGCCTTGTTTTGCTATTCTGCCCATGGAGGGTAACCCACGGCGGCACCTATGCTTATAGTCGCAAACTGGGCGATACTAGGATCCAGTTCCACAAGACGAAATGCTCTCCCCTGATAATGTGGACGCAAGTCGCCATCGCTCTCGTTCTTGAGCTGGGTATCCATAGACTACCACCAAAAGAAGATCGGCTCTATAATCGAGTATTCTTATACATACCTCAAAAGAGCGAACCCATGACGCGCACGAAGGAAGAAAGACGAGCTCTGCTTGGAACTTTCATCGTGAGTTCAATGTAAGCAACAATACACTCCGCTCCTACATCAATCTCTTGCTAATACACACTCGGCCACAGTGCGTGTACCAGCCTGCGGCGGATGGACCCCCTCCGCTAAGCGTCGTCCATGGATGACTGCGTTACCATGCTGGGCCAGGGCGAAGATACAGAGCTGGATATTCTGCTCGCGACGCAAGCAAAATACCATGCAGCTATGGGGCATGTGGCAGATATATGTCCCGAGCCAGCCGCACCCCACGAGGACTCCTTACTAATCCCGGTTTATCTCATAAAGTCCATGGATCTACAACTTCAAAGCATACGCCAAAGCGTACTAATGCACTTACAAACTAGCAGTAAGTACATATCAACGCTTCCCTCCCCCTTTCTCTTTCTCTGTTTTGGGGGAGGAAGATGGAGTTGTTCTGGGTCCATTAACTTATGGTGAGAATACCGACAGGACCAATACTGCTTTGCTTGCTTGCGGCAGAAGTCGTCACTAAGGAAACGGCCCTGCGAGGCCCTAGAACGGCAAAGAACGAGAGTAGAACCTGATCTCAAAAAGTTGGAAATGCTCCAGTCCCTGTTAGGATCAATCGAGCGGTGGTTCAACGTGTTCTTCGACCTTCCTTCGACCGACTGGTTGGACACCATCTTTGAGAGTTTCGTCCAGTACTCACATTTCATCCTCATACTCCTCAGATTGACCTTGCTGAGAGAGCCAGGTTGGGACGGAAATGCGGTACGGGACCGCATCTCGTGGAAGAGATGACATGCATGGGGGAAATGGACGACGCGGACCGTGCAAAAGAGCATATTAGCGTAAGTGCGCGTCGGAGAATGCGAGCTTTGATTGCAGATGTTTCTGCAGAGCTCTCCGCGGCAGCACGACCAGTCGACATCGGCGCTACGCCCATGGAAGGACTCTTTGATACCTGGAACATGGAGAACACTGACCTCTCCTATCAGGAGTACCCATGGCTCACGGATGTCCTTGATATATATCCTTTCTAGGGCCTAAGCAGCCGAAATCACATAAGGCCTCCGGCATCACAAGAGACGGGGCACGTACTGGTACGAAGTTCACTATTATAGTTAATGAGGAGGCAATATATGCACCACCGGATGATGACATGTTAGAAGAAGAGTTTTGTTTTTTATCATTTACTACTGCCCACATTATAAATGGGTATCTTAGTTAATGGCAAGAGCAGCAACAATTGTATCCAAAGCACAAGACTGAGTGCTCGCATCGGCGGTTGCGTAAGGACCACCCCAATAAGCGCCATTAAAGCATCCGCCGTTTTGGATGGCCAGATCATTGTTCCAAATGGATTGGGCATTTCTTTCAATGAACGTCTTCCAAGAGGCGGTGGGACGCTGATCATAGAGATCACGGAGACCACGGGTGAAGACACCCTTGAACTGTTCACCATCACCCGAGCAGTTCTTGTTCTTGTCGCAGTCGTCGACAAGGATGCCGTTGGAGTCGACGAGGGTACCTATGGCAGCATTGGCGATAAGGGATGCTTGGTCGAGGTAGGAACCATCACCCGTAGCCTTGTAAAGCTTGGCGAGGGCACTCAGGATAACGCCTTGGTTGTAGGTATAGGTGGGGTGGCCGTTGTTCCTACAATTGGAGTCAAGGCCGTCGTTGATGAGATTCTGAGAGTTGATCATGCCGGTGCCCTTGAACCAGTTCCATTGGTTGACAGCGGCATTAACGTATTTCTGCTTGACGTCACTGCCAACGTTGTTGGCAATGGCGGTGGAGAGGTGAAGGTATAACTCTATGAAGTCTGTTAGATGGCATCTTAGAAATACGGGAATGAATTTAGTAAAAATTTACCGTTGGCAATAGCGTTGACATAGGTCTTGGCCTTATCCCACCAGATGCCACCGCAAGGGGTCGTACCGATAGCAGCGGTCATGTCGTCCCAGATGTAGATGGCCTCATTGAGGTATTCAATCTTGCCAGTAAGCTCCCAAGAGGCGATGAAGCCAAGAGCCCACCAAGCCTCATCGTCATAAAATGAGTTGATGAAACCAACATCTCCCTGGCGACGGAGGAGGGGAGAGCGGCCAGCAAGCTTGTTGCGGGGAATGTAGACCTTTTCGTAAGCTGACATGTCGCTAGATTGTTTGGCACTAGCAAAAGGCTTGTTCTTGGGGGCATTGGTGTAGATCTGGTTGATGACAGGAGTAACCTGACTGGCGACACCAGAGTCGAGCTTACCGAAAAGAGCGAGGGTGGTAAGCATATTCCCTCCCTGCCACCAGTACGGGTTGTTGCTATTATCATAGAAGAGGCCCGTGTTAGAGTTGAACCACCGAAGCAACTGATCCCTACGGGGAGATTTGAGTGTTAGGATGGACAAGTCTATTAGTCTAAGTTGTGATGTGAGAAATACTTGTTGCACCCAGCGTTCTGGTTATAAGAAGAGGCATCAGCCTGGACGAGGGTAGCGCCAGCGACAATGGCGGCCGTTAAGAAATAAGTGTACATCATCAGGAATATATATACAGATATGTACTATAAGTCAAAACGAAATACTGCTGGCGATCTGGATAGGAGAGAGTAGGAGGCTGACAGAACTTGTTCTTTATACTGGAAATCTTGCAGTAGATATAGTAGACTAGAGGCCTATGATGTAGTAGCAGCGAGCGGCCTGCGGCACACTCCAGTTCCCAAAGATCCTTCATGGAATTGTGAGGAAAAGACCAAAGTGCCATCGAAACCTCATGTTGGGCTGTGATGTGCCCATTGCGGAAGTTGATTTACTAATCCCGAGTCGTGACATTGAAAGTCCTGGGCTTACTAGTCTAGAAGTAGGCACTGCATTTGGAAGGTGTGGCAGTGGAGAGAGAGAGTAGGTAGCATCGCATGGGTGTTGTATAGCGTGGCAGACGATCGGTGATGAGAACTTGGTGCGATACAGTGGTAGACTAGTCTGTAGGCTGTAAGTAGTCATCACGCGCCGTTGCCACACGCCGTCAGCATGCGCCGTCATCATGCGCCATGTTCTATAAGTAGGGTCGTCTTGGATCCTCAAAAGGGCTATCCGAGGGCGATGCATCGACAAATTATGGGAGGAGTTGGCATTTCACGTCATAAACAGAATCAAGAGACGTGGCATTATATCTCATATTGTAGTATTAGTCTGACACGTCCTCAATAAGATTTCCAAATTAATGTCCGGGGACTCGTTGTATTTCTATATGAGTAGGTTTGCTTTGTCTTCTTTTGTTCTGCCCCTCAAAGCGAATAACCTTGTCTTTCTTGTATTAGGCACTACCAAACGACCGTCGTTCTTACGGCGCTAATTTATGTCATCAAGGATCATTATTCTTCTTCGCAGGACTACGCCCTCGGGATTCAGACATACGGGGACAAGAGATGACCCCCGATGTTAAATACTTAGGCAGTCTTAGTGACAACACAGCCCCTCATCCATCATCAATATGATGCCTTGCCTTCATCAGGCTTTGGGAACTCGAAGAATGAGTCCGAGAAAGCTGAAGGAAGACCAACTGCTCCACCTACATCTGCTGAGGTTGATTCCGCTAAAGACCCTTGAAGTAGTTCCATGTAGCCAAGACGTCCCTGAGACAAGCTTGTCACGACGAGCTGGAGCATTTTAAACTAACAGCCAAGATGATATGCCTATACTCCTGAAAATAAATGTAGCCAATCGTCGTAATGTCTTTAAATGGACGGTCTCTTCAGTATACCTTTCTGGCGGAACTACGTTTTAGGAAAATTGATTTAGATTCGCAAAGCGTGTAGTGTCTTCGAAGCCTGCTAACTAAGAGAGAGCATACTTTAACAAGGGGTTGCCAGAAGACCCCTTTCCTAGAATATAACATTTCAATGCCTCCATCACAGGGCCGACAGCTTCCGTTTCAAGACGGCCCATCTCCACACCCGATAAAGCTTGCAAGTGAACGGAGCACTCATTTAGAGATCCAGACCCAAGTGCCTGCTTCATCCTTTCTTGCAAGATGTCTATTGCAGGTATCCAGCTCCCGCTTCCCAGATGAATATTGTTCAATGTAATTTTGTTAATTCTTGTTCCCAGACCTTGAAAAAGACCTTCCATATGAGCTTGGGCTGTGGAGAAGCTGGAAAATTTGATCCTTTTGATGCGAGGCCAATATGCTCTTCCAATTATCCCCTCCAGAACCCCCCAAATTCCTCCATGCTCAATAGACCCAGACGCATTAAAGCCCAGATATATTTGACCATCAATAGAGACCTCTTCGAGGTTCTGATGGGCTATCAGCGCGGAGAAGTAGGCCCCGAAATTAACCTTCTGTTCCTCTGAGAGAAGCAGCAACCTGGAGGGATAGGAGAAAGAAAGGTTGGGCATATGGAATATCTTGAGCTGCTGGAACGCCGCGTTAAGCAACCCCCAGTCACGATCTGTTAAGCCTTCCATAAAGCGAAGATGATGGGCCATGGGCGGGCAGCCTAATTTAAACGCATTTATGACTCCACCAGCCTGATGGATGGCAACTGGTAGATCATGGATGATTCTGATTGCCTGTTGCTGCTGTTCATCGTTGTCGGCATCTCCCTCGTGATCCCAGCTTACACCGGATGCCAAGTACCTGGACAAGAGTGATTTAGACTCGCAAACAGATCGATACCCGTTCTTTACCCTCTTGGGGCATCTAAACTCGCTTGCAATCAGTTCGAGCGCTACTGGGTGTGATGCGTGGAGAGCCAAGCGAGCAACGGAGCTGAAAAACGACTTGTCCAACAGTAGTCGCACCTGCTCCTCGTACGCGCGCGAGAACTCATCATGGCAGTGTCGAACAAGCACCCTGTATCTGAAAACCCGCTCCTCGTCTGATTTGTCCGGGACCAATTCAGTGCCAGAGCTCATCATCTGCCTCATGGCAAACCTGACAACTCTTGATCTGTCCATCGCCTGGCGAATGTCTTCCATCGCTTCGTGAAAATGTTTCGCCCGCTCCACGTTACCAGCCTCCGCGGCTACTTTTCGTCTGAACGCGTTTTGCGCAAGAAGTGAGGACAGCCTCCTGCGTTTCATGTTCAGCCTGTCAATGTTGTAATGCAACCATCCATTCAAGTCCCTTACAAGCTCTGCTGGATGGTATTCGAGGCCCACCTGGATGGCTCGGACTCCAGAGGCTATCAAGTGGTTGGAACAAACTGCCTGCACTCGGTCGAGGGATTTCTGACTGAGCGAGAGCCGTACGATGGGATAAAGTAATGGGCTCGACAGGCTGTTGAAGAGACGGGAGACAAGCCGTAGGGACTGTACGGTCTGCAAGTCAGATCGAGAGAACGGGGCAATAAAGTCTTCTTCAGCAGTTTGGTCCAGGGATGCTGAGTAACGGAACTGGTTGGTTATCATCGCCAGGAGCTCTACTGACAAATCCATCAATTGGATGTCTCTCGTTTCCCCCCGAGAGAGAGAAACGCCGCCCTCGACCTCAACGCTTCGCGTCGTCGGTCGATGCAGATGGCCGCATCTCTCCATCTATATTCTGAGGTGGACGAAGAATCTTGACTCGATAATGGAGAAGGCTGAGGCGCCTGTGTTCCCTTAATCGCCTCAGAACATTGGAGATGACGAACCACAACGCGGTCGAGTATATCGACGCGACCAAGTTCCTCATAGACCGAAGCCAGATCTGTATAAGAGTTAGCATCGCGCCAGTCTTCTGGAGAAATGCCAAAGGCGCCAGGATCAGCAGATGGAGTTGCCATTATCTCATGTGTGTCTTCAAGATGACGAAGTTGATAATGAGAGGATGGCACGATCTATTACCCCGCATAGCCCCTGGGTATATTTATAGTTGTAATGCCTTATGGCGACCCATGCGAACCACGGACCGCGCACGCCTGCGCCAACATTTACCGTATCCAATAATGTGTTGCGATACTGGGTATGGTGTCAAGTTGTTAAATTCTTGGTGTTTGGGAATATCCCTTTTTTTCCAGCAGCTGCCGCATAACTGTATAGCTCTCTCACTTACTACTTACTTACCATATCCAGATGGCTATAGACCTTCCCTCAAATGGTTTTCTCTACCTAGATTCCGAGGAGGCAGAAGCTCCTAAGTGAAATGGAAAATATGAGAGCTCGTCGCCTTACCGAATGTACCGTGCAGAGGCTTGCCACCACCCCTTATGATCCAACCGTGTAAATGTAACTGGCACAATCCCTCATGTAAGGGGACAAACCATCCATGTGTCTGGTCAAGCTTTGCAGTCAGCGGTTATAGCAGCGGTCATAATTTTCTTTTCATGACTCAGGTAAACGCCGCCTGTTTCATTGCATTTCACTCGGTCACACAGATTCAGAGTGTTTCAATGTCTTGTTAATTTACTCAACCCAGCTGTGCAAATGGGCTCCGATATCCCTTCAATGAGTCGACTACATCCATTTCGCATCGTCGGTATTACAGACTATGGATCATACTTGGCATGCTGGATAGGCAGCAATTCTCAGATCATACACCTACTCTATTTTTAAGAGAAACAGTCTCTAAAGATTACTACATGCAATTACTAACGCATAAATTCTAGTCAAGAGTCAGCATCGAAGATATGATTGACAAGTTTCACAAAGAAGTAACCACAAAAGAGTTCGGATTTTAGAGCAAGAAGTAAATTCAATTGTAGAAATATTTACATTTTTTCCATCCACTAGAGTCGATTATATAAAGGTAGCATAGGCTTAGAAGACAAACACGCTATGAAATGATACAAAAGATAGAATCCGTAAGGGGGAGCATATAGTCTGCACACTAGGACAGTCGATAGACAACGTCCTTGCTAAAGTACCTGGTGATATCATTGTCATTGCCGCAGTGCTCGCAACGATGCAGGACCTTGGCGCCAGAGTGTCCTGGGCCGTAGTGATCTGCTCCGGCTGGCTTTGGAGCTGGAGCGGCGCCGATGCCGTCGGAGCTACTTCCCACGGAATTGCTCTGCTCTCGCTCCTTGATGTGCTCCTGCGCAAACTTGGGGTTGGCAGTTGGGAAAGCAGTTCCGTTAGCATTGTTGTTGTATTCCATGGTAGGAGAACCAAAGGTACCGCGGGCGTTGGTTGGTGAGGGCCCTCCGCCGTTGACAGTGGGGGTTTGCTTCACCGCATAGCTGTCATCGTAATGTTTGGCAGTAGAGCCAACAGGATAACTCAAGCCGTTACCAGTGTGACCATTCGTGCGGCTAGCGCTGCGATATGGCAATTCGGTGGGAGCATAGTCTCCGTATTCACTTGGCTGGTTCAGCTCAGTGGCGGCCATGCTAATAGCTCGGTTTTCATCATCGGTCAGGTGTGCCTGGCCGCGATTGACAGTTGCCATGATTGGAGTTTCGAAAGTGTCATCATCATCGTATCCGTGGGCACCGGGTTGGCCGCGGCGAGCAGAGTAATCGCCGTTGCTAGCGATTCCGTTACGCTCGAGGTGATGTCCGTTGGTGCCCACATCATCTCGCTGCGTGTTGGTCTTGCCGACGTCCCCCCAGTAGGGGTACTTTTGCGGCTTGGTGCTGCCGGCTGAGAACGGTGCGTTCTTGCTGTAGCCATTAGGGGCGGTCCTTGAGTCTGGACTAGGGATGGCCAACTCTTCGTCGTCAACCTGGCCAGCTGCCGCTGTCTCATTCAGCTTGTTCTGGTGGGCTGCTGAGTCTGGGGTGACAGGGGAATATGTGTACTCGTCGGCCTCATCACCCTCAGTCGTTCTATGAAGGTCCTTGACCGAGGACGGGCGTTGTTTGGTGGAGGCCGTATCAGTAGTGGTCTCCCAAGTCCTGGTTCTAGTGCCGTTGTTTACAGTGGCACTACGAGGTATATCGGCAACGGAATCTGGGTAAGCACCAGGTGGCTTTCGGGCCGGCTGCGAGGTGCTGTGACGATGGCTCTTGTCGCCACTCAGGGCTCCTTTGATCTTGGATCCCAGACCCATTGTGTGTGTGTTATCTTGTGTGTAAATGGGTGTCTGTGTAGGTAACTTGAAGGTAAATGCGCGGAAATAACTGACAGTGCTAGTAAGTATAGGCAAGGAACAGCACGACAACCAAGTCTGTATTTATGCCGCATAGAGCAAGCATCTACTGATTGCATCATACCGCACCTACGTAAGGATGCCAATTATTTCTTGAACCCTCCCTTGTGTGATGCTGGAGGTGACATCAGAAGCATGGATCCTGAAGCCAGGATTGTCAGTCGAGCCAATCAACGGCTCGGAATCGTGGCAGATCGGCATTGAACCCTTCAATTTAGTCTCACCCAAGATCCTGGTAACAGGGATCAAATGACGTCAATTCCCTTCAGCTAGACAGTTTCTTGGCAACTACCCTACGGCAAGGGGCAGAATTTGGGTGACGACAAGCGATATCAAATTTCTCGGGGTATATCTGAGAAATGGGTCTTATCGTACATATCAAGAGAACAATGAAAAAGAGCGCAGTGATTCTAAAATTAGCAGTGCATGTTATGTTCCTAAAAAAACCAAGATAAGATTGATAAAATGCAAGGAGTGAGAGACTGATAACGCCGTTCTACCCTTGACTGACACCGCGAGACACATGGGATGCGTCAGTGAGCATTAAGTAATGAAGATAGAAGGGACATTTACTATTGAAAATATTCTGCAATTCACATCTTAAGATAAGATAAGTGTAAGAGGGCTGCAATTAACCTAAAACTTAATTACCAACTTTAGACCAAGACAGTGTGAGCAACAGCATGATCCAGCTCCCTTCAAAGCTCTAACACTCCGATTCAACTACTCGATTGTAATCTTAGAGTCTGGCAGGCCGCAGAATAGCCCCCTTGATTCCTCCCAAGAAGCTGGAGAGATCATCCACCTACCACAACGTAGATAGGCCCCACTGTCAAGCTTGGTTAAAGCAATCCCATAGACTTGAGGCCACTTCTCGCGAATCAACGCCGTGATAATTGGGAAAAGGGGAATACCCTCCTTTACATCCTGCTTGGTATCAAAGCGGATAGACCCCTGGAGCCTGTCATGAGAGTCCGTCACCCTGGCAACATCAGCGCCTGTATCAGGGTCTAGCAACCCGTCAATACCCATTTCTGTCTCATCGTATGGCTCATCGGGGTAGTTGGGGTTCGGAGATGACTTTCCGATGAGATATTTCCCTTTGAGAGTAAGGCTGCTGGCGATGACTAGCCCTGCCTCATTTGTCTTGGACGCTACGTCCACAAGCTCACAGTGGCTCTGAGTAGTGAGCGACCCGCTCAGACCCTCTTCGTAGTTGGTGGGACCATCTATTGCAGCCCAGCTCCTGAAGGGGCACGATACCGCAGCGGCCGATTTGCATTACCACAGGTATACCAGACCAAGGCTGTAGGCAAAGTCTTTTTCCACATACCGGCAAGATATGTGTCATCGCAACCCTGCTCCTTCAAGTGAGGTTTCATCCCCATAGCAGCACTCTCTATGTAAACGAGCCTCTCATCCGGGGCTGCCAGTGTGCACCTTGTATACTCAGCCAAAAGCTGGAACCAACGACTCAGTATGTCTTCTTTGGGGTTACCGAGAGGATAAGAAAACGGACGAGCGCGAATAAGCGGCTTCCAAGCGGGTCGAGGTGGTGCCCGGATCGGTTTGCCAACCATATACTTCACACTAATCACGATCGGCTTCTTTCCTTCTATATTCGTGTACCCTCCGGGCCCGTACAGGATACCGCCAAAGTTTACCTCGTTGCAAAGAGCACCGTGGCATTCCCAGGAGATAAGCGAGCTCTCAAGATGGATCATCCGTGGTGTTAAAAGACGTTCTCGGAAACCTTTCGCTGTTTGGATCAATGGCTCATCCTTGAATTGCGCCATCTCTGGCCTGTGGAACTTCAACAAGGTTGTATTTCCCTCAGCGTCAAGAGGAAATTCGAACGCAGCAGGTATGATCAGGTGCGGCCCCCTTTCAGAAAACAGTCCGGAAGCAGGTAGAGTGGACCCTGTAGCCCCAATTCCACAGAAGCTATTAGACAAGATATCCTGTAGCTCAGCGTTGCTAAGTGGTGGTTCGTCTTGAAGAATACAAAGATGGTCGATCCAAAGATGACCTACACCCTACCGTTTGACCACAGCAAAGGCATCCCTGTAGATCAAGGGCAACGTGGAGAGAGATTGTGGACGAGAGAAGTGCCCCAGGCTCGATTTTGTTAGCTGCAGGCTGTCATCAGCATTGTAGCAGTGGCCGAGTGTGCAGTACCGGACACCACCAGACTGGGTAGAAAGCCCGGTTTCAGGGGATCAAACAGAATGATCCGCCAAGGTCATCTAATTCGAGCAGATAGCTTGGAATAAAACCAGTGGCTTGGTTGCAGCCCCTATGGGTCTGGACACATGTATGCATCCAGCTCTGAACCAAGCTCCAGGCCTTGGCAGCTCCGGTTGATGGGCTGATATCAAGGTTGCAGTCTTAGGGGGAGCCTATAAACCTATTAGCAATATGATATGAACTGGCTCTTAGATAGAAATACCGTCAAACATTCTCAGCGGCTGGCTGAAACGAGCCTTGGGTGTGGATATGCATATCGTTGGGAGATGGCTTTGGAGGCCGACAGTGAACAAGGAATAATAGCCTAGCTTAGCCATTGCAGCATGTTGATCGACTTCCGCCCCTCTGTGTTCGCACTGGCAGCACATGAAGCATCCATCGGCAACAGAGTTCATATAGGACTCCAAGGTCAGATGGTGGCCAAATAAATAATGCGTTGGGTGTTGATCATCGCTGTCTAACATGTGTGGAGGAGGGGCCAGAGAAGAGCGCCAATCTCCCTCGAATTCTTCTGCGAAATCTGTTTCCCGGTATACTCGCCTAGACTTGGAGAGGTCCCAAATGCCCTGGAGACCTTCGCGACAGAGGCAGATATTGCAGAGCATTGCGACTAAGTGGCTTTGGTGTACACACAGTACTTGGGCCTCAGAGTGTGGGATCGATGATAGCAGGACGTGTTAGGGTCATAGCCGAAGACGCTGGAATATTAGGAAAAATAGATTGCGCGATTTAAAATGGCTGAAAGAACGGTTAGAAGGGGTTTAATTGGGCTGGTCGCTGTTTATTAATGTATGTTGGTTCTCCCTTCTCCCTTTGCAGTTCTGCACATCCCAGGCTACAGGCAGCTACCGGAATGGCCCCTGTCCGGCAGCTCCACCACAACCAGACAAATGATACTAATTGGGATCAATAGATGGCGTATAAAATATTAGTTTTCATGTGTGTTGCTACTTTAACCATCCTCGTCTTGTTTGTAGCTCAATGTGAAAGGTTCTAATAAAGGCATTACTTATATCAAGGGTCAATCTGGAGGTCTCGCATCCGCTTGAACTTGACCATACTGGAAATTAAGGTGGCATTGATAATGATCTGAATCTCAGGATAGGTGGCAATTCCCCCCCCCCCCCCCCCCCCCCAAGACCTTCACTAACACCAGCCATGGTGTTAAGGCTCTCATGCGAAAGCATCTATAGCAAAGCTGATACCGACCTGGGCGGAAGAGAGTGCCATCCGCCTCAATCGCCTCGATGGAAAATAGTCATAACACAGAGAAGATGTGAATCTTATACCTTGTAAACGGTGAAATCGAGAATTTTCACTGTACTAGCAGCCAAAGTGTCAGTTGCACTCTACATATGTATGCAGCATGTGGGCACATCTTTAAATAACCATCTACCTAATGATATCTACCAAACAACAAATGTCCTGTGTGGCCAACCCGTTCCTCATGGGAAGATACGAAAAAGCACAGAAAGACCAGTGTAAAAATTGAGCTCATAACGGGTACCCATCCAACCCGTAAAATCGTCAAACGAGATAGCCTCCACGCTCTGCAACTTAACGTAAGCTGGCTTTAGCTTACCTATCAAAATTTGATGGTGAGGGCCTTCGCGGGCCTGATCGAGGACTGGAATGAGAAGGTCAATGAGCGAAATAAACGTTTCGGCCGGGACGTTGAGGGCAGACAGCTCTGGGGGAGGGGGAGGAGATAACACCAGAGCTGTTGGGATCAATTCATTAGGTCTCAGCTGCCAGGTAAGAAAGTTCATCACTGGCTGAACTGAATAGAGGACATCAAGTATATCATGGTGCTGGCGTGATAATTCAGTGGTTTCTTCTTCAGGTGCGGGGCCAGAACGCTCGCCCACTACTTTGGTCGTGGCCAAGGCTCGAAATATGTACTCGAGTGCACATAGATCAGACCGCTCGGGCTCATCAGGTGTGACTTTGGTAGGCCAAACCATATGGCAGTGCCCTCCGCTAAGAAAAGCCATGGCACGAGCAAAGGATGAAAATGTGAGACTGATTGGCGGGGATGTTGATGTTGTGTTGAAGGGCCATTGTGCCAAGTAAATGGCAAGTGTCCAACAGAAGTCTGCGCATTTCCTGAAGAGGTCCACATGATCCTCGTCCTGGGGAATTCGCGTTATCAAGAAAGACTCAAGTGATTGCCGGTCCCAGCCTATGTATAAATTGTCAGCCAAGCGAGCCAGTCGTGAGTAGGATCAGATGTGCGTACGGTTATCCGAATTAGCGTAAGTAGCAAAAATCTTCTTCAACGCCCGCCGTTCTGCCTTTAGGAACACACCTCCTATCCCAGGTTTGCCGTGAAGCACATATTCCGTGTATTCTCTAAGTATTGACTCTATACGAATATTAGTTCTAGTACGGTGGATAGTGGTCAAGATTTGGTGGGCAAGAAAGTAGAAAGAGAGCGATACTCACCTCGGGTGACGTTAGCCAGCCATTGCTTTCGATTTTCATGAAATACTGGGCTCCGATTGCCAGAAAAGGTACGGAACCGGAGTTTGTTCCAGAGCAAGTCCACGGCCCGGGACGGAGAGGGGAAGTTCATAGCCGAAAGTAGGTATTGCGATTGTTCGTTGCAGGGATGCTGATGATGCCACACACAGCTGTGAGAGCTGTCCGCACGTTGGTGGTATTAGATGGGCGTTGTGCTGTGTCGCCGTGTGGGGATTTGAAGGAGAAAAAGAAAGAGCTGGAGCGCTCCTCGCCAACAGTGTGGCGTGATGGTGGAAAATTGGCGTTCCCCTTATTAGCTGTTACAAATGGCCCCCAAATTCATAACCCATGTATATGAATTGATTGGTACGTTTCAGTGCAGGAAGCGTTCAATTACCTAGCCAACAGGCACTTGAGAACTACTGGTTGTAGCATGGTAAAAATGTGGAGATTGCTGCATTAGCCACCGAAATAGCTACAGATATGGCCAGGAACAACGACCAACAACCAGCAAAAAAAACCAATATATGCATTGGTAATTAGGCCGGTATGGATCAAGTCAGTGACTGCTTTTAATAGTATTCTAGTTTAGGCATCGGTAGCTATGCAGTAAAAAAAAACCCCCAGTTATGGAATCTGACTCTACTCCCTCCTTGGACCTCGCAAGTATAAGAAGAGCTTTGTATCCAGACTGAAGATACTTTTTAATGATCATAGTGACTACATCATACATCATTCTGCGTAGTTCTTCACTTGATTATCCTTCTTAGGGGAAGTATCACTGTATCCTTTACATTGATCGCTCTCACTTCGCAACAGCCCTTTTGTTTCTCGATTTCTACTTCATCACATCAAGTTGCACATCCTCGTCTTGATCATCTCTGTCCTCACCCTAGCGACTTATTCATCAGCTAGAGAGCCCCGCCGAGGTATTTACAGGCCAGATGTGGTCGATACACCCAAGTTGCACCACGATCACTCTATCTTGCGACACCCAGTGGACAGTCGTGCTGTTGTCTACCGCAAAAACTGGGCCAAACGACCCGGACCGCACTACCAACGAAATGAAGATCATCACTATTCTGGCTCTCCTCGAAAGCTTACCGCAGCACCGGCCCGCCATGCACTTACGAAGCGCACAGATGAGGAGCGCTATGCAATTCTCAAGAAGGCAGCAGGTACTAGGGCTTTGACCAGCGGGAAAAGATACGCGATACTTGAAAAGGCAAAATTAACAAGGGGATCACTTCACCACCGCCTCGTCGTTGGCACTTTAGCGCTCGCACCTGACAGGACATACCATTTCATCAATACCGAATATTGGGAGGTGACCAAAGACGGCAAGCTTTCCGGCAAATGCAAGATCAGTAGCGGGACTTGGATCGCCGGAATGTCTGCAGGCTTCAACGTGGAGTTTTTGGGCTCTGTGAAGCCGGGCGCCAACCTGGCTCAAGAGACCGCGGCAGTGATGGGGGGTCCGGCTGGGCAATATAACCTTGGGGCTAGTGTTGGCCTAGACGGCAATAAGTGCCAGACTTATGCTAAGAGTCTCTGGGAGAGGATCAAAGAGTGAGTTGAGGGAACTTATCCCGGTCAAGATATGTAACAAGATGGATGAACCTGTACCATAAGCCGGTTCTGAGACTATCTGGTTGGGGGAGGAGTGAGCTGAGTGGTGGAGGTTACAACAGGAGCCGACCGATAGTCTACGTAGTGCAATCGGAGTGGATTTGGATTTAGGTTGTGGCTTTTAACCAACCGTTGGGATTTGCTGGAAGTGTACTGTAGGGATATCTGGTATAGAATCGTAGAAAATCTTACCTTGCGATGCGATACTGCGTGGCTTTTCCATACGACAATTCGCTGGATGTTGAGGAGCTGAGAGGGTGAATAGTAGCTTGAATTAGAATAGTACTGAGTTTTTACACCTCTCACAGTCAGAGTGAACGTGGGAAAAGCCAGTCTTCTTCTAGTTTCACATTGAAGTCGTCTATATTTCCTTGCACGTGGTGAATGAGGTTGCTTACCCACGCTCGTGACTGCAATACATCTGTGCAAAAGTTGAAATTCAGTCCAATCAGCCCGTAGGTAGTTTAATTCCCTGTAAGCATACCCTCTCAGTTGAGATACAAATAAGTAGGCATCCTTCTAGAACATTTCGCTAATTCAGCTTATAGACAGAGGGAGCGATCGTGGAGAGACATACACATTTAGATTCATATCAATGGAGTAAGCCATGGGGGCTATGCATTAGGGCATTCGTGTTGTTTCATCTTCAACCATAGCAGGGGTACATCGGAAAGTATAAACTTTAGTATTAAAAGGCTTTTAAATTCCTTCTAGTTCAAGAGATAAAGGAAGAAAGTTTTTACCTACCTAGAAAACACAAATGTTGGATTACAGGCATCCCCTGGATTATATTCTATGTTCAGGAGTTGCTGCTCCGATCGCGGGACATCGCTCTGTTGCTTGCAGGCCGTGGTTCCCAAAGATCTGCAATGCGTTGCCAAGATAGCAAGGCGCGAATAGCGACAGTGAGTAGCTCTTTGATGCGTACGCGGCAATGAAACGCGTGAGCCCACATAAGGCTGCCATGACCTCCCTATCACGGCCTTTGCGTCGCTCCGTGCCTTTGCCCTTCCAAGTCGGCCAACTTGAGAATACAGCGCCACTTTATACTTCGTAATCATAACTTGGCTCGATCTCTGATAGGAGACTCAATATCACTTGCAATTTATGTATTATTTCTGGCTTCAGTACCCTTACGAATGTTGAATTCTTGGATCCCAGCTAACTGGGCACTGACATCCTCGTGGCTCCTGAAGCGGGAAGCAGCTGAGCCCTGGTGGTGCCTAGAGCTATATGTTGAAGGTTGTCACTCTATTATCAAACAAATTCCCCAGAATATGTAGCTTCATTTTGCGGCTTTCGACGAGCAAATCAGAGTCTGTTCTAGCGATGTGATTCTACAATCATAGATGCTGTTATTTGGCATCTTCAATATATTGTCAATGAAATACCCGGGATCCTAACGGACCCGAAATCAAAAGAAATATCGGGGAGCCTACCCGGCTCCCCATCCTGATTTACTTGTGAGCGACTGCTTTCCGATAAGGTAATTGTCTATGCGAGTGGCAACAATGTAGAGTGGACAACTCAGCTTGAGTCTTGGGTCAGAAAGGAGCGGGACCAGGCGAGGAGTAGCCTCGCTCCTGGACTAGACAATCTCGATTTGAGAAAGTGGCACATCATCAAATGCATGTAGGGCCTCATCTAGAGTCTCTGTCTGCACTCTGAAGCTACCTTGGCGGACATACCTGCCATCGCCAAGCCGAGAGATGATAATACCAAGCAACATGTGTTCTTTGGGTTCCAGCGACTCGTAATCTTCCGTTTCGGCCTTCAACGGCAGGAGCAAGGCCTCCTCGGTCATGCTTTGCTGCACATCAAACCTGGCAGAGCAATCTTTGGACATGGGAAGCTTGACTGGGCCGTTTTCCAGGCGGAAGCCAGTGTCACATTGCGCACCGCCAAGGCTCTGAATCCACATCCATCCGCCCGCTTTAAGTGTGTCGGGGAAAAACGCTAGTTTCCCGCAGAGAAGCTTTCCCCTGAGGGTGATGCTGGCTGAGGCGGTTGTTCTCGAGCTGTCATCCGAAGTGCCAGCGCCGTCCACAAACTCGCATAGAAGACCCGTTCTCCAGCTGTCTCTGGGTTCCCTGAGAAGCACCTCGCCATCCACAGAGGCCCAACTCCAGGAGGGTGCGGAGAGAGCGGCTGGTGGTTCTTGCGCAGGCTTCTGAGTCAGCCACAGGAGCGCCGTGGGGAACGACACCCTCCACAGCCCCGCGAGGTACGTGGTGTCCTCACAGCCGTGCTCCGCTAGCAGCTGCCTCACCTCCATAGCCAAGTTCTCAAGCAGAGGCAATCTGTCTAACGGACTAGCGTCAAGCTTCGAAAACTGCGTCACGAACGAGGCCCAGCGGTTCAGTATCTGGTCAACGGGATCCTCGAAGTGATGCGTGGAATACTCAAGGAGCGGTTTCCACAGCTTGGCGACTGGCGTGCTAGTATTGGGTGCTAGTTCGCCCTCCCTCCCAACGATGAATATGCCATGCTCCGCCGCTGTTGTGTTGGCAAGCTCGTCGTTGTGAGCAGCGTGACACTCCCAGAACAGCATCTGACTGCCAAAGTACACCATCCGGGGTACCAAGAGGCGGTCGCGCAACGCTTGCACGCTCCCCGAAATCGGCTCGTATCGAAACGCTCGCAGCTTTTCTGTGGCGATGTCCTTGAGCAGCACATGAGGGTAGGGGGGCACATCTGCTTTGGGCTGGAAGAGAAAGACGTCAGGAGCCAGAGGAGCTCGATCGAATTTAGTAAAAAGGCCGGAGGATGAGGAAGTCGAGCCTGCGTCACAGACGCCGCAGAAACCTTTGGATAAGATGTCCCGCCTCAGCACCTTATCCTGGTGTGCATGCTGATCAGCTTGGCTGTCCTGAACAACGCACAGGCGCTCGATCCAGATGTGCGAGAGGCCGAGTTGGACAGCCACCGCGCAGGCATCGCGGTAGGACCGAGGTAGAGTAGAAAGGGGCTGCCTAGATGAGAATTGACCCATTGTTGACTCAAGAAGTTTGATTCCATCGTCATCTGGGTCGTGGCAGTGGGTGAACGTGGCATAGCGAGTGCTTGGAGCCAACTCGGTAGCAAGCACCACCCGGAAGGACTCGGCAGCGTCATCCAGCTGGACAAGCCGGGGCGGAACAAAAGACTGCTGCCCGATGATCTTGTTGCAGCTTTTGTGCGTCTGCAGACAAGTGTCCAGCCAGCGCCTAACTAAGAGTAGGGCGGAGGCATCACCAGTCGATCCGCTGAGCGTGAGCGTCGGCTTATCCACTGGGTCTGCAGTTTGGCGTTAGCAGGAGGCAGAAGGATGGATAGGGCAGAGGGATAGATGTTACATAGACACGCGTTAAAGGACCCCTGCTTCTCTGTAAAACCATATAGCATCCGCAATTCGGCTCGAACACCGAGGATAGAAAAATATCCGGGCTGGTCGTATTTGGGGAGACGAAAGTATCCAGACTGAGCAAATTCGGACTCGCCTACGAGAACGGCCGCCTTTATATGCTTACAAATGGTGCACCCGTCGGAAATAGCTCGCGATAGAGACTCAGATGTGGCATGATGCGCAAAGACGTAGTTGTCTGGATGGTCAGGGGGGAGATTATCATCGGAGTTCTCTTCCCACGCACGTCGCAGTCGCCTTGGGCTAGAGGGATCCCAGATGCTTTGGATTGTCTCTGAGCATGCGTTGCAAATCATTTTGACTGCGTCGATGGTCATGGAATGAAGAGTGAAGAGGAAGCTTGCCAATGCTGGAGGACTTCTGGGAGGTGGGCGAGGGGGACCTAAATTGCGCAACATTGTTGGCACTCGACTTATCACCCGGCGGCAACAAATAACGCGGGGCGGAAGAGCAGGGGAACAGTGTCTCATATGACATCCTGTATCTGCAGGTCCAGTTATCTGACCAACAGAGCGTTGCAGAGGCTATGCAAATGTCACTGGTGGACCATTGGCTCTGCATCTGCAGTCAACATGTTGGTCGGTAGCCTACATGACTTATGCAGGTGTGGTTCGATGGCTCTATATCTGCAGCCTGTATGTTTGTTGGTAGCCAAATGGAGAGAGCTGAATGCCGCCCCCAGCCTAAATTTGGTGTTTCCTTGATTGGAAATCAAGGTTGTAGTGCCGTTGGCTCAGCTGCTGGTGCATCATCACGCATTTCGCAAGGAGAGACCAAGCGATACTACTGTACGAAACATCACACGATGGGTCCAGGGAATTGGCCCCCGTCTTGTAGGAGCAGGATCGTCTTGATATTGTGCTCGCAGGACCAATTACGGCATTTTAGACTGCTGTTGGGCGAAACCGGATGCCTATTATAGCAGTGCTCCGCGAAGCAAGTCGAAGGGACAGTCTTATATTAGCACTGGGGGCGGCTCCAACTCCTCCTTCAGCTACTAGAAACTGGAATAAAAATAGCATACTTTCGTTTGTTTGTCGAGGGGAGTGGAATGTTGTTGGTAAGCCATCATCTTGCTTCACAGCATGTATCTCTATTTGGTCAACGGGGTGATATCTCAACATGAAGAAGTCAAACAAGTATATATTACATGCAAGATCACCACAATTTCATAGCTTCGGCACTCATCACCACTGGTTTTCCTTCGCATATCTCAAGCTCTCCATTTTACCAACTCCTCCATCTCATCGCTACCCCTAAAAGCTGACAGTCCTCAGCCGCTATCTGCTCCTCAGAACCAACCCATTACTACCTTTAGCCTCAAGATGAAGCTCTCCACCTACCTCGGTACAACCATCCTTGTACTCGCCAGCGGCGTGTTTTCCCAGCGTGGTCGTACCGGTCCTGCCTACCATCTTGAGAGGCGAGGTGAACCTCTTTACCAGCCCCGCGCTGTACTTCCTGGCGACTTCGCTCCCAGGAAGACCGGGGGAAACGGTGCTCAGCGTGGCTCTTTTGGGCCAGCCAGGCGTCGCGGCAAGGGCCGAGCCTCTCACTATCGACGCGCTGTACCTCCTGGCAAACCCGGCCCCAAGGGAGCAAAGGCACCCAGCCCCAAGAGAGGAAAGGCACCTGTCCACAATAAAGGAAAGCCACCTGTCCGCAATAGACAAAAGGCAATGTCCAGTGCGCCAGGCAACACTGGCACTCCTGAGAGTTCTGTATGTATACGAGGTTCCCTTATCATCTGTATAAAATAGCCAGTGCTAAGTATGACCAATAGCATGGAACGTGTACGAAAAGCGGCGGCAATGGTAATGGATATTGTTATATATCACCATTGAACGGGAATGTAGAATGTGCTGCTGATAAAAAGGTAAGACTCTCCATTTTCCTGAGCAAATATATCAACATGACCAAGCAAACTTACCACCAATAGTGCATTCAAGAAGACCACAAATGTGGGACACATGATAAAATTCCTGGAAAAGCCGATTGCCAATTGGCTTAGGCTCTTGTTCAGGGGTTACTATCTCACCTACATATGTAACGTTGTAGTGTCTAGAGAGCATGAGAATGGTTTACGAGAGATACAACGATGGGGGAAGCCTTGTCATAGAGTTGTTGACAAGGAGAACTAGAAGAGACGTCATGAAAGTTGAAGATTGTAGAAGCAGTAGGTTGCTACTTAGTTTGCTGATGTTGAAGAGGCTAGCGAGGAAGACAACGACCGGGGATAGGGTAGTACTAACAGGGCTGATTACTGAAACAAAGAATTTCTGTGTGATCCAACGATGATTGATGCTTCTCCCGATACACTCAACTCATCCTACCTACCCAGTCTCTCTTCGATCTTTAACTTAGACCCATCGTGCTCCTAGATATATTGTACTTGCTCTTTCTCCGTGGTACTGAGCTTCTTCTTCCGACCTTCGTCAATTGGCAGCTATGATATAAGGGGAGTTAAGTCTTTTTTTTTAGTATAACGTGGAACTAGCTCAGCATGCACGGTAATTAAGTATCTTGGATGCCCCGACCATAGGCAACAATATTAATAACATTAGAGTTTCTAAACTGGGTACAAAAACTGTCAGGGATTGCATTGACAAGGCGCCAGAGATACTATCACGAAGAGGGGTTTTTGACGGTGGATTTTCGTAGGTGGAGGTTTTGTTTACTAGCTAGAGCGTCCAGCCCACGGAGGAAACTTGTCGGATGTGTCCCCCATGCCTGCAGAAGGTTCGTTATTGGTGTCGATAGCGTTGATATCGGTCCCGATCACACACAAAAAGAGGAATTTAGTCGCGGGTGGGTGCACGTGATGGCGGCGTTTTACGGTACCCACCATCGAATTCCATCAACCTCTTCCGAAGTTCCGACGGCCAACGACATAGTTAGTCAATAGAGTCGAAGCAGCCTGTAACCATGTCATTCACTCCGTGCCGCGGATTAGCACCACGCGCCGTGGCGAAGCGATTCTCACAAACTGTGCCCCAGACCTCCCGAGCTCTCACCAATCAATATTAACTTCGGTCAATTCCGAAATCCGGTGACCTGTCGATACTCGTCTACAACCAAGAATGCCACCAGGGCAATTGTTAGCCAGATGCTAGAGCCTATTGGCTCTGTTAGTCTCACTAGAATCTTGCAGTTCTCATCAAGGCTCCTCGAAATGAGCGAAGAGCTTTACTGAATCCCCAGGTGCCAATCCGACCACTGACATATAAATGGCAGAAAAGAGAGGCCCAGCAGCACCTTCAGCTTTTCGCCTCTACCCAGACATTTTGTGTTCTGAAAGTAAGTGGTGCTATCCTGTGAGTAATTGCTGTTCTCATGAAGTTTGCGTGTTATTCTTATACTGATTACACGATGCTTGTCGTTTAGATCTGAGCACCTTGACGAGCTCGGTTCGCAGCTAGCTTTTCTTTACGAACTAGGGCTCCTACCGATACTTGGACATGGGGGCGGTCCTCAACTCAATTCCCGGCTATCCCGCGAACGTAACCCCTGCATTTTCGGAGGGCATACGTATTACCGATGCGAAGACTCGGCATTGCCCGCAAGATTCCTAGAGGAGAACCTCAGCCTTACCGACAAGCTTGACCAGCTCGGCGTCAGTACTAGACTCTCAGTGGCGTCTTCATGGCAGACCATCTCGACAAGGAGAAATAGGGCTACGTTGGCAAAATAAAATCTGTGAATACCGCTGCAATTGGTCAGGTTACTTTTCTTCTGCTGTCTGTTCTATTATTGCTCGCTAACTCGTCTACAGAACACAGTCTTAAGGCCGGTTGAATATGTTATGGCGTCTCTAGCAGAGACTGAGGATGGACAGGCGCTCAATGTTAATGCAGATAGTGCTGCTGCTGAACTGGCTCGAGCACTGAAACCCCAGCCCCTAAAGGTGGTGTATTTATCTAAAAAAAAAAAGCGGCTTGTTCGATGGAGATGGAAAAAGGATCTCTCAGATCAACCGCGATGTAGAGGACGAGCACCTTATGAGCCAGCCATGGCGCCGTTATGGGACGGGTCCTAAATTGGTTGAGTCTCGTGACCGACCCTTCCACGAAGCTCTAGTGTTGACATCATTCACCCAAACGATCTTCAGAAGGAGCTTTTTACAGGTACTGTATGTATGTCTGCTGGAAGTGCAATACAAGACTAATAAGACACGGATTCGGGCGCTGGTACGCCCATCCGACGAGGAGATTCGATACAACGGGCATCCTCCTTGTCCGAATGTCCGGATCTCAATCTGGTCAAGGAAGCTCTTCTCAACAGCCAAAAGGCCTCGATGCTGAGGCTAGGGTTGACCGCCTTCTGGAGTTTCTTAGGGTAATCCATTCACCGCTTATCATGATGAGAGTATGTCGGGTTTGGCTATCGTTCTCACACCTTCTACAGATAAGCCTAAGGCTATTATAGCCTGTCTTAGTATTGCTAAGTTTGGGTGGCTGAGTAAACTAGCTGAGAATATCTTCTCAGTTGTGAAAACGGATAACCCCCTTTATATTGGAGGGTATCGGAAGAGGATGAGAATCTCGTCTACTTCTTTGAGAAGGCCGATGAGAGCTCTAAGCACGATGGGGGTGTCCTCTTTTATTACGGCTCAGACTATGACGCTGATGCCATGATCTCGTTTTCGAGGATTTTATCTCCTTTGAATACGCGTTACGAGGGATGAATTAACACCAATCTTGACTTTCGCTGTGGTCTTGACTCCAGAAGAGATTACATGGCAATGACAAAGCGTCATGATCACTACATATATGTTGCAAGGAGCATGAAACTCGCGTTGGACGGAGCCCGAGCGCATTCATATGGTATGTGAGCCGCAGGAGGATTTTGCTTGTGCATTGGACATGGTTACGCAAGGGCAGTGAGCGTGGATCGAGAAGGGCAATGGTTGGATGGCCTCCAGCGGCGGGTTGTTTGAGCCGAATGCGTAGCCTAGGGAGTGAAGGAGTGCGGTATTCGATGCCTCCGAAAGCGTAAATTGGCCAGCTGCTTCGGCGCAAGTTCTCTCTATGGCGGTGGTCTTGATTCCTATGCCCGATGCCGACTTTTCCTCCTCGTCGTCCTCAACGTAGCTCTGACGGCTCAACCATTGCTCATATCAACTTGGCCACTATTCAGTAGCGGTGTGATAGTGTAATCAGCGTGTTGGAGAGCTAATCGACGCATTGGCTCGCACCACGTCGCCCCTAGAGAATAATCCACTGCACCGGCATGCATTCACAGTAGTCCTGATGAGTCTGAGGCGCCTGCCTCCCCATTTCCCGAAACTTATTTCAACCCCTTCCGACAAACTCAGCCCTTATTCGCTCGGAACCTTGGCTGTGGCTATCATCATGGGGCTCTATGGTCGGGCGAAAATAGGCGAACCCCTAAGTTCGCAGACCACTAGCTTACATGAATTACGTTGCTGATGCTCGGAGCAGGCGCCAATCATTTGTGCTACAATTGTGCTAAGCAGCAACCCTCACCTTCTTAGCATCTCAGTTCCAAATAATGGCCGCTCATAGCAAAACCACGCAACCGAAAGCGACGGCAAGCCGATGAAGCCTCCAGGATGACTTTCCTGCGAACGGTCGCACATTAACAAGTCCTCGCATTATAAGCAATCCGGCCATAAATATTAGATGCATAAGCCAGAGGTTCTATTAGCTCACCGCAACCATACGTCTACCCTGAAACAGTCAATACCTACCTAGGTACACAGACTCGCTTCCTGTACCATGATTGTAAATACTCACCCATTACCTAGCTGAACAAACATTGACCAGATATCATGTGCTATTTAAGGTGATCTGCGTTAGCCCAGCTTAAGTTAGGGCCGCTGCGTGTGAGTGGGGGTCATGAATTGGGGCATCCAACCATGCGTATCCTTATTGATTGTGTCGAGCAACGCTATGAAGCTGTTTACAACTTGGCTTTGTAGCCTTAGGCTTACCGGATATTTATAGTTTGCTATTCTGCACCTCACGGGGAACAAATGAAACCCCAAGATCACTCCATATAGGGGCGGTATCACAACTAAAATTTCCTCCAAAACAATACAGACCTAAACCTAACAAAACACCAGAAACCTCCAACTAGCTTCATGCTCCGCTAAACGGATATTCATTAGTTACGTAAAGTTACAGGGGATAATTAATCATCAGGCACCGTATACATGGATCCATATGTAGAGGAGATCTAACACCAGCTGTAACCAGCCTAGGGCTAGCAGCCGGGTATCCGCCTTGTTTGTTTGGACGCTTACTCCAGTGTGAGTAGGCCCAACGGGCTATTTCTGGCTCTTGGAATGCTGATTAACTGGCCTTTATCCTACGGCTTGGATGCTCAGCCATATAATCATTAGCTCGTATCGCACCGTATCACACCGTACCTAAAGACTAAGCTACTGAACTAACAAGTATACACGGCACGCTGCCGCCTATAATTCCGAAACGCTCGTTCTAATGTGACCTTGAACTCCCAATCTCCTAGAAGTTTCTCTTAAATAGTTCCTAACTATGGTTCCTTATTGCCAGACTACACAGTCGAGAGGGAGATTATATATTACGAAGCGGAAGCACCCTGACGAGCCCTCACCTCAAGACAATTTTTCTTCGATCGGCTGCAAGAGACAACATATCAACAAGCCTTTGCTTCAGGACAGCTATTCAGGAAGTGAACCTAGTTAGCAATAACAGCCCATATTCTGGGACAGATTATCCAGCGTACCCCTGATTCGTAGAGCCCTAGAAGAGCTCCAAAGACGCATCTATACACCGCCTTCCTTTCCTTCGCGGCCGACCCTGCCGGCACGGAACATCGCAGCAACAGCCACTGGGGAGCTTGCTCGATTTGCGAGACACGGGGGACCAGATTTACATAATCTCAGAGGATATCCTCACCCAGCAAGAAGCCATCGACCTGCCGGCGCCATGGGCTCCCCTTCGCAACAATTGAGTCTCCCAAACCCGGAAATGACACCGACCAGCAAATCGTCAAGCCCTTATGACCGTGCATTCCAATAACACTTGGCTGAACATCATATTTACCCAACAAACGCCTCACAAGAGCTAGAATTGACAGAGATCATGGCAGCTCTGGAGAGACCGAGGCCATCACTCTCACATTCCTTCCTGTCCCCTGATGACTTCAGGGTGCTTAAAAAGTACGATTCGGCTGCCTAAGATGAAGCTGATGTACTGGTAAATGTGATCCCGGATATAATCGGCCAGAAGGAAGCCGATCCTCTCCCCGCTAGGAATACAGTCTTCAACAACTTGAAGCTGCTCACCGACGGCACGATTAAACCTGCTAAGCCAGATATCTATTTCGGCGCTTGCCCTGGAGAGCTTCACAAATCGATCCGCGATGAGCTCGCTGGATAAATCATACCGTCGACTAATACGAGCAAACCTATGGCGCCCAATTTCTTCATGGAGGTCAAAGGCCTATGGGGAACCCAAGGTGTGGCAACGCGGCAAGCTTGCTACGACGGTGCCATTGGATGTCGGGCCATGCATAGCTTGCAGAGCTACAACGAAGAGCAGCCTGTGTACGACGGGAAGCCTTATGCGTTCAGCACTACCTACCAAAGTGGTGGTACCCTAAGCCTTTTCGCGCACCATGTGACGGCGCCCACAATCACAGGGGACTTCCAGAATACCATATGACTAAAGTCTACGGATGGGATGTCACTGCGAGTTTGGACAATTTACGCAGTGGGGTAGCTGGGTTCAGGAACGCCAGAGACTTGGCTAAATAATATCGTGACCGTTTCATCCAGGAAGCAAACACTCGACGGTCCCAGGCACAGGGGCATGTTCTCTCGGCCCCGCATGGCTCGGGAGATCTTACATTATGCATTCTGTTGCAGGACGCTGGTGATGACCAACTTCAGCAACATGTTGATGAAGGCGAGAGGACGAGCCAAGATCCCGTGGCCCCCGGCGACGACCCCTCACTGAGTTTCACCCCGTGCTCTCCTTCTAGTCCCAGCCCACCCCCCCCTCGTCGTTCTGAGCGCCTGAAGACTAAAGCTTAAGATAGAGCTAAAAGTAATAGACGAGACTGAGGGTAATCATGGCTCGATCTTTCTGCTAGCAAGGAATGCCCACATGTAGTCTAGGATAGACATGATAGAATACGAAGTTTAGACAGTATGAAGTTGCGAAGGGAAAGCAAAATGTATTGAGCCAAGCGAGGTCAGAAGTATATCCCTGTAATTATTTCCTAAGCAGCTCCAGAAGGATGCAAGCAACGAGGACTCACCCAGTCCGCTTGCTCAATAATAAAGTGCCACTGTGTTCTTCGCCATCATCACTCTCGTCAGATACTTTGTTATTCCCACCCTTAGATTCAAAATTATCGATCCAACACTCAGCTTCATTTCAATCTCGCTGCCATCGCCTCGATCCATCTCTAACATAAGACTCAATATCGCTGGACGATTTACGCATCGTCTCTAGCTGCAGTACGGCGAATGTCGGATTCTGGGATCTCGGCTAATTAGGCACCGGCGTCCTTGTGATCCCTGGATGAAGACTAGCTATTATTTGCTGCGAATGAAATCATTGATTGGATGCTACGGCATCGCCCCAAACCCCCGTAGCTCCAGACCAGCCTGCGTTCCTTGGCAGGCTCATGGAAGTGATCGCTAATCATAGCGGGGAAATACTTAGGCCCTGTCACTTCTATTAAAGAGTATACGCAGTCATCAATTAGCGCCAACAGTCTCTTTCTTGCCCCGTATTTTTTATGTATTCATAAATAATCGATTGGGATCAATTTTCTTAAGCAAAGCCAAATAACGCATTCATCGCCAACAAGTACGTGTATCTGAATTTGCATTAACCCTCACTGTGACTGATAAATTTATTCAGATTACATCATGACATCATATGATCCAGAACAAGTGGAGTTCATAAATCCAGAAGATATTCCAGACCTTGGCTCTGATGATGAACCACGTGTTGATGTTGAACCAGCGACCGAGGAAGAGATACGACTATGGTGGACAGCAAGGTACGACAGGAGCATTGTTAAGCCTATCGACGAGCCTCTCACAGCGCCTTGGGGTCTACCAGTCAGCAGTAAAGACCTCGAGAAGCTCAAGGCTGGGTTTCGAACACGTTCTATGGATGATAAATGGGATCTGCTAGTCGAGGACCCCGATGACAAAGGCAATATTTCTCTACACATTCTTCGAAACTGGGAATATGCTGAATTGTTTATACTTCATATTGTGAGTAATGAAGATAGCGGGGGTGCAGTGATCCAGCATATCACTTGGGAAGGGAATTGGAATGGGCATCGATGTGAGGCAGAGCAAGCTCAGAAGGAAGCTGTGATATTGTGCAGACTCTTTCTCAAATGTGAGTTTGAGACGGTCCCTCAATATCCTTCCTCGGTTATGTGGAGCCCTGAAGCTTATAAGAAGCTGGGGGCGTAAGAGCGTCACTCTACCTAGGACGGGCATATCAAGTTGAACCCTAAAGCGCAGTACTGAGCTTGGGGTAGATGGGCGAAACGGGTAGAATATCTACACGGATTATGTCCATTACTTCATTATCCTCTGACCTAAATCAATCTCTCGTACTCTGCCCCAACCTATTCTGGACAAGCCGCTCTGTAGCCGAAAACCACCTTGAGGGAAGTTCCATATCTTCATTAGTGGAGTTTGGGTACCTGACCTGCTCATGGAACACATCCGCCCATTGATTGATTCCGGACCATTGGAGGATATGCCCGCCGAGCGCGAGTGTCTGCTCTCCCCGAAGCCGGAACACGCCGTGGATTGTTCCGGAAGGAAAAAAGACGGTCTGGCCGGGTTTTAAAATCCAATAGCGCCATCTCTGATCATCATCATAGTGTTCTATATCCTTCATCCACTCCCTGCGCTGATCCCTGGTTAGGCGTGATATCCAAACAAAACCGAAACAGCCCTGCTGAACAGTTATCCACGTCGCAAGGCCATGGCTGTCCATATGCGGTGCTGTGCAATGTCCCCCTTTAGACAAAAGTGCCCAGTGCTCAACCTCCTTCCACTCTGACCAATCATCCCTAGATACCTGTGCCCTTTCAGCACTGTGGCCATTCAGTACTTGATCCCGTATTCAGCCGAGAAGCTGGCAATTTCATCCGGTCAAAAAGGATGGAAGGGTAGAAGGCACTGGGCAGCTGCAGTCAAGGACATTCCATGGGTCATGCTTATTGTTTGACGAGAGAAATCGACTTCGGACTTGTCCCAGGTCGCGTGGCTCACAGGAGCAGCTATCAGCCTTGAGGGACGGAATCTGAACCGAGACAGTTTTATCGTCATCCCCAATCCATTCAAGAAATTCAGCAATGGCTTTCTCTCGATTGTCCCATTCGAATACCTGTTGCCCCTCTGTGATGAGTGGGACATCGGGTGTATTGGAGTCGAGGAATTTCTTGGCTCTGATTCCACTCATCAGATGGAGGTCCAACGCTCCGCAGCTTTCATCTGTGTTCGGGTGTTTACAGTTCTTCAAGATGGGGAGCAGACATGCTGCAGTTCGAGCACCACGGCTGCCGGACGTGTCATTGGCCCTCTCGGACACCTCGCTGACAGCTTGGGCGAGATACACCTGATCAGAGACAGAGTCGCACTGGGGCAGCGCATCAGGGCGGAAGCCACGAGGGCCGATAACTGTCTGGTCGCGAAACCGCTTGTGTGTCTTGCCAAAGTCTAGCGGTACCGATGTTGCACGTCGCTTGTCCGGAGCAACTGGCACCTCGCCCAGCGAGCTACATTTATCAAGCTCCCCGGCAAGCTGACTGATTTGTGCTAGAGTCAAGCCATAACTGCTGCTGCTCTGACTGAGTATCCGAATTCGGTTCGTTCCCTTTTGGCTGATTGTTTCGACTCTCGCTATTCGGGGTCTTGGTCTTGGTGGTGCGGCTGGTCCTTCGTAGCGTCGTTTGCGCCGACTCGTACACGGCTTGCTTACCGGCTGCGATGCGGTTTGATCTTCGGGATTCTACTGTCTGGACTGTTCTTTCGTTGGGAACTTGGGGCGCGGGGTCCGTAACGCAGGTTGGAAAGTGAACTGCACTCTGCATAACTTGACCATTACTGGGTAGGTTGGTGGGTGCCGAGCTTGCGTCCGGACTATCATTGTTGTTGCTTATGGTGACACAAACACGGGAGATCCCGGGCTGGACTGGGCCCTCACTTTGACCGGTAGGTACGCCATCCGCGATCTTCGTGCCGTCCATGATGCTAGAGGGCTGGTTGTGTTCAGGGGCGCTGTCGCCTTTACTTGCGTTCCACTGGTCGGAACACAATATGGTATCATATGAACCTGCATCAGGTCTTGCCGATCCAGTGACTGTCCCTTCGTTTGAGGGGCAATTCTCGCTTAATGGTCTCAGATCTGCCGTGGCAAGAGCCTTCGGCAACTCGACGGCAGGTTGCCCGGGCACAATAAGACGGTGGAGATCGAAGACATAACCGTTTGGTAGCTCGTTTGATTCTAAAATTGAAAAGGGGAGCTCCTTTTTCTCGTGATCGTTCGACTTCACATATGAAGCATCCGAGACCCATAATCTTGTATCAAGAAGATCGGTGCGCTCAAGGGCGTGCTTATATTTGCGCTTGCCAAGCTGGATACGTCGACGGATGAGCTGTTGAAGTCGGGGCAGGGCCTGTGCCTCGAAGTCCTGATGAGCCTTGGCCACAAGGGCGAGCTGTATTGCAAAATTAGCCCCGCGACCTTCAATGTAATGTTGAACAATGTCCTCGCCCCAGTAGCTCGCCGCTTTCTTAAGCTCCTTTGCGCATCGCGTCTGGTCATCGGCGCCTTTGCTTGCGGCTGTGGTAAATTCCCTCCACTCCGGACCATGCTCAGTAACGCCGTACTGGATCCATCTCACAAAAACCGACTTGTAGAATGCAAATTCAACCTTCAAGTCGTGCTCCTGAGCCAATAGCTCGTCACGTTTCTCTTGGCACAACATCTGCCTCGTCGGCTCATTCTCGCAGGACTTTAGAGCCTCAAGGAATTGTTTCGCATGCTCCCTCCTGGTGTCACTGAACAGAATGAGGCTGGGATCCGCTTCTGTGCCATTCAGATTGGCTGTACCATCATCCATTGCGTCAAATATGATACATGTGTAGTTTCTGGTTGAGGTAGATACTGAACAAAATCCAGCGCTGTCACGTCACCCTCGCAAGTCAAATAGGACTCAGGCATGATGAGCGCGTACACTAGGTTCAATAGAATAGAATCGTACATAATGGTAAGGGGGGATAGGAGCCCATTACATAGTATTGATGGGTAGTACAAGAGTCGGGTTAGTCACGTGACGATGCCGCCAGATGTCTTTTTCAGGTGTGACAAGAAAAATCTGTTGCATGAAACCTGAATCTCGGTACGTCAGCTAATACAAAGCCAGATATCTGAATAGGAAACTGTACAGATTGTACACAGGCCCCCATCGGCGGGATAGCCTACACATCAAAGGGTGTTGGATTATCTCTTTGAGTGAACACTTCATAACCTCGAACGATCTAGAAAGATGTACATGATGTTAGCTAACTGCACTATAGGTATTCTTTCTCCTAGCACAACTATCGGCATCGAACAAAGAATGCTATTGAAGGTTGCGAAGATGTTGATGCCGATGAAAAAACGAGATTCAGATATTATTGGTGGCTTATGAGGCGGTGAAGTGGGTCGAAATGGCATATGTAGGGGGCAGTTTTTTTCAACATAACCTAAAGCCGTACGCTCCCCGAGGAAGCGCCAACAGATGAGGGCGGTAACTCCACTCGCCTGTCCAGATTAATTTTACAGTTGGTGACCTCGTAGACAGAAATTCCGTGACAGTTCGGTCTCATGTGCGATTGCATCTTGTATCGTAGGCGATCAATCAAATCAAATTAGGAACTAGATGCTAAGAATTGGTAGACCAACGACAAAATCAATTTACTAAATAACGACGTCAAACACGTGTTTTGCCTCCTCCAACCCCAACTGAAGAGGAGGGACAAGTTCTACTTTTAGAGGGAGTTGAGAACTGTTTCCTTTGCCTTTAGCCCGACTTCTTTGAATTTTTGCAAATACGTGAGTAGTTCAGGTTCTGTGCTCCTCAACTAAACACCCTTGTTACATTCTCGAGACAAGTCGCTAGGGGTGCACGAGAACTGCATTTAGTTGTTTCGGCGTTATCCTTATTGATTCTCTAGATCATCACCATCCCCCACAAGGAGAATTCCAATGGTTGGCCATCTTTTTGTGCCCGGATTTGCCACTTTTACTGCACGAGAGACTGGATGTCTCAGGGGCATTAATTAAGGCTTGTGGGGGTGCTCCAACGGACTGGGAAAGTGCCAAAATCTTTTGACAAAAAAAGCTGGCTTAAGATACTTAAAACTAGGTCCAGATACCTGAAGTAAATAAGTATCCTTTCTGACTATGACCCTTGATATTCCCCCCATAAGTCTTAAGACATCTTCTCTATTGCAGAAAGAGTGGGGCATCGGGGTGTCCAGAACCTCCAGCGTTGAATTTCAACGCAATATCAAACCAATTAATCAATAAGTTTACAATATCAAGCTAATACTTCACTGTAAAATAATAATAATCAATTTTGCTTCTTATTGTGCTTAGTATTATTGACATGAAAATAAGGTCCTTGACTTGTATAACCAGCGCTTTGGTGCGCCATGTTTTTTGTCACTCGCTTGGGTACCTTGGCGATAAGCAATTCGTCCGTTCAATGTCTAGCCTAGCTTGTCCCAATTTACATCTGCTTTCGTTTCCTTGTTTTCCCCTTTGGTCGTACAAACCTCGAAAAATGACCTACGACCTCGAGCGCATCAATGCGCTCATTGCTCGTAAAAAACACAACGGAGCATCTTGTTCGTCTGCGATCAACGCTCGAGCCTACCACGCCCGATTCCACATCGCAACGTGAGCTAACTTCTACATTTGAAGACTTGGCGGCCGCAGATCGCGACGTTTTGCGATTATCAGGTGACTCCTCCAAGCTCTCCCTGTCGAGGTACGGCGAGCCCGACGCCCGAAATCCGCTCCCAGACTTGGCTCCTCCGAATCCGACTACAAGCATCGTGTCCGACACTTTTACGTCACGAAAAGTATTCGAGCCTCTGACACAGACAGTACGGACTGTCGGTGTGCCGCCCTCGCCAATCACCCCTCCATCACCCATTCATACCGCCATTGCTGGCCTGGGGACTGATCCCACGCAACCACAGGGCTTGGTACCGAGGAAACGGTTACCTTCGTCGGCCGGTGCCAGCTGCGATGACACCGAATTAGAACGAGATGTCCTAGCGCGACGCCGAAAACAGGAGGCATCATTTGGCAAGGAGGATCATACTCCGAGCAGAGCAATATCGTCGGGACACAGCCCGACGGATCTGCGACAACTCATCTACAACATCAAGACTCGCGACAAACTGTCTCGCATTCCCAGCTTCCCCGACACAGATCCCCCGTCCACCATCATGCTGCGCCGAGTCGTCGTGGTGCAAGGCGGCCCAGCCATCAAGCAGTTTTACTCCCTCATCCATACAAGACGATCGCGCGAGACGGAGATGGGTCTCTTGAAAGTCGACAGCACCGGCATCGAGCGGGCTCTAGAGCTGACAAAACGATTCGAGTCTTGACGGGACGAACCACATTCGACGCCTTTTTAACGTGCCTGGTTCAACACCACATTGCCGGGGCCGTCGACGATAGCAAAGTAGGGCGACTGCGAGCCGACGGGGCCGAGATCAAGAAAGCGATGAACAAATTCGGATGGAAGGAGGCGGAGCGACCGCGGTTCTTCCAGTACCTGCGACAAGGCCGGTCGTGGCGCTCAATCTATCGAGAACATGTCGGCTTGCTAAGCTTGATCCCGCTCAAAGCAGAAGCACCCTATGGCGTGTCGGCAAGCGACTACCTCAGTATGAAAGGAGGCGAGCTGGACACGTTCGCGCAGATGATCGACGACCCGTTTGTGACGGACCTCGCCACGGCTGCAGCGGCGTTTCAAGACATGGTTCTGAGCACGAGGCACGATGCTGTGTTTGTGTGGGAGAAGACCCAGCCTCAGCTGCATACGTGGGAGAGCTACATGACCGAGGCCACACCCTGCTTGACATGGTACGGCCTCACCCGAGCTACGAGGACTGCTCCTACGACGAGAGAGACTTTGCAGACGCTCCCAAGCCGCTATGCTGGCCAGGGGACTGGGCCTGGCCCATGGATCCGCTGGGAATCCCTCTGCCTCAGAAGCAATGCGATCTCTGCGTCGACACCAGCGGCTGCTGCTGTCGCCGTACGAAAGTCAATGCAGCACGCAAACCGCAAATCAAGTCATTCGGGAAGCAGGGCATAGGCCTTCAGGCTCTCGCCACGCATGAGGGCGACTTGGCCTACCGCAAGGGCGACATTATCGGGCAGCTCACGGGGCGGCTCGTGCCCAGAGACTCCCACCCGTACAACTCCCTGTGGATCGTGGAGATGCGGCGGTTCGATCTCGATGGCGAGCCCATCTTGTTCCAGATTGATGTCGGGGGATCCGCCAGCACCTTTCGCAACTTGAACCACTCTTGCCGCTCGTCGGCGAGGTTCATACCTCGCAGAGCGTCGGGGAGATGGATCATGGCTGTCGAAGCTACGAGGGACGTGAGGCATGGTGAGCAAATTACCATTAATTTCGGTAAAGCATTCTTGCGCAATCAGGACATACGGTGTGATTGTGAGGTTTGCCATGTACCGACATGAGAATATAAAAATTGAACTTAGAAAAATAAGCACAATGAGTGCCCGTAAATATCGGCTTTGAGGTTTCCATTTTGGCGTGCGGGTCAACCGGGCATGTTTGGGCAATAATGTTCAGTCCGATTTAAACTGATTCAATTGATGGAAGGCATTGTTGCGTTTTATAGAAGATAAAATAAAATAACGCGATCCAATGATATGCGTTCTCGTTTTCTCTTTGTGCTGTGCTCATATGACAATGTTAACACATATGAGAGCCTGACTGTTCCTACGTTGCAAGGCCAAGTTTTACTGGACATTTTTCTTAGACGGCCCTTAACTGAGGCCTATGGTAAATTGTTGATCATTTCGTTAGGTTGTAACTGAGGTTTTTTCTCTGCAATCGTAATGAAGTCAACTGCAATCGGCATAGGGTATCTGATATTGGCAAACTGTTGTGGTGGGTCGGCTGTGCACGATTCATTATTGTAAAAGCACAATTGTGGCTCGTGCACCACGCTTACACCACCTTAGTCCAACGTCAACTCTTTATTTTCACAACAGACAGCTAGGTCAGGTCTCAGTAGTCGTAGGTCAGCAATGCAGAAAATGTTTGTCGTAATGAGACATATCTAGTTTAGCTACATAGAGATCGCTCGTCATGATGAAGGACAACCAGGGCGTGTCTGTAGGTATCGCTTGTCATGGCGAGAGACAGGCTGGTCACATGCAGCTTCACACACTGGCCAGTACTAGGATTTGATTAGCTGGCGAATAATGAGGTAAATGTTCAAATGATATCTGATTTCTGATGGCTTCAAAATTATATAAATAAGATACTCTTAATACAGCGCTTAATTATCCATCCTATTAACTAGATTTATTCTCACAATGGAGGCATTCCAATGATTGTGTTACTGAATCTAATTAAAGGCTCCCAACTTAACCTGCTACTGTGGCACAAGGGGAGCTATATCCCATGTTAATTAGCCTAATTGTCGCTACATGAAAATCTGCCAAACTGTAGAAAGAAATCAGAAAAACCAAGTCAGCGTCTTACATACACCCGCAAATTCTCCCAAGTATACCTCATCAGTATTGGGTTAAGACCTGTAAAATCTGATGGGGACACATAACAATGGGACTATTGATTAGCGGGAATGCCCAGCCACGAGAAAAATCGCGCATGGACAAGGAAGACCCAAACTCTGTCCAAGCAAGATGTCTAGTGAATTATCCACCGCTTCTCCTGACTGCGACGCCTCTCCACAAATAGGAGACGAGAGTCGATGGACTAGACTTATTGCCAACCTTAGCAAAATTCTTGGATCTAGAGCGGAGTGTTTTCCCAAGTGGACTACGACCACGGCACAATCAAGTCAGAAACATCCAGGACGATTGCGACATCTGTTGAGGGGTGATTTGTAAATTAGTCCCGTCTGGAACTAGTCGGATGTCATGAACTGAAAGTAGGAACGGAGTTTTGCCCTCGAGTCCGTGTTGCGCTTTTTCAGGGTCAAGCCCGTCCCCACGTCCAACATATTTCTGCAGCCTGGTAAGGTCGTGGTAGCAGCACGCTTCCCAAGGTCCTATATGACTGGACAATGTACAACTTGGTGAATATGAAGATACAGAGGCAAAAAAGATGATGTATTTATGGAAAACAGGGAGGTTTACAGTCTTAGACCCGTTGTATAGCTTTTTACAATCGTCTTCCTCCTTGATCTGCTCCTCCATCTGCTCAAGGAATTCAATCTGCTCCCTAATAAACGACCTGGTCTCTTTAACATCAAATGGTGCCTTAGAAAGAATGCTCTGATCGACTCGTTCCCTTCGACGTCTGAAGCGGTCTTCCAGCATTCCAAAACGGTACTGCGCTTACTCATTGTAAAGCTCGTCAATATTTGAAATGGGTCGGACGAGCTTCAGGTTGGTGTCATCGCGCACCCCCGAGGACCGCGCCCGGAACGCGGTGACCATGCTGACTCTCTCAGTACTACCCAGAGTCAGTAGCGCTTGGTGGTCGATGTAGCGTCCTTGAAGCACAACAGCGTAGCCCTATATAACCAAAGCAGTCAATCTAATGCCCCTGTGGGATGTGCCATTGGCGTACGTACCCTTTGAGGTCATCGAACCTTGATCACGTTGCCATCGGCCGTCCTCAAGGCTGTTTCCCCTCCCACCATGCCGGTGCAATCAGAGAGCATGGTCACGCAGACGAACGCGTAGCTATCGTTGTGCCAGCTGATAATGGAATCATTCTTATCCTCGGCTCTAGGCTTCTCGGTGTTCGTTTTCTGCGCCGGCTTGCTAACTCGATCTTCTGGGAGAGGTGAAAAACCTGGGACGCTCGGCCCCGAGACGTTGACGTGTGCAATGTCGTAGTCAAATACTGGCACTACGTCGATACCGGCAAGGTCAGAGATGATACGCAGCGTTTCTGGAGATTTCCAGGTATTGTGGATAAATGGTACATGGCTTTGTATACCGTAGTTAGTCTCGGCGGGTAGGATCGTGTCAAATATAGGAGGTAGTTACTATCGAGCATATCCTCACAGCTAGCTCCCAGCATATTTGATAGAGAAGCAGTAGTCTGTCCAGATCTTCGGGTTAGTGAACAACTCCGTCCGCATCTCGTCGATAGCATCGTCAGAAAAGAGGCGAAACAGTTCGGAAACTCCAAACGGTGAGATACCTTGATTATCTGGGTGACCTAGGTCTCGCAAAGACCAGACCTTAGAAGGTAGATTGTAGGCCAAGTACTTCAAGGGGGGTAAAGTTCGGGCTGGGAGAGATATCCTTTTTCGATAGTTTCATAGGAACAGGTGCTGACCCCTGGGACAAGAGGCCCAATGAGAGCCATTATAGCAACTTAATATACTTGGAATTAATGCTTCTCCTGTTATTACTCGATTTTTGAAAAGGGACAGTTTATGGAAACAAAGGGTAAAGAGAAGAAACTCAACGGGTGAGAGTGGCCTACTGTTTCGAGATTGCCTGGCATGAAATGCTCGTCCTAAAGCACCTTTGTACGGTCCATTAATCTGCGGCATCCAACTTCGAAGCTCGGGTACCCAGGTGACATCGTGACTTATACAAGGTATTCTCGGGTTAAATGTGTCCACGGCTATAATAGCTCTAGCCCGGAACTTGCAATCCCGACACAGAATTGGGACATCTGATCCCGGATCACCATTCTCTTGTGGTGGCTCTGCTTGTTGCTGATGTTATCTGGCTTCTTGCGGCATTGCTGAAACCACACTATTACTCCTAGCGCAGAAGAAGCTGGGATTCGCCTGTTTTAGGGCAGGTTTGCATCGTCCTTAGAGGTCATGGAGTGGTAAAATTTGGCCCACAGGAGCAAGCTTTTTCTGGTTCACCGATCCGGCAGGGAGTCCAAAAAGGCGAAGAGATCTGATCTGGTCTTATAAAGAGAGCAACGGCCCTGCTTCCACCTTGCGACTACCACCCTCTACCCTTCCTTGCATCTCGTTGCTCTCTCGCCCTAAATATTACAACGTCTTAATAGTAGCATAAGCCATTATGAATGCAGAGGCTACCTCTCAGCCGTGGCTGAGTACACTCAAGCGTTGGTATCGAGGCACGCTCTATCAGGCCATTGTACTGGGCATAGTCAGTTTCAGTTAACAAGGGATATGGACTGCTCTCGCCAGTAAGTTAAGCTAGCTAGATCGTTGCAACACAGTGACTGACAGCTCCCAGGTATGGGGGCCGGTGGACTGGCAAGTCCTTATTTCGTCAACGCCGCCAATGTGATCACCTGCGTGATCATGATCGTCTTCAACCCCATCTTCGCCGTGCTCGGCAACCGCGTTAGCCTCAAGTGGATTCTCGTTTTCGGCACGGTAGGGTACCTCCCGTACTTTGGCGCATTGTACTGCAACAGCGTGTACGGCGTGCAGTGGCTCCTCCTCTTTGGGGCGGTGACATGCGGCTTCTCAGCCGCCGCGCTCAGGACGTCGGAGGCGGCCATCGCCGTCGCGTATCCGGAGGACAACCGGCGGGGGCTTTAAATTAATCTTTGGATGGCCATTGGGTTGTTTGGCACGGTCATTGGCAGCTCCATCCAGCTGGCGCTCAACATACATGACTCTGAGCAGGGTAGTATTTCGATGAGCACCTACCTCGCCATGATTGGCCTCTCGTGCATAGGATTGCCTCTCGCCCTAACTATTTCTCCTCCGCACAAACTCATCCGGACCGACGGCACGCAGCTGACGTTTAGCTGGGGGCTCACCCGCATACCTCTCAAGCAAGGCTTCGTCGGCCTGTGGAGGGCCCTCAAATCTCGACACATCCTCCTCCTCATGCCCATCTTCATCACCGTTCGCTGGAGCTACACGTACCAGGGCAACTACCTCGCTCTCTACTTCACCGTCCGTGGCCGAGCCCTCGCCGGCTTCGTCCAGACAATCTGCGGCATCATCGCCACCGTCGGCTTGGGCCGCCTGCTGGGCGCGCAGAACCTCTTCAGAAACAAGCGGATCCTTTGCAACGTGGGCTGGTACACCATGCTGCTCGTGTTTGTGGTGCAGTGGATTTTCAACTTCTATATGCAAGCAGAGCTCCAGTCGAGGTCGCCCCCTCCGGTCCTCGAAATATACTCCCGGGACTACGCCAAGGCAATCGTGGCATACTGTCTCTTCAGGTAAGTTCAAGCTCGCCCATCGGTTCTGTATAGGTGCATGCTAAAAAAAAAAAAAAAAAAAAAAAAAAAAAAAAAAAAAAAAAAAGGTAGCATCGCCGGAAACGCTTCCGTCGTCTAGACGTATTGGATTTTGGCGCTCTACAACAGCAATGTCGACACGCTCTCTTACACAAGCGGCATCCTTAGATCAGCAGAGAGTATCGGATTTGCTTGCGCATATGGCATCGGATCTCGAGACCACGTGTCACTGACGACAAACCTGGCGGTCTCATTTGCCGTTTTTGTCGCAAGTGTTCCCTTCACTTGTTACGTAACATGGAAGCGTGAAGCTCTGGAGCAGGAGAAGAACGCGGCTGGGGAACAAGATTCTTTAGATGGTACTTGGGACACGGGTCACCAACATATCAACAAGGCCTCCTAGGCCGTCTCTTTGAGCGCTTGATGAGAAGAGGGTATCTAGTTTGATGGTAATTGCGAGCTTGGAGTATGGAAATGGCCGGACACTAACATCACGGAAACTGTCTAGCCACGACTCTGTACTTGGATTTTATCAAGCAAAGTTCATGCGAAGACGGTAAGCAGCACCTGAAATTGCCTAAATATCTGATGGACATGGGGACGGAAGCAACTCGATAATCTTTTACGTTGTTCGATGGGGTAAACTCGTTTTACCTTCTTGACTAGGTATTGGTGACTTTCAACGCGCTTTTGTTTTGTACATAGTATAAGGATAATGCTCTTGAGCCTCATAGCCTTATACATTCTGCTTTCCACTGTCGCTTACGGCAGGAGAAGATGGCTAATGACAGAGCTTTGAGTTGAACAACCTCTTGAATACGAGAACCTCCGCTTAAATAAGATTTGAAGTTGAGATTAATTGCTCATGGGGTGCAGGGCGCCTTGGCTGAGTCGCAAGGAATACTGGAGCAGAGAAGCCTATCAAGGAATACTGGAGCAGAGAAGCCTATCGAACAATTTGAATCGCAATAAATGTCAGAAATGCTAAGGTCAACACCTTCTGACACCTGAAAGTCGGAAAGTCGGAAAGTCGGATTGTTGGCTTACGTCGCAGGCTTTGCGCTTCTTGTGATGTGCATGGGCAGTTGTCAAAAAGCCAAACGTAACAGTCGGCCCTCCAACTTACCTCGACCAATTGTGTTACAAATAGCTACGGTAGACAGGCCCCATTCTCGTGTGTGATATGCGTTTTATTGCTGTTCTGCTCTATTGAACGGGAGATAAATAATAGGTTAGAGATTAGTTAGGTGGCTTAGAGATGGTGGCCCACAACAAAAAAGAAATTAGGGGGATTCACCCAATGACGGCGCCGGAACGTATTTTGCCTCATGCAACCTCACCTGAAGAGAAAGCCGAGCTACTTTCCTAGGTGACAAGGACTTTTCCCACGTCTGCTCTTCTTTCATCGTTCATCGGGGAGATTGTATCGCAATCTTCCTCGATTCCATCGACATATCGCCTGGGTAGCATCCTCTTACCCCGCAATGGCGGGTGAGCCGCCAAAAGAGCAGGCCAAACGGAGTAGGTTCCATCAGCCACGGCCGACCTTGACTCGACTAACAAGACATTTAGATCGCAAGGTGAAAGACAAGGCTCGGACCAAGGAGGGGGACAATCCCGGCGAGTTCCGCCTTGCTCTATGGCCGACTGATGCCCTTGACAAAGAGCTAGCCGGCGAGGGAGACCAAAACCAGAGCCCACAGAACCAGAGCCAACCAGTCACTCCAGAAGTGAGGCAGCACGACGTGGCAGAGACGAGCAAGAGTGGCGCACCATCCGTCAAACTCAGCATGAACTTGAATATTGATATGCAACTTAAGGCTAAGATCAAGGGCAGGGTTGAACTATCCATTCTGTTAGTTGTGCCATTGGTTCAGTTCAGCAATCTGAAACCTTCGCTAACATAATGCCAGTGGCGGAAAGGAACAGTAAAAGACTAGAGTGTCAGCCAACGTCACCCGGATGGCTGTCTTGCCTTTATATTATAGCCCAGCCTGGGAGAAAATAAGGCGACGTTCCATTGGAGCTCAGGCAGGGAATGTGGCAAAGCAAGGAACACTCAAAATAATACAATCATATCGCTGTAGCCTAAAAAAAGAAGGGGTTTTCATTTTACGGAAGGCTTTTCTAAAAGAGAGAAGGCAAAGTATAATATAGAAGACTTCGACAGTTGATCAGTAGCGACTTGTCCCTCTCCTATATTCAATTCTCTATTTGCCCTCTGCCAATAGGCCTTGAGAGGCAGTCTGTGCTGCTCATACGCTGTTTTGTCCATTGCAAACATATTGAGGGTGACTTATTCATGTCGAGGTCTAGACATACTGGGATTGGATTCGACGGGCATACGGGACTCGAAGTACATGGACATGCCCTCTGGCGGAGAATCCTTGGATGGACATGAGCTGACAATCGCTATGACAAATGAACGACTGAGATATGGCCATACGCATCTAAGCACAAAGGTGACATGAGTAATAGGGATCAGACGGGAGAGGCATATTGGAAATGCCAAACATTAAGTCCATTACTATCTTGATTTCAATCTACGCTATTACATTCACAACAATCTCATCTAATCACATCATACAAAGAAAACAGTGGCAATTCGATTTAAACAACAGGTCTTTCGCAATAGCTATTTGTCAGCTATACTCCGTAGTGAACGTAGGCAATCCATGGCGGAGGGCTCGACTGGCCCCAGTCATCTTCCAACGGTAAAATGTCTCTCCCCCTCTCTCGCATCATCTCCCCTCTCTTGGAGATTCAAATTTGAGATACCCTCTTCAGCGGAAAGTCTCTTCTCAGCCCTTGTATCTAGACTACGTCTCGCATACTCGGCCAGCCACTCGTCCCGTACCCGCTTTGTCGCCTTGTGCAGTCCTCGGCTAATCGATTTATCTGTCATACTCCCATCTCGAATGACTTGATACGTCAATCGAGCTATGTCCATGCAAGTCTCGTCTTGCACTTCCCAAAGTGTGCCGATGACGTGGCGGAATCCCAGAACTTGGAACGCACTGATCAGGTGAATACTTTCATCTAGAAATTTTTCCTCTCGCACTCGGCCTGTACCGCAGGCGCAAAGGTAGGCAAGAAAATGCGCGCCTTGGTCTAGGTTCAGATCAAACAATTCTGCTACTGATAAAGGGCTGCTTTTGTCTTCCAGGCAGAGATGGCTCTTCGATGGGTCAACATAGCCCGTGTACCCGTGTCCTGCAAAATGAAAAATGTTGCAATCGCTGAGGCGATACTTGATGGCTTCCTTGCACCCCCGTACCTGAGAAGCATTGACCGATGTGCACTTGAAGATCTTTTCAATTTCACACACTTCATTGGTAGCATGGGGCAGTGTGCCATGTCCGGGAGTATTGCTCATGGCCACGAGTAGAGCCTCCGCTGTTGTTGATACAACTGGGGCTTGAAGGCGAGAAGATACGAGCGTCTGGACAGTTGTACCGTATGAAGAGACTACTCGGTCCATGACTGTGTCGTGACCACCAGATTCATGCCTACCTGATGCATGAAAGGGAAATTTGCTCATGACGCCCGTAGGGATCCATGTTACATGAGGCCAGGGATCGTTATCCGGTGGCTGAGTGAACCCCAATGCATCCATAATAGGGCTTGTGATTGTATCCCAGAGCCAGGTAAGGCACTGTTGACTCCATATTCTGTCGCCGCTTAGTGCCCAATACCTAATTTCATCTTGCTCGACCTCTTCGAGGTTGAACACTTTGAGGTGACTTTGAGTGATGATAAATATATCACATCCTTCATAGCTCTTGACACTCAGGTTCAACACAACGATGGGGCCCGATCTCGCCGCTTCGAGAATATCACTCCGGGGGTGTACGCTGAGAAAGTAGTCCAATTCAGCGAGACCCAAGATATCATTTACAACGTCATCGATGATTCTTTCGCCTAGATGAATATCTTCTTCTGTAATCTGAATGACGTGGGGCTCCGCCTCGCTTGTGATTGCGAGCTCCAGTCCATGGCAGATTCGGTCTATGAGTTTGATATGAGCATTCGATGATGTCTTTCCTAACTCTGAGTTGCTTTCATCCACGTCTGTAGAATGTATATGACGACCTTTTATAGACGACGATAGCATACCACGTCCTCTAGACAGCGTAGCTAAGGCCAACCATCCCATCTGAAGGTGGGAGACTTCGGGGTATTTTCGAGCCCGCACCCTCTCATAAGTCATCATAGCTGCCGCGGTATCAGTGGCAAGCCCAAGTACCTCACTTGCCCAATACTGCTTATCCTCCAAAGTGAGGATTTGTCGTTGAAATTCTTGAATAAGAAGTATTCCCAGCATCCCTGCGGTGACTCTGCTGTCAATCGCAAGACCCGTGTTGAGCAGACCCATTACAGCCTGTATGCGCTCCATCGGTTTTGCTCCAGGTGTAGTGAGACCTCTCACGTAGCTTTGCGAACTTAGTGCGCAAGCTTCTTGGAAAGCCTGTCCACCATCGAGGCGATCAAAATCGGCTACCCTTGCTAGTTTGCAGTCATACAGGCCACCAAGTGCCAACCATAGAGGGCTCTTGGTCGGATGACCATCAGGTAGGATAGCGGTTGCAATGAGACCAATTTCAATTATTTCATCAATTTCATCGGCGGGACTTTTGTTTTTCATTGGATCATGAATTTGCTTGCTGTACTTCTCCAGCATAGCAGTAACGTAGCAAAACGTGTATCTGCATCCGTCGATGGCGTTGCCCTCGAAGTGCTCCAGGGCCTGCTCAGCATATTTCACTGCCTCCTCTACGCTCTCATAGGATCCAGACAACTTCGATTGTGAGAGGAGCAATTTGGATAGCAATTTGAAGCATATCTTTTTGTCTGGATCATCAGATGGCAGCTCTTCATTAGCCTTTTTGGCAAATTCAATCGCCTTCTCAAGATCTAAAGAGGAACTGGTCCTTCCATACTTAGTATGTAGTATCTCAGCCATGCTTAACAGCACATAAGGCACAGTTGCGTCATCATTCGATGCTTCCCGAAGGGTCTGTTTGCCGAGGGATATAGATTCATTTAGATCGGCGACTGCCCCTTTCGATCTGTACCTGTGGCTCAATAAGAGTGAACGGTCGAATAAGGCATCTTGTCGGAGCCAATGACCCTCCGAGATGATGGAGAGAGCCTGTTCGTTTAATTCGATAGCCTCATCAAGACTTTTCGTGTCGTTTGCTTCATGGTAGAGACGGCTGAGGACGTGCGAGATGTGCAAAAGATACTTAGGATAGTCGGCATGTTCTTGGTCCGTAATACTGAGAGCACGGCGAACCTCCTGAAGAGCTTCCTGTGCATGGGAGATTTCAGCGGTACTTTCAAACCTTTTCGATATACAGAATGAGAGCCAGTATAGCCAATCCGGGTAATCGGGATCATCTTGTGGGACGAGCTGGCAAGCGGCTCGGCAGATTTGAATGCGTTTTTCTATGTCCTCGATCGATTGCCGTACAGAAGATCTGTCAGGATAGTTTTTCACCAACTGATCGATACGGAACACAGCAACGAATTCCGTGTCCATGTAACGGAGCTTCTGTCGGAGTCGCAAAGACTCCTCTGGGTGTAGTTCGGATCCTGATCTAATGAAGCTCTCATCATGTAGGTTGATGAGTTCTTTAATGGCCAGTTCCTTTTCGGGCGTGCCTTTTGATTCGCTTAATAAATTCCTGGCGTTCTCAAAGTCGTTCTGTTCGCTAGTCATGAAATATTTGTATTGGAACATGATTCCAAGATGAAGTTCCAGTTTGGGGAAATCCGTTGAATGCGCATCTCGATACTCTAAGACCTCCTGGAGGTACTTCATAGACTCGTGTAGATGGGTCACATCTTGAGTGAAAATATGGCTTTGTGCTAGGACCAGCGAGTATTTATAAAGGAGCCAGATTCTGTCATCCTTGTCTTCCGGTGGCTCTCGAAGTATACTTTGAAACCAAGAGAGACATTCCTCCAAGTTCCCTTCGTCACTCGTTATCTGATATCTGGCATAAAGTGCATTGGCTCGCTGATACAATCTGAGGAGTGGATCGGGGTCAGCCATCATCTCCAGTATAGTTCGAGATTGAGTCGGCAAGTTGTAGTATCCGATCGAGCTCATTTACTTCATTGGAGGCTTGGTTGGCAAGCTCATCGATTTGGTCGACTAAACTTTGCAATGGTAGGCATTCCGCCACCGGCGCATTCGTACACGTAGCTTCTGTCATTCTTAGATATGTCGCTACTAGGATGCTCTCGAATACTCTGTCGATTAATTGAATAATCTAAGGACTGAGCTGACAAGTTAGGCAGCATTTGGTTATGCAGTCAGCACAAGAGTCAGGTGATTTGAGCACTTTCGCCATTGGCCTAGCCTTTTCTCCTGCATCTCTGCCCGAGCTGACTGACATTAGTAGCCTAGTGAAATACGAGGTCTGTTGCAAGATGAAATATATAGTCTCGAATTAGGTAGGGATGACTTTCGTACACAGAGGTTGTTATTCTCCCAAATCCCCCCAGAATTCTCTCAGGTCATCCGCTCTCCATCTCGTACTCCACCCCGATTCGCGCTCGATCTTATCTAGTAGCTCTAGGATAGCCTTGTGCTCTGCTGGATGGCTCATGCAGCGGCCTGCAATCCATATCGGTTGCAAGGCGTTCGTCCACGCGCCGTGGTGGTCATTGGAAATGCTGATCCCGCAGACTTGTCTCGCGTGCCAGAGGATGCTACGAGCCTTTGTCCAGCATCTTGCAGCAGCACCTGTCGCGGTATAAGTCGAAGAGGTTCCTAGCGATGAAAGTCGTAGTCCCGCGGGCCTATTTTGTAGCATTAAAAGCGACGCGGTGTGGTAGAGTTGGTTTCCGGATATCGCTGCTGGATTCGAGAACAATACTGTTGGAAAAGGGGACTTTTCGTTCGAAGGCATAGTGACGATCGAATGTAAAGCCGCAGGCCGCAGGTCGTGCCATTCGGCAATGTATCCCCAGAGTTTCATCCACAATTCAAGCCTCCCTTCAGCATCCAACGCCGTGGTCCCCAAAAAGTCTAGAACCAAGGCAACAAGATACACAGCGAAATTAGCCCAATGATGAAAATCTTTCTTCTTTGTCTTGAAGAGCGCTACATCAGCGTCAACGCCCGACCCAGGTGCCCATTGGGAGATTGGGATGAGGGTCTTCACGGACGATATCAGACCACCACAGACGTCCATGCGTGCAAAACACCAAAATAACGCGCCTTCCACGCCGCTAGAGAATCCACTGATGCCAACAGCCGATAGAAGACAGGCACACCCATCCAGATGGCGCCTCCACGCTTTGGGCGAGCAGGAAACCATTTCAAGAACACAAAGGATAACGCAGCTAGCGATGACGGCTGTGGTTCGAGATGGCAGTTGAGGGAGCAGTAGATGGATAGCCTGTTGGTATAGTAGCAAACTTCGGTCGTGAGGTAGGGTCGTTTCTTTCAGCTCAATCTGTCTTGCTGAAAGAGCGAGAACAGAGTACTGTAGGAAGGAGTTGGAGGGCGCCATAGTGGGGATGACATGCTTGAAATGCTGATCATTGTCGAACTTGTCAAGCCAGGGGGCAATCTCATCAAACCAATTTCTCCACAAAAGAACCTCCTCTTCTTTGCTTAGAATTCGATCTTTAGATATCACCGTCTGTTCGGCTGTGCTCAGGTCGTCGACAATATCATCTACTTCCTCTCTAATAGCATCCAACTCTTCCAAGGTTGGGAGCGGACTAGGTGGGCGAGTTGGATCATTGGACTTCACTTCCTGGATCAGATGGCTTCTTAGAGTTGAATGAAGCTCGTGATACGCGGTACCCGGCAGGAAGATGCCATCGTCGTCCAGCTGCAAATCGGAGTACTCGCTGATGTCCAATGGCCAGAGTCCGAAGGAAGAAGAGGCAATATTTGACTGCTCATCACACCTTGGATCTGTCCTAGAGCCACCTTGACTGAGATATATTAGGTTTGCGACAGCACTCTCGGTCTGCCTGAGTGATGAGGGCGACGAAGTGTCCACCCATTCGGAATAACCTCCAAGGAGCGTGTTTTCCACAGAGGACGGTGAAATGTTTGCATCTTGATCCATTAAAGACGTCCCGTCTGCTTTTTGCGTATGGGAATAGCCGGTGCTGCCTCGATCTCCATAACAGCCAACCCCTCTATCGCCGTCATCGTCGTCGCCAGAGTTGAAGTCATCATTCATCAGTGGCGGCGAGACTGAGTCGTAATCGCGAATAACATCCTCGGTGACATCCAAAATTTCGAAACAACTGCTCTGCCTCTTGGCCCTTAGCTTCCGCATGCTAGGATGCTCATCACTGATGCCCTTGGCATTCTCCGTAAGGAATTTAAGTTGAACTCCCCAGATACACTTCTCCTGCCTCCGGCGGCAGGTACCACAAGCCGGACGGCGCTCATCACATTTGCGCTTTTTTCGACGACAGTTTAGGCATCCTGTACGTGTCCTTGTGTGCTTTGTATGTGGTTTATGGATGGCTACCAAGGCGGGCTGCATGGCAATTTGAGGCAGGTGGAAGCGGACGTGATGATGTTTGTTGTATGGGAGAGAAATTTGTGGGGTGCATTTCCCCAAAGTTTTACTCTTTGCTGCCCTCCCATTCCAATCCTGGGGATCGCCTTACCCTAGAGTCAACTTGCCCATATCACAGAGGGAACTCGTTCGAGGCGGCGATCGCAATGCAAAGGGTAAGTAGGCAGAGTTTAGTTCCGAAACTCAACTTGAGTTCTCCTATAGTTCTTCAGCTCAGTCTATCAACGTTGGTGATGTAAAGTGCTCTCATTTCGCTGAGCCAGTAACGGCATGTATGTAGTAGGATATGCCATCAGGTATAACAATTTACCCCCAGCTTCTCAACACCGGTATTAGAGTTAACTTCCTACGGTTAAATGAGCTCTTAGCCTCTATATTCTTCTTCTACTTCTAGGACAACACGTCACGGCTTCAATCGACCTGCCCATGTGTACGTATGCGCCCACCAGATCAACGTGAGAAGCTGAGGCAGTTCCAAGCGCCGCCAAAGACCCACCGACAGCCATGAGACATTTTGCCATGCTGGGCAATTGGTTGGTTGAAAGACCCCTGAACTCCACTTGGCTGTTGTGACCTCCGCATCCGACTGCCTTTCCCAGAAATGCCGCCTTTGGTTCGCATAAATTCCCGAGGTTATGGCTTAGTTTGCGCTTCCACCTACCTCCACGCCGTCCTGTCCATTCACCCACAGAACCATAACCTTGCACTGAAGCCTTTTCCGGAGAGCCTGGCGCTCCCCAGGTGGAGTCCCCGTGTTCCTGGGGTAGGGTTGGTTATGTAGCAATTGATGGAGACCCTGATCCTAGTCATGACATTCTAAACCTCAGCCTTTCGGCCGTGGAGTTCCGAATGATGCACTTTGGCAGCGAAAATGGCCGCATTCTTGGGTAATAGCATGGTAGGCCTGTGAGGAACCATGGCGATCAACCGAACCTCGCCAAAGTCTCTTGCGGGTATATATATTCGGCTGCTGTGCTTATCCTATTTTGCCCTGCCTCTTCTGGGCCTAGAATGCTATATCCTGTCATCCAATTCCCCAACGTCACTTTGCAGCTGCTTGGGCTCGTCTCTGACAGCTACAGTGCGTGGGACTGTGCTATTGCCTCTGATACCTCTCGTCAGTTCAAGGACCTTTTGAAAAAGCGACACACGCACGATGACCATCCTTGTTGGTCGAGCACTCAATTGGGCTATTACAGCCACTGCCGGCTCAGGATTCCTCCTGTTTGGCTACGACCAGGGCGTCATGTCCGGTTTGTTGACGGGCCAAGCCTTCACCTCGACCTTCCCCGAGATCGATACCGACAACGGTGGCAGCGCCTCGCTGCAGGGCACCGTCGTCGCCATCTACGAGATTGGCTGCTTTTTCGGCGCCCTCTTCTGCCTTGTGGCCGGGGAGAGGCTGGGACGACGCTGGTCCATCATGCTTGGCTGCATCGTGCTGGCCATAGGGGCGACTCTTCAAGCGACCGCGTTTTCGATCCCCCATATGATTGTCGGCCGCATTGTCGCTGGTCTTGGCAATGGCATGAATACATCTACGATCCGTAAGTTGGCTCTTTCGATTCTCATATAAGATGCCATGGACCGCCGAGCAACAAGCAGGGGATTAATATATTGGAAAATGTAGCTGTGTGGCATTCCGAGCTTTCCAAGCCCAAGAACCGTGGTAAAGGTCTTGCGATCGAGCTCGCCGTTAACATTTTCGGCGTGGCTCTGTCGTACTGGGTCGATTACGGCATGTCGTTTGTCATGAACGACTCTCAGTTCCGATTCCCTCTGGCCTTTCAAATATTCTTCGCTGTCCTCACGTTCTTCGGTATTCTTATCCTTCCCGAGTCGCCGCGATGGCTCATCGCCCACGACCGTTTCGAAGAGGCCAGACACGTTCTCTGGGCAGTACAGGACGATGCCAAGCAACGTACCGAGGAGGATCCCATTGTGAACCGCGTGCTGTCCGAGATTCAGGAGACCGTTAGGGAGGAACGAGAGGCCGCCAGCACCGGTAGTTTCAAGGCCATGTTCAAGAATGGCGAGCAGAGGTTCCTATACCGGACTATGCTGGGTATTGGAGGCCAATTCTGCCAACAGCTCTCTGGTATCAACCTCATCACATACGTGAGTATACTATCTTCGTTACATATTCCTCGTCGCACCACTTGACCGAAGCCTCGCTAATCAGCTGCTCAACTCTAATAGTATGCTCCTGTGATATTCCAGAAATCCGTGGGCATGTCTCATAACCTGTCCCTTCTGCTGGCTGGGTTTAATGGGATTGCATATTTCTTCTCATCACTCATCCCCATCTGGGTTATTGACCGCCTTGGTCGACGAAAACTGATGCTTTTCGCGGCTGCGGGCCAATGTGCATGCATGGCGATCCTGGCTGGCACAGTCTCAGATGGCAGCAAGGCTGCAGGTATCGTTGCTGTGATCATGCTGTTTCTATTCAACTTCTTCTTTGCTGTCGGACTCCTCGCTATTCCCTGGCTTCGTAAGTTCCCTTATCCCTCCCTACCCTTGACGCAACCGTATGAGAACTCATTTAACATTATTAGTGCCTGCTGAGTACGCGCCCCTCGCTATCCGCACACGGGCAGCGGCATTGGCCACTGCGTCCAACTGGATTTTTACCTTTCTTGTCGTTGAGATCACGCCGGTATCGATTGATAGTATTGGATGGCGCACGTACATCTACTTTGCTATCTTCAACTTCTGTTTCATCCCTATGATCTACTTCTTCTATCCTGAGACGCAGTGGCTCAGTCTGGAGCAAATTGACAAGTTGTTCACCGGGCCGAAGGTTCTCCTCAAGTGGGACAGCAGTATGGGTGTTCCTGGAGAGCTGGAGAATCGGGAGAAGGAGGACGCTGCCGGTGAGACCGGTAGGCTTGAGAACGTGGGCGATAAAACGGTCTCGTGATCTCCATGGGGCGATGGGTTTGGTGGACATGGTTGTAAAATCGCCTAGTCATTACCAATGCAGAGACTACTCATCATTCATGTCATAATAGATGCCGTATCTAGAACCCCTGAATGGTCTAAATGACTGGACTTGTTATACCTACTGCCCAATTTTCGATGCCTCCATGACCCGCTGGTCAAAATGCAGTAACAGCAACGTCTAATTATCTTACTCACTACATCACAGCCATAGTGTAGTGTCCTAGTGGGAAATCGCGTAGGCTGACATAGGTGGTGGAAAAAGTTCGTTATTTAACCCCAAATTTTGTGTCCTCCAATATCGTGTTCACATACAAATTAGTACATTATGCAGAAGCACAGTGTCCTCCGTCAACCCTCAGGTCCGCGCCGTGCACAAATGAGGCACCCTCCGAGAGAAGAAAAACAGCAGGCGCCTTGAAGTCCTCGGGAACACCCAGTCGGCCAAGAAGCGCTCCAGCCATCCATGTCTTTTCCACCTCGGGATTCTCAACAAGCAGTTGATCCGTCATCGCCGTCCGAATATACTGCCGATGGGAATCGTTAGTAATTGAATCATAAACATCTAGCAGAACTTGGCGCAACATAGATTAGAGTCAACTTACACCAGGAGACAAGGTGTTTACACGGATGCCGTATTGGCCCCATTCCTGAGCGACAGAGCGGCACAACTGCTGCACCGCAGCCTTGCTTGAGTTGTACGCAGTGCAGCTGAGACCCTACACGATGCGATCACGACTGTTAGCGAGAGATACATCTCAGATGTGGTGACGATACTCGTTCGGCACTTACTCGGTTTGCAATATTACCAGACATGCTGGAGATTATGACAATACTGCCCGGCCGGCGGCTCTCCTTGAGCACTCTAGCGGTGTACTTGCAGGTGTTGAAAACTCCGGTCACGTTGACGCGCAGGATCCTGTCAAAGTCGGCAGCAGGATATTCCAGAGCGGGGAGCTGCTGCTGGATGCCTGCACAGGCGATGCAACCCCAGAAGACGGAGCCCCGCGCCTCCCCGACAGCGGCGACGGCCTCGATCACCTCAGCGATCTCTTGTTCGTTGGTCACATCGCATTTGTGGTATGTAACGTGGAGGCTGTTGGCAATGGCGAGTTTCTGGAGACTTGCCCACTCGTTGGCGGCTGGGGCGTTGAGAATGTCGAGGCATGCCACGCTGCCACCGGCCTCGACTACCGCGAGAGCGAGGGTGAGGCCCAGACCACGACCACCACCTGTGATAGCGATAGTCTTATTTACAAGCGAGAAGAGGGAAGAAGTGGTGGTTGTTCTGGAACCTGAAGTAGGTGTAGCCTTAGGGGCCGGGTCGTTTGGGAGAACGTCGACGTCGGCGACTACTGCTGGGGCCATGGCGAAGGAATCTGGCTGAGGAAGAGAAGAAAAGTTTAAAGCAATGTGAAAAGGATGTATTAAAGAAAGAATTATAAGTAATGTCCGATTTATGTTTGGTGAGAGAAGCCTAAAGCTGTTCTCGACGCTTCATATCCTCAGATTTGGGAGAAGGTGGCCCAGCTGGATATGATCATTTTGCAGCCTGCATTCCTGCAACAGGTCACCTGAGCTGAAAATAACGATAAAATTTGTATTATCTCGAGGACATATGAGAGCATATGATAGGATGCGACAGGGGGAATTGGAAGCGACTCGATACGTGTGTCTCCAGAAGATTGTGCTGACAGAATGAAAAGAGCAGGCGGAAGCGCAACAGGAGGAAACCATTGGCGAACTACTCCCGAGCTTTTTCTCAAAACTCAAAACAAACTCACCGGTGAGCCAACTAGCACTGTCCACATGTGTGGTCGGTAACTGGAACGAGTCAGCTGTGCATACACGTTGTGGAGTTGTGGAGTCCGCTTGGGATTTCCCTCCCCAGCAATGCCTCCCCTCTCATGCCCAACAATTGTACCTAACCACAATAAACTTGGCTCAGACTTGAGGATGAGTAAACAAGCTCCATATTATTATATCGAGTTCAGCTATATCTTGACAAAAAGGTTTCTTGCTGTCCTCGAAGTTACTCTTAAAAACCACGAAGATGCCAGCCTTGTCAGGTCGACCCAAACGGATATCAACTTGTTCTGTCTTCATGTAGGAGAAAGCTAAAAGTGACATCACCCTGCTAGACTGGAGAGAAACCAGCATGGAAAATACAAACCATAATGAAATGAGTTTTCCATTTCAAAGTGTTAGTTTGAGCCATCAAACCGTCTAGCTCTCACCAAGGGGGCAGTATCGGTAGCTGTGGTTGCGCTACCAACATGTTGGCTAGTAGTAATGAGAACGGCCCGAAAAGAAACAGTGAGAGAATAATACCTTGGGCTATAAGAGGTGGCGAGCGATTTTCATGACTCCACATTCGGTAGGCGGTGCTTATTTCCCCTCCGCTTTATTTATGGGACTTCAATTCGATCATTGTATGTAGCTCTAATCTATTTCTGAAAATGATTACGTGGATCTTAGACTCTCAGGCATTGCTGGTTTCCATCTCCAGCTTTGTAATTTAGAACTTGATGTTGAGATGAAAATAGGCCTGTTAAGAGGATGTGCAAATCATGACGAGTCAAGGCAGGAACGATAAAGTTTAGGTGAAACTTAAGCACATACTCGCGACAGTAACTGCATCAGAGATGATAGGCCTTGGGCCGGGCAGAAGGCTGGTTAGGATCCGGGCTTCTTGAGGTTTCCGCTCTCATTATTAGCGCACATCAATTTCTCATCAACAAAAATAATCAAGATGAATAATTTCCATGAGTGTGATTGCAACTTTGAACCCTTTGTGCATTCGTTAGACGCACTTTAACAGAAGTATGTGGTCTTGATATCACCGACTTCAATCATCGTCGAGTGTTTGACACGTTGCCTTGATTGAGGAGCACAAAATTGTTGAAATGTTCCTTGAGGATGACCACGAGCTGTGAGAAGCATGATACGTAGTATTCGGTGATGAAAGCGATGGACGGCTTTCCTTCATGTATGCCGCTTACAGGACTTTGTTACCAATTCTGGCATCTCCAGCGGTTACGATAACTGACATCGTATGCCTACCCTGGTGGTATTAGTTGGTCTCCCCTATCCTGACTAAGTAGAAGATCCGCGAACTGCGGCTGGCTCCAACATTGTGTCATGTCTGGTATCTAAACACGCTGGGAATATGAAAGTAAGTAAGCGGAAGAGGATTTTGTTCCTATATTGGGAGCTGCCTTCGGATTGTTACAACGGCCTCGGGCAATAGCAAAGCTGCAATCACCGTTAGCGGCACCACATAGTGTGCTGGCCGGTTGGGAATACGACCTTCCTCATCAAGGAAGCATGACTCCATTTAGGGCGACAGATCGTAAAATAATCGCGGTGCCAGAGCTGGATCATACCCTGACTGAATTGAAGGTCCGAATAGTACGGCAAGAAACAGACCACCCTTGGTCGCATGGCAAAGTGAAATCCTCCCAAGTTAAGCCAACTTGTGCGGCAGGGTGGCCTAGCATCGTTTCTGATTTGTAGTCATCTCTTAGTCTGATGGGGTTCGGGTTTCAACACCTTCCGTAACCGATGACTACGAGCTCCTGTCTCCGTCCCTCGAAGGCAGAGCGCTAAAATCAGATGCCTATACTGAAAAGGTAACCGTTGCATACGCATAACACGCATAAAGAGAGGAGGAATGTAAGCCATCTGACACACTGCAGGTTGCAACGTTTGTTTCGATAATGCCCTTGCGATAACCGGCGGTCTACAGGCAGACTACCTTTGACGAATACTTGAGATTCAGTTCTAGATAATGGCTAGAATTGAATGGAATTCCTAGGTCGGGCGTTCAATTGCTGTCAAGAGGAATCATTTGTATACACCTTTACAGAAGGAGGCGTTGAGCAGAGCATTCATTGGCCGAGGAACGAACACAAGCAATGACCAGAAGCAGGGCTATCCCATCACCTGATCCACCATCCGTCCCATCTGACCCCGCGTTTCAAGTCTGACGATTTGCCAAAACCTGGTGTGTTATGGCCAATCGACTAGCGCCCTCTGAGCGGAATCTGCAGGTGGCAATAGCATTGGAGGGCATCCCTAATAAATGCGGCTTGGCGGCTCGGTAGTTGCATAGAAAATCAGCTTTCTTTCGGGCCGAGACTGCAGGGAAGCACCTCAAGGGATTGGATGGCTTTTGTCGGCGGGTTTACATGGCAATATGCACGTGCTGCTTAGATCGGTTGATGATATAAATGAGAGCGAACCTTTCATCAATCCCAGCAAGTTTGACTGGCCAGCGACAACCCCCAAAAAAAAGTCAGATCAGACACTTGCAATACTGAAAACTCTTGGCTGAAGTCGTCACAATGTTGTTCAAGTCTGCGTTCCTGGGGCTTCTTGCCACAGCGAATTTTGTTCATGGCGCTGCCATTGGGCATGCTGCAGAGCAGGTGTCCCTTGAGAATCGTGCCGCAGCTGCAGATCGGCTGGTTTTTTGCCATTTCATGGTTGGATCCTCCATCAGCAAACCCTTTACAAGTCTTAGAAATCACCGGCTAACTCCTCCATGCTATAGATTGGTATCGTTGGGAACCGCAACAGCGCTTCGCAATATGACGATGATATGCGCCGTGCAAAGGCTGCAGGTATTGATGCGTTTGCCCTCAATATTGGAGTGGACGGATATACAGACGCGCAGTTAGACCTGGCCTACAAGTCAGCAGCTGACAATGACATGAAGGTCTTCATCTCCTTTGATTTCAACTGGTTCAAAACTGGAGAAGCTGCTACTGTCGGCCAGAAGATTGCCAAGTACGCAAATCAGGCAGCTCAGCTAAAAGTAGACAACCGAGTGTTTGCATCCTCCTTTGCTGGAGACGGACTTGATGTCGCTGCTATGAAGAGTGCTGCCGGTGTCGATGTGTTTTTCGTTCCCAATTTCCACCCTGAACAAACAGCCAATCCTGATAGCATTGATGGAGGCTTCAACTGGATGGTATGTCTCCCTCTATCCACAAAATTTAACAGCATTAAACTAATACAAAATTCCAGGCATGGCCTAATGATGGGAACAACAAAGCCCCAAAGCCTGGAAGCTCAATTAGCGTTGAAGATGGTGACGATAAGTATCTCAGCTGGCTTGGCACCAAGCCCTACATGGCTCGTAAGTCCTATTTTTGATCAATCTAGACAACGCAAGTAACAAGTAGTAGCTATCTCTCCCTGGTTCTTCACTCATTTTGGACCGGTAAGTCTCACCATTGGACGAGTCCTGTCAATCGCTAAAATCGCAATGTAGGAAGTCTCCTTCAGCAAAAATTGGGTCTTCCCAGGTGGCGCCTTGATTTTTGATCGCTGGAATCAAATTTTGGATAAAGGCTTTCCTCTAGTCGAGATGATCACCTGGAATGACTACGGCGAGTCTCATCACTTCGGTCCTCTCAGCTCGCCGCATTATGATGATGGCAACTCCAAGTGGACCAACGATCTGTAAGCTGGACTGTTCCCAGATAAAGTCCGCCACCTAACTAATCTTTCGCCTAGGCCACACAATGGATGGCTTGAACTTTCCAAGCCCTTTATCGCCGCCTATAAAGCAAAGGAGAAGACCGTGGATAAATATATAACTGGTGATCAAATCGTCTACTGGTATCGCCGAACCTTAAAAGGTCTAGATTGCGATGCTACCGACACTACTGCTGGTAGGCCAGCCAACAATGATAGTGGTAACTACTTCATGGGTCGCCCTAACGGGTGGGAGTCAATGGATGACGTGGTATATGTTGCCACATTGCTCAAAGAGGCCGGTACGCTTACCGTCAACTCTGGTGGTCAATCAGTCGAGAAAGAGGTCCCCGCCGGGGCCAACTTGATTCAAGTTCCTGCTGCTGTCGGTTCGCAAACGTTCAGTCTGTCCCGCAATGGCAAAGTGGTTCTTGAGGACAAGTCTTTGATGGAAATCTCTAACATCTGCCCGTGTGGCTTGTACAACTTCAACCCCTATGTAGGAACTGTTCCTCCTGGTGAGAGCGATCCTCTGCAGCCTGATGGTCTAGCTTCTCTCACCATAGGCCTTCACGTCTCTACCTGCGAAGCCAAACCGTCTCTTGGTACAAACCCCCCGGTTTCAACCACAGGAGGCCCTCCGCCACCTTCAAGTACGGGAAGCTCTCCCCCTCCATCCACCACAGCCGGTCCTACGTCCACGGGCGGCTCAGTTCCATCTCAGACCTCATCACTACCTGCACCTACAAGCACAGGCTCAAACCGTAAGTCTATGTGCCACAATCTACCTTTTAAAAGGCGAATCAGCTAATTAATACGTAAAACAGAACCCTGCAATGGCGGCACCAATGCTGATGGTGAGTCGGGCAATTATTCTGGTCTGTGTAGCTTCGCCTGCAGCTACGGATATTGCCCTCCCGGTCCGTGCAAGTGCACTTCAAATGGAACACCTGGAAACCCTCCTTCAGGAGACGGAAGGAACGGATGTCCTGCGGATGGCCTAGGTGATGGATACAAAGGGCTGTGCAGCTTCGCTTGTAGTCATGGCTACTGCCCTGGCACTGCATGCAAATACTGTTGATAACGCCCTAAGTGGCCTCAAACATATGCGACAGAAAGCATTCTAGTTGGGCAATTCGGAATTGAACACCGCTTGAGATTTGCCTCAATCATTAAGAAGACTAATCCATGCCTCTTGTGATCACTTGCCTGTGCATCATCAATATTTCATTATTCGGCTCTCCATTCGTTCAACTAATCTACCAGTTCCAGGTCGAGCGCGAATGAGAGTATGCCGTTGTTGTCTAAGAGCACTGGACGGGGCTATTCTGACAGCTGTAGACCTTGGTGCCTCCAGTAATCACAACATTAGACCAAGTCCAGCCAGAGCAAGAGCCACTACCACAGACCACGACGACATTGTATCCTCCAGAAGCAACACCTCCTCCTCCAGTGATGTTCTCCACCGTCAGGCCAGTAATGGGCACGCCGGTTGTGGGATCGCCTTTGAGATCTCCTCCGTTGTAATTCTGCTCGATAAGAACACCATACCTAAGATCCACATGAATAAAACTCTTTTTTTTTCTCCAACAGAGTGGCAATTGGGACTTTATAGGGTGGTGTAACTTACTTCGTGATGTTTTTCAACGTGAGCCCCGAGTATGTGACACCGGTCACAGAACCTGTTGTGCCGGCGACAGTCTTAACACGGATGGCTGTTCGCGGGTCAGCTTGAGATCAGAGCCAAAAGGTCGCTTCGATACGCTGGATTATACCTTGGACGGAATTTTGAACAGTGCTGTCCTTGAAGGTAACATTGGAAACAACATTGTTAGTACGACCGCCAACGCTGCCAATTGACAGGCCGTGTCCACCGGAACAGAGGCCGCCTGAAAAGATGATATTCTGCAGTCATCAAGTTAGGAATGGTCCGTATTTTTAAAGCAGCTGAAACCCATTACTCACGCTTCCAGAGTTAACTGCCACACAATCATCTTGGTTATGAACCTGAGCGCCAGTGATGGTAACCCCAGTACTATCTCCGATATCAAAAGCGTCCGTGTTCTTACCGCCACCGCTGTCACCAGCCGCGTTGTCTATTATCATGTTGGTGATAGTCAGTCCATTCACACCGTTAATGCTGAGCGCCTGGACAGGAGTATTGGTGATGTGAATGTTGTTGATGGCAGAGTTGGTCAGTTTGTGTGCGGCGAAGAACTTCGGCTTTGTCTTGCCACCGCTACCACCCTTTCCGTCCCACCAGCGAGCTCCATCGGGATTCAGAACTGCGCCAGAGGCTCCTTCCACGGTGATGCTGTTTCCCTGAATCTGCAATAGAGGGCCAGACCATTCCGAGTAACCCCAAGTTGTAGTGCCCTGAAAAATGACCTGATAATCTCAGATGTTAGTTGAAAGTCTAAAATGCTTGGTTGCTACAGGTACCTACATGTGTACCATCGTTCAGGTTGCTTAGATCGAGAGTTGTCCCAGACGGAACAGCGACATTAGAGAGGACAATAGTGGCACAGGAGGCCTGCGACTTGCTTGCGCTAGCTGCCCCGGAGGATCCAGAGAAGGTGCAAGTTGTCGCCCGCTCTTCAAGGTCAGGAGCCTGGGTAACAGCTGGGGGCGCTGGGCTGGCGATAATGCCAGTAGCAGCAACGGCAAGTAGGTAAATAGCAGCGAATCTAGCCATTATGACTTTTGGAACGTAGAGAAAAGCCCTCGTTTGTAGTGAGATGATATATTTGAAGTCCTTTACTTGCTTTATATAGTTTTTCTTTCAACTGTAGACTAATACGATTTCCGTTGAATCTAACCCTTCAAAGTTGTAACCTAACTCGATTCTTGGAAAGATCAATTGAAACGCATGCCGAACAGCCGGATTCCGAATCAACATAGGGCTCTTTTGCTATGAATGGAGTAATTCGTTCCATATCCCCTTTTGAGCGTTTCTAAGTCAGAATGTCAGTCATAAAGGAATTGGCTTAAGAGGCTGTATCATGTGCCGTCAGAGCCGAGAGGCAGAGGGTAATTTCGAATATTGTGTTTTACCAATGTCATTTATGCATGCCGACCGGACCGAGCGTAGTAATTTTGCCGCCAATTGACGACTCTCTAAACGCCCGCGTATTTCTTCCCTTCTATTTTATTTTCCCGCCAAAAAAAAAAATATAGACGTTCCCGAATTGTACCAACCCGTACTACCTAACATCCATAATGTATTCCACATCGCAAACAAATTATTGGATGACGACATATTCTTCAAAAACGCCATGTCGGCCACTGAGTAGCAAAACTTTATGACGTATCCTCGACGGTAGAGATTATCAGAGATCCGGATCATACAGGAGGAATAAATTTTAGGCATCACGCAGTTGAATAACTGCAAGAGGCTTGTTTTTCACTGCCTCCTAGCCCAGTCTCGTGACGCATTGTGCCACTAATATATTATATCCATAAGCATTGAATTTCATATAGCAGCAATGAGATGATTTGAAGCGAGGTAGGATTGTTCTAGAGCACACTACTTAGGCATCACTTAGGCATCCGTAAATATCTATATATACTGTGAAGAAGAAGCCAGGTTTAGGAACCAAAGAAAATGGGTGTTGTTACACCCAGCCCCGTCCACTCCAAGCCTGGCCTTTCGTATTTGCGAATTTGATTCTCTCAGAATATTCCGTCTTAAGAATGTTTATTTCCTTCAGGATGGTGGCGGGAGTCTTGTTCACGTACATATTAAAGATATCGGAAAATATCACGCCGCTCAGCTTGATTGAGCTGTTGAACCCCTGGGCGTAACCTTCACGGCTGCCCTGTTTACGAGCACGGATATTCTTAACAAGAACATCTGTAACAGGTCCTACTCCTCTTTTAGATGTACCCTTGATGAACAAGGCGATCCACGAGGCCACGCCTCCGCTGTTACCATGGTGATCCTCGACGTCGATATTGTCAAACGTGATGCGGCTTGCTGTCACCCAACCGTACAAACGATGGATTCCTATCCCAACGCCAGCATTGTACACAACACTGTTTTTGAATGTCACATTGTCTTGGTTTTCCACAACGCCCTGTCCGATTTTGAATCCGTAGCAGTTTGTCCACGCCAAGCAGTCGTCGAAGACAATGTCTTGGTTGGGCAGAGGCTTGTATGGATAATGGAGTGCAACCTCGTTGTCGGCTTCCCAAGCTTTTGCTGAATAACTATCATCGTTACCAATGGCAATGGAGCGTCTGGTGGTGATCCTCTTTGCCTCAACGACATCAACCCCATCGTTTTTGGTGGCATCCTTCCGGTTAAGGATCTTGAGATTGGTGAGGTATGCATCCTCGGACTGAGTTGGAACTACCGTCCAGAACGAGCCGTCTCGAATCAATGGCCCATCGTACCTGAAATTCCTCGTTCCTACTGGGACAACGAGATGGGCCATAGACTTGTTCTGTCTGCTGTTGTATCCATTTCCATCAATAGTCCCACGTCCGAAGATCTTAATATCGGTCGAATAGAACTCAGTCTGCAGCCACCATGTACCATCAGCCCGACCTACCCCAGTGAAGGGTTTCGAGGAAATCTGGTCATAGTCTGCAATGTTTCCTGTAAAGCGCAAGACGGAGCCGGGTGCTAGGTAGAGAGAAGTGTGGTTCCTGAGCATCAGGTTGCCGATTTGATAGACCACGGGCGGGACATACACTGTACTACCTGGTCGTTGAGCACCAGCATCCATAGCAGTCTGAATACCATCGGTGATAGTCTCGCCCGTAATGTCGGCCTTGTACTTGAGCACATTAAATATTCCGCATGCTTTGGGTTTGGGGGGGTCTTTTTCAATGTAGTCCACTAAAATAACCATTTCCTTGACTCTGTTGACCTTAACGATGAGGTATTGCGGTTTGCTAATAGAGAAGCTGAGCTTGTTGCCAGCTGTTTTGGCATTGACTTTCAGGGCGCGGGGGGTATGATGAGGTCGCTTATCTCCTTCTCGCCGGTAGCTGTGAGACTGAGGGTTGTCGAATGACCGGCATCCATGGCCAGATGGGCATAGTCGTACCTAGCATAATCGATTGTGTTTATCTCAGTGCCGTTAGCTGACAAAGTAAAGGCTTTTGATTCAGAGTAGATCGATGGGCGGGGGTAATTAACAATTTTAGCCTATGCTACAAGCACCAAGAATGAAGAAACAACGAGAGCTGTACGAGCAATCATGATGGCTTCAGACCATAATCATAGGTAGAAACTATGGGGAGCTTGTTTGGATTCCAAACTCGATCTCAGTCCATATTATATTTGTTACAGAAAACAATGTAGGTACTACACCCCACGAGTGGAACATAATGGCCGTTACATTAGGAAGCCCGTAGGGTGGCCTTGGACTCTAATCTCATGCATGGATAACGCGTTATTTTCATTTAGTTGTGATTCAAATGATTGGGTGGCACTACTTCCAACTTAAGTACCGAGCCTTTAGCTCTATGTCAGTACTTCTGTTCGTACTTATAATGCCATTCCACTTGAGGATTCAGGCAATGGGCTAAAGTTCCACTTTAGACAATCCAAACAGGCTCCAGCCGAGAGGGAAAGCAGGTGGAAGTAAAAATGGTTCACTGAGACTGCAAATCGAAAAAAATAGGAAGGCCACTCGAACATCAATTTTAAATCACGCATTGCGAAATTACCAAGGCAAATTCATGTGAAGGCATCTCAAGAAGCCTTCCCCAACGTTGGAAGGTCATCAAAGTTCGAAGCTCGTTATAATATTCCCATCGCCTTCTTATCCCTCCATCCTTTCCATTGCTCAACACATTAAACATTCGCTCCAGGAAAAGAACTTGGCGTAGGACGTAACCTCTTCTTTGGAGAAATTGGTTTTCTTTTTTACCCTTATTGAGGCACCAACTGTGGAATTTATTGTAACTCTTTAGACGAGAAAAAATTGTTTGACCTTGAACTGTCAAATATGTACCTTTGCCCCCCTCGTTTATCGTATGTTGTTTTCTTCGACTTTCCCAGGGGGGATCATTCACATTTCCGCGCACTATCCATTCAGGAAAGGAGAGAACGTTGGGGAAAAAAAGGTGTTGCACTGAGGTATCGCAGGTCTAGTTCTCATGTATGATCATCACTCGGCAATCAAATTTCCCCTTTGCAGCACTTATGTCTCTGTTACAAGCGTCCATACAGCCAGATGGTGTGTTAGGAGGAATCGCGAGTGTAGATAACGTCGAATCAACAAGGAATCGAGTTTTTCTTCTACATATCGATTCACATAACTTAAAGCTCAGAAGACGCTACTATTTGCCAAAGAAGGGATCAACAGAGAATCAGAGCAGGGTTACACTCCTGCAAAAAGGCTTGACGACAGTGACAGTGAAGTAATTCTTAGTGCTCGCCGCCTCAAGGACTCAACCTCGAAGAGGAACCTGCTTTTTGCTAGGTTACCCCTTTCGCCAGAGTTTAGTTAGCATTGGTCAGTCATATCACATGGATATTAATTTCGACCATATTTTTCCGGCTTCCGACTTGTATTGAGCCCAATATAAACAAGTAGAGGTAGCTAGATAGAGACAAAAATCCTTTCTCCCAAATTTAATAATTTCTTCACCCCTCCACCACCTCGGCTTTCGCTCGGCTCAGAGGGAGGCTGGTTTTCAGCTAATACAGTAAGTACACAGTGCGGTTAAGGCTAATCCCCATTCACGATGGATGCCATAGATTACTGCGCAACAAAGTGAAGCACTAGAGAGTTCGAGTGGTGGACCACACAGTGCGTACGGCCAGGAAATGGAAAGCGAGATATACGGAGTACTAAAAACGAAATTAATTTCAGCTGCCCGAAATGGCGCTCGCTGTGAATTTGTCTGTCCTCGAACTTGGAGTTTGCATGAGTATCAAGTCACCACCAAAAGACAACGGGTGACTCTGTGACCCTACAGAGCAAGAATTCAGCATATAGCACAATGGCCAATATCCTAACCATTCCACCTGAGGTGGTTATGAACATCCTCGGACGCCTCGACCCCTTTAGCCTCGAGTCCGTGGCCAAAACGCTCAGTTCGCGTCTGTACTACCCTGCTGCTCAGCTTCTTGCACCCTGCAAAGGATGGATGGAAAATGCCCGGGCTATGTGCAAAGTCTTCAATCCACGTGGCAGCCGCGGAGTACAGCCATCCTATCCTGGGTACCTCCCTGTTCTGGCCGACCATCACCTTGTACGCGACGAGATCCCAAAGCGAGACTATCAGGGACTTGGTCTAGATCAAGAAAGAGGTCCCTACGTGCGCAGTTCACCTCCGGATTTCCAAAGCTGGATAGACCTTGACGGGAGTTTTAGCTGGCTGCAATCGCTTGAGAAGAAAATCGCCGACGAAATGGAGCCACACACTGGTCGCGAAGGGGACCGACCTATTGCCAGCAAAGCTCAGATTGAGAGCCTTGTTGCCAAGGCTGAAGAGCTCGGACTGAAGCTACCAGCAGGTTTCGAGGCATTCATGGCGGATAATCGCTTGCATCATCGCATACCGAGCTACTCTGCTTGGTATTTCAACCTTTCGAAGTTGGTCAGGTGCCCATCCTCTGTGGATAACGGGGGCGGGGGCTACATTGTCCGCTTCTATTGGGACCAACAAGCCTGTGCTTTCGCCTACTTGTATCTCAGTCAATCTGGGCACCATTGTATTCTGATGTCAATGCTAGATCTATACGAGGAAATGGAGCTAGATGAGGAGGAAATAGAGGATGGCCATGACGGAAACGGAGACGTAGACAAGGACGATATTCTTATGGTGGCTCTGACTTTTGAAGAATATTTGGCCATGGTATACTATGAGGAGCTTCTGGAATTCAGAGCCAAGCCATTCACGGGGCTATGCAAATATGTTAAGCATACGTACATAGCTCCTGCCAAGTAGAGACAAACCATTTGCCATAGTGAGCAACAAGCCGTACCTACTATTCATCTCTCAGGCTATTAGGACTTGCATTCTCATTTTTCTATGTCAGTGTCGAGATTAGTACTTCTGCTAGTTTCATACAGGCAATGCCCAATTTGGGAGTTATGGTATCTCTTCGTTTTTATTACAGGCTACACCTACAAGGAGCTCCGCTAAGGTTACGTGGTCATACAGGAGTGATTCCGGTCACTCGAGGGTTTCCAAACCCTCGGAACCAACAAGGGTGTTGGTGTCGCCACCCTACAGCTTCCAGTTATACAGTTAAAAGGGATATATTGAGACTGTTGCTTCTAACTAGTAATTACAGGAGGGATCCGTTGACCCTTATATCCCAAGGAATCCCTTGATCGTATCCTCGTGCGAGCAGCCCGGACTCAGGCTCGTAAGGTCCGTCAATTATCCCGTTGGTATATAATTAGTTAGGGATCTTCATATCCGTTAGACCGAGGTTGTGATCTTCCTTCAATTCGTGAGTTTGATAGGATCAGAACGCTCTTCGAGCTATCAGGCCTGCGCCGATAACTCGGTCTTCGGTTGATCGTCAGAGCCGTAGTTCGTGATAGACCCTACCGGCTAGGGTTGCTTGATCCGATAGGTCAGGGTCTTGACGATCGGATCCAGTTAGGTTGCAACCCTCCAACCTGACTAATTGACCCCTCTCGGTGAAACTGATCCTTCTAGGTCGGTTGCATCATGGCCGCGGCTATCGTGCGATTGAACCTTACATTTGCAATCGCGACCGGTCCGGCTTCCACGGAATTCCTGATAGTATTTGCTAGCGAATTATATATGCGTTCGAACAGGCTGGGCTGCGGGCTTCAACCTTCATGGATTATCTCGGTAGTTGACGATATCTCTCTATCGCCCGCTTGGCACCAACAAAGGGACTAGACCTGTAAACGCAGCTGGAAAGCTGGTCCCTCTCAAGGGAGACTCTTCTTCCTTCTATATCTAGAGATGGGCCCAATGAGCACTCCCCAACATTTCTCAAGAGCGCCTATAGATTAGTTACTCCGGCAAATAAATTATAAAGACTTGACAAGATTTCATCTAATGTAAGATACATCTCCATCCATCTCTCATTCACCCGCTCCACAGTGGTACTTAGATATGTTATAGTAAACAACAACATGCAACGCTCATCGTGCCGCATATATACACAATGACCTCTAAGCATCAGAGTTATAAAACACTGCTACTAGGCTATAGGCTAATCTTCAACATAAATTGCCAATGACAATCCTCAAAACAGGGTTCGACGATAAGGGACCGGATTAGCATGGGCTGGGTCATCTACACTGCAGAAATGCTACAACCTCTCACTGCCTTTGGCGGGGTGTATCATTACCGACGCCAAACCGTAAAAGGCACAAGCTCATCCTGATGTTTCGGGGAGATTGACAACTTTGGTTTAAGTCCCTCAAAGTTACCTGTGTTATTCCTGCACGGCGTGTATTCGGTAAGTCCATGAGAAAGTTCTTGTTCCTAGACTTCAGAATTGATATTTCCATTCACGCAAGACTTGAGTCCCCGTCGGATGAGTTGGTTAGAGTAGAGTGTCTGAGATCTTATGCGATGGCATCATGGTATAGGGTATGTCATGGTCGGCTGACTTCAAAATCCCCACGCTTTTTGGCATTTCTGGCAGGGAACACCGGCTCCTTCTGCACTGGAGTGACCCCCTTTGGAGCCCATCCCTTCTTTCGAAACATGCCTGGCTATCGAGGCCACTCTCGTCGATAAATATGTAGCGATATGAACGGCTTCCCATCATTTTAAGCCGGTAGTAATAAAAGTGCTGTAGATCAGGGACCTGTTGCTGGGCTACACGCCTCATTACCTTCAATGTTGTTTTACGCATTTTAAGGGCTCGAGATATCGTAGTAGCCGATACCTCTACGCCAAACTCTTCTCTACCAAAATCAATCATCTCACGCTGAGTCATTTCGGATTCTTTGGCCAGCCGGTGGGAAAGCACAGCTGCCATTGTAGGGGTGATCTTAGGCTCAGGGCCAGTCCGGTTGCAGGCACGATTGTTGTTCTGAATCGTGAGAACGTTGATCGTATTTTACTGAGCGATCGTGTAGTGCAAGGCATAACATCAAGTATAGCTTCGTCGGAGAAGGTTTCCTTTATCATGTGCAGGGTCTGGTCGTGCTGGGATCGGGTCAGTCGAGGAGCCATACAGAGAAACTGGCCTATCGTGAGTGGTGGGAGGACAAAGGAACCAAAGATGGAGGGGAATGGGGGTACCGGACAATGGGGTCCAGTGTTTGGCCCTGCTCCTCATGCAACATACTTGCTTAGGACCAAAAGTGGCTCTATTAGGCTTTGGTCCTTGGTGCAACTATGACAGCACCCTGTTACGGATCGGGGTTCAATTGGCTGAAAACCCTAGTTCTAAGAGGTACGCCCACAGCGATACTAATTTAGCCTATGATAGAAGTCCTAACAAGCTTAACGGCTATATCGCATGTCTCACAGTCTGACCTAGTCTGTGTTGGCCGCCTATTATGACTCTGCTTGTATCAAGGCTTCATCAACCTGGATGTATAATTCCAGATCACTAGAAACCTCAAAAGGCACAGCTAAGATCAGCTCGGGAGCTGGAGGAATCTCTGCCATAGTATTTATATGGGGAAGATTCTAACGTTTGCTACGCGTAGCTCAAGGTCACGGCTTGACGCTTTTAATAAAAATGGAGAAACACAACTGCTGTCATAGCTGCACGAAGGAGATTGGAAAGGACGACCTCATCATGGCTAGGCCTAAACTGCTATTACGTAATGTGTTTCGTCTCCAGCTCCAGCCACTACACTCTCGAACTGTTGCAGAACGATGCCTGTCTTGAAAAGAGCGCGGAAACATCACGCCATCTTCATCTGACCTAAAAGACACGTCATCGTCTTTATTACCCTGTGTATTGCACTTCTGCAAGCCGCGATGCGCCACATACTCTAGCCGTACTGTTAATGTATGGCGCAGCCTTTAAAACTACGCATGAGCCACTCGGTTTTAGAATGCTGTTACAATACCATCACGGTGAATATTAGAAATCAAAACTTTGTAATCATGGGGCGTAAATATGGCAAGTAACTTATCCAAGTAATAGTCTGATGGCTTGATTATAATACAAAGTTTATTTTCCTTCAGCCGAGTCAATAGGTACGAGTGAGATGTAAATGTAGCCACTGGTAGTTTCAATCGGCTACGATACCGAGAAAAAAGTTTGATCCCTAGGGAAATTGTCTATACCATATTTAACATATATTACTCACGATAGTTTTGAGCTGTTCCACATTTTGAAGATGATGTATACTGGCAATCATTACGGGAACAATGTTTGAACTGAATATTTAAGGTCATCAACAAACAAACACTGCTTTCCAGTCTTCTCCAAAATAAAGGCGATTTTGCCGGAGTCTATGGGGTTCCGTTAATTCATATCCGAGCACTATGTCATAACTGTGTAATGTAGGTTAATAAAGGCTCCTCGGAATACAGAGAACTAACTAGGAGAAGGCGGAAGTAGGGTTTCCCAAACGCCACCAATGCGGAGACCTCACATACTTGGAAATTCAGCTCACATTTAGCAAGAATTTGGCGTATTCTAGACCATCGTATAAAGTTAGGCTATTGAAGTATGACCGTTTCGACAAGTTAAAAGCGCAATCATGATCCTCGTGGTTTGTCCTAAAGATATCAACTATTATAAGACCCTCAATCACATGTCTTGGCCAGAGCAAACGGAAGAGTAGCTTTTAAATCCTTTTGAAAGCTGCTGGATTAGTTTGCGAATAGTCTACATCATTGCTCTTCTCAGTTTAATTCTTGTCAGTGGACTGTTGTTGCCATGATCGATTCGTATTCAATTACCGGTCTGGCAAGCCAAGAGCACACAGTACAGGTGTGGCTAATAGTTATTCTCTTGATCGATTGGGTCGTCGCCAACACCCCAAGAGACAGCTTCTGTCGGAGGTATGCCCATCAAACGACTGTTATTGATGACAAGTTGTACATCGACGGTGGTTGGGTTAATTTCAATAATTTCCAACAAAAGCAACAAGACTATCCAAGTAAGTAGCCACATCAAAGAGTTATGCGAAGGCTGAATAAGAATAAGATATTGACTAGAATTTGTGAGACACCTGGTTGTCTTACCATGATCTCAGTCATACTTATGATGGTTTTCCTGATCTCAACATAAGTTTGAGTAAGAATGAGAGGTTAGTCTTCTTGGCTTTTAATTCAGACGATGCTACCACTTCAAACAAACAAACAGCATATACTCATTTCTTCTTAAAGTATTCCGACTGTACATGGCGGAGTCCTTTGGGGTGATTCAGTGAACAAGAGGTTTTATCTCTACGGCGGTGAGTGGACTGGAGGAACTGCAGATGCAGTGTATACCGTTTTAGGGTACGATGTTCTCTACAACCATTGGGATGACTTCGGACTGCCAAGAATAAAACCTCCACCACAAGTCGCAGCCTACGGTGCCGGAGTTGGCGTCTCGGAGATTGGAACTGGGTACTACTACGGGGGATATATCAGCAATGCCTCTATGAGCGGATGGTCTCAACCGCGAAAGATGAGCTCAAACTTCTATTCCTATGACTATGACTCAAAAGATTTCACTCAAGCAGCTAGTCCGGATGACTTGCCTAGAGCAGAAGGTGCCATGGTTTGGATTCCAGCTGGAGATGCGCGAGGGCTTCTTGTGTATATGGGTGGTGTTGTCAGTCAGAATGACACAGTGCAACCTCAGGGATTCGACGAAATCTTCGTCTACGACCCAACGGATAATTCGTGGTTGAATCAGTCAGCAACAGGAGAAGTACCGCAGAATCGACGCCAGTTCTGTATGGATGTGGCCTGGGCACCAGATAGGTCAAGTTACAACATGTACCGCTTCACCCCTCTCGAATCTCCTCTGTGCATCAAACTAATTCATTGAAACTATAGCTACTTGTGGGGAGGACACAAGGTTACACCCCCAGAAGTAAATGTTACTTCATACAACGATATCTACATACTGTCTATGCCGTCTTTCAACTGGGTCAAAGCCTTCCCCGGCAATTCCGGAAACTACACTCTCCCTCCCAAATTTGGTCATTATGCCGCCTCGTGCAACATGGTCAAGTCGATGTCTCAAATGCTTGTCATTGGAGGAACCTATACAGACACGAACGACTGTGACTTGGCGTATGAAATCTGGGGCCAGCATAATTTCTGGACAGGCACGAGCCAGAATGCAGGAGACAATACATCTTACTACTGGGCGTTATATAACCCCAACATCACCACTAACGTCGTCTCTATAGACGTATATAATGTCACAGGCGGAGACAAGATGGGAGGAGCAAATCTTACGGCGCCCCAAAAGGGGTTCGACCCTGGGAACGAGCTGCTACAAACATTATTTGATCGAAAGCCGGTAATTCCTGACCGCAAGCCGACTCGCGATGTCAACATGAATTCTTCAGATACCTCAAGCCTTTCAGGCGGTGCTATTGCTGGCATTGTAATTGGTTCCGTTGCAGGCCTGGGGCTTCTATTGTTAGCATGGTACTACTTAGGGAAAAGGGTCCTCCATCGTCGCGAGGAGAGGCGCCAAGAAAGGTACTCGATATCATCACAAACGGGGAACACGCCGGGATTGTCAAGTGTAAGAAACACCCCCATGTCTATGATCTCTCGACAAAAGTCAGCCGGGACCCGGGGCACGGCGTCCTCCAACTATCCCAGTCCTTCTCCGGTGGAGCAAGGACCACCCGTGGAACTCAACGCAGAGCAAGTTCCTGGCGAGCTACCCTCTGGTGATCCAGCAACACCCAGAATTATTAACGAGTTACCCGCCGAGCATTAGGCTGTGAACGACACGGCCACCACCTGCCTCGACGGAGGCAGGTGGTCTTCATCGAGATACGTGGCCCCATTGATCATTCATAATTAGGGAGGAGCTGTTTGATTCCATATTGCAAAATTGAGGAGGATATCATTAATAATCGGGAGTGTAATTGAACTTGGATGCTTGTATCTACTTCAAGTCTCTGTAGGAATTCCGTTAGGATATCGCGGTCCAGCAGATTCAATCTCGTCCACGATATCGTCGATAGCCTTAGACTCCTCCTCTGTGACATCAATTACTCTTGTATTCTCCTGAACCCTTTGAGCAGCGAACAATTCAAGGAGCGGCAAGGAAGTGATAACACTTCTTCTCGACCGACGGGGCGATCAGATCACCATCACCGAGGGTATAGTGAAGGCTACGGCAAGCAACGAGAAGAATGGCGAGGCAGTGATGGCGCTTATGCTCCGCCGCAGGGGGTGGCAGATCACGATTACCACGGAGGCCGTGAAGACGATAGCACAACAGCTTGACGAACGAATAACGGCGCTTCTTCTCTACTGATGGGGTGATCAGATCACAATTAGTAATACTAAATATATTTAATTTAATTAAATAACGTAATTTCTTCACAACAACAGAGGCGATTGGATTGGGTCAATCAGCCTCGCTGACGGGACCCGCCAAACATCTTCTAAGGTTTGCCATCTTTGCATTGAAAAGGGAAAGGGTAGACAGCTACCAGCGACGAATGCCTAAAGGCCGAGACTCGATTGTAGCCTCTGCCGCCTATGCTGATCGCATGCTAGAATAATTAATCCGTGACTATGGCGGTTTTACTGGCATGCAGCATTTTGGCTGGACCCCTGAAGCAAATTCCTCTGTTGGTTGCGTACCGACGGGGCTGAATCCATACCTCGTCCAATTACATTCCTACCTAGACTTTCCCTCTCCCATCCTTGCATCCCACAGGTGCCGTTTCTTGCTCTCTTGGGAAAGATAGCGCGGAGGACGTGTGGAAAGACAGGTACGTGGTAATTACGAGATGGCCTTTTCCGGACAGTAATCCCGCGCGATTTGGTGGTTGTGAGCCGAATCCTGGTTTTGTTGTCCATACTTGCCGAAAATCAAACGGCTTCAATTTGATTGACGTAGGTAAATAACGATAAGTCGGCATGGAGACATGGTTCGACCAAGGGTCGCGATTATGTGCGAAAGTAGCAGGTACTGCTTTCAAGAGAGGGGGAAATACTCCGCCCCTGGACAACTGCCATCGTTTAGAATAGCATCGTGTGCTGACAGGCATCTAAATTAGGCGGTACATGTCGAAGCTTGGATTTTAAGCGAAATGAACGGTACTGCATATCTCGTCCCAGGCTGGGCACCGGAAAATTCGCTCTTGTTTCTGACAGGGTTGAGATATGGTTTACCACTGGGTTTTCCAAGTTTCAGACCTTTAGAGGAAGATGTTGTCATTTTGCATTTTCATCAGGAATGAGATCGTATTTCATATATTCTTAACTAGAACGCTATTTTTGACTTCTACTTCCATGTCCTCAACTAGCTTCACCGCCTTACGATAATCGTACATATACACGTATGAGGTCTTGATTTAAAGGCTCTCGACAAGCTGAACAGCCTGGTGGTCCTCAATTCCCGCAATAAAACGTGTGATTAGGAGACGGAGAACCTCGATCGGCTGCATCTGGGTCGTGGCGAGAATCATGCCGAAACCAGCGAGCTGAGACTTCCTGAACTCGATCATGACATCCTCCTCGTCACGAGAGAGCTTGGGGCCGCCATGCTTGTGCAACTCCTCAAAATAGTGGTCAAGCAGTTCATTTTCGTGGGCACGGCGAACTTCGATGTCCATGGCCGAGTTCATGAAATAGGCCACGTCATGGAAGCAGGAGCCGCCGCCAATCAACTGCCAGTCAATGAAAGCGGCAGTTCCCTCGGGGGAAATAGTGGTGTTGTGTACATGGCAATCACCATGGATTAGACTCCTGAATTTAGGGTTGCGCGCGGCGAAGTACTTCTTGATGAAGGCCTCGACCCGGTCCTGCTTTTGCAGATGCTCGGGTAGTTGGGGACGCTCGGGATCGAGGACGAACTCGTTGTAATTGATTGCTGGAATCATCCCCAGAACTGACTGGTCATAATGAGGACTGAGCCAAGAGTACTCTTCTTGGCCCTGGCCCCAGGTAGTAGCATGGAGGATGGCGAGTTGACCGAGACCACTCTTCACCAGGTCTGGGCCCCATGGCTCTGCGGTTGTGCCAAACTTTAAGTTCTTCTTGCGAAGATCCTCCAAGATGACAATGCCCTGAAGGTCGTTTTCTCCAGCCCACCAGCAGTGAACCAGGTCCATCTTGGCAACTTTAGGTGCAACGTCATTGAAAAATAAAACTTCACGACGGAAGAGGTTGGTGAGGAGCAGCCGGATGGATGGAGTTAATCCTGGGTTGAGGCCTCCTTTGACACAAATAAACTTGGGCTTCTCGACTGCCCCCTCGGAGTCCTCATAGGTGAGGGTGAAGAAGAGTTTGCTGGCGGTGCCGTGGATAGCATGTGTCAGCTCGGCAGTCTTGATCTTGAGACCAAGAACCTCGGTGAGCCATGCCTTTGTGACATCGTCAGGGACAAGAGGAAGATTTTTCATGGAAGCCATAGTGTCGGGAACGTTTATGCACGTCTTGTTTCGTTTAAGCATGCAGGAACGGTACTTCACAAAGTAGGATTGGGGGCAAGATCAGCTTCTTAAAGAAACCTCCGGGACTATCCCAGGCAAGCATTTCATTTCGGGTGTAGAGAAGCGGGTCAAGGCCTCCGTCTAAGACGCTCACGAGTTTTACTAGTCCTGAATTTGATATCACCGTGCAGGGGGCATGATGATTGATTTCAATACATTAGTGCCGCTGGCTGGGTTTAGCATGTCGTCTAAAATTGCACGGCCCAGCCGCTAATGTGGGGAGCTTTTGCCCTCTCCTATCCAAAGTTCTTTGATAGATTTCTACCTGGACACCTACCCGGACAGAGGTCCGGGCAAGACCGTAAGACGTGGGCCGTGACCCATTTGCAAGGCAGAGAGTGACTAGCAGGGTAGCGGGATGGATCATGGTGCCATCAGGGTGGTGAGACACGGAGCCGAAGGCCATGGTTCGCACGGACCGTGCCTAAGCGCGGGAAGTTCCCATTGGTCTTTGTGTGGTAAATGCCTGCTGTGCTGTGGCGCTATATTGTTGTATCCGGAAAGATATGTCGACGTTTCTGCCAAAGTCATGGCACGACTGCCTCCGTTTCTTAACCCCTAACCCTTGGAGTAACGATGTATGGTTCCCATCTTGGCACCATCTTTAGCCTAGCAAAGCCTTTTGAAGTTCTGAACATCAAGTGGCTTCAAGGAGCCGATCCACTTTCAAGGAGCCTGAGACGCGTGCACAGCCTTTCAGACGGTACAACTGACCTTTCGTTAGGTTTATTAGCATTCGTCTCCTGCCGACAACAACTTCCCATCTTTTTCCGTTTTGAATGGAAACGTTTATGAACCGCTTCTCCGCCCCTACCCGCGAAGGCTGAGGCAGGAAGACGTTGAAGCCTCTGGTCGGTCTTTTCCCGTTTCTACTCGTCGCCCACAATGTCGTCCGTCGAAATCGAGGTTCCAATCACCTGTAGTCCGCTGCCTTGGAAATCCAATGTGCTAGCGTTCATGGTAATCAACAGCGTTATCTCCCTCTTCATGGCCATGTCTGTCGTCGGCCGGATATATGCCAGAATTACGGGAGCAGGGCTGGCCATTGACGATTGGTTTGCCATTTTCGCTGCTGTACGAATCCTGAAATATCCCGTGCATTCCCCGACATGCTAACTAGCTGTTATAGTTTCTCAACATACCGTTGATGACCTTCCAGGGAACATGTAGGTTGAGTCATATTTGGCCCAATTAACCTGTTCAACCATCTTGTTGCTAACGACCGAAACAGTATCGACTTGCGGCTCGGGCTATCCTCTGAGAGATACCATGCACAATCTTTCCGTCATCCTTCGCATCGCATTCGCCTATCAAATTACGATAATCGTCACGAATTTCGCCTTGAAGATGAGTGTGCTTTGCTTCTATACCCGGGTATTCAAGGTCCGATCAGTCAAAATAGCGTCCTACTCTGCTATGATTCTGGTCGGAGTCTGGATGGTCACGTTCGTCTTTGCGGTGGTTTTCTCCTGCAAACCAATCAAGGCGTCATGGGACCTGGCTGCACAAGCAGCGGGCGCCACCTGTATTCAACAAACTAAGATGCTCGTGGCCATGATCTTCTCCAATGCCGTCATGGACCTCATGGTGATGGCCATTCCTATTCGAAGTAAGTCTGAACGGTAATTGGTGTTGGCACTGGATGGGCAGGTGATCTAACCTTTCGACTCATGTAGGTATCCTTCACCTTCAGATGAGGCGGACAGATAAGCTTGGTGTTTTAGGTTGTATCCTGCTAGGTGCGATGTAAGTTGGGAACTTTGAACTCCTGGAACTATATACTAATGTTTGATTGTGTGATTCTAACTGCTTTATCAACAATAACAGTGCGACCGTTGCTTCATTCTTCCGAGGCGTATACGTTTCCACCGTCGACTTTTCCGATATTACCGGCACCATGGCCGCCAGCAGCTTTGTGTCGGTCCTAGAGACTCTTCTTGCCGTCCTTTGCATCTGCCTACCCACGATCCGGCCTCTATGGCGCCGCTACAGAGGAGACCCATCCAGCAGTGCTGGCACGATGAAATTGACGGGCGAAATGTCAGGCAGCCGTGGCCCAAGGGATGGGCAGATTAGAGTCACAAGGGATACGCATATCGATCACCGGAGGCGGGATCTTGAGCTCCATGACATGGCAACTGGTGGAAGGGACCATACCCTCTTTGATGAGTCAAGCTCGGAGAAGAATTTGACAACTACTGTCACAGGCAAGAAAAGCAAATGGTCTTCGAAATGAGTTGGGACGCCTATACTAGGTTTCTCTATTCCGTTTAAGGGAGCTGGACACATGGAAGACATGTGTATGCAGTACAACAACTTATTAGTAACATTGCTAGCTGGTCCTAGCGATGGAAATGAAGGCGTAATAAAAAAATGTATGAATAGCAATTCACATACTTTACATAAGTAGAAAGCAAGGATGCCAAGGGGCTTGACTAGTTATGGAAGAGGAATGATGAATCCATTCAGTGCCACTTCGAACTAGCTGTGTTCAAGAGATGAATTGCCTAAGTCCATGATCTGCGATGTCGAGGAGGCAGCACGGAGCCTCGGAGCTAAAATGTCATTCTACTCTCATCCTATTCGCAACTCATCAAATCAACCCCCGAGAAACTCCCAAACTGCCCCCCCCCCCCCCGCGGGGGGGCGCGCAACAATGTCAAGGCCTCACTAAAAAAAAAGTATTCATGAAGATTAAAGGAAGGGCTCACACAGCACCTCCTAATTTTGACTATTCTTGCATTAGGAGACGAATATAACACAAGGGCGAAGGAGCGGTGAGGTTTTTATAGCAGTGTAGGCACTGCTATCTAGGCTAGGACAACTCAGCACGCTGTCGTTGCCACTCCTTTTCAGCATGCTCAACCCGACGCTTGGCTGCCAGATCCCAGCGAGTTCCGAATATGGTGTCACTTATGCCAGGGCTTCCAAACCCATCCGAGAACGAGACATTGCCTCGCACGTGATGTTGGGCGTGGGATCGATTGTCCAGGAACTTGCTCGCGATTGTAGAGAGCAAGGCCTGCTCGGAGCCATCGCGGTTAGCCTTTCCACCGGCCCTCAGATTAACGGACAAGTCGTATCCTGAATGCTCATACAAGCCGCCAATAGCCCCGAGGCCGGCGACCAACGAATGAAACGTGATGCCGGACCCTCCACCTCCAACCAACGCAAGCGGAACTAGGTACGGTAGAACAATCTCAAGGAAGAAGTCTGGCGCCGACATGTAGCACGCGCTGATTGCCTTGGTAGCCCCGGTGGAGTGATGGACAGAGTGTCTCAGAGCCCGCATGAGGAACACGTTCGGTTGGTGCAGCAGAAACCTGTGCGTTATGTATTGGACAACATCATGACCAACACCCATGCCTACTAGAGACACCAGTACTCGTCCCCAGTGATGGGCCTCGATCGTCGGACCCGTGAAGCACAAGCCGAAGTACTCGGCGGCGAGCATGCTAGGTAGAAGAATGAAGAACTGGTTGAACAGAACTTGGCGCAGGTAATGTGCGTACGGTTTCCGATCGACCGCGCGGATCTTGAAGCGCTTTACCGTCCCTGTCTTGTCAAGCCACTCAAACAAAGCGCTCGTTGCGTGAAAGATAGCCTCTTGTGCGAGCCAGGTATAAAAGGACGTTGGGACACTTCTATTCACAGCAGCCATGACTAAGGGCTGCTTATAGGAACTGGCGTTGCTGCTCGTTATGTACTGGTCTTTGAGATGGGATAGTCCGAGGGAGATTGTTGGAAAGTTCATGGTTGACCACTGGCTGACGATAGTAGGCTGTTCAATTAAAGATTGCACATTGAATGCGAATAGCAGAACAACATAATTATAGCATGGAATATCTTCCATATATATACCCCAACTGAAATTCTTATGAGTTGAACCCAGTTTGTACTTCTCTTCATAGATTCTCCATAAGTCCCGAGCCTTCCGCTTATTCTCTACGCAATCACGGCCGTATATGGGAGTCTTTTGCGATGGAGCAAAGTGGAGTGTATCCGTGTGATTGGATAAAAATAGATTGAGCTCATAATTTCCACATCAGAAAGCCAGGCCATACAGTCAACAAGAGCGGCCTATAATGAATTTAAGTATTAAAGGCGAAAATTAATTATACATGCCGTCGGCCGACCGAAGGATTCCGGTAGTGTTAGGCAAGGGTACCCGGATCCCTAACATCTCTGAGAATCCCTTCAACCGGATGACGTCGAATTTGAGACTTCTGAATGTTAAGCTGCTTACTTCAAAGTACTGAGTCTAAATATTACACGCTTAAGAGGCAACAGGTACAGATTACTACTTCATGCCTCATTTCTCCGAGCACCCACTCGCCATTCGAAAGTCTAGCAATCAGATCCCAATGAATTACCCCGTGAATTGAGAAACGAGGCGAAGAAAAAGTGCCAGTTGCACCCTACATATTAGTTGAATGATATTACCCCTTAATAAGACAATTCCCATATCTCTCGCCCTTCGGGTTTGATCGTAATGGGTGTAAAACCAACTTCAGGCGGCCGTTCCTTCTCGGCTTCCCCCTCATCCTCATCTTCTGCATACTCAGTGGAGTAACTTGAGTCGCTCATATATCCACTTTCCTCGTCCTCACTCACACGGGTCGGGTAGTAGCCTCTGTCTTCTGCACCCACTGGCCACGTTCCCTGGGTGTACCCGATTGTTTCCGTCCTAAGCATCTGCCTGATCTCCGATAGGGGCCGATGCCCGGGAGGAAAAGGGTCGGGCGTAGGAGGTTTCGAGCCCAGGGGCAGTGTAAGAATGGGCGAGACGACGTCTTGTTCGTTCTTCTCGCTCCCTTCCTCCTGGCCCATCGACATTGTGATCAAAGATACAAGTTCTTCAACAGCAATCATCGAAGCATGGTTGCAGTTATCAGATTCTGATGGCTTGGGGCTCTCCGCTAGGCTGGCATTGAGATAAGCGCTGCCGAACCCGCTTCCACAAAAGGAATGACGGTTTTGGCGGCGAGGCGCATCTGGTGAAGCTAGGAAACCGTTTTTGGTCTTTGAAAACGGGTTCAAAGCCACAGGGTGCGAGGTTGTGAGGCTGGAAATGGGGATGTCAGGTAGAGGGGGCGGACAATCACTGATGGCTCTTGGTCGAGTTGGTGGAATAAAGGTGTAATGCGGCGACACAGGGCGTTGTCTGACCTGGATATAGTTGGTATCGATTAATAAATGAGGAACTTGCAGTTTGACGTGTTGTTGGCTAGCCAAGAATCTGTAGCATACGTTTTAGGAGAAGTTAACTGGCATGTGACGGGTGAATTTGCAAACATACAGATTGTTGACTACAGTCCTGATAGGATCGTCAAGGCCCCATCTGGTGGGCTTGTGAGTGTAGTCGACAGGACTATAGTCCGTGGCGGAAATGGCAGCATGCCGAGGAAAGTTCCATTGTGACTTGCCATTCTGTGAGTTTGTGAAGAACCACGCTCCGTACGACTCGTGCCAATGAAGTGTCCAGCCTGAGGGGACCTAAGGCGCGCCGTTGGAAGGGTCAAATGATGGAACCGTATCCATATGCCCTGGTGGTGGCTCAGTTGAGAGCTCCCACTGGCCCCGCAGAGACTTCAGATCAATGTACAACCTGTTATGGTTGGTATTAGCATGTCAGTGGCCCTGAATATCAATCCAGCCGATGAATAACTTGCCAAGTATCACGCGCCGTGCTCCATTGCGCCGACCACCCTGTGGGCAGCTCGGGTGGTAGTTGGGCCGACATAAGTCACAGCGAGGTGATTCGAAGGAGGAGGGTAATAGGAGAAAATAAAAACGGAATATCGAGAGAGAGAAAATTGTTACCAACCTGCTAGTCTCACCTAATCAACGATATTAGTCTCGGAGCAAGCTTTAGTTAGTGATCTATTTACCAATAGCGTTGCTCACCAACGAGGCGCTATTTGGGGCTGATTGCCCAAGGTTGTTTTCAAGCTCAGCCATCCGCCATAGTTGGGATGAAGGCATGATATCTCGACAAGGGTATTTCTATAGAAGTTAGTAGTAGCTTCGCCGAACAACATACACAGCCTCAAAATCCTTTTGTTCCATGTAATTGAAAATGAAGGAGTTCAGATGTGTTTGAAAGTTTCCCAAGTTTTACATTGTGCTTGCTTTCAACTATTGGAGTACCTAGGTTATGCTTAAACCTGGCCGTTAGACTTGTACAATCTTTTCTGGGCGGTTATAAAGATAGCTTAACTCTCCGACAAGGAATGTTACTACGTCGCAAGTGAAGATATACCAAGTTCTGCTAGAAACCGGGATAGAAGACTCTGCCGAAGTCCGCTGGCCGCTTCTTTCTCACACTCTGTTTTCAACACTCTTAGGTGTTGAAGTTGTTGTTTACCACCTCCATATCCCTTGCGACGCCCTGTGATAGATACCGCCCTCAAATCATAGTGCAAGACCACGGGCTGCGCCACTTGAGTCATAGACAGTTTTAATTTCCTTATTCTCAAGAACTAGAGCCTTCCGCAATTTTTGGTCGGATTGAATTAGCGACAGCCCCCTCGGATCAAGGACTGGTAAGACCACAAAGATATATACCCTCATTTCTTCTACCGAACGCAAAGATTCAAGAGAAAATAAGCTGTCTAAATTGTAGATTGAATTTTTCTTTTTCAATCGTGCAGCGCTCGAAATTCCCCTCTATATCATCATCTCAAGGGTTTGGCGAGCCAGCCTGACATCATCTGCTTCTCTTTCCCAATAGCGCAAGTGTGAAATACACTGCTGCAATGTCTCGCTCGCGCGGTGCTCCAATTCCATCCGGCGTAGAAGCCCGTTTTTCCCAGCGCAGATAAGAAGCAAAGCACGACAAGCGGACTCACGGCACCTAAACCAGGATTCGGCATTTCTGTGTCTCAATCCCAGATCGAAGAGCGGCTCGAGGCATAATGAGACCGCCTTTTCCGCCAAATGGCGCATTGGGTCAATAAGCGGCCAGTCCTTGGCTATCTTGCAGGTAAGGCGATAGAGGAATGGGCGGTAGATGCGAAGTCGGATGTTAGCGGACCGGAGCCAGGGAGCCAGTTGGAGCTCGGTCACAGTGGTAATATCCAGTGTGGTGTGAAAGCAGGAGATGGCCTGAGGTAGTGTCAGCTTCCACTGTTCGATCTGCTTTTCGAATTCGTATGCCGCGTTGATCATGTCGAGCAGGTTCATGGTTGCCCATGAAGAGGGAGGCCTGGAGTAAAATGCTTGATTGACGCGGCCTGAGAGTTTAAATAGCGATATTCCGGACAAATAGTTGTACCATGACCACTCGTGAAGTTCTTTGAAGTCCTGTGGCTCACTGTAATGGCCGGGTGTTGTCGATGAGGAGGTAGTGGCTGTGGTGTTATTGGATGATGATGGCGTAACTTGTTGTGGGCTTTCATCTAAGCCGTCCACGCTTCTTGGAGTCGGCGGGGAAGGAAACTGGTAAGGGTAGTGGATGTCGTGGAGGGACGACCTCGGTAGGTTTACTTCAGCGCATACTTCACTATAAAAATTGTCCGTGTTAGTAGTGCAGTTGTTGGTCACATAAAGCAAAAGCCCAGGTAGAGCACAGTTCACCTTTCTGACTTGATACAGCTCCAGTATAGTCGTTGTTGGAGATCATGCTCTAAATCATCGGGAAGAGATTGCTCATCAGTCATAATCTGGTTACCAAGCATGACTGTACCCCTAACTGTACGAAGCGTCGCCTGATTTTTGAGATACACAGCATAGAGAGATGAGGCTTGGAAGAAAGACTGCCATGCTTCAATCGGACGTAGAGTATGCAATAGGTAAATGCCTGAAAGGTAGTGACACTGGCATGCTGTGAGGCCCATGCCTAGTATACCAAATCGTCTTCGGGCGAACTAGTAATAAGCCTCCGCCCGCTGACGATACTGGGCCCCGTTTTCCATAGAAGACGAATTGGAAAGCGTCTCTGTTGTGTCCGGAAAGGAGGTGTATGGCTGGGCCAAGGCTCCCAGAGCTGCGGTGATAAGCTTATCATTGTTGTATTAGTAATTTCCTGGTATGTAGATGCTCAGAGATGCAATAACCTAGAACCTAAGACGGACTTACCACAAGACAGGTCCGGGAATCCCACTGCGGGCCCAGCTCAGCAATCATCCTCCCATGGCTCATTAGAGTGGTGCAATCCAAAATCGGGTTCATGGTGTGAACCATTCTCAGAAACCTCGTCAACAGCGTAGTAACCTCCCCGGGTTGAAAGCCCGGCGCTCCGACGGCGCTGCTGGCACCTGGATGAAGCTCTTGGGCTTGATTGATCGATAGTAGGTTGAAGGGCGTTAGGTGAAGTGAGTTGTCGGCAGCGAATGTCGGCCATTCGAAAACATGGTCCACAGCCGCGAAGGAGAGAGCATTGAAGGCTACAGAGTCATCTGTACATGTCTCATGTCGCGACTCAGATCCAGGAGGTAGGCGATGCAAGATCTCATTCAGGGTTTCTATGACTTCGGACTTGGAGTTGCCTTCCTTAGGACTGAAGAGATGTCAGATTTAGCTGTTGGGCCGTTGAAGTAACGGGAGTCAATTTGCGACATACCTTCGTTGCATGTACTTAACAGGCTCAGGATATCGACACTCACAACCGAGCCTGACACACCCAGCGCAAGACGGCCTCTCATTGGTACACTTGACTTTGCGAGCCCTACAAACTCGACACGCAGTTGAGGCACGTAGGCGACGGCCTGCGCCGCGAGTAGTCACCTTGCGACCGTCATTCTGGTCATGCAGGGATGAGCTAGCGCTGCGAGTCTGGGATAAAGACGAGTTTGAAGCGTCTCTTTGGTTATCCATTTCGGGGACTAGATGTCGACCCGCGTTACAAAATGTCAAAAACCAACATGAGGAGTTGGAAGGCAGAGAGAGGTTACCGATGGCTCCGGCGAAGACCCACTCAACCTCGGTAAGTTCGGAGGAAGGCCGAGTTTGCCGACGCAATAAAGAGGGGGTAAACATAAGCCCAAAACATAACTGCAGTATATCACTCCTACGCATGCATGACATATCTCCTGGGGGATGTGGACATCAGCATGACTACATCAACTTGCGTCTTATAATTTCCAGCTTAGTGTTCCACTCTACGTAGTTTAAGGTTGATAATGCAGGCAAGTTTAGACGATGAAGTAATTGTACAATATTTCTTTCTAGAAGCGCATTCTGCAAATTTTGCTAGTATTATTATGAAGTATTTCATAGATCAAAGAACAATCCATTATTTACATTGCTTGCAGATAAAGGCTTTAATATATCTGATAGATACTTTTCATAACTCGATCAAGATTACGGATCAACGAAGCAACAGCGTTGTCAGAGCTCATCGGGCACTCGTCAGTGGACATCGGGGAGTTATCGGGGCTCAGCCGACCTTGGAGACACCATAAGTAGAAGTTTTCTACCTTTGCTTGGGCCAGTCGGTTTGCCCTCCAGCATCCAACTCCGAGACTACCGATAGTGCCGAAGCTAGATTCCGTCATCCTTACTTTGATATCTGGGGAATGTGCGACTGAGTTTTCGTAGACCACAGTTTAACCCAAAAATCGAACGAGTCCCATCGAATAAGCCTTCACTGATGTAACGCCATGGCAAGTTCATTAGGCAGAAGCAAGTATTTTGCGTCATGCATAGTCCAGGTTGTTACAAATCCCAATAGCTGAGAAGTCCAAACTCCATTAACTTGACAGATTTTGCGCGGAAGGGATAGCTAGACCAAAAACGGGGTTTATGATAAATGCTTAAATAGATCCCAAAGAACCAGTCAAGAATTCATTTCCACATCAACAATCTCTTTGATACAAAGATATATCCAACACACAACTATTTCACCTTACAATCCAGCAACCTTTCAAAAATGGCGGCATACCTCACTCAGCGCATTTGTCACCCTCATCACGGCATCACGGTGTCGAGAGCGGGAACACCTGCCCCTGAGAAGAATGCGAAATGCTCTGCACCAATCCCGAACACTGCGGCCAAGAATGCCCCCTTCTTCACCCCGGAACAAGACCCTCCCGCTGGCACACCGACCGATGTTCAGCCATCAGGCAAGCCGATCCCTAAGCTGTTCACGCCGCTCAAGATCCGAGGCGTCACGTTGCCGAACCGTATTTGGGTCAGTCCCATGTGCCAGTACAGCGCACACGAGGGCTTCCATACGCCTTGGCACATTACCCATTACGGAGGCATTGCCCAGCGAGGTGTAAGTAGCATTGTTTTTTACTCTGCTCTGAGATTGCCTAGTGGAAACTAACGCGAAAGACAGCCCGGTCTTACCATGATTGAGGCCACTTCTGTGCAAGCCAAAGGCCGCATTACTCCAGAAGACTCTGGTATTTGGCTCGATGCTCACATAGATACGTTGAAGAAGCACGTCGACTTTGCGCACAGCCAAAATGGCCTTATTGGTATTCAACTTGCCCACGCTGGACGAAAAGCGTCCACGGTCGCTCCCTGGCTTAGCTCTGGTGCTACTGCTACTGAAGCCGTCAACGGCTGGCCCAACGACGTGGTTGGGCCGAGCGATGAGGCGTTTAATGAGCATTTCCCCAAGCCACGCGCTCTGACATTAGACGAAATTGCCCAGTTCAAGCGCGATAATGCCTCCGCCGTCCGTCGGGCACTGCGCGCCGGGTTCGACATCATCGAGCTCCATTTCGCCCACGGGTATCTAGTCTCGAGCTTCCTCTCGCCGGCTGTGAATAAGCGTACGGATCAATACGGAGGCAGTTTTGAGAACCGCGTACGGCTCGCCCTCGAGCTGGTTGAGGAGACTAGAGAGATTATCCCCAAGGATATGCCTCTGTTTGTTCGCATCAGCGCTACGGACTGGCTGGACACCAACCCGAACTGGAACGGCGGCGCAAGCTGGACCGTGGATGAAAGCGCCAAGCTGGCCAAGCTCTTTTCTCAGCGCGGCGTTGATGTCTTGGATGTCTCGAGTGGCGGTAACCACCCCAACCAAAAGGTTATTGGAGGCCCAGGCTACCAGGCACCCTTTTCCAAGAAGATCAAGTCGGCAGTGGGAGATACCATGCTCGTCAGCGCGGTAGGAAGCATCAAGACAGGAGAAATCGCGCAAAAGCTTATTGAAGGTGGGCAAGATGCCAACGATACGCCATTAGATTTGATAGCAGCCGGCCGCATGTTTCTCAAGAACCCGGGTCTCGTGTGGGCATGGGCGGAAGAGTTGGAGGTCAATATTCACGTTGCTCATCAGATTGGTTGGGGCTTCGGAGGAAGGGCATCTAAGAAGACAGCCAAGATCTCTATTCCTTGATATAGATGGAATTCTCACTTTAGAAAAGTTGATTTTCAGAATGAAATTACCAATTAATGCTTTAAGTTATTTTCACCGCTCCAATATTCGCCATTTTGTGACTGGTCAACTAGCAGTTATCTGCCTCCTTCTCAACTCACATTGCGGCAATGAGGGCCGCACCAAATAAGAGCACACTTGTCCCCCAGGCGTGTTGCAACAACCCAACCGCCGCAGAGCTGACAGAGCAGCAGTGGCGGACTCTTACGGAGGAAATAGCCTCCCGCGGACACTTGCCCTTCTTCGACATTGCTTACCAAGATCTTGGCCGTGGCTTAGATGAGGACGCATATGGAGTGCGCCACTTTGCAAGCTTGGGCTCTGAGATGATTGTTGCTCAGTCCTTTGCCAAGAATCTAGGGCTTTATGGACCAAGAGTTGGCCCATTACATGTTGTGGCTTCAACCAAGGAAGCTGTGGCAGCTGTCAAGGATCAGCTTTGTTGTATGATTCGGTGGGAGTTTTCCTCTTTTCCTGCGTATGGGTCACGTTTGGTAGATCTCGTTTTGCTAGATCCAGAAAGCCAAGCCAAGTGGTAAGGACGCTCTATCCAATCATCTTCATAACACATATTCTTGACTAAAGGCATGATGAGCTACAGGAGATAAGGCAAAGACTAGAACGCAGTCGACAGGAATTGTTTCGTCAGCTGGCTAACGTCCACAAAGTATGATGAGCCCACACGCCTTTACGGAATTTCCCACTTAACCAGAATAAACAGACACCCGGAAACTGGCATATAAACGTGGACAGGATTTGTTTAGGCAAGTCATCTCAAGGATTTTACTGGTGTGCGGAGATTTCATACAATATTTAAATAGCCCATTGCCTCTGACACCTACCCAATGCGAAGCTCTAAAGCGAGATTATCATATTTATGCTGCTCCGAATGGGAGGACGAAAACTTCTGGGCTCCGTGAATCGAACATCAATTATGTAGGCGATCGATTGATACAGTAGTTCGTTCAAGTGGTTGAAGGAATAGAAATGCAGGCTGGAACCTAAAATAGATTATTATCTAGCGTTGGTCGTTCATCAAGACGATTTATGAACTCTACCTCTAAATAATGTTAGCTTATTCACACCTCTCTATTTGGTCATATGAGGGAAGGTTGGGGAGATTTGAGGATATCAATAGGTCACTATTAACTTCGGCGAATTAAAGATCACTTGTCACAGGTCGACACGGCGGTTGCGGATATCAAAAGTGTGATCCAACTGCCGCCAATATAACAAGCCGAGCCACCAGAATGTCTATTTCTAATCCAACTACCAGGGATCTCAAATAACAAACAAACACAAATAATCTCTGGTTGGGTCACGAAGCATTTACCTTAATGGACTGATTTTATGATCATCATATGTCAATAGGGTATGCAAGCGAACTTAAGAAGGATAATATGAGGTTGATTGATTTCCCGAATGTTTAAATCGGTTTGCTGGATTTCTCTTGTACTCAGAAAAAACTGAACATCTCGGCATCTGGTTCCCTGCCGAGTTAAAGTGCCAGATCAAGTAGATGACTGGGGTCCAAAGTTGCATCATCTAAATCAAAGACAGCACTCCACGAGCCCCCATTGTCCCCCTGCTGAGCATCAGTAGAATCACCAAGATACAGCATAGACGCCTCAATTTCTGGAACTAATTCTACGTTCTGACCCGGGCTTCCTTTGGCTTCAGCAAGGAGCTGGAGAAAATGATGAAGCTCGGCCTTTCTCAAACGTGATGAGACGTTTCCGAGTCGAATGATGGATTCAAGTAGGTAGTTGACACTGGGGAGCGAGTTTTGGTCGGTGATATAGTCCGGAGAATTTAATAATATTATTTTAGCTCTAAAAGTTTAAATTATTAGAGAAAATTTAAATAAGATTTAGAATATTATAAATATATTGAAACAGAGAGTTTCTACTAAAAAGCTGATTATTACTTTATTAGTATACTAAATACTACTGACTAGTAGTTACTGGCTAGAAGCTAGAAGTAGAGTAATTTACTTAGTTAGAACTACTCTGGAACTGTATTTATAACTGGTTTACTTCTGTAGCTAGGATAGTAACTTAATTAATTACTTTTAACCTATCTACTCTATAGTATATACTTTAGAAAAGCCTTCTAATACTGATCAGTAGTTATATAGTAGCTATAGATTAGTAAAGAAGAAGAGATAGGATTCCCTAAGTACTTAGAGAAGTATAGTCTTTCTATAAGTACTAGTCCTATACTATAGAACTATATATAATATATAATATAATAATACTATTATCTTTTATATACTCTGAATAGTTACTTTAGAGATTACTTATTTCTCTAATAATACTATTAGTACTAGAAATATCTCTAAAGAGTATTATATTATATATATCTCCCTATTAATATAGATAAGAGTAATTAATAAGATTACTTTCTCTCCTAACTATTTAATCTTAAGAGTTTGCTCTTATAGGATACTCTTCTTTTCCTAACTCTAGAAGAAAATAAGATAATTTCTTATACTTCTCCCTTACTACTACTCTATTTCCTATAACCTATTAGAATTCTTCTAAATAGAGATCCTAATCCCTTAATAAGGGTAAAACTCTATACTCCCCTATTATAAAAATATTTATATACTTTAGAACCTACCTTCTAAGTAAGTATAATAGTACTACTAGTATAAACTATATCTATACTAACCCCCTTTAACTATAATAAAGCAGAAGAGATCTTTAATATAATTAGGCTAATAAAGATCTATATAAATAATATTAACTAGATAAATAGCCTAATCTTAATAGCTTAGATAACTATCTAAGAATTTACTAATATATATATAGTATATTATATATACTATTATAAATATACTGAGCTATATAGTAATAATTTACTAGATAAGTTTATATATAACTTTAGGAACTAATTAATAGAAAAGTTTATACTTTTAAATAATAGTATTATTAAGGAGTTAAAATATATTCTATAATATAGTAGTATATATACTAGCTCTATAAATAATATATTTAAAGTAGCTCTTAATAATATATAAAAGCTAGAGGATCTATCTAAATAACTAAAGAATTAATAGTTCTTTATAAATACCTTTAATCTGAGCTTCTAGATATTCTAATTATAGAAGTAATATAGAAAGTCTTAAGGATATATAGTACTAATACTATAACTACCTTAAGAAAGAAGTATAACCTATATAATTAAGATAGATAAAATAGAAATACCTAAGAGAAATAAGAAGTTAATCTAATAAGTATTTATACCTCCTAGGTTACTAGTTCTAAGATAAGAACTAGAAGGGTATATATATAAGTTATATAACCTATACTATAATCTCCTATCTAAGTAAAATCTTAGAATAGATATAGTAGCTATATAAGAGCTTATAGCTTTCCAGAAGCTATATAATATAAAAAAGTACTTATTTAGTAGAGAACTATATAATATACTTAATACTAAAGTTAGAATAATACTAAATACTTATAAATCCTATAATATATAGCTAAGTAGATTTAAAACTATTCTCTTCTAAATCCTTAAAGAGAATATATAGAATTTCTAGTTCTAATATATTAAAGAAGAATATATCTTTAGAGAAATATATCTTAAACTAAAGTAATACTTTAATAATACTATTAATAAATAGTAGTATTATTATAACTAGACTTAAATTAGTATTACTTTAATATAAGTAAATAGAGAATATAAAGATCTTATAGTATATTAGATACTATAAAAGATCTTTACTACCCTAATAAGAGTATAGAAGATACTTGGAGGTACTTATATAGGGGATAATAACCTATAAGCTATAGTAGTAAGAGTATATAGAGGTTTAAAGGAACTAGAGATAGTACTTTAAGGAGAGTATATAAATACTAAAGCTCTAATATAATACCTTATATTAGTACTAGAGATAAACTTATTAAGATAGTTAAAATAAAGCCTAATAATCTTAGTAGTTTAGAATATAATAAGAAATATATATCTTATTAACTAGTAATATTAATATATCTAGAAGCTACTAAATAGAATATAATAGTAGTTCTATTATATCTAAAATATATAGAGCAGACTATTTAATAGAAGCTTTACTAGCTAGGAATAAAAACTATAGAGGAATAGCTAGAGATAGTACTATTTTATTTATAATAAATCTAGTTATTAATCTATAAACTATCTATAGAAGAGATCTGAAGTATACTACTAATTTATAACTAAATTCCTTAAAATAGAAAAGGAAGCAGAAGAAGATAATATACTAGAGGAATTTAAATAGTAGATTTAAGATTAAAAAAGAGTTAATAACTAGTCTAAAATAGTAAACTATAGAGATCCTAATAACTATAATAATCCAGATAAGGAAAACTAGTATATAAGTAGTAATAAATAATACTTAATATAATATCTGCTTAATAAGGTATTTTAATATTTACTCTCTAGAGAGGAGATTAAGAGAAAACTATAAGACCTCTTATAATTTATTATTAAAGAAAGATATATAATATAATTCCAGGGGATTATACTAAATATAGATATCTTATTAATCTTAACTATAGATAAACTATAATTTAAAGTACTTAAATAAATTAATCTATTAGTTAAACTAGATACTATAGCTAATATAAAGAGTATTAAGTTTAGAAAGGGGCTTATAGAGTTACTTAGTATAATAAAGCTATAAACTCTATTTAGACCTATTATATTTTATATAATAAACTCAGAGATCTCTTTCCTAATATACCTTTAGAATATAGGCTATCTAAATATTAAGTTTAGGAATATAACTAATAAAGTAGTTAGAACTATAGATAGTCTTTCTACTCTAACTATAAGGAAATAGAGCTATATATAGTTCTTTCCTAAATATATATTAATAGCTAATATAGCCTACTTAATAGAACTAGAGCTAAGATAACTCTATTACTACTTTAGTTACCTATTAGTAGAAAAGCTATATAAACTCTTAGAAAGAGCAGGCTATAAGGATATAAATAGAGAAATAATAAAAAAGATTAAATACTTCTACTACTAATACTAGATCTATAGCCTAGCTCTAAAATACTTTAAATTCAGACTATAAGATAATCTTAACTTTAACTATAAGATTATAGTTAATATTATATATCTACTAGATTAAGAACTAGTTTTATATATTATCTATATAGTAACTATATTTTAAAATATAATCTTTCTTATAAATATTTTAGTAGATACTATATAGGAAGTATTAAAAAGAATCTAACTAGATATATATCTAGGACTACTAGACCGGATTATATATAATATAGGAATCTAATTTATAAATAACTAATTTTATATAAATATAAGGATTATTAGTTCTAAGTATAAGTAAATACTAATTAAGGCCTATTAATTAATTAGTAAGATTAAGAAACACTACAGACTATTATAATATATATTTAATATCTTATATAAGGAACTTAAGAAGATAATCTTAAAAGAATTAATATTATAAGTAGTAGTTAAAGTAGTAAATAATATAGTAGGGCCTAATAGCCTTATACTAATACTTCTTATATTTAGAGTATATCTAAGAGTTATTATATCCTCTCCCCTATTATAATCTATAGTTTAAAGAGTATAAGCAGTTAATCTTATAATAAAAGCCTTAAGGGAATTATATACTAAAGAGAGAACTATACTTATACTAGCTATATATAATAACCCTAATCTAATAGAACTCCTTAAACTCCTACTTCTAAGTAAGATTATAGTATAGAGAGAGAATAAGAGATAGTTTAGACTATATAGACTTTTATTAAATAACTCCTATAATATTATAATTAAAATATATAATAGACTAAAGACCTTTTAGTTTATATATATAAAGCTATACTATAGAGATAAATAGACTGAAAACCCAGTCTAAGAGAGTATTAGCTTAATAATATATCTAAAAGACTTTTTACTATTAATAATAAGTAAACTACTATAAAGAAGGGGATAACTAATAGGCTTAAAGAATAAACTAAAAGTATATATATAATATATAATATAACTAGTTAGACTATATACTAACTATATAATATATAAAGAGTAAGATACCCTTAAGCTAGCTAAAAAACTTTAAAAGGAAGGAGTTATTATAACCCTGGGTACTCTATTTAAAGCCTCTATAATAGCTAAAATTAACTAACTTATTAAAACAGATATATTTAAGTTTATATAGTTTAATTATAATATTAAAAGTAGTTAACTATTTAAAATATATATTATTAATAAGGTAAAAGAACAGAATATATATCTATATAAGAAATCCTATCTAGTTATATAAGGATATAATAATACTAGTAAGGAGATAGTTCTTATATAGTTACTAATAATCTAATACTATAGCTAATAGCTTATCCTTATACTAATACTATTACTATTAGTAGTAAGAACTTATATTCTAATAGGTAGAGATATTATATAAGCCTATCTATAGTCTGAGTTAATACTATAATATATAATTTATATAATACTCCTAAAAGATCTTAAGTAAAGCTATCTATAAGGAATAGTTATAAAAATTATAAAGCTACTATATAAGATTACTGAGTCTGGTATATATTAGTATACTATATACTATAAGTACTTTATAATATATATAAAGATAGTAATCTCCAGCTTTAATCTATACTTTCTAATTATAGGAAGTAATATACTTAGTTTTAGGATTATTAGAATATAAACTAATAATATACTCAGATTATTTAATAAGATACTTACTATAGAAGAAAAATATTAGTTAAAAGAAGCTAAATTTAAAATAAAAGCTAGAATTAAGCTTTCTAAGGAAATAAATCTTAAATTTAATAAAGGAAGGATATCCCTCTATAATATAATAATTAAGTTCCTTTAAAAAAGCTAAGCTAATATACTCTAGAAAGCTATAGATATAGAGAGCTATAAAGCCTAAAGAATATATAGTATATAAATTATAAGTATTATATAATTAGAAGCTTTATATAATTTATCTATAGTAGTATAATTATAATAGAACCTATTAAAAGATAATATTAAGAAGTTAAATAAAAGGCTTATATAGTAAATTAAGAACTATAATTACAGACTGAAATTTATACTACTTAATCTATATAATCTAAAGCTATATATCTTTATAGATAGATCTCTTACTAATAATAAAGATATAAGCTCCTAAATTAGCTTTATAATTATATTTAGAATAGAGATAAGAATTAAGAGCTAGAAGCTTATATTCTAACTAACTAGGAATATTATATACTAGTTATTAATAAAGTATAAATATATTATAAGAAGTAGCTTTATATTAGAAGTCTATAGTATAGTAGCTGGATTTAATATAAGTATTATAATTATAAGTACCCTTTAAATAATTACTTTAAAAATAATACTATTAGAAATACTACTAGTAATTTATATAGATTCTCTCTTACTATATAAATACCTTATTAAGCTTAGTATAACTATAGAGAAAAGACTAATAATTAATATAATAGCTTTATAGTAATTATATAAATACTATAAAATTACTAAAATAAGATAGATTAATAGAGAGAATAATCTAGTAAATATTTTAATAAAAAGAAAGCCTAATTTAGTACTCTTAAAACTTATAGAAATAAATAAGTTAAGAATTTAAATTAAGGAAGATATTAAAAGGCTATCTAAACTAGGTATAGCCCAGTAAATATAGACAGACTGAACCTATATAATAAGCTGCTTTAAACTAAAAATTTAAATATATTATAAGTAATTAGAATATATAGAGGGGGGAGCCTTCTATAAGAGATTATTCTATTCCCTTATCTATCTAAGCTATCTACTAATAATTAGATCTATCTATCTATCTAAACTAGCTAAATTATCTAAATTTTTTTTTATTTTTATTTTATCCTTCTCTTTTACTCAGGTTTAGAATATATAGGAAAATAGTATCTAGGAGATCAGGATTAGATATTAGAGGAATTATCCTTAAGTTTATTATTACTATATATTAGAATTAGATATTAGAGAAACTACCCTCGGATTTATTATTATTATTAGATCTATTAGTACTTCTATAGATAGTATTATTATTATTATTAGATCTTATAGACTAATAATAGATAATATAGTACTCTAAAAGAGATTTAACCTCCTCAGAGATAGTATTCTTAAAAATATAGCTAGAGCTAGATTCTAATCTATATTACTAATAGATAGTTAAATTATTAAAAGTACTATCTATAGTAAGATTATAAGCTATCTTCTAGATAGTACTAGTATATATAACTAGAAGGTATATCTTAATATACTTATAAGAAGATTTCCTAGTAGGTTTATTAAGCTTAGTAAGAGCTTTATAAATAGTAACTAAGTTATATATAAAAGATATTAGGACTTTAGATATAATAATATAAATATTACTACTCTTATTATAATAAATATACTATATCCTATTATTATTATAATTAAAGTAATAACTATTGCTTTTCCCTGAGATAAATAACTTAATATATACTATATATTTATTAGGATACTTACTACTAATAAATATATTAGCTAAGGAAATAAGAAAAAGAAAGATTATTAATACTTATACCTAGTTAGAGTATTTCTTAGCTATATAATATTCCTATCTCTTAAGCTTCCTAAGCTCCTTCTATATCCTTCTAATCTTAGTTTACTATTAGACTAATATACTTAATATTCTTTAGACTATTATATAAGCCTATTAGTAAGAGTTTCTAAAACTAAGTATCTGAATATATATAATTAATAGCTATTTCCCTAGCTATACTATAGTAGAATAGTATTATAAGCTTAGGGGAGGGGCTCTAAGGAGTAGATAAAAGGGGGAAGGAGGAAGGTATTATATCTCTATATTTAGTTAGCTCTAAAATATATAAGAAGGGAGTAACTACTTATAGAGAAGAAAATAGTAAGTTAAAAGTTTAACTATATACTACTAAGATTAGCTATAAAACTATATTCCGGAGTATATATATCTCTATATATAAAAAGAAGATTAGAGTATAACTATTCTATAAAACAGTTAGTTATAAAACTCTAATCTAAAGTAGTAAGAATTATTATAGAGGGTATATATATAATACTAGAATAACTATATAGAAAAGGAAAAGAGAGATATTATAATAGTATAGAATAGGGTTTAATATAAGTAGGGTATATACCTATAATTACTTATTACTAGGGGTAATTATATTAATAAGTAGGGAAACCTAATAATAAAATATATATATATCCAGACTAATATATATAGTATATCTTTTTAATAAAGATATAAGGAATTAGAATTATATATATTTATTTCTTATATTTATAGAGATTATAAAGAGTCTATAATTATAAGAGCTATTTATATAGAATAAGAAAATAAAAGACTACCTGTATTAGTATACTAAATACTACTAACTAGCAGTTACTAGCTAGAAGCTAGAAGCAGAGTAGTTTGCTTAATTAGAACTACTCTAGAACTATATTTATAACTAGTTTACTTCTATAGCTAGGATAGTAACTTAATTAATTACTTTTAATCTATTTACTCTATAGTATATACTTTAGAAAAGCCTTCTAATACTTTTTAACTTAAAAAGTAGAATATAACTTTAAATAATTATAGAATTTAAAATCTTACTTAAGTTATTTTTTACCTTAGATATATACTGATTTTCCCTTAATAAGCTTTTCTTCTTATAATCCTACTAGTAATAGGAACTTTAAAATCCCGGATTCTAATTAATTTATCCCTTTAACTCAACCTATTATAAATTTTTTTTATACGTATGTCTGACTCTTAGTGAGCATTTTATTATTCTCTATCATATCTTATTCGGGGTTCAGCCTAGGCAAGGGGAATTTTTATAAATCCACCCATATACACTGAGAAGACTCCACGTATGAATTACAGCACTAAGAACAACTAACAGGTGAAAGATCTGATGAGAGGCTCCCCAAATATCAAACTTCTCGGGCACCCAGGATTCGGGGAAGTGGGTCTACGTAAATGACGATTAGCTCGATCCAAGGTAAGTTGTTTGCCATAAATCTTCCACTCCATCACCTTCACCTTCCACTTACCGCGTAGAAGACTGTGCCAAGAATAAGTGTCAGGCCCTCGACAAGATAATAACCAACCCCGGCTTGTTGGTTAAGTTGAGAAAACGGATAAATATAGGTCGCGTGAATGACAGGCAACAGGCCTGAGAGACCCATGGCAACAAATGTCGCGATCCTAAGTGGTCTCCATCGATTGCCCTGAAAGCGGGGATTCACAACAATAGTTGTCGAGCAAAACCCTAGCACCCCAGTCTATTATGCGAGTCCGCATCAGTCAAAAATGCCTTTATGGCGTTATGAAGAACGGATGGGGATTAAAACTTACCATAGTCCAATACAGCTTTCTTAGGGCCGGCTCGCAGTAGAATGTCATGTAAACCCCCGAAACGAACGAGCCTGTTGTCTGAACAATGATGCCTGCATAATCCCAGCGGTTCCAGAGACCTGAAAAATCTTTTGAGTGGCAGGTCACGGTGTGATAGATGGACGAGACACCGAAACAAAAGATCGAGGTAGTTAAGTAGATGTGTACAGCTAGTCTGTCCGCTAGACGCGCATCTGGGAAGCGGCTGTGGAAATACAGGTGGAGGAAGCAATTGCAGGCGATGGCGATGACCGCCGGTATTAAGTGGGAGTAAATGTTGACGGTCTCGTTATGAATATGTCGCAAGCTTTCAAAACACAGCTTGACAGATCCGTCCACCGGCCGGTAGCCAGTCCGGAGAAAGGCGTTAGTGGCGTACCACGAGGGTATATCGCTTGCTAGCAAGAGATTGGGTTTTGTCTTAGGCTGCGCTTGAGCGAGGGGCTTATTGAGCCCCACTCCTTTGCTATGAGCAGGAGATAGGCGTTGAGATATAGCCATCATGTGTTATGTATCTCGATATGAGGGTGTCCCTTTGTTTTGATTTAGAGAGAATAATGAAAGGGGAGGTCAATGAAAAACAAATGGGCAGATGAGGGCGCAGGGGCAGATGGAGGCTGGAAAAATGGGTTGGCAATCATCTTTTCAAGGAGATATTAATAGCCTCACCGCCTGCTAAATAGGTCCAAAACGAGCTGACAAATGGTAACTTATTATCCTCTGATATAACGCTAGGTAGGACCAATACAGTGTTACAGAGTGTGATAACGATGGTAGTCCTTGTATAGGCGCTGCCGGCTGCCTAATCATATACTCCTTAGCTAATCAATAGCAAATAAAATGCAGGAAACCTACATACCGATGGATCTTCTGGTAATTACGCAAACCGCCAGGATTATAAAACTCCACTAGCAGCCTATAACCGCAATCGCCTATGATTGGGGGCCGCCGCTGATACGCGCTAATTATGTCTACCTAAGAAGCGGTTTACTAAGTTGGAGGAAGGTAGTTGTCAGCCGGTTGTAAGGACCCGTTTCCCCTCCATTTTCTAAACTCCCCCTTCACTAGCTCACTCAAACGCGTCCTCACGCCTGGGACATATCCCCACCACCACCATCGATTGTCGCCAACTAATAATTCTCTGGCCCAATCCCCGATATGAATCAGAATGGCCTCTCGAGATGAATATACCGTCGGATGGATTTGCGCTCTCTCTTTGGAGATGGCGGCAGCCAAAGCGGTGTTTGATTATATATATCTAGACTTGCCCGCAGATCCGAGCCTAAACGATACAAATGTATATATTCTAGGGAGTCTCAACGGCTATAATATCGTCGTTGCTTGCCTACCATCCGGCGTATATGGAACAACATCGGCTGCCACTGTCGCCACTCACATGCTTGCCAGCTTCAAGTCTATACGGTTCAGCTTAATGGTGGGCGTTGGGGGAGGGGTGCCAAGCACAAAGGAGGATATCCGTGTTGGAGATATTGTTGTTAGCAAACCGACAGCCGCTCGGCCAGGCATCATCCAGATCGATTTTGGGAAAAGGTTTGCCGAAGACGAGTTTACTATTACGGGGGCATTAAATAAACCATCAAACCTGCTCCTCACAGCCGCGGGCAAAGTAGATATGAATGCTATCCTCGGTGAGAGTCAAATACCTCAATATATCTCCAAGATTGTACAGAAGGATCCCCTCGTCTTTGCTCGTCCAGGCCCTGGAGAAGACACGCTCTTTGACCCGCAATATGAGCATGTCACCAGACCTAACCACAAGACATTCAATGACTGCGACTCCCGCAAAATCCTAGATCGACCACCGAGGGAAACACAGAATCCTAAAGTTTATTATGGCTTGGTTGCCTCCGGCAATCAAGTAATGTGTGACGGTATGGCACGGGACAGGCTAGCGCGTAAATATGGAATCGTTTGTTTCGAGATGGAAGCAGCAGGATTAATAGACATCACCCAATGCCTCATTATTCGCGGGATTTGCGATTATACAGATTCACATAAGTCAAAGCGCTGGCAGGGCTACGCCGCCGCCGCCGCCGCTGCTGCTTATGCCAAGGAGATCCTGTCCTTGATTCCGACAGTCCCAAAGCCTGACCCGCTAGCATCCGTTTAGTAGAATTATTACTAGACCACGGGGCCAATATAAACTCCAGAGATCGAAGCAATATGACTGCACTCTATATTTTAATCATTGGAGAGCACAGCGATGTAGTGTCTCTTCTCTTAGAACGGTCTGCTCGGATCGAGGATAAAGCCTCCTATGACGAAACGCCGCTGATGCGAGCCATCCTTGTTAATTCCAAAGATATCATATTACTACTTCTCGAACATGGCGCCCGTTTAGACCGTTTGCCTGTGGCTCCCAGAGTTGCCTCCCTAAGCGATTCTGCAGATTCGCTAGATGACTAAGCAGAGTAACTCTTGGGCCTTTAAGAACAGCTATTTGTGGCACGATACGAGAATCAGTCCAAACAAGTTGACACAGCAATCAACACAGCTATCAAGATCTTCACATTTTCGCTACGATTCCAGTCAATCTTTCGATTAGTCGCACTATACGTGAAGCATATGTCTCTAGGACGATGGGAGGTTTTGCAGGACCTGGTTAAGAATAATGAGACAGATCGACTGAGAGAATGGGTCCGATTATATACCAAGTTTGGCAATCAGCTTGTGGAGGCTAGAAACCCTAGGAATATGGAGGCTATGACAGGCCTCTCTGTTCGGCTATTCGAAGCTGTATCTAGTGCAGATCTGGAGGGCCTTTTGGTAATCGGGGTCTTGGTCGGCTCTGGTGTGATGCTGACAGCCGCTCAGTACGGTTGGAGAGAAGGGGTTGAAATCTCAGCCCGGACGTTCTCTAGGTTTGCTTCCCTTGCTTATCGCAGTGGAGCGGAAGAGTCGCTGCACTACGGGGTTCACCAGTTTCTAGTAGACTTTGATGCCTGCATTCGCGCTGGAAGAAAGGATGAATCAGCGGCCAGAGTTGTAGTACTTTTCAACACGCATTTCGCCATCCTTGCCACCGCAGATCCACGTCCTATCGAATATTTTTCATCGGTTATCAGAGTTTACTGCGAAGGATACGTCGGTGGCAGCTATGACGAACAGTTGTTCAATGCCATTCGCCAGGCGTGGGCTAATGAGCTTGCATTCATTAGCAGATCCTCGGATTCGCGTAGATTGCTTCTCACCCTATCTACGCTTTTCCAAATGGCTCACTCTTCGAGTGAGAAGGGCCAGGGTTGGTTCCACAACGTACTTCCCGCGGCATGCTTATTCCTATGTCAAGGAAACCCTAGCCACCACCGGTGGCTGATGGGTGATGGCGTGCCAGAAGTGGTAAGTAGTTTGATATCGCAGCAACAATCGGAACTGGATCGAAAACGCGATTTCAAGGTTCTTGTTGAATGCTTGATTATTGGAAAACAGTATGGGCTTTCTTTATCTACAGCAGTTCGGCAAAGAGTGCAACACAAACTTGACATTATTGACGGGGTAAATGACGTACTGAACCAAGTTCTTAGTATATAAATTGTCCATTCTTCTGTTATTTCACGTATACTTCTGTGGCGTTAGTGTTAATAGTAAATAATTGATTGATATATTTATAGCATCTATGTACTGTAGACTGAACCTTTTATTAAGCTCTTGGAATAACTCTTGTTTTTTAATAGGGTTTTTTTTATTAAAAAAAAACTTTATAAACTGTAGTATATAGCTATATTATAAGTAGTCTGAAAGCTTTTCTATTTAAGGAATAATAAATCTCTTTATTTTTTATATCAAGTTTTATATAAGTCTTATTACAATAAGATATTAAATAATAAAATCTTTAAGACTTAATAGAATTTTTATATTTAAAAGTTATAATCTATGTTTTTCTCCTGTAGCTATATCTAAGCCTTTTAAAACCCTATAGTTCTTTATTAAAAAGAAGCTGATTTAGATAATATGATAATTATCATTATGTGTCAGTATGATGCCATTCTACTTATACTGCCAATGAACCTCGGTATTCTGCTTTCAATTGCATCTTCGCGTTAATCCATGCAAGTCTATCCATATCGGTTTCTGCCGCAAGAAAGGCTTGCAAAATGGATACATGAGCATATTTCGTCACAGTGAGTAATATCTGCAAAAGGCAGAAATCAACATTAGCGAGAATGGCTAGTCAAAAAACAAAAGTCTCAAAGATGTATATTGTTCAATGATACTAACTTCCTCTTTTTCACGGTTGATCCACATCACCGAGCGCAGAAAAGATCTTTGGTAATGGAGTCATTATTGGAAGATCAAGTAGACACTGTGTCAACCCATTTGCAACATGGAACAACGTAGCACGAGAACACCCATAAATTAGAAACAACTCCTATAAAGAGCTTCATGACCCATTTCTTCTCCACTTTTTCTATCTTAAGACCAGTCTCCAGACCACTGCACGAACAAACAAACTACGGCGATTCGGTTTAAATATAGGAACCATGCGATCATTACCATTTTTTCTTTTCCTTGCACACTTATCTTCAGTAATAGCATCATGGAATCTTGAAAGCTCAATGAATGTCGAAATCCTCAAGAAGAACACCCCACAGTTCATAGAAAACCTTGATCATCCCTTCGCTATCAACGATAGATTCGGAATTGATACTCTTGACAATCCAGCCGAAACCCTCTGCAATCCGACTCGGTAGAGGAGGTCGTCAGCTGAAATACCCAGAGACTTTTTCAAACGCATCAAAATCTCAAACAAGTGGAAAGTCTGGTCCCAAATCGATTTACAGCTATCGGAGATTTTGGGCTGCCCGGAGGCCTTGAAGACTGTTGAGGAACTCGAATTCCACATAGATTTTAACGAAACTTCGCTCCCACCTAGCAGCACACTGAATCTCTTCGTTCAACTCTTTGGCAAGACACCTCAGATGAAAACTTTGGCTTGGGAAAGGACGTTTTTGAAGTACGAGGGGCGGGAGGAGCTCCCCCCCCCCCATCACCGATAGAGCAGCATTTCACTCTATACAATGTTCAGTTCCCGGGTGTGACGACAATGACCCTCGGTCCAAACTTGCACTTCCTCGTGCCCATGGCGCCTAACCTTCAATCGCTGAGTTCTTCAGACGACCCCGGCTGGGGCAGGTGGAGGCACTGGGATTTTCCTCGCCCGTTAGGAAACCCAACTTTTGGTTTAGTCAAAGCAGCATCAGGGGCTAGCAAGTTACGGGAGTTTGAGCTGGTAGCCCTTTGGACCAACCGATTGACCACCGAATTGCACCAAGGATTCCCGTATCGAGAGACAATTCGAATGCATGGTTCGCTGGATGGGTTTGGCCCTGATGGTTATGAATTGGGCGAAGTATTAACTGTAAGTGTCTCGCGTCGACAAGGAGTCACACGGCTTACACCTCATGCTGACGTATTCACGCATCTCAGGGAACGCTTGAGGACATTTCTCACCTGAAGGCCCTCACCAAAATTTCCCTCCCCTTTGTTCAAGATCCACAACTAGGGCTTGACTTCCCTGGCTGTGAGGATTGCTCAGCCGTCGAGGTGAGAAAGCATGCGCAATTCGAACTCAACATGTCTCTAGCTCTCATAGAAGTTGTGAATAACATTGTGGTGGAGAAGCTGCCTAAACTGGAGGGTTTGCTTCCAGTCTTGCACGGATATAGTCAGTGGCGAGAGACCGACCTGGGCTTGGACCGGCAAATTGAGAGACAATGTCCTGGAGGCGTCGCTCCGATTTGATGGATATAACACCCAGGGGATTCTCAAAGAAGAAGATCCCAATGGACCTGTTTTTGAGACCTGGGAGATAGATCAGGATTGGTTTCCGCAGGACGGAGAAAGGCGAGAGCCATGAAAGCGCAACTGATGAACTCTAGTTCATTCGCAGTCTGCTTTTCAGCCCGGTTAGGCAAATTCATATGTCACAGACTATATATGAGTTCTTTGCTCGCCAAGGAGCAATAGGAAAAAGTAACGAATATAGTATGCAGGTTGTGTAGGCACTATGCAGACTTTTAGTATTATCTTCCTGTACACATAATGTTATATTGATTCACTCCAGAAGGACGATGAAGAAGAGTTGAAAGAAATTTCGGCTTTCAGTACCGAAGATTTTATCATCTTGTACGGCCGACAAAGCCGTTCGCGTAAGCCACTCTTTCTTTTACTCATATCGGTAATATACCTATTCGGAATCCTATCGCATCGCTGCTTGAAGCCTCAATCTAAGAGGACGTCACTCCAGCCAAGAAGCACTCACTCAAGAGATAAATGCGTTGATAGCCATTGCATTTACTGTGTAGTACGGTAACTTCTTATCTTAAGTGTTAGATATAAAGACCGTCACTAAAAGTTGAAGAAATAGCTCTGATGCCAACTAGTATTTTAAAAAGACTATCTCCCTAAGGAAAACCCGCTTCAAATCTAGCATACATTCCTCATCCCATCTAAACAGGTCACATTCACTAGAGAAAAATACAACCACTATTCCAGAAACCAGGTGTTACAAACGATGATGATCTCTAAAAACACAAGCTTCCATATGTCCCGAAAATCTGAAACCCGAGTGCCTCTTGTGCTTGCCTAAACTTCTTCCTTAAGCCTTCCACCAATGCCTTTAGCAGAGGGTTTGGGCTGGATCCTCGAAACCAAGGTCAGAAATATTGCGGAAGTGCTTCTTGAGGGCAGCGTCGCCTTAGTATTGATCGTATTCGATGGCAAGCTGGTCACGCTTTCTTCTCGGGGGCGAGTGCCCCCCGCCACCACCTTTAACATCAGGACGGACAGGACGGTCCTTCTTCCCTGGGTTGCGGGTCAGTAGGCCACGCGTTCTTTTCGGGGGCGAGTGCCCCCCGCCACCACCTTTAACATCAGGACGGACAGGACGGTCCTTCTTCCCTGGGCTGCGGGTCAGTAGGCCACGCGTTCTTTTCGGGGGCGAGTGCCCCCCGCCACCACCTTTAACATCAGGACGGACAGGACGGTCCTTCTTCCCTGGGCTGCGGGTCAGTAGGCCACGCTTTCTTTTCGGGGGCGAGTGCCCCCCGCCACCACCTTTAACATCAGGACGGACAGGACGGTCCTTCTTCCCTGGGCTGCGGGTCAGTAGGCCACGCGTTCTTCTCGGGCCCGAGTGCCCCTTGCCGCCCTTAACATCACCATGGACAGGAGCGTCCTTCTTCCCTGGGCCACGGGCAAATAGATACTCGTCTTCCTCGTACATATCGCGCTCGTAAAGCTCTTCAAGAAGATCACGTGCCTCTAGCTCGCCTTCTTCATCACGCTCCTCCAGCTCGGCAGGGGCGTCGCGGGCAACAAACTCAGAAGCACTATCAGACTCAACACCACGAGCGACGAGATTGGTGGCTTCAGTCTTGGCGGCTAGTCCTTGGACGGCAAGGCTAAGAGACAAGACAGCTGCAAAGCTGAGGTTCTTATAAGCAACCATCATAAGAAGCAAGTAGAAGAATTGTTCTAGAAAAGGTCCCAGAAAATAGCGAGCAACTTGGGAAAAGATAAGGATGAGGAATAGAGAAAAGGAAGGAAAAAGTATAAAAAAAAGTATGGTAAAAAGGGAGGTGGACGGAGATAAGGAATAGACTGAAAACGACTATTTTTTTTCTCACTTTTTCTGTTTGATGAGGGAGGAAAGCGTAAGTCATTCAGATCGGCTCAGACTTTATATATTTTTCTTCCGTCTTTCTCAAGAGTCCTGCATTTCTACATCCACCCCTCGCTTAGGCACGGCATGTCATTGGGGTAGTCATGCCGTCCATCTACGCCCTTGTTTCATGAGGTGTGAGGCGCGCTTCGGGGTTTTCAGAAAATGGTAATAATATAACGAATGCCTTCAAGGAATGACGAGGAGAGCCTAGTTCCTCTGACACCCCCAGTTCCCTCCTCCCGGTTTTGGCAAAAACCGCTCGGCAAGATACGCTTTCAGCAAGCCCGGAGGTGTATGCGCCATCCATGGACGGGGTTCAATGTTGGTGGGTCGCATGCAATCAGGAGGTATCATCCGAGCTTGGCATCTGGTACTACAAAATGTCTCTGGCAATCTCAGGCAGATCGAGTATTCATCCAAGCAGCCAATTCCTCAGGTTCAACTCTTACGTTGAGCATTAGTGAAATTTTACTGGAATCATGATCAAGTACTTATAGCCATGTCTCAATGATGGCGAAGCGTTTGAGTGAACACTGGATACACCAGCCAGATCTCTTTATGCTGATCAACTATCAGCTCATGCCATAAACCCACACGGATGGTGTTACATTCCTCCAGTATTAGCCTCTACGGCTCCACAAAATCTGATGATTTAGGTACTTGTGGCAGGGAATCTGGCATGATCATTTCTCTGATCAGTGTCCTCCGTAGCATTGAAGGAGCATTGCAGCCACTTCTCAAAGTTCAGCTATTATTAGTACTAGGCTAACGGTAGCCGAACTCAGTGAGGTCCTATCGCCATGCATTTCTAAAAATCAAATTACACTAGTGCCTGAGTAAAGGGGAACACTCCAAGATGCTACTACATCTTCCAACAGCTTAGCAGTCAGTTTCTACGATTAATATCGGCAGCGGACCGAGGCCTGGAACTTGCACCCTCAGGTCCTTGTGATGACAATATTGGCAAGTGGCGTTCGGCTGTTTATTGGATTAAGGCAGTACGAATTCCTCGGCAACTGACATTTCCATCCAACACAATTCGTAAAAACTTGACTCTGTCTACCTTTCCATAGTCTCGCATAGCTACGGTACCAAGTACACTCTAATGACCTTCAGTTGGTTCCGCCCCTCCTTGTAGCCTAAAACTCGCACGCGCTATTATATCACTGCCTGATCCCATTTCCACATAATGCAGCTAATTGCGTATGCATGCCCTTGAAAGATGCCCTTATATATTACAATTCATGATAGGAGCATTTTTCCCCACGTTCGTGAGTTCCATGTAGTGGCAGTCAAATAGCAAAGCTGGGAGTGTTTAGTATTTAGCTCTACAAAAGAGTCAAAGTCCGCGCTTTTTTGTTTTGTTTTACAAAATCTGTCTACTTATCTCAGTCTCTGAGAAGATAGCTGAGGATATGATACATTCCCGTATATACACAATTTATCTTCTCTTATTCGTGTGCATAATCATGTACTCAAGAGGCAACCTCGAATCTACACTTCTGCGACGACCGGACGGTATAGGGTAGTGGACGCCTATAGTGTCATTCTGCTGAGTGATAATTGAAACACAAGATGAATCTAGGGTCAGGCTACGACCCCCGGATGCTAAGGTTGCGAAGACAGTTTCGATTTGGGTCAAAATCCATGGCCTGGAACGTGTTTAGCTGCTCATGGAAACCCATGTCGCCATGCCAATCTCAGCCGGGAGATGAAATGAGGTGGAAGATCCTTTATTGTTTTATGCAACTCGTCCAATTTAACGTATATTAATACACTCACCCAGGATAAATGAAGGGCCAATATCTAAGGCCGGGCGAACCACATGTTGAGTACTTGCTTGGCCAAGAGGTTGAAAGGATTGCCGCAGATTCATCAATCCCCTTTAATCTTAGTCCTACAAATAGGTTGCCAGATTCACCACAATTATTATTTCAAAGTCTGTTTGTTTCCTTAGTTTTAAATCAAGCAATTCCATAGACAGTACTGGACCACCGGGAAATATCAGGTCTTTGCGAGCATGAACCGCAAATGGAATCTTTGGCCAGGGAGAGTAGAGCTCAAGGTTTCTTAAATACAAGAATCTAAGGCACATAGAAATTAGTGATATCTAATTTTGTCTTATTCGGCTTTCATCTTCGAAGGTCTAGTCTAGATTGGTAACAGCCATCAATAGTCCGGTGGACACGCTGAAACGTGCGCATTCAATCCCTGGGCAGGAAATTGAGCACGCAAAATGGTACATAGTTCCTCCCTCGGCCACTTCCGCTTTCATTACCATACATTGCGCCATGCCTCTGCCAAGGAGACAATGATCCTCCACTGTGCGGCTATTGGGAGCAGCATTGCTTCAAATGATCCCTTCAGTCGGTCTTCGACGGTTCTGGCTGCACCGAGAGCAATCAACGCAGTCAAGCTCTGGGTGTGCAGTCAAATCCGCTTGAGGCATGATGCTAACCCATTCATATAATCGACGCTCGCATTCCTTCAAAACTTGCCGGGAATCGTGGGCTGCTGTGTAAAGAGATGCAGGGGGCTACAATTTCATCACCCACCGCTGCGAACCTCTGCCCCCTATCGGTGTACATGAATCAAAGCCCGTGCTTCTTTGGCGTCTTCATCTTTTTTTGGCTGCGCGTCACCTGGTATGCAGGGCAGAACGATCAACCAATATTAATTTTATCCTAGCCTATCACTGCTGTCAGTTGGGGCCTGCAAGCGAAGCGAGGTCTCTCCACTCACACCCTAGGCTGACCTCACAGCGTTGTTTTGACTCGCCGATCGGAATTCGCCCACTGACGACTCGGACTTTTTCAACGTACTATGTAGCATGGGAGAGATTGCTATGTATAGGTGGCCAGTACACAGGCTTGTACTCTCAGGACTCCCGCTAGCCAAACTGTTGATTGGGCAGGTGAGCAGATGGCTAAGAGCCACCCAACCATCTTCCCTCTTTCGCAGGCACCTTCTATATTTAGCCCAAACTATACGTTCTCTGAGAGCGAATGCGCGATCGCACGCCCGTATGCCAAGCGAGGGTGAGACAAATCCCAAAGCCTCATCAGGCAGTCCATTGATTCGCTATTCCCGGGGTTTGGATGATATGTATTATCTCGATTTGCACTGAATTTTCTGAGGTATGGGGTTCTATCATGTTCACGTGTCTACCGCAGACACAGTGTAAGTAGGCCTAGCCATTGTTCTAGCGTGCTCGATGCATCATTAAACGCAAAGATAACTCAAGAACATGGAAGCACAGTAATATTCAATTGTTTCTCAACCTGAAGGTGTGGAAATTACAATTACAGTCACGGATTAAAGACTTAGCTGCTTCCCTTTCTGTGCATTTAGACATTCGAGTAGCCATGCTAGGAGGAGGTGTTATTTCTCTGGCTCTCTTTCAACCCCTAGGTCGCCATCTCGAAAAGGATGATTCCACATGATAGTTTCTAGCCACGTCACTCCAAGTAATTACACAGGATTTCCGTTATCCTCGCCATGATTCAAGCCGTGAATTCCTGCCCTTAAGAAGACTGCTGCTGACGATATGAAAGCGGTAACAATTGAGATGGAAATAAAACAAATTTTCAACGACAACCATAGAACATATTCAGACCGTCTATGTTTGCAATTAATTGCTAATGACAGGATACTTGTAGCCTAAAGAGTTCTGAATGAGATGAAATGCACAAAGCTCATGTGTTTAATTATTTAATTCATTTAGTGAACATTTATTCAGGTTAAGCGCTTGAGAAGCTTTGTGCAACACAACTATAGAGAATAAATTAATTAATCGAGGACAAGTAGACCAAACAAGGCGGGGTTATACTCTCAACTATGGCAGATTTGATGACAGATTAGTAGAAGGTAACTGAGTCGACCGACGCATATTAGTTATTTATTTACAGGTAGTTTGGGATAAAGCTTCGGTGTTGTAACTTTCTTTTTTCATTATGCAGTGAAACTAGTCCTGAAGAGAGGATGTGCTTTGTGTGATTCAGTGTTACGTCGCGAAGCAGCATCTGATGGTTCTGGGATGATCACAGACTCGTTACCTCCACAACTTCAAGTCTTACTAGAACGAACAGCTAACTGAGTCACAGAAACAGATCGTGACATAAAAGGCAGGCGAGCTGCTGTTGCGCAAAAAATCATGGATGGACTCCAAAGCTGCCTTTTGATTTCTCCTCACACCTTAAACTTCGACTCACCCCTCCTCATTCTCAACATGGTGTCTCCTTCTCAGGCTTTTGCTCGCAGGTCCTACGAGTGCCGTACTCCGCGACTCCTCATCCGGACGCCCACTTCCGTGGATGAGGAAGTATATAACACCCTCTCTACAGACCAAAAGCACTATCCTTATGAGAAAGCGGAGACCGAACTGGCACGCGAGACCATAACTGAATTCATCAAAAACATGCCCAATTACTCTTCAGCTGGGGCTGCCGCTTTCTTTGTTATAGAGCTACGTGAAACGGTGAGGTGATTGGGCTCTGCGGGTACAATGCATTCAAATCTCAGAAACCCGCCGAGTTTCTGAAGAAGCCGGAGGCAAGTTCTGAGCCGATGTTACAGACTGACATAGGTATCACTATTGACCATAAGCACTGGAGAAAAGGCTATGGCGTCGAAGCTTTCTGCGGCTTAGTCGAGTTTGCTCACCGAGAGCTTGGCTGTAAACTGTTTCGCGTCGAGACGGGTCTTACCAATGAACCCTGGGTGGGTTTGATGCAAAAGGTCGGTCTTTCTACGTTCAAGAAGTCCGATTGCTCTGTTGTTGAGGATGGGAAGGAGGTCTGAGATTGGCGCTTTGATGTCGAAGATTGGGCGAAAGCAAGAAGAGCCATGGTGGAAACAGGAAAATGGCCTCTTCCCTCTGCATAGGAACCATCAATCCGTCTACCATGAGTATTCACAGCGCGGCCAGGTTTTGTTTAGTTTTGATTATAGTCTTGTTCACAGTACTCTTGGAGAACTTTCTGTCGTTGGACTAGTCCTTATTCAAGAATTTATCTTACTTTATCTGCAAATGAGCTTAATTTTAGTTTCCAAGTCAATATAAATAATAGTATAGGTACAAATCTTACTTTATCACCTTACTAGCTAAATATTTTATTAGATTAGTTAGGACTCTTAATATAGTAAAGCTTCTAAATTAATGGGAAAATATTACTTATTCTTAATTAGCTTATATTATAAGTTAATATAAGAGTTTAATAAAAGAATTTATTTATAATATTAAGTATAGAAAGGAATATCTAGAAATAATAATAAAGCTTTCCCTTTAAATATAATCTCTTTTAAACTAATCTAAGAAGATTAAACTATTTAAAAGTTATACTAATATCTATAAAATCAGTTATTATATTTATAAAACTTAAGGAATACTAGGAGATAACTTACACTATAGATACTCTTATTTGTTGTTTCTAAAGACAGACCTTTTAATAGCGTTTATATAAGTATTTTGCTATAGTATGAGCTCTATTACAGATACAGTATTTTATTAAACTATACTTATTCAGACTGTGCTTCTGCTCTTTTTTTAATAGATAGTTTATAATAGGTAAGCTCTATTACAGATGTAGTATTTTATTGAGCTATGCTTACTGAGGCTAAGCTCTTCCTCAATATTACGCTTATTGAGCTTATAAAACCCCGAGCTACAATATTGCGTTAATCCTCCTCATCAACAGATCTGGTTGCGAAATCGCCGCCCTGGATAGTGCTGCTATCGGAACGGACAGTAAAATCGGTGGTCTCCGCAGATCCAGCTACAGTTCTATTTGGAAAGGAAAGAATAGCAGCAGTTAAAGCTACAGAGAGTTATTTAAGAGAAGCCATTCTGACGAAAATTGATTTGCATATTGTGAAAAAGAAGATATAAATAAGTATAAGGGATAATTGCAGAATAAAAGAATATGAAAGATAATAGTAAAATAGAAGATAGAGGATAGAGGAGAAGTATTATCTTATATAGCTTTAATCTCTGTATATTAGATGTAAAATCTTGATTTGCTCATTTATTTATTATTAGAAGGAATATATTCCTTTGGAAAGAGTAAGAGTCTTCATCTTCGTTATCCTAAAATAGATTTACTGTAATTGCGTTGGGTAATTGCCTTGGTAATTATCTAGCGCCGGTATTCAAAATCCTTATCAGCTATAATACTTCTACCAGCTCCTTGCCTATCTATATATATAGGTATCAGAAAACGGGGACTACGAAATCCGCTTATAAAGAAAAACGGTTTAGACAATGGCTCTAAACCTCGGGTTACTTTACGAAATCATAGCTGAATAGTATTAGTCCTTATTTTCTGAAACCTACTCGTTATGTAAGTAGAAAGAAATGTTACCTCACCCCTAAATAGATCTGTTAACTTCTACGTATTCTGCTTGCTAAATATTCGGTCTCTAAAGGTCTATTACTCCTCCTTTAATACTTGCGCATCCTGGTGTAAAACTATACAGCTTACGTTATTAGGAGCTACAGATGTTAAGCTCGACTACTCTGTCGATACCGCAGCTAAATAGTAGAAACTACAGATTAATGAGGATAAGACCTGTTATATACAAATAATTTCTTGAAGAAGGATAGTTCGCTCTTCTTTTATCTACAGGCTATACACCCTCGAAGAGAAGTATAAGGCTGTTAACGGCCCGTTTCGTACAGGATTTCCGTAAGATCCTTTTACGGGGCAGAACCAGCTTGGAGAGTAGATTGTCCTTATAAGGGAGGCAGTCTTGCAAAGGATATAGGCATTCTGAGTTCCCTGCTCTGTAGGGAGTCAGCTTATTGTAGCTGCCCAATTTTACCCAGCCTCTTGTCCTTGGCCTAGAATATATCTGAGTACTGCCACGCAGTATTCAGACGGATTAGCCCAGACTGCCTAGATTACGTGTTTAGCAGTTGATAGTTCAATCGCTACCGGTGGAGTACAAGACCCTGATCCCCTTCTCGTTGTCTTATCCTTATTGATGTTACGAGGATTGATCTAATTGCTGGAAATATTGCACTAAAATTTCATACGGCTCGGTATACAAGGCCTCCCGCGAGGCTAGGAAGAAAAAAAAATATACTAATTTCCGAAGTCTGAGCAATTAAACCGCCTTAATTCTTATTTTGGATTTATTTATTTATTTTACTATCAAAGTATTAATTTATAGAGTGTATACGTACAGCCAAAAGCAGGGGAAGCCTGTCCACGAACATACTACACAGGGAAGAGGAAACTAAACCGTCCTTCCTAAGGTTGTTAGCCAGCTGGCTAGGAGCTGGGAATAACCGCTAACAGGCAATATGGCATGATATCATGTTGTCCGGCCGGCTACGAAAGCCATACATGGATTAGGGCAATCAGTTATTAGAAGATATACAGCCGGGCTAAACAAAATGAGGGAGAACTGTCTTACTGATGGCCCTTACGAGAAATAATAGTCGGACGAGGGAACGTGTATGGTTTATCTCAAGCCGTGGTCCTTGCGCATTGACGATGTATATTTCCAATTGCTGGGCGGCGATTCCTATTGGGGCGTCCCGGCTGGGGGGAATAACAATACTTTCTCGCAATAGCTCGCATCGTTAATAATTAGATGCCTGTTAAGAGCGGTTGGTGATTGCTGCCTGATTGTATATATGCAGCCCTGTTTTTTGTCGGATTCCTGCAAGTTGCCCCCACGCTACAGATTTATGGAACAGAAAGAAAAAATTGCCTGATTGTAGTCTTGGGAGATGATGCACGCAGAGTTTGCTTGAGAGTGACGGCTGCCTCGGCCCTTCCCTCCTACTAAAATAAAATTCAATGCAGTAACAGGCCTAATGTAAGGTCAGGATTGTTCTGTATGACCGGCGCTGATGATATCGGATGACTTGAGGCTGGGCGTGTGGCACCTCGGCCGCAAAGGGGCGACCATTGAGTATGTCCCGGCCGAAATCATGGCCAAAGTGGGAAAGGGTTGGCTCTGACGGTGGTGCCAGAGGCTGCTCTAACTCAGTAATCGTGGATTTCGCTATAATGAACGGCGCACGCTGCTAAGATACAAGAAACGAATTAATGAATGGGTGAAAAAAAAAAAAAAAAAAAAAAAAAAAAAAAAAAAAAAAAAAAAAAAAGATATAAAGACCAAATGGAAGGGAAGGGTTGAGGCAGAAACTCGGGGTTTTCCATTTGCACGATAGGAAAAGCATGCCTACTCTCAACCTTGTCCGTATGATATCTATATTGCGGTTGAATGTTTAAAATCTTAAGTATCTTTTTAGGGTACGAATTAGTAGTTATTCATAATATGGTATTTTTCATATAAGAGATAATTCCCAGCTACTAAACCTCGTCCGTGGTTAGAAGGGCCCCTCCAATCCCATGTATCGTCTTCAAGTTGTATCGATGACTTTATCTTATTATTCATCTCAGGACCATTCGCTCAACGGTATCAGTGACTTTACTACTATAAGCAAAATTTCGTTATGCTCACATTAAGTAGCCCCCAACATTGACTGAATATTATATAATAACTCAGAACCAGTGATATAAGCGACAACAATGAAAACCTTTAGCGCAACACAACATTGCATCCTGCAATCCACGAAACGGTCGTCTTCCGATTGCCCTTCCATTACGCTGCATACAAAAGAATCAAATCAATTATGTCGGTCTATAGATTTACCGCTCCCCTGGCAGAGGGCGAGAGTGGGATTGGCACTTACAACCGCCCAATCATCCCCGGAGTGGCTGAGGACGAAATTGACAGAGCTGAGTCGATGCCACTTTGGTCTTGTGCGAAATGTTCCAAGGATTTCCCAGCTAAAGTCCGGGTAATTGTTTGCAGACATGTTGATCACGACGGAGGATACATGGTATGTAAAGAATGTCATAAGGCTGGTGCTAGGTGTGATCCGAGTCATGAGATCCACGAGGCTCACTTCTACTTGGAATGGAACATAAAATATTTCTATGACAGGACCAAGATAGAGAAACGCCAGATTAGAGTCCTTCGTATCCGGTCGTCAAGTTTCTTCGACGATCCGCTAGATGGCTTAGTTACCGTCATGCCGGTGGACGAGCCACTCGGGTACAACACGCTGAGCTATGTCTGGGGCTCCAGTGAGAAGACCAAGCTCATCAAGATCGGACACTGCCTAGTCCCCATCACGGCCAATTTGGATTTAGCATTGCGCCGCTTCAGAGCTCAGAAGACGAATGGAGTGATTTGGACAGACGCGATCTGCATTAATCAGGCTGACATGGCGGAGAAGGCGGCGCAAGTTACCATGATGCGCGACATATACAAAAACTCACATATGACTTACATCTATGTCGGTGAACATGACGACGACGTGCGGGTTGACCTGTTCGCGAAGCAAGTAACCTCGAATCAGCTCGGTACAGACGAGGAGAATAGACTTGCGGGCATCGCCGTGCAGACCCTCATGAATCAACCTTGGTTCTCACGAACGTGGGTCATTCAGGAAGTGGCCGCCAGTGCACTATCGATCGTCATGTTCGGCAACACAACCATAGAATTCCAGCTGCTGCGTGACAGGCTCAACCTCAGCACCGGGACGGCCAGTATGCATGATGATCCCTTCATCACCTCGCTTGGCCAGATTCGCCAGACGAAACTCATCGCCCGTAATTTCAAGCCGGCGCACATGGCCAACGGCCGGCGGTTCTGGTTAGAGAGGCAGTTTGGGAACCAGCCAGAGAAGGAAGAGCAATTCAGGAACATTCAGGAATATTTTGATGTCAACTTCAAGCCCTTTCCGTACCCTTTGCTCGACCTACTAGAGAGTTTCCGCAATCGAGAATTGACCGACCCGCGTGACAAGATATATGCGCTGCTAGGACTGGCAACGGATATTACTTATACGCATGATGGCGAGACGGCAGAGATCAAGGGTCAAAAGAATGCTGACCCTCCTCAGCCTGACTACTCAAAGAGTGTCTCCGATGTCTACTATGAATACGCCTGCTTCTTCATCGAAAGCGGGCAATGGTGCGATGTACTACATTCAGCGGCTTTGAACCGTCTTGGGAACACCAGGCTTGCGGATCTCCCATCCTGGGTTCCCGATTGGACATCATCCAAATCCGGCGTACAGTCAAAACGCTTCAATGAGCTGTTTGGACAATACTTGTACCATGCAGGAGGGTTGGACAGCGAGGCTCAGGTATATGTCGATAGAGACACAAAATCTCTATCCATAAATGCCGCCGTTATAGACTCTGTGGCATACATTTCAGAGCCTTGGACCCTTGGCGAGCATCGTGACGGCCTCGTCATGCAAACTTTCGACGCCTTTATTGCCAATAAAGTATACTGCCAGAATGGAAAACATGAGGGGCCTGCACCGTTCACGATCCAAAATGTTATCCTTCACAATGCCCTCAACCTTGTCACAGATTGCGAAGACTGTGTAAAGAACTTCCAGTTGTGGCTACAGTACATCGCCGTGGCCATGGTCTTCAAGTACAATCGCTTCTCGCTCGACATTGCTGATGAGTCCCGATCTCAATATTTTGAGCTGTCGAATCACTGTTGGCAGATGTTCAGGGAAGGGCAGACTGACAATCTGAAGGATCCGATTGAGCAAGCCTTCCAGAATCTATTTGATCCCGAGCCATTTCTGGACTGCCCAGAGGTGAAACTCCTGCCCGACCGGGAGTACGTGCACGAGGTCATCGCACACCGAAGATTCTGCATCACAGAGAATGGTCGCATTGGGCTTGTTCCTCTGCATGCCGAGGTCGCGGATGTCATATGCATCATCAGAGGCGGCACAACGCCTTACATCATTCGTCCCCATGAGGAGGACTGGCATTATATAGGGGACTCTTATGTCAGAGGTGTTATGCGAGGCGAGATGCTTCAATCAGAGGAGTTTGAAGCGATAAAGCTTTTTCTCAAATAGACTTACAGCTCCATCGATAGTAGAGTAACGAAAACAGTTCTGTTCAAGAGAGTGGCCACGAACAACCTTGTCAACTGCGAGAAAGTTGTTGATCATAAGGACTACAGACGCATCGAGCCATGCCAAGAAGAAACAGCTGGGGCTCAGATTCAGTTATCATCGAATTCTCATTACTACCTCTACTTTAACTTTTCAGAACCTGTTAAATCTCGTTGTAGCTATAAAGATTCTCCTCCAATCCTTTGATCTGCAATGCCAACAATAGCGAGTAGTAGCGGCACAGAGCCAAGCTACCGCCATGGAACCAGAAGCCCGGATGGCCGGTCCTCTGCCACAGTCCACGAAACTCACCCTCTTGGTTGAAACCAAAGACATCAGGGACTTGGTCCGCAATCGCATCACCAAAGATCTGGCGCGTCTGTGTCCTCATACTCTGGTATCCCGTAGCGAACACGATCTCGTCCGCCTTGATTTCTGATCCATCGACGAATTTGACCCCGTGAGGGAGGATTTCTGTAATCTGGTGTGATTGGGCCATCTGAATCCTTCCATCTACAATAAGCTGTGATGTTCCGGAGTCAATGTAGTAGCCGCCGGCACGCTGAAAGTATTTAAACATCATACCGGATTCATGCGGCCCATCGTCAACCTTATAGCCCGCCTTAGTTAGGCCTTCAAGCAAATCCCTATCATAGCTGCGCGTCTTCTTGCTAGCTTGGACCTGCATGGTTTTGAGCAAGGACGTCGGCATCCCATTCATTACAAGATCGGCATCCTCTGTTGGTGGGCCGTCTTCTGCAAAGAGTCCTTGCATTGAGTCCATCAGGGCGTCAGTTGACACAACAGTTGTGCTAGACTTCTGTACCATAGTGACCCCATAGCCCTTCTCAACAAAGTCATGGGCAATATCATGGGCGGACGTGCAAGAGCCAATAATCACCGCCGATTTCCCTTGGCCCTCTTCACTCACGCCAGGAAACTCGGATGAGTGGCATATACGGTGCCCCTCAAAGCTATCCGCACCTGGGATGGATGGCTGGTACTTCTCGCCAGATTGGCCCGTAGCCTGGATGACGTGGTGAGGGTGGAATGAACGAAATTCTTCGGACCCATCGGCTCTCATGCGAGAAACACTGATATCCCAGCGATTCTTTGCATTATCCCAGCTCGTACTCAGAATTCTTGTATTCATCCATACATTGAGCTCCATGGTAGTGGCATATGATTCCAGCCACCCTGCAAGCTTGTCTTTAGGCGTGAAGATAGGCCATTGAGGTGGGAAGTTGAGGTATGGCAGATGATCATACCAGACGGGATCATGCAACACGAGGTTATGATACCTCTTCCTCCAATTATCACCAACCCGCTCGTTCTTATCGATGATGAGAGCGTTGACCTTTTGCATCTTTAGTCGGGCAGCTACAGTAAGACCAGCCTGGCCAGCACCTATGCGTCATGTAAGCCCTTCCGTACACTACATCATCGTTCAGGACAGACAAACCTATAATTAAGACTTTCGGGTCACTTCCATCAGTGTAATTGGTTTCTTCAGCCCGGCGGTCGTTCCAGTTCTTTCCGCGTAGGCCCCGGCCATTGGCACGACCATCAGGGCGGCGTTCGAAGCTGTCTTCTGGGAAACCATTCAGATTTCTAAGGCTTGTATAGAGGGTGTAAATCTTCCACTGTCCGCTTTCCTGAGCCAAGCGAAGATATCCAACACCCGTGCCAAGCTTTGATTCAGCCGTCAAGACGGCCGTTATGACTAGAACCTCGCATTTATCGTCAATGGGGCTCACCGCGGGCTGTCGAAATGATTTGCTGTTATCCAGCGTAAGCTTGACAATCTTGAACCCTTCCTTGGACTTGGCGCATTCCTGCACAAATCCATGAATCTTGTCCGGCGTCTGCACGGTTCGGAAGCCCCAGGAAAGCATAAGATGGTCACGCCAGTAGCCATTCTTGCAAAACAAATCGGCTACAGTTTCAGGACTCTGTCCACCAATAGCTTCATTGACTGCCTTCACGACCTTCTCGGCTTCTCTTGTTGCATCAATGTCGACCGCTTGTGAAGGTTCAGGAAGCTCGGCCAGTTCCACATCCACGCTTCCCGGTAGGGCCATGTGGGTGATGGGCACTTCATGATCGCGGCCGCTCATTATGGGAGGTCTCATAAGAGTGTCACAGCAGGATGATCTAGATACTCAGAGATGAGGATCTTAAAGTCAAGGTAGGGAGTTCAACGATTATTGACAACAATGGCGTATTGCACGACTCTTATAATCAGATGCTGATACCACAGCTTTTGTACGTTGGTGTTGAGTTTACGGTCGAAGCACCGAAGATTGAGCCTCATTCCTTTTACGTTCTCAAAATTGGGGGTTCGGAGGAAACAAGGCGTGACAAAAAGCCTCAATTTGAGCCCCATCTATCAATCCTCATGCTCAGGGGTTTGCTGTTCATGGATCATGATTACTGCTGTACTTTACCCTAGCAATGGCGATGTATCCCCGACTCATGTGGACCTCATCCTGGTCTAAGGTAGCATACAAAAGGTCCAGGGAAGATGGATTATATTGAGAAACATTACAAGGATTTGTTCGGTCCCGAAGTCTGGATCATAACCATTGTAAAAGCTTTCCATTAGTCGTCAACGCGTGCCTGCCCTTGACCTATTATAGGGACTTCTAAACTATCTAACACGCGTTTGAGGGGCACCGCAATGGTTGATCACGGCGACGAGTCTCCACATCTATTAAGAGACTTTGTAGTATTCACACTTGCAGTCTGCCGTGTTGAGAGTAATCACCTTCCGAATAAAGAGATTTTCGGGTTTATTTTCTCCATTGAGTCTGTTCTTTTATTCCCCAACCTCTCATATTCATATTACGTTTCCTTAACTCCGTGGTGATGAAATCGACTGGGGATAGTGAAGATGATTTCCGTTTCATACAGGAATACACATAGAACCGTTGCAAGGTATTGCCTTTCCCAAGAAGGCAATACCAATTGCTCTTCTTGGAATTCAGGCCCTTTTATGCTCGACTTGCGCTGACTTAACTGGATGTTGGTCCAAGCGTCTCACGTCAGACGGCAGCCAGACGGTAGTCAGAACCAATTCCTATACCCCTTGCACCTGTGAAACATATCGGTCTCTCCGAGGAGAATGGAGACGAATCTGTGGCTACTTCCAGGATGAACATGTACCTTGGATAGTCAAGAGAGGCTTGTGCAGAATTTTCTTCTGCCTCTATAGCGGTGTGACAACTGATAACGTTTATTTTATGCTTCTATATTTTAAAGGCGGCTATAATGAAAATCATATAATTACTCACAGATCTGAAGAGCCTTTAACGAAGTCGGCGAGTTCTGACGTAGTTAACTCTTTTACTTACGTACGAAGGAAAAGTAGCTTGTATAGACAAGTTATATCAGGGGAGCGGTGCGACACTTTGCAACATCGATCCCACAGGGAAGATTCAGTTCCCCCCGAATTTAATTGCACTTTCAACAGATTGCAGCATCAAGATGGTTCACGACTTCAACGAAACCGACGATGCATTCACGCTTGGTTTTACATTACCTCAACTTATTCAAGTTAACACGACTTGCCTTCACAAGACCGCCGTTGTCTGTGCCAACACTTCTTTAAGTTATGCTGACTTGCATGCCCGAGCGAATCGCCTGGCAGACTGGTTCGCCAGGCGCGGTATTGGGCCCGGTTGTCTTGTCGGTGTTGCACTGGATCGCTCTGTAGACCTGGTCGTCGTGCTCCTGGCAGTGCTGCAATCTGGAGCGGCATACATGCCCTTGGATACAGCTTTTCCAGCAGAACGATTAAACCAAATGATTCAAGATGCAAAGCTCGAGCTTCTCGTTGCCGAAGCCAACATCTTGGGGTCAGTGGCACAGAACGATGTTGAGATGTGCAGCATTGTAGACGCGCAGCAAGCGATCAGATCACATGAAGACTACGGGCACACCGACGTGCAACTACAGCCGGAGGGTCTCGCGTTTGTCATATACACTTCCGGCTCTACGGGGAGGGCCAAAGGTGTGGAGATCAGTCACGGAGCCGCTTGTAATTTTATCCTCTCGCTGCTGAAGGAGACCGGACACAATGGAGATGACCGAATGCTGGCCATTGCACCCGTCTCCTTTGATATGGCCTTCTACGAACTGATCCTGCCACTGGCATGCAGTGGCACCGTCGTTATTGCGCAGGCAAATGAGTTGAAAGACCCGATCGCCTTACTGGGGCTCATGGAAAAACATGCAATCACCGTTGTGTCGGCAACGCCAACAAGGTGGCAGATGCTCATCGATTCCGGATGGGGGAAAGCTCCCAAGCTGAAGATCATCATGTCCGGTGGGGAGGTTCTATCTCGTCAACTTGCGGAGCGTCTGCTTGATTACAGCGAGAGGGTCTTCAACGGATACGGGCCAACAGAGGCCACTGTTTGCACATCTGTATGGAGAGTAAGGCGTGGTCAAGAGGTCATCGTCGGGCGCCCTCTAGCCAATGTTCGACTGTACGTGCTGGGCCAGGATCTTACTCCGGTCCCGGAAGGCTGCTCTGGCGAGCTTTACATCGCGGGAGCCGGACTTGCTCGCGGCTACCGCCACAACCCGGAACTGACCAACTCTGCGTTTGTTCGTGATCCCTTCCATGGGGGTCGAATGTACCGCAGTGGAGACATTGCTCGTTTCCTATCTACCGATGAACTGGTAGTATTGGGCCGTGCGGATGGCCAAGTAAAAATCCGCGGCAATCGAGTCGAGATTGGTGATATTGAATCAGCCATGGCTGCTCATGCTTGTGTATCTGCTGCTATAGTGATCGCTGATGGTGATCGGCTAACCGGTTATTATACACGAGCTGTGAAGAAGAATGGCCAAGAATTACCGGAGAATGCTGAAGAGCCCACGGAATTTGAAGGGCTACTTCGCGAATGGTTGGACAAGCGACTTCCTTCCTACATGGTGCCAGCATTCTTGGTTGAGCTCCAGTGCTTCCCCGTCACAGTAAATGGCAAACTTGATCGTACAAAGCTCTCTAAGCCAGTGGCAGACTTCCATCTACCAGCCGAGATGGGGCAATGGACGGAGATGCAGCGCCAAATATGGTTCCTTTGGTCGACTGTGCTTGGCCATAGTCAAATTGATCTTGATGACAATTTCTTCCATAAGGGGGGCGACTCTGCGCGGGTGGTCCAAGTCCATGCAGGGCTCCTGAAGCTCCTTGATAAACCAGTGGTGTTGGCAAAGCTATTTGAGCATTACACAATCAGGACATTAACAGCGCACCTGACCAGCAACGACAGGACTGACGAGGATCTCCCTGTCCAAGAACAACACAATCATAGTGATGGGAGGAAAGAGCCCATTGCCATCGTTTCTATGGCATGTCGTCTGCCCGGCGGGGTGAATACACCCGAGGAATTTTGGGAGCTTTTAGAAACCGGCAAGGACGCCATCGCCGACGTCCCAAAGGACCGGTGGGATGTCGATGCTGTGTATGATGCAGACCCCGATGCCCCAGGCAAGACGTACTGCCGTACAGGCTGCTTCCTGACCTCCATCAACTCCTTTGACCCCCCGGCAATCGGCATCACCCCCTCGAAGCAGGCCAAATTAGCAAAGAGCAGCTGATTATGCATGAGACTTGTTGGGAAGCTTTCGAACGCGCTGGCTATACAACTCAGCAGCTTAATGGAAGCCGAACTGGCGTGTACATCGGTCTCATCAATGCCCCTGCCTATAGCGTAAACGGAGCAGGTGAATCGCTCCATCATGGCGGCACGGGAGGCATTGGCAGCATGGCATCGGGTCGCATATCGCACACGCTGGGCCTCGAAGGCCCTTCGTTAACTATAGACACAGCATGCTCGTCTTCTCTCGTCGCAACACATCTGGCGATCAATGCTCTGCAACAAGGTGAGTGCGACATGGCCATCGCCGGAGGCGTCAATCTGCTGCTCACGCCCGCACTACATGTCGAGTTCAGCCGTCTCGGTGCCATGTCGCGTGACGGCCGATGCAGGGCTTTCGCGTCCGATACAGACGGGACTGGCTGGGGAGAAGGCTGCGCCGCCGTGGTACTCAAGCGCCTCTCTGACGCTGAGCGCGACGGCGATGAGGTACTCGCTACCTTGCGTGGAAATGCCGTCAATCACGACGGACACAGCTCCAACCTTACCGCTCCAAGTGGTTCAGCACAGAGGCGTCTCATCCTCGCGGCTCTTGCCTCATCAGGATTGCGGCCAAACGACATCGACTACATCGAGGCTCATGGCACGGGCACCAAACTAGGTGACTCTATTGAGGCCACAGCCCTGGAGGAGGTTTTTGGTGGCAGTCGCCCAGAGGACACTCCTTTATGGGTGGGGTCGGCGAAGTCCAATGTCGGCCACACTCAAGCGGCTGCTGGTATGGTGGGATTGCTGAAGGTCATATTGGCTATGCAACATGGAATTCTGCCCCAGAGTCTTCATGTCGACCAGCCGACTACGACAGTAAATTGGGAGAGTGCCGGTATGGCTGTGGTACAGACCCAGCAGTCATGGGCGCCAACAAAAACCCGGCCACGGCGAGCCGGTGTCAGCGCTTTTGGTGTGAGCGGTACTAATTCTCACATCATCGTAGAAGAAGCACCAAAGCTAGCTGGCGTGAACATGCCGCGAGAATCCGTCTCAGCTGCGTTGCCAAGCTCGCTTCCCGTGTTAATATCCGGCCGCAGTAAGGCTGCCCTACGCCAACAAGCTCGGAAGCTTCGCTCGTATCTTAAAAGCAGAAATGCTAGAGATCTCCGCCTCGCTGATGTCGCATTCTCGTTGGCAACCAGTCGCAACCACCATGGCCCAGAGACTAGCTTTCATGGCCGGGAGCTTAGCACAACTTGACGAGAAGTTGTCGCTCGAACTAGCGGCCCAAGAAGCACCGGCTGGTTTTAGCTATGAGGCCAGTAATCCTTGCATCGCCATGCTCTTCACTGGTCAAGGTGGTCGTCTTCTGCAAATGGGAAAAGAGCTTGCTTCTTATCATCCACTCTTCAGAGCAGCTGTGGATGAGGTTGCAGGACACTTCGAAGGTCGACTCCAGGATGTAATATGGGCCGATCCAGACACCAAGAATGCTGCATTACTGCGGCGCACTGACTATGCCCAGCCGGCCTTGTTTTCAATCCAAGTTGCGCTATGGCGATTGTGGAACAGCTGGGGGTGCAGCCACAGTTTGTGTTAGGTCACAGCGCGGGCGAGCTGGCCGCGGCACACGTTGCTGGCATCATGAATCTTTCTGATGGCTGTCGACTGGTGACGGCACGCAGTCGGCTCATGCAAGCTGTAGATCGGGCGGGTAAGATGGCGGCTTTGAAGGTTGGCCCTTCGGAGACTCTCGAGGCAATCGTGGAGCTGGATATTGGCCACAGGGTCAGCATTGCCGCCTACAACAGCCCGGAAGAGACCGTTGTTTCTGGGGACATAGACGCAGTCGAGGCCTTGTGCGATTATGCGTTGAGGCACGGCCACGGTTCCAAGGTTCTTGAGGCCTCTCATGCGTTCCACTCCCACCACATGGATGGCATGCTTGCAGACTTGCAGGCGGTTGCTGAGACGCTGCATTTTCATCCACCGAAAGTGGCCGTGGTCAGTACGCTGACGGGAAAGTTGGCGGAGCCCGGCCAGCTCGAGCAAGCAGAGTACTGGGTACGACAGGTCCGGGAAGCAGTCCGGTTCAGTGATGGCATTAGAGAACTGTCTAACCACGGTGCAAGCGCCTTCATCGAGCTGGGCCCTTCTCCCACCTTGTGTGGCATAGGAGCGGCGTGCCTCTCCAGCGAAACTATGCGTGGGGATACCGGATGTGAGCCTGCATGGTTACCGTCACTCGTTCCCAAGAAAGGTGACGTGACGGTGATTCAAAGAAGCCTCACTGAGCTGCATGCTCGCCACGTTGGCATCAACTGGAAGGCCTATTTTGAGCCATTCAGTTGCAAGCGAGTCCTCCTACCAACATACGCCTTCCAGCGAGAGGTCATAGGGCATAACGGGGTAGCGGTAAAGCCGGACGTCAATGGACACGCCACGACTTCGTCTCAAGGCACCAATCTCCCATCAACAGGCTCTTTCCCACTGGAAATCAAGTGGAATCCAATTCACGTCGACAACTTACGCCCAACACGTGGGGTATGGGGTTTATGGGACTCGGCAGGTACCGAGTCATTGACTGACTACGTGAGAAACGCTTTATCGACTGTTGAAGGCTTGAGGCTTGTCCTGGTCAATGACCTGGAGGAAGTTGCAGGTTTAGATGGATTGATATGTCCCTGGGAGTCAGACGCCGCCAGCCATACTCCAGGCCAGGCAGGCCAACTCACGGTGAAAGCTCTCACGCAACTCCAGAGAGTGTCCTCAATCGGATTTTCAAATCCGATAGTATGGGTCACACGGCAAGCCATTGGTACTGGCGCCGCCGCCTCGGAGCTGCTCCAAGGGATCGGAGCTGCCCCGTTATGGGGTCTGATGCGGTCAGTCCGGAGTGAGCAGTCAGAAATGCGCCTGCGCCTGGTCGACCTGGACGCGGAGACAGAGGCTGGAGGGACAGCACCGAACATAATCAGCTCGATTCTGGCTCTCAACGACGAGCCCGAATGCGCGATTCGCGGAGATCAGATTCTCGTGCCCCGCATAGCGCATGCCGAGGACCCAGGATCAGTCATTCCCTCGCTGAAAGAAGAGCCTCTGATCCGTCCAGACGGTGCGGTACTCATTACTGGTGGCTTGGGGGATCTCGGAGCACATGTTGCCCGCTTTCTTGCCAGCCGCCATGAGGTCCGAGACCTAGTCCTGGTGTCTCGCCGGGGTATGGCTGCGCCGAATGCCAAGTCAGTGGTAGCCGAGCTTGCTTCGCTTGGTGCCAATGCCACTGTCGTCACTGGAAGCGTGGATGATCTTGGAAGTATGCAGCGCATCATGGAGCTATTCAACCAAAATCGACCCCTTCGCGGTATTGTCCACGCGGCAGGGGTGGCAGACACTGGCATCCTCTCAACGTTGAGGCCAGAGCGTTGCTCAGAAGTGTTTGCACCCAAGGTGAGCGGCGCCTGGAACATGCACACAATGACCAAGGACTTGGACCTGGACATTTTTGTCCTGTTCTCCTCCATCTCCGGTGTCATAGGCCTGCCCGGGGTCGGCCTATACGCTGCGGCGAATGCCTTTCTGGACGCGCTGGCTCATCTGCGAATCGCCACAGGCCTACCGGCAACGTCAATTGCTTTCGGAACCTGGCAGGGCGATGGAATGGCCGCTGGTCATAGTGGGACAATTCGTGCACATACTTCACAGTTTGGCCGCAGTCCGTTGACCCATGAGGAAGGGCTGCGACTTTTCCATCAAGCAGCCTCGAGCGGCCGAGCTCTCACAGTAGCCACCTCGCTTGATCTCAAAAGGCTACAGAGTCACTTTGACGATCGGGGAGGAGTTCCGGCCCTGTTTCGCTCGCTCCTGGGTCAAAGAAGCAGCTGGCCTGGACAAAATCTGCGCAGGGCATGGACTGCCGCGCCTGCAAAGCAAAGGCTCGGCATTGTACTCCGCATGGTTCAAGAAACCATAGCCAGCGCGTTAGCATTCGCGCACCCAGATGAGGTGGATGTCCACAAACGTCTACAAGACGTCGGGATCGACTCGCTTACGGCGGTGCTTGTTCGAAACCACCTCAGCGTGCTGACTGGCTTGAAGCTGTCCGCAAATTTCACATACCATCATCCGAATGTGAAGGCGCTTAGTGAACACTTGACAAGCAAATTGCAGAGTGCTTGGGACGCAGATGATGCTACCCCTACGTCCCTTTTGTCCCAGCCAAGTTTTTCAGAACCTGTCACCGATATGCCACTGTCAACAAATTCTCCCTCCATCAGCCTCGCCTCCATACGCAAGGGCTGTCTGGACGCCAGTCTAAAATTCGAAAATGCCACTCAATGTGTCACGCGCCCCGAGTCCGTTCTTGTGACCGGCTCCACGGGCTTTGTTGGTGCATTTATCGTTCATGAGCTACTGAAGCAGGGCATCACGGTATATTGTCTAGTTCGTGCAGACAACGACCGTCACGCGCGGGAACGAATGGTCGACACGCTGACCTGGTATGGGTTATGGGACGCTCGATTCATGTCAATCCTTCACATCGTGGTAGGGAATATCACCCAACCTCTGCTTGGCCTCGACGAGCAGCTGTTCGAAGAACTCGGTGAAATGATCGATGCTATATGTCACTCTGCTGGACTCGTAGATTGGATGCGGCCTTTGGATGACTACGTCGGCCCGAACATGGTCAGCACGCACGAAGTATTACGATTAGCCTCGCGGGGGCGTGGCAAGGCCGTCCATCTTGTGTCCACCATCGCCACACTGCCAATACATCTGGGATGGGACGTTTCCGAAGACCAATATGAGCATTCCTACGCGACATCGAAGATGATGGCGGAGCGCATGGTGTCAGCCGCTCGCTGGCGAGGGGCCAGGGCGTCAGTGTATCGAATGCCGTTCGTCTTCGCGTCGTCGTCTGGGCATTTCCGTCTTGATCGTGGCGACTTCTTGCACAATCTGATTGCAGGGAGCATTCAGATGGGCAGCTTTCCGGTCGTGAATTTAGACTTGTCGACTGTGCTTCCAGTGGACTACCTATGCAGAAGCATGGTTGATGTCGTAACGCGGGACGTGTCGCGGATTGGGCAAGATTTCGACTTCAAACACGAGGACCCTCCATCCTTTGTTGATTTGTTTGGGATGATGACTGCTGCCGGGGCCGCGAAAGAGACGATACCATTTTCGGACTGGCGTGAAAAGGCGCTTAGTCATGCCTCGGCTCATCCAACCAGCTCGCTTGCACGGATTGCGACTGTGCTTGATGACTGTGATGAAGAAGCAGTCGCCGCCATGTTTGGCACTCTTCCCCTTGGACCAAATATTCTCGATGGAAACAGGGGCAGAGGTCATTCTACTCCTCTGGTTGATCTTCAATTTGTGGAAAATTATCTCAACCAAATATCCGCAGCATCGCGGTCGAAGGTTCAACAATAAAAGTAGGTAGCTCATGGGATTGATGATGGAGTAGAATGCTTCCCAAATTACTGAGGAGTATCACCATAATAACTAGTTTGTAAAGAATTAAAAATAGAAATCGTTAGAATATGTTTTGAATTAAAGAAATGATCATGATGAATTTACAACCTGAATTCATTTATACTTGAATAGTTCTCTTAAGCTCTAATCTGATCATTGCTGCCGAGCTCGGATTTAGAAATGAAGCTTTAGGGTAGGTAGTTGATAATGACCGCGACGCGTCTCAGTCGCGTAGCATATCCGGAATGAAATCAACAACCTTGGGCACACTAAAGAACTCACTCTCCAACGCTAGAAAGAGGATGACGCGTTTTCTTATATCTATTACTCCACAATTAGGATCTTGATTACTCCTACGTCACGATGTTTCTCCCCAAATAGCTGACCGCGAGGCTTTGCCCCAAGACACCCGCATGACTACATCTCAATTCTTGAGGTTTTCGCTTGTCACGAGCGACAGGGCGGTGAAATGTTTGCAAATCTCATTGACTACTCCTAGAGTTACAGAATGGCTCCTGGCAACCCTGATTTCTCGCTATGCTTATGCTCAAATAGAGGTTCCCAGACCGTACAAGCTCTCTTTGTCGCATCTCCATTTCCTAGTTCTGGTAAGGAGAGAAATATATGCTTATCAACTGAGCACTCAATGAGCTGCCCATTTAGATTTGGTTGCGTTAGACATTTCTCATAGGCTTCCACGACGGTTTCAACTGCCGTGAGGCTGCGACTTAGGTTGGTATATAATCTCGTCCTGCAAGAGCTCAAGAGGAAGACTTACTGCGCTGGATCGGTTGCATCAAGAGAAGCTTGGGAAACAGCCCCAGTCGCCACAATACCTGGAAGTACGGCGTTCAAGGTAATATTATCTTTCTGCAAGATGGTTAACATACCCTTCAGCCCTCTGATACGAATCTTCGTACCAATTTTAGAACCGGTGCTGCTGTTCGCACGAACTGATTGATCTTTACGGATAATGGGCCGAAAACTCAGTCTTGGACAACCACAATGATAGGTAAAATTGAAAGAACTCACCGCAGCTTTTGCACCACAGTATTCCGGGAATGTTTGGTGTGGGTGAATCGAGGCGATTGTTGATGTGGCAATGATTTGCCCTCCAGATACATCATTCATTCTCATGAAGTGAATCGCCAGTTGGACCCCGTAGAGAAAGCTTTCGTAACAGGCCTTCAGGGACAAAAGCGCAGGTTTAGGTGGTATTTCTGTTTTCCCTCGGTGGTTTAGAATATAAATCGAGCCCCTGTCTGAGTGGCCTGCATTTGCCATCAGAGCATCTAGCCTCTTCCACTTGTCCCAAACCTGCCTGAAGACCTTGGCTTGCTCATAATAATCTGTGACATTGAGCTTGAAAAAGACGGCATTACTTCCAAGCTCCGCGACTAGTGCAGCACCGGCATCCTCCTGGATGTCGCAGCACGCCACTCTCCAGCCCTTATGTATTAGATGCGTGGCAAGAGCTTTTCCGATCCCGGACTAAGATATCACGCTGTTATTGAATAATACCATTCATATTGCCACTGGTCTTGGAAGGGAAATCTTACCGCAGCGCCTGTGACTATGGCGACCTTTCGTGCTTCATTGCCCGGTTTCAACGATTCTCCCATCTTTCAGTTTTGGACTAAACCTGAGTCTTGTAGCTTATTAAAACGCAGTTTATGACAATTTTGAAAAGCGATGAGATTAATCATAAAGACTAGACACAGGAATGTTTTCGCAACAGAGGGAGAGACAACCTACACAGACGCAAGAACCATGGGCGGACTCAGCCGAACCTCACTCAACCCCACATCACGCTCAAGTCCGAAGTCGATGGCTCGGCCTTGGCCGTGTGCCCCACGCTATAGTAGTGAGCGGAGGAAGCCGACACTTGAGCTGACCACCAGTAGTTAGCTATTGTTACTGATTAGATGAGAGGAAAATCTCAAAGGTCCGGCCATTTTCGATGTGGACTGAGCCGTGTAAGTAATGACCAATTTGCTAGCTGTTCACCCAAAAGAGGTTTCTAGTTACTGTGTTGACTTGATGGATAAAGCAACCCTTGAATGGATAGTACATCATTAAGTTGCCCTGGTAGTTCTCTAAGAGCTTATTGCCATATTTCGAGACCGATAGAGCGTGTCATATAGTAGGCAATTTGTAGTCAAACATAAATTTGTCTCAGAGCTAAGTTTTTATCACTTGAATGTACGAAATTATGGTAGGAAGCGATTGCCACACACACAGAGCCTCAGGTTCTCAGACAAAAGGTCATGGCTCTCTGTCTGACATTAATTTGCTCTGGTGGCTTCAGGCAATGGCTATGAACATGCGGTTCCTCTCATTTCATGAATCATTAGTATTCAAGAAGCCACCATAACGTTTGTGAACATTTATGAAACTTCTAGGTTTCTGCGTGAATGCTGCCGTCCGCAAGTGTATTTTAATTGAGACTCTAATGCTGATTTGCAAACCTAGTTAATTTTCACACATAGGTACACCAATAATAATCGTATGCTAAAAGTTGCCGCCATTGACCGGTATACACTGGCCAGTTATAAAGCTGGACCAGTCTGATAAGAGAAAAACGATGGCATCCGCTATATCCGTCGCATGGGCCATTCGCCCTTTTGGAATGGAAGCAATTTGTCCTTTCCCAAAAACGACATTCGGATCACCCTCGGGGGCTCCAATAGTAGATGCAGCTGCTAGAGGCGTCTCGGTTGCGCCTGGACTTTTCATCAGTCTTGAGTTGGAAGGGATGGCACTAATGATTCCTTACCCGGAGCCACGATATTGATCCTCAACTTGGGGAAATCTCGAGCCCAACTCCGCGTTAGACCGAGAACTGCGTGCTTAGACGCCGTATAGGCCGCCAATCCGGCTACTCCACGAAGAGATGCACCGCTTCCCACGTTCACGATCGAACCCTGACCTACGCTGCGGATCGAGCCTGGCACGATACCCGGAGCCTCAATGTCTTCCTGCGTTGACATTTTCTGAAAGGCTTCAGTAGCCATGTTCCAGGTACCGGTAACATTGATGTCCAAGGTTCTTTGGTATAAGGCGTCTGTGCCGATCTTGCCCTCCCAGCCTGAAATTCCGGCGCAGTTCACAAGCCCGTCTAGCCTGCCGGGAATGGATTCGATGAAGCGCCGGCAAGCCTCTCGGTTGGTCACATCGCAGGGCACCGTTAGATGCACATTTTCTCGATATAGAAACTCCTCAGGGGTCTGCAGGGCAATATCCGCGACGTAGACGACTGCACCTAGGACAAGAAGGGTATTGGTCAAAGCAAGGCCAATGCCGGAACAGCCTCCCTATCGAGTCATGAGTGAAAATAGACCAACAAAGTGAATGGGAGACGGATCAACAAACAGTGACAGCAAATTGGCGTCCAGCAAAGGACGGTCTCTCCATTGCAGGCATGATGCGCTTGGATCTGTGGATGAAAGCAAGTCACACTCTCGATTGCATTGAGATAAAATGTCGCAACTCTCATCATAAGTGCGTCAGCTTACGGTTGCATCTGGCATTGACGTGTTCAAGGGCCGCGGGGTTATCAACATCCGGATAAAGTTGCAGCGATCGACGCAGCGTCGGATCAAGGCGAAGAGGAATGTTCTACGAGTGCCCACACAAGGACGCGTTATTCCGACCGAAGCCGACAGGCCCAACCTCAGGACCTAAGGTATTTATATTTCGGATTTGTTATTGCTGAGAAGGATGTTCGACTCGTAGTTATTATTAAATCTTCTTGAGCTTGATTCGAAGACCCATCTTTTTTGGAAGTTAAATGATAATTGACGATTCTTATACTGACGAACCCATCCATCAAAATGGTTAAAAGAGCTCTTGTAACGTATGCCGTCGATGTCGACGCCTGTGCAAACTGGTACGTGGTTCTCTGCATTTTAGTGGTGCTGACTAGGCTTTACTGACAATGTATGTTAATTTTAAGGATCAACACTCGAGATGGTTCATCAATTGGCGCCACTGATGTCTCTAGAGGCATTTTCGGAGCCAATGTTGGCACCGATCGTATGCTGAAGCTCTTTGCTGACAACGATATCAAAGCATCTTGGTACATGCCGAGTCACACCATTCTCTCCTTCCCAGAACAAATGGCAAAGGTTAGAGACGCGGGGCATGAGATGTGAGTTCCCTGCAAAGGATGCTTTTACTACATGTAGCTCTCAAACCTTCCGTGCACACTAACACCAAATTTTCCCAGCGGTTTGCACGGCTACACGCACGAATTCGTGAGGTTCTTGACTGAAGAACAAGAAAGAAAAGTCATGGCCAAGTCGATTGAGGTGTATCAAGAATTCACTGGCAAATATCCCAAGGGTTGGGTAGCGCCCGCTTGGGAAGTAGGCCCCAAGACCATGTCCATCTTGGAGGATTTCGGCATTGAGTATGATCATTCGTTGCTGGCCCACGATTGCCAGCCGTACTATGCATCAGATGTTCCTGAAGAGTCAAACGTGCATACGGACTATTCGCAGGATCCCGACACCTGGATGAAGCCCATGAAGGAACATAAGCCTACGAAAGTAGTTGAAATTCCTGGGTCCTGGAACGTTGACGACTGGCGTAAGTGACGTAGCAATTCTACTTTTTTTTTCCAATTATTATTTTGCTTCTGAGCTAACATGAGATCCATTCTTTAGCCCCAATGAACTATACTAGACGTCCCGGGACACATGGGTTTGTCAATCCGCGAGATATCGAAGTTCAGTGGAGAGATCAATTCGACTTCTTCTATCGCGAGTATGACACTTTCGTGTTTTGCGTCAGCTGCCACCCGCAAGTCAGCGGCAAGTCAAACGTAATGTTGATGCACGAGCGCTTCATTGAGTATCTGAAGACCAAGGAGGGTGTGGAGTTTGTGACCATGGAGCAGATTTGCGACGAGTTCAAGGCAGGCACACTCGCAGGTGTCACGATCAAGGCTGGCATATAACTTAGCATCTTTTGCAAAATATAAATAGAGAAGGGAAGGCAGAGCTAAACATGCATCATCCACGTCGTTTCTGCAGAATATTATATCTTATGCATCCCAGAGAATTCACTTCGTAGACTATTTAGTTCTTTAAATACCCACGAAACTTGCCCAGGTAGCTCTTTTCTGTATGATGGAATATTCGATTCACTTCAAACCCTTCGCCTTCGCCCGTTTTGAGATTTCACTGTTGTAAAGGGTGAAAGGTTGAGGTAGACTGAACGACGTCAAATGTGTAGTGTTCTGAGCCTTGAGATGATCATTGATCATTACTAGCCCAAGCAAGTGGGCTTCATAAGAAGTAACAGGGACTGCAAAGTTGTTTCAATCTGGACTTTCTAATAGGTCTTGATGTTGATAGAGAATAATCTCTATCAAAAACGAATTTCTGATTCATTGGCAGACAGTATATAGCACAATAGGAAGCATTCTTATGTGACTGACTGCTACGATAGTTCTGTGTGAGCTGCTGTATCTGACGGACACCTGCCCACGTGGAGATTAGCCATATCAAGATCATCGAAATAGCTTGACTTGACTAAAATTTTTAACAAAGCATCCAAAGGGTTTATTTAAAATCCTATCTCGATCTGCTCCTCTATCTCAGTCGGGCGTCCCACAGAGATGACACCCTTTTTCTCGGTGATGTTGTATACTACATTGAACAAGGTGTTTGAGTCATTGTTGCCGTGCTGCCTACGATTGATGGAAGCAGGATAATTCTGCTCATCCTTGAAAAGTTCGAGAAGTGTATCGAACCCGGCCTTTTCTCCCACCTCCTTGGTTGCCAGCTCCTGCAGTCGAGCGGTGCGTTTTGGAGAGTCTTCCAACCAAAGAGGTTCGAAGACGCCGTCGTGCTTGAGGATGAGGTTGTTCGCATGGACAACACGTCCCATCTCGTCTGCAGGTAGCTCCTGGAATCCAACGCTGGTGCATTCTAGGCCAGTCGGGCCTGTGCTGTCACCAAGAAGAATGTGACTACTTCCTGCTAAGCCTACAGCTTGAATCTTGTCCAAGGCTTCTCTTTTCGTCTTAGATTCAAGGATGGTTCGGAGAGCAAAGTGAATGGGCATGCGTTCTGGATTGACGCCCATGGCGCGGATACCGTTCAGTAGGCATCCAACACCATGTTCATTGAACCCAATTTTGCCAATGATGCCGGCCTCAGTAATCATTTGAAAGGATGGCAAGTCCATACCGGAAATTCCCTTGGGATTAGCCCTCAAAATGATGAGGTTGGGCTTCTGCTTCGTCTTCCAGTCCCAGTTTTGGGCTAAGAAGGTAGACCCTGAGGGTGTCCGCCACCCAAGCGTGGTGCAGCCATCCACCCCTTCAATAGCCATGGGCTTTCTCGACTTCTCGTCAAAGAGCCCAAAGGCGATCTCAGTGCGGATGTTGAGAGCTAGAACATCGAGGAGATCTACTTGAGCTCCTTCAGCGATGCCTTCTATTTCCTCAAAGTATCGCGGAAACTTTTCCTGAAGAAATGGCTTGAATCTTTCACACTGCTCTCGTACAGTGGTCCACTGGAGGTCGTTGAAGGCTTTGAACAGGACCCGGTAAAAGTCGATTGATCCAGCGACTTGGGCTGCGGCCTGTTGGCCAACGGCGAGTCCAATCTAGGTCAAAGCATTAGCCATGTCTCACCAAGTTCGCATAGTTTTCCTTTCTTTGTTCTCAATTCCACTTACTTCGCGATGGTTCCCTGTCACTGTGATGTCAAGCATGATTCCTTATCTTAGTTCCTCGTCTGTCCGGAAATTGGTCCCCTTAGAAACCACCAATACGTGCGGGCGCATCAGATATTATAAACATGGCTTGTAGGAGGCGCAAGCGGATTTCTCCGACACAGCACAACGAGGGGTGCTCCCTAACTTGCAAGTTAACTTAGTTGTATGGAGGGAAGATGGAGGCGCTCAATTCCGATGACGTGTGGATACGCTGATGCTACGAATGTGGAGAGGGACGCTGTATCCCGACGCATGGCTGACGCACTGTCATTTCAATTTATCTGGGGAAGTCTAGACCCTGGAGAATCTCCAAACCTATCATGACTCGCGAGGCTATGCTGCTCGAAACGAGATAAAACCAGCCACGCCCCTCGAGCCTCCCAACAAGGGACAAACAAGCTGAACCTTGTCAACACCATCAATCGACTTCATACCAGCGAACATTAGCGCCATGTTCATCCTCTCAAAGCTTCGAAGAATCGTCTGGGGCCAACCGGCAGAGACCAAAGCCGAGCGGAAGCTCATAGTGAAGCTCGACACGGTTATTCTGTCCTTTTGCTGTCTGATGTACTGGGTCAACTACCTTGATCGCATGAACTTGAACAATGCATACACCAGCGGGATGAAAGAAGACCTCGGCTTCAAAGGCACGGAGCTCAACGTCATCAACACGAGTAAGTTTAGCCGGATGTAACCCCCTTTGCGTTTCCACGACTAACTCTTGGTAGTCTTCTACGGTGGCTATGTCCTCGGCCAGATCCCAAACAATCTCGCGCTACAGAAGCTCCCCCACGCATCTATTTCCCGAGCTGCGTTATCGCTTGGGGTCTGTTAACTTTAGGAACGGGTTTCGTCCATCACCCGTGGCAGATCATGGCCATCAGGTTCTTCCAGGCCATCTTCGAATCATCAACATTCGTAGGCTGCCATTACATTCTTGGCAGCTGGTACAAAGAAGAAGAGTTGGGCAAGCGAACGGCAATCTTCACGAGTAGTGGTTTAGCAGGAACTATGTTTTCGGGTTTCCTGCAAGGTGGGATTTATAAAAGCTTGAGTAAGAAAATAACAACGCCAAGTGGATTTTGTTGAAACACACCGTACTAACTACTGCCCTTTAGATGGCGTTCGAGGTCTCCCTGGCTGGCGATGGCTATTCATCATCGACTTCTGCATCACAATCCCAGTCGCGCTGTATGGCTTTCTCGCGTTCCCCGACACTCCCACATCGACGCGTGCCCGTTGGCTCACGGACGAGGAAAAGCGGCTGGCCATCGAGCGTCTCCCAGAAGTGAAGAAGAACCGCGGTGCCCTAGGGTGGAATCTCTTCTCCCGCGTGCTCGGAAGTTGGCACTGGTGGGGCTTCGTCCTCATCTGGATTTTTGCCAGTAACACGGAAATGTTTTCCACAAATGCGATTATGAACATTTGGCTCAAAAGTACTGGTGACTTCACAGTGGAGCAGACGAGCTACATTCCAGCAGGAGTGGCTGGCGTTGGAATTGTCGCCACTCTTTTCCTTGGGTGGTATTCCGACTTTACCAAACGTCAGTGGCACGTAGGTATCATCTTGTCAATCACTGCCATCATGTCCGGCGCCATCATGCTGAACCCTCCAACCAGAGGTGCCAAGTTCTTTGCTCTTTTCCTCAATGGCTGCCAGTATGCCAGCCAGACGGTGCTCTTTGCTTGGGCCAACTCGCTGACTAGAGAGGACGATGCTAAGCGAGCAGTCATCCTTGGAGGCATGAACTCGTTTGCTATTGCGGTTTACATGTTCTGGTCGCTCGTGTTTTACAACACAGCCCAGGCTCCGGACTGGATGGAGGGAAGTATCGCCATGATGTGCATGGGAGCTGCTCTTTTCATCACAACTACTGGTGTCTGGTACATGGAGAGGCGCGACAAGGACATGACCGAGGTCTACGGTGCGGACCCTGATGCGTCTGTTGAAGGGGGCAGCAACGTGGATGGTAAAGATAACATCAATATTGAAACCAAGAATTAGGTAGAAGCAAGTCTGCTGTGTGGATCTCACACCAAAGCTCTTTTCACGTAAGGTAGGGACCTCATTTTTTATTAAATACTATAATAAAAGAATAATAAATTATTCTCTAAGATTGAGCTTAATATCGTGTTTCAAATCTAATAGTCGCTTGGCGACATGCTCCACATAGTGGCTCTACTGCAAGGCATTAGCCTGGCAATCGTAACAACAAAAGATTTCCTGCTTTTGAGCGAGATACTAAAGTTATCTCAGATGGTAATAGATCGTAGTTGATGGTTTGTCCTCAATCTGGAGGCAATTGTGAGAAACTCTGTTTGCAGCAAATCACCCTCAACCGCACCTAGCAATTAGTTCCACTTATCAGGCACATGATGATAACAGAACGCTTAATCCCGACAGGTTGGGGCTGAAAAGTGGAGAAGGATAGATAAATATCAACAGCACGAGGCGCTTTAAACCGACATCATCATTCCCCGGATTCTCTCGCCCGCTACGATCCTATTCCCCCGCCGTGTGTGTATTTCCCGCTCAGTAAAGTGTTTGATAGGTAGCCAATCAAGTAATGATGAGGACTACCCGCTCTTCGACTGCATGCGCGCGGTGCTATAGACGAAAGAAAAAGGTAGCAGCGGCGTTGCTTACATTGCCATCCGGCCTCACGTTGCTGAACTGTGCTGATATATGAGTGTAAAGTGTGATGGGAATTATCCTACTTGCTCCCACTGCGAGAGAGCAAAGGCTCAGTGCGTTGGTCTAGATCGAGACTCGGAGGTCGAGGTTCCTCGTAGGTATGTGTACGACTACCTATACTATAGCGCTTCCTTTAAAGTGCCATTTTCCTACCACCCTCTCATGCCTAGCCCCGTGTTCTCTTTGCCACTTTCTTGATAACTCCCTGCTAAATTCTTTCATGGAATTTAGTCTTGTTCACTACCTAGAAGAACTTGTTGCACAGCTGGAGCTTGAGCGAGGGCGTCTGGCAAGGAACCGACCAGGGCCCGAGGGCACAAGTTCGCAATCTAATGATATTCAACCGGACCAATCGCTCTTCTCGGTCGAAACAGAATCAGAGGATCATCTCAAGTCTGCTTATAAACTCGCAGCTATAACAGCCAAGGAGAGCGCACTCGCGTGCTCTTTATGGAACCGACCGCGACATGTCTTGCCGTACCATAAAGCCTTCTTCATGAACGCCGAACTCCCCTTTCCCCTTGCCTTTGGGAGTCACCGCACAATCGATGTGCCCAATCCTTCCAATGGATCAAGCTTCACTCAACTCCCAGACGAAGTTGCAGACAAACTCATGGCTGTCTACCTCAATCGCATATCACCTCAGTATCCAATCTTTTCGAGAGAAGACGTGGACGACATATTCCAGCGCTTTAAGCTGTCCGCAAATGATCCTCAAATGGTAACACCGGACGAGCGTTTCATCATATGGATTATTATGGCTATAGCCGTGCTCTCGTCTACTGCTGACGACTACCGGAAACTGGCCTCAGTCGCCGAGTCGCTGCGTCGGAATGCCTTTAGCCATTTCGAGTTCGGGCTTAGGTCTAATCATGGAACAACTACTACGATCCGGCAGTTACTTCTCCTGTTGCAATACGGATTTCTACTTCCATCTTCTACAAACCTGTGGCAAGTAGCTGGTGATGCGATGAGAATCGCTGTAGGTCTAGGTTTACACGAAGATACTCCTGCCGAGAGTGGCTTTGACGAGGAGACGGCTCACTCACGCAAGAAGTTGTTCTGGACAGTGAGTGAGTTCCTCATAGCTCATCTAGTTACTTTACTGATACATTTCATTCGAAGCTCTACGCTTTTGAAAGATCAGTCGCCATCACGTCCCACCGTCCTTACGCCATTGCCGGGGACCAAATTCACACGTCTTTTCTTGATTCTCAAGACGTTCCGGGTACACCAGACGAGACAATTGGGAAGACACCGTATATCAGATTCTTCGATCGCGTGGAATTTCTTCGAATACAGTCGGAAATATGCTCGGTGAATATTGGGATGCGGCCTCTGCCAAACTCGCATCTGACGCACGAAGCTTGGATCGCTGACATCGAGAGAAGGGTTTCTAATGCTATGGCTCATGCGGCTAATCCTGACTGGTGCATGTTCATGTCCAGACACGCTACGCTGCTGCTTCATATGCCTTGTGCACGTAATCCCACACCATGCGAGCGCTCTATCCTGAAGTACTTTGACGCGGCCATCTGCACGGCTAGAGCCTACTGGGATTTGATCGAGTCAAACAACTTGGACTGTCCCTGGCATGCAACTCATCATTGCTACGAGGCAGGGAACTTAATCCTCTATAGTCTTTGGCATTTTCGCGACCTCATTAAAAGCCACTTTACGACCAATCAAATCTTTGAAATTGTTCATCAAATATCCGGATTCTTTGTACGTAGCCATGCATGCTGATGGTGATGATGGAACACGAATAGCCGCCTAGTGTGTATGCTAATAGCCACAAATTCCTTAGATACTCGTTGCCACAAGATGGGCAGCAGCTCAGCACTGCGGTTCACTTTTCGACCGACTACGAACAGGGGCTCTGAGCTTTTTCAGGGACGAAACCACTTCTGACCCTGAGCAAACCCTCGAGGCCCGGCAATTGAGGGAGCTCGTCTTCAGGGAAAATGCCGACCTTCTTTACGCCCGTGAACAGCCTTCACCCTCAGCAATAGGTCCATGCGCATTTCCGACGGCCTTCCCCGAATTCGAGATTGATCAGCTATTTGTCGAAAATAATACCGACTTTCTAAACTTTCTACATCTTTCGGATAATATCCCAGTCTTTGATGAGTCTTGTCCAGAGGACATAGAAATGGACGTGGGGCACTTCGACATTCCACTAGCTGACCAGAGCCCTAGTTTATACGAATCAAGTGAGCCTAACAAGTTTATGATTGATGAACCGAAGTTTCGGGCAATTTTGCAAAAGATCCCGGTTTGCTCACACTGCAAAAGACGACGTATAAGATGCGATATGCTGCTTCCTTCTTGTGTTAATTGCACCAAGTTGAACAGGGAATGTCGCTACTGGGACAGGGCATCGGGTGAAGAGGCATCTCGAAAGTGTGTGACTGTTCCTTGGTCGATCTCAGAAGAGAATTCAAGTTTACGATATTAACCTATTCATAGCCATCTTCACGCCTTGAAACTGCACGCGGAAAATCTCATGACCGATATCAAGGAACTTCAGCGCCCTCAGTTTGACTCTGATTCTCCTAGAGCAGCCTATGTTCTAGAGACGCTTGCCATGGCGCAGCCAAAGACGGCAACCAGCCAGCCACAATATCCCAACATCTTATCTGGGGGATCGTTGGATGCAGCCCTTGAATCTGATATTATACCGTACCCGATCTTCTTTGGGCGTACTAGTTCGTTCGCTCGTCTAGTAAACATAGTTGGACGGTCAAGTCTTTTATCCAAAGAGGACGATATCATAACATCTGTTATCCGCTCTGCTGCACCCTCTGAGACTCTATGTAGCTCTGTGGTTCTTAACGTGGCAACTGGAATGCCCCCTGAAGAAGCCCACAGCCTCGCGTGGCACTATCATCGATCGATCGAATTGATCTATCCTATCCTGGGCCAAAGCCTGCTTCGCCAGACGTTGGACCTCGCCCACAGCAGTCCCAGCAGCAGTACGGCCGGAAAAGGGAGTCTAATTCATGTCCGCCTCTATCTGGTCCTCGCTATTTCCTTGTCGCTGGTCAGTGGGGAAGACCAACGGTTGCAGCTAATAGCAGATGCCTACTTTGCCGAAGCAGTATCCTCGGGGATCTCGGGAGACTATTTTGTCTTTCCAACAACAGAGGCTTTGCAATTGGTTCTATTGCTGTGCATATATGCATGGATGTGCCCTAGTGCTATGGATATCTGGAGATTGCTGGGCCATGCATCGCGGATGTGTCTAGATATCATGGAGGTGCATGGTTCGGACAAGACACGCTCCTCCACTGCGAGCGAGCTTTATCGCACGCTGTATACACTGGAGAATCAAGTCTGCATCTCCCTCGGGAGACCACATCAACTTCCTGATGGGAATGAACCGCCTGTATGCTCCCTGGATGCAGGTCCCATGGCCGTAGGTGAAGTACCCTTCGTGGTGTATAAGCTCTCTCGCCTTCAGTGCCGACTCCATAGAGAGGCCATCGGCCATCCTTCGGGTCGCGAAATGCCGGATCCTACATTAGAGTGTTCTCCATGGTTGGCGCCTTGCGTCGGCGAAGTCAAGGCTTGGTTTGAGAATTGGAATGCAGGAGTTGAGACGCTCTGTCATGTGTCCACGTCACCATACAGAGGCGACTTGAAACTGTTACTGAAGTATTGGGGCGTGTCTCAGTACTGTCAAGCCATTTTTCTAGCCAAGGTAGTATCAGACCAACGAGAGGAAGCCCTCATATCTAGCGAAGACGAGCTTGAGGCTTGCAAAGAGTTGCTATATGCCATTGACACTCTGTGTCAAGGTTCGAACCCACCGATTAGGGGTTCTCAGCTTTCCAACACGTTATCACAAGTCTTCCCTTGGACATGGACCGATTCCCATTTGTTATACGCTACCCTCACGGTATTGCTACAGCGCATGCAGGGCAGCCAGAGACCCGATACCGAGACTCGGCGGCTCTTCCATACTAATCTCGAACGGTTGGCATCTTTGGAGCAACTAGGCAGCCAGGGGGCGACGGGTCTTGCCAGTTGTCTTAAAAAGATAATTCCACAAGATCATTGAATCACTGGTCTGGCGATAATCGAGGTTGTAATTTATAGCCTCAAGGCTGCATAATATGCTTGTGCCGCGCATCTTCCTGATGGAGGCCACAGGTTGTTATGAGACTTGCCTTATTTCCAAGACTCATGTCTATTGGCCTGACCCTGAATGTTTTCACATCCGTTGAATGGAATCTTTGGCTCGTAAGATCGCATCTATTCATGTCGATCTTTCCGAGATTCGCTATAATATGATTTTTGGTACAAGTCCCACATGACTTCTTACCGGCACCTCCATTGGAGAATTCCAGCATCTTCAAAGGTCGGTACGGATTCCATAGACCTCAGTTTTACCCCGTCGGGCCTTATCGAATGGTGAAAGAGTTCATTTAGTCTTGATCCGAGAGTGAGATTCACTACTGCGCACACGAAACAGAGGGCAATGTCATACATGTGTTGATTACTTTCAGCAAATTTATGCCCGAGATCGTGCGAGTAAGCTAGGAGAGGAGCGACTGTCGATATCTACTGACGAGAAAATAAAGCTGAGCCTTTTGCATTAGTGCACGGTGATTTCAGTACAAAAAATGTTGATGAACGGTGACCTGACTGTGGCCGTCTAAGCGAGTGTTAGAATGTCGGGGACTGCAAAGGTGATTTTACCCCGAGCGAGTTTCCAATACAGACTATGATATTGATATACTATAGTTAATAACAAAAATAAAAAATTAATCATTGAGCAATTATTAGGCAATATCACCTGCTTACTATTATCCAATTAGAAATGTGACTGACTGTCCAATAATTATATCAGGTGACTTCGTAGCCCCTGTTTTTCTAACAGCCACTTGCCGTCTTTGAAGTTTGAAGGGATGGTCACGTTTAGTGAAACACTGTCAAATGTTGTTGCTGATGTTGTCGAGCCCAATACTGTTGACTTAAACGCAGAAAACATGCTTTGGTGTGGCACTAGTCTCAATAGGAAGCGGAGTTAATGGGCCAAGTTGAGATAGATTTGATGATGGGGCATGGGGATCGTCCGTCAGCCCAGACCCAACTAGAACCAAAAGATTCCCTTGGTACGAACGCTTGACACTTGCCCCAAGAAATCTTACAGTTCCATAGCCACTACTTTTGGCCGAATCTGTCCCTTATTTTGTCAATGAAACAAATAACGAAACAATCGGCAAAGATGTGCCCTGTGGTGATGGCTGGTGGGTGACGATATTTAGTGAACGGTGATGGACATGATATCATATATGTATCATATTCACGAACGATTAATAATATTACATCTTGGTAGTCAAATCAAGCTCCATTTCGCGAAGCTAAGACTTCCAAAACAATTGCAACCCAACCCTGTCGTGTCGTTGGATAACCCTTGCCCTACTACTACGAACTAGGACAGTCAAGGATCGGTAAATAGCTATTTTGATCATGAGCGGTCAGCGCTGAGTCTTGGCTGCATTTCCTACACATGGATGAAACGAACTTCAACCAATGGAACAGTATACCGCTATTTATCTCAGTTAAGGGAGCAGCATCCCGGCACCTGCAGCCCCCCGCAGTAAGCAAGAGGCCAGGCCAACACATCATAGAAATTCATTTCTTTCCTCTGAGCAATCAATGCTTCTTTTCAACTCAAATTTCTCATTGAGCGTCCATGACCAACCATGGACACGATGGGGTTGAGAAAGCCCGGACTGTCCACAGAGGTCACACAAACTTATGCCTCGGTGCCATTCATCAAAGAAGATGACGGACACACGTATAACCACGCACCATCGTATCCGACACAATCTGGGCGGGCAGCCTCACCGTTTCGATGGTGGACCCTCGAGATGCTCTCTTGCCTGGGTGCGGTCGCGTGCATGGCCGCCATCGTTGCCATCCTCATCGTCTTCGACGGCAGGCCGCAGGACAGCTGGCCAATCAACAACTTCAGCATCAACAGTATGATCGCCCTGCTTGCCACGTTTTGTCGCACATTCTTCATGGTCGGTGTCGGTGCAGCCATATGCCAAGGGAGATGGCACCAATTCTCCTCTCGGCATGATGATAAAAGCTTCACCCTCGACGACTTTGGCCTATTTGAGCACGCGAGTAAGAACCCGTTTGCAAGTTTATGGTTGATTTGGAGATTCAAGGGTCGGTAAGTTGCAGCCCAGTACATGACTTCTCTCGCATTTTGTTGCGATTCCTTTATCGAACGTCCTCTGACTGATTCGTAGCAACACGGCTTGTATCGGAGCAGCTCTTTCGGTATTCGCCCTTGCCTTTGGCCCGTTTTCTCAGCAAATGATCACGGTAAGGCTTGACACTGTGGAACAAGTGTCTTCGGGAGCTACTGGAGCAGTGTCACGAGTTACGTTGGTAAATTCCGTAATCGGCTTTAGCAGTTCATGTATGTGTCATGTTTCACATCGGCGTGACGAGCCAACTTGCAACAGCACAAACTAATTGAAACTAGGGAACCCAATTTCAAGCACCAAATTGGCGATTTACAATGGGTTCATGGCTCCAGAGATTGATATCCCCTCGACTGTTTGCCCGACGGGAAACTGCACTTGGCCAATCGTCCCAACCGTCGGAGTTTGCGGAGCTTGCATTGACACGACGCCGGATATCAAGTTCAACCGTTCCTCTGGATCATACTGTTCTGTAACTGCCGGAAAACTAGAAGTCAAGGGCCAGTGCGGGGTCAGTGACTTTGGGACGGTCTTCAAGATCGGAGCGGGCTCGGGTAAGGTCTTTTCCTTGGAAGACGTACCTCTGGAAGCCGACGCACCCAATGTCATTGCCGAATTTGGAGCGATAGGTGTCCCGGCGAGCTTGACACCAGAAGCGACACTCAACAAATCACTTGCTGCCGAGTGCGCTGTGTGGTATTGTCTACAGGCGCGCGAGGTCAAAATGGAGATGGGCGTGCTCACTGATAGGGTTGCTGATAAATGGCACAAGGCCAATAGGACGAATGGGGCCAATGATCCCACATCCAATGTCACTTTTATCGATATCCCAGCATCATTCAACGCGGATTCTAAGGACACGTACGGTCTGGGCTATATGCAAATGTACGGCATGAAAAGTTATTTCCAAAAGACCGTTCAGGGCAATGTTAGCGCCGACGGTACTGTCGGCACTAAATTCTCCTCGACCGATTACGCAGAGGGCTTGCACAATGGTTTCGACGACCTCGAGAGCTGGATGGACCGTCTGACTCGGAGCATGACCAACGAGGCCCGGACGAACGGAAATGTGACGAGAACAAAGGATGACCGATCCTCAAAGGATAAGAGCGAGAGATATTCGGGTACCGCGCTATCAAACCAAGCAATCTACCTTGTACGCTGGACATGGATCATCTACCCGGCTGGAGTGGTTCTGATATCGGTTCTGTATCTGGCCCTCGAGGTTGTGCGCACCGCCAGCATGGACGATGTCAGGCCTTGGAAAGACGACCCGCTGATGCCCCTGTATCTGGATCTAGATGAACAGCTCAAGCAGCAAGTTTACCAAGGATTGACGGAAGGCGGAAGCGCAGCCTCGCGTGTGAGCCACCACCCACTACAGGTTGTCAGGTGGCACGATGGGCTACCCGTAGGTCTTACCGTTAGAAGGCATTAGTCCACGCTCGGAATTTTTTGCAAACAGGACAGTCATGAGAATAAAGATGTTCAGTGCGCAATCCTACCTTAGTGAATAGTCAAGACAAGACAAGACAAGACAGTGACCACACTCTAACTCTTCCAGTGAGCCCTATTACATAACGTAACTGGCAACTGCTGAGCTATTGTTGAACTGCGTGATGCCTGTGACTGCCATTGCATTATATACAATGCTATCTACCCCTTCATGACAAGCCCAAAAGAAACTTGTTCCGTCTTCAGTACCCTCGTTCCGAGCTTCGAGCCAACATCCAGCCTTTCACCTTTCCCTGCCGCTGAGGCTACCCGGTCCTGACATCAAACCCTTCTGTTGACAATATTTAAAGCTGGGTTCTGATCAAAATATTCATTAGACTTCAAGCTGATCATTACATCTTTCACGGCTTGACGGAGTTGCTGGGGCAGATTAAAGGCAACATACAATTGACCATGTTGGTTGACGATCAAACCTGCCGATAAGTACACGTAGCTGCGGACATTCCACATACAATCTAAGAATAAATTAAACATTAGAATAATTTATACAATATACAATGGTCTATATGCGCAGGGTTTCTCCTCGACAAATCAGTCTACTTCATATATATATGTCCTAAACCCAGCAATTATCATTTAGAAAACGATTCTCTTGATTTTGAAGACGTTGTCGGTCGTTCCACGGAATGCATCTCCATATCGACTGTGACGTAGATCTTGCGACTTGAAGATGCATCATCTAACTGCTCCCAGTCTCGATCTGATGATTTCACATGAGACACAATGCTCTTGTGGCCCCGCCCGGTGGAGGACGCTCCGGCCTTACTTGTCACGGTCGACCTCAGGGCCCCCGCATACGGTGTGACGTTGGATGATGAGTGTCCACCGGACGAATCAAAGTTGACCCAGTTCTTCAAAGGCCGTCGTAAAGAAGGTAGAGAGCCAGCAATTATACCTGTCCCTGACTCAAAAACAGACCATAGCGTAATATTTCCCACATTGTCTAGGTTTTCTAGGTTAGCAGTAGCACTCCAGCATTGAGTAGAGAACATACATGGGTAGTCGATGGTATCAGCACAGAACTTAATATATGGAAGCCTGACGATAGTAGCAATCGAGGCCCTAGAAAGGTTGTATTAGCACGTCGTCAAGCATTGAGTCCAGTGAAATTCTTACAGGACACCTAGGCCTAGGATAATACTGATAGAAACCTCGGTTGCTGTTTTCATCTGGGCCTTGTAGAGCATGAAGCCAGGCAAGATGGCGCAGACCCAGTCGGTAGCCACAGCGGCAGCAGAAACAAGATAACTAAGGCTTGTGATGACAATAGGAGGGGAACATGTCCCTGATTTCGTATCCCAGTTTGCCCGAATAGGACGGCACATCGCAAATAACCCAACAATAACGATGATGGTCGAGATACATGACGTCGCAAGCGTGATCCACGTGATGATGCGGTGAGATCTGACAACGGCGATTCTCAGAAGCGTCACACAGATGGATGCCTTTATAAACACTAGTGAGCAACAGTAAAATGTCTGAAACAACCAGATGTGCTGTTTGTTCGACAAATTAGCAGAGAATCGCAATTAACTTGGATGGGAACGCTTTACCATTTTACTCTTCTCCACAAGGTAATCGTTCAGTCGCTCATCTCTCGCGCCTAGCCCATAATAGGTTCCTTTTGATACAAGACTGGCAACAACCATAAACAGAGCCTATGAGATCTTGATTAGCCTGTATCAAAGAAGCGATAAATCGCATAACACTTACCCATCCAACAACCATAAGAGCATCATCCATGCCAAACACATTGTGCTTGAGTCTGACTCCACATCTCAATGCAATGACTACTACGGTCAGAGGCGTGATGAAGAGTGTGACGACGAGGAGCACCAGTCCAAGACCCCGAGGGTCAATAGACGTGACGTCTTCAATCGTTGCCATGTTGCGGGGGAATCTAGCTTGAACGAGTCGCAAGAGTCACCGCTGTACAATCATACATATGTCTTGGGAGGAGTTGAGCAACACGCCGTTGGTTCAGCACGACCTCCCTTTTCGATTCCATCCCATCTCTACCTCGATTTACCCCTCGTTTTCCATCATGTGGACCGGAAATTGGCAACTCGGTATTGCTCACAGTCCCCCGCGGGTCTAAAACCCTCGGCTCCAACACGCGGTTCGATAATTTCTTTAGCGTCGACTAATGAGCTTTGCCACTGGACCTAAAAGATAATCACTTCTTCCTTTGGCCTCAATGCCGCGTAGGTCCCGGGGCCACTTTCTTGATGCAGTTCGTACTCACTAACACTGACTCGAGCAATGGTGCCTAAGCCCAAGGAAAGCAACAGACCAAGCGTTCCCAACGAACAGGAACACGATCTGATAGGCATCTTAGCCCCCGGCCAAAAATGCCGTTAGAATGGATAAGCGAGGAGGATCTGGAGATTTCACCCCGAAACTCTTCTGTCCTATGATAAGTGTTCTAGCAGAAAATGTTAAGACATGCCGGCCATAAGCACTGGTATAAGGGATTGAGGCTCTCCAAGAAGACACATCTTGGAAGGAATCAACATGATGATAATCTAATCAATTTACCCAGATATGAATCCGTCGGGCTTCCTGCGGCTATTTTTTTCATGTATCATTTTTAGATCTTGGTAACAAGGGAAGTGAAAATGAAAGTAACCATGAGATCTTCGCTTGGTCTTAGTGAGGGTTGTTAGTAACTGGTTTTAGCCTTTCGCTTAGTCCAGTCTTGAAAACTCTACAAATGGGAGGGAGCGAAATGCTACTTAGTGTAACGTGCCCGAAGACCACGCGTCAAGATTGGAGAAAGTTTAACAGCAATCGTAGGGAGCTAATCTCTGACAAGATCTCGAGGGGCCCTAGCTAGATACAGGGCAACCGGACATTAGTCGTTTGGAGCACTCGAATAGGGAGATGAAAAACTTGCAAAATCATCGGTATGAAGGTTTACAGTGTTCTCTTTCTGCATGGCTGTAGCCTTGGGCTAGTAGAGCTTATTAAGTTTTTTGTCTTTCGTATTCATTGCGTTGAGGTGCTGGTTCTGGAATCTTCCATTACTGTTTTTTTACTTCGGACTCAAGCTCTCTAATCCGTATCGATCAGCTGCAGCCAACAATGGGGAGACAGACCGCGACTGGGCTCGCTTTTGCATTGCGCAATTTTGCGGCGGGCCATAGTAGCCTATAAAGCCTTGCTCATAGATGAGACCAAGGTAGTAGAGAAGTTTCCAGGATGATCTATGCCTGCAGTATGACAAATCTTCATCGTAAATAATAGAATGCTTAGATAGAGTACAGTGACGTGGAAGCTCCACGCGGCAAAGACAACTGTTTGACCGTGTAGATCTAATCTTGAAACATAAGATCAGGGCTCCCGGGAAATGTTGCATTACTTCTATGCTTGAATGACATTCTTTCCACTTTTGGCCAAACTTGATATCCACAACAGAGTCTGACTACCTAGTTTGTCTATATGCGAGGGCCACCCTGGTTTTCGCCAAGACGAGATCATTTGCCGAATTGGGTTATCAATGTCTAGGAGACGTTAATTCCGGATATGCCGCACAACTCTAAGTTGTAACTCCAGAATCGTTTCTCCAGAATCATTTCTAAGTCCGGGGCTGCTTACGAGTTCCGAAACTCCAGGACCGATGGATTTTGCACCTTTCCAAAGCCCAGGATCATCGTTGAACATAGCCGCCCAAACCGGAATAGTCTCCTCAGAGCGTGTACTATATAACGGCCAGAAGTTGTTGCATACTTCAGTTGTTCTAAATATCAATGATCTGATCTTATTAGCTATTGACTTTGGATTATATCAAAGAATCAGAAGTTCAAAATGTTGACACATCGCTATTTCAGGCTGGCCTCAGTCCTGGCTTTGGCCCTTTTCCCAACACACCTATCAGCCTTGCCTACTGGTGGCACCAAGAATGATACTACCGTCCATGACTATGTCATTATTGGATCTGGTGCAGGAGGAGGAACTTTGGCGTATGACTTACAAGACCTGATTACTCACAACTTTTCAAAAACAGCTGACACGAATTTCTTCGATAGTGCAAGTCTTGCTCGAAAAGGGCACTCGGTCTTCCTAATTGAAGCCGGAGGAGATCATGGGACAGCTGTTAGCCAGCAAATCCCAGCCCTGTGAGTAATCACCCATAATTCCTAGCAGGTTTTAAGGATAAATTGAAAACTGATGATTATGATTTGGCAGGTGGCCTACGTCAGGGGAAGATCCCGAAATGTCCTGGAACTTCTATATCCGCCATTACGCGAACGAGACACAAGGTCGTAGAGACAGCAAGTTTTCCTACCGTCTTGAAAATGGCTCGATCTACTATGGGCTTGACCCTCCTCCCAATGCTGCACCGTGAGTCCATCTGTCTGTATTCCACGTTCTAAAATCGCCCACTTCATCTCCCGTATGTCTGATCAAATGCCACCAGTCTCGGTACTCTCTATCCTCGTGGAGCTACTTTAGGTGGAAGCAGCCAGACCAATGCCATGAACTTCATCAAGCCACGCAATGCCGATGTAAGTCTGCTGTGAATCCCAATTAGCTCGCAATAGGATACCTTGATAACCTCTGAAAATCGCAGTGGGACTACCTTGCACAGCTCACAGGAGATGAGTCCTGGGCAGCATCGGCTATGCAAGAATATTTCGAGCGCATGGAAAGAGTTCAATATCTTCCAGAAGGTTCACCAAACCATGGTTTCGACGGTCTAATTTCGGTAAGATCTCAAATAGTTAACCCGGATCGCCAGCCGTAAACACTGACACCCGTTTCAAAGTCCAACCAGAATAATGTGACTTATATAACAGGCCGACCAGGGACCAGAGACGTCATGTCTAATCTAGCACGCGAAATAGAAGGTGTTGAAGTAGACACAGAAGGCTTAGGCGACCTGTTGCGACGCGATGTCAACGGCGAAAATACTTACACGCCAGGTGTTTACCAGCTGGTTGTGAGCACCAACGGCATGCGAAGGCGATCTGGCTCTAGGGACTTCATCATAGATACGGTTAATGCCAGAGCTGAAAATGGCTCGGCTGCTTACCCTCTCACAATCAGCACTCATTCTCTTGCGACCCGAATTCTCTTTGATGAGAATAAGGGTAGTAAACCCAAGGCAATTGGTGTCGAATATCTGGTTGGTGAAGGTCTTTATGGCGCGGACAAGCGCTACAACCCCGATCAGGTTGGGATCCTACGACAAGTATTTGCTTCGAAGGAGGTCATTGTGGCCGGAGGCGCTTTCAACACTCCGCAAATTCTGAAACTGAGTGGCATTGGCCCTCGGGAAGAACTAGAGAAGTTCAACATCCCAGTGGTTGCAGATTTACCCGCCGTGGTGAGTACCTCCTAGACTCAAGCCTTGATCTGATTGCTTACCGGTACATTCCAGGGCAAGTACCTCCAAGACCATACTGAAGGTATTCTATTGGTCAACTCATCGGTGCCCTGGGAGAACGACCCTAACGCACGATGCACGATGACCCTCAACGAAACGGACCCGTGCTATATAGAGTGGCTAGAGAGCGGAACTGGACCATACGGTGAGGCCGCCGCTCCACTTGCCGTCCAATACCGCTCCCAAGTGAGTGAGACTGAACAGGCAGACCAATTCTGGTTTGGCTTTGCCGGTGTCGAGCTCCGAGGCTTCTACCCCGGCTACTCCAACCCAGTTCCCCAACCATCCGTATTCACATGGGATATCGTCAAGCTACACCAACCTGGTGATGGAGACCACGCGAAGGGCACCGTAACTCTTCGATCCAAAGATCCACGTGACGTTCCTGAGATCGTATTCGATTGGCTTCAAGGGGACATCGGAGAGCGTGATCTGGATTCTCTTGTGGAGGGCGCCGAAGTTGCCTATCGTGGTTGGGATGCGGCTCCCTCACCTTACAACCCGTTGACGAGACTCCAGCCTGCGGAGGGTGTTGACTTGCGCCAGAATCTCAAAGATGAGGCGTTCGGGCATCATTGCAGTTCTACTTGCCGAATGGGTCCAAAGGGAAACACCGATTACTGCGTGGATTCGGAGCTTCGTGTGAATGGCGTCAAGAACTTGCGAATTGTGGACGCTTCAGTCTTTCCCCACACCCCAGGCGCGTTTCCTGTTACCTCTGTTTACATGCTAGGTATCAAGGCGGCAGATATAATTTCTGAGTCGTCGAAGCAGCAGTGAAAATATGAAGCTCTAGGATTCAGAAGTATAAGGCACAAGAGGACCAATGCTGGAATGCTCAATCGAGGGAATACCAATGGGAATTCTTTCCATATCTTTGCAGAGTAGGCTAGCATGATTGCCAGGAACTGAATGGGCTGCTGAAGCGAGCTGCTTCAGCATCAGGCTGTAATAGGTGAACAACAACCCAACCATTCATTTCTTGATTAGGTAGTGAACCTGAAAATACTGCTAAGTGTCTACGTAAACGCCGTTCTAGATGCAATTGGCCCTTTTGATTCTGAACGCGTGAAGGAGGCCTTGGAGGACGTCTAGATACTTCTTGTCAAGGAGCCTGATACTGGCGCTCACGCGGAGGATTTGTTCGCAGACCATGAATAGGTCCTTATTCAGGATCCGGATTACAAGACCGTTGATGCTGGCAGGCCATCGTGGGGGTAGGCAAAGCTGACGAAGTCGGGGTTTTACGTGTATAGGTCAGCGAGAGTAAGAAGGGGTCGAGGCTGCAGATATTGGCTGTATTCATACCTGAGGTTAATAATATATGCGCGTACAAAGCATACTTCCTCGCTATAAAGACGGGATGGCCCGAGGTCTACTTTTGTATCGACCAACCGCTGATTGTTTCAGAATCCAGTAACCAATGACCGTCGGTGTGTGGAGTGACCTCAATATATGAAGCTGGAAGCTGCGATTCCTGAGGGGGTCGGTCAACACCTTCTCTTTTTCAGCTTTGCCTAATAAAAGAACTTTTCATGTGGGCGAACCGAATGTATTACTTCTATTTGAATCATGATTTCATTAATGGCTATTCTTTAGGATAAACTTTCCAAAATTAATTTTTAAGGTTTAGGCTTTAAACATGGAAAGGCTTACTGTAGGATAGTGGTTTTTCTACCACTGTTGAAATGGCAATACCGTGAGCACTGAGTTCGCAAGGTTAAGTCCCTGCACTATGGTTAAATTCTCCAGGGGCTAGGGTGCAGGTCGAGAAATTAGATATGAATTGCTGTGCCTCTCAATTGCCCTGTATCCCTACTAGCTCCTTCCCTTTTTAGGGACAAATTGGCTCGGCCATTCGGTTACTTGGTAATTTGGTATCTTGGCCTTTGAGAATTGAGCTGATGAAAACCGCATTCCGTCATCAATATGTTAAAATGTTGGCCATTGGTTATGCTGCTACTATTTGCAGTGGTGCAAGGTCAGTACAGAACTTGAAGCTCCAAAAATTGGTCGCGGGGAAATAATAAATAATGTACCTGACAGCCTCTTTCTCAATGCAGTAACAGCATCCGAGATCAACTGCAACGGTAACGTAATAATCCGGAATGGCGAAGATGCGAAAAAGGTGCGAGAAAATTGCAAGACGATTGCTGGGAATCTAGATCTAGACATTTTTGAAACCTGCAACTTGGATGGCCTAAAGGAAGTCCAGGGGGATGTATTGCATAATTGTCCCACAAAGCAACAGGGACTGGATTATTGCATGGACGCATCCATAACCTTCACTATAAGCAGCTCTACTTCGAGAAGTATCAATGGCTCATTAAAGTTTTTCTATTATCGGGAAGTCGAAAGACTGGAATTTCCCAAACTCAACAAGGTCCGCCAGGAGATCAGCCTACACGCACCTTACAACCTTACACACATCAATTTTTCCAACCTAGAGTACTTCGGAGATTTTTCGCTCAATACGCCGAGTTTGGTAGAGCTGAGCTCGATAAATTTGGGTCAGTTTTCATCTAGAGGAGTTTCCAAGTCCGATGGAACTCCCTTAGGACCATACGTCAACATCCGCGACACTGGAAGGCTGGAATCATTGGACAAAGTTTTTCAGAATCCAGTGAATCCCTACCACTCATACAATAATGAAGCTTGGAATACCTTTGTCAATTTTCACAGACTCACTGTTTGAAATCTGACTTTTGGATGGACACGAATGCCGTCGATGGCAATCGAAGCCAAAGTCAGTTGGCACTTAGCTTGGGTGGTCCTGAAACTAAACAAATGGAGTTTGAAGGCACTCTTGAGATTGGGACTGGCGTTTCAGCCATCAATCGCCACGAGAAGCTGAAGAATTTGACTGTTTATCGTTTTAATACGAGGGAGAGCGCTGTCGTTGACTTGGATCTCTCTTTTAGCCAAGTTGGAAGCGTGATAGTGTACGGCAACCCTCAACTCCGCCAGCTCAGGCTTCCATCTATGGCGCCTTTGAGCCTAGACTAGATATCCAGCTATCCCGTGTCCGTAAGCAACGCATATTATGCTGATTGGACTTGAATTCAGTCTTTTCTATCGTTGTGCCAAAGTTACCTGCCACTCTCATCGGCCTGCGCCCCTCCGCCAATTTCATCCCAGTCAGGTCAATTCAGTTCAGCTCAGATCAGGCCAGATTCTACACCGGCAACCAACATGCCAGTAGGGAAACCAGTGCGTGAACCAGCGCGTACAAGTGTTGCCCTTGGGGCATCAGTGTCCTGATTCTTTGGCTTTGTGCTATGCCATGGACCAGGGTTGGTAGTCTACTCCGCAGCAGCAAGTCCAGCGATATCATCAACGATATCTACAATACAACACTCGGCGTAAGGCTCGCCCACGCATCTACACTTCCACTTTGGTCCTTATTATCGCCCTTTGGTATCATATATACACTTTCCTAATGATGTTTTAACTAATATGATTCTAGTTTGAAAAGATCTTTGTTTTTGGTCTACCAGAGCGTACCGACCGTCGAGATGGTATCACTCTTCTTGCTGCTTTTATCTAACATAGAGTTTGAATTTATCAATGGTGTCTACGGTGATAAGGTACCAGACAAGGTTATCACTCAGACAAATGAGTATGCGTTTAGATGCTGCTGTTTTTGGATGCTGGCGTGCTCATATGGACGTGATACAACAGTAAGTTTTCCCTGACCGATCCGGTAAGAGCCATTTGAGCCTCTCTTTGTTAGAGGTAGTACCTTTTCCCGCCCTTTTCTTTATAATACTAATATTTCTATTTCTAGAGTTATAAAAAGGAATCTTAATTCTGCTCTTATCTTGGAAGATGATGTAGATTGGGATGTAAGAATTAGAGAACAGCTCTATAATATGGCGCTTTCCACTCAGGCCCTCATCCAACCACTAGCTGGAACTATAACCAACTTTGCAGATAAGACGTATCAACCTCGGACTTACCCACCTCCACCCAAGGTACCTGCTCAGGGAATCCCTGAATTTCCTATCGAACGTCTTCCAAAAACGGCTCCGGCAACCAGCACTCCCTATGGCGATGTGTGGGATCTCTTATAGGTTGGTCATTGTGGAATGGTTATGCCTCCTGATGGTAGCCCTATACCTGAAGGTCGCGTCATTAGCCTCGATGAATCTGTGCCCGAGAGGAGGCATCTCTTCTCATTGGTTTTCCCCTTCCCGTTTAAAGATGAGTATCCTGACCATACCCGCATCGTCCACCATGCAAAAGATGAGTGCCTGCACCCTGGGCTGTGCGATTACCCAGCGAGGCGCACGGGCGCTTTCCAAGAGATTGCTCTTAAGGATGTTGATGACGCCGTCGATATGCTTCTTCGACTTTATTGCGAGGGAGGTGTCGGCCGCCGAAGCCACACCTGTCTTACTGTCCAGCCCTCTCTATTCAACAGTCATCGACCCGAGGGCCCAATGGAGTCTTATAGTAATATCAGAAACTGGGATGGCTGGCAATATGAGGCATCAACCGATATGACCAGATGGAGTGTTAGGCTCAATGTCGATAGATTGCTTGATGGGCGAGAGTTATGGGATCAATTGCCAGATCAAAATGAGGATTAAGGAGCCTGACGTTGCCCGTGAAGCGGTCAGGTGAGAAATCAGAATCCGCGAGTCCACGTAGTGGCCACCATCAAAAATACAAAGGGTCATCGATGGACAAGCAAAATTACTTAGAAATTCATTCGGTAATAAAAACAACTCACATTAGCGGGTTGAGATTAAGTTGTAAGATAGAGGAAGCCCCATTGAGATCGCCTTTAACGGGAGAGGACAGACAAGTCGTATGAATAATCCGTACAATATTAGCATCGTTAGCTTTAGGTCGACAAGCCGGACTTCCTTGGAACAACGAAATGCCGTTGGGTATCGTGGGTAAATTTTCCGTGGCCAAGATTATGGAGAAGAGACTAACCATAGGTTGCACTAAGAAAGTCCCATGAAGTTCTAAACGGACTTGACCTTTCGACATTCGGTTGTAAGCAACGGCCGGTTTATTCCGAAGCATCCAACTAGTTGAAATTACGAGGTTAAAACTGAGATGTTTTATCTACTTGCCTAGTGCTCGTGCGTCTCCTTCTTCTACTAGATTATCTGTATACTAACACATGAAAATAGAGCAGTTCATTTGTTCTTCTTTTCTTCACCCTCTATCCCGCCTAATACTCGATTTCCTGGTCTGGAAGTCGAGAAAGACCTTGCCGCGGGAGGGTACTACTTCCACATAAGGGCCAATTTTCGATGCATCAAGTGCCAGTATATGGTACGACTCCTCTGATCCTTAGACAAAAGGTTTTGCTGATAGGCCTGAATGCATGCCCCGTGGATGCCGTAGGGCCCTTTTGTGGCTATGAAGAAGCGGGGGAGGATTTACCGTTACTGGGCAAATCTCATGATGATCATAGTTCAATGAAACCCCTTACGTTGCATTACTCGGTTAGTCAAACCGGTACGGATAACTTTGCCGCGGGAGCAATGCCGAGTAAGCCCCCTGGAAACGTGTGTTTGAGGTTGAGTCGAGGGGTTGTAAAAGCTCGTATATACAGCATGGTACCAAATCCGATTGTAACATGGCTCTTCTGATTGCCTATATAGGAAACCGGGTAGCCTAGCAATTAACTTCAATGCGGATGTCTACCTTCCGAGGGAGTCAGATAAGTCAATCTGAAACCTGTTGTCTCACGACTATGCCAACAATGTGAATGTAGATTCAAAAGTAAGGTGCTAATAAATCCACGAGTAGGATAATGCTGCCTTCTCAAATCCTCCTTACTGTAATCCTTAGATGGCTAAAAAGACCTCTGAGTCTTCCCTTCTTCCCCTATTCCTTTCCATCTTTATAGTACCACGCATTTGCTGCAAGACTTTGTCCTCTTTCTCTACTCGCCTTGAGAAATATTCATATCATTCATCGATTTCGTCAACATGAAGTCATCGCTCTTGCTTCTCGGTCTTCCTGTGGCCTCGGCCGCCGTGGCTCCTCGTCAAAACTACTTTAGCTTTGGCAACTACTTTTCGACAGGCGCGGTCGCAACCAATTCATGGATTCGTCAGGCGACTACAACCCTGATCCTGCCAGCCCTCAACAGCCCTCACAACGGTAATCTGGGCTTGTGGCCAGGAATGGGCACCAAGTTTGACTCAGGCGCAGATGGGCATCTCATCCAAGGTCTTGCCATCTCGACTGTTGGTTTCGGGTGAGCACGCAATACAGCCTAAGTCTGCCGGCGTTGGAGCTCATACAAATAGATCTCCATGCAACCTTGCTGCCAATGAAAATAAGTGGTGTGTGGTTGCAAGCACATATGATGGTATGGTTCCTCTTCTCTCGTATTACCGGCTCTCACACGTCTCTAGGGGGTCAAACCCACGGTACTACACCATATCGAGCAAATCCCGGCGACCGCGTTACATATGACTGTAGGTGTCCCTTTATAGGAGATTGTCGGATTACCGTGCTTACACCTCCACAGACAAGTACAATGATGCGACATCTAAATTCGACCAGACAGTATCGGTGAACGGCAATGTAGTGTCTACTTTGTCCACAGGTATAGGGTCCCCTTTAGATCGTAGTGCGATTTGTATGCTGACTATTTTAAAGCGAGCGGTCACGGTGCAGGCTGGGGAACAGGTCAGTTAAAATATCCCAAAGATTTTCATTTCGAATAAATTTGCTAACCGTTATTCTCAATATAGCAATGGAGTGCCAACAGGTGAACTGTGGAACCGTCCCCTTGCACCATTATGTGGACACGAAGATCATCATGAATACTGCCGATCCAAACTACTCTCGGACCGTTTCGACCCTTGGTGCCTCTGGTAACTTGGTTACTGCAGATGGTGGGAAGACTTGGACTGCCGCTGATATTACTATTCAGCAATATACATTCACTTGAGAAGCTACTACTGAATTGCAGTCGAGATTCATAAACGGTTAGATCTTCTGCTAAGAAAATGCCCGCCTGATGCGTATCTTAATTGTTATTCACGTAAAGTTGAACTTGATAGTTACTTATTTATTTTCCTGTTCTGTCTAAGAACTGTTCAGAAATAATTTCGGCTGCCCTGCGCTACAACCAGGCGTTCTCGTGTTAAACACCAAGTTTAAAGCTGAGATCAGATTTCTCCAATACCGGGCCACCAAAGTTCCTCAGCCCTTAGAGGTATTATTCTCTTTCAGGCATAATTGAAAAAAAAAAAAAAAAAAAAAAAAAAAAGCCTTCACTATTCTTACTATTTCTCATATATTTAAGTCTTGTGTACTTAAGAGATGACATAACACTATACTAACCAGTAAACGGCCGCCTGTGTTCCCTCTTGGTGGAGGATCAAGCTTGTCCCCGCCCTGCGGAGGCTCCACCCCGAACACCTCCGGTCACGGCACTACTCCCAACGGACGACTCCATGGCAGTTCAACCCGAGCCGCATTTTACGCGAAGGCTATGATGAATCTCGGTGGTATTATCGGACTCGAGTCAAATAACTCAGCTGTTTACCCCCAGTAGCCGAGGAAGAATCCCATATATAGCACTAAGCATTCGCTTTCAACTTTCGTAGATCAGATCATCCAGACCCGATCGTTCAAGTATTATACATTGCTCAAACTTAAAGACATGGCATCCATCGAAATTTCTAACGTGGAACATGATGGGAAATCATTTGCTGCTTATCGCAAGGTTGTCCTCTTGATGTCCAATCCCGATGTGCTCTACCTCAATTCTGCTTTCATGCCACCGTCAAATCTGCTTGTCCACGATGCCTTTGTGCGCTTCTCCAACGAAGTATTGTACAACCCTAATCCCAAGGCACAATGGCTCGCGGTTGCAGAGGAGACTCGCGCCTTGGTGGGACGATATATCAATGCTGAACCATCGACTTTGTCCTTCACCCGCGATACAACCGAAGGCCTGGGATATTTCATCCGCAGCATCAAGTTCTCTCCCGGAGACAATGTTGTTATCTTGGACACGGAGCATCCTAACCACGTACTTGGTTGGTTGAGCCTCCGGTCTCAGGGTTTGGAAGTCAGGAAAGTCCCAACCACTGCGGAAGTTGACCGCACTGGGCAGCTGACTGCGGCAAATGCGGCTACCTTTGCGCCATATGTCGATGAAAGAACAAAGGCTATCGGACTTAGCTCCATCATGTCCCATAGCGGCCAGTGGAACGATGTGAAAGATATTTGCGACACATACAGGCCCCAAGGAATCCATGTCCTAGCGGACTTGACGCAACAAGTAGGCTTCACACACGTGGATGTGCAAGCACTTGATATATGTCTGCTGCAGCATTCGGACTCCACAAGGGCGTCAAGTGTCCTGCAGGATTTGGCGTGCTTTATGTCAACCAACAAGTTCTTGAAGGGCTGAACCCGGAACACCCCATGACCACCTTTGCTTCCCTTGCGGAAAGAAGAGCCGACTTTACAGTGGATGTGGCGGATCGCATCCTTCTTCAGAATAATGCTCGGAGATTCAATCACTGGAACCAGAGTCTAAGTGCCGTTGCACCTGCTAAGGCCCACCTGACATTCTACCTCGACACCATGGTTAAACCTAAGAAGGTCGAGAGCTATCTTTTCAGCCTCGGAGATGCACTGAGAGACGAGTATAAGCAGCTCAGAATAAAGATCATCGGACCCCAGTCTCGGAAGGAGCATGCCCCTTATTTGTACATTCTTGATATCAATGGGGAGGGTTGGGTCAACTTAATGAAGGAAAATGGAGTGCAGATCTCGCCATATAGGCTGGGTATTCGAGTGTCGTTTGGATTTTACAACAATTTGGACGATGTCAAGATATTGGCCAAGATTCTGCGACAAGGTTTACAAAGCGAGCTGCGTACACAGGCTGCGAGCGGCACTGCCAGCCCTAAGCTATGATCGAAAGCAAAACTTTGGACCATAGTCATTGAGTCTAGCGATGCATAAATTTAGTCATTTTCTAAGATGGTACTTGTTGGGTGAGCCTGCATCTTCATCGTTCTGGCGGTTCGCATGCATCTAATCCATTTTCTCAACTTTTATCATCAATGCTATGATCCGCGATGTACTGAGTCGGGGCCCACTTGTCAAACCGGCCAAATTAGATAAATTAGCTATTTTTCAGTATCTGTAGAAAATGACATCTTTTTTTTTCCCTTTCTTATTTTACTTTTGAAAATCCCTTCTTTGAAAGATGAGTCTTTTATCTATGTTACGGCAGCTACGATAGGTCAATTGACTAGCTGTAAACATGAACTATTTGATCAATTGAGAATATACACAAAACTCAAAACCTCCTTTTCATAGCTGTTGTGGAAGGTTGTTAGATTTTCGTGTGGTCAGCAGTCTGTATTTTGGGCTCGCCAATGGCTGTGGTGTTGTTCGTTTTTTCCCCAACACAGTACTCCATATTATAAACAAGTATCCCAAACAAAGCAGCTCTAGAAAAGGGCTACTGTAGAGACTACTTCTGGATATTTTTCTGCGGAAAGCCTTTACCGCTGGATCGCCGGTACTGCGAGTAGAAGACGGCGCCGGTGTACACGTATGTAGGATAGGCAGCCTGCCAATTACAGTAGCACAAAGGGAAAATAAATACAAGCGTCGTGCCTTGCGACCACAAGTGCCAGTTGATTTACATATTATTATAAGTTGACCCGAATATGCCTTGCAAGATCCCACGTTGCAGATGATTCTCCTAAGACGTTGATGAGGTATTGAGATTCCTGGGAAGTCCTCAGAGCCTACACGATTCCATAGATAAAGATGAATGGTGTGTGCTTGAGCCTGTAACTAGTCCGGTACTTTCTAACGATCGATATGATGTCTTGTGCAGATGACAGACACATGGCGCGCGCTTTTTCAGAGTCCCCGCCGAGGTATGTACCTCGGCATGTCTCCGAATTGAGAACGACCCGCACATTGTGGAATAAAACACTGGAGTGGTATAATAGATTAGCTAATGTGGTTGATACTTGACCTACCAAACTCACTGTAATGCTGCAACGCTCGGAAGAAGTGGTTTGCTTGTAGGCTCCCATTTGTTCCATTACACGAATCCCGGCAATGATGCATGCCAATGGCTGAGAGCGAGGTTTGAGGAATCCCGTAGGGGTTTCCGGCTGGCTCCGCTGAGGTTATTGCTCGGCGTGAATAAAATCGATATCATCATTTCTGCCAGCCGTAGCAAGTTGACCTGTTCTCGAAAATATTGTATAAAGATGGGAGTACCTGTAGTACCTTGATCAGGCTCGGTATATCCTGCTGGCAGCCAAGGTATCATCTCTGGAGAATCCCTGAAAACTCCGGTTAGAAACAGTATATCAGTACCTGGGTTGAGGGGGGATACGGTAAACGCTCTATCCACTCAACCTCAGCATCCTACTCATGGAAAAATACGGGACGTCCTAATACCAAGCTTATCATTTTATCTGAGGTATAGTGTCCCCAGTAAATATGTCGGCGAATCTCAAGGTCCTCCGGGCTCGCTAGAGAAACATCGTGAGACCAGCCAGTGTTTGGGATCCGCTGAACGCCCAAGTCTTGGGCCATCCGAAATGCCATGCCTAAACCCGAACAAATGTTAAGTCTAGTGAACTTAGGTTCACTGCAGTTGAGGGATTAGTTTATATTCATACCTGAGAGGCCCCATCCCTTGGAGTTGTTTCCCCGGCCAATGTCGAAAAAAGAAAGATAAAGTAGAGTCTGTACTGTCGTTATCGATGGTTGAGACAGACCGAATACCAGAGTGATGCTTTGGCTGCGGCATAAAATCGACCACCGAGTTGTCCATGATCAATATCCGGCCTCATCAGTGACCCCAATGCACAAATCGATAGCACAAATCGATAGTAGTAAGGAAGGAGACTAATATTTGCAAGTTGGATGATAATTGCTGTAATGGTCTCGGAGATGTGCTTCTCTGTAGATGAATATGAAATGCGGACACTTTTATTTAAAGAGCATAAGCGTTTCAGTAATGATGTTGTTATCGAGATTAATATCGAAATGTCCGGCGATTTGCTCTAGATCAGTCTGGGACCCGAGAGGTAGGTTTTTCGCTGGTAAGTCTCTTGGGAGCGGCTTGTTGGGCTAAACCTGATATATGCTGGTGGGCCTATAACAAATGAGTGAACCGGCAAGATCTGTCTCTAGTTTGGGCTGAAGAGGCGATGTGTCTCCGTGCATGTTACTCAATGCGGGGAGAGAATACTCTTGTTCCTGGAGTGGGTGGTGATCAAATGATACGGCTTCTAGGATAGTCTCTTGATCCTGAAAATCGGCTTCCTTGATTCTTATAACCAAGCCTTCTAGCTATGGTACTCGACTCTCCAAGCTGGAGACGTACTTGTGGGGAACTGGCCGCCTCTTTTCATCTCTTTTCCGATATTCACAGTCCTGCTTAGCTGTAACGCAGCTGGAGCAAGGCATCGCATGAGGATATCACAACTACTCCTATGTAAGCTTCTTTATGAGAATAATCACATAATGGCAGCGATGAAACCTTTCTGAATTGATATCTTTTACACCTTCTATGATGTGAGCATTTGAAAGATTACAGATTTTCGGGAAAGGGGATAAATTTACGCTATTTTCCGAGTTGCCTCGGAGGAACGAGCTTCTGAAAGCGGATGTTTTACGTTGGAAATCATCTCCGGCCGAATAGGGGATCCTCAGTAGGGCGTATTAGACCAAGGGTCCGAACGATTGGCGGTTGGTCTCAGTCAGATGGTGGATCTGGCTTATTTCTCTATCTCATGTGTGGAAGATATTTGGTCTTTAAATTACAGAGTGCTTATTTTATGAGGGGAAGAAAGGTGGAGGGGTTTTCCGCTCCGTAATACACCTACCCTGTATCTGTTAGTGGAGAAATTTACTTCGCCGACGTTAAGCCTTGACCGAATCCAGTGGTGGGCTTTATGTGACGAAATAATGTGTTTGACGGGTGGAAGAAACTTTATTGAGAGATCAGTGTTACTGCTGGGAGTATGCGATGAATTTTAGACGAGATCATGACATGTGGATTAGCAATAGAATCTCTTTGCCTTCCGTACAGGGGCTTGATTGATATCATGACTCCAACTCAAGGTAGTCGTGTTATTCATACTTGGAGATGAGTATTGCGTGTGCCTTGACTATATAGCGATCCAGCATGCTAATACGTAGGTCCATCGTAGTTTATAGCGTATACAGATTCGGGACTCTACATGCTCTACCCTAACAGGGATATTATACAGACATCAGTCACCAACGATAGTATAAGAGCACAGCCAGAAATAATATGATTATAAAACGTTGCCTTTGTATATATTGTATATGCTGGGTATTTTCCACTTTCCGTTGCCGTTGCCTTTATAGTAATGACCTACATCCATCTATATATGCTGCCGACCTGCCTGTATGCATTATATAAAGTGTTGAAATGCCAAAACAAAAGAAACTCGAAGAAAAAAAGGCGATTAACTGGAACTCCGCTTTGATCCCGTTTATTATAAACACAAGTGAAGGCCAACTTTTTAAGCCTACTCCTTCTTGCCCATGCTCTCATACAACGTTCGGAACGCTGATGGCTGTGACAAGAGATCCTGAGGGTTGCCCCACTCCATAAGTTGACCTTTGCTCAAAAGGGCGACGCGGTCAAAGTCGAGGACGGTGTCGAGCTTGTGAGCAATGACGATTAGTGTCCTGTCGCTGAAAGACTTGCGAATAATACCCTGGATGAGCTCATCCGTGTCCGCGTCGACGCTGCTGGTCGCCTCGTCCATGATGACAATCTTGCCGGGCTTGACTACAGCCCTGACGAGGCAGAAGAGCTGGCGCTGGCCGTGGGACAACCTCTCTTCGTTGAGCTCACCGTCCAAGCCGCCGTCTTTCTCGATGGAATCCCACAGGCGGGCGGCTTTCAGACCCTCGATGATGTCCTCATCAGAGGCAACCCCAAGAGGATCGGCGTTCTCACGGACGGTGCCGCGGACGAAGAAGGGCTCCTGGGGAAGGGTGTTGAGACGACGGCGCACTTCTTGTCTGGGAATCCTGCTGATATCAATGCCATCGATATTAATAGATCCATCCTCAAGCTCTAGCATGCGAAGAAGAGTCGAGACAAGAGACGATTTACCACTAGAGAGAACGTTAGTCATGGCGTTTCAAGGTGCTGAGAAATTGGGACAAAACTTACCTTCCAGTGCGACCGCAAACAGCGATCTTTTGGCCTGGCTCGACGGTGATCTTGATCTTCTTGAGCACGGGCTCAACAGAAGTCGAGTAAGAGGCGGAGATGTTGTTGAAGGTGACGGCACCCTTTTGGGGCCAGTCAAAAGGAACGTAGTCTGTCTCATGGGGCAAATCCTCGGACTTGGTCTCCTCGACAAAGGTTCGGATGCGGCTGATGGCTCCGAGCGATGTCTCCAGCATGGTCCACTGGGATACGAAGTTCTCCAGGGTGCTGCTGAAGTCAATGACTTTGAAAAGAGCGACACCCAAGAAGGCAGCCGAGCCATTAGGAAGCGTAGTGGCGAAGGTAACCATGAGGACACCGATGCCGCCAACCATAAGTTGCAAAACGAGGGTCAGCCATCGCTGGATGACTCCCATGAGATAGTAAGGACGCTGGGATTTGTCAAGCACCTCATATCCTTGGACAATGTAGTCCTCAGTCCAACCATAGGCGCGGATACAAGACACGCCCGACAGCGTCTCCAAGAACTGGGAGAAGAGTGGCGCCTTGGCCTCGATGTTGAGGAGTCGTAGTTGACGGGATGTACGCAGGTAGAAGAACTGGACGATGAAGAGCAGCACACAACAGACTGGGATAGAGGCAGCGGTGTATCCGGATCCCATGAAGACCAAGACACTGGAGACGATGACGGAGAAGATGTTGATGATGGTCTGGTCTAGAGCCATGGGCAGGTCATGATCAATCAGCTGCAGATCCTGGCTGAATCTGTTGGTTGTCTGGCCAGCGTCAGTAGAGGTGAGGAACGCGGTGTTTGCATGGACCGTTGTCCCGAGCAGCAACTCGTGGAACTTCTTGCTCGTCTTTGGCAGCAAAATTATGCGGAAGATGTAATCAGACAACATGCAGCTGCCCAGGGCCAGGGCGGCCAATGAGGCATAGACACTGAGCCAGTACGCAGAATTCTCATTAGGGTGCTCCTTGTTGGAATTAGTCCACCATTGTAGCCAAATGGAGGGAAAGCTAAGGCCGAACACGAAGGCTGCACAGGCGAACAGGTAGAATAAAAAGGTCCCAGGACCGGCGATTTGAACGTAGTACTTGTAAACCTGGAAGTCACCGGCGCTGCGGCTCATGTCAAATTCTTCGTCATCACCAGGGAGCTCAAGCTCCTCCAGAGTCTCCTTAGAAAGCTCGAGCTCAGGTCGTGCTGTGGAAGGAGCAGGCAAGTTCGCCAATCGAGATGCGTAGCCCCCAGCGGCGGAAACCTCCTCCAGCGTACCCTGTTCGGCAATGGTACCATCCTCATTGAGGACGATGATGTGGTCTGCAAAGTTGAGATGGGCCACAGAGTTTGTGGCGAGGACCACTGTGGAACCAAGTTGCTTGACCAACCCATCCTTGCCGAAAGCGGCGTTAAGAATCGAGGCTTCCGTTGAGCGATCAAGACCAGTCAAGACATCGTCGAGAATCATCAGAGAGCGTTTGGAGTAGAGAGCCCGGGCAAGGGACACACGCATCTGCTGGCCTCCGCTCAGCCTAGAGCCACGAGTACCTGTGTTAGTCTGGTCACCGTCGGGGAGTTCCTCAAAGTCGCGCGTGAGGGAGCAGACGCGGGCCACAGTCTTGTACCAGGTGGGATCCCATTTTGACATGCCCTGAATATTCTTTTGGATGGTACCCCAAGTGATCCAAGGAGACTGGGGGCAGAAGGCAGAGTTGGTGAATGCTGTGGCGACCGCGCCAGTGGTGAAAGGCATCTCACCGAGGAGGAGTCTCAGCAGAGTGGATTTACCGGAACCGACGGGGCCGATAATCATAGTAGTCTTCCCACGGGCAACCTTGAAGGAGAGGTTCCTGAGAATATCAGATTGGGCAGAGTACCCAGCCGAGACGCTTTGGACAGTGATGGCGATCTTGGTATCATACAAGCTCTGCTGGGCCATGGACATCTCAGTCTCGTCATATTTTGGCTCAATTTCCAACAGTCTATCAGTATCCATGTGGTAAGCAGGTACGAAGTAGGGGTATGAGTTGACACCGGGGACGATTCTGGGGTCCCTGCGTTCGGCTTGCACAAGATGATCCTGGATTCGAGAGAATGAATTGAGAATGGTTTGCAAGTGTTCAACGCCACCAACGATAGCGACCAGTGGCTGTTCTTGGAGTTGGAACAGACCAAGCGCGGCAAACGCGACAGCCTCTGTGAGAGGTTTGCCGCCGTTCCGCTGCGACAGGATCGTGAAAAGCGCGAAACCTATAACGGGGGTAAACGTTGACGACAAGTAGGAGGCACCAGATTCCATGACGGCAAGGGCGCGGAACTTGCGCGAGATGTCAATCTCGCTATTGCGTAGATTGGTGACAATACTCGACATCATTTCCGTCAGACCCGTCATCTTGATGGCCTTCATGGACCCCAGCATCTTGGTGGTAACGGCCAGACGCTCTTCGATAGACTCCAACCAGGGCACCTGAGCATTACCTGCAGCCTTGGCGATGGGCATACCGAGAAATAGACAGGAAACAATCCAGACAGCGGGACCATATGTGGCGCCCCCAATCAAGCGGTACAGCAAGAACATTGAGATGATGAGGTCGATGAAGGCGGCGTAGATATCGTGCATGATGTGCATACTACTCTCGATGCGGCCAATGTCCGCACTCATGAGCGTGATGGCTTCGGCATCAGCGATGTCGGTCGAGCTGAGGGCGAGGGTCTTGCCGAAGATCATGGTGACCAGGCTGCCACGGAATTGGGTAATGGCACGGTAGGTCCTGTGCTCGTACAAGGTGTAGGCGACAGCCTTGCCAACATGCATTATTGCATACCCGGCAATAAGCCCCTGGGCAATGTTGTGCCTATCATCGCTGGGGGCTTCGGATGTGAAGTCAAGGATCTTCTCGACGAGCAACGGCTCGGCAAAAGAGAAGGCCGAGAAGGAGAGACGTGGCAATACACCAGACAGAAGAGACCACTTGTAGTGCTTGATGTACAGCAAAGAAGCGCATTCTTGGAAGACTTGTCTGCTTGAGCCCATTTCTCCTCCAGGCTTCGTGGCTTCGTGGCATCGAGGATCTGCTTGTCAAGAACAGGCAGGTTATCAACGGTAAGAATAGACTTGTAGCCTTTGGCGAACACTGCGTTGACCCAGACGAAGAATGCCCTATTGATGGCACCGCTGGTCTCCTCTGGGCCTGCCTTGGCATATTGCTCTAGGAGGAGGTGACGCTTCTCCGCCAACTCGGCAAAAAACAAGACTACCTTGACTGCCAGAGCCGCCAAGTAGATGGTGGTCACTGAATTGCTGCCAGGGATGTCTGAGAGAGTTCGGAGTCGAGTAAGGTCAAGCCCAGCCGAAGTGCCAAGATAGAGGGTCAAGACATTTGAGGGTTGAAGCGAGCGGACATGACCAAGCCATGACAGGATAGGAAAGATGAGAAAAGAAACAATGACCAGGGTTGTGGTCGGGATTGTGAGTCTCGTAGTGGGTGCGTCGGTATTCGTCCAAAAGTCTAGAAGGCTCTTTTGGAAGACGGCGTAAAGAACGTACAATGCCTATACACCAGTTAGATAAAAGTAGCCAAGACTGTCCATAAAGGCGGAGCCTACCAGCTTGACATAGAATAACCAATCCTTGCGGGCCTTGGTGGCAGCATGTCGGAGGGACCAGATCTGGAGACCTGTGAAGATGACTAATCGACAGATGTTTTGTCAGCCATATTATGCCAGGGAATGGATAGGAGGAAAGGAGATGCATGGCTCACGGGCAATTACAAGGGGAACAATGGTCAAGATTCCCTCTTCAAAGAGAAGGGTCATGCCAAAGCCACCTCGCAGGCATGGTTCAGCAATAACTGGGCCCCACTGGTCGTGGGCATCCAGAGCGCAATGGGGAGTCGAGTTGTGCGGAAAGGAGAGTTGAGGAAAGAATGAGTCCTGACCATCCCACAGTGTTTGTTCCTCTATCCACAATGGCTGGTCCGTTTCTGCTTTCCACTGCACGATGCGAAATGTACGCTGAAGGTCCAGGGTTCCGCATTGCACAATCCTCACCGTCTCCTCGCTTGTTTGTTGGATATCCAACGTCTGGCAGCTAAAGTTTGACATTCTGGGTGTTGGGCCGGGCTGTCTGCCGGTGCAGATGTGGGACGCGCGTTGGGTCGGTCAACAAATGGAAGTGTCTATCGAACGGTGTAGTCAACGCGTGTTCGGACTGCCCAGTCGTGCCTGGTAAGTCTACACAATCGTGTCGAGAGAGACCATCTAACCGTGTCGAAACAAAACTAACAAAGCGTGTCGAAATTAACTGTCTTGTCGCGTCTAGTGGATCAAACAAAAGGAAAGGAGTGACTGCAGAGAGTGACTGCACACAGCCGAAGTTCCTCAAACGGACCAATCCATCACTTTCTATAGGCAAATTCTCGAAGCAGTTGCTATATTTACTTCTTCCCAGCTCATTGGACTATCTTTAGAAGAAGCACCTACAAAAATGAAATTAGGTATCTTACTAATAATCAGCAAGGCGAGAGCGAGGGGGGCGTGTCGACAAAGACGGGGACCGTTAGAGGGAGCCGGAAGTGTTGGGTCCGGGGTGCCTAAGGGAAACCAGAAATAATGATTACGTGTGGGCCAATACACCCTAACCGACCTCACTGGCAAAAACAAGGCGAGGAGGCGGGTCGTCTCCCGCGGCGAATGGGGCGCCAAGGAATGGGGCGCTAAGGAATAGCTCGCTTTTGACCCAATAATGCTCAGCTAACAGCCCTAACCGGTAAAAGCAAGGAATGGGAATGGGGCGCCAAGGAATAGCTCGCGTTTGACCCAATAATGCTCAGCTAACAGCCCTAGCCGGCAAAAACAAGGACTGGGAATGGGGCGCTAAGGAATAGCTCGCGTTTGACCCAATAATGCTCAGCCCGCTAGTGTACGTCTACACCACGAAAAGAATATGATCATCAACACGGACGCGAGCAAGGACGCAGTGGCGGGTTGTGTACAGCAAAGAGACGAGCAGGGCATACTCAGACCGCTGGGATTCGACAGTAAGAAACTGAACTTAGCGGAGCGCAACTACACAGTCCACGACAAGGAATTATTGGCAATGGTAAAACCGTTTGAGGCATTCAGGCACTGGCTGCCCGGGACAAGGGAGCCAGTAGAGGTATGGAGCGACCATGCAGCGCCTGAAACACTTCCTCACGCAGAGGCACGTACGGGGGGCGGAAAAACTAGGGGAAACAGCGCGGCCGACGCGCTCAGCAGGAAAGAGACACACGACGGAAGGAAAGGAGCGGGAAGTGGGTGGGTGAGACTTGGCCTACCACTATCTACTATGTAAGATCGTGAGGCAGGGATTCGCCCCTGAAGGACACTCATTTTAAATCAGCCTAGAGTCTTCACTCCGGGGAGGGGTTGGAGATCTCTCGCCCCCCCACAACTGGCCACGAAGAAAAGGTATAAAGGATTGGGGAGGAGACCATAACGTCTCGGATATCTTTCTTGCTTTTCTCCTCATCCTATTTCATAGATTATCGCTAGTCATAAAAACAATAATTCGCTTGTAACTACAATCGCACATAGACAGAGTAAAGTAATGACGAGGCAAGAGACTCAGAACTGAGGCACGACCCAGTCAGAAGAACACTGGCCACACCGCGTTGACTCGAAATGCCTGCGGGGAAGATCACTGGTGAAGCGTACGACGAACACATCTCCTACGTAGACCAACAAGCCCGCAGCATTGCCGAGACCCTAGACAAGCTCGCCCAACAGCTAAGGCAGCTTCAGAGCTGGAACCAGCAGAGAAAGTACTGTGACATCTGTGGCAAACCAGCAGAAATCCACCAGTGGTGCAACGCGCATCGGTACGGCAGCGGAGAACGTGTATGTACTAGGTGTGGGAGTAGACCTATCAGTGACCACAAAACAGATTGCGGAGGCACTGAAAGGATTTGGGTCCCCTACCGTTAGGACCAAACTGAAGAGCGGGAACCGTGTGACCAGCCCAACACTCAGCATCAAGCACAGGAACCCACATCCGTGAGGAGCAAAGCACTGCGTGCATCATAAACGCAGCCCAAAAGCGTTTGTGGGATATAGAGATAAGTGTCTATTTATCTATATATAGTTCTTTTTAATAATATAGGGATTAGGATATATCATTATAACTATTTTAGAATATATAACTAGCTAAAATACAATACTTATTTTTACAGTATAGGGTAGTATAAAAATTAAGTTATTTTTTTATGAGTTTCGTGCTAATTTACTAGTCCCCCCCCCCCCCCCCTGGTCCCTCAAGGGGACGATTTGGAGTCCCCCCAAGTAGTGGGCGAAAGGGGGTGAGGTGAGAGCAGTGACCTACAGTTATCGCATTGAAGGAGTGGCCAGCCTGACTTATCGTTGATTTGGCTAGCGTCCATTGAAAATGTGAGAAAGGAGCAGGCGGCCTGTCTAGCTCCGTGCCTAGGTGCCAAGGTAGTAGGTTACAGGTCCATATCCGAGTGTGTAATTGTATGCTTGCTCTGTCGGGCTTACCTTGCCGCTATACTGCTCCTCAAGACAAAACAAAGGAGTCTACGCCCCTATGAATGGTGAAACTCCCAGCCACGCTCCACGCGTCCATGGCAAAATGGGAATAATAGCTGAAGATGATAATTTCTCGCATCCTTTTGCGAAGCCTATACCTTCTCCTTTCCTGCTTAGTTTTTCCGATCCTTTCTTTCCTCGGCTTGCATGATGAAACTTATCCTCTCAGCTAAACCAAAAAAAGAAGCTTCTTCGTCCCCGCGAGGACTGGGTAGTGAAGCCTTCTACGACCGATGTCAATATTTCGGCGGGCTAAGCATGCATGGTACCAGCGTTCACCTCTTGGTTATGCAGTACGTACATAATGACGCCATAAGCCGCTAGGAGCAAGTTGGCGGTAGGGGATTTCTTTTCATAGGTCGGCGTTCTTCCAGCTGAAAGTACCGGCACAGAATGCCGCGAAGGATCCGATGGCTTCGTTTATAAGCTTACATGTGCAAGGGGGAGCATCTACCTGGGAAGAAATTAATGCGGTGTGAAATGAAATGCCATGTACGAGATGAACCAGCCGTATGCCACGTGAACCACAACACCACACTGTCCCGCAATAACGAACGTCTCCATCTTCCACAATTAAGACGATAAGGCCTATAGCAATATTGGCTCGCCGGGGTGGCAAACAGACCGCTTTTCTCTTAAAATATAGGCCGGAAAACTGTTGAGATTTTGTGCTGCAATGTCAGGTATTATCCACTCCGCACTGCCTAGGATTTGATAAGCAGATATTGATTTCCCTGAACAGCCCTGCCGGCATTGACCACGCTAGACAAGTTTGACCACGCTAGACAAGTTTGTAACAAAAGTGTAAGTCGCAGGGTTTGTCATCCTTCCCCCTATAGTTCGACTTGACAATTCTGTTGCATCCGGTCTCGATTTGACTAGTTTTGTTAGATCAAGGGGTTACGTGACGTGTTATGTAGATTTTTTTTTGTGGCTGTTATTATAATGACCTTTTGCTCAATTTGTGCTCCAATTGCTCGTTCAAACGACATAGATCGGAGCTTGTATTGTGACGGACAGGGACTTTAGGTATTGTATGATAAGGCTGCTGAAAACTCACATATTATAGTAGTATCGATCGACGAACAACGGCTAGAGAAAAAAGACGAACCGAGACGAGACAAACAAAAATTAATTACTACGATGACTATTAATAACCATACAACCAACAGGAGAGAAAATGGAGGGATATCCTCCAACATAACGAACGGTCATGGGTCCGAGCACAAGACGCAACAAGGACCAGAGATGAGCGAGCAGGCTCTCTCACAGATCTGGGCTTGGAATTCTTCAGTGCCCCAGACCTCACATGTCTGTGTCCATGATCTGATCAAGGAAACAACATTGCGCCAACCCGAGGCCCAGGCAGTATGTGCCTGGGATGGTCAATGGACATATTCCCAACTCGATGATGTATCTACGAGATTGGCATTCTATCTTGTTAGTTTAGGCGTCGGGCCTGAGGTAATTGTGCCTCTGTGCTTTGAGAAATCAAGATGGACCCCCGCCGTAATGCTAGCCGTCATGAAGGCTGGCGGCGCTTCTGTGGCCATGGACCCCCTCCAGCCTGAGGAGCGCCTGCGCGCCATTGTTGAGCAAGTAAACCCTATTGTACTACTTTCCTCCAAGGCAAACCAGGAGAAGGCTGGCCGTCTGGCCGCACGACCAACGGTAGTAGTCGATGATACCCTTCTAGATCGCTTGACCTCAACTGTTCCAGGGCAGATGCCTGAGCAGTCCCTGCCTGTGATTGACCCCGAGAATAAACTCTACCTTGTCTTCACATCCGGTAGCACAGGTATTCCCAAGGCCGTCGTCATTACGCATGCCAACATCAGCAGTGCTATCCTGCACCAGCGTGAGGTCCTGGGTGTTACCGCAGAATCACGAATCTACGATTTTGCTTCCTATACTTTCGATGTTGTCTGGTGTAATTTGCTCCAGGGCTTGACTGCAGGCGCTTGCATCTGCATCCCAAGCGATAAGGATCGCCGAGATGACTTTCTTGGTGCTATTGCGAAACTATCCGCAAACTTTGCAATCTTCACTCCATCCACCATTCGGGGGTTGGACTTACGAGGACTGCAGTCACTCGACCGCCTCCACTTCATTGGAGAAGCGCTTCATGTTGACGATTACAATTCCATCGGCATCAAAGGCACTGTGACCAATCTTTATGGGCCTACCGAGTGCACAACTTACAGTACTGCGCGACATGCGCGCAAGGGGGACAGCGGCTTTGTCGACATCGGCCACGGTAACGGCCTATGCACCTGGCTCGTTGACCCCGAGAACCATGATATACTAGTCCCCCTTGGCAGTCCTGGAGAGCTGCTGCTGGAGGGACCACTTGTTGCTCAGGGTTATCTTGGCGACGATGAAAAGACCAAGCAAGCGTTCATTGAAGATCCCGCGTGGTTGGTTAGGGGAGGGCGGCATCATCCCGGCCGCCGTGGCCGCTTGTACAAGACGGGAGATTTGGCCCGGTACCGTCCTGATGGCTCACTTGACTTTATTGGCCGCAAGGATGCTCAGGTCAAGATTCGAGGACAGCGTGTGGAACTTGGCGACATCGAGTATCATATCCGCCGGGGAATCCTCAACGACAACGACTCCTACCTTCAGGTGGTGACCGATCTCATCACCCCTCGAGGAAGCGGCAAGCCTATGCTGGTCGCCTTCATTCAACTATCCTACTCGAACCGATCCCTCAGCGACGACGACCACTTTGCCATCGTCAAGACCCTGACGGATGGATTAGACGACCGACTGGTGACTCAGATCCCCGGCCATATGATTCCGTCCGCCTACATCCCGGTGCTCGCCCTCCCCAAGACCGCGTCCGGAAAGACCGACCGAAAAAACATCCGAGAGTGGGCCAACGGCATGTCGCTCGCCGAGCTCACCAAGCTCAACACTGTGGCTGTGGAGAAGCGGGAGCCCAGCACGCCGATGGAGAAGTTGATGCGGGAGCTTTGGGCGACGGTTCTTGGCATTGAGGCCGCTAGCATTGGTGCTGATGATAGCTTTTTACGGGTTGGCGGAGATTCCATTGCTGCGATGCGTCTCGTTGGAGCAGCTCGCAAGCATGGACTGCAGTTAACTGCACCTGACGTTTTCAAAGCACCCAAGCTATGCGACCTGGCCAAGGCGGTGCGAGATATCGAAGACGCTGAGAATCTTGATGTGCAGCCCTTTTCGCTGCTTAATCCAGCCCTGGACAGCTCCGCTGTTCGCCTTCAGGTCGCTAGCCTCTGTAAGACCAGCCCGGCCAAGATCCAGGATGTCTATCCCTGCACCCCACTACAAGAGGGTCTACTGGCGTTGACGATGAAGTCACCGGGTGACTACGTTGCTCGGTACTTCTTCAAACTGCAAGACTCAATCGAGACGGCTAGGTTCAAGCATGCGTGGAACAAAGTGGTCGCCAACACACCGATTCTTCGCACCCAAATCGTTGATGTGGCAGACCAAGGCCTGACACAGGTCATTATAGACCAGCCAGCGCATTGGGCTGGTGATGAAGACCCGGAAGTCCTCGACGGTGTCGACAGTTATATTGAATATGACAAGACACTGACGACTGGGCTGGGTACTCCACTGGTGCGCTACGCTCTTGTTGACGACGCCGAGGAGGACGAGCAGTTCTTTGTTTGGACGATACACCACGCCTTGTATGATGGCTGGTCCATGCCTCTGATCCTTGAAAAGCTTGACCAGGCGTACGCCCAGCAAGAAATCGGCCAGTCTCCACCTTTTCAAGGATTCGTCAAGCACCTCATGAATCTTGACCAGGCAAAGTCCAAAGAGTTCTGGGCGAGTCAATTCGAAGGGCTGGATACTCAAATATTCCCGATTTTACCCTCACCCACTTACCAGCCACGTTCCGACTCCTCTATCCTTCATGATATTCAGAACCTTGCCTGGCCTCGGTCTGGTTCGACTCCTAATACCCTTCTTCGAGCTGCATGGGCCATTCTGACGAGCACGTACACTGATTCAAACGATTCCGTCTTTGGAACCGTGTCGACTGGACGCCAAGCAGCTGTTTCTGGTGTGGAACAGATGACGGCACCCACCCTTGCGACCATTCCCGTTCGCATTAAACTTGATAGACAGCAACGAATTGATCAGTTGTTTGCCCAGATCCAGGATCAGACCACCGCCATGATTGAGTTTGAGCAGATGGGTCTACAGCAGATTCGCCGCATTGACGCCAACGCCGAGCAAGCCTGCGACTTCCAGACCCTTATCGTTATTCAGCCGGCTGATGATAGCCCAAGCCTCAGCCACATGTTCAAAGAGAATGAAAACAAGTACCACGATGAAGAGCAGGAAATGGCTGAGTTCCGCACATATCCTTTGTCTCTTGAGTGTGATCTTAAGGGCCAGGCAGTCTCGGTGCGCATTCGTTTTGATTCTCAAGTTATGGACGCCCAACAGATTGAGCGATTGGCGTCGCACTTTGAGCACCTCCTTCGACAGCTTTGTCGCCCGGAGACGATTGCAAAGAAGCTGGGCGAGGTAGATCTCATCAGCCAACAAGACATTAACGACATCTGGACTTGGAACGGCGAGCTTCCCTCTACAGTTGATGTTGCTGTTCACAAGCTAATCGAGGAGATGGCTTCAAAACAGCCTAAAGCTATGGCCGTGTGCGCATGGGACGGCGAGTGGACATATGCAGAGTTGGACCACATGGCAACCAAGCTGGCGCATTATCTGCTAAGCCTTGGGGTCGGACCAGGTGTGATTGTGCCCCTATGCTTTGAGAAGTGCCGCTGGACACCGGTTGCGATGCTCGCCGTCATGAAAGCTGGTGCCGCCTCTGTTGCTATGGATACGAAACAGCCCGAGGAGAGGCTTCGTGCAGTCACCGAACAAGTCAGCCCTGTACTCATATTGTCTTCCTCTTCTCGACGAGAGCTAGCTAGCCGGCTCACCGATCGACCTGTCGTGACTCTCGGAGAGACACTCATCTCACAATTGCCAATCCAGTCGGACTCAAGCTTGCCTGACGTTGCTCCCTCGAGCAAGCTGTATCTTGTCTTTACCTCTGGCAGTACTGGTACACCCAAAGCTGTTGTGGTCACACACTCAAACATCAGCAGTGCGATCAAGTATCAACGGGAAACTCTTGGCTTCACCCCTGAAACTCGGGTATTTGACTTTGCATCCTACTCCTTCGACGTCGTTTGGTGCAACTTCTTGCAGGGTCTCTCGGTTGGAGCTTGTATTTGTATCCCCAGTGATGAAGATCGCCGAAACAACTTTGTCGGTGCTGCTGAACGACTCAAGGCCAATTTGGCCATATTTACACCATCTGCGCTGCGTGGCTTGGATGTGAGCGGTTTGCGAGGGCTACACAACCTGCTATTCATCGGAGAAGACCTACGCAGGGATCATTTCAAGGATATCCAGCTGGATGATGGTATTATTACGAACTTGTACGGTCCTACCGAGTGTACGACATTTAGCACAGCAGAGGTGGTCGACCCCATCGAAGTTGGTCGCATTGGTATTGGTAAGGGCTGCGGCGTTGGTACTTGGATTGTCCGCCCTTCCAACCATGATGAGCTTCTCCCCGTTGGATGCGTTGGAGAGCTGCTCTTGGAGGGGCCTCTGGTCGCTGATGGGTATTTGAATGACCCAGTCAAGACGAACGCAGCCTTTATTGACGCTCCTCAGTGGCTTGAAAAGGGTGCATCTGGGCGTCGTGGAAGGGGCGGCCGCCTCTATAAAACTGGCGACTTAGTTCGCTATAACGCCAACGGCACCATTGCCTTCGTTGGACGAAAGGACGCCCAAGTCAAGATTAGAGGTCAGCGTGTCGAGCTTGGTGATATTGAATTCAACGTACGCGACAGTCTGGACAACAGCGATGGCGTTCACGTCCTCGCCGAAGTCATCAAGCCCCGAGGTAGCTACAACTCGATTCTCGTCGCCTTTGTCCACATCCAAGAAGAGGCTGTTGATGAGGACGAGAGCCTTCAGACACTGGTCGACAATATGACGGCCAACCTCCAGACAAAGCTTGCCGACCGGGTGCCCCCCACATGGTCCCGTCGGCCTACATCGCCATCGATGAGCTGCCCAAGACAGCTTCTGGCAAGACGGACCGGCGCAAGCTACGAACCATGGCCCAGTCATATACTGTAAAGGAGCTCAGCACACTCAACTCGTCGGCTGCCGAGCGACGAGAGCCAAGTAGCCCCATGGAACTACGCATCTTAGCCTTGTTTGCCTCAATCCTCGGTATGGACCCAGCTGAAATTGCAGCTGAGGATAGCTTCCTGCGTATTGGTGGTGACTCCATCGCGGCCATGAGATTGGTGGGTGCGGCTCGCAAGCAGGGCCTTTCTCTCACTGTTACCAAGATCTTTGAGAACCCACGTCTTGAAGACCTTGCTATTGTCGCCGAAGAAGTTTCGGGAACTACCGCCGAAGACAAACTCCCCGCCTTTTCGCTCCTCAAACTTGGCGATAAAGCACGGGAGACACGAGAAATCATCGCCAACCAGTGTAACCTCAGCGCCTCCAACATCCAGGATGCGTTTCCTTGTACTCCATTGCAAGAGGGTCTGCTCGCTCTTACTGCCAAGCGTTCCGGTGACTACATTGCACGGTACGTCTACAATCTACGGCCTGACTTGGACCTGGAGAATTTCTGGAAAGCCTTGAAGGCCGTAGTGTCCGCCACACCGATCCTACGCACTCGCGTCGTCGATCTTGCAGACCATGGCTTGGTTCAAGTCGTTACAGACCTGAACCCCGTGGCGGCATTCAAACCCTGGATTGGCACTCTAAAAGAATATCTGGACGAGGATAGGGCCGTTGGCATGGGACTTGGGTCTCAGCTTGTTAGATTCCAGATTATCCAAGATGACAAGACTGGTAGTAGATCCTTCGCTTGGACGGTCCACCACGCCCTGTACGATGGCTGGTCTTTGAGAATCATCCTCGAGAATCTCGAGAAGGAGTACACCGGCGTCGCTAGTCTGCAAAATTCACCTCCATTCCAGCACTTCGTTAAACACTTGATGAATCTCGACGACACCCGCGCTTTGGAATTCTGGAGATCGCAATTCCATGATTCCGAGGCTCAAGTATTCCCGGCCTTACCTTCCTCTGGTTACCAGCCTAGTTCAGACAGCTCCTTGTCCTTTCATGTCAAGGATCTGGAGTGGCCATCAACTGATATTACACCTTCCACTGCTGTTCGTGCTGCTTGGTCCGTGGTTACAGCTCGAAATACTGATTCAACTGATGTTGTTTTTGGTGTCACGGTCACCGGTAGGCAGGCTGATGTACCTGGCATTGACCAGATGGTGGGACCCGTGATTGCCACCGTCCCTGTCCGAGTGTTACTAAACCGTGAGAAGACCCTCGGCGCTCTTCTCAGCGAGGTACAGTCCCAGACTATTGAGATGACCGCATTCGAGCAAACTGGGTTGCAAAAGATCCGACAAGCTAGTCCATATGCCTCTCAGGCTTGCAACTTCCAAACCTTGCTTGTGATCCAGCCAGAAGAAGATGAAGAGGAGACTAGCCCGTTATTCACGAAGGCCACTGAGGACATTTTGCTGAACAACTCCTTCGCTGAAATGGACACTCACGGCATCACCCTTGAGATCGATCTGGAGAAAAACGGCCTTCAACTTCGATTTGGCTTTGATTCTCACGTGATTCATAAGGACCAGATCCATATGCTCGCTGCTCAATTTCAACATGTCCTTTATCAAGTTCTCAAGCCCGGGAATATCGGTCGGAAGCTTGCTACGATCAGCGCTACCAGTGAGACGGATCTGGAGCGCATCTGGGGCTGGAATGCTGTGGTACCCGAGGCCTCCAACACCTGCATCCATGAGCTCATTTCAAAGACTGCAAGCAGGCATCCACAGTCTCTGGCCGTCTCAGGATGGGATGGTGATTGGACGTACCGAGAGCTTGATTCTATTTCAACGAAGCTGGCACATCATCTTTTCCATCTTGGTGTCGGCCCCGGTGTTATTGTTCCGCTTTGTTTTGAAAAGTCTCGATGGACAGCAATTGCTATATTGGCTGTGATGAAGGCTGGAGGTGGCAGTGTCACGATGGACCCCAGCCAACCTGAGGATCGACTGCGAACGATCGTTGACCTCGCCGGTCCTCGTGTATTGGTTTCATCTTCAACACATGAGAAGCTAGCGCATGCCATCACTGACAAACCGGTCGTTGTTGTCAACGACACGCTTATTGCAACCTTGGCCAACCCTTTCAAGTCAACACTTCCTCTAGTAGACCCCGCAAGCCTCTTATTTGTGCAATTTACCTCAGGAAGCACAGGTGTGCCAAAGGGTGTGATGATTTCTCATGCCAACTTCAGCAGTGCCATTAAACATCAACAGGCTGAGCTTGGTATCAAACAATCGTCACGAGTCTATGATTTCGCTTCCTACGCCTTCGACACGTCGTGGAACAACATAATTCACACATTCACTGTTGGTGCATGCTTGTGTATCCCCACAGACGCTGACCGTAAAGACGATTTGGCCGGTTCCCTACGCAGACACCGCATTACATTTGTTGATCTTACCCCATCTGCCGCCAGCGTTCTCCCCTTAGATGCCTTTGAAGCCCTTGACACCATGGTGCTTGGAGGAGAAGCAGTGCCCGTCGAATATCGGAAGAAATGGTCGCCTCTGGTTGAACTGAAGAATGCTTACGGGCCTTCTGAATGTACTCCAACTGCCACCCAAGTCACCATCACACCCGAATCGACCTTTAACGGAACAATTGGACGGGGCTTGGGTCTCAACACTTGGGTTGTTGATTCCCAGAACGTGAACTCTCTCGTTCCAGTGGGCGGTACAGGTGAACTTCTTCTTGAAGGCCCGTTGGTCGGTCTTGGATACCTTGGGGAAGCTGAAAAGACAGCTGCATCCTTCATCAATGACCCCAGCTGGTTACTTAGAGGCGGACCAAACGGTCAGCCAGGACGCCGCGGTCGCCTATATATGACTGGTGATTTAGTCCGATATGACACTGACGGTACCTTGCTTTTTGTTGGTCGAAAAGATGCCCAGGTCAAGATCAACGGGCAGCGTGTAGAACTTGGTGAAATTGACAATCATGTATCTCGCTACGAGCAAGTGCGTCAAGTTTCTTGCCTCCTGCCCAAATCAGGAATTTTGGCCAAGAAGCTGGTGGGCATTGTCAGTTTCAAGGACATCCCAGAGATCGAGGACCCCGAGTCAGAGATCCAGCTTGTCTCAAATCATCACCTTCCCTTGGTTCAGACACACACCAATGCCATTGAAGCTATTCTGGATGAGGCCCTCCCTTCCTACATGACACCCTCTGTCTGGATCGCTCTGAATCGCCTGCCGTTGAGCACAGCTGGCAAGCTAAACCACAAGGATCTTCGAAACTGGCTGGTCAACCTGGATACGGAAACCTTTGAGAAGATAAATACGAATTCCAGCATGGCCAGCTTGCGGGAGCCGCAAAATGACGGCGAACGTGCTCTCGTCCAGGTCTGTAGCCGTGTCCTGAATATCCCAGTCAACGAGATCAACCTTGATCGGTCCTTCGTTTCTAATGGCGGTGATTCCATTTCTGCCATGAGGCTGGTACCTCGATGCCGCGCTGCCAAGATCGAGCTCTCTGTTGCAATCCTTCTCAAAAGCAAGTCACTTGCCGAGGTCGTTCGACGTGCCAGTGTATCGCAGATCTCCAACATCTCCATGGATGAGACCATGAACTCCGAGTTTGGACTTTCTCCCATCCAACAGTGGTTTCTTCAGCAAATTCCAGCAGACTTGGCAGCTACTCGAGAGTATTACTACAACCAAGGGTTCTATGTCAAGGCCAGGCGCCATATCGCGCCCGAGCGTCTCTCTCAGGTCATCTCTCAAATCGTTGCCAACCACTCGATGCTGCGGGCACGCTTCCACCGACATGGCGAAAACTGGACTCAGAGTGTACCAAAAGCCGAAAACGCACTGTACCACTTTGAGTCGAAGCAAGTTGACTCGATCGAAGATATCAGAGTAGCAGCAGCCCAAAGACAGCAGGAATTGAATATTGAAACAGGATACGTGTTTGCAGTAGATCTCTACAATACTCCAAGGGGAGAACAGTTTATTATCTTCATTGCTCACCATCTTGTTGTCGATCTAGTTTCTTGGCGAGTTATTTTTGACGACATTGAGGCTCTTTTAAAAGGTCAAGAAGTTGAGAAATCCCTGCCATTCCAGAACTGGAACCGTCTACAAATAGAAAAAGCCAAGGCCGCCAAGTTCGACTCTGCATCCGTTCTTTCTACTGAAGGCACTGGTAGCCAATTGGAATTTTGGCATTTTACTGAGGCTACACCTAACACAGCAAGCGACCATCGTGAGATTCTGGTCAAGGCTGACCGTCAGACAACCTCATTTGCCTTGAAAGATGCTAATGAAGTGTTCGGCACGGAGCCCGTTGATTTATTTATTTCCGCCGTCTGGGATTCCTTCTTTTATATCTTCTCTCAACGCAAGAGTCTTACTATCTTCAACGAGGCGCACGGCCGAGAGCCTGGGGACACAGGAGCAGATCTCTCGCGTATAGTAGGATGGTTTACTACAATTAGCCCGATCAATGTGGAAAGGTCTTTTAACAACAATACCTTGGACATTATCCGATCTGTTAAGGACGCTAGAAAGAGGCTCCCTGCCAATGGTTATAATTACTTTACTGCGAGATTCCTGAACGAGGAGGGAAGGAAGGCATTTGAGCATCATAACTCAACCATGGAAGTTGCCTTCAACTACCATGGACTCTTCCAGCAGCTCGAGCAAGCTGACGCCTTATTCGAAGATTTCAATCTTGAGGGTGTTTCCGATGACGGTCCATCCCTACCAACATCCACATTGTTCGACATAAACACATCAGTCAAAGATGGCCAGGTCCAATACCTGTTCTCCTGCAATAAGCACATCGCTCACCAAGATCTGATTAAAAAGTGGGTGTCTCATGTGCCCGCTTCTTTAAAGTCTATTTGTGCCGAGCTCTCTTCTCGTAAGAAGGGTAAAACGCTTTCGGACTATGAAGCGCTCGATCTTGACTACAAGACACTGGATGAACTCGAAGCGAATATTCTTCCGGCTATTGTATCTACAAATCTGTCCGAGGTTGAGGATATTCTTCCGTGCTCTCCAATGGTGGATGGTATTTTGTTAAGCCAGTTGAAGGATCCTGGTTCATATAATACAACAGAGATCTACCAGATCATCACCCGCGACCAAAACTCCCAGACGCTACAGCATCTGGCCGATGCTTGGCAAAAGGTTATTGAGCGACAGCCCTCTCTCAGATCTGTCTTCATCTCTAGTATGGACTCATTTGCAGCTTTTAACCAGGTGATCTTGGAACACTTCTATGGGGAGGTTGTCCTGCTCCAGGCCAGTGATGAGGCATCTTCTCTAGATATGCTCAAGAATATCACTCGTGCTACTTATCAAAAGAATATACCGCCCCATCGCCTTACTTTATGCCAGGCGTTAGACAATGGTGCAATATTCTGTTTGGTTGAGATGAGCCATGCAATCACTGACGGATCATCGACCGAAATTATTTTACAGGACTGGACAAGCGCCTATGAGGGAACTTTATCCAAAGGATCACTCATCGAAACGGCTCGAGGAGTCTCGCGAGTTCTCAGGTCAAGTTCTAAATCCAAGAAGATGGAGTTTTGGAAGCAGAAACTTGCTGGCGTTGAGCCTTGTCACTTCCCTCGCCTGGCACAGTCTCCTTCAGCCGGTGTTAAGGGCTCGACAGTTAGTGCTCATCTTGGCGGCTCGGCATTTGTCCAGATTCAAGAATACTGTGAAACCCACTCTGTGACGACTGCTGGTCTGTTTCAGAGCGCTTGGTCATTGGTTCTTGGAGCCTATACTGGAATGGAGACAGTATGCTTTGGCTATCTTGCTGCAGGCAGAGATCTACCTGTCCCTGACATTTCTGAATCTATTGGTGTGTACGCGAACATGATGATTTGCAGGGCCGACATTCCTCGCGACAGGACCAGCAGAGTTTTAGTTCAGAAGATCCACGACCAACTTGTGGAAGACTTGAATTATCAATTCTGCTCATTGGCCGATATTCAGCATAGTTTGGAACTACCTGCTGGTAAGGATTTGTTCAATTCCATCATGTCTTATCAGCGAAGAGGTGCCATGTCAGATATGGAAAGCGAACCGAGCGTATCCTTTATTGATATCGAGGGCGAAGATCTGACCGAGTATGATATTGCTATTGATGTTATCCACATGACAACTGGGGTTACGATCTATTTGAATCACGCAATGTCATGCCTGGCCACGGAGCAAGCCCAGCGTGCTGCAACTCTGGTCATGGATATTGTGCAGGAACTTATCGGAGCTGATGAGAATAAGACATTATTACAACTAGCCTCTGTTGCCCAGCCAGATCTGGAAAAAATTTGGGATTGGAACGAAGAAGTCCCAGAGACTATCGAGAATACCGTGGACAACATCTTCAAGGACGTCGCCATGAAGACACCTAATGCCCCAGCTATTAGTGCCTGGGATGGTGACTGGACTTACAAAGAGTTTGACGACATTGCTACTCGCCTTGCTCATCGCTTGGTCGAACTTGGCGTTGGCTCTAACATGATTGTCCCTCTCTGCTTTGAGAAGTCGAAATGGCATGCATTGGCACGTCTGGCCGTTATGAAGGCCGGCGGTGCATCTGTTGCCCTGGACACAAGCTTACCTGAAGAACGTTTGGCTGTTATCACTAAGCAAGTGCGATGCAAGCTGGTCCTTGCCTCCCCATCCAAAAAGGAACTTGCAAATCGCCTGACGGATCAACCAATTGTTCTGATTGATGATTCGTACATAAACCAGATTCCTGCTCCAGGGAAGAAGACCCTGCCTCTTATAAAGCCTTCCGATTGGCTTTATATTGTTTTTACCTCAGGCAGTACGGGTACTCCAAAGGGTGTTGTAATCAGTCATGAAAACTTCAGTAGCGCTATTGAACACCAGCAGGAGGGCTTAGGATACAGGGCATCATCAAGAGTATTTGACTTTGCTATGTATGCCTTTGATGTGACATGGTCTAACTTCCTACATACTCTGACAGCCGGTGGCTGCCTTTGCATCCCATCAGACTCCGACGCCAAGAACAATATTGTTGGGTCTCTGCGTGCGTTTAAGGCAAATTTTGCTGACTTGACACCATCTTTAGCCAGCACAATGCGTCCCGCAGAGCTCAAACTTGACAGATTACTCTTCAGTGGCGAGGCACTCTCTGGCAAGCTTGCATATGAGTGGGCACAGCACTCTGTGCCTCTCAACACCTACGGTCCTGCAGAATGCAGTGTTAAGACCTCATGGGACATCGTTGGACAAAATAACGAAGATGCCGCCACAAGTATCGGTATTGGATATGGTCTCATTACTTGGGTTGTCCAGCCTCTCAACTATAACCAGCTTTCGCCAATTGGAAGCATCGGAGAACTACTTCTCGAGGGTCCCCTAGTATCATCTGGCTATTTATTCGATCCTGAAAAAACATCAACATCATTTATCCATGATCCTGATTGGCTTGTACGCGGCACTGCTACCCGCCCTGGTCGCCGTGGACGCCTGTATAAGACGGGTGACTTGGTCCGCTATAACGCCGATGGCAACTTGATCTTCATGGGCCGAAAAGACACTCAGGTCAAAATTCACGGTCAGCGTGTTGAACTGGGTGATGTTGAGCACCACGTCCGTGATAACATCCGCAGCGACGCCGTCGAGCAAGTTCTGGCTGAGATTGTCACACCCCGAGACAGCAAGACCTCTGTCCTTGTGGCATTCGTCAGTGCTGACCTTAGTTCCCCCGTCGAAGGATTCGAGGAGGCCATCAAAAAGCTTCTTGCCGGCCTTGATGAACGCCTTCTTGCACACATACCTGCGTACATGATTCCTTCAGCTTACATTCCCATCCAATCTGTCCCCATTGCAGCTACTGGAAAGGCAGATCGCCGAAAGCTTCGCAACATGGCTGAGAAGATGACACTCGAGGAGCTTGTCGCCCTGACTTCTAATGAGGGCGATCGCCGTGCTCCCAGCAGCCCCGAAGAGAAACAGCTTCAAGAGCTCTGGGGATCAGTGCTCGAAATAGAGCCTGGTAGAATTAGCGCAAATGACAGCTTCTTCCGAGTGGGAGGAGACTCGATCGGTGCGATGAAGCTCGTTGCTGCCGCTCGAGAATTAGGAATTTCTTTCACAGTGGCGGATATCTTTAAGAATCCAAGACTTAGTGATCTCGCCACTGTCTACACGCGGTCATCTGATAGCTCTACGTTAGATGTCGTTCCAGCCTTCTCTCTCCTCAAAGATGCGCCCCATATCGATGCTCTCAAGGCCCAAGTGGCACGTCTCTGTGGTGTCAACGAATCTCAGATAGAGGACGTGTTCCCTTGCACCCCACTTCAAGAGGGTCTGCTGGCACTCACAATGAAGAGAGCAGGTGATTACGTCGCGAGATATGTCTTGAAGCTGAAGCCTGCTGTCAAAATCTCCCGACTACAAAAGGCTTGGGCCGATCTCGTCGCATCTACTCCCATCCTTCGCACCCGCATTGTGGACCTTGGGGCCAATGGTCTGGTCCAAACTGTGCTAGATGAGGAGCCATACTGGCCTCAAGTTGAGGGGGCCAAGACTCTTCATGACTATATTGAGGCAGACAAGGTTATGCCCACCGGCCTCGGGACGCCTCTTATGCGACTTCAAGTCATCAATGATGGCGCGAACGGAGACCGTTACCTGGTTTGGACTATTCATCACGCTCTTTACGATGGCTGGTCCATGCCAATCCTGCTGGAGGCCCTAGAAGACTCGTATAGGGGAGACCCAGTTGTCACCAATCCCCCGGCTTACCAACAGTTTGTTCGATACATTATGGACATTGATGAAGGTCGAGCCACCCAATTCTGGAAGGACCAGTTTGACGACTTGGAGGCCCAAGTTTTCCCGACGCTGCCTTCAGCAACTTACCAACCCAAATCTGACACAGCTTTGACGCATCTCGTGGATGATATTCAATGGCCCAAGTCCGACATTACTCCGTCGAGCATTATCAAGACTGCATGGTCAATTCTTATTAGCAGGTATACTGCTTCGACCGATGTCGTCTTTGGGGTCACCACCACAGGTCGACAGGCAGCTGTCCCTGGCATCGATCGTATGATGGGACCTACCCTAGCCACCGTACCGTTCAGGGTTGGCCTGGCAAACAAGTCAATTCAGGAACTCCTCTCACAGATTCAAATGCAGTCTGTTGAAATGACACAATATGAACAGACCGGCCTGCAGAAGATTCGTCGTCTGAATGCTTTCTCTGAGCGTGCTTGCGACTTTCAGTCCCTTCTCGTTGTCCACTCTGCAGAATTAGCAGAGGAGAGCGAGAGTGAACTCTTCTCACGCAATGAAGACAAGGAAGAGGAGTTCTTCGAGTTCGATACGCACGCTATTACTATTGACTGTTTCCTCGAGAAGCATGGCATGGAACTTCGCGTAGGATTTGATCATTCAGTGGTGAATACCCAGCAAGTCGAAAGGATTGCCTCGCAACTTGTATATATCGTGAAGCAACTTTGCTTGCCGGCCAACAGCTCGGTAACCGTTAGCGATGTCCAAGTTGTTTCACAGCAAGACTTGCAAGACATTTGGTCGTGGAATTTGGAAGTGCCACCAACTGTACAAACCACTGTTCATGACTTGATCAGCAAAACAGTTCTCAAGCAACCAGACTCTTTGGCCATCGATGCGTGGGACGGCAAGTGGACTTATGGACAGCTGGATCGTACATCTACACGGCTCGCCTACTACCTAGCATCCTTGGGAGTGTCTCCTGGAGTTATTGTTCCGATCTATTTCGAAAAGTGCCGTTGGACACCAATAGCACAGCTTGCCGTTATGAAGGCTGGTGGTGCCTCTGTACTTCTGGACACAGCCCTCCCGGTAGACCGCTTGCGATCTATTGTTGATCAGGTAGATCCAATTCTACTTCTCGCGTCACCTAAAAATACTGGGTCGGCTGCTATCTTGTCGGGAAAGCCAGTTTTAACTCTTGATGATGACTTCATACATGAACTTGCTAGCAAAACCCCTGAAGTCCAAGCGCTGCCAGTTGTCGCACCCGAAGATAAGTTGTATATCGTCTTCACATCCGGTAGTACCGGGACACCTAAGGGAGTTATTATTACTCACTCCAATTTTGCGAGCGCTATGACGAATCAGCATGGAGCTCACGCTTTCTCTTCCAAATCAAGAGTCTATGATTTTGCTTCTTACGCCTTCGACGTGGCCTGGGCCAACTTCCTTACAACGCTCGAGTGTGGTGCCTGCCTATGTATCCCGTCTGATGTTGAGAGACGGGATGACCTTGCTGGCTCATTGAAGCGATTCCAAATTACCCATACTGAGCTTACACCATCAGCCGCACAAATTCTCCCCCTGGAAGTTATTAGCCAGCTTAACACCTTGATTCTTGGAGGAGAACGTCTATCTGCTGACCTAGCCCGAACGTGGGCCAAGACTGTCAAAAACTTAAAGAACTCATACGGCCCATGTGAATGCACTCCAACTTCAACTGTTGCCTCCATCTCGTCAGATGTTTCCAACCTTTCCAGCATTGGTACTGGAGTGGGTGTAAATACGTGGGTTGTCGATCCTAACAATTACCACTCCTTGACCCCTATTGGAGGTATTGGTGAGCTCTTACTGGAAGGTCCCTCCGTTGGGCCTGGCTACCTTGGGGACCCTGAAAAGACCGCGACCACTTTCATCAATGATCCAAATTGGCTCCTTCAGGGCGCGGCTGGTATCCAAGGCCGCCACGGGCGTCTTTACATGACTGGCGACTTGGTGCAATATGATACGGACGGAAGCTTGACTTTTGTCGGGCGAAAGGATGCACAGGTTAAGGTGAATGGACAGCGTGTCGAGCTTAGCGAGATAGAAAGTCATGTGGTTCGACATTCCCAGGTCCGCCAGAGCGCTGTTCTCCTTCCTAAGACAGGTCTTTGTGCCAACAGACTGGTGGGTGTTTTAAGCCTCAAAGACTTCTATGACTCCCAAACACCCACTGGGTCACCCATCCAGCTGCTATCCAGAAAGAGCCTTGAAAAGGCGCAGAAACACATTCAGGAAATCCAATCGATGATGGCAGAGCATCTACCTGCGTACATGATCCCCACCGTGTGGCCCGTCCTGAGCGAACTTCCCCTGAATGCCTCAGGGAAGCTCAACCATCGCCAGTTGAGGACCTGGCTGCAAGACATGGATGCGGAAACCTACAAGTTAGTTTCTCAAGATGAAGAGGCAAGCTCTACGGAGCCCACAAATGAACAAGAACGAATCATTCGCGATGTTTGCAGTTATGTACTAAACATGCCAACCGAGGCCATCAACCTTCAGCGATCCTTTGTGGCTAATGGAGGAGACTCTATTTCCGCTATGAGAGTTTCACCAAAGTGTCGTGAAGCTAATGTTGTGTTTTCTGTTGCAACTCTGCTTAAAAGTAAATCATTAATTGAGGTGGCCGAGGCGGCTTCCGCTACCAAGACGACTCTGGTCTCCCAGGTCCAGGAGGATACACCATTTGCCCTGTCACCAATCCAACAGTGGTTCTTTGAGCAGTCCTCCTACGATGTCATCAACACTCAAGAATACTACTGCAATCAGAGCTTCTATCTGAAGCTTCGAGATGACTTCCCAGTTGATGTCATTGAGAGATCCGTCCTAAAGATTGTGGAGATACATCCCATGCTGAGGGCACGTTTTCACATGACCTCGGCAAAGGGCCCATGGATGCAGAGTGTCACCAAGATGCAGAATAACCCTTATCACTTTGGCTTTGAACAGGTAGGCTCCCTTTCTGAGGTTGAGTCTCGTGCCGCCCGACGCCAGAAGTTACTTGACATAGAAAAGGGCCCTGTCTTCGCTGTAGATTTATTTACCCTACCGTTTGGCGGACAATTCATCTCTCTTATTGCCCATCACTTGGTGGTTGATCTTGTTTCATGGCGCATTATTCTCGACGATCTAGAGACTCTTCTTGCCGGTGGATCTATAGATGCAGGGTTACCCTTTCAAACCTGGAACCAGCTTCAAAGTCAGAAGGTTGCATCAAATGAGTTCAACCCAGGCAGAGTTCTCTCAACAAAAGGGGTAGGCAACGACTTAAACTTCTGGGGTTTCCAAGACAACACGCCCAATACGGTTAATGATCACATCCATCGGTCAGTCACCGTCAATCAGTCTACAACTTCATTACTTCTCAAGGGGGCAAATGAAGTCTTCAATACTGAGCCTGTTGATTTGCTACTCTCAGCTGTATGGGATGCATTCTTCCATGTTTTCCCTCAGAGAGAAGGCCTCACGATCTTTAACGAAGGCCACGGCCGTGAGCCTTGGGATACCCAGATTGATCTGTCAAGGACTGTTGGTTGGTTCACAACGATGAGTCCTATAGATGTCTCCCAATCCTCGGGAAAAAATAGAGCCAACATTGTCCGTCTCGTTAAAGATGCTAGAAGAAAACTCCCTTCGAATGGATGGGCCTATTTTGCCTCTAGGTATCTAAATGAAAAGGGAACGAAGGCTTTTGCAAGCCACGGGCCTACTGTGGAGGTAACATTCAACTACCATGGTCAATTCCAGCAGCTGGAACGTGAAGATGCTCTATTTGACGAAATTACGCTGTCCAAAGTGTCTGATGACGGACCTTCCCTCCCTGTCGGCTCTCTCTTTAACATTAATGTTTCTATTGAGGGGGGCAAACCGTATTTTCTTTTGCTTGGAACAAGAATATTGCATACCAAAGCCTGATTGGAGAATGGGTCGCGCAGCTCGAGCCATCTCTCAAATCTATCTGTGGTGACCTTTTCGCAATAACTTCTTCTTCGACCTTGAGCGATTACGAGTTCTTAGATCTTGACTATGCCTCACTCGACCAACTAGAAGGGTCCATCCTACCGGGTATTAGATCTCTCAACAATACAACCATTGAGGGTGTCTTCCCATGCTCACCAATGGTTGACGGTATGCTCATCTCACAAACTGAGGAGTCAAGTTTGTATAAAACTACACAAATGTATCAGCTTAATGCCAAACCAGGTGCTAGGCTTGATTTGAAGCGTTTGTCCCAAGCATGGCAACGGGTAGTGGATCGCCATCCTGCCCTTCGCTCGGTGTTCATCCAAGGCATGGATTCATCCGCCGCTTTTAATCAAGTTGTGCTAGCGTCTGTGCGTGCTGATGTGACGATATTTGAGGAAGAGAACGAGCTTTCCCCCGAGGAGCTGTTTCGAAAGATTCCTCCTGTGAATTATACGCAGCGAAAGCCACCTCATCACCTAGCATTGTGCTACGTCCGGAAGACACAGAATATTTTCTGTTTGATTGAGATGAGCCACGCTATCACCGATGGTGGCTCTGCTGGAATTATCCTGCAAGACTGGGCAAATGCTTATGCCGGCACTCTTCAGCCAGCCAACTTTTCAAATATTAGCATCGATTTTGCACGATATTTGCAAACCGTTTCAAAAGAAGAGAAACTCGCATTTTGGAAGAATAAGCTTGCGGATCTAGAGCCTTGCCATTTCCCCGCGCTATCCGATAGTACGCCTAAATTCAAGGATGAACTCGCAACAACTTCCATTACTCTTAGTGGCGACAAATTTTGGGAGATTCGGCAGTTCTGCAAAGAGCACGAGGTTACACCTGCCAGTCTTGTCCAGAGCGCCTGGGCGCTCACCCTGGCGTCCTATACTCGGGATACATCTGTGTGCTTCGGTTACTTGGCCTCTGGAAGAGATTTGGACATTCCAGGGCTTGAAAACTCCATTGGTGCCTATGCTAATTTGTTAGTTTGCCGTGCTGACATTAACTATAATGACATGGCCGGGGACTTCGTTCGCAGCATACATGATCAAACCTTTGAGGATATTAGTGCACAGCATTGCTCATTGGCTGACATCCACCATGTGCTGGATCTACCAGCTGGTCAGACTCTATTCAATACCATCATGTCCTTCCAGAACGACGACGTCATGGCTGATATCACGGATGACCAAGAAGTGACCTTTATTGACTTGGAGGGAGCGGATCCCACCGAGTTCGATATTTCTCTAAGCGCCGTTCTAGGCCTCTCCGAGCTATCCTTCTATCTTCATGGTAAGGTGCAATGCTTATCTCAGAAACAGATTGCTCGAGTAGCTTCATTGTTGGAGACTATGGTCTTATCATTAGTAAATGCCACCATGCCGCAATCTGAATCCAGCGACTCACACAAACTTCGCAACTTCGAGTTTATAACACAACAAGATGTCGAAGAGATCTGGGCCCGAAACTCCGAGGTCCCCGAGACATTATACTTGCGTGCACCACCTTATTCAGGATGTCGTCGGCCGTCAGCCAGACGCATTAGCCGTCTCTTCATGGGATGGAGAATGGACGTACCGTGAGCTTGATCAAGTGTCCTCGCGTCTTGCAGAGCATTTGGTCAGCCAAGGAGTTGGGCCAGAGGTCTTTGTTCCCCTCTGCTTTGAAAAGTCGAAATGGACACCAGTCGCCATGCTGGCCGTGATGAAGGCTGGAGGTGCTTCAGTTGCTTTGGATACAAGCCAGCCCGAAGAGCGTCTGCGCAGTATTGTCGACCAAGTTAATCCGGTCTTGGTTCTGTCATCACCTTCAAAGAAGAATCTGGCCACAATCTTGAGCGATGCGCCAACTGTTGTCGTTGATAGCACTCAAAGATCTCAATGGTTTGCAAATGCAAAGCTTCCTACTATCAGCCCATCCAATACCCTCTTTTTAGTCTTCACTTCCGGAAGCACAGGCACTCCAAAAGGAGTACGAATCACTCACTCCAACTTTGCTACATCCATCAAACATCAACAAAAGGCCTGGGGCTTCAAGCCGTATGATCGAGTGTACGACTTTGCTTCTTACGCATTTGATGTTGCTTGGTCTAACCCTCTTCATTCATTTACCTGCGGAGCTACTCTTTGCATCCCGTCCGATGAGGAGCGTAAAGATGATATTGCTGGATCAATCAAGCGTCTACGCACCACTTTCTTGCATCTCACTCCTTCGACTGCCAGTATCATTCCTCTTGAGACGCTCAGATCCCTAAAAACGCTTGTCCTCGGTGGCGAAGCACTTCCTAAAGAGTATGCCAAGCAATGGGCATCCCTGGGAATCAGTTTGAGAAACACCTACGGCCCTTCCGAATGTACTCCGACCGCTACTATTGCCAGTCTCACCACCGATAACGCATCTACAGCAGGAATAGGGTTTGGTACAGGTCTTAACACTTGGATCGCCGATCCCCACAACTCTGACGCACTTGTTCCTGTTGGTAGCATGGGTGAGCTCTTGTTGGAAGGACCTCTTGTTGGCCCTGGATACTACAAAGATCCCGAGAAAACTATGGAAGCTTTCATTGACTCACCAACCTGGCTTGTTCGTGGTAGCAAGGCCTACCCTGGCCGTCAAGGTATAGTGTATAAGACTGGTGACTTGGTGCGCTATAATGAGAACGGAAGTATCGCGTACCTGGGACGAAAGGATGATCAGGTCAAGATCAACGGTCAGCGGGTGGAGCTTGGAGACATTGAAAATCATATGAACCGACATCCAGATACCAGGCAAGCAGCCTGCTTAGTTCCTAAGTCTGGACCTGGAGCTAAGAAGCTCATTGGCTTCTTCACTCTGAATGGTATAGATTCCCACAATGCGGAATCCCTGCACTTGACCACCATTCCTGAGCAGTATTCGACTAAAGTCAAGGAATATCTGGAGTCTGTTCAGTCGCTATTGGACAGCTCGCTTCCGGCGTACATGGTACCTTCGACCTGGATCGGGTTGCAGCATATTCCACTAAGCGCCTCTGGGAAGTTGAACCACAAGTTGCTTCGGACGTGGGTTACTGAGATGAACCCCGCAACATTCACCAAGATCACCAATGTTGGCCAAGTCCTTCATTCCCGAGAGCCTATCAATGATGCAGAAAGGATCCTGAGAGACGTTTGCAGCCGTGTTCTTAATGTTCCGTCCTCCAACATTAACCTTGAACGTTCCTTTATCGCCAACGGAGGTGACTCCATTGCGGCTATGCAGGTTAGTCCGCAGTGTCGGTCCTCTAGCCTCGTTTTCTCTGTTGCCGCCCTACTTCAGGGCAGAACTTTGGCAGATGTTGCGAGCCGGGCGGCTGGGTCTAGTGCTGTCACTATATCTCACAAGGAACCTCTTAATACTCCTTTTGCCCTTTCCCCCATTCAGCAATGGTTTTTTGACCAGTCTCCACCTGAAGCAGTGACTGCTCAAGAGCAACGCTTCAATCAAGGCTATTATGTCAAGCTGAAAAGCCCTGTTGCGCTGTCCGAGCTGGCTCAAGCTATGTCAAAGATTGTAGGTGTGCATTCTATGCTAAGGGCACGTTTCAAGCACACAAAAGAAGGATGGTCGCAACTCATTTTGCAACCAGGTGATAACTATCACTTCTCATGCACCGAGGTTGACAGCATTGCTGAGATTGAAGAACGCACAATTCAAGGCCAACGAAAGCTTGACATTGTCCACGGGCCCGTGTTTTCTGCTGATGTCTACGAACTACCTGGCGGACTTCAGTACCTAGTCATGATTGCGCACCATTTGGTCATTGATTTAGTCTCGTGGCGAATCATCATGGACGACTTGGAGAGCCTTCTCACTGGCGGGGAAATCGAGAGTACACTACCATTCCAGACCTGGAACAAGTTGCAGATTGAAAAGGCTATTTCGAACGAGTTGGATCCCAAGAAGGTTTTATTAACTAATGAGGTTGAGAATAACCTGTCGTTCTGGGGCTTTAACTCTAACACAAGAAATACGGTTCAGGATACCGAGGAGCTCAACTTCACTGTCGGGAGCGAGACCACCTTGATGATTTTAAAGCAAGCAAACGAACGCTTTAACACAGAGCCTGTGGACCTACTTCTCTCTGCAGTCTGGCATAGCTTTTTCAGAACATTCACGCAGCGAGACAGCCTCACCATTTTCAACGAAAGCCACGGCCGCGAATCTTGGAGTGGAGATATTGATTTATCCCGCACAGTTGGTTGGTTCACAACAATCAGCCCGCTTCACGTTTCCAACAACAATGTAGAGAAGATTGTTCGTCATGTCAAAGATATTAGGCGGCGTCTACCTGCCAACGGATGGGCATACTTTGCATCCCGCTATTTCAACAAGAAGGGCAAGGCAGAGTTCAAGCCTCATGATGGAGTCATGGAAGTTATGTTTAACTATCACGGTAACCTCAAGCGATCTACAGGCGATGATTCGTTCTTCGACTCTATCACTCTGGAAAATGTCTCTGACTCTGGCGAAGGGCTTCCTATGGCTGCTCTTTTCGACTTCAATGTTTTTATCCAGGATGAGATCACACACTTTTCAGTGTCCTGGAATCGCCACTTAGCTCGTCAGGACTTGATCCGACAGTGGATGGCCACGATCTCTCAGTCTATGCATGCAATTTGTACAGAGCTCATTTCTGCGGCTCCTAGAAAGACCCTCAGCGACTTCGAATTTTTGGATCTTGACTACGAAAGACTGGATGAGCTCCAAGATAACATTATCCCTGCCATTGAGTCTTTGAACAGTACTACCGTGGATGATATCTATCCTTGTTCTCCTATGGTGGATGGGATGTTACTCACCCAGCAACGAGATCCCGTCGCGTATAAAATTCGCCAGTTTTATGATATTAGTGCTGAACACGCCAAGTTTTTGAGTGTGGAAAAGCTGGTTCAATCATGGCAAAAGATCATAGAGCGTCAACCAGCCTTCCGCTCAGTCTACATTCAAGGTTTAGATTCAACTGCTGCCTTTAATGTAGTTCTTCTTAACTCGTTCCACGGTGAAGTTGTTACCTTGCTCGCCGACAGGGAAGAGGATGCGCTTATTGCTCTTAAAAGCTTACCTGTTGTCAATTATCAAGAGCAGAAGCCTCCACATCGCCTGGCTCTGTGCCAGATATCGGACACGCGCGTTATATGTCAGCTCGAGATGAGCCATGCTATTACCGATGGTGCTTCAAATGATATTATCATCAATGATTGGCTTAGTGCGTACAACGATTCCCTCGACACATTGAATCTATCCTTGACCCTGAGGGACTTCTCTAAAGTACTTCACTCAAGCTCAAAGGCGGACAAAATCCAATATTGGAAGAATAAGCTGGCCGCAGCTGACCCAACATCGTTCCCGGCAATCTCTAATACGACTCAAGTCAAAGAATCTACATCTATTAGTCAACTAGATGTTGATCCAAATTTCGCTAAGAAGATCCAGGCCTACTGTGAACAGCACTCTATCACAGCTGCATCCCTGTTTCAGAGCGCCTGGGCTCTCACTTTGGGCGCATATAGTGGCGCGACCTCTGTTTGCTTTGGTTATCTAGTTTCTGGCAGAGACCTTCCCGTTCCTAATATTTCAGAAACAGTTGGAGCCTTTGCCAATATGATGATCTGTTATGCGGATGTATCACGAAGTACGAAACAATCCTGCTTGGAGTTTGTAGCAAACCTACACACCCAAGTTATTCAGGACCTAGATTTCCAGCATTGCTCTCTAGCTGATATTCACCATGCCTTGGATCTGCCCGCTGGCAAAGCCCTTTTCAATTCGATTATGTCATTCCAGAAGTCATCTGGTGAAGATTCCTCCGAGAGTAATACTCGCTCCGACATTCGCATCGAATCTATAATCGGAGAAGATCCTACTGAGGTTTGTACTTGCTTCCTTACTATAATTTATCAAATAGCTAACTCTTCCCTAGTATGATGTTGCCTTTGACATTGCACAGAGTGAAAAACATATCAACATTTCGTTAGAATATCGCCTCTCGGTCCTCTCCGATGCACAAGCTGCCAGAGTACTGTCTTTCGTCCAAGGGGCTGTTGATGCACTTATAATGGCCGAAAAAGTGCCTTTGGGAGATGTCTATATTACCAGCACTGAAGATCTTCATGATATTTGGAGTTGGAATGAAGTCGTTCCAGCACCTATTGAGCGGTGCGTGCATGACATGATCTCGGAGACGGCTAGGAGGCAACCCAAGGCTCCTGCTATCGACGCTTGGGATGGTTCTTTGACATACGAAGAGATTGATCAACTATCAACTGCTTTAGCTCGTCACTTGATCAACCTTGGAGCTGTACAAGGTGCTTTGGTTGCTCTTTGTTTCGAGAAATCAATGTGGCATTCAGTCTGCCAACTTGCAGTGATGAAAGCCGGCGCTACTTGCACGTGCTTGGACTCATCGCAGCCCGAGGAGCGTCTGGGTACTATCACCGGTGAGCTTGAGCCGTTCTTGGTTCTATCTTCTTCCAGGAACCGCCAACTTGCCAGCCGCATTACAAAGAAGGGCACACTGGTTGTTGATCGAGCTCTCATGAACAGTTTATCCTCCACAATTGAGACCCCACTTCCAGAAGTTGATCCCTCGACTACGCTCTATATCAACTTCACTTCCGGCAGTACAGGAAAGCCGAAGGGCGCCATGCTCAGCCATACCAATTTGAGTAGTGCTATCTTGTATCAGAGGGGTATCCAGAGATTCACTCCCTCCTCTCGCGTATATGATTTTGCATCTTATGCTTTTGACATCTGCTGGGCCAATATGATATGGGCGCTTGAGGCCGGTTCGTGCCTGTGTGTCCCCTCTGATGCCGAGAGGCGAGATGATCTAGCAGGATCTATTACCAGATTTGGTACAACCCATATTGATCTGACAGCCTCCACGGCTCAGTTACTTCCGACATCAGTCCTTGAATCACTTGATACCATGATTCTTGATGGGGAGCGCGTCGATCTTGAACATGGTAATCAATGGTCCAAAATTCTCAACTTCAGTCATTCCTACGGCCCCTGTGAATGTACTCCTCATTCAGGAGGCATAATTGTTAACCCCAACCGCCCCTTCTTGGGTAGCATTGGTAAGGGAATGGGTTGTACGTACTGGCTTACTGATCCAAATACTCATGAAGCCCTTGCGCCAGTGGGTGCTGTGGGCGAGCTACTAATTGAGGGCCCTATCGTTGGACTTGGCTACCTGTCCGATCCTGAAAAAACTGCGGCCGCATTTGTTGATGACCCTCAGTGGCTTGTTCGGGGTGCTCCTGGACATAACGGTCGTCGTGGCAGGTTGTACAAGACTGGTGACCTTCTTCGTTATAATTCGGATGGTGAACTAGTATACGTCGCCCGTAAAGATAATCAGGTCAAGATTCGTGGTCAGCGAGTCGAGCTTGAGGAAATCGACAACCATTTATTGCGGCATGACCTTGTCAAACAGGCTAAATGTCTGCTCCCCAAGACAGGCCCATGTGCGAACAAGCTTATTAGCATCATGAGTCTCCAAGACATTGATGGTTATGATGAAGATGGTTCGATAGAGATCGTTTCTGATATCTATGCAGATCAGGTTCATAGAAGCATATCTGCCGTTCAGTCAACACTGGACCATGCCCTCCCTGCTTTCATGGTCCCCTCAGTCTGGGTAGTGCTAAAAGCCATTCCAAAGAATAGCAATGGAAAACTCAATTCCAAGTTACTTGGACAATGGGCTTCTGAGATGTCCCAGGAGACTTACTCCAGGATCTCCAACGCTCAGGCCAATGCAGGCCGGGAGCCTACAACAGATGCTGAGAGAATCCTCAGAGACATTTGTAGCGCTGTTCTGAACGTCCCTTCCACTAGCATTGATATTGATCGGCCGTTTGTCTCAAATGGTGGCGACTCTATCTCGGCCATGCGCGTTAGTCCGATGTGCCGGGCCAGCAATCTTGTTATCTCAGTTGCATCTCTACTCAAGAGTAAATCGCTTTCCGAGGCGGCGCGCGCTGCGACTGTTACAACCGCTCCCCAGACTGTCTATCAAGAGACCCTTGAGAAACCTTTCATGTTATCGCCCATACAGAACTGGTTCTTCTCACAAACTGCGGCAGATCTGATAAATACGAGAGACTACTATCTCAATCAAGGCTTTTATGTTGAGGTTAATCGTCCAAAATCTGTAGACCACATTAAAAAAGCAGCGTCTACCATCGTTCAAAAGCATGCCATGCTCAGGGCTCGATTTATCCATACTGATGAATCTTGGACTCAGCTGATACCCAAATTTAGTGAGGACGCCTATCAGTTCCACCATAGTCAGTCGTCCAGTCTCTCAGACATAGCTGCCCTCACTGCTCAGCGCCACCAAGAACTGGACATCGAGAATGGCCCCGTATTCTCGGTAGATGTTCATACGCTGCCTGATAACAAACAATATTTAATTCTTATCGCTCATCATCTGGTAATTGATCTTGTTTCTTGGAGAATTATTCTAGATGACTTCGAGATGATTTTCAATGGCAAAGATATCGAGGCTGGGCTACCTTTCCAAGTTTGGAACAAATTACAGGCAGACAAGGTTGCCTCCTTGGATATAGAGCAGGTCCTTTCGACAAGTGGAACCGGAAATGATCTTTCTTTTTGGGGCTTCGACGAAAATGTCTCGAATACCGTGGACGATCAAATCGAGGAGATTGTGAAGACCGATCAGGCTACAACTGCCCTCCTGTTACAAGATGCCAACAAAGCTTTCAATACTGAACCACTGGATCTCCTGTTATCCGCAGTCTGGCATGCTTTCTTCACTACTTTCCCCCAGCGTGAAGCTCTCTCAATTTTCAATGAAGCGCATGGTCGCGAATCTTGGAGCACTGAAATCGATCTTTCCCGAACGGTTGGCTGGTTTACAACTATTAGCCCCATCAGTATTTCGAATGATGCCGGCCTATCTCCTGCGACCATCGTTCGCTCTGTCAAAGATGCAAGAAAGAGATTGCCATCAAACGGCTGGGCTTACTTTGCCTCGAAATACTTCAATGAAAAAGGAAGAGAGGCTTTTAAATCGCACGGCAACACAACAGAACTGATGTTCAACTATCACGGCCAGTTCCAACAACTTGACGCGGATGATTCCCTTTTCAGCATGGTCGAGCTGGAAGATGTTTCAGTCGTCGGGCCTGCCTCACCAGCTGGAACACTGTTCGATCTCAATGTTGGCATCAAATCAGATGTCGTTGAGATTTCCTTCTGCTGGAACCGATTAATATCCCACCAAAGCTCAATCCGCAGTTGGGCGTCTCAAATTGCTACGTCTCTTAACATTATTTGCACCGACTTGGTCTTCAGACAACCTTCGAAGACACTTTTCGACTATCAGTTTTTGACTATAAACTATGAGGTCCTCGATCGCCTCCATCACGAGATCTTGCCCAATGTCGAAAGCACTAATCAGTCAACTATTGTTGATATTTATCCTTGCGCACCTTTGGTAGACGGAATTTTACTTAGCCAGGCTAAGGGATCTGGGTCATATGAAACCTCTCATATGTACGAAATAAGCACGTCCGAGGATAAGCTGCTTGAGATCGAGGCTCTATCAGATGCCTGGCAGAAAGTCATTTCCCGCCAACCTGCCCTACGAACCATTTTCATCGAAGGACTTGATTCATCGTCAGCATTCTGCCAGGTTGTCCTTAATTCGTTCTGTGGAGAAGTTATTGCATTCGAAGCCGACAGCCAAGAAGCCGCTCTTTCCAAGATTCGAGAGGTTCCTCCAGTCCAATACACCCACATCAAGCCCCCCATCGACTCACCTTATGTCGCATTGCACGGAACCGAGTTGTATCCCATCTTGAAATGAGCCATACAATTTGCGACGGAGCTTCTAGTGACATCATTGTAGATGATTGGATCAAAGCTTTCGAGGGCTCTCTTCAGGTTGGTAACTTGGACGAAACCGTACAAGGATTCGCACTCGCCCTCGGCTCGAGTTCTAAGGAACAAAAGATCTCTTTTTGGAAGGAAAAACTTACAGGCCTCGAGCCGTCGTTATTCCCTTGCCTTTCAGAAACTCCTGATTTGCAGGAGAGCAGTGACTTGATCATACAGGAAATTTCGGGAGAGGCCTTTGAACTTCTCCAGACATTCTGCGAAATTAACTCCATCACCGCTGCTAGTCTATTCCAAGCTGCCTGGGCACTCACTCTTTCTGCATACACAGGAGCAGAATCTGTCGCTTTCGGCTATCTCGCCTCCGGGCGTGACATACCTGTCCCTGGTATTGCCGAAGCAGTGGGAGCGTACACTAACATGCTGATAAGTCGTACCCACATCCCCCAGAATTCATCAGGGCTTGATTTCGCACGCGAAATGTATGATCAAGTTCTCAAAGATCTTGAATTCCAACACTTTTCATTGGCAGACTTGAATCGTGCTCTTGGTGTACCATCAGGACAATCCCTATTTAATACAATCATGTCTTTCCAAAGGGATGATGCACCTTCCGACAGCAGCGTGCAAGATGGTTTGATGTTCGAGGTGGTGGATGGAGCAGATCCCACCGAATATGATCTTGCGATAGATATTGTTTATGGGAAGTCAGAAGTTCGATTTTCGGCTGACAGTAAACTGTCCTTCCTTTCACCGTCTCAGGCTGGTCGTGTGCTTTCTCTCCTTGGTTCCATTGTCAACGAAATTGTCCAGAACAGCACGTACTCAGTATCTAGCCTGCCAACACTTAGCCAAGAAGACCTGAAGAGTATCTGGCAATGGAATGGTACGCTGCCCCGGGCAGTGAATGTGCCTGTCCATGATATTATTCGGCAAACAGTCGCAACCTATCCCGACTGTCCTGCAATTTGTGCGTGGGACGGAGAATGGACATACCAGCAATTAGATGATGCATCCGAACGCCTTGCGCATTATTTGGTCTCCAGAGGAGTTGGACCAAACATGATCGTCCCTCTTTGTTTTGAGAAATGTCGTTGGACGCCAGTGGCGCAGCTTGGGGTAATGAAGGCCGGCGCCGCATCTGTTGTTTTAGATACAAGTCTACCAGAGGAACGGCTCCGACTGATCATCGAACAAGTTAGCCCATTGCTTGTCATCTCTTCCTTCATAAAGCATGATCTCGCGGCACGGGTAGGAAAGACGCCCGTTCTGGTCCTTCAGCGAAGCCTTTTGGATAATTTACCTCAATCTACGGACGCCAAACTCCCAACAGTCAAGCCGGACGATATATTGTATATCAATTTCACATCTGGAACAACAGGTGTGCCCAAGGGAGTCATGATTACTCACTCAAATTACAGCAGTGCTATGAGTAATCAGCGCGGCATTCATGGTTTTGAGGCAGGCTCGCGCGTATATGACTTTGCATCTTACGCTTTCGACGTATCCTGGGCAAATTTGCTCACGACTCTGGAGTGTGGCGGCTGTTTGTGTATTCCGACAGAAGAAGAGAGGAGAGATGATCTTGCAGGCTCACTTAAAAGGTTTAAGATAACTCATACTGAGTTAACACCGTCTGCTGCACAGATTCTTCCCCTCGATATTTTAGCATCATTAAAGACCCTCATTCTTGGAGGTGAGAGGCTTTCTGTAGACTTGGCGAAGCGTTGGTCTAGCGTAACCCAGCTACGTAACTCTTACGGTCCATGTGAATGTACACCAACGTCAACGATGGCTATTGCTGATCCTGACAATGTCGCTATTGGAAGCATTGGCAAAGGTATAGGTGTCAACACCTGGGTGGTAGATGTTGTCTCCGGCCATTCATTGGTGCCTGTGGGTGGTGTTGGTGAACTCCTCCTGGAGGGTCCTTCAGTTGGTCCAGGCTATCTTGGTGATCCTGAGAAAACCTCCGAAGTCTTCATTGAAGATCCAGCCTGGCTTGCACGTGGAGATGCAGATCGAGCCGGCCGTAGTGGAAGATTGTACAAAACGGGAGATCTCGTTCGATACAATCAAGACGGAAGTCTGACTTTCATCGGTCGCAAGGACGCACAAGTGAAGATTCATGGGCAACGCGTTGAACTCAGCGAAATTGATAGTCATATTCACCGATGTCAGAGCATCCACCAATCCGTCTGCGTTCTGCCAAAGACCGGGCCTTACGCGGGCCGCTTGGTCGCATTACTCACTCTCGCCGATTTGCCGGGCATTCAAAATGGTTCCATCACAGTTCTAGATGAGAAGCATATCACGCTTGTGCAGAAGACACTTCAGGACCTCCAAACCCTCATGGATGATGCTCTGCCCACCTACATGGTCCCCTCACAATGGATTCCTGTGCTTCATATTCCATTAAATGCCTCTGGTAAACTCAACCAGAAGTTTGCTCACCAGTGGGTGTCCCAGTTGACCCCGGAACTGCATCAGCAAATTTCAGTTTTTGAGCAGACTTCGGCTTCCCACCAGCCCACCTCTCGTGCCGAGAAGATTCTCCAGGAAGCATGCAGTAAAGTGTTAAACATCCCCGACCACAAAATCAACTTGCAACGATCTTTCATTGCGAACGGTGGTGACTCTATCTCAGCAATGAGAATCGTCCCTTTCTGCCGAGCTTCCAACATAGCTTTGTCTGTTGGCAGCCTCCTTCGTAGCAAATCTCTTGTACTGGTGGCCCAAACAGCGACAATGACAATGGATATTGCCGTAGCTCAAGAAAAGGAAGATGCCGAAAAGCCATTTAGCCTCTCGCCGATCCAAAGATGGTATTTTAACCAGTGCCCAGCGGCACTGATTAACAGTGATGGCTATTTCAGCAACCAAGGTTTCTATCTGAAGATTAGCGGAAATATTTCCAACGCATCCATATCAAAAGCTCTTTCACAGATTGTGGAGCAGCACTCCATGCTACGATCTCGTTTCCAAAAATCTGAAGATGGCACATGGAGCCAGCAAATTATGAAATCAGCCGAGGGTCTCTACCACTTCCAGGTAACATCTGCGAAATCAATGGACGACATTACGCACCTTGTAAACAAGCGTCATGAAAGCATTGATATTCAGCATGGTCCTGTGTTTGCCGCGGATGTGTATAACGATGTGAGCAATGGCGATCAATATCTGGTCTTGATCGCCGATCACCTAGTAATTGATCTGGTATCATGGCGAATAATTCTTGATGACTTGGAAACCCTGCTTTCCGGGGGTACCATTGCACCCGCCTCTTTGTCATTCCAGATCTGGAACAAGCTACAGAGAGAAAAAGCCCAGTCGGATGAGTTCAACCCTGATCGAGTTCTGTCGACCACTGGAACCCATAACGACTTAGATTTCTGGGGCTACACCCAACAGGTCCCAAATACTGTATCCGACCACGAAACTGAGATCATCGAGATTGAGCAAAGGATAACGACTCAGCTCTTGAACGAGGCCAATCAGACATTCAACACTGAGCCAGTCGATCTCCTTCTTGCCATTGTGTGGCATTCTTTCTTGCATACCTTCCCTCAGCGCGATCATCTTACAATCTTTAACGAGGGACATGGCCGTGAATCTTGGGATGCAAATATCGACTTGTCTCGAACAGTCGCCTGGTTCACTACCATCAGCCCTATTAACATTTCGAGAAATGGAGCTGAAGTCGACACCGCCCCTTCCAATGTGGCTCGAATTGTGAAGGACGCAAGACGTAGACTCCCGGCAAACGGCTGGGCTTACTTCGCTTCCCGATATCTTAATGCAAAGGGCGCAGAGGCTTTTAAGACACACGAATCGTCAGTTATGGAGGTCCTCTTCAACTATCATGGTCAATTTCAACAGCTGGAAGGTGGCGATGGTTCTGATTCTCTTTTCCAGACAGCGACTTTTGATGGAGTTTCTGACGCATGCGCCGCGCTCCCTGCGTCGACGCTCTTTGATATCAATGTGTCTATCGAGGATGGTCTGACAAAGTTCTCATTCTCATGGAACCGCCATATCGCTCATCAGCAGCTTATCCGTAGTTGGATTTCTCAGATTCCCACTTCTGCACAAACCATCTGCCAGGAGTTAATCACCAGCATATCATCCAAAACTCTTTGTGATTATCCATATCTGACTCTCGATTATCAAACTCTCTCATATCTGAATAGCCAGGTAATCCCTGATTTGGAATCAGCAAATGGAACGATAGTCGAGGATATCTTCCGATGCGCGCCAACCGTGGACGGCATGCTACTGAGCCAGATCAAAGACCCCGTGGCTTATAAAACTTCCCAAATCTTCGAAATCACTTCATCAGGCAGAGAAATCAGCATAAACAAACTTGTGGAGGCTTGGCAGAAAGTTATTAAACATCAGCCATCGCTACGAAGCGTTTTTATTCAGGGTCTTGACTCCCAGGCAGCTTTCAATCAGGTTGTTCTTCAGTCCTACGCCGGCGACTTTATTCTCTTAGAAAGCCAGTCCGAAGCACAAGCAATTGATCTCATCAAGAGCCTTCCAGCGGCTACGTATCTCAAAGAAAAGCCGCCTCATCGCATAACTCTTTGCCAAATACTTGGAAGCAACCAGATTATCTGCCAGGTCGAAATGAGCCATGCTATCACTGACGGTGGATCCAATGCTATTATTACCGATAATTGGACCAAAGCCTATGAAGGAATTCTCGAATCTCACGACTTACTTCAGACGAGTCAGGGATTTGGAAAATACCTGCTGGAGAGCTCAAATAAAGATAAGCTGGCTTACTGGCAAAATAAATTGGCTGGCGTTCAACCAACCATTTTCCCCAGCTTATCCGGTGCCTCATCTGCACAAGGTAGCTCCATTAGTTCACTGGAAGTGGATGAAGCAACACTTTCCAACATCAATAATTTCTGTGAAGAACACTTAATCACACCGGCCAGTCTCTTCCAAGCTGCTTGGGCCCTTACATTGATGGCATACTCTGGGCACAACTCTGCCTGTTTTGGTTATTTGGCTTCTGGGAGAGACTTGCCTATTGACAATCTTGAGCATTCTATTGGTGCATACGCCAATATGATGGCCTTTTCCACTATCTTACATCCCGGAATGACCACGAAGCAGTTCCTCGAAAATGTTCATCAGCAGGTAATGGATGACATCAGTTACCAGCACTGCTCCTTAGCTGAAATCCAGCACCACCTCGGCCTTACTGGAGGCGAGAACCTATTCAATTCTGGCATGTCTTTCCAAAGAGACGATCAAAAATACAATGGCAGTGAAGGTGATGACTTAAGTTCTCTACTTGAGTTTAGTCCAATTGATGGCGAGGATCCCACTGAGGTAAGCGATATCCCCAAGCCCACTAATGTGACCATAGACTGACATATGTAATTGCAGTATGATATAATACTCGACGTAAGCTACGGCAAATCTGCATTATCCTTCTCCTTGGAACACCGTCTATCGTGTGTTACCAAGGACCAAGCTGCTCGTGTTCTGTCCGCGTTACAGCAAGCACTTGATGTCCTCATGATGGAACAAGAATCTTCACTGTCAAGCGTCAAAATCATCAGCCCTGAAGACCAGGATGATATCTGGAACTGGAATTCCACTCTTCCAGAGTCCATCGACGATTGTGTTCATAACATTATTAGCGAAACGGCGGGACGATATCCTGACCTACCAGCAATTCGCGCCTGGGATGGTGATTGGACTCACAAAGAATTAGATGATATCTCCACCAAATTTGCTCATTTACTCAGCGAGATGGGAATTGGCCGTGGCTCTGTCATACCCTTGTGTTTTGAGAAGAGTCGCTGGACACCGGTGGCGATGCTTGCCGTTATGAAAGCAGGAGCCGCTTCCACCGTCATGGATCCTTCGCAGCCTGAAGAAAGACTTCGTACCATTGTCGGTCAGGTTGGTGCCAAGGTTTTGATCTCTTCTGTAGCCAACCATGACCTTGCCAAACGTCTCGCTGAGGAAACCGTGGTTGTACTAAACCAGACTCTGCTTGACGAGCAACCCACTACCCAAAACCGCCCACTTCCTGTAGTGTCACCTTCTGACTTGCTCTATATCAACTTCACCTCGGGCAGTACTGGTACTCCCAAGGGAGCTCTGATCAGCCATTCAAACTTCGCAAGCGCGATGTCGAATCAGCACGGTGCCCACAACTTCTCCTCTAGCTCCAGGGTTTACGACTTTGCGTCTTATGCTTTTGATGTAGCATGGGCAAACTTACTTACTACTCTCGAGTGTGGTGCTTGCTTGTGTATACCATCTGATGCGGAAAGACGAGATAATCTAGCGGGATCATTACAATATTTCGAAATTACACATGTAGAGCTGACGCCATCAGCCGCACAAATCCTACCTCTTGATGTCATCAGCCAGCTCGATACGCTTATTCTTGGAGGAGAGCGCCTCGCGGCTGAGCTCGCCAGTGCTTGGTCTGGGTTGGTGCAGCTGAAGAACTCCTATGGCCCCTGCGAGTGTACCCCGACTTCTACTGTTGGAAATATTACAGCCGAGAACGCAAACACTGCCAGCATCAGTATTGGTAAGGGTATAGGGGCCAATACTTGGGTTGTTGATCCTAACTGCTCAGACTTGCTGGTTCCAATCGGAAGTGTGGGAGAACTCTTGTTGGAAGGTCCTTCGGTCGGCCTTGGCTACCTTGGGGACCGAGAAAAGACGGCTGAGTCATTTATTGAGAATCCAGATTTCCTCCTTCGCGGTATTTCTGGGCATCCTGGACGCCATGGCCGACTTTACAAAACGGGTGACCTTGTCCAGTACAACGCTGACGGTAGTCTCAATTATATCGGTCGTAAGGACAGCCAGGTCAAGATCAGAGGCCAGCGTGTCGAGCTTGGCGACATTGAGCATCACGTAGCCTCACGCATGGTTGAAAAGAAGGGTGTGCAAGTTATCGTTGATTTAATCAAACCACGCTCTAGCGACAATCCCATGCTTGTAGCATTTGTCTACGATCCTGAACTGGCTGCTCTTGAGAGCGATAAGACCCGCAACCGCGAGATCCAAAAGCTGACTGGTGGCTTGGAAGAACTTCTGGCTGCAGAGATTCCTTTCTATATGATTCCATCAGTCTATATTCCGCTCACTTACATTCCCCTGACCGCAACCGGTAAGACTGATCGTCGTCGTATCCGTTCCGTTGTTGAGGGCCTCACTATCCAGGAGCTCAAGACGACGTTCGGAGCTGCCGGCCGAGCACCAACCACGAGTATGGAGCGTAGCATCCAGTCTCTTTGGTCGTCAATTCTCAGTTTGGACGCCGATTTGATCCGTGCTGAAGACAGCTTCTTCCGTATTGGGGGTGATTCAATAGGTGCTATGAGGTTGGTAGGCCAAGCGCGCCAGCAAGGTCTGTCACTTACTGTTGCTGATGTTTTCAAACACCCCCGCCTGTGCGACTTGGCTGCAAAGACGACAACCATCTCTTCCGAGCTCAAGGAAGATGTAGTATCACCCTTCAGTCTGTTGGAATTAGATCAGGACCGATTGGATGTTGTCAAAGGCGAGGTCGCCCGCCAATGCGGCATTGAGGCTGATCAAATCGAGGATATTTTCCCTTGTACTCCACTGCAGGAAGGTCTTCTCGCACTTACTGCCCAGCGATCGGGAGATTTCGTCAGTCAGTATATTCATAAGCTTCGACCGGAAATCGATCCTGAACAGCTTCACGAAGCTTGGGTCGAAGTTGTGTCAACGACGCCCATTCTGAGAACCCGCATCGCGGATATTGAGAGCCAAGGCCTCGTTCAAATCATTGTTGAAGAAGAAGAGATCCCTTGGCCAGAATCAAGCACACAGTTCCCCACAGTAGCTTCCTATATTGAAGCTGATAAACTGGTACCAACAGGTCTTGGCACTCCTCTGACCCGCTTTAGGGTGGTCACGGAGGATACCAACAACTACTTCGTCTGGACAGCTCATCACGCTCTGTATGACGGTTGGAGCATGCCATTACTGTTTGAAAAGCTAGAGAAGGCCTACAGAGGGGACGGATCTATTGAAGCCCTCGCGCCTCCCTTCCAGTCATTTGTCAAGCACGTTATTGATGCCAATCAAGATGATAGTGCCACGGAGTATTGGCAGAAGCAACTTGCTGGCAATGAGGCGCCAGTATACCCTACACTTCCTCCAAGATACCAGCCCGCTCCGGATTCCGCCATCACTATACCCATCACCGATATCAAGTGGCCAAACGGAGATGTCACTGCCTCGACAATTGTGAGAGCGGCTTTCTCCATGCTTGTCTCGAGAGAGACGGACTCGACCGATGTCATGTTTGGCATGACTCTGGCCGGTCGGCAGGCAAATGTTCCTGGCGTTGAACAGATGGAAGGACCTACAATTGCTACTGTCCCTGTACGGGTGCTGATTGACCGCAGTCAGAGCGTGGAGGATTTCCTGTACCAAATCCAAGGGCAGGCAGTTGAGATGACAAAGTATGAGCAAATGGGCCTGCAGCACATTCGCCGCCTAGGAAACGCTTGTCACTTCCAAACTCTCCTGATTATCCACCCAGCCATGGACAATGCTGATGGCACCGAGCTTCTCTTCACTAGCGATGACGAAGAGACTGAAGGAGACGAAAGTACAGGATTCGGGTCTTCCGACACTCATGCAATTACCATTGAATGTTCCCTTGAGGACAGTGGATTCTCGATTCGCTTTGCGTATGACTCCACAATTATTACCGATTTCAAAGTACGCAAGTTAGTCTCTCAACTTGAGCACATTGTTCGGCAGCTGGTTGATTCAAAGACCACCAATGTTCTCTCTGATATTGAATCGCTCAGCCCTCCGGATTCGCAGGCCATATGGACGTGGAATGCTGCTGTTCCTGAAAAGATTGACGGCCTTGTCCACGATCTAATTGCGGATGTGGTCCACATGCAGCCCCATGCTCCTGCAATCTGCGGCTGGGATGTTGAATTTACCTACAAACAGCTCGATGAGTTGTCCACCAAGCTAGCCTATCACCTTATGGACCTTGGAGCTGGTCCTGGCATGATTGTGCCCCTGTGCTTCGAGAAATCAGGAATCACACCGGTGGCAGAACTTGCTGTATTGAAGATTGGTGCAGCTGCAGTTGTTCTTGATACCAGTCTGCCTGTAGATCGACTCCGAACAATCATCGATCAAACAAATGGAACTATTCTGCTATCATCTGTCACGAGCAGCGAACTTGCAATTCGAATCAGTGACCAGAAGAAGGTTGTGTCAATCGACCGCAGCGTTCTTGTTCTTCTGGACCTTCCATCATCAACTGGGAGAAGCCGGGAGCTTCCCAAGGTTGATCCATCTGCAAGGGCTTATCTCGTCTTCACATCAGGTAGCACTGGAACTCCGAAGGGAGTCATGATCTCTCATGCCAACATCGCGAGTCATATCCATCATCAACAAAAAGTCCACAACTTTAACCCTACCATGAGGGTTTTTGCTTTTGCCTCTCACGCGTTTGACATTTCCCAGTCGAACTTCTTCAATACTCTCACCTCGGGCGCTTGTTTATGTATTCCCTCCGAAACAGACAGAAGAGAGGATATCGCAGGCTCTATTCAACGCCTCCGAGCCAACTATGCCAGTTTGACTCCATCTGTTGCTAGAATCCTTCCTGATGAAGTGATTGGTTCGTTGCAACAGTTGACGGTGGCAGGCGAGGCTCTTCTTCCAGAAGATGCCCACCGATTTGCCAAGCTCACAAGGTTACAAAACTCCTATGGCCCATCGGAGTGTACCCCTTACTCTACGATTACTACCATCAGCCCAGCAGAGACCTACAGTGGAAGTATTGGAAAGGGTGTTGGCTTAAATACCTGGGTTGTCGATGTTTCCACCGGCAGCATGCTCATGCCCCTTGGCAGTGTTGGTGAGCTCTATCTGGAGGGACCTCTCGTAGGATGCGGTTACCTCGGCGACGCTGTGCGAACTTCAGAGGCCTTTATTGAAGACCCGGTTTGGCTGCTGAATGGTACCAAAGGCCATCCCGGCCGACGAGGCCGGCTCTACAAAACTGGTGATCTGGTTCGTTACACAGATAATGGGGAGCTCCTATTCGTCGGCAGAAAGGACTCTCAGGTGAAGATTGGCGGTCAACGTGTAGAACTGGGTGACATTGAATACCAACTTGACCGCCACAGCTCTACTCGAGAGGGCGCCTGTCTGCTTCCTAAGTCTGGTCCATGCGCCAACAAGTTGGTTGCCCTTTTCACTTTGAAGAACATCCTTCCCCCAGCAGACACGAACCAAAACGCTCTCAAAGTTGTTTCCAAGCGCCATCAGAGCACCCTTGTTCAGGAATATATCGCCTCTGCAAGATCGCTCTTGGAGGATGCGCTTCCTTCTTATATGGTGCCTACAATCTGGATCGCTTTCGAGAGTCTTCCTCTTAATGCTTCACGCAAACTGGACCGAAAATACCTTGGAGCCTGGTTGGTCGATATGAGTAAAGAAACATTTGCCAAGATTTGTTCTGTAACTACCGATGACGAGAAATTGTCAGCTTTCCGCGATCCAGAAACCAAAGCCGAACGCATCATTCAAGAGGCTTGTAGTCGCATCCTTAATGTGCAGATGGAAGAGATCAACCTTGAACGCTCATTTGTGGCCAATGGTGGAGATTCTATCTCCGCTATGCGACTTGTGCCTCAATGCCGAGCTGCAAATGTTGTTTTCTCACTGCCTGCTCTACTCAAGGGAAAGACCCTTGCTGCAGTGGCAGCCCTCGCTGATGTTGTTGATTCTTCCTCTCTTGAGGTCTCAAGAAGACAACAAGTATATGACAAGCTGCTCAGCCTGTCCCCAGTACAGACGTGGTATTTTACCAGGTCCCCCGAATACACAAGATATATTAACACCAAGGACCGATTCTATAACCAAGGCTTCTACGTCAGAATAACCAAACCACTAAGTACCGATGTCGTTGCTCGTGCTCTTCAAACTATAGTTAAAAACCATGCTATGCTTGGTGCCCGATTTGAGAGAGGTACCGATGATATCTGGAGACAAAGAATTATGAAGCCAAGGCGCGACCTTTATTACCTGGAACACTGGGAAGTGGAATCGGTCGCCAATGTCTCAGCTACAACAATTGAGAGACAAACTGAGATCGACCTGGAGACAGGTCCGGTGTTCACAGCAGATCTCTTCACCCTCCCCGATGGGACACAGTACTTGTCAATGGTTGCCCACCATCTTGTCATCGACCTCGTGTCATGGCGCATTATCCTCGATGATCTGGAGACCCTTGTGACTGGCGGGTCAATTGAGCCCGAATTCCCATTTGACACCTGGAACGAGTTACAAATCGAAAAAGCCAAGTCGTCGGACTTTGACCCTGAAAAGGTTCTATCAACTTCAGGCTCAAGCATTGATCTCCACTTCTGGCATTTTGATGGCAATATGTCCAATCTTGTTAGTGACCACCAAGATAGCTCCGTCGAGGTCGGGTCTGATACCACATCTCTTCTCTTGGGTGAAGCCAACAATACCTTTAACACTGAACCCATCGACTTGCTTCTCGCTGCAGTGTACAACGCTTTCCTCCGTGTGTTCCATGATCGAGAGGGGTTGACGATATTTAATGAAGGCCATGGCCGTGAGTCATGGGATGCCGCAAACATCGATCTTTCACGCACTGTTGGTTGGTTCACGACTATTAGCCCGATCCATGTATCTAGGAGTAACGGCAATAGCTCAGCCGATATTGTTCGGTTCATCAAGGATGCGAGAAAGATGTTGCCATCAAACGGCTGGGCTTATTTCGTCTCCCGTTATTTCAATTCCAATGGGAAGACTGCTTTCAAGGAACACGATTCTGTTATGGAAGTCATGTTCAACTACCATGGACAGTTTCAACAGCTCGAAGGCGAAGATGCCTTGTTTGAAGTCGCTGATCTAAATGGTATTGAAGAACAAGGCCCCGCGGTACAAATGCCCTCTTTGTTTGATATCAACGTCTCAATTGACAGCGGAACTACGAACTTCTCAGTTTCATGGAATCGTCATATCGCGCATCAGGATCTAATTCAAACCTGGATAAAGCAGATTGGTGCTTCTTTAGAATCAATATGCGATGATCTCATCAATAGAGAACCATCAACTACTCTGTGCGACTACGAGTTCTTAAGCCTCGATTACAGGCGTCTTGATTTGCTCAACGAGGAGATTATTCCCAGAGTTAGGGAAGCTAACCTAGATGCTGAGATCGAAGACATATACCAATGCACGCCTATGATGGATGGTATTTTATTGAGCCAAATCCGAGACCCATCAACATATAATACATCAGTCGTGCATGAAATTAGTTCAGCAACCTCGAAGCCTCTTGATATCAACGCACTGGTTGGGGCATGGCAACAGGTTGTTGCCCGTCAGCCAGGACTACGAAGTGTTTTTGTTGAAGGGCTGGATTCAGGTTCTGTCTTTAGTCAGGTTGTTCTCAAGTCATGTGAACCCTCAATTCTCGTCTTTGGCAGTGAGGATGATGAGGCAGCGATGCAGGCGACTCAAAGTATCCCTCCCATCGACTATCAACAGCAGTTGAAGCCACCTCACCGCTTGACCTTGTGTCTTTCCGTAAAATCGGGTAAAATCTTCGCAAAACTTGAGGCTAGCCACGTCATCACCGACGGAGCTTCATTGGTTCTTGTTTTGGATGACTGGGAGCAGGCCTACATGGGCAAGTTGAGTACAGGCAACTTGATCGAGACGAGCCGAGAGTTTGCCCGCACCCTCAAGTCCAGCAGTAAAATGGCCAAGACGGACTTCTGGAAGACAAAGCTTACTGGTCTGAGTACATGTCACTTCCCCAAGCTATCGAATGATAATCAGACTTTGTCACCTTCTGGTGAAGAGGCGACGGTTATGGGACGCATAGAGGGTTCATTGTTTGCCCGTATGCAGAAGTTCTGCGCCGCAACATCAACCACGCCATCCAGCCTTTTCCAGAGTGCTTGGGCCCTCACCCTGGCCAGATACACCGGCATGAGCTCGGTATGCTTTGGTTATCTTGCATCCGGTAGAGATATCCCAGTACCTGGTATTGGTGACGTGTTTGGCGCATATGCAAACATGATGGTTTGCCGTGTAGACGTTAACCGAGATCTGGCTGGCCATGACCTTGTCCAGATGGTCAATGATCAGACCATCCAAGATCTTGATTTCCAACATTGCTCCCTCGCGGATATTCAACATTCTCTTGACTTGCCTGCTGGACAAGCTCTATTTAATTCCATCATATCTTTCCAGAAAGATGATGATGATGATGATGATGATGAGACCGAGAATGTTGAAGGACAACCACCGCGTCATGAACTATCATTCAATGAAATGGATGGAGAAGACCCCAATGAAGTAAGCATTCCCTGATTTCCCACTTTCTGTTCCGTGAAGCACTAACAGGTTTCCAGTATGATGTCACAATCAGTATCGTGTCTGGGAAGGCAGAGGTTGGATTTAGCCTTACTCACCTCGTTTCTTTCTTGACCGAAGAACAGTCCAGACGAGTTCTCTCGCTATTCCAGTCTATAACCACTCAGATTCTAAGTAACTACTCTGTTGCTGAAATGAGCACCTTGAGCGATGAAGATGTTACGCAGGTATCGTTATGGAACATGCCTTATCCTACAAAGGTGGACCGTTGCGTTCATTCATTATTCGAAGAGCAGGCTGAACTTCGCCCAGAAGCACCCGCAGTGTCCTCTTTCGACCAAAATTTGACTTACTCTGAACTAGATTCTTTGAGTAGCGCTCTGGCACAACGACTAAAGTCCTATGGCGTTGGCCCTGAGGTAAAGGTTCCGCTATGTTTTGAGAAGACTACTTGGGCTGTGGTTGCGATGTTGTCCGTTTTGAAGGCTGGAGGTGTCTGTGTGTCACTTGGTTTCTCGCAGCCGAAGCAGCGACTGCTTTCCATTGTCGCTGACGTTAATGCTTCTGTCATCCTAACAACTCCACAATATGCCGACATCTTTCATGATACACCTGGCCTGACGGTCATGGGACTGACATCGGATATTATGTACTCACTCCCCACAACGGACGTCCGTTCCTGCTCATCGGTGTCACCCTCAAACACTGCATTTATTGTGTATACATCTGGCTCGACTGGTGTTCCCAAGGGTAGGTTCAGTTCCAATCGCGATTCCTTCTCATCCATACTAACCCAGTTCACTATTTAGGTGTCGTTCTTCCTCATTATGCCATTACTACCAGTTCTGAAGCGCATGGCAGTCGAATGAACATTGGGCCCTCAACTAGAGCTCTCAACTTTGCGGCCTGGACTTTTGATGTCTCTATAGGAGACGTATTCACCACTCTGCAGCGAGGCGGATGTGTATGCATTATCTCTGAACATGACCGCATGAGCAATCTTGCGGGTGCTGTAAGTTGACAACGAAATCCAGTGATGATACAATCTTTTTCAGGTTTGTCTAATCTTGGCTATATAGATCAACACCCGCCAAGCCAACTTTGCTAGTTTGACACCTACAGTGGCAGGACTGCTCAACCCAACAGAGGTTCCGACTCTGGAAAAGCTATCACTTGCCGGTGAGGCCCTCCCACAAGCTGTGGCCGATCAATGGGAGCCCCATGCACTTGTTTACAACAACTACGGCCCAGCCGAAGCCTCTATTTACGCATCGTGCTGTACGCCTGAGCAACGCAAGGGCCAAGCAGCCAATATCGGCCGACCCCTTTCCACTTGCTTGTGGGTTGTTGACAATTCTAACGACCTTGTCCCTATTGGATGCGAAGGAGAGCTTTTAATTGAAGGACCGATGGTAGCTCGGGGTTATCTCAACGATGAAGACAAGACCAAGGCGTCGTTCATCACGGATCCATCGTGGGCACCGAGAACCTCACTCCCAGATGGTGATTCAGATAAGATCATTCCTCCTTCCGGACGTCGTATGTACAAAACGGGAGATCTTGTGAGGATGAATCCAGACGGCACTTTTGTATACATTGGACGAAAGGACCGACAGATTAAAATCCACGGTCAGCGAATCGAGCTTGGTAAGTAATGCGATCCACTCTTCCATGGCGAACTTTGGGTTGCTTGGTACTAACTTGCATATTTAGGTGAAATCGAGCATCATTTGAAGACTGTTGCTCCCCCAAATGTCGAGGTTGCGGTAGAGCCTCTCTCTAGCGAGAGCAAGATTCACAAGGGTGCACTTGGTGCATTCTTGAACTGGGCCAAGTCCCGAAGCGATTCCGACACCGCATCGCAGACGCCCGGTAGCTTCTCGCTGCTTTCAAGCCCAAGCATTTCAGTCGAGCTTTCACGCATTCAATCTGAGCTTAAGGCACTGCTGCCCGCCCACATGGTTCCCGCTATCTTCTTCCCTCTTAGCTCCTTCCCGATCAATACGTCCAACAAGCTGGATCGAAAGCAACTGCAGAATATTCTGCTAACGGCTTCCGACGAGGATATCAAACGAGCCATCGCCTCTACATCTAAGAAGCAGTTGCCTGTAACTGATAACGAAAAGGCCCTTCAGGCTTTGTGGTCTTCTGTCCTTGAAATTTCCCCAGACGACATTGGTAGCGACGACAGCTTCCTCAGCCTCGGTGGAGATTCCATCATGGCAATGAAACTTGTACTTTTAGCGCCTGAACATGGACTCCGTCTTAGTGTGTTTGATGTTCTCAAACAGCCTGTCCTATCGGGAATGGCAAAGATCTTGCAACGTATTTCCGAAGAATCTCCCGCAGAAATACCATACGAGCCATTATCCCTTTTGCCTCCTAACATGCAATTGGATTCCTTCGAACCTCTTTTCAAGGAATACAATATCAAAAAGACGTCCGTTGAAGATATTCTCCCAGTCACTGACGAACAAGCACGCTTTTTGACTATGACATACTCGTCCGCTAGAACTATGCTCATGTACCAACAATGGGATGGTGTTGGTGAGCCGGATGTGAAGAAGATCAGGCAAGCATGTCGTTATCTCACGGCACAGATCCCGATCCTCCGAACCGCTTTCGTGGTGAAGGATGATTCGTTCTTCCAAGTCGTTTTGAAGAATGTCGATCAGAAGATTCCATTCTACGAAATCCATAATGATAGCATGGATGAGTGCACCGAGCGCATTCGCCAGCAAGATCTGCGAGTCACCCTTCGCTTCGGCCATGTCATCACTCGCTTTGCTATTATTCATCAAACCAAGGAGCAGAAGTTCCGCTTGGTCGTGCGTATGTCTCATGCTCAATACGATGGAGTCAGCTTAGAAAAGCTGTGGGAATCGTTCCGCAGCTTTTACGAGGACGATGTCGAGGATACAGATGCTACTCAGTCTGGATTTGCCCAATTTTTGCATCACCAATCTCGACTTCCAAAGGCCGAGGCTATCGGTTATTGGCAGAAGATTCTTGATGGCTCCAAGTTGCCTCAATTCAAGAGCCATCGCACCCATGTTATTCGTTATGGCGAGGGCCCGTCTGTTCTTAAGACCATCCCCAACGACAAGGTGCAGAGCAGAGAATTCACCTTCGCCACCGTGCTAAAGGCAGCTTGGGCATATGTATTTGCCAAAAACTCTGCTACCGACGACGACATCGTCTTTGGTACCCTGACCCACGGCCGTGATGTAGCCAAGAGCAGCCGCGACGCTTTCGGCCCGTGCATCAACGTGGTGCCCACCCGAGTTCGCTTCTCTTCTGGATGGACCATCCATGACTTGATTGAGGCTGTTAATCAGCAACAAGTATCGAGCATGCCTTATGAAGGTCTTGGGCCCCGCGAATTGATCAAGAATTGCACCAACTGGCCCAGGTGGTCCTACTACACTTCTGTCGTCATGCACCAGAATTATGACGATGACAAGAGTGAGGAAGAGAATATTGCAGTACACACTCATTCATCCGACCTCGCACTGGGAGACATCGATAATTGCGAGCTCTACATTACTACAACACCCGGGAATAAAGTAATGGAGCTTCAGCTAGGTTTTGCCATCGACACTGTCACTGAGGAGATGGCTCAGGAAATCGCCGCAGACTTGAGCGATACTATTGTTCGATTCTTCGCAGACATTAACAGCCCCAACTCCTCAGCCATTCTCTCAAGCCAGGACTTGCGCACCTTACCTGCCTTGCTACCTCTACCAGAAGACGTCAATGTCGATCAGCCTTCGAAGCGGGTCAATGCCGAAATGGCCCTACGTGCTGAAAATTGTCCTGCGGGTATTAAACATGCTCTCATGGTGTCGTGGAAGAATGCTCTTGGTACACAGGTTATCCCCAATATCGACGACACAACGACATTCTTCGACAAGGGAGGCGACCTTGTCGCTGCCAGTCAGCTCGTCGCTCACATGCAAAGACAAGGCCATGCACTGAGAATTGAGGAATTTTTCGAGAATCCCACATGGTGTTCCCTGTTAGCTTATCTCGCTGGCAGAGCAGCTGGTATGAGAGGAGCTTTCTCCCCAGTGGAAACAACCCTGTCACCGCTGAGGGGTACCTTCTCCCCAATTAAACCATCCTTCCCTTCGATATCAGGAGCTATCTCCCCTGGAGCAGGATCCTTCCCTTCGATATCAGATGCTCTTTCACCAATGGGAATGACCGGGACCTTCCCCTCCATATCCGGAACGCTTTCGCCTATAGGATTGGGGATAGGAGGCTTCCCTTCGATCTCATCTATCTCTGGGGCTCTCTCCCCTGTCGGTGGAGCATTCCCCACGAGATCCGAGCCTCCCGCCTCAGCCTTTTCTCGACGACAAGGAACAGTCCCACCAATCACAATAAGCCTTCCGCCGCCAAGACTGGGATCTTTCTCCGTAGCAAAAGCTCCTACCCCTTCAAGAAAGCGGGTTCAACCGCCCTAGTGACCGGATTTTCTCACCGGAAATGATAGGGCTGAATTCTTTTTCCCCTCTGAATTAACGACCAATCAAGTCTTTTCCTTCTTCTTTCTTTTCCATTTTTCCCCTTTTTTTTTTTGCTCTCTAGAAACTTTGAGTTTGTTTTTCTATCTTGTTCGTAAATGATAAAAAAAAGAAAAAAAAAGCGTGTTTTTTCTGTTTCTGTATTTGTATTTAGCTTTGTTACTTTTTTCATAGAATAAGAGACACTCCCAGTAAATTGCCGTGGCTATCTAATTTGGCCTTAATGCTGCGTTTCAGGTGTCAATCGTTGAGAAATTACCTGAATTGGACGGGAATGCCCTCTATTTATCGATGTGGTTTGAGAACTAATATATGTACAAGATAGCCAGAACATCGCTCTGAGCCAGGTACAACACGTACGATATTGGCTATAATGAGACATCGATCTCCATAAACGCAAATATCCACTTGTAATCCCATGAACCAGAATATTAATAAAAAAATGGATCGGAATTAATTATATAGAACTCCTTGTAGACCCATAGGCAAAACCTTTCGGTTCCCTCAACGCCGCTGAATCAGCTTACTCGGTTGTTGACAAATAGCTCAAAATGTGGCTTTAAATTGGTCCCATGAAACCTGAAATTATCAATTTGTCGGATTCGGAACATGGCCTTTCCGGGCCAAGCTTCACCGACATGGTACAAGAGCGTGTCATGGGAGCGAGCAAAAGTGATCTGTCCTCATCTCTCCTCAAGGGTTTTTTTTTCCTCAGAAATCTCTTTGCTCCGAACATGCTTTCACGCGTCTCGGTGACGATTGAGTGGAATCCAAATATCTATGCACAAATTTTGCTACAGTCGGTGCAGTTCCAAATTCGAATGATGTTTACTCATCCTGAATGGATCCTAGGCTCGACGTGAAGGTACCATCGGCTGGGGCTTATAATAGAAACATTTCTATAAGCAGTCATTAGGATCAACAATATTTATGCCCTGTAAACCGTCGCACGACTTGTACCTATGCCCCCTAGTCCTCCACCAAGTAGGTATCCATGCGAGTAACGGGTGCCTGGTCAGCACCAAGAGACATAGCGCATCCTACATATGCCGGCGGTTTTAGACCCTTGCACTAGCTGACCCTTACAGACTGCTGAAATTTTCAGGTTGCTAGCACTCGCAACCTGATGGCCCTTGCACTTACCTATGTATAAAAACCGCTCTTTTCTCTCCCTTACTCGGGTTAGAAATCAAACTTTTGTTCAATATATTTTCTTGACCAATCTTAACAATTAAATTTTGCTTATCGCAGCATTCATCTAATGAGTGTTTAACTGTATATTGACATTATTGGTCCTGCTTTTTGGTTGTTGTTACAGCCAACAGTCTCCATCTCACTATTCACAAATATACGGATTCACGCGAGAAGTGAGAGTCAATGGCTCTCTCCACAATCCTAGGCATATTACTTGCCGGATTTCTAACCCTCTCCGCGGGCCAGGTCATCTATGCCTTGCTCTTATCGCCATATAGGAATATCCCTGGGCCAAGGCTCTGCAAAATCACTCGTTATTGGACCATATACCAAGATTTGTGGCTGCGGCGCGTGAGCAAGATTGCCGAGTGGCACGAAGAGTATGGCGATGTTGTGCTTATTGCTCCAGGAGAGGTCTCCTTCTCCAGCGTGGCGCAGACAAAGGAGATTTACGGTTGTTCCGGGCGTCACCCCAAGAGTAGCTACTTCGACAACTTTCTCATGTACGGCCAACGCCCGATATTCTGTATTCGTAATGTTGCAGAGCATCGCCAGACATGCAAGCGGACGTTTGCCTTTTACCAACCCTCTTCAATCTATAAGCCGGCGACATTACAACCACTACGCACCAACGTCCGCAAAATTCTTGACCAGCTAAAAAGAGATACTCAGATCCAACCGACGGCTGATACCATGTTTTATTCTAACTTGTACTCGTTTGATAATATTACACGCCTGGCTTATGGTTCTGAGCTCTGTGCTCACACAATTGATGACGCATATTGTGAGGAGCGAGGGATCTTAAAGGGTTGGAAGGAAGTTGAGGTCTGGAACAATCTGATATACATCTCCCCCACGGTTCACAGAATCCTTCGGACTGCCTTAGGCTGGATGAAAAATGATCCAGCTTTCCTATCAGCTGAGGAGAGGTTGACTGATTGGAATATGGAGAAGATTATGTCCAGCAAACAGAACCCTAGCAAAGTTGTTGCCGGCTCTCTCCTGCACCAACTGAGCAACGCTAAGACGCCAGATGGAGAGCCGTTGCCTACATCATGGATTGCTGCCGAAATGCTCGATAACATTTATGCTGCACAGACAACGGTAGCTCTCGCTCTAGTCTTTGCCCTCTGGGACCTGGCCCGCAATCCAGAGTGGCAGAGTCAGGTCCGAGCAGAGCTTCTTGCGCTGCCCACTGACGACGATGGCTTGCCCAACTTTGATGGCATTATGGCCGCACCAACCTTGGATGCCTGCTATCGAGAATCCAGCCGGCTTCATCCGCTATCAAGTGGCAAGGCAGAGAGGGTGGTACCCACCACAAAGGCATATAACGGGGTCGTGCTTCCAGCCGGGGTGAGTGGCACCTTTCCATTTACGCGTGTATCAGTGTGTATGGCTAACCATGGATAAATTCAGACCCTCGCATCAACGTCCACTTTGGCAATCCATCATAGACCAGAAGTATTCACAGATCCTCATGTGTACAGACCCGACCGTTGGCTTGAGGCTGACGAGGCAACCCTCCAAGCCATGGAGTCATGCTATATGCCTTTCGGCTACGGAGCACGCCTGTGCCTGGGCAAAGCCTTCGCTGTGGCTGAGATTAAACTTCTTCTTGCTGGCATAATTGTCGAGTTCAGCGTGCGGAGAGATCCATTATCGACCACGACGACGGAGTGGAGCATGCAGCAGCTTGGAACGCAAAACGGCATGCCACGGGGCCGGATGTGTGAGCTGATCTTTGACCAGCTGACAGACCCGGTAAAAGGTGTGCCTTCTTAAGTTAGTTTTCGGCAATGTTTAGCCAAGAGGATGAATCACCTAAAAGTTATGCTATTTCTTTCACAGAGCTCTGGGTGTGATGAGCAGTCGAGCTGTCAACGCATTAGATGGTATTATTTAGTAGTTGATGTATGGATACAGAAAAGACCTCTAATTATTCTGCTTCTACTCTGCTCGTAAGCCTATCCTGCCGCAAGGGTCCACTACAATTCCGAACGAGATTGCATCCCCCCTGCTTCCTCTCTTCCTCTTCGTGCGGGGCAACGGGAAGCAGTGCTGTAGAGAAATAATACGATCATAAAAGTATACGCATTCAGGGGGGCAGCTTTTTGGATTTTCTTGAGACAACATCGTAGCTGTACACTCTGGTGATTGGGCATGGCTTAACCACGTGCGCCAAAGAGAGACTGGTGTGCGAGGCCGGCCTCTGTGAAAATTTTCGGTGTAGCAGTATTGCTCTAGCCCCTTGCAAAGATGCCTCCCGACTTTTGCCTACCTAAGGAACGAACGCTGTAGGGGTCGGCTAGCTACGGTGCGAGATATCCCACGACCAGGGGGTGGCACAAAACACCAAGGCGATATGCACACATTCCCTTCAGTACCCACCTGTGTTCCGTTTTGCCAATTGAGTCTATTGTTAGCCGTATCCTTGAATATCGCAGGGTGCACTGAGCATGACCAAATTAGCCCTGTGGCGGCTGATGTCGCTGGGTTTTAGTGCACGGTAGCTCGATGACGGCTAAAAGATCCCCAAATAGCTCTGTAATTACTAGGGGAACCACCGCGCGGCGTGCCGGGTGTTACGGAATAAGTGGCCCACCATGACGTCCAGGCTATATCACAATTCCGACTGATCCCACCTGAAGCTGCATTTGAGTTTTGCCCTTTGGCACCTGTGTCTTATTGAGCTGCAATCGGGTCTACTCGGGCCTTAACATAGCATCCATGCCGAACATCCTACTCCAGACGTGGATTATGGCGCCATACTACTCCATGGACGTGGATCATGGCGCCATGAGAACTAGGTATGAGTAAGAATACTTCGTCACACATGACCCTCTGAATCAGCCACCCATTCTTCAATCACTCCAATCAGTGCCTAGTGACTTACCCGCTCCATGGGGAAAGAGGGGCCACTACGGAATTTATCTTCTCGTGCAGCGCGAAAACGCCAGTGGATCCTGTTAAAGTTGGGTCTCTGAATCAATCTGAAGGAAAAAGGGAAAGGGAAAACGCTCTTTGCGCTCAGACCCTGGCCTGCCTGACTAGACATGGCGCGGTTGATGGATCTGAGCGCGTGCCCTTGCAGCCTGTAGGTATTCTAGCTCAGCTGCAGTACAGTGCTTACTAGGCCCTAAAAGTCAGAGGGCTTGACTGGTGAAGGCCCTGATGTCTGGGGGGCTTGACCAATGGTGGTCAGTGGTGTTGGTAGAGTTAAGTGTTAATAGCGGAGGCGCCCTAAAATTTTGGGGGCTCCACGCTGGAAGCCCCGCTAAAGTACACATGAATTGGCTGCTTCCATCTCATCCTTCCAGGCATTTATCAATACTATAGCCTCACTCAAGCACGCATTTTTAGCTCGCGAATTCCTCACTATTATTCTCGTATCCGAAACCCTAGACTCGTAACTTTGGGATCTAGTTCAGTCTCTTTAACACCAGTCCAGTACATCTGAGAATATGGGAAGCATATGAAATTACAAGAGAGATAATTTCGAGACGCGTTTCGAGGAGGCAACGGCGGACTTGATCGACGTCTTCTTTGATAATGTCAGCGCGCCCATTCTGGACTTGGCGTTGAAGCGTGCGAAGCCGCATGAGCGATTCGCCATGTGTAGCGCAGTGAGCCAGCATAACAGAGGGGACGAGCCGTTCGGTCCCAAGAACTACCTGATGATCACTAGGATGCGCATGAATGTACGTGGCTTCATTATATTCGACTACGCGGACCGGTTTCAAGAGGCACGGCAGAAGCTCATCAAATGGTTGAGCAGCGGCCAGATCAAAAACAAAGAGACCACACTGAATGACGGATTGCAGCAAGCTGAACATGGGCTGGTTGGGCTGCACAATGGCATCAATACTGGTAAGTTCTTTTGCGACCCATCTTCTGCATCTCCACGCTCTATCGCTCTTCTCACCATTTTGCTGATGTTATTCTAGGCAAGTTATTCGTTGAGGTAGCCAAAGCGGATGCGTATTGAGTTGCTCCAGTCCGTGACATTAGTTGCGATGTATGCATATAAATAGTAAAGCTATCTGTCCTCGTAATCAATGCTGAGCCCGTCCCTTTGTAAGCCCCCAGTCCCAAGGCTCAGAACTTTGCCTCCAACTCTTATCACAGTCAATTTCCCCGGCTTTCTGACGGAAACTAAACTATGTCACGATGTACACTTGGCACGGATTTCGAGGACACAATTAAACAGGAATCTTGCGTATCTTGCCTGTGGTTACCTTTTGCATTTGCGCAAGGTCTCAATAGTCCATCACATCCGCTCTGTCTTGAGCTTATATTTTCTGTCGTGGCGGTAATACTCTACTATCCTCCCTAAAAGTCCTAGATGCTTTTAGCAGTTCTTCCCAACAAGCATCCCTCCACTCGAGTCTGCCCTCAATGTCCAGGTACATGCCTGGAACGCGTGGATCGATGGGTTCGTTAAAGGCCGATTGAAGCAAGGCCTTGACGGTAAGAAAAGAACGAACCATGCCTGGGGCGAGTCAATACCAATGTCACTTAGTTAGGATGCCCCCAAAGTATCTGCGATGTGGCATATAACTCACCATGTCCACTGTATCCTGCCGCGAGGAATTTTCCTTGCCGGCTAGGCACAGCGCCAACAAGAGGGATCATATATTGAGTGAACCCCATGATACTAGACCATGCGTAGCGTATCTCCGATTTCCCTCGCTCCCAGCCATTCATATACCTCGCTGGAAAGTCTTGCAGTGCCTCGATGATAGGCCGGGTCAACGATCTGTCGTCAGCGTCGCCGACAATAGCGCCGAAGCCATGTGGATGTGCCAAATCACGCCCACCGTAGATGAGAAGATTACCATCGGATGGTCTTTGAATCATGTAGTCAAAGTCCTCTCCCCACTGCACGCCAGCTGAATGGTCGAGAGGTTCAGCTGCGTACTTGGGACTTGGTTGCAAAACTACCACATGGCCTTTGGTTGGCACTACCTTTCCTGCTAATTCGGGCAGTAGGGATGAGACGTAGCCGTTGGTGGCGTGGAATATCCTACGGCACTTAATAGAGCCCCGCGAGGTCTTTACGAGCCATTCCGGGCCGTCTCCAACGGGGCTAATCTTGAGAGCAGGAGTATGTGCGGATACCCTAAGGCCTGCGTCGATGACTTTGTCGATGATGCCCGCGGCCAACTTGTACGCCCACAGGGTGCAAGCTGGGTACGAAATGACGCCATATGTATTGCTGAAGCGGAAGCTCTGTTCAAGGAGAGATGTGAGCTCATTACTTTCCTCCACGTTCTACGCCAAGACGACAAAGAACGATCAAGAAATTTAACCAATGACTGGTACCTTTTGAGCGTCGAGCTGGGCAAACTTGTTCATCCTCTGCATGCGCGCCGTCCACTGAGCCAAATCCTGAGTCTTCAAGTGGGCTAGACAAGCATCAAACGAGCCACTGGCTTCCTTCCAGGCGTTTTCGGTCATGTATAGGCCCACCGCTCTCGTTTCGACCAACTCGACCACATCCGCTAGGTCATTTTCTTTGATGAAACGAATCATCTCATCTCGGTTATAAACCTCGAACTAACAGAGCTGCAGAGCCATATCGGGCCCATATCGGTCTTGCAATTGGTTGAAAGACTTGTAGCAGTCTGGCTTGATATGCCCGCCTGGAGGTTAAACCGACCAAATCAGCCTCGACTAGCTCTTATTATCCAGCCTCTTCATGACTACGGTGGGATTCAGACGTACCATTTCTGCCCGTCGCGCCACTACAGAGCGGGCGCGTCTCTAGCATCACTACGGAAGCTTTGCCATCGCCAGTTCCTTTAGTAAGATGCCCTCGGGCGACGAGATCATGTGCTATCAGGGCACCAGTAATTCCGGAACCTATAATCACTGTCTCTGCAAACTCAAGCAAAGCATCATCTCTACATAGATAGGATAGCATTAGAAGTTGAGACCCATGGTCGGCTCTTGAGCGGCAAACCTCACCTGCCTACATTATGGATGCGTTACAAGGGCTGGTTCAACCAGTATGACTCTATCAGTTGAGGGGCCGGTTGCGGAGAAGGTGGTTTGGCAGAAAACATAACTAGTGAGTTCATAAATTTTGTTCAGACTTTGTATACGGTACTTCTTGCAATATTCATGAGAGACATCAAATTTTTTTGGAAGCTTGATTCGTGATAAACACATATTAAAGTACCGCTATAATGTGTGAAATGGTATTGAATTTATCTATCATCATTGCAACCATAACGACTTACAATCATCCTGTGATTATGTCGAGTTTCCCCGGCAGAAGGGAACTAGATGTACAGGGTATGTACGTAATTCCTCCACTCGATATTCCCTCGCCCTAAATCGCCGCCGGCATATTTTAATCATCCTTTCGCCCAGTCCATTGCACTAAGCCTTCCGGTATTCGTTGACGCAATAGTCTTTTGATCTTCCCCATATCACGCTGACAGGTGGCGAACGACTAGTCCCTGTTCTGCCCTGTACGAGGCGCACGTTGGTAGTTAGTCCTCCCACCGCGATACGGATACATCTTCTAGCTTATGGGTTCAATCCGGGCACTAGCTCCAGAAAAACGAAACTGGCAGCGTCTCGTGGCTTGAGATCGAACCGGGCCTTTTTGTTTCAATATGAGCTACAGAGTTGTGCCCCCCGGGCCCCCCCCCCCCGCCCCTCCATAAGGGAGCTGACATTTCGTTAGATATACCAACGCTTTGGGCTTGATCCACTCGAAATACAATTCATAATAGAGTATTTCGAGAAGATAGACAATTGAGGTCCAACTAATTTGCTCTTTCACGGTCCCTCTTCAGCAGCTACGGACTATCCTCCTCGCAATGGAGTCTTGCCATGAGCAGCCAGGGCCACAGGCCACATCATTCCCTAACGTCAGTATAATTAAACTAACAACTCGATTCGGCACGGGGACTTTCATCGACTTCTGCGGTACTAGGTAGGTTCAGTTCCATGGCAATGTTGACGCGACCACCCAGGAGGTATCGAAGGCCGTTGGGGAAGGCCATCCAGCTCACAAAATATAAAATAAGTGGAAAAAGCGCAAGCGCTATAGTCGGCGGTATTTGGGAAGTCGATCACGTGGAGAACTCGGCCCCAATCGAGGTTGGATGCGACGAGGTCAAGTACACCATCTCGGGTAAGTGAAATATACAAAAAAGGGGCCTGAAAGCAATTCGTACTAACTCCTCTCCCTCATGACAGGCGAGTCTACTTGGAAAAAGTTAGACACCGGGGACTCGGTAGAAGCAAACTCTGGGAGCGTCATATGGCTGCCTAAGGGCGCTAGAGTTAGCCTGGTCGATGCGAAGGACTTGAGCGCATTCTATGTCGAGCAATCCTTTCGCGAAGCGTCGCCCGTACCTGACGACGGCGTCTAGATAAACCGGCTTACCAATTTGCGACCGAGGATGTCGGCGAGTTGGCCGCAGAGGGGCTGGAGGACCGACGAGGAGGACGAACGAGTTGCCGATCCAGATGTACTGGGTGGCGCCGCCAATGTCCTGGGTAATGGCCGGAAGGGCCGTAGTGATGATCATGGTGTCGAGGGCGGAGATGAAGGCGAGGAGGCTCAGGCTGACGATTATGGCCCAGAACCGCGGTGAGTGGCCCTTAGTCTTGGGCTGGGCGGCAGATGGCTCTATGGTCGGGTCGGTCATGGGCTCTGGGGAGGTGGGTGGCTCTGACGGTGGTGCCAGAGGCCGCTCCAACTCAACATTCACGGATTTCGCCATGATGAACGGCGCACGCTGCTCAGAGGCAAGAAAGGAATGAATGAATGAGTGCGCGAGAAAAAAAAAAAAAAAAAAAAAGATAAAAAGACCAAATGGAAGGAAGGGGTTGAGGCAGATGTCTGTCATTGTGAGAAATGGCCCAACAGACAGTCACATAGGAATCGGAAATTGGAGCGCTATGGCGGCCGCGGGATACAGCTACACGGGCGTTGCATTAACAACAGTGCCTATCATCATGTTTGCAATAAGAGAGAAACGGCAGCATCTTACGGTTGCAATTGTGCGCGAGGTAATCATACACACATCAGCCATGGACCATCGGCCAGTGAAACCATGGCAGCCTACTTATTGTTCGCAACATGGTGTCTAATTGGTCTCGCAGCTTGCCATGGTCTCTCTTGCCCTACAGACAGGCAGAAAGCTAACGCGAATGTGACATGACTGAGTGATAATTAAAGGACCGAAGCCGGGAGTCTGATACAACAACCAGGGGACACAGACGTCGATTGCGCGAGTCAAAAGAGTGTGTTAACTGAGCTCACGGGGGGATTTGGGGCAGTAGGTAAGCATTGTTCTATGGTATCTGCCGAGTTAGAGACGCTGTGTACAAAATGTAATCCCCGCTTCCTCCAGACATGATACTCTGACGACGGCTGTTGTCATGCACGACGGCCCTCAATTGTCCCGCATCTTGCCACCGCAGCGCGTTATGTCATGACATATGCCAGTCTTTATTTATATTTGTATTTAAGCCAGAGATTTAACGAGATGCGTAAGAGGACCAAGTTGGCTACAACAAATTCACACTACCCCGTCTCTGATTTAGCAACCATGGCTGTCAGCCAAGCTATGCCATCGCAGATGCCAAGTTTATTGAGAGAGGCACCGAGGAGTTCACCAAGCTCAACGCCTCCTATCTGTCAGGCCTCGAGCTCGAGAGCGACCTCGAGCCCGCGTGGATCGTCCAGACCCACTCCAAGGAAGAAGTCGCAAGCTTCCTCAAGACCATTAAGCCATTCGTGGGCACGGTCGGTTTCGCCGTCCGTGGCGTAGGGCAGCAGCCCCTGTCCGAGTCCACATTGCAGAAGGGCATCATCGGGTGTTCAAGCTTTTTTAGAGTATATGTATTCAAGCAATTATGAGGCCAGTTGATTTGATGTACGTGCTATATCAGGACGACGTATTGGCATTGGCAATCAAACCGGAGTGCCTTCATCGTCCTATCACTTAAGGCTTTGGTTTAATTTACCCAATCAATCATCGAGAAACCATCTGTGCCTGGCAATTATGTACGATGTGGTGAATAGCAACGATACTTCCCAGCCAACCCCCTCTAAACATAGTGTCAGAGGCAAGGGTCGGTTCAAGGGAGTGAAGGGGTCACAAGTGCATCGCAGGAGCCTAGCAGCAGTCTAATCTGCTGTTAGGGGTCTCCTCGTGGTTACATTAATTGCTGAAGCTCTCTATCTTCTGCCGCAACACCCTTCCAAGGGATAAGGCGCGGGGTCAGACCTCTGGTCACGTGCTTTATCAGGTGACCTGTCAGTTGACTACTGACACATAGACTGCGTCCATGTTTAGTCATCTCCTGGCACATCGCAAAGCCAACAATAATAACAACAAGGGTTTGATTGAACAGGATACTTTCCTCGTCTAAAGAGAGACAGGCTAATTGCATGTGCTCAGACCATCTCTTCCGTATGTTAATCCTCGTTGACCAAGTTAATAGTACTCTATCCAACTACTGCTGGGGCTCTCAAACGTGAACAATTTGCCCAATTCTCCTTCTACATATCTTACTTTGCCAACTTCCTAGCATCCTCAAGTATGACATCCGTAGCTTTCTCGCTAATCATAAAAGTTGCCGCAACCGGGAACCCTCCTGGAACACGGGGGAAGACTGAGCCGTCGACGATCCTGAGATTTTCAACGCCGTGAACCCTGAAACGAGAATCCACACAGCTCGTGTCCTGATCGATACCCATGGGGCAGCTACACGATGCATGGTGTCCCCAGGACTCGTACTTTGCTTCTTCCTCCAATGACTGGATGGGTCTTGTAACATTGAATGGAGCCCACGGCGCTTCGACCTTGCCGAATATATCGAGAGCGAGCTCCATTCCTTCAACCAACGCGGCCAGGTCGGAGTCGCGCCCCTCAGGGAAATAGTTGAAATTGATTTCAGGCACATCACGGGGATCGGCCGACCGCAAGGTCACTGTGCCTGCTCGATTCTGCATCTGCATCTTGACAATGGACCACCAAAAGTTGCTTACAGGGGCTGTCGCGTTCGACCAGCCGGGCCAGAAGCCACGGAACACACCATTAGCACCACCAAAGAACCATAGATCGGCATCAGTATTCTCGCTTTGACTAGAGCGCATCAGCAGGCTCAGCATCGGGCCCTGGGTGTACGGCCCGGTGCCGGTCTCCATGAACTCGTCGAAGCAAGGATCCCCAGGCGCAAAGGCGGTAGTACAGTTCTCAAAGGTATTGAAAAAGTCCTTAGAAGCCAGTCCTTCGACGCCAATCTCGTAGTTGTCTTGCAGATTTGTGCCCACAGCCGGGAGAGGAACTTGGACTGGGATGCTGAATTCCTCCAGTTCCGCCTGCGGACCGATACCGCTCAGCTTGAGGATCTGCGGAGTATTAAAAGCCCCTCCTGCCACAATGACCTCTCTCTTTGCAACAGCGGCCATGGCACTGCCGCTGTCGGCTTCGTTGGAGCGTGGATCAGCTTTGTACAGAGCAACTCCCTTGAGATACTCGACGCCAACAACGGACTTTACGTCTGTAGAATTATTAAACAACAGCTTGGTGGCCAGCGAGTTTGTGCTGATGGTTAATAGATATTTCTGTGTGCCGTTGGAGTATGTTTCGTCGATTGTGCTTTTGAGGTAAGTTCCAGGGCTCGAGCGACGATGCTTCTGGTCATGATGCAGAGTGTGTTCTGTAATGCGGTTCTTTTCAAAACGATTCCCGTCAAGACTGTTGCCATCGCGATGCAACAGTTTCCAAACTTCGTCCTTGCTGGGGTTATGTGAGTCCCCAAGTGCAGTCATTGCCGTGCTAACCACCTGAAAAAAACCGTCATCAGGCCGAACGATGGAAAGGTTGTTTCGATTCGACTGTTTGTTGTTAGTATAACGGCACAGACAGAAGCTGGCTTGGAATCAAGAAACTTGCTCGAGCCAAGGAGCTAAAGACTCGTCGGAGCAGATTCACACTTACACCAAGCCACCCAGAAAAACCATGACCCGGCGTATCTTTAGGGAGAAAATGGTTGCTCTCCAGACGTTCAAAGTATTGTCTCATGTTCTCCGATTTCCAAGAGTTGTCTCCTGTGAGATTCGCGATATGGTTCCAGTCGTTATCTGGGGGAAGCGCCAGCCCAGCGGCATTAACCATTGTGCTCCCACCAACCGTAGCACCTCTGGGGTACAACATCCCGCGTGCTTTGGCATCCGGAGGCGGGTTGTAACCCACGTAGTATGACCCATTAGTCAATTGCCATGTAAACTTGGAGTCTTTCTGAGCCTTGTCAGGATCAGAGTAGTGGTTGACGAAAAACTGCCACGATATCTCCGGGTCCTCGGCTGCTGTGTTTGCCCTTTATTTAGAGTCAGCTTGTTCTTATTTATAATCAACTTCGCACATACATGACTGGAATTGTCGTCAGTGAGCTGTTGACATGGTCACCTCCAGCTTCAAGGAGAAGCACCGAGTATCCATGCCTTGCCAAGTTTGCTCTAGGTGGTATTAGCCAAAATTCTCAGCAGTATGAAGGATCTGTAGCTTACGCTAGTGGCCCTCCTCCAGCGCCTGATCCGATCACAACGTAGTCGTATTCTGGGTTTGCCGAGGCAGAGCAGCTTGCTGTTGCAAGGAGGCAAAGAGCCAGTGAACTATTGGAAGCCTTCATTCTGAACCAAATGTAGTCGTGTTTAACCGAGTATAGCTGTCGTAATAATCTATGCTTTTTAATATATAGAACTTGGAATAATATCCAGCTTATATATATAATAGTAATATATATTTTTTTTTCATCCAGATAATAACTCCTACCCTTATATATCGATATAGTTAGAACGTTGGAGGGTTCCATCCTGAGCCGTATGGATTTGTATATACCGGCTAAATTGGCCGTGGTTACCCACGATCTTGTTGGGCTCTTATTGGTCATCAAACTGATCCCTGGCCCAACATATCTCCAGATAAGGGAATATCCCAAAACTTGAAGATCAATATCCGGGGTAGACAAATCTCGACCCTAGCTCGCAGAAATCAACGTTACGGCTAACATGGCCGAAAACGGGACAGACGAAACACTAACGATCGTTTGCCCCTATCTCGAGACAACAAATCAGCTGTGCAAAGAAATGATTATTAGTCATAAATCCATGGTCTTTTTGGCCAACTCATGCGCAGGGATAGATTCCGCAAACTCCGTATACTACAGCGGTGATATCATTAATCAAAATATAATAGTTTAAGAAGGTAATAATACAGGAAGTTATATTCTTCTACTTAATTAAAAAGATAAAAGAGTTAAAGAAGTAGTAGGTCTCCCCTTATCAGAGGACGGAGTAATTCCGGCTAGTCAATTAGGAGGCTCGGGTAAGATGTACCTTATCTCTCTAGACCCTAGTAAAAAGCTAGGAAAGTAACTTCCCGCCAGCAGGCGTCCGAGACCACACAACAACACATACAATAATACAACCAATTATCTGACACCCCTTATCTTATCTATCAACTTTGAGTAGCTTATCTTAGCGCGTTCTGAAGTCACGGTGATTGGATTAACTGGGGCGTATAGTCCCGCTCCAAGAGAGGTTCTCTTCGTAATACGCAGTAAGCCCAACAATGGAAGATTTCACACGCATAGAGAATCAAGAGTAAATAGTTAAAACCCCTGAATTATCCTGGCATCCTTTCTGTTTTATCTCTATAGCTTTTTCCGCAATTTGGATTGCCTCCTCAAGATCAGTCAACAACGGGGTTCCATTCATCGATCGCAAACCAGGTCAATGACTCAATCGTTACAACCAGCACGTCAATTTTAACCAATGGGCCAACGGCCTTTGATCCAGTTCTACAGTCATTTTGTCACTAAGCTTTGATCCGGTTTTTAGCCATCTTCCTCCAAGATCACAAGCATTAAAACGGAGATTGGGAACAATGAACGACTGCTGGGGCATCGTTGATATGTAGGGTAGGTAGGATAATTGTCGCAAAGAGATGGGGTAATTAAATGACTCGCTGTTAGAGCCAATATATTGCCCGTAAAGGAAGCTGAAACCCATGTTGATATTATGTCAGGGGTATCAAATTCTCCGCAAAGATTTACATTGAGAAGCTGACAACCCATGTACGTAATTTAGATTTGATGGCAGCACCTGTCCTATTAAGGTACGATTTACGATTACACGTCTCAAGCGCTGCTGAACCTTGGTTGTTTACAACCAGAAACCTCTGCTTTTCTCGCCTTTCCGCAATTACATATTAATCCAAAAACTTCCGGATAACCCGAATTTAAAATCCAAGATATCTCTTAATTTATCGCCATTCTACGCAGGTTGCCAAGAATGCCCACGTTGAAGATGAAACACACCCTTGACTCTAGTATGCCAGTTTCGGCCTCCAGGTCTCGCCCTTTCTTAGTTAATCATGCTTACTCTTCCAAAAATACTTCACCGTGGGTCTATGCCAATATTTCCAGAAGAGCGGCGGCCTTCCTTACTTTTGTCATCACCATCGCCACCCTTGGAGAGCTTCGGGCAAATTCGCACCTTGTGCACGGAGAAGAAACCAGACATTAACATCTATCCAAGACTAATCCTCGATGGGTGTTGTGCAGAGCATACCCGCCACAGACCTGTCCTCGTGTTCCGCCTGATGGAGACTTGTGCAGGCCTCCCGATGCTGCGCTTCATCGCATATGGGTTCCTCCTCTTTGCTACTCTCGTGGCGTCCATCTCCCCCATCTCGATAAAGGGCTCGAAACTATACGATCAAGATGGAAAGCAGTTCTTCGTCAAAGGTATGTTGCTGCCTAAACTACGTTCACTTTTGTGCGCAACACTAATCTGGACTCACTGCTGCAGGTGTCATTTACGCGGGAGTGGGAGAGATTGACGTATTGCGCGACGGAAAACAATGCCAGCTCGATGCTGGACTGATGAAGGATCTCGGTATCAATACAATTCGTGTCTATGGAGCGGATTCTACAAAGGATCATAAGGAATGCATGGAGGCTTTCTCGAGCAAAGGTATCTATGTTTGGGTGGACCTGTCCACAGAGTCAAGAAAGATCGATGATGTAAGTGAAGCTAAACCAAGAGCCTAATTATGCCCCCAAGACGCTGATAGAACGCCCAGAAAACCCCAGAGTGGACAATGAATTTATATACTAACTTCACCTCGACCATCGACCACTTCGCCGGCTATGACAACGTCCTCGCCTTTACCCTTGGTTTTAATACCCTAGATAACACGAGTATGTCTACTGTCAGATCAGTATTGAACTTGCAGCTCCTAATTAAACAATTACAGTTAAGGGAAGCGTTGCAGGCATTGCTATCAAGGCAGCCGCGCGAGATCTCAAAGCATTCCGAGATGCCCGAGGTTACCGTCCGATACCGATCGTATATGCTCAAGGGCCCGACGAACCACACACAAGCAAATGCGGACAGTTCGTCGCCTGCGGTGACAACACGGTTGATATGTTCGGCATTAATAATGATATATGGTGTGACATCTCATCAGGGCTCGACATGATGCACGAGTTGTTCAAAGACTATAACATCCCGATTGTATTCTCGGAAACAGGCTGTGGAGGCGACAATAAGCGCAACTTCAGCGAGGTCTATGGGATACTGGGGGGTGATCTCCCTGGCAAGTTCTCTGGTGTCATTGTATATGAGTGGGCCCAGCAGGAGAACAACTACGGGCTAGCGAAATACTCGGATAAGGCGCAGACGGGGACTCCTTCGCTCCTCGACGACTACAGCAGGCTGTCGACGGCGTTTTCAACACTGAATCCAACGGGCACATCGATGACAGATTATATACCGACAGAAACCGCACCAGCCTGTCCAGATTACGACTCGATATCGCGCTGGGCACTTAGAGGAGATATTGTGCCTCCTACAATTGCTGGGGTTGATATTGGGACGGTGACGGCTCGCACAACGTATATTCCGTCAAAGAGCCCCGATACTGCTTCGGCAACTGGAACTATAACTGGTAGTGGTGGCGGTGGTGGCGGCACTGGTTCAACAGCTGATGATGACGGCACGAATACCGAAGGCTCAGATAGCTCGAACAAGAAAGGAACCGCTCTGCCAAGAGGCAGCCTGATCGGAGTCGTTGTAGGCTGCCTTCTTGCACTTCTGGCACTATTGGCGCTTTTAGCGTTCTTATTCATTCGGAGGAGACAAGGGAGGGGGATGGAGAAGCTCGACAAAGCATCATCTATAGTCACAGGCGGAGCGAGGGGACCCGAGGGCGACCACGATGATAGCAACTGGTCTAAAATAGTTGTCTCACCCAAGAGTGAGGAGAGGGTGGAAAGATTTGAGCTGCCGACATTTAAGCAGAGATCTTCAACTCCGCGGTTCGAGCTGGATGCCACAGAATGGAGTCAAAGTTCTAGAGAAGTCGGTTTCGAAAAGGGCGGCGTATCTGGACATGAGCGTAATGCGTTATCCAACGGAGGGATTGCTCCAATAGCAACTATTACAAAGCCAGCCTCCATATATGAGTTGTCTGACACAGGTTTGGATCATTCAGTGCAAAGATAGAGTAAATCGATTTTCAAATGAGAAGTTTTAGAAATATAAGCATAGTAGCTGGTAGCAACATGTGCCAAACGGTGCGAAGTGATATATGTCCAAGCAGTTATTCAAATCGGTGAGAATCGTTGCCACAATGCCTTTATTTGGATCCAAGCTGCGATACATCCACTATTGCTAACGTCGTACCTCGAAAGAAAATATAGCAGTATTCCAAGTTACTGGCCTCGATTACGCTATGAGAAAGTAGTTCAGGTAAGCGTTATATGAAATTGAATCTTTCTCACTGCCTAAATTCCCTCCCCTCCTATATATCAGTATCTGCTCGGCATCTCATTCAGATACTGATACTGATTCTGATTGAGCTTTAGTAAGCTATGAATTCCGTCCTTAAGCAAGTGCCATCTAATGAAACCTCCTAACCAATGAACACAGCAACACTTTCGGATAAGGCAAGTGAGTCTATCCGCAATGAAACGACGCAGTGAAACCGTGTCTCTGGGCCGTTTAGTAATTCTTTTCAATAAATGTTGTAATAAATGTAGTACCAGTTGACGTTAAAGTAATACTACGTCCATCGCTTAACCTCAATACTATACCACACTACGACACTTTATGCTCTCTGGGATTAAGGCCCGTCTTCCGCCTCAAGTCAAGCAGTAGTAATTATCAAATCTTTTGTATCTTGCAAGAATATTACCCTGAGGTAGTATTTTACGGCAACAGAGTCCCCGTACACTTTCTTTCAGACGAACTCAGTTTGCCAAGAACCTGTTGGTGTCGCCACCTAACAGCTTCCAGTTATACAGGTAAAAGGGATATATTGAGACTGTTACTTCTAACTAGTAATTACAGGAGGGATCCGTTGACCCTTATATCCCAAGGAATCCCTTGATCGTATCCTCATGCGAGCAGCCCGGTCTCGGGCTCGTAAGGTCCGTCGATTATCCCGTTGGCATACAATTAGTTAGGGATCTTCATATCCGTTAGACCGAGGTTGTGACCTTCCTTTAACTTGTACGTTTGATAGGATCAGAACGCTCTTCGAGCTATCGGGCCTGCGCCGATAACTCGGTCTTCGGTTGATCGTCAAAGCCGTAGTTCGCGATAGACCCTACCGGCTAGGGTTGCTCGAGCCGATAGGTCAGGGCCTTGATAATCGGGTCCAGTTAGGTTGCAACCTTCCAACCTGACTAATTAACCCCTCTCGGTAAAACTGATCCTTCTAGGTCGGTTGCATCACGGCCGCCGCTATCGTGCGATTGAACCTTACTTTTGCAATCGCGGCCGGTCCGGCTTCCACGGAATTCCTGATGGTTTTTACTAGTAAACTGTGTGTGCGTTCGAACAGGCTGGGCTGCGGGCTTCAACCTTCATGGATTATCTCGGTAGTCGACGATATCTCTCTATCGCCCGCTTGGCACCAACAGAACCTAAACACGGCTAACAGCCTAAATCTGCTATTGTAAATACGAGAAAGGTTGATTGAGCCAAGAAATTACCATCACTCATATACCAGAATTGGAAAGATTGAATGAACTTTTTAATTTGGCAGCAAAATATCATATGATATAGAATGGAATGAATTCTATTTAAACTCTATGATGCAAACGAACAATATAGCTCACTTCGCTTCTCCTTATCCTAGGTGAATGAGATTGAAAGTAAAACGTTTGAATGTCACTAAAGCTTTTATTCTCGTGTTCAAATTACTCTCCTAGCCTTTGTCGTGAAGGTTTTAGCAGCTATTCTCGGCTTGGTGAGCCTTGGGCAAGCCCACTGTAAGAACCACACTTCCAGTAGTATCCGTACGTCGCTAATAAATGAGCAGATCATTTCCATACGACGATTTACAATGACGTTGCCTCAGAGAAGTTTGAATTCATTAGAGAGATCGATTGGAATCTCCGCGACGGTCCTGAACTTGACGTCTTCGGCCCAAATATGACCTGCAACAGGATGAACGCGAACCCTTTCACGGAACAAGGACCTAAGGTCTTAGAGGTCATGGCCGGATCAACTATTGGTTAGTTGTTATTTTTCATGTGATGCTGCGATTGTCAGTTGAATATCCTTGACTCACCACAATTGATAGACTTTTGAGGGCTATATTGAATCTTCCACCCGGGCCCGCTGCAATTCTTCATAGCCAAGGCTCCTTCTGGGACAAAGGTCGAGGAATTTGACGGTTTGGGCGATGTCCGGTTCAAGATATATAGTGACGGCGACGAGTCATCAATCATTAACGAATGATTGACCTGGCCAAATTGGAGTATGCTGCTCTCAAAATACCCCAGTCCGCGCGTGTAGATATTAACGGCTAAATCACAGAGAAGAGCCGTGTATCTATCAAGATACCTGAATGCGTCGCCGATGGAGAGTATCTACTTCGGCTCGAGCACATCGCACTTCATAATGCTTCACAGGATAATGGAGCCCAATTCTACATTTCTTGTGCTCAGATCAGGGTCACTGGGGGTACTGGAACACTTCAGCCATCGCCTTCGGATTTGCTAGCTTTCCCTGGTTCGTACGATCCTAAGGATCCCGGTCTGTTCCTTCATATATAGTACCCGATCCCAACGAGCTACACTGCGCCTGGCGGCCCAGTTCTGCAATGTTAATAGATTAGAACTCAATACTGTATATCTCAAGGCAACCTATTCAAGCTCGAGACAGCGCTTTGTGAAAGTTGTTTCCATCTATCAAATTTCATATAGCGGCTCAAGAAGTAAGAAGTGCAATATATATATATATATATGTAGCTGGATATCTTAGATTATTAGCTAGCTATTATATATATATCAAATTCATTGCATTGAGAAATTGGGTCTGGTAACTCCTATTAGAGCATGTCTCAGATACCCTATATAACCACACCTTAGGCCAGTTAGATGCCCTGACTGGCAAGATCCTTGTTGAAGTTGATCCAGCATAGGCCGGACTGGACGGCGGTGTTCATGCCATCATGATTGGGACGCAGGATATATCAGTGTCAGTGCTCTAGCCAAGGGGCTAGTGGTACTCACTGGGTATTTAATCTAATGAAATCTGATTGGAATAAGCATGGTGATAATGAATGGATGAAAATTTGCCTTAGATTGCAAAGGTTGTGCTTCTCCTCTTTATCTGTTAATTTACATGTTCCGTGAAAAATTAATCACAAGGCCCAACAACCTGTATTAACCACCTGATTCCGAATCAATATGAATACGTCATGCACGCACCTCGGATTCAAGCATGAAACGCATTGGGAGTTATCCTACTACATAACGCTATTGGACAATATAGCACTAAGCCTCGGTGGTTGGCACAGTCACTAAGCTGTTCTCGGGGAAGATCATTACAGACTTGCTCCTGTCCAAGAATTTGGCCTCGTCTGTTGCAATGGGGACCCCCTGCTTGGTGAACTGGGCGAAAAGGGCATCTCGGTGTGCTGCGTCGCGGCAGATAACCGTGGTGATGCAATCGTGCCCGAAAGCGGCGGCGCCAGCGCCAATCAACGAGCCCGTGTTATTGCGGTTGATGTAGTTTCTTCCGTAGCTCAATGGCCGCAGCTCGCCCTGGAAAACCAGTTCCGTGATAAGGGGCACGTGGTGGTTCTCGTAATAGTCCTTGAACTCTGCCATGGTGGTGCCTGCCTTGCGTGCTAGCAGAATATAGACAGTTGTCGTGTCGGCTGGTATCGTTTCCATTCCTCCGTCTCTTTTGCCGGGCGAGCTTGTCTCTCCATCCACGACGGGGATTGATCGCGCGTGATCTATGGTCTCCAGGTCAGCTTTTGGTATGTACAAGATGCGCACGGAAAACTGGAGGGCAATTGAAACAACACTCACGGTTAAGACAGCCAATACCTGTACCGGGGCCGCAGGCCGGGCTGGCTAGTGCGGACTGGACTAGAAGGCTGCCGGCCAAGATTGGGAACCAAGAAGACTTCATGCCGAACTGTAACTGACCGGAAAGACACGTGGAGAGTATTGGTAAAGAATGCAGAAGAGTAGAGTTAGAAAAATGATTGATAATTGTAGATGGCCATCAAGCTCCTAATTTAAAGGGACTGGTAGCCTTTCTCTGCCATGGGTCGTGTCTCGTAATTTAAACACGCTGCGGAGATCCAGCATTGAAAGTGGAAAACACTCCGTCGCCGTAGGGCGGAGCCAATCCTACCAATCCTTCATCTGAGAGAGAGGTGGAGTTTCGGCGAACGCCGTTTCATCCTGGCCTAACTGAATGACAGGACGGTTGATTCACTTGTTTCTTCTGTACGTCCTTGCATCAGACAGTGCCACTAGTCAACTATAGATAGATATGGCAAAGTACGCCTTGGCATCTACAAGGGTATTGCGTCCTGCTATAGGCCATCCCACAAAAGTGAGGGAGAGATAACACCCGGTAAGACTAGCTGGAAACTTAGACCCGGTGTGTCATAATGAATTGCGCGTGGAGGCCACTCGGGGCTTGACATGCGCTCGCTCTGCCGTCTGAGAATCTTAAACCATTGACAACACGCGGCAGGATATAGTGCATTGCACTTCAACTTTGCTGGGTGATGGTGAGTGCTGTAATTTGAAATTCCTGCATTTCTGCACTTAATGCGTTCCCTAACTCTACAATGTTGTTCCATGTCCTTGGCGGCTAATCTCGATCTCGGTTTACACCCAATAGAATGAACCTTATTTGGTCGCCGAATTGACCGTGGATCTGTACTTTCAATACCAGATTAAGTATCCAGGAGGTCCCTGTCGAGCAAGGAGACCGCTATAAATAGGTGACTTCGTAACCCATTTGTTAGAGAAACTTGGAGGAGGAAAAGAATAAGAGAGAGCAATAACTCGGGTTTCAAGCTGGGTCTCGACCTCGTATCTTCGGTCGATATGTTTCTAACAAGTAAGAGCTAATGATTTCTATGCCATGATCTTGGCTTTCCGCACCTTTATCCCGATCTAGCGAGGAAGCTTCTAAAACAAGATGTCATTCAAAGCTAGATGGCCAACAGGTAAGTATCTATCTTAATCTTTGTTATGATAATTATTCATTATTCATGCACCTTCCGCATACGTACACCCATGGCCGTCTTGAATCTCGCCTACTGGTGATAAGTATTCCAATGCTAAGTTGGCATAGATGCGCGACTGAGATGGTCATGGCGATGGTGAAGCTCAATCAGTCAACTCGAGACTGATAATGAACCTTTGGATGGAAAAGCTACGACATGGTTGATGATCAATACCCATGGGTGATTAGTTGGTGCGCCATGCAAACAAAGATCTGAGCATGGCGTCAACATATCCCTGGTGGACGCCATACCCCGCATTGAACCACTTTGCACCGTGACCTCACGTCGAGATTGCACGATCTACGAATCAGACATCGAGTGGTTTTGGTGGCGCGACGACTGCTGCGATTCCCCGGCAGGTTGCCTTTTCAGAAGAGAGGACACAGATGTGAGTGTGAGGCGTCGCCAAGAGATCCCAGGCCTCGGCAATCACAGCAGCAGCCATCCATGTCGTCGTCGATCTACTCCAGGCGCCACTGGCCGATCCGGTCCCAAGACCAAGACAGGCTGCAGTACCTGTCGCCGGCGCAAGGTGCGGTACGATGAAGGGCGGCCCATCTGCCCCAACTGCATCCATCTCAAGATCCCGTGCGGCTTCCAGGACCCACACTCGCGGTCGGAGAGCAGCTCACAGCCGGCCTCGAGGCCGAGACAGTCGACTACGAGACCTAGGCCGCCACAACAACACGGCAACTCCTCTTGCCATGTCCCCGGCACTGACCATAAGCATGACGCAGCCGGTCCGGCTTCCACGGAATTCCTTATAGTATTTGCTAGTGAATTGCGTGTGCGTTCGAACAGGCTGGGCTGCGGGCTTCAAGCTTCATGGATTATCTCGGTGGTTGACGATATCTCTCTATCGCCCGCTTGGCACCAACAGAGACGTCTGTCATTCCAGAGTGCCGCGTAACATTTAACAAAGTGGTGAGAGCTATACGAGATGCATCCTAATCCTGCCTATGAGTTGTAGTACATCCGATACGGGTCATCCGGAACGGTAGAAAGAAGAATCCTGAGTTCCTGAAGCTTCGAGGCTGCCAAGAGAGCCGTGTCCGAATCAGATCCATCGACTTCTCGGTGGAAGCTCATAACCTCGTTCCAAAGCTCCATTGCCCACTTCAAGTCTCTCTCTCCCCTTCATCACCTATGAGTACCTTCATTTGCCCGTACCTTTGGTGACGTTCGGCCAGTTCAGCATCGGCCCGCATAGTCTCTGAATAGTGTCTCCCCCACCATTCCGTGTAACTCGCAATGATATACTCAAAGATCTTGTTCGCCGCCCCGAAAAGGGAGCGCGCAACGCAGACTCTCCCCATGTTTAATCGAATCGTGAAGAGTATTGGGTGGAGCTCATCCAAGAAGCGTTTCTGGCCTTCAAACGCAGCTCTGAAGTTTTGCTCAGCTTGATCCACGTTGTTGTGCCGCAGATGGATTTCGCCAATGTCGTTCAAGACCCTAAAATAGATGGACCATGCCTCTCCGCTGGAAGCGTGGGCTCTTTCATCGCGTTGGGCTTTCCCAAAAAAGTATGAGGCAGCTGTAGACAGGGCTCGGAGCGATTCATCCAGTTTGCCCAGTAGCATGAGGCTGCGCCCAGCGTTATACACTGTGACCATCAAAGCACTCTTGTCATCCAAGTTGAGCTGTATCTGTTTTTAATATGAGATCTGAAATGCTTCTAGGGCGCTCTCATAGCTTCTCTGTGAATGGTGCACTAGACCCATGTTGTTCTCGATACCAGCCACCATCTCAAGACTATTTGCGCCCGGAGGCTGTTCCATGTTCAGAAAGCGAACGATACTACTATATATGCGACCAACTTCCTAGTATCGTCCCAAGGGGCGGAAAAGATTGCCAAACTTCTCGAGCTCTACCAAATCTACACCGGAGCCTCCTCGATCCTGGGCCATATAGATCCGACACTGCTCAGCATGGGGCTCCAGCCTCTTGACTGTTCTTAAAAAGTCCTCGTTAGTAGAACGAGGAACCCGTGCAGCAACTAGCGATATAGCACATTTGACATATTCTGCCTCATCCTGAGCTGCCTTCTATCTTGCGAGGGCGTGGATGGCAGGATGAATCTCATAGACGACCCCCTGGGTTGTATTACATACCTTGGTCTCAAAAGACAAAGCTTGTATAGAAGCGCAGCATCTCATAAGTAATTGACCGGTTGATATCTCGCAAAGCCAGGCTGGACATACATAGCTATAAATGCCCACACAAAGCTAGTACCACATGTCTTGATGATCTAAGAATCCGAACAAGGTTAATAATTTGGCAGCAAGGGGCTCCGTGTTCCGGAGCGTCTTGAAGCTCATCTCAAAAGATTGACCGAGTACGTAGTCAATCTTTATAATTTCTCCGTCCAGCTGTCGCATTCGCCATTTCTCAATATACTGGGCTGCGCTCAAGCAAAATTGAGTCATTACTGACGCCGCAAGTCTCAGTGATAACGGATAATATTTCAACATCCGACACAACTCCTGTATATCTGCCCCCTAGTATTAGTACGTTGTAGGAGCCAAGGTGCATAGGCTAAGAAGAATTTCGTGGTCTCACATACCTCTGTCTGGTCCGCAAAGTAGCTCATCAATCTCTAGTCACCATAGCTTAACAGCATCGTGCTCGGGCAAGCCCTTGACCTCTATTCGTGGATGGTATAGCCTCGCAATGTCCTTACTCGTCGTGATGAGTATGACAGTACCAGCGGCTAGGCTGTTAATACAATTTTTAATATACTCTAGCAACAACGAAGTTACACCAACATTTTCAACAACAAGAAGCCATTTGGTGCAAGAGCGTGCACGAAGTTCTGAGAAGAACGTTTTGGTCAGTTGCCCGCGCTGCCAATGGTAATCTTCTATCTCCGTCGCAGGTATACCCATTTGGATACTGTCTGCTTTAAGATACGTGATAACACCTCGCTCAAATGCCTTCTCGCTCTCTCCCCCGTTATCCAGAATATTTCCTGTTGGTTCATATTTTGTCGCTTTCTTCGTATACCTTCGGCGACAAGCTGAGACTTTCCGACGCCACTGATACCCCAAACAGCCATTATTTATTTCATTAGAGGCATCGGATAGCGAGATTCCAAGAATTCATCTAGTTTTACGAGTTCCTCTCCACGCCCTACAAAGCAGTACTGCTCTGGTATAGCAACTGCCAACGCGATATCGGTATCCGAGGATATGATGGAGGATTTATCTAGGGCTATTATTCGCCCTATGGGCAACTAGAAGTTGTACATTTTACTCGTAGACACAACTGACCATTTATAGATGTTTCTAGCTGGCCGAGTCTGAGAATCATCTCCTTTGCGTATGCGGCTGCAGCAACAGCAGCATATGGTTACCACTCGTCCTTCTTATCCGGGTTAGCAAAATCACTGATGCCTCGAATTACCGCCACAAGTAGCCGGGTCGTAATTCCGGCCGCTTCCATCTCGATTGCTATTGCGTTGAACCTGTCTCTTAATTCGGCTCTCCTCTTTTTTGATTTAATTACACCGTTCCCAGAGATAATGGTGCCATAGTACACCCGGGGAGTATCTCCGGTTTGTTCATCAAATATCCCGTTCCGACTATCCCAAAATTCGCTGCTCGTGCACGGCGTTCTGGATGGCTTGAATTCTGGCAGTCTCTCCTCGAGAACTTTTATATTACGAGTGAAGCTTGATTCAGCAGAGAGCAGGCATTTCTTTGGCCCTTCTCGGAGCCGTTGCCAAGCTTTCCAGTCGAACCATCAGCGGCCTTGGTATCACTCTCATTCTCTCCAAGTCCGACCATACGTAGACACTTTGCCAGCCAAGCGTCGTCGTATTTCTGGAACGGATCGAGATTATATCTTATTGTTCCGGCCAGAAGCACCGCGTCCTGACTAATGACGGACACAGTCGATCGCAAAGGTTTAGGCCAATCGTGTGGATGTCTACGTCGTCGATAAGGATTCGGCCCTTGGTGGGCTCCGCGAAACGAAGGAGAGCAGCGATCACTAAAGACTATCAGCTTCCATTTTATGGGCATCCTATTGCGCATTCCAAAATCTTACAAGTACTCTTGTCAGCGCCAGTCCGGCCGAGAATGCCGATTCTTTAACCGGGACGAATGTCAAGCGTCACGTCCCTGAGCGCCGGATCCAGGCCAGGTCGTGAATATCTATAAAAGCCCAGGGCTTATTTTCAGGACCATTTCTGCACTCTCCCTCCTAACTATTGATTTTTTTCATTCTCCCAAACATCCCGCACCTACACCTGATTTATAAAGCCTACACCCGGACTGGCACCGCCGCTACCATTCTATCTCTCCTCTACCTTTCCCCCTCCAGCTCAATATCATCAATTCTCATCACCTATTATACAACCTGCTAACGAGTATCAGAACTATCTTCTTTCCAGCCTCTCCTATGGCGGAGATGCTCATAGTACTGTAATACTTGGTGCTGTTAATGATTTCATACACCGCATCATCTCAGGCAACAACGACAACACTCCCGTAAAGAAGGCTACCGAGGTGGCTACCGGCTTTCTAGATCAGGAGAGCGGTAAGAGATTTTGGTCAGAACAGAACAGTGATCTATTGTATGTTTGTTACCCATATGAGGGTAATCGTGACGCGTAAGTATCCCTATTCGTACCCGACTGTGGCTTTAGCTGATAATGATTAGCATTCAAGACCATATGGCCAAGCTGATCATCTTACGTTGGTATGATATTGATCTTCTATCTATGGATAAGTTAGTCGCTAACGCCAGGTACCACAATGGTCTAGTTCAAGTGCTTTCTCACATGAACCCCAACCTCTAGATCCCGTCATCAGAGATTTAAAAGAATGGTTACAAGGCGTCCTAACCAGTTTGAGCCTGGCGGCATTTTTCAAGAGAGCGAGTGAGGTTTTGAGCCGTGTCAGTGTCCTAATACTGAAGCTCCTAACCCAGCCGTGCCGCCCCTGCCTTTATATAGCTGGGTCTACAAGCTTGGCCAAGCTACGACTGTGCTTAGCCTATGAGCAGTTTCCACGACATACGATCATGTCGTACGAATGGGGATGCAAATTAAGAGTTCGCATCATGTTAGATGTTCTGTAAGGTTCTTAACGTTTGATGGCGTGCGATGTGCCCTCGGAGTGATTCTTCAATGCCGATGCCTCTTCTCTCTGGGTCGACAAAAAGGCAATTGTCTTGCGATACTGGGTTCTGCGGCCGGGCTGCCTTTGCTGACGCAACAGCAGCACCGAATATAACTCCCGTGCTGCTGTTGCGGACCACAAAACACGCAGGCTGCGGGCTGTGTCCTAGAACATTGGACACGATGGGGAGAAAGCGGCTATACTGAGGCTTCGTGAGAACATTTCTCAGCAACTTCCCCAGGGCCACTCTGTCCCGAGCGTCGTCGTACTGCTCCACGAGCCAGGTCAAGGTCGTCTGCGGGTGCCGAACGGCCGGCGATGTCTCCGAACTCACGTCGGTCCGTCTCGCCAGCGCCAGGGGAGGCTTGCTCGTGGTCGACAGGGAGCCAGCAAGGAGCCGGGCCAGGTTGTGTAGCGACGGTGGGGTGAAGTCATACGTGCACAAATACGTCTGGACGTCGCCGTTGTTTAGGAAGTCGTGTGGGGAGCTGAGCGCAATCACGACTAGCGGCTTGTCGAGGCCATCCTCGCCCTTCTGATACTTGCACTGCATGTTGGCGTGCTTGGTTACACCGTACTGGTAAGCGTTGCGCACGGCGTCGGCTGTCAGGATAATGACGGCCGAGGCGCGCGATATGAGCTCCTCGTGCTGCCGGCGGAGGCCATTGCTGGAATACGACGTATGGGTGAGCCTGACCTGGAGCTGCTTTGCTAGGAGAGCGCCAAAAGCCTGGAAAGAGTCCTCACCAGGGGCCAGTTGGGAAGGGCCGAGTGCGCTGCTGGTGTGCAGAGCGCCTTTTCTCGTGGCGGTAGAGGGAAACAGGTCGATGAGCGGAGACAGAAGAACAACCTCTTTATTACTGGACATTAGTTTCCGTATACGCCCCAAATTGTCGGCCGAGTCCCGGACTAGACTGATTGCCCCTTGGTATAGTTGGTCGGACAGGGGCAAGTGCTCCTTGTGCAGATCAGCTAGGCGACCGGCTCCCGGAGGATTCAGAGCCTGCTCCCACGAGGTGCACCTGTCCTTCATGGCATTTACCTTGGCACTCGATGCTAGTAATATGTCTAGAGGTATGCTGCTATCCTGTACGGCAATCTTCAGCGCATCGATGCCCTCCAGTTGAGCTCGGTAGGAACTGCATATGACCACCACGTCGCATCCGGCCGTGACGGCTCTTATGGTGCCCTGTGAGATGCCGACTTCGTGGAAAAGAGCCTCCATGGCCATGCATTCCGAGATAATTACGCCCTCGAACTGGCACTCCCCACGCAGCATGCCCGAGACGACATGCCTATCCACACATGCATAGTCTGTAGTCTTGCCGGCAATGTTGAGCGTACAACCGCCGACGAGGATAGCGTCGAGCCCTACCTGCGCACACGCGCGAAAGGGAATGAAGGCTCGACTCCGCAGTTCCTCCATGGTGGTGTCGATCGAGGGCAGGCTGAACTCGGTGCCGTCGGCGAACTCGGCATCGCCGTACGAGGGGAAGTGTTTGCCACAGCAGGCGACGCCAGCCTCCTTGAAGCCGCGCAGGGTCTCGACGCCGTGGGTCAGCACCGTGATGGGGTCGTCGCCAAAGGCTCGCACGCCCAGCGGCGACGGCCTCGATGCCGAGAGCACGTCGAGCACCGGGCCGATGATCCAGTTGACGCCCACCGACCGGAGCTCCGTCGCCGTCGCTAGAGCTGCCTGTCGCGTGAGGCCGGGAGAGGCGGAGGCGGTGGCAGCCGTGCCCATGGCCGACGGGAACTGTGTGATGGAATCGTCCATGAGCGAATCGAGGCTTCCGTGCTCTTGGTCAATGGCGATGAGCAATGGGCGCTCGTGGCCGGCGTCGTGGGCGCATTGCTGAAGACTCTGAACCAACTGCGTGGCCTGATTCGCCGCTGTGAGCGTCTGGTAAGCCCGTGCCTATGGTGAGCTTGAACAGGGTGTATCACGTACACTCAAGGTTTTTGGCCGTCAAGAGGACTGCGCCAACGAAGTGACCTGCAATGAGCTCCCGCAGCTCGTCTGTCAGGACCGTTCCGTTAAAGCCAACGAGGAACAGTCCGCCCAGGACCCTAGATCGCGTTGAGAGTCGGCACGTTGCTGAGCATGGATGAGAGCCTCACCTTTCCAGAGTCTGCTGGTCCATTGCGCCCCTGTCGTCCGTCGAACGCGGTGCTCAGAAGCGCCTACCCGTGGTCGGACTCAGAACCAACCAAAGTTGTAGTGGTAGCTCCGATAACGAGCTATCATAGGTGGATGGAATCCTGAGCTGGGGTCGTGTTTTTGCCTCATACTCCGTACTAAGGTCTGATCAGCAGGACCGCCGAAGTTTTAGCGATAATACTAAAAAGGTACTAAAGTATATATTTTAGGTAGGGAAAGTAGGTATATATATATATATAAGTAATATTCTACTTTTAATAAATATTAACTCTTTTTTTTTTTTTTTTTTTCCTATAAGCTTAATATATTACTTTTTATTTATTTCTTTATCTCTAGAGATTATATAGATTTTAAAGGTTAAGTAATTATTAAATTTTAATCTAATAACTTTAATAATATCTTAAGCTTATTAGAATTTATATTTCAATCTATTAATAATACTATTTTTAAGATAAATATTCTCTTTTTAATAATTTATTAAGAAAACCTTTTATCTCTTAAATAGAACCTCTATATAAAATACAAATAATTTATATACCAATTTCAGTAAGATTAGTGTTTTATAAAGGAATTATACTATTTTTAAGTCAGCGGGTTGAGTTGGGCGGTCTTGGCTAATCAGGGCCTAATTAAGTCTATCCAAGTCACAAGCATGCCGATATGAGACCAAGCTTCACGCCCATGGCCCAGTATAGCCGTGCGTTTGATTCCAAATTGGTAATAGAGGTATTGAAGGAAGTGCGCCCAATCTCTTGATGCTTGAAAGGACTAGATTACCATGGATACCGGTGGGCTACCGACACGTCGCTTCGTTAACACCTTGCCACCTGTTGGACCGTGGCATCATGCATTTCCTGTAATTAGGCTTAAAAGGGTCAAAAGCGCTGCGTTTCCTAAAAGGTCCAACATCCCTTCTTTCGGTTACATGACTCTGCAACCATTACTAAGAAGGAGCTAAATTTGATTGGATTCGCGGATATAGGCAGGTGAGGCTTCTAATTTCTTGCAGCTCCTAGCTCCTGCAACCCAATGCTTCACCCATGGGCATATAATCACGTTGCGACCCTACGGTGTAATAGGCTTGCTAGAAATTTTTGTCAACATTTTTTCCTCTGTTCTATTTCGTAATAGCATCTCCACCTGCGAAAACAATGGATCCAAATCATGAAAAGGACACTAAGGCTGAGAGCCAGTCAGTGGCTACAGTGCGTGGGCCAGATTCGAGTGATGAGATTGAGCTACCCGGAGGATGGCTATATCGTCGGCCACGTCTTTTCGGGCGCTGGACCCTCCCTCACTTTGCTAGTCCTATTGTCCAGCTTTGCTATGTCGCTTTCGTGTTCTTCTTGTAAGCAAAGCCGGCCACGCTGATGGACGTCAAATGAGCTGACAGCTTCTCAAAGATGCCCCGGAATGTACAATGCCCTCAGTGGCTTGGGTGGTGGTGGCCAGGTAGATGCGACCGTGGCCGACAATGCGACTGTGGCTCTTTACTCGGCGTTCGCGATCGTCGCATTCTTCTCCGGAACAGTCTGCAACAAACTAGGCGTCAGGATCACACTAGGACTCGGTTGCTTTGGGTATTACCAATTCATTCATGCAGTAATCAAGGACTGAGAACACTAATCATACCTCAATAGGTATTCTCTATACATTGCGTCTTTCCTGTCATACAACCACAATCAGAATGCGGTGTTCGTCATCGTCGCTGGCGCTATTCTCGGTGTCAGTGCTGCACTTCTCTGGGCGGCTGAGAGCGTTATCATGATATCGTACCCGCATGAGAGCAAGAAGGGCAAATCTATTGCCATCTTCTGGATGATCTTCAACTTCGGTGCAGGTGCGTAAACATATTCACATCCTGAGAATCTCTGTGAAAATGAAACGTTGACAGCAATCCCAGTCATCGGTTCCATAGTTCCGCTTGCCGAAAATGTACATTCCAATGAAAGTGGCAGTGTGGGAGATAGCACTTATATCGCCTTTCTGGTCCTGACGGCTATAGGCATGGCTTTGGCTCTGGCCATCTGCAATGCCGACAAGATTGTACGTCATGACGGATCTAAAGTCATCATCATCAAGCACCCCACTTGGAAGTCTGAGCTGTTAGGGCTCTGGGAGGTCCTGAAGAGCGATTACTACATCGTTGCTCTGTTCCCAATGTTTTTGGCTTCCAACTGGTTCTATACTTACCAGTTCAATGTGAGTGATTGCCTCGGGAGCACATGTGTCCGTCGGAATGTACTAATGGCTATTCAGGACTTCAATTTAGCTCGATTCAACCTGCGAACGAGGTCCCTGAACTCTCTTCTGTACTGGTTTTCTCAGATCCTAGGTGCCTGGGTGTGGGGTACCCTCATGGACATGACGTTTCTGTCTCGGAGAACTCGAGCACGGGCAGGCCTAGTCGGTCTTTTCGCCATCACCATGGGGCTGTGGGGAGGTGGTTATTCTTTCCAGACGACATACGACCGTGCATCGGCCGCCGTGCCCAGCAGTAAGCTCGACTGGACTTCGGACAACTACGGAGGGTTGTGTGTGCTGTACATCTTCTACGGCATCTTCGACTCGGTATGGCAGACGTAAGTGCAACCTTTTGAACCACATTTACGTATGTTTGAAGTGGCAACTGTTTTCAAGCTGACATTATTTTGCGCGAATAGATACACGTATTGGATCCTCGGCGCCATCAGCAACAACAGCCGCAAACTCGCCATCCTTGCTGGCTTCTACAAGGCCCTGCAGTCGGCAGGCGCAGTCATCGTCTATCGCATGGACGCCGAGCTTGTGTCTTACATGGGAATGCTTGCGAGCACTTGGGGCTTGTGTGCGGGCAGTCTTGTATTCGCAGCACCCGTCGTCTGGCTGAAGATTACCAACCACAGCGAGCTGAAGAAGGACCTCGAATTTAGTGATGAAGTTGAGGCTGACTTGCATGTCAAGAACGAGGTGTAGTGGAAGTGGCAAGCAAAAGGGAAAGGAGATCCTCACTTCAACTTGTCAAACGGACGCCTTGAGGGTTTGAGGGAGAGCTGATAAGTGCCACAATCGGTTTGGAGTATAGTACTTAAGTTGCCACCCTAGCAAATAAAATCCCCCCTCTAATAGAATACTTTTTCTACTGCCTTTATTCTTAATACTATATATATAATTTTATAATTTTTTAACTCTTATTATATTAATATAATGATTTTCTATATATTAAGAATAATTAAATATATTAAGAAATTACTTTAGTAGTAAGTGAGAGACTTAGAAGAAGTAGAAAAATATATATTTAAAGACTTTTACTTTTAGTAATAGTTTAAATAGTTTAAAATTTTTTAAAATAAATTAAATTAGTATTATTATATTACTTTTAAAGATATTATAGTTTTATATTATATATTGTATATAAAAGAGTATTTTATTTACTAAGATAGTAATCTATATAGCTATAAATATAAGTAGAAGCTAAATTTCTATAGATAGAGGTCTGCTTTTTAATAGATCTACTATACTAATATATCTATTAGTCAGTAGTTAAGCTAATAAAATATATGGAACCCCGCTTAAACTGGGGTAATCGATTAACCTAGATCACAGTGCCCTTTGCACTGAAATACAGTAGTAAGAGCCCTGTAGAGACCCCAATTCTTTGAAATTTGGCCTCCACTTACGCCTGTAACCACGTACATTAAGCGATGAACATTCTAATCCTGGATCAGTTCTTCCAAAAACGAACGAGTGCATGTAATTTCGGTTATTCAATTCGCGTTTCTCGCCCGGTCTTCTGGTCCGGCCATCACCCCTTGGGCTGCCGATGAACATGGTAGGTAAACACTATGAATGCAAAATACTCATGATAAGTGACCATTGACTGGTTCGATGTATTCCTTAGTGATCTGGTACAGTGTGGCGCCATAAGTCTATGAATAACCCTACCCTAATATAACCATATTTTTATATATATTTATATACCTTCCTTCTTCAACCTTTAATTATAAGCTGTTATAATATCTAAAAAGATATATCTTTAGTACTAAAATAAGTATAAATTATAGAAGAAAGTATAAATTTACTTCTAAGTAGAAAGCTATAATTTATTATAATTTATTAAGTAATAAAACTTATTATAAGGTTATTATAGTATATAATATAAGTATCTTAACTATATAGATAATCTTTAAATATTAGTAAACTAAGAAGATATTAAAAAATAAGCTTTATTATAATAAGCTTATTAAATTAATAGCTTCTAAATATAAATATATTATTTTGGTTAACTAAAAGAAACTAAAAAATTAGCTATTCTACTCTTATTAATATAATAGGTAGTAATACTAAATTATATATAATTAAGTATATTATAAAGAAGTATTTCTTATATAAATAAAGTACTTTATAGAGAATTTTAATTAATTAAGAAACTATAAGAATTAAACTTTAATAAATATAAGCTTAGAGATATAATATTAATATATTAATAAAGATATTTATAAGTATTAATTTAAGTATTATTTTAATTATAATTAGGTTAATACTACCTTTAATAGATAATCTTCTTTAATAAGTTAATAATATAATTATAGTTTAATTTAAAGAGAGATTTATTACAAACAAAGGCTACCTTTGGGCTACAGGAAGTTATATACAGTGGGTGTGCAAAAGTTTGCGACCACCCGACCCCACCGCCTTTTCGCGCCGACGCGTTCGCGACCCAACCTCCTTCTTTCAACACACACAACACAGCCAATTTATAAGTAAAATACATCGCTTTGGAGTCGAGATATCAGGAAATCGTGGTCGAGGCTGCTAATTTTCTCCTGAAGCAAAAGGAGCTATGTTGGGGCAGCTAGCTGCAGGAAGGTCCGCACGTGCGGTTGCTCGCGAGTTCCGGACCACACATACCACGGTCTTAGCCCTCAAAAAGCGGTTTGAGGAAACGGGCTCTGTGGATTATAAGCCAAGATCCGGGCGGCCTAATAAGCTTACGAAGACGGAGAAGCGATATATCGTACGTATGGTATATAAAGATCGCGATATCACATGGGGAGCCCTAACAGCTGAGGTGGATAGCTGCGTCAGCATTGATACAGTTCGATGCGTTGTGCGCAGCCATTTCAAGCGCAAATGGAAGGCTATAAAAAGGCCGAAGCTAACAGCAGAAATAGCAGCTATCCGGCTTTATTGGGCACAAGCTTAGTTGGAGGATATTGAGGATTTGGTTGAGGTATTGCTCTTTGAAGATGAGGGTCTCGTACGGCGGCTTACACTCTTAGATAATCAACTCGGATGAGGTTTCTATTCAGAATAAATCAGATAACCCCAACGTATATCTCTTCCGGCACCCTCATGAGAAGTACAATAAAGAGCTTGTTAATAAAACAGATCACAACCAGCCTACGCTTTCTCAGATGTATTAGGGAGGAATCTGGAAGACGGGAAGGACGCCGCTTGTACCAATAACTCGCGATAATAACGCCCCTCGTAAGGGCTATACAGCTTGGAGCTATCAAAAAGCCCTCTATGAGGGGCTTCTGCCGTTATACGATGGAACCAGAAGATTTCAACAGGATAACGTAAGGATTTATACGTCTGAGAGCTCTATGGCGTGACTAGCTGTATATGGGATTGAGCTGCTGGAGTGGCCTCCTTGTTCTCCAGATTTGAGCCTAATAGAGAACGTTTGGAGCCTTCTCAAGCGTTAATTAAGGAAGAGATATCCCTTACTTTATCACCTTAAAAATAATGCAGCTGATAGAGCGATTTTCATAGAATGCGTTCAGCAGGCGTGGTAAGACATCCCCCAGCCTCAAATACGCAGGTTGATAGAGTTACTGCCCAATAGATTGCGTGTAGTTATCCGTACGCGCGGATGGTATACAAAATATTAATCTACTAGCTTTAGGCTATCTAGAAATATATTTATTATTCTAATTGGATGCTTTTTGGGCTAAAAATATATAATCTAAATTGGAAGGTTGGAATAGGTGTGTGGTGTTGTGGTGGGGGTAGTCGCAAACTTTTGCTAGGTTAGTTTATAAGGCGGGCGGTACTAACCTACCTTAGTAACTAATAAGGGTAACTTTACTTTAGATAAATAAAGTCTCGAGTAAAGACTATTATAAATACTCTAGTAAACCTATTAATATATATATATATTTATTTCTATAGCTTAGATACTCTTTTAGATAGTTATTAATAATATTATCTATATATCTATTATTACTAGCTTTATAATACTTATATATTAATAGTAATTTATATTATATAGTTATATAATAATCTAATTATACTACTTAGAATAATACTCTAATTAGTTTAATCCTAACCTACCCTAAACTCTATTTAATATAAGTTAACTAACTATTATATATTAATAACTCTTATTCAGCTAATTATCTTATCTTAATTACTATATAATAATAAAGAAGATATTATAACTACTATAATACCTTAAGCCTAGTAATAATATACTCTTACTACTAATAATAACCTACCTACTCTAACTATTAAGAATAATATTATAGATAAGGATAATAATAATTATACTAAGGAAATATAGCTCTTATAAGATTAAATTAACTAGCTTTATATATACCTTATAGATACTTATTAGGAGTTAGCTAATATAATAGCTCTTATAGTATAATAAGCTGCTATATATACTAATCTCTAAGCTTAAGCTATAACTACTATTTAAGAAAGAGAATTAGAATAACTACTTAAGCTATTACTATCTGAGATATTTAATAAAATTTAAAATAAACTTTAGGAATTTATAATTTAACTCTAAGTATACTTTAACTACTTTCTTATTATACTTAATACTAGTAAAAGAAAGATTATATATATCTATTTATAACTTAAGGGAGTTATACTTAATTAGTTTAAATCTATTATAAAGGAATATCTTAATAGATAAAGAAACTAATAAACTATTAATATTATAATAAGTTTTAATTATTTTATAGAAATTCTTAAATAAACCTTTAGTACTTACTATCTCTAGTTACTAGTTAAAATTAAATAGAATAAGGAATATATTATATCTTACTACTTTAACTAATTTAAAAGAGAAGTTTAGAATAAACTCTATAAAAAGAATAAACTAATAAGTATTTATAAATATATAACTATAGCTATAAGAATTAATAACTAATAGTACTAGTAGTAAACTTATAAATAATAAATAACTTATTTTACTAATATTAGAAAACTATAATAATAGTATATTATAATCTCTAGAATATATATAGAACCTATAGAACTAGAAACTATAGAAAAATATAAATACTATAACTATAATAAGGTTAGATATATCTCCCCCTAATATCCAGAACCTAAGAAGGATAAAAAGAAGAAAGATTAGAAACCTACTAAAGATAGTAAGAAGTAATTAGAAGTAATTAGGAAAACTAATATTAAGGTTTTAAAAATAATATCTAAAATTAATTAGAAAGAAACTTCTATAATTATTATAATTTCTAAATTTCCTTTAAAAAATATATTTATTTTTAGAGAAGTACTAGAACCTAAGAAATATATAAAACTTAGTATAATTAGAAAATAATAAAAAAAGATCTAATAGATCTTTTAAAAGCTTAAGAAAAAATTTAAATAAGAGGAATAAGTTCTAGGATTTAAACTATTTATTAAATATAAATATATATTCTATTATACTAATAGAGTTATTCTATAAAATACTACTAAAAAGAAATAATACTAATAAATAAGAATAGAAATTAAAGCTAAATATAATAAACTCTATATATATTATTTAAGAAAGAATATAAAAATAATATCTAGATATATTAGAAGAACTAGTTATTTTTAAAAATAATACTATTAGTACTATATAGCTTAGTAATAGTATATATAAAATACTAATCTATATAGAAATTATATAGATATATAACTACTCTCTAGAATTCTAAATAACTTATTATAATAACTATTATCTAAAATATTAAATAAAGAGAGTAAAGAATAATTTCTTTTTATATCTAAATAGAAGAATATCTAATAAATATACTATAAAATAAATATAATAATTTATATATTAATAATATAGTATAAAATAATATACTATTTTTAAGGAAGATCTAAAAGAATACCCTAAAGAATATACTTATAGTAAACTATTAGTAGAATTATACTCTAAACTAAGATATAAAGTTTATAAAAAAACTAAGATTAAACTATAGTATAAAAATAAGGATTTTAAAGATTAGATAATAGCTAAATATAATAGCTAAATTAAGTAATACTATAACTAGAAATATAGAAACTATTTAAAAGCTAAGAAAATAATATTAGAACTAGCTAAATATAGTAATAATAATATAAATCCTATTAAATTATACTTTTAATAATACTAACTATAGGAAAAAGAAATAAGATACTACTATAAATAAAGTATATTATCTCTAATAGATAGTAGAGAAAGTAATAATATAGAGAAATAAGAAATTATCTCTACTAATAAAAAAAAATAGAATAAAATTTACTCTAATAAAAGAATACTAATTATAATTAATAAATTAAATAATTAGAAAAAAAAATATAAATAATTTATTTCTAGTTCTATAGATAAATTAAGAACTCTTATAAATATTCTAAAATAGATATTTAAGAATAAAAAAGAGTAAAAATAATTTAAATAATAAGTTAACTAGATAAAAAATAATATAAACTATCTATAATAGAGCTATAGTATAGTAAAATAATATTAAATTAGAAAACCCTAGAAGCTATTAAGAGAGGAAATTTAATTAATATTATTATAGATATTAAGATTAAGAGATATTAGCTTATAGTATAGATAGACTATAGAGTATTAAGTAACTATATTTTACTAATAGTAATTAATTAATTCTATCTATTATAGAGAATAAAGGAAAAGTTCTATAATATTATAACTCTAGATAGAATATTATTTAAATATAATAATAGAATTATTAACTCTAAAACTAATTATTTTATAATTAAAATCTAAAGAAAGGAATTTAATATTATATATAACTTAGTACTATTAAATTCCTATAATATTATATTAGGATTATTATAGTTATAAGATATAAACTTACTAATAGATTAATTTACTAACTATATAGAGTAGAGAGATATTTTTATAAATCTATATTAGGATTAATAAAAATTAAAATTTTATTAGATATTAGAAGAATATAATAATTCCTTAATAACTAAAAGTATTACTATAAAAAACTAATATAATAACTTAAAATAATAAGTAGATATAGTAGTTATAGCCTTAATAGTACTATAACTTAGTATATTAAAAAATCTATTCTACTAAGAATTATAATAAATAAAATAAATCTTAGATTAGATATAAAAATTAAAATAACTCTTAGAAATAAACTTTATTAATTAAATATATATAATAAATTAATAAAAATATAATTATAATATTAAGTTTAATTTATAATATAAATAAGCTAGAAAGAAATAATTATAAAAAGATAAAGAGAAATACTTTAACAAAGAAAGACTAGATTATATTCTAAAGGAATATTAGAAATATAATAAAATATTTAAAAAAAACTCTAGAAACTAGATTACTATAATATAGCTAATAGAACTATAAAATCTCTATTATTAAAGAAGAAGAACTAGCCTTCTATAAACTCTATAACCTTATAAAACCCTAGTTATAAATACTCTATAAATATATTAATAATATATTAATAAAAAGCTATATATAGTTATTAACTTTATCTATAGAATACCTTATAATATTTATATCTAAGAAAAATAGTAAACTCTATTTAGTTATTAACTATTACTAGCTAAATAAAATTATATATAAAAACAGAATACCCTTATTACTAATTATAGAACTTAGAAACTAATTATAGAGTAAATAATAGTTTACTATACTAGATCTAAAAAAAGCTTATAACTTAATATAAATTAAAGAAAGAAATAAATAGAAAATAGTATTTAGAATAAAGTTTAGCTTATATAAGTACTTTATTATACTCTTCAGATTAATAAATATATTTATAATATTCTAATAAATAATAAATTAAATACTCTAGGAGTATCTTAATATCTTTATAGTTATATATCTTAATAATATTTTAATATTTTTAGATAATTTAGATATATATAAAGAATATATATATAAAGTCTTAAAGAAACTAGAAGATATAAATCTCCTAGTAGAATCTAAGAAAAGTTAGTTTTATATTAAGGAAGTTAACTTCCTAGAATATATTATTTAACTAAATAAAATATAAATAAAAAAGAGTAAAATTATTATAATTTCTAAATAGAAAGAATTAATAAATATTAAAAAAGTATAAGCCTTTCTTAGATTTACTAATTACTATTAATAATTTATTAAAGACTATAGAAAGATTATTATACTATTATATAATCTAATAAAAAAAGAAAAAGAATTTTAATAGAACTTAAAATATTAAGATATATTTAATAATATTAAGAATTATATAACTAATAAGCTTATACTATAGATAGTTAATCTAAATAGGGAAGTAGAATTTAAAACTAATACTTTAGACTTTATAATTAGTATATAAATTAGCTAAAGGGATAATAAAGGAAAACTATATTCTATAGTATTCTACTTAAAGAAGCTATATAGTATAGAACTTAACTACCCTATCTATAATAAAGAATTTATAACTATTATATATATATTTAAAGAATTTAAATACTACTATCTAGGAATATAATATAAGATTAAGGTATATATAAATTATAAAAAATTTAGTATTTTACTATAATATAATAATTTAATAGGAGATAAATATACTATACTAAATATTTATCTAAATTTAACTATAAAATTATATATTAAAAAGAATTAGAAAATAGAAGAGCTAATACTCTTAGCTAGAAACCTAAATATAAATAAATAATCTTAAAAACTAATAGATAATTATTTTTAATAATTAATAAAGGATATTTAATATAATAAACCTTAGGTACTATACTAAAAGAAATAGTATATATTAAAATCCAGATAGATATTATACTAGATATAAAGATACTATAATAAGATATAAGAATAGTACTTATTAAAGAAATCTATAAATATCTATTCTTAGAATATTAAAAAGTTAAGAAAATATTTAATAAAATAAGATAATATTATAATTACCTTAGTCTATAAAAAGATATATAAACTATAGTTTTAGAATATAATACTTATATATAAATTAAATCTATAAGATATAAACTATATAGAGAATTTAAACTAGTTTTAGTACTAAAATAGCTATAGTAATTAATATTCTTTAACTATATTATTAAGCTACTATTATTAATAGAACCTATAATAGAAGTTTAGTATAATAATATCTTAATTATTATTAATAGATTTATAAAATATAGATATTTTATTCTATATAAGGAAGTAAGCTCTATAGAAGACCTTATATACTAATTCCTATAATATATAGTTAGTTACTATAGACTATCTAAGGAAATAATCTTAGATAGAGAAATAACTTTTATCTTTAAGTTTTAGTAATTATTTATAGTATAAATAGATATTAAGTATAAGCTCTTAATAGCTTACTATCCCTAAAGTAGTAGATAAATAGAATATTTAAACTAAATATTAGAATAATACTTATAAATATATATTAATTATAAATAAGATAATTAAATATAACTATTACTTATAGTATAAATTATATATAATAGTTCAGTATAAGAATCTATCTAGCTTATATATATATATATAAATTATAGCTATAAATTAGAATTCTAGAACTAGTAAATACTTAATAGACTAAATATATTTACTACTATACTTATAAAAGAAATATTATATTTATTATATATAGAAATAAAAATAGAATTAGAATTTATCTAAAAAAGAATAAAAAAATATTATAATAAAATAAAATTAAAGAAACTAATTTTAAAGAAAGAAAATAAAGTCTATTTATTTTATAAAAATATTATAATAATATAACTAAGTAATAAATTAAATTATAAAAAACTTAGATTATTTAAAATTAAAAAGAAAAAATCAGATACTAACTATAAACTATTACTACTAGATATAATATATATCTATCTAGTTTTTTATATCTTATTACTTAAAAAAGTACTAAAGAATACTCTAGACTAAGATTATCTAATTAAAGTCTATAAAAAAAAATATAAGCTAGAAAAAATATTAAAAAAGAAAATTAAAAATAAATAAATATTTTATTTAATAAAATAGAAGAGATATAATAAAAAAGATAATATATAGAAACCTACTAAATACTTAAAGAACTATTAGTAGTTTATCTACTAGTTCTACTAGAAAAAGAAAGATTAGTAATACTATCTTAGATAATATTACTAAAAAGATCCTCTATAGAAGAATTAAAAGAAAAACTAGAAAAATTAACTATCTCTATAGTATAAATACTTTAGATTTAGAATACTAACTTATTCTCTTAAAGTCTAAATATACTCTAATTCCTTCTAATAATTTCTCTTCTCTACTTCTTTCTATTCCTCCTCTTCTAATATCTCTATATTATTTAAACCCTTCTTTAGTATCTTTATACCCTTCTTATAAAGCTACTTCTATATCTTCTATAAATAGGAAATTTATATAAAAGCTTTAGCTAATACTATCTTAGCTTAGAACTCTTTATTCTTAAAATAAGAAAGCTTTTTATTAATTTTCTTAACTATATAAATTAGTAGTTATAGTAATACTAACTATAAAATATACTTACTTAATAATATCAGAGATTATAAATAATTATATAAATAATTTAAATAATAATAAGTTATATAGTAACTAATATTCAGAATAATAATATATAAAGTATTCTTTTTAATATAATAGGAATATAGAAAAACCTTAAAACTATATATAATAATATATTCTGACTTTTAGATATAATTATATACTAATTCAGATTTCTTTTATTTTAATATATAGCTAGATATTTTATTAATAAATAATTACTATATAAAATAAATATAGGATTAAGTATATATATTAATAGTATAATATAATAAAATAGCTTTAGGAATAAAACTAATAGGGAGGGAGTATTATATTATAAATAAAAACTACCTTTAGACTATAGGAAGTTATATATAAGGCAGGTAGTACTAATCTACCTTAGTAACTAATAAGGGTAACTTTACTTTAGATAAGTAAAGTCTTAAATAAAAACTATTATAAATACTCTAGTAAACCTATTAATATATATATATATTTATTTCTATAGCTTAGATACTCTTTCAGATAGTTATTAATAATATTATCTATATATCTATTATTACTAGCTTTATAATACTTATATATTAATAGTAACTTATATTATATAGCTATATAATAACCTAATTATATTACTTAGAATAATACTCTGATTAGTTTAACCCCGACCTACCCTAGACCCTGTCCAGTATAAGTTAACTAACTGTTATAAGATTAGATCTTCTAAAAGCTTAGAGTATACTAGAGTAGTATACTCTTAATACTTTAGATAATCTATATATATATATTTATTTATAGATAGAATACTAACTAGATTAGCTATTAATAATAAATATTAGTTTATATATACTACTATAAGTCCAATCTTACTTATTTAATTTAATATCTAACTTTTAAGTAATAACTCTATTATCCCTCTCTCCTTAGTATAATTATAAACTAAATAAAGATTATCCTTTGTTTACCCTATAGCTAAAGAATATACTATTTATAATATTTATAGGAAGTTAAAAATATCTCTTATAGTATAAATAGTAATTTAATAATCTAGAAAAATAAAGCTTATAGTTATAAAGTATAACTCAATAAGTATAAAAAATAAATATATTTCTAAAAGCTATTAATTAATATTATTAAGTACTGATAGGTTCGTGGGAATCCGTCAATCGTAGGGAGGGTAGGGTTAGCTACGGCCAACATCTCAACAAGGAGCCAAAAACGAGATGCATTCAAAACACGGCTTTTGGGTTGGTTGTATGTTTGGTGTGAATTGCATTCATTTGATCAATTGATCGCTCATAGCGAACTTGCTATCAGAGCCCGTAAAGGCACTTTTCAAAGCATCATTCAATAAGGCAAAAAAAAATAATAGTATAAAAGATCGTATGTTTTATTCTTAAAGTCTGCAGTCAAAGACTGGCTTTTATACTTCCTTGGAGCAAAGGCAGCCTCTCATTATTAGAGGGTTTTCTTTCTATTTATAATAGAATAAGATATTTCTAATAAAATAATATAAGAATTTATAATTTGAATAATATATATTAATAGCTATAAATCTATAGGATTAAATAGATTATTAGCTATTATTTTTACTAGATCTTAATCTAATAGAGTATATTTAGAAAAAATTAAAAAAATCTTATATAACTTTATTCTAAAACTTATAATCTTAGTAATAATAAGATTAATAGAGTAAAATTAGTAGTATAGCTGAAAGAAGTATAAGACTATATTAACTAGATCTTTATATATAAACTTATTAACTTATTACCTTACTATATCCTTATAATTATTCAGATCAAGAGGTTTTATATAAAATACTAATATTTAGCCTTTAAACTATCTATATATAATATTAGCTTTATTTTTAGCTTAATTTAGAAGAGTTATAGCTATTCTAATATTAGGTATTAAGGATATTTTATAGGTACTAATGTAGCTGTTCGTAGACTAATGGCACCAAACTTTAATAAGAAAAAGTATCTCAGCCAACCGATCACCTTAGGTCAGCATTACATGCTTATGTGATCAGGGATCTTCGCTGCATCGTGCCATGTTGTCGCACTGTTATTGGGTTGCATGTCGCTGTAACTCAAGCGGCGCTACGTGGCTCCACATGCAGCCATGTCAATTACATGGCCTTGAACATGAGCTGATGTGTTTCGTTGCAACGACCTGTACCTGATAACCGGCTACAAGGATAAATGACTTCGGCCAATGCTACGGCTGTCTGTGCTTTCATACAGATCCTGGCTATAACGTAAGTTTGAACTGGCGTCCAGCTCGTAATTCGGTATTGCATTTTGGAGATCAACTGCTCACTATGCCTTCTACTCTTTCGCCCGAGAAAACTGCGGATCCCCCAAAGTTTGTGAGATTCACAAACGGAAGAGTGGTGCAGGGTTCCGACTTTGTGAGTTCCGATGTGTGGGTAGATTCTGTGGCCGGCACAATCTGCAAGGCGCCGTCACAAAGCCTGGACACGGAGGCAGTCGAGATTGTCGATTTGCAGGGCAAAATCCTCTCTCCTGGCTTTATTGACGTGCAAATCAACGGTGCTTTCGGCTTTGACTTTTCCAACACCGACTGTGTGCACGACTCTACAAAGTTTCAACGTGAATTGCACGAGTTGAACCAGCGGCTGCTGGAAACCGGCACGACCAGCTACCTTCCAACGATGACGAGCCAGTTTTCTCAGACCTACCACCATGTACGTACACGCCTGATTAATGCTACATGTGTCAGCGCATACCAGTTCTAACTGACCACTCAGGCGCTGAAATTTCTCGGGCCGACGGGAGCCAGTAGACGCACCGAGACCGGTGCAGAATCCCTAGGAGCCCACTGTGAGGGGCCCTTCTTTGCGCATACTCAGAAGGGATGCCACAGCCCAGAGGCGATCCTCAGCCTTGGCAACACGAGTGAGCCGAGCCTTCTCATCCAGGTCTATGGAGAAAAGAATCTGAAAGCGAACCATCATGTGAAAATGGTGACATTGGCTCCAGAGCGAGATGGAGCTTTGGACTCAATCCGCATGCTGAAAGAATGGGGTATCATTGCGAGTATAGGTCATACGGCAGCCACGTATGAGCAGGCTGTTCTCGGCGTCAAGGCCGGGTCTCCCATGGTCACTCACCTCTTCAACGCCATGAATCAGCTTCACCACCGAGAGCCCAGTGTGTTCGGCCTCATCGCGTCATCCAAAGACAGAGTTTTCGATGAGCGCGTCGACCTCGCCGACGATGGACGTCCTTACTTCGGTATTATTGCCGATGGAATTCACCTCCATCCTGCTAGCATCAGGCTAGCCTATGGTGCCCATCCCGAGGGCCTCATCCTAATCACGGATGCTGTCATGTTCATGGGGATGCCCGATGGAAGCTATGAGTGGACCAACGGACAGCGCACAGTCAAAAAGGGAATGACCTTGATGTTAGAAGGCACCAATACATTGGCTGGCAGGTACGGTGCTACCCTCCATTACCTCGTTGCACATGGAAGTGGGCTAACATGTAGATGCTGCGCAGTGGAATCGACCTCCTGAGCTGTGTGAACAATTTTATGAAGTGGACAGGGTGCTCTATCCCCGACGCGATCAGAGCGGTTACGTCAACCCCAGCGACTATGCTTGGTGTATCAGGTTCCAAGGGATTTCTTCAGGTCGGAGCAGATGCGGACCTGTTAATACTGGAAGATGATTATACGAACGGCTCCGCGGCTCTAGCAATCAACGAAGTATGGAAATTTGGCAGACGGGTCATTGCAGCAGCAAAATAGTTTTCCTCGTTATATTCCCAAAGAACACAATAGATCGTCATAAGTAGGATTCTACTTCTCTTTCTGTGACTTCCCGATGCAATGACAGTTCCACTAGGCACAAATCTTTACTCGCAGACAGCCTCCGCCATGTCAGTAGGGTTGTTGGTACGTGGAAATGTGTTAGACCCTCCTTTGGTTATCATTGTTTTGTGGACCCGTAAGCTATCGCAAGGACACTCGTGTCAGGTAGTAGGTTGATGTAACGAATAGTCATTATCCTAGTTCGGTGGAGAGCAAGGATCATGCATGGCACTTCTGTTGAAGTCGAAAGCCTAGATATAGTACTTTGTGTACGAGCTTCTTAATCGCTTCTATTACCTGAAAAACACGCCAAATTTTGGCCTGTTTCTTATTAACTCTCCACCAGTCTCTAAGCCACCCCCAGGGCGCAATAATTCACCAATGTCTCTCGCCGCGCTTCAAGAGTATCAAACGCTACGAGACCCTCACAACAAGAGGAAACATGATGACATGTCTGCAGAACCTATAGAACGATCCTATGAGATTATTTTAGAGGACATTATCAAGGAACTCGAAAAACATCAAAGCACAGAACGGTTATTGTCCATGTCAGCGGGTCTTGTCCAGCAGATAGACCAATGTTGTAAGGGAAGTGCACATGCCATGCTGCCATCTTTCGTCAAAGACTCTCGAATCGGGTCTGAGACGGGTAACTTCCTCTGTCTGGACATTGGTGGATCAACGCTTCGAGCAGCGTTGGTGTCCTTGCGTGAATCAAATACGACAGTCGGCCAAAGTTCAACAATCATGGACGTGAGATCTTGGGCAATTACGAAGGAGCTGAAGGGTTCATCTGGGAAAAGATTCCTGGGATGGATTGCGAGCACAGTAGCTCAAATGCTCAGAGATAGTGGAGTGCCAAAACCAAGGGAGCAGACCGATGTCAGAGCTAGCCTCACCTGGTCATTTCCCTTCGAGTATGTTGTGTCCAAAAATCTGTCTTTTTCTTTGTCTCTGTTTCTCTATCTTTATCTCTTTCTCTTCTCCCACTTTTTCTCATTCTAACGTTTTCCGACCAGACAGCAATCGATTGAAAAAGGCACAATCCTGCAATGTGGGAAGGGATTCTCCGTCTTTGACGAGCTGGTAGGGTGCGAAGTCAGCAGCCTTCTCCGCGAGGCATTCGAAGAAGAGGTCAGTGAACTATGTGTCTATATCTAAGTAACGGGGGCTAATCCTCAGCGTGGCTGCAGGGAGTAAAAATTCAACTCGAGTCCATCGTGAACGATACCATCGCAACCCTACTCGCTGGCAAGCGCGACGAGCCCAGCATGCAGACATCGATCATCCTCGGGACGGGCCTCAATGCCGCTGCGACGTTCAACATGCCCAGGCTTGACGAACGAAAGTTTAGCAAGCACCCGCAGGGCTGGATAGAGCCCAACACGCGGGTTCTGGTCAATACTGAGCTCAGTCTGCTCGGCAATGGCATTTTCCCGCAGACTATATGGGACGAGATGCTCACAGAGGGTATCGCGAAGGACAGCACCTGCGTCCAGCCCCTCGAATACCTCTGCGGTGGATACTACATGGGCGAGATCTTTAGAATGACCTGGATCTGGGCCATTCGCTCCGGGGCCTTCTTCTCTAGCTACATACCCGAACGCCTTCTGCAACCATTCAGTCTCGGGTCCCCAATCTTGGCCGAGCTTGTAGGCGACGGAACAGAGGATTTGACAGTCTCATCAGCAGCACTTGCCCGGTATCTGGGCTCGACATGTCTAAAGGCTTTCAGTTTAGCAGACCTCCGAGCAATAAAGTCGATTGCGAGAGCTGTTGCGCTGCGTGCCGCGGCATACGCAGCAGCGAGTATACACGCACTCTCAACTATTAGCCAACAGGATTGCGGAGGCAACGATGGGGCTCATTCGGGTCGTATCGTGATAGGGGTATCAGGAGCCGTGTTTGAGAAGCTCCCTGGGTTCAAGCCGGCTTGCGAGAACGTGCTCAATGAGATGGCACGAGCCGACGGTCTGCCGTACCACTTTGCTCTGCATATGGTAGCAAATGGTAGTATAATCGGCGCAGCAGTCGCAGCCGCTGTCTGTAGTAGTAGATAGAGCGCAATCTTGAGACTTATCAATGTGGAATAGAGCAAAACGAGATGTCATGTGGAGCCGCTTAGGTCATCTACTCACCTCGTATTTCCAATCATAAATTCCGATCTTGGATCGTCAACCCGTGAACTTATCTCTGCTTCTACCCAAAAGATCATGACCACAACGACAGGTGATGAGCTAGCCGCAGAATATGGCGTACAGGAGCCGTCGCGGATAGATAATGCGCACCCTGCTCTACTGTTTGCCCAAGGGTCAGGATCGCCCTCTGGCGACGCGGCTCTCACGGCACAGCTGTCAGGCACATTCCTGCAAAGGCATGCCATAGCGACAGGTCCGCCGCCCAGGCAGATAATTTGCTATCGGAGGAACATCTTCCAAGTGCGAGGCACGATTGATCTCAAGGGCTCACTCAGTCATGGCGATGCTCGGCCAGCTGTAGTGCGGGTCACGCTGTCCGCGGTAGAAAACACCAAGGGCGATGAAGTGGCCATCGTCGTAGTACCCAAGACAGCCGCATCTAAGAGTTCAGGAGGCCCTGGAAGTCCCGCGCCAATTGAAATTGCCCACAAGTCTCGAGATGGCCGTGGTTACGGCGGTCTAATCCCCTTCTGCTGGCCCAGGCTGCAGTTCAGGTCTGCGACTACGAAGGGTGGCCGACGCAAAGCGAAGGGACCAGAGCAATACTTCATTATTCATATCCGCCTTACCGCTGACTTCCCGGACGGCTCCAGCGTCTTGTTGTCAGATAATATGAGTGCGCCTATAATTGTTCGAGGCCGGTCTCCTTGCAACTTTCCCGCGACACAGAACTCTTCCCCTGGCAATCAACAGCTAATCACCGAGACCAGCCATGAGGCTAGGGAGTCTACCGAATCCCAACCGCTCCCGGCATCTGTCGCTAATCCCCCGAGAGATGGCTCTCACAATGCATATCTTCTTGAAGGCGAATTTCCGAATTATGATGACGAGTTCCTCTTCGATATTTCGGCCCTTGATTTCCCAATCAACTCTGAGCTCGGCGCTCACTTTCTGGAGGATGAATTCAGGAGTGGCGATGGTAGCTTTACATTGTCGCCGTATCTCAATTTTGGAGATGCAAACTTTCCGAGTATAGGCCCTCCAGCTGCCCTACATCCAGGGCTGCCCACCTCAGCGATCCAGAGCCCATCGTCTCTGTCTGTCGCTAGTTCTCGACATGATGCTGCAGCCAATTTCCAGAATAGCGCCTCCCTAGTGCAGCAGGCCACCGAGAACAAAGATTCTGAACCCCTAGCCAGTGAGGAGGCGTTCACCTACAAGTATATCCCTCTTGGTGCCGATGATCGTACTCCTCCGGTGCAAGGAGTCTATGTATGTGTAAATCATATGATGTTGTTTACTTTCCACGACTAACACCCCACAACAGCAACCGCATGCGGTGCATCATAAGTTGCATATACCCAAGACGATGCAGGGCAATAACAAACGCTACTTTGGCGAGCTTGCTGACTGAGACAACTAGAATATCTCGTCCAAGCCAGCTCCATGAACGCCGTAATTTGCTATCAACTGTTGCATCTGTCTACATTCCACGTGCAGAAACCACACCCAGGCAATATTGATAACCATGAGATATTACTGTAAGACTGGGTTATAGCAATATACAACGTGGCTGCTGACTGCAGTGTACCAGACGAGCGCAGTGGGTCGAGCATTCGGTCGGTTACATGGGCGTACCACATGACTAGCTTGTAGAGCTAACAACCCTCTTCTTCTTGCCAGGCAGATACAAAAGAGGATATTTTAGACTTTTCTTAATGGCCTTGACGATTGTCTCAACTCAGTCGAAGATCTCCTTGCTGGCATCGGACAACCTGCGCAATTTGAACTCCTGCCTAGAGTTATGGAGCGGACACAATTCCAGGTCGGCATCATTGGCTATGGATTGAGTGCCATAACATTCCACATCCCATTCATTCGTGCTTCGCCAGACTTCCGACTCCATTCCGTCGTTCGGCGTCAACCTAGAAGCGGCAAGCCCGATGATACCAAAGTGCTTGACGGGGTCAAGGTGCACCGCACTGTGGACAGTATCCTCCGTGATGAGCACGTTCAAGTAATTGTCATCGCTACGCCGCCAGAGACGCATTTCGATTTAGCTACTTCTAGTTTGAATGCTGGCAAGCATGGTAGGTTATTACCCTTACAAGCTTTACGCCCTGATCGATCCCGAAGCCAGGCTTACAGCTTTGCTCCAGTGGTTGTCGAGAAGCCTTTCACTCCGACCTTTGCCGAAGCTCAGGCACTAGTTTCCCTCGCTCGGGGCCGCAAACTACTGCTCACCGTATACCACAACAGGCGGTGGGACTGTGACTTTCTAGCTCTGAGGACCCTCAAGGAGCAGGGCACACTGGGTCGGATCGTGGAAGTGGAATCCCACTTCGACCGCTTCCGTCCCTCGCTTTCCGTGGACACTTGGAAGGCACATCCTAGCCCAGGCAACAGCGCCATCTACGACCTTGGCACGCACCTCATCGATCAGGTCGTGCATCTATTTGGCATGCCTTGCCGGGTAACGGGCTTCGTTGGCTCACAGAGGACGGCCGCGATCAATACTGAAGGATTAGAAGACTCCTTTACTGCCCTCCTACATTACGACGACAACGGCATGATTGCTACAATCAAGGCGGGGGTCATCAGTCCAGAGGAGCACCAGCTGCGCTTCTGGGTTCGTGGTGATGGTGGCTCGTTCCGCTCATACGGACTCGACCCGCAGGAGGCACAGCTGAAGAAGGGCATGCCGCCCAGCAGCCCAGACTTTGGCGTAGCCGATGATGGGGATGTCAACAACAGTCGTGCAACGCTTACGAGTGTGAAGCAGGGTCCAACCGCATCTCCATCGTTTATCGCCGAGCCGGTGGATCTCTCCACAGTGGTGAAGAAAGGGGCTGGCACATACGGCGAGTTCTACAATAAGCTGGCAGCAGCACTTAATAAGAACGACTTCACAATGGTTCCTGTATCTGCTGAGGAGGCTGCTGAGGTTATTAGGCTGGTGGAACTTGCGAGAGAAAGTTCTATATCTGGTAGAACAGTAGTAGTCTAATAATACCTCTCTCCAACCACCGCTACCTCTACAGTATCTAGATGCTCTAATAAATTCTATAGAAAATTAAAAATATCCTAGGAAGCTATTATAGTAGGCTTTAAAGTAGATTTAGTTAATATATTTATAAGAGAAAAACTATCTCTTTACTATCTGAATAATAAAGCTTTTTAACTACTATAGATATTCTAAAAATATTCTCTAGCTAGCTATTAGAAGCCTAAGTTATAATTAACCCTGATATACTGATCTTCTGTATATAGTATAAAGCTAAAACTAATTACAGGGATCAAGGGTCGGGGACAGATGCCCCCATAGATCAGCGACATATTTCCTGAATGACAGCCTCGCCGGAATACCGTGCCGCTGAAAATTGCCTCTGCCTAATAGGAAAATCGGTGGAAAAAGAAAAAGGTCCTTTTAACTTTTGCTCCTGTGACCTGCAAGACTCTGGTGAACCAAATTGCCAAGAACTGGGCCGGGGTCAGAATTCCTTCTAGAGTTATCTGATCTGACGTTACATAAAATCTTCCAAAAGGGGGAATGATGTACATCCATGCGGCCAGGGGGGAAAAGTTCATTACAAAACCACGTCGGTGGGTGGGCCTTTAGGCCAGCTCAAGCACACCATTCATTCCTGTAGGAGGATTGCGTTTGAGATGTGTGGCAAAAAATGAAGCTTAAATGCCCTTCCTTAAGCTTAATCATAGACCGTCTACTTTTCATTGCCATCGATATCTTAGGCCTAATACTAGAGGCTACCTATACTATAGACTTTATCTAGAGGGATATATTACTCCAGTTATAATATAATAGCTACCTAATACCTAAGCTAATACCTAAGGATAGTTAATTCCCAGGCAGGGTATATATACTAGATATATATAAGGATATATATAAGGAGGTAGAATTCCTCCTGAACTTATATCTACAGGAGGTAAATAGTACTATCCAGTAACTAGAGAATATAATATAATATATAGATATATATAATATCTATCTTACTACTTATAAGACCCTACTAGATCTTACTATCTCAGTATAAGAAAGGGTAATACTACTAAAGTAGAATATTTAGCTTATATTACCTCCAGATAAACCTAGTAATATTAGTATACTATTCAGCCCGGAGATAGGTAATATATAGGTTATTATATTAATATTACTATTCTTACTTAGCTACTTATAAGGGATAAACGAGCAGGCTATTATATTAATTACCCTGATTATCTAATAGCTTATAGACTCTAGAACTATATATAGAGTACCTCTGTATCTAATAGCTATAAAGCTCCGGATCCTATATAGATAGTAGATACCTAGCCAGGCGAGAGTAGATTATAACAGTTAGATAACCTATACTAGACAGGGTCTAGGGTAGATCGGGGTTAAACTAATCAGAGTATATTCTGAGTAGTATAATCAGGTTGTTTTAGGCTGTATAATACGAGTTACTATTAATATATAAGTATTATAGAGCTAGTAATAATAGATATATAGATAATATTATTAATAACTGTCTGAAAGAGTATTCTATCTAGTAAAATAAATATATATATATACTAGGGGCTTATAATAGCTTACTAGTAATCCAGAGTAAGTTTATCTGAGGATTATTCAGGCTTACTGATAATCCGAAGTAATCTATCTATTATTAGTAAAAAAGGTGGGGTATATTATATAATATAGTAGGTATATACTTTATTCGTAATATAGATATACTAATAGACAGCTATAAAATAAGGGTTAAGAGAAGTTAAATTTACCTAAAATCTCCTTTAATATAAAATAGTATAAATAGTTCTTAATAATTTTCTAAAACTAGTTTTCCTAGCTATTAATATTCTCCTTTACTTCTAGCTTTCTAAAGAGTTACTTCTTAAACTTCTCTTCTAATAAGAGTTAAAAGAGATTAAATTTATTTAAAATCTCCCTTAATATAAAATAGTATAAATAACTCTTAATAATCTTTTAAAACTAGTCTCTCCAGCTAATAATATTCTCCTTTACTTCTAGCTCCCTAAAGAGCTACTTTTTAAACTCCTCTCTATCTTCCGGTATCTCTTTATCCTTATCTTTATAATCTATTATCTGCTTTTACTATTTAACTATATTTATACTATTAATACCTTTAATCTCAGTATAAAGTTTTACTCTATACTTAGTAAAGATATAAGCTCTAATCCTATAACTAGAGTATTTTATAAACTACTATATACCTTTATAGGCTTTAACTAGTTACTAGTTAATAATAAACTCCTAGTTATATAGCTAGAGTAGAAGTAGTATAGATAGCCTAGGTATTATATTAATATAGAAAAAGTATTTAGTATATTAGTAGATTATATTATATATCTTAGTCCTATCTATATATAAATCTCCTCTAATCTAGTAAGTAAGATAGAAATATATTAATATATAGTACTACTCTTAATACTACTTTAGTTAACCCTACTTCTAAACTATTACTATACTATCTTATTATTATCTAGATTAATCTCTATTCTATCTACCTCTAGAAGCTCTCCTATAATAATAGTTATTTACTCTAATATAAACTAGAGCCTAGTAGTATATACTTCTACTACTAGCTCAGGGTATAGGTATTCCTATCCTTTTACCTCTTAGAACTACTCCTCTTACCCTCTAATAGCTCTCTATTATCTATATATCTTCTATAGTAGTCTATATTAAAAGTAATTACTAAACCTCTCTATTCTCCTCCCTTAAAAGTAATCCCTTTTTACTACTAGAAAGTAATTCCGTGTGGAAGGACTACTACTTTTGGCAAGCTATACTTCGCAGCCCGTTGTCAGGCATCTCTGCATTGGATGGTTCACCGCTTTCCCTTTATGTCTCCTTCCTACACCGCCTTCTATTTTGTTGTTCTGCTTCTTTCCTAATTCGTCTGAGCTCTTCACCACCTACCTGATTAGGCGAGGTCCCAAATGTTGTCCAAAGCTCACCGCCTACCAGATTTAGTTCCAAGCTGTCCCAAATCTTGGCTCTCCCAAAACTTGTCTACTATCCCAGATCCTGTCCTCTAACGGCATAACTGACCGTTTTGTCTTGCGCAAACGGGCGTCTAACGGTAATTTTTCCCCTGTAATATACCCCTGTCTATAGGTACGAAATGTGGTTTCATTTGCATGCGCCTCTTGACTAGTTCCTAGACTAGGAATAGTAACTATTACTCCCACGTCTCCCCTTCTTGTCAATTATTCTCGTGCTCTCTGTTTATGTTTGTGTATTTTGCAGTCAAGTAGACGTGCGTATTTGTTCGCTGCCAAAACGTGGAATCCTGCTTGTCATGCGATATTTACGTTAAAAAATCATGCCTCGACCATCGAAGCTTCCCAGACGTGCGCGGCAGCGGCGCAATGTTGGCCGCAATCGTGTTGGAGATGCTACTCAATCCGGCGCAAACCATGGCCTGCATACGAAGAGGCAAGAGGAACATCCTCAAACAGCTCAGATTTCCAACAATTCTCATGACTTGGGCTGCAAGCCGTATCAATATGAGAACAGCTTGGGCAGGGATGACAGTAACCTCGTCCGAATGCTGTCAATTACAACTGACGATAACTCCCGACAAAACTCTAGAAAAGCGAAGAGGGACCCAATTGGCTCGACTGATCTATCTGGTTCGAATACTGATACTGAAGAAGGGTCTGACGATTGCTCGGACATAAGTTCTGATTCAGAGTCTGACTTAGAAAGCCTCGTTGACTCTGGTTATGGCTCGGCTGAGGATGATCCAGAAAATGAGGCTCGTTTCTACGAATCCTTCGAGGCCGAATGCGAAGCAGAAGGTCCAACAATGTCTGTTCATAAAGACAATACGAAGAAAATGACCGAACCAGAGGAGATGCGATGGAATAGGTATGTCCGATGGTTGTTCTTCAGAAGATATGCTGACGGACTGTGATTCAGGTATTGCATTATTCGCAAACGTGACCCCGATGAATCCATGAAGGCCTGCAACGCTTCATTCATCAAGTCCTACTTGCACTGGCGTGTAAAGCATTCTAGAATTCGAAAGGTGTCTTCTATTCTGACATACTGGAATGTACTCAGTATGGTTTATGCTACGAAGACCCAGCGCTATATGGACGGTGGTATGCTCTATGACATAGGAAACGTACGTTGGTTATTCATCGCTTGTGTATTAGAGTTGGCGCTAATCGGACCTGAAAGTGGATTCATGCGAAACTCGCGCCTGTATTCAATTTAGATTATTCCAAGAAGGAGAAATCTGGGCTATTCGTCCAAGACTTGGACTTAATTCTCTACCATCATTGGGTTCACGACAAAGCCGTCTATGACCACGAACATTTGCGGGCGTCAATCTCTACAATTCTAGTGCTAGCCGGTGCCACTACCACAAGACCGGATGCGCTCATTGGGAACGTCCTCTACAAACATGTAGAATTCCAACTTTTCCCGCCTCCTGCCGGGCAATCCCGTCCCCGTGTTGGACTGACTTTGAATTTAGAGCATCTCAAAGGAGGGGAAGACCATAAGATTTTTGGGTTTCATGAAGAAGATGATCTGATTCATGATCCTGTGCTTCATGTTCTGTTTCACGCCTTCGCTGATGGGGCGTTCGAGAATGAATTTACGGGCCCTGAGCAGATATATAATATGGCCGTTCCAGAGTACTTAGACCGGATACGACTTCTGTGGAAGGAGGATTGGCGTGAGCGCCCGTTATTTAGAGATGTCGATGGCCTCCAGATTTCTTTATATAAAGCTCTGAAGTACTCGAAAGTCCGAGGATCCTTGATCCATCTTGGTCGAGAGTTGGGGTACGCAAAGATGCTTGAATTCTACGACCTGCGTCGTGGATCAGGCCAAAAGATACACGGTAAGGCAAACCATCCCCTCAGCAGGACATACAAAAATGGACTAATAGCTCTCAATAGAGGCTCTTACACCTGAGGAGAGAAACAAAACAATGGGTCATACACTCGGTGACTCCGGGACATACTTGCGATATTACATGCCTAATTTCATTGGGGCAGACGTTCAGTCTATTATTTTCGGAAGCTCCCCGCAGACGGACTTGATGCAGCTTATGGGTCGGCTTCACCGCCATCAGCACGCACCAAAGGCATTGACAGACCAGCAAAAGCTAGAGGTCGCTCAAGATAAAACACTGACTAGGTATATAAAGAAGCGAAAGCGCGCGTTGGAACGAATCAAACGCGCTGGATACGCCTCAGCATCCGCCGCAAAAGATACGCCTGAAGGAAAAGTCTATGATAAATATCGAAAAAAAGTCGAGAGTGTACGAAATGTACTCTTAAGAAAACGTATGGAACAGGCGGTTCAGGAGTTTCATAAAACGATACACTCGAAAGAAGTTAACCAACAGCTACAAGGGATCAAGCCTACGGAAGTTGCACAATCAGATATGAAGTATGAACTTCCTGAGCGAGCACTAGTAGCAAGTCTGTTCTCACAGGTGGCTGAGGTTCAGAGCAGAGAAGAGCTCCATCAACTGCGTCTGAAATTAGTCATGGCAATTGCTAGCCTATGCAAGCGGCGTGAGAGTCCTTGCCGCCGCCCATCTCGGCAAGGTCGGAAAAGCTGTTCTAAGATGCAAGAAGTATCTGACAGAGTTGAGTCAGGCCCTTCGCCTCAACTTGATACACGGAGTTGCCCGTCCACAATCCCTAGATCAGTACCTATCTCATATCCGTCAAAAGCCCTGATTACGTGTCCTTTCTGCAAATCAGACACCGGAGTAGGACATCAACAACGCGGGAAAACGTGGCGCCTTGACAGTTTGGCAAGACACATACGGGGACAACATCTGAATAGGTTACATACACCATTTCCTTGTCCCTATGATGATTGTGACGCGGTTCTCGAAACGCCGGACCACTTTGTAAAGCATACGGGTGGAGAACATAATGTCCGTCTTCCATCATCAGTACTTCCAGATAGATAAAGTATAGCTAGTATTGCAAGACAATATAAGCTGAACCCTCTTAATCAGTACCTTTTATACGGGTCTAATACAACACGAACATTTAAAAATATTATGCAATTACTGATCCTTTTTTTTTTATAAGAACGCGGGGTAAATTATGGCTTTTTGGCTGAGCAAGCACCTCTCGCGGAGCAGAGATCAAGTAGATAGGCCATTAATAGAAAATGGCGGCCCCCATTGACGGTACATCTACTTGTCCTACGTCTACAAGAAAGTTGGTTTTAGAAGGCCTAGATGAAACTGCATGGAATGCATCATTTCCTCACCGTATAACGGAATACTGATCCGCTTATCCTGGTAGAATAAATCAAGTATCTACCCTTATAAATAGAGAAGGAGTATTCTACGGACAATATTCTGAAATTTGTAGAATATTACATAGTTCTATGCCTATTGTAATGTAAACATTGACAAATTTGTTCAATGATTATTGACTGAAATTCAATAATTTAGAGCTTTAGATTGTTTCATAAGAGCAGCCTTGATTGAGAGTATTTCATAGTGCTACGAAATCAGGCGGTAGTGGTGGTGTGAATATGTTTTTATTTTTATAATCATGCTAAAATAAACTTTGTGTTAAATTTGATGGAAGGAGGCAGGCAAGATGTCACCAGTTCGGCAAGGAACCGCAACAAACGAACAAATGCTACGTCACCCATAGCAATTAAAGCCAACCCCAATCTCGCTGAGAGTGCAGAAGACACACAGTATCGTAGCGGTCAAAAAAAGCCATTCCTAACGACTCTATGGAATATTACCAAACTGGGGCATACATAATAATTTTCCCCTATTTTTGGGCATTTATATATATACTTTAGGGCTAAAACTTGGCACAATAGTAGCATAAGCTTATCTCGAGCAGTACTATCTCACATATCAATATTGAATGCCAAATTACAGAAGAACCTCGATTGCTGCCGATAATTTACCTACTATCCCATAAGTCTCTCCTATAGAAAGCTCTTGGTACAGGACGCTCTATCCTAGAGAAGAACGTACACATCGATCTTATATACTCCTCGTGTCTTATATGCTCCCACTGTTGATCATCCGTTTGGCCTTTATACATCGCTGTAAAGTAGGCCTTTCCTTTGAAGCAAGAATGTTTCCAATCTCTTCAAAAGAAGCCGATAGAACCCAATGATTAATATTATCACTTCCTTCCCAGCCACTACCTGCCCGCTGAAAAAAATTCCAACCTTGCCATTTGCTCGACCATGAAACGACATGAGGTTTACCTCGTCAAAAACTTGAGTGGAGCGGTTTCTGTAATCAACTCATTGCTTGGATCTTCTCTCCCAAACAAGGAGCCCCGAAGCCTTTGTTCGGATGGGGAAAGAAACGAAGAAAAAATTATAGTCATCTCGTCGCCACTCCACGAGGGAGTCGCAGAAAACGAAAACCACGTCGACAACGACATCGGGTTTTACAATCCAATCCCGGAGGAATAGCATCCTTTCCCTTCCAAGTCTAAGCCCCCCATGAACCTCCAAGAAATCCAGGAGCGACATTCTAAATCAAACTCATGCTACTCGCTTCATCAATCATTCGAATCAGACGTTACAGATGCTACCCTAACAATGCCGGGAGAGAAGAATACGATCCGTTCCCGGTCGATAAGCATGTCAGTGGAGCAGTTTTATACAACGATAATCCTCCTTGTTATTTTCGTGCTCTATGGTAATAATAGCTGAGCCTTCCTCCAACCTGCATGCGAACATCCATCATATCTCTTATAGTTTGTTGCTCATATGTAGTAATTCCGCGCTGCTCCCCGTTGTGTCCCTCCACTAGTTCGAAATCTACAGGCGGTTGGCAAATAGCAACAAGGAGAAGCCCGTCTCAGACTTGCATATTAAGCTTGAACTCCTTGATGGTACTTGTAGTATGATGAAAGGTAACCCCGGAGTTGTCGAGCTGGACCATATATAGGCGAGGGCGAGATTGAAGAAGATGCTTACATCTTCTATGCTTTTTAGAGTCGCTAGAAAGTTCTTGTAACTTATCTAAGATTGGTGAAAGTGTGCTTGATAATTTGGTGCCTTGCTTAAGAAGTATATCAGGTAATTTGTTAGTTTGGTGACGCCTGGATATGCTTTGCGATGAGGGCCTCGCCTGAAACCGAATACTCTTGTTCGGTGATTTATCGTCCGACGGGATAAACTGGCGTAGAGTCCACTTGAGCAATGTCATAGTCTCTGTTTCCTCCTCAAGGCTATGAGAATCCTTTATATCTGCTACCAGATATAAAGTAATTGGGATAATAAGCTCTTGTAGCCCAAGCTCCTTGAATTTCTGGCTTGCTTTTTTGAGAATTGGAATGATATTATCAATGTCCAAGTAGATAAAAGAAAAAATCTTTGCTAGGGTTGAAAAAATTAAATAAGGTTCACTAGAATCAAGTGAATAAGTTTGAATTATAGGGTTCGAGAAGATTGGAGAGTCTTTTGGAAGACCGCATGATCGGAAAGATGCTTTGGATGTCAAGCATTCTGAGGATAGCTATTAGAACCTCATTGGGTAAGTCAACGGGGCGCTGTTGTAGCATTTTCGGGAAAGCCTTGCGGATAGGCGTGAATGGCAGACTGCTATTAAAACTGAGGGCTGGGGTGATATCAGCGTAGGGCTGGGAGGAAGAGTAAGTCCTTTTATAGATGACGGATGGGTAGGCATAACCGGACATTAGCCGGGTTGACCCCAGCCCATCACAGGTTCTATTTTTAACGCATACGCACTTCCGCCTTGGCACCAGCGTCTGCCAGTGGGGCATGACAACCAACCCGAGGTGGCAATCAGGCTATCTAGAAGGATGGATGGCACCCTTGTGGTGACGAGTGCGTCGTGGAAGGCACGCCGCATCAGCATCGGGAGCATCGTTCATGTCATACATGGTGACCGCCAAGTGCTGCTCGTCTACAATCGGCTCGAGCGACGACCAGGACACGTACACGGGCAATCTCGAAATAATACCGACAGCGCTATGACGTCTGCCGGACGGACTGCGGTACCGAGATATAACGGTCATGATGAGCAGCCGCTCAGCACTGCAAGTGATCGCACAGCGACGCGACAGCAGTGCAAGAAATCTAAGGCGGATGAACGTGTACCGTGCGACAAGAAATTTTGCACCAAGTTTTCGAATGGCCGGAGAGGATCACAGGTGCTGGCGATACCAGAGATTTTGCAGCAAGTTTTCGAATGGATCAAGAGATAAAATTTACAAGTTCCAGCATAAGGGAGCTAAAAGCTTACCAGAGACGAATAACAACCAGGACGAAAGCGATACTACGTCCTATCAGAGCCTCAGTGTGTTAGCTCGGTGCTACTACGTTAAGAAGGCATAGTGGCTGGAAGCAGCACGAGGAATATCAGGAGGACTATGACTATAACATACCCCTATTTGTGAAACGCTTGTCCAAGCTGGAGCCACAACGGAGGCAAATGTATGCCAACTTTGTGACTTCAGCTGCCAGCTAACACGCTAACCATGCATAGCTGCTTATATAACTAGCGGCTATAACCGAGTAGGAATTGAACTGAACTGAACTGAAGTTGCGCAAATGATACATGGCATAACTGCTGTGATAAGTAGGGTAAATTCAAAAGACGGCAAGACCTCCGGCCGTCCCGTAGCAAGCCCGGGTTGAGTGTGACAATGCAATCTAGGCAGAACGGAATAAACGGTTAGTGGTGGATTCTCTGACCTGGGGAACATCGTAGCCAATAGTAGGCCGCACTATGCCCTTTCCTGGAAAGCGAATAGGCGGATACGATATCTAAGCAATGGTTCATAAGCCCTCCGGGGCCAATCTCCCTAACTCCGAAAGCAACAGTTGTGTTAATTCCGATTCACGAACCATTGAATTTCTTATCCTTATTTCTATGGGCTGAACGAAGGCACCGTGAAAAAAGTGATGAAACGGACCTCGCAGGGATTTTATTACAGTCGATTAATAACTTTTCCTTGGAAAATCAGCGGCGTGACTCACTTGACCCCAGAAACCTTGCAGGGGTAATCTGGGAGACAAAGAATAGGGTATAACCGCAACGCAATTCAAATCATGCACAAAAATACTTATATCATGCCATGTTCGCATCCAACAAATAGCAACACAGAACAAAAGAACAAAAGAGACCGGCTATCCTCAAACGTCGAGGCAAAAGCCCAAATCATTCATCATATCTTTTTTAAGTCATAGAAGGCTTCAAATGGCGTTAATCACTTTTCATCTTCTTGCAATCAAGCCATCCATGGACTCCGAGCCATTCACATCAAAGCTTAGATCATTAACTGGTTTGAAGCGCCCTTTTTGGGTTGGACAGGTGCATCATTGGCTCCACGAGCCGCACCTATCCGCTAACGCCCTCCTCGGAACGGAGCAGCATATTATCAACTGGAATTACTTGCTTATTGGAAAACAAGACATACCAGATGAATTGAAGACCCATCTATTGAAACACTGGTCAATTACGGCTAATGTACCCGACGGCATGGCATCGCCCCAGGCCAAGATACAAAGTCTTGTAGCCCAGCCGGCGCCGACCCTCCCCAGTGGATGGTCAGCCAAAGATCACGCCGGACTCGATATCGCGACAGCCCCGGGGGACCTAGCGTTCACTCTCGAAAAGAGATCTCGCCCTTTGGGTTCCGCACGGTCGGGGGATGGGAAGACGCTGAGAGAGTTTGTCCGTGAATTCGGTATCTCACATCCCGGCCCTGTGATAGTGTTCAATCTACTGTCGTATCTACCCGACAAAAGGCCCATCTATATAGATGGGTATATCGGCGGCTTTGGCAAGACAATTGGACCCATGTATGGCGGCGATGCAATCCAGTTCGGATTTGGGGCAACTGAATGGACGTCTCAATTTGACGAGCCAACGCAGGAAGATGGATGGGAAGATGCAGCACTAGTTTGGTATCCCAGTATCTGGCATTTTGCAAAGATGATTGATGACGCTGAGTATGCGGAGCTTGACCGAAAATTCAAGCCCACGTCGCTCAGGGACAATCCACTCTTGTGCTGCACGGAAATCGAGCTATAGAAGTATTGATGAATTGAAATATGAAAGTGAAGACTCAGCGGATGCTCAGCGGATGCTAGCGTATTTGCCGATTCCAAGGCGCGCGAACGGTAATGGGAAATGTTTTTTTGCATCTAGACAAGCAATCAGCGATATATTCCGCTGGGCGGGCAGTCTCTTCAGATGGAGGTCTCATGGAAGAAAATATGTTCCCATCCCTTGGTTATTATACACCCTGGCATTGACCAAGGGCTGGAGGATGCTTTAAAATGCCGGAGAAGAGTAATTATAAATTTTTTTGATTCAGCAATCGGATATAGCATTCAGATGGAGGTCTCATGGAAGGGTTATTATACAGGACCGACAACGGACGGAAGAATGGCTAGAAGCATTGCCGGGTTTTAATGATTGTCTTCGAAATGTGACCCCTTGGGCAGGTAATGCTTTAGAACAAGATGAGCAGAGGGCCATTATTCAAACAGTAATTTGAACAAATAACCTTGTGAAGTTTATCTATCATGTGGCCTGACTTTGCCTAGGGTTCCTTGAAAAAGCCCTTTTGCCACTTTCTTCAGCTTTGTACAGTAACGAAACTGAAGGCTTCCCTGAGATCGTCGTTGTGGAAATTTATCGCTAAAGTTCGTGGATTTCTTGCCAAGGAAGCTTGCGACATTAACTCATCAGGTGATATATGGCAAAGACACAGGCCTTACTGATGTAGTGGTACGGGATGAATATCTTGGCTGGATCTAGGAAAGACCTCTTTAGTAAATGAATCCCTTTAAAACATAGAGCATTATTCTTATCCAGAATTAATGACTTTTTATTTGTATTGATTACGATGGATTTTCTTTACTCCTTTTTCGCAGCTGTGGACTTTTATTCGTCCCGAGAGCTATTATCGATGATTCAAGCCTTCTTATTTCCCGGGCAAACTCACTGTGATACTGTGGATATTCGGTTGAGATAGATTTTCGCAAAGTGAATACCAACTAGGGGAGCAGAATTGGCTTACCAGTAGTGGCACATGCGATCGATTCGGGAAGGAAGCATTAATGGTGGTGTCAAATCTTTACTCTTATGGCACATATGAAACTCGGACGACATGTGCGACATATTTATCGCACGCGAATGCTGTGCTACGATCATACGATTTCAGTTCAGGAGATGAGGCCGAGGCAAAGGCTTCTCTTGTTCATTGTATGGCTGCATACCTCAGGTTTGAAGGACAGTGGGATGATGCAGAGCCGCTCGATATGGATTTTCTAAATAAAGTAAGCGGTGAACCGTAACCAAGTTTTGGGCTTTTTCCAATTAGGTAGGCGGTAAGAGGTAGCCCCTTCTTAATATAGAAGGCGGTGTAAGCGAATGTAGAGTAAGCCAGATATGGAAATTTCTTAAACAGGCAAATGTCTTCCATATGGAATTACTTCATGGTGTCAGCGGCTCGCTGGCGGGGGGCCAGGGCGTCCGTGTATCGAATGCCGTTCGTCTTCGCGTCGTCGACCAAGCATTTCCGTCTCGATCGTGGCGACATCTAATTGCAGGGAGCATTCAGATGGGCAGCTTTCCTATGGTGAACGCGGATTTGTCGACCGTGCTTCCAGTAGACTATCTATGCAGAAGCATGGTTGATGTCGTAACGCGGGACGTATCGCGAATTGGGCAAGACTTCGACTTCAAACACGAGGATGCTCCAACATTTGGTGACTTGTTCGGGATGATGGTGGCTGCCGTGGCCGCAAATGGAACGATGCCGTTTTCAGACTGGCGTCGACGGGCGCTTACTTATGCCTCGGCTAATCCAACCAGCTCGCTTGCGGGGATTGCGTTACTAGCTGGATCAGACGATGCATGTCATAACTTCCGTTGTTATCTTCAGTCACGAAAGAAAAAGCCTTCAAAACCCCCAACGCTTCTGTAAGCTCCAACTCGCTTATGGGTTCCTCATTTTCTTTCTGTTCAATGTAACACGATAGAAATTGCGCTGGAATGTCTTGGCGATCTAGGAGGCTCATAAATGAGAGGAGCTCACTTGCCAGAAAGTGCTGCCGCTTAATCTGCTGGAACGAGAGAATCCACGTTTGGGCCACGGCTTGAGGATTTGAAGAATCTCGGCCGACAGTCTCAAACTCCTTGCTTAGTAGGCGTACTATATTCTTATCGCTCTCGCTAAGTAGTTGGAGGTATTTTGCTACTGTTATGCACGTCTCTTGGATGAAAGTAGCGGCCTGAACTAAAACCAACGGAGGATGTTCCAATTGAGATGATAATAATGATAACTCTGTAGTCGTCGCCCCGATATTACCAAGTGTAGCAAGAAGTAATTGCTCCGATTCGCCTTCGTTCATACAGCTCACCTCAACTGGCTGTCGGCCCTTAGCCAGTCGAATACCTAGCCGCTTATTCCTTGTCGTGACCAGGAGAGACCCACGGCGGCACTCAGGTACGTAATCTGAGAAGCGGCCTGGCCCCGCTTGGCTTAGCCCAGCTGAGCTTGAAGCAGCTACTCGTGAACCAAAGAAGAGCTGCATATCATCTGCATTATCAAGAACTATGAGCCATGGGCCAGAGTCCTTCCTTTCCAGCCAGTCTTTCATCAATAGCAAGATGTCCACTTTTGGATCATGAAAGCCGGGGATCTGGTACTCTTCTGCAATCGACATATATGACTGACGGAAGTGATCGGCGCTACTAGCATGAACCCATAAGACGGATATAGTAGGGTGTGTCTCTTGCAGCCAGTATACATAAGCCAGCGCAATCTGTGTTTTCCTACTTAATATTAAGCTCGGTTTTTTTTAAGAGTCATAGACAAGACCAAAGAACGTACCCAACGCCGCCCAAGCCAAAGAGCGAGGCTCTTAAATAAGAGGATGCAGCTCTCTGCTGCATATGGCCTAGGGTCTCCCTAAGCCGCTGTAGGATTTCTGAGCGTCCAATAAAGTCCGGATTGCTAGGATACGGCACAGTAACTATAGTCCAATTAGTAAGTATCCCCTTTGTACACCCAATCCTGTGTACGTACATTTTGCGGTACTTGCATCAATAACTTGGTCCACAGCTGAAGGCTCCCAATATCCCAAGAATTTTTTTGCACAAGCTGCTGCTTTTGCGGCTGCATACCGCTGCCACTTCTTGGTTTTGTGGCTATCAGCATAGTCGCAGGCGCCCTTTATCACTAGACAGGGGGAAATATCCCGGGGACTCCAGCACTCTCCATTTCAGAGTCAGAGCCGATGATGCTCTCCTACCTTGCAATCTGGTCGCGTTCATCCCCAAACTTCATCACGGTATCGCCGGAAGCGATACATCCAATGTGAACCACGGGCTGTATATGGTCCTGTTCCAATCGACGGCGAGATATAAGTTGTCCACTACATCCACATTCTTCGCATGTCTTTCCATCCATCAGGTGGCAAAAACTAGCATTAAATAGCTTCATGGGCTGCACCGGGATAGTGCGCATGTAAATCCGATTCTTACTGTAGCTCCCAGGATGACCGGTAACAACATCATCCTACTACGCCTGCCCTCTAGCTTCCCTAGTAAGGCGCGAATCTCCAGACTAGGCCTACCTAAAGATTCTTGTAGTGTGTTTTTGCGAATAAAGCGTTCGGGAAGTCGACGTCCGACGTCATATTGAACAACGCCGTTGATTATGATGATATCGCCGAGGATAATTTCGGTGTCAGTATCTGATACGAAGGGCACAGCAGCGCATACGCCTACGACAAGAGCTAGTTTGATGTTGGGATAGCTGGTCTGGCAACGTGCTGCAACAACTGCAGCACTTGCTTTCCCCATACCGGGCATATGGGCGAGAACAACATTGTGACGACAGATAGAACCAGTGGTATAAGCGTTAGGATCACCAGGCGCCTTGCCAAAGGAGTGCTCCTCATCCCAGTACTGGCCGAAGAGTTACTCGACAGCGTCCGCCTCAATACTAAGGGCGCAGATGATGGCAATCTCGAATCTGAGCCGTGAAGGAGGGCGTGTAGGAGCCATGTCGAAGAGATCAAAATTACCGATGCTATTAGTTTAGCTGCGCACGCTATGCCAGCTTCTGGCGCTTTGTCCTGTCGAGAAGGATGTTATTGGTGGTAATGCGGGGGAAGGACGATTAGGCAGAAATGATAAGACGAATGAATGAATGAACGGCCGTGAAGCATTTGGTTCACGAAGCTTATAAATGACTAAGAGGTTTCTCGGTTTATCTATAATCCGTCTTTCCGTATGACATGGACTGCTCTGTAATTAAGTCAGTTAGCCTGGTAACCTTAGGTGAGATGTACCTTATCGCCGTATCGAGATTTCGCGCTAACACTGTAAGCACAATTGTTCCCACCTCAGTACTTAGTCTATTTTGGGAAATTTATTTGCTGGCCATTAATGGACATTTCCCATACTGTAAAGCAGCGGGAAATGTACGCTAAGGTATTTTTAGGTACTTCCTCATCTCAAAATAAATACAAAGACAACAGAGCGGAAGCTGGCTATGCTCCAAACTGTAGCGAGATTCATAATCAGATAACTAAAATTCGCTTTGCCGAAGCAAGGGCGAGGTGCGATCCTCTCAGCGCTGTGGATGTTTTTCCGACTCCGAATCTACCCAATCTGGATCCCAAATTTGGGGCCACAATAGAACCTAAAATATGGGCTCAGTCAGACCCTAATTCAATACAAAAGAATGTAAGATCAAGAAGTAGTGTATGTTGGAGGGCGAGCTGCTGGTATGGAACGATGATTATGGGATATAACCAAACTGGGGCATACGTAATAAATTTTCCCTATTTCAAAGCATTTGTATATATTTTAGAGCTAAAACTTGGCACAATAGTACATAGCATAAGCTTATCTCGAGCATTACTACCTCGCATGTCAATATTGAATGCCCAAATTACAGAAGAACCTCGATTGCTGCCGATATTTTACCTACTATCCCATAAGTCTCTCCCATAGAAAGCTCTTGGTACAGGACGCTCTATCCTAGAGAAGAACGTACACATCGATCTTATATACTCCTCGTGTCTTATATGCTCCTCCTGTTGATCGTCCGTTTGGCCCTTATACATCGCTCTAAAGCAGGCCTTTTCCTTGAAGCAAGAATATCTCCAATCTCTTTAGAAGATGCCGATAGAACCCATTGATTTATATCATCACTTCCTTCCCAGCCACCACCTGCCCGCTGAAAATGAATTCCAACCTCGCCATTGATTCGACCATGGAAGGATAAGAGGTCTGCCTCGTTAATTTGTTGAGTGGAGCCGTTTCTGTCATCGACCCATTGCCTGGACCTTCTCTCCCAAATGAGCTCCGAATGCTTTGTTTGTATGGAATGGATAGTCATGGAAGGATTGGTCCGTAGTATCGTCTCCCATGTGCCCCTCTTCTTCCTTGAGACTTTAGCTGGACCGGGCGCTTTTCTCTTTTGGCCACGGCAGCAGAGATCAATAGGGTTAGACTTTGAGCCAAGTTCTCCACTCGGTAGTCCAAGCTGGGTATTTTTTGGTGGCTCGAGATTCGGTGTAGAAGCTGATGCTGGCTGGCTGGCAACACCACTTGCGATCGGGCTCATTGGCGTAACGGTGTCAAAGGTGTCGAAAGACTTGTCTATTTCTTCCATGATTTCCTCCCATGAAAACTCTTTCAACGAGTCAATGGAATGGAGGAGGTCGGCAAGGGCTGGTTCGGGGGCCATAGTGGTTGGTAGTTGAGGTTGGCCTTGGGAATTAGCAAAATGTAGAAAAAGGATTGAGGGGTACTTTTTTCCCTGTCATGAAAGGGGATCGTAATGCTTTTATACCTAGAATATGGTTACATCATACGAGCAGGCATTCTCCTTTCCGGTAGCCAAGCCACGTCCCCGAAATGTCGCAATGAAGCACTAGACCAATCATCATCCCATGTGACCTCGCAAGTTATGCAGATGTCGCCATGGTACGAACACGAAGACAAGAGAGTTCTCTCTTCCAAATATAGAAGTAAGTTAATTGAAAGCGGTAGGATCTCGTAGGATTTTGGGGATGTATATTAGACGACGGTGCCTTGGGCTGAGGCCAAGGAATCTTTTAACAAACACTAAGTCCTCTCAAGGTTTCTTTATTATAACGAACAATAATAGGGGCTCTGGGCGGACGATCTTACCCTGGTACCACTGGAACTAGGAGGGAAAAACAAGGAAGCCGTATCATCACGAAGCTATCGTGGTAAGTTCCCCAACGCAGTTGCATATGGGTTCCTTTTTCTACTGTAGCTTCAAATTGTCCATTTATGAGCAACCGAGTGCTTAAGTATTTCTCATGATCTGCTGTATCGCATCGGTGCGCAGGTTGTGCACTATTCCTTGATATGCAAGATGAAGATGCAATGTTTGAATGCAAGCCTCAGTAAGGGATAGAGGCTCACGCTGAGGTAAAGAGAGCCGCACGAGTCTGCCTTACCATATTGGTGTGTCCATTTATGACACAACTAGTAGGGGCGTAGTGTGGCGGAGGTTAGTCGGAATCCTTTCAATGACCAGGATAACGACAAACTAGACGCAACAATATGGGCCCATTGGCTACGCGTTTCTAACCGTAGATTTATATGGTCAGCTGACTCTACCACATACGAGTATTTAAGCGGCGTAAAATACACGAGAGGCAATGGGTGAAAGAGAGGAGGGCGGGGGAGAGGGAGGCGAGGTTATGAAGGGGCAAGCTACCCCTCAATATTTGGCACGGTATGGTTAATAGACGCCCAAGATTACTTCGGTCATGCAACCTAAATTTACCCTTCTTAAGGGCTTAACTATTCACTAGCCAAGGGCTTTTGACCTAAGGTGCGCCACACGACTAGAGCGGATTATGCAGTGGCAATCCACCTCCCCAGGAAAAGATGCTTGACACCTTCACCTCTCTCTCTCTCCAACAACCGACAAGATGCGATTACTCTCCTCCAATTGCATAAAGAGACTAAACGGCGCCAGACAGACCATCACGGCGACAGGGAGACGACAGCAATAGCACGAGCCAGATATCTTTCACCACCGAACCATCACTCGTCGAGCAAAGCTGAGCACGCCCGGTTTCGTACCAAGCCACCTGTGCTCGTGGTCGTGGAGAGATAGGGAGCCTAGCATGTCAATACCATCGAATCGAGCCACAACAACAAGGCGATAGGTTGCATCAAGAACAATAATAACTGCAGGATGAGGGCCTACAACAACAAAGCGAGGGGCTACAAAGCAATCTAGCAAAGGGAGAACGCGCCAACACTCTCCATCGCCCATAGAGGCCTACAATGGTCTTAAAGTGGCCTTTATAGGGTTTTCATGTAAGTGGGTGGCTTCCAGAGCGGAGCTTCATAATTTTGAGACATTGAAAAGGCATGTTTGTAAGATACATCTTGCGCTGGGGAGGGGGGACAACGGTCCATAGAAATGCGAGTGGGGGACTTGCCCCGTGGCTCTCGGGTTGGAGCATTTCAACACCAAGGAACAACTACGCCTGCACACCGAAGAAAAACACATGGCGCCGTTTCAATGGCATGTTGGAGATGTGCCTCGTAGCCGAAGTTGTATGGCCGTGTCTCCCTCTCAGGAAGGCGCGGAAGCTGAAAAACCCCTCTATCTCCAGGACGCACACTGTTACCAAGTCACGCCGTCGATCAAGGGCTAAGAAGTGGAGGACTATACCAGATGGAAAGCTGAGGGGCAGTAGCTGAAGGAGATACGGAGGAAAAGTTGGCTAATAGACGAAAGCTGAGGGCAGCAGAGAATGGGTAGTACGTTATATTACTCTGTTGGTGCCAAGCGGGCGATGGAGAGATATCGTCAACCACCGAGATAATCCATGAACGTTGAAGCCCGCAGCCAAGCCTGTTCGAACGCACACACAATTCACTAGCAAATACAATTAGGAATTCCGTGAAAGCCGGACCGGCTGCGGTTGCAAACGTAAGGTTCAATCGCACGATAGCCGCGGCCGCGATACAACCGACCTAGAAGGATCAGTTTCACCGAGAGAGGTCAGTTAGTCAGGTTGGAAGGTTGCAACCTAACTGGACCCGATCGTCAAGGCCCTGACCTATCGGCTCGAGCATCCCTAGCCGGTAGGATCTATCGCGAACTACGGCTCTGACGATCAACCGGATACCGAGTTATCGGCGCGAGCCCGATGACTCGAAGAGCGTTCTGATCCTATCAAACGTACGCATTGAAGAAAGGCAATAACCTCGGTCATCCGGATATGAAGATCCCTAACAAATTGTATGCTAACGGGATAATTGACGGATCTCATGAGCCCGGGCCCGGGCTGCACTCACGAGGTTACGATCAAGGGATTCCCTAGGATATAAGGGGCTACGGATCTCCTCTGTAATTACTAGTTAAGAAGCAACAGTCTCAATATATCCCTTTTACCTGTATAACTGGAAGCTGTTAGGTGGCGACACCAACATACTCATTGCATTCTCGTCATTCTCAAAAATAGTATAATAGAACGTCTTTATATCATTTAGGCAATATAGCAGCTCCTATTTCTATTTATTTAGAACTACAAGAAAAAGAATGAGCTACAGGATATTCTCACCTCAGGACACCCTAGGGACATCATTTTATTTATGATACTCAATCGTAAGCCAGAGAATAGTGCAGGTATATGATAGAAAGCGTTAAAGGCTTTAGAGAACTGTGGATGATTTATTGATTGCTCGAGCCTATCCTTCTTATTATCCGATTTAGATAGAGCGCTTAGCCGTGCCCACCATCTTCTTTCGAAATATGGATTCTTGCGTTGGGAAAAAAGTCCCATGGGGAAAGTTGATTTTTACGAGGTTTCCGGAAGGCGGGAGAAGACGTCCGGCAGCCAACTCAGATGCTGGTACTAGCTGATGTAACTCTGCTTCGTTGATGACTGCCGGTATGCGATTTGGAGTCATATGGCCGGCATCCTTTTTCTTCTCTAAAGAGCCTCTCCAGTGGTTTTACGTTGCTAGTGTCCAACTCTCTCGAACGTGAAAATGACAAGGCATCAAGTCTGACGAATGCTGACCCTAGGTGTCTGATCGACCTCTCTGTAGCTATTCGGTTTAGCGTAGTCTGATGTGCGGATCTTGGCATATTTGGAATGATTGAAGCCATCTTACTGTACCTTATTGAAATAAGGTACCGTACTGTAGATATGTTGGTAAAACGTGCTTTTACATTAATATTTGCTATGATGGGAGACAAAGGATACAGACAACTTCTCGGCTCGAGTGGACCAGAACTCGGATTATTGCCAAGAATTTGATATAGCCTGGGCTTTCACCTATCGAAATATCTTCCCTCTTGGATTCCACTAAAATTATTAGCGCTTAGTTTAGTACCGGCACAAAGGTACATAGTACATACTGTATGTACGTATGGCATTAGAATTCAATAAACGTCATACAGGGCTGACCGAAAGGAGCGTCCGCTTTTTGGTTTCATCACACTTTACAAGATGCCTCTTTTCTAGATACAGTAGCAGCTTGTTCATATGTGACGAGGGGCTATTCATTTTGGAAACTCCAGCATCCTGTGCCAATCGAGCGGTCCGGCTCCCGGTCCTCTTGCCACCTTTCTATAGATGTATCTTTGACTTCTTCCACTCCTCGACCAATACACCTATATTCCCACAATCCCCCTCTGATACGGCGGTTGGTTTCCACTCCACTGTATAGTATAGCTCTCGTTGATCAACTCTTTGCCTATAATCTCAACAGCTTCCCATTCATCTACGGAGATTTCATCCACTATCGGAGGGGTGGGAGGATCCTCGGCGGTCGGACTTATGCTGGCACTCTCATTCCTTGCCTCTGCATCGCTGTCCTCGAGACTAGCTATCTCGGCAGTGAACCAGGCATAGTGCCTCAATAGAAGAGTCTATTAAGAAATCGGCAGTTTCGTCATATATAGGAGCGGGGTCCGACACTACTTGAGCATACAACAGCTCTTCGGCGGCAGGGGCCTCGTTATTATGTGTATCTTTTATCGGATATATTAAACCAGATCAATTGTATTATCTTTCGACCAGTTTAGGCAATTAATAGAGTTAAGAATATAGTACCAATATAGAACAGTGGATCTTAAAAGAATATGATTAGTAGAGTCAACTTGAATTATCAAATTAGCATAAAAAAGCTAACTGTATAATCAATTGTCTTTATACCAAAACGTCTCATGCTAAAACGTCTCATGCCAAATCGTCTTATGCTAAAAGGTTGTATAACGAATGAAAAGTGCCATATTATTCTACCTAAAATTTAAGGCTTTCTGTTACTTGGGACCTCCGGGAAATACGACCCGAACCGCCAAAACGCTGTACAGAAGTATCAGATCCTCAGACAGCTTGCGCTACATTCGTCACCCACACTTTCATGGACCGCTCAGGGAGCAATCCTAAGCTCGGCTTAATATACTTGTTGCTAACTGGCGAGAAGTAAATTACAGGGATAGAACCAGCGTAGCAAAAAAAGCTGGTTTTGATATTCTGAAGTATTCTTTTACAACCTTGATGCCTTATCTTATTATCTTAACCTGCGTTTGCAGGTAAAACTTGAAATCAGGCTGTATTGTATCTTTGTCTTTGCGCACCCTCGTCCTGTTCAATTTGGTCAGTTAATCATAGCCACTTCGGTCGCTATACAGACTGAACTGGATTTGTAGCTACCAAGGAGAAATCACAGCTTTAACTAAACACAGCAGGAAACAGAACGAAAATAGATAATTCGCTTTAACTTCACGCATAATGATATTCCTCAATTCGAGGGATCGGCGCCTGGCGATATCTCGTAATACGCAGTTCCAAGAGTTCATTCCGTTAACTCCATTACATTTTGCTGTGTTTGTGTGTAATTCAACGCTTTCACGAAAGAAGGTGTTTATAAGAACTCGTCAACGTCGGTGGATCGGATCACAGGTAGCAAAGACGAAGATATAAGGGGGAGGCAGGCTTTTGGAACCCGAAAGGCGGCCTTGATGAGCGATAAAGCTGAAACATCTCGGAGCAGTCGGAACACGGAAGACCCCGCCTGCGTAAAACGTTAAAGTATGATGATACTAATGAAGGAAACGAAAGATTGTATGTACGTCGTCAACCTGGCGATATATTTTGTTCTTCGCCACGGGAAAATACAGGTGGAAAAAGGGATATTTTTTTTTTTTTCTTCAAGATTGTTATTGACCGATGAAGTTGTTAGGACTTGAAATATGCACAAGGTCACGTGGTGTGACCAGACATTTTTACTACTACAGCTTCTGTGCTTTTCCCTGTTCCAAGTCTGTTCTAAGCGGCCAACGGTTGGCAACAGCACGATGCCCCAACTGTGTTTGTGTGTGAGGCGTTCTAGGGTCTGTGTACACACTCGCAGACGCACCCGCGCGATACGCTGTAACGCGCTGTTGCCAGAATCAAACGGCGGCGAATTGCATGAGAGGTACTGAGATATACTGATGCATGCTCGTGCTGCGGCTCACATCGATGACTCATACCCTTCCACTACCCTGGTGAACCGTGGAAAATCACATGCTCGCAAGCTACCACTCCTCGCACCGTACCGCTCCCACACAAGGCTGTGCGACGCATTCGGTCATAGTCCTGCCGATCGAGGTCGCGTCAGCTTCGTGTCTGCTGCTGCAACTGACCAACCAGTTCAGTATGTGTGGGGACAAGCTCTTGTTCCGCGCCATTATTGGGCTACTGGCTCGCGGGCTTGCAGGCGCTACGACCTCCATGATCATTGGCCACCGTTCTTGCTCCTTCCTTCCTCTGACATACTTCAATCAACCACAGATGTCTCTCATGGCGAGACTGCAGAACAAGAAAAGGCAGCGCCCAGACGATGCCATATTACAAGATCATTCGGGAAACACAAAACCGGTGAAGAAGAGCAAGACGAGAAGTGAAATCGAATACGACAACTGGGTGAACTGGAAACCCCCGCCGGGGTTCTACGACAGGCTGTCCAAGATCCATCTTATTCACAAGGCATTGGAAGAATTCGACCGACATACCAAGACACAACGCCACCGACACTTACGACCACGATTCTCGTTCCCGGTCGATGAGCATGTCAGCGGAGCAGTCTTATACGACGACAATCCTCCTTGTTATTTTCATGCTCTATGATTAGAATAATGATTAAGTCTTTCTCCAACCGCCATGCGAAGATCTGCCATATTTCTCATAGTTTGTTGCTCATATGTGGTAATTCCGCGCTGCTTTCCATTGTGTCCCTCTGCTGGTTTGAAATCTATAGGCGGTTGGCAAATAGCAACAAGGAGAAGCCCGTCTCGTATTTGCATATTATACTTCAATTCCCCGATGGTACTCGTGGTATGGTGAAAGGTTATCCCAGAGTTGTCGAGCTGGACCATGGATAGGCGCGATTGAAGAAGGCGCTTGCATCTTTTATACTTTTCAGAGTCGCTAGAAAGGTGCTGCAACGTATCCAAGACTGGTGAAAGCGTGCATGGTAATTTGGTGCCTTGTGTAAGTATTATATCAGGTAATTTGTTAGTCTGGTGAAGCCTGGCTATGCTTTGCGGTGAGGGCCTAGCCCGAAGCCGAATACTCTTGTTGGGTGATTTTTCGTCCAATGGAATAAATTGGCGCAGAGTCCACTTGAGTAGTGTGATATTCTCTCTTTCCTCCTCAAGGCTCTGAGAGTCCTTTGTATCTGCTACCAGATATAAAGTAATTGGGATAATAAGCTCTTGTAGCCCAAGCTCCTTGAATTTCTGGCTTGCTGTTTTGAGAATTGGAATGATACCACGGGTGTTTGAGTAGATAAAAGAAAGAATCTTTGCTAGGCTTAAAAACATTGAATAAAGTTCACTGGAATTAAGTGAATGCGTTTGAATTATGAAGGATATAAGAGAGGGTTCGAGGAGGTTGGAGAGTCTTTTGCAGGACCGCATGATCGGAAAGATGCTTTGGATGTCAAGCATCCTGAGGATAGTTACTAGAATCTCATTGGGCAAGTCAAGGAGGCTCTGTTGCGGCATTTTCGGAAAAGCCTTGCTGATAGACATGAATGGCAGACTGTTATTATAATTGAGGGCTGGGGTGAAATCAGCTTAGGGCTGGGAGGAAGAGCAATCCTTTATAGCTGGCGGATGGAGAGGCATACCGGACATTAGCCATTTCATAGCTGATGGATGGGTAGATATAACCGGGCATTAGCCGAGTTGACCCAGCCCATTCTCAACGCATACGCACTTCCGCCCTGGCACTGGCGTCTGCCAGTGGGGCATGACAACCACCTCGAGGTGGCAATCGGACTAGCTAGAAGGATGGACGGCATGATTGTGGCGACGAGTGCGTCGGGGAAGGCAGGCCGCATCAGCATCGGGAGCATCGTTCAATGTGGCTATTGGCGATGGGGCCGTTTCAGTGAGCAGTGCAACAAGGAATACCGCATAGGCCAGACTTGTGGCCTCATGCTGATCTATGAAACCGAAGAACAACCTACAATTTGTGCAGTGTTTGCCACATACGGAGGAAGCTTCGCCGTTACGACAAGATGTGGCAGGACGTTCGCCGCTAGCAGCACGAGGGGGAAAGCCTGCCACCGTTGAGCGAACTGCGAAGAAATGCACGTGATACTCAAGCAGATTCAAGGGCTTAAAAAAGGATCATAACGCCCGCTGTCAGCCAATGTTCCTTGGAGTATGCCCCTTCCTCCTCCCTCTGTTTTCGTTTTCACTCTGTGTTTCCATTCAGGGGCTAATCTCATATACGCTATTAGCGCACCACTGAAACAGTGTTTCTGCATATATCTCTCTAGACGAGATGGTCGCACACTCACAGGACACATCGAGCAAGAAGAAAAGAAGCCAACGTGCCTATAGAAGCAAAAGCTTCAATGCCAGGTTCAATCAGCCTTCCTACACTAGTCCTTATCTTCCCCGTCATCCTCACAAACAACGTGAGGACTCACCACTGGGCATGGCAATATCGGGTAATTAGCATAGAAGTAGAGCACGTAAAAAACTACGCCAAACAAAACTGATAGGGCCTACAGCTGGGCAAAAGATGAACCCTAGAGTAGAGATAACAAAATGAATTATTAAGTTTAATCAGCAGTTAGGGTCTGGAAGACGTGGTTTCTTCACTGGGTTGCTCGGGGTCCGAGAACCGGGCCGCTTCGACGATGTAATCACGCCAATTGTTTTTTTGGACCAGAACCACAATCCGTTGATGATCTTCCGACGAGGCGGCTTAAAGAGCGTTGCCATAGTAGCCACCCTGCGCATTCACATTGGCCCCCCTATCCAAGAGGAGCCTGACAATTTCTGGATGACCTTCATATGAGGCGGCTTGGAGAGCGTTGCCAAACTCGCCGCCCTGCACATTCACATCGGCCCCCTCGTTCAACAGTAGTATCACAATTTCTTGACGGCCTCTGTATGAGGCAACTTGGAGAGCGTTACCGTACTCGCCACCCCGCGCGTCGACGCCAACTCCCAAGGCGATAAGACCTCGCGCAGGCTCTACGAGCCCATCGAAGCAGACATAGTGCAGTGGAGAACCTTGTGGTAGGCCTGGATCATCATCCCAATATCTATCAGGCTGATACAGCCGAGCCCATTGCTGGAAAGTCTCTTCATTTTTTGAGAAAATGGACTATCGCTCGAGCTGTATCTTCCGACGCTTGAGCCATCACAGCATGGCGTGGCCAGGCTTCGGCCGCACATCTTGCTATTGGAAAATCCTGCTTGACCTTCCGATGGCTGCCCTTGATATCCGTAAGATACGTCAGGCACGTGCTCGCAATAGAAACACTCGCTCTTATAATATCGAACTTATTATGCCTGAGCAGGTATTCCTTGACGGAAAAGTGGGAAAGATGTAGTTCATCATCGGTGGCGTGAACAACTGTCACTAAGCTGGGGCAGTAGTCCAACACATCGGCGTGGCGATATAGTCGACGCTTGACGTCAAACCCTCGCGGCTCGTTTTCGATCTGTGTGGCTATCACTTCCTTAGCCTCCGCCAGCGTGAGTGGTCGCTCCATATGCACTAGAAATTGCAGGAGCCGCATCGCGTCGGTCTTGAGTTCTGTCGGTATGCTTTCAATCATACGCCGGTATGTGGCTGTTAGGTCCGGTGGCAAAGATGCGAGAGCGTTCACAATCGCCGCCTCGTGACGACACCGAGCTAGGCTTTCTAATTGACAGAATACCCACCTAAACCTAGACACGCCGTCAGAAAGGCATCGACACATCGATTGAAGCAGTGCTGTCTTACATGCCGTCGGCCCCGTCTCCGACCTTTCTCTGTATCTTGTCGCGGATTTCTGGAGACAAGCGCTTGCCCCGAAAATCACGCCGCTCTGGAAGCTGTGCTGTAACGTATGATCGGATATCGGCGTTGAGGGATTGCTTATCGAGTGTCAAGCTGTTCTCTTCGCCCATTTTCTTACTTACTTTTAAATGGTGTCCATATTTCCAACCCTTACCTTGCCTAGGGAGCTGCTTTTAATTACCCCTAACGCTATATTATCACTTATGACTCTCCTACTATTATTAGTACGAATCCAGAGCTTTAGAGTGAAAGAACTGTCTATTTTTAGTAAATATCTCATTTAATGATTTTCGTACGGACTTTTGCGCAAAGAATTTTATATAAAGACTTAGAAGATCAACCAGATCTTATATATTTGCAATCGATTTCATACGAAAGTCTTTGTGAGAATATCTAAGAATATCTGCCTCTATTTTCAGCAAAACTCAAACGAAGATTTTCGTACGAAGACTCTCGGAAGACCATACAGAATGAAAGATCACTCACTATATTATCTATTTTTAGTTCAAATTTCGTACGGAACTTTTCAAAAGAACTTTCTCAATTGGTGTATGCTTCTATATCAAGATACTTACGGTTGGCAGAGTGTCATCTAAGTTGTCTGATAAAGGGATGGCATAATGTTAGAATCTAACATTCTGCACCTATCTAGAGCGGCGAACATGAAGGTGGAGTTGGTTTTGGCTGACTCCTACTCATGGTATCTAGATCCTCTTCTCAGACCGTTCTTCCAGCCTTCCCTCTAACCGCTTCTTATTCTGCTCTTCCAAAAGCCTCAGCTCTTTTTGGAAGAGCTGGAGGCCCCTCTGTATCCCTGGTGTAACTGGCAGTCCCGACGCGGTTCTCGAGGTATTACCATCCCCTTTAACCCCCTTTGACTGCTTCTTTTGAATCCTTTTTGACCGCCGAGGATTTTCGCTAGGTTGAGCTGACTTCCTCACATTGCGCCTTCCCTGCGACTTCAGAGTTGGACTGGTATCATGACCAGAACCTTGGAGAGGCTCGGATCGGTGAGCCGCAGCAAAAGCTTCATAACGCGTGGGACTGTTCATTTCAGTTGGGGTCCCAGGGTCCTCGCAGTTGGGGAAGAACTCAGGGCCCCATCCTGTCCCGTTACAACGTTCGCCCCCGGGAGACTGATGGTGATAGCGAGGGCCCCGAGTAGGCACAGCGTGGTCTGCACTTTCAGTCAGAAAATTTCTCGTAATACTCAGTAGAGAGCCAACCTGTACTACCACCATCACCAGGAATGACTGAATTTGGATCCGTGGGAGTGTTCATCGGAATACCAGTATCGTGCTTTTTGGGAGACATGTGTTCCGATTGCTTCCTCGCAGGGCGCTCGTGCAGAGAGGGGCTATCGCCTGGAATAGGAGAAGACATTGTGGGTAGGTCATAAACTCAGAAGATAAAGTCTGGGAGGCAGTAGGATGGGAGGATCAGAAGCAGCGGGGAGGCGTCGTGAATTTATGTTCTCGTGGGTCGGAGTTGAGCCCCTGAACTAAGCCCCCGAGTCAACGGCCTCCTTCGACTATTCTACCAGCCAAAGATGGGAGTTGCTGATGGTAAGGCACACTCTCCACTCCATGCCTCCCCAACATACAGTTTACACTAACACCCCTGGGACAGATGACACAACTACTATGCAAGGTAGAAGGGGCTTGGACTCCAGTCTTTCAAGGATCATGGAAGAATGGAGGCAAGATTTGCGTGGAAGCAGGAGCCGTCCCTTTCCCCTCGGCATACTCTTAGAGTAAAGCCGGAAGCGGCCGCTGTTGAATGTCCCAGCCAACAGACATCGTGGCACCACCCGGGAGAAGTGTTCCATAACGATCTTAGCCGCCATGTGTAACTGACGAGACATCATGCAGGACTTTTCTGAAGGATTTTAGATCCACTGACCGCTGAGTTCCACCTGACTGTCCGCATGCCCCCTGGAGCCATGGGAGAGTTCTCTTGGCTTGAATCTGGTTCATCAGGAAGAAGCCAGCGAAACACTGACGCAAAGGAGACTTTGTGGCCGGGTCTCCCAGTGTCGAATCCGATCACAGCACACCATTTATGCGATGCCCAAGGGAGTTGGCCTCTATAAATGCCGCAAGATTACATTCTAATTCCTCTGCATTGTGATGTACCTCCCATGTAGGGATAAGTAAAATGCGGCAGATCGGCTCAACTAGGAAGCGTTGGCTTAAACTAGAAGGACACGCGGTCATGCTGTCCTCTATTTATACGCCCGGTATCCCCCAAGTGTCCTGTCGTTGCTGACCAGTAAACTTCTCCCAATAAATCGTCATATGGGTTATTTCAATGATTATATGAGAATGGGAGGAATGCTAAGCAATAATTACACATAGAGCATTTCAGAAAGCGGAGTGGAAGGTGCATAAGAAGTGTTATCAATCACACATTGGCAACCCTCATCAGCCACACGACAAGCCACCTAGTGGGTCTTTCGTGCTTGGTAAGTCGGATAGCCTATCCCTACCCTATAGACCTGGGAGACTGGACTTGGGACAAAAGGGACAAATAATTACCATCTAACCAAATGTAAGCGAAGCAAAAGCATCGCAGTCTCCAAGGTACTCATAGTTGATGAGGGAATCAAAAAGGGAACCGAGCTTGGGTGGCTCTTTGTTCACCCATACCACCATATGATCAGAACCCTGAGCCCTGACTGTTTTTGAAAGGCGTTTGGCGAAATCCATCGCCAATGGGATTAACAATCTTGTCCCAACTATTAACATGGCATCCACTTGCTCTCGCAGATCACTGTCGAACGCTGCCATAATCGCAGATTCATCAGGGCACTCTTCCCCATACAAGAGGACCTTAGGCCGAACGAATCCGATAGATCGTCTTCGTTTGCCCTCACGTACACGCTTTTTGTGCATGCGCTTGCAATGTGGGCATGGGTTCATTGCCATCTCTTGAATGATTGCGGGTTTACAAGTAGAGTATGTGTTGGCGTTATGTGACAGACCATTGTATCAGCGCGACCGTGGAGCCAAATGGTTTTTTTTGAGAGGGAAGGAAGCCTGGCTTGCCGACAGTCAATATTTTGGGTATAGTGACGACGAAGACGGCCGGACTCAGCTAGCTTCTCGGCAAAGAGATCGAATGAGGTAAGTGAAGCTTTTTGACCGCGCCGAAGCTTGCTTAAGATATCACCATTCAGCCGGGTGGCGGTCTCTTGCAATGAATAGGCCGATGAGTTGTATACTTTACGACTAGATTGCATTGAGCGGGAAGAACTTTGAAAGTCGGGGACTGCCAACTGGAGCTTCTGCTGTAGCAGGTCGAGAGCTTCACAGTCCAAATGACTCGCAGACCTCCGTGAGCCAGTATCGGGAAGCCTTGCGGTAACAGAATTGGATGGGCGTATCGATGGCGGTTTCTGCAAAAGCTTTGCTAAGTCATGGGGGACGTTGTCTCCAGGGTATCCGCAGCGTTTCCATATAGGATAAAGCTTGCTGGGGTTGAATGCTGTAAGCGGATGGCCTCGTTCCAGCCATTTAGATTCTGGATTATCGATGCTATCAATTTCAATGTAAACCGACTCCCAGCACTTTTGGTGATATCCAGCTCGACGAACGTGGAATGTGCAGTCAGCGGCTCGGCCGCGCATGATGCAAGATGCACAGGAGAAGCCCCAAACACCCGGAAGAAAGACGCAATCTGGGAATGGAGCAGCACTTTCGTAAGACTCGTAATTGTTATAGCAATCGGTACATGGTGGATGGCTAGCTGGCCTCTTGAATATGCGAGCATGGCGTTGACGGCGTATGTATACTTGGGCAGTTTTGCTAGGATGCTTGGAGATTGCTGTAGGCAGGTTAGGCGTTGAGGCGGTAGCAGTGCCACCTCGGCTTGAGTTCTTGTGGTGATATATGGTTGTAGTTGGTTATGCTCAATGAGCACTTGAGTCCATTCGTTGTTAAGATCCTGCTGGTTAAGATCCTACTGTTAGCTGCGTAGACTGCACTCATGCTAGCACTACCTACCATTGCAATTCTCTTTCGACGGCCTCTGCACGTTGTATAAGTGTGTCGCTGGGGCCAGATGAAGAGGTCTGGGGAGAGAAGGAGAAGAAAAACAGGTAGAAGAACGAGGAACAGGACGGGTTTAAATACTCTAAATGCCCGGAAGCTCTTGATTACATAGGTGGCGCAGTAGTCTGATGCTTTTTGCTGATCGACTTACCACTTCATTAATTGCTATTCTCAGCCTGGCTTGATGATGAAACATCCATATTTATAGTCGACTAACTCACGGGGTGGTCGTTATGATGTAGATCTGGCGAAGGCAAAGAGAAGGTGGCCATCTGATGGTAGCAGCAGTCGAGGCAAGCAAGGAACCGAAATCATGCGGATGTCTGACTCTGAGATGCCAGGACTGTTGATGCTACTGCAAGGTTGACTTGCGCATCTTTGGATGCCTTGTCCCAATTATAAACTAGACGGCCATGACCTGGTAAAACCATGCAGGCGCAATGGAGCTCTCTCATGACCATGTCATAAACCCTGTTGTTAGGCGGAATTGTAGCTAACCATTGATCTTATCCGGCACATGAAGCACATCGTCTGATGAAGGAGCGCATGATCCACTTGGCGTGTGATGCCTGTGAGAAAATCGAAGCCAATGATACCCCGGACCAATGTAAGAGTTGATAATACCGCCTAGCGAGCCAACTCAGGGGCCTGCTGGATGGCACAATTGGTGGAACCTGTGAAGCAGCCTAAGCAGCACCTCACACGGAGTACATGGTTCACTCGGAACCTGATTGAGTATCTAATTCAGCGGCACCATTGGATAGTGATTGTGCCGTGTGGCACGCCCGAGTTTGACATCCTGCAAGTAATGGGAACTGTTGCATAGCCTCAACTGCTCCTCCATCGGATTTTAGGGGCTAGACTACCTCATGATGTTGATCAGCTGTCGAAGTGCCCAATTTGTTCCGGATCAGGCAAGTACTCTCTCACGGGATTGCTACTTCGGCTGGCTGGGGTATGCCAGTTGGTATGGAGGGCGAAATTCCTGGTATCGCCTGGCTTCAGGGATTTCAGGGATTTCAGGGATTTCAGGGATCGAAATTGTCTTATATATTCATTGGAAGAGCGAAAGGCCAACCAAGGGCGAGGAGTCGATGTGGCTTCTGGACTTGTACACTGCTTCATTCGAGTGAAGGAGAGCTTGAATTATGCCATATAATTTATGGCATACAATAACGTGGCTGACTCTGGAGATTACATTCACTTGTTGCACTCTCAGACCCTCGCGCCTCCTCATTCGCCAGATCCATGCGCCGCCGCTACGCCACAAATACTCTACGCAGCCACTCTTATGCGCCTCAACGGCCAAAAGAAAGCCACAAGCCCAGAAAAGTGATGGGCCGTGTCAGAACTGTAATAATTTTAGCGTCATGGCCCTATAAGGCTTGGTCCTTCCAGGCGTAATAATTCTCATACCTTCATTCAACGCTGAGTTCATCCGCTTCAACTACAACCAAACAGCGCAAGCACTTTGAAGAGCTCGACATCGAAGAGCCATAACGACACTTTACCGGTGCCCCTATGTAACATAAACCTTGCGGCTATATTTACTGCTCTCCTGCTTCTATACGCGTCTCCTTTTCGTCGGGGTCACTTTGAATCTACTGTGGAGTACAAGGCTGCGAGGGATCTATGGGTTGTTGGAATAATTGGAAGCTTCCCCCAGACGGCAACCCCGAGCGGTGGAGAGCATACATCCATCTCGTTGCAACCCGGAAGAGTGTTCCCCTCGAGATCTATATATGAGCTGAATCAGCACTCGAACATCATGTCAATAGGATTCCAAACCAACAACTATCACCATAATTACCAATTTCAACGACCTTCAAACCTCTTCAACATGACTGGAAAGCAGCCGTACTTTGGGCTCACGGGGCGAAGGTTGCTCTTCTGGATCACCTTTGCATGCAGCGTCGACATGCTCATGTTGGGTACGACCAGGCTGTCTTTAGCGGAGTCATCGTGACGGATGACTTTCTCGCCCTGCATGATCTGGTCGGGCCAGAGAAGACCACCCTGTTGTCTACCATCACGGCCATCTACGATATTGGCTGTTTCTTTGGGGCAATCGTTGCTTTTACTCTAGGCGAGCGCCTTGGCAGGAAAAAGTCAATCATCGCCGGCACCACTATCATGAGTATCGGGGCTATCCTGATGACCTCTTCATTCAGCCTCGAGCAGATGTTTGTCGGACGCATCGTTCTCGGGTTTGTACTTCCCTTTTCCACCTCATATCCGTTATCTAACTTTTATGACAGTATTGGTAATGGCATCAACACGGCCACCGCCCCCATCTGGCAAACCGAAACTTCCCCTCCGCACCTGCGCGGCAAGTTGGTCATGTTCGAGATGATGATGAACATCGTGGGCTTTTCCATCTGCAACTGGATCAACTACGTCCTATCCCTTGCCGGCGGTGCCGTAGCCTGGAGATTTCCCCTCGCGTTCCAATTTGTCTTCATCGTCGCTCTGTTTGCCACCGTGCCGTGGCTGCCCGAGTCTCCGAGGTGGCTGATGTACCATGGGAGAGAAGACGAGGCGCTCGGGGTGTTGGCCTGTCTCCAGGGCAAGACCATGGACGATGCCTTTGTGATTACGCAGCAAGAGGAGATCCGCTACAGCGTGAAGTACGAGAAGGAGCACCAGATTCGGTGGAGGGATCTCCTGCGCCCGCAGCCTGGGGCTACGAAGCCACTTCGAAGGCTTCTGCTTGGTGCGGGGACGCAGTTTATTCAACAATTCGAAGGTATGTTGCTGAGCACTATGGTTCAGTTTCACGAAGCTAATCCAATTAGGCATCAATATCATGTCTTATTACCTGCCGACTGTCCTGATCACGGCTGTTGGCCTATCAAACGAGTTGGCTCGCTTATTGACAGCCGTAAACTCAGTCACTTACCTCATCTTCTCCTGCGTTTCGATCCCCCTTGTTGAGAAATGGGGTCGACGAGGCCTGATGCTTCTGTCAACCGCCGGTCAGGGCCTTGCCTTTCTGGTCATCACTGTTCTGCTTCGCTACGGCAGTCCTCCTGACGGTAGCCACAAGGCAGCCGAGGCCTCCATAGTCTTTTTCTTTCTGTACTACATTGCCTTTGGGCTTGGAATGCTTGGTGTCCCGTGGCTGTACCCCACCGAGATCAACTCTATCGCTATGCGGACAAAAGGAGCTGCTGTATCTACAGCGACCAACTGGTAAGATCATAGCCTCCTCTCTCAGATCGTCCCCGGACTAACCTTCGTGTCAGGATCACCAACTTCTTCATCGTTGAAATCACTCCGATTGGCATCCAGAATCTCGGCTGGAAGTTCTGGATTGTCTTTACCGTGTTCAACGCGGCATTCATGCCTGTCATCTACTTTCTCTACCCCGAGACTGGTAAGTCCCTGCTACCCGACCCTTCACCCACTCGACCAGACGCTCATCCTGTACCAGCGAATCGCACCCTTGAAGACCTTGATGAATACTACCGGAACAACCCGCCCCTCATTGTCACCAGTGATGAGGATGCTATCTGCAGCAAGCGGCCGCTCAAATATGTCGAGAAGGAACAGACCCATGTGCGACGTGTTGTACGCGCCAGTCAGGACTTGAGCCGAGATAAGAGCGCTATTTATGGCAACGAGCATATCGAATAACTCGGGGTGTCGGACAGGAACAGGCCTAGGTTGCAGGATTCGAACTGGCACATGAGTAAATAGTTCGACACTGGCGTGTCAAACAAAATGATAGGTCTTCAATTTGGAATTGGCCTGCTGCTTGTGGGAGACTGAATTGTCAATTGGGTTCGCGCGTTTTGGTTGTTAATCGATCGCGTTCATTATGGGTTTGAGAGACATCATTATATCGTCATGCGTGGGATTAGTCTAAACCGACCTGTAGTTTTACCCGTTGCACAAGGAAGCGACTTGGCCTAATGAAGGCTAGTTGGGCCATGTGTACCAGGCCAGAAGTGTGGGGAGGTGCTCAGTTAATCGTTGCTATTACTGATATCACCTCTACCATCAAGAGCTTCAAAACTTTTAATTAAAGCCTCTGGCGAGAAACAGGTAAGCAAGTTATCACGGAGAATTGTTTTACGCTGCCGTAGTGCACCTCTGTACCTTAAAAGGCAGAATCAATATTACACATTGTATCAAACGATACCAAGGAACAAGTCATCTAATAAAATTGACTTGAACTGGTTTGCATTAGCGTTTGGCAACAACTCGATAGCTAAGCACTTAGAGGAGTATTAGGTCTGATAATATTATGAAACAAGCGTCTTCATATTTCGTTATGCTCGGTAGATGAGAAGCCAGAGCACTCCGGGACGCCCTGCAGATGGGCAAATCTTGTAGAGCTACTCGAAGAGATGATGCCAGGAACGGGATCGCGTGCCGATGCATGACTAGTTCTATTAATTAAAACGCCTCTGCATGTGGTACCTCCGCGCTCTTCTGGGCATCATGTACAAACTGCCAACATGAAATCCGCTCAGGTCAAAGTGTATCCCCCATCAACAATAACATCAGCTCCAGTCATGTAACAGCAGGCATCACTTGCGAGGAACACGTAGATCTATTCCTGATTAGCATCTTTACCTCAAGCCTAGACAAGTGTTCAGAAACTCACGCCTTTCAGCTCTGCGGCCTTCGCCATCCTTTCCCCCGGGATCATAGACATCCACTTTTCAAACCTCTCCTTTGGCTGCTTGAACAACACTGCTCACCCCAAGGTTAGTTTCTCATCCCCAAAGATATTAGGGCACACTCACTTTCCGTCTCAATAAAGCCGGGAGAAACACAATTGACCCTCGCAAAGTCAACCCACTCAACAGCAAGACTCTTGGCGAGATGCACAGCAGCCGCCTTAGACGCGTTGTACGCCGCCTGCGCCTGAGGGAGGTTCACCAGCGTCGCGCTCACAGACGCCGTGATGATCAAATTCCCACGCCCCTGTTTCTTGAAGACCTTGCCAGCTGCTTGCGCCGTCCATATGACGCCATCCAGATTGACGCTGTTGTTGGCCCGCCACGTCTCCTCCGTGTACTCCAGGTTCGGGATGTTTGCACACACACCCGAGTTGGCGACCATGATGTCGAGACGGCCAAACTCGGCGACAATCTCATCCACGGTGGCGGAGATGGACGCCCGGGAGCGGACGTCGCTCTGGAATGCCTGTACCTTGACCCCCGTCTCGGCAGCGATCTTGCTTGCGATCTCGGATGCGTTGGTGCTGGTGCTGTAGATTAGGGCGACGTGTGCCCCGGCTTCTGCGAGGCCGCGGACGACCTCGAGACCGATGCCTTTGGCGCCGCCTGTGACTGCTGCGACTTTTCCGGTGAGGGAGAACTGGGTGAGAACCGGGGCATTAGGGTTTGGCGGCTGGTATAGTGGCATGTTGGAGACTGGAAGCTGACGCTGGATCGGGAGGATGAGGGATGCAGAAGAACTGAGGTTGAAGATGAATTTTCCGAGCTCGAAATGTCGTATTTTGTATATTTGTGGTTTTCCATCGATATTTACCCCCTTCGACACCGGTCTCGGAATACCCGCACCCGTGAAATTCCCCAGCCGTGGGCGTCACGATTCTTCCGCAAACCTGAAGCCGCATAAATTTCCTAATTTGGCAAATTGCCACGCCTTCGCATTATTTAACGCTTTGGGTTTAAAGTCTCAACGTGTCGCACTGAGCGTGCTAAAAGGATCAAGGGTCAGGTAAACGATGATGAGCAGTAGCAGTGTGTTGATTGATTGTTGTCTGAGGTTGTCTCTGGTGCGGGGTACTCCATCCTGCAGAGTTACTTAAAGCATACGGCTAGATTACAATCCTTCGCCAGCTGATGCACAAAATAAACGACGCCCCCTAAAAGAGTCAAGAAGGAGCCACAGGAGCCAATAATTTCTCCCAAATTACCCTGATCGAAGTCCTCGAGCGACTCAACAAGAACCTTCAATTCGTCCAAGGTGACAGGTCAATATACTACTGAGGAAATAGCCAGGATCTCCTTGCAAAGGCCATCATCCTCCGAATTACGGATATGCTCTATCATTCGGCCATAGAGAGAATCCAGCCCCGGAGGGAACGACTGCAACCTGGAGAGCGTGTACCGTTTTCGGACCTTGGGATCTGCGAGCTCTTGACAGACCAAGGCTACCCAGAGAAAGCAGGAAAAGTCAAGTACGGAAAAGATATCAAACAGGAGACGCAGCTGGACAACATCAACAAGAAGCACAGCCAAATCACCTTAACAGGGAAGTCAATCATGTCAATAGGCATCATAAGTCAGATTGCTTTGCTTGTAAGGGTTTTCGGCAAGGGCAGCCTAGGTCAAAAGCCCAAGAAACGGTGCCCTTAGGGGAGACTGATGGTAATAAGAGGAGGAGGAAAGAGAGGGGTCCCCACAGCACAAACGGCCGCAAGGTGTGTGATGTACCAATTTGTTATAACTAGAATTGTTGGGACTTTTGGCATAACCAAAGTTAGGTGGGGAACAATGTACCTTTCCTTTGCTGCATTTAATTGGGTCGACCCCTCAGTCGTGACCGTCGTGGCGAAGTCTTGAGGCAGCTCAAGAGATATCACTTCCCTGCTGCTCAATTGCATCCAGTCCTCCCAGCTGCCTTGCCATCTACTCGCCCTTCTGTAGCCCCACTAGTTCGACAGACATTTCCCAAAGTTTGACAGCCTTGTCCTCATTGTACACCCACGGTGCGTAGCCAGATCCCATCTCCCCCGTTTCAGGATCCCAGGGCCCAGCAATCTGGCAGTCTTCGAGGTACTTCCCTCCCTTCCTTCCAGCGCCTTGGACATGGCAGCCCAGACAGTTGTCGCAGCACCCTGTTCGGTATTCTTCCAATTCGGTCCCATTGTCTCATGGCTTGTCCATTGATCTACCATCTCTTGCGAAACGTGCTTTTGCAGCCCAGTTGAAATTCCTCCGGGATGGACGCTGAAGGCGTGAAGGTTCCTAGATCCATATCGTCGCTCAATCTCATTTGATGTCCAGATCGTGGCAGTTTTGCTCTGGCCATAGGCCTTCCATGGATCGTAGATCCCTTCCAGGTTGATGTTGTCAAATTCAACTTCGCTAAAGCGATGTGCGCTGGAAGAGACCATGACAACGCGAGAGGCGAAGTTGGGCTCAGAGGCACGCAGTAGCGCAGGCTTCAGCAGTTGGAACAGTAGGAATGGTGCCAAGTGGTTGGTTGCGAACTGAGTCTCGAAGCCGTCCTCGGATTGGCCCTCTGGCGTTGCCATGATGCCAGCGTTGTTGATAAGAATGTTCAATTTCTCTGACTTGGACAGGAACTCTTTAACGAAAGCCCGAACGCCTGCCAAAGAGTCCAGGTCCAGTTTTAAGAGGTGTACATTCTTCATTTCGAGTAAGTCTCCCAATGCCGCTTTCGCTTTCTCTTCATTACGAGCGGTGACGTAGAGTCTCGCACCCGTCGTCGAGAGAGCACGAGCCGTTTCAATGCCTATGCCAGAGGAGCAGCCAGTAATCAAGATGACTTTTCCAGTAAGTTTCTGTTCAAGACCTTCGTCTTGAACGATCTGCAGCGCAGTGGGACGGGCGTCACCCGGGCCGGAAGGGTGGGCATGAACGGCGGCATAGGCTGTAGCCATTTTGATAGAAGGTGGTTGTGTGTCGAGAATTCGGAAAAGAACAGTAGAGAATAGGAGGTGGGTTGAGTTATCCAGGTGTATGGTAAACAACGGCGCTATATATACAGCAAGATTGACCTCCTCGACAAGGGCAAAAGAGGGACAAAGACTGCAGTTTCGGATTTAAGGACGGGCACTGGTTATCCGTATCGTCCTGCATCACCGTGATGTAATCAAGCAGGCTGTGGCGTCGTATCGTAACCCAGAAATTGACGAAAATGACCTTCACCTCTCGGTGCGTCAAATCCACCGATTTGCACTACCCCGAAAGTGGCAAGCCTTAGTGCCATCGAAAGGTCCGACGTATGCTGACCAAGCGCCCGAGGGGGTGGGGCGGCGCATGCGGACGCGGGCGGAATCGGGCGGACCAGGAGCGGGTGGTCACTGCGACTCGCTCCGCCACCGCGATTTACGAACTATTAAAGTGGTGGCGCTAAGATCAACAGTCTCTCTGGGATATCACCTGGCAAGGCTTGTGCTGCCATCTCCAAAATCAAGACCGAGTCTCCCGAGGCCGGCGTTCATTTCCTAAAGATGGATAGATCTGTCCTCTGTAGTGTAGGCGGCCGACGAGCGAGTTTAAAAGCCGGGAGAACAGACAAACCGGATTGGTCAATATCGCAGGAATCATTGCTACACCGTTTGCCAAAAGCTCTAGGGAAGGATTCGAGGCGTAATGGCAGACAAATTACCTCAGCCATTGGCTCTTGACTTGGCATTGTTTTTAGAATACGTTGGCCAAGACGGCAGACGAGTCCGAGGCTCAGCCTGGAAATGCCAGAATAGTCAACATCACCAGCAATGGACACAAAGCCGCGTGAAGGCTGAGATTGATGTCGACGATATAGATTAAGTTAGCGGTGGAGTCTGGAGCCGTCATGGGATCTGAATAGGCTCTTTGGTCCATATAGGGTTCTGCTAATAAGTCGAAGGCTATCTAGATATCTGCAGTGCATCCCGGCTTCATTAATACAGACCTCGTCAAGCAGCCAGGGGTGTCTTACATCGTATACTCCATTCTTAAGTGTTTGCGAGTATAAAAGACGGCTGAAGAAGGCTCTTTTTAACGCATTATTCGCGATTGTGTTCACCGAGTTCAATCACAACGAGAGTGGTCAGTATTTTGAGCCTGTCGCGGGAGTGAATCAAGGACTGAAACAGAGAAAGTACACAAAGCTATTTTGAGACTTTCTCTCTAGGTTCAGTGGGTGGAGCAGTCTAGAAAAGGCAATAATGGCATGTACCCGCCTAGTTATTTCCCGAGTAGTCATAACCGTCAAGAATCGCGATATATTCCCCTATTGTGTATTTAGCAAGGCAACGACCAGACAGGATTAGTACCAACCAAACTTACTAGCAGAATTCCATCTTGTACCCAGAATTCCGAGCACATCCTTGATAGTATTGGCCATAGGTAGGTAATCTTGACCACCTGTTTCCAAGGTGTACCATAAATAGGTTGCGGCAGCTTGATAAAGACAATCGCAGACCAAAGGACTCATTCTCAACATCCCTCCCAATTCTGTGACGGCCTGAAGGCGTTTTGAAAATAGAAACACGGCATTAGGTATTTCCTTCAAGCCTGATATAGCTAGTCTTTGCACCTCCAGCAAATTTTCACATCCCATTTGGTTAGCCTCGCTATTTTCAGTGCAGCAATACGCATCGTAAAGGTGAAGCAACGCACTGTGGCACAATGCCGTTGCAGTAAAAAGGGGTAGGTCAGCCGTAGCATCGTTCATATGCTCCAGGAGTTCTTCGGATTCGTTGGCAATTGTGGCAGCCAGCGCCTGCACTGTGCGACGAAGTTGCAGAGCTTCGCGACATCTAAACTCAATATCAGAGTCTCTGTCGCTTGTATGCCGCAGGACACGAGACAGCAAATGAGAAGCTTGGCAAGTTCTACCAAACGGACAAATTTTCACTGTTGTGCTAGTTGATACTGCAAGTGGTTGGATAAGGGCGAGTTCCTACGTCGAATTAGTTTAATTTTTCTCTTTTTTTTGCTTAGGCTCAGACCATACTCCTTGATCCCAGTGTTTGTCATCCACGGGAAGTAGCTCATCTGGTCGGACATCGTCGCATGAGAATGGTCGATTTTTGCCGCCGACATTAACATATCTATTTATTCAGCAAGGGACTGCAAGCAGGCTCTACAAACATACCTGTCTAGCACAATCACAGCCCACCAAACTCGGTGCCTTTCTTCCAGCTCAGTGGCTGATGCTTCTTGACATTAGAAACGAGGCAGAAAATCAAATGCAAGGGCAAATGCCTACTTGGTGTGCGAAGCATCTGTGGTGCTCTCTTGAAATCGTGGATACCTATAGCGTGGCCCAATCTTGCGCAATGGCCTACGCTGAGATAGGCTGCTGGGTATATCGCATTCGCTATCTCGTATAAAGTGATGAGAAGAGTGGCTTGTAACAGCCGAACGGAGAGAATATTGCTCCTCTCGACATGAGAACAACAGGCTTTGGCAAGCCCATAGAGGTCGCGACTCGGTGGGTCTGAACTGTCGAGAGACCGGGTATGCAGTTGCATGGTGATCAAAAGGAGCGCTGTGTCGGGTTTTCGGCAATTCTGTGGTGCAGAGAGCTCTCGATACAGTCGCAATTTCGAGACTATCTTAAAGTAAGCGCACATGTTGCTGCCATGAACAAGACAACAGATGTTGCAAGATGGACTGACCTATCGGCAAGAAAGTATGGATAGAGTTGAAATAGACGTCAACATCATGCATGTTTGTTTGGGCATTGATAGAGTCAAACTCGGGAGGGAGTTCAAGCGTTGGCATCTGCAGTAGGGATTTTGTTTGCTGAAAATAACTAGAATCGAGAAAAAACAGTGCCGGAAAGTGGTTCTCGCCTGGCAAGAGCCCCGGGGCAGTGGATTCATTGGAGCTAGGCGCCTCTACTGCGGAGTCGAAAGGCATAATAGTCGGGTTCTGGATTCGAGGAGCGACACGCGAGCGCTCCTCAGGATAAGGCGCCGCACGGCTGCCGACAGCGTATTCGCAAGGCCGTCCATTTTTGGAGCAAAGAGAACATTCGGGAACCTCTCTGGTGCATTTTCGTTTCTGTTTGCGACATGCTACGCAAGCACGGACTGCTGGCGTGCGCCTTTCACTTTCCATGATGTTGAGGCATTTGGCTCGATGGCTTTGCAGGCAGGTTGGTTGTTTTGCGGGCGGACCACTCTGCGGGCGGGCGGGTGCGGAGTTTGCGTCCGGTTGTCATTTATACATTTTGTGGGGTGGGCCTGGATTTTCCACGCTCCGCTCATTACCCATCTCGCTAAAACACGGCAGGTAGCAGTCGAGTCCGAAGGTGCTAACCAAAATAGTACATGCTAACTGTGCTAACAGATAAGGGAAATTCCGATTAGTCTTGTGTGCCATAGACATGCCTCCGATTTATGAATCGCCGACTAGAATGCATACTACTATGACATCATCCTGCATAGACAATGTGCCATCAACACGACCGGATGTGCCCTTGAGAATTGATCAGATCAGAATATTTTTAAGCAGATGTCAGTTTCGGCCGTATCCCTAACCCTATCCCACAGTTCAGTTGAAAAGAAGACTTATGTCACAGTTACGTTACAGTCATCTGCTAGGCATTTAGAATCGGTTTTGCAGTTCAATTAAGTTCACCACGGGTGAGACCTAATACCTTTTTAGTAAGGTCGACTGCATAGTATTATCCCATCTCTCAGTGCTCAAGGACCTCCAAGCAGTACCTCGCCCCACATGACCCTGTCATCACGAGAGTACGAGCGGGGTACGAAAAGTTTGTTTCATATGAGTCAGATGCCGGATTGGAGTCAAATTCAATGGCGGACTCGGCCAGGGACACGTAACGCATAAATTGGCCGGGCGGGGCGTCTTGGACCTCGACCCTCGTTAACTTCATGGCCATTCCTCTTTCGTCAATTATCAGCCTGAAAATCGAGGTATTTCTGACATCGCAAAAGTGCCTTGTTCACGCCGAAATTGGGGTATCGAGATGTGGGTGGTGGACGTTTCTGTCCACCTCAGCGGATCTTGCTGGAGGTGTAGCGCAGGGAATCGTCCAGCCAACCACTTAGCCAATAATATTACGCTGCCAACCGGCTGGACCCACTTCAAGCCCCCTTAAACAGCTCCATTTTCCAGCCACAAGGATTTCTCCGCGGACAACATCAGAGACTTCCAGGCCAATACAACTCGACTCTTCGTTCTCTTCGTTCCAAGACTGCCCATTTGGACTACCGAGTCTGCATTTAAAGGCGACACTCAGCATACTCTATTACAGCTGTCACGCCTGGTTCAGTTTTCAATCGCCTCATCAACACCACCACCCGAGTCTCCGGACAAACAAGGCCGGCGGCTGCACGCGGACGCGGCTTGATCGGAATCTGCTGAACTTTTTGTCTTTTCCTGATGATGCTGACCTTTGTGGGTAACTATTCTATTTCCCATTATCCGAAACACCAAAGAGCCAAGGCATTTACCGGGTTGTATATCTAATGCCACTCCTCAGCCTCCCTGACACCTATGCCTTGCGTCGGTGAGTTATCGACGATTAATTTTGTATGGGAAATTTTTTGGCGCTTGCGTGGCATGGGTCAGCCGACGATTAAAATGAGCACCAGCCGACGATTACCAGTTTGACTTCCCTGACAACTATAATAATTTGAAAATGGGTAAGGATATGGAGTCAGCGTCTGCGATTCGATTGATACCAATATTAACAGGCGAAACTGCAATATTGTGAGTTTGTCGGTATATTTACTTCGAATGCTTACAGTAATTTTTGCAGTTACAGAGACATGCCCGCCTTGTGTGGTGAGGATGTTCACGACAGTAGATAATAGTGCAATAAGGGAGTGTCCAACTCCCGGCCTATGGTATTGTGTAAGCTCATGACAGAAGTTGGGGGTGGCACATTTACAGGAACAAATTACTGATCAGCCAGATATAGTTAAATTGAAACTTAACCCATAAAAAGCAGGTGCCTGATAGCCCAACAAAACAGAAAACGCTAGCCAGTGGTAACAGTTGAATATTGCTAACAGTAGCCTGGACAACCCTCCCACCTGCTTTCTCAGTAAGAAAGCTGGAGGCCTGAAGGGAAGTGAAGGTATTGGGCAAGGTAACAAAACCAGCGAGCGTTAGCCATGCAAATACGGCGGCAGCGATATTATATCGCTTTTTTATCTGATTTGCATCAACGCATATTGCTGCATATCGTGTTTCTCGTGAGTCATGGTGAGTTCGCGGTAAGTCTGGCGTGTTGCGGTCTAACGCAAAGACGGATGAGAAGAAGAATTTAAGAACTGAGCGATGATTCCTACCTTTTGTTAGGCGTGCTCGTCATATTTGTGGCGTCTCGGGTCAGCTGAATGGCGAACTCTGGCGCCCCTTCCTCATTAATGAATGCCACAAATGTGAGATCCTTAGGGATAGGTCAGCGTGTGCCTAGGCTGTTGGATCAAACGCAACATCTTTACCTTGAAGTAGAGGCCTCGACCGGTACCCGTGCGGCAGCTAGACTCAATGTACTCCCCAATTCGGGAAGAGGAGTAGGTGTTGCCTAATAAGAGACCCCAGTCATCAACAGGTGTTGCTGGGTGTTTGTGCTCAACCCAATCTGCCGCCCAGAGCTGTCTGGCGTAGTTGAGCATGACATTTTTCGTAGCAAACCTGCGACGTCTTTTGTGCTTTGGCATGCCCATTTCTTCTGCAAGAGGCCCCTTGATGAACTGACAATGAAGTCAACATTTTCTGATATTCAGTGGTACTCCAATGTTGAGATACTTGCCTCTGTCACGGACTGCGCTAGACCACGCGGTATCGACTCCTGAGGGTAAGCACGCTGCCAAGCTGCCGTGAATGCGTTCCAGTATTTCCGCACGGTTTCCCACCCAGGGACATCAAATTCTCGGTCCTCAGCATCCTGTTCGTCAATGCCGTAGGCAACCTTCCTCATAAAGTCTTTTAGCGACTCCAAGTTATGTACGGAAGCCTTGCTCTCTATCTTCTGGTACCTATGCACTTGAGTTAGTCAAAAATTTAGGCATGGAAACACTATGAATATACTCACTCGAACCAGAATTCCATCATCTTATTATAATTTCGCTCTACCGCGGGCTGGAGTGTCCTGTGGACCAACTCGCCATTCACAATACTGCTCTCTTTCGCCGCGCTCCTTTCAGAGCCTAGGCGGAGAGCGTCAGCTGCACTCTTAGCTTTTCCCATCGGGTAGAGCCGAGTTTATGAGAAGTCAAGGGCAAGAAGTTATGGGGGCCGAATGGCGTTTGAGTGTTCGGTTCGGAGATTCGAGTGTAAATACCACGGCGAGGCTTGAGGACGAATGGATGAGTGAAGTCGAGTCTAAATACCACGCAGAGGTCTGGATGCGAATAGGGCAAGAGGTGTCACATGGGTCTACGTGGATTGCTTGTCCCCACCATGCGGTCAAGTCTCAGGAGCGAGGAGCCTTGCATCGGAGCGCACTGCTTCCGGACACAGAAGGATTCAATTACGGTCAAGTTCCGGGACTTTCGTTAAGGATCAAGAACTGGGATCCCAGTCCCAAAAGAGGATCCGAGGCTGACCTTGGTTGGGATGCCATGACGCCCGTGAGAGTTGAAGGGGGTGATGAGACCCAGAGGTTGATGGCCCAGAAATGGGATCAAGAGCAACCGGTGGGCTCTGCTCAGCCAGAGGGGTGATCAGAGCTGATGGGGCCGATGGGGGGCTGAGGGGGGCTGATGAATAGCTGAGCCGAAGCTGAGCCAGCGAGCGAAAAGGCCTTAAAAGCGGCGATCTATGGTAGATCACGTGTCGCTTGAGTTTCGTCTCATAATACCAAAACTTACCTCCAGCCATCTTGTCATCGACCTGAGCAAGTCGAGACATTCTTTGACTCGACTCAGTAAGCTCAACGCTTCTAGCCAATGAAGAAAGTAAGTTTTCAGAAAATCGTATATATCGTTGCTGTTATTTGGCTCGAAGTCGGCCTTTGTCTGATGATGGACCCAGTGTATGTAAGCATATTGAAGCTCTGGAGGTATGCGTGCCTCGAGCAGCCTAACGCCTACTGCAGATCGGCGCATACCTGGGAAAGACAGGCTGCAAATGTTCTCACGCAGAGCGCCGCGCATAACTCGCAAGCAGTGTTTTGCCAGATTTCGGTGAGCGAGTTTCTCATCCACCCAGAACTCGACCATCTCTTTGTTTTCTGAATCGACGAGATAGTCTCAGAACGACAAGTGGAGTAGTCGCACCGGTGAGTCGAGACTTTCCGGAACCTCCAAAACAGAATGCAATACCCTTAACCTAGTCGTCACCTTGTTGACATGAACGTCGAGGAGTAGCGCTAGAGAGCGTATTGACAACGGACTAGCCAGCGTGATGATAGTGCCAACGACAAGACGGAAGCTCTTGATGATGTCGCATCTCTCACGTCCTGACCTGTTGATGACTTGTTGCTTCAGAACTGGTGAGTAGGTTATATCAAGCTTTGAGGTATGACCATTGCCTGTGTGATAGAGTACACTCTGTAGAAGCTCGTCAGGGCTGCCGAGATATGAGTTGTTGACGAATCGGCAAAGAGTCGCAGCGAAAATAAAGAGAGGCACTGCTGCCCTTGTGAGCTTGTTGAGGTTAAATTCTCTAGGCCAGTACACTGGTAGTTTCAGCTCTTCTTCTGTCACTTCATTGAAGCTGTTGCGAATGTTGGTGAACTCATGGCGAAGAAAGACAGCTATATCGTGCTCAATGACCGACTGCGAGATTTTGTGTAGTATTAGGTCTCGATAGGTTCCGTTAAGAGAACAAAAGCCAAGACGTACGGGAAGTTCGGGTCTACTGGTGATAAGCACTCGAACACGTAAAGAACCCGCGAAGCGTAGGCTGGAGAAAAGTTCGAGAAGGAGCTTAATGTCAGCATCACTCTCGCACTCGTCCAACGCATCGACAATAATAACAACCGACGGTCGGGATGATAGTGTTGCCGTTGCTTTTGACAGCGGCTCTCGAACAAGCTTCTCAAACTGCTCCCTCACGGCCGTGTGAACGATTGCTGGATCTGCATCGACTGCACTCTTAATGAACGGCGCAACCCCCGGCATACTCCAAGCCAGTCGGAGGGCAACAGTAGGCACGAACTTGGCCAAGTTCCCTCGATCAGTCTCTCCTCTCTTGAAGAAGAAGCTCGCACCGAGATTACCCTGTTTGGACCGTGACTGAGCAACGGTCCGAGAGATGGTCGATTTTCCCGTTCCCGCCATGCTATTCAGCCAGAATATTGTTTCCGAGTTGGTGTCATCAATCCAACGGTCGATATCTTTGAGCATTTCTACACGAGTATTGGGCAAGCAGGTTGGGTTATGTTCTTCAGCATGGGAATCAAAAGAGGCTCCTTCTGCGATAGGCAGTGTGTAAAGGGCGGTCTTATGGTCAACGTTCTGGAGGATTGCACTAGATAGTATGGGCATCAGCTCAAGCATCGCCTCGCATACTATGTCACTTACGTCTGGTCAACGTTCAATGCCAACAAGATATTTCCTCTGTAATCAGCAAGTTTTTGGATGGTTCCCTCGACGTCTTTATTTTCGAAAGGCCATCTGAGTGCGCGTACACCGAAGCGTCTCATTGCCCTCCGACTAGTCGAAGGTTGGAGCTGTTGTGCGAGCTTCTCCAGCGTGGAACGGCCGTTTTCTATCGCAGATACCAACTGCCGAGACGCTTTCAGCTCCTTCCCACGAGGCCTTTCAACGAGACTCTTGAATTCTTCTGTCATGGCCTGGAAGGCAGCAACTTCTTTGCGAAGCCTTTCGATATCGTCTTTGGTGTTATTCACCTCTCTAGAGTACTGAAAACATAAGGAAAGCACTTTGGCCGACAGACCGACCACAGCAATAACTCCAGACGCGAGGCCGAGCGCTTCTGCCATCAGATCGGGTCACTGCATCCGCTCTTAGGTTTGTTGACGATCGCAGTAACGGCCTGATCATTGTGCGGGGTTAGCGAGGCTCAGTCCTCCCGGCATGCATAGTACACGTGATTCAAGCCACTTAGCAACGCTGCAGAAGCCATCACAATTATCCGCATCGGCCAGGCGGGAGCTCTTGGTCGTCGTCACGAACAAGAGAGACATTTCGTTGGAATCACCATACTAAGTTCTGAGGAGAAGGTTGGGTATGTCCAAAGCCATGGGTCATTCTAGCGTGACGCGTCTATCTAAAAATATGTGCTCACCTAATACAATACAATACAATTTATTACGCCCGGCGGCTTGTCTTGCGAAAGGGCACTAGTCACTAATGCTAACGTACAATGCCTGCTTTCCGTCCTCGTCTCGTCAAGCCCATGCTGTGCCACTCGTTGCTCAAATTGTGTCAGCATCTCCTAGAGCCCATACTAGGCCGTATTTTTCGCCATTTGAATTGAGCGGCGTTTCTTAAAGCCCATTCTGCGCCTGTTCCTCAATTTCCCTTTCGTCTCTGCCCGGCTGATCTCTGTATTTTCCCAGCCTTGTCGATTGCTTCTCGATATTAAGGGGAAGTGGGGCTACTTTTAGGTGTAAAATCACATTTTTGACATTTCGCGTTACGCACTGTAAAAGGGTACAGTCCCGGCCGAAATTAGAGGCCGTCCTGGCTTTCTCCGTAAAGTTTCTGAGCACGGACCAGGTTGTGGCTAATGTGGCTTAGACAGTGCACAGAACGCCATGACAAAACAGTCATAATAACCCCCATCATGGATGCCTGCCACATTCGCATACCGTCATGAAGCGTAGCCGCTTATGGCCGCGAGAAGGTCAACACGTATCATTTCAAATTCTACACAGCACGTCCTGAACCAACCATGATTCCCACATGAGTTTGGTCAACAAGATCTACACAACCTGCTTCGCACTTGCTTATGTATCATCCTATAGCATTAAATTGATCTGGTGAATCCATAAAAATTAAACCTCATCCGAGAATGACGACTCCCTAAAACCCATGATGACTACTCTTCCTGACGGGCAGCCGATAACCAGACCAGATCCTGAAGGTTGAGTTAGAGTCGCCGATACACCAGGCCGGAAATCCGGTGGAAGCCATAAAGCTTTGCGTCCATCAGGTCCACCCGCTGTAATCCATCTGTCGTCGTGGTTGATCCCGAAGCCCAATCTGGCATCCACTTCTCCTTGGGCCTCTGTGCTACCCAGTTTTGGTTCGCTCTGGCTCGAATGCGACGTGTTAATGTCCCGAAAACCAAGACTGAAACGGCCTACGCTCGTCATTAAAACCGAACCATCTTCAGTAAAAGATAAGACGTTGGTGGATTGGCTCGCATCAAAGCTCTTAACGTTGATACCCGTCGCCACCTTCCATATCTTGACGGTCTTATCATGTGAACCTGATGCGATGAGCTTGCCGTCATTCGAAAAGACCACAGAGCTAACCCAATCCGTATGACCCTCAAGAGTCCGTTCCTCTTCATCTGTCGCCATGTTCCATACCTTGACGGTCTTATCCAATGATCCTGATGCGATGAGTGTGCCGTCATTCGAAAAGACTACGGAGCTGACTGAACTCGTATGACCCTCAAGAATCCCTTCCTCTTCGCCCGTCGCCACCTTTCAAACAAGAATTTGCATAGAAATGTCGAGCTACCTCTAGTTCTACTAATCGCCAGTTATACCAGTTTCCTCGATATTGTTGATATGTACTGTACTCGCCAGTGATACTCTGAAACTTATAGAATGATATTACAGATATAGCACCCTTGGGCCGGGGCCGGCAAGGTTCTGCTAGTTGCTTTTTAATAAAGGAGCTCTATTCTAATATGAAATATAAATCTTTATACTATGCTATCTACTTTTACACTTTCTCTTTTACCTCTTTGGCCCTATGCTCCTCGCGCTTACTAAATCAATCCCCAAATAAGTTAAAATAGGGTCTTATAAAAATAGTATATTTTACAAGCTCTTCCATATAATTAATAAGACAGTCGCAGTTTAAACTAGTAAGTATACAGCTGCTCTTAGGCTCAGATATAAACTGCATATATACCTTTAGTACCGAGCTCTGGTTGGGAATAGCAAATATACACATCCACCGTCCGAGTATCTGAAGCGAGTTAATAGTATTAAAAGACTATAATCCTCCGCTTACTTAGGCAATAGCTAAGGTTCTTCCTTAAGTAGGATATACTGAGCTAGAGGATAATAGGATCTAGTTAATCTGCTGTTTAAAGATGCCCGTCTATGATATTAATTAGGTTTATATTTCTATACAGACTGAGGGGACCTACTAAGTTACTATACTGCTCAGGGCTGACCTATATATACCTGTTACTCTACTTGCTTAATTCCTATAGTTCTTATACTTTGAGATAGCAGTATTAGATATTATTTTTCTGGGGCAGACCAGCAGGGTTAAAGACTTGTATATTACAGCCGAGGCGGAAAAGAATATATATAGCTTTATATATTAGCAGATGGGAATATAATCTGGGGATAGTAAGTAAGACTGGTAATATCCTAGCTAAAACAGATGACAAAAGGTTAAAAGAGGATATCTGTCTTTATCTATAGTACTTACTAACTTCTGAGACTACTATAGAGAATCAGAATACAGAGGCGATTGAGCTCTTTATTTAAGATCTCTAACTATACTATCTTAACTACTATACTCAGCTCTAATTCCGAGATCCAGTCATCGGTAGAAGAACTGCCGTTAAAAAGAAAAGGATAATATTACTCTTAGATTCTGATATTATCTTTATCGGCATTAATGGCAAGGGACTAATAGCTATAGGCAGGGTCAGCAGCAAGCTTGATTACTACCCTCCCAGTATAGGAGTTATTTAAATCTCTGTACTCTTGTACTCTTATATCACGAGATCGAGGTTCCAGGTTTTCTTTACTAGGATACTACCAGAGAAATATCGATATTAAAGAAGTTCATTGAAAGGCATGCTTATATAGAGGTTACTTATGAAAGTACGAACTCCTAGGGTGCGGCAGAGAAGGTTTATTTTTATTTTTTTTACCGGCTTTACGGGCGAGACATGCAGTGGAGCCCACAGAAGGAATAGCGCTCTTTATATACTGTAACCTCTCCTATAGAGAGTACCTTAATAGTGCAGATAGAAATTTTTAGGCCTAGAAGCTGTCGTGCATGGACCCACCCGCTGCTGGCCATGGAAGTGAACCCTTGCAGGGTCGAATATTCTCACACCAGAGCACCGCCAGGATAGGCCTTAGTTTAATAAAGATTATGTCTCTATGGCTTCTCACGATATCTTTCTGTAAAGTTTATCCTGGAATTACCGATACTTTATTAATATACTATCCCCTTTTATTTCTTCAGCCTGAGATCTTATAGGACCGCTGCCAAATCTGCTCCTAGTATTGCTCAGCTCTACGCCGCAACTATTACGCCGCACTGAGTGGAATACTTACCTGCTACAACTATTGCCCCTGTTTGGCGGTCCGCTGTGAGACCTGCCATTTCATTATTCAGTTGCGCCGCTTTCTCTCATTTCTTATGAAGAACACTCACTCGTTGATTCCTATTCGGGCTGCATGGCGATTGTGGAAGATTTCGTGCGCTCTGGATGGTCAGCTATTAAGTCGCCACCCATGTCAACGGTCCACCCCCTCAACGGTCCACCTTCCAAGTCCCAACCTCCCTATTTTCTGTATGTGTAACTGCGCGATTTCTCATGCAAAGTTTATTCAATTCAATTAAAAATTATACCGTTAGATTCGTCAATGCCTGACGTTTCTGAAGATAATATTCAATCAGCTATTCGCGAGGTGCAAGCAGGTGCTTCACAGCGAAAAGCTGCAGCCCGATGGGGAATCTCTCAGACAACCCTACGCATGCGTATGGAAGGTCGCAAAACGCGGCAACAGGAAGCAGAGACCCGGCAGCAGCTCTCGAAGGTCCAAGAAGCCCGTTTAACGAAATGGATCCTTGTTCAAGATTCAATTGGGTTTCCTCCGACCCATACGAAGGTCAAGGATATCGCTGAGTTCCTGCTGTGCGAACAGGGTGATCTTGACCCTATTGGAAGACATTGGATGGAGGGATTTTTACGCCGTAACCCGGAGGTTAGAACTCTCCAAGGCAAGAGAATTGACTTCCTACGAGTTGATGGGGCTACAGTTGACCGAATAAAGGATTTCTTTGCGCTCAAGCATATTCCTGATATCAAGAAGATCCCTCCTTGCGATCGTTGGAATATGGATGAAGCCGGTATTATGGAAGGAATTGGTGATAATGGCCTGGTTCTCGGATCATCTCGTAAGAACTGGGCAGCTAAGATACAGCCGGGAACTCGTTATTGGACTACAATTGTTGAGTGTATCAGTGCAACAGGCAGGCACCTCAAGCCTCTTGTTATCTTCAAAGGAAAGACCGTTCAGCAGCAGTGGTTTCCTAATGAATTGGATCATCTCAAGCAGTGGCATTTTACAGCTTCCGAGAAGGGGTGGACTTCCAATGCTATCGCGTTGGCGTGGCTCAGGGAGGTTTTTATCCCGTCAACTAAACCTACGAATAACAGCTGGCGTTTACTCATTATTGACGGCCACAAGAGTCATGAGACTATTGAATTCATGTGGGAATGCTTCCAAAACAAGATCTGGCTTCTTTTCCTGCCCTCACACTCATCGCACGTTTTACAGCCACTTGACTTATCTATCTTTTCCGCTCTCAAGCGAGCGTTTCGTCGCTATCTCTCAGAACAACAAATACAGACGGATTCATCGCCAATCGGCAAGATGACCTTCTTGAGGTGTTATCACCTGGCCCGGCTAGCTGCCTTAACAGTTGAAAATATCCTATCAGCCTGGAAAGCATCCGGACTTTGGCCAACGAATGTTGCGGTGCCGTTAATGAACCCTTATGTACTTGCGCCTCAATACACATTCAAAAATCGGCCCTCAACACCTCCGGCAACGCCAGCAGCCGGATTGAAGAGGAAAGAAGCCGTGATGACCACTCCAACAGGGAGTCAACAGCTGCGTGGCTTGATACGTGATTTCATAGACGAGAAGGAGGTGGACCCGACTATCCGACTGCTGTTCTGTAAGATCTGCAAGGGCCTGGATGAACAGCAAATACAGTTATCTATCTCAAACACCGAAAACACACAGCTTAAGGAGTCAAATAACCTCCTGCAGCCGAAGAAAAGACGTACTGTTCATCCGGATCCGAATAAACGCTTTATCAAGATATCCAACATCGTTGATGCAAGGGAACGGTATAAGGGTCAATTAGATGCTGAGATATCGGCTTAGGAAATTGAGACTTATATTTTTGAAGAGCTATGCTTTACCTGGCAACTTGAATAGCTTTATTTTTAATATAAAAAATTAATTGCGCTGAGAAATGCGTATTTGAATTATATGCTTCAATCGTTGAAGGTGGACCGTTGAGGGGGTGGACCGTTGACATGGGTGGCGACTTACCCCATAGACCAAGCACCGCTATGACTAATCAGCACCTACATGGTGGCGGAGTCAAGGCGTGGCGGGGTCAAGGCGTGGCGGAGTCAAAGCACGCACAGCCCCTCGTCTTGATGTATGTATATAATCACCTTCTTGCCGCATGTTCATCTATTCCCTTGCGCCAGTGATGATGTCTCTGCCGACCGACCTCATCCAACCCACATAAGCACGTGCCGGCTGTCTTCGACGAATATATAAGGCCTCCCCGTTGTCCTCAGCCTTGCCCAAATCAGTTTCTTCCCGCTCGCTTGAAGATGTCGATGCCTACAGTCACCACTCTCCCGAACGAGATTTTATTTTGTATTGTCGAAAATGTGGAATGGAGGGATATTCAGTCGATGATTTTTACCTGCAAGACGATCGAGAAGAAACTTCTAGACTGTCATATCGGGGCTCTTCGACTGAATAAGCGCTTTTCTGAATTTCTGGATAGTCATAGCAGCACTCCACAAGTCATTGAGAAGCACCATATCCTTTCATTCCTCCCCTTGATCCATGGAGCAGTCATCTATTATAAAGACTGCAACATTTTGCCACTTTTCAAATCAGCAATACAGATACTGGACTCTATTGGGATGAAGGAGATGATTATCCCATCTGCTCTTTTTATGGCAAGCTCAAAGGCAGAAGGACAAAAGTTTAATGAGGCCATTTCTCTACTCACATGGGCTAAAAATCAAATCCAAGGCATCACCTATCAAGGTGGACAAATAAATATGCCTCGCCGAATCACCAACCGTATTTCGGAGGTATTCGCATTTCGCCCAACGGATTGGGGAGCAGGGTTGGAGCATGTTGTGCCAGTGATGCTGTGGTATCATAGCGTCTATATATACCAAGCTCCAGTCCAAACAGCCACCAGAAATACGAGAAGAATGGAATTATCGGGGGAAGGAGGATCGCAAACTAAGCTATCGCCTAAGAGACAATGCGCATATGGTCTATCGGAAAGGGGGAAGTAGAAGGACATTACTACGGGTTAGATTTGTATGGCGCTCAAAACATTGTCATACATAGTCACAACCGAGCTGTACTGAAAGATATAAACGACTCATCAAGGTCAAGTTGCCCAAGGTGTATAACGAAGCTGAACCCAATCCCAACCCATCCCCCCTTTCTATACAGGCAACACAGTGCCCTGATTGCATCGGCGATGAGTGACTATCTTGCTTCAAAGCAGATTCAATATAATATTCAAGCAGAGTCAGTAGGGAGAAACAATGCAGAGTTCACAATTATGTGGTTTGAGAATCTCTTGCTTTATGGTCGCCAACTCTCCACGATTTTAGCTTGCTCTCCCATAGCCTCCCATATATCAGGTAGCGCTCCAGGCTCATAAATCTTAGCTTAAATCTCATCTCTCAGCTCGAGGAAAAATCCCCCAGCTTGATATATTTCTATCACTTTTACTGACAATCTCTCGCACTTCCCGTTTGTTTAAGGCGTAAGAGTTGAATTATAGCATCGATACAACTAATATCGTCACTTAATGGAGTCATATCCTTATCAATACTAGTCCCACTTCTTTCAGCTTAATATCCGTATCTTACTCTAAGTAGCCGTCAGAAAATATACAGGTGCATCTAATAGGAAAGAAGATATATAAGTTAATTTAGGCAATGAGCTAGTGGCTAGGCATTTTCCGCTCCTGCTTGATTCTCACGAGGTGGTTGTTCTAGCTCACATAACTGCAACAGCCACAATTTGGTATGTATCCGGTGTGGCTTAAGAAGCTCTTCTATATTTCCGAACTCCTACCAAAAGATTAACCCCACAGCCATAGATTTTAAAGATCCATGATTTAACTCTAGCCTTAATTCCTTTAAGCAAACCTCGATAATACGACTAAGATCCACAATAGCTGATTGTTCGCTTTATTATCGAGTCTTAGCTAATCTGGAAGGCTTACACCAGCATGTACAGATTAAGCATCCGGAATATTATTGTGAACGATGCGAGCGAATCTTTTCATCTGTATCCGGCAAGCAGCAGCATGTTAAGAATTCTTCGGAGCACCACGTCTGCAAGAAATGTCCCAACAGGCTAGAATTCGAGTCCGTGAATGAGCTAGAGCAACACTATGAGGCAAAGCATAACTATTACTCCCCTTGCCAGATCGCGTTCAATAACCTGGACAAGCATATAATATTTATTTTAATTCAGCTTCAAATTTGAAAAATAGTTCGAAAATATTCTGCTTACATCTCCAATTCACGTGTCGTTTGCTAAACCTCTCTAGCATTCCAAGACACACGCCGCGAAGGATTTGGAGTGCGTAAAGGGGGAGAAGGAGTATTGCTCTTGATAATTATATTTGAATTCATTCTGAAGGGTCTTCAGGTACTCGGGCCTGAGAAAGCGGTCATGCTTGATGAAAATTAGGCACCTTCACAAGACATACACCTATTTACGCATCTTCTTGGAGTATATGTTAAGAAGCACCCTACTCAAGTCAACTTAAAAAGAATTTCATCATTTACTTGCCTCAACTCCAGCCTTCACAAACTTCAGTGTCAATCAAACCATTCGCACGTTGGAACACTTGAACATTTTCCACCCTACTCTCGACCCTTGTTTGTTCTGGGAGCTTCCTAGAACAAAGTTGGACGAGTTCGAGAAATGGAGACTATCTATAGAGCCAATTTTCCAACTTCCAACTTTTCACACGAAACTATCATGGAAGGCATTCTGGCGTGCTATAAGAAGAATGAGGGTGAGAAGTGGTTGATGCTATACTTGTTAGCACTCTGGGGTCGCCAATTACTGGCAGAAGGGTCCTCAGCCTTGAGTAAGAATTGGAACTACGAAATGATTCTAATCAGATCTCAGAATATTATGTCTGGGAATGAGGAAGAAAATGCTGACGAAACCATCACTGCAATGGTACATGCGCTCTATCGCATACAGAATGGCTCCAATACTACTACACTAGCGGACTTTGTGTTCCAAGCTACCCCTTTGCACCGTCATCCTGACCCGCTTTACCACGCGAAGTTGCCGATTATTGGGCCTTTAGGCTTAATAATCCTACATGTGACCCGGGCCATGTGTATGCCATTACTATGTGCCTGCCTTTCTTAAGGGTGGCCGCTTCATAATGCAAGTCGTCACTCCCTTATAATCTCTTTATCTTTAACATTAATGGGCTTTCCCTAGCGCAGATTTGTGGATCCGCTGTGGTCTCGATGATTCAGGGCTTGGAGGTGCGGTTCGATGTCAGGCAGCCAAGTTCTCGGCGTTGGAGACGCTGATTTCACGAAATTTCGCGAGTTAGGTTGAAGGACGGGGAAGAGAAACCTTGAAATACATAGAAAGGGAGTCACTGGAGTTTGGCAAGAGAGTCTCGCCGGCGAAAGAGTTATGTTGCCTTAGGAAACCTTTTTTTTTTTTTTTTTTTTTTTTTTTTTCGTAAGGCTTGGTCTACCCAGTTCCTATCCGCTTCTTAATACTTTCATTGAATGGACTGAGAATATTAGCCTCGCACGTGACCCTACCGGTTGCCCGAATTCTTAATTTACAACTTCGTGTTAGTATGTCCACAGGGTAGCCTCGACGCAGCGGACCTACAATGACGTTGAGGCTTTGGCCATTGCGGGTAACGTCTCGATGGGCGATAGAGCATGCTTATCAAGTAGCAGCAGGCTACTAAGATCGCCTTCACAAAACAGCCTTACCATCCATCATTGGAACAAGTGCTTGCGGGATCCATTCTTGTGTTAAATACTAGGTAGCACTGCGAACAGCATCGACTAGGCATCTCCCTACATAGCTCCAGACCAGGCTGCACGTGACCAGCATCTCAACGATTACTAATTACGAGTTATTTAATTTCTATCATTTCCCTGTCCGATAAAATATCTTTCGGCCTCCGGTCTTCCTACAGAGCGGTGCAGTGAGCATTATTCGGGCCTTCGGCTGAGCTTTTCAGTATTAATCCCACTTTTGGCCTGCAAGTAACTCTCGTTCTGCCAAGCTACAGTGGGGAATCAAAAGTTCCGGTCAATTCCTCCACACCCGCGTAAGACGCGGTACGCGCTTTACAACCTTCTAACTTGTAACCCTCGTAACTCTTTCAATTATGCCTCGAATTTCGCGAAAACCACATCATTCGCCTCACAAGCGCACAAAGGTTGCACATCAATTCCTTTCCGGCGTCTCAGCGAAGGCTATTGCGGCCAAATTTGACCTTACGCCGCGCGCTGTGTATGGAATTACCCAGCGCTATAAGCACCAGGAGAGCGCGAAAAGCAACCCGCGTTCAGGGCGGCCACCTCTCCTCGATGAAAGGGCCAAAAGGCATATATTCCGGTTAATTGAGCAAGATCCATTCATTAAGAATGCAGACCTTTGCTCTCAGGCCGGCCTGGGCTGCTCAGTTATCACTCTAACACGCTTCCTTCGAAAGGAGGGCATACAACATTTCAAGGCGTTGCAGCGGCCTAAGTTGACGCCCCAAGTAGCCGCAAAAAGGCTCGCATTTGCGAGACTTCATATACAGAAGCCTCTCTCGTGGTGGCGGCGTGTTATTTGGTCTGATGAAACCACAGTTATTAAAGGGGTTGGCGGGCGACGCGGCTGGGTCTTCTGCCGATCTGTACGTTGTCTTCAAACCGCGATAACTTTATAACTAATACACCTACAGTCACAGCGATTGGATAGGGATAAAGTTGAGCCAAAGGAGAAGCAATATGGCCTTTCAATGATGTTCTGGGCTGCCTTTTGTTGGGTTTATCAGAGCGCATTGGTGCCGCTCCTCGGGGACCCTGAATCTGCCCGCGGCGGCGTTACTGCACGTGTTATTCTTAACTGTTTAATTGAGAACCTTCCAACAATAGCTGAGCCGGGAAGAGTATTCATGCAAGATAACGCTCGTACACATACAGCCAGAATAGTGCAAAATTAGCTGTGCCCGTGGGCTGAAGAAAACGGGGTCTCTCTGCTTGACTGGCCTCCTTATAGCCCGGACCTTAACCCAATAGAAAAACTCTGGAAGCTGCTTAAGGAACGGATAATTCATAATCATCCTGAGTTATCAAGCATGCCTAAGAACGATGAGACCCTTCAGAGGCTCTGTGAGGCAGCTGTTGAAGCGTGGCATGAGATGGACGAAGAGATCCTAGATAACCTAGTCTCATCAATGAAGAACCGGCTCGAAGGCGTTATTGAAGCTGACGGCTGGTATACTAAATACTAGACAATATACATTAGAAAGCCCTGCCTTTTCCTATTCCAATGGTATATAATTTGTTTCAATTGACCCTCAATTAGCTGTGAAATCCGGCTTCAAAAATCATGTATTGGACTGACGATATGGCTGTCTGACCAGATTGACCGGAACTTTTGTCGACCCACTGTAGCTATAGCAGCCATATACACGCTAGTGAACCGTTTTCCGTCGAGAGATACGTAGTCAGGTTTAATTCAACATATAGTGAATGCTCATCTAATTCTCAGACCCTCACGGTGAGTCTCGACTATAATCATCATGCTTGCTCCTCTTTTGCCTCGGCGCATTTTCTTCACAATCCTGGCACCTTTTGACTTTTGTATCCTTTGCAACTTCGACTCTTTCTGCCATCTGAAATATTCCAGCCCAAAATTCCTCAACTAGCAGTGTGCCTAACTGAGACCCGCACAGCCACATTGGAGGCCAAGGAACCCCATAGTGTAGCTCCCCATTGAAAAATTCTCGAGCCACAAGCCCATGGTCTTTGTTAATTGGATAGATCGACTCTTTTTCAGGCCCTCTAGGCTTGAAAATCCTGGTTCCTTCTGCTGATCGCTTAGGCGGCCCAAACGTAGTATTGAGCTTAGCCTTAAGCTCTCCGCAATCAATAGCTTGTGATCTGGTTCAAGGCTTTGCCTAAAAGGAGTTAAATATTCCTACTCCCCTCCAACAAGCCTTGCCCTCAGTAGGCCTTGTTGATCATCAACATCCCATTCTCTTTCATTGGTGATGACAACAGCGGGTTGGCCAGGTTTCAGGGAAGCAAGGCCTATTGTAGTTGCCTCCTCACAATCATAGACATCGTCTAGCCCATCCACTGTGGGACGCATGTCTGCTGATATTTTAGGGTGGTTTCTCTGCATGGGTTGATGGCGACTTGGTAATGCCGCTGTGTCCCTTTTCTAGCTCACTAATTATACCTTAGTTCAGGGTAAGTTAATACAATAGAATTATCAATAGGGCGCTTTGCTTCCTCATCTCACCTAGCGGAGAAGTGTCATTGTTATGTTGGCCCGAGGCTGGCGTCGAGGGAGATGTTTGTAAGGTATGGTCCTTAACATTCCGGGTAGAGGCGTCTCCGTGTATTTATACAGGGTTATGTGGGCCAAGACCAATGCCACTCAAACCCGCTGTAGAAAGGAGGTCATGATGAGTAAAACAGCTGGTAGCCTGGCCCGTATATCTGTGGTGGTTAGATGGATCGTTATCCCTGAGCATTTCTACTCTCGGTGGCGCCTTTGGATCCTTATTGGGAAGCTGGTCAGGCTGTTGATCGACAGTAGGCTGAATCACTCTGTCTTGTGCAGTTGCATCCTGTGAGGTGAAGCGGCCATTAATGAACACATTTCAAGGGAGCTTGGCGAGCTTCGGGTATAGGGAATACCTCGGTGTGCGGCGGCTGGCTCTAGACTGTTCTTCCGGTCGGATTTCTCTCTCGAACTAGGCTTATTTGAGCTTACTCTATTATCTAGTTGGCAGGTTACGAGGCCATTAGACTCGTCGGCGTTCTGTCTTCTGGTTGTAGGCTGAGGTACTCGAATGGGGTCTTTTTTTGATCCGAACTTCGTGGATATAGGGTCATAATTCTTAAATATTTAAAGCCATAGCTGAGAGACTTAGGGTAGCCCTGAAGAGGAGATATACAATGAGAATAAATGAAAGTTAGTTTTTCGGACTGTAAGAAACAGAGAGCGTGAGCCCGGGAAAGAGCCTCTATATATTACTACATCATAGGGGCGCCCAGCCAGCTAGAGTCCTTCCTATTGTGGAATTACTTGTTTCGTAATCTAAGAGGGTTCAATAGAGCTATAGCAGAGCAATAGAGCACAGCCTCAGCCCTTCCTATTAAGGTATTGCCCTTTTCGGGAACTACATGAGTTACCGAATATAGCAGTCCGGCTAAGCGGACTAAGGTAACAAAGCTTGACATTAAACTTACTGGCCTAGTCCATAATAAGAGTAATTATCCAAAACAGAGTTCAAGACAATTTTCCTGAAGCCTGCTGTTTCCGGATGTATATCCACGGGCTAGATTAGACGATAGGGTGCTGTGTAACTAAAACAGTCGACCAATCGATCAACCCGTCAAAACTGTGCTTGATACAGAGGTTATTTACCGAGCATTCCAAAATGTCCCAAGATTCCAGGGAAACGACGAGGAGTACTTGCCCGAGACAAGTCTCAGATCCGCCATTCGCAAACATCGAAAAAGACAAGTTGACAGGGTGGTAATCGAGCAGTTGGGAATGGCCAACTTAGCCAACAGAATCAGGGGTATGTTGAAGAAGGGTATGTTCTCGGACAATTCGAAGGCTAAGCTTCAATTCTCGTATCTATTCTCCGATGCAGCCGTTTATGGAAATACCTAGGATCCCACGTCGGGGTTGTGGACAACTTCATCCAATGAATGTTTGGTACATACTGGAATGAAGTTGTCCACACGGTAACTGAGTTCTTTTACAAGCCATGATTATACTGTATGTGGATGTACTGAGAAGTCAAAGATGAGGATTCGGAAGGCAGAGCAGGACAGAATTATAAGTTGTGGTAAAGTAGGGTCTTTAGAAAGAGGGGGGTGGAATTGGTAGTTGGGGGTGAGGGAATGGAATGGTAGTTGGTGGAATATGATAAGAGACAAGTAGGATTAAGTTTGGCAGGGTGGTGAGTACAGGAATAGCATAATGTTATAAAGCATAATTCTGGTCGAGGAGAGAGGTAGGCAAGTATGCTGGGCATTCCTGTGTATGCCGGACTGGTATGTAGAGAAGATGCCACAATCTATTCTTGCACTTGAACTAACATTCTACGATCCTTCGTCAGATGTCCGATTTCATTCTTCATCAAAATCCCGTTCAGCACCCACTTCGTTCAAACATACCTCAACTTTCCCTTCGCCACAAAGCCCGAGGGAAACTGACATAGCTGACCTGAAGTCACCTCTCGGCACTCCATCAGAGTCACTTGCTGTTGAAGGGCTTATTAGCAATCGCGAAGAAGGGGAAGGCTAGAGTCCCTCAACCCCTTGATCAGGGCGAAAGCAATACGTGCTCTCTCATCACCCCCCAATGTCCGCCTGAAACGGAAATACTGAAAGTAATTGGGACCGATACAAACCATCTAATGCCTATCCCACCTCCCACCCTTAGATATGCTCAACAGTTTCGGACATCCGTTTTAAATTTTTAAAAACATTCTTCTCCTATGTATCTAGAGGTGCACTTACCTAAAAATACGATTGGTGAACCAAACATAGTTCTTCTTCATCTTCAGCAACACTCAGCCAATTCCTGCCAAGCCAAGTGAGCATGACAAGCAGCCTATGACCAGCAGTGGAATGCTGCCAACTGCATTCTAGATTAGCTTCCCAGTATCTGTTTCAGTAAGGCGTGATGAATGACCGAGTGCTGCGAATGCGCCAGTGAGAAAGGCAAAACCGGTCAGCGAAAACCAGTTGGAGGTACTCGTAATAATATTATATTTGGCTGGGGCCTGGTTTGCTTCAAGCACCAAAACCTGCACGGGGTATTTACATGTGCAGACCTAGCATTAAGCCTGTCTGGAACTTGTATATCACCATCATGATTCTATAATAATAAGACAAACACATTTTAAATCACTCTCACACCTGGCCTAAGAAAAAAAATTGAATAAGATAGAATACAATTGAGAAGGAATAAAGTAAACGGCGATCAAGGCAGGAAAATACTTAGTCGGATTATTCTATCCATTTTCCTTGGCAATCTTGGACCACGTATAATAAATCATCAACTTCTTCCTGAGGGATAGTCTTCCAGTCTGGCCTAGGCTTTGCATCCTCAAAGGCAAATTTGAAATCACATGTACCAGTTGCAATAGCATTCTCCAAGACTCGCCCAGAGGTAAGTTGAGTCGTTAATTGCGTGGAAGGATATCATGCATATATTTGAGGGCGTCCTTATTCAGTTTTACATACCTGCTTGGTGACGCCCCACGCATCTCTGATTGTAACGGTTCAAATGCTTGCAATGTTACGAATGGTAGCAAACCGTAAAATCCTTCCTTGCCTGGGTATCGCTGCTGGAGGGATTGCATATGTTCAACCAGCGTTTGGCTTTGTCTTGAGCAGAATGATAATCAGCTCTCGTCCACCCAAGGCTGTCACTGACTACATCAATTTGATCTGGCGATAGTCTGGTTCGAGAGGACATAAGTTGAAGGGAATGCACTCGAGTACGATATAAGCCAGGTTCCCCGTCCCTTTGGCTTGCGATGAGGCAGGTCAAAAGTGATCGAACGGAATCAGGGCCACTCGCACCCACTTCTAGGTGTGGGATCATTCTGGGCGTCTGAAAGAGTTTCCATGCATCCACCAGGCAAACGAACTGTATGAGAGCTTCCCGGCTGCAAATAGCGGCCGCTAATTCGTAGGTGTCTGATTTGGTGTATTGAGTACGCGACGGAAGAATGCATAGTGCGTCCTTTTTCAACAAAAGATCTTTAAGTTGGAAACATTGCTTCTCAAGAAGACGGGAGCTTTGGCGTTCGGTTGCAGAAGTCTTCTGGGATCTTTTCCGTTTCCGGCTTCTTGAGACAACCGTGAAATGGTATTTCTGATGAAGATTATACATCCCACACTCGGAGCATTCTTTGACATTTCCGGGAAATAGTGCTCTGTCTGGCAGTACAAGATTGGTAGATACACTGGCGCAATCTGTAAGGTTGACGCACAAGTGGTAGCAGCACTCGCTTCATAGTCTCGCTTTACCGGGTCCATCGATGTATAATTCAAAGTCGCGTTTTCCGGAGGCCTCAAGTAACAGAAAGTCTTAAATTTTAACTACTATAATGTGGCACTTTCCATTCATTATGCAACTTTTTAACATAAGACGTTTTGGCATGAGACGTTTTGGCATGAGACGTTTTGGCATGAGACGTTTTGGCATGAGACGTTTTGGCATGAGACGTTTTGGCATGAGACGTTTTGGCACGAGACGTTTTGGCATGAGACGATTGATTGTATATTTATCTTTTTTAGGCTAATTCGATAATTCAAAGCGACACTAATCATGTTCTTAACATCCACCGTTCCATGTTAGTACCATATCCTCAACTCCTATCAAATTTCCAAACTGGTCGAAAGAAAACACAATTGATCTGGTTTAATATATCCGACGAAAGATGCATATAATAATAGGCCCCCTGCGGCCGAAGAGCTGTTGCATGCACAAGTCGAGTCAGATCCCGCTCCTATATATAACGAACCTACCGATTTCTCAATAGACTCTTCTATTGAGGCACTATGCCTGGCTCCTGCTACTCAGATGAGTGGTGAGATGGCTAGTCTCGAGAACAGCGATGCAGAGGCAATGAATGAGCGTGCCAGCACAAGTCCGACCTCCGAGGATCCTCCCACCCCTCCGGTAGTGGATGAAATATCCGTGGATGAATGGGGAGCTGTTGAAATTATAGGCGAAGAGTTGATCAACGGGAAGCTATACTATATAGTGGAGTGGAAACCAACCGCCGTGCCAGAGGAGGATCGTGGGAATATGAGTGAGTTGGTCGAGGAGTGGAAGAAGTCAAAGATAGGTCGACTGAAAGGTGGCAAGAGGACCGGGAGCCGGACCTCTCGGTTGGTATAGGAAGCTGGAGTTCCCAAAAGGTTACAAAGCGTCATGAAGGAAAAAAGAGTAATAACAAGGACTCCACAAAACGCCCCTGTGGCTGTCCCCGAAAGGTGTAGTGTCTTTGTTTCAACTAACTCGACTATTAAGGAACTAGTATATATTAAACTAACCTCTGTTGTATTTATTTCTCCAATGCAGTGTGTTTGCAACTCTCAATGGCCACTTCCAAATAGGCAAGATGTGCCTGCTGCTTATCATTAGTGAAGCTCTTACGGGACCTTCCCTCTATAAAACAACGGTCACCCTGGTAAGGTTGATAATGTATTATTGACTTTTTATTCTCTCCTATATTATCTCAGTACTTATTGGACAGATTTGCTGCGTCCTATATAGATTCATCCTGTTGTGCGATTCTAGCTCCGCGGTTGTATTGAAGTTTCCCTCCTGTTAACATTAGCCGGACTGGCAGCAAGCGGCTGCTTTTATTTAATCCGTTTAATTACAGAAGACAGAATGATGATTTATTATACCGTTCAATTGTAGTAGACAGTATGATGAGTTATTATACAACTTAATTATTTAATCATCGTGCTATAAGAGCTGACGATTTAGGATGCATTTGTGGGAAAATGATATCGGAGATCAGCTTGTCTAACGGTAGTATATAGGAATATTCAATGTGTATCTATCACTTTAGTGATCTAGTGGATTCTATGTAGAGCCTGTATGTTCCAGAAGAAATGATAAGACAAATGAATGAATGGGTGTACGTGACGCATTTGGTTCGTGAAGCTTATGAATGACTAAAGAGTCTTTTTCGGTCTATCATTGTAATTAAGTATTTAGCCCGGCAACCTGAGGTTTAATGTCCCTTATCGCTCACCCAAGGTATCCGGATTTCGCGCTAACACGTACTTAGTCTACTTTGAGAAACTTATTTGCTGGCCATTAATAGACATTTTCCACACTATAAAATAGTGGGAAATGTACACTAAGATATTTTAGGGTACTCTCTCTTCCCAAAAATAAATACAAAGACAACAGAGAGGAAGCTGGTTATGCTCCAAACTGTACCAATGGTGTCAGTGAGTCAATGGATGGTGAAGCAGGAATGTAGGCCTCTAACTGGACCCTTATTAGTAGTGGTCCTACTTTTGGTCCGCAAGCAACTCTTGGTGGGGGGCTGCAGGCCTGGCTTTCCCCAGCTCAGACCAGTCCAGGCAAGTTCAGGAAATTTCACAATTATTAGGAAAAGAAGGGAAACTCTTAATGTTGTGTTCAGGGAATATGTGACCTATGTTTGCCGAGGTATCCTATACACCAATATTGACTAAGGGGCATGTTCGCCTAACGATTCTACTCCAGTAAGTGGGAGGAAATGCGAACTCCAGAGTTCTGAAGTATGGAAGAGGTTTAGTTGGGTGTCAGTAATCACTTTCCTGCTAATATTGAACTATTAATCAATGGCGTACGGTACTAGGATAGGTACCAATTTGTGGTCATTATCACGTGACCTACAAACAACGTAAGAATCAGGCAGGAACTAAAAAATGCCTGATCACCAGCTCTTGACTAGCTATTGACTACATCATCCTTTCCTATTGGGTTTACCTATGTAATTTTGACGGCTACTTAGTAAGATACTGATTCTGGGCTGAAAGAGAGTGAAGACTAACATTGATAAGGATATCACTTCGTCAAGTGAGAGTATTACTGGCATGAAGGCGTGGTATATTAATACATGGCAAGTTGGCTTGAAAAGGCTTTATCATTATATACCAAAGGAACTATCAAGTCCGGTACCTCCCTTTATTTATTTGACACGACAGAAGCCATCCTCATCCCAGTCTTCACTACCAACCCCAAGGCGAGTAATGAAGAGCCCGTCTGTCAGTCCTGACAGTCTGATAAGACACGTGACCAACCCGGCAGAAGAGAGAGAGCGCAATTAATGTAGATGAAGAGCGATGCACGTCACTCCCTTGAACCGACCCTTGCCTCTCATCCCACTTTTGTTTCATCTGATACGGGATATGATTCTTCGCCTTTAGCTAGACAGGTCTATTAGCTGCGTAGAAGGTATTAGTCCGATCATGATTCTTCGAGACGGTACTGTAAAAAATGTAGAGCCTGCTCGAGTACTAGGTGATCACGCCGCTAATTTCACTGCGGGGGTACAGCATAATCTCAAAGAAGAAGAATCCATACCCATGCAATTGGTTGTCAGTGCTATTGATGCACAAAGAAGTTTGAGGTTCAATCATTTTGCCCCCACAGCTTTGGAAAGCCTCTTTTCATCTTACGCCAGCCACGTTTAATGCATTGTGACAAAAGACATTGCTGTACATTTGTATTACACGCAGAACGCAAAAGGGACGGCGTATCGTTGATCTGTCCCTGAAGCTCCGATATACAACTCATCCCAGTGAAGGTCCTATCACCGCTGCGACTGTATTGCTCAACCAGGCATTGAGGGCAATATAGTCTAAGGATACGAGGCGAGAACTCGGCCAGAATCATGTCTGCAAGAGAAAAGAGTAATGGACTAAAAGATTGTTTGGTTAAAGGCAAGAACAATTTATTTTCAATAGCCCGACACCATATCCATTCATCACGCCAAACATTTCCTTAAGGTCAACCTCCAGTCTTATATTTGGGTCAAGCTTGTCTTGACCGTCAAATAAGTTCTTCTCTTCGTTCCAACGGACCCGGATGGGCGACCAATCGCCGTTTACTTCTACATCAACGGACAAACACCACCCTATTGGCCCCATTAGATATAAAAATTCGCTATCGATCTCTCGCTGGTTCGTGTCTATTCCTGTAACGCTCGTAACCCAGCAGCATTCTCTAGACATCCCCGGCTGCCACCTACATATCCAGCCGTCATCGTCACCAACAATGGCTTTCATAGGCCGAAGGTGAATCTTTTGGATGTGGGGATTTGATTTCATGATCGTCTCCCTTTTCTGTTTTACTCTGTCTGTCTCTTCACCGGACTGGAGAGGTAGCGCGAAAATCTGGCTCAGCTTGAATATTTCGGCCTGAATTTCGACAAGGAAGTTGTAGATTGTTGGTGCCAAGCGGGCGATAGAGAGATATCGTCAACTACCGAGATAATCTATGAAGGTTGAAGCCCGCAGCCCAGCCTGTTCGAACGCACATACAATTCACTAGTAAATACAATCAGGAATTCCGTGGAAGCCGGACCGGCCGCGAATGCAGAAATAAGGTTCAATAACCGGGAGGGGTCAGTTAGCTAGGTTGGAAGGCGATAACCCAAACTGGACCCGATCGTCAGAGCCCTGACCTATCGGCTCGAGCCACTCTAGCCGGTAGGAACTATCGCGAACTAAGGCTCTGACGATCAAACCTAATACCGAGCTATCGGCGCGGTCCCGATAGCCCGAAGAGTGTTCTGATCCTATCAAACGCGCACGTTGAAGGAAGATCATGAACTCGGCCTTACGGATATGAAGATCCCTAGTAATTTATATACTAAAAGGATGCTTGAATGACCTCATAAGACCGAGACCGGGCTACTCTCACGAGAATACGAACAAGGGATTCCCGAGGATATAAGGGGCCACGGATCCCCCTGTAATTACTAGTTAGAATCAACAGTCTCAATATATCCCTTTTACCTGTATAACTGGAAGCTGGTGGTGGTGACACCAACATAGATAGTACTATTGTTATCACTAGATTTTATCCGGTCCAGACCATGGAGCGAGACGCAATCGAGAATTCGGCTCGCTGTTCTGTGAGCTTCATCATGAAGGTGCCCAAGAGCACTACAGATAGAGGCATGGTAACCAACGTTATTCATTCGTGGATGTGCGTTACCATCATCGTTCCTGGTTGATGGCTGCGATTGATCTCGAGAGAATACAGTTACCCATTCGATGTGAGGCTCACTCTCTTCGTTGGACTCATCACTACCCGCCGGGGTGAAGAGAGGGCTTCTACGTTCAGAGGGACTATGGTTGAGCGAACTCGGTAAAGAACCGACTGAACTGACACTCATCATAAACAATGTAATTGTAAGAGGGGTAAAGGTGGCATCTGATATGAAGAGTAGAAAAGTGACTCAATAGTTCTAAACAGACAGACTAAGGTTTTGTGGGCGCCCAAAATTTGGGACAAGCCAAGCTGACCTTGTGACACCTGGCATTCTCAACCAAAATAGTCTGCGTTACATTACGACACCTTTTTGCTGTGAAATCATGACTAAACGGGATGCGAAGCGTGACTGTACCCTATCAATACTATCCAGATCTGGATGCCTTCTAATAAATATAACTGAGGCGTTAACTTGGCTAAAATCCTGCTCCAGGCCCTCGGGTGCTGCTTAATTGACTCCGAGCGACCTGACAGATCCTGCAAGCCGACGACCATCACTTCCAGCTTTCAGTCTCGACGAAACCCCTTTCGGTCGTCTTTTAGCAACGTTGTTTCTTGTCTAGCTATCAGCACAGAGTTTGATTGTTAGATGACGGTGTATCAGCGATTCTAGAGCATGCGCGAATGGCCTCTGATGCTTCATTCCGCGTCTAGTAAGAGCAGATTACTCATGTATAATGCGGGAGGCCGACCATGAGTCTGAGACATTCAGGGCCTGAACCCTACTTCTCATGAGTATTCGTGCATATTAATAGATAAATACTCCCATACTCATGGTCCCAGGTGACCTCGTCCGCCCTGCGTTCTTTGGAAGAGGCGTTCACACACAGCTGATTATCACATGACCTTCTTATATCTCAGCTAGCATGCCACGGAAAACGAAAGGCCAATCGTGGTCCATGTTCCCATCCCTCCATGGCAATGTGAAAAAACTTCTAAAGGGCAGCGACCTGAGTTTTTCTTTCCAGAACGCCGACCAAAGAAACTGCGCTCAGGAGTATGATACCAATATCAAGGGTCGTTTCTTATGTCGCAACTCGAAATGCGCCGCCAAGGGATGGTCTAGCAACCTCATCCCTATTACTATCCGAATATACCACGGACAAAAGTACAATGCTCGGGTCTACCATCAACGGTGTAGGCATTGCAACTGGCTCGCAAAGCCACATTTAGATGAGTCGTATGCGGAAAGGATTGCCTACCGGTTGAAGAAATGGTCGGGGATTCAGGTGAAACAGCCACCTTATGGAGGGGGTGTTGATGGGCGGCCGCACATTACGGAGCTCTGTGAGGGATGCAAAGCCGGTCACTGCAAATGGACATAAGTACCATGGAGCCAGGATTAATCTGGCAGCGCCAGTGCATCTCATGGTTAAATACATAGGATTGACAGTACATCTGTCGCTTAGGCTCACTTTGAACTAGGACACACAGTTTTCAGATCAAAGTTTATGGCTCCGTAATAAACCAGATGGCTATTTTACATCATCCTCGTCAGGAATCGAGACAAAGCCCCACGAGTTTGAAAGAGTAATAGATGAAGCATGCGTTGACAACGGGGTGACGTTTGTGCATTAACTCTTCTTCACTGAAAAGTCAGAGTGGCGTGATGTTTGCCCAGCCATCTAGACCCCCTCTTCATGGTAAAACGTCGGCTAGTCGCATTGCACTGAGTGGCATGATTATGTAATTGCCTTCAGAACATACACCCCCAAAATAACTTAATGCAGGACACTACATACATAACAGCAGACTGCAACATCACAGTATATGCCACTACTATGCTGAGGCTACATCCAGGGAAAAATCCATTGTCACTATTATTGACTTGCACCCAATATGTATATATATACAACAGAACTGATTTATGAAGCCATTACTTGTTGAACGGTCATATTTTTGGGTTATGGTTTTAGTTCACTGATCCCTGAATTATACTCTTATAGATTGTCAATAATAAATAGCTAGGCGTGTCCTTTCAACATGACATGTATTTACGTATCGTATCTTTAGTTAGACATAGCTTCTGGTAGCCGATCCTGAATGAGATACATAGGAGACGATATGACATGTTCAAGTTATTCCAGTAAAATAGACCATATACAGGGCTTTGGTATTTTAACCCGAGTTCCAAAGTGGCTGCATCTCATTTTGGCGAAAACCAAAAGGCAAAGGAGGCCCTGAGAAGGCAAAAAGTTTAGGGGATGAAGTAGAGTTTGATGAACGGGTAGCGGAGAGAAATTGCTATTAGATATAGACAGCTAGGCTCTAAGTTAGAGTAGGGGCTTGAATTTATCAGCACTGTATTGTGTTTTCATCCGAATCATGCCTTGTCCTATTTTCGCATATAGTAATCTGCTGAAAGACTTTTTAAGTCAACGATTTTATCACTCAATTTCAAGATTAAAAATTATACTCAATAAATATGGACAAAGGAATAATGTCAATAGAAATAAACAGCATTTTCATCAGATACAGGGCTTGTCAATGCTATCTTCCACAGGACCCTTCTGAGGAGTCGGGCAATGTGAACGGATATAGTGGCAAACCGCGACTGAAGAAACCCACAATCAGTGGAACTTCAGACTGAAAAAGGAAACATACAGCGACATTTTACGAAAGAAGGCAGATGAAGCGACTTGCCTACGCAAATGCCTACAACTCATAACTGTCTAGGGTCCGTGGTCCGCCTGATTCCGGGGTCCACCTGGCGCAATTAAAAGTACCCCTGTAACTTCTCCTAAATTCCAGGGTTTCTCTGAACCAGTTTTCGATGATTGACACGCTTCAGGAATCTTCATGTACCTTTCGTCACATGTGCCCGGTGTTTGGCTAATGACGCTCATACTCGCGCTCATTGTTTGGGACCTGAAAACCTGGAAACTGGTTCCTAATTTCGGGCCGTTCACACTTTGCCTAGTATATATACATCACACAACCACTCGAGACCTATTTTCAACAGCTCTTTCAACTCACATGAAGAGTGATAGAAATGGCATACTCTAACTTTGCTCACACGCCTGGCGCCGCCGATGTTCCCGCCGGAGAGGAATTAATTTCAGATCAGATCTGGGACCAGCATCCCGAGAACCCATACAACTGGAGCAACGGAAGCAAGGCTGTGCATGTCATGATGCTTTCGCTCGTTTCCTTTTTATCGTAAAGTATATCCTTTTCATAATAAGTTCCAGATAGGAAGCCCCAGCTCATTGATTCTAGTTCTATCGCTGCTTCCATAGTTACTCCGGCCGTAACTCATCTTGGAATACATTTCGGCATTGCCAGCCGTACAACCATCATCCTTACTCTAACTGTCTATGTTATTGCTCTAGCCTTTGGTCCAGTCATTGGCGGTCCTCTTTCAGAAGCCCTGGGCCGACAGTGGATCTATCGTGGATCTGTGTTCAGCGGTGCGCTTTTTACGATTGGTGCAGCCAGGGCGCCTAACTTTGCTGCGCTTTGTTTTTTCAGGTTTCTTGCCGGCTTTTGCTGGGGTCCTACTATGGCTATAGCGGTCGGGTCTTGTAGCGAGCTACTAAGGCCAGAGAAGAGAGGACCTGCTAGCGGACTCGTTGTTTTAATGGGTTTCTTGGGTCCAGGTCTCGGGTATGTTATGTTGTACCCGTGGCCACCTTTCCCCGCCGCCTCGTCTGAAACTCTTGTGAAATAATCTAATTTTGATAAAACAGACCTGTGATTGGTGCCTACGCTGTTAGCAAGCAGAGTTGGCAATGGACGCAGTATATCCTACTCATCATATCTGCGGCTGCTTTCCTTCTCACTCTATTTTCTAAAGAAACATTTCATCCCATTATCCGTCACCGACTTGCTGGGAAGAAAAGCCTTTCCAGAACCGCTTACTTGCGGCACCTTTTCTCTGTCTCTTTCTTCCGCCCTATTCGAATGCTCCTCCTTGAGCCTATTGTTACCCTGATCTGCCTCTATGTTGCGGTTGGGTTTGGAATTCTATTTAGTTTCTTCGCTGCCGTTCCATATATCTTTATGCTTGTCTATGGTTTTGATATTGAGCAATGTGGGCTTGTCTTTCTAGCCGTTGTTATCGGCTGTATCCTGGGACTTCTAACCATAATTCTATGTGACAAGCTCCTCTATCAGCCACGGGTGAAGAACTATGCGCCTCAACTTGTGCCCCCCGAGCACCGGCTTTACGGTGCCATGGTTGGCAGCCTTATTCTGCCTGTTGGACTGTTCTGGTTCGGTTGGTCCGCAGGTAGAGGCGCTTCATGGGCCAGCCCTGCAACTGCAATTGTTCTCTTTGCTTGGGGCAACATCTGCATCTTCATTAGTACATTTCACTATAAAGGAGACGTCTATCAGCCTGGTGTTCTTGCTAGCGCGGCTAGCGCTAACAGCCTAGCTCGATATGGATTTGCTGCTGCCTTCCCACTCTTTACCATCCAGAGTACGTTTCCATCAAACAGCATTTCACTCATTTATTAACATTTGTTTAGTGTACCAAAAACTGGGAATTGAATGGGCAAGTAGCCTCCTTGGTCTGATTTCTCTTATCATGTTGCCTGTTCCTTGGATATTTTTTAAGTTTGGCCAAGGCATCAGGGAGAGGAGCAAGTACGACACGATCAAATATTAAAGTACATCTAAATATAAAACTGTGTGATTCATTTAAGAGCCTGAATTAGAAAGGCTGTGTGAACAAGATATGAGATTGGAATGATATGATGTATCTGCCTTTGTCCGCTTGTTCTGCTTCTCTTATGAACAAAATTATTGCGGCCAATCAGCGGGCCTCCTTGTTCTTTGCTATCGAATGTGTGCGGAATCACGTTGGCCGCGTTTTCAGCAGATGAAAATCCTTGAGAAAAATTCAGTCAGTTATTTGACCTAACAGAGTCAATCCCTATACGTATATAACACCTAAGATCCAAGTGACACCTTCCCAACAAGCTAAGGAACAAGGGAATAGTATTGCTCCTTTCTTGTGTTCTGGCTAACCGCCTCAAATTCACAAAGCTTTTATCACCTCCCATAACCCTTGGGTGTTTCGAGATCGGCCCCTGCTTTTACTAGAACAATGGTACGCTTCATCGAAAGCCAAGCTGTTCCCTGCCCACAACGACCTCCTTTTATTCAACTACGAAACAAATGAGCCGTGGCTTGCTTTATGCCACATTTTGCCTTCTGTCCATATTTGTATTCCTCTTCGTCTTTGCCAGTTAATACCATTTGGCCCAATTATCTACAATTATCGGTTTATTAGTCCTTTGCGCTACGCTGGAGATAGAGAGACGCGAATTCCCTCAGACGCCGAGATGTGAAACTGTCGGTCTATGGCTAGTTAAGCTCCAATATGGCTGCACGTTTCACTGTTCAATAATGGGAGCCGTTGTGTAGTCTGATTCATTCTAAGTGTCAATCTCACAACCCATCGTGAGGAGCGATGCGATATCTTCGGATCAGAATCCTATAGCCATCTCGTGTAGAAGAATATTCGCCGCCGATGTCTTGTACATTGGCATCGCCTTCGCGACTGAGTATAAATCCTTTGACGTCGAAGTGCTCCTTTCTAATAGCTTGGTGTAAGGGTATTTCTCCCTTGAGATTTTCGATATTGATTGTCTCTATGGGAAATGGCGATGGCTTTAATAGGTACTTGACTGCCTCCGGATGGCCTTGTTCGGGGGCGGGGCATATGGAGTAGTTGTGCGGCTATACATGTGGGTGACCACCCACATCGCTTCGTATACTTCGTTCCTAGGCGGTTTCTTTCCGGCAATGCAAATCGAATTCGATCGAAGGTGTATTTGATGATAGTGTAGCTACTCATCTACTCTATATGGTTGATTCATCCAGTAAATCGGAAGTTTTTGATCCCTCCAATACATGATTTCTGCCTGGATATCCGAGCGACGATGTATAGTTTCTTCATCGGTTCTTTAGGAAAGCGCTTTGAACTCCATCATCAAGTTAAGAAATTCATCACCCTCTCTAGTTTATATTCTACCTCCGCAGGCAACTTTAGATAGATATTCATATTGATACTCATACATGCCATCTTGAATATTTCGCCAAGGATTTTCCTTCGCTCAGTCACAAGAAATATCGCTTGACCGTCTACGCCAAAATTTGATGATTAGTAGAATCTTATAAATTGTTGGCCAGCATTTCACATTCTCGTAGCTCCCAAATAGTATTTTCCAATTTTTTATTTTTTTATTTTTTTGCCCCAATCAGCCAGCCTAGAAGCCTTGGGAAGTAAATAAGAACTTAATACGTTTATTTAGTATGCTCCCCAGTCATACTATATAGGTAGAAGGTATACACCAGCCTAAATGCCTGTTTTCTTCATCCGTTTACTAAAGTAATTAGCAGTCTCAATCTCCCCACCATTCATAGTTAATTATCTGTTGAAGAAGGGCCTTTCGAGAGATTCCCTTTTCCACGAGATGTGACCAGAACCAGGATGGGTGGGTAGCATTGTCGAGGGAAGGCCTTGAATGGTATCATGTTCGCGAAATGCCCCAACCATGATGAGCTTACACACAAAGAAAAGAAATACATCCATCATAGCAAAGCATTCCAGGTTTAGATCTTCGACCTTCTAGTCTGCTGTACTTAGACCTAGCCGCATCAAACAGAGCTAGAGATATTCGATCAACGAGGGGGCAGATTGGAATTTGCCTTCTGCTCGTAGGTCGATGTAACATGTTCTTTGCATCTTTGGTGGGCTGTATGGCGGGTTCTGGCTCTAACGGGTACAGAGTAGATAATGCAGCAAACCGCATAACCCCTGGCCCTTTAATTTCGGGAAGCAATTTGTAGTAAGGGGTCTCCTGGAGACTCTCCAAAGACCGCAATTTGATATATCTAATATCTCATGACGCTTGGGATACTCACTATATTGAAGCAATATAGCTTGACGCCTTTGAGAATTACCAGTTCTCCTTTTGGGACAATCGGGTGAATGCCAGGACAATCGAACCAGCCTCTGAGGGATCCAAGTGATTCCATTCTAGTTAACCTCAGCCATGTCTTTCCTGAGGTCGTCTATCCCAAGACTCGAGAGAATAGCTTGCTCCTCTCAGCAGGATCTTATAATTTTTTTATCAGCGTTTCAGACTGACAATATGCAGGCCACCGGGTCATAAGGAAACAAGGAAATTGATTGATATTCGTGCGCATAGCTTCCGACTTGTGGAGCTAGCCTTGGCTGGAGGGGCGTGTGATTTTCACCTTGTTATCACAATAGGAGCCTTAATACATTTCGGTGGCTATCGGGGGCCTCAAATTGTACCCTACCACATAGGTTCTATCTTGTACTTGGAATTTGCTTCAAGTTGTCAATTCTTGCTCCAAATTCTTGACGCTCCTCATCAAATCAGAATTTCCCGTCAAAAGATGGAAAAAGTCATGATGCACCCCGTGTAGCAAGGACGTTCTTGAAATATGATATTCGAGGATGGCCTTGTGAGTGCATATTCGATGGAATATCGCTCGCCTCGATCAGAGTGGGTTCGACAATATAGAGTTGAGTTCAAGGACTTGTGGGTTTATTGTTCCTTATTCAATATGAGATAAAAGCGATTAGTCGCAACCTCTCATATATGCATGCCTTAACTCGCCATGAGTCACACATGGACGAGATGCGGGTGTTGAGGGATAGCTGCGGCGGCGGTCGGTCTCTAAGTACAGCTCAGTATTGAATTCGCTGGGTTGCAAACTAAAGCAAAGGTTTAGAATGAAAGACACATCCCTTGTAGTTTTACATGACTCTAGTTTTGCATGACTGATCAGGGAAGTTGCTGCTGGCCAAGTTCTCGTTCTCCATAGTCAAGCTCTCAATCTTCCTCGTCAAACTCTCAATCTCCGTAAGAGGTTGCTGTCCAGGAGGTTATCGGTTATACGAGATTGAGCCTAAACCAGCTCCTGAGATGTTCGAATATAACCGCTGGTTTTGTTTGAGTCGCCGCATACATTTCGAGGCCACTTATTGATTGCAATCTTGATTCCGATGCCGTGAACTCTGTCTATCATGGACCTACATATACACTAATCAGTAAACCCCTACGCATTTCGGTACCTCTGGGCCTACCCCTCCCTTGGAACACGCTTTGGGGTAAGTCCATTAGATAAGCACTAGTGAAAGAACAAATTCACCTTGAACAAGGTGTCTCACCGCGACGATCGCATTTAGTCTTCCTTCGGTGACACAACTCCCAAGCGTACCCGCGTCGCTTTCTACGCTGGGTACCATCACCTAGCCCAGGACGCGACGGTAATACCGGGCTATATATATATATATATTATGAGGTGCCCTGGAATCAGAGTATGAATACGGATGCTTTCCGACTGGGGGTAGCATATTGCGAGGCCCATGGTCACCCATATCCATGCCGGTATTGGGTAATAAGTAAGGGAGATATAGCTCTGCAGTTATGCAGTAGCTGCTCGAAAATTTTAAAGGGGAAATACCCGAACACCAAGAATCCAACAATCTGAACCTATGCCCAGCATCACAACACATTATCATGCCGGTATTGTAGAATAAACCGCTTTCTCCATCAGCTGGATCACGAGCGCCTGATTTATATAATTCAACAATACGTACAGTGCAAAATATATTAGCAAGAAATGCAGCCCAATCATCCAGTCCTGTAGAAGCCATTTGGTATATATAGAAATCTTCTCCCCACAACAGTTCCGTATACATCTGTCAAAGGCCATCGCGTGGGATTCGCCTTGCCCCCTTTACAACATCTTGAGAGCATCTGGTATTCAATTATGGCATGAACTTATGTCTTATTAAAAACACCTTCTATCAACTAGCCCATGTAATGTATTCTATCACATGTATTGGGATAATCTAGATAGGTGGGCATAGCTAAAGGATATCTATGTTCTATATTCTAATATAAACAACTAAAACCGGTCCTTAATCATTCTGAAGATTAACGTTCGCGATCCTCTCCTTGAAGTTTGCAACAGCATTTACTTGAGGGTCTTGGCCTGGTAACGGGTTGGCGGTACCCTCTTGGAGCGAGCCAACTACCACCTCGATGTCAGAGCAAGTGGTATAATACTCATCTTTACCATCAGGGAGCGTGCTGACTGCACCTATACTTGTTGGCCATTTCCAGACCCAGTATAGTGTAAATATACTGTTTGGCTGCAGGTCTTCGGGGATCTGGATATTAGTTTCACACCACTGCTCATGGATGATATCACTGTTGGCTATATAGTTAGGAAATGCCTTTTGCCGAGAGATAGATATCGGTCCATCGTTGAGTTGATAGCACCTATTGTCATCAAAGCATTGCGCTGCTAATAGCCTCCCCCGCTTGTTACCACCTGTGCAATTCTGCGTCCACTTTAAGACCTCCGTCAGCATCTCATTAGGGTCTGGCTCAGTTGTACCAAAAACAAACACGGTTCCTGAACCTGGTGACTTTCCGGTTTGGGGTAATGTTACATGACCATTCTCAAGATACTTTATAGCAACATAAGACCCTGGTAACACTTGCAGCCGTGGGTAACCAACTGTCTGGTTCATGCTTCTCTGAGATGGGGAGCATAAACGATCAGTACTATCAATTTTATTTCGATTGGATAACAGTGGCGGTAGTAAATATGTCATCATGCTATCGCTGAACAACGGATACGTTCTCGGAACATAGCCACGAGGATAGCCATTGCGACCTACATAAGCTCCATTTGCAATCACGGTAAGTTGTTCAGTCCAAGAGTGGGCTACAACGTAGTTGAACAAGAGTGTAAAAACAAACCACATGTCGCAAAATTAACAAAAAAAAATGGTCAATCTTAGCATCAAAACCTCTATATAGCCGAATGATGAACCAAATATAGGCCCTGTTGACAAAATGTGGGCTTTCCGGCCTTTCTTGGGTCTTTGGTCTACAAGTGACATATCTATATGAGTTAAGCAAACCGCAGGTTGGGTTTCCCTCAAAATTAAATAACAAATATACATACCTAATTACAGCAAAAGGCGAAATGGGTGTCGCTGAACTTTAGATAACTCTTTTAGTTTAATGCTGTGGGCCCATGGTTTTGTCCGTTGTAGTTAGGAGACAAAATGCACCATACATAACATGTGTCACTAACAAATACATAGCAAAAGCCAAAAGAGGCTTCTCAAAGTGACAGCAGCGCCCCACCGTCCTCTGGCCCCCCTTCTACTCCTCTTCGCCTTTCCGCCCTTCTCAGTTTCTTCCATCTACAGACACAGGCCACTTCCTGCCGAAATCGCAACCATGGCACCACAACTGGAATTGGCACGGCGTGATTCAATTAAAGTTATCCTATAGAAGATTTTTGAAACGAAGCTAATAGCCTCAAAAGTTTCCTGCAGTATGCGGGCTGTTCAAAGAATTCGACAAGCTGAACGACCAAAGTGTGTCCGCCAGAATACTATCATTGGACGCCGTAGCTGCCTTAACACAATCTATCTCAATAGTCCTGTTTGGTAAAATAACAGAACATCCACATTTGTATTATTCTGAGGTATTAGATTATCTGCACAGTAAATTCGGCAAGAGAGTGTCAAGGAGAATTGAAGCCATTCATCGTTCTCGCTAATTTTCGGGAGAGTGCCTTCTCGCAGAGATCCAAGTACCTGTCGAAAAAGTACTAGCCAATCTCAATACATCCAGCACTCCTCGTATGTGCACTATGTCAAATTCCTCAGGCCGAAAAGTCTAGGAATAATTAGCGTCGTCGATGTAAGTCGTGCATCGACGTGGTACCATATAGGGCTGCACTGGATTGATATCCATCATCACCGCTTCAGTGCTTGGGTAATTTTCTAACAAATTCTTAATATAAAGTTGACCCTAGTCGGGACATAAATAAACCTTGCGACTGGATACACACAACGTCCATTAGCCAGAGCCAGACTCAATATCTAGCACCTTATGAGGCTCTGTGATAGACGCTCGGAAGAGCTCTCCTTCTTCTAGCTAACAGAATATCGTATGTCTTCTTCAATTAGCATCTACAAACCATTTAAGCTCAAATATCACTCACTCGACCATGATTTCTTTCCGTATTTGCGGAGTGCCGAACTCGAAAGGGTCAATATGTCCCAGTGTTGCTGAGCTGTGTCCAAAATCGCGAGAGGTGTGTCTACCCACCAGGACTCATGAGGCCGGATTTCTCATGTCGTCGCGAGGAGATACGGACGTTAAGCGTCGAGGCCCTTCAATTGGATGTCGGCGCCGCCAGAACTTCCATAAGCATTTCTCGGCAAGTAATAACCCAGAGAAGCTGCATTTGGTGCCAAAGAATGCAAGATGAAATGTCGAGAGGGGATACTCCAAGGCGAAGCCAAGTATCTCGGCTGGCACGACGAATGAAGTCCAACTGATCACAGTCAAAGTATAGATGCGGCGTTCAATGGGAAGACGAGTTGCGGAATGGCTTTGTAGAGTCGCGTGAGTTGCTAGAGCACCATAGACAAAATACCCTGGCAAATGAATTGCCCATATGCATAGCATTGGCCGCGCTTCAGTGGTTGTGAGTCACAACAGTGAGGTGATAATGGCCACAAGGAGGATTATGCCTTACAAGATTGCGCTTGTGTAGTAGATGATCTCTCCGGTCTCTCCACGCCATCTCGTACCACGCTGAAGTAAAGGGATCACCCGTCTCGTCCATAACTCTCTGGTGGGAAAGAGAACCGTTGTATTTTTCGAGTATTAATCCTTCATTCCCTCAGCTTGTCTCTGAAACGTACCCAACAAAGAGATTATGTGTATATATTACGATTACATGCTGTACGTTACTATTGGCGACAGGCTATTTCCGGTGGACACACAGTACAATAATCTTGTGATCTGAGTTGCCAATGATATAAACATAGATACTACTAGTGCCGAGGCAAACGTGGACTCGACATGCGCTGGTGGTGACAAGCTAAGGCGCCCCGCTAAAACTGGGAGAAACATATTCAGGTGATATTGAGCCAAGTATGTATCACGATGAAAAATCTGTCAAAGAGGCTATTCGAGATTTAAGTCTATTAATGCCACTAGACCACCGGCAAAAGTGTGAGCCTACACCATACCGTAGAATAGTACGTCTTATATAGCCTACTTGCACCAACAAAGTCAGAATGGGTGACTGTAAAGGCACCAGCAGTGCGAAGGTTAAGCCTTAAGCCATATTAATGCAGGCCCCATATTCATTGTGGCGATACTTGCAATGGTTAGTGCCTGGTGGAGCTTCAATCTCTTAGATTGGGACTAGTAGAGGAGAACGTGCATCAAGTTAACATCAAGCAGTGCATCTTCTTATAATAGGCACAAAAAGTCGACTAAGCGGAAGCGACTCATGATCCAAACTGTAAGTATGTGTTGAACTTTAGAGTGCTAAATGTAATCTAGATATGGCAAATATTCTTTACGGCCGTTGATAAGCGTCTACTTAAGAAGCGACTATAAAAACAACCCAACCTCGTTCTAGAAGCTATGTAGTAGCCAGCTCTCCGACAGCGAACAGCGATATGTTTCCTAGATCGGTGAATAAGTCCGACGACGGCGACGGCGCCACTCCCTAGAGTTCCTGCCTCCCGCCCCCCCAAAAAAAAAAAAAAAAAAAAAAGATTTTAAGTTTTTTTTTTAAAAAAAAATCTGACGGTTCTTGGCCAAACACTGTCTATGCTACCCTATCCTTGGGTATTCATATAATGTTCTTGTGCTGCGCATCAAAGCGCATCATTTTCTCGCCGAAGCACATCATTTTCTCGCTGAAACGCGTCTTTTTCTTCACCTATTTTATGGTTTATGATACACAGCTCATTAACCTTATTTCTTTCTTGTATGCAAGTCTCTTTTATCCTACCCATATCCTCAAAAATCCTATTGCATAATCTTCCAATGTCTTCCATTATTAACCACGGAAAGAGGAAAGAGGCAAGGGTGAATCAAGGAGATGAGATGGATAAATTTGCCCTTTTGTATTCATTGAGGGCTCATATGGGCCCGAAAGACGACCATTTTCATCTATTATCGCCTGACCCTTAAATCTGTCCTTAGTTCAACTGCCCAATTCCCAGATCTCGTCCGTAGACTAACAATAAGAACTGCTACGCAGTATCTCAAAAGAAAAATGCAGCCCCTATGTATGCAGTTGGGCACTGGAGATAGTTAATATGCTCCAGATCAGTGGTGCTGTACCTTATTGCCCACTTATATTTTCAGTCGCCGTTATTTTTTGTGTGATTCTCTGGAATAACATTGATAATCTAAAAAGGCATCTAGTTCAAGCTCCGATATTAAACAACCACCATTATGAAGAATTCCAACTAAGTTCAGTCAAATCCTTTTCTTCCTATCCAACTCGCCTCCAGTTCTTGCTTATTCTGGCCTATTTGGCCATTAATGTAGCCTTTGTAGGCATAGAAGTACAACCTCCTCATAACCGCTGGGACCAGCTCGCTGCTGTCGTCAGAGATCGTTTGGGCGTTCTAGCTACTGTCAATATGGTCTGTTTACCCTCGTCTAATTCAAGGGCTAGCTTACATTTTGAGATAGATACCACTTTTTCTACTAGCTTTCCGAAATAATCCACTTGTCTATCTGCTTGGCATCCCTTTCGACACCTATATATTGATGCACCGTTGGCTCGGCCGTATCGTAGCGATTGAGGCCCTAGGTCACACAATCGCTCATCTCGCACAACACGGTTTCGCCCAAACATCCCTTAAGCTGATGATATCTCCCTCGAGTCCTTTTGTATTTTGGGGATTTATTGTAAGTTTCAATGCGTCTCTAGATTGCAACCTTGTTAAGTTTATATACAGGCAACTATGTCCTGCTTGCTTCTTTGCGCGTTGGCTTGGGGTCCGCTGAGGCATGCTTTCTATGAGATCTTTAAACAAAGTCATGTTTGTCTATCAATCCTATCAATTTACAGCTTATGGAGTCACTTGAGAATAGGAAAGCTCCCCCAGCTCAAAATTATATATGCTATTATCGCACTGTGGGCGGCCGAACATATCTCTCGTACTGTACGATTGATATATGTTAATGCACGCCGTCCATCAGCAAATGCACTCGTTGAATCTCTCCCTGGTGATGCCTGCCGATTGTCTGTGCATTTGCTACCAAGTTGGGATATTCAGCCGGGCCAATACACTCATTTGTATATCCCATTCATCAGCTTTTGGGAATCTCATCCATTTTCAGTCGCCTGGACCAACGAGACGCATTATGTCAGTGACAAATCAGGAACTCAGATCTCTTTTGTAGTTAAGGCCAAGACTGGTATGACTCGGAGACTATATGAGAGATCAGTCGCTGCCGGAGGCTCATTTACGACAACTTGCTGGCTAGAGGGTCCATATGGCTGTCCGAGATCTCTGGGATCTTATGGAACAGTAGTACTCATTGCTGGTGGCGTGGGTATAACTCAACATCTACTACAGGTAAAGAGCCTTATTCACGGCTACAACAATGACACGGTAGCAACTCGAAAAATACTGTTGATCTGGTCCATACGTCATAGAAAGCACAGAGAATGGGTTAAGTGCTGGGCGGACGAAATCTCATCACTTAGAGAAGGATCTGATGTGTTTCAGATTTTAGTATATATATCACAGCCACCTCCGCTAAGCGGAGTGCCCTGGTCTGGTTTCACCGGTCGTCCTGATCTAGAAAGACTGATCGCAAATGAGCAAAAGTACCAGATCGGGACTATGGTTGTCTCCGTTTGTGGGCCAGCACAACTCAGTGACAGTGTACGCGATGCTGTTCGAAAGCTCAGAGGGAACAACTCGATTGATTTGATAGAATGTGCATTTTCTTGGTAAGAGCTATAGAAACCTCTAGAATATATCTTTTTAGAAAAAGATTAAAGAAACATGTGAGATAGCCATAGGGAATAACAGCAAGGCTCGTCAAGGAAGGCTGGAAGCAGCCGGGGTTTATTCTTGTAGCTAATTAGAAGATGCATTCATCTCGGTATCCTTTTAGCCTCTGGAACTGCGGCTCTACTTTCTTTATTCGGTTACGACGTAATTCATTTTGCTTTACAAAACTGCCCTTGCCTTCGTTGCCTGAAAGTTAGTGTATCACGGCTTTGGACAAGCTCTGACGTCTCTGGCCGGGTCCGAACAAGGACATGCCTCTTCGAAGGATATGAATAAGAATTCAACACAGACCTCCATCTTATTCGGCCAAAAGGTTGCAACGATCCACGAAGGGATTCAGAATTCATCGTGGTCATGTTTCGACGCTTAAACAAGCATTTGCTTTACGCCAAATAGGTGAAGCGGAAGAGTGATGCGCTATTAAATATAGCGACAGTCAATGGTTCAATGTTGGGATTTTGTGACGGTTTGGCGACTTAGAGTGGACGGGTCTAGGGTAAGCTGAGGATTTAACCAATCAGAGTTGTTCTGAGTGGGACGGTCAGGTTGTCTTGTGGTGCTGTGCGAGTTACGGCTAATGTGTGAGCACCTCAGTGCTAGTTTCAATGAAGGCGGTAGCAGTTGTATTTATAACTGGTTAAACCAGTGTCTATATTACGAAATGAATGTGTTTTTTCTACAGTGCTCACTTGAGACTTCACTTATTCGCTTAGGTCTTCACTTGTCCAAAGTGAAGTCAAGCCTCATTGGTGGCACAGGCTTTTGTTTGTAACAGATTTGGGGTAAACTTTCTTATCGCATGATAGCCCCACTACGATAAGCCAGCCAGCCTACAATAGGCCAACCCACATAATAGGCCAGCCTACAATAGGCCAGCCTACAATAGGCCAGCCTACAATAGGCCAACCCACATAGTAGGCCAGCCTACAATAGGCCAACCCACATAATAGGCCAGCTTACAATAGGCCAACCCACATAGTAGGCCAGCCTACAATAGGCCAGCTTATAAGCCAGCCCGCAAAGCCAAGAATGGCATAATGATTTATTTATTTATTCATAGACTGTCCCAGCCGCGTTTTGGGCAGCTATGCAGCGGTGAGTACTGTTGAGGGCATGGCCCGGAATTGGCCAATCAATCCCGTCCTCAAGATATTTTTGCTGCTTGTACTGCCATTGTCGAGCTGCAGAGAATGCGTTTGATGTCCTCGCATGGAGGTTTGCCTGCCCACATTTGTTGCCGTTCCTCCGTCTAGTTTCTGCATTCAAGTAGGATATGTCGCACCGTTTGTCGCCCATATCCAGTCACACTTGTCCGTGTCGGCCTTGTCGATGCTGTGCAGATATGCGCGGAGGCCAATCTTGCCTGTGCGCATCTGCGTGATGACTGAACTGATCGCTCGGTGAGCATTGTTGTGGATCGAGAGCACGGCTTTGCCTGGTTTGACGCCAAGTTTGAATAAATCTCTGCCGTGTTTGGCCGTTCCCCATGCCGCACACCATTCGTTCTGCATGGCCTTGCGTATGGCCTTTTTTGTGGTCGCTACAAGGGTCTGAGAAGCCTGCGGGGAGTCTGGTCAGGGCGCATCAGTTGGAGGTTGAGCGGCCTTTTTGGCTGCCTTGTCCGCTGCCTCATTGCCAGGTACTCTGACGTGAGCCGGGATCCACCGAATTGGGTCGCCCATCCTTTACTTCTAAGTTCATCTAGGCACTGGACAAAGTCGGCCAGGACGTATTGGCCAGATGGGGCTTTCGGGTCCCGAATTGCTTGGATTGCAGCCTGGCTGTCAGAGAAGACAACACATTTGCCAGGGGCCATATCTCGTGCCTGCACGTCGAGCACTATGTGCAATGCAAGCACCAGCCTCTTCAATTCTGCCGCATATACCGTGGAGGCAGTTGCAGAGCCCATATACTGGGTTCGTCGCGTACTGATTCCGCTCATTTGATGTGAGCGTAGCGTTACTGCTGCAGCACCGACGTGGCCGTCGATGCCGCTTCCGTCGGTGAAGATGCAGATAGATCCCGTTTCCACTTCGTCATGGTCCTTAATGGCCAGTTCAGCCGATAGAGCGATACACGTGAAAGGTGGTGTCCACCAGGCTGGCACAATGTGCGGTTGTCGTCTTTCAAGCTGGTTGAGCTGCACTCCGTGTTTGCGTTGGAGGATTCCCAGCAAGTGATCAAGTGGGCTTTTCTCTGTGTCGCTACAGTTCGCCTCGGCTGTACATTGGCGTCGTTCGAGCGCGCTTAGCAGCTTCTAGTGCCGTCTGCTCAAGGTGTTGCTGCGCTGAAAGTAGATGTGCCTCCACGTCAACGGCGTCGCCAGCCGTGGCTCGGAATGCTCCAGTGATGATTTGGGCCGCACGCATTTGTATCCTGCGGACTGCTTTCACCAATGCACTACTCCCACTGATGCGGCCTTTACCTGGTGTATGCTAGGCAGAGTAGCCGTAAAGCATTTAGGGTACAATCATGGCTCTGTACATCTACCATAGGTTCCTCATCTTCGTACCCCATGTCGAGGAGGCCAGGGCCGATAGCGCTGCTAAGCATTTCGTAGCTCCAGTCTCCATCTTCTCATGGTGATGGACCCACCGAAGCCTGGTGTCCATCTGGACGCCCAAGATTAAATGAAATTTATTTTCAATAAACACACAATTAATCTAAAAGCCGTGTTACGGATGAACTTCATTTTCCTCGTCGAGAGTTTGGTCCTGGCCAACCCGACCCTTCCTGCGATCCCTGAACTTGACCGTTGAGGACGGGGCCCCACGGAGTACTCAGTAGGATATAATGGGCTAGAGAAAAACAAAGGTTTTAATTATGAAGTATTGTAATTTCAGTGCTCGGGATAATTCCCTCATCACTAGAAGAGCCTCAAGTTGTATCAGGTATATAAGCCCCTAACATCAAGATAAACTCACTCGAACATGAACTGTAAGAAAGATCATCTGCAAAATATGATCAAGAAGATCCTTTGCTCGAATGACAGGATCTCCTACTTGGTACACCCATTTCCACTGTTTATGTATAGTATCCTTCAATTTCTTAAGCTCGGTGTTCTTTCTTGCATCCAGTGAGTTCCAGAGTCGGTAGAGGATGCCGAGAAGTATATTGAACTCGATTTCATCATACTTAGGTCTGTTTATGGACTCTTCAAGTCTTTTAAAGTCAATGGTAGGGAGACCTGGAACCCAACATCGGTTTTTAGCGTCCCATAGCTCGACAAACCCAGGAATATAACGGAACCGAATGCAGTCCTGGCCTCCGATGCGTAATTCGTAGCACTCTCCAAGACATATGGTATCTGGATCACTCGACATGTTGGTGGAAGATGACAAATATTTCGAATATCGAGTCGAACAAATGTGGCTGCTGACCCGTGGAGTGCTACATCAGATATTAAAGAGACGGGACAAGCCAACACAGGCACAGGGAAAACAGATGCTATACCTAACACCCTAGCACAATGAGTAAATCTGTACGTACAGTTTCTTATATCTTAACCTAATCTGACGTCTTGGCGAGACGCAGCTCCTAGTTATGAGGAATAGGTCAACACGGAGAATTTATCCTCTTTCGGAGTCAAAGCCCTACGTCACAGTCGCAGAATGGGGCCCAATCAATAGTGTCCTCCCAAACTCTACTTACACTAGATCGCTATGAATGCCCAGCACGGTTTTCTTGATGCGAGAGCTAATTATAGTAGCTTTCCATCTCTACATAGCGATAAGTGTCGATACTGTTGGCAATATATACAGTAATAAATGTAATAAAATTTAACCTTGGCTAAAAACTCATCTGAGGTTCCCTTCCTTTTAACTTTAAAGCAAGTATTATCTCTGGCATTGCTTTTTTTCAATATATTTAAATCCGAGCTGGTACGCTGGTACGCTGGTACGCTGGTACGCTGCATGGTAAGCCGGTTCACATCAAGCGGAGTTTTGGCTGTGTATAAATCCAAAAATACATTCCCAAGAGTGGGGATCTAACTTCCCGTCATGGTAGAAGCAGGGATCACTAGAAACATGACCACATACTCAACCAGATCCCTAATCACCCTAGTCCGTAAGGAGAGGAGAAACACAATCAGCTGAGGACAGTGACAGCCACTCCCAGTCTGTAGCAGTCAGCTGAGCTCATGTAGAATGAGAACTTGGTATTCTATATTAGGCTCCTAGATATATAAACAAGAGTGAACAAGGGGAGGAAAGGTATATAAGCCTCCCTTTCTGCCATCGATTCAAGGTTTTAATTTTCTACCATCAATCATCAAACATTCTAAATCATCAATTTACTTGACCTCGTTTTACTTTCAACTTTCTTGAAAACACTCTTTCATATATCAATATTATTTCTTTCCGACTTTTAAAATGCATTTCATTAAGACCGTCGTCTCTCTCTTCGCCCTCTCCAGCTTTGCTGCTGCTAAGCTTGGTGGGTCTGATTCTGGCCTCGCTCGCCGTGAGATGGCTGAAGCAGCCCATGAGGAATACCTCGCGGCCCGCGATGAGTATTTTGAGAAGCGTGACCTCTTCCGCCGTGTAAGCATTCATGATTACCCTGTTTAATATATCTTACTAACATATCCCTATAGTTTGGTTCTGGGGGAACATGTCAACCGAACTCCAAGGGAGGCATGGAGTGCAAGTTTTTTGATCAAAAAACGAGAAGAAACAGGTTCTGCGGGCCTTGCCGTGCTAACGCCCCCAGAAATGAATACTGTCTCTGCAATTCCGGCAATGTCAGGTAACTTCAAGGGAACCATTATTCAAGAACTTTAGAATAAAAATGGAGGCGGCTCCAGTTTCTCCATTAGCTTTTTAGATTTCTCTATCTTACACTATTGAAACTTTCTATCCCTAAATATTGGCAAGATTGAATGGAGGAGAAGGGGTTTCAAACTTTAGATAAAAGACATTCTGTTTCTTACGCCTTGGGCATAACCCGGCTCGACCGGTACGTGTGCCAGCCGCTCCCACCAGTCACAACACTGGTTTCATAGCTAGACAGCCTACACGCTGGTTTCAATAACAGAATAGTCTACTATCTATATTCTCCAACTCTATTAACGCTACGGCTACGTGACTATTCTGTCTACTACTGATCTCCCTGAACAACGGTCCAGCAACTAAAGACTCTCTTCACCAGACTACCCTGTAGCCTGACTGAGTACTGAACGTCGCAACCAGGCTACTCGATGTTTTTCAACTGCAGCTGTTCAAAGCAGTTGTCAAAACTACCTAGGAATCAACAGGAGGAAATCAAGGAGTCGAGCAATAACCGCTTCTCACTCGTCGTCCGGACTTCGTGTGGTAGACCATTGAGCTAGTCTGCTGCGGCTGACTCCATTGCGATAATTCAAAACGGAGGGATGGGGAATTCCACCGAGTTGGTGCTTGATCGAAGAATTGGGGTAGCGGCTGAATCTAATTTTTATATTTGTTTAAAATATTGCAACGATTGAGACCTGTCTTGCCTTTGGCTCCTCCAAATTCTTTAATTATCACCGATATTTACGTATATGTAGTACACTAGTGATAGAAATATATAGATGACACGGAATAGGCGACCCCTATTTCATTGCTTATAACATCTGACTTCGGAATTGAAGATCAGCTCAAGCCACGCCTTATTCAGAAATTCCTGGAATAACGCTGGGGGCTTGAGCTGCCGTGAGTAGCATGCTTATATATCTTGAACAAGATCCCTAGTTTGAATAATAGGATAACAGCATTGATATACATATTGCCACCGTACAATAACCTAGTTCTTCGGCTGCCCGAGCTTGGGGTTTTTATCCGGACTGAGTTTATCTAGGAGCCGATTCATGATCGGAAGGAGTATATGAAACTCATCACTATCCTTCCTAGGCCGTTTTGTGTATCTACAAATATCTTTAAAGTCATTTTTATAGGGGCCCGCAATCCAATGTTGATTTGTGAAATTCCACAGCTCCACTAAATTCGAAACATAGCGAAGTCGAATGATAACTTCTTTATACATGTCTGCAATTCTTTGTATCGAGTGTGGCCGGATATGCCAGTCATGGGGCTTTCGTTCTTGATGTCAACGGCGTCGCTTAGGTGATTGGTTTTCAACGTCCTGTCGAAGGCGTGCCATTGCAGGCACGTAAAAACATTTCAAGAGCTCTTGGCAATCATTAGGGATTCAGACCTAGGTCTAACCATTATACAATGTGATTTAATATTATAGCACTAGTATGTGGGACAGTGTCGGGCCAAAAACTGGGATTTCGTAAGCAAGTCCTAGTTGCGAGACCACCCTTGTCATCCTAGCTCGGATTATAGTACTCAATGAAGATCAAAGGAGCATGGAAAAATACACAGCTATGATGGAAAGGCATAACTCTTCCGCCGAATCCCGTGAGCCTCTTCTGGCATGTCGGTGGCTGGAGTCATCATCCCGAGGCGCTGGATATTACGGGCTAGGGACTTAAGGACCGGATGGATCACTAGAAATAGAAGGCTTTTTTTTATTTAAGGGTCATTTTTGTCCCATTTATAGTTAGAGCCAAAGTATGACGGTAAAGATCTAGCCCTAACGCACGGATGCTACTTACCTTAAGACGTAGCCTTATATGTATAATACCGAGTTTCAAGACCCTCCTCTATGAGCTAATCTGTTCGCCACTACAAGGATTAATATGACATCAGGAGCCATTTAAGTGCTTTTCAAAGACTGTGCCACCTGGACGCCGCTGCACATGATGCTTGCTAATGTAAGGAGCAGTCTGCCTTGCTTTAATATTTGTTTTATTTAAACATGAAATTCCATTCTTCAAATCCTGACCAAATTATCTTTCACACAATTTCATATTAACGCCTGGCTCTAGCTCAAACGCAATTATCATTCAATATTCAATTATGGAGACAACAAATCTTGAAGCCAAGTATCGGAGCAAGATACCAAACGAGTACGGTACTGAGGAGTACAAACTATTTTTAAATTTGATTCCTCTACTTGGCCAACCAAAAAAGTCTATCTTCGCCATTTTAGATCCTGAGCAGGATGGAGATGACCAGTTGTTTGATATAGTCTTGTCTTTTTTCCACTGGTTGGGAATTATCAATTACCGTGGCTGTATTGCTACCCACCATCCCTCTGATAAGCGTGCCAATTTTTTGAGGACGCTGCATCACCTCTCGGGCACTCCCGAGATACCAGTTGCAGCTCCTTCTCGACAAGGGTGCTGATATTAATGCAAGGGCAGAGGCTATGGTACTACTCTACAGGCCGCTTCAGCTGGAGGACATGATAAGATCGTGCAGCTTTTTCTTGATAAGGGTGCTGATATTAATAAACAGGGCGGAGACTATGGTACTGCTCTACAGGCCGCTTCAGCTGAAGGACACGATAAGATCGTGCAGCTTCTTCTCGATAAGGGCGCCAATATCAATGCACAAGGTGGAGGTTTTGGCACTGCTCTACAGGCTGCTTCATATAGAGGTCACAATAAGATGGTGCACCTTCTTCTCGACAAAGGCGCTGATATCAATGCACAGGGTGGGCACTATTCCAGTTTGCGTAGAAAACAAATTTAGGGCTAATGCGCGCAAGTCTCAGCTAGGCCTCCGAGCTGGGAAGGCTGATCGAAAATTGACATCGTCCGAATCAAGCAAATCGCAGGTTGAGGCTTGCTCACATCGTTGCATCACATCGTTGCTAGACTAATCTTTCATAGCCTCTTCTGCCACGGTGGCAAATGAAGCGGTAGGCTATTGGGGAAAAACAACGGGCGTGGCCAAATATGAGTCATAAAGGATGCATTGATGTATCCATATGAGACTCGGCCTGTTACGAATGCTAATGTACAGTAAAATCTATGCAAGTGACAGGAATATCTGCATTTGTTTTTCAGTCACGTGATTCCCTATGAAACCTGGAAAATACGTCCCCTCGTACTGCACCTTGAGCTGCTTGTGCCGTACCTGCCAGTATGAAGTAGCACTGTCCAAATTGCTATATACTTAGCAGTACTTTTGAGTGACTCGTCTTCAGGAGCACTTTATTTCCCACAATTCAGTTTAGCGCATTAATATTGGGCTGAAATGCAGCGGTTAATGGCTGAAAAAAATTCCCATGTATAATAAAGTATCTTTAAGTACCCGCAAGGGTGTGTACTAAGCCTCTAAAGTAGCAAAGAGACTGGAAAGTAGGAAGCCAAATATTGAGCAGTACTGTAACACTAGCAACTGAGGTACTAGAAGATGGCTTGGATCCCATTTTTGGGCACCGGAAGGCGGGGCAAAGCGGATCAGCAATGATCCGCGGAGCTTCAGCCATTCACTGAAACCCATGCTGTTGCTGGCACAGAATCCCCACAGCTCTTCGGTCTTGAAGGGGAGGGTCTGTGGTGCGGAAATCGCAGGGCCTCCCTGCCTTAGCACATCGAGTACTGTTCTATAATCAGTTGACATGAATAACCATGTTCTTCACCTTCTTTTTTTGTTTCCTTTCTTTCTTTTCGTTATTGCTTCGAACAGAAGGAGCCTTTGCCTTACCAGATTGGCAAATTGCCATCGCATCGAACATGCCACTTTTTGCAAGTATGGGATCCGGCCCGGCTCCTAGTATGATGCTTACGAACCCGTTGTCCTCTCTCCGCATCAGGCTCCCTCATTATAATCGAAACGATGATGAGGCTGCAGGACGAATTTGACAGCAGCCATCGGCTTAACCGAAGATAAGATCTTGGCGTGGCGTATGAAGTAATGAGACTCTTCCAGCTTTCAGGGAGGGTGACGCGGAGGCAATACAACCAGATAAACATATGTACCATACAAACCGTTTTTGGACGAATAAACGAACCTTTACGGCAACCCAAAGAGAACGAGGTTCAAGCCAACAAAGGAGATGAGTCGGATATATCATCGATTCGTTTCCTGCATTTAGTGGATCTTTAAGGAGCATCTTGAGGTAAGTCTTCAACAATGTCACTGTTCCTTCGTGCTCACGTCATCGTGAACTTGCGACTGTTGAGGCGGCAAGCGCAAGCGTGGTGAGAATCTGGGCAAAGGACTATGCGATCAAGGCGAATATTACATCCTACAGTGAGTGCAATAAGTTTGACTGGGGTGAAGTATCTGCCTTGTTGCTCTAGTCCTATCAGCAGTGAGAAAGGCACACGCCTGGTATTCAAGCGTATTGCATCCCCACTGTACCAGGAGACTTGATACAATGATCTTCACGGCTACAGTCGGAATTTGAACAATCGCAAGGGTCAGGCCGCCAGAATGACTCTGCCCCACTTCATGATGCTCCGACCGATGTCGGCTAAAAAACAGCACTCGTTCTACAAGTCCGAAACCAGCGCCACCAACCATTGGCCGCCGGATACGAGCAACAAACCCAAGCGTCGGGTTGTGGCACTTCCGAATCTGTTCATCAAGGGTGAGGCGAGTTGACCTTACAGGGATTGAAGACGATAGTCTGCTGTCGGCTGTGGTGCGGAGCATAAAATGTGTCCGGCAGCACCGTTGAATCAGAGAAATCTCGCTATGAGAGGAATGGCCACGGTGATATTACAAAACCATTACAAAGGTTATGAAAATCAACCTACCGAAGGAGAGACACTGTTGAGCAAAATTTTAAAACAGAGGAATCGTCAATCGCTGTCAAAGAAATATCCATGAATTCGATGTAGGCCGAACATCATTGGGCTCACCTTATCATCGTGAGAGATTATTTGGAAATTTACGGAGTCTGTGTTAGTCCAACTACGAGTGGTGGACTTTGATAACCTCGGCGTTCAGACGATATGTTTGAATAACCTAGCATAACCGAAAGCGAGAGGATAGAAATGAAGTCCAGGTTTCTAACAGACGACTATAAAAGCCACAATAGCCGCTTGACCGCTGCGTTGTGAGTTACCTACTAGAACATGTAGGGTCTAAGCCAGAGTGAGTACTTGCTTTCATCCACGTGCGCGATAGAAGATGTGTCATATTCTTCGTCATCACCACTTGAGCGTTAGACTGGTACTTTCTCTTTTAGCAAGCAATCCCGTCGCATGTGTTTGACCCTCTTGGTTAGTTTAGAACCCACATGACACAGGCCCCTCTTGTTCTTTTCTTTGGCTTTTTCTTTCTCATCTCTTGGATATGGTCTACACACATCTCCTCACTCCGCATTTCTATTCATGTAACGAAAAATTACCTACGAGGGGTTCAGTTTCATAAATCTAAGTAGAGTTTCTACCATATCATATTGTTTTTCGTACCACAAGCGCCATATCCAAGTGCAACTTGCACAGCCTGGAAATCACAAACAGGATATTGAGTTTATGATACATTAGCAATGGGAAGTAATGAGTGCTCGTATGTACGCACCGGAACATGATCCACAAGTCGCAAATTATGCAATCCCACGATGTCTCTAGACAAACTTCGTGCTCCCGTCCAAGCTAGCTTGTATAGGCTGCAATTCCGCCAAGACGATCTAGCCCGCGTTACGAGTCGACGTGATTGGAGTAAGTGTTGACGCTAAAATTATGGCCGTGAAGGGTGGCGACGCCAGCCGCGGTCATTCCTCGCGGGTCATCTCCGTAAAATAGCACCCATCAGCCGGCCTCATAGTCCCAAACACCATGAAATAGCTCTACCGTTTCTTTCCGCACAATCCTCGGCGCTCTGGCTTCCTCGGCCTCGACGAGTGATAGCGTTATAGTTATCATTGATGCGCAAAAAGAATACAGCGACGGCAAACTGCGTGTTTCCAATGTCAACAAATCACGAGCGGCTATTGTTTCTCTGCTCTCGAAATACTGGGACGCTGGGGCCCAGGTCATCCATGTTGTGCACGCAAAGCCTGAAAGCGCCCCCGTCTTCACACCGGCCCAGAGCTTGCGAACGAGTTTGATGAGCTCACACCACGTAAAAACGAGAGTGTTGTGACCAAGCAGTTCCCTGGCTCATTCGCGCAAACGGACGTCTAGGATATCTTGAACGCCACTGGCCGGACCAAGGTAATATTGATTGGGTACATGGTATGTGTTGTGCTCCTTGCTGCGTCATCGTACTCGAATCGTATACAACCGTACTGCATGCTGAATCTTGACTCTTCTCATGCTCACATATGTGTCTCCGCGACAGCCAGGCAGGCTGCAGAGAAGGGTTGAGATGTAATCATTCCCAAGGACGCAGTTGGGGATAGAGATATCCCTAGTGTGGACGCCGCACAATGACAGATGTGACTTCAAGCGAGACTGGCGACGGTCTTGGAACCATCATTCAAAGCCAAGAGATTAACTAGAATTACAATAGTCATTGGAAAGCATGACTGAGTAGTCGAGTTATGTCTCAATTTCTACCTGCATATCAAATGTCTAACATATAGTCGGGAACCAGAACAGAATAAATGACAGATTTGGAAGTGCTCCCACTGATTGTTTTCCATTCAACCAGCCTGTCCGTTAATGGAAAAGTAGTGCCGTGATATCGTGACCTTGATGCTGCACTCTTCAACACTGCTCCGATGAGGAGGTAACCCAGCTTCCAGACACGTCTCCCGTCATCAACAACGGCGTCAAGTTCGTGAAATTGGGTACATCTCCAAATACTTCTTTGGTCTCCTCCACCTGCAACGCTCTTTCCGCGCCGTCACGGGAGTCAAAAGTTACAATTGCAGCCGCGCAATACGGTTGGAGAGACCCGGCAGGTTGACCCGCGAACTTGATAACTTGCCAAGCTTGAATACCAACGGCTTTCCATGCATTCTCAACGAGCTTCATATGCTTCTCCACATAGTACTCGATATTGAAGCTACCATTTCCATCTGGGGAACTTTGGTAGAGAACAGTTATATTTGACTGTGAGGACATGTTGTCTCTTGTAGACCGAGTCACGAGCATTAGCTTCCTTCAATAACAGTCTGCCGCCGCCCGCAAGAAGATAAATACCTGGGTCACGAATTGTTTTACGAGAAAATTTATATGAAGGCTTTGTGGTCGTTTGTCAATGTTTAAAAGCTTGTGACTGTTACTAGACCCCGTATATATATAATAGCGATAATTTTGTGGAGTGTGGCGTCCGGAGATGACAGCTCTTCTCCGGCCTTCGTGTCCATCTCCATCCCCATCCCCGTCTACATCCCCATCTCCGAGCCCCCACCACCACTCGATAACCGACCCCACTCATCATGTCTGGGGTGGACCAGATACCCGAACTTATGGAAACAGATGAGGAGGCAGCTTGTGGATCTCATCCCATATCTAGTCCTACACTGCCTGTTTGCGGGGAAGCAAGGGTCTCACAAAACGGTATATATGAGGACCTCAAGGGACGGCTGGGTTGAGTTGTTGGCGGCATTCGTCTTTACTTCGTTAAGTTTTGGAACAAGATCAGTCCGTCACGAAAATGGCGTCCGTCGTTGACAAGAAACCTCACCTCAGTGAACTAACCTTCACCCTTCCATCCGCAGAGGGAGAGGTCTTGGAGGGAATGCCTTCCGTTGCTTCCGGTACCTTCTCTCCAGTCGCAGTGGACTTGGATCTCGAGAAGCAAGCTCTCAAAAAGTTCGACATGTTCTTACTGCCCCAATTGGCACTCCTTACCATTCTTGCCTATCTAGATCGGACGAACATTGGTACGTACCCGATGGCTCACTGTTTTTTCACACTCATGTGTTAATCTTGCACAGGTAATGCCAAGGTCTTTGGGTTCGCTGAAGGACTCAAGTTGAAGGGGAATGAATTTAACAACCTAGTCACGTTTTTCTACGTAAGATGGGTTCTTTGGACGCACCAAATCATCAAGGGCTTGGCGAATCTGACTCTTCGCTAGATTACCTACATCGTCTGCGATGTCCTCTGGGTTATTTCTATCCAAAGGTTTGGTGCCAACCGCGTCCTCGCTGTCGCCATGGTGGGCTGGAGCGCGGCAACCTTTGGCACTGGATTCACAAACAGCTATACGAGCTGATTGCGCTAAAGTAGCCCCTCCCCAGCTAACTGAGATAGGTGGAGCTCTCGACCGGGATTTCTACAGGGTCTAGATCGCCCAAGAGTGGTCTCCAAAAAACCAAATGACAGAGCTGGACGGCCTTACCAGTTTGCTTGTTCCCATACATCGAGCGGTGCGGCACCCTTCTTGACTCAGAGTGTGATGCCTGCGGGTTCGAGGCCCTTTGTCCACATTGAATTGAGCCATGGTGAAAGACACATCATCAGCTGACTGCACTAGCTGTATTCTTCATGTATCATCATGTACAGCAAGTCTAGATGAGAAGGATTTCCTTTAAGGGACAAAACTCGGGGTTGCTGATGGTGTACCAACCAAAAATTTATACATCCAGTGTGACCTACGGAAATTGTGTGGTCCGGTCTTAATAACTTAGTTGCATGAGTAGGTGACCAAAAGCTCAGGCCAGAGGGAGCTTAGTAAAGGTACATGTGGAGCTCTTCACTGCTTGACAGAGCCTACTCTACAGCTTTTCATCTTCCTGGCGCAAACGGTAGTGAGAAAGTACTTATGTAAGTGGAGAGGTACTTATTACCGGGAATGTTTACTGCGATGTGTTCGTCGACTGTGTATATAATACGCAAGGTAAGATTGAAATTGTTTCTTAAGGACGTAAGCGGCTTTGCTGGGCTTTTGTGTTGACCGCAGCCAACCAGCATTTCGAATCAGCGGACATTTCCTCGGTCAGCAGGAACACCGTTGTAGTATCAATGTTTATGCGATCGAAGACGACCATACATTACCTCTTGTTGGTAATGCACTCTAAACATGAGTATGCTCCAAATATCAGTCCTTTGACAAGCTTCAATATCCATACTGAAGCTTATAAGAGTATGATTGTCCCACTCAACGAGCTACAGGGCGAAGCCAGCTAGCTCGGAGCCTACAGCCTATCCAAGGTAACTTCGGAATAGCTTTGTGCTACTCGTGAAGTAAGACTCTTTCAAAACCTTTCCAATTTGTCTATTTAAGACAGCAGTTACCCCCATATAGAAAGGAACATACTTTTTTCATATCATCATACCAACAAGTTAAAATACATCCTCAAAACTGAACTTCTTCTCACTATGCATCTTTCGCTAAGAGATATTGCGGAACTTTACGAAGAGGAGGGCCTGGCTAAATGAATCTTCCCTCAGGTTCAAAAGTGTGGCCTCAATTTTGTGCCTACCTACCATCATGACACTTACCCTTATATTGACCCATGTAAAGCGGAGAAACGGGTCTTAATCACGGATGGATCCTATGGCATTGGCCGCGTTATAGCAGACTCTTATGCAAGGGCTGGTGCGTCTGTCATAGCCCTAGCGGCACGTTCTTCGTTTGGAGAACTGGAAAAGGAACTCAAAAATGCAGCTACGATGGCTGGAAGAAGCTCGCCGGAGATGGTAACTTACCAACTTGATATCACTGATGCTGTCGGGATTGAATACGTGGTTCGAGAATATAGTCAACAATTTAATTCACTGGATATTCTCATTAATAATGCTGGATATGGCAGTACTTGGGACCATACAGAGCAGACGGACCCAGAGGACTGGTGGAAGATTTGGGAAGTCAACGTGAAAGGCACTTGGCTAGTGACAAGACGTTTCCTGCCACTGCTGCTCAAAAGCGAGGTTAGAATCGTCGTCCTCTTCACAAGTATCGCGTCGTTCTTGGTGGCAGCTGGTGGTACATCATATCCTATTAGCAAGCTCGCCGTATTACGTATGGCAGAGGTCTTCGCTACGGAATATGATAAAGAAGGTCTCCTGGCAATCGCCTTTAACCCGAGTGATGTTCTCACGGATTTGAGTCACAAATTACCCGAGAAAGCGAGCATGATCAGTCAAGATAAACCAGAACTGGCGGGCGATACGCTTGTGTTTCTAACCAAGGAGAAGAGGCAATGGTTGTCTGGAAGAATGATAACCTTAAATTGGGACATGGAGGAGTTTCTCTCCAAAAAGGAGGAGATTATCGCCAGAGACTCGCTTAAGTTTCGTTTTAATATATAGTTTGCTATTGGCAGTTGTTGAAATTGGCTTTTTGTTCAATAGTGAAGATCTAGATATAATTTTAGGATTAAGGGAGACTGTGGAAGTGTTCAAATAGCTAACAGTAAGCTATCTGTCCTTACCCCCAGAATATATTCCTAACTTATGGAAGAATGTCTATTGTAAGGTTTAATTCGCCGTTTGATCCTTAATATCAAAGCTACTATTAATGCTATCTCAGGACTGCCTTTCACAAGTTTCAAACCACAGCTAGAAGCACCAACATGTCAACCAAAGCAAAGCTCAAGCGGCAGAAACATCTCGAGATCCTCAAAGCGGTTTCATACTAGCGCATGAAAAGTTGGAGTCCTCCAGAGGGCACTGATGTTGTTACTCTCAACCGTAAGTAACCCTAAAGCTATTGAACATCTCAGACCCTTTCGATATTTTACCAATTAAAATATCATTAAACTCCAGACGGCTTTTGGACCACCAAACACGCGAGTCCAAGCCAGGGCCTTGCTCTAGTGAATGTGACTAACATGCAGATATCTATCTATTGTACGTGTGTGGGGTCTGACAGACACAACAGTAACTGACCTCATGTGGCTAGTCCAGCAGCTCAGAATTGACTTCGGATCTGCCCTAAAGGGTTGAGACGGGCTGATAAGTTGGACACTGAAGCAGTAATGGGACAAACTTTCCCGTTAACTAACCAAGCTTGCAGGCTCTGTCGTCTCACATATAATGCAGCGCAGCCACACTTCGAGACACACTATTGTTGGCAGGAATCCATTATATATTGAGAACTTGGATATCAAGGCATTTGATTCGACCTTTCTGCTTCACAAAATTGAAATAATCCAACAAATCAATGAGAAACTTGTGAATGAGCATATAGAATGATTTAGTAACCTCGTTAGGCGTAGAGTAACTATGTGCTTAGTAGGAATGGCTTACATCTCCTCTGCTTTCTGGCTTATGCCTCTGAAGTAAATATAAGCTAAGTATAGAATTTAATATCACTTTTGGGAAATTGTGTGACTGCGAAAACCCACTTAAAAGGTCTAGTGACTGTTTTAAGCACTTACCAACCAGCAGATACAATGCTCAGCACTCAGGAGTCAGTCAATGAAGAGCTGACGTACCGCTACCTTATATTGTAAGTCTTGCCCAATAAGTGCTCTATTTGAAGCTTCTGACTCAATTGTTGAGAATGTGCAACATCATTCATGCTACTCGAAGTTGGATGGCAGAGACCGCGTATGACATGCAGATGATGGGTCTACCTGAACCGCCAAGCCTTGAAGAATTCGTGACAATGGTCCATACATAGTATTTATTGACTTCTGTGCAAATTATATCTCCGTAGTTTGTATTAAGAGCAATCTCTATGCTCCCTGCCTTCGTCACAAATGTACCATCGACAACCAAGTTTTGTTATATTGATGGCTTACCCTTCGTTGAATGCCTACTGGTAGATAGATTCCCCACCCTGCTCATCATCATTAACGCCGTCGGTATCCCAGGGAGAATGATATCAGCCTCCCTGGCCGCATTCGGCGCCGTAAAGGTCTTTATCCCTAAAATCCTCTCTGCCACACTATGCCTCTACATGTGGCCGCAGGTGCACACGCTGACAGCTGGTTTCATCTGGATCAGCAGTTTTGGATATTTTGGCGCAGTGATTCAAAGTCTGTTCCCCTCGTGTTGTGTGAGCCTGACTCCATTTTTGAGTAAATCAGGAATAAGAATTGGCATGATAGTTACGATTATTAGTTTTGCGGCTTGACGGGATCGCCTTTGGCGGGAAAGTTGATGCAGGCGACGGGAGGGAGTTATCTAGCTAGAGGGTCTAGTATGACATCGGGCATGTTCTTGCTATATGCAGCTAAGAGCTGAAGCTGGACAAAAACTATCCCTTTAAGCGGCATAAGGCTTCAGTAAGATTAACGGTGCAAAGTCAATGAAACGAGCGAAACTAGTAGTACTTCTCTACATATACTCATTCGTATGGTGGTAGAAGATTCAGCAGATTCGCTTATTACAAATCGTTGCCTCACCCGTTTTGCAGAGCACCCGCTACATCCGCACCCGGATGCGCATTTAGATTTTTTACGTTTTAAATTCCATAAAACTAATAGAACTTAGTTAAAAATATAGAAAATATTAATAATGTTTATTATACTATATTTATACATATAACTCACTTTTAGTACTATATATTAAAAGATTAAGTAGGTATAAGCTATTGAAACCCACGCTTAGTCATTATTCGTTAGATTGCTGTATTCAGGTGCGTTATTTTCCACATTCTATTTTGAATACTTAAAAATAAATTCAAAAGAACCATTATAAAATGAATAAAAGTATGTTACGAACAAAGCATATGCCTACCACATCACGTGGCATACCCCACCTTTTCCACCAATAAGAGATGGATCACTCTGGATCGTCAGTGAGCCTGAACGATCCTCAGACAAACTCACTCTGGATCACCAGTGAGCCATCGTGAGCCCTTAGTATATATGCACATTCATTTCACTAGATAGAACACTCTTTCAGACAGTTATCAATAACATCGTCTACGCATCTATTGTTACTAGCTCCACAATACTCGCACATTGACAGTGACTCGCATTGCACAGCCTAAGACAACCTGATCGCGCCACTCAGAACAACACTCTGATTGGTTCAATCCCGACCTACCCTAGACCTCCGTCCAGTGTAAGTCATCCAACCGTCACAAAGTATGAACATACTTATCGTATCAACATGTATTTCATATGAAGTTTTTATAATATAGGATAAATGGATACTTATGTTATTACCGAAAACGTAAAATAATCTAAATATGTATCTGGGTGCGGATGCAGCGGGCGCCTCCGCAACTGAAGGTATTACCTAATGGATTATGAGCGCGAGCACGCTTCTGCGCAGTGGAATGCATCCAAGATACCGCAAACAACAGGTTATATCTGCGTTTTAAATTCTTTTGATTTAGCTTGCTGAGTAAAATAGTTCCTTCAACTACTACTAGCGACCCAGAAATTATCTAAGAGGGCAACTAAAGTCTGGAATCCAAAATATCTCTCTATGCTTAGCTTAGCAGAATCTATCTAACGTATCTGCTGTATTAACATCGAAATAAGAAGTTCTCATGATGATGTGATACTGTCTTTCGTGGTCGATATGCAATAGCTGAAGCTCAGCATTCGCTCTGGTTAGGGTCGGCGCTGTCCTTTAGGTTAGTGCGGGCTATTCCGCAAAGATTTTCACTCTAAAAACTTACGTAAAGGTCCAGAATCCCGGCTGATGCTCTACACTGTTGTTGTTTCGCCTACTTGAGCCGCTAAATAGCATCTGTTGACCTCCCGTTTGAAATAATCGATATAAAGCTTGTTAGGCATTCCTATAGGCCCCGTTCCATGATATTCAATAGAAATTTTGGCCTTGGTTGTTAGTCCCCCGGCGATGCTGGTATCCAAGCACCTTTCCTTGAGTGTAATACTCGCGGGATCAAAAGTCCTAGCTAGGCCGTCTGGGCTGCAGAGGCGAGTGATCTGCTCCAGAACCTCATTCGCTGCTCCGTTCCAAGCCCAACCGCTCGTGTAACATTTTGCCATGCTGAGGTTGACAAGGGGAAGGAAGTAAAGGATGGAAGCCTTCATTATGCTATACGCTATGACGTGATGAAAGCGGAGGAAAGGATGAATGCTGTATTATAGACACAATGAATGACGGTTTTTCGATCACGTGGCTGGCTCATGTTGGGCTTTTTATAAGCAAATCACCAGTTTCCAGCCTCTCGTTAGGCCTTTGCGTGTGGACACGTAGGGTTATCGTAGTTCATCAACTCTCTTAAATATGCCACAGCGGATATACCTTGTTAAAGAGGAGAAATAACTCATTACCAGGGCATCTTTTCCCCATCATAGTTATAGAACACCCCTGCCTCCTCAAGAGACACCCTTTCCAGTATCTTGAGGCATGCAACAGCTGACTCAGAGCTCGAGACGGACGGAGCACCTGGTATATGCTCATTCACCCAGGCGGTGATACCACTGCCAATCTCAGTGCTTGAAATTCAACCTTAAGCCCATATATCAGTTTTTTCCTTTGAATTATAAATTAGTAGGAAAAACGGAAGATTTACCTGGGTAAATGAGAAACGCGATAACATTCTCCTCCTTCAGAACGGCAGTCCACTTTCTGACCAGCCTATATGAGATGTTAGCATCCTATTTGTGCTGGGTAATAACACACTCGAAATCTTATGTTTAGTCCAGCCTTTGCTACCGCATAGGCGTTGCAGAGATTTTTCATTTGGAAACCTATCTCAATGGATCCAAGTTGCGACGAAACGACCAAGATCTTCTTAGAACTGCTTTTTTTGAACCAGTGGCAGAAAAGCTCGGATAAGGTGGATTGGGGTCAGGAGATTCATGTCGATTTCTTCCTTGAAATGGTCCAGGTTTCTGATTTCGTTAGTCTTGGACACCTTGGTTAGAGCCTCAAGTCTTTTTTGTAATGCTTACAGCTCGTCGAAACTAGCCAGTGGCTGAAGGCTGAACGACAAGATGTGGCGGGACGTTCGCCACTGGCAGCATGAGGGTGGGAAGCCTGCCACCATTGAGCGAACCTGCGAAGAAATGCACGTGATAATCAAGCAGGTTCAAAGGCTTAAAAAGGATCATGACGCCCGCTGTCGGCCAATGTTCCTTGGAGTATGCTCCTTCCTCCTCCTCCTGTTTTCGTTTTCACTCTGTGTTTCCATTCAGCGGCTAATCTCATATACGCCACTAGCGCACCACTGAAATAGTGTTTCCGCAGACGAGCTAGCCGCATACTCACAGGGCATATCGAGCAAGAAGAAAAGAAACCAACGTGCCTATAGAAGCAGAAACCTCAATGCCAGGTTCAATCACCCTTCCTACACCAATCCTTACACTGGACATGGCAATATCGAGTAATTAGCATAGAAGTAGAGCACGTGTAAATATTAAATAAGTTAGGAGCTTCTAATGATCGCTAGTGCCTTGAGAGTGAGTTTCTTAGGTAGCCCTTGTGGTAACTCGAAGACAGAAGCTGAAGGAGCCCTCTCGAACCCGTCGATTACTTCAGCGTCACCACCCGACCGGCAACGGACGAGAAATGATGCAATCTCGTCACCTGCATCGAGGACCTGCCTCTTTCATTCGCCGATTTTCTCTGCTGTCTCTCCGGGCTTGACCAAACGTAGCTTTTGCTACTCCATGGTTGCGCTGTTCTGCTGTCCCTATATTCTTCATCAGTAGGAACCTTCACGAAGCCACCGCTATCGGTCATGCTGGAGTCGTTTGTGTTGCCTGCTTGTGAGAGGTCGGGCCCAAGACGGACCTAGAAGGGCCGTCAGCAACATTAGCTCCCTTATTTAATAATAGTACCACAATCTCTTGATAGCCTCCCGATGAGGCAGCTTGGAGAGCGTTGCCATAGACGCCGCCCTGCATATTCACATTGGCCCCCTTTTTACCAGCAGTGCCGCGATCTCTTGATGACCACCTAATGAGGCGGCTTGGAGAGCGTTGCCATAGTGGCCGCCCTGCACATTCACATCGACCCCCTCATTCAATAGTAGGACAACAATCTCCTAATGGCCTCTGTATGAGGCGGCTTGGAGAGCGTTACCGTAGTCGCCACCCCGCGCGTCGACGTCAGCTCCCTAGGCGATAAGCCCTCGCGCAGGCTCTACGAGCCCATCGAAGCAGACATAGTAAAGCTGAGAACCTTGTGGTAGGCCTGGATCATCGGCCCACCACCTATCAGCTTGATACAAACAAGCCCATCGCTGGAAAGTCTCTTCATTTTCGAGAAACTTGACTATTGCTCGAGCTACATCTTTCGACGCCCGAGTCAAGGCAGCATGACGAGCATGACGCGCCCAGATTTTGGCCGCACATATTGCCATTGGAGAATCCTGTTTGATCCCCTGATGGCTGCCCTTGATATCCGTAAGATACGTCAGGCACGTGCTCGTAATAGAGGTACTTGCATTTATAATATCGAACTTCTTCTCCCTGAGCAGGTACTCCTTGACGGAAAAGTGGGCAAGATGTAGTTCATCATCGGTGGCGTGAACAACTGTCACTAAGCCGGGGCAATAGTCCAACACATCGGCGTCGCGATATAGTCGACGCTTGACGTCAAACCCTCGCGGCTCGTTTTCGATCTGTGTAGCTATACGTTCCTTAGCCTCCGCCAGCGTGAGTGGTCGCTCCATATGCACTAGAAATTGCAGGAGCCGCATCGCGTCGGTCTTGAGTTCTGTCGTTATGCTTTCAATCATACGCCGGTATGTGGCTGCCAGGTCCGGTGGCAAAGATGCTAGAGCGTTCACAATCGCCGCCTCGTGACGACACCGAGCCAGGCTGTCCAATTGACAGAATGCCCACCTAAACCTAGACACGGCGTCAGAAAGGCATCGACACATCGATTGAAGCAGTGCTGTCTTACATACCGTCGGCCCCGTCTCCGACCTTTCTCTGTATCTTGTCGCAGATTTCTAGGGACAAGCGCTTGCCCCGAAATTTACGCCGCTCTGAAAGCTGTGCTGCAACGTAAGATCGGATATCGGCGTTGACGGATTGCTTATCGAGTGCCAAGCTGTTCTCCGCGCCCATTAAGGAGGGCATATGACACTGGAATTCGCTTTCAGGTCGACTAGTACAAACGATCTAAGCGTAGCTAACGCCTTGCCTAGACACTGTATCCTTAACCCAGCAGAGAAGCTCATCCCTCGATGTCGACTCGTCTAAGGCGTCCAGAACGATAACAACCTGCTCCTGAGCTGCGAGTATCATGAACAAAGCATCTGAGAGCGCTTTTATCGAAGGCTGGTTGCCGCCATCTTGATGTTTCTGGAATGAGGCGCCAAGGACACGCGCAGAATCAGTCCCCCCTCTATAAAGCTGGAAGACAAGAGACCGCAGCATGCCGTCTACAGTTTTCTTTACCTTGTCGCCAAAGTCGAAGAAGAAGCTGAGGATAAGACGGCCGCTTCCCTTTGCGAGATGATCCAGCACAGTTGCACTGAGGACAGTCTTGCCACATCCGGCGAGCCCGTGCAGCCATAAGTATCGACGCGACCCCGAGTACCACTCCTGGAAGACTGGGTGTTCCAAAAGCCACGCGCCCGTCCCCTCACGGCGAAGCTTTCTCGCATGGTTGGCGTTTGTGGACGGATCGGGGGGCGAAGCCATCGCTCGATCTTATCGGTACGTCGGTCAGCGCTTGTTGCCGCTATGGTCTGCTACAGCCTGTCGATTTTGTGTTCAACTACGCCGAATTAGATAGAGCGAATATAAAGGATTTGCAAACTGACTAGCATGGAGGGCCTCGGAAATCGGTCTTTCCGCTTCGACATTGTTTGGCGGGATCCGCCGCAGAAGGTCCCGCGCGTATGCTGCCGCCATCATGGCAGAGAACCCCTGCCACTCCTTGGTTTTGTGCGAGTGGGAATAGTCGCATATGCCACGGATTATGAGACACGGAAAGTGGTTCATCAGGCCGGCCGCCTCCATCTCGAAGCAGAGGACTTCTTTATCCATTGCCAGCTTATCTCTAATCCGCGCATCTTTCATCAGCTGGTTTCCGCTGGCGATCAGACCGTAGTGTATAGCGGGATCGACATCTTCCTCGTTTCGGTTGCCGCAGACCACCAGGTAAGCTGCATCGCATGTATGGTCGCAACTGTCGGATGTTGTCGGATGAACAGCGTCGCGCCTGAACAATTTGTCGCGTGCTGGGGCAGGCCGTTCGTAATTCTTTCGCTTTTTGATGGACTTCAAGGCCCGTTCCACCTCGCCTACAAGATCGTGACCCCGTAGCTCGTAGGTGCTCTTGAGGAGGTTCACAGCCGCCCGTAATACCATGGGGGTTGGGCCAAGAACCCCGTTTCCTGGAACACGGCGTTCTGGATCGTCTTGCCAAAGTCATACTGGAATCCGCCGCCCTTGCCACCACTAGGGCTGCTGACAACCACGTCGCCGAGACGTATATCATGCTTCGAGCTGGGTGCGCCGCCCCCGATGCCTACCATCAGCCCGATGCGCACGTTTGGAAAGCTGCGAATGAGAGCCCGCGCTACCACCGCCGCCAGGATAGTGCCGTACTCTCCATCCGGCAGGAGGGCGATGACGATGTTGTGCCTGCCAATATTTCCGAGAACATAGCTATTGTTGTCGTGCTGAGCGACGTGGCTAGGTCCGTCGTGCTCTTCGTCGAGGAAGGCTTGAGCTGCGACAGACTCAGTGGCGACAGCGCAGATCCAGCCCACGGTGTAGAGCTGGGGGTCTGACATCTTCGGCGGTCGTCATCGAGCGGGGAACAGATGTCTTGCGGCAGTAAGTCTAATTTTAGCCAAACTCTCCCTCGCATTATTCACTCTCTACTTATACCCTTTAGCTTGATGTTAAGTTTAGAATTAGCCCTTTCTTGGAATTTTATGTCGGTGTATATAACCAGTTACGTTGCATTTATAGAGTAATCCATTTATTCTCTTCATGTTTTTAGACAGCATTTACCTCGAATATATTATGAGTACCTGATGCGTATAAGAACATGCGGCTTGCTTACTTCGACATACACTGGTACTATTCAGCATTTGCTGGATTTTTAACTTGGCTCCTCCTAGCAGGATATTTGATTTCGCCCTCTACCTATGCCTCTATTGAAAATACAGGGGGTTTAGGTAAATCGTTAATGAACGAAGTGCGGAACATTCCACTCATTGGCGTTGCCTCGGGATTTTGCGCGCTTTCTCTGATAGGCCTCGTTACGCTATGGTCAATATTACAACACAACTATATTTGGGTTCAGCGCCATATAGTATTGTAAGTAAATTGACCAATAGAGGAAATTGAATGATGCTAAATATTGAAGATCTGTGTTGCTGAATTCTGCGATGGGTTTACTTTCCACAACTGTAAGTGTATACACAGACCAAGACGGCCAGTGGTCAATTACAGCAAGATGGACTGGAGGGATTATAGGATTTTGGCTATTATCATCTTTTATCATTTACCTTACGTATTGTTGGTTCCTACGCAAGATGGAAACTTGGACATCCAGTATTACTCTTGCAAGGTAGAAAGAGCAGTTCCTTCTGAGCTCGTTCAACTTCTCATAAGACCCCCCATTAGAGGCAGTCTCCAGCAAACTCCTCCGACATCAGGTGCAGCTGCGCCGACCAGTGCGGCAGTGGCACCAACATCTGCAGCAGTCGCACCGACATCTGCTGTAGTGGCCCCCTCGAGTGCTCCCCAAGCTTCGAGTGCTGCCCAACCTTCGAGCGTTCAACGGCAATCCAGTGCCCAGGCCTCGGCATCCTCTGCTGCTGCACCCAGCGTGGCCCCTTCGGCGAGCGGACCGGCAAGCCAATCTTCTGCGGCCGGAGCTTCGTCCCAGGCGCAGGCATCCTCGTCCCAGGCGGCACCCACTTCGGCGGGAGGACAAACCTCACGAGCGGCCACCTCTGGCGCCCAAGCCACCTCTGCGGTAATAGCACCATCCTCACAAGCACCTCCGTCCTCTCAAGCACCTGCATCCTCACAAGCACCTCTGTCCTCACAGGTGCGTCCATCCTCACAGCCACCTCCCACCTCCCAACCCACCTCCGTCCCGATAGCAACGTCGACTAACTCCCAGGAGGCCACCCAAGGTTCATCCGCTTCTAGAGGCTCCGGCACCACACTGGCCACGGCCACTTCCGGAGGATCCCAGACCGTTGGAGGAAGCGCAACCAGCCGCTCTGGATCTGCCGCCACGACGACAACCACCTCGTCTGCCACCGCGGCGGTATCCTCTGCCAAGCTGGACGCGGCGACCGTGGGACAGAATGCCGCGGTGACGCAGGTCTCAGGAAACCTGCAGTGTAAGTCGAAACATCAACCTTAATCTTCCATCGAGTTTTCAAGAGTTAACCTGAAATCACCCAGTGTCGTGAACGCACCAGCCAACGGCAGGTCATCCTTCACCGTCGAGGCCCAAGAACCCGCCGACGTCAAGCCCGGCGAGAGCATCAGGGTCCTCGCCACCATCGTAGTCGGCCCCTCAGGCAACGGCAAGCGAGCCTTCCTCGACCGTCGCCAGTCCGGCGGCGTGTGCCAGCTGCAGATGCAGATCGACGGCACCTCCGTGTACGACGCCCAGGTGTCGGCCGCCGGGGCCGGCGGTGCCACGATGGACATCGCCACGAACGGCGCGCAGGCGGCCACGGACATGCCCAAGATCAACGTCACCCAGATCTACGGGTCGATGCCCGTCGAGGTCACCGTCACCAACATGTTCGTGACGAGTGTCAACGGCGGCGTGATGAACCCGGATGTCGGCCCCAGCTCGACAGGCTCGGGAGGTGGTAATAACGGCGGGAGCACTACCTCGGGAACCAGGACTGGCTCGTCCACTACCAGCACTCAAAGTGCGACTGGTGGAGGTAACAACAACAACGGTGCTGGCCATTCGGCTCTTGACGCTTCGCGGTCCTCCATCTGGGCTCTTTGTCTAATGGTTCCCGCCGTTGTTCTCGCTATTTGAGATGGGCCACAATGAGGAGAGTACTCTGGTCGTATGCTCGCGACCTGATCTTAACGCAATGTCCCCCTCACCTGGCTCACAGGCTTAATGATGATGAAGTACGTATTCGACACGACTAAATGACGGTCTTGTCACTCCACTCTCTTGGAAGGATCAGCACATGGCAGCGGTGAATTTATTCCGGTTCTTTCTCTCTCTAGCGCGTCGGCATATCTTTCTTTCTTGGATTTCTTTTTGGGTCGTTTTCTGTTGACTGCATCTTTCCTTAACATAGGCACCTCTTAGAGCCCGTTAGAAAGAAGAAGAATATACTCATGTTTCCGCCACGGGCAGCGGACTCCAACTCCATGCTGCAAATCTCGTGATCCCTAGCGCTGTGATACTGTGTCAGCCACCCATTGGGCCAGATGGCTGCCAGGAGCCAGTCCATTTGGAGAAGGTTCTCCGTTATCTTGGGCATGCCATTGCGCATGGATTGATCTCGGAAAGGGTTGCATCTGATCTGCTACCCCGCTGCAGCCCCTGGATGAGACAACCTCGTACTCTCCTCCAATTGGAATGAGGATACCCGGTCTGCAGAGTGACGGATGAGCGAAGACCCAGAAGAGCGTCGAGATGTGCCGCCGGAAAGGAGCCGGAAGACAGCTGGGGGCAGCAGCTGTAGTGCTCCACCTCCGCACTAAACTACAGGGGCCTACAGGGGCCTGCAGTGGGCCTCTCCCCAGATCCATCAACCCTGCATAAGCGGACGCGGCCATCTCACAGCCAAGGATGGATCTTCGCCCGCTGGTCCTTGCTTTCCAGCTTGCCAGTGCTTCGGAATGTGGTTACATTCGCGAATGTATTTCCTGGGATGCGCTCAATCCAGGAGGTCTGTTCGATTCTAGCCTTCGGTTGACCGGACTAGCGTGTGGTATTTAAAGCCTGGGCTGTCTTCTCACCGCCCGGTCCATCTGCCTCTGTCCCCCTACACAGGCCGCGTCAGATCACAACCAGGGCTCTGAGACAGAAAAAATCCCAGCTCAACCACAGCTCACCACACTCGTAGGAGCCACCTCCGCCACAAGAAAGGCTCGACACACCCGGGCAAACCCGCATTCCATTCCATTTCTTGGCAGCTTTTAGTCGTTAGAAGCGAAGATGGACAAGGGCGAGGTCGCCGATTTGGCTTCCTTCAAGCATGTGGACGATCCGTCCCAGAATCCCGACAGCGGGATAGCTGCGACTGATAGGTGAGTTGGAATTCTGTGATTCTTTTCTTCCGTTTCCAGGTTTCTAATATTTGTTGTGTTTGCAGATACGGCCATGCTTTGGTGGAATATGACCCAGCGACCGAGAGGCATCTTCGCAACAAGATCGACCTCTACATCGTGCCAATCGTAGCCCTGCTCTATCTTTTCTGCTTCATTGACCGTGCAAATATGGGTGAGTGATCACTCTATCTCTACAAGAAATTGTAGAGACCGGCTGTTGCAATGACTGCAAACTAACTCATCGTGAATAGGCAATGCCAAAATCGCCGGTCTCGAGAAGGACCTCGGAATGTCGGGCTACGACTACAACGGCGTGGTCTCCGTCTTCTACGTCTCCTACATCCTCTTCGAGATCCCGCTGAACCTGCTCTGCAAGTGGATGGGCCCCGGCTGGTTCATCCCATCACCACCCTCCTCTTCGGCATCGTCTCCCTGGGCACCGCCTTCGCCACCACCCTCGCCCAGCTCTCAGCAGTCCGCTTCCTCCTCGGCATCTTCGAGGCCGGGATGATGCCCGGCATCGCCTACTACCTCTCCCGATGGTACCGCCGCTCCGAGCTGGCCTTCCGCCTGGGCCTGTACCTGGTCATGGCCCCCCTCGCCGGCGCTTTCGGCGGCCTCCTCGCCTCCGCCATCCTCAGCCTCGAAAAATTCGGCTCCCTGCACTCCTGGCGCATGATCTTCGCCATCGAGGGCATCATCACCATCAGCCTCGGCCTCCTAGGCCTCGCCTTCCTCACCGACCGCCCCGAGACCGCCCGCTGGCTCTCCCCGGAGGAGAAGCGCCTCGCCGTCCTGCGCGTCAAGTCGGAGCGCGTCGGCAACACCACCGTCCTCGACAAGATGGACAAGCGCAAGCTTGTCCTGGGAATCACCTGCCCCATCACTCTCAGCACCGCCGTCGCCTTCATGCTCAACAACATCACCGTCCAGGGGCTCGCCTTCTTCCTCCCCACCATCGTCGGCGGCATCTACCCCCAGGCCTCCACCGTCCGCAAGCAGCTCTACACGGTGCCCCCTTACATCGTCGGCGCCTTCTTCGTCCTCTTCCTGCCCCTCGTCAGCTGGCGGATCGATCGCCGCCAGATCCTCCTCATCGGCTCCGCGCCCCTCGTCATGGTCGGCTACTGCATGTTCCTCGACTCCCAGGACCAGGCCGTCCGCTACGGCGCCACCTTCCTCATCACCAGCTCCCTCTTCGCCGTCGGGCCCCTCTCCAACGCCCAGGTCTCCGCCAACGTCGTCAGCGACACCGCCCGCAGCTCCGCCATCGGCACAAACGTCATGATGGGCAACATCGGCGGGCTCGTCAGCGGCTGGTCCTTCCTCCCCTGGGACGGCCCGGACTATCACATCGGAAACGGGCTGAACCTGGCCGCGGCGGGAACCGTGCTTATCGTGTGCTCCTTGACGCTGGCGTGGATGAACCGGGATAACAAGAGGCGCGATCAGATTGACGTGGATGCCGAGTTGAGCGGGTTGAGCGAGCAGCAGATTGAAGACTTGGACTGGAAGCACCCGGCCTTCAGGTGGCGGCCATAGGTCGTTGAATTAGTAGCGTAGAAATGCAGGCCCAGAGTGGTCGTTGAGGGTAGCAAAGGAGTGCTTAACCCATCGTCTAGTTATATCAGAGTATAGGGCCCAAATGGAGTAGACAGGTTGCGAGGTTGCCTCACACGTTATCTTGAAATAATTCTTTCCATGTACCATGTACTAGTGATATCTTATGTAGGCTGCGCAGCCCTTGCTGAGAACAGGCAGGCAACAGCCGCCTCTCGCAACTTTCCATCACCTCCTCACCCCCGAGGGCACGAAAGAGGCCAGAATTACCCTCCCACAGCTTCGCGTGAAGCGACACTGCAGTGAGAGAAAAGTGATAACTTTCGTTACTGGGTTCACACAATTCACCCCGGCGTGAAGCGACAGACAGCGAGCTGTCTCTCACATCAGGCCAGAGATAATTAACCATGAGGGGATTGTTACCTTGGAAGACAGACAAAACCTATGGGTGGGATTACCCAGCTCATCCAATTGGAAGAAGAGGGTGCACCACGTCACCATCGGCGACAAGCCGAGATATCCTAGAGATAAGCTACATAGCATAGAAAATGAAAAGAGGACATGGGGACAAAGAAAATAAAACGGAAAAGTAAGCTTCAAATTCTATGTTAGTTAGTACTCGACGGGTGTGCCGAAGCCTCCGATAGCAGCAAGGGGCACCGGCAGGCTTCGCCGGTCTGGAACTCCCGAATGAAAATTCATCGTAATATACACGTCTTATTTGATCCTTTTGCCACTCGTTCGTTCGTGTCGAGTCCGTCCAATCCTATATCGTGACCGTCCGCAACGCCGAAAAAGTCAAAGTGGTATCATCGTACATTATCGTCATGAAAATAGAGGAAAATCAACATGGTCAAGACGCATGAGGTCGACACAGACAAGAGAAAAAGGTCGAGCTTAATCCGAGCAGGGGCCGATGGTCTTCTCGTGAATATGTCGGAGAAAGTCTCTTTGCTTTCGGAAGGATGAGTAGTTGCCCTCTAAAATCACATCAAGGATACCACCAGTGGCCCGGCCCTCGCCGATCGACCTTATTCTTTCATTGAGAAGTGCGTAGGCTTCGTCGAACCTAGCTACGATAGACCGAGTGTTGGAAGAGCCGCCCGAGATGTCGTTGGATGCATTGTTTGGGTCGATTATGGAGAAGCGTCCGTTATTTCTGTAGGTCAAGCTCGACACGTCCGACTGGATGTGCGGCTTAGTTAGCCATGAGGAACATCAATAAAACTCGGATGGAATGGGTCAACATCTGTTGGATCACGGACGGCAGATAGGCAAAAATTGTGTCGTTATATTCATCTAAATTATGCATCTCCGATGCTTCCGGAGGAAATTATTATGCAAATTGCTGTACGCTACTCCTTTAGGCCTAATGCTCTTCCAAACCGGGAAACGAGGCGCGTTCAAGGCAAATGGCCCTCCTTTCTGACTAATCGGGAGGGATTACATGATGCCTCGGTTCCAACACCACCTTACCTTGCGGATATAGCCAATGCGCCTGCCTGTGAGAGAAATTGCGTTTCTCTCGTACTGAAAAAAAAAAAAAAAAAAAAAAAAAAAAAAAAAAAAAAAAAATTATATTTAAATAGATATAATGGTATTAAGAAGTATTTAATACCTTAAAAAAATATTAATAATTAAATTTGTTAAGGACTCAAGCCTAATAGGAGACTAGGCTGGGTCAGATAAGAGATAACTGTAGTAAGCAAGACCCCTGACTAGTATACTACAGTACTATATACTCCGTAAGGGAGAGAGAGTTACAGGAAGGAACGTACTCTCTTCCTCCTTAGATCTATCTGTGGCTGGGCTATCTAGTTTATATGGGGATTCATAGGGAGACACGATATTCTGACTACTGGAAGGCTCCCAAGCCGGTCAGCAGCTTCCGGTCCACCCAAGAGCCAAATTCATGCCCAAAGACCGGTTCTTGCAACTGCAAAGGCGTATTCGAATCTGCCCAAATAGCCTGGATTCAACCCTTCCAAAGCCATACAGCTATCTTGAAGAGTGGTCTCAGCACATACAAGAAGTGTCAACATTGCTCTATCAAATTGGGACTGATATTACTGTTGATGAGTGTATTCAGGGCTTTACAGGTAGATCTAGGCAGACAACAACTGTCCCTAACAAGCCGACTCCAACAGGCTTCAAGATATGGGTTCTAGGCCAAAGAGGCTATTTCCTCCGCTGGCTGTGGCACACACCAGATGCAGCTTACGGCCCTGTTGGTGTTGCGGCCCCACAGGCTGCAAGAGATCGCAAGAGGAAGCGGCCCGGAACCTTAGCTCTCAACCCGACCCAGAGTGTCGTGGTTGCCCTAGTAAATCAACTGCCAAAGGGGACATACCACGTCTTTATTGATAACCTATTTACGTCTGCTGACCTCTGCCGTACTCTGCGAGAGAGAGGTCACGGAACAACAGGCACATGCCGCCGCAACTGTGGCATTTTTGAGCCTTTTATCCGGGCTAAGGTGGATGATTCAGCTGGTAAGAACCTGTGGCATTGGGGAAGGTTGCGAGGTGTAGCCACGCCGGATGGTCTTGTAAGAGCTATCCCTACTTATTTTACTAGAAATCCCCTTACTAATTAGGTCCCGGGCTCTCTAGGTCAACCAAATCGCTTGGAAGGATAACGCCTTGGTCTTGATGATGACTACCGTTTACACCGGCCAAGAGCTTGTCATGAAGCTTTGCAAGAGACCGACAACTACAAAAGCAAGGGCACGCCCAATCAAGTGGGAATTTAGCGGAAAGCCGGTCAAATTCCTTCAGATCCCGTCAGTGTCAGCGGATTACAATGACAACATGGGTGGCGTTGATACCGGTGATCAACTTCGGGCTTCAGACGGATTGCAACACCGGGTGTATAAGGGAAATTGGCGGGCATTAGCGTGGAAGTTCCTTCTTGAGACCCGCCTTGGGAACAGCTATCTATTGCAGCTCCGTAGGCAGCCTTATACAGACCAACGGGCGTGGCGGCAGCAGGTTTGCGATAGCTTCTTTGCAGCTTATGCCTCTGACGGCAGCTCAAGAAAGCTATTTAAAACTGGGGATGAAAATAAGCCTGTATTACAGCATAATCATGTCAATAGGAAGAAAAGAGGTCGCTGCTTAGCCTGTCAGGGCTTTCAGCTTGGCCAAACCCGGCTTAAAGAGCGGGCTTTGCAGCCGGTTAGTCGAAACGTACGGCAGCTACGAAAGGCGCCGCAGTCGCGTTGGGGCTGCGATTCTTGCGATGTAGCTCTTTGTACCGACCAGAAATGTTGGGACTTCTGGCATAAGCTAAATTAGTATGTGGATAGATGTATCTTATTTCTGGCGCTGTCTCATTGGTCAAAAGCGGAAAAAGTGACATGGCTGGCACCGCATCGCACCCAAAGGGATAGGTACAGTACCTTTTTTTTTCTTTTTTTGCTCCTCCTTCCAGCCAATCACGCGACAATCGCGCGACGAGGGTAAGCCAGGTGAGCTTCAGCCTCTTTGAAACGAGCTAGGCATCTACGCAGGAAGGATGAGGTCATTGCTGACTCATACATCTAGACTGAAAACATCATTGGCTCTTTCGTGATGTACACATTCACCATCATGATGACCAGTTTCCTCATATTCTCCTTGTGAATACGAGTACGAATTACCCGGGCGGCCGCAAAAGAATCACCATTTGGAAGGCCACGTCATCAATTTCCAGTCCTGCCACCACTTCGGTGCTGGAGGTCAAGGAATGCTTCGAAGAACATAGAAAACACATCTCCCATCAACCAAGGGAACTAGGTCCTCTAGGCAGATTTTAGAGAGGGCCTTTACCTCCCGAAGGTCAAGCTGGTTGGCCTTCTCAGACGTGGCTAGGAACTCAGTGGTCAAGCTTTCGCGCCACAATCTTGCGCTGCTTCTGTTTCGGCGGCCCGTCAACAGATACTATTCCCAAATTCGTCATGGCTGAGTCGGTTCCGCGTCAGTCTCGGCGGAACCCACACCGACCTCCATTCTTTACCGCCGAAACGCTTCCTCGTTTTTTGTCTGCAGTTATTGCGACTACCGGTCCTACATTCAAGTTCTGATGGTGACGTGGAGTGCCTCCAGGGTGGCGGTGACTCTATTGATGGTGACGGCCGGGGCCATATTGGCCCCCATAAGTTGATGCGACGCAGGGCAGAGTCGGCAATGTGGTCGAGAACGCTCTTGAAATCGTCCAGGAAGATAGCATCAGATGCACATTTGAATACGAGGGCGAGCTGTTCTCAGCAAGTCAGCGAGATTCTATTCTATCTAAGTCTTTTGGGAGTTAGTTGTGGGGGGGGGGAGGAGGGGGGACCTACACGCCAGAAAGGGTTAATGCCACTTTGTGTTGATATCGTTGCCGTCACAGCGACATCCGTGGCGAGGAATACAATGGATAGAAACATGCAGAGAAGCATGACACCGAATCGCGGGCTCGTTTTGACCAGCCCTATCAAAGTATATCCGTAATTCTTGTTGATGACCATGACCAGCTTGACCGTTGTAAATATCCACCACGGGTCTCTGCCGAAGGGACAAACAACACCTTCATTAGCTAGGTGTCACAAGGGATCATGATTGTTGTATTAAATAAGAAGTTGGGACTGGCTCCAAACCTTGCTAGAGGCTCGAAATATCGGGAATGTTTAAATAAGTTGTTTCCCAATATGTTGAAGTACTGGAAGTTGGCCCACGTCTCCAGCACCCAGTAGGGCTGAACCAGTAGAAGGGATATAATGAAGAGGTGCCCTCCCCATCTTGGAAGAAATGGCTTGATCTTGAGCCATGAGATGACATTGTGGAGGTTGTATGAAATGTAGAGGAGTGCGGCGGTACTGCTCAGGACCCTGGAGACGCACGCAGGTCAGTAAGACAATTCACCCATTACTCTTCTTTTCTTCTTTTTCCTCTTTCAACTGATTTCATCAAAGAAAACCATACCAACCATACGCAGGATCATCGAAGAAAATAAAGATGCCATGCCATCCAGCCAAGAAGAGCTGCCAGTTTCCAAGTCAGTTAGGGTGCTCATGCCCGATGCACTCGAACCTACCTCTAGGAGAATGAGCTTGTGCAAAAGAATTTTTCTTCGATAATTACACAGAACAAAGAGTATGAGGATTACGACTGAGCCAACACTGAACCCTTGGGCCCAAGCCTCAACTATAGCCTGCTCCCGTGTTAAATTCGCTGCCACGGGGTCACCCGGAGCTCTGGTCGATATTGACGCCATGGGACGAAAAGATGTTGAATGTAAAGGAACTGAGTAAGTTATTCTAGGAGTCGACACTTATCAACGGTCGGTGGTTTTAAAAGATGCCGAGAGAAGAAAAGAGAGAGGGCCAAACCAGATCTGCTGTCCAAGTATCCTAGTCTGTGTATGGATTGTTCGTATGGGATCTTGTAGCCGACCAATATCTTTCATAGAAGAGGACCAGGGCGTTTCTTTCTCTGTTGTGAACTTGTGTATGAAGATATGTGAAAGAAGATAGAAATAGTTGGAAATCAAACCAGCCCTGATAATCCCTCCCTCCTCGGTCTTCAAACTCTCTGGCCCCCCTCCCTCCTCGGTCTTCAAACTCTCTGGCCCCCCTCCCTCCTCGGTCTTCAAACTCTCTGGCCCCCCTCCCTCGGGAACCAGCTCTAGACATCGCCTATTTCGAGCTACGCCCAAGCAGCGACAAAGAACCAAACATCAACCCTGCATTCAAAGCATAGGCCACCATCCACCCACACCCATCTATCCCTTCTAATCGACGGTCTGTAGAGTGAAGATACCTCTAATACTATTCAATGGAGTGCGAAAACGCTAAGAAAGACCGTAACTGTCCCCCGCCCCCCGGGGTTATATATATACATTCATACGTGTCTCCTATATTCAATCTGGTGGGAGTAGGGAGTACACAAGACCATGCCGCCGTACAAAAATACGCACAAATATATCTAATTGAATGCAACTATCATCGCGCAATGCCTGCCAAGGGGGAGCCCCACCATCTTTTTGCAAACAATCGTTCATGAATTCGCATGCTTGTTCTGTTTTCTCGGCTAATCAGTTACCAGGTGTCACGACAACTGCTGCTACCTACCTGCAAGTATTTGGCAAAGGCGCTTACTCCAGACTGGTATTTGTGGGAGGTTGCCCCTTAAAATTACTAGTAAACGCCATCAGCATTCTACTGGTAAGCTTCAGAGCAGTCTACTGGTAAGGGTTCTGAGGGCATTACTGGACACAGGAGACCGGTCTTCAGGGACCGCCAATGCCTTTTCGGAACGAGTTAAGAGCTTGGGAAGCAAGGCGCTTTGCGGCGCTTTGCCTCGTGAAAGATGCAAGTACTTAGACCTTGGGGTTATACACAGTTGACTATAGGAGCTGGTGGCGTCTGCGCGTGACTTATTTTCTTTTCCTTTTGCGGTTTAAGACGGTGGGTACAGACGCTAGCGTACGCATATCCCTCACGTGTTCTCCGTACAGCAATGCGGAGCTACCTCCGGTAAATATGATTGGACAAAAGCCCCGCCAGAGTCTTCCCATCTCGCGTTTCGAAAATTCTGAACACCGTCAACCATCGTAATACCAAAGAGGTGTTCTTCGGCGGGTTTATCTTACCTCTGTCTTATTACATATTCAGATTTATACTTATAGTTATTTCTATATTTATTGGGTTCTTATCAGGAGCTTTAGTTCCAGTTCTATAAAATGTACTAGTTACTACACATTGGGGTTGAGAATTATGGAACCCCAACAACCCAAAAGGTTATTTCTTCGCTTCTCTTAGTTCTTCATTTCTCTTCGCTACGATAAGCATTGCAGCCAATCAGGAAGCTAGCTATGCGATAAACTTCGTTCACACCACCACCCACCTGCAAACTTCACACCATACTTAGCCAACGTTACATACACGTAGGCCAATAGCGGAAGTTCCGTTCCCACCCTTGCCACCCAATCTCTATCGGTGTCGAATATTGAAGTTCCAGAGGAGGGCGAGGCAGGTTGGCGATCCCCGTCCACAGAACATGGCCAAGCTATTAGACGGCCTAGCGCCAGGTAATATGAGCCTCTAGCTCAGCAGTGATTCGGTAACTTCCCATTACTCGTGTCTACAGCAACCATGGACGACCATTCATATATCCTTCCATTCAATGATTTTACCCTGGGCTTTAATGAGGAAGGCATCAGACGGTAACGACACGAGCAGCACTATATCAACCGATAGCACAACATTAGCTCCATCCGATTCAGCTACAGCTATCAATACACCTACATCGGGTGGCTCAACAGATCGAGACTCAGTGACCTCGGATTTTGAGGACGACGGTTCGTCCAGTGATTGTTCCATAGATGATCAGGCCCTAAAAGAATTACAAAAGAGTGTCGGCTACCCATTGGCTTCCAACATAAAGGACCTTCAAGACCTTGAGGGTCTTTTCCACTCAGGCATCAGACAGTTCTTCAAGGAGGATTAGATCCAGGCACAGATACCAGACCAAGCCCATGTTCTCGACATCGGAATAGGGACTGGGCTATGGGCTATCGACATTGGGGCCGCCCATCCAGATGTCACAGCTGAAGGTGTGGATATCCAGGAAATTCAGTCTATCAACGTTCCTCCCAACTTCGGATTTTGGCTATGGGATATCGAGGATGCGGCAGAATGGCCAGAGAGTGACTTCATCAATTGTCGTCGAATGACTGATTCAGTCAAGGATTGGCCTTCGCTTTTGAAACGTGCTCATACCAGTCTGCGCGATAAAGGGCGTCTCTATGTCAAGAAATCCAATTAAGTTTGAAAAGATAGATTAGGGTTAGTATTATGAGGATGTGAATATGTTTGAATATGTTTGAATGCGTGTTGATAGATTTGAGGCTTAGGATTCTTATTGGTTGTAAGGTGGCACCTTTCCGGACTTAGTTTAGTTGGGATGTGGCCGGCTAGAAATGGGGTGTGCGTATTCACTTACTCGTTCGGCATATTCGCGCAACGTGGCTCCCAGCACGCAATCGTCGTCCTGGGAAAGGGTCGAGGCTTTAATTTCGAGGACTTAGCACCGGGCCAAGCTAATATCCTGGCCGTCGCCAACAAGTTGACCCGCTTCGCGCTCCTCGCCCTGAGCACCTTCTGGATTCTCCTTATTACCGCTGCGGGCCTGAAAAAGAACACCTGGTTCCTCCTGGCTGTTGGCGCCGTAGGCATTCTGCAGAATGTCTATGTTTCCGGCGCATCGCGGCGGCCCGAGAACTTCGGCATTCCCCTGACCTTTGTTGAGGCCTTCGGCAAAACCAGTGTGATGGAGACGCTGCTGGACGTCGAGAGGAAGTATAAGCATATTGGACGCGCCCTGCTGCGGGAGTTCTTCCCGGGGGACCTGAGGGACAATATGAAGAAATGGAAGGAACTCGAATCTCCCCTGACGAAACCAATTAACCAGGAAGTAATCTCTTCAGCTGACCCAGGAGACCTAAGCAGCTAGAAGGGAGCTATTTCAGCATAAGTGGCACTGTGTGAAACAAGCATTGTGTGTTGAAGTGAGCATAGTAATTCCATTGGGCAGTCTTCTCCACTTTTTTATTAATTTTTATATTAAGCCTTTTAATTATTACATGGTGTATTCTCTCCCTTCCCGCTATACGGTCTTTAGTTTTACTAACTCTTGAATTTTCCCAATTTAGCTCTATTATCCTGTTCACTCGAATCTTACTCTCTTAGTAGCTAATTTATATTTATATTTATGTTAATGATTCTTATAAAATAATATATCAATTTGATTTTATTTAAATTAGTATATAATTATCTCGAACGAACGGCAGACCAGGCGCGTGGTCTCTACGAGGTAGTCTGAGGCTGCTCCCATCAGGTTGATGTCGATTTTGAACAAAATGTGTACAGAGAACCTTCAACACAGTGGATGAAGGTTTCTATCCAACCAGCCATCGTCTCTCGTCGCTTGTACGGACTGCCTGCGTAATTGTTTGGTTTCTGCTGCGCTCATTCCACTCCATCTTCTCGTTCTCTTCGATTTCTTGCCTCTGCAGCGATATTCGACAGATATAGCGCACGATATATACGCCGTTTCTTCCGTTACAGATGCGTACCAGCACGCCTATATCATTATCGCTAGAAAAGCCGGACAGAATAACAGCTGCATTATTGAAGCGTTCAATTATGTTGGAGGAATTCTCGATATAGCTTGAACATTCCTCGAGCATATAATAGGCGTACGGCTGTGTAGTACCTCGCTGGAGGAAGACAACAGGGAGCGGTTGGCCGACCGGACACTGTGAGTGACGAAGCACCAATCCGGGCATGGTTACTAAAAGACCCCATTTGCCTAGGTAACCAGGAGCATGGCCCACCGAATGAACTCCTTGACCAACAAAGTCCGAATCCTGAGACAGGAGGGAACGAGGCGCCCACTTATATCCAAGGCGATTAATCCGTGGTCCTGGAGTAAAGAGCAAACCTACTGGTATATATTCCATTGACTTATAGAGCTCCCTCATTCTATTAGAAGGGTAAGCGCCCAAGATTCCATCTAGGCTGATGTCAAGTAGAGTCGCAATGCAGATTGGTTCGTCTTCCTTCTTGGTAGTTGAGCGAGTAGCTAGAAGACTTACGAGGGCTATAAGCTCATCAGTGATGAACCTTCTCTCTCGTCGATTTGCATCATTAAGATAGCCGAGACCAACCAACGGAGTAAGCATCGATAGAAGAAAGGAACCACTCAGAGGAGGCGAGACCTCAGAGGGGTTGCCGCCCCAAACCGCAATGACAAGCTCTTTGTAAGTCGCAATCGATTCTGCGAAGCGAAAGACAAGCTCTTTTGCCAATACTGCTTCCTGTAGAGTCCAAAGCCTTCTAACCCAGCTGCAGGAAGCGACCCGGCTATTCTCTCGAAAGGATCATTTCCGACGTATAAGAGTTCCGGGATGAGTGCTAGGACTTTATCGGCTCCTTTATATGTCTCAGCCATTCGTTTTATGGCTTTCTGACGAAGGGCTGTTTTCCTAGAAGTGTATAGTGGACGAAGTACAGGGCGCAGAAGAGTTCCTACAAATATGGCGGATATATTTCGTGCTGTCACGTTCCAGCGTGCCGTTTCAATGGGGACACAGAGTGTATCCATCCAGAGGATACTACACTGAAAATCTTCCCAAATCATGTCTCTGAGCCTCCGAATCTGACAACAGGGGAGGGAATTGCTGGATATATTACCTAGCCCTTCTGACCATACGTGGGATATGGCAATATATTTTGTTTCCGGCTTGGCTTCGATAATCTCTAGGGCTATATTTGATCCAGTCCCAGTAACTGAGACGACAGGTATCCCTCCGCATTCGAGGATAGAGCAAACAAGGTCTTGATCTGCCTCCATATGCTCGCAGCCGGGGCAATTCTCGACATGACGGGTATCATAATGATCCTCGTTTATCTGATCTGCTGTGCACTGATTTGAGCTACAGCATGAATGATCCTTCGTTGTAATGCATGGGAGCAGTCCTAGGTACAAGAGTGCACTATTAAATCCAGGAAAATGACGCACAATACTTGGACACCAGTTCCCGGAGCGGAGACGGGCGAGCAATAGGGGGTGGTGACAGATCAAATCGATGATATTTATTGCGATCTCCATTGGATAGTCCTTGCTTCCCATGTATGGGGACAGACCCAAGAATGCATGACTAGTGGCGCTGAGAAGTACCTCTAGTAAGAGAGTAAAGCTCAGAAAAAGGGAAACCGAGGTCGTGATGGCATTCAAGGCCTTTTCATGGACTTCGAAAGAGGAATAATCATAATAACGGCGCAAGGCACCCGACGCGCGATCGAAGATAGCCTTCACGTTGGCCAGATGATGCTGTTTTTCTTCTTGCGAATATCTGCGATGTTCTACTTCATCCAACCACTGTCGTATATACGCATCCAACCTTAAAGTCGAAACAACTGGTGGAGTGGTGTTGTCAGATTCTATAAAATCCCAAGCACGGAATTGAACACCTTGGCTTGTCAGGAAATGGTCTAGGATTCCGAAGAATAGCCATTCCTGAAAGAATTGATCGATATTACGATGCTGATGGCCAGAACAGTCAAAATCTTCTCTCCCGAATCCTCGGAGTAAGGGGTACTCGTGGAAACTCTGGGGCTGGCTGTGAAACGCCTTCCGATAATCATCAGGGTTGCAAACGAGTGGCACTTTAGTGGCCTGGAATCGTGAATTTGCCGGAATTGGAATGTGGTCCATTGTGAGCCAAAATTTTCAAGCTCTTGGTTATAACAAACAGGGCAGTAACCCTTTTGGAACGTTTGGTGCTAGGTCTAGCCCTAGGCAGGGTCATGATACCTAGTATTAGCAAGCTTGTGGAGAAGAGTAAAAGGTGAAGCTAGTGTTAAGCTTGAAGCTTTTAATTGTAATTATAAATCAGGTAGGGCTTAAAGGAGGAATGAGAAACTTGGACGTTTGGCACATGCAGACCAGAAACGAAAATAGTGAAATAAACGACGACTTAGCTATAGTGAGCGAGATAGCTGCTTTTATGTCAGCAATAGTACTCTCAGATTCAGACCAATGGTAGCTTAGATATTTTTACAACGTATATCTTTGGGCGTTATCAGCCAATTTAGGTTTGACGGCGCTAAACGCATACTTAAATATTTGAGCGTTGCTAAGACTGGGTCCGAATTCCATACATTTTCGCCACTCAGAAACCTACTCTGCGCAGGGGGGTGGCCTAAAAGACACTTTTGATTTGCTCGGCATTCTTCAGGCGGATTGAAGAAGTTGAGAAGCCCGACCCCGCGGGAAAACATGTGCAGGACCTTAAGAGCCCGAGACCGGGCTGCTCTTATGAGGATACGAACAAGGGATTGTTGAGGATATAAGGGGCTACGGATCCCCTCTGTAATTACTAGTTAGAAGTAATAGTCTCAATATATCCCTTTTACCTGTGAAGCTGAAGCTGTAAGGTAGCGACACCAACAGACTAGTTAGTGTAAACCCACATCCACTTTGGCCTTCAAGGATCCTTCTAGTATGTGAGCTACTAGGGATCTTTATATCCGTCTGACCGAGGTCAGAACCTTCCTTCAACCAGTACGGTTGATAAGATTATACGGCCTCCATAGGCCGGTAAATGTCGAAGAAGCGCAGTGGTGAGCGATATTGGGGCGAAAACATTTGCTTGCATTATTTGGAGGAAATTGTCAACGGTTGTGTCCTTGATCGGAAGGGCCTTTGACCCATCGGCTAAAGCAGCATTGTTAACAAGAATATCGACCACTTTCGTACCAAGTCGTTCAAGGACTTGGAAAAGAACCTTGGGACCAAACTCGGAGTCAAGTGCATCTGCTTGAATTGCAACTGCTTCCTCCACCCCGAGACCCCGGCATACTTGTAGTGTTGCCTCAGCGGCTTCAGTATTGGCAGCATATGTGATGGCTAATTTAGTGAGGCCTTTGCGCGCTAGTTGAATGGCAATGGCTTGACCGATACCACGAGAACCCCCTGTCATAATAGCTGTCTTTCCAGCGAGGGACCATGGCGTATTTGGGGGAGATTGTGTAGACATTGTCAGATTTAGTAACGACGATAGTGAGACTTGTGGACTGTTTATCGAACGGAAGATGCCGGGGATGTCAAATCTTATCTATATGGATTTGCAACCTTCCTAGACCCTCGTCATACCAGAAGTTCGCCAAGTGGAGTGAAGTCCTACAAGACTCCTAGGTTCTTGACATGTGGAAAGTCCTCCAAGTCAAGTCTAGACAACGAGTGACACAGTTAGTGTGGGAGCGGAGCGGAATTGTGCTACACTAGAAAGTAATAGGAAGCCTCGTCTTCAGCAGCGGCAGGTTTTGCCGAGATTCGTGTCTCTTGTGTTGGTACGAAGCTCTCATCTCATTGGAGAGTGGCGCCACGCCTTCACCCACAAGCAGATGAAAGCGGAAGCATATCAATGAACTACATGGATAATACATTCCATTCAGGGACTATCTTCTGCCCATCGCATACGTTAGTTATGCGTACTAACCAATGAATCAAGCTGATCCTCTCTACTGGTAGGGTTTACGGTGGGGAGTTAACTATTGAATGATTGCTTCACAAGACTTTTTAAGTACTCGCTATTTGGATCCGGGGGTCCGCAGCCAAACCACACCAGCATCTAGAAGAGACTCAGTGGCCACCTCAATGCTTTGCCTACCGTCTTCAACACGACCGTTCCCCAAAACTCAAACAAGGTGGTCGCAACCACTTCCCCGTTGGCTGCCAAAGACAAGAGTTGGTCTTGGAAAACGATGGGTACACTAGAACTCGTGGCAAATCTCGATCGGGTGCAACACTAGCACTGTATAAAAAATATCATTTTCCACGAAATGACGCTGACTGGAGTCTAGAGGAGCCAATTATTAGCTCAACTCTTAGCCGATCTTAGCTTCATGGAGGCAGCAAATCCAATAGACCTCTTTTACATTATATGTGCTGGTATTTTATGCCAAGTTTATTCTGAACACACATTTCTATCCATAAAATTCAGAAAATCGAAAGGGAAAAAAAACCCAAACCTCCGTGGAGTACAACTAAAAAACATTTGGTGCCCAGTTTCTTCACGCTTAACTATATTATGTTGAAAAGACTGACAGTTCTACTACTATATCGCAGCAAGTCCTTTACAGTTCCTGAGAATTTCTTTGATCCTTCACTATTCCTCAGCCCTCACGTCTACCTTTTGGGTATCCTGTTTCGCCATCAGCTGTTCAAGGCTCCATCCTCATCTCCCCCGATAAGCTAGATATGCTCGATATTCACGCAGGAGAAAAGGAACTACCACTACCATTGGAGAAAGAGTTCGATGACTGTCTGGTATTCCGCCGCGCTGTGAAGACCCTTACTGGACATGATATCTCCATGGACGCACCTATCACGTATGGAATGATGGCGAGATGGATCAGACGAATTGGTGAGATACTAGGCTTTGAGTATGCCACCATACCATACAGTCTGCGCTACGCCGCAGCTAATGGGTTTGACCAAATGGTTCGTTTCCTGCCAACTCCCGGATAGTCCCAAGATCTTCTGTCGCTAATGAGCACGATGTATAGTTGATGTCAGCGAAGCGTTGCGAAACCTAGCTTTAGACCATGCCAACTCCGTCCCATTTCAGAGACACTATCTCGGGCGAGAAGTCAACGCGGATACATGGGCCATTCTCCGAGGTCAAAAGCCACAGCAGGCGCTGATAAAACAGGCCTGCAGTGTTGGACACTCGATTAGCAAGCGCCGACCAACAGACCTGACTGCTGAGCAAACCGCCTCTATAAACACGCATCCTCTCATCAGGAAACTCGAACTAGAACTCCGACGAATGAATCGAGGGTCTAATAAACGTGCTAAAGCCCTTCGCAAACTGGAAAATGAGAAATTGAGACTCAAAAGATCGCTCAAGCAGAATATCCGAAATGAGTGGACGGACAGCCAGGCTGTCGAAGACATTGAGCGTCAACTAAGAGGGGAATGGAACCCCAAACCAAGTTGTTGATAAGGGCTGCCGCCCTCAAGGATCGGCCCAGAAATATCTGGAGCAAGCCGTGGCTGCCAAATGTGACGATATGACCGAGGGCTATTATCGAAGACGGAATGATGCAATTAATGCTATCATTGCATACTGCACGGTTGAAGCAGCACCGACAATGCGGCGTAATAACACGTCACCAACTGAACCTCAACTAACACCTAAAACGAATACGCAGAAGCAAGGTCCTCTGCAAAAAGCCCTGAGCATCGCGCTAAAGGCCATCTCAGTTAAAACAGACAAGGAACGACCCAGATACTGTTTTCTATGCGTTGGCAAAAGCTCTCACTTTACAACCAGACGATCCTTTGATAAAGGATCTAGTCCGAGAGTTCTACACATCTGGTGATACAGCGAAGCACTTTCGTCGCAGGCACCTTTCCATTTTAGAGGACCATCATATGATCTATTGTCAGGTTTGCGACGAAACACTAGAACACAAGAAGCATTTGCAAAACCATGGCTTGAAGCGTCATGGTCTTAAAACTTGGTGCTGACATGCTTGTTTTGCGAGATTTTGACTGTTTCTAGGTTATTTTAATGCCTATCTGCTAGACCGCCAGTTTCTCATTACCGCTCATCCTTCTTACTCATCTCTTGTGGTGGCTATAGGGGACTGCGGCCGCGGTTTCATGCATATTCCGTCCATTGGAGGCTTCATCTCTGACTATGTCGAGGGAAATCTAGAGACGCGCTTTGCCCATCAGTGGAGATGGCGCCCCGAGACTGTCAAGAAGTTCTGGGACAATGAACCCCGAGACCGGTTTGGAGCAGAAAATAAGATGCTGGATCTACAAAAGGAAGCTGCAGAGGGCTGGACAAATATAGAGAGCCGGGAAATTCCGTTATAGCTTTCAATCATGGACTTACAACATATTATCCCTGACCGTTCTTTTATCGGAGTTTCTCAAAAATTCGACCTGAAATGAACACATTAAAATTTATACCAGCATTATCTTAGCAATGCTCACTTCAGAGTCCGTTCTATTACCATTCCAGGTCTAGCTATCTGGACCAGAACCAGCTGGGCTGAGCTTTTTATTTTTCAAATAATAACAATTAACTAACGTATGAATTTCATAATAATAGTTTATTAAATTTTTATTTTTTGTCAACCAAAATAAAAAACAGTAGCGTATTTTATTATAACAATGCAACATGTATCTGTAGACTGACCTAACTCTTGAAGTGTAATTTACGAGGCTAAGGCAAGGCAGTACGGTAGACTTATCAAATCGACACTGAGGACTACTGACTGCGGCAATCCGGCTCCTCGGGGCGGCAAACGTAACCCAACGACTAGCCATCTTGCATTGCCACTTGCCCCTTTCCCCTTCAATGTCATGGCAGAAGATTCGTAGTGTGAATTGTAGCCTGCTAGGCCATCTTACTGCGGCCCCTGCCTATCCGATGAATGATTAGCAGAACTCTCACAGAAGTGGGCCATGAACAGTTGACAAATCTACTGCGCCAACTCGACGCACCAAACTAAGTCCCACGGCTCAATTGTTGACTGGTATGGCGGTGGGAGGTCCATGGCCCTAAGATGTCTTAGGGGTAGCTATCTGCTTGGGAGGCTAACCGTGACCGTTCATTGCATTACACGCAAGAGACCATCAGTGATGTGATGAATACACAGAAGCACTATCTACCCAACTACACGAGTAGTAGTGGCATTCAATCGAGGCTGGTCAAACGCCGTCACTCGCGCCTCCTCCTTAATTTCGAGGTATGGCACAGGGATGGCAGGACGAGGGTCTTAGTGAGGAAGGTATAGCCATTGAGATCCGTCGTGTTATTACATGGAATGCCTTCTCACTACCTGCTTAAGGCATTTTCATGTGATTGCAAGCATTGACATCCTTCTGATACATAAGCGTCATTGGTAAACCAATAGCGAAGCGAAACGGCATCTGACCCGTTGGGCGGTAAACGAAAACGGTGCGGAAAGTAGGGAGCCAGTAGGCAGTGTACCCTAAAAGGGGCTCATCAGGGGCTTGTATGCGGCTCCGTTGATTGGCAAAGGGGAGGCGTTGTGGTCCCATAATTAGAGGGTTGGGCATGTGGAAATAACAGGTATTACGAATATAACGCTGCCAGCGACACATCATTCCCGGCCTCTATTGATGAGATTGCAAGTAGCCTGATGAATTATCAATTCCTATGGCTTACTTAGTTATTTGACAAAGGGAAGACCATTTCCACGCCCTGTGAGAAAGACGCCGGCCGACTACACTATGAAGGATGATGATGATAGTACTTCTATTTAGATACCTAAAGTAATTTTTATAATTAAGGCGTTTTTCTATTTATCTGTGCTTATTCATGACCAGTTTATGTTTAGGGACGAGCTATTAATATCTGTAAGCAATATATGAGAGCGGATGTACAAAGTGAGACGCTGCTAGGACAATGAAATGAGTAGGAGTAATTAAGAAATGCTAAGGGTGAATGATACACAAAAGGCTCGTATAAGTCTTGGATATTGGGCCTAACACTAAATGGGAGGGCGAATGGACATGAGTAGAAAATGGACGTTGGGTTGCTGGTAACCTATGTAGGGAGCAGAAAATGGACGCCGGGTTGCTGGCGACCCACAAGCACCTGTGTCGAGCAGAGTGCCTATCGTCTCAACCTAGTACGATAAAAATCGAGCAATGGCAGCCGGCGAACCATCAACATCAGCCACTTGAGGAAGGCGGTCAGCGTGCGGTGAGGCAAGTAACTAGCTTTGGGTGCATCAGTGCACAGCAATTTTAACCTCTATAGAGGCAAGGTTTGAGGCTTGCTGCAGAGCGAGTTACCCTATACCTGGGCGTTGTCAAGCCGCTGGACTGATACCAAGGTCTACATCGGACACGTATATGGCCTTCAGCTCACTCGTGGCATTGATGGGGCTAGTCCCCAATTTGGGGCCCTATAGCCCGGATAATGGTTCAGTTGATGCGATGTACTTTGTACCTAAGATTTGTCTTCAATGTAAAACTTGGCACCTTGACCCATGGCTTGGCCGTACTAAGTACCAAGAATTGGGACTCAACTCAAGCCCCAGTTTTAGGAAGTAATCAGGCATCACACCACAACCACCAAGCTATGCCGTAAGCACAAGCGATCAAACGCGACAATCGAGTATGGAGCAAAATGGAATATGTCTTGAGGCTGCACTTCACGGGAGATGAATACACTTCGGGTCACTTATGTGGGAGAAACGTCTATTCTTATCAAGGTGGTTCTTCCGGAAAAGCTTCAGTGAACTACCTCCTCCACCTAGCATGATTCCTTCTCTGCACCCTTGATTGCTCCAGTGCTATACTATATCTTCTTAATTCCTTCTCTGCCTCGGTTGAGATTGTTAGGAGTCGGGATGGTGATGCCAAGGAAGACCTTGTGTTGTTTGTAGAATGCGTTGATGCTGGAGGTTTTTCGTGATCTACTTGGCGACAGGGCTCTGAGCAGTAAGTTGCTCCCTCTGTCTGCGTGTTACAGCTAAGGCAGTAATCATACTCCATCCCGAACCAAAAACATATGTCGGAGAGTGCCAACAGATCTGATAGAGCCGAGGGCGACTAGAACGATTGCTGTACGGCTATTCGTTGGTACGTTGGCCTATTCCTAATCGATGACGCCCTCGAAGAACGACTGTTAGCGGGGGAGAGGCGACAGGGGTGGCTGAGGAGGAAATGAAGATATGATGGGAAGAAGATATGCGAAAACGTTGTGGCAAGAGACTGGGACGACAGAATTTACTTTCTCGTGGAAGAAAACGCCGCTATACCAAATCAGGTATGGTTGGTAGTTCGAAAGCTCATTCAACGAGAGTTAACCTAAGTTTTGCCGTCACAGTCATGCAAAGTACCATGTCGTGGCAAGGTACATGTCGCCCTCCACTCCTGCACAGTTCCGAACACATCAAAGCGAAGAGTCTCTGCGCCTACACGTTGGGTATCACGGGCGTAAGAATGGTCGTGCTATACGGACTTTGCTCACAATCTGCCAGTCTCTCCTGCCTCGTACAAGCGTCATAGCGTACTGAGTGACGGAGGGTGGGGGCCCAGCTATGTGAGATCCGCTAAGTCTATCCTAGAAGTGTTGTTAATCCTCGGTTCCAAAGATCGGTAGGCCAGATAGCCAACGAACATCATAGTGACCAGGGCCGCAAAGTAGCACTAACGGCGGCGGGGCTGATTTCTGGCATTTGGCGAGGGGGATCAGCGAAGCGAATCGAGCTCGAGAAGAAATAAAGGCAGAGCGAGGGGGAGGTCTGCTTAGCTCAGCGATACTGGAGCAACTCACGGCGGAGACCGGTGGGCTTGTTCACCTCTGGATCGGAAGACATGTTGTAGTCGTTGTGGTTTGCTTGGCTTGGTTGCAGTCACTGTGGTTTCTTGACGCTTGTGAAGGAGAAAAATAGAAGAATAGGGTAAACCCCAAAGGGATGCATGATAAATAGCCTGCATCCCAAACCCGTGTGCCTCTTGCGGACCATCAACCTGACATCCAAATTGGAAGGCATTTTGGCATAAATAATACTCCTTAACCGACGGTATAATTGCTTTATTAGATGACTCGACATCTTTCGCATTCTTCATCCAATATTTCGCAGAGAAATTTGCCAGATAATAATGCGCTCTTGCTTTTTTTGGCGAACATAACTGATGTATAGCAAGCAGGTAGGAGAGACAAATGTCAACAATGCTAGTCTTTGCAGAAATTTTGTCGAGGCCTACAGCCAAATCTGGCTCCAGTCGGTCTGATAAGAGATATTCCTTCACTGAAAAGTGAGCAAGTTGTATTTCGGTTACTTCCTCCACTGCATCAGTATAATCCTTCACACTTTCATGTGCGAGAACCACTAAACTGGAGCAGTATTGAATGATTTCCTCTGGAATTGGCATTCGACTTTCTGGAATAAATGCGGGCTGGCTTGACGGATCAACAGCGATAAGGTCAACAGTTTCTTCAAGTGTCAGAAGTCGTTCGCTGTAAGTCAAAAATTGTAGAAGGCGCTTCGCCGTGCTTAGTTGATATGGATGTATCCGTCGCAAAATTTGTGCATATGTCGCATCCAGCGTCTTAGGCAGGTTTTGTAGTTCTCTCCGCACAGAAGGCGGGTCTAGACATTGCTCCAATGTGTCAAATTGGCATGAGACCTATAATATATTTAGCTGCTGAATTGGAGACAGAAGAATTGGAACCATAAGAGCATGAAACCGCAGAGGGGACCACATACATGCCATCCGCCTTTTCTAGGAGGGTAGTTTCAATCTCTGCTTGGATATCCGGCCGTTCTTTCCACCTCCGCATTTCCCTAACCCTGGCCTTCGTATAGGCAGTAATATCGTCACTCACCAACCCACTTTGGAGTTGGATAATTTACCATTATGGGCCCAGCCGTTAAAAGAAGCTATGAAATCCTGCTCGGGCCGACTGGTGACGAGTATGTGTATATTGGTTGATTCATCCTGAAGATCCTTAATCCAATCAAGCAATGACTTCGATGAGTATGAACCGCTATGTCTCTCAGATTCATCCAGTGCATCAATGACAAGATAAATCTCCTTAGCTTTCTGCATCATGCGTCGCAAGAGCTGATCTAGCACTGGGGCATCTGGCTGCCTCGTTCCATTTCCAAAGCTAGAATAGACTGCATCGACTTCGCTGCGAAGAATGCCATGCTTGGAATATAGCTGAAAAATAAGCGAACGGATGGCTTTCTCCAGCGACCTTTTCTCAACATCGTTAAAATTGAAGAAAAAGTATAGAACTCCGAGATTCGAGTTGGTAGCGTCAAGATCTGTGATGATGGTAGAACTGAGGACGGTCTTGCCGCACCCGGGAATACCATTAAGCCATAGAAAAGAGTTTTTCTCTCTTTTCCATCCCGAATATGCATTGCTATTCAGGAACTACTGGCCAGTGTCTTGATGGTGAAGGCTCCGGGCTTGATTTAGATTCGTGGATGGGTCGGGCGGCCCTAGCCAGTTTCTAATCTTGTTGAGATGATTATCATCTTGCATAAGCTTAGCTGTATCTCTGGTCTCGGTTGCTAATTGATGAATATCGTCCACCCTTTCACTGACTTTCAGATATTAGCACTCTTTATAATATAAAAAAGACAGTAATACATCAAATAAGCAGTAAAGCACTAACCAACCTGAACAAGCTCACTGAGCCTCTTCTCATTCTCTACTCTGCTCGGTGCGATCTTATATAACAAGTCTTTTGCATATGCCGCAGCTGTCATCACGGTATAGCCTTGCCACTCTTTGTTCTTGTGCATATCGGAATAGTCGCAGATGCCACGAATGACCAGACAGGGAAAGTGGTTCATCAAACCGGCGACTTCCATTTCGAAGCAGAGAACGCCATGCTTCTTCGCAAGCGTATCTCGAATCAAAGCGTCCTTCATTAGCGTATTTGCTGAAGCGATGAGGCCATAGTGGATTGATGGATTGTCTTCGTCTTCAGCCCGCTCGGGTCGCACTACTAGAGTGGATGGATCATCGCCACAAGCTGTCGCACAGCTCGACTCCCCATTTGGCGAGTGAAGCACGCCAGGCCGATATAGTCGATCAGTGCTTCGTTCAGGCCGTCTGTATTTTTTCCGTAGTCTCGGTTTCTTTTCAAAAATACTGTTGATTATTTCGTCAAACTGATGTCCTTCACACTCGTATTGCGCCATGAGTCCGTTCACAGCGGCTCGCAGAATGGGCGGCGGCTGATTCAAGAACCCCGTCTCTTGGAAATCCTGGTCTTGTATGGCCTTTCCGAAATCATATTGGAACACCCCGCCCTTGCCATTACCAGAAGCGCTCACCACGACATCCCCAAGACGATTATCATGCTTGCGACTCGGTGCACCGCCGCCAATGCCGACCATCATACCGATTCTAACATTGGGGAAACTGTGGAGCATATCTCTCGCGACGCTAGCGGCGGACGCTATACCGTACTCCCCATGGGGAAGGACAGCAATGGCGACATTGTGATTCCCGATCTTGCCCAATGTATAATCGTTGTTGTCGTTTGTGGACACAGATGCAGGTCCCTCGTGCTTCTCATCGAGGAAGGCTTGGGCAGCAACATACTCAGTTGCAATCGCGCAGATCCAGCCGACCGTGTAGTCATGGGGGTTGGACATAGTCGGCAGTAGTCCCCGGTAAGGATCTTTTTCGACGGGAAGGTGAAGGAGATGCGGAGCTCCTCGCGATAATTGGGCCCGATTTTCGACGCAGGCTGGTTTGGTCACTGCATGCTCGAGGTGATTCGTTCCGATTAAGCGCCAAGGCAATAAACCCGCTTTTTAGGCAGTAATGCGTCAACGCAAATGCCTCGCATGAAGGACCAGCTTGGAAGAAGCGAGGGGTAAAACCACAGAATGTCTTCACTTGGTCCGGGGGTCACTCCGACAAAAGCACAGGCTTTCCGAGAAGAAGAAGAATCAACGAAGGGATGAAGACAAGGGTTGAGCAAATCTACGAGATCTATGAAATGCCTGAGGGTTTTATTGCTGCCTAACCAGCCATGTGCGGCTGAGCGCTTACGTTGGACAGCTAATGCAGAGTGGCTGGCACTTCAATATGGATCTGATGGGACTGAGGCGGTTGCGGGGGCATTGCGATGGTAATAGTAGATCAACCGAAAGCTGACTGTAATACTTATGGCGGAAGACCAGGAACTAGCGTTTTTGGACAACCTAGGCATAATTATTAACTATCTTCGATTTCTGGGGCATGCATTTGGCCGTTAAAGCTTTTGCTTCGAGGGGAATATCCAGAGGCTAGTCACGCATTGTGCCTCCGCTACATGAGACCGGAAATGGGACCAGCCTGGAAAGAGTGGAAGCTAAAATTAGCTAACGCTGAAATTAAACCCTACTGTACTAGATCCCCATATTGGCTGCTATATACTGTACGTAATTTGACAATTATTTGTATGATTGCCAATGTGGTATGACCAGGATGCATATTGCTTAGTGATGGTAGATCTAACACCCTTGGCTCATTTTTGGCGATTCTTGGCAAAATTCCAGTGATAAATTCCTTGCGCTGGATTCGCGTCTGTAGGGGTGGATGCTAAAGGGAAGGTTCACTGTGGATCAGTGAAGAAAGAACATCAATTACAGCGGATAGTGGATGGAATGTGTGCAAAATCATAACAGGGGTTATTGCGGAAGGAAAAAGAAGAGGGAAAGTTAAAAAAAAAAAAAAAAAAAAAAAAGATATTTATTATATTTATTAAAAAAAAAAAAAAAAAAAGGACCAATAGAACAAGAGAGGCAAACCGGTCGCGGTTTGCGCAAAGGAGCCTTGAGGAACGAAGCTGGCTACTGGCAATTTTCTGTTTCATTTGTCGAATTCAATCACAACCTCCAAGCTCGAAACTTGGGTGGTAAAAAAACTGGTTTGCAGTAGCGCTGTTTTAGGAGATATTGGTGGCGCCAAGCGGCACATGATGTTGCTCTGGGGCATACCCTATAACTTACAAATGTTTCACCCTGGGATCATTCAATGACCAAAAGGGCGGTCAATAAAGATTTCAGGGGATATTTTATCACAAGAAATAGTCCTACGTGTTATCACAATGATTATACATAAATGGGAGGAACACTAAGCAATAATTACACAGAGAATATTTCAAAGAACGTGGGATAATGCACATAGGTAGTCGAGTTTAACCTTGGCACTTGGAAATAGATATTTACATCTATAAGCACTATCCGACAAAAGATGACTTTCCGCCCAGCTTGTTCGCTTATTGTATTTTGGCGACTTCTTCCAGATACTTCTTAGGAGGGTTACGGTTTCGATGGGGACGATTGCAAGCTTCCGACCCAGAGGCTGCAAGAGGGTCCAGCGCGTGCGTGGGCAAGGGCGCGGGCGCAGCCACAGGTAGATGATTTTCGGGTGCGGCGTGTCTAGCAAAAGATGCGATAGGGGCCTGGTCCCCGCCGTATACTATTTGGAGCTCGTCAGTCGGTTTGGAGCTTGAGCTACCGATAGGAGATACTGAGGTCGGGATCACCGTGGGGGATGACGGTGCTAGGCGCGGTCGTTTAGGAGGCGAAGTGTAGTCGATACCCGAAATTGGTCGTTTCGGTGCGGGTGTGGTAGATAGGGTGTGGTGTTGTAGAGAAGGGGTAGGGGTAGGGGTAGAGGCAACAGATATCATTGATTTCTCTGGGATAGAGGTTGGAGTTGGAGTTCCCGTGGGTCCAGGCGCCGATGTGCAGCGGGTCTGCGCGAGGTAAAGGTAGCCTTGATCTCCTCGAACGGCATGTGGCCGGAAGACGTTGGATGGGCTGTTGATGCCGCAGCGGTGGGCGACTGCATTGGTGAAGCAGATACAGAAAGTCCTTTATCGAGAAAGGTCCATGAGTCCGGGACGACGATGAAGACGTAATCCTGCGCAAGACCCGGTGGCTGCACCATGAGGCGATGGTCGAGCAAGCCGGCAACCTTGCCGGTGCAGGTCAACAAAACATTATTCTGGAAGTGGGTCTCTCAGCCATCTTCTTGCAAAGCGAGGCCCATGGATTCGCGCGGATCGGAAAAATGACAAAGACCTGGAAAGGGTGGAAACCTCTGAAGGGAGTCTTGACAGGATTGCCCGGGGCAAGATATGTAGTTAGCTGAACAAAGCCACAGCATCTGAGCTGGACATCGTCCAGAGCGGGCACAAGCTCCCTTTGCAGGAGATTGTGACCTGGACCGACGACATTGCTGGTAAAACTAACGATTGGGGAGAGGAGAGGGAATCGGTCGACCGCAGAGCAGAGACTTCGGGGCAGTACACTGTAGGCGAAGAAGTCAGCGATAAAACGTAAGAGGGATTAGAAAGCGGATAGAACAAATCCAACATACGGCTGATAGCCCTGATCACGCACGATCAGAGCCGGGATGGTGTAGGCAAGGTGGTCGTCATCCGCGAGCTCATCCTCTAGGCCATCCTGAACGCTCGATCTCCCAGGTCAACGCAAAGGGATGGACGCGGCCGGCCATGAAGAACCACTGGTCGGACCAGTCGTTAGGGATGATCTGCTGGTTGTAGATGGACATGTTGAGGCTAAAGAAGATGGAGGGAGATAGGTCGGCAGGATGGGCACGCAAAGGAGAGTAATCCGGAGCCGTGAGCCAGGGAGGGAGAGGAAGGACAACTCTCGCGATGGTCTCTGCGTTCAGTCCCTTGACTCGGTGCTCGTCTGCGGAGGCAAACCTCGAAGGGCAGCCGGGCTGGACGAAGAACATGATGGACATGTCGCCGCCGACGTTCCTCGGGCTACTCAGCAGCTTACGAGGATGCGACGATCCACCGCCCGAGCTACTAGACGCGGACGTAGACGTTCTTGCGGATATTGGCCGGTTGCACACGAGTCCAGCTCGCCAGGTATCGAGAAACGTAGAGTTAAAGTGTCGACAAGCTCAGGGAGAGGAAGATGGGCATTGCAGGTCAAGGCCTATGGGAAAACGAAGACGAAAAGAAGTGGAAGACGACCGATGGTGTCAGGGCGGGAGCTGAAGCGAAGGCAAGTTGCGGTCAATCGTTGAGAAGCGGGGTTTGGATAAGGGTAGAAGAGTTCATCAAGTAGAATAGCGATGGGGAGGCTGAGACCTGCACGGCGAAGGACAGAAAGAAGCTCACCTAGCCTATACGGTCCAGGCGGTGAGCTTCTGTCTCTGAAGGATAGTCGCTATTGGGTATGGAATTGCAGCTCGTATGCGGAGTGTAGGCCTGACAGCAGCAGAAAGTGTCTCAGGAGCTGTTCGGAAAACCCTGATAATAGCGGATAGCGGGTTAAGTGAGTCCATACACGAACGCCATGGTGATAGAACCCCGAGAGTGAGAGGTAACGCATGTGGGGGGGTTCGAAGAATGGATTTGTAGGTCTATATAAACAGGACAGTATCCTGAGTCAGGAGCAGAGGGCCATAGATATTCAGAGGACTCTATAGCCAACAGTACAGAGATACAACACGAGATGGACGGCGAGATTGAGTTTCCTTCACCCGTATGGGCCCAGGAGGCCAATATCGACGGCTTGATCCACGACGTGGATCAGGAGAATCGCCCTCAATCAAACGATATAACTGAGGAGGATGAGAGGCGACGACGGGGACCTACACATAGTGTCTTGCATTGGCCTCGTCCGGCCGCGACCTACCAGGCTCCTCCTCATCGACCAGTGCTACCAAGGGAGCCGTAAGGCCTAGACAGTAACGGTGGAGGAGGAATAACAGGACTGATTAATAACCAAGATGAGTCTTCACGCAGACACATACGGCCGGCAATCCACGGTCTGGTTCGTCGCACCAGGATCAGGCGAGGTCGTTCGGCGGCTAGCGCTAATGAAGGGCGTGCTCCGCCGCTGCGGGAGCTCCGGCCGAGGGGGTCTACAGGACTCCCTGAGACTGGCGAGCAAGCCTACCCAAGCCCATGGCCAACCCAACAAGTACCGGAGAGCGAGACCTTGGTGGAGACGCGCGAAGCCAGGGAAGAGGAAAAGCACCAAAAGCGGCGCCGTGGGAGGCCTGTCACTTGTACGTAGACCGCCATCCCCCGAGCCGTCGCCCCGCGGGCTATACGACATAGGGAGGCAACGCGCGGGCAAGAAGAGCAAGCATCTGTTGAGCAACCACTGCGCTTAGGAGCTGGCAGCGAGGACTCTAGCCTGGGAAGAGGGAATCCGCAGCATCGAGCGACCAATGCCCCCCCCAGCGCCCTTCGGGTCAAAGCGAGGTAAATACGTACGAAGGCCTAAGCGGGCTCGAGGGGCGCAAGAACCGCAGGCATTGAGACAAATCATACCAGCTGCACAGGAGGCTCCGGAAGTGGCGGTGGCAGTGACAGAGCTAGGCCTAGGACTAGACATATCCTCGACCTCGAGTGCGCCCCGGCGAAAGAGGAACACTAATACATTCGGCAGAGAGGGGCCGCTAGCAAAACGGGCTCGCTCAGGTGCCCATATGGGAAGAACAGAGCAAGAGTGGGAAGAGGACGTCGCTAGCGTTTTGCGCTGCCTTGAGGAGGAATTCGCTGAGAAAGAGCGGCGGTCCCTGAACAAAGAATGGTGTACGCCCGTCTCGCAGGAGAGGAAGCTATCGACCGTGCAGGCATTCTATAGTGCTTTTCACGACACCGAAACTTTGCCCATATGGACATACGCGGTGTGCTACCGGAAGTGCGGGAAGGGCGAGCTGGAAGATGTAAGCTGGGACCAGTGGGAGTCTAGTATTACGGGAAAGCGCGACGGCTCAGCTCTTACCTGCCGCGAGTGCTTTCCCATCGGCGGCCGTATTCTAGCCTGCCTAGAATGCGTGAGCTGCCTGATGAGAGATTGTCTGTCGGCTGCTGCCCGGGTGCACGTTGGCCTAGGATGTGAGCATATGTTCCCAGAGGAACTGAAAGGACTCACCCCGGTTGAAGAGAAGCTCATCAGTCTGAATCCATGCTATGGATTTATCACAAAGTATAGCGTCATGGATGGGCAGCGACAGGGCGTCATGTATCCAAAACATATCAAGGGACACATCACGGTATTCCCTAATAATGTTCGGGAGCTGGTCACTAGGGTCCTTCCTCACCCCCTCATCCAGGTCATGGACGAGATACACGTATCGTGGCACGGTGCGCAGAAAGCGGGACCTAGCGACCTATCGAGGCTTCTATCCGTACGGCGTCGTGTCGTCGAGGAGGCTCTGGCCTGGCTGCGGGTAAATAACCCTCAGTATAGGGATATTGAAATCGACGAGGCCGAGATGGACAGCTGGGGAACTCCGCCTCATGATGTCTTAAAGTATAGCTGCGCTATATTATATATGAGATAATAGAGCCTGCAAGCTTGGTTAGTTAACGGGAAAGTTTATCCTATTACTGCTTCAGTATCCAATGTATTAGCCTGTCTCGAACCCTTTAGGGTAGATCCGAAGTTAATTCTGAGCTGCTGGACTAGCTACATGAAGTCAGTTACTGTTGTATCTGTTAGACCCTATATATATACAATAGTCTAAAAGCCGTCCGGAGTTTAATGATATTTTAATTGATAAAGAATTGAAAGAATGTTTAATAGCTTTAGGGTTATTTACGGTTGAGAGTAACTACATCAGTGTTCTCTGGAGGACTCTGACCTTTCAAGCGCTAGTATGAAACCGCTTTGAGGACCTCGAGATGTTTCTGCCGCTTGAGCTTTGCTTTGATTGACGCGTTGATGCTTCTAGATGGCACACCTCCCTTCAATCTGTGGTTTGAAACTTGTGAAAGGCAGTCCTGAGATACGATTAATAGTAGCTTTAGTATTAAAGATCAAACGGCGAATTAAACCTTACAATAGACATTCTTCCATAAGTTAGGAATATATCCCGGGGGTAAGGATATATAGCTTACTGGTAGCTATTTAAACACTTCCACAGTCTCCCTTAATCCTGAAATTATATCTGGATCTTAACTATTGAACAAAAAGCCAATTTCAACATCTGCTAATAACAGATCTATATGTCAAAACGAAACTTGAGCGAGTCTCTGGCGATGATCTCCTCCTTTTTGGAGAGAAACTCCTCCATGTCCCAATTTGAGGTTATCATTCTTCCAGACAACCATTGCCTCTTCTCCTTGGTTAGAAACACAAGAGTATCGCCCACCAGTTCTGGTTTGTCTTGGCTGATCATGCTCGCTTTCCCGGGTAATTTGCGACTCAAATCCGTGAGAACATCACCCGGGTTGAAGGCGATTGCCAGGAGACCTTCTTTCTCATATTCCGTAGCGAAGACCTCTGCCATGCGTGATACGGCGAGCTTGCTAATAGGATATAATGTACCACCAACTACCACCAAGAATGACGCGATACTTGTGAAGAGGACGACGATTCTAACCTCGCTTTGAGCAGCAGTGGCAGGAAACATCTTGTCACTAGCCAAGTGCCTTTCACGTTGACTTCCCAAATCTTCCACCAGTCCTTTGGGTCCGTCTGATCCGTGTAGTCCCAAGTACTGCCATATCCAGCATTGTTAATGAGAATATCCAGTGAATCAAACTGTTGACTATATTCTCGAACCACGTATTCAATCCCGACAGCATCAGTGATGTCAAGTTGGTAAGTTACCACCTCCGGTGAGCTTCTTCAGCCATCGTAGCTGCATTTTTGAGGTCCTTTTCCAGTTCTCCAAACGAAGAACGTGCCGCTAGGGCTATGACAGACGCACCAGCCCTTGCATAAGAGACTGCTATAACGCGGCCAATGCCATAGGATCCACCCGTGGTTAAGACCCGTTTCCCACTTAGGTCCGCTTTAGATGGGTCAATATAAGGGTAAGTGTCATGATGGTAGGTACGTACAAAATTGAGGCCACACTTTTAAACCTGAGGGAAGATTCCGTTGGCCAGGCCCTCCTCTTCGTAAAGTTCCGCAATATCTCTTGGAGAAAGATGTATAGTGAGAAGAAGTTCAGTTTTGAGGATGTATTTTAACTTGTTGGTATAATGATATGTAAAAAGTTTGTTCCTTTCTATATGGGGGTAACTGCTGTCTTAAATAGACAAGTTGGAAAGGTTTGCATATTATATTTTCATGTATTACCTAATCAATACATGCCCTATACAAAGGTCTCCATGTTTGGCCAAATTAGATAACTTAGGTAAGGGCGGGAGGCTGACATGTTAACAATCTGAATAGAGGAGGAAAATACCTTGCAAGTGACCTGGTAGTGGGGTTGAGCGTAAACTTGTAACCCTGGGATATACGTTCTCGGTCGAATTGTATTTGTTTATGGGCCTATCCAAACCATGCTAATGGATGTCTGATCTACTGCTATTTTAGTCACTCGCTCGTAAACAGGCAGCCAATCAGATGCATTTTTTCCCATCCCAAGATTTGAAAGAGTCTTACTTCACGAGTAGCACAAAGCTATTCCGAAGTTACGTTGGATAGGCCGTAGGCTCCGAGCTAGTTGGCTTCGCCCTGTAGCTCGTTGAGTGGGACAATCATGCTCTAATAAGCTTCAGTATGGATGTTGAAGCTCGTCAAAGGGCTGCTATTTGGGGCATACATGTTTGGAGTGCATTACCAACAAGAGCTAATGTATGGTCGTCTTCGATCGCAAAAAACGTTGATACTGCAACGGTGCTCCTGTTGACCGAGGAAATGCCCGCTGATTCGAAAGGCTGGTTGGCTGCGGTCAACACGAAAGCCCAGCAAAGCCGCTTACGTCCTTAAGAAACGATTTCAATCTTACCTTGCGTATTGTATACACGTCGACGAACACATCGCAGTAAACATTCCCGGTAATAAGTACCTCTCCACTTCCCATGCCCAGCCTGCCATAAGTACTTTCTCACTACCGTTTGCGCCAGGAAGATGAAAAGCTGTAGAGTAGGCTCTGTCCAGCAGTGAAGAGCTCCACATGTACCTTTACTAACCTCTCTCTGGCCTGAGCTTTTGGCCACCTACTAATGCAACTAAGTTATTAAGACCCGACCACAACAATTTCCGTAGGTCACACTGGATATATAAATTTTTGGTTGGTACACCATTAGGCATCACACTCTGAGTCAAGAAGGGTGCCGCACCGCTCGATGTAATGGGAACAAGCCAAACTGGTAAGGCCGTCTAGCTTGTCATTTGGCTTTTTGGAGACCACTCTTGGGCGATCTAGACCCTGTAGAAATCCGGGTCGAGAGCTCCACCTATCTCAGTTAGCTGGGGAGGGGCTAGCGCAATCAGCTCGTACATCCTCCCCAATAACAGAGTCTGCAGAGGGATAAACCATGAATCCGAGCCATGCCACTTAGGGGACTTAAAATAAACGCTATGTCCTGTAGACCAGGGCAATTAGCCCAAATGGGATCTAGCCACGGATATAGATATAAACGAGAGAATCAGGGTGGTCAGCGGGATTCTAATTCTCGCAGTCCGCACGACTACGCCCCTTTCCTCCGAGCAAAGGGATGCCGGGCTATGTCTAGCAGTAGCAGGGCAGGGAGCGAGGTTTCGGTTCTTGTTTCTAGGACTAGGGCCACGGCTAGGCGTGGTTACTCAGATAAGGGATGGGTGATCACTTATGGCGGCTACACTCTACGGCGAATATAACATCACCCATCCTTTCCCACCATAATTACGACTCTCTAAATTCGCAACTTAAAACCAACAATGATTCTACAGAACTCAGGTTTCTTTTCATACAAGCCAGCATAAGCATGTTACTTCCCCATCGACTCCAGCTCTAATCAAATACTTAATATTTCTCTCTACCCTCTAATATAAACTAGAGACCAGGATACATTCGGCTTAAACGAAGATGCTATTCTATATCAGTGGCAGCCTACACCTTGCAGTTGGCATTTCAATCTGCGCCACTGTCTATTTTGTAGTGCGGCTGGTGCCGCATCGTCGAATTCACTCTAAACTTGTACGGATACAGGGTGCCTTCCCCCTTCCTCTTTATACACTAGCCTGGTCCGCCCCATGCGCCATTTTGGGAACACCTAAAGGTCCTGGGCTCGTACACGCAAAGGCTACCGTCTGCTGGCTATGTACACCATGCAGTAACGCCGATGAAACAGGATTTTAGTCTCCCTGATATATTTTATCTCGATCTGTGGCCGCTTGGTCCTTGCATGCTCCTCCTGAGTAGCCCCGATGCAGCGACCATCCCCACCACTGCGAGTAACTTCCCTATGCCGGACGTCGTGACAGAGTCTTTCAAGGGCAATGTCGGAACGAGCCTCATCGAGGTGACCAATGGCCCATTATGGAAACATCTTATGCAACAGCTGACCCCTGGGCTGACCCCTACTGCCCTCAAGACGCATTGCCATGACATCGTCTATCACGCCAGAGCACTCCATGAGCGTCTGCAGCAGTATAGGCATAGAGCACAGACTGTCGATATGCAGCTCGAGCCAAGAAAATATCCATTTCAGGTCCTGGCTACAGTCTGCTTCGGCGAGAGCCTTAGCGAGCAGGCATATAAGGACACGACACGTATGGTCGACCTCATGCTGACTAAGAACAGCGCCGGTGCTCTCCTCAACCCACTGGTAAGGTGCCGCTGGAGAAGGGAAATGGATAAAAGTCTGGTTAGGCTTGAAGGCGAGATAGAAGCGCGTATATGCGCCCGCTACACAGTGCTCCAAGAGCAAAAGGGAGAAACCGCTACAGCAATGGCGCCTACGCTGCTTGGTAGGATGCTTTTGCCCCGAGTGAAGGAGCGATTACCAATAGACAGCAACTATATGAAGCTCGTCTTGGAAAAGTAAGCGCACATTCAGCCGCAGTGGCGTATACCAACAATATACCGTAAAGGTACTAATGATAGCTGCAGCGCCAAAGGTTTTATTGTTGCTAGCTATGGTACTACCACGGACACTTCCACCGTATAGCTCTTCTAACCCAACCTCCCCCCCGGTTGAATCACATGCTAAAGCAGCTCATGATACAGTATATATGGATGCTTCTTAGCGTGTTCCCAGACGTCGTCCGAAAGCTGCGCGAGGAGCATGATCGGATATTCGACATTGATTTCGACCGAACGTTCGAACTATTGCATAAAAACCCCAGCCTGCTCAACAACCTTCCATACACCACTGCGGTCATTCATGAGACGTTGCGTTTATTTCCCATTGGGATGGTCGCACGCCAGGCACCCCCTAAGCTGTAAATTGCCCGTTCTGATTTGCTTGCTATGTCAAAACATGTTTGTTCTTCTATTTGCTAGTAATGCTAATGGCTTATTAGGAGAATGCTTGAGCACAAGGGGACTAGATATCCGCTCCTGAAAAATCATCTTCTTGGCATTATGACCCAATCGATACACTACGACCCCGAAGTCTTGGAGGATCCCAAGCGCTTCTAGCCTGACCGCTTCCTCAACGCAGACCGACCTATGCCCCGAAACGCCTACCGCCCCTTCGAGAGGGGAGTATGAGCCTGCATCGGTCCATCTCTGGCCATGGACGAGAGGAAGATCTCACTTGTTATGATATCGCGCTGGCTCGACTTTGAACTTGTTGACCACCAACCCGCCAAGGAGCCTCTCTTCACCCACACTGACCTGGACATGAAGCTAGGAAAGCATGCATTCCAGGTCCACGCCTTTACTGCTATGCCTGCAGGCTCAGTAAAGATGAGGGTCAGGCATGCAGGCCAGCGGAGGTAGGCTATCATTCAGGGACCAAAGTACTCGTCCCGTACCAATCAGCGACGAATCACCTCGGATCACTCGTGAGCCACGGCGATCCGACAGATATATATACAAACAGTCATTACCTTAGATAGATATACTCGCCAGCTGGCAATAACACTACAGTCTCTTACCTACATTCTCTAACTCTTTTAACTAGCGACTATGCGACGACCTCGTCATATGATCTCCCTGACCAACGGTAGAATAAGCAAAGACCCAACGACTCTATCTAGCTACACTGTAATCCGGTAACCCGATAGTAACCAGCTCGTCACAATTGAGCGATCCGCGCGAGCTGCGCCCTAACGTGTGCGTCACGACGCTACAGGAAAATTGGCATGGGCAAGCCACATAAATCCTTACAGTTAGAGCAAAGCATAGCATCAGAAAGGGAGTTTCTGCTAGCCGTCAGCCCCGCATAGGCGCACACCAACACCAGAAAGTCGAGAACAACCCTATAAAAGGACATTAGTAATATGCCTCCTAAAAAGCAGAGCAAAGAGGAGTTAAACCTGAAATCTTGGCACAAGTTTGAATCATCAGTATTACGTACACTAGGGAGGTCTTTTCGACCTAGTGCGTATAGCATCTGCTTCGTGCACTCCCTATAAATTACCCAGGCTCTAGAGCTTATCTGAGACCGGAGATTGGTGGAGTTGCTGTGTGCAATGATGTATGGGGAACGGCGGTGGGCCTGTAAAATGAGTCACGTAGTATGAATGAGCTCGGAAAGTCTGGCCAATGAACAAAGCGAGCCGCCTCGGGAAAACATTCGCTTAGTGGAGCTGATGCCTACTATAATGAAGTATGGTCCCAGTACCAGGCCACCCCCAAGTTCAGAAATAGTCCCTCGGATACGGGAGCAGACGAGCAGTGATTCTCAGCTCCAAGGTAGGTATAGTATATTTAAGCCCTACCCCATGTACTCTCTTACCCTTATACTAAAAATGCATAGAAGGTATATAAAAAAGAGCTCCATGGTTACTACAGCAATATTAACTATTCAAAAGCTCTATCTTACTTACTATTCTTATACCTTTCATCCTTGTTTCAAGCCTAATTACTTTATTCTTAATGTAATCCACTATTATTTATAAATCAAGGTCTGTCTTAAAGCACGCTGAAGTATTATCTGCCCCTTTTACCTAATCCTTCCCACCAAGGCTTAAGGATGGTGTCATTGGTAGTAAGAAGGTAATTAGTACTAGTCCAGCTGTTATTGTACTTGTTTAATATGATTTTTTTCTCTTAGAAGAATTTGTGGATAGACTTTTCTACACCTAGTTCTAAGCTGTTTTCTAGTCTATTTATGAGCCATAGCCCTTGCCAGATATGCAATACAAGACCGCTAAATGCAACTAGCCAGAATTTAGCACCTTGGCAATATATGCAAGTATGCAAAATACTACTAATTATCTTAATATCTCTATATTAGAAAGAAGGCACTAGAGTGTGAGGATACGAGTAAATACACCTGAATTAATTCTATATAAAGCAGCAATGCTTATGCACTTTATTGATATGGTTAAAGTTCTCAATATAACATCAGCTTGGATCATGATAAATATGAAAGATGAAGATGACTGGCCCCTGAGCTGAATATATGTAGTAGGCTGGATTAATCCTGAACTTCCGCTCGCCATGATTGTGAAGCTCTTGATGATCTACAATAATTATCGAGCCAGTGGTAAGAGCAGCTATAGAGCTATTAAGATTCTACTCTATTTGTGTCAAAATGTATAATCTTAAGGCTGAGAATGGGATATAGACCTTAAGTCTATCCTCTACTATTACTTAAGTCCAGGAAGTTTTTAAATCTCATAATGTCGCGCTTCAAAGACACTGGGCAACCATGAGAAATAAGGATGGCACTGAATTGTTTAACGTCACCGTGACGCAAGGCCGAGGTATATAAACTCTTGATAAAGTGCATAATGGCGTCTTAAGAAGTTGAAAATTGAAAATTAGGAAACTAATAATTGTTGAAAGTTCTTATGGGTAGTAGGTGACAGGTAATGTTTTATAGTTAAACCGGATAGGTGGGGAATAGATATAGCTTATATACTTATTGCATTTGGGTAAATTACTGAGACACTGTCAGCTCGTAAAATCGAGCGAATGAGAGAATGGTTATCTCTGACAAGCTTCATTTTTCTCAGCCTTAATATAGATCTACCTGGCTCTCTAGTGCTTACAGGAGATTGTCTACTTTGGGAAGTGGGTAGTAATTGCCGAGATCTACTAACCTCTTCACCAACTGCACAGCGATTCCATTGCGCCACGATAATGCTGAGCCAGCTAATAATCCCAGCGGGAGGTGTAATCTCAGTCTCGGACTTTGGCCATTCATATTAATCGCTAGGAGATAAGCAGTAGAAGCACTGTCCAATAGCGTTGACTGTTTCACGGTTGTCAGATTGCCGCATGACTGGGAGCTAATGAACGCCTTACCTTGAAATAGAGTAGGTTAAAATAACAAAACATAACACTGGGTCCCCGATTTACTGTAAATGAAGCAAATAAAGATATATAAGGGCAGGAGAGATCGCGGTGTAGTGTCAGGCTTATCTCAACAAGCAACACAAGCGACCTCTCTAATTGAAGAACTTCAAAAACACCCCAACATTCTACATCTTCAGCAGTTCAAACTCATCCACTCAGCTCACCCATTTCCTCCATTTTAAAAGACCCTAACCCGATTAACTTCAAAAGGATGCGTATCAACAGTTTCCTGGTTGAAATTGCAGCTCTTCTGGCAGCTGCTATTCCTGCGGACGCTGCTCGCGCCAGTAGCAGCACATTCGTGGAGAAGAAGGCTACCTCTACTGTCTTCATTCCACCTGCTAGCACGGGCAAGGGTGCCCTGTACGCCTCCATCCTCACCGAATCCGCATCCACGACGCAATATCTGCTCGGCTGCGAGGCCAACTGGAGCGCTCCCGGAAGTTGCAATGGCGATTTCAAGGGCGTCACCCTTACTAAAGGGCCTTCAGCGGTCTACGTCGCCCTCGCTGGCACTACCTATGACTGCACTCTCAACTCCAACAATACCGTTTGCGCCACGAAGACGGCTAGCAGCGGTCAACCATCGACCACCACTATTACCGAGGCCAGCAAGTGGATGACTCCTATCACGGTTGTGGACACTCGTGTGAAGGTCTGTAGGATGACGAAGAGAAAGAACAAGCCATCTACGACATCGTGCTCTGTACGGGCCATTAACGCTAAGGTCGCGGAGGACAGCGGTGACACCGATGAAAGCGCCGCTCTAGCCCTTCACGGGCAGAACACCGGCATTGCCGCAGTAGCTGTTGCTCTGGCCACCTATGTTGGAACTACTCTTCTTTTTTAGGAAAAGATGTTACTCTAGAAGAAGATGTTAATGAATTGATTGGGTGTTATGCAATTGTGATGAGGATGAACCCACTGCGATAAATATAGACCCCAAGATGTATACGAGGATAGGTCTAGGGCTTATTACTGGGGAGATTAAGAGCGCACAGGGTAAGTTCGGTTGGGTGGCCTAGCCCACAATAAAGATTTGCTGTTAGATAAATAAATGGCCGGGCTCTAGACCTCTACGAAAATAATTTTTGCTTTTGTTAATATTTTATTCTGGGATCGTGAATACGCTGTGTTATTCTACGGCTAGTTTGGCTCGTCTGAAGACCAGGATGGCCTCATTCAACTGATCAAATGCGGAAGTGCCTGCCAAAACAATAAAACACACCAGATTCCTTGCGATTGTTGCCTTCATCTTGGTAGTTTGTATGTGTTGAATTTCTTGGCCGAGGCTGCTGTCCAGCCACACTCTTCTGTAGGGTACAGCTGTGGTGTTGGCTGGTTGAATTTCCTTGACGGCACTCACTATTTCCAAGTTAAATAAATATTACTTTGCCTTCTGAGAATTGCTAAGAAGAGGTACTAGTTCACTCTGATGGAACTTCGTTTTAACAAGAAACATAATGTGACTTATTCAAGGGTCTGAATTTTCCTTGGCATGTCCTGCCACGGCCTTTGAGCATCACTCTATTATATATAAAAAGGTAACGTATGCCAGCGTTCGCTGAACAAGAATTGGATTTCACCAAGCCATCATCTTGAAACTGGAGAAACTCAAAAATGGAAAATCTACGAATGGTGATCTTCCCAGTGATTTCAGTTTTCTTCTAGTAAGGCTGCTCTCCTAGGATATATACGAAAGATGGTTAGTCAATGATGTTGAAGAATGGATGTTGAGACTTACTAATTGCCTTGAGGGGAGTAGCGGGCGACGACCCAAGTACCACAGTTGCCGGTAGCCTTGGCCATACCGAGCTTGGTGGTCTTCTTCCAAACAACTTGAGCTGTTGACTGGATCAGATACGACTGTCCAACATACGGATGGAGAGGATCATTTTGGGCAATTGCTTACTGTAGTGGCTGTAGTTGGTCTCATCAATCACACCTCCAGTGTAATCAATCTTCTCGGAGTTGAAGGCGTTGACGGCGTTGAAGAAGGGATTGTCGGAGTCAGACTGCATATAAAGGTTCTCACCCATCAGATTGCACCAACTTTCCGATGGAAGCCAGGTGATCAGCCCATGACTAGACATCAGATGCGAGATCTGCGTCCCAGACAAGACATACTGTTGAGTTGGTCGACCTTATTTCGCTGGATATGACATGGCCAGTAGTAAAATCAGGTGCGAAAACAATTTGCTTTGTAAGGACTTTAACCACATAATGTTGTTGCTGTTGCTGCTCGATATCGAGCATGTGTGGGCATGGATGAAGGCTTGGATTCAGAGGCGTTATGTGAAGAGGCTGACCGGCTGTATGTTGTATGAAGCTATCATAAAGGCATGGGAAGTGGTTCCTAAGGGGTTCCTCTTAAAATTGGTTAATTCCATGCCAAGACGCTAGCGCAAGTTATCCGGGCACAAGGAGGATATACATTGTACTGAAGATACCTCTGACCCTGTTTCCTTGTGTACTCCCGGTCTCCACCCAGTCTCTGTTCCAACCCCCTGTTAAAAGGGGCGTCACCATGTGGGAGGAACAAACAAGGGTTGGAGTTTAAACAGGTCGGCCTGGCGACCCCGCACATCCTCTGATTACAGGTCTGTCACTCATTTCGTAATTTTTCAGTTTCTTTGTACACTTATCCATGATCATTCCTCCTTCTCCAACGACCAAGTTTAATATTCATCTACAGAATGATACACCAGTAATCATGGTCTAAACTCACTGTAAGGGGCCGAGAATTAGAATAATTTTGTATGCTGTTTGTGATATTATCCGGCCTGCAAGTTTAGTTCAGCAGAAAATTATCTGCATCAAAACTGACTGATAGAATTGATAAGCCAAAGTCAAAAACGCTGGAATTTGACTACACTTTTCGACCGCGGTAAGCAGTCAAATTTAGTACAAACACTTGGTTTTAGACACTAGTCTGCTCTATAACAATTGGCATTTGTTTGCTCTAACTTTATATACTTATTTAACACTTGGTGAGCCTCTAACAAAAGATCAAACCAGCCGCATAAATAGGGAGTCTGGCTGCCACAGCCTAGAGCCGCGCATTCATACCTAACGAAAGTCATGGACTCTGGAAAATATGCTTGGATTGGCACAGAATTACTGGCAAATTACGGCTGCGACATTCTCGGTACACTTGGCTCAGTACACTTGGCTCAGCAGAAAATTGCTCCTTTCTCCAGGTTGTGGATAATGCCTTGAGGAACGAAGTGACGAGAGGTCTTATGCCTTGAGGAACGAAGTGACGAGAGGTCTTATGCCTTGAGGAACGAAGTGACGAGAGGTCTTATGCCGTTACCCCCGAACTTAGGCTTCACTCTAATTGGTTGAGCTTCTTCTCGCTTTCTGATTGGCGCAAATCCACCCCACCCTCGATTTTTCCGATTTTTTCCCCCGCGCCTTTCTTATCCTTCCCCTTGATTGGTTGACTACCCTTCTGTGTCCTTTCAGCGCTCACTCTGCTTCGTTCTTCGTCGGGTGCTAGGCCTGGATGTAAATTGGTTCTTCTGCCTTGCAAAAATATACCTTTTTTCCCCGCACATAAATCTATAACTTAAAAAAAAAAAAAAAAAAAAAAAAAAAAAGAAAAGGAAAAAAAAATTGTTGTCTCTTCCTACCTTTAGTCCTCTTTTAACTACTACTATTGTATGTGATGGCTCATTTCTCATTGAGGCGGCTCAGAGCCGTCCTGACAGTCTCCTCACTGAGCAGCTCGAGCCTTGCCTCCGCAGCTGCCATGTCGGCGGGGATTCTATTGCCGATTACATCTGTCTCACGCGCTTTCGACACTAGCATAATGCCATCGAGCGACGTGCAGAGCGATAGCTGAACGTATAGGCTGTACGGATCGCACTGGCTTGCCACCATCTCACCATTAATCCTCGTCGTCCTGGTCCCGCGCAATTCCAGCGCTACCCGGCCCAAAGTTCTCCCTTGGACTTTGTAGTCAGTGCACGCAAAAGCCGGCGTGCAGGGGAGCCCTCTCCGCGTGACGTCGTGATGCTGCCACGGCCGCTTCCGCTGGTATTCCACCTTCACACTCACCGGCATCAATAGGATCGTCCCGGGCGGCAGGCCGACGAAGTGGAAGTCCCGGGTCGTTTCCGCCGCCAGCAGGATCCCTGCTGGAGGCCCGTAGTGGATTATGGTATCGGCTGAGACCTGGTAACCCGGAAATGCCTTGTCTACGATGACGTCCACGGCCGTGTAGCTAGCCCCATCGACGAGCTTCAGACCCTGGTGGGTGTTATTGTTGACGACGACGGGCATGCCCGGCACGAACAGGAAGACGGCCGGCACCGGGATTGCGCTGTCGTCGCCGTAGTTGAGGACCATGAGTGCCTCCTCCTCCGTCGGCTGACAGTCCTTCCACTTGTGATCCGATATGAAGATTCGCAGTGTTGCTTTGAGTTGCTGTTGGAAGGCTAGCGTTGCTTCCATGTTTAGGTTCCACCGGTTTCTGTTGAGCGGCGTCACCACCGTGATGCCTGTCTCCCACGCAATTTGCCTACCTTCCTGGTAGCAGCGGGCGTTGAGGAGGTGGACATCCGACTGGTCCTGGATCCCGAGTCGGATCCGCGTCAGCAGCCTTCGCAGCTCCGGGTCGCCGGCGGCGCGGACCTGCTCGTCCAAGATTATTACGTTAGTGAACTTCCTCCACAGGGAGTGTGCTTTGTCATGTTGGTGCCTCTGCTCCGCCCTGAAGGAATTCTGCTGCAACCACGAGGTAGCGGAGCTGGGGAGCAGGATCGACCTCTCCTGCACAGGGCGGAACTGGTGGAAGTCACCGCAGAAGAGGACGATGGGGATGCCTCCGAAGTCTTCTGTGGATCCTCGAAGCTTGCACAGCTGCTCGTTCACCACGTACAACGTCCGCGCGCCGAGCATGCTGACCTCATCTATGATGAGCAGATCCTTATCCTGCCAGTCCATCCGGGACCGTCCGTTGACATAACGACCGGATGAGCTGGAGGCCCCGACCCCGCTGACGCCCTTATCTTTGTCGGTGCCCGCGCGCGATGCGTCCTTGGAGAAGTTGCAAGCCGAGTGAATCGTGATACCGTTGATGCGAGCCGCCGCGGTCCCCGAGGTCGCCGTGACCAGCAGGCGATGTGAGACGCCCTTGCCGGCAAAGAGCTCGACGAGCGCCTCGATGACCCGCGACTTCCCCGTTCCGCCTTCGCCGCCGATAAACTGGCACAGCTGGGGAGCAGGTTGGCCATGTGTACTCTCGCCGCCGCGTATGAGGTCGAGCTGCTGGCAAAGGAGCAAGAAGGCGATCGACTGCTTGTGATTGAGCGTGAAGCGTTCAGCCAGCTGCCTTCCTGCTGCCAGGAAGGATGTCGACGGTCCCAACTGAACGCTAGCCGCGGGGCCGCGGTTAGGCATAGTCTCCTCAGCATCGGCAACGGAGAGCTGGACGTCCTGCTCCCCGAAACCGCTCAGAACAGCGTTCACGGATGCGTCTCGGCCGGCCGTATTGTGGTCAGTCGGGTCCTTGATGCCCTGAATGCCCTGGATCATCCTCTCCATCTCTCTCGATGCGCTAGTCTGTTGCGATTTAATGGACCTTAACAGCCTCTGTGCTGGGACTTCGGATCCGGTGAACAGACCCCCAGGCAAGGTCACTGTTCTTGCTCCTTGCTCGGATGCTATCCGGGCACGCAGCTCGGCCGTTGAGCCCAGAGCGGCGTGTTGGAATCGGCAGAGCTTTTGCGTCATCGCCAAGAGCTTACTCGAGCCTGCCGTGATCTGGTTTGCTGCGCCGGCGCTCCTCAAGACGTCGATCAGCCGCGTAGTATCACCGGCGCTTCCGCAACAGTACATGGTTTGCACGTCTGCCTCGTCTCTACTACCACCACCGCCGTCACCACCACCATCTCCCGCCTCCGCGACGCCGCTGTTGCGTCCGTCATCTCCAGAGCAGGCCGCCCACTGTTTGGCATCGCGCTTCGCATCTTCCGCTGACCGCTTCAGTAATTGGATGTTGTCGAGTGCGAACAAGAGCCTCCGGCTGAGGGCTGCCCTCTGCCTCGTCCATATGTCATTGATGTCGCCCAATGACTCGGATAGGAAGCACTCCCACGGCACGAACAGACCCAAGTGCTGCACCGCAGCCCTAGAGCTCAACAGTTAGTCGGGGGAAGGGGGAATGGGGAGGAGGAGGGCGGCTTGGTTTGGAGGGTTTGGCTTTCCAAATAGTATATGCCGTACGAACCTCCTGTGGCATGGTTCAACATCATCATCATCCTGAGAAAAGTCCATGCTTAGATATCCGTCCAGGCAGACCACGGCGTGTTTGCCTGGCCGGCGTAGACCCTGCACCCATTCGTCGGCGAAAGGCGCAGCGTCCGGGAATGGTATCTCACCCCATGCGCCGGCCAATGCCCCTGGATTGGCCCTGCGTTTCAGCGTTAAATCTGTTACTTGAAAATACTCTAGAGGAGTCTTGTATGATCCTTATCTAGACTTATGGAAGATCGATCGCATCTTTTCGGTTGTTAGAGATGGAGAGGGGTGAAGGGGTCGAGAAATTTTTACTGGGGAGGTGGATTGATACTGCATGATCCGCTCGAGTCGTGTGGCGTACCTCAGAGTCAAAGGTCCTTAACCAGTGGTTAGTTAAGCGCTGAAGATAGGGTAAGTCTAGGTTGCGTGACCGAAACAATCTCGGGCGTCTGTTGACCATGCTGTGCCACGTATTGAGGGTAGCTTATCCCTTCATAACCTCGCCTCCCTCTCCCCCACCCTCCTCTCTTTCACCCATTGCCTCTCATCTATTTACGCCGCTTGAATACCCATATGCGGTAGAGTCAGCAGACTACATGATGAACCGACGGTTAGAAACGCGTAGCCAATGGGCCCATATTGTTGCGTCTAGTTTGTCGTTATCCTGGTCATTGAAAGGATTCCGACTAACCTCCGCCACACTACGCCCCTACTAGTTGTGTTATAAATGGACACACCAATATGGTAAGGCAGACTCGTGAGGCTCTCTTTACCTCAGCGTGAGCCTCTATCCCTTACTGAGGCTTGCATCCAAACATTGCATCTTCATCTTGCATATCAAGGAATAGTGCACAACCTGCGCACCGATGCGATACAGCAGATCATGAGAAATACTTAAGCACTCGGTTGCTCATAAATGGACAATTTGAAGCTACAGTAGAAAAAGGAACCCATATGCAACTGCGTTGGGGAACTTACCACGATAGCTTCGTGATGACACGGCTTCCTTGTTTTTCCCTCCCAGTTCCAGTGGTACCAGGGTAAGATCGTCCGCCCAGAGCCCCTATTATTGTTCGTTATAATAAAGAAACCTTGAGAGGACTTAGTGTTTGTTAAAAGGTTCCTTGGCCTCAGCCCAAGGCACCGTCGTCTAATATACATCCCCAAAATCCTACGAGATCCTACCGCTTTCAATTAACTTACTTCTATATTGGGAAGAGAGAACTCTCTTGTCTTCGTGTTCGTACCATGACGACATCTGCATAACTTGTGAGGTCACATGGGATGATGATTGGTCTAGTGCTTCATTGCGACATTTCGGGGACGTGGCTTGGCTACCGGAAAGGAGAATGCCTGCCCGTATGATGTAACCAGATTCTAGGTATAAAAGCATTACAATCCCCTTTCATGACAGGGAAAAATGTACCCCTCAATCCTTTTTCTACATTTTGCTAATTCCCAAGGCCAACCTCAACTACCAACCACTATGGCCCCCGAACCAGCCCTTGCCGACCTCCTCCATTCCATTGACTCGTTGAGATGGAACCTGATGAAGCTAGCTCTCTTTGGAAGAAAAACCGCAATATCTACAGCTAGAATTGAAACAGCAAGATCAATCTTTTTTTCCCTTTGGAAGGAATCGTTAATGACATGTGGCTGGATGATCACAAGCGTCTGGAGCAATTAAACAGCTGCTACACGACCATGACTAGCTCGTCGAAAGTACCGTTCTTTGTAAGCTGCATGGTCATGGTTAACTACATAATGACTCACAGCTGGCCTGTCAACGGCACAGCTTTCCTTTGGAGGGGTTTCAGTCTCAAGAGCCACGTATGCCATGAATGTCAATTTTAATATAAGCAACCCATCTCCTCCCGGAGAGAGAAAAACCTCAAGATACATCAACGCTATCACCATCAGTCTAAAATGCAACTGAGATTTATTTTTTTCATCCTCGCGACTGCCTCCTCGGTACTTGCATCCCTAGACCGGCCGCTCTTTGTTGGTCTTGGGCTGCTGAAGAGTCGAATTCCGCCGTTCATCACCAACTTAGAACATCCGTACGTCAAAGAACATCAACGTGCCATTGAAAGTCTCAGCGACCCCGGGCAATTTTTCTGCTACCCCGAGCCGCAGCTGCGAGCCCTTCTCCCGCCAATACCTGACGATATATTCAAGAAGCTGAGCCTTGACGACAACAAATGGGATCACACAGTCAATATCCTATCCGGCTTTCTGGATTGCCCTCCGGCAATGGAGGTGCTTGAAGAGCTGCAAGTAAAGATCTCTGCATCCCCTGGCAAATATGATCAACCTCCAGCAAAAGCCTTCCCCCTCTTTACCCGACTATTCAAGGAAGCTGCACAGCTTAAGACTCTGGCTTGGATGGACCCGCATCCGGAATGGGATTCGTATAATACGACCTCGGCGTTGCATAAATACTTGATAGACCAAAAGCTTGAACTTCCAAGCATCACTTCCTTGATTCTTGGTCCTAACGCGGAGTTTTTTGTGTCCGCGGCACCAAAACTACAGAAGATATCCTCAGCGCCGGATTTCGCGTGGTCGTGGAGCGGGTTCAATCATTTTTCCACGGATGAAAATGGGCCGGTGCGGCGACTTGTACGATCTCTGGGCTCAGCAAAGCAGTTGGAAGTCGTTGGTCTTGACTTTCCTTTTATTAAGGACTCAATTGTCGAACTTGTCAAGGCAGCCCCAGGAGTGAAGAGTCTGATGTTAGGGGATTTGAGTAACGAGGGTCGGCAGTATGGCGAAGCTGGCCGCGACAATTTCAAGGTAATGATATCTCCGCCTTCTCCTCCTCCCAGAAAGGAAAGGAGAACAGAGCCAAAGTCCAAGGCTGCAAGTGATAGCAATGATTGATGCTGACTTGAATCTAGGCCATTCTTTTGGAGCTGGCTAAGTTGGAGAGCCTGACTGTATTTTCCCTGCCTCACGTAAATTCACTAGGTACTAGCTCCTTTCCGGAATATGGTTTCAAGTGTGGTAATGCGTATTTTGGGCTTGAGGGAGTCAAGTTTGGACGGATCGAAACTCTTCAGGATATCCGAACAAGAGAAGAAGCTGCTGATATCATTCTCCAATCACTCCCGCAACTCACAAAGCTTTGCATTGGGGAGTGTGCTGACGTCAAAGCAGGCACGATCGTTCAATGGCCTTGGACTGGACGGCTTAAAGATTATGTATTGCAATACTGGCCCAGACATAATGGGATGGATTCGGAAGATGACGTGAAGGAAGATCCAGATGGCCCTGTGCTCTACACGTGGGAAGAGGACGAGGAGTGGTTCCCGACGCCCACAGAGCACCGGATTGATGAACTATGAAACAGGGCTTGCTCGCTGTAGGCGAAGTTACATGCCAGAAGTTAGGAACTAAGTTGTTTATAACACATAGCCTTGCTTGATTGTCCACTCGTTAAATAACCCTGCTATGACCAATTTATTCACTCTATGATACGAGCATTGCTGCAACATGCAATATCGCGAGAGCATGAGCAGCACGAGCGAAGCCGTTAATAGAAAGGCCTATAGATCTTTGCGAACTAACGAGGTCTTCCACCCACGGTTTTGTTTGAGCTCATACCAAAAGTTGCGGAACATCCACCCATCGAAGTCAATAATCTCCAAGCCCTCATCCATAATGAAGGCGCCTGCGTCAGTTGGCTTCCAGTCTGCGAGTCGTTAGTGGTTTTGATAGTGCTTAGAATGAGGAGAGATGGGGATTTAACATAGACTGTGATTGTGCTTTGTTAGTAGCTACTTCCAAAAGAGGGAGGGGAGAGGGGGTTGATCAACTTACAGTCATCCATGCCAAAGGTATGTCCCATTTCGTGCTGTATATAAGTCATAGGGCGAGTCTGAATCTCCTGGTCAAATATACTCTTTTGAATGCGCTGACCCCAGTCGCCGCCGGCACCGCCTCCAAAATCTTCCGAAGCCCATAGAGACTGGTCGTAGTGATAATCGGCACCGGCGGAGCATCCTGAGTAGTCGCCATCTTGGTGGAAGAATCGACCGCAGGCCGGTGCACATTGAGGGATCCCCTCAGAGTCAGTGTGCGTGTAGAACTGAATTCCGCCTATTCAGCATGGAAAAAAGAGAAAAACTCTTTTCTATAGCTTAACGGTATCCCCGAGTATAGCAAGACCGTCCTCAGTTCTACCATCATTACAGATCAACTCCTCTACCAAACCTAATCCTAAACTTCTCTATTTCTTCTTTAATTTTAACAATATTGAGAAAAGGTCGATGGAGAACACTATCCGTTCACTTATTTTTCAGCTATATTCCAAGCACAGCATTCTTCGCAGCGAAGTCGATTCAGAATATTTTAGCTTTGGAAATGGAATGAGACAGCCAGATGCTCCAGCGCTAGATCAGCTCTTGCGACGTATAATGCAGAAAGTTGAGGAGCTTTATATTATCCTTAATACCCTGGATGAATCTGAGAGACACAGCGGTTTATACTCATCAAAATTATTGCTGGATTGGATTAAGGATCTTCATGATGAATCGACCAATATATATATACTCATCACCAGTCGACCCGAGCAGGATATCATAGCTTCTTTCAACAGCTAGGCCTATACTGATAAAATCATCTAACTCCAGAGTGAGTTAGTGAGCAACAATATTACTGCCTATACAAAGGCCAGGGTTGGCAAAATACCAAGGTGGAAGGAACGGCCAGATATCTAAGCACGTATTAAAACTACCCTCCTAGAAAAGGCGGATAGAATGTATATAGTCTACTGGTGTTTCATACTCTTACAGTTTCAGTTCTTCCATCTCCAATTCAGTAGCTAAATATTTTATAGGTTCCGTTGGGTCTTATACTAATTTGATATATTAGAGCAATATCTAGACCCGCTTTCTGTATGGAGAGAACTATAAAACCTCCCTGAGATGCTAGATACGATATATATACAAATTTTATAACAGATAGATCTAAATTAACTAAGTACAGTGAAGCACCTTCTGTAATTTTTGACTTATAGCAAAAGGCCTCTGAAGCTTGAGGAAGCTGTTAATCTTATCGCTGTTGATCCATTAAGCCAGCCTGTATTTACTCCAGAAAATCAAATACTAATCCCCGAAGAAATCATCCAATACTGCTCCAGTTTAGTGGTTCTCGTATAAAAAAGTATAAGAGTTTATACTTATATACTGGAATAAGTAACTGAAATACAACTTGCTCACTTTTCAGTGAAGGAATACCTCTTGTTAGGCCGACTGGAGCCAGATTTAGCTGAAGGACTCGATGTAATTTCTGCAAAGGCTAATATTGTTGACGTTTGTCTCTCCTACCTGCTTACTATACATGAGTTATGCTCGCCACAAAAAGCAAGAGCAAAGTATTATCTGGCAGACTTTTCCGCACAGTACTGGATGAAGCATGCAAAGGACGTCGAGTCATCCTATAAAGCAATCGTACCGTCGGCTAAGGGATACTTTTTATGCCAAAATGCCTTCCAATTTGGATGTCAACTTGGTTATGAGCAAGGGCTTGAAGCGGACCAAGCTCTTTATTATGCATCTCTTTGGGGTTTACTTTATTCTTCTATTTTTCTCCTTCAGAAGGGCGCTGATGTTAATGCCCACGGTGGACGATATAGCAATGCTCTTCAGGCTGCTTCCACAAGAGGGTATCTAGAGATCGCTGAGTTGCTTATTCAGAACGGTGCTGATATTAATGCCGATGGTGGAATATATGGCAATACTCTTCAGGCTGCTTTAGAAAGAGGGCATCTAGAGATCGCTGAAATGCTTATTCAGAATGGCGCTGATATCAATGCCCAAGGTGGATATTATGGCAATGCTCTTCAGGCTGCTTTAGTAGCAGGGCATCTGGAGATCGCTGAAATGCTTATTCAGAAGGGCGCCAAACGAACGGACAGGCTATCGGATCAATAAGTAGATTTTGTCTCCATAAATTTGCATGTTTGTGTTCCAGCAGTCCGATATCACAGAGAAAAAGGTGTTGTTTTTGTCTATCAAATCTAGAAGTACAGAGGTCTCTGAGATTCTCTTATACCCAAGGGAAAAGATAATCTTGGGTCCATGATTCGAGTCCCCTATTCTCTATAACCACCGCCGCCAGGGAGTTCTTAACTATATACAGCAGCATTTCCTTTCTTCTGGAACATTCTAAAAATTACGTATGATGAGCCTAAGCTACCGTGTCGACTAAAATCCTCCTGAGACCACGAATAATACAATACAAGGCGAATTGGGTTGTCGTCAGATTCTGAGTGAATTATTTTTAGTTCTTGGGTATACTCTGTGGCTTCTGTAGCGTTGCCGGAGGGGTCTGTTCGTAAGATGGAATACGCTCCGTAATGCTCAGGCCTCTACATATTTATATTTAATTATTTCAGTAGCCCTTGGGATAGTCTCCTGTCACAAGATATGTCTTCGGAATTTTCATTCACCGCCGTCTCGGGTAATGAACATTTCTAATGTGGGTTATAGGGTATGCGCCAAAGCCCTATGGCCGATTGGCACCCCGGATGTCTCTCAGAATGGCGCTACTGCAAACTGGTTTTTTTTAACACACGTAAGATTCGAATTGGAGACTGTGATAAGAAACCATAAAAGAACCGCAAATGGCCATAGCCAGCTTCGTTCCTCAAGGCTCCTTTGCGCAAACCGCGACCGGTTTGCCTCTCCTGTGTACTATAATTTCAGAAGCTTATAGCCAAATTGAGAGTAACCAATCATAATGCCCGAGCACTGGAGGGTTCTTGATGAGTCACTGTTCTGATTGGTTGTAAATGTCTTGTGGTGGAGCTCATTTTTCTCCGGTCTCATTCACCTTGTGGCAACGTAGTCTGTGTGGAGAATGTCACGCGGTTTCTTCATAACGCTATTCTAACCCAAACTAAATGATTCGAACCCTCAAACTCTGCGCTGTTATGGCCGGCCCCACCACCCGACACCGCTAAGGTTGTACTTGTGTACGCGCTCCTGTAATCAACACCCCCTGATTTGGCCGGAAAAGGAGCGCTTGAGCCATTTGAATTTTCCAAAGGACGCAGAAGCTAGAATGTGCTCTTACCTCCCTCCCTGTAGCTGGCCCGTACTGGACGTAGCTCGAGATCGACATGGAATAAGTCTGTTCTTCCCCTGAGAACCTTAGTGTAGGGTTTTCTATTGAGCCACGTGACGAGCCGGTTACTAGCATACTACAGGGTAGTCGAATAGAACGCATAGCTCTTTGCTTGTTATAATGTTGGGTCAGGGAGATAGTATGACGAAGGCGCCACGTAGTTACTGGTTTACCGAGCTAGAGAAGGTAGGTAAAAAATTGTTATGTTACTGGTAAGCATTTCCGTTTTTCACATAGCCTTGCCCGTTTGGTGCGACATTGTCCAGGTCGTGACAGTTCTACTTTCTTTAACTTGAAAAGTTGCTTCACGTATCCGTAGGCGTGGATTCCAACATTATTCCAAGCATCAACGGGGGAATTAGAACTCAAGTTATTACACAATCACCCGGGTAATGCTTTTCGCAATCTGCATATAGATCGCCCGGAAATCTTGCCTAATATGCTTTTCCCATCACAGATAAGGGAACAAAATATGCAGAGCATTGGGCTCTTTTGTTCTGGTAACTTGACACCGACAGACATGCCTGAAGGGCTACGTAATGTGGGCTTGTCAAACTCTTGTATAAGGAATAATTGTTCTAGCGAAACACCGTCCTTTCTTAATTCAGAAGATACAGAACATATTAGGTTATGCCCCTGTTTCATTCAGATTATTGCAATTTTGTTGCATAGGTAAGTTTCTTAACCCATAGCTTGCCAGAGGGAGCCCGCGCTTATTTAGACTTTGTATCGCCTCAACAACCTCGGTAGGCGCCTGGCGGAGAAAGCGAAGTGCAGCAGCATCGCCGCTATGCTTTAGACTATAACAATATGCTAGCAGAAAATCAATAGATTGTAGGAACCTAGGAAACTCCTTGAGAACCTGATGCCGTTTTTGTTGAAGCCGCTTCGTTGTTATCCCTGCCAGTACATCGGTGACAATGTTGTGGTCAACTTTGACTCCGTAATGGCCAATCAAGAGTGGGGCAATATGGACGTTGCCCTGATCGATAGACAATGTCTTGCCTAGGAGACACTGAAGGTGACCACTGATCTCCCTCAACTCAATTGGGGTGGAATCTGTCACAAATTGTGAAAGCGTGGTCATCAAACAGGAGACCACTGTGTACTGAAGATGTTTGAGGCCCTTACGAATCCGTCTAGTAGAAACTAAACTGATCATTTGCAAGCACTCAACTTTGGAGGTAGACTTTGACACTGGCACGTGCCGCCAAAGTAATCCAGGAATTTGTTCCCAGGCCTCGATACACCTGCAAATGTCCCATAGATGTGCATTAAGATCAAAGCCGATACTCAGTACCACTGATACCATCTCAACTTTCTTAGGTGATGTAAGAACAATGTCAATACATCTTCTCCCGTCGGCGCACTTTTCGTTTATATCCATTCCCGTAAGACTAGCAAGATATACGGAAAGATGAGGCAGCGCGTGCCATATCGAAAATTGGAGAGCATACATTTCAAAGGAGCCCTTGTCGAGCGCGCGCCCCCTTGAGGCCAATTTCGCTGCCGCTGATTCATTTCCACATTGGATAGCCAGAAACAGGGGGCGGTATGCAAGGCCCACTGGTCCCTCAATGGGAACACCATGATCGAGTAAAAAGTTCTATTTACTGTCTTGATGCTCGCTTGCCCATGAGTGCTTAAGTAGGTGAAACATCAACTATTGTTCGAATCTAATAAAAACCCAATCCAATGGCCTTTCATTCAGTTTATGTGATATCAGATCTGGTCCATTTGATAAGTCTGTGTCAGGAGTTGATCTAGTCCTTTCAAGTAATACGGGATCCAAATGACGGCCGACCACGCTGACGCCAAAATGTCTGCCTGTTGGTGTCACCACCACCAGCTTCCAGTTATACAGGTAAAAGGGATATATTGAGACTGTTGATTCTAACTAGTAATTACAGAGGGGATCCGTGGCCCCTTATATCCTCGGGAATCCCTTGTTCGTATTCTCGTGAGAGTAGCCCGGTCTCGGTCTTATGAGGTTATTCAAGCATCCTTTTAGTATATGAATTACTAGGGATCTTCATATCCATAAGGCCGAGTTCATGATCTTCCTTCAACGTGCGCGTTTGATAGGATCAGAACGCTCTTCGGGCTATCGGGACCGCGCCGATAGCTCGGTATTAGGTTTGATCGTCAGAGCCTTAGTTCGCGATAGTTCATACCGGCCCTCCCGGTTATTGAACCTTATTTCTGCATTCGCGGCCGGTCCGGCTTCCACGGAATTCCTGATTGTATTTACTAGTGAATTGTATGTGCGTTCGAACAGGCTGGGCTGCGGGCTTCAACCTTCATAGATTATCTCGGTAGTTGACGATATCTCTCTATCGCCCGCTTGGCACCAACAGCAGTAAACGACCGTAGGCAGTCAATGAAGGGTAAACTTTCCACATGACAGAACGCGGTTACCGATGGTACCTGTGTGAAGAAAGAAGGCAACATAGAGATTGCTGTTAATAGAACCTGCAGAGTTGTGGTTTCAATAGATGCCTGTGAGAACCATGCATGGAGCGTCGTCACGTATTCTTCCAGGTTTGCGGGTTCGGGCATCTCCATCATCTGCATGACACGCGCGCTTTCTGCCATCCGACTTCGAACAGCATGAATAATGTTGCAGGTTCTCAAAGATCGGGTCAGAAAGATTCAAATAGCGGTCCGATAGGGTAATAGTTACAATATAAGGTACCGATACGTCTGCTCCTCGTTGACTGGCACCTGGGTGCCGAGTATTGTATTCGCTGGTTGGTAGGTGCATAAAAGACTCACCAGACCTTGGAAGTGGGTTTCTGCAGTTACATCATTCCCAAGTGTAGACTTGAAATCTAGAGTCAGCTTATGTTTATTTCAAAAGCGCAGGCTAGAACACAAGTCAAATGTAGCGCACCTCCACTAAACACATAGTCGCTATGCGCCTAGTGACATCAATGAATTGCTCTTTGTGTTGATTCACAAGGCACTCGTTGATTTGTCGAATTATTTCAATTTTGTGAAACAGAAAGGTCGAACCATACGTCTTGACATCTCCGGTCCTTATGATATAATGCATTCCTGCCACTAATAGTGTGTCTCGAAGGGCGGCGGGATTGTGTGCAAGGGCAGAGAGGCTGCAAACCCGGTTAGTTCATGAGGAAGCTACTTTCGTGTCCAACTTACCAGCCTGTCTCCATCCCTTCAGGATATGTTTCGAAGTCGACTCTGAGATGCTGGACTAGCCACATAGGATCAGCTGCTGTCGTGTTTGTGAAACCCCACACACGTACAATAGTGCAGAAGCTTTCTGGACTTGAATGACATTTCCACCGGCAAGGTATTGAAAGGGTCCGGGGTATTCGTGTCTAATGCTTCAATGGAGTACATCGGCTGTAGTTGCCCATGAAGGCTCGCTCCTTTGCGACCCTGCACACGGAGAATTGGTGCGCGGTAGTCACAAAATCTTCCTAATTTGCAACATCGTACACTACTCCCATTGGTCAGTGTATACGAACCGTCGAGCTGTCGACCACTGTTGCTTTTTGGTTTCCATTGACGTGGGTGTATGCACCTCCTTACCAAGTTGGTAGGGCTCCATCCCATCGAGCGTGATGCGCCGTGCACATCCAAAAGATACGCTCGTTTCGTGTAAAATTCTTGCGAACCATCGATCCCTTATCGGAATTGTACAACATGCTTGCTCTACGAAGGAAGAGCGTAGGACATTCAAACTGCGGCAAAATGCACGGTCAAGGGTGATGCATGGGCTCTATGGCACAGGCAGACAGAGACATTCATAGGAATTTTATGGTTTTGCAACGGTCGATCTATTCTGATTTGGGACAGACCCGAGGTTTCCACCGAGAAATTTTAAACATCAAAGAGTGAAGACTAGGGCACTAGATGCTCTACGTTAGCCCCTAAATCATTTTCTAGTCATCATGACTAATATTAAGGAAGGCACTAATAGGGGCTTCCAGGCAACTCGGCTGTTGATCTGGGGCCAGTCCGCCGGATAGCCACCGAACCCCCGGCCGTGGTGCCATGAAAAGCAATGCCGGCTCTGCCGCCACGTCGAGTCCATTTGGTCGCTCACATTGAATAATTCTAGCATACAAATCATTTCAGGAACCGGGATATACTAGAATGTGCATCTGAGTCACATCAAACCGCGTCTAGGGGACAACGCACAACGTAGAATTGTGTTACACCCCCTCGCTCCTTTTCTGGTTTCTTCTCCTTCCCATCCGACTACCTTCTACGAATTGTGAGTTTGGTGGTGAAATGGCCGTTAGGCCTGAGCAGGGGCTTTGTGGCATCAGTCCACAACTTATACCCTCATCTGGCTCTGGATTTCAGCAGACAAGACCCCTAGCTCTCCGCTTTACAGGTCTAACGTTCATCTTTCCAGCACTGCCTCACATCTCGGTTAAATTAGGGTCCACTAGTCTGTCACTCTGGGAGCTCATCGCCGAATTGACTAGCTAGACGTCCCCAACTCGGACATCTCGTAAAACCGTGACCAATAGAACTCTAATCTCAAAGCTTAGCCCTCTACATCGGCAAACAATCAGCCAAGGCACTAGCTTAGTGCCCCTCTTAATTTCATAGCAGAAAAACCGAGATTTAGAGTGTTTTCTTCTAAACGTTATGCTCGTAAAATCTGACAAATCGGATTCCAGTAAACTAAAATTACTACCAAATTGCGATTGTTCCTATGAGAGTAATACACTTTCTACATCATAGAACACCTTATCTGCGACTCTCATCCATGCACTTACATCAGAGCAAGTCCCGACTACTCGATTTGCATACTCCTCTGAACCAGCCCACCCCAGTTGTTTAACATGTAAGGAAGCCCGGGGCGAAGATGCATATTTTCAAATGAAGGAAAGTAAAGCCGAAACTAGTTTTCGAATTACTATGTAAGAATTGGCCTATGGTACATGGTTAAGTGCTTTCGGAGATCTATGATCAGCGCTCCCGGGATATGACCTAGGAGTAATAATGATCCACCAAAGACTGAGGCGCTTTGCGATATTTAATCCCAAGCTCGTTAATGCTTCGAGAATTGTCCAATGAAAACTTGATACCGATATTTGCGTTTAGCCAGCGTCGTGTTAGTACCGTCAATGGGCCAAGAAGGTACAGAACCCAGTTTGGTATATTCCAGGTTGGGAGGTACCATGAAATAGCATGAGCTGATTTCAAAAGTTTTGATATCTCCAAAAACGATGTCATCCCGCTTCCTGCCACGATATATCTTCCATGTGCTGAGTCAAACTTAGCTGCCTTCACGTGTGCTTCTGCAATGTCTCGCACATCTACTACAGCAAAGGCCAGGTCCGGAACCCCCATCAACATGTATCCACGTAAAAACTGATCGATGGTAAATAGCCTCCCCGACCTTGATTCCGGACAAGAGTTGGTCTAACTGTGAACCCGGGGCAAATTGCCACCAAGTCCCATTTACTTTGAGCTCTGGAGATATTCCAAGCCTCCTTCTCGGCAAGCACTTTAGAGTATTGGTATGCGTTGTGATTGATTGTGCTCGTTTCATTAAAATATCTTTCGTGAAGAGTATTGTTTTCCATGCTCAGAACATCCACGTTATCTCCATATACGGCCCCAGCTGGAGAGCTGGGTTAGTATTCGCTAATATTTACAGCCTCTTGGGGTTTCTTACTCGATGAGGTGAGAACAACACGTTTCACACTTTTCGTCCGGTTAGCACAGTCAAGGATATTTCTCGTCCCCTCAAGGGCAGGCCTGAGAAGCTTTTCCTCTGTCGGTAGTCCGGAGTACCTCCTCGTGGAATCCCTTGCGCTCCCAGTCGCTCCACTGGACGCTGGATCCGTAGACGCCCGCGAGGAGCTGCTCGGCGGCGTGTAGCGTCTGGGCGTAGTAGATCGTTGCCATCTGGTCAAAGTTGTCAAAGCCCGCCGCCTCGACCAGGTTGAGGATGGCTTCGAAGCGCTCGTCCAGGGGTGCGTTCTTGGCAGGCACCCTGATGGGCGGAGGCGTGGCCAGCGCGCCGGCCATGGTCGCCGCCGCCGTCGATGTCGAAGTCGCAGGGGGGTCATGGTGTGGCAGTAGCTGCTGCTGTCGGGCGAGGCCTGCTGCTGCATCTTGACGGTCGTCTCGGCCTCCCACATGTCGACCGCCGAGGAGTCGAACGTGAAATCCATGCCGTCGGCGGTCGTGGGCGCAAAGGGCATGCCCATCTGGTCTGCGTCCTAGTCAGTCTTTATATCCCAGGCAAGGAAATCAGGGCGCCTTACTGTGTACTTGCGAGGTGTGAGGGTACGCGGGCATGCCCTCGAGGCATACCGGCGGCGAGAGGAGGCCGTTGGCCATGGACGACGCCTGCGACGTGGCCGGGCTGTGGACGAGGGCGTGCTGCGTAAAGGTGGAGTTCTCGGAGTCCTCGACGGGCTGCTCGTATAGATTGGGCTGGCCGATGAGCTGAGGCGGGGGCTGGTGGTGGTGGTGGTGGTGACGGTGGGCGCGGTCGAGCATCGAGGGGGACGGCGAGCTGTCCATGCGCAGGGCGCCGCTCTTGGGCATGAAGTAATTAAGCGTCGACGGGCCGAGCTCGCTGGGCGTCTCGCTCGAGAGCCCCTCTCGATGCGGGCCTGTAGCTCGCCGAGTCTGGCCTTCATGCGATGGCCTGTCTACTGTTAGCAAACTATGTTGAGGGCGAGGCGGGATGGGACGGGACGGCCAGGCTGACAGATTCCTTTCGATGTACGGTATGTGCGCTGTGCCATGCGGTTCTGGATTCTCTTCTTCTCCTTGGGGTCCTTGACCTTTGTCCAGTCATTCTCCTCCCGCAGCTCGCCATTGCGAGGCAGCGCCGACAAGGGCATCGTCGTCTTCTTGGCCGCGGGGACTGTATTTGGTTTGGCGTTCCACACCTCTGTTGTGAACGACATTGCTTCCGTGCCGTGTGTGGCTCGTTTCAAAACGTGAAAGTCTCTGATGTGTGTCTACGTATAGATGTACCTGGTGTGATGGGGAATGGTCTGAAATCCAGGGTGATATTGTTGTAAAGAGGAGCCAAGGGAGTGAAATATACAAGGTCGGCAAAGCTGGTGACAAGGCTGTAACAAACGATGGATGATTGATGGTAATACAATATCGTTGGGATGTACTAGGTCGTTGGCTCTTCTCCTGGCGAAGTATGGGCTTCAGATAATTGCTTAGTTTTCGAAGAATACGCGGCCGTTGAAATCCTATGCATGCGACCCTCGCTACGGGGTTCAATCACGATTAGTTAGTTTATGCGAGTAGGCATGACCACACATCAGCACTCGCTCGCTCCGGTTCGTATTGCTTAATTAGTCTACACTAAATGCTGGGGTGTCCACCCACAGGCCTGTCATACACAATCCCAATCACAAGGGCTTGTAGCTCGGGTAAGGTGCGCGATTCAGGAGGAATTAGCGTGCACCTTGAAGGCACTTCGCTACAAAACGAGCTTGTGTGGAACATGTTAATATGGCCATAAGACGCAAGAATATCTCCTCGCAACCGCGTGTTGTTGTCGTTTCCCTCTCCCTATATAAGTGGTAGAGTATCTCTTGATGCAATCACCAAGTACCCTCTCACAAAACATCCTCACTATTTAGAATTGTGCCCACCATCGAAATAGATGATGGCTACCTTCAATGCTGCAATAACGAAAGAACTCAATCTGGAGCGAATCACTGCGAGAACTTCCGAGCTTACGACCGAAGAGCCTCTGCTCAAACCCTCACCTTGGCAATGGAGGCTGACACTGTTTCTTATTTATCTTACTAGTCTACTTAATGGTGCATCTACGCCAACATTGTCGATCTATCGCTAACAAGGCAACGATAGGTTATGATGTGAGTAACGTGGCAAATATCCAAGCCTCGGTCTACGAAGCCTTCGGTCACATAGAGCTGCTTCCATGGGTTGCCTTGAGCTACACGATGGGTGCAGTTGCCGTCACACCCATGGTTCGAAGGGTTGTTGAGACTTTTGACACAAAAGTCCTCTACACTATTTTTTACGTGCTCTTCATAGTAGCCTGTACTGTGTCGGGCTCAGCTACAAGCATCTATGCTGTTATCGTCGGCCGTGCCCTCATGGGACTGAGCTATACCGCGTGTATCAAATGTATGTACTTATGATCATGCTTCGCTTCGATTATAAGTGCATACGATCTGACCACTTCCGCATTTAGGAATCTTAATCTTGTTTCTGTGTTTGCAGATGCTCAAGAAGCGGCACGCATTGCTGGAATGGTGGGCATTTTCTGGGCAGTTGGCATTATCGTCGGCCCATTTATTAGCGCTGGGTTCGCAGAAAATTCGGTCACAACATGGCGATGGGTTAGTTCACTCAGTACTCACATCCAGTACTTGACACGAAGCTTACTGACGCGAACACTACTGAACTAGGCTTTTTACATCAACCTGCCTTTCCTTGGCGTCTTGTTATGCCTGACGACATTCTGCCTCTCGCCCTACACTGTCCGATCAACCACCTCTCGTCCCGACAGTCTGTTAAGCATGGATTTTGTCGGTGGAGCTCTGCATTGCGCAATTCCCATTCTCTTGCCGTGCGCGTTGATCATGTCTGGCATATCCCGGTCATGGAACAGCTCCTCGAATATTATCACCTGGGTCTTTCTTGCCATCATATTCATCGTCTACATTGTGCAGCAAAAGTACGCCTTGTTAACCAGCTCTAAGAACAGAGTCTTCCCTGTTGATGCGCTCACTCATCGAATCGCTGGGTTAGCTGCCCTCGGTGCCGCCTGCTCTGGGATTACCTACGCTATCAGCTTATACTATCTTCCACTCTTCTATGCCTTTGTGCGCGGAGCCTCACCACTTGAAGCTGCGGTTTATGTTATACCATTTATTTGTTTCTTCATTCTCAGCATCATTCTTGCCAGTATTGCGTTGCCTCTTGTTGGCTATTATGCACCGTTCTTCGCCCTTGCCGGTATCCTTATGCTTGTTGGCGGTGTCTTAATGACGACTATTACTAGTGCAACATCTGACCGAACTATTTTTGGCTATCAGGTGCTCCTGGCGATTGGGGTTGGTCTGATCTTCTCCAACGCTTACAGCGTAGCCAATGCATCGCTCAAAAGACCTGGAGAGCGGATTGCCGCTGCCGCACTTTTCAACATGGCGTCATTCAGCGGTATCTGTTTGGCACTGGCAGTAGCAGGCTCGCTGTACCATAATGTCGGGATGCTCTTGCTTCAGAAGGAACTTGCACAATACGGGCTTGATCGTGTATATATCAGCGAGGCGTTGGCGGGCGTAGCATCGCCTGCATTTCAAGCTAACGCACGCATCCTAGAGTCTTTGCAGGAGACTGTGTCGATTGTGGTGTCAAGCCTGTTCTATATTGTGGTGTTTGCAGGGGCGGTGTGCCTACTTGCTAGTCTGATGATGAGGTGGGAGAAGCTTGATTTCAAGCCGAAGGCAGAGCAGGAAGGGGATGGAGAGGAACGTAATTCAGTTGAACATCCCCAACAGTAGTCCACCATGACTTTGGTCAAGTGTGTCCAGCAAAGTCAAACAAAATAGGTTACATTGCTATTATGGGAGCTAATGCAGTTTAAGTGTGGTTACAGTCCTTTTTTACGTCAGAATCAAGGATAATAGTTTGAAATGGTGCGCTTGTCAACTCGAAGAGTGATAAAGGTTGTACGTAACATAAGGAGTCTAGTGACTAGCCCAGCGCGTCTTAGTCTGTCTTGGTAAAACGAACCGTTTATCTGACTCCCTCTATCACTCGAACATTGCCTCAATTTCCTATATCGTTTTGATGTGAACGATCTCCGATATGTAGCCTAGGGTCACTAGTTCAAGGCCACCAGGATGCCACAGTTCAGTTGCCCTAGCCATAACGCCAGAATGACGAATGGATACTTGTAATAATTAAGCCATTCTGGCCAAAGACACGAGCAGAATGTTGCAGCAAAGACATGTGGGCCTAAATCCCAGTCTTAAAAGTTTTGTCGGCGTTGAGTGGACCTCATCATTAGAATTTGACCTGGAATTTATCTTAATTTGCTTACTACATAATATGGTTTCGACACGAATCGGAGTTAAGGATGTAGTGACATCCCCTCATAAGTCCCCTAACAGTGCCCATAAGCTCTCTCTAAGTCACTTTAAGTCACTTAGTTAGGCCTTTAACCTCTGCTGACAGTTATAACCTAATATAGCTAATAGTTATATATACTATCCTAAGCTATACTATAAATTGACGTAGTCACAGTACTGTTTGTACTATGAGAACTGGAGCTCTACGAGTGGCGGCCCGATTTCCGTACAGGGGTGCTACTACTTAATCACTTGTAGCGTTAAACAATGATTTTGGGACTGGAAGTCTAGTGGATATTTGTGGCCCCATCGTAGTTAGGGAATATTAACGTAGGCCTGTCTGAAATTGAGCCAATAACAAGCAAGTCAACTTTGCGAAGATGTGATCCGTGCTTTTAGTTCCAACAAGACCCTGGTGATGGCACACTTGCAGGTCAGCTGACGTAGCATGTGGGCATACGTGTAAATTAATACGATCAACCACCTCATTGGACGCACCAATGTATTATTAGTTCTCAGCAGACACCATCTTGTCTCATAAGCACTGGATTGAGGGTCAGTATGAGAACAGCGGTGGGTCAAATCCCACTGCCTTCCTAAGATTAAACAGACTACTTACTACTTATAGCCACCATTGGCCATAATTCAACTCAAACTGGAACAATCACTTGTCATTTTCCTACGTCTATTCCCACACAGAGACCGAAAGGACCCTCTATCTGTAACAAGTACCATGCCGAAATCACTACAAACCCGAGGAGCGGGCAAGATTGGCATCAAGGATGTCGAAAAACCGTGTCCAGAAGGGAATCAAACTTTTGTAAGTGGATTACTATCATAGGACTGAGGCTACTCTTCAGATGTAGTAATTATCCCCTTATTGTTTGAGGCAAGATATCTTACCATTTCCTCATCTAGGTGAAAGTGGTTGCTTCGTGACAGGTGAGAACGGCGTATGCCTCCGCGTCTAGAGTCCGCTGATAAGGTTCCAGAACCCGCTAGACGTTGCAGTGGTTTGGTAAGACATACTATGTATCTGGCTTGAACCGAATGATGATTAGATGCTAATGAATTATATAGTATTACTGCGAGCGTGGCAGAGTTCGTCGATTATTACAGCGGGAACACTATAGGGTGTGACTTTGCGGGTATAGTAGAAGTCGTAGGTCCTCAGGCCACTCGATTCCAGCCAGGAGATAGAGTGGGAGGATTCCTCCCGGGCAATCTACAAGAGCAGGGAGCATTTGCGGAATATCTGGTTGTAGAAGAGTCATTCTCCACCAGGCTCCCTGCCAGCATGCCATTTGAATATGCGGCTACTATTGGCGTCGCAGTGTCAACCGCTGCCATTGCCTTGTTCAGTCACCTAAATCTGCCTAGATATGGAAATGGCGCCAAACCTTTTAACCAATATCTACTGGTGGATGGCGGTACCTCAGCTACTGGTACGATGATTATACAAGTAGGTCACTACCAGAAGTCACTATCGTGTTCTCCTCTTTTTCTTCTTTTACTATTCCTTCCTCGGATTTGAGTTTCAATAATGACTCTTGCACTTCACAAAAGAACTAACATTTTTCTCAGATTGCTAAGTTGAGCGGTGCCAGAGTTATCGCATTGAGAAGTCCGAGGAACTTCGACCTAGTTAAAAGCTACGGTGCCGACAAGGCGTTTGACTATGTATGTAAATCGCTCGATAACAGCAAGCCTGTATACTGAATCATCACATAGCAACATCCTGTTGTGGCTGCTGTGATAAGAGATTATACAGGTGACGCAGTTGGGTTGGCCGTGAACTGCGTACCCACAAGGCAAGCTAACATGCGACTAGTAACTACCCTTCAGGTGTCAAGTCCTCTATCATAACTATTTGTCAGCCACCATACTAAGTTATCAGAATGTTGAGCTAACGTACCTGGGTAGTATCTCCTCTACTGGTGGTAGATGTGTTAACCTTGTCCCTGTTGACACTAGCGATGCAGAATTTCGGAAAGTTGTTGATTTTTCACTACTCATGGCGTTTCAGGTTTTCAATAAGGACTTTCAGCTCGGGTCTGATATGTATGCCGCAAGCCAAGACCTCAGAGAGCTTGTAAAAGACTTTTGGAAGCAAATCGACGAGGAGTTCATGCCCAGGAACAGTCTAAAAATCCCACCCAGTGAAAATCATCCAGAACGGGCTAGAAGGGGTGCCAGAAAGTCATAAGCAAATGTTGGATGGACAAGTCAGCGGTTGGAAGTTCGTGGCAAGAATAGCCGACACCCCAGGAATTTAAAGAGAATAAAGTGCTGGTTTCGTTCTTTAGCATAGCAAACAATACCAATTCATGGTCATACCTTACTAATATCGTGTACAACATATTTTACATTCTGAGAGGCATATGCACAGCACCACCATAGCAGCAACTGTTTGGATCCCGTTGGCTGTCTGAAGCCTCAGATGATGTAGCGTACTACACTCTTGACTAATTAGGACCGAGGAAGAATAGGACACACTTAGAGCTTCTAGAACCAGCCGTTATTAGTTGGACCTGCATACGTCTTACTACGTATAACCACCGTAGGTCCTACACCAGTTCAGCCAGTTTACTAAAGCTCTCTATGTATTTCAGCTGTTTAACGTATCATCGGGTCGTTACATCGATTGAATCTTCCTGCAATCAAGGGTAAGTGGAGGAGAGCATGTGTCTTTGATTATCAAGGAAAGAGTCATGAAAGATGTGATGTGCTACTGACATGCGTATCCGAATATCCTCAATTTTGTGTAGCTGGAGTGATTTCCCCAAAAGCACCATAGCCCCTAGTAATCATCCGCTTGCCACGTGCGGTTCCTTTCTGCTGCATATCATCGAACTAGGTCACCTCGAAAACAGCCACGAGCTGTGACTCGTAAAGAGCGCCATCACTCTTTCCCATTGCCTTCCATTTGACCATGAGACCGACAGTTCCATAACACGAACTCATGCATGGATTGAATTTAGTTATAGATTCTCACTCACCTCTCAACCTTTTGGATATAGTAGAGAAGCGGAATCAGCGGGTTGTCATGGGGTGGTTGCTGCTGTTCCACGTCGACTAATTCAATGGCGGTAATACTAATTAGAATTCGAGGAAGAAGAATAAAGCAATTCTTCAATTGCTAGGAAATACTCTTGAACTGTAGCTTATTATGAGCAAGTGGTCGTTTCAATTGTAGGCAAGGGAATCGTCTATACACTTAGTCCGCCTGCATCCTTATATCTTCAAGCTTCGACATCAGTTATCAAATTATCCCGGTCCAGGCGACACGATACTAGAAGTCTCTCGGTAGGCTTTGCTTTGAAACAACCCTTGTCGTCTGACAAAGACTAGAAGATCAGCAGCACCAAATTACCGTGGAGCAAAAGGGGTCCATTGGCGGCCCCCACCGAAACTCTCCACTTAGTGCTCAGCCACTTTGACGGAATTCCGTCCATGTTTTGGAGTTGTTTTTGCTCCAGCCATTCCCGGCTCGGAATTCTCCTTTTCCCAGTACTCACCGACCTGATCAGAGTCGTAAAGCTGTAAGTCGTGTCACATAAGCGGCTTGAACCCCTATACATGTGGATTGTGTAACAGGTCTTCCTCCCAAGGTTTGTACATCAACGCCGGCAGTTGACAATGTCGACCTGCACGTCTCCAACACAAGTGCGCTAATGATAAATGACATCCATGGGCAGGGCCAGCTCGAGACCGCCACCAACTGAGGTGCGGCTCGCGTCCCCGGAGCAGAAAGAGAGCATGTGCTGTATGTCTCGCGCCAAGGCTCGGTGCGACTACAGCCTCCCAGCCTGCCATAGGTGCTCCACACTGTCTGTGCAATGTACAGTTTGGTGCCATAAGTCTACGAACAGCCACGTCAGCACCCACAATTCGCGTTCAACGCGGCTATTTCAAACCGCGATAACTCTTCCAATTGTAATGCAAATGGAGTTTTACTCTATCATAAGATAGCCCAGAAGCAGGAGATCAATATTTCGTATAAAAACCCTTAGCACGGATAACTGTAAGGATGCGACGTGGCAAAGAATCAACTAGCCTGCATATAAAGCTCTGGTCAATTGCCTCCCACGCTTCTTGCAACTATTCTACTAATTTCGCTCGGTTAACCTTATTATCTTGTAAATCGTGAGTTTCAGGGTGCATCTTCATAAGACTTGCTTTTAAAGCTTTCCAAACGTGCTCAATGGGGTTGAGATCGGGTGAGTGTGGCGGCCAGTCAATCCACTCGATTCCGTGGATCTGCAGCCACTTCGGCGTGCCTCCAAAGTTATGAATTCTCGCATTATCTTGCTGGAAATGCCTTATTCCGTCATAAATAGGAAGAAGGCCTTCTAATAATGCCTTTTGATAGCTTTTGGCTGTATATCCATTTCTTCTGCTCGTTGGATCACGCTCCATGATAACAAGCTTGCTCTTGCCGGACCGCCAGATCGCTGCCCACACCATAAGGGATATTTTTGACTTCCCGTGAACTGTAGCATTTACACATTGAGGGAGGAACTTCTCATGAGGCTTCCGGAAGACCCAACCTCTCTTTGAATTGGCTGCGATTGTGCGGTTGACCAGGAGCAGACGGGCTCCAATTCCTTTACGAAGCTGTAGGGGAGGACGGAGAACAGAGAGCAGGGCACGCTGTCCGGGGACAGAGGAGAATGGGGGCGTGGGCAGGGTCAACATCCATACGGCGAGGTCTTGGTATGGAACCATATATTTCCGTGTCCCGGGGCGATGACTTTGCTGATTCATCCGGCCCGTGGTTCTTCGCGCAGACGTTCCCTAGCCTGCTCCCGTTCGGCACAGGCGGCCCCCGGCTGGCAGAGGAAAGCATCGTCATAGCCGGCGGCGGGGAAGATGTGGGCATCGACAAAGGCGCCGACGCCCCCGTGAGGAGTCTCCTGGCATCGCGTAACATGAGCCTCACGGCGTGGGCAGAGGCGGTACTGCGGCGCCACGGCGGCCGTTTCGCAACCCACCACATCTTTGCCTTCCTCGTCTTCAACTTGGGGGTGAGGTCGAGGAATCGCCGGGTGAGCATGCTGAGCGTGTCAAGGAAGGAGTTTCCGGCGGTGGAACGGATCGTACGATCCCTGAGCAGGGAGAGGCTGGAATTGGCTCAGCGGGAGCTTGAGCTCTCGGGCTAGACGGCCGACGAGGGAATCAAGGAGCTGCTCAGGAGCCTTTCGCTCTACGGCTTCCGGCAGCCGATGTCGAGAGAGCATCGGCTTAGCCTGCGGCGTAAGGTCAAGTCCCTCATCATCCGGTACGGCGTCCCTGCCATCTGGTTTACGCTTAACCCGAACGACATCACCAACCCGGTCAAGCTACGGCTGGCTGCGTACCGCATCCACGATCCAAAAGGGGCCGAGGAGCTCCTAGTGAGTCTGGACATGGCTTTCAAGCGGGAACGACTGGCCATATCCGATCCGGTGAGCTCTGCCACCTTCTTCCATCGAGAAATCTCGCTATTCTTCAAACACTACGTCAAGGTAGGAGAGGACTCAGTCTTTGGCCGCATCAGCCAGTATTTCGGGGCGGTCGAAACCAACGAGCGCCGTGCGCTCCACGTCCATGGCCTGATGTGGCTGCAAGGGAACAAGCAGTTGAGTTCGGTGCTGGCGGACGTGCAAGGCGAGGAGGGAGCGTCGTATGGCGACCGCATCGCCGAGTACGTCGATAGCATCTTCTCCGAGGTACGTCGTCTTCGTCGTCGTCATCGAAAGATCTCCCGTAAGCTGACCGGTACTGTGATACGAACATGCAGGATCTAGACCAGGAGGCTTTCTACGCCGTTCGGGCGGAGAGATCGGTCACGTCCGATATATCACGCTTGATGCAGGACAGCCAACAGTTCGCTGCGTCCTTTGACGAGGAGGCCAACTTCTGCGCTGGAGCAACGCAGATCCACACGCACAGCCCGACCTGCGTGAAGTACTCCTTGGGCAAGCGCGGAGGAAAGGCAGGAGACCTGTGCCGCTTCAAGGCCCCGTGGAAACTGGTGGAGAAGACGGCATTCGACCCGGACGGTGTGTTGCGGATCCGACGCACACACAATATGGTGAACAGGTGGAACAAGGCAATCGCCGTAGGGCTACGGCACAACCACGACATCTCGTTCATCGCAACACAGTGCAAGACAATGGCGATCGTATACTACTTGACGAACTACGCAACCAAGGTCGAAGACCCAGTGTGGAAGCGGGTGGCTGCTGCCAACGAGATGCTGCATGCGCTGGCCGGTGAGCACGGGCAGGAGGGCTCGGCAGCAGAGCCAGCTAGCGGGGTTGGCGAGTGCGACGGCAGGCAGAACAGGACAAGAAGGTTCTTGATGAAGGTGGCTAACCGAGTTTTCACAGAGCGGCCTCTGTCGCAGGTAGAGGTTGCCGCGCATCTGCTTGGGTACCAAACTGAGTTCTCGGGCAACGCTGCATGGACGTTTGCGAACGTATCGGTGCTATACTGGCATGTATTCCGGCGTTGGCAGCACTTGCGCCTCAAGAGCGGCGAGGTGGTCACAGACGGCGAGCCAGTGGACGATGCCGTGCTCGTGGAGCAGGCAGGCCAGAGAATATCCTACTTCGAGGCATATCCTCATCGCGGGGATATACTCAGCCCTCTGTGCCTGTATGACTACATGCCGCTCGTAACGCTGAAGCGCAGGGCCAATCCAGGGGCATTGGCCGGCGCATGGGGTGAGATACCATTCCCGGACGCTGCGCCTTTCGCCGACGAATGGGTGCAGGGTCTACGCCGGCCAGGCAAACACGCCGTGGTCTGCCTGGACGGATATCTAAGCATGGACTTTCTCAGGATGATGATGATGGTGAACCATGCCACAGGAGGTTAGTACGGCATATACCATTTCGAAAGCCAAACCCTCCAAACCAAGCCGCCCTCCTCCTCCTCATTCCCCCCTTCCCCCGACTAACTGTTGCGCTCTAGGGCTGCGGTGCAGCACTTGGGTCTGTTCGTGCCGTGGGAGTGCTTCCTATCCGAGTCATTGGGCGACATCAATGACATATGGACGAGGCAGAGGGCAGCCCTCAGCCGGAGGCTCTTGTTCGCACTCGATAACATCCAATTACTGAAGCGGTCAGCGGAAGATGCGAAGCGGGATGCCAAACAGTGGGCGGCCTGTTCTGGAGATGGTGGTGGTGACGGCGCCGGTGGTAGTAGAGACGAGGCAGACGTGCAAACCACGTACTGTTGCGGAAGCGCCGGTGATACTACGCGGCTGATCGACGTCTTGAGGAGCGCCGGGGCAGCAAACCAGATCACGGCAGGCTCGAGTAAGCTCTTGGCGATGACGCAAAAGCTCTGCCGATTCCAACACGCCGCTCTGGGCTCAACGGCCGAGCTGCGTGCCCGGATAGCATCCGAGCCAGGAGCAAGAACAGTGACCTTGCCTGGGGGTCTGTTCACCGGATCCGAAGTCCCAGCACAGAGGCTGTTAAGGTCCATTAAATCGCAACAGACTAGCGCATCGAGAGAGATGGAGAGGATGATCCAGGGCATTCAGGGCATCCAGGGCCTGACTGACCACAATACGGCCGGCCGAGACGCATCCGTGAACGCTGTTCTAAGCGGTTTCGGGGAGCAGGACTTCCAGCTCTCCGTTGCCGATGCTGAGGAGAGTATGCCTAACCGCGGCCCCGCGGCTAGCGTTCAGTTGGGACCGTCGACATCCTTCCTGGCAGCAGGAAGGCAGCTGGCTGAACGCTTCACGCTCAATCACAAGCAGTCGATCGCTTCTTGCTCCTTTGCCAGCAGCTCGACCTCATACGCGGCGGCGAGAGTACACATGGCCAACCTGCTCCCCAGCTGTGCCAGTTTATCGGCGGCGAAGGCGGAACGGGGAAGTCGCGGGTCATCGAGGCGCTCGTCGAGCTCTTTGCCGGCAAGGGCGTCTCACATCGCTTGCTGGTCACGGCGACCTCGGGGACCGCGGCGGCTCGCATCAACGGTATCACGATTCACTCGGCTTGCAACTTTTCCAAGGACGCATCGCGCGCGGGCACCGACAAAGATAAGGGCGTCAGCGGGGTCGGGGCCTCCAGCTCATCCGGTCGTTATGTCAACGGACGGCCCCGGATGGACTGGCAGGATAAGGATCTGCTCATCATAGATGAGGTCAGCATGCTCGGCGCGCGGACGTTGTACGTGGTGAACGAGCAGCTGTGCAAGCTTCGAGGATCCACAGAAGACTTCGGAGGCATCCCCATTGTCCTTTTCTGCGGTGACTTCCACCAGTTCCGCCCTGTGCATAGAAGCTGACAAATTTCTGTACAACGAGTATGGATTAAAATGTGTCAGTAATCGGTTTGTTATGAGAAAATCCAAGCCAAGAAACGGGAACAAAGCATTAGCGTGAAAACACATGGTGTCACAGCTCGGTTTGGTAGTGGTTCGCCGCTTACCCTTGTTGTGCTTTCTCGAGTCGGGAGGGAAAGGCTATTTTCCTTACCATTAGTAAGCACGACGCACTGATCCCCGAGGTGCGCATAAGCCCGCTTACACCATTGGGTCACAAGCGGAAGGATCTGCAAACAGCTTGCCAGTGCTTGGTGAGAACGCCGTCGAGGCATTCCCTGGCAGTGTCGTGTGTTTGGTTTATATGTAGTCGCGAGTGCCCAACTCTTATATATATGGATATTGTGGAGATGCTCGACGTTGCTGCGCTCAATATTGCCTGCTTAAGGCAACCTAAAGAGGAGACAAACAATATCCGTAGCCGGACCTTCCACCGCGATGTGCCGAAAGAGTTTGATGTCATCCTCGTTCGCTACCGAGGTTTCGCATGCGCGTCGTTGCATCTCAATCCGGCTCCTTGGGGGCGGTCAACGTAACCCAACAACTAGCCCATCTTGCTTTGCCACTTCCCCCCTTCTCCTTCAATTTTATGGTAGAGGAGTCATAGTGTATTACAAGTCTTATCTGCTAGGTCAGATGATGGGCATCTTACAGCGGCCCCTGTCTATCTGATAGATGAGTAGCAGAACTCCTACGGACGTGGGCCATGAACAGTTGACAAGCTACATCAACTGCGCCAACTCGACGCACCAAAGTGACTCCCACGGCTCAATCGTCGACTGGTATGGTCCTGGGAGGCCCTTGGCTCTAATACGTCTTAGGGGTGGCTATCTGCTCGGGAGGCTAACCTTGACCGTTCATTGCATTACACGCAAGAGACTAGCATTGATGTGATGAATACACAAAAGTACTATCTACCCGACTACACAAATAGTACTCCGTAGTGGTATTAAATCGAGGCCGGTCAAACATCGTCATTTAGCCTTCTCTTTTCGTCAGTCGCGCCTCCTCCTTAATTTCGAGGTATGGCACAGGGGATGGCAGAACGAAGGTCTCGGTGAGGAAGGTATAGCCACTGAGATCTGTCGTGTTATTACATGGAATGCCTCGTCACTACCTGCTTAAGGCATTTTCATGCGATTGCCAGCATTTTCATCCTTCTGATACATACGCGTCATCTGTAAGCTTAGTTTCTGCCCCAGCGGGCATAGAGGCCTCTTGGTTTCTAGATATCTAGAAGATTGATCTTTATCTATTACGCTTCTTTACAAGCTATTGTATACTTGCAGGAATTTAGTGCCTACCTCTTGGTGACGTTAACAGCTTTATGATCAAGTTAGTAATAGAGTAACAAAATATATGCTTAGGAATAAAGAGTAGGCCTAGATTTTGGATAGGCAGAAAGCTAAGACCCTGAAATAGAATGGTGTATAGTACTTCAACCTGTAGTGATGGTACAAGGAAATAAGTAATGAGTGTTTCATTATATGTGGACCAAGATTTGGGTCATTTGTGGTAGTGCTCGTAAAGCGAAATAAGCTGGCTCAGAAGCACAGCCACAGCTCAGTTGGCCCTTGTCGACTTCTTGACCATGTTGGGATAAGGACATATTAGACTAATAATTACTAGTTGTTTAGTTGCATATCAAATCTGATATATCAGCTAATTCATTTTAGTCTTTGGACAATCCCTATGATCTCGGGCAATCGCAAGTATGCTTCAAGGTTCTCTAGCACTCGTAACTTGGAACCAATCGTGTTCCAGTGTATCTCGGATTTCGAGTAGATCACGAGCTCGCCCGCTGATCTTAACCGCATCTGCAATTCAACTAAATTCTCACCGTTCCTATTGCCGCCCACGGGTGGTTTATATGACCAAATACTAGCCATCTTCAAGCCCACAATTTCAGTTAGTGATTACCGAGCTCTATAAATTTAGCCATTTTGAATCATTGTTTAAAATGCATTTAATGTATGAACTATACTATTCTCTTTTCATAAAATTCATATAACTATTTGAAATTTTTAATTAATAATACATTGTAAAATTATATAATTAATTTATATATAACTAGTCTACTTAGCATAAGTATTTTAATTATATTTGACTTGATTACCTTGGCCTGGCAGGTACAGCTAGCCATAGAAGTCTACTATAAAACTAGTGACGAATAAACGATATAAGGATTTGGCAAGAATCACATGAAGCAAAATTACTATCATGAAGCAATGGACACGCCGCTTATGGTATACAGCTGGTCGTTGTCCAGACTAGAGAGGTAGGGTCAAGCCTCGAGTGAGGTGTAAAACTGCTAATGTTCAGGGTTTCAGAAGTTTCAAATCGTCGTCAGTGAGAAAATGCGGGCCTTTCTCGCATTCATGTATGAACCAATTATTATTTTGTTGATATTGGATTACGAGCGGATGCCAGCGAACACACTAATTCCAACTGGTTTTTGGGAGCATTTCCATCCAACTAAATTCTCCACTGCCGTATATGGCGTAGTATCATTCGCACATCCCAAGGCCAACGATCCTCAGCCCCACGTTCTCATGTAGGGACTACCAAGTTCCGCGCATTTAGCCGTTCTAGGCCATCATTTCCGGCCAGAACCGTAGACGTGCAAATGTTATTGCTCTCTTACATCAGGGCTGGTCAGTTCGAAATTCTTGGTGTACGGTAAGCTTAAGGATCACTCATTTGCCACGTACGTATTAGCCTTGGTGTAACGAGAGGGAAACAGGTAGGAAAGAACTTACCTAGTTTGGTAGGTCTTTTAGATAGAGATTCAGACGTATCACGCGCGCTTGCGACTTTTGTCATCGACGTGGTCTCAAACGTCGCGCTGCAGCTGAGAGCCCAGCCAATGGTGGAACTCAATCCTGTCTGACTTGCACCGACACAAAGCATCCGCCCATACCAGCACGGGTTCATTTTTTGACGAAGAGCTTGGAGAGCCCTATGGAGGCTGACCGAAATTGGGATAGAGCTGCCTCCAATATCGATTTTGCATGTGTCTCCTGGATCCCCCCAGGCATAGGAAATGGCCACATATCGAGGTAGCTCTTCAAGAGAAACGTGAATTATCTCGCACTTCATCATAGTTTTCCTCTCTAGAAGTACGTTGATCAATCTTATGGACTTGCCATCCAGCAACCTGTACTGATACGTTCTATCACCAAGAGAGGAGGAGGAGGATCTAGTCGGCTGGGGTTTAGTCCATTCGCTCTCAGCTAAGGTTGGGGTCGACCGATGCGAACTTGGAGTTCTGTCACTTTTAGAGTACTGTAACCCCGTGAAAATATCTTCCTCGATTGCCCCAGTTCGTTGTCTGTCAGCCATAGGTAGGAACTCCGAGTCGCCTTGTGGAGTCGGAGCGCCCGATCTGTTTGGCAATGGCGAATGGGGATGAAATTAATCTTTTATTACATAGAGAGCATAGCATAATTGATGAAGTTTTGTTTTCCCTCGCCATGTTTGACGAAAGAGACAGAAGAGCAACTTATAGGGTTATTGCACGAAGAAAAAGCTCACGCTTCTCAATCTACCCAATAGCGGGCGGCGAGGTATCCGTCCTGAGCGGCTTCCGTGATCTCGGGTAAAGCGAGGCCTGCATCCTCGCTGTATTTAGCAGCAGTGAAGCCGGGGAAGGCAAAGAGAGATATGACGGCCTTGGCAAAGCCATTTCAAAATGTGGGAAGAATATATTCCCGAGGAAGGCTATGAAGGAAAATAAACAGAAGAGAGGTACAGTACACTGCTATTTTGGGATATTAGAATCCACCGGGAATCCAAGATCGAACTCTGGCATGAAAAGAAAGATCGAGAAGATCAAGCTGAGTGGAGATGCGAACACCAGATCGAACATGCTACGATTGGGCATGCATGCATCATCTAGAAGCCAAGCACGAAGCATTGGATTTGACTAGACATGGCGACGACGATGTAAATGCTGCCAAGTTGCATCTAGAACAGCACCAGTTATGGGAAGAAGAACTTAGGCAATGCCGCGAAAAGGGCATATCATCTCCAACGGAAAGCGAAGACGAAAGCGAAACAGAAGAACAAGGAATAACCTCTACCGACGAAAAGGAATATTCCGACAACGAGGAAACAGCACCCGTGCCGAATGTACGAAGTTAACGAATGGATGAAGAAGTTCCATCAATATGTGCCAAAGGATGCATGGCAACCTAGCACCCTGGAAGAACTCTTCTCGTACATACCAAAAAACGTGAACTGGTATCCTGAGCTTAAGCAACGAGTCGACCAGGCGAAAAACGACAAAAACCGCCTGTAATGGGGCTACAGCGCGGCACAATGAACCAGAGGATCCTAGGAGCAATAGACACTCAGAGCTCACTCAACATCCTCATAGACATTGAGATCGAGGGAAACCGGCTCACAGCATGGATAAACTGTGGAGCGCCGGAAAATTACATCTCACCAGCGGTGATTAACCGACTCCGCTTACCATGGAAACGAAAAAAACAAATCGTATCCAATAGCCAGTGCTGAAGGAATACAATTCGAGTATAACAATGGGATTGCTGACTCAGAGACTGATCACCTCACGACTAAAATTCACGGAAAGAAGTTTAATGTTACCTACGACTTGGTATAGCTAGGATCCCAAGAAGTTATACTGGGACTACCTTGGCTTAGAGATGCAAACCCACTGATAGACTGGTTCACCGGCCGCATAGAGTGGAGGGACACTCTTAAGAATCGATATTAGGATCAACGGAAATCGAAATTTCGTCAGACGTTAGAAGAACAAGACGATTCCTCAACGACTGAAAGCACCACTATAAAAACAAAAGATAACGACTTACAAGTTCTCTCTCATCTTCTACTTCATGACTGCCTTCCAGATGGATGCGGGCAAGTTCTTCACTTTCTGGGTCCTTACGGTTCTCGGCGACCTGAATTTTCCTCAACTTTATCGCATGATCGACTCTCTGTTTCGAAGTTTTAATAACGCCTCCAAGATAAGTGGATTCTAGTCCTCGGCCATGATGGTCTATGCCGGCTATTTCATTTCCTATCAGAATATGCATCCCCGGTTTCAGTGGATTTTCTGGATCAATCCTGCCTTTTATGGCTATGAAGCGATAATGGCCAATGAGTTCGAAGGACTCAGCCTCGAGTGTATAGAATCTCAGTTAGTTCCAAATGGTGACGGCTACTCAACTACAACCAATCGTGCCTGCACTGTCGCTGAAGCTGGACCAGACGGTATGTTCATGATCGGCGACGACTACATGAGACAGTCATACAGTTTTCAGCTTTGCACATTTGGCGCAACTGTGTAATCTTGATAGGATGGTGGTTGCGTTTACACTGGTTACTGCTATTGCCTTGGGAAGAGGCAATGGACATGAGAGTAGCAAGTCTTCCCTAGAGTTCAAGCGCGTCAAAGACGCCAAAACACTATGAAAAGGGCTTGATGAAGAACAGGGCGAATCATTGGGAACGGGATCAGCGCTCGATATGACCGATGGCCTGGGCAATTCGGGTCTTGCACGGAATGAGGCTGTATTCACATGGACCACCTATCCTTTACCGTGTCCGTCCCTGGTGGCGAACGCAAGGTCCTGGATAACATCACATGGCGGGTCCAACCATGACAACTCGGAGTTCTTATTGGTAGCTCCGGTGTTGGAAAGACCACGTTGTTAGATGTACTTGCACAAAGGAAGGATGTGGGTGGTGTCATTCAGGGAGAAGTGCTTGTGGACGGTCGACCCCTCCCATCTAGCTTCCAACGTTCTGCTGGTTACTGTGAACAAATGGATGTTCACGAAGGAACTGCGACAGTTAGAGAGGCGTTGATTTTCTCTGCGCGCTTACGTCAGTCACAGGATATACCGGATTCGGAGAAAGATTAAATTGGTCATTATAAGAATTTGAAGCTGACATAGATTTATCGGTCAATGATTCATCAGAGGATATTATATTTGTCGTTCTATGTTGAATCGGTCTTCACATCTCTTACTCTCGACGTTAGCCCTAGCCGGAGGGTGTAAAGTATCGAAATGCTAATATCATTTGAAGAAAAACCACTGGATCAAATTTTATTAACTAATAAAAAAACTATAACCTCCTAAAACGAGCTCTTGAGGGAAAATAGAACAGTTTAGTACCCATTCCGCAACTTTTCTGGGAGCGGTTGTCTTACGGAGTCGATCAGGTCGTTCAAATATCTCTTTTCTTTTTCAGTAGCAGCCTCAAGCGTAAGAAAAAGTGGTGCTATAAGGACGTCGGCTTTATCAGAGTCCACCCTTTGTAGATAGGGAATATCCATCCACTTCTGGACGCAAGCCTCCCGGTACTCCTGAGACAAAGTCGATTCACATGAATTATATATAGTGTTTATATCGCATAATGTTCGCAAAGCAGCTAACCTGAGTGTGATTAGCCCGTTGACTAAATATGCCAGCGATATGGTCCTGTAATCATAGCTCCTTCGAATGATCAATCCTGGGTCATCATTAACGGATAAAGTACCGAGCTTAAGTGCTGTCTCTAACAACGTAGAAAGATACGTCCGTGACTCAGAAGCTGCTTCTTGAACCTCTCGACGTAGACTGGTCGTGAGCTTTACCATATAATTGCTGTAGGGATTGGTGCGAATTTGGTGTACCACCCTTGACCACTTGGGCCACAGATCATATGACTTGCCAGTAGAAGTCAAAGCTTGTCTTAGTAAGGGTGCTATTGCAGCTAATTTATTATCATCGCTTATCGCTTGGTCTAGTTGATACGTAGGCGAAGTGTTGGTCAGAAAGTGCTTGCTTCCTGCATTTGCCCAATATCCTAGCTATAATATAGAAGTCAGTCAAGAGAATTTGTTAAATAGGAGCAAAAAAAAAAAAAAAAAAAAAAAAATCTACCAAAAAGCTGCGATTTTCAGCTAACAGTGCAGTACCTAATGAATCTTTTGGATCCAGTAGACCATTCTTAGTTATAAGGTAGCTGATGCCAAGCACATGGTCCACTTGGTACTGTTGCTGGCCCCAGTCAAATAGCGTTTCAGCGCGCTCGAGTATGCTTATTGCTGCTAGAGTTTCTACACTTAGGTCGTTATATCTGAGTGTATGTTGTAGGTTGCGAAGAGCTTTAATATATGCTTTCATTATTCCAAGCTGTATAGTGTGGCTTCCCCGGCGCTGATTAGACCAAGCCGAGCAGAAGAGGGCAACACAGTCGCGTAAACAGCTACTGTGAGATAGTCGTTCAAGAATATATGGGAGATACCCGATATTTAAGGTGATGTCCTGTTTACTGCTTCTCTCTAGGCACCCAGATAGACGGGCTCCTATTCTATCACAGAGTGTTGTAGGACGAGGCCGGGGTGTAACCGGTCTACTGCGAAAACTGAAGGAGCTGTAAGAGCCACTTTCGTGATTGAATATCTTATGTTTGCGTAGAGCTAGCCTTTTGGGAATGTTGATTGCCGACTTCGCTGTATTAGGAGCCTCTGTAACACTTGATGAAGAAGGCAGTAGATTATGGTGAACATATTTGATGTACCTAGAGGGACCTGGGCACTTGGCATTAGATCTCCTACAGGGACGACAAATAGGCCACTCCTGATCACACTGTAGCAGCTTTGTCAACGATTGAAAATAATAAATAGCCATTAGGAGCGGATAGTTGATTACCTTAATCTTCCGTTGCTTGCAGGTTAGACAAGCCTTCGACCAAGGTACCCCGGCCATCAGAGAGAGAGAGCGCGAAAATGAAGATCCGGTTTGGCGAAATGGTGTATATCAGCAATGAAAATGTCTATACAGGAATACTGGCATTTCGATATTAAGAGGATCAAAGTGGGAAATAAGTTAGCTAAATATATAGTGAAGCCGCTTCTGCTTGGGGACAATATTTTGCTCAAGAAGGCGCCAATGCTGATCCGGGTTAGAGCCGAAGCGTTAATCTTACTGTGTGGATTATCATTTCTCACTATACCCTGGTCCGCCCGAAACCCTTATGCGGTGCTTGAGCTTACGCTAGGTGATTCTACCCTACTTCTATATGAATAATTACTGTTTTATCTTGCAATTATCTGTATAGATTTATGACCCTATTTGTAGTAGGTGGGGCACTCCAACCCCTATGCAATGAAACAAGGTTAGGAATGCTATAAAGAAATCACAGAGTATAGATATATAGGGTCAAAAGTTTCATTAAAACTGCCTCAATCTTCCACCTAAAGTATACCTTTCAAATTCCTAATTCAAAGATCGCATTTCCGTTCAAGAGCACATATTTGCTTTTGCAAAAGCGCTCCTTTAAATCCCTTTACCTGAAGGTGAGATTTAGGCGGTTGAACCTCGGCAGCTTTTCTACTTAGTCACTAAGCTGCACAGCTCTCGCGGTACGTTCCGAAAGCGCGCTATGCCTAATTTGTGCGCGCTGTAGTCAACATGAGGTATTCCACAGCCAAATAGAGTTGAACCCTGCCGACAAAAGAGGAAATAGAGCAAGAATCGATTACGTAGCAAGATATGCCACAGTTTGGTTTGTCACCACAGCCGCATATCCAAGCAGTCAGCAAGATGCTAAAGGCTAAGGCATTACTCGCACGCGATCGTACCTATCAATTGAGCAAACTGAGATTGGAAAAAGCCCGAAGCTTAGGTGAGATAGCTCCGTTCTCATTGGCTTGATTTTGCGAGTTGGCGGCCTCACTAGCCGCTTCGGCTGCTCCCTTCCAAGAAAAAGTGGCTTTATATAACTCGTGACACAGTGCGTGCTAATAATCGGCCCTCAGATACGGACTTCAGGGTTAGCGGCGCTCCTTTCAGAGGAAGATCCATGCTAGAGGTAGCTCAATAGCCAGGGGAAACCTCACACAGAAGTCCTCGAGGATTCATCTAGTGACCCACCGTGCCTATCACCGCGTACTGTGCCGCTATTTTAACGGAAAAATTCATCCGATTCAATGAGTCTCAAATGATGAAGGAAGCACCTGATAAGGGCCTGGGCAAGAGATTCTACGCCAAATCAAGTGGGAGTCAAACTGCCATGATTAGCTGGTCTTCCCAATCGTCGGCATATGCTCTTGATATAATTAAGATCTATACCACGTATGCCCTTAGCCTAACAGTGTTTCCGTAAGTGCATCCTTACAACTGCAATTAGATTGTAGCCTTCTGTCTAACAGCGCTTGTGAATTTACTTTTCCACACAACTATATAGCTAACACTTTGTTAAGGAGCGATGTTAATCACTGAAAATTGAACGTTTATCCTTTTAGATGGTTCCAGGCCCGATATATAGTTCTAACGATACCTTACGGAAAGAGACGGCCTGAAACAATATTATACTTCGATAGATCTTTTGATGCTTTCCCGAGAGTGGGGGCTTAATCACGGTGAGGACACCTTATCTCACCATTGCTGATGTTTCAGAATGGTTCTCATACGTCTACGTAGTCTAGAAGCTTCTTTTGCTGTTGCTTATGGAAGTTGGTGATAATATAGATATATCTTTTTCTGCCAGTGGCCTAGAATCGTCGGGAGGACTTGTGTGCCACACGTAAGCGCTAGAAAGAAGAGCTAATCAAGTACGCTAATATAGATAAAAGCATTTACCTTACGCGAGAGCATGCTGCTTTTCTATTAGGTTGATTTTGCGAAGTGGCCCTACATGTCCCTCTGATAGGCCCCTGTATAATAAAAATTCCAGTGGAAGCAATGTGCATAGTCATTCCAGGGCTGCTCTCACTCTAACTGTTATAATTCTCCCGAAGTATCCAATGCCTGCAAGGTATTGGATCTATGTATCAAATCATTCCAACCCTTCGTGTATACATAAGGGTTTCGATTCTAAGAAGTAGCCAGTACCCTAAACCATGTCCTGTTACGTTTCTTGGGCAACAATGTGGCGCTTTTGGGAACAAATTAGCTTTGGTGAACATCCGATCGAAGCCTTTTCTATCTCCCAGGCACCGCCAAACCTGGTCAGAGACAGTCATGCTAGATTCTTGTGATCCATCCTTTCCCCCTCGGATCAAAAATAGCCCGTCTAAAACCCAATCTAGTAGGGGAGTTGGCAGCGCAATCTCAACATGCCGTAGTGAAGGTGTTCCCAGCACAAACCAGTCCGTGGCGTTCAGAATCTTGCCCAGATCTTTACGACGGCAGAATAGATATTGATTTATAAGAGAAGGTATACGTGTTGGAGCTGGGGAAACTGAGCGGCAAGGGAATCAACAAGAAGCTGGCTATCATGCTGGATAAAGATAAGTGCTGGTGGATATGGAACTCTCCCTTTCACAACACTTTCTAACTTCAAATTGGTTATCATAGACAGATGTTGAGGTCGAGTGAGAGATGCTAAGTTTTCCATGATAATCCCACACCAACCTGCAATGCTGATAATATTTGTGCTATATAGAATCTGGATGCCCTCAATAACTACCGAAAGTCAGCATATTTTGCTCAGGGGAAATAATATGTATTTACATCTTATAAGACGTTAGCACTCATGCTTATACTCACGCTTGACGACAGCTCGGTAGCTATCTAATCGCGCTGATTTCATACTTAAAGAGGCCCTTTTCATCCCATTTTTCATGGTCACGATTGCTCACGACAAGTATCTCTGCGTCCAGGGAATCCCCTCCACTCCCTTTTGACAGTTCGCAGAAGCATATTGAGCCTACCCAGGGCCACTCCTTGGGCGGAGGAAGAAACCTACCGGGGAGTGCGAGGCGATTTGTCTCGTCGGCAGTAATGTGTTCGAGCCGGCGCCTGCAACAGGCGCGGCTTTCACAAAGGACGTTTAAGCCCGAAGTCAATGTGCACCGTACGTCCTCCAAAGGCGCAGATTAATATTTAGCGGCGGATCTCGCCAGGGAGTCTATGAAAATAATGGAGCTTCTTGTAGAGGTATTCCTATGATGGCGATGGGGTCGGCGCGTGTGGCCTGACATCACGCAGCAATGGCAACTCGCGACCATATGATCGCAACCCTGTCGATTGCGAATGGTGAATTGTCTATCAGCAACATCGTCTCTGGCGGCATCATTTTTCCGAGATCCGCCTCTGCCGTATTCTTAGCTCAGCTATCGTCTGAACCATCGCTGCTTAATTTGGATGTGATGTAAATGGCGGCCAGTAGCGTTGAAAAATCACACGAGAAGAATTTCTTAGGACTTCAATTGACATTAAGGCGCAGTGCAGCGCCGCAGGCAGAAGCACTTCGGACCACATGCTACTCTCAGAATAATACACCTAAAGGACATTTTCCCCTATTACCTATTTAGATCTAGGCGCCCATTGTGGATAGGCTCCACTCACGTCCATTATTGCCTTCGTTCTCGTATTAGTACTTAGGGCATCAACTCGTAAGATCAGCCAACCATGACCGTTTAAGTCTCTCACTCATGTGGATACCATCTCTGGCCCAGACTTTGGTTAGGTATTGTCTCATGACTTGAGACTCATTGGTTAGGATGGCTTCTTTCTGTTAATATAGCAGCACAGTGGGTCACTAGATGAAACTTTGAGGGTTCCATGTGAAATTTCCAGTAGCCAGTAAGCTACCTGTAGCCTGGATCTTCCCCTACCGTTAGCGTCGCGAACCTCAAGTCCATGCAGGGCTGAGTAGGCACGGACTGCGCTGGCAGTTATGTCAAGCCCTGTCCCTGAAGGAAGAAGCAGCCGAGATGGCCTGTAAGGCTGCTGCTCGCAAAACTGGGCAATGAGAAGACAAATTGTCTCGCATAAGCTTCGGGTTTTTTCTAATCTTATGTACTTAATTAGCTTGCCCTCTAGCGCTTACCTGCACATTTAAGTCCTAATTGCGATCCAGACTGCCTAATTGGGAAAAGCATATTGCGACCAGCATGTTGTCAAGGGCTATTTTTGATGCAAGTACCCAACGAAAATCTCCGTGAGCCAACCAAGAGATCAGACTTGTCAGAGCCTCCCATTACGCTGTTAAAACCTTACTATATGAAATCATTACTATCAGATCATTACAGGGAGCAGATGCTTGTCTTCAGGCCATCCTCCAATGAACTCGTTCAAGATCATTTGATAGTAGTCCATAGTGGTCAGCCAAGCATGAGCTTTCATTCAAGTGTTATGGCAGTTGAACTACACTCTAGTGCATGACATGCTGCCCTTTAACTGAAAAATTCATTTCCATCTGTGCTGTTGACCTCAGAATGAGAATCTGTCAAAAGGGCCGCTAAAGTATAGCCCAAATAGGTAATAAGAAAGGTCCTCAGCCTCCATCAACTGAAAAATACTTGCGATATTACGTTACTCAAGTACGTACATTGGCCCATGCGTGGTATACAGAACCGAGACGCTGGCGCCTCATAAGCACTTTAGCTAATCAATATTAGATCACTCATAGTCCTAGATGCCCTCATCACAGTGCCAAATATATGCTATATGTCCTGTTCCCTTTCTCCTTATATGTACGTTGCTGTAACCTACGTTAGAAGACGCATATATACTTTTGATGTTTTTGACCTACCATGATAACCAATGCTGCAGGAAAGGACTTTCACAAGCCCAAACTTACCAGGGCGTACGCTCCCAAGGTTCGCACTGGGTGTCTCACATGGTATGTACTTTTCCCCTTGTTTGAACCTATCCCATCAGTACTACAATCGATCATCAATCGATCGGTTCGCCAACTGTTCATCCATTCATTCATAAATCGCCAGCACGTCAACTATTTTGGCGCTTAGATCCAGTTACAATACACATCTTAGAGCACGATAGAAAGGTTCTGGAAGCTTTTAAGACTCTGGTACCTGTTTCCCCCAATAGTTATAGCCTCCTCCTTCTAAGCCTCGCATCGTCCGTCATCCTCCCTGTTCAACCGCGTAAAGCACACACTATTTCTTGCGCCGAAGGAAGGCGTTTGGATTCACGATACGGGTAATCCAAGAACATAACCCCCCCATCTGCTTTCTTTTTCACGAGTGCCTAATGGAGGATTATGCCGTGGAGATCAGACGAATTAACAGTCTTGCAGCAAGTAGGTTGTCCTCCTTTGCCTCATTCATTGGCCTTCCGTGAGCAGTTTCCTGCACGAATGATGCACTTGCAGCGGTCGTTGCAACTGCTGGCAGCCATTTCCCGGACCGGTCAAAGTCCCTTCTGGCCAAATTCGGTTTGCCTGCCAATATTTGCTACAGTGTTCTAATTAAAATGTTAGAGCGCGTCGTAAAAAATGCGACGAAGAGAAGCCGATCTGCCGCAGATGTAGGGAAGGTGGTTGGAAGTGTGATGGATACGCCTATGTAACTAGCACCACTGCTGGCAGCGCCGTACTTCCTGGAAACTTTAGCAGTAGAAGCGGCAGCTTCGATAGCAGTAGAAGAAGCAATAGCACGTCTTCTAGGAAACTTGCCGTCAGACAGTCGGCATCATCCTGCGCTAACGCTAAGAGTATAGCCAGAATACCTATAGCATCCGTCGCCAGCGGTAGCATCTTCAGTTCCTCTCCTCCTTCCACCTCCAAATCCTGCTCTCAGATCATTCCACGCCAACCCAAATACTTCCCGAGGGATGGGGATGCTCTCGCGCTGCGCTTCCTCGGCCACTTCTTTAACTGCACGCTGGGCGATATCGTTCATACGGCCGGCCCCCACGACTTCTGGCGACGAACTCTCCCTACGCTGGCCCAGAGTGAACCCCTGATCCGGCACGCCATCACCGCGCTGGGTACCACCCATTGGCTCTTCATGGGCCGCGAATTTGCGACACGGAGCCAAATCGCCTCTTCCGAAGCTGTGCTCAACCAACAGTACAATCAAGCCATCACCCACCTCATCCCGCTCATGTCCTACCATCTAGACTCCAACCCTTATATCCCCCTTATCCTCATCTGCTGCCTCCTCTTCGTCTATATCGAATGCCTGCGTGAATCTCGTACTGAGGCATTCCGGCACCTGGTGTCCGGCTCGCGCCTCCTAGCCTCGTTGATTGATGTGTCTCCGATTTCCTCACCACCTGGAAAGTCCCTGAGGGAGATTGCCGCCATGTTCAGGTGGATTGACTCAGATGTGACACCGTTCGCGTATGACAGATTGCTCTCTAATCTTGCGTCGTTTGCCAATCCAGCAGCAGGGGGCACTGAGGCCGAGAGCGGGCCGTTTGCGAGCCTCAGTGAGGTAGAAGACGAACTAAGAGAGATCGATATGGAAGTTTACGATAATAAATGGTCAGCGCACGGGGGCGGCAAATGGGCGGATTTGCCGCTGGAACACAGAGAGGTGAAGTGGGCATCGTGGGAGACAGTTAACCGGTTCCGGATGTGGGAGGGGAGGTTCGAGAAGACGCTGAAGGTGCTGGGGTTTGAGAATGATGACAGTTACGAGGTTTTGAACCTACGATTTCAGCGGCACATGTGGCGGCTGATGATGAACAACAACGAGCAGCTGTGGAATGAGGATCCTAAGATGAAGCCGGAGGAGTGCCACATGGTCATGGACCAGGTAGAGCGACTTCTATCCATGACCTCAGCGAGAATGCGCGTCTTCACGGTACATTCCAAGTTTATCCCCGCGCTGATTGTGGTATACGGGTCATGTGCGGACACGGCGATTCGGCGGCGAGTGATCGCGCTGCTGCGGACACGGCGGAGGAGGGAGATTGTGTGGGACAGTGAGGAAGTCGCGCAGTTCCTCGAGGCTGATTTGGAGAGATGTCTTGCTGCAGAAAACCACAGAGTGGCCTAAGATAGGGCCTTGTGCCAATGGGAAAGCTTTGCTGTTTTATTGGCCTCCATATTCATGAGCGACTTGACGAAATGGGATATCGATCGATTCAGACTATTGGACACTCATCCACCTCTCTCTGCTGCTATTTGCGACTCTTCTCTGTTACCAAATACCTTACAGAAATTGGACTTTGAGGATCAGGGCATAATAGCTTCTAGCATTATTGAAGCGGCAAAACTTGCGCACTATATAGGTGGACAGTGCCTATTATAGAAATATACTTGTAAATCAATTCACAGGGAGTTTGTTGCGGCGGAATTGAACAATCTAGCTTCCGACGTATTCTCATCCCAAAGCTATTACAGAATTATAGCGAAAGAAAACATATAAATTCAGTGTCTCCCAACGTCTAGAAGACATCTAACACCAGTGGAAGTTGCTGAATGCTAGCTGAGCTGGAAAACGCCGGCGGCAGAAATTTGGCCGGTGATAGATGGTGGGAGGGAGCCAGGAGAGATAGTTATGCATGAGGAGGGTATGCACCGCAACTAACCGCTCTAGCATGTTGTGGCAGTGCGATTTTAGTTAAAGGTTACGAGCATATGAAATAAGCATATAGTCCTCTTCATAGACGATATAATACTATGTTAATGCGTCGTTTGGCTCATCTAACCTCCAATGCAACTAAGATCTCCAAGTATAAGTATCCGAGCTTCCAAGCTGAGCTTTCCGGGAGCGCCAATGGGGTAGCAGCACATCTCAGCCTGATTTATCAGCTCTCGGGCATTCCACATAAAATCCGAGGCTTAACCGTAATAAATATATTGTAAAGATCCATCCCAGACATGCAAGTATCGCATTCCTCAATGATCTTCTGTAGTAATATAGTGTTTTAAACGGCTATAAATAAGCATTTAAACGGCAATTTGTTATATCTCTGTATAAAGGAAGAAAAAGACTGGTTGGACTTGTCACTCTTGCTCTCCCATTTGTAGTTTTTGCTGTATCCCAATATATCTCAAAAAAGGGGGAGGGGGGAATATAGATCGGCCCCTCCGCACAATCAATATACCCATTCTCCGAATACATTGGCCACACTATATTATGTCTGTAATCTGTCAAGCTGACATTCTTGTTATAGCAGGATGGGAAATGGATGTCAGCGCGATGTGGTTATGCTAAATCATCACAGTATCGGCTAGGGAACCCAATACCCTGTTCGTTATTGAAGTGATCACCGATGTATACTGACAACCAATGGATCCCACTAGCTAAAACAGATAATCGTATCTGTTGTCAATGCGGAGAGCAGGTGCATTTTACGTTAACGATATCGCCCTGCTCCAAGTCGAGATTCGAGCTGGCACTACGGGGGAGATCTGCTCATCGGGTCGTCGACTGATTTGATTCTAGATGTACGGGGATCCTTAAAGTCAAGAGAAGGAAACCAATAACTACTGTTATTGCTTATAATGCCGCATTTATACAGTGAGACGGCAGTAGGTCGTCGCCGTTGCTATTCTTACTCAACCAATTAATTAAACATGGGTAAATATTGCATTTGGGCTCATGTGGGGTCTATACGGCCCTTCTGAGTTGTTTGTTACTAAATAGTAAAGCAGAAAAGGTCCCGCTAGCAAGCGTAGACCTTAGAATGGTTGCTACTACAATACTTAAGACACACCTCATTATAAAGGCTATGGAAACAGGTACCGAGAAAACTCTCAGTCTCCACAGTATTTATTACTAAATCTTAACGTAATCCACAAGTGAGCGGACCACACAAGTGAATGGACCACTTCTACCTATACCTCGTACAAGAACCTCAATTAAAATAACAACACCTAATTCTCTACAATAATAGCACTAGAAATTGACTTATCTGACTCCTCTCCAGCCTCCCTACAGGTTCGGATATTATGACCTGGCTTACCGCAATTGCCACATCGCGGAGCCTTCGTACGAGCCTGCCCTCCCTGGCCACCACCCTGGCGGTCTTCCCCTCTTAGCTGCTCATCCACATGCTTCTGGTCTAATAGATCTATTCCATCCTGTATAGTTAGGGACCCTCCAAGCCGTACGCGGCTTTTTTTTAGCTCTTCGGCGCTTGCTTAGTGCCTCATTTGCCGTACGAAGGTCTTGGACCTCAGCACGTAAAAGAGCTACCTGGTGCATTATTGCAGTTGCCCCTCTTGTAAATTGGTCAACTGCAGCTAGCATTGATGTTGGAGAGCTATTTTGATGGGCTGAGATTCGGGTTTTAATATGCTCAGACTGTGCGCTCGCCTCGTATGCAGTCTGTGGCGTCTTTAAGACCCAAGGTTGCCTTACCTCAGGAAGGGTCTCCGGTGGTGTTGGTGTCCGTAATACCACATCTAGCTTTGAAAGAACCCTCTCTGGGTCGTACGGTATTAGGCCAGATCCAATAAAGCCAGCCTGAATATTCTTCTCTGTAAAGGAGTGAAAGAAGGCCGTACGAAAGGCAGAGAGAAATTCAAGCTTGCTAATATGGGTAATATGCATACACATTAGACCCCCAATCTCTCGCCCGTACGACTGCTTTAGTGGTCCAAAGCAGCCAACATCTAGTGGCTGAAGAAGTTGAGAGGAGTGGGCAGGCATACAGACTGTAATAATCTTCTGCTCTTGGCAATAGGTCTCAAAGTCAGCTGAGTGGTGGCTCTCATGGCCATCAAGGATTAGCATCCGGTATGCCCCCTTCGTACGAGGTGCTGAGTGGGAACTAAAGTGTTTAATCCAATCAAGGCCAACCTCATTAGTTGTCCAGCCATTCTCAGTTGTCGCAAGCCGCCACTCGTACGGAAGGTTGCATTCCCGATACCAGTTCTCAAGATGATATTGGGCAGCTAGGATGATAAAAGGCGGGATCGCCCAGCCGGCTGCATTAACCCCTTGGATCACAGTTGCCCACTCCCTGTTACCAGGCTGAACTAATTTAGCCTTCGTACGACCATCTGAGGTTGTAACTACCATTCCAGGGAAGATAACGCCCATCATAAAGCCGGTCTCGTCAAAGTTATATAGATCCTCATCAAGAATGCCGTACGAGAGCGAACCAAGGTCCAATAACCTTAGGATCTTCGCATTTAGCCCTCTGATAGTCATATTTGCGAACCCAGCGCGTACGAAGCTCTGGTTGCCGCTTGATAAAGTTGGAGGCCCAATTGACACCAACAGGGGGTGCGTCTCGTACGCGTAGCAGCTGGTTGGCCATTTCCTCAACGCCACGTATCCTAGGAGGAAATGCACGTGTAGATAGCTCAATTACGTACGAGATAATAGCCTCCTCTTCAGATTTTGTAAGATTAATTGATTTAGAGCGGGTATCGCGTCGGGCTGTACGACCAGCGCGTCGGGCAACTAATGTTGTTCTCTGGATATTATAGGTCTTTGCTGCAGCTCTTAAGCTTAGATTTGGGTTATTATTAAGAGCCTGGATAGCAAGAAGTATTCTTGCTTCGTACGAAGGTGTTGACATAATTTATGGTAAAGTAAGCCTCTGGGAGCGGTGTGCTTGGATCTCTGATCTTGTACACTAATCATTAGGATAATGATGGAACATTTGACAATTTCCATCGGCCAACTGGTCATCAGCCAGGGTTCGGTTGATAATTATATATAAAATTACATGTAAAACCTTTCGTCAAGATGACTAGTGAATAGGATGGCGAAAATTAGCGACAATACGGATGCTGCTAATGGTGATATGAGTTTGTTCTGGAGTTTCGGACTAGAGGCTGTATATGAACACTAGTTGGTGGGGATGCTGGACATGAGAGTAAGCACACCTGAAGCTTACAGGACAGGGACAAACCGGGTATTGATCCGAATACGACCTCACTCCGTTCGTCACTTCTTGCAATATCTCTGCACTTGGTAAAATTTGCCAGTGCGTTGTTGGAGCATATTACTCCGCCGTCCACATCACCCCTGCCCGCACCCTATTGCCCGTATCAGAGCATCTTTGAACTCAAGCACATGGCGAGACTGTAGGAGGTCTTCAAAGAATGTAACTAAAAGAGGTACAAATAAGAAATAAATAAGTTGGTCCCACACCTATGCCCCGAATTTCAGCAGCATGCACTTGTCGGGAGAGAGGGTCCTATTGAGTATTTCTAGTCACTGCAGAAAAAGATCATTAATACAAGCTGTGAATAAGCGCGCGCGAATACTACTCTTAGTCATAAATTTGCGACCCAGAGCAATCGCCCCGGGCGAAGCAAAACATTTGCTCGTATGAGCCCAATGTCTAAGTCTCAAACCCTCGATAGGCCTCCTCCGTGTACTCTTCCTTTGGTTCTTCGTCCCTTCGCTCTGTATCTGAATAGCCGCGATTCAATGCGGATGGTTCCGGCCTTTCCGCTTTGTCAAGGCTGCCAGAGAAAGTCTGCAGGATGGATTCCAGCTCGCTCTCTGTCGTCCGAATATTGGAAAAAAGAAATCTCGTCGTTAATTTCATCTCTTCGCACGCTAACGAAGCCTCCGAAGGGCTGGATCCTTCAGAACTGATTGATGGAGAAGTCTGGAAATCTTCCTGGCCGAGAAGGTGTAGATGGCTCCAGTTCACCTCAGACCTTCGCTGCCTGTTGGCAATGTGAATTGAGGTATGGAGAACGCAAGATCCGCTGAGGACAGATTCTCCTGCCCTGCAATCTGCACACCTCTTTCTCCTGCTGCTCCGCCTCTTAACGCTTGGTCCGGGAGCCGTCATGAGGCCATCCATATTCCAGACATGGGTATGGACAACGGCGATGCTCTTCTGCTGTGGGCGCGACATTTTAGGATGTGTGAGGGAAGGACAGCGTGCGGTCTATCTCATGAGATATAGCCTGAATCTGGACCAATCTGATTTAAACAAGTGGGACCAGCGAAAACCCTAAGGGCCCTCAGACAACCGCAACGCACGCCAACTCAGCCCCTCCTCGAGACTATATATGCCTCAGCTGCCAGCTGGAGCATAACCAGATCCCGCGTGCTCTTGCAGACTCAGTTAGTGCCGCTTCCGCAACTATGTATTTGCCGTGCCTCCGTTAGTCGTCAAGACTTGGCTGCGGGGCGCACTGTGGTCAAGGTACCTTACCCTACAGCAGCCTAACCATCTCCACAGTTGAAAATCGTGGCCCGGGTCACGCCATCATCATAGCTACCCTAGAGCTGTTCTAGCAAGCTGGGAAAGGGATGCAAGTTGGCCATTGGAAGTGGCCCTTGAGCTAGGCAATTGATAATGAGCTGAAAAAAACGGCTGACTAAGTGATCGGATGACTTAGTTGTAAAGGAAGAACCCCGAGAAGCATCACCAAGCTCCTACTATAAATTAACCATTGCCCCCTTTTGCATAAACGTCAATACCTTTACTTCATGACTAGCCTACCTACCATCAGCCTGGACTTTTCTATCTTGATCGTCCTCGTCTTAGTTGTTCCATTCTGTTTGATAGTTACATCGATACTGTGCTAAGATCTATGACCTGCGGGTAGACTTTCTCCGGTGTCTCGGATGACTTGCCTTTTCCACAGCCGCAGTGCCCTGAGAATGACCATTAGAAATTCAGTGAAGCAAGTTATCGAGAACAGTACTGTACAGTCACATTGCCACCGTGATATCATTGTAGGGAAGCGACGATGATGCAGTCACATAGAAACGGCGGTCCAATCATCAGCTCCAAGGTCAAATGGCACAGCACTTAACCAGGCCAGATCGATCTGTTCATTCATCCACGAGGTCGTAAGCCCCCCCCCCTTGATCAGGGAGTCTGTCATGATTGTCCGGTATTTCAAATACCTCGCCTAAGGCGGGCGGAAGGTATGCGTTGCTGTCTCCTGGCCATACCTGATGAATTGTCGGGAGAACTGCGTCTTGTTTGGACCTGTCCGTGCTTGGCTCAGGGAAAAAGGGAGGCTCGCGAGTAAGGAAGCAGCTATTGCTTAGTTGTAGTACTTTCAGACACCGCCGCGCCGTCCGGCTCCCAGTCTCAAGCGATGTCAGGACATCTAGACATTTTGTCCATGCAAGGTTTGTCTCTTCAACATCCCTCACACCGTGCCGGTGGACCAAGAGCACCATCCCGCACGTATATAAATCTGCCAAAATCGTATCTCGGATCAGCAAAAAAGCCAAGTGGATGATATTCGTCCGGCAGGTATCTTACAGAAGATAGTAAACCAAGGCTCGGGCATCGCATCACTCTTTGTCCTATCCAGCCAAGCTAGCAATAGAACAAGATCTACCGCTGCATTGATGCACATTGATTGACCGCGATCTAGCAAGGCATTCCCTAGCGTCGAGATAATAGTGATTGAGTCGGAACGGTTATGGCGTCGGTATTTGGCTTGGGCCATCCGGTAGAGAAGTAGCGGGCGGAAGATGAGTACTTGGCCGTAGAGGTACCTAGTGTAAAGGTCAATTGTGATCGTGAATGTACGGAAATACGAAACGGCAAATTCCTACCGTGCGCGGAGAACAACAGACTGCCTCTCAATAGACGCAGCTAGGTAGGGATTGGCTGTCAGTTCCATTGCGGGAGGTAGTCTTAAAGATGGAGGCAGCTTCTGTTCCCAGCCGAGTAGATTGGCTTCGAAGTTGACCAGGTCTTGGAAGTCACCCGCTTCAATCTGCCGGATGAGGGAAGGGGCTTTAAACATCATGTTGGGCTCCTCGCCACCATATCTGTAATGTGGTAACGCGTCGCCACTTTCGTCTGCTGTGGCAGACTCGTCGTCGTTGTAGTGTGCTACCACGTCGGTCAGGATTTCTTGCAGTTCTAACAAGTGAATCAGGAAGTTGAGAGATATGGATGATGGCGACGATGACGGCGAGGAGGCGGAGGCTTGCCTGGCCAATTCGGAGGGGAGGCGGGTTCTGGCAGCCCTGGAAGATATCATGAGAGGCCGGCCGTACGTTGTTGCGAGTGTCCTGCCCATGGACGAGAGCATTAGCCTCGGCAACTAGCGACGTGGAATGGTATTGCGGTCATCACCTGTCCATTAACACAAGCGCGGCCCATATCCGCCAGCGAAGTGAGTTGTAGCCATCCCTTTCGGAGGACACTCTGCCATAGTCGCCAGGTCTCACGATAACCGGGTAGGAATTGCAATGCAAACCGAGGGCTTGAGCAAATCGAATCGACAACCCAGCGAAATTCCAACAAGCGCCAGTCAATTCCGTCGTGCTCTGTAAGTAGACACTCATGAAGAAAAAGGCGACAATAAATTCGATGCATGGCTGATTGAAAATATCAAAGTCTAGTTCGAGAAGGTACTTGCTTCGTTTCCAAAAAATGTCTCCCCTTTGCGCCTGTCGAGCTGATGACTCCGAGGAGTCGCATTGACAGCCCAGTGCGAACATGATGTTGAGTAGAATGTGGAAACGGCGCGATTTGGGTATCTTGTCGCCAGGTCCCAAGTGATTGGGATATTGGTACCTGTAATCCGGCGAGCCCGCAAAAGCAGGCCGTGATGGCATGGAAGAGGAGGAGTGATCTGATGTCCAGATTTCCGCGTAGTCTCTTTCGAACCTCTCGCGATCAAGGATTGGATAGAGTGGATAGATTCGAAGCCAGAAAACTTCGAGCATAGCATCTGCATCTTTGCGGGGAGGGACCACGTACTCTTCGAGGAAGCCCTGTGGGAGGTCTCGATTTTCCTGGCTGGATGGAGTGGTGTTGTGAGAAACATTACAGCAGCAAACACACCAAATTCACTTACGTGTGCAAAGCCTGCTGGGCTCTCCGGGCCACCCTGCCGGATTCCTCCTGATTGCAGGTGGAGGAGGAACTTTGATGGGGATCATTCGAATCGATCAGAATTCTGTGAACTTGGTTCACAAAATTGACAGTGCTGGACATTCCAAAATACCCAATCTGTTCAGCACACAGGTCAGACATGCTGAGGCCATTGCCGGCAGCAGTGCCCATGCCGTCAACCCGGCCTCCGACAATTTTCTGTTCATCTCAGATCAGCATAGCTTCAGGGCCATGAGACTAGGAGTTCTGCATCAGCTATACCGGTTCCTCTTCGAGACGTGAAGCAGGTCTCGGCCGTTCGTGATGGACGACTTCATCACCCGTTGGTGACGCCGCCGCCCCAGGTGGATCCTGTACGAAGGGGAGATCCCCCGGCAACCCCATATCAGATGGTTGAGGCGACAATGAGGCAGGTAGAGGGGCATACGTGGTAGGCCTACCATAGGAGAAATCGCCGGCAGAAGTGTGCTCCAGTGCCGGGGGCTCAGCGGCTCTCTGTGAGCTCACACAGGGCTGTGTGTGTGGAGGAGGGTCGCCATCAGACTCCGCCCCTGGTGTTCGGAAGCGATCTCCCTCAAGCTCCGCTATCCGCTGTTCCAGGAGCTCGATTTGCCTGGGAAGTTAGTATTGGTCGTCAACAACACCTAGGTAGGACATATCAACGAGGCTAGAGAGCAAGCACGTTCTCGCGTGGGAGATTCCTCTTGCACTCGTTTGATATACTTACCTGTAAACGGATAATTAACATTCTATTAACTCTGCTTTGAAGCAAGATAGTCACTCATCGCCGATGCAATCAGGACGCTGCATTGCCTGTATAGAAAGGGGAACTGGGTTGGGACTGGGTTGGGACTGGGTTCAGCTTCGTTGTACGCCTCGGGCAACTCGACCTTGATGGGTGGTTTATATCTTTCAGTACAGCTCGGTTGTGACTATGTGTGACAGGAGCGCCATGCAAAGCTAACCCGTATTAATGTCCTTCTACTCCCCCGCCTTTCCGATAGACCATATGCGCATTGTTTCTTAGGCGATGGCTTGATTTGCGATCCTCCTTCCCCCGACAACTTCATTCGTCTCGCATTTCTGGTGCCTGCTTAGACTGGAGCTTGGCATATGTAGATGCTGTAATACCACGTCATCACTGGCGCAATATGCTCCCACCCTGCTCCCCAGTCCGTTGGGCGAACTGCGAATACCTCCCAAATGCGGTCGGTGATTCGGCGAGGTATATTCACTTGTCCACCTTGATAGGTGATGCCTTGAATTTGTTTTTCAGCCCATGTGAGTAGTGAAATGGCCTCATTAAACTTTTGTCCTTACGCCTTTGAGCTTCCCATAAAAAGAGCAGCTGGAATAATCATCTCCTTCATCCCAATAGAGTCCAGTATCTGTATTGCTGATTTGAAAATGGGCAAAATGTTGCAGTCCTTATAATAGATGACTGCTCCATAGATGAAGGGCAGGAATGAACGGATATGGTGCTTCTCAATGACTTGTGGAGTACTGATATGGCTATCCAGAAATTCAGAAAAGCGCTTATTCAGTCGAAGAGCCCCGACATGGCTGTCTAGAAGTTTCTTCTCGATCGTCTTGCAGGTAAAAATCATCGACTGAATATCCCTTCCTTCCACATTTTCGACAATACAAAATAAAATCTCGTTCGGGATAGTGGTGACTGTAGGCATCGACATCTTCAAGCGAGTTGGAAGAAACTGATTTGGGCAAGGCTTCGTCGAAGGCAGCCGGTACGTGCTTACGTGGGCTGGATGGGGTCGGTCGGCAGAGACATCTTCACTGGCGCAAGGGAATAGATGAACATGCGGCAAGAAGGTGACTATATACATCAAGACGAGGGGCTGTGCGTGCTTTGACTCCGCCACGCCTTGACCCCGCCACCTTGTAGGGGGCTAATAGGTACGCAACTAGGTGCGCATGCAAGTGTCACGTGTTGCGCAACCGGTGCGCATGTAAGGAAGTTATGTAAGCCTAACCCTCTTGTAGTCGAGAAAAAAAAACATTATCAACAGCGAGAATGAAATTTTCGAAAGAGCAGCCCCTTACGGGACTAATATTATCCCGCTCGCGGCCGCGATAGCCCCTACGAATTCAATCATCCCCCCAATGTTTTGAATACCGTAGGTTATCCACCCGGCCGTCGAGCGGGTACAGAACGCGAAACACCACGAGCAAGCCACATCTCACGACGCACCGACCGACGGCATCAGCGACATTGGGTGTAAAATCATTCACGAGATGCAACGACCGAGCCCAAACGCCCCAACATCACTGCCACGATCAACATTACAGATTCAGATGGGACTTGGTCCACCCTATCGCACCGATAATGTCTGCAACGCCCCGTAACGACGAGCTCTCGGATAGAATGGCATGATCTCCTGCATACAGACTAAACCCCAGACATCCGGCATGCCGCGATTCGATGCTATACAATCCTACAGCGCCAGACAGACTTGCCTCCTGTCGCCCTGTCCCGGTTGAGAAGACGTGGTGAACCTTCGACACTGGACTAAGTCTGCGAGATCTAGTGCAGGAGCTCTCATACCTAGTAATTCGACATCTCGAACCGAGCGGAGCATTGCGCCTCGTGAGAGATCTACAGCTCATGTCGCTCATGCCGCCGCCCGTGTGAGAAAGACGCCGGCCGACTATACTATGAAGGAGAATGAAAATAGTACTTCTATCTTGATATCTAGAGTGACTGTCTATAATTAAGGCGTTCTTTTATTTATCTGTGCTTGTTCATGACCAGCTCTATGTCTAGGGCCGAGCTATTGATGTTTGTAAGCGATGTGTAATGGTAAAAGGCAGAGCCAATCTTGCGGCAGTCAGTGCAGTGGCACACATACTGATGAATTAGGCCAGGTTTTTTAAGCGGCTAGAACACTGTGTAAGCCTGCTAAGTCTAGACAGCTAAGTCGCCACCCTCGCAAACCGTCCGTCCCCTCAAACCGTACACCTCCCCGATGATGACGATAACTTCAAAACACGCTGTAACAACGTCAATTTAATCAATAATTAAACAAGAAGCTATTCAATCTGGTGCGAGTTTAGCCCTCTTAAGTGGCCTAAGTTTCTTATTCTGCTCTTCCAGTTGACCTATCCGCTTAGTGTTGAGGGATATCTTCACTTGTTGCTCGTCAAGACTCTTGCAAATCTTCCGGAATAGTAGTCTCATCGTTGGATCGATGACCTTATCCCCAAAGAAGTCACGAATCGCGGTCCGGACGTGATGACTTCCTCGAGGCGTTACAATATGCTGTTTTTCACCGCCTTTACGCTTCATCCCGGACCTCTCAGGCGTTGAAGGAGGTGTTGAGGGAAGCCGGAAAGGTCCAAGCAACGGCCTTATCACATATGGGCTCATAAGTGGCTTTGACACGTTAACAGGCTATAATCCAGATCCTTTCCAACCAGATTTGATATTTGACGCCGTCAAGCTGACCTTTCGAGCCTTTGTATAACAACTAAGGAAGGTCATCTAATTGGTGATGAATCGATGAGGATATCAGTCTGTTGAAGCTCTTCACGATAGGCTCCTTTGAGGGGGGAAAGACAGATATATCAAGTGTTGCAACACATGGGATGAATGTGATGGAAGGAGGAGTAAATGTATGTTATTATTATAACATACAATCATAAACTTGTCAGTTGAATGACTTCCGTGACCATCAACAATAAGCAATCTCCTTATAGCCTTAGAAGTTGGCTTCGTCAACGGGATAAAGATAGATTGTAGCCATAAGAGGCTGATCTCATTATCTGTATATCCATTATTAGAAGCTGTAAAAAACTATTGCTTATATGGCTCTAGGTCAGGCGGGAACCATTGTTGTTGAACCCACTTGCCCTTGAAGATGATGAGAGGAGGCAGAGCGGTTCCAAGGGCGTTGATAGCTTCAACTGCTGTGATCAACTCACGAGATCTTTCTGAAGTGTATAGCGTTTCCGGGATGATCCCAGCACCAAGCCGTTAAACCCAAGTCCCTCCATAATGCCGGTTTCATCCATATTATAACGCCGGCTTGGAGGGATATCTTTGATAGCCGGGATGGTCATGAGTTCGAAGAAGGCCTTTCCCGGTCAGTCGTGGCTCCATTGACACGAAGGTCGATCCTCTTGCCTCTTAGGGACCTTCGTTCTGGATGACGAGTTATAAACGATCGTAACCAATGCTTGCCGAGGGTCTGGGGAGGATCTGTTGGATCCAGGAGGGATACAGCTATTGCAGCAACCTGCCGGTGGGTTTGAGGGTTGCCAAGGGAGTCTTGAATTAAGATCCATCCAACTAATTCCTTTTCCTGCTTCATTGAGAGGCGTTGCTGGGATTCCGAGATGACCCTACGCCGTTGGGCACCTCTTAATCGATCACTCAAGGTCATCAACGGGATTCCCCAAAGCTGTGCAGCTTTGCGACGAGACATCCCATCTTAAACTGCTAAAATCTCCCGTTGGAGCGCATCTGCAGTGTACTTTTTCATTGCGGTTTCAATGAAGTTAAAATCAAATTGATTAGATGAATATTCGTCGAGATATCATGGGTTGAAGAGGTGGATGAGGAGAATGTGGGTGGCTGGAAAGGTGTACGGTTTGAGGGGACGTACGGTTTGCAAGGGTGGCGACTTACCTGCCTTCTTGAAAGTTAGCTGTAATAAGTGATGCCGTAACAATGAAACTTCCGTTCCAGTTCACACGATGTAACAAGTTCACATAATGACAAAACAGGTTGCAAGCCTGTATAAATTTAGCTCTTCCTACATTCCTTGAATTCCCGTCCGAAAAAGACTATCAACAAGGGCAGCTTAAAATAGAATGTCATTCATAAAGCTGTGTTTCCTCAATAGCAACTTAGGTAAAACTATTGTACGCCACCAAAAGTTTTAAGACTATAGTACAAGTACAATAACAAGCTATACATTTTCGAGTTTTACAGCTATACCAGAAAATTGTGTACTACAATTACAGTATATTGGAACACCTCACACCTCATTCCCGAAACAACCTCCTGCTCAATTGAAGAAGCCATCAAAGCAGCACTGCTTCCCACCAGCCAACAAACCCGGCAATACTATCACAAATCAAAGGTTTCTGAAACCTGCACCTACTGCTATCTTCGAAATCCAAGCTTCGGGAAATATCCTCCCTTTACCTGGAGGAGAAAAGAAAATGGTGACCAAGCTGGCGGCAGGGTAGAGATGCGCCTGACTAATCATCTCGCTGCGCTCTCACGCCTCTGGCCGCGGTCGTATTGGTATCAGACGAGTCGTGGCGCGGAAGATTTCCGCATTCTTTTTGAGTGGCGCCTCCACGAAACCGCCGCATGAGACTCCAGCCCTTTCGCAGCGAAGGCAGGTTGGTTTCCGCTCATCGCACTTGACGTGGCGAGCCTTACAGGTGACGCATCCTGTACGGACTTTGGGTTTCCTTGCACGTTGTTGCTTCTGAATTGCCCTCCCCCACACCCTCTCCGCGAGAAATTGAGGCTGGCTTGAAGACCAAGCAACCTTCCGTAACCGCTGTTGAGCTTCTTCCCATTGAGTGACATTGCAAGCTTGACTCCAGCTCCGCATTGACCTATCAAAATAGCCTTCAACCGCCTGCAATGTTTCGTCATACGCATATGATTGATGCCATGCCAAACTGTAGGCACCAATAAAGTGTTGCCAGAACCACCAGTTGGACAAACTGCGGCCATCCGACCTATTTCCGACCTGACCAAGATCCTGAACCATTATTGTTATCAGCAGTCGAAATAGCCGAGGCTCAATTGGCTTGCCAGCATTCGATAAACCTAAAACCCCATGCAAGTAAAGCCCTGAAGTAATGGCAATACAACACCAAGAGGTAGCAAAGTTTTCTTCAGCAGGAAAACAATCTGGAACTATTTTTTCAGTAACGCCCAGTAGTGAGACTGCATGAGAGATGACCATAGTATGGTTCAGTTTTGATGATGAAAACTCTACCCGATCCCAGTATATATAACTAGTCTTTTGACTCTGATTGAAGGATTCAGTCAATACTGTCAAGGACCTTAGGCACTCGATTAGGGGCGATGCATCAACATTATGGAACTTGGCTGTCGAAGGGAGTGCCGCGAAGAAGAAAGGCAGCGTGGCTATCGACTTCATAAGACATCCAGTATCCACAGAGTTCCTTGAATGCCAGCTGAGTAGCAACGTGACGTATTCTTCCAGATTTGTTGGCTTGGATCTTCCATACGTTTTGCTAAGGAGATCTCTTTCTTGCATTCGGCTCCGTATTGTATGAATGATGTTATATGTCCTAGAGGACCATAAATCAGGCGAATGTTCAAAGCACTATGGGACAAGACTTACAATACAAGATACCGAAATGTAAGCTCCTCGTTGAAGTCCATCGGCGTATCTAGCTTTCCATCTTGTAGATGGAGATCTAGTATAGACAGGAGACCCTCAAAATGTGTTTCGGCAGTTGCCATATGACCAAAGGAGCACTTCAATACTCTGGTGTTAGCTTCTATAAGTACTAGATAGAGGTAAGATCATGCTAGGTCGGAAGACATGTTCACATAGGCAGAGATCAAAACGTACCTCGACAAGACATAATGTAGCTATACGCCTAACGAGCGTTGTAAAACCCGTGGATCGTGGGGTTTCGAGGCGCTTATTTATTGATCGAATAGTCTCAACTTTGTGGAACAAGACTGTCGAATCATAGGTTCGAATATCTCCAGTTGCCAAGGTATAATGCAACCCGGCCACTAGCAAAGTGTCTTGGAGGGCATCCGAGTTCTGAATAATGAACGGAAGGCTGCAGAACCAGTAAGCATAAGATGGATAGCTCATCTCATGTCCGCGCAGAACTCACATATCCATTTCCCCTTGAGTGCAGATACTAAATTTATCGCGCAAATGATGAACTGAAGTCGAAGGGTTAGCAGCCAACTATAAAATCAGTTGGACAGCGCTTCATTACTTACAATAATCGAGGAGCTGTCTTGATTTAAATACCATCTGAACTGGCAAGCAGTCGAATGGATCAGATAAGTTCATGCCTCCTGCTCTGTTGAACTGTATCGGCCGTGGGTGACATTGTGTGAATGTCCATGGCCGCTGCTGGCCCGGAAGCCACACAGCTCTGATGTCTCGAAGTGGAGGGTCTGTGGCACGGAAATCGCAGGGTTTCCCTGCCTTGGCACATCGAGTACTATGCTACAATCAGTTGTCATGAACAACCAGATTCTCTACCTGCCTGATTTCTTTCTTTCTTTCCTTTTTGGCTCAGAACAGAAGGAGACTCCGCCTTACCAGACTGGCAGATTACCATCGCATCGAACGTGGCTCTTTCTGCAGGTATGGCATCCGGCCCGGCTCCGGGTATGATGCTTACGGACTCGTTGTCCGGTCTCTGCATCAGGTTGCCTCATTGAGATTGACATGATGGCAAGGCTGCAGGGCGGACTTATCGGCTTAATCGATGACAATATCTTGGCGTGGTCTATACACTAATAACAAACTTTCAGTTTTCAAGGAAAGTAACGCGGAGGCAACGCAATCAGACAAATAAATGCATCACATAAACCATTTTTGGACGAATAGACGAGCCTTTATGACGACCCGGAGAATCCAGCCTTAAAAAGGGGCAAATACGTAATCTGGCAGCCACCAGCGCTTAGCGGGTCACTATGTGGATATCTTCGGATGAGCCTCTGCTCCTTCATTTCTCTCAACATAAGCTTGCGCCGGCAGGGATTGCAAGTGCAAGCACGCTAAGAACCTATATCATAGACAACGCGGTCTAGGTTAATTTTGTCTTGTCGAAATTCCGGTATAATGCTCCTGGCAGTTACAGGTTTCAGGCGCAGTTCTGACGATTGCAAGGGCCATGTAGCCAGGATAATTCGGTCGGAGTTGATTATACTGCCCTTGCCTGAGTAGCTCACTCGGATTCTGACTGTACAGTCGGCAGCAAAAACGTATTCGCAGGTGTGTAAGGAGACCGTAGCAGTTCGAAAACTAGCCAGGGGTATCCCCATACCTAAGAATTAACCGTATATAGCCTGGCTTTACTTGTTGTGAGTACCTAGCCTCAGTTAGCTCTTAACTTAAGAGGCTAGAAGCTGCCAGCTCCACCCACACATGCGAATATTGTTTGCCCCCAACTATATGTCAAGACGGCTGCGGACTTGCAACTCACCATTGAGAAATTCAATTAAATCTCCATCTCCGCTCTTCCAAAGATTCTTAATTCGACCCTACGAGCTTTTCGTACACCAAGTGCGCGCAATTACTCAATGGCTCTCATAAAAGAAAGAGCCTTCATTCCTGGGCCCATTACGTCTCAAACGGCTCCTAGCACGATGACCGCGCCTTTCCAATATCCCAACTCATCAACTGCACCGATACTATGCCTCGGCATGGCTCGCACCGGAACAGCATCCCTCGCGGCCGCCCTCAGAATTCTCGGTTTTCACAACATTCATCATGGCCTCGAAATCAGCGAAGACGACCCTCAATGGATTGTGCTTGGCCGCGCAGCTGATGCCACCTTCCCTTCGTTACCCACCTATACAGGCAAACCGTTCACCAGGGCCGAATGGGATGAAGTATTCGGTTCGTATGATGCTGTAACTGATATCGCATCGTTCTTTGGCACGTCACTCATTCGCGCCTATCCTGACGCACCCGTTATCCTGGTCGAGCGGGATATTGACAAATGGCTAGTCAGCATCGACCAGATCCTTCGACCTACGTCCAATATATGGATGCAACGCCTAATCCAGTTTGTAGAACCCGTGGCGGGTTCTTTGGCTGGGAGAGTGATGATCAAAGTGGAGAAGGGCTGGACGGAGGCTGGCGAGCCAAAAGAGATCCTAACAAACGCGAGGATGGCGTACATCCGACACTATAGGGAGATTCGGGAGGCGGTTCCTAAAGATCAGCTTTTAGACTTTCAGCTGAAGGATGGTTGGGAGCCGCTTTGCAAGTTCTTGGACAAGGAGGTTCCAAGTATCCCGTTCCCTCATATCAATGATGCAGCGGAATATCGAGAACATACCAAACGGTCGCAGAAAAGGGTCTTAAAGAATTTTGCCAAGAACACAGTCCTTCTACGATTCAGAAGCAGAAGTATAAGGACATAACCACCAATAAAACTTTTTTAACTTTAGTTTAAGCGGAGATGAAAATAAAGACAGCTCCTGAAAGGATTAGTCGATCTGACTTTGACATGTTGATGAATTTAAATTGCCTGACTACCATTGTAGAACATTAGTTTTTGATGGGAATCCTAGACCATTGTTGTGGGAGTTTGGCCATGAGCTCATCCCTCACACCAAATCTTCATGGCGTAAGTACTACCAGTCTTATACTACAGCCCACAGTAGGAAGCACAGACGATGGCGAGGTTCGTAAGAGCAGTCGATGAGCCAGTAGATCGCTGGTTCGTAGCGTCATTCGAGCAGTGCCTGGACCCCGCCATTCATTCCCCCACTTTGAAGGGAGTCCTCGTCAGGCCGGTCAGGGGCTAAGTAGCTACACGTGACTGGCCCAGGTTCACGGGCATCTTAACCTAGTTACGAGGTATTGCAGTTAAAGTCGAGCATGTGTTGTGCTTAGCCTAGGCTACACTATCAATCTTGATTCTAGAAAGGACATACCAGGTTGAAGCACACCATATATATATATTTTTTTTTAAAAAAAAAAAAAAAAAAAAAAAAAAAAAAAAGTCCTAGTAAGCGGCCGATAACGTCTAGAGTTTCTTTTGGGGTTTAGACAACCATCTGACCGGAAACGCATCAAGATCTGCTGACAGGACGGTTGTACAGTGGGATGCAAGAAGTTTGAATCCTGGCGCAAGTACTCGCCTCCTTGCTAAGCCGATCAGTAGCTATCCGTTGGCTCTGTTTATACCTAATCAAGTTAGCTAGCTGCCTATTTGGGCTAGATATCTACCGTCAGGCTTCTGCCAGAACTAGAGCAACAAGGCAGATACTTCATCCCAGATTCAAACTTATTGCACCTCACTGTAGGTGGGCCACTTACCGTTTCAGTCTGTCAGCGAGTAAAAATCGTGCTTATTTAGAGGCTATTGGCTAACGACCTATTAGCATGAATCATTTTGATGTGATGCTATTGGCCACTGTTTTACGAGCCTGTGCTTTGACCAAGTGCTAATGCTATGCGAGGAGCTCTAGCATCGGCCGACGCGGCGGCATAAATAATGGAAAAAGTGGGTTGCCAAGGGAGTCTTGAATTAAGATCCATCCAACTAATTCCTTTTCCTGCTTCATTGAGAGGCGTTGCTGGGCCTCCGAGATGACCCTACGCCGTTGGGCACCTCTTAGTCGAACACTTAAGGTCATCAACGGGATTTCCCAAAGCTGTGCAGCTTGACGACGAGACATCCCATCTTAAACTGCCAAAATCGCCCGTTAAAGTGCGGTTTTCTGTGTAGCTTTTCATTGCGGTTTCAATGAAGTCAGAATTAAATTGATTGGATGAATATTGGTTGAGATATCGCGGTTTGAGGAGATGGGTGAATGGAATGTGGGTGCTGGAAAGGTGTACGGTTTGAGGGGATGTACGGTTTGAGGGGATGTACGGTTTGAGGGAATGTACGGTTTGCATGGGTCGCGACTTAGTGCGTATCGCATCTGCTTTATGTATTCCCTTTAAATTACTAAGGCTCTAGGGCTTATCTGAGACCGGAGATTGCGTGGAGATGCTGTGTGCAATGATGCATGGGAAATGGCGGTGAGTTTGTAAAACGAGTCACGTAGTATGACTGAGCTCGGAAAGCCTGGCCAATGAAAAGCGAGTCGCCCCAACATTCGCTTGGTGGAGCTGATGCCTAATACAAATGAAATACAAGAGCAAACCGGTTGCGGTTTGCGCAAAGAGCCTTGAGGAACGAAGCTAGCTACTGGCATTTTTCTAGGACCTCACTATCCGACCACCTCGTTTCACTATTTGGCCACCCAAATGTGGCGCGGTAGCCGATATCGCAAGGGAGCCGATTTTCACACCAATAAGGGCACTTTTTCGCAGGGGTCATTACCAGGGGGAATTCTAACACCACAACACACACATCACAACAGCAAGACAAGCAGGTCTTACAACGAGGCTATCGCGATACAGCTATTAGGGCTATCTGCATTCAAATATGGTGTTTTTTCTGCTGCTTTTCAGATACGGAATTTCGGGTCTGTTAGGTCACATATAATTTCCTCCTGCGTCTCCTGCTGTTGATTAATATTATCCCAATCATCTGTTGAATCCTCCTCTTCCTCTTCAGCCCAAATATCATCTTGATGTGCCAATATTAACCTATCTAGATCCGTGAGGCTCTCACCTTCAGTATCTTGTGACTCGATAATAGGTCCGGCTTCCCTCGTTACAGCGATAGGCTCGTCAGGAGGTGTACAGTAGCGGGCTGCTTGAGCCCTTCGAGGAGCCTCTGTTCCGGGTTCGAGGGTATCACCAAATTGCTGTATATATTGAAGGCCGGTTATACGTGGTGTCTTGAGGTTGGCCTGAGCGGTTGACGGCGGCGGCGGCAACCTGGCCTTAAGAGATTCGGCTTCAACAGCTATCTCGTATAATGAGGGATCGCGACGAGTACTTCGTGTTTTATCGAGGTTGAGGGAGCTATATAGCCTTCCTTTCCATTTAACTGTGACGGGTTTAAAGGGTACTGCCCGCTCTGTTCGATAGGACTTCTAAATCCAATGACTATCAAAGTCATCTAATGTTAAGGTGCGGTTATTGAAGAGCTGCGATTGAATAATATGCCGGCATGGAAGCCCCCAAGTAACAGCCTTCTCGCAAATACAGCCTTGTAAGATGAAGAGGCTATCGCGATAGGGCTTTAACTCTACAGCCCGATGTTTAATTTCAATGATCTTTAACGCCTGCGCTGTCACTTGCTTGCGAATCGGCAGATAAATCGGCTTAATTGAAAAGGTTAATATTTTATAATGCTGAATTGACTGAAGATTCTGAATATTCTTTATCTGATATATCCAGAAGTTGTTAAACCGATCTATGAGGGTATCAAAGTTACCCTTTGAAGACTAAAGGAAGCGCTTCATCTGACCGTGGAGTGATTCTACGATTGAAGTTGTTATATGACCCAAGTGATGATGAAGGTTAACGAGATAGGTTATAAAGCGTTCCTTCTAAGGATAAAGCTACGTATCGAGGGTATAATCCACCGGCTGCTTAGGGTAATCCCGGATAAAGCTTGTAAGCTGTGTGTTGAAGGTTTTCTCATCTTACGATCTAACTAGGCGACCCCAATCGTAAAGGAAGAACTGAAAGGAAGGATCGCGTTCAATACGGCCATTAACTCTCTTTGCGGCTGGAAACATCCTTTTACATTTCGCAAGGATATTTATATTAATATACCAACAGCAGAGAAGGTTAACTGATTTAGCGAGATGAGGTTCTCCTTTAATCCTGTTAATTAGGGCGAGCTCGCGATCTGTAACTGTAACACAAGGCATAGGGATATTATAAGATTCTATAATATCTAAGAGCACCAAGAGAGCCTACTTGTATGTACCTTTAACTTCGTTATTTAGGAAGACCGAGGCTACTGTAAAGGTCTTATTTGTGCCCGTTATACTATATATATTCAAAAGCGGTATATTAAATCGATTCGTTTTATATGTGCAGTTAAGGAGGAGTATATCGGGGTGTAGCTTTAATAACTCGAGCCCGGCGATTGGGGTAATTAAAAGAGAGGTCAGTCGGCTGTAAGGGTTATAGCGATCGCGAAAGATAAATCTGTCCTTCTTAATACGGCGATATAGATACTCGAGAGGTGAGAGGCTGTTGAGTTGTCTTTGGTGATATTGTACAATCAGGTTGGAAATATCTCGAGGGAAGATATCGGTCACGGCTTGGCCGGCTACCTTTGCTTTTTTAATTTGCTGATCAATATAGATAGTTATTTGAAGCGGTAATAAACCCGACTTATATATTAAAATGATCTGATCTTCGAATTGTGAAATCGTCTTGTTCCGGAAGGTTGAAAAGGATGATGGATCTTCGAACTCGTGGTTATGTGTGTTGTTGCTGCTGCGTTGGATAACGAAGGTGGCTTGACCTGTAGCCTTAATCTATAACTTAAAGGGACAGGCTGTTTTTTGCGTATTTGAAGACCGGCGTTTCGATGGATGAGTATTCGGATCGTGATAGCTTCGATACGCCCTTGCCTTGCAGCAGCTTAGTAGGCGGTACTTGATGCCTCCAACTTCATCCCTCTTGGTGTTGCGGATGATGAGGGCGAAGCCGGCCTCCTTGCTGTACTTATCGCACGCAACCTTTGCAGCCTCGGCAGTGGGGAAAACCTCTTTCAATAAGCTATCCATTGCTGAAAAGATATTACGAAAAGCTTCACTTTTGGCAGAGTTATCGCGTTAACAATAATGCGGCGTTGTGACGCGTTGGGGGTGTGGTGGTGAGCAACGGCTGGTAATAACCCCTGCGAAAAAGTGCCCTTATTGGTATGAAATCCGGCTCCCTTGCGGTATCGGCTACCGAGCCCCGCTCAGCCACAATTAGGTGGTCAAATAGTCGGACGAGGTGGTCGGATAGTGAGGTCCTTTTTCTATTTCGTTTGTCGAATTTAATCACAACCTCCAAGCTCGAAACTTGGGTGGTAAAAAACTGGTTTGCAGTAGCGCTGTTTTAGGAGATATTGGTGGCGCCAATCGGCACATGTGGCTCTGGGGCACACCCTATAGCTTACAAATGTTTCACCCTGGGATCATTCAATGGCCAAAAGGGCGGTGAATAAAGATTTCAGGGGATATTTTATCACAAGAAATAGTCCTACGTGTTATCATAATGATTATATAAATGGGAGGAATACTAAGCAATGATTACACAGAGAATATTTCAGAAAGCGGGGGATAATGCACGTGGGTAGTAGAGTTTAACCTTGGCACTTGGAAATATATATTTACATCTATGAGCACTATCCGACAAAAGATGACTTTCCGCCCAGCTTGTCCGCTTATTGCATTGATTTCCCAGGTCAAGGCAAAAGGATGGACACGACCAGTCATAAAAAACCACTGATTGGACCAGTCGTCGGGATCAATCTGCTGGCTGTACATAGATAGGTTGAGGCTGAAGAATACGGAGGGAGAGGAGTCGTCACTATGCCACGCAAAGGAGAGTAATCAGGGGTTGTGAGCCATGGAGGGATTGGAAGGACGACCCTCGCTATAGTCTCGGCATTCAGGCCCTTCACTCGATGCTCGTCTGCAGAGGCGAATCCCGAAGGGCAGCCGGGTTGGACAAAGAACATGATAGACATGTCGCCGCCGGCGTTCCTCTGGCTATCCAGCGGCTTGCGAGCCTGCGGCGAGCCATCCAAGGTGGTGGCGGAAGCGGGCATTATCACGGGACCTCACTCGACATTCAAGGGACCCCCTTTGACAAGTCTTTTTGAGAGATGGAAGGCTGGCTTTTCTAATAGATACGGGCTGAAGAAAGAGGCCAAGAGAAGCCAAAAAATGAAGGGGAATAGAGACAAAGCGGGGAAGAAGGGGAAGGAGATATTGGAGGACGAAGGCGACTGATTGACGTGGACACAGCAGGGAGGAGCGTAATCGCATGCAAGTTGCGGTCAGGAATCATGGAGAGGGGAAAAGGAGGAGAGTAAGACTGCTTAGCGGGATGTCTAGAGGGGATCTGAAACCTATATAAACATGTATACAATGCAGGCGAAAGAAAACTCACCCACACAAGCCAGGCGGTGAGCCCTCCATCTCGGATGGAGAGTTGCTATCGCGTATAGGCTTGCGTTGCGCATGGCGTCCCAACAGCAGCACGAGATAGCTCAAGAGTAGCTCAAAAAGGATCACATAGAGCAGGTTAGCTATTGGAAGCGGTGTTCCCTATATGAACAGGTGTAGATAGAATCCTAGTGAGAGGAGCTGATAGAAAGGCGGGGTTCAGAAGATACATACGATAAGATGTCTCGGAAGGTGGGCGGGTCAAGCAAGTATGGCATCGAAGTCATAAGAAGTTGAGGTCTAGAAGCTGAGGGAAGGAGGACATAGTAAAGAGCATAGCACACGTGTTTGGTAGGAAGACAACTGTACACGGGAAAAGAGCACCAGGCCCGTTCAACAGTACGCCCACGATGGGTGAAGGGAGTGGGCTTGAAAAAGCAGCAAAGGAAACGGTGGAACAGGACGCCAGCCGAGAAACAGGGTTTCTCATACCTACAGAGCACCACGAGGCCAACATACACAGCTTGGTTGAGGATGTGGACCAGAGCCATCGCATCGGACTAAGCAATGGAGCTGACAATAAGGATAGACAACGGGTGGCTCACACAGCAGAGACCACCCGGCCCACGATATTTCGGCCGATTTTGCCCAGGGAAACACAGGGTACAAGTGAAAATGGAAAGGTAGAAGGACTCAGCAACGTCCGCGAGGAGTGGTCCAGCGAACACAAGCGGCAGGCCCCCGGTCTCGCCCGTCACACCAGGATCAGGCGAGGCGGTCATCCGATAGCGAGGATTGATGGAAGGGGTGGTAGAGAACTTGATGGACAACGTGAAGCTGGCGCGGATACGCGTGACCAGCAGGGCGAGTCGGCAACGGCCATCCTGGTAGGCGGCGGCCGGAGGCCGCAGGGTCGCCCAAGGACGAGTACCGGCGCACGGCACAATAACATTACAAGTCGAAGGACCCCATTGCGGCTGATCCAGCCGAAGGCAATCATAGGAGCTCCTAAAACTAGCACGATGGTTTACCCAAGGCTCAGACGGACCCAACAAAGTTTAGAAAGTGAGGTATCTGCGGAAAGTAGAGATGTAGGAGGCAAAGAAAGCCAGCAAGGGCGATGCCTTGAAAAATCCAGTACCCAACAATTCCAGGCTTCCGCCATTGAAGGCATCAATTGGCAAGCTATAAGATCTATGGAGGCAGAGCCTCAGGAAGCTCGCGTCGAGGAGCTGCTGCGCCCAGAAGGAGGTCCTAGCTTAATGACAGCGGGCCTACATCGTCGACCGATTAACGCACCCCCGGCCCCGTTCGGATCTGCCCGGGGTGGATCTAGGCGAGCTAGTAATGCGCGACGGCCAATACAGGCTCGAGGGGCAGATGAACAGCAGGGATGGAGACTCATCGCGCCGGCCGCCCTGAAGACCCTGGCAGAGGCGGAGCTGGGACTAGGGCCGCAGATAACTTCAATCTTGACTGTACCTGGTCGAAAGAGGATAAGGAGGGCTAGCAGGGATGGTCAACCAGCGAAAAGAGCTCGACAGGAAGTACATGAAGAACGAACGGACGGCGAAAGGAAAAGAGAATTTGCCAGCGTTTTATGCTGGCTGGATGAGGAATTTGCCGAGAAGGAGCGGCTGTCGCACAGTATGGAATGGTGTAAGCCCATCCCTGTAGAGAGGAAGGTGTCTACTGTACAAGCTTTCTACAGAGCGTTCCATGACACCGATACTCTGCCTATATGGACATGCAAGGTGTGCTATCTGAAGTGCGGGAAAGGCGAGCTGAAGGATTCAAGCTGGGAGCAATGGGCGTCTACTCCCGTCGAGAGGCGCGACGGGTCGCCGCTGTCCTGGCCTGAGTGTTTCCCCGCAGGCAAGGTCATTCCGACATGTATAGAATGCGTCAGCTGTCTGGAGAAAGGTTATTTATCGACAGCTGCCCAGCTGCATAATCGCCTGGGATGCGAGCATATGTTTCCGGAAGAGCTTCAGGGCCTGACCCCAGTTGAGGAGAAGCTTATTAGCTTGAATTCATGCTATGGCTTCATTACCAAGTATAGCATCTCGGAGAGGCAACGCCAGAGTGTGACTTACCCCAAGCACGTCAAGGGACACATTACCGTGTTTCCGAACAACGTCCAGGAGTTGGCTACGGGGGTTCTGCCTCATCCTCTCGTGAAGGTCATGGATGAGATACACGTATCATGGTACGGTGGACAGAAGCCGGCACCGAGTGATCTGTCTAGGCTCCTGTCCGTACGGCGCCGAGTCGTCGAGAGGGCGTTGACCTGGTTGCAGAGAAATAACTCTCTGTACAAGGATATCGAAATAGATGTAGCAGAGATGGATAGCTGGGGAGTTCCCGCTGACGATGTGCCCCCGCTGGTTCTTCAGCGTATGGAGCGCGACGAGCCGTCAGCCTGGGAAAGAGTGCGCACAGCTCAGATCGTACCGCCTGCAGAGCGTGGGATGGGCGATGAGGTTGCTGTGGATATCGACGAAGTCATAGCTGCGCTCAGGCATGGACAACAAGGAGAGGTTGAGCGTAGGGTCCAAGAAGCGAGCCGTGAAGACGCGAGCCATGAAATACCCGAGGCGGTCGTGCACGAAATTAGCTCTTCATGTATGTTCACGCTCGACGCTCTTCCGGATGTTACAGATGTCGACAAGCTCCGATTCGTCTGGGAGGCAGTGAGCGATGGAGAACAAGGTGTAGCGGAAGCTGCTAGCGAGCAAAGGAAGAATAGGAGCTCGGCAGGGTCGGCAGCTCTGCGGCATGGATCCCGCCAGGAGCCATATATCTCTATTACCCGTGGTGAGGATTTTGCTGACTCTTTTGACCCTTGGTTCTTCGCCAAGACGTTCCCGAGTCTAATTACGTTTGGCTGCGGCGGCCCCCGGCTGGCGGAGGAAAGCACGGTGACCTCAGATAACAGAAGAAGCGCTGGGATTGAAGAAGGCTTCGTAGCGGGAGCAGGGGTAGCGGCGGAGGTGGCAGCGGGTGGCCTTCTGTTGTCGAGAAATATGAGCCTCGCCAGATGGGCCGATGTGGTGCTGAGGCGGCACGGCGGTCGGTTTGCAACTCATCGCGTCTTCGCCTTTCTTGTCTTCAACTTGGGCGTTAGATCGAGGAATCGCCGAGTGAGCATGCTGAGCGTGTCGAGAAAGGAATTTCCGGCTGTCGAACGTACTATACGCTCCCTAAGCAGGGAGAAGCTAAACCTAGCTCAGCGGGAACTTGAGGTTACGGGTCAAACCGGCGAGGACAGCATCAAGGAGCTGCTTAGAAGTATTTCGCTCTACGGATTCCGGCAGCCGATGTCGAGAGAGCACCGCCTCAGCCTGCGACGTAAGATTAAGTCCCTTATCGTCCGATATGGCGTCCCGGCCATCTGGTTCACGCTCAACCCGAACGACATTACCAACCCTGTCAAGCTTCGGCTCGCCGCATACCGAATACATGACCCAGAAGGTGCTGAGGCGTTGCTGCGAAGTCTGGATATGACGTTTAAGCGGGCGCGATTGGCCATTTCTGACCCGGTGAGCTCGGCCATCTTCTTCCACAGAGAGATGTCGTTGTTCTTCGAGCACTATGTGAGGGTGGGAGAGGAGTCAGTTTTCGGCCGCATCGGCCAGTATTTCGGGGCTGTGGAGACAAATGAGCGGGGTGCGCTCCACGTCCATGGGCTCCTGTGGTTACAGGGAAATTTGCAGCTAAGTTCAGTCTTGGCTGATGTCCGGGGCGAGGAAGGTGCCTCGTATGGCGACCACATCGTCGCGTACGTAGATAGCATATTCTCAGAGGTAAGTTAAGTTAAGTTAAGTCCCGCCCGTGGGGACCACCGCTGTAACGCCAATTTCACGTTCGCAGGTCCAGGCTGACATATTCCCAATACCGCCGTGCAGGACCTAGACCAGGAGGCGTTTTGCGCAGTCCGGGCGGAGAGGTCAGTCACTGCCGACATATCTTCGCTGGTGCAGGATGATCACCTGTTCGCTGCAGCATTTGACGAGGAAGCCAACTTCTGCGCTGGGGCGACGCAGATCCACACGCACAGCCCAACCTGCGTGAAATATTCCTTGGGAAGGCGTAAAGGCAAGGGGGACCTCTGCCGTTTCAAGGCTCCATGGAAGCTGGCCGAGAAGACAGCTTTTGGTGCGGACGGCGCATTACGGATCAGACGCACGCATAGTATGGTGAACCGGTGGAACAAGGCGATCGCCGTAGGCCTTCGACACAACCACGACATCTCCTTTATTGCAACGCAGTGCAAGACCATGGCCATTGTATACTACCTCACGAATTACGCGACCAAGGTTGAGGACCCGACGTGGAAGCGCGTAGCCGCCGCGGCAGAGATACTGGACTCGCTAGACGATGGGAAGTCAAGGCAGGACCGCGAGGCGGCGGCGGTTGCGGGGGTGCGCATGATCGAGTGGATGCTGGGCAGAACAAAACCCGGCAATTCCTGATGAGAGTGGCAAACCGCATCTTCACCGAACGACCATTATCGCAGGTTGAGGTTGCCGCACACCTGCTGGGATATGAGACTGAGTTCTCTAGTAGCACCACCTGGACGTTCGTGAACGTATCTTTGCTATACTGGTACATCTTTCGACGATGGCATCATCTTCGCCGCGCGAGCGGCTCCGAAATTTCGGATCAACTGACTGACGATGCCATCTTGGTGGAGCAGACAGGCAGGAAAATTTCCTTCTTTGAGGCATACTATCACCGCGGCGAGGTCCTTCGTGATCTATCTCTATATGACTACGTGTCACTGGTTCAGGTGAAGCGAAAGGGCAGTGGAAGGCGAGGAGCCAGTACCTGGGGAGAGATGCCGTTCAGGGGCGATGCACCGTTTGCAGAGACATGGTCGCAGGTATTACGTCGCCCAGGTAAGCACGCTGTTGTCTGCTTGGACGGATACTTGAGCATGGACTTCTCTCAAGACGACGATGACGACGACAGCCGGGGCTACCGGAGGTACGTAACTAGAGGATTTCCGTACTGCTAAGAAGGAGGATCACCAGATTTGCCCTTCAATGTCACCTTCTGACGCCGTTGATCTTGTTAGGGCCGCCGTGCAGCATCTCGCCCTATTCGTGCCGTGGGAGTGCTTCTTGTCTGAGACCATGGGTGATATTGGGCAAATATGGGAAAGGCAGAAAAAGACGCTTAACCGGAGGCTTTCGTCCGTCCTTGAGAATATCCAGCTGCTTCGCCGATCAGCAGAAGATGCGCAGCGCGACGCCAGACAATGGGCGGCCTCATCAGGAGAGGAGGACCTCATGAATGGGGAGGCAGGGGCGGGTGGTGCGGGTGGTGCGGATGAGGGAGACAACGAGACACAATCCGCATACCGCTCTGATGATATATGGGATGCTATACGGCTGATTGACGTTATGAGAAGCGCCGCAATGGGGAATCAGATTACGGGCGGCTCGGGAGAGCTGTTGGCAATGGTGCAGCGGCTCAGCCGCTTCCAGCATACAGCCTTGGACTCAGCATCCGAGCTGCGTGCGAGGATCGTGGTTGAAGCAGAAGGGAGAAGGGTGAACCTGCCGGGGGGCCCATTCACGGGAGCCGAAATTCCAGCACAGAGGCTGCTGAAGTCCATCAAATCACAACAAGCAAGCGCTTCGAGGGAGGCAGAAAACATGATCCAGGGAATCCAAGATCCAGTCGGCAGCAACGCGACCAGTCGCAACGCAGCCGTGAATAATGTACTGAGCGGGTTCGGGGAACAGGATGTCCAACTAACAGCAGCGGACTCCGAGGAGCGCACATCGGGTAACCGCCCGACAGCAGAAGTTTGCCTCGGGCCTTCCACATCCATCCTGGAAGTCGGGAGACAGCTGACAGAGCTCTTTACACTGAACAGGAAGCAGTCCGTCGCATTCCTGCTGATCTGCCGACAACTTGATCTCATCCTACGTGGCGAGGGAGCTGCTAGTCTAACTGCCCCTCCCCAGCTTCTCCAGTTTGTCGGTGGAGAGGGCGGCACGGGGAAGTCGCGGGTCATCGAGGCGCTCGTAGAGCTTTTCGCCGGGAAAGGAATCTCAAATCGCTTGCTGGTCACAGCGACCTCGGGGACCGCGGCGGCACGTATTAATGGTATCACAATCCACTCGGCGTGCAACTTCTCCAAAGACGCATCACGCATGAGTACCAGTAGAGACAAAGGCGCCAATGAGATTGAGTCCTCCAGTTCATCCGCCCGTTATGTCAATGGACAGTCGCGGATGGACTGGCAGGGAAAATATTTGCTTATCATAGACGAGGTGAGCATGCTCGGCGCGCGGACATTGTATATGGTGAACGAGCAGTTATGTAGGCTCCGAGGATCCACAGAAGACTTTGGAGGTATTCCCATCGTCCTTTTCTGCGGCGACTTCCACCAGTTCCGTCCCGTGCAGGAGAGGTCGATGCTGCTTCCCGACGCGGCCGTCACGTGGGAACAAGACAGCTCATTCAGAGTGGAACAGAGACACCAGCATGGCAAGGCACATGCCCTGTGGAAGAAGTTTACCACCGTCGTCATGCTGGACGAACAGGTCCGCGCCGCCGGTGACCGAGAGTTACGAAGGCTACTGACGCGGATCCGGCTCGGGATCCAGGACAAGTCGGATGTTGATTTCCTCAATGCTCGCTGCTACCAAGACGGCAGGCGAATCCCGTGGGAGTCAGGTATCACTGTGGTAACCCCCTCAACAGGAACCGGTGGAACCTAAACATGGAAGCCACCCTAGCCTTCCAACAGCAACATAGAGCGACACTACACATCTTCATATCCGACCATAAGTGGAGGGACGGCCAGCCGACGGAAGAGGAGGCCTTAATGGTTCTAAACCACGGCGACGATAGCGCGATCCCGGTGCCGGCCGTCTTCATGTTCGTGCCGGGCATGCCTGTCGTCGTCAACCATAACACGCACCAGGGCCTGAAGCTCGTCAACGGGGCCAGCTACATGGCGTTAGATGTCATCGTCGATAAGGCATACCCGGGCTACCGGATCTCAGCCGATACCATACTCCACTTCGGGCCTCCAGCGGGGATCCTGCTGACGGCAGAGACGACTCGCGATCTTCACTTCGTCGGCATGTCGCCCGGGACGATCCTGCTGATGCCGATGAGCGCCAAGCTGGAATGCCAGCAAAAGCGGCCGTGGCAACAGCATGACGTTACGCGGAAGGGCCTACCGTGCACGCCGGCTTTCGCATGCACCGACTACAAGGTTCAAGGGAGAACTTTGAACCGGGTGGCGCTGGAGCTGCGCGGGACCAGGACGACCACGATTGATGGTGAGATGGTGCAAAGCCAGTGCGACCCGTACAGCCTGTACGTGCAGCTGTCGCGCTGCCCATCACTCGACGGGATAATGCTCGTGTCGAAAGCGCGGGAGAGGGATCTGGTCGGAAATAGGATCCCCATTGACATGGCAGCTGCGGAGGCCAGACTGGAAATGCTTAGTGAGAAGACTATCGAGAAGGCTCTGGGCTGGCTGGACGAGTAGGGATCTACAGCGAGTACGATGAAGCATTGTGTAAGCGAACAAGAGTAAGGGAGCAGTTTGGGGTAGTCAAGGGAAGTAGCTGGCTTACCAAAGCCAAAGAAGAAAGATTCAACTGTCAGTCAGCTTCGAACTTCAAATTTGGGGAGTTTTAGACCCTTAACGGAGGGAGTCCAGATGAAAAGTGACCAATAGGAAAGCAAAAGACAATGGTAGAAATCTACTAATTTTCACCAATCATCTTGAAGGCGCTAGGGGAAAGCGGGGCCCTTCCCACCAACCACAGAGGGAGATTCGTTCCTCAAGGCAACAACCGGGCCAATCATATCAGGGTCTTAAGTCGAGGGGTAGAGCACAAGAGAGGCAAACCGGTCGCGGTTTGCGCAAAGGAGCCTTGAGGAACGAAGCTGGCTATGGACAATTTGCATGTTTTTCATTGAACCCGAAGAGACATTCGTGGTGCTAATCGGCATATGACTTGGGTTGAGACATACCCTATAACCCAATGTTTCACATTAGGAATGCGGAGGATGAAAATTCGAGGAGACATTTTTGTGGTAGGAGACCGTCCCAAGGACTACCGAAAGAATTATATATAAATATGCGGAGGCCTGAGCAATAATCACGGATTGTATTTCATCTTTGGAGCAAGTCCCTCCGGCAAAGGCGCAGAAGCCACAGGCTAACCCCGCAACATTAAAAAAGTTAACTTAAAATCCGGCGATACCCTTTGCGATACCCTTTTTGTATTATATTATTAGAAGTCTCGGAAGGATTTTAGTCGACACGGTAGCTTATGCTCATCATACGTAATTTTTAGAATGTTCCAGAAGAAAGGCAATACTGCTGTATATATTCAAAAAACCCCTATTACCCTCCCATTTACAAAGTTATGCGATTAATTTATACAGCAGGTTTTACCTACATAGTCAACGTCATATAACTAATATTTGCTACTGATAGCGGTGGTTATAGAGAATAGGGGACTTGAATCGTGGACCCAAGATTATCTCATACATCGAGGTTGGTGTGCCCTTAATCACGTCAGCCTCCATAGGCAAGAAAAATCCTACTATCCAGTTACAAGCCTGTCCGGACGATCAAGGGATTCCCTCGGGTATAAGAGAATCTCAGAGACCTCTGTACTTCTAGATTTGATAGACAATAACAACACCCTTTTATCTGTGATATCGGACTACTGGAACACTAACATGCAAATTGATGGAGGCAATATCTACTTATTGATCCGGTAGCCTGTCCGTTTGTTCGGCGCCATTCTGAATAAGCATCTCAGCGGTCTCTAGATGTCCTCTTTCTGAAGCAGCCTCAAGAGCATTGCCATAAACTCCACCTTGGGCATTGATGTTAGCGCCCTTCTGAATAAGCATCTCAGCGATCTCTAGATGCCCTTTTGCTGAAGCAGCCTGAAGAGCATTGCCATATCCTCCACCTTGGGCATTAATATCCGCGCCCTTCTGAATAAGCAACTCAGCGATCTCTCGATGCCCTTCTGCTGAAGCAGCCTGAAGAGCATTGCTATATCGTCCACCTTGGGCATTAATATCCGCGCCCTTCTGAATAAGCAACTCAGCGATCTCTCGATGCCCTTCTGCTGAAGCAGCCTGAAGAGCATTGCTATAAAACCCGCCACTTTGGGCATTGACATCAGCGCCCTTCTGAAGGAGAAAAATACAAGAATAAAGTAAACCCCAAAGGGATACATGATAAAGAACTTGAATCCCATCCGCTTTACGCCCGTGCGGATCATCAATATGATAACCAAATAGGAAGGCATTTTGGCATAAGAAATACCTCTTAACCGACGGTATAATTGCTTTATAAGATAACTCGACGTCTTTCGCATACTTCATCCAATACCGCGCAGAGAATTCTGCTAGATAATATCGATTTCTTGCTTCCTTTGGCGAGCATAACTCATGTATAGTAAGCAGGTAGGAGAGACCAATATTAACAATACTAGCCTTTGCAGAAATTTCATCAAGTCCTTCAGCCAAATCTAGCTCCAGTCGGTCTGACAAGAGATATTCCTTCACTGAAAAGTGCGCAAGATATATTTCGGTTACTTATTCTACTGTATAAGTATCAAGTTGGTAAGATTGCACATTTTTACGTACGAGAACCACTAAACTGGAGCAATATTGGATAATTTCCTCGGGAATTAGCATTCGATTTTCTAGAGTAAATACAGGCTGGCTTAACGGATTAACAGCAACAAGATCAACTGCTTCCTCCAGCTTCAGAGGCCGTTCGCTGTAAGTCAAAAATTGCAGAAGGCGTTTCGCCGTGATAAGTTAGTGCGGATGTATCCGTTGCAAAATTTGTACATATATCGCATCCAGCGTCTTAGGCAGGTCTTATAGCTCTCTTCGCACAGAAGGCGGGCCTAGACATTGCTCCAATGTATCAAATTAGCACGAGACCCAACGGAACCTATAACATATTTAGCTGCTGAATTGGAGATGGAAAGATTGAAACTATAGAGCATAAAGCACCAGAGGACCACATACATCCCATCCGCCTTTTGTAGGAGGGTAGTTTCAATCTCTGCTTGGATATCCCGCCGTTTCTTCCACCTCGGCATTTCGCTAACCCTGGCCTTCACAGTAATATCATCACTTACCAACTCACTTTGGAGTTGAATAGTTTTACCAGTATGGGCCCAGCCGTTGAAAGAGGCTATAATATCCTGCTCGGGCCGACTGGTAACGAGTATATATATATTAATTAACTCATCATGAAGATCCTTAATCCAAGCTAGTAACGTTTTTAATAAGTATAAACCGCTGTACCTCTCAGATTTATCCAGTATATCAAGGACAATATAAATCTCCTCAGCTTTCGTCAGCATATATCGCAGGAGCTTATCTAGAGATAAAGTATCTGGCTGTCTCGTTCCATTCCCAAAGTTAGAATACACTACATCGATTTCGCTGCGAAGAATAATATACTTAGAGAATAGCTGAAAAATAAGCGATCGGATAGCGCTCTCCAGCGATCTTTTATCAATATCATTAAAATTGAAGAAGAAGTATAGAACTCCAGGATTCAAGTTGGTAGGGTCAAGATCCATAATAATAGTAGAACTGAGAATAGTCTTGCTGCACCCGGGGATACCATTAAGCCATAGAAAAGAGTTTTTGTCCTTTTTCCATCTCGAATATACATCACTACCCAGGAACTAATAGCCGGTGCCTCGATAGTGTAGACTCCGGGCTTGATTTAGATTCGTAGATGGGTCGGGCGGTGCTAGCCAGCTTCGAATCTTATCGAGATCATTATCATCCTTGATCTTAGATGCTAATTAATGAATATCATCCACCCTTTCACTGACTTTCTAGATATTAATACTTTTACTAGAATATAAAAAAAAGATAATAATACATAAAATAAACAGTACAGCACTAACCACTCTGAACCAGCTTACTGAGCCTCTTCTCATTCTCTACTCTGCTTAGTGCGATCTTATATAGTAAGTCTTTTGCATAGGCCGCAGCTGTTATCACGGCATAGCCTTGCCACTCCTTATTCTTGTGCGTGTCAGAATAGTCGCAGATGCCACGAATAACCAGACAGGGAAAGTGGTTCATCAAACCTGCGGCTTCCATTTCGAAGCACAGAACATCATACTTCTTCGCAAGCGTATCTCGAATCAAAGCGTCCTTCATTAGCATATTCGCTGAAGCGATAAGGCTATGGTGGATCGAGGGATCATCTTCGTCCTCAGCCCGCTCGGGTCGCACTACTAGAGTGGATAGATCATCGCCATAAGCTGTCGCACAGCTAGACTCGTCATTTGGTGAATAAAGCACGCCAGGCTAATACAGTCGATCAGTGCTTAGACCAGGCCGTCCGTATTTTTTCCTTAGTCTCGGTTTCTTTTCAAAAATACCGTTAATAGATTCTTCAAACTGATGTCCTTCACCCTCATATTGCGCCATAAGTCCGTTCACAGCGGCTCGCAGAATCGTCGGCAGCTGATTCAAGAACCCGGTCTGTTGGAAATCCTGGTCTTATATGGCCTTTCCGAAATCATACTGGAACACGCCGCCCGTCCTATTGCCAGAAGCGCTTACCACGACATCTCCAAGCTGGATGCTATGCTTGCGACTCGGTGCACCGCCGCCAATGCCGACCATCAAGCCGACTCTGATGTTAGGGAAACTGTGGAGCATGTCTCTCGCGACGCTAGCAGCGGACGATATGCCGTACTCGCCGTGGGGAAGGACGGCAATAACGACATTATGTTTCCCAACCTTGCCCAGTGCGTAGTCGTTATTGTCGATTGTAGACACATATTTAGGGCCTTCGTGCTCTTCGTCGAGAAAGGTTTGCATAGCAACATACTCAGTTGCAATCGCGCAGATCCAGCCGACTGTGTAGTCATGGGGGTTGGACATCGTCGGCAGTGGTCCCCGGTAATGATCTTTTTTTTGACGGGAAGGAGTTGCGGAGCTCCTTGCGATGATTGAGCCTAATGTTCGACGCAGGTTGATTTAGTCACGGTGTGCTCGAGGTGATTCGTTGGGATTAAGCGCAAAGGCAATAACCCCGCTTATTAGGCAGCAAAACGCCAACGCAAATGTCTCACATGAGCAACCAGATTGGAAGAAGCGAGCGGCCAAACCAACAGTACGTCTTCACTTGGTCCGGGGGTCACTCCGACAAAGCAGTCCCGGCTCGGCCAATGATACTCCCATTCGAGTCGCCGGTGGATAGTCTCTGGTCGAACGGCGACAGGCGGTGCTAGGGGTCCAGGCATCAAGTAAGATGTGGCATCAACGACTGTCTCCTTCATGGTTGCCTAGAGCAAGCGGACGCTCAGTATCAAGGGAATGCACGCGAAGCGTTTTAAAACCAGGCATCAACGAATTCATTTAGCTACGTCAGGTATAGGGTTATAGGTGGTGATCATTGCATGCATTTGAACCCCCCCGAGCAGGTCATTGTTGGAGCATGTTGTCGAATAGAAGAAAGTCGGAATGGTTGGCGCCCTCTCATATCAAAGAAAATAAAAAAACAAACAGTGTGATCTCGTCCTCCCTAACGAACTGCGCCGAATTCCCTCATTACATGGCACAAAGAATATATCGGAACATGGTGAGACGCCTGATGAATGTCTACCCCCAATAGCCCTGCGATTCGTCCGAAAAAAGAAGACAGATTTAACAGCATTTCCCACCCTTCGAAGCATCGTCATCAGTAGTAGTCTTGCTAAACGTAATGCCAGGATTGATCGTAGCCTGTGCATCGCCGCTGTCGAGGGCCGTGCTGGAGACAATGCGATAGATCTCTGTAGATATCCAGGGTCAGCGGCAAATGACGTGAATGCGCCAGATGTATCAAACATACCTGTCAGGATATTCTGGAATGCTAGCTCGACATTGCTGGCGTCGAGGGCGGAGGTTTCAATGAACGATAGATGGTTCTCGCCTAGCAAGCACTGGTTAACAATTTCAGTCGCATCCGTCAGATAATGGCGGTGACATACTGGCAAATGCCTTGGCTTCCTCGGTTGGCACCGCCCGCAGATGCCTCAAATCGCTCTTGTTTCCGACGAGCATAATGACGATGTTGGCATCGGCATGATCTCGAAGCTCCTTGAGCCAGCGCGTCACGTTTTCGTAGGTCTGGTGCTTGCTGATATCGTAGACGAGGAGGGCTCCAACCGCACCGCGGTAGTATGCGGAGGTGATGGCACGGTAACGCTCTTGTCCAGCAGTGTCCCAAATCTGAGCTTTAATAGTCTTGGAGTCGACCTGAATTGAGCGGGTTGCGAACTCGACACCGATGGTGGACTTGGAGTCGATGTTGAATTCGTTGCGGGTAAATCGGCTCAAAAGGTTAGATTTTCCGACGCCAGAGTCTCCGATGAGGACGACTAGATACGAGGGCATGGTTAGCGGTGATGCGCTGAGGCGACGCGGTCTACTGTCAAATAAGGGGGTGGCATTCTGCTTTCGCACCTTTGAACAGGAACTGGGCAGCGAAGAAGGCAGGTCAGCAGGAGCTCTCTCAAAAGCGTTAAGAATAGCACACGGCATGGAGATTGGGATAACATACATCGTATTCGTCGTTGGCCATGTTGATGTTGGGGTTTGTTGTTTGGTGATGGTGTTGATCTGAATGATTGTGTATAGTTGTGATTCTTGATCAGGATAGTTAGAGGCAGAGCTGGCAGTTTTGCATTGAGAGAGGATGTGGAGAGAGGATGGGGGTTTTATTGCTGCCTAACCAGCCATGTGCGGCTGAGCACTTACGTTGGCCAGCTAAAGCAGAGTATCTGGCACTTCAATTTGGATCTGATGAGAATGAGGCGGTTGCGGGGTATTGGGGTGGTAATAGTAGATCAACCGAAAGCTGACTGTAATACTTATGGCGGAAGACCAGGAACTAGCGTTATTGGACAACCTAGGCATAATTATTAACTATCTTCGATTTCTGGGGTACAGTAAACGGCGAAATGGGTGTCGCGAATATTATTAGATAACTATTTTAACAGGGGGCTATATCTGGCTGTTTGGCAAAGTACCATTGTACCTCAATGTACCAGTACTACATGATCTAACAAAGCCTAGTTCTTGTTTCTCCTATGAAATCTAGCCATCCCAGAATATTTACATATATATCTCTTCTGTCGCTATATTTTTATTTCTACCACCTACACCTTCTCACTATAATTCCAGCCTATACTGTCTCGTCTAGTTGATGCATCTGAACCAATCACACAGAATGATCCACCTAATTTGGCGGCGGCAGTAGCGCTGCTCACAACTGCACGGGAAGGATTATCCCACTACCGTAAAAGACGAATGACATCATTTGCCCTGTTGAAGATATATATTATTCAAACTGGAATCATAGGACTGGAAATATATATGGACTAGGGCACATCATAGAAAGTCATAGAATCTCATAGAACCCCATAAGTAGGTCCATTTTCTGTTCCTGGAAATATTGAGCGAGCTAGTTGGTTCTGGGGCTAACAGTTCTGAGTTCTACCTGTTTGCCGACGTGGGATTCCAATTCTCTCCTAGTGGCGAATATGCTCTCCCACTTCTTCGACTTTGTAGCTGGGAAAGAGATAAGAGATACGACAAAAGCAATCCCGAGTGCATCTACTATGGTTTTAATGGAAAGATCCCGGCAAATATTAGAGCCAGGCAGATCTACATAGACTCAGACCTAAGTCTTATCCTAGCCCCCAGCGACTTTTAGCAAGTTGACCTTAAGGCACGCCTTAAAGGTCTACTTACAAGAAAGAGTAAATTCACAGGCACTAACTATCCATGCAATAAAACAACTGTTATTATATCTATTAAGCGTAATCATCAGCGCGGTCTAATAAAGCGTTTTAGCAAGCAAAAGATTATATAAACTGGGGATAGTAGATAATTATCTCAAGGGCCGAAGTAGCTTATTTAGTAAGGGAAGGAAAATTACATTTGCTATGGAATCCATTTATAAGGAAACTTCTATAGAGGCAGTAGCTGCGAAGGGACAGAAGAAGTCTAAGAGTGCTACTGACTCCTAGGGAGCCCAACGAGCTGCATATGCTAGTCTATGGACCCAGGTGTATGAGAATTATCGCTGTGGAGGTAAACATCGCAAACAAGGGCCCCATTGCTTGCGGGATAGCCAAGGAAACCACCGTAAAATGTTAGCGAGTACTTGTAGACTCGAGCCCATAGACCAGCATCTGCAGCTCGCTGAGCCTTTTGGAAACCTGTAGCGCTCCTCTTGGACATCGTCCGTCCATGTGCGGCTGCAGTTTCTGTAGTGGCTTCCTTGTAAATGAATTCCATAGAGAAGGTTCTCTTTCTCCCTTTACTAAGCAGGTTACTAAGCCCCTCTAGGTGCTTATCTACCATATTCCAATCAATCTCCGATTTATTAAATCGTTTGGTTAGACCATACTAACAACTACATTCGATAGATATAATGATATTCGTTTTATCGCATGTGTAGTCACTACCCTAGAATTTTGTCTCATCTTTCAAGAGACCTTCAAGGCGTACCTTGAGGTTGACTTGCCAAAAGTCGCTTGGGGCCAAAACGACATCGGGGTCTAAGTCTGCGAAAATCTGTCTAGCTCTGATCTTGTTACGTTGGGATATCTTCCATTTAAAGTCATAGTAGATGTACTCTGGATTGGATTTATTATATTTTTTATCTCTTTCCCAATCACTGAGTCCAAGAAGTGGTCGATCACGTTCACCACTTAGCGGCTCGGTCCGCTCGGCCCCTTGGCTGGCTGTCCGGGTCGGGGTTGCTATCGGGTTTGCTGCAGGGCCTGCTGTAGAGCTGTTAAATAGGAGTTTGGGTGTTCCAAAGTCTAAGACTTTATCACCTAGCCAATCTAAGTTCGTAGCTTCTATGATAGCGAGTTGATGGAAGAGAGAGACTATGCCAACAGGCAGAACCGTTGGTTCCCGAACCCTCGAGCATAAGCACACATTGTTCTATGACGTCTCTTGCCTACATCTACTAGAACCACATTTTAAATCTCCTCATTTCGACACGGCAGTTAAAATAAAATCATAGCTTTCAATCAGGGCAAATGGAGTGCTCTGATGCAGTCATCTTAGCAATAGTACGCACTGCCGCCAAATTAGGCGGATCATTTGGTATGATTGGCTTAGAAGCTATCGTACTGGCATGATAAGAAGCGCTAGTTGCATGAACCGGCTCAGCGACTAATGCCTTTCGGAACGAAAGGCTCTTCCTTCCGGCCCCTCGAGCATTGAAGCCTTCAATCGTTAGGCCATGCAATGGTTATTCAGCTATTATAATGATTACAGTTCCCCTGCTAGAACTTGTACGATCGATCACAGCATTTCCAAATGATTTACTGCTTGTCTGGGACTGGGATGCATCTCAAGGCAAGTTGCAGGATGAAGGATACTATGAACGCCTTATAGGCAGTTGGAAGAAGTCCAGGTGTCCAAGGACAGAATGCAAGTGCCACGATTATCTGGATGAAGCTACTAGATTATGGGATTTTGGACTGTTACTGAATGGACTGGAAAGATACGAAGAGGCAGGAAAGAATCTCCGAGACGCCGTGGAGGTTTATGGAACAGCTTTGAGAAGCGTGGACAATAGTCACGACTCTTGGAGAGAGTCGAATGAAGAGGCGTTGAGGGTAATGGATGATCTACTTATCGAAGACAAGGGCGCCGAGTCGAAGGATAACGATGGCCGAACGCCGCTATCGCAGGCCACCGGGAGCGGGCACGAGGCCTTTGCGCGGCTACTGCTCGACAAGGGCGCCGACATCGAGGCGAAGGATAACGATGGCCGGACGCCGCTATCGCAGGCCGCCGGGAGCGGGCACGAGGCTGTCGTGCGGCTGCTGCTTGATAAGGGTGCTGATATTGAGGCAAAGAATAACAAAAGCTGGATGCCGCTATATGGCCAGACGCCGCTATTACAGGCCGCCGGGAGCGGCTATGAGGCCGTTGTGAGACTGCTGCTCGATAAGGGCGCTGATATCAAGGCGAAGGATAAGTATGGCCGAACGCCGCTATGGTGGGCTGCCAGGAGCAGGCACGAGGCCGTCGTGAGACTGCTGGAATCACATAGTGCCCTATCTTCATAAACTGCAGTGTCTCAACCTCACCCCTCCCACCACCCCTATATAAGCTTTCTTTATATATCTATTATATGTGGCAAAGACTCCAAAGGAATCGGCTTAATAGTTGATTGAAATGCTAAATGATTAGAAAATAGCCTAGATGCACTCATTACTAATTATCCGATGCGGTAATCCTCTTAAAAACGCGATCTTTGTAGTTTCTTTCAATTCTACTGACCTCGATAACCTGCTACAGACATGCGGTGGATATTGCAGCTACAGGGCATCAGAAGGTGTAAACCACGGTCTAATTCTGGGTAAGAAGTCAGAAGTTTGAGGTGTGCAACATAGGTGCGGGCAGAAGAGATGATTGACATTGCGCTGCTTTCTTCTATCTAAGGGACCAATGAAGTTCGGTCTCTTTTACCTATGTTCAGTCTACCGATATTATAGGCAGCAATCTGCTGTCTGACGCTCGTTGTGGCGTTCACGATGATCGTAATACTTAACTCATTCCAACAACAATAAGAAGCAGTGGAATGCCTTTGCCTTGAGGAACGAAAGGCTCTTCCTTCCGCCCCTCGAAAAGCAACACATGGAACACCGCCACCTGCGCCACAAAACCGTGCCACTTCAAGCCACATCTCAACAGCCACAGCTTAGACTTAGGGCCAAGATGCCTCGAGGAACGAAAGGCTCTTCCTTCCGCCCCCTCCTTGCTTCAACCGTCTGCGCCACAGTTTGCGCCACAGTTTGCGCCACAGATATGCCTCTTTTAAGGGATAAACGCTTGGCACAACTCGTGCGCTAGAGAGGTTTCTCTTTTTTTTTTTTTTTTTTCACTACATTTTATATTATATTATTATATTATATATTGTATTTTGAATAAATGAAACAAATATATTTACTCACACGCGTTGGGAAAACACAAACTCAGAGTAAACATTCGTGCATCCAACAAGAAAGACCAGACTGTTATCTCTCCTTTTACTCATACCCGGTGTTGGGATTCTCGTCCCAGTCCCTCACGGGAGAGCCCAATGTCACTCCCATAGTCTCCAATCCCCCCCCCCCCCCCCTTTTTTTTTTTTTTTTTTCTCGGGATCTGTAGCGGGCTTACCGTTGGGGCCATGGTTATGGCCATGCTGGCTTGCTTTTTCCTTGTATCTCAATTCCCATCGGTCGGAGTCTATACTCAGCTCCACGGCAATAAACGAAAAGGGACAGCCTCCTTTTAGTGAAGGTTGAGTCTGTTCCCATTGAGTGGCACTTGTCAGTCCGCCACATGCCGAGCACGAATGGCGGCATTGACCAGGTTTATGGATTGATGACCAGGCGTGGCTCGGTAGGTGACGACGTCAGAGCAGCAGATGATGGAGGGGAGGATGCAAGGTAACCGATGAACAGTGTGGTGGGACAAGAAGATGAAAAGTAGGGGACCTTTCGCCACCTCGGACCGCCAGATGAATCTTTCGCAGCCAGATGATGAAAGTTTCTCTTCATCCTTCCTTCAAAACTACCAAGAACGGAATCGGGATAGGCGACAGGGGGAGCTCAATCATTCCGCTCCGTATAATATGCAACCAATACCTATTATTAGGAGTCATTGCATTATTCAATCCTTATATACCAACCAACCAATCTGGCCTTGGACGGAGTTACTCATCGGTTCCCTCATTCCTGTATATATGTGAATAGGTGTAGACCGGACCTATTACTACCACACTGGACAAAACAGCATACGTAATATCGGGTCCAGAGAAGCATAGATACATATTACATGCATGACAGGGGAGCCTGGAAGAGGTAGCCTAGGCCTTGCCAGCATTCAGATCAGGCATGGGTGCAGCGGAAAAGGACCCTTCGTTGCAAACCAGACAGGTCCTAGTTGTTTTCAATCCTGCAGGATGTCATGGAAAATCCTCATCATCTCCCAGCCAATAATTCATGCCATCAAACAGTGCCCATTTTGACGCAGGCAAGGGCAAGAGAAGTTTCAACGAGGTAGTCATGGAAATAGCAGCCAGATACCCAAGTTCAGTTAGTAAATACCAATAAACCCATCCCCACCATGTATTAAATAAAATACAATATGTCATGTCATAGGTGTGCGCAATGAGACGTAGCACAACTACTAAGATAACCAGATCCGAGAGAACAGAGATAAAATATCGGCAATATAAATAGTAAAATCCCCAAATCGCACGCACGACCACCCGCGTCCAAATTGCCAATAGGTCTGCCCTGTAGATTCGCCATTCTAATAATGAATAAAAAGAAGGAAAAAAAAATGATAATAGATGTGTTGTCATTCTTTTGTCGTCGCAGAAATTTTTAAAGTTGAAGAAAGCAAGTTGTTTCGGCTGAGTCAGGAATCAAACCAAACTCCAGTTTTCCTCCTAGGACGCATTCATCGTCTGGCAAAGCAGCACATAAGACTCATCTTCGTCAAGAACCAGAGGAAACCAATGAAACGGACGATGGAGAGGGCGGCAGTAAAGTACAGGAGCGCTCGGAAGAAGTAAGGTGTTCGGCTCTGTGAAGCTTTCTGTAGAATGAGTTAGTTAGCATCTCACTTTTGTGTCCACCAGAATGATGGTAAGGGTGTAGGGCTGTTACTTACCTGACCGCCAACAGACTCAAACTCATCACTCGTCACACCACTGATAAGGATCAGATTCGACAGAAGCCATGACACCACTAGACCGGTACGGAAAGACTTGTACCCATCCTCAGGGTCCGTCTGCTCGACCTCGATCTCTTCCTCGAAGGGTGTCAGCGCACGGTAGACAGTCTTCTTGAACTGACTATCAATATCCTCCTGTTCTCGGTCCACTTCCTCGACGATTGCATTACCACCCTCATCCTTCTTGACCTCTGCTGAGGGGAGGATGTCGGCCTTGTCGGAACCCTTTGTTCCCCACGACACATCATGCCAGTTGTTGAACGCGTAGACCATGAGAATGTTGATGTACGTTGACATAAGCACGAGATAGTAGGGGAAAGAGTGGAACATGTGCCAGGGATCCAGGTAGAGGAACGAAGCGAGGTAGTTGAGACCGTAGATGGTGGTGATGGCGAGCAAAATGACTCCGGCAATACCCTCTTGACTGAAGAAACTTTGGAAAAAAGCAATACCGGAAGATGTGTCGATCGAGTTACTGAGTGGTTCGCGCAAAGCACGATACACCAGATAGAAGGTCAGAATATGAATATATAACTGAATGAGGCCAAAGACAATGAATGAGGCCATATATGTGAATCGCGAGCCCTTGGGTCGATTACCCAGCGCAAGAATAAACTGAATGAGCAGGAACACAATGTACAGATAACGGATCAGGACATTGAGAATCGGAGTTGCCGTATCACCAAAGGGCCAACCATGGTAACCCTGAAGAATCGATGGGCTGCCAACCAGATCCATAATAATAAATGTCGTAAGGTAATAGGAGGCGAGAGAGAACCAAGAGAAGATGACGTTGAGAGAACTGTATATGAGTTGGATATGCAGGAAGAACATGCGGATAATGCTGTGGCCGGAACGATAGATACGACCGAAATGCATGAGTGAATACAGAGACGCGGCGAAAGAACCGTTCAGCCATCGACGGCGTTGACTCAGAAATTCCGGGGCGCCTTCAGGGACATCAGTCTCGCCCTTGGCAGCCTTGATGTAGCTCAGATGCCACTTTTGACCAGCCTTGGCGACCAGCTCGAAACACAGGATACGATCCTCAGCCAAGAACATGTTTTTCTTGAAGATATTCATGCCATCAATTCCCTTCTTGCCCAGGCGCTTCGAGAGCGTGTGGTCACCGTGGAAATACTGCTCTAGAGGTCGTCCCATAATAGCACGGAATCGGTAAGCTGAAAAGGCACCTGGCAAGACAGTAACATAACCAAAGGCGCTTTCCAGCGGTTTATCAAGAATATTAGAGATCTTATACTCATAGTTCTGCACAGCAACAAGCGGATTGAGAAGCTTGATACCGTTCTTGCCCAACATGGCGTGGATTTCACCGCAAGCGCCACCAAGTTCCTTATCGTTGTAAAATCCCTCCCAGAGTGAAAGCAGGGACCCTGGGCTAGGCTTCGTTCCGGCATCAATCAAGATCGTGACTTCTGCGTTCAAAATACGACCGAACGCATTAAACACCCAACGATGCGAGTTGATCTTCTTGGTGTTCTTCTGCTTCAGACAGAATATGAATTGCGTAGGCGGGAGGTTGCGAGACACCTTTCCCTCTGCGGAAGGTCGAATGAGCTGCTGATCGGGAGTAATAGAGATCTGACTGGTGTACTCGAAGATGTGAGCAACTGTCTCCTTGCCCTGGACGTCCTTCTTGACTACACCATCCTGGTAAATACCAATTGTTGCGAGCACGTCAAGGACGTTCTTGTCGGCCTTGTCAATACCATCGAAAACCAAACAAACGACGATCTTCTGCCATGCTGGACCACCCTTGTTCCAAAACTTAGACTTCTTGAGATTTATAATGTCTCGAATGTTCTGCATCACACCGTGGAGGGTACGGGCAAGGAGCACCTTGTCTTCGTTGTAGTAGGTTATGGTGATGAGAAGCTCGGTTTGGCGATTGTACATGCGAGGGCGCAAATCGTACCCGTTCTTGAGCGTAAAGTCGTTGGGGTCGCAGGTCGCAGCTGTGTATCGCATCTTCATGAACTCCTCCTCGGCACCTTCAACGTCACGGTATCGAGGCTCAACGGCATTTTTGACAGCACTAGGAACGGGATAGTCAATACTCAGAACAGAACCCTGGACCAGCTTGATCTTGCGGGTGTCACGTCGCCTTAGACCAGAGTCCACGACAGGCTGCTGCTGTCTCTCTGCCCAACTCTCCTCACGGTCACTGTAGGTCGACATGGGCCGGCCATAGCCATACTGGTAGTTGTCGAAACCAAAGGCGGATTCGGGGCGAGGAAGATAGTCTGGCTGATGGCCGAGGGGGGAGGAGGAGTCGGGTCGTCATCGAAGCTGAAACCCGAGGCAGCGCTTCCAGGGCGACGTTCTGGCGTGTACCCTACTGGCACACCACCTCCTGGCGGGTATGGGTTCTCAGGTAGTGCTTGCTCATGGGTTGGAAGATGAGTCTGTGTATCATACCCGTGCTGATTAGAGGAAGGGTTATTTCGCCGTGTATTTAACGCTCGCATTCTTGTTTACTTACCGTTGAGTCTATGGGAATATCCTGGAGTTGGTAGACGCTATTGTAGTCTTGCGGGCCGTGGCCAGCCCCGTGGCTGTCGCGGTTCATACTGGATTAATTAAAGAGTAGACACGGCGGCCTTCTCTGTGGTGTTTGTACAATATGATGTGGTTTTGGGCGATGGTATATCGCGGGCCCAGTGCAACGCCCAATGTGCCCCGTTTCGCCGATTGAAAGCTGGGGCGAATGGGGATATAGTAGAATAGATAGTATCGTCGCGTCACACGGCAATGACGGATGTATTCAAACACACGTGTGGAGGCGTGCGCGTTTGGCGTCATTCTTTCATCAGGCAAGCGCCTTACTTCCCAAGCTCTTAACTCATTCCGAAAAGGCGTTAGCAGTCCCTGAAGGGGGACCTGTCTCCTGTTCCCTTGAACGGCCACCCGGCGCCTCTGTAGATCTTGATTATCTGCTAAAATAGATTTACTGATGTCACACATCCAACACTATGACTTCCCATTCTCCGAGCGCGCCATTTCGTGGAGGGGGCTCTGATTCTGTGGCTCGCTACTTTTCTCCTGGTCTTGCAGACCCTTGTTTGCGCTCTCATCGACATTACTAGAGCCTGGCGTGGGAGCTCTTGGATGAGATATACTCTCCCGGCGTGGGTGTTGGGTCCCAGTCTTGATTTTTCCAATATCGGAACCCCTCTGGGCTTGCGAAAGGGCAAAGTCACCAGAATCGAAATATCTTCTTTCCTATATACAATTAATACTATACTAGAATGAGACCGAGAGATAATTAGGAGGGTGCTTGGGCGAAGCACATATATACATACATCCAACTGATGGTTAAGGAGATCTTGATGTGGTGTCCTTCCATAAATTTCTTGGAGACTCTCTGCCCTGTTACTGGGCGTCTGGCCTCGCGAATCGTTAGGTATTTAGCGCTTTATTGGAGAATATAGATATATACTCACTCGTCTTGGAATGTCCTTTTGCCTGGGATTCCATCGTAGGATATATGGTGCTGTACTGAGGCAGGCTGGTAAACGCCAACGGTTGAATATATAAAAAAGTAAATATATATAATTTCCCTTGGGGAGATTACGTATGCATGGTCACGATGCATTTGCCACCACCCCCCGCATCCTCGGTGAGCGCTTATCGATTGTGGGGGTCATTCAACTCACGTCATGATTCATCGGCGCTTGCCGACATGTGAAACTGATGTCATAGTCCGCCACGAGAGCTCCAATACGGCGGCTTGGAGCCGACAGCTCACGATAAATTAAAGGTGAGCCCTTCCCTCAGATATCCCCGCCTTCTGTATAATCTTCCTACAGTTTTTAAGAGAGATGTCGTTAGTCTGCCAAATGAATTGCTTCTCTATATAGCTGAGAATCTGGAATTAGAGAGAGATATTAATAGCTTAGCTCGATCGAATCATCGCCTTCACTATCTGCTACATACTTATCTCTATTTTTATAATATTAAGCAGTCAGGAGGATCGGCACTTTTATAGGGCTCAGAACACAGGGAAGTGGCCGCAGCTCGAATGTCGTTAGAGAAAGGAGCTGATATCCAATGTATAACTGCCGATGGTTGGACTCCATTATTACTGGCTGCGGAAAACGGGCATGGTTCAGTGGTGGAGTTATTACTTGCAAAGGATAATCTTAACACAGGCTGCAACGGAAGGCTCTACAATCATCACACGCCACTATCACGAGCCGCGATGAACGGCCATAAAGGAATTGTAAAGCTGTTATTAGCTAGAGAGGATGTTAACCCCGACTCTATGGATAACTTCCGGCGAACACCTCTATTTCATGCGGCACGGAAGGGACATAGTACCGTGGCGGAGTTAATACTTGCAACGGCTGGCGTGGGACCGGACTCTAAGAACAAGTACAGTCAGACGCTATTATCAATTGCGGCAGAGAATGGGCACAGGAAAGTTGTGAAACTGCTACTCGCGGAGGACGCCGTTGACCCAAATTCCAGGGATAAGACACCATTGTCACGGGCCGTGGCGAACAGAAAGAAAGTAGTAGTGCGGCTACTTCTCGAAAGGGGGCTATGGACCCAGACTTCAAGGACTCTTATGGGTCCATATGGCTGGATGCCGCTGTTATGCGGCGCAGGGAACGGGTCTGCAGTAGTGAAGCTGCTGCTTGCGAGGAGTGCCGTCGGCCCAAACTCTACAGACGGAAATGATTCAATGATAAACGAATATAATTCTCCCAACATCACACCACATAATGACGGCTTGGCTCTTAACTCGTTCCGAAAAGGCGTTGGCGGTCCCTAAAGGGGGACCGGTCTCCTGTATTGAATGCATGGATATGCAGCGACTGAAGAGATTTTTAAATTTTCTAGGAGGGTAGGAATTTATGGGAGGGCCAGAATTGGGCGTTGTTAGATCAACTTGTACCAGTACCTTGAGGTACAAGCCTGGTTTGTTATATGCCTAGAAATAACCCCTGTTAAAATAGTTAGCTAATAATACTTGCGACACCCGTTTCGCCTTTTACTGTATGTATCTGGCCGTTAAAGCTTTTGCTTCGAGGGCAATATCCAGAAGCTAGTCACGCATTGTGCCTACACCACATGAGACCGGAAATATGACCAGCCTGGAAAGAGTGGAAGCTAAAATTAGCTAACGTTGAAATTAAACCCTACTGTACTTTATCCCCATATTGGCTGCTATATACTGTACGTAATTTGACAATTATTTGTGTGATTGCCAATGTGGTATGCCCAGGATGCATATTGCTTAGTGATGGTAGATCTAGCACTCTTGGCTCATTTTTGGCGATTCTTGGCAAAATTCCAATGATAAATTCCTTACGCTGGATTCGCGTCTGTAGGGGTGGATGCTAAAGGGAAGGTTCACTGTGGATCAGTGTGTTGGTGTCACCACCACCAGCTTCCAGTTATACAGGTAAAAGGGATATATTGAGACTGTTGATTCTAACTAGTAATTACAGAAGGGATCCGTGGTCCCTTATATCCTCGGGAATCCCTTGTTCGTATTCTCGTGAGAGTAGTCCGGTCTCGGTCTTATGAGGTCATTCAAGCATCCTTTTAGTATATGAATTGCTAGGGATCTTTATATCCGTAAGACCGAGTTCATGATCTTCCTTCAACGTGCGCGTTTGATAGGATCAGAACGCTCTTCGGGCTATCGGGCCCGCGCCGATAGCTCGGTATTAGGTTTGATCGTCAGAGCCGTAGTTCGCGCTATTGAACCTTACTTCTGCATTCGCGGCCGGTCCGGCCTCCACGGAATTCCTGATTGTATTTACTAGTGAATTGTATATGCGTTCGAACAGGCTGGGCTGCGGGCTTCAACCTTCATGGATTATCTCGGTAGTTGACGATATCTCTCTATCGCCCGCTTGGCACCAACACAGTGAAGAAAGAATAATAATTACAGCGGATAGTGGATGGAATGTGTGCAAAATCATAACAGGGGTTATTGCGGAAGGAAAAAGAAGAGGGAAAGTTAAAAAAAATAAAAGATATTTGAAAAAAAAAAAAAAAAAAAAAAGACCAATAGAACAAGAGTTATACATGTAAGGAGTAATGAGAAGAGATAAGGGCCCGGGGTGGCTTAAAAGTTCCAAGTTTTCAAAGGAGTAGTGATTTTTGACCTATCAGAAGGGAGGTTTTTTGACCTATCAGAAGGGAGGTTTTCCTGGGCCAACCAGAGCGAAGGGTTTAAGTTCGGGGGTAGAGGCGGAACAACCTTTCGTCTCTTCGTTCCTCAAGGCACAACCTTTCGTCTCTTCGTTCCTCAAGGCACAAGAGTCTTATATCGTCGATTAAAGACCAATCAAAGGGCAGATTGTTAAGCTGACCAATAAGAGGCGAGCAAGGTCAGGGTGAAGTTTCAGCGGCGCAGAAGGCCTCTCGTCACTTCGTTCCTCAAGGCAAACCGATTACGAGCACTCGCAACTTCTTCAAATAGGACATCAGGCTTCATAAAACCTGGACCCTATGGATTTAGGTAGTGCCCACGTAAATATACGGTGGCTAGAGGAGTGACTCTAGTGGCCGAGTCATGACGTGTTGAAACCGGCAACGCAACGCTACCAATAGTAAGTAATCCGTTGCCCCCTTCATTCTTGATGCTGAGCCTGTATCGATCCTAAACTGACTTTGCTTTTCTAGAGTCGACCTAGAACTCGATTCTTACCCCCTCGGACGATGCCCGGAGTGCTCCGACGGACACGGAAAAGTTGCTGCGCCACCTACGAGAGGCAGAGGAGAGAGCTGCACGACAAAAGGGGCCAGACAACTAGGTGAAGGAGCAGCCAATCGAGCAGAAACCGAAAGGGGCCAAGCAGTAATCGAATAGGATGAGGAAAGGGAAAAGACTCGACCTACGACGCTAGATAAGTATCTTGATGCCTGCCGCAACCTCGTTTACGGCCGCCTTACGGTCGAAACCGACCTATCCAAAACTACCACCGGCGATATCCATGCCTATTAAAGCTTCTTCCAGAGCACCTCAAGCAATGGACTGGCTTCTTTGATGAGCAAAGCGAGATATTACGCATGGTTTATTTAAACCTCCTTTCCAACAGAAGAACGACTTTTTGATAACCGAGCCTACCTGACGCCTGGCATTAAAGCAAACTGGAGCCAGGTGTCTTGCATAGTTTCGCAGGAGTGAAAGGGACGTTCATGTAGCTTGACATTACACTATCAGCGAGGGATTGCTCAGCTGTTTCACTCGTAGGAATGCTCTTGATACCAGTAGGTCATCTATTATCCTTACTGTTGTAGGCCCCATGACGGGGAGGGAAGAGAAAGCTAGCTATCTAGGGAGCTCGAGGAGGGCAAACCCACTTTGATGATTAATTTTACACAAGAGGTTAGACTGATTCTCACCTTAATGGTGGGAGTCATCTTACTGTCGTTGGCTAATACCACATTGGTAAAAGGCAAGACCCGACATGGTAACTCGAGGCGAAGGTTGACGCTGGGAAGGTTTTGCTGTAATGCTGGTATGCGATTCTGCGTGCGCGGTTTGTTTAGTGCGCAACTTTGCGGGTCTTGGACGCAACTGCAGGCCACGTGATTATTAGATGATTAATGAGGGGCTATTGTTAGCCTGTGGTCTGGTCGCTTGTTGCATTCAATTCAATCTGGTCGGATTTACGTCATTGTTGGCTCCCAAATAAGGCCATGGATGACGATGTTGTCCACAAGGGCCCAAGGTGTTCCCTCATCTTGCCCCATAGGTAATCTCGCCGATGCATTCACGAATTATTTTCGGAGCGAGAAATGGGAGTTGGCCGAACCCGAAGGTGTCAGAATGTCGCTCGTGTTCAGAGCAGATTGAACAAGGGTACATGCAGTCGGATGCTCACAGAGGCACGCCGCGTTACATGATGCACAATGTTGACATGGTGAGCACTTTTCCAAGTTTCCCGCTTGCTCATCGGGCAACTTCTGTAGTTCCAATGTTCGTACGAGCTCGCGAAGCCGCTAGTATTGTGCAGCCATGGTGTTTGTCGTATGGAAGTGGCAATTGGTCGAGGAGATGGTATAGCTTGGGTCATAGCCTGGCAAACTTGATCCTATATGAGAGCCTCATCCGGCTCGTTAGGAGCAGTGCTTCTCGGTAGAGATTTGACGCGGTCGAAGTCGAAATCGACAGATGTGACTGTAGAAATACGGGTGAGGAAGTCGTTCCGGAGTGCGCCACGTCCTGGTTTAGAGTGGTGTATACTGGCAACACGATGATTTTGTAGAGAGCGAAGGAGAAGAGCGAGGTTTCGAATATATAGAAAATGTTTAGGAGTCTTCCTATAAAGAGACTGACAGGCGCAACTGACCTTGGTTAAGCTGGTCTATTGCATCGTGTTTGCGGGAGATACCCCTATCTTGGCATGTCGCCTGAAATGTAGAATAGACGTTATCAAGGCTGCTTCTAAGTGGTTATCCTTAAGAGCTTCGAATTGGACTTGGTGCTCCATAGCAGACGTACTCGGCATGTTGTGCTTGATCGTATGTCTATGGGTCTGATCGCATGTCTACAAATTTTCCGTTTATGATAGTGTTAACCTCTTAGATTCTGTACATGAAAAAAGCTTCCGACCCAGCGGAAGACTATTTACTTGTCTTAGTCAGTCCTCTCCCGAGCTCGGGCAGAGTTCTTAGCACCTCGAGTTGAAGGATGGTCGTTTCTTTCTGAACGTAAGCTCCAACGCCGTCCCCCTTAGTGGGTTTCGCGTCACCAGCTTGGACTGAACCACTTTCGACTTCACCATCTCCAGTCTCAGTATCTCCGGTGTCAATCGCTTCACCTTCACTACCTTTGGTTGGTCCACCTTCGGCGCCACCATCTCCGGTGTCACCCGCTTCAACCTGCCCATCCTTAGAAGCTGAACAACGGGTCGAACCAGAAAGAAGCGCCACCGACTGCTTCAGATGCACTGGCAGAGATCAGAAACAAGTCTGATAGTCGGGCGACCCGGCGGTGCCGGCGACAGTCAGTTACCCTGGCTGTGGAAGACATCCTGCGTGAGAATACCGGTGCGCATATATTTGGCACGGATGGCCACGGGATTGCTTTGGACGACTGTGTGAATGTGGATTGCATACTGATTGGTCCGAGAGTAAAAGAGAAGGAATTGTAGAAGAGTGTACTTGAAGCTCTACTTGTCTGGCCTCATTTGCTCGGATTTCGAAATCCGTCGCCCTCTTCGGCATCCTGCTGTTGTCCTCTCTCATAACTTCCTAGGAAGCTAGCTTGCCTGTCCCTCCTAATACAAATATAGGAACAGCGCTTTTCCAGGGCGGTAGTTCATCATGACCCACTGTACGCCCCTGTTCAAGAGGCCACAACTGCGGTTTGGGGCGACAGAACCCCACTTTGGCTGGCTTAAAGCCAACCGTCCTTCAGCGCCCAACATCTTTCAATACTTTCCCGCCATCACAGCCGCAACTACCCATCAACATCTAGACCCATCTATGAGTCCGGTCGTTGCACTTGTTTCCCCACCTCTTCGCGCTTACCAAAATGGAGTTACTCCGGACAAAAAATAGTTTGAGGTGGTAAATTCGTTCATCAAGCGTACCCTTCGGCGGCACGAATGGATGACAACGACCGCCAACTGGACGCCATCCGTCTGCTTGCCTTAGCGTTGGAAGACCGATGCCGCGATCCTAGCGTACCTCCGGAAGAAGACCAACATCCCGCTACCGCGCCTGCAGCACACCTTTGAGGACGATGGGGCTTTCTACTTCAGACCAATTTTGGGATATTCTGACGTAGACCACAGCGCGGGGAGGAAAAGCTATTATCCGACCAGAAGCACAAATTTTTATCGTCACACTAATCAAAATTCACATTAAGTTTATGTCCTAAGGGATGTGAGGCCTCATTTATCAAGCACCATAATCAATAAGCTTACAAGGAAGGAAAGACTTGATTTTATGTCTCGTTGATGCTGTCCCGCCATTTACATACAAAGGACTAAGGCCCAAACCTTCAAAATAATATCGTAGTGGATATATCGGATCAACAATCCTCTGGGCTTCGCCTATTCGCCGGATCCCGCTATCGGGTGATAAATAATGTGGGTATCAATGTAATACTAATGTTTAGATTGACAAGCGGTGAGTTATGGCAAAATAGATGAGGCTTGGACAAAAAACCGAACCATGATGGACGCTTCTGAAACCGCGTCAGGCGGCACTGGCTCGTCGTGTTGAACCCTGCTTGATGACTAAGCCACACCCAGAGACCCAGAGCGCGTCATAGCCTCTTCGGTTGCCTAGGCCATTCGCCAGGTTCCCCCTTTGGTCGCAACGTAATAAACAGACTATGACCGTTCGCTTTTCACTCTTCTTCAAGTTGGGACCCTGTGAATTCAACCCCATGTGAACTTCCGGTCGCTGTATCAGCGACTCTCGCGGCCGAGTCACGACGCGTCAACCCAGGCAACGCGACGCTACCACTACCAGTAAGCACTTCGTTGCCCCTTGACTCTTGAAGTTGAGCCTCCAATGATAGTAAACTAAGTTTCGTTCTCTAGCACCGACCTAGTATTCCATTTTCACACTCTCGAATGACGCCATGAGTGCCCCAACGGACACGGATAAGTTGCTACAGCTCCTACGAGAGGCGGAGGAGCGAGCCAACCAAGAGAAGGAGCGAGCCAACCAAGAGAAGGAGCGAGCCAACCAAGAGAAGGAGCGAGCCAATCGAGCAGAAACCGAAAGAGACCAAGTAGCGATCGAACGGGACCAAGTAGCGATCGAACGGGACCAAGTAGCGATCGAACGGGACCAAGCAGCGATCGAACGGGACCAAGCAGCGATCGAACGGGATCAGGAGAGGGAACAGACCCGATCGACAACCCTAGACGAGTATTTGGAGGCCTGCCACAATCTCGTGTACGCACGCCTTACGGTTGAAAGCGACCCGTCCAAGACCACTACCGGCAGCATCCGTGCCTACCATAAGCTTGTTCCGGAGCACCTCAAGCAGTGGACTAGCTTCTTTGATGAGCAGGGCAAGATGCTGACCATCATCTACTCCTTCTTTCCGGTAGAGAAACGACTCTTTGATAATCGAGCCTACCTGGCGACGCTTGGCAATAAAGTATCGGCAGCTCCTATCGCAGACGAGAAAATGCTAGAGAATTTTCTGCATAATTGTGTAGAGGAGCAGGTTAGGTGTATCATACATGAACTCAGTAAATCTGAGGACTTTCAACGGCTGTTGAATATTGGATCTGGCATCAAGTTTGAGAACCACCTCAAAGCGATCAGTGATATGGCCTATGAAGTGGTCGAACGAGAACGCCGGCAGCCACTCCCACCGCTACAGCAGGACCCAGAGGAGCCAGGGCCAGAGTCACGGCGCCCGAGGACCCCAGATCTCATCCGCGACCCTGCGAAGCTGAATGCCGACCAAATCTGCATCTATCGCTACGAGGAGGCTGGCCTGGGAAAGCGGTCCGTCATTGCAATCGCTGAATACAAGCCACCCCACAAGCTCACCCTTCCACAGCTCCGGAAAGGCCTGCACGATATGCACATCTTCCAAGACGTTGTCTGCAAGAATAAGATCCCAGCAGAGGCGGAAGCTAAGTTTACACATTACGCTGAGGAGCTGACCGCCGCCGCCATCACGCAGACTTACCACTACATGATCAAGGGTGGCCTAGCTTATAGCCTCTTGACAACCGGCGAGGCCATTGTGTTTCTCAAGATTGATTGGAGATCTCCCGAGGTTCTCTACTACCACCTGGCAGAGCCTGGTCCGGAGGTGGAAGCGCATGGACAGTTCCGTTCATGTACGGCTATTTCTCAGTACCTGGCCTTCCATCTCTTGGCACTTAGTGATCATGCGCACATCGGCCAAGACAGGCGCCAGGAGGTCATCGGTGGGCTGAGACAGTGGAAAGTGGACTTCCGGCGCACAGCGAGCACAATTTCCAAGGATCCGCAGGAGGCCTCGCCGAAATCACCTGCCTTTACTCCCACAACTTATAGTACTGTCGATCGAACGGTGAAGGGCCGGAGGCGCAAGCCGAAAAAAATACAGGACCTGGAGGAACGCTTCCTGTGAGACGGCGAAGAGATGATGAACCTGATGACGGAGGGGGTTTAAATCGCCCGCCTAGTGCCAGTCCAGCAGAGTGGCAACAACCAGGGCAGAACCAGGGAACTCGGCGGAGCCAGCGGATTGCCGGGCGGGCTGCTGCGGAAAGCACTCAAGGCGACAGCACGAACAGCAATAAAGGCAGTGATCAAGCTGTGCAGTTCTGTACACAGAGGTGTCTGCTGGGCCTGGTGAGAGGTTATATACTCGACGCCAATTGCCCAAATTTCACCTTCCATAGAACTCGGAATTGCAAGACGAATTGCTCCAAACGCCATCCCATCACACACGTCGACTTCCTCGAGCTGCTTTCTAAGCAGCTGAGACGAACACTTGACTCTGGAATCACATCGTTGGACATCACTGGTTCTCGTGGTGCCCTCTTCAAGATTACTTTGCTTGCGTATGGGTACACCTTCATCGGCAAAGGTACGGTGAAGGCTTTCATATCAGATCTGAAGCATGAAGCTTTAGTCTACAAGCGACTTAAGGGAGTACAAGGGACCCATGTACCCGTCTTCCTCGGTGCTATCGACCTCGGCGCCCTCGGCAGGACGTACTACTATGATTTCCGCGTTGAGGTGGTTCACCTGTCATTTATGTCCTGGGGAGGTATCGGTTTGAGAGATATTGATGCAACAGATCTTGATGAGGTCTCTGTAACGGAAATGGCAATACGGTCTATGAAAGCCATCCATCACGAAGGGGTGGTACACATGGATGCGCGCCGGGAAAATATACTCTTCAACCCAGAAACTCGAGAGGTAATGATCATTGATTTCGAGCGCTCGCAGCTTCTCTCGACACCCCGACGCCAGCTGGCCGCCCTAGAGCCTAACAAGCGACGGCGGATTCAAGACACGAGCGGGAAGAATAGGGCGGTATCTCGTCCTCGCAGTGTCAAGCACCAGCTGGAGCCAGATTTTTTGGATGATCTCGCTGGAGTGAAAGGAGCGTTCATGTGATATGGTATTACACTACCGGCGAGAGATTGGTTGGCTTTATGGTAACGGTTGTTACTTGAGTGCAAGGCCTGAAACTTGGGCTGTTTTGGGGAGTCTTACTATAGTTCGCTAATACGTAATTAGTAAAAAGATAAAGGTCGACAGGGTATTTAGAGCTAATAATGAAGCTGGCAAGGGTTCGGTGAAATCCCAACTCTGCGTACGCGGTAATGCTTCGTGCGATGCGCCGAATAGGAAAAGCGTTTACGTGGGCGGGGATTTCATTTTGCGTACGCGAGTGACTGGCCATTCTCGTTTGCGACTGTGCGCGGTCCTGTCTAGTGCATTCTGTATGCACGGTGGGTCTCGTACGCGACTCGGCGTACGCAGTCCATGTGATTATTGATTAATTAATCAAGAGCTATCATCAGCCCATGATGTGGGTGCCTATTGTATGTTCCATTTCTCTTGTGGGCTATAGACAGTATTAGAGAGTTGAGAGGCGTAGTAGTGCCTTGAGGAACGAAGTGACGAGAGGTCTTACACCCAACCGACTCAAAATTTCCCCATTGTCACAAACTCAGGCGATCACGTGTTTGGCCCACCATCAGCTGAAAATCCTTCCTATTCGATTCTCCCTTAGATTAGTTGAGAGCGCGATAGATATTTATCTAGTGTAGTCGGCTGGTTTTCGCGTACGAGCTCCTCTTTCTCGCGCCGCTCTTTCCTCTCGTGCCACCGCTGCCTCCTTTCCACGCCGCGCTTTTGCCCTCTCACGTCTGAGCTCTTCATTCTCGCGTCAAAGTCGTACAATCTCTGTATGAGACCTTGGGTACAATGGGAGTATCGCTTTGTGGTGAGAATGATCAAGTTGGTAGACTGTCCATTAATTGATCAGAAATGGGAATCTCCATTTTCGGGTAAATATCGGAGATTGTACTCAAGAGGCGTTGGTTTCGAGAAGTAACCGACATGCCCTGGAACTTTGCTACGTATGAGAGTAGGTAGTAGTGGAAACATTATAAATTAGAAAATAACAATTTTTATAGTCTTCCTCCTCTATCAATCAATGTAGATCAATGAAAAATTATTCATATCCAATAATAATACTTCTTGGGGAAGATGAAAGGGCTCAAAGTACAATACGATGAGCCCAAGGAGGAAAGAGATAAAACAGCTTTAGGACTTCCTGGGAAGTCAAGGAGGTCTCTTCCCAGGAACAGTGGTGGCTTGTGGCGTCGTGGATTGTGGCATTGATGCAAAGGATGACAGTGGCCGTGCTGGGCGTCCGTCAGTTCAGTTCAAGTCTACCTCACTGATTGTAGTGAATTATGTAGCCACTTGTATTTGTGGCCGAAGAGGCTACAGTCCATCGCGTGCAGGGCGCTGCTCTCATCCATAAACAGTAATATGCTAGATGGCCTTCGACCGATGTTTCTCTCCATTGTCAATAAATGGTTGCCCAGATGTCGCTCCGTTGATCCAGACCGGTAAATCAGATGAGAGAGCATCTCTAAAACAGCCCAACTTACCTCATATTTGGTCACTATTGTTTCCAAGAACATGCTCGGTATGCCAAGACAGGACTTACCTTAGCGGCTAGCACAACGAATGTCGGCCGTCGTCGATCTCGCATGGCATCTACACGAGCGGAGAGCTGTGGCAAGCATCGACAGGCACTATGCGATACTAGCGCGCCTCCGTGCTGCGAGAGAGTCGGGTCTGATGATCTACTGGAGCCATGTCACTAAGGCTCAAATAACGTAGCTAGCACCGATGCCGCATAGCTAGATCTCGCGTTCAGCAATTTATCGGGGAACGAGATTCCCGTGGCCGTTTGCCAATCGCAGGGTTACTACGACTCAACAGGTTGGAGCTTAGACTATCCAGTAGATTCTACCAGTCTTTGCTTACAGACGATCATGAGCATGTATAGAATGAAGTAGAGTAGTGTGAATAGGGTACATACAGAGTTTAGATCCCGAATTTAGGTGTGAACTGAAGTATTATCTAGGAAAGGGTTAAAGCTCGAGAAAAAAGCATCGTAAGTCGAATTCAGAATAAACCAATCCGAGGATGCGACTCTTCTCTTGAGAATAACTTGGGGCAATGACAGCCCCATTAGCAAATTCTGTTGTGTGATTTGACAATTGGGTACGCACATTATATACTTAATAACTCCCATACGTTTCCTGCTTTATGTTCAACCGGTGTGCAAGTGATCTGCCGATTGAGGTTATAAACCAGGGGTACAAATCTACGTAAATGGGAAGTCTTGTAGTTTAAACACGCATAACTCCTTTTCCATATTGTTCAGATCTAGTGTCAGCTTGTCTTGAACTCTGCAGGGGTGTGCAGACGAATAGGAGCTGGCTCTGGTAGACCATCGCGGCCTCCGAAAATTCTTGATCATGTCTTTTGAACCTTCAATGCTGAATCCGTTGAATGGTCGCACGGCTCGCGGGCTTAGAATCCCTTTTTTTTTTTTTAGGTCCTTTGTAAGAGAACCCAAGAGCATAGATGAGCACTCATATGAACACTCTGACTCTTCTTGCAAACGATCAAGAAGGTTGTAAATTGCCGAGAAGACCCTAGAAAGGGTGTCCTGGCGTTCTTGGTCAATCTTTTCTATGTCTTATGTTAGCAGCAAGAACACTGCCACGCGTGTAACAGCTCACTTACTAAGGAGAACGGCTGAAATCGGAAACTCGTTTGTCTCAATCAGCTTGCTACTATGTTGTAATGCAAGTCGAGTCATGCTGTGGAACAAATCTGATCGCGAGAGAACCCCAGATATGAAAATCCAGAGTATAGAGTCCCGTCCATAGACCGTGGGTAGCTCCTGCTCTAAATTTCTGACCCAGATGTCGATGTATATATCAATACTTTCGTGGCATCCATAATAGTCCACAATGATGGGGACCAATAGGTACGCACCCGGTGCGCGTGTAAGGAAGTTATGTAAGCCTAATCTCCTTGTAAGCCGGTCGGGCGTAGCTACCCCTTTTCTTTCGATAAAGAACCTTACTTTGCTGCGTACTGTTCTTCTCAAATCGCCTCTCCCGTAATGGACCAGGCTAGAACTACTAGTCAATTTCCTGATGACTGCCTGCCGCCCGAACGCGACTATGGCTCTCGGGAGGCCCTGCACACTGCGATCAATGCGTGGGCAGCTCCTAGGGGCTATGCATTTGTCACTGGGAAGTCGAAGAAAACAGAGAGCGGGAGACGAATTGTTTTCTTCAGCTGTGACCGTGGAGGAGCGCCACCAAACTCCTCAAATGCACGGCGTCGGATGACTACAACACGACGTACAGGTTCCAATTCTCAGTGCTTGCAAAGGAGGCATTGGAACACACAATGTGGCGTCTTGCACACCGTCCCGGCAGAGAGTTTGCCCATCACAACCACGAGCCAAGCACAAATCTATCTGCACATCCAGTTCACCGTCAGCTATCCCATGCTGATAGGTCAACTATCAACAACCTTGCGAATGCTGGGGTAGCGCCGAAAGAGATCAGGTCCTACCTACGTCAGAACACACAGTCTCGTGCTACCCAGCAAGACATCTACAATTGCATTGCACAAGGCAAGCGAGACCAGCAAAAGGGTCAAAGCACGATACATGCTCTTGCTAATGAGCTTGAAGCAGAGGGGTTTTGGAGTCGAATACGCTTCGACCAGGATGGTCGGGTTACAGCTGTGTTGTTTGCCCACCCAGAATCGCTAGCGTACCTCAAGTCATACCCGGATATACTTATCCTAGACTGCACATACAAGACAAACAAGTACAAGATGCCTCTTCTTGATATCGTCGGTGTTGACGCCTGTCAACGCTCATTCTGCATCGCCTTCGCCTTCCTCGGCGGCGAGGAGGAGAAGGATTACGTTTGGGCGTTCGATCGGCTACGTTCAATGTACGAAGCCTGCGGCGCAAGGATGCCATCTGTGATCCTTACAGACCGCTGTCTCGCCTGCATGAATGCAGTATCTCATTGCTTCCCAGCTGCAGTGTCGCTTCTATGCCTTTGGCATGCCAACAAGGCAGTTCTACGTTACTGTCAGCCAAGTTTTATGCGCCATAACAATACATTTGAAGAACCTCAAGGCCACCAAGAGTGGAAGGACTTTTATGGGAAATGGCATGAGCTCCTGGCATCGACAAACGAAGAGACATTTGAAGACAGGCTTCAACAGCTTAAAGACCGCTATACTTCCGCCCACGTCCGGGAGGTCGCCTACATCATCGAAACATGGCTTGATCTACACAAAAAGAAGCTTGTCAAAGCTTGGGTTGATGAGCACCTTCACTTTGAAAATGTGGTTACGTCTCGAGGCGAGGGTATTCATCAGCTCATCAAAAAGTACCTTGATACTTCCCAGCTGGATCTCTTCGAGGCCTGGAGGGCTATCAAACTGGCAATACTTAACCAAGTAGCTGAACTACGGGCAAATCAAGCGAAGCAGCAAGTCCGGACGCCTATCGAACTCTCAGGGAGTCTATACAGCATTATACGAGGCTGGGTATCTCACGAGGCATTACGGAAGGTTGAGGCGCAAAGGAAGCGGCTTCAGCAGGACAGACTTCCCGCCTGCACAGGAGTCTTCTCAGCAACGCTTGGGCTCCCTTGCGCTCACGTAATCGAGCCACTTATGCGGCAAGAGCAACCGCTTCAGCTACAGCACTTCCATACGCATTGGCATCTTCAACGAGAGGGAGAGCCTCATTTTCTTCTGGAGCCTCGCCGGCAATTCGATCAGGTAGTTGCTAGGTCAACATTACCCAGTTCTAGCACTCGGCGCGAGCCATCTGCATTTGAGGCTATCGAGCAAGTGTCACAGATGCGGATAGCAGCTAAGCCTACATGCTCAAGGTGTCATACTCAGGGCCACACAATGAGCTCAAAGGCATGCCCTTTGCGATATGCGCATCTTAGGCCTTCTCCCACCCCAACAGCGCTTCCAAACACGCTACTGCCATCCGTTACGCCAGCTTCAGCTCCACTGCCAGTACCGGATTCATCCTTATCCTCAATTTTACCGCGACGGCAGGCAGCAGCGCCCGCGGCACCATCTGACCAAGAGCCACTACCATTCCCACCAGACACAGGACAACCACCACCCTCATCCGCGGGTATGCCTCCATCGCCAGATATGCCGCCATCGGCGGAGTCAGATATGCGTTATGACCATCCTTGTGCTATATACCATCGATACATTGCAGCACGTACGGCGTGGTATAACAAGCTGCCTCGAGGTAGCTTGAAGACTAACCAGCAATATCGAAAGGCAATGGGCTTTCCTCAACGCTACGATAAAGCAAGTTATAATTGGTGTTTCGACTATAAGCAGATGGGTAAACGATGCACAGCAACAGAACCTAGCCGGGAGTGGACTAAGGAGGAGATGATAACATACCTAGACTGGAATAAGGCAGAAGATAAACGTGTAGAAGCGCGGGTTGCTGAGGAGATAAGGAAAGACCGTCTAACAAACAGGCGAAGAGGTATGAACGCGATTTGGAAGAGCATCGAGCTAGACATTATCGAGCAAGAAGCTCTATACTCGAACAATAACCAGACCAAAGATAGCATTACAGTTGCTGCTTAGATTGTTATTGATATGAAAGTTGCTCAAGCTCGAATTATATCACTGTCAAAAAGAAACTGCATAGTAGCTCGTCGTCTCGAGATTAGAAAACAATTCATGCGAAACTTGCTGCCGACCGGCTTACAAGGAGATTAGGCTTACATAACTTCCTTACACGCGCACCGGGTGCGCAGCACGTGACACTTACGTGCGCACCCAGGTGCGTACCTATTGGTCCCCTAGCATTGCCCCAAGCTCCGCCGAGTCCGCTGTTATCTGGCCCGCGTCCATTGCGTCTCGCACGATGTCAACCAGACGTGTCACATCACCCTCAGGGTCCGAGCGATATACGGCAGCTGTTCCGTTGCCCGTCCCGTCGCCCGCCCCGTCTTCGGTTAGGCTTATCCCCTCGGCCTCAGGGTCGCCATCCCCGGATGAAGAAGCCCACTGCCTTGCATCTCGCTTCGCGTCTTCTGCGGATCGCCGAAGCAGCTGTATGTTGTCTGCAAGGAAGGATACCCTTCGGGAAAGGGTCTCTCTCTGCCTTAACCAGATGCTGTTAATATCTCCGGATGACTCGGTCAGGAAGCATTGCCAAGGGACAAACAGGGCAAGATGCTGTACGGCGGTCCTGCGACAGCAACAGAAAGTTAGTCTTCGAACAGTAGCCAAGGCTTTTGCCTAATTCTCTCTCTCTCTCTCTCTCTCTCTATTTTTTTTTTTTTTTTTTCACGGGTTCAGCCAGGACTTACCTTCGGAAACATGGACCGTCATCATCGTCCAAATCTGTGCTCAGGTAGCCGTCTAGGCAGACGATGGCATGCTTACCCGGCCGTCGCAACACCTGCACCCACGAGTCCGCGAACGGACAACCGTTCCCGAATCCCAATTCGCCCCATCTGGCTCTGCGTTTATCGCCCTTGCGCTTCAGCTGGACAAGCGACACGTAATCGTACAGGCACAGGCTTTGGAGGGCCTCGCCCCTATGAAGGTACGCCTCAACAAAGGAGATCTTACGGCCCACTTCCTCGACTAGTACCGAATCTTCGACCGCCGGCTCCCCCACGCCCCCTTCGCCGCCCCCGTGGCGTAGGTGGGGCCATTGCCGAAAGACGTGTCAGTAGAGCAGAGACACGTTGAAGAATGTCCAGGCAGCGCTATTAGAGAATTCAGTTGCGTATCCAAGTAAATGAGAGACAACTTCGACCTGCGATAGCGGCCTTTCCGTAAAGATGCGGTTCGCGACCCTCATTAGGAATTGTCGAGTCTTGTGAGGTATACAATTTCCTTCTCCTTCTTTTTCTTCTCCCTCACCGGCTGCGGTTCCCCTTCGCTCATCTTCAAGGCCCCGCAACAGCCCGGCGGCGGCAGCCACGCGCTTCCAGACCGGATCCTCAACCTTTGTTGCGTAATTTGTCAAGTAGTACACTAGAGCCATGGTCTTGCGCTGCGTTCCGATAAATGAGATGTCGTGGTTGTGCCGCAGTCCCACGGCCATCGCCTTGTTCCACCGATTCACCATACTGTGCGTCCGCCGAATCTGCAATAGGCCATCTGCTGTAAATGCCGTCTCATTGACCAGCCTCCAAGGCGCTTTGAAGCGGCAGAGATCCTGCCTCCCATCCTGCCTTTTACCTAGTGAATATTTAAGGGAGGTGGGGCTATGCGTATGAATCTGCGTCACTCGCGCACAGTAGTTGGCTTCTTCATCGAAGGTGGCGGCGAACTGCTGGCTGTCCCGCAATAGCGACGATACATCTGAGGTCACTGGCCTCTCTGCTTGGACGGCAAGGGATGCCTCCTAGTCTAGGCCCTGTTCGTTCGTATTGCGACACATTAGCTTTCGACACCAACATGTCACATCTCATCGCTCGAGCATGGAGCCGCGTGCAGACCAGTGAGTGAATCGGCGGATGTGTTAAGAGTGCTGATGCATTGGCGGCTGGGACATACCTCGCAAAAGACACCGTCGACGTACTTGATTATGCGTTCCCGATAGGACCGCTGATTCTCATCGTCGGCGCCGGCCAGGACCGAGCTCAAGTACATGTTTCCTTGAAGCCAGAGCAGTCCATGAACGTGCAAAGCACCGCGCTCGTTGGTCTCCACGGCACCGAAATAGTGGCTGATGCGCTCGAATACCGACTCTTGCCCTACCTTCACGTAGTGCTCGAAGAATAGCGATATCTCCCTGTGGAAGAAGATGGCCGAGCTCGCGGGATCTGATATAGCCAGCCGCACACGCTTGTAGACCTTGTCAAGGCTCTTCAGGAAAGCCTCCGCTGCATCGGGGTCGCGGGTGCGATAGGCGGCCAGCTTCAGTTTGATCGGGTTCGTGATGTCATTAGGGTTGAGCGTGAACCAGATAGCCGGTATACCGAGCCGGATGATCATGGACTTGATCTTCCGCCGCATGCTTAGGCGGTCCTCTCTGGACATCGGGTGCCGGAAGCCGTATAGTGAGAGGCACCTCAGGAGCTCTCGGACGTCCTCATCGGCGGTGCTGCCAGAACGCTCCAGCTCTAACCTTGCCGCTTCTAGTTTCTCCTCGTTCAGCGACCGTACGGTCTGCTCAACCTTTGTAAAATTCTTCCTCGTCACGCTCAGCAGGCTCACTCGGCGGTTCCTTGACCGAACCTCCAGATTGAAAACGAGGAAGGCAAAGATGTGGTGTGTCGAGAATCGGCCGCCGTGCCGCCGCAGAACCACTTCGGCCCACTTTCGGAGGTTCATGTTTCGAGACGACAAAAGAAACTCTGTTGCTGTCACCCCGGTTCCTGTCCTGGATCCAGATCCCGCCGTCTCTGTTGCGGCCTCCCTTCGATGACGTTCGCGTCCTTCCTCCAGACCCACCCCCTCCTCTCCCGCCAGTTGGGGTCCGCCACCGCCGAAGGGGAACAGTGTCGGGGACGTCTTGGCGAAGAACCAGGTATCGAAAGAATCCGCAAACTCATCGCCTCGGGATACCTGGATGTACGGCTCGAGGCCGTTTCCCCGCCGCACGCTCGCCGATCCCGCCAAGGCTACCCCATCAGTGTGTATCCCCGCTTCCGGATTGACACCGGCTGCAGCACCGCTCCCACCCATGGCATCGTAGACAAACTGCAGCTTTTCGAGATCTGCTACATCCGGTTGTGTGTCCAAGGCAAACATTCCGGAGGAGGTGACCTCGTGAATAGGTTTCATGGAGTTTTCCTCTGCCCGAACACCGTCCTCACGTTCGTCCCAATCCGTGCCTGTCCGACTATTCGCGACGTCTCTCCCTTGGCTAAGCATCGCAAAGACCTCGCTGATGTCCACAGACTCCTCATCATCTATGCCGCGCTCTGTAGGCGGTACTAGCTGTGCCGTCCGCGTCTTCTCCCATGCCGACGGCTCGTTTCGCTCCATCTGGTCATAGACCCTGGCCGGTACGCCGTGCAGCGGCTCGCCCCAGCTGTCCATCTCGGCCACGTCGATCTCGATGCCCGCATAGTGGGGGTTGTGTCTCTGCAGCCAGATCAGGGCCCTCTCGACAACTTGCCGCCGTACCGACAGGAGTCCTGATAGATCGCTCGGCGCCGGCTTCTCGCCCCCTGCCACGACACGTGAACCTCATCCATGACCCTCAGGAGCGGGTGCGGCAGCACTCGCGTGGCCAGCTCCTGGACGTTATTGGGGAATACGATAATGTGCCCCTTTATGTGCCTCGGATACCTGGCCGTCTGCCTCGAGCCGTCCGACAGGCTGTACCTAGTGATGAGGCCGTAGCACGAGTTCAGGGCGATGAGCTTCTCCTCAACTGGTGTCAGGCCTTTCAGCTCGTCCGGGAACATGTGTTCGCAGCCGACGCGCAGGTGGAGCTGTGCGGCAGGACATGGACAGCCCTTCCCCAAGCGGTCGACGCATTCAGCGCAGCCTGGGATGTGTTGCCCTACGGGAAAGCAGCTCTTGCATGACAACGGTGAACCATCACGTCTGTCGGCAGTACTAGATGTCCATTCGTCCCAGCTTATCTCTCTCAGCTCCTCTCTGTTGCACTTTCGATAGCATATCATGCAGGTCCAGATTGGCAGGGTGTCTGTGTTTGAAATGCCTTGTAGAAACCCTGTACTGTCGATACCTTTCTCGCGTGGGAAACCGGCGTACACCATGCCTGTTCCCGAGATAGCCTCTCCTTCGCGGCGAATTCCTCATCCAGGTGGCTCAACACGCTGCGCAGGTCCTCCGCCCCATAATATTGCATGCTCTCCAGGCAGCTCTCGTTCTGAGCGCGTTCTGGAAGCCTCTCTTCGCCCTCGTGTGCGCTAGGATGGACATGGCGCTCGTGCTCTAGTAACGTCTGTTTCCGTTTCAACAACCTAGAGTGCAGCACACCCCCTCGAATGCATCGGTATCTCCTCCAAGAGCCGGGTCCAGGGCATCATTGGTTGTTCGGTGGCTAGGAACTCCACCCATCCCGCTCCCATTCGTCTCCGCTGCCTGTATCTCCCTGGGCAAGATGGACCGCAAAGGAACATCAGGGTCAGCAGTGACCTTGTGTTGCATTTGCATGGCCAGTCTTCGTCTCCCCCACGCCACGTCTGAACCAACCCAGTTGGCTTAGCCCGTCGTCCCCCACGCATGCGACCCAGGCACTCGTCCGAGGCTCGCAATGCTGGTCCTTTCTGTGACAGCAACTGCCGGTGGTTTCGCGGATCCGCGTTCGCGGCGCTTGGCTCAGCCCCCGACTGGCCGGCATCTGGAGCCACCGCCTCTCTCGGCTGGATCGGGCGTAACGGTGATCTTGGGTGAGTGACGCCGTCGGGTCGTGCCCTAGCCTTTGTCATTGGGCGACCCTTCTGCCGTCGACCCTGATCCGGAAGGCTCGCTTCTAGGACCTCTGCGGAGGTTTGCCTTTCTGAACTTTGCTGAGTCCGTCCAGGGCTTGGGTAGGCCAACTCTCCAGTCCCAGGTACTCTTGCGGCTACTACCGGTTGAATTAGCTTTGGCAAACCCCCAGTCCTATCAACGCCGTCGCCTCCTCCTCCTCCTCCTCCACATTCTCTATCATATCCTCTCTTAGTCCTCGCTATTGAGCGGTTCCCTCGCCTAATCCTGGTGCGACGGACGAGACCGTCTATGGCTTTCCGTTTGTGCCCGTTGGACCACTCCTCGCGGACGTTGCTGAGTCCTTCTACCTTTCCATTTTCACCTATCCCCTGTACTTCCCTGGGTAGAATCGGCCGGAATATCGTGGGCCGGGTGGTCTCTGCTATGTGAGCCACCCGTTGTCTATCCTCATTGCCAGCTTCATTGCTTAGTCCGATGCGATGCTCTGGTCCACATCCCCAACCAAGCTGTGGATGTTGGCCTCATGGTGCCCCGTAGGTATGAGAAATCCCGTTTCTCGGCCGGCGTCCTGTTCCACCCTTCCCTTTACTGCTGTTCTAAGCCCACTCCCTTCACCCATCGTGGCAGTACTGTTGAACGGACCTGGTGCTCTTTTCCCGTGTCTAGTTGTCTTCCTACGGATACATGTGCTATGCTCTTTACTATGTCCTCCTTCCTCAGCTTCCAGGCCTCAACTTCTTATGACTTCGATGCCATTCTTGCTTGACCCGCCCACCTTCCGAGACATCTTATCGTATGTATCTTCTGAACCTCGCCTTTCTATCAGCTCCTCTCACTAGGATTCTATTCACGCCTATTCATCCAGGGAACACCGCTTCCACTGCTAACCTGCTCTATGTGATCCTTTTTGGGATTCTCTTGAGCTGTCTCACGCTGCTGTTGGGACGCCACGCGCAACGCAAGCTTATGCGCGATAGCGACTCTCCATCCGAGATGAAGCGCTCACCGCCTGGCTCGTGTGGGTGAACTTTCTTTCGCCTGCATTGTATACATATTTATATAGGTTTCAGATCCCCTCTAGACATCCCGCTAAATATACTTACTCTCCTCTTTTTCCCCTCTCCGCGATGCCTGACCGCAACTTGCATGCGATTACGCTCCTCCCTGCTGTGTCCACGTCGCCAGTCGCCTTCACCTCCAGTATCCCCTTCCCCTTTCTTTTCCACTTTGTCTCTATTCCCTTTCATTTCTGGCTTCTCTTGGGCTTTTTCTTCAACCCGTATCTATTAAAAAGCCAGCCTTACATCTCTCAAAAGCTTGTCAAAGGGGGTCCCTTGAATGTCGAGTGAGTTCCCGTGATAATGCCCGCTTCCGCCACCACCGTGGATGGCTCGCCGCAGGCTCGCAAGCCGCTGGATAGCCAGAGGAGCGCTGGCGGCGATATGTCCATCATGTTCTTTGTCCAGCCCGGCTGCCCTTCGAGATTCGCCTCTGCAGACGAGCATCGAGTAAAGGGCCTGAATGCCGAGACCATAGCGAGGGTCGTCCTTCCGACCCCTCCGTGGCTCACAGCCCCTGATTACTCTCCTTTGCGTGCCCATACTGACGAGCCCTCTCCCTCCATATTCTTCAGTCTCAACCTGTCTATATACAACCAGCAGATGATCCCGACGACTGGTCCAACCAGTGGCTTTTTATGACTGGTCGTGTCCATCCTTTTGCCTTGACCTGGGAAATCAATCCTCAGGATAGGCTGGAAACCTCGGCTGATGACGGCTTCCTCACCTACACCATCCCGGCTCTTATCGTGCGTGACCAAGGGTATCAGCCGTATGTTGTGGTCCTTTTATCCGCTGTCCCATCGGTCTTGTGATTTGCTGCTGACCCCTTCGCCCACAGTGTACTACCCCGAAATCTCTGCTCTGCGGTCGACCGATTTCCACTCCTCTCCCCAATCGTTAGTTTTACCGGCAATGTCGTCGGTCCAGGTCACAATCTCCTGCAAAAGGAGCTTGTGCCCGCTCTGGACGATGTCCAGCTCAGATGCTGTGGCTTTGTTCAGCTAACCACATATCTCGCCCCGGGTAATCCTGTCAAGACTCCCTTCAGAGGTTTCCAGGTCTTTGTCATCTTCCCGGTCCGCGCGAATCCATGGGCCTCGCTTTACAAGAAGATGGCTGAGAGGCGAGACACCCATTTCCAGAATAATGTTTTGTTGACCTGCACCGGCAAGGTTGCCGGCCTGCTCGACCATCACCTTATGGTGCAGCCACCGGGTCTTGCGCAGGATTACGTCTTCATCGTCGTCCCGGACTCGTGGACCTTTCTCGATAAGGGACTTTCTGTGTCTGCTTCACCAATGCAGTCGCCCACCGCTGCGGCATCAGCAGTCCCTCCAAAGTCTTCCGGCCACATGCCGTTCGAAGCGATCAAGGCCACCTTTACCTCGCGCAGACCTGCTGCACTTCCGGTGCCTCGACCCACGGGGACTCCAACTCCAGCCTCTACCCCAGAGAAATCAATGCCATCTGCTGCCTCTACTCCTACCCCTACCCCTACCCCTTCTCTACAACACCACACGCTATCCGCCGCACCCGTACCGAAACGACCAGTTTTGGGTAACGACCACACATCGCCTCCTAAACGACCGCGCCTAGCGCCGTCATCCCCCATGGTGATCCCGTCCTCAGTATCTCCTATCGGTAACTCAAGCTCCAAACCGATTGACGAGCTCCAAATAGTATGCAGCGGGGACCAGGCCCCCATCGCATCTTTTACGAGACACGTCGCACCCGAAAATCGTCTACCTGTGGCTGCGCCCGCGCCCTTGCCCACGCACGCGCTGGACCCTCTTGCAGCCTCTGGGTCGGAAGCTTGCAATCGTCCCCATCGAAACCGTAACCCTCCCAAGAAGTATCTGGAAGAAGTCACCAAAATACAATAAGCGAACAAGCTGGGCAGAAAGTCATCTTTTGTCGGATAGTGCTCATAGATATAAATATCTATTTCCAAGTGCCGAGGTTAAACTCTGCTACCCACGTGCATTATCCCCCGTTTTTTGAAATATTCTCTGTGTAATTATTGCTTACTATTCCTCCCATTTATATAATCATTATGATAACACGTAGGACTATTTCTTGTGATAAAATATCCCCTAAAATCTTTATTGACCGCCCTCTTCGTCATTGAATGATCCCAGGGTGAAACATTTGTAAGTTATAGGGTATGCCCCAGAGCCGCTTGGCGCCACCAATATCTCCTAAAACAGCGCTACTGCAAACAGTTTTTTTTTACCATCCAAGTTTCGAGCTTGGAGGTTGTGATTGAATTCGACAAATGAAACAGAAAATTGCCAGTAGCCAGCTTCGTTCCTCAAGGCTCCTTTGCGCAAACCGCGACCGGTTTGCCTCTCTTGTATACGACCCACTATAGAGGATATCTGACATAGCTCGTACAATTTGGCCAATCATGTCAGCATATTCTTCGCATTCTTTTCTGGCTAGGGATTGGCGGGAGTTAAAACAAAGAGGATCGAACCGTTAGCATGCAGCCCCTGAGCAGCAGCTTATGATGTAGAGCTCCAACCTAAAATAGTCACTTCTTCCTATGCAATAACTTGTCCTGGCCAGAAATTAATCAGCCGTTATTGGAGACTTGAAACGCCCTTAGCATTGCATATGCTGGGTGAAAGAATTCACAGCGGAATTTGAGGAGAGCATGCAGTCTCCTTGGATTAAAAGAAATTATTCTCTCCCCCATATCTAACTTTTTAAAGAGCTAGACACTATTTACCAGTCTAGCTCATGCATCAGCTTTTGATATTGCAATGGTGCCTCCACTATTTATTTAAGTTTTGCAAATATCTACAGCAAGCGGATCCTTTGCAATTTTTTAAAGATGTTGCAGAAGTATCGTGGGTTATTTAGGATCCATTGTTGCAATGCCTAGTTAGTGACAATGTAGTGAAACCACTAATTATATCCGCTTATATAAATGTAATTAAACACTCTGATGCGGCGGCCCGAAGACTTAATTTAGGGTTATTTTTAATAGCTTGAAGAACAAGAATAATATTACCTTCGTACGAAGATGAAGTCATTTTGTGTTATTGAGAAATTCGAAAAATAAATGAAGACAGTGAGTTAAGTAAAAAACACGCCGCTCGCTTGTGGATTACGTTATATATTAAGGGCTGGCGTAATAATATCTTCCTTATCGAGCTCTTAGAGTAATAAGAAGATTTGCCATTGGGCGAGCGCGACTAACACGGCCGCAATATAAGTGCCATTGAATTTCTTGAATGGGTGGATGCGTTGAACAGCTTTTTGTCGGAGACAGGCATTCGGTCAGCTGTTGAGTTTACTGTTGAAATGCTGATCGAATTGTATTGCCACAATTACACGGCGGCCGAGTTGATACACGCAAGAATCAGCGTAGCTGCGCTGGACGGTGAGGACGAGGAGCAAAAGCCACCATGGGTGCTAAGTGACTGGACATCGCGCCGATCGTAAAAAAAGGTTAGGTCGGACCTATTGAATGTTAGTATGGAGTATAGAGTACCCCCTCAGAAGCATTTCCTGCTTGCTTGCATTATTAGCGTCCAAGGATTTTTAGGAGAAAACAAACCATGGATGCCTTGGACTTGGTCGTACTTAGTTGTAGACGTGCTATTGTCATCCCCTCGCTGGACTCTTGGTTGCCATTATTTTGTTCATCTCCTTCGTTCTTGTTCCTTTCCTCCTCACAAAATGCAAGTTGAGGAGCTCGAGGTCCCGCAAGGTCCCATGCAGTGGCGGGACGTACAAACGGTCCCTGTTATGTTGCCTTTGACTATTTGCTATGCAACAATTTGCCATGTGACGATTTGCCATACAACGGTTTGCCATACAACGGTTTGGCTCACGACAGCTTCTAAAAAGGCCTTTTATTAGCGTGTAACTTTCTTAACTATAAACATTTTCTTAACATATTATTATCATTTTATAATAATTTTATTATTTATAACTAAATTAAAACAGCTTACAGTACTAGCGCGAAGTCTCATCCTAACCATTGTACCGACCTGCAGGGGGCTAGCTTGCGTCCTATTAAGTAATGACATCTCCAAATAACTTTATGCCTTACCTAAATATTTCCACAGATGAAAGTCGCCTTTGTACGGCAGAAGTGAACGTCTGAGGCAAGTTCATATTGCCGCTGGCAAAGTGAATAAGAGAAAAGCAAGGATGAAATGGTCAAGGACACAGGCAAAGGGGAAAAATGCTAGCTAATGGCGAATGATTTGAAATTGAGATTTTGAAGAAGATTATCTTGATAACTTATATACAAATTAGGTGTTGGAATTTCCTTCAAGCTGGGTACTCTCTGACTTCGGTCATGTTCGTCCTCCGCTCTTGCTAACAGCTCTCTAGTCTGGTTATTGCAATAAGGCCGATCGGCCAAGTTGTTCGTTTTGTATTCTTGGCAAAGGCTTCCCGCGTGTTTGTAGTTTCACGACTGCCTCTGGACTAAACCTGGTTGGCCCACGTATAAACTCTTCTCAGGTGATGAACCTTTTGTGGAGGCAGCGTTGCAAACCCGCGGGTTCGGACCGCTCTGGTCCCTTCATTCTCTTAGATATTTATTTATAATTATAAAGAACCATGGCCCTTTTCTGCTCGAATCCTTGACCCCCACAGGCACACGTCCGGATGCGTGGAGGTATGGTGAGGGTTGACATTTCCAGACATGCTTAACTCGGCATCTTGCTCGATGCCGTGGCAACTGGTCCGAACACAGCGATGTTTAAGTAGAGTGACGATTTTTTTTCCTTAGTGAGTCAAGTACATTAATTACATGAGTGTTACGTATCGAGCATGTAAATCGCGATCTACATAATCAACGTCGACGCTGTGGAGACACAGCCCACCAAGACACAGCCTACTAACCCGCGGGTTCGTATCGGAATCCGAGTCTAGTGCAACCTGTGCTTGCAAGGCTACATGGCATGTTATGAGGATTGCAAAATGCATTCTTTCTGGCTTCCAAATCTACCGAGGTTTCAGATTAATCTCGTGAGTGGATAAACCCCCTCCCTTAAGAAAATTCGCCCTCTCGCACCTTGCGCCGCGTATTCGCAAATTTAGTGAAGCCCTTTCCGAGCACAACTACAGCAATTTCTATTTGCCACAATACATGATATTACTTGATGGGCCTCTTTGAATCATGCAAGTCATAATATTAATTGAAGATTGCCAGCTGTACTAAATTTGATTGATAGTGTACTCTGCCTCTACTACAAACCCGTATCTTATTTGTTCTATAAACCGGTCACTGCCCTAATCATGAAGGTTTTTTTTTCTCTCAAAGATCCCTAGATTTATTGCTGCTAAGTCCTTGTTTTCAGGCGTATCCGTTAGTACAAGATTCCGCAGAGATTATCTTGAGCTTTCTCCTCTCTATTTCAATGGCCCTGTCCGAGTTGAGCACCACACCGTTCCTGACAACCTTGACGGGTTCAAGATGAAGGCCAATCTCCGACTTCTAATTTTTGATGTATTCTCTGCTGCAACTAATGAAACATTGAACATTGTGTTTTTCAACTCCGGCGACTTATCACAGTATCCGCATCCCTTGCCGTACTAGTCTTTGGTACATTCACCAACGGAACTGATTTCTACGATGAAGCTCTCGCCAATGACGGAGTTACTATTGAAGATGATGACTCTGGCATCTACGGTGATTGGAAAGGCATTGGGAACTTCAAGGGATCGAAGGCGAAGCCGAGCAATTTTAAATATCTGCTGGCGCGGCCACTCCATTATTACATTAAAATACGAATCATCGGAGAGATGGCAGTTCAAATAAGCCAATAATCTCCGAGACCATCCCTATCTAAACCAGAATCTAGCTTCTAATACTTTACAAGAACTAAAAAATAAGGCAGGAAGATCAAGGCGCAAGGATGAGCCTGGGCGATATCAGCAATAATAGGGTCTGGTAAAGCATAAGCTACGATTATCACTAATCCCACCTCAGGCTGAGATCCTGCGTGTGCGATCAGAAAAGTAGCCTTTCCTAGCTATTTTATTATCTTATAGTAGTCGTCTTGCTTATCTATGAAAGCGTTCTGTTGCAGAAAGGATTTGGCGGCTTGGATCGCCACAAATATGCTTGTGGGTAAACATGAATTCCACATTACTGGATACCTAAGTTATACAGTGAGTTAGAGGGTGGCCGGCAGCATAAGGTGAATAGGGAGGATAGAAAAATCTTACTTACACTAGGGTCATTATGATCAATAATCGAAACCCCATAAAGCAATGACTTTAGATTTACTCGTACTTTTGCTTGATATGGTTGTAGAAGAATCCCAGAGAACTCTGTATTTCCAGTTATGATAAACAGTAACACCCCTATGGTACCGGACTACTAGAACACTAACGTGCAGATTTATAGAGACAACATTTACTTATCGATCTGACAACTTGTCTTTTCCTTTAGCGCCCTCTTGATAAGCATCTAAGCGATCTCTAGATGCCCTCTTTCTGAAGCAGCCTGAAGAGCATTGCTGTATATTTCAGAGTAGTACTCAATACTATTTGTTTTCAATAGATATACTAACAAGCAAAACGCTAAGCAACACTCTATTGAAGATATAATTTCCATCCTCCGTTTCCTTTAATGAGTTCTGCAGTTGTGTTACTATCAATTTGCGTGTTGATCCCAGCAGACTTAATGACTTGTCCTCTATCGTCTGTTGGAGGCGCATCGTAATGCTGGGTATCTTGGAGAGCAAACAACTCTGCCATATTCGAACTTTTAACAATATCTATACCTAATCTTGCCGTCTGATAGATCACCACAGGCAAAAATATAATAGTAAACCCGATTTGGATGGCCAGTAGAAAAAGCCACTGCCACCGAACGACGATATGATTTTCTTGCACAAACGCCTGTCCATAAACAGCCCTATCTCCGTTAGTGTTTCGTAAACTTTGATACCGAATGAGTTAGCTGATACTCTTTTACATTTATATCTACCTCAAGAACTTTCGGTTTGGGACTTACTAGGCCGTCATTGCATCAGCAATAGACCCCATCATTTTCTCAAAGTTGTTCCATGTAGCTTTGTCGATGTCCTCTTCTGAATACCGATTATCAGGTCTAATGTCGCCCTTCTCCCTGTTGCCTCGTTGCCTTCGATATGCATCCTCAACCCCATTGTATAAGTTGACAACAAACTGATAGCTAAAAGTAAGCTGAGCGTTTCCGTTGACAACGGCCTCTCCATAGCCGTTGAAGGCGGCCGTGTACCTTGAAACCAAGTTCCAGTACTCCGGCGTGGCGGTGAAGTTAAACAATTCGGTTCCATCCTCATTCCTCATGGCTGCCCAGTGACTTTGAAGCGTGACATTGTGAGATTTGAAAACTTCCTGGACTTGAGTGGTGGTAGAGGATAGACTTAAGGTCTGTGTGCCATTCTCGACCTTAAGACTATACGTCTTGACGCAAAAATGGAGCAGAATCTCAATTGCTCTGTAGCTACTGCTACCACCGGCTCGACGATTATTGTAGATCATGAAGAGCTTCACGATCGTGGCGAGTGGAAGGTCGGGATTGTCCCAATCCGCTACGTGTGTTCGGTTCAGGGGCCAGTTGTCCTCATCTTTCGTACTCGTCATGACCCAAGCTGACGTTATGTTTAGGACTTCGACCGTGTCGATGGAGTGCATAAGCATTGCTGCTTCATGTGGAATTGGTTCAGGCGCATGCCCTGGTAGCCTCACAGTTTGGTACCCTCTTGCTGATGTAGGGACGTCGAGATGATTGGTAATGTTTTGCATGCTTGCACATACTGCCAAGGTACTAAATTCTGGCCAACTGCATTTGGCGGTCTTGCATTGCACGGTTGGCAGGGGCCATGGCTCATGAATAGACTGGAAAACGGCTTGGAACGAGGTGTGAGAAAGCCCATCTATAAATTCTTCTAAGAGGAAAATAAATCATATTAGACAAGTCCAATGATGCCTGGGCTAGTGCTAATAACTTTCTTACCAATCGTGACACCATCCTTGAGCCTTGGTGGGAAGGATTGGGCAAAAGGGGCAGATGGTACTTCGGTATGCTTCAAGACGGACCTCGATTCATAGGTAATAGTGGATTGCGTCAAGAACGAAGTAATCAGACCTGAAACAAGGATGAAGGATGCGAGAATAGCAAGTGACATAAAGCTTTTAGATAGTTAATATTAACGTAATAAGGAGGGAGCTCTTATTCACATACCGTCCACGCATTTTTGGTATAAGGATAAGAGAGCCCCATGGGCCACGGCTCGCTTGGTCAAAGATATACAGATCCCTGAGCGGCCGTCTACGCAGAGCTAGCCAGTTCCATTTTAGCTGCGAGAGGCCCTCAGTGATGGGAATGACTGTAAATGCGCGACTGATGGTAGCAAGAATCGCGATTACTGTGTTGAGGGTGAGGCCCATGGGCCATGTTGGCATAGGTCGTCCATCATAGACAGTGAGGATGATGATAAGGGTAAGGAACAGCAAGACCGCAAGAAAGCTCCAAATTATCTCTCCAGCCCAAGCTTTCAGGTGCCAAAACACACCGCGCCTGATTACGTCGGCTTCTCGGATTATAGTTCCGGGCTGGCCGACGCTGGTCCAACCCAAGGAGCCCTCTCTATAATGGAACCTAAAATGTTTTAAAGTCGGTTCTGGTGCGGAAGTAGGAGGAATACTGTAACTTCTTGTTTGAGACGCGCGATCGGAGGATTTAGAGTGTAGATTTTGCAATGGGAATACTGCTGGAAGACCTTCATTTAGTAATAAATTATCCTCAAGCTCGCTGTGTGGGCACCGGTTTGACCCCAACATGGTCGACTGTCAGTACAATTTATGGGCAAATCTTGTAAGAATTAGGTTTACCTTCCTACAGCAGGTAACATGGAAAAAGGAGATTAAGAACAAGAGTGCAGAATTAAGGTGGATGCTAGTGTCCAGACAGCCGACATATATAGTGCACTAGCCTGCTTTTTGCGGCAAGTCTTGTAGCGCGCTCTTTCCCCAGTTTAATTCATCCTTGGGTTTCCAAGTAAAACATAGCCCATGAAAGTTCTTGACACCAAAACGGTATCGCGTGCGTTCCACACTCCAATGATCCAATTCAAACCCTCGGTTTTCGGCGGGGATAATGTGCAGAAAACAACGGGCTGGCGAAATCTCATAATGCGGATTGTAGTTGGAGAAGATGGGCGAACTCCTTGAATGGCGATCGTAGACCATAATGCAACGTAGGCCACTCAATATCGCACATCTCTAGTTTGGCGGCTCGGGGTCACCGCTAGGACTTTCTGCTCATAGGTGAGTCCTAGAGAAAATTCAACTGCATAAGCGGAATTTAAAGGGGTTTTCGCAGCCTATGCGAGAACAGGCTGCCTTTTCATTGGTTCAATTTACGAGGTGAGATGTTTGCTCATGGTTCTACGCTAACGGATATTGCACCGGGGGAGATACGAGACAAAGTGACACGAGCTAAAACCGGCATGACTGGCTTCTTCCGAGATATCCACACAAGCGTATTAGCACGGGGTTCGATCGTCCATGCCAGTGGTCTATCACTGTCGGGATTGCATACGGCGGACTGCAGTATCGTATCACATACTGATCAACATACTTTTTCGGCCAACCTCTGGCAGCGGCAATCCCACGTGTTTGCAGTACTGTACTTGCTTCCCTATACTAGCAACCGAATTCTGCACAGATAGCTTTAGCAGAACAACGGGAATCCGAGCGGGATGCCAAGGGAGAAGAGACCAAATACCAAACGGTACAGCTTGAACGTCAGAGTTCATTCTTACAGCTGCCAGCGCTTGATAATGGCACCCGCTGCCCACAGCGGCTCCGCCCATGAGCCGCTACGGCCCCCGCCTGCCCCCGTCATAAACATCAGGCTGTGAGCTTTAATGAAAAAAAATAAACAGCCTAGCTTAGGTAAAGGAAGCGGCCTTCACCGCGTACACGTGACATACCCGTGGCGGATTTGGGGTCGATAAGGCTCAACAGGAAGCTTCAGAGGGGAAAGGGCTTAAGATAGATAGCATCTAGAGGAATAAACAATAATAATATAAATATTATTGGGTTGGGATTTCTTAATTATAGTTTGAAATCAAAATAGATTACTGACTTATTAATTAATTATTTTGCTTTGTATTTGTTTTGTTGTTACGAATTCACATACGCCACACGATCACGTGGCATACTCTACTATGTTTCACCAATCAAGGACGGATCATTAAGGATAACCACTGAGCCTCAGTGATCCCCACGTATATATACCCACTCATTTCATTAGTTAAAACACCCCTTTAGATAGTTATCAGTAACAGTTACTACCGCGTCATTAAAACTAGTTCCTTAGTGCTCACACGTTAGCTGTGACTCGCACAGCGAGACCGACACCCTGATCGTTCTTCTCGGAAAAATCCCTACAATCGCCACTTACCCTAGACCTATATCTCTACTACTTTATGTTTGCTAAGAACGCGAAGGCCGCCTTGGTTGCCTGGCGGTGTCGGTTAGCCTCAATAGTGATACTGGCATTGAGAGCGATAGTTGGAATTTGGTTAGATCTGGTTTGTGTGAAAGTTATACTGAAGGATCTAAAGCCTGATCTATTCCATTTTGGGAAATATGGTAATAACTACTAAGCAGTATTACAGTTATCTGTACAGACGGAGCCTCGTAACTGTGATAATCCACTATAGCTTTAATATAACACATAGTAGTCGGACTCTTATTTTCTAATAAAGGAATAAGCCTAGTCTATATAGTTACTATTAACACGTTAAGCGCATAATATCACCAGCGTCCAGGCACTCCTTTAATGATGTTAGTCATTTTGTCTTTTCTCTTCTGATAACTTCATAAGCTAAGGAGACTACGTAATTTTCCAATTGATCTCGATACGATGGGAATGATTCTGAACGAATTCGGCGAGCTGCTCCTATTTCATGGTACTAACTTGGATGATGCCGGGGTTTTAGTGATTGAAACATGGCAATGATAGACAAGTAGCTATTATTACGCACGACTCTGGTTGGAGGGCATGTTAGTAATACTAACGACTTTTACATGTGAATTATTACAGAGAATTGACCCCCCAGGATTTATTCATTATTCGTAGTATCTCTGCTAGGTATTTAGTCGTGAGTAATATGTTTTAAGACGATAGTTTACAAAAAATGAATTAGATTCCTGTAAGCGTATACTATGCTTAAATCGCCGTTCTGATTATTAGATTATCAGGTCAAAGCAAAACCCTTTACAGCTGACCAACGACTTTGGGAAGCGGAATCCCTTAAACCACCCCTCGCTTGTTCTATACTTCCCAACCTTACATACACAGGCCACTCTAAAATCTTTGAAATATCTTGCTTTCAATGGGTCTCAAACCTGCAGAGCTTTTGTGGCAACACAAAAGGCTGTCCGAGACTGCTTGCTCTCATTGGCCGGTTTTACGAGGTCAGTCATACTACGTGGCCTTGCTCGTGCCCCACCTATCCCTGGTCTTAACTAAGCCCTAGGGCATTATTAATATGAAGAGAATGCATGAAGCAGGTCCGATGGGCGCGAGGTCTGACAGGTCCACCTATACTAATGACCTAAATCTGTGCCGAGATCTCAAGTTTAGCGTCCCTTCTCTGTCTAGCTTGGCTGCTTCAATGCTTACGCGTACATAATAATCCCTCAATTATCCTCACCTCACATTAACCGCTTTGCGAAGAGACTCCGCGACTGGCCTCTCGCGATCCCTCATTAAGGAAGACCTTGGAATGAGTATGAAATTATATCCTGGCATATGTCCCTCTAACAGATCCCATAGCTATATTCTGTATATGCGTTCCTTCCAAGTTAGGACTAAGTCGCTGTTGCAAGCCCGGTAGGTTTTTTAGAATTGACTGAGCGGCCTTACTTTTGTATACGAGGCTTTCATCACTTTCATTGGTCCAAGGTGCGAGCTGATTAAATGAGAAGGCTATAGAGGTATTGTTTTATGTTTAAACAGGACTAAAATATCACTTGCTTATCTCCCTACCTTTCGATTCTTATTACCTATACTTTTATATTAGGAAGGAGTACCTATATTTAGATCTCTACCTAGGAGGAGACTAGAGATGAAAATATATAAAGCTGTATTCTCCCCTTAAATTCAGCAGTATTAAAACCCCATTTTCTACTAACTACTTTCTTCCAACTCCTTCTTATTTGATCTTTCTCTACCTTATTCCTTTGTCTTAAATCACAAAAACACTAACTTCACCTTCAATTCTTCAAAATGCGCATCACCGCCATCATCTCTATCTTCGCCCTCTCCACCGTTGCTGCTGCGCAGCACGTCGAACTTGGGGAGCGTGAGCTTGAAGAGACACGCGAGTTCGCCCGTCGTGATGCTGTTGCCGATGCCTATGCCGATGCGTACGCTTCTTACTACAAGCGTGCCACCGTCCTCCAGGCCCGTGCTGGTTGCGTAAGTTGACTCTTAGCTCAAACCGTATTCATAAATTACGCTAAAACATCCTTCGAAATATAGACTGGTGCTCGTGGTATCTGTGTTAATGGCGTCTGCAAGGTTAACAATGTCGGTGGTGGGCTTCCTGGAACCATGAGCTGTGGTGCTTGCAAGGGCAAAAATGCCGTCTGCTACGGCAAGTAAACACTTCTTAATTAGTGCTGGGCTTGCGTGGTTAGCGCCACTGTCTTGTTTAGCTCTAATACGTGTTTTTTGTACTCTGTGTTACTATCTTCCAGGTCTACTAGCTAGAAACCAGGAACAGCTTTCAATAAACCTTGGAATTCTAAAGTTTAATATTACTGCTCTCCTCAGCGCTGCCGTCAAGTCAAGTTGACTTGAGTAAGTTTGGGCTTACTGGCACTCAAGCAAGTCAAGTTGAGGGGTCTGTCAAGCTAAGAAGTCAAGTAGGACCCCCAATAACTTGACCTACTTAAGCCATCAGATGATTTTTAGCGTTTTTTTTTTGTATTTTGCTATATTTTCTACTCTCGATCCAAAATGATGCCGAAAAAGTGGCCTTTTTACGTCATGATCATCATTTTTTGGTGTTTTACTTCGGCTTACACGAGCCGGCTTCGCGTTGTTTGAGGCAGTGCCACGCCACCCAGTAGTGCTTGCCGAGGGTCCGGCAAGGAGGAGCTATGAATAAAGTGAACACGAGCTTCAGAGTAGCGGAGAAGGATTTAACGAACTATTTGTCATCTTCTGATAGCATATTTTCTGTAAAGTGAGAGTATATACACTCTACGCCCTGGCGTGAACAGTTGTTGCACGGTAGCACACGGTTGCACTACGAAGGAAGCAACCCATTAGTTTTCGCTAGCATCATCAGACGACATACTGTCTGAGTGGAGCAAAACAAACTTTCTTCTTTCGGCGATGACACCTGGTACAGGAGAGTCCCGCTCGATGCCTTTTCAAGATAGGATCCGTCGCCATACTGCAGAGGCTTGAAAACAAGTAGGCAAAGGAAACCGACTGTTGAGCACAAAAAGTTTCCATAAGGCGTACGATGGTTAAATTAGACTGACCCACGGTCAGCAGACCCAAAACACGCCAATGAACCCTGGTCAGTGTCAGCGATAAGTGGGGACGGGGTAAGATGATATACGCCCAGGGCTGAAATAATGGGCAACGGGACCACTCACTGCTTTGCGCCAATCATGGACAATTTATTATTAGATGACTAGCTTAAGACATACACTCGCACTTGGGACCAATAGGAATGTGACCTTTTCGTAACTCAGAAGTAACGCTGAATCATACTAATCCATTGTACCATGATCGCAAGGCCCTCTCAGTTCTAACCATGAAAAGAAGGCGAACAACATACTGACGCCACTGGACAAATTGTTACGAGCGCAACAGACTAAGCATAAACACACGAACCTAGAGGTAGATACAGTAGTTGCCTTGCGGTTTTATAGCGAATCACAAGTTCATATTTCAAGAAGCTAGGAAGGAGTAGCAGTTTTCAAAACTTCACGAATTTTGTAAAGTTTGTCACACCGGTATTACTCACAAATACAGGCATTTAGAAAATTCACTAAATGCGGGTAATATTCGTTGTCACTAATATCAGTAAACCTGCTGAAGAGATTTTTAGAGGCTATCATAAAATATAAGCAATCTCAATATCCCGCATATTGATTTTATCACAATTAACAACTACCGGCTGTTCGAAACCCTTTGCAACCAAATACGCAAAATATCTCCCTCCTCTACTTAAAGATACGCCTTTCATCAAGAAATTAGCATGTGTGTCTGTCTGAGCTAACTCAGCGACAAGGCAATTGTGGAGTCTCTTACAGAATCGGAAAGATGCCATCTCATTCCAAAATCACTGTTCTATATGCGAACTCAAACGATTCTAATGCTTGGTTTGATATGGAGTACAATGTTGAACAACATATAAGAAGGGCGGAACAGACATGGAAAGAGTACGGCATCCAAGCTTGGGAGGTTATTAGGCTTACGTCTGGTTTGCTTCGGTCCTGCAGTCCTCACGTAGTGGCGGCGTTGTGACATTTGATTCTGAGGATGGGGCAACTAGGGCTGTGGCTGCGCCGGAAAGCGCTGATGTGTTCTCGGATGTACCGAGCTTCACTAACTATAAGCCATTGCTGATGTTGGGCCAAACAGCTGGAAGCTGGGAACGATACGAGGACGGTATTGGATCACTACTCTTCAACCATTCGCTTGGATGAAACATCTTCCCCCTATGAACTACCGGTATATTTAGTCATTTGTTTTATATTTACTCTTGTCTGAAAGCCTAGAGATAGACGATACATTTGCGAATGTGGTATGCAGAAGGGTTAGAGTAGCAGTGGGCGTGTTACACCAGTTACTGGAGGTTCGGAAAGCACAAATCATCATCTCCTGCTATGACCGGGATAAAATGACCGGGACAAATTGGAAACAATGAGATTGTAGGGCTTGAATATGTACAGCTTTTAATATGCTAATAGCTTTGCCCTCTACTTAAGACTGTGATTACTTGGTTTCCACTTGTGACCCGGAATCTACAGAAATATGATTGGTTGTAGATTATGAGAATTAAGAAATACCCATATTTTCTATAAACTAACTACAATCAGGGAATAGTGGCTCGCCACCTAAAAGTTGAGGTCCAGGGCATGTCCATCTATAGCCCAGTTCCAACGAGAAACGAGAAAAAAAAAGGGTGGCAATCAGCCCAGTGGAGCCTTGGAAAAGTGCCGGAAAGCTGACTCTACGAGTATCTGAATCTAGTAGGTGTTAGGCCGGAGGGTAGCAAGTCCAAAGTAGCTGCATGGCAACCTGCTAGAGGATGTGTCGAACATAGACAAGTTGGCACGCCGGTATGATAATATCCTTCGAAATAATCTGATATGAAAGAGTTATGACCAAACCCGATCGCGAAAAAATGTAAAAGAGTCGATTCTAATCACAAAATGAAGCCAAACTCTGCTCAATGTTTGAGCCACATTCCTTTATTTTCGTGCTTCTTCATTGAGGTGGCTCGTGATGTTGAAGCTTGGTGTTCAGCCCAATGAGTAACACTTGTCTAATAAAAGCCCTGAGAAGCTAATTGGGCCAGATTTACGACAGACAACCGTTGTCTATTTTGACGTAGATCTTGGTTAGCCAAAATTATTAGGTGGGGCTTGGACCTGAACGTGGATCCTCGCTTCGCACATTGATTCATGTATGCAATTAGCTTGATCTTTATGACAAGGTTAATTATGGAGAGAGAATGCTCATGATATCCTGAAAATAACTCGCGCCACTATTTGTGAACACATGGAAGCAGTGAGGTTGTTGTTAACAAATAATGGATTAACCAACCTAGTCTGTTATTTCCCCTATGACACAATTTTCTGACATCAGCACAGCCTCTTTGTGCTCGCAAACCAGTGACGAGGATGAAGTGCTCGTAAATACGAATACTAGCACAAAATTTGGTGAGGGATGGTACCCATATCGAGAACCAAAAACTATTATATAAAGTCATGTAAATCTAATCAGTCTGAAAATTCTCATGCATCAAAGAATTCTAGTTTTCTATCTCCTTTCCTGACTAGTCACGTCTCCTTTTGCTATCTCTCATTATTTGCTTTACCCTTATTTGTTCTTTCCTGTCTTGTCCTATTTTCCCCCGTCTTCCTTTGCTTTATCTCTTCCTTATTCTTCCAGTTCTTATACTTTTCATCCAAGTATCATTGCGAGGTGGTCAAGATGGTTCGTCTCAGTGCCGTCTCTTCGTTACTGGCGCTATTGTCGCCCGCTTTTTGTCACGAGCATAGGGACGATGCAGACAATAAGCATCTTCCAGGTGCTTACACGTTTGAGTTCAATGATCAGGTATGTTTTTCAACTCGGTCTGTTTTGAATTTACATACAGCTCCCCTAACACTCTGTTTTCTTCCTCTCCTCTGTGTGTGCGTCTTTTTTTATGTTGTTTATGGTAAAACTGATATAAGTTATAGGACCGATCGGAATTCTACAATCAAGTAGCTGCAAATGGCATAACAAGAATGAAGCTTAATTATACGCTGTTTCAAGGTGCTTCAATCCAGCTCCACAACTTGGCCGATGCAAAAAGGATAGCAAATGATTTGGCGAAACTTCCTGTCGTGAAGGGGATGTGGCCTGTCAAAATGCGCCAGAGTGCAAAGCCGCACGTTGAATGGCAGGGCACTGTGGGACAGAGTTATACACTCTACAACGAAAAGCGTGGTAGAAAGAGCGATGAGTTCCCACCTCATGTCATGACCCAAGTGGATAAGCTACGAGACGAAGGCTATACTGGACAAGGGATCAAGATTGCGGTGGTGGACAGTGGTGTAAGGAAAACCAGACTAATACTGCTTCTTTCACTGGTGGCTTACTGACGCGTGTTGTCTGTTTAGATTGACTATAATCATCCTGCTCTGGGAGGATGTTTCGGTCCCAATTGTTTAGTGTCTTTTGGCGCTGATCTTGTTGGAGATGATTACACCGGTACAAATGATCCTACACCTGATGATGATCCAATGGATTGTGTAGGCCATGGAACTCATGTGGCGGGCATTATTGCTGCTCAAGAGAATCAATACGGCTTCACTGGGGCCGCCCCTGGAGTTGAGCTGGGTTCCTATCGAGTTTTCGGTTGCGATGGGACTTCCGCCGACGATGTAATCATGGCTGGCTTCAACCAGGCTTATGATGCTGGAGCCGACATTATCACCGCTTCTCTCGGTGAATCTAGGGGATGGTCCCAGGATGTTCTTTCGGTCGCTGTTTCCCGAATCGTTGAAAAAGGAGTCCCTTGTACTGTTGCTATTGGTAATGGGGGAGAAGATGGAATCTTCAACGCTGGTAGTCCCTCTGATGGCTTCGGTGTCACGTCTATTGCTTCCTTTGACAACGTTGAGTTCTTCGCTTTGGTAAACGTGTCATCTTACAGCATTAATGGAAGTGGAAAGTTCTCTTTTGGCGCCTCGCGCGCATCCCCTGACGGCTGGAAGGGCGTTAAACTTCCGTTGTGGGTGCCGGGCGACGATTTTGGCAACGGCTCTAGCTGCGAACCATTTACTGATGCTCCTGACCTGCGCGGTGTTATTGCTCTCCTCAATAAAGGAGAATGTTCACAATTAGAACTCGCTCAATTCGCGGTTGCAGCTGGTGCCGAGTACATCATGAGCTATGGTCCTTCACCGGAAATCATAACCTCAAAGATGCCAGAAGTGGATGGACTTAAAGCATTCGCGACGATATCACCTGAGACTGGTGCAAGGTGGATAGATCTGACGAAAAATGGTTCGACAATCATCGTTGATATGGAAAATGGGTCAACAGATTCCATGACTATCAATACGTTTCCAAATAGCGTTACTGGCGGCTCGGTGAGCTCCTTCTCGAGCTGGGGCCCGAACTGGGATATGATTTCTAAACCCCAGTTTGGAGCTCCTGGTAGTAGCATCTTGTCAACATATCCCCTGAGCATGGGTGGGTATGCTGTTCTCAGGGGCACCTCCATGGCTTGTCCCTTGGCTGCTGCAATCTACGCACTGATTGCTCAGGTTCGTGGAACATTTAAGCCGGCTTTGATCGAGAATCTCATCGCATCTACTGCCTCTCCGCGAGTTTTCAACAACGGGACGGCTTATTCCAAATTCCTTGCTCCTGTTCCACAGCAGGGTGCTGGCCTTATTCAAGCCCATAAGGCGGCATATGCTGAGGTGCTCCTAACCCCTTCGGGCCTATCCTTTAACGACACCGATAATGCCCCTGAGTCACTCAATTTCACAGTGATAAACACTAGTTCCAAGGATGTTGAGCTTGAAATCTCACATGTCCCCGCTTTGACAGTGTACACTTATAAGAACACAGCCCTTGGTGATACCTTTCCCAATGAAAGGACTGTTGAGCATGCGACTCTCAAGTTCAGCGACACTACGATCACAGTTGATTCAGGCAAGAATATGACGATTGAAGTGCGTCCAACCCCTCCCAGAGGCCTAGACACCAAGAAATTGCCTGTTTGGTCCGGATTCATCGAGCTCCGTACAAAAAACAACACTTTGCTTTCTCTTCCCTACGTGGGACTGAGTGGGTCTTTGCACAATGCTACTGTTCTTGAACCAAACGCGGGGTTGATCATTGATACATCCAATAAGGAGTCTCCTGTGGTAATACCAGCAAACACGACTTTTATTTTGCCAAATCCCAAGAAAATATATGACGAGGATAACGTTGCCGATCTGGATGATCTGAAAGTAACTCACTATCTTACCCTTGGCTCGCCCGAGGTGACTGCCGATGTTGTCCCTATGGCGATCCCAGGCCTCAACTCGACTGTCTCACGATCCGGCAACAGCAGTATTGGACAAGTGGCAGGTTTCCCGATGCTTTCGCGTCCAGCAGGAATCAAATCTGGGGCATGGGTCGGCGAACTCTCAGGTGGTAGTTTTGTTCCCGCTGGTATGTATAAGATAGTGTACCGAGCTTTGAAGATCTATGGCGATAGGGAGAAGGAGAGTGATTGGGATAAAGCTGAGTCTCAGGTGTTTCGTATTGAGTATGACCCTTAAGGAGTAAGGACGTGTGGTCCAAGGTTCCCGAAATCGGTTATCTATAGACAACTTAGGTACATTATAAATTTTAGAGCGAGACCAGAGTAGATTGTTTATATTTGGAGATTAAATTAGTACTATAATTTTATAAGTCTAAATATACTTATGCATATGCGAAGAATTTAACTGTGTTATCTCCAATGAATAAAAATAGTGTTAATCTCTTCGAAGACACGCGGCTCAGATATATACAATCGAAGAGGAACTAGTTAGTATAACTAACACGATTGAAGCCCCTGACATAGCGCCATACGAGGACTGTCGCTAGTTTCGTAGGTTGCCGACTGAGATTGATCCCTTGCATTTCCCGGGAGACTTCGATCGTGGTGTTGCAAGGAAGGGCAAGAAAGGTCCTCAGTACCGCGCTAGATTGAATTTTGCCTTCACACGATGCCGCCAGAATGTCGCAGAGATTGGCCAATCATATAATAGACTAAAAATAGTATCTAGGAATTCTTTGAAGAATATTATTTATATAAAGAGTAGCTTAAAGTATTAAGAATATGTTACGAACAAAGCATATGCCTACCACATCACGTGGCATACCCCACCTTTTCCACCAATAAAAGATGGATCACTCTGGATCGTCAGTGAGCCATCGTGAGCCCTTTAGTATATATGCACATTCATTTCACTAGATAGAACACTCTTTCATACAGTTATCAATAACATCGTCTACGCATCTATTGTTACTAGCTCCACAATACTTGCACATTGACAGTGACTCGCATTGCACAGCCTAAGACAACCTGATCGCGCCACTCAGAACAACACTCTGATTGGTTCAACCCCGACCTACCCTAGACCCCGTCCAGTGTAAGTCATCCAACCGTCACAGAATAACAATAGGAAAAATAGTATAATAAGATAAGCTTAATCAATTTAATTAGTAATAAATAAGTAATAAGTAATAGGCTTAATATATAGATATATTTATTTTATTAAAACTTAGATACTCCTTTAGATAGTTATTAATATAATTACTACTGCTTTTCTTAAAACTAGCTCCTTAGTACTTATATATTAGTAATAATTTATATAGTACTAAGATAACCTAATCACCCTACTTAGAATAAAACTAATTGGTAATATCCCAACCTACCCTAGACCCTCATCTAGTATAAGTGGCCTAACTGTTATAGTATATCTAGTATATCTAGCTAGTTAAATTTAAGAATTTAATAGTATTCTATAAAGTTACCCACTAGGAAAAGTCTTCTTCCAATATTAATACTATTCTTATAGCTACTAGTAGGTTTACTATAAGTAGTATTACTAGCTACTTTATTAAGGATTATCTCAGTTAGTTTAAATCCTATAATTATCCCCCCTATTTGTGACGGTTGGATGACTTACACTGGACGGGGGTCTAGGGTAGGTCGGGGTTGAACCAATCGCACCTGGATCATTCGGATCTCACGATGATCCTCATGATCCTCGAATCCAGATCATTGCCAAGCATCAATGATCCCCTAGTATATATGCACATTCATTTCACTAGATAGAACACTCTTTCAGACAGTTATCAATAACATCGTCTACGCATCTATTGTTACTAGCTCCACAATACTCGCACATTGACAGTGACTCGCATTGCACAGCCTAAGACAACCTGATCGCGCCACTCAGAACAACACTCTGATTGGTTCAACCCCGACCTACCCTAGACCCCCGTCCAGTGTAAGTCATCCAACCGTCACACATTGATAACTGTCTGAAAGAGTGTTCTATCTAGTGAAATGAATGTGCATATATACTAGGGGATCATTGATGCTTGGCAATGATCTGGATTCGAGGATCATGAGGATCATCGTGAGATCCGAATGATCCAGGTGCGATTGGTGAGAAAAAGTGGGGTCCACACGTGACGGTGCACGTTGGTCAAATTCGTGACACTATTCTTATATTACTATACTATAAAGGGGGGACTACCTAGATTTACTAATAAGATATATATAAATAAATAGAAGGCTAAGAAGTACTATAGATATGTAACGATCGCTCATACCGCTACGCCACTGGGCAAAAGATTGGGCATTAATCGCTATTGTAGCAATCAACGTGAGCGTAATAGCTAGCTATAGGGGTTATCCGTGCTGAACCGTAACAAGATAAAAAAAAAGAGGGCTTTAAGAACTTACTAAATTACCCTATATTAGAATAGGATTAAATTTATAATATATAAAACTAAGCCTACTATAGCCTATATATTTATTATTAAGACTATAATAATAGTAATTATAATATTTATTATAACTATCTCTTAAGTAATATACTCTATAAAGGTAAGAGCTAGTATTACCTTATTAAGTTTTCCCTAGCTTTACCTATAATATTTATAATAAAAGTATTTAAGGTAACTTTTACTACTATAATATTTATAATAATAGGAAGTATAATATATACTAAAAGTATTTAGACAGGGGCTGGACCTACTATAGAGATAGTAATCACGAGCTGGATCACTTGTTTATCCCTTCCTATATACAGTTAGGAGACAATAACTCAAATAGTAATGATTGAAGCATTCAAAGATGAAGGATGCTTTGAACGTTATGGTAAAGTTTTGTACTCAGCTATGTTGGTCAGATTTTGGTGATCTCTTATTAAGTTGTAACCCTGGTCAACCGAACACTTTTTTCACCATCCACATTTCCACCATCTTCATTCAATTTACGCGATAACTTCACCAATTCTTATCCAATTCAATTGATTTATATATCATTGGAATCGCAATGCAAAATTACACAGAAGACGGACTTTAACGGGCGATTTTGGCCAATAAAGAGGGTCTGGGCTTGCGAAAGGCTGCGAAGCTTTGGGGAATCCCATTGACCACCTTGTATGACCGCGTCAAGGGCAGCAAGTCACGCAAGGTCGTTGCAGAAGCCCGTCAACGCCTCTCAAGGAAGCAGGAGACCGAATTAGCTGGATGGGTGCGAATTCAAGATGCTCTCGGCAATGCTCCGTCGCATAGCCAGGTTATTGCGATAGCCTCGACTTTGCTCCCTCCGGCAGACCCTCCAATGCGTCTGGGAAAGCACTGGATAGAGGGCTTTTTAAAACGGAACCCGGAAATTAAAACATTACGAGGCAAGCGAATTGATCTTCTTCGCGTTAATGGGGCTACGGCTGACCGGGTCAAGGATTTCTTCGCAATAATGAACCATCCGGCTGTCAAACACATCTCTCCGAGAGACCGTTGGAATATGGATGAAGCCGGCATCATGGAGGGAGTCAGAGGCAACGGGCTGGTGCTAGGATCGTCAAGGAAGCAATACACCCTCCTGAAGCAGTCAGGATCTCGTGATTTGGTAACTGCTGTTGAATCTATCAATGCCCTAGGTGTGGCTCTTCCTCCTCTTATTATCTTCCAAGGGAAATGGGTTCAACAGCAGTAGTTTCCTCCTGAACTCGAGCCATACAAGAAGTGGTTTTTTACAGCTTCTGCAACGGGCTGGACGAATGACGAGATCGCTCTTGCGTGGCTAGACCTGATCTTCATCCCGTTAACGAAGCCTGAGACTAAGAGACCTAGGTTACTTATCCTTGATGGCCACGGAAGTCATACAACCGATGAATTTATGATCAAATGCTTCCAAAATGATATAATCCTTCTTTTCTTACCTTCGCATTCATCGCATGTTTTACAGCCGCTTGATATATCAGTTTTTTCACCGGTCAAGAGAGCCTATCGCGAGGAGCTTGCGAAGAAGGATATTCTAATTGATTCATCACCAATCAGCAAGATGACCTTCCTTCAGTGTTATGCAAAGGCTCGATTGATCGGTCTACCAGATACGAATATTCGCTCGGGCTGGAAGGGATCCGGCTTGTGGCCTGTTAATGTGGCCAAACCCTTGATGAGCCCGTATGTGATAAAGCCGGTGTTTGGGCCCTTCCGGCCACCTTCAACTCCTCCGTCAACACCTCCAAGGGCCGGGATGAAGCGTAAAGATCATCACGAACCGGATATTTCAACGCCCAAGGGCAGTCACCAGGTCCGGAAGATCATTCGCGATTTTATCGATGACAAGGTCATCGATCCACCGATGAGACTGCTATTCCGGAAGATTTGCAAGGGTCTTGACGAACAACAAGTGAAGATATCACTCAACACAGTGTAAAATCGCACAATTAGAGAGGCAAAATGAGATGCTTAGGCCGAAAAAACGGACTCGATTGCTTCCTAACCCGAATAGCAAGTTCTCAGCAGTTGAACAGCTAGCCAAACAAGCAGCGCGATACGATGCGATCCCGGATGAGATAGAGGCACCAGAGGAATTAGAAAACTATATCTTTGAAGAGCTCTGCTTCCAGTGGCAAATCGAATAGCTTCTCGTATGAATATTCATTGAATTGACGTTGTTATGTTGATATTTGAATCTATCGCGATTTTCATCTGGGTGTTCGGTTGAGGGGGTGTTCGGTTGACCAGGGTTACATCTTAAGATAAATGAGACCAAGATTCCAATAGAAGTCCGCAGAATGAACCTTGGTTCTCCGTTTGGTCTCCCAACTATACAGACGTCAAATATATATCTATAGGGCCTGTAAATTACAGTCAATAGTTCAGAATTACCCCATTCTTTGAATACAACTCGGTTTTAGGATATTAACTTGCGGATATCTTAGCAATCATCAGATTAGCCCTAAAAGAAGCGAGAGTAATATCATTCATATAGAATATTATTTTTACCCAACTTAATTTGTATGCATATCCTAGCTGCTGCGTATCACCACAATGCTACGGTAACAGCATCCTAGAGGAGGGAAAAGTTGAATACGATTGCAGCGCAGGCGTTTTTCCGTGGAACCATGATGAATTTGGCGGGCGCCAGCCTACCTTTAATCGAATTTGGTACTAAGGCCATCCTTTGTGCGTTGGCTGGTGGAGTGACCGAAGTCACAGATATATTGAATCCTTTACTGCAACCTGTACTGCAACCTTGACGTTGCAGCAACTTTTACTGTACCAAGGCACTTCGGGACGTATGCGAGATGGCATAATGAAGTTAGCCTAAAAGCGTGTTCAATGTTGAGGCATTTCCAATTAGCCAAGGCACCCTGCATTACTTCTGAAAGGATAGTGTCACAGGGTGGTTAGCCTTCATATAGGGAGTCTGTTCTGCTCAATTTAGTAATACTCTTCTAACCAACCTTGATATGAAGCAAAGCATTCAAAGATATTCTGCTTGCTTATATAATTTGCTCGTTTATGGAGTAAATGAATAGGTAAATAGTATCATCCAAAACAATCATCCTAAACTCTACGTCTATTCTTAAAACTGAGCCATAATTATGTAATGTCAGCCACGTCTGAGCTCAGATTGAACCAGAACCCCAGAATTGCTCAGACCAGATGAACTTCCGATACGAGAACTAGGACAGTATATCTATTGGGCGTACGGGTCTCAGTGAGTCAGCCAGTCAGTCAGCAACTAATATTTAGCGGTTATTAGACCTGGGAGATTGGTTTGAGACAAAAGTGCCAAATAACATCTAACCAAATGTAAGCGAGGAAAAAGCATCGCAGTCTCCAAGGTACTCATAGTTGACGAGGGTTTCAAAAAGGGAACCGAGCTTGGGTCGCTGCTTTCTATGGAGTAAGATATACACATGAACAATAAATAAAAGACATTTTTCGAAAATAAGCAACTGGATAGAGTGAATGATTTTCTCCTCAATTATCCCATATCGCTACCCGATCCGGTCATCAATTCAATCCCCCACAGAAAGATATCTAACTCTGACACTCAGCTATTAATTCGTGTCCCAAATATATTCCCAAATCGTGCAAATGCTTCATTTACTGAAAGACACGTCAGGATCCATGTCTGAGCCACTTTAGATTTTCTGATGGTTATAAACATCCTCTTACCTAAGTCGCCACAACGCGAGAAGACGACATTGACAAGAGGCTCAGAAAAGCCGCAATCACGAAAAAAGTGTGTAACTGTGGCTTTCAAAAACATGTTATGAAGGCGCCTCGTTTTTGGATGTGTGGGTGGCGTCGAGTTCGGAATAACGCATGTGGGTGGGCGCCTCGGATAACCCAGGCGATGAAGGCGGGATGGAGCTCACGGCCTTGTTGTGGTACGGCGGGTTGCCTCCATACACCGAAGCCGACGTAATGGTTGAGCCGGGGCCAAAGTCTTGATACGGCTCGATTTCGCTCTGTCGGAAAGGTCCTGGGGTAGACGACTGCGCCATGGACGGAGCCGGGGCCGGAGCAGGCGCTTGATGACGGTCGTCGAGTTGTTTCTGAAGAGCCAGGTTCTTTTGGTAGAGAGCAAAGACGGCGCCGGCCGCGATCAAGGCAACGACGCCCAGCACGACGGCGAGGCCAATGGTGGCGTTTTTAAAGGTGGCCAACTCGGCAATGGCAGTCACGGTGACAATGGCCGTCTGCGTCACGTTGCCGTTCTTGACATTGACCAGGGTAGGGAGTTCAAAGGCTCGTCGGTGCCGCAGCAGTTCAGGTTGTTGTGTCCGCAACAATACTTGCCGTCTGTGCATGGAGTAATCTCAACAGTTCCATTCGATGATCCGCCGCCCTGTGGTGTTAATTGTGAGTTGATGCCTCGGATATAAAAGTGTGAATATTCGATACGTACCGCCTCGTCCATGCAGACCTTGACACAGGCGTCGCTTTCCCACGACTTGTCGGAACAGTAGCCACGAAAAAGGATACCCTTGTTCAAGCAAAGTCCTGTCGTTGTGCAGAGGTCGCGCTCGCCGGATTTACCATCTAGGTTGCAGCAGCTGGAGTAGACGCCTTCTTGGGTGATGCCGAGCTTGTTGCAGGGCACGTAGGTCTCGTTGTCGGCCAGTGTCTTGCCATTTGGTGCGAAACAGTTTACTTCGTCGGCTGAGACAGAGACGGGTAGAGAACTGGCTGCCATCAGCAGCTGGACGATGATCGAATGGAACATGGTGTATCGATGAGTGGGTATGTACGCCCAAGTCGCCAAGTCCATCATACACGCGAGAGTTCTGATGCGCACATATACTTGCGAAGGGCTCAAGATTCAACGAACGATTCAAGAAGGAAACCAAGAAAAGAAAATCCGAGAAGAGTAAAAAGTGAAGGGCACTGGCATGTAGTGATGATATGTACCTACGGGACTCCCGCGGGTAGTCACACAGAGGGCCCGCCGGTGGTCACACATTGAGGCTAACATTATTGACTGCACACCAGATACGACGCTCTCAGCATGGCATCCCGGTCAGCCCGCATGAAAGCTGACTGTGTAGTGTGGTCTCGCGCTTGCCCAACTGGTCAATGCGTGCTGGCCATCGTGTTGCGCAGTGGAGGACACGCTAAGCGCATGATATCACCGGCCCTCTGAATTTGAAGCTTCTTTTTTCATGTTTTCTCACATAAGCTAGCATTGTTTACCATGAGCTGATTCGCTTCAAATGAAATAATGGAGACAGTTAGCGGCCCAAATACCAAAACGATGAAAGGAGCCGAGCTTGCTTTTACTTTTGCTTCATTAAATCAAGCATTTAAGCCGGAGCAGATCCAAGCTCGATATGCGGGCCTCCTGTGCTCGTAAAGTTTGAGCCAATCAAGTCCCAAAATTGTGGCCGCTCGTGCTCGCCTAGGCAAGGTTTACATCCTCTCCGGAGTACGCAGTCACTAGAAGGGGTTTCTACCGCCTCTCATGTTTAGACTTAGCGAGACAAGGTAGCCTTGGCTTATAGAACTTCCCTGCCTCCCGTCGGACCATTGTTCATTGGCCAGTTTTTGCGAGGAATAAGACAGCGTGAAAACGCAATCTGCCCAGCTCCATTCCGGTAGCGCGCCGCCCCTGGCTACACCCTTCAGTTCAATTAGATGGTAAAGTAGGGGGGAGGTATTTAGGCCTGTGGAACCGACCACAACTGACGCACAAAATTGCCGATACGGCAAATCATAATAACAGGCCAGCAGTTAGTTATCCCGTTAGCTACGGCACAAATACTATCTTATTTTTCCTGACACCCCTGTTGGGCTCGGATAGTAAACCAATCACAGCCGAGGAATTCAACTTGTCAAAGGCGAAGGATTCTTTATGTTGGGATGTCAGACCCGGAGATATGGACTCTGGCGCTTCCAATTTTTATCTCTGGCACACTTTGAGTATTCAATCTTGAGCCTCTGTATAGAAAGATGAGAGTGAATATAAGGCAAGGCAGGGAGGCAGAGGGGGAGGAAATAGGTATATAGATCCTCCTTTCTTCGGTCACTTTGAAATTTGAAAACAAACAAAATAACTCCTTCATCCTTCACCCATCTTCAAAATACTCATTAACGTAATCTACAAGCGAGTGGAGCAAACAAGCGAGTGGACCACTTCCACCTATCCCTTAAATATACATAAACCTCAATTAAAATAACCTAACCTAATTATCTACACTAATAACACTAAAACCTGATTCATAGATATCTCCTTACGAGTTTGGATATTATGACCAGGCTTGCCGCAATTGCTACAATGGGGAATCTCGTACGAGCCGACCCTCCCAGACCACCACTCCGAGACCCTACGTGTACGGCGCTTGCTCGTAAGAACAAAGGATCAAAGCTGCATATTCTAGCGGACTGCTGGCGAGATGCATAGAATGCTAGGCTATGATGCTAGCAAATAAATTGCCGATACCACATCCCTCTGCTAACCAGACATATATTGAACTGGTTAGCAATGCGGCAACACTCAATACTATGTTGGCGGTAGGCAGCCGTCATAACTATAATCGTTCGATCGAGGAAGCCGATGAGGGTGGGCGTTGGGCACTAACACAGCTACAATCATATTGTTGCGATATGGCACATCATTGGGTCTTTTCCTGCCTGTTGACGTACAAGCTTCAGATAGTGGCTTACAGTGGGTACAAAAAAGTTCCGCGAAATTCCGTCACACCCCCATACAGGCAGTCTGAGGCATGAATTTTAAAGCCCAATAACACAGCCAATTTTCATCCAATTGATTTCTAATATAGACAGTTATAATGCTGAGAGGTAGCTCTTTCTAATAGTGTATTTCAGAACCGCATATACCAGCCGTCGGTATCAATAACTGCTTATAACCGCTCAACCATCGTACGAACTAGCTTATTTAAGACTCTATCTTTAATTTCCTCCCACACCGCAACCGCTGCCTCGCAGAGCTTCTGAAGGGTCTTATCATTCTTCGGAAGGTCAGAAAGCTCTGGATAAGCCTTTATAATGTTCTCTTTTAAAATAGCCCACAAGTTCTCAATAGGGTTGAGATCCGGGCTGTAAGGTGGCCAGTCAAGCAGCTCAACCCCATACTCTTCAGCCCAGTTACGAAGCCAATTCTGTACAACCCGGGCTGTATGTGTAGATACGTTATCTTGTATAAATATGCTTCTCGGAGACGCTATTATTAGAAGGTTTTCCTCAAGTTAATCCCGAATAACACGGCCGGTTACACCACCCCTTACGCTATCCGGGTCTCCAAGAAGCGGCACCAAAGATATACGAATATTCCAACCAAAGGCACCCCAGAACATCTGAGAATGACGTGTTGGCTTGCCCTTTGGCTGAATATACTTTTTATCTAATTTACTTCCCGTCTGGTCTATTAGTTGTGAAGTTATTCGGGGTTGAAGTTGACCTATAATTGGGCCGAACACCCACTTCTGTCTCTCTCCCTGACCACGCGCAACTGTGGTCTCGTCTGAGAAGATAACCCGCTTCCACCACGATAGGGGCTTTCGTATATGAAGTCTCGCGAATTGGAGCCTTTTTTCTGCAACAGCAGGTGTTAATTTCGGCCTACAGAGAGCCTTTGTACGCTGAATACCCTCCTTTTTAAGGAAGCTCGTTAAAGTAGCCGTACAGCAAGATAACCCGGCCCGGCGAAGCAATTCACTATTCCGGATAAAAGGGTCAATCTCAATTAATCGGAATAAATACCTTTTATCCCTCTCATTGAGGCTACATGGCCGCCCTGAACGCGGTCGACTTTTCGCGCTTTGTTGTTGCTTGTAGCGATAGTGTATGTTGTAAACCGCGCTGCGCGTTAGGTCAAATTTGGCCGTAATAGCCCTCGCAGACACGCCGGAAAGGAACTGATATACCACCTTTGTCCTCTTATGAGGCGAATGGTGTAATTTGCTTGTAATTCGGAGCATTATTCATAAAGTTGTGACCGTTCAAAGTTAACGGGTTATCTGACGCGTTCGCGTTGAAGGGGGGTGGGGAAAAATTTTCGCGGAACTTTTTGAACCCACTGTAGTCCTCGAAGTATACACGCTCGTTAAAATCCTATGCGAGGATCAATCACGATTGGCTAGTTTATGCGAGTAGGCATGACCCACATACCGGCTCTCGCTCGCTCCAAGTCGGATTGCTTCGCAAAGGTTGAGATGCGCGACTCAAGAGGTATTAGCGTGCTAAGTGGACCTCATCATTAGAACTTGACAGGGAATTCGGTGAAAAGTTAAGCTCCGATCAACAGCAGATGTGTCCCAATCGGCAGTATAGTTTTGGTATGGGCTGAGTTTAAATCGGCAGCTTCCAGAGGTATGTAGCAATCGACTTCATCGGCCTAGGGTAGCGAGTCCAGCCAGTCACACGGCAGACTGCTGCAACTGATAAATTACTGGCGCGCATTTGAGTAAATGAAAACCAAGATGATGAAAGAATTGAAAAAAGATACCATAAGAGTATTGATATATTTTTCCTTTTGTGATTGTCGTTCCGTAGACGCTGTAATTAGGTCTGAACAATCGGGCGAAAGAGTACTCTACCAAAGTGTCATTTGGCAAAGTGCTCCTTCGCAAAGCGCATCTTGGCAAAACGCATTTTCACAAAGCGTATTAAACGGTCTTGTCTGATCTCTCATGCGTATAAGTTCTCTTATTATACTAGCCCTTACTTTATATAAACACTAAGCTTATTTTCTTTCTTTATTATATACTAATTATAGCTCTATATTTACTTATTAGTAATATATATATATAATTTAATAATATAATTTTAAAGGTAGTTCTTTTTAATCAAGAAAGAAGGAAATAGAAACTATATATTTTATTTTCTATATATAAAAAGATAAGAGTTTAATTAGAATAGTTAGATCTATTATAAGTAAGAAAATAAAAGACTATCTATATTAATATTGTTGGTGTCGCCACCTAACAGCTTCCAGCTTCACAGGTAAAAGGGATAAATTGAGACTGTTGCTTCTAACTAGTAATTACAGAGGAGATCCGTAGCCCCTTATATCCTAGGGAATCCCTTGATCGTAACCTCGTGAGAGCAGCCCGGGCTCGGGCCTATGAGATCCGTCAATTATCCCGTTAGCATACAATTCGTTAGGGATCTTCATATCCGTATGACCGAGGTCATCACCTTCCTTCAATGCGTACGTTTGATAGGATCAGAACGCTCCTCGAGTTATCGGGCTCACGCCGATAACTCGGTATTCGGTTGATCGTCAGAGCCGTAGTTCGCGATAGATCCTACCGGCGAGGGTTGCTCGAGCCGATAGGTCAGGGCTTTGAAGATCGGGTCCAGTTAGGTTGCAACCTTCCAACCTGACTGACTGACCCCTCTCGGTGAAACTGATCCTTCTAGGTCGGTTGCATCGCGGCCGCTGCGATTGAACCTTACTTTTGCAATTGCAGCCGGTCCGGCTTCCACGGAATTCCTGATGGTATTTGCTAGTGAATTGTATGTGTGTTCGAACAGGCTGGGCTGCGGGCTTCAACCTTCATACCGTATAATTTCGCGCGAAATTCATTCCAGACGAGCCCCACTGGGATCCTTGTTCCGGCCCACACACAATCCACATAGTAATCCAATCAGGCTAGCCACGCCGCATTCCATTTATTGAATAGCTAGGAATTATCATGTATTTGAGGCTGTTGCGATGACCCGACTGGGGCTAGGATGTGATTTTCAAGCCGTTGAAGAAGATCTTTCTTATTCCCTGAAATCGGGAGCCCTCGTAGCCTAAGCAGTTCCTTCAAATCTGTAATTCGTAGCGTTCGGAGAGCTATCGTAAGGTCATCGCTTTCGACACATATTTCCTCTTCATCACACATCCGGTCGACAATCTCATAGGCGTTGAGGACAGCTTCTTCAGCTTTTTCCCAGTTATTAAAGTTGATAGCTTCCGATGGCACGTCTTTGATACGGATCTTATGATCTTCGCTTCCATCCGGCTTGATACTAATGCCACATTGATAGAAGGCGTTGATTACGAGGTCGGGCTGTTCGGATAGCCTCTTACAAGCAGCTGCAACTGTATGCGTTGTCATGACGCGTTTGTCTTGAACAGACCACTTCTTTATTCCATCCGGGTCATGCTTTTCAACATAGGAAAAAGCTGCTTCAGCTAGCCAATCTTTGAACGGCTTATTAACTGCTGTATCGAGAGGTTGAAGAAGGCTCGTACAACCCGCGGGGATCAAGGCTGTTGTAATCTTAAGACCTCGTAGATCTTGAAGCACATCTTCAGTCGTATGGAAACTGCCTACATCCATCACCAATAGATGCTCTTTGCCATTGAGAATTAGGGCTAATTCGTTTGATATCCATTGTCTTAATAATTCCTCGTTATTGTAATCTGTTTCGTTGAATTCAACAGTAACGTCAGATGAGTAAAGATGACATTCATCTTCAAAGATCCGACCGTCCGGCCGGCCGTGGAAAATAATCTTCGGCTTCAACCGTTGGATGCCATCTGCGAAGATATAAAGGATCAAGGTAGCCTGACGCTTATTCCATCCGCTTCGATCGGATTTTCCACTTATTGTCTTTGAACCTTTGATCTCGTACGTGTAGCCATCAAGATATTCAAAAGGCATAGGGGTTTCATCGATGTTGATGATACACCCGCGTTGGAAGCGTCTCGTAGGTGACATCGTCACGAGGATACGATCAAGCGCGGTAGATCGTTTGTTTGATATTCGTCGGATGAATCGTAGGAAATTATTGATGATTGAAACTGCTTCTTCCGGGGTCTTCGTAGCCCTCCTTGTAACACGTCTTCGCGAGAGGTTATTCCGTAGCTTAAAGTTAGTCCACCATCCATTAGAAAATGTAAAAATAGCTGTACAATCGAGATATTTTAATGGGAAAAGCTCGTAAGCTTTCCTCTTGAACCAGCCAACAGTAAGAAGCCTACCTAACCTCCTTTGGATATGGAAGTCATCCATAAGGGCTTGTTCAAGCAGCGGCCACTGTGGGCTATAATGAGGAGCTTTTCCTTGGATAATCTCATCCTTGTTGCGGGCCCAAACCGTGATCGTTGAGAAAGGGATTTTAAAGAAAGCAGGGGCTTCGCGGTGGGTGGGTGGGCGATAGAAGTCAGGTCTGGTTACCCTTCGTACGAAAACGCGATGATGATGAAGAAACATCAACCATTGACCTTCGTCTCATGAGAATAGCTTCTTTCAACGTGTTGGATAGGCTTGGTTGGGCTGTGAACACGATTTGGAAGGCTCTTGCGTTTCCGGCCGGGACGGCGTTTTGCAGGTATAACCGCTAGGTTGGGGTCTCTCGGCTGCAAAGGAGGCATCGCGAATAGCTTCAAAATAGACTCCCTAGGTGGATTGAACCGGCCTCGGGCTCGTAGGTTAGCTGTTGGGTTGACGCGTTTGTGAGGGCTTAGTTAGAAAGGACTGTGGATGGCTAGCCTGTTTGCATTTTGGTGTGGGTTGTATGTGGGCCGGAACAAGGATCCCAGTGGGGCTCGTATTGAATGAATTTCGCCGAAATTATACGGTAGAGGGCTAAGCTTTGAGATTAGAGTTCTATTGGTCACGGTTTTACGAGATGTTCGAGTTGGGGACGTCTAGCTAAATAGTCAATTCGGCGATGAGCTCCCAGAGTGACAGACTAGTGGACCCTAATTTAACCCACTGCAGTCCGATTGACCCCTCGGTCCGACAAAACCACACCAGTTAGCACATTTTGGGATAGCGTCGGCCCACATAAATTATTTACAGTTAGTATACTCAGGAGCGGTACCTTTCGGTACTTTGAGTACGAGTTCGCGATAGTTAAAGATAATATTTACTAAGACTTCCAATAGCTGTAACCTGACCTGCCCGTCTGCTGTTAAGACGAGCGATTGCTGCAGACCCAACCTCTCTGTCTGCTGTTCAGACGAGCGATCGCTGCAGACCCGACCTCTCTATCTCTCGTCAAGTCGAGGGATCACTGCAGACCTGACCTGCCCGTCTGCTGTTGAGACGAGCGATCGCTGTAGACCTGACCTGCCTGCTCTTGACGCGACTGACGCGCTGCTGGGTAGGTCACGTGTCCAGTTAGATCAGTAATAATTACTTATCTCAACAGCAGACCGAGAGAGGTTAGAGAGATCAGGTCTACAGCAATCGCTTGTCTTGACGAGAGACAGAGAGGTCGGGCCTGCAGCGATCGCTCGTCTGAACAGCAGACGGGCAGGTCAGGTTACAGCTATTACATATTTCAACAGAAGATAGTCTCGTAGAGTTCAACTGTATTGAATTGACTGTAAGTATTGAAAGTACTGCGAAGTACTTAACTTGGCAGACTAACTGTATGTAATTGTGGTGGGTCCACACCGTCCCAAAATGTACTAACTGGTGTGGTTTTGTCGGACCGGGGGGTCAATCGGACTGCAGTGAATTTAACCGAGATGTGAGGCAGTGCTGGAATGATGAACGTTAGACCTGTAAAGCGGAGAGCTAGGGGTCTTGTCTGCTGAAATCCAGAGCCAGAAGAGGGTATAAGTTGTGGGCTGATGCCACAAAGCCCCTGCTCAGGCCTAACGGCCATTTCACCACCAAACTCACAATTCGTAGAAGGTAGTCGGATGGGAAGGAGAAGAAAAGGAGCGAGAGGGTGTAACATAATTCTACGTTGTGCATTGTCCCCTAGACGCGGTTTGATGTGACTCAGATGCACATTCTAGTATATCCCGGTTCCTGAAATGATTTGTATGCTAGAATTATTCAATGTGAGCGACCAAATGGACTCGACGTGGCGGCAGAGCCGGCATTGCTTTTCATGGCACCACGGCCGGGGGTTCGGTGGCTATCCGGCGGACTGGCCCCAGATCAACAGCCGAATTGCCTGGAAGCCCCTATTAGTGCCTTCATTAATATTAGTCATGATGACTAGAAAATGATTTGGGGGCTAACGTAGAGCATCTAGTGCCCTAGTCTTCACTCTTTAATGTTTAAAATTTCTCGGTGGAAACCTCGGGTCTGTCCCAAATCAGAATAGATCGACCGTTGCAGAGCATGCCATAAAATTCCTATGAATGTCTCTGTCTGCCTGTGCCATAGAGCCCATGCATCACCCTTGACCGTGCATTTTGCCGCAGTTTGAATGTCCTACGCTCTTCCTTCGTAGAGCAAGCATGTTGTACAATTCCGATAAGGGATCGATGGTTCGCAAGAATTTTACACGAAACGAGCGTATCTGTTGGATGTGCACGGCGCATCACGCTCGATGCGATGGAGCCCTACCAACTTGGTAAGGAGGTGCATACACCCGCGTCAAATGGAAACTAAAAAGCAATAGTGGTCGACAGCCCGACGGTTCGTATACACTGACCAATGGGAGTAGTGTACGATGTTGCAAATTAGGAAGATTTTGTGACTACCGCGCACCAATTCTCCGTGTGCAGGGTCGCAAAGGAGCGAGCCTTCATGGGCAACTACAGCCGATGTGCTCCATTGAAGCATTAGACACGAATACCCCGGACCCTTTCAATACCTTGCCGGTGGAAATGTCATTCAAGTCCAGAAAGCTTCTGCACTATTGTACGTGTGTGGGGTTTCACAAACACGACAGCAGCTGATCCTATGTGGCTAGTCCAGCATCTCAGAGTCGACTTCGAAACATATCCTGAAGGGATGGAGACAGGCTGGTAAGTTGGACACGAAAGTAGCTTCCTCATGAACTAACCGGGTTTGCAGCCTCTCCGCCCTTGCACACAATCCCGCCGCCCTTCGAGACACACTATTAGTGGCAGGAATGCATTATATCGTAAGGACCGGAGATGTCAAGACGTACGGTTCGACCTTTCTGTTTCACAAAATTGAAATAATTCGACAAATCAACGAGTGCCTTGTGAATCAACACAAAGAGCAATTCATTGATGTCACTAGGCGCATAGCGACTATGTGTTTAGTGGAGGTGCGCTACATTTGACTTGTGTTCTAGCCTGCGCTTTTGAAATAAACATAAGCTGACTCTAGATTTCAAGTCTACACTTGGGAATGATGTAACTGCAGAAACCCACTTCCAAGGTCTGGTGAGTCTTTTATGCACCTACCAACCAGCGAATACAATACTCGGCACCCAGGTGCCTGTCAACGAGGAGCAGACGTATCGGTACCTTATATTGTAACTATTACCCTATCGGTCCGCTATTTGAATCTTTCTGACCCGATCTTTGAGAACCTGCAACATTATTCATGCTGTTCGAAGTCGGATGGCAGAAAGCGCGCGTGTCACGCAGATGATGGAGATGCCCGAACCCGCAAACCTGGAAGAATACGTGACGACGCTCCATGCATGGTTCTCACAGGCATCTATTGAAACTACAACTTTGCAGGTTCTATTAACAGCAATCTCTATGTTGCCTTCTTTCTTCACACAGGTACCATCGGTAACCGCGTTCTGTCATGTGGAAAGTTTACCCTTCATTGACTGCCTACGGTCGTTTACTGCATTGGTCAGCTCCTTTGACTCTGGTCCGGGCCCTGCTGCGTCCCGTTGGCAGTGGTTAGAGGACCCAGTCTCAAAATTACTTGTGACTTTGACCAACTCTAATGCGGCGTCACAACTAGGCGACATCGGAAATGAAGCCGGCGGATGCTCATTAGGCTCAAAGGGTCTTATGTCCTCATGGTGCGGCGTTGCTATCACTTCTGAGCTTTACTTAACCGCCGTTCTGGGACTATGGAATGCGGGCAAGCCGATCGAGCGCCGGCTCCTCCGAATTATCTTCCGCATTCTAGTTCGAGACTTGGCCAAGCAGCCCAAAAAATGGTCGACAACAGCTGGTTCATCAGACCTTTGGTTCTGGAAACATTTTGTCGGTGCGTACAGCTTGGCTTGGCATCAAAGCCATGAACATGACGGGACACTACGTGAAGCCGAAGAATTTTTTGATCGCTCAATCCGGATCTGGAGCGAATCCCATAATATCAGACAATGGGAATACGCTCGACGTCGACTACTGAAGATCACCTGGCCACAAGGTCAACCTCAAACCCTAGCAAGGACAGTTTGGGCAAAGGCGGTTGGGAAACCGCAACGCGTAAGCAAACCGAAGGTCCGGACCGGATGTATCACATGCAAGACTCGCCACGTCAAGTGTGATGAGCGTAAGCCAACTTGTCAACGCTGTACGACTGCCGAAATTACATGCCAAGGATACTCAGACATGATCTCTCACCCGAAGCCAAAGTTCACAACGGCCAGAATCTCAACTACTCTGGTGCCATTACGTCCTAAGCCGGAGACACTGATATGATGTGAAAGGCAACATGGATATTTCTGATTATCTGAAAAGGAAAATTAGCTATTTTGGTAGCTAAAGCAGTCTTTTGCTCAAAGAACATAACTTCCAAGACACACAACGATTTGAAAATGCAAAAGAATTCTTACTCACCCTAACCCATCAAAACCCTGATGCGGATTATTCAATAGGAAAAAATTGTAACATGATGAGTCGGTTCTACATACCTCGCAAGTGAGAACTCGCCAGGTGACTGAAAACATTCGTGAATGAACAATCGAATGGCAGGAAACCCGACACTTCGCTACCGAATTCGTCCGCCCTACTCAAGAAAGCATAGATCTACGCCCGAAAATTAAAACTTATTTTCGAGTAGCCTGTCTTACCTGGAATTTGCGGGGATCTCGAAACCCCTAAAACGACGAGGAAAAAAAGCCTTTCTGGTGGGCAGTGAACGTTTCCTAGTAAAATGAGAAATTGATGTTCCTCATTAAGCAATCCAATCCATTTAACGCCGATGTCCATCCATACTGTATTATTCGGACAGGCATCTTGATTACGAGCATAGCCACTTTCCTCAAGCTATTTAGTGCACTATCATGCGGACTTTTTACCGAGAAAGGGATGAATGAATGAGTCGAACGGCGATCCAGTCAGATATTCAGGAACTTCTTATGCATAGACTTGACATCCGATATCAAGGTACCGATATGTAGCTTCCACCTTACGTAAAAGAATGTAGATATTTGGAAAGCTTACGAGGCTCATCAGCCGGCCGACCCTACTTTGCAAACAACCAAGCTTGATAAAATAAGACTCGTTCGTGAATACTAACCGAGCTTCCTAGTTAGGACTAAATAAGGCGTTGAAGTTAACGCCTTCTATATAGAAAACCGTACTCTTGACGAATGGTATTTCAACGAGATGAGCACAATTAATCACAATGCGTATTAATAGTCTAAAGTGCTAGCCGAGAAAGAGGCTTTGGAATACCTTTAGGATTCTAAGTGGGACTTAGCGAAGATTTGCCCTAGGTTTCAATTGGACCATGTCTAGTCCCGAATTCCAGTCGCGGACCCTCAGCATCATCGACAAACTCTTACGCGGATCCCTGTTGACGGGGGTTCCGACCTGGAATTTGTTCTGATCGATGTGCCAAATGTTGCAGAAGTGCACGTGAAGGCGGCCGAGGCTGGTTCAGCACATATATATCGTGGCAGGAGCGTGATGATGCCGTCTATAGAGAGTCCAAAATTTTCGAGTCGGTTCATGCTATTTCGTATCACCTCCAAACCTAGGACTATATCAAAGTGGATTCTGCGCCTTTTGGCCCGTTGATGGGACTCACACCACGCTGGCTAAACGCAAAGGTCGGCATTAGGTTCTCAGTGGAAAGTTTTGGAGCATCGACGAGCTTAGGATTAAGTATCATGCAGACTTTCAAGCTTCTACTCAATGGAACCATGGTTGTAACGACTGCTAAGTCTTAGCTAGAAAAAGATGTGAAGGCTATGCCGACGTGATTGGTCAGATTGTGCGAGCTGTGTCCGCGCCATGATTTCATGCTCTTTTGAGGATATTTTCTGCCAAGTCTAACAGCCTTATGGTGGGCCACAAAAAGGCTAACCTTTGTTGACCTGGGTCTGGTAGAGCTTGTAGGCTTTATTGTTTACCTGCTGGCTTCCACCTCTCCTGGTCGTCGCCGGAACTTCTGACAGCACAGCTTTCTGCCGCCATTGTCATTCTCCGCCTTTTCGCGACTTCCAAATCATTCCAGATGCACCATTTCCTACCAGCTCTTGACATTTGCTATACTTATCACCATTGTTGCCAACGAGTAGGGATCATTGTCCTTGACTGCTTGCCCACTATTCAATGGTTCTTCATAAGTCAAACGATATATGGTAGCTCTTTTTTCTTTGGCTCATTAGAGCGATCGTTCCCCCTCTTCCCCCAACTGCAGCTACGGCTGCAGAACCAATTGCTGTGGCGGCGAGTCTAATCGACCTCAGGTCAGGTGGACCTATCTACTTTATGCCTGCGCATTGGTGAAACATGATGATTTGTATTTTTTTAACCCCTCGCAGTTAGCCAACCCACTCACTGCCACTTTCACCCTATTACATACCGCATTCGAAGGCAGGAAGCAATCAACTACATTTCTAGATACTCAAGAAAAGGAAACAAGCCGTATATGACTATTATATCCGTACTTCAAAAAGCAGAAAGTAGAATTTAACAATGAAGTGGATTCTTAAATAGTAATATTAATGTTGTTCCGTGTATACGAAATGATTTCAGTGATTGTGTGGTACGCGAAAACATCATATAATTGTTAGCTGCCTCTCGCTGCACTCTCAATCGCTGCTCATACAAAGCAAGAGCTGGATTTTAAATTTAAAATTTGATAAGATTCACATTTTAAATGGGGTCAGCGCGGGGCCATATAGCCTAGGGCAAAGTGTCTTTTAACTCTTTATGCCCTCCTCCTTGGAGTTAAGTGATTCGTTGATACATACAATGTACATGTTGATGGGTTGAATGATGCAAAAGCTCATGTGACACTTGGTGATGTGGGTCAGCAAGCTTGCATTTGCGAACCTAAGAGTTCCCTGATCACCCGTCACATCTGCAGTAATCTTGGTGCTGTCCTGGGACTGGTGGCTGGCCATACTTGCTGTTCCATACAATAATAACCGTTGGCAAGAAATGGCCATGAAAGACACAGCCATAATACACTGGCATAAGCCTTTTTGTGCTTCAAAGTATTATGTAGTCTAGACCTAATGGGGTTACTCGGTAAGGCCTTAATTAGTCTCTCTCGTAGCCATTTTTGGCTTTGTGTTTGATGGCATTCTGCGTCCAATTTCTGATCCTCAGTATCCGTTCTGATTTCTAACCAGCCACACGCCCTAGAATACTGTGGTCATAGGTACTGTAAATTTCGGTCCGTTTCCATGAGATTCTATGAGTCATCACACGAAGAGCCTCCTTGGAATGCGCATGTGTCCCGAGGACAGGACAATGAGCAGCATGTACATTCGCTGTTGTTGAGCCCATTCTCCATTTTCCTATTACCAACGATGTGTGCCAATATCTCCGCCACATCAAAGATTCCGCAATGCCTTATTTGCTAGCTCATCAGCTTTTGTGTTCTGTTCGCAACGTACGTGCTAGAACAACACTTCAACCGTCATTCTATTCAGCTTTGTAACAAGCAACTGCAGCTCTCGGAATACTATCGAATTTTCTAAAGGTTTCTCCTTTGAGTTTCTAAAACCATTCTTTTGCCACTTGAAAATCCATTCCGTCATCCCCTTCACAACGTATTCTGAGTCGGCCTTAATCACTACCTGCTGAAGAGGGTATTCAGTCATCCCTTCATCTCGTATCTTGATCGCCCAGGCTGTGTATTTGTAAGCTGAATTCTCATGAACGAACACGCCAATTGACACAACGGCTGTGCTTTTGCCATTTTGCCTGCAAGCGCCATCAACTGCAATGATTATACAGTCTAGGTGTAGTGCCAAACGACCGCAATCTGTGCAAGGCTCATCTTCATCGCATGCCACGTATGTCCACGCGTTATCGTAATTGTCAACCTCTATAAGTCCACATCGTCGCTGTAGCGTAGAGTAGGATCGAACCTCCGGTTGCTCGACCAAGCTTGGCCTTCCGCTTTGCAATGCGGGTCGCGCCCCATATTGCCCATTCGGCTAGGGAAACCGTGGTGCGGCGGAGCCACGAGTTCGGAGGCCTGGGTAAGGGGAATACGTTAGATCATCCGCTGCCAGCGCGTATCAATCCTGCTGGATAGCAGGGTCCCAACCCTGTAACAAAGAACTGTCTCACAAACAGTATATATTAAAATCTAAAAGGGTGGCTGGGTTGGGTTGTTGGCGGCATTCATCTTTACTTCGTTAAGTTGTGAAACAAGATCTATCTGTCCCCAATATGGCGTGCGTTGTTGACAAAAAATCTCACCTCAGTGAACCAACCTCTACTCCTCCATCCGCAGAGGGAGAGGTCTTGGAGGGAATGCCTTCGGTTGCTTCCGGTGCCTTGTCTCAAGTGCCAGTGGACTTGGAATTCGAGAAGCAAGCTCTCAAAAAGTTCGACATGTTCTTACTGCCTCAATTAGCACTCCTTACCATTCTTGCCTATCTAGATCGGACGAACATTGGTATGTACCCGATGACTCACTGTTTCACATTCATTTGTTAATCTTGCGTAGGCAACGCCAGTGTCTTTGGGTTCGCCGAAGGGCTCAAGTTGAAAGGGAATGGGTTTAACAACCTAGTCACGTTTTTCTACGTAAGATGGCTCTTTGGACTGCGCACCAAATCACCAAGGGCTTGGCGAATCTGACTCTATGCTAGATTACCTACATCATCTGCGACGTCCTCTGGGTTCTTTCTATCCAAAGGTTTGGTGCTGATCGCGTCCTTGCTGTCGCCATGGTGGGCTGGAGCGCAGCAACCTTTGGCACTGGGTTCACCAGCAGTTATGAGCAAGCAATGGCCTGTCGACTCATCTTGGGAGCTTTTGGATCTGGACTCTTGCCTTGCATGACCTTCATAATCTCTACCGTCTGGAACCGCAGCCAGCAAGCCAAGCGAGTTGCCGTCATATATTGCGCAACAACCATATCGGGAGCTTTTGGTGGGCTGATCGCATACAGCATCCAAACAATGGGCACTCGTCTGGGTCTTGATCCTTGGCGCTGGCTCTTTATCATCGAAGGTGCCATCTCCATGGCTATTGGTTGCATCCTCTTCATCACCATTCCTGTCAGCGCCGAGAAAGCCTGGTTTCTTTCTGATAAGCAGGTCGAGTTTATGCGAGGAAGGAAAGATCGCGATGCGGTTTTCAAGGGCGAAGCCAAACTCAAGCTGAAACACGTTCGGGCGGCGCTCAAAGACCCTTTGGTGTATCTAACTGGGGTTTCTCTTTTTGCCTCATCTCTGCCTCTGCTTGGATTCGGTACCTTTCTCCCCGTCATCATCCTCGGCTTTGGGTATGTCAATATTCCCAGACCCCCTTCCCAGCCGCTGCTGACAATATCAATAGATACAGGTCTATCCAGGTCAATTATATGACTATACCAATATACGTTCTAGCTACCATTTCCGTGGCTATTGTCTCCTTTATGTCGGACCGGACGAAGAAGCGAGCCATTTTCTTGTTCGCTCTCCCGATTCCCGTACTTATCGGCTATTCCATCGCCCTCGGTACCTCAAACAATGCTGCGGGCTACTTTGCCATGTTCCTCTGCGGCATAGGCATCTTTCCCTTTAATTGCATAATGTTGGCGTGGTTCTCAACCAACATCTCACCTGACGCAAAGCGTTCCGTGGGGTTACCCATTGCTGCATCTATAGCTAATATTTCCAGGTTTGTCTGGTCAAATCTACCCTGTCGGTGACGCTCCGAGTATATCTCCGGTAACGCCGGTAACGCCGTATCGCTAGGTCTCGAGGCTGTTGCACTTACTGGGGTAGGGCTTATCTTGCTGCCGCTGAGGTGGAGGATGACTAGAAAAAACAAAATGCTGCAAGAGGGATGCGGGGATGACAAGGAGGGCGACGCTGCCTTGAATTTCAAGAATGCATTCTAATTCCAGGTGGGACGCTGAATTTGCTCGATGCCGGAGCATTTAGCTCTTGAGGTCGGCCCTGTTTTCCTTCTTAGGCGTCGCAGTCTATCTCCAGGTTGAGGCGCAGCGAGGGTCTTGAATAAGGTTTGGTACATAATGATAGCGCCTTGGTGGCCTTCTTGTTCGTTGTATAGAGGCAGTGCTAGGCAGAAATCATACCAGCAAATCTGAATTAATTACAACTACTGAGGAGCCGCTTGAATTGCGATGTCCTGTGTAGCCGGAGCCAGCAGCACATTGAAATAGGTCACTCCAACGGACCATACCTATCTCTAAAATAGCACCGATATGCACCAGTTTACATCTTTCTTCCCAATGGAACTTTCTGTGGCTATGGTGTTTGTCCGTGCAGGGTCCAATGGCTCATAAAGTAGTAAACCTTTACTTCTGTCCTCTTCGACAAGGCCGAGCTCAAACCTTCAATGGTTCTTCCTGAGCTTGAAAGATCTCGTCATCTTTCACAAACCAACAACGGCTTTCCACCTCTTGCGCTGTCAAGAGAGGAATTCTAATACTCTCTAGATCGTCGCATCTTACATACTCTTCCACGCTCGTCAAAGTCTCAGTCTGTGCTGTAGGGAAGAAACCAGTAGTTTCCTCATACTCATACAGCATCAGGAATCTCCCCTCGGATATGATTTCGTCTTTTTCGTTTGATCCAGTGTTCTTTGACAGATTAACACCTTTCGGGCAAGCGGTCCAAGTATGGGGGACGCCGGGGGCGATGGTGACGAGGGTCTGAGGTGGAATCACGTAGATCTTCCCACCAAGTTCAACCAATGCCACACCTCCGATTACGAAAATACGCTCGTAGACGAGCGTGCCCAACTTCTCCCCTGCCACGGCGGGTGAAACGTGGACATGTCTGGGGAGGCGTACGCTGGTGGCGAACTCAATAAATCCTGATTAACCACGGAACGCCGGGCGACGATCGGAATGCCCTGGGCTGAGCTCGTGCAGTGTTACGGGTATGACGATAAAGGGGTCCATCACCTTCACGCCTGACCCGTGAACTGTCTGAGAGCCGTTAGGTAAGACAACACCGTAGCTGGGCGTAGATGCCATGGCTTAGGAAGTTTTGCTGAGAACTGCGAGGTTGATTTGAAATATTTGTGAGGGTTCGGTCAAAGGCATTTCCAAGAATACGAGATTTATGTAACGCACATGGATGAGGGCTCGGTAGAGTGCTGCGGCTCAATAACCAATTCATCAAAAGATCAGGGAGTAAGGCAAAATTCGCCGGCAATGTCGGCTCAAACACTCATCCTCCCTGTCAAGTCTAGCGTGGCCGACGCATACTCTCAAGGGGCACTGGACAAATGATTATGGTCCGGTCGGAGAAGGTAGTGAAGAAGTCCGAATTGTTTCGGCCCTTGCGCAGACAAGGCGGTCTAGGCTAGGATAGCAGATCGCTTCACCACCTGTGTCGTGCCGTAAAGACCGAAAATAATTATCCCTCTGCCGAGTACGTCAGGTATTCACTGTATAGCAGTGCCCGAGGATTTGGCTCTCCAATCCATTTTCTTTCGGGAACTTGGGATATGGCTACCATTACTAGCCTACCACCCCCAACCTGCAAGAAAAGGACACATGCACAGTCACTGACCAAGAAACGGTCCCATGTTACGAATTTCACTCCTACGCACGGGGTCACGTGAGAAACCCCGCTTTTCAAACCAATCAAGACAGGATCATTCGGATCTCACGATGATCCTCATGATCCAGGAACACAGATCATTGCCAAGCATCAATGATCCCCTAGTATATATGCACATTCATTTCATTAGCTAGAACACTCTTTTAGACAGTTATCAATAAAACATCGTCTACGTCTCTATTGGAACTAGCTCTACAATACTCGCACATTGACAGTGACTCGCATTGCACAGCCTAACGACAACCCGATCGCGCCACTCAGAACAACACTCTGATTGGTTCAACCCTGACCTACCCTAGACCCCGTCCAGTGTAAGTCATCCAACCGTCACGAATTTTAAGTTTTCATATAATGAGAAAATGCATAGTTATTTAGCTTCATACAATTGTAGGGTTATAGATCCCTTACTATTGAAATTCACAGGGTTATCTATAGAATTAAGGGGGATATGCATCTAAAGTATAGTATATATAATTTAGTGGTAAGTTTATAGTGAGATAAGCTCACTTTTTTTCCCTATGAATAGCACTTTTCCTAGTCAATGCCCTCTTTGACGAAGGAGAAGACAAGGGTTAAATAATAGACCTCCACAAGTATGTTGTTTTTAGTTCAACTTGATTTGGATATACAAAGCATGGCAGTTCAAGACGGAGGGGACCTATCTCAATCTCGCCATCTTCTACATCGCCACCGCAGCGGCCAATATCTTCACTGATTCCATCCTCTTCGCCCTCCCCATCCCCATGCTCTACGGGCTCCATATGCCACTCATGCAGAAGCTTGGGGCTATGCTTGTGTTTAGCATTGGCACAGTGTATGTTTGGTCACACAATAGAAATCTGTTTCGGTTCTGTTGTTTATTTTACGACAGCTTACCCGTTTCCAGCACGGTGGCCACTTCGGTGGTGCGACTCGCCCTCCTGCTTGGCGTATTGAAGAGCAAAGATCATTCATGGGATGGCTGTCATGCCAATATCTGGACGTGCGTCTCTTCTCCTTCTCACCCTGGCTACCATCACTTGAAATTAACTCTCCGTGTGTGTCTACGCACATTCAGATTCATCGAAAGTAACCTTTTCATCATCTGCGCGTCAATGCCAACTCTCAAGCATTTCATGCCACGCCTAATGGGTTCTTCAACCGGCCGATCCAACAGCGGTTACAACACTGGGGGCAGATCTGGCAGAGCGACACAGAGCGGCGGGAGGAGTCGTCTTCAAGGCAAGAGGAAATCGTACGCCCGCTTCTCGCCAGACGATGGGACCGAGCTGGACAACCTTGATATCAGCGGTAGCAATGGCAGCAAGAATGGAAAGGGCAAAGGCAGAGGAGGGTTCACCGTCACAGAATCACCAGTGGTAGATGCGGATGGCGAGCGGGATGGTGTACGTGACGAGCATAGCGACAAGTCGATACTACCGTCTTCGAGTACGTATGTACAGCATCGCTAGATGGCCTGGCCTTTTGAACTTGGGCTCTACTTGCCCTCAACTTTTCTTGCTCCAAGACATAGTGGGCAGCGAGCAACGAGACGTTTCGAGCGATTCTCGACGACGGATGGGCAGGAAGGTTGAGCAATTGTTTTCTATTCATGAGGGAATGAGAATATCACGAACATGCCTCACTCATAGGTAGGAGAGGCAGGAAAATTTGCAGGTATATAAACTTAGTCTTTATACATCTATTGCCAAGGTCTCCAATGAGACTGAGCTGGCTTTTCTATTTTGAGAGAAACTAACTTTCCATAGCCGAACCATCCGACCTGCCTCATTCCCAATAAAAGTGATTCTAACCAGTTGCCTTCTTTTTGACATCTGGCTATCTATGAAAGTCCTTTGTGTCATCTACGGCATTCACCTCGACGACGACATCATTCTTCACATGAATTTGCCTATTGTCCTCATCTGGGCCCCAGCGGGAGGCGCGAAATGGGCTCGTGGTAATCTAATGAACTCGATCCGGGTCTTTAATTGCCGCTGGATCAAAGCCCGGCATGTCCGCCAGGCGTTGTTCGTCATCAGCCAACTGATGGGTAGAACTCATCCCGCCGGCATCCTTCCCTCGCCTTCCCTTGTTCACAGTCACTGATGTGAGTTCGTGGCCGCGAGTACCATAGCTGAAAGGACGGCTTGTGTAGCTGCTGAGCACCCGCGAGCCGATGATCAAGCGGAAGACTGGCCGCAGGAGTGGGAAACAAGCTAGAAATTTGTCACATGTTAGTTCGGAACTACGGGCGCAAAACATAGAGTGTCAGCCAGGAATCATTTACCGGAGGCAATAGCAACGTTGACCTCGACGGCTCCCCAGGCGTATTTCATGGCGTGGTCATGGGGAATCTGACTCGTATTTGGGTCGGACTGGATGGACTCATACAACACAAAGATCGATGCAACACACACACTATGAAGAGTCAATCATCAGGTCAGGACGTGCAACACTCGTTTCTTACATGTTGGGGTCGGTCAGCTTACATGATACCGATCACGAAGAGGGCAGCAACGGCGAATTTCTGGCCGAGGTGCAGACGCAGCTTGAACACTTCGACCACTGGCAAGATCAAGATGACAATATCCATCACGAAATGCAACAGGAGGGTGCCATAGAAGAAGGCCGAGTCATTAATGTGACACTTCCCTGTGATGGACTTGTCCCAGTAGTAAGGGACTGGCCAGCAGCGAAAGCTGATCATGAAGGTGCGCAACAGGATCCATATCACGGAGATGACAAACAGCACAATGATGGGTATTCTGATCGCGGAGTGTTTGAATATTCGCCAGTACAATGACAAGACTGTCATCTTTGAAAAGGCAATCGAGAACGAATAGGTGAGGGAGCTGAAGAATGCCATTTTTCTTGCTATCGTGAGAATATGCTCTCTGGAGGCTTCGCTCAGTGAGTCGGGCATGTTTTGTCCGAGTGACCAATTCGTCGTCCCTAAAGATGGTGAAGTGGTTAGGGACTACATAGGAAACGGTTATTGGAAAAGGGAGTGGTGCTCACAGTAGAGTAAGAGTGAGTTGTAACAACAAGCCGCTACCTAGTATGCCAGTTAGTATTTTGGCCTCGACACGAGCAAAGACGAGATAAAACAAAAGGATGATGTGTAGATTCAAAGTAAATACTTACATAGGCAGCGACGCAGAAGTAATCCTCATACCACCAAGTGGCTTTGGTCATTCGCCTTGCGGCGATGCGACCAATCATCGCCAGCGAGCAAGCAGCCCAGGGGATGAGGATCGCCGCGAAGATATTGATCTTGAGGTCTGACATGGTCGTAAACTGGAGTAACAAAGGCGAGAACCGTCATGGATGGCGCTTTGGTGACGTTTTAAGGTCGCAATCGACGAATAAGCTCTATGTGGATTATGCAACATGAAGAGTAGCATTAGGGACGAACAGCAAGCAGGTCAGGCACACCGACCAGAATCAGATGAATCGCAACGTGGGGAGAGGGGACCCTTTATCTTTCAATGCCGGTCAGTTGCGTCCTGACTCGTGTGAGATGCCTGGACTATTGGTGTCAGTTGCGCATCACCATCCAGGACGGACCCGGTTCCCCAGAGTCGTTCCCCAGAGTCCACCACCCGAGCAATCTAGCCAAAGGTGGGCTTGCTTATGTGACTAGTCTGGATTAACGTTGAATCTATGGGTCGTCGGCCCCCGTCTTATCTCTTGGCCTAAGTGCCTTGCTTACCGAGAAGTCTTTTGCGTATCTTCAACCCTGGTAGTCCGTAGTGGTGGAGATATTGAAGATATGTGCTTGCATTCATGATGCCCCCAGGGTGTGCTGAGCTGTAGTTCATCGAAGCATGATCCCTGACTAAACAACCTAACGTCGAACCAATTCAGAGAGCCGAATGGTATGCTCGGTGATGATCTGCAAGGGCAAGAGACATGGCTCGATGGCCGGGACCCCCCAACAGAAAAGGGGCATAGCGAGGACACGAAATCAGCTCTTCCAACCAACACACAGTGTTCCACCCACCAAGGGAAATTTCATGCCATCCTGAACTGTTGCTATCTTATGGTGACGCCGCCCCTGAAGCTAGCTATGGCTAGTGAGAGAATTTTTGATATCAATGGGGGCTAGGCCCCACCAGACTACTTGGATGAATTAGTTTCTGGGGAAGGGGGGCTTGGGGGGCGTAGCTGCTCTGATCGGTTGCCTAGACATGGGCAAGGCCATGCTTGATGGAGTAGGAGTGCACAAGATCCTTGGATACCAATTACATTCTTCTCGCCTATGTTTCATGCGGCAGCCAATTCTAGCCGAGGGAGGTGTTAGGTGTGATAAAGTGACAACGCCCGAGACGGCATGCAACTATTGCGCGCCGCGCAAAATTGCCTGCGCTTCTTGAAAATAGTCGTGCCCCTAAATGAACCGTTAGACCGGTTTCCTCTCTAGTCGCACCTACACTGGGCGGTTGAGCTTGAAGAGTCGAGACCCTGTCCTCGCCGCTAATCAGCCAGATCCGTGTCACGTTAGCTGACTCGTCGCCCCCATCATCGAATCACAGCGAGGGCAGTGATAACAAATGACCGGGACGACTTCCGGTCATTTAAGATTAGTGTCATGTTCCGCGACCCGGGGCCTTCGATCTTAATGAATGCGTGATATTTCGGCTAGTCGCTGATGGGCTGGGCTTGCCTAATAAAGAAGACGCAGTAAACGGTGGATGCATATTGGATGAATCATCATTTGGTTTGTTGGCTGGAAGAGGTTCCTCAATCATACCACTTGAATTGATGACAATCTAGTCATACGATAATCGGGTTGGAATGGCCAAAAAAAAAATATGGGAATTTGACCGATTCCACATTCAGAAAGAAAACGCTGATCGGTGTCGTCTCTTGAGTGTAAGTAAGATATTGCAAGGATCACCATTCAGAATCCAGGTCGTCGCCAACGAGGCAATTGATTAACAATCTGCCGAACGTATCCTTCCGGTTTAATCATCAGAGAAAATTGTATATTTAAAACAGATTGCGGCTCCTAATAATATACACATCCCGTTGAGCGCTAAGGCTAACCCCTTTTAGGCTTAGTTTATACTACTGCAAGACTAGTATACTACTGCTAAGACTAGTACCTACTCTATTAAGACTAGTATACTACTACTAAGATTAGTAAAAATTATGGGACATAAGTCTGCGAACACCCCCTTGCCAGCCACCCAATGACACGTAAATCGTAGAATTTCAAACAGCCACAAATCTTTCAATTTTAATCCAAATTACATATAATATTATGTGAGGATAGCCAGGAACCCACAGATTAATATTTTGTATACGACCCTCTCGCCCGGATGACTGCAAGGATACGGCGCGGGATTGAGTCGATCAGCTTTCGAATAAGCGCTTGATCAATCTGCCCACACCAGCACCATAGAAGCCGATATTCTGCCAAGAAAGGCTCATCCGGATTGACGGGGGTGGTCAGAGATGCTGCAAGCGCTAAACTTCGCATCCTTGAACGCACGATGCTATGCACACCGTCGGCGCCTACAAGGATTGAGCCTTCGTATGTCGTTCCATCTGAGCAATTCACACAAACGGAAGATTCGTTACTTTGTATATCGACCGCTTTTTTGCCTGTAAATATCCTAGGCGCGGTATCCTCAGGTAATTGGTTATAGAGCTCACGTACAAAATCTGCGCGATGTACAAGGAAGAACGAGCAGCCGTGACTAAACGCGCAATGTTAGTCTGTTGGTGCCAAGCGGGCGATAGAGAGATCGTCAACTACCGAGATAATCCATGAAGGTTGAAGCCCGCAGCCCAGCCTGTTCGAACGCACACACAATTCACTAGCAAATACCATCAGGAATTCCGTGGAAGCCGGACCGGCCGCGATTGCAAAAGTAAGTTTCAATCGCACGATAGCCGCGGCCGCGATGCAACCGACCTAGAAGGATCAGTTTCACCGAGAGGGGTCAGTCAGTCAGGTTGGAAGGTTGCAACCTAACTGGACCCGATCTTCAAAGCCCTGACCTATCGGCTCGAGCAACCCTAGCCGGTAGGATCTATCGCGAACTACGGCTCTAACGATCAACCGAATACCGAGGTATCGGCGCAAGCCCGATAACTCGAGGAGCGTTCTGATCCTATCAAACGTACGCATTGAAGGAAGGTGATGACCTCAGTCATACGGATATGAAGATCCCTAACAAATTGTATACTAACGGGATAATTGACGGATCTCATAGGCCCGAGCCCGGGCTGCTCCCACGAGGTTACGATCAAGGGATTCCCTAGGATATAAGGGGCTACGGATCTCCTCTGTAATTACTAGTTAGAAGCAACAGTCTCAATTTATCCCTTTTACCTGTGAAGCTGGAAGCTGTTGGTGGCGACACCAACAGAATCATAGCCATGGTGCCTGAGATAAGCAATTTGTGGCAAAGGGGCTTAAAACTCGCCTTGATATGTATGATGGAGCTAATCGTGTTAGGAGTATAGTTCCTTCAGCAACCAGCAGGATTCAATCTTATGCAAATACAAAGAGAATCTAGAGTGGCCACGATGACTACAAATGTTGTAAGACTTACAGCAAGCCCTACACACCGGATAGAGGGCGGGCTGTGACAAGACCGGGGGGACCAGCTCCGGGTCCCAGCAGACGAAGACTGTGAAGAGTTGACTGTACTTAGTAGAACATCATTGATTTATATTTTATTCGACTCACATTGGTCTCCGTCGAGATCGCCACCAGACATCATGTCAGCCGCAGGCCTTCTGCCGCGAGTAGAAAACACAATGCAGTCCACTAGATGGACCAGTTCTGGCTTTTCGACGACTTTGAACTTTTGCCAGTCTCCCGGATGAAGACAGGGATTGCGGATCACTGACGCCTCAGTGTTCTTGATGGCATACGGCTGCCCATCTCCCTCCATGGTGACTTTGATGGCACACTCGCCCTCCTTGAGAACGTCCCAAGCGTCACACACGCCAAATAGGAGGCGGGACTTGCGGACAAAGATGCGGCATTTCTGCTGCTCTCTCTTGTTCAGCATCTTACTGTACTCTGCATTCACAAGCCTAGCAATCTGGGCCCGTGCTGCTTCGACGCCTTCCATGAGCACCTTTTCTACCAGCTCCGGCCGGTTGATGTAGGAGAGAAATTGGAAGGCGGATCTGAAATCTGATGTCGAGTCGGATAAGAGCTGTATATGTTCTGCTTGTTTCGCAACGAGTGTTTCTCGCGAGACACCCAAGGCATGTAAAAGGAGCGTCGTTTCGTCGTTAAGGAACCCGTAAACAAATGGCTGATAAACCGTCAGTCAAGATGAATCGGCAGTCAATATCATGATATGCGTTTCGAATACACGATAATGCTCGTACCTTGGAGTAGTCAACCACTGCAAACGAATGATCCTCGCCGCCACTGAACTTCCTCATGGATTTCCTCATCTTCAGACACGTCTTTCCTCGGGCCAGCCTAGGATCAACGGTGACGACGCCTTTGTACCCTCTATATCTGATTTGAAACACCGACGGTCTGTATCTGTTGTTTCGAAATATGATCTTTGTTCTCCGAGCGAGTTCGGAGGCGAAAGCTGGGGCAATCAATCCGCAGCCGTCGGTGAAGTTGTAGTCTGGCGTCTCAATGTCGGCAATGTCTTCGCATCTATCAGGGGAGACGGTCATGGCCGTCTGGGCAGTCGAGAAGAGAAGGCCAATGCGCTTCGCCTTCTTGCCCACCGTCTTCATCTTGCTGAAATCGCCCATCGCCTCTATCCTCTTCGAAATGGTGCTCTTGCTTGCCCGAAGCATGAAACACGATCGGCTCTTGAGCTGGCTGTTGCTGTGGCCAAAGAAGTTGTAGTGCTGCCCGTTGAGAGCGAACCCCGATCGGAGGAAGCGGACAATGTAGTCGGAGATGTCGCGACCCAGCTGAGGCTGCAGCGACTCCGCAATGTGCGGAGGTTTGCTCTGCGTCGGTGATCTCAACGGGCGAAATCTCTCGAACGAGATGAGGACCAGACTGTCGGGTGACTCTGATTTGATGGCTCTATTCGGCTCGATCCGCTGCTGTCGAAGTGTCATGCTGTGAACCCACTGCTTTGTGTCTGTCGTGAAGCTAACAGTCTTCACCAGAAGATGCTGGTTGCCGCCCGCTGGCGGCAGCTCTGAGACATGAAAGTTCCATTCCTCGTCATCTATGAGGAGCTTTGACTGCAGCACCAGGTCGGGAGCCGCTCCCTTGCTCTGGGCTCCAGCCATGTCGGAATGGCGTTAGGCTCTCGCTCGCGATGGCAGTTTGCAGGAGGCGGAAAGCGGCGAGGTGAAGAAGTGGGGAGGTGAGACGAGTTTGGGGTGAGGAGGGGAAGTTACACAAGCCTTTGCGTTGTGCCGCGTTTGATTGGTGCCATTGTTTGATTCTATCAGGCGCAGGCACAACAGAACTTACGTCACTGTCCAATGACATTCCTCCGGACCTCACCTGCTTCATTTCTGCATCATCCTTTGACGTACGTATTGGCAGCTACTCGTCCTTGAGGCTATCCACTCCGATAGTCAATCGCAACAGCGACAACCATGCAAGACCATCAGATTATTCCAAACATTTATATTGTCGGGGCGCAATGCTCTGGAAAGACGACTTTGGTCAACCAACTGACTGTCCAGCTGGAGGACCTATGCTCGGAGCTCGAGATATGCAAACCCGTCGTCATCTCGGAAGTGGCTCGATCAGTTCTCAAAAGACACCCGATTGCGACTGAAGATATCCGTGCCTCCCCCGGCAAGAGCCTCGTTCTCCAAAAGCTTATTCTTGACGCCCAATCCCAGGCCGAGGAGGAGGCTCTGACCTGCAGCTCATGGTTCCTATCGGATAGATCTGGTCTGGATCCCATCGTGTATGCAAAACGCTACGTCGGCCCTGACGCTGCCTACGAGTTAATCTGCTCCGGTTCGTTTATCAAGATCAAAGATCGAATCATGTCCGGGTCGGTGGTTGTCATCTGTGAACCGGGAGTTGCCGAGTTTGTCAACGACGCTGTGAGGTTGGTGCCAGAGGATCACCAAGATTGGCTGCGATTTCACCAATTCTTTTGCGACACTCTCGATGAGCTGGGGTTGAAGTATGATGTTCTGCCATGCTCAATTTCAAGTTTTTCCAACAGAATCGACTTCGTTCTCAACAAATGGATGGAGTGTTATTCGCAGTGTTCATGACGGCCTTGTTTACTTTGCACCCTCATCTCCGATAGACCTCTCTTTCGGTTCGACCGTCAAAGGACGTTTCCGCTAATGCCTTAGCAAACATTGGGTTTAGCTATGGCAGTTTCAAATTTGGATATTATAGAGTCTGGAAGTCATCGCCACATAGCAATGTGAGAGAAGAGAATTTTATTCGAGGTTCTAGAAGCAGTTACTGCATGTGACTTCTCTTAACTCTTGCATTCAGTGAGAGTCGCCTGGTTGGCCGCTTTGAGCTCTTTGGCTTCTTCCTCTCTGCGCCCCAAGACTCGTTGCCAATACTGGACATTGTGTGTCGGTGATTTGTCCAAGAGAGCCTCTGTCCGCGTCCGAAGCTAGCGAAGATCATTCAGGAGCCTGTTGTTCGCGGCTATCTGCTCTTCAGTGTCTCTCATTACTTTCTCTCATTACTTCTTCCATCGTTGCAGGTTATCGTCGGCTTGGATGCTTGATCAGCTGGAACCCAGGAATTCGTAGTAATGTCTTTCAAAGTCGGAGTTGAGGACTTGTACCATAGAATGAGAATAACCCAGCCTATTTATATTCCTCCGCGAAATAATGTTTTACGTATAGTCTGCCTTGTTTTTTGGTGCGACAATGATTTATAGCCACACACGTCGTCAACTCACACATTAACAAAGAGTGGAGGCGCCTCGCAGCCCCTAGATTCGGTCTAATCTGTCAGTCACTGGAAGCAGCAAGATCGACCGGAATCACTCTAGCTGGCGTTTTATACGTTTTCTAGAAAGGCAAGTGCAGTGATATGGCATATTACATCGAAACTCGTTGCAGAGGGTCAAACAACTCTCTTTGACAAGCCTGTCTCACAGTTGTTCCCGAACAGCCACCACTGCGGCTGAGTCTAGCTGCTTAGGTTGTGGCTGGCACATGCGCAACCTCCAAATTTAGCATCTCCTCGCCTGCGTGCACGCTGGCTACTGTTAGCATCACCCGCTAAGGCCCAAGGGCTTTGGGGAGAGGCTCTGCTCAAGCGATGTCCGGTGCTAACAAATCAAGCTCCGACTGTGCGAGGCGGCTGAGCGTTGAGGGGAGCCCCTTGGGACACCCCACCAGGGACCTGGTTAGCTCAGATCGACTCTGCGACTAATAATTTGCCGTGCCGGTTTCTGCTTGATATTAGCGTTAGTGGGTAATGCTCGAACGACGACACAGATTGAGTGACAGCATGCTGAAACCCGAACAAGTGTGTCGGCATCCATGAACCCGATGAACCGGCCTCGTAAAAAACTCAAGTGCACCTATCAGACTGAGCTGACACGTTACTATCGCACTATGTAGGACCATCAGCTCCCTTGAAAAATGTGTCTGCCCCAAACTCCTCTGTGCGACGCAGGATCGGGGCCGTGATTGGCCTGTGGCTCACACTGCGGCGATACTGCCCTCCCACGCAGTCGTACTTGGTCCGCATATCGAGTGCCAAGTCCCAAACAGTAGGCCTATGCTACATGCGTCACAGTTCATCCAGAGAGAATAACAATAACCAAACAAGATTAGACAATAGAGAATGAATTAATAAGCGGTGACCGGCATCAGCAACAAGCCCGCCTTCATTTCAGCAAATAGTGAGACACTTTAATAAACTCTCCCGCAAGGCTTGTAGCTCTCTGGTGAAAATGCCTCTTTTGTCCTTCTCGAGCGTCAGTGTTCTCTTCCGATTTTGACCACTGAGGCTGATAGGCCCCAGAGGTTGACGAGTATAAATACCTGCCCGCTCGAAGACCACGATCGTACATCTGCCAATGCGTGCGTCGTAGAGAACATTGCGTAGATCCGCATTGCAGTATAGGATATGGCGCTTGCGCGGTGAGCGCGGTGACAATCTCATCTCTCATAACTCGTATCACTAGATCGATCGACGCGAAATGCTCATATTCGCTCACAGGTGTCTGCTTTCCTCTCAAAGTCAAGATGTTGCATTTACTTCCTGCCTAAGTTGAATACAGCAGAGTGATAGAAAAGCGAGGAAAAGAAATCATTCATCTACAGCTCGAACCGTATCCAACACTACCAACCACGCCTCATAGGTCGTGTTGACCCAAGCCGGATCGATGGCTCCTACTCTAAGAGCTTATTTCATGGCTTCCTCCTTGCGGTTGCCTTCCTGTGAGCCCAATATGCAACTAATTACTGAAGTTGAGGTTACAACAGTAGCCATCACTTTCATCATTGTGTTTCTTTCTCAATTTGCTTACTTTGTTGAGATTGGATACCCAATTTGGAGGGTCCGAAACCAGTCTGTCGTTGGGAACCATACCTACGCTACCCTCCGGGTTGTTCTCAGCACATACAGGTACTCCTTCGCAATTTTTGGGATTTGTACTGTTTCCGAAATTAAATTGCTTAGTGGTGTTGGAATTATCAAGAACAACAATCAATCCCTAGCCGACCAGTGCCTTCTTTATTGCTGTCAGTGGTCACCTGACAGGTCACGTGTGCCCGCAGGAGGGCTTGTTATTTAATACTGGTTCAGATTACAAGCTTCCCTTTCGAAGGTTAGGAATTAATAAATCTATCAACGGCGACCTAAGTGCTCCTCTCAGGTGACCCTTAGTCGTGTCTACAGCTATCCATCGGGCTTCACCTTGACACTCTCCTTGTAACACCACCCAGCACTGACAATTGCAAGGTAATCCAGCAAACTTCTTGCATATACTTTTTTGTAAGTTTCAGAGATGAGCTGAGAGAATGAAGTCTTAATACTCGCAGAATGCAACGGTTCTCTTGCCCTCCAGGTATTTATGGGCGAGTTGGCGTGGAAATACCGGAGAGATTATCTACTACACAAGCGCAGTGTTGCAAGGCATAATCCTCCTTGTGGCCATTGTTACCTCAATACTGTGGCTCACAGACTATGAAGCGCGACCATTGCTGTGTATATGGGCTATTCCTTTGCCAGCCTACTTTGCCTATGGTGTTCTAGCGACTTATGCGACTGTACAGATCGATTCCGCAACTCGTTTTCCCATTGAATGTCGGATCCATACTTTGACTGTGATCAGTTGGACTGCATTTGTGGCGTCAGCCGTGGTACTTGGCTTGGCCTTGGAGGATTCTCTCTCGATATTTCATCTTATATTCTACAGCACCGAATGCAGCTTTTGTGGGTTACTACTTGCCGAGAAATGCCTTTGGAAGTGCTGGCGGTGCCGATATACAAGCGAAGAGCCTCAACGCTTGGCGCCCATATCTCATCGCGACCACATGAGAAACCCGGTCCCATCAGTCCTGGTGGGTAGACACACCTCTAGCGATTTCGGATACAGTTCAGCAACACTGTCCCTGACTGAAAGAGATCACTCCTCATCAACATCAAATCACCGATACTGAAAGCAGGAGACGTCTCGTCAATCTCAAACCAACAAGGCTTGAGAAAACTCCGCACTAGTTCTTGGAATACAGAAGGGCATCAACCTCATTTGTGATTCGTGATCCGAGAAAGAAAGGCCAACCGCTGAAGGCAAAGGAACACGCTCGTAAACGGCCGACCCAATCGATGGTCCACCCTTTGCAAGAGGCCAGCTATTTCCTCTCCTCGGGTTCTAATCTATGGCGGTACGATGAGGGTACGGAGACGTTGACGGCGGCATGCTCTTCTAGTAGCCGTACTCGGAATCCGAGAAGATTTGCTCTCTCACGCACCAGCGACAGATATTTCCACCGGTAGAGGGATCTATGCTCTTGAAACCTCTCGTCCAGCGACTTTCCGTGTGATGAATGCGCCCTTCTTCGGTTCACTCTCGTTGACTCGTTGCTGATGTACGCAAACTCTCGGAGTATCGATAGGAGCAGCACATTGAAAGCGAGGCTGAAATAAGGCGGGCCTCTGACCCATTGAAAGACCCCCTCCCGAATCTCAATCACTGGCTCTGTCTCTGTCCAGCTCGCCAGGAGAATGGCGGAAAGTTCCCTCTCCTTTCCTAGGATATCATCTGTCGCGATGTGTTTCCTGATAATCTGTGCCGCGGTGCTCAAAAAAAAATCATATTGCCATGGAACGAACGAAAGCCTGGGAACATCCCCGGCGCGTTACACACCTTTCGTGTGATTTTAGCTCGTCGAACGGCATTAGTGACTTGGCTGAAGACTCGACCGGAACGGAAGAGTTCCTCGACATATTGGCGATCTTAAAACCTCCGCGGGGAGCGTCCCTTCTAGTTCTCGGACGGTCTGGAGGTAAAAGTCGCCATACCCTGCCCAGGCGCGTCTGAGGGATGCCAAGGACCGGATGATCATATCGTCGGGGCCGATGGATTTGACCGCCTTGACGCGATGACGGCCGTGGATGTACCAGACAGGAGGCCCATCGAGGAACGAGTGCAGCCTTTGCTGATTTCTGGACCGTAGCTCCTGGGCTGACAGATGTAGCTGTTGTAGAATCGATTCGGCCTCAGAATAATCCACATAGCCGTTCATCCAGTTAGGGTCGTCATCGAAATTGATACTGGGCTTCCAACACACTCTCGAGATGCGCAGCCTGGTTCTCGTCGTACCAACGTTCACCAATTCTTGTATACGAAATATAGACAAGAGACTAGTACCTCAAATTCTCCAAAGAATACCCTACCCTGATGCACTCCCCCGAAGATGGCTGTAGGCTGTGACACGGAAGATGGCGATTCAGTTCATGGCTATTGCGCTCAATTTATTCTCAATGTTGTTGGCAAGCTAGAACTGATTCCGTTTTCTGATCTAGTCGGGCGGATTGTGGATGCCTCGTTGGTTTCATTTTCTGCTTCCTGGTGCATAATTTCGTGTAGCTGTGTTGATAGCAACCACTACAAAACCAGGAATCAGCAGATAGTTAGTCGCTAGCACCATAGTAAGTACAGAAACCAGAAAGCTGAGGTCGGTAGCAACCTGCCTGACAGGCCCATGGCGAATACGGGAGATAGGTTTTGGCCTTGGTATTGGTAACTCTGACTCTTCTGCTTGCTGTGTTTACCATGGATTCTGGCAACCTCCAGTCGGTGTCGTTTCCGGATTCCTGCTTTGGCTAAGGTTGCCAGAAACTTTGGCTTTCCTGATATCTGGTCTGAGTCGTGAAGGCTTATTCGCGATAGTGCTAGATAGAGGCCAAGAAACAGGTGACAGGAAACGAATTCCTGTACTGACTGGCAGGCCAGACGACTGCGGGGAGGGGTCACAGCCGAGCAATGGGAGGTGAAAGGATAGACGGTTGGGCAGGCTCAAACTGGGGTGGCTTGTCTACCCTGAAAAACCCCGACCGATGATGTGCGTCCCCCAACCGTCTAATCAGAATGCGCGCTAGACGAGGAATGCCCGCTTAAATAGGACGGCTACAGAGAGCTAACCGCACGAGTTTTCCATTCGGGTGGGAGGGAGCCAGAGGCTAGCAACCAACATCACCGACGAGCAACCGAGCAAGGCTTGCATGCACTGATAGTGTGCTCTCACAAAACAAGGGGTTCCTCTAATTGAGTAATTAAGCCCCTGCTAGTTGCCACACTAAGTACACGATTTGCAATTATGCCAGTCACGCTTGTAACTATCGGGGTCCACCTTCGTCCCGTCCCCCCGGGAGGGCCCCACAGAGCCTGAACCTCTCCCCATCGGGCGCTGGATAAGCGACTTCGCGAATCCCGCTAGTCAATCCCCTCCGCCCGAAAAATTCATCAGCTTCACGACCTCCTCGGCAGTAAGCTTTTTCGTTGATGTTACCTGATACATGAGGATGCCCTGCTCGGAATCCTTCAAACGGAGAGAGACACTTTCTTTAATTCTGCCGTTCTAGTCTCTCTCAGGCTCGCACCATTCCCTCGTGATTTCATGTAGTTTCCGACTCAGGAAGGAAAATCTATTTTCCATATCCTTAGTAAGCACGAAGCACTGATCCCCTATGTGCACGCATAAGCCCGAGATGGCTACACTAATTATTGGATTCGGTCAGGTCACAAGCGGAAGGATCTGCGAACAACTTGCCAGTGAGCATCGGTGAAGTCGCTAGTGTATTGGTTCGAGGGCGTAAATCCAAATATCTCCTCAGCAAAGTTAATACTATTTTAAACCCAATATTTTCTTACGTCTTAACATGCATCTTAATTTAGCCCCCGTGAACTAGGCAACACATAGGTATTATTATACTGAACCCACTTCAGGGCTAGCGTCACCTGATCTTAGAAACCTGTGGGGTAGCCGCAACCCCGCTTCATATCGTCCCAGATTGCGCATTGTGAAGCCCAGAATTATGCTCAAAGACGAGTCTAGAAACTCTCCGTCGTTCGTCGTGATGTCCGACACTGAAACAAATAGGTATAATTAGACTTCTTATCCCATCTCCCACATTTTAGCTCTACACTGACACCTTGCCAGTAACTGCCACAATCTGATTCCGCATAAAGCGCCGCTTAAGTTACGCGATGTTTATTTTTCTCTTGGACGCTGGTACGGAAAGAATGGAGATATAGAGAGGGAGAAATATAAATTTCCAATTGATGAAGTAAGAGGTAACCAACTCGGCTTTGCTGGGATAAAGTTAACATAATCCACACGCAAGGAGGAGAAAACTCGCCTGGACATATTCCATAAGTTCTTCTTGGTGGCTCGCAATAACAGTCTATTCTCAGCTCCGTTGGATGTTGAGAGTCCATTACGGGTTCTAGACATTGGTACTGGTACTGGGATCTGGGCGATTGAACTCTCCGAGTACGTCTACTCAGGCGACATTTGGCTTTGGTTCTTACAATGGGAAACAGAAAATACCCTCAAATGCATGTGCAGGGTCTCGATATCAATATGATACAGCCTGAGATGTGAGTGAGACAACCGAAGATTGCCATTCTCTAACTCATCTCGCTCAGGATTCCTCGAACTATGGAACCCCCAAAGCTACATGATGTTGAGGGGTCGTGGGATACGCTACGTCTCGACTGGGACTTCATACACGTCCGAACCCTCTTCGGCAGTATTCAATGCTGGTCAACTTTGTATAAGAAAATATTCATGTGGGCTCGATCCTTCACTTATCTCTGCCACCGTTTGCTTGGCTAACTAGCCATAAGGCACCTAAAACCCGATACAGGCTACGTGGAGCAAGTCGAGATTGATTGGGCCCCGCAATGTGATGACAACTCCCTCCCACCAAACAGTGCTTTACACCAATGGGCGTCGAGACTTCTGGGACGAATGGACCTGTACGGTCGTCCAATGAGGGTGCACCCTGGGCAGACGCGGCGCCGGCTGGCACTGGCACTCGCTGGCTTTACAGATATTAATGAAACGGTCATCAGAGTGTGTTATAGCCCTTGGTCAGAGGATGGAAATGCGAAGGAGGCAGGGAGATGGTTTAATGTGGGACTCTCAGAGGGCCTCATGGCTTTGTCTCTCTCGGCCATGGTAACGATACTCGGCATGTCTGAGAAAGAAGTGGAAGTCCTTTGCGAGAAAGTTAGACAAGAGATATGCACGCTGAGTTACCATGCATACTGCAGAATGTAAGTTTGCTCTGCCTTTAGTTACTGTGACGACTACTCACGATATATGAGGTATATTTGGACAGCGAGAAAGCCCGCAGACTCTCATGCTACTCCCGATTCAAGCTCTAGTTCGAGCATATAACATAGCCGCAGAAGACTAGTCGCACAAGATGGTCATTACCGGCGGCCGAGCCTATGAGAAATGCTTTATTCCCTCAGTGTCGCAGAACTGACCAGACAAACTGGATCACCAGCGACCTGGTGTCAGTGAGTCAATGGGTGGCGAAGCTAGAATGTAGGCCTCGAACTAGGCCCTTATCAGTATTGATCCTACTTTTGGTCCGCAAGCAACTCTTGGTGGGCCAAATTTAGTGTCCCTGGCTCAGGCAAGTCCAGGAAAGTTTAAGCTGGAGTTGGAAGTGCTCAGTTATTAGGAAGAGAAGAAGATCTCTTGGTGTTTGTTTTGGGGAATGTTTTAACTTATTTGTGAAGGTATCCTATATATCAATATTGACAAAGTGGCATGTTCGCCCAACGATGCCTAGATCGGGCTTATGACGCTTTTTGAGTCTCGGAGTTCCAAGCTGTGTGGTGGCTACGCAGTAGTTCTTGTACGTAGTTGCCACCAAGAAGCATCGTGATAAGCGGATACTTATCACTCACTCAGTAAAAGGACCATTTATGTCCGCGAGCCGCGAAAACTGTACGCTCCTTCAGGCATTGTAAAGAGAACGCCGCCGCTCCAGGTGCGGTGTCTTGGAAGCCGAATGTTCGGATTCGGTAATGGTGATGGTAGTGATGTAGGGACCGCCGTTTGACCCCACGGTATTGGGGTTTCAGAAGTTAGAGAAGGAAATTTCAGGGAAAGCGATGGAGATCCTGTAGTGCCCGGATCAAAGACGCAGATTCTTGTTCGCGTCATGGCGCCTGCTTGAGTAACCGGCCCTGCGATCTCGTCAAACCAGTGAGAATTCCTCGTAAGCAACTTGACGCATATTTTGGATGCGTACCTGCTCAGAGTCACAGAATACCAACTGAAGGCAATTTGGCGTGGGGAAGCAAGACTTTTGTCCCGGATGAGAGACAAGACGGCATACATGTACTGAACAGGAGTTGCTTTACCTTTGCGCTAAGTCACAGGATCTGAACTCAAAACTCTAATCGATAACACATAGTTGTTGCCAAATTTTGTAACCAAATTTTGTAACAGGGCTGGCGGGGCAAGGCAGCATTAGACTTGGATAGGAGGTAGTAATGAATGATGATGTATTTGATTAGTCCTCAGCCTTATGTGGCGTAATAGTGAGGTCATTGAAGCCGGCGCTGACACAAGATTTGGTTAAGCAAAAGATACAAGACGAATGGAATGCCAAGCAAGCCATCAACGATAATGAGAGTCAATTGGCCGCCGAACCAGGTGGTAAACAAGTGGGTGGCCCTACACATCCATCGTGGGACAGCCCTTTAAAAATTTAATAACATGGAGAAATCATTAGCATACGCCAATCCAGCAAAAGCGAACCTATAGCCATCATGTATGCCCTATTGTAATGCCTGACGTGCCATTCTGCCAACGGGACCCCTCGGACAAATATTCGCAGCTTGACAAGAAACGCATGGGGGTGTCTAGGTACTTGTAGTAAGGCGCTTCCTAGGCATACTTGGGCCCGAAAGAGCCTAATTCGATGAGCAGCCCTTGCTTTGTAGTCGCCAGCCTCTAGCTCATCCAGGCTTTTCGGTGATCAATTATATCTTGCCAGTCCTCAAGGACTTGAGCGGCCTTCAGGCGACAAAGTTTACATTTCTTTAATTTGCAGGTAGTGTACTATTGTGTTGATCGGGCTCTAGCCGAAGAGGCGTCTACGCAACAGGGGAGACAAACAAGCTGTAGGACGTGTGCGCAGTGCGCCGTGCTTACTAAGGGTATGGAAAAATAACTTTTCCCTCCCGAGTCCACTATGACCCACCAATTAGTCTGTCCCGCTCGCAGCTTTATTTTTTTCGGCTCGTCATCAAGGTGTCTTTAGGTCCCATCCAGCTGATCTCAAATACCTACGCGACACACGAGTCTCGACCACTTCCAGCGCAAATGCGACAATAACGAGAGCGAGAGCAGTCGCCATAACGGATCAAAACCGCTCAAAGGTCATCCAAGAACATCCTATTCGAATGGCCTCAACACCTTCCGTACTTCCTTCATTTCAATCTGTGAAGGCATGAATATTTCCCCAGATCTAGGTGCTATAGAGCATCTTGGTCAAGAAGGTACGTGTGGCATACCGGCGTCTAAGGGTCTAAGGCTGGTATGCATTATGGAGCAAGAGGTCCGATAGTGAATTCCTACATGGCTTGATTTAGTCATACCCTGCCTAGATCCAAGCTAAGATCAGTTTCCCAAAGCCCACAACATAATAAACTAGTATTGCCTGGGGCTCAACTTCGCATAAGCTTTGACCGGCGTCGCACGCTAGCTAACAATGTAGAGTGGGGCAATCTGGACCGCTGTCGAACATTAGAGTTCCAGAAATGGAGAAAAGTGCCCTGTTGGAAGCTGCTGTCCATAAAGCAGGCCAAAGTGTTAGCCGCCAATTGCAACCGGGTTGGAATTTACAATGGCTGGCCTACCAAAGAGTCTAGGGAGGCTTGCTGTTTGATTACATAATTTTCCAAGCAGTCATTCGGGGAAGCGGACTACTTAAACCCGAAGTTAGATATATAGCGTTGATTGGGAAATAAGTCAGTAATTAAGAAAGATTAATGAAATTACTACAATAGGTGAATGAATGTTTCTCAAACATCCAAACAAGCGGCCCATAAATACAATCGTATGTCATAGTCTATCTACACAAGTACAAAGGGACCAACGCGTACTAGTTTCACTCGTCCTCGCTATCCCGTACTTCGGCAGCACCCTTACTCTCCTGTGCCTCTGTATCATCCGAGCTAAGGGTACTCCTTAGATCCTTCTGAAAGTCCTCGAATCAGCCTCCACTCCCTGAGTAGAAGTCTGCATGTAGGGTGATATCATCACCGGATATGGAATCAACGACAAACTCTAGCACCCACCTCTTTTCCGACAGTCGAGATTCTACCGTATTGAACAACATACATTGGATCTTGAAATGCGCCATATTGTACTCTTCAACTTCCATCTGCGTCCACTTGACCACAAAGCCTCCTTCATCGTAGGCGCCTGCCTGCCAAATCGTGGGTGATGAATCTCTAGACTGCGGAACCTTTCGACGTTTCGCTTCCGAACACATTAAACTCTTGTTCACCAAACATTTGGGCCGCCATACCTTTGGTATCACGTACTGACGACTGGGGCAAATGGACTCCACCCAGGCAGACTGCGCGCAAGAAGCGAGGTAAGAGAACCAGAGGCAGACGGGTGTATACCTACACTCCCCCTCGGGCTACCAGTCTCAAGGACAGTGTCATCATGGCCGGCTTCAGTCGGCCAGTGCGACCCAGGTCCGGTTGGCAAGGCCGCCTGGTTGCCCCATCTATGCATGACCTCAATGACAAACGAAACGGTAGCGTGGTTATAGACCTCCCACCTTTCTCCCATTATGTCGGCTCTCCACGGTTTCGCCCCAGAAACTCCCCCTTATGGGGGAGTCCATACCTATCGCCTCGACGAGCTGGGAATACGGAAATAGGGGCCAGAGCAGAGAGTATAGACTGGTTAAGGGAGCCTATCTTGTATGCCCGAAACGAAGGGCGGTTAATCGCGGGCAGGTTCAGGATTGTGGAATCCATGCTATTTCTTGGCAGACAGACGGCACAGCGTCAAGGCTTCCTTACGGTAACAGAGTTGGATGGGCGTATCGATGACGGTTTCTGCAAGGGCCACTAACGACTCGTGATGAGAAGGAATAATATCCTAAACTTCATTATAAGCGATTCCCCTTGACGGTGTTAATGCGACTGCCGTTGTCGTTGGGATAGCAGCGAAACACGACGAAAGCAAAGAAGGGATGCTAACCAACTCATTGAAAACACAGCAATAAGAATATAACGTAAATTCTGTGTAGTATCGATACCTTTTGACTGCAGGGAAAGAGCTGTCTACTACTGTAAGGTTGACTTGCGTATCGCTGGATGCCTTGTCCCAATTATTAAATAGACGGCCATGTCCTGGTAAAACCATGCAGGGGCAATGATGCCCTCTTATCACCAGGTCATAAACCCTGTTGTTAGGCGGAATTGTAGCTGATCATTGATCGTATCTGGCACATGAAGGGCATCGACTGATGAATGAGCGCATGTTCCACTTGGCATGTGATGCCTGTGAGAAAATCGAAGGCAATAATACCCCTGGACCAATGGAGGTGTTGAATACCGCCTAGCTAGCCAACTCGGGGGCCTCCCTGGATGGCACAATTGGTGGAACCTGTGAAGCAGGCTGAGCAGCACCTCACGATGGAGTGCATGGTCCACTCGGCACCTGGTTGAGTTTTTAATTCAGCGATACCATTGGATAGTGATGGTGCCGTATGGCACGCCCAAGTTTGACATCCTGCAAGTAATGAGAACTGTTGCATAGCCTCAACTACTCCTCCATCAGAGTTCAGGGGACAGACCACCTCATGATGTTGATCAGCTATCGAAGTGCCCAATTTGTTCCGGATCAGGCAAGCATTCTCTCATAGGATTGCCACTTCAGCTGGCTGAGATATGCTAGGTGATAAGGGTCGATGCGGTTTCTGGGCTTGTACACTGCTTCATTTGAGTGAAGGAGCAATTATGCAATATGTGGCACACACCAACAGCTTTTTGACTCCGGAGAGGACATTCACTTGTTGTGCTCTCGCTACGGTGGCTATTGGGAGTAGGCCAAGAGGTGGCGGCTTGGGGATAGATCTTAACAGCCTCTTTGGCTACTTCGAGCTTACCTGGAAACCGTTGGAAGGTACGAAAGCTGCCTGGAGGGATGGTGCCAAGTGGCCATGAATGCACGTTTATGCCACACCACATGAATGTTGGTCAGCCAGCGGCATGCCCGGGTCGGTCGATCCTCCCTTTCAATAACAACCCTCCAAGACAGCTGCCAGATTTCTATCTCACCAGATGCTTAAATACGGACTCGTTCCTGAAACTAAACAACCTGACTACCTTCATTTTGCTTTTCATTTCGTAAGACAGTACTTCGCTGTTTAATTGCCATCCCAAGACCTCAGTATCCTGCTCAGAGGTTACAGAATGATGGAAGGGACACGCTCTGGTCGAAAGCAAATCTTGATTTCATATATGCATTATACACAGCTAGCTAGCCAACCATTGGTGGAAATAATAGATAGGGTGCTCGGGGAGGATCATACTAACATTTTCTCCATTATGGGCAATTTGGCTTTATCCCACAGCCATCAAGGTCGCTATGAGGAGGCAGAAGGGTTAAAGGAGCCAGTGACACGAGAGGCAATGAGAGCTCTGATAGTGATCACGTCTACCTGTGATGCTATATCCTAGATGCTCCTATATAACGAGGATATATGACTTGGTAGGGAACCCCTCATATGGATGAGGCTCCTGCTGCCAATGAGGCTCCTGCTATGGACGAGTCTCATTACTTAGACAAGGCCGCGTGCAATATATATGATATCGAACAGGTTACCTTCCTTGATTGTTGGTAGATAAAGCGCACTAAGTAAGTAAGTAAGAAGGGAAAGGAAGAAAGGGACATATAGCGACAGTATTTAATGAGATAATGGTTATCTACTCATGCTATTCGAGGGCTTCCACGTGAGCGCTTTGTAGAGTTCCTCTTGTTGCTTTTCTTTCCTTGTTCATGACTCTTTATAGTCTTTTTGAGAACTCCAGCTTCCGGTGCGAGCGGAGTGGTCCGGCTCCCAGTCCTCTTGCCTCCTTTCTGTCGGCGTCTCTTTAACTTCTTCCACTCCCCGACCAACTCACTCATGTTCCCACAATCATCCTCTAGCACGGCGGTCGGTTTCCGCTTCACTGTATAGTATAGCTTCCCGTTGATCAACTCTTCGCCGATAATTTCAGTAGCTTCCCATTCACCCTCGGACATTTCATCCGCTACCGAAGGGGTGGGGGGATACTCTGCGGACGAACTTGTGCTGGCACGCTCATTCCTTGCCTCTGCATCGCTGTTCTCGAGACTAACCATCTCAGCACTCATTTGGACAACAGGGGCCAGGCATAGTGCGTCAATAGAAGAGTCTATCGAGGAATTGGCAGTTTCGTTATATATAGGAGCGGGATCCGACTCGACTTGTGCATGCAACAGCTCTTTGGCGGCAGGGAGCTCGTTATCATGTGCGTCTTTCTTGACAATAAACGCGTTAGGACCACTGTTGGTAGGTGCTACAAAAGTCATGGCCAGAGACTGCGGAGGCCTGCTACCATCAATATTCTGATCCAAATTTGTATCCTCACCGATAAAATGGCATAATCTATAGTCTTCTGTCAGTTCTGGCCTTCTCGGGCTCTGGAATAAAACCAGTAGATACTGTCAGTCTTGCCACTAATTTCAGTATCACCATCTGCCTGGACATGGGAAGTCGAACTAGTCATACCGGTGATCCCCCCGACAGTCCCCCCAGTACACTGGGAAAGCCACATGACATCCAATTCCTCAGCCGCATTTGAGGTCTGGATGTGGTTTTGAGGCAAAGAAACTGCATGTTGATCCCTCTTCAACTGGGAGGTACGTATTGTCGGAATTTGGAATCCATCATGTGGGTCTCAAAAAAGGGTTATAGTCGGATTTGGGCCAAGAGCTAACGTATTTCGGATCAAAGGAGTGTAATATACTTGGTCTAGTGCAAAAGTTGATAACAGAAGTAAAGCCAGTGTACTGTACGACGGAGGGAGGGCCTCCTTTTATAGACAGGTTCCCTTCTTCTTCCTCCATCATTGCTGTAGCTAAGGGTATGGAGCTCAGGCCGTCCATCCGAAAATAAATTGTGGCACACTCGGATTCCTTCCCCCGGCTTTCCTGGGCCAATCGTTACTACTTAACGTAACAAGATAAGCCTCATGCAGTTGATGAGATTAAAGGGCTTGGCCGACTGCGTATTGAGGCTTAACACCCTCAATACTGCCTGGGTACCAGGCCAACTGACGCAAGCATACGGCCAGACACGGTAAACAGCTCGGCTGGTGGATTTGTTCGCTCCACAGTGGCGAAGTAGCAAACATCTTGATTCTATTCTCGCGTCATCTCATTCGTAGCAAACTCATGCATGAGATTGCCGTTCGACCAGCTTGCTCATTCCCCTCGCCGTATGTTCATATACTTCCGATCCAATAATAGGCGAATAGCCTTGAAAAACATCTAAGTTGAAATAGTTGTTCATGAGCCCCAGCATTTCGGCCAGTGGCCAGAGAATGACATAGTAGGAACGCATATAAATCTCCTTCCCATCCCACGGCGACTGACACTGACGAACCTTATCAGCCCCGTCGGGCCATAGCATTGAGGAAGGCGACCATGCCATCCTTCAGTATTTCAAGGATACAGTCGGAAAGAGCGGCATTATCACAGGCGGGGTCTAACATGATCGAGTCAGAGCCCAGAATGCGGTGCCTTGGCTGCTGCAGGTAACACACCATCGTACTCCGCTTAGGCCATCTAGCCATGCCTAGAACCACCGCGCAATCACGGTCAAGGCAGATTTGACATCGTTGGCGATCCAAAGGAATTCGTAGTACGTAAAAGTTCGATAGCCTGCATGAGCTGACGACAGCACACTCTTCGCTTAGCGATGATGACGATGATAGTCCGCCTCCATGAAACTCATGACGTCCCATCCTCGCTCTTGCGCCATCTTCCCAACGCATACACCTTCCAACTCGGGCAAAGGAGTTGGGATGATGGAGAATCATTGACGGTGTGGCTGCCCCTTGATCAAGGAAACCAGACACAAGGTGGAGGCCGAAACAGACTGTTAGCTAAGTCTGGATGAACCAATAACACCTCATTTCCTTGCAGCTGGTTCAATCCCTGTCCAAGCCCTCCCGTCTCATGTCTAGAGCCAATGACTCTCTCACTTGTAGATCCGCTCAAGAGGCAACCCATTGACTCTGGTGGGACAGAGATGAGACGGCATATGTGCCGCGCCACTCGACCACTCAATGTGTAATATCAGCTAGTGTCAGCTGCCTAAAGATCGTCGCACCATCGTCAGTGATCACTTTCAAGACGTTGGCCTAGCCATGTAGTAAGATGATGTCGGATACTCAAAACGTCTCATACCAAAACGTCTCATACTAAAACATCTCATGCCAAAATGTCTCATGCCAAAATGTATTATATTAAAATGCCCCATACTAAAAGGTTGCATAACGAATGAAAAGTGCCACATTATTCTACCTAAAATTTAAGGCTTTCTATTACCTAGGACCTCCGGAAAATGCAACCCGAACCGCCAAAACGCTGTACAGAAGTATCAGACCCTCAGGCAGCTTGCGCTGCGTTCGTCACCCACACTTTCATAGACCGTTCGGGGAGCAATCCCAAGCTCGGCTTAATACACTTGTTTCTAATTGGCGAGAAGTGAATTACAGGGATAGAACCAGCATAGCAGAAAAAGCTGGTTTTAATATTCTGAAGTATTCTTTTGCAACCTTAATACCTTATCTCATCATCTTAACCTGCATTCGCAGGTACAACTTGAAATCAGGCTGTATTATATCTTTATCGTTACGCACCCTCGTCCTGTTCAAACTAGTCAATTGATTGTAGCCACTTCAGTCGCCATACAGACTGAACTGGATTTACAGCTACCAAGGAGAAATCACAGCTTTAACTAAACACAGCAGGAAACAGAACGAAATTAGATAACTCGCTTTAACTTCGCGCATAATAATATTTCGTACATTTATCATTATCAGACTCACCTGGGGATCTCGCCTGGTTAGGGGAGGAGGGCCGTAACATTAAAAAGTCGCTAGCTGTTAAGAGGACCAGCGCCGATAGGATTGGGTTTTATATATCGAAAGCGATATCTATTTATTACCCGCAATCTTAAAGAGGGTGAGTTCGGTAGCTTCTGACATCAAGGGTATTACCGGTTCAGAAGTAGCTAGATATAGTATCTCTTGACTGAAAATATTGTAAGGAAAATTTAGTTAGGAGAAGGAGGAGGTATTATTTTAGATAGGAAGAGGTATCGATTCAGAATCAGAAATAGAAAATATTAAGGAAGTACATTTTACGAACCTAGTCCAGCGCACCTTCAGTATTAGACGCTAATATAAGATTTAACTGTTATACAGCGAGTTAAATACATTAATATCAATTTATAGCAAGTCCTAATCCTTAATAGGAGGACAGGTAAGAGAATTAATTAGTAGCGGACTCATAAGTAAACCATAGTTATTTGGCTTGTGATATACTGCAAGCAATAATAAAGTGAGGTTTTAGTATTCAATTAATTACATCAATTCTTTTCGAACAGTACAACTATCACACATTGAAATTCAAGCCGTGGTTTCCGTACAGATTCTAGAAATACCTTAGACCCTCCCCATTATATTAATACTTTCCAGCCGCCTAGGGAATCTATCGGTAGAGCGGTATCTGAATACAAATAACCCTTATTATCTAACTCAAATACCCTGAGTTAAATCAAAGACGATCTGAGGGTATATATAATATTGCGGGTTCATTATAACATCGAATTTCGCAATCTCCAACCTCTCTTCCAGATGTTATCAACATTTCTCCCGTATTGAAGATAATTAATATATACGAAAACACCGCCCTGCCCATTGCAGCGGTTACAGCATCTAGTAGGAACGGCGGCATCTTGCATCCGCGAAACGAAGAGAGCTATTTTATCATCGTATATTACCGTTTCCGTTGCCGTTGGAGGTTTCTTCTAATAGGTTTCTAAGCCAAAAGGCTGTCTCATACCCTTAGTATCGGAGAGGCTGGTAATAAATACGACAGCTTATCAACCGGGTTTAGATCGAGTAAGAACACCTCATCCCTGCGAAATCTGTAGAAGAAACACACAATATATAATCCAACTTGCACTTTTATTTGAGGAAAAAAAAAAGGCTTTCAACCTAGCACAATAAAAAAGAATAACCAGCTTCACAATATACGCAAATAGATAACGCTGTTATAACTCACTTTAGGTTAAAACTTTAACCTTTACAAATAATAGAGTCAGAAGTCACAAAGTAGATTCACAGCTAAATTCCTTGCCGAACGCTAATATCACTCTTCTGCTGAACCCCCATACCTCTTATTCTTCCTACTCGAGGTTAGCCTTTTAAGCCGGTAGAAATAAAGGAAATGGAATAAAGGAAAAGATATATAGTAATTAGAGCTAGCTAGCCTTAGTAGTAGCCAGCAGAACTGAGCCTATACAAAATTTCAATACAATTATCACCCGTCCAAATAATACTTATATAGCCTCGAAGAGGAGTATCTTTCTCAATATACTTCACGATTACTTCCATAGCTGGGAGCCGATCAGATAGCAGTAATATTCATAGATTAGGCCCATGCAGACATGGCGTATCATACTGTCCAGCTAGAGAACCAAAAATAGTCAATGTAAAATACCACCGGCACTCAAACTTCAACGCCGTAGGGGGAAATAGTACAGAAATAATTATTAACGACCTAAAAAATGGTCCTAAAATTCGGAGTGAGTTGCATCATTCGTTCCATTTCATCTTGCCATTTTTCACCATATATAGCCCCAGACTAACCAGTTGGCCTTGTGAAAACGAGTTGAAGGGCAAGCCATTTTCTTCTATAAGCCCATCAGGATCTTCGGAGAATGATTCTTCCCAAAACGCAGAATAGTCGCGCAAATCATCTTTTATAGTCTCATAGTAATTTCGAATTTCTTTCGTTGTAGGACTGTTCTTGGTTATCATTGCGCGTTTGAGCCTTCGTCGAACCTTAGCGTAGGAATCTGGATCTTTTTTTGATGGGCTGATCAATGGGAGGATTCTTGGTTCCAAACTCTGTAAGATTGAACCCGGCCCCAGGTGCGATTGGTACGACGATATCCTCAACATTCACAGGCCGGTGTTGCTTCTATCAATCAGTTGTTGTCAAGTTCCCAGCAATAGCCGTCTCACATATATAAGACGCCACAGGCGACAGTCTTTGACAGAAGCAGCCCAGGCAGCAGGACTATGTTGTTAGTTATATTTTTCAGAGCCAATTGGACAATATGAAAGAAATGACGGATGGTTATGACACGATCCATGTCACAATGATAGCAGTCATTGAACATTTAAGGGACATATACTCAGTTTGGAGAGCCAAGCTGACGCTCATGGCAAAGTCCTTGCTAAAGTATCAAAAACTCGCAAAAAATTTTAAAAGTAATGACACGATTACAAATGCCAAAGTCATAACCACCACAAATGTCGCAGACGTATGTTCCCCCAAGCATGCAACTAAACTCGGGTACGAGATTAAGCGATGGTCGTCAGGCATTGAGATCAAGCAAGTTCACTTGCAGAAGATATTGAAAGGGCAGAAGCAAACTCCTGTAAAAAGTTGTCTTATTTGTTATGATGTCTATCTGGTCCGATATTTCCTGCTATAGCTCCGAAGGCTGCACTACGCAGCAAAAAATCCATTAACAATAAAACCTTTTCAGTTCTTTCATGTTAGAATGGTAATACGAATTGGGAAGTTTTCGACGCTTAATCCCAGCGGCTTACCCGACCATAGACCCTTACGTCGTGGGATGAGAAAATTGATATTAATTAATTGAAAGGTAACAGGCTTGCATCTGCCGTCTCTTCTGACACTTTTTTGGGCCTTTTCCAATCTCGTGGCCACCCTAAAAAAACAGGCCTCTCAACCTTGCACAACAACAAAAAGCTATACTTGGCTTCACAACATGTGTGCTTACATCCTATCTGACCCATGCTGTGAGGAATCGATATCGTAATGGTTTATCAGTGACCAATTTACTTGCGTCAGCCTCCAATTTGTTGCAGTAAGGGTGGTTACCGCAAAGTAGACCCAGGCTAGCCACAAAATAGGGGACTAGTTGTGACCGTCCGCCTAGTCCGGGATCCGAGACGTCAATGTGCAAGAGACCAAGAGCCCCAACTATTTAGGATGTCAAGGACCAGCATGGATTAGCAGGCAACTTTTTCCTCCCGGGTAGCGGAAAGACGCGTGAGATGATTTTAGTCGCGCTGGCACCCCACAGAACAAGAAGTCTCGATTGGGTTCACAAACACGCGGGGTCAAGTACCCAATACTTGCCGTAATACCGTAGACTTTTAATTACAGATTGTCGCATTTTATCGCAGCTTGTGGCACTTGACCGCAATTTATTGCACTTGATCGCAGCTTGTCGCATTTGACCGAAGTTGGTCGCATTCCTCATTTGGCCGGATTTCTTGCATTGATGCGCTAGTACTAATCGCACCTTTGATGGTTGCGGTGTGGTGGTGCATGAACTAGCCCTACGGGGCGTTCTAGTTCATTCCAGGTAAGGGTGGCCATGGAGTACCTACAATCTGATGTTGGGCCAAGTCTCTGGTACATGGAACGCAGCAGGTCACCTCATTTTAGGGTACGTTCCAGACACTGTTAGGTCCGCCTGACAGGCAGCAGGACAATTTGTAAGATTCTTCATTTGCATTTTCGTGCGTAAAGCAGAGTAACAACGTTAATAAATCGCACACAAAAAGGTCCTTGGATCGCTCAAATCTAACATTCTCCATGCCCTCCACCCAATGACCCAACTAGTCGAGATAATATAGCGGTGAGTGATGGCTTTAGCCCCACAGATGGGGGGAGGCGAGTCATATTGGTAATCTGGTGCTCGGTCGCGCTGTTTAAAGTCGCCAACTGGATCTTCAAGCTCCACCCTATCCCGGGGTAGGTGATGCTGCGGAGAAGTTGGGAGTTCAGAAATATAGCGGGGGGGGGGGGGGGGGGGGGGCGGGGCGCTCATAAGTTCTATCCACATACGAGGTTTGACGCCACTGCCAGGAGTCTGCCGCAAGATGATCCGCCGTACCTAGGCCGCCAACTTCCATAACCGCCCGCTTCTTTGCTTGCTATACTGGCCCCACAATGTGATGAAAAATATGTACTTCAAAGACATGAGGGCGACAGGACCTGCGGTGACATACGCTTCCAACCGAACCGGTCCATATCAGAGAGAAGCTACAACCAGAGAGTGATCCGGACCCAGATTGGCTCAACATATCTCCGGAGGGGAAAAATTCAGCTACAACCTCCCTGTCCTGCTCCACCCGGTCTGCATTGGGCTCTTTTGTACCTGATGTTTCTGCTCAGATGCCATCTTCCCAAAGTCCATCGGCACCACGCTCTCCATTTCAACAACCAAGCTTGGGCCAAGGTACTTCTTCATCAACAAAGCCCCGCGTTATGGAATTTACCGTCGTCACGAATTCTTCAAGGCTTACCGGTTCAGGTAAACCCATCATCTGCAAGTCACGCGCGGTCTCTGCCATCCGACTTCGAACAAGATGAATGATGTTGCACGTTCTAAACAATTGAGTCAGAAAACCTTGAAGTAGAGCACCTATAGGGCAAGGCTTACAATATAAAGTACCAATACATTAGCTCTTCGTTGAGTGTCACCTGAGTGCCGAGTGATATATTTGCTAGTTGGTAGGTGCATAAAAGAGTCACCAGACCTTCAAAGTGGGTTTCCGCAGTCACATGATTCCCAAGAGCAATCTTAAATTCTACATTTAGCTTATTTTCACTTCAAAGGCGCAAGCCGAAAAGCAAAGGAAATATAACTCACCTCCACCAAGCACATAGTCGTTTTACGCCTAGTGAGATCAATAAATCGCTCTGTGTGCTGGTTCACAAGTCTCTCATTAATTTGTCGGATTATTTCAATTTTATGAAACAGGAAGGTCGAATCAAATGTCTTGACATCCCGGGTTCTCATGATATAATGCATTCCTGCCACTAATAGTGTGTCTCGAAGGGCGGCTGGATTATGTACGAGGAGAGAGCTACCGAGAAAGCTTGTCTCATCACTACTTCGGTGTCCAACATACCAGCCCGTCTCCAATCCTTTAGGGTAAGTTTCGGAATCGATTCTGAGCTGCTGGGCTAGCCACATGGGGTCAGCTGCTGTAGTGTCTGTGAGATCCCACACACGTACAATAGTGCAGAAGCCGTTTGGAGTTTAATGACATTTTAAGCGGTAAGGTATCAAAAATTGCGACGGGACAGCTCAGACAGCTACATGTACAAAACATTGGCTTGACAGGCTTTCGAAGCGATTGTGATGGCTCAAGGTTGCTATACAGATGACAGAGGTTGCTCGATCAGCGTCTGCCACACGGCTTGCCAGCTTATGGTGTTGGTACTGGACCTAGAGAGGTTTCCAGACCTGAGGACAAACTTGCGGAGTAGGCACTCTGCAGCAGGAAAAGCCGCAAGGTATGCTTATAATTGAGTGGACACAAAAAGCTACAAGTTTGGAAACTGGGTGGGTTTCAAAGAGCAGGTCTCCAAAGAGTGAACTTGCAAGATGGTGAAGATGTTCGTCATGCTGCAGTAATTATCCTTTGGCTCATCAATGGGTGCCGGAGGTGCGGCCCGCAAATACCGCTGCTGCGGACCGCAACCCGGGCTATATCATCCATTCACTTCCGAGAGCCATAAAAAGTCCTTGGTGCGGATTATATATGAGCGTTTGCCATACAGCCATGTCAGGCCAAAGCCAAATGGAACCCTACAAAGGACCAAATCTGGGCAATAAGTTAAACAGAACCGCCGTAGTTTCCGCAGCGTGGCTGGTTCAGGCCCTATCATGGCCACGGACAATCCAACTTCCACATCCCAAGTGGATTTGGACAACGTCCCGCCAATGAAAGACCTGACGATAGATAATATCACCGACAATGTCCACATCATCAACTCACGCTGCCCAGATGCCCGCCTGCGCTTCCTTCTGGAACGACTTGTCGTGCACCTGCACGACTTTACTCGCGAGACGCGGTTGAGCATCTTAGAGTGGCAGGCTGCCCTCGAGTTCATGAAGCAGGTGGGCCAGGTCAGCAGCGATGTAAGACATGAGTTTATATTGCTCTCCGACGTCCTTGGGCTGTCGCTGCTGGTGGACTCTATCGATCATCCCAAGCCAGACGGGGCCACTGATGGAACCGTGCTCGGTCCATTCCACACGCACGAAGCTGAAAACAAGGCCGCAGGTGAGAGTATCTCGGCCGACCAGGATGGAAAACCGTTGCTTGTGGTGTGTACGGTAAAAGACACCCTGGGCAGGCCCGTTGATGGAGTCAAGGTGGATGTGTGGGAGACCGATTCCAAGGGCTTCTACGATGTGCAGTATAACAACCGATCCGGGCCAGACGGACGTGGCGTTTTGGTCAGCGATGCGGACGGCTGCTTTCACTTCAAAGCTATTGTCCCCGTTCCGTATCCCATCCCCGACGACGGGCCTGTGGGAAAATTGCTATGCAAGCTGAACAGACACCCGTACCGACCGAGCCATATGCACTTTATGTTTCACAAGCCGGGCTTTAGCCAGCTTATCACGTTTGTGACCTATCTACTTAGCTTCTGAAAAACTCACGTTGACCAATATTTAGGGCCTTATACGTGCGAGGCAGCAAGTACGAGACTTCTGATGCCGTCTTCGGTGTCAAGCAGTCTCTGATTGTGGACATCACAAAGGTGGCTGATGAGGAGGGCTGGGCGGATAAGTATGGTGTGGAGTCGAGCACGGCGCTGTTGAGGTATGATTTCGTGCTGTTGACGGAAGAGGAGAGCAACAAACTTCGCGAGAAAAAAAGGCGAGAGACGAGGCGGAAAGGCAAGGGGGGCTGCGAGTTGAGAATGGGCTTTTGGTCCCGAAGTAGAAGATGAGCATGATCTCGATGGAGTGTTATGAAACGTCTCTATGTTTAAATGTCAATATGGGCCTTGAATGGTACTGGCCGTAAATTGACTCTATATGCTGTGTGTAGCTCCTTCGATATACGTATTGTAAGTGTCATGGTGTAGCTACCCTCCATCTCTGGGCAACATGAGTGCCGGTGCCTTACGCTGTGTTTATATTTGTTTCACGACTGAATCAATGCTGATTATGTCCTACCCAGATCAGAAGAGGCATTTACATTAATCGGAAATCATTCGGGAGAGCCCGTTGCTGTTCACGCTCATCTGCAGTGGTGCCCATGTTGGTGCATGATCTAGATCAGGAAAGACTTCACGAGAAGGGCCTGCACGACCGCCAATTTAGGGGTACTACGAACCCACATCTTGGCCCCTCCGTGACGAGACTTGCCGTAAACACTAATGCATCCCGCCACTCCTGAGCAATGTTGTGACACAAGTTCACTTACCGTATTCCTTGATGCAGATATGCAGCTGTTGGACAAGACTCAGGGTATGCAAAATCTAGTTAATCATTATTGAAAGGAAGAAATATTATGGCTCAAAAGACGACCTTGAATTCGCCCAAAGTTTCATATATATCCTTGCTGACGACGCTGCATTTAAAAGCTATCCATTGCTAATTATGTACTCTCAGTTAGCAGGGTTCCCTGTTTCATTCTTTATCTCTTCCCTATCCTATCTTTGTTTCTTAGCCTGTGTCAAGTCATTGCTGGCAGAAAAAGCGACAGTAACAAATTACCCTTTGACAAACCGCTAGAATTCGACCAAGAGTCTTCGCCGCTCGTCCTCAGTTCTAACTATGCTCTGTATTGATGTCGCCGGCTTCCACTCGGCAAAGAACTTACCATGAGACACTACCGTAATATTGCAGACAAGTATCGTTCCATGCCCTTCACATCATCAACCTCGCCCATCCAACCAACGTACTGATCCGGCCGGGTTATTACAGCGCAGCCCGCCTCCTTGTCGATCTCATAGTTCGAATAAGCATGTCCATGACCGTGATGATAAGTGGCATCGTCAGCGAAGACTCGATATTAATCATACTGCCCGTCTTTCTGGGAGTAGAATGCCTTGGGAAAGTCGAAAAGCTCTAAATGTTGGCGCGCTGATGCGTGAACCAAGACTGGTTCAAGTGACACTTCCTGCTGGAGGCGACGAAGGAATGAATCCGGCTGCGAGAGAGCCCTCCCTAGTCTCTCTAGCCGCTCTTTCGCTGAAGGCCGAGTCACCTCACCAGCAAAGACGATTACCCTCCAGAGGCCATCCGATTTCAAGGCATCTCCTAACTGCGTCGGCGTAGCATCGGCTTGACAAGCAACTTGCGACGAGGGAAACCTCATGCCAAGCTGCAGTCCACCAAACGGCATGCGAAATGCAACCTCAGGCTTCCCTGTGCCGTCAACCAACACATTGTTTCCATACTTGACAGAAATGCCGGATGTGAAGATGTTCCCTTTTTCAAATGTTCGCTTGAACTCCTCCATAGAAATGCCCGCTTCGTCTGCGATGTCTTTGGCAGGTCGACCTGAGAACATGCGCGAAAACCGACGGTCAAATGCTATGAGTTGTAATGCGACGGCACGTCTTTCCGTGGTCTACGTGGACAAGATAAGAGGACGGGCTTTCATTTTGATCACAGACGCGATCTTCCAGACCAGGTTGTACGAGTCGTGCATGGAGATATTCATGTCTTGCGCTGCTTTTGGTGAGTGAGTGGGCACAGCATCTCCGGCTAAGAAGATGCGATCATGTTTTGCAATGCGTCGGCTACTCTTTGGCCAACCTGCTCGATAGTCAGCTTTCGAGGGCAACTCTGGCGTCTCCCGAGTGATTGCGGCTTACCTGGTACACGGTCCACCACTCGCAATAATCGTAGGAAACCTCATAGGGAGCCAAGATTCGTTTTGCTGCCGCGAAAATCGTTTCCGGGCTACCGTTTGACCTGTCGAACTGCTCTCCGCGCGTAGGGGTGAGATGTGCCAAGCCATGTTCTCTAGGGATAACCATGATCGTTTCCACTGACGCGCTGTGAATTGTACAACGACTTCTAATATCCGCTGCTCGAGCCAGATCAGTCAGCAATATCCAGTGTTCGCAACAAGAGAGATTTGTATAGGATGCTCACGGAAGTCTGTAATGGGGACGATGTCCATTACCCCCCAAACAGACTCAGTCTGTGCCCCCTCCATCGTGATGTCCAGCTTTTCGCGCACCCATGAATGGGCTCCATCACACCCAATCATATACTTGCATTCTACTATAGACTCTTCTCCTGGCTCGTCTCCGGCGCCACCGATTCCATCTGCCAGAGCCTCCTTTCCTCTCCTCAAAGTCACAGTGATGGGATACGCGTCCTCGTTCGCAATGAGAGGCTTGTCAATCTCCATCCCCACGGGCTCGACACCTCTCTCAATACAGACTTCTGGAGAATGTTGCACAAAGTCCAGAAAGTACTGTTCAATCCTTCCCTGATGAAGCACTGACTGCTGGAAACGACTGATATTCGGGATTGTATCGGCAATGCGATCAGTTCTCTGGATTATACCGTTTTCATCGGGGTTCTATCGCCGTTTATACTGTCACATTAGTGTCTGCCTCTCCCCTTACGTTCAATGTATGACAACAATTTGAAAGCAACTCACCCAAAAGCAAACCTCCTGTAGCCGGTTTGCTTCTTTGTAGATCCCATCGCTGAAACCAAAGCTGTGCAATATCTCAATTGTTCTGGACTGAAGGCCATCAGTGTGGCCCTTTTCTATTTTCGTGGTACGTTTATCCACAACCTTTGTCTTGATGCCATAAACCGCCGCCCATGCTGCGGCCATCAGGCTACGAGGACGGTCAGCCTCAATGCTTCGTCGACTGACTGATCCAGGTCCGACTTACCCTGCTGGACCAGCGCCGACAATCAAATGATCAATATTTTTCACCATAGCGACTTCTAGCGAGCAAGCACGACGTCCTGACTCTTCGTCAGTGTTTCCCCGCGAAGGACAATTATTCACTGGTTCAAATATTATAATAATCTGCCTTGGACGATGAGAACTACCGACTCTGCTTTCTAGCCCGCCGAACGCCCCCAGCTGCTCCTCCACAGGTCATTGTGCGAAGTGAATGGATCGCTAGGGCGTGGCATCAAGATGCATAGACTCAATACTCTCGGCCCGCGGGCAACATGCGGAGGAATGAAAGAACAGAGACAGGGATTCTGTTGCGGGACGATCTTTCCCATGTCATGCGGTCCGCACCCTCCGCATTCGCCCCCTCTGAAAACATACTCTCTTATCTCGTTTTAGTTACCTCAGCCATCTCGCCTTGGAGATCCGTAGCCTAGTGTGAGTCCCGTATTTCATTCTAACTACACACTTAAACGGTTGGTGGTGGTCAACCAGCAGTTCGGATTTCAAGCATCCGCTACGTTTGCCGGCATATCTACCAATAAACCAGAAAAGAAAAGAACAGAAACGGGGAGAAGAGAGAGATATTGCAATACATAAAGAATTAATTTATTGCTACAAACTTCAAGTGCCTTTACTAGTGTTTCTAATGCTGATAAGAGTCTCCAGCAACGTTTATTCTGAATCACTGGCCAGAGTTGAGCAGCGTCGCATCATCCAGAGTCCGCCTTCTGTCCTCCATGGTTGCCGCGGGTCAGCTCAACACTCCTCCTCAAGGGGATCGTTCGATCAGCTCAGTCCACTTTGCAACCCTTGATCTGACGTTGATAGGAAACGGCACGCCCATCGTGAAGTGTTGAATAGTTTTGTCGTCAAAAGGCTCCCTCTGGAGGTTTTGTGTTAGCTTGAAAAACATATTTGCATCGCTCACAACACCACTTACCTCCTCAAAATCAAAGCAGTAGAACAATTTGGAGAGATTGATGAAAATAGATTTCTGAGCGAGTTTGTACCCCACACAGGGCCGTCGACCACCTCCAAACTGCCAACTACCGGCAGCCAAGTCTGTCTCGTTCCCATCAAGCCATCTCTCGGGCTTGAAGCTCAGGGGATCCTCAAAATAATCCGCATTCTCGGAGATGCTAGCGTGATTTATGACGAAACTTGTTCCTTTTAGGAAATAATAACTCTCGAATTCTAGATTCTCGGTCAAAGTGTGCTCCGGTGTCCACACGAAGATGCGTCTCCACCGGAGTATCCTTGGCAAACGCGTTGACGTACGGTAGACTCTCTTCATCGCCAAAGTCCGGAAGACGAGCGGCGTCGGCGCCGCAGACTCGATCGAGATCAGCCCTCGCTTTCAAAATTTCTCGGGCCATCTCACCGCTGCTAGTATGGCAATGTCGATCTAGACGCGTCGTATCACTCCCTGCCTCCACTAGTTGCATGGTCAGGAACATTTTGTCGGTGTCACTGCTTTTGAATTTCGCTTCGCCGAGGAGGACATTTCGGTCAAATGATTGATGGGGCCTTTCCTTGGAGAATATTCCTTTTTATGGGGGAGTAGTACGCGAAGTAGGCATCTTGAGTGAATTTTCCTGCGCGTTCATACGTCCCCCGCCGCCATTGAAGAAATTTCGGGAGATCTGCAAGTCCAGGGAAACAATCCCAAAAGTTGTATGGCGGGGCATTGAGAAGGAACAGAAATTGGGCCTTTGTAACGTCTTTCATTACGTTCCCGCCCGCCTCTGGTTCCTTACCAAAGGTGATGCGATAGATCACAGAGTTGGCATAGCGAGCATTGTGGGCGAACCACTCCTGCGGCTTTCGGAGATATTTAGCCGAGAGGCCACGCTCTCCTCTACCTGTTACTCTGCATACTTCGTCATTGCAGTCCCGCTGAGCAGCTGGTGCATTACTCGTCGCCTTTCAGCCCACCCGTCGATTGGCAGCATGACAGAGCGCCGACCTTGGCTGAGGAGGTCGTTGACTATAGGCATCGGAGGCCGCCCATTAGTGACCTTTCTATGCTTGGCATACAGCTCATGAGCTAGTCGGTTGCTGTTCAACACAACCCACAGCTTGGAGCCCAGATGCGTCGTTATTATCTCATCGTATTTTGCGATTTTGTGGGCCTGTCATGGAAGAGGAAGGGCAAAAGTACTTGGGGTTCTTGCTCTACGACTAATTCGTCCAGTTACCTACTCAGCCGTTTATACAGCTCGCTACCAATTGCCTAGCTCAAGAGCCTCTTCCAATGGCCAACTTGCATTCCTTTCCCGACACGCTAGAATATCTCTAGGGTAGCTGTGGCAATGGTATGGCTGAGACAAGTTTCAACTGCGGAGGTGGTCAGGCTGCTGTAGGGTAAGGTACCTCGACAATAGCACGCCCCGCAGCAACTATTGCCGATCAGCGGAGGCGCCCACGGTATAGTTGCGGAAGCGGCACTTACGAGGTCCGCAAGAGCACGCGGGATCCAGTCAATAATAACAGCTGCTAGGGGCATGCATAGTCTCAAGGAGGGTCTGAGTTGGAGTGCGGTTGCCTGAGGCCCTTAAGGTCTTCGCTGGTCCCCGTTATTCTCATTGACTCTCTTGTTCTACTAGTAAATGATGCTGTGGATGAACCCGCTGTTCCGAAAATCTATACCTATCTGTACTTCCGGACCTCGAAGCTAGGAGTCCTCAAGATGACTGAAGAGTTTAAGCATCCCACGATAGGCTCTATTCGCGGCCTGGCCAAAGACGGTCTCCTGCAGTTTCTTGGCGTCAAGTATGCGTTGTTGCAAGACCGTTTTGCCGAGCCGGAGCTCGTCTCTGAATATAACAGTAGCACTATTGACGCGACCAAAGTCGGGTGAGCCATCCTTTCCTCAAAGAAGCATGTCAGATACTGATAACATTCCAAGTCCTCAAGCTTTGTCGGACCCCTTGTCGTGTGAAGCGGAATACAGTGTTTTCCAACAGTCACTTCCACACCAGCCCTTTGATATCTCGGATAGAGATTGTCTGCATCTAACTATTACTATTCCAAGAGAGGCCAAAGATCTTCCAGTATTTATATTTATTCACGGCGGTAGCTTTACTATTGGCTCCAATGCGTGGCCCCAGTACGATCAAACCAGGCTTGTCAGGCAAGGTGTTGAAATGGGGATGCCTTTTATTGGAGTTGGTGTCAAGTAAGTCTATCCTCTAGATGCGTCCCGCTCCGTTTCTGACCTCTACTCAGCTACCGCGTTGGTGTGCCAGGTTTCCTGACGTCGGCGGAGCTTCGGAGGGCAGGCTATAAGCCAAATAATGGCATCCGGGACCAGAGGGCTGCTCTGATGTGGGTGCAAAGATTTATCTCGGGTTTCGGAGGGGATCCCAATAAGGTCACCTTGGCAGGGCAGAGCGCGGGTGCTGGTAAGTGTGATCGACGTGCCTCAAACTCAGCTTTCTGATTGATTGGACAGTTTCGGCAATGCTACACTTGGCGCCGAGCGCATCCTTATTCTCTCAGTTGGTGCTTATGTCGGGCTCCTCCTTTGTGATATCGCCTCTGCCACTACCAGTCGCAGAAGGAGTTTACAACATCGCGGTAAATGCCTTGAGAATGGACGGATTATCAGCAGAGGGCAGATTAAAGGCCTTAGTCGAAGGAGACGGAAAACCATTGTATAAGGAGATACCGTCAGGTCTTCCATTGCTGCCAGTGGTTGATGACGAGGTGGTTTTGGAGGCTCCGGATTATACGACACTTGACCTCAGTGCAACGATCTGCCCGCGGCTACTCATTGGAGACTGCCGGCTTGATGTAAGTATCCCTGTCGTCAAGGAGTGCGCCGATTGCTGAGTGTACAGGGTCATATCCTTCTGAACAAGGATGCGCGTGTAAGACAGAGGTTTCACGAGTCTCTGGTGAAGACCCTCGGTCCAGTCTCTGCTCGGGAGGTGGAAGAGACATACGGGGTCACTCCTGATATGCCTTCTGAAATAGTAGCTAAGCATATTGCGGAGTTCATGACGGATGTCGGCTTCTTCACGCCTGCTGTTACAATCGCAAAGGCCTGGCCAGTTCCAAGTTTTTTATACCATTTTAATGAGCCAAATACCTGGGATGGGCCATGGAAAGGCGAGGCGACACATTGTCTGGAGATAGTTTATCTGTTCCAAAACCTGAATCATAAACTCACTGAAGAGCAGCAATCGATTGCGAAGGGATGGGCTGGAGCCGTCATCAAGTTTATTCGCGGCGCCGAGCCGTTCCCCTCGTGTGGGTCTGAGCCGGACGGAATGGTGTTCGGGCCAGTCGAAGACATCCCCAGGAAGATTCATAAACTGAATGACCGGTTCGGTTTGGATACGCTGAACCGAGCCATGCAAATGTTCATGCAGAGCAAATAGCTAGCTGCATTGTATCCTAGGGTTATCATCCCAGCAAATTGGCAGGAGACTGATCTAAGATCTGCCAAGCTAGCTGTGCCGGAGTGGTTCCCTTGCTATGCCAAGCAATCACTCGAGAACCGGCATTGGAACATGGTCGGCATCTTAATATGCCCCGACGCTTACAAAAGATATTGGCAAAGCAAAACCAGTCGCCGTTTTCTGGATAAATATCTTACGTGTCAAGACACACCCAGCTGTACCACCTCGCCTTCGTATCTCTGTTTCCAGCTTGGTAGTTGTACGTTGGTTTTTCTCTACATAAAAATCTTACGCTTGAGCTATATAGTGAGTAATACCTATATTATTCCAGCAGCAGGTTGGTAGACTTATATTCTGTAAGTAGTATGCTACAGCAAGTATGCTCCATGTATCAGCTGTACTTCAAAATTTCTTGCAGTCAGCTGAGACTTTATAACATCATGCCAGAATGGGATCACAGTAAAGGATGGGACCACTGGAGAAGGTGACGAGATGTGAACGCGGAGGTTAGGTAAACATCTACAAGAGTTCTTTTCTCCTCAAAAGTACTGGAATCTGCTTGACGGTAGTAGGGCAGGAGTAAAGAATGTTGGTGAGTTTAAGATCGACACCCGACGGCCCTCTGATGACGATATCGTAACTATATAGGTATTGGAGAAAAGAGAGGGAAGCGATTCTTCCGTTAAGATAGAAGCAGGGGGAACACTTGCGAGACGGTAGGCATGATGGTGAGGTTTACACAATGCTTGGTATTGTCGCATTCGGAAAATAGGCACCAACCAACACTAGCCAGAAACCGCCATTAGTACTCAGCGGGTTCCAGACTTTCAGCATTGACTGACATAAGCGGAAATTAATTGTCCATCGGTTGGCTTTATGGAGGAATAAAGCCCGGTGATAATTCTGATCGGATTTGCGTGGCCACTATCTCCCTGATTCCCAAGACGGACGTGGACCGATATGAATACGGGACTGTCGGAGCTGACCCCAAGGTCCGCAGCTCCGAGCTCAAGAAGCAAGAAACTACCGCACAGGCTCCGATGTGAGACGAAGGACACACATATTTGCATGAGTCCACCCGCCTCGCGACGTATCACATCGCGGGTATATAAAGACTAACTTGGCAAATGGGCAGGAATGAAACGAACATGCTCATATTGATACACTGGCGACTGCCTATCTTCAGCTGCCCTCCAATATTCTTCAAAATGGCGTCAGTTGACATTCCCGAAGGTGACAAAGCCGTGACTGTGAAAGTCATTGATAACGGCGCGCGCATCACAGGGCCTCTGTCCTTCTTCATGGACCCTCCCGTCCTGGATAATATGCAAAGCAGACAGTAATTAAACGCCCTAGCATTGGTCTTTCTCATCGAGCACCAGCAATCCCACCGCAAAGTTGTCTTTGATCTTTAATATTGGGATCCGTAAGAATCCAGCCGAGTATCCGCCCGCAGTTATGTCCTAAAATCCGGCATTTGAACTACAACCCGGAGATGAAGTGTTTGATGTCCTGGCAGACGGAGCTGTTGATCTCGATACAGTTGAGGCTATCATCTGGAGGTAAATTCACAACCCTGCTTTAGAATCATGTCACCGGCTTACAGCCCAGCCATTAGCATATGGACCATACTGGAAATCCTTCGGGTTTTCCAGCAACCACACATCTCATGGTCGGGCCAGGGTTCCATGAGACGTTGTTTCCCGCATTTCGCGGTTGGTGGCTTCCGGGCTATCGACTCCAAGAGGTTGAAGCTGTACGAAGAATCTTTCCAAAAACAACAGTACTACCAGGATCGTCAACGCATGTGATACTGTCTGCCATGAAAACCGAGCCAGCCCTTTCCCACTTCTCATGTCATGGCGAGGTCGACTACGACAGTCCTCTTCAGAGCAAACTCCTCACGGCGAATTGGGAGGTTAATCCTCTCAACGTGAATCAGTCCAGCTTCGACACCTTGAGAAGCCGCAGCTCGCGTACCTATCCGCGTGTTTCACCGCCTATGGCGGTGTAGAGTACCAGCTGGATGAGAGCGTGCACCTAGCAGGAGCTTTACAGCATGCCGGGCTCCCCAACATAATAGGCTGCGCGTGGTATGTCGGCGAGGAAGCTTCACTCGCAGTAGTCCAACGCCTTTACACGCTACTTGGCCAATCTTTATCATCAGGAACCTCCTCAGATTGGTCTATTCTAATCGCCGACGCACTGCACTTCGCCGTGAGGGACTTTGCTGGCACTACTCGGAAGGCAGCAAATCGACGTAGGGGTGAGCCAGTCTATTGGGCTCCCTTTATGTTATTCAGCACTTAAAAATAATATAAAATCATACTTCTAGAAATACTGAGCAGTCTTGGTCTAATTTCTAGGCTATACTCAAAGTTCTGATGAGATATATACAAGATTAAAAAGGAAAATCTTTGTTTACATTTACCACTCGCCTCATTAGCTACTGCTTCATTTTCCAAAGAGGCAGTCATTCACTTGTAAAAGTGAAGCCTTGCCAACGGCTGTGCTGGATGACAGCGGTTCGGCCCCCCCCCCCCCCCCCCCCCCCCCCCAAAAGAAAAAAAAAAAAGCCATTGGAAAATGATAAAAGCCACTGACCCCAGCCTATTGAAAGTCTTTCCGCTGCGGGAACGGTAGGTATGGATATGATACTACTTATATAGTAATACTGCAAGTGGATCTAAATCTCGCTTAGCCTTGGCTCACCAGAAAGATTATCTGAGGGGTTTAATAGTGCTGGAAGAGTTCCTCCATAAGTATTATAAATGACAACTGAGAGTGCTGAACACAGTAATCAATCATTTCGGTCTCGGTAGTGCTGTGGCTAGCTGGTTGAATCTGCTCCATTGCAGCAATCATACCTTAGTCTTGGTTGACCGTAGGCCAGTTTTACACAGGAATTGATGTTCATCCAAGTTACTCCGTAATAGTGGTCTGTATTTCTGCGCTATTCTAAAAGGCACACAGTATTACTATCAACCCCGTCCATCCACAGTGTTGTTGTTTCCCACTTCAACTTTCTCCATCACCATTTCTTCTTCGCTTCGTGTCGATTATTATCGACGAATTCAAAGTTGAAAAGAGAATCCTCCAATTAAGTTAAGCGTTGACGGAGCCGCAGTTCTCAGGGAACCTATTGCAGTAGGCTTCGACATTGAAAGTGACTTCCGTGTCGGTCGTCACGAGGCTCGCTTGACCTTGTCCTCGTCAATGACGACAGGAACGCAGTTCTCGGGGAATTCCTTGCAGTAGCCATCCATGTTCACGCTGGCTTCCTGAGGCGAGCGCTTCACCTGGCTCTCGTCAACCACGACGGGCACGCAGCTTTCAGGAGACTGCTGGCAGTAGGCGGCGATGTCGAAAATGCTGTCACTGCGAGTCGCAATTAAGGGTGACACCCAGGGGCACAATCCAGCGGAGATAATGCAACCATTCTCATCGATCAAGCCATCGTAGTTGGGGAGGGCAGGGTTGGCAAGACTTCGTCCGACCAAGCCAGCGATGGTAGCAACAGCAATGGTGACCTTGGAATACATTTTGAAGTTGAGAAAGTAGAAGGTTGGTTTTTTTTAAGGGAATCGAGGAGTAGCGACAAAAAAGGTTTTAATGCTCAAAGGAAATAATGGAGTTGGAAGAGAAGAATAGAATCTTTGAGACCAGCTCAAGAATTGATGAAGAGAAGAGAAGATGTTGAGATTGTTGGTTGATGATGAGAAAAGAAAACTAACTACTGAGGGTATTCCCATTCTTTATAACGGGTGATCTAGGCAGTGAAGCTTTAAGATCGATGAAACCATACGCCCCCTAGCATTGCCACATATTGGTGGTTATGCCGATATTGGACGGACGGCATCAAGTATCACCCCAGATGGCGACCCCACAAAGATGGACCAAATCCGCACCTTGTTTGATCAGTCTGCAGGATGCATTCTCGAGTGTAAGGTTATCTAAATCCTTTAACTAGGCATACCACAATGTCATAGTCACACCGTTAACCTCACTTCTGCTGTCTTGGTTAGCCAATCATAGCCCGTCGTTGATGGATAATTCGGTCAAGAGAATGTGGGCAGTAGTGCATGGTCAGCAATGGAACGATCGATGATGTCGATAGAGCTTGCTCGGGATGTGTCGGTCTAGTATCTAACGTTGTATCGCGAGGCACATGCGGCACCTTAGGGAGCCTTGCACCCCATGCAAACTAACATTTTGCATAAGCTGGCTTATCCCTTAACCCTGATGCGCAGGATAGTTTTTTAGTAAACGCAAGGAATAATTTTGCTTGCCCTCCGCCTAAAAGGTCCCTATTGTTATTCGCGTAGGAGTATGGTCAAGTGAAACTATACTTTTTCGGGTTATAGATAAGGTCGGGTTAAGCTTTAGTACCTCTTATTAATTAGATATAGAGATCTAAGAGTTTAGACTAGAACAACTTTTTATTACCTTTAAGATATATATTTTTATCAAGGTGTATTTTCATGATATATTATTAGTATAAAATATATCTTTTCTATTACTAATATATATATATATATATATATATTAGAATTAACTATCAGATATATTCTATATTAAAGCCGTACTTGAATGAAAATATTAATCAATATATGTATCAGTACTGTTATATAAATTGTATAATGGGATATTACTTGTTATAAACCTATAGAAGCTGACAATATAGCAAAGAGATTTATTTCTATAAATAACATATATTAGGTATAGGGCTAGGTATCTATTTTCTTTTGAGGCAATGAGCTGGTCGGCCCAACAACGCCTCCCCCCATTAAGGGAGGGGGTTTGAATTTGAGATCCCCAAGTATCCTCCAAGTCCGCTTGGGCTGTCTATTATGGAGTAAACCCTCACCTGCGTTGCCTATCCGGTGACATTGAGTTGACACGCTCGTCGAACAAATGGCCCTGATTGCTTTGTCCTGCCTCACCCCTTCCCACTTGCCCTGTATACCTGGAAAGTATTGCAAGCTCGACGTCGAAGTGTAACGACGAGATATCCGAGCCCTTAACGTGGCTTACCTCGTCCGGTGCAGTTCCCAGGCACGGAAGGTCGCACTGATCTTGCCTCATATTCAGAGGCTTTTTGTTGCTGCAAGGAGAGTTTCGCGACGGCTTTGTCGTCCGTCGTTCAATGAGTATGTTTACGGCGGGGAAGCACGAACATATAAGCCCAATCGTGAGCTCAGCCATCCTATAGCAGTATTATAGTCAGCTATGTTGTCTCTCACAGACTCAAGTAAACGTACGCGGTCAGGGTCAACGAGACAAAGTCCGCTGTTACGTCATTGGAGTGTATGAATTTGACGGCCTTGTACATCCGCAGTATTGTCATGCCAGTGGCAATGCCTCCAGCTCCAAGCATCGCCATAATCTTGATCTTCTTTCGCAGCGGAACACGCAGTGACCACGTCAGCGGCATAGGCACGAGCAAGATGACAAAATCGGTGAAGATAGCTAGGGATAGGCCAAAAATAAAAATTTTGCGCTGGTTGAGGCATCTGCCGTGCACCAAGGGGTCCCAATATGCTCGGATGGGGATGCAAATTGCGATTTTGATAATCTGGACTGGTAGGTGGGCGACCAAGAGCACGACAATAAATATGTGAATGCTCTTAGTAACCCGCCGCTTGACTGCAAAGACGCGGCCAATGAGTAGTAGAAGGGTAATCTTGGTGAAGTAGGCCGTGGGGAAGTAGATGATCGAGTTGGCATAGAGCCACTTTAGAGTGACTTTTGCATTAGTCTTAGTTTAGGATAATGGGATCCCTTTGACTCACCTTCAGAACCTGCGAGTAATCCTCTGGAGTTACTTCCCACGCATGATAGCCTACTCCATAATGGATCACTGGTCATTGAATTTAGCCTACTACAAAACCATGCAGAGTAGCCGCGGAGCTCAAACTTACTGAGGAAGAAAGTAGCAGAGTACAGTAGAATTGAAGCCTTTTGTTGTTTGTAAATATGTAAAAGTTATGATTGATATTGACGGGTCATACCCAAGCTATCGTGCATATTACTTCAGTGATAGGTGGTCAGTCAGAGGAGTTGAATATGGGTACCATATAATGCTACATACCGTCTTCAAGGAGGATTTCGTGAGTCACCCGGACTTTGACGTATGCGCGTGTGGTGAAGAATATTGTTACGAGTATGTCGCATCCAATGAGCACGGCAAGACCCAACGTACGACTAGCATCTTGTGGATTGCCGAGATCTGGTATATCACCAGGCGGAGGGGGTACGGCCCCCGGATAGCTCGCCTCGTCTTTCATGCTTTCAGACGTCTCAGCAAACATTTAGACCGCAGAAGATGAGGATCTATTGCCACGGACAGTTGCTGGCAACACTAGTAATATAGCCCTTCTTTCTGCAGAAGCCGTGCTGTATAAGTAGGGTCCCATGATCTGCCCACAAAATATACAGTAGTGTCTGTTTGAGGAATAACAGGTAATAGAGTTTTACTCACCCTTCGAGATATCATCATCCACGACTCATAGCTATTTAAGCTCCTGGAAAACGGATAAGTTCAAACCGCATATACATGGTCGAGGGCTAAGATTGTGGTCATTTAGGGAGTATAGTACATACCTTCGACACATGGTGCTGCACAAGGTTTTGCCTATAAAACTAAACTAATTAAGGGCTACTGTCTCAAAATCTTATAAAGAGTTGGTCTGCGATAAGTTGGAGGGGAGGGTGCTGAAACGCTCCACGTCAGGTCTAGTTACCCTGTTTTAAGTTTTATGGCACCCACCACGATGTGATGATTAAACAGGTTTAGCTGCAACCACTGTCCTGAGCTTGGCGGAAGAAGTTAGGCTCTCTATCATCTCCGATTCTCCGCTTCTCCGACGCAGGCTTCCAAGTCCGATATACCAGCCTAGGTAGCGATGCAAGCACCGCGGTGAAAAGCTCCGAGCACGGATCACCTCCCCGCAAATGCGACCCACTATTAGCACAGAAATCCGAACGTGGAATATGAATAAAAAGTAACGACAGATAGCCGCAATCAAGTGGGAAGGGAATAAAACCTCTATAAAGTTTCAATGGTAAACAGCTGAGACAGTAACCTCTCTACTCAAAGTAAAAAAAAAATTCAGTACGACTCTTGTTGCGAACAATTTGTCGCCATGTCCCTGTCAACCACAATCACGACCCCAACCGTCACTTATGAACAGCCTTTGGCCCTGTAAGCCGTGTTCCTCACTTTCGCGAGCGTTCCTACATCTAACTTGAACAGGTTCATTAATAACGAATTCGTTAAGGGCTTCGAGAGCAAGACCTTTGAGACCATCAATCCGACCACCGAGAAAGTCATTACAGCCGTGCATGAAGCTACAGCGCAAGATGTCGACATCGCCGTCAAGGCCGCTCGTGCCGCTTTCGAGGGCGCATGGCGCCAAACAACCCCAACGGATCGCGGTCGCCTGCTCGTCAGGTTGGCAGATCTGTTCGAGCGAGATGTTGAGATACTGGCTGCCATCGAAGCTCTGGATAACGGAAAGGCTGTGTCCATGGCCAAGGGAGACGTCAACAATGCCCAAGGCTGCCTGCGATACTATGGTGGTTTTGCCGATAAGATCCACGGTCAGACCATTGATACAGCTCCTGACAATTTGACCTACACCCGGCATGAGCCCATTGGCGTTTGTGGACAGATCATCCCGTAAATATCCTGAGACCAACTACAGACCGGGAAGCGTAGCTGACCGTTTGATCCAACTCTCAGATGGTACGTAATATAGGCAAGCAATAGGTTTTTCCTGGTAACAGCCATAGCTGACTGCATGATGCCTGTTCACTAATGAAGGAGTAAGAGCAGCTAATTTTCTCTCTTAGCACACTTAGAAATACTTAAGCTAACCTCTCTCAGATTTTCCTGTATGTCTCGATGTCAGGTATCACGACGCTGAAATCAGGTGGCTGACTAGGTGTATAGCTTCTCATGTGGGCGTGGAAAATCGGCCCTGCGATAGCGACTGGGAACACAGTTGTGCTCAAGACGGCTGAGCAAACACCTCTGTCAGCTCTATACGCTGCTAAACTCATTGTGGAGGCAGGATTCCCCCCTGGTGTTATCAACATTTTGTCTGGATTTGGCCGTGTTGCTGGAGCAGCCATTTCTAGCCATATGGACGTAGACAAAGTCGCCTTCACAGGATCTACTGTAGTTGGCCGTGCGATCATGAGGGCGGCTGCTGATAGCAACTTGAAGAAGGTCACACTAGAGCTGGGCGGAAAGTCGCCTAATATTATTTTCGACGATGCTAATATTGATGAAGCTATTTCATGGGCCAATTTCGGCATCTTCTTCAACCATGGCCAGTGTTGCTCTGCTGGGTCCCGCCTACTAGTCCAGGAAGGAATTTATGATAAGTTTGTTGCCCGTTTCAAGGAACGTGCAGCTGATAACAAGTTAGGCAACCCTTTCAATGAGGACACCTATCAAGGTCCACAAATCTCACAAGTCCAACTTGATCGAATTATGGATTACATTGAATCTGGCAAGAAGGAGGGGGCTATGGTAGCTACTGGCGGTGGCCGTCATGGCTCCGAGGGATACTTTATCCAACCAACCGTGTTTACCAATGTCACCTCCACTATGAGGATTGCTCGAGAGGAAATATTTGGACCTGTGGTTACAATCCAGAAGTTCAAGGACGAGGCCGAGGCGATTAAGATTGGGAACAGCACAGCTTATGGTATGTACCTCCGGAGTTGGCATTGCAATCTCTCTCCCCAAGTTAAATTATAACTACAGGACTTGCTGGAGCCATCTTCACGCAGAATGTGAAGACAGCTGTCCGCATGTCAAATGCTCTAAGAGCCGGGTATGTGTCTTATCCTTCTCCAATGTCTGCACTTTTCACCAACCATCTTTCAAAGCACCGTATGGATTAATAGTTATGGTAATCTATCCTATCAAGCGCCTTTTGGAGGCTTCAAAGAGTCGGGTATCGGCCGCGAGTTGGGTAGCTATGCACTGGAGAATTACACGCAGATCAAGACAGTGCGCCACAATCTGGATGATTCTGGAGCCTTTTAGGTGTCACTGTGTCTATCATGCTTTTTGTAAAAGGGGCATAAAGCGTGTTCTGAGGTAGAGCATACATTCCATAATAACAAATGGTCAAGATCATCCCGTTCAACCGCCCGAATTCATGATTACATTCCAGGGTTAACTTAATTTGCACTAAATCAGATGTAGTTCAGCCTGACCAGGTTTTCCAAATTGCAAATAGAACAACAATGCGGAGTGAGGCGTGCTGTGCGTCTGTCGAGATCCCGATATTGCGTATCGTTTGGTAGATCATGAATTCATCGAGGAAAACAGCTCGTTTTTTTACTCCTTTGAGGGGCCGCTAATTGCCTGTAAAGTCATACACACCTATTGATGGCCTAGGCTACGGGGTTCGGCTGGGGGGAACAGCCGGGGTTTAACATAAAGCCCCTTAAATGACCCATTCTTTATCCCTGCATCACAGTACTCAGAGCCTAAATTATTAGCTAGCAAAGTATTCTACTATCCTATTAATAGAGGATTTCCTTATCTACATATTTTCTATGTCTTATCCCTTGTAGATAAAGTTACTAGCCACAATTTCGCTCTTGTGGCGCTGGATCAGGACTTGAGTGGACTGTATTATTCGCACTTATTAACTGTGACGGCCCCATATTTAGTGGGGCTTTATGCCACTACTAAAGCCTCTGACCTGTACCTCCATCTCTTATCTCTCGCCTCCCTCCTCCACCACTCCTCTCTCCAAACACTCTTCTCTCCAAATACATTCTGCACGAGCCAATCATTGATCAAGATGCGTAGTTGATGATCTACTGTTTATGGAGTCTAAGCTTTACCCGCTGAATCAAATACCTCGACCATCAGTCTCTCTACCCCCTTCGAGTGTTCCTCGACGGCCTCTACCTGTAGCGTGGTCAATTCCACCTTGTTGCAGTTCTCTGCAATGTACTTGTGATACCCATTTCTGATATTCCGGTTCTGATTGACCTTGACCATCCCTCGTGCCATTCCCACCCGAACCATCTTGTCTGACAGCGGATGAGTACCATGAAGGACCAGCGGCGTCACATCGCCAGGAGCTGCGTGGATCATCTCCAATATGTCCAGCCTCCAGTGCTTCTCTGCACCGCCGGCAGGATAAGGTTCGTGGACGTTGCCAAAGCTCGGGGCCAGGAAGTGGACGCCCGTCTTCTTGACAATGTCAGTAGCCATGTCGGGATCGGTGAAGACGCTCTCGAGGTCAATTGTCGGCAGCCCGTCCTCTCATCCCCCCGTCCTCCCCAGCTCAGCCTCAACTGTGATCTCCTTGCCCTTGGCTCTGTCCACTACTGGTTTGACGTATTTGATATCGCCCTCCTCGTCGTACATCGACCCATCCACCATCAGATGGAGTCGAATGCACACTCTAGTGCCAGATCCGCATCGCTCGGCTTCAAGCAGTGGTCGAGGTGGACAGATACAGGGACCGAAGCGGCGTGCGCAACCTCGGCCGCGTACTTGATAAAGGCAGGGCCATGGAAGTGCAAGGTCCAGGGGAAGAATTGGATCATGGCTGGGGAGTGACATCTCTCCGCCGCCTTGATAACTGCCAGGACACCTTCTGCGTTATATCTGCCATTTTGCAACATCAGCTTGCGCCATCTCTTTCCAAGACTCACACAATGGACGGCAAACTAAAGGGGGTGTCTAAGACGAGGAGGTAAGACTTACACGCAGAACCCGCCAACTGCATATCCACCCTTGCGGGCATTGTAGATAATCTGCCACGTTCGGTTGTTTTCGGGATATGAAGCCATTCTAAAGATTTCTGTCTCAAAAAAATGCAGATGCTATTTGTTTACGAGAACGTTGACTAGCAAAACGATCCTCACCCTGGCCTTTTCAATCATGCGGCCATGTCAGATGTCCATCTTGACAGACCCACGGATAATGAAGCCACAGGCGATAACTCGGCTGGAGCAAATGCTGATCTGAATTATGTTCCTCAATTCTACAAAGAGGGCGACGACGCCAATTCCGATTGTGCTAAAAGGTGGAATTCCGGTGGCCAGAATTCCGACACCCTCCTTTTTCGATGCTAGTGGACCAACCGCAGGACTGCGAACGAACCCTAGGGCGACGACCAACTTGAGGGAAATTGCGCTCTGCTCGCTACGGAATGGGATCTAAGACGTGATGGAAAAGCATCTAGCCTGCCAGGTCTCCGGAGATCCGGGGACAGCTTCAAAGATGTGGAGGTGTATGCATCAAATACCCCAGATGTGACCAGCTTCACAGTAGCTTGGAAGAGTGAGAGCGAGAAACCACTGCAACATACCCCCAAAGAGATGTCAGCAAAACACTTTGTCAATGGCAGCCCTGCCGAACTTGTGGCAGACGCCCTCGAGAGCCTCACCCATCTACGCCCGGGCATACAGTTTGATAAGCAGCACAAGAGTATGAGCCCACTCTCTCCATCCCAAACCCCATCCACTGTAATCCAAAGCAAAAAAGCGCGAAGACTCAGCAATTATTGACAGTTGGTTCGTAGTCGTCTACTCAACCCTTCACGACCCCTCAAAGCATGTCGCCCTCGTCTCTGGCGGCGGCGCCGCCCACGAACCCGCTCACGCCATGTATGTCGGGCCCGGCATGCTAAGCGCCGCCGTCTCGGGCAACATCTTTGCATCGCCGAGTGTAAGCCAAATCTACAACTGCATCCGCAACGCCAACGGCGCTGTCGGGACCATCCTCGTTGTCAAGAACTACACCAGGGACATCTTCCACCTCCACCAGGCGGCCCAGAAGCTCCGGGCCGAGCCAGGGATCAAGGTCGAAGTGGTTGTTATCGGCGACGATGTTTCTCTTCAGAGGAGCAAGGCCGGAAAGGTGGGAAGGCGAGGGTTGGCCAGAACCGTGCTGATGCAAAAGATCCTGGGCGCTGCTTCGGCGGCTGGCAGGTCTCTTGAGGCGTGCGTGGAACTGTCAGACAAGGCCAACGCCGGTCTGGCCACGGTTGGTGCTTCGCTGGACCATGTGAATATTCCTGGCCAAAAGGCGGATGCTCAAATCTACCTTGCCGCAGATGAGCTTGAATTAGGCATGGGTATCCATAATGAGCCTGGAGCTGAATTGCTCAAGCCGAAGCCAGAACTTAATGATTTGCTTGACAAAATGCTCGGCTATCTCCTGGATGCCAACGACTCGGAGCGAAGTTAGGTGAATATTGCAGCATCTGATGATATAGTTCTGGTGGTGAACAATCTTGGGTCGCTGTTCGTCCTTGAGTTGAGTATTATTACAACCAACACCACTCGACGTTTAGGTATAATATGGAAATATTCACAATATTTAAGGGCCGTCTAGACTAACTATTCATAGGTACTCAAGGGATAAAGCCTGTTAGAACATACAGCGGAACTTTCATGGCAAGCTTGAATGGGCCAGGCTTTAGCATCACGCTTCTCAAGGCAGATTGGGAGCTTTTGCGATACCTGGATGTTCCTACGTCAGCGGCTGGCTGGCCTATTCCTTAATTCCCCCCGATGAAAGAAATGCAACTGGAAGAGTGATCGATACTCAGTCGACCGCTACAAAGGGTGAGAAAGGGGTCATAAGTTCGTCAAGCGCGAAGGGTAAGCCATCTACCTCCCTAACAAGGCACAAGGCATTTTAGAGATGTTTACTGATAGCCGTTATTTTCCACTTGATGGAAAGCTGCTGCGGTCTGTGATCAGCAGCGCCTCCCAGTCGGCGATTGCCGCCGAGCCATCCATTACCAAGGCTGACACAATTGTTGGTGACGGCGATTGTGGCCTGACCCTTAAGCGTGGTAGTAAAGCGGCATTGAAACTAGTAGAAGACGCCTCGTCCTCTGGAGATAACGTTCTGGACTTGACGATTAAGATCGCCTACGAAGTAGAAGGAAATATGGATGGTACTTCTGAAGCCATCTATGCCTTGTTTTCAGCGGCCTTACTGCTAAGCTGAGAGAGCTGGACAATTCTGTGACAATGGGATTGCAAGAATGGGCCACGGTTGCTCTTGGGGGATTGGAGACTATCCAAAAGGTTACGCCCGCTCGGTCCGGCGACCGAACTGTGATGGATGCTCTTGAGCCATTTGTTTACTCATTGAAAGACGGTATTGAGCAGGGATTGCAGGCAGCAAGGAAGGCATCTGACTCAACTAAGGGCCTGAAGCCGGCATATGGAAGGTTAGTATATGTGAACGAACAGGGCTGGGAGCAGGTGCCAGACCCAGGAGCTATAAGTATATTGGCCATTATAGAGGGTATTTCGGGAGGCCTGGCTTACAGTTGAGTTAGCATTTACTTAAAGTTTAGCTGATATCACTCGAGGCTGGAGGGTGTGCATCATGTCTACAATTTTCCAAGGTATATGGAAGTTAAGGTCTCAATGACCCAACTCCCCTCTCTATATCGAAACATGTTTCCTGGGGAGTGCAGACTCTATCACATCGATATAAATAGTTTTAATCGGCTCTCAAAGGGCTCCTTCCAGGCTTATCTCACTAAGAGACAAGAACCTTGACTTCTGATGGGCGGGGATAATGATAAGCTTATGGATTTCGCTACGAGAATATGTGATTTAGATTCAAGAGCTACTTAGAATAGACTTCGTTGCCATCGAACTGCTTCTAAGAAACATTGCTGTTCTGGTTAAAATAATTTTTATATATTTATTAATGAATAAATCCAATTCCTTAGAAGTAGCTCTGATTCTTAGATTCTAACTAAGCTGCCCAAGGACCGAGTAATAAGAAAAATAGTTCGTAGGTAGGTGGTGGTATATTGAGCATGTCCGGATCCCCCGTATCCACAATGTCTATCGTGAACGTACATATAAGAACTGAGCCCTTAGAGTACTCGCAGGTGGGAGTATAGTTTGTAACTAGTCCTAAGCATGCGGGAAAAGCCTTCCATTTTGATCCCCAGAATCCTATGGACGATAACGAGATTGTTCGTGTAGATTATGTCCCTATTCCGAAAGGGGGAGATGGTGATGGGAATGATGTGAAATCGGTTATAACCAAAACCGCCGCCTTTAGAAAGAGCCATACAAGCCCGTTGAATCGATACATCAACTTCAGTGTCATCAACCCCTTGGTATCCAAACATATGAAAATCCTCATCCTCGGCATTCTACTGGTAGGTCATCCCGTTGGTCGGTACTATTTGCCAAGATCGTGGTGGCTACACCAACCCCTGGGGACACATTAGTGAGCATGAACAACGTGGTCAGGTTAGGGCGATGTATATAAATAAGCTTCAGATCAGAAACAAGCTTTTCGAGGCAGGTTTCAGATATAATCAGATTCTTCACGATAACAGGTTTTAAGCTAACCATGTTGATTGGTAGGCTGGGCGAAAATATATTTATGAAGCTTGATTGTTCATTATTTTAGGGTGAGAGTTCTTCACGGGTTTATATCTCTAAACGATTTCATCTAGGACTTTGATCTCTAATACAGATGCAGTACCCACCTACCGGCAGGCAAAAAAAAGTTTCCCATACAAAATCTTCATTTTCACTTACACGGTATTTGTCGAATATTCGAGCTATCAACGCGGGAAAATGTCTATAGTATGGTGCCTTGCGTTCGGTTTGATTTTATCACATTGCTTTTTATGTGACGTATGCGGTATGATCGCGGGGGAGTATAAACTTAAGCTATCTATTAACCTCTAGTTAACCATTACTCTCTCACATAATAATCTATATATTCTAACCCTTCTTACTGGCAGTGTGTGCCTGTTGCCGCATCCCAGAGCCGCAGTATGTCATCATCTGACGCCGAAGCTACTAACTGGTTGTCCGGCGAGAAGGCAACTGCCGCGACCGAACTGTCGTGGCCCTCGAATGTCTGGCGATGCGCATCTCGTTCGGATTTACACCCTGAATACGAAGATTCCGTAGGCGTTGGTCCCAAAACCTTTGCCGCACTTTGCTCGCAACTGGAGAGAACAATATCAACGCCCCATAGATCTGAAGAGGTGTCTTCTCAATCATAGATCCAAAACTTGCAGTAACTTTGTTAACATCTTTTATGAAGTCGCTCAGCTCTCCAGGTGCGTTGGGGCACTGCTATGAGAAGCGTTAGCTCAAGCGTAGCACAAGAACACCTTCACTGACCTGGCACATAATGAGAAGCTGTTTAATCGTGGCACCACCATCCGAGAGCTTACCCAACAGTGCCAAACTTCTAACCAATGAAGAATATTCGCGTAGAGGAACACGTGAACTTTATCTTCCCGAAACCTTTCACTTTGTTGTAAATGGTAAACTCAGTACAGGCATGCATATTGGAGATCGGCAGGAATATGTGTGTATCTATCACTTGCTTGTCGATCTTATCTCTGAACATGTCCAGCTTTCGAAAATCACAGATATCCCGTCTGAGCCCTGCTTTCATGCGTTCAGTGCATTGCGCCGCTAGTATAGCGTGTGTTTCTTTAGCATTTATATAATGCTTGCTCGTCCCTGTGTCCTTGGAACTACAGCTGCTGGCCAAATTCTGCTTCTTCGTTGCCAAACACTTGACTGAGAATAGGGTCATAGATCTGATGTGACTGCGACTTGCCGTCTTCGCATTGCTTAAGCCGCAGCTAAAGCTGGCTTTTTGGGTTGCATGAGCGCTTTTCATCATGGACGACCCGGCAAAGAGTTGCAGCATAGATGAAGAAGGGTTGTGGATTTGTAGCCAGCTAAACCAAGCGATCCAGGTCCTCAATAGCAGGCTAGGGGACTTGTTGGACTCTACGCTTTGTTCTGATGTATGCAAATCTGTTCTCGAGGAAAACTTTAATATCGGTCCTGGTATCTCGAGAGGATGTTTGGTAAAGGCCTAGACTGCGGATAGTCTTCTTTGCAATGATCATATCTTGTGCGTCACTATTAGCAAAGTGCTTCAAGTTTCAGCCAATTTAGACACTTAACATACTTATCCAATCCAGTCTACGTCAGTAAGTCCGGATAGGAGGCATTAAAGCCGCGCCATGCGTTACTGTAATGCGGTATTGTATCTGGGCTTGGTGTGGAATAGGTGGCCGGCTGGGAGGGGGCCATGGTGCTAGGTTCACTGTCAATTTATTCTGAGACCCAGGGCAAACAAATAAGGAGAGGGGAGAGGCCAGAGCACTCTGCATGTTGCTCGGTTGTAAAGGGCCGTCCAACTCCTGACAGACTTAACCTGCCAATTTGGGATAGCAACGCAAAGTAGAGATGAAACCCGGGTGTGAGAGATGGCGCTTCGAGTCGGACTAATATAATTTTTACATTCCGACGAGTCTAAAAAATAAAGGGCAGGTTGCGGAGAGAACCTGGTCCTGCGCAGGGAAATATGCATCGAATTTCATTGCCAACTTGGAGTCTACACTTCTCTGTGTGCTTCTTGCCATTGTGGATGATAAAACTCTCAAGAGTTCATATCCGTGCCCCAGTCAGTATTCAAACAGTGCTCAAGTATTCGTCATGTTCCCTTTCATTCAAAGGCCCTGTCGCAGTTGAGCCAACATCGAGCCCTTACTCTAGATCTTTAGCATTAAATTTCTGCAACCACAGAAGACATGGTGACTTGTAGGGTGGACGATACAGACATTGTGATGTCTACCACACATCGTAGCACAGAGCCATTCCACAAACGTTACTCAAACTTGGATATTGACTGGCCAGTTATTGGGAGGCGTCTTCGTGACTGAAATAAACTACCAAATACAGACAAGAAGCGGAACTTAGTCACGATTACCATAACATTTAAAAGCAGGTATTTCAAGAACAATCCAGCCAGAGAGAGCGCAACGGTCAATTGATTGGAGAATCTGTAAACCAGAATCGGAGATGGGGGCCGTTCTCAGCCGTGGCGTTTGTATAAGGAGGGCGTTTGCTCATATTAGTGTCCTGGCCCCTCACGTAAACACGGTAGTGACCACTGCTGATAGTTCGAAGCGTCCCATGGGTCTTTTGCCATGTATTGCTTCCTGCAAAGGATGTAACTCTGTGCCTCAGTCCCAAGCGTACCCTATCTTGGCTGGACTTATGAGCTTGCACTACGCAGCTGAGTTTGCTTCATTTCCCCATCATCCTCTCTCGATAGACGCTGTAATCGCTGTTGCGGGAGACCTTACCATTTTTACAGGCGTCTTCTAAATTATTGAACTGTTCTACCATAGCATGGGATTAGCGATCAACCAGATATTCGTCGATAGTGGTAGGTGGATGCTATACCTCTAATCATATAATTTTTTGGTGTTTTCTTTCTCGTGTCTTCCGTTGGTAATAAATTAAACTAGTTATCTCTTCCCTTATGCTCGTGTAACAGCGAGGCTATATTTAGAGATAGTAGAGAGGAAACATCAACCTATCACTGTGCAAGGATGTTTGGCCATAAGTACCTGCGGGGTTTTTAGACGCTGACTGAGGGGGCACTCGCTAAGCAGGGTAAACATCAATCCCACTTCTTTATGCTCAGATATCTCTCCTCCATAGTATGGACAGGGATGTATCCCTATTAGTTATTAACCACACCCTCCAGCTCTAGAGGGTCCCCACGTGAGGCTAGAAAGCTCTGCTCGCTGGTACTTTGGTGTTGCCGAGTAGGTGATTCTGCTCAATTTCCTCATGCATGCATGATGCACCAGTGGGGAGCTTACATCCACCCATTGTGTCGCTCCGACTCACCGAACCTTCCATCTTTTGCCAGCACCCAATTCTGAGGCGCGCAAATCTCCCAGCAGCCTTCCACGAGGGGCTTGTTGAAGTGACACCCTCTTGAATGGACCTCCTTATCGGCCTATCTCTTCTTGTTAGGAGTTGAGTGGGCGCTTGTGAACTCAGACACCTCATATTCAACGCGACAACTAGCTTTTACTCACCGCAAACTCCTTCCCACTGCAAAACATCTACTCAACATCTTCTATTTAGTGCTTCCTTCTGCAGCGGTCAATCTACAGAGTATCTAGTTCTTCTTTGTTTCCTTAATACCTCACTGGCTCATTTTTATACTACTTTACCGATGCTATCAGCCATAACAACCGAGACCCCGGAGCAGGGCGTTATAGGAACGAGCCCCAACCAACATTGGCTCGAATCTACTCTGACTGACCTATTCCCTGAAGTGACATGTGCGATAGCTTGGGTATGACCTATCAATATCGATTATACTTCTTGCACGTCTACAAGAACCAAAAGGCTTTAATTCTCCTGTACACTGCCACTTTCTTCCTTAGTAAGTCTGAGCTTGTTAGCTAACCCGGGATTGTTTGCGGTTGGCTAAGGGCCAATGCCTAGTGATTCACTACGGAGAAGGCTATCATGCGTGGGAAGTAACTCCAGAGGATTACTCGCAGATTCTGAAGGTGGGTGCAGTGGAATCGCACCATCCTAAACCGAGACTGATGCAAAGACTGCTCGAAAAGTGGCTCTATACCAACTCGATCATCTACTTCCCCACCGCCTATTTCACCAAAGTTACCCTTCTCCTGCTTATTGGCCGCGTCTTTGCAGTGAAGGAGCAGGTCGCCAGGAGCATTCACGTCTTTATCGCCATGCTCTTCGTCGCCTACCTACCAGTCCAGATTGTCAAAAAAGTCATTTGCATTCCTATCCGAGGACCCTTCAGTGGACGGCAGATGCCTCAATTAGCGCAAGATTTTCTTCTTCGGCTTAACTCTGGCCATCTTCACTGATTTTGTCATCCTGTTGGTGCCTATTCCGCTGGCTGCGTGTCGTTGCGAAAGAAGATCGAGATTATAACGCTGCTTGGAGCCGGCGGTATTGCGACTGGCATGACAATATTGCGGATGTACAAGGCGGTCAAATTCATAGACTCAAATGATGTGACGGCGGACTTTGGATCGTTGATCCTTACCACGTGAGTTTAGCCAAGACTACAACTGTCAATATAGCTGACTCGCACCGTTACAGGATGGCTGAGCTCACGATTGGGTTGATTTTTTCGTGCTTTCCCGCCGTAAGCATTCTTATAAAACGGCAAACCAGTCATGGAACTCTTCATGCAGCAACAAGAACAAGCTCAATATTCGACAGGCTCAGCGCGACCTTACGTGCCTGGGAATAATGCAGGACGAGCCAAGCCGAAGTAAGGGTTCAAATGCTTCACCCTTAAGAAGTTCGTCATCTTATACGTCGATGTTGAGCTTGCAATATTGCTGCGAGAAATTCCGGACCCCACTTTGGAGAGTCCACAGGGATGAAGTGAATAAGTTTTGCCAGGTACATTCGTCTTGCTGCCGGCCTTTTAGTTCTTGAGATGGCTCCAAGCCAACAGTCCCTTGGCCTTCGTTGTTCAGGCAAGTGGGGGGTGAATTGACTAGCATAGATCGAGTCGATCGATAAAACCAGCTAATTCATAACTACCCTGAAGTACCCACCCACCGGTAACACCCACCTACCGGTAAGCTTCAAGCTCTGTGCTTGGGAAAAGCACTATTTTGTTGGAAATTCCGATAAGTTCATCATGAACCACAAGGGGCGCACTTAAGATCCCCAGGGCTTTGGACACAGTGATCATCGGTGCATTGTCGACCGTCTTGCAAAGACTGAACTCATCACTGTCGGGTATGTATGACACTAATCATGCGCTGTGGTGGTTTTATTAACTGACCAACTGCAATAACACTATATCACAAATCTTCAGATCTCGAGATCGCCCTGCCTTTTAAGGAGATCAAATACGCTCCTCTACACCGGGAGGTTAGAATTGTGAATTCGCCAGTGACATTCCGCGCATATGCATCATTGTATGTTATATACATTCTCCTCGGCATGGCCCTGAAGTACCTGAAATAATATCACCTCAACTAATGAACCCTGGCCAACTATGGATTTGGAGTACAAGCACCAAGCGAACCACATTTGGTCGGATCCTAAGTCGTGAACTCATGGCTCTCAGGGAGATACAATACCACTCAATGCCAGGCTGGGCGGAGGGATGCTTCGGTGCTATATGGATACAAATAATTATTGAGTTGCTCCCAAGGCCTAAGCATTAGTTTCATCTTGCACCACTATTAACTGGGCAGTTGCCCTAAACGCTCTCTTTGAAGGTAGGATCGCTCTCTCCGTCACCCACCACCACGGTAGTCTCAACGGTCTTAGTGATACCATGAGGCTCTGGGAAAGTAGCTAAGTGAATCTGTGATCCATTGCTACCCTCATTGACCACCGGATCTTTACCAATCCTACTCAGTATGGTGTTTCCACGAGCGGGCACGACCGGGCCGCTGCTCACAAAGACACGTGAGGTAAGTCCATAGTTGGTAGGGTTGGACTTGTCTCGACTGTTGGAATACCAGCCCTCTCCTTGGCTGCGTGAGCCGCCTCTGGCGACTTTGGAAATGAGGTTGGCCATGAGAAGCTCGATGTAGAGCTTGACGATATATGCCAGAGGAGCAAACTGGACGTATCTGTACCAAGTGTTAGCTCAACATCGGTCAATCCGGATGGGATGGAGTTACAGATAAGGATCCGGCAAGCTGAGGAATCCCAGTAGCAGTATATCCATGGACGTCGAGATAAAAACCATGCTAGCGTTGAAGTTGAATAACCGCCAGTACTTGTCAAGTCCATTGGCAATCAAGTGGTAGCGCACCAGGTACAAGAAGTACAGGTTGAGTGACAGGTCTATGACGAGGAAGAAAGACTTTTCTGCTTTCTCGAACACCATATTGACATGCTTTTGGGTAGGCGTGGCCCCGTCAAGGTGTGCAATGGTCCAGATGTAGCCGACAGCGACATTGATAGGTCCAATAATGATTATAAGACCCCATTTCAGGTAGCGTGCTCGGCGTCTGTTGGTCATGATCAAGGCGACTCGGTTGGCGATAATCTGAGGGAGGAGCTGTGTCTGGATAGACCATAGAAAGACAGTAGCCAGGAGAAAGCCAAGGCTGTTTGGAGTTGATGAGCTAGGAGAGTAACCAGATGCACCACAGGGCTACTCACTTTCCATGGATGATGCCATTCAAGAAGAGAAATGTAATGAGAGCAAAGACAAAGTTGACCCATGTCTCGATCCAGATCATGTACAGGTAGGCATTGTGGAGAGTGTGGGTGCGTCTCCAGATAGCCCTCGTTTGCACTACGACCTTTGCAAATGTAAACGCAAAAACACCAATAAAGAGACCGTAGTAAATCGATGCAAGATCAATCATGTTGGGTAGTAGGGAGCGAGCTAACCGAGATATGGAACGAGGAATACGAAAGAAACGGAACGTGTAATGGACGGTCGCGGTTATATAGATGAGTATTTTTCTCCTCAGGCGTAGAAGAACCCATGGGCACACTACTCCTCGACGGATGAGCTCAATCTAGATTGACGTTGCATGCCTTGAACAAGGCATCCTATCCAAATCCCAGACCCCAGTTTTCCTAACCCTGTTGTCTTGGTAGATGATTGTCGCAACTAGTGAGTTGAGCCAGGCACCAGCGAAGCCCAGACGCTAGTGTGAAGATCCGGAAGGGATTCTACAATGCCGATGAGACCTAAGGAACGCGCTACTGCGCGCCCCACATGATTGAGTTCGTCCTGGGTGACATGAGCAGCCAACGGTCGCGATGTCGAAACCCCGGATTGTAGACAAACAATGTCATCGGTAATTTCTACGAGTCAGTTGGTGTCTGCAAGGTTTGGGCCCTGTCGACTTAGCAAAAAGAAAACAAATATTCAGCAAACGGAAGAAAGGACCGACCAGCACCGACTTACAGTTGGTGGACACTGGTTCTTGTGGAAAACGATCAGCACAGGGATCGGAAATGTGCCCGAGCTCGCATCAGTGATAACTCCGCGACCAAAACACTTCATAGTATCAGATGCTTTAGCAGTGGCAACTATCTTTTATCTGAATGGCCATATCATAATGAAGCTATGATCACCCATAAGAGAGCCAAGGACCGAGAAGCCCAGAGGGCGATCCGCGCCCGCACCAAGGAGCACATCGAGCAATTGGAGCGCGAGGTGGCGGAGCTCACGAGCAAGCAAAGCCGTGACCAGACCATCCAAGATCTCTTGCGCCACAACAAGGCCCTGGGGAAAGAGCTGATTCAACTCAGGGAGTTCGTGACGGTTCCAATGACTTCGTCACGTTACTCCGCACCATGTCTCACTCTACAACCGGTCCCGTTGTCAAACGAGACTTCAACGTCAACAGTCCATGATGGTAGCCTCGGCGCTGGTAATGATGCCAGTCCTAGCCTTCGGGGGCCACCATCCCCTAGTGCCTACCAATCCCTCCCCGTCAGCAGGCAACATGTCCCTTTAACCGATGACTACGAATCCTTGGCGAACACCATCTCCCGCACCATCCCATCTAACGTCTCAATCCCATCATCAGCCGACTATAGCGCTAGCTGCCTTCCAATCAGCGTGCCTAACTTGACCCTCCCTCCAAATACCAGCTCCTCAAGCCTCGATACCGTTCCTGACAAGGGCGTTACCAAGATTGAGTATAACGAAGTGCGCCATCATGGCACAATGCCCGAAGAGCTTCGTCTACCCTACGTGAGGCATGGTGAGGAGGCTAGTCACACTCAATATCTGGGCGCCGTGTTCCGCCTCAGTGACCCTCCGCTGCATCCCGGCATTCCTTATTCTCACCCCTGTACCCGTATACGACCGGCTGCAAGCCATGAAGCCTTGTATTCTGAATGATCTCTAAGCTGAAGTTGCATTAGCTAGAAAACCTCCGCTAGCTATGATAGAATTAGCCAAACTTTGACCTCTGAGATGGTAGAATAAGTTATTCGGGGATAAGACGTTGGTTGCTGAATAGTTGCTGTAGGAGAATCAAAGTCGGCCGGAGGCGAAAGCGGCCACCACTTTTGCTGACTTATGGCGGAGCGCTCTCTGTTGTTCGGATTACTGAAAGAGAAGGCCGCAGTCACCGTTGAGATGCATGGGTATGTGTTCGATGTTTCCATTCACATGTATTCGGACGTTAGGGATTTGCAGCAGGCTGTGTTGTCATTCAGATGTGAAATGGGATACCATACCCTGTGTTGTACGACGCATTTACCTTGGTACACGCTCAGAAGAAATATGATACCTACAAGAGGGAGCTCTGTGTCATCGTTGAATTCTGCCGCAGGCATAGCCACGAGACATCAATCATTTGCGCTGACCATAAACCTCTTACCCAGTTCATTGATTCGATCAATCATGAGGGAATTTATGCTCGCTGGGTTACTGAGCTGAACTCCTGAACGTGGAAATCCAGTACATCGAGGGGAAACGGCCCAGATCCAGTCGACGTTTCCGGTGAGGCGGGTCAACGGTCTTGCAATTTCAGCACAATTCTTGATCCATCTTTGAGTAGGGTTTAGAGCACCGAGGAACGCTCGAACACCGGTGGGATCTCTGGGAGTGGGCCAATTCCTCAGCTTTTCCACCCGAGCTTTCTTGATGAACATCTTCCCACCAATTTGGTGTTCCCAACCAACATAGCATCAAAGCCCAGTCTCACCTTCTTGAAGCTTAGTTCCAGCAGTGACCACAAGAATCGAGGGAGCAGATGACCTCGAATAAAAGCCCACTGAGTCTCGAAATTCTCATGCTTGCAAAACATGCCATCCATGTAACTGTCCAAAGGCACCAGCCCACTGGGATCTGAAAGAATAAGAAGAGATGGTTCAGGCAGAGGCTCAGGTATAGGGCCCATTGCGATCTTTACGAGCTCCGTCAGGCTGTGAGCAGCACTCTGAGTTCCCTCAGGCATACGAGTAGGCTGCAATTGCGGATAACCAGGTACGTACGTTGAAAGCGAGAACATGTCTGTGATCCGGATGTACTGATATGCTCTAATATGCGTGTTTCAGATCGAACTGAGAGGAAGAGCCGACGCGTGGATCAGAGAGCTTGTCGTGAAGTTCGGCCATCAGTGGGGTGAGAGTAGCGGGTAGCTTCTCTTCCACCTTAGAGTAATTAGTGGTGAGTCTTTGTTCGGCCCAGACATTTGGATCATCTTCATCTTTGACGACCATCACAGGCTCAGCGCTCCAATCTGAGAGCCTTCCATTGCCGACATGGAGTACTCGTACAGACCAGCCTTGAGGCCTCCAGACACAATGCGGGTGAGCTAGTAAAGTTGAGGACAACACCTCTTCGTCCTTGACTTGTTCCAGGGAATTAGATCTGGTTTCAGTCGTGGGGTATGGGTGTACAAATCTGTGATACACACATCTTCCAGTTCCGAGGCTCCCACATCGCGGTAGGTCCAGAAGGTTCGCATCACTTCCTCTTGCAAACGATCGGGAACAAGAGGTCCAAGTCGGATGTCTGATGTATCAAACCACCTGGAAACAACTTTTGCACTTCATTCCTTTCCACCACAGGACCAGGCCAGTTTTCTGCCACGATCTTTGGGAGGTCTTTCACGGAGCCCCTTTCGGATGATTTCGGATCTTCGAAGTCAATCAATGGGATGCGTTCATCCGTGATCTGCCGCACGCCAGCCTGAAATGATGAAATTCCCGCACTAGTCCGACACTCTGAACAGCAATACGATACTGTCTTTGTGTCTCTTCGCCTTTGGTAAGCCTTGGGGCATGATGAAACAAGCCCGTCACAGAATCAGTCCACAATTGGGAAAATGGATCATCCCTCAGCCTTTCCAGCGAGAGGCATCTAGTTTCCCGAGTTACCAGAGCCAATTTCTTCAATGTCATCGTTTGATTCATCTTCAAATTCACTGTCTTTTCCACCTAAAGAAGCCGCTAACGGAGGCTGAACATCAATTGAGTCCCGAGAATTGACCTTTGTCGATGGCAACTGAGGTGAAAGGATCGACTTCTGTGTCTTTGAAGGTACCAAGTTAGGTCCCTGAATCACACAGCGACAGTCTCCTCTGCTGACATCTCCGATCTCAATCTCGCCGCGCCTAATCCTGAAAACGGCATCTACCGCATAGAGCCATGGCAGGCCCAACGGGACAGCAGGTTTGTCGCCGGCATCCTCTTTCGCCGAACAATCATCCAGATGTCTTTCTTTATGCCCATGGCGGCAACTTGGACCTCCACAAGGTTCTTGACAGGTGTGTGCTTTCCATCGGCAGTGAGCAATTCCAGCCCTTTGAATCGGACTGAAGCCAGCGTTCGAGTGGGCATTTTGAATTGAGAGACAAGAGAAAAACTGATCATATTGCAATCAGATCCCTGATCCGCCTGAGAGGCATTCGGTGGCAAGGCATAACGGCGCTCCCTGCCTCTGCCAAACCCGATCGCCACGTCAATGCGAAATGCCTTAGGCGATCACAACTCGGTTGAGTGAACCTGAATCACGGTGGGCGGGGTTTTGCCTCAGCCTCCACAAAATTTGCCTGAACAAGACGGGATCTTTTGGCTGCTCGCTGTCCAGGTGGGACCACCTTGGCTTTTGCCTGAGTTGTCTTCCGGGCTGAGAATTTCCTGAACATACGTGCTCCCTCAGGGCTGATTTGCCACAGATCGACCACAGATCGACCAAGGAGATGTGCACACGGATGCGATGAGCGAGATCAAGCCAATCAAAGCTTCCCTGTCCCTCTCGCGCAACAATCTCTTTCAGCTGAGTAGCACCACAAGTTGCCTTTTCTTTCAGACGTCTGAATTGCGTTAATTCGGGGTTAACAAATCCTCCGTCACTATCAATGTCCATGGGGAAAACAGGAGCAGTAAGATCATAGCCTCGGATTTCGTTAGCAAACATAAGAACAATGAGACCATTCTCGCTGATCTGATTCTCGGACAGATTACCAGACAAGGGCTCCTCCACCGACAGGGAATAAGATTCAGCAACATGGGATGTCACTCTGCGAGGTGGAACAGGATCAGCTTCTCGTGCAGCAATAACATCAGATACCTCTCGGCCATCTGAAAAGGCGAGACTTCCACAGGTGGGTTGTATGCCGTCATGGGTCTATCACCTCCATTGGTATCAGGGGTTTCAGGGAAGTTACCGATATGGGATAGATCTTCTTCGTCTTGAACAAAGCTCCGATAGTATAGTTGAGCTGATTACACGTAGGTAGTGCTTTGAGGAGGACGTCTGCCCTCGTGATACTTCTGTTTGGCCGGAAAGACCAAGGCTTTCAGGTAAGATCTGTCTGTGCTGTTCAAAGGGGTTCTGTTGCAATCAGGACTCTTGTAACCGAATTCCCCGCAGCTGATGCAGATAATCTCTCCAGGCATGATCTGACGTTATCCGTTTACCACTGGGTGATTGGAACGATTCCTCAACACTGGAATACGAGGCAGCTTTGGGTCAAATTGATCCCACTTTCTGTTGTCTCCATTTTATTGCGGCTGTGTAACATTCCGGGGAGAAGCTGAAGAAGGTAACTGAAAGGAGACATTCTTCTTCTGGTAAGGAGAAGCTTGTTGAGAATACTGTTGAGCAGGTGTCTGTTGGTGATGTGTAGCAGGCTGGGGCTGGGGCTGACGATCAACAGGAGCTGTCGGATGAGCTGACACTGCAGGAGACAAAGCGGGGCCTGGATATCTGTTTTGATGCTGAAATCTCACCTCTAGGATGCCTTCGGGGAAACTTCGGGGCAGAATTCTCAGCATATACGCCCCACACAGTAGGTATTCCTAACTTGTCTAAGCACCTACGAGGCATATGCCCAGCAGATGACTAGTCTTACAAATGACTAAATATACCGGCAGTTCACAGGGGAAAGACTTTTTAATCCAAGCGAATGGTTGAAGAGTAATGGTTCTGTTGGTGCCAAGCGGGCGATAGGAAGATATCGTCAACCACCGAGATAATCCATGAGTATTGAAGCCCGCAGCCCAGCCTGTTCGAACGCACAAACAATTCACTAGTAAATAACATCAGGAACTCCGTGGAAGCCGGTCCGGCTGCGAATGCAAAAGTAAGGTTCAATCACGCAATAGCCACAGCCGCAATGCAACCGACCTGGAAGCATCAGTTTCACCGAGATGGGTCAGTCAGCTAGGCTGGAAGACGACAACCTAATCGGGTTCGATCGTCAAGACCCTGACCTATCGGCTCGAGCAACCCTAGCCGGTAGGATCAATCGCGAACCCACTAACCTGACGATCAACCTAATACCGAGTCATTGGCGCGGGCCCGATAGCCCGAAGAGCGTTCTGATCCTATCAACTGTACGGCTTGAAGGAAGGTTCTGACCTCGGTTGAACGGATATGAAGATCCCTAGTAGTTCACATACTAGAAGGATCCTTGAAGGACCTTACGAGCCCGAGACCGGGCTGCTCTTATGAGGATACGAACAAGGGATTCCCAAGGATATAAGGGACCACGGCTCCCCTCTGTAATTACTAGTTAGAAGCAACAGTCTCAATATATCCCTTTTACCTGTGTAGCTAAAAGCTGTTAGGTGGCGACACCAATAGGTTCAATACCGTCCTCGTATCGTTCCCAGCTTCCAGCTGTTTGACCCAACATCAGCACTGGTTTATAGTTAGTGAAGTTCGGTACATCCGAGAACACATCAGCGCTTTCCGGCGCAGCCACAGCCCTAGTTGCCCCATCCTCAGAATCAAATGTCATAACGCCCCCACTACGTGAGGACTGCAGGACCGAAGCAAACCAGATGTAAGCCTAATAACCTCCCAAGCTTGGATGCCGTACTCTTTCCATGTCTGTTCCGCCCTTTTCATATGTTGTTCAACATTGTACTACATATCAAACCAAGCATTAGAATCGTTTGAGTTCGCATATAAAACAGTGATTTTCGAATAAGATGGCATCTTTCCGATTCTGTAAGAGACTCCACAATTGCCTTGTCGCTGAGTTAGCTCAGACAGACACACATGCTAATTTCTTGATGAAAGGCGTATCTTTAAGTAGAGGAGGGAGATATTTTGCGTATTTGGTTGCAAAGGGTTTCGAACAGCCGGTAGTTGTTAATTGTGATAAAATCAATATGCGGGATATTGAGATTGCTTATATTTTATGATAGCCTCTAAAAATCTCTTCAGCAGGTTTACTGATATTAGTGACAACGAATATTACCCGCATTTAGTGAATTTTCTAAATGCCTGTATTTGTGAGTAATACCGGTGTGACAAACTTTACAAAATTCGTGAAGTTTTGAAAACTGCTACTCCTTCCTAGCTTCTTGAAATATGAACTTGTGATTCGCTATAAAACCGCAAGGCAACTACTGTATCTACCTCTAGGTTCGTGTGTTTATGCTTAGTCTGTTGCGCTCGTAACAATTTGTCCAGTGGCGTCAGTATGTTGTTCGCCTTCTTTTCATGGTTAGAACTGAGAGGGCCTTGCGATCATGGTACAATGGATTAGTATGATTCAGCGTTACTTCTGAGTTACGAAAAGGTCACATTCCTATTGGTCCCAAGTGCGAGTGTATGTCTTAAGCTAGTCATCTAATAATAAATTGTCCATGATTGGCGCAAAGCAGTGAGTGGTCCCGTTGCCCATTATTTCAGCCCTGGGCGTATATCATCTTACCCCGTCCCCACTTATCGCTGACACTGACCAGGGTTCATTGGCGTGTTTTGGGTCTGCTGACCGTGGGTCAGTCTAATTTAACCATCGTACGCCTTATGGAAACTTTTTGTGCTCAACAGTCGGTTTCCTTTGCCTACTTGTTTTCAAGCCTCTGCAGTATGGCGACGGATCCTATCTTGAAAAGGCATCGAGCGGGACTCTCCTGTACCAGGTGTCATCGCCGAAAGAAGAAAGTTTGTTTTGCTCCACTCAGACAGTATGTCGTCTGATGATGCTAGCGAAAACTAATGGGTTGCTTCCTTCGTAGTGCAACCGTGTGCTACCGTGCAACAACTGTTCACGCCAGGGCGTAGAGTGTATATACTCTCACTTTACAGAAAATATGCTATCAGAAGATGACAAATAGTTCGTTAAATCCTTCTCCGCTACTCTGAAGCTCGTGTTCACTTTATTCATAGCTCCTCCTTGCCGGACCCTCGGCAAGCACTACTGGTGGCGTGGCACTGCCTCAAACAACGCGAAGCCGGCTCGTGTAAGCCGAAGTAAAACACCAAAAAATGATGATCATGACGTAAAAAGGCCACTTTTTCGGCATCATTTTGGATCGAGAGTAGAAAATATAGCAAAATACAAAAAAAAAACGCTAAAAATCATCTGATGGCTTAAGTAGGTCAAGTTATTGGGGGGTCCTACTTGACTTCTTAGCTTGACAGACCCCTCAACTTGACTTGCTTGAGTGCCAGTAAGCCCAAACTTACTCAAGTCAACTTGACTTGACGGCAGCGCTGAGGAGAGCAGTAATATTAAACTTTAGAATTCCAAGGTTTATTGAAAGCTGTTCCTGGTTTCTAGCTAGTAGACCTGGAAGATAGTAACACAGAGTACAAAAAACACGTATTAGAGCTAAACAAGACAGTGGCGCTAACCACGCAAGCCCAGCACTAATTAAGAAGTGTTTACTTGCCGTAGCAGACGGCATTTTTGCCCTTGCAAGCACCACAGCTCATGGTTCCAGGAAGCCCACCACCGACATTGTTAACCTTGCAGACGCCATTAACACAGATACCACGAGCACCAGTCTATATTTCGAAGGATGTTTTAGCGTAATTTATGAATACGGTTTGAGCTAAGAGTCAACTTACGCAACCAGCACGGGCCTGGAGGACGGTGGCACGCTTGTAGTAAGAAGCGTACGCATCGGCATAGGCATCGGCAACAGCATCACGACGGGCGAACTCGCGTGTCTCTTCAAGCTCACGCTCCCCAAGTTCGACGTGCTGCGCAGCAGCAACGGTGGAGAGGGCGAAGATAGAGATGATGGCGGTGATGCGCATTTTGAAGAATTGAAGGTGAAGTTAGTGTTTTTGTGATTTAAGACAAAGGAATAAGGTAGAGAAAGATCAAATAAGAAGGAGTTGGAAGAAAGTAGTTAGTAGAAAATGGGGTTTTAATACTGCTGAATTTAAGGGGAGAATACAGCTTTATATATTTTCATCTCTAGTCTCCTCCTAGGTAGAGATCTAAATATAGGTACTCCTTCCTAATATAAAAGTATAGGTAATAAGAATCGAAAGGTAGGGAGATAAGCAAGTGATATTTTAGTCCTGTTTAAACATAAAACAATACCTCTATAGCCTTCTCATTTAATCAGCTCGCACCTTGGACCAATGAAAGTGATGAAAGCCTCGTATACAAAAGTAAGGCCGCTCAGTCAATTCTAAAAAACCTACCGGGCTTGCAACAGCGACTTAGTCCTAACTTGGAAGGAACGCATATACAGAATATAGCTATGGGATCTGTTAGAGGGACATATGCCAGGATATAATTTCATACTCATTCCAAGGTCTTCCTTAATGAGGGATCGCGAGAGGCCAGTCGCGGAGTCTCTTCGCAAAGCGGTTAATGTGAGGTGAGGATAATTGAGGGATTATTATGTACGCGTAAGCATTGAAGCAGCCAAGCTAGACAGAGAAGGGACGCTAAACTTGAGATCTCGGCACAGATTTAGGTCATTAGTATAGGTGGACCTGTCAGACCTCGCGCCCATCGGACCTGCTTCATGCATTCTCTTCATATTAATAATGCCCTAGGGCTTAGTTAAGACCAGGGATAGGTGGGGCACGAGCAAGGCCACGTAGTATGACTGACCTCGTAAAACCGGCCAATGAGAGCAAGCAGTCTCGGACAGCCTTTTGTGTTGCCACAAAAGCTCTGCAGGTTTGAGACCCATTGAAAGCAAGATATTTCAAAGATTTTAGAGTGGCCTGTGTATGTAAGGTTGGGAAGTATAGAACAAGCGAGGGGTGGTTTAAGGGATTCCGCTTCCCAAAGTCGTTGGTCAGCTGTAAAGGGTTTTGCTTTGACCTGATAATCTAATAATCAGAACGGCGATTTAAGCATAGTATACGCTTACAGGAATCTAATTCATTTTTTGTAAACTATCGTCTTAAAACATATTACTCACGACTAAATACCTAGCAGAGATACTACGAATAATGAATAAATCCTGGGGGGTCAATTCTCTGTAATAATTCACATGTAAAAGTCGTTAGTATTACTAACATGCCCTCCAACCAGAGTCGTGCGTAATAATAGCTACTTGTCTATCATTGCCATGTTTCAATCACTAAAACCCCGGCATCATCCAAGTTAGTACCATGAAATAGGAGCAGCTCGCCGAATTCGTTCAGAATCATTCCCATCGTATCGAGATCAATTGGAAAATTACGTAGTCTCCTTAGCTTATGAAGTTATCAGAAGAGAAAAGACAAAATGACTAACATCATTAAAGGAGTGCCTGGACGCTGGTGATATTATGCGCTTAACGTGTTAATAGTAACTATATAGACTAGGCTTATTCCTTTATTAGAAAATAAGAGTCCGACTACTATGTGTTATATTAAAGCTATAGTGGATTATCACAGTTACGAGGCTCCGTCTGTACAGATAACTGTAATACTGCTTAGTAGTTATTACCATATTTCCCAAAATGGAATAGATCAGGCTTTAGATCCTTCAGTATAACTTTCACACAAACCAGATCTAACCAAATTCCAACTATCGCTCTCAATGCCAGTATCACTATTGAGGCTAACCGACACCGCCAGGCAACCAAGGCGGCCTTCGCGTTCTTAGCAAACATAAAGTCGTAGAGATATAGGTCTAGGGTAAGTGGCGATTGTTGATTTTTCTGGGAAGAACGATCAGGGTGTAGGTCTCGCTGTGCGAGTCACAGCTAATGTGCGAGCACTAAGGAACCAGTTTTAATGAAGCGGTAGCAACTTAGGAATGGGGCATCACCAGATTTAAGAGCAGTAGAAGGTCAGACGGCCCGTGAAATGGCCGCACAACACCCATTCTCGCGAGTTCGGGAATTGTTCGACTTCGCTGATGTCAAAACATTGGTACGTTCACACTCGCCTCTCGAGACAAGAAGTTGCGAAGTTCACATCAACCAACGAGTCAGCACCAAGATCGCTAGGTGGCATGCCATGATCGACATCGCTAACGGTAAGCATCAGTGCCTTGGCCATTCGCTAGGTAAGGGCTTTCATAACTTCAATTAACAGCTTGTCGTCATCGATCTTGTCACGTGTGGAGACAACTTCCTTCAGTGACACGGTGTCTGCTTTCTGAGATTGAGGCCCTCAGCGTCGCCATTGTCAAAGCCGGGTTGAGGCCGTACGTAGGACATGTGTGAGAAGATGGGGTCACGACCCCAGAACAATGCCTCTCTTTCCCCGGAAGAATCTGACTTGACCAGATCAATGATGCTGGTCACGATGTGCTCCCTCTCGCCGTTATCTTGAGCGACGAGGCCATTGTCCGACAGGTTGTTGGAGGTAATTGCCATCTCTAGCATGGACAAGTCTTCCATCTCAGTGATGCCAGGCAGACCAACACGGTCCAAGTTCGCATCGGAGGCGCTACCAGCATTCTCGGCCACAACGCCAGTTTCAGCAACCTTACTCCCTTCTCCTCTATCACATTTCCCTTCATGTCTTATCACCTCCAGGGCCGCTAGAGCTGACCTAGCGGGCCACTCACAAGCGAAACCCCTATGGGGCTTATCCTCGCATCGACTCTGCAATATCTAATCGGCATCTCCTGCATCCAGCTGCAGGCTGTCCCAGGCCCGAATTGTGTAGCATAAAGTCCTACGTACTCGACAACGGTTCTGGCAGAGAGTGCGCTAGATATCGAGGAATAGTTGGGCGGCTCGTTGAAGGAACAATTCAATTTGTTGTGCCACAATGAACCGAGGGTCTGTGACGACTTCGATCTCATCATTGGCCCGGTCAAGAACGGGGCTGGCTGGCAGCGTGATGATAGAAAAGTCGTCGTCAAGAAGCTGTCGGATTGAGAGGGGTTGATTCGACGCACAGTGATAATCAGGGGCACACTTTTAGCCCCCATTCTCAGTACTCCAGAAAGTACTTCCGGGAGAGCCGGTCTGATTTAGTTCTTCCCTTTTCTTTGCTCTCGACATCATCATCTCACGCACCAGTGGACAGGGCCTTGTTTCCGTCCGTTTAGGGTGGCCCATATGGCACCTGCCAGGGATCCGAGTGGTTATTAGTCAGGAATGCATGAGACCCTCATTTATGTCACGTGTGATCCGTCTAGTATAAGAGAAGACTCACTGGCGAGTCTCCGAAGAAGGAGGCTCAGAGGTCAATACATGACTTTACGAACCCTAACTACGAGATACCTGCTTTGCAGTTGCCAGTTGCCAACTAAACCGCTGTAAACCAGGGTTCTGACTACCTCACTCTCCATTGTACAAGCCGACACTCGCATTCCGGATGGGCTAAAGTGTAGTATCGTAGGTACACCCTGTGGTGATATGAAGAGATCTGTATCCAGCACCTTCGAGTGGCCTCATTGCGTCAATTCTAGGCAGGAAGTCTCTAAGCTTATGAAGTAATGAAGGCCGAAGTATTGGGCTGGATGCGCATGTCCCCGGGTTAACTTTCAAATCGGTGTGTGGTCTACCGCTTGATAATCTCAAGCGCAGCGGCCGCCTCCCAGAGTACCTCGTATAGCCAACAAGAATTAGACTGTAGCCTAGCCCGGGTGACCAACTTTTGTCTGTAAAGTCAAGCCCACATCTGGAATGTCGACCGAAGTCTGAAGAACTATGTTTAGCCAATCATCAGGCCTAGTCAAACGTAATGAGATGCCACTCCCAATTGCGCTGAAGAGGAGTTTTGGATTAAAGGCCCAACTGTCCCGCCCAGCACCTTCCCTTAGTGCTCACTGCTGACAGGGATGTGATTGGTCTGCGACAGCACGCATAGACCCATTAGCAAACTCAGCGATCTCATCTCATTTACATGCAGGTGCCAGGAATAACACCTATCAGAGCCAATCAAATTGGTACCTTTCAGCTAAGTGGGCATCAGGGGGTAGGTGTATTGACAGCCAGAAATCGCCGTATAGGCACTACATGAAACAATGATAATGGCGTCTCTTGACATTCCTCCCGCTGAATATAGACAACGAACCCGTACACCAGGACGGTGCCCATGTGGCAACCACCACCTCTACAAATACTAACGGTCCATATGTCAAATATGTCAGTGCATCAGTATACGAGGCAGTAAGAGCCGTTAAATCGTCGCACAAGGCTTTCTTATCATGGTCAAGGACTCAACCGCATGTCCGCTCAGGCATTCTGAGGCAGGTAGCCGCCCTGTTACGCGAAAACGCTCAGGAGCTCGTTCAGCTTCAGGTCGCAGAAACCAATTGCCCGGAACTGTGGGGTAGAATCAATGTACTCTGGGCCGCCTTACATTTGGAAGAGATGTCTGGCAGAATAACTTCCGCTGGGCGAATTACCCGTGGTTCAGACGCCGGGGGCAGATTGGCTTGGTGTTCAAGCGTCCTGTTGGGCCGGTTCTATCTATTCCGCCGTAGGTACACACCCAAAAAGGAGACATATAATGGGTGCAACGTACTGATCGGCTTGAAATGCAGATGGAATGCTTCTGTCTTCTTAGCCATCCGCGCCATTGATACGCCCCTCGCAGTTGGTTGCACCGTGGTGTTGAAAGCATCCGAACAGTCACCCCGCACGCACCACCGTCTGGCCGAGATATTCGCAACGCAGGCCTCCCTGCCGGTGTGCTTAACGTCATCCAAACCCGACGAGAAGATGCCGCAGCGGTTACTGAGGCCTTCATCGCACACCCCGAGATCCACAAGATTGAATTCATTGGATCCGCCGGCACATTGGATCTCTGGCGGGGAAGCATCTCAAGCCTGTTCTGATGGAGTTGGGAGGCAAGGCTGCCGCCTTGGTCCTAGAGGATGCCGACCTGACACTTGCCGCGACTGGATGTGTGCATGGTAGCTACATGCACAAAGGCCAGACCTGCTTCTCAACCGAACGTGTTATCGTCAATGCTGCTGTGGTTGACAAGTTCCTTCCTATACTGAAGAAGACTGCGGCTGATTTCCCCGTTCTGGGCGCCGTATCGAACACTGGGCCGGAAAACACACTTCGCCTCGTGCAAGATGCGTTGAAGAAAGGCGCAAAGTTGATCTACGGCGAGGCCAGGCTGATCAAACCAGGGCAACTGCATCCTCTCATACTGTCCGAGGTTACCCCTGAAATACCCTAGTTTGAGCTGCGGAGCATGTTTAGAAGTTCCTCGTTACTTCAGTCTCACCTAAGCGCTAATCGTAGGTGAGATCTGTTTTGACGATGCATCTAAGGGAAAGTGTAAGCGTCGGTCCGAGCCCGGGCTCGGCAGGGTGGTTATGCATTCAACATCGACAATCTAGTTCGTAGATTGACTGAAAGCTTACACCCAAAAGCCTTGTTCCAGATCTTCTCCACTATATCTAATCGGTTCTCTTTACTATAATCTCTCCTTTTTGTGGCTATCGAAATATCATAATTCATATACGTACGAAGCTACAAGTGCATGCGATGTTACGAAATTCCATTTTTCGTGTGAGAGAAAGTACAGCTCTCAAAATCCGCAGCAATTCCACGTTCAATTCTCGGATATGGTGGTGCTGACCGTCGCGTATATGATAATTAATGACTGACAAATATATCCACGAGATTAGTTTAGGAAGAAACCACGTTAAATCCAAGGAGGATGTAAGGTAGCTAGAATTTAGCTACTATAGCGGGCATCGTCTTAAACCTAATATATAGGTATCAAAGTTTGAGAGGAATATGAGACTGTGTATTCCAATTTAACAATGCCTAATTCCCACTGACTCATTACACAGCGTTAACTCCTCGGAGGTTGGTTTCTAGGTTCATAGTACAGCATAACAAGGGAATCACACATCGAGTATGTTGCCTAAACACAAGGAAGAGTTGCCTTGAGTCTGACGACACCATAGAAACAAATTTACGATAGATTGATCACACTTTAGCTTGTAAAGACCTCCGCGGGCCTTGATCATCTTTTCAGCAGCATCGATGTGGTATTGATCTTCGTTCAGAGGATCTATATTCTGGGCCAAGAGTAAGCATGAGTTGATTCCGTAAGTAATTGCTAGAACTTACTTTGTTATGACTCAATGCCAGGAAAAGCACACCGAGAATGAGCTCGTCTGAGAATATAGCCGACGTCAGAACAGCTTCTCTGATCTGTTGCATAGCTGCCAGCTTTAATGGCAGGCAACTAGTTGGTGGAGGCCGATTGAAGGTATGCTCAAGCTCTGCCGCATACATCCGCGCGCTAAGAAACGTGGTAGCGAATATGACAGATTTAGTCTGCATCATAACTCCAAGAGTTTGGGGTTCAATGGCTGGTGGTGGCTGGCTACAAGCGCTTGACCGAGTGGTAAACAGTGAGGCAACTGTTTGCAGCTTATAAGAACCATGACCTTGGACCTGTATTGAGACAAATGATACTTACAACTGTGTAGCAAGTACAAAACCAAATCATTCTTGCAAGAGCTAGGAGTCTTCACTTTGGAACATAATTCATTTGAATGAAATGAACAGTACTGTCATCACCATCAGCGATGTGGTTGCAAGCAGGAAATAAGGTAGGGGCAGACTTGCATACCCAAGAGTACGGGTTCCTTATGTCTACAAGGCATTTTGCAGGACGGTTTACACGCTTGGATGGTCTCCTATCATCCTGCACTTGCCAAGTTTTCCTAACTAGTTCTCGTAAACTTTCTTCTGCCTCTTCGGTTGTTCTAAATTTCGTATTAGTACATTGTTCCAAGATGTTTGGGCGAAAAATGCCAATGGTGCCTTGGATTGATCGACTACTTACTCAGCTGCAATGTGGATGGCTGCATCGTGGCTCATAACTTGATACCGGCAAAGGATTCCTTGGCCTAAGCAATGGCTGCAGGGACACTTGCGATTGCACTATCAAGGTTCAGTGATTACGTTGTATTTTTCACTTCGGCTCATTTTAAGACACCTTTCTCTTCAATTGGTGGCATCGAAGGCAGGATAGGATGGTGCGATGTCGAGAATCCAGCTGTCGTGTTGCCATGGCTGATGAATCTCCTAGCCCAAAATATGGGACAATGGGTGGAATGGAGGATTGCGGGAGCGAATCTCTCAACCGGACCTCGCGCATGTACAAGTCCCGTTACATGGGGTAATCTACAGGCTGATGAGATCTGGGCTTGACTGGATCCAAGAAATGGGAGAGGAAAAGGAGAAAAAGCAAGAGGGGCCGGCGTTAAGTGGGTTTAAAACTAGTAGAGATAAACACACGCGATTGGATTCTTTGCTGAAAAGTGAGGGAAGTGTAGTAATAAAACGCATATCATGTGGGTTGGTGGCTTTGATAGGGATGACAAAAGGTTATGCCTCTCTGTCCGTATTAAGAAAACTCCGTTAATCCAGATAATGCGGAATGACGGGAGTGTCCCAACTACATTATGCGATCTCACCTGAGCTGCGGTAGTCAACGGTGTTAAGTGGGTATGTATCTCCACTTCACGTCGGGCAATTTCATGATCATGAGTGGATCCAAAGCCTCCTCAAGGGTGGAGCTAGTACACCTTGGCATTCAGTGAGACGGCGATCTGGGCTAAATTAAATTTAATAAGTTGAGCTCTCTTCACGCATAACCGTCCAGGCATGGGGTGCCGAAACAAGTCTTACAATGGACATCATTTCTTAAACTGTGGGGAATATAACCAAGTGGTAAGGGTACATAGCTTATTGGCAGTCGTTGAAACATTTCACGGTTTCCCTTGATCTTCAAATCATAATTATATGTTAATTTTCAACAAAATACCAATCATATTGAAGAAACTGCCAATAATAAGTCGATGTATCAAACCGAAAATTGAGCAAGTTCTTGGTGATAATCTGATCACGCTTCGCAAGAAATTCTTCCATGTCCCAGTTTGAGGTAATCATTCGTCCAGATAACCATTGCCTCCTCTCTTTCGTCAGAAACACAAGTGTGTTGCCGGCCAGCTCTGGCTTATCTTGACTGATCACACTCGCTTTCCCAGGTAATTTGCGACTCATACCGGTGGGAACATCGCCGTGGTTGAATGCAATAGCCACAAGACCCTCCTTCTCATATTCCATGGCGAAGACCTCTGCCATGCGCGAAAGGGCAAACTTGCTGATGGGATATGATTGCCGCCGGCTGCCACCATCACCGACGCAATGCTTGTGAAGAGAACGACAGTTCTGAGCTTGCTTCTGAGCAGTAGTGGTAGGAAATACTTTGTCACTAACCATGTGCCCTTCACATTGACCTCCCAAATTTTCCACCGGTCATCTGGATCTGTCTGGTCTGTGAAGTCTCAAGTGTTTCCATAGCCAGCGTTGTTGACGAGAATGTCCAGTGAGTCCGAATGTTGACCAAATTTTTGAGCTGCGTCTTCAACTCTGCAAGCATTGGTGGCGTCAAGTTGATATATCAACACTTTAGGCGGACTTCCTCCAGCCGTGGTAGCTGCATCTTGAGGCTCCTTTTAAATGTCGCCAAAATCAGAGCGCGCTGCCAAGGCTGTGGCAGGCGCACCAACTTTTGCATAGCATAGGAAATGACCATGACTCGGCCGATGCCATAGGACGCACCCGTAATCAAAACTCGCTTCCCACTCAGATCCACTTTTGATGGATTGACAAAGGAGTAGGTATCATGGTGATAGGTCGGCACAAAGTTGCGACCGCCCTTTTCAACTTGCGGGAAGATTTGCTTCGCGAGGTCCTCTCCGTAGAGTTCTCCAATGTTTCTTGGCGTCAAAAACATCGCGGTGTAATGTCCAGTTCTGGGACAGATATCATTAAGAATAAACTGGAATGTTTAAATCCATCGTTACGTTCAAATTCAATCTGCTTAATGTCTTAGATAGACGGCTTCGACAGCCTCGTATATTCCTTCATGTGCTGCTTAACTTATATAGGTAGTACATAATGCTAGTATGAAAGGTGAAATACAATAAGCAGGCTATACTGTCTTACGGCATCCACTTAACTCCGCTGTAACAAGGTGAATGAACAACACCCGTCGTATGCAAAAATCCTTGATAAGTCTGCTTACATAGGTTTTGATAATGTACTACCGAGATCTTTAGGTTGAAAGGAATGGCTACGAATGAATTTTGCCGCATCATGATGTGGGCCGGATCTACTATCTCCCTCCTCGAGGCATCGGAAGCTACAGCTAGGTATTTCCCCACTTTTATTAAAAGCCTCAAGCCGTGACTTCGAGCTACGCGTAGCACCCGAAAAACGCTCCCCACGTAATTTACTATGGCTAGCCCACACAAATTACTATGGCAAGCATTCCTCCGGCTCCCGACCCGGCTGTCGCAGTTGAATTCAAGCTTTCTGACGATGTACAATTGTACATACGGGTGGATGAAGCTGTGCGCGAGCAGCCGGTTGACTGCACCTATCGCCCGACGAAGCGGGCAACCACACAACGCGGCACGCAATTTGACCCCTTCTCTGTTGACCCTATTCGCATACCACAGATTCAAGAGCTGCCTTCAACGCCTTTGTTACTATTCCAGGAATTTATATGTGAATCCCTAACAAAATCATGGGCTAGCTATACGAATTACGGGCTTCCGGCCGATAAGGTAGGTGGTGGCGCCAGAGTTTAAAAGTGCAGCTATACACACAACACACAGAGATATGAGCTAACAGTCAGCTGCGCTAGGCTATCTCCTCGGATCATGTATATCTCTTGCTCGGGATCCTAATTTATATAGGAAATCACCGCGAAAAGCGGGTTCGAGACCATTGGGATACTTACGAGCCGGGGAAGATGAGGCCAAGCCACCCTATCGCACAGTTCATCAGCTACAACACCTATCAAGAGATTTATCGTACCTTCCGCCCGTATGACCCGAGGGTCAGTTATGATAGCTCTTTTGACCGGATTAACGAATGGTCAGAGGCTATGCAAGCAGCCTCTCTTCGTTATTGGGTCCCGGGCACGAATATCGCTGTGGACGAGTGTATCCAGCACTTTGAAGGGAGAACCCGAGAGAAGGTTGTTATCCCTATGAAACCCACGCCCGAGGGGTTCAAAATCTGGGCTATTGCTGAAGCCGGCTATCTCCTCTCGTGGCTGCCGCACCTGCCTGGGAAGGTATTTGACGCTGTTGGCGATAAAAAGCCCCGAACAAGGAAGAGGAAAAGAGCTGATGAATACAGCCTCAATCCGACACAAACTGTGGTTGTTGACCTAGTCAAGCAACTGCCAAAAGCCATATATCACGTCTTCTTGGATAACCTCTTCTCAAGCCCGGACCTCTTCAGGGTTTTGAGGGTTTTGAACACCGGGGCTACAGGCACCTGCCGAGTCAACAGCGGGATCTTCAAGGGTCTCGTACAGCTCAAAAAGGCCGATACAGACGGGAAGCTAGGTTGGTCATGGGGTCAGATTGAGACCGTTCCGACTACGGATAACAAGGTCGTTCAACCTCCAAATGAATTACTTAGGAAGTCCCCTACTAATAACTTCTTAGGTCAATCAAATCGCTTGGAAGGATAACGCGCTTGTGCTGTTGCTTTCCACGGTCTATGACGGCACGGAGTTTGAAACACGTATCAGGAAGCGGCCAACCACAACATAAGTCCGGGCACAAGCTATCAAGTATTATTTCGGCGATGAGGCAGTTAAAGAAGCTCCGGTCTTATCAGCAGCTGCTGCTTATAACGATCATATGAATGCAGTAGATAGAGGTGATCAACTACGGCAACAAGCAGGATTAGAACACCGTATTTGTAAGGGACCTTGGCGGGCATTGGCGTGGGGCTTTCTCCTTGAGACTGCTCTCAATAACAGCTTCTTACTGCAGAAGAATGGCCAGCCAAATTGGAAGCCGCTCCGCACCTTACGTGAGTGGCGGGAGCAGATTTCTCACGATCTCCTCTCTCAATACGGCCAGAAAGCTAGCCTACGGCAGAAGAACCACACAGGGGATACAAATACGCCTGTATCACAGCATAATCGCGTCCGACGAAAGAGCCCGGGCCGCTGTGCAGCCTGCAGAGGTGTCCATTGGCACGAGCCTGCGAGAAGGGCGTTTGGAGAGGTCAGCGGGAATAGGAGGGTGCCGCAGTCAAGATCCGGCTGCGAGCAATGCAATGTTCCTCTATGTAACTCTCCCGGTTGCTGGGACTTCTACCACAGGCTAAATTAGTATGTGAGAGCATGTACCTTTTACTGCAGGTTTTTCTGACCAATCATACCCCTGTAAGGTACAAAGTGTAGCTTCCGATGCCTCGAGGAGATAAGCTGACATGCCTCTAGTCAGCATGTAAGGATTTTTGAAGTTAGCGTGCTAAGTTCGTCACCTAGGCCAAATCAGATACCTGAGCACGCTAACTTTACCTGGCGTCGGCTCGTCCGCTAGGTAGGAATTCCGGACGGCTAGCCATCAGTCAATTGAAATATTATTGGGTCTTACCAGTGGCCTAGGCCCAAACCGAAGCCGGAGGCGAACTATAAGCTGTTTAGGAACGAACCATGATCCCTGATATCCGAGAAATCAGTGGCGGACTGCTGCAGTCACTTGCTAAGACTAGCCAAGCGCATGTTACCCTAGCTCTGCTGAATGCCAATTCCAGCTCGGATTCTTGTTCAATAGGCAACTGCGACTAACTTTCGGGCTCCTCGCAATTTTCGGTTCCTACTTTTCGTCGGAAATTGTTACTAAGATGGCTAAAGACTCGGAACTTGGAACTGAGATTCCGCAGTCAAAACCGATCGCCGTCCGTAGGGGGATCACCAGAGTTCGGACAGGTAAACCCCAGCGCCCTTGGCAGCATTAACATTCCCAGGCTAATGCCTACTACTCAATAGGCTGTATTACTTGCAAGTAGGCACCCCTCCCGACATCCTTAATAGTACGTAAAAGAAATGCTCACCCCAATGATATAGGAAGAGGAGAGTCAATGGTGAGTGAAGATGGGGCATGTCTATCCTGGCTTGTTCGTACCGGCTTAGTGGAGCGAAGATGTTTCAACAGTACAGGATGCGAGTAAACATACTCGGAAATACTAATTTGCATCGCATTTAGTGATGAGCAGAAGCTAGCCTGCATGAGGTGCTTGAAATATGGTCGGAAATGTGCTGGTTATGGAGCTGATCGTCTGCCTGAATACTCCGCGCCAACTGTTCCCAGAAGAAACACGGTACTACTGCCCGCTGTGAAAGCCGTACCAGATCTCGAATCAGACAGTGAACAACGGTCTTTCCATTTCTTCCAACACACCACCGGACCAAGACTATCATCCGACTACAACTCGGGTTTCTGGATTGCTACGGTTCTCAGGTTCTCCCATCCAGTACCAGCAGTGCGACACGCAGTGCTTGCTGTAGGCAGCTTGCACGAAAACCTCATCTACGAAAGCACGGACATCAATACTGAACTTGTCAAGAAGCAAATATTTGCTTTCCAACAGTACAATAAAGCAATCTCGCTTCTTCGGGAGCAACTCACCTCCCAAAACAATGGGGAGTCCCTGACACCTCTGCTTCTATGTGTCTTGTTCGTTTGTTGGAGTTCATTCAAAGGAAGAATATTGAAGCTCTAACCTACCTCCAACAAGGCCGGCAGCTACTTCATACAATAGTGCAATCAAAGCATCTGTCAAATGCACAATCCGACCTGATCCGACACCATATCGTACCCATGTACTTGGGGTCTGGAAACGAAGGATCAAGATTGATTGTTAACTGGCGGACTAGCGCTTTGGAATAAGCACACCACCGGTTCCAGAGAGTCTTAACCTATATTTCGAAATCCCTGACGCATTCCACTCGGTGCATCAACCCAGGCATGTACTCTATTCCATTTTAGACGACTCACTACGTTGGCGATTCCCCTGGAAGATAAGCCAGAGACGGGATCCTCGAGTCCCACAGATTTCGCCTTCAAGACAACACATCACAACAACCTCATGCGAAAGCGTCTTATGCCAAAACGGCTCATGCCAAAACATCTTATGCTAAATGTCCCGTTGTGCACGTATCGCCTCCCACTTCTCAATCGATCTCGACTCGACTGCCCATGCCACCACACTTCCCCTCCCATTGCACCCAACTCATTCATACCCAATTTATGCCCACTCCACGAATTCAAAAAAAAAAAAAAAAAAAAAAAAAAAAAAAAAAAAAAAAAAACCCACAGCGGTTGTCTGCCCAGTACAGACCGAAGAATATTGAGCTTTTAGTTTGCGATGCTCGTGGGACTATTTAAAGGATTCTGACGGTCAGAAGGTTTGGCCTATGTGAAATTCGTAAAGGGTGTTGGTTTTGGGGGTTTATTTGTACTCCCGTCGACAAGGACACAGTTAGTATTACTTAGCTGTCAGGCATGATGCATCATCCTAACATTGCTGCCGAGTCAGAGTCAAATCTTTCGATTCCGAGTCCGACATTTCCAAACTCCCCGTAAACATCAACACAACTGCATTGCGTGCGAAGAGACTGGGAGAAGCATTTCTCAGTATCTGTCTACGAAACAAACGAAAAGCGGGCTCTACAGCGAGACAGCGAGACAATCCCATTTACGCGGAATCAACGGGGATGGCGGGGCTTTCCAGCCAGCTGGTGGTGGATTGTCTGTGGTGAGTCTCGATGATGAAGTCCGAAACTCATCCGTCTCCCCGACTACTAATGACAGTAATCAAGTCAGATCCGTTCATGGTCTCTCTTGCTCAGGTAAAACCTAAAGTGGTTCTACCGTTCGCAAACGCCCCTCTGAGTTTCACGCTCCTGAAATAAAAACGGGCATATTCCGCCGAAGTTGGAACACCACTTAGCGACCAGGGCTTGTTTAACGAGGACTTCTTCGCACCGGCTGTAAGCCCAGGACGACAGTTAGAAGTTGCCCATGTTTTGTGCTCCAATGCCAGAACCAGAGATTCACCAGAAGAAGGATCGGGCAACACCAATCTCCCAGACGGATCGTCCCTGTCAATCCGTTATCTTGAAGGGCAGCCACCCGTCAATGTCGATCCAGCACGTACATCTGAGTCAGAAGGAGCGGAGGTCGGCATGTGCTTGCGAAGACATGACGACTGCCAAGACCTGGACACGTCGTCTCTCAGTCTCCTCTCATGTGCTGCTGATCTGGCCCAGGGAAGCCCAGCCGATGCAAGCCTTTCCGCCGTAGAAATATTCGGCCCAGTACCAAGAATCGACACCCCGCATTGTCAAATGGGGGATGATGAACAGAGACAAATTTAGATCTACGAAGATGCGTTAGGCACGGAACATATTGACGTCAGCGCGGTATTAAAATCATTACTTGATTTGGGGACTATTTTAATCTCGATCCGCCTGTTACTACTCCATGAGGTCCTGTCTACCGACCTTAGAGTGTCAATCAAGATGAATTTGATGCTACCACTGAGGAGAATGAGCGCGTTGTTTTCAGGGAGGAGGATTGGGTTCCGCCATTCAAGGTCCTATCGCGTCGTAAGGTCATCCGTCTTCTCCTGATACCGCACCTCGCAATGCTCCTCAAAAGGCAATGGAATCACCATAGCAAACACCCCATTCGATGTCGACATCGAGCCTTCTGTGAGCCAGCAAGTATTTCGCAAGTGGGGTCTGGCATTGCCTAAGCGCGTGACTCTTAACATATTCATAAATCTCAGTGTAGATTACGCTGTTTCCACACAGTATTGATCAATAGAGTTGTACATTGTACATGTATACTGACTGTCTAGTTGTTCTCGAGTGAGTGCATAGGAAACGGCCCTGACGAGAGAAATCACGAATGGAGGCCATGTCGAAGGGCAGAACATATATGATGCTCTACAGGAACTATCCAGCACGCGCCTCGTCGGCTGAGTTTTCTAGTTGTGGCGGAATGCGGCCATCTAGATATTTGTATTTATCGGGGCATATGTTCGACAAGATGATTGCAATTAATAATTTTGATATCGCAGCCCTCCTTGATCTATATTTATACACCATCGTCCCATAGGTAGACCCCCTTGTCAACCATCTCTTGCAGGGAATTTTGAGTGGAACTACCTTTTTAGCCGAACGATCCTTGACTGTGAAGGTTATAGCACAAGTTCAGAACTGGATAGTCTGAATCAAAGACGAGGCTGGACAATACAAGTTCTGTTCTTCAACAAGATATTTATCATTATAATGCTGAGTGGAATACGCCGGCCCTGGGAAACCTCGTTTATCTGTCTCTCAGTGCATCTGAATCATCTGTCGGTTGACAAATCCTCGCCTGGCAGAGCCATGCATGATAGATGCCATTGTTGTTCATATAATCTTAAGTTTAATGCTGCTTACAAGTGTCTTAATTTTTCTTGCTTTTATCATATATTTGTTCGTCTATATGTACATGCAAAAATTAGTTATCCCTGCTACTGTGTATTAGTCCTCGACCATCTTTGACTACTTTACTTCAGCTCTAATAATAAACAGCTAGATATGGCAAAGAAACCAGAAAGAAATCACACCAAGATAGGGCGCAAAGGCGTCGAGAATAAATTGAAAAAGTCCTTTATAGGAGGATCAAAACGGAGTTTTCATCTGATCTTCTGCGACTTTGGCATCTCGCTTCACTCGAGGTGAACAGTCAACTGCTATACACGCCCTTCCTTGAAGAACGACTTTCTAATATCGTACAGAGGCCATGAGTTTGCATGGAGAGATGAGATTGTATAGGAGACCTTTTTTCTCATTGAGGCCTGAACTGATATCGGTAGCGGCTGAGCTGTCCCGCCATGTTCTATGTAGGGTTGATGGTCACACAAGAAAAGAATTGTGGCAGATGCATTTCCCTTAACTTAAGTCTAGAGCTCTATTTAAAATGATGAATTAATTTACATTCTCCATCTTAGAGTTCTATAAGTTTAATAGTTGAGAAGAAATAGAATAACGTATAACGTATATGATAAGCGAGCGGGCTAGACAAGCGAGTGGGCCAGAAATCTCAACCCCCAGGAGAGGAACTTCAATTAAAACACCACAGACCGTTTGATCAATTGAAACTAATTGCTAAATTCTTGTCCAGATGCCTCTATCTCGGCCTTGCATGTTCGTGAATTATGCCCAATCTTCCCGCATACACCACAATGCCTTCCCCTCGGCTGCGCCGACCTGGCCCGACCATCACCACCTCTCCTCGACGATTCGGCCGCTACCTGCTTATCCACATCCATTTGTTCAATTGATGCCTGACCTTCCTCTACTGTCATCTTCCCTCCATTCCGTAGGCGGGACTTTTTCTCTCTGCGGCGTCGGCTAAGGATATGATTTGTATCTCGAAGATCCTTAACCTCTGACCTCAGTAATGCCATCTCGTGCTGATGTTCCTTCAAACCCTTGGTCATCGACTTCATAGCTTCAATAATTGATACTGGAGAGCTGCTATGGTGCCTCCTGATTCGTCTTTCAAGGTAGGCAGACTGAAAATCAGTCTCCCTGACTGTCTTTGGGTCTTTGAGACCCAGGGGTCAGGAAGAGCAGGCGACCCCTCGAGAGGCGTTGGAGTGTGTATCTTCACATCCAGCTTTGAGATCACATGGGCTGCATTTAGAGGGGCAAGGCCGGCCCCTCTGAAGCCTCCCTCGATATTTCTTTTAGTCATTGTAGCTTGAAACGCGGTATAGAAGGCGGGGAAGAACTCGCCCTTGGAAATGTGTGTTATAGAGCACTTGATCTTTTGCTCAGTTTCTCGACCATATGCCGTTTTGAGCGGCCCAAAGCAGCCCACATCGAGGGGCTGGAGTAGGTGAGACGAATGAGGTGGCATACAGAGCGTGATAATCTTGTTCTCCTTGCAATATGCCTCGAACTTGACGGAGTGGTGGCTTTCATGCCCGTCAAGGATCAGGAGACGATAGGCACCATTTGATCTTTTGATTGTGTATTGATTGAAGTGCTTCAGCCACTCAAGGCCCGTCTCGTTGTCTGTCTAGCCATTTTTGGTGGTTGTAATGGCCCAATCGCCCGGGAGGGTGCTTTCTCGATACCAGCTGGAGAGGTGATATTGGCCTGTAACTACGATGAACGGCGGCGTTGCCCAGCCTTGTGCAGAGATCGATTGAATGACTGTAACCTATTCACGGTTTCTGGGCTGGACTATTTTAGGGTTCCCACGCCTTTATGCGCCTGGGACGACCATCCCGCTCGCAATAACGCCCATCATGAGGCCAGTCTCGTCAAAGTTGTGGATATCATCTGATCTTATACCGTTCTTCGCGATTATATTCGCCACGAGTAAAAACCAGGCGTTTATTGTGACTGGATCTTCGAATTTCGCCCTCTGGTAGTCATATCTGCGAAAGAAACGCATTTTAAGCTCTGGTTGGCGCTGGATAAAATTCCGCGTCCAGTTTACGCCGACAGGTAACGCGTCGCGGGCAGCACGTAAGAGATTGGCCATATCTTCAACACCACTGGCCCGGGGCGAAAATCCTCGTGAGTCTAGGTCAAAGATATACTCAACAAGCTTTTTTGTTGATTTCCGTGAATTGGGCATAGTATCGCCTCGAGATAGGATGCCCTTCTGACGGCGGCTGAGTGTGTTACGAGAGATGTTATACATCCCTGCTGCACGTCGCACGCTTAATCTTGGATTGTTCTGAAGGGCTTGAAGAGCAAGAAGAATGTCAGCTTCATTTTTTAGGCCTGGCATGCCTAATTGTGGCGGATCAATTGATCTTTCAATGATAATATAGGATGAGGGATTTGTGACCCACTCGCTTGTTTGGCCAACTCGCTTGTAAAGCACGTTACTTAAGCCTCTATAATAATCGTAAACTCTACTCCTATAACTGCCATTTTTGACTTTAGGTGAAATTACAGTCTCGCCTTAGTGTAAGATAAAGGTATTGTCGGCTATAGCCAATTCCCGGCGACTGCAATTAAGTCCATAAAAGACACTTCCTTGTCGCACGACATGGATTCTCTTCGGCATTCTGTTCGCCCTGAATCTTGTTGATGTACCAATACTTATCGTTTTAGATCTCAATAACCCCTCCGTTACCGAGTTTCCCCTCGCCTGACGCACCATAGCTGCTATCTTCCAAGCTGCATCATCACGCCATATTGGAACCTCTATCTTCAGCCTCGCCGAACTCAACCCCGCCGCACAGTTTGATTTATTGATTATGATGTACATTTCTGTTTATAGGGCCTCTAACATACGAAAAAATATTCGCTAGGAAAGTATACCCCTGAACGGACAAATCCGGATGAGGAAAAGACATGGGGAAAGTACGTCATGGTGCACTTGCGAAATCAGCTTAGTTTCGATCTTTGGTACATATTCCTAGGAATTTTTCTCATTTGCATCGTAAAGTCTGATAAGATCATGGATACTTTACAGCCTGTTAGTACCGGTCTATTAATCCTCTCCTCATAGCCACCTAAACACGACGGGTTAACAGAGTACTCTGTATAGGAGTTTTCGGTATTTCTCATCTTTTTTGAGATTACCTCGGCATAGTAAATCGTGTCCAAAACATCTCTCTGATACCAGAGTTAAGCATAACTTTATGCTGCTACAGTGGTAATATCGGGCTCAGTCCCGGCCACCCAAATTCTCGGACGTCTTTCCGGCCAGTTGTCCGTTCTCAGCAAGCTTGTCATATGTGTTATGATGATCAGGGACCGCCACCGCGGCTTACTTTACGAAGTGGACCGTGCTATTCAGATGCCCAATGAGCGCCTTGTTGATGATAATGACGAGCCATACGGCTCAGGAATCCCCTTTTTGGTTCATGAAGTTTAACAACTTGGTTTTGGGGGGGGGGTTTAGAAGATGGCAGATAAAATTAACGGACATTTAATGACGCACATGGATGCTGTTGCTTAATCTCGGTGGCAGTCTTGTATTTCCCTAGATATATATTGTCCTCTGAAGCTTTACTTGGGTTCGATTGTACCGACACCACGCCTCTATGTAAAAGCTGGCGGGGATATGTAAGAAGCTTTATCTTAGCAGCGAAGTATTACCTGTCCTTCAGATTTTTAGGCAGAACCCGGTCGTCTCGATCGTGGATATCTACATGTACAACGAGACTAGTATATTCATAAGCTTAGCTAATATGCTCAAGGAACGAAATAAAAGCTGACCCCTACGATTTTCTATCATGCTGTTGAGAATGGTGGTATCTATTGCCATTTTAATTGGAATAGCAGCTGTTATGCTGTTCATAATCCAATATGTCTCATCTCTGGTTACTGGAATCGGTCGTTATTCTACTCTCTACAATTGCTTGAGACAATTGTTTAAGGAGTCGTTGCCGCCGATGGTATTTACGGTATTGCAAAGGCAGTAAATAATTGGTTTAAATTGAAAATGGGGCCTTAACCAAGCTTGTACAAATCATCGAGGATAAACGAATGGTGCTCGCGGAACATGCCAATAGTATACTCCCCGGTTCCAAGTTCCGATCTCTCTTTTTAAGTTCACTGGCAGCCATCTAATATTGAAGAGGTTAGATAGGATGGGGCTTTTACGGTTGTTTGAAAATATCTCATATCCAGGTCGGTGACCGAAGCGCTGTATCCGTTGTGAATGTAGACAGTGAACCTATCATTGTCTCCTTTCATAATCACCCCACTATTATGCATTTGACTAATGTTTCATGCCATTAGGAAGAGTTAGTTGTTTCTTGGTACCGTCGCGCAAGATTGGCGGAGGTTTTCTGCCATCAGTCCGACGATCTGACGGAAAATCAAGTTTTCACTTCAAGACCGAGGCTGTTGGTCCGATGGTAGCTCTCTGCGATAAAAGAGAGACATTCAAGCGTAACCATGTTCAACCAAGGGCCAAAGCCTGCCTGCGGGTAAAAATTGAGCCTCTCGAGATAGAATATTGACCATCGCCTAGCTCTGATCAATTTCCCCTTCTCCTGGATACTGCGCAGTGTCCTGATTGTGTCGGTAACAAGCCACTCTCTCCGCAAGAGCGCATCTTTACATATTGGCGTCCAACTGTCATGAACGACCATTTCGACGACCAGCATCTGATCAGACGCGAACAGGCTGAGGGGAGCAGTGAGAAGATACGATGCGAGCATCCCAAGTGTAGAGATCTCAAGTTCAAACACGTCAACCACTTCCCAAACCATGTGCAGGAAGTCTACGGTGTTACTCTGCGGTCGTCAGGGAAAGTGCAATGAAGGCGGCAAAAGAAGAAGAAACGACAGCGGATGGCCAGAGCGGCTGCTATAATTAACGTAGTTAATAAACTACCATAATATGCCGTTGCTCCTCTAATTAACGAACGACTGCATCAGATGAAATCTGAATCATTATGTGTTATGCCAAAGAGGCATCTGGATGCTATCACAACCAAGCCATCTTCAAAGCCGTGCTGTGCTGCATGTATGCTCCGCGCCGCCCGTTGCATACATCATTCCTCCAGGTTGAAAGTGTATCGAACGTCACAATTACCGAACATTAAAAAGACGTCATAAGTAACGCAATATAGTGTCACTCAATATACAGCTTTATATTCTTTGTCGCAGCCACTTTATTTATTCATTCCGTATATACCAAACCCACATGCTCTTTGAACACAGTCCAAGCCCCTACGACCCCATTTCCACAAGGTGGTTAGATTTGGCCAAGATACCTGTCTCGTTGAATTGGTGGTAGAAAGCTTGGAACCTTTAGCTGTTCTCTGCACGGTTGCGGTCCTGTGGAGTACTATATTCCATGAGCTGGAAGGGACAGATTGGTGCACAGTGCCTAAGTTTAGAAACATAAAAAAGTTGGATGGAACTTGTGGATAGTGAAAGGAGGTCTCGGTCACACTGTTTCTAGCAGGGTCAGGTATGCTATCTGATATAACAAAAGCCTATGTACCTATGAAAGGGAAGGTGCCCTCTATGAAGAAAATTCTTGTTGCTTTTCTATTATTGGGGACAACAAACCGGCCTACTGCTTTGAATCCTTCGCAATATGGATCTATAGTTCATATAAATTAACGTATCTTATAACCTTTTTACTACTTCTAAGTTACTGCAAGACCTTGATCCTGCAGCTTCTGCTATGTGCTTTATCCCTCTAGTTATTTATTCAGTTATATTTAATTAAATACAACCTTGCTTACTTAAATAAACCTAACCCTATGGATACAGGTTATTATACTATCGCAGCTATAGTAAAATACATGAGTTACCGGTACTATTGCGACTTCATAAGGAACTTATGTTATAGTGTTGTTGAGCAGCTGGCAGTCCCCATTCAATAGGCAGCTTCAAACTACGTGCATGAACACCGTGCGACAGTGTTGTGAAAATTCAGTGTTTTAAAAAGAACGAGACAATCCCAAGCCAAGAAAAATCCAATTGAAGACTACAACAGCATTTGCAGACTCGGTTGATTTGTGCGTAGAAGAGACTGGGCTGTCCAACTTCGGCCAACGACAGGAATGGTAATGCCCGACTACACCAAGAACCAACATGGCCACCACGAGCATCGCCACAAAGCATTTTGAGTAGAAGGCCTCCTCGGAATGGTCGGAATGGGTGATGTTGTTGACGGCCACCGCAATCGGCCTTGAGCCCCACAGCCAAGGCCACGGCGGGCCACGATCAAGGCAACGATGGCCCACCGCCAGTGCAGACGGCAAAAACAGGGTCATCAGCGCTGCAACATTCACACAACACTCATACAACGCCAGACACACCATCGTTACGCTTAGTATGTGGAAAGGGTTGGCTTTTTAGCCGTTGTTCAGGCCCGCCTGCACTAGGAACACACCTCCATGATCACACTCCATATATTACATGACGTTTGGTCAATACCCAGACAATTATCCCAGGCCAGTAGTAGCCTGTCAGCTATAAATGTGAACAGGTTCACATCGGCTTTCTTACCCTTTGTTGACTGGGAGTGGAGCAACTGGGGTTCGCAATTCCCTGCGGGCTGTTAGATGTCTGAGCGGGAGTAGGCATGGTCTTACAATATATGTTCCTAAGAGAAATATGAGTAAGTTTGAGATTTAACGTTGAAAAACTTGAAACTGTATATATCATCACTGGAAATTGGACCCTCTCGGCTCGACTCGAGCGTAAGTGGGCTTGAGCGGAGAGAACTCAGTCAAGAAAGACAAGCATAGTCAAATACTCAGAGTAATCCTCTGAGAACTACTGATGACTTATGCTTATGATTGATCTTCTGCTGAAATTTTCTGTATTCCTTTTTTTTAGCGGCCGGAAGCAGCCAAGCAATACGATATTTGTATATAGATATGTCCCTCTATACATGGACATTTGGTCAACTATCTCACAAAGCACGAACACTTAACCACTTCTATCATCTGTAATGTAATCAATCTTTACCTTTTAGTTATCTTAGTTTCTACTGTGGAAGCGTGCTCTTCAAGGGCATTTGCAATCTCAAGACTTCTGGAGGCTCATCTGTTTCTGTTGTCGAAGCCTTACCACAACTCTTACCCGCAATTACCAACGTCCTCACATAAAGAGAACACTCATTCAGAAAGACTCGTCACATAAAGCAAGTCACTGTATGCAGAATACAATCTTTGTATTTCTTTCAAATATTCCTTGTTTATACATACATCATGCCCTCATGGTCAGCCCATCATGGAAAAATTAAAATCCAAACGCTCATCCCACCGGAGGCAACAAAGAAGTCATCAAAACCTCCTGTTTTCCAAAAGTCGGGTTGCTCTAGGCTTGTGCAAAGTTCCTAGAATGACTCTCTAGTATTCAAAGTCCTCGGCGTTGTCAAAGTAGCGGGCGTAAATGTCCATGACGTCCCGCTCATCGAGCTCCTCCAGGGCCCGGGCGACGAGGTCCTCGTCCCCGAGATCGCGAGGGGCACCTGCAAAGGCAGCACCGATATTGCCAGCAGCGCTCAGGGCGGAGTGAGCAAGACTGGTCTTGACCCCATTCTTGGGGCTGCGGGTGACGAGCTCGTCAAGCTCGTCAAAGTCGCGCTCCTCGAGGTCCCCGAGATCGCGAGGGGCACCTGCAAAGGCAGCACCGACATTGCCAGCAGCGCTCAGGGCGGAGTGAGCAAGACTGGTCTTGACCCCATTCTTGGGGCTGCGGGTGTTGATGGGGGCCGCAAGACCCTGGTCAGCAACGCTGAGCAGGACGGCGGAGGCGATAGAAAGGTTCTTGATGGCGATCATTTTGATTAAGTTGAAGGGATTAGTGGATTGGGTATATGCTGTTGAATTTAGAAAAAGGAAACAAGGAATTATTTTTTAGATTGACCAGCAATTACAAAGTGATTGAAAAAAGGGGGTGAAGAGAAGCGAAAAGAGACCAGCTCTGAATGTTATTTTTAGTTTTTTGTTGTTGTTTTTTGGTTTGATGGATAAATTATCTTTCGAATTCGTGGAGGGAACTGGCGTCTTTAATACCCGTCTCCTCTTCTGCTTGACCTGTATTTCGGACCTATTTCTGGAGCACTGATGCAGTTCTGGAGCCATATTCCGATTCTCGACAAGTGTCTAAGCCACTGCGGGGGCTATGCAGGTGGGAGGGTGTAAGAATGTGACTTGTTGCTGCGGCTCTTGCATGATGTTTGTATGGCCTCCGTTTCATCCCGTCAGCCCAATGCCAGGGAGACAACTGATGCCTGCTGGAATAAGCTAGGCCAAAGCGTCAGTTTATTCAGCAACAGTTATAGGTCTCTATATAAAATCAAAATTAGGTGAAGCTACAAGTATTTGTTGATTTTAAATCTATTTCTAAGACTAAAACCAATCGCTAAACTGGTTAGAGTTTTAAGGTTTCTCTAGAGGTTGTAGCGATACTCAGTTAGCTGAGGGCCATTTGGAAGCAAACTGTCAGCATGAGTGTAGCTAAGGTTGTTCAGGACCGACGGAATGTAATTGGAGAAGATGAGTGAACTTCCTAGATTAGGATCATAGACCGTAATGCGGATGTAGTCCACTCGACATCGCACCATCTCTAATTTAGCGGTTCGGGATCGCCGCTAGGACTTTCTGCTCACAGGTAAGCCCTAGAGAAAAGCAAATTGCATAAGCGGAACTTGAAACGTTTTTTTTTTTTTGCAGCCTATGCGAGAACAAGTTGCCTTTTCATTGGCTCAATTTTACGAGGTGAGATGTTTGCTTATGGGTTTGCGCTAACGGATATTGCACCGGATGAACGTGCGAGACCAAAGCGGTACGAGCTTAAAAATCAGCATGATTGGCTATTCTTCCGAGATATCCACACAAGGACATTAGCACGGGGTTTCGATCGTCCATGCCAGCGGTCTATCACTGTCGGGATTGCATATAACAGGACTGCAGTATCGTATCACATACTGATTGGTATAACTATTTCGGATCATCCTCTGGTAGCATCAATCCCATGTGTGGAGTAAAACTGTACTTGCTTCCCTAGATTAACAACCGAATTCTGCACAGCGCCATGATAGCTTTAGCAGAACAACAAGAATCTGAGCGGGAAGCTAAGAGCGAAGAGACTAAATACCAAACAGTACAGCTTGAAAGTCAGAGTTTATTCTTACAACCACCGCCCGCCGCCTGTAATAATAGATAATAATATAAATAATCTTATAAGTTAACTTATATATGCTAGCTCTTATATATAATTCAAGATGTAGTAGACTCTTATGTTAACTTACAGGCAGTGCCTGCAAATGGCAGTATATCCGCCGGCATAGTGAATCATAGCGAGTATTTCTATCATTTCATCTTACGCTTCTCATCAATTTAAGATTGTCTTATTATCCATATCTTTCACATGCTATTATCAAATTTCAGAATGAAGACCTCTATTTCCTTACTTCTTTCAATCACTGCCTCCACGTTTGCTAAATGCAACAAAATCGGCTGGGCGTGGAATGGTGCTGCGAATGAAGTTAACAACTTGATGGCAAGTCTCTGTAATGCTGAGGGTTTGGCGGGAAATTTTGAGCCAAACACTGTCAAAAAGAGATGCCTGCAAACAACTATCGCGAGTGGATTAAACACAAGCGTCAACCTCTTTATTAAATTCCATGGAACAGCTTTTATAGACAAGCCTCACCATCTTTGCGTCAGCTACCTCCAGCGTGAAGTCAACGCATGCTATCTTGGCGGTTCTAACAGGAGAACCAATGACGGTGTGGAAAGCGTAATCCATAAGCGAGCGCCGCACTTCTCCACACGACGCGTCTATTTTACACTCAACACTCAGAAACCGCTACAATAAGACATGTCTTCAGTTCCGTACGAAGCCAGGGTGAATCTTCCTCTCGAAGCTATACAGAAAGACCAAAATCTAAGCATACGGGCTGCAGCCAAGATCTACGGGATGTCTGATCGAACCATTCGCCGACGACGCGATGGCTCTGCTGCACGACACGATACTGTCCCCAATTCGAGGAAGCTTACACAATTAGAAGAAGAGGTCATTGTCCAGTATGTGATTGAGTTGTGCACATGATCCTTCCCGCCTAGATTACGTGGCATGGAAGATATGGCCAACCAACTGTTTTGCACACGCGACGCGTCGGCTGTTGGCAAGAACTGGGCGTCTAACTTCGTTAGACGCCGGCCAGAGCTCCGTACGCGTTTTTCTCGGAAATATGATCGTATCAGAGAGCCAAATGCGAAGATCCGAAGGTTATTTCTGAGTGGTTTGCACTACTCGTATGGAACATTAAAGCCAAGTATGGCATACTAGATGAGGACACCTACAACTTCGACGAGACTGGGTTTATGATTGGTATCATCTTCGCATGCATGGTGGTCACTACCTCAGATGGCCGTGGCAAGGCCAAGCTGGCACAGCCCGGCAATTGAGAGTGGGCAACGGTGATCCAAGGCGTGAATGCGCAAGGCTGGGCCATCCCGCCATTCATCATCCTGGCCGCGTAGTACCCACTAGCCAACTGGTACACAGAGAGTAACCTTCTGGCCGACTGGATGATCACAACTACAGACAATGGCTGGACTACCAACGAAGTAGGCCTGGATTGGATCAAGCATTCGACAAGCATACAGCGAGTCATACGTAAGGCACCCATCGGCTGTTGATCCTTGACGGCCACGAGAGCCACCACTCAACCATTTTCGAACTCTACTGCAAAGAACAACATTGTTACACTCTGCATGCCTTCTCATTCCTCTCATTACCTCCAGCCGCTAGACGTTGGGTGCTTTGGGCCGATGAAGAAGGCGCATGGTCGACAGATTGAGGATCTGATGCGAGCGCATATTACACACGTAAACAAGGTCGAGTTCCTTCGCGCATTTCGCGAGGCCTTCTTTGCTTCTATGACAGAGAAAAACAATACAGGGAGGCTTTATGGGAGCTGGACTTGTGCCGCACGACCCGGAAAGGGTTCTTCCCTAACTAGATGTACGGATACGGACTCCAACACCTACCCTAACCCCCTTCGACCTCAGCTGACCCTTGGATCCCCAAGACGCCCCAGAACCCCTTGGAAGCCAACTCGCAGTCAGAACTAATCAAGACTCGTATCTCCAGTCACCAAAATAGCTCCCCGACGTCGATGATTAATGCGGTTGATCAGTTTGCGAAAGGCGCAAAAGCAATAATGCATCGGGTGGCCCTCTTAGAAGCGGAGGTCTCCTCCCTTGGTAAGGCTAACGAAGCTCTTAGCAAACGCCGGAGAGCTAAAAGAACACGCGTGAGGCTAGGAGGATCATTTACTGTGCAAGACGCTCAGGATTTACTGGCTAAAAAGGCTGCAGATGAGAAAACACCCCAGGAAAGGTAACGGAATGGTAGTTATGCGGGAAGTGCCCGTTCAAAGTCGCGGCGCTGTGGCACTTGCGGTAAAGCTGGGCATAATGCGCGAACTTGCCCAGAGACTGCAGAATCATCGGCTTCATCTATTTCCGATGTAATTGTTGTTGATTATTAGTGTAATAGCGGTGTAATTAAGGAAAATTGCTAAGCAGCGCTAGAAAGCGCGGCGCTCGCTGATGGATTACGTTAGGGACTATTTCTAGAGTTATAGCTCAATTCAAAAAGTTTAACCTATATGCAGAATCATCTATATTAAATATAGTGATATTTACAAGGCTGTAGGCGCGTACATGCAGAATTTAGATTTTGATCGACTTGAACACCTGAATTATCTTTCTTTCATATAGATGTTAAACACTTTAGTCGTACGGACTAGCCGATCGACACTCAGGTGTACCCCAAAAAATAACGTATCGTACGAAGTCCTAGTCCGCCAAATTAACAGAGAAGCTATTCATATGGATAATACCATCGCAGTCTCAAATAAAATGGCCTAGAAGAGGCTGGTGTGAGTATTTACTTAGGACTCATCGAACGAGATATAAAATATACTCTCTATTTATTACCATATAGTCTTCCCCCCTCCATTGTTCATTGTCTGTCAACGTATGATTAGTAGACCATGTCTCGTACTACAGGTCTGCTTTTGGACTTTATGGAAATTTAAAAGGGTGGTCTTTGCTTTATTCGCAAGGACCTTCCTGATATAGTGAGAATTAAGTTAGTGTGGGGAGGTAGACCATACAAAATACTACAGTCATGAAAGACATTAATGCTATGTTCTTCAAGTGCTTTCTTCGAAAAGCTAATTTCGATCTATTGATTCAGGCTTCGATGTTTTTATGCAACCGAATCAGCCATTAACTTGTGTCAATAAAGTCCTCCTAACTTTGCTGTAGGTAGAGATAAAATGGCTGTTAGCCTTGGAGTTATGAAATTGTCCAATACTGGCTGCCCAGAGTGACCAATTGCATTAGAGGTCGTTGGAAATTGTCTTTATAAATGGCAGAAGATAATTCGTCAGCACAGAGGGCGCTTCACTCAATGGCAGATATCTCGGTGTGCTTGTTTTATCCACCTAAACTTTCGTTATTTTGACCAATATCACAACATGTCGCTTCAAGTTTCTACCTTGACTGTCGTCCACACTCACCTCACGACATGACGAAGGAGTGGCTCTCTCAAGTCCTCGAGATCAAGCTAAGCTCCGCCGACCTGACAGAGTGTGTTAATGGCACCGCGACTAAGCTATTTTTCACTCTTACATATGAAAATCCTAAGCCTGAAACGGAGAAAACTATCTTTGTTTGTGTCAAGGATGGCCTCAATGCTCTCCACAGCCAGTTAGTTGGGGAGATTCTGAGTCATATCTTTCGGCGAGAAATGATGTTCTATAAACCCATCGCGCCTCAGCTCGCCTCGATGAGGCTTCCTCTTCACTCTTAGCATCGCTCTCGGATTCCCGTTGCTCTGCTAAAGCCATCGCCGTCCTGTGCAAAATTCGGTTGCTAGTGTAGGGAAGCAAGTACAGTTTTACCACAAACACGTGGGATTGCCACTGCCAGAAGTTGACCGAAAAGGTATATTGATCAGCATGTGATACGATACTGCAGTCCTGTCACATGCAATCCCGACAGTGATAGACCGCTGGCATGGACGATCGAACCCCGTGATAATGCGCTTGTGTGGATATCTCAGAAGAAAAGCCAACCATGCGGTTTTAGCTCGTGCCACTTTGGTCTCGCACGTTCATCCGGTGCAATATCCGTTAGCGCAAACCCATAAGCAAACATCTCACCTCGTAAAATTGAGCCAATGAAAAGGCAACTTGTTCTCGCATAGGCTGCAAAATCCCCTTTAAAATTCCGCTTATGCAATCGGCTTTTCTCTAAGGTTTACCTTTGAGCAGAAAGTCCTAGCGGTGATCCCGAGCCGTTAAACTAGAGATGGTGCGGATGTTAAGTACGGACTAGAGTACGTTGCATTATGGCCTATGATCACCATCCAGGGACACTCATTTTCTCCAATTACAATCCACATTTTGAGATTTCGCCAGCCCGTTCTTTTCTCCAAATTACATCACGAATCCCCGCCGAAAACCCAGGGTTGTGAATTGGATCCTTGGTTGATGATTGAGTGAGGAACGCACGCGATGCCGTTTTAGTGTCAAGAAGAAGTTTCTGGGCTACATTTAAATAATTGGAAACCCAGGGATGGCTTGAGTGGAGAAAGAGCACTACGAAAATTACGTAAAAAAGCAAGCTAGTGCACTATAGGTCGGCTGTCTGCGTAACACTGGCATCCACCTTATTCTGCACTCTTGTTCTTAATCTCCTTTTTCCCATGTTACCTGCTGCAGGAAGGTAAACCTAATTCTTACAAGATTTGTCCATAGACTGTACTGACAGTCAACTATGTTGTGGTCAAACCGGCGCCCACACGGCGAGCTTGAGGATAATTCATTACTAAACGAAGGTCTTCCAGCAGTATTCCCATTGCAAAATCTGCACTCTGAATCCTCCGATCCCGCGTCTCAAACAGGAAGTCGGACTTTTCCTCCCACTTCCGCACCAGAATCGACTTTAAAACATTTTGGGTCCCATTACAGAGAGGGCTCCTTGGGTTGGACCAGCCTCAGCCAGCCCGGAACTACAATCCGAGAAGCCAACGTAATTGGGCGCAGTGTGTTTTGGCACTTGAAAGCTTGGGCTGGAGAGATAATTTGGAGCTTTCTTGCGGTCTTGCTGTTCCTTACCCTTATCATCATCCTCACTGTCTATGATGGACGACCTATGCCAACATGGCCCATGGGCCTCACCCTCAACACAGTAATCGCGATTCTTGCTACCATCAGTCGCGCATTTACAGTCATTCCCATCACTGAGGGCCTCTCGCAGCTAAAATGGAACTGGCTAGCTCTGCGTAGACGGCCGCTCAGGGATCTGTATATCTTTGACCAAGCGAGCCGTGGCCCATGGGGCTCTCTTATCCTTATACCAAAAATGCGTGGACGGTATGTGAATAAGAGCTCCCTCCTTATTACGTTAATATTAACTATCTAAAAGCTTTATGTCACTTGCTATTCTCGCATCCTTCATCCTTGTTTCAGGTTTGATTACTTCGTTCTTGACGCAATCCACTATTACCTATGAATCGAGGTCCGTCTTAAAGCATACCGAAGTACCATCTGCCCCTTTTGCCCAATCCTTCCCACCAAGGCTCAAGGATGGTGTCACGATTGGTAAGGAAGTGATTAGAACTAGCTCAGGCGTCATTGTACTTGTCTAATATGATTTTTTTTCACTTAGAAGAATTTATGGATGGATTTTCCCATACCTCGTTTCAAGCCGTTTTTCAGTCTATTCATGAGCCATGGCCCCTGCCAGACGTGCAATGCAAGACCGCCAAATGCAACTGGCCAGCATTTAGCACCTTGGCAGTATGTGCAAGCATGCAAAACATTACCAATCATCTCAACGTAACTACATCAGAAGGAGGGTACCGAACTGTGAGGATACCAGTGAATGCGCCTGACCCAGTTCCACATGAAGCAGCAATGCTTATGCACTCCATCGACATAGTCGAAGTCCTGAACATAACATCAGCTTGGATCATGACACATACGAAAGATGAGGACGACTGGCCCCTGAACCGAACACACGTAGCGGATTGGGACAATCCCGACCTTCCACTCGCCACTATCGTGAAGCTCTTCATGATCTACAATAATCGTCGAGCCGGTGGTAGCAGTAGCTACAGAGCTATTGAGATTCTGCTCCATTTTTGCGTCAAAACGTATAGTCTTAAAGTCGAGAATGGCACGCAGACCTTAAGTCTATCCTCTACCACCACTAAAGTCCAGGAAGTTTTCAAATCTCACAATGTCACGCTTCAAAGTCACTGGGCAACCATGAGGAACGAGGATGGAACCGAATTGTTCAACGTCACCGCGACGCAGGAGTACTGGAACCTTGTTTCAAGGTACACGGCCGCCTTCAACGGCTATGGGGAGGCCGTTGTCGACAGAAACGCTCAGCTTACTTTTAGCTATCAGTTTGTTGTCAACTTGTACAATGGGGTCGAGGATGCATATCGAAGGCAACGAGGCAACTGGGAGAAGGACGAAATTAAGCCCGATAATCGGTATTCAGAAGAGGACATCGACAAAACTACATGGAACAACTTTGAGAAAATGATGGGGTCTATTGCTGATGCAATGACGGCCTAGTAAGTGACAAACCGAAAATTCTCAAGGCAGATATAAAAGAGTATCAGCTCACTGATTCGGCATCAAAGTTTGCGAAACACTAACGGAGATAGGGCTGTTTATGGACAGGCGTTTGTACAAGAAAATCATATCGTCGTTCGGTGGCAGTGGCTTTTTCTACTGGCCATCCAAATCGGGTTTACTATGATATTCTTGGCTGTGGTGATCTTTCAGACGGCAAGATTAGGCATAGATATTGTTAAAAGTTCGAATATGGCAGAGTTGTTTGCCCTCCAAGACACCCAGCATTGCAATGCGCCTCCAAAAGGAGATAGAGGACAAGGTGTCAAGTCTGTTGGCATTAACACTCGAATTGATAGTAACACGACTGCAGAACTCATTAAGAGAAACGGAGGATGGAAATTAAATCTTCGATAGAGTGTTGCTTGGCGTTTTAATTATTAGTATATTTATTGAAAACAAGCAGTATTGAGTACTGCTCTGAAATATACGGCAATGCTCTTCAGCCTGCTTCCATTTCCGGCAGGACAATTGAGTACTACTTGCCGACGGAATGTAGGAGTCGGAATATTTGCACCTATTGGAACCACAGTCATAGGTTCTCACCTTGCAGGTGGAGCCATCGGCTCGGTACTTAGGATGATCCGTTCGCAGGAATTAATAAGTTCATTTTCGGATGATCTGACAGACATTGTGGATGGATATGGTAGTAAAGATAGTTGTGCAATTTGAATTAACTGCGTTGCTTATCTGCTTTGTAGTGTAGGAGATGGAATAAAAAGGATTTTTGAGGGAGGAGATCTCAATAAATAGTAATGATGCCTCAACAATGAAAAGTGTTCCATTTAGTAATGAGGCAGCCGTGGACTATTTGAGCATAAAACAATCAAAAGTTGCAACAATGCGATACGATAATGGACTATGATAGTGGACTACGACAAGCCACTACGACAAGCCACTACAACAAGCGACTATAGCGGCCACGACAGCAGTAGAGTAAGGTAATCTGCATCGTTTGAGACTTGGAACTAAAGCAGTTCTTTGTTCCGTTTCTTGGACTTGCCCTAGAAATAGGCACCCTCATATTGAAGCCAATTTACACTCTACATCATCAGGAAATGGCACCATTCAAAACGTAAGCAGAATACGTCGAGTTAAGAACAAAACCGGCTTCCTAAATTATATAGAATAAGTGTTGACAAAATTATATGTACATCTCCGCATAGCATTAAGTTATAAGTTATACTTCGCGACACGATATACTAACACGAGTTGTGAAGGACAAGGAGGGTTATAAATCACAGTATCAGAGCCAATTCTACTACACCAGCAAAAATGGAGCGCGCTCGCGCTGATTGCTGTGCTTAATTGACTATATAGCCTGTCACTGACACCAACACACAGACTGGCTGGTGATAGAGTTTTGAGTATACGTAGCCTCGACTCACTAGTTTTTATAGAATTCTAATATCTACAGCATGTACGTACATCTTTTGATGCATATTCTATTTTTGTGACCTTAAGACTTAGGCCCTATTTAGTCTAGAGTCACGCATCTCAGGCTATATAGTTAGGCCACAGTGTTGACTCAAGAGGTTGGAGCCATGCCACCACGATGCTACCCGTTGCTGCACTGAGATGCATGCATCTGAGAGTAGCTGCAAATAGTTGCTCAGCCAATTTAATGCATACGCCTCGCGTACATTAGTTTTTTTGCCAACTATCTAGAGCCAAAACTGATGATCGCGTATGTGGATGATCTACTCCGAGTTTAATTTCCCTGTAGTCGAATCGCCCATTAGATCCAGATAAGTTACACGCATCTATATAGTTATCATAACAACATCAAACACTGTTGATCAATCAAGCAGCTCAGTCAGACATCTTACACTTGTTTATCAAGTAATATCTTCATTTTGGCATCCAGTGAAATACTCTACCCCTCCAACCGCCCCCCCCCCCCCCCCCCCCCCCCCCCGAAAGCGTAAGCCGGAACACTATTATGGTCCAGATTTTTATACATGATCTAATAGTACAGATGCTAGTCATTGATGTTCCAACTCCAGTATGCCGGGCCCTGAAAACGAGGGAGTGGGCTAGCTTGTGTCAAACTATTGATCTATAGCCAACTTCTACGAGGTGCCACATTTTATAATTTTATCAAATATAGTCATCGAAATCTAAGAGTCCGAAATCAATTCTAAAGCTATTTGCTAGCTACCTTAACTCTACTTCAGCTTAAGGTTAGCTGAAGACGTTACCAAATTTTTACTTTTTAATTCAAGCACAGGATTCAGACTCGTATACTCGTAGCTGGATTAGTTTCTTAAATATCCTTCAGACTCTGCCTGTATAGATTAGATATTAACAAAACCATTCCCGCTTTCGTATATACCTAGGTTAATACTGACAATTGGCCTTATTAGTGTGTATTTATTTACAGACATCTATTGCTAAAAACTACATTCATTCCCTTAACACATTATATAAGTTGTATCCCACACTTACTCTATAACTGAAGCATATCTGTCTTATGTCCCTGCAGAAGGGTAAATTATTACTGCGTGAATAGTAATGTCAACTTGGTTACACCGTGATGATCATCATTGCCTATGCTATCCACCTTGCCTTTTGCCTTCTTTAATAGGTTTATCGTACAGCAAAATTAGTGAATATATTGTCAATGCATGATCAAAACAGCGGCTCAAGAAGGTATATACCTAACATGTCCACATATCTTCTTAAGCTTTGAAACTTTATATTAGCCCGCCTGCTCATACAGCTATTATTTTCTGTCCTAAGGCCCCGATAATTACTGTATTAAATCAAAGCACTGGGGATAATTACGTGCAAGGCAAATAATGACCATATCCCTAAAAGCATATAACCCTCCTGATTGATTACATCACGATCGGAATTGATCATCGGCTACCCGTATATCCTCGAGCAGTAAGCTGAGCAGTGAATTACAGCCAATCATAGAATCCTCGGAAACCTCTTCTCATATCTGTTTCTCCCTCTTTACAACCCTGGGCATTAGCAGTTCTCCATAGCCTTAGCATTAGGCTTACATACACCACAAACTGTGCCCGTTTTTCTGCTCAAGCAATATAGCGTCTTAGAGTTATTTTGGGCTTTATTGCAATACCCGGACTTGAGAGATGTTAGCCAACAAAGGTGAGGGTGATAATACTAGAAGTCCAGGGGTGAACAGAGAGGCTTACATGACTAGGCGCATTACGGAGGTAAAGGCTACGCTTATAAATGTACTCGTCACGGGCGACGAGATACTGCTCTCGAGCAACATCGACTTCACGGCTATTAAGGCGATCAGCCTGAGCAAAGCCGGCGATAGCAAAGAGAGAAATAATAGTCTTAGCGGGATGCACTTTGCGAAACTTGGATAAAAATAAACATTTAATAATATGGTAAGTATTTTGAAGGTGGGTAAAAGATCAAGAAGCTGTTTTATTTGTTTAAAATCGACAAACTGAGCGAGGAAAGGAGGGTCTATATATTTATTTCCTCTACCCCCTACTTTACTATCTAATGGAACTCAATGGTACAGCTAGGGATAGCACGCTACTGGCCGGAGTGGAGCTGGGCAGATTCCAATTTCCCGCTTTCTTGTTCCACGTAAAGACTAGCCAATGAGCAATCGTCCGACGGGAGGCAGGGAAGTTCTATTCGTCGAGGCTACATGTTTCACTAAGTTTAAACACAGGAAGCGGTGGAAACCCCTTATAGTGACTGCGTACTCAGATGGAATGGAAACTTGCTAAGGCGAGAACGAGCAGTCATAATTTTAGGACTTGATTGGCTCAAACTTTACGAGCACGGGAGGCCCGCATATCGAGCTTGGATCTTCTCGCACTGCCTAAATGCTTGTCCGAATGAAGCAAAAGTAAAAGCAAGCTCGGCTCTACTTACGGTTTTGGGTACCAGAGCTAATACTTGTCTCTATTGTTTTTTGGAAGTGAATCAGTTCATGCAAAAATGCCTTAGTTTATATGAGAAAACATTAAAAAAGAAGCTTCAAATTCAGAGACTGGTGATATTATGCGCTTAGCGTGTTAATAGCAATTAAATAGGTTAGTTTTATTCTTTATCAGAAAATAGGGGTCCGACTACTAAATGTGTATCAAAGCTGTGGCGAATTGTCACAGTTACAAGGCTTCGTCCACATAGGTAACTACATATGCTCGGTAATTATTGCTATACTTCCTAAATGGAATAGATCAGGCTTCAGATCCTCCAGTACAAAAGTTAGTGCTTACGTTAGATTAGTGTTAAGGATATACTTTTATCTCAGCCAGCTGGGAATAGAAACCAACTCCCCATGCCTGATGAACACAAGTCAAAACTCTTCTTTGAATCGTCAGACCTCAAGCTAGGGGCTTGCAAGCCCAACTAGACCTCTGTTATACAAGGGTTGGCAATATATGACCCACTATAAAGGATATCTGACACAGCTCGCATAATTTGGCCAATCATGTCAGCATTCTGAAACCAGGATATGAATCGTACCATGCCAATTTATAATGCTTTTTACCAGATTAGGTAAGCGTTACCGGAACATAAGAGAGGCTTCGTCTCATGTCGGCCGTAGGGTTAATTTCCTCTATTGCCGTGTTTTATGGGCAGGGCAAGGGGGCGGCCCATGCAGGGCTCATCATCCAATGATCCACCACAAGCGACCCGTAAGCTTAGTATGGCAACAGGTGAGAGGGATACCATGCGTTAAGTGAGGGAGAAGTCAAACCTAGTGCCGCTTAGTACGGGTCGCTGTTATGCAGTGCCAGGTGTGCGATCTTAGAAGTGCAGGTAGTCTAAAGAAAACGATGGAAAAAATGGAGAGAAACCGTCTGTTACATTCTCCACAGGAATGACAATTCATAAGAAGAGCGAGCAAAGAGTAATCGGAATGTGGTCTGGTTAAAAGCGAGAACAATGTCAGGTTTTCATGGGCTAAATCAAGATGATCCCTTCCATTCCCCAAATCCAGGAGACTGTTCGGTATTTGATAGCTCTCGTTCTAATATAGAAATCCCCAGGTACCTTGTCAGGGGATGTGGCAACAGAGTAACGGCATTTCAGGCAATGCAACCCCGGCATTTGCACAGATATTCGCTCTACCGCGGTCTTTGATTGATTGATCAGTCAGTTGATCGATCAACTACTATGCAGGTATAATGAAACCAACCCGGTTATTCCGTCCTATCAGCTGCTGCACAAACCAATACACCCCCTCAGCCCCTCCCGACACTTCCGAGCCTGCAATGCGAGATTAGCTACCTCATTAAACATTCCTTCGCAAACTACGGATGGCCGCTGATCCTCTCACCGCACACGAAACAGCCACACATCCTCATGTCAGAGTCAATCAAGTGAAAATCCAGCATCCATGTCATATCCGATGACAAAGACCAGTCCTTGTTTGCCGGACCCCACCACCCGTCAGAGCTTAAATTATCAGACAAGGGCCTAGGTTTAAATTTACGACCCAGGACAGCCAACCTGTTCCATCAACTCCCGGAACTGCCGCAGGAGCCTCCTCTGCCTGTACTACTACTATGCCTTTCTCACAAGGCGGGCATCATGAGTGCTCGCTGGTCAGAAAGTGAGGAGGATCTCATATTTATGTCCCGGGAACGAGGAGTCGATTGGCAGGTGATTTCAGCACGGCTTCCTGGGAGATCTGAAAGCCATTGCCGCAGTTACTACGAACACTGGGCAGACAAACGGGCTGTCGAAGACAGGTTCATTGTCAAGCTGCGGAGCCGAGGGGTGGGATGGGACGAGATTGCTGAACAGATACCAGAGAGAAGTTCGTTCAGCTGTTCAGAGTATTACAAGCACTATCAGAATCTACAAGTCACAGAGAGAACGAAAAACGAGTTCTCGGAGGTATATCACAGGTGCGTGTGTGGGATTCCCCCGAGATGAAGATGTGCCTCAACCAAAAGACTCTAACATGCGCTAGATTGAAGGGGGATATGTGGAAACAAGTAGGAGACGAGTTGGGTGTCGGATGGCGGGCTGCCGAGGCAATGCACTGGCAACTGGGCGAACAAGAACTAGAAAGGCGAGCCAACCTAACAGCCCGCCTAAGAGAAGAGGAGCATACGAAGCATTCATATCAGGCGAGGGACCAAGAACAGCACGAAGCTGGTGAGAGTGGCAACTCTTCCCAATCCCAGGAATTTTATGAGTGGGAGATTCCACCATTAGCCCACTCGATCATGGTCACGACTCGCCGGTATTACTGCGGGGTGCCTAAATGCAAAGGAAGTACGTGCACGTGGGAGCACTGTACCGGCGAGAAATGTCCTGCGGAGCTCTGTGACAGGTCCTTCCCTTCAGAAGGAAGTTGCAGGTAAGAACCCCCCAGTCTCTAACGTAAACGAGTTTCCCTTAGGCTGACAATTTCTGGACTTGGTAGGAAACATTTACGTGCTCACTTCAAACCAGTTCAATGCCCGTTCTGCGAATGGAGAGCATCCTCTCAATCCGAGATGAGGAGGCATATCACAACTCATAAAAATAAGCAAGACGGGAAACATTCACATTTCTGCCCGTTTTACAGGAAAGGCTTGACGAGGAAGGATAACCTACAACGGCACATAAGGATGAAACACGGCGCGACCGATTCGGCAACGCCTTATATGTGATTTTCTATCACTTCATTCTCAAAAGCTTTCGAGGGAGCTTTAAATAGTGGTGAAAACCTAGAGAGATTTTGAGTGAAAAAAAGTTTCAACACACCAAGCTACAGAGCCTGTACCAAATACACATTACACTCCCCACCAACGCAACCATGGTGGCACCGCGAAGCGAACTCGGGAAAAGCAAAGGATTAGATACAAAAGATACCCTTTAGGACACAAATGCAAAAGCTATTACCTACAACAGCTGGTATTCGCTGGTCGTCACCGACCCAACTACTAATCGGCCCCTTGCCAGCTTAACGTGCGGAGAGCACACGGATCTCTTGCCAGACAGCCTTTTTCTTCCCCTTTTAGATTCCCCTCCCGAGGTTTAACCAGTAGTCTCCTATCCACTTTCATGCTAACTCCACAATATCATTTGTCCGTTCTTTTGTAGAAACGGCGACCCCGGATGCAGTGTAGAGTGTAATAAAGTAAATCAGGCGCTGATGGCGAGCGATGTCCTTAAATAAGCCACCATGTCTCACCTCGCCTTAAGCATCATCATCTTATAGCTAGAGAGTACTCGCCTTATTACTTATTTATTTTTTTATATCGCCATAAGCAAGGGATATCCCAAGATCAGGCTACACATATAATCAGATCACACAGTTAATTAATAACACAATTATATTCCATACCCAAACCTTTCATATAAAAAAAAAACCTTTAAACTCAACATAATTAGCCCAGGCATAGGCATTAATACCTCCAAAACTCTACTAATGAGGGCTGGCCAATATATAACTTGGCCATACCCCCTGGTGCTCATAAGCACACATCCTTCTTCAGCTTGCGATAATATCGGTATCTAACATCAATATCCCTACCAGTCAGGGCCCAGCTGTAGCCAGCGACCGGGTCCTTCAAGAGATAATGACGATCATCTCGGACGATGCAACAACCATCAATCGCAAGCAAGTTAAACACCCCAGCCTCCGATCGCTCGGAGCCCTCCTCGCGGCGACGAAGCCGATTAACTCGCCTTATTATATAAAGCTCTCTAATAGAGGATGTTAAAGGGTCACAGGAAATAAATGCGGAACCTGCTCCTATTATCCCCTGGCTTCTTTGCAGTAAATCTTTCTACCCCTGGCGCTATCTCTGAATCTTATTATTCACCATAGCCGTCCAATTTAATTTTTCCAAGGTGAAAGCCAAGGACAGCAGTACGTTGTTGGTTCAGCTTCGGTCCAGTCACCGTGTGGTGTGAAGCGAGTGATATAATAAATCGGACATGCACCATTGCCTGTATAAAAAAAATCCAGTGAAAGCACATTAATAAAAGTCTTGGTATTGCGTGAGATGATTGATATATCTATTCTATTTATTGAAGCGTCTAATCGATGAGAATCTATCTAAACTATCTATGCAGAAGCATGCCAGTTGCGCGAAATAAAAGACAATGTGATGAACAATCTACTGTAAACTAGATAAAGAAAACTTCGAAGGAAGTGGGTTGATGCTGCCTGTCTAGTAGTTTAAACAAAAGGAAGCGTTCTCGTAACTGGTGTATGGTCAAACAACAAGAGTTGATAACAGCATAGGTGTAAGCACGTTGAAGCGCGATCTCATCAGCTGGTTCTCCGGCATGGAGACGGATGGGACTTAAGTTGGGAGGTAATACACTCAAGGCTGACGCTATCGACGATTCCGCGGGTACTATTTGGATGTAGTATACGGGTCATTTGGACGACCTGGCCTTCTTAGCGCTGGATTATGAGTAACAACATCAATTGTATCTCGGTTGTCATTGTTGTAGATTGCTCGCCGCCGCCCGGATTGATCATTCGACGTCTAAGTCGCTTGCCGGTTAGGGAGCAGTGGAGTGTGCATCCTATGTCCGTCACTATCTCGCTGCGACCGGAGTCCAAGAGTGCTATCCTGGATTATTGAGCCTAAGTAAGTAGAGGGATAGTGCGCTAGTTCGCGACTTCTTGGGGCCGAATTGAATTGAGCTCGGACATCTGGCATACATCTATGTCTGATTAGAAGCACTGTCAACATCCGCATCAACACCAAATTCATACTAAAGCCATGATTAGTGATTATTCTTGGTAGAAGGTTTCTGGAGATAATACTTATATATAATGGATTAGTTAGGTGTCGTCGGTGAGAAGTCGAAGAACTAATGCTAATTGTGGCTCCGGTAGGAGTCCCGGAGGCAGCAACTCTGGACTGCATGCTCCCTCCGCCGGCATTAGGCCCACTGCTAGCACTCCTAGAAGTTAGGACATCTCTATACGCATAGCTGCGATAATCGCTATGGCCACCATGGTATTCGGATGCCGATCTATAGCGGCCATTACCAGAGTATAGTCAGCTCCATAACTTGGTCCATGAAAACTCACTTGATCTAGACCTAGACCTAGATCTTGAGCTAGGGAAAGTGTCATAACTGTAGAGGTAGTTACCAGAGCTAGAGCTATAGTGGGATCTATGCTGAGAGGGACTTATTTGGGACTTTTAATAGAAGTAATAAACAACAATGTTTGATGATGATGAGGATAATCGAGGATAGTCAAGGATAATCAAGATAGTGAGCTTGTTGGTGTCGCCACCCAACAGCTTCCAGTTATACAGGTAAAAGGGATATATTGAGACTGTTGTTTTTAACTAGTAATTACAGGAGGGATCCGTTGACCCTTATATCCCAAGGAATCCCTTGATCGTACCCTCGTGCGAGCAGCCCGGTCTCGGGCTCGTAAGGTCCGTCAATTATCCCGTTGGCATATAATTAGTTAGGGATCTTCATATCCGTTAGACCGAGGTTGTGATCTTCCTTCAATTCGTGCGTTCGATAGGATCAGAACGCTCTTCGAGCTATCGGACCTGTGCCGATAACTCGGTCTTCGGTTGATCGTCAGTGCGGTAGTTCGCGATAGATCCTACCGGCTAGGGTTGTTCGAGCTGATAGGTCAGGGTCTTGACGATCGGATCCAGTTAGGTTGTAACCCTCCAACCTGACTAATTAACCCCTCTCGGTGAAACTGATCCTTCTAGGTCGGTTGCATCATGGCCGCGGCTATCGTGCGATTGAACCTTACATTTGCAATCGCGGCCGGTCCGGCTTCCACGGAATTCCTGATGGTATTTGCTAGCGAATTGTGTGTGCGTTCGAACAGGCTGGGCTGCGGGCTTCAACCTTCATGGATTATCTCGGTAGTTGACGATATCTCTCTATCGCCCGCTTGGCACCAACAGAGCTAAATAAAACATAAAAAGAGAATGATTTAAATAAAGTTTCAGGAATGCTAGAAAAGTCAATGGAGGATTATTTATACCTCAGTGAACCTACACATCTATATAGCACTTATGATTGGAGCACAAGGAAGCAGGTGCTCAGTTTCTTGGAGGGCATGGGATCTTTTCCCTGAGAATTTTCTTTGCATGTCTTCCTGATCAGATGAATCTCAGATTGTATCAAACGACATTCTCAACAGATTCATGGCTAAGACTAACCACGTCTAAAACTCGTTTTCCTTCTTCGGAATGCACTTCCGGAATAAGGCAATCGTACGATTATGGTAACCGAGCGCGTCAATGTGATGTTGGTTGAGGATAACCCCAGGGTCAGGACGTTGTGAAGCTGTCAGATGGAGGTTTTGGTATTCTGGAGCCTCAGCTGCAAGAAGAGTCTTAGACAAGGCTCTAAGCGCAAGTACCTCTTGCTGCACGCAGTCATCACGCGCTGCGTCAGACAGAAGATCCTTGGTCCAGAATCCTAAATATAGGCTGCTGGCTAACTCGCAATATATCTTTGGACGAAAAATATCAAAGTAAGGGAGATCCGCTGCCATCGAGGCTGAAAAACGGTGGGTGTTGCCGGGGCATTGACACCAGTTTACTTCCTACCAGTCTACCCCTTGTGGTTGAGGCAGATTCGGACGTGCTCGGGTCGGTACATCCCTGCGCTTCAGGAGCCGGCACTTGGTACCAGCAGAGTTGATGCAAGGTGGAATTAGTGGGTAGCCGGCGCAACTGAGACGGCGTAGCTTACAAGTGGCACACCCCGTACGCACTTTGGGCGTGGTGGAGCACAATGGGAATGCTCGTTTAGCTCTGGGCATTTTGAGTTGGAATTGATGAGTGCATCGCTGGGCCCACGGCGCGGCCTTGAACATTGACTAATTTAGTCTTGAGTCTAGAGATCTGTTTGGCAGAGTTATACGAACGGATGTATGTAAGGTTATATGCGGCCAGGATGGTCATGACATTCCCCATTAATCGCAGAGTAGTATCGCTCCCACTGAGCCATTGCAATGCGATTGGCAATGGTTTCCGAGCATGAGTCATACACGCTAATTGCTATCCCCTATGAGCAGAGCCCTAATTATTCTATGTGAGCTAAGCCTTTTCTGAAATCGCGCCTCAGTTGGTTGATTGTTATCACTTGTTTGGTGTCTGCCCAGGTACCAGACTACAAGCCAGGGCTCTTGATGACATTAGAGCTGATTGATACGGTTCTAAACAAGCAGTTGCCCTGATATACGGCACCCTCGTTTGTTTGGGAACGCTAAACAGTTTGCCTGCCTCAGTTTCAGGCCCGAATGCTGGAGTACCACTCTCGGCTGAGTCTATTCTGCACTGGGCATTTTGGCTATCAGTGAGTAAATACTATATACTGAATTATGCAGGTTCACTAGCCTGCTCGCTTCTAGCATTCAAGATGTACCATAGACCTCCCTTCTCTCAGTACTGATCTAAGTAGGTTGCCCTGTTCACTGTAAGTAGAATAATAAGGCTTAGTACATTTAAGTATAATATATACTAGGTAGCCCTAGATTATAATATATATGGAAAAATATTCCTTTAGACTTCTACTCATCTTCTCCTTAGTTAGATTTTATACAAAGTTCCTCTTTGTAATAATATGGTTTATTGGGACTTTTATTATAGACGAAACTAGCATACAAAAGAATATACCTGTTATTGCTCGTATTTCTGACCAATCATACCCTGTAAGGTACAACCTGTAGCTTCCGGCTTCCGATGTCCGATGCCTCCAGGAGATAATGTTATGAGTTATCTAGCCTTGCCTGCTAGCACAACCTATCTGATTGGTCAAGCTTTGCGACCTTAGTGTAAAACTAACTACTCTGCTGACAAATGTTGCTCAGGTGCGCACATCCAACACTATGCCCAAATAGTCCGAAAGCGCGGTAGCATTAGACAAGTTTCAAAATTCCCAAAACTGTGGAACCTAGCGCAGGCCAGCACAGCTTTATGGACTGGTGAACTCTGAGACGGAAGTTATGCCTCCCCCAGCATTTATAAGATCGTGTACTGAGCTTTGAGAATCTTTGGAGACAAACAGAAGCCGAGTGATTGGGATAAGGCGGAGTCACAGGTGACCCAGGGCCAGCCGGCCCATGACCGACCACACCAAGTTGACTAAGCACTCGGAACGGAACAAGGGTTTACCGAATAATATGGCTGGAATGCCACATACTAGCTAGAGCATCGCTGAATATGTCCAGTATGGGACATACGGCGCAGACTCACAAGGGATGATATAAACAATATGTCACAGAACAAACATATTTTTCTATTATATATAAGCACTCATTTACCTTAGATACACTCACTAGTTACCAATAACACTCCAGTCTCTTACCTACATTAATCCAACTCTATTACCAATTAACTATTGTAGTGACGACTCACACCAGCATAACAACCAAAACTCCTCTCTATTAACCTACCCTGTAGCCTAGTATTGACCGCTGTCACTGACGTCTTGACCGCCTACTATGTAGATCACTTGCGTTAGCGTAGATTATAACAAACAAACAGATGTGGAATACGGGCGACCGATCTGAAAAGTATATAGATGATAAAGCATCTGGGAGTTTTTTATGTGTTTTAAACACTGAATCAGAATGAGACTTTCGGGAATGCCTAGAATAGCATCACCACACTATGTCTTGTATGAAGCTTTCATCAGCCCTTCGGCATCATGTTCCGCCTACCAGAACAGTTGATAGGTGCACACTAATTCACGCTCCTTGGAGAAAGTATTTCAGATGAGGTCCATGTTGGCGCACTGGACCATTGGCCACCTACTACACTTGATGTACATGGTGCTTACATCAAGACCAGAAGGATGGCGATTGCTGTGCCAGAGATTCTCTAATCCTTAGGCGGCTGCTTCCACAACCAAGCCGTTCTTTTTCTCCCTTTTCAAGAGACCGGCAACCGAGTAGAATACGTTACTGCGAGGAGATTTTAGAGAGGAGCTTAGCGCATTCGAAACCTATGCCGTTATTTGCGCCTGGAAACCAACAGTCAGTATGACGAAGAGAAATAGTCCAATGGACCTTACCTGTAATCAAAATAACTTCTTAGAAGTCTCCATGGTTGATAAAGATTGATGGGGATTTATCCTTTCAGTTCCTCTGTCCGTTTTCATTTATGATACTCCCTTTCCCTAGCCGTGTGCAATATGTCTATTTAAGTCTAATTTTATGAGGCTCAATTTTGGTTTATCAAATAATTACTCGGACTTTACGGACATTGAGAATCGGTGAGTGGCTATTTTGAAGATACTCGATGCATGTATGAGGCCTCCTTCCGAATTTGTATATAGATTTAGACACATAAGTGGGCTCCCTTAGCGAAATTTACATCAGGGATAAGAATGAGGTTGAATTTAAGATATCATCATAATGCCTCTCTTGCAGGCATTCGTATCCGGGGGTAGAAAGTACCGGCTTAAAGATGGACTTAGGGTTATGTCCCTAAACTGAGCCCTTTTTTCCAATCCCATAGACAATGGATCCTTTACCTGACGATAGATAATATCACCGGCAATGTCCACACATCAACTCACGCTGCCCAGGTGCCCGCCTGCGCTTCCTTCTGGAACGGCTTGTCGTGCACCTGCACGACTTTGCTCGCGAGACGCGGTTGAGCATCCCAGAGTGGCAGGCTGCCCTAGAGTTCATGAAGCAGGTGGGCCAGGTCAGCAGCGATGTAAGACATGAGTTTATATTGCTCTCCGACGTCCTTGGGCTGTCGCTGCCGGTGGACTCTATCGATCATCCCAAGCCAGACGGGGCCACTGATGGAACCGTGCTCGGTCCATTCCACACGCACGAAGCTGAATACAAGGCCGCAGGTGAGAGTATCTCGGCCGACCAGAATGGAGAGCCGTTGCTTGTGGTTTGCACGGTAAAGGACACCCTGGGCAGGCCCATTGATGGAGTTGAGGTAGACGTGTGGGAGATTGATTCCAAGGGTCTCTACGATGTGCAGTATAACAACCGCTCCGGGCCAGACGGACGTGGCGTTGTAGTCAGCGATGACGACGGCTGCTTTCACTTCAAAGCTACTATCCCCGTTCCGTATCCCATCCCCGACGACGGGCCTGTGGGAAAATTACTATGCAAGCTGAACAGACACCCGTACCGACCGAGTCACATGCACTTTATGTTTCACAAGTCGGGCTTTGACCAGCTTATCACGTTTGTGGCCTATCTACTTAGCTTCTGAAAAACTCACGTTGACCAATATTTAGGGCTTTATACGTGCGAGGCAACAAGTACGAAACTTTGGATGCCGTCTTCGGTGTCAAGCAGTCTCTGATCGTGAACATCACGAAGGTGGCTGATGAGGAGGGCTGGGCGGACAAGTATGGTGTGGAGTCAAGCACGGCGCTATTGAGGTATGATTTTGTCCTGTTGACGAAAGAGGAGAGTAGAAAACTTCGAGAGGAACAGGCGAGAGACGCCAGCGGAAAGGCAAGGGGGGCTGCGAGTTGAGAATGGGCTTTTGGTGCCGAATTAGAAGATGAGCATGATCTCGATGGAATGTTATGAAATGTCTCTATGTTGAAATGTCTATTTGCACCTTGAATGGTACTGGCCGTAAATTAACTCTATATGCTGTGTGTAACTCCTTCGATATAACTATTGTAAGTGTCTTGGTGTAGCTACCCTCCATCTCTGGGCAACATGAGTGCTGGTGCCTTACGTTATGCTTATATTTGTTTCACGACTGAATTAATGCTGATTATATCCTACCCACATCAGAGAGGCAACTACATTAATCAGAAATCATTCGAGAGAGCCCGTTGCTGTTCACGCTCATCTGCAATGGTGTCCATGTTAGTGCATAATCCAGATCAGGGAAGACCGACTTCACGGGAAGGGCCTGCACGACCGCCAATTTAGGGTTACTACGAACCACATCTTGGTCCCTCCGTGGCGGGACTTGCCGTAAACACTAATGCATCCCGCCACTCCTTAGCAATGTTAAAAGTTAAGAATTTCTATATAATCCCTTAGAAAACCTTAACTTTAGAAATTTATTTTTAATTTTTAAATTTTAAGAGCTATTAATTTACCTTTTTAAGATTAAATAAATTAAAAAAATATAGAATTTTTTTAAAACCTTAATATTAGTAAGAAAAAAATTATATAAGTTTTTTTTTAACTCTCTAAAAAAGCTTTAATTAATTTTAAACTAGTTTTAAAAAAAGAGTTAAAATAAAATTAATTAATATTTTAAAAATTATATTTAAAGTTATATTATAATTTTAATATAAATAGAATTTTTCTGGATTTTTATATATTATATTGAGAGCGTGCGTAGTTTCCTTTAGTCAGCAGGGCATGTCTTGCCGTGGGATATTTAAGTCCGGCTGGTTGCCCACCCAAAATACAAAAAAACGAACTTTACTCTGGACTTATTTGTTATTTTTGAAATCGTGATCTTTGACTTGTTATTCTGCGGCCAGCTTGGCTCGTATGATGACCTGGATGGTCTCATTCAATTGATCAATTACGGGAGGACCCAACCAAACACCAAACACATGTGCATTCGATTGTGATTGTTGGTTTCGACTTTCCAGCTTGATCGCAAACCCTCCCTTTGACTGACGCCGATGTCGCGATCGCGGACCCACCAGGTCTTGTGGTTTTGGTGTTGTTAGTTGGGAATTTCCACCGGCACTCAATACATAAAGATATATTTTAAGATTTAATTTCTTAGTATTTCTTAGTATGGAGGGTTGAGCTGCGAAGTACGGTCATCAAATATTATCCATGCTCTGTATATTTCTAGCTTTTTATGCCCTGCTAGTAATGCAAGCCAACTCCTTTGGATGATATCATAAGCATACCTAACATCCATGCCTACGTCATGATTTGTAACATGTTGCGTCACATGTTGCATTGCATTGGATATTTGGAGTAGATATTAGTCTTGAGTTGATCCGTAGTATCGTCAAGATGGAAGAGGGCCACAAAGGAAACGCTTTCCCACAAAACCTCGTGGTTCCTAGGCTTATGATTGCTTTATGTTTTGGCGTGTCATGATGCTGGTCCATGAAGTCCTGCAGGCTGTTGAAGCGTCCAACGACAAGAGCCTTGTCGAGTGTGAAGTCATATTAAAGTAGCCTCGTGGTGGGGGAGCTCAGGCAACAGTAAAGCTGTTAGCAACCTTATGACCTCCTTGTGTTCGGAAATGATGATGGTCTTCAACGGGAACATGCTAGTGTCTTAATAACTGAGATGTTGCATTCTGCTCTAGCAAAGGTTGTACTTTTTCACCCCTCATCCAAAGTGATACATGTTGATCATATGGTTGATAGAGGACAGACAAAGCTACATGCGAGCGACTGACAGTTGTTTCTCCAAAACTGTTTCCCCACCTCGGTGAGACGGTCGACAAGTAGATAACACCAAACCGAGATCATGAGTATTCTTAGTCACAGACTAACAGGGATTGCTCGAGGTACGTAGAGGGCGGATGATGTACTACGATATGTGTAAGCATCTAGAACATTCTTGCTTGATCTATAACGGGCTGCCATATCTTAGAGTCTCATCTACCATATTAGTCCTTGATTATGATTGGTATGTAACATCGGCACTACGTCTTTTCTTCTCCACGAGGCTGCTGCATGTGGAGATGAAGAGAAGCGAGGTGAGACAGATTGCAGGAATACGGCCGGATCCGGATCCCGCGTGATATATTAAATCAAGCTATGAATTAAGAAAAGATGTCCCAAGCTCGCTCCTCCTTTCCCATCTCAGAGTGAAGTGCATCTGGGTTCAGTAGCCTCTCATCATCATTGAAACGAACGTCATGGCGCAGCAATCAATCCCCAAGACAATGAAGGCCTTGAGGCTGGTAAAGGTACGTCGAGCGAGATGAGGGGGGCTTTAATTATTCTACTAAATTACTTTTTTTTAGTTTAATGAGAATTACCAGCTCCGCCACGATGTTCCAGTCCCTGAACCTGGTTCAGGCGAGCTTCTCATTCGCGTTGCCGCTGCCAGCTTCTGCCACACTGACTACCAGGTCTATCAGGGTACTTACAAGACCCACCTACCATTCACAGGTTCTCACGAACCAGCTGGTACCATTGCTAGCCTGGGGTCTGATGTGCCCGGTGACTGGAAGGTCGGTGACCGAGTTGGTGTCTTGAACTTCAGAAAACCCTGTGATGACTGTAACGGGTGCAGATGGAGAAGGAGCAGATATGGTACTCTGGACGCTCGCTACTGTGAGAACAAGACCATGAACGGAATTGTCAAGTCGGACGGAGGTTTTGCGGAGTACATGATCACTTCGCATTATTCGCTAGTTCATCTCCCAGACGATGTGTCATTTGAGCAGGCGACTCCATTGATGTGCGCCGGTGTTAGTCCATATCCCCTTCCTCATTCCTCATCTACTTGGTTTCTTGGATACTGACAAATCAAGTAGGCTACGGTCTGGAACGCAATCAAGGAGACCGGCCTGGAAAAAGGGCAGTCCTTGGCCCTGGTCGGCATCGGCGGCCTGGGTGTGTTGGGTGTACAGTTTGCCAAGGCTTTGGGTTATCGAGTCGTCGCCAGTGATAGCCGTGAGGCCGGCCTGAAGCTTGCTTCGGGGGTGCCGGAACACCTCCGACCTGACTTGATAATCAACTCGGGCGACGAAGATGCTGCTCAGAAGATTTCTGATTTCACAGACGGCGAGGGATTACATGGGGTTGTTGTCTGTACCGACAGTGTCGCTGCCACAGACTGGGCGTTGCATCGCCTTCAGCCAAGAGGCACCTGCGTAGCCCTCGGCCTGCCAGATGAAGGCTTCAGGTTTGACGCCTTCAACCTGGTATTCCGTGAGATCAACGTCAAAGGTTCTCTTCACTGCGGTGTAGACGAAGTTAAGAAGATGATCAATGCAGTTTCTGAGCACAGCATTGTCAGCCACCTGACCATACTGCCACTGGAGGAAGGCGAGGATATTCCCGAGAGAGTAGCGCGTCACGAGTTTAGCGGTCGGCTGGTTGTAAAGATGCAGTAGTCAGTTGGGAAACAAAGTTATCGGTCGTTACATCGCGTCTTTGGGGTGCATGGATATTTCTGTTATACGTAAGCAAGCCTGTATATTGATTCATCAAGTACGGGGAGACTCCGGTCAGTGTATCTAGGGAGATGTAGTTTATTCAAAGAGTTCCCCCTGAAAATCCGGGACAGGATGCAGCACATACTGGGACTACAGCTGTGAGCCCTTGCCGCTCATCATCGATAGCTCACCTCACTCACGTCTCGGCCGTTTCTACCAAGTTCAGGCATAATCGCAATGTTTGCATTTTACTCCAGGATAGTCCTAGGTTATGTTGTTTATCTTGCGCAGTAGTGCTGGGTGAAAATATATTGTATGAAACTTTTTTTTGTTAATTATTGAGATGAGAGTTCTTCTCAGGTTTATATCTCTAGATGATTTCATCTAGGACTTTGAACTTTAAATCTAGGACTTTCAGACTAACAGTCTGAATCCTGAAGATAAGGGGGATTCCCGGATTTTCCAACAGGTTATCGACTAAGCTATCCTTGAAGAAAAATAGTGTGCTTCGCTATCTCAACTCTTAGCTTAACAACAGGCAAGCAGCCAGCCGTCTTGCCAGTATCTTGGCAGTAACAATACTTTGTGACGGGCCAGCAACCTGACTAGTAACGTTCCGTTCTCAAAGCAAGACTTGCCCCTGTGGCAAACTGCTGCCCAAAGTAAAACAGATTGGGGTAGTGGACTGGGTAATCGGACTGCAGCACAATTGTGGTGTTGATGCCGGGAATAACGTAGACGGCCTGGTCGTACGTACCGAGCGCAGCAAAGCCGCCGTCGTCGCCGAGCTGGTATTTCTTGCCTCCTCGACCAATGGTCCACCAGCCTGTTTGATACCCGAATCCAGGCACAATGTCGATGGCACCAGGGGCACGAATACCTTTGCTAGTGCTTGCAGCCGAGATATCATGGAACCATTTCTCGGGAACCCGGGGACCACCGTTGCCATTGAATGCGTCAAGAATGAACATTCCATAGCGGGCCATGTCGGGCAACGTTAGGGCTAATCCTCCGTGACCGTCGACTTGGCCGGCTCCTGTGACTCGCATGTAGCCGTCGTACTGCATGCCGGCTGGTTCCCAGATGTTCTTGGCGACCCAGTTCTGCAAAGGCTCCCCAATGGCTCGAGTGAGCGAGAGCGAAGCAACATAGTAATTGGGGTTGTAGTAATTGAACACCTTGCCAGGCTCCGCCACCTTGTCGAACGTTCTGAACCACTTGATGACAGCGTCAGGGTTTGTTCGTGGGTAGACGTCGTTAAACAGGTCCGGGTTGTGAGTGGAGTTGGGCTCTTCGACACCTGACGTCATGTCGATCAGGTTTCGAATGCGAACCGGTCCCCATGGAGATTTGGCAAGTTCAGGTACCCATTTCGATACAGGATCATGGAGGGAGATCTTGTTCTGGGCGATTGCAATGCCCATGGAGGTGGTGATGAAAGACTTTGTGCAAGACTGAATCTGGTTCCGGAATGAAGGCTCATTACCGTACTGGTATCTCTCAAGACGGATCTTCCCATCCTTGACAATCATTACCCCGGATATACCGAAATGGTACAAGAAGGAAGTAATGTCGTGCTCGGTGCCATTGGCCTTGGTAGTGAAGTAGATGTCTTTTCCTTTGGCCAGGTTGCGCAGGTACGAGCCATGTCGAAGCTGCCTGGTACGATTGGGCAAAAGCTCAGCCTCCTGACGAGTAAGAATGGCCGAGTTCCGCGCATCGGAGGCGTTCAGGCTAGACAGATTGAAGGTGCCAATGTCTGAGAAGGCAAAGTAGGGGATGGGGTCAGGGTCGGCGGCACTGGCCAGTTGCAAGTGGGCCGTGAGAAGACCGAGTAGAGTGACAATTGAGAGGCTGAGATGCATTTTGGGGTTATACGACTGTTTCCGAGTATTGCGAGTATCATGGCCGATGTTTTGCAAACCACAGCCTTTTTATAGTTGGCAAGCATCAGTGCCAGTCGACTATCCTATACTTCTCCGACCTCTGTTCTGTCCTAAGAGACTAGCTCGGCTTGCCGTCTGCCGAGATGGAGATTTAATTGCTCTGCCACGTATTGCCTATCTTGGTCCACTTGGGAGCTGAGGGGTAGAGCTTCATCAAGATCATGGATGGTTGAAATTGATATAGATGCATTAGCTGGAGACTGTTCCCTTGTTACACGGATGGAGGAGAAATGTGTCAGTCAACACTGCGGAAGCTCGCTCCAAACGGCACAGCATCTTATCTCTCGGCTTGGTTTGCTACCATGGTTGATACGATAGGGTACATCCACAGGTCCAGCTAGCTGCGGCGGGGCAGGAAATGATAAGAGCTCGGCGCGCCCTCGGATTTTTGTTCGAAGACTAAAAGGAAACCCGGACAAAGATAAACAAGTACACTCAAGTGTTTGTGGAGGCTTGCAGGGGCCAAACAGGACCATGCAGGATCTCTCACGAGAACCGATACCAGGGTGCCCTGCAGTACTAAGCAAGAAAGAGATAAGCCGAGACATCCATCATCGAAGGACAAGGCCTTGGAGAAAGAAACCCTGGGGAATCGACCACCTTGGTTAGGCCGTGGAGAAGGAAACCCTGGGGAATCGACCACCTTGGTTAGGCCAATCTCGAAAAAAGACTTGGCCATATCTTGGCTGGGAAAGCCTCCCTGGTGGAGTTTGTGGGGTAATGTAACGAATACCCACAGGGTCTAGAAGCAATCTAAGAACCACCTCTTATCCGATGACCTCTCACCGAAAGACGGCTACAGATTAGACCAAAACTTTAACATGGGTGGTGGTCTCTTCTCGTTGGGGTTGAAAAGGAAAGCTGCTCACGCGGGATCAATTGTGGCACAAACTAGGCTCTGTTGCCTTACTTGAATCGACAACTCCTTCTTATGGTCTCCTGGATTGTTTGCACATTCCCAACTTTCATCTCAAACAACCACAGCATTCTTTCAAAAGCCCTCTGTTAGCCATTAACCCTCTTATGCTTCTCCCCCTTATTTTCCCTCAACCATCTTGTCGACAACTCACATCCATCATGGACCATACCGAGGCTCAAAATGAGCGAGGTGATGCCTATGCCTCTGCTGGAGCCGCTTTTTCATCTACCCAAGAGATGCCTCGGATCTTCTCTCTCCTCTCTACCTTGGCTATTGCATTTTCCATCACCAACACATGGATTGGATACTCTGCAACCTTTGTCCCACCCTTGTTGGCTGGCGGTGGCCCAGCAGTCGTCTTCTGTCTTGTTCTGGCATGCTTCGCCTGCACAGTCTTGGCTCTTGGCCTTGCTGAGCTATCTTCTGCCTTCCCTTCCAGTGGTGGTCAATATCAGTACGTCCCTCTGCTCCCCATGGTGTGCGTGTGTGTGCGCGCGGTTGTGTGGACTCGCGTTACCAATCTTCAAAACCACTAATCACCGTTTGCAGTTACGCTTTCATGGTTTCGACAGAGAAATATAGAGCCCCCGTGGCATTCACCGTTGGCTGGATCAGCATCCTAGGTAGGCGCAGATACTGTCCTTCTTTTCTCGAGATACAAGTCATTTACACAGAGTGAATAGGCTGGCTTTTCACCACTGCTAGCACCACCGTCTTCTGTTCTCAGACCTCGCTCGTCATTGCCTCCCTCTACCATCCGACGTATGTCTGGAAGACTTGGCAAGTGTGGCTTATCTATGTCCTCATCACAGTCCTGTCTGGTGTCTTGATTGTGACGATCCCCCGATGGGTCCCCGCTGCCGAGAGAATCTTTCTCTTCTCATCCCTTATTGGCCTTTGTGTTGCCTTTGTGGCGATTCTTGCGACAAGCAGCCCCAAGCAGCCTGCCAAGGTGGTCTTCACGGAATGGGTCAATGTCACTGGATGGCCTGATGGCCTGGCATTTCTTCTCGCCAGCGGGCAAGCCATGTATGGCTTTCTGGGCTTGGACGGCGCCACTCACATTGCTGAAGAAATGCCCAATCCCGAGCGTACAGTTCCCAAGGTCATTGCCCTTATCATGGTCATCGGAACTGTTACGAGCATCCCCTGGAGCATCGCCATGCTATTCAGTACCAACGATCTCGATAAGGTCTCAGCGGCATCTATTCCTGTCTTTGAGGTTTTCATGCAGGCTATCCACTCTCAGTCAGCTGCCACTTTCTTTGCCGTCTGGATTACGTTCATCTACTACGGTGCCCTCGTCAGCTGTTACGTCACTTCCGGTCGACTTATCTGGGCCTTCTCCCGAGACGGCGGCCTTCCATACTCTCACATCTTTAGCAAGATCCATCCCACTCTCCGGGTGCCGGTCAATGCTACTGCGCTCGCGGGAGTTCTCATGATCGTGTTTGGCCTGTTGTATGTTGCGTCTACGGCTGCATACAACAGCATCATTGGCTTAGCCATCATGTCGACCAACATCACTTGTGCTTTCCCGCAAGCCATACTCATTATCCGTGGACGAAGCGTCATGCCCAAGCGGTACTTCGACCTTGGGAGAGTCGCTGGCACCTTCTGCAACGTCTTTGCCTCATGCTACGCACTGCTCTATACCGTCCTTTTCTGTTTTCCCTTGTCGCTCCCGGTGACTGCCGAGTCGATGAATTATCAAGCTGTCGTGCTTGTGGGAACTCTGCTCTTGATTACCGTCCTCTGGTGGGGAGGTAAGAGGAAATCATTCCATGGTCCTATCCTCGATGCCGAGGGTCACATAGTTTCTCATCACCATGAGATTCCAGCAAAGGAAAAGTAGTCAGTCTTGCTGATCAAAAGGAGTGTATCTGTGTATTCTTGCATGTATTATGCTTCATAATTTCATAGCATACTATCGCAAATTGTCAATGTCAATCAAGTTATTTGATCAATGTCTCTGCATGCTGCCTACAAGCCACGCTGATGTAGTCAAAAGACAAGCCCACGACTTTTGTCGCTTCATAGCTGGAGCAATGAAACGAGTCATGAGATTGTACAAATGCATCACGAGTGTTGATGTGTCGGACCTGCACCTACGACGAAGTATTCATAGCGAGCATCTCCGTTAACAGCCATGTCACCTGATTAGGTCAATGTGTGGTGATAGATTGAGCGTAGTGACAGGTTTTGCATCGTAAAGACAAACGAGTTTTTGCCCGGTTTGAGATCTTGCCAAGGACTATACATCATCCCGTGTAAAATCCTCCTTCTGCCTACAACTTCCCAACGAAACACCTTTCCCCATGTGCAACCGACACCATAGTCAGTACATTTTCCCCACCAGACTCCTCGAGACATGATGGAAGCACATTGGTCAAGTTGCCTCTAATCGTGAGCAAAGTCTCAATTTTGTACCCACAACATGATACGAGTTGATGCTCATGAGGAAATAATATCGGGACCCGGGAATGCTGATTGTGATACCGGCGGACTAGATTTCTTCCAAATGGAGCGAATCTACCCACATCCGGGGTGCTGGAGGCAAGCTTGCTCCGATCATGGAGGTTTTGGAAACCTTGCGAATCGAGACTCGTATTTATCCGAAGCAGGACGGTCAACCTAGAGACAAAACATGTTCCATTGACTCGACTTGGTGTTAGACATTGTCTGATAAACTGGAAAATTGAACGCAGCCGACCAATATACACCAATCCATGATGGCCTTGCCTAGATAGCAATGCGTCGCGGGAGGGACACGGAGATGGTGGTAGGTCATCAGTTGAGGCCGCTTACCTTATCTTATCATAGTCTACTATTTTTTACCCCAAACCTGCTAATCTATTGGGACTCTTGTTGTACCTAGATAGAGGATCGTCAACTTGGTTACCAATGAATCTTGTTTCGTTGCAGGAGGGAGTTTTGCCAGTCATTTTGTTCGATTTCCAACGAGAAGGATAAGCTGACAAGGCGTGAGATTGTGGAGCAATTCTCGTGCCATCATCCGCAGATTCATATCGATAGAAAATTCAACTTGTACCTTGACCCGAGAAGGCATTTCTTGCAATAGGCCAGAGGTTGCTGGACTGTGTGCAGATGACACCTTTCACGTCGTAGAGTGAGTCGGTCATGGTCAAGACAAGGACTGACCTAACTGACTGGTCGATTCATTGTTGATGAGATTTTCGGTTGATTGTTGGATTGGTAAGTCTGATTGGTCAGTCATTGTAAACTTTTGTCGATATCCTTGGACTTGTTCCTTGGCCATCTCATACCATGCTTTTTTACTCCCCCACAACTGCCTTCTCCAAGCTACCCTTGATGCTAGACACAAACCAGGCTATTTCTGGGCAAGACTCTTGTTATGCTAGATGGTCGATTCTTTACAACTACGGCTGGAGTGGCTCATCTGCTCAAAACAACCATAACAAACAGGACTCGTGCCAAAAGACGCTACTCAAACTGTAAATACTACCCCACCAAGTCCTTTATCACCCCATTCGATGCGGGGCGAAAATTTGACGACATGTGTGGACTGCCAAGATAGTGTCCAACCTAACCCCCTCCCTCCTGGTCCAAATTCCTATCACCCTGCCTTCCTAACTCGGTAAGGATTGGATCACCGGTTAGTATTTTTAATGCAAAACGCGGTGTAGTGGTGATAGTCTTATCGACTCGGCGGACATGTCCGAGGATTATTCGTCTCCGGGGAACCTGGTATCAAAGAGCGGGGCGTAATTCAAGGGGTGCGTCCCCAAAGTTCCCAATGGTTGGCAATCCAGGAAAATGTGATTTCAACTCGTCTATAAAAGAGGCTCGTCTCCATCTCTCAGCTCTGTATCAATTCCTATCTGTCTTCACTTCTCTTTTATTCTTCTTTCAGTTCCTGCCATGGCCAACAACAATATGGAAAAGCCCGAGGACTTCAGGGCGGTCGAACCGCAGACTCAAGGGGATGCGGCACCCGTGAATGAGTTAAGACGAGATTTCAAGCCCCATCAGGTTTTCATGTTCTCAATTGCATGCGCCATTGGAACAGGACTGATAATCGGCACTGGGACTGCTCTCTCACGTGGAGGTTAATGTAAACATTTTAATGGTTACTAGGGTAGCATAGGCTAACTTTACCTAGGTCCTTCATGTAAATAGTTTTGGTGAGACCGAGTTTTGGCTTGGCTTTGCTAAAATTCTTATCATGACAACACCTATCCTTTTAACCTTTATCGTTGCTATGGGGGCCGGACCGAACCATGATCGATCGGGGTTTGGATACTGGAGAGACCCTGGTGCTTTTTCAGAATACCTTCTTGATGGGCTAAAGGGAAGATTCCTTGGCTTTTGGGCTTACTACTGCCAAGCTTGCTTTAGCTTTACCATAAGTTGCACCCTTTGCTAACTTGAATTATTATATATAGCATCTCTAACTTAAAGTTCTTAGAGTACGGAAGTCGTAGGCATGACCTTTGGCGAAACTCGTAACCCAAGGAAAAATGTCCCTCGAGCTGTTAAACAGACCTTCTGGCGAATTGCATGCTTTTATATCCTTGGTGTTTTAGTACTAGGCATGGCTGTTCCTTATAATAATGAGTAGCTTATCGGAGTAACAAAGCAAGCAACTAGCGGAGGTATAAGTAAACCTATTGTTAAACATACAGCAATTGCTAATTATTCAAATAGCTGCCTCACCATTTGTTGTTGCGGTTAGCTCGGCTGGAGTTGGAGTCTTTGCCGATATTATCAATGGGTGTCTATTAGTGTTTACACTTAGCGCCGCGAGCTCAGGTTAGTGAAAGAGAGAAGAGCAGAAAAGAAACTAATATGCTAACTGAAGCTTACTATAATCAAGATATCTACTGCGCTTCTCGATCTCTTTACGGACTAGCAAGAGATGGCCAAGCACCGTGAATCTTTGCAAGAGCATGTGAGAATGGTAATCCTATCTTTGCAGTGGCTTTTACGAGTATATTTATTTCTCTTGGCTATATGAACGCAAGTAAATCCTCATCAACCGTATTCAGCTACCTAGTTAGCCTAGTTACTATCTTTGCTGTTCTTAACTGGGTGGCTATTCTTACAGCTCATATTCATTTTCGTCAAGCTCTTAAAGCTCAAGGCATCATAACCACTGACCTCCCCTACGTTGGAGTCCTTCAGCCCTACGGGTCATACTTTCCCCTATTTATCTCGCTCTTAGTGATTATATTTAATAGTAAGAAATCTAGAGCTATATATACTGTCTGGTTATTGCTGACTATAGGCTGGGCATTCTAGGCTATGACGCGTTTATTCCCTATTTTAAAATTGATGTGTTTATTCTTAAGTATCTGGGATCGCTTATATTTGTGTTCAATGTTACCTTTTGGAAGATATCTAAGCGGACAACTTTTTGGGCTGCAATAGACGTCGACTTGCGCACGGGTAGGCGACAGTTTGAAGAGAGAGAGAGCGCTGAGGATGCGGGCTGGAATGAGGGGTTCTGGAAGAAGATGTTGAGACACGTCCGGCGCGATGATGAATCAGCATAGTTGGTATCTACAGTGGGTCTGCAACATGAACGACACATTCTTGATTGATGAAAACACCAAGGATCACGAGTATAGATTTACACTATAATTAACAGCGCAATTAACCATGAAATTAATTAAAAGCTATATCATTCTAAAGTTTAAAGAGAGGCCATTTTAATGATATACATCAATAGCGTATATACCAGCCTTTTGCCTCTCTCAAGTCCTGAATTTCGCTTTAGCATCGAATTCAAGAGGTTTTTAAAGACTTCATCTTTTAAGGTCATTCTAAACCTCCTTTGCAGCTTTAATAAGCCGGTTTTTTATAGCTTCTGACTTCTTAAGATATGTTAGTTTTGGATAATAATTCGTCGACGCACTACGGGTTCTAGCACGCTTTTGGCGCCCAGCTGCCGAGCAAGCTCCATCGACATCTCGAGCACACCATTGCAGAGCTCGGTAGAGAAGCCTCCCTTGAAGTCTGTGGCTGACGAGGCCGTGGGCGACACGCCCTTGACAGGGTTCTGCTCCCGGCTGTTGCGTGACATGCCGGTAGAGCTGTTGATGACGCCAGCGAGCTTGACTGGGTCTGACCCATACAGTCGGCCCATGTTCATTTCTTGGCAGACCCCAATCATGTTGACGGCCGAGAGGTAGTTGTTGATGAGCTTAGTTTCCAGGCCTGCCCCTGCCTTACCACAATGGAAGATATTGTCAGGCTTTCCCATCAAGGCCAGTATGGGCTTAATTGTCTCAAATGAAGGTTAAGGTTCCTGCGTTAGCACCGCCTTGGCCGCCCGACACGGGAGCATCAGCAAAAACACCAAGGCCGCTCTGCTAAACAGCCTTGCCAATCTCCTGCGATGTCTTGACATCGATAGTAGAGCAGTCAATAAAAACCTTGCCCTCGCCATCCTCAGGGGACAGGGAGAGAAGGCCAGTTTGGGAATCTGTGAAGACCTGGCGCACATGCTCTCCACGTGGCAGCATGGTGATGATGACGTCCTAATTCAGTAAGCATTGAGTACAAAGTTCGGCTATCACGGATTATCCACCCTGGTGTCAGGCGTCTGCACGTACACTCTTTTGGACTACCTCAAGCGGGTTTCTTGCCACCTCAACCTTGCCCGGCATTGTTTGAACGAACTCATCACGTCGACTCCGGTTTAGTTCGCAGACAGTCAGAACCGACTGCTCTGGCAGCTTAATCCTCAAGTTCTTTGCCATGCCATATCCCATTCTACCAAGGCCGATGAAGCCGTAGGACTTGGCCGGAACATCATTTATTTTGGAAGTAATGATCAAATGTCGAAGAATTACTCGCGGTAGTTGGGCTGTGCAGACAAGCAATGTCTTTTGGTTGTGAAGGCCTGCTTCTATTCGTCTTGCTCTGATGTTGATAATTATTTAAGCTCGGGCCAGTCCCAGTGACGCATTGAAATCCCAAGCCGATTGTTTCTCGTCTGTTGGAGAAGATAATCGTGGGGTAAATATCTTGTATCCACGCTTACAGCTTCCGACCCGGAACCAGCCTTGAACATCTATACTCATATGGCAGCTTTGACAGGTGATGTTGGGCAGTTTTCCCAAGCTGGTTTGCAAGGAGAAAAAGATGGATCGTGTGTCAGGACAAAGGAACCCCAGAAAAGCGTCCACGGCTTGATTTTCGTATATGACTTTAGGTCGACAGAGGGGGCTGTAAGGAAAGCTAAGATAAAGTATGTGCTATAGTTACATTGTCCACTGGTTGTTTGCTTGATCCCGTTCCGGCGGCCTACTCCCTTTGACTGAGGCCATGATCCTGACGGATAACATCTACCTGCGCAGCAGCAATGACGGAAGTCTATTGGAGGCATCTGATGGGGATTGCAAGACACTCGACGCTAAGGTCCCATGTTTTCCAGTACCTTGCATGCTGTCTCGTGGCCGCTGACTCAAAGGCCTCTTTTAACTGACCCCATAAATCCTAGTAGAATCCACTAGATGGCAGTGTGGAGGATTTGAGAATCCATCCATCTTCATACATGGGCGCATACACATCCGTGTTGGAGTCAAGAAATAACACTGAATCGTCTGAAGAACAGTGCGACATTCAACGTAACCCATTCCCACTCATTAGTATAGTTGCATGGGCATGTCGACACTAATTCAAAGACGTAACGAGCTGGTTATAACGGGACTGGTAGTGATGGCGGCATGTTCAGGTTTGTAGTGCAAAGATGAGGCCATCTAGTCGACAGTCTATTTGGTTATATATAGCCTTAACCTACCTTTGTCCCCATGGGAGATCGAGATCCCTCCGGCTCAACACCGCGCCTGTCTCCTCATAATCATTAAAATCCCCCACAAACTGGGGTTTAGGGCGCTGAGATCATGAACAAGGGCCAGGTTTCGAGTTTGTCAAGACTTGGCGATCGACATACCCCCTCCTTATGTCGAATGTGTCAGGGCTGCACACAACCGCTCATTTCCTTTTCGTACCAGGAACACAGGCATTTCAATTTCAAGAGGGCGCTCGTCAATTTGATAAACTTTTTCTTCTTCTTATTTTCTTTCATCCACTATGCACTATCGACTAATGTTCCCTCGTCCATCAATCTAATCATACTTGTGGAAGACCTTGGCAATGACCTGCCATTTACCCTCAATCTTGATAAGAGTTAGGAAGTCTGTGTAATCGGCGCCAGAGGCGTCGCCCTCCATATCGATGCGGACGACAGCGGTTGTCTGAGTGAGGGCGAGGACGTCGTTGCGGGTCTTGATGTTGGGAGCGCTGCCCTCCTTCTTGATGAAGGTCCAGAGGTTGCCGATAGGACCAGCGAGCATGTCAGGCTTAGGAGGGCTGATGAAGCCGTACATGATGGCGTCCTTGTGGAAGGCCTCGGCGGCTACGTCCGAGCTGCCAACACGGAGACCCTCGACGTACTTGTTGGCCGCGGCGATGACGCCATCGTAGTCGGCGGTGGGGACGGTCTTGATGTTATTGGCCATCGTCTATTATGAGCGCACGAGATCAGAGGCTTGTTGCTATAGCTTGGTCGAAGCTCGGCTTTTGTCAAAGACTTACAGCGAAAAGAGAAGTTGTATTGAAATGATATGGCTGAAATGATGATTAAGGATAATGATGAATTGAAATGTTCAAAGGTTGTGAAAAACGATCCTTGGCGTATTGATATACTTGCCGACTTATCGATAAAAATCCTCCTTGATCCCCTTTGTCTGACAAATCAATTATACCCCTCCTCGGGCAATAGCCAATCCCAAAGGTTAGTGAGGAGTAGAAAAGACTTGTCTAATAAGTCATCTCTATTATTGATGGCGGTTGAGACTAAGGTAACCAAGTGGCTTGGAATAATTACTCCAGAACAGTGGGGCCTACGAGCCGATTTACTTTATAGCCCCAATCGAGAGAACATAATGTCCTAATTTACATGAACTAACTTATATAAATGGAAAACCAGCATTATGACCAACCTTCACTTTAAAAAGCACGCTTACGATTCAATCTACGGACACTGCGGGGCAACTTATCCAATCTCGACTTAATGCAGTTCTATCATTGCCGATGGCAAACGTTTCTAGCCCTAATAAGCTCATTGTTACGGTCAGCATCTTCAACTCACACTGCTATGCCATGATAATTAGCCCTCAGGTTTTCCTTACAAAGGAGAGCCCGAACAATTCAACCGGATATCGATACCTCATGACGTTTGAGGGTTCCGCCATCTTCCTCTTAGGCATCAACGCCGTCAGTTACATGATTGAGAACAAGCGCCGGAACAAGAGATGGGGAACGAATATTAAACGAACGGTTGCTGAAATGGGTGAGGATAAGATGGACTACGAGAAGAGAGGATTTAGATATATCTAATGGTCAATATTGAAGCTAGGCTTTAATATTACAAAGAAGCTAGTCTTACATCTATCAATACTCTTGCGTAATACTGTAAAGCTGTATCTTCTACTCGAATGTGTTCTCTTAAACTCCCTCGTCCACGGTTCGCCTACAGCATCGCTTTGTAGGATTTCACCAAATACAGGAGTTCAGAAGAATTAGTATATTGGGAGAACGTACACTCAGGAAGCGGTAAGTGGCTACATCTTCTAAAAGCTCACAGACCCAGGGATTGTGCTTGAGCATTCGCTGTTTCACGTTGAGCCTGAACAATTTGGTTGGAATATGGCCTCTAAGCACACAAGTCCATTAGTTGGTTACCCACGTGGGTCAAAGCCTGAGTCCAGAATTCCAGTCACAGAATGATGGCACTGTTATTTTATATAACTAATCTAATAGCCAATCCATCACTCCTTCAACGCCAAGTTAGCAGCCGTGGCAAACTGTTGACCATAGTAGAAGCGGTCGGGAAAATGAATCGCATAGCTGGACTGCATCACAATTGTCGTATTTATATCGGGAAATATATATATGGCCTGATTATATATTTCCGGCGCAGCAAAGCCGCCATTGTCAACGAGCTGGTATTTCTTACCACTATGAGGCATCATCCACTATTCAGCCTGATATCCCGAAGGCGGCACTATATCAATGTCGCCTAGGGCATAAAATCTAGTGCTAGTTCTACCGGCGGAAATGTTATTAAATTATCTGATTCATATACTTGGTCTGCCTCTGCTATCACAAAGTCTAGAATAAATAGGCCGAAATAGGCTATATCTTATAAAGTTTGGGCTAGGCTACCGTGGCTATTAACTTAACGAGCTATAGTTATTCGCATATAGCTATTATACTTCATAATAGCAGGTTCCTAGATATATTTTATACCCCAATATTCGAGAGGCTCTCTAATAGTCTAGGTAAAGGATAGTGAGAGCATATAATAGTTTGGGTTATAATTATTAAATACCTCATCAGGTTCAGCCGCCTTCTTAAAGATCTTAAACCAGTTAAGGACAGCCTCCGGTTCAGTGCGCGTATATATATTATTAAATAAGTCTGGGTTGTAAGTTGAGTTTTGTTTAGTGACTCCTGAAGTTATATCTGCAAGGTTCTGAAGCGGAACCAATCCGTAACGAAGATCAGTTACAGCACCCTTCAATTACAGCACCCTCACAAACCAAGTCAAGCGCTTCCTCAGCCATATATAAGAGTAATTATAATCTCGGTATGATAACAAAAAATGTTTATCATCGGTTTGTTCTCAATCCGGAGCGCCCGCAGCTTCCCAAGAATCTACGTGATCAGGGTCGTGTAGAAGCTTTGATGAAAAAGTACTTCTCTTCACGCAACCCAAAGTTTCGGAGTATCCTCCATGGCGATGGCCATATCAATAACACTACCATTTCGCCAAAAAATGAGGTTGCGTTATCGACTGGCAGCTGCTTAGTAGTGGTTCTTGCTTCCACGATGTTACATATTTTATTAATGGGGCTATGACGATTGGGGATCGTCGTGAGCATGAGATACCACTACTGGACCATTACCTTGAGCAGTTGCATAAGCATGGCGGACCAAATTTCTCTAGCAAGGAGGATGATGTTCTGTTTGAGTTTAAGAAGTCGCAATTGGCTGGCTTTGGGATGGTTCTCGCGACTACTGAAATGCAGCCGATTGAGGAACTTCAGATGTTGATCACGCGGTTTGTTGCTGGCATAGAAGACCATGAGGCGATTGATCTTGTTGAGAGTCTTGAGACGGGATAGATATATATATTGCTTGTTATAAGCCTCTATTATTATTTTATTTATTTATTTTGGGTAATTTCTTCTTGACTGAAATCTTTGTGATTTACTTAATCGAGAAACGCCATTTTTTTAATTCAGAAACTACCAGCGGTACGAGCAGCTGCAACTAGACAACCAATATCCGGCTCTTTGAGATTACCAAAAGCAATTACTTCAACCACTTTAACTACGATTATGAGCCAGGGATGCTTGAGTCTTGAAAAGTAGATACTTACGTCTCTGCCACTTGCAGCGTGCTCCAGGGTAGAGAACCGCAAGACTGAGCTAAGAATAGTGTAATTTCATTCAGTCGTTCCAGTCCCCGAAAATTTCCGAACCACCTGCCTTAGCGCATCAGCGACAAGTTGACTGGAAATATAACCCTGCTCTTCTTTCCTCTTCGCGAAAAATTCTAGTTTCTACCTATCTTGCAGGCAGCGGGGACAAGCTTGAGTGGCTCAACTTGACATTAAGGAGCCTTGTAGAACCCCCCCGGCTAATGTTGACACTAGCTTCGCCTCAATCATTCGTTGTTTTCTTTGGTTAGCCAATGTTATCGCAATGTATACGCGCTTGGCTTACAAGCACCGAGGTTGGCGCTTCCGTCGGGCTCCTCATCGCTGTAGGTGTAAGTGTTGGAAGAGCCCGTGGTAGTGACGAGATCATAGATGCTGAGAGACCGCTTGGTCTTGTCTCCGAAAGAGTTGCCCTCAACGAGGACCTGATTGTGCTACTTTTCAAGAAGTGATAAGCATAGGCAACTCTTCTTACTTGGTTGTCGAAGTGGCTATGGGTGGCCTGGCAGAGGAAGTCCTGATAGAGATTGTTGCGGATGTGCTGGTTGCCGAAACGACCCGCAGGTCCTCGAGTGTGATCATTCTACCAGTTTTTATGGTGGTAGGCGATGTGAAAATGGCCGAAGTCGAGGTCGTAAAAGGCCTTATTGTTACCTGCCAGGGAGAACTTCCAGTAGTCGTGGAAGTAGTTCCAGGGGACGGGGATCCAGTCGGAGGCGCGGATTGACGTCGACTTCTCCGTCCTGATTGGCAAATACTAGCAATTAGTATGCCGCAAGGACTGGATTATGGCGCTTAAGTAGTGGTCATGGCCTGGTTGATACCAGAGGCATGCTCATTGTGGTCCTAGATCATCCTTCACGATGTCAGCCCGGCTGGCTTTTCGACTTCAAGGACTTGAAACATTGAGTCACTTGGGGTTTGCCTTTCCCGCGCAGGTTTTCTCACTTGTTGTATAGATTACACTACATAATAGTTATGATAACGGTTTGTTTGGGATACACCCTGCTCAGCGCTTGAACTTGTTTAAAATATTCTTCATAATGCTCTCATTCCAACTCTGGTCATCTTTGGTCTCCGTTTCTTGGAACTCGCGTCGGTCAGTGACTAGGTCCACGCTCGCGGAATCGTTCCGCTTCGTCTTCTTGGCAACCTTCCACCATACAATGTTGACCACGAAGATGATTGAACCGATATACCTCAGGATGAAGACGTCGGGCTTGAAGTGTGGGATGAATGCATCATAGCCTACAACCCACGGTTAGTCCATGTTCACGGACAAATAAAGAGGGCGAAGATTCTTACCGTTGAAGACAATAACTAAGCAGGAAATTAACAGAGCAAAATATGATCCATATGGTTGGAAGGCTCCAACGTAGGGAAGATCAGTGATCATGATTCCTTGGGCCTTCAGAGCTTGCCGGAAAGCGATGTGAGTGACCAAAATAGCGACCCAGTTGAGGACCGCAAAAACCGTTACAAGGCTGACCAAGTAACCAAAAACTTGGGAAGAAGATTTGCTTGCGTTCATGTATCCAAGGCCGATGAATGCAGATGCAAAGGCCACCGCATAAATCGGGTTACCGTTTTCGCGCGCCTTCGCGAATAGACGTGGTGCTTGGCCATCCTTGGCCAGACCATAAAGAGACCGAGAAGAACAATAGATATCTGTTGCAGAGAAGTTCTTATTAGCCAACGACCAATATAGTATGCGAGTGCCACATGCCTGAGCTTGCCGCGCTAAGCGTGAAGACTAGAAGACATCCATTGATAATGTCAGGGAAGGCCTTAACCCCGGCTATGCTAACAGAGACGACGAAAGGAGAGGCGGCTGCATCATGAAGTCAGCATCTAGATGTGATCACTAGTATATTTCGCGCTCACCACCGCTAGTCGCTTGCTTTGTCGCTCCAATGAGCTTGTCGTTATCATATGGAATAGCCATGCCTAGCACCAACACTCCGAAAACATAGAAACAAGCGATTCGCCAAAAGGTCTGCTTGATAGCTCGAGGTACGTTCTTTCGTGGGTTCGGTGTCTCTCCAAAGGTCATGCCGACAACCTCTGTTCCCTGCAACCAACAGTTAGATGAGAATCCCGGAGATGAATTAAAATAACTACTCACTGTAAAGGCAAAGCAAGCCTGTACGCAACAAGCCCAGAAGCCCAAGAACTTGCCCGTAGGCCCTCCAACCAAGTATTCCGCGAATGCTCCAGGCTCCTGCCAGTATCGAAACCCTGATCGATCGTGGTTCGGTCCGCCGCCCATCGCAATGACAAAGGTGGAGATGATGAGGGTGGTCATAATCAGAATTTTGGCTAGACCGAGCCAGAATTCGGTTTCCCCAAAGCTGTTAACGTGCATGACCTGAATGCTAGTTAGCTCAGGTCGTCTGCTCAGAGTGGGTAAGCTCACATTGATGCTGACAATTGCAACCCCGAAGATCGTGATCCAGATGGCCACGTTGAGGTCAGGCCTCCAATATTGGATGACCAGGCCAGCAGCTGTGAGATTTGTTGGTGTGGCCATGATGTACTTGAAAAAGTAGTTCCAGCCAGTTGCAAATCTATATCTAACGTTATGATTGCGCGCAGCAGGGAAGTCGAGACAACTTACCCAAGAGCAGGATCAACCATCCGAGTCGCATATCCTCCAAATCCCTTGTTCATCGGTAGAAAGGTTGCCATCTCGCCCAAGGCTGTCATGACGAAGAAGACAGTCGTTCCAATAAGGAGATACGCTATCAGAAGGCTGCCGGGACCGCCCTTCGACAACGCACTCCCCGAACCGATCACTAGTCCAGTTCCGATTGCGCATGCAATCGAAAACATGAAGACCTGGTGAGGCTTAAAGTCTCGTCGTAACTCACTATCCTGCGTTATTTCCCCCTGGGTATGGGATTCAACCGCACCCAGGTCTTCAATTTTCTCCTTGTCAAGGACTTGAACCATGATGCTCGCAAAACAAAGCCAATGCTGGGGTTAAATGAAGAGGGCAGATCGCTTAGGTCTGTTAGCTCCGTAGGAAGAATGCATGTTGTCCTCATGAGACCTGCAAGGCCCTTTAAGTAAAAGAACAGAGAGATATCGGCAGCGTCAACCGAAGCTTTGCTTGCTCTCGGTTACTTGCCGAACCCAGTGCATTGTATCCGACCAGTGCGGACAAATCTACCGCAATTTAATGAAAACACTACACTAAGTTTTAAAGTTATTATCATTTTCATAAGGTGGCCGACTAAGGAGGTGGCCAAGTGACTAGGGTGGCGACTTATCATGTTTTAACCCCATTCTACCCCAAATCTCATGACTTGTCTGGGGTCGCCTGGAGTCTGGAACTTTAGATTAGATACAATGCAAAGATCCCCACCCCCGAGTGGTTACCTGACGTGTGGCCCTTGGCTTTGCTCACCTTGGCCAGCCTGTCATAGGTCCTGGCTCCAGTGCTGCTTGTCCTTGCTCCTCATGATTTTCTCGACATGGTAATCATCTAGAATTTTAGTATAGATTAAGGTATTAAATGGATACTACTTACAAGAAATATTTGCATATATATATTTGCAGTATCGGCTCCCTAGCTCTTCCCTGACCGCAGTAAGAGTAGGGTCAGGTGGGTGTTTAGTCGGAAGGGGGTGGGCAGCAGAGGCGTAAGTAAAGCCTACTATCGGCAACCCCCTATACCTATACCTAGTAGGGGCCCTAGAGGAAAGGCCCACTGCCCAGACGAATGGACCAGTCGACTCCAAACTGCCTGACGAATTGGCTGCTGACCTGGACAGCCTATAGCTGCGAGCCGGACCTAGCTGTCTCAGATCCCTTACGAATTGGAGATAGCCTTCATTTTTGAATGCGGAACGACCAAATTCCCAAATCACGGCTTTGCTCACCCCTTTGACAGCTCCGCTGACATCGCTTGTAGATCCATCTCTGATTCTAGAGGAGACCAAGTAGCGTGCAAAGCGCACAACATAGATAGAGGGAAGGGGTAGCAGTATACAGGGTGACAAGTTAAGGATGTGATTGATGCTCGGATTTAAATGTGTCTCTCTCAGTGCCTAGAGCCAGTGTTGATTGCAAGTCAACAGGAACCAAACCACAGATATTGGTCATATTCCTCACTTTAGGAATCCCTATATACAGAAAGTACACGACCACGGGGAGCTTTGCAGCTTTTTCTTGTCCTCCACAGAATCACGATATCTTACTATCTTCCCGCTCAAGAAATTTGCCGTGTGATGGAACAGTGGGACAGTAAGGGAAGGGAAATGAGTTGAAGCCCTCAGAATAGGCAAATTTAACATACTGTAGCATAAATGTGACATTGACTAGGAAGCATGCTCACACGTAAGCCTCAACGTGCCTACCCTTCCGTTCCTAACTTGCTAGCGCTATTGAGGGGCTCTATTGTGGTTCATTCTTCGCTTTCACCAACCATGAATCGACAATGATCAAGACGAACAATCGAAGATTTGTCCAAATAGGGAAAATATCGTCCTACAGGCTAGAGCTCTTCTGGTGAAAAGGCTCGCAGTTGCTCTCTAAAGAATCTTGCCAGTCGAATTGTATTGCAATGGCATTTTCGGTAGGAGACCGTGGTTCTCCAATGTGGTAGTCGTGCTTTATTCGCGTGAAAAGATCGGCGGTGATATCAAAGCGAAGCGTTTCTATTCCGCGTCCATCCAAAGTTGGAGAGCACGAGGGGGTTGGGGTAGATATTATTTGAGAGGGATTCTTGCCCCAAAATCATCCGACCCTATCCATAGTCTAGAACGTCTCCTTCACATTCGCCCCAAGTAAACGATTCTCCAAGAAAGGCCACCTATATCCAATATTGTTATCGTATATATGAAAGTCTCACGATTTGTGTTAGTTTAGAATCATCGACAGACGAGCCTTTCACATTTGACCTTTTTCATCATGGCAGCTTTGAACGGGGTACTAAATGGCGTCACAAAAGACGGCGTATCTGCCAAGTCTTACGGCATCATCGGCCTCGGCATAATGGGATGGGGCATGGCAAAGAACCTCAGAGCCAAGATTCCCACCAAGTCCGTCCTCAACGTTTGTGAAGTCAACAAGGATCGACGAGATGAGTTCATATCTTCCACACCGGGCAAGATTCGAGCTGCCGAGAGCCCGCTTGATATCTTCAAGAAAAGTGTAAGCGACGAGATCTAACCAACGGAAATAATGCCTCTGACTTGGAGCCAGGACATAATCATCACCATGGTGCCTCGAGGAGAGCACGTCCGTGAGGTCTTCACAAACCCACAGACCGGCCTCCTTTCAGCGCCAGGCTGTACGGCGGCAGGTCCCAAGACCTTCATTGACTGTTCCACAATCGACGTCAAGACGTCACAGGAGATTGCAGCTGCTGTTGAGAAATCTGGCAAGGGAACATTTGTCGACGCCCCTGTATCAGGAGGCCAGGGAGGCGCCAACGCAGGCACCTTGACCTTCATGGTGGGAGGCAGCTCCGAGGTTTTCGATATTATTAAGCCCGTTCTAGAGCTCATGGGTAAGCCGGAGAACATTTTCCACTGCGGCAAGGCGGGTGCTGGATTGGCGACGAAGCTCATCAATAATTACCTCTCTGCCGTCAATATGATCGGAGTTTGTGAAGGAATGAACATGGGCCGGCTTTACGGGCTGGATCCTGTTCTACTCGCTGGAGTCATTAACACCTCTACGGGGATGTCACGGAATAGCCGGGAGCAGAACCCAGTGAAAGGTGTCTCGTCTGTGGCTTCTTCGGCAAACGACTTCGAGGGAGGATTCTCAACAGAGCTTTGCCACGGTGTTCTTCAGATGTCTATAGAACTCAGTAAGCAACTCGGAGCGAAGAGCATGTTGGCGCCTGTGGTTACAGACATGTACGACTGTGCTGTCCAGAGCGAGAAGTGCCATGGAAAGGATTTTAGAAGCATCTATCGGCTGTTTGCAGAAGATGGTGGAAATGAATTGCCCCAGGGAAGTCAGACGAAGTAGCATAGCAATTCAGGGTAGTAACTAGATGGAATTAGATATCGCATCCTTCCAATATCCATGCTCCATTACTGGTTTCACTTCTTTCACTTAATGCATATGGCATCGAACTACTAGGAAATATCGATCTGGAGGACGAGCGAGAAAGACATAGCCAGGTTGAGCGTATCAATGCGTCGGATACCTAGACTCGTCCATGTCAACAAAAACCATTATACGCAAGCTATTTTTTCTAATGTAGCTACTTTATATTTGTCCATCTTCTATAATCAGAGACCCCCAGGGAAAAAACGCCCTTCCCTCTTTGCCGACTGCTCCCAAGCCCAGTCGTGAGCAAAGACTACCTCGACTTCCTTCAACTCGCCAGGGTCTCTAATGGTATCTCGAATAGCACGCAGTGTCTTCTCAGCTTGACCTTTATCCTGATGAATGCAGCAGATCACACCCGGGTATGCTGCATCACTCCAAGTCGCTACGCCTTTCTCGCCTGTCAGGAGTCGCCGGTCATGACAGGAGTCTCCAGCCAAGTAAACGTGCTTCCCGTTCTCGAGACGGCATAAAAGGTTAATGTGCCCGTCGATGTGTCCCGGAGCTGATACAACGTACATGCTCCCATCATCAAAGACGTCCAAGACAGCCTCGAAATGCCCTTTTCGGTGCCAAGGCCGAGAAAAGTAGCCAGCCAACCGCTGAGCCTGGGCTGACAGTGTGGCCTGCTCCTCCAGCGGTGGTGGTGTGGCTGGGAGACCAGTTGATGGTAGCTCTATTGTCCTTTTCATGTCTAGCATGCCCTCCTCGAAGTGATTATGGCTCCCGGTGGCAGCCGCTCGACTGCCATCAATGAGTTTTGCTGCGCCAGGACCAATGATATATGTCGAGTTGGGATAATCGGATGGCGTTCCGATATGATCCCAGTGAAGATGGCTGAACATGACGATATCAATATCATCAGGGCCCAGACCGCAGGCTGAAAGTGACTTCAGGGTATCGTGATCGCCCGAGAGTGGTTGTCGAGTTTGAGCATGTTTGAAAATGGGCGCAGCATAGTCCTCCAGCTTCTGCCGAATCCCCAGATCGAAGACAGTCCTGGTAACTTTGCCTGTCTCTTGGCTCGTATGTTGGATCAAGAACGACAAAGATGGGACTGTTTTCCTAGCTGTGGGATCTTCCCAGGGGGGTGACGAAAAACCGCTCTGGCAAGGTGAGGTAACCCGCAGAGAGAGCGTGGACCGAGACGAAGGCTTTGGATGACATGACGTATAGATATCACGTAATGAGAAACCGAGCCAAAAGAATCACGGTTCGAGACAAACAGGGCAAGTAACAACACTACAATACGTTTTTAAATGCGCAGCCTTGTGGGCTTTGTAAAGGCCTGCTCCCAGAAGTAGCTGAATAGGCGACGACCCAAATGAGCCGGCTTGATCAATGCCTGGCACCCCATCACGGACCAGCAGCACCCCCATCGACGCACAAAAGTTCTTACCCCAAAGACGGTTTCGCGGAATAAAGGCCCGTTTTTCTGGACGTGTTGGAGTCTGGACATAGGATGCGACCGTGGATACTTACTTCGAATAATTGGAGAAGAAAAGCCGGCCACTCCGTCCAGACACAACATAAAGGTGACGCTGGAAGTATGGGCATTGATCATTTCCGAGGACAAGCACACCACCGGACACCAATATCGTATTGAAACTTGCAAAATCTCGACATACTCTTCAAAATGTCTACTGAAAAGAAGTTCGACAACCTCCACACTGAGATGTTCAACCGCGGTCTACAGAACCGCCGAGAGGTCGTTGGAAATGCCTATGTCGACGCCGCCCTCAAAAACAGCCAGAGCGAATTTGCCTACCCTGGTCAACAGCTCGTAACTGAGTGAGTGAAATTTCCTCCCGAACGACGGATCACTAGTGGCCGAATCTAACACGTATCATCAACATCAAGGTGGTGTTGGGGTAATATTTGGTCCCGGCCTGGTCTAGAACGCAAGCAGCGCAGCCTCTTGAGTACGTAATCCCACTCCCTACTCTCATTCGCCACTTCTCTCCTTTCTTTTAGATCTAACACCGAGGTTTCTAGACATCGGCATGTTGATTGCCCTAAAGAGTTGGCCAGAACTTGGTGTCCACGTCCGTGGTGCCCTCAACAATGGGCTTACCGAGATTGAGGTCCGTGAGGCTATCCTTCACGCTACGATCTACTGTGGCGTGCCTGCAGGCGTTGAAGCTTTCAAGGTTGCGCAAAAGAAGATCAACGATATGGTTGAGAAAGGAGAGCACAATAGAGAATTGGCCGAGGTGTCGCCCTTCCTTGAGAAGTCTACGTAGATAGCACTGGTATTCTTAGAGTGATCCATAGTAGAATTAGAGCAACTGATGTGTCTTCTCACATCATAAAGTCGCCAGAGCTAGCAGTGAACAGCATACATCATCTGGCCTGGCCTGACATCCTCTGGATGGGCCTCTGTCCATCTCCTTTTCTCCTCCCCGTAAACACGTGGTATTCTCCTTTGGACAGTTTCGGTGCAAAAACCACTTCCTGCAATTTCCCACTTGCTGAGTAGTACCAACAATCCTTGCCCCTGCCTCGTGAATCTTGTTCTGGGTTCTTAGTAGGAGTCTAAGGGAGTGTCAATTTGCCCCAATGACTCGTCCTGCCGGAATTTTTGGTGTACCACACACACCTCAGATCCGCACATTTCTCCCCCACACTTCTCCCCACACGAACGAGCCTGGGTCGCTGCCACCGAGTGCCCAAGATGGGGTACAGGTTCATGCTTGTTGTCGTGTATAGCAATGTTGGTGGCTGTCGATGTTTATTTCTTGATAAATAAGCCTTCCCAATAACCTTGGAAACTCATCTAGCAACTCATCCTTTCCACCGTCATCATGTCAAGCACTACTAGCACGAGGTACAACTTCCTCATCATCTTTTTTGTTGCCCTAGGATCTTTCACCTATGGCTTTAATTCCGCTATTAGTGGCTCTGTCTTGGGTCTCTCGTCCTTTCTCAACTATTTCAACCTGACCAACAGTGGCCCTGGGGTTTCTAAAAGCAACCAGATTATCGGCGGTAAATATGGCCACTCTGACAAACTTACATGACAGAAAACCGAGGCTGACTCCCGTCTTACCAGCGAACAATGCTCTATTCGCAGGCGGCGGCATCATCGGCTGTATGACCGTCCCCTGGTTTCTGGATCGTTGCGGTCGTCGGCTTGCTCTTCAGATCACTTGCTTAATCTGTGTTGTTTCAGCCGTTGTGCAAGCTGCGTCTGTTCATACTGGAATGCTTCTCGTCGGCCGCTTAATCAATGGCATTGGAGTTGGCATGATCGACGTGGCCGTCCCAATCTACCAGTCAGAAATCTCTCCTGCCAAGGTCCGGGGTCGAATGGTTGGGTCTCATGGCTTCTTGGTTGTTGTGGGCTACGTAAGTTTTTACATGCCAGTCTTAGTTGAAAAAGACGCGCTGACCAACGTTTCGCCAGGCTATGGCTGGATGGGTTGGCTACGGCTGTTTCTTTATAACCGAAGCTGCCCTCCAATGGCGCCTCTGCCTTGCCTTTCAAATCATTGCGCCTCTTCTTCTCCTTGCCGGATCTCCCTGGATGCCAGAATCCCCTCGATGGCTTTGCAAGGTTGACAGAGCTCCTGAAGCTAAAAGCATTCTTAAGAAACTGCATCCCAGCGCAGACACCCACACAGAAGGGCACTCTTTCGCCGAAAACGAGTTGCATCAGATTCGCCGCCAGCTTGAGATTGAGAGACAGGAGAACGCTTCGGCAGGTTGGAAGGAGGCTTTCTCTCGGACTTCATACCGCAAAAGACTGCTATATGGATTTTTCGTTCAGTAAGATCTCTTCACTTTTTTCTCGGGCGTTTGAGTGCTAACAAAATGTCTAGGTGCATCGCCCAGTCCACCGGCGTCCTCGTTGTCAATAACTACCAGATTCTTCTCTACAATGGCCTTGGTCTGCACGGCTCAATCGGCCTCATGCTCTACGCATGCTATAACTCTTTGGCCGCCTTCATGAACTGGGTAAACAGCTTGATTCTGGACCGCTTCGGAAGAATTCGCATCATGGTCATCGGCCTCATCGGTTGCTCACTGTCTCTTTGTGGCTTCACTGCCATGGTCGCCGAATTCGTGGGTACCAACAACAAAGTTGGGAACGGTTTTGGAGTTTTCTTCCTCTATCTGTTTGTCTTCTTCTACGGAGGCTCGATGGATGCGTCTTCCTATGTCTACTGTGCCGAAATCTTCCCGACCTCTATTCGTGCCCAGGGAGTCGGATTCAGCGTTGCCGGTCTGTTCATCATGACCCTCATTTACACTCAGACCGCCCCGACTGCGTTTGAGAATGTGGGCTGGAAGTACTACCTGGTCTTTATCATCCTGCCCTGGATTGGCGCCTTTGTTATGCAGAAGTTCTTCCCTGAAACTGCAGGGCTCTCTCTGGAGGACATTGCTGTTTTGTTTGGTGATGAGGCAGCTACCAACGAGAACAACAGCACCGATGAAAAGATGGCTAAGGGATCTATCTTGCAGGATGGAGACGACAAGAGCAATGAGGCCAGCAAGGGGCAAACTGTCAAGCCCGAGCACGCAGAACTGGTTTAAGTTTCGGGACACAGTAGCTAGTGAAACTGGAAACGCGTCACATTCAAGGGGAAGTGGTTTAGTGTAGTTCATTCACTTGGTGGTTGTTCTTTGGAAGTTAGTATAGGGAAGTGGATTATATTTAGGTTGTCATCAGACTCGTTCTTCGCTGCCTACCAACACAATCCTTGATCCGGACTCAACTTTGATTCTCAGCAAGTAAATAAAATAGAGAACATAGCTCGATTGTGACTGCACGAGAGTTCTTGGATATTATCTCTTCCATCATATGTCAGAATGCTATCAAGTTGTGTTAGTAATATCGATGTTCAGGGTAGGAAAGCACCTTCATCCTCACTTCTTACTACCCCATTTCCTCTCCAAAATGCCCCGCGCTAGCTTTAACACCCCAACAGTGTCTGGATCTTTACTTTTTCAGCGATTTAACTCCACTCTTGGATGGTGGCAAGTAAGTAAGTAGCTCTGGGGAATAACGTTCAATCATTTTTGTCGTTAAAAACCTTGCAACACATGAGCATAGTTCTGTAATTCGTCATCGGCGCTCATCCTTCAACCCCTTTCTGAACCCCACATCCAATCATCATGTCCGAGACCCAGACGGCTGCGGTGGTTGAGCAATTTGGTCAGCCGTACACCATCAAAAAAATGCCACGCCCAAAGGACCCCAGGGGCCAAGACATACTTATTAGGGTCCTCGCCGCCTCGTATTGTCACACAGACGCCGTGTTTGCTGCCGGTCTCTTATCCCAGGGCCTCCCTCGCATCGGATGCCATGAGTTCGCTGGGGAAGTAGTTGTAGTTGGGCCAGATGTGCCAAGTAGCCGGGGAATGGTGGTGGGTAGGAGGGTGGGTGTGCCAGGCCGCGCCTACCATCCCTGCGGTACCTGCTTTGAGTGCACGCACCCTGGTCAGGATGAGATGGGGTATTCACCCTACTGTCCCTATGCTGGCAATTTGGGCTTGACTAGGGACGGAGGTTTTCAAGAATATTGCTTAGTAGACAGCCGCCAAGTTGCACTTCTTCCAGAGAGCCTCCCTACAACCCAAGCAGCACCTTTGATGTGCGCTGGCCTTACCATCTGGAGCGCTCTTCAACATGAAAGAGTAAAAAAAGCCCAGCGAGTTGGCATCATCGGCGCGGGAGGTGGGCTCGGCCATATTGGACTGCAATTTGCGGCCCACCTCGGCAAGGATGTTTTCGCCATTGATGCCACAGACCATGCGGTGGAGCTGATACGCAAGGTCAAGACCAATCTCGGTGAAGCCGGGAAAAGGGTGCAGGTTTCTGATGCCCGCACGGAGGACCCAGATGTCATAAGATCCAAGGGCCAGCCAGTTGCCAACGTTTCACCTACCGAGATTGGCCTAGACGCAGTTATCCTGCTCCCAGAGTCACAAAAGTCGTTCGACATGGGCATGAAACTCCTACGCAACCACGGTACCATGGTCGTCGTGAGCTTTCCGAAAGATAAACTGGCGGTCAGTGCTCATGATCTTGTTTTCCGGGACATTACGTTAGTTGGAAGCTTGGTGGGACGGAACCATCAGCTACGAGAGATGTTGGAGTTTGTGGTCAAGTACCAGGTGCAGGTTCAGGTCAAGACTTTTCCGTTTGACAGACTCAACGAGCTTAGGGGGCCCACTCACCATGGAGAAGGGGGCAAGCTGGTCATTGACATGACTCTTTAAGAGAGATAGCTAACAAATCGAACACCTGAAATCGTGCGGTATAAAAGGAGACCCCATTCCATTCATGATGCTTCTCTTACGTATCTTCTTTCTTCTCACTTTTGGGGATGCCGTCACTCTTGCTCAAGAGTGTGCGCCACAATAGACAAACTTTGGCCAACTACGTACACAATCTCGAAAACCTGAAAACCTTTGAACGTTTCCGCCCAAAGCCGAGCAACAGACGCGGCCAACCTCCGTATACGACTCGCATGGTTTCCAGTACTATCCAACGAGTCTGCCAGCTCAGTTTCGCGGACCAGAGTAACAAGCATGTTGAGCAACTTCTGCTCATCCAGGCGCAAGGACTCCAAGCCAGAGGATTCAACACAGAGGGCAAGGGTGCGGAGCCAGTGGGTCAACAAAAAGGCACATTCAAGGTTGGAGAGAGCGTGTTGGAAACTCCAGTTCAAGGTGAGTGTCCGGGCAACAAAGGCGATACCAACTCGAACAGGCACACTGAGAGCGTGAATGCACTGCAGGATGGCCCTGTCAAGGTGCGGTGACCTATTGCAAACACTGACCTTTCCGTCGGTGAATGCACGCGCGATAACCGCTGGGTCACGAGTAAATAGCTGGCGGTAAGGCCCGATATTCGCATTCAAGCGGATGTAGACGAGGCGCAGAAGAGCGGTGGAGTTGAAACCTATCGGACCCTTTGGAGACGACGGATCCAGGGTCGATTCGTGTGTTGCTTCCCAGGATTCCTGCCAAGCTCGCAGTGCCGCCTCCATCTTCTTGACGAAATCCTCGCTGAGCGACCCCTTTGCTGAGGGGCCTAATGTGTTGTGAGCATAGAAGATCTGTAAGAATAGGCCATGAATGAGGGTGTAGTTGCCAAAAGCAGAGATGGACCCTTCGCGATGAATCGGAGTTCCGGAAAGCAGTTGTTCGAGTGTTTCTTGAAATGGACGAGGAGGCCATGGAGTATTGTTGTAGAAGCTGGACCACTCAATCGCCGTCTGGGATTTCCATTCAGCAGCGGATGCTGGGAGGTTGAGACGGACTTCCTGATTCAAGATCATGGGTGGTACGTTGAAGGCCGTACACTGGAGGTTGAACAGCACGTATGCTACGAATAGAGTGCGGCGTCGCTCTTCTGCTCGTGTCCAATCCTCCCAAGATATCTCCTTGGTTGTTGTGTCTTCCGGGGTGCTGATGCCAAACTCCCGTACTAATGTTGCCACTTGGCTGGCCATGGATAGCGCATCTCGGACAAGTGCCTTTTCGCCCCATGAGGTTATAGCCATCAGAACCAGCAAGCCCTGTAAAAGGCGAAGGCCCTGCTGCCCGTGGGCCAATATTGGCGATGGTGGGTCATGCCGATTTCGATCTGATTCGCCTGGGAGATACGTGAACCCCGTGTAACCAGGAGATGAACCCGTAAGGCGTGAAACTGTTTCCTCGCAAAGCTCGTCTAGGCGACAATTGATGAGCGCCCTAGCGACCCGGTAGAGCTCAACGCCTTTCGCGTGCTCAAAGCGATACAGAGCACCGACTGCAGCCAGAGACAGTACTAGCTCTGGGCCAAGGGCGCCTGGTGTAAGGGTCGCAGTATGGAGAAACGGCAAATGGGCGTGGAAGCCACGGAAGTATCCTTCGAGATACCGAGAGAGTGTATGTCTTGATGGAAAGGCGAAGGGATGAGGAAGTACCCTAGCCCATGGCGCAATCCGCTGGGAGAGTTCCTGGTATTCGTCTGGTGATATTCTCCAAGGGCAGACAGCCGGGGCTTGCTCTGAGATGGAGAATGGCTGGTACCCATCGGTTGACCGGTTAGAAACCAGCCTTGACGAGCCATCTTGACCTGATGGTTCAAGAGAGGGTAGTCTCGATACCATAGGATGGGTTTGTGTTGCATCGTTGGATAGATTCGGATCGAGAGGTGGATCAGCGTTCGGGTTTGCCGTATACTCTTGAGACGTGCCAGCGATGGGTCGGTTTATAGGCGCCAAGCTCGAGTGCTGCTGCGATATATCCGCAAGGGATAGATCGACATCAAAGAAGTTCGTGGGAAGAGGTTGGTCGTCGGTGGGAAAGTCGCTCCATAAGAACTCGAACTCGTGCAAGCCCTCGGCTGGACCAATTAGGAAGTTCGGGGTTGCAGATAGGCCGAAGGGCTCAAGGCCAGACGTCGTTGTCGTCTTCGTGGTAGGTGTCTGAGAGCTTGTCCCTATACTACCCTCCATCTCGGGACCTTCGTAGATTATACCCGCTCCAATGTCGTTAGACATTTGATCTACCGCGCCAGGAGAAGACCGAGTGGGTTCGGGTGTTACACCACCGGAGGCCAAGTTCCGGACCGGGTTGGGCGGCTGGTAGGCCTTGTCGGGTGAGCCATGTTCTGAGGCTTGGTTCACGCCATCTTCTTTTCGCCGACGGGATTGTCGGTGATGGCGGGTGAGGAGATCTCTGTCGGGGGTTGAGGTTGTTGGCATTGGTTCCACAGGACAACTCAAACGACACTTACCGGCGTGAAAATCTCTGCCCGCAACGACAAAGAAACGGCTTCTCTTCAGTATCTACAAGGAAGTCATGACTAGTCAATTGGATTGGTCGTGACGAGGTGGAATTGGTTTAGTTGCGTACGAATTCGCTCGTGGCGCTGCAGATGCTCCAAGCGCTTGAATTGCTTCTGACAGAACTTGCAGGGGGCCACATGCAGACGGGGACGGCCCCTTGGCATCGGCATCTGGTCGGGTTGAAAGTTGGAGGCACGAAAACAGCCCCCCACCATGGAGAGTGACAACGGGGAAGTGTGTCGACAGGAGATGGGATGCAGCAAAACTTGGAAGGGGGTTGGAGATGAATTTGTCCTCTGGTTTATACTCCAAAGAGTTGGGGCTGATTAATCAGCTACTCGCGCCCAGAAGTGGGGAAATGGCTCGAGGTAAACTCTATTCATGTTCCCAGGGGCCAGAACGTCATGGACTCATGGTGATCACTCGCTCAAATATGAAGAAGGACCTTAATCAAGTTACTTCCTAGGCAGTGGAATACCATGTATCCCTAAAGTAAGCAGGCCGCAATCTGAACTAGCCTACTTCGGATCGGAGGTGAATTTCTTCTCCAACGCGCCTCGACTGCACTGCCACGATTGTACCAACTGGGATCGCTGGCTGCTTAAATGCTCTGAACCACACCCCGCCAATCAATCCGGATGAACAGACAAAAATAATCGCAAAATGGCACAGGAAAAGTCAATGAGAGCCGTCGTATTCAAGGGCGTAGGGAACGTTCAGGTTGAGGACCGCAAGGTTCCGACCATCCGGGACCCTCGCGACGCCATCATCAAGGTGACCGTGGCTGCTCTATGCGGCAGCGATCTCCACTGGTACCGTGGCCACCAGGAGACCCCTACCGGATTTATTCCGGGCCATGAGTTTGCTGGCGTGATTCATGAGTTGGGAAGTCAAGTCACTGGGTTCAACATTGGAGACTCGGTTGTGGTGAGGACATTCGATGGCATCAACCCGACCAACCTCAAGTTACTGAATCAGAACAGGCCACATTTACGACACAATGCGGGGAATGTTTCTACTGCAAACGGAAGCAAACAAGCCGTTGTTCCCAAAGCTTCTTATTCGGTACGAACTAATTGAGGAAGCATCTGAGTACCGTTCGCTAACAGTTTATAGGCAACGGCGCTGGCAACACGAGCATAGATGGCGGTCAAGCCGAGTATGTGCGTGTACCATTCGCGAGCTCAACACTCATCGTGAGGCCCAAGGAGATCCCCGAATGCATGTTGGTTTTGATGGGTGACATCTTTCCCACAGGATACTTTGCTGCCTCGCGTTTCCTGAAGAACGTCCCTCAAGACGAGGCCAAGTCTTCCACCACTGTTGTCGTCGGATGTGGCCCGGTTGGCATTTGCGCTATTGCAGCAGCGTCGAAGTGGTGTGATAACATCATTGCCATTGATATGGTTCCGGAACGACTGGAAGAGGCACGTCGTCTTGGCGCAAAGCCCATTCTACACTCGGATGATCCAGCCGCCAAGGTTCTCGCGAGTACTGAGGGGCGTGGTGCTGATTTTGTTCTCGAAGTTGTCGGCAATGCCGCTGCCATGGAGCTATGTATCCAGTTGGTCCGTCCATTCGGCAATATTAGTAGCGTGGGCGTGCAAACAGAGGAGCTTGTGTTCAACGGCCCGACTCTATACGCGAAGAATGTTACCATCGCTTGGGGCCGGTGCCCTGTTCGAGGAATCTTTGAGGAGGCCCTTGCTCGCTTGAGCGAGGTCCATGAAAAACTGGCGTTCTTGTGTCAGTGTCGGATGAATCTGGAGCAAGCCCCAGAGGCATACAAACTTTTCAATGATCGGAAGGTTCATAAGGTCTTGTTTAGCCCTTAGTGGAATGAAAAAATTGAACTGAATTGAGTCTACCCCGTATTGATGTGCCACTACGAAGTTGAAATAGTCTGATAGGTGCAATCGGTCAACGGAATGCAAGTTTCTAAATAAGTTAGTCGCTACCAGAAGTCCTCGCAAGATCTCAGTCGATGTCTTCAGAGTAGAAATGGACTGTCACTCCGTCGCAGCATGTACAAATCCTTCCTCTTTGCTCCAAGTAATCCGCTTCCCTTCGCGCCATAGCCCAACGACCAAAGGTTTCTGACCTGGCTTCTTATCCTTGGGCAGTTGATTAAGGAACCCCCAGCGGCAGTACTCTTTATGTCCGCGATCTTTCCAGCAATTAATATCCTTGGTCGGGTCATCGTTGAAGAGTGGAAGCGTGTTGAAGAGGATTTCATCATGCGCCAAACAGATGAAGATGTCCGGGTGAGCATCCAAGGCCTGAATTTTATCGATGCTCTGTTGTGCGATATCTCCGAAGCTGTAAGCACTTCCTACCTCGCGAGATACTTCGTAGAATGGCTTCGTACGTGCATCTGCGCCGGTCGCTCTTGGGTGCTGCTGCGTGAAGGCCGAGCAGGGGCAAGGACACGGGTAGTATGCGTCCAACGTCTGGGTCGGGATCTCACGCGGCAGCGGCAAGTACTCTGTTGGGCGAAACATGCCAGCGTAGTGACAGCAATCGCCTCCCATGAAGACAAATGTGTCTGGTGTAGTACGCGCCAAGCCGCAGATATGTCCGATGGCATGCTGCCGAAAAGGTCAGCAAGAAGTGCCCGATGAGCAAGCAGACAGCAGGACTAACACCAGGAACGTCGAGCAGGTAAAATGATCCATCGCCGAAATAGTCCACGGCCGGGAAGCCAGCGACGGTCAATGCGAACTCCGGCTCATGGATGACATGGCCTCTGCAGAAGTGGTCAATACTCGGTCGGTCATCGGAGGGCTAGGGATCTTACTCCAGGTCACTTGCAAGCACAAAACTGTTTGGGTTCTCTGGCCAACCGGGAACGAAGTTTCTGGTGAAGCCAGGTCCAACCACAATGTCCGTTGATGCAGGGAACTTGGATCCATCGCCGATGTGGTCCCAATGCCAATGGCTCCAGATGATGGCCTCTGTAGATCGTCAGAAACGGTGCTCTTCGTGCTCGGCTCTGGAGGGGCCGGGGGGAAAAGCAAAAAGAAGAATTTCCATACTCAGATCAGCGAGGTCAAATCCCCCCTGGGTGAGAATCTCGTCTACGCTGTACTTAATATCTACAGCGGGGACATGGCCACCGATCATCCTCTGCGTCTGCGGAGAACCGTTCCAAAAATCAGTTCGAGAGCCGCAGTCAAAGAGAATATGCTCAGTGACAGATTTACCCTCGTGCTCTATCAAGAAACACATAGTTTTAAAGTTGAGTTTCTCGTGCCCTTTGATTTGAGGTTGGACGAATGCACGAGCATCGCAGGCCATGCGCGTCGTCGTGTCGATGGCCCTTACTCGTACTATTTTCTGGGAGTTTGGGAGCTCTAGGGCTGGGATCGGCTTTGCTTTGATGCTCTCCATTGTCGACAACCTGGATGAAACCTCAGCTGTGTCGCCGTTGGGCAACGTTGGGGAGTAAAAGCGCTTAAATATTTGTCATACAGAAAGCGTGTTAGCTGAGAAGAGCTTTAAAATGCGGGGTAAAAAGATTCATCCAAAAGCCTTAAGTTTCTGTAGTAGATGATACACAAGATGCTAAATTCTTTTGTTTGTTAATTTGAGATTTTCTATCTTCTCAAGTAATTAAATTTAACTATACATACAATATACCCTATATTAGAGATTTACTTAAATATAAGGTCTAGTATAATTTATTTCTATATGATAATATTTATTCTACCCCAAATGTCATGACTTGCCTGGGGTCGCCTGGGGTCTGGAACGTAAGATTGCATAGAATAGAAAACCCCCCTTTGGAGTCTGGGGAACAGCCAGGGTTTCACAGCCCTGCGGGGTCCTGCGGGGTGAAAACAGGGCGAACGGACAAGATTCAGTGTCCAGTGAAAGAATGACGGCTCACAGGATATAGTATGGATAACAGAAGTTTGAAAGGCAGCCTTGATCCCAACAAGAAGGATATTCATGTTCATTTTCAGGCTCTATTTACTGCAAAAATCGCCCTCTACCTTGCAGTCTCAACATCCTTGGTTCTCTGTCTTTCTGCATACTCCGCTGTGCTTAGGGGCGTCATGAGTGCACCCGCTGTCCTAATGTAAAACACATCATCATTTGGTCGCACATAATACACGATCCAGTCTCCTTGAGGCTTTCCAATGATTTTAGATAGGCTCTCGATGTCAATGTCCGACCCCGTTGGGACTACAGTCATCCCTTCTGTGAACACGGACAAGGCAGTGCCGAAAAGAACAAGAGCTTGTTGGGGCTTGGATGAATTCATAACGATTGTCTGATTGAAATATAAGCTAACACAACATATCTTGGACTTGGATACTTACCAAGGTAGACCACTCATTAGGTAGTGGCTCCCTAGGTGGTATTGTTCGTAGCTCGTCTTTGCCAGATGCCATAAACTCATGCATCTCACCAAGATATTTCTCCCACGGAAGTTCAACTGCATGACTGATGTTCTTAAATATTGTTTGTGAATATTGGTGTAGTATCTCCATCACGGCAACCACCGCGCTCAATGATGGAGGCGACGAGGTCGGAATGTCATTCTTCTGCAGTTTAACTCCATGCGGCTACAGATCGAGGACAAGTCAGTCAAATATCGCGATGCCTGTAATCGATAAACTTACCAAATTCTCGATTGATGCTTCTTTCTTGAACGCAGGCAGGTCAAAGACGAGAAGCCCGCGATCGCCGCGTGCAATCGCTTTCCGGACGTCAGGGAGGCCAGTGAAGTCGCCCAGGGACTGATAGCTCAATGACAACATGATGGCGTTCTTTTTAGGCACACGAAACATAGCGATCGCTCTTCTGGTGAGACACGAAGCAATTTTAACATCAGCCAACTGGCACCAATTTCACCTCCGGAACTAAGCTAGAGTTGGTGTTGGAGACGTTATTCACCTCGCTGACAAACCTGGTCGCGCCAAACAGCGAGCAAGTTGGAGAAGCAATTCAAGAAATTTCTGCAGAGGCTATTAAGCTTCCAAGCCATCACGCGTTACTATTTGTAGTGCAGCGCAGGACAGCATAGAAGATATCAAGCTCCTCCACTCTGTCTTACACTATCTCTTGACGAACGAGCCGCGGGCGACACGCAGCAATCATGGGTTCGGAGTTCCAAGATCTACTAAGACCCCTGAAAATGGGTGATCTTCAGCTCAAGAACCGTGTGGTCATGGCGTCCTTGACACGGAATCGAGACAGCTTTCCCCGGGAGAATCTTCACGTACCGTACTACACCGAGCGCGCCGGGACCGGCTTAATTGTGAGCCCTACTATTATGCTGCATTGAAAACAGACTCATCATTTCGACTAGATATCAGAAGCGGCTTTGATCTGCCCGCAAGGTGTTGAGTGGACTTTCATGCCTGGCATCTACTCCCAAGAACACGTCGAGGGCTGGAAGAAAGTCACAGACGCCGTCCATGAAAAGGGCGGCATAATCTTCTGCCAACTTCACCACGTCGGACGAGTGGCTCACCCCGGAACTCGGGTTCAGCGAGAGTCAGGCCAACCCGTGCCAGGCCCTTCGGCCGTCGCTGCCAGAGGAGGCAAGTTTCGTAATGTTCCTGGAGGCCCTGGATATGTCATTCCGACTGTTATCGAGGACCCAAAGAAAATCATTGAGTTGTACGGCAACGCAGCTCGACTCGCTAAGGAAGCTGGTTTTGACGGAGTGGAACTTCACAATGCCAATGGATACCTTCCCATGCAGTTCCTGGAATCTCACAGCAACCGCCGGGAAGATGAGTGGGGAGGTCCTCTGGAGAACAGAATGCGTTTCTCATTAACATGCTTGGGAAAGATGAACGAGCACTTTCCGTGGAGCCGGATTGGAGTGAAGATTGCACCATGCGGTGGTTACAACGACATGGGTGAACTGGATCCCAACGGCAACCCATCCCCCGAAGCCGCCCTCGCAACTTACGGTGGATTTTGTGCCGAACTCGACAAGCTTGGCCTGGCATATATTCAAGTTATGCGATGGTGGGCATCCTATGATTTGATGATTGACGGTAAACCTCGAGGGGTCCAATGGGATCCCATCGCCGCACTGAGACCAATTCTCAAGAATACCCTTCTCTTCGGTAACACTGGTTTCACCCCAGAGGAGGCCAACCAGTGGATTCTAAAAGGACACATAGATGCTGCAGTGATTGGGCGACCACTTATCTACAACCCCGACTATGTCGAGAAAATACAGTCTGGACTTGTGGATAAGCTCTACCAAGAGCAGCCAGGCGATGAGCACTGGTGGTAGTAAGTCCCCCGATTTCTTATACTCTGTAGAGTAGGCAAAGCTAATAAGAAATACAGCAAATGGAGAAATAACGATAAGAAGGATGGCTATTTAAACTGGGCAGGGCGGGCTATTATTCCAGCTAACTTAGCTACTGAGGATAGATTAAGTTTAATTCATGACTAGAAGAGACATTATTAGTAACTACAGTAGGGCTCCAAAAGTCTGAGACACCCCTAGCGCATTTTCGCGTCAACATCATCGCGTCAACATCATCGCGTCAACCAACCTTAATAATTTTGTTTTAGCTACAACTTGTCACAATGGCATCGGAAAACGTGAATTTGGTATGATTCTATCAGCAAATCGCCAAAGAAACCAGGAATTACGTCCCGAACTTCATGTAGCTATTTGCGGAGCTTTTGACGCAGGTGAAAGTAAGCATTTAATTGCAAAGCGGTTTGGCGTTTCCCGTACCGCTGTCTATACCACACTTGACCGGTTCGCCCTAACCGGGAACTTTACGTCTTTACCTCGCTAAAGGCAGCCTTAGAGTCTTATAGCTAAGGATTCTCATGCCCTAGGTACTATTCGCTAGTGATTATAGTATAATTCCCTATCCCTTAGTCTATTAGAAACTTAGCTCTTAGTTTTAGATATTTATATATAATAACTTCTCTACTTTTCTATATTAATTACCTTAAGTTTTAGTAAGGTATAAAACTTAGCTTAATAGCTAATTAAATTAATAATAGCGAGATTATATATATAGATATATACTAAAAGTAGTTATTATTGATCCTTATAATAAGAGATTGCTATAAGCCTAGCTTAGTAGTTAGTAGCTATAATAATTAATTTATAGGAACTTAACTTATTTATCTTTTATTAAGAAGAGTAATTACTATAAGCTTAGCTTAATAGTTAGTATATATAATAGTTAATTTATATAGACTTAATTTAGCTATCTTCTCTAAAGTAAGTAATTACTATAGACTTAACTCAATTATCTCTTATTAAGATAAAAGATCGCTATTAACTTAACCTCTCTATCTTTTATTATAATAAGTAATAGCTATAAACTTAATCTAGTTATTACCCCTTATAATAGCTAATTTATAGAAGCTTAACCTCTCTATCTTTTATTAAGATAAGAGATTACTATAAGCTTAACTTAATAATTAGTAATCGCGGATGCGCTGCTTCCCCCTCCGGTTTGGCGGCTCCCCCAAACAGGCAAGGTGCGCCCGCTGCTACACCACCATGGGTATGATCACGTGATTTCCTTTATATAAGACGCCGACCACTCTCGCCAGGTTGATGATGTACCTTTGACTTTTTAATTCTCTCACACACTCGCCTTTTTTTTCTCATCTTACTCTTCGCCTGCGCAATATTACTGCGTCCCACTTGGTTCCGCCCTGTTGTGTAATTCTGGCTCCACGTTAGGATGAAGTTCCACTCCCGCTGGCTAGACTAGCAGCGAGCGGGCTGCTCTCCTGAATGCCTCTTCATTTTGAGCCATTTCATTAGCTCGAGTTCGTGCTTGTCTTATTCCACAGTCCTACACTCAGCTCCTGTGTATCTTATACAGCTCTCTATACTCTGCCACTTCTTCATCTGGATTCTAATCACGATAACAGTTCAACGGGTGCGGGCCTGACCAGGGCCGCCTCGCTGCGAAGCCTGATGGGTGCAGTGTCAGAGCATCTCACAACGATGTTCCTTCTTCTGAGGCCTCCAACCGACGGCCCGCCAATGGCAGAAATGCCGCAACTCTCAGTCCCCATGGCATGACGGAGCACGGCGACATCTCGGGCTGATTGTTTGATATTCCATGCAAATGTTCTAGGGGGGGGGGGGGGGGGTTGCAGGATGAACAAAGATGGCTCCCTATTGGTTCTCAGAGAGCCGATGTCCTATGAAGTGGATGACCATGACGCGGTCATTCGCCATCTCCCTATTCAGGGGCCAGCTCAAAGTGTCCACGTCCCTTGGCTCAGACACTCCTGTGCCTCTCACGGCGGCTCAGCAGCTGACGTGGGAGGCCAGCATGTTGATCACTTGACGCATATCTGAGTCAATGGCGTAAAGCCCGTGCTACCTTGTCAGCTTCGTTGTGTCATGTTGGCCCACAATCACTCTTCGGTCATGAGGCAGGATGGGTCGATGCAAGAGGGGAAATGAGCCCCGTGCTAGCCCTGCACCGTCGGCCGCCTGCTCATAGGCCAGAGATTTCTGGTGCCTTCTCTTGCTGCCTAGTCCCTTGCTTATGGAGGGTCGCGTGGATGCAAGGCAAGATAAGTTAGGACAACGATTGGAGTCCAAGGTGCGTTAGGTCAGCATGACCACATCCCTAGGCAGTAGCTGCACGAACTTTTGCATATATGGCGCAGAACGGCGGGGATTCATCAATGAGCCCCTGAGACTGGTCGCTTGCTGAGTACGTTGGTTACAGCAGGTAGCTCACAGACTTGGGGATGCTCCGCCAAGAGGGAGAAAATACCTATCACGTATGTGATCGGCCTACGGAGAAGCCGACGTTTCTTTCTATTCCTACATGCATTGTACGTGGCCAAGCAGTGGCCACTATTGGCAGACCCGGTAGGGTATACGCAGCTCGGACATGAATCAGGGGCTATGCTCAATTTTGCGCGAGGCAGGAAGTAGGGGAAGGGAAGAGGAAGGGTGCATTCAACAGCGGCGCTATACATCTTTTGTCTCTAAAAGGTGCCCGATGTCCTCAGCAAGCGAGAATCCTCAGAACACACCTATTGCCTTTCCCCCAATTCTCGTCCAAGTCCTACACTTAGTCTTAAGTGCCTTGGAAAGCCCCCAACCAAACATTTCCAAACCACACGCTCAACGGGTTCATGGCGAGTACAAGTGAGTATCAGCCACGCCGTGGCCAGAAACTCCTATCTCAGCGTTATGATCAAGGAGATAGGGTAAGGGTAGGTGAAATCGACTCAGATTCAGAATCTATGGATACTTCCACATCCGATACCGACGAGCCAGAGGAACCATGTCTTGCCGGCGAAGCAGGTTCTCTAGCACTCGACTCTGGTAATATGACAAACGAAATTATCACCGAAAAGGATGGACAAACTTTTGGTAAGGCAGAGAGGGGTTCTGGACCTTTGATTCAGTATATTGACATATTATGTATAGTTGAACACCAATGCTCAACCGTTTCAATAGACGAGGGCATTGAAGGAGACCCTTTCTCTGTCATTACAAATGGATCTCCAGCTAACCCTGATAATATAATTACCTGGACCCCTCCAGCTACTACGGACTTGGAGCACGCCCGCCAGACGAAACAGCAGAGAAAACACATTGCCAGTACAGAACCTTTCCTCCACTCACCTTCTACATCAGTTCCTCGTGATCAAACATCCCAGGATCCAATCTATATCTCGTCTGATGATGAGAGTACATTTGACACAGATGAAGAACCTGGCAGTAAAGGCTCCCCGGATATGGATGACTCAAAGTCGGATGATACACTTCCGTCGCTCAATACAATCATCACTTCTTTGAAGAAGAGCTCGCCTATTCTGTCTCCTATTGGTAATTTATTGAGGCATAATCTCACACGGCGTTCAGGCGTAGCTAATAGCTTATTTCAGGATCTCTCGATAAGGACGCCAACCAGTCACAGCTACTTGAAACACAGGCTCGTTTCTTATGCCGACAGGCCGCAAAGGGCGACGATACATTGCTTCATTCCATACCACCTACCGCACAAGCCAGCAGTGCAGTAAGGGACCATACACCAGGTAGTCTTGACCGCGTTGGACTGGACGCTCCCGCCGGAACATCAACCCACCGAACGGAAACGCCGGAGGTTTTCCGTCCACAACCCACTCGTTTTATCCAATCAGAAGCGCAACGCGACATCGCAGATAGCTTTGAAGATTCAAACGCTGCAGCCCTTTCCCCTCAGCTTGCGATGGGGCAAACGCGAGAAGATTCACACGATACGAGGCACGAGGTGGGAAACCGTACGGAGGTTTGCGCCGACTCTCAATCCGGCCCCGACCTCGACAGCCCTACGAGACTCGTCGGGCACGTTTCCCCACCACTCCCATTACCGTTGGAAGTTCGTGAAGAAGAGTACAACGACAAGGACAACGCCATCGACGATGACTCGGCTCGCCCCTTAGCTCAGCAGCTTCGCCGTAAGAGAACACGCAGGAGCCAATCCCGTATCCAGCAACAGACAGCTTCTAACTGCGATTTTGACGCCGACAACAGCTCAAGCTCCGGTTCTGAAGACGCCGTGCTGGAAGACGAGGACTATTGCCCCTCTCCAGGTGCTTCTGGGCAAGAGCAGGCATCTTACCATTCAATCGATGAAGCAGGCCATAAACCAGAAGGTTTTATTCTTGCCCCTCCACACAAACGCCGAAAGATGGGCCGGCCTCAGCGCAGCTCCAAACCCTATCGTCGTAGCAGCCGCCTCACTGCTCCTCCAAACATGGCAAATCCATCAGGACTGCACACGCCGGTCCATAGCCCTCGTTCAATGTCATCACAGGATTCAGTCACGACGGCTAATGCCAAAGCGCCCGCCGCCAAATATGAGGAATGGCCTGTGCAAGGGGCCACACTCAAACGCCTGACCATGGACGGCAGGGTAACCTTCCAACTAGAGTTCAGTTGGGAGCTGTGTGCTGGTGGACATTCACCAGGTTCCCAAAACAGCAGCAGATCCAAACCTCATATAGAAGAGAAGATAAGCCGAACTCAGCGAAGCTCAGCTGCTCATGCTTTCGCTCGAGAGGAGGATGATCTTATTGTCAAATTGAAGGATGCAGGCCTTCCTTGGCCAGAAATTCATAAACAATTTAGCAATGAATTTCCGCAAAGACGATCTCAAGGAAGCCTTCAGGTTCGTTACTCGACAAAGCTGAAGACAAGGAACAAACAGGCTATAAGGAAATCCAATAGGGGCTAGACTACCGAATGGATTTCACATTAACAATCCAAAGGACTCAACAGCTGCTCCCTGAGTAAATATAATGTAATTATTCTTAACATTTACCAGATGTCTTTGTCTGACTACTGATGAACTTCTATTTCCTTAAGTTCAAGCGAGAAGGCAGAAGCATGCCTATTGGCGCGACTCCCGGCAACTGCTTGGCCACTAATGCAGGAGGCCAACCATACTTGTTTCACAAATTTCGGGGACAGCCGAATGCCCAGCCAGTTATAAGACCATGCATAACCCATATGCGAGCCGCTGATGTATATGCTTCTTAACTTTTACACCACCTCTTTCAGATCATTATAATACCTGTCGCGACCGAGATGATGCCCCGCATCGTGGCTATCTCGTTGCAACACCTATCTTTTTTCGACGATAACTTCGCTGTCTTGTTCACGGACCTCAGCCGTCAGGCTGACATCCAGTGGGGTAAGGAGCCAGCCGCCGCCCTCGATCTGCTGCAGCAAAGCCCGGCACCGAGTGCTGTGCTCATTACCGATGCTGCCCTAACCCAACGCTCCTCAGACACGCGCGTGTGGGAAGCGATACTATCTTACGTTCGCCAGGGTGGAACCGCCATTGCTATGGGCCATTTCAGCAGCTTTGCCAAACCCAACGATATCGAGTCTTTTTTTGCGAAGGCTGGCTTGACCTGGCAGGTTGGCGCTTATCACCGCACTGACGTCGCGCTCAATTGTGAGCTGGCTACCACTCTGGCACCAGACCTCTCCGCTCGATACAGTCTGAAGGCGCTGTTCCTTAAAGGGCGTGGAACCAGCAGCAATTCTCTATGGCCCCGACGAGAGATCTTTCACCCAGTCGGCTGTGTTCCCTTCCGAGAAAGTCCAAGACTTGACGGAGGCAGCGATCGCATTTGCGCAAGTTGGTGATGGTAAGGTCGGATACGTAGGAGATGTGAATCGGGGAAGGGAGACGGATGCTGCTATTGTAGCTATGTGTCTACGAGCTAGACCCAATGCGTCATTGATAGTTTGAGCTGTTTGCAATGCGACACTCAGCAACTGAGGTGCAAGAAGACGGCTTGGATCCATTTTTGGGCGCAATAGTGGCACCAGAGGGTGGGGCAAAGCGGGTCAGCAATGATCTACAGAGCTTTGGCTATTCGCCGAACCTCGCTATCCGTGCATGGTGGTTCAAATAATTACAACCTTACAAGGAAGTTCACAAATCACAGACTGGCTAGTGATAGAGTTTTAAGCATAAGCAGCCTCCGCTCACTGGTTTTTATAAAGCAATAGTATTGCCTGCAGCCACTAGAGTGGTAGTGTTCGCCCGCACCTCCATTTACAAATTCTTGAGTTCAGATATAACAGCTATATTCTGGATGGCTTTTCACTCCATGTAAGCCGAAATTCTCAGCCAATCGCATTACGCTTACGAGCCTGTTAATACCATCTCCCATTGGCACCAAGGAAGGTGGTTTCTAACGCTAAAATCTGATGTCTGCTGGCCCTAATTGCATACAGGGTTGGCTGTTACGAACCGACAAAAGATAACAAAACATCACGTGTGTTGACCCACCTTTCTCACCAATCAAGGAAGGATCACTCTGGATCGCCAGTGAGCCATCGTGAGCCTCTAGTATATATACACATCCATTTCACAGCTTAGAACCCTCTTTCGACAGTTATCAATACAATTGTCTACGCGTTATTGGAATTAGCTCCACAATACTCGCACATTGACTGTGACTCGCATTGCACAACAAGACAACCTGATCGTCCCTCTCAGAACAACACTCTGATTGGTTACACCCCGACCTACCCTAGACCCCGTCCAGTCGCCCAACCGTTACATTGGCCGAAAGGAGTGTCCGCTTTTTTGTTCAGTAACACTTTTAAAAGAAGTCTGTTTTTGGGCAAGGTGTGGCTGGCCATAGTGCGGATAAAAACTTAATACAGTAGGAGCAAAGTCACACCTATGTTGGTCCATAATGAGTTATAGGCCTTCCTTTATTACAGTAGCATCGCCGTGTTACAGGGTCGACCGAAATGAGTGTCCGCTTTTTTGTTTTACAGTCCATTGCAAGAAATCCATTTTTGGCCAAGATGTGACTGCGGCTAATTCCCACCAATCACTTCTATCAAGCAGTTGATCAGTTCCAAACACTAATTGAATAGACTGGCGCACTGGGATGCTCAGTCCTGATCGCCCTTATGCTCGCACCGAGCGCAGCCATTCGCTTACTGATCAACTTAGTACATATATCAGCTCCCTTTATACACTTAGATAGCTTCTCACTTTTTAGCTATCAATACTATAAGCTACCTTGAGCTACCTAAGTCTTCTCATATCTGCTTGTGACACCCCAATTTACGCCATATTGTTCGCTGTACTTATTCTGATGACAAACCCTTAGCCACGACATCTGCCTACCCTGTAGCCAGAACCTTCAACGCGTCACAAAGGGCTCTCTAAGTATGGTACATTCCGGCCTGCCTTGGAGACGATGATATTTCTTGGCGGAGTAAGGCTGAAGTGGTCAGTCGATACACTCGCGTTTCTGCTACAAGCCGGCAAGTCATGAGATCCAACATAGCGGACCAAGCCGACATCCAGCAGGTTAGCAATGACATGGCAGTATTCCAAGGCATCAGTAAATGAGGGCCTGCTTTCAAACGACACCGTTCCATCAAGACCCAGATGGTTCCTCAATGGCAAGTCGTTGTATACAGCGTCTACTATTCTCAGTCTGATCCGCCTGTAACTGGGGCTAACCAATCCATGTTTAGCAGATCGGGTGGTAGACCGCTCAGAGATAAGGGATCAGCTATATTTCGGGAATTCATCCAAGACCTCAGCCATTCGCCTGGCCTTCCACATCAAAGTTACCTCGGGACGGCATAGCTGAAAATACGCCGTGCCAGACCCGCCCTCATCCTACGAAACACTGGGTGCGGCATACATCGTTCGGGATTGGAGCCCGAGTGCTTTACATCCGACGATGGGGCAGAGACGCGGAAAGCAGGGGCGTTCGGGGCACAAACTACTGGAAGAAGGCAGGATTTCGTGGGGAGGAGTGAGAAAACATTCTTCTTTCTTAGCGCAATCCCATCTTTCCTTACTTGGAAGTGAACTTCTGGGTCGGAAGAGGGGAGTTAGGGCTGAGACGCTGCTAGCTCTAAAAGATGGAGCCGACATCCCCTGGCAGCTTTTCAGCTTTTCAGCTTTCCGGGCCTAGCTTAGCTTGGTGGTCTCCTCTGCGTGGAGGCGGTGTGCGAGACAACAGGTGATCTGAGACATCGAATGGTCGGGGCAACTTTTTCTGTTGTTTGCTCTTCCACCGGTACACACCTTTCCCCCTCCTCTCCCACTTATCTTTCTGTGGTTGTCTTACTATCTACTAGCTGCACGCACTTGCATCGTGTTGCGCGTTGAGCCCACAACGCCTGGCTGAGGGGGAGCCTCAACCATTGATTGCTCGGACCCCTGGCGAATATCAATCTGGGACTAGGGTTACGGCAGTGATTGGTCACTGAAAGCTCGATCCACCGAGCGCAGCTTACGACCAGATGGTGTGTAGCAGCCTCAATGCAGATGAATCCCAGGCCGCTACAGGCTGCCGAAATCTGACCGGAGGCCCTAGAGGAGGCCCTGGACACGGGGTCGTGGGCAGGCAAGCATCCATGGGAGGCAATTGGCATAGGAGAATGGGCAGGCAAGTATTCACCGCGTTGGGTCCGACCGGCATTTCTGAAAGAAGAAGAAGAAGGCGGGGCACAGCCCATTGTGACATGATCTGATAATCTTCCAGATGTGCCCAGTTTCAATCCCAAGCCAATCACAATATCCAAGGTCATCCCAAGCCAATCAAAATATCCAAAGGCCATCCCAGGCCAATCCCAAAAGAAAAAAAGACACATCAGGTCTAATCCAATCAAAAGAAGTAAAAGTCAATTCAAGTCAAAGCCAGTACGATCCGGCTTTGACCGAAATTCCCACAACAGCGGCCGCAGAAGAGAAAAAGCGACCAGTATGGGTCCGGCATGCTACCGTCAATCAACTCAAGCCTGCAAGGCCCCGAAGGGCAATCGCAGTGCAGTCCTCGAGCAGCTCTATCAGCTCGACGACGAGGAGCTCCAACTCAATGACGCTGACACCCCCCGGGGCGTCGACGTCGTTCCGCAGCCATGTGAGGATGGAGATGATGTTGTCGACCTCCTCGGAGATGAAGGGCACCATGTAGAAGAGGCGGGTGTGCTTCTTGTCGTCCGTCAGGGAGTCGTCGCGGATGACCTCCTCGGACTGGTCGATCCACAGGGTCACGACCCGGCTCGGCTCGTGGTCGATGCCCTGGTCGTCTGCGCGCCCGCGGAGGTCCTCGATCTCGGAGGCGGCGGTGCGGGCCAGGTCCACGACCTCCTTGGCCTTGGACTTGACCTGGTAGTGGCTCGTGTCGTAGTATCTCTCCAGGAGCTCGCGGACGATGTCGTTGAAGACGTCGTTAGGAGCGTTGCTTGGAGCGAACATCATGGTGGGTAGTGGGATGTGTTTTCTGTTAGCTGCGTAGGCGGACGAGTTGGGGGGAGGCAAAGTTTGCTTCAATACAGCTCTGGTAAATTGCAGAGGGGGATCAAGAGGCTCAACCGCTCGTGGTGGTGGATCACAGGGCCGTCGAGACCTTCTCGTAGTCGTGTCCATGGCCCTCCTCGTGGTATTTATCTTTCGCTGGGAAGTGAGTGTCCGTCACTTCTCCCTTTTCCGCGTAGGCCCTATTTTCTCGCCCCCTTCACGCTGACCCCTCCCCTCCAGCCGCCATTGAGGTTTTCCACGTCAGTGTCTCAAAGCACAGTCCGCAGCTAGTCGTGGATATCGTTTCGCTTTGCCACCGCACCTCTCGGCCACGGAAGGCATGGGTTTCTGTCTTTTCTCAGTTTTGTCATGCGTGCGAGGCCAGCGTAGAACAGGGTTCATCGTCCGGCATGGCATGAATGGGTGCTGCTCGAGGGCGATCTAAGATGGACGTAGGCCTCGACCCTAGTCTGGTTGCACACACGGGAGGGAGGTACATGGCGGTGGGTTGTTTGTCTGGGCCCCGCGCGTCAATGCCCATTGTTTAGGCTCATCGGTTCGATATTGGGCCGGATTACTGTGATTGTTCTCTTCGGGGTGGGTCAGGCTGGTGCCATTCGTGTGCCATTCGTGTTGAGACATACTTTCGAGAATGAGAGAGCAAACGGCCTTGCCGATCCGTTCTCCTTCATCCTGGCCAACTTCCTCATCGGTCTCCCCTTCCTCTTCCTCATCGCCGTGCTCTTTGTGGTAGAGTACTGGCTGACCAACTTCCGCGCCGACGGCACAGCATTCATGATGTGGGTCATGTGGCTCTTCCTCGACCTGCTGGCCGCCGAGTCCCTCGTCGTCCTCGTCTCGAGCATCTCCCCCATATGCGTCGTCGCCCTCGCCGTCACGGCCTTCGCTAACGGGCTTTGGATGGTCGTCGACGGCTTCCTGGTACCCATGACGATCCTCAACCCGTTCTGGAAGTACGTGTTCCACTACATCGACTACCAGGCGTATGTGTTCCAGGGGATGATGGTCAACGAGTTCTGGGGGGGATTACGCTTGCGCTACGGCTGCTGATGGGCAATACCAGTGCATGTATCCCAGTGACATGAATGCGGAGGGGATGATCCGCGGCACGGACGTGTTGAAGGTGTTTAAAATTGACACGGGGATTGAGAGTACCTAGGTTGGTATCATTATTGGCATCATTGCCGGGTACCGATTGCTCGGATATCTTGCCTTGTATTTTCTCAGGAAGTAATGCAATTAATAGTGTCCGGTATATATTCTAATAGTAAAATCAGGGAAAGGAGGGCATATGGGCGAGTGCAAGTAAGGCCATAGACAAATTAATGAAGATCAATCTCGGCGCATTGTTGGTCATTGTGAGCTGTGTTGAAATCCATTCGTCTCGCGTCACGCTACGAGGACTCTTCCGTTTTGATAGTAATCTTGGCCTGTTCCGTACTTCATGTGTTCACAGCATAGGAATCCTGAGACTTCAATCTTCCCTAGTCGAGAGTGGTGATCTGATGCATATGGTGATTGAGTAGCATTGCATCATTGATCGTGCGGGGTGGCTAGACGTTAGACATGCTCTCGCGTCACTCTCGTAGCAGACCTTCTTCATCTCCAGAAGCGACATTGTGTTGTTTTTCTACCAGGTGGAAAGCGATAAGGTTAAGATTCAAACATAAAAAAATTGATTCCAGTCAGACGATATGATGACAAGGTAATCGGAGGCAACAACGTCAATCCTTAAGTATTCATGATAACGTCTTGGGAGCTGGAACATGACAGCCCGAACCCCGCAAGGATCGCTATGCCTTCGTTCCATTATTGTCAAGCCGTTACCAGAGGCCAGTTTTTGGACTAGCTTCTTAAATACGGCCAAGTGCCCAAATAAGGACGGACCTATGCACAACGGTGAAATTCTCTCTTCTTGAGTAGCAAACGGTGATTGCGACGCGCTCAGCTATCAATACTGTGAAAATTGACATCGGCTCTCTTTTCGAGTAGGTGCTTGATGACATTCTTGTGGCCTTTCTCCTCAGCATGCGACAGCGGCGTCTTTCCATGACTATCTTGGAGTCGGCATTGGCGCCATTTTCAATAGAAAGCCGAACCGTGGTGTCGTGCCATTTCTCCGCAGCTAACCGGATTGCGGGAAGGTTTGCGAGGTCGGGCTACGAGATATGAAGCTTGCTAGTAAATCACATACAATGACGATACTCGCGAGCAGCTAGAGATCCGAGGTCGGGTCGCTCGTGCGATAATGCGATCAAGGGAGCTCCGGCTATTTAAGGGATCTCTGACCCGCGATGTAATTACTGGTTAGAAAACAGTGTTCTCAATAGATCCGTTTTACCTGCTATATGCAACCCTGCTGTTGGTCCTAACACCAACAATATGACTTACCTCTAATTATAGCTACAGATCTAGCGCCCTCACCCAAGGATGAGTGCATACGGCCTGAGGGCTGCAGCACTCCAGCGTAGGTATTTATCACACCACCGTTCTCAGTTCCGCCAGGACGCGTATTTTTCAGGTACTTCCCCAACCAGACATTTGTAAGAGCCAATCGTGTTCAGAAATTTGTAGGTATGACTCATTCGCATGTCAGAGCGCTAATGAACCAGATAAGGGCTCTCTCTTGGGGCTTTAACGCATCCCGAGCGACACTGAAGGACCTATACCCTGGCCGCGGTAGATGGATCGAGGCCACGAGTCGGGGGCAGCACGGGGCTCTCAATAACGCACGAAGTATGCCTCAAGTTCTCTAATGGGAAATCCTATTCCACCTACACTAAACAAGCAAGTAATCCGGGTAGAATCAAATCCATCATTACAGGGCTTTTGCGAACCGCCAGATTAGCCGGCTGAAATATGCATTCCTACCGATATTAGAGCAATACCAGCGGCTGGGCAGCTGTGCAAATGTTTTAGCTAGCTGCAGATCCTTATACCTTGGTGGGCTTAGTGAAGTTTTTTTTTTTTTTTTTTTTTTTTTTTTTCAATTCCAAGGATCGTACGACTTTGACATCAATTGCAGTCAGTATTACATGGTCTACACAAATTGGGATGTTCTTGCGAATGAAAATAGGCAAGCGACATCTAAACTTATCCACATCAGGAAGTATCACTGCCCTAGCTAAATCAAAGATCCCAGCCTATCCTTCAGCAGTTAGTATCGCTCTTGGTTTAGGTAAGGGCTGTCTGAGACACAAGTGGAATTGACTGAGAAAACAACAGCATATACGAGTTGGGGCAGCGTATGTATATTCGGCAAAAGGCAGAGACTGAGCGCCGGAAGCAGGAAGATGCTAACACTGAATCTTACCCATTTTTCGAAGCAGGATTAATGAACGGACGTGAAGGAAGTAGCATGTTCCTGGTCACGCTACACACTCAAGGTTATCTTCCTGAACAGCCCCTAAAAGCCTGCCTCAGGAGAGCTTCCCGGAATTCTCAACCCAAGCCAGTCTTAAGAACTCGGGCCATGATCGATTCCTTTTCCCTCTTAAGCACTCCAATAAATTGACACTTCTCCCTTGCTCAGTGTTAAAACTCGTATCCAGCTTGACTCAATAACCTACAGCAACGCCCTTCTAAGAGTGCACGGCAAATAGTTTCGTCAGAAGGGCCAGGGGCTCTTCTGACTGGGCTGGGCCCGACCATTGCAGGCTACTGGTTCCAGGGAGCCTTCGAGTTTGGCGGTTACGAATACTTCAAAGCCCGCGCAGTCGACTATCTCGGACGCTCAATTGCTTCCAATAACCGGGATGTCGTATACCTAACCTCGGCGCCTTGGGGATATCGCACTCTGCCCATTCGAGTCTGCTCGAATACGGCTTGTATTTCAGCCTAGCTACGCGACTGGTTGCGGGGGCGCTCTCGCTAAGCTGGCAAGAGAGGAGGGTGTCAGTGGCAAGTACTCTGGCCTGAGCCCTATCCTCCTCAAACAGTGCGTGCGGCCAGGCGGTCAAACCCGTCCTCCGCGCTTAATTTCTATATGTGCTAATGTAGACATTGTCACAGGATTCCCACGATGGCGACGTTTTTGGTCTATGAGAGGGCTACCCAGGCGGCATATAGCGTTATAGACCAGAGGGGGCTCTCTTCGATGGGAGTTACGGGCATCAACCTTGGTGCTGGGCTCGTCTTGGTTTGGCCGCCGCTGTCGTTTCTCAACCAGCCGATACCATCCTAAGTAGAATCAATAAGGAAAAGGCAGGCAGAGGCGAAAGTGCAACCCGCCGCTTGATTCGCATCTCGTTCGAGCTTGGGCTACGTGGCGCCTACACAGGCATGCAAGCACGCGCTATCATGGTTAGCGGCATGACAGCAGCTCAATTTGGCATTTATGGTGACATAAAGAAGGTGCGTTTGAATATTTATCTCTAGCTCCGCCATGACCGTCTATTAAGACCTCTGCTGACCATACTTTGCTTCAGCTCTTCGGACCAACCGATGGAGTGGAGTTGAACCAAAGTAAGGCTTCGCTCGTGCTTGGGATATAGTTCGAGGATTTCTTCCCATAACTTCAACCCCAAATATGCGAAATGGTACTATCTTCCAACTTGGTGGAAGGACTTGACCTTATTACCCCGAAGCAATCACTAAAATACATGTTCCTCATCATTTAATCCCACATACCCTGCATAGTAGTCAAACACAACAGGCCAACAACCTCGCAGCAGATCCACACAACATATTCGATAGCTAGAACGTGGAATATCACGTGATACGAACTGTTTTTCCTGGTAACGTAATCAATAATCCTGGTTCGAACTGGCAGTCGTCAATTTGGTTGCCCAACAAAACGTCATTCAGTGAACAGCATAAAAAAGCCCCATCCTATACGACTTGCTCAACGATGGGATGAGGTGAGCCCGATTATGCTGCAGCGTATCTTGACTTCGTGTTGCATTTTCCCTTCTTTTTCCTGGTGGCTCTAAATCACGTTAGCCTCATGTATATTGGAGCGGATAGTTTGCCAACATCACCGTTGCCCCTGAGCCGCTCAAACACCAGCAGTGCCTCCGCCCATGCTGGCTTCGCACAACGCAATCCAATTTCCCCATGCCGTGTCAACAATCTCGATCCTCGGTTTACAAATCCTTGCACATGTTGTGGGATTCTGTTGCTATGCTTCGTTTTATCCGCCATCCTAACTTTCACTCTGTCTTTAAACAGAATATTGTGCTGTTACCAGACGTCGCTCAATCGTGTAGTCGCCGGACTGTGCGAAATTCTTGCGGCACCGACAACCGAGCACTCATTAAAATCTTGCTCCACTTCCACACCTGCTTACTTGACAAAATGTCCTCAAAACGAGATGCTACACAGGAAGCCTCATCGCCACAGGCCGAAGTTGTTCTCCGCCGATGCAGTCCGCATCCGGCTGTTTGGCCCGCGATGCGTCACTCAGAGCCCGCACTAGCTCGTCGCCGCCAAACGCGGTCATCGAGTTGTCCTCCCCTCGCCGCAACTCCTCCAGCGACAGTCTTAAAACCGAGCAGAGCGATCCTCGGGATTGGTTTAACCACTCAAATTGGAACCCAACCGCTGCTTTCGATAGTAATATTACATACAGTATGCACTGCCGTCTCCTGGTTGCGAGGGAATATTGAAAGATACTGATGCGAAGTTATAGTTGATCCACCTTACTTCCTGAAAGAATCTGATTCGCCGAGTTCCGAGAAAACATACTGCTATAATGAATACCAACTCGCCCCTCCGATAACTCCCATTGAGTATAGTAGTAGCGCTAGTGACTACCGCAGCGTGATTGACGACCTGAGGTTTGAGATCCAACAACTTAGGGAGGAACTGAAGCACTATAAGCAAACGGGCCCTGACGTGCTTTATAAGGATAGGCTGTTAGAGGTCAGGTTTCATAAGCTACCTAAAGAAAAAAGAAGAGAGCTTGAGAGTATTCTAAGAGACTTTGGGGTTGATCTCGATGGATCTCGGAGGAGGAAGATACCCCCTTCCCTAGCCCTGATCACTCCGAGTTCAGAATTAAGCCCAAGCATACCACTTCCTCTCCAGGATCCAGCCCCTTACCAGCCGACTCCGCCTACGCCTCTATGTCTACTGCTGCCAAGTCCTTGAGCCTTCTCGACATGAGCTCAACCAAATTATCGAAGCGAAAGAGGGAGAAGTATTTACGAGAGATTCCAATTTGCCTATACCCTAAGTCTTCTGAGAGGTGTAAAATCTAACGGCGAGGTGGATCCGAAGGTACCAAGTCCAGTAGCGATGACTCTAGCCGCGACTCGCAACAAAGTCCTACTGCCGATAACAACGACAATTCGAACAAACGCAGACGTGGAAAGACTAGCCGTGAAATGTGTGATGAGTTCTACCCCGGCAGCTCAAGTAAGGATGTACATAAGTTCGATCCACAGCTATGCGACCCATTCGAGAGCTTCCGCTATAAGGCACTGTCCGTGGAGCAGAATTCATCGAGTAGGCACACTTCATTGGACGAGATGAGTTGTTCTTTTGCATCCGTCGAGGGTTGTAATTCAGGCAAGTATGCAGGGGGCTTGAATGGCTCTGAACAGTTAACTCGTGGAACTCAGTACTATGAGGGAGCTATTATCTATTATAGTGGCGCACCTTTTTGTATCGATTTATCGCGTGATGCGAGTGATGTATTACCTACTACTCACGCGCTCAGGAGTAGCCGAGGCCAGAACGGTTATCAGCAATTATCAGCCTTCACGCGGTCTCCCCGACGAATAGTATCTGGATCACTGACTGATCGAGGTCAGGTCCTGCGTCAGAAGTGTTCGGCTACTGATATTAATAATGATGAATTTCCTGTCCGGATAAATGATGATAGCGAAGAAATAAGCAACATCGAGCTAGACTTGGTTTGGACCGATAATCAGCAGGGTGTAGAATACCCAGCCTTAGAGCCCTGTGGACTTAGCGGTGTTTATCCCGAGGATTATTTTGTGGTGTCTGTTGCTACTAAGCGGCCTAAGCAAGATATCCTCAATCGACTACTAATTCGATGACCAACATCTGGTCAGGCGCGAGCAAGCTGAGCGGAGCGGTGAGGAGATACGGTGCGAATATCCTAAGTGCCGAGATCTTAAGTTTCAATATATTAACTACTTCCGAAACTAAGTCCAGGGGGTTACTCTCCGGTCAACAGAGCAAGTATAACAGAGGTGATAACGGAAGGCGAAACGGCGGCGTATGGCCAAGGGCAACTGCTAAAATTAGCGTAGGAAGTAAGGGTAGAAAATAAACTAATTACAGTTATTCTTCCAGAATACGGCCCTCAGCCTCTTTATATCGGCATAGCTTTTCCTTAAGCTGCTTTCGCAGGTTTTCGAACTCGTCCATAGCAGCTGATAAATTTCTATACAATCGGTTTGTTATGAGAAACTTAAACCTAAAAAAAATTAAAAAAATTCCAAAGAAACTGGGTATAAAGCGTTAACGGGAAAATATCGGTAGTCGCCTAACCAGCTATAGCTATATACTCCAGCAAACCACAATTGCTAAAGTTAATTATCCTTGATACCTGATAATATTGCAATTGTGCCCTATCCCTGCCTCTTCTATATGTCAGCTTCCCCTTCCTTTGGCCCGTCCTATACTGTACAATTTAGAGTTCTCTACTTCCTGATAGTACTCTCCCTAGCGGTGTTAGAGGTTTCTTGAACGGTATCTATCTGGTGCTTATTCCAGCCCTGTAGTCGATCCTCCAACTTGCTAACGCTGTGTACGGCCTCGTCAATGTGGCTGCGGTCCCTCCAAAGCTCGTCAATCTGTTCAGCCTGACCTATATGCTGCCTCTGCGTCGTCGATGCGGTTGGCTTAATACCCTTCTCTATATTCTCTTTCTCCGCCGATAAGATACGCTCCAAATTATCTCCGTATCGGAAAATCCAGGGTCGTGTGGAGATATTGATTTTGCCGGGATACTTTATATCTGTCCCAGCGTCTGCCTAAAAAATATGCTTACTACGCCTCTTGCTGGGAGGCTCGTCTACACCTAGAGCTAGAATGTAGCTAAGTTTCGAGTCGGGTATAGCTGATAGGGCAGCGGATACAAATAAGAACACCTGTAAGCTAAAAGCAACGAGAGATAGTAGCAGTAAGTGGGTATATCAAGCGTTGAATGATACTGAGGATTTGCAGTACTCCGGTATTTGCTCTGCCTAATAATTAATATAGGTCTCTATGGTTCGTTGTAATTCTGCCTATAGTGCTATAGAAGGAAATATTTATTGCTGCGGAAGTACCTGAATTATGTAAACATTTAATCAATTAACTATATAACCCTCGTTCTATTATATGATAATTACATACGGTCTGGATGTGATTATGTACTATAGTAGATTACGAAATATGACGAGAGAATAACTGATGAATTGAAAAAACTCGGATACTAACCTTTAGATAGGCTTCTACTGGTAACCGGGTGATATAGGAAATGAGATACTAAAATTCTAAGCCTTTTAATTCTTAAAGAAAGAGAGTAAATTCAGATATAATAAAATAGAAAAAATCTTATAAATTGAATAAAGCTTTAAATTATTTATAAATAATTTTATTATAATTTTTTCTTAAATATTTCTAGAGATATTTTAGGAATTAAATAGTAGAAAAAATAATCAAAGGTATCTCCTTATGGGATTTGGTGTCTTAATTCCTATGTTACCCGGTTGACCGGACCAAATGCTCTGAATCTCCTCCTGTTTGCGTTATTTTGGTGGGTCTTGTCCGGCGAACTACCTGTTATGGAAATCTGATCGAAATGTATATAAGGTTATACTGTTGTTTGGAATTAGGACTGTTTTTTACTGGTATTAGACTCTTACAGGACGTAAGGCGATTCACTTAGCAAAAGAACGTATAAAGACTAGTACTCGGACAAACTCTAGTACGACTATGTATTGCGCCTATGGCGGTTGTCCCAATATAAGGGTAAGAGACCAGATGTCAAGTAATATAGGCAGAATTTATTGATAAATTTGATCAGGTCCTTCAGGAGGTTGCTGCAGCTCGACATGTTCTAATCAAGTATGGCCGTATAGAAATCGATGGATATACGTTCTGCTCAGGCCTAAGTATACTCAATATCTTATGAAACAAACTTCGTGCACGCTTGTTGTAGGTCTAATCCGATCAGGTGACCGGCTAGGTAGCGCTACGGGTAGAGGCCCCCACCACCTATTAGTAATTAATTTATCCCCGCGAAACCCATTAGAAATATGGATCTAGTATAAGTTTGATTACTAATATTAAGAAAGCCTCCAATCGGTTTATTATAGTTTTGTGTATGGCCCCTGATGTTATTCGTGTTTTTCCCAATCTTTTCTAATAAATACTAATTATATCCTATCAGATGTAAATCAACAGCTATAGTGTTCTTATTTATGTAAATGCTATTTGACTTGCGGATGCAAATCCTCTTTCACTGTCTTGTTACCAATTACCCTATCGTAATTGCATTATATACCAGAAAGTACTACATAGGCGGTCTATTTCTTTCGGAAGAGCTAGCGTTTTTTAATATCCTCGTCACAAGTTATCAACTATAGAATAAAGGACTATAGGTATTCCTTATATACAATTACTTCATTTTCGGCGATTTTATATCAGCCTATAGGTAATTTAAAGTATCGCCGAGATAGCGGCCAGAGTATAGCTTAATTAACGGTCGAATTTGCGAGTATCAGAGATTAACAATATGCGGGTATAATAATTTCGATATTCACTGTAATCTTGGTCCTTATTAATATCCTGATGCAGGACAGGTTCTCCCCTTGTGGTTAGACTAAAAGTATCTTGGCTGTATCAAGTACATAATTATTATTCTCTATCAAGGAGAACTAGAAACATACTACAACGAACCGCAGGACAATTATAACCTAATCCAAGTGTTTCTATTTCTTGAGAGAGTGAATCAAATGCAAGCCAAGCTAGAGTCACTATTTATTATGATAGAGTATTCTACCCGGGAGGAACCGTCTGATTATAGTACTTCTCCATTCAATCCTTATCTTCGGGAGTTAGGCTCTGGCAGATACCTAATACCTATCCTTCGATCTCTTCTTAAGCGATGTTTAAGAATGTATATGTATTTCTCAACTTTCAACCACGTGGATAACAACGTGATGAATGTGCTATCAGGACCACGACTCAATTCAGAAACAGCTATGAGCGTATGAAGCTACCTTTTGACTATAGAGCTCGGCGGTGATATTTATAACTGGAAGCTTCCTTCTGGTATATCTTTCTCAAGGCTTATGCCGGATGGTCAGCGATTTGATGTATCAGATGATGGCAGATTTCTCCTTTGCTTTGATATAGTGGAGATTTACGCTGTTTAATTCCTTGAATATAAGGAACTTCGCCGATATATAGTGACTTACCGAGCCAGTCTTCTTCGGGCGGATAGGTTGTACGACCATCAAGGTCTCCTCGATCGAAGAGACCCCTGGTTTAAGTACTAAGTCTTTACTCCGATGGATGATTGATCAGCCAGATCTTCATTGTACTATCTAGAAGATCAGTTGCGGCAAGACTATGGTGCAAGCCGTGATATATCTTCCTTGGATCTGAGCTTCCAGCTGCTTTTTGGGATCTTAGAAAGGCTGTGGGTTCCTGAGCGACCTAATGAGGGCTATACTGTATCAGATGGTCGGTCTCTCTTTGAGATGGTTATGGACTGGGGAGGGCAGGAAGCGCCAAATGATAATACAGACGACGAGAATGAGTGGCTGTATGACCTCTTGATGTTAAAAATCTTTTTTGATGCGAGTTTGGTATATAACTAACAGAGGATTACTAACTATTTTAATTATCTTGATATATGAGGGGTTAGTGTTGCAATTGGATTTTGATTATAGATAGATATCCTCTGGCGATGTCAGTATATACAGATCCCCTTATACCGGTCTGCCTCCGTTAACCCTTGTTTTCTTTAGTAGTGCTAATAGGTTATCTGGTTTTTTCGGGGTTCGTGGATACCTCTATGCTATAACCCCCAGCCTCAGGGTGATAGATGAGCCTTGCGTAAGATTTGTTGTTAGTATCTACAAAGCGTTTCTTTTCACTATTTTTGGTCGACGTAATGTTTTGTATCCTTTTACTACCCATTCTTTATACAGTTTTCTGATCCGGCGTAACACCCAAGCAGGGCCGAAATAGTCCTGCGAAGTAGCGATCTATGTAGTGAGGCTAGCAGCTAACTATAATTCCTCCAAGACATATGTATGCTTCTTACTCCAACAAGAATGGCGCCTAAACGAGCATCGACCTTGTAAGGCTCTTAAGAGACCAACCCAGCAAATCTCATTCCCCTTTCGGTCCTAACACCTCACTAAATAGTGAATGGGGAAGGTCGGATGATAAATCTAGAATATAACCTTCAAGATTTCTTGCTAAGGTTGACCATCAAAGCATGCACTTGATCATGGCATTGAAAACCTCGCTCTTGGCAGTCACTACATAAAACGAAATCATAACACTCTAGGCAGGAATAAAAGCCAGAGCTGCTCGAGAGGTTTAATGTGCAAGCATCACACTAGGCAGCTGTGGTATCAAAAGCCGTGACTGCTTTATCAGCCTGGGAGAAAGTTTCACCCAGCTCCATAGGGTGTGACAACAGCTTGATCATCTGTGGTTTACCGGCGCGAGACGCCCACCACAGTAGGCTGCGCCCAACATGAAGTTGATCCTGAGCATTAACACCAGCAGCGATGAGAAGTTCCACGACGTTACAGTACCCATTAGCTACGGCAGTCGATAATGCCGTGGAGCCGTAATAGTTCTTGGTATCAGGATCAAAACGTTTTAGTGATAGCAGATATTGCACCACGTCCACTTGTCCACTTCGAGAAGCCAGAAACAAGGCTGTGCGACCAAGGGCATCCGCCTCAGGTTTGCTAAAGTGCGGAGCCCTAAGCAGAAGTTCAACAACATCAACATGTCCCCTATCTGATGCCACATGCAATGGTGTCCAATCATCATTACTTTGAGTCGTGAAGTCAGCACCCTTATCCAGCAGCATCTTGACAACTTTTGCATGTCCTTTACTTGATGCCATATTCAGTGGTGTCCAACTATCATTGTTTTGAGTCGTGAGGTCAGCACCCTTCTCCAGCAGCATCTTGACAACTTCTGCATGTCCTTTACTTGATGCTAGATTCAGTGGTGTCCAACCATCATTGTTTTGAGTGGTTAAATCGCCCTCTCTGTGAAGAAATAGTTCAACAACCCCGATATACCCATTACAGGATGCAATATAGAGCGGGGTGCGACCGTTCTCGTCGCCGATTGTCTCATCCGCGCCAGCATTCAACAGCAGCTCAACCACCCTGGTATGTCCGTTACTTGACGCTGCAAACAGTGGTGTCTGTTTCTTATATGCGGTACGAAAGTCAGCACCCTCTGAGAGAAGTAGAGCAACAAGATCGTTGAACCCCTTCGCACAAGCGATGCCAAGTGGTGTTCTTCCCAGGCTACTGGGCTCGTTCACATTCGACGCTTACAAATTGCATCCATTGTACGCAAGTAATGCAGCGCTGCTCCTGAATTGGCTGGCTTGATATTAATGGGAAACAGATGGCACGTCCTCACAGCTATTGGTGGCTACATTGCCGTCGCAGTCGTTGACCTATTATTATGCAACTTTTTAGCATGGGGTATTTTAACATAAGACGTTTTGGCATGAGACGTTTTGGCATGAGACGTTTTGGCATGAGACGTTTTGGCATGAGACATTTTGGCATGAGACGCTTTCGCGTGAGACGATTGATTCTATAGTTATCTTTTTTAGCCTAATTCGATAATTCAAATCGACTCTTCTAATCATGTTCTTAACATCCACCGTTCCATGTTGGTGCCATATCCTCAACTCCTATCAATCGTCCAAACTGGTCGAAAGACAATACAATTGATTTGGTTTAATGTATCCGACGAAAGATGCACATGATAACGAGCTCCCTGCTGCTGAAGAGCTGTTGTATGCATAAGTCGAGTCGGATCCCGCTCCTATATATAATAAATCTGCTGATTTCTTAATAGACTCTTCTATTAAGGCACTATGCTTGGCTCCTGCTACTCAGATGAGTGCTGAGATGGCTAGTCTCGAGAATAGCGATGCAGAGGCAAGGAATAAGCATACTAGTACAAGTCCGGCCGCCGAGGATCCTCCTACCCCTCCGGTAGTAGATAAAATATCCGTGGATGAATGGGAAGCTGTTGAAATTATAGGCGAAGAGTTGATCAATGGGAAGCTATACTATACAGTGGAGTGGAAACCAACCGCTGTACCAGAGGAGGATTGTAGGAATATGAGTGAGTTGGTCGAGGAGTGGAAGAAGTCAAAGACACGTCGACAGAAAGGTAGCAAGAGGACCAGGAGCCGGACCGCTCGGTTGGTACAGGGAGCTGGAGTTTCCAAAAAGGTTACAAAGCGTCATGAAGGAAAGAAGAGTAATAACAAGGACTCTATAAAATGCCCCCGTGGCCGTCCCCGAAAGGTGTAGTGTCTTTGTTTCAACCAACTCGACCATTAGGGAACCAGTACATACTAAATCAACTTCTGTTGTATAAATTTTGCAGAATATCCAATACATATCTATCGCTTCCCTAATTTAGTGGATTGCCTATGGACCGGAAGTGTAGGCGCAGACTCAAGGCTTCTCGCAGCCTCCTATACACATATGGGCATACTTACCCATATATCACCTGCATCACGTATCCTGGTCTATGACAATCGCCTTTCTATGATTTTTCAGAAGGAAGATAGACCCGAGGACAGTCAAGAAACCACGGATACCTATAGGGTACCAAAATCATTTAATTTAATTACCTCAGAGCCCAGCGTTCGTCCTAAATATACGCCTGTAGTATTTGTTACTAGCCAAAAAAGGATGGCTGTGATTAAATGCGTGTATATATTTCGAGTTGGCCGTACTGTATTAACTTCTACTTGTGTCTAGGTAGTCTTTGTCTTGCGATACCCTGTCCCGGCTACAGCTCAGGATTTTAGTATTCTACGCCACATGTGGCTAGTTGGGTATGACATTACTCACGTAAGCGGCAATTCTCAGCCAGTCGTATTATGCATGTGTGCTTGTCAACATCATCACTGATTGGCCCAGACAAAGGTGAATAATGACCACTTGATTAGTAAAATAGTGGGTCGAGAAGCTTCCCTGATGTCAGAGCCCCACCTTGGCTCCGAAGCTCACCGCCTGCCGGATTTAGCATTGATTGCTCGAGTATAGGATCGACAGCAAATGTTAGCAGGCCCTTATAGTACAAGGTTTCCTAACACCACCGGTTATTTTCGGGCTATTACCAAAGCAGATTTTAGAGTGCTAGGAATTTTTACAATCCGAATCCTCAAACGCTCGTCGTGCCTCTCATATGCGGAATGTGCTTGAGCCGCGCTCGACTAAGGAGCCCGTCAATGGGCACACAATGGAGACGAAATAAGATTAGAATTTCCTGCGTATCCGTCCTGTAAAAAGGCCAAAGAAGACGTTCCTCGGGCCCAGCGCTATTATGGATATCCAAAAAAGCATGCCAGCGCATATGAAGCAAAGTTGGAAGAGTTGCTACTAAAGGAGGTCGATATTGATGCGTTTGTCAGTAAGTTTGCACTCCCACTGTGATGCGGTTTACATAGGAGACTGACTAACGTGTCTAATGTAGCTAAGCATGTGTACATAATCCGTCAAGCCAGCCCGCACTTACTCCAGAAAATCGAATGCCAATTCCAGAGGAAATCTGCTCCAGTTTAATGGTTCTCGCACATAAAAGTGTGCAATCTTACCAATTTAATACTGACACAGTGGAACAAGTAACCGAAATACAACTTGCTCACTTTTCAGTAAAGGAATATCTCTTATCAGATCGACTAGAACCAAATTTGGCTAAAGAACTTGATAGAGTTTCTGCAAAGGTTAGATATATCAGTTACGCTTGCCACAGGAAGCAAGGAAATAATATTATCTGGCAGAGTTCTGTGCATGATATTGGATGGAGTATGCGAAGGATGTCGAGTTATCTTATAAAGCCATTATACCGTCGGTTCAGAGGTATTTTTTATGCATCTGGAGGTCGCTCAGATGCTTATTCAGAACGGCGCTAAACGAAGGAACAGGTTATTGGGTCAATAGATATATATTGTATCAATAAATCTGCATTTTAGTGTTCCAGCCTTCCGGTATCACAGGTACAAGGTGTTGTTATTGTCTATCAAATCTAGAAGTACAGAGGTCTCTGAGATTGACCCCGAGGGAATCCTTTGATCGTCCACACAGGCTTGTAGCCTGATATTAGGATTTTTCTTGCCTAGCGGCTTCCCCCGCTATCGCAATATGAAGGCTGACCTGATTATTGGCACACCAACCTCGATGTGTAAGATAATCTTGGGTCCACAATTCCAGCCCTCTATTCTCTATAACCGCCGCTGTCAGGAGCAAATATTCTAACAGTCACGTATGATGAGCATAAGCTACCGTGTCAACTAAAATCCTCCCGAGACCTCATAATAATTGTGGCTTTGCCAGAGGGGCTTGTTCCTAACAGGGGCAGAAGCGGCGGCTACCCACTGCGAATCACTACCCTCCTCATTCACCGCCCTCTCGGGTAAGAACATTCCTAAGATGAAACATTGGGTTACAGGGTATGCGTCAAAGCCACGTATGCTGATTGGCACCACAGATGTCTCTCAGAATGGCGTTACTGCAAACAAGTTTTTTTTTTAATCAGAGACGGTAAAGAACCGAAAAATGGCCATAGCCAGCTTCGTTCCTCAAGGCTCCTTTGCGCAAACCGCGACCGGTTTGCCTCTCCTGTTTCTCAATCATCTGGATGTATGGATCAGATGTGATTGGTCTGCTATAGACAGTCGGATTAGTAGTCGGACCGATCACACTCATGGGTCTCAAGTTTTCCACGATACCTGCCTAAGCATGCTATGCCTTATTTGTGCGCGCTGTGGAGTTCCTGGATTCCCTGTGCTTAATGTTTCTGGTCACATCACAACAAACCCGGATGAGTATCTTGAGGCTTGCCACAACCTCGTTTACGCCCACCTTACGGCCGAAACTGACCTGTCCACTACCGCAGGTGACATCCATGCCTATTATAAGCTTGTTCCAGAGCACCTCAAGCAATGGACTGGCTTCTTTGATGAGCAAAACGAGATATTACGCATTATTTATTTACACCTTTCCGACAGAGGAACGACTTTTTGATAATCGAGCCTACCTGACGACCCTTGGCATTAAAGCAAGCTGGAGCCAGGTGTCTTGCATGATTTCGCAGGAGTGAAAGGGCGTTCATGTAGCTTGACATCACACTATTAGCGAGAGATTGGTTGGCTGTTCTACTCGTAGGAATGCTCTTCATACCAGTAGGTCAAGTCATAAATCATCTATTATCCTTACAGTTCTAGGTTCCATAGCGGGGAGAGGAGAGGAAGCTATCTAGGGAGCCCAAGGAGGGCAAACCCACTTTAATGGTTAAGTTTACAAAAGAGGTTAGACTGATTCTCACCTTAATGGTGGAAGTCATCCAACAAATGCAAGGCCTGAAACTCGGGCTGTTTTGGGGAGTCTTACTATAGTTGGCTAATACCACATTGGTAAAAGGCAAGGCTTGACATGGTAACTCAAGGCGAAGGATGACGCTGGGAAGGGTTTGCTGTAATGCTAGTCCGCGACTCTGCGTACGCGGCATATCCCGTACGCGACTTTGCGTCCGCGGTCTGTTTAGTGCGCAACTTTGTGGGTCTCGTACGCAAACTGGGCGTACGCAGGCCACGTGATTATTAGATGATTAATAAAGAGCTATTATCAGCCTATGGTGTAGTCGCTTGTTGTATTCCCTTCCCGCAATCATTCCTATACTGAATCTGGTCGGATTTACGTCATTGTTGGCTCCCCGATAAGGCCACGGATGTCAATGTTGTCCACAAGGGCCCAGGGTCTTCCCGCATCTTGCCCCATAGGTTTAATGATATCGACAATACGGTCGCCTGGCCTGACGACTATAACAAGCTTCATTGACGAAGAGATCAGTTAGACAGAAAACAAGTTTTTCTTCCCCTCGTTAATGTAGAGACATTTGCTCCAAGTGACTGAGAGTCGCCCAGTGGGATGAACATGAACTGAGCTGATAGCCGATGAATAACCGCTAGTGGGGCCGTGTTTTGAGGGAGGGCTGGCTAAGGTGGTGTATGGGACGTGTGGAGGTGTGGACCCCGCGAGATCGATTTGTATATGATTGTCTTACATACCAGATAGAAATTTTCCTCTTGCTTCTTCTCCTGTTTGCCTTCTATTGATGAATCGACTCGCCTACGTAGCATTGCCTCCTTCGCATTGCGCTGCCCGGCGCAAGATAATCGGAGCTTGTTCATGGGTGGGAACAGGAGAACACAGACAGGTACCGTTATGACAAGCTGGTGATGGCGAAACAAGCATGTGCTGGAGGGGTACGTACGTAGCACTGAGGTGGAGGGAGGCTGGGACAGTGGATTACAATTTAGCTAGCTCCCTTGTTGGACATCAACAAGCTACCCAGTTATCGGGATGGACGGACAAGCTTGTGATGACGGAGCAAGTCGATTGGCTTTTGTCAATTCTACGCGAGCAGGCTATAAGCTACTTTGTGCCTGTGGAAGTGCACTATAGCATAGGCCTGAGAAGCATTGCATTGCATTGCATTGCATTGCATAGCATGACATTGCATCGCATCGCAACACTCGTCTCATCTCTGTTCTACGCCATGTCACGCCACAAGGAAAGGTGGGGCAACTAGGAGAGCAAGAACGACCCCCATTCCATTGGGATATTGAATCCATCAGTGTTCAGCCAAAGCCACAGCCGTAGCTGTCGAGAGTTTGTCCTTCTGCCCTACAGCTGGACTGAAATGTTATTAGTTGTTGTAAAAATCTGTCTCAGCAGACAAAGAAGATGGGGAAGGTGGATTGAGACCCAAATCTCCGATGAGTACGTCCGTACCTCCCTCTTGAGATAGCAATCCGATGTTATCAACAGTAAAACCCGTCCCTATTACGTGTACCTACAGTACCTTGGATGTTACGCCGAGAATTATTTGCTCACCCTGATCTTCTTGAGCCATTATCACATCACACCTCTTAGGCAAAGAGTAGAGACTCGTACTCGCAGTCAGATAGCCAGAGCTTCAGCGTCGTCGCCAACCGGAAAACATTCCCTGCACTCCTGGAGCGCCGCCGTGGCCTGCAGCAAGGAGGGAGCCAAGTGCCACTTCCATCGGATCGTCGTAAGCTCGGAATGAGGCTGCTTCCTGCAGCAAAAGCTGCAGTGCAAAATCGGCAATGTCCTTTCATCTGTGAATGCCTGGTGGAAGGACTTTGCAGCCTCCACCTGGAGGGCGAGTGGGCCTCGTCGCACCAGGATCTTGCTACTGAGTCCTTCTCTTTGTCTCAAAAAAAAGACTCACGGTACTGCAGAACGGCCTGAAGGGGATTGCGACAACCTCGGCCTTTTCTCGGTGCGGTCTGGCCTCGTGGGCGGCGGAGTGAGCAGTCCATCTGGATGTGCGTCCTGAGGGCGCTTTCGGGGAGTTGGGGCCTGCGGGATTGCTGGGGTCTGCCTTTGTAGAGAGGGGGCAATTCGCTTGGGAGAGACCAGTGTTTGCGTCTGGGGCATTTGCGTCCGGAGCGCCTCTTCGGCTCCTTGACGGTCGGACTCACCGGTCTCCTCTTGTGATCGTAGTCTTGCGGCTCTTCCGCGGAAACTCTCTTCCGCGCGTCGTTGCGTAATAGCTGCAATTGTCCGCCTAAGTTCATCTTCCGGCACCGTGACGGTATTACGTCGGGCCGCTGATCGCGTTCGGGGGCCCTATCTCCAGCGCGCTGGTGTTCAATCTCATCCCATGAACGTTCCGCCTCGTCAGGCCGAACTCGAACCAGCATGTTCTCGGCCCAGACAGTCCAGTCGTTGGCGGATCTCATCAAGGGGGACTCTCACCGGCTCCGCGCGGGCCGTGGTCCAGGTTCGCTGAGATCCTCCTTGTCTCCGTGGGGTATGTCCTTGAACACGTTGGCCGCCGAGATCTTCCAGCAAGGCGGTGGATTTCATCAACAGGAACCCTAACCGGCTGTTGACGAGGCATCATGGAACATCGTGGGTGTAGTCGTCGTAAACTTGTGCACGAGGGGTGGGAAACAAGGAAAGAGAGGGGCAAATATAGACTGCCATACCTCGTATAAAGGGTGCTTGGATGAGGTGCGCAGAGACGAAGGTGACACAGGCGACGTCGCGAGTAGCGTGGCAAGAACGCTCAGATCGGTCAGCGAACCGGTCGTCCATTCCTCAGCGGCGATTCCCCAACTACTGTCTGCCTTTCAGGCTGCTAATTACTGGACCATCTCAGCGAGTCGAGTCGCAGTCAAAAACTACCACACTCCGCATCGATCTCAGCGACTGACTGCCCGGGCAATATGTGATCACCATTCTAGGAATACTGACGGTATTTATCTATAGCTAATATACTAAGAATCCTTCTAATCAAGCAGCACCCACAATCCTCGACATGTTTGATAGCGGCGTTGTACACCTGGTCGAAGGTATCGATATGACCGGCCTCATAACGACATTACAGTTACATACATTCTCCATCTCTCCATTGGCTCTTCGGTGACTTTCGAGATTTCTTTGAACATACCCCCCAGACGGGCAGCCTCATACCTACCGAAGGAAAGAGCACTCCGAGGGTATCAGCGGAATTTGACAAAATTCCCAAACCAATAGTGGTACGTATTCTAAGTGGGTACTTAGTATAGGAATGATAGGTTTAATTTGTTAATCAATAGGTATGTTGTGTGATTTTGTATAAGTGGACAAATTGTCCCAGAGGCTGGGAGAGCGTAAACAGATTATGTCGAGCCGGGCCGCTCTCCTTTTTGCATAAAGCTCGTCTCGCCCCCAGGCATGATTTGCTCCACATGCCGCTTTCTTGCAGCTGCTCTAGAGTTTTCAAGAGGCATCATTCTGTTACCCAACCGCCAAGCCAGAGTACAGGGACGACTTGATCATTGTTATTATGGATGTCACTGCGAGACAAAGGCGCTACAGTAGGCTATCAAACTCACTGGTACCAAGCTTACATCTGAACATTGAAATTTAGGTTACTCCAGTGTTCAGCCAGAGGACACGCTCACGGCCGAAGAACAAAATAATTCCAGTGAGGGCTGCGTGAATGAAGAACGCAATGTACGGACCGGCTGCATCATCACGCCGCTGATGTGCGACCAGAGACGCAATTTGTTGCCTCACGTGTGGTGGCTAAGCATGTCTCATCACGGGAGGTCTGATCTCATCCAACTCTCGGGCGACACGGATGGATTTTCTAATACTACGAGAACTCCTATCTGGGACAGCTCTTGGAGTACGGAGGATCTTGGAAAGCTGAAAAATATCCATTATGACCAAGGAACCCCACAAAAGCAGCAAAGCCTATCGGTCGCAGTATTGTTGCCATCACCACATATTCAACACGCCGACGCCGCCGACCATAACAACGCGGCGGGACTAGAGAAGGTGAATAGAGATGTGTCTGGCTGGCCAGCTTCTGGATTAAGTATATCAATGAAAGATAAGTTCGACGAGAACGAGACGATCGCAGCATTTGAGTCTCCACGGCGGCTGCCCGCGAAGCGGATTGGCATGACCCCACCACTCCCGGTGTCTGTACCGCACACGCCATCTAGCTCGAGGCTCGTAAAGATCCCATCGACGCCACACCCTAACAAAGGTAAGGATGGAAATTCCTCCTTTTTTTCTCCATCTTATCTCTCCTGGATTTGGCCTGCCTGCCCTACGGCCTTGCCGCGTCCACAATACGAGGCTGCGCCGTGTGGCCTCCCTCAAAAGCCTTCCAATTCCCACAATGTAAAATTATAGACTGACACCCTTTAGGACCCATAAAAAAAGTCAAGAGCTGGGGAAATCGTGGGTATCGGGCAAAAAGACACTGTAATCGGGACGACTCGCGCTGCCTTGGGTCTCCACTTAGCCTCAGGCCAGCAAAGAAAGGAACAAACAAGAAATCAGTTAATAATAAGTTTCGCAGTTGTCTGGCTTGAAGGAGACCCTTTTCATCGCCTTGGCCAGCTCTTATTCTTTTTTCGAGAGCCGTCGCGGACTACTGCGGGATTGTTTCGTTGATAAGGCTTGCAGTCCTGTCAGAATGCCATGTTTCCGTTCCCTTTACTTTACAGTTAATCGCGTGCTTGTGTGTGCTGTGACCTGAGCTGTAGTGTGACCTAGGATACTTTCGGTCCTGGATAAGGATGTTAATGGCTGGGATGCATGAGCATATTAGCCCAATAGTTAATTCTATAACTCTAATCACCGTGTTGGTTCTTATATCACTCATGCAGTCGCAGAATCATAACTTACGCTGTGGAAATAAGCAAGGCAATCCACCAAATGGCATCCGTAGCGTGCAGATACTCAACAACGAGAACGACCCGCCATATCATAGTGTTGGTGCCAAGCGGGCGATAGAGAGATATCGTCAACTACCGAGATAATCTATGAAGGTTGAAGCCCGCAGCCCAGCCTGTTCGAACGCACATACAATTCACTAGTAAATACAATCAGGAATTCCGTGGAAGCCGGACCGGCCGCGAATGCAGAAATAAGGTTCAATAACCGGGAGGGCCGGTATGAACTATCGCGAACTAAGGCTCTGACGATCAAACCTAATACCGAGCTATCGGCGCGGTCCCGATAGCCCGAAGAGCGTTCTGATCCTATCAAACGCGCACGTTGAAGGAAGATCATGAACTCGGCCTTATGGATATGAAGATCCCTAGTAATTCATATACTAAAAGGATGCTTGAATAACCTCATAAGACCGAGACCGGGCTACTCTCACGAGAATACGAACAAGGGATTCCCGAGGATATAAGGGGCCACGGATCCCCTCTGTAATTACTAGTTAGAATCAACAGTCTCAATATATCCCTTTTACCTGTATAACTGGAAGCTGGTGGTGGTGACACCAACACATAGACTAGAGTCCGGCTTACTAATATGTCAACAGATGAATTCCGGACCGGACACGTAGGTCAAGGCATGGATATTTACTGGACTTTTGAAACAATGATCCCATCAGAGAAGGAATGATTCTTGTCGACATTTGCGACTTGTTATTGCTACAAAATTAGTACAGGGGCTAAGATTTGGATTCTAGGATCCGCTTACATAAACGAGATTAAGCTCTTGGAGGCTGCTAAGATTATTCCCAGTCCAGCTCCGCCCTTTCCTTTATGCCCCTTCAATCATCAATATCCACCGTCTAGCAGACTGCAGATCGCTTTTAAAGTTCGTATGGTGTATTTTCAGACTCTCAGTTGTGGCGTCAGGGAACATTTGACGAATGTATTCCTTGTGAGCAAGATTCTTTGCGCTTTCGCCGCGTTTCCGGCCACAACGAAGTTGAACTTCTTCTAGAAACCTAGTGTAACATTGTAATGATCTGATTTCGGCCACAACTCGACGTAGAGAATGTAGGCTATCGCTTTTGCCTAATGCCCGCAAGATGTCGTGATAACCTCGTTGCTGCTCATGAGGTAGACGGGTAGTGCTATTTGGGAAGGCAACAGTCTCCCTTAGAGTGGCACCGAAAAGGCCATTAATAGTTAGATGGCCCCAGTGCAATTTAAGAAAGCTAACAATCGTGTCTTGGTAGAGGTGCTGAAGCTGTTTTACTGGTTTACAGGGTTCTGATGGTTGGGCGGTAATTCTTTGAGCCCGGTTGCTGTTAGCCTTCTTATCGATAAGTTCATGCGCCACAGTTGAGTCATCCGTCATACGGATGCGTTTCCTGCATTCCAGCTGAAAGCCACTGAAAGCCACTGAAAGCCACTGAAAGCCACTGAAAACCACAACCTAGTCTACTTCAATTACTTAAGACCTGATCAGCATAGGTCTCGGGGCGCATGCGCATCTAAACGCCGTTCTGACATGGAAACCTAAAACATGATTCTTGTCGAGCTGGGTGTTCAAGTAGTTGAAGTAGATAGATGAGTGTCCTTGCGAAGCCGAGATGTGGCGCGCTGCGCTGGCGTGTTCGTATCATTCGACATCGTTATGAATAGTGGCACAAATTCCCTTCCAATTCGTCTTTTTTTGAGTGTATAAATTAACTTGCAACTAATTCTTCTAATAAATGCTCATCCTAATACTTTCTAAGGGCAACTTCATCAACTAATGACAACCATGGCTGCTCCACCTATGCCAGATATTCTTCTGTACCCTACTCAAGTTGAAATCTCGAGCTTAGATGGCGATTCACTAGCTCCTCCATCTCTTCCTGCTCTCCTGCCGTTTCGCTTCTCGCCGACTGGCCCCGTTCATATTTCAAATCCGTGAGACCTGGAGCCTGCGCCATGGCGGGAATGCTGCCAGCGCTGAATGACAATAAACCAAAGAGTGCCACGAGCGTCAGGCAAATAAGCCTAACGGCACATCATCATTTTCGTCATCAACACTTATAACTCTCAATCCAGACTAATATGGACTGAGACCTAGATTCCCGGAAGATCCGGCCGCCACGGATAAAATTGCCGAAGCCTGATATGCTTAATGCCCCTTTTTATTTCCTTGTAAAGTCAAATTGATCATTGATTGCGGAAACTGCAAAGCTTTGCGGATAACGTCGGAACGAGGAAGGTGGGCAGATAAACTCAAGTCTGGCCAACTAACCGGGTAAGATACAGATTTAACACTCTCGAATTCTTGGTGAAGTGAGACAAATGAAAGACTTTTGAGGGTAGGTGAACTTCATTCACCATTAGGGGTACCAAACACCATCTATCCTCACAATATATCGGGAGGTACTTATAGATACCAGAAAAAAAAATGAGTCATAGGCCTTCTTTCCTCATTTATTCTGTTCAGCCGAGGCCATTATGTGATCATTATGATGTTGATGCTACCTTCAATGCTTAAGACCGATCTAGATTTTTAGATCTGCCTTCGTGTGGCTGACCCATTATTGTATCATTGATTATGGTTGCTAACCAGTTGCAAGAAATCATCGATTTGATGCGCACAAATTTAACTGACCAAATGCCTAGGCTCCTGAAGTAGTCTAAATTTCAGCCGCATTTGCAAAACAGCCATATGACTGACGCCACGCTTTATCCAGTGGAGTCGATATCAGATATATTCGTATGGTTATAACACAATCTATGTTGTCTAGCTTCCGGTAAACGATAATTGGATTCGCATGTAAATGTGTGGTAGCTGCATGTAGCTGCTCGGCATTAGTATCGCAACACTCGCTGGTAAGTTGCTCGTCTCCTGCCAGTAGTATCTAGCGCGTGAGCAATTAGATCTATAGCAAAACAAGTGCCGTAATTGGAGTCCTACGTCACAAACTTTGTCAATGGAATTTTGCCGTTGAGTTGAATTCCTAAATTTAATTGCAGTTAGCTTGAATGTTGAAACAGTTAAACGCAATGATGAAGTGCCTAAGTGGTGTGCCACTTTGTGCATCTGCAGTCCCTGATATCAGAGGGTTCCTTTCATTGAAAACTGCATTTTCTCGGAATGTTCCAGCCCTCGAAAAAGTCTATCTTTTGTGTAAGTTCAAAGATGCGGCACTATAACGGTCGAGGGCGGCCGAGGCCCACTTCCAGACTCAGCCCACATGAACATTGGCAATCCTTGTCTTTCTGCAAATCTCGCGCTATGCTTGGTTCTAAGCAACCTTCTCTTGCTAATGAAGATACTAAGTCTCTTAACTAGCCTGATAAGGTTCGCCGTACCTAGACCGAGCCGTTATAATGTATTTAACTAATAGTACTCAGTAACTAGGAGATTTATAGGTAGTAAGTAGTATAGCAGCAGCTGATACTGATGGTAATATAAGCTAGTAGCTTAATACAGCTGATAAAGTAACTATCCGGAAAAAGACATTTCCAACAATCAGAATGTTCCGGCATATAGGTTTCAATTAGATATACTTTCTAACTACTGGGATAACAAGCAACGCGAAGTAACTCACACCTAGCAGTTAACTTAAAGGCAAATTCAATTGATGAAGACTGTGACACAGGTCTCATTTTAGTCTGTTGCAGATCTAGCTCACAGCCCACATCAAACTGTTTCTACTGTGACCCTATTTCAAGCTTAAGAGGCTTTTAACTAGAGGTAAGGTGGCTAGATGATTTACAGTTACGTGCTGATTGGAATGTCTTTTTAGCGGTACCTATTCTTTGCTAAACGCTACTTAGACTTGAAGGTGGTTGCAGAACCAAACCTTTTGAAGGGGAGACCTTTTTGTTGTATGGCATCAGATTCCACATGACAACGCACCTTAAAAGCTTGAATAAATGGTGCAGACCTCGTGAGCAGGTATGGCTGCCTGGAATGTAAGTGACGATGTAGCTGCATCATAGGATTCCGCATGATTGGGTTGCTGCTGGTGGTACCTCTCTGTTGCCGAGGAGGGACATGTCCTCCGTCACACGCTGGTTTCTCTCTAAAAGGAGTTTCAAGCCTGTTGTAATCTAGAAAGAAGGCACATTGGCTAGGTATATAAGGGACGTCCTGCGCCAATGTTCATTTCATTAGCATTTTAGTTATCAATACACATTCAATCATTCACATTAAAGACAATAGTCACAGTTGAGCATCTTAGGGGGTCGACTGCTGTTTTCCCAACATCTACAACGCTTATCTCTCGGAAGGTAATACTCAGCTATTAACTCCCTTCCATCACATTTCATTATCATTGACATCAACCCAGAAGCTGTCTTCCTACTTGCCGATCGCACGTAAACAGCCATAGCTACGCTAAGAGGAAGATTTCAATCGCCATTGATCGCATTTCAGACTCTTCTGAGATAATGAACTGCTCCTTCGGGCCCTCCTCCATCTACCATTACAATGTCGGCACGGGCGCCATCAACAGTGGTGTGAGCGGAGGCCTCATCGACAAGTTCACCTCCAACAACGGGCAGGATATCACAACTCTCGTAACCTTCACTTGGCCCCAGGCTCCCGCTGGCAAGAAGTGCCAGTTCGAGTTCCAGCTCGGAAATAGCGACCAACTAACAGGCAGTAAGAAAGTTGATGTCTTCACTAGCCACGCCCCGGCCCCCGGCTCCAGGAGTGGCTGGGGACCCGGCAACCAGCGTAACATCCACATCGGCCGCATCACCGCCAAGCTTGGCGGATTGGCCACCTGGGATGCCAAGCACAATTCCTACCTGACCGAGCCAACGGCCTGTAAGCCTGCCGGAACCGTCGAGGGTCTTGAGCTTGTCGGCGTTAATGATAACGTCCATGTCTCCTGGGGAAGTGGCTCTGGGCCCCGTATTACCTTCGTCTGAGATACCACTAAACTTCCATGGTTCTTCGGGAACAACACGTCTCAGGGCTCGATCTCTTCCTGGTGTTTCTCTGCTCTTATCTCCTTTTCTTTAGATCCCTGCAACACTCCTGCGCTGGTTGGGAGAGCTTGGGCTTGGTTGAGAATTCCTTTAGGGGCTTTAATCGATTATTGCACTATTGCCTGATAAGGTAAAACCAACAGTCTTTTATTTTACACAGAGTCAGGCTTTGACTATCAGATTATGACTAGCAGAGACAGTATTCAAGTCAATAAGTCTAGGGCGGAACTAGACATCAATAAGACAAGTTTCTGTTTCTATTGCCATTTAAAAGCCAAGGAGCTGGCGAATACTCCAATCTCTAGACTTGGCCAGAGCTTTATCTGGCATATTATTCAAGTGGGCCTCAGTAGCCTCGAAAGCTACAGCCTCACAGTCAAATGGGCCTCTATCCGGTATATCGTTCGTGGGGGGCTCAGCTACTAATACTGATATTATGCTTGTCGGAGCTGGATTTCGAGTAACTATCGTCGGTTTATTATATCTGAAATTTTCAGGAATAGTTGAAAGGCAGAAAAGGAAAGCCTAATTAGAAGACGTGTCCGCCTTGGTTATAACTTGAGTGTTCGAATGGCTGTGACCCTGAATGTTGAAAAGGAGAAGAAACCCAAGAGCAGATCCCAAGGGTTGTAGCCACTATATATACTTGAGCCTTGATCGGGTGACACTGACTGTTAGCAGCATTCGTCACCCGCTCGTTGTTGGTGCCGCTGCCAATAAAGGCGCCATAGCCACGTTTGGCGAGGCAGAGCAAAGTCTTAGTGTATGGGTGAATCTGTATCATCCCGAAGTCAACTAGGAAGTCAAGTGACTGACAGGTATAGCCCCTAGAGACTCAGCCCTTGCTGCCCTATATAACACAATACGATTGTTTGAGACTGTGCATAATGATTGCCATCGCTTGCAGTGGCGAATATGGGTGCGTGATCAGGCGGTTTCATCATTCTTCCTTCCCTGAATCCAGGGATATTGTTGGCTTCAAGCATCCATCATACCCTTATAGGCAATCCCTACCGAGCATACATTACACCATGAGGCGGTGCCCCATTACCCTTGAATGGTTTTGCTGGTTATGGCCAAGCTATCTAGTCAGACGTTGACCTCTTTGGTGCAAGTGATATCAGCAGCTTCAGCGCTTGTGATGAAAACACACAAGGCACCGGAATGAGGAGTGATAGCGCCAGCCGATGTCACGCGGCGGCTGACGATAACATTCGTAACTATCGTGTCACGATAATATTTCAATCGCAAGGGGATACGGTCTCAACTGGCATGCTGTATTCCCGTCTATTCATGGCGCTTCGTCTCGACCACCGCGCCTTCAGGAGCCAACCTCCTTCCACCACCACTGCCAGGCCTCATCCTACCATAGCCACTGAAGCTGAAGCCCTCTCTGTATATAGCATCCCTAAGTCTGGATCGATCCCAAAACGTGGTCTTTTATACACGGTACTAGTCTTTCTAATCCACCATCATAAATAATCAAGGTTACATAGAATAGGTCAGGCCTGAACAGTCGGAATATAATACTATGTTTGAATACCAACGTCTGGCCCAATATGGGTCCTAATTTGAGGACCAAATAAGCAGTTAAGGTATATGAACTAAAACTGGGGTTTGGTCAGATGTGGACCAAGATTTGGTTCTTTTCATTTTAGGCCGGTAGTAATCCATACCCTGCACTGAGTCCCTATATTAACCGCTCACCCTTACAATTCCAGCCACCCTAATTCTGTAACCTATCACTCCGTGATTTCTAGCAATAGAGCTGCAGGATATCGCGAGGTCGGTTGAGGCAACCGCAGGCGAAGCGTTGACATCTCCAGGTGATTGTTGCCGGGCTATCCGATAGCGAAGGTTAACCAAATAATAAAGATTGGTTTATTACGTTATCAATACTTTGATATCCCTTATCAGCCACACGACAAGCCACCTAGTGGGTCTTCCATGCTTGGTAAGCCAGATAGCCTACCCCTACCCTATAGACCTAGGAGACTGGACTTGAGACAAAAGTGCCAAATAATTACCATCTACCCAAATATAAGAGAGGCAAAAGCATCGCAGTCTCCAAGGTACTTATAGTTGATGAGGGATTTAAAAAGGGAACCGAGCTTGGGTAGCTCTTTGTTTACCTATACTACTATATTATTAGAACCCTGAGCCCTTACTGTTTTTGAAAGGCGTTTGGCAAAATCTAATACCGATGGGATTAATAATCTTGTCCTAATGATCAATACAGTATCCACCTGCTCTCGCAGATTATTATTGAACGCTGCTGTAATCTCAGATTCATCGGGACACTCTTCCCTATATAAGAGGACCTTAGGCCGAATGAATCCGATAGACTGTCTTCCTTTGCCCTTGTGTATACGCTTTTTCTATATATGCTTGCAATGTGGGTATGGTTTTATTGCCTATCTCTTGAATGATTGCGGAGTTACTAATTGAGTATGTGTTGGTATTATGTGATATAGACCATTGTATCAGCGCGACTGTGGAGCTAAATGGTTTTGTTTGAGAGGGAAGGAAGCCTGGCTTGCTAATAGTTAAAATTTTGGGTATAATGATGATGAAGACGGCCGGACTTAGCCAGCTACTCGGCAAAGAGATTGAATGAGGTAAATGGAGCTGTTTGGCTGTGCAGAAGTTTGCTTAAGATATTACTATTCAGCCGGGTGGCGGTCTCTTGTAATGAATAGGCTGATGAGTCGTATACTACCCCAAGGTCGAGCATATCATAGAAAGCAGCTGCCAGCTGCCCCTGATACGCCAAGAGGGTGCTCAGTGAACCTAAGGTTTTCTATAAGGACGAGAAGTCCGCCTCGGTGCGCTCCGGCAGCTGGAACATGGTGAACGCAAAGTTTAATACTGCAGGGACTTTGAAAAATTGGTCTGCCTTACTACTTTCAATGCCTGGTCAGCGGGACGCTTTTGACCCAGCTAGTTTCATTGCAATGCTCAACAAGTTCCGAGATGCTTTACACAAAACCGGAGTAGTCACTAACCCCCAGCCCCGACGGAGCAGTCCACAGCACTCGAGCTAGTTGAGATCGATGAATACTTCAAATTAGCTGCCAAGTCCTCACTACCTCGCCTCACCCTGGGCTCCAGGAAATTGACCATCCGGATAAGCCCAGCGGTGGCGACTGGTATTATTACTATTGGGTGATGTGGGTAGAGTGGAAGCAAGGAATTCTCGAGTAGTTGGTTGTTTCCGTCCAGCTTCAGGTTCAGTTTCAGGGCGACGTTGGCGAAGTACAAGAAATCATAAAGCATACCGATCATCTGAAAGATGGGAATTTATGCACACAAGAAAGAAATGAAGAAATGTTATACCACAGTAACTAAAATTTCATTGTTAGTCATCGTCGTATCGTTAGTTCTGACTTTCTTGCACTCTTAGCACCTTCTCTCTACGAGCGCATCCCGCATAGCTACACAAGCCAGAGGCCTAAGCGTGGTCCTAAAAAAATTAACTAAAAACCAGCGACACCCGATTCGCCTTTGCCTTTGAGGAACGAAAAGTTCTTTCTTCCGCGCCCTCCTTTCTTAAGCTCGGACCACTAGACGATCTTGCGCGTGGCCGTAGCCTGATGGTGGCGATCCTGCTATATTAGAAGGGTAAGCGGCGCGGGAATCGCGAACGTATGAACCAGAGTCTACGGAATGGCTTCACTCCCCGATTTGGTAATAGCAGGAAATAATAAGGGTGGGCGAACCAGCACCTAAGTCTCCTCTAGTTATATGAGAAAAGCAAAGAGAGAAAAGGGAAGAGGGAATTTCTAATAGGAAGACAGGCTCGACATGAAGCAACTGCTTCTTATACAGTTCTGTAATGTTTTGATGTTTCGTGAGGATCAGAAGTCACTACTTTTGGCACAACGGCGCCTCCTTCAGGGGGATAACTAAGTTCTCGCGGTGTGTTTGATTCTGTTGTCTGGCGTGGTCAATATCGTTCTGACGATCTTCTTCGTACCATGTACCTCGGCCGCTTAAACCTCGAGCTCCGATGCCGTAAACGATTGTCGGGCAGGAACAATAGGGGAACCACGTCCATTTCTCATCCTTTGGCGTACTTGAAAGGGGGCACGCCTTCCCTTGCTGTACTGTGACTGTGATGTTTTGGTGTTTCTTGAGGCTCGTTGGTCGGTTTCGGCGCGTCGGCGCGACGTTGGAAGAAGAAGGATCATGTCTCTGAGCCTCCCTTGGCACTCAGAGACAGTGGAGCTGTTTGTTCACGCGTTTTCAGCCGAAAAACGCGTGATCTCGCCGTCAGAGGCATCTTTACAATGGAATATGAAACTCTCCAAAGGTTCTTCCATTGCGCTGTTAGGGTGACGATAGGCCCGAAAGGCAGGATGTGTGGTGTTATCGCCCATAAATAAGCCTTTCCCCTACTAGCGCGGTGCTAACAGCACCAATGGGGGGAAATGTTTCCAGGGGAGAGCCGACAGCACTAACTTTCAGATGCTGATTGACCAAATTCTCAGACCCAAAGACATACTTCATGCGCATGATCATGCACGACTACTCAGATCCAGTCGACATCCAGATCTTAACCAAGCTTGTGGAGGCAATATCGACTGATCGTGGGTCTCCGTATGTGACATGGTGTTATCCGCACGTGTCAGCGAAGCCGATTTCCCGTCTGCTGTAATGGGTCAAGCTGCGATGACAATGAGTGGAAAAGAGCGCACTGAAGCTGGATTCGAGAAACTGTTTGACGCAGCTGGATTGGAGCTTGTGCAAGTTTGGCGTGTGCCTGGCGTACCAGGTGCAGGTATTGAGGCGAGACTGAAAGCGCAGTAGGGTAGGGTAGGTCGAGGCAAATGTTGCAATAAGCGCTCTTACATACGTGTGCACACTAGGCGTTTATCATCATTCCAAGCAAGCGCGGTATCAACAATTTATAAGTAGCACACCCTATCATGCGAACGTCTGACCCTTTTCATCCTTTCGATCATAGGAGTAATCAATGGCACCCAGGAGAAGCTTGACGAGCCAAAGTTCGGGGGTAAGGTCGACCGGAGGATTCAATTGAGCCATCTCAGCAGATTCATTCTCGTAATCTAGTCGCATATGTCAGAAGGCTGATTGCAAAGATAAGAGCGGGCAGTAAGAAAGACCCACTGCTTGTGCAATCCACGAGAGCACCAATGACCGGGTCTTTATCCACCTTTGCCAGGAAGGCCCTGGCTTCTTGGTCGTTCCCGACCTGGGCAATCTGGAACGCCACGGCACCGGCACCGTACCGGCTCTGCTGCAGTTGCGCGTTCGTGTACCTGATAATGTCGAAGATGGCGCTATCCGGCTCGCCCGAGGGTTGTCCATCCGTTAGCACAATCACCAAGACTGGTTTCCGCAGCTCTCCCAAGCGCGCTTTACCGACGACCAGTGGGTCAATGACTTTATTTCTCAGCTCCGTACCCATAGGGGTCAGGCCCTTGTACTGCAAGGACTGCATGAGAGTTTCGACTTGCCGATCATCGCGGATGCCATTGATGAGGTGCGTTGGAGGGGTACTGTTTATGAACCGCACTGATATTCCCTCGTTGTCGAAAAGGGTAGCAGCGTACGTTACACGCTGTAGGATTGATTGGAGATCCTTGATGCGTTCGCCATTCTCTTCAAATCGCATAGATCCTGAGTCATCTGCGTCGCGGCACATGTATCATATTAGCGAGGAAGTTCGTCTCGCTATCGGACATTTTGCATACTGACCAATATACAGGATGACATCATACAGGCCCAGCTTCGCCAAGTCGCTACCGATCTCCCATGGAAGACGCCATTTCTGGCACAGCTGACCTACTTGTTGCGAGGCTCGGCATGCAAGGTCGTCGACAACTGGTGAAGGGAACGGGTAGAATGACGCTAGATTCCGTTCTTGGATCGTTTGGTGTAGGATTCTTTTGAAAGCTTCAAAGGCTGGGCCAGCAGGCTGCTGGAGCGGTGGCGGTTGGCCGGGAGGGATATTGTACCCGAGGTTCTGTGCATTTTGGGCCTGGATGAGATTTCGTTAACTGAATTCGAAGAGTTCTCTTGGAGTTGGAAGGAATGGAACATACATATCCAGCACCGTAGCCCTGCTGCTGATAGGGAGCATGTGCGTAGGGTTGCTGTTGGCCATACTGTGACTGTGGCTGTTGACCATGCGGTGGCTGTTGGCCATGCGGTGGGTAAATATAGCCTACGGGAGGATCTATCGAGGGTAAATTCAGCTGGTTAGATTTATTGTATCCCCTTGTAGTAATTTAGCATTAGAACAGATATTTAATAAGATAATTATCTAACATAACAAGGTAGCCTCTACATGTCCTTAATTTACTCACACCTATTCTACCAGAGTTTAGATAAAGATCCTTTCCGAGGGTACGTCGCGGCAAATCATCCCGCGATGCGATTATTCCCTTCACTCGTTCTCTTATGGCTTCCTTTTATACAGCTTGTGAGCCAAGTCTTGAGCATATCCACCCATGGTCATCGTGGGATTCCAACTACCCGCAGTTGGAAAAAGGGCAGCTCCAGTGACATGAACATTCTCAATCCCGTGAGGACGATAAAGCTCATCCACGGAACCACCAATTTCCTTGGGTCCCATAAAACAAGTACTTGACTCATGAACAATACCAGGGATTCGAATAGTGTCGGCTGCTGGCTTTGTCTTAATCCAGCCGTGAGTTGTCTCATCCCACCATTCGATACTCGACACGTGTTTATCGCCGCCTGCCATTTCTTTAATGGTATCGTAGGTGGCCGTATCCATCACATCCCAACAGCCATAATCCTCCTTACTCAAGGTGTATTGCAGGGTGACGTTGCAAGTCGGGTCAGTGCCTTTGTTGAGAGTGACATGATTTTCATATATCATATTTACCTCTTATCTACACTGCCCGAAGCCACTGACTGGCTGACCTTGCTAACCTTGACTTACAATATCATTGACCTCCATGTGCAGTGAGGAGAGGCGGTGATACAGACCGACTAGCCCATAGTACTCTCCGGGCTCTCTCTCTCGTAGTCATCTCCCTCAGGCCCTTAATAATCGCTAATGTATATAAAAATGGTGGCTGGAGAATGAGTTGAACCAGACATGGCGGTTGTTGGTGGGCCAAATTCAGCATTACCTGATCATCTAGGCCTTCACAAATCCTATACCAGATGAAATCTGGTATACTTACCAGGACGCGACACAGCTCGGGTTTTTGGACCTCGGACTGCTGGATGGTCTGCCCCAGGGCGCGAACTGATCGTGCTTGAGCCAGGCAGCGTCTGGGTTGCCCTCTTGTATAAGCACCGTGATGGGCTCGGCGGGCAGCTCGAGCGCCCCGGCGCATACGGAGGAAGGGGATAAGAAGAGTCACAGTGTATAGAGGCCTACATGAAGCCGGTCACGATGGCTACCGGCTAGCCTACGCGCCGAGCAACATACATGCCTCAGCGTTTAAACATAGCATCTGATACCCTCACATCTCCTTATATGTATTGAGTGAATAAACAGGATTGCCAGTCATATTCTCTTGACGCAACAATAGCAAGGGACTCCTACGTACTAGTTCTCCTCGGCCTCGTTCTTATTTCTAGTCTCATCCTAACTCTCATCACCGTGCCCATACTCGCTCTCCTCAACCTTGGCCCTCTCATCCTCGCTCACGCTCTCGCTCTCTTGTGCCTCTGTGTCATTCTCGCCCCCGCTCTCTTGCCTCTTCGTCGTTTTTGCCCCCGCCCTGCTTAATGGCCCATTCCAGATCGTTGAGAAGTGCTGAGAGGGGGCCTTCGCGCCCCGGCTGGAAGTTTACACATATATTGACAAGATGATCCTTTCTCTTGGCGACAACAAGATCCTGTCCCCATCCCACTGCTGCCACTCGATGCCTCACGTCACAGAGCAAACGTCGCGGGATCCGAAAGAAAATCTCATTATGCTCCTCTATGATTCTCCGCATCCTCCACTTGATCCCAAAAGTACCATGCTGACGAAAGCCTCCCTGCCAAACTGTAGGCGGCGGGGGCCTTCCCGATGGGGTGGGCCTCTCGCTTCCTGACACTCCGGTCGCCGTGGTGGAACTGGCACGTGAAGTGATAGTCTTTCGGCTTGCCAAGATCAATATCAACTTTTCTGGGAATGGGTAAGGCTACTCTGCCCTGCTCTGGCACTCTGTAGTTGGTCATTTTAAGCCACTCATGGATTCCTTGGGCAAAGATGTGTATTTTTTTTACGGAATGGGTCGTCTGGATGTCCCAGGAGGACGGAGTCGTCCATACACGGTGCGATTCAAAAGTGATTCTACGCTGACGGAAGCACTTTGTCTTTGGCATCGCCGACAATACTCTGGAAAATGTCGTATTGAAGAAGCCAGCCCTAGCACTTGATTGCATGTGACATGTGCGCTGCCTGTGCGCTACGCAGCTCTTCAAACTTAACTAAATCTCTTCGCCGCTTTCCCACTCCAAGACCCTGGCAGTCAAAATGGTGGCGTAGTACAAATGTGCTGACTCTATCGCTCGAATCTTGATCAGTATTGAAAACGTACTCGGATGATAATCGGCAAGGGTATTAGAGAAGTCCAGAGTGGACTGGTTTCCTCAATACTGACATTCTAAGTAGGTGGTGCCGACGCGATAATTCGATATTACTTGGATGAGGTTCCAACCATGAGAAGCGCCTACTAGAAGCTCAACATCTAGGCAAGTTACGATAAGGCATAGAGTTACCCCACCCGTAGAATACCAAAACAAACGATTATCGAAAGCTTACGAGACCTGTAAAACTGATCTCGTTCCTGTTTGAAAGCAGTAGAATTCTTTTTTACAGGAAGGTTCCTCCTCGGCCATATATACTATCCGTAGCCATCTTGCGTAGAAGCTTGTCCTTGTTTCGGGCTCTGCAAAGAGCTTTAGCTGTGGAATTCTGGGAGATATTATCCACGAACGTACCTTAGTCATGGGTCTTGAGATGCAGCTTAAAGACGGTCTGGCTCATGACCCAATACAAGCCAATGCCGTGAGGGAGCTTCCTTAGGATCGCAATAAGCAACCACCCTTGGAAAATTCCACTCACTGTTCCAGCTAAACGTTATATCCTGGCTTGAAGCCCTACTTTCATATACTATTGCCGTAAATGTACCAGTCATACCTCATCTATGACGAGACTAACAATTGCACGCAATCAGAATACAATGGCGGATGGAAATTATCACATGACTATTACGTGCAACTTCTGCCGGAGGCCCGTAACCGACGTAGTAAACTAGGCGGAAGTAATTTCCATCGCCGCAAGCTTCGTCGGACAAGGACGACTAGTGGGTATTAGGGTCAGGTTGCGGAAATGGTGGCTGCAACAGATGTCAACTCTCAGTCGGGCCAGGGAATTCCAACCCTGATTTTCATCTCGGCTTCATCGACTACGATCGGACCAAGTACCTTTCAACATGAATCATCACAATTCTGACAACGATAACCACCTAATCATGATCCTCGTTATAAACTTTCATGTGTGAGGAAGTATTCGGATTTCGGAGATGTCACAAGCTTGTCACGTCTGAGCTCGTCGGCTAACCCGAGATTGTTTGTGATTGGCTAAGGGTCAATGCCTATTGATTCACTATGGAGAAGGCTATCATACGTGGGAAGTAACCTCATAAGAATACTCGCAGGTTCTGAAGGTGGGTCCAGTGGCATCGCACCATCCTAAACCGAGACTGGTGCAAAGATGCCAACTCGATCATCTACTTCCCCACCGCCTATTTCACCAAAGTTCCCCATCTACTGCTTATTGGCCGCGTCTTTGCAGTGAAGGGGCGAGCCGCTAGGAGCATTCACATCTTTATCGTCATACTCTTTGTCGCCTACCTACCTGCCCAGATTGTCAAAATAGTCATTTGCATTCCTATCCGAGCATACTGGGACCCTTCGGTGGATGGCAGATGCCTCAACCAACGCAAAATTTTCCTCTTCGGCTTAGCCCTGGCCATCTTCACTGATTTTGTCATCCCGTTGCTGCTTATTTCACTGACTTGGTCGCTGCGTGTTCGTTGCGAAAGAAGATCAAGATTATAGCGCTGCTTGGAGCCGGCGGTGTTGCGACTGGCATGACAATACTGCGGATGTACAAGGCGGTCAAATTCAGAGACTCAAATGATGTGATGGCGGACTTTCAATGGTTGATGCTTACCACGTGAGTTTAGCTAAGACTATCACGGTCAAAATAACTGACTCGCGCACCGTCACGGGATAGCTGAGCTCACGATTGGGTTGATTTGTTCGTGCTTTCCCGCCGTAAGCATTCTTCTAAAACAGCCTACGAGTCGTGGAACTCTTCATGGAGCAGCAAGAACAAGCTCAATGCTCGACAGGATCAGCGCGATCGTGCGTGCCTGGGAACAATGCAGGACGAGCCAAGCCGAAGTAAGCGCTCAAATGCATCTCCCTTGAGAAGTTCGTCGTCTTCAAAAGTCGGTGTTGAGATTGCAATACTATCTAAGCATCCGGGGCAGATAGGACGGGGATGTGAAGCAAGATAGCAATCAGGGTCATGGGATCAACAATCACGAGACCAACGAGTGTGTCAACTCCATCTCGGCGAATACGTGACAAAAAAGACGGATTCGGCGAACCTGTAGGATAAGAGAGAAGTTGAAGTCTATGGAATCTTAATCAAGTTATAAGGATGGATGTGGTGAAAGGGCCTTTCCAGCTAGCAAACCTGAATCGCGATGTATGATGGCAGTAACATCACGGTGCGGTACCGAGCACAGAGATCTGTCACGCATGGTAATGGTAAACAGCGTGGTTAACGTTGTCAAGTCATATTATAACTGGAGAGCTACCGTCTAAGTCTATTGAATACCTCTCTGAGCCATATGCCTATATTATGCATGTCATGGCTAGAGCGTCCCTTCAGACCGTGGTCTGCTAGACTGACATAAATCGATATCGATCCTGCAAACCTTGGCACATTCCGGGAATTCGTTCCTTACAGATTATCTAAACGTATGTAGCCGGAGGTTAGGCTCCGGGACTGGATATATGTAAATAGCCTATGATATACAGTTTGTGAAGGAAGAAGTAATAGATGTTGAGGTATATCCCAGATAAATCAGATACTTCGACGGGAGCCCTCTAGGGCTACACCTGTTTGCTGCCATTCGAAACTGTTCTGCCCGGCTAGCAGTCACAACTATGTACTTACTGCATGGGAGTTAAAAATCCACGATGTTCGGGTTGGGCTAACCTAGCACTACTGGTTTGCCTCAATCATATTCAGGCTCCAGAGCAGTATTCCCACAAATCCTAAGCCTTTATTTGTGCTAATCTTGACATTGGGGGACATCTTTAGTCGACCGCATATCAAATCGCAATATATACAAAGGTATTGGTTGGAAAAGAAGGAGGTCCTGTTTGTACTATAGCACAAGGGCAAGCTATATTGGGGAGCCTTCGCATTATTCATGGCACAATCATGCTATTTCACAGAGTCTTTGAACAGGCCTTAGTCTTGCATTTTTCCTTCGCCAGACGAGCCCGACTCATTACCGGAGGTCGCCATTGTCACCGTAATTGATCTGGATGACCTTTTCGTCGTAATCAAATTAAACGCTGGGCTGCAGCTGATTGGATTGAGTTGTGATGAGTGCTGGTTCCACGCAGCCTCGACTCACGAGATTCGAGGTCTTGCAGACCGTCCTAGAGAACGATTCCTGCTGCCGAAGAGTGCCGCTCTTTAATTTCCTGATGCTCCGTCATGGGATGGGATTTCTATAGCACTGCGCCTTGCCGACATGCCAGATAACTGAGCGACATTCTTTTTCCTACTACCCGCCTCAAACACTACTTGGCTATTAGATTCTGAATCATCGGGCCGGGTTGAGAAGACCGTTGTTCGAATCCATCCTCGGACATGTACGTTTGCCATTAGAAATATTGTGGGTTTATCGGAGATGAGATATGATGAGATGTTTTCGGGGTCGGAGAAGCGGAGATGAAGTTAACTCTGGGAGAGGGCTTCTCCGGTCAGACTTAGAATTGATATTGGTTTGCTGCCGCCTTCGCAATCATTTAACTATCATTACGTCATGATGAGGTCCATTGGCGAGGCTGAAAGATGAAACCGTATGAGATTACAAGTTGAGATTGTGGTTCAAAGGATGAAATCTTATCGGCGAACTCATATTTTGTACGGAGTACCGAAACCTAGTTACAACCTAGCGTCATTATTTTATTCAATTGCTGCGAGAAATTCCGGACCCCACTTTGGAGGGCCCATCAGGATGAAGTGAATAAGTTTTGCCAGGTACTTCGTCTTGCCGCCGGCCTTTTAGTTCTTGAGATGGCTCCGAGTCAACCGTCCCTTAGCCTTCGTTGTTCAGGCAGGGGGGGGGGGGGGGGGGGGGGGGATTTTCCTGCATTTGGAATGAAAGATTTTGCCTTGTCATCTTCGCTAGTGACATTTCGCGCATATGCATCATTGTATGTTATATACATTCTCCTCAGCATGGCCCTGAAGTACCTGAAAAAATATCTACCTCAACTAATGAACCCTGGCCAACTATGGATTTGGAGTACAAGCACCTAGTGAACCACATTTGGTCGAGTCCTAAGCTACGTGAACTCATGGCTCTCAGGGAGATACAATACCACTCAATGCCAGGCTGGGCGGAGGTTGCTTCGGTGCTATGGATGCAAATTGAATTGCTCCCTAGGTCTAAGCATTATTTTCGTCTTACACTATTATTAACTAGGCAGTTTCCCTAAACACTCTCTTTGAAAGTCGGATCGCTCTCTCCGTCACCAACCACCACGGTAGTCTCAACGGTCTTAGTGATACCATGAGGCTCTGGGAAAGTAGCTAAGTGAATTTGTGATCCATTACTACCCTCATTGGCCACCGGATCTTTACCAATCCTACTCAGTATGGTGTTTCCACGACCGGGCACGACCGGGCCGCTGCTCACAATGACACGTGAGGTAAGTCCATAGTTGGTAGGGTTGGACTTGTCTCGACTGTTGGAATACCAGCCCTCTCCTTGGCTGCGTGAGCCGCCTCTGGCGACTTTAGAAATGAGGTTGGCCATGACAAGCTCGATGTAGAGCTTGACGATATATGCAAGAGGAGCAAACTGGACGTATCTGTACCAAGTGTTAGCTCAACATCGGTCAATCCGGATGGGATGGAGCTACAGATAAGGATCCGGCAAGCTGAGGAATCCCAGCAGCAGTATATCCATGGACGTCGAGATAAACACCATGCTAACGTTGAAGTTGAATAACCGCCAGTACTTGTCAAGTCCATTGGCAATCAAGTGGTAGCGCACCAGGTACAAGAAGTACAGGTTGAGTGCCAGGTCTATGACGAGGAAGAAAGACTTTTCTGCCTTCTCGAACACCATATTGACATGCTTTTGGGTAGGCGTGGCCCCGTCAAGGTGTGCAATGGTCCAGATGTAGCCGACAGCGACATTGATAGGTCCAATAATGATTATAAGACCCCATTTCAGGTAGCGTGCTCGGCGTCTGTTGGTCATGATCAAGGCGACTCGGTTGGCGATAATCTGAGGGAGGAGCTGTGTCTGGATAGACCATAGAAAGACAGTAGTCAGGAGAAAGCCAAGGCTGTTTGGAGTTGATGAGCTAGGAGAGTAACCAGATGCACCACAGTGCTACTCACTTTCCATGGATGATGCTATTCAAGAAGAGAAATGTAAGGAGAGCAAAGACAAAGTTGACCCATGTCTCGATCCAGATCATGTACAGGTAGGCATTGTGGAGACTGTGGGCATGTTTCCAGATGGCCCTCGTTTGCAATACGGCCTTTGCAAAGGTAAAGGCAAAAACACCAATAAAGAGACCGTAGTAAATCGATGCAAGATCAATCATGTTGGGTAGTAGGGAGTGAGCTGACCGAGAAATGGAACGGAGGAATATGAAAAAACGGAATGTGTAATGGACGGATGGTATTATATAGCTGAGTGTGTTTCTCCTGAGGTGTAGAAAACCCCACAGGCACACTAGTCCTCGATGGATGAGCCCAATATAGATTGATGCTGTATGCCTTGACCATGGCATCCTATCCAAAACCAAGGCGTCAGCTTTCCTAACCCTGTTGTCTTGGTAAATGATGATTGTCATAACTAACGAGTAGAGTCAGGCACTAGCAAAGCCTAGACACTGGTCTGAAGATCTGTAAGGGGTTATCCCATGCCGAGAAGACCCTGAGGAACGCGCTACGCCTCCATGTGGAAAGTCTGACGGAGTAATGCCGGTGAGCGTCCCACAGGATTGAGTTTGTCCTGAGTGACATGAGCCAACAGTCGCAATATCGGAAGCCCGGATTGTCGACAAACAACATCGTCGGTAATCTCTACGAAGCAAGCAAGCCTCAGGCGGTAAGACAGACCCTGTACCCTCGTGGGCGAGGTGGCTGCTCATGCATTGTCTGGACCGGGTGATGATGGACCGGGTGATGATGGAGCGGTTGGTTGGGTTGCTGTAGGAGGCTGCGAGGGGGACTATTTATGGCGCCGAACAGTCGGTCGGTTAATCAATTTTACTGTCTCTTTCACTCAACACCATGAACACCATATTGGTTATGCACTGATTGAAGCGACGCCTACGAGTTTCTCCTTGTCGGCGGTAACCTTTTCACCGGGATCTGCATATCAGTTTCCAAGCTCTTGACTTTGTCCTTGGCCTCTTAGATATTCAGTTGAAATCAATATTCTGGCTAGCTACTTTGCCTCAAGCCAGATATCTCATCGCCTGCTATGGAAAAGACGGACATACACAGGCTTGTGAGATGCTCCTCAGAGTCATTGCCCGAGGCCATTGATAGGGCTAGTGAACATGGAGTTTGGTGCGGAGGAAATTATCGTCCCATGATCCACCCCCGTGGGGACAGTTTGCCCCCAGTGAGTTCTAGGTTTTCTCTATTCTCTTTCGGTCTGGGGTCGGAATTCTTAGAAGAGTTAGGGCCAGTCGCTTGGGTTCCGACGGCGGAGGATGTCGGCATTATAGGAGATTCCGATGTGCGTTTCGAACACCCACTTACACCAATTCCGATCCAATTAACAAGACAACAAACAGCCTTATTCTGTCGGCAATTGAGTTGAATCCCATGCTTTCATCTGCTAGTACCCGCAGGAATGTATATTTGAGTGGAGCAGAACCATCTCTAACGACTTTGAAAATTGGAAGTAGTTCCGACGAGCACAAATCACTGGCGCATGTCATCTGCACAGACCAGACTTTGGAGTAATCTCGATTTCGTAGCAGCGGCAGGCCAAGGATGTCAGCAATGCCAGCTAGTAAATTAGAGCCGCGGTACAGGAGAATGTTGTCGGGCACAGCTGCTTAAAAGACACAGAGAAGAAGCCGTCAGCTAGTCCAATCAAGTCATGGTCATCAGATGTGTCATTTGTGTCCTCGGCCCTCCCCGTTTAGGATCGTCGAAATATCAACCGTCTCAATTCCAATCGATTGTTCAAAATGGCTGCTACCGCAAATGGCGGCACCAATGGCAACCGTGTCGTGGTCGAGGAGGCTAGCTTCGCGACCTACCCAGACCTCAATGGCAAAGTTGTATTCTGTATGTGACCCAACTCCCTCTACTACCTGCTATTCCCAAGAGGGACGAGAATTATCATGAGAAAGATCGCTAACCACCATGCCGTGTACCTTTAGTGGCCGGCATTGGCCAGACTGGTGACCAGAACATGTGGGGGAATGGTGCTGCCACTGCCCGCATTCTGGCCAGGCAAGGGGCCAAGATCTTTGGCTGCGACTTGTATCTTGAAGCCGCTGAACTAACATGAAAGCGCATTGTCGCCGAGGGCGGCGAGATCACAGTTGTATCCGCCGACGTCACCAATAACGAGAGTGTGAAGACGGCGGTCGATGCTTGCATGGAGAAGTATGGCCGTATTGATATTCTGATCAAGTAAGTCAGTCAGCTACAGACCTACAGACTCACCAGAGCCAAAACAAATCTGGCTTTAACTAATACTGCTCTTTCTGCCAAGCAACGTTGGTCGGTCTGAGCCCGGTGGTCCCGCCGAGATGACGGAGAAGGTCTGGGACGCCCAGACAAACGTCAACCTCAAATCTGTCTACCTCTGCTGTCACCACATCCTTCCCCTAATGGAGACGCAGGGTGGCGGCGCTGTCGTCAACGTCGCCTCCATTGCTGGCCTGCGTTACATTGGCAAGCCCCAAGTGGCCTATGCTGCTACCAAAGCCGGCGTGATCCAGTTCACCAAGGCTACCGCCGTCATATACGCCGCAAAGAACATCCGCATGAACATCGTCGTGCCCGGTCTGATGCACACACCGCTGGTCGGCATGCTGGCAGACAAGTACGCTGGAGGAGACCTGCAGGGCTTCATTGCCAAGCGAAACAAGTCCGTTCCCATGGGCAAGATGGGTGACTCGTTTGACGTGGCCATGAGTGTTGTCTTTCTGGCGTCTGAACAGGCGCGGTATATTACTGGGCAGAAGATTGTGGTCGATGGCGGTATCACTTCATCGACTGGCTGATGGGTTATGGATGATCATGTAACAAAAATAGAATGCCTTTTTCTTTAAGTTGAAAGAATAGTAAATAAATACTCTGCACAACATAAGTCTTGTTTTTGGTTAATTATATTGTTGAATTAGATCGATACACTCGATGCCAAAGGTCTCGGGCAATGCCGCTCTATCGAACCCGATACCCATAATCATATCGAGACCGTTATTCATACCAAATGTATCCATAGCGTGCTGCTCCTTTAGGACAGGTCAGAACCTTATGCAGGTCTTTGGAAAGAGAGACAAAACTTACGAACGCGGAATATGGCCCGGGGGCTGCCCTCTCCGCTTCTTGTTGACCAGCCACACGGGGAATCGACAGCTCTCCGTCATGATCCTCCAACTGTGTCCCACAAGGAGATGGTCCACATGGCAACCCCTGCTGATCCTGCACTGCCGCCCAATCCGGTGTTGGGCCATGTGCTACCACGGTATTACTGGGCGAGTTGAGGCTGCGAAGAACCTCGACTCTTGCCCGGGACTCCTGCACTCCGGCATCGTTAGTGTACACACAAGTGTGGAGTACATCTCGGTAGGCAAGTGAGTTTCTTGAGGTTATGGGGTTACTCACATCAAGTAGTTTTTGGGCATAGATGTTGACACTGTTGTCAAGTTTTCTGTGAAATTTCATCGCCTTTTCCACGGCTAACTCGATCGTATTCCAGCCATCTGATTCCTGATACAAAGCCAAGTAGACCAGTAGGATGGATATAGCGCAAAATATAAAGTGGGAAGTCATCTGCACACTACGTATCAGCGAGAAGGAGGATTCGTATAATCATCACTATTCTAGGCGTGTGCCTACCCAGAATGTTGCGTTGTACTTAAACTGATCCACTCCAAACTCTGCGGCGAGCATTAACATGGCCATGGCATTATCGACGCACTTTCGGACACGTTCGGGACATTGACCGGACCGAGGAGTGCTGGGAGCCTGTTGTAGAAACTCCCTGAGTAGAAAATCTCGATAAATGAGCATGTTGGCGAAGAAGAACGCGGCTCGTATGGTTCTTTGTTGACGCCGGAAGATCCAGGGGACGTCATAGAATGCCTGCTCGCGGGAACTCATCTCGTTTTGAACGGGGTGGAAAAACTCTGGAACGTCGCTGAGCCAGCCAAGGAGCTCCTTTTCTAGCTCAGCAACTGCGGCTTCCGTGGGGGCTGTAGTATTTCCCGTAGCCGGATATAGCTGTGTCACGATGTGTCCCATTATTATGGTAAGTCTATGTCGTTGGAGATTAGTGCGAGATCAATCAGACGTCTCATAAGAGGATGAAGCCAAACCTGACATGAGCGACAATGCCCACCCATAGCTTCTCCTCCTGACTACCGAGTCGGGAACTGACAGCAGGGTGGAGCTCCATAACAAGTGTCGCGGTAATTTCGTGCTCCTGCATCGCTACTGGTCTGCCGAGAGCAATGGCCAAGTATCTAAGAAGATAACGTTAGGAAGAATGTCTCACCGTTATCGATGTAAAAAGAAGCTTACCTATCAACCATAAACATAGCATACAGTACAGACTTTCGGAAATGGGCTTCTTGGGGACTGCAAGAGGTTGGCTCTCTTTGAATATCGATCATCTGACCCAGGCGAATGGTCCACCCCAGAGTCATCCAGGCACTGTTGAATTGACTTGATGCAATTTCTAATTGACACTGAGTACAATAGGTGAGAATCTTGAGTGTAAAGAGGAAATGGGGAAGTGAGATCGTATTGAGGCGGTACCTTGAGCAATTGAGCTTGTAAAATCGCCAGAGTTGGAGGGAATGTGTTTCGAGACTTTTCAAGTCTCGATTCACCAGCTTGTAGAAAACGTTCACTAGAAATAATGTTAGGCATAACCGTAGTTTGAAATGCTTGGTAGGAGAGTCATACGACTTTCTTTTCCAAGGCGGCAACGGCTCGTTCCTCCACGAAGCTGTCCATATGCACCTAGCAGATTATTAGCTTTCGGCAGCCAACAACAATCACTCTTGGCATTGACATACCCAATGCCCATGATGAGGAGAATGATGGCCATATTTGTTTGGTCACTTAGCACAGTCTCATTCTCCGCGTAAACTCGGTTGAGAAGCTCAAACATTTCTGCCTTCGGCAGGTAGCGATAGGTGGTGTTTGCATGGTCGAAGAAGCAGTCAAAGTAAGCTTTGGCAGTCTCAATGCTCGGGAGTACAAAGGTGCTAGTCTGATTATCTTCGATGAGCCCGCCCTGCTCCTTGCTGAATAAATTTCGAGGAAGACCGCGACCGACTTGGGCCAGATGGCCAGAGACCTTTTGCAGAAAAGCGTGAACACTGGCATCCCCTGATGCTAGATTTAGCAGAGAGCATTGTAGGACACCATTATGTCGGTCATAATCATACCCGAATCATGGTCAATTCTGATTGTTTCCCTATCATCGTTGTTGGGATTGATAGGCGCAGCTACATGTGAAGGTGACTCCAGGCCAGCCGAGGCATCCTCACCAGCTGCGGTCAAAGGGGGTTGGTTCTGAGCTAGACTGCGGGTCTGCAACTCGTCAGCTTGCGCTGTAATTGAATTGGGAATGATATCTCTGCGGAGATTTGACGTACGGTCCTTCGTCTACTTCCACGCTTGTAGTCTGAATTATAAGCGCATCCTAAGATCAAAAGGTAAGCAGAAGGTCGTGTGCCCATGCTGAGGGAGGCAAAAGGGCGTACGGAGCCCAGAGTCTATGCAGCGCTGGCAGGGTTCACACCCGTCGCATTTGGACTTTCTTTTCTTACAAGCGTCACAAGCCCTACATCATTCGGTCAGTCCATTGTGAGGGTCCATTGAGTGGCCATCTCGGGGAGGCATTGCGACGAACCTCGTGACGTATTTCTTCTTTGGCACAGGGCTCGGGATTGATGACATTGGGAGAAAGATTACAGCTCCTCCTAGAAGTTTCCAAATTGCAAATAGAACAACAATGCGGAGTAAGGCGTGCTGTGCGTCTGTCGAGATCCTGATATTGCGTGTCGTTGGTAGATCACGAGTTCATCGAGGGAAACGGCTCGTTTTTTTTTTACACCTTTGAGGGGCCGCTAATGGCCTGTAAAGTCATACACACCTAGGCTATGAGGTTCGGCTGGGGGGAACAGCAAGGGTTTAAATGCTCTCGTCTCCGCACTACAAGGTCAAAAGCATAAGTAGTAACATATAGCCCCATAAATGACCCATTCTTTATCCCTGCATCACAGTGCTTAGAGCCTAAATTATTAGGCAGTAAAGTATTCTACTATCCTATTAATAGAGTATTTCCTTATCTACATCTTATCTATATCGTATCCCTTAGTGGATAAAGTTACTAGCCACAATTTCGCTCTTGTGACGCTAGATCAGGACTTGAGTGGACTGTATTATTCGAACTTATTAACGGTGATGGCCCCATATTTAGTGGGACTTTATGCCACTACTTAAGCTTTTGACCTTGTACCTCCATCTCTCGTCTCTCGCCTCCCTCCTCCACCACTCTTCTCTCCAAATACATTCTGCACGAGCCAATGATTGATCAAGATGCGTAGTTGATGATCTACTGTTTATGGAGTCTAAGCTTTACCCGCTGAATCAAATACCTCGACCATCAGTCTCTCCACCCCCTTCGAGTATTCCTCGACGGCCTCTACCTGTAGCGTGGTCAATTCGACCTTGTTGCAGTTCTTTGCAATGTACTTGTGATATCCGTCTCTGATATTCCGGTTCTGATTGACCTTGACCATCCCTCGCGCCATTCCCACCTGAACCATCTTGTCTGACAGCGGGTGAGTACCATGAAGGACCAGCGGCGTCGCATCGCCCAGAGCTGCATGGATCTTCTCCAATCTGTCCAGCCTCCAGTGCTTCTCTGCGCCGCCGGCAGGATAAGGTCCGTGGACGTTGCCAAAGCTCGGGGCCAGGAAGTGGATGCCCGTCTTCTTGACAAAGTCAGTAGCCATGTCGGGATCGGTGAGGACGTTCTCGAGGTCCATCGTCGGCAGCCCGTCCTCTCCTCCCTCCATCCTCCCCAGCTCAGCCTCAACAGTAATCCCCTTGCCCTTGGCTCTGTCCACCACCGATTTGACGTATTTGAGATTGCCCTCCTCGTCGTACATCGACCCATCCACCATGATGGAGTCGAATGCACACTCCAGTGCCAGATCCGCATCGCTCGGCTTCAAGCAGTGGTCGAGGTGGACCGATACAGGGACCGAAGCGGCGTGCGCAATCTCGGCCGCGTACTTGATAAAGGCAGGGCCATGGAAGTGCAAGGTCCAGGGGAAGAATTGGATCATGGCTGGGGAGCGACATCTTTCCGCCGCCTTGATAACTGCCAGGACACCTTCTGCGTTGTATCTGCCATTTTGCAACATCAGCTTGCGCCATCTCATTCCAAGTCTCACACAATGGACGGCAAACCAAAGGGGGGTGTCTAAGACGAGGAAGTAAGACTTACACACAGAACCCGCCAACTGCATATCCACCCTTGCGGGCATTGTGGATAATCTACCACGTTCGGTTGTTTTCGGGATAAGAAGCCATTCTAAAGATTTGTGTATCAAAAAAATGCAGATGCTATTTGTTTACGAGAACGTTAACTAGCAAAACGATCCTCACCCTGGCCTTTTCAATCATGCGGCCATGTCAGATGTCCATCTTGACAGACCCACGGATAATGAAGCCACAGACGATAACTCGGCCGGAGCAAATGCTGACCTGAATAATGTTGCTCAATTCCACAAAGAGGGCGACGACGCCAATTCCGATTGTGCTAAAAGGTGGAATTCCGGTGGCCAGAATTCCGACACCCTCCTTTTCCGATTCTAGTGGACCAACCGCAGGACTGCGAACGAACCCTAGGGCGACGACCAACTTGAGGGAAATTGCGCTCTGCTCGCTAGGAATGGATCTAAGACGTGATGGAAAAGCATCTAGCCCGCCAAGTCTCCGGAGATCCGGGGACAGCTTCAAAATGTGGAGGTGTATGCATGAAATACCCCAGATGTGACCAGCTTCACAGTAGCTTAGCTTAGAAGAGTGAGAGAGAGAAACCACCGCAACATACCCCCAAAGAGATGTCAGCAAAACACTCTGTCAATGGCAGCCCTGCCGAACTTGTGGCAGACGCCCTCGAGAGCCTCACCCATCTACGCCCGGGCACTACTTTGATAAGTAGTATAAGAGTATGAGCCTAATCTCCCCAGCAGTTTATCTTATCGTTACTATCTTAGTGATTTTGCAATGTGTCGCAATTACAAATATATGTCGGTTGCTGCGGACACCAGATCGGTGAAAAGTGGTATGAACCAGAATCCTCTTATGACTGTCCTATTGCTGTGCAGGCAAATCGACACCACCGACGAACTGGCTCCCTCTTGCGTTGCGAGGACAGGCCTACTACTAGCATTGCGAGGACGGCAGATCCATGTCAGAAAGATAAATGCCACGTCCAGTAGCTCATTCTACCATACGGCTGGTATCGTCATCATTGCGGATACCAGAACCAGCCACTCGAAAAACATTCTCGAAATCGCCAGGTTCAGTTCATCGAAGGGCAAAGGGATTGCAAGCATTAGCACTTCTGGATGATTCAGAGATTAAGATAAAATGTACTTCATCACTATCTTTCTGCCTAAACAGTGGGGGTCAGAAAGTTCCGATCCAACGCGACATTTACACCGGTCCAGATACCTTCCGGATAAGGCGTTGTCATGGCTCATTCACCTAGACATATAATCATTTTGGCAACTCAAGATGTTGAAACGGTTTGCGTGTTTTTAAATAGTATCAAATAAAGAAATTACTGCACATATACTACGCATAATTCAATTCGTTAGAACGTGACTTCTCTTCTAACCTCACCAGTGAGGGGCGTGCCAGGTTACTTCAGACTCCAACTTCCGGAGACTATTCTCACGAGGCCTCCTCCTTCATAGAACCCCTCAGCTACCTTTTAATATGCTTCTCTTTTCCCCTCGAGGGGTGATCACACTCAATTTCGTTATGTAGGTAATTCAGCTCGGATAACCGCTCGGTTGGTCTGGCTTAGTTGATCAAAGGAAGCGGCCCCCCTCCCGATTAATATCCCAACTGCCATTATTAGCCACAATCTACCTCTCTATATCAACTGCCGTAATGGGAGATGTCGTTGTTTCTCTATTGACATCGTCACACAATGATGCAAGCTATCAGTTGACTTTCTCTCTCGTCTAATTGATATATGCAGAGAGGTTTCATTATTCAACACAATACTCTGTGGGATTTGAGGAGGAAATCTATCTCACGAAACCACAAGAGAACATTTGACCTATGAAATTCACTAGTGATAACTGTTTTTTGAATCCCCAAATCGTCGACCCAGTGGTCTCATCCTCTAGGCTGAAATGTGTGACAAAATGTATCCAATCAAAGAGAAACTCTGAAATTTGCTACATGTGGTTGATTATAGAGACACAAGTTTATATATCAGATGAGACGAGCCTTCACCAAATGCATCACTACAGAACAACAGCTTTCTATAGGTTAATAGATATAACGGAAGTCGAGTGCTCCCTCGCCAGTAGTCTCCTTTCTATCGTCCTCACGCTCGCCGCTGGAAATCTGTTCCTTCTTTCGGTTTAGAGCCCTGAGATAAAGAATTTGTAAGGCGATTAGAACTATGCAGATGATGGCGGAACCGAGAGAGCACCAGTGTCCCAGGCGGTACGGTGCAGCGCGGTACACCTGTGGCGCAACAACGCCAGCAATGTTACCGATAGTTTGCTGCAGACCAATTGCAGTGGCTCGGCGGTAATGGGGCGCCATGTTGTTATTGATCCCTAATGGGAATCGTGTTAGTCTGAAATTTGCGGTAATATATACCATGTTTGATCGACCTACAAATCTCGTTCAAGCCTGGTCCGCAATAAAGGGGAATAGCGATGAGGTAGCATGCAAAGTATCGCACGCCAGGGCTGTTGGAGACACCAAGAAGAATGGAATATCCAACGACAGCAAAAATGTCGAGTATTCCGAGGAACTACAGTACGGTGAGCAAGATGCAAGACATCAGCGAATATCAACGCATTCAAGCGCCTGGCTTATACTTACAGTGCCTCGCAGCTTATATTTATCTCCCATGATTGCAGCGGCCTGAAAAGTAATGTCAGTTTTCTTTCTTCATTTCCGCAGCATTGGTGAGGAGAAGAACTTACGAAGAAGACAATTCCGCCAAGAAGGTATACTGGAACACTCAGGTACTGAGCTTCCATGGCGTTGAAGTTAAGGTCGAGCTTTAGAATAGACGGCAAGAAAGTGCTGAAACCATACAGAATGATATCTTGGAAGAATTGAATAAGAGCACTAGGCGTATTGGGTTCGATCAGTGGTTTGTAGATTAGGAAGAAAAAAGGATTGACGTACCATAGCCAAACCTTGGGGTCTTTAAGCGCTCGACCGACCTCGACCCATTCAAAATTCAGACTTCCCAGGTACTCAAGACGCTGGCGGTCCCGAGCAAGCATGACCTCTTTCTCTTCGGGTTTCAAGAACTTGGCAAGAGCTGGGTCATTGGGCAATCCCCACCATACCCAGGCAGCAGCAATGAAGGACACACAACCTTCAATAATATAAAGCCAGCTATTCCGCACATTAGACTTGTTGAAGATTATTTTAGATTTCATCACACAAAAGACCCTTACCTCCACGCATTGAGGCCATGGGCGTGCCCAATCTTGGTAATGCCAGTCGCAAATAGACCACCAAACATACCGGCCAGGGCGACAGATCCAAAGAGATAGGCGATACGGCGGCCCTATACACGGTCAGCAGATGAGAAATCAGGATGAGAAAAGAACACACATACCTGCTCTTCTCTCTTATAAACCATGGTAATGTACAAACTCAAAGTGGGGAAGAAACCAGCTTCACAAAAGCCAAGTAGAAGCCGAACGGCAACGAGCTGTCCATAGTTTTCGACAAACGCAGTTCCAATCGTAATTGTTGACCACCCGACAACCATCATGGTGATAGCTCTGCTCGGTTTTAGTTTCTTCATTGCCAATACGACTGGAATCTGAAAAGCCACATAGGTTGCGAAGAAAACACTGGCGGCTGTGCTGAACTGGGAACCAGTAAGATGCAGGTCCTCGATCATGCCAACAATCGCAGCATTTCCAATGTTGCTTCGGTCCAGGTAGGCGACAAAGTAGAGAACGGCAAACATAGGAGCGAGTCGAAGGTCAAGTTTATGCACAACCTTTTTCTCTAGTTGTCGATCGGGAATGACCATGATGGATGCGTTCTCTCCTTGAGGGTCAGCAATGGCTGCCTCCATGTCTTGCTTGGAGGGAAGCTCATGGTCAACTCGATCATGTTTTGGGGTGGAAGACATTGTGAGAAAGAAGGAGGTTTTGAGAGGCGGTAATGTTGGCAAGGATGAATCAAAAGTTCTCAATGGATCTCGGAAACGAGGAAGCGAGCTTTTATGTCAGTCCCAGGCTTGAACTTGAATCCATATGCTTCCCAACCCGACCCTTGCAGTGAAGTAGATTAGGTACTATCCTATGCGCGATGCCGACGTTACGTTTACTCCAGGTTTGGACTGATTGCATATCCGGGGTAAGTACCCAGTGTGTGTATGGTTGAGGAGAGCAACACGAGATGGGAGCTAAACGGCCAATCAGAACCGAATGCAAGACAGCAAGTCAATTGCACGACCCGAGCTAATTACAGCGGTGGAGTAGCTGATGGAGGAGTGACGGAGCCGTCTCTTGGTTTTGTGGGGTACTAGACTGAAACGTCAGGTCCTCGAGTTTGTTTCTATTACGCTGGACCACAACAAGAGCGCTTCCCCTGCCTTGGGGTGGTCCCGCTACCCCAGACTCTAGTGTCGTACAAGATTCCGCGAATCAGATCAGGCGGAAAAAATCCCATTGGGAGGTCAGAATGACATGCCAAGTTTAGATAGGCTATCGGATTCAAGGTAAATCGCACATTCCCCGAAGCTAATTTCTCCGATGCAACTCTCTACGCAGCCCTCTATTTCCCGACGCCAACGCACGGGATGATTTCCGAACAGCTTGACTTCTCCGACAGAATCCAGTCCATGTGTTATCACGCACACATGTAGACCATCTGGGCAATCTCTGGCATATTTACTCAACCTCTGCTGTCGTGCATTTTTGCACATTTGAAGACGCACTCGGATTACTCGGCATTTGGGAACAGAGATTGTACGACACTATACCGCGCCGGAACGCTCCCTTCCCATCACTATGGCAAATTCACGCTATGGAGAATTCGGTATCAAGGCTGTGTTTTTTGATTTCATGGGCACTTGTCTAGATTGGCACACCAGCATCGTCACCGCTTTCCCAACAGCGCTATCTGAAAAAGAGAAATCAGACCTGGCATTAGAGTGGCGCCAAGCCTTCTTCGATGCCATCCGCAGTCGGCCTCTAGGCGAGACCCCGGAGGACATCGACATCACCCACACTCGTGTACTAAATGAAGTACTGGCCCGGCCAGCCAACACAGGGATTTCACAACGCTTCCATCAAGCTGATGATGGTGATGAGACCAAAGCGGTGAAGCAGGCTGTGCAAGCTTGGCACCAGATGGATTCGTGGCCCGACGTTCGAGCCGGGCTGGAGCGTATCCGGGCTGAATGCGGATGTGAGATCTTCGTACTCGCCAACGGTACGACCCGCCTTCAACTCGACTTGGTTCGATCATCGAGATTGAACTTTGATATGCTCTTCTCAAGTCAGCTTCTCGGAGTGTCCAAGCCGACGCTGGCTGTGTATCATAAAGCGATGACCTTGGTGGGAATTGAGGACCCGGGCCAGGCAGTTATGGTCGCAGCCCATGCTTATGACTTGAGAGCTGCGAGACAGGCGGGATTGAAGACGGTCTATATTCAAAGGTGGACGGATGATCTAGACGAGACTGATCAACAAAGACTTCATCGGGAGAATGACGGCAGTGTCTTGGCCAACTTTGATGGATTGGCCGATACTATCAAGAGGCTCTGATATTTCAATGGCATCGCAAATTCATGACTGCTCAGCTTCATGCCTTAATATGTTCTTTATTCCACCAAATCATGGAAATAAAGCCCCTTGGCGTATGTATCCGGATGCAGATATTATTAAATTCAACCAACTCTTCACATGTATCTTTCTCTCGAATGGTCAGCTATATTATGAATTGGCCATGTTACTGCGTCCGGGTCCGTCCTTGTTTTACACTATACACTCTCCATTGACTAGCTTGCATTGATCTATTGGTGAAACTCCTCTCTACGCCTATCCACGAGTCTTGCTGCCTTCTCATGGCTGGAATTGGTTCGAGATTGAAAGTCATGTCTTGTGACATCTTTCAAGTCCCTATTAGCGGAAATCTGGAATGTTGGCCATCTCCTTGGGTGTGTTACGGGTACCTTTTGATGTAGCCCCCCCCCCCCCTCGCCCCCACCAAAGGTAGGGGAGGAAGTTTTTAGCTTCTGCTGAAATCTCTGAGAAGTGTGTTTTGTACCTTTTGTTTAGCGAGCGGTAATATTCCTCGTTCATGTGACCTTTTTAGAGCCTTGCTACAAACTAGGATGTCACCAATATCGGCATATACCTCAATTTCCGAAGTGGTAGATTATGTAGGCTGGTCTAGGACATGTCGCCAGCCGTCGGAGAAAACGCCGTCTGGGGTGTATTGCCCGGCGATCATTCCCATCATCAGACCGGCTCAATAAGGGTTGTGCTCGAGCTTCCAGCGACATCGGATACAAACAGCCATGTTCGGATCGGCTCTAGGATAAAAGGAACTTGATCGCCAAATCTATCTGCTATCTGCAGGCATGTGCCGAAAAGGCTCTAGTCTGTTGCAATGATAGGACGGGGCCATTCATTTCAACTTGAACCCGCGCGAGACTATCCAAACGAAACAGGCCGACGTGCTAAAACATGTCTCTAGCTTCGCTGTCGGAGGCCATTGAGTACGCATGATAGGACACAACCACCAGTCTTCTTGTTTCTACTGTTGCTGACCATGAGCGAAATGTCTGCAGGCAAGACCCGGTGGTCACACGCGAGCTGCTGCATGAAGTTGCACGTCGCAGTGGATTTACCGTCGCACCCCGCCATGAGGCAGCTTACCTGCTCGGCCTTAGATCTTCCTACGCTATCGCTAAACAAGTTGATTTATTACCTGACTATGTCGACCCTCGGTTAAGTATAGTGCCCACGATTGGTGGTTCGCGCAAATACAGCAAGCCAGAACCGGACAGGAACGGGCTGTCTGCTTGGTGCAATTTTTTAAACCTCCAGGCTGTGAAAACAGAGACACGGCTACTAGAGAATCGCTCGATTGCTCTGAAAGACACCATTGCTGTTGGCTACATCCCCCAAACTCTGGGCACATTGCCGCACTTTCTTTCGAGCAAGACCGAGTATCCTCATTCCCAAATCGACGCAACCGTGGTGCGGAGATTATTGCTAGCGGGAGCAACATTGAAAGGTACTTCAATATGCGAAAATTTCTCCCTGTCTCCAATGTCCTATACTTCTATATTCGGGCCGGTGCACAACCCATGGCAGCGAGGTTTCAACAGCGGCGGAAGTAGCAGTGGCTCTGCGGCCCTCGTGGCTCTCAGAGCCGCTCGCAAGGCGGGAATCAAGGGCTTGGGCGACCTGGGGCCTGACGTTGAATTGGCAATTGGAGGCGACCAAGCGGGTTCGATAAGAGTTCCAGCGGCCTACTGCGGTATTTACGGCTTAAAGCCCACATTCGGACTCATCCCGTATACTGGTATCGCTGGCTTACTTCCTATGATTGATCACGTCGGACCCTTGGCCACCAACATCGAGGACATTGCACTATCACTGACCGTGCTGGCTGGATATGACGGTCTCGATTCACGTATGAGCCCGGAAAGCCCCCTGCGAGACAAGGTTCAACGATATCACGAAGAGTTAGCGGCCTTTGGCGCCCAAGTCTTGCAGCCGAAACGCCCATCTGGAAGCAAGCCATTGCTGCGTGTTGGGCTAATCACGGAATCATTTCAGATAACTGGCATGTCCGAAGAGGTTGCCGAGACTGTTCGATCTGCTGCAATGAAGTGCTTCACAGCCCTGGGGGCCGAGGTGTCGGAGGTATCCATTCCAATGCACACTATCGGCGCCACTATTTGGACGGCTGCAGTGCGCAACCAGATGGCATCTCACGCCTTTGGCGGGCGTGCCACCGACATGTTAACACATGACATGCCGCACCTGTCGCCCATCTGGCCACCAAATCAAGAGTTCTATGACGTCCTTTCCAGGCATAACCCAGCTGTTGTCCTGACCATACTTGGGGAAACCCTGCTAGCAGATGCTATGCCTCTGTCTTCTCAGAGGAAGGCACATCGGCACGTGTTGGAACTTCGAGCTGCTTACGATAACGCCCTCCAACATTTCGACGTCCTTGTTACGCCAACGACACCCACGGTGGCGCCCCCGCTACCAGACATAGAAGATCATTCAGGACCTGACCCCACCGCACCAAGCTCTGTTGAAAGAATGCTGAGACTGGCCGCCGGTTCGACCAACAACACCTCCCCATTTAATGCCACCGGCCACCCCGGGCTTAGCGTGCCCTGTGGTTGGGCAGCGTCGGCACACGGAGGCTATAAATTACCTGTAGGTATGCAGATTATTGGTCGAAGGTTTGACGACCTCGGAGTCCTCAAAGCTGCAAAGTTGTTTGAGTTAGGAGGAGGCAAACTGGGGCCAAGACCAGCTTGAGTTTTACATAAAACGGACCCTTGAGGTTGAGGTTGGAAGGCATGATAAACTTCCGGACCGTGGATTATTCAATCATTCATGAAGCTATGTAAATCTAGGTCACCACAGTATTCCTTTGAAGATTACTGGCCGTCACTTTATTGTGGTGTATGGAACATACTACACCTGGCAAAGGGCTTAGCGCGGTATGGTAGCTAGAAGAATCCAAAACCTTATGTGTAGTGTGCGACATGATGGTTCAAACGTGCATACGGTTATCGAAACTAGACCCTCAATGAACCTTGAAGGTGAGAGGCTGTGGCCGTTGCGCAAGTGAGGTTTTTAGTACTGCGTGCGGTGGAAGAACGTACCAACATACATTGGCGACGATACTCAGACACGCCTGAAGGTCACCACGGGAACGGTAACAGTAGAACGGTAACGGGACAGCCTAGAAAACATCATCTTATTCTACGTAGAGAATCAACTTTCACTTATCTTTGTGAGATCTCCTCGCCAGATACGGCGGCAAAGAAAGCATCACTAAGATGTCCACCACACCAGCTCATCTTCTCGTACCCATCCACCTTGAAAGGCTTCCTCGAAACAGCAACTGTCTGAATCTTCTCATAATAACCGCCGATGCCTTCCTCCGTCCACATCTCAGCAGATCTTTCAATCTCCATATTGACGCCCTGAATCATGTACATTGGCTGCACTTGCCAGACTACGCCAAAATCCTTGGCCATGATGGCCGATGCATTCTTGCGCCTCTCTGGTGTCCATCCAGCCGACTCTGGGAACGGCCACTCGCCTCCCCAAGCGAAGGCAAACATGCGTTCCGGCAAATGCGACAGCATGGTCTCGTGATATTCCTTGATGTCATGGTAGTTGGGGCTATCCATCCTTGACCAGGACAGGTCGCTTAGGGGAGCTACCAATAGGGCGCGCTCCACGATGGTTTTCACTGTTTGGCGGAACATGTACTGGCCGTTTTGCGAGCGGGGAAGCTCCCAGTCGAACGCGACGTCGGCTCCTGTCGCCGCTCTCGCAGCCGCTCGACGCTGAGAAAGAGAAGTGCCGTAACTGACCTGCGCCTGGTACTTGATGAATTGGTCGTTGTTGCACACAGCCTGAACAGCCTCGTCGAAAGTCTTAAGACCCGCGGAAGCAATCCACCGAGTTCTTGCTTCGAGAGCTGAGTTTCCTGACGCAATAGCCTCGTTCATGACTTGCTGGAGTGGCTTGACGTCCTTAGTAGCCCCCAAGACGTACTCATGATCCCGTGGATCAACCACAGATGTGATAAACTCTGCATGATCTGTATCGCAGCGGGCAAAGAGTAATGTCTCCGCACCCATAATGTCCAGCTGGAGACGGATGGCCTTGACACGGTCGGCATACTCAGATGTTGGCACGACGGTTCTACCTTGTCCAACGGTGAATTTCTTCAGACCAATAGCAAGATCGTCAATGTGGATGCCGGCAGCTCCAAACTCTGCGAGCGCCTTGGTCGACTTGAGTGTGGTTGTCAAAGACCCAAAGCCCATGTCACCGTCAGCGATTATGGGCATGAGATAATCCCAGCTTTCGAGAGAGGTTCGATCTTCGAGCTTGTGGCTCATACGGAACTGGCGTTGTCTTTGGTCGTGCCACACCTCCGACCTGAAGATCTTATCCACGACTTTGGGTACTGTGTCCCAGGGCTGTCATCCACCAGACGCCATCGTTAGCCTTGATGCCCAATGATATCTAGGCAGACCTTGGTCTTCTAGCCAGGATGGCGGCAACTCACATAGTCAGCATGATCCATGCCAGGGTAGTTGTTTTCGCTGAAGCCCGAAAGACCGCCAGAGACATAGACTGTCCGCATATGCTTGGCCATCTGACTCACGGCGACGGGGTCAGTCGCGCCAAAAGTCAGCTCTGCAGTGCCCTTTGCGCGGTGCTCACGCAGCATGTCCCAGAGCTTCAGTGCCGCGTCTGATGAGACGCAGGGCAGAGTCTCAGATCCACGCAGCGCGGCAATCGTCTTGGCCGAGTATGGCCTCTTGATATGCTGCTGCCGAGGCGTCTTCCACCATTCTTCAATGGCTCGCACCGAGTCGTCAAACGACTTCTGCTCCGCCTCCAGGAAATCGTTTGACTGATATTGCATGTTGACTAACCAACCCACGCATAAGATAATGAGGGCCTGTAGTGCGTGATGAAACAATGAGATAGGATACTGGGCTACAATGCAACTACCACAGGCATATATGTAATTTCGATCGCCATCCTAGTTGGAGCACTTGTGATTTGTCATGGCCACACCCACCCTGGAGTTATTGAAGTGAAGGCCTTGCTATAGGAGAAACTAGATCATTCATGCAAGAAACAGGGGCGTCGGCCTCGGGAAAATCGCCAAAGTCTCTACCCAGCAAAGCCTACGAATGGAAATTCCGTGGAGGGGCACGACAAAAGAATTGTCCGACGGACCACAGTATGTAGTGATTGTCCGAAGAGTCTTTAGCTTTGAGCCAAACGCCACTGGTTCGGAATGTCCGACCTGGTGTCGGACATTCCGGAGATTTCGGAGATGACACGTGCTTTGGAGATTTCCGCATTTCTCTGACCTGGCATCGGTTAAATATCAAACATGTCAATCTATCTTTACTCCACCGAACTTTCGGACTGCAAGATACGACAATTCCATCAAATGTTCGGAGTGGTTGACACACTTGCCCGACAAGACGATCCTAGGAGACAGCCACGGACCATTCGCAGCAACTGGCAATGCAAGAGACGTCCCCGAAGGAAGCACCTGCACGAAATGCAGAAGACGGGCCGGAATCTAGGTCCGTTCCCCGCAGACGTGGCCGGATTGCCAAAGCTTGCTCACAGTGTCATACTCGGAAGCAGAAGGTCTTGGGTCCCCTATCCCCCTTTTTTTCATATGACGCTTATGTCGTGCGCGGCCAGCTGATACTTTTCCGGTTAGTGTGACGGATCGCTTCCCTGTCGCAATTGCATAGTCCGGCAGGTCCCAGCTTTATGCCGGCCACGGGTACAAACGGAAGAATCTAGCTCTCAGAAATCACAACCAGAGGGGAGAAGGACGTCCCTCAGACCCAGTCGATGGCGGCAGTCTCCGAGAGGCTCAACAGCGAAGTCAGAGGCACGACCAGCGTCAGACGCCGACAGCAACAGCAGGCCAAGAAGCTGGGGACCCTGCTCAAAGTACTACGAACGTCACGTCCGACAGAGGCAATGTAGGTCCAGTTGGCCAGCTATGGGAGTCACGCGGTGCGCCGTCCTTCTTTGGCAACTCTTACTTCGGCCCGCAAGTTGTAGCGGCGCTGTTGGATACGTCGGCGCCATATCTCCAGCCTGGCGCAAACACGTCTCTCCGAAGCTCGACTGCACGCCCATTCCGGGATGAAGCCGGTCCATTCTCTCAACTTTGGGACTTGCTCGGCATGCTTCCGCGCCAGCGGGCCACCGTTGACCGTCTGGTGGATCGTTTTCTGCGCGATGTGAGCTTTTCCATTGACGCCGTTCATCCGCCGTCTTTCCGGCAGGAATACGAACGTTTCTACAGGCGAAAGGCCGGTTTGGATGACGTGACGACGGTTGATATCCGATGGCTGGCGCTGCTCTTTATTGTCCTCGCCATTGGAGCATACCTCGACTGCCCTGGTGATGCGCGCCCAGAGACACAGCGGGAATACGAAGAGGCGTCAATGAGTTTCTTTTGGGCGTGCCGTAAAGCCATTGTGATTGCTCCCTCCTTCTATGGCGAAAGTACTGACCTCGTCCGGGCTGGCATATTGGTGACTCGGTACTGCCTCTTCTCCCAGCGTATAACAGAAAGCTGGCTCACGGTCGGGTTTGCCGCCCGGATAGCCATGGCTCAAGGTCTCCATATCGACGGAACTCATTGGAAACTACCGCGCCGGGTCACCGAGGCACGACGTCGACTATGGTGTCATCTATATCTCCTGGACCGGATGATTTCACTCGCGCTGGGCAGACCATACTGCATTCTGGACGGCCTCTCGCTCACTTACGAGCCTGAAAACGTGTTTCTGGATGACCTGTGTGATCAGGATGCCAGCACCTGCCTGCCCGAGTCTCTCACAACGGACCCCGCACCCAGCGTATTGGCGATCTTCTCTTACCGCCTCGCCAAAGTCATTGGAAGGATCCAGGAACAGACGTTTGGGTTGCGAGCAGCCTCGTATCGAGAAGTTATGAGGCTCGATGCCCAACTCATCACCTGGAAGCAGAGTCTGCCTGCCTACCTCGCCATGGAAGGCCCCGATCTGTCATTGGATAAGACGCACGAGTTCCTCCCATGGCATCGGCTCTACTTGCACACAGCCTTCCATTTTGCCTGCATCACGTTGCACAGGCCTTATATCTGGCGCATTTCTGTTACAGATCAGCATCGATACAGCAGAGAAGTGTGTTTTGCATCGGCCTGCGCCGATCTGAAGACGCGACTAGGCCATGATGACAAATGCGAGCCCACAGACCATTACACATGGTGTCTTGGTGCGCCTCAGCTCTTCAACAGTGCGATAGTGCTGGGCTTGCTGGCCATCCAAGAGCAGCCACCATCTGCGATTGATTTGAACCCGGTTATCAACGATCTTCAGTCTTTCTGTGACAAGGAAAGAAATGAAAATTGGGTGAACGACTTTCGTCTCGCCGAGGTTAACATGGTGGAGCTATGCATCGACAGATTGAGACGCCGAGCAGGGTCTTGGGAAGCAGACAGTGGCCGCGTACAACCACAGCAGCAGCAACAACAGCAACAACAGCAACAACAGCAACAACAGCAACAACAGCAACAACAGCAACAACAGCAACAACAGCAACAACAGCAACAACAGCAACAACAGCAACAACAGCAACAACAGCAACAACAGCAACAACAGCAACAACTTCCTGCAGGCAACACGCGCGAACAACAACGCGACAGGCAGGCCTGGCAAACTCAGTTTCAATCCGCCACCCAGTCTACTACTGCAGGCTCTCAAGGGTTCTCATCTGTGCTGGGAGGCGTGCCGTAACAGCCGTCCCTTCAAGATGATTCCATGCCGCCGTGGGACGACAATGTCGTATGGTTTGGCTCTGGATCGGATGGTATGATATCCATGCGACCATGTGAATCATTCTCAGAGGCGTTCTCCTTCCTCGGTCCTACCGATTTGGTCACTTGGCATGAAATGATTGATGCAATTGACCGCCAATCTTATGGCCATATGCTGCTAGGAGGCGGATAAGCCTACGATATGTATTAATATGCATTGATATTACTTTCTACCCTCTGTACAATCAAATTGAACATGAAAAAGTAAACTCTCTTGAGTTTATCTGGCGGTTTGCGCATGTTCCGGGACAGGAGTGAGAAGCTGCTTGTGGAAAAGTCCGTTCTTCACATTGTCAAGCATTGTGACCTCCATGCATTTCTACACACCAATTAGTCTTGAAACTTACGTAGGGCGCTTTCAAATATCTGCGAGCTGACTCACCCGAGTATCGATTGTCGCTGTCCCAATATGTGGTAACAAGATGGCATTTTCATTCTTTATCAGCCCCGGATGGATTTCGGGTTCCTGCTCAAACACATCGAGCCCAACGCTCCAGATTTTGCCGCGTTCAAGACCTTCAACCAAGACACTCTCGTCGATGATGAGTCCTCGGGCTGTGTTGATTATAATGATGTTTTCTTTCATCATCTCGATTTCCTTCTTCCCGATCAAGTGCCTTGTCCTGGCCGAGAGCGGGACATGAACAGAGATGATGTCGCTCGTGTGGAGCAGCTCCTCAAAGGTAACGTACTTGGGCTCATTATCACCAAGGTTGAGGCGACTCATGACTGATGCCCTAGCAGGCGACTGGTTATGGTACTGAAGTTTTAGGCCAAAGGGGACAGCTCGCTTGGCCACGGCTGAGCCAATGCCACCCAGGCCGAGGATCCCTAGAGTCAGTCCTTTTGGGTCGCGACCGAATGGCCTGGTGTTGTCCCATAAGCCCTTTCGGACGGCTGATTGTGGGATCCAAGCGCGGCGCAGGGCGGCGAGAAGGAGGAGCATCGCGGTATCCGCTGTGGCATCATTGACAACGAAGGGCGTGTTAGAAACTAAAATCCCTGTAACAACGTTCGACCATCAGTGTACAATCCTTATCCGGCACTCGGCAGTAGCATGGATACCTCTCTCAATGCATGCTTTCACGTCGATTTGATCGTAGCCAGCACCGTTATGACAGATAAACTTGACCGAACTGGGCAACTTGGCAATGAGCTCGGAATCAAAAGGACCCGTGAACTATACAAAGATAAGTCGCTGGGCTCGAGGTAATTGAGTAGACAAAGCTTGTGCACCTGTATTGAGTCTACGTTTCGTGCAATCGCGACGACATTGTTGTAGGTTCCGGAGCCGCAATCATCTAGGAATTGGCCCCTAGTTCCGTTTGTGATTTGCTGCAGTATATCCCATCAGTCGTCGTCTTCTTCGATTCACAGAGACTCCTGCTAGCCTCCGTACCTTGACACAAACCGATTTGCATAGCCCGTCAAAAACGTCCTTTGCATGATGTATCTCGCCCAACATCAGGACTTGCGGCTGCTCGGACGAACCACAATTCGACATTGTATTCACTGATATAAATGAGCTGGGTGGTAGGCAAAGAAGTAGAAGAGGGCGAGGATGGTCTGTTCGCCAAAGTGTATGAAATCGAATTAAACAGAGCGAATGGATCTTCGTTCTTTAAGATACAATTTAATATCTACAGAGACTCGCAATAAAAGGGGGTCGTAGCTTCTCGAGAAGTGTGATATGTGCGACTTGACATTACTCCGTTGAGGCAATTCCGCCGGAAAACAGTAGGTGGGGATCTGCGGCCCAGAAACCCACTCGCTTCGGGCTTTCAATGTTAGCACACTACTTGCAGAATCATCTCTTCTCTTCGGTCAATGTGTCTGAACACCGCCCGCTTGCACGATAAGTCCGAGCCGATATGTCAAAGGAGGAAATGACAGGATTATCTTTCCGTGTATCGGATGTAGATGCGGGACGTCTGTCACCTTGCGATGTGCAGGCCTCTGCTTCAGTCGACCGCAGCATCCGTTGGAATGTACTAGCTGGAGGCTGACGATTGATACATATCACATGCATGGAAGGACACCCAAGATCAAATGAGCAATTAGTTTTCATCTAACGGAGCGACGAGGGTCGGTCTCTTATGCTCATGTTCATTCTACCAATCGGCTAGGGAACAGGATGCTGCCTGTGATTTATAGTTCATGGCAGCCTTCAAGTCATTCACCATGGTTGTGATCCTTGCCCTTGGCAGTCGCTGGGAGACAGCAAATTACTTCTTAAACATGCGACCCCTATGTGGCAATGAGCAGTGAGTATCATTTACGTAATGAGCATGAATAAGAGAAAACTATCAGCATTTGTTGAGATACATGATTCCAGCTTGACTTTCATGAACCACTCCTCAATCAGTCTCCCAATGCGCCATCCATGCTCTTTCCTGGGGTAATCAACCAGACTTGCCAGGAGGCGGCACCAATTTGACGAACTGCAAGCAGCCTTGAGGGGATGCCTTGTACGGCCCATGCTTCATGCCGGGTAGTCTGTAAGCGTAGGAGCCGGGTCCCCAGCCTTCGCCTAGGGTGACATCCGACAAGCCTCCCTCAATGAAGCACACCTCTTCAATGTATAGGTGTGTGATGATGTCGTCTGTGACTGATGTGGCATTTGGCTCGTACCATTGGAGGCAAGATTTGTGATCTGAATTTGGGTCTCCGTTCAGCACCAACTCCCAAATACCAGGACCGATTGTGTACCACTGGTTTTCCTGGGGGTTGAGACCGGGGCTGCCCCGACAAGTGGATGGGCTGGCCTAGTGAAGAATTCCTTTTGAATAAGAGTCATGGCTGCGAAGACGACAGTAAAGATGAGGCCTGCCCAAGATGGCTGGAACTAGAAAGGACTCGGGATATTGTGTTCTTATCCGTTGATATTGGGAAACGAGGAGAATTTTGGCGAGTGCTGGGTGACTAGACTTTATGGTAATGTTTTCATTCCCAAAATCCACAAGGTGCTCTTCAGTACGGTCAGTTACCCCCTCAAAATTCTGGGGGGAACCAATACGTCAGCATACAAATCCGCCCATCGGACAAAACTGGTTACGCGCTTAGTTAATCGTAATTTTCCGACCGACGTTTAATGCCGAAACATGTCGAGGTTCCACATGTCGAGGTTCCACTTGTTGAGGTTCCACATCTTTCGTTCATCTCCTGAGAGCCCACAAGGCTGCAACGGAGTACCGGGGGGGTTAGCCCAATTGAGATGCGACAAACACGAGCAATAGGAAAGAAAAGGTGGAGCAGGTACGAATCGCAGCCTCTGGGGAGACGCCCTTGATACAGCTGTGGCTGCACTATGTATCTTACGATAGGAGCAATAAGCAACTATTAGCAGAGACTTGCTTAGTGTAATATTTCGACTGTGAAAGAATGTACTGGAGATGTATACTCTACCCAGTAAGACACTGCCACTTTCAAAATTCTCATCATAAAATCCACATCCAAGCCCCTGTACTAGGCTCTTGTGTACATCATAACTAACCAGAGGAAATACCCAACTGCAGCCATAGCTGCATCAAGAGGATAGGACGCTTCAAGTTGCCTGTCGGTGGTCCTCTTGTACGTCTTTCTAGATTTGCGGGGTGGCCCTTTTGCACGTCTTGCTGAATGTGCAGGGTCTCTACTCTATACTACAAAGGCGATTCATACGGGCCAATCACACGTTTCTTCCAACCACGTTGTAAAACCAATCCCCCTTTCTCTTTTTTATCACTAGAGTGAGGTTTACTACAGACTCAACAACAGGCCATAGTTGACAGTTTCATCCATGTGAAAGTCGTTTTTTTAGCGCACTGTAACAGCAAAGCTCGAGTCGGGTAGTAGACAGAGGAGAGTTCCAGTTACGCAGGCCGAGACCTCATCTTATTGGTTTAAGGCTATACCTAAATTGGCCTCTTCTAACATCTTGCTGAAGCAGCCTGGAGGCCAGGAGACGCCTCTTGATGCTTGTGCGTCCTGGCACTTGGTGTTAGCAATTCAGACACTCCACTGCTACTAGATTATAGCTTTGTTATCATATCCCCATCATTCGATTAACAATAGATGATACTGCTAAACAAAATAACCCTACGAGAGATTCCGGCCCCGGCTGTCGCTGATACATGCTCAGACACATTGCCTGATACCCGTGGCGTAGTACTCATTTCCCATAAGAACCAATGTCCACCAATCAGGGTTTCAATATTGCGACTGTTAGCACATATCATTCGGGATATACTTAATCATATAGGACGCTCACCAGTATTACTCTGCTGGACTTTATATCTTGAGGTATAGTGTGTTCCTCAGTATGTTATCGATATTGGGTAGCCCCTTTCAGATCTCCAGACCAGCGTCTAGGCTTTACTAGTACCTGACCCTACTTATTAATTATAACAATTATTATCTAACAAGACAATAGAGTTTATAGAGCTAATACCTTAGCTTTAAATTAAATTCTATTGCTAAAGTATATAATATTATTTGAAATCAGGCTTATCTATCCAGTACTGTAACGATCGCTCATACCGCTACGCCACTGGGTAAAAGATTGGGCATTAATCGCTATTGTAGCAATCAACGTGAGCGTAATAGCTAGCTATAGGGGTTATCCGTGCTGAACCGTAACACGGTGGAAATTCCCAACTAACAACACCACAACCACAAGACCTGGTGGGTCCGCGATCGCGACATCGGCGTCTGTCAAAGGGAGGGTTTGCGATCAAGCTGGGTATTCGAAACCAACAATCACAATCGAATGCACATGTGTCTGGTGTTTGGTTGGGGCCTCCCGTAATTGATCAATTGAATGAGACCATCCAGGTCATCATGCGAGCCGAACTGGCCGCAGAATAACAAGTCAAAGATCACGATTTCAAAAATAACAAATAAGTCCAGAGTAAAGTTCGTTTTTTTCATTTTGGGTGGGCGACCAGCTGGATTTAAATATCCAGTAGGAGGCATGCCCTGCTGACTAAGGGAAACTACGCACGCTCTCAGTATATGTAAAGGGAAAGGCAAATATATAGACAGAAGCTGTACTGAAACAACACTTCACACGTTTTTCTTTTATATATAAGCTAAGCGTGCCACCTAGCACGACGGGAAAATTCCTACCAGCCAAACCCTTCATTTGAACACAGCATGCTTGACGGCAGTACTGTACATTGCCCAACAATGATAATAGTCTGCCAAGGTTTCTGATAATGGACGATATTGGATTCCTAGCTCCTTAATGCTTCGAGAATTGTCCAATCGAAATATGATGCCTACACTGGAACACATCCAATGCCGAAAAAGCCCCATTAGCGGACAAACAAACTCTAGAATCCAATTTGGTATATTTCATGTTAGGAAACAGTAGGGAGAGGCATGAACACCATTGAAAAATCTCGAGATTTCAGCCATGGATGCCATTTGGCTTCCTGGGACGATATATGTCCCATGTGCTGACTGTATTTCGGCTGCCACGGCCACCTCTCAAACATCCACCAAAGCAAAGGCCGAATCGAATCCGGGACCCCTAGTAGTATATGCCCACTAAGTAGCTGGCTGATTGTGTAGAGGCTTCCAGATTCTGATATCCGGGTGAGTGTCGATCCTACAACAAAGCCTAAACACATTACAACTATATCTCAATCGGCCTGGGCTCTAAAGGTTCTCCAGGCTCCTTTTTCAACGAAAACTTTGGAGTGTTGATATGTGTTGTGGATGATTGTGCTCTTCTCATTGAAGTGGTTTTCAAGAAGGGTCTGAACCTCCATTTGTGCAACATTAATGTTATCGCCATACATAGCACTGGCTTCTTTCCGGTTCATCAGTATGAAAATTTAATAACATAGTATCATTAGAGAACACATAATTAAGGAAATGAGATAACACGTCGGACGCTTTCAGGCTTGTTCCCAGATTAGGAATGTTCTCTGTTCCCCTCAACTGCTAGTCTAAAAGCTCCTCTTTTGGTGTCATGGAACTTTTCAGGAATTAAAAAGATATGAAAGATAGCGGAATAACTATTCATAGTAGTGAGAAATAAAGCACGCTGAAGAAGATTGGTCTCAAAGAGATTTAACTTGCTGGGATGGTGTGTATCCAATTTGTTCAGTATGTAGCTTCTCCTTACTCCCAAGTTATTTCGCGGAAGCATGAACAGTCCAGCCTGACTGAAGAAGTTGACTAACAATATAGTGGCCAACATATCCGCTGGCCCCGGTCATCAAGCCAGTATTTCCGCTAATACCTTCAAGTTATAAGAATTAGAGTAGAACTGTATAGAATATATTGAAAAAAATTAAGCCACGTTTATCTTTCTGGTGGTTGTAGGAAAATACCATTATGGACTAATATCTACCTTATCTATGTCAGATTATAAATTTGAGGGCAGCTCTATCAGCATTAGGATATCGCGAAATACACACTTTGCCAATTATGGGGCGATAATTTGAGATGAGATGGGCCTATATTGTGACATGCGTAATAAAATTATACTCTCTCGCACTTCTTCTCATCCTCTTATTGGCTAAGCTTACGAGCTGAGGCCCTTTGTCTAAAACCAACAGCCCCAGTCAAAACTTTAGTATACCCATGTAAGCCAACTATCCAAGCCCGCTGCTCCCTTTTTGCGCGATGGATAGCTCTTCCAATTGCCATTCTCGGTATGAAGCACAAAAATCACAACTTCCGCGGCATAGATCTTCAGGCGAAGTACAGACTGATCGATCACAGTCTTGGCGCATATCAACCCTAGGGCAAATCACTTGTCTCAGGGCTGGTTGCGAGTTTGTTGTGCAATCTCAAACCCCTTGCTTCGGTGAGCCTGGTTTGTGTTCTATCGGGTCCAAGAAGACAAGCTGAGGTGGCTGCTAAGATAGCGACCTTGGCCGAGAAATTCAACACATCCAAGCTACTAAGGTGAAGTCAAAATCAGACAGAGATTTGTTTTGTTTTCTGGTTTCGGTGGGCACATCCGTATCTGATTTATTGGATAAGGTTATCCTGGTCTTCAGGCGAGTTAAACTAGCGTAAAATAACACAGTGAACGATTTCAAAAAATAAATCTCAAAAAAAATTCACAAAAGCAAAAAGAATTTTCTATTTTCATATAGGTCGAAAGTCCGGTCATTTATCTAACTATAAATCCTTATTGTTCGCTAGGCCACCTAGTCAAACCTACCATTGTGCGCTCACAATCTATGGAGTCATCAGCCCTAGTCCTATCCTTGTACACATCTTGGGATTTACATCCATTACAGTGAGTTCCCCCCTGGCATGATTGCACAATGCCCAATCAGTTCATTAATAATTTCTCCTAGAGTAATATCTTTTCCTACAGAAGAAGAGAAATTCTAACTTAGGCAGCCAGACTAACAACTACGGCGGCAATGTCGGTATTCTGCCCATGAGGGGAAGATGCAATTGAATGGATGACTCAAAGTTTGTGTGTGGTTTGGTGAGTCCCAATATCACTTTTTATTTTCGAGTCAATGTGAGATTTGCCAGTCAATCTGTCCTCCTCCACTCCGCTATGCAGGGAGGGAGCGTTTAAACCAAGGATCTGAAAAGTATCACCGTTACAACTTGTTGGGCCTCGCTCTTACGTCAGTTCTAATTTAAATCTAGTGGCAAAGTGGTGTAGATTTATTCTTAGACTCTCCTTTCTGACTTAATGGGTTCGCCACCTAAAAACCTATAAATAGTAACAATCGTGGTTACTATATCCTTTCTACCGAATTAGTTTTAACATACTTAACCATGATACATGACCATCTTCTATTGTCAATTCGCCCCACGATTCTTACCGCTTTTTCAGTCTGAGTGCTTAGGGACTATTGTTTATCGATTAACTCCACCAGCATGTACAACAGCCCACCTCTACTTCGCTCGAGCGAAGTCGAAGATGGTGTCGACTTACCAAACCTGCGCCCAATCGAGCCAAGCAAATTCTTCAGCCAGTTTAAGAAACTTCCCATGGAAATTCGTCTTCATATATGGGAACAAACTTGGCCAGAACCTCGACTTATTAACATTCAGTTAGATATAGATGCACGCAATCACGTCTGGGGGGAGCCAATCCTGGAGCTATTTGACTATCCATTGCAATGTGAAAGCTGGGATTGGAAGATGAAAAACGAACAAATTCCTGTTGCACTATGGGTGTGTTCGGAGTCAAGACGCTATACACTTCAACACTACCAACAATTATTTAGTGAAGAAGGCTCTATTTCTCCCTACTTAAGCCCCAAAATCGATATTATATGGTTAGATTGGAGCCAGGTCCGGTTTGAAAGCCTTGTCCTTGGCGATCTTCTTAGATCTTATGGCGAGGAAGTTCGAAAATTTGAAAATCTGAGGGTTGACTGTGTCAATGTAGGAAATACGAATCTGCTAGATGCAACATTGGAATTTTTTAATCCTGTTCGCAAGATTCAAGTCTGGAGGGATGATGATCCTCTTGCGAAAGAGCTACTACATTCCAAGTCTCGCAATCTGTCTGTGCAGTTCATTGGCGTACAAGACTAGAATTTCCAAGTACGCAAAAGTGGGCTTCCTTATATATCTTAAAAAATGGCATAAGGAATCTGCGCAACTGATCAAAAAGATGCACCTCCTTCAAGGCAATTAACAAATGCAAGAATCCTCTGTTGGCAGCATAATTTGAGGATATCCGCCATTTACCCAATAAAACCAAGTCTACTTATATTCTTCAGCCATACTCTCTAACATGTACCCGTCACCATTAACAAGATATGCAATTAGGCCGTACACCTTGGCTGCTTCATTACTTCTCTGATATATTAAAATCATTGGCTGTGACATCCAGAGACCATTGAATGAGCTCCCGTCATTTTGAGCTTACACAAGATATCCAGATTTCGCGCCGTAGCAATCACTTGATACCCTCTCTTGAAAAACTCCGATGCTATAGTCTTTCCAACGCCGCTATTAGCACCTGTGATAAACCATACAGCTTAACTCTACTATATTTTGGATAAAGTGCTGTTGAAGTAAGGGCTGTGAAATTGATAGTTAAAATTGAAGTATTATATTTTTTATAAGTGATGCAAGGTGATTGATAAGCGAAAGCTCCACAAACCTCAATCCCCAGGACAAGATCCTTAATTAAACCACAACAAGCCATTTAATTCATTGAATCTAACTGCTAAACTCTTGCCCGGATGCCTGTATCCCGACCTGACATGTACGTGAATTATGCCCAGTCTTCCCGCATACACCACAATGCCTTCCTCTCGGCTGCGCCGACCTTGCCCGACTACCTCCCCTCGACGATTCGGCCACTATATGCTTATCCACATCCATTTGATCAATTGATGCCTGACCTTCCTCTACTGTCATCTTCCCCCCATTCCGTAGGCGGGTCTTTTTCTCTCTGTTGCGTCGGCTAAGGATATGATTTGTATCTCGAAGATCCTTAAGCTCTGACCTCAGTAATGCCATCTCGTGCTGATGTTCCTTCAAACCCTTGGTCATCGACTTCATAGCTTCAATAATTGATGCTGTGGGGAGCTGCTATGGTGCCTCCTGATTCGTCTTTCAAGGTAGGCAGACTGAGAATCAGTCTCCCTGACTGTCTTTGGGGTCTTTGAGACCCAGGGGTCAGGAAGAGCAGGCGACCCCCCGAGAGGCGTTGGAGTGTGTATCTGCATACCCAGCTTTGAGATTACATTTTCTGCATTCAGAGGGACAAGGCCGGCCCCCCTGAAGCCTCCCTCGATGTCGCTTTCGGTCATAGTGGCTCAAAATGCGACGTGGAAGGCAGGAAGGAACTCAGTCTTAGAAACGTATGTAATAGAGCATTTGATCAACTGCTCAATTTCTCGACCGTATGCCTTTTTAAGCGGCCCAAAACAGCCCACATCGAGGGGCTGGAGTAGGTGAGACGAATGAGGTGGCATACAGAGCGTGATAATCTTGTTCTCCTTGCAATATGCCTCGAACTTGACGGAGTGGTGGCTTTCATGCCCGTCAACGATCAGGAGACGATAGGCATCATTTGATCTTTTGATTGTGTATTGATTGAAGTGCTTCAGCCACTCGGGCCCCGTCTTGTTGTCTGTTCAGCTATTTTTGGTGGTTACAATAGCCCAATCGCCTGGGAGGGTGCTTTCTTGATACCAGCTAGAGAGGTGATATTGGCCTGCAACCACGATGTTGCCCAGCCGCCTGCAGAAATCGATTGAATAACTGTAACCCATTCACGGTTTCCAGGCTGGACCCTTTTAGGGCTTCCACGCCTTTCTGCGCCTGTGACGACCATGCCGCTTGCAATAACGCCCATCATAAAGCCAGTCCCATCAAAGTTGTGGATATCATCTGGTCTGATGCCATACTTCGCGATTGTGATCGCCACGAGAGAGAACCACGCGTTTATCGCGACTGGATCTTCACATTTGGCCCTCTGATAGCCATATCTGCGAAAGAAATGCATTTTGAGCTGTGGTTGGCGCTGGATGAAATTCTGCGCCCAGCGCTGGCCAACAGGTGATGCATCGCGGGCAGCACGTAAAAGATTGGCCATATCTTCAACACCACTGGCCCGGGGTGAAAATCCCCGTGAATCTAGGTCGAGGATATACCCAACAAGCTTCTCTTCTTCAAGATCAGATAGCTTGCGTGAATTGGCTATGATATCGCGTCGAGGCTGCATGCCTTGCTGCGGCCTAGCTTCTTTCGGCACACTTTATAGATAAATGCAGCACGTCGCACGCTTAACTTTGGGTCTTTTTGAAGGGCCTGAAGTGTAAGAATAATACTAGCTTCATCTTTTGAGTTTACTATGCCTTGTTGATGTGGATTAATTGATCTCTTAATCATGATGTAGGTTGAGGGATTTTTGGGACATTCGCTCGTCTGGGACATTCTCTTATCAATCACGTTATTTTTTTTATCTTCATTCTATTATTATTAGGCTATAAACTGGAGTTCGTCGGTTACCCCATGCTCTACTAGCGCCCTTCCATTTGCCACCAAAAAAAGTTCGTCGGTTGCCAACCGAAGCGGGGGATTGGTCTTAGGGCCTACTTATTTAGCTCGTAACCTCGTGCACCTATCCATGTCTCTGGTCTGAAACTAGTTTATGGCAGGTATACATTAGTACTGTATTGTTACAGCTATAGCTCTCCTTTTTTTGTCGTGTTTAGCTTACTTCTCCTTTATACATTTAATCTCATTTCTGCCTGTACTTATTATATAGTGATTAAGCGCCCTTGCTTTTAGAGACAGATAGCGCAATTTCAACAAGCCGCGATCTTTTCTTGCTGCTGTAGAGTCCTACCTAAATAAAAGTCTAATAAGAGGGGCTGAGAGACTATTAGCGAATGTTGCTACCTTTGATCCTCGAGATGATGCAATCGTTCCAAAGGAGCCTATTTATTGGCTTCTTCTTTCGCTTCCCCCCTTTATTTTTTAGCATCTCCGGAAACATCGCCAGAGATCATAGCGATTAGAGGTCGCCTCTGCGCCGACGAAAGGAGAAGCACGGATCGTGAGACCACCAGACACAGTCGAAACTCCGACGGTAATTTTCTGGAAGCATGACGAAGTTCTGCAGGACCTGGAACATGTATTGGCGGGAGCTGGTTCCTTTGGTTACCAAGATCATCAGCCATCAGCCCATCATGCTGCCAAAGAAACACCAGGACAACATTTTCTTCTTCACGGAAGAGTTCAGCATATAGCGTGGTTGAACATCTGAAGAGTATCCAGGACGAAGATATTAATTAATAATGAAAAGACATCCGTCACTTATAAATATCAGAAATCATAGAAGGACAGTCCAATGGAAATTTATGGCATCGGAGATCGGCATGATGGCACAAATTGATCCGAACAATGATATGTGCAAGAGATTGGGACACTACGTGCAGATGATCGTCCAGACGGCATGGATAGATGTATGGTCCTTCTGAAAATGGTTTATGGTTATGGTCCTCCTGTCAGCAGAATTGCTACTAGATGCAAGGTCACAGGCACGTAGACAATTGAACGATGTAAGAAGCTTGATTCGATCTGTCTGACTATGGGATTGACCTTCCTGTCATAAGACACGTCGCGAAGAGGGGGATATCCACAGCGGGTCGAATTTGCTCAAAAGTTCGGGAATTAATGATCATTCTTTCTTTTCACATAATTCATGACAAATTGATGGGACGGCCTGGCACAGGCGTGTAGGGCAATCCGAGGCCACTCTTTCTTTTCCTTTCTTCCTCTTAAGAGACTTTGATAGGTCAAGGGAGAGCACATGGGGACAGTGATGACCAGGGGACTTCGATAGATAGGTGAAGCGATTAAAGAGAATCCTTCGCGTCAACTCAGGGTTCTTCGGGCGCGAAAACCGAGAGCTGCTGGAAAGTCGGACCTTCTCCCGGCTATGCGGCACCCGAAGAGACACAGTCTGTTTCATTGGCTGCTCGCTTTTAATGTTGGGATTATCTCTAGTCTGACTGGCCACCATTGCCAACGGAGGCCGTTCATCGGATTGTAAAGTCTAGACACATTGGGGTCCCATATATTATGAGCAGGAGACGGGGTTGGCTAAAGGGACATGGTGCTATCGGAGGGCAGATCTATTGGGCATAGCGCTGTCCTCGTTTCCTTGACCAATCAAGGTCGGGCACTCGCAAGTGTAAAGGGTAAACGTCCGACGCGAGGTTGGGCTGTTTCAAATGTGAGGCGAAGACAAAAAAAAGCCTCATCTTAAGACGCTTCCTCGGTCACAGTACGTGAGGCAATACAAGCAACTAGCTCATCGCTGTGAGATTTGGAAATCCATCGTCCTCTGTTGGGTTATATTACCAATAGACGAGTGCCTTCACATCAGTCGCGTTGCAGAAAAGGAGAAGGATAGCATAATAATCGCCTGATGTGATATTCAGTCCAGGGGCAGGCACTGCACACCATCTTCTGGCGCGGTAAGATTGTGCTGACTGCTAGTCGAAGGCCCCCTCCAGTGAAGCTGGTACGTCCCAGATAGGACCAGCGGCCAGCAAGAGCAGCATATCGTGCAAACGGGGCATCTAAGCACCCTCAGTTGCCTACCGTCCCACGCGCAAAGTGACCCCAAGCGAGAGTCTCATAGGCCGGAGACGCATGAGAGTTCTCCATTCTGGTCCGCTTCCCATCTAGCCCCGGCAATTGGAGGGGAGGCTAACCAAGACGAGTTAAACATGGATGGGCCCAGATCGATCATCCATTGACGATTACCGGCTGGGGAACGTGGCGATGGCCGGCTTGAAGCAGGGAAGGGACAGAATCATTGGACCAGCGAGAAGATGGTGATGCCAGCCCGTGGTTGTGTCCGGAGTATCCGCGGAGACAGAACATCCCCCTCCCTTTTCCTATCCTGTTCTTTTTGATAGGTCGCATCACGCCACAGCACATTGCTTTCTCTTTGCACGCTGGTTTCTCTCCATGCGTGGCCTTGCAGTGGGATGGGCGCGCCAAGTACGTACATCACCCAGCGGACCAGCTGGACGACGAGGAGGGACGATACTAGCATCTTTGGTCACCATGACCTCTTGACCTAAATCTTGCTGTGAAATGCCCCGTCCATTCAGGGGCCTCGGAGATCCCGCCCACGCTGTTTGGTCAAATGGGAGCTCGTTTTGAGTGTCGAATCAGTCCAAGGTGGGCTAACGACCAATAGTCACAAGGGCGACGCCGCCTCCCCCTCCCCCGGATTCTGCTATCGTCTATGGGGCTTGGCGGTGTCCGCTGCCAAGATATGGGCAATGCGATCGAGGCCCGGTTCCCCCGAGAATTGACGCAGGCAAGCTGGGCTCGTCTGAGCCTGGTCGCTCATAAGGGGAGGGCGATGCTCTGCCTTGGGTTCCGTCCATTCTCCCGCCCATCGTGCGCGGTGTCCATAGAGATCGCCATGAGGCTCCGTCCGATTAATCTGTAACCAAATACACACACACACACACTCGCCGGCTCTCTATCCAGTATTTCTTCGTGGAAGGTGCGTTTGATGCAGTGTCGCGCGCGCGTGCCAATGTTCAGCCATGGCAGGACTCCAGACCAACGTCTTTGTTGGCTTCGGCATCGTCTGGACACTGTCTGTCCTCGCCATAATCGGCCGTGTCATCGCTCGCCGGATGACCAAGATTCGATGGTGGTATGAGGACTACTTTTGCCTGTGTGCCTTTGTGAGTCGACGACCAGTTCTTCACAGCAAAGCATATGTCCAGACTGACAGAACATGCTCCAGGCCTTTGCGTGTGCCCACAACGCCCTCTGCATTTATTGTAAGAGAGACTTGTCTCCGTTGATGCTGTCCCCCCTAACTGACCATCGCAGGGTGCGCGGCGTGGTCCCTCGGCCAAATAATCCCCGACGACATCGACCTCGCCCTCCACGACGAGATCCTCTACCACTCGCGCAAGCTCGGCTTCTTCGTCTCCGTCAGCTACACGTGCTCCCTCGGCGCATCCAAGCTGGCCATCCTGTCCCTCTACTGGCGCCTGTTCCAGTACTCGTCCATCCGTATCCCCATCATGGTCCTCTTCGTCGTCTCCATCGCCTGGCTCGTCATGCGCATCTTCATGACCGTCTTTCGCTGCGCGCCCGTGCCCGCCTACTGGGATGACTCGCTCGGCGGCAGCTGCAACATCAAGGACTCGGCCTTTTTCTTTGGCACCATCCTGCCCCATTTCCTCATCGACATCATCATCCTCTCCCTGCCCGTCGCCGAGGTGTTCAAGCTGCGCCTGCGCCTCGCCCAAAAGTTTGCCGTTGCTGCGCTCTTTCTGCTCGGCATCGTGTAAGTGCATATTTCCCCCCTCCCTCCACAATAGTCGATCCTTGCTGACGGGATACAAGTGTGTGCGTGGCATCGGTCAACTGCCTCATCCTGTCCATCACGGCCGATGCCAATACTACGCAGATGCCGTACGATTACGCCCTCAACGAGACATGGGGCGGTGTCGAGGTCAACATTGCCATCGTCTCCTGTACGTCTGATTCGAACTCACCTCCCTCTCTCCCTCTGACACACGCACATGTACAATACAACCTCAAAAGACTTGGAACACCCCCAGCTGACAGACATAGCCTGTTTCCCCCTCCTCCGTCCCATCTTCCGCTTCGTTATTGGCTCCCGCGTCCTCAGCTCGTACCCGTACACCTACACGACCAACGCCACCAGCCACGCCCACCGCACCTATACACGCACCGACGGCGTCGAGATGGCGGCCCTGAGCAAGAGGCGGACCAGGACAAACAAGAACAGGCGCGGGGGCGCGAGCTTCATCGCCGACGAGGAAAAGGGCATCCTAGGGGATCCCGCCGCCGCGTGCCTGGATCTAAAAGCGCCAGAGCCCGTGCACATGACGACGACGACAATGGCAGCGGCAGTGAGACACGGGTCTGGCTGCGAGTGGTTCGACGAGCACGACGAGGACGACTTACGCGTGCGGAGTGACGTTTCGTGCTCGAGGTGCACGAGGTGAAGCGTCCGGTGTCGTTTGGGAGCGACGGGATATCACAAAAGTCTTGACGTTCTCTGCATCCATTTGACGTTGCTTTGATTTTTCTTTGTATATATACCCAACTTTGAGCTCGAGCGATGAATTCAGCCATTTACATGATTCGTGCTGCCACACAGCTAGATGAGACGATTGTTCAGGTACTTTCTGGATCGGGAAGATGCAGGTGATGGCGATGGGCAATGATTTCAAGGGTATTGCATACTTGAAAGTGACATGTTCACCCCAAACATGGCGTCGGAGGAGGTTCCCGACTGGTGTGCCTATGACCTTTGTTTCCAAGTCTGACCAGTGGCGAGAACTTGCTCCGTCATGATTGCCATCGACTGGCTCCGTAGATGACAAGATGGATAAGTGACGATGCATTGTAGAGCTCATCAAAGGGGATGGATCACTGCTAAGTACTGAAGGCAGTTGTGTCGGATCCGAACTCTGACCCGAACTCGGCCGCGTGGCCCGAAACCTGTGACTGTGATTTATCCATCAAGGTGCCACCCCACTTTGTCAATTCGTCATGTTCTCCTCCCCATCAATCCCACGACTGGCTCGTGCTGGCACATCACCCGCGACGCGCCATCGACTGCTGGACATATACGCCTGCGCCGAATTCACAGCGCAATGGCGATTGGTGGCTGGATCAAGGCCATTGGCCTGGCATTGGCCCATCCGAAAGACGCTGGTTTTGGATCTGTTCAATCTCAGCATCCAAGTTGCCTTTGAACAATTCCATCTCAGCATTTGCAGCTAATTCAAAAGAGGGCGGAGCTTCCGCTATATCTATTAACCTAGTAGAAAGCTGTTGTTCTGTAGTGATGCATTTGGTGAAGACTCGTCTCGTCTGATGTATGAACTTATGTCTCTATAATCAACCACATGTAGCAGAGTTCAGACTTCTTCTTTATTTAGATACATTTTGTCACATATTTTGGCCTAGAGGATGAGGCCACAAGGCCAACGATTTGGATATTCAAAGAACAATTATTACTAGTAAATTTTATAATTTATTTCTTATCCTGTGGTTTCGTGAGATAGATGTCCTCCTCAAATCTCACAGAGTATTGTGTTGAATAATGAAACCTTTCTGCATATGTCAATTAGACGAGAGAGAAAGTCAACTGATAGCTTGCATCATTGTGTGACGATGTCAATAGAGAAACAACGACATCCCCTATTACAGCAGTTGATATAGAGAGGTAGATTGTGGCTAATAATGGCAGTTGGGATATTAATCGGGAGGGAGCCGCTTCCTTTGATCAACTAAGCCAGACCAACCGAGCGGTTATCCGAGCTGAATTGTCTACATAACTAAATTGAATGTGTTCACCCCTCAAGGGGAAAAGAGAAGCATATTAAAAGGTAGCTGAGGGGTTCTATGAATGAGGAGGCCTCGTAAGAAGAGCCTCCGGAAGTTGGAGTCTGAAGTAACCTGGCACGCCCCTCACTGGTGAGGTTAGAAGAGAAGTCACGTTCTAACGAATTGAATTATGCGTAGTATTGTGCAGTAATTTCTTTATTTGATACTATTTAATAACACGCAAACCGTTTCAACATCTTGAGTGTGCCAAAATGATTATATGTCCAGGTGAATGAGCCATGACAACGCCTTATCCGGAAGGTATCTGGACCGGTGTAAATGTCGCGTTGGATCGGAACTTTCTGACCCCCACTGTTTAGGCAGAAAGATAGTGATGAAGTGCATTTTATCTTAATCTCTGAATCGTCCAGAAGTGCTAATGCTTGCACTCCCTTTGCCCTTCGATGAACTGAACCTGGCGATTTCGACACTGTTTTTCGGGTGGCTGGTTCTGGTATCCGCAATGATGACAATACCAGCCGTATGGTAGAATGAGGTACTGAACCTGGCATTTATCTTTCTGACATGGATCTGCCGTCCTCGCAATGCTAGTAGTAGGCCTGTCCTCGCAACACAAGAGGGAGCCAGTTCGTCGGTGGCGTCGATTTGCCTGCACAGCAATAGGACAGTCATAAGAGGATTCTGGTTCATACCACTTTTCACCGATCTGGTATCCCGCAACAACCGACCCATATTTGTAATAGCGGCACATAGCAAAACTTATAAGATAGTAACGATAAGATAAACCGCTGGCTGGCTGAGAAGTAGAAAGAGCTGTTACTCTCCTCATGTAAGAGGTTTGGAGTCACGCCACCCTTAAATAAATAGCAGGCGTTTTCTGGCATCCAATAATCACGTAGGGGTGAACTAATTTGGGTTGGCTCTTTTAAATCGAGGTTGCTGATGTCGATGTATTAATCATATATACATCCATCCACGAGACAGTGTAGGGTGAGCCACCATCGAGAAGGTACATAAGTAATAAATACCCAACACCAGCTACCCCTAATGGCTTCACGTGATCTAAGTAAGCACTATGAACACTTCGCTCTAGTATTGAAAACTCCTTTCTCCCTTCTCCCTCTTCTAGTCACTCCTTCAACTATCGACAGGATGCCCGTTTGGGCTGGCGGGAACGATGCTCTACGGTCTTTTGAGGGCGCGAGGACGGCGCAGTGAGTGATATTGCTGCTCGGGAAGGCCACGCATATGCAAGGATTGATTGATATTCATCAGTAGACCTGCGCTGTGCCTCATGTTGCCAAGCCTTCTCCAACAGGATTATCATCCCTTCCACTCTTCGGGAAAGCAAGTACCTGGAAATAAGTCAATACAGTCAAGTGAAACTTAAAGTCTCCAGATAATGACTGGACTAGACAATCCCAACTGCCCAAGGCCTTCTGGCCAGCGAGTGAGATTCGTGAATGCTAACCTCTTGACTAACCATGCTCCCAGCAATCAGCAAAATCACAGACGGATTCAGTGGTGGAGAGGGCTAGGGCTGTCCCCATCCACTCCTACAATCAATGTTTACTTCCTACTTCCTGGAAGACCTAGGACCTCCTCGAATAAGCAAGTATGTTTTTATGTGCATTACTTACTTGGGCTGCCCCAACTTGGGTTTCTTCGAATAAGTAAGAAGACGAAGAAGTACTAGAATAAAAAAGGGCAAAGGGTAATAAAGGCAATAAAAATACAATTAAGTAGAGACATTTATTCCTAAGACTGGCTTGCCTATCTCATATCAAATTACCAGTTTAGCCCCATCCTATTGTCCCTTAAAATCGAAAAACTCTCAATATACTTTCTGGAAGTTGGATAGGCAAGAAGAAATAAATATTTATTCCCTTCATTGAATGTTTTCTCTAGTAGCTGCCTGAGCATCGACTAAAGGCATATCAATATTACCTGATTTACTTTTATCCTTAGCTAAAGGAAAAGAACATCTAAAGATATGATTCATAGTTTGTTCATCAAACTACACTCTCTTTTTATCACTGTCATATGGCAGCCTCCCCGGTATCGGGGAGCAGATCTCATCCCACCCGCGCGAAATCTTACATCTCAGGACATAGAAGGGCGCTGGGCTTGCCCGGGAATCAAAATGCCGTATTTCGAGATATAGCAGCTTGAATGAGGTGGCCCGTTTCATGCTAATGACAGATGGTGAGTGGTTTTTGTCAAATACCATGGATCTGTATTGTTGTCTCGCCTTGGTGGTTGTACTTGTCATTCTTGCTAACACTGTCTACCATCTTTTCAATGCCTGCAGCTTCACCTCTTCCACTAAACAAGGGGGTTTTAGCAAGCGCTGGTATCTCGCCCTCCATGTTTTCTCCCCAGACGACAGTGACAAGCTTGCCCTTCTATACCGTAACCGGCCTCCAGCACCGTTCCTAGACAATTTTATTGAGAATTTCTTTGCAATGTTTGCACGGGTTATTTTCTCCGATCAGATCGAAAGATTCTTCACGGAGATGGCTGAGAATGGGGTTCTGTTACTTGACCTGAAGATAGAAGAGATTTAGGAAGCCAAAACACCAAAGGCACCTGAGGCTGAGGCAAGGTCTGTGATTCATCTCCGAAAAATCGCAAAGCGAGCCAAAGTGTGAGACAGCGGTACCCGTCTACGCAAGATGATGGATTGTTTGTCGTTGAGGAGGAAGAACCACGTTTTCAATCCCCTGATTGCGAAACGTGATGTTACAACGAGTCAGCGTTGCAGTCCCATCCATCAGCCTTCCCGGACACTCTTCTCTCAGGACCCTGAACAGCAACAGCTCAGGCGGCTCGGCCACAGCAGCTTGCATTCTGAGCTAGCACATTGTTGAATCACCTGGCTTCTCGAGGAGATAGTGGTGACTGGGTGAGGGCCGCTGCGACTACACATCCTTGAAGTCACCTCTCTCAGCATTCTTATGCTCTGGTGATAAAAAGCAGTCCTTTATTGGCAGATGTTTGTTCTTCTTCTCATCTTTTTTGTTCATAAAAGTCTTACATCTACTCATGCGATATTAAATTAAGTGCGATGTGGCATAGAACACGCAAAGCTTCCCTGCTCCAATCCCGTTTGTTGAATGCCATAGTTAACGTGTCGGAACATACTTCTTATCCTGGTTTCGCGCCATGTACTGCATTGGCGGGTCCCTACTATCTCTTGTTTGCTGTCTCACGCGATGTCAGCAATACTCCAATATGAGTATCTGCCTGAAGACAAACCAACCCCCCCCCCGCGATATCTTCTCCTTCTTCTTCCCTTTCTCATCCCAACACAAAACAGAAGGCATCAATAAAACAAGGACAACTACGGCAACATCTTTCACCAAAAACCAATAATATTGGAATTATTCCACCTTTTCCCGGATCTTCCTCCCGAAATCCGTGAACGGATATGGAGTGAGGCATTGCCCGCGCTCCGGCCAACTCTGTATTTCGATCATCGGGGGTGTTGGCACTGTGTTGACCCCTCGTTGACATAGGTGGTGCTGAAATTTGCGTTAGCCATGAGAGTGGACTAGTTCGGCCAACACGGGTCGAGGTCCCTCTTCTGGTTGTGAACAAGGAAGCTCGACATATTGCATTGACTTGGGCGGAAAAGCGCGGTTTGCGACTTGCTTTCCTCTCGGACCAACAGAAGCTTACCTTGTTACGCGATTTTGATTACACTTACGATGGACTCTATGTTGCGAGCAAGGACTGGGACGACTTCTTTAACGAGCTGTTTCTGATTCTCGGCGATGATGCTAAGGGGAAACAAGTGATGATAGCTTCACTCATGAAGAATCTGATTATATCTGAAACCTGCCTCGAAACTGTTGTTTCTGATCTGAAGCTTATTTGTATATACGCACCACCCTAACCTGAACACTTTGTTCATCCTCACCAATGTGTCCCCAGGGGTTGGTGTGGCCAACGCGATATCCTTGCCGCATGATGGGGAGGGTAGCCGGGTTATGTATGTGGCTGTAAGTGGCAGAGAGAGAAGCGATAGATGCCCAATGTATGTACTCGGCCGTTCGCCCGCAACAGCTATGTGCGTACGTCGTTTCGGTGGAGCGACTCTGCGTCGCCTAGAGACATAACAGGTGGCCGATCGCTCTGGCCGGCATCTTGGCACGTAGGTACGTAGTCGGTATAAGCCAGGGAATAGCACCGAGACTACTGTGCGTCTCTAGTCGTGATTATTCTTTCCATCCATGAGTCGAGTCCAATGACTCTCCGCGCGCCCGCGCCAAAACTCCGGGTCCATTGCGCAAGGGGTGGACGGACGAGCTTGGGTAATCAGCCCGGCTGGGAAGTTTGGCTCGCACACTCGTTGCCCGGTGCCTACGACGCCATGCGCAGGGCAGTGCCCTCCATGGCAGGCTCGGAGGAACTTGTTGGCTCCGTCCCTCCCAAGCCATACACGTCCCGCCTCACCGTTCCATTCCTGGTGCTTGTGTTGGTTGCTATTGCTGGCACATACTCTGCACATGCATATTGCGATATGCAACCTGCGCACCTGCATGGCGTCAATGGCATGCATGGCAGCTTCGCACCAAAGGGTAGCCACTGGGAAATGACCAAATGCGGTTATTGTTTGCGACCGGTCAATACGCGCGGAAATCAAAAAGTGGATTTCGCATCTCTGTTTGTCGCGGCGTGGAACCTCTTTGGACGCACATCGTTGGAAATCTGCCCTGCGACATATACGAGTGACAGAAGGCACCCGGTACACCCCTGCTCTTCAGGAGCCGGCACTTGGCACCAGCAGCGTTGATGCGAGTTGGAATTAGTGGGTAGCCGGCGCAACTGAGGCGCGACTGTTCACAGCGGGAGCAGGTTGGTTTACGCTCGTCGCACTTGAGACGGCGTAGCTTACAAGTGGCACACCCCGTACGGACTTTGGGCGTGCTGGAGCGCAATGTGAGTTGGAATTGATGAGTGCATCGTTGGGCCCACGGCGCGGCCTTGAACATTGACTAATTTAGACTTGAGTCTAGAAATCTTTTTGGTAGAGTTATACGAACGGATGTATGTAAGGTTATATGCGGCCAGGATGGTCATGACATTCCCCATTAATCGCAGAGTAGTATCGCTCCCACTGAGCCATTGCAATGCGATTGGCAATGGTTTCCGAGCATTGAGTCATACATGCTAATTGCTGTCCCCTATGAGCAGAGCCCTAATTATTCTATGTGAGCTAAGCCTTTTCTGAAATCGCACCTCAGTTGGTTAATTGTTATCACTTGTTTGGTGTCTGCCCAGGTACCAGACTACAAGCCAAGGCTCTTGATGACATTAGTGCTAATTGATACAGTTCTAAACAAGCAGTCGCCCTGATATACACCCCCCTCGTTTGTTTGGGAACGCTAAACGGTTTACCTGCCTCAGTTTCAGGCCCGAATGCTGGACTACCACTCTCGGCTGAGTCTATTCTGCACTGGGCATTTTGGCCATCAGTGAGTACATACTACATACTGAATTATGCAGGTTCACTAGCCTGCTCGCTTCCAGCATTCAAGATGTACCATAGACCTCCCTTCTCTCAGTACTGATCTGAGTAGGTTGCCCTGTTCACTGTAAGTAGAATAATAAGGCTTAGTACATTTAAGTATATTATATACTAGGTAGCCCTAAATTATAATATATATGAAAAGATATTCCTTTTATACTTCTACTCATCTTCTCCTTAGTTAGATTTTATACAAAGTTCCTCTTTGTAATAATATGGTTTGTTGGGACTTCTATTATAGGCGAAACTAGCATACAAAAGAATATACCTGTTGCTCGGATTTCTGACCAATCATACCCTGTAAGGTACAACCTGTAGCTTCCGGCTTCCGATGTCCGATGCCTCCAGGAGATAATATTATGGGTTATCTAGCCTTGCCTACTAGCACAACCTATCTGATTGGTCAAGCTTTACGACCTTAGTGTAAAACTACTCTGGTGACAAATATTGCTCAGGTGCGCACATCCAACAGTATGCCTAAAAAGTCCTAAATCCTTCTTCTAGCGATGCACGAAACAGCGAGAAGACTCAGTGCTTAACAGAGGGCCAGATCTCTTTCCAGACTACGGCGGGTAGTCCGTCCTCGCCCGGTGCTTTCCACGACTTTGCCGAGAAGAGCTGTCGCTCTACCTCCTCCATGGTAACGTCTGGCATGACGATGGCGGCTCCGCGCTGAGGTCGCTCCCCTTCCTCTTCGATGTGTTCCGGCAGTGGAGGGAAAATGTTGGCTAACATCTCCTCGGCCTGTTCGATGTTGTTGGTCGTCCGAGTGCGTCGGCCCTTGTAAGTTGGGGCACTTTGCCGAATGCTATGTCATCTCCAGACTTGAGGTACTTTGCTGCCTTCCATATGTTGTCGTTATCTGCTAGAAACTCGTTCCAGTGCTTCTTTTTCTGCTGTCTGATAGCATCATGATACTGTTTTGCTGCTCCCCTGGCCGTCTCCTCAAGCTCCTGACATGCCGATCCTACTCGCCTCAATGCTCTGGTGCGATTCCTCCAGTGTGTGTATATCTGCCGGAGTTGCGTGAGGTCTGAGGTCCACCAGCGTTTTGCATAGGGTGACGGCTTAGCTCTGGGTGTCAGAGAGCGAATCGCCTCTAGCACCACTGCCATAAGCCTGTCAGTCTTCTGCTGTACTGTACCTTCCTCCAGGATGGACTCTAATGCTGCGGCAATTCGAACGTTGATTTCCTTCCATGGTGCGTTCTTGAGTAAGAGCCGTTCTTGAGCTTGGGGCACCGGGACGGAGACGTCGAACTCCGTCTGAATAGCACGATGATCGGATCCGTGCTCTGTACCGTGTATCCTGCACTTGACAGTCGAAGACGCTAGATCCGCGGAAGCGAGGACCAGGTCGACTGTTGTCTCAGAATCTCCATTACTCCACGTCTTCGTTCCTCTCGGGAGCAGGCTCATAAGATCAAACTCATTCATAAGATTGATAATCTGATCCGCTTCGCCTTGCCTCGTCAAGGATATGTCGTCTCCTCCCCATAGCTGGTCGTGTCGGTTGAAGTCTCCGACAACTACCACGTCCACCAGTCTACCGGTTTGTCCTCTTACGTCTGAGATGACCTGGCGCAAAGCGTTGCAAGTGCCTTGTAAAGCTTGGGTGTCTCATCCTGGCACGTAAACCGAAACAACCAGAACCAGCCGCTCAGGGAGTCGCAAGATGGCTGCCGTCATATCCGCTGTCTCAATCGGTATCTGCTCCGCCTCCACATCCTTGTTTACCCATAGCATGCTTCGAATCGGCCACCGGCCCTCTCTCCAAACCGTGGGGACCATCTTAACCCATCTGGGGTGCCCTATAGGGACTGTTAGTAGCTTGCAGTCCTTCTGATGTGCCTGGGGCTCTTGGATCGCTATTGCTGCGTAATCTTGAAGTTGCTTATGATTCATGAGGCTCTCGTGTACCGTATCCTGCTTTCTCACATTCAGTTGAATCACCTGCAACGACTTACTCATGCCGCCTGGGGTGAAGTTTCAGGCAATTTCTACTGAATGACTCATGCGGACCGCTGCAGAGGGTGCACTTGGGTATCTGTACGTGGCACTCACTGTGATGGTGGCCCTCGGCGGCGCATCTTGCACACACTCGATTCTTACCGCATGAGAATGCCTTGTGACCGAGCTCTTGGCAGTTATAGCATTGCTCCGGTCCAGTGGTCTGCTCAAATACACTCGTATATGCCGATCCACCTGCGACGAGAAAGTAGTGTTCCTGCAGTAGCCTCTTGGCATCGGTGCTCTTAGTTAAGTAGACTACCATGGATCCATATGGCTTAGGGTTGACCTTTCGGCTCAGCCAGGCTATCTTGGCAATCTGGACTTCATTTTCCTGGTTTAAGGCTTCTATTGCTCCGGGGAGGATGTTGAACTCCTGATCGAAAACGGCCATACGATTCATGCTATCAACTTTGATGGGATATAGTTGGTCCCGAAGGACTCTTGCACCTAGAGCTTTCCTGGTTTCGAGGATGTTCTTGATGTTTTGTATTTCTTCTTCGTTCCTACCTATAATCCTAAGGCGGTTGGCATTCCGTCCATCTCTGGTCACTGCGACGCATCGCCAGTGAGGTTGGTCACTCGACTGTCGCATCTCCTGCTCCACGGTCTTACGAATCATTGTTGGTGTAACGTCTCCAAGATGGTCTTCAGGAACTCTGGATGTGTCGACTGTGCAGAACACCGGTTCTGGAGTTGCCGATCGGGCTGCAGACGAAGATTGACTGGACATGCTGGTGGATGTCATCCTGGCTGTGTCTGCATACGATTGAACCGACGACAGTGGTGATTCAGTCTTGTTCAGCATGTCTAGTTGTAGTCGAGTCTGCTCCAGCTCGCCGCAAACCTGGGTGAGCTGGTCTCGGACTTGCGATAATTCTTGTGCCATCTGGGCCGTGGCCCTGGCGACTTCCTCGGCCATGCGATCACTGAGCTTGGTGAACTCGAGCTGAAATTCGGTCTTCATCGCTTCGATTTTCTTGTTCAAGTCCTGCTCTAGTAGTTGCTTCAAGCTCTGGACTGCCTCGACCATACCACCAGCTGACTTGGGGGCAGCCTGTTACCGAGCTCGGTTTTGTCCCAGAGCTCCCTCACTGGTCTCACCTTCCTCCTGCCATTCCATATCGCCATTTTGCTGCTCCATCTCCAATACCTTCGTCGTCCTGACCCTCTTCCGCTGAGGGCGATGATATCCCCCGCCCGAACCATCCGGATCGTGTCCCATGACGATGATGACGTCTGATGCGGGGTTCGCAACACCAGACATCCACCAAAGGCCCTGAATCTTCGCCAGGCGGTCCTCAGGTCTTTTGAAAGTGATAAATAGGATAAGTAGAAGTTATTTTAAAAAGAAGATCGTTTTCCTGGTCTCCGGGGTTTTCCCGTCTACACCTTCGTTAGTTGTTATAGTGAGGTGCGGGTTCAGCGTCAGCAATCTATCATTAAATTTTTTCCAAAGATGGACTAGCGTGGCGCACATACAGTGTCTGAATAGTGCGATTTGACCCCTGTCATCTTCCAACAATCACAGCAAACTAGTGCCTTGGCATTCCGGCATCAGCCGCATATCTCGAAGAATTCCCCATTATCCCCAAGCCCATTTCTGACCAAGGCACACATTCACGAAATGTTCATGCGCCCATTGACAAGCACCAAGAATCAGCAGATTATGTTTACAGATGTTCAAATTCGGTTTCCTCTTTCCAGACTCTTTTCTACTTTAGGAGCTTACTATCCAATCATGGAGATACTTGATAATACTTTAGTCTATTCTGTTCAGCCATTAATAGCCGCATTTCAGCTTATAGTAATTGCGCTGAACGGGCACTTCTAAAGTAACTCAGGAGTACTGATAAGTACAGAGCAACTTAGACAGTGCCACTTCATACTAGCAAGTACAGCAACGGCAGCACAAGTTACGACGAAAATGTACCAAAAAGTCTCGTGAGAATCATGTGACCGACGAAAAAAAATAACGCAAACGCTGTCGCTGCATAGATCTTGTTGTATATCGACATCTGGGACTGTAGGCTATCATACGAATTCAGTAATACCTTGGTATGGTAATGACTCTGCATCTGCCATCTCGTTTCGAATGTAAAAGTAGTACAAGTATTAGTTATGCGAACTTAAGAGTTCAGAAATTGCCCAGGATTTCAGGAAATAGTACCACCCTTGTTCTCGGAATCAAACCAACAAACTTTAGTCTCATACTGGCTGGAGCCTCTTTTCCCTAGCTAGATTCCCTATCCTTTCCAATCTCCAAGTGGTATTCCCATTCCCTACACCCTAGTAGCCAGGTGTACGTAATTAGCAAAGGATAGCCTTAGGAAAATATCCTCTAAAAGGTAAAGACCCATGGTAGCTGGCGACCAGCCAGAGGGTCTAGAGGTGAAGCCAGGCATCAAGCATACTACTCCAGTCCCTCTAGGAAGTAAACACTGCAGCCTGCCTCTAGTCGTACGAGGAGGGTCAGTTGGCCAACAGACCGAATGGAAGATAGCTTTTAAGTTTTGTTTTATTACAGCTTCATACGCCCGCTCTCTATGTGTTCATGAGCCAGTTGATCCTCGCGGACCTCATATCAAGATCAGATACTAGTGCGAAGCTAGGATTTAGTACAGTCAATTAAGTACTAAATTTGATTCTTATGGGACTGGTGGGAGTATTATCTTCTAAAAACCTTCATGAGCATAGATTAGAACAGTCTATTATACATAGTCACAATTCAAGAGTCAAGAGCAATACAGGTAAAAAAAAAAAAAAAAAAAAAAAAAAAAAAAAAAACACATTCGGGCCCTTGCAGCCTCGGACTTTAGATCTCGCTAATTCTTAATCGCATAGCCAAAATAACAGCAGTCATCTTAACCCTATGACTAGTGGTATTAATCCTGGGACGCCAAACTATAATGAGCCACCCCTGTTTACGCAGCGCGCACAGAAACAAATATATATGAAAAAACTAAAAGGACGTATAGCAAGATATGTGGATGAAAGACATAGACTTGTATATCCCAAAATAAGGAGATGTTTATAAAAAAATTTCCTTGGGAAGGGAAAATTAGTGCAGACCCAAATAGATAACATCCATGTCATCTGTAAAGGTCCTGCTTAGAGGCTGGGTGAACTCCCAGTGGAGCTCCTTGTCCTCGCTCTTACCCCAGGGCTTGGAGGTGAGAACGTAGCCCTCAGCTGGGCTGACTGGCTGGGGGCCGCACTCGAAGATCCTCTTGAGGAGGTAGGTCCTCCACTCGATGGCGTGCTGGATGTTACGCGAGTCGTCCCAGATGTTAGCCATGTTGATGAAAGGTCGCACACGGCAGATTTGTTAATGACCTTCTTACCAAGAGAGAGGGGCTGGCTCGCGGAAAGCACGTCCACGGCCTCGGCGACAACAATAGCAAGTATGGGCGAGGGGACGCTCATGTTCGTAGTGCGCGATCGGAAGAGACCGTCAATGCTGTATATCATGTCCACAATGTCGGCGGCATGCTTTTGGCATGCGCGCGCATGGTGGAAGCGCGCCTCGCTCGACAGCTGGCGGGGAGTACGGCTGTGGCGGTTCAACTTGATCATGGCATGGTAGTAGAGGAGGTGCATCGTGACAAAGGGGCCCATGTTGCCCTCGGTGGAAGCCGCCTCCAGGTTCGAGTGGTTCAGTGACAGTCTGGTGGGTAGAGTAGACTGCCACGATTTAATTGATGCCATCAAAGCTCCCACCTTATGAAACTCACCCTCGGCAGATGCTGGACTGTGAATCAGTCTGTACACAGTAGCCTGGCTCTCAGCCCAGAGGTGTACCATCATCACCAGGTAGGTGGCGATCTCATCAGCGTGGTTAGACCTCTTTGAGAGGCTGAGCGAGTGATGGTTGAAGACTGGGGCGAGACTCTCAACCTGCTCTTCGAAGCTGCGGCGATCAGAGGGAAGACGGATGCAGATATCCTCGGGGTTGATCATAGTGACGCGATCAGGGAATATGCCACTCAGTCGCTCGAGCATGAACAGCGACCAGAGTGTTCACCTCCTTGCCTCGCAGTAGCCAGCACGGTTGAGACCCAGAGGAAACAACGAGGTGGAGGCCTCATCAGAGTTGTCCAGTTCGAGGTTCAGCTGCAGGGAGACTATAGTTACCGTGGCTGCAGATATGAGTTCGCTAGCCTCACGCATTCGGCCGACGGATATATAGTAGAGGGCAAGGAGGACTCGGCTCTGGGCGAGCTGCAGGCAGTTAGACTGCACTCCCTTCTGTGCATACTGAGCCACCTGTGCGTATTCGAATGCAATATGCTTGGGACCTCCAGACAAGGCAACTCCCACTGCCAAGATGCTGTACAGAAGTATCAGATCCTCGGGCACCTTCCGCTGTGTCAAGTTGGTAACCCACGCCCTGGTAGATCGCTCAGGGAGCAGCATTAAAACCATGGTGCTATCGACGTGTGAAAAGAACTGCGAGACAACAGCTTTGATAGATTGAAGGTCAGTTAAGAAGAGGTCTGTCTGCCAGGCTCTATGTAAAATGTCGTCGGGGATGCGAGGCATCGCTGGTGTTGGTGTTGGTATAGGCGAAACCATGTGGGATCTGTATTGGTGGAAGGGCATGGAGTTGGAAGGCGGCGAATCTAGACTTGTTATGTATGTGTGCTGATCAACTTTCAATCGCTTGTTGGATCCCGCATTGGCAGAAGATGGGCAGGATTGAGCACGCGGGGAGACTGGAAAGACCGACCAGAGGCCGAAATCTTCGGCGGACGCTCGTCGAGAACCGCTCCCGGTTCGAACATCGTCGAGTTCGGGCGGTGGTGTAGATGTAGAAGTATTATGACGACGTCGCGGACTTAATTCCGTCGAGTTAGCAAAAGGGATTACAATCCCACGTCAGCCAAGGTAATTTCAACACCTACGCGTTCTTGAATCTACAGACTCGGCCAAACATCTTACACTAAATGCACCGGGGGTAGTCAGGGTCGCACTTGATCTTCTGCTTGCGGCAAGTGACACAAGCAATCGCCAGCCTCTTTCTTGGCCTGCCAGCTCTAGTCACACCCCAGTGGGCAGTGACAGCCTCGCCATCGATAACCGCCTTGCAGTGAGTTCCATCGTCGTAGAAGTAGCAGAGGCCGTCACCTGGAACCTCGGCAGCTTTGACAAACCTCGGCAAGAAATGCGTCCCGGTCCAGATCTTCGGTCCAAGAGTGCTCTTAGTCGAGGAGCCATCAGCCTGCTTCGTGCTGTTGGCTGCGGATGGCGGGTTGGCGGCGGTGGAAGAAGGCATCCTGTGCTCCCTAAAGCTGCTGTCGGCCTCCTTTCGCCCAGAAAACTGTAAGCGGAAGTAGTCTCGCGAGGATTGCATCGTGCGACTTCGACCAAATTCGCTCCTTCCGGCCTCAGCGTCCAACCGGCTCTCCTGCTCGTTAGTTGGGCGAAACCTTGGTGATCTAGGGTCGGAGGCCGATCGTCTCAGGCCTTGGGATGCGGGTTTCTCTGCATTGCCATCATACGAAGTTTGTAGGTGCGACAAAGGTGGTGATAGTGTTGGCGGGAAGTAAGAGTCGCTTCGCCCATCAGAAACATGTCGAGGACGGTCTGTTCTTGATGACAAGGTTGCGAGAGAGCTGTGTCTATCCGAACGGGGCGACTTCAGGGGACGAGGAGCCCGAGGAGGTCCAAAGATGCTAATTAATGAGGGAAGCTACTGCTGTGGCTTCTGTTTTCCAGCACCCAGGTCGTCAGCTAGCTTGGGACTCGTCTCTGAAGCCTTCTCGCAAACTATTGTGCTGCTGCTGCTGCTAGGGTTCTTGTCGCAATCCTGCATCGGGGGTGACGAAATGGAGCTCCCGCTCCAGGCATCTTCTGTTGCTAAGGACGATCTCGATGAGAAAATTGTGGTTGTCGGGCTCACCAGAGCAGGTGATCTGTCCGGAGGAAGCAGACTCTGGCCAGATTTGAAGGTAGCTAACTCACCCATTGAAATAACTTTATCTTATGTGATTTTAGGAGATTTTTGGGATTCAAGTGTGCCATAGGAAGCCCACAGGCATGACCTGAACAAGTGTTTTCGTCCCCATCGATGGAAGAGTAGTGCAGAGGATCGAGAGGCTAGTAGGCTGAGGTGGGAGAGCAATACTGCTCCTTGGCGGGGTTAGTATGTGCCTATCTGTCAGACCTAGTACGTATCGCATCTGCTTCATGCATTCCCTTTAAATTACCAAGGTTCTAGGGCTTATATGAGACCGGAGATTGGTGGAGTTGCTATGTGCAATGATATATAGGGAACGGCGGTGAACCTCTAAAATAAGTCACGTAGTATGTAATGGGCTCGGAAAGTCTAGCCAATGAAAAGCGAGCCGCCTCGGACAGCCACTTATGTTGCCATCAAGCCTCCGCAGGCTTAAGACGTATCCCGGATGACAGCAAGGATAAGATAGTACAAATACTACAACATAATAGTCGAGAGTACTCTGTGTATCTAAGCTTGGGTAGTATACATAGCACTAACAAGGGGTAATTCAGGCAATTCTGCTGCTCAGCGTCGCCAGTCAGCTATTAAGGGTTTTGTTTTTAAGCTAATAACCTAATGTGACGAATTTCACTCCTACCGTTGTGGTCACTTGTGGTGCCCACCTTTCCCACCAATCACCGTTGTCCATTAGAAAGGATCACCAAAGATCGCATTGATCGTTGTGATCCTGATCGCGACGCTCACCACGATCACGTCGCTCACCTTAGTATATATACACATTCATTTCTTAGTTGAAAACACTCTCTGAGACAGTTATCAATACAATCGCTACCGCCTTCATTGAAACTAGCTCCTCAGCGCTCGCACATCAGCAGTGACTCGCACAGCACCAAGACAACCTGATCGTCCCACTCAGAACAACTCTGACTGGTTACATCCCTGACCTACCTTAGACCCCGTCCAGTGTAAGTCGCCCAACCGTCACACCTAAAAGTCAGAAAATCCAATTCAATCTACATAAACTATAATCTGATAATATTAAGTTATAACTAAATATAAGAAAAACACTATTAAATATAACTATAGGTATTAAAACGACTTTAAAGGCATTATTACTAAAGACCTGCTATATCTGCTGTAATTTTAATTTTGTGCCTTCTTAGTTGAGTGTCATATGTACCTAACGAATGAGCAATGCCCCTCTTTGCGGGCCCGTTAACATAATAATCACATCCCTGAATGTTCCACCAAATTACATATCGTAACATCTGCTCACCGCTTTATCAGAGAGAGACCGTGCATCAGCCCCGATGGTCGGACCAGAGGGTAAGCTCGTAAAATTCAGCCAATGAGAGAGTAATCTAAGATTAATTGTGCTCATAAACACTCGTATTAGCAGTCCACACACTTCAAACTGCTAACTGGGTCCAAGGTCTCTCAGCTCCGACAGCAGCACGGGTGTGATGTTTTGAGGCCCACATCATTCCTTAACCTCATCATACAAAAAAGTACATAAAGCGGGCAGGGTTGTGGGCCTCGTTAAGAGACACAGCCCCACTGAGAACAGTGAAATTATTCAAAGGAAGGCCACCCATCTCCGTCACACCACGTCGGCCCGCAAATTCTGTCAATCCTCTCATGTCGCTTATGCAAAACCAACTGCCGGTATCAGAGACATGCTTCCTTACGAGCCGGAAGCGGCTACATTGACCCCCAGACGCTCCCGTAAAGGCTCTAGCAAAGTCCGAACGGGTACGTGTTATCGTGACCTGCTTAGCCTTTCCCGCCGCCTCAATGGCAGTCCCTTACCCTTGCCGCAGCTAACTGAGTTTCAACAGGGTGCATCACCTGCAAGTACGCATTGACAGATGTAGCCAGTTGCCAAGTGTTGTTATGCGCTAACGTCCAGTCTGTGATAGGCAACGGAAAGTGAAATGGTTAGTAAAAAGATGATTGAATCTCGGTAGATGGTTCCGACCATGCTGGCATATTATCAATGCCCCCATCGCTTGCAAGATTGCGCTCTTGAGTTTTGACAAGAACTAGTGACGAACAGAAGCCGGCTTGCCTGAGGTGCACGAAGCATAGTCGGACGTGCGGCGGATATGAAACCGCTCGAAAGAAAAAATACTCCAAACCTCTCGTCAGGAAGCAAGCAGCCCTGCTACCTGCTATCACAGCCTTCCCTGACCTCGCAACCTCAGACGAACAACGATCGTTTGATTTTTTCCGTTGTATCACTGCGCCTAATTTCTCGTCGGACTATGATTCGAGCTTCTGGATGTCCACAGTCCTCGGGTTCTTCCACTTGACACCGTCAATACGACACGCTGTGCTTGCTGTGAGCAGTTTGCACGAGAGCCTGATCTACGATGGCTGGAGCCTTGGGAAGAAACTTGCAAATAAGCAAATTTTCGCCCTTCAACAGTACAACAAAGCAATCTCAATATTCCAGCGACAAGACAGCCATAAAAACGATAACGAGCCAATCGTGCCTCTCCTTCTATGCATATTATTTGTCTGTATGGAGTTTATGCAGAGAAAAAACGCTGAAGCCCTTATCCACCTCTGTCAAGGTCGACAGCTTCTCAGTACCTTAGTACGGTCGAGCTATTTGCCAAATGGCCAGCTCGAAATGATACGCCAGCATATTGCACCTATATATATGAGGTCCGGGCTAACGTCTTATTTGTTTGGTATTGATACGGTAGCAGTCCCAAAAATGGTCAATTCATCCCTTGATCTGCCAGCTGTCTTTTCGTCTATTCAGCAAGCGCGCCATGCGTTCTACAGCATTCTGGACGACTCTCTGCGTTGGCGGTTCGTTTATAAGTCAAGCCAACACCTCGATCCTCGAATACCAACGGATTTCGCTTATCAAACAGCCAACATTAACAAGACGCCACCCACGCCGCAAGACATCCGGGCCTTCGAATTGGAACAGCAGACATTACTCTCACGCTTGTCCAAATGGCACACAGCCTTCTCGCTATTTAAGTCAACCAGCTCCGAGGAATCTCCGTCAACACCATCTATGCTTCTACTACAGATCCTTTACCACACGAGTACTATATGGACTTCTACCGCCATATCGAAGAACGAAACGGATTTCGACGAACATACAGAACGGTTCGGCGTACTTATACCTCTGTGCGCTGATTATCTAGCAGCTACGAAGCTAGGATCGCGGGTGGCGAAAGACGAACTATCTCACGAACATAAACTTCGACAACCGAAGGGACCAGTACTGGAGAAGCGACAGCGAAACACTCACCCACAAGAGAGTAATTTGGTCTTCACTTTTGAAACCGGCATTGTTCCAACTTTGTTCCTCATAGCAGCAAAATGCCGACATCCCAAAATAAGGCGAGCTGCCATAAGCCTGCTCTTGACAGACGAAGAACGACATGAAAATCTTTGGAAAGCAAAATGTTTTGCAAGTATCGCTACTCGTTTCGTTGATATTGAGACCAAATCTGCAGAGGAATACCGGTGGAGAAGTGTAAAGCAGCCATTTACGCCAGTGGGGATAGTAAAATTTTTTTGCCAGCTCCCGCAGGATTCAGACTCAACCATTAAAGACAGCTGTACTCGGCAAGAGACGGATAGCAGTGACGTTCAAACATACGTCTTACCTACACCCACTTGTGCCAATCGGTCTCCGAAAGAGCTTCAGTCTACAAACCATGTGTTCTCAGCGGAATGTTGCCCTATCAATACCTGTGGCAGGTTAAACAGCCATCACAGACAAGCAGTAAACATTATTCAAAACACCTATCCTGGTTTTCTGAACAATTCTGGTTCATTGAACTCGGTTCGAAGCAATTTATGTGGCTTACATACAGAACTTAACACCATGCGTGGTACTAGTCCTCTCACCGCAAGAAGCCCACCGATGACTCACCTAAACGTCCTGCATATACGCCATATTCCGCCAAGACCAGAAACCGAGCCGGAGCCAGGACAATTTACTTCGCCACCTGTATGGGAATGCTTAGATCCACCATTCGGGCTACCTGAAGAACTGCGCATTTCTGAGGCAATCATTGGCCAGCATGAAAAAAAGGCATGCCGGTCACATTTTTTAGAAAGCCAAACCAGCTTCGTAACAAGTGGGAGATATGGAAAGAATTCATCCTTTTCGATTAGCTAGAGAACTTCCAATTAGATATTTAGTGGTGGAAGAGGTGGAAAGATTTGTTGAAAACTATAGTTGAACAGGACAGACTTCAAGCATTCTACTTGTTGACGAATGAGTTTATGTAATTAGTGAGAAGACGCTCATATAAAGCTTTCTGGGGTTGGTTATTTTTACTTTTGATCCGTGACACCTGCTTTGCATACTTGGGATAATTCAAACTGGCCCCATCTGCTGGAGTGACCTGTCGCGGCCTATGAGTAGCCAAAGCCTCAAATCATCACCGGGTCGCTATGTTGGCCGTAAATCAAGCTGTTGGATTCAAAGTACTGTTTTTTTCACATATTAAAGCAATATCTATTGGCGTCTGAGGTTTAAATTGCCGTGTGCAGTGATCTTTCCCGTTACGGTAGTTTAATTTGTCTTAAATCCCCCAGGCTATTTTTTGAGATCTTGGTGGGCAGACTGCCACTACCAACATTTGGGAAACGGTGCGGGGGGATAAACCTGGCTCATTTAGCTTCCTGAGGTGTGTAAATCTCATCTAGTTTCTTTTTTTAGTGTCAGAAGCAGAAGACCAAAACTTATCTTCTTTCTCAAATCCGCCGAGACATTCAAGTTAGATTAAATAAGTTATCTGAAAGCCACATGAACCAGCACCTCAATGCAAGATGATGTCACCACCTATCAGTCTGAAGCTCCTGTTGGTCGTGAAAAATGGATGGCTCAACGAAGCTGGCGCGACAAAATGGTCAGATTCTCGTAGCAAAGCTAAGTACGCATGATTTGAGAGCGGCTGCTAGTCGCGACCCTTCGCTAAACCATGCTTCACAAACTTTGGCAATGTTACTTGCCCTTGGCAATCCCTTGCCGATAAGACATCCTCCACTTTTTGTGACTGCAAGCGACTGTCACTCAGTCCCCTCTCACTCTACAGTCAGTACTAACCACTGAAGCAGGCAATAGGTATGACAACCAAATGATCTTGACCTTCAGCTTCACTTGGCAACGCTTCGTCCTCCATACAAGGCAACATCAGGAAAAGATGACCCGAAAGACGGATACCCAAACATACAAGTTAAATCATGCGATGTGAGCCTTTGAGAGACTCATATCCTCACAACATCATGCGAGAGACAGTAAATTCCGACAGGCAATGACCGGTACCAACAGATTCTGAGTGACGGACCTAAAGAATACTAGTAGGATGCTATCTGATCGTCATGAAGCACATGATATTGGATACTGAGTAACCCTGATCCAGTTAGATTCTGTGAGCTGCTGCGCTTGACTATGACTTGAAAACTGTCTTTTCCAGAGAGAAAGCTTGATATGTACTTTCTCGGCAGTGACGCTCCTGCAGCCCCATCCCACGACAATTTCACATTTGAAAGCCAAGGGCTTTTCGATCTCGCTCACAATTACGGCACTGAGACAATGACAATTTTCGCGTGAGTACACGCAGAGCCGCACCTCTGCTTAGTCATATATCAGTTACAGGAGAAGACGTCCGCGCCGCCTTCCAAATTCTGCTCGATACAGGCCTTGCAATATACCTAAGCGCGCAAGTTGAACTTGTATGTCTCCCCAGGTGATGTGTGAGGCAATTTGGAGTTCAAAATTCCTTGCGTCTCCTCTATAATTTATTTATTTGCAATCTATCGGCTGTATGTCTTAGGAAAAGAGCTAATATGGCTTGTTGAAAACCGAGGCACTAATGACAAATACAATTGGTATTGCTTACCGGATTCTGCGAGTACAGCAACAACAATGCCATAGTTAAATTAAACTATAATAAAAAAAAAGTAAATATTAAAAAAATAATTAATAATGTTAAGCTATATTTCTTTTATTTTTTAATTCTTAAATATAGTAGTAAGAAAATACTTATAGCTAATTTATAGAAGTATTTAAACAGGTAGATATTAGAGAATATTTATATCATTTAGGTCCCTTAGAGTCCATGGTGCTCATAGTATTCAAGAGCACGGCGAGCGGCTTCAGATCTTTTGCCAGGCTTCCCGGTAGGCTTCTCGGCGGTCTTCCCGGCAGTCTTTCCGCCAGGCTTAGCACTGTCCCAACCAAAGCGGTCCGGCGGGGTACATAGAGCCTTGTCAGTTAGCCCATGCCAATTACAATAGCCTTTTGGTTGTGTACACTATATTCTTATATTAACATTGTAAGCTCAAATGAATCCATTCAACTTCGAGAGGCTAATATACCGGATATGGGTAGCATTGTGTAAACTTTAATACTTATATCCACTTTGGCTTCCCACCACTATTCTTTCCGTTCTTCATGTAGTAACCATGTTCGCACTTGTTCGTCTCCGGATTACATTTCTATAGTGGAGATATGAAGTTAGTAATTTAACATAAATCATCAGGTGTGATTTGCAAGTTTGGGTTATTAATCTACATTATAGTTGGTTGCAACTGAGCCATAGCGGTGCTAGCAAAAAAGCCAATGAGAATGGTAAAATTAAACTTCATGATGAAAGATTAGAGAAACAAAAAGTATAGATATAGGCTTAAGGAGTTTATACTCAATATATAATTAAATACCTTGAGTTATGTCTAAGATCAGAGGTTGTTGTTTAAATATTTATATTTTCTTTAGTCCTCTTACTCTTGCTCAACTAATTAATACTAAAGACTTCTTTTCTCGAAGTAGACTAATAAGTAAATGCCGTGGCAATTTAATAATCTCCTAATTAAGATATAGATTCGCTTACACGAGATAGTCTATAATAGGTAACTGCCGTAGTTAGGTAGGAAAAAGCTTAATGCTGTCTTTCTTCTAATTGCCCAAGCAGTCTCTTAAAGCCTAATTAAGGTAATATTTTTATTAATTAATTTATTTAAACATCTTCTTACACTAGTTATAAAAGCAATATCGCCCACTTCCGCCACGTAACCTTTTTTATTATTAATAAATTATGGTTTCTCCACCTCTAGAATTCCCTTATTAACTAGGGTTAGTAATTATTACATACACTTAATAAAATGTATTAGACCCGATTAAAGATTTGGTTTGTTGGTGTCGCCACCTAATAGCTTCCAGGTTTACTGGTAAAAGGGATAGATTGAGACTGTTGCTTCTAACTAGTAATTACAGAGGGGATCCGCGGCCCCTTATATCCCTGAGAATCTCTCGATCGTATTCTCATGCGAGCAGCCCGGTCTCGGGCTCGTAAGGTCCGTCAATTACCCGTTGGCATACAATTATTTAGGGATCTTCATATCCGTTAGACTGCGGTTATGACCTTCCTTTAACTCGTGCGTTTGATAGGATCAGAACGCTCTTCGAGCTATCGGGCCCGCGCCGATATCTCGGTCTTCGGTTGATCGTCAAGTCAGCAGGTTCGCGATTGATCCTACCGGCTAGGGTTGCTCAAGCCGATAGGTCAGGGCCTTGACGACCGGGCCCAGTTAGGTTGTAACCTTCCAACCTTGCTGACTGACCCCTCTCAGTAAAACTGATCCTTCTAGGTCGGTTGTATCGCGGCCGCGGCTATCGTGTGATTGAACCTTACTCTTGCATTCGTAGCCGGACCGGCCTCCACGGGGAATTCCTGATGTTATTACTAGTAATTTGTATGTGCGTTCAAACAGGCTGGGCTGCGGGCTTCAATCCTCATGGATTATCTCGGTAGTTGACGATCGCTTCCTATCGCCCGCTTGGCTCCAACATAGTTATTATACAATTAATATATATTAACCTGCCACCTGTTATAATTAGTTTACAACTATTAGGTGACTGGCCCTGTCGAGAGGAATGCAATCCGTTAATAGTTGCCTTATATAGTTATAGCTGGTCTGTGATCACGTGCTAGCTGGTTTAATATTAATTAAATAGTAAGATAAACCTAGTTAACGATATTTAATTTCTATACATTTTATTAAGGCAATAGCCGATCTAACATTGAGTCGGCTCCGCCTACTGTATAATAAAACTTTTATTTCTAGGATTAGAGGGTGGTAAGAATTTAAAGTAAATAGTCTAACTAAGTAGGTAATATAGTATTGTATATATGCACCTTTCTCTGCGCAACAACACCCTCTTTTTAAGTTTCAAAGTAAAGACTTAAAAGTGTATATCAAGAGCTTTGACACGGGTGTGGTTCTCTGCGACGCAGCCGGTGGCTCTACTAGTTCTTCGCCAAAATCCGAGGGCGGAAAAAAGGTTCGTGCTGCCCGCAGAGCCCTTGAATGCTATGAACGCCACGGGCTTTAAAGGAAATGAAAGATTTTTGTTCTACACAATCAAGTTGGTTCCGAAAAGCTAGTGGGAGAGCATGTGTGCAGATGGTTTAGGTTCCATTTAGTGAGGCTTTACTAGTAGCAGTATGAGGTTGTTTTAGACAGGTGATTTTCCTTAGTTGATTTACAACATTACTAAACAAGAATATTTCAACCTCGGAGCTATTTGATTATAAATAAAAATACCATCTGCAATATAAACAGTATACAACAGAACAAGACTCTCAATTCTGAAAACGAGCACGACCTTATACCAGACTACCCGAAGTCTGAAACCAGATACAGCAAGGCTTAGATGCCCACGATACGCAGAAGTAAGCCGGATAGCTGACCTGCGTACCATAGACCCTGGCGATGTTTCAAGAGCAAATTAGTGGTTTACCAAAGTAGAAGCTCTGATAAGCAAGGATTGTAAAGGCAGAGGCCTCTCATAAACAGCTAGTCTTAGTAAAGTATGATTAGGATTAGACTATAAAATAAAGAGTCTGGTTTATCCAAAAAGTCACCTTGCGAATATAGTCCCAATCGGGGCAAGCAGCTCATTACACATAGCGCCGCCGTGGATCCAGAAACGAACCGTTCTATAGACATTGAGTCACAGAACACAGTAGAATCTAGGCATGAAGAGTGTTAAGCCAGATACATGTCATCTCTGTAACCATCATAAATATAGGGTAGAACTATAGGAGACCTATTCACGGTGTTCATTTGTAGTGTGGCATTATTATTGCATGTTATCTAGGGATCCGTAAGCAATACTAACTGTATTTGTCATTAGGGCTTCGGTTTTCCACCAGTCAAACGGTTCTTTGCCTCCGACACACTATCCACACAACCGAGAACGTTGCTAGGCAAATCGATCGTCGAGGAAAACAAGAGGGATTTCAAAAATCTCAGCCCAGGCGGCCTCACATATCACCCGAGGAGAAACGCAAGGGATCCGCACTACAAACCCACCCACTGCATCAACATGCCTCGCTGGGGCGTCCTAGGCACGAGCCTTATCTCGCACACAGTGGCGTCAGCCATCAACGCCAGCCCCGACTCGCAGGTCGTGGCCGTCTTTGGGCGCGATGTCGAGCGCCTGGCCTCGTTTGCGGACAAGCACGGCGTAGCGCACCGCTGCGAGAGCATTGAGGCCCTCGTGGCGCTGCCCGAGATCGACGTCGTCTACGTGGGCCTGCCCAGCCACCTGCACGCCTCGGCCGCCATGGCTGCTCTTCGGGCGGGCAAGCCAACCCTGTCGGAGAAGGCGCTGAAAACGACCATGGCCGACGCGCACGCCCTCATCAACGAGGCGAAGACCTAGACATGGTGGCAGCGGGACGAGGCGGGCGCTCTCCAGCTCTGCCAGTTCGTTGGCGGAGAAGGTGGCACGGGGAAGTCACGGGTCATCGAGGCGCTTGTGGAACTCTTCGCAAGCAAAGGCGTCTCGAATCGCCTGCTGGTCACGGCAACCTCGGGAACGGCAGCGGCGCGCATCAACGGTATCACGATCCACTCGGCGTGCAACTTTTTCCAAGGACGCATCGCGCATGGCGGTTGGCAGAGATGCAAATATTGACGGGATTAATTCATACACCCCGTCCGGCCGATACGTGAACGGTCCCTCCCGTGCAGATTGGCAGGAAAAGCATCTGCTGATCGTCGACGAGGTAAGCATGCTCGGGGCGCGAACCCTGTACATGGTAAACGAGCAGCTTTGCTGGCTTCGAGGCTCGGCGCAGGACTTCGGAGGCATCCCTATCGTACTCTTCTGCGGTGATTTCCATCAGTTCCGTCCCGTACAAGAAAGGTCGATGTTGCTTCCCAGCGTGGCCATTTCGTGGGAACAGGACAACTCGTTCAGAGCAGAGCAGAGGCACCAGCATGATAAGGCCCACGCCCTGTGGAAGGAATTCACCACTGTCATCATCCTGGACGAGCAGGTCCGCGCCGCCGGCGATCCTTAACTGCGAAGGCTGCTGACACGGATCCGGCTCGGAATCCAGGACAAATCGGATGTTGACCTCCTTAACACCCGCTGCTACCGGGAAGGTAGGCGGATCCCGTGGGAGACGGGCATCACAGTGGTGACACCGCTCAACAGGAACCGGTGGAACTTGAACATGGAAGCTACTCTAGCTTTCCAGCGACAACACGAAACGACGCTGCGCATCTTCATGTCCGACCACAAGTGGAAGGACGGCCAGCCAACAGAGGAGGAAGCGCTTATGATGCTCAACTATGGCGACGACAGTGCGGTTTCGGTGCCGGCTATCTTCATGTTCGTTCCCGGAATGCCGGTTGTGGTAAATCACAACACGCATCAGGGCTTGAAACTCGTCAACGGGGCCAGCTACACGGCCGTGGACGTCGTTGTCGATAAAATGCACCCGGGCTACTACATCTCGGCCGATACTAGGCTCCACTTCGGGCCGCCGGCAGGAATTCTCCTGGCGTCTGATACGACGAAAAGATTCCACTTTGTTGGCATGCCGCCCGGGACTATCCTGCTGACACCGATGAGCACTAAGATAGAGTGCCAAAGAAAGCGACCGTGGCAGCAGCACGCAGTGACCCGGAGGGGCTTGCCATGCACGTCGGCCTTCGCGTGTACAGATTACAAAGTCCAAGGCAGGACCTTGGAAAGAGTTGCTCTGGAGCTGCGTGGCACTAGGACAACGAAAATCGATGGTCAGATGGTGCCAAGTCAGTGTGATCCGTACAGCTTATATGTGCAGCTATCGCGTTATCCATCACTGGGCGGTATCGTTTTGCTGTCAAAGGTGCGCGAACATGATATTGTGTTAAGGACTCAAGCCTAGTCGGAGACTAGGCTGGGTCCGATAAGAGATAACTGCAGTAAGCAAGACCCCTGACTAGTATACTACAGTACTATATAAGGGGAGAGAGAGAGTTATAGGAAGGAACCTACTCTCTTCCTCCCTAAGAATATAAACTCTAAAGCAGACGCCTATCCGCAGCCGCCATAGGGCCGGTCCGTTACACCATATCATCTTTTTCACGTGACCTGTCGTGATGACTAAGGGGATTCCTTTTGGGTGACGCAGGGGTGGTTCGTAACAAGATAGAAATATATAATAATATAAAGGTTTTTTATTTAATATATATTAAACTATATTATATAAATAGTTAAGATAAAGAATTAATTTTAAATAATAATAATAACTAGGATAAGGATAAAATACTACTATAGTCTAAGAGTATAATATTACTACTTAAGAGAAGAGGTAAATTAAGAGATATTAAGAATAAGCTAAAAGATATAAATATATACTTTATAATAAATTAAACTATATAAAGAGAATATAATTATAATAATAAAAGGACTTTTTAAGGTATTTATAAAAGATAAAGTTTAATAGCTTATTAAAGTAAGTATATTTAAGTGTCACGAATTTGACCAACGTGCACCGTCACGTGTGGACCCCACTTTTTCTCACCAATCGCACCTGGATCATTCGGATCTCACGATGATCCTCATGATCCTCGAATCCAGATCATTGCCAAGCATCAATGATCCCCTAGTATATATGCACATTCATTTCACTAGATAGAACACTCTTTCAGACAGTTATCAATAACATCGTCTACGCATCTATTGTTACTAGCTCCACAATACTCGCACATTGACAGTGACTCGCATTGCACAGCCTAAGACAACCTGATCGCGCCACTCAGAACAACACTCTGATTGGTTCAACCCCGACCTACCCTAGACCCCCGTCCAGTGTAAGTCATCCAACCGTCACATTAAGTTTATTTTAAATAATTTATTACCTAAAAATAATATAATCTTTAAAGCTGTAACGGTTGGGCGACTTACACTGGACGGGGTCTAGGGTAGGTCAGGAGGTAACCAATCAGAGTGTTGTTCTGAGTGGCGCGATCAGGTTGTCTTGGTACTGTGCAAGTCACTGCTGATGTACGAGCACTGAGGAGCTAGTTTCAATGAAAGCGGTAGCGATTGTATTAATAACTATCGAAAGGAGTGTTCTAAGCTTACGGAAATGAATGTGGTTATATATCAGTATGTTCACTGGGGAGTTCACGACACTCTTCACTTACGGAATACTCCAGCTACAGGTCTACCAAAGAAGCAGTATTTTGTTAGAAAAAGGCTATGCCTTTGCTACCTTATCAAAAGAATATCAACAGAGAAGCTCTGGCAGATTTACTTGTGAGATTTGAGGCCTTCAACTTGAAAATGGGCTGCTCTTGGATAAAATATTGGATTTATGTGTGGTTATTGAAACTTCTCGAGTCGGACCATTGCAACCCTCGAGATTGTTATTCATAGGGAAGGCTGTACAAAAGCAAATTGATTCAAAGACTAGCGGGGAGAGAAAAGAGCGAAAATCAAATACAAGGCAACGCAGCTTGGCACATGACATTCATAACATCACAGCTCACCACCTTATCATCCATCTGCAGAATCTGTGTTGAACGCAACATAAAGGGCGAGCCCTGGATAAGCCAGGACCTGTGCCATCTGTTGGTATTCTTCCGAGGTTAAATTGATGTCATCCCGGCCAAACCTTCGAGAGAACTTTTGAAGGGTAGTTCGTTTGGCTGGCAGGTGATATTAGATGGAGGAACCGATCCAGCCAAATATTCCTGTATGTATTTGTTTGTGCAATTTGACGGTGCGGATAAGCTGGTGTGCTTTTCTCAAGTTAGCGTAGGTAAAAATGTATGGCACTGTTTTCCTTTGTACTCACTCCAGGGGCATTAATAGTCAGAACAACTGATCTAGGAAAGTGTGATGACACTCTCTTTGAGCTTCAAGCCGTTAGCAGTTTCACAAAGTCTCTTGCGGGCCTCAGTGGGAACTTACCTTGCCAGCGGTGTCACCGGATCAATCACATTGCCGATAAAGAGGATGGGAAAGCTTGTGTCAGCACCAGTGGTGCCTTTGGTAACATTAGCTAGCTCTCATTTAATGCATATAATTAATACACTGTTTTGCTCAGCACTCACCATTGAATTTCCCGCTTTGGGGAGGCACCACATCGATCGCGTGGCAGTTAAGCCTGTTTATAGCCCATGTATTCCCGATGTACTTGCTCTGGCGCTGTAGATGATCAACGTACTCCTGGTACTCCTCAACGGAGTTGATTCGGCCACGGCCATCTGAGTCGGTGCACAGAATCATCATACTCACTTGGAGGCCGTCAAAACCAGCTTCTGCCTGACAATCGCTGCGGAATGAGATCTTTTTGGAAACGATGAGAGACTCGCCGTGGCCTTGCTCGAGGTCAACCATGATCTGGGCAACCTTGGGGAACGAAGCAAGTGGGAAGTACAGGCTGAGGAGCAGGACGTTTGTCAGATCCGCATATGTTGCTAGGACCGGCATTCCCACCACAGAAGAGTTCCACACGGGTACCGGGTTCTCTTTCAGGTTGGCGATGACGCTTGACAACCTGGAGTGGATCAGATCGGTCGAGCTTTCATACATAACGCAAGCGTCAGGACCAGCTGCATAGCAAGAAGTAACGAAATTATCCACCCCTGTATCGGCGTCCAAGAGATTGTTGCTCCAAAGCCCATTGTAGTAGTCTGCGGGGTCTTCAACTCCGTCTAGAATCATGCGGCCGACGCGATCAGGATGGAGCGTGGCGAATGTGGCGCCGAGCGCGGTCCCGTAACTGTATCCATTATACCACAGCTTCGCATCTTCTTTGGACTTCCTGTTGGTAGCGCTCTGCACCTCAACGAAACTGAGCATATCGTTAGCAACAGCCCGAGTGTTGACGTATTGGGCGGTGCCATTAGGCCCGCCAATGGCATTGTTGCACCAGTTCCCGAGAGCTTCGGCGAGATAGAACTGGGTGGCGGCCGAATCCGAACCGGCATCTGGCACAGAGCGGAAGTAGGCAGAGCCAAACATGTGCCTTGTTGCAGGATCTCCAGGAAAGCAATCGAGGGCTGGTCCCGTGTTGTTGACGCCTCGAGGATCAAAACTGACCAAGTTGACACCGGAGCCGTAGACCTCTGCGAGATCTGGTGCCAAAGAGATCAGGGTTCCAATACCTGAGCCTCCAGGACCGCCTTAAATCTCTTTGTTAGCAGATGACTTTCACTAAAGGGCACATATGTGTATACCAAAGTTGAACAAGAGATCCTCAGCAGACTCGTTTTTAGATGGGTACTTGATGAATGCAACTTTTGTCGTTCCCACACTCTCATCCTCATAATCTAGAGGAACCTGGGTTTGTGTTAGTAGGATTTCAGGCCGACCAACAAAGCTGTGAGAGTTCTCTACCTCGAGTCGAGTGCATAGAAAATCTTGAAAACACGAAGCCCATTTGATTTCCTCGGTCGAGATCGGAATCTTTTGTCCGTGAATTTTGTCAGCACTGTTCTTTTATGAACGGCTTGTCCGCTTACCTCTTTCCAATCATATGTGCTGTTGGTAGGAGCCCTGGTAGATAATGAAGAAGAGGATGCAAGTGCGAGGCGCGTCAACAGAGGCAGCAGCCAATGCGAAAGGGGTTTTTGAGAAAGCATTTTACAACAGGGAAATAGGACTTGGATTGATTCGAGATTTTATTTGCAATGATGTAGAACTGAGTAAGTTGTTGGGTCTGCACGGAAGAGGAGATCGCACGTTTTATACATCGCCGTCAGCACGAAACGAACACAATAAGCATGACCTGTTTCATTGAAGCCTGTAACATCAATCTTATTGTTGTGTTTTCCCTTTTAATCTGGTTAGAGAAGTCGCCGAACAGGTATCTCCAATTACGACCAGCTAGAGCGCTGCGCTGTCATGACGTTCTCAGGAGCCGTTGCCATGAGGCGTATGTTTCTCGCATGATCGTGGGCAGCCACATGTCAAACTAATATGACAGGGCACATCCTTGTCGGATGTTTCACCAGGGAGTATCCCTACGGTCAGAGCATGGGGCTATGCAAGTGAAGGCAGAGAATGGTTCTTGGGTCGTCATGTCCTTTAGGACTGGGCCCGTTGACTTCAATAATAGGCATTAGAAATCTTGCTGCGTGCCCGCCAGACGCATGGCGGGTTGAAATCCTGCCCTTGTATCTTTGTATACTGTTAAAACTCACGAGCGAAACAGTGATGCCTAGCAAGGGTTAGGGATGTATAAGTATAGGTGCTCCCGCTCTTGTAAATAAGATATAGAACAAGCAAAAAAATCACTCATTTCAACAGGTTATGAGCCCGGGTTCTGCATACAAGCGAGATCCGGAACCATGTCTATAGCTAAGCTCCCACAAATGAGTGATAGCCCTCCCTAGAAATATCTAACCAACTTATTGGAAAAATCGAAATCAGAAGGCCAAAGAACAAGCAGCCTAGGTCACGGCCTAGGTCACAGTAGCAATGATGCTACAGTCATGAAACCACAACAAAACGAAAGACCCATCGCAAGACGTCACAGCGGTGATAGTGCTACAGTCGTGAAACCAGAAGGCGATGATAAATTACGGGCCTGCCGCGTAAAGCGCAAGACTACTGGACCAGAACGACATGCAACACATGATGGAATCAAAATGCCTACCGGGCTTGCAACAGCGACTTAGTCCTAACTTGGAAGGAACGTATATACAGGATATAGCTATGGGATCTGTCAGAGGAACATATGCCAGGATATAATTTCATACTCATTCCAAGGATATTTGCTCACTATAGTACAGACCTACAGAAGCCACATAATAGCTTGCCGAGCTAACTACTGTATGAGGGCTCTTGTATAATTTGGTGCCATTTTTAAATGGAGGTGCTGTTGCTTGATTTTATGGGATCAGTATATGTGTCTTCATATTACTACTAATCCTAAGAATTTTATTGCTAGATGTCCTTTGGCTAAGGGGGTGTATTAAGCTGTGAAGGTCGATAAACGTGTCTTCTATGCTCGTAAAGTCTGAGCCAATCAAGTCCTATACGGGAGACTCGACCGCGGCCACTGCCGGGGGCAGGGGCGATGGCTTCGTGCCTCTTCTCAGGAGCCCGGCCGGCCGGGGGGGGGGGGGGGGGGGGGCGCAACATTGCCAAGGGCGGTGCCACGACGGCCTGGTTCCGGGCGCAGGGCCTCTGGAACACGGCGCTACAGACTGGGGGACAGAAAGGGGAGCAGCGAGGTCATTGTCACGGTCCAGTTTTGCCACAACGACCAAAAGGACACGTCCGGCATCACCCCGGCCCAGTTCAAGGCCAACCTCAAGACCATGGTTGGCGAGATCAAGGCCGCGGGCGGCACTCCTGCGTTATTGTAACATCTTAAGGTTATCTTGCCCGGAGGTGTGTGATCGTTGAGGTTAGCTAGTGTTATGAGCTGATGACGCTACCGCTGCTTGACTGGGCCAAACACAGCTACATCAAGTGGTTGAAGAATGTGTGAGGAGTGAGGGATAAGAAACAGAAGGGAGATATCATTCTGGTAACATTCCCACATAAACTCCTCAGTTGTATGACTTCCGTGGCCATCGAGGATATACAGTCTCATTTGGCCTGCTTTGGCCTGCTTTGGCCTGCTTTGGCCTGCTTTGGCCTGCTTTGGCCTGCTTTGGCCTGCTTTGGCCGGCTTCGTCTGGGGGATAAAGATGTCTTGGAGCCACACAATGACAATATGGTCATTGGTCCAGCCTCTCTCGCTTGTAGTAAAGCTCCAGTTATGAAGAAATTCATGGCTTCACTTTAGGCGTTACTATGGCGTCTTAGGTTGAAAAGAATAGACAGAGATCCTAATGTTTTTATCGAGGGTTGAACAATCATATCTCTACTACTTTATGTTTGCTAAGAACGCAAAGGCCGCCTTGGTTGCCTGGCGATGTCGGTTAGCCTCAACAGTGATACTGGCATTGAGAGCATTGGTTAGAATTTAGTTACATCTGGTTTGTGTGAAACTCGTACTGAAGGATTTGAAGCCTGATCTATTCCATTTTGGGAAGTATAGTAATAATTGCTGAGCAGTATTACGGTTATCTATATAGACAGAGCCATAAATGCCTAGCTTCTATCTTGTCCTACAATATAAGTTTTTCAGAATTGGTCGTCCTAGTGCGACCGGGACGTAGATCTAGGATGACTGACTCTAATGAATTTAGATAGCTGTTAATCATTAGCATAGAGCAGTTCTATATCAAGATAGACCTCTCCTAATATACTAAGAATTAGAGTAACAAAGGCAGTTTGAAGTATTGCTAAGACCACCCATACTGACCATCGCAGTTTTTCAACTTTCAAGGAGATCAGTAGTAGACAAGATAGTCACGTAGCTGTAGCATTAATCAAGCTAGGAAATGTAGAGAGTAGACTATTGTGTTGTTGTTGAGAACTAACGAATAGGTTCTATCTAGCTATGAAGCCAGTGTTGAAACTGGTGGGAGCGGCTCGTGCACGTGTCCGGTCGAGCCGGGTTATGTCCAAGGCCTAAGAAACAGAAAGTCTTCTTTTTAAAGGTTTGCAAACCTTTTACTCTATTAAATCTTGCCATATTTTAGAGATAGAAAGTTTTAATAGTGTAAGAGGTATAGAGAAATTCGAAAAGCTAGTGTAGAGGCTGGATCTGCCGCTATCCATAGTTTAAACCTCTTAAATAGTTACCTCGGAGTTATCTGATATTACCGGCAATGCCAAGGTAGGGTTTATTTGCAAAGACAGGGTGTATTTCGGGGGTCACCAGGAGCGCAAGGCCCGCAGGGTTGGTATTTTCTCGTCTTCCCATCCAAACGCTGGCACTCCATGACTCCCACAAGGCTCGATTGACATTTCCCCCCTTACCAGCACGCTTAGCCTATAGGCATATCTTAGTAGGATATATTAAATAGGGTAATCATGAATGAATACTTACACGCTGGAAGAGGTCACGCTTCTCAATATATTCATCGCGGGCTGCGAGGTATTCCTCATGGGCTGCTTCAGCCATTTCACGGCGAGTGAGGCCAGAATCAGAGCCATCAAGACGAGCAGCAACAAGATGAGTGAAGGAGAAAAGAGAGATGATAGTCTTAATAAAATGCATTTTGAAAACCGGAAAGAAATATGATTAATATATAATCAAGTATTTTAATAAAGTTGAAAGTAAAATGGGGTTAAGTAAATTGATGATTTAGAATATTTGATGATTGATGGTAGAAAATTAAAAGCCTGAATTAATAGCAGAAGGGGAGGTTATATACCTTTTCACCCTTCACTCTTGTATATATATAGAGAGCCTAATATAGTATACTAAGTTCTGATTCTAAATGAGCTTAGCTGACTGCTATAGACTGAGAGTAGCTGCCACTGCCCTCAGCTGACTGTGCTTCTCCTCTACTTACAGAATAGGATGATGAGGGATCTAGTTAGATATATTAGTTATATTTTTAGTGACCCCTGCTTCTACCATGACGGGAAGTTAGATCCCCACTCTTGGGAATGTATTTTTGGATTTATACACAGCCAAAACTCCGCTTGATGTGAACCGGCTTACCATGCAGCGTACCAGCGTACCAGCGTACCAGCTCGGATTTAAATATATTGAAAAAAAAGCAATGCCAGAGATAAGACTTACTTTAAAGTTAAAAGGAAGGGAACCTCAGATGAGTTTTTAGCCAAGGTTAAATTTTATTACATTTATTACATAAATAGTAGCATATCATTATTTATATTAACCTTATTTATAAATATTTTTTCGAGAAATAGACGAGGTAAATTCCATCAGCTTTAGTTTGGTGCTGCAATTAAGACTAGACATTTTTAGAGACTAATATATTCCAGGTTAGTGCGTCGCAGCTAGATAAACGGAGAGAGTGGTGGCGAGGCTAGATATGAGCTACTATTGGCTAGGTTTTAGCGAGGCTAGATATGAGCTACTATTGGCTAGGTTTTACGAGCGCAGTCACGGTATTTTGCTGCTGAGCAGTGTTTCAAAGTCTCACCTCTAGGCCGGTAAAAGCCTTGGATCTGATGTAAGAAAGCAATAACATTTGCACGTCTACGGTTCTGGCCGGAAATGATGGCCCAAAACGGCTAAATGCGCGGAACTTGGCAGACCCTACATGAGAACGTAGAGCTGAGGATGGTTGGCCTTGGAATGTGCGAATGATACTACGCCATATACGGCAGTGGAGATAGTGAGAATTTAGTTGGATGGAAATGCTCCCAAAAACGAGTTGGAATTAGTGAGTTCGCTGGCATCCGCTCGTAATCCAATATCAACAGAATAATAATTGGTTCATATCATGAATGCGAGAACGGCCCACATTTCCTCACCCTGACGACGATTTGAAACTTCCGCATCCTTGAACATTAGCCGTCTTACACCTCGACCCGAGGCTGGACTCTACCTCTCTAGTCTGAAAGGACCGGAGGCTGACGACTGGCGACGCCTGCCTAGGCAGCTCATCTTACGTTGCATACTGCTGGTAACAGCGGCCGGGATACATGATCCTGCTGACACCTTTTCATACCGTGAGTGAGGGGGGCATCGCCTTTGTGCATTCACGGTTGAATTGTCTGTGCTCCTTCAGGCATTAGCTCTTGCCAGACGGAGGCCGCCGAGAGGGCGTAGGCATGGCATGTGCAGGAGAGACTGGCTATCGGATTCGGCGAGCAGTCCCTCCAAACTCCTTGGCAGCTACTCCTCTACCGTATCCTACTCGACCCTTCCCTCTCTCTGTCTCGCCAGATACCGCTATCAGCCCCTTCAACTACGGTCCTCAGCTCGACTACGCCCCCCTCGATGTTCCTCTGCATTTGTATTTGTTCGAGGACACCCCCCTCGGTAGAATATGACGCCAGGCATTTTGCTAGGGCATGAATGATGGCTATAAGTTTGCTTTTGCGAGATTGTGTTCCCTTCGAGGTACAAGTTGGTCGGCTCCGTTCCTTGCCTGAAATCGATTCGACGTAGGGCCAGGGCCATTAAGCAGCGCCGCCCGCACAGTCACGTTAGTAGTCAGGGCTAGTTAGATAAAGTTACGAGAGGCGATGGTCTTCGTAGATAGTTGTTCTAATATTTATACTAAAAATGGCTAGCTACGAAACGATTTACCATGTGGAAATGAAACCTTTCTCAATTCTGAGGTCCTATGCTTTCACTGTGATTCAAGGCCTTATTTCGCCCTTTCTCATCAAGTTGCAGCCATTTGCTGCATGCGGCTCGCGGAATTGCTGCTTATCGTGGCAGCGAGAGAGTTGGCTGTTTGAGCTCTGGGTAACGATGCGTCGGATGAAATCGATTGTTAGCCGTTCGAGCGTGATGGACTAAAGCCACCGCAGACATCGGAAATTGCGGTCAATTCGAGTTCTGAGCATTCAAATGCGTGAGGGGTTCGGCGAGAGCCCTCCGGAAGCCGATAACCCACTGTTTATATTGCCATGTGGAAAAGCCGTTGAATGACTATCAGCCTTGTGCAGTACCCCGCTAGCGATAGTCCAATTACCGCCCCTGGGATCAAGATGGTACACAAGCCCAACCCTGATAAGTGATTGATCGTTCTATTTCTCTCAAATGGGATACCCCGGGAAGCAAGATACAATACGCCGAGGGTGACTATTTGACAAGTAATTGGTACGATGTAGGCAAGTTCGAGAGGTCCAAGGACGTTTGGAACCAGTGCCAAGATAACACCTGAAGTTTGAATTGAGAATGATGGGTCAAGGTTGCCAAGGATATCATGCATTCCATGCATCGAACATGGTAATATTCAGGGGGGATCGGTCATCCCATTCAAGTGTGATGCTATATTTGTCGTGAATTTCGGCAGCATAAATGCCGTCAGAGGGACCGTAGAGACACTCTTGCGCACGCCATCGGGCCCTTCGATATAATACCTAAATCAAAACTAGATTAGTCTCAGAGTAGAATGCAGTCAAAAAATCAAAGGTCAGGAATTTGTTCCATTAATAAATATAGCCTCGCCATCTTTATATAAGTTCTTCATCGTCTGACAAATATAAATACTGCAGTTACCATTTTTTGCTAAAGGTCATGATCAGAAAAGTGATGAGTGTTGACGTCAATGGCTGAAGTGCTTCCAAAACCGCATTATCGATTGAATATTTCCGGTTATAGACCTTTTTATTATGTAAGGCAAAGCTTAAAAGGAAGATCACGCGGCACATCTTCGGGAGCTTGGCTATTGAATGACTAAGACCTCAAGAGACATACGCCAAGCACGCTTTTCCTAATTGTGCGCGCTCCAGTCAACATATGGCATTATGTAATGATGGATGGTCCCTCAACATTTGTAGTCCCCGCTCCCTGCCCTGACGATACTGCTAAGCTTTCCACCTGCAACACCGCCATACATTTCTCGAGTCCCTTACAGCGGCAAATAAGATGAGAAATAAATTACCTTTCGAGCACTGTTTAATAGTCTGAATACTATGGACCCTAGACTATTAGTTTTGAACCAACGATCTGACGAGTTACTGGTTGATCATGAGATTACTATTAAAATTAGAAATTCTTTAACTGTAGCTTGAGATTTGACTAAAGTCATGGTGGGCTATTGCTAGAGACGGTCAACTGAATCACATTGTCCCTTTCCTCTCCGTTCTCTTCCTGCTCTACTTCCGACTTGAAATCAATTTTTTCCCACCTCATCATCAGACTAGTAAGCAGGCACACCGCCCTTGCAAAAGCCACAATATAGAAGAGCCTCGACACCACAATTGACACAGCAAGGACTCTAGGATTCCTGTGTTAGTCTGAAACGCAGGCGATGCCACGCCCGCCAACGCCTCGCTGATATATACACGATCAAGCCCGAACTGTGCAAGTTCCTTCTGAAGCAAGAGTATTCTGCGGCATTATAGTACAGTGAGCCTGCTACTACCAGTGCTAAACAGATACCGCTAAACGACGCCGTGTTGGAAAGTGCCGCAGCGGCAATCCGCTCTCCAGGGCTTTTGAGCGATACGTTGGCTACGCTATAAGCGTTGGAGAAGATTAGCCCAACACCAATCGCCAGAAGCATCTAATAGCCAAAAATAGTGCGATCAGATGTTGCACTAGTAATAGTCATCATTAGGACACCGCCAACAAGCATAAGGACACCGGCAAGGGCGAAGAATGGTGCATAATATCCAACCAGAGGCAGCGCGATACGGGCAAGAAGAATACTGAGAATGAAGAAGCCAATAAATGGTATAACATGAACTGCAGCTTAGAGTGGCGAGGCCCCGTGCACAAAGGCATAGAAGAGTGGAATATAGTACAAGGTGATAGCGTAGGTAATCCCGGAGCAGGCGGCCCCGAGGGCAGCTAGTCTGCCGATCCGATGAGTGAGCGCATCAACAAGGAAGACTCTGTTCTTAGGGCTAGTTAACAAGGCGTACCTTTGCTGCACAATGTAGGTGATGAACATGACAGCAAGACAGACCCAGGTGATAATAGTCGAGGAGCTGTGCCATGACCAGGATGTGCCAGACATGATCAGCGCGCACGGCAGGAGAATGGAGATTACGCAATGCAGAGCTCCACCGACAAAATCCATCCTCAACAGACTGCCGGGAAGTGTGGTCGATCGGACAGTTTAAGACGAGAGGCAGAATATCGTCAGGCATAACAAGACGCCAAGGAAAGGCAGGTTGATCTAAAAAGCCTAGGACGGTTGTACTCGCGTCAGCAAGCTTCGTGTAGGGTACTAGATGTTAGTGACGAGTGAACTAACCCATCGCCATGTTGTAGCTGAATTATTGGCGAGCCCACCGCTGATAAATGGGCCGACGATAATACCAACTGTCCAGAACATACCCACCATTCCAGCAATGCGTACCGTTTCTTGAGCGTTCGCAAAACGGAAACGAGATTGAGATTCCTAAATCCGTAAGTGGTCAGTTCATATGCATCCATAAAGCAGGCGAAACATGGTCATAAGTGCATACATTTGATACGCGCCGGTATAGCTTAGTCCTATAAGAGCACGTCAGACGATAATGGCGTATATACTTGTAGCTGAGCCTGACACGGTACAAGCTACTATAAAGAGCACGTAACAGGTAGTGTAGAGGACTTTGGTGTCAAAAGTCTCAACAATCCCTCGGATCATAGGTGTAACAGCAACTGCGCCCATCGTGTAGCTCAAGGCAACCCATGGAACAGCAGCTCAATGTGCCCGAAAGCTTCGTAGACCGAGGCCTGGATATTTGCCACGTTACTCACATCATAGCCTATTATTGCCTTATTAGCGATAGTTCCGCAACATTGGCGTGGGTGCAGCTTTAAGTAGCCTAGTGAGACAGATGAGAAACAGTATCAGCCTCCATCGCCAAGGTGAAGGCTTGATCAGAGGCTCTTCGGCTGTAAACTCGGAAGTCTCTCAGCGATTACCTCCGGATCAGGTTCTTTCCTTATCATCGCATTGAAGATGGTCATCATCTATATCGATACTGAATATATAGTTCTGAATAGTAGGGAGCTTTGGTGAGAGGGCTCTTTGTGATTGCATCAAGAATCACTCTATCACTTATATAGAGTGGGAAACGACAACAGCACGCGGTTGCGAGGAGATGCCCCCTACATCCTATGGCTATAAGAACATATCCCACACGACCTTTTTTTTTTTTGCGAAGCACCTTCAGGGTGCACGCTAATACCTCTTGCGTCGTGCGACTTACCCGAGCTACAAGGCTTTGCGATTGGCATCGTGTGTGACAGGCCTGTGGAGCAGCACCATATGAGTTGACACCCCAGCATTTAGTTTAAACTAAGCAATCCGAACTGGAGCGAGCGAGCGCCGATACGTGGGTCATGCCTACTCGCATAAACTAACTAATCGTGATTGAAACCCGTAGCGAGGATCGTCACGTTCCCCTCATGACTAGTTGTGTTTATTTATATAGAATTTACTACTACGAAATATCACAATTCTTTCAGGCGCATTCAGTAGCTTTGATGTTGGCTCTTTTAAACAAAAGCCACAAGAATCCTGGATTAGCCGGCACCAGCATTTCCTTGGGTTCACAAAAACGCTGTTACTTGCGCCCGGATCCCATGACTAAATACATGAAATTTTGTCGTCTGTTTTATGTGCGTCGGGCAAAACCCGAGTGAGGCATCGTGCCTAATCAAGACGTAACTTGCTCTATTTAACATCAATCTAGGGTTAAAGGCTAGTAAGCAGCCAGCTTCATATCTTGGCTAATGATAGGCAATTAACCTCAATCTTGCCGAAACTCTTGACCAATTACGACGTCAGTCTTGGTATTGTAGACCTTGCTGATCTTGAATCCAACAACAAATTCATCAGGGTGCTCTCCATCGCTCACTGTAACACTCGCCACAAAGATACTGTTCCGTAGATTGGCAATCCTGGCACTACCTCCCTGAAACTCGACTCGCCAGACTACCAGCAATGTAAGCCCAAACCCAATTCAGTTGTGCTACTTCGCGAACGACCAATCGCATTGGAGTTTGATGAGAGCTCATAAATTTTCCACATTCGAGTTCTTAAGACTAGCACAACACATGATATACTAATACCACTTACCAGAATAGGTTTCTCCATAAGGAATCGACTTCCCAGTCGTAGTTTCAGTGGTAGTGATGGCTATAATATCTGGAGTTGCTTCAGAAGCTCCAGTTGATGTCAGTTGGAACGGAGTGTCGCCGTCGTCAGGGCGGACGCGGGCAATAAGCTGAGGGCGTAGGATCTTTCCATCTGGTTGCATGGTAATGTAATCATCTCCATCAATAACTGAGCCTGAAAGTTCTGTCTCAAACTGTGAGTTGATATGTCAGTATCCTTCAACACCCACAGATTGGCTGTCCGTACCCCTCGTTCAGATGTCAATCGACCGCTCACCAAGCGTCCATGAGCGAGTGTGCCCCCAGTGCTGTTAGTTCCCATTAAGATCTGGCGGTAAGTCAGCGTCTAGCTCGGTATACCTTGCTCAAAATGTATTTACGTCGGTTTTAACATTAGCCTGCAACAGTATTAGAAAGAGGCTACAATACAGGACTACTACGCGTAAAGGTACCTTGAGGTAAAAGGCAGGTTTAACTTGGATGAAAGATGACATGTTAGGTTGGAAATTCTGTGATTCTGGGGAAATGGCCAAAGAGAGTATTTCTGCCTGGCCTCTTTCTGGAAGATTCAGTGAGCTTTTTATAATGATATAGACCATTGCAGACACTGCCTCTCGAAATATGCGAGGCAAGGTTAAGTAAACTAATAGGACTCATCTCGCTTGGCCTCATATATAATATCCTTAGTAATGCTTCGGACATAAGCACTTCTTCCTGTTACAAGCCAAATACCATCGTTGAATCATGTACCTTGTGGAGCCTTTACCTTTACTGGTGAGAATATGGATATTAAGGAGCGGAGAATTGAAATGCGCCTTTTCGTCTGTGCTTCCGGCTCGCGCTTTGTAGCCAATGATAAGCTGCAAGATCTCGGATAGCTACGTCTACCCGCTAGTCATAGGGGTCTGGGTCTTACTTCCTAACACACTCACCTAAGGCTGATGGAGCACAGTGGATATGTGGAGTGCCTAAAATAGTGCTGGGTCAGTTACAGCTCGGAGCCTCGTCCTATCACAAACCCCAAAACAATCGAGAAGAACACGCGCCGTTGTGGAGGGGAAACTCATGTCCTAGATTAACAGGCAGTGATCTGACAAAATTCGACGAACTAAGCCCATGTGGCCATTTGCCTCATAGCGAGATCTCTGATTCGACGGAGCTGCCGGACACATTTTATGCTCCACATCACAGCTGACAGCAGACTATCATCTTCAATCCCTGTAAAGTCAACTCGACCCGCCTCACCCTTAACAAACAGGTTCAGAAGTGCCACAACCTAGCGCTTGGGCTTGTTGCTCGTATCCGGCGGCCAATGGTTGTAGAGCTGTATTCGGACTTGCAGAATTAGTGCTGTTTTTTAGCCGACATCGGTCGGAGCATCATGAAGTGGGGCAGAGTCATTCTGATGGCCCGACCCTTGCGATTGTTCAAATTCCGGCTGCAGCCGTGAAGCTCTACAGGCACTAGCCATTCTTCACAGCATAGCAACTATGCCTTGATTTAATGATGCATAACAATCCCTGCTAGCGCTTCGTGATGAGCCTGTCAAGGAGAAACAATGCCAAGCAATATACGATGGTCCCAGTGCTCCACAACAGCAATAACTGATTAGCAAGCGAGGCCAGAGGAAGTCATAATTGTGTTTTTTTAGCAATATATATATACGGGGTCTAGTAACAGTCGCAAGTTCTTAAACATTGACAAACGACCACAGAGCCTTCATATAAATTTTCTTGTAAAACAATTCGTTACACAGGTATTTGTCTTCTTGCAGGCGGCGGCAGACTGTTATTGAAGGAAGCTAATGCTCGTGCCTCAGTCTACAAGAGCCAACATGTTCTCGCAGTCAAATATAACTGTTCTCTACCCAAGTTGCCCAGATGGAAATGGTAGCTTCAATATCGAGTACTATGTGGAGAAAGCATATGAAACTTGTTGAGAAAGCATGGAAAGCCGTTGGTATTCAAGCTTGGCAAGTTATCAAGTTCGCGGGTCAACCTGCTGGGTCTCCCCAACCGTATTGCGCGGCTGCAATTGTAACGTTTGACTCCCGTGACGGCGCGGAAAGGGCGTTGCGGACGGAGGAGACCAAAGAAGTATTTGGGGATGTACCCAATTTCACGAACTTGACGCCGTTGTTAATGATGGGAGATGTGTCTGGAAGCTGGGTTACCTCCTCATCGGAGCAGTGTTGAAGAGTGCAGCATCAAGGTCACGATATCACGGCACTATGTTTCCATTAACGGACAGGCTGGTTGAATGGAAAACAATCAGTGGGAGCACTTCCTAATCCCTAATTTTTTTTTTGTTCTGGTTCCCGACTATATGTTAGACATTTGATATGCAGGTAGAAATTGAGACATAACTCGACTACTCAGTCATGCTTTCCAATGACTATTGTAATTCTAGTTAATCTCTTGGCTTTGAATGATGGTTCCAAGACCGTCGCCAGTCTCGCTTGAAGTCCCATCTGTCATTGTGCGGCGTCCACACTAGGGATATCTCTATCCCCAACTGCGTCCTTGGGAATGATTACATCTCAACCCTTCTCTGCGGCCTGCCTGGCTGTCGCGGAGACACATACGTGAGCATGAGAAGAGTCAAGATTCAGCATGCAGTACGGTTGTATACGATTCGATTACGATGACGCAGCAAGGAGCACAACACATACCATGTACCCAATCAATATTACCTTGGTCCGGCTAGTGGCGTTCAAGATATCCTAGACGTCCGTTTGCGCGAATGAGCTAGGGAACTGCTTGGTCACAACACTCTCGTTTTTACGTGGTCGTTGATGAAAGTTGTAAATCATGGGACATTATCTGTCATCCATATGAGAACAGAGAGCGATTCTTTTATGACGATAGCCCACTATGGAGGTGTGACTCCCCTGAGGATCTAAAGACTGATATTTAGGAGAAATTGAATATCGGGGGCATGGTTCTAAATGATATATTTATATATTTGCTATTCGGCAAATGCTAAACCACCCCACTAATCTAACTAAGAAGGCGTTGAGTATGCTTAGCTAGTCTGAATTTTGCGAACTATATCCTATATGTTATTTCTGAACTTAAGAGTTCGCAAATGGAGGTGGAAGTGGCCACCACATCTACTGGCTGCAGGCAATATTATTATTATTATTATTATTGTGTTGGGGAAAGACACCACAGCCAACATTAAAGATAACGTAGAGAAACCGCCTGCGCCGAGGGCCGAATAATAAGTCAGGATCTAGAAGTCGTATGAACTTGGGGTTTGGCTTCGTGGCTTCCATCTTATTCGATCAAATGGTCCATGTTTTATTTGACTCAATTATGTTAAGATTGAGGGTCAAAAACACGAAAAAACTCGTCTTTCAAAGGCGGGCATTTTCAAAAGTGAACATGACTGAGGGAAAAGGGGGTGTGTTTTTCAAAGACTATGAGATCTAGCTAGTTTTACACAGTCATCCCTAGTGGCACAAGTGGGCCCCGACTCATTATTTATTACGCCCCGGAAGAACGGATTTCAGAGGGCCGGTGGCTAAGCTAAGCTGTAGCTTTTCGCCTAGATCACCCAATAGAGTCCCACTTTTTCCCGACCTCGCTTGCTTGACTCTGCTTGACAGGCCTCCTTGAAGGCCCACTTCTCTATCTCCGCCGGCGAAAACTGTCGCACATGTTGTCTCAGGGGGTTGGGGAACACGCTCGCTTGGGTTGAGGAAACACGAGTGAGTGAGAAACCAGGGGTGAAGGGCCGAAATAATATTGAGAGGATGGGGTATGTTTTCTTAACGGTCGCTTAGCTTGCCAGAATCCTGGGGACAGTATAAATGGGATGACAGCCGAGACATGTGGACAGGTCTAGAGAGGTAGTTGAACTCCGCGTTGTCCAAAAACATGGCGGCATCATGATTGGCCCCGCCCATATGGACGGATTCAATAGGGCTGACATCAAAATTGTGGTCTCGTAGAATATGGATCACGAACACGCATGCGGACGGCTCTATCCAAAATATACGCAGCCCAGAAGAGCCTGTTTCTCTCCTCAATGTCCTTTGTGGGAAACCAGTGGCATTTTGCGCTATATGAAGTCTGAGCCTGAATGTCAACTTGATAGCCGAGGCCATGAGCACTTGCGCAAGACCTCTATCCATGGCTCACTGGAAATACACAACCAGCTCTAGAAGGACTTGAATACCTTTACAGTCATCAACCCACAATACCAGCTTGTCGATAACCGACTGAGCATTGGCCACGTATGCTGTTGAATCTCGTAGGTTGCTAGGGGCAGTAAGTGCGCTAGGTTTTGTCTGCAAGCCTAGGGCGATGATGATATTGATGATAGCCCATGAGGCTTCATCTCGAAGGCTCGTGGAGCGGCTGTACTAGTCTGCAACATGATTCTGACCCTCTCGGGGTTGAAGATTGGGAAAAATTGGTTGAGCTCGCTAAAAAAGGAGTGGAGTACTGGCTCAACATCCTCACGTGCTGACAGGTGAAGCAGCTTAGCCTCGACTGTCTCCATCGCCGGGCCTTCTTCAGCCTCAGTTGAGTTGCATCGTTTGGGAGATGGTGCTATCAGATTTCAGACTTGTCTGGTAACCGTTCATGCAATGTAGTACTTGCCGCTGACCTGGAACTTGGCAGAAGTACACCATCTGCAAAAGTGCAAACGTCTTTGCTAACCGGGACCAGCTGTTGACGAGATCTTTCTAACAAGTTGCGCTTCCTTGGCCTGGTGATCTTATGGATCCCCGGGGTCCATCTGCAAGGCACACCGAAGTTGGTGCAATAGGAGCAGGCTGGAACGCCTGCATCACAGCGAATTTTCTTGATAGTGCAAAGATCGCACGTCTAGTAATAAGTTAGTACAGGGATGTATGGTGTCTCATTCCCGTGTGGGGGGCGAGAGGGGTGGGGGCCTTGACTTTCTTCTCCCCATGATCGCAAGTCTAGATTTCCGCTGCGCTTCAAGTAGTCCTCAGAGAGACATGTCGAGGTGTCAAGCTAAATTCAAGTTCCGGGCGACGGAGCGTCTCGAGCCGGCCCGCAGATGTCACTAAGGTGGTCATTCTTGATGGCCAACATGTCCGTAAATTTGGGCTTGGTTTAGATGTTTTGATGGCAAATTGACCTAATCCTTCAGTGGCTGCTGACACAAAATGTGGATCTAAGATGTCCGTACATGTCCACCAATAGCAGCTGGAGTAAGATAATTAACAATGGGGAAGTAACTGTAACACAGGGGAGGCAAACCGCTCGTGGGTTGCGCAAAGGAGCCCTGAGGAACCAAACTGGCTGTGGGCAAAATGCAAATTTTTTCATCAACCCCTATTATAAGCCCCTCTTAATTACTTCCCTCTCCATCAATGCTGATTCATCTAGTTTGCCTTTTTCGCTCAGCGTAATTGCAAAGTTACCCATCGCTGTGATTGTCTTGTCCTTGGGGAGAGATGACATTTTAGTTATCACGTCTCAGCTGTTACAAGGTAAATCTATTTAAGACAAAAATGTCATCTTTCACCAGCGTGCCAGCACCGATTGCAAGATGCTAAAGAAATCAACAATATACATAGTTTTTCTCCTTTCCCTTCTGATCGCCCTGCCTTTGTAGCTACTACACCCCCTTGAAAACAACCACAAAATTTTTGTTAGAATGAAAACCCGCTGAAACATTTATCGATGAATGGGTTCAACAGATGGTGCTAGTCTGATATATTTAGGATCGGAATTATCAAACCCGAACATAACAGTAGAGGGATGGGGAGGTCGTGAATGGCCATACTCCCACGCATTATGCCCTTCCAACTCGTTCTCCCACCACGGTCCACGTACTGCATGCGCGATTGCCATAAATCCTGCTGTGAGGTAAGGCAACCTGCGAAGTTTGCTCCGAATCATGTCGATGGCACTGACTAAAAGGGTCAGAGCGAACATCAGCATCACTGCAATCAGAACGCTGGTTCGGACAATGTAGACCAGCTCCGTGACCAAAGACCTTGTTGGAACCGTTGACGTGCCGAAATACCCTGCTGTACTGACCGAGACGATAGCATGAGCCACGTTTCCGAAAAAGTGACTGAAATCCTCCGCGGTGGGTATAGAGTATAGTGCATCCAGTGTGTAGTCCACAATGGCGATTTTCTTGTCAAAGATATACCATGGGATAACCGTCATGTACATGCTTAGGGCGTCTAAAGCGTCAGTGTCGAGTGCTGATGTATTTGCCCCAGGCGAAGGTTGGCAGGATGTCATGGTCGTCCCGTTGAACCAGCATGAGCCAATTGTCCAATCGAATGAAGGGGTACATTTAGTTCGAGATATCCAGTGCCCATCACCAGTCTGAACCAGGCTTTTATCGGCGCCTTTCATCAGGAGCGCAGTCTCGTTGGTTGTTGGGATCGAACGTGTAGCTGAAAGGAAGTATGTCGTACCGCCAGTGGGTATCGTGTCCGCGTCGCGCTCAGTGACATTACTCCAGAGCCTAAGTCGCTGGGAGCTTTGCAATAAGAGCTCGATACTTTCGACGTGGCCGTCTGGCAACGTAAAGTTGTAGGTCGTAGTGTCCTCTTGTTGGTGCGATGTATAGGATACTTCTATTGCTGCTGTGCAGTGGGCGTCCCAACGGAAAAAGACCAAGCCATCATACGTAGTATTATACTTGAACGTGAGGTTGTGCGTCGGCACCGGTCCTAATGTTCCCGAGTCGACGTTCACCAGGGCACTCTGGCTGACGAGGTTACCCACAAACGTGTACACTGCTTGAGACAAGAAGGTATCGTTCTTGTCCAACGATGGACGGAAACTGGTCTCCTCCGTTCCACCCATTGCCGTGGAAAGCGCTGTGATGTTCCGATACGCGGCATCAGCTCGAGATATCGGCAAACCGATGACTCCAGTACCAGACTCGAGGTGCGTGTATGGGCCAACAGTGAGAGTGAGTGTCCCAACGGGAACGAGAAGAGTCCTTATCAGTATCAGTATGAAATGCATGAGACCATACCACCATGAATACTTGACCACGGTTCGCAGGGTCCAGATGGTGAGACTTTCAGTGATATCATCTAGATCCGCAATCCTGATTGGCTTTTGCGCTGCAAGTGCGAATAGGTGAAACCTTCGGATATCATACACAAGCCATTGCACCAATATGCCAGCGGGGGCAAGAAGTGCCGATAGGGCTATGCCGGAGTATAGTTGATCCACAGGTAGGTTGTCGCTTGTTCGGAAGACTCGTCTCTTAGAGGCATCGGTGTCGATGATGGCTCCGGTGTAAGACCAAACCATACAAAAGATAGCACCAGCGAGGTATAGACATAGGACGACAAGATAGCCTTTCAGCCAGTTGTCGGTTTTATAGAGCTGTTTTGGGACTATGTTGTATTCGTTTCGAGAAGCCAAGTTTTTGCCCTCATATAGGTGGGACTGGTGTTGTTCATCGTGTTCATGATCCTCTTTTTCAAGGGCCTCATATTCTTTAGGCATGTCCATTTCTGGCAAGATGGAAGAGAAGCTGCTAAAATAGGGAATGGGAACAACAATCAAGCTCACGCGACAAATAGGAGTTGTGTGAAAGAATTGGCTATTGTTTGGTTGCCTCTTATCTCAGGGGTAACTTAGTGCTCCAACCTACGGACTTTTCCAGACATAAACTCCGACGGGCATGATGTGGAAACCCCGACGGGTATGATGTGGGAAGTCCGACGGACTTTCATCTATAATTATAGATCAGCAGGATGTCATCGCAAAATTAAATTTGCCACGACAAATGAGTAAGTAAAACCCAGAACTGAATGTGCCATTTTAGACAGAAACTAAGTGAGGGTAACTCAATTGTTAATCACTGGTAAACATCTCATCCATCACCTTCTTGTGAACACTCAATCACAATTTGGTCTCATCCATGATCCGATTCGGTGCTTTTCATTTAGAGATGTCTTCATTGATGACTCTGCCTTCAGCCTTGTGGAGGCCTATGTCACGGCAATGCTGACGGCGTTGAATGAACAGACACAATCTCCGCAGGGTCTTAGTTTGAAACCAACGATCGCAGAAACGATACTCTTTCAGGATATTACTGCCCCGCAAAGCAAGGGTCTAGTAAGCGCGCCTTGCTTATCAAGCCAAGAAAAGATGCACTCGTTGTCATCCTGGGCCGCTCTAGCCTTATGCTTGGGAATTACCGAGCCCTCAATGCGGATTGTGGGAGGATCTACTACAGGGAACGCCGTAAGCTTTTCCAAAAGCTCAGGAGGAGCTCAAAAATTTAACACTACCGTAAGCAAAAATGCGAAGATGAGTTGCTATTCCTGACCTTGCAAAATTGTATTTAATGAATCTCTCTCGCATCCGCGTCCAACATAGTCCTCCTTCCTTCATTAGTTCAGAGTACGGATAAAGCTTTAACACAAAACCAAGATCAACAGCCTCAGCTCTCAACATGCGTGATCTTGATCATCGAAGACTAGCAGGTTCCGACAAACTGGCAGCAGACTATGTTGAGAAAGAACCAACCGGCTGGAGTTCAGTACCGCAAGAAGAATCGACGGCCTACAATCCAGGAGAACATCTTGAACTCACGAGGTCGAACCAAAGCTCCGCTAGCGAAAATGAAGATAAACTCCCCCTCGTCCAATGTTTAAAGCTATATCCCAAGATTGTAGCCTATTGCATGGCAATGACTATTCCAATCATTGGTTGGGGTTATGACCTAGTCATTGTGGGCGCCGTTACGGGTGTCGAATCTTTCCTGAAAGACTATGGTACCAATATCAAGGGGGCACAGGCCATTCCGGGTAATTGGCTTACTCTCTGGATGGCACTTTCGCCCGCTGGCTCAGCTCTCGGCGCTGTCATATGTGGCTGGTTGCAGGATCGCATTGGTCGAAAGTACAGTCTTATGCTTGGCAGCCTCATCTCAGCTACTGCTATCTCGTGTAATCTTTTTTTCGCACTTGTTCGAGGCCCAGAATATGAAGCGCGCCGTCATCACTGCAGGTTTGACGCTGCAAGGCTTATCTGTTGGCATTATTAAGACTACCTGTCTCACTTGGGTATCCGAAAACTCACCCACGGCATTGAGGGGGCCAGCTATGGCCTTGTTCCCAACCTTTACCTTGATTGGCCAGCTTATTGGAGCTGTCGTCGTTTTTGTTGTCAACAAGGTCGAGAGCTCAACTGGCTACCTTGGAGCATTTGGCTCTCAGTGGATTCTGTGTCTCGGCCCCTTCATCCTGCCCTGCATCATGCCTGATAGCCCGGCATACTTAATCAGAGCAGGAAAGGAACACCAGGCACTCAAATCAGCCATTCGACTTTTCGCGCCTAAAGCGAACCCTCATGTCGTTCTGGAAAGGATTCGACATACCATTGAGGAGGAAAAGGCAAATGCCACTTCAGCCAATTACTGGACCTGCTTTAGTGGCGTTGATCGTCGACGTACCCTGATTGTTATCCTTGCCAATATATTCCCTGCTCTATTTGGCTTAGATCTCCTGTCAAACTATGTCCCATTTCTCCAAAGCTTTGGAATGGAGTCGAACACCAGTCTCATGCTCCAGATTTTTGGTATCGTTGGAGGCATGATTGCTAATGGAATTGGTTTTTGGTTACTTTCCCGCACAGGTCGTCGCAATATGACCATGATCTCCATGTCCGTTACCGGGTTCCTCTGGGGTGCGATGGGCGTTACAGGCTTCTGGTCAAGTCCCATACTCACCTATGTGGCTGGAGGAATCATGATTGGTGTCATTGTTGTGTGCGGGTTGGGCTACTGGCCCGCAGGATATGCTATCATGGGAGAGGCCAGCTCCCTGCAACTGCGAGCCCTTACCCAAGGTGTCGGAGGCGTCGCTGCGCAAGGCTCGTCTATCAGCATTGCTGTCATTCTGCCCCAGCTTTTCGGCCGCGATAAAGCGGCACTCGGAGCAAAGACTGGTTTCGTTTTTTGCGGCTTGAGTGCTATTGGCGTATTAATGACATGGTTGTGGATTCCTGAGATGAAGGGACGCAGCATACAAGAGCTCGATTATATGTTCAAGATGAAACTGCCTACGAGAGAATTCAAAAAGAAGAAAATAGAAGCTTATGAGATTCAAGAGATCTCGCCGTTAGAGGAAAACGAGAGGTAGAGGCCAGCTCTAATAGCAGGCTGGTGGCTTAGATTAGACAGCAGTTGTTAGGGTAAAAAAACAGATAAAGTTCGAAAAAAAAAAAAAAAAAAAAAAAAAAGCCTGTTCCTTTCAGCTCTTGCTCTAAGCCTTTAGATTATCATTATAGTATGGGACTGACTGTGACTATGAGGAAATCAAGTCGCGCGGATTGTAGGTGTCGCTTTCACCGGCCATGGGATAGCGTGCACCCCCAGGTGCCGGAGCTGTCAACACAGTCAGTAACACGCATAAGCCCGCATTCATCCTATCGCTCCAATGGGATCTGCGGTGTACTATGTGGCGAGCGTCTGCTGTGTAGAAATACTTGACACAAATCTTGAACAACGTTCTGGAACGAGGTTTCTGATGATCTGCGGCGACCCTGAATCCCAATGCCGCTGCAGATACCCAATTACCTCCGCAGGGGTGAACTTCAACTCTGGTATCTTTGCTGCAAACTCTTCCCCTTGTTTCTTAATCTTTTCATTCGGGCCTAACTGTGTATCACCATCTCCATGATTGTCTCCTGCTTGCCCAAACATGAAGCAGAACGCTAATTCTGGAGATTTCGTCAAGTCTCCCCGTGCCACTGAGAATACGCAGTTGCCTTGTCTATGTGTGCCATAATCTTTTAATATTTATCCGACTACCGTATTCCTTCCATTTGCCTACCCTAAATCCCCAAGTAGACCTTCCCTGAAGTTTGAATTGAGAATGGTGGTCAAGATTGCCAAGGATATCATGCATTCCATGCATCGAACATGGTAATATTCAGGGGGGATCGGTCATGCCATTCAAGTGCGATGCGATATTTGTCGTGAATTTCGGCAGCATAAATGCAGTCAGAGGGACCGTAGAGACACTCTTGCGCACGCCATCGGGCCCTTCGATACAATACCTGTGGAATGTACTGTAGGGTTAGAAGAGTGTTGGGTCTCTTCTTCAGGGCCGATGAAATCTAAATCACGTAGACGGGCTGCCTCCCTTGGTCTCTCCATCTAGTGGGCCATTTTCGACCTGCGCGACAATCCAGTCCCTTCGTTCTATCAAGGGAGGGTCTGCATATCTGGAGACGCCGCGCATGCGACATATCCCGACCACGGCGCTGGAGCCGGGTTCTGCATCGAGGACAGCGCTGTCTTGGCTGCACTGCTATCTCACGAAGCGGTCAACTCGCCAGCCGATCTTGAGCTAGCTTTTGCTGTCTTTGACGAATGCAGGAGGGAGAGGGGCAGTGGCTAGTTGAGAGCAGCAGGTTCATCGGAGATTGCTATGAGTGGAGAGCCGAGGGAGTGGGCAATGATTTTGCCAAGATTGAGAACGAAATCAACACAAGGAACAGCATTATTGCCAACGTTGATGTCACGGAGATGTGTCAACTGGCAAGGGACACCTTGTCGAGAAAGTGCCGTAGCGTTGCGCGTGAATTCTCTGCCAACATATAGCGAATGAACCACAAGAACGGTAGTGTGGATCACTGTTTATTAAGTCAAAGTCATACACTCGTTGCAGCTTGTACTTTATGGTTAGTATGTAAAATTCTTATATATCCAGCTATCAATTCGTCTAGTGGAGGCAAAGCACATTGAAAACTCGCTCACCTGGCACATCATCCAGAAGCGGAATCCATAAAAACGAGTTCAAAATAAATTGTACATCTTTCCATTTCTTGACGCCACATCTGATGTTATATTTGTGCAAGCCTCCGTTCGCCCATTCCCCACGCGCTGGGTCGGTGATGGATAATGCCCCAATCATGTAGATCCAGATCATGGCAGGAGGGGAGAGATCCAGGCCATCTACATGGCTCTGATATTTGGTGGTGAACAGCTTATTGGGAAGTCTTTCGGGGTAACTTTGATATTTATCTCCTTGTGCGTCGGAATAACAGGTATTACGAGTATAACTCCGCCAGCGACTCATCGTTCCCGGCCTCTATTGACGAAATTGTAAGTAGCCTAATGAAATATCAATTCCTACGGCTTACTTATTTATTTTCTTTGACAAAGGGAAGATCATTCCCACGCCCTGTGAGAAAGACGCCGGCCGACTATACTATGAAGGAGGATGGTAATAGTACTTCTATCTAGATATCTAGAGTGACTTTCTATAATTAAGGCATTGTTTTATTTATCTGTGCTTGCTCATGATCAGCTCTATGTCTAGTGGCGAGCTATTGATATCTGTAAGCGATGTGTAAGAGCGGATGAACACAGTGAGACGCTGCTGCGAAAAGGCCGAAAAGGGCGGCTAGGTCAATGAGACGACCAGGAGTAATTAAGAAATGCTGCGGGCGAATGATACACAAAAGGCTCGTATAAGCATTGGATATTAGGCCTAATACTAAATGAGAAGAGGAATTGGACACGAGGAGCAGAAAATGGACGCGAAGTTGCTGGCGACCCACGCAGGGATGAGACACGAAAGCAGAAAATAGATCCTTGGAGGCTTCGATGGACGGACGGCCGGTCGTGCGTCTGAAGGCTGACACACCAAGGTCCACATCATACGCACCAATGTGGGTTCTAGCTTACTTGTGGCATTGATAGGGTTAGTTCCCAATTTGTTGACCTGTAGCCCGGACAATGGCTTAGTTCATAAGTACACATGTACAATCAGGCCTTAATTAAGACGTGCTGTGTTCGATGTACCTAAGACTTGGCTTCGATTTAAAATCTTGGCACCTCGACCCATGGTTTGGCCGCGCTACCAAAAATTGGGACTCAACTCAACCCCCGCCAAGCCCAGTTTTAGGAAGTAATCAACCATCACACCAATACCTTTAACCTGTGCAATAAGCACCAGCGATCAAATGCGATTAAATGCAGCTATATGCAATCAAATACAATCAAATACGATTAAAAGCGACCAGCTGCGACCAGGGCCAACGAAATGCGACTAAATACTGGGGCATAGCAGCGGGTACAGAGTACATTCCACTATACACTTACGTCATCCAAATGCCGCTTCTCTAATTTCCGCCTTACATCCGCTCGCGACACACCTCACATTGAACGGTTGACCCGATCCTGCTATTATGAGGGGGAAAGGGCGGCCATACTGCAAGCTCGCGTAAACGCTTGGCAAATCGTACGCGCTTCAGCACAGCAACCAATTGTAAAGAATGCCTTGAGGAACGAAAGGCTCTTTCTTCCGCCCCTTCCTTCCTTCAATCGTCTGCGCCACAGTTTGCGCCACATATGAGCCCTTAAGGGATAACGCCACAACTCGTGCGTCATAGTTTTTTTTGCACCATATTTTTCTTATTATATGTAGTTAAGACTCGCCACAGCTTGACTAAGCTTGCAGAGGACAAAAGTTGTCATCAGGATCGTCATCGTTGCCGCCTCAAGGAGCAGATCAAATGAACTTACTTCTGGAGCAGCTCCGACTTACTGCAATATTACATCACAAGAATATACAACATCCCGCGCATAAGCCTTATTCAGAGCTGATCGCATACCAAGGTCGCCAATGGAGGCGTTTGACTTTATTCACAGCAGTCATTCGCTCGTCATAGTGCATGGATCTACTATGCCAGACACGTCAGACTAGCAATCAACTAAATGTTTACGTATGAATCAGGAATTTCCGCGGCAACCAACATCCCTCCTATGTATAATAGACGGCAGAGGCTATGCCAATTTTTAGGCAGAGCACACACCAGGAACGCTGTAAACCCTCGCATCATCCACTGCTTGATATTCTAATTTGCCCACTATTCCTTATTACTTCTAACCTTTTAAGTTTTCTTGTTTTTATCGGCTGCCCTATCGGCTATGCCCAACTTGAAACTTATCTACACTCCAGCCCCAGGTGTAGATAAGCCTCCCGATAAGAAGTGTGGTAATCAAACTTTTTGGGCAAGCGCCGGGAAAGATATAAAGCATCTAGGCAAAACCGACATCCGAGGATGCCTCAACATATATATGTGTCAGAGCCAATTCTACTGCACTAGCAAAAACGGAGCGCGCTCGCGCTGATTGCTGTGCTCAATTGACTATATAGCCTGTCACTGACACCAACAATATGATTGGGACAGCAACTTATCCCTATCGGAAAACTTATTGGCAAACCAAGGTTCTACTAATATACCAAGCGAGTATTAGTATAGGGATTGCTTTACTTTCAGAGGGTGCTCAAGCCTAGTGGACAATTAACAATTATGTTGGTCAATGTACTACTAATTGCGTTCCCCTTTATGGGGGGCGGACCAGGGCTCAGCTATGGGCCTCTGGGGTGAGGATGTGACTACCTCCCAAAACTATGTTGACTGCACACAAGATCTCTTTAATAGCCAATTGCTAGGGAGATCCAGGCTCAGAACTGTACTGATATTCCCGTCAGTTCCATAACCTGTATAGCTGCTGCGCCGGGCGTTCAGAAAATGCCCCCCTATACCATCCCACATCCGATCATGGCTGATAGTGTCGCTTGCGATCCTTGTACCCCATCCTTTAAAAGATTACCGGATTTTTTGGTTGAGGTAGGGGTAAGTGCAAACTCGGTACCCTATGTGAACGATATCCGCGGCTCATCGGCGGGCATCAAATTGACCGCATTGACGACGCCAAGGCAGCAATTAGGTCAGTGTGAACAGATCAATGAGCTTTGGAGGGACCGCAACTACATCGAGAAGGTCGTGCACAGCGTTGGCAAGCTGATTGATGTTTCAATAGAAGAGCGTATAGCTCGTCACGTTCGAGTTTCAGTCGGCTGATGTCCGCTAGTAATTTGTCTTGTGTCTGGTTTGGACTTTTGGGAGTGGAGTGGCTAGGGTCATTTAAGCCGTCAGATGCCTGAGTAAAGGGTGCCATTGTTTCACTGACAAGTTCACGAAAAGAAAAAAAAAAAAAGGATGGAGAAATATCTTTCGAGTTAAAAGTTAAGTTAAAGGATGAGCGCCTTTTAATGCTGTTCACTGAATGACGTTCTGTTGTGCTATTTGTGACGTAGTATTTGTTGATCTATGGTGATTCATGGCATCAACCGAGTTGCACAAATCAAATTACGACTGGCAGTGCTTTGAGGAACGAAAGGTTCTTTCTTCCGCACCCTGCTTTCCCAAGCTCGAACCACTAGACGATCCGTGCTCAACAGCTGCACCACAGACGCCTGCGCCTCCTCATTTACCACGATTGATTCGGCGCTGGGTATATTTTATTTAGCGGCCAAACCTGGCGATACTACACATCAAACAGCCTCAAATTGGCAGACCAATGCTTCAGCTGCTGAGGATAGAACACTGCCACATCAAGCCACAGCTTTGTGCCACAACATTTGGCAGCCCCCTACAGCGGGCTCTGAAATTTGTTCAGTGTGCCCCGTTTCTCCGCGCCTTCTTCCTCAAACTCGACCCACGGAACGGTCCGTGCAATCCGGCTGCACCGTAACCTTTGCACCACCTGGCTTCGCCGTGATTGATGCGCCACCTAACTCCGCCACTGGTCACGAGCAGAGGGACACTGGACAGTTTCTGCGCCACATCAAGTCACAGTGTTATGCCGTGAGGAACGAAAACAACACCAGGCGGACCCACAAGCATGTCTGGTACCACATACCCTAAATACAGTAAACACATCCAGCAAGCTTTGCCAATTGGTCTCTGGGAGCATCACGGTGTCTGAGCATCCAATCCATTTGAAATAGAAATCTTTCTATTCTAGTTCCAGGATTTGCCTTAAGGAATGAACGCCGGTTTTTTTGCCGTGCCCTCCCTTCGTAAGCTCGTGCCATTTAATGGTTCGTGCTCAACGACTGCACTTCACCACGATCCCCCCGCCACAGCAATCGACAGCCGCTTCGCGCTATTCCCTTGAACGACCACCCGGCCCGCCTCTGAGGAACTTGATTATCTGCTGAAATAGATATACTGATGTACACGTCCAACACTACGACTTCCCATTCTCCGACCGCGCCATTTCGCGGAGGTGGCTCTGGTTCTGTACCTCGCCACTTTTCTCCAGGTCTTGCAGACCCTTGTTTGCGCTCTCATCGACATTACTAGAGCCTGGCATGGGAGCTCTTGGATGAGATATACTCTCCCGGCGTGGGTGTTGGGTTCCAGTCTTGATTATTCCAATATCGGAACCCCTCTGGGCTTGCGAAAGGGCAAAGTCACCGGAATCGAAATACTTTCTTTCCTATATACAGTTAATGCTATACCAGAATGAGACCGAGAGATGATTAGGAGGGTGCTTGGGCACCTATATGAAGTCACCTATATACGTACGTCCAACTGATGGTCAAGGAGATCTTGATGTGGTGCCCTTCCATAAATTTCTCGGAGACGCTCTGCCCTGTTATTAGGCGTCTGGTCTCGTGAAGCGTTAGGTATTTAGCGCTTTATTGAAGAATGAAGATATATACTCACTCGCCTCGGAATATCCCTTTATCAGGGATTCCATCGTAGGATATATGGTGCTATACTGAGGCGGGGCCGGTAAACGCTGACGGTTTAACATACACAAAAGCAAATATATATAGTTTCCCTTGGGGAGATTAAGTACGATACTTATCTACGGTCACGATACATTTGCCACTCCCCCCACATCCTCAGTGAGCGCTTATCGATCGTGGAGGGGTCATTCAACTCACGTCATGATTCATCGCGGCTTGCCGATGATGTCATAGTCCGCCACGAGTGCTCCAATACGGGGGCTCGGAGCCAACAGCTCACGATAAGTTAAAGGTGAGCCCTTCCCTCAGACATCCCCGCCTTCTGTATAATCTTCCTACAGTTTTTGAGACAGATATGTCGTTTGTTAGTATGCCAAACGAATTACTTCTCTGTATAGCAGAGAATCTGGAATTAGAGAGAGATATTAATAGCTTAGCTCGATCGAATCATCGCCTTCACCATTTGCTACGTACTTATCTCTATTTTCATAATGTTAAATATTCAGGAGGATCGGCACTTTTATGGGGCTCAGCACACGGGGAAGTGGCCGCAGCTCGGATGTCGTTAGAGAAAGAAGCTGATATCCAATGTATGACTGCGAATGGTTGGACTCCATTATTACTAGCCGCGGAAAACGGGCATGGTTCAGTGGTGGAGTTATTACTCGCAAAGGATAACCTTGACGCAGACTTCAACGGAAGGCTCTACAATCGTCATACGCCACTATCACGAGCCGCAACGAACGGCCATGAAGGAATTGTGAAGCTGTTATTAGCTAGAGAGGATGTTAACCCCGACTCCATGGATAACTTCCGGCGAACACCTCTATTTCATGCGGCACGGAAGGGACATAGTACCGTGGCGGAGTTAATACTTGCAACGGGACGTGTGAGCGTTGGCTCTCTGGACGAATTCGGCCAGGCGCCGCTATCGATTGCGTCAGAAAACGGGCATGAGGCAGTGGTCAGGCTATTACTTGCAACAAACGTTATCAATCCAGACTCCCAGAGTAGCTACGGTCGGACACCGTTGTGGTGGGCCGCGAAGAACGGGAACGATGCGGTAGTCGCGGTACTACTTGCAACGGCTGGCGTGGCACCGGACTCTAAGGACAAGTACGGTCAGACGCCGTTGTCAATTGCGGCAGAGAATGGGCACAGGAAAGTTGTGAAACTGCTACTCGAGGAGGACGCCGTTGACCCAAATTCCAGGGATAAATATGGTTGGACACCATTGTCACGGGCCGTGGCGAACAGAAAGAAAGTAGTAATACGGCTGCTTCTCAAAAGGGGGGCTATCGACCCAGACTTCAAGGACTCTTATGGGTCCCTATGGCGGGATGCCGCTGTTATGCGGCGCAGGGAACGGGTCTGCAGTAGTGAAGCTGCTACTTGCGAGGAGTGCCGTCGACCCAAACTCTACAGACGGAAATAATTCGATGATAGGCGTTGGCGGTCCCTTTTTAGGGACCAGTCTCCTGTACCCTCATAGCATCACAGGACTCTGGAAAGAAGTTGTAATCTTGTCCATCTCCTTGAAGGCGTCCACGTCCTACGGTATGCCTGGCATTGCTCTATCTTGGATACCAGTGCCATGCCAACTATATGCCTTTGAGACCGGTACAAGCTATATGGCAAGCTTTGGGTATTAGTAGAGGGAAAACTACAATGCTCAGGTTTTTCAATACCAGTACCAGATAATACCAGTGCCAGGCAATTTATAGCGCTTGAATACTGGTACAAGTTAAACTGCGGTGCTTGGATATTGGTACCAAAAAAACTACAATATTTTGATACTAGTACCAGACAAGATAAAAGAATGTGGTACCAGTATCTACAAAGGGAAATCTAGGGGACTGGTAGTTTACCAACGATCATTACTTGATACCAGTATCAAACAGAAATGCGGGCCCAGTGTTTGGGCCTTGAGGCCGAGCCAGAAGCCCGGTTCTGGGTCAGCCAATGCTATTCGGAATGAGGCGCTAGCCTTCCAGGCGCCTGGTTGAAGGCAGGTGGCATCTGCGAGTGTCCTTTATTTTTGTTTTGTTTTATTCTTTGTTTAGCCATTAAGCGGCTTGAGCCGCTGCGCAGGTGCGATAGCTTGCTACTTAGGCCGTTTCGTGCTTTAGTTCCAGGGACGGGCCGTCGCTAAGCTCCAAGAGTCTCAGCAGGGTCCCACTGAGATACGTGGCGTCATCCAACGGCGACCACAGTCCCGGCTTGCGGCTCGATCCCTTTGGTGCCAGTTCTTTAGATTACGCTTCACAGCTATAGATATATCTCACTACTTCCGATGACAGGACATCACCGCCTTGTGTTATCCAAGGTCTCACCTAGTCTATTCCATACGAAGCAAGCATCCTAGACCGGCCATGCAGAGCGAAACCCTCGATCTCGTCTACGGCCTAATGATATTGATGAGAAAGATAGCACCAACGCAGAATCCCGCGGCACAGAGAAGCTTGGGCGCCGGCAACGCGCACTCAGGAAAGCAGCGAGGACAAGATCGAAGTATAAGCAGTTAAGTATGCGACAACTCGTTAGGGCGTATGGTGAAAAAAAAAGCCCGGAATTCGTCAAGGAGATTTCCTGTAGACTAATCAGACGCGATTCGTTGAAATTCTTTGTCAAGCATTGCGAGATAGCACTATTAGGGTGGCTTTATATACTTAGAGCGACCATGCTGCCCGAGAACATCACCAGTTCAGATCCCCGTGTTGTTACGGCCTTTAAATACCTAGATAACCTCCTATACGGCCAAGAGAATAGACTGATAGTGTGGAGTCTTGCTGCTATTCAGCTGCTATACTTGTTGGAAACTGTCGAGCAGGTCGTTAGCTCGGACTATCGACAAGGGCGGGTCCAGTTGAAGCGTGGCTATGGTGTTTCGAGTGTTGTCATGAAAATCTACATGAGTGCGCGCAAGATCGGCCAACGACGATGGGCGTGCTCTATGAGCGTACACGATTTGCCAGACGTCTGAGGGAGCTTGCAGTAGAACCGCCATTCTTTCTCATTCTTTACTCAAACGCGGCCGAATCGCTCGCGTGCGTACCACACGTTCTACCGACTGGTCGAGGCTAATTTTTCTCACAGAGATAGATCTTCGGGCTTCGGCATGCCAATGCTGGGAATTGTAGCATCCCACATCGAGCATGTTGCCCCTTCCAAGCTCATCACTGCCTGTAAGGACCTTGCGCAAGTAGCGGAGTGGGCAATCAAATCTGGGCAAGCTTGCGATACCGGTAGAATGGCATTGGAAGTAAAGCAGGGTTTAGAGCGATGGATGGATTAGCGCGCAGCTCCCAGTTTGTATGTGTGATAGGGGGGGGACTGCAGACGTTGCAGTATCGGCGATTCTACGGTTTCTGTACTGTGATAATACATAGAGCCCTTTAGTGCTCTTTTCTTTGCCTTTTCTTTGTGCTCGCTTTCTGCGCTCATTCCTGCACCTTCTTTGCGCGCTCCTTGCGCATTCTTTGCGTTCTTTCTTTGCGCATTCTTCGCGTTCTTTACACACGCGCTTTCTTTCCACTATTTCTTTCCGTTTTGTTTGCGTATCCCTTGCGCTTTGCCTGCGTATCCTTTGCGCTTTGCCTGCGTATCCTTTGCGCTTTGTTCATGTCTCCTTTGCGTTTAATTGCTGCCTGGCTGTTGAGCTCCTGCCTCTCGGGTCCGGGGCTGCGGCCGGGATCCGGGTCACTGGCTCGCCTTCTCCTGGTTTCTGGACTGCGTTAAGTACCACGTACTTGTGCTCCTGTTTGCAACTACTCAGGCTCAGCAGAGGCGGTCCCGGCCTCTGTGCCTATCGTTGCTGTAGCATCATCAAATGGTCCCAACGGGATCGTACGGCAATTTCGGGTCCTGTGGAATACCTAAATACTATAATGGTATGGTATGGGATGTGGTTGATACGCGGAGGATGCGGTTGGCGTATGATATTCCGGTTTGACGTTAGGTGGCGTCTTCCCTGTAGCAGTATACCCGCTGTATAATTCTCAGAGCCCGGTACTGGTTACATAGTAGTGGAACCTTCTATAGCTTTATAACTAATAAGTAATAGAATACGCATTTAAAAAAACCGCTTATAATACTAGGGATTCCTTGTCCCGTGCAATCTGCGGCATGCAGCTGAGTCCTCCTTACCCCGCAGCTGTAGCCTGATGTAAGCCTCGCGACGAGGTTACCTCCCATCCTACCAGAACATGACTTCCCTTGCACTATTAATCGTTAAGTAATCTCTTTTAGACCCTGCGATACGGCTGTTACAATACGACAATACAGGCAACTATAGTCTTACCCAAAACCTCGCATACAAAGATGCTCCCCCGTATGCGATACTTTCCCATACATAGGGATCAGACGAGTGTGACGGCTGGATGACTTACACTGGACGGGGGTCTAGGGTAGGTCGGGATGTAACCAATCAGAGTGTTGTTCTGAGTGGCGCGATCAGGTTGTCGTAGGCTGTGCAATGCGAGTCACTGTCAATGTGCGGGTATTGTGGAGCTAGTAACAATAGATGCGTAGACGATGTTATTGATAACTGTCTGAGAGAGTGTTCTAGCTAGTGAAATGAATGTATATATACTAGAGTGATATGTCTGATATGGAGCATATTGTTAGTGATTGATCGATGGTATGGTTGATATGTAGAATATCAACCATATCACATGGTGCACGTGACTCTGTATGATGACTAAGGGAAGTTCTCTAGGTCACGCAGGGGTGGTTCGTAACAAAGAGGCTGAGGAAATATACTTACAGGCACTTCGAGGGAAGGAGAAGGCATAGGGACCAGATCATATATCAATACTCAATACAGTTAACAACCTAGGGAGCCTTTACTCCAACCAAGGCAAGATACAAGAGGCTGAGGAAATATACTTAAAGGCACTTCGAGGGAAGGAGAAGGCATAGGGACCAGATCGTCTAAAGCAAGATACAAGAGGCTGAGGAAATATACTTGCAGGTACTTCGAGGGTACGAGAAGGTATAGGGACCAGATCATATATCGATACTCAATACGGTCAACAACCTAGCAAACCTTTACTCCGACTAAGGCAAGATATAAGAGGCTGAGGAAATATACTTACAGGCGCTACGAGGGTATAAGAAAGCATAGGGACCAGATCACACATCGACACTCGATACGATCAGCAACCTAGGTAACCTTTACTCCGACTAAGTCAAGACGGAAGAGGCAGAGGAAATGTACTTACGGGCGCTTCAAGGGTATAAGAAGGCCATAGGGCCCCAAGATATTGCAAGATACCAACCAGCAATCAATACAATATATAGTTTGGGGGCCTTCCTATAGCGTCAGGGCAAGCCAGTCGAGGCGGGGGAATATTATCACCGGGCTCATAGCAATCTTAAGGCATTATTCGGACCCCAACATCATAACATTCAGATATTGCGCAATATCTTACTAGAACTAAATCAGAATATCCAGGGTAAGTCAATATCAAGAAGCTAGGGCACATTTTCTAATTGATGAGTACAGAAACAACAGTACCATGGCAAGCCCAAAGGAATAGACGCCGAGATATCTTGAAAAGAGCCCTGCGCACAATATTACCTGTAAACAGACACTTGAAGAAATAGAAGACATGGATATGGGTTATCTCTATCTATCATTATGTGGGCCCTTCCAATGAAGGAAGGAATTCCGGAAGCACGAAAAACCATTTTCTATTGCAAATGAAAAGGAGCTATGCTCGGTTTCTTCAACCAAGGTTACTAGCCTATTGTAGATAGCGTGTTATATATACCTGACCCTGGCTTTGAACAATGCGCCGCTCGGATAACTAGATGTTCACGGGCTAGCCAAATTCCGAAAATTTAGTCGGCTGGATCTCCACGTGACCCTTTGTTGTGCCACATTGTGATCATGCGATAACGATAAGCGCACGACTCGGCTCAGGTTCCAGATATCCTGGGTCTGAAGTCAGCAAGAATCTAGAAACTAGCATAAATAAATACCCATAAGAAAATCCAAAGGTCCCATATATGCAGTGCATCGCAATCAGCCTTAGCAACTAGGTGGAGGGAAGGGAAAGATTCCGGCAGCTTCATTCAGCCAGCTAGTGGTGCAGAGCATGCATGCACCGCGGCTTTACCTCTTCGGTATAACACAGAACGATCTAGACATCCTCTCATTTAGTAGCTAAAAATCAAAATATTGTGATTAGTTTATTTTCTAAGCTTGTTTCCTACGCTAATTCGAGCAGTTGCCGCCCGTAGCCATGCGCCGCCGTTTTGCCTTCTTTTGCCGCCTTTGTTGCACGTGCTCTTATGATCGCAGAGTCCAGCCCACACGCAAGGACAAGGAATAAAATCCCGAGGAAGATGGTTGGGCGGGTGATAGCACGTTGTTTCACAGATTAGTCTGGAGAGCTCAAACATGCCTCTAGAATAGAATTGATCTAATTACTGTCTACATTTCTCTGCTAGTATACGACGACCTTACTATAGTTCTGCTGTGACATCAATAAGCTTTTACCATTCGACGGCGTCTAGCTTTGCGCAGCCGCCTCTGTTCTACCTGATTTGACGCCCGTAGAGTGATGCCGTGCTGGTCCTGCACATGACTTCTGAAGTGGTCTAAATGTTGAAAGTCAATATCTCTACACTTTGGGTGCTCACACTTGATCGCTTGCCCCTGTTTCTCGGCTTGCTCCCGTCTAGCCAGATGATGGTCATCGAAATGATCGTTCATGACGTTGGATGTTCGGATCTGGTGCCAAGCCCGCCCATACTTCCTTGGGTACCATGTCGGAAGTCGCTCGAGGGTCGCGCGTAAGGCTGACGTGTGCGAACAGCCGGAATAGCTGCGTCTCCTTCTCTTCCTCGAGGAAAGCATTCTGGAGATCAAAGTTGGCAATCTCATTGAGATAAGCGTGGTGGAATGTCACAAATTGAGGATCATGGCGCATCATTTGGTCACGGACAGTGTCTGGTGCATCTCCTGGAACAAAGGCATGGGGAATCTAGACTCTCTTCTTTGTTTGCGCTTACCTTGATGCTTGGTACAGTGTCACTTAATAGAACACGCATCCGTGTTTTAAGAATAGGAGCCATGGTTCATCATCATTCCCTGCTTTCACCTACCCCTGGCTGCCGTAGAACTTCTTCTTGTGCACTTCCAGCCCACTTTCTGATGCTCCTTTCCGTAGTACCCCCTAGTTTTACATCGCCCGCATATATTGATTCCAACTAATTTCCCGCAAACTTGAAAGGGCAAAATCTTTATTCACCACCCTTTTAGCCATTGAATGATCCCAATGTGAAACATTTTGGGGTTATAGAGTATGCCCCAGAGCCAAATCCTGTACCGATGGGCACCATGAATATCTCCTAGAACGACGCTACTGCAAACCCGTTTTCTACCACCTAAGTTTCAGACTTGGAGGCTGTGATTAGAGCCGACCAAAGAAATAAAAAAAAGTGCCAGTAGCTTGCTTTGTTCCTCAAGTTTCTTTGCGCGAACCACGACCTGTTTGCCTCTCCTATGCCTTGAGGAACGAAGTGACGAGAGGTCTTATGCCTTGAGGAACGAAGAGACGAGAGGCCTTCTGCGCCGCTGAAACTTCACCCTGACCTTGCCCACCTCTTATTGGTCAGCTTAACAATCTGCCCTTTGATTGGTCTTTAATCGACGATATACGACTCTTGTTCTATTGGTCCCTTTTTTCTCCCCTTTTTTTTCTCCTCAGTTATCTTTTTTTTTTTTTTTTTTGAACTTTCCCTCTTTTTTTCCTTCTGCCTATGTATAACCCCCAATATGATTTTGCACATATTTTCCCATTATGCCTTTTCCCTTACCTTATTACCTATATGTTGCATATATTGCCTATATCTATATATCTGGAATACATATAAACTTTTTTCTTACACCTGTCTTATCTTACACCTGGTTTCTATTGAAGTCTGCAAAGTCTTTCATTTCGTAAAGCTACCTAAAAGCGTTCTTTACGTATTATTATACCCAGTACTCACATTGAGCCCATCCCGTCTATCCACCCTGAGGATCTTCTAATCGTCTCCTCGCTTAGTGAATTCAACTTTTGTTCTGCATTAGCCATATCGTGAGGTATTCTGTTTCCCACAATATCATGTTCGCGCACCTTTGACAGCAAAACGATACCGCCCAGTGATGGACAACGCGATAGCTGCACATACAAGCTGTACGGATCACACTGACTTGGCACCATCTGACCATCGATTTTCGTTGTCCTAGTGCCACGCAGCTCCAGAGCAACTCTTTCCAGGGTCCTGCCTTGGACTTTGTAATCTGTACACGCGAAGGCCGACGTGCATGGCAAGCCCCTCCGGGTCACTGCGTGCTGCTGCCACGGTCGCTTTCTTTGACACTCTATCTTAGTGCTACTACAAACCCGTTTTTTTACCACCGAAGTTTCGAGCTTGGAGGTGGTGATTTTGGTCTCATAGCCTACGGGCATGAGAAACCTCGTCTCTTGGTCTGCATCCAGTTCCATTGTTGCATTCACTGCTTTTTCCAAATTTGTCCCTTTTACCCGTCGTAGCTTTGCTGACCCTTGAGAAACGAAAGTATCTCATGCCCCACCTCTAATCATGGGACCACTACGCCTCCCCTTGGCCAATCAACGGGACCGCACACGAGCCCCTTATCTCCTTGGTGCCCCTAAGACTACAGTCAGGTATTTCTCCACTTTTACTAAAACCCTCAAGCTGTGACTTCGGGCTACGCGTAGCAACGTAAGAAGCTTCCCCACACAAATTACTATGGCAAGCATTCCTCCCTTTCCCGACCCGGCCCTAGAGGCACCATTTGAGGTTTCTGACGATGTGGAGTTATACATCCGGGTTGATGAAGCCCAACGCGAGCAGCCCGTTGACTGCACCTATCGCCCGTCAAAGCCAGCAACCGAGCAACGCGGCACGCGCTTTATGCCCTTCATAATTGGCTCTATTCGCAAACCACACATTATGCAGCTGCCGTCAACGCCCTTATCACTTTTCCAAGCCTTTATACCTGAATCCCTAGCAAATTCATGGGCTAGCTACACGAATCTCGACCTTCCAGCTGACAAGGTAGGTAATTGAGCTAGGTTTGAAGCCGGCTCTTCCAACCACACATACAAAAGTGAGCTAATAGTCAAGACGGCTAGGCTATCTCCTCTAAGCAAGTATATCTCTTGCTTGGGGTCTTAATTTATATGGGAAATCACCCTGAAAAGCAGCTACGAGGCTATTGGGGTACTTCTAAGCGTGAGAAGATGAAGCCGATCCATCCTATCAAGCAGTTCCTGAGCTTCAAGACCTTTGAACAGCTTTATCGTACCTTCCGGCCTTATGACCCAAGGGTCAGTTACGAGAGCTCTTTTGACCGTGTTCGCGAGTGGTCTGAAGTCGTGCAACAAGCCTCTCTTGAATTCTGGATCCCAGGTACGAATATAGCTGTGGATGAGTGTATTCAGCACTTTGAGGGCAGAGCAATTGAGAAGGTCATTATCAAGTCAAAGCCAACGCCAGAAGGGTTTAAAATCTGGGCTGTAGCTGAAGCCGGCTATTTCCTCTCGTGGCTGCCGCACTTACCTCAGAAGGTGTTTGACTCTATTAATAAGAAAGAGCCTCGAACAAGGAAGAGGAAAAGAGACGGTGAATACAGCCTTAATCCGACACAAGCCGTGGTGGTTGACCTAGTAAAACGGCTGCCTCCAGCCATTTATCACGTCTTCTTAGATAACCTCTTTTCAAGCCCGGACCTCTTCGTCGTTCTCAAAGGTTTGAGGGTCGGGGCTACAGGCACCTGCCGAACTAACTGTGGTATCTTCAAAGGTCTCGTACAGCTGAAAAAGGCAGATAATAACGGCCAGCTTCATTGGAATTGGGGTCAGGTTGAGACAGTTCCAACGCCAGATAATGAGGTTGATCAACCTAGGAATCCCCTGCCTAGTAAATCCCCTACTAATAGCTTCTTAGGTCAATCAAATCGCTTGGAAGGATAACGCCCTTGTGCTATTCCTTTCCACAGTCTACGAAGGCTCTGAGATAACAACCCGGCTTAGGAAGCGGCCGACAACAACACACGCTCGAGCACGTGCTATCAAGCAATATTTTGGTGCAGAGCCGGTCAAAGAGACCCCCGTTCTGTCCGTATCTGCTGATTATAACGATTATATGGGAGCAGTAGATAGGGGTGATCAGCTACGAAGCCAAGAGGGATTCGAACACCGAATTAATAAGGGACCTTGGCGTACATTAGCGTGGGGATTTCTGCTTGAAGTTGCTCTTTGCAATAGCTTCTTACTGCAGAAGAATGGCCAGTCAAATTGGAAGCCGCTCCGGACCTTACATGAGTGGCGGGAGCAGATTTCTCACGATCTCCTAACAACATACGGCCATAAGAGCGATCTCCGTCAGAGATACCGTACAGGAGACATAACTACAGCTATTTCACAGCATAATCGCGTCTTTAAGCAGTCTCCATCTCAATGCCTAGCCTGCAAGGGTGTCCGTTGTGGCGAGGAACGCGAAAAGCCCCTTGCACCGGCTTCGTCAGGCAGCTCGAACCGACGGGTCCCTCAATCGCGTTCTCGCTGTGAGACATGCAAAGCCGCTCTTTGTAACCGTCAGTATTGTTGGGACTTCTACCATAGGCTAATTTAGTATAAGAGAGCATGTACCTTTTATCCGAGACTTTTCCGGGCCTGTCGAGCCAATCAAACCCCTGCAAATCCCTGTCGGGTACAAACTGTAGTCTTAGGGGCACCAAGGAGATGGGCCTTTTTCAGGGTACACTGCCTACTGGCTCCCCACTACTTTCCGCACCGTTTTCGTTTGCCGCCCAACGGGTCAGATGCCGTTTCGTTTCGCTATTGGCCGTCCTTGATTCCTTCCTTTGTGTCCATCCGGCTCAACGAACCCTGTTGGTTCGACCAGAGACCATCCACTGACGGCTCGAAGTAGAGCATCATCGGCCGAGCCGGGACTGCTTTATCGGAGTGACTCCCGAACCAAGTAAAGACGTGCTGTTGGTTTGGCCCCTCGCTTCTTCTAAGCTGGTTAGTCATGCGAGACATTTGCGTTGACGCCTTGCTGCCTAACAAGTAGGGTTATTGCCTTGGCGCTTAATCGGAACGAATCATCTCGAGCATGCAGTGACTAAATCAGCCTGCGTCGAAGGTTGGGCTCAATCATCGCGAGGAGCTCCGTATCTCCTTCACCTTCCCTTCGAAAAAGATCTTTACCGAGGACTACTGCCGACGATGTCCAACCCCAATGACTATACGGTCGGCTGGATCTGCGCGATTATAACTAAGTATGTTGCTGCGTAAACCTTTCTCGACGAAGAGCACGCAGGCCCCGAGTTTATATCCACAAACGACAACAATAACTACACACTGGGCAGGATTGGGAAATACAATATCGTCATTGCCGTCCTTCCCCACGGCGAATACGGCATAGCATCGGCCACTAGCGTCGCGAGAGACATGCTCTCCAGTTTTCCCAACGTCAGAATCAGCTTGATGGTCGGTATTGGCGGCGGTGCACCGAGTCGCAAGCATAACATCCGGCTTAGGGATGTCATGGTGAGCGCTTCTGGCAATAGGAAGGGCGGGGTGTTCCAGTATGATTTCGGAAAGGCCATACAAGACCAAAATTTCCAAGAGACGGGGTTCTTGAATCAGCCGCCGCCGATTTTGCGAGCCGCTGTGAACGGACTCATAGCGCAATACGAGGGTGAAGGACATCAGTTTGAAGAATCTATTAACGGCATTTTTAAAAAGAAACCGAGACTACGGAAAAAATACAGACGGCCTGAACTAAGCACTGATCGACTGTATCAGCCTGAAGTACTTCACTCGTCAAACGACGAGTCTAGCTGTGCAACAGCTTGTGGCAATAATCCATCTACTCTAGTAGTGCGGCCGAGCGGGCTGAGGGCGAAGACAATCCATCGATCCACTATGGCCTCATCGCTTCAGCGAATAGGCTAATGAAGGATGCATTGATTCGAGATGCGTTTGCGAAGAAGCATGACATTCTCTGCTTCGAAATGGAAGCCACCGGTTTGATGAACCACTTTCCCTGCCTGGTTATTCGCGGTATCTGCAACTATTCCGACACACACAAGAACAAAGAATAGCAAGGATATACAGCGATAACAGCTGCGGCATATACAAAAGACTTGCTATACAAGATCGCACCGAGCAGAGTAGAGAATAAGAAGAGGCTCGGTGAGCTTGTTCAGATTGGTTAGTGTTTTTTACCGTCTATTATATATATTATTATCTTTTGTATATTCTAGTAAGAGTATTAATATCTAGAAAGTTAGTAAAAAGGTGGATAATATTCATCAATTAGCATCCAAGACCAGAGATACAACTAAGCTTATGCAAGATGATAATCATCTCAACAAGGTCAGAAACTGGCTAGCACCGCCTGACCCATCCACCAATCTAAATCAAGCCCGGAGCCTGCATTATCGAGGCACCAGCCAGTGGTTCCTAAATAGCAATACATATTCGGGATAGAAAAAGAGAGAAAAACTCTTTTCTATAGCTTAATAGTATTCCTGGGTGCGGCAAGACCGTCCTCAGTTCTACCATCATTACAGATCTTAACCCTACCAACTCAGACCCCAGAGTTCTATACTTCTTCTTTAATTTCAATGATATTAAGAAAAGGTCGCTGGAGAAAGCCATCCGGTCACTTATCTTTCAGCTATATTCCAAGCACACCATTCTTCGCAGCGAAGTCGATACAGTCTATTCTAGCTTTGGAAATGGAATAAGGCAGCCAGATGCCCCAGTTCTAGAGCAGCTCTTTCGACGGATAATACATAAGTCTGAGGAGATTTATATTGTCCTTGATGCACTAGATGAATCTGAGAGACACAGCGGTTCATACTCTTCAAAATCATTGCTAGATTGGATTAAGAGTCTTCACGATGAATCGACCAACATACACATACTTGTCACCAGTCAGCCTGAGCAGCATATCATGGCTTCTTTTAACGGCTGGGCCCATACTGATAAAATTATCCAACTCCAAAGTGGGTTAGTAAGTGACGATATTACTGCCTATACAAAGGCCAGGGTTAGCGAAATGTCGAGGTGGAAAAAACGGCCGGATATCCAAGAAGAGATTGAAACTACCCTCCTAGAAAAGACGGATAGAATATATATAGTCCTCCTTGGTATTTCATACTTTTATAGTTCTAATTCTTCCGTCTCCGATTCAGAAGCTAAATATATCATAGGTTCCGTTGGGTCTCGTGCCAATTTGACACATTAGAGCAATATCTAGACCCGCCTTCTGTTCGGAGAGAACTAAAAAACCTGCCTGAGACGCTGGATACAACATATGCACAAATTTTGCGACGAATACATCCGAATCAACTAAGCACGGCGAAGCACCTTCTACAATTTTTGACTTATAGCGAACGGCCTCTAAAGCTTGAGGAGGCGGTGGATCTTATCGCTGTTAATCCGCTAAGCCAGCCCGCATTTACTCCAGAAAATCGAATGCCAATTCCCGAGGAAATCATCCAATACTGCTCCAGTTTAGTAGTTCTTACACATAAAAGTAGGCAATCTGACCAATTTGATACTGAAACAATAGAACAAGTAACCGAAATACAACTTGCTCACTTTTCAGTGAAGGAATATCTCTTATCAGACCGACTGCAGCCAGATATGGCCGAAGAACTCGATGAAATTTCTGCAAAGGCTAACATTGTTAACATTTATCTCTCCTACCTTCTTACTATATATGAGTTATACTCGCCACGAGAAGCAAAAAAAATATTATCTGGCGGAATATTCCGCACAGTACTGGATAAAGTATGCGAAAGACGTCGAGTTATCTTATAAAGCAATTATAACGTCAGTTAAGAAGTATTTTTTATATAAAAATGCCTTCCGATTTGGATGTCAACTTGAGGGTCCGCAAGGGCTTAAAGTGGATAGGATTCAAGCTCTTTATCATACATCCCTTTGGGGTTTACTTTATCCTTCGATTTTTCTCCTTCAAAAAGGCGCTGATATCAATGCGCAAGGCAGCACATATAGCAATACTCTTCAGGCTGCTTCAGCGGGAGGGCATCTAGAGATTGTTAAGATGCTTATTAAGAAGGGCGCTGATATCAATGCTCAACATGGATATTATGGCAATGCTCTTCAGGCTGCTTCAGCAAGGGGGCATCTAGAGATCGCTGAGATGCTTATTCTGAAGGGCGCTGATATCAATACGCAAGGTGGAGAATATAGCAACGCTCTTCAGGCTGCTTCAAGGGGGCATCTAGAGATCGTTCAGATGCTTATTAAGAAAGGCGCTAATATCAATACGCAAGGTGGACATATGGCACGTATGGCAATACTCTTCATGCTGCTTCAGCATATAGGCATCTAGAGATCGTTCAGATACTTATTGAGAAGGGCGCTGATATCAATGCCCAAGGCGGTACATATAGCAACGCTCTTCAGGCTGCTTCACAATAGGGAATCTAGAGATTATTAAGATACTTATTGAGAAGGGCGCTGATATCAATGCCCAAGGTGGAGATCATAGCAATGCTCTTCAGGCTGCTTCAGCAGATAGGCATCTAGAGATTATTAAGATGCTTATTCAGAAGGGCGCTAATATCAATGCCCAAGGTGGGCTGTTTAGCAACGCTCTTCATGCTGCTTCAGGAGGAAGCCATCTAGAAGTCGCTGATATGCTTATTCAGAAGGGTGCTAATATCAATACCCAAGGTGGAGAGTATAGCAATACTCTTCAGGCTGCTTCAGCAGCAGGGCATCTAGAAATCACTGAGATACTTATTGAGAAGGGCGCTGATATCAATACTCACGGTGGATTTTATGGCAATGCTCTCCAGGCTGCTTCAGCAGCAGGGCATCTAGAGATAGCTGAGATGCTTATTGAGAAGGGCGCTGATATCAATGCCCAAGGTGGAGATCATGGCAATGCTCTTCAGGCTACTTCAGAAGGGGGGCATCTAGAGTTCGCTGAGATGCTAGAGCTTCAGATACTTATTCAGAAGGATGCTGATATCAATGCCCAAGGTGGGGTGTTTGGCAATGCTCTTCAGGCTGCTTCAGCAGCAGGGTATCTAGAGATTACTAAAATGCTTATTCAGAAGGGTGCTGATATCAATGCCCAAGGTGGAGATCATGGCAATACTCTTCAGGCTACCTTCAGAAGGGGGGCATCTAGAGTTCGCTGAGATGCTAGAGCTGCTCAGATACTTATTCAGAAGGATACTGATATCAATGCCCAAGGTGGGTTGTTTGGCAATGCTCTTCAGGCTGCTTCAGGAGGAGGCCATCTAGGAATCGCTCAGATGCTTATTCAGAAGGGCGCTAATATTAATGCTCACAGTGGTTTTTATAGCAATGCTCTTCATGCTGCTTCAGCAAGAGGTCGTCTAGAGGTCACTGAGATACTTATTCAGAAGGGTGCTGATATCAATACCCAAGATGGGTTGTTTGGCAATACTCTCCAGGCTGCTTCAGCAGCAGGGCATCTAGAGATTGCTGAGATGCTTATTCAGAAGGGTGCTGATTTCAATGCCCAAGGTGGGTTGTTTGGCAATGCTCTTCAGGCTGCTTCAGCAGGAGGGCATCTGGAGATCGCTCAGTTGCTCGTCGAGAACAGCGCAGATATCAATGCCCAAGGCAGATATCATAGCAATACTCTTCAGGCTGCTTCAGTACTAGGGCATCAAGAGATTGCTAAGATACTTATTCAGAACAGCGCCAAACGAACGGACAGTCTATCCGATCAATAAGTAGATTTTATCTCCATAAATTTGCATATTAGTATTCCAGAAGTCAGATCAGATATCACAGAGAAAAAGGTTATATTTTTATCTATCAAGTCTAGAAGTACAGAGGTCTCTGAGATTCTCTTATACCCAAGGGAAAAGATAATCTTAGGTCCATAATTCGAGCCCCCTATTCTCTATAACCACCGCCGCCAGGGGAGTTCTTAAATATATACAGCAGCATTTCCTTTCTTCTGGAACATTCTAAAAATTATGTATGATGAGCCTAAGCTACCGTATCGACTAAAACCCCCCGAGACCACGAATAATACAATACAAGGCGAATTGGGTTGCCAGATTCTGGGTTAATTATTCCTAGTTCTTGGGTATACTCTGTGGCTTCTGTAGCATTGCCGGAGGGTCCCTGTACCTAGGATGGAATACTCTCCGTAATGCTCAGGCCTCTACATATTTATATTTAATTATTTCAGTAGTCCTTGGGATAGTCTCCTGTCTCAAGATATATCTTCGGAATTTTCAATCACCGCCCTCTCGGGTATTGAACATTTCTAATATGGGTTATAAGGTATGTATGCCCCAAAGCCCCATGGTCGGTTGGCACCACGAATACTACGAATATCTCACAGAAATAGCGCTACTATAAAGTTTTTTTTTTTTTTTTTTTTTTTTAAACACATAAGATTCGAATTTGGATTTTTTAATGCGAGACATCGGTTATAAGATATGTCTCAAATCCACGTCATATGCCGATAAGCACCACGAATACCTCTTGGGAGCCTATAATCGGGTTCGATGAAAAAAAAAATCAAATTGCCCATAGCCAGCTTCGTTCCTCAAGGCTCCTTTGCGCAAACCACGGCTGGTTTGCCTCTCCTGTCTTTCTCATTTAGCTGGATGTATGGATCAGATGTGATTGGTCTGCCATGTGCGGCCGGATTAGTAGTCGGACCGATCGTACTTATGGGTCCTAAGTTGTTCACGGTACCTGCCTAAGCACGCTATGCCTTATTTGTGCGCGCTGTGGAGGTCCTGGATTCCCTCTTTGATGTTATTCACTTGTATTTGCTCTCTCGTCACATCACAACAAACCGATTACGAGCACTCACTATGCACCCTCCTACTTTCTTTAAAAAGGTCATTAGGCTCTATTAAATCGGGACACTGCGGATTCAAGTAGTACCTAGGTGAATCTACGGTCGCTGGAGGAGCGACTCTTATGGCCGAGTCACGACGCGTTAACACCGGCAACGCGACGCTACCAACACCATTAAGTAATCCGTTGCCCCTTCACTCTTGATGTTGAGCCTGTATCGATACTAAACAAACTTTGCTTCTCTAGGGCCGACCTAGTATTCGATTTTTCCCCCTCGCACGATGCGATGAGTGCTCCGACGGACACGGAAAAGTTGCTGCGGCGTCTACGAGAGGCAGAGGAGAGAGCTGCACGAGAGGAGGAGCGAGCCAATCGAGCAGAAACCGAAAGAGACCAAGTAGCGATCGAACGGGACCAAGCAGCGATCGAACGGGACCAAGCAGCGATCGAACGGGATCAGGAGAGGGAACAGACCCGACCGACAACCCTAGATGAATATCTGGAGGCCTGCCACAATCTCGTCTACACACGCCTTACGGTTGAAAGCGACCCGTCTAAGACCACTACCGGCAGCATCCGTGCCTACAATAAGCTTGTTCCGGAGCACCTCAAGCAGTGGACTAGCTTTTTTGATGAGCAGGGCCAGATGCTGACTACCATCTACTCCTTCTTTCCGCTAGAGAAACAACTCTTTGATAATCGAGCCTACCTGGCGACGCTTGGTAATAAAGTGTCGGCAGCTCCTATCGCAGACGAGAAAATGCTAGAAAATTTTCTACATAATTGTGTAGAGGAGCAGGTTAGGTGTATCATACTTGAACTCAGTAAATCTGAGGACTTTCAACGGCAGTTGAATATTGGATCCGGCATCAAGTTTGAGAACCACCTCAAAGCGATCAGTGATACGGCCTATGAAGTCGTCGAACGAAAACGCCGGCAGCCACTCCCACCGCTGCAGCAGGAATCAGAGGAGCCAGGGCCAGAGTCACAGCGCCCGAGGACACCAGATCTCATCCGCGACCCTGCGAAGCTGAATGCGGACCAAATCTGCATCTATCGATACGAGGAGACTGGCCTGGGAAAGCGGTCTGTCATTGCAATCGCTGAGTACAAGCCACCTCACAAGCTCACCCTCCCACAGCTCCGGAAAGGCCTGCACGACATGCACATCTTCCAAGACGTTGTTTGCAAGAATAAGATCCCAACAGAGGCGGAAGCCAAGTTTCAGCATTACGCCGAGGAGCTGACCGCTGCCGCCATCACGCAGACCTACCACTACATGATCAAGGGTGGTCTAGCTTATAGCCTCTTGACTACCGGCGAGGCCATTGTGTTTCTCAAGATTGATTGGAGAGCTCCCGAGGTTCTTTACTACCACCTAGCAGAGCCTGGTCCGGAGGTGGAAGCGCATGGACAGTTCCGTTCGTGTACGGCTATTTCCCAGTACCTTGCCTTCCATCTCCAGGCACTTAGTGATCCCGCGCACATCGGCCAAGACAGGCGCCAGGAGGTCATTGGTGGGCTGAGGCAGTGGAAGGTGGACTTCCGGCGCACAGCGAGCACAATTTCCAAGGATCAGCAGGGGGCGTCGCCGGGATCACCTGCCTTTACTCCCACAACTTACAGTACTGTCGATCGCTCGGTGAAACCCCGGGGGCGCAAGCCAAAAAAAAATGCTGAACCTGGGGGAGCGCTTCCTGTGAGACGGCGAAGGGATGATGAACCCGATGACGGTGGGGGTTTAAATCGCCCGCCTAGTGCTAGCCCAGCAGAGCGGCAACAACCAGGGCAGAACCAGGGAACTCGGCGGAGCCAGCGGATTGCCGGGCGGGCTGCTGCGGAAAGCAGTCAAGGCGACAACACGAACAGTAATAAAGGCAGTGATCAAGCTGTCCAGTTCTGTACACAGAGGTGTCTGCTGGGCCTGGTGAGAGGTTATATACTTGACGCCAATTGCCCAAATTTTACCCGCCATAGAACTCGGAATTGCAAGACAAATTGCTCCAAACACCATCCCATCACACACGTCGACTTTCTCAAGCTGCTTTCTAAGCAGCTGAAACGAACACTTGACTCTGGAATCACATCGTTGGATATCACTGGTTCTCGTGGGGCCCTCTTCAAGATTACTTTGCTTGCGTATGGGTACACCTTCATTGGCAAAGGTACGGTGAAGGCTTTCATATCAGATCTGAAGCACGAAGCTTTAGTCTACAAGCGACTTAAGGGAGTACAAGGGACCCATGTACCCGTCTTCCTCGGTGCTATCGACCTTGGTGCCCTCGGCAGGACGTACTACTATGATATCCGCGTTGACGTGGTTCACCTGTCATTTATGTCCTGGGGAGGTGTCGGTTTGAGAGATATTGATGCAACAGGCCTTGATGAGGCCTCTGTAAGGGGAATGGCAATACGGTCCATGAAAGCCATACATCAAGAAGGGGTGGTACACATGGATGCGCGTCGGGAAAATATGCTGCTCAACCCAGAAACTCGAGGGGTAATGATAATTGATTTCGAGCGCTCGCGGCTTCTCTCGCCACCCCGACGCCAGCTGGCCGCCCTGCAGCCTAACAAGCGACGGCGGATTCAAGATACGAGCGGGAAGATTAAGGCGGTATCTCGTCCTCGCAGTGTTAAGAGCCAGCCGGAGCCAGATTTCTTGCATGATCTCGCTGGAGTGAAAGGAGCGTTCATGTGATATGATATTATACTACCGGCGAGAGATTGGTTGGCTTTATGGTAACCGTTGTTACTTGAATGCATGGCCTGAAACTTGGGCTGTTTTGGGGAGTCTTACTATAGTTCGCTAATACGTAATTAGTCAAAATATAAAGGCCCGACAGGGTATTTAGAGCTAATAATGACGCTGGCAAAGGTTCGGTAAAATGCCAACTCTGCGTACGCGGTAATGCTTCGTGTGATGCGCCGAATAGGAAAAGCGTTTGCGTGTTGCGTGGGCGGGGATTCATTTTGCGTACGCGAGTGACTGGACTGGCCATTCTCGTACGCGACTTTGCGCGGTCCTGTTTAGCGTATTCTGTGATAAGTACTTGTATGTATAAGGCTCATTCTTCCATGTTCTTTCACGAGGCAAACGCCATGTTGCTCTCCAAGCCCCAGAAGCTGCGCGCACGCGCCTTAAGCTCTAGGCCACCCTTGTGACCATGAGCAAGGTGGGTCTCGTACGCGACTCGGCGTACGCAATCCATGTGATTATGCCTTGAGGAACGAAAGGCTCTTCCTTCCGCCCCTCGAAAGCAACACCTGGGACACCGCCACCTGCGCCACTTCAAGCCACATCTCTAGAGCCACAATCCGGAAAGTCTCGTTCCGAAAGGTCTGCTGGCGGGCGCCGTAGGGGGCCGGTCTCCTGTTCGCGCCACGGATTCCCGCCTCTCGGCCTGCACCACACCACATCCGCCACACATTTGCGCCACCTTCAGTGGCGCATGTGTGCCTCGTTGCTATTGGTCTCCCGTTGCTGTCGCCTTGCACAGCTCGGGCTACACCAGAATCGCTACGCCACTACGTGTACCTTTGAGCTACAATCGGTAGGAAAGCCAACTGTATTGGAATGAGCATATGAGATATATACTTCGAGGACAGGCCCCGCATCATTACAAAAAAAAACTCTTAATTTTAACATCTTTTATTCCGATTTTTCCAATATCCTCTCAGCAGCTTAAGCCGCTTTACAGCGACCCTGTGTAGAATGAGTGAACCAACGATTTCAACTGGTGCTGGGCTCGACAATGTTGCCAATTTGATCGGAGGACTGAGCATCGCCGATCACCCTGAGGTTGGCAACCGCACCCGCGTAACCCAGTCGACTCTCACAAAAGCGATCCTTACCCTCAATCAGACTGCAGCAGCCGCATGCCTGCAGGGGCAAAAGGTCCTTGCTCCAGCTAGTGATGCCCACATTGCTAGTAGCGGGACTGTGGCAGAAATCTGCTCGCTGCGCAGGAGAGTCGACGAGCTTGCGAATGCTGCCGACGCGCTTAGAGATGCGACGGAGCAATCAATCGTCGACCGTGTCAGCTTGCTTGGAGGCCAAAAAGGATCCCACACAAAAAAGCTTCTAAACCATTTCGACGATAAAATCATGGCCATTGTCCGGAATGTCCTCAGCAGCTCCAATGATGAGGCTTGTGTATTATGGAAGACTGTGGAAGAGTGTTACAACCAAGCCATTAGACCTTTTGGTGAACTGCAGTCTGACGACTACTTCATTTCGCTAGATGAGGCATGCCCTGAATGGCCCTACGACCCGGCTTTCGAGAGCGAAGAATACTATGAACATGAAAATCGTCTAGATGTCGACGAACACTATGCTGAACTTTGGAGAAGAAATGCAGAATTACGCGAAGCCAACAAAACTAGAGAAAGGCAGGGACAAAGGCAAAGCTGGATCGACTTTTGGGTTCGAGCATTGAACCACTGCCCGGGTGGCCCGACACTGTTCTACCCACCAGCTGCTTCTTCCGCCGCAAGATCTATAGAATGGCCATTCAACGATCTTCCACAGTATCTTTTCCGGGCCTTCGACTCAAGGACCTCTGGCAAAAATGATGACAACGTTGTGGCTTCAATTATGAGCATGTTCGGCACCCCAGAGAACAGTAAGATCGATATTCTGTCGCTGAGAACACACGACGCGTCGGAAATGCTCTATAGTCACCTAGTTAAAAGCTGTTTCAACGGAAGTACATCCGACAATCTCATGTCTTGGAGCAGCTCTCTGATGTTTGTGATTCAATATGCGATTTGGAGGTCCAGTATTGGCAATCTCTTCCCAGCTGAGGTTCGTATTTGTGTAATAGACACAGGCAAATTTCCACCCGGGCAATTTGTACGAGATATGTCACTGCTCAAAGCATTCAATAATACGGAATTGAGCGAGGATCAGAAACGATTTTTCCGGTTTCGTCTCGGGAGTCCAGAATACGACAATGGAGAATATCTTTCCCAAGGAGTGGTCAATCACGACGGCCGATCATGCACTTTCTCGTTACAAGACTTGGTAGAAGCTGGACTCTATGAGTTATATCCTGAGTTTGGAGATGCCCAATTCAGGAGGCTATGGACGAACCGGGTACGAGACCTTCGCTTTTCCTGGGACACTGAGCAGAAAACGACCCTACAAGAGATACTTCATGCGTTCAACATGGCAAGGAGTTGCTTTAGATCATTTGACGCGCCTCATATCGTGCTACTGCTTCTGACTTTCAAGAACCGCAAGCTTCAAGCGACAGGTAAGACACACTCCCCTACTACGACAATATGAATCAAATGTTTAACAAAGCGCCAGCACTCCAGAGTGACCTAAGGCACGCTGATACTTCCGGGCCAGTCGAAGTCCGTCGATATGTCAAGGCGGCTAGAGCAATGGAACGAAGTAATCGGAATTCGACCCTGTGGGATTCAGATACCGTTTGGCGATTATTTCATTCGTACAACATAGAAGCGGTTCAAAGCATTTTCGAATGTATTTGAGTGAATAACGAATCAAACGGGGGGAACCACTCTCAACGGAGATAATGCTTATGGCTTAGTTATGTGTCGGATTTTTTTAGGGTCAAGTTTGAAAGCCAGAGCATTGTGTATATTCGTCTGTGCGCATCAAGGCAAGTGCCTTGCTTCTCAGCCTCGTTCCGAAAGGCATCGGCGGACCCCGTAGGGGACCGGTCTCCTGTATAGTACTACCAAAGCATTAGGCGTAGCACTCCATGGAGGCTATTGATAGTACTGGAGGTGTGTAGTGCTCGGGAGGTGTAGTGCTCGGGAGGTATAGTGCTCAGGAGGTATAGTGCTCGGGAGGTGCAGCGCTCGGGAGGTGTAGTGCTCGAGGGGTGTAGCAGCAGTCGGGAGGTGTAGCGCTCGAGAGGTGTAGTGCTCGGGAGGTGTACCTAGTGCTCCAGACGCATGTGCTACATATAGGTTATAAATAGTACTAAGAGGTGTAGCAGTAGGGGGCGTAGTGCTCGAAGGATGTAGCGTTATGGAGGTGTCACGAACTATAGTGCTAGAGAAAAGTGGTGCTCGACCAACCCTCCCAGTTCCGAGGCATGCTTGCATGGGTTGCACCGGGAGCAGAGAAGCGTTGTCACCGGTACAAGTGAAAGGTTGAATATGGAGATTGCGTGGATGAAAGGGAAGCAGGTAGTTTACATTCAGTTGGTGGACCTATGCATTTGCAAACTGACCCAGTCAGCTTTGAGACTCACAATTAATTGGACTTGTTGAATTGTTGGTTGGGCTCCAAGAACATGGATGGTACCATTTCCTGGACTCTGAAGTTCGTATTACTAATGCTCACACCATATTTGCTAGTTAAAACCACCTCGGCCACAAAGAAGCAACGACAAACACTTCAGGTCTTGCTTTCTTTTCCTTAGATTTTTATGGTCAACCTAACGACCTTTTCATCCACAACCCGCACGATCAGTTTCCACTACATTTATTCATTCATCCGCCCAGTTCCTACATTCAAGCAGAATGTGTCGCACACCTTGCCGGCTGTCACTAGCCTTGTCGCCATCGTAGAGATGAGCACGAAAGCCGACGATTCAGTTCTTTCAACAATCATTGAAGTGCCGGAGACATTCAGTGTCCAAGGACGGCCTGTGTGTACGAGGACGGCCTGTGTGTACGAGGACGGCCTGTGTGTACGAGGACGGCCTGTGTGTACGATGACGGCCTGTGTGTACGAGGACGGCCGGTGTGTACGGGGACAGCTCTATGGTCCCAGGACAGCATGGTCCGAGGACAGCCCTGTGGTCTCAGGACAGCCCTGTGGTCTCAGGACAACCCTGTTGGAAATGAGTGATTGTATTGCTTGTTGTTTTATTCTATTAGTATGAGTGGGAGCACCCATACTTATACACATCACTAACCCCTATCATACATTGCTGTTTCAGCCGTGATGTTTTAACAAACCCTGTGGGGCCCAGGACAGCTATATGGTCCCAGGACAGCTATATGGTCCCAGGATAGCATGGTCCGAGGACAGCCCTATGGTCTTAGGATAGCCCTGTGGTCCTAGGATAGCATGGTCCAGGGACAGCTCCATGGTTTGTAAGCAATACAATTACTCATTTCAACATGTACGAGGACAGCTGGTGTGTACGCGGGCAGCTAGCCATGTGCGATACTATACGCACTCTCAGATGAACTATTACAAAGCGTCCTGAGGGAAAGAAGAGCAACAAGGACTCTACCGTGGCCACCCCCGAAAGGCGTGATTACACAACCATTTATCATATTAAGGTCTGGGGGGAACTGTAATATTTGTGTTGTTACGTATGCATTCCTCTCTTCCACAGATTAAATGCTCTATTGTTAGTCGTCCTTCTGACTGGAAATACTACGAAGCCGACTGTTTCCTCGTTCAAAATAAAATATCAAGATATCTGATCGCTTCTCACACTCCTGCAATCAGGCTCAGTGCGGCCAGCTGGCGTCGGGCGAGAGAAGTTACCAGCGCTCGGACTGCTCAAGCATAATAACCAGCCCACGGCGGACTTTTTTTTTTGTACGGATTCGCGAACTATCGCGTCTCGGAACAACGCCTCAGAAGTTGACAGACACGAGACAACTATTTTTTTTCAACCAACGCGACAGTTAGGAAAGCCAACATTAACTCAACCTATGTTGCATTTATTTCTCAAAGGCGGAGTGTTTGCCGGCAAAGCTGCTCAAGCAACTCTCGATGGTCACTTTCCAAGTCAGCATTACGAATGTCGGGAGCGATGGTGAAAATGTCACGTCTCAGACTAAAGCCATTAAATTTTGAAGAGCATTCCAAGAAGTGGTGAGATGAACAGTGCCTTGCACACCCTGCAATCTAGACTCTTTCGTCGTGTCTCGGGTTCTCGGCATAAGCCTACGAATATCCCTGGGCACTACACGATATAGCATGGCTTTCGTTATTGCCATGATCAGCAGTCTCTGATTAATTTATACTGTTTCATCGTGTCTCGGTATAATGCTAGCTTCAGCCCACCTATATTGTGTAGCATGGAAACGATTTGGCTGCTATTGCATCTCCCCACCCTCATATCAAGCGTCAAAAGATAATACAGTGGGAGCAGCTCAGTCTGCAGTTGAGAGAGCACTAGTAAGCGCCTACTATTTCAGGGTTCGGTTGCTGTATCAATGTCCATAGTTATCCAGCCGACATCAGCCGCTACACAAACTGCGTTTATTGATAAGGACCCTCCTCTTTTGTACCCCAGTAAGTTGTCCTTATTACCATCATAGATAGTTCCCTGTTACTAACATAGGCACCTTCATCATTAGGCAAAATGAGTTTCAAACGTGAAGAACTTGACTCTAGAGGCGACACTTTAATCATTCTACCGGCAAAGAGGAACCCCCAAGTTTCATCAGCCCAGGCTAGGAAACTTGAAACCGTGGGGTTGTGTCATGGGTACCATTTCTTATGCTCAAAGAAGCACCTTACTTCAGCATCGCCTCGTGCTGACAAAATGTTCTCGAGTGGGTTCAAAGAAGCGATTCCAGAGGATGACGATGGGCTCTTTCATTGGACGTTCGAACCAATTTTTGATCCAGATGCTTTTAAGATTGTGATGAAAATCATTCACGGAAAAACTCGGGATATTGCTCGCACAGTTACAGTCACGCAGTTAGCTCAAATCTCTGCTATTGTTGATGACTTAGAGTGTTATGAGGCTCTATGGTTTTTTGCTAAAGGGTGGCTTTTCAACCTAAGATCTATTGCCGCCCTATTAAATGGTGAAGATATTGCCCGACTTATTTTAATCGCGTTCGTCTTCGACGAGCCGGCCTTGTTCGAATCTTAAACCAAAAAAGCTGTCACAGAGCTCTGGAGTCCTATATTCACAGCTAAGCTCCCAATACGCCCCATAATACTTGGTGAGCCGAACTCTCCCTTGCAACCAAATAGAGCACTAACTGAACCAGAACACATTCAGCAGCGGAGGAGCACCGTTTTTGAAAATTTAGTTAAAGGATTACATGAGGTAGAAAATTAGTTACTGGACCAAAAGCTGGGCTGCAGCTTCGGGTGCAGAGCTATATTGCTTGGGACATTTTGTTCTCACCTCTGATGATGTTTTTGGGAAAGGGAGGACAAGGTACGAATCGGAATCAGTGATGTTTGTAAATGATCACGTGACTAAGACAGGCTACCAATCAGACATGGGGTCAGAGTGTTTTAGGCAGTCGACGATTGGCTGTGAGTTGTCACTTGGGATATCAATAGCCGACAAATAGCCGACCATAAGCCAGGAAGCCAGCCTCGGTTTCGACATTCAATCACTGATCTAGAGAGAGACCAATCAATGGCAGTTTGCAACACAAACATTTTGAAAGATGAACATAGACATTCTACCCTAAATCTAGACTCCTGGGAATCTCAAATCCTTAACTGATCCAAACAGCCATGTTTCTATCTCATCAAGGGCCAGAAGATCATTCTCTGGTGCCACGCAAGAAGCGTTGGGATCATACCAAGGATAGGTCCTTTTAACTCCCTCGAGCGACGCACCTAAGGCACGAGCACTGTCAAAGTCAATAATAACGGGCCGGTCTTCATCATCCAGCATGATATTGGCCGGCGTGACGTCGTTGTGTGCAAAGCCGAGTGCATGCAGATGCTGCAGTGCACTGCGTAGAAGTCCCGGCCACTCTCTCATGACATCGGTGACGAGCAGGCGGCCACTCTCAATGAAGTGGTGCCTGTTTAGGCTTCCTGGGTTGACACGCTGCTTCAGCGATTCTTTGTACTGCTGAAAGCACAGACCGGACGCTCTTCCGTTGGCATCCACGCAGCCGTGGTACACTGCCAGGCCGGGGTGCGGGTTGCGTCTGATGACCTCGCACACCTCAATCTCGCTTTTGATCCGCGCCTCCAGGCTATCGTCAAGGTAATCGTTGAGGCTGGGCTTTTTGATGTAGTCATGACTATTAAGTGCGACGACAGTCCAGCGTGAGAGGATCTTGGGAGCCCGGTTCTCTCGCTGGACCTCTGCTTTGTCTTCAAGCTCAGACAAATCGGTGGGCTGCTTCCTCCGGTTTTGGGAGTAGCCAACATAGCATTTCCCATCTTCTTCAACAATGAATCTAACACGATGGAACCGGAGGCCCTCCCCAGTTCTTTTGAAGGTCTCGTTCTTCTGGAGGACATTCATTACAAGAACAATTTGGGAGTGGGATGTGGATGATACAAGGGAGAAGATTGATCAGAGAGACGAAATTTTTGAGGTGCGGGGGATCCCCGGCTATAAATACTATAAATAGACTCATTAGGTTCCGCAAATCAAGACACCACGTCACAGAACAACGAATATGCAAGTAATCCCTAATCATGGGGTGCACATCCGCCTAACTGACGCACATAGACGCTTTGTGAAAATTTTCACCGGTACTTATTTTTTATTTGGAGGGGATAAATCTGAAACAAATAGATAGTGGCTGGTGGTTGAACACCTGCAGCCTAATGATATGTAAGCTACATGACCACTATAAAATATAAAAGAAACTACTGCTCCCCCATCTCAAAACTAATCAGGTAGATTTCGGTGCAACATAATTGACGGAGTGGATACAATTCGTTTTCCCGCAATCCGCCGTTTTCACAGGCGTGCCATTACCGACCGAAGAGTGGTCACACATAACGACAAGGGTGCCGAGGTTTCGTCGTTTAGCTAGCAGCTTGTTAGTTCCATCAGCACTTGCGGAGCAGATAATCAAATTACCTTTATAGTGACTGATAATAGATTCCTCAGCTGAGCTTCAAGAGGAAGTGGTAAAACTGGGATATATGTTGTTGCTTGGGAGCGTATTACTACAAGGTTTTGAACATCTCTAACGTGGAGAATGAGAGATCTTTTTATATCGAGGCTCTACCCAAGCTCGCCGTGATTTCAAAGAACCATTCATACCAGTTGGCTGAACGATGGCACCCTATGCGTCATCCAACTAATGGAACAGATGCAAGGATGAGACTGAAGTAGGTGCATAGGATCCGCATTCTGCCAACAACAACCCCCGGTCAGGTTGCCCAATTTGGTTATCATTTGTATCTTTCTTGGCAAAGACACGTGCTATGCATGTGTAAGCATGACCCTACTGTCGTGGCCAGGAGCCAAGTGTCAGCACTACGATGAACATGGCGTGACGCTTTACTTCGTTTGTTAGCTGAGACAGACCATAGCACAAATAATAGAACACCCCTTAGCACAGATATTGCGCATGCTGCAGGCCATGGCGCAGGTTTAGCATAGATTCGAGCTAGCCGTATCACAGGTATGAGCACAAGTCATACATACATAGCACATGTCATAGAACAAGCCATAGCACACTCTATAGCACAGATCTTAGCATAGATTTGAGCTAGACATATCACAGGTCATAGCACAGGTCGCAGAACATGTAAAAAGTGATGAAAAAATAGAAAACAAATTTAGTATCCGGATTAATAGTTTACATCCCCTCACCCGATACTGACTCTGCCCTTCTGGTTGTTTTTATGGTGAGGCTCCACAATAGCCACATTTGTAATCCACCGGCTTCCCGCCACAAACTGGGCATGGGGCTTCTGACATTTGGTTGACAGTGAAGTCAGCTTCTGTAAGTATTAGCGTAAATGTCCTCAACTAAATTTTAATTATTAATTATTAGGCATAGACCCCAGCAAGGCTGGTCGTCCAGGCGGTCCAGGATGTTAGCTCAAGACAATATCCTGAGCTAAGCTTTAATTCTTCAAGCACGCCAAGGTGGGTAACATCAGCTAGAAGCATTGTACTCAGCTTAAGCGAGAATACTGCTGGTTCTTGGTGCAAACACACCAGTAGCTTCCCTGTTTGGGCCCGAACAGGGATTGAGCTCAGGACATTATGCTCAGCTCAGGCGGGGATAAGTTGGGATCTTAACTCCGAGCTCAGGACAATATCCCTAGCTAGAATTCATCACCAATTATTAAGCACAGGTTTCAGCAAGCTGAGGCTATATTGATACTATTGCATCCCGACTGAATTTGTAATGAGTCTAGGTTGGGACAGGGTTTGTCTGGGATTTTTTATGACACGTTGTCTCGTCACCTGCATGTGGAGGGCGGGGTCCGATGATTGCACTACTATCACAACTCAAATCCAAAATCCAGATGAGGCGCTTGATACTTTATACGAAACACTAGTACATTATCCTACACTAGTGGCGACCACACACAAGATAATTGTTACACCACACCCTGGTTATCCATCTTCGAGCCCGCGGTGAGGCGATCTAGGGGCACATTAACATACAAACATCGCTGAACGGGAGAAGTAACGCAAGCGACCCACCACTGCTTCGGGGCACAATTCTCGCAAGCTTCGCCGTTCGTTTTGATACCTGGAGCTGGGCCGCCCTCACACCACTTGCACATCTTTTTCAGGATTATCTTGTGAATAACGAGTCGTTAGTCTGAGTTGAGAAAGTGCAAGAACGTTGCTATCGACCCACAAAAACTTTGATTTTATCAATTTAGAGCCAGGATGCTGGAATTGGTTTCGATTGTTGGAGGGGAAATTCGCGGCACTGGGATAAGCGGAGGATGGAGGCCTTTAATAAATTAATCATTAGGCTGCAGTGTGTCCACATTTAGGCTTCTGTGGCTGACGAGGCTGATGAGCAACGCCACATGAGGCGGGGTACATTTACCGCTGACTCTGCGTCATTTGAAAAGTCTTTCAAACAATCTCAACCCCCTCCATCCCACCCGTGGCTGCACAATGGCATCAACCTCTGATGATGATCAAGCTCCAGAAGCCTCCCAATTTTCCTCATTTGAAGAAGCCACGAGGTTTTTCCAAGAGAATGGCTTTCTATACCAGACTATTCCAGAAATCGGAAAGCTTTTCACCTCATTAGGCCCTGAAGCGAAGACCCGGGATGGATTCAATAAATATTTCAAGGATATTGTTTTCCATCATCAGGTAAGTCATGCTTAATGGTAACTAAATCGGATTCTAAAACCCCCAGCACCTGAAGCAGTTTTTAGAGCCCTACACTCAAAATTTGCCAGCTTATGCGATCTCACTTGGCGCCGACCCAACGCATTACTTCACACTCACTGTAGACCAAGAGATTCATCAGGGTCATGGTCAACCTATTGCAGTGTACATCTGGCGCGAAGGTACAAAGCTGGAATGCGCTCAGGGCTCTCCATCAGGCAAATTTATCACCCAACAGTGGGGAAACCGCATGTTTTTAATACCATATCCCCAGATAAAGGGCCAGTTTAAAGAAATCCCAGCAATAATGGAAGGAGGCGGCATGTGAGTAGGATTGCTTAGTTTTTGATATTTCGCATTTTGTTGACTCTATTAGTTTGATAACACATCCGCGGCTGGGGTTCCTTGTGAACAGCGGGTTATCGGTAGGCTGGGTATGGCCATCATCGAACAATAATGCGTAGATAGTATACATGATCTTCTCTTGTCCGATTTCAGAGTCCCTAAATGACGCCTGGGCCCCACACCTTTTCATGAACAAAACAGTTCCAATGGGGGTTGAATGAAGGTGGAGCTTCACTTTCAAAAAGTGAATTAATATACCTTGGTTGCTCCTGAGAGTTAATGGAAATGCTGCCACTTGGTTCTGCTGGCAACGGTTGACCAAGATCAAGACCAGGAAAAGAAGGCTGAGCAGTCGAAGGAAACCCTCTCACCGCGGTTTCAACAAAAGGCAGCGGCAAATCATTCTGACTGTTGATGGTCCGAGAGCTCGATTGCATATGTGCAAGTGGTACAGCCGTACTGCCTAATATTGGACGTGATGAATACTCATCTCTAGTTTGAGCAGTTTCAAACCGGTTCAGAGATTCTGTGGGCAAAGTGACGGACTCACCACCCACAACGGTAACAGAATCTGTCGTAGGCAAAGTCACAGACTCAACATCCACAACGTTGGCAGGGTCTGTCGTAGGCCTCCTTCTGCGTCTCTTGTATCCACGTACAACATGGTCTTTGGAGTCTTGTCCCATCTGCCTCTCGATCTCCCCTTCCCGTAAGCTACGCATCTTCTGCACCGGCTCATCTTTTTCGTTCTTGACGCATTCGTGTGCGTAAAGGAATTTATAAGCACATCCGAACTCACGCGAACAGGTAGGACATATGTCTATTTTCTGGAGGTCTATAACAAATATGTTAGAATTGAGCCTAACCCTGAGAAGGTAACACCTACGCGAAGCGCCATGACGCAAAAGCTGGCTTCTTGTGTCGAATGAAGAAGTGCATTGAGTACATTGAAAAGGTTTGGAAAGCTGATTTACAACGTTTGTAAATGTTGCTCCAAGAAATCCGCTCAGTTGGCCAACGACCGTGAATATATCTCCCTGTGGTGCTGTTTGTTAGGATCCGAAGAATCAGAATGAGAGTTTGCTCACCTGCAGAGATTGGAAATGCACGATGAGGTGTCTGTGTAGTTCGAGAATGGATGCACAAGGCACTGAGCACAAACTGCAATTCAAGCCTTGATCCATGGCATCAAAAGTGAAAAGGACAATCTTGCCCTTCATTCATAAATTAGCCGCTCAGGGGTTTGTCTAGTAGGGATTATCAGGTGACACTGTTTGAAATGACTCAATGTCACATGATGTCGCATCCTAGCCTACCCTAAAGCTTTCCTATCCTCATTTATTGTCGCCTGATGGTCCATTGGTGTAGTGGTCATACACCTAGATAGCTCTGGAAGCTGTCGGTTCACCCGGTCAGAACCAAACCATACCGTTAGGCTACTGACTAATGCGGAATACGCCGTACCTACAGCCAATAGCAATGAACTTCTAATATGGTGATGCGAGTCAATGCGAGACCCACTGGGGTTTACACAGCCAAAGACCAAGCGAGTAGCCGGTGTAGCGACTACCGATAACCCGCCCCACCGCCTTGCAGCCCCGACCTACAACCTGACCCCTGTCTGTCCTAGGTCCCGAGCGCTCATCCGCTATATGAGGGCCCGACCACCACCAAGTAATATATTGATAATGATGTGTGTGGTGTTGAACTGCTATGTAGTAGGGTGAGGGGATAAGGTGGGACGACAGGAGGAAGGACCCGCGCATCTGGAGGCTTGGACACAAGCTGAATTTCTCTTGAAAAGCCCCGTATCTTATGCCCCTAACGTAGGTGCTTGTAGCTTGGCCCGTAGCATGATACGCCCATGGTAATCAATTAATCATCAATCATGTAGTCGATTCCTCACCGGCCACTAAGATCGGCACCTCTTAGGCGCTGAGCGTTGATTGAGGTGGAGACATTGTACTTAGCTAAATCGGTCCTTTGTGGGGCTGGGGTTTGGGACAAGGATTGAGCTGAGGACATTGTACCCAGCTCAGTGAACCAGGGTATTAGCTCCGAGCTCGGGACAATGCTCTCAGCTAAATTTCGATTGGGAAGAATGTATGAAGCATAAGTTAGCATTCAAGATGAGGTGCATTTATGAATGGTCGTACATACAGATGGACTGACTAGAGGGATCGAGCGATATTACACGAAGATTCTTAACCATTTCAGGGGTTATCTGTATATGCATCGTGGCAGAGTAGGATAGCCGTTAGCTTTCATAATCTTCAATTATGATCGCCGTGGAGGCAATATTGTCGAACTGCCTAGCCAGCCTGCATGCACTGGGAGGTTAGTTTTCAGCTGCGCGTAGGCTGGCCGCATCAGATGTGACCTGCATGATAGCATTAGTGAAATAAGCACCAACGTGCATCGTTGTTGACCAATGTTCAATGATGCTTGCAATTGGCTAATGTGGTAATGCCTCATCAGATCAAATCTGATTAATACGATCCTGGTTGATCAAGGTATAAAAAGAGAGCAAACGGTTAACGGATCAGCGCATAGTCGGAAGTCCTCGGGGAAGGTTAGATGAGGAAAGTGCGTTTTGGGGATCTCGACCTTTATTTTTGGTGTGAGTCTCGTTGTTTTTAAGATGATGTTGGCACTTGTCTCTTGTATGTTCAGGCAGCGCTGGAACATGATGTGTTGGGGCTGTATTGAACGATATATTCAAGCATTGAGATACCGTCAGAGTTAATTCATCCCGGGAAGTTGACTCCTACATTTAAGAAATGACAAGGGTTTAGCCAATATGCATGCAATGAAGCGAAGGGTGGTTGCGGCCATGTAGTTACCTTAGCGCAACGCTGACCACGTCAGAAGTTCGTTCGCGGAATTGAGAAATTGCCCAATCACTCTTGCTGCGTGATGTTTTGAAGGTCCCCACAACGAGATCGAGGTAACCGACTTGCATGAACTTTTCCAAGATCTTCCACATTGAGTAAAGACGACACGCACAGCTCCTGAAGGTGTTTGGCGGGTTTTTCAACGCTCTTGACTGTTGATAGAAGGTCAAGGTGATGCGAGGCCGCATTCTGCAACTATAAGAATGCACCGTATCCCCCTTACTCGCTAATTTGCTAATACGACCTTCCAGAATAACTTCTTGATTCCTTCATATTCAACCTCATATTGTCAATTTCCACCATCTACGGTTTTCCTCCCATTGTTTCCCATTGTTATCACTATGACGCTCCCCCTCAGCAACGTCAGCCCGCCTCTCATCCAAGAGGCACTGTCCCAGCCGATGTCCATTTTGGACCTCTTCCTTCCTGGTTTCTCAAACATCACCAATGCTGCCAGTCAGGTCCTGAATGGCAACATGTCTGGCTACACCCAGCTAATGTGCCTCTTTGCACTGGCTGCGTTGTTGAAACCATATGTATTTCGATTCATAGATTGGTTCATTGATCACTTCAGTAAGTCATAAGAAACAGAATCACAGGACCCGGGCTCACTTCTACAAGCCTCGACTCTCCGGATCAAACGCCATGATGAAACATACGACATGATCCAAGCGTGGGTCTCAAATCATGGATTGGATGATGCCGCTTGTTCCATTCGCGCCAAGGTCAACACGAAACGAAGAACTCATAATACCTGCACTAAAAAGCCGCTCCAGTATAGTCCATGGGAAGGGGCTTTCTACTTCTGGTACAGGAGGTACTTGCTTTCGTACAAGACCACACAGGTGGATGTCGGCTTTCACAAGGAGGAACAGATCTCCATCACTTGTATCGGACGATCTCCGCAAATCCTGAAATGTCTTATGGAAGACTGCCGACGTGAATATCTCGATGGATTGAAGAATAAAACAACTATCTATGCACATCGCGAAAATCACTGGAAAAAAGAAAAGGCGGTGGATGCTCGACCTCTTACGACCGTCATACTCGATGAAGAGCAAAAGGGTCAACTCATCAATGATATTAACAAATTCCTCGACCCAGGCACAAAAATACGATATTCCGATCACTCGATCCCATACAAACGAGGATATCTTCTACATGGACCTCCTGGAACAGGAAAGACAAGCTTCAGCCTATCTATTGCCGGCGTATTGGATATGGATATCTACGTCGTCAGCATCCCTAGCATGGATGATAAAAAGCTTAATGACCTATTTGGTGCGCTTCCAGATAAATGTGTCGTCTTGTTGGAGGACATTGATGCCGCGGGAGCTACATTGTCTAGAGGCTCTGACACCGAAGATTCAGACAGCGATGTAGACACGAGGTCACCAAAAAAGGGGGTGACCCTTTCGGGCCTTTTGAATGTCCTTGATGGGGTTTCTTCTCAGGACGACCGAATTCTGGTCATGACAACCAATCATCCTGAAAAACTAGATGATGCCCTCACTCGGCCTGGTCGAGTAGATTTGAAGATTGCGTTCCAGCTTGCTAATGAAAGCATCGCCAATGAGATCTATCGCTTCATGTTCAAACAACCCGAACTCGATCATGGAAATGTTAGTCAACAAGGAGGCCATGATGAAAAAATCAAGAGACAGGCAGAGAATGAAGAGATCAAGGAACAGGCAAAGTTGTTTGCAGCGAAGATACCGGAGTCTGTGTTCAGCACAGCGGAGATTATAGCTTATCTCCAGCAACACTGGGATTCCCCGGCTAATGCAGTAAAACACTGTGGCCAATGGGTGGATGATCTTCATGAGGAAAAGAAGGCCAAGAAACGAGCGATGGGAAAGGGCGCCAGACAGGGTTAGGCTGAGGTGACGAGACAGAACTGAGGAAGTGCTTTACCAGTCCTTACTGTATTCGAAGGCTGTCAAGACGAGAAGATGTTGGAGCTATCAGTCCCTTCAGTATTTAGTATGCTGTTAAGCTAAGCAATAACACTAATTTTCCCTAAGATCAGCCGTAGATTTATCTCATAAGATCTCACGAGAGCTCTCAATGTTCGGAGTGCTTGAGCGTGTGTGGTTCCGGCCCTCGGGAAGCTGCGGCGACCCATAGCAGTTGCCGATGCTATTCCCAAACCCGGGAGATGAGCAGAATGATGGAGTGGAGGTACATAGCCATCATCGGGATGGTTCGCTTAGCACATTAATCACGCGTTGTTCGATGTGGTGGAGCTGACTCCTGGGGCGGACTCAAGTCGCAAGCATAAGTAGGGCCGGTCCCCCTTTTATCTTGCTTCCACACCAATACCTCAAGAGGCAGTGTACACAGAGAGCAGCATGAAGTCGGTTGTGATTATACGCCAACCAATGTCTCCTCTTCAGGTTTTAAACTGGGTATCGGCGCTCTTACATCCCCGCGCGTGCATAGAACCGATAAATACAATGGCATGCCATTGTCTACCTACTCAAGTACGAAGGGATCAATGCGTGCTAGTTCCACTCGTCCTCGCTATCCTGTATCTCCACCTCCCTCTCGCTCTCCTGTACCTCTGTGTCATTCCCCCCGTCCTGTGCCACCGTGTCCGGCCTGATGGTACCCTTCAGGTCCTTTTGAAAGTCCTTAAAGCGGCCTCCACTCCCAGGGTAGAAGTCTACGTGTAGGGTAATACAACTATCCAATATAGATTCGGTAACAAACTCCAACCCCCACCTCTTACTTGACATTTGGGATTCCACCTGATTGAAAAATATACATGGGATCGTAAAAGTCACCCTGTGATATTCTTCAGCTCGTGTCTGGCTCCACTTGACTATCAAGAGCTACTGTAGGTGCCTCCCTGCCAAATTGTAGGTGACGAGTCTCTAGACTCCAGAGCCTTTCGACGTTTCACTTCCAAACACGTTAGACTATTGTTCGCTAAGCACATTGGATACCATACCGCTGGTACTATGTCCATCGCTGAATCCCCTCTTTGCAGACTCTTTACAGACAGCGAGGTTTTCTTTATCCTCATGGATCTCAATCATAGAACCGGGAGCTCCTGCGCGAAATGCGTCTTTACTGTCCTCTCGTTTCTCGTTGGACACTTCTATCGTAGCCTCCAGGTGGCTTTCACCACGAAAAGATTGAGTCGTATAATCGCCAGGTGGAGACATGATAGCTAGCAATCAAGTTGATTTTCTGAGGCTAGGAAGGAGACGTGGGCTGAGTTGGATCCAACAACGACGGCCAGGGGAACCGACTCTATTTATACTGACAACTGGGTCAAATGGGCTCCACCAAGGCAGACTGCACCGGGAAACGAGGTAAGGGAACCAGAGCCAGAAGGGTGTATGCCTACACTCCCCTCGGGCTACTAGTCATAGGCGTAGAGTTATCATGACCTGCTGCAGTCGGCATTTCGATATACCTACCAAGATCGACTAGCCAAGCCGCCTAGTTGTCCCATCTATACATGGCTTCAGTAGCAAACGAAACCGCAACAGCGTGCTTTTCAGACTTCCGTATTTCTCCCGTTATGTCGGCTCTCCACGGTCCTCGCCCCGGAACCTCTCCCTCATAGGGGTATCCACACAGCCATCGCCCCGACGCCTAGACTCCGAAACCTCATACAGGAGGATCGTATGAAGAGAATATAACAAGACCTGCTGGTGCCCCCAAGGGTAACGGTTGTCGACAAGAGCACACCACTTGACGGTGTTGGCGGCCGAGTGAAGAAGGAGCGTCACGCGCCTCGGCATATTTATGGGTAGATACTCACTTATCGTGAACCAGCAACATCATATATATCCCCGAATATCCTCTAGACAACGAGGCACACACCTAAGAGATGAAAACAGCTAAGGGCTGGTACTGAATGACGGTCGGGCATAGGCCCTCATAGGGATCATATCATGCGGACTGATGGCAAAGGCTGGCCCGACTGTGGCCACTGTACCCTTTGCAGGTAGAGATCACACCCTAACGGTAAGAGAAGACAATTGGCAGGCACCAGAAATGCTGGTGGTTCACGGGACCAACGTTACTCGACCCTGGCCATCGCTCTATGGCGAACGCAACAGGAACAATTCGAAAGGGCAAAAGGGAAGCTCGTGCGATCAACGCACTGGAGATGCTCAAGTCCCATTATTCGACAAGTAGGGCATATGGATAAACCAACAATCTGAAAATTCAGACTGACGAGGTTGCTGATGGTTGTCAAAATCAAGTATCGCACAGATGTATTCAGATGTAGCATAGAATGGGCCTGATTGAACAATGGCTCCCATTCTTGAACACTAAAAACGTGCATGATTAATTGACACTGTGCCGAGCATCAAATAAAGCGTAAATTGAGAAGAGAGAACCTGGGAGAGTGCTATAGGCTAGTCAGTTTGCATCGGCGCCTCTCCTCACTTCACATAGAGGTTAATATGACGAGTCCAGGTACGAGTCCAGGTTAGCCAGTTTCGCTAGCCAACAGCTTCAGGCAAGTGTAGATGAGATACAGTATACATCAATGGGGGGGGAGAACGGGGGGAAGAACGAAGGATTTGTGCTGCAAATTGAGTGTCCGCCGAAGGCTACATGGTATGAAAGCCAATACGTCGTCTCACAAAGTGTCGCTTGGCAAAGTGTCGCTTGGCAATGCGTCGTTTGGCAATGCGCCGTTTCCAAAAGAGTACAAGAACAGCGAGTATCCAGCCTAGCCAATCACACAGCAGTTTTTCTGATCCATCGGGACGTGTGGACCAGATGTGATTGGTCTGCTATAGACAATCGGATTAGTAGTCGGACCGATTATACATGGTACCTGCCAAAGTACGCTATGCCTTATTTGTGCGAGCTGCCCAGAGCACCTCATTTTGACCACATGAGAAGGACTTCTCAGCCAATCGTGTTATAGGCATTGCATGCGGCTAGCCGAATAAGCGATATTCATTGGCCGGTCGTAACCGCCCTTGTCCGTATGCCTACGGGTCTGATCGCATGCCTACAGGTCTGATCGCATGTCTACAGGTCTGATCGCATGTCTACAGGTCTGATCGCATGTCTACGGGTCTGATCGCATGCTACAAGTTTTCCGTTTATGATAATGTTGGTCTCGTAAATTCCTCACATGAAAGACGCTTTCGGCCCATCGGAAGATGATTTACTTGTCTTATTTCTTTTTCGAATCTGATTATTTGCACCTCGAGTTGAAGGGCGGCTGTTTCTCTTCTGACCGCAAGCTCTAACGCCGTCCGGATCAGTGGTGGCCCTCGTGCCGCCACTTTCGACTCCAGCATCTCCGGCGCCACTCCCGTCACATTCACTACCTTCGGTTAGGCCACCTTCGGCGCCGTCAACTCCGGCGTCACCATCTCCGGTGTCGCCCGCTTCAACCTGCCCATCCTCTACTCCAAGATCTCCGGTATTTTCTGGTTCAATTTCGAAGAGTGGCTGTGTACAGCGTGGCAGCTGATTTCTATTTGAACACATGGGTTTCTGTATATCTCACGTACTATGACAGACGGGGATTGGATACCCTATGGCGCTTCAAGAGTTATTAGGGACAATCTTATTGGAAGTGGGCTTAATATGTTCTATTCTGCATTCTAATCGATATGTGAAAATAAAATAAGGGGATCTCCCCTCACATAATCGTACTCTAGAAAGATCTCCTTACCTTCATTGCCGCAGTCGCATCTGCCAACGTCGACTTCGATCGCGTCCAAACTCTACTAAAATGTGCTATTCCTGATATAGCGTCGAGGGAGTTTACGCCATGAAAGCCACCCGCCGTAATAACGACTGGGCTGGATGGGTAAGAGACGCAAAGCAGGAGGATGTACTAAGCTGGTCTTCAAAATTCAACGAGAAGCTGGCAACATTTGCGGAGGGTAAGACCTCTATACCAACTTGTCGATGAAGACCACTTGCAAAAGCCAACGGCGCGATCGATGATTCTAATCAAACGAAAGATGGATGTTGGAATCGTGAATTTTTGTATCCGGAGAGCTCAAAGATGCCTATGAACTGTACCATGCCTCCTTTTGTGGCAACTTTATGATGAACAAGTTTTTCCCTCTCCTCAGCAATATTCAACCTGACCATTTCTGCTGCAGCGGTCTGATAATCCCTAAAGAGTGTGCGATTCATCTCGTAAATCATTGCGTTGGTGTGATTTAGCAGACTGGCTCAGAGAAGGGCTTGTCCTACGAACCCGAAACGGGGTGATATCAGGGCATTGGCTAGTATGCCTGAGTCGCAGGTTCTTGATATCCTTTCTACCTGGACATCAGGTACGCAAACTGTGAGCCATTGAGAGGCAAGCTACGCTTCCTACGCTTCTGGGAAAGAATCTTGAGGTTATCCACTCTGTATTGTCTTTTTATCCCGGACACCGCGGAGAGTTGACAATGTTTGAGGGGTGGTCGGAGAACGGCGCGGTTGAAATTAATAATCATGATACGGCGCCGCTCGGTATTCCAGAGTAGGTTGGCATGGCGCTCGTCGCCGTGCTCGACGCCATGGGCTCAGACGGCCGCCGACGAGCGGTGCCACTGCTCCCGCAGATCCGCCGCGTCCATGTCTGCCTTGGCCGCTTCCTCGCCGCCCCACGACATCAGCATCATGTGAACCGCCCTCGTCCCGCCCGGCAGAACATAGCCCCGACCGAGGTGCACCAGACCCAGTTGCGCAGGCACCACCCAGCCCTGGAGGCTCTCCAGCCGCTCGTAGACGCAGCATTCGTGGCGCAGGCGCTCAAGCCGATTTGACCATGTCCCCTTGCCGGCAAATGTGTAGCCATATGGCTCAAGTTCCAGCTTGAACAGTACGCCTATCGTTCCCTTTTTACCCCGCCCATCTAAGGCCTAGCAATTTCGGTAGGGGTCTTTGCATAACTGCTCGCTGACCAGACGAGTGAACTCTTCGGCGTTGATAAGATGCCGCGTGCTAGCTTCACTCGCCATGCGATGAGAGAGCACATTAGGACAGCCGTTATCAAGGTCCCGACCCTTCTTGAGACCCAATAGACAACCCTGCGAGCAGTATTGTCTGGTGGGTGCTGAACCAGGCATTTCGGCGTCTTCCTCGGAGCTACTATCCGATGGACCGACCTTCCGTTTGGCCACATCAGATGTTGTCCGCGACGAGGGTAAGCGGCCCTCTGGCTCCTCCTCTTCGTCGCTATCGTGATCCCGGCGACATAACGCTGAGATCCCAAATGATGGTCTCGTCCGCAAGGAAACTACCCGGCCAGTCGGGGCTGCACTGGATGTGAAATCATCCTCTTGCAGCGGCGAGGATGACTGTGCCAGTGACGACTCCGTGTCCTCTTCGGTCACTCTAGATATCTAGATAGAAGTACTATTACCATCCTCCTTCATAGTACAGCCGGCCGGCGTCTTTCTCACAGGGCGTGGGAATGATCTTCCCTTTGTCAAAGAAAATAAATAAATAAGCCGTAGGAATTGATATTTCATTAGGCTACTTACAATCTCGTCAATAGAGGCCGGGAACGATGAGTCGCTGGCAGAGTTATACTCGTAATACCTGTTATTTCGACGCACAAGGAGATAAACTTCAAAGTTACCCCGAAGGCTAATCTTGTCGCATCTACGTATCAGCCGCTCTATTGTCCTGGTGAGATTCTCATTTGAGCGATCTCTCTTGGCAGGTAGCGGCTTATGTTCCATAGTCTTGTTTTCCTTTTGAGGAAAGATTAGTCAGTTAGCAATTTGGTATTCAAGGTTTAATTGCTAGATTTGATAGCTGCGAGGAAGGAGGAGGGCAATCCCAGGGGTATTTAACCCCGACTCGGGGCCTGTTCTGGGCTGGTACCAGTTCTAGGACCATAGAGCTCCTTGATCTTGGCACACCTACTTAGACGAACCGACCCCTGTACCTACAGTGTGTGATTTATGGGTACACTCCCTTCGTTACATAGCAACTAACATCTCAGCGCCCTGCAAATCATACCTCGGTGGCGCGGGGTTTGATGGTACCATCTTGAGAGTTTCTGCAGTCACAATCTTGCAAGAACGGCGTCCATTCATGGAGTTTGGGGAGTGTGAAGGGGTGTTCCATTTCCAGTCTAGGTGTAGAGAGGAGATTTGTAAGTGAATTGCCCTGGGCTATAGGTGGGCAGTTGACGATGGTTAATTTGGGCACCCAAAAAAAGGAATGGGTTCGTGATTGGAGAGGCGGCTACGGCGGGCTTTAAGTATTTGGGCAGCTCGCGAAGGCCAAGTAGGCACGTGAGTTTGAGGGCCAACATTTCTGTCACTTTGTAAGATCTAAAATTAGGAGACACATCGTTAGCACATATGAGTTAAGGATCTGCGCGCTACACGTCAAGAGCAAAACTAGGTCCCCTTGATTATACAAGTCCTCATTGGGTCTACTTCTATTTCGTGAAGATGGATGAAGCAGCATATGGATTCTCCTTTATCATCTCTAAGGCATGGAAACACACGGAAAGTTTTTGAAGACAAGTCCACCTAGATACAGCTTCAATTATCGCGGATAAGCCTGGCTAAAATCCCTATAGCTACATTTTGGTCATTGTGTATCATATTTCTTTTCACCTCCTAGGTGTCTTCCTGTTTTCGGACTTCGTATCATCTTCGTCGTCTAAATTGGTCCTGACATCGTTTTCCGTATCAGCGTCTCGGCGGCGCTTAAGGAAGGCATTGTTTTCCGTCTTGGCTTCCCGGTGGCGTTTAAGGAAGATTTTATTCGGCGATTCAGTAGAATTTATTGCTGCTTGAAAACAGTTCTGAGGGGAAAGTGCCTGGTTATGACCATCAAAGAGAGCAAAGCCGCTTTTAAGGTATTCATCCGCCACCTTTTCCACAACTTTCGAAGCTTTTGAAGGGTTGGAAATGTGTAATGAAAGAACTTTCCCCACTTTCCAGCCACGCCTAACGTTTCCATACGGGAATTCAGATTGTTGATGTTCCCAGATTGGTAACAAGAACTTTATTGTCATCTGCGACAATTCTTTTCGTGCTATTTCTAGAATATCGAGTTCTTCTTTGAGATTTTCGATGTTCTTCTCAAGCTGGAGCTGTTGCCTCCCACGCTGATCCACGCTCTTTTCAAGGTCTATTTCTTGCCGTTTAAGTTGATCAATCTTTTCTTCAAGATTTGCAACTAGCTGCCTGTCGTGAACGATATCCTGGTCAAGCCCTAGCTGGTTCTGGTTGAGTTTATTGATTTCCTGTTCGAGTTTTATCTGTTTCTGATCACATTCATCAACATATTGCTCAAGTTCTGCTATTTTCTGTCCGCGATGGTCGAAGTTCTTCTCGAGCTCTAAAAATTCCTGTCGGCGTTCATTGATAATTTTATGGAGCTCCGCCTCTTGCTGCTCAAGTTGTTCGATGGCCACCTTTAGACTTTCTATCTGCTGTGTGTGATCGCTGTTCTGGTCAGTTTCTATTACTTGACGGAGGTTGTCAGCGGTCTCCAGAAGCTTTGATTCCTGCTCTTTTAGTTGATCGATGGCATTTTCGAGATTAGATCTCTGGTCCGTGAGATCAGTTATCTGCTGTTTGAGCCTTGTCTGTTGCTGACCAAGCTCGTTGATATGGTGCTCCAACTTTGACATTTCCTCTAGTTTTCGGCCATTGAGTCGCCGAATCTCTTCTTCAAGGCTTTTTATCTGCTGCTTATAATCTTCAATATTCTGCTCAAGTCCTTTTGCTTTATCCCTAAGGCCATTGACGTAATTCTCAGTTAAAATGTATTGTCGTTTAGGCTTATCAATTCTCCTATCCTTGGTCTTTCTAATCTTGAGAGTTCCCTCTTGGGACCTCCTTTTGCATGATTCGCCCAATAATTTTATTTGATTTTCAAGTTGCTGGTTTTTTTCTTCAAATTCATTATTTTTTTGCAAACGTTCAACTAAGCTTTGCTCCAATTCTAGAAGGGTAGCTTGCGCGATAGATATTTTACTCTCGAGTGATGCTAGTTCGCCTCTCGATTGCTGGAGCTTTGTTTTATGCTCGTTTTTTGGTGATTGGATTTCAAAAGTAGGACTCTGTCGCGACACCAAACTATCGTTCTGCAGATGCATATGACTTGAGACCTTGTGGCTAAACTCTTCGCTGTCGATCCCTATGTTCTTTCCAAAAAAGGACCAATATATCGATCTTTGAATAAAGCGTGAAGTGATACACTGCTGCTCTGGAAAGGGGCTGTGCAATCTGTCTAGGAACAAGAACGGCTTATCACGGATTCCATCTTCACGGCTCGGTATACCACAGCGCCTAGGCGGACAGCTATTATTGCCGAGATCTGGTTCAGGGTGGTCTCGGGTACCTGTAACGGTGTCTGGCTTATTTAAAAGACTGACTATTTCTGTTATTGTATCCTCTAATTGCAAATATTGGTAGCCATCTTGTCTCCTGATTTTTTGAAGAAATTGCCGGGTCATTGTTCTGTCGGGATTTTGCTCTAATATGTCGCGGATTTGAGGAGTTTGAAATCCAAGTTTGTGGGCTATAGATGCGAGCTTGTAGACCATTCCTTCATTTGCTTCAACACTTTGAGGCCCTGCGAGCTTCCGCTTCACCAGCTTAGGAACATCCCAGTATTCACGAAAAGACCATAGCCACAATTGCCTATATAGAAGGTTGAAACGGTCAGGGTGGGATATAGACATAAAGCCACCCTGAGATAATTGTATGAGGCACGAGCCTGACCGCGATTCATGATTTTGAAATGTGTTTTCTAGGGTAGCGCGGATAGATTCCCCCTGTTTTAGGGTTACCAGTCGTTTCATGCAATCTGCCGGGCCCTTGAGATATTTTAAGTTCTCAAAGAACATATATAACGAAGGTATTAAGCGATCAGTTGTTTTCACGCAGATAAGGTCCCAGATTTCCTTTCTCTCAATCTCATTAAACTCTCCAAATACCTCACCTCCTTCTATTCGACGCATGAGCTCATCCGCTTCTCTCTTGCAAGCTCCGGGCGCGGTTAGCTCTATCGCTTTTAGAGACGAGACCTTCATTTTACACATCTTTAGTTCATCTCCAGCGAAAATTTCGTAAAAGAATTCTCGAATATCGCCAAGACAGAAGCATAGTTCCTATGATTTGCTTAGCACTAGCTATGGACAGCCAGTATTCTCTCCTTACCTCATGGCAGCCCAGCGTGATCATCTTACCAATAGCGCTCAATCGCAGACCAGAATAAAGCGCAGGTATGCAGTGAAAGGCATCGAAAGCTCTTGCGAATATACGATGATTGAGCAGTCGCTGAAGGTTCCGTTTGGGATCTGTTGAATTTGATATCGCAGCTAACCGTGCCCACCATCTCCTTTCGAAATATTGATTTTTTCCATTTCCAAATATGCCCTTATATGTCTGTATTTTAAGGTAGAAGTCGCCATCATTTGGTTTTTGCTCATTTCTATACTCTTCGATCAAGGTATATCTCAGGTCTTCGCTTAAATCTGGATTTCTTAGATATCAATATTACACTTGCAGCTCAAGTACTCACCAGCTGAATAGAAATCAACGACCCAGTCTTTATTCTGCGTGGAAAAGACTTGCTTGGCTGCCTCAACCCGATGTCTTCCATGGAGGCATTCTAAGGAGGCCCCAAGAGGAAATTGGATAGTGGCAAAATGTTCAGGGTTTTTGGTTAAAAGGCAGGTTTCATCTAAATTAGATGCTCTTAGAAGCTGAAGAAGTTCGGTTTCGCTTATGACTGCCGGTATGCGGTTCGAATAATCATCGGGTCTACATCCATTTTCTTGTTGGAATAGCCTTTCGAGACGTTTCACATTCTTGGGGTCCAATTCTCTTGAATACGGGAAGCACAGCGCGGTAATACTAACTCGTGCTGTCCCCAAGTGCCTAATGCACCTTTCTGAATCAATGGGTTTGAACGCGTCTCCACTTGATTGAGAAACCATCCTCAACTGATTAGATTTCCTAGCGGCATCCTATACATATGTATGTACAATGCATGAGATCCATTATCAAGAAAACACGCGACTGGACCAGATTTGGACTCTGTGACGAGGGGCCCTTTTCTCGGCTATGTGGGACTAGCCCAGAATTCGGCTACGAAAAATCACGTATTCAGCGGCAATTATCAGCTATGCAATATGTACATACATACAGTACATACATATACATACACTGTAGGTAGGCACATATATACGGTATGTATATATCCATACTTTTTACATGTAAATACAGTACATTTGCAGGTATTCAGCTATGTCAAAGCGGCTATGGATCCCATCTACAGGCGGCGCTAGTTATGTAAAAACCAAGCATGGGAACAATATTTTTTTTTCCCAACTCAGATTCTGGCGACAAAATTTGCCCTAGAACAACAGAATCCGAGACACCATCAAATATTTATAAACCGATATCTTCCCACAATTGGGCTTTCAAGCCAGAAAACGCAGCCAAGCATGTCGAGAAAAGGAGAACACACCATACATTTGGGCCCTAGGGAATTTGAGATCAGGAATGATGTCCGCAGCGGTAAAATCAGCCCCATTCATAACTTTCAGGCCAATGTACGTATTCTCATTAACAATAACAGACATCCCCTGAGCGTAGAAGAGGACCGCGGGGATCTTGCAGTTAAGAGTTATCACCTTGTTCAATGCTCTGGGCCACCTCCTACTGAGATACAACTAGACTGCGCCAGGTGCAGTTCGAGACGAAGACTAAGATATGTCTCCCGTGAAAGCGGGCCCATCTACCACGGCCTCCATGTCCCAGCTCCATTGGTTGTGATTAAGCGGCATTAAACCATGCAAGCCATCCTTGAAGGTAATCCGGGAGCGGTTAACAAGCCCGATGTTGAGTAGGTCAAGGACCTCTACTACTTTCTGCGTTTCGGTACGTACTCTGCCCAAAAGAGCACCCAGTAAAGGGTCATCTCGCGCGCGGAATTGTTTTTTGGGAAATTTGAACATCCACGATATGCTGTGGCTACGGTGGTGAGCAATGATGGCCTGTCCGAGGGTGGCTATTTAAGCCAAATCTACATCCGGTTCACCAGGAGGCTTGTCTCGTATGTCACATTGTCGAGCAAGCAGATCGTCAATATCATCGTTACCAATGGAGGTTATATTACCCTGGACTCGCTCTCCCATCTCATTGAGCATCTGGAGATGCAGCAGGTCCTGAGCCTTTGCTGCGGCCTGATCGTCTTCTGTAGAGGGAACTAGACAGTGTGATAAGGGGCCGTCCTGGCGGTAGCGAATTGGCTGATAGAAATTGTCATGACGTTGGATGAGAGGTCGGTCCACTTCTTCTAGATCATTCGAGTGAAGGTCTTGGATTAGACTCTGCAGACTGGAGAATCCCTCGTTGCGTCGGAGTCTCCCACAGCATTTTGGGCGTCTGGAGGCGAACTATACGGTTTTGGTGATGCTCCGCGCTTGCTGGCTTTTCTATGGTTGACCCGTCACTATACTTGCCTGCATCCAGAGGAAAGTCAACATCCACAATTTCGTCACCTTCCGACCGGTTGGCCCAGAGCTTGGGATTTCTAGGTGTCCAGGTACAACAGTGTCCGGCCGTTTTCCCGAAAATACATAGTCTTTGTTCGGGATTGGTTTGCGTACTGGCCGAGCGACGGAGCCGTGTCTAGCATCGGAAAATGGCCCAGCAGAGTGCCGTCAAATCGATGTAAGACTAGTGCCACACATTTGGAAAGTCCGTTTGATAGCCAAGCAAGAAGAAGCAGACCTCCACTGCAGAAAGCTGTCTCTCGGAAAAGACTCGCTTTGCTGCCCTTACTAGAAAATAAAGAATCTCGTTGATCACAGTTTGGCGCTGGGAATCCTATTTCGCAAGAGGCGGCACCCTCAGTGCCGCGGACTGACGAAGCTGTCGAAGAACATCAGCCGCGAAGACAAGACGTTTCCACATGGGTGTGTCCAATTTGGCGGCGCATTTTGGTGTAATATACCATGGCTGGTTCTATGGCTTTGGTCAAGGTTATTGAGATATCGTGGATGTGACGGAGGCCGACTGAGATTGCTTTGTTATGATCATGGTTGACGGCGGGGTAGTCCCGCTGGATTTTAACCAAGTCATCTTCCGTAAATCCCGATTTATCGACGAGTCTCGAAGGCGCCTTAAACAGACAAGCCGTTTGTTTGTGCTTACGCGTGCCTTCACTTAGTAGTACTTTTAGGGAATGCTTGACATAGGTGTAGAATTGGACTTGGCAACAGTACGCAATGTAATTCGACTCCTTGTCGAAGACTGCTGCGATAGTCATGGTGTCGTGCATTGTTTCATCCACTGAATCAATTACTTTACTCTCCTTTCGGGCAGATTTTCCAGCTTGCTCGTCTAAAGATTCGTGAGAAGTCGAGTTCAGATACTAGGCTACTTGTGTACGGTATCCTTCCTCTAGCTTCGCCATATCATTGATCAGGGAAGGCAATTGCATATTACCCTCCAGCGAAAGAAGTCCGTGCAAGTGCAGGCTGCCTCGGTTCTTTGTCTCGACTGTTGCGTACTACTAGCTGACTTCCCCAAACCCGATTCTTGGCCCGTCCTGACGTATGTCAAAAAGGAGCGAGATTTCTCGATAAAAGAACATAGCCGCGCTAACTGGGTCCACGGTGCTGAGAGCGATCTTGTCATGCCGTCGCCGAAGATGGGCCAGTAGCGCCTTTATTATCATGACAGTGGAGCCGGTGGGCGGAGAGCCTTATCTTTATAGGACTGTTGTTATCATTGGGGGTGACAGTGATCCAGATGGCAGGCATACCAATCCAGTTGTTCATTGCTTGTATATTTCTCCGCATCAGGAGTCGAGCTCCATTCGAGAGCGGCTGTGCATGGGCAGAGATAGATAATTCGCGAAGCAAGACGAATATGTCTGAAACTATCGTGGGCCTTGTCCCTCGAATCCCTTCCTGGGCTCTTTTAGGCGGCCCGCTATTAGGCGTCCACAGACCCGCTCTAGCCTGTCGAAGGAGCCCTGGCCAGAAGCGCAACTTACCGAATAGATTTCTTACTTATCACATAAATCAAAATTCACCTCAAAATGTATTAAGGCATATCGATGTGGATAATCAGAGACTAACAAATGAAAGACTTGGTTGTTAAAGCTATAGATATGGTTAGGTATTACCACTAGACACCAAGCGATAAAGCCACTGACTAGTGATGCTCTTGCGTTAGCTTCTGCTACCATCGCATTCGGGGTCGCCCAGATCTAGACATGTTGATAGCAAGAGAACAAGAACATCAAACTGGGGCTATGGTTGTCTCTGTGTGTGGCCCCGGGGAATTGAGCGATACTGTACGCTATATTGTTAGAAAACTCCAGGGCGCGGACCACTCTTGATCTATTCGACTAGGCATTTTCCTGGTAACAGAGTGCCTGACGGGAATAAATAGATAGTAGAACTTTATATAACAAGCAATAAATTTTATTACATGAAGTAGCTTACTAAACTTATGCTATATCTATAGAGCTGCGAATTTTGTCGATAGATCATCCACCTTTGCATCCACGGCTGAACCATTATGGGGATTTGGACTGAAATCTTCTGGCTCGGAAGCATCAGAATCATTTTCCTCATCTTCGGTGTCCTCGTCCATCATAGTGTTATCGCCGCCTCTATAGGTCACCCAGTCGGGGGTTTTGATTTTTACCTCCTTTTCTCTCCTTGTCTTTGAGTCTGGCATCTCCCGTTTCCATTTGCTATCAAGCCCATAACCCTCTGTGTTGCAGTCACACGGCCCATAGAGTGGATTTTCATGTGATAGCCAGAGATTTCGAAGGCAGCGAGAGTGTATGGCATGTTTCTTGCAATATTTCCAGTGCATATCCTCGAGGATTTGAAATCTTCTACTGCAGAAGTTGCATCGTTGTGCAGAGGCTGGCAGAGTTCTTAGAAACGCATCAGTGGCTACAACAGGGAATACCGACTTTGCATCGTATTTCTTTCTGTATATCTGAATATTTGTAAGGATGTTCTCGACCGTTATCGAGTGTTCATATTTGAACTGTTTTATGACCTTCATCCGAAATGCCTCAGGCATGTCATTTATAGCAAATGCGATATAGTACCTCCCCCGGATCTTTCTCAGTTTCTCAAATGCATCTTCCCAAGACACTGAGTATAACATTGATATGCATATCCTCATCCTCTTCTTGTTGCTAATTGGATTTGGTTCTTCCCATGGGATTTGCAATCTCAAATCTTTTGGTCTTATATGATCCATTTTGCAGAAGGTTGAATGTACAGTATAGTGAAAGTCTTTTCAGTGGGTTTTAAGGGAACGTGGGGTACCAGAAACCAGGCTCTCAGAAACCAGGCTCCCAGAAACCAGGCTGACCTAAAACAAGGTCGAGGGCAAGAATCAGACAAGCTTACATATCCTTAGGAGCCTAAAACCGGGATAACTAGCTATAAAGGATTCACTACAATGTTTGACAACATACATCTCATGAGGCAATTAGGAGGCATGCATCTATACTATGTATGTTTATCAATCTATGCAGTGAATTTCTTACAGACACATGGCAGTTTCAGCTCTTTTAAAACTATTCTGAAAGGGGCTTTAAGAAGAATATTTAAAAATAAAATCCAAATAAAAAGAATAATTGATTGCCCGTGACCCTTTTTATATTTGCTGTTTTGCACGATTAATTAGCCCATTACTAGACATGAGATGTATCTCTAAGCTGCTTGGTCTAATTGTGGCTTGGCCCTTGCCGGACTGGCTCGTTACAGCGCCCCGTCTCCAGGAAAAGGGTTGGCTGTTAGGTCCCGCTTGGCATCGCGAATCAACCTTGGCATCGCGAATCAGCGTCTTTTTATAAGGTCGTCCAAGATGTTTTTATAGACACTATTTTTGGTAATAATCCAGGATCCTACTTTTCATCATTATAATGCACCGTAACTGGTTCTTACAGTGCAGTAGTTGGGGGTTGGAATACAAAGGGCATTTTGTCGTTCTGTAGATCGTGGCAGGGCCGCCCTTGAAGTGCCTGTGTAGGCCTTTTTGTCTGCCGCTCTGCGCTTCTGTGCATAGTCGTCCCTGAGCTCTATTGCCCTGGCATCGAGGCCTCCGGAGTCGGCGAGCGACTTCTTGCTCGCGTCCTCCGCCTCCTCCTGCGCCACCTGAATATCGTCCTCATCCTTGACCGAGATGAGCGATGCCCTGCAGTAGTAACTAGACATACGGTTCGTCAGTGCATGTGGATCTACACCAGGTAAGGTGGTGGATTGCGGAGGCGATACATACCAATGATAGTGGTTGCACGTGCACCGGATCTTATTGCACCCGCTCGAGAGCTCGATTCCGACTTTGCAGCGACTAGAAGCCCGGGAACCCATCAGCTTTCCTGCAAATTACTCTCGGCCTTCTCGCCTACTCACCTGCAATTAAGGAACCGGCCCTCCGACATTGCCTCATCCAGCAACCGGGTCAGCTGCCGTGCCTGCTCTTCTACATCTTCCGCTAGGTCTGGCAGCTTGGCCTCTTCGCACGTCTTGCCCTCATGAGCTAAGCGTCGGCACAACCTGCAGCTGAGCTTGCCGCAGTCATCGCTTTTGCACTCGAAGAGTGGATGCTCGTGCTTCGGAAGGCCCTCAAAGTCATCAATGTAGTTGCAAAAGGGACAGACTTCATAGTTTGGGTTTTCCTTCAGTTTTTCATCCACGGACTCCTTTTTCCATAGACCAGCGGCGAATACTATTTTCCTCACAATGATCTTGATCTCTACTCAGTCCATTTTTCTGGTGAGATAGGATAGCCTCCACGTGGTCTAACGCGCTATTCAACGCCATCGTTGTACGAACACAGCTAGGATTACTTTAGATTATCATTGTATCCGGTTCATCTAACGCGTGATCTGCGACCGCGTCCAGGGAGAGGGCAGGGTCTATGAGGTTATCTCAGCCTGAGTCCTGGCGTGGGAGAGTAGCTAGAAGCTCAATGCTACTACCCTCAGTCTCTTCGGGTTCCTGGTATGCTCCTTGGATTCCCGAATCATCGCTCCTATTACAGGCCATTATATTATCGAATCGCTTTGAAGCTTGTTCTGGGTTGGGTGTTCGGGGACACTTTAAAGCCTGTTTGGCCCTTTTTCGAACCGTACTATAGTTACCCGGATCTCATCACGAACCATATTCAGAACTTCATCGTCGTATTTTCTTCTCGCCTTGAGATAGTTATGGTGGTGGGTTTGATTACATCATACTGAATGAGTTGACAGTTGAATATAATACAAAATGCCAAAAAATAGCCTTTGGCTAAACAAGGAAAGGGGCCGGAGAAGGAGGGGGAGAGACGTAGATTGAATATAACAATATTAAGATGTTGCATCTTCCAAAACAGCCAAAGGATGGCTCTCGTCTGCGTGGAGCCACGAGGCTGGCAAGGAGCTTGTCCTGTTGATAAATGGAAAGGGCAACCTATAGGCACCGTAGTCTCTTATATACGTGCATGGCTAGTTGCATTCAATAGGTGTACATCTATATGGAGTTATATAGATCATGCGTCCAAGGTATCTTGCATGCGGCTGTATCTAATGCGCCACGATTGGTGAATGTAGCTCTATCGTTCTATAAGGAACTATGTAGGCAGAGTGTATATACTCGCGGCAGAGGCGAGGCTGACTGTTAACATGGTCACAGAGGCACTATAAAGATCTTCCTGAAAACTCGACTATCCCTTGCTTAATAGGTGTCTTATCCTATCCTCATTTATATACCATCCCAGACTGATGCGCTTGAAGGCCGTCTGGCTGGTACGTTTCTCCTAAATGCGTGGCTTTTTAGTAGGTTTTTTCATCGTTTATGTCTTGGAGTTATGTAGGTGAGTGTGATATACTCTCAAAAGTGAGGCTGTACTCACAGCCTGGTTGCGCTTCTACGACCCTTCATCCTTAGCCCCGGCTCACGGTTAATTGAACTATAACAACATTGAAAACCTTTTTACTATAAGAAATTCATACGGATCTTATCACACGGTAGTCAGCCAGGCCCTATTTCAAGAAATCACCATTCAGTGTTATACTTAAAACTTTCTCTTCATTGTTAAGCCTTAGATACTTAAATTGAATGTTATTTGCTATTTCTTTGGAATCATCTCATAATACTAGTTTAGAATATCATAAGACCTAGGGTAGGATTTTGAATGATACATTCTAGCTAGAGCTAATAAATTCAAGAGAACTCGTACCCGCTCTCACAGGAGTTAGTATACCAATCTAACCCGAAATTAATAATGGTATCTTAGGGCATGGTGAAAAACAGTTCTACTATATCATTATCGGTCGGGGCATTAAGTGGGGTTATTCCAGACTTTTTGGGGAGAGGCGATTATGGTTTAACTAGAGTCCTTTTTTCCCTTTCCCTTTTGTGTAAGTTTCTTCCGTAGTCTATCGTATAAGACTCTTTGGATCTGTTCTATATCTTCCTGGTGGACTTCGGCATTGGAGCTGAGATTCGCCGTGGGATAAGGCAAAGTAGTGCTAAAGTCACCAAAACCTTCTGGAAAACCAGTAGGTCGATGGTAGATTTGTGAGTGGATGGCGGACATTTGCAAGTATTATCCACCGCACCTAGGTTATATATCAGCGCTCAATTTATAATACAACCCCAAGGGAAACTTAGAACTCGATTTACTCGTCTCACACAAATACTTATAACACTTGTGGGTCAAAGGATCCGATAACTCGGCTTAAGCCCATATTTGGTCAGTAGGGCCTATGTTTAGTCTATCATGTGGCTATGTAAAAGTTTAGAAAGCTCGAATTTACTATGTGATTTTTTGAACAAAAGATTTGAGACGCGCGATTTGTTTTTACGCTCTTTTGTTTAGTTACGTACTAGCCCTCCCTTGAACAGAGAAACTTACCATGGTTGCAAATAGAGCTAATATAGGTCGCAATAGCTATTCTCGTGGTTATGTTGCGAGACCATATCCTGCACTCAGTGATAATATAATGATACATTTGCTAGCACCACTTTATATCATACCAACCTCCTCACATTATGCGGCACATTCCTTAAATAGGGCTGGGGAAGTTATATACCTGTTTCTTACGGCTAGTTGTTAGGGCTAGTTTAAAGAGCCACTCATTTGCTTATAACAGTGATGAGGAGATGTTCTTGTTTTTGAAGTGCTAAAGTCCTATTTCTTTCGTCATCTCTAGAAACCTGTGTTCCCTCCCGGCCCGTCATCCTTTGTATCAGGTCCGTCATCTAGCTTCATCTCTGGCATATCATCCATCGACTGATTCCTTAACGCCATAATATTTTGTTTTGGCTTTTGGCGTATGTCTTCTATGAATCGTTGCTCTCGTTGCAAAGTCGGAGGATGCTGGCCACACATTGTCCTGCGTCGTACTGTATGGGCTGGTGCACCTAGACTGAAGAAGTCTCTAGGACAAAGGGAATCAGAATTAACTCGTTGCATCCTTGTAAATAGTTGGATGGGTTTTATACCAATGTGTAGTTTATCAAGAATTAGAGCTTATCATCCATAATAGCGGGCCTTATATAACACACGCCCTGATCTGAAAAGGGGAACGTACCTATCTGTCTCGTAGGCCTATAGAACCCATTACAGGTCGGCACGACCCGAATTTGGACTCACAGCATGACAAGCACGATAAAGACTAAAATAGGGATCCCTCCTAGTATATATATATACAGAAATACCTTGGGTACAGTAATTGCCCACAGGAGACCAGTGATTGCCATTTACAAACTTGTGCCTCTAAAGAACACAGCTGGGTCTTCTGATAAAGCAATAGCATTTCGCCCCTTGTGAGGGTCTCTCTCCTCAGTCATCTGGCAAAGTAAAATTGTAAAATACTTCAGTCGCCTAGGTATGTACATGTATTTAACTAACTAATTACTATGAATAATAAACATGAAGATTGACCCCCCCCCCCCCCATGATCCCTCCACTACGATATACCCTGACTATGCCATTGGTGCTTCACCTTATGGGCCTCAGAAACCTAACCTCTAAGAAAAACTATTCCCCATCGGCAACTGTACTCGGTACATTAAAGACAAAAGGATCGCCATTAGATCTTCCTCCTATCTAGAAACCTAGGCAATTCTATCACCTCTAATTAGTGTAAAGCGCTCTAGAATTCGAACATGCCTCGCCTCAGCTAGCAGTATTAAGGTATTAGGGTTATAGTAAAGATATACAAAGCTAATGAATTTTAAAGGTCAGGGCTCTGATTTGGTGAACTTCTATGGGAAGCCCAGTGATGGGAAGAACAAAGGTAGAAATGCAGAGTCTTCTCGAAATTTTAAAACAACTTCAGCCTCAGTACTTAGCAAGTTTATCTTAGTATAGCCAATATTTTAATTACTGATTAACCATAAGAGAAATAACCGGTGTCCCATACATAGGTTAAGGTGATTGACTCTAACTAATTAAGCTGTGAAATGAATATAAAAATTAATCAGGAATCCTCCAAGCATCGTAAGAATAGTTGATACCATGTGTATTATATTAAAAACCCCATTATCAACATGTTAGGGCAGCCTTGGGAAGACCAACTTCTAAGGCTCAGTCATCTATCACCGTTGCGTGCACGCCCTGCTTTCTCGATACTATACCTCTCTAGCCTTTCTTCCCCTTAGCTTGTCTCCTAGAGAATGAGCCTTAAGGGAGTGCATATTTAAAGACACTTGGCGCCTACCACAGCTACTATTGTATGAAGGAGCCAGAGTCATACTATTTACCTAGCATTAGCCCGGTTTGGAGGTATAAATAACAACCAAAAAGCACTTCGTATCTTTATTGACTTCTAATCCTCAGTAATCCTTGAAGTAGACTTCATAATAAGAACATCTGCCAGCCCTCCTGTTTTATAACCCGGAGGTATAACAAATGTGGCCTTGAATCTCCTATTCTATGTCACCATCCGGAGGTATGAGCGATTAAACAAAACTACGGTGGCCCCAATCCGTTGGAGTTACCCTAATACCCATCGGTAACACATTTCAAGTTTATCTTTATAAGCTATTTCATTCTTTAGCATTCTCCACGCGTAGTTGTACGGCAGTTGCCCAGGTTTTTAACATTCCACAATAGGTCTCAATCTCGGTTTTGAACCTGCTCACGATGCCTTCGGTCCTAGTGCGGAAAAGTTTAGTAAATCACTTGTATCAGAATTGGAATCATAACATACACCGATTTAGCTTCATTCCTCATAGAAATTGCCACCTCTTCTGTTTTGGCTTTCTGATCTTTCATATCTTTTACCACTTCTTCCATCTTCTCCACTTGCTCTTCGCCCTTTTTCACCAGCTCTTCGAGCTGGTCCTTTAACCGGCGGCATTCTATTAGTTCTTCCTCCAGAAAGCTCTCAGGGACTCTGAGTTGGGTAGACTCTTCACTTTCGTTGTTAGTTTTCGCCACAGGGCACTCTAGCGTTCCCTCCCAATCCCAGGAGCCAAAATTTGCCTCGGCTGTACTAAACTGAGGTTTAATAAATGGGTCATTGGACTGATCTTCCAGTGGGAAATCACTCAGGTCTGGCAAATAGAGCTGGTTGGTTGAAGGGTCGTTGAATTCGAAGCTCGGTAGTGTTAATTCGTCATCCTGTTGACAGTTCAAAAGGAAAGCATCTAAGTCAAAATTCATGATTATTGTTGATGAATTGTACTGGAACCCATTGTCAGGGCGTTGCCTCCTAAAGGCTATTTATTTAGTCCTTGTTTCAGCTGATTAACCCCTAAACCAGACTCCCCTTACAAAAGTGAAGATAAATAGCTGTTTCCCCCTCTTACTGTATCCTTCGCTGGATAGGTACAACAGCCGGTCCTATGCTAAGCTATTATGTCTTCCGCATGTCACGCGATACATGCGATGAGTCACGAGCCTTGCCCTTTGCCTTTGCAGATCAGAAGTTTTGTGGGGGAGAAAGCGAGACCCTCCTCGGACGAAGCGCCCCGGAAGACTTTTCTTGATAATAAGCTGGGCCATTGCTGCGCCAGTGGCCGAACACCTAAGCTCGGTAAAATGAGCCTAGAATGAGTCTATGCTGCGATGGTGTGGGACCAGCTAGGAATCACGAAGCAAATCAACAACCTCGATGCTACATATCGTTTACGGGTTCAATCTGCGATCTACTAGCTTGTACTTTCTCCATACACTGTACAAGCGGCTAGGTCCACAGAAGTCTCATGTAAGCCGAGATGAGTTCCATTCATATTTATATCCAGCCACCTATAGGCGCTCTACCGTTAAGTGAGCGAGAATGCCCACCATATAGAGCTAATGCTCGTCAGGTTGCAATGTCGGCATTAATATATTGTCTCAATGTCGTTTGTAACTTATGGGGTACTTGGATTACTTTCCCCAGAAAGTCGACGACACTCAGCCAGTTTCGTTGGTAGGAGACCAGCCCAGAAGTGACTCGTTGCTCAAAATGTTGTTCCGTTGGCATAGGACGAACTTAACGCACTAATGTACAAAGCGTACCGTACAGAAGTATTTGATATTTATGGTATTGTCGCTTTATTACGTTGTACTATAAATATGAATTGCTTGGATAAGCTCAACCCAGCTTCCTTGAATGAACCGAATTCCTTGAACGTAGGAAGCTCATTATAGTTACCCTTATCTAAATTTGTGTTCTGGGACAGTATTTGAGCCTACACACATAGTCCATGTTGAGTGTTCTCTAATGCGTTATTAGTGTTAATGAGATGAGACCACAATTGCGCGTAGCGAGAGAGAGAGGCAGAAGTGGGTGTTTTGTCTAATCGTAGGTCAACTTCAACCCTAAATAATTTCCAACTAACAGCCCAAGGGGGCAAGCACACCAGGCCAAAAGTGCGTTCAGCGAAAGGGAATCCTCACAAGTCATTCTCAGATGTTCAGGGGTGCCTCTAGCAGCGATGTTCATTCATCTTTGGTGCCCCTTCTTGGAAACCCGGAGAGCGCAAGCGTGGGTGTAGCCGGCTATGTTGTTCGGGATTGACTTGAGGAAGACCTTCGAACAGTAGCATCTCCAATAAACATATTCATCCAAAATACCCCAGCAACACACAAAACCGGGGCCACACCAAGTTTGCTTCGTAATTAATATCAAGAGCATGAGGCTGAACTGCTTGACTGGCCACCTAATAGCCCATATCTCAACTTTATTGAGAATCTATAAGCTGTTTTTAAGGAGAATATGATAGAGGCTCATACAGAGCTTCACCACATTCCGAAGAACGATGAGACTCTTCAGAAGCTCTACGAGCTAACTCTTGCAGCGTGGGAGGAGATAGAGGATATAATCTTGAACAACCTAGTTCATAGGATGGTTGAGTGACTTAAAATCAGTTATTGCTGCCGACGGCTGGTATACACGATTCTAAAATTTATCATCAGAAAGAGCTGTCTCTTGAAACCACGACCATCAATTCAGAAGAACAATTGGATGGAAAGTTGCTATGTTACCGCCGGATAACAGGTCTTGAGCTCTGTATACTTGACATACAGCCCAACCAGGATCCTCTTATCGTCTTATAGCGCATCGCGTCCTTTCGCAACTTTGGACACACTAGTCTACAATTCTCTGTTTTAATTTTACAGACTTCTCATTCTTTCCGTAATCATTCTTTTCTTGTGCTGAACAAATATTGTCTTGTCATCCAGCCGCCATAAAAAATGCGTGCTCGATCTCCATAGCGCAATCTCTTTAGCTCTTAGCCTACATGCTCAAGGCCCCAGCTCGAAACAGCCATCTTTGTCGATTTAGCCTACAAATTAGCAGAAAAAAACCCTAGTGGAGCCAGATTGATAAACTGGCTGAGATAAACTATAAATGTAGCACGTCCGGGATGGCAGTACCGCCAGTTTCCGGTGGTGTGCACGCATTGGAACGGGTTCTAGGTGATTAAGTTCTAGAGTCAGCCGTTATTGGCGGAGGCGGAGCTAAACTTGAAAGATATTCACCCGAACGTGTACTGTACTCATAGTCGGCGTGGGAGAGATGCACTTGTAGCTATCCAGTTGAAACTTCATTCAAATGAGACCTATTAAAAACTGGGAAGACCTAAAATCTGGCACTAAATGGCTGTCGCTACATGATGCGAAATAGAGTTATAAACTACGAGGTTATTGGGTCGGCCTGTGGGTCTGTCCAAGGAGGCACACCTTTAGCTCAAGTGTCACCTTTGTCAGCCAGAAGGAGGCGAATATAGCGACGAGAATCGTATAAGAGAGCCACGTCATTAATCGTCCATGGTTCATATAGTGATTACAGTACACTTATATCAACCATAACTTATTTAACCCATCAACTCTTACGCATAGGCATTGAAATTATCTTCTAATAAAAATATTTTATAGCCCCGTTTCAAAGCTTTTATTCATTATTTCTAATTCTAGTTACTTCCTCCAGGGTAGTTCATAGTAAATTGAAAATGGACATGCCCCCTTCCTATTTGATCAGTATAGAATTAGCACAGCATACATTTGAAATGACCGTCTCTTACTTATGGATATAGTGAATTTGGCAATATTATTATGTTTCTGGGGCCTAGCCAGAATGCGTATTTCGACTAACTGCACCAATGGCAAAAACAAGTGATGTGAGAAGCTTATTTCTAAAGATAGGCCATTGCTCAAATATTATATATACCTATTAGTTCTAGTCTAATATAGGTGTGAGGGAGCTTTATAAATGGTTTATTTATACATATACATATCTAGATGTTGAATATTTAACCGAAGTATCGTAGGTTTCTAAATGGGTGTCGCGAGTTTTCCTTACTCAATTTTAATATAACAATAGAAGAACCATTTCTTGCTATGGTAGCTTTCTGTAACCCACTTGCACCCCCCATTGCTGCAAGGGCCCCGCAAGAAGTGGACACATGACCACTCCGATGCGTATCCAATGGCACCAGGTTTATCAACTTTCAACTTATGACACTCGAGGAAATAAGCTAGAAAAGTATATATAGCCAGCACCCAATACGATTAATTTCAACATTTTTTTCAGATATCCAAAAAAAAAAAAAGAGGTTGACAATAAACAATGCGCTGGACATCAACCCTGAACCAGCTCATGAAGCATCCCAGCTGCCCCTTTTATATACTGCAGAAAACGGCTACGATAACCACGTTCGTGATCTACTAAAACATGATTATGAGGACCATGATGAGACAAATAATGACGGTAGCTCACCTTTGTGGCGGGTTACACATAACGGCTACGAACAGGCCATCTATCTAGCTTTGTTAAGAAAGTTCTTAGTACATTGATATACATTGTGTTGGCCCATAAAGACCAAAAACAGGCACCACTAATAACGGATAAGCGCTCATACCACGTACGTAACTTTTTGGTATCTAACTCTAGTCCGGGACCTTAAATCGGGCCTTCATGAGTATTAATTATCTTCTTCTGCCAGTAAAAGGTCCGTCTGTGCTTGTGAAAATTTCCGATGCAATGAATTCTTCATGTACCACAGCTAGACAGGACTTCGCTACGTCTACAGCCGATAACAAGTCTTTTCCCCGACCGACCGACCAAAATGTGGCAATTTACATCACTAAGGTTGCCTCGGATGTAGTAGCGCTTAGCCCCTTAAGGCTGCTGTCGATCGACGAAAAAGATGACTACTTCTCGTCATTTGTCCCCGATGCATGCCGTGACATATTACCTCCAGGGGTCACATTGCTACCACTCGAGGCTCTGGCAAGTTATCTAATCGCTATCTCTAGAATCGACATAATGGTAGTTCTCGGCTCCTTAACATATCTTTTGAGACTCAAATCGTGCATAAAAAACGACGCCGATAAATGTGCCCGAGGCCATGCCTGCGCTTCATACGGCCTTCTTGTCGCCTCCCTTGTCCTCTCTGCCAAATATTTGAACGACAATTCACTTTTGAACACACAATGGGCCAAATATTGTGCTATTAACTTTCAGGGGTTTTACTTTCGTCTTAGCCTCAGGCAGGTCAACTGTATGGAGGTGGAACTCCTGGACCTACTAGGCTGGGATCTTCACTTGTCTCTAAACGATCTTGCAATGGCATCAAACCCACTTGAAGCTGACAAACTAGAACGACGTCATGCTCTAAGAAACCAACAAGTTTCCTCTGTGTCAATTGAATTTATCCAGCCACGGCGCCAACACTTTTTCCAACAACTATTTCCATGTAACCATTGTACAGATAGGTTGGAAAATTTTGAGATATATAAATAATGGTATATGTAGTTCGTCTTTTCTTTTTACAGCTCTAAGGATTCGCTGTATATCACATGCACGCGGCCATGGAGAACTTGTTATAGTCTATATGGATATCTATATCCGGCTGAGTTTACCTTAAGGGCAAGGTATAGGCTACTTCTAAGCACATACTAGGACATTGGTAAACCAAACTAAAAAATCTCATTATGAATTTTATTTATTTAACGCTAGAAAGAGAGGAAGGATAGCAAAGGCGATGAAATCCCTCCTCCGTTTTGGGAATTCACTAAATCTCCGAGCTCTTTTCTAGCTAGAGGATTGTGTTTATATAGACCTTCCACACTGATTACTCGTATCAGCGAGGTCTTCCTCATAACGTTACGTCTATGAATCTAGTTTGGTCTGAAACTTTTCGAGTGTAGGACTTTGCTAATATTTAAGAGCTCAATACCGCTAAGATTTTTATATATGTAAGTAACTCCCTTCTTCTTTTGCATCGCTCAGATGCTCACTCATAACTTGTAACAGTGCCTGTAGAAGAGGATGCAGATCATTTAGGAGGTGTAGCTAAGACTGTATCTCATAGGAAGAACAACTATCCAATCTAGCTTTGTAGAATTCTATCGCTTTGTTTTTCGTCAAGCCGGAAACTATTGAAAAGATGTAGATTTGGTGTCCGTGTATGTAGGTACATAGCCTCTATACAAAGGAGTAAGTAAAACTAAGGCCCCTATTTTAGGTACATATTGGTGTTGCGGGCGGCTGGACCCAAGTCGCTCAAGATAAACCGGCGAGCGTCATGGTCGTATGAACTTTTTGGTGGGTGGCCCCGAAGTTGGGCCCGCCAGACGGCGGCCAACTTCAAGACCCTCAAAGGGCTATAAAAACATCTACCTCCAACCCCGTAGACTAGGCGCCACATCTCCATCATTTCACTAATTTCCGGCACAATGACTAAAAAACAAAAGACCTCCACAAAGTTGGATCAGATAGTAGATCTTCTCAATGAGATACAACCTCAGCTGCAACTACTAATCGATCTACATCCTTTTTTACAGCCACTATTACAAGCTATAAATGAGCACCAATGCGAGGCGAAGAAAAAGGAAATTGCCTTTATACAGCATAAGCTTAGCAATAATGAGCTCTTGAAGATCAATAAGGTCCTAAACCAAAAACTCGAGAAACTTCAGACTGAATTAGATTTGCAGACCAAATGCTTCAAGGAGGACCCCATCGAGGCGCTTGGGCACCGTGGGAGGCCTGTGCAAGCGCAATTGTCTAGCCGGAAAAGAGCACAGAGATCTAAAGAGCCTAGACGTAGCCTTAGACTCCAGCGCCTTTGATAGTTTCCTTTCCTCTTTGGAGTTAGAAAAGAAAAGAATACCCACAACGATATTTCTTACTGAGTTATAAGTGCGTTAATACCTAAAGGTATTAGCTCCTAATCTGAAGTAGAACTGTTAAGAAGATCTAGGTTTTGTATTAAGTATGATCTAAACAATTAATTCTTCATTAACTATAACTGAAAAGTATGCCTCTCATGATCCTTGTATACATACATGTAATTGATCCATGGCATTGAAAAATAATATCTCAAAATCTCTCATTTTGCTAGGACAATTGTAACATGGAAATAATTTGGAACAATTTATAGCGCGGTTGTTGTACTGTATTAGTTCGAATGGCAAAGACGGAAATCATTGACCATTTCGATTGTGATATCAAACTATATCCCCAGCCCGAAGTAGGTTAGATGGCTTCATAAGATTGTCTAGAGTTTCATCAATAGATAGTTGATCTCTCTAAGGCTGATATGAGAGTAAAAGCTTTAGTCCCAAAGAATTGTTATATATTCACCTTGAGTAAGTTGCGCCGTATTGTTGAGGCGCTGGCTTAAAGTTCCAGATCATGGACAGAATCTTTTCGAGTGATCTTGTAGTTGCGGCGCACCTCTCTTCGTATCCTACGATATCACGAGGCGAGAGAATCCCTTGCCGTCATTTGCGAGGCTTGGTCTCCCAAGTTGCGGTCTTTTCAAGGTTCAAGAAGGCGTGCGACGGTGGCTCGCGAAATGCCGAAACGACGGCCCACCACGCGCTGACTTGCACCGCCCTGAACAGCTGCAATAATAGTCGTACGGAGTTCTAGCGAAGGTTTTTGCCTTGCTTGACGATTGGCGGGTAAGATGGCGCCAAGGACTCTTTTTGCCTCCTCCACTGTGAAGAATTGTGTGTGGTTGAAGAAAAAGGTGTATGGAAGAGGTTTCATGCGATCACACGGAAGTTCGTGTGCTTTATCATCTCTTTTGGAGCCTATACCAGCAAGCCTTCTACCGACTACCGGTAGTAAGGATAGCTTTCGAATTTTGAACAAGGGAGGCAGGAGGGAGCGGCTTGATTTATCAAGGGAGAGCCAAGAGAGGGTGTGATTGCGTATTAACACAACATACAACCACAAGTGATTAAATACACATACATTATTCAAATAAATAAGCAATTGTTATTAGCTGTATCCTTGTATCCGTTTGAGTCTAGAGATACTTATACATTATAGAAGAGAAAAATCCTCTAACACTCAATTAAGTGATTTGATATAATGCTATTAAAATTGGGCACTAAAGTGCTATTGTCTAGTGCGTTCAAAGTTAACGGGTTGTCTGACGCGTTCGCGATACATTGCGAAATTTATATCTAACTAGATCTAAATTTATATCTAACTAGTAATAGCCCCTATAGCTGAATGAGCACATCGCATATCTACCTACCATCTAATAGATCGCGTCTTGGGATATATTTACATCACGTTCTAAATGGATCCAGGCTGAAGGTTTTACAGGTCACCCCGGGAACGGGATCCTTCCGGCCACGTAAAGGGATATCAACACTTCAGATAGATAATAGGAGGCTTCAAGCTTTAGCAATTATAATAAAGAAAAGGCGCCATCTACCTCCTAATTAACCAATTACCCCCCACATTAGTGAGACTGTAACACAGGTGGGCAGCTATGATACCGGTAAAGTCGCTCTCTTCGGCGAGCCGTAGCTCGATTTTGCCCTGATAGTCTTCAATACTAAAAGTAGTTGCAAATCCTTCAACAAAACTACTATTGAAGCGGTGAGAGAGGAAGCTGTACACACACACAACACCCACAACCACACAACACAAGGGTATGTGACACACAGCGGTCATCACGTTAGTTGACAGCTTCATCGCGCGCAGTTAGATTCATCATACGAAGACCTTACTCGTCTCGGGGGATTGAAAGGATTGAGAAGAGAGGGATCTCTTACGAAGAGGAAGCATTTGAAACGCTCGTCGCAGCGCCTCTTGAGGCCACAGCCGGCCTCAATTGAACAGAAGCTTCGCGGGGCTTCACAATTGAACAGTAAGTTCGCTCATTAAGGTTCTGACTGGATGAAGGAAAAAGCATGAATTTCTCTCTAGGCTGCGAAAACCAGCTCCTTTTAACCAGGCCGCTGAGCGGCATGACTTGCGAGACCCAGACCTTTTACACCCCCCTGGCCCATTTTCTAGGCCATGCAGGAATGGACCTAAACTCGGGCTATTAAAAAATTCATGTATTTAACCGCGACTGTCAGTTTCGCAACACATGTATTGCACAAACATACATAGCACCATGAGTAACCGCCGGGTTGCAATATTCCCAGTTAGCCAGGCTTTAGGCGCACCTTCAGCCTTAGGCAAAGATCTATCTCAAGAACTCTTAGCACACGAATCGACAACTACTACCCTACAAAAAGCCCACCAACTACTTCCAATACCATCTCCATATCCACTGGTATTACCAGAGGTGGACAAACATGGCACTAGGTTTGGAAATAGCAGCCAGGGGATGAACGAGCCCGATGTCGGCTCATTTGCCTATACAGTTCCTCCCAAAAATCCGGAGCGGATAGCTTATAGATTGTTATATAGGCTACAATTTGGAAATGGAAATTTCGTTACGGTAGCCGAACCGCGCATATTGTCCAAGTCCGCGGAGTTGCCTGAAGGGCTCATACAGTCTAAAGAACACATATTGTGCGAAATGAATGCTTTCTATGAAAGAGAAATAGAGTTAGTAATGATCAAGGAACTTCAAGACTCGATTTGGGCCAAACAAGCGACGTATCTTCGAGAAAATACAGGTGAGTCTGTCGTCAAATGTCTGGATATATTTCAGCACGAGGGAAAGCACTACGCCGTCTATGAGTACATCACTCTGTCCCTTTTTGAGCTTCAGGCAAACCCACTCTTCGATGACTTATCTCTAGCGTCAGTGATGGGGCAAATCCTCCCTAGTCTAGCTAAGCTAGAAGCAAAAGGTCTTGAGCACGGCCAGCTCACAACTTCTAATATACTTATCGACCTACATGGGACTGTGAAGTTATGTAGGTATCCTATCGCAGAGCCACGTAGGAATCATCGTACTAAGGACTACCACAGGGGGTTATGAACATCTGCAGGATCGATCTGGGCACTCTCGGAACATTTCCGATTTGGAAGCTATTGTGAGCAGGTTGATGCAGGGATATATAAACAATGAGGGAGGCACGCCCAAAATAGACGACAAGGGTCGGTGGCCCGCAAAATCTCACGCCATTCGTTTTTTCAGTGCGATGCAAGATGCACAAACGATAAGCCATCTCAAAGATGTAAGGATTTACTGTCAGTGATGAGGATCTAGGCTAATCTGGTACAGGACCCACTGTTAAAGCTGCCATGGCGCAAATTTCACTTGCAAAAGATTGCAAACTTAACAAATATCTGGTCATTCCGTGTCCATGAAGAATGAAAGTATCTCGAGCGCATCTTGTACTGTATTATAGATAGATTTGTTACTCAATGAGAACACTTACTATTAACTAGCCAACGTAATATTCCCCATTGCATGTAATACTGGTAATAAGCTAGATAGGTAGGGCATAGTTAAGAGCGGTCGATATGCTACTTCCCAATCTGACCTACTGATACTAATCCCTGTTTAACTGAAATACTAACGTTCGTGGCCCTCTCTTTACAGTTTGCAACAAACTTTACTCAAAGGTCTTAGCTAGGTAATAGGTTAGCGGCACCCGCTTGAAGTGTTGGGATATTATAAAAGATGCCATTTGCCTTTGCTGCTAGTTACCCTCAGTGGATCAGGTGTTAGATTTTACTAACACAGCACGGTTTGAGACCCGTTTATAGTTAACTTATGCTGTGAAAGAGGAACCCGGTTTTGCCCACCACTTTCAATGTGCATCGGCCTCATTTACATAGCTAATCTTGGATGTTACTGTACAGTACTAAACAGTTGGCAGTGCACGGTTTTAGCTATTACGATGTGCTGTGCTCTCAATCCACTACCAACTTCTGTGGCCAGGTTTTAGATCCGTTATCAAGACTATGGCTCGTTGTGAGGGGATAAAGCCGTGTCGCTGTTTACTACTAGAAGCGTAGGGCATACAGCGGGAGCCACATTTATGGGCCAAGCGTTGTGACAAGGCACCCCGTAGCCCATACCCTTTAGTCATCTGGCGCCGGCGCATGGATCAGCCCGATTCCTCTCAATGCGACCCCGTGTCTAGTTACTTACAGAGCACGTAGACGATAATATATCCTGGGCGATATATGTATGTACCCTTCAGATTCTTATTAACATTTACCAACCTTAACATCACTAGCCAGAGCCAAGGGTACGCCAGCCCGCTAGATGCTGACAGTTCCAGTAGCAAAAAGCGACTGGGCCCCTTCATCCCTGCACTCACCCCGGATAAGGAAGGATGATTCGAATTTCAATATCGGAATGAGCCCCAGCATTTTCCCCACGAGTTGAGTGAGCCTTGCATTACCGCGTGCTCAGGTATACATCTATTTACATTTGGGAATTACCGCGGCCATCGGGATTTCACTGTGGCCAGATTTGTATAAAGATATCGTTGGCACCAGCCGCAGATTCTTTCTTCTACAGCCACATCACACCTCATATATAACAATCCATCTATTGCATACCATGACGCTCCCCAACAACGAGGGTACACCTTACCCAAAGGCAAAGTCCCAACAGACAGCTCTTATGGACCTCTTTCTTCCCGACTTCAATATTGTTTCCAGCACCGCAAGCCAGAACCGTGGTGGCAACCTTATAGGCTACACTCGGATTATATGCATCCTTGCGTTGGCTGCTCTATTAAAGCCGTATATATTTCAGTTAAGTGATTGGTTCTTAACATTCTTTCGTATGTTTCCCTCTGTCGCTTGGAAGTGCTCGGTCTGACCTTTTGAAGAGTGGGCAATTCACACGAGGCGCAACGGGGAAACGTACAGCATGATTCGAGGTTGGATCATATCTCGTGAATTAGATCACGCCGCCCGGTCTGCTCTTGTCACGGTCGGAGCTAGTCCAAGCTGCGTCGATCATTGCCACAACAAGAAACCGCTTGAGTATATTCCCTGGGAAAGAGATATCTGCTTCTGGTACGGGAACAACTTGCTTCCTTATCGAACCAAACAGGTGGATCTTGATTTCCATAAGGAGGAGCAAGTCTCCATCACTTGCATTGGCCTATCTTCCAGTATCTTGAAAAGATTCATGTCGGAGTGCCGACGTGAATACTTCAATACATCCAGCAACAATATAATAATTCATAGACATCTGGATAATAGCTGGGTGGTCAACACAGCAGTCAATATTTGGCCCCTCTCGACAATTGTTCTACACCAATCTCTCAAGAAGGCTTTTATAAAGGATCTAACGAATATTCTTGACCCTGAAACCAAACGCTGGTACTCCGATCGCAGAACGCCATACAAACGAAGACATTTACTCCATGGACCTTCAGGAACAGGACAAAATAGCTTCATCTTCTCAATTGCTAGTGAAGTTGATATAAACATACATACCTTCAGGGTCCCCAATATCGACGATCAAAAACAGAGAGACTTATCTGTTGGTCTTCCAAAAAGATGTCTCACGTTGTCAGAGGAAATCTATAGTGCTAGACCGATAGGTCCCCGAGATTCTAATCCGAATAAATCAGATAGTGAAAGGAACTCTGAATTGCACCAACGAGGGGCAACTGTCTCAGGTGTCTTGAGCACACTCGATGGTATTTCTTCCAAGGTCAATTGGATACTTATCATGACGGCTAATCACCCTCTTATACTAGATCAAGATCTCATTAGGCCTAGTAGAGTCGACATGAAGGTCGAATCGAAGCTCCCTAATCGGTCCATTTCCAAAGCAATGTACATCTACACGCTTAGGGAACAAGAAGTAACTCCTGCGTATATCGAAAACCAAGCCACCGCATTTGCAGCAAAGGTGCCAGAAGGTGAAATCAGTCCAGCAGAGATCATGAGCTATCTTCAGCGATACAGAGGGGCCCATTCTGGTGCTGTGAGGGACTACAGGGTGGATGATCTCCTTAGAGAAAGGAGTGCCAGGAAAACAAGTTTGATTGATGTTGGTATAGAATTATCATATACGGTTAGGCTTCAGCGGCCTCTAACTCGACTACCGGCTGGCGCTTGATTATTTAGTTTCTTTAGGACAATGTCCTTAATTTCGTCTCTCTATCATCGACCAGCTCCAGGATAGCTAGTTTCGCCCTAATATAGGGTCTGATACATCTGATTCTGGGGCTACACTCTTTACTACTGTATTCGCATACTTAAAGTGGTATGTACATACTGTATCATCAAAGAAAATCAAAACTATGTATTTTGATTTGGCATATAGAAGAGTTCACCCATATGAACCTCAAACTCCTGACTAATATAGCCGATGTCTTGTTCTGGATATGCTATCTCGTGCCGTAAATGATTACCTGGGATAAGTTCGGTAGTACACAGAAACAGGGAAGAAGGTGAATAAAACGTTGAGGAATTACTGTCCGCTCCCTTGGTGAGCTGCTTCCTTGAATCCTGTCCTCGAACCACCTACGAATCTCTCCCATGAGATCACTTACGAGAATTCGAAGATCGTCCTTAGTCCTACTCTGCGCCTGTGGCTGTCTACTGAGAGACTCAGGGAACCTATCATTTCATTCTTCCACAAGGTCTGCATCAACCGCGTAATCTCCGTAATCAATGTGCCAAAGTTTTCTCTCAACGCCATTTGTAGCCGCCGAATGGCTGGTTTACTTTAGCCAATAGGCCTATCATATTCGACCGGTTTCGTTGGCAGAAAGCCAGTCTATGAAGTGTCTCGTGGTCTTACGCTCCTAATGCCGCGAGGTGATGTCTCAATGTTGCTCAATTGGAACTTTACGCATCAAGGTAAGTCCTGAAAGTTTATTTATTTGTACTAAAAAAAACCCCTAACGGTAATATCTCGGACAGAGTACAACATCAGAGTATATTTTAGGAAAAGTGTCCTCTTCGCAAGCCGGTCCTGATATTCTACCGCCTGGGCCACCATTACGTTATCCAAGTTATCGTGAAATTGAGGACCAAGTCCCAAAAGCTGGTTTTGCATAAGACGGAGTTACTTTTCGGTAAGACCAAGTTGGCATTGCAGAGTCGATTCCCCGTCCCAACTTCACCGTTGTATTCTTCGACGGTCTTTTTTGGATGCCTCGCGCGAATCCATCGTTGCCCGCGCGGTGCCATCTGGAGTTAGTATCAGACGAGAACTTTGCGGGAATACTATCGTTTCAGTCCCTGGACTGAAGGCGGTGTGGCTACGCTTCCATAGAATCCCTTCCATACTATCCACTTTCTAGAATCTTTACCGGGCGCTTATTCTGAGCTGCCATGCCTGGCCACTGTCCCGGTAAACGTTTTCATTTGCCGCTCAATTGATCATCATATGTAACCATATACTCCTTTTTGAGATGAATGGTGCCAGGCTGTGTTGGTAGCTGCATACCCTGTGTTACGACAACACTAGTCGTACCAAATCCAGTATTTCGCACGGTTGCCTCCCCTGGAGTGTCTATGGGGCAAGAACGAGGTCGTATATGCGAAAAGGCACACATAATCAAAGTCCGCAGTGAAGGCAGACAGGCACATATAATCCCAACGTTAATCTCAACAGTGGACCATACGGCAACTTCCACCTTTTCCCATGTAGCATTGGGGGCTTCCCAACCATGCACGATCAAATTCTCGAGGCGCACGGCACTGATGATTGTAACACTAGAGGATACGTTAATAAACTAATCGGTCTGCGAGATAGAGGCATAGGTGATTACAATAAGCCAAGGCAAAACATGGCACCAACGCTTATTTTTTTTTTCCGGCTCAAGTGAAGTGCCCTGATTTGGGAGAGAGGAATGCCAATTATGAAAAAGTCTAGCCCAATACTAAGGGCTGCGTTCACCCATGCAATAATACTTGCATTAATACAGGTTCCTTCATGCTCGCCATCCCAACGATTCCAGTAGTGGGAAATAGGACGGCACTGGAAGATGGAGAGCATTGAGAAGACGACCCCGAACATGAGGACAAATATGACAGTGCACCACAGCACGCGACGAACCTTGAGTGCAGGAAAGATCCGAAGATAAAAAAAGAGGAACGCCAGCTTACATACAGCAGCATTGAGAAAGTAGATCGTTGAGTAAATGTAAAGATAATAACCAAAGTTCCTGATCTCTTCGGGAGTGAGCGTCCAAATATCACGACCAAGGCCGCCTTTTCTGCCGCCCTCACAGGCGATAGCGGCTGCAGGGGCTTGTATCAAGGTGGCTAGGAGGGTCACCCAGTCATCAATTCCCAGACCAAGGCCGTAGGTTGTTATCTTAATGGCGAACCGTTGAAGGACGAAGCAGCCCGATAGGACGGAAAAAATGATGGCTATGGTGATCAATGTATTGGATTTATCTCTCACCGGATGACCGCACAGTGTCTCCGTCGCGTTTTTGGTGGCTATGAGGGTTAGTGGCGGGGGAGAGAAGTAGGCCCGTTAGCCAAAAAGCTCACCAAGTGCCTCTATGACGGAACATTGAAGCTGAACGCAACCGGTCGCTGCATCTTGGAACGCTTGGCTGTTACATTGACATTCGATATCTAGAGGTTGACAATCGGATGCCGAGACCGACTCGAGAATGCAGGCCTTCTGCGAAAGGTGTTAGCAATGCAATGGTAGGCTTCACGATGAATTGGATTCACTCAATCACAGCGCATGTAGGTATATTAGCCACTGATTGTAATTTGCTTGTAGCTTCGGTACCAAACAAGACCAAGACCAAAAACAACGATCTCCAATAAACCAGTAACCAGCATTATGTCAAACTACAGAGCTTTGTTCATTAAGGGCCATCAAATGCTTCGTCAACGTTCTTATACTTCTCGCCTGGTCCCAAGAGAACAACCAAAATCAGGCCCATCCCTGAAACTGGGACATTTAGGTGCTGTAGCAGCTAGCTTTCCAATCTCCTCCTTGTAAATGGCCTACCCTATATACATCTACGCATCTCGATTTAGCTAGATTCCAGCTTCTTCCGATTAGTTGGCGGATAATTTGCATCAATAAACAACCGAAAAGCAGAAAGATGGAAACTATCGATGTCCATAATGACCTTTGGCCTGTATACATATATATATTCACTGTCTTTCGTTTCTCTTTTTCTTTTCACTAGGGTGAGACGTAGATAGCTTTGTCCTGTTGTTGGTCTTATTGTGGCCATCTGTCCTTTCTCTCTAGTCTAATTTCTCTATTTGGCTCTCGTTGATGTGATAATAAGTATATTCCTCGCTATTTCTGCGGCTCAAATGCGGAGAATCCAAGGCGCTGCCGAGGAAGACAAGATGACATCAAATCTGTGGCTAGAGTATGTATGATTTCATTATAGAAGAATGTAGGACCGTGAGGTCCATCTGCCATTGCCACACTATCACGAGCGCCTATTTTTTTTGGGGGGGGGGGGGGGGGGGGGTTTGCCGTATTCAAGGGATATCCCAAGATCAGGCCACACGTGACTAGATCCACACGATTTGTTTTTAACCAAGTTTCGGTCCGTACCCAACCTTTAACTCTATTTTTTCTTTACCTTTTCATTTACACAAGCCAGCGAGCGCCTATAAGACGTATCGTTTCATAGGCCTCTATCAAGGCGTTCGGGACTGTTGATAGTCGGAAAGTCAGCTCAACAGTATAGCTTCTAGTTCCTTTCCGTAAAGTAATTAAAGCAAATACGGCGTCGGGATGAGCTAGAGTTAAAATGTTCTCAAGCTCTACATATGTACAATTGTTTTTTTTTTTTTTTTTAAAAAAAAAAATTAATCTCCCAGAGAGCCTGTGCTTACTTGTAGAATAATACATAATCTTGTGTATTTACTAATATATATACTCAAGTTGGCCTGCCTGGCGTTGCGCGGGATTTCTTGGGTGGACTGCCCGGCTGTATATATATTAGCAAGGGCGTTCGCGTTTCTGGAGGTTGTGATACCATTTCTGGTCCTGTCTCCAAACTGGATCTCGCCTAAAAGCGGGTCTATATTCTTAATTATGTCTCTTCATGCAATATTAATACGGGACGGAGACTACTGTGCGCGGAATTCAACTGCTACTCTGTAGCCTTTCAGGCCATCATGTCCCCTCAACATCGCCAACATCGCCATATCAAGTCACCAGCCCATCAATTGCCACGAGAAATCCAACAAGGCATCCTGGATCTTCTTGATACCCGTTCTATCGCTAGGGCTTCTAGCAGTATGGGCTATTCCACATCGGAGAAGCAAAATGAGAAAATATGTCATGCGAGAGTATGGGGAAGCATTTTCAAATCAGAAGCAAAAATGGCAGAAGTAGTCAAAGACATTGGAGGAGATCTAGTTCTTATTGGATTAGACCTAGAGTTGATTTACAAGGCGTCACGAGTAGATAAGAAGTCTCCACTACACCTTCTACTTTTATCAGACGACGACTGGCAATTACGGTTTCTACCCAATTCATCGACGTTGAGAAAAAACCTTCGATCCCACGAGGAATTCGGTGGTAGTATAGAAATAAAGGATTTTAATATCCATTTATACCTTTCTAAAAGTCTTTATCTCAAAAATATGTTAAAAATTGGACTTCAGTATACGTATCTGATAAGACTTCATAAAGATATACATTTAAGGAAGGTTCCTATTAGAAGTAGTATAGAAAAGACCTACCCAGCCCGCGATTGCCACCCCTGTCCATATACTGGAACATACACCTGGCAAAGAACTCAACCAGATTATATTCCACATCTACGCTATATATTTCTCACAGGGAATAATCGAGATGAACGCAGGTTTCATATAGAAAGTAAGGCAGCTAGCATACAGGAGCTCTTAGAGACTATACTTGGGCAATGCTTATCAGTAGTTAGAGAAGACGACTTTAGCTATTGTACAGTGTGGAGCATAACCAGCTTCCGGTCTGTTGTGTTTGTATTTGTTTTTGCGGAGAGGGAGTACATAAAAATACTTTATTGTACATATCCCACTATTTTACAGTATTGGAAATGTCCGTTAATGGCCAGCAGAAAGTTTCTTAGAGTAGACTAAGTACTGAGGTGGGAACAATTGTGCCTACAGTCTTAGCGCGAAATTTCAATACCTTGAGTGAGCGATGAGGTACATCCAAATAAAGTTTCCTGGCTAGCGACTCAATTACATAATCTCTAAAGTTGAACTGCACAAGACCTTAAAATAAGACAATTTTACTAGATACATGCATATTACTCAATCTAGGAAACATGTGAACTACCAAGAGATATAGGCAATAGATACGTTCAGCTGGCTACCTGAGTTGCTGCATCAAGCTCTTCTATAGATAGCCGCAATATAACAATTATCCTTGTCCTACAACCAATTACAATATTTGACCCATAACAGGCCCATTGCCCCCCGCGACATTCTATTGGGAACAACAGAGTGCTCTCCCCTCGCCAGGTGACCTAAGATATCGTAACATCGATAGTGAGATCTTGGGAAAAAAAAGTTAGAAGGGGAGATAATGCTGTGGGAGAGACAATTGCGTCGTCGAATGCAATCACCCCAGCATCTGTAGCAAGGCTCTGGCCATCAGGCAAAAAGTATTGCCCCGGCGGTTAGAGGCTCTATAAAAGGTAGTAATTCAAGAGGCTGGGCAGGTAATATTTGAGTAAGCATAGTCGAAGGCTTCCAGATACCCTATCATTTGGATAATAGCGGCGCAGACCACTAGGATGTGCATGAATGAGTGGGAGCTGCACATGTCGAATTTCCCAGGCCACCAACTTTCGGGAAACCTTATCTTTCGAATCACGTGTGTTAGTATCAATTTTTCTCCTGTATGGGCAAAATGGGAGGACTCACTGCATAAAGCGCGGTTCCAGATAGAAGGCAGCCTATCTTTGCCACTATAGTCCAAGTGAAGGCTTTTTTGTTCATCAAGTCTAGCCCGAATACATCGAGCCCATGAATCAAGGGCGCCACAACGGATATGCCAGTCGCCACGAACGCTAGCGTTCGCTTGTAGCGATACTTATGGCTCTGGAGCTTGGGATTGATGTTCGTGATAATGGTCGATGCCCCGATAACCCCAATCTATTGACCGATGAAGACGGTGTTAGATCTGATTACTAGTTCTAGGACAAAAAATGCCGACAATATAGAGATCAACTAACCATAGACCAATAAATATTGCGTAACGTAGTCTCACACCAAAAGATTATATATACTCCCAAGACAATATCACCGACTATAAAGATCCCTATACCAAGCATATCTAGTCGGTGGCAGAAATGGTTTACGGTGTAAGAGTGGTTCATTGAAGTATGATAAAGAGCCGAAAATGCATAGCAAATGGTCGCCGGAAGGATGAAGAATGAGAAAGCAACAAGATCGGTGCTAGTGACTCTGGCATATTTGCGAGAAAGGTGCTGCAAGATATACCACTCGCCGAGGAGGAAGACAACGGCCGGAATAAGATGGGAATAGATGTTAACCGTCTCGTTGTGGAGATACCACCAACTGCGGAACGAGGCGCGAACCGAGCCCGATACAGGCCGGTAACCGTGAAGGATCCACTGGTTGTTGTCCTGTTGAAACCATTCCGGCATCTCTTTGAACGAGAGAAGAGTCGGGCGTTCTGCTTCGCCGGACACGGACCCGGATGCGTCGTCTTCCATTCCCCGCCCTTTGCGCGCCTCTGGCTCCTTAGGCAGGAGACAGAGACGGGGAGCGGACGCCATTTTTATATAAACAGTAAGTAACAAAGTGTCCTTTCAGCACAGTCAAATAATTCAAACGGATAACGCCCTTCGCCTAGCTATTGTGTCTGAAATTTTGTCTGATATTTTGCGTTTATAAAGAGGAAGCTGGTTATGCGCCAAACTATTAGTGCAAAGGTTTAATACTGATCTTTGGTGGCAGATTGAACCACGTTAAGCAGTTAGGAAAAGGGTTCCAGGGCGCATAATTAAGGTAGCAGAGAGACAATTATTTGAAGCAGCGACTCTAGTGAAATATCATCAAGCGCCGCTCTAGAGACTAGCGTATAGAACCAGATTGTGGGCCTTAAATGGGCCAGGTTCGTGGCCGTAATATGTAAACAGTAAAGAACAAATAAATGTGTGTGACTCATTGAGGAGCCATAAGAGTGACATTCCTCTTACCGTGTTATATTTCTATCTACACTACAGAATATGGTTGGCCACACCTCATCTAAAAACAGCTATTGTTCAAGGTGTTACTAAATAAAAAAGCGGGCACTCCTTTCGGCCAACCCTGTACAGCATCCATAGTTATGTACATAGCCTCTTAGTTAAATCAAGGCATAATACTTCTAGCATACGTGGTAATGAACTTCAGTAGCAGCCAGTTCTATTTGGCAGCGGTTAGGTAGTTCTAAAACGGTGCTGCAGGGAATGCAGCTGACAGTAAACCGGTAAGCGATGAGCAGAGAATTGATAACCTGGCTAGCTGCCGACAGGTAATTGGAAGGTTTGGCTCTACACGGCACGTACTATTCTATCCGTTTCCGTGGATCATGGCCACCACACTTCCTCGCCAACTGTAATTCATTGGGATCAAAAAATCTACTCATTCAAGGGCTGGACAGAATATGAAATAAATTGAAAATAATACTCAACTTAAGATCAGACTAAAAGTACTCATCATCTTCCCAGTCAATCTGTACTTTCAACTTCGTCGTCTTCTCGTCTTTTATCATCACCTCTTCCATCCTCTGTCCCATTATCATCTCTTCCATGCTCTTTTCTGGTTCTCTCCCCATTTACGCGCAACACAGCGCTCATGGAATAATAAGGACCAAATGCCTCCGTCCAGATGCGAACACACTGTTCCCATCCCGGCTCCCCTAAATCTCTTAAAATAATCGCATATGCCTTATTCAAGAGCTCGTCTGAAACTTCTTCAATCCCCACATATGAATCCTTCCAGAAGCCCTCGACTTTCACTCCTTCCGCCCCCACAATAACACGACGAGGCCGAAAAGCATATTTCTCCCCATGCCACAGACGACAGTCATTTCTGAAATTGTCCCATTCATCATCAGTGTACAGAGCCTGCAACCTTTTCGCAAATGTTTCCGACAGCTGGTTCATGCTCACTTCTGTGGGATTCCAGGTTGTCAAAATCTTCGGCACCCCATCCACCATTTTGGCGCGGCGGAACTCGAATACGTCGTACTCGAGCTCAATATCCCAAACCCATGTCTGGTATTTCAAAGACCGAGGAAATAGGATAAAGTGAGGCATAGGCTTGTATAATCTGCGGCGGATTTGTTTGACTTCTTCTGTATATATCACGTGAAGAGAGCCGTAGGCTCTGAGCGTTTCGCAGTCTGTACCTGGAAATTTCCTGGGTCTAAGGCGGGTTGGAAGAATGCTTGATATCTCGGCACTCATGTTGCCTCGGGTCGACGTCATGGCTTGTTGTCGACGTAAAGATGATGCAAGATTGGAGAGATATGGCTTGAACCAAAAATATGGTCAGTAAGTGTGTATAGATGTTGAAGCAGCCTCAATGGAGACAATGACGGATGTGGAGGAGGTGGTAAATGTAGATGAAAGGTTGAAGTTGGAGCGCTTTAGTTTAGGGGGAATCGTCTCCTTTTATACTTTTCATTGTCGTAAGTTCGGCTACGGCGGCCAACAGGCAACGACCATGAGCCATTTATGGAACAGCCATCTTGCACTTTGATAGGTCATGGGATCCTCATCTTGCATTCATATTCCCTTATAAATCCGTAACGAAAGTTTTGGCCCAACTGCTTCTTGTAAGCCATTGGCCTCAAGGCCGCCGGCCGCGACTGCAAGGATCAAGTTTCTCTCACGATGGGTAGTATCAAGGCAAGAATCGAGCCATTATTACCTTCTTTAATCATAGTCAGAGTCCCTCCCTGTCACCCAAAACTCCTCCTCGGCATGAGGGTCCGGGCTGGCCTCTACTCTGGTTACATCCATGAAGCTTCTCCATTCGCGCCGAGACCTCCATCTCTTAAGAAGAAGATTGCTGCGCTGGCGCGGGACACAACATGATACCGTATATCGAGCTACGGAAGCGCGATTGAGACGGTCCGTTTCGTAAATTGGTAGATAAACGGTTCTTATCGAATACCATGGATGGGGATTGTTGCCTTACCTTAGAGACTGTCATTCTTATCCTTGCTAATATTCTGCCTAGATACGGCGCTTCCGGCTCCAATCCTCAGCCAACTGACGACCTAAGTAACCTAATTACACTCCGCCATGATATCCACCATCTCTCTCATACCCGTCGCTTCACATTTGTCCCGAAACGAGATGTAGCCAACATGGCTCGGTGTCTCACACTCTAGGTCTTTATCCGGACGACAACAACGAACTCGTCCCTCTCTATCACAACCGTTGCATTTCTTTCGAGTATGTCCCTGACACGGTTTGCTTGGACTATCGTCTCCGACCAGACCGGACGCTTTTTCAAGGGGGCTGAGTATGCGGTTCTATTATTTGATCCCAAGATAGACGATAATAAAGAAGTCAAGCTAAGGGCGCTAAGGTGCGGATTGTCTGTGCAAGACGATGAATTCTGTGTAGTAGAGGAGGAAAACGATGCTTTCTTTTCCTCCGACTGGGAACTACCCCGCGGGAGATGGCGGAAGCACCCGCTGGGATTACCTTGCGGTGAACACTCCGCCCTATCACCCTCAGCAACGATCAATTCACATAGCGAAAAAAAGGATCTAATTGCCATTGTGATTGTGAGAAAGTCGTTCTAGGAAAAGGAATGTAAAATGATGCAACATCATTATGTGGCGGCATATTGAAAGACGGGCTTGAGATGCGTTGTGTTGTTACGAATGATTTGTTGGCAGTGAGGCGGTGAAGTGGGTCAAAATGACACTCAGACAGTGTTTTTTTTTACCATGAAGCTACATTAATTTTCTCGGCTGTTTGGTTCTGTCTTTCGGAGGAAGAAATCAAGTCCTGAACCCGAAACCCACGTGGTTCAAGAAAACGAGCGTGGACTTGAACCTGCGCAGGGAAATGACTCGTATCATGAGCAAGGTGGCTCCCGCGCGAGTAAGTAGTCAGCCGAAAAATCAAAGTATCGACAAGACGATACCGATTGAGGCCCCCGACAATGAGATTTTCGAGCTAGCCGCTTGTCGACCTCCTGCTGAGCTTGACGCCGACACCGGAGGTTTCGACGATATCTAAATCGTCGATCAGGAGGTTGGACTTGGTTTGGATGAGGCTTATCCCCTCAGCCCGTATGAGCAGACGAGGCTTAAGATATGGACCGCCAACTGGCAGGACCTGTTCCTGCCTATATACCAGACGATTGAGCTCAAATTGCACTAGAATTGATGCCAAAGACGGCTACGAAGCAAGGTAAGCCTGCAGCTGAGTTCTCTGGGGTATCATGAAAATTTGGTAGAGAAATTAAGAGAGGCAAACGTGGCTGGGATGTGTGAGAGAAAATAAGACAAGTAGTTGGATAATGGAAGGGAAAGGACCACGCGAAGGCAAACTAGTATTTGTATTCCCTCTTGGAAATACATTCCTGGATGTATAGCTCACCACATCTGGCCAGAGGCTTTGGATTAGTTGCCATGGCCCCCCGCCCTTCAATCTCTCTGCGTCGTCAGAGGACGTGCACCTTGAACACGGACGCATCCTCAAGGCCCAGTGGCGCACCGACGGATCGCTGCGGGACAGCTCCCTCAACCTGGACGACGTCCTGGAGAACAACAACGGCCGGTTCCGCTGGGTCAGCGGCGGCGGCAGCTGGACTGTCCGGCCCGACGACACCCTGCGCAGCATTGCGTCCAACAGCGTGTCGGGGGAGGAGACTGCCCGCCACAATGGCCTGAGCAACCCTGACCTCATCCACCCTGACCAGACGATCCAGATCCCTGGGGGTGGTGGCCACCACAGCCGCCGTTGGGAAAATGCCGCTTCTGCGTCCAGAGTTTGGAGAGGATTGCAGCGCGGCGAAGACATATCTCAAAACCGCTATTCGACTGCGAGGAACTTTTTATACTTTCCTGCGTGGAGGGAAGATCCTTCCAAAAGGTCAAGATCAATGCCGATACTCTCCCACCCTGGGTGCCCGACTGGAGTGAGCCTTCACGCCTCTGTCTTAGAGTCACTGGGTACAAGAGATATGCTGCAGACGCGTGCTTCATTCCGCCTGGTACTCATCTCTTCCGAGAGGAGAAATTAGCTAGATGGCCTGCAGTTGTCGACAAAAAAACCTCACCGTTGCCATTGGTGGCCTCAAAGTCGACGAAATATCATTCGCGGGGAGCCAAATCGCGGCATCCAAAAGGGCGAGCCGTTTCCACGGCTGTTGAGCATCATGCTGTCCCTCCCGACCCGGTACCAGACCACGGAAGAAGACCGATGGGAGGCTTTTTTTGGCGAACTCTCATCGCCAACACTGCTGGCAAGGAACGTCTCGCGCCTTCAAAACAGTCTTTTCTCGACCCGGGCTTTACGAAATGGTTCCGAGAGAAGATTCCAGCCGGAATTAGTTTAGTCATTCCTTTCAACTGACTTAGATCGGAGTGAGAGCCAAGACGCCGTTGTGAGAGGGTAAAAGTTTGAGGCGGCGCCTCAAGATCTCCCGATGCTACGGCAACTCAAAGTTACGCAGTTCCTGGGAAGATCACTCATGATGATATGGCGGACCGGCCGTGCGAGCGAATCGACACAGAGCCCACTAAGAGATGAGCGTGTGTTGTATTAACCTAGAAACTTTTTTGAGCATTCAAAAGTAGTACCCCAGTTCTCCAATCGTTGCTTGCGCGGTCGGCCCCGACGGCAAGCCATCACGTCCTTGCTATGCTTACTTGACTTCCGACTCATAGCAGTCCTCTTTGCAACCCTGACTTCCTCCACTGACTTATCACTCTGGGCCCCAAACCGAGCCTCAAACCTGTTGATCAGGCCCAGGGCATTTTGCATCCTGTTGGCCGGTACAAGAGTTGGTTTCCAAGGAACCAAGTAGTACACCTCGCCATCAATGACTTCTTTACCCATCAGGTCGCCATCAATCTCCCATTCGGCGTCCACGTCGGTGGCTGTAGCAGTGGGTTGGCTCTGTTCCGTTGAAGTAGAGACCATTGTGGTTGACTCCCCAATGCAATTATGGACGTCGTCATCTGCGTCTACCATGACTTCGTCAGTAGCAGGCTTGTGCTCTGACGCTTCGAAGTCATACTCTCCGTGGCCTGAGAATGGCTTAGTGATGTCATCTCTTAGCCTCATGTTCTCGCTACTTATAGTTTGGTCTATGTCGAATCAGTAGGCAGAACTCATAAGCGGGAGGCTTTACGTACTGGGCTCATCTTGGTAAGTGTTATCGCTCCCGTGATGGTTCGAGTCCGGCGGATGAGGTTCTCGTAATGCATGAACCTCGGCATACGGAGTCTGTGCATTCACGAAAGACTCCCGTCCGGGGCCGAATTGCTTGCTATTTATACCACCCAAAGCCGAGGGTAGAGCATCATGACACGTAGTACTGCCGGTAGTTTGGCCGGCATCTCTTGGGTGGTTTAATGAATCACCATTGGTCAATACTTCTTTTGGGAGTTGAAGAGCCTTCAGGCCATTATCGGGTGCGTTCATTTGACCGAATTGTCGGTTGATGGTATGGTGGTTCATTGCATCCTGGGCGGTGGTATTCCGTGGACGCGGAGGTGCAGCTATCAACGAGGCGTTTGACAAACCTCTTAGAGTACTTAGTCTAGGCAGAGACAGTGTCCGGTGGTCTGCAACGAGTCCCTGACCATTGCTCCAATCGGAGTGTTCGGAGTCGTTCGTGCCCGCTCTGTCATCCGGTTGCGAGAAGACACTTCGCCTGTAGAGAGTGTCTGAGGCACCGAGTCCATCTCGAAATCCAGGTTCAATCTCTTCTATGGGAAATTAGTAGAGAATATAGCAATAGCCATGCAACCATACCTTGAATATTCTCAATTCCTATAGCGTGGCTCAATGGGACACTATGCTGTTCTAACGGCAGCACGACGTCGTTTCCAGTAAGGTTGGTTAACTCAACAACAGTAGCTAAGTGTTGTTGTAATGACATTAGGTCATTGGAATTATTGCAGTGTGTTATACTCGCTTCGGGGTTGGGTCTCGTCATAGGCATCTCTCGCACCATACCAGGATCGCTACTCGCCGATCTGCGGTTGCATGGCCTAGACAGATCAGAACTCCCCAGTCGAACGGTATTTTGAGGGTCGCTTGTAGACTTTGGTAGCTGTTGCTGTTGTTTATGCTGGCTTGGTATTGAATTCTTGAGTGATCCTTTTTCTTGGTTCACGGTATTTTCGTCTCTCTTTTCCGCTCTTCGAGCTTTCCTAAGCTGATGGTTGATTTTGAAGAATAAAATCCTCATAATGTGAAAGATCCTAGAATAATATGAGCATGACTCTAAGTTCATATTTCCCAGAGAAATTCTTACAAGTCAGAGTCTTTGGAATATCGCAGCCTAGTTCGGCTATTGTCAAGTGTGTCGGGCCAGAAGTGGCTACCCTGGTCCAGAGTATTAAGAAAGTTATGCGTTACATCAACCAGGCCATTCTGATGAAGGCTAGAGCTCCAATGAAGTAGCTCTCGACAAGGAATACCATTGCTAGTTTCGAAGGTTTGAGCATGTCTCTTCACGGATCTGTAGAAGTGGCGATCTTGAGGCTCTCCCGGATTCCCATAACCAAGAGCGTGACGAAGAGAGGTAATAGTGGGTAATTCTTTCCTTGTACTCTGTAAGTAGTCAAATCTTCTGAAATCGAATACTTGTGCCATAATGACGCATAGATTAATACTAGCCAATAGCTAGCCGTCTCTCATAGAGTACTCTCCATATGTAACATGTCCAAGGAGAGGTTGATCCCAGAACTTAATATACTCTCGTAGTCAGGGCACATCACCGGATTTGATTCTGATGTATATGCCGATAAAGTATGTATGTACATTCCGCTAAGGACCTTATGGGGAAATATGTTGCTTCAATACAGGGCCTAATTTAAGGACCTGAGACCTAAAACTTGGCCTACATTAACATTCACTAGGGAGTTCGCTGGAACTTTCCCGATTTGGCAGAACTCCCAACACACCCCCCACCTCGAAGGCGCAAAATCCCCTTCTTCTAGATTATTATTTTTTCCTTTAAGCGAGCCATTAGAGCGAGCCTATGACCGCTTAGTCCTGTAGCCTCTGTACAATAAAAGGCGAAATGTGTGTCGCTAAATATTAGATAACTTTTTTTATATAATACTACAGCGTGGAGTATAACCAGCTTCCGCTCTGTTGTCTTTCTACTTAATTTTACAGGGAGGGAGTACCTGGAAATACCTTAGTGTCCATGCCTCGATATTTTACAGTATGGGAAATGTCCGTTAATGGCCGGGAAATGAGGTGTTGGCGCCCGAGACCGGGCTGCTCGCATGAGAATACGATCGAGGGATTCTCAGGGATACAAGGGGTCGCGGATGCCCTCTGTAATTACTAGTTAGAGGTAACAGTCTCAATTTATCCCTTTTACCTGTAAAACTGGAAGCTGTTAGGTGGCCACACCAACAGTACCACGTATGATCTCCAAAATATATTTTGATTGTGGAAAGAGCCCTAATCTCAAACAGACCTCGTTTTCTTGGCTTTAGGCCCTCCATGGTGACCTTCTCTTTTCCTTTTTTTGTGGTGTATGTAGCTAGGGGCACTCGATTTTCTTTCCTGAGCTTTTCCACCTGCGCGGTTGTTTTTTTGATAGCTTTGGTGATTGGAATGCCTTGACCTCTTGGGTTTGCATTCTTCTTTCTGTGGGCCAGGGCGACCGAATACTGCCGTCAGTCCTTGTAATGCAATGAGTCTAGGTAGACTAAAAGGAGCTCCGCTAATAGAACAGGCCTCCAACCCGCCCCGCTTCAAGGCGATGTCAAACACCCCGTCAGTGGTCAGGGCTACCTTTTTGCGGAAATTCCCATAGCGATCGAAACTGTTCTTCTCCACGACGTCCGTCATTGGGCATCTGTTGATCCAAAATTGGGCTGATGTAGAATCTAAACACCGAAAAAGCCCAGGAAAAGCTGGTTCAGAGATAGCAATATCACACAATATACATCCGGACACAAAATATCTCCCGTCAATCTTCTCAGGGACGGCGTCAAGCTCGAAGTAAAATAAGGAGGCAATCAGGCGTTCGGCGATATTTTCTATTTTCGATACAAGCGTCTGATCCTGGTCAACATGGGACTGAAGCGTCTGGATACTGTTTACATCGTCCAATCTCGGGATGTCATGATCAAACTTTGTGGTGAGGCGATAATACCGAGGGTTAGCCTGAATTACCTTCCTCGGCTGTTCATCTAACATCTTCATGAAATTCATCTGGGCTAACCGGTATAACCAAGGAGTTAACCAAGAACACCAGGAGGTTCCAGTTGCCCTCTCTGAAACATCGTTCTTCGGCCTAGATTCCCCAGTACCAAGAGATAGAATGAAGTCGGGATGTTCCAGAGATGGGTTCGCCTCAAAGGCGTAGGATACCGCTGATGCAAGAGGATCATTTTCTAGAGGGCCAGCATCCTGGAAGGTGCCCACGTCACCTATGGCTTTTGGCGGGAAGTAACTTGGGATTAAAAGGTCAGAAACAATACAAAACCATAGAGTGAAATGAATTACATACCCAACTGCAGCACAGCCTGCCGCCAACCTGGAAGTGTTAGCCCTAACATTTATGCGTAAGTGATGTATACTTACACCTCGGAGATTTTTGCAGTCCCAAATCCTTTCTTGAACTGATCTAGTTTTTTTGTTAAGAAAAAAATTGTTAGCTACTCGCGGAAGTGTGAGGCGTTTTTCTTGCGTACTCCTACCGTGACTTATACGACCATTACGGTTGGTGAAGATATGGCACGAAGGCGAGCCACCTGTTGTTGCGACAGGTAGGCCAACCAGCGTGCCAAATGGTGTGGCCTGGGACTTATCCAGCAGGGTTCTAGTTCCGAACACCTGCTTGAGGACTGATTCAATAGGAGATGATGAGTAGAGGCCACCAGATATACATGAAACAAATACTTTCAGAATATCAGACAACCAGGTGTGTGACAAGCAGTCAGGGAGCAATCGAGATACTATTTTCAGTAGTCTTTTCTTTTGAAATATAGATTTAGCCAAAACTTCGAAGGCTTGGCTTGTTTCATCAATTGAAGATCCGTTGAGAAACAAATCTGCCGCGATTAACCCCCCTAAAAGGTTCAGCAGCGAGTCATAGAGCAAGTGATAGTGTGAACGAGAACCTACCAGAACTGATCCCAAATACCATGTTGAAAAATCTTTGGAATGGAATCTGCACCCCTATCCTCTCATGGATAGACTTCATGATCCTTAGGGGTATGATTCCTCTTACCCCACCACCATCTATACAAAGTATGCCTACGCCGCGGGTCGGTGGGCTTATCCTTATCCTTAACTTATCAGATACTTCGATACCACACAAGAAACAATGTTCGATCAAAAAGTCCCTCTTATCCGTTGTAACTCTCTCACCGAGGGCACCGACGCATTGATCACAGAAACCATGTCTACATGGGAGGAGATGCTGAGGCCGGCGTCGAAGGCATGAAAAGCAAGTATCTGCACTACGAACCTCGCTCCACGATGGCTCCTTACAGCGAATATTGTCATAATGTATTTCTGCTGGTGAGATTGAGCCCTCCTTTAACTGGAGATAATACTCCTCCAGTTTGGTTTCGATAACCTCTAAGAACTCTTCTTGCATGTGTGTAGGGACTACGTGCTTGTCTCGAAGTGCCGTAATCACGTGTTCGTAGTAAATTGTGCGGAAGACTTGACGAGGTGGAAATACTGGGATTAACCGTTAGTCTCACTGTTCAGACTTTGGATATAGAGCCTCTTACAGTGTGTGTCTGGCAAGTAGTGATCTAGGAAAAACGATGACGCAATGACAGGGGCAGCAAAGTTTAGTAATGCCCCAGGCTTTGTCTGCTGTAAGAAATCGGTAAGATGATTTACTAAATTTCCGGAGAGAGGATTATTATCTCTGGTGGCTTTGATGAAGTTGAATGGCTCGTCTGTGCATGAAAAGTGTGCACAAGCATAGTCTAAAAAGGAGAGGAAGTGAGTTAATGAGAACAGCGACGAGGCATATTCACGGTGTATTCGCATTTCTAAGAGTCTTGCCATGAGCCGGTCCTTCAGTGACCTATAACGTGCTCCATCAGAAATTCTAGTTGATGGAAACAGCTCAACTACTTCGATTGTGCAGAAAGATTCGAAAATATCCTTTGAGGTTTCTTCACGAATCAAGCCCAAAAGAGTGCCTAGAGCCTCATTTTCGCTATGAGTACTAGGGGACGACGACTCTAAAACGATGGCCACATGGGGCCTGAGTAAAGCCGGTGGAGGCTTGTCATACGCGAAGTTGATCCACGTGACAAGCGAGTGTGCAACGTTTTTGACACCACCTATATCACCGGCAAAGAAGCAGAAGACGTCGGTGAACGGACCTAAGATTTGGGAGAAGATGCCGCTCCTGGCTTCGACTGAATCTTTTACCAGGGACCTCTTAATAGTATGCCTAGTCGAATCGTGGCACGAACTCAATGAATTATTGTTGTTAACACTACTCGAAATATCACCATCCGCAAGCAGCAAGGGTATCCCGAAAATACTCGATGGGTCTACATTTAAATGTATATCTGTAGACCCTTCACGCCCAAGGCGGAACTGACGAGCCCTGCTTACTCCAAACAGTTTGCGCAATGCAGCTGTCTTTTCCTTATTACCAAGAAGAACGATTAAGCTTGGCTGTTGGTGATTGGGATCGGGAATAAAGCTTGTGATACGGCGTCCTCTGTCTGATACTATTAGCTCCAACTGCTTTCCGCGGCAGCAGATATCCAACCAAGTGGTATGTTTGCATCGTTTCATGACTACTTGTAGCTGGTAAAACTCTACTTGCGCCCACGGATAACACGGGCGTTTTATACCACTTTGTGGACAAGTTTATGGTCGGAGCGGTTTTATGGAAATCAAGAGCAAGAGCACCTGACTCAACTGGGACTATTAAGAGACCCTTCAATTTGGTCCAAAAGCTTGGCCCGACATGTCATCATCCATCAATAGTCGCATGTACACAGTACAAACCTGGTTCATCTACACAGTGTGTCGTAAACAGACATGCAACATCGCAAGGTCTATTGTACATAGAGGAAATAAATCCCACGGAGGTTGGCTATTTTCAATAGTTGGTCACGGACAATTATAGTATAGAGACATTCATTTACTTTGATACTACTAAGACTCTATGTCTAATGCTTGCAAACTCAGACACTAAGCATCGAGGCCCAAATGCTCTAATGTGCACTGGTTGTCCGTGATGATAGATACTACCAAGGCGCGTTTCTATATCTTACGAGACACGGTTTTGGAAATCATTGATACACTCTTCAAGCTGTCGTGATACCACCTGGACTGCTCTAAACAGATCCATTCCAGCGTGGTTGTATTCACGCCATCTCTGTTCCTCCTTCTTCAACGGACTAGAGTCCTTTCCCTTTCTTTCAAGATTGTCGAAACTCACAGTCGCTAATGGGGGAGGTACCATTGATTGTGGCGGTGTAGCTTCACTATAGATGGAACTAGTGGGTACTTGATTATTTCGAACCATAGCTGCTTCTGCTGGATAATAAGTGGGAGACATGGCCGTAAGCCCCTAAATAGGTTGGCCACCTAAGAACTTATAGTCGCAATATGAACACTAATTCATGTCTGCCTCGCCTGAATCTGGGACCTGATGCCATATTTTCGGCTCGAGCTACCATATAAATTATGCTTTACCACGATACACTGAATTCTACACTTGCTGTTATGGAACCATGCAGTTCACAAGAGTCATAACCGCGGCGCTGTTAGTTTATTATCCTTTTGCGAAAGCAGATGTATCGTCAATTGCATCTGTCAGCCTGACAAGCGGCGGATGTGAGCGGCTTGTGACGTCACAGTCAATTTCAACCATCCCCAGCGCACAGAAAAGCTCCACGATGAATATAGAACGAAGCTCTGCATCGTACAGTCCCCGGCCTAGCTCATCTACTAACCAGTCACCAGCTTCTGACCTCTCAAACAGCCTTGTGTCGGCATCTATCCACAGGACCAGTTCAACGGCATCTTCTCTAGGATCATCTTTCCGGGCCGATCAGACTTTATCATTGCCTACGACCAGCTACAATTCGCTTTCGGAGAGCGCTTCATTTTCTACATCTTCTGCCAGCCCAAACGTATCGTTGGCTTGGCTGAGTCTTACACAGCGCCTTAGGCTTGCTAAGTCGTACGTATAGTTCAGCTATAGTTTATATTCTTAGACTCATTATACCTAGTGCATCTGATCGCTATAAGCTCTTACCGAATGATGAGCAATTCAAATTTAACTTCAAAAGCAACCAAAGCATATTGGGTCAGAGCTCGATTGTTGTCGTGAACGAAGATACCTTCCCCGCTCTTGTTAGTGTCGGATCTTCCATCGCCGTTGGCCGCGTGGCACGTAAGTTATTCTGAAGTACCTCGTGTAGAATACTTCTGACTTTGGTAGCGTGCGGACTGATTGCAGCGCATCACCATCAATCAACCCCTGAGATACAGCTCGTATTAGAAGGCCGCCTAGTTACGGAGATGATACTGGAAGACGATTTCCTTGACACTGCTAACCGACGGATTGTCCATAACGATATAGGACCTAATGAACTAACAATTTTCTATCAAGGCGCTACACATTATCAGTTCAATCCCGATTGCACAAATACTACATTCATCTCCCTATTTTCGCAGGAAGGTAGTGCCACAGAATCTGTATTAAACACACTATCTGACTCGGTAGAGGGTAGTACAGTCTACCGCGGCATTCCTTCTTCCATGTCGCAATCGGTGAACGAGTGTGTTCAGAAGTGTAGATATTAAAGCGATAAGGACATTAAAATGACAAAAGATAATGACTGTCATTCTGATTCAAAATCATGCATTTATTTAAGCTTAAATTAGGTAGACATCCCATGAAGTTATAAATAGCACTCTTTAAAGGATTTCGTTGAGCATTGCATACGTTTCACTATATATTTGCTGACTTGTTCCAGTTCCTAGCGATTCTAAATACGTTAGTACGTAAAGCTGGTATACGTAAAGATGCGAATATTTTTATAGTTGTGCAAAGGCCATCATCGACCCGTAGTAAGAATTTGGTCGAAGACATGATATGAAGCTCTTTGAAGTCGAAAAGGCTAAGTCGAGTGGGGGGGCCCGGGGGTAGAAGTGGCCCACCTAATTTTTGGCCTGCGCGTCTACCCTAAGTTACATATATTATAATAAAAACAATAATAAAAGCTTCAATTCGTGTTTTACGAGCAAAATAGCTATATATTCGGAATCAGAAATTAATTCTGCGATTAATAATATACTTGCTAGCTTATCTGTACGTATTGCTGTAAAGAAATAGGCAATTCCTCGTATAACGCTTAGACGACGATTGGAAGATGGCTTGATACGCATGCAAGCACACGAACACCAATAACGCCTCTCGAAGGCGGAAGAAGAGAGAGTCAGGAGATGGATTATATCTTAAGAATTACTGGGATACGCACCTACGTATCGACAGCTTCGATATATCGCTTCCCAGATCCTTTAAGGTCGGAAGGATCTCGAGCCTCTTAGCAGGTCCTGGGTCAACCAGTTTCTCAGCCGTCAGGAGGGCCTAGGAGTCAAGATTGGAAAGCGAATAGCATCAGCTAGGCTCAATGGAGCTAATCCTGAGAATATTTATAGGTTCTTTAATAACTATAACTCGGTCTCTTGGATTAAACCGGAGAATATGTAGAACGCTGACGAGGCTAGTATTATAGAGGGATATAGTTTTAACAGCCTCGTTATCAGCTCTGATAAAGGAAGCCGTAAGTATACAGTTCTTAAAGGGAACTAAGAGAGGGCTTGGGTTACACTCGTTGAGGCTATTTCTGCTGTTGGAGAGACCCTAACTCCTTATATTGTGTTTAAAGGTGAAGCAGTATAGTAATAGTAGTTTAAAGATAACTTCAATAAGAAGTAGCTATTTACAATATTGCAAAATAGATGGATTAGTAACGCTCTCGCGCTTGAGTGGCTTTAACGAGTGTTTATTCCGGAAACTGCTCCTGCTGATCCCTCCGAGGCTCGGCTGCTGATAGTTGATAGCTACGGCTTATACGTAACACCGGAATTTATATAGGAATACTTCTAAAACAATATCTTCCTTCTCTTCTTACCTGCATACACCTCGTACGTCTTGCAGCCGCTCGACTTGGGTGTATTTTCAGTACTGAAAGCGGCCTATTGAAGATATCTAGAGCAGCTCGATGAAATGCTCGATTCGACTACGATTGGAAAGGCCAACTTCCTCGAATATTATACTAAAGCTCGTAAGGAGGCTCTAACAGCGAAGAATATCAAGTCAGGATTTCGGGCTATAGGAATTTATCCTCTAAACTGCCGGAAGGTGCTCCTAAGCAGCTAAGTTATAGCTACAGCTAAGGCGCCCTTAATACTATAAAAGCCGGCCCAGAAGGAAAATACGATCTTCAAACACCTCGAAATGGCCTTTAAGTTGTTGATACTATGAGGTATCTATGCCCTGCTAGCCCTTGTACGAGAAGGCTGCTTACACGATATAGCTATAAAGCAGCACGAACGATCGATTTATTAAGTGTTCAACTGGTCTTGAAAGATTGGGAATTAGAGGCCCAAAAGGCCCTGAATGAACACCTAAGTTATAAGAAGCATAGAGCCGTTGAACCAGATAAGAATGAGATTTTCTGCTCACTTGTGCAGATAAAAGACGTACAAGGTAGGCTTGACGAATTGAGGAGGAAGAGGCGGCGCGTACGGAAGCCACGAACCTCTAATGATGATAATACTGATGCCGCCATAATCATCGCGATAAGCTGATCATAATAGTATAATTTTCATAGCTATTGGAGTTGAATTTATATAGTAATTATTAAGTTGTATTATCAAGACTGTCAAAAATGTGTGGCATTTGGGGTGGGCCACTTCTACCCCCGGGCCACTTCCCCCACTCGACTTAGCAGATGAGGGACTCCTCCCGCGTGTGCATTTTCGAAGCGATGATTGGAAGATTTCTCCTCTAGGCCGTGGTAGACCTCTAGAATGTCCATATCAAGATCCAAAACATACAGCCACATGTCTTTAGTCACATGGATGAGTTCTACCCTCACTGGGGCTTTATTGACCTCGTAGCCCGGGACAGAACCTCCAAAATACCAGCACCAATATCACCAAAAAGAGAAGTGTGGATGGGGAAGTGTGGATGGTTTAGGGAAGCTGGTCCAACGACTTTGAATCTCGCTCTTCGACAATGTTTTGCCAGACAACTTTCCCCTCTGGCCACCGTTTGGCAAAGTGGAACCATTCGTCATCATCATGCTCCTGGGTTGTGATGTAGCTGTTATGTAGCCCCTCCCTAAGCCGCTTCACATTGTCTTCCATGCCCAGAAAATTTTTGATTGTAATTCCCTGTCCTTTAGGGCAGCTATAATATCTACCATACTCGCCAAAAACGCATGTATAATCGTGGATTAACCCTATGTAATGCTTGGAATTCATTTAAGTAAATCAAGAATAAAGAGAGACCTTCAGCGAAAGATTAAAAATCACAGTCATGGCATCGGAGTAATCAATATATGGCTTTAGTTTAAGCACTAGGTATATGCTGACGTAAGTAGATAGGGGCTCTCATACTATGACGGGTGTCTATTCGCGACGCTGAGCTTTTCTACTTTGGTTGGTTTTTATTCTTATCGGCTCGGCCACTTGATTGCAGCTGGTTCCGGGTTACATATTACAAGCCGTAGCACATTTTAAAGACTATCTCCATCAATTGTTTTATCATTTAGGACATTATCATTTAGCATTCTCCACGCGTGATTGTAAAGTAGTAGCTCACGCTTTTTAATATTCCGCAATATGTTTCAGCTTCGGTTTTGAATCTGCTCATAACGCTTGCGGTCCTGATGTAGAAAAACTTAGAAACAGACATGCTAATAACTTGAACCGTAGCGTACACCGATTTATCCTCGCTCCTCATCGAGATTTCCCCTTCTTTTGTTTTGAATGTCTAATTTACGCTCTGAGTCCTTCCCTGTAAAGATTGGTCAGGCGCGCTCGGTTATCATTATCGGTTTCTGTTCCCGGGGACGCCAATGATACCTCTAGCCACAAGAACTGAAATCCGTCAAGGCTTGATTAAACTGAGGCTCAATCAAAGAGTCATGGGACTGATTTAGCAGATGCAAATCACCCAGATCTAGCAGATAGAGCTGGCCAATTGATGGGTCGTCATATACATACGAGATCCGATAAATTAATTCATTATCCACTTGTCGACAGCCCAAGAGGAAGGCGTCCAAGTCAAAATTCACGATGGCTATGATTAATTTACGTAGAACCCATTTGTAAGCCGTCGCCTCTTGAAGGGCCATGTATTCAGGCCATATTTAAGTTCACTGGTCCGCAAATTAGACTCCTCTTGCAAACCACGGCGAATAAATACGAGATGTATATATAGTACATGCTGTCTCTTTCGTTATACATACACATACAGCCAGTATGTCTTCCATATGTCACGCCAAGCCTGGGACGGCTCACGAGTCCAATCTCCATTCCGCATTTTGTGGGCCTCTACCCTTGCCTCTGCAGATCAGGCGTCTTGTGAGTGAAGAAAGGGAGACTGTACCCGAACAAAGCGTCCCTGAGGGCTGTTTCTTAAGAATAAATCGAGCCACAACTTCACTAGCGGCTCGGCAGTTGAAATCGGTAAAAAGAGCCCGGAATGGGTCTATACTGCGATAAAGGTGGGACTAGCTGGAAATTACGATGCAAACCAACAAGCTCGGTGCTACATGTCCTTTAGAGGTCCAATCTGCGACTTGGTCGCCGATAAATTCTCATCCCCGCGATACAGCACAAGTCGCTAGACTGATACCACCCCTTATGCAAGTCAATACAGGTTCCATCCAAATTCATATCCAGCCACCTTCAGGCTGTCCAGCCTCGACCGTGTGAGAATCCACGCCAGATAAAGTCAATGACCGTTGAGTTGCAATAACGGTATCAATATATTGTCTCAGTGCCATTTGTAGCTGTCGAAGTGATTGATTTATTTTTGCTAAGAAGTCTATAATATTCGGCCAATTTCTTTGGTATGAGACGAGATTATGCAGTGCCTTATAGTCTTGCGCTCCCAATGCAGCCAAGTGATGTCTTAATTGATCAAAATGGTGTTCCATTGTTACTGGATGATTTTAAGCATCAATGGACTCAAATCATAAGTTTCATATAATTCTACTAAATAGAAAACCTATTTTTGGGCCTATTTCTAGCAACTTGGTTTGTATTGGCGCAGTAATAGACGAGAAAGTGGCCTTCTAGCTAACGCCTGCGACGGCGCTTCCAGCCGTACATGTCTACTACTTCCAGCTTCTCCGCCCCGAGTACCAGCTCCATATTTTCCAAGTTATGGTTAATTTGAAGACAAAAAGATAAGACCTCCTTTCTCATCAATTTATACTACGCTCAAACCTCCTATACCACCTCTACCAGACTATCCAAGTTTGACTGTATGTCAGGAAAATAAGATAAGAGCCTCCTTTATGAGCCTATTCGGCTCCGCCACATCCAGATTGTCATGAATTTGGGACAAAATGACGAAAGCTGTTTCTGCATAAGACGGAGTTGCTCTCCGGTATGAGTAAGCTAGTATCTTAGGGTTAATTTCTCTGTTTCGGCCTGATCTTTGTATTTTTCAACGCTCTTTTTGAATGCCTCCTGCGACTCTACCGTTACCATTTGGTCCCTTTCCAAGTGCTCTTTGAGCGCCATTGCCGCCTAATAATTGGCCCCGAGTTCCGTACACCTCACTTGGAGTTCAACCAGGATCTTTTTGTCGCCTTATAGTGAATCGCAATGTCTCGTTCATTTGTCACAACCAGTCATACATCCGGTTCCATAGCCGTCATGGCTAAGCTAGTCGCTCCAGTCCTGGGGCGGAAATCAGTGACCAACTCTGTATATAATTAGCATGCCCGTTAGAGTATTTTATATCTAGACTAGTACGTTTATGTTTATTTTAATCTGGAATGATTGGAGCCCCTGATCCCTGCCTTACTACCAGAGCTAGGAAGCAAGAGGATTTGAGGTCCTAGAGTGTTAACGAAGACCCGATATTCCAATCGCAAACCCGGTGGTACCCGGTTTCGCTGCACCCATTAATACACGGGCTGGAACTGGTCATGTATGGAAAGGGTTATCTCGGCCCTGGTCACTTTTCTTTGCTTCACACAGGTTGCAATTTGAATCCTTACTCCGAGCCTAGTAATATATGAATGGCACGGTTGAACCATCGGTTGAAGGCATGGCTGGAGGGGTCGGGGGCAGAGATTGGCGCTGAGAACGGTGGAGGGGTGCCTGCCAGTTTCCCTATCAATTAGAAAAATTCGGCTTTCCCGAAGACTTGATCCGTCCGTCCGAAGTTATGATTGAGGTTGCTCACCCTCACCATCTGTTAACGAAAGAAGACTAACTCTGTGGCCAAAAGTATGATATGTGGAAACTGTGAGGCCTGAGTCTGGATCCCAAGATCCCCCTTCATCTAGCTTCCGTAATTTTTACAGGCTTGTCATCTTTTTTACAACCTGGAAAATCTCTCGGTTCAAAATCTTTGTACGCAAATAGGACCTCTCGTTTGACCCAGTTCCTACGTTGGCCTCGTCCTTTTTAGCAACAAAGAGCGATTAGATGATGCAATTAGTTGCATTTGCCAACCACGATATGGAGGAGCGAGTTTAAAAACACAGGTCGGGTAATTGACGAAGGGTGCTCCACACTTTAAATATGGCCTATATTTGGTAGCTAGAAGTAAATGACGCACACCCATGTACAACCATGTACGTGTTATGTATACATAGTATGTATGTATGCCTTTATGTGTAACAAATTTGGCCAGCTTGGACGCGATTTAGGGCTTCTGATGGCGACGCAGCCGTGGGGGTTATTTATATATCTATGTATAGCACATCTTCTGCACTTACTCCACCCAAATATGGACGATGGAACCCAACACAAGGAACATGGCATCAACGAAAACGTACCCCAGGACCGATATCACAAAAATGATTTTGGCCCATTCAGTACCTCGCACATGTTAGTTTTGGATGTTCCCAGTCAGCCAAAAATTAAGCTTAATGTGTGTGATCGCGATATCGTGCTCTGCGTCGCAGTAAATAAGCTCACTATTCATCTATTGCACTTGCGGAATGTGCGTGACGATACAGTTTATATGGCCTGGGGAGCCATTCAGAAATTTCTTAAAGAGCTCAAGGCATTGAATCATGCCAGCGACAAAGGATGGGGATTTATTGTCCTACATGTGGATGAGGTTCATGATGTCCATGAAGATATTCGTCAGCTTATTCTAGCGGAAGCCAAGAAGTGTGGCTTCTTATACCATTGGAGCGGGACTGCATACTTGCGACCCAAGCTCCGCGAGTCCAATGAGCAGATCTATTTCACGTTACGTTGGCGTGATGGCAAATTGGAGGCGAATTTGAGGAAATGTAAGTGGCTTGACGGCCCCTCAAGTCTCCCAACAAAGCCCAAGCCCAATCAAACGAAGCAACTGCGACGAAGGCCATCATAGGAGCTTCCTTGAAAGATTTGCAACTACTTTTACTATTGGGGACTATCTGGGCAGGCCCGAGCTACAGCTCGCCGAAGCGAGCAACTTTACCGGTATCATCTCTGTCCACCTGTGTTACAGTCTCACTGAAGTGTAGGGTAATTAGTTTGGTAGGAGATAAAGGGTGATTTTTTTTATTATCATTGCTAAAGCTTGAAGCCTCCTAGTATCTATCATAAGTGTTGAAATCGCTGTAAGTGGCCGAAAGGATCCCCAGAGCTACCCGGCAGTTCGAGAGCGAGGCGACCCCTCTATTTTGTTACGGCTAGGATTTGAATTGAATAGATCTCATACAAAACTCCAAACTTTTATACAATAGTGCGAGCCCGTATGTAATAGCAAAGCATGTCCTTGTTGTCTATATCAATTTTTGTACCTCTTTATCTAGGCATTCTATGCACAGTTTTAGTTTGGAATGTTTCCATGAATAGTATAAGGGAGAGTCGGGATTGGATCACAAGCCACTGATCCTCCTTGGACTCATTCGTTATTTCGGCGGTCTTGTTGTAGATTTGACTCTGTAGTTGTCCTTTCAACTCAGCGCACTGTTACCACGAGGTGCCTGGATCTTCCTTCATATTTGGTTGAAGGATATCAACGGTTCAATGAGCGGCACGCTGTTTTCGTTGAGCCGTGGCTATAAGTGGTGTAGATCAACCATAGTGACATCAGCGCTGACTTGCATCCCGGTAAGATTTTCGTTGCGTCTTGCCCGTCTCTCGTGGGTGGAATGTCTGCCCAACAGAGAATTAACCAGCGTTTTCAAGCTAAAGTTATGAGCAAAAATAGCTTCCTCTTTTTAATAACAAAGAGTGTGTAGTGCTTGCGATTTAATCCACTTTTAACTTCTTATAACCAATCACATTGCAGAGGTGGACATTAGCGCGACTTTTACAAAGAGCGACATTGATCTATAGAGGAAGCTGATTTTGCTCATAACTGTACCAATGCATTGATTTTTGATTAATGTGACGTCGCTAAAGGCACGGTAGGACAGAGGGGGCCTAATCTTTGTTCGGATCTTGTCTATGGAAGCCTCGTAGGAGCTTATTTGAATCTAAGATGCGAACGGATGCTCTACCCCCTGCCTGGAAGCTCCTAGCTGAGTTTTGGTTTGGTACTTAGATGTGAAGGCTGTCTAATAGAGGCTGTCCATTCCGCCTGCCTGCCTCTATATCTCCTAGGAGAGGGCGGGCAGGTCTTTGTAGCGTAACATAAAGCGATTGGCGTCTTCATCCCTCCAACGCAACGGCGAATGACGGAACCGGCTTTGAGGGGCTAGGGAGTATTCTGCCGGACAAATGGACCCACACCATCGCCTTATGAAGACCAATTGGGCCTGGTTCATAGGTGCTTACACCTAACGCTATCCCTGTCCATCTGCCAAAAATACGTATACTGTCAGTCATCGGGCCCAACTCGTAAGTGTAACTATAAAGCCAGACTGGCAGTATTCTGCGTGCAAACCCAGACCCACTTCTCTCGGACTTTGGAGCCCCTCCTAGGCGATGATCCTAACCGTTCAGACCAATGGCTCGGTACGCAAATATGAGGGTTGTACATACAATTGGAAGTTGATAAGCATGTTCCATATAGTTGTTGGCCTTTGGCAGCTTGTGGAGAGACTTATCCTTGTCCATGCGTCCAGGATCTACGTCAGTAAATACTCTTTCCGAGGTTGTAAAGGCGGAAAGGGCATATGATGGCCCAAAGATAATCACGCTAATTCTGCGCGAAAATGTAGCCCTAACTCTCTCAGAATTTGAACCTCGTTCCAATCTGCAAAGCGGATTCCCGAAAGTTGACATTTAAGAATACATTACTTGGGAACGAGTTTACGGGAGAAGAGAAGTACTGCAATGATACAACGTGGGGTCAGGTTCGGGATTTATCATCATGACGTTATCATTTCATTCATTGGCTTGCCTTGTTATCACCACAGCTATGTGGCCTGAGACTTGGAACAGGATGAGTCTTGTTCAGGTGCAGCCTAACCTGACGGAGAACAGCGGGAGGTGCCTGGCCGGATACCTGCAAGCCTGCACTCTTGTAACTACTCGCCTTCTCTTACTAGTTAAAAGGGTCGTCCTTCCCTTTCATAGTTTCCTTGCGCCGGGCTGCTCCATCATTTCCTCTCTCTACACAGAGTCCCGATCTATTGCAATGGACGGCCTTCGAAACAATGCTAAATTACTTGCGAGTGAGACACTCTTCGAATACGGAGGTTTTATCCTCAAAAGAGTGTGGTGGCAACCTGATAGTGGAAAAGAAAAAGAAACAGTCATTCTCTATCGCAACAGGCAATCCACGCTTCCAGCTCAGATCGCCATTGCCATACCAACCTATATTATTGACAACAAGGAACACTTAGTTTTAGTGCGACAGTTTCGCCCGGCCACGGCTCGCGGGGATAGGGGGGATACTCGATTGCCTTTCCGACAGGCAAAATCGAACGGGAGGACAACAGTATATCAATAGCAGCTATACGAGAGGTGAACGGAGAGACACACTTTCGTTTTTTACCTATTGGCTTCCCCGAGACTGATAGCATTGATGATCGAAGTATAGCTTATTCATCTGATGGATGTCTAGATGAGACGTATAAAATGGTTTTCGGTATTGCCAAGCCGAAGAATGGCGCCCTCATCACAGAGCTCCCTAACCATATTAGGATTATTAGCGGCTCTGCACGGTGTATGGATGCTTATGGGGTTGAGACAATCATAGTTCAGCCGAAGGATTTGCTCAGGGACCTGCGAACGCTACAAAAGGCTGGCAATGCAGTAGATGGTCGTTTAATGTCATTTGCTATGGGTCTTGAATACTACCGTCGGCTCGAGGGTAGGGAAAGCTCCAAGAGTGGCCATACAAAGTGGCGGTCTCGCTTGGAACTCTGGGCCGTCCGATGGATGCAGTGTCTCGGGCTTAACATTAAACGGTCGTATGTGGTGAATTGATCGCCACAGTTTTGGTGAAAGGGTTGGAAATGCAGTTCAGTAGTCACTTCGAGTACCTTGAAAGTAGCTCTGCAATAATGGGACTTTAAATGTTAAAAACGTTTACTCTGCTGCCCGGACCAGATGCTCATGAACCGTTGTTGTTCCTTTTCAAGCCCTTGTAGCCACAGACAAATACCAATGCTCTTGGCAGAATTTGACGTCTAGTCTAAAGCGGAAAGTACAGATCCCTTAGTGCCTATACATAAGCGTGGGAGATTATGTCTGACCTGCCTCCACCTAGGAGAGTCTCTCCTCTCATACAGTAGGGTATATTTGATTTGAATTTAACATGGCCTCTAGTACGGCTAATCCTTTCATAATTTGATAGATACTATAATGCTACTTTTACCTTACGGTTTTCGCCTTCTTCACAAGGTGAAGCCTGAGTTATTCTGGCCCACTCTAATAACTTTGCCTTCCATTCCATACTTTGCATACCTACGTGTAATTTAACCAACAACACTTTGTCAAAGACCACTTTGCGAAAGCTCTACTTTCGACGTACTTCAGTGTTGGTAAACAAGCTTCTGGCTTGAGATTCTAAAATAAAGAGGCGGAGCGCATGAAGACTTCACCTCTCTTAGTAAACTATTTCACATACGATGGTGACACTGGCTGCTCTTCTATCTGCCCAATACAACGATTCGCACTATTTCTGACCCGAAGCTCTGACTCTCAATCCAGCGCTTGATGGCGATACCAGGGTTTTCTGTCTGGAGCATGAGGATAATATTGACAATTGTTGGTAGTCTGATCAGGAGCGTGGTGGAATGAACGTCATCTGCCCCGAAATCAGCTTCTCCACTAGAGGTACTACCAAGCTATGTAATAGCTAATTCTAGGATCGACATAATGGCGGTCCTTGGCTCGTTGGTGTCCCCTTTAAGGCCCAAATCCTGTACAACGTCCCGAGGGTTAAGGATATGCCTATGCTTAGTAATGCCTTCTTACCGCCTCATTTTTTGCAAACCCTCACCCTTGTGCACCCCCAAGTCTTCATCGATTGCGTTAAATCACTACAACCACTGGATCTAAAGCCCTGAAGCTATAGCCTCACTACCCTAGTTTAGTAGTTATTTACTACTTAAGTTTACTAGATATATAGTATAAGGTTGTTTAGTTAGTAGTAGAGTGGTATTAGTATTATGATATAATTACTTTATATGAACGGATGAACATTACAACTTCCCACGAAATCATATATATAGATCTCTATCTTAAGGAAGATACCAAGATAGTGGGCGAAATAAAAGAAGCTGAACAAAGAAGCTCGGCTGTATAAATCGGCTATAAAGGGTGTGTAGTAAAGTAAGAGCAGTAAGAGACGGAAAATGGCCTGCTAGCTAACGCTTGCGGCGCGCGCGCTTCGCCTTGGGCAGGGATTCTATCTCTGGCACCTCCGCCCCTAGCGCCTCCTCCACATTACGCAAATCGGAGTGAATTTCAGGGAAACGGGATAGGATTTCCCGCCTCATCAAACTGTGCTGTTTTCCAATCACCTGCAAAACCTCTCCCAGATTACCAAAATCGGAGTGAATTTCAGGAAAATGAGAGAAAAGTGCCTCCTTCGCAAGCCTATCCTGCTCCGCCGCAGCCTGAAGCACCGTTATGACGTTATCCAAATTGTCGTGAAGATGAGGATAAACTGACGAAAGCTGTTTCTGAATATAAGTGAGCTTCTGTTCGGTAAGATCGAGCCGGTATTGCAGAGTTGATTTTTCCGTTTCGGCCTGATTTTTGTATTCTTCGACGCTCTTTTTGAAGGCCTCGTGCGAATCCATCGTCGCCACTTGATCCTTTTCCAGATGCTCTTTAAGCGCCATTGCTGCTTGATAACTTGCCTCGAGTTCTGTAATCTTCACTTCAAGCTCAGCTCGAACCCTTTTGTCGTCTTGTAGCGCATCGCGATCTTTTGCAACTTTAAACAAGCTTGCCCATAGCTCTTTGTTTTGATCTCTCACGCTCCTCATTCGTTCTTTGATCATTGCGTTTTCGTGTTTAACAAAGCTGTTCTCGTCACCCAGCCTCCATAAAAGATGTACGTTCGTTTTCCACCCGTGGTGTAACCTCCTTAGCACCCGGTCTACGCATTCAAAATCTTGCTCAAAAGAATCGTCCTGTTTTATTCACCCCGTAAATTAGAACTGAAGTCAAATCCAACAGCACTAGCAAGCTTACAGAGAATAGTTGTGGTTGTAGCACGTCTGAGATAGCAGCATCGCCGTTCCCCGTTGGGGTACACACATTGGAACGGGTTCTGGGTGATTCACTCCCGTAGTAGGTAGTTGGGGGAGGAGCAGGAGCCAAAACTGGAAGCAATTCTCTGGATGGTGTACTCATGATCGGCGTTATGAGAGGGTTACAAATGCAGCTACCGCAGAATTTCCAGTGGAAATTAGCTGTTTTAAGTCAGGCCTATCGAATACTTGCAACTGCAAAGACCCAGAACTTGTCCCTGGATGGCTATCGCTGCATGATACTAATTAAGTTGCAAATCTCAAGATTTTCCCGTGGGTCGGTCCAAAGACTACCGCTGCATGATACCAAAAGGAGCTATAAATCCCGAGTTATAGGGCCGACCTGTGGGTCAAACCTGGGGCCAACTTAGACCTTAAGTGACTCCTTTGGCATTAGAAGAGGGCGCATATGACGAAGAGTTTTCTTCTATAAGAACGCAAGGCGCTTAGGTATCATAGGGTAACTACTTTACGGCGGATCCAAAAGCAAGGAAAAAAGAATGACCGACCAAAGAACAAGACAGGAGAAGAAGCAGATTAGAAGGAACTTGAAAGGGCTCCTCACCAAAGCATTCAGATATGGGCAATTGAATGGAGTCGAGGTAGGCTTGTATATTTTCTATACGAATAAGAACAAGCTGGTTTGGTACGAGTCTGAAGGCTATGTACTCCAAGACCAGATCCAGAATAAGGTAGGCCCAATTACAAGTTATAAGATCATTTCTAACACGATGATAGAAGAAAGCGAGTTCAACGGTGCATTATGGGCCTGAGGATATGAGGGATTTAGTCAAAGAAGCCATGAGTAACTCCGAGAAGGTAAAACAGAGAAAGATAGAAAAACTCGACATGAGTAGTTTTCCAAAATTACCAGATAGTTGCATTAGTTTTTATGCTACCTGAGAAAGGCAGCGGGATGTGCTGCTGTATTATATCTTGATTGTATGCATGATAGTGCCTTATATGTCCGAGTCTTTTCTTGTCCTATCGTTCCATTCCAGAATGTATGCTAGGGGACTAATTTTAGGCTATCGGATCAAACTCTAGATAATCATATTATGATCTCCATCATTCCTTTCTCCAAAAGTCTCTGCGGTCTTGAAATAGGTTCATGTATCAAAGCTCACAGATAGCTTGGCAGAACAGTTGTTGTAGAGGGGATCGTTCACGGAATAGCAGCAAAATCGGCTCGAGGTACCGACCTCGGCCTCGCCTCAAATGGCGCAGGTGTTTCTATGAGTGCCGTACTAGCTAGCTTTTAACATTAGAGATAGTCTGGCAATATAACAGGCCGCAGTCGAATGCTACGTCATCCAATGTATGAAAATGTTTCAAGCCTCGCATCTTATATTAGCCATTATAGGATTCACAACCATATACCTACACCACATAACGGTCGTACACAGGTCGCCAATCCCTTGTGGCGGTGATCTTGCAAGCCATAGTGATTACAGGGCGCTTTTTTCATCTTCTTTATGGAAATCTAGCCAGGTTGGACAGCTTCATCCATTCAATGTTGCATGGTCACAAGAGAAGGGATCATGTTATATTTTCCGTCCTCACAATAGAGGTAAGCCGTGGCTTCACAAAATCTATATTCCCAGACCTAAATAATTTCCGACAAACATTGTTTCGGGTCATCGTTGAGGGACATTTGGGAAGGAGCTCCAATTTGACTCATATGCCAGTATTATCCCAGTTGCTACTGGCATGGGAATTCCCGGCATACTTCCATACGCTGTGCACCTTGTTGAATACATACTTCAACAATCAAAACCATGGTAACTACCTTGAACATAAGGTTGTACTCTACTGGCAGATGAGCGATAAAGGTAACGCCTACAACAAATTCAGGAAGCTGTTGCTAAATGGCTCGTAGCGCAATGCGGTTAGGTTGCCGACGAGATGAGCTTCCCCATAGTTGGTACATTAAACGGGTTCGTTCATGGGTCCCTGTGGCCAAGAGCGTTTCTTACCATTTCTGGACCCCAGAATTTCACCTTTTCATCACAGCAGAGACCTGGCCGCGGGCTTTATATACAACGAAGCAAGAGTTTGATATCTCGTACAAACAAATGGAACTGTATTAATGGTAATTCTTTCCAACGCTGTGTGGGAGACAGATGGTTATACCCGCGGCAGCTTGCTGTCGGGGTGTCTTGTAAACAGGACAGCATGAGACTTTGAGTTGGAATGGGATGAATCCCTAAAACAGTGAATAGGCTTCTTGGAGTATGTTTTACGTGGTGAGGGGTGAATTCGTAATGTCATCCAGGCAAAAATTATCTTCCAAAATTAGATACTGCTGAAATTTCTTAGCCAGATGTTTTTACTATTCGTGAGAGCATCAATAATCTGTGATTCTCAGAATCTAGTGGCAAGGTAGCTTCCTTTTGTGGTTAAAATCCTCTGAATTACCCTCCATTTGCGCGAGTAATACTTCATGATGCGCTTAACATTCCGCCGGCCGATCTTGCCACCCATCGCGCCAACAAGTGCAGCTTAGCTTATTTCTCCGGGCTCTTTTCGCCAAAAGAACAATATACCTACATTCGGCATTGGTCAATTTAAGACTGTTACTTCTAACCAGTAATTACACAGGGGATCCGTGGCCCCCTTATATCTTCGGTAATTCCTTATTTGTATCCTCATAAGAGCAACCCGGTTCAATCTCGTAAGGTCCTTCAAGGATCGTTCCAGCATGGAAATTTCTAGGGATCCTCACATCCGTTCGGCCAAGGTTAGAACCTTCCTTCAACCTTTACGGCGATAAGATCAGAACGCTCTCTGAGCTATCGGGTATCAGGTTGATTGTCAGGTTAGGTTCGTGATCAATCCTATCGGCTAGGGTTGCTCGAGCCGATAGGTCAGGGCTCTGACGATCGGTTCCAGTGAGGTTATAACCTTTCAACCTAGCCAACCGACCCCTCACGGATGACTTGATCCTTCTAGGTCTGTTGTATCGTAGCCGCGGCTAACGTGTAATTGAACCTTACTTTTGCCTTCGAAGCCGGGCCGGCTTCCACGGAATTCCTGGCGTTAGTTACTAGCAAATTGTATATGCGTTCGAACAGGCTGGGCTGCGGGCTTCAACGTTCGTGGATTATCTCGGTAGTTGACGATACCTTCCTATTGCCCGCTTGGCTCCCACAATGGGACAGACGACGAAACATGGCCACATTTGGTCACCCTACGAAGCTCTTCTTAATTATCAACGTAAAGACAATAGAGAGGAAGCCAATTATGCTCTCATTATTCACTAGTAAATAACATCGGGAATTCCGTGGAAGCTAGTCCGGCTGCGAATGCAAAAGTAGTTCAATCGCGCAATAGCCGCAGCCAGGATGCAACCGATCTAGAAGGATCAAGTCATCCGTGAGGGGTCGGTTGGCTAGGTTGAAAGGTTATAACCTCACTGGAACCGATCGTCAGAGCCCTGACCTATCGGCTCGAGCAACCCTAGCCGATAGGATTGATCGCGAACCTACCGACCTACCGATCAACCTAATACTGAGAGATCGGCGCGGGCCCGATGCCTCGAAGAGCGTTCTGATCCTATTGAACGCACGACTTGAAGGAAAATCATGACCTCGGTCATCCGGATATGAATATCCCTAGCAATTACTAGCCAGAGGGATATCGAAAGGACCTTACGAGCCCGGGACCGGGCTGCTCGCATGAGAATACGATCGAGGGATTCTCAGGGATATAAGGGCCAACGGATCCCCTCTGTAATTACTAGTCAGAAGTAACAGTCCCAATTTATCCCTTTTACCTGCAAAATTGGAGGCTGTTAGGTGGCGACACCAACACCCATGTTTTAGTTCGGTGAGAGTGTTGCTGACCAAGCGATATGTTGAATGGAACGTACGTGTTAGATATAGCACGCTTTGGTATATTAGCAGCGGAGTTGCCGAGATTAGCCGATGAACTCCTTCACGAAATATGAATAAAGGAGTGCTTTCGCAAAAGCAAATACGCGCTCCTGAACGATAAAAAGAATCATCGAATCGAAGATTTGATAGCCTATAAGTTGAGATAAAAGTTATCTGTTTCTGTGTGGGAGATGAAGGCACCCTTGTTAAATCTTTTGGCCTCAATCTTATGCTCTATGCTTGGCGAGAGCGTCTTCGGTATTCACAAGTGTGACGATTCGCCACAGCTAAAGGTCACTAGTTGAAGCGGAATTAATCGTAGACTTGAATCTTTCATTATCTAAAGAGGGTCTATGAATCAACTCTTTATTTATTGAATACTGACTCAAAAAAAACTCAAACTCGAGGAGTTCGAGGTCGATATGACTGGCACCTTCCAAGCCAGCCGGCGGGAAGCCGTGGGATTGGCTTGGCCTGACTTGGCCCGGTCTGGCTCCGCTTAGGGCATTGGGCTGGGCTGGAAGGGCTACACATCGCATCTGCATGCACATATTCTACAGTCCAAGCAGGTATCCAATCAGAAACAGGCTTCCAATATCATGACATCAACTGGGCGAAGAGGGACAGACAACAAGCGCTTTTTGGGCAACATGTTGGTTCCGAGACAACGGCATTCGGAGATGGCGTAATAGAGTCGCGGCTGACGATAACACAATAAGGGTCCCACGGCTAAACAGCGCACGAAGGGGAGTAAGGCGCCCCCCAACCTTCCTGCCTACTGGGATTACCAAGAAAAACAGACCCTCGTGTCGTGGCGAAGCATTGCCACATGGAAGGGAAATGTGGAACGGGTAAGAAGAAAGCTGACAAACTATACATGCAGGTGCGCTTACCCCGAGTATACGGATGCCACGAATGAAGCTCATTAGAGGGATACCGCTAATGATGAACATAAAGACATATTTATTTATTAAATTCAGCCCGCCGTGGTTTAACTTGCGGACGCCTAAAGGGTCAGCACGCCCTCTCTGCCAATAAGTAAACTGAATCGGGTGGCATGGTCCTCAAGGTGAAGCAGAGTGAGGTGGCAAAATAACAGGGGGTTCCACGGAGGAAGGATATGATTAAGCCAGAGAGGGTATGGAAACATATGAATAACTTTATTATCTCATTTGCTTTTTCCTTATACTGTGTGCCTGGCCATGAGCTGGCCAATAGGCTAATCTATTCTCATGATTGACTCTGGACACTAATCAGATTATCCAGCTTAGGAATTTTGAGTTGTATTACTAAGCCAGCAAAACACTTCGCTAACAGGCTTAGGTGGCGCCAAGTTATACCATACTCCTGTATCTTGGCGATCTACTCCTTCTAGCGCAGCAGCAGGAGAGTATACACATGAAAACTCATCTAAAGGATTGTCCCACGAGTGATAAACTCTTGTGACGGATTCTTTTATATCCAGGGGGTGCCACTCATTGTCTGCTCGGATATTACCTTTATACAGCAGCGCAGCGGCTCCAAAGACCTCGAGATGTACACCTGCATAATCTGATGGCGTCCAAGGAAGTGAGGTACATGTTTTAGGCAACAAACCCACTAGTATTGTGCGTAGAATATCCGACTTATACATTGTAGAATCTATAGGTTTAGGTAGGTGTGTACATCCATACCCATATACCGTATACTGTACGAGGATTTAACTGCCCTCTTGAGTACTTATACCCGAAGACAAAATGAGCAAAAGCTGAGCCCAAATTTCGTACGGAAGCAAGTTTAAAATTGGGACATAAAAACTATTATTGATCTACATCTAGGCAGTATGTACATAAAAGGTTGGCTAAAACAAGTGTCCGCTTTTCTAATTTATAATTTATAGTAAATTTACAAAGGGGGGCGCATTTTTGGGCCGGGCGTTCGTAGTAGGACAATATAGTGGAGCAGGCGATTGGGTTCGGGCGGAAACCGCACACATACAGCAGAGAGAGTCTACCGTGATCGCGAAGGCGGGCGTGCCGGCTGGTCCGTCGGCTGACTTGTCGAATTCGGGAAGAAAAGAGGGCATTCCAAATAGCGCAATGTAGGTTAATTAAATTGAAAGCCAGGTCTCAAGACTGTTGAATCGTCTGTACGATATTTCCCTTGCTAGCTGACCTGTTGAAGAGACGGTAGCTGGCTTCGAGCGAGAGAATCCCGTCAGGAAGGGCAAAAGGGTCTCCTGCGGTCAACATCTGAACGCCGCGGAAACAACAGAATAAGGTAGATTGAAGCGACTTGGATTTCGCAAAAAGAAGAGGAGGCGACAGCGGCCTTTTTAAACCTCCTCATTACTTAGCTGTTCCGACCGCAGAGTCCTGACCCGGTTTTCCCCCACCTCAGTTGGTCTGCTGCTTAAGCGGGCAGAATCTGGTGAACTCTCAAAAGAAGCAGATTGTGTGGCTGTTGCTGCTCTGATAAGCCCTGGGCCTGTTTAGCACCTTCTGGAACCTAACCTTCTCAGTGCACTAATAGCAGCTGAAGGGGGAATTTTTAACGGCGGAGATTTGGGCTGTAATGTAATTTCTATTTGATATCCATTTTTTTCCCTCTTCTTTTAAAATAAACATTCTCTCCTTACTGTATAAGACGTAGAAATAGGTACTCTTGAACTTCTAGAGAAGAATTGTATCGATTCAAACCCCGCAAGCAGGGCCTATAGGGAACTAAAGAATAATACGCCAATGTGGCCGATTTGGTAATGCAAGGCTTAGCTCTTGCTGTAACCCTTAAGACCTCCAGGGTGATCCGACCTAAAAAGGACTTAGTGAAAGTCACTAAAAAGGTGGCGGAAGGAATAGTGCTCAGCCGATTGCATCGTCAGAAAGCCCCACATCCCACTGCGAAGCCACGCAATATCCAAGAAAAGCGCCCATATGTCCGACAACCGCTTGGACTGCCAACGCCAACGGTCAAAGTCGAGGGAGGTACGGGGTGCCCTAGGAGGAAAAGCAACTTTAGTGTTCAATAATTGTAAATCACACCTCAATTGCGTGGTATTTATTCTTCCAAAGCTTATACACATGAGAGATCAGACTAGACCCTTCAATGCGCTTTGCGAAGGTGCGATTTGCAAGATGCACTTTGACGAATGACAGTATGGTAGAGGGCTCTTTCGCCTGTGCGGCCGTTCAGGCCTAATTACATCGTCTACGGAACGACAACCATAAAAGGAAAAATAATATCAATACTTTTATGGTACCGTATGTATGTACATACATACAGTACGTTTGTGTACTTACTAATATATACGCAATCAGAGAAAATAGACACTACATTCAATATTATTGACTCTATAGAAACGTCATTGAACTTACGCGTAGCAACATATGCTCGGATTCTGAGACCAATATACTCCAGCGCCTTTGATAGTTTCCTTTCCTCTTTGGAGTTAGAAAAGAAAAGATCACTCATAATGATATTTCATATTGATTTATGAATGCGTTAGTACCTGAGGGTGTTGGCTTCTAATTAGGAGCAGGACTGTTAAAAGGATTCAGGCATCACGTTAAGTATGTTCTAAACAACAAATCATTCATAAACTACTTTCAATATCCTTGTCTACATACATGTAATTATTCCATGGTATCAAAAAATTATATATCAGATTCTCTCATCTTTCCAGGGCAAGTGTAACATGGGAGTAATAATTAAAACAATTAATGGCGTGGTGCCTGTATTAGTTCGAGTGACAAAGAGGGAAATCGTTGACCATTTCGATTGCGATACCCCCATCTTGAAGTAGGTTAGATGGCATCATAAGAATGTCTAGGGATAAATAAAGATCCTGGTCTAGTAGTTCAAGGAATTTCATATCGCTTCTTACCCATGCGCGTAAAATGCCGGCAGGCTCAAAATTGTCCGGACGCCTTGTAAACATTGTTTTAAATATCTGATGATGAGATCTATAAATTTGGCTTCATGCGGAGAAAGCACTTGAACTAGCGCATTGTGGTACCTGGCGTCGGCGACTGGCTTATCCATAGATAGAAGATCAATGTCATGCCAGCGTGAGGCGATTAGCTTGGTGACACGGTCTTGAATGCTACATATCGTCAGCTAAAGCTATGGTTGGTACAAATGGGGGTTACGCATCACGATTACCCTCATATGAGTAACAAACATACAATGGATCGGTATTCTGGTATGGCTAAAATCTCCAGCCGCTCTCCTTATCTAGAAAGCCAGTAGCCACATCGGCAGCGTTCTTCATGGGAGTGTTGTTGTTGTTGCCTGAGATAACGCGGTAAAAAAAGAATAGAGTTCAACAACAATAAAGCAGCCAGGGCCCGACAACTCAACGCAATGAATACGAAAATCTAAAAAATATAGCCTTTCCTGGTCCGCCTGAGATGTAGGCATATGGTAGGAAAATTCTATGAACCTTCGTACGGATGATTCACTTGCCGTCAGGACAGCGGCTCGTCGATGGACTATCAAAGCTGCCTCTTTGAACCTGCCTTCCTTGAGATGACGCGGTATATGAAATCATCAACGGCACCGAGTAACGCAGTGTCATTAGCATCTACGTCACAGAAGAGCTTGGAAAAAAGGTATTTCTGATACTCGTTGGCAGGTTGTGTAATGCAGAATTGATGGTGCTGAGCTGGAGGGGGAAGGTGGAGGATAATAGAATGATGGTGACGATATCGGTTTGGTTGTAGGTTTTATAACTCCAGTTAGTTGATTCAAGCTATACATAGCTGGCTCTTCTCCTTGAAAGTTGCAAGAAATGCAACTTTAGCTGACACAGCGACACTGACCGTATCTTTTGCCTTTTCTCTCTACACCTACATTCGACTTCACAATTGTTGTTTAACTACCGAAATCGAAGCTATAGATGGATTATAGTTTTAAGCTATATGATGCTGTCTGAGAACTTGCTGCCGGCGTCAGGGATGGACTAAGCATCGGGACCCTAATCACCTCGCTGTAAAGTTCCGAATAGAAGGTTAGCAGTTGATTGCATGATGGCTTGCTAAGGGGAAGGGGTAACCCGCATACATCATGTGATTGTGTCATAGCAGAAAACCGACGTCCAACCTTATCGTGAAAAGATGGTGTGAACGAGACAACAGGTGGGACAAAATTTTGGGCTGATGCGACAAATTCTGGGATTCATTGCGGTGGAACCACAAGCTCATAGCCTAACCAGCCGGATTTTAGTACCTTATTGCCCTCAAGAAACTTACTTTCCCGTTTATCACTTAAATCCAGCACATTTCACGATTGAATTATCGTTAGTTTGTTCCTTTATTATATATCTTGAACGCTCAAAATGGCTACTGTGAAGCAAGAGAGCGCATCGGTTACGAAGCCCAGTTCTCCCGAAATGCAAACACCCAGGCCCCCAGCAATCATCTTCCCCCCCCCCCCACCTATCGACGCAAATGTAAGAACAAATGTTGCCAAACTTGAACTTTCACGTCCGCTGGATCATAGCCTTTTTGACTCTGCTGATACGAATGCACTGATACAAATGCATAGGGCGGGGAGAATGATTCGATGGACCGAGACATTTCGGTAGCAGTTAACACTTTGACAAACCTCCGTCAAGAACGTTTGTCCCTGGTGCGTAAGCTTGAGGAGCAGGCTGCAGCCCGCCTTAATGATCAGGCTGAATTCAATGAAAAATTATCCAATATGAACAGCAAGTGCCATGAGATGGGTGCGCATTATCAGACCCTGTACGACGTATATAGGTCTGTCTATATAAACCACCACAGCCTACAAGAACGCTACACCACTTTAAGCGCTAATCGAGAGGAAGAAAAGAGCTTGGTGAAGGCTCTTGAAATACAAATTCAGAGAGCCGATGAGGAGGCCGCTGCACAAGAGAAGACAATCAAAGAGCTCAAAGAGAACATTGAATATAATGAGACAACTCTAAGCGAGTTCAAGGAGTGTATGGAGGAATTTACCAATAAGCTAGACAAGCTTAAGACCGAGAGAGACGAGCTTGAGACCGAGAGAAACACGCTAGCAATCAAAAATGAAAAGGACACCGTACTCATCGACCACTTGAAGAATGATCGGCTGGAAATGGCAGAGTTTCAGACACATACTGTCAAGGGACTTGAAAGCGAGATCCAAGAACTTAAAGTTATCCTAGAGAGGGTGAAGATCGAGCTCTTTCCACGTTACCCCAATATGCATGATAACTTGGACAATATCAGGGAAGTCCTGGAGGAGGATGGAGACACTCTGAAAGCCAAAAAGCGAAAGAGGAGGACATAAGAATCTTGGAGGAGTATGTACTTAGCATGTTTAGTTTTGTATTTTTCTTCCTAGTTTTCATTTATCAACCATACAGAATTCTCCGATACATTGAGATATATTTCTGGCTCAAATCCATAAATGTATATACCCGGCGCCCAAAAGCTGGTGGTGAGACTGTTGAGGATACAAATGTAAATAACTTGCCGACCTCCTGTCAGCTATAGCAGCTACACTTGTTAGTCCTATGTACCAATACCCAATCGGAGACCTAATTCGTCGTGTAGATTAATTCAAACGAGCCAACGAACGCGAGGCCTAATGAAAAGTTGGCTATAGAAAATGCTTTTGGCACAAAAGTTGGTCTACCAGTTGCTACAACCGACGACTCGCCCACTTGTCGCATTTTCGCAAACCATAACGGCAGTGAAGGGCTGGTTCTTAGTGGTAAGTTAAGGACTAACCATGTGAGTTGTATTAGCACTTGAGTAGTAAATTAATCGAAGGGCTTGGGAAGGCAGAGCTATGGGAAATGTGTGTGCTTGAAGTATTGAACTCGAGATTTACTGCTAACAGCCTTTAGTGCAGAAGCCGCCTATGCGGCCGTGGGGTAATGAAATATGGTGGAACTCTAAGATTTACCAGTAGCTAATGGTTTATTTTAGCTTCTTTCCACCAAAATACATACTGATGTTGGCACCTTCCAAGATGCCGGACCAATTGAGAAGGATCCACTTGCTTTAGCTATATCTAAAGCTATCCCTTAATCACAACAACCTGACTTCATACTCTCTCTAGGAACAGGCGAGCTAACGCCAAAGAAAATTCATATGTTATAGATGCTCGGGGTGTTTAGAAAAATGGGCCATTCCACAGACTAGCTCGTATGACTGATAAGAAAATGTTGGATGAACAGACAAGGAGAACATTTCAAGCGCATCCACGATATCACCGCCCCACAACCAAATTTCAAGACAACATTCCAATGTTAGATGAAGTAAGCGCATTCAGCTGCTTAAGTCCAATGTTGATCAGGATCAAGCTGTAGTCCCAAAGACCGATAGCATTCTACAGTATCTTTTTGCCTCCTAGTTCTACTTTGAACTAGATGCCATACTAGAATGATTCAAGGAAAATATGTAGTGTCTAGCCATATCATGTGATTCATTGGACATAATGATCCAGCCTTCACTGGTCAGGACAGAGTCTCCAAGAACCGAGTGAGGTTGGGTTAAGATTACGCCGTATTACGAAACTCGCCTGGATGAATCTTTGAATACCTAGATCAACAAGAGCCTACCGTCGCAAAATAACATCTCCCCGCATTACTATATACAAACTATCTTATCCTAAGCAGTTGTTTATATCAACAGATGGTCGGTTCGATAGCCACACCCCATAAGCTAGACTAGGTCAAGCCCATAACCAGACGTAAAAGAGAAGCGAGCCTTGAACCCTTTCCATACCTAGGCCACGTATTGGATAAACATCATTATTCCTAGTCTCACACCTATCTGCATGCTTCACTGTGCGGCTGTGCAACGAGCTATGTGAGATCCTGCATCAAGGAGTACCAATTTCCGAACGACTGACTGAGTTGGTGTCAAGCGGGCGACAGAAAGATACCGCCAACCACGGAGATAACCCACGGGGATTGAAGCCTGCAGCCCAGCGTGTCCGAAAGCACACACAATTCACTAGTAAATAACGTCAGGAATTCCGTGGAGACCGGTCTGGCTGCGGATGCAAAAGCAAGGTTCAATCACGCAATAATCGCAGCCACGATGCAACCGACCTGGAAGGATCAGTTTCACCCAGAGGGGCCAGTCAGCTAGGTTGGAAGACGACAAACCAAGCGGGTTCGATCGTCAAGACCCTGACCTATTGGCTAGAGTATATTGGCTAGAGTAACCCTAGCCGGTAGGATTTACAGCGAACCTAACCTGACGATTAACCTAATACTGAGTCATTGGCACAGGCCCGATTGCTCAGAGAGAGTTCTGATCTTATCAACCGTACAGATTGAAGGAAAGTTCTAACCTCGGCCGAACGGATGTGAAGTTACCTAGTATTTCAATGCTAGACCGATCCTTGAAGGACCTTATGAGACAGATGCAGGGCTGCTCTTATGAGGATACGAACAAGGGATTGACGAGGATGTAAGGGTCAACGGATCCCTCCTGTAATTACTAGATAGAGGCAACAGTCTCAATATATCCCTTTTACCTGTATAACTGGAAGCTGTTAGATGGCGACACCAACAATCACAAAGGAAAACTCTTCGTTAGGAGCCAATCCTCCCCATTTTATCGCTAGGTTTCATGCCAACTAGTTTTCTCTCCACCATTCCAATCCTCCCGATCCTAGTCTAGATTCCAAGCCTCCATTAGCGACAGCGTGCTGGTTGGGAAATGCGAGGAGTAGGGCGCTCTTAGAGCGTCCGAGGTTGATAAACAACCCAGCTTCTGGCAGCGTGATCATTGCCAGCACGGAACATACGATATCTTCCATCATCATAGTAAAGCCCAACAGTAAAGTCATTGACGTTAGGCACAGCGAGACGGAAGCCTCCAACTGTCAGGAATCCCTTGAGAGCCCCATTTTTCTAAGATTGTGGCGGACAATCTCATGCATCATGTTCCACCAATGGAGGTTAATTGCGAAATCATCAGCCCCTCTAAAGGGCTTGGGAAGATCCCGGATCGAGACTTTTGTGCAGATGTTAATCACAGTATCAGTCTTAGCCCGGATAGTAGAGCCTTCACGAAGGAGAGGTTGAACTTCTCAATCTCTGACCAGAATCTCAGTCGAAATTGAGTGGCGAGGATCTAAGTACCTATGAACCATGAACTTGAGTTAGGTAGAGGGGATGTTGCAATCCTCAATCCGACTACCAACGAAGTCTCGCAAGGTTTGCCGAATCCAGTGATCGCAGAGAAATCCGCATTGGCTCGGTGCCCACGTGTTAACGGTTTGCAGAATGCATGATGTTTTTGGTAGCAAAAAGCGATCAGCTTACTCATAGTTCGCAGAATGAATTTTATTCTAGGTAGCTAGAAGTTAGTTTAGATGGCGCTTGGCGTAATACATCATGTTCTCGGTAGCAAAAAACATATTAGCCTATTAATGGCAGTTCGCAGAATACATAATGTTCTCGGTAGCAAATACGATCGGTCTATTCAAAAAATATGGTACATACCTCATACTAACACATTACTATTAATTCGCAGGATGTATATCGTTTGCGGTAATAACCAGCGGATGTAACATCATAGCGTTGCAACCTGCTATGCACAATAGCTCACAGTACGTTATTCTGCCCTTGCAGACTAGGTATTAAATTAATTTATATTTGGCAAAGGTAATACTATACATTAGTAACCCTATGAACAGTAGATTCTAGAAGCTGGCGTTTTGGTGCACCCCTATTTCGCCTAGTCCACGACACAAGTCAGCTACACCCGGAAGCCTAACCCCACCAAGTGGTATAGGTGGTGTCTTGCTTTGGTTCTCGATCTGTCGATTGTTTAATTCGCCAAGTAACTTTGATATCTCGATCCTCGCCTGCTTCCTTGCTGCTTGCTCCTCGGTTTGGCTCCCAAGTTGCTTGATTGCTTCCTCAGTCTTATTCTTTAGCTCAATAAGAAACCTCTGTTCGTCAAGCAACTTAGCCTGGTCATTCAGCATGCTCCGCTGCAGGTTGATCTGATCAAGTGCCTCAAGAGCCTTTCCGTATTGCCCCTCAAGCTTCTTGGCCTGTAAGTCAAGTTCCTTGTATTTAGTAGTAAGCCGGGTGTCCCATGGATATAGTTCCCGGCAAATTGTCCTGATTGCCTCCCTCTTTGCTTCGCTAATAATTTGTTTGATATGGGTCGTAAATTCATTGAGCTGATCTCCTGCCTCCACCCGAAGCAACTCCTTTGCAGCCTTGACTTGCTCCTCAAGCCTTTGTCTGTGCATGTTTAGATGATCATCTGCTTGGTCGCTGAGCCGCTTCTTATATTCATCGAGTTGCTCGTCTGTCTCCTTAGTTTGCTCCTCAAGCTGCAAGGTTTCTTCCACCTGTACCTTGATACAATCTGCTTGCAAGCATCTTTTCTTTGGTTTGTGTCTCAATTGGGCTGGCATAATTGATGGGCCGAGCAAGCTTATAAGGTGATATATTAATTATGAGTAGCGTAAGGGATCGATTAGGCAGTAAGTTGAGCAGTATGTTAAAATAAATTTAGGACTTTATAAGTGAAGCGGAAAATAGGATTTTCTTTAATAATATAGTAAGTCCCGGGACTAAGAAATCTGCTATAAAAATGTATGTACTGAAAATTAAAGCTGCTCGCTGAATGCATAGTAGTTCCGGTATTAAATAGCGATAGTTAAATATATGAACTAGCCTAGGCTGTATATACCAGAAACCCCTACGAGCTAACAGTTTATATAGCGATTGAAGTATATAGATATCTATATATCTAGCTAGCTATATATTAACAGTTTATAGAATATATAGTATCTTCAATAGCAAAAAGCGATCTATTACTAGATCCTTATATATAGCTAACTGTAAACTTTTCTAGTAACTCTGGAACCTTATAGCTACCGTAAGGAGATTATAAGTACAGGTATAAAAACTTAGCTTTCAGTATATCCAAGCAGAGAAGATAACTATAAATCGGATAGTTAAAGAAGTAGTTATTAGCCCTATCCGTATTTATTATCAAGCAATCCAAATATAGCTGATTTTAAAAGTTTATATACCCCTATTCTCAATTTTTATTACTTATATAACTCGTGTTACGATATATTCTACCAAGACTTATTATTAGTTCTCCTAATCCTTATTAATCCTTTAGATCTAACTAGTTACTTTTTTCTCTATTTAGTCTGAATATTTTTCCAGAAGATATAATATATAATTTAGACTCTACTAGGTAATTATAACTTAAAAACCAGTACACAATAATAGTATCTAGAAGTTAGGTAGATAAATACAGCCTTTAATCTTTCCGTATATGATAAATTACCTACCAGACCACTTTCCTATCAAAGATAAGGGCTGCTAGGCCTGGATTACATCTCCTACAGAGGTTTTCATCGCTAGCTAGATATGTATTAAGCGCAGTATAGTCTGGAACATCGTGTAACTCCTCCCAAGACTCAGTTCCATTATCCCACTGGCAGGAGAACAGCCGTTTTCCATTCTCCTCCTTATCGCCAACAATTGTTTCTAACCTCTCCTTGCCCGTCTGGCCCTGGCGACTGGGAAGTTTGATAGGAGGTGCGTCCGGGTATGTAGCCTTCTTCTTCTTGGGTAGTATAATAGCTCTTGATATAGGATAACCAAGAATCTGGACTCTCCTGTCGCCATTCGGTTTAACCTCCAACTCAGAAAGGATCCTGGCTTCCAGATTCTGATCCCTTCCTTCCAGCTCTTTCCTCTTCCAGCTTCCCGGACCACAACCCCAGTAGGTACACACGGCAGCATTATACCTGGATTGAAGAGTCTTTTCTGGTACCCAGAAACGCTCTCCGTTTTCTAAATACTTTAGTAAATATATCTCCCCGTCCATCATTTCATCACCGTTAATACAAAGAAAAGGATCTTCCTCCGGCTTAAGAGCACTTGCCTCCTCAGTACTCTCAAGTTGTTGATGATCATAATCCAAAGTTAGCTGATGGGTAGTTTCATCATCGCTCTCAGTATTCTCGCGTAGAGGGTTCTGCTCATAGTCTAGGCCTTGCATATTGCTATCCTTCTGACCAATAGAGCCGATATCTTGCGGGCCGGTTTGGCTCTTTGTTTGGTCTTCCTGATCACAACTAATGTATAGGCCCAGGTGATTGACTTTATCTTGGCTGCCATCGTTGTCCACCCCATGTGATTTGGGATTCTTGACATCCGTCAAACGTGGTGTTTCTTGGCCGTGCCAGCCATTTCCATTCGCGTCCTGTTTTTCGCCGCTGCCAGCGACAGCCGTACACGGACTCATCTCCGGATTGAGATTCTCGGCACCAGGGACACCCGGATGATTTTGACTAGAATCATCCATATCTACTGGCATCTGCTGTTCGATAGCGGGTTCGACGGTACCATGAACTAGGCTGCTAGGCGCCTTCCCTCCTCGTCGATGACGCTGTAGACGTCGTTTCTTTAAGGCCATTCTGGTGTCTTCATGATAATCAGAGTATAAACAATAAGAAATCTAGTCATCATTCTTATCTGCGGAATAGCACGCTCATAGATGAGAGACCCACCTTATCCTTCTACCTTGAGTTGTGCTAGGGCCGAGGCAGCCTTAGGTTGGGCCCACCCTCGGGTTTTGGTGATTTACGGCGATAGGCATTCGCCATATCTCTCGCCGTTTGATACCCCTTTAGGTACCAACATGCTGGCTATTGATTGCAAGCTTGATTCAATTCGAGGGCGCAGGCGTTATTACGCAGCATAAAGGTAACGTTTTGCCATATGTTGCTTTGCCATATGTTGCTTTGCCATATGTTGCTTTGCCATATGTTGCTTTGCCACATGTTGCTTTTTGCCATACATTACTTTGCCACCAACGATATCCTTGCCCAATATGGTACGCTTTAGCTCAATAAATCAAATCGCAAAGTGCTTCCAAATATCCGAGAATGACGTCTCATCCCGATTTCCAGATGCAACTCCGAGGTTCTTCTCTGCATTACTTCAACTAGTCGGAAGGCATCCTGGTAGAACTTGGGAAGAAATATGTTCTGCCGTACTTGAAGCAAGAGCGCAATCTCAGCATCAATCGCACATCAGACACTTTGGCCGCAAGCTCTGTGAGACAGCTGGATTACTTCTTCAGAGCCAGAGGTACCCAAAAACATGGGCAACTCTGAAGTCTCTTAGCAAGGCCGCTAAAGAGATGATTGAAGTCATTTCGGCGGACAACGAGGGCCAAAGAGATCTAGGAATGAACAAGAAAACGATTATCTGGTTCGATTCTCTGCCAGGCTTAGCCTTAATCAACCATATCCACAATAGTGGCGAGTTATATTATGATCGAAAGGGCATAGAACAACATTTGGAATCAAGAATTCTAGAGATTTATCCCAGCTTTCCGACCCTTTCATGGTATTATACCCCGACAGAGGATAGGACAGGCACGAGAATCGACACTGATCTACAATTCGCTATAAGAGCATTCTGCTTTTCTTTAGGCTGTAGGCTAAAGCAGCTATCTTTAAGCGCTTGGGGCCTCTTTCTTGAGGCTTTTATCAAATCCGAGCCCACCAAAGGGGAACAATGGCACACAGATTCCCATATTTCTCAAATTACCTCTATCCTACAGAGCTTTAGCACAAAAAGCGTAAAGCTGCTACAATATAAACAAAGCTCTATACCAACAAATATTGTAGGGCCCGTCATATTCTTATCAGTCAAGGATTTAGCTATCCTCAGGGACTGTGATTATCTCTCCATTTTTGCCTCAAAAAGTCCACCTGCAGGGCGGAAGCAGCGCCGGATTGGAGACTATCTCGACATCCCGGGCTCCACGTGGGCGGTATTCCCCGGTCTTGATGCCAACTTTGGCCTACTTCTAGCAGCATTCACCTTCCATATGGGAGTCGAGATAGCGTCCCCAGACAAGGATATGTCACAGGACCTATTAGGTCTATGGAGGAGAGTTTTCCTCCACCTACTATATTCTTACAAGAGCTCCACAAAATATACATTTTGGATCGGACTTTCCCTCGAGAAATATATTAGTGAAAACCCATTCACTAGTATTAAAGTGTGTTTCTCAGATAATGAAATTTTTGGTCAGCCAGATGCCTATTGCCTATCCAAAGGTGCATTGCATACAATGAGAGCCCGTCTGGGTTCATCCTTCATAGAATTCCACGGTGAAGATGAAGCATTTATTCACCAGTCTGTCTTAATGGCCCTCATTACTTCTGAATATGCTGCTACAAATATCCATTTCATGGATTGGGAGAAAACAAAAAATATCTTCATCAACACACTGCTCCGCTGTCGTTATGGTGAAGTGATTCTTCTTCTATCCTTGAACGCGTCTCATGCATTTGAGTCAAAGGATCTATACAAACAAATCAACATTCTGAAGCAGCTAGGTATCCGAGTACGCGCCTATCCCAGTGAATTTGAGACACAGTGGTATAATGGGAAAATTGGGGATATCCGCGTATCAGATGAAATCGCTGCGGACCTCGGAGTCAGACGGCCAAAGACGTGCTTTGGCCAGGGCATCTGCAAGCTGACGAATCCAAAAACCCCCGTCGTGCTAAAGCGAACAGAAAGTTCTGGTGCAGCTGACGTACATTTCCAAGACAAGGTCGCAAGAAACCTTCTGCAATGCATACTTCCCAGCCAAGATAGTCCTCGGTATCCTAACCCATTCTCTGTGCCATTCTATTTTCATCAAGAGCTGGTTAGGTCGATGCCAGAATATGGAGAACTTCGAGTTACAGTCGACAGCCAAGGGGAGATCCTGGCTATAATCCGTACCAAGTTCAACTGGGGCCAAAGCGATCGGCCTATGGCGTTCCAGGAAGCCACAACAGACGATTTCCAGTGGTATTCGTCCAATGAGAAAGAGAGAGAGAAGAAAATGGCCGAGTTACGTGACTCTGTTCGTCGGTTCCATTTAAGCATCGTAAGTAGAGATGAGGCAGAGGCTTACGAAACCATACGTCTCGTAGGTGCTCGTTATGATGTTGCAATTATCGAGGGACCCCAAGGCCCCTCATTCTTCTGCAACGAAATCACACGTGCCCTAGCCGCAGATTTGATGTCATCTTGTCTTCCTCAGCCCTATCTTAGAATTCTTCGTGCTTGGGCCACAGAAATAGCGAGGAACATACTCACCACCACACCGATAGGAGCAAAGCGAAGCTAGAAAGAGAGTACATGAGAGAAATGATAATATGTATTTTGCTTAGATAGGACAATTAAATAACAGGCGATGATAAACTATATGCTTCGGCTTGTGTTCCTCATTTCTCCTCTTTCTCGCGGAGGGACTTAGATCGCTGAATTAAAGCTATAAATACAAGCGCTTCCAGCAACCTTATCAACAACAATGAGGATTGACTCAAAACAGCGATCCAACTCAGTGCCGAAGCCGTCTAGCATAAATATCCTGAGTAAAATGCTAACTAATTGACTGATTTTATAAGCCTTGAGTGAATATAAGACTAAAACCAAAGTTACCTACGCAATAGAATAAAGAGACGTCTTGAGGAGCTTGAGCGTAATGTTCCGGCTTCTGAAGAGGTCAAGAAAGAGGAATGGAATGTCCCCATGAACAACGCTAAAGAAGTTTTTACCAACCCTGCTTCTCCATTCTTTTCAATTTCATAACAGTATCGCGGCACATGACCGAGTGGACAAGGGTCCAAGTAGAATTAGCGACCTTTGCGTATCCCCAAATCGGTTGCATCTAGTCTATTTCTGAGACGGGAGAGCTCAAGAATGTGGGCCCCTTTTCGAGATCGTCTGACTACTTCGCTGCTGTCGCAAATACCTCAATCGAGAAGCTAGATTCATCCACGAAGCTAGGTGCCCTTGTCTTTCGCGATATTCTACTTAAGACTACCCTATTTATGGATATGGACACTAATAAGCGATTTCCACTTAATCACATGGACCTTGGCACGCAGAATATACTTGTTGACGACGACCTCAACTTTATTGCCATCATCGACTGGAAGTTTGCCCAAACTGCTCCATGACAGGTCAACCACTAACCTATGCCTTTCCCGCTACTAGGTATAGATATCGAGGATATCCTCAGGGATCCCAGTAATCTCGCGCATATGAATGTACTACAGAAGCAGGGATAAAAGGTCCGGGTTTCGCACGTCATGCCGCTCAGCAGCCCAGTTGAAGGAGCTTGTTTTCGCAGCCTAGAGAGAAATTCATGCTTTTTTCCTTGTTCAATTGGAACCCTAACTTCTGACTGTTGAATGATTTGACTGATCAATCGCGAAACCTCGCGAAGCCTCTGTTCAATTGAGGCTGGCTGTGGCCTCAAGAGGCACTCCGACGAGAGTTTCAAATGCTCCCTTTGTGAGAGAATCTCCTCTCTTCTCAATCCGTTCAATCTCTCGAGGCGAGGAAGGTCTTCGTGCGATGAATCACACTGCGGGCGATGAAGCTGTCAACTAACGCGATAACCGCTGTGTGCCACATACCCTTGTGTTGTGTGGTTGTGGGTGTTGTGTGTGTGGACAGCTTCTTCTCTCACCGCTTCACTACAGCAGGACTTTCCTCGACGAATCTATAATCGGAAGTTCGAAGAGGCCGAGACAGAGCTTGAAGAGAGGGGCGACCTCTTGGAGGTTTATTCGCCGACACATTAAAAAACCAGCGTCAGGGTATACGCATACTTTACCAATTTAGCTCGCTGGCCGCAGGTCGATGCGGAACTAGTACGCCAGATGGTACAGTTAGCCTTTGGATTAGACAGAGACAAGGCGGAAGAATATGTTCGGAAAATTGAGTACAGCTGAGAGAGCCGCGCTTGCAGTATGCAGGCCTAGAGGGTAAGATATGTGTAGAGCAGGGGTATCATGACAAGAATCTCAATGTTTGTTAAACTCGGGCTTACTCATGGAAACAGTTGTCGATAATCGTTATTCGTAAGCGCAAACCGACTCTGTCTGTGTTGGAGCCGAGCGGGCGATAGGAAGGTATCGTCAACTACCGAGATAATCAATGAACGTTGAAGCCCGCAGCCCAGCCTGTTCGAACGCTCATACAATTCACTAATAACTAACATCAGGAATTCCGTGGAAGCCGGCCCGGCTTCAAAAGCGAAAGTAAGGTTCAATCACACGACAGCCGCGGCTACGATGCAACAGACCTGGAAGGATCAGTTTCACCGAGAGGGGTCAGTGGGCTAGGTTGGAAGATCATAACCTAACTGGAACCGATCATCAGAACCCTGGTCTATTGGCGCGAGCAACCCTGGCCGGTAGGAGTGATCGCAACCTACTGACCTGACGATTAACCTAATACCGAGAGACCGGCGCGGGCCCGATGCCTCGAAGAGCGTTCTGATCCTATTGAACACACGGCTTGAAGGAAGAGGATGACCCCGGCCATCCGGATATGAATATCCCGAGCAATTACTAGCTAGAGGGATATCGGAAGGATCTTACGAGCCTGAGACCGGGCTGCTCGCATGAGAACACGATCGAGGGATTCTCAGGGCGTCTCATGCCAAAACGTCTCATGCCAAAACGTCTCATGCCAAAACGTCTCATGCCAAAACGTCTCATGCCAAAACGTTTCATGCCAAAACGTCTTATGTTAAAATACCCCATGCTAAAAGTTTCATAATGAATGAAAAGTGCCACATTATATTACTATACTTAAAATTTAAGACTTTCTGTTACTTGGGGCCTCCGGAAAACATGACGTTGAATTATATATCGATCAACCCGGCACAGCGAGACTATTAACCGAATGCTGTTACCACTTGTGCATCAACCTTACAGATTACGCCAGTATATCTGACAATCTTGTACTGCCAGATAGAGTGCTATTTACCGGAAATGTCGAAGTATTCTCCGAGTGTGGGCTATAAAAATCTTAAAAGATCCCAGCAGACTTCTGCAACCGAACGCTAAATCTCCCATGTTCTTGAGAAGCAATGTTTTCAACTTAAAGAACTTTTGTCGCAGAAGAACGCACTATACATTTCTCCGTCGTGTGCTTAATACACCAACTCAAACACCTACGAATTAGCGGCCGCTATTTGCAGCCGGGAGGCTCTGCTACAGTTCGTTCGCCTGGTGGATGCACGGAAACTCTTTCAGACGCCCAGAATGATTCCACAGCTATTAGGTCAATACTAACAATAGATCAATACATAGAGATACTTTAATTTTAAGAACCCAAAATCCAAACAAGACTAACCATATCCTCCTCAATATCAGGAGTAACCACGAATCCCCGGAGAATATTGTTTGTTGAACGCTCCGGCCCGTAATATTTAATATTGTGCCGTTGAACAGACCAAGACCCATTAATCCATAGACCAATGAACAGACCCAGCGACCTTGTATGCTCTAAAACATCCACATCCTGTGATTCATGAACAGTGAGAGTTTTCCACAGTGTCCCAGCAGCTGCAGAAAATCGCGAGCCAACTTTTTTAATGCTTTTTCCGCAAAGCTATTGACAGATCCAACCGTTGCCAGCACGTAAAGGCGTTCGTATTGTTTGAATCCGTCGAGATAAATGTGCGAGCAGTAGCACCATGCTCCTAGCCCCTGAGTCCCTGAGGGGACTTGGGGAGCGAATACCGATGATAATTAATAGCAACGCATAGCTGCCAAGACAGAAGTGCGAGAAAATGCAAGCCATCATGGAGAGGGAAAGTCTACGGGGTCTGTTCCATCGCCTGGATGCGCGAAATCGCAAGAATGTGGCACTTGCAGGCCTGAGGATCCGTACATTGGCAGACATCTTTGCGACTTTGCAAGGGGAGTATGTTTAGGAGAGTATCGATGGAGGCTCTCACCGGCGCCATAGTAGGGAGCCGGGGCCCGCGTCGTCGGGGAAAATCATCGGCGGTGTAGAAGCCATAGTCGAGAACGAGGCTCGAGTAGGACCGAGGCATCAGGTCGGGCTGAAGAGGTCCGGCCCTCGCAGAACGATGGCTAGAAGCCACGCAAACGGGCTAGAACTACGAGGCGTCGAGAGAGGAGCGAGTCCGAGCAAGCACGTGATCTCGCCGGCGTCATGCGTGCGTTGGAGGAAGAGTTCACAGAGCAGGAGCGGCTGTCTCACATGCAAACGTGGTGTACGCCAATGAGCTATGAGAGAAAGGTGAAGGCTACTGAGAATTTCTACAACGCGTTCCATGACGCGAGAACTCTGCCGATCCTCACCTGCAAGTCCTGTTATCGCAAGCATAGCCGAGCTGAGCTAGAGGAAGTCGAGTGGGACCGGTGGGTGGAAAGCGCAATAGAGAAACGCGACAAATCACCTTTCAAGTGCGTTCATTATTTCGCTCCTCCTCCAGCCCCCTCCGGGACAAAGATTGACGGGTGCGCAGACCCTGTGAGATATTTGGGGAGAGTAATCTTGTGTCCTGCAGCGTAGTTGCACGCGCGGTTAGGATGTGAGCACATGTTTCCTGGTGAACTAAAGGATCTCACGTCGGTCGAGGAGAAGCTCATCGCACAACAATAAAAATAACAGCGACAATGAAACTATTTACCAGCCAATTTTGAAATTTAATAATCAGCAATTCAAAATCCTTGGCGATCCTAAGTAGGAAGAAGACCATTTCCTTTTCATCGAAGGCGGTGAGGTGATGAAAAAAATATATTTGCTAAAGTATCTAGACAATGAAGAGCGTTTCAGGGTCCTGGAGAAGACTATGCAACATAGGCACAATGCTGTGATGTGCACCTACTCGGCTTATGGCCCTGAAGAGTGGAGGAAACAAAGAGCTAGAAGAAAGGAATAAGAACCAGGAAGCTAGGATCCTTCAAGGGCTGAGGATCAAACCGAAATGCGATGAGATAGTCCAGAGTCTTAGTCATCCCAAGCCAGCCGCCATCGGATATCAGGTGCTGTACACCAAGACGTACCTTCGTCAAACCTCTGGGTCGTTAGGGCCAGGTAGTTAAGGAGAAGCTGGAAAAGTTTATCGGTGTCAAGAAAGAGAAAGGAGGATTATTCTTTTCTTGCCAATGGGATGGGATAACAGAACTGAGACTTGAGAGGAGTTTCACAAAGTTCTAGGCTATGCTGCGCTTCATGCATGCCTCGCTATCGGCGAAAAGCTTCATATAAATATAAGATAGATCTAGCGGACCTCACCTTTCATAAGAGGATGATCTAGAAGGTAATTTACTACGTGCTTTATCGATTATCACGCCGTTTTGTGCATAAGATCAAATGTTGTACCCACTATACCTATGCCTTAGATACTACTACTACACGCTGAAATTCGAGTTGTAGTTTCCCAATAGAGCCTATAAATTCTTTGTACTCTTCCCATGGCATTATAACTTTCCAGGCACTATAACAATGACGGCGAAATTTCAGGGCGTGACCTGAATATAATCGGTCTTCATTTTCGAAAACAATGTCCCTGAGTCGAAACCTTAGTTTTGAAGTTCCGGGCCCTCTCGTTATCTCTGTTACTTCTCCATTAAACAAGGGAAACTGCCAAGAGCATGACCTCAAGTTCATAATAAATTTCCATCCATCCTGCTTCCGCTCGATTGGAAGAGATTGTAACCATGCAACTATGTCCCTTTGGTTGTCGAGATCAATAACAAATTCCTGACTTGAAGCGGGCACAGAATAGTAGCCAGCTACCACTTGAATGGTTTTGACTTTGGCTGTTCTCGGATCAAGTCTGTCAATAAAGGGAATCAGATCACGAAGTGCCTTCCAGTTAACAAGTACAGTGTGGTAGAGAGTAGTGATATTACAATAGCATTGTAAAACACCATCGAGAAAAACTATATCATGGCGAGGATTAATCCTAACAGGAGATCCACACAGCGAAGGGAGTCTGCAAGTACTTCTCTGGGTAAGATTTCCGCAGAGGATGGAACATGACTCTTTCGAAACACAGCGGTGGGCCTCCTTATTGATGCGGATATGAGCAGCATGAATTTGGCGCATGTCTCCTGCTGCAAACTCCCAAATAATATTTCGGATCTCTGGGGGAAGATTGGGAAATAAGGGAAACGATTTTCTCTGGCGAATAGAGACGGAGCCCCTCGTGGCAAACTCCCAGATCATGTATTGTATCTTCTGAGGAAGCCTTGAGCCCAAATGAATAAAAAAGTAAAATAGCGGCACTCCCCTGTAGTCGTCCCCTGCCTCTCCAGGCTCAGTGAGCATCGGCAGAGTTGATTTCCAGTCTTGGTAGAACACATCGTGAAGGGAATCACATGGGTATAGTAAATTGATAATCGGCGTATATTCAGCCATGCTTGAATTGGTTGCGAAGGCAAATACGGACAAGTTCCATGAACAATTCTGTATGCTTTCAACTTATAGCTGCCTTCTCTGCCTAGGTACGATTAAGATCAGTGCTTGCACTTGTACTCATATATTCTGCAGGGTTCTGGCCTTAGTCCACAGAATAGGTTAGAGCTACCCATGGAGATCAAGCAATATGTCGCAATTTACTACCGAAAGTACCGTGCATTCCGCGAATCGTTAGTCGGCGTGGCAGAGGCTAGTTCATACATTCAACAATCGCTTTTTGATGCCGAAACTACTATGCATTCGGCGAGTGGCATTATGTGTCGGTGTGCACGGGTTCTAAGACAAATTTCTCTGTTCCCGGCATTCGCCATTACGTTAAGGAAAAATAACTTTCCACTTAATTTTTAAACTTGCCCATGTATGTATGTACGTATATATATTCTATGTGAACATCCTAATATATTGCTTAGCTTCCTACCTTGTTGATCCCTTGAGCTACCATTGATTAGATTAGTTCGCTACGTTTCATCAATTATGCCGGCCAAATTGAGGCATAAATTAAAGCAAAAATGCTTCCTGCGAGAAGAGACAAAAACAGATTCTATCGAGGTACAGATGGAAGAAACCGTGCAGCTTGAGGGGCAGGCCAAGGAGGCAGATGAGCAATTTGATGCATACAAGAAACGGCTTGGAGACCAAATCCAGAATGCAATCAAACAGCTGCTGAGAGAGGCAGACGGCCATCAGGGAGGCTTGAGGAGCAAGTCAAGGAGGTAAAATACTGCTTCGGGTGGAGGCGGAGGAGCAGCTTAATGAATTTACGGCCTAGATTAAACAAATCATCAACGAAGCACAACGGAAGATGATTGGAATCATTTGCTAACAACTCTATCTATGTGATATCTAGCTTTCTACCAAATACAAGGAGCTCGGTGTACCTAGAGAGATTGAGGGACAATATGCCATTTGAGCCGCTTGGTCAGACCAATCTGAAGTGGAGCATGTCGAATTCGAAGAATAAATAATAAATACCGTATTATCTCGAATTTTTCAGAAAAATCTATGCCTGTATGATACTAACCTTAGTTATAAAATCCATAAATCCCGCTTTTTCTACGGCGTTGATTTGTCCCCCGCGGGAAAACAGAGATACAGATTTTTCTGATTAATTTGAGATAATACGGTGGATTAAAGGCCAAACCACGGAACCAATGGCGGCGCTTCCTGGGCTTATGCTTCCGGGTGTAGTTTACTATCGTCCCTCGGGTGCATCAGTGGAGCGACCATGGAAACCCATCCCGGTCAGATATCATTACAGCCAAAACCTGTTAGATTTTGTAAATCGATGTGAGTGTCGTCTTGGCGTTGTTTTCTTTGAAGGCCTGGAGCAGAAAGAAATGCTTGAGGCCAAATACGGGAACGCGCTGGAAACACCAGCCTAGACTGGAGAAATCAATGCCCTTAGACGGCCCCGGTACTGGCTCATTGTCTGACATGTTGTTCCCACCTTCTCTTATGGCCTCGGGCGTTTCGGACCCCCAAAACATGCCATGGAACCCCAATTTATGGTGTTCTCGAGGGAAGGCAATTTTGGTGACCCTCTCTGGATAGGCTTGGAATCCAATATGCATCGCCATGTCCTCGGCCCGGGGAAGAAACTAGTAATACCCTTTCGAAAGCCTATTCCGCGTTCCCAAGCCCACTTTTGACAGATTAGTTAACTAAATGCTATGACTAAATAGGAGTAATCTACTCGTTTGATTGCTTTGGCCGCTATAAGCAAGGGATATCCTAGGATTAGATTTTAAACGCGATGTATATCATACATAAGTTATGATTATACCACAATATACGAAACGTCGCGACTACTAAAGCCGGCCGATCGTGTTTTCTTTTGTTTGTTATCTCCCTATTCCCTTAAATAGCGGCTAACTCGATAGATACCGCATCCAAATTGACAATGCTAAATACTACCCTCCTGCTTCAGTGGTGGGGTCCGGTGCAACTAGATCTCGAAAGGTACACCATCATGATTGCCAGCCGTATACCAATACTCCAGTTGATGAAACATTTAGTAAATTAAGCAGAGATATCACAATCACTTAAAGTAAAACCACGTGATCTGAACGACGAAAGTCAATAGTTCATATATAAAAGCGAGAAAGATCGTCCTTGGTACGTAGACCCTGCGTTCAACTGTAGACTACAAAGTTTCTCTATATAATATTTCTTCGAGAGGTCTATTGGAGAAGAATGTTTGGCTGATGATTCGCGGGTCTACATCACCATCATCACCATCATCACCATCATCGTCACTGTTCACATTATCTTCTCTATCCCCGTTCTTGTCTTCATCGTCGTCTTCTTACTGGTCCGTCTGAAGATCTTCCCGCTCATCTTCCGCAACCCCTAGCTAGTTGTTTTCTCAAAGGGCTCAGAAATTGGCGAATCATCCGGCTTTGGCTTCCACAGCTGTTGTCACGCCATGCCCGGAACTTTCTACAGCTCTTCCGATTAAAGGGCCAATATGTCGGCTTGATTGTAGCCCGTGCGGACGATTCCATCCCCGGAGTCGAGATGCGCGAGAACCCTTTTGAAGTCCTGTCTTTTTTCGCTTTCCTCCCAGATAACGCAGGGCTAAAGATCACAGCGCTTCATCCACATCGTTCGAGAAATCCAGCTAGAGTTTCACCTCGTCTCGGTTCACAGCCGAGTCCAGCAGGCCATATAGGAAACCTTGCTGATACTCAAAGGCATGCATGAGGAAGAGCATCATGCGAGCCGCTAGAAAGTGGCCGCAAGGAGCTTCTGTGGATAAGGCCTTGATAGTCTTCAGCAAAGCCTTCCATCCTTCAAGAAGCGCCTTGTCTGTCTCGACTATCGCATTCCAGGGAGGACCTTTGTTCCGTTTGTAGAAGTGGAGTGTGCAAATAGTTAAGTAGAGATGTTGAACGAGGCTTTTGACTCCTCTATTGTCTCTAGAATGCGACCATGTAGGTTTTCTAATATTAATTATAGTTTCGCAATCTACTATGCTAAGCCTCTATTCCATTGAGGCCTAGGGGGACCATTAAGGAAGTTGGTTCTCTCTTCACACCATTTATTTGTAGAAGATAAATACATCCACGGTGCTTCTAACGGCTGCTAGTAAGCAACAGGGAGGCCACCCATTCAGTATTATGAAATAAATATAGCCTGTATTTTCCAAACAACTAATCCACGACTCAGGATCATAGCCCCGGTTAATTTCGTACCACTACAAAAGTAGTATTAAATCATTTCCCCACAGAGCCCTCGGATTTTAACCCATAGCGTTCGAAGAACTCAGCATCGCTCCCCTTGACAGCCTCTGCCGTTTCGCTGGCCATAATTAGCTCCCTGCACTTCTTGGTTCTGGGACTGATGCGGAACGGGAATTCGGCCGGGCGGGAAACAGTGCCTGGGAGAACGCTGAGCGACGGCTCGACCTCATGCCCTTCTGAATCGACTCCTTTGGTAATCTGAAACGCAGCTAGACTCTGTACAATGGCAAGATATAGAAAAGAATCGGCAAAGTTCCGGCCAGGGCAAATCCTCCGCCCGAAACCAAAAGCAAATTCTTTCGGGTCGGGCTCATTATACAGGGCCCCGTACCGCTCCGGCTTGAAACAGGTCGGGTCGTGGTAAACACTCGGGTCATGAGCGAACACACGAAGGCTAGTTTGGATGAGAGCTCCCTTTGGAATCAGGTATCCCCTGTATATCAAGTCTTCATCGTTTTGATGTGGCAAGCTCAATGGAGCGACGGGCTGCCACCGGTACATCTCTTTGACGATACCCTCCACATAAGGCAGCCTGGGGCGATCATCAAAGTTCGGAAGCCGGTTAGATCCGACAACTCTTTCAATCTCTTCGTGTCCCTTTTGAAGTACCTCCGGGTATAGTAACATTGCAAGGAAAAAGAAGCTCAAAGTTGAGACCGTGGTATCTGAACCACCACCATATAATGCTGCGGCCGAGAACTTGACTCCAGATTGATATGCAGAATCGTCTGGATCTTTAGCATGTTGCAATGCATTAGAAACATACGACTTCCTGTGACAGTTGTCTTCCATCTGCCGTTGTACAAACTGGAACGGCTTCTCCGCTGCTGCTAAAACTTCAGCTTTCCAAGCACGAGCCGTTCGCTTGAACCCAGCCCCGGGAAACCAGCCTGGTAGGTATTTCAGAGTAGGCACCACATCGACTGCCCAGGCCCCAGATCCTGCCACCTTATTGAAGACCGCCATCATGCGGGTAACAAGGTCTAGAACTGGATCGCGGCGAGTAGTATCGACAGAATATCCGTAGGTCAATTTAATGATCGATGAGCCCGTTATACTGGAAAGAATTGATTAAAATTTCTGTCTTTTTTTAGTTCGGAAGAATACAGAAGCAGACTAACAGCTCTAGGTGATCCAATAGTTTGCCGGGCTCATCTAAAATGAGTTGAAGCATTCTTGAAACTTCTACTTGTTGGGTGTCTCGGAAGCTCTCAACCATGGTCTTTGTGCCCATATACTGGTGCATAAGCTTTCGGTGAAGTCGAAAGGTTTCATTATATGGGAGTGCGCCTGTATAATTTTCGAAGCCACATCTAGACAAGAAGGTGTTGAGGTGAGTTAGTTACCTAGCGACGATAAAGCTTTGCAATGGGTGATATGCCTTACAATCCGAAGCCAAACTCTAGCCAGGGTCTGGAACCCGTTTGTAGAGACTTCTTATCCAAGATATCGACCGCGATCTGTTTGTCATTGAGGATGATAATGGATCGCCCCAACACAGTCACCGAGGTGATCGGGCCATACTTGTCTCTGTGATTCGCCCAATGCTCATATTCTGGAATTTCATGGGCCGGCAGATCAAAGATGTTCCCAATCAGTGGAAGTGGGCGAGGCCCAGGAGGAAGAGGAGCCGCTGGCCTCTTGCGCCTCCGCTGTTGGAAAACGAGGAACGAGCCCAAGGTCACGGCAATCCCAATCAACAGAAGACTGTTTGGAGCCTTCATGGTGATATTTGTGTGTTGTAAATTAGGAGCGAATTAGCTTCAAAATTATACAAAGATGGATTTCCCGGACTGGCTTGAAAAGCGTTTATAATGCAACTACCCAAAAGAACTTACGGGCGAAGCATAGGCCCACCAAAACTGCGAGTGCTTCTAGAATTTACTGCTCATTACATCACTATTGTACCTCCTTATTTTTTCTTAGCTAAAAATGAACTGATTTAATTCCTAGCCTGCGAAGGTGGTAAATTACTATACAGCCCACTGTGACTGTGATACATGGCAGGTTGCAACTACGATGTTACATTCGCTTGTTGTTGCCGAAGACGGAAGGGCTCTTGAGTACATGGGCCATATATATCGGCCGATCGCCTTTTGCTGCCGGAAAAGCCTGTACTGTGCGACATGATGAATTGGTAAGGACATACGTTCAGTCGCCCTGGGTGCCTCATTCTGCGAGCTACTATCACCGTTCAAGCCAAGGGCAGGGGTCGAGCAACACGGATCCTGCAGAAATTTCCAAATTCCACAAGAGTATGTACATATGTACATATAGGCAATTGCTCTTTGTGTTCTACGGATCGTCATGGGGAACGCTAAGCAAGCCCCGTTATTAACCTCTCTTCATTGCCAGAACCATCATACATTATGCGAAGCAAAGTCCCGTACTTCAATCGCTCTTTTCTACTAAGAACATAACGTATTCCGCGAGCGATCTTTAGTACGAAGCTGAATTTCATGATGTACTAGCTCTTTGATTCGAAAGAACACTGCACATTCTGCGAATTGTCAATAAGTCGGTGCTAGGCTACGTTTTGCAATTCAGTCGGTTTTTGCTGCTATGTACGAACATGACGCATTTCGCGAACTGTTAGTGAAATAAGCCTTCGAGATTTATTGGAAGCTAGTATTGGGTGGCGCTTGTTGAAGATCACTGGACGGTGCTTCTTGAAGTTTACTTCCTTTTCGACCTCATTTACGCCCAGTCTTACTCCCATTCATGCCACTCGGCTCTGTGGAATGGCAGAGAATTCCCTGGTTCTGGCCCAAGATTTGCTAGACTCTCAAATGACCCAAAAATAGGTAGAGAAGGACAATACTGCGACAATAATAATAGAGGCCCCCTTGAATAGAGTCCAAAGACCTGGCGGCAGTAATGATGCAAACATAATGAACGACTTCGTGATTTGAGCTTGTCAGAAAGGTTATCAGGTCCTCTAAATGCTGTATCCACCCCTTACCATCGTCAGAATTTTCACCGCAGTATTTCGTAGAACCTGTAGGGAATGTTGCGAATCCACATGGAATATTATCGCATTTCCTAATAGCGTGAAGTATAAATTGGCTCTGACATTAGGGTGCCGGGTCCTAAAAAGTGGAACAAAGAATTACCAGGTCTTAAGTTAATTAACCTCAATGAAGATCAGATCCTTCAGTGTAGGATCGAGGCCATTGATTTGATGGTAGCCCTCTGCGGCAAGAGAGAAACGGTCAAACGAGATCGCGTCCAGCTAAGAGTCAGCCCCGAACCGCCTATCAAAGCTGAGTCGCCCGGGGTGCACGGCGAAGTTGCGCCTTCCGTAGTCCCGATCAATTTCCCCTTCTAAAGCGCGATCGGTCCAGCTGTTAATCCGGCTTCCTCTAGCAGGCCAATTGAGGAGGCAGGATTAACAGTCGGACCGATCGCGCTTTGGGGTCCAATGTTTTCCGCGGCACCTGCCTAAGCCTGATGCGCGCGCTGCCGAATTCCTAGATTCCCAGTGCCTAGTGATATCTCATTTCTATTTTTCATTTAGTCGCATCACAACAAACTAATTATGAGCACTCACTATCGACCTTCCACCCTTCTTCAAATAGACCACCAGGCTCTATGAAATCGGGATCCTGTGGATTCAAGTAGTGCCAACGTGAATCTACGGTCGCTGGAGGAGCGACCTTAATGGCCAAGTCACGACATGTTGATACAGGCAACGCGACGCTACTAGCACCTCTAAGTAGTCCGTTGCCCCTTCACTCTTGATGTTGAGCCTGTATCGATACCAAACTAACTTTGCTTCTCTGGGGCCGACCCAGTAATCGATTTTAACACTCTCGGACAATGCCATGAGAGCCCCGCCGGACACGGAAAAGTTGCTTCAGCGTCTACGTGAGGTAGAGGAGATAGCTACACAAGAGGGGGAACGAGCCAATCGAGCAGAAACCAAGAGGAACTAAGCAGCGATCGAACGGAATCAGGAACGAAAAAGGACACGACCGGTAACGCTAGATGAGGATCTTGAGGCCTGCCGCAATCTCGTTTACACCCGCCTTACTCAAAGCGACCAGTAATACGGCCTTCGAAGTCGTCGAACGAGAGACTCTAATCCGTGAGGCTGGTTTTTTATGCTGAATATCTATAGATACAGCGTGGGCTACCAGCGGCTTCTATTTAATTCTTGTATAACTCTACCTCAAAATTATACAATGAGTTGAATGAAAATCCAATCATGAATATACCTTTTCCTGGTCCTCAAGCAGCTACGCCAGCCAATACTGAAAGCCTCGGGGATAATACAGAGGTTCAAGCATGGCTTGATTCGTCGACAAATCCCGGAACATCTTGGGATAATTTTTCTCAAGCATCTTTCTCTGTACTTACTACCAGTGAAGTTTTACCTACTACTATTGGGTCGCTTGCGATGACACGGATGGCCTCACCCTGCGTCGGCGACATGTTGCTCATCATCGATAAATCGCGAAACTGTGCTCTTGCGTGTCGCAATGGAATTCTAAGTTTGGAGAACGTCCAGTCGATTAGGCCTGGCGAATCAGTGCCTAGATGTTGGCAGTGGGGATATACCGAAAATGATGCACAGTTCAAAGGGTTCAAGAGCGTTACTGAGGGGTCTTAGATATGCCGCAATATATGGTGGAATTTTTATGCCATATGAGCTGGGAGAACTTCACAGTCTCTAGGCGTAGAAGTGGCCACTATTGAATCAAGCTTGCAATCAATAGCCAGCATGTTGGTACCTAAAGGGGTATCAAACGGCGAGAGATATGGCGAATGCCTATCGCCGTAAATCACCAAAACCCGAGGGTGGGCCCAACCTAAGGCTGCCTCGGCCCTAGCACAACTCAAGGTAGAAGGATAAGGTGGGTCTCTCATCTATGAGCGTGCTATTCCGCAGATAAGAATGATGACTAGATTTCTTATTGTTTATACTCTGATTATCATGAAGACACCAGAATGGCCTTAAAGAAACGACGTCTACAGCGTCATCGACGAGGAGGAAGGCGCCTAGCAGCCTAGTTCATGGTACCGTCGAACCCGCTATCGAACAGCAGATGCCAGTAGATATGGATGATTCTAGTCAAAATCATCCGGGTGTCCCTGGTGCCGAGAATCTCAATCCGGAGATGAGTCCGTGTACGGCTGTCGCTGGCAGCGGCGAAAAACAGGACGCGAATGGAAATGGCTGGCACGGCCAAGAAACACCACGTTTGACGGATGTCAAGAATCCCAAATCACATGGGGTGGACAACGATGGCAGCCAAGATAAAGTCAATCACCTGGGCCTATACATTAGTTGTGATCAGGAAGACCAAACAAAGAGCCAAACCGGCCCGCAAGATATCGGCTCTATTGGTCAGAAGGATAGCAATATGCAAGGCCTAGACTATGAGCAGAACCCTCTACGCGAGAATACTGAGAGCGATGATGAAACTACCCATCAGCTAACTTTGGATTATGATCATCAACAACTTGAGAGTACTGAGGAGGCAAGTGCTCTTAAGCCGGAGGAAGATCCTTTTCTTTGTATTAACGGTGATGAAATGATGGACGGGGAGATATATTTACTAAAGTATTTAGAAAACGGAGAGCGTTTCTGGGTACCAGAAAAGACTCTTCAATCCAGGTATAATGCTGCCGTGTGTACCTACTGGGGTTGTGGTCCGGGAAGCTGGAAGAGGAAAGAGCTGGAAGGAAGGGATCAGAATCTGGAAGCCAGGATCCTTTCTGAGTTGGAGGTTAAACCGAATGGCGACAGGAGAGTCCAGATTCTTGGTTATCCTATATCAAGAGCTATTATACTACCCAAGAAGAAGAAGGCTACATACCCGGACGCACCTCCTATCAAACTTCCCAGTCGCCAGGGCCAGACGGGCAAGGAGAGGTTAGAAACAATTGTTGGCGATAAGGAGGAGAATGGAAAACGGCTGTTCTCCTGCCAGTGGGATAATGGAACTGAGTCTTGGGAGGAGTTACACGATGTTCCAGACTATACTGCGCTTAATACATATCTAGCTAGCGATGAAAACCTCTGTAGGAGATGTAATCCAGGCCTAGCAGCCCTTATCTTTGATAGGAAAGTGGTCTGGTAGGTAATTTATCATATACGGAAAGATTAAAGGCTGTATTTATCTACCTAACTTCTAGATACTATTATTGTGTACTGGTTTTTAAGTTATAATTACCTAGTAGAGTCTAAATTATATATTATATCTTCTGGAAAAATATTCAGACTAAATAGAGAAAAAAGTAACTAGTTAGATCTAAAGGATTAATAAGGATTAGGAGAACTAATAATAAGTCTTGGTAGAATATATCGTAACACGAGTTATATAAGTAATAAAAATTGAGAATAGGGGTATATAAACTTTTAAAATCAGCTATATTTGGATTGCTTGATAATAAATACGGATAGGGCTAATAACTACTTCTTTAACTATCCGATTTATAGTTATCTTCTCTGCTTGGATATACTGAAAGCTAAGTTTTTATACCTGTACTTATAATCTCCTTACGGTAGCTATAAGGTTCCAGAGTTACTAGAAAAGTTTACAGTTAGCTATATATAAGGATCTAGTAATAGATCGCTTTTTGCTATTGAAGATACTATATATTCTATAAACTGTTAATATATAGCTAGCTAGATATATAGATATCTATATACTTCAATCGCTATATAAACTGTTAGCTCGTAGGGGTTTCTGGTATATACAGCCTAGGCTAGTTCATATATTTAACTATCGCTATTTAATACCGGAACTACTATGCATTCAGCGAGCAGCTTTAATTTTCAGTACATACATTTTTATAGCAGATTTCTTAGTCCCGGGACTTACTATATTATTAAAGAAAATCCTATTTTCCGCTTCACTTATAAAGTCCTAAATTTATTTTAACATACTGCTCAACTTACTGCCTAATCGATCCCTTACGCTACTCATAATTAATATATCACCTTATAAGCTTGCTCGGCCCATCAATTATGCCAGCCCAATTGAGACACAAACCAAAGAAAAGATGCTTGCAAGCAGATTGTATCAAGGTACAGGTGGAAGAAACCTTGCAGCTTGAGGAGCAAACTAAGGAGACAGACGAGCAACTCGATGAATATAAGAAGCGGCTCAGCGACCAAGCAGATGATCATCTAAACATGCACAGACAAAGGCTTGAGGAGCAAGTCAAGGCTGCAAAGGAGTTGCTTCGGGTGGAGGCAGGAGATCAGCTCAATGAATTTACGACCCATATCAAACAAATTATTAGCGAAGCAAAGAGGGAGGCAATCAGGACAATTTGCCGGGAACTATATCCATGGGACACCCGGCTTACTACTAAATACAAGGAACTTGACTTACAGGCCAAGAAGCTTGAGGGGCAATACGGAAAGGCTCTTGAGGCACTTGATCAGATCAACCTGCAGCGGAGCATGCTGAATGACCAGGCTAAGTTGCTTGACGAACAGAGGTTTCTTATTGAGCTAAAGAATAAGACTGAGGAAGCAATCAAGCAACTTGGGAGCCAAACCGAGGAGCAAGCAGCAAGGAAGCAGGCGAGGATCGAGATATCAAAGTTACTTGGCGAATTAAACAATCGACAGATCGAGAACCAAAGCAAGACACCACCTATACCACTTGGTGGGGTTAGGCTTCCGGGTGTAGCTGACTTGTGTCGTGGACTAGGCGAAATAGGGGTGCACCAAAACGCCAGCTTCTAGAATCTACTGTTCATAGGGTTACTAATGTATAGTATTACCTTTGCCAAATATAAATTAATTTAATACCTAGTCTGCAAGGGCAGAATAACGTACTGTGAGCTATTGTGCATAGCAGGTTGCAACGCTATGATGTTACATCCGCTGGTTATTACCGCAAACGATATACATCCTGCGAATTAATAGTAATGTGTTAGTATGAGGCATGTACCACATTTTTTGAATAGACCGATCGTATTTACTACCGAGAACATTATGTATTCTGCGAACTGCTATTAATAGGCTAATATGTTTTTTGCTACCGAGAACATGACGTATTTCGCCAAGCGCCATCTAAACTAACTTCTAGCTACCTAGAATAGAATTCATTCTGCGAACTGTCAGCAAAATTCGTCAGCGTAGGAATAAATCCTGCCGAGGGGTTCGAGCAATCGTCTGATAGCATGCGACGCCTTGCTAGAACACTACGTTTTGCTACATGCTCTCCCATATACGCATTCGCCTCTACAACTAGAGCTACAGACAGAATTTCTCGAAAAGGACCTTGTTAAAATATCAAGTATATACTTCGCTAATAGATGAAAAGTACTAAATTCAGGACAGTCCTGAATTCAGGCTTAAATTTATACCGAAAAACGAGCACTCGCGCCCAAAAAGTGTTTCCGATAGCCATCAACTAGGTCTAATCTACCAAATTTAGGCCGTGGATCTAAATCTACAATCTCAAGCTATATAAACTTATTCTTCGCATGGGTCACATGGATCAATACATACATACCATAACGTATAAGCCCATTTGGAGCACAATGCGCAGAAAACTCTGTGACACCGACCATGACAGCCCTACCGGCCAACCTCCTCCAAAGAAGAGGACAGATAAACTGGTTGATTCGGACTCAAACATCGAAAGGTGGCCTAATATCCACAAAAGATTGAGAAATTACCAAGAATTCGAAAGATTGGATTGGCGGCTCTATTGCTCCCTTATAAATCGCTATTACGAGGACGTTGAAGAGGACGAAGCCAGTCGTATAAAACTCGCGACTGCTTTACATGATTCTCCCGAGTCATACCGCCTGAATGCTTTAAAAGTTTTTCAAACGCAACTGACACCTGAATTATACAAGGAAATAACTACGCTGTTGAATGAATTGAGTAGTTGTGATCCCTACGGTATGCTACCTAATGTTGCAAATCGAAGTTCCAACCTAGGCAGGTGCAACGTATGTGGTGGTGAGTTCTTAGAGTTCCAGACTTTCATCCAGAAGCAGTGTCGGAACCATTTTATCCACGAAAGGTGCTTTCGCGACAAGATAAAAGCCAACGGAATGCCTTTATTTGGTGACTGTAGTTGCCTAGGGAATGGTGGAATGTTGGACGAACGTTCTCTTTTTCTTGAATGAGCAGTTAATCTACATATGTTACTGCTTTCAATATAACACCACCTTGGATTTGATCCTGCAAGCCGGCGATAACAAGTCATACAAGTACATAGTCTAACTAGCCTAAATATAAGAAGATGGCGTAACTCTAAATCTACCTTGACTCATTGCTCCTGCTGAAATGCTGAAACAATAACTCATAAGGTGTCCTTTCTGGGATCATGAGGCAGCCTTTAACCGCAAAATCTCAAACCGAATTACCAAAATCGTCTAAAAACTCATTGTCTCCAAATTCATCCCCTACAAAGCTCTCGATTTTCCCTCCCCATAGTGCTGTCCCCAGCCCTTCCTTTTTTCCAGCTCCTGCAAATATAGCAGTTGCTTCTTGAAAATATCCCAGATCATACAATAACTTTGCTGACACCACTTGGTATTTGCGCTTGGTATCTTTCCCTGTGCCTCTTTACAACTTTTTATAAATGGCTCTCATGGAGCCATTGGGGAAATGCTCAAATCGTCCAGCTTGTTCTAACCGCCACTCGTGTCTCAGAAATATTAAGAAAATGTACTGGAGTTTTAAATAATATTAAAGGGGTGTTAGTTGGTGATGTGGAGAACAACTTTGGATGATGCCAAGATCGTACCAACGCAGCAGCATTATGAGTGCAATCGTGTTACTTATGTCTAAGTCGACATTAAGAACTACAGCTTGCTTCCGATGCTTCCGTTGAAGGGTAGGAAAGGCAGAATGTAGATTCTCATAAAGCTTGTACTCCTCTGTACCCTTTTCGAACTAAATTTTACTACAAAATTCATCGTTGCGGTTTATTTTATGATTGTAATAAAAGTAGTTTAGAAATGTAAAAGATATTGAAGGTCTTATACCCAAGGTATACTCGAAGTTGTCAAGCAGACCTTTCTGGGCGGCTACGAATGTCACGGCCGCAAGCTGGAACAGGTGAGCAAACCAGAACCAGGCGGCGGCAAATCTAATACGAGGCCCACTGGGGACGACGAACATTTGCTTGTTGAGCAACGAATCCACGATTGCGCGGTGTTCAAGGTAGAGATGCCACTCGGTAGCGTTTTCGTGGGCGGCGACAAGCATACAGGCGTCGTGGCGTTCACTGTTCTTCAAATATGTAGGAGGACGAACTATTTTGACGTTGTGTGCCACAATTTCGGACAGAGTAGAACAAATGACAATGGCAGATGTTCCATAACACCCGAATAGGATAAAGAACACCGCAAGACCCATGAGCAGAACCCATGATGCAATCTGGGCGGGTAGCAAATGCAACAATTGTCCGCTTCTTCGACCTACAGAACTTCTTCTATGAGTGCGATGAAACTCATACACATGCAGAGTTTGGAATCGTCGGATCGAGTCCTGCTCTGTAGGGCTATCCCATTTGTAGCATTTGCTGTCTGCCTGCATTGGAGATGAAAAGTGCCTTGCAAGATTGTTTAGTCATATAATTGGCGTCATGGGGATGATAGGTTGCTAAGCCAAGGTGTACAATAAGAACAGAGAACCATATTGCGTTCCGCCGAGGTCGTTTACGGCACAATAAGAGCGAGGTAGATACCACGAAGCTTGGCAGGTGCCATCTCTGCCACGAACACAGAGCCCAATGAATGCCCCAGTCTAATCACTGTGATCTTTTTTATACGTACTGTGAAAAACCACACCGCTCACAAGATCGGCCTGAGTCGCTATGATAACTTGATTACTATGGTAAAAAGTCATTACTGCTAGCTACATCGGGATCGAGTAATGCTACAATACTACTAAAGCAACTTTTTCCCTTTGCTCAGGAATTTGAGTACCCATTAGCAGACCCTGTATCCAATCTTGATTACGCAATATGGGTTATAAGTCGTTGCTCGAATCTCTCGTCAAGCACTTCCCGCGCTAGTTGCTGCCCCGTGACGTGACACTTTGGAAAATGAGATCTCGAACATTCAGGCTTGACCTACGCTCGGAGTATTATGGATAGCCAGAAGCAACGAGTGCGATGGGCACTGCGATGAAGCTTGTATGGATTATGAATTGTGAGCGGCACGACATCACTTGAACTACCTCCTGTCGCTTGCAGCGAACCAATGAGAAGTATCCGACGTAACAGTGCGATGACTGCGATGGCTGCCTGCAATAGAAATGTGCAGTATGCATCATATTTATGAATTATGATAGACATGGCTTAACCTAAATCGTCGTGGCTTGCATCGAAACAATTAGATCTCTTTGACACGGCAGTGCGATGACTGCGATAACTGCGATGGATCTTCTGCACCCAATGAACTCTCAGTGTCAGGGGCTCTTTTAATCATCACTCCTGCGAACATCAACTTTGTTGTCTACTCTACATTCAAACTCGAAGTTCCATATAACGCCGCATCAACCAGTTTTTTTCTGTTCGAAATTCCAACATTTTAACATTTTAGTTCACCTGATCGATTCCGATACCAAGCTCGTTCAGCGACAACGTTCCGATCATCTACAATAAAACAAGGAGCAAAATGACAGAACGTCCCAGGCGACTTAACTACAAAAAATGCACGCAGTGTAGAAAGGACAAACAGAAAGTACATTGCATCTCTCTTGTTTACTGCTTACTATTTTGTGCTAACGAGAAGTCCAGTGCGAGCCCGTGGACCGCATATGGCCTGGGCAGAAATGCGATCGATGTGCGCAGAAGGATTTCGATTGTTCAGAGAGTATTTTAGCTGGCCAGCAGACGAGCTCACCCCCCAAGGCTTCGTTGTCCAATAGTAATGGATGGGACATGAGCGAATCCGATGTGACGTTCAATGACTATGCTGAACTGTGAGTTCGAGCTATTAGAAGCTGCGATCTGCTGGCTAATAAATCGCATTCAGGTCGAACCGAGTTACAGCTATTGGCATCAGTTTCTCCTGGTGTAACAGAAAGCGTGATCCAAATCTATATCCCCTTCACCAAATCGGCGTTCTGTTACACGAAAAAATCTGCTCAAACCGGGTGGCAATTTTCCGAGAACTTTGGCAGTTGGTGGTAGATTCAAAACCTGACCAAATGTCATTCCTTCTTCTGTCCCTTTTCCAACTCCTCAACATAAGAATCAAGTGTTTCGGCTGTCAAGGCTGTCAGGACAGTTATATAACAGCCGCTTTACCTTTATTAGTAGAGAAGACAACGACGCTCTCGCATTACCAAGCGCCTGTGACCCCGCAGTCGATGGGTTCACGAAGGGCAAGTTCAGACGCTGCCAGGAGCACCGAATTTGATATCTTATACAACCTTTTTACCGAACTACCGGAAATGAAGGAAAAGCATACCCTTCCATCAATGTCTCCAGGGCATCCAGTTCTAAGCGAACCTGGTACAGGGGACCTCTCGAATGAGCCGTTGATGAGAAAATTGGGCGGTGAATTGGACTCATATGGCCAAACCATTCTACACATAGTGCTTGGGCGGCGCAAACCGGCCTGTTTTTTATCCATAGCTGTACAATTACTTGGATTCAAGAGGTCAGAAGATCCCTCCTCCTCTGCCTAATGGACTAGGCAGGTTTAGTACGAAGTTGGGTGGCAATTGGGTATGGCTCACTATAACAGCTAAACTAGACTGCTAAAAGGGACTATTAGATTCATCCTAATGCCTATCCTATCCTATCTTTATTGAGTTGGGGATGTAGGTATCCAGGCACCAAGAACTAGAAGAATAGGAGGGTTCTCCTTTACGTGCTCGCTCTATCAGATCCACCACGCTTCCATATATTACAAACTGTCTGTAAAATCTGCCGCAGAAGGCGCTTCAGCATCGGAACGGCTTGATGAGATTTGCGTTATCAAGGCAAACAAGCACAGCCTTGCCCTGGGGTTCCTAAACGTGGTTGTAAATCTCGTTTTCATGACGCAAATGGTGTGCATCTAATGCCTCCACCCCTTTCGCAACGGGCGTATAACCATGTGACGATAGGCGGACCTTGAAGAGCGATCCTCGTGAACCCTTTATAAAGAGAGGCGCAACAGTCAGCGCCCTTTTAGCGATCAATTGCTAGCTGATCTCGATTGAGGCGAAGAATTCGTTTCGGTCGATGTACGTGCTACGATGGTATATACGATTCGGACATTCCACTTCCAATGAACCACCAAATGCAAGCCCGAGGAGATATTTGTACGTACAGTAAGTTCGGTATTGGACATTACGCCGGTGTGAATCTGCACTTCCTTTTTGTTCTTGGTATAGCGTTAGCGGGCGCCCCCCCCCCCCCCCCCCCCCCCCCCCCCCCCCGGTTCTTCAGCTTCTTCGCGTCGGCGTTGCTCTTTGAATGCGAGGTCTTCAGCAGCCTTTAAACGGACCTGTAGTTCCTCGATGCCACCCATGGACTGATTGATGTGATTGGCTACGAGAATTGGCTATCTGGAGTTACCGACACAGGCAAGCCTGGTGCGAAAACTAGCCGATCGACCCTCTCGTTGGAATACCTCTTGATGAATGCCCCGAGGTGAAATGGAACGAATCCGCGAGCGATGACACTGTAATGCATTGTTCCAAACGCATTGCGTCCAATCCGCCATAGATAGCACTGTCTAGATTTGTCAATTCCGGTGAGCTTAGAGCCCTGTTCTGAAGTTGGCTAACGAATGTCGAAACGGAGGTGAGATAAGAGGGCAGCAGAGCCGAGTATTTTCCTCTGTGTGCTCTTCACTAGCCGCGTTTAAGCCAACGGATCCCTCCCTCCTTCATGGGACTTCTCAAGCGCAAGGACAACACGGCGCCGACGCGTCTCGACGCGACAACGACCGACCCCGCCGCTCTTACTCGCGTCGTATCGTCCCGAGCTCGCCATGTCGCGACCTCCGTCGAAAAGGAGCATTCACGGCTAGTTGTGGCCTGCGGTTCTCCCTTACCGCCGCGTCCAGTGCTCGCCTTAGGTGCTTGAGTACATGAGTGCCTCTCAGGTCGAAGTCTTGATGTCACGCCAACCCACCTAGGACCAAACCGTGTCAGTGTGTTTTCGCTTATCATCTCGCCTGCTTTGCCTTTAATTTTCAACACGGCGGAGCCCTTGTTATTGAGCTGATGCAGATGCACCATGCTTAAGACATTTCGTGATCAACACATGCATGGTGGGGACTTGTAGAATAGCACGACAGGGATACAATCCAGCCCCAGGCTAACTCCCGTGACCCACGAAAAACAGGTGGTAATTAACTGTCTAACCAAGGAGTAAATACCTGTTAAGCGATGGCCTTGCCAGCGTGCTTCCCCCACATTAATATCTTGTCTCTCATGAATATCAAAAAGCCGGTTGATGATACTCGTAGTGAAGATTCAATTTTCTCCCTTCCTTATCAACCCGTGATCGTGGAGGCAGTTATCACGTGTGAGCAACGCTCAGCCAATCAGAGGACTGCATTCAACACAGGCTCTCTTTTCTTTTGAGGCGTTGCTCACATGTGCCTCCGGGCACTCATGCCAGCCAATGTAAGATCTCACAATCACCAATCCATTGCAATTTAGTTTTGCTGACCCCTTTTGTTGTGTAGTCCTCCCATGGCCTACAAGGCTGCCATGAAATACCTTTCCGCTCGTGACTCCCGCAACACCGCCGTAAGTTCCATTGATCTCTGATACCTTTATGGTGTGATCACTCGTTCTTTCTAACAGTGGATTCTAAGGGCTTGCCAAGTGGCGTGCTGTCGTTCGTGGCATGCTTAAAATTGCCGAGGAGGAGGAGAAAGAGGGGGTGGCGACCCCAATGCCGACCTCGCCGCCCTCAACAACGAGGGACTGAAGGAGGCTGGCCGCGCTGCCGCTCTGCGGCTCTTCGATACCTTCTGGCGCGATGATGAGGAGCGTGCCGCTGACACCGACGAGGAGTTCGACTCCTGGATGGAGGAGGGCGGCTTCGAAGCAGATTAATTGGTAGCTCGTACTATTCAAATCTTTCTCCAAAGCCTTGATCCTCTTTGATGAGAGGTCTATTTGTCAGCTGAGGGAGCTATTGATAGTCTTTAAAGCTCGCACCTGAGGTATAATGAATCGTTTGGTTGCGCGTACTCTTCAAACCGTCGTTCAGTTGAAGTTTGCATCTTGATAGCGTCATTTGTACTAGAGTTATTGTCATTCAATTCTTGGTTTGGTCGTAGAATAATAGTTCTAGCGGTATCCCGTTCATCACGCAGAGAATCCGCCAGTGTCCTGAGCTCCTTATATTTGCTTTCAAGTAAGGGTCTCTTTTCCTGGATTTCGTGATTTAGTTTAGTTGACAAGGTATCTGATTGGATAGCTATTTCCAGAGCAAGATTTAGCAGCTCCTTTTGTGTCTCTATTGCCAGTTCCATGTTGTTATCTCGCCAACTATATTTATGGCTCATGACTCTGAAACAAAGATTTCTTATCTTTCTATATTCTTGCACGGCTGATCATTGTTTCCTGCCAGCCCTCAGACTTCTGATATAAATCTGCCGTCTTGCCAGGATGCTGCCTTTCCGCTAGATCTTGGATGCATCTCTGGTATAGTCGAGACCATTGCTCCACGCATTCGGCCTGCGCGTCGGTGTCCCTTTTTTGTGGAAACAATGGAAAAGACTCTTTATTCTGAACTTTCTCAAGCTGCTCATATATAAACATCAGACTTTCCCTTAACAGGCTCGGGAGTTGTCGTAAAGTTTCCACCGTATTATCTGAATATACATTGTATAGAAGATTGTTCAAGCTGGAGAAATACAGCTCATAGTCCTTAAATAAATTGTTCGCAGTACTACGAACTGCATTCACTAAATTCTTATCAAACTTACTACTTGCTGCAAACTCCATTATTTTGCGGCGAAATGATAGCATTTCCCCCACATTGAGGAGGTAATGGTCTCTTTGTCTCTTTCTATTTTCGGTCGCCACTTGAGCCCTTCTCCGTTTATCTGAGATTGGTATTTTTTTCGGCGGCTTCTGAGCCATGTCCTTATAAATGGTCTCAGCGTCGATAAGCTGCGATGGAAGTGATGCATTGGGAGCGACAATCGTGCCTTCCATAAATTTGTCAACATCTCCGTCCTGAAGTGACCGCAAGGGCGGCTTGAACATCTTCACATCTTTAGATGTTTGAGGAATCCTAATAGTCTGGAAGACATATTGTATATATAATTCCTGGAGCCGGTAACAGGTATCATCCAAATTGAATCCAGCTGCACGATTGAGTTGTAGTCCAGTAAGAACTCGTCCCTGTATGTCGTCCCAGTCATTTGTGTTCATAGGATGTTTTAGATGGGGCTAGAAAGGTTCTAAAAATATATAGTAGGCTGTTCGTACGGCGAGGAAATATTCGCAGGTTGTTCGGTATTGAGGGGAATGGGTGCAGCGATTGCTGTACCGCTTTCTGTTGTCCATGTTGTTCCATCATACAGCACGACAACGAAGTAAAACAGCAACTACAGAATCCAGCAGCAGTTAGGGAAGGGTACCGGCCACATGCTGACATGCCGATGCCGACACAGTTCAGGGACGACAACGAGTGTTCACCCTCAGCCCTAGCCCACCGTCCACGTGTCGATGCTTCCAGGTTGGTGGGTTGGGCCAATCAGACGGCGTTCCCCTACAATGTGAACTTCCTTTCCGAAGTCCCCGTCGCAGACATCCGCACCTCATCTAGTGGCAATGTTGCAGACGAGCTAGCCTGCGCCAGCAAGTACATCGACGCTATTGATATGACCAACAATATTGAATAAAGTCCGAAGATGGGACAAGGAATTCCGCTGTATGTAAACTTGAGGGTTTGGTTTTGGTACTGAAGGAAAAAGTGTGTGTGTTTTCAAACTGCAAGATGTAGCTACTTTTATACGATTATCCCCAATAACGCAAGTGGGCCCCGACTCAATAGATGTTGAGAACCATCCAGTCAAACGAGTTTGTCCTACCAATCCCTGGGCCGTTGAAGGCATCTTGGCGTTCAATCTCTATGGAAAATTGCGAGCATACATGATCTTACTGGATGTACAGAGATTGAAGTCGAACTCAGATTGATGCTATGCTGGGAGTGGGGGCATTTGATAAACTTTATGACTTATTGAACCTACTTCCCCTAATTATATGAACTACTTTTTTCCCCTTTCGTGCCAATTGCGCGTATGGCCACCTTATCAACCAGAGTCCACCTGCCTATACACTGGTGGCTGCGGTCTGGTACGGTGAATTCATATCACATGGAGACGGGAAAAGATAGGGAGGCTGACAATGATCGGTTGAGGGGGTAAAGCTTCATTTGCTAGGGTTACGGGCTTTTGTTGATGCACCAACAGATAGTATTACCTAACCAAGTCTCAAGTATGAATATAGGCTCGTCTCCTCTGTTCCTGATCTTGCGTTCTTCCCCTTTCCAACACGACAGCAGACCTCTCGTGCAAGAATGATCGGATCATGAACCATGGGGGCGCACCTTCGGACCCAGTGATGGGTAGCCTGAATTTGTCTGCTAGACGCGCCGCGACTTTCGCACTCTTTCGAGGAGGTCGTGAAGCTGTTGGATTTCTCGGGCGGAGGGGATAGACTAGCGGCGGGATTTGCGAGGTCGCTCATCCAGGGCACGCGGATCCTAATAGCAAAACAGTTGAAAGTATCAACAACTCAGGCTTAAGGACAATGCTCTTGTTTATATTCACGCTCAGCGTCCTCGTCTAAACTTCTGATGAAATGAGTTATTCGTATCTCTCAACCCGTGATTATTATGCTATTTCAAAACCGGTGGCCTCCAGCATCCCAAAGTAATATGGCTAATCACACGTCAATCCGGAATAAGTCTACAATGGTAAATACAGCAGCTTTCGGGCTTAGGAAGATACGACTCCCATCTTTAGGTAGGGGCACCTTTGAGCACTTTAGTGATGAGTAGAAGCCGAGTCTGACTTGGGGCCACTATGTCATGTGTATATTTTTCAGTCTGATTACTGCACATTTTGCCTTTTGTGACCGTCTGCGATTTCGGTCTCAATATAGAGGATCGTCCAACCAATGAACCCTCTCTGATAAGTGATGCTGACTGCATTTCCCTGTACTTGTGTACTTGTCCTCTCTGTACTTATGCCCTTGGAGGCAGAAGTGCCGCCAATTACCGATTGAGTTGGTTAGAAGCCTGATGAGACTGTGCACATTGGCAAATTGCTACCCAACACTTTGTCTGCTGGGCTTATTGGTGCGTATCCGATGAGATGACTGATACCTAAGGAGCAGCTGGAAGCATCTAGTTACAAAGCACACGCAGGGTGTCCAGTTATGTCACTCGATCGAATATATATATTCAACGCAGACAGATGCAAGCAAAACGCATTACAGAGCGAGGTGTCTTGTCAATTGCACGCCGAGTTGAAGGAACATGGCGAAGTAATTATCGTTGAGACTAGTATAGGTTAACGACATAGATAGCGATTTTGCCTACAAGCTTAGATAACTGAGGAGCAGCAGCCTTCTTATCTCAACCAGGCCATCAAAAGTAAAGGTAACCATGTTCCATTAACATCATAATCAACGATTCTCCTTATGGGTGCTGATTTTCTTTGCCCCGTTTTTTTTTTGCATCCTGTTCTTCCTCCCAGAGTTTATAATACCCCCCTTTCCGGTTTAGTAACTCATCATGTGAGCCCTGTTCAAGAATTTGACCTTTTTCAACATAAAAGATTATATCTGATCCCTCGATTGTTGCTAGTTGATGTGTTATGGTCAACACAGTCATATGCTGAAACGTATTTCTTATCCGGTTCCGAACTCGAAGTTCAGTGTCGCTATCGAGAGCACTGGTCGCTTCGTCGAGGAGAAGAATTTTCGGGTTTCTGATTAGTGCCATCGCGATAGCGACTCTCTTCTTCTGTCCTCCTGATAGTCTCGAACCAGCTGGTCCCACATTTGTTTCATAGCCATCCCGAAGCTCTTTGATATCATCATGGATACAGGCTGTCTGGCATGCCCATATGATTTCATCCATGGTCGCGTCTTCTTTGGCTGACAGAAAATTGTCCTTCAAAGAGCTGTCAAATAGACGAGGTTCTTGGGTTACATATGCGATTGTCTCGCGGAGGCATTTGAAACTTATGTTCCGTATGTCCTCTCTGTTGATCGTAATTGCCCCACCACTCACTCCATAATCTCGCATAAGGAGATTGAAGATAGTCGACTTGCCTGCGCCGGACCTTCCAACAAAGGCAGCCTCATGCCCTTTTCTGATGTGGAATGAGGTGTCACGAATAATGCTGCCGTAGTAAACGTTCTCAAAAACGATGTCTCCGGACCCTTTGAGATCAATTCCACCTGATGGATCTCCAGTGGAACGCTCTGTCTTCAACAGCTTGTAAAGTATTTCCATGTTAGCCAAGAGCTGCTTAAACTGTGCGAAAATGGCTCCGCTGGATTGAAGTGGCGCAGTAGCCTTTGCCCAGTAACTCATACAAATGAAAATGCTGTCAGTGCGATTGGTATCCCGCTGAATCATGTAAACAAAGCACATTGCTTGCCCGATCTCTAGACAATTGAGCTGAAGAAAGCTTCGTTTTCTATTTGTCCATGAAAGCTTCCTTATACCTTCCTGCCAATTGGCTAGCGCCTCTAAATACTCCTGTGTTGCTTTAGCTTGAGCCATAAGATGATTTACGAGTGGCCAATTAGAGAAGAAATCGGATGCCCGATGTTTATTCTCCCCAAGGAGCGTGATAATTTCCGAAACTTGCGCGCTCTCATCGTTGCACACCGTAATGTATATATAGATGATCGCTGACGTGAATAGGATATATAGCACTACTTTGTCGAATATAATTTGGACTGTCATGGCCATACCAGAAACATCTAATATTACTCCAATTATGGTGATGGAATTTATCACCACGAGGCGAATGGAATCGGAGTAATTAAGTATTGAGTCCAAACTGCCGGAATTTTTGTCCTTATGGTATTCGTAAGGAAGCCACATTATATGAGAAAATATAACTTTGTGAGCATTCCATTGATAAAAATCCATGACTTTGTCCTTCGCCTGTTGCTCGATCATGGTGTTGGCGAGATAAATGAGATGAGGAACGAACCACGCGATCAATGAGCTTATGTCAGGCTGCCGGAGGAAACCACCGAGCTTGTATGGAACCCAAATCATAAAGAAAATACTGGCCAAACGGATTGCGATCAGGATGATGAGGGAAATCTGCATCCAAAAATCCCAGGGAGGCATAAGGAGAGGCCAAAGAACTGACAACCGCTCTTTCATCCAAGCTGCCTTATTCGCTGTGTTGCGGAGAAGCGGTTGTGCCTCCTCATCAGTTACTCTCGGGTTCGACCTGGTACGGAGTGCTGTAGTGGTGGGGAGCAAGATTTGGAAGATCCATCGCAAAGCGTGGACCAAGAGGAATCCTATGCTATAGTTGCTGAAGTAGGCCAGGAAGGTGCCTAGATCTAGGAGGCCGGATATAAACCAAGCCGCCATGAAGCTGTGCCAAGATGGGGAATTTTGTATCCAAGCCGATAGTATAATAATCTGCCATAAAATAATCTGCCAAACGCTGGTTTCTGCGAGTAATACCTTCAGAATTGAAGTTAGCTATATTCCACTAATTTTGTAACAAGGGTCGCACCATTAAATTCCCACCGCCTTTCTGCCCTATGACGAGACCAATCCCAAATTCAAAGACCTATTGCCCGGTAAGTCCATATTGGATAACGCATGGGGGGATATACTAACATAGGTCAGCAAAATGAAAACTGGAACCAGTTTCACAACACTCGTGTATGGGGCGGAATGTTTGACATGATAAATGTATACGAAAGCTTCTAATCCAAGGAAAATAATGATGACAGCAATTGGACATGCAGTTGTCAAGAGAATGCTGACTATGTCACCAGGAGAAGGCATATCGATCGATATCGTAAATAAGTATAGGGAAGAATGATATGGGCTGAAGAAAAAGGTACAGGAAGGACGGTGGGAAGAAGGTAGGTCTCTACCCTCACAGTACTTCGTCGGGAAGAGATTCTATACTAGTTGAGAGAGCAGTGGCAACGTTGAGGCTCTGTAGGTATTTCTTTATTGGCTAACCAAGGTGCCATTATGACTCTGCTCGCTTGGACCCTGTACTTGGCGCTGCGCGGCCCACATCTCAACTGAATGCGGGCGTCTCTGCGGCAACGCTGCCATGTCGAGACTACAGAAGTTCTCTTGGCAGTCGGCTTTGGCTTGCTATATGCTCTAGAAAAGGATGGACGTGGGGGATTCTGGGAGCACTGTTAAGGGACAATGATATGCGGAAACGCCACCCTCAACCCTTGGCGAACACAAACAGTAAGGACGCAAGGCCACCGTGGTAAACACGAGCGTAGTTGAGGGGTAGACACGTTGCATGAGCAAATTTTATTTTGCCGCATTAGCGTTCTTTTCTCTTTATATGGGCCACAGCCGCTCATATCCCAGGCCTAAGAATAGCCTAGGTAGCTCTTAAAGGTGGTCAGACATAAGGAGAAGGACGATCAACAGGTCAATGGTTAGATATACGCCTCCACCAATACAGGACTTTATGTGACTCCATACGTAGTAAGTCCCCGCGGCACTATTGGCACTCTGGGGTTGTCCCCTCTACCGAACCCCAACAGAAACACTCCCTCCATGCATCTCTTAGGCCCACAAGCGATACCAACGAAGTAGACCAGTCACAAAGAAGCGTGCATCTTAGTTTGGGGCATTTGCCGCCTCGTCGCTCACAGCATCCTTTCGAGGTCGCAGTACCTGAGCCAATCACACCTTCTAAAACAACCAGAATGTAGTTTCCTCTTGCCTCAAGCAGGGTGATGCGTAAAATGAAGGCTCAAGTACGTTCAGATAACCTTTGTGGGCTACATCGGAGGCAGTCTGCCCACCTAGGCTTAGAAGTCCTTAGCAGCACTAGCCATACTGCCACCCATCGAGAATCATTTCATCAGCTGGCTCATCTCAAGCAGGGGAGCCGCTACCAATTGTTGCATCAATGCAGTGCAAGGTTCCAGGAACAGCCTGGAGGCGTTGATGGCCCTAGACAGGCCAGACGGAGGCTGGAAGCGAACGAAAGGGCGGGACTTGTAACTCATTCCGTCGCGGTGGGCCTCATAGCTCCATAGCACCTTCATGCCGGAAATACAACTTCTTCTCATCTGCCACGTCTACGTATAGTAGGGACACGCTACGAGCCATAGTCCGCTCTGGAGCGGTAGTATGTATCGCGGCGCATACCTTGCACTAGACATGGATCATCTTGCAGGCGATACGGTCAATCGGAGGGAACAGTAAAGGTCTTAACCTCCTATGACATACCAAGGCCGAGGCAGTAGGTACAAACCCTTTAGGGTGAGTGACTTCGTGCTCTCCTCCAAAGTACCTTAGACTTGCTGGGTAAAACAGAGGGGGCGGGGGAGCAGTTGACCAACATAGCCAGTCGCAGGCCGTCGTTGCACATTAAATTAAGCTGCTGACAAGGATATCATTGGTCCACTTCTCAGTACATTACTAGCTCTTATGGACCTACTAGCGACAGATCTCATCCGATGTGCAGGCTTAGTACAGAGTACTTACGTAAGTACCAAGCACACTTTAGACATAACGGAACGTTTTGGCTCCTTGCCAAGTGGGTACCGAAAGGGTGTGGGTATCGAGTGCATATGAAATGGGACAGTCGCCATGCCAAGACAGGGATGAGATGGCGGTAGAGGTGTTCCAGGGGAATTTACGGTATAATCTAGGCTCTCCTTAGCTGAGTGCTACTGTAACCCTTCTAGTTAGATCTAAGTGAAGCTTTGGACATGCTTATGCACTATATGCAATTTGCTAATACTGCATTATTTTTTATCCGCACTATATCCAGCCGCACATCGGCCAAAATAGCTTCTTTTAGTAACTTGTAAAAAAACGGTTGGGGGACACTGTACAGGGCGACTTTGCCATTACAACGAATCAACCCGTCATGAACACTCCCTCGTGTACAGCTAGCCAGTCAGCTAATCAGCCCGAAATTGAAGCATTTGATAAGGGGTTTACTACGGTGGAAGGAGACCAGCCCCCTTCCGTCGAGCCCCCTTGGCGTCCGTCGTTTGGGCTGCTGCCTGTGCCGAAGGCCTTAAGCTTGGCATTACTGACAACTCGCCACGCAGCAGATGGAACGAGACGGGCACTGCGTCGTCGCGTGGCATTGCATTGCAAATGGATATGTTTACTAGGTAAGATCAGATTTCCTCCTGTGCTCACCAGCGTCAGCTGCACATCACCCACCGACGTACCACACTTGCTCCCTATCGTCTCGTATTGGGCTCTGGACACACCTCCATCTCCAGCGCAGTGGATGGAGCTGTGGATGGAGCTGTGGATGCAGACGCAACGGTGAGCATCTGGTTGGTAGCGAGCGTATGTGCACCTTGCGAAACGGCTTGTCTACCGCCTTGTGCAGTTAGGCTGGGTCCTTGCTGACCTGTAGCCTGAACAAGGAGGTCATCGTCGGGGTTTGTTGATTCTTTTTAGAGTACTTGCGCCCTCGCTCGTACCCTCCCCTTGCAGAACACCAAGATGGGGAGATAGGAACTACACATAGTATGTATACTGATACATATCACGGGACATTAGTTCGAGATGAGTACCCAGCAACACCCCATCGCGATCGTCAACGTTCTTCGTTGTATACGCGGTGCGCGTTCTGTTGAGGCCACCTCCACAGATGATGTTAGGTCTTTGGGCATGCTGAGAATCGGATATAATCTTTACTACCGCGAGAAATGCGCTGAAACAGTCGGCTTTAGAGAGAGTATGTAACTGTTTCATTTTTGATACAGTCATCAGAAGCAACAATTGTTAAGCTATGGTGAAATCACCAGCATCAACGCCCCATCATAAAGCCTAGCCTGCTTCTTCAATATCGCCAAGCACCTCTGGGTCTATATCCTCCCGGACACCCCGGAACACCATAGACATCCCCTACAATCCATAAAATACCTAGATTTTATCAGCGAAAATCATTCCGTGTGATAATGAATGCTTTCCACGTTAACAAAGGGCTAGGTGCTAAAACCGCCCGCTGTCGATATCTTGAAGTACGCCGAATTGATCAACCCCAAGGCATCCAAGAATCAAAGCAAGAGTCGCAGCAGTGCGTTATTGGCAGTTACATTGTTTGTTGGTTGGTTTTCGATCAAATCCACCCCGGGACCGCTTATGTACAGACGCAGGAGTATTAGCAGGCCTAAACTTTCCGCTATACATAACTGTAATGTATGTAGAAGTAGAATATAATTACAGAGAAAACATGAAGGACTAAAATATAGACCAGTAGAAGATATCAAATCTGATATAGCTCAACGACATTTCACCTATGACATGGCGCATCACTGTCGAATATCACATTGGCGGATCGGATTCTTTTACCTGGACCACCGGCTAAACTGCGGCGTATTGATTAACCACGGGCACCATCATCCATATAAACCCAAAATTCTAACGTGTCATTCTCAACACGAGTAAGATTTGCGATGCCAACGGCTTTGCTGCCATTGGGCGCGTCGGGCTTTGCCGCTAATATTTTGATAAAGCAAACTTATCTATTGCCCTTTGTGCCTTTTCAATGCCTGTCCTACCACCCCTTGACCTCCCTCCTAGTACTTAAGCCCGCGAACGCCGCTACGTCGGCATCCGACGTCCTGCCCTTCCCCAGAGCGAGCAGCCGCTGCTGCGCTTCGGTGCTATCGATGGCGATAATAGAGACGGGGTAAACTTCGATATTGCCATGCTCAGAAGGACGACGAGGGGGGTTTTGTGAAGGTAGACCGGTTTGGGAGTGGCAATGCGAATGAGGGCTAGGAAAGACCTCATCTTCCTGGAGAGGCTCTTGATCGGACAGTAGCCTGGACACCATTTGCACAGCATCTGAACCGCGTCCATCAAGTCCTGACTATCGAGTGTGGAGGCGGAGGCCTGTTCCCTGCCTTCCTCCATGGCCGTAATTGTGACACTGGTGTCCTCCATGATCAGGTAGCGTCCGTGACCATAGCGTCTGGACCCTTGTTGTATTCGCTGTCTTGGCAGGTCGCGGCGATAACCTGGCGGTAGTTCTCGTCGTCGTCTGCCCCTGCGTGCCTAGACTTGAGATGCAGCACGTAAAAGTCGACGTTGAAGAGGGGAAAGCTACTCGATTGCGGTGGGAGGGAAGGGCGAGTTGAAGATCGAGATTATTGAAACCTACTTTGTTGATGGATATTTTCGCTGTCGTAAGTTAGTGTGAGATTGGAGTCTTGGTTGTTACTATAGTCGTGATATTTCAACTACGAGGAGCGGCCTGTAAGATGGAGAAGAAGAATGAATTCACTGCATCCTACTAGAAGATATTCATATTCAAATCCTCTTCACCGAATCACAGGCCAGCGAGCTAGGTCTGGTTGATGCCACCTGATGGGATTAGAATCTAGACAAAGAGAAGTGAATGACATTCATGTGCGATAAAATCACGAACACAAAGAGCTTGCGGCATAATCAAAGTAAAGGTGTACTGAAGCACTGACAAAACAAAGCCTTTGACTCACCATCTGATGAACTAAGACGATGACTGGTATCCGCTGATTTGGGTTCGCCTTGAGATGCACTGCTGTTGCTGTTGTCAAGAATGTGACCTGAGTCCAAAAAGAGGGAAGCTGAATAAGAATTTCATTGTCGACTGAAATTATGTACCTCGCCTAGGGTGTTAGCTTTCTCCACTTCACGTCTTTTTTATTGCACATCGGGAGCGTGAGTCTTCTGGCCGAAATGCGCTAACAGCGAGTACCAGGTTCATTCCGTACGGGGCGCGTTGCTGGCGCTCAACAAAGTAACAGAGTAACAGAGTAACGGAATTGGCCTCAGCGCATTTAGACCGCTCTAGCTGCTAGAGCGCTACTTGTGGAGACTACTTGACGCGAGGTGTGCCGAATGCCCTACAACCCTAGGTACGCTGGTGGGTCAAAGGGGAACCTGCATGAAAAGGAACCTGTCCATTAGCGCCAAATACCGTGCTGTGGCAAGTACCACGCAAAGCTAGCGGGAACCTACAGGGCTTAGCGTGGCAGCACGGCCACACACAGCCCTTGCTGAAGCTCTCCAATGGTTCATCTACGAGGCTGTGCGATGAAAGCCCAAGGCAAGTATATAAAGGACCGCTCGATCTACCCAGCTATTCTCGCTCGCAATGCCATTACCAAGTGTTTACTCCCCCAGCAACACCACTTTACGAGTGTCGATACCAGAGCCACAATCCCTTCAGAATTCCTCAACCAACCCCCAAGATGTCGTTTTTCGGATCCTTCAAGGAAGCGTTCTCGAAGCAGAGCTCCAACAACCCCTTCTTCCAGGATTCTAAGGATACTCGTAAGTACTTCCCTGAATTGCTCTCTCAACCCGCCTTTTCCTAACTTTGATCTCCGGGAATAGCTTCAGATCCGCCTCCAGCATACACTCAGGACGCTGCACCTGTCGCTCAGGCATCTTCTTCTCTCAACGTTCCTCACGCCCCTTCTGCAGCCTCAAGTAGGGCGAGTAGGATCAGCAGGGACATGGTCACGAATGACGATGACCCGTATGCTTTCCTTACCTCCTTCGATACAATCTTCCTCATCGACGACTCGTATTCCATGACCGGTTCAAGGTGGGAGCAGGTCCCGACAGGTTCTCAAGAACATCGTCCCCATCTGCACCAAGCGGGACAAGGACGGCATCGACCTCTACTTCATCAACCACAGGTCCAACAACACGGGAGACGCCAGCGAGGGTAAGGCCGATGGCGGCTACTACAACATCTCCAACCCGGACACCGTCACCAAGATCTTCAACGGCACCCGCCCCTCCGGATCCACCCCCACGGGCGGGCGCCTGAGGAGCATCCTGAAGCCTTACCTCGACAAGCTCGATGCGTCCGGGGACCCTGAGTCGGTGAAGTCCCTCAACATCATCGTAATTACCGACGGGGTACCCACCGACGACCCGGAGAGCGTCATCGTCCAGGCCGCCAGGAAACTCGACGACATGGACGCCCCCCTGTACCAGGCCGGCATCCAGTTCTTCCAGGTCGGCAGCGATGTCTCCGCCAGCAAGTCTCTCAAGGAGCTCGATGACGACCTCGTCAAGCAGGGCGTTCGCGACATGGTGGACACCTGCTCGTGGAAAGCCGACGGCGCAAAGGGTGCCGCCAGGGGAGAACTTTCTGCGCCGCAGGTTCTCAAGGCCGTTCTTGGAGCCGTGGTGCGCAAGATTGACCGGGCTTCCACCCCAGCCGTATGAAGAATTCCTCGTTGAACGTGGCATCTTTCAGGGCTGAACATATTTCCTCTGTCTTCTTCTTTTCTTGAATGTGTCGTTATCACCTATTGTTGGCCTTGATAGATTGAATTCAGAGCAATCTGACATTAGAAAGAGGACAAGAAGTCGACAGGCTTCTATCGTCCCGGTTAGAGTTTACGGTAAAGATGCTATTACAGCAGGTTGGAAAACAGCACTCGGAAGGACCAATATCCACGGAGTAGTACACAGTTTTCTGGAGCAATAAACTTTTTCCATGCACAAAACTTGTCTTTGTTGAATCTTGTGACTAATTCCCTATAAAACTCCTAGTTGTAGCATAAGAATACTGAGTCGGGGCGCACTTGTCAAACCGGCCAAATTAGATAAATTAGCTATTTTTCAGTATCCGTAAAAAACAACATCCTTTTTACCCCTTCTTATTTTCACCTTTGAAAATCCCCTCTTTGAAAGATGAGTCTTTTATCTATGTTACGGCGGCTACGATAGGTCAAATGACTAGCTGTAAACATGAACTATTTGATCAATTGAGAATACACACAAAACTCAAAACCTCCTTTTCATAGCTGTTGTGGAAGGTTGTTAGATTTTCGTGTGGTTAGCAGTCAGTATTTTGGGCTCGCCAATAGCCGTGGTGTTGTTCGTTTTTCCCCCAACACAATACTCTTTGATATTGAGACCTGACTGGCGGGAGACATAAAACCCGCGTCCCTTTCCTTTTTGACCGTACCGCCCAAAATAAAACAAAACGCCAAGCAAAGATGAGAAAGGCTGATAGAAACCAGGAGAAGCCCCCTTGTCCCCCTTCCTCAGCCACGAAAGATATCCTATTTCTGTTGTCTCTTTTCCGGCCCCTCCATGAATCAAAAAGTATAACCCATCCCAGTATTTCCATCGACTATTACTTCCCCTGGGTCGAAGTCGCTTCGGAATCTAGGCGACGCAAGTACAGAACCTCTCCTTTAGGGCTTTGATAGCTGCTTTTGCCACGGCTTCGTTGCCTTTCTTGTACGCGATAACGATGCACGGGATAGGTACACTTATTTCAACACCTTCAGAAGATGGCGCCGGGGAAGGGTAGAAGAAACAAATGCGCCGATTCTCACTAAACCGTCTGGAATAGAAGACTGAACGGGCAGGGCGTCTTCCTGCACGCCTATATGCCGGTGCGGGGAGGGGAGAGAAGATATATACCATATAGTCCTGTGGTGCCCCAAATACGAAACCCAGCGTACAAATCTCAAGACGCAGAGACCAATACGGACCCGATGAGACCTGGATATTACGGCACCTTCCGGCCTTATGACTCGAGGGTCCGTTACAAGGGCTCTTTTGACCGCGTTCGCGAGTAGTCTGAAGTCGTACAACAAACCTCTCTTGAATTCTAGATCCCAAGTACGAATATCGCTATGGATGAGTGTATTCATCACTTTGAGGGCAGAGCAATTGAGAAGGTAATCATCAAGTCGAAGCCAAGGCCAGAAGGGTTCAAAAGTCTGGGCTGTAGCTACGGACATGTCACCAGCAGGGTTGTCACTTCCAAAACAAGGCGTGGCTGAGTGACCGACTATGTTGTATCTGATGGGAGCTTTGTGATGGATATTGGCTTCTTGACACCAAAATTCTATTGAGTCTGTTGGGGCGTGTACGGTGAGCAAGCCTCAGGCGGTACGAAGTACTGTGATCACGTCGCGCATGCTTCTCAGGGCGTGGTATTGTTGGCTGGTGTTGGCTTGACATCGTGGAAGTTGTAGGTGTGGGCTGTGGAAGTCGTAGGTGTGTTGGGTTATAGAAGCCGTGCGTGTGTTGGGCTGTGGAAGTCGTGTGTGTGTTGGATTGTGGAAGTTGTGATTTCAGCCAACATGCCATTTGCATCCATCAACCAAACCCTCGCAGGCAGAGCCGCATTAACAGTATCATACCGGGTTCTACCAGGTCGGACGGAACCCAAAACTACCCTTCAACCACATTAGGTCCTGCGGCATCTATGTGGAGGAGCTCCATTGGGTATTCTCCCTTTCTGCCTGAACCGTTGTGCGGCTTTTCAGTCATTCGCCCTTGCAGGCAGGGATTGCAGGGTTCTCGTGGTTGTCCATCTCGAGTGCCGAGGCTTGCTTCTTAAGCCGCCGTAAATTCGCATCACTGAGATGAGCCAGTCGGTGGTGCCAGAACGTCATCTGTGGACTGACGGGGTAGGCTGGAAAAGACAGGTTCGTCCATTAGGTCGTCAACATCGTGGTATTTGCTTGCGGTGTACCAGCTCCTCTTCCTTTCTTTGTTGCAGATACTCGCACCCTTGCTTTGAAAACTCGACTTTGGCTCCTCGTTCGAGTAACTGAAGCACGCATATGAAGTTTGCTTGTGCAGGCGGGACAAAGAGGACATTGTCAAGAACGAGCCATTTCCTTCTGCCGCGTGCATTGCACAGAACATTTACCGTCCCTACCCTGAGGGAGATGTGGTTGCATCAACGCTCCTAAGTGCGGGCCCATGATACATGCCCATCTGAACAAACTTCGAGGCATCGTTGCATACGTGCTGGGCAGCACTACTGTCGACGATCCAGGCGTCGCGGATCGGGTGCGTTCTCATAACCATCATGGCGGGGGTGTGGGTATATGCGGCGCCACTGCGCTCGACGCAATGCCCAAATGCCGCATTGGCATCCTCTCCTGTAGCCTTGAGCACCATGAAAATAGGCTTCTTCGGGTCTTTCGGACTAGCCGCATCGTCATCCTCGTCATCAGTGGAGTGCTGTCTCTTGAACGGCTTTCGACTGTTGGCTTGCGAGGCCCGTGCCCTTGGCTTGTATACCTTTTCGTCTTTCCCTTGGCCATGTAGCTTCGGATTTTTCTTGAAGCCCTCGGTTTCGACGTGGTAGGGCTTTCGGTAGGAGCAGTAGGCAACATTGTCTGTTTCGATCCGGCATGTGGTTCCATTGGCGTTATTGTCGCTTGGGCACTTGCCACCGTCCTCTCAGGCTTCTTTGTCTGCCGCCCCTTCGCCCTAAACTGGGACTAGAGTCTTGACAGTTCGTGCGGGAATCAAGTTTCGAAGAATACACATAGGGATAAGAACTTGAATGAGAAAAATCACCTTTCCGGAGGGGTTGCAATCCATTTTATTGAATATTGAGCATTACTAACGGATGACGGGGCCGGGGGACCGGTTGCTTCACATTTCTGGCTGTCTGGATACGCCCTAGTATATGTTGTCTCACAGAGCCAAAGCATTAAGATACAATGCACCCCACTGTTAATAAACATAGCGAACCATCTTACGCACGTTGCCATAACAGTAAAAGGGTAGCCATAGTGTCAGCTGTGGTTTCATTCACTAAGAGGGCCGAAAGCTATTGCAAGGACCATTGCCATCTGCGGTAGCGGCGGATTCAGCCCAAGGGTCCCTCAGAAACTTTCCATGCTTATTAGCGACAGCGTTATACTCGTCGTCGGTCATCGTGCCTTTGGCGGTCTGTTTCACCCAGAGTGTTGAAACCTCATATTGGTCCCATTTCCATCTTAGCCCAACAATCCGGCTGTTCGGTTGAGTTTCGTCCTCCCTAACAAATCGAAAAACGCCAACAGTCCAGTGGTCCCAATCAATCATAGCTCTCTCCAAAATTTCCTTGTGATCCATGGGAAGGAAACTAAGTGAGTCTCGATTAAATCTGTCCAGCTGACACGTGGAGGCGGTTTGATGACCGAATACAACTGCTAGGCCTGAGTCGGACTCGTTGCTCTCTTTGATGTCGATGATAGACGCCCCTAGGCCATGGTAGGTTCCGATGAGCTCCTCAGCTTGGCAATTGTATTTTTCGACATCTCTGTGCCTCTTCCAATCACTGATCATATCTTCGTGCTGCTTCAGTTTCATTTCCCTGGAGTCTTTGAGCGAGAGGACGAGATCAACCTTGGGGCCCAAGTCGTAAATAGCTTGCAGCAGAATCTGGACAGTGCTGTTCGATGCGTCACCAGCATCTGCTGCATTGCTCAAGGCGACCACGGTAAAACCAGATTGTGGTATCACATACATGGTGGCGACAGAGCCATTGGTGCATCCAGAGTGGCCGTACAACACTCGAGGTTGGGATTCTCTTCCGATGATGTACTCCCTTTTTGTAGGATAGGAGTTGTATGAGATAAGCGGCAGAGCAGCTGTTGGCATGGTGGTGCGAAGCCAGCCGAGCATGTAGGCTGTCTTGTTGTCGAAGCCATCATCACAAGGCCGAGTCCAATGCGACTTCCAGATGTAAGAAATCTGTCTCAGAGGATTTTCTTTGGATCCTGGAATCAATCCCAAAGCCTGTCCAAGACCCCAGAGCCTATCAGACCAAGAGACACCCGATTGAGGCGTCTCGTTCTCAGATTGGCTCTCCTGCTCCTTTGCGTAGCGATGCATCACGGCACCTCCAAACAGCAACATGTCACTCACGGAAGAGCGTATGCCAAGAAATGGAAGTGTATGGCTGTGCTCCTCAGAGGTGAGGCCATTATCTATTTTGTGCCATTCACCATCTCTTTTGACATATGGATGAGCCAGATTACCGTTGTTTGTCACGTCATGCTCGGTAAGAAGGGTATCTTTCAGGCCGAGGGGGTTGCATATACGGGTTCGAAGAAATGTAGCAAAGTCCACCTTAGCAGCAGCTTTCACGACCAAACCGAGTAGACCGTATGCCGCATTACTGTAGAACCACCAGCTATTAAATCGCTGCCCGTGCTCATTCGCAGTCGGAAGGGCGTTAATCAGCTTCATATACTCCTCTGACTTTATACCTGGAGCGCCATGGGGGGCCATAAAGACCGCGTTTGGATTGGCCAGTCCGGTCGAATGTCTACAGACATCTCTGATGGTAGCTTTCTTTCCGATTTCGCGGTCTTCCACGGGGTCGAAGTCTTCGAGATGCTTTTTGACCGGATCTTGCCATGATACCTTGCCCTCATCGACCAGTATCCCTATCGTAGCGGACGTAAAGATTTTTGCACATGAGCCGATATGATAGGACGTATGTTCATTAGCAAGTTGTCCGTTCTTCACGTCGCAAAAACCAACGCTCTTGGTGAAGATGGGTTCGCCCCCGTACGAGACACCAAAGGACACGGAGGGGGCCTCGCAGACATCTTTCACTTCCTCGATTTTGGGGATGGCAGCCTCGAGTCGCTTTCGAATTCGAACTTGACTAGGTGTGCAGCAATTGCCGGGTTTAGCGCTTGGGGTCCGTCTGACACGTGTGGGTGTGGGAGTGGATGGAGGGGGATGGTCGGGTGATTGATTGGGCTGGACAATGGCATTAGCTACTTACTCTTGCGGTATTGACTGGCTGGAACCATTCATGACTGCAGCTGAAAGTCTGAAGGCTGCAGTATGGGGGAAGAGTGGTCGAATACAGCAGCAATGTAATGTGGGCACGCTGACGAGAGAGGGTGCACGCGCGCGGCCAACCTCCATGGGAGCTAGGCTCTGAGAATTTGTAGAGTTTTCTCGGAAGAGCCGCAAATGGGGCCCTCTGTTCGTACACCACCTCCCACCCTGGCTTCCCTGAGCGCGTATACGTATCCCTGACCACTCAGGATTGCATATAACGCGAGCTAAGAGTTTGACTTGCCAGCCACGCGAAAAATGAAGGTCGTATCTTGGGGGCCCCTGTCAACACCAGTCCAGCTGGACACCCTTAGCTTGTAATGCCCAGGTTCCCATTAGTATTGCAGAAAAAATGGAAATGCGGTGCCAGCTTCCCTAGGTTCGTATCCCTCTAACAATTTCTGACTTGTTGACCATTGAGAAAAATACCCCACCGCCTTGAAGCTGTGCCGATCAAAGAGGGTATCAATGTTTCAGATACCACAACGGCTAACTTGTATTCCCCAGGGGCTACATTGCAGAAGGCAACAAATACCAACGCCGAAAACCTGAATCTTTCGTACTCAAGGAAACCTAGACATGCCCACCCTGATCCGAAACCCACTGGACGTCATCATTTAGGCACGTGCCAATGATTGGCCATGATGTTATGTGAGACCACCTGCCCAGCTGACGAATCGTCTTCCCCCTCCAAGTTAGCGTCGCGAGAGCTGCCTATATTTGAAGTGATTGGGCAATTTCAGCCAATTTTGACATGTCAAAGATGCCTTGGCATTACTCAAAGGCTACATGGAAGACTGTGGTAGCCGAGTCTTGTCATACTTCGCCTTGGTGGCATGGCCAGTCGGGTCGAGGATTAAGGGCGTCGTTTTCCTCCCCTTCCAATATAATTTCAGTGGCAACTTGATTGATGTACCTATCTTTTCTAATATAGTCAATCCTCCAATCAAGACGGCCAACCCTAACTCACGGCCAGATGTGATGGAACTTGAAGGAAATGAATAGACAGATGCAAGCCATCGGGAGGATAGCTACTACCTAAGAAGCAGAACAGTGATGGGTAGGCACTAACGTTGAGGTCCGCTGTCGAGAAAGTCACGTGATTAGGCTAATAGAGGTGCGGCGACATGCTCACTATACCTGCCTGGAGGCGCCGCGCATCCGCCATCAACAAATATTTGCACGGTTTTTTCTATGAAGTCAAGCGGTTCCATAAGCTAAAAACGCCAGGATGTCGAAGCTCTCGAACAGCCTACAAAGGGCGAAACGCCCGCCAATCGTGCTCCGTGCAATGGCTGCGATAGTTTTTATACTTCTTTTCTTGGCCGCCGTCGAAGGGTTCTCGTGGATGTTCTTCCAGTGGCCAACTTTTGACAAAGGGGCAATACACCTAAATGCTGAGCCTGGGACGATTCCCATAGGCCCCTCAAAGGAACCATGGTTTTTCTCCCCGAAGACGAAATCATACGACCTGACAGGGGGCAATACACAAAGCGACCCAGTGTCTTTTTCTACGTCTAGGGGTCCTCAGAACGTTACGGTAGTTATCGCGCCAGAGCTTACTACACTCATCGTCATTGATATGCAAAATTTCTTTCTACATCCGGATTGCAATGACCACCCCAGTGGTATTATTGCGGCCCAGAGAACCGTTCAGGTTGTCAATATATGCAGAGATATGGGTATTCCGGTCAGTAAGGAACGAAACATAATGTAAGGTCATTGAGTTAACACTCCAAGTAGGTCATTTGGCTCAATTGGGGCCTGACTGATGAAGATCTGGATGAGGTACCTGCAGCTCAGATGCATAGTTTCCAACAAGGCTTTACCAATCTCCTCTCCTCGCCAGACGACAAGCGGTGCGGCCTCGGCCGCGACCTTGGAGGTGGCATGGGGAGGGTTCTCATGCAAAATGAGCCGAATTCTCAACTATATGAGCTGTTGGACAAAGTTGCCAGGCCAAAAGAGGATTTGTTTATAAACAAAAATCGAGTCTCGGGTCTATGGAACGATAATACGCCGCTTGCACAGATCCTCAAGCAAAAGAAATTTCGAACACTTCTCTTTGCCGGCGTGAACACTAATCAGTGTGTTCTTGGCACCCTGCTGGATGCATACTACAGAGGTTATGACTGCATCTTAATCGAAGATTGCTGCGCAACAAATACTCCGGGAGGGCAAGACGTTTCTATCTTAGACATATCGGTGCGTAGATGTTACATTCGGCATACTATCCATGATCGCCCTTAACTGACGAAAATAGAGAAACTATGGATTTGTTACCACCAGCTCGGCACTTCAACAGGCCGTAGGATAGCATAATCAACCCTGATTCATTAGATAGAGGTCAATATGCCTCTATATATCTCAGATAAACTTCTTAGTAAAGCACTATGCTACAGAAATGGCAGATTTTATTTTACGGCGACTATGGGCAAAGAAATATATTATCACAGCAAGACTTTGTGCGAAGACTTTTCCTCTCATGGCATAAGGCATTCGATTGCACTGCGGCTGAACTTCTTCGACGACACATATGTACATAGCAGCGCTTTTATAGCTGGATACAGCGTTGCCTCTCTTTTAGTTAAGTAGGTATTCGTGTATAGATATGAATCGACACGCAGCCATACTGGCGAAGATGATGTACAGGCGGTCGGCGAGACCGGTGAGGCCAAGCTAGACGATGCACCTGACTAAACAAGGAAGAGGCACCGACGAGTACTTGGTGAGAGCTTCAACTTTTAGAAAACCGAGCCTGGCCCTGGCGAACAGCCGTAAAGGATGAAGAGGTAAGGCTATGTTTCTAGTCTAGTGTGCTAGGAAAATCAGCATCTGGGAAACAGCCAAATCAGCAAGCAGGAGATATCCAGACGCATCTAATGTGCTCAGGAAGAACAAAGGCATCCGATCATATTTTTGGGTGACAAGAACTACTGAAACCAAACAAGGGAGAAACCGTTAATTTTGTGTATTATTTTTGCCAAACGCCGAGGAAGTACTTGAAGTACTTGCAGCATCATCTAGATCAGCCCACTCGTCTGCTACCCCGAATTTTCGTGAAAGATCATTCCATGTTAGCCACTTCCCTGTAGATGCGATCCTACGTCCCAGCCAAAGGAGTCTCTCTTTCCGCTGGTCGGCCATTGAAGCCAGCTCGAATTGCTTCTCGTCTTCCTCCACCTTGCTATCACTAAACCACTGCGATGGTAGGTAGTCCTCCGTATAGACCAGGCTCCTCATCGCAAAATCCTCCGGCAGAGGACGAGGAGTATCATTTTTAAGAGCACCCGGGAACTCCTCACTCTCCATCCGTGCCTCGAACCCACAGGACTGGATGATATGGTTAAGCATTGTTGCAGTAAGTTTCCATGGAAACTCTCGCTCGAGATGAACCATGGCAGTAGGGAATTTGCTCATATGCCACATAAAGGCTAGGAACGTATGGAGAAAGGACAGTGTATTTGGATCTCCGAAACGTGAAGCAACTATTTTATAGATCTTCATTGCGAAATCGCGTGCCTTGGGGAACATTTCGTCAGGAACAGCCTCGTCAGCGCCAGTACTGCCGCCGGCGCCATCAGAGCCTGGAGTATCCTCTTCTTCGGGTGGTGAGATCACTTTCATGATAAAATTTGACTCCAATCCGTAGCCCAGGAGAGCACAGCATAGGGATATCCCGGTGTAATAGCTAGTACAAAGTCAGTGAGTGTTCCCTCTGCGTATTTATCTGGTATTTTATCTGGTATACTTACCCGACTTCGAGAAACTTCTTCGTCACTTTACCAATATAAGGATCCAAAAGCTTACAATACTCGTCAATAGACGGATCTAAGAGTTCTTTATTCTTCTTAGAGAAAAAGATACCGTGCACACGAACAAAGGCAGCATCAATTTTAGAGAGGCGGACTGCTGGACCAGCGCTGAGAATCGGATCGAAGAGAGTCATTATACTTTCCCTGGCATTATGGAATGGAATGATGACACAGAGAGACTTCGTATAGAAGTACAGCTGTTGAACAGCATTCGGTCGGGCCAGGATCGCAAGATGGTGGTAGAGTCGGCCAGTTGATGGTGCCTTCTCCGAAGCCAAGCTGTACCACTGGCGAGCGACTCCTGTCCAGGTCTCGCGATCATTCGGATCATTATCCTCAATCGCCATACGGTATCTGGCGAGATCTCCTAGACATTCAACCCATGTATCCTCGAAAGTAGGAACAGTCTCGTAGAGCAACGCCATCATTGCGTACGCCAGATAGATGAAGGTAAGCATGTACTCATACGAATCAGGGAGTCTGCGGCGAAGCAGCTCCAGAAATGAGTGAATGCCATGTCTCCACATACGCGCAGGCATAGCATACTTTGTTGCGAGGCGTCGAAGTGCGACATTGGCTACAGGATTTTGGCTGGCCAGAAAAAAGTCGTGGTGTTCGTGGAGGAGCGTACGATGGAGCGCGATAAGGGCTTGCCATTGGTCTTTTGTCAACTTTTGCTCTGGGCTTGTTGACTGGGAGTTATCGACCTCGATACACTTCGATTCAATCATAACCAAGCCGGCATAGATCCCCTTCACTTCGGCCACCAATTGTTCATGAGATATCGGCTTCATTTCTGGCTGGGGGGTGATCGACGTGTGCGGGCTATTGATGAGGTTTGTTGAGCCGTTGTCTTGAGCCTCAGCCTTGAGGGGAGGAGGTGGTTGTTGCCGGCCGCGGGTCTCCAGCTGTCTTTTCTGTTGATGTATCCGCTGCTGCTGGGAAAATTTGGAAGCATGGAAAATGCCTTTCGGTTGTCGGCCTGCACCTGTAGAATCCTGCTCTGGGTTGAAGAGGCGGGCCGGCAGGTCGAGCTCCCGAACCACAACGGTCGAAATCATTTGGGCGTGCACGGCTTCGATCGACAGGATGCTTGCTGTTGGGAGATGCGTGTTCGCCGTCAGAACTCTGGAGTGCATCTGGGCCACGCTGTCTCTTCTTTGATGATTTATTCGAGGGCTGGTCGGCGGATTTAGTTCTGGACGTGTTTTCGTATCAGTAACCTAGAAAGCGTACTCTCTATACATGTATATGCAGGATGGATGGAATGGAAGAGGCAGATATATCTGCATCCAATTATAGTATGGGGAAAGAATGTTTGTAAAGCAAAAGCGATACATGGGTATATATCAAAACGAAGGGGCAGGCCGCAGCCGACTCACGATCTTAAGGTTATCCGTTTAAAAGCATCCGCAATGGCGGCATCGCCCGTCAGATTACCATGCTCGGAGACATTGTCACGGACATGAGCCTTGAAGGTCTCCAGATTGCTATCGAGCTCAGCCTTGCATTCCGGACAGGTGATTCTGCGTGCGGCAGCTTCTGACTTCCGCAAGTGTTTGACCCAACCGTCCTGGATATGGTTGCTCATCGTAGGTTGGAGAGCAGAGGGTGGCGGCCTGGTGGTTGTAGTGAGCTGCGATGGCCGCACGCCTGTGAGACGGACAGAAGTGCCCGCAAAATGAATTGAGAAAGAATGAAGTCGACAGGTGCCAATGAATTAGGCCTTATTGGGTATCTTCAGTCCAGAGAAAGAATTAAGAGAGAGAGAAGAGAGAGGAGGGAGTAATAATGCATTCATTAGCTACGTATATGCCTTACTGATGGTTCGCGCACCATTCAACGGAAGCACCGCTTTATTTTTCTCTACGTAGGTACACCCTCCCTTGACATGAGCGAGCCCGATAGCTGGAGGTGTTTGTACTCAACGCCATGAGAGCAACAAGGTCAAAAAAAAAAAAAACTAGAAACAACACAAGACAGACTCTAGAAGAAGGCTGAATGGAAGCATGCCTAAAAATTGGTACAAACGAAGATAAAGATTCCTTTCATCTACCTCCCGCCAGTATTGAGCCCTTGTTCTGTTTGGTGCCTTCATTCCAGTTCCTGCAGGCTGCCCCGGGGGGGTTAGCGCAAGGCGGCGAATGCTCAGGTGGAGTCCATGTAGTCCGTATTTCAGGATGCCAGGTCTACTCTCCTTGACGCTAAGTGTCAGCTGATATCGCTTGAACTTTGGCAGCATCTAACTTTTCCCTGTTGCCTCCATCACTCCCAATCGCAACATGCTACGCTAAATGTCTAGCCATGCCTCAGTGCAGGGGGCGAAAGCGGTTTAGGTCAATGCATGCTGTTCCAGCTCGGGTAATACTGTACGTGCAATTAAGCTACTGACAGGGATGTGATTGGTCTGCGACGGCACGCATAGACCCATTAGCAAACTCAGCGATCTCATCTCAGGTACATGCAGGTGCCAGGAATAACATGCATATGTGCATGTACATAGCGGCGCTATCAGAGCCAATCACATTGGTACCTTTCAGCTAAGTGGGCATCAGGGGGGGGGGGGTGTATTAACAGCCAGAAATCGCCGTATTCCACTACCCCCTGTCCCGAAGTCACTAGATGGTATCTAGTAGTATGCCGCGATACACGAACACCGAATATCGCCTCAGCTTCTCCCCCGGGCGGTCATGTCACGTCATCAATTCCGATCTTCCTTGGATATTGGAGATCGTCCACCAATCTCTGGCCAGCCCAGAAAGGCAGCCACCTCCCCGGCAGTGTAGAATTATGGCCAGAAAAAGTCAGCCGACCTCTCAAACCGCTACGCTATGCCATGATCCCCAAATTCCGTGTGCGTCACCAAGCTGTCTTGTTCTGGGTGCTCATGGATGCACTAACGTAAGCGCCCCTAGCTGACTAATCCGTCGCTTCCAACCCACCTCTTGAGAGGGTGGCCACGTATTGTTGGAGTGAATTTCCAACAGTTGCTCAGACACACTTCGGGCTGTCGAGGCACTAGTATCTCCTTCGCCATATCCTTCACAAAAGAGATATGATAACAGTATCTTTCTGCCTCTAATCTAGTCGACGGCATACGATGGCGCCTCGCAGTCCTCCTACAAAATCCCAACCGACCGAACGTCCTTCGACTGGCCGCTGATTGGAATCGGCCACCTTCAAGCGCTCTTGAGCACACCCATCTAGCCAGATCATCCCGAGCTAGCTACGCATGATATGCACCGAACCCTTCCAGTCCTCGAACGATATAATCATGAGCAGCTCCATGCGGCTAAGCGGGCGCTTGTTCTTTTGTCGACTGTTGAGCTCGCATACATTTTCCTCAGCCCTCGTCATCCGGTGGGTCAAGATCGCAACTCAGTTTGGCCTGGCGCTTAGCAAGCGCTGGCTCTATTCTACGTATCCGTGGAGCGTCTAGGTGGTGCACACTTGGTTTCAGGCAAGCTTCTTCACAGCTCTCACAGTCGCCTTGGGGTTTATTATAGCCTTACTGGTACCTACCAACTCAGCAAGCTGCTCCCTCATCCCCATCCATCTGCGTCAATTACAAACATTTTGGTCTTTCCGTCTGACCATCAAGACCAACATGGACTTATTCAATTCCTACAACAACATCACCCGCTCGTCTAGGCCTACCTCCCTAACTGTAAGCCCGCCCGTGTCTTGGATCACCCTGTCTCTGAGTAAGATGTAAGGTCAAAATTCCTAGCGAGAGAGAATCTACTGATCAATATAGAACCAAATCTTCAACATCTGATGTCCGGGTAAATAAGAAATGTCTGAACTCCCGCTCGGCGTATGCAGCCAATCACGACACTCATCAAACAAACCGCCGCATGCGTATCCGATTTTATACTACATCACGCGTCCACAATCTTCGTCTATCGTCTGGCAAGAAGATAAGATACTATCGGTTACTATAGTAGATAGACAATTGGAATTCACGGTAGCGTTAAGTTGGCTAGCGGCCTCGCTATAATCTCTTGGGTAGCACCAACACGTTCTCGTTCGGAATTGCTAGGTCTCGCGGCTCGAGCCCGCATCAAGCTTTTGTATGAACAAGAACATTGAGTCAGAATGGAGATAGCCCAGGAGTGTCGTAATTAAATACAAATAGAAAAGGAAAAAATAGGATAATGTCTCAAACAATGCTAGTATGTGGCTACTTGGAAGGGCGTGCGTCGGATGCTGCACTCAGCCTTCTTTTCCGCATATTGCCTTCCCTGCTCCAGAGGCAGTTGGCCGTCGTCGCCTTACGTTCAGTGTAGGCATTTTCCATGCTGGCCGAGGATGGAAGGGCATCCATCTTGGCGGCTTCTTCCTTTTGGCCCAATAATGCTTCTTGCAACATCTGTCCAGGCACCGAAGCAAGAAATTCGAGCTTTCCGACCTGGGACAAGCGATTGACGTATTCTTGAGGAGAAGTTGGGCGTTGCTGACGGGCTTCAGGTGACGTAGGTGAACGAATTCCAGCAGGTGTAGCATTCTGGAAGCGATTCTTGAAGGACTTTATCGATTTTTCGAACTGTATCTTGGGCCTCACTCGCTCGTATATCTTCGTCATGCTGTTCATTGCTATCATGGAGACGAAATTCTTTCTCAAAATCAATAGCTTTTTTGAAGGCGACACAAAGCGTTCCGGCAATTTCCGCGAAGAGATCTTCAGTTTGGTCCAATAATGCTTCTTGCAACTTCTGTCCAGGCACCGAAGCAAGAAATTTGAGCTTTACGACCGGGGACAAGCGATTGAAGTATTCTTGAGGAGTAGTTGGGCGTTGCTGGCGGGCTTCAGGGTACCGGTCGACGAACGAATTCCAGTAGGCGTAGCATTCTTGAAGGGATTTTTGAACGGATTCTTGAAGGAATTTTTGAAGGCATTTTTGAAGGCGTTCTTGAAGGCGTTCTTGAAGGGATTCTTGAAGGCATTCTTGAAGGCGTTCTTGAAGGACTGTATCTTGGGCCTCCCTCTCTCGTGTATCTTTATCGTGCTGTTTATTGCTGTCGTCGAGATGAATAACAAAACGAAGAGCTTTCCAGGCGGCATTATAAAGCGTTTTATGAATTTCCATATAGAGAACTTGGGATTGGCTCTCCATGGTATAAGCAGAGGAAATGGTGCCTTAAAAAAAATCAGCGTTTCTCGTGAATAAAGCAAATAAATGGTTGATGAATGATATTTTCCCCGCACGCGATTTAAATACTGGCACCTGTAAACATTATATAATGTTGCTTTAGGCCCGAAAAATAGCCGTGAAACCTTAGCAACCAACAAATCCTCTCATGAGAAGAAGGATGTTGTACTTAGCTGCCTATGTACACGACGCTAAAAATGTGCTTAGACGTGGTGGAGTGGAGTGGAGGCCTGGCCAGGATGTTGGGAGGACCAGAGATGCATCAGTGTGATTGGATAGCTATGGCGTAATTCACTGGCTGGTTCTTGTGTTGTGTCATCCCCCCCGCCCCAGCCACTGGCCTGCAACGAGTCACTCACTGCGAACCGTAGGACTGAGATAACTCCCTAGATTAATGTAGTCGCCTGCATGCATACCTTTCAGGGCATCCTATTTAATAACTATAATATGGCTGATTTTTCTTTCAGCTTGATCCATACGGCCAAACCCGACATAAGAGTTAGATAGCGTTGAGCGAGCAAGGCTACAACGCGGCCGCTAGTTGTTCGATTGCCTGCGTGCTCATTGCCCGACTTATCACTTATGCATACCAAGCCCAGGTTGCTTACGGTATTCATGCCCTATTATTGGTAAGTTAATGATATGCTCCATTCATTGCATGGCTGTCATGCCGCAGCGTCATGACCACCAACCTTACCTAGCCTTCAAACAAGGGCTCCTCGCCCATCCGCGCCAAAGTAACGGCGGCACAACTAACCGCTAACGCAGTCAGCGTCACACTGAAATGGCCGTGGCCAGCCTCAACACTCCGTTAGTTCCCTACTAGATCCTTGCATGCCCTCTAATTTGAATGCAGGCCTGGGAGTGTGATCTCTCGTGGATGGGGTGGGTGTCAATCAATGACAGGGCGCTGTGGCAACTTACTGTGAGATGCAATGGCAATGGGAGTGGTAAAATGTAAACAGGGAGAAGGGTTTAGAGCTTGATTGGGGGACGGGGTCTATTATTCGAACCATGAACGCCATTGGCCACTTGAAATGCGGAAATAAGAAAACTCTAGCAGATTGGAATAGCATTAGCATCACTTTGCAATCGGCAGAGGTGTTGGGGGGACTCGCAGGGCTCTCTTGCTACCAGACCTAGTCGACAAGGGTGTACGACTGAGACATTTGCCCATTGGCCGTAAGGTTGTAGCTTTGAGCCAGGGAGGGGTGGGCGTTACATCCCCGAAAAGTCATCCCTAAAATGAGAGATGGAATGGTACCGGTACATACTCAATCGAAGCCATTTTGTTTCTGTCAAGACTGGCCACTTGGAGAAACAGCGCGATAATGGCAATCTGCCCACTAGCAACTTTGGATAAATACATCTACTACAGTTAGAAGCTCTACAGCAGTTGTCACTTTCCGAGAATGAGCCTATACTGTTACAACACAAATCAAAATTGCCACGGTTCCTCTCGTAGATCATGCAGTGCAACAGAGCCTAGGCGCCAGGCATAATACCCACTCCACGCCATAGAGCTGAAACCACGGTATGAGACTTTGCCTTGCCCGTGGCTGTATATGTACACTCAAATTGCATCAGTGGAGCCAAGTCTTCTCATATTACACGCTAAAATCACGAATCCGCATTCTCTTGCATTAGTCTTATGGAGCTACGAAGGTCTAACGCAAATGCAGATGAACAGGCAAAAGTGGTAGAGCCTCAGCATTGCCATATTTCCGGTCCTAACTCCCTCCACCCTGAAACCACAAACAACATATGATCAAAACCCAATCTTCTGACTTTTGCCGGGACTTTTTTTTTATTCTATTCAATGCAATTAGGTATGATAACCAACCTCTTCTTGACGGCTTGCCACAGCTTGAGATCATACCATTACTTTAGTCAATGAGAAGACAGTCGCCTATGAATCGACTCTTTTAAGCTAACATCTCACCATCGTGGACGCGCAACACTCACCGAGCACCTATTGGCAAGCCGCGAACATCTCACTACTGTCTAAGGGCTGATCAAGTCTTCCTTTACAATCTCTTTGTCAAACGTTCAGCATCAGCGGAGATGTCGCGTTCAATAGCGATATCAAGAACGATAATTTTCAACACCAACACGATCAAACGCAGTAAGGGGGAGATAAACAAAGCAGCGGAGAAGCTACATAAGGCACCAATCGTGGGCAGTCCATCTGATGTCACGAGCACGCTACATCTTCCAATGGAAAACTCCCTACCCAACTCATGCTTCACGAAAAACGGCAATAACGAGGATAACAGTGGTGGCCCATTCTATGGCTGGGCGGAGCGTGAAGAATCATATCTAGTGATGGGGTTTAATGAGCTCTCGTCGAATCTACAGAAAGACCGAGTAGACTGTTTGCGCTACCTTCGGGATCGAATACCGACGACCCAGTATATCTACGAGCTTCCGGGCAACTTATACAGCTGCGGAGATAATTCTAGTGGGGATGATGAGGAAACATCCCTTATGACGAAATTTCAAGAACTCTCATCGAACCTAGAAAGATCCCAGGCTGAGTGTATAGGTTACCTCTCGAAGCTACAATCCCACTTTGGAGAAATACCTTTGACGAAGCATTTACCAGACGTTCCTTGGGAAATGTACAATAGGGAAAAGAACATTGGTAGCGAGGATTGCCATTCGACTATAGGCGATGTCAGAAGGGGTCGCAGTGTGATGAAAATACAGTACTTAATTGAGCCGACAAACTCAGAATCGCTCAATCATATTCAGGTCGGACACAAGTATTACCAGCAACTTGGTCTGCTGATCCCTAATGCTACCAAGATCAACATGCTAACAGAAACCCATCAGGCCTATTACAATGCGACAGGACATATGGCAACACATACTCTCCGACAAGATATTTCGCGAACACTAGGCACTGGCCAGGCTATAGGCTCTAACTCAGCCCGTAAAACCGCCACGCAGCATGCCGCAGCCCATACACTAAAGACAACGCTTCCCACGGTACCTACCCACATACAACATACTTCACAAAAACGTCTCTTGGAAGCGGTTCTATCGGAATATATGAATTTCCAAGAGCGGCAAGCTAAGGGGCCATCGCGTTCTAGAAAGCGCCAAGTTATATTGATGGAACGGTACAAAGGTATCCTGATAAGTTTCCGCGAACAGGGCGTGAAACTAAGGAAAATAATGATGATCATGAAAAACCATTTTAAGTTTGATGCCGGGTAAGTTGAAAAGTACGTAACTATCCTACCTCTTGCCTAATATATTCATAGGGAGTCCACATATAAGAAATATTTCAATCAATGGCAAGTATACAAGAACACACGCCATTCATAAACTATCAACGATATACTGCAAGAAGGGTAGAATGCAAACAATACCGATGAAATTCCCATAGACATCATCAATCGATAATCACCAATTTTTTTTTCTTATTTATAAACCATGTAGTGTATGCCTTAATTACTCCCTTGGGGAACTCCCAGTAGCACTACCCATACATTTTCAGGGTCCCCACTCCGATTCGGAAACAATTATCGGAGACGTAGCAAGCCTAGGGAATTGACAAACGTATGACTTTGTAGCTGAGTATTTAGGCGAGCAGAAGGATTATAATCTCAGACACCCCTCTTGCTAGATTTATGAGATTACTGAGGAAAATCGCAAGTATCTCGAAATAATTGGGAAAGGGGAAAGTGCAAACAATCTCGCCAACGCCATGGATGTTGGCTGGAAAGTGATTGTTGGATTGTCAGCATTGGGGCTTTGTTTGATGGTACCGAAATAATATCAGGCCAGAACTTATGGACATGTATCTCTTTGATTTTAATATCGCACTGGAAGAAGTCAGGGAATAGGACCTTGACGACGGTCGTGGCGCTGAGGATCGGGGAACGACCTAGTCAATCATTTACGAAACTTGACAACATCTGCTTGCCGACGATCTGATAGAGAATCTATGGGAACCTCAGGATTCATTCAAAGGTTGCTCTCTTCTATCTATCCCCCTTAAGCGTTGCCTACAAGGATGGCTTTCTGATCTATATCTCAGGTTGAAGGGATGTTTTTTGGGTTGCATAGTAATAGGACCGTGTATGAGAAGGAATGATAGAAGTTGGCTGCCCGGGGCGAATCTCGATTTATCTTGAGAGCATCTAAATTGCGAGTTATCCATAGCTGAGCGGTGATTAGCCAGCTTATCAATATGCGGCAGCTCTGAACAGGCTGTTAGAACAATATATTAAAAGCATTAAGAGTACCCATACCCCCAGAGTACCTTCTACCCTACTTATATATTACCTTATCTCCCCTCCTATCAAGCAGTACTCGTATATCTTCTCGATTGTAGTTAGCCTATAATACCAGTATTATTAATGTAAGATACTTGGGATAATTAAGATCATAGGACTTAGCGCCTCAGGCTGTGTCAGGAACCACCTCACGGAGCAGAGTTCTTGCAGTCATCCAGGGTCGGGGCGATGTGTTAATGGTATCATATCCAATGAGTACAGGACGAGGGAGTATTAGACCCATAACCATCATCCCGCATGTTGTCTTGCGGGCCCTAAAGCGTTCAGGGTGGCAGTAGGCAGGTTGAGCAGCTAGCCGAGAGCACTTCAACGGGATGAATTAAGCCTTCTTCTCCAATTGACCAAAGTTTTCTTCCACTCCACCCAGCTATCGTACTGCCCCAGCTCAGACGCAACCATCAACAACGTCACCGCCACCGTCCCACCTAATAACTCCCCAAATTCCCTCACGGTTCAGACCGCAAGATGGATAGTAACAGCGCGCCGAGGAGCCCTCACGGGCTGACACCGACCCTCCTGCGACGAAGAGCAAGACAAGAGGCAAAATCGAGCTTGAAGTTTGGAGATCTTCGATATCCCCCCAAAATCTAAGACTATCCAAGATTAAACCCACTCGTCGGGCTTTGGAAGAACTCGACCGACGGACTGGTGCTCAGCGCTTCCAATTGAACCAATAACCCTGACTTCAAATTAAACGGACGGAATAATCCCCACCGCCAAGCCAGACTTCTACGACGGCGCAGAACCCCACGAACTCAACCGTGACCGCCAGCCATATTATCCCGACAATTGTAAACAAGCCAATAGCGCCTAAGTTCTTTCTAGAAGCCAAGGGGCTGGACAGCAGCGAGGCGGTAGCAATAAGCAAGTTACTGTTTAGGGTCTTCGTAGAGCTGGAACGATCACGTAAAATCATAGCTTGCGAGACAGCGCTTCAGTAGGGAATCCTTAAAGTTATATTTCCTACAGAAGCGTCACTGCCTTGCTGTTCCTATTGTATACCCTCCTAATACGACTGAAGCGGATCAGCTTCAACCTTAGCTAACCACTTGATATAAGCGCCCGTTTCCTAAACGCTCGTTTATATGCCTCCGCTGTTCGATACACGCTGGGAAACCGCCATCTTTATATTCATGACCACGGTGACTCTGAGCAAGGCCTCGTTTTTGGGCTCTACGTTATTATTAGCGATAAAATAAACAGAGAAAGGTATAAACTGAGGACGGGGAAGACTTACTTTAGTCTCAGAGCGGGGCAGCCTCGTTCATCCTTGAATAGCTTCTCCCTCCCATCAACGGGGAGTTTATTTGACCTCTTCACAGTAGAGCAAATGACGAAAATTATGCCGAGGCATTATAATTTTCCGGATGTTGGGTATAGAATTCACCATCCATTTCATCTCAATATAGATGTTTCGTGTCTGACCCGAACTATAGGACGCAAACTTATAACAAATATTTCCGCCGATTGGGTATTCGCAAGCGCCCAATTGGATCGTTCAGATATTTCGATGAACAGAGAGAGTTTGAGGCTAAACTAGTGATCCTAGATACCGAAAGTATCGTATGGTCCGTATGTTCTAATACCTCTTGCAATCCATCCAGATCAACCGAGGTTACGAGGCCGGCAGAATTTTTGGACCCTTTCTCAGCCCTGAGAGACAGCCTTGATGATTGTCAGTCGCCCCGTGCCCACAAAACGAAGGCAAACATGAGAGTGGAATCAGGGAGTAAAGTCAATGAGTTGCCTTCTTCTTCTTCCTATACACCATATTCCAACGATTCATGGATTTTGGAGCCCGAGAAATTCATTGAATCAGCAGCGATATTAAATCACGCTCTTGAATTTCAACAGCAAGTGGAGGTACGGCTTACAGCTTAGCCCATACCGGGGTGGTTGTTGTTCATTCCTAATTTCAGTAAACAGATGCGACCTAATATCAGGGCAGCTTGTTCTCGATGCAAAACAAGAAAGATCAGGGTAAGTAGCTAATTCTTTCACTACTCAAACCTGACTAACCGAGGTAGTGTACTGGTGGTATCCCGTGTCAAACCTGTGTCAAAGCCGGGAAACATTGCGGGCTTAAGCTATCAGCTAAAGCAGTGATTGCATCTTTGAGATCCAGTCTGATGCACGTTCAATTGTTAGAGGAAGCCGATGCCGCAGAGACTGGGGAGATCCGTGAACTGGTTTCCAGCCTGTCAGCCTCAGTAGAATCTCTAGGAAAGTCAGGAGGGGAGAGTAAGACAGAAGGAGGGAGCAAGGAAGGATAGGAGACCGATGCAGAAGGCGATTCTATTACCGAAGTAGATAAGTGTTTCTTATAAAATAGCAGCAAGTGACTTGGTATAAACTATCCAGGGGAATGGTGAAAGTCTCGTTGGGCTTACTAAGTGTGTATTGGATTGGGTATGAAGGTTTAAAATAAGTCTTTATGCTATACGAACATGGAAATCCTTTCAGCCTGCAACAAAGACGAGTGATCAAGAGAGGATTCAGTATGAGTAGCTGGTTCAGCCCCCCATCCATCATGCAGGCGGTCTCAAGCATATTAGTCCATTTCCCACTCATGCCAACATGACTGCGCTTCAGGTGCTGCCTGAAGTAATCCGCTCGGAAGAACTTCTTTGACGTATTGCATTTGCCAAATTTGTGGTAATCCAGCAAATGCCCTAATCGCTCCTCCCAGTCCCGATCGGTGGCATGTCGGGGGCTATTACCACCTGGACCCCAGCCTGAACGAGCAAAGTCCCCACCGCAGTATCCACAAGTGTCAGCTTGATACGGTCGACTGGTTGACTTATGGAAAGCTCGCTTGTAATCTTTCAAAGCCGAGCACGACCATGAATAGCGTCGGACATGCACAGAGTTTTGGTGTCGTGTTGCTTCGTTCTTATTCTTGAAGCGATTACCGCAATATTGACAGTCATATTGCTTCTCAGCTTCATGTGCTCTGGTAGTTTGGGTTAGACTCACTCGCAAAAAATGAAGATAGGCCGCCGAAAGATACGTACTTGAGATCCTCGGCCGTCTTCAATTTCTTGGGTTTCTTGGGACAGTATTCGTATGCGAAGAATCCTCGCATCTCAAGCCCAGGCTTCTGTGATTCGGGAATTTTCCTTGGGCTTGTGCCTGAGATGATACGGTGGTGTCCTGTAGCCCGTCCAGAGATAGAACCCCTCGGGCTAGGACTAAGGGACTTTGGTGTAGTGTATGGCGAGGCGGTGGAGGTAGGTGACATACCGCTAAGTGATTGTCCCCTGGGAGAGCGACGGTCGTATACAGCAGCGCTTGATGGGCCTACTGAGATGTTGGATATATAGGAGCTTGAGCGGGAAAGTGAAGGCACAGACACGCCCTGTGATATCGTAGCAAGACTGGGAGCGGGAGAGCCTCGAAGGTTGGCCTCGCCTCGTCGTAGGAGGTCATTCGAAGGCGCGCGACGCTTTTGATCAGCCAGGCAAACATCACCAAGCTGAAGCCTTTTAGGAGGTGAGGTGTCTTCGATTTCCATCTCCTCGGCACCGTAGTATTTATATCCGCCGTGGACTGATGCATCATCGCTATTGTTTCCGGACAATCGATTTCGTGGAGACCTATCCATGTCCAGGCTCTCTTGTGATAATCGACGGCCGGGCAGAGGATAGCTAAAGGTTGTAGATATAGATAAGGGTGCATCTGGCATCCCGGATAGCCCGAGGGGTTGTGGGTGGAAAGGAAGCTGGTGAGGCATGCTTAGGATGGAGGGGTATGGCTCCAATGGTGACCCCGAGGAGAGGCCGCCGAGGCTGCGGGAGTATATCGGTGGAGATCTATCGACGGAGTGAATCTGGTCAAGCTTCTTCTTCATACTGTCGACATCACCAGCTGGTGATTGGAATTGAAATCTGTCGTGGTATAGTCCGAATTCGAGGGGTAGGAATGCATCTATGGATCTAGAGGTATGTTAGATCTGTTTGTTCTGGCAAGACAACAGACATCTCGTGTTAATTGCACGGGCTGTGCTTACCCTTCCATTGATAACCAGCTTGAGTAGCTTGAGTAACCTTCGTCGTGGTCCTCGGTCTTAGTTCCGGTAACCCTCCTCTTTGAAGTGTCTCTCTCCTCAGCCACCGACGAGGCAGCACTCCCATAGCCACTGCTCAAGGAGGGCGTGAACTGAGCATAGACTCGTCGGTCTATTGACATAGCTTGGTCGTTGGGGTTACCCAGGGGCATCTGAGGAGGTGGCAGTGGAGGAGGAGCTTCTTGTCGGAGGTCTGAGCCAGGAGTATTCATTCCTGGACTCCTTCCATAGGGATGATCATCATATCGGGCCATGTCGATGCAATATAGTAAAGCCTGGGAGGCTAGTCCTCGTCATACACCTTGAATGCACAAGGTGAGTAAGCAAACCGTTCGTCCTGTCTTTTCCTCAGCAATAAGAATTACCGAATGGCCGACGCTCTTCCCTCGATCCTTCCCTAGCTATTAATTGATAGTGTTGGTGTGAATCAATGACGGGGTGCTGTGGTAAGTTACTGTGAGAAGCAATGGTAATGAGAGTGGTAGAATATAAATAGATGGGGGGACAGGGTCTAGTACTTGAACCATGAACACCATTGGCTACTTGAACTGCTGAAATGAGAAAACTCTGGCTGAGCAAATCGGAATAGCATTATCATCACTTCACAAACGGTAGAGATGCTGGGGGGACCCGCAGGGCTGCTCTTGTCACCACACTTGGTCGACAAGGGTGCTCGACTGAGACATTTGCCCATTGGCCGCCATAAGGTTGTGGCTTTGAGCCAGGGAGGGGTGGACGTTACATCCTGTGGAAGACCCACAGAAGTACCTACCCTATCGCTTGTCCCATTTCCACTTTATTGCTTTATTTGCATTGATGCGGACAATTGTTTGAGTACGGTTCATGCATCTTCGCAGGTTGAACAATCACCAGCCTAGGTCACAATGGATCCATGGGTTCCAGTTCCACACGGCAACCATTTCAAGTCTTAACCCTTCAGGCGAAGTTTAGCATCCAATGGGAGCAAGACGACAAAACGTGAGACCACCATCTGGTCGCCCAAAAGAAAAATCTGATATGTGATTAATGTCGGCCCACTTGGCTGAGAATCTTGTGGATGTATGTGGCAAACTGGATGAGCAGCTGAACGATCTAGCGAGGAAATACGCTGCAAGTTCAGCATTAGCCCAAGAGAGAGTAGGTGGATGTTGGTAAGATATGCCTTGCGGCCATTACTGGCCACTGTGTAGCCCGAACCGGTAGTATTTCGGATCTCGACACACTCACCAATATTCAACCGAACACACTCAAACTTAGCACAACGTAACAACGTAACGACGTTGACAACCTTTGCCGTGGCAAATTCCAATCTCCCTAGACTATCTAAAATAATACATTGCATTATTACTAGGGAGCATTCCTCTCGAGGCGGACGGCCATGACAACCACAGCCAAAGCCAGCTGAGACGACGACACCGGACGACCAAGACAGCAAGCCGGTAGAGGGTGAGGAATATGATTCCTAAGTGTACCCGGAAACTCCTCACTCTACATTCGTGCCTCAAACTTACAAGACACGGAAGTAATTCCCAAAACCCCATGATCGCTTTTTACCTGCTTTCCGCACATCACATCATCGTCGTCATCATCATTTTTCATCATTAAAACTTTCGGTACAAAAATTTTCCCACCAAATCAAAAATGACAAAAATGAACAAGGAGATAGGGTAAGAACGGAGATAGCCCAGGAGTATCGTAATTAAATATAAAGGGCAAAGAGAAAAGTAATAATTGTCTCAAACAATTCTACTGCGTAGCTGCTTGGGAGGGCGTGCGTCGTATGCTGCATTCGGCTTTCTTTCCGCACATTGCCTTGACTGCTCGGAGATCGCTTGGCCGTCGCGTTCGGTAGGGAGAATTTCCATGTGCAGCCATTGAGAGATGTTCCTCTTGGGCTGATCACGGCGGCCCATGAAATGGTCATCAATATGATCGAAGCGGACATCCTGAGGATCGCTTGTATCGCTACCAATGGGGACTAAACAGCGGCAGAACCCACACCAGAATGAGGATGCGGAGTGTATATTCTGCTTGTTGTGCTCGAGCTTCGCCTCGCTTGAAGGGGGGCTCATCTCATGATGCAAGTCCTCCAGATGCAACTTGAACTGGTCGCGGCTGCCGAAGACCATTCTATAGGCCTTTTCACATACCCATATCTCAGGTGGGGTGTGCTGTTGGTTTTCGTGCCTTTTCCAGTCGTCTTTGCTACCGAATGTCTTCTCACATTGATAGACTGTGCACCTGTAGGGCTTTTCATGCCGCTTGCTGTGTTTTCTATACCACGTTAGCAATATATCCAAAGGTCTGATGATGTATGCTGATGGAATATACCTCAGTTCGCTTGGCCTGATGAATAATTTTCCGCAGATATTACATTCCACCTTGCTTGATTCTCTTTTGATATAACGCTGCTTGCAACATCGTTGCGGGCAACGCAGCAAGGAACCTGAGCTTCTCGGCCTGGGTCAAGCCGTTGAAGTATTCTCCAAACTTGTCCTCATTGATTTCAACTCCCGCCTTCTCATTCTCAGTAATTTCAACTCCCCCTTCTCATTCTCAGTGATTTCAACTGCCTTCTCGTTCTCAGTGATTTCAACTCCCCCTTCTCATTCTCAGTGTTGACATCGACGGCAACGAACTGCTCCCCATCTGCGATGCTCTCTGATGGAATAGCATAATGCTGTAAGTCCATGGCGCTGTCAAGATGAATCTTGTGGACCCTCTTTAGATGCGCACAGAAGTTATCGGCTCTGGGCCATTTCTTCGGAGGGTTGTCCTTCGCACAATGCCCGTTGGTGCAAATATAGGTCTTCCCCTCGAGGTTTTCGCCGTGGACGGTCCGTGTGTGTCGCGTGAGGTTTTTTTGGAGGCAAAGCCAACTCGGTACTTGTCGCAGTCTTTGCGGTCACATGTTAATGGTTTGGATTGACGATTATGGTGTTTGCTGAACTCTATTAGAGATATGGGCGGATATGCATCAGATGAACAGATACGTACTTAAGCTCAGATTTATTGTTCCATGTTGTGTTAGCAGAGGATTGCGACTTGGGTTGCTGGCCAAATGCGTCTGGTTGGGGTGGCATGACCTGGTTATCGCCATGGATGAGGGTGCTGTCGATGCTCTTTCCATGCCCGGAATCATCAAGAACCTCATTTTGCTTGGTTATCCACTCCGCACTGTCCGCTTCCCCATTGAGGGCCTGCAATTGCATGCATTGGTCTTCCGTAACGACATCAATTAGTGTTCTGCCTGCCGGGTTCGCAAGCTGCAAAAGCACACAAGCTGCGAAATGTTCAGCTGTCGTATCGTCCCTGAGGTGCGCATGCCGCATCATTGCCTGGCCTATCTTCGCTGTTATCCACCTTATTGTCCTTGTCTTTATCGAAAGTTCTGTCGTTGTGGACGACTAGGCTGATGAGGTTGGAGCCGGGATCGGTAGCGTTGGCAACAGGCGCGGAGCGAAGAGTAGGAATGCCCTCAGAAACATCGTTGTTGTAGCCGTGGATTGTTGAGTGAAAAGCAGGACTATGCGTAGCAACTTGGGAGGTAGATCCCATCATCGCCAGTCTGAGAGTCATTTTGAGGGTGTCCTTGTTTCCATAAAAGTGTTAGGAAGCCAGAAACGACGCACGATGAACTGATTCAAGACAGAAGCGGGCCAAGACATTGGTCTTTAGAGGTGTAGGTCAAAGTCCTATGGACAAGAAAATCAATCAGGTTTCTAGAGAAGGTGTGATGGCGAGGAGGAACATGATTTTGTACCTTACAAAACGATCATCGCACCACCCTTATTGTGGGGAGAGGCGTATATTCATTCAGCTCCTTTGCGGTCCTGCATGTTGCATCGCAAGAGGCTAGCGCCACTAGACCAGCGTTGTGTACATCCCCCATTCAGCGGCAAGGTACAATACGCTTACAGGGTGTTTGGTGTACACCTCAGAGTGGAAGGTACACCAAACGGCTTTTTTATCAAGGTACTTGACGCTCTGACCTCTCCATTGCCGGTGGCAGTCTTCTTCCCAATGGGGGTGGTAAGTTGCTGGGCTGTCATCATTGGAGGGCACTGATTTGAATTAGACTCGGTCATTGGTTCTTTCGATAGCACGATGTCAATACCCTATTATCTAGTATCAACACCCTCTCCATCGGCCAGGCTCACGACAACCACCCTTTCGCGACACAGGCATTCACCTAAGATTTTATTCCATTATCTCATCTCAATCCTCAGTATCAAACTTAGAGACGCCACCATCACATCAACTTCAAAATGTCCGGCGGCTACTACAGATATCGCTGTAAATACTTTTACTCCCACAACTGTACCAACTGGGTGTGGGTGAATAAGGCACCCTGTGCCTCCTGCCTCGCGGAAGGCCGTGATTAAGCTAGTGAGTCTTACATGCCAACTAATCCTTCTTGTTATCACTAATCACTAACACGCATAACTAGGGCAGGCGATGGCCTCTCGCCACCCAGGCACAATAGAAAAGGATTCTTAACAGACTCTCGGGCCAGAGATGGAGAGATTTCTCTTCGGCGTATATAGAACTACTATTTATCCAAGTTATTCTCGCCATCTTGCCTGAACTCGTGGCTGCGATGACAATCATATCCGCTGCTGCAGCTTATAAAATAGCCACAGCAACTCACAAAACCATCCATCCCCAAATCCAGCAGGGAAGCTTCTGGCTTCATATCTAAGATAGTCTCAATCACCAAACTCTATCTGAACCCTCCTTACCGGGACTACTTCAAACCCTGATATACACAGGAGTAGCCGATAGTGGTATAGAAACCCTAGATACATTCAACGCTGAATAGCGAACACACCCAACTCATCAATGTAAGAGCTCTGAACAGGCTGTCAGATAAATTTAAAGAGCATCAAGAGTGCTCATACCTTCAGAATACCTTCCATCCTGCTTATGGGATTTGCCAAGTTCCTGTCGAGTGATTCCCCGTATTCAGATCTCCACCCACGACTTCTTAATAATTGTAGTAGAACGGAAAAACGTTCCCCCATCTGTGGGCTAGGCTGTCTAGTGCGTCCTGTCTCCTATATTACCCCTGAAATGCACTGATACTTTCTTTCTTATTCAAGGAAAGAGGCAAAAAAGCTAACGCCGCAATCACGATCACAGATCCTTAATTGATTTCTTTTCTCGTGTCATAGGCTTGCGAACTGTCCTTTCTTTCCAACAGATTTACTGCTGGCGGGTCTTCGACTCCGCCTCGCCCAATTGAATGCCGTGGAAGTCGCCGTAGCCACAAGCAGGATTTCTTTATCCCCTTTGAGATGCAAGAGATGGAACTACGCGATGGAGGAGATGGGCCGGAATGCAGCGATTTATATAAGTTGAAATCCCCCGAAGCGAAACTCAGGGGAGGATTGAAGCAGGGGTAAAAGGTCCGGTTTTCGCAAGCTATGCCGTTCACCGGATAGATAAAAGGAGCCGTTTTTGGTGGTCTAGGCAGAAAACATACTCGTTTCTCTTCACGCAATTGAGACGCTAACATGTAACTGACGAGTGAACTAAGTAATTATTCGCGCGTTCAATTGAAGCCGACTATGGCCTCAAGAGGCGCTACAACGAGCGTTTCAAACTTCGTGAGAGATCCCTCTCTTCTCAATCCGTTCAATCTCTTGAGACGAGGAGAGTCTTCGTACGATGAATCACAATGCGGGCGATGAAGCTATCAATTAACGCGATAACTACTGTGTGCCACATACCCTTGTGTTGTGTGGTTGTGGGTGTTGTGGGTGTTGTGTGTGTACAGCTTCCCTCTCACCGCTTCATTATCAACTGATTATCCGATGCCATCAAGCTCAGAGCAAGCTGCGATAAGCCTTCGAGATTTCACGGCATCGCCCTGATTCCTCGGCCTCTCAATGGCAAGGAAGCGGAACACATAGTGCTCGAAGAAATGTGTGGATGGGAATGACGGCTCGACCGACAAGTCCTTGTTGCACACCTGACACCCGATAATAGGCTATGTTGGTCGGCTATGACATGCCCTTCAAAGGAAAGTATTGTTACAGGAGGTATTCTATCCAAATATGTTTTTTTATAGATATACACGCGACTTCCGTGACTATGGCAGTCATGATGATGCAAAGCACTCAACACGGCTTTGCTCTCACAGAGACTTATTTCAAACTGCCAACCCACACTTGCCTTGGTCTGTCCTCGGTCCGTAGTCTCTTTGTTTGGTCCTCATATTAAGTCCTCAAACCATCGGTAGTCTAAGCCAGCCTCCACACAGTCGTAGCTATTCTAGCATCATCGTACCAACACCATTAAAATTACCTCCGTCTATCATTGCATCTGGGTAGTAGAATGGCGGATCAACGAAGCAGGTCGGTGTTGGTGCCCGGTAAAGGACATCATCTATGCGGTCTGATGGGCTATTCCACGTCGTTGTGCTGACACCGAGAGGACTATTATGAACTATCATCGTATCGGCTGCCGATTCACATGATCTAGGGAACACACCCACCAATATGTAGGAGAGCGTCGGGAAAATCAATGCTACTACCCTTAGTCTGTTTGGCTTCTTGGTGAGCTATCTGGGTAGTGAAATATGGCTTCCAGTCCAGGTCATTGTTGTATCGAATTGATTCGAGTTTTGTTCTGGTTTAGGATCTCGGGGGGAATTTGAAGTTCCTTCAGCCCGTGCCATAGTCTCTATTGTCTGATTGTCAAATGTGTAGATCGATATATCATAGACTCCATCTTAGATGTGTTGATCATTTCATGAGCCTGGGCTGTAGGCTGATTCGTCTGATTGTTATATGTGGAAAACGTTTCTTGACCGAGCTGTAGACCGTACGGCCTGAATTTTGAATTCGTAGACACAATTTTTCTCCATTTGATGCATCTTCTGCAAGCAGGTTTGACTTCGTCGCACCAGATGCGTTAACAGTCGATAGGCGATACAAGGCAGACTTTTCTTCAAGTTTGCACATCGAGCAGGCGCGCCAGGATTTGGAGCGAAACTCATAGACACACTTTTTTTCCAAAACGGGCGCATCTTCAGCAAGGCAATGTTTCCGTCGCACTAGACGCGTTAACAGTTGAATACGATACAGAGTGGTGGAAACTTTTTTTTCAAACGTCTGCACAGCGAGCAGGCTCTAGGTCGGATGCTTTTAGAGGACATTGTACGAAAGGTTGTGGGAAGACGAACAAGGTGATGGAGAGAAGGGGGGAGATTGAAGGAGGGAGAAACTAGATTATATATGGGATATTGCTAGCGCGGGCGGCGAGAGCAATCCGGTGCGTATGGTTGTATGACCAGGTTCTTCCAGCTGGCTGTCCAGCTGAAATGACATGACAGGGAAGAGAGGAGGCTGTTGGCGCTGTTGGCGCTTATTTGCGCTGCAAAGTGGTGTCGTTCCATTGAGGGTGGTGGGCCTGCCTGCTATCTGGTCGCCAAGGACTCAAGTTGGTTTCGTATAGTGGGAAAGGGGAGATGATCTCAAGGTGAATGCATGGGTTGCATTTCACAGTGGGGCTAGGCAGTATTTAAGTTTCATGATATGAATAGTGTGTGCAGAGCAGCAGACCCTTGTTTACTTGCTATTGTGGCTTTACAGTGTGATGAGGACCTTCGTCACGTGCAGGCTGTTTGTTGATAGAGCGAAGCCTGGCCAGCTCAAATTTAAATACCTGCCCCCCGCCCGTTTGAATGCAAGACCTGTGGAAGGCTGTATTGACACACGGTTCGATTGATATGAGCATGGCAAAGAGCACAGGGGGCGGTGGAGGCTGGAACCACCTGACCACATCTACGATTCCCACCGACAAGCCAGCACCCACCCGGCGTCGGGCATGTAAGACCTGCAAACAGAAACATGTATATCTTTCTCCTCCCAATTCCAATACGAAGAAACCATGCTAACGTAGATGGCTCAAGATTAAATGCGACCGAGCGATGCCTTCATGTCAAAAGTGCCAAAGCAAAGGGAACGAGTGTGGCGGCTATGGCTATCCAGATAAATTTCAACCCAACCTTTCAACAGTAAAGGGAAAGGTTAAGCTCTGGAAGAAACATTTTGCAACAATTCGAAGGCTACTTTGGGTTGAGCGGAAATCGGTCCCTGAAGCTATGGAGATTATGGTAAAGGAGTATAAGTTTCCCTCCGACGCGTAATGTACCGTTCTCATAATGTCATGTGTCTTGTCTAACCTGGCATTTAGTGAAGACATTGGGATGGACAGACTGCTAGCAATGGGTTTATTACCGTTTCCGGAGAAGTGCCAGATCTGTAAAGATGCTGGACTCTGTTACAGCCTCTCGGATGTCCAAAAAGGGCTTCCACCAAAGCATGAACTTGTGGAACGCTTTTGGAACGCACATGAGAATCTCCTTATGGATTTAAGTGTTACGAAACGCTTCAGTTCCAAAGAAATACGGCTTGAAATGGTGCGCCTTGGGCATTGTCAGATCAGGTATGTTACTATTCAGAGCATCAGTGCCTTTGTTGTTTAACCAGTATCTAGCAATGAAACATACTTCACTCGACTGGCGGAAATGAAAGGGACGCCAGGGGCCATGCTGCTCACGTTTGAGATTCAAGATGTAGCGGGTGCCGGTATGCAATCTCAAATCCCGTGCAAACACCTCTGACACTTACTAGACCGGGGCATGGCGTTCCCTACATCGAGTGATGGCAAGCCACCCGAAAAATCGCTGCGGGGCAACCTTTGTATCACCCAGGGCAGTGGCGGCCATGATATTCAACGCGAGCAACATCAGGTGTCTCCTGATGCCGTATCCCACGTTCTGGGCTTGTATGACGAACCCCAGGGTTGTGTTGATCTGAAGCCAATTGAGGGGCATAGCACAACCCCATCCAACTTAGGGTGGGCTATTGACTTGTGTTACGGATGTTTTCAACTCTACAGCGCTTTTGGCCCACAACAGTTGGCTCCCGTCTCACCCAACGTTGGGTGGGAGACTGTTGACTCCGGATGTTCCCAATTCTACGGCCCTTCTGGCACGCAACAGTTGGCTCCTGTCTCATCCAACGTTAGGTGTTACAGATGTTACCGAATTTTCGAAGGCCCTTTCACGTATATGCTGGTCACCTAGGGTGTGCAATAGTCTATGCCTGCGCCCGGACCGAACGGGGTTGCCGGCTTAGTTGTGCAGCTGTGGAATTATTGATTGTCCCTCCGCATACATAGGCTGGCTCTTTGTGACTTGAACAATGATCTGCCGTGGAGGGATGTGGTTTCAATCGTCCCTTGTACGTTTCTTCCTTGATTGTTTTTATTAGTCATTCGGTTTTGCTTGGATCTCGGTTTATTTACGGCTTGGTGTGCTGAGCACTGTTATCAGGGTGAGTAAGATGGGGAGGCCGTGAGTATCTGGGACCTGGCACATATCCGCGTGGGACTTGAACGAGCTGCGTAGCAGAATATTCTGGGTCCTCGTTGATGTGATCACCAGGACCAGCTCTGCTTCCATATCTATTTCTTTGCCTCGGAGAATGAGGGGGCTGTTTGTCGGATGAGAGTATCCAATCCCCAGGGTGAATGCAACGTCGTGACACCGAATTAGAAGTGTTGATCACTATATAGGATGAAGGATCACCATCCAAATTAAGTAGGAAGCAGCGCATCCACGATTAATATATGTCTTACATACCTTTTCCATTAATCAAGCAGCTCATGAGTTCTATCCGTTAAGAAATTCAATCATCCTAGACTCAGGAATCACATTACACGTCTTCAACGAACGATAGGTTCTTCTTGTCGTCCTCAACAACTCCCTTGCTCGACAAGCACTGTCAAAATCGATAATTATAGGCTGATCACTCTCATCTAGCATTACATTTGCACTAGATAAACTATTGGACTAGTTCTAGCTTAGCCATCCTTCACCATTATGTAGCTTGAAGCCCAGTTTGCCTCAGTTGCTCGCTAGATCGGACTACCCTTACTGTCGGCCCTTACTGTCCGGAAGGCCCCCCGCCCCCTACAGTTTAGCAGAGAGGCTTTCTTCAGCATAGTGAGCGATGAACAGCCAGCTCATCAATATGCGGCAGCTCTGAACAGGCTGTTAGAGCGACATTTCAAAAGCATTCAGAGTACTCATGCCTTCAGAGTACCTTCCATCCTGCTCATATATCACCTCATCTCCCCTCCCATCAAGCACGACTCGTATATCTTCTCCGTTGCGATGCGACCATTGGAGGACGGTTGGAGTGGATGGATAGACGATTTGCATGTATGAGTGGTTGTGAGCTCGCGAGTTTGTTAACAAGGTCCAGCTTGGACCAGCAATCTCGCTGGGACGCTAGCTTGCAGGTGGTGGGAAGGTGGAAGTGGTAGGCACCTGTTTCAGTGAAATCAAGTTTTTCGGAGTGAGCGCAAGTCTGGGTCGTCCTCAGTGATCTGTCCTTGGCAGTCCGAGAATGGTCCCCCGAGTAAGCCACTTGTTGCCAGTCTCGGTTCGCTTCTTTAAAGGGTAGTCGGCGCTATTCTCCGGATGGCCATGTATCTTGTCATTGATAGTGCTCGATGCACTGGATACGTACGTGATGCTATGAGCAAATAAATATCAATTCGCTGCCAACTATCAAAGAATTTCTCCCATCAAGCATACAATAGTCAAGCTGTAAGAGAAGTAAGAGATATAAGAACAGTAAAAGGGTGAGGTGACAAAAGGAAGACTACAGGAAGCAAGAACAAGAGGTCTATAGCTAGTTGGTTGCCTTGCGATGGTTAGCATGACGAGTGCTGCTATGGTAAGCAATCTGCTCGAGCTCCCCGATTGTTTGATCGTTCTGTTGCTCCGCCAATGCTTAATATAGCTCGATCACCGCATCTCCTCTCTTTGCTCTTGTGTGAACAGCGGAAGAGGCCCATCAATCAATCCCCTTTTTCGTGCCACGTCACTTGCCTAATCACCTCCATCTTACGTCTACCTCTCTACTCTTTGCCCCCTATGTCGACTCCCCTCTCGCTTAAAGTGATAGAGTTTGAGCGGCTGTGGGCCTAATACCACCACCTTTTGCATGTCTCTATGCCGGACTAGGCCAGACTACCTCACTATGAAGCAAGTTCGGCAAAGAATACGCAACTGCAAGCTCAAGGGGGTCGAAACGGGGGTTGGCTCATGCATACCACCCAAATTGAGCCCAGGTGCATTCGGATACCTGGTCTAGTCTGGCGGTGAAGCGGCCAGTTCTCCCCGGAATATGGCCTACACGGAGCTGAAAGTCTCTTTGTCTCCTCAACGCATCCATATAGTGTGAGAGACACGGCACTAGGGCCTCATAGTGCATACATAGATAACGAAGATGAACACGGACATCATATCTAACTCCAGGTCCAGCTGACCTGTTCTAGGCCTAACTCATATGTTATGGGAGAGCAACTCTTCTAAGCGGAGTGAAAGCATATGTTTATGTTAGTGTAACAGGGTATCGTCGGGTACCGTACGACAGCCTCCTAGAGGAACTGCTCTCTATACGGACATGCCGTGGTTAGTGGCCATTGCATGGCTGGGAGGTGGGTGGTAGTAAATTGTGATCACATGTAGATCCGTTATAGCTACACGTCTAGCAGTGTCCACGTAGCACTAGGGGTGAGACCCTCTTCCACAAGCGCTTAGTCGTGCATGATACCGTCCGTAAGCGAGACATCAATGGATTATGTTGTCTCTTACCACCTACAAGTTGAATGGGATTGGGGTAGTACTCAGGTCAATGCTTGCTATCGTACACTCAGCAAAATTTATCAGGACTCAAACTAGCCTTACTCCCATCGAGCATCATGCTATCTCGTAGTAGAATGCCTTGTATCAGCGTCTTTTGTAGCAGAAATCATGAATTTGTCAATTTGGTGTTACAATTATAGATTTCTTAGGGCCTGCCTCCCGTAATACCCCCAGCAAATTTTCACCCTACTTCGTCTTCTAACTTCTATATTCACCCCTGTAGTTTATTGGGTATTGGGTAGATGTATTGGGCTTACCCTAGTTGTCACATAAGGACCTACTAGCTACATGCTTTTCTTAGCCGTAACGAGATAAACAGCACAATTTGCCGCAGTGCCAAGAACCTTTGAGGTATAAATATACTGCTTAATCCCATCTTGTGGGATCTATTTTCCTCCGCAACTCTTTCGACCTACATTAAATCCTACTACCTTCTCATTTTCCGTCTAACATTATGGGTAAACATCATGTCCGGGACTCCGACGTGAGCGAAGTTTGTAAGTCATCGTTGAAGTATAAGCTTGCTCCAGCTGACAAACGAACATGGTCTTATAGCCGAGTATTTAGGCGAGCAGGAGATTTGCAACAAACACACCCTCTTGCAAGATCTATGAGGTTACTGCGGAGAATTACAAGTATCTCAAAATAGTTGAGCACAGGGAACTCTCAGAAAAGTGGGACAACCGGGCCGAAATCACCTGGAAATCGATTGTTGGACTTACAGCAATGGCGATTGGTTTGAGAGCGTCGAACATAATATAAGGCTAGAATTTATGGACATGTAGCTCTTTGATATTCGATGACGTACTAGAAGAAGTCAGAGAATAGGAGCTTGGCGACGGTAGCGGCGCTCATGGTATCGGGGAACGAGCTCATCAATCATCTATGGAACTTGATAACATCTGCTTGCCGGCAATCCGATAGGATCTCTAGGGAATCTCAGAACTCTTTTTAACGTTTGCTCATTTATATCTTCCCCTTAAGTCTTGCTCATAAGGATGTTTTCGGCTTGAATAGTGATAGGACCGGCTATAAGAAGGAAGATAGAATTTGGCTACCCAGTACAAATCTCAGCGTCGTCTTCATACCTGCTCGAGGCGTTGATTTATCTTGACAACATCTACATTTCGAGGCATCCATGGCTAAGCGGTGAATAGCCAGCTCATCAATATGCGGCAGCTCTGAGCAGGCTGTTAGAGCGATATTTCAATATATATTAAGAGTGCTTATACCTTCAGAGTACCTTCTATCCTGCTCATATATCACTTCATCTCCCCTCCCATCAAGTCTAGAACAGCCGTGGCATCTTCTGGAAACCATCCATCCCCAACCCCAGCGGCAACGACTGCTTCTGGCTTCGTATTCACAATAGCCTCAAGCGCCCTTATGTCCATGTCCTGACAACCCATCACGAGAACTACCCGCTGAGTCAAGTTTGTCACCTTCTCCAGGGGTATACTGTGCGCGCCTGAGACGGAAGGTGGGTAGTGGAAGCTTACCCTCCTATCCAAGACGGTGCCATACTCTAGACCGCCGAGCCCACCGATTCTTCCGGCATCATGTTTGACAGCATGCTCGGCGAGAAAAATGAGTCTGTTCATCAGAATCATCACGCCTCTATTCTTGGCACCGCGATTGGCAAGCACAGCTAGCGCATCATCGAGATTCTCTGGGCCATCGCTGCATTCTGCTGAACTTGGGTTCGATGCGCCAGTGAATACAATAGGAATTCCTTTCATGCGAAGTCCTATGAGCCACTGGATGATTGATGCCGTTTCTACCATGGTGTCTGTGCCGTGTGTTATTAGAATGCCATCTGCTCCATTCGTAATGCAACGAAGGACGATCTTGGACAAGGTGATTATATGGTGCATCTTGATCTCGTGACTTCCGATATTCCAGGGCTGATAAACCAAGATGTTGTAGTCCGTGATACTAGCCCACTGATCGAAGAGTGTCTGGCCGTAGGCAGGGCTATTCTCATAAGAGAGTCTCTCTTTTTTACTTTCTGCCCCTGCTTGAATCGTCCCACCAGTCGCGATCACACAGATGGTCGGGCGGTCGTGTTGATACTCCTTTGAGACCAGCTCAAACTCGGCGCCGCAAGGCTTTCTGCATGATGCTAGTACAAGTAGATGGAGGGAAACTATGAGTTCTAATAGAAGGTATTAGTGGCATCCAGTGCTGAGGGGGAGATAACTCTCACGTCGTAGGACTGATCGCATTTTGTAATAATGGGCACGAGGATGACTATGGTAGTGTTGAGAAGCGATATCTAATTTTTCTGGGAGAAGCATGCCGCGTGTGCAGGATGCAAGTATCGACCTCGCCGTATTCAGTGTGAAAAGAAACCCCGGTGCATGGCAAGGTGGCGTGTGTGTGTGCATCTCATGTCGTAGCGCTAACCCTCCAAGTACAGTATCGGGGGAACGCGATATGACCGAGTTGTCGCGTTAGCGTAAGAGGTGGGCGGCGCTTGCATGATCCTGGAGGTTCCGGAACCCAGTTGATGTCACGGTCTCTTATTGGCTCGCGAGACGAGCATGATCGAGAGTCTGCCGCACCGCACGGGGCAACAAATATGCTGGGCTTGGTCCAGCGTAGGAGCCTGGTGCAAGTAAATAACCATGGGGGCATCCAGCGCCGTGGTCGTTGTGGATCATTCAATAAAGTCTCCTTCACCTACGTCCATGTTACGTGAGATATCTTGTGACAGCCTATACATCGACAACTTCATCTACATGTTTTTGGCTGGCCTCAACACAATGACGACCACCCCGTTCTCTTTGCCCAAACATGAACTGCCGCCGAAATTTCCGTTTGGCAAAGCGGTACAACGACGGATGACGCCGAATTCTTCACCGAAAACGGCCAACATGAACATATCGAGCACGAGTCTGTTCAACCGCGACCAGCACAGATGGACACACACAAACCTCAAAGCGGCAACATCACCATGATCATGCTGGTGGCCGCATTGTATCTAATCCCTTCAAGTCAACACCAAACCAGCACGACACGGGTTCGAGAATAATAAACCAAGCGACAGAATTTATGGATGACATGAGCAACACTACCTTCCAAGACACAGCAAGCCGAGACTCCGAACAGAAGAGGCCGAATATAGTGACACCAATGTCATTTCCAGACAGCATGAGCACGATGATCCTAGACGAAACTGATGATGAGGACTCTGAGGAATTGGCGGCTACAGGCACCGACGATGACCTTGAAATTCGTGACGGCGACTCAGCATTGGGCGACGACAAGGAGAGCACTACATCCTGGGACCCAGAAGAAGCAGAGACTTCTCGAAAACAACGCTCTTGGATCAGGAAGATATGGATTTCGCCAACCATGTCTGTAGGATGGTGAACATAGATCAGCATCCAATTGAGGTACCGGGCGATATTAAGATCTAGATGTTGGATCTGGAAATGGGGAATGGGCGACGAAGATGGGTGTTAAATACACTGCTGCAACCATTCAGACGATGGACACAAACGACGGACATATCCCACAATGGATGACTCCAAATGTCCAGTTCTTCTTTGCCGATTTGTTTTGATCGTTGGGCCTGAAGTTGACGACTACGACTTTGTCCATATTCAAGATATGACAACAGATGCCCAAGACTGGACAAAACTCGTGAAACGTTGTTACGAGCTCCTTAAACCTGGGGGATCTGTTGAAATTATAACATTTGGGCCAACTCTCTATTATCATGGGGTGAGGCTCACGTTCGCAGAAGGTCTTGTACCAGAGATTCCAGAAAATATCAGTGCCAAACATGATATTACAAAGAAGAAATCATGAACGTCCTCTCTGCAGCCATTATCTTAGACACTTTCGCTCAGGAGTACCGTGATATTGGGTGGCTCTTAGATCCCGAGGATGAGATTCTACGCGATGCTGGATTTATCGATGTCACAACAACCCGTCACCGTGTGCCACTAAACACAGATTCCTACGCTTTTGAGGAAAGCATTTTTCAGCGACGAATATTACAGGAGACTCAGAGCCATGCAGACTAGACTGGGGTTAAAATATCGATCTGAGATAACAGTAGCGATTGCGAAGCTAAGAATGATGAAGGGCGTTGAGTTGGAAGTAACCGTTATTTATGGCATGAAAGTGACAGGAGCAATAGTTCCGCAAGTTCTTAGGGTGTGCAGATATTCTTTGTATACAAGAGGCCAGAGTTCTGATAAAATAATCCTTCAAGTTTTTCCATCATATCTATTGTTGGAGCGTGTGGTGTTATTCGCCCACAGCATTAACATATCTGTCGTTGTCTCGATGTTTATAGTAAGCATGTGACTTGGAGTTTATGCAGCCACGCAGCTTGTCATCTTGAACCCTGGTCAATGAAATGACATTGACATTTTTGTGCACCAGGAGGATACCAAAGTAATATCAATGGCCACCAGCTCGAATAGCAAGCATGAAAAGAGGTAGGTGTGCTCTCAGAATACGCTGGCAATTGCGAAACCTTGGCGGTTGTAATGCATTGCAATATCAGACACCACCTGCATCTAATTCCATGACCCCGTGCCAAACAAGGGGATGCACCAACGACCTGCCACGATCAGCTACCTAAGAATGGGTACATGATTTGTGGGGCGATATCAGTCCCACCTCATCACATTCCACACAACTTTAGAGACAGGATTCGATTGGCTCACTGACCCGCGGTCGGCCACCGGCCCCCTTCCGGCGCGTCGCCGTCAAGAGCATGCAGCACACATTGTTCATGCATCCAAGATTGACGCCCGCTAGTTCAACGACCTCAGATGGGAAGTGCTCCTGGTCGTATGTACGGCCAAGTCCGCTTTCATCTTCTGCAAGGCGGACCCTTCCTATCCTGTAATAGTCATATTGCTACCAGTGTTATGCTGGCTCAATGAGCGAGACGTGTTTGGACGGTGCCAAACCTTGTCTGTTTGATTGATCAGACTGTAGAGGCACATCGACTCAGTTCCCCGGTTAGGTGAGACCTGGGCTAGACTAAATCACTTGCGATGCCCGTATCCTCTAACTTGCATAAGTCGCCCCTACCTAGTGAAAGCGGGGTGGATGCATTGTGTACCTGACACTTGATTCCTAAATAGAGTAGGAAACACGACGTAATTCAGGGTCGCGTACCTCTGGCATACCACCACGCTCATGTACATGTATTATGGAGCATCCCAACACCACCGGCTTAGATTCACACCTTCACCAGGGGGACTGTCCACTAGTGGGGCTGAGATTGGCTTGGCGCGAAATCCGACAGTCCACTCTTCTTCTCATTAAAAACTGCTCAGATGCTTACAGGACATTGAACGAGCCAACACGAGCACTGATCAGCCAACACATATAGGACGGCCCAGCCGGCCAATACTCCACCGAGCCAGCCATTAGCCCTTGCAGGGACGTTCCATCCTGACATCAACCCCACTGCCCAAAGGGCCCGGACAGGCCGTTCCAAGTTCAACCAGCTCTATTACGCCGGTACCACGTGAGCCACCAGATCCAACATTGCTTTTTCCATCCTGACTGGCACTAATGCGCTTCTGCACCCTTCTCGGTTGTAATAACGCCATCTGGTCATGGACAGGCCGTCCCGTTCATGATGTCGCTCTGCATATGCTGGTTCTTAGCGTTGTTGTCGCGTCCATGGCTCGTTGCAGCAGTATGTAAGACATTCTGGTTGCAAGGTGGAAGCCACACAGAGCTTGCAGATCATGCAATCTACCCAAAAGCACCAGACTCATCTTCAAGTGCACCAGCAAACACTAGTTCCAAGTCCCAGGGTGACCATATTGATGAGAGCGCAATCGATAATGAGTCCGACTAGGCGGCCGATGACGGCAGTGGCAAGGATAACGTTGACGACAAGTACTTCCGGCATGTTGACTACAAGGTTAAACTTATCTCGAGCTGATCCCTCATCACCCTAATGCTTACACAGACTGAGGACCGTGCAAAGGCTCTCAGCATGCAAGTATACGTCAGTGTCCTTTATTTTCTAACCCATTACATTTTCAGATAAATCCAGCCACTCTTTGGCGCCCTTTTGCAGTGGCAGTAGTTGATCAGCCCGAGATAACGATTAGAGGGATGAGCGGGTGCTTGCCTCTGGGACTGAGTCATTTAGTAGCTACAGGCTACCCTGGTAGGCCGTCGCTTGGAAGAGCTAGAGTGGTGGCCTATTTACCCGTTGTAACACGATCCTAGGGCTGCATACCAGGGAGGTGCTGGGAATACTAGCTTAGTGGAAACGGCACGGGGGTCGATATTCATTCGGGGACCAGGTCGCCAGCAAAGTTCACTCCAGGTAGCATCATTGGTACTTATAGCCACTTCTGGTCCTGCATCGCCTTCTCTGTCGCACATTTCTAACCGGTCTACTGGATTTTTTTTTCTTGAAATGTGTAATTATATCTATGTATGCTCTACCTTTTCTTCTCACTACACGGACACTAGCTGACAAGCATCGCAGAAGGAGCTGAGCTGCCAGCATCACTACCATCTAGTCGAATCATGGTGCCCAAAGTATACTGAATCCCAGCAACGATGTGCGCCAAAAATTGTGAGCAAACAGTACTGGTATATTTAGATTTTCAGCCTATTGAATTATATATTCTCAACAGAATCTGATACTTAATCAGGGGAGATGATATATGTGGTGAGTTTCCAGGTATGGCCATGATTAGCCGACAGTTCTGATGCTTTTTAGCTGCGTGCCGAGAGAGACAGCAACCAAGCCAGCATCCCTGGGCGAAGATGATCAAAAAACCTGCACCTAAGGTTCCTTCTTTTTCTCAGAATTCAATTTAATCGTTCTTAGACGACATATCTTCTTCTTGAGCATCTCGTTAATCGAGAACAGTCTATCGTTGTATGCAATCATTTCGAAAGGAACAGTCGTTGTAGATTGCGTAGCTATCTGCTAGACCTTTGAAGAAACAGGCTGAATCAGAGGATCATTCTACCAGGGCACTGCTAGAGGAGCAGCCATAGCTTGGTCTCGGCACCGGCCTTGTATAATTATCCATATGCTCACAACGCTCAGCGGATCCGCGTTCTCTCCTCTCGTTTGATCAGATATCCGTGGCGACAGTGGAAAGATCTGACTGAATTGCTCTGCTTAGACGGAAATACCTTCAAACATAGCATCGAATATTAATTCTTTTCACACATAACGCCGTAGAAGACATCAACAGCCCGTCTCTGCCCTGTCGTTTGTATCCCATCTCTCTAACCATTCCATTCGGCCCCCAGCGCAAAACCAATCCAACACAAGTCTCCGTAAGTACGGCATAATGCATCCAGTCTTGAGGTGGCTTCCTCAACTGTAGCTCATGGATAGCATTTGATGCAGTATCTTTTGGGCATTATGCATTCGACAAGTCCAACCGTAATCACCGGCGAACAGTAGTTAAGGGAGAGCCAGCACCCCCGATGAATCACCACATGTGCAGTTTTGGCCGAACACTCGACGCAGACGCCATTGCACATCACGGCTATACACATTATAAAACGCTTAAAGATAAGTTAGCAGCTACTTCTCTGTGAAGAAATGCAGTGTATACGCACGGGAATTCATGCAAGATTCATACTCGGCCAGCCATTTAAAATTCAGCTTTATCCAGCAAGAGTCGGCTTTATAGACCATCCTCTCTATGGGAGTGGCGAAAAACCCTTTCATAGTGTGAGTTATTTGATCCGTTTATGCGTGAGACTTGTCATATGAGCTGAAATGTAGCAAGACTCGATAATACCAGAATGAAACGTCATCTTCGCCACCTTTTCTCCAGCTGTACTCTAGGTCATCAGCATAGATTACCAAGGTGGAATTATACAATATCTATCTGTTTCGCTACTTTTGCGAAGCGATTCATGCATATTCATTCTGCGTCTGCTGGCATGGCAACTCGTAATCCCAAACCCTGGTTATCGAAATGCTGACAGCTGTGCAAGTACAGCACCGAGGACGACTGAAGAATCATTTAATCGCCAGTGGCACAAATAAAAAGCCGAAAAAGAGACAAATGCGCCCTCGCATACGTCGGTGATTGTAAATTAACCGAGACCATAATCAATGGAAAGACTAGACACCATCTGAATCCGATGAGACGGCCTGTGCCAGCACCAACGGTGTAACGATCAGCTACATAGATGGTGGGGTAGAGCGATACTAAACGTACACCTTGCCTTGTTCCAGCGTGGGCGGCATGGAAAGAGACATCCGATTGGCTAAAAAAGCCGCGTTTGGCCGCTGAGTGCCCTGAACTTCAATGTTGACCGTCCCAAGATCAGGTCAAGCCGGTCGCGACGATCGTATCATGATCTAACCTTGCATAAATTACGTTGAACTATGAAAGAAGGGATAGGTGCGCCACATACCCAACCTTTCGTCCCAGAAAGAGTACCATACAGGAAACCAGGGAGGCGTGCTCCAGCATGCCGCAACACTCAGTACATGCATGTATTGTGGGGAATCCTCGCACCACTAGCTTGGATTCACCCCATCCTTATACCCCTGATAGGGAAGGTGACCCAGCGCGTAACCCGCTCTCCATCCATACTTGCTCTTCCCCATCAAAGGCTATTTAGATGCTCGGAGGATGGACAAATGAGCGAACATGAGCACGTATCAGCCAATGCGTAGGGGCCAGCTCAGCTAAGTCTCCAATGATGCTAGTTCTAAACCCTTGCATATTCTGTTCCACCTCGATATCATCTCCGCCGCGGAAGGCGCCGGATATGCGATGACAAGTACGCTCCCTCCACACCAGCTTCACCACATGATGCCACAAAAGGCCGACACTGCTTTCCATCCTGTGTAGCACTAATGCGCCCTTGCCATCCCCATGACTGGTGCACCATTGAGGTCAGGGGCAGGCCGTCTGTATTGGTGCTGGATCATGATCTAGCCTGCATACACTTTGCTTTTGATGTCGTTGTCGCATCCAGCTGCTGTCCACATGTGAGACATCCTTGGTGCTGCTTTGGTCCGACCCTCCATGATTTACCCCGTATACGCTATGACCTTGTATATAGTATATTGAATCGCCACTTTGAGCATGGTCCTGCTTGAGATATAATTGTCCAATTTATTTTCTATAATCTTCTTGAGTTTATAAATGGTTGAAGCAGTACAAAATGATGGGACAAGACAAGACTCAACAGTGTAAAGATACAGCAAGATGACACAATGGGAAGCCAGCCCTCCAACTCCCATGCAAACAATAAGACTACCAAGAATGGTTCCAAAGTCGAGGCTGAAAATTCTCTCAAACCTCGAACTGTGACTTCCAACTCCAAGGCCACCAATGCAAACCTCGAGACTACCAGCAATAGCAATCCAAAGGCCAGGCCAAAAATGATCCCAACTCTCAGGTCTGCAAGATTCTGTGACTCTCAGCTCCACTTCCAGTTCCATGCCCATTAAAACAGATGGCGTAGCGCCCCAGAGCTCTCAGCGCCGCAAATCGTCCGGCGCATTATACTCCGCCAGTCAACAAGTTCAAGTCAAAGGGCATGTATGCTTAGTCGGCGATCCAAAGAAGATGATGTTAGTCATCAAGAATCTCTCATCACGCTCTCTCTCCAACAGTTTGACCACACAGAAGGAACAAAATTCCTTCAGCGATCATGTCATCATACACACTGTTGATCCTGACAATGCTATCGACTCCGACTCTGAGGGTGACTATATTGATGAGAGCGCAATTGACGACGAGGATGACTCCTCCGACTGGGAGGACTTGATTGAGGACAGTGGCAAGTCTAGCGTTGACGACAAGTACTTCCAGCGTGTTGACTCCAAGGTCAACCTCACCTCCCGGAGATCCCTCATCACCCTGATGCTCACACAGACTGAAGACCGCGCAAAGGCCCTCAGCAACCATGCTTCACAGTCAACATCCGCTATCCCACAGTCGCGCAATCGCAACGGGCCTGCCTTTGCTGTCTCTCCTAACGACTCTGACGATGCTCCCCTCATGATGAAGGGCAACCGTCAGCCCCCCTTGAAGCCTATCCGGGAGATTCCCCGATCAAGCGCACAGCCCATCCCCACCGTCGCTCACAGCAATGATCAAGGCGCTCTCTCTCCTCGAACAACTCGTCGCAATATGCTTGCTACAGAGTTGACCAAGTCTCTCCGTCGCCACCTCTTGTGGGAGCGATCTCAAAAATCTTCAACAGCCAATGCAGTTCTCAAGAGAAGATACCTCACACGAAGATATTAATGCAATTTCCTGAGCAGCCTTGTTGAGAAAAGAATTCAGCTATCAAAGAAATCTTCGATGGATACCACTCCAAGGGTTGGTAGACTTGGGTGTATTACCTTTGACAGATTTGTTCTGACTGAAAATTATGTGTTGAATATAATTCAATATAATTGCTGTCGCAGCATCTCTTCGCCGCTCCCTCTTGTGATTGCGACTTTTTAAAAGAAGAGAAAATATAACGTACATTAATCAAATTGAATATCATCTCCGTTAGCTATTAAAAGAATTATCCATTCAAGGTCAACAGCTGTGTCGTGGCTGAGCTGGAAGTCAAGCCACATCACGTGACGATCGCCTGTGAAATACAGAATGACCCAAAAAATCCAATACGTCTGAGCCATAGTGAGGTGGTCCACGATATGAAACTGGGCGGAACACTTCTTATTAAATCTGTCATTATATAAGGCAGCATCTGCCAATATATTTATGCCTTCTTTAAGATTTAGAATACCTTCGTAGTATCTTACCCAAGGGACAGAGAAGACTCTTCCATATGTTATTCAGTTCTATAGGGTAAGCGGCCTTTGCCTGGCCAGAGTTGACCTACTAAGAAGGAATAGTGATGTGGTAAATGATCTCGGCCAGCGGAACAATATTATTACATTCCGGATGACCACTTTGCTTCGCACAGTCAGAGGTCCCCACTTGCGAAATTTGGCCACATCAATGCCAAAGCAGAATTGATCTTGACACCTGACGGTCCGGAGATTACCCAACAACCACAATTCGTGTCAACCTTTTGGCAAATAGTTTGGGCAGGTGACTCACCTACTGAGTACAATATCGCAGTATAACTATTTGAGGGCCTTAGTATTAGTATCAGAAGAGCGCAGCCTAGCGATGCACTGTTATTCACGAGATTGATCTTCACGTCTGGTGTATGTTGGCTCGGTTCGGATAAACTCATGTTCATGTTTGGGCAAATGTTCAAACCACGTGACCACCTGTTTAATGGCATGCATCGTATTGGGTACTGCCACGTAACTCGAGCGATTTTGATTGATGATACTGATCTAGGTGCTGCTGATACCTGGTGAATATTTGGTGCCCAAGCCAATGAACATTTATGATCTTATTGTTAGATATCAAGGGTGTCATATTTCCAACATCTGCTTGTAGCTGCGCTCCCGTCCCAGAATACCTAGGTCATAGCCACTTTGTGACTAGTGAACCTTGCAAAACCAGCCTTGGAGCTGGACTTATTATCAAGCGCTCTTGATTACATCCTAGCTGCTAGTTTGGGCCCGGATTTTTGCGGCATAAAATGGCTCAAGTGTGCATGTGTTGCTGTGATGGCGGATAATCCTTAATCCGAACTCACGTGCTCGAAAGTCTTACCACTCGCTGTGGACCTTTCAACCTTGGTGCCCAAAGCTCAACTCTGGCCACAGGCCATCATCTAAAACCTTAGGCTCTTGACTGGGGAGGAGAGGCACGCATGCACGTTACGCGTACATAACTTGTCTTCATATATTTTTTTTCTTCGAATCATGCCTTTCCACAGCCAATCTAATATAGGTCTGCAACCAAGCAATAGCTAGTGGGTGAGCATTAATATGGCAACGACTGACAAGGTGTTTATTTCTCTTCGCTCGCACTCAACACAGGGCTAATATATCTCTAAGGAAACCTTCGACTGGCAAGAGACCGATAAGGTTGATGAACCGATCGACGGCTGGAATCCTGCTGCTTTGAAAATTCTCCCCCATCGAAGACGCCATGGATATTATGTCACCAGTGCAAGGAGATCGTTTTATATCGAGAAGAGAAGAAAGAGGTTGGCAGTATGAAGGGGAGCGGGAGACTGGTTGTCCCAGCAGGCGTTGAGGTTGTGGTTTAGGATATATAGGGCTGGTACAAGGTCGAATAATTTCAACTACCCATGATACATCTGGTTTACCACAAAACTCATTGCGTCGGGCTCCATTCGAATTCGAACTGCAAAACCGAGCTCCACGCAATTTGTCCTCGCTGACCAGCCTTGGTCCTTCTCCCATACCCGCATATCACTCTTGTCGATTGCTGCTGCGATATCTTTGCCGAAAATGCCTTCAATCTTGTCAACTTCGACTCCGAGTCCGCGGCCATCGAATAGCCGACGCAGCCATCCTACATCCCGAACGTCGAAAGTCATTACACCGTCCCCGGTTCGATTTCTTGATAGGCGCGCTTGGATATCATTGGTTTCCTCATACGTCTGAGTTTGGAGACTGCTGGTTACTGTTCCACCCACTGTGCATGAATCTGCTTGTGGTTAGCAAGCAAGAATTCGTATTGGTGAGGTGGATTTCTCTATATTTGAAGCGTGTTCGGCGGATCTCTGAATGTTAGCTTGAAGTTGTTGCAGGGAAAGGGTAAGAGGGTTTCATCAATACCACGTTGCTGGCGACTTGGTTTTGCCTTGTGCAGCAGGTTTAAAACGACACCTTTCCGGGAATAAAGTTTCAATCGATTGATAATGCGATCCTTCTGGTCGCTGAGCGATATTTTTCGCGTCCTGATATAAGTACGGACATGGATAGCGCGAAAATGAGTCATAATGAATTGAAGTCGATTGTAATCACAAGTCAATGAGAAGAAAAGTAGCTCATCATCGTGTAATTTTTCGAGCTCTGCATAGAATGTGGTTGTATCGTGAAGTCCTTCCACGACATTTGTGAAAGCTCTACAGTGATTCAGAGTGTTTGACCCCAGTCTTTTGGAGAGATGCTGGTGAGCGCGTTCGAATGCCTCCACATCCTAATCTGTGCTTGTAGATTATTTACAAGCTCTTTGGTATCTGCCAGAAGCTCTGGATGTTCGAATAGACTGACGTTCGAAGCCATCGGATCATGAGCGAGCGGGGTCGGAATGAGGGATTTGTGGTGGTGTGGATGTTTTAGTGCAGATGGTTTGGTGCAGATGGTTTGGTGCAGATGGTTTGGTGCAGATGGTTTGGTGCAGATGGTTTGGTGCAAATGATCTGGCCTAAAATGATTTGGCCCGTGTCGTGCTCGGACTATTCGATCCAATCAGAATCGTTGATATGGGAAACCAATCAGCAGGCCATATTTGCAACGCAAAACCCCCACCTCTTGTCTAAAAATGATTTAGTGTAGATAATCTGGCTCAGATCATCTGACCAAGATCATTTGATTCATGTTATCTGGTGCAAATGAGTAATTTAAAATTACATACGAATTTAACCTTAAACAATCTAGTGTAGATGATCTGGCTTAGATGATCTGGCTTAGATGATCTGGCTTAGATGATCTGGCTTAGATGATCTGGCTTAGATGATCTGGCTTAGATGATCTGGCTTAGATGATCTGGCTTAGATGATCTGGCTTAGATGATCTGGCTTAGATGACCTGGGTAAGAGCATTTGATTCCCATAACCTTGTGCAAATGGTCCAATCGAAATGAACACGTAACACCTGATGACAATCTAACTTTAAACAGTTTAGCTTAGATAATCTGGTCCAGATCATCTGGCTAAGATCATTTAGCCCATATAATCTATCAAAATGTAATAAGAATCTAACCTTAAACGACATAGTTTAGATAATCTGGCTCAGATCATCTGGGCAAGATTATTTAATCCACATAATCTGGTGCAAATGATTTGGGCCAATCAGACGTTCTGGTCAGCTGCCTTAAAACTCATTTGTCTCGAGGTTGTCTTTTAGCCAACTGAGGCAGTTGTCTTGATGGGATGAAGTTTTTATGCAACGCAGCCGATAGGCGTACATCTAGAATTAGCTTCTCTAGTATGAAACAATGTCACAACCTAGAAACTGAAAGCCTCACCTGCATGGCTATCTGCTTGAGATGACAGCGCGTCAGTCTCGAAAAAGACATGGTTGGCTTGAACGTAATACGTCGAGCCGCATGGCCGACCACGATTCCTCTCGCTTAGGGCCAATGGCTTACAGCCTTTGGTTTGACCGTTGGATGCACCAGGTCTAAGATTGACACACGTTTCGTTCCTTCCCGCATGTTTGATGTTACGGTGATGAATCTAGAAAGCTGTAGGAGACAAGACATGTTCCTTCTCCAGACAACTAGCATACAACTCTCCTGCATAAGATGACAGTGCGTTGGTCTGGAGATATAGCGGACTTCTAGTTCTTAGCTGCATGACCGATCACGTACATGATGATGTGTGCAGGGGACACAAGCAGAACTCGCTGAGCCAACGAATATTGAATCCGCAAGGTGAGGCGAACGGGTCTGCCGTTTCTGCGGCCGACCCATCGACCTTGACCGCTGCATACGGTCACAATCGGATGGTAGTCCAAGAGGGGAAGACACAAGTTCCGTTCTTCAGCTGCATGTTTGAAGTTGCGATGAGTGGACTAGTAATCTAGGATGAGTGCTCGACTGATCCCTGCGGTTGGCTGTGTAGTATATCATCTGCAACCATTGTCAATATGGCCAACAAGCGGCCTAGTTTCCGTATAGCTGCAGGAGACAACGTATGGGGTCAGCATCCCCCCGGGAGGGTGAGGTTGTTTTGATCGATAGGCAGACCATAGATATGCCTCGTTTTAGTATTATAATTAAGGGCGTCAGGCTCGTTGTTCTCCTGAGAAAATCATCTTTGCCATTAGTATCCGGTCTCATCAGCAATGCCATCTAACGAAGAGAGCAACAGCCAGCCACGTGGCACTGGCCAAAGCAGTTCATCAGCTGAAAAACCAGCTCCCGCCGTCCCGGCTGGAACTGGTAAAAGGCGTAGGTTGTTTGCTCTGATACTGTGGCGAGTATGCTAACAGCTGATAGATACCTTCACGAATCTCCCTGGTACGAAAGAAGAATTCGTTGGACCAAAAAAATGATAGAAAGCCGACAAGACGTTTGGTGCGGTCGTTGTGTTTTGGAGAAGGAGGCGGAGCAATTACCGAGAATATATGTTTGAATTTGTACTGGTGTAGACAGCTATTATAACTACCTGATAGATCGTTAAGTTTCACCTTAATCAGGTAGAGAACAGGAAACAAATTTTACACCAGGTGCTTCAAAGGAAAAGACTCCTTGAAGTATCATCGCATACTTATGTGACCATTGGAACTCGAACTTTTGTTCCAAATGTTTGATGCATACATTTGATTCCTTTCCATCCGTCCGGACTAAAACTTGCAACCACTCTGGAGAACTCGACAGCATACCGCTTTTAAACTGGACCGATACGAATCTCCCGCAGGTTGGTTCTTGGCTTAGAAAACCTCCTTTTTGCTTCTGGGGTCAGCAGAGCTAAGAAAAGAAGTAAATGGAACCCCGGAACTCACCAAAAAGTCAATCACTTTGTCCTTAAAGCTCTTGTGCCGCCCGGACCATTCAAATACCAGTATAGTAATTTGATCATCTTCTATACAATGTTGTGTTCGTTGATCGTCTCCGATTTCTTTGGCCATCTCCAATATCTGAACCTCTAAGAGGCATAAACGATAGATGTTGGATTTTGGATTGGCACTTGGAAACAGACTGGGTACATAAAAAATGTCATTCCATTCCAGTGCACCAGCACCAGTTTCACCTTCGTCTGTACCATCAGGGCTATCTTCCACGGCGGAGTCATTGGATTCGAGGGAATCTGTATAGTTCAGGATATCTCCTAAGTCGGTGTAGGTGGCTTCGGCGCAACTCGGCGCTGACATAGGCTCGGCGGGAATGTCTGCGTTTTCTTCAACATCGACCGTATTTTCTGCGACGGCTATTTGAAGGAGATTCTCTGTACCATAGACTTGTGGATGGGCGGTAGTGGTATCTGGGTTGGGATAGTTGACGGTCTCTGTTGGAGTCGCTAACGGAGTGGGTTCGAGTTTGAGAGAGACTATAAAGTTTGTATAGACCTGGTCGCTGGAAATAACATTGATTCTGAAGAAATGACGAACGTAAATGTCAAGATTCGAAGATAGACTCGGCACTCGATTGTAATTCAGGTTGCAAATTGCTCCAGCAATCGTGAAGTTAGCACATTCCAGCTGGCGGACAGTGATGTTTGCTATGTGTTGTTATTCTTATGTTCTTAAATGAGATCGATCGATACATACCGTGGTATAGCCCATCGAAGTCGAACGAGTTGTTAATAAGACAATTGTCCCACCAACGGGTGAATTTTTCCATCCATTGTTTGTATTTTGTGGGCTGGCGACAAGTAAAGCCGGCATCTTCACAAAATCGATCCAGTATTGTGTTGCGCTGAGTTGGGGCGAGAAGAACAAATCTGAGATTGACCATACGGAGAAAGTTCTTATCCTTTTGACTGAAGCCTTTGCACGAGTCGCCGGGCTTCCACTGGAGAAGTTGCGTTGCGGGCACAATGTGAGATTGCCATGTGATCAGCGAGCTCGACTGTGAGATTGGACAGCTGTGTTGCCGTACCTTCGCCACTCGGAACGCGCGTGTTCCTCGTTTCGGGCCTCCCATTGCAACAATTCTGGTGATGGAAATGAAAGTGTGAGGGGAAAAGGGGGAGAGGCTGGCCAGAAAATTGCCTCTTCAGGATATCTACGTAGACGTCCTAAAGAGGCAACTTTTTAGCGTGTTCGTCATAGATGCATCCAGTGACATCTGTTTTAACCACACCCCTTGAGATCGAATACCCACCCTGAAATATGCATGGTACCCATGCCTGCAAGGGCACATTTAGTAAGAGAGCAGGGATCTTAACAACTACATCTCACGCCGCAACTCACCCTGAGTACAAGCATGAGCTCGTGGCTTGGTGTACACACTCAGGCTGTTGTCACTTAGCATTTCTCATGCCAGTAGTCTTTGAAGGTAGGGTGACTGAACAAAGGTCATTGATCTTTAGTTCCCTTAGCTGCATGGGCGATCGCTAAGAGTACGTTGATGTGCGTGCCATGGCCGACAAGTAGGCCTCTAGAAAATGGCGAGGGAACGAATCGCTGCATCCCACACGGTGAGGCGACTGTGATACTCGGTTGTTGGCCTGTACTTGGCCTTGACCGTTGGCTGCACAAGGCTATAACGGGTTGATATACTCAAGAACGCAAGTTCTTTCCTGCATGTTTGACGTTACAGCCATGAATGAAGGAGTAATTACTCGGCTGAAATGTAGTATCCCACATCGCATAAAAATTATCATCTCGTCGGCCATACGGAAATAGCGTGTGGTGACTGATGCATACGTCAGGTCAGGTCAGCTGCGTGTTATCTACACGCCTCTAGAGTCTCAGCCGTAACTAGGGTTAAGGCGGCACATCAGTATTTCTAATTCGACGTCTCGACCTCGACCTCGACATAGACATCTACCTCGACATCTACCTCGACATCTACCTCGACATCCACCTCGACATCCACCTCGACATCCACCTCGACATCCACCTCGACATTTACCTCGACATCCACCTCGACATCCACCTCGACATTTACCTCGACATCCACCTCGACATCCACCTCGACATTTACCTCGACATCCACCTCGACATCTACCTTGACATCTACCTCGACATCCTGACATTCTTAATGTCTGACGAGCGTGCTAAAGCCACTACAAGGAAGACATTTTTTTGCGATAATTGTCAAAAACCTAGAGCACTTTCTCAAAAAAGCAGGCACGCAAGAATTTGTAGGAAACCCACCAACAAGACAAGCACTGTCTTTGATAAATATTTTCACGGTTATGAGGGCAACCTGGGTCCCATCTTGGATGCCTTTAAAAGTGAAATTAATAGGGCAGGAGGTCTCTCTTGCCCAGGCTTCCCAAGGGACGACAATAATTGGAAAGACCTTGGGGATTCAGGTCCATATCTTTTCCCCGGACGAGAATGCTTTCACGCTGAGCCTAATGACCAGGATGCAATGAACGATATCTTTCACAACTTTGATAAGAAAAAAGCTCGTACTTATTATAACGATGGGCAGCCGCAAATGGAGGCTAATATCGCAGAGGTTGTTCATCAGCTCTATAAACCAAATCCGAGAGCAGTCGTATATGCACCCAGATTATACGGAGGATACAAGGTGGTAAAGGGTACACGGTTCGATAATCATAAGACGTTGTCTGATATGACCACTACCACGAATATAACCCCTGCATATTCTTTCTTCAATCTTCACATCGGTAGGTGCAAGCTTGATAGAGTGAATGCTCGTGGCATTGCTGACCTGGTCTTCAGATCGAGGATATCATGTGATTACACTATTAAGAAAACAATGTGTTAAAATCTGGGCATGCTACCCTTTGACGGATAACAACTGGAAGTTGTGGAAGGAGCATCATGATTCGCCAACTTCTTTCATTGATTTACAAGGCCAGCTTGAATATGGAGAGTTTATCCTGCAAACGGCGCCAGAAGCAATATACATGCCACCTGCATGCCTGCATGCAACTCTTACCCTCCAAGGTGGTATGGCCACCGGAATAAACTTTTCAACTATAAAATCGATGGATACAGCATGGAAACTGCTTGAATTGGAGAACCAACCATTGACCAGGGCTGAACCGCAGGATCTTCAACCTCTAGCTGATGCCATCCTTGTAGTCCTGGAGTCGGGATTAGTAGATCACGAAGAAGCTTTGAAATATCTTTGTCGATTATTACCTTTGCTAAAGGGGACTCAACTCAATACCTTTACAGAGAAATTCGAAAGAAACTCAAAGTGTAGGTCCTGCGGGAAGTTATGGAAGCACCATCGGCCGGGCTCGAGACAACAACTATAATATATTTGGCTTCTCGTTGATTGAAGTTATGAGGATCTAGGAGCCAATAAAGAACTAAACGGCGAAAGTTCCAGGGCTAGATATTTGCGCTCCTTCCTACGACAACGCTAGCTATTTTCTATCTTTAGGGTATTATCATTCAATGAAATCTAGTACTTGTTCTTTACGCTCTTCATGATAAGCACTCCGTGATCCTATTGGTATAACAGCTGTGAGTTTATTATCAGCGAACTAGCCGCTCATCAGATCCAGAGATTAATGTCCCCAAAGAATGGTGGAATTCAGCTCCTAAGCTGTGCTTAGGAACATATGTGTTCTTTGGTTCACTAACACAATACGCGGCTACCTAGGAACTCGATGATGACCGCCTCTATCAACAATCTGGCCAACGACCTGGTTATTCACTGACAAGAGCAGGTCACACAACTTGATCTCAAGCGGTTGAAAAGATTAACACTAGCTCGCCCAGACGGTAAGAATGATAACGAGTCTGAAGAGGAAGAGCATGGGGTAGGCGATGGCAAGGGCGGTGATTCTGAGAGCGATGCTGGTGGCGAATTTGACTTGGATAAGTCAGGAGTAGGCCGATGATAGCGGGAATGAGAGTAGACAGACGAACTGTTTAATTATTTTCACTCAATTGGTTTTATGTTCTAAATTGACTCTTTCAGCCTCCATGCAAATAATTTCGATTTATGCATCTATAATGATGATGGCTTGACCTTAGTCTCTCCTCGGGATACAGAGGCTGGCTAGATAGGCCCTTCGCATTTTTCAATCGTCACTGTATGCACGCACATGGTGTTGTGTTTGAGACACTGTCCCTTTTCTTCTTGGAATATACACCCAACTTTGGCCAAGAGCATCGTCGCCTTTTCTTTGTCTCTCTCAGTTGTTTCCATCTTATAGAAGAGAACAATATCGTACAATCCTTTGATAGGAGTACCCGTACATTCCCATTGAAAGCTCGAAGGGAGGTTTCGAGGCTGGACAGTGCCAAAGTAGTGGCCATTTCGACTGCAAAATGTGAGTTGGGGCACGCAGAATCTAACAGTGTTCAACAATTAAGACTCACCCTTCCCTGACAACACGTTCGGGAGCAAAAACCAACACATTCACCTTACTCCGAGCCTGTTGCAAATCGTGCAACTTTTTAAGTTGCTTCTGACGGAACTGTTCGATGGCAGCACTAGGGTTGCATTGTAATGGCACATCGCCCTGCGAGTAATCCCCTGGGCTAAGAGGACACTGAGAAGCCTGTGAAAGGATGCTGGCCCCTCCACTTTCGACATGGCTCACTGGCTTGTTGGGCTGCCTGGACCTAAGACAATACCAAGAAATGAGGATGGAAAAAAGCAGTGCACATGTAGATGCAATAAAGGCAAGGACTGTAATCAAAACGTCGGACATGATGCAGTATAGATAGGTTATGGGAAGAGATTGAAATGGCCCGTGGGGAGCTCTTATAGCTAGACGGCGAAAAAAGCAACGAGCATCCATGACCATACCTTCTAAATGCATATAGGCTCCCTTCATGTTTTGTGTTGTAATGGAGAGCAGCTTCGTCGGATACTTGCTATGCTCCAGGAGGACTCCGCTAGAGCGACGGCCTGAGCGAGTTCTGTGCCGGGATCACGCCAGTAGCGGAACCTGATTTCATTCAGGAGGATGTCGTTAAGACTGGTGGATCCCAGAACCCTGGTTGTGTGCAGCCTGGGCGGCGATGCATGCAAGCCTTGGGATCCTGTAAGATCGCCAAGCATTTAGCGCATATTCTCAGGTCCGCAGAGATGTCTCCCCTGAGGCCGCAAGAAACAAGGTGTGAATTACACAACTGCGTTTGTCCTATACCGAACAGCCTTAGTAGTAAGGGGAATCTTGTATCCCTTTAAGTTGCTCGCCAAGCACTTAGCGCAAATTGCTCCGTAATCCGGCTAACTACTATTTTTGCACCTTCATCTTTACCAAATTCCTGGCAAGCGGAGGACGTAGACACTGATTACTGTGGGCTAATTCTTAACTACCCCTGATCTGACACTGATGTTGTAAGAGCGTCAATCTCTCATTTATGACCCTTGACGGCATACGTTAGTGCTTCCTCACCCCCTGGCTTGTCCATGGGTTATCAGTATCCCAGCTAGCCCGGTAGGATCACCTTCGCGACCTCGAAGTTCGCCCATTAATTCCATCTCCCAATTATTCAAGGTGTTATAAAGAGAGTATCATGTTCATTAATATTGCATGACTTAATAGTTTCCCTCCATTTCATCCTCTGGCCAGTCTAAACTCTTCCCACTTCTGTCACCATGCAACAGAAAGGAGTGGCGGAGTCCCTTTATTACCGAGTATCGGAATGTACAGATTCTTCCGCCCGATCTGATTCTTTAGAAAGAAATGTCTTCGCATTCGACAAGTTTCGCTATTTACCCATTGAGATTCGCAGCCAAATCTGGAAAGAATCTTTCCCTCAGAACCTAATGCATTTTGTTAAACTTGTACGACTAAAAGATAACGGACCATACCATTCGAGTGACTGGAGGGGCGAACCGAAATTCTTCAAGCCAACCTTCTCTGGAAGATGCACTCCTTGGGAAGAAATGCTAGACATAGTTCGGCCGCTTATTAGGCAGCCAGAGTCTTGGTGGTACACGAGGCGCCCTCCTAGGGTCCCTGCAGATCCTACAGCGAGCATTAGAAACTCGTGTAAAGAAGCTCGGCGCATCCTGGGGGGAAAATTTGTGATACTAGATGTCATAGCAGACAATCTAGAGCACAGAAGCAAGGCAGATAACTATTCCATACCAACTTCGGAGTTCTCTAAAATGCAAAGCTTCCCACTCTACATAAATCCAGGTTCGGATATCTTATGTATTCAAGCAGGAAATGTAGAGAAGTTGGGTTCTCTCCAAAAGAAATTATATCGATGTCAACAAAGTTTCCAGGGATAAGCTGAATCACAAAAATTGCCATCGAGTTTCATGGACCAACAACACGCGAATGGTGCTGCTGCTACGACGACCGAAATCGATCAGATGCTGATAGCCCCAGTGTTGTTCATGATCTGGGAAACTGCGCTCAGAGACCTACAAGAACCTGTGGTAAAGAATGCAAAGGATGCGAAAGCTGCGATTCTTACTATAATAGTATAAGCCATATATATGGCTTAATGAATCTCCTCGACGAATTTCCTGCGGTAGATGTTCTATTTTTGATTGATTGGGGATATGAGCATGCTGACACCAAAGGGCTAGACTCTGCTGCTCTGACGAAGATCACGATTTCTTTCAGATACGGGGGAAAGTGGGATGGAAAGCAGAGCGTCCGTGTCCATTCGAATCATTAGATTGTGCTGAAAGGATAGAGACATCTTTCATTATATATTTGGAATTCAAAATTCGCGAGCTGACAAAAGATTGAGGCACATGAAAATGATGGAGAGAAGATCTAGAACGGATTCTGGATCTTGTTGAGAAGAGGAAACAGAAACCCCTCGTGTGTCAGGTTCTAGCTGCTATACAGAGACCAGATGGGAGAAAAGGTTAGCTCATTGTCGATAAGAACTCAGGCATGTGTTACTTAGGACCAATGGATTAGTACTAATGGAAGCTGTTTATTCATGAGATTCTTCCTATATTAGATGATGACTTTCGCCAAGACCGTCAACGACCTTTTGCATGTACCAAGTGGTATAGCCATGAGGAGAGCGAGATCGGGGATGTCATTATCCACAAATTACGACTAATAGCGAAGGGAGAGACAACCAAACACGAGAAATTAGTGGTTTTATTTCAAGATCAAGGTCACTGGCAGAAGGTGGCTAAAAAATCAGCCTAGAGCTGTGAATTGAAGGTCATTCAAGACATGTAGAATAGTATAGAGCAAGGATCTAATGTGATTGAGTTTGGTCCTGGGTAAGAAGGTCGTGGAGTGATGTTGGACCTTGTAGTTACAACCCATTCCAGTGGTTTATTAAGACCAGGAAAGCGCTCACCACAAAGATCGTAACCTACTGCGCGGTGTTCCAACTCATCCCTCTTTTGACTAAACTCCGCTGGGTGGAGTAAGTAGTCGGTGTAGTCGCGTTCCCAAATCCTAAGAACATCTTTATTTGAGGCATCCCTTGCAATAGTATCTTCGGCAAGTACGTGAATGTTGTTGTCGGCGGTTTTGTTGGATCATCAGTCGATGAGGGGAGTCCCTGTAGCTGGGCTCTGTTCCTGTGACCGAGCTCCAAGTTCATGATAGGAGCATTGCTGAACTTTACCCCCCTCCAATAAGAGAATATTATCACCTGGCTGTATGTAGTCGTAAATGTGTGTAACAATGACCATCGTCCCTTCATAGTTCGTTCTCAGATTCTGTATAACGCGTTCGCGTGTCGATGGGTCAAGGGAATGAAACGGTTCATCCAAAAGAAGTATTTTGCAATCGCGTAGCAGAGCTATCGCCAACTTCAACTGTACCTTCTGTCCGCCAGATAGCTTTCCCCCACGCTCACTAACTTCAGTGTCAAGCCCTTTGGTGAAGCCTTGAATAACATCCCAAATACAGGCATTTTTGCAAGCCTTCATCAGATCTTCATCCTGACGTTTCTTTCGGGCCACTCGCTCATGATTTCTCTCGAGAGAGCATATTAGATTGAATACAGGTTTGCAGAACTTTTCTTTGTTTTCCACAAGCCCTTCATCCGATCCTCCGACGCAGCGACAGGGAAGCACTTTGGCCTCATGAAGCTGTAGATAGCATCCACAGTACAAGCAGTTCTGCAAACATTTTCAATACGACCCGGCAATAGATTCTCCCGAATTGTTCCTTCGAATAAAGAAGATTCCTGTGGGAGAATAGATATTTGGGCCTGAAGGCTATCCTTCGTTACTTCTGTTATTTTTTGGTCATCGATGGTAATAGAGCCATCAAACTTATATTGCCGAAATATGAGATTTAATATGGTAGTTTTGCCAGCACCATTTTTGCCAATAAAATAAGTGATCTTCCGCGGTGGAATATTGAATGAGCTGTTCTCCAGGATATATCTCAGAGTCTCTAGAGTGTCGTGTCTGAACGTGACTCCATTGAATGAAATAGCTCCTTCGACAATTTTGATTTCGGCTGCATTAGCATTGTCTTGGACGGAGGGACAGGTTTGGAAGAAATCGTATAGCTCTCCGATGCTCAGGTTTAATAATTGAATGACCGTGATTAGAGTATTGAGAAATGTGATTGCAGGGTTGATTGTATCATCCCAGTGTCGCAGAAGACTTATATAATATTTGGTGGATTTCCCTCCGGCAACAGTGTAGAATATATGAGCCACTCCCAGTGTCTTGATAATATTTGGGAGGGATAGAAAGAATTGTGATGTAGCAGCTCTCACCTCTTGCAAAAACCTGATTGTTGAAAGATGGCTAACCAGGACCCGTTTCAAATAACCCTTGTAGTGATAGTATTCTGCCGATTGGCAATGAGAAATACGCTCATTGAATTCGCTCTTTAGTTGTGTTCCGTCAGGCAATTTTATAAGAAACTGCATAGAACTCAATAGGGCGGACCATGAGATCACACACAACATAGTAGATAGTGCGCCACTGCTATAGGTGCGCCAGTGGTGCCCGCTTAATACAATGAGATCGGTGATATTTCCCAAGAGAAGTGTGACTCTGAACAAAATATTGGTAATGGATTGACTTGAGTGTGCAAGTTTTCTGAATAGGCCAGTCTTTCTTTGGTCGTGGAAATTTTTGGAAAGTGACAAATAATGGATCAGGATACTCTCCTCCATGTTGTTCTGTAAGTGCCCTGTAAAACGGGCGTTTATCCATGAAGTTAGAGTTGAGGATAGAGTTTCAGCCATTGATACGGCGAGCGAAAACCAAACGAGCCATATATTGGTCGACATGTCGTCTAATCTCAAAATCTGGCCATTGATATATGTCGTTGCCCAATGGAGTATCCGGAAATAGAGAAAGTGCGCAATAAGATAACACATGATCTTGGCCCCATGAGACGAGAATAGTATTGGCAATAGTGAATGGAGTTTTTCGATTATATCTCCTGCTTCTGCCGGTTGTTGAGAGTTTTCAGGTATTCCCCAATAAAAGAACTGGAGAATGTTGACAAAAATGTAGACCATGCGGGGAATCGAAAGAAGGGGCTCTTGGAGAGAGCAATTGAATAGAACAGTCCCGGTGACGTAGATCATGAACAAGCTCATTTTTCTGTATCTCTGAAACTTGTAAAACGAGACAGCTAAAAGGGAAAATTGCATCATGCAAAATGGCCACTAAGAACTTGTCAAATTTGTTCCCTATAATAGCTGGTGAAGTCACTTACTGTCTCTGTTCCCATCCACATGATGAAAGCCTAGAGGGTAAGTATTAGCTAGAGGTAACTGAAACAGGGGAAAAACTATTCACATATGTTAGAGGCAGAGCTAACGAGGGGAGCAGTCCGAATTAGTTCAACTCTACCCTAAGCTTGGGGATCACCAAGATATTCAAGGACTCTCTCATTCTACCCAGGACACAACCCCTCAGTTGCCGCCTGTATGCGAAGCTATCTAGAGTAGGTCGGCCAGCACTCTGTTTCTGGATTTGACTTGAGTGGCTGAAATATATACAGCATTATTGCTATTCATGGTCTTGGGACGACGCAAGCTTCTTACATTTGGAAGCCATCTAGCGAAGCGGAGCCTAGAGGAGCACATTGGTATGACGTTGCTCTCTTGTGAGCCGTCGCTTTGTTGTCTTCCATCGTTGCTTTGTTCGCTTTCGGTATTGCTTTCGTGGTGGCTCTCTTGGTCTATACCAAGGCGTTCCGTGTCGCTCGTATTCTCTGTGGCGCCGCTTTCTTGTATATTATCGCCTTCTGGTTGGTATAAGGATATTTTTTTTTTATTGAGGCTTCAAGATATGCTCAGATCCTGCACGGTTGCTTGTGCATAGGCTTGCTATCTGGCCTAGTATACTGTTGGATATAGAAGGTGTATATGAATCTAAAATCTATTATACTGCTCAGCGGGAACGAAGAGACTATAAATACTTGAATAATATTGCACATTGCTTCAGCCAGTAATAGAAACAAGGCAGCATATCCACTTAACATGCCTTGTGAAACGCCTTGCCAGACCTACAGCGTAACGTAAGCTATCTCGAGTCATAGCTTCGAGCAGGCGCGCTTTTCAGGTTCTAACTATCCGGCTGTCCGGGCTGGAAGGCTCGCGCGGATCGGGTTCAGATGGTACGGCTGTCTGTAGGCACGGGCTCGTGCGGATAGGTCTTTCGTAGGCTCGCGATACAGCTTTCCGTTGCAGCAGCTAGCTTATGACTAGGCTAGGTATCAGGCCTAGTACTAGGGGTAGCTTTTGTGAAGCGATTGGATAGGTCCAGCTTGTGTGATGGTGCGTGTAGCTGGCGGTTAGATAATGGATCAATTGTTAAGGAAGGCGTCGTCGGATGAAGCCAATAGGCGACAGGATGATTGATTTGAATAGCAGGTCTGGTTCATCACATCGAAGTCGAAATTGCTACTACCTGTTACGCCAGATTTGGGCGTCTCCTGGTGGTTGCTTATGTTGTGAACAAAGCATATGCCACCCGTCATCACGTGGAATACCCCACTTTTTGCACCAGTAAGGATCGGATCACTCCCGATCACCAGTGAGCCTCGTGAGCCACCAGTGTATATACATGTATTTATTTCTTAGAAAGAATATTCCTTTAGACGGTTATTATCACAATCGCTACCGCCTTCATTAAAACTAGCTCCTCAGTGCTCGTACATGAGCAATAACTCGCACAGCACCAAGACAACCCGATCGCCCTCTCAGAACAACTATGATTGGTTAGACCCCGACCTACCCTAGACCCCTGTCCAGTATAAGTCACCCAACCGCTACATGAGGGATATACGCGGGGAATCTCTTAGCAGCTATGACTTGGTGTTGTATTGGGATCTCGGCGGCCGCTGGACTAGCATAAATAAGAATCAAGGCAACATGGATAAAGTCAGAGGGACTTGTGGAGGAGATGAGCCTGTTTGAGTCGTGGATGCCATATTGTATGAACGAGGACCCAAGCCAGGGGTCAGAATGCCTTCTCCTCTTAGTACCCACTAGACTCTGAAGAGCAGGGGAGCTAGCTCTGATCTACTGGTCCATATTCAAGATGAGCTACTGATTGGTCGTATACCGCGGTACATTTTTGCTCCCAGCTGAGTGAGTAGTGGGCACGTTGCGTGGAGGCCAGAAGGCAGCTAGTGAGGGATTTCAGCTGCCTCACCAGTTAGCCTCGCGGCGGTCTGTGTCAAAAAGCGAGCTTGGTTCGCAGCTGAAAACAGCTCGAGATTGGTCTCGGCCATTTGGGCTGAGGCTCTAGGTGCTAGAGCGCTAGTTGTGGAGAATACCTGACGCAAGGGGTGCCCAATGCCTACAGCCCATTTCGTACATCTGTCGTAGGTGCTGGTGGGTCAAGGTACATACTCGGGTGGGTATCTACCTTGGGTACTGCTTCTTCGAACTAGGTAGCGCAGCCAATTTCGGCTGAAAAAGCTTTTCGGGGCACGAATATCACTCTTGCTGGAGCGAGCACCAAATATCTAGAAATATGTCAAGAGAATAGTTTTTGGCCCCTGGCTAGTGGTCCTCCAAGCCTGCCTGTACTCCAATTAAAGTTTTAGTAATTGCATCTGTTGACTGAAGCGCGCACCAATTTGGCAAAGCGCGTGAAGCTTAGTCAGTGGCTACCCGGGGTTCACCCGAAGCCTCCATGGCGCAACACCTTCTCGCAGTACCGGAAACGGGATAAAAGAGGAGCTTTGGGTGCAAAGAGAAATCGCATATATAATTACATCTAGCCGGGTGAAAGAAGGGAAGTTTTCCGTATACAAATTGCAGAAGCAAAGCAGTTTTAATAATTCTTCTATCCCCACTTCTCATCCAAGGTCTGTGATTGATAAAACTCATCTCAATGTGGCAACCGCAACCGGCCACAAGTACAGGCATCAACGTACAGCTATGTCGGAATGTGATATCTCCGGTAGCCTACTCCTTGCGTTTGATTGAGTTATAACACACAATACTATGCGTAGTAGGACGGTCCTAAAACTTCCTGCATATTGGACACGAGCCGCTCAGGTAGATTCTATGCCGAAATTAGCCATCCAAGTCTGAAAAATAGAAGTCTTGACTCACCATTGGCCATCCTGCCCCTTTAATCTCTTTAAAGCTTTGTACAGCACTATTGGCTCTCTCTGTCACCAAACCCCTGTCCATTTCAGCCTCATGGGTGAGCCTGTCCATCGCCTTTGCCATCCAATCTGGAGATTTTGTAATGAATGAATGTGCCAAGACCACGGCGCTCAACCTCCGGACTGCAACCATACGCAAACGTATATCAGCAGACTTAGCCTGTAGAACTCGGATGGAATTTTCCACCAAGCCTTCGATAATAGAATTGGTCACTTCCGTACAACTGCGAAAGAGGAGGCACTTCAGGGTTTCTTCTGCTTTCATTTGTATTTTTGGATCTGGATCTTGAATCTTATCGCTCACCACACTGAGAGCTCTTTGCTGTTCGTGCGGAGTGCTGGTGTATAGTCGATGTAGATACAAGTCGTGAATCATGTTGATAGCCACAGCGCGGTGAACCAGCTGCTTAGATTGGGTTTTTCTCACAACGATTTCCCAGAGAGCCGTGGACTCGTTGTTGCGGAATGGGAGATAGCACAGCTTTAGCAGTACCGCAGCTGCGGGCTTCTCTAACTTCATTTCTTCAGGGAGCTGTGCATCTAACAAAAGAAAGATTTCTTCGATAATTGGGTGAAGCAATTGCTTGTGAACAAGAACACCTGACGCGTTGCTACAGAGTAAGCCGTCCACAAATGCGAGTGCCATTGTTGCCGCGCGGTGGAATTTGTGTTGCGGGAAAGGTTCCTTTTCTCGTAGTGTAGAGATTTTCTCAAGCACTCTAGCTACTGTATCTTGGATGCTAGGGTCAAGTTTATACGGACGAGTGCCTAGTGATGACTCGTTTTTGTTTGCAGCAACGAAGTCCTGGACACTGGGCCACGATTCGTAGAATGTCGAGGTGTAGACGCGTGACAATGTTGTGCCCAAGGCAACAGAGACGTCGCCGTTTAAAATATCATCTTCCATTTGGAGAAGCACGGGAACAATGTTTTTTTTGTGAAACAACCGCCATCCTTGATTAGCAAGCAAGACTTGAAGTGTGTCGAGCTTTGCAAGCTGTGATGGGACTGAGTCTGAGGCATCTAACCGAAGGGAATGAGTATAGCGCACTAGCCCTGGATATCGCTGCGGGTCGCGGTTCTTCGTAAGTAGGTGCAGAAAGATGACCCACGTGCGATTGGCGAGTGACATATGGTGCTCGAGGATGTCGATTAGCAGAGGCTCAACCTTCTCCAAGACTCGACTGCGGAAGGCGCGGGATCTGGGAGACCACAATAAACCCAGGAGAAGGGTCGCAGCCGCTATATGATGGCCCAATTTTGTGTGATCTTCCAGAGCTACTCTGACCAGATCTTCCACATCCTCTAGCTTTGCGGGTGTCGCCCCAAGTTCCATTAGCTGGAAGGCATCATTCAAGAGTTTGAAGTCAGAGTTCCAGATCTCGGACAATGCGGCATTACTTCCTCCTTCAGGGGGTTCTTCTTCCAGCTTCTTGGAGGATAGGAACTTTTCGAACCACTTTTTATCCAAAGGAGATCCAATGCGCCTGGCCAATCGCGATATTTGGGGATCATCATATGGCGGTTTCATATCTCTACGGCACGCGTGGAACTGTGCCGGCCACACCAGCGACCCACGGAAGGCAGGATCAACGAGGATGTCCTCACCATCTTCATCGTCATCGCTAAGTATTTCAAAGCTGGCGAGGAATCGTTTTTGGTAGTTCTTATCACGCTGAGAAACGACTAGAACCTGCTCACCCCCCTCAGCCCCCTGCGTGCGGATGTAGCGCTCAAGGTTGTGGTTAAAGCGTATAGATGATAGGAAATCACCGATAGTATCGTGGAGTAGCTCCACGCACTGGTGGCGAAGCTCCCCGTCCGGCGTCAAAGCATTTTCTGCGAGAAATGCGATGTACTTGTCCGGAGGCGGATCGAAGCCTGGGCGAATTAGAACGCGGACGGATAGGGCGCAGAGACCTGGCTTCATCTCCCCGGCCAGTATTTCGGCTCCCAGCTCCTCTCGCCGTTGTCGCGCCTTGTCCCTACAATCATTCTGGGACACACGCCCTACTTGGGCTAGGTTGGAATGCTGCCCTGGCCGGATAGCTTCTGCGACACTGTCCTCGGGGAAGACCGTCTGTCCTCGGTGTTCAGGAACCGCCATTTCCTTTAATCCCTTCCTTGCAAGATCAGAAACGTTCGGCTCGTTCATTGTCGCCGCTTTGGTTAATACCTCGAGCACATCGGGGATTAGAAAGGGACAATGTCGCGACCATTGCCCATGCACAAGCGTATCCAGCGCGCTCTTGATGGCACTGAAGTCTTCGTCGGCCATGAGAAGACGCGTCTTAGTTAGTAGCCGCGGTAGAAAGAACTTAGCGGAGCGTGCTAGCCTCTCTACTGATCGAAAAAGAAGAGCTCGCGCCACCTCGTGGATAGCCTCGAATGGGGAACTACAGCCCTCAACCAGGTCCTGAAGGATCCGCCTGTCGAGATCTCCCATGTATCGGAACCCAGTTCCGAACTGCTGTAGCTGTTCATGGTAGCGTTTCATGAGCATCAGGCAGAGAGTCGGAGGATGCAATGGCACTGATCCAACGGTTGTCAAGTGCCTCGCCCAGCGTTCATAGTCTTGGCGGGATCGTTCTTGGTTCTGGTGTACATCACGTTGACCAACATCGTTAATCAAAGTTGCGTAGAGCTTATAAACCTCGTAGAGGCAGTCACTGTACTCTCCTTGGCGCGAAAGAATGAATGCATGGATCTCGGAGGCGAGCAAACCGATATTCGTGCGCCGTTTGTGAATCACCTGATAGAGTGTGTTTTGAGGTGTTAGCACGCGGTGAAAATCCTGGACATGTGTGAGGACACACGCAGCCACGTCTTCTTCGTCGAAAGTGCTATCACAAGGAGTTTCTTTTTCACCATTACGAGTAGGGGAGGTGTGCTGTGGGTCGAACAGAGTCGCCACGCCGCGAACCAGTTTGTTCATATATTTCACAGCCCCAGTCAGATGATGGAGCCAAATCGCACCCTCATTGGCCCCGCTCAAAGAATCATGACGCCCCATTAGGCCACGTATTGTTTGTTCCAGCGACACAGTTCTCGATTCAAACACCTCCCATGCCGCCTGAATCTCTCCATCATTGGGTATGTGCCAGGAAATGTCCCTCATCGCCGCTTGACCCGCACCAGGAACCGCGCACGTGGTCGGATAAGTCGACGTCAAACCGGTCAGCATAGAGTAGCATATCTTCCCGGCGAGCTTGTACGCCCGTGATTCACATGTCTTCTCTGCAAACTGAGCCAGTTCAAGTACTTCATTCTTGAGGTCTAGCAGATCTGACCCGGATGAGGACCCGCCATACAAGAGGCATTGGCTGAGGGCCTCGACATACCAGCCGAGATCGTGCTCTACAGACATAAGATCTTGATTCTGAGTACTCGACTGGCATCTATCAATACTTTCACGGATCCGTTCTATGGCCACCGGTACAAATGTCCGCAGACCACTTTTAGGATCTGCTTGCACGGCAGACCTGACAAGAGAACCCATCAAGTGCTTTGCGCTGGGAATGGGATCCGATGACAAGCGCTCCCTGAGAGAAACCATGACTTTTTGCAGCATTTCGGGCCCTATCGACAGCAAGCATGCGTGTGCTGTGTCGAGGACATCAGTCTCGGTCTCGCTTCGTCCGGTGGCGCGGCCGGTATCGAAACCGGAGTAGGTGTTGGACGCAAACTGAAAGACAGATTTCAAAATCTGCAACGAGAAGTCTTCAATGGTATTGGAGGCAGACTGGGGCAGTTTGAGTTCTAGTTTATCGGAAAGTTGTTTCAGGTAGTCCGCGGAGACAGAACTTGCGTTCCTCAGGTGCGCGACTTCACCTTCTATCCAGGTTTTGGCTGTTGTAGGCTCCTCAGATTTGCCTAGCTCAGCAAGTGGAAGATTGTAGTACTGAGCCGTACATATGGCAAGCCGAATGAACTGGCAGCTAGCTGTTGACAGTTCTGGGTGGTTCGCACTGATGCTAGATAAGGCGAGATTCATTAAATTCCACAGATAGCATCGCAGCCCCTTTTCTCGCGCGATAATGCTACAGACCCTCACCAAGAGCCACATACTAAAGGTTAGCGAGTCGCCATCAACCTGGCTGCCGTAGGAATCTTTGAAGAGTTCAAGGACAGCGGGGATAATGAGATTTGGCTCGAGATGGGCGAGTTCTCTGCAACTGTGTTGACTGGGCATGCGCGTATACATGTTCGAGGAAAGACAGCCTGAAAGAACTGTGCTTCTTAGCAATTTAACAAATTCTTGTTTCAGCTTGTCGTTAATTCGTCGCTCTTTTGGTGTGGCCAATTCTCCGCGTTGCTCCATATTATATCTCCAACAGAAACTATGGATCAGGTGATAAAGGAGTACCGCGACAAAGCTCAATTTGTCTTTCTTAGTGAAGTTGCGGTGGTACATTCCGCCAAAGGATGCGATGAACGTTTTGAGGCTTGACAGCATGGAGTTCTCCTGCTCCAAGCATAAAGGTGAGAGCGAAAAAGCGATCCACCTGGCAGTCCTGGAAACCACCCTGGATTGGTCTTCCGGAGATAGAGAAGTCTTACAGATTGAGCCGACATCGATCCGCGTCAATTTGGATATAGCGGCGAATATCTCGCGGGACTGTATTTCATCGAAAATGCCATAGGCTCCAAACGAGACATGCTTGCTCACTAAGTGGCTTTCGGCGAGTTTCGAAAAAAGGTTCAAAAGTGATGCAGTGGCTGCTTCTGATTGGTCAAGCCTCTTGGAAAGATTGAAGAATGTCGGCATGTAGTCTGAGCGCGATTCAGGTCCAGGCTCCGTCGGCCATATCAGTGAGATTGCCTTCACAGCCCCAGCTGCAGCCTCTGGATCACTAGCATCAAAGTACGGCAGAACTTCCTCAAGTACGGACAATCTGACCCTTGGGTCGAAGTAAACTTGCGCTTCTTCGGCAAGATTATCATACACAATAGGATTATCAATAATATTCCCGGAGTGGAGATATGCGTGCTTTAATCTTTCGAGCAGCGGCCACCAGTTGAATGTGAGGTCTCTGTCTTGATGGAGACAGCGAAAACCTTCTATGTTGCTATTACAACAGAGCGACCGGGTTAGGACTGTTGGAAGGGAATGGCGAGCCCGAAACTTACCGAAGGAGGCGAGGCACCATATCAGAAAACACCTGCGCCGGTCTAGCCTTCATGCCTGGCGTTAAGGCTAAATGGTAGTATATCCTGGCTAGCTCTGCACGCACTCTGATAGGTACATTATGTTCTAGAGCGATCCATGTTGAAAGAACGTCGGACCACTTTACTGTGGCTTCATAGTCTTGTCCTGCGATAGACAGGTAGAGGTGTTCCAACAGTTTCTCGAGCCCGGCTTGTCGATTGGATTGGCCATCGGTAACATAGGGTATATTTTTGATAAAATCATACGTGGGGGGTATAACGCGATCAGGCTCGCTAGCCAGAAGTTGCTGGAGATTGCTAGACATTGTAATTAGCACTTCCACTTCGTTAAGGAGGGCAAGAGGAGAGATGTAGGACAACAGCCTAGCTAAGAGGACAATTTATTTTACTATCACAGAGCGAGCAGGGCATTAATAATAACAACTTAGATTCTTTGCTATTTTCTCACCATTATAACCCGCTGCATGAGGCTAGTGAGGCTGGAGACCAACGCCCTCATGGCTCCACCTGTTCCATATTCGCCTGAGCAACAGATTATCAAGAACTAAGGTAAGGGAGACGTTGTGGCGAGTTCTTTTGTAGCGCATTCGAAATGGCGACCTGCTCGAAACCGCACTACTGTCTTGGATGCATATGCTCCATGGGTGCAGCGGTAACCCGCTACCAACCAGCAGACAAGGTTTTCCTGAGGGCACGCCGCTGGAACTGTATTGACCGCTTCGCTTATGGCCGAAAAAGGTTGTCTAAACGTAGTTCAACTGGGCCGTGGCATCATTATGCATGAGACAAGAGTTAACATGATGCATAACGCTCAAATGGGATGATGCGACTGGGGTGAGGTATACAGAGGTGATTGCTCACCTACTTCAATTTGCCAGTAACCGTATTTAACACACCATTACGAGAAATCCCTAGCTTAGTGCTGGGCACTGTAGGGGTCAAGAAACCACGCCCAACATCGGAAAGCTGCGTATGAAATGTATCACTACGGCCTTTCGAGGATTAGCTCCAGGAAAAGCTCAACAAGGGCCCCGTAGATATACAGCTGTTGGATGGATATGTTGTCGTCTTCAGTGGTAATGGAGAAAACGGCTTACTCCCGGTGGATGTCAAGCCTAGCCTGTTTCGGGATGATACGAAAACTTCCCAAGAATTACTTCCCTTGGCATGCCGTTGCTTCCTTTCGCGCTATTGTGAGGCTGGAAGTGTAAATCCAACCGGCCTGGGTCTCTCAGATTGAGCAAGAGCGCACTGCCGGAAGTCGCGCAATGCTGTGTTCGGTCGTGGGGTCGTAGTCTCGCAGGCTAGCATTTCCATGCTGATGAAGAGCGCTGGATTTTAGAGTCACACGAATCTGAATGTGGATGAAGACCCAAAGCCGCCGCTCAGGCACAGCGCAACTTGTTGGCTTGAGGTGAGACAGTGATGTGGAGACGGGGCAGTTAGTTACCCCCAAGCGACAACCTTACTTATAGGATCTTGGACAAGAGCCAAACCAAGGGCTTCTTCTAATGCACTATATGCAATCACAAATATTGTGAAGAGTGTATAGCTGAGACAGCAAAACCCCGGTACCCTAGCTGCTCATACGTAACATCACTTCTGTGACTCATTCTGCGTCCCTGATAACAACGACTAGTTTTCAGATTGTATCATCTGGATGAAGAGCAAGGAAGTACCTATCTACAAGTAATAACAAATGAATCTACCAAGACTTGTTTGGTTGATATGCGCGGAAGCCCACATATAGGGCTATGTGGTGTTATGGACACGAGGATCATAAAGCACACCCCAACGCACCATAACACATAAGATTTCTCTCAATCCCCCCCACGGAGTTCCTCGCCTGCCAATTCTACTTTCCCAGGTACGGTTGCGCCTCTTCCCGAAAGCGAACCCATGTCAGTCTTTCTCTTTTTCTGATTTTGATCCACCGAATCCGATTGAACAGAAACAGTGAGCCTCTTCCGGCTTTGTGGTGTGGATGAAGCCAGGGCGATTGCAGCATCCAAACGATAAAGACTGCTTGTATGCTTGATGGGAGTCATACCTTCGAAGACCCTCCTTGCTTAGGACAGTGCTAGATCTTCATTACATCGTTTCCTCTTTTTCGGTCTCAATCCTGAAAGAGCCTTCGAGATACTACCCTCACTGATAAGGAAGGTTAGTATCGACACAGTAGTCGGGGTATAGGTTGAAACTTACCTAATGTCAAGCTTGTATTCCTTCTTCAGAAATATCCGTATATCACGACGTTTCTCAGCACAGAGGCTCTTCAATATGGGTATCATCTCCTTCGAGACGGTCTGCCGGGCATCTAGCTTATGAATCCCTAGCGGTTTTAATTCTTCCAGGCCCCGGTTTGCTAGTAAATGGTCGTGTAGTTGTCTAACTGTTCCATGATCCTTACGGTGTAATTGCCGTATAACTCCTGGGTACTTGTCCGACACGGTGTATTTTGGACGGGGCGTATTCCATTTCTTCAGATGCAACTGATAACCAACTTCGCTATGTAGAAGATGGTCAGAATGATAAAGAATCCGCTTATTAATGTGAATACTCACGAGGCAAAAAAATTATGTTCGTCTTCCATACATCGCTGTATATCGGGATAGGATAGACCTAAACCATAATAACCTTCGATTGCATCTTTGTTTGATAACCAACTTTGTTCAGTGGGGGGCTTATGCCTTTCGAAGTTTTCGGGTAAGGATGAAAAGAGATGCTGAGGAGGGTCTAACTCCAGGCTCTGGTCAGCTAGGCATGCTGGACTATCATCTTCTTCCTCACGTTCTCTGTCGGCGTGTTCTTTTTCGTGTTTCCTGAGCATTGAGATCCTTTGAAAATCTTTCCCGCAGTAGCGACATTCATGTTTTTTTTTTATACCATGATATAATTTTCTATGCCTTTGCCTTTCGTTTGCTGAAAAAAAGCGTTTTGGACACTCGGTGCATGGAAATGGCTTGAAATCATCGTGTCTTCTCTTGTGGCTTAGGAAATTCGCGTGTCGGGCAAAACTCTTCCCGCAGCTGTTGCACACAAATGGCATCGGCGCGCCATGTTCATTCACGGCGTGTACCACCAGCTCCTTTCTCGCCTCAAATTTCGTTTTACATATCGTGCAAATAAGTTTCCAGCCTCGGGGGGGACACCGTATGCCTCTAGGTTATCGATGCACGCGTCTGCCGGGATTTTTGACTTGGATGGCAATTCCTTGGTATGTGAGGTCCCAACGGCGTCGGCGCTGGGCTGGGAATGATTCTCACTAGCTTTCTCAGAACCAGTTGAGTCGACCGTCGGGAGCGTAGTTGGGTGTTGAGGAGGGCTGGGTCCCACATCGTCTCCATTGTCGCCTTCGTTACCACTGTCACTGCTGTCCTCGGAATACCCGTCAGGACACCCATCTATCTCATCTAACGATGGTATCCCTCCATAAACCTCGGCCAGCTGCAATAGCTTTCTTTGACAGTCCGCTGTTGTTCTTTTTAGGGCTGATGCAACCCGGCTGACATTGCTAGTGCCTGCTCTCATCAGGATCTTTTCTTCATCTTCTGTCCACGGGAGACTTTGATTAGAAGCCGCTTCTCGTGGCGTTCTGTGTTTGTCGTCTTGTTGAATTTCGCCCGCCATCCCCAAATTCCGAACATCCTATGATAGCTCTGCTCACTAGGGATATTAGTATGGTGTAGTTAACAGGTCACGAGGAGCAAGTTATTCCAAAGCTTTTGATGTAGTAGTGGTAGAGTATGGCGAGAACTCCATGTTCGCCACCAGACAACAATAATGGTATCCGCAATCATGTCGTTTCAGCTGGCATTGGCCGTCGCGGCCGTCTTCCCAACCTACTTACATGGTTGTTACATTAACTGACTATCAGTCCGAGCCCCTGCAAGGTACTCGGCTAGGGTGCCGGTATGAGGTCCCTTGTAAGGTACATGGTATACACTTACCAGGGTGGATGAATCGCGTCATCTGCGGAGTCTGCAGAGGTACATAGGCCTCGTTCCCCTCCTCGATCTACCTCAGGTAACACCAACAAGAGCGTAAGGCGGGGCAAGGAACACACCATGCAACAGCTCTTCTCTGGGGCTGAACATTGAGCTGGTACCCCTCTCTCTAGCCGAATATCTCACGCGCTAGGGTACAACGAAAGCAGAGTGTTTTGCACGGAAAGGCTTAGTAAGAGTTATGATATTCTAAGCTAAATCAACCTATTTGTGCAACCCTGACCCGGCGCTCAGGCTTACTGGGGGGAGGGGGACCCTTCCGGCCGAGACGGGCGTTGGCTCTTTCTCAGTAACATGAGAATTTATTTGCATTACGCCACCACTCGAAAACATGATTTTTTTCCAATGCAACTCGTACTAAGCGGCCTACCTCTATCTATTTGTAGTGGGATTTCGTTTTCAACTTAGCATCACCTGCTGATACCTCTTTGCCCCGGCCTTCTGACAACCACCGCCATGGACTGCAAAGGGGCCTTCATAGTGGAAGCTCATAATACCCAACCGGATAAAACCCCCCAGGGGCCTGAGAGTTGGTATGCTCAACAACAAGGCCAGTCCGAATTAGTTCAACTCTACCCTAAGCTTGGGGATCACCAAGATATTCAAGGACTCTGCTATTCTACCCAGGACACAACCCCCCAATTCCCGCATGTATGCAAAGCTATCGTAGAGTAGGTCGGCCAGCACTCTGTTTCTGGATTTAACTTGAGGGGCTGATACAAATACAGCGTAATTGTTATCCACGGTCTTGGGACGACACCTGCTTCTTACATTTGGAAGCCATCTAGCGAAGCGGAGCCTAGAGGAGCACATTGGCTCCAAGACCCGGAAATGCTGCCGGCCGCGATTCCGAACTCAAGAATATTCACCTACGAGTGGAACTCTGGGTTTGATCAGAATGCGGCTATGAAGAATATGGCAGAGCATGCCGATGAGTTGCTAAGACAACTGTATAAGTTGAGGACCGCACACGATTCAACGGGCCTAGTATTATCTTAACCCTATCATAGCCTTATTAAGTTAAAGCTGATTGTTAATAGGACGGCGAAACTCGGCCTGTTATATTTATTGCTGCTTGCTTTGGAGGACTGCTGCTGCTTAAAGTATTAATGGTTCTCCTATATTTATATGTATCATTCACTAATATATAGGCGCTCTCTCAGGCTATGGCTGAAGAATCTCAGTCCCCGTTCCCATACTCTCTAATTCCGCTGCAAACAGCAGGTGCTATTTTCATGGGCACCCCGTTTTTGGGTAGTCACACTACACTGTACGAAACATGCAACTTGCGGATGCGTATAGAGCAAAACAGATTGGATAATAATCCCCAACCCTGCCCCGATGTCTAGAATTCGGTCACAGTTTTCGATGGATGTTAGGCATGGGCGATGTCCTAAAAGGTTCTCTAAGATGGTTCTCTAAGATGGAGAAGAAAAACATTGGCATCGAATGTGGAAGATAACGTTTCTAAATCTCCCGGCACCAAGGCCATATCTTGATGTTTGTGCAGGGCTTTGGATATCAATTGGTTTTGAGTACTGGAGTGAACGAGGATGCTTATTAGTTTCGGAGGAAGTCCGCCGGCTTGAACATGAGACTACACCGAATCACAATCTGGAAGTGTTGAAGAATGCGCCCGAGGCAGCAGCCCTCCATAAGATCATACTGAGTTGGATTCTGAACGAATTATGGGATCAGCGCCATTTTCCTGAACCAAGGCCTCTCTCTCTTGATGATTAGATCCATGAAAGTTCTGAATACATTTGTATTTCTCTTCTAATTGCACGAGACTAGTGATTCATTATTATCGTGATCCTCAGCCATCCGAGGGAGAGAATTCTCTTCTGTATATTAGGTTTCGCTGGCAGTGTTCTCCGCAATAAGCGCGAGGAACTCTGCTAGATTATTCATTCCCATAGCTTGAGCATATTCAGCATAGCTTCTGCCCATGACTTTGCGGTTAGGATTAGCTCCTAATTTTATCAACTTCTTTATGCTTTGTGCTGCAACAAACTCCGGCTTTGCACCCAATGCGAAGAATATCGGGGTCGCTCCGGATGGATCCTCAACGTTTGGATCGAGGTTAGCAACGAGGTCTTCCATATTATCGAGATGGCCGCGATAAGCTGCACTGTGAAGTGCATTGATGGTATCGTGTGAGTCTACGCGGCATCCTTTCGAAAGGAGCCAGGCCACCAGGCGAAATTGATTAAAGAAGCCGGCGATACTGAGTGCTTGTGCAGCCTCTGCGGAGTCCAGGTTCCCGAGAAGAGCCATAGTCAGATCCAGGTTCCCAGAACAGGCCGCGTAGTTCAGAGAAGTGAGCTCAAGGCCTATCTCTGGAGTCCCTTTAAACACTGGACCAGTGGCGTCTTGTGTAAAACATAATACAGGACAGATCCATGAAGAAACTTGGACGATGTGCTTCTGCTGACTGTAGAAATAGAGCATCTTGAGTGTCATGTTGAATTGTTGAAGAAGAGGGGTGATTAGAGACTGCGTTAATATGAAACCCCATGCACTGAGGGCATGGCATATCGCTGCCTTGAGATCGCATGATCATACACGTATAGCGATCCTATGAAATAGATTAGTATAGGCAACCTTTACAGGAAGGAAATATCTAACCATAGTCGACGGCATATAGTGCTATAAAAGATGAAGTCTAATGTCTGGTCCGAAGCAGGAGAAGGCGATACCTTATATAGATAGAATCAGTGCTAAAAATAGTCTCAGCCGTGTTTCCAGCTTCAATTTCCTGCTACTTGTATTCATTTGGTGTCCATCAAAAAAACCTATGTAGACCTCCAGAAGTAGCAATCTTTTCATAACCTGGATTCAATCTTATACAGCCTTATTGTCGGCATGAAGGTATGCCATTTCAACGTTACTACGTAGCAGTTTGCCGTATATGCCTTTGAACTAGCCACTGGACAGTATATATATTAGGATGATAAAGAGCGAAGTTGAAACACTCGTCAGGTCTAATTTGCTCGTCCGTCCAGAGACAATTAATCGTCTAAGCAATCTGCCCGCCGTCCCAACAGAGTCTTCTACATCAGTCCCCCATGGCATCTAAGTCCTCCAGCCTCCTTTCCGAGATTATCTTATAAGGAACTGGGTCGAGATACTTCCCGGCAGCACTTCAAATAAGCCTTATGCTGCTCCCTAGGCCTATTCCAGAGTTAGTAAAACAATTTATTGTATGAGGTATAAGGGGACCCTACTAGGTAAACTGTATCCTATGAGGGAAATATTGGCGAGGCTGCCAGGTTAATCAAGGTCACCTGGCTGCTGCTCCGCTATGTGCGACCTCCAGGCCTTCGCGTAGTATGAATCATTGGCAAGAAGCTTCTCGTGTGTGCCGCGCTCGATAACTTGGCCATTTCTACCCAGCGCAATAATCTCATCTGCATTTCGGATATTGGATAGCCGATGACTGGAAGAATGAAGGTCAGAACATCACTTGCTTCTGAATCAAACAGTAGAGAGAAGACTCACGCAATAATAATAATTGTCCGCTTAGAGAATTCAGTTGTGAGATTGCACCAAATACGAGCGTCGGTAAAAGAATCAAGCGCACTGGTACCCTCGTCTATCAAAATGATAGATGGATTCAGTAAGAAAAGGCGGGCTAGGCCTATACGTTGGCGTTCGCCACCCGAAAAGTTACTGTCAATAAGAGTAGTTAGTAGGTGTTCCATCTGAAGTTGGTATAGCATTGATCTCACGAGCCATTCTCTCCCATTGGCGTGTCAAATTTCTGTTCTTTGTTCATAATGACATCGAAGATTTCAGCCTGGCGACAGGCCCGATGAAGTTCCTCGGTCGTTGCATTAGGCATTGCATAGGTAATATTTTGTCCGACAGTGTCATTGAAGAAATATGGATTCTGCTCCATCCGCCCGATATTGGCGTGTAGCCTGCACATATATATCAATTAGTACTGCTCCATAGAGTTGAGGGTTAGTCCATCGTAACTTACGTCCTTTCCGTGACAGTATTGATATCTTGGCCATCGATAGTAATAGTACCTTCTCCTTCAAGTAACCTTTCCTGCCTCATCAGAAGTTCGAATAGTGTTGACTTCCCCATACCATTTGGCCCGACAATGCCTACCTTTCTACCGCCTTCGATATCAAGGTTAAGATTGGTTAGTACCCTTGTCCCTGTATTTTTATATTCAAACGTCACATTCTTGAACTCAAGACGTCCGTTAGTGATCTTTAGTTCCTCAACTCCATCCTTCGCATCTGGTTCTAGTTCCAAGATCTTCCTCAATCGATTGGAATCGAGAAGGGCCTTGAATTGCTCTGTACCGAATGAAGTAAAGAAATTCGCGGATCGTATTAGCTGCATATAGAATGTTGTCAATGCGGTTATGTCACCGATCAGGCGCTGCCCCATTTCAATCTCCTTGAAAGTTAGACCAAGGGCAACCACGTAGCCGGTTTGGAGCACAAGGTTCTTGTAGCCTTCCATGTGCAATTCGAACAAGTCGCAATCCAACTTTGCTTGCGTCCACGCCGTTACTGCTTGCGTAGCCTTTTTTATCTCATAGGCTATGCGGCCGAAGTTCGCAATAGTATGGTATCCTCGCAGACCATCCTGACGAGAGGTTTCTTGCGCAATCTGAGTATCAGTGAACCTGATACGTGCCGGTATCATCAGTGACAACTCAGTTTGTTCTATCAAGGCAGACAGAATAATACAACAGACCACATTAAGCGCTACCCATGGCCCAAGATTGGTCAGGCCAAAAGTCGCGAGGCAAAGGTCCAGTGTGTTTGGAGATAGCTCGAAGAATACACCATCAAACAACTGTCCAACACCTGTAGCGAGATCTACCGCCCCGGTTACTTCTGTTGGAGAGGTGGAAGAGTGGTAAGAGGCGCCCAGGCTCATGACCTTGGTGTGAGTTGCGTTACGTAGCTCTCTTGTGCGGTAGCCCTCCACAGGAAACCACAAATAAGATCGAATGTTAGGGAGTATAATCCCTTCGCCAAAAGTCAAAGAAGCGAGAATTCCAAACCAAAACCAGGTTGATGCCGATGTGCCTTTCTGGAAGTCATTGCACAGGTCGCGGAACATGTAAGTGGTTATGAAGCCGATAAGGCGATCTACTATAACAACCGCGATGGTCATAATAAATCGGACCTGAAGCCTAGTTTGACCGACAGGCCAGACGAGTTTCCAGAATATTTTGAACTTCTTTATCCAGGGCCATAATCCTCCAGCGTTCGCTATTTCTTCCATGATATCTCCATCCTGGCTGGAGGGCGAGGCTCTTTGATTGTTATCCCCTTCGTCGGTGCTGCCCCTCTCCACATCGGAATCGGAGTATAGTTGTGGAGAAGCTGGATATGTGGTGGTAATTTGACTCCAGTATATGCGAAGCCAGAGGAGTAGTGTGAAGTATATGCATAACTTGGAAAGTGCGAGACAGATATGAAGCCCTGCTGTGACTAATGTGGAAGATACCGATAGTCGACGGAGATCGTGAACAGCCGTGTATGCCTCCAGGGTGCAAAGCATAAACCAGGAGGCAATATGGCTTAACCAGAATTTTTCCTCCTCTCCTTGTGCCATAAAAATATAACGTTGGATCGTGAGGGCGAGGAAGCAGAAGACATGAGCATAAGCAACCCGGGGATCAGGTATCTCATACTGGAAGTAGTATTCGACCATGAGCAGGACTACACTTCCCAGGTAGAGACAAAGTAATCCAGTCAAGAGATAGGGAAAGCAAAGTATGCGATTGGTGCCTACTGTTTTGGGGTCGAAGAGATACGATCGGGCTAGCGGCAAGAAGACGTTGAGACAAGTCACGAGTATCGCACAATAGCTGCGCGCGACATATAGTGAAGTGTCGTATTCGGCTGGCCAAATATTGTCCAGGACGGGGCTAGAGCCCAAATCAGGATCAAGAAAGAGCATCGCGAAATCGATCAAAATAATAGATGCCTTCTCACGGGTTCAAGAAGTTGCGAAGTGTGCAAGGAGCAGCGAAGTCAAAACGACGAATAACAAGAGGAGGTCTTCGAATATTTTTGTTCGTATAAAGATCTTAGTGTTGCCGCCAAGATTAATCGTGCCTCGGATGATATTTTATTAATAATTCTTCAGAGTTGATGGATGTGGGTTCTTGATAATCTGGTGAACGGAAAGAGTACTGAATGGTGAATGGAAAGAGAACTGAATCTCATAGCTGAAGACGGAGTGATCGGGCCCTCCGCTGCAGATCGAGATTTTGGAGGGCACCGGACTAGTCGTTCCAGCCGACCAGCACTATGCAATATTTCACAGAATAAGTATAGGTCGAGTCCACAGCTTTTGATGCCCCTTGCCTGGTCCAGGCCGATGTTGCATATGAGCTCTCAACACAAGATCCCAGGCAAGGCAGCACAAGCGCTGTGGTGGAACTCCAGTAGTGACATGGTCGTTGAAGCAGGGTTTATATCGGAGGGGTGTGTGTGTAAAGGTGCAGGTACCAAGATGTGTGTGGTTGCATACAGGCCACCCTTGCCTGAGACATCAGCCACGTCCCACTATTTTATTGCACCTTAGGGGTGGCAGCTTCCAGCTGAATGTCATGGCGCGAATGAGTACAGAGAAGAGCTGGGGAAGAGAACTATTAAGCATTCATCTTCCCTTACAGCAGTCTCCTATACCTACTTCCAAAGATAAGATTCTACCTCCTGAAATGAATCGATCCACCACCGGTCGTGCTTCCAATAATGGCCAAACCGCCAAAAAGCGAGACCGCGGCAGTGCCATGTTGCCCTCCCAAGGCCCCAATCTTTCCAGTCCAATCAACGACCTGGGTGCGAGCGTCAACAGGAGAACGTCTGCTGCTGCCCCTGGCTCCCCCTTCAGCGGCCAGGAGCAGGGACAACATCGTCCTGCAAGGTCCACCTTGCCCACAGCCAACCGCCGAGAAAACAAGTTGCAACAGAGGTCCCTATCAGCAACCCAAATACCTGCGCTGCCTTGTTTTTGGTCCTCTAGCGGCCAGCACTCTACCATAATAGCAGCTATACCTCCGTTTACCTGTCATGATACACTGTTTACCCCCGAACGGTCCTACAATCACAGAACCACTCGGCAATTCCCCGAACCCTTCTACCCAGCCCACTCAATGCCCACCAACGGAACTCCTATCATCGGATCACTACACTCGCTATGGTACGAATTTTGCTCATCCTATGGCTATGCATTTTCAAGAATCCCATGATGCTATGGTAATGAAGAACAGGGAGCTTCAAGAAGCTCAGCAGACAATGAATAACTTGTCCACCGATATAGGTACCCAGGTGTCTCAGCAGGATCCCTTCGTCGCCTGGCCAGAACCTGACACTGCCAACTCGCCATCTCATCTTAACTCCTCAGGCTCTAGCATCAACTCCTGCAGCAGTACTCCTTCAAAAATAGCACGACCCATAGGAATGACAGCTGAGGGTGGGACCTATCACGGATGCACTCTTCTCTTTGAGACTTTCATCGTCACTCTGTTCGCTTTCGTCGTTACTTTGTTAGCCTTCGCCGTGACTCTGTTCACCTTCGCTGTGGCTCTCTTGACCTACGTCAAGGCCTTCCAGTAAGGATTATGCCACTCCGGATCACCAGTGAGCCTGCGTGAAGAACATTCCTTTAGACAGTTATCAATTCACACCCACCCAGACCAACCGCAGCCTTGCCCTCCTGGCCTAGGCATCCGATAGACCAACACGACACTAATGGGTCTTGAAGTGGAGGTGGGGCGTTATTATTTGCAAGGATCAATATTGTCCCGCTATTTTCCTATGCAGACGGGGTCCCCTACCCTCCCTAATCGAGAAATCTGTACCTTGTGTCAATTACGAGTCCATACGCGGGTCTAATTATATGACCCGGGTTTCTCCAGCTAGCCGTGGCTGAAATGATTCGACAGGGAGCAGAGGATACTACTGCGACGGTCATCGGCGCTTGATCTGCGAAGTGGTGGGGTTCCCTCGGAGAACAAGGGATAGTGGTGGGCGTACAGTCGTGGTCGGTCATAATTATACTGAGTAGCAGCCCCTTGGCTGATTGCTATTAGCGTTGGACCTCTGATGGCAGTAGCTTCGCAGTGTAATACAGGCCCGATGCAGATTACGTGTCGGAAATTTGTTGTGGGAGTGAAGCATGACCAGCTTTAGCTATAAAGACCTGTCCCAGCTGCCTGTTTGCATCTATGACTTGTCGAAACGCAGTGGAAGCGGCCGCAGAGCAACAGAATAAACACACCTACTGCACATACTACACCACACAAAGATCAACACAAATACAGACTCGGAAGATAGCTGAGTTTTGTCACCAACTTATGTTTAAAACTCTTTTCGTCCTCATCTGCCGTGTCTTTGTCCTCGATCGCCTATATCTTCCCCTCCTGTTCCCCTCTCCGCCCATCTCTCCTTGCCAATTCCATCAACGATAGGACAATTAGCGAACCATGCCTCCTTCCGATCCCCCGGCTTCGGCGCCCAGGCCGTCACATACGGTGTTGCTCACCGACAACCTGGAGAAGCCATCAGTGGATGATCGCAACTATCGCGTGGTCCGTCTCGCAAACCAGCTCGAGGTTCTATTGGTTCATGATCCGGTGACGGATAAGGCCAGTGCCGCCCTCGACGTCAATATCGGAAGCTTCAGTGACGAGGAGGATATGCCGGGTATGGCTCATGCAGTTGAACATGTAAGTTGCCTCCAGCGTCTCCCTTCTTCTTCCTCAGCCAGCGTCGCCCTGTGGCTAATCGTCGCATAATATAGCTTCTTTTCATGGGCACCAAGAAGTTCCCTAAGGAGAATGATTACAAGCAGTACCTGTCATCAAACTCGGGCAGTTCCAACGCATATACCGCCTCGACGTCCACTAAATACTTCTTTGAAGTAGCTGCCAAACCTGCTGATGATAGAGAGCCAACAGAGGAAAACCCATCACCCCTCCGTGGCGCTTTGGACCGTTTCGCCCAGTTCTTCATTGAGCCTCTCTTTCTCTCGAGCACTCTTGACCATGGGCTCAAGGCTGTTGACTCTGAGAACAAGAAGAATCTGCAGAATGATGACTATCGGCTTTACCAGCTCAACAAGTCCCTATCAAATCCCAGGCATCCGTACTGCTATTTTCCGACAGGAAACTTGGAGGTTCTCAAGGAAGAGCCGGAAGCCAAAGGGATCAATGTGCGTGACAAATTCATTGAGTTTCACAGCCAACACTACTCTGCCAACCTGATGAAGTTGGTGGTGTTGGGGCGTGAGTCGCTTGACTTGCTGCAGAAGTGGGCGGAGGAATTCTTCTCGGGGGTGGCCAACAAGGAACTTCCCCAACAACGTTGGGATACAGAGGTTCCATTCCAAAAGCAGGATCTTGGTATGCAATGTTTTGCTAAGCCGGTCATGGACTATCGTGAGCTGAATTTGGCTTTTCCATTCATCGACGAGGAGCTCCTTTATGAGTCCCAGCCCAGCAAATACCTAGAACATCTCATTGGCCATAAGGCGCCCGGAAGCATTATGGCCTACGTGAAATCAAAAGGATGGGCCAATAGCCTGTCCGCTGATGCATATCCCCTCTGCCCAGGCACTCCTAGTCTCTTTACTATTTCTATCCAATTGACTGAGGAGGTACGTTTACGCTAATAACAATGACCACTCTCACGCTCCCTTGTACTGATGCACGATCAATAGGGCCTGAAACAGTATCCGGAAATTGGGAAGATTATTTTCCAGTACATTTCGATACTACGAGAATCGCCCCCCGAGGAGTGGAGATTTGATGAGCCGAAGGTTATGGCCGATATCGATTTCAGGTTTCAACAAAACGGTCCGGTCGGCGACTTCACGAGTAGGATTGCATCAGTGATGCAGAAACCTATTCCTCGTGAATGGCTTTTGAGTGGAAGCGGCAAATTGAGGTCATTTGATCCGAAATCCATCTCAAACGCATTGACCACCCTCCGCCCTGACAACTTGAGAATGATCATCGTCTCTCAAAAGTTCCCTGGAGACTGGGATAAGAAGGAGAAGTGGTATGGAACCGAGTATAGATATGAGAAGCTACCGGAGGATCTTTTACAGTCTTTTGAGACTGCCTTCACAATTCCTCCTAAAGACCGCTGCCCGGAGCTTCACCTGCCACACGAGAATAACTTCATCCCCAAGGAACTTGAGGTTGAGAAGAAGGATGTTCTACAGCCTGCCATAGCGCCCAAGTTGCTTCGCAACGATAGCCTTGCTAGGGCGTGGTGGAAGAAGGATGATACATTCTGGGTGCCTCAGGCAAATGTATACATCAGCCTTGTGAGCCCGATTATTTACGCATCAGCCGAAAACGAGGTCAAAGCAAGGCTGTTGATCGAACTGGTAAAGGACACTTTAGAGCAGTACGCCTACTATACCGAACTAGCAGGTCTGCAATATACCGTCAGCCTGGATGTACGAGGTCTTTGCCTCCATATCTCCGGATACAGTGGTGGGCTTGCCGTTTTGCTCCAGCAGGTCACTACAACAATGAAGGAAGTTGAGATTCAGGATGAACGGTTTGAGGTTCATAAGGAGCGGTATATCCGGGCCTTTAGCAATTGGGAGCTAAAGTCACCGTATAACCAAGTTGGCGATTTCCTAAATTTCTTGATTTCGGATCGTGCTTTCCGAGTCGAGGAGCTGGCCGCAGAATTACCTTCCATTACCTCTGAGGGCGTTCGGCTGTTCCGAAAACAGGTGTTTTCTCAATTTTTCGTCGAGACCTACACACATGGAAACATGCATCGCGAGGATGCATTGAAGGTGACAGAGATTATCGAAAACACCTTCAAGCCCCGAGCGCTCCCTCGCGATCAGATCCCTATCGTGAGGTCGTTGATCATCCCTAGAGGCTCAAACTTCATTTTCAACAAGACGTTGAAGGATCCTGATAATGTCAACCATTGTGTGGAGACACTGCTTTATGTTGGTGACAAATCTGATCGGTTGGCCAGAGCTACCACTCTATTGTTTGAACAGATCGTTGATGAGCCGGCATCTAATCAGCTCAGAACCAAGGAGGATCTAGGGTATATTATACATGCTGGAATGCGCGACTTTGCCACAACCTGTGGAATTCGTCTGTTGGTCCAGAGCGAGAGAACTCCCGACTACCTCGATTCTCGAATCGAAGCTTTCCTGGTGCAAATTGGGGACGTTCTGGAGAAGATGACAGAGGTTGAGTTTGAGGGTCACAAACGCAGCCTCATTATCAAGCGCCTGGAGAAGCTGAGAAACCTGGACCAGGAGCCATCCAGGCACTGGAGCCACATCTCAGGAGAGTACTATGATTTCGAACAAGGTAGGCCGCTGATATTCATATTTTGGTCCCTGATATTTTTTTTGACACAGTGGCTAACTAATCAACCCTGCAGCTCAAAACGACGCCGCCCATGTGAAAGCACTTACCAAAGCCCAGATCTTGGAGTTCTACAAGACTTATATAAGCCCATCCTCACCAACCAGAGCCCGGATCTCGGTTCACCTGCATGCACGCGGTGCGAGCGAACTTGATATCAAAATCATTGCCCTTCTCCAACAAGCCGGGCTAGAGGGCGTTCCAGAAGAACAGCGGCAATGCATTGATCTCCTTGAACAGTATCTGACCAAGAATCTTAGCCTCCCAGCAGACCAAGTATCATCAATCGTATCCGAAGCCCGCGAGAGTGGGCTGAAGCGAGCGGTCTCTGGTACTGAAACTGGAGACATTGCCAATGGTTCCACTGCTGTGAGCTCAGCGGTCGAGATCACCGATGTTCGTGCTTTCAAGTCTGGTCTGCTCGCCAGTTCAGGAGCACGTCCGGTCAAAGATTTCAGTGAATACGAGGATAGAGACTCGAAGCTATGAATTGCCCGGTTAGGTGAAGTTGAAGGATGATGTTTTTAAGGGTGGTGGGGTTGGTTATGTCGTGTCAAAATGGGTATCGTAACGTATCAACGCTTACGGGTTGTTGACTTCATTCGTTAGGGAGCTCCGGGTAATCTCGCGATCTTTATAGAACATACGTACAATGTATCGCTTTTTTGCCTTTGTAAATTTACTGGGACGCCCGGGTCTATGCTTATATCCAATGCCGTTGGTTGCCTCAAACCGCTTCCTGAGGGATAGGACAGTGCTGTGGGTGGTGTTGAACTCGGTAGCTACAGCGCGCGCCGACCTTCCTGAGAATAACTGCCCTAATATTGCTCCTTTTGCTTCGCGAGGAACTTTTCAGCCTCTACGCCGACTGCCGGATTTTACATTAAGGAGCGGTCACGGTTGTGCCGGCCCTAAAGGTGGGTGGGGTCGGGTGGTCGCAAATTCATACATCATTATGTAGGTAGGTATGTGCAATGCCACGTCACCATTCTACGCGTTTCCCAACATCTTTCGGCCTGCATTGTGACCACTTTTCATATCGTGTGCGTTCCTCGTTCGAGCATGGGCTTCGGAGTAGCCCACATCCTAATCACGCGATTGACCGACATCAGTCGCCAGAGGCTTCGAGCTGTATCTTTGCAAGGCCATTGAGGTTTCAATCCGGTTGCCGGAAGGGGTTTTCGGCCACGATGACTGCGTCGCCCCAGGAACACCAAGCAGAGGGCGAGGCCACACTCAGGGTAGAATTCCGCAAAGTCTTTGAGAGCCTGTGCAAAGAGTCACAGGATGGGAAGAATTATCAAGCCTACGCTCATCATCTGGCGCGGGCCTGCTGGCATGGCAGCCGGGTTGTACTGCGCCAGACTTCCGCAGAAGCCGAAGGCATTTTCGACTTCATCATTGCGCTTCACAAGGCATGCGACGGCCATTGGGGCCTCCTACAGGATCACGGGTTGACGCAGAATGAAGTCGATATGTGGCTCGAGTTCTGTGGCATGTTCTTGTCCAGCCTCGGAAATTACTTTGTGGGTATTACCCTGCAATTTGGGGGAGTCTGTGATATGTGGCAACTCGCTGATGCGCATTGCTTCCATAGGAGGATGGCGACCGTAAAGCTGTTCCCCAGATATCCAAGGACTCCATCTTCAAAATGGCAGAGATCCTGCCCAAATCAGAAATGAATTGGCTTGAGACAATTGAGCTCATGACGGCGGATAAACCAACCAGAATGGGTTATCCTGCAGAGGAAAGCCAGTCAGCCTATTACCCTGGGTCTGAGATATGCACACGGGAAGAGATCGAGGCTGTGACCAAGATCATGTCAACCGAAAAGATAGCGCCAGAAAACACGCGGCTGCGAAAGAATTCAGCTGAAGAATCGTTTGAGATCATACAGGCCTCTGCAGAAAGAGACGACGAGCCCAGGGTTCTTGGCCACCTTGCGGCTGAAGATCAGCGCCAATTCAAGGTTCTACTCCGTCGCGGTGACCACTCTCAGGAAATGACCAAGATTTGTGCTGAACTGATAAAAGCGCGTGAAGTTGCTTTTACGGAGGACCAGAGATTGGCGATTTCTCAACTGGCTGAGAGCTTCAGTACCGGTAACTATCAGGCTTTCCTCGACGCACAAAAAACGTGGATCAAGGACAGAGCTCCTCGAGTTGAACATTGCATGGGCTTCCTCTTTGGGTATCGAGACCCTCGTGGTGTTAGAGCTGAATGGCAAGCCGCCGCTGGCGTCGCTGACCGGGCGGAAACAGAAAAAATGGGTCAACTCGTTGACAGGTCCCCGGATATCATCTGCACGCTTCCATGGGCTGTACCTGGTGAAAATGGCGGCAAAGGACCTTTTGAGCCGAGTGAATTAGATACGCCTGACTTTGCTATCATCCGTGGTAAGTTTCGTTGGCAACAGTAAAAACTAATCACAGAACGCCGTTTTAACAGAATATTAGTACTTGCATCAGTATCCAGCACTGTATGGGAAGCTACTAACATTACTATCGCAAGTCTTCCGGAATCCCTGGTGGTCTATCTTGATGATAGGTAGTGCCAGTAGCTGACAGGTGTATAGGACCATGATGGGAAAAGGCTTGGTTCTAAAAACATAGTTTATGGAAATCGAATAAGCTTGAACAACAGTCCTGGACGTCCTTGCTATTATGTTCACCCCTCAGAGGCCGAGGCATATATGAGCTGCGCACATATAGTGCGCTTTACTCAAACTGCTGTTCACGAACTGATCGGTCATGGAACAGGAAAACTACTCACGGAGACGGCACCAGGCGAGTTCAACTTTGACCATACCAACCCCCCCATCAGCCCGATCACTGGTTATCCCATAAGCACGTGGTACAAGCCTGAAGAGACCTGGAATAGCGTTTTCGGCAAATTAGCACCGACTGTAGAGGAATGCCGGGCATATTTGATTGCAGACTACCTGGTCGACAACAGGGCTATTCTCGGCATGTTTGGGTATAATGACAATAGTACACCGACGGCAGATGATTGTAGGTGGATATTCAATGACTCAACCATCGTTGACCATCAACTAATGAACATAGTTATGTACTACGCATACCTGCAAATTGGAGTCGAAGGCCTGCAGGCACTCCGGAGTTTCGAACCGTCAGATATGACCTGGGGAGATGATCATCAGCAGGTGAGCTCTTCACTCTTAAAGTCGGCCAGTTAAAATATAACTAATAATGGATTTGTCCCCCGAAGGCTCTATTCGCTATACTCAAGCATTTGATACAGGACGGTGAGGGTGTCCTATCAATAGATCACGACCCCAAGACCAAAACTCTTTATGTTCGAGTTGATCGCTCCAAGATTATTTCCTGTGGAACGCCTTCCATCGGACGAATGCTTTGCAAAATTCATATTTGGCACTGCACTGCCGATGTGGATGCCTGCCGGCCTTTCTATGATGCTTTAAGCGTCGTTGATGGCGAATACGAAACCTGGAGACAGGTCGTGGTCTCTAACCCAGAGCCAAAGTGGAAGTTTTTGCAGCCAAATACCTTTATCGGGGAGAACGGCGAGATTATTTTGAAGGAGTATGAGCCTAGCAATGCAGGAATTATTCAGTCCTTCGCACAGAGAGGCCTTTAATAGACACCAAGGCCAAAGGTCCTCCGATTTCGTACCTCACTCTCGTTCACAGCCGTTGCTATATAATTGGTGATTCCAGTCCTGATACTTATTATAAACGGTGCAAACTATGGGGCATAAATTATCTCAGTCCTACGGTGACACTCGCGGTGAGTGACTGGCTGCGGGCCAGTGGATGGGGGGATTAACATAGCACAAGAACCAGTGAATTTCGCCATAGCTATCCAATCACACTGATGCATCTCTGGTGTCGTCTAAGCACGTTCTTAGTGTAGTACAGCTGCTCTGTCAAATTACTCTGACAAGTCTGGACTGAAAAGACCGATAGATCAGATTGACACATTCGTTTTTCTGCATCGTAGCTACTTTCGGTAAGGCTGCCTGCGAGGATACTCGAACCATTCACCATTCATCCAAAATCCACTCAAGCATTCCCTCAACCATCTCGTCTATTCTTTCTCGGAGGCGGCGTCGAGGTAGACGTCGAGGTAGATGTCGAGACGTCGAGGTAGATGTCGAGACGTCGAGGAAGAGACACGTCGATGGTCGACCGTGTACATCGTGCCGTATCACGCTTTGTCTCTAAAGCAAGACCTTATACTAGATCTTGCACGTACTATACATCTCATGAGTGTGCCGAAAGAGAAAGACGGTTGGGTTATTAGATTCACCTGTATTGTTGACCGCGTCTATCCTGGCTGAAAAAGGTTGTCTGAACGTAGTCGTACCGGGCCGTGAGTATCACCATGCATAAGACGAGAGTTAACATGATGCATGACGCTCAAATGGGATTATGCGAGTGGGGTGAGGTATGCAGAGGTTATTGCTTACCTGCGTACTCCGCACACAAGCGAGCGTCAACATTGTTGTGGACATTCTGTTAGGGATCAAGCTATCACCAGACTCTGTCTTTGCTTACCTTTGAATCATCTTAATTTTAGGAAAGGGGGGGGGGGCCCGCTATTGCTTTAGCCCACTCTTGCATTGCATTGCATAACAGGGTGTGTTACAGTTACATCCAGGCTTCACCGTGTTAGCTGACAGATAGAGCGAGGTGCATTGCATCTCATTGCTTGCCTCTGAAACAGCATAACATGGGTTGTAGCTGTCTCCTATCGCCCGTTAGTACTACGCGATACTTTTATCTCGCAGCCCCCGGGAAAAATTCATCGGTTTGTTTTCATCCTATTGAGATGTTCTTTCATTGCTGCTTTAACTTAATACTCGAACTGTTCCGTCCCATTTAGCGGTTTATCGATAACTTTTACTTTCGGTCCGCTGCTAAGATGAAAATCTTCGTTCAATTTCTTCTCGCCATTGCTATTGTATCCATTCCTCACATTCCTCAATCTTTGGGTTTGACCAACCATGGATATGAGGACCCCATCCCAAAGGAACTGTTCTATGCCGCCTCGAGCTGGGAAAAAATCAGCCCAGCTGCCCCTCAATCAAAGAACGAGCTCGAACTCCTCAATGAAGAAGTCGAGGCAATCATAGAACGCTTCCCTGGAACAGTTGTCGAGTTCGGTCCGGGGTATGTAGTGAACTCTTCTCTTCATTAGCATATAGTTGACTATACATAGTGATGGTAGCAAAACCAGAGTTATATTGAATGCCCTCGAGCGTCGAGGTATTCGTGATTACCTCTATATCGCTGTCGACCATAGCAAGAATGTCGAGATCACCATCCAAAACATATGCGAACCTTTGTTTCATATAATCTGTGTAACAATCAATAAAAGCTTCGAAAATGCCATGCCTGATATAGAGGGTGGCATAATCAAGCGCCAGGAACCAGCTGCTGCTATAAGCCTGGGAAGCACAAACAATGAGCAGCTTGCTGCCTACTTAAAAAGCCTGGCTATGTTCTCGATGGTTGTGATTGGACAGGATCAGCCCCCCATTGGAAATTCGGTCCATGAGCATTATCATACCCCGGAATATGAAGGATTCATCGACGACGGCCTGCGTCTAGCTAGTGTACTAACGGGATACCCTACAAATCGGAAAGGGTGTATCGAAACACGCGACCCGTACAGCCATGGGTATATTGCGGAGATTAATGGGGTGAAGGCTCAAGTATTCACATCCTGCAGGTGGACTATTTCCGAAATGCAAGCTATTATATACTCGAGTCAGTTTTCTCTCACCAACTATTATAGTGCAAATAGCTCTCCAAGTGGTAAGACTCCCCTTTCAAATAATGGAAAAGGCTAATACCCTTAGTTATATATATACTCCATGGGTACTTATGGTTCGAAAATCTTGCTACAAGGAGTTCAAAGCCACTTGTATGTCTCCCATGAGCTAAGAGAGGTATAGCTAGTGGGCTGAGGGAGATCTTGATAGGCAGACAGGAGGAGGATACAATATGAGCTGTCCTCTATGGAGAAATTCGAGATTGTTTTCTTTTCTTTCCTTGGCATGCCGTTGCTTCCTTTCTCATTATTGTGAGGCTAGAAGTGGAAACCCCACCGGCCCGAGTATCCAGATTGAGCAAGAGCACTGCTGGAAGTCGCGCAATATTGTGTTCGGTCATGGGGTTGTAGTATTGTAGGCGCGAGCATCTCTATGCTGATGAAGAGTGCTGAATTTCAGAGTGATACGAATATGAATGTAGACGAAGACCTAAAGCGGCCGCTCAGGCACAGCACAACTTGTTGGCTTGAGGTGAGACAGTGGCTAATCAGTTGGGCAAAGACTGTTTACTTGGGGGGCTTCGAGACAGTCTTATGAAGATTCAAGCCAGAACGCCAAATGGCAGAAGTGCTGCTATGATACACGAGGGAGGCTGAGAGACGGACTTGTATATGAGCGGAGCAATTGCTCCGCAACCGGATCCTAGATAATCCGCTCCGGCAGCACACTCACAGCGCTCCCGCAGCCCACATAGCTAGTTGGACAAGTTATCCTTTCTTGCACACACAAACCTGGGCCGCCCTAGCTATCTGTGCCTAGCCTACCGCACCATGCTGCAAGCGCAGGTGGCTGAGGCTCTCTGGAGCTATCCAGGAGGATGTATAATACAATGCATTCCCTGTGCATACATGGCACAGGGCCGAACCAGAGAAGCACTGATGAAGGAAATATTGATGGCGTGGCACTAACCGATGGCCCCCTCGGGGGACGTCAGTAGGTGGCCGGATAGCGCGGCGGTTCCACGACTGGGAACCTCCAAGTGACTTGGAAATAGGGAGGATGGACTGGTTGTGGCTGCCTGGTAATTTATATAAACACACCCAGTACTTGTGGCATGTGTCTAGGTACCCATGTACAGATGTCGGCTTTGACGCTTAGGCCGATCCCTCAACTACTCCCAATAGAGTTAGAAGAATCGTAACCGCTGCGACTAAGAAGTGGACCACTTATATCCCCATCCGCAGTCATGGCTCGTGCTGGATCACGCACAGATAATTAAGAGGGGACTGGGCTGAATTAGCTTGGCGTTGAGGCCTGCTAATCCATGGTGCCGCATACGGCAAAGGGCCCGTCTAGGAGAACATCAGGGCACTCTCCGGAGCGGTTTCCTCCTTGTTGACAACAATGGCATCCCTCAGCCCGAGGCAGGGCTATGGGTTTGAGGGTGTCTCATGGGGCAAGGTACGCCTCGTGCCATCGAATGCGGCTTATGTCCACCGTCTCAACACTTGAATTCGAATCTTTCGGGGGCGTCCCAGGCATGACTGTGTTGCAGCTCATTGCCTGAAAAAGGAAGACTGACCATGGTCAGCCTCCTGCTGACTCTCAGTGATCCCTGATGTAAAGCTGGTGCTCGAACCCATCTCAGATGTAGCGTGGGGCAAGAGGCAACTGGGCCTCAGTAGTTCAGGCCCAGGAATCGACGCCTTAAGGTTACGATCGGCCAGTCCCCTGCAAAATGATCATTGTCGCTGGGCAATGAACAATATGGAAGTGACTGCTGGGTTTGAGGCGGCAAAGTGGAACCATCCACCCCTCAGCTGGTCAGGATCTACCCAGCCAGTTCCAAGTGCACATTCATCAAGGGACCGAGCCATCTCTCATCTCACCTTCCAGGTGGGGTGGTTTGGGATCACATAGGCTGGCACTCATTGATGTACGGAAGGCCAGACGGCTGGCACCAACAGTCCACTGGCTGGTCAGAGTCCCGCCAACTGCAGTGACCAGCTGGGAAAGGTGCCTTAGGAAGCAGGTGAAGCAATGGTAGCTCCAGCCCAGTCGCGCCTGTCTTTCCTCTTTCCTCCTGCACCCTCGCCCAAATTTCCCATAAAGAAGCCGGCGTCAGCTCATTTTCTCCTCAGTTCTCAGCCTCACCCTTGTTTTGTCTAATATAGCTTGCAGCTTTACTTTTTCTAGTGGATACACGCCAGCTATTGAGGCCCGTAAGGAAGAAATCATCCTGCTTACTTTAGGGCTGAGCACAAGCTGGGCATTCTGCCTACTAAAGCAGACTGCTCTGGCCCTTTATTCTTATTATCACTCTACACCTATAATTCATTTCTAACCTAAAGTCCTGATCCAACATCATGGTACTCCACGGCCAAGACGCCAACTGGCAAAATACCATTGCCAAGGTTGCCGACAGCGTCGTCTCCATCCATTACACTCGGCCCTTGTCCTTTGACACAGATTCAACCCACACGAGCCAGGCCACAGGCTTCATCGTCGATGCCGAACGAGGGTAAGTCTTCCATCTATAGTTCTGCACTGCGTATGCCAGTACGTAGCGACTTGGTTTGTAGATGCTAATACAACACAAAACACAGATATGTCCTAACCAATCGCCACGTCGTGGGCTCCGGACCCTTCTGGGGTCACATGATCTTCAACAATAAGGAGGAGGCAGACGCTCGCCCTCTCTATCGCGACCCGATTCACGATTTTGGGATCTTGCGTTTTGATCCCAAGACGGTCAAGTACATGAAGCTGGCAGCTCTAGACCTCCACCCTGAGAGGGCCAGAGGTAAGTCACCACACCAAACATCTCGACAAAGCAACAAGTACCTGACATTCTTCGCGTACGTAGTTGGTGTTGAAATAAAAGTTATTGGCAACGATGGAGGCGAGACACTCGGCATTCTTTCTGGCTTCATCAGCCGCCTCGATCGCAACGCCCCCGACTACCAAGGTTCTTACCAAGATTTCAACACTATCTACTACCAGGCAAATGCGGCAGCAAGCGGCGGAAGCTCTGGAAGTCCTGTTGTCAATATCAACGGCCAAGTCATTGCGCTGCAGGCAGGTAGTCGCTCCGACGGCGCTTCGACAGGCTACCTCTTGCCGCTTCACGAGCCCTTGCGTGCTCTGGGCGAACTCCAAGCGGGAAGAACCCCCAAAAGAGGCGATATCCAAACCTGCTTTAGGCTCCAGACATTCGACGAGTGTCGCCGCTTAGGCTTGACTGCAGATTGGGAGTCCCATGTGCGAGAGCAGTTCCCTAAGCAGACGAGCATGCTCTTTGTGCGAAACGCGCTGCCTGAAGGCCCCGCAGATGAAAAACTCAAAGAGGGCGACATACTTCTCAAGATCAACGGCACCCTCGTGGTGGATTTCCTCGTGCTTGACAATACGCTCAACGATAGCGTTGACAAGGTGGTCAAGTTCCATGTGCTGCGTGCTGGAAAAGAGGTGCAAGAGGAGATTGTCGTTGATGACTTGGAGAAAACGACACCCACCCGCTTCCTCTCCGTCGCCGGAGGATGCTTCCACGACCTGTCGTATCTGATGGCACACAGATATGTGGTCCGATGCAAGGGCGTCTACGTCAGCGAGGCCGGGCTTCTTGATCTTGGCTGTAGAAATGGCTGGTTAATTGAGCGTATAGCCAACAAGCTGACGCCCGACTTGGATACATTTGTTTCTGTTATGAAAGAGATTCCTGATCGAACACGGGTCCCTATCGCATTCCGGGATCTTGGCAATATGAGCAGACTACGAACTGAGGTCATCACAGTCAACAGACATTGGGCAGCCAAGATGAAGATGGTCACCCGCAATGATATAACAGGAACATGGGACTTTGAGACTATCGCGGAAGCTCTCCCACCGGTGCCTCCCGTGCGTTGCCGAGCATCATTCCCCATGCCAGAGTATGTGGATAACGAGTTGATTGCCAATATGGCGCGAACCTGGGTTCAAGTGACATCAATCCTACCCTTCCACGCTGATGCTGTCGTCGACCTAAGAAAAACGGGCATGGGTTTAGTGATTGATGCCGCCCAGGGCCTTGTCTTGACTTCGCGGGCCGTGGTCCCGCACACCCTATGCGACTTGGAGATTGTTATTGCGCAATCCATCATGATTGAGGGCAAGGTGCTCTTCCTCCACCCGTTACATAATTACTGCGTTGTCCAGTACGACGCCAAGCTCGTGGATGCGCCTGTTCTCAGTGCGGACTTCAGCAACAAGAAGATTATTCAAGGCCATCCCACGTATTTTGTAGGGCATACTGAAAGCCACAAGATGTTCTATTCGTCAACTACGGTGACAGGAAGGCACCTTTCCTCACTCCATCCGACTAAGAGTCCCCATCACAGGCCTATCAATGTCGACTTCATTGGTATCGAATCCCTTACCGGCAAAACTTGCACTAGTGGTGTCCTACTGTCAGACAAGGGCGAGGTCCAAGCAATGTGGTTAACCTGGGATATGGATACCGGGTCCTACCTTTTTGGCATCGGCGCGGACATCATGACGCCAGTGATCAACCTCATCCGTAAAGGCCAAATCCCTTCTCTCCGTATCATCCCCGCCGAGTTTGAGATCATCACCATGTACAATGCCCGTATCTACGGCGTGCCCTCTGAGTGGATTGAGAGGGTCGAGGCTCTCGATGGGCCTCACCAGCTCTTCAGCGCCAAGAGAGTGATTGGTGTCAGCGATCCCTGTATCCATGAGGCGGACATTTTGCTCACCATGAATGGCAAATTAATTACACAGGCCAACCAACTCGAAATGGCACGCTGGCTCAAAGAAATTGACGTGGGGGTTGTCAGAAATGGTGTGTATATGAGCTTCCGGGTTAATACTCTTGCGGCAGAAGACCTAGAGACGAGCCACTTTGTTAGCTTCTGTGGCATGCTGGTCCAGAAGCCGCATCTGGCTGTCAGGCAGCTTCTCAGACAGATTCCAAGCGAGATCTTCGTTGTAAGTAACTATTACGGATCTCCATCTTGCTTCTACGGCATGCAGATCGCCAGCTTTATCACCCACATCGACGGCACGAAGATAACCTCCCTTGAGAAGATCCTTGAAGTGGTCAATGCGATTCCTGACAACACATGTGAGTTAATAGGAGCTATTTTCTTCTGCTGATCCTCGATTTAATTTTTGCTACTTGTGGTATTTGCTAACGATATTGAAAACAAAACAGACTTCCAGATCCGCGCCATTTCCTGGCATGAAATTCCGTCTGTCACCACCTTGAAGAAGAACGAACTTTACTACCCGACGTGGGAGTGGCTCAGGGACCCTGCCGCCCCTGGCGGCTGGATGCGCAAGACGTATGAAAAGGGCAAGGTTACTATCGGCGAGGGGCATGGCGGGATAATGGTTTAGCCCAAACTTGAGCTCAAGCACGCGACGAGGATAGAAGAAGATGCAGTGGCTCAGCATACAGCTTTTGGGTCCTGTTATTCTTTGCCTTGCTCTTGAGCAGGCAACGCAACGCAATACGTGACCTAGGGAAACATCAATTCAAGTATTCTTAAGAAATGACCCCTATAGTCTATGAAAGGTTTGTAAATAGTGAGCACATAATTATGAACCTGATTCAGCTGATAAAGCAAACAACTAACTCTGTGCTAATTACAAATTGCAAAGAAGAAAGGGAAGGGATGCAAACATGAGAACCTAGAGTGTGCAGCCTAGAGCGTACTTGTAGTGTCCAATAATTCTGACTCATCTCTTATCTCGCAGAGTCGGGTCGCCAGCTCTCCAGAATGTCAAGATTAATGAGCCAAGCCACGGTTGAAAAGCTCGGGAGCGAGCTGGTGCGGCTGTGCGACGGCCTAGAGCGCTATGGCTTGGTAGATTATCAATATGGCGCTTATGTCTACCATCAATCAATCCAACAACTCTCGCAGCCTTTCCCCTCGCCTGCCGCCTCAATCAAACGTCGCGACAGCCAGCCCATCGCAAAGCAATGCCGTCAAATATGCACTCCCCACAGCCAGACCGAGGATTTAACCATCTACTACAATGACTCTATAGACTCCGACAACGCCGCCGCGGCGCTCGCGCTTCTTAAGGAGGTCGCTCAGCGCTGCCCGACTGGGCGCGTTATCTGGATTATGGAGCCGCGCCAGGTTGCTTGGGGGCCCAGCATGAGCAAGAAGGAGACCGACAGATGCAAGGAACTCCTAACCATGTATTTTCCGGACAAGTACAAAACAGACCACGACGCTTTCAAGGCACTTCTGGGCTCCCGCCTCAAAGAAAAAGAGCTATTGGAGCGACAGGAAGAGCTGCGAACGCAGGGCCAAGAAATCCCTACCGAGGATGTGGATCTGGTAAGAGACCTTCCTATACATATTCTCGATCTTTTTACTGACGCGATCGCTCTCTAGATGAGAAAAGCTATCAAACCTATTCACTCAACTCACATAAAGAGCAATCCAAGAAGCACGCCGAACTCATGGCGTGGGACCTTGCTAATTGCCTAACACATTAGTCCAAAAGTTATTCTAGATCCTCACCAGCCCCAAAGGTTGAAGTCCTGGTGGATTATGACAGTCTAGAAGAGATTCAAAACCCAGTGAGCCTACATTTACATTACCATGAAGAGCTGGCGAGCCGTACCATTGACCAAATTGAAAGGTACTACGCCGCCGTACGGGAGGAGTATGGGGAGCATCGAGGAGGAAGAATCACTCCCAAAATGGCAAGCCCAAGAACGGCGAGCCCGCCAAGAGCAAGCCCGAAACTACCAAGCCCGAGAGAGACCAGAACAGCAGAATTAAAGAAGGCGTCACTCTCCGTTTGAAGGATTCCGAGCAGGGTATCCTCATATATCAGGTAACATCAACGAAAAAGCTTACTGCCGAGGAGGTCGTGAAGCTGTTGGATTTTTCGGGCGGAGGGGATTGACTAATGTCCAAAGTTGGAGTCTCGGTAGTCTATGTTGCCCCCGTGCTTTCTGTTTCCATTGCGTCTCTGTGTCCATATCTGTTTCTGTTGTGTCCCCCGCCTCCGAGATGACTCCCGCTTCTGTTAAGGGTACTAGATCTACCTCCGCAGAAAGAGTTGCTATGTCTCCCGCCCACGTGGCTGCCGCTTGTGCGATGTCTCCTGCCTGCAGGGAGTCTGCCTTTGTCGCGTCTCCTGCTTCTGCCGCATCTCCCACTTGTGAGGTGTCTTCCGGCTGCTGGGGGTCTCCTATCTGTATGGTGGCCGCCCCTGTTTCGTCTCTCACTTGTGCAGTGTCTTTCGCCTGTGTCGTTTTTCCCGCTTGTGAGGCGTCTTCCGGCTGTGTTGCGCCTGCCTTTGTCGGATCTTCCGTTGTGGTGGCTGTCGTGGCTCGGTCGTTGGAAAACATGTATATCTCCCTCTCATCCGGTGTGGGTTTGGGTCGGAGCAGCAGCAGCGGAGTGAAGCTGAAACAAACTTGATCGCAGGGCGTTCAAATGAGTCTCTACGGAAGATGGAATCTAGTTCATCTTCCCATCTACTTTTCTCTTCCGGATATCTGTTGTCAAGGTCAACTACCTCGACTTGAGGTACGCATCTCGTCGGATGGACAAAAGGTTTGGGTGAGCTCATCGTACAAGTGCCATGCTCGAAACTATTCAGAATAAGATAGATCAATTCGGGCGCTGGCATCTCCTGTAGCAGCTGTAGCAGCTGCTTAAGTCGAGACTTCTCCTCAATCCAGTAGTGATTGCCCAGATTCATGGCGAGTCGGGAGAAAGGGCCCCAAGGAGTAGAGATTGTGTCTCCACCCATGATGTTAACGTGTAGAATATCGCGATGTGGATGGTAATAGCCTTTAGCTATGCATTGGCTATAACCACACCTTGGGAAGAGCTTCAAGATTTTGAGGGCTAGATCGCGACTCTCTTTACAAACTTGAAGTGTAGCCGGAGGCTTTTGTATAATGATTCGTACTTTAGGGCTGGTGGAGTCGTTTATCTTATGGCCACATGACTCCTTGACTATACAATGCACTCGAGGGCCTGGCAATGTATGTTCCCAAACCATCCTTCGCAGCTCTAGGGGAAGCTTCATAAAGTCGAAGCGTGGCTGATCGGCTGCTTTTAGTCATCGTTCCTGGCCACGAGTACATACACCCATCGTTGCTGGGGAAATTTTGCACCTGGGGCTCAAAGAGCAGGATAGATTGCGGTAGAGGGAATTTTCGACGTTTGGGCGGAGAGCCTTTTTATGGTGGGAAATCTCAAAAGAAAATCAAGATGAGGGAGGGGAGTGCTCTTTAAATACCCAGAGACCATCGACAGGCTTAATAAGACAGGCTGAATAAGACAGGCTGAATAAGACGAGCCTCTCAGTGGCCTTGAAAGAATTGAACAGCTAGGCTAAAATAGGGGCCCCAGAACTGTTAGCACCAATAAGGAAGGCCAGGTAGATACTATGATGAGCGGATGATGCTCTACCCTGCAGTGTTTACGGTAAGCTAGATCCAGGTAGGAATATGATGAGTGTCCGTATGTATCTCGGCCGGCCTCCTTCTCGACATCCAGTTGCCCCAGCCAAGGCTATGTCTGCCTGGCTGTATCGACTAATGCAAAAAGGATGGAGCAAAGGGGCTCGGATGGCCTGAAGTTTCATTACGGATATGATGATAGCGAGTCTCTACCTCTCAGCCGGCCTTACTCTTGACCCTTAGGTGGTCTCGACCATGGCTGTGTGTACCATGCTGCATGGACTAATGCAGAGAGGATGAAGAAAAAGGGTTTATATGACCTGAAATCCTTCTCTGGAGGTGATGACGACGAATATTCGCATCTCAGCCGGCCTCCTTCTCGACCTCCAAGTGCCTCAGCCAAGGTTACATCTGCCTAGCTGTATGGACTAATGCACAGTGGATGGAGAAAGGGGTTCGGATGGCATGGCATCCCCTTCCCCTCAGCCGGCCAGTCCCTCCAAGAGGAAGGGAAGCGACGGTATTAGTTATCAAGACAGACCCAAAGGTATAAAAGGATGGCCGTCGCCCTTTCTTCTAGCATACAAGTCTGCCTCTGTCCAACTACATAACTCATGGATAACATTCCCTTCTTACTTCCGACCTGGCCGTTCTTGGCTGTCGATTCGTCCTACCCCTCTTCTGTCGATTTATTGCAAAATGAACGCATGAAGGGGTACCGTGACGGCTTTACCGCCGCTTATTATTCTTACTATAGCCATGCCAACTCAGTCACTCCAGGATATTACCCTACAGCTCCCACCAATATGAACCACGGTTCTATTTAAACATTACCAGGATATGGGAACTTCGTTGCACCAATTAACCAAGTATTCACACAAGATCTGAGCATTACATCCGCCTCAGATGGCTCTGCACATTTTGCTCCTGGCGCTCTCCAGTATATACCCTTTGCGCACTCCGTATCTCAGAGACTGCTCCCCCAACAACCAGTTCGGAATAGCCTTTATATTTCAGATAACGTTGTTCATTCCTTTGTCACATTGGATAGGCCTAGGGAGTCTATCGGCGCTAGCTCCAGGCCATGGATTTACTTCATACGAGGCTCCGGAAATGTTGGGTGCTCATCAAGCTTCTGTAACGCCAGAGCGAACTATACCAACCAGTACCGTAATATCAGAGGCATATAGTCCATCCGCGACTAGGTCTACCACGGTGGTGGCATTTAGCCCAGCCGCCTCAACAACATCAGAAGCAGCCTAAAGGCGTCGCCAAAATGGCCACATCGCCCTGCGTTAGCCTCATAATAATCCATTTCCGCCAAATGATTGGCGGGCCTTCCGGGTCGTCAGACTTTTCCAACTCAAGCGAGCCAGACTGATCAAAAGCTTTGAGGGCGTTACCGTCAAATCTAGAAATAACCCGCTTTTTAGAGACATAAAAATCCCCTGGTATAATCCTAGAAGCAGAGCTACCTTCACTTAATAACTTGAATTTTCTAGCCTTGAGCTTAGCAAGTAGGCGAAGCCGAAGAGTAAGCTGCCTTCTCTGCAAGTCTTCTTGCCATAAAATCGGATTAGGCGATAGATCTGCTTGCGGGTGTGGTCAAGTGGTATTAGATTGGCCAAATGGCTCAGGAAACCCAGTTGACCAGCCCATTTTTGCTGTGTTATCCATTCTGATCATGTTGAGGAAATTGAAATATCGGACCTTGGTCTTGTATTTAAACAAGCCAGCCCAAAATCTTGGCTCAAGTCCTAGATTATGGCTGGGAGTAAATTGATCGTTACTTGTCAAATCCATATAATTATATCGAGAAATGACCAGGAATATGCCTCCTCCATAAAATTAAGGACATAGTAGGAATCAATAATAGGGTTTAGCTTATTATGTACAGCGGAATCCCAGATAGATATGTATACAGCTTGAGCAGTGGTACTAACTATTCAATTACAGAGAACCACAGGGTATAAACATATTGGATTAATTCCCCTCCACAGTGAGTTGTCTTGCTATATACATCGAGCCCATCAATGCTATATTCTAACACATATACTGAGTCTGGATGAAGCTCACTTTGACATTTGGTGTACATAGTTCTGAGAATCTTCACGCTGTAAGTGAACAAATATTGGAAGTTACTCGAGGTCTTTTGACTCCTTGTATTGAATTTTTGGGTATTTTTAGTTCCCAGTCTCCAAGGATCTTGAATCTCTAGCTCATTTTGATACTATAATTTATTATTGAAATCAGGTAAATGAAAGTAACTATTACCTGGCACAGCCAACTGGATCATGCATTGCTCTAAGAATTTGCTCAAAGTCCGATCCCACATCGCATAAAACTTGTCATCTCGTCGGCCGACCTACGGCAAAACTGATATGCACGCGGTGTGAGCGAGCTCGATACCAAAATTATTGCCCTTCGCCAACAAGCCGAGCAATAGTGAGGTGGTGCACGGAGTGAAACTCGGTGGAATACTTCTTATTAAAGCTGTTATTATATTAGGCAACATCTACCCTAGCAGCAAGTAGGAAATCGCGAATAGCTGTTTTCAAGTTACTGATTTCAGCCTACACTGTGATATTTTCCAACTCGTGAGGACGGAGGTAGACGGTGCATCTTACCACCGCTGCTCTACTATGCTTGACTTCGAGGCTCCACACTACAAGACACTACTTGATTCGACCTTATTTCTGCCTTTAGGTCTGGATATCCAGCGCCAGAAAGCTTCGGGCAGCGCATTTTAGACTTCTGGACGCTTGTGGGTGCGAACGATAGGAATATTCAAACGCTTACTTCGGCGGTACTTTAGCACAACTCTGCCATTTCCAGATCATATATTTATAACAAGAGATAGCTATCATTGATCTCCCGGTTTAGCACCGTCTTTCAACAACTCGATCACATGGCTCTGAAAGCCCTTCTTTATAGCCTGTGTGAGAGCAAACCCATAGTTATCCTTGACATTCGGGTTGGCACCGCGCTTCAATAGCTCAATCACAAGGCTCTGAAAGCCCTTTCTTATAGCCTGTGTGAGAGCAGACCCGTAGATGTCCGCACCATCTGGGTTAGTACAATCATACAACAGCTCGATCGCAAGGCTTTCGTAGCCCTCCCCTATAGCCCGCAGTATGGAAGGTTTGGGCAAATCATTCTACCACGATCTTTCGTCAACTAAATTGATTTTTTGAGATGGGTGTCACGTACCATACATATAGGCTGAGGAACACAGATAAAACTCTGATTCCCGAAAATTTGTATCGCATCATCACCAGCCACGATATTATTGATATGCATACCAACTTTTCCGCCCCAGGTAGTTGTCTTCACAAATGTTTCCTCAGGCACGGCATTCAGAGGAGGTATTTGCTGCGGCAAGATGACAAACAAGGCCGATATGAGGAAGCACAGCAAGCGGGCCTACTATTAGTAGAAATAATGAGCAGAGTGCTCGGAGAGGATCATCTCGTCACATTGTCCACTATGGGCAATCTGGCTTTAACCTACAACCATCAAGGTCGTCGTGGGGAGGCAGAAGCTCTACAAGAGCTAGTAACACAAGGGACAATGAGAATCCTTGGCGACGAGCATGCTGAAACACTCACATCCATGGCGAATCTGGCCTTGGCGTATTATGAGCGGGCGAAGTATGAGGACGCAAGGAATCTCGCAACGGAGGTCCTGGTTAAGGGAGCCAAAGTCTTTGATGACACGCATCCCACGAGGCTTTCCTGGTTGAACAACCTTGCAGTCTGTCTTCAGGAAGAGGGGCAATTTGAAGCAGGGCTTGAATTGGGGGAGAAAGTGATAACCATGAGCAAAGAAAAGTTGGCGGATAATCACCCCGATACCCTTGTCCACATGTCAAACCAGGCTATGGCATACAATGGCCAGGGTAAACGAAAGATGGCAGAAGAACTCATGGCTGATGTGGTTCAGAAGTGCAGAATCAACTTGACCGAAAGTCATCCTTGCACCTTGATCAGCATGTATAATCTAGGTCTGATACATATGGGACAAGGCGCGTGGCACGTAGCTCAGGGAATCTGGGTATCAATTGCAGAGCCAATGAGGACGGTGCTTGGGGAGAAACACGAATGTACCATTCGATGCACGAGCTATCTCGCCCTGATTAACAAAATGACCGACGATAAATCCAAAGTCGATCTATCGCCTTAGATCGCCGCGTTTAAGTACGTAGGAGGAATCGTATGATCAAGGTCGATGCGTGAACCTTTCACGTGGTATCCCTCGTCAGGGAATTTCCATATGTACATAAATAGGTACTGTAACATTTTCCCTCTAGCTAGAGATATAAGCCATTTAGGGTGACAAGGACCGGCATGAATTAGAAGGTAACTTTTCCCCCCGGGCAGCGGGAAGACGCGTGAGATGATTTCGGCTGATCATTTCAAACTCATCATCCGACAAGGGCACGGGTTGGATGGAGCGATGACTCCCTCACCTTGCGGTTTGAGGATGGTGGCGGGAGATCAGCTCTGCCACTTCACCTCGATGGCACATCAAGCAAATGGCGCTATTGCAAACCAATTTTTTAGACAGCTAAGTTTCAAACTTGGAGGCTGTGATTAGAGTTGACAAAAGAAATAGAAAATGCCAGTAGCTAGCTTCATTCCTCAAGGCTCCTTTGCACAAACCGCGACCGGTTTGCCTCTCCTGTTGATTATCTTATTAAGCATCAAGTGACAACTCTCAGCCAATCATCGATTGCTTAGATTACTCTAAACTTCATTTCTGATTGATAAATCATCTCACTCACGTGATCATTCTCACCAAAGTGCCCAGGCTCTGATTCGTGCCTTGTCCTCCCTTTTTTACTCTGTATATACCATACGGGTGTAGTCATTTAACCGACCATACCAGGATAGCGGGGTCCGGCGAATAGCTGAAGCTCTGCGGATCATTGCTGATACGCTTTGCCCCACCCTCTGGTGCCACTGCGCCCAAAAATGGATCCAAGCCATATTCTTGTACCTCAGTTGCTGAGTGTCGCATTGTAAACAGCTCAAACTATGTCAACAGCGCCTTCAGACTGTATCGAGAGGAGTGGTCTGGTGTCAGAGTGGTGGCTAGCCCAGAATTGAGCGCGACGTCAGTGCGATGGTAAGCACCAACCTGCCAGGTCAAGCCAGCCTTCGCAAAAAAAAGCTCGATATCGTTGGGTTTGGCAAACATAAAATACTTGTTACCAACCGAGTCTAGCTACGTTCTATTATTAACAGTTCTCCCCCGCAGCTTGGTATCGTTCGCAGTCTTTCCTCTCGCCATTACATTTAACCTATATGAAATATATTAACTTCATTGCTTCTGAATGTGCCACGAAAAAGACTGGAGCAGGGTCTTACCTTGCTGCTACGGCAGTGATCGCATGCCTTTTGACGGTTAGGACGAGCTTTACCGTTCATCTTCACCCTGAAACTTGAAAAAAGAAAACGGCTGGCAGAAGAAGCTTTATCTCTTCCACTACAAATCACTGGTTCTGATGTTAAGGCCGCATTGTTGTTTGGAGAGCATGGCGGATATAACCTAAAATTGGGGGTGTCGTGACCCCCAGCCACTGTGGGGTGTTCAGATGTATATGCCAGAGCCTATGCCTATCACATTAGCAAGTTATATTTCCAAGGCAGTCTATCCGTGAGTTTACACCTTACCTCAAGTTGAGAGCAATTGACTGGGTCTGGCATAAATTCCTGGTTTAAGTTGAAGGTTGAGTCCATGGGGTTAGTATCGTCATAGATAATATCACCGGATTGTGTGATAGAAGGCTGAAGAATAGGATTGGTTGCAATGGGCATAGACCACTGAATATTTCTTGTGGCTGGGTTCAGGCGCCCGTTGTCATAACCTTTCACATATCCATCAGAGGTGAGGAACGTGACATGACCAAGCATAGGCGGAGGGTATGACAAGCTCAGGTCAGCAGAGTTCAATGCAAAGGGCTCTCTGTATCGCTCTATATGTGTAGTATATTCCTCTTGCAAGACTGGATTTAGAGATGTAGGTGATCGAGACGCCTGTCTGTCACGAGACTGATGTTGGTGAATTGAAAAGGATGAAGAAGAATGGTTGGCGAAAGATTCTTTAGCGTTATTCATGGGAACATTCTGTTCCTCTTTCTTGACCTCTTCAGAAGCCGGAGCTTTACGCTCAAGATCCTCCAGACGTCTCTTTATTCTATTGCCTAGTTAATTTTGATTTTAGTCCCTATATTCACTCAAGGCTTATAAAATCAGGTAAGTTAGCATTTTACTCACGATATTTACGCTGGGCTAGTCGGTTCTGCAGTCTTCGGCGCTGAACTGGATCACTAATTTGAGTCCAATCCTCATTGGTGTTGATAAGGCTGCTGGAAGCGCCTGTATTGGTATAGTTGAAATATTGTCTTTGGGCTGGAGGAGGCATTCTATGATGAGGCCTTGACAACTTCTGAGCAGGCAATTGAACAGGGAAGTAATGTCTTAAGAAATGAAAAGCAAAATCAAGGTAGTTAGCTCGCTAATTTCAGGAAACAAGTCCGTACTTAAGCATCTGGTGAGAGAGAAAGCTGGCTGCTGTCTTCGGGGGTTGTTACTGAAAAGGAGGATCGACCGACCCGGGCATGCCGCTGGCTGACCAACAGTATATATGGTGTGGCATAAACGTGCATTCATGGCCACTTGGCACCATCCCTCAAGGCAGCTTTCGTACCTTGCAAGGGTTTCCAGGTAAGCTCGAAGTAGCCAGAGAGGCTGTTAAGATCCATCCCCAAGCCGCCACCTCTTGGCCCACTCGCAATAGCCACCGTAGCGAGAGCACAACAAGTGAATGTAATCTCCGGAGTCAGCCAAGCTGTTGGTGTACGCCATATATAGCATAATTCAAGCTCCTCCACTCGAATGAAGCAGTGTACAAGCCCAGAAGCCGGATCGACTCTTATCACGGAGCATATCTCTCACCCAGCTGGAGTGGCAATCCCATGAGAGAAGACTTGCCTGATCCAGAACAAATTGGGCACTTCGATAGCTGATCAACATCATGACGTGGTCTGGCCCCTAAACTCCGATGGAGGAGCAGTTGAGGCTATGCAATAGTTCTCATTACTTGCAGGATGTCAAACTTGGGCGTGCCACACGGCACCATCACCATCCAATGGTATCGCTGAATTAGAAACTCAATCAGGGTTAGGGAGGCCCCTGCGTTGGCTAGCTAGGGGTAATCATCAACTCCTCCATTGGTCCAGGGGTATTATTGACTTCGATTTTCTCACAGGCATCACACGCCAAGTGGAACATGCGCTCCTTCATCAGACAATGCCCTTCATGTGCCAGATATGATCAATGATCAGCTACAATTCCGCCTAATAACAGGGTTTATGACCTGGTGAGGAGAGAGCCCCATTGCCGCTGGATGGTTTTACCTAATAATTAGGACAAGGCATCCAGCGATACACAAGTCAACCTTGCAGTACCAGACAGTTCTTTCTCGGCAGTCAAAGGGGATACTACACAGAACTTACGTTATATTTTTATTGCTGTGTTTTCAATGAGTTGGTTAGCATCCCTTCTGGTGTTTGGCTTCTATCCCGACGACGACGGCACTCGCGTGAACACCGTCAAGGGGAACCGCTTATGATGAAGTTCAGGACATTATTCCTTCTCATCACGAGTCGTCAGAGGCCCGTGCAGAAACCGTCATCGATACACCCATACAAATCTGTTACCGTAAGGTAGGGGAAGCCTTGACGCTGTGCCGTCTGTCTGCCAAGAAATAGCATGGAGACCACAATACTGAACCTGCCCGCGGTTAGCCGCCCTTCGTTTCGGGCATACAAGATAGGCTCCCTTAACCAGTCCATACTCTCTGCTCTGGCCTCTGATTCCGTATTACTAGCTCGCAGCACAGCCATTTATCAGCTGGCGCATGATCTTGTGCCAGCGAGGGTGGTCGGCAAAGGGACTGGGGCGCTTGGAGCTGACTTTTCCATGTGGATCGCCTTAAATGTCTGGAGGATTTAAACCCTTCCCTTCTCTGCTTTTCTTCTCTTTTATGGTCTATCCATATTTTCTTCGGTCACGCAGTCTAAGTTGGCTGCCAACATGCCGTTTCCATTCACTCTGCTATGTGACCTTCTTAACCGACTTGAAAGAAACCACAAGCCATCGAGCGTCGACAGGACCCAGGAAATCCACGCCCGGACCGTTGTCTCCTGGTTTAACAAACACAATGAGGTCATTCCACGACGAGGCTCAGGAGCCATTGCTTTCCTGCCATGTCTCTTTCCTGAACGGCGACCGGATCGTGTTTTCAGACCTATTCCCAATTAAGGAGGGAGTCGACGCTGTTTGGATTTATAAGATGTTATCACAAAAACTACCAAGCGCTACGCATGCACCATACTCTATGATAACCCTGACCTTATTTCTCAACAACAAGACACATGAGCGTTGAGTTGGACAATAACTCAAAGCGCTGCAATAACCTGCTTTGGTGCGTGAAATAAATAATGGTGGGCTAAACGCCGCGCTACAGACCAACACTCCTGCACGTAATCATCATTCAGTCTCGAGAAACACAAACTCGCAGATGAAAGGCAGGGCAACGCCGGCTCACCTACAAACACGAACAGCCAACTCTCCGCTGTGCCTTTCATGAGATTGTCGAACAGAGAAAGAAATTGGACCTGTATGTTCGCCAACGAACTCTACGGAATATAGCTAACATAAACAGATGACGCGGCTGTGCAATAGAAATCCCTGTTGGCATGTCAAACCCATCGAATGAGGATACTTAGACAAGTATATCCAACAAATGGTCTCTTCCCAAGAACTTGACCTCACATTAATCATCGCTGATGCAATCAGGACACTGCGTTGCCTGTATAGAAAGGGGGACTGGGTTGGGACTGGGTTCAGCTTCGTTGTACGCCTCGGGCAACTCGACCTTGATGGATGGTTTATATCTTCCAGTACCGCTCGGTTATTACTATATGTGACCGGAGCGCCATGTAAAGCTCACCCGTATTAGTGTCCTTCTACTCCCCCGCCTTTCCGATAGGCCATATGCGTATTGTTTCTTAGGCGATGGCATGATTTGCGATCCTCCTTCCCCGACAACTTCATTCGTCTCGCATTTCTGGTGCCTGCTTGGACTGGAGCTTGGCACATGTAGACGCTGTAATACCACGTCATCACTGGCACAACATGCTCCCACCCTGCTCCCAAGTCCGTTGGGCGAACAATACTCATTAATTTTCGGAATGTCACGAAATCAGAACCGCGGGTGCTTCGGGGCCGGTCGACCCCCCAATACTATATGTATATTGGCAGGATCAGACCTAGGCTACCTGATGAAGGGAGGGCCAATAAACTGGCAGGTCGCCTTTGGCCAGGCTCCAGATTAGTTGTGCTTGTATTAATTTGCCTAACCTCACTGTACTTACAACTTGGTTGTTAGATTTCCGAATCGAGGAGCTGCAGCAGGGGATGTAGACTTTATAATAGGAACAAAGCGAAGGCTTCAATTCTGCATTGTTCTCTAGAAGCGCGTGCGGCTAGCGGCTTCTTAAGAAAAGAAAACAACATAAGTATAGTATGCAGAACCTGAAATAACCATTGTAGTAGCCTTTGCCAAAGAAGAGCGGCTGATCAAGTGACCAATATGCTGAGTTTGCGCAAGATCAGTGTACCGGCAGAACGTAAATCCGAGACCCTTCACAGCCCGCGCCCTTCAACAACCCCGCATCTCGGCCAATGTTCACGGTCCACCTTTACCCGTATCCTATTCCTTCGAAGCTCTAGTCACTCCACAATGGAATGCCCTGTTTGTGATCGTAAGTTCAGGACGGAAGGGAGCCTTAAGCAACACTGTCGAGACAGTCATCCGAAGACGTATTGTCTACGATGCGAGCGTCCTTTTGCGAACCGCGAATCTCTTCGACAGCATATCTCCTCATCGTCAAACCATCACAGATGCGAACATTGTCGTCACAAACCTGATTTTGTGTCATCTACGGCACTAGAGAAGCATCAAGAAAACTCTCACGAGCTTTGCAAACCTTGCGATAGGTCCTTCAATACGCCAGAAAGCCTCGAACAACATGATATAGCTGTACATAATCTCTGCAAGGACTGCGGCAATTTTTTTGAAACTGAAAACAATCTCCAAAATGTTTGCGATCCTATAAACGCTGCGGTTTGCAGATCATATATTGACTTCCATGCAGCATCAGAGGACACATGCCGCGAAACTCATTCCATGCCCAGGATGCTCGAGAAGCTTCGACAAGGAGTCAGCGATGGTGTTACACCTTGAGGCTGGAACATGCTCATCTGGTACAACCGCCGCTATCGTCGATGAGCTTGCCCACCAGTGTTATCAGTCTGGCCACTATATTTCGAATGATGGGGAATACGACTTCAGCTGTCCTGACTGTGAAACCCTTTTCGTCTGGATGAGTGGGCTTCTGCAGCATGCGGAAAGTAACGCTTGCGAGGTTAGCCTTTGTAAGGACTCACCGTTGGGCAAGTTCATGCATTTCCTACGGCTCCGTGTTCAATCTTGAAAGGTTCACTGCAAGTATACTAGAGTGGTCACGGTTAAGTGCGATCTTTCAGTATCGAAGGTTACAGTGATATGCAACCACAAGCCAGACACACATCCAGCCCACACGCAAGGACAAGGAATAAAATCCTGAGGAAGATGGTTGGACGGGTGATAGCACGTTGTTTCACAGCTAGTCCCACATTCGTTAGTCTGGAGAGCTCAAAAATGCCTCTAGAATAGCATTGGTCTAATTACTGTCTACATTTCTCTGCTAGTATACGACGGCGTTAGTATAGTTCTGCTGGGACATCAATAAGCTTTTACCATTCGACGGCGTCTCGCTTTGTGCAGCCGCCTCTGTTCTACCTGATTTGACGTCCGTAGAGTGATGCCATGCTGCTCCTGCACATGGCTTCTGAAGTGGTCTAAATGTTGAAAGTCAATATCTCTACACTTTGGGTGCTCACACTTGATCGCTTGCCCCTGTTTCTCGGCTAGCTCGCGTCTGACCAGATGCTGGTCGTCGAAATGGTCGTTCATGACAGTTGGACGGCAATATGTAAAGGTGCGCTCTTCGCGAGACAGTCGCTCATCACCGAAACAATCAGGACACTACGCAGCACCCAGGAGAAGGGGGAATGGATCGGGACTAGGCGCAACTTCGCCGTGCACCCCGGGCGACTCAGCTTTGATAGGCGGTTCGGGGCTGACCCTTAGCTGGACGCGATCTCGTTTGACAGTTTCTCTTTTGTCGCAGAGCGCTACCATCAAATCAATGGCCTCGATCCTACACTGAAGGATCTGATATTCATCCAGGTTATCGGGCTGGTGGCAGAGAATTTCTGCTAACCGAGCCCGTGTTGGTATGACGACATCGATGACTGGCTCCACATACTCCTCTTCCTCTTCTCCCCGTGCTTGCATCTCAATATCCCAAGTGGGCCGGTGATGAAAGTAATGTTCACGGTATGCACGCCCTACAGTCTCCTGGGAAAGAAGACTCTTGAGTTTAGAGTCTTTATCCATGAGAGGGCTATCATCTTCGTCGATGTCGTCGGCGTCGGAAGGGAAAGACTGGACAAACTGGCTCCCAAAGAGCTTTTCGATGCTCCCGTCTTTGGGTTTCTTTCGCTCGCCATCCACAAGCTCAGCAGGTCGTGCCCCGGTGTAGCATAGTAGCCGATAACAGCCAGCCAGGTGGATGCGGTGCCGCTCACCGGGGAAGATGCTCGTATCCTTTGCGATGTTGAACGTCAAAATAACGCGTAGGTTGTCCACATTGAGGACCGGCTTGCCGTCGATGTTGGGCGCTCGGTGGCCGAAACGAGGAGCCAAGACTTGGCGATAGTACTAGCTATCTATCAGCAGAGCTCATACAGTGCATAGAACAGCAACTGGCTGCACCCATACAATTAGAAGGAGTCCACCTACCTTGTATACTTCCTTGGCGTCATTCCGGTCCATGTACACCTTCTATATAACTTCCTACAGCCTAGATATAGCCTTTGTTTATAATACTCTATAAGTATAATATAGATTTATTATAAGAAAATTCTTAAGATCTATATAGAGATAAATTTTAATCTTATATCTATTTATCTATATGTAGTTCTTTTTAATTATATAGGAAAAATTAAATATTTATATAATTAAAATTTAAAATTTCGCTGTTAAAACAGCTGTTCAGGCTTTTATTTCCGTATTACTGTGTTCCTCATTATCGCGTTTCTGTACAGTTACGTGTTTGCATTGCTTGAGTTTGTCATGAAACGAATGACTCGATTGATTGGTCGACTTAGTTACACATAAACTATTTTCCTTCCTCCCTTAACCACCAGAAACCAACCTTCCTCCGCCAAATCCTTCAACCATTCGAACCCCCTTTGCTGCCCGGCTCGTCAGTTATTAAACTGCGCGTTGATTATAGTCACACTGTGCATGACCTGCACCATCCAGGCCATGCTGTCCTCAACTAGCTTGTTAAGGAATTTTCTTTTAGCTAGGGACAGCCGCCGTTGTGACCGTAGCTTGGCCGCTAGTTTTCTCAAGCTACCTTTCACCCAGTTCTTGAAGGTGTCGTCTTCACAGAGGCCCAGCTCCAGGAAGACCTCTGTCTCAAAGGCTACCAGCGCAACCAGCCCGTGACTGGATAGTCTCGAGGTTTTGATGATGCTCATATCTTTGAGGCCACATCATGTTGCTGCAGTCGTTAGTGGTTTGAGGATATCTCTATCCCTGCTAAGATGTTCCTATATGTTATACATATTTCTAGCATATTGCTTGGTAGGGCTATTTATAGCCCTCTGTAGTGAAATTTGCAGAGCCATGTTATCAGCTTGTGCCGTTGGCGTGGCTCGAGGTGTTATTGGTGTTAGTAGTAGTCGTGGTAGTGCTGGCGCCGGGATTGAAGCTGGCATTGATGACGTTGTTGGCGCCGCCTATGCCGTTGCTGCGAATACCAGTGCCCCTTGGTCTTGGGTGGTGGCAGTGCGCGTTTGGCGCGCCATTTGGAATAACCCCGCTAAATGAGGTCCCTAGGCTCGGGGCCTGGGAATATGCAGCGTATTCTGGCATGGCGGAGAGGCAACAATAGGAAAAAACAAGTGCCACCCTCGCAGGAGATGAGGAGGTGTATCAGGTGTCTAACTATCGCGCTCCCAATATGCTGCGGAAAAACCAAACAGGCACGAAACGATGAAGCTGTTCAAAACTGAAATAAATAGAAATTGACCTAGACAATACTCGACGCATTCTGGCAGTCGGGGCTCAGATGCCAAATAAGACACACATGAGTCCACAGATAACGAAGCTTATCCAGACACGGCAGTAAGGCGAGAAAAGACAAGCCGTAGCCGCTAATCTGCTGCCATCCATAAAAATAGTAGTGTCCTGAGCGAGGTGTTGGAGCACCCAGAAGGCTCCGTTAAGTCAGGCCTTCTACCATCGGCATCATTCGATTGGTATGTTGGTGTATAGGCAGTGGACAAGTCAAACATGTTCTGGATTCTACTTACTGAGTGTCGGGAATGCCCAATGAAGCCGGGAGAGTCGAGGAGAATCTGACAGGCTTTCACGCCTTTGCCAGCGTTCAGACGGCAGGTTGAGTGAGATGGGCGAGACACCGAAAGAAAGCGCGTTTGCGCGCAATACGAGTCTCGAACACCTGGTTAGGGGTCTTTGCCGTGGTTTGCATGTTATGGGATAAGATGCTCTACTGCCACAGCTACCGGCTGTGGGCAAGTCTTCGGTGCTTGGTGTTAATCGGTATGGTATACCCGCGTTAAACCCATGTGCGATGGCGTCTTGGGCATCACAACCATATTAATAAAGCTCAGAACACGGCGAAGCTCGGCCTCGATGAAGCCGCTGTACCATCTTTGATAGTTCTCGCAGTCTTATGAATACCCGCTTGGTGGAATCAAAGAGTAGAGAGTGCGGTGGTGCCCAGACGGTACGGCGCGCCGTGGGGCGGACGATCTGTCCTTGCCTTCCATCTATTAGGTCGAAGATCGTCATGCACGTGCGTGCACTGGGGATAACCCCCGATGAGAGAATATCCAACGCGTCCGCAACGCGCTACGCCCGATTTTAGCGGTAGAGAGCAGGCGAAGTGCTCTGAGAAAACCTAAGTCTCTACTGAGTACTCCGTCTCAGTAACAGCCTGCCTTCCATTGTAGCAAGGTGCTGGAGCAGCAGTATTATTAGCGGCGTAATCACCTAGTACTTAAGCAAGTTCTACATTTTTCATAGTTTTAAAGCGCACTTACACCGTCCGGCTATTCCTCATGTAAGATTTGACCTTGCTTTCTACAAGGGCAGGGTCGGTCTCCTTAGTAATTCCTTGACTTCATGAGAAAGTGACCCAAGCTAGCTTTCATAAGGAGTATGCATACCTAGTGTAGCTACTCGGAAGATGCCAGGTACATCTATAACAGTGAGACCAATCGCCCGGTCTACGTGGGCTTTGAGGTTTCGAGGGTTCATAGCTCTAATGTTAGCTACAGGGAGAGGGTTTCTGATGTTCACAATGATCTCGCGCAGGGCTTGAGCCGGCGTTGCTCTATGACTTTGCATATTATGTATGCTAGATGGCAGTATACCCCTGGCCGCTATCGCAGCGTAGGTCGACGGCATCGCTACCTGTCCATTCTGCCCCGCGCTCCTCAGCTCAAACATAGAGGCATCGCATATCCGGGGTTCAGCGCTAAAAGCCGAACTGAGCTCCTTGTCAGAGACTGGGCCGTCCAACCTCATAATCGCGCCGGTTCTATTCAACGAGCTAAAACAGATATCGTGATGAAATCTGTATAATATTCTCGATCCGGGATCTCTCTGTATTCTTCGGAAATGCCGACGACTTCCAGATCCGTCTTCCCGCCCAGGTTCGAATGGATACAATTATTCAAAGCAACCTCGAGACTCGTGGAGCCCTCAGAGGATTCCAGACGTTCGTGGTAGGCTTCAGCCTCGCTATTCCTAACATCTGCTATGGTTCCCTTGACCCTGGCTTTGGGATTTACTACGGTAATAGGGAACATCGTATGTTCAACGTGGGAAATGCCATGCAACCCGGAGCTGGGTCACCTACAAGCCTCGAGAAACCAGTCACGAGATAGGGAAAGCAAAGTATGCGATGGGTGCCTGTTGTTTTGGGGTCGAAGAGATGCGATTGGGCCAGCGGCAAGAAGACGGTGAGACAAGCCACGAGTATCGCACAACAGCCGCGCGCGACATAGAGTGAAGTGTCGTATTCGGCTGGCCAGATATTGTTCGGGACGGGACTAGAGCCCAAAGCAGGATCAAGAAAGAACATCGCGAAATCGATCAAAAGATGATTGGATCCGGGAACTAACTATTGGCGCCATGAGTTGGTAACGTCAATCCAACGAAAACGAGATTTGTTGTTGTTGTCAAGATCTTGGTGACTGGCACAGAGGCCTGAGCCAGGGACACTAAATTTGGCCCACCAAGAGTTGCTTGCGGACCAAAAGTAGGATCAATACTGATAAGGGCCTAGTTCGAGGCCTACATTCTAGCTTCGCCACCCATTGACTCACTGACACCAGGTCGCTGGTGATCCAGTTTGTCTGGTCAGTTCTGCGACACTGAGGTAATAAAGCATTTCTCATAGGCTCGGCCGCCGGTAATGACCATCTTGTGCGACTAGTCTTCTGCGGCTATGTTATCGGGAGTAGCATGAGAGTCTGCGGGCTTTCTCGCTGTCCAAATATACCTCATATATCGTGAGTAGTCGTCACAGTAACTAAAGGCAGAGCAAACTTACATTCTGCAGTATGCATGGTAACTCAGCGTGCATATCTCCTGTCTAACTTTCTCGCAAAGGACTTCCACTTCTTTCTCAGACATGCCGAGTATCGTTACCATGGCCGAGAGAGACAAAGCCATGAGGCCCTCTGAGAGTCCCACATTAAACCATCTCCCTGCCTCCTTCGCATTTCCATCCTCTGACCAAGGGCTATAACACACTCTGATGACCGTTTCATTAATATCTGTAAAGCCAGCGAGTGCCAGCCGGCGCCGCGTCTGCCCAGGGTGCACCCTCATTGGACGACCGTACAGGTCCATTCCCCCCAGAAGTCTCGACGCCCATTGGTGTAAAGCACTGTTTGGTGGGAGGGAGTTGTCATCACATTGCGGGGCCCAATCAATCTCGACTTGCTCCACGTAGCCTGTATCGGGTTTTAGGTGCCTTATGGCTAGTTAGCCAAGCAAACGGTGGCAGAGATAAGTGAAGGATCGAGCCCACATGAATATTTTCTTGTACAAAGTTGACCAGCATTGAATACTGCCGAAGAGGGTTCGGACGTGTATGAAGTCCCAGTCGAGACGTAGCGTATCCCACGACCCCTCAACATCATGTAGCTTTGGGGGTTCCATAGTTCGAGGAATCCTGAGCGAGATGAGTTAGAGAATGGCAATCTTCGGTTGTCTCACTCACATCTCAGGCTGTATCATATTGATATCGAGACCCTGCACATGCATTTGAGGGTATTTTCTGTTTCCCATTGTAAGAACCAAAGCCAAATGTCGCCTGAGTAGACGTACTCGGAGAGTTCAATCGCCCAGATCCCAGTACCAGTACCAATGTCTAGAACCCGTAATGGACTCTCAACATCCAACGGAGCTGAGAATAGACTGTTATTGCGAGCCACCAAGAAGAACTTATGGAATATGTCCAGGCGAGTTTTCTCCTCCTTGCGTGTGGATTATGTTAACTTTATCCCAGCAAAGCCGAGTTGGTTACCTCTTACTTCATCAATTGGAAATTTATATTTCTCCCTCTCTATATCTCCATTCTTTCCGTACCAGCGTCCAAGAGAAAAATAAACATCGCGTAACTTAACCCGCGGAATCAGATTGTGGCAGTTACTGGCAAGGTGTCAGTGTAGAGCTAAAATGTGGGAGATGGGATAAGAAGTCTAATTATACCTATTTGTTTCAGTGTCGGACATCACGACGAACGACGGAGAGTTTCTAGACTCGTCTTTGAGCATAATTCTGGGCTTCACAATGCGCAATCTGGGACGATATGAAGCGGGGTTGCGGCTACCCCACAGGTTTCTAAGATCAGGTGACGCTAGCCCTGAAGTGGGTTCAGTATAATAATACCTATGTGTTGCCTAGTTCACGGGGGCTAAATTAAGATGCATGTTAAGACGTAAGAAAATATTGGGTTTAAAATAGTATTAACTTTGCTGAGGAGATATTTGGATTTACGCCCTCGAACCAATACACTAGCGACTTCACCGATGCTCACTGGCAAGTTGTTCGCAGATCCTTCCGCAATTAGTGTAGCCATCTCGGGCTTATGCGTGCACATAGGGGATCAGTGCTTCGTGCTTACTAAGGATATGGAAAATAGATTTTCCTTCCTGAGTCGGAAACTACATGAAATCACGAGGGAATGGTGCGAGCCTGAGAGAGACTAGAACGGCAGAATTAAAGAAAGTGTCTCTCTCCGTTTGAAGGATTCCGAGCAGGGCATCCTCATGTATCAGGTAACATCAACGAAAAAGCTTACTGCCGAGGAGGTCGTGAAGCTGATGAATTTTTCGGGCGGAGGGGATTGACTAGCGGGATTCGCGAAGTCGCTTATCCAGCGCCCGATGGGGAGAGGTTCCGGCTCTGTGGGGCCCTCCCGGGGGGACGGGACGAAGGTGGACCCCGATAGTTACAAGCGTGACTGGCATAATTGCAAATCGTGTACTTAGTGTGGCAACTGGCAGGGGCTTACTCAATTAGAGGAACCCCTTGTTTTGTGAGAGCACACTATCAGAATCTGATGCATGCAAGCCTTGCTCGGTTGCTCGTCGGTGATGTTGGTTGCTAGCCTCTGGCTCCCTCCCATCCGAATGGAAAACTCGTGCGGTTAGCTCTCTGTAGCCGTCCTATTTAAGCGGGCATTTCTCGTCTAGCGCGCATTCTGATTAGACGGTTGGGGGACGCACATCATCGGTCGGGGGTTTTCAGGGTAGACGGGCCACCCCAGTTTGAGCCTGCCCAACCGGCTATCCTTTCACCTCCCATTGCTCGGCTGTGACCCCTCCCCGCAGTCGTCTGGCCTGCCAGTCAGTACAGGAATTCGTTTCCTGTCACCTGTTTCTTGGCCTCTATCTAGCACTATCGCGAATAAGCCTTCACGGCTCAGACCAGATATCAGGAAAGCCAAAGTTTCTGGCAACCTTAGCCAAAGCAGGAATCCGGAAACGACACCGACTGGAGGTTGCCAGAATCCATGGTAAACACAGCAAGCAGAAGAGTCAGAGTTACCAATACCTAGGCCAAAACCTATCTCCCGTATTCGCCATGGGCCTGTCAGGCAGGTTGCTAGCGACCTCAGCTTTCTGGTTTCTGTACTTACTATGGTGCTAGCGACTAACTATCTGCTGATTCCTGGTTTTGTCGTGGGTGCTATCAACACAGCTACACGAAATTATGCACCAGGAAGCAGAAAATGAAACCAACGAGGCATTCACAATCCGCCCGACTAGATCAGAAAACGGAATCAGTTCTAGCTTGCCAACAACATTGAGAATAAATTGAGCGCAATAGCCATGAACTGAATCGCCATCTTCCGTGTCACAGCCTACAGCCATCTTCGGGGGAGTGCATCAGGGTAGGGTATTCTTTGGAGAATTTGAGGTACTAGTCTCTTGTCTATATTTCGTATACAAGAATTGGTGAACGTTGGTACGACGAAAACCAGGCTGCGCATCTCGAGAGTGTGTTGGAAGCCCAGTATCAATTTCGATGACGACCCTAACTGGATGAACGGCTATGTGGATTATTCTGAGGCCGAATCGATTCTACAACAGCTACATCTGTCAGCCCAGGAGCTACGGTCCAGAAATCAGCAAAGGCTGCACTCGTTCCTCGATGGGCCTCCTGTCTGGTACATCCACGGCCGTCATCGCGTCAAGGCGGCCAAATCCATCGGCCCCGACGATATAAGGGGCAGTTCCGTGAGCGGGTTGAGCACTCCGTCTCGATGGGTCGCGCCTGCGCTTAGAGGAACGAACACGGACGAAGCGGGAACTGAGCTCTTTAACGTGCTCTCGCAGGAAGGAATATTTCCCTTTTCCTCGGCCACGTCATCGGGCCGGTCTTCAGAATGGGAGTTGGGCGGCACAGCCCTCTTGCCTCAGTTGGTCGTACCAGCATGTACAGAGAGGTTTATGTGCGCAGCGCCTTCCAATATGCTCCCACAAGAAGGAGCCTGTCCCTTTTCTCCAGCTTTGGGACACCTTATCTAGTCCTAAACTAGGATCACCTTCATCTAATCCCAAACTAGGATCACCTTCATTTAGAGATCGGAACGCCCCCGTCTAGCATATTCCTAAAAGTGAAAATTGAGGCTGGAAATTGAAAATCATACAGTATCACAGGATATTACTTGGAGATGAATACCAATCAACATCCCGTCGCTGTGGTCAAGGTTCTTTATTGCATGCGCTGCGCGCGATCTTCTGAGGCCACCTCTACAGATGATGCCGGGTCTTTGGGAATGCTGAAAATTGGTCATAACCTTTACTACTGCGAGAAATGCGCTAAAATCGTCGGGTTTGAAGAGAGTATGTATCTATTCTACCTATGGCAGAGAAACCTCTAACAATCGTTCAGCCATGACGAAATCACCAGAATCAACATCACACTATGAATCCTAAACAGCTAGTTTATTTTTTCGTTATGCGATCCTTCTCTGATATTACAGCGCATGTGCTATGTACAATATCCACAGATATACTTAATTTACAATTCCAAAATATACAGTTTGGAGCATAACCAGCTTCTTCTTTTTAGACATGTGTTGATTGTAAACTTGTTCCCCACACAGTGTCAAGTATCTGCGAAATGCACTATATACAAAATTCACATGTTTCGCGACTTGCAGCTCAAGCAGTTCTTTGTTCCCAATTTCTGGACTTAGCCTAAAAATAGGCATACCACCCCTGTCGTAGTCCAGTCCAGGCACCGATGGCAATGTCGCAAGCCATTTTACACTCTACATCATCATTTGGAATGGCACCAAGGTTATCCCACGTTCAACGTAAGGCACTTCAGGACATCATTATAGGTAAGTTAGAGGGTAAAGAAACAATCATCGACTCAGAGATAGCCGTAACCATCCCCTGTTCGACACGCGCGGTCCGTAAAGCCCGATCCAATATTCTCCAATACGGGACAATCGATGCGCCATGTGAAGCTACAGGCCGGCCTAGGGAGATCACAGAGAATATGTGGCTGGCTTTACAAAACCACCTGGAACAATATCCTTGCACCAGTCAACAGCAAATTGCAGATTTCCTACACAAACACTTTTAAGAGATTTGAATGTTGGGGCTACAGGCACGTGCCGTACGAACTACGGCATCTTCAAACGCCTCATACGGCTTATAAAGGCAGATAACAACGGCAAGCTAGGCTGGAAATGGGGTCGAATAGAGACAGCTCCAACGCCAGACAACAAGGTTAATAAAGCTAGAATTCCCTTACCTAGTAATCCCCCTAGCCATCAGGTCCTTGATCTGTTGAAGAAGACATCCCGTCCGCAGGAAGATATTTGGTTCCTTGTTGTTGTTGTTGTTGTTGCTGTTGTCAGAATTGAAAAGAATTGTACAATGGGCAGACAACAGAATTTCCAAAGGGTACACATCTTATTTTATAGACCAAGAGAAGCAGGGTGGTCCGGTAGAGGCATCATCCCTTTCAAATATTGAAGTAACAGTCTCAATTTATGCCTTTTACCTGTAAAACTAGAAGCTGTTAGGTGGCGACACCAACAGCCTTAGTGCTTAGTAGTAAGTATGACGATTCGCCACAGCTAGAGGTCACCAATTGAAGCGAAATTAATATAAGACTTGAATTTCCTATTATCTAATGACGGTCTACGGGTAATCTATTTATTCATTGAATGAAGGAAGGGCGTCACGTGAGTTATCCCGTGACCTGGGTTCCATCGCGTCGGCTTGGTCGCGATTCATTCTGCGAGCTGCTATCACCCTTCGAGCCAAGGGCAGGGGTCGGCCAACACGGATCCTACATAGATTTCCAAATTCTATGAAGAGTACTGTATATAATAGCTAAAATCCTCTTCTCTAATTACTGATAAACCGTTTCTGAAGTATAATCTCTAAAAGCTCCTGTATGCTAGTTGCCTCACTTTGAATATAAAAGTTTGGATCTCGATTATTCCCTAAGAGAAATTCATAGCTTAGATATGGAATATAATCTGGTTGACTTCCTTGCCTGCTGTATTTTCCAGTATATGGACAGGGGTAGCAGCTGAACCGGGTTGGGTAGGTCTTTCCTATACTACTTCTAATAGGAACCTTCCTTAATTGTGTGTCTTTATGAAGTCCTATTAGATATGTATACTGAAGTCCAAGTTTCAACATGTCTTTGAGATAAAGTGTTCCAGAGAGATATAAATGGATATTAAAATCCTTTATTTTTATCCTACCACCGACTTCCTCATGGGATCGAAGGTATTTTCCCAACGTCGATGGATCGGGTAGAGTCTCCAACCCATCCTTGTTTGATAAGAGTAGAAGGCGTAGTGGAGACTTCTTATCTACTCTTGTCGCCTCATAAATCAACCTTAGGTCTAATCCGATAAGAATTAGATCTCCTCCAACGTTTTTAACCATTTCTGCAATTTTTGCTTCCGGTTTGAAAATACTTCCCCATACTCTCGCGTGACACATTTTCTCATTTTGCTTCTCCGATGTGGACCAGCCTATACTACTAGAAGCCCTAGCGATAGAACGGGAATCAGGAAGATCCAGGATGCCTTGTTCGATTTCTCGTGGCAATTGATGGGCTGGTGACTTAATATGGCGATCTTGAGGGGACATGATGATCTGAAAGGCTACAGAGTACCAGTTGGATTTCGCATACAGTAGTTCCGGTCCCGTATTTGTATTGAAATATGAAGGGACATAATTAAGGGCATGGGCTCACTTTTAGGCGAGATCCCAGGTATCGCAACCCACCACCGGGTAGTCCACTCAAGCATTTCCAACGCAACGCCAACTTGCGTATATACATTAGTAAGTACATAAAGGTACCTATGTACATATGTATATACATATGTATGTATAGGTACTAGTACAGTAAAAGGCGAAGTGGGCCCTTGGCATGGTTTAAAGTCGCAGTAGCCAAAATGTACTGTAACAAATTGCTCTAACAAAGGCCAAAAAGAGGGTCCCAAAGTAAACACCAGTGACCCACCACCCCTCGAGCCCCTACCAGCTTTCTGACCTTCTGCCTTCATTTTCTTCCCTCTACAAACATTAACCAGTCCCCGCTGAAGTCGCGAATCGCGCGGGCTCTAGGATGCGACAGAAGAGTAGGATATCGGCATTGCGGCTGGTCCCCGAAGGGGACTTCACTAATTGAAGTAACAAAGTTCGGCCGAGGAAAGAGATGGCACATCTATCCCGTATATGCTTAAGATGGAATCATACTACGGCGAGTATATCAAGCGTCTACAGACAGCGACTTATTTGAAGACTTTATCGCGCAGTTGTTACATCATTGTGGTCGATACCCAGAGCCGAAATCTGTGCTTGTAATGGATAATGCTTCTTGGCATCATACAGAGAAACTCCGGCAGATGTGCCAACAAGCAGGGGTACTACTAGAATTCCTATCACCATACTCACCAGACTTTATTCCAATTGTAGGACTGATCGCATTTTGTAATAATGGGCACGAGGATGATTATAGTAGTGTTAATATGATATCTAATTTTTCTGGGAGAAGCATGCCGCGTGTGATGTAATAGATATACCTGCGTGACGAAAATGATTCTCTGCAATATCCTCATCATCTCCCACCACATCAGCGCACCATTCTAAATACATATCAAATGTCCTATTGATAAAGGCTTCATTTTCATAGGCTGTCTTTCTGATAAATCTTTTGACATCTCCAAAGTATTCTTCCCCAAGCCAAACCGAGTAGACAGAGCCGTCGTAATTTCAATGGCAGTGTTTCATTAGAACAACATTCAACCACTGCTATTAGGTTATCCAACTCCGCTGGGAACGACATTACACCTCCGGCAGAACAGCACAGTGCCCCACTGGATCATGCCATAGCAGTTGAGAATTATCAAAGTATGATTGTATGGCTATTGTTACATTCACATACTAATTTCGTACAGAACGGATTTCACACCGAGTTTATGATGGACAGGCTGGGGATGGCCTAGTGTTACCAGCTTTTAGCCTTGTATTCTCGCTAATTATAGGTTGTTCAGCCTACGGAGAGTTTAGCCTCGAAACATCAGCAGACAGAGCTGCTACTGACGAAGTCATAGTAGACGTAGATGATAAAGTCTACAGCTTGTCCAATAGCAGTTTGACAATGTCTAGGTGACCTTTCACTAAGGCGGCTTGGAGAGCGTTGCCATACTCGCCGCCTTGTGCATTCACATTTGCCCCCTTGTCCAATAGCAGTCTGACAATGTCTAGATAACCTTTCACTAAGGCGGCATAGAGAGCGTTGCTATAGTAGCTGCCCTGCGCCGATATACGTTTCGGTGAATGCAGGCGGCTCCACGGACTACCGTCCCATGGACCTGCCTGCTAGCATTTGCGTTCCTTCCTACGATTGAACTGCATTAACATGGACTACGAGTATCATCCTATATTTTGCTGTTTTCAATGGTTTGCTATTTCCGTCTCAGCGGCTGCTGGGGCTGGAACAGGGTAGCACGATGCGGGGCCTCGACTTTGGAAGACGTTCAATCGTCATCAGACTCAGGGAAATTCTGTAATCAATCGAATGATCACGTAAAATCGACGACTGTATGAACGTGATATCTTGTGATAAGCCGACAATGGTGTCGAGATCGGAGTCATTGACTTTAGTGGCGTAGAAATGTAACTTCTTGCCGGGAACCAGATGGGAGACGCCACCAGTGAATCGGAGGCGTTCGCGTTGCCGTATGTTTATTGATTTGCCTATGTTAGCGGGCACATTAAAACATTTATTTGGCTTAACCGCTATCAGCCATTTCCTGTTGTGAGACTGCCTGTGTTTTCGGAACTCTAGGTTTCATGAGGCATTTCACGAGATCATGTTTGGCTGAATACTACACGAATTCCTACATATTGCGGATTGCCTCATCATAAGCTGCTATGATGGGCCCGTGAAGTTGATCTGGGTCCCCTGCAGGTGTAACGAGGCTGATCCTATCCTCGTTGTCCAAGGGAAAAAGGATCTTCCTAATCTTCAGGCATAGGGCTTCGCGACATCTAATGCTACTAGAAACTCGTCCGTGATCTTGTCCATGCCGTCCACCGTCATATGACCCCTTTCGCACTTGCAATTTCTCCGAAACTTCCAATTTCCCATGTCTGAAGGAGGCTCTAGGCGCCCTCCCTACCATTATTCCACGCTTGGCGTGCGTACATCCAAAATAGGGGATGCGTTGTGCTTACTAAGGGCATGGAAAATAGCTTTTCCTTCCCGAGTTGCATTGAAGTCACTAGGGAATGACGCGGTATGACATACCAATTGGTGTCGCCCATTCGCAGTTTTGTTTTTCCGACTCGTCATCCGGGTTTCTCCGAGTGCCGGTCCAGCAAATACCTACGCGACGCGCGAGGCTCCAACTATTTCCAGCGCAGATGTGTTAAGAACGAGAGCCGTCGTCATGACGGATCAAAACCGCTCAAAGGTTATCCAAGAACATCCTATTGGAAATGGCCTCAACGCCTTCCGTACTTCCTTCAATTCAATCTGTGAAGACAGGAATATTTCCCCAGATCCAGCTGCTGTAGAGCATCTTGGTCAAGAAGGTACGTGTAGCAAGGCTGATTCCGATGTAAGCCTGTCTGACGGCATGTAGACCTACAGAATCTTGTCCTCGTCCTTCTCTCCACATTACAGATCCATCCAGCCGCTCGACTGCTCTGTTCAAGCGGAAATGGCAAAAACCTCTTCGACGATTTGTTGCGGCTCAATTCCGCTGTCAACTCTGGCGAGTTCGAACCCGACCGCATTAAGCCACTCTTAAGGTCGGCTGTCACCGACACTCCCGACGATACAGTTATCTGGAATCATCTCTACGAAGCTGTCACAGAATCCACCCCTCCTCCTCGACCAATACCTTCGTCGATCCAACAAACGCCGTTGAGTCAGAATACGAGCGGCCTCGTGAACTCGTCGGAATTTCGCCAGAATGTCGACCCAATCCTTAAATTGGAGCTTGAGCATCTCTATACTGGACTTCCCAATTTCCACAAAGCCTTCTTTGGAGACGTGCCAGACCTCGACAGAGTCTCTGAAGCGGTTTTTCGCAGGTGCACCGACGGCGACCATCCGCTGTTCACTGATGGTTGGACTGGATGGCCAGCAACCGCCAAAGAGAGCGAGGTGCTGGCTTGGTTTGGTGGCTTAATACCCAAGCTGGAAGCATTCGCATGCGACCACATTCCGACGCTGGCGACCCGGCGAAAGCTATTGGCGCAGCCGAGGACTCCATTAATTGGCTCCACAGGCAAACGCAGTATGGATATCGGCTTTGTTGACAGTGATATTACTTATAATCCTGATTTTGAAGATTCAAGATATCGTTGGTCACACATCCTCGTTGCCGGCGAACTGAAAAGCAACCCGAAGGCGGACACAGCGTCGATTGCATGGATTGATCTTGCAAGGTACGTGAGAGAGGTGTTCGGCGCCCAAGAGAACCGTCGCTTCGTACTGGGCTTTACTCTCTGCGGGTCTCTTATGAGGGTATGGGAGTTCGACCGGCTTGGGGGGATCGCCTCCGAACAATTCGACATTAACAGTAAGGATGGTGGGCTACGGTTTGTGACGACCATCTTGGGATTTCTGCGGATGAACGAGGAGATGCTTGGGTTTGACCCTACCATTAGAACATTCGGCGACCAACAATATATCGACATCGAACGAAACGACAAAACAGAGCGTCTCATCATTGACGAGGTCATGAAGCGAGCACGTTGCGTTGCTGGTCGGGCGACAGTCTGTTGGAGAGCACATCGTAAGGAGGATCCGCAGACGCCACTTGTTATCAAGGACTCATGGCAATACACGGATCGGGACGAAGAAGGCGAACTCCTCCGAGAGGCGACTCAGAAAGGTGTTGCTAACGTTGCCCGATATTACCACCATGAGACCGTTCGCGTACGAGGTGCCAATGACGACATTCAACAAAACATTCGAAAGGGCCTGGACGTCACGGAAGCCGCGAATTATCGACCAGGACGTGCGAAGCTGCAGTCCAGTGCGAACGTATCTATTTCCCGCAAAGGGCGAAGTACCAGCTCTGGCGTGAAGCGGCCATCCAGCGATGCTGACGCCACTCTACCGCCGATTAAGCGATCCCGTCCAACGTCTCCAACAAAGGCAAGCGGCGAACGACCACCAAACCGGGTGCACCGGCGAGTTATTCTTAGCGACTACGGAAAACCAATCTACAAAGCAAGCTCCCGCGTTGCGCTGCTTTCTGCGCTGGAAGGCTGCATTGACGGCCATCATCACTTGCACAAGGTGGGCCTTCTCCACAGAGACATCTCTATCAACAACCTCATGATGAATGAGGATAAAAAGAACCCTTCCTGGACAGCCTTCTTGATCGACCTTGACCTTGCTGTTCGAGGGCAACGAGAAGGTGCCTCTGGAGCAAAGGGAAAGACAGGAACGAGGGCGTTCATGGCTATAGGAGCGCTGTTAGATGATGAGCACTCCTTCATGCACGATCTTGAGTCCTTCTTCTGGGTACTGTTCTGGATATGCATTCACTACAACGGCCCTGACGGTGGCAAGCCGGTGCCGCGATTTGAAAAATGGAATTATGTTGATACGGATGAGTTAGCAGAATTGAAGAAGGGCGAGATCGCGGACGAGGAAGATTTTCTCAAGAAGGCAGACAAGCATTTCACGTCGCACTACCGGCCGCTGATCCCATGGGTCAATAGGTTGCGGAGGAAAGTATTCCCTAATGGTGGGAGATGGAAGAGGCTAGAGCCGGAGCTCTATTCCTCGATGAAGAAGATCCTCCACGATGCCCGGAGGGACCCAATGGTGTTGGCGGAAGGTTAGCATTGTATGATGAGATTAGGTTGCTTACACTTACAGTTGGCTGTAACTAGAAGGACCCTGCAGGCCCTACACTATATGTTCACAAAACGATAGTGAACAAGTCGCATTTTTAACGCATGCACTGCGGCGCCGCGGCCCTAGCTTGACTTCTAGGAAAAGAGAGTAGCCGTCCGCAGAGTGTGACTGACGCCCTGGACACATCAGTTGCAGACAGCGTCTTCCAGGGCCATATAGGTTGGACTGGATGCGCTGGATTGGTTTAGCATGCATTGGTCGATTGAATTATTGGCATGGTTATCGCTAGTAAGATTTTGTAATTCGACCTTACGTGGCGAAGCCACCCTAATCAGAGCCACTCCGGCTCGTGGTTCCAATCCCAAACGATAGTTGGTGTCCTCCTACTTGCCGGATAATTGCTTGTTTTGGCGTACCCTTCTGCTTCCCACCGCACCTGTTTTTGCGGAATTCCCACCGTATTGACGCGCCGAGGTGTGGGGAGCCCCAGTCATCAAGAAGAATAGGCCACTGTGGTGATGTCAGTTGCTTATTAATCACAATACTCTGGCTAAGGGTGAATTTCGCCCGATGGAGATACTGCCGAGTAAATTCCGGCCACATAAGGTCATAGTAACACTGCCACCCTCTGCGACCTCTTACTCATCAGATAAGCCCACTGTATTAACACATTGTATTATCAGGCCATTTCTGTTCATCCTTGATATTCTTGTCAGAGGCACAGCACAATACAAGTCTAACCATCTAACAATCCAACAATTCTACAACCGAGCCCCACTTACTTTCCCGCTACCACACAATTCGATAACCCTACGTGACCCACTCCATCAGCTGTAAATCCCGCGTCATCACGAGGTAGAATCTCCCCACCTAGGCGCATTCCAGCGAATGCCCTTTCGCCGCACAGACCACCCCAACGCGATATTGTGTTCCCGTCGACTCCATCGTCAGGCAGCGACCAAGTTTCTGGCCTTCCCAAGCCCACCTCCAGCATCGTGAGTAATCAGGCTTGGCCAGCATCAAGATCGCGCAGGCAGCAACCGGAGGGTCCGACAGCCATCCTAGAGTCTTGGCTGAAAGTGCTTTTCCGGAAAGACCAGATTAGGATTGGATGGTACATGGCAACTCAGCCACCAACAAAGTAGCATGCGGTTTTGAACGTGAAGCTCCGGTATAAATGGGGACATACCCTGGCAAACTCCCCTTAAATATTTACCACGAAAAGTTTCCCCGTTCTGCCACAATCGGTGCTGTCTGTCCCTTGCAAACTCCCTAGGATTTTCCTCTCCCAAGAAAAATTTTCCCGTTCCACCACCTAATAACAACAGGTGGAGTCTACCCCTTGCAAACTCCCATTGGAGTCATTTCCGCGAAATGGAAACGCGTCATCAATTCACGTTGTCAAATGCCGAAAGCACCATCAATGATTCGCTTCGGATTTTTACGGATTGTCTTTCGAAAGAATGGACGCGAACCAAAACACCATATGGGCTTGACGAAGCCTTGGGATCGGTGGGTAAGCCAGACGTGCTACAGCTGGACCAAGGAGAGGCCGCCCGACAAGAAACAGCAGCGATCTTTCTTGGATTTGGGTTCCAAACTTGGTTAGCGTACTTTCTGGCAACACACCATCAAGGTCGTCATTATCCTGGGCAAAAAGCCACCACCGAAACGATCAGAGCATTCGATCAGCTATCCAACGAAGACCGGACCGGAGTTGCATCGGCAATAGCTTCCATAGAGAGCCATGTAACTGTCCAGGACGCAATACGAAAGTTGATGGCGACCCCGAAACGTCGACGTGAGTTTCTCCAGGCCCTGTTTCCTTATGTTTTCTAACGTAACCTAGGGCTTGTAGAGCAGACTTGCAGCGAACAACAGCCAACGAATGTCGCGATGTCGAGCCGCCAAATCATTGCCAATGGTTCTCCTTCCCTGAATAACACGATAAGCATAACCTCTCCCACTCTTCGAATCGAATCTCCAAGCGATCCGGCGGTGGCTTTGGCACCTCCCGTCCAAGAGCAGACGTGCACGCAAGCTTCTTACCGAGGTATAATGGACATTTTCCCCCCGTACATGTGTGGTGCAATCAGTCCAAAGGATGGCAGGGCGGACGTTACGATGGGCTTTCCGTATATAAGGAGTCATGTTTTGAAACCTTACTGTCTTATGAGTCTAGTTATTAAGGCGAGCGAGGTTCCATACATTGCGATGCGGTTATTCAAGGCACATATAGGGACAGGTGATGGAGTTCGACACTTTGTCCTAGACAATGGAGGGAGATTGCTTCCCGTAAACGGCTTCCAATTTCAAGGCTCGCTGGACAGCGACATCGACGGGTTGCTTGGCTCTAAGATAAGCAAAGCAATCGCCGAGAGTCCGGTGCGTGAACAAGAATGCGCGGAAGGGATTGTGGCTACAAGGTGTGTAGCCATGTCGTTCAGTCGCGATACTCAGGACAGTGGTGTACTCAACTTAAGCCTGGGCTTGACAGATGGGCTCTGGATGAAGAACAAGCTATATACTGAGCAGCCTAGATAGTACAGAGAGTCAGGCCTTCTTCAGGTGTCCGCCAGTGCCGACACAATACAGCGCATAGCCCCGAGGTACAACACACGAACCCTGCATCTTGGTCATACTTTTCACCACGCCACCCAACTTGCCGTCTGTACTGACGGACAGGATAGAAGCTTCGCAATTGCGCCAGAGCACCACTCCACCGTCGCCGTAAATGGAGTCTGGTGTGCTTAGAGCATTCGTAAAGTCTTCTGTTCCATCGAGATCATTTTCAACGGAATCCTACGAAGGAATTAGCTCAGCTATTGGACGACGCTCGACCGTGACTTGCCATGTGAATGCCCCGCCTTTCAGAGGCGAGCTGGGGAAGAAAAGGGCTGTAGCTAGTTTTGTCGTGGATAGCTAGATTGCGCTCAGTGTTGGAATTTCAACGCCGCAAGGATGGAGATGAAGTTTTATCAGGTGTAAACGGTAGATAGTGACTGAACGTGTCGTTTTGTGGTCCGCAGGCCATTGTGCGAGAAATTGTTCGCGATATCGAGTGGGGTGAAGGTTCGGGCAGGTGGATTTATGGTAGGCGGATCGGGCATGCAGTCAGGTGGTTCATTTGTGCCTAGAGATTGCAGCATTCATGCCCAAATCTCTTCGGCTCCAACGAGACGTAAATTCAAACCCCCACGAAGACTATTCACCTGCTGGAAGATGAGTATGACCATGATATTTTCAGCGGTGGCGCTGCGAAATCGCCAGACCTTTTGTCTTCAATGGTTGATGGCATTTGTCTGCGGGCCGAAGTTTCTCCGTGCGCAGGTCGTACTGCCAGGTCTATAAACATGAGAGGGGACTTTGCCAGGGGATGACTTCACGAACACGGTTTAGGCCCAAAGTTCATTCTGCTAAAATATACCGACTCGGCGCTCTCGTTTTGCAGTTCACATATTAAAGCGGGTCAGGTGAATTTACAAGGAAACGTGCATGCCTTACGGGATTTTGCATGGGTCTAGGCCATTTCACCATGCAGTGGTGGCGACTTGCCCATGCCAAAAGTTGCCTTCGATTGGCCAATTGCGTGCCACACTACCATCAGCCTGATTCATGTCTTAGATGGGTGTACCAAGCCATCGGCTCGGTTATATCAATAGATATTGACCAAGTTTGTAGTGTATTGCTACATGTAAGGCACTAACTATATTGATACTAGCCCACTAGGTCTGCACTTGGTCCCAGCTGCCCTATTCTGCATGCTCCAGGGTAGGGAACTTCAAGAAGGTCAAGAATTCCTGAGCGTTGAGTTTTATCCCACATGTTACGGCCTACCCCTGGATGGAATTAGGGTGACCGATTTAGTTCATCTCAAACAGTTGCTGCAGGTCAACGCAGTAAGAATGAGGTTGCGGCAAAACTCGTATGCTTTTGCAGTTATGTAATCGATATTATTGGCCATGGCCTATGATTGAAACAACGTTGAAAACGACATGTAATCTTACCAGCACTAGACTAGAACAAAACCGGAGAGAGGTCGTATATGGTGACCTGCGAGCCGATACTCTCGTAAATGGTTCACTGATCAGTTCCTGCTGCATGTCGATGCTGGAATGTTAGACTTGCGGCCGACATGCATGTATTCAAGTACATGGTCCCCGGGCTGCGGCCGGGCATCGTGAACATCGGAAAGACATGGCACACCTTTGGATCTTGTTTGGCTCTTGTATGTTAAACCTGGGCTTGAATGCAATAGAAACTATTGAACGGCCATACATGCGGCTTGTCCCGACTTGGGGTGGGATATTCGGGGCCGAATTGACCAATATGTTCATCCAATGGCTTGCCCTGAGTGGGAGAGCTGTACCTTTCGTAGTAACACAGCTCAGGAAGCTTACTCGTATCTTGACTTAAAGGACAAGGATACAACCAACATGCGTGCATTCGAGTGAAGGTGGCCGCGGCCATGCAGCAGCCTTAGCGCAATATTGGCCACGTCAAAAGTTCGTCCGTGGAATCACGACCCCTGGCGAGACAAGTTCCATCTAGTCCATATCAAGATGCAGGTCAAGCTGGAAGAAACGAGGTTGCAGCCATACCATGCGTGGACGGAATATGCTGTGAGTTGCATCTGGGCCTGCTCGGTCCTCCCCCGCTTCACCCGGCACAAACCATGATTGACGTGATGTGTCAGACTGCCCCGTTGACTGATCAAGGACGGAAAGCATATAATCTGGGTACCCGCAGAGAATTGCATCTTCGTCTTTGGTTGCCTCGTCTGCCTTATGATTTGGTTCGCAACTATGGCATCAAACAATCGTAAGGGATTATCGGTCGCTCCAGCGGCTGCCTGTATCTGCCTACTTGCCACCATTACTCTGGCTATCACCACCCCCTTGCTTGTTCCTTATCTGGAATTGCACAAACAAGGATTTGTGTTTCTTCTCTATGAACTCCCAGGGCTCATCATCAATCTCACCAAGCCGTACATTGCAACAATAGCAATCAACTATGCCTCCCTGGTGTATCTTCATCACGCTAAAACAGTCACTAATGCGGAGAGTGTGGACGAAAGAGTTGTTGCAGAAGAGAAAAAGATTATTCTCTGCATGCAGAGATTTCTGAGCGCACACCCGACCCGAGTCGAGCCATTTCGCAGGCAAATTGAAGAAACTATGACAGAAGCTGCTGCGAACTTCGAACATGGCCAACCAAATACCAGAGGATTGGGGGAAGCACTCTTCAGCAAGGTCCGGAAGTGCAAGCCCGAGGCACTTATCGAGGCATCCGATAAAGCAATACGAAACACAGTGATCCTTTTTCAATTCTTCTATCGCCTCTTCTCCTGGGTCGGCTGCCTGATTACGGTAGGTGTTATCTTTGCCGCGTTCATATGCCAGATGGTACTCGAACGGCCCATGGTCAACCAAGACAAAGCCATGAGAGATACAATCAAGCAGCTTGAACGTGCTGGCCACGGCGCTACTGGGAGCGAAGCGATGGTTGGCTTCAGGCGTTCTTTACATGCACTATCCGAGGCATCAACAGTACTGAGCCGGTTACGCGCCTGTCGAGACTCCTTATATCTTTTCTGCTTCTTCCTGCTTTTCCAATGCCTGGGCGATGATCAACACACCGCGCTTTTTGCAGCCTATAAGTACCTCTCTTCTATCCGCGAAGCTTTCGAAAAGCTAGGCTCTTGTCGTGTTCAGTTACGGTTAATTATTGCGAATGGAAGTTGGACAATAGCCCGTGTTGCGCTTCAAGCTTGGTGGGATTTGTCGAGTGAGGACAACGGGGAAGAGAAGCAGGCTCATGTACATCTTGCTGTACATATTGCAAGCTCCCAAACCCAGGCGAGGTACAGTACGTTTGAGACTGGAGTAAGGGGTTACGTCGATGAGTTCTATATGGAGGGTATGGGCATTCTGGACATGGGTATTATGGACCGTCGGGATATAGAGTGTGGATATCCTTTGACATTTATCTAGTCTACGCAGAGAAGGAGATAATTCACGACTGGAGCTAAATCTTGGTTGGTACAAGAGCTTGGTCGAGTGAAGACGCGAGCACTATTTGATGGGCGGGGAGAGGAAGTAATCAGAGAGATGCAAGGCGCAACGTACTTGCTAGGCATGGATACGTGGGGTGTCTTTGTCATATCACGCTGGAAGTCTTTCGTTGAGGGTTATCGCAGAGTAGTTGGAAACGGCTAGTCCAGGATAATTCATAGAATTTGGTGATAAATGAACGCTATTGAGTGGCCTTGGGTTATGTAACCTAAAGAAGAAAGTAGAAACGGATCTTCCTTAACATACAAATCTAAAAATGAACAAAACATGTTTTTTTTCCTACTTATGAGCCTCAGTGCATGCCCCAACATGCATTTCCACGAGCTTTTCTATCCCTCTGCGGCCAAAAAGGGCCCTAGTTTCTCACCAGGGTTGACTATTATCCAACTCCTTCCAAGATACCAATGATATCTCCATTGAATCTTACGCCCTCTGAATACATACATATGTAATTACCGCATTTCTCGGCAGTTCGGATAAATGAATCGGCCCGAGCCAGCACTACTATTTATATGCCTGCTCACCTTGCTTGCCCATTTATTCTCCTACTTTCTCGTCCCTGCCAACTCACCCCTGCCAACTCACCCCTTCATCACAATGTCAAACGAATCACTCTCGTAAGTGTTCTTCGAACTATCCCACCCTATGGCCAAAGCTAAATTATGTTCAATTTCAAAGCACAGGCACTACACCTCTACCTCTTGATCCTGAGACCAAGGGTGTGGAAGCTGGACTGCGCATGTACTTTTCCAAATGGTCCAAGTTGGCACATCTGAAAGCTGATCCTGAGCCTTGGATGATTCATCAGTCTGAGTCAGTGCTTACTCTCTGTATCAAGACTCTAATGGAGCTACATGACGTTATTCTCCTTGGGCTGCATGATCTTTCTTCTTGCTTTCACCAACGCCAGGGTCTAGTCCGAGTGGGCGATTTCATACGGCTCTTAATTGGCGTCCCCAAGTTTTTTCATAAGATGAAACTATTACCCGAGAAAGTAAAGAAAAACTTCTTCCATGAATCAATTCAAATACTCGTCAGTCTTTATACCCAAGAGCCAAGGACAAGGAAACAGTTCCATCAATGGCTGCCGTGGACAACGATCCTTGCTTCCCAAGCTCACTTTACAAGCCCAAAATCCCGCAAACCTCGTTTTCTATGTTCGGGTTTGCGGATCAGGGCGGATGGCTGGGTCATACCTGGTCCATCGGGTACTACAGTGGTCAAGCAAGATTGTTCCCCTTTTTTCACTCTGCTTCGTACCTTGAGTGGCAAGGAACACAATATCTCTCTCGCGTACGAGGAAAAGAAGAAAGAAGAAGAATATCGAAAACAGACACGGGAGATTGTGGTTCCTTTGGACGAAAAAGAAGAAGCAGCCAAGAAGCGGATACCCCCTCCCACCACTGAACAGCAAGGAACACAAGATCATGGATGAAGAGAAGCAGATACGAGGCGGGTTACGCCAGAAGCTGAGGGCGGTTTTGTTTTTATGCTATTTTCTGCAGATTTTCGCAATTTCTTCTACTTTATGGGCTCTCTTCATCTTCTCTCGGAAAGTCTCGCAGCATACAGTTCATCACCACCTACTATCTTAGGCTTATCTTTCCCTCTACTATTTAGAGTATAATTTTTAGCAAAATTCATCTCTTTCCCCTTTAGCAACGAGTTCTGTTCATCTACTCTGAGAAGTGATCACCTCCCCATTATCAGTGTCCCTAGACTTGAATAGCATCACATCATAGAAATAGGCGTGCCTCTCGATGTTGCTTTGTCTGAAGAACACAGGAAGATCCCGGATGGAGAACATTGTACAGATATTCATCACGATGTCTGTTTTGACCTATTGAATAGATCTCCTTGTCTTCCGATCATGAACTATCCTGCGATGAGTTCAAGCCTCCCATTCTCTTGATTGCTCTGGAACTGAGGAGGAAGGTGGTATCTTTTCCAAGGAGTGCAGTTGAGCTGTCATACCTCCAGTTTGACAAAGGAACCAGGCCTGTCAGAGAGGGCGATATTTTGGTCGAGACGCGGAGGTTCGGATCGTTTGTTTCGAAAGGAGGAGGAGTGGCTGCCTAGGGAGGTCTCAGGCCGTCGAGTTATTGGGTCGTCGGTTCTATGGAAAGAGATGGAGGTCGTAGATGACTGCCTCGCGAGGTCTTAGGCCGTCGAGTGCTTGGACTATTGATTTCGAAAAAGAAGCGCGGAAATACGTGAGGGAAAAAGTGGGAGTTTGCTGGGAAACAGAAGCTTTTTTTTGGCGAGCAGGGAATAAACAGTGAAGGCTGGAAGGTGTTGAATGGCTGGGACTAAAAGGCAAAAAGGGAGGGGTAGGAGAGCCATCGGAGTTTAGAGTGAGGAGTGCGATTTAGAGGGAAGAAGGAAGGACAATTCGAGGGAGAGAGGACCAGGTTTTTTTTAGGTAAGATTCGCGCCTTCTCGTTACTGCTTTGGCTATCAGTTGCTTCCTGCGGGAGGTGCGGTGATTGGTGTAGTTTCCAACCAATGTGCCTTGCGACCTTGAGGGAGTGATGCGTATAGGGTAGTGTCCGAAAAACCACCCACCACAATAGCAAAATATCTGAACCCTACTGCCTGAAAAATGCTCAATTAGTGACTCAGAAAAGCCCAAATCATGTGGCAGCAGTAGATAGGATATACCTCCTCATTGAGGTACAATGACGAGTGGATGTGGAGGAAACAGCGAGTTACTTGGAGATCGAATCGAATGATTATCTGGGTCATGACACATGCAACTACCATAAACATCCCTTCATTGTTAATGTCAACCTGCTAAGACCACTAAATAACCGATCCAGTCCTTCTGACAGCTTCTCCAGGCGTTTGAACTTGCCTCGAGGCAGTTGACCGGGAACCTCTGCGTCGGAAGAATATGGATCCGCTTCCGAAGCCTCCACCAAATCGCCCTCTCTTCCGTCATGCATCACTTTCTTGGATGCTAGCAGATAATCGTCATCAATGCTAGCCCGCCAGCCATCTTCTCCTTTCAAGAACCTCTTCAATCTGGATCCTTGGTAAGATCTGCTCAATCTCTCACCGCTGAGCTCTTTCAGGCGATAACTGTGTTAGGCCGGGAAGATCTCTGAGATACAGTAGGGTCCGTACCACCGCGTTTGGAATTTGGCATTACAAAGCTTATTTTTCACTCGGATCACATTGTAAGTCAAGACGAGATCGTCGATTTTGAGCTTGTCCTTGCGGAGAAGCAGAGTGTCGCGTTTATTAACTTTGCATCTGACCTTAGCTCGGGGTTCGCGACCACACGACGCGCTTCTTCCACATCCGCCGCTTTCCTCTCGATTACTCGCATACGCGCTCTGAGCAAAATCCTCCCTCGTAGAGACTCTATGCAGGAACTGTAACTTCAAGCGGAAGCAGTGGTTCCCATTCGTACATCAGTTGGAACGGTGACCTACCCGTGTTGTGCCGGATCGCAATTCGATCCGCAAGAATAGCGCGTTCGACATAAAAGATGTAAGCGGCCTCGCGGCCTGAGACTCGTTATCTCGGTCAATTTTAGCAAGTCTCTCAAGGCCTGGTGCTTTCAAGTTGGACATAGCCGATAGGGCAGCGGATAAAAACAAGAACACTTAAAGGTTAGAAGTAATAAAGAATAGTGGCAAATTAGAATATCAAGCAGTGGATGATGCAGGGTTTGCAGCGTTCCTGGTGTATTCTCTGCAAAAAAATTGGCATAGCCTCTGCCGCCTAATATACATAGAGGGAGTGTTGGTTGCCGCGGAAACCCCTGATTGATACGCAAACATTTAATTGATTGCTAGTTCGACATACTAGATCTCATGCACTATGACGAGAGAATGACTGATGTGCCTAAAGTCAAACACCTCAATTGGCTTTGGTAACTTAAAGAAGACCATGGGCTAAATCAATAGCCTAAGAGGTACCGATGTGTGCGGTCCTCTGATCATGTAGGCATGGTTTGGGAATCGAAGGGGACCCCTAGAGGTCTCTTAGGAGACCTACATTGACCCTGTGGCCGAGGGCTATCGATGCGCTACTGCAGTGGCGTTAACCTCTTATCAGTTCCAAGACGACTTAAACTATTGCGGCAATCATGCACACGCGATGGTGCCACTCTCAACCAGTCCTAAGAAAGCCTAAACTCAGAATTGGCGTGCTAAAGCGGCGCCAGGACTAGAACCGATACATGTATAGGCGACCGTGAACACGGCCTAGCACCAGCCTTGTCTATACAGCGAGGCGAGGGACTGCGTGCGGGCAGGGAAATCGGAACATTTGATGGCATCCCCAGTGTCAGAGAAAATTAAATGGACTGTGGCGCTCGCCTTCGTGGCACTTGGTCCAATTGCTGGGTCATGACGGATATATTACGTATCAACCAGCATGGCTTCATCCGCTTCATCTCGCTGGCCACCTAACCATTGGGGCACACTATGTAGCGTTAAATAGCAGAAATATCTCATTTTTGTATCCTGGGTTCAATTCCTCCCTTGGGTAATAACAATCATGTTGCGCCACTTGCTTATTGCGCTCTCTCTATTTGCGCTCTGCCCGTTGGGCAAATTCCCTAAACTCAGCCTGCAATGGGCGATATGCGATACCGATCCCCAGACTGTCCTTCGTAAGCTCGGCGAAAACAGTACTCGAGAGCCTTATAAAAAGTCTCCTATTACTTACTATGATACCAATCCTCCATCCTATATCTGGGATGGGCTCATGTTCCGCACAAAAACCAGACGCGGAGAGGAGCTTTCAGCCGTTAAGGCTCATTTTGACCCTTCAGCATCGGACGCCCCAGAGCGATTCCTCTGGAACCAGGAGGTGGATGGTAATACAATAATACCCGACACGCCCGAGAGATTCCGCTGCGTCTGGGATAGGTACGGCAACGATGTGTCCTTTGCCTGCCAGATACAGTCTCTTCTGGCCGGGAGAAAGGAGCTCTGGACTGACGAGCAAGTTCGTTTTGCTGAACGTTGCCAGAGTGTCACTTGGGGGGATCTTGTCGGTTTTGGGCCGAACCCGAATCCAAAGTGGCGTCTGAACGTCACCGGCCACAGGGCTGTGATGGAGGACGTACAGGCGGGACTTTTCCACCTAATGGAGCTAGAAGTGAAGGCTTTCAAGCACGAGGGCGAAGAGGTTTACCAAAATATCAGTACATACTTGGGAGAGCGTGGCATCGTGTTGTGTCATAAGCAGGAGCCAAAAACCGTAAGACTGTTTCACGCTATAGGCTATGACAGGAGTCACCGTCTGGTGCAACAGTTTGGACTCGAGACCTAAAACTTGGTATCAATGTCCACAATAAAGTTCGCTGGAAAATACAAAACTTAGCAAAGGTTAAATATACTCACGACCGGCTTGTGTCCCGTTAGAAATGAGCGAGCAAAATACAAAACTTAGGTCAGGCTGCGTGGGCTGCGATGAGGTACTTCTCTAAGGCAAAGAACGAACGCTATCCCAAATGGATGGAGCCAGTATTCAAGCAATGACTTGAAGTACACGGAAGACTTGAACAGGGGTTTAACTTGGCCATCGCAAATGCGGACATTTCTGAAGCCATGGAAACAGAAGCAAATCGACGAAGAGTTCCCAAGGCTGACATTGAAAGAGAATGGGCCAATTACCAGAAGGTCATGATAGACAAGCATCTGAGAGAGGAGAATGAGTATGAACAGTCGGAAGTGGAGGTGATTGTGCATGATGAACCAACAGAAGGAGAACAGCGAGGGATTGAGATTCAAGTCGATCAAGCGATAGCAACTGGGGTCGAGGTGGGAACGGGAACTGATCCCATTGATCACGCCGATGCGTCGACTAGGACTGATCAGATTACTCGAAGAAACGTCATAACCCAAACAGAAGTGGTAAATGCTAGCACTGTGCGGCAGCCGAGGTTCAACTGCTCGATTTAGTCTTTTGGAGGGTTTCAGCTTATGTACATGTGAACGCTGTGCTCAGCGTATGTATTTACTCTACGGATGAATGATTATATATTATAAATCAAATATTCATTCATTATAGTGATACTTCCAATCTATATGCAGACGAGCGAAGGAAATGGAATATTACATTGAAAGTAGAGAGACTCCGAGAGTGTGAATGCCGTAGGGTATGAAGGGCCAGCGTCCGGATAGGATATTTGACATCAACAATGCAACTCCCTTGTGTAAATCAGCCTAGGCACAGTCATCCCGGTGGACGCTAGGCATATTTAGTTATTGTTGCTTGCAGATCTTACAAAGGTTCAAGCCACATCTGACTTGATCATTGAAATATTGACGTTCTGCCGTATCTCACCTCTGTCCCAATCATGTACCTGTATGCTAAGACAGACTTCTACTACGTGTATTGAGAACGATGACGCCTTCATCTTCTGGTTTCAAATCTTTATTCCAGGAGATTGCCGGCAATACGAACTCACTAGGGGTATTGGAATATGGGCCACTGAGATCCAATCAGCATGAGATGCGCATCCTCAAAGGGAAGCCTGGAAAATTCAGCCCCCGAGTACAATTCAGGCTCTCCAACGCTCGTCTCGACGACGAGTTCTCCTACGAGGCGTTTTCGTATTGTTGGGCCAAGTAACTATGACTGACTATTATATATAGCTTCATAACCCGTTTGGACGAATATTCTGAAAACACACCTTTAGCGAAAGTAAGATTTCATGTCCTATCATGTACTCAATTCTAGAAAGCGGAGGAATCAGATCGTATCGATATTATAGCTATTTGTTAACCTTTAGTATTACAGTATATAGGGGTATGGGGTATTGCATTTTCACCACATATATTGGCAGTAAGGAATACTCTACCTTTCTGGTTAAGTCCTTCCAGACCAATCCACGAAGTTCAATGCCATTAATTATAAGATACGAATAATAGGATTAAATATTAATGACCAAGAGTGAATATTCGTCAAACTCATGCATAACCCACAATCTGTTCACAATAAATTCCATGTACATCATATTACTTTTGAACAACTCATTCTTCAAGCGTTGCAAGTTCCACTAAAACTAACGTAAGAACAGCTGAAGCCTACAAAGGTCACAGCGTATGAGTAATTATCGACGATAGTGCCGCCCAAGAGCTGTTTCGACCAGTTTTTGTTTGGGCATGTAGCCTGGTTTTCGAATTGTGTTGCAGTTGGCGCAGGACCCGTTGTGATCTCGGGAATTGTCAGGCAACCGTTCTTGGCCCTGATATTATTGACAGGTTTGGAGATGTTAATATCTTGCGACTTCACGTCGACAATCTGGCCACCTTTGTTCCGACACTGCACGGTGGCAGAGTAGGCACTATTGGCATCCACATTGGCGTTGGTGTTGCCGACTCCGCAGACCTGGAAGCTACTGCAGGTGATGCTGCCATCGGTATTGCAGTGGCATTCTTGAGTGCCTGATTGGACATGTGCACCAGATGGAGCACACGAGCCCTGGGCGGCGACGAGGCCCAGCATAGACATGCCAGTCACCGCAATAGGTATGACGCGCATTGTGGTATATTTGGCGAGAGGAATTGGGGTTATTTTTGAAAAAAAATAAAAAAAAAAGCCTTAGAAGCAAGAGGCAGTTCGGTAAGAGAACCAGGATGTTGTTTAGAATTGAGAAAAATTATAGAGATAGATCAGGTTGAATAGGGGGGAGTGTCTCTTTTATACTTATTTTAAGTAGTGTAGCACCTTGCTCGTGATTCAGCTTAACTAGATACCTATGTCTCATCACGATCATTGGTAAACTTTTCATTGCTGTCTGCCAATTGCATCAAGAATCTTAGATGAGGCGTCTACGTCAAGTTCTTCGCGCCACTGTCGCCGTATGTCATTGAACGATATGGGTCGAGACTAGGCTTTAAGTTCAACCTTCCCCTCCTCCCCCAGGTGCTATAAAGAGTAAAGCCTTAATGAACGCCGCGAGTGGAGAAGGTGGACCTTGGGTAGGTATGGTAAAATAAACCTGTTTGAAGTATTACAGTTTCACCAAATAAAGGTGACATATACACATTAACGCCATCCGCAGGGTGCTCTCACTCTTGTACAACTCGCAATAATAATATCACGCAAACTGGCAGTCCAGTGTGGGGTAGTGCTGCAAAAAAGGCATATTAGCGGCCTTAGGGCGCCAGTTTTACATAGACAAACTCATTCTGCAGGGGCCGTCGAGCAGCAAACATGTATGGCTCAGGCATGTTGTCAGGCCCCCGTTGTGAAAGACAAACTTGATGGCTCATGGCACAGTATGCCACTTATTATGTCACTGACAAGTGAAGGCGGCAACAAGGGTAGTTACGACAGGTTAATCAATCAACATACTTGTACTAGGTACGAAGTTTGAAGCAGCTCTCTTTCGTTTCGCTCTCTATAATGTACATTATGGTCTTCCTCGCTTCCTACTAGCACTACCACGGGTGGTGTATGAGGTTTCTTGAACATCGTCCATCTGCTGCTTATTCCAGCGCTGTAATCGAACCTCCAACTTGCCAATACCATGCACAACCTCGTCAACATGGTTGCGGTCCCTCCAAGGCTCATCAATCTGTTCGACCTTACCTCTATGCTGCCCCTGCGTTCTCGATGCAGTCGGCTTAATGCCCTCCTCTAGGTCGCCATGATCACTATGTACGGAATTTGTTAGTGTTTGCGGAAATAAAAGAGAACATTTTACAGAACGTGCCTCCGGACGCGTAAAGCATATTTCTGGTTTGCTTCCATACTCAGTACGATGACAAGTGAATTGCTGATCAAACTCGCCAGAAGTACCGCGACTTAAGCTCTGTTGATATGAAATACCAGAAGTGCGTCGAGGAGTGGGAGTGCTTGTGATTACGGGCGAAACTAGGTGCTGTAGGGAAGTTTTTATGCATGTGTCGAGACCACGTGAAGAACACCGGCCGCCACTCAACCTCGTATTCGGCGTCCACACCAGACTTGATACGGACTTGTCACCGCCTGGGATAGTACACTAAGTGCCTTGAGGAACGAAAGGCTCTTCTTTCCGCCCCCTCGAAAAGCAACACCTGAAACGCCACCTTCGCCACAAGATCTGCGCCACCTCGTGCGCCACCTCGTGCGCCACCTCGTGTGCCACCTTGTTAAGCTATATCCGAACAGCTTGTTGCTCAGACTACATATGGAAACTTGAAAATCTCATCAACCTTAACTAAAGTAAGTATAACACTCCCTCGATTCCCTTAACTGCAATATAAAGCCGGCCAATCATCTTATATATCCCCGCCCCCTTCCCGCTCCCCCCCTTTTTTTTTTTTTTTTTGGTTTATAGTTCTAGGATTCTTGGGCATCCTGTACCTTCCATGAGCTCACTCTCTTCCTAGACGGCCTGTCTCTAACGGAGCTAGTGGCTCGCTTTAGGTTGTTTCTGCTTTGTGCTAATGCTATATTCTCCTCGGGCCCTGTTAATATCTTGACCGATAGCTCTGCGGCTGTTAGTGAGACTAAGTTCTATGGTATGAGATATTCCTCGTTGAGAATACCTACCTGTGCACCCACCTAGTGTGTTATCCGATGTGACTGATGTGGAACCTAATAGATCCGCAGTTAGTCGATTTATTTCTTTCCTAGTGCTCTCGGAGATACGAACCAGTCGACTCCTGTCGAGACCCAAAGAGCCGTCTCGTCACTGCTGAGGATTCTGCCGCCTCTGTCGTCTTTTCCATTGACTTCTCCTTCCCCTTCTGTGTTCTCAAAGACGGGCCCACCGGGCTACTGCTGAAGGGGTTTCGGCCCCTGCCCGGCTCTTGCCTTGGCTTCTGGGGTGAAAGACCGTTGCCACTACTGCCGCTGCCGTCGAATGTTGCCCTTGAAGTAAATCCGAACTCGCCAACGAGCACGACCAGTATGTCCTGTCCGGGCTCGGGTTCCTTCTCTAATACCGCGGCATTCAGCACACCGACAATGCTTCCCCTCCCGTACATCCATTTTCTTAACACGAAACCACCCTCGGCCGACTTTTTCATCCAGCCGATCCGACTCTTCCATGGTTGTTGATCATGCGGCATGTACGCCAATATGTGGAATGCCTGGCCACCTTTGAAAGGCAGTTCATTTTCACGTCTCTATGGTCCCTCTGATGGCATTTACGCTGGTGAAATTCACGACAAATACTGCATTGCACTTGAATGGGATGGCTGGAGCCCCTCTGAATATCGGGATATGTTCGTTGGGATGCCTTGTCGTATAAGCTAAGATAGCTAAAGCTAACTACGTAACTAGGTTACAGAGGCATACTGTTACTACTTTGCTTTAGTATAGGCCAGGAGGTACATAATAGAATATATTCTATTATTTTGAAATCTCTTGTCTATATATCATTTATGGCATCGATATTGGCTTGAAATGCTTTGCTAAGATCCCCCCTTTCCACCATTTATGAGATCCCCCCTTCAACTAGCAACCATCGTTGGCCTAGACATTTTGGCAATGCGGACAGAGGTCGAATACTTATACATCCGGGGTCTCCTGGAAATAACCGGAAGTTAGCTAATTGGAACGTTAGAACTATATGTTTGTAGAGGGTGGATTACCTATACATGCAGTATAGCATTCTGATTAAGCACAAATATAGTTGAACCAGCATTTCTTGCCTTTTGGGCACTTTCCAGTAAAGCAGTAATCATAACGGGTTTCGAGAAGCCCTGAAACATCTTCATTAAGTTGAGTGGGTGGAGCGGCCAAAGCAAGGCTTGCAAAGAGAGCAATGAGAATAGTAGAAACCTGCATCTTGAGTACTGGTTTTTGACTTAATAGGAGCGAGTTTGATGTAGGCAAGGTAGTTGAAGTAGTTGGAATAGGTTGCATTGGCAAAGCTGACTACCCGGCGGAGGAAGAGCTCACATCACAGCATATTTATATCCAGCTAGCTATCAAATATTTCAGCACCTCGTATTTATTCTTAGCTAACATATACTTAACCATCTAAGTGTTTTGATACCACCTTCCAAAGGTGTATAACTAGTTTTCGAAAGTACTTCCTTATGGCCTGATATCCTTAAAAATTTAGGCCTCGGCCATTAACACTTAGGGTATAGTCGCATTAACTGATCCAATTCTCTAAAATAAAGTCTAGGGTCACCTTAGGCTCCCACTGTTTTCCCAGTTACCACTAAATTAGGAAAACCCCGAATTCTACTGTGCCGTCTCTTCAGCCTTGAGGTTTAATTTAACAGGCCATTAGGGCCCAAAATGTTGAAGCTATTGGGGCGGCCTTTGATTCCCTCGTGTATGAGGTTTGGATCTTTTGCTAAGAGACCTGCCATTCCTGATTTACTTGTACGATTGCTACTCCAATGAGAATGAAAATGAGAAAGAGCAAATACTCCGTCCGTGATATTGAACTCTACGATATGGATATCTACAAATCCTCCTATTTACACGAGGGTGACAGGATCAGGGTATTACCAGGCTGATAGTTGGAAGTGATTATTTCTTCGAATATGCCTGTTGGAATATTTAATACATGGACAATGTAAAACTTACTTTTGAAGGTTATGGCAATGCATAATGTTCAAAAATCCTCACCTCATATCTCTTGAGAGGAGAATTTCTGCTAATCTGGGTATTACTAGAGACATAGACAATTACTTATTGCTATTCTATGTGACGTGACATTATGCACCTTACACAGTAATATTCCTCCTACCAGGGTTCTGGGCTACAGTAGAATTAAATAGCTCAAAACTGAAGGAGGCGCAGGGAGGGCTTGGCAAGAAGTCGCATGAATGCACGTATGTGGGCAACTAGCCCATTGAATCCACTCTCTTCCTTTCAATGTCAACCCAACTGGCCTAGCCTTTTCTCACACTGATGCGCCTGGTGTTGTTATTTCCCTCCCAGATCAAATAATATTAAGGGTGAATAGCTCCAAAGACTAGGGAGGAGCTACCACTGCAGCGATACAATCCAGTATAAACATCATCTCCCGTACTCTCACTTCCACAATTTATATGATCTCTACAGATAAATCGATTCTTGTCACGGTAAATGCGGTTTATGACAATACGTATTTAATGGAGGGCGTACTGGTGATGCGCAATTCAGGTTCACCTTCTGCCAGGTTGTCATCTCTGAAACTTCCAGGTCTACTACGCGCAGGGCCGATACAATGAGGCGGAGCCGTTAACGGTTCAAGCTCTAGACCTCCGGCGAGAGGTGCTTGGGGAGAAACACCCTGACACGATCACGACCATGGCGCACCCTGCGGCGACGTACCATACGCAGGGCCGATATAATGAGGCGGCGATGTTGAAGATTCAAGCACAAGATCTCCAACGAGAGGTACTTAGAGAGAAATACCCTGATACGATCACGAGCATGGCTAACCTCGCTACGACGTACCACGCACTGGGCCGATATAATAAAGCTGAAGTGCTTTACAACACCTCCCTAGACCATCGCTGGCATATCCTTGGAGAAATTAGCCCCGATACAATACAAAGTATCAAGTCACAGGAGCTGTTACAACAAATGTGCTCTTTTCAAAACACAGGCCAGCTCTCGGCTTATACATTCGGACGAGCAGAAGACATATCACAGGTTTTTACAGCAATTTATACATACAAAGGTTCGTCATTTTCGCAATTGGCGATCTCGCGGAACCAGTCAGCCTGGTTTATCTCTGTGATTCTACGTATATAGGGTTCAGTTTTCAGTATAATGCTATATTAGGTACTATATTCTTATACAATCTGATGATTTTTTGTGCAATATATGTATACATCATAGTTTCGTGAATGTATACTTTAGTCAGAAATGGGCTTCAAATAATAATGGAGAATTCTTTGATTCTTTGAAGTACCCTGGGCCGGTTGTATGTAGTGCTGATTATTGATGCTGGCATGGCAAGGCACCTTTTTGGTATTATCATTGGAAGATAACAAGAGTTCAATTCGCACTATCTACACACTGCACAGATTATGTTCGCCACAGTTAATCCAGGTTTGGGCCAATTTTGGCGAAATTCCATTGACAGATGCGTGTTAGCCGAAGCGCATACTAATTTGGAAAAGCGTATTTTCGGTACGTACCTCAAGAGCTTGATTATAGAGGACCCGAAGATCATCCGAAGTCACTCGGCGCACTATCTTAGTGTGGATATCATGCCTACCCTGCGACGACCGGACTAGTCATTGGGTGACGGTAAGGAATATTCTAAAGGTCGCTCCGCTGATGTAATATATAATGATGTGGATATTATAAAATATTGGTATTATACGGTACTCTACTTATTTGTAAATAATATATTGAAAGAGGAAGGTGAGGAATGATCTAGTATTGAGTTTGCACTTAGGGGTTACGCTGACAATGCGATATAGACCTTATTATAGGCGGAACTTGCAAATTATTGGGAAAAGCATAACCTGGTTTTTTTTGGCGGATATTAAAGACCTAAAACCCAGTCCAGCATTTGGGGAGCAGCCGCGTTGCCCCATTGCCGCGACGGATGCTCGGTCTGCGGGTGCAACTTGATAAAAGCTGCCCACTTCCCTTGCCTTATCTTTTGAGACCTCGCCTGAAAATGTTTTTCGGATGTATTACTCTATCGGTAGTATAAGCACCGAGCAGAGTTACTTGGATAGAATCTGCTTCGTCTCGGTTCGGTGATGCCAGGGTTCCAAAGTCCCTCGTAGACCACTGAAATAGAAATATCCTTTGGACTTTGGTTTTCTTCCAATCAAGGCTTTTTTTCAAAAGGGAAGGTGGTTTTTGTAATACAATCTCCTGTCACAAACCCTTAGTCGCCACAGTACCTGAGGAAAAAGTGGTCTGCTGAAGTCTTCCAGATAGGAAATAGCCGGTAGAATATCATATGAAACTTTAATAATAAAAGCGCTTTGCTATCCAAGTCTTCCCTGGCCATTAATTTAACTCTCTTGGGATATTTACGAGATAGCTTCACGCTGCTAGCTCTCTTTCCTCCTGGGGAAACGGGCCTAGATGAATCACAATGGCCCAAGTATAAGTAGCATCATTTTTCCCTCTATTCTTTGATCAGGAGAAGATTTAGACACAGAAGCCTTAGTCAACTCTACTCTCTAAGACTTGGAGAAGAAAGCTTTTAGCAGACTCTTTGAAAACTCCAATAAAGCTATCTTTCAACATCTATTCTTTCCGGACCTTTACCCCCCAAAGAACCATCACCCCAAAATGCAATTCTCCTTGATCCAAGCCATCGCGGCCTTTAGCCTCATCAGCACAGGCCTCAGTGCAAGCGTAGGCAGCCCCAATGGAGCTGCTGCCGCCGCCGCCAACATGCCTGTTGAAATGCGCGACCACGGCGCCGGTGGTCCAGACGATCAATCCCCCGAACCAATTTCAGTCCGCGACCCCAACGAGGACGTCATTGAGGAATTTCAGCCCCTCTCCAAGCGGGCCTGCTGGTTCGGAAAGACCCCTGGCTGCAGCAAGACGGGGTACTGCTACAAGAGGTGTGACTACAAAGGGGAACCGCAGCAGGGAAAGTGGTGCTGGACAACGACTGTTTTCAAGACCTGGAAGACGTGCAAGGTGGACTCGGATTGCTCCGTCTATGACTCTTGCAATTATTCCAACTGCAAGGACTGCGGCTGCAGCTGCTAGAAGTCCCTGCCAACTTGAGGATTGTATCTGTGTGTGTGTGTATGTTCCCTTGGAGGATCATCCATCAAGCGCATTCCCTGGGATATATGCGTCCAGTAGATATTGTTCTGTATTTAAGCACACTCTTTGTTATTTTTGATAATGATTTGTGTTGGGCTCTGGATCTTTGTCTTGACCGTGATATAAACTAGCCATATATCGAAATCAACTGGCTCTCGGCCAGTTGAAAGCCGTGGATCGATGAACAAGGTCAGTTGTCTAGCAAACGATGTGCTTGCTGAATCTCACCGTGAAGTCTCTCGTATATCTGCTAATGTAGTTTTCTTTCTTGTTTGCCTTTCGGAACGAAGAGGAGAATTCCAGTCCAAGCTAATACTGTCGAAGAATCTTTCAAAGTTATCTTTCAGTAAGTGGGGCAATGTATCCGAAGGTGGTGTGACGGCGTGACCTTTTGTTGCACATTTGGATCGATTATGTATATCTTCAGCCTATAAAAGCGGAATCCGCCTCAAGTTCCTCTGGCCGATCTAAATCATGTGCAAATCGACAGCTCCCCAGTAAGTATGATGTCAATTCTAGTTCAAAGGGCGCCACAGTAATGAGCGATTGGTGTGTGGGAGATCATTCAGTGCACTCATTGTTGTCGGTTCCGATTTTTCTTGTCCTCTTTTGCCGTCCGTTTTAGGCAGCTCGGCTTGTTTTACCAGTGCAAATTAGCTGCCGACGCGGATCCGGCTCGGAATCCAGGACCAGTCGGACGTCGATCTCCTCAACACCCGCTGCTACTAGGAAGGTAGGCAAATTCCGTGGGAGACGGGCATCACAGTAGTGATGCCGCTGAACAGAAACCGGTGGAACCTGAACATGGAAGCAACCCTGGCCTTCCAACAACAACATAAAGCAACACTGCGCATCTTCATATCGGATTACAAGTGGAAAGACGGTCAGCCAACGGAGGAGGAGGCACTCATGATCCTTAACCACGGCGACGACGGTGCAATCCCGGTGCCCGCCGTTTTCCTGTTCTTGCCGGGCATGCCGGTCGTTGTCAACAATAACACACACCAGGGCCTGAAGCTCGTCAACGGGGCCAGCTACACGACCGTGGACGCCATCGTAAATAAGGCGTTTCCGGTTACCAGCTGGTGTGTCGTTAGACATCCTCTTTAGACCCGATGCGGTGACAGCTTTGGCTTGATCTTGGCCAAAAGTTTCATTTTGTGTCATCTGCCCTGTCCTACGTACTGTTTCTGACCATTTATCCTTTGTAGATCGCAGTATCATGTTCTTCGAGTATGAGCCTCAAAGGGGTCGTCAAGTATATAATGGGCCGCTTGCACTCCCACACCTGCTTCACTTTCCAGCTCAACCAAATCATAAACTGTCTAGTCTACCATACATTTACTAGAACCACCAAATCTCCCCAAGATGCACGCTCTCAAAATTCTTGCTACCCTCGCGTAAGAAACCTTTGCTCCACTGTGACTTACACCTCACTAACAGTCCCACCACAGGCTCGCCGCTACCGGTAAGATCCTATGATCCTTCTTCGTCTCACTCTTTATCCCTCTACTTTGCTTTTTACTTACCAATCTATTTACGCAGCTTACGCCTCCCCCACCGAGGCCAACAGCCCCGAGTCTGAGGAGCCCCTCGGTATTGCTCGCGTCGGCTGCAAACAGCAGGACACTCCCAGCCGACCTGCCATGTGCCACAAGCCCAAGTGCCCCAGCAACAGGAGATCCGTCCTTTGGGACTATGGTTGCCCTGACGGCAGCTGGAAGTGCTGCATCTAGATTCGCCAGTGGACAGGTTGGGGCTATGAAAGCTGTATGAGGCAGTAATCTGGTGCTTTAGTATAGGTTTTTCCTCTTGCACGGTTTTTCCCTATGCTGTAATGCAAATGCAAAAGCTTCTTACTCTGCTTCAACGGATATTCAGGGCTGCTGTATAGTCTCTAGGATATGGCACAATAACTATAATCCTATTAGTATAAATCTCCCTGCCCCTAATTCTATATACCCACACTTTGTGTTGCTTTGATTGACAATTTGGCCCATAGCCAAAGGCTCCCAAAATTCTAAGGAAGCCTTTGTACAAGCCGCCGCTGTTGCAAATGCATACCGCTGCCACTTCTTGGTCTTGTGACTGTCAGCATAGTCGCAGGCGCCCTTTATCACTATACAGAGGAATTTATCCCAGACACCAGCACTCTCCATTTCAAAACCGATAATGCTCTCCTGCTCTGCAACCTTATCGTTGTCTTGCCCAAACTTCATCACTGCATCGCTGGAAGCAATAAATCCGAAATGAACCGCCGGTTGTATGTCGTTTTGTTCCAAGCGACGGCGTGATATAAGTTCTCTATTGCATCCACATTCTTCACATGTCTTCCCATCCCCAAGGTGACGATAATGAGCTATAAACAGCTTATCGTGGGCTGCACCAGGATAGTGCGCTTGTAAATCCGATTCTTTCTGTAGCTCACCAAGATGACTGATAATCTTCTTTTTCAATACCGCCTTACTGCGCCTGCCCTTTAGCTTCTCTAATTGCGCGCGGATCTCCAAATTAGGCCTGCCTAAGGAGTCTAATAGTGTGTTTTTGCGAACAAAACGCTCAGGAAGTCGACGTCCGAAGTCGTATTGAACGACACCACTGCTTATAATGATATCACCGAGGATAATTTCGGTGGCGGAATCCGATACAAAGGGCACAGCACCACATACACCGACGACAAGAGCCAGTTTGATGTTGGGATAGCTGGTCTGGCAACAACAACGGCAGCATTTATCTTCCCCATGCCAGGCATATGGGCGAGAACGACATTGTGATAGCTGATGGAACCAGTGGTATATGCGTTGGGATCGCCGGACGCCTTACCGAAGGAGTATCCATCATCCCAGTACTGGTCGAAGATTGCCTCGACAGCGTCCGCCTCGATAGTGAGGGCACAGATGATGGCAATCTCGAATCCGTGCCGCGAAGTAGGGCGAGTAGGAGCCATATCGAAGAGACCAAAATTACCGATGCTATTAGTTTAGCTCCGCACGCTATGCTAGCTTCTGGCATTTCGTCCTGTCGCGAAGGATGATATCGGTAGTAATGCAAATGGTCATGACGCACTTGGTTCGCAAAGCTTATTGATGACTAAGAGGTACAGAGACTGACTAGCGAGCGACCTTGTCTCTGTTCATTTTCGGTTTATCTATAGTCCGTCTTTCTTGGATCTGCCTGAGGGATTATATAATCAGAATGAGAGGAGACCCTCGATCTACGGGAAATTTACGGGGCAGCTGATGGATGCTTGTCAATATTAGCGAAGTGGGCCGCCACGTATCAATATTCGGCCGTTAGCTGAACCCTACAACCTCGTCCGCGTCGGAGGAATCAGCACATTTAAACCAGACTTGGGATTGACATTAACGAGCCATCGAAAGTCTGATCCTTTGATATGGCGGAATCTAATGAGCCACCAATTTCTGCACCGGCTCCAGATACCGCCGCTGAGCCAGTCGACCGTATTACTGTCGTAAGGAATCCACATCCCCCTCTAAGCTACCCAGTCTGAATCTCGCTACAGGATCCAGGTTTCCAGGATGAAGATCACGAGTCCACTCTTGGTGATATGTACACTCTGCCGATGCCAACTTTTTGAACCTGGAGGATACTAATCCTCAATAGGCCCCTCTCTACAGCTTCAATAGCCTCGGCGATTCTAGAGTATCGCAAGCTGCATGGAAGGACATACCATAACTTCAAGGCCGCTGAATACTGGTATTAACACCTTCCCTTACCCCGAGTAGTGATTATCTAAAGGTGACTGACAAGTGTCCGCCAGGGGACCTAATGATGAACAGCAAAACGAAGGGCTTGATATAAAGTATGTGCCACAGTCACTAAAAACCATATCCTAAGGACAATAACAAACTAACACCCATCAAGCCATCATATGCTGAATCTAGCACTTGACAACAAACTCTTCCTCGCACCGTTGGAGAACCCGCAAAAGGTTCTCGACCTTGGCACAGGAACAGGTATCTGGGCTATGTAAGCCAACCTATTTGAGCGGCGACTGCGCGGGCGTCTTTCTACACGATGCACTAACTATTGCGCCAGCGACTTTGCAGATGAGAACCCCCAGGCTGAGGTGACAGGTATCGACCTCTCGCCAACCCAGCCAAGCTGGGTGCCACCGAACTGCAAGTTCGAATTAGACGATGCCTCGCAGGAGTGGACGTTCCCGGACAACACTTTCGACTACATCCACATCCGCTACCTTCTCGGATGCTTTAAGGATTGGCCTACGTTATATAAAGAGTGCTTCCGGTGCCTTAAGCCGGGCGGCTGGCTGGAGCATTTAGACTGTAGTACACAAGTGCAGTCGGATGATGGGTCCCTACCAGCGGACAGCGCCTGGACGGGGTGGAAGGAGGTATTCGCCAGTATCGGCGAGAAGACGGGGTACACTTTCGAGGTGGTTGATAACGACAAGTGGGTTAAGTGGATGGACGAAGCTGGCTTTAGTAACATCCAGAAGAAGACCATTAAGACGCCTATAGGCGGGTGGCCGGCAGACAAGAAGTGGAAGGAAGTTGGGCAGTTCAACAGGCTGGCGCTTGAGACCGGCTTAGAAGGCTTTGGCCTTTACATGCTGACCAATACCATGGGTTGGGAATACGAGGATGTGCAGGTATGGTTGGCCAGAGTTCGGCAAGCACTGAAGAATAAGAGTTACCATGGATATTCTACCTGGTGAGTACCTCATTTTAGGGTCGACAGAACCTGGTTTGGTATGCTAACACCAGGAAGGAGAAGCGCATGGGCTCAGAAACCAATCATATGATGAACGAAGCAAGGATTTTCTTTCGCGAGGAGTTTGAAGAAACTCTACGGATTGCCAAACCATTCCCGATCGATAGCAGATAGAAATGGGGTTTGCGACATACGGGGGGGGGGGGGCGTGAGCGAGGCGCCGCGAATCGGCCGGGAGAAGCGACTGAGCGAGAGGCCGAAGCAGAAGGAGAAAGAGATGTCGATAGATGACTATGGCTTCTTGCACCTACCTCACTTTTTTTTAGATTGGTCATCGAAAGAAAGCGGAGTTGAAACGAAAATCTTGTGTTTTCTGTAAATGAGCTTATCAAGGCTTAATTTTATGGCTTATCTTGAGGCTGTGCCGAATGACCTAGAAGAGATCTCTGCCCTCAACCACAGCTACAGGATAAGTCTAGCTTATTGCATTCTGGCGTCATTCCTTGATTGGTTGGGACTGGGGCCCTGAGTGTACCCACGAAAGAGACTGTCCTATTTGTAGAGCGGATGTTTGATTTTATTTGAGGGGCCTCACAAAGTATTTGATCTTGAATTATAGTATTTCTGGCCTTACAATTAGGGCCATTTGGGTGATGTGAAAATTTTCTATATAGCTATCTAGCGAGGTAATTTATATAGCTATACAGGGTCTATAAAGACCATTCTCATTTAACATTAATAAGTTTTTAAGGCAGCACAAGTAAAGCACACGAGTCACCTCATTCCTGTTATAGGCAACTCTCTATTAGATCCCTGACATCAATCTTGCTTTACTCGCTTGAGAATTGAGCTGCCAGCCAAGACCTCTGGAGCCATCTTCCGCTTTAGCGAGGGGAAGGAAGTATTACCTTGATGCAGAGACTCAGTAGCTGTTCCCACATCCCGATTCGACGTGCCTTGCTTATCTACATAACCACTAGTAAGTGAAGATAAACCGCCGCTGCGAGACTTCTTCGATCTTCCGCCCAGATGCCCGCTGGTTCGCAATCTCCGAAGCCAATTTCCTCTTCTTTTTGTAGATCATCAGGTTTTCCTTGGCACTTCGTGGCTATCTCCTGCAGCTCCGCAAAGCTAATGACATCCTTGAACGAGCGGTCTTCATGAACTTTAAGCACTCGTGGAAATCGCAGAGTAAAATACCCGGCATTCGCAGGTTTGTCGAAGCCAGCGCCGACCACTTCCACCGTAAACGGATGCTTGAATAGCTCGGCTGGCTGCAGCTTCCGTCCGGGCTCAAATACGGTGTCAAACTCTGGCATAGACGTGACGAACGGTGCTCGCCCGAAATATCCATGTCGATTGAGGTATATGATGCCATCTTTCGAGATACTGTGCCTGTTGACCACATCGACAATGCGAAATCTCGGCTTAGAGTTGGAACATCCCAGCACATTTTTGTTTTCCACACATGCGATATAGAACGCCGTCCACCATAGCTTCCCAACTCCAAGCTCCTGTTCATCATTCGCATTGCGGCTTCCCCCGATGATGACAAAGTCGACGGTGTCTCCAAGGCCTGGAATATAATCCTTTTTTAGTTTGATGAACGATTTGCTTGTGTCGAACGAGAAGTATGGGTCGTCGCAACCTTTCAATACGAGGCCTTCCCACCGTTGTGCAATGGCTCGAGCGAATGTTTCGCTGAGCCGTTCAGCAGCGGTGAACGACGAGAATTCGACTATCTCGGGGGATCCGACATCGGCACGGCCTGGAATGCGGCGCACTAGAGATTGAAGCAGTTGTCGCCGTGTCTCGTGGCTGTCTCTGGCACAGAGTGTGTCATCCAGTAACAGAATGTCGTAGAACATGATCATGAGATGCTCGCTCAAGTCGACGGGCGAATCCCGAGCAGCGCCAAGCAGTCGTCCCGATCGCTTCACATATTTGCGGATTTTGTGGAAAGGCTCGATTCTTCCATAATCATCGTTCCATACCAGCAGCTCGCCCTCCAATATGCACTGCTTCCTGATCTTACATTCTATTGTATTGAGTCCAAGGCTGTCACGCAGTGGGCGATGGATTCCTATGCGGTCGATGGTCGAGTCCCTTCCGCTCTTCGAGAAAATCTTTATGCAGGTTCCGGATTCGTTCAGAGCGATATGAATTTGACAATATTCTCCATCATATTTGCGCTCCACACTCATTCGTCTGGTGCTAGCTAGTTGGCAGCAATGTCTGATGCTTCTGGCCTTATCGTAGATCGGTCGGGCGGCCATTGTCCCGATTTGTGGCTTGAGTTCCCAGCGAGCAGCCTCCCTGAGTCCGTCGCGAATATCTGCTGCAGGTTGAACGGGTATGCGTCTAATCGTTGAGGCGTCTAGGAGGTCGACAGCAGCATGGATTGTGCTTTGAAACCGAAGGAGGTCAGGCAGGAGGAAATGAAATTCTCTCATTGCTAGCGTTTGTGGGACATGAACCGGACTGTAGTTCTTCGATAGCATGCGAATCATCCACTTGGCCTCAGAGCTACGCAGTCTCCGGAACAGTCCTAAAAGCAAATTATCCCTTCGGATTGGTTGGCCATATTTCTGTTTAACCCTCTCTTTCAGAGCCACGGATGAGAATGGTGATGAGGCAGCGATCTGGTCGAGGATCTCGTCAATCTCGTCCAGAGTCACATTCGGACCGAGCCTGGGTTCGCAGTCTGTTATGATCATCACACGCTCAACGCAAGACGCAAAGTCTGGACCGTCATTAGCTTTCCACCTCTGCAGATCGCTCATTCGAGATGACCCAAGGCATTGTGCTCGTTCTATCATCTTTTCGAGTTGTTTTGTTGGCAGGCTGAAAACACGATCCGGTCGCCGTTCAGGAAAGAGACATGACAGGAAAGCAATGGCTCCTGAGCCTCGTCGTGGAATGACCTCGTTGTGTTTGTTAAACCAGGAGACAAGGGTCCGGGCGTGGATTTCCTGGGTCCTGTCGACGCTCGATGGCTTGTGGTTTCTTTCAAGTCGGTTAAGAAGGTCACATAGCAGAGTGAATGGAAACGGCATGTTGGCAGCCAACTTAGACTGCGTGACCGAAGAAAATATGGATAGACCATAAAAGAGAAGAAAAGCAGAGAAGGGAAGGGTTTAAATCCTCCAGACATTTAAGGCGGTCCACATGGAAAAGTCAGCTCCAAGCGCCCCAGTCCCTTTGCTGACCACCCTCGCTGGCACAAGATCACGCGCCGGCTGATAAATGGCTGTGCTGCGAGCTGGGGATACGGAATCAGGGGCCAGGGCAGAGAGTATGGACTGGTTAAGGGAGCTTATCTTGTATGCCCGAAACGAAGGGCGGCTAATCGCGGGCAGGTTCAATGTTGTGGCCTCCATGATATTTCTTGGCAGACAGACGGCACAGCGCCAAGGGTTCCCCTACCTTACGGTAACAGATTTGGATGGGCGTATCGATGACGGTTTCTGCATGGGCCTCTGACGACTCGTGATGAGAAGGAATAATATACTGAACTTCATCATAAGCGGTTCCCCTTGACGGTGTTACGCGAGTGCCGTCGTCGTCGGGATAGAAGCCGAACATCAGAAGGGATGCTAACCAACTCATTGAAAACACAGCAATAAGAATATAACGTAAGTTCTGTGTAGTATCTCTTTTGACTGCCGAGAAAGAACTGTCTGCTACTGCAAGGTTGACCTGTGTATCGCTGGATGCCTTGTCCTAATTGTTAAATAAACGGCCATGACCTGGTAAAACCATCCACCGGCAATAGGGCTCTCTCCTCACCAGGTCATAAACCCTGTTATTAGGCGGAATTGTAGCTGATCATTGATCATATCTGGCACATGGACCAATGGAGGAGTTGATGATACCGCCTAGCTAGCCAACGCAGGGGCCTCCCTGGATGGCGCAATTGGTGGAACCTGTGAAACAGCCTGAGAAGCACCTCACGATGTAGTGCATGGTCCACTCGGCACCTGACTGAGTTTCTAATTCAGCGATACCATTGGATGGCGATGGTGCCGTGTGGCACGCCCAATTTTGACATCCTGCAAGTAATGATAACTATTGCATAGCCTCAACTGCTCCTCCATCGGAGTTCAGGGGCCAGACCACGTCATGATGTAGCAACGATTGGTCAGAGACAAAACAGATCTATGACTCAATTCGTCAAGGGACGCTTCGAATATTATATTGTGCCCCTGAGAGGCTTAACAATGAAGGTTTTGTCGAGAGTATGACTAGAGTCAAAGGGGGTGTTCGTCTCGTTGCCGTGGATGAGGCTCACTGCATCTCCGAGGTATGTTGTCTTTGCAAGACAACCCTGTAATGGTTTTCTTCTTACTGATATTTCTCTATCCAGTGGGGACATTCGTTCCGCCCGGACTATTTGAAAGGTTAGGTTGTTGACATGAACTCATCGATGAGCGATGGCTAACAAATTCTAGTTGCCCGGTTTGTGCAAGAGATCAATGCGGAACGCGTGATCTGTTTGACAGCTACAGCCACACCCAAGGTTGCTGATGATGTTTGCAAAGCGTTCAATATCACTGCAGATGGCGTATTTCGGACCTCTCCTTACCGCCCGAAGTAAGTTGGCCGTCCTACATACCTAAAATGAAATGCTCGGATGTTATTCTTACGTATTGTCACAGTCTGCGCCTTGAGGCTACTCCACTTGCAACAGGATCTGAAAAGAGAAAGCTTCTGTTTGAATTTTTGGAAACCCACCCCGGTTCTTCTCTCGTCTATGTCACTCAGCAAAAGGTTCGTTGCCTAATTCATGCATGTTCCAACATTGAATTGACAATACTTGTAGCAAGCTGAGGACCTGGCACGAGTTCTGCAGCAGAAGAACCTAAGTGCCGACTACTTCCATGCGGGGAGAAAAGCAGACGAGAAGAAGCTCGTCCAAGATAAGTTCATGGCTTCTAAAGTTCGAATAGTGAGTTGTGTGTACCTGAACTTCTATTTTCTGTGTACTCACGCACTCAAGATCGTTGCTACCATTGCTTTCGGGATGGGCATTGATAAATCGGGTAAAGTTCTCTCTATCTCAGCATAGCAATGCCACTTTCGTTAACCGGGTTAGACCTACGAAATGTAATTCATTGGGATTTACCCAACACCGTTGAAGAATACTGCCAACAGGTTGGCCGTGCTGGTCGAGACGGTAAACAGAGTTACTGTATGCTCTATCTCTGTCCCAATGACTGTAAAATTAAGGAAAGCTTTATCCGGGGCGATATGCCGTCTAGGCGTTCCGTCCAATCTCTCCTTGAGGAGATTTTTGTCGATAAACGCGAGGCTGTGCCAGGAGACACGTTCAAGGTCAGCCACACTTCGCAAAGTTCCGAATTTGATATTCGCCAGAGCACTCTAGGAAACATCTACGCCACCCTCGAGCTGAGGTTCAATTTGATTCGCGCTATTACTCCCGAATACAACACATACAAGTTTGAAGAAACTCCGACTTATTTGTCAACTCTCAAAGCAAACAAGTCGGCGGAGGCGAAGGCAGTTCTTCAGTTTGCGAAGAAAGCCAAGAAATATTACGGCATCGATCTCAAAGCAGCGACCAATGCCACAGGTGCTTCACGCAATGACATCGTGCGACTTCTGAATGACCTTAGCAATTCCGGGGTCATTCAACTTACTGTCGGTGGTGTGGAACAAAAGTACAAGGTTTTGAGCCGTCTTCCTCACACTGAGACTGAAATCGACAACTTGGTTGGAAAAGTCTATCAAGATCTCGAAAAGCGTGAGAAGCAAGCTCTTGATCGGGTCCAGGGTGTTCTCGACTTCCTTGCGAGTCCAACATGTTTCGCGCGTTTCATCGCTGAACACTTCGGCATGAGCCTGCCAGACGGAAAGAAGAGTTGCGGACACTGTACACCTTGTTTCACTGGCACATCAATGCATCTGCCGACTCCGAAATCAAAGACATTGGATCAGTCGCAAATTCGCGCCGTATTGGCGGCCACAAAGATACGCGACGATCCCCTTTTCCTTGCGAGAGTGGCCTTTGGAATTTCTAGCCCGCGCGCAACCAAGTCGAAGTTGAGCAAGCATCCTATTTTCGGCTCGATGGCGAATGATGATTTCGAGGTATGTTGCCATGTTCTACTTAGGCTCTTCCCTCTCTCTCTCTTGTACTAATGTATTATATAGATGATTTTGAAGGAATTTGAAAAGGCTTGCAAATGAGGCATGTAGAAATCAGCTTCAATCTACCGAGTAGGAATATAGACGGTAGACAAAGTCTTGACCAAGATCATTAAAAGGCCCATTCGAGGCTAAAGATGTATTTTGAGGCCATGAATGGCCCAGTCAATATAGAAGAAATGCAAAAGTAGCAGTGATGTTTTCTTCCGACCCTATGACTTATTGAATTAACCGTTCCGAAGTCATCCCATATCAAGACGGGATTATAGGTATTTTGGCTTGGGTTTTACTTCGAGGCTTGGGAGTTATGGCGACTGATTAAAGAACCGAGATGGCACTCTTCTGGTGGGTCGGATCTATTTCTATGCCAAAGGTTGCAGACTCTAGCTATCGAACCTTTCCATATTGTTGTTGTTATTCCTCCCTTTAATGCTAAGACATGGTAGGGAAATATTACTATCTAGTCGCCGCAGTAATGTAAGCGATCCAGCTAGCAATCATCTCATCGAGAGAGCGAACAGACGTAGATTTTCTGAAATTGCCCCAGGCGTGTTGCCGCGTTGATTGTTTGCCCCAGATCTTCGCAACTCTTGGAATGTGGGACTAACTGTGCTAAAATTTCGCATGTTCTGTACTCACCTGCTTTGTTCAGTTCCTTGTCTATCACCTTGACTGCTAAAAACAGCTCCTGAACTTGGAAGATTGTAAACACAGCTGGTAAAGTACAAAAGGTGGGGCTTAAGTTCAAGCTGGTACGAATCTCTTTCTTTTGCTCATGACAAGCCTAGGAGATGTTGTTCACGCAGGCTTTCTTGTATTTGATTCAATAAAAATGAATGGAGATTAAACCGTTATAGTCTTAATTATGAAAATTTCGAGGCACCAATTTTTATTAAAGGTCCAGCCTCTGTTCAAAAGTCATATCTCATTCCAAAACCCTACACAGACATACCTTACCAAGCTAAATTCTCTAGAACTTTTCATCCAATATTTGGTCACTTGACTTCCACGAACCAGTATTTCCTAGAACAATTTGAACTTGACTTCACTACTCCCGCAATTGTGTTCGCCATGGTGATGGTGGCCAGCAAGTTGGGCCAGCTGCCCGCGGAGGTCTATAGTCCTATCCTTAATCAGGTATGTGGAAACCCTAGGTTCAATATTAGAACAAGTGCTAACGGCCGTATGATGGCAGTTGGAGAACCAATGTGATCGAATGAATCTGGCAAGATGTTGTAGACATTTATATCACGTCGTTATCATCAATGACTTCCAGGCGGTCGAGTTCACTTGCCCAAAATACGATAAGGTCATGGCTCCCAAGCCTCCAATACTGCCGGGCCAGTACCAGTACGTAAAACGGCTGGAGGTGTTCCCTAAGACGAGTTCTATTTTTGATCAGTGTTCACATGATGGCAACTACGACTTCATGAAATATGAGGAGAATGCCCTAGAAAAGGGTGCTCGTGGCGGTGATAATGATAACACCTTGAAGGGGAAATACCCATACGACTGGATAACAAAAATGGCGAGTGCACTTGGTGACGACAAACTCGAGATTTTCAGGTTGGTTTTATTCTGATCATCCCGATCCTGTTATCACTAATGCAAGATATAGATGGGATATGAAAACCTGCGTGCCTGGTTCGCTCTTAGGAATTCGTGGGGTTATTACACTCAAGCAAAAATCGCTGCGACGGCTGTTACTTGAAACTGCATCGTATTGCCATGTTCAGGAACCTAACCAGATGATAGATTCGTCAGGATTCCGTATGCTTGAGCAAATAGATTGGACGACTCCAAATGCAGCATTTATTGCTACGCTCTCCATCGCTATCAAGCAAAACGCAGGGCACTTGAGAAGGCTTCACCTGCACTTTAATAATTGGCAAAGGTTCGAACGTCAAATACGAGAGGCCCAGTTCCTCGTCAATATCAGAGAAGATGAACCCATCGAGGTTGAGTTCGCTAACCGACTATTCAACGCGTCGAGCTTGAAAGAGTACCCCACCAGACATTTATTTCCCGAGCTTCGAGATCTGTTTTTGTCACAGGTGCCCCTTTCGGAGGAGTTGGCGAGTGCAATCGATTTCCAATCTCTTCAATCCCTTGGGCTTCACTCATGTCCGGGTTGGGATCAATTTCTGTTGCGCTCCCTGAGCGAACTCAAAAGTCATCAGAAACTGAAGACATTTGAGATACGAGACGACTGCATTGCACCGACTACAATAGAGCGCATCCTCAATGAGATAATTTCCTCGATCAGCAGATTGGAAGGGCTCTTCCTAAACCATCTGGCACCAGTTGGAACACTGAAAATGTGGGAAAATATCACTCGTTATCAAGGAGACCTGCGGCATTTTGTGCATCACCAACGTCAGATTCCTGCAGAGAGAATCAGCGCCTATTTAGGCCGCATGGGTGTCGACTTTGGAAACTTATCTCTCCCTGGCGAGGAGTTGATAGATCAGCAATTCTCAGGTCTCAACCTCGAATCAATCGGTTTATCATGCGAACCCAAATATTTCGTAAGTAGTTTCCACATTAATCCAACCTATGGTTAGCCCTGTACTGATTTGAATTTTGCAGCTTAAGCTTCTACCTTCTTTGAAAAAAATGCCGTCCTTGAAAATGATCCATATTCGTCGCTCCCGTTATGAAGATAAAGACTGCTGGGCCGCTTTTGGCGATGACAATAAACTTCAAAAGCAGAAGCTGAGTCGTGAAACACCGAGGCCTGAATTCCGGGAGTTTATTGAGACGGTATTTGGGGTTGAAGGCTTGCCTTCAGTTGAGGTGATTGCCTATGGGAACGCCTGTCCTCATAGTTTCTACATTTTTGAGAGAAGCTGTGGTTCATCTTCCGGTGGCGCTTATTGGCACGAAGACAATCCTCAGCATAAAGCGCTGATGGACAAATATCGACACACTTTTGAGGCATGTAGTTGGAGGACGACAAGACTGGGAACCCCTCCTATGGGGTCTATTTAATGCAGGGTCAGTTTCACGCTGGCAAAGAGGCTCGGTTATGTAGTAAGCGTTGAATTAGACTGGTTACTTCTGCAAATTGATACTTCAACAAGGACTTCAAGAATTATCAACCACTATTTACATCGTTTACATCTCACTTGTCATGCGCTAAGCAAGAGTTATCATAACTCATCTATCAAAAGGCTAGAGATAGCTAGGAGATAGAGGGATCAAGCCTTTACATACCACCTCTCACACAAGTGCATGTATCGTGAAACTAGGCTTCCATCCACATATTTGTTATTTCCGGCTACCCTTTGCCGACTCGGTATAGCCCATTACGGCACCGACATGTTTGTGGCTAGATCGAGCGAAACGCCCTTTTCGTGCCGTAAGCTTGACATATAGTATGTTCGTATTCTGGGAACGTAGGACATCGACTCATTTGTTGGGCCAGATATTCAGTTTGGAACGAATTGAGTTGCATCAAGCGAACATGTTGACCACAGGAGAAGACTCAATAGCCGCTTTGAGGGCTGCTACATCCTCCCCAACCCGCTCCTGCAGCCAACGGTCAGCCTTCTCAACCAGCATCTCCCACGACCCCCTCTCGGCGCTAAAATTTCTACTCAAGAAAGAAATCACGCAAGCAGTCGCGATAATTTCGCCCCATTGCGTGTGGTTGACGACTGAATCAGGTAGATGTAGGCGTAGTAAACGATCACTGGATATTCCTAAGACTGTTTCCAAGTTGTGGTCCAAAATCCAGGAACCCGCAAATGTCTGCAGCGAAATAAGACTATGGAGGCGAACGAGAGCTCCAGTATCAAGGCTTTGAATGTCCGGGGAAGCCTGTACGCTGCCTGGGTTCACGAATGCGGGAGCTGGAGCGAGGCTCTGGAGCGGCTGGTCCACAATCTCTTCAGTGGTGGTGAAGGCTGTGTTAAAATCAAAAGATTCGCCATTTCCACTTCCGTCATGAAGGAATGAATCAAAGTCAAAGTCGTTCAATACGTCGCCAGAGTGCAAGGCCCCGGACGTGCCCAAGGGAGTTCCAAAGTCAGTGGGGAAACTGATCGTGGCAGGGACCGCGCCTCCTGGGTTGTTCGACGAAGGGACAGCGAGGCTGAAACTCTGTGAAGCCATATTGCCAGCAACATGATCGTGCTCTTGCCGTGCCATCATGAGTCTCTTTTTGTTTTGTTGCTCGAGTAGCATTATTTGCATCTGATAATCAGACAGTGAGTGGTTAGCACTTTGGGATGGATATACCGTTCTTCTAAGGCCGGTTTGAGTGCTGTCTAACTGATTATCGGAAGTTCCTAGAACCGTGGAGGTGAGCTCTTCGACAGCGACGAATGAGCAGTGTTTGCCTGCAACCTGGAATTGTACCCCGAGCCTGACTGCTTCGCACTCAACTATCTCAGAAAATCTGCTTTCAAATTTATCTCTCAAGTACCTCCCATCACTATCCACCGCTCTGGAGAGCCATCCGCTACCTTGCTCAAGGTGCTTGGTCTCGTTCCGGGCCGCCAGCTGGTGAATGGTGGTTGACTTTTCGGGAAGTTGCTTGACAGGTATTTCCAGCTCTAGGATCGTGTCTTGGAACGCGCCTTTGAGAAGGACTGACTTTGGGGTTTTCTCAGGTGTCGCATCTGAAAGGAGAACATAGACAGTAGTCCTAATAGATGGGTACAGTTGCGGAATTTGGGTAGGAGTCTGAAGGTAACGAGGGGCCTCGACGGTCAACAAATGGTCATGCTTGGCCCTTTTTGCGTGTCGGGTGCTCTCAGTGATGCCTGTATCCACAGTTGGGTCGTAAAGCGAGATGATTTGTTGTTGATTGGTATATCTTGGTACTGTCTCTTTTTCAGAGTTTGTATCAAGATGAAGCGAGTCCACGACTCGCTCAATGAATTCGAAGTCATCCTCTTCTTCAAGAGAATCTGCAGATGGCCCGTACTTGATCTCGAGGGTATACTCATTTATATGCGGAAGAAGAGCACCCCTCAGCATTCTGACGACTTTGTCGTCAATTCTTTCGTTGTCTGAAACCATCTGCGCAAACCCGTTTCCTGCTCTCGCCACACCTTCGACCAGTGCTGAGCTGGCACCATGTCCTATGCCGAGACTGAAAACACGGACCCTGCCTTGAGTTGAAGCCGCCTGGTCATTGATCAACTTGAACAGGGCTTCTTGATTCCAGATTTGGCCATCTGTTAACAAGAAAACTTCAAGATTGAGATCCTTATAGGCATTCCTGAAGGCACCATCCATCGCCGGATATATCTCCGTGCCACCATAATCGGCCCTGAAGGTGTTAATGTGAGCAACGGCTTGATCAAGCGTTTCTTGGTCGTATTTTCTCGACCTTGGCCATAGAGAGGTATATGAACTACCAAAACTGAAAATGTTGAATTTAACGCCGATTGGCAAGGATTTGAGAAACGTAGTCAATGCAACAACAAGGTTTATGATGTTTGTCTCCATGCTACCACTCCGATCGCACAAGAATACAATTTCGGGTAGCTCTGATACTGGCATATTGAACTTCGGCACCAGAGTCGCCATGAGAGCCCGCTGATTGGGAATCGTAGGGTGCAATTCTAAAACCGCCGTAGGCTCCATCAACCCCTTAGCCGAGACTTCAATGACGAAGTCATGGTCCAAGGTAGAATTTGTTTGGTGCAGCACGGCAGATGCCTTGTTAAATGAGCGCTCCGAAGAAGCCTCGGCCGTGGACAGGGCGCCAATGCTGACAACAACTGGGTGAGAGGGTGACGCGAGCGACTCGATGAAGGACCCTTCAGGCATTTCGACATCGACTGTCATTGAAATGCCCTCTTCTTTGGGGTGTATCCCATTGGTCTCCAAGCCCGAAGATCCATATCGTGGGGCGACCCGAGTCGGGATAGTCAGGCGCACTCGGTCAGCCTGTGCATCATGCTTCAGCTCGCCGATATAGACAATTTCGACAACCACTTTCCCACCAGCGGGTACATTGCCGACAGTTGTGGTAAAGACATCCGCAGCTTGAAAGCATTGTTCTACGAGGCCAGCGACTCTCCCCTCCTCTTTCGCCTGTGTATAGTCTCGCCTGGCCTGCTGCCGCTCCTTGACAACGCCCTTGATGATGCGGTCGGCTACGGTGCAAGTGAAGCTGATCACGGAGACACCGTCATAGAGGGGAAAGACGTAACTGATCTCGTCAATTGGGTCTTTTGAGGAAGGATTAACAAATTGTTGAGTTAAATGCGTCCTTGACGTGATGTCAAAAATAGTCGTGTGGATATCCGTTTTGACTTGCGGAAGATATCTTGGACGACCATCGACCACGACGACGCAGCCAGATTGAGACTGTGGTTGCCACTTCATGGTTCAGGTGAAAAGAGTAAAAACTGTGATGGAAAAGAACAAAGCAGGGATGCTCTGAGTGTTTCTATGCTCTTGCAATTGGCCAATTGCACTGCTAGCTCGGGAGTCCTTGATCATCTTATATACCCTCCTAGTTGGTTGAAGTAGTTCGTTAGATGCCGAGTCTAGGCCCTCCGAGATTCGGCATGATTCGAGGATATGGAGGATGACCATCCCATTTTTGAGGGGCTATCGACGCAACGTGACATGATTCGGCACCGTGGGATGATGATTTGCCGTGCCAAGCCTTCTGCCTCGCGAGGCTTCCGATCTGCCTCGCAATAGGCCGCACCATTCATCACCGTCGACGTGTTCTGGGTGACTTCATCTCTTACTAAAGTGCCTTTAATATTACCAATACGACGAGCGATATCGGAATTTAGAGGCAGAAAAACACTATCTGGAAGGGCAATACACCGGAAGTCATTTCTGATCATGAGATTAATGCGAAAATCTAAGCTATGACTAATTCAGGCTAATCTACAACGAGGACTTTGGTATCAAAACCAATCACGACACGTTCATTCAATCGTGGAGCCTTATGCTCTTTATTTTACAGTATTAGGTGCTGTCCTACTATATAATATTAACCAGGGACTCTGTTTGCAATAATAGAGGCTTGATAAGCTCGAGCTTATAGTAGGGTTAGTCGACTTGGGATACTGATCAGGTTGATATAGGTATTGCCGGGATTATATACGTGCTTTCTTAGTCTTTATGTTATTTCTTTTGATATTTATAATAAACTAAACAAATGAAAAAATAATAGTATTTATTATTCAAGGTTAAATTCTTATTTATTCTTTTTTTCTATATCTATTTACGCTACCGATTATTACAATCTTTGATATCTTAACCTAACTATACCAATTAGAAAACCCAAGATCCCAGCCCCAAAGAGGAGTGTTGATCCGCTTTGCCTTGCCCTCCTTGGAAGCCAAATCATCCAACACAGCTAAATCCTCGGCTGAGAGAGAAATAGTCTCCCTATTACTGGTAATGCGCTTCTCAGTTACAGATTTAGGCAGCACAACAGTACCCATATTAACATGATAGCTAATTAGGATAGTGGCCGCAGACACGCCGTTCTTTTGAGCGATCCGCTGGATCACCGAGTCAGACATAACAGGGGCGCCAGTTGAGCCAAGGGGAGAGTAGGCCTCTAGAAGGATTCCATGCTTGGTGCACCATTTGCGGAGCTCATGCTGAGGGAGCAGAGGGTGAAGCTCAACCTGGTTGACAGCAGGAACGACGGTCCAAGCCTTTTTAAGCTCCTCAAGATAAGGGATCGACCAGTTGGCTACACCAATAGCCTTGACCTTGCCTGCCTTGTAGAGCTGTTCCATCTGGTGCCATGTCTTCTTCTGATCCCAAGAGCGGTCGACAGCGCGGGTGCCATCAGGGTTGACAGGGAGCAGAGGGTGAGAATCGTTCTATGGTCTAGGCTAGTACATCGATCGAGGCTTTTATAATGATTGTGATATAACTTACAGGAACGAGGCGAACTGGCCAATGGATCAGCTAGGAGAGGCTGTCAATTCTCATTCTTCTTTTCTCTCTCCATCTTTGAAAAGCTCATCATCGTGTAACATACATAGAGGTCGAGGTAATCGGTGCCAAGGGCGCCGAGAGTCCTCTGGAGTCCAGCGGCCGCGTTCGGGTGGTCGGTATTCCAGAGCTTGCTGGTGATGAAAATGTCTTGGCGAGGGACGCCGCTGTCTTTGATACCCTGACCGACCTCGTTTTCATTGCCTGTTTCAACATTAGGGTTCAATTCTTCGGGGTTGAGTTTTGTTTACGGTTGCTCACCATAACTCCTACACAAGCGTCAGTAAGGCAGGCGAAGTAACCCCCCTGAGGGCTACGCAAACTTACAGTGCAGCGTCAATGTGGCGATAGCCATCCTTGAGGGCGTAGGCGACAGCCTTGCGGACCTCACCAGGCTCAGATTTCCAAGTTCCAAGACCGACGGAGGGGATTTGAGCGCCAGTGTTGAGCGTGAAGTGGGTAGGAGGAGCCATTGTGTTGAATGCTATAATCGATACAACGGAGCGAAAGGCGTGGATAGAATGGAAAGGTCAAACAACGGCTAATGGAGGAGAAAGAAAATATAGATATAAAGAAAACAGAAAAGTTTCCTTGGCAGACGCCACACCACCTGCTACGGGCAAACTAGCCGTGACCGGAGGTTGCAATATTGGAGTACATCAGACGGCGATCCCTAGCGAGCGGGCTTTTTTGCCATTTCCAAACTATGAGGAAACCAAAACCCGCGCTGCAAGCTCCATACAACAATCGAGCCGTTCCAGAAACATCCAAAGTCGCCGCTTATGACTGTCTCGATCAATTGCATGTCGTAAATCCGACTGAGATGAAATCATGACTTGAATATTCTGAATCACGATTAGAATTCATGTCTGATTGTGAAAAATAAACACATCCGGCGAGACCTATGGGCGCTAATTATAGAGCCACCCATTCCTGAGAGGCTTTGTACCTTTGGCTGTGGAGTAATAAACGTAACTCCAGAACGCGACCACAAACCCGAGGGCGAAGAGATGAGTGCCACCCAATAGGCAGAGATATTGGCCAGGCGGTCAAACCGGAACAGGTATTTCGAGAGACGCAGCCGGAGCCATCGCATCGCATTTACATTAACAGAATGGTCAGTCAGCGCCTGGTCTCCCAAAGCGTCAGAGATAACATAATAACCAGTACGATCCGACATTTAACAATGATATTGATATAGCATGCAATGGAGATCTCTGGCCCTTATGGTATGCACGGGGAAGTATAGGGTTATAATGGGTCAACAACATGATTTCTGTGTGGTATAAAGGAGACATATCTCCAGTAGACGGAGAGCGTGTATGCAGTCTAAATCCATGTAATGTGTTAGCATGGTCTGTTTTCGATTCGCAGGAATAGAAGACTCCATCCAATCATTCGAGCCGCTAGAATGGCCATCCATAATGAACATAAGTACAGGTTGTATCAGGTGTGGTTATAGGATGTGTAATTTAGCTCCTCAGCTATAGACCAGGCCACAACTCCTGTAATTTCATGACCAACTGTCCCGTTGGCCACCCAGACTTTTTGGACAACGGCCTCAAAAAGTCAAGCACTGCGCGTTTGTGCCACTCCTCCTGGAGGAATTGGCCATCTGTGCCATTTTTAAATCAACGCCTCTCCGTCTACAAGGGGACATTCATAGCGAGCAACGAGGGACTCACAAATGAGAAGAATATGATGGGCTGTGAGACTGGCTACAATCACCTTGGGGTTGCTGATTGCCAAGCTTACAATCATCATCAAGTTGTTTTGAATCGCTTCCTAAAGAGAGGATGGGTCAACCACTGACACCGAGAACTCTGGGCCAACATACTTCAACTCTAGATCTGTGCAGAAGAGCCTCAGTCCCGGGAATCCAGTTTCGCGGTTCGTACACAGCCAGTAGCAACATGGCGAAATAGAAGTGTTGATACGCAATGACTGGTTCCACGGGTACTCACTTGTCAGTTTAAAAACGACTGCATCTTCCGAACCCAACCAAAAAGGACCCGGGCGTACCATGAACAGGTTTCGTGACCCAGAAGCTTTTCAGACTCTGTGCGTCACCTCCCACGAAGAACGGCGCGACATTTGGCTTGAGCGGCCATGAGATCGAGTCATACCATTTAATGACCTCACTGTGCAGTTTGTCCCAGCCCTCGGTGTCAAATCGCCCCTGGGTGTTGTGTGAAGGACTCAAGGCCCGGCCACCGTAGGTAGGGGGGCCGGCGGATTTAGGCCCCCCAAGTACCGATGTCTAAGGGTCTAAGGTTGGTATGCATTATGGAGCAAGAGGTCCGATAGTGAATTCCTGCATCGCTTGATTTAGTTATACCCTGCCTAGATGCAAGCTAAGATCAGTTTCCCAAGCCCACAACATAATAAACTAGTATTACCTGAGGGACGGATCTCTCCACCCCTGGCTCAGGGGAAGATCGAGTAGCAAGTGCTAGCGCACGTGCAGGGGTCACCATTTACGCGTGTCAAGCCATGCCGACACGTGATTACGTGAGTCCTCGGCACATGCATACTGTCTGGTCTAGGACCCGACTAGCCCCTCCCTCCATGCCGCTGTGCCAACAGCTGCCCAATTAGTAACCCGATCGTACAAACGCCTCTCAAAACACATGCACGGCGTAATACATATTGACATCCTTGCTTCGCGGATCCGGAAAGGCTGCCAGCAGTGGCGGGTGCATTGGCATGGCCGCCCTCCTGCGGATGGACTGCTGGGTTGATGGGAGTATAACTTAGAAGGGAATTCACACCTTACTTGATGGAATCGAGCAACGGCATGCTGGCAATTTGATGGCAAGGAAACCTGGAGTAGTATGCCACGAGGACGTACATTGCATAATCGGTGCACACACGGGAAAGATGTGCCAGCTAGGAGCGGAACACTCCGGGGCGGTGGCCAATGCTTCGGGAATAATTGCTCGATGTCACCAGCGGTAGGGACCGGACCACCGAGGTGAATTGGCAGAGCTGATCTCCCGCCACCATTCTCAAACCGCAAGGTGGAGGGCGTCAACGCGCCACCCAACCCGTACTCTTTATCAGATGATGAGGTTGAAATAACCAGCCGGAAAAATCTCACGCGTCTTTTCGCTGCCCGGGAGGAAAAAAGTTGCTTGCTAGTCCATGCCGGTTCTTGCCATCTTAAATGGTTAGGACTCTTGGACTCTCGCACATTGACGTTCCGGATCACGGACTAGGCGGACGGTCACTGGTACAACACGTCCCCCATTTTGTGGCCAGCCTAGGTCTATTTTACGGGAACCACCCCTACTGCAACAAATTGGAGGCTGACGCAAGTATAATCAATCAATATCCTCTGGAGCCGTATATTTGCTTGCGCATTTCCGTCGACCTACAGCTTACGACCACAGAAACAAATTACCGTAAACCATATCGTGACCCAAGCCACGATAACTTTGGACTACATAATATGAAGTATGGTACTACAGTGGGGAATCAAAAGTTCCGGTCAATTCCTCCACACCCGCGCAACAACGCGGTTCGCGCGTTGCAACCTTCCAACTTGCAACCCTCACAACTCTATCAATTATGCCTCGAATTAGCCAAAAACCACATCATTCGCCTCATAAGCGTACAAAGATTGTACATCAATTCCTTTCCGGCGTCTCTGCGAAGGCTATTGCGGCCAAATTTGATCTAACACCGCGCGCTGTGTATGGTATTACCCAGCGCTACAAGCATCAGAAGAGCGCGAAAAGCAACCCGCGTTCAGGGCGGCCACCTCTCCTTAATGAAAGGGCTAAAAGGCATATTTTCCGGCTAATTGAGCAAGATCCTTTCATTAAGAATACAGACCTTTGCTCTCAGGCTGGCCTGGGCTGCTCAATTATCACACTAACACGCTTCCTTCGAAAGGAGGGCATCCAACATTTCAAGGCGTTGCAGCGGCCTAAATTGACGCCCCAAGTAGCTGCAAAAAGGCTCGCATTTGCAAGACTTCATGTACGGAAGCCTCTCTCGTGGTGGTGGCGTGTTATTTGGTCTGATGAGACCACAGCCGTCAAAGGGGTTGGCGGGCGCCGCGGCTGGGTCTTCTGCCAATCCGTACGTTATCTTCAAACTACGATAACTTCATAACTAATACTCCTATAGTCACAGCGATTGGATAAGGATAAAGTTCAGCCAAAGGAGAAGGCCTCTGGCCTTTCAATGATGTTCTGGGCTGCCTTTTGTTGGGTTTATCAAAGCGCATTGGTACCGCTCCTCGGGGACCCTGAATCTGCCCGCGGCGGTGTTACTGGACGCGTTATTCGTGACTGTTTAATTGAGAACCTTCCAACAATAGCTGAGCCAGGAAGGGTCTTTATGCAAGATAACGCTCGTACACATACAGCCCAAATAGTCCAAAATTGGCTGTGCCCGTGGGCTGAAGAAAACGGGGCCTTGCTGCTTGACTGGCCTCCTTACAGCCCAGACCTTAACCCAATAGAAAACCTCTGGAAGCTACTCAAGGAACGGATAATTCTTAAGCATCCTGAGTTATCAAGTATGCCTAAGAACGATGAGACCCTTCAGAGGCTCTGTGAGGCAGCTGTTGAAGCGTGGCATGAGATAGATGGAGAGATCCTAGATCACCTAGTCTCGTCAATGACGAACCGGCTTGAAGCTGTTATTACAGCTAACGGCTGGTATACTAAATACTAGACTATATACCCTAGAAAGCCCTACCTCTTCCCATTCCAATAGTATACTTCTTGTTTCAATTAACCTTTAATTAGCTGTGAAATCCGGCTTCAAAAATCATGTGTTGGACTGACGATGTGGCTGTCTGACCAAATTGACCGGAACTTTTGTCGACCCACTGTACATACCGGGGACGCTAAACCCAAGGGTCACCGCGGGCTGCTGGGTATACCGCCCGACCAACTGGACTAGTAAGAGCTTACGGTGGTCGAGACGGCGATGTACCAACATATGAAGGCCAAGGCACACTTCACCAAACCACCGGATAACGCCACATCATCAGTTGACTTCGTAGTGTTATAACTCTCTTTCAAAATACAGGTTTGGTTCTCTTACCCTCGTTTCTCTTCTCTCAGGTCCCAGTTGATTGGTTCATTATTACAGCTCAATGTGTAGATTACTGGAACATGTCATCAGGAATATGATCAAAGTTAAGCTCTTGCCTTTTGCTAGAGGCGTGTGGGAAATGTCCAGCCTCAGGTGATGATGACATTTGTGAGCAGTGATTGGCCGAAACTTGGGCACCATTAGTATCGTTGTAATCGGAAAGAGATATTGTAGGAATACTACTATGTACCTGTAGAGCTTTGAGGACTTTCAGATTTCGGCAACGACGGACTACCCGACGAGCGGTGCCCCAAAGCAGCGAATGAGCCATCCAACGACTTCCTGGCAAATTGCCTGGCTTCAGCTTGAATCCACTGATAAATATTTATATCATTGCAGCCTGAGTGTGCCATCAAGAAGTTCTTTAATTGGCTGACTTCTTCTGTTAACACGCTGTATTCCCGCTGTAGAGAATGGCGCTTTGTCTCCAATATCCCCCTTGTTTCTTCGAGATTCTGTACCCACTCCTTCTTCTTGTGGCGACACTTGGACGCGGCAAGTCGATTCCGTTCAAGGTACTTATTTCGTTTCGGGTCTTCATAGTTGTTCTTCGACTTTGGCTCCTGCTTTCGGAGAGACTGCTGCTTCTTTCGAGCAGGATTGCGAGTTTGTTTTTTAGCTTGCGAGTTATAGGACGAGGTAGAGGAAGTAAGTGATGGAAATGAAGAGTTGCTTGATGTATGGGATGACTTTCTCATGGCAGTTGAGTCGCGAGGCTTGAATGAAGCCATTGCTTCCGAATTGACATCATTGCCAATGTCAATTGGCTCTTCGCCATTCTTGAACTGACAAAACAATGGTGTCGAGCTATCGAGTTGCTGATCCCAGATTGAAGGAGATATAGCGAAGATAGGCTCAGAGGGCTTGTCGCTGACGTTGATAGAGAGCGGCGTTGCTAGGCGGGGAGCCACCATCATACGGTCGGCATTTGTAAAGGGATCCGTGAACCCATCATTATAGGTCAGAGCTAAGTCAAAGTCGTCGTTATCTATAGGCTTGCCAACGGCATACGTCGAAGCTGATTCAGTCGTCAAGGCCATGGTGCGAAATAGAATTGAGTCCTTGGGTTGATTTTATTATAATCCGGGTATGTTTGGAGGTGAAAGGGAAAAGAGCAAGATACAGCCGGATGCGGAGTTGCGTCACCAACTTTAGATTGTTGCAGGAATTGCGGGGCAGTTTCGTCCTTAACAACAGTTGCCACTGTGAAGCTCTAGAGTCCTGCCCTCGGTGACTAGTGACGGGAGGTCTATTTCAGGTATTGCCATGATAATCTGGCCTTGGGTGGTGTCTAAGAAGGTACCAACCAAGTAGCCAGGAAGTAGTTTGTTGCTGGATGCGGCGAGGTACTTGTGCATGACGTAATCCAAGGTGTAATTGTAGATGTCGAGTTTATCTCCTACCGTGAGTGGTATTGATCGCCCGTTTGTAGTCCCTGTAGGGCCCGTATATTCTCTCATGAAGGAGGTTCCTAAAGATTAGTCGCCACATCCCAGAAATATAAATTAAGCGACGATGTGGTCACGTCATGCTGCATTGGTCGAAGCCATGGGCGAGCCGCCCTTATTTGGTGGAAAGTAGAGGTGCCCGTTCGCAAGTGTGGCTCACCTACAGAGTATACCTTTAATGATTGTGGCAGTCAATTGCACCCTTCACATCCAGATTCGGAGAAGAATGTCCGCAGGTCCCGCCATTTATCCAATCGGGTAGACGAACAGCGCTGTGGCTGACGCTAATGCCCCACACTACCCGATGGACACCTGCTGACTAATTCCGTGTGGAACTCGCTTTACAATTCCCTTTCTAGCCTTTTTTTTTCGCCTCCTACCTGAAAACTTTTCTAGAGCTCGGCCCACCAGCACCTCGTAAACACCTGCTTTGAGGTATGCTATTGCCAACTATAGCACTTACCAAATTATGGCGACACCTTCATTCCTCCAGCTTCTAGAATACACGGGTCTCTTGGCATACCAAGATCGACTACATGATAATGGGTTAGACGATGTGGACGCTTTATGCGACATGACAAAAGATGATTTAGCCAAGCTTAGCATTACAGCTTTTCAATGGGAAACCCTAGATAAGATTTTTTCCGGAATACGTTCTATAAGAGCAACCACTCTACCATCAGCAGGGCATCTAAGCACCGACCAGGGTCTCATATCCCCAGTCTTCGTGCCAACCGCCCTAGATCAGGATCCAGACATAATAGCATCAAACCAGATGTCGGAGCGATCTTTGCCTCTCGGCTCGGAAGTGGTCGTCTGCTTCGACATGGACGAGCCTGACGAAGGAGAATGGCTACATCCAGCACCTACTTTCCTTATACTTTTGCTGGGAATACCCCATCTTTGCTTCTCTTAGTAAAGATCATTTTATTAAAGACTTAAACACGAGGCTGATATTCAATAACCGGATACCGTAGGCTTCAGATTTTGCAATTGGAGAGAAAAGGTTTATTACTGGACGGATTAGTAAAGGTAAAAATATGACCGGGTTGTGGGAGAGAACGTTTATACCTTTCTTTTACTGTGGAGCATCGTTGACTTCTTATGAGCTGCTATCTCCTTGGCGCAGCTAAGGTACCTTACAGTGATGCAATTGGTGTCTACCTAACCACGGCGTGAAGAAGCGCATCTCGCGGAAATTCCCATCGTTGGCAAGATATAGTTTTGGTCGAAAGCAGAGGATCTTCCCGTTAAGAATGATAGCGCGCGCATTATACGTACAGTTGCGATGAAGAAGAGGAAGGCCTACATCAATTATAATGCCGTGGAGAGACTCGTCAGTCAGGATAGAGTAAAGCGAGTCCCACGAGTTTTCGTACACCTCATTCTCGAGGAAGTGGTCCAAACATCCGTATCCCGTGATCTCGAGCTCGGGGCCGACTCGTAGAGTTGCACCTTCTTTCTTGGCCTCGTGAATACTCTGTTTGATCCTGCGGAGATTGTTCTCAAAGTCAAGAGCCCTCTGGTTGAGCGCATATGTGGCAACCCGGACGAGATGTACCATGGTCACGAAAAAGAAGAGCGAGGGCGAGATGCAATGTGACAACTCTTCAGCTTCATTGATGAGAAGATAGGGTTATCTTAGGTATTTCTTACAAATACTGAGGCCAATAATAGGTGGTTATGTAAACCCATCACATGAGCCGCAAAACTCTCAGACAGGTACATTACAAGACAGAGTTTGTTGAACCCCATGAAAAATGTGCAGCCCCATAAAGTATATGCCTTGGATATCCCTTAATTACTGTGCATGCAGTTGCGAGAGTTTAATCGTGGTGAGCGCTATGTAAAATGGCTCACAAACTTCATGTTCCCTCCAAATTGTAGCTTATAAGTGGTAGATACGTTCGAGTGTACGAGATCGGGGGTTATGTGGGTATACTTCGAGAAAGGTGCACTGCCTTCGGGGAAATCCTTTGCTGTGTCATGACTTATTGCCTTGTTAAAACTTGAGATAGCAAAGCTCCACTTCAAGAGGCTTAACCATGTTGTGTACATCGCCCACCTACATGGTCCCATATACGACAAATGTTTTCTACCATGGCAAGAAGGTTACCATTGCAATGCTGGATATAACCTTCTCGCCCCTGGTCAGCAAAAACGGCCCACTAGAAGTCTTCGGATTCCAGGCGCTGTGACTAAGCCGCATATGTCTTGAAGACCGAGTTCAGGACGGTCACGTTAACTGCGTGGCGTGGTACTTTGCTGTTGCGCAACTCGTGTCGACTTACATACGGCTAATGAACAATGAAGTGCACTGAGAGTAATTATCGTGGACTGGTTTTATGAGGGTTGATCTTGTCGCATGAACTGCGTTTAGAAATCCCATGATATTTTCCACGAAGTGACAGAGGTATGGAGTTGATGATTCTTGTGTCGTCATATTTTCTCTTTCTCGAGCTGGTGGGTTGGAGGTTGGGAAGTCCATCTATAGACAAAGAACAAATCACTAAAAGCATCAAAATTGTAGCATACACGTACTTTCCCAGGATTTGATGGGGGCTTAAATATGCAATTGGTATTTCAAAAGCGGCCAAAATCTACGATTATTTTGGCCGTAAGTGACACCGCAATCTGATGCTAGCTGTCGCTAAGGCTGCATGACAGCTAACATTTTACAAGGGTAGTGGATTGTTGTCGCAGATCTAGCCGGCTAGGCCAAAGGGAAATCCCTTGACCTAGCCAAGGGTTATCCTACTTGAGCAATCTCTCCTTGAGGAGAATCAGTGGCTGGCAAAATATTTGCCGAACTGCCGTCGCAAAATATTGTTGTGGATACTGCACCCAAACTGACCACCTGATAGTGAACTAGTTTTTGGATAGTCCATTGCAAAAATTCACAACTGGCAAAAAAAAAAAAAAAAAAAAAAAAAAAAGAAAGCTCTTAAAGCTCAACCGGATGTTTTCAAGAATCGTGAGGCTACAGCTAGGGTGGTACTTGTGGATGAATGGCAATACAAAACTCAGCCGTTGCTCGGCCTGAACAGTTGCCGAGGCGAGCAGCTATACCTGTAAAAAATCGGCATAGACTAAGCCAAACTGGTTGCCAGGGTTAAGAATTAATTTAAGACACATCATGTGGTCAAATAATGCCATAACTAGCACTTAAAGGCTCATTATCTGAACTAGTAAAATGTGGCTTTGTGTGGCTGTTATATTCTTGCTGCATATAACTATTATTGTTGCGTGTGAAACAGAACAATTTATAGATCACTGAATCTATACTGTTGGTATATTACATGTATACTTCTACTTATCGTACAGTATTCATAAGTGGGGTGTATTCCGTAAGAAACGAGTCAAAGCACGAAAGGTTTGCTTCAAGTTCCCAGGTAGGGCACGCGTAGTTTTTCCACTTGATTGCGTAGTAATACTCCCCAGTGGCAACCTGATAATGACTAACGATACGCTCGATATTTGCCTCCGATTTGCTATCAATAATTCTTGGACGTTGTCGAATATCTTGCCATAAGGATAGCTGCCTATCATCCCCGTAAGCCCATATCAATCGCACAATCGCAAAACGTCCTCTTTGGGTGAGACATCTTGCTCCTCAGCTAGTAAGCCATAGAATGTATGGTTCTCAGCTCGAATAATGAACACAACCCGCTCAACAAATACCTCGGATGACCAGGGCGTTTTAACAGGAGTGCCTCGTCGGGGGCATTGTCCGTCCATGCAGATATATCTAACACCTGCAAAACAGTAGCTTATATTTAATGTCATGTTAGAGGTAGGTTTAGCCAACTGGAGTTGGAATCCACAAGTTGCTAGAGGGAAATCTACTAGGATAAAAGATTAAACATCCGCATATCTTGGAATTTTGGAGACAAACCAAAGGAGTGTTGTCATCTGTATCAGCATTCACAATGCTCGCTTCAGTTCCGAACGAGATATTGTTTCGTATTGCAAAGTACTGCTTACCGGCAGGGCTATCTTCTTTAGCCCGTACTAGCCTGCGACTTCATGGAATTTTCAACCATATTTTGTACGTCAACGATCGCATTATAGATGGGTCTTATGCTGTTTACCACGCCATAAAGTCGTGTAGCGATGACTCTGTGGCTCTCGGGACTCTTCGATCGGCCGTTCTCGCCGGCTCTACTCTCACACAATGTTGTGATCCGAAATCTCACGAATGTCACTGCGGTCTCATGGCCTATTTGGCAGTTTACTCTCCGATATGTCTAGCCGCAAATTTTGGAAGAGAGATGCTTTTGCAATTCTTGCTGGACAATGGCATACCAGCGGATGGACCAGGAACACATACCCCAAGTCCTCTATTCTTGGCTATTCAAGGCGGACACGAAACTACTGCCTCCATCCTGGCTCTTCGTGGAGCTCGTCTCAATCAGGAGTTCCGAGACCTGCAGGATGAGGTAAGAACATCAGGCTGCTCACATATATTAGGCTAACTCAAGATGACATAGACACTTGTTCCCGTCCATATTGATGGTTATGGAGCTTTGATTCTATCTGACAGTGTTAGTTCCGAGCATCTAATATAACCTTGCTGAAGCTGAAATTGGCAATCACATAACAGGAATCTGTCTCTTCATATGGATTTCCTGGACAGGATGAGTAAATGAACGCAGCCAAAGGATATCTTGATATGGAAGAGATTGGGATTTGGATTCAGTCGGTAATGGCACTGTCGAGACCGAGCATCAAGGGGGTCTAGTAGGAAGGGGTTCTAGCCCATCCAGACTAAGAGTGGCTGTATCTTTCTCTGCATCATCAGGCGAGTCTCGTTCGAGAGAGGCTGGGCACAAAAATGGACACGTCGCGCAGCAAAAAATGATACGTCCTTGTCCGTCGTCGCCTTGTTCTGGCGCATCTCGTCCTTAACTATTCTCAGTATGGAGTAGTTTTAAGGAAACAGTGCTACCATTCTTACACTGATCAAACTTGCCCCCAAATGAACAATCATCACGACGATGACTCCACAGTAGCTCCCCTTCAGATGTCTTGCAGAAACTCGAAGCTCTCTCTCCGCGTGTCACTGCCGACTCCTTCCCGGATGCGGTCATCCGTCACTATATGGAGAAAGAACGACTGAGCACGGAGAAGGCTCTTCAGTTCTGCAATGTTCTTTCAGAGCAAATCGAACAGATCCAGACTGATTTTCAGAACAACCAAGATCCCGACTCAACCTCGGAGATGCTATTCGGCGAGGGGCTCCAGGGTTGTATGCACCATATGCGCTTCACGCTGGCTCGACTTGAGGAACGTCAAAAAAGTGTTGCTGAGCGATTGGGCAGTGGCTTCAATGTGGCGTCGGCGGAAGAGCAGGCCTCGTTCGATAAACTTCGGAATGAAGCCAAGACGCTGCGGCACTGCCTGGCGTTTTGCTCAGATGTTGATACCTACGCGGAGTTGCAGATTAGCAACATCGAAAATCATGCAGAAGGCGATGACACGATCCAGTTTTTAGTTTCGACAAATAGCAAGCCGATAACGGAAAGAACCGAGGCATTGGCAAGAGGCAAAAGCAGGCTGGCGGACATTTCGGGGAAGCTTCCCTTCAACAGATGTCCCAAGACTTTAAGAGTATTGCCATCCACCAAAGCGGTCATGTGGAGCAGGATAAACAACGTTCGGCAACAGCATCAGGTGATGAAGCTCCACCGGCGAGCCCCCAGTCGCTATTCCGCAATCGCCATGGCCCAGGTTTCGTGCTTGCAAAAACTCCGGCCTCTAAGTTTCCCCCAGATCCGGTAGAATGACAGGCACGCTGTGCTTATTACCATGACGTGGGCAAAATATGGCAATCAGACTTGCCTTACTTTACTTAACTATGGCAAATCACAAGGCTATGGTTACAGCCTCCTAGCTCGCGTCTGAAAGTACAACTGCAGAGATTCATCCGAAACAGACCCTACAAACTGCACTGCTCTTATGCCGGAAACCAAACTGTCCACCTTCACTTGTTCACCAGTTGTGGAAACAGCAATTTGATGCCCATCCGTATCTGCGATCATATTCCCAATCATGCAGCCTGTGCCGGATGACACAAATGAGGCTGAATCGCTGTGGTCCGCTTCGGCAGGTATAACAAGACGTCGGCCGTCTTTTGCAGAGCGTGAGCCAACCATTGGTTGGGTCGACTTATCGCCTGGGTAAAGTTCAAGATCTTTAGTTGGAATATCTTGGGCGCTTTGATGGAGCCCGAAGTTCTTTGCCAGTCTGCTCATATTGTTCAAGCGTTTGGGCTTGAAGAGATCAAATCATTTTCTAATTACTCCTTATAGATTGCACTTGGTACTTAAATAGTGGCTGTGGTGGCAATTCTATTTGCTTCAAAGCGTCATACAACACTTGATCATATGACTAAGAGATGTGACCCCGTGATATCTACCTTATCTAGTTAGGGGTTTCAAGTGGAAGCATGATTGAGTGGAAGGATAAATGTCCTGAATGACTTGGTTTGCTTAGCTAGTTGAAACTCTGCTCACGACTAATGACGCATTGTTCGTAGGGGCTGCACTAGCAATATGTGGCAGCGATCCGTAAGATACGCACATATGCGAATAGCTTAAAAATTATTTCTCGAGAATTCTGCTGGGGAGGAGCTTGGTTTGTGGTAGGGGACAGAGCTACTGATACGGAGGCTTCTGATCGATTGACTATGAAATGGGCGGTATTAGATTGGTGGATACGACACCATTGCCCTAACATGTTTGGGCTAGCTGGTGGTACTGATCGGGTTTTCTAGAAACAGCTTTTGCTGATATATAAATGGTGCCAGTTTATAAGGCCTGGAGGTCCATAGGGCCTCGGGTTTATTATAGTTGGCTCTGGTATTAAATTGGAAGGATAATAATGCGCCGAGGTGATGTTGATAATTTGATTTGATTATCTTCGATGGTAGTAGTCGTTTAAGTGACTATAGCTGGATAACGGGTTCCGACGAACAGCCGAAGCATGGTGGATCAGCGTTGATCCGCGATGCCCCACTTCGCCATTACTTCATCTTGATTGTCTCAAGCTTAATTAGTCAGGAATTACTTTGCGGGTATGCCTGAGGCGGTGCAACTTGGAATTTCAACCCCCAGCGTCATGCTGAATCCAACCCGCTGATACGCTGAGTCGCCAAAGGTAGCAGCGCAGGCATCTTGCATCCATATCGGCTCGCCTGTGGCGTTCGGCTACAGCAGTCCACCCTGCATATTGATGCTGCAAGAGGTTCCAGCGTCCATCTAGAATGGCTGGTTTATTCTGGCCTGCCCGATCCGCAACACTCACCCTGCAATTTATTCTATAGTTGATTAGTTAACCAAATTTTAGAAGTCAATTTATTAGTTTTTGAGGTGGTGTGCTTAGTTGCTATGCTACAGTGGTTCCAGAACGGTAAGGAAAGGCCACAAAGCAAATACCAAAACTTGGACCGCGCAATTTCCCACAATTGGGACTACATAACAACCCACAAAGAGGGTTCGATAGTCTAAATTGATTTCAAGAGCACAGCTCCGATCGGTCCTCATACCATTCCTCCAGAAGTCCTAGCTGCTGAATTAGATATAGTAGAATTGGAACCGTAAGGTCATGAAACACCAGAGGACCACATACATTCCATCCGCCTTTTCTAGGAGGGTAGTTTCAATCTCTGCTTGGATATCCGGCCGTTTCTTCCACCTCGGCATTTCGCTAACTTTGGCCTTCGTATAGGCAGTAATATCATCACTCACTAGCCCACTTTGGAGTTGGATATTTTTATCAGTCTAGGCCCAGCCGTTGAAAGAAGCCCTAATATCCCGCTCGGGCCGACTGGTGACAAGGATATATATCGGTTGATTCATCTTAAACACCCTTAATCCAATCCAGCAACGATTTGGGTAAGTATAAACCCCTATATCTCTCAGATTCATCCAGAGCATCAAGAACAATATAAATATCCTCAGATTTATACATCATGCATCACAAGAGCTGATCTAGAACTAGGACATCCGGCTGCGTCATTCCGTTTCCAAAGCTGAAATAGACTATATCGACTTCGCTGCGAAGAACAACATACTTGGAATATAGCTGAAAAATAAGCGAACGGATGGCTTTCTCCAGCGATCTTTTTTCAACATCGTTAAAATTGAAAAAGAAGTATAGAACTCGGGAATTCGATTTAGTAGGATCAAGATCCATAATAATTGTAGAACTTAGAATAGTCTTACCGCACCCGAGAATACCGTTAAGCCATAGAAAAGAGTTTTTCTCTTTTTCCATCACGAATATATATTACTATTCAGGAACTACTAGCCAGTACCTCGATAGTACAGGCTCCAGGCTTAATTCAGATTCGTAGATAGGTCGGGCGGTACTAGCCAGTTTCTAATCTTATTAAGATAATTATTATCTTATATAAGCTTAGTTGTATCTCTAGTCTCAGTTGCTACTTAATGAACTTCTATATATTAATACTCTGACTAGAATATAAAAAGATAATACTACATAAAATAAATAGTAAAGTACTAACCACTCTGAATAACTCACTGAGCCTCTTCTCTTTCTCTACTCTGCTCAGTACGATCTTATATAGCAAGTCTTTTACATATACCGCTACTGTCATAGCCGCATAGCCTTACCACTCTTTATTCGGGACCAACAGCTTAACACCTCTATCCCATTGTTAGGCGATCAAATTGATCTTGACAACTCGACCGAGGCTAAAGGCGACGGCGATGTTGAAATGATCGGCTTGTGTAGCTCTCATGCCGCAGGCATAAAAAAAACTTGCCGCGCCGAATAGGAAAAGCGTTTGTATGGGTGGGGATTCACTTTGCGTACGCGAGTGATTGGCCATTCTCGTACGCGACTTTGCGCGGTCCTGTCTAGTGCATTCTGTATGCACGGTAGGTCTCATACGCGACTCAGCATACGCAGTCCATGTGATTATTAATTAATTAATCAAGAGCTATTACCAGCCTATGGTGTGGTTGCCTATTGTATGTTCCATCTCTCTTGTGGGCTATAGACATATTCAGAGCGGATGATGATGCTGGCAAGGGGCCGCTGTAACGCTAACTCTGCGTACGCGGTAATGCTTTGTGCGATCCGCCGAATAGGAAAAGCATTTGCTGGGCGTGAATAGCGTTTGCGTACGCGAGAGATTGGTCATTCTTGTACGCGACTTTGCGCGGTCCTGTTTGGTGCACTCTGTACGCGGTGGGTCTCGTACGCAACTCGGCGTACGCAGTTCATATGTTTATTAATTAATTAATTAATTTAAGAGCCATTATCAGCCTATAGTATCACACGTACGGATGGACAATTGAGATCAGATGAGCGCTTGATTTCTATCTAAAGGAGCGACGAAAGCTGGTCTCTTGTGCTAGTGTTCATTCTGCTGATCGTATAGGCAGCAGGATGCTGCCTGCGATTTATAATTCATTGCAACCATGAAGTTATTCACGATAGTTGTAATCCTTACGCTTGACATATAGTGTGGGTACCTATTGTATGTTTTATCTCTCTTGGACATAAGGTATAGTACTTGAAAGAAGCTATAGAAAGTGCTAGCGAGGTGAGACGCGTAGTGCTAGAGAGACGAGAGGCGTAGTACTGGAGAGATGGGAGAAGTAGTGCTGAAGAGTGTGTGAGGAATCGAGGTTAAGTAGCGTTTAATTATAGTACAGGAGACCGGTCCCCCTTTAGGGACCGCCAACGCCTTTTCGGAACGAGGTAAGAGCTAAGTCGTCATTGTGTGGTGTGATGTTGGGAGAATTAGATTCGTTTATCATCGAATCATTTCCGTCTGTAGAGTTTGGGTCGACGGCACTCCTCGCAAGCCGCAGCTTCACTACTGCAGACCCGTTCCCTGCGCCGCATAACAGCGGCATCCAGCCATATGGACCCATAAGAGTCCTTGAAGTCTGGGTCGATAGCCCCCCTTTCGAGAAGTAGCCGGATTACTACTTTCTTTCTGTTCGCCACGGCCCGTGACAATGGTGTCCAACCATATTTATCCCTGGAATTTGGGTCAACGGCGTCCTCCGCGAGTAGCAGTTTCACAACTTCCCTGTGCCCATTCTCTGCCGCAATTGACAACGGCGTCTGACCGTACTTGTCCTTAGAGTCCGGTGCCACGCCAGCCGTTGCAAGTATTAACTCCGCCACGGTACTATGTCCCTTCCGTGCCGCATGAAATAGAGGTGTTCGCTGGAAGTTATCCATAGAGTCGGGGTTAACATCCTCTCTAGCTAATAACAGCTTCACAATTCCTTCATGGCCGTTCGTTGCGGCTCGTGATAGTGGCGTGTGACGATTGTAGAGCCTTCCGTTGGAGCCTGCGTCAAGATTATCCTTTGCAAGTAATAACTCCACCACTGAACCATGCCCGTTTTCCGCAGCTAGTAATAATGGAGTCCAGCCATCAGCAGTCATACATTGGATATCAGCTCCATTCTCTAACGACATTCGAGCTGCGGCCACTTCCCCATATTCTGAGCCCCATAAAAGTGCTGATCCTCCTGACTGCTTAACATTATGAAAATAGAGATAAGTACGTAGCAAATGGTGAAGGCGATGATTCGATCGAGCTAAGCTATTAACATCTCTCTCTAATTCCAGATTCTCTGCTATACAGAGAAGCAATTCGTTTGGCAGACTAACAAACGACATATCTCTCTTAAAAACTGTAGGAAGATTATATAGAAGGCGGGGATATCTGAGGGAAGGGCTCTCCTTTAACTTATCGTGAGCTGTCGGCTCTAAGCCGCCGTATTCGAGCACTCGTGGCGGACTATGATATCAGTTTCATATGTCGGCAAGCGCCGATGAATCATGACGTGAGTTGAATGACCCCTCCACAATCGATAGGCGCTCACCGAAGATGTTGGGGGGGGGGGGGGTGGGGTGGCAAATGCATCGTGACCATGTATACTTAATCTCCCCAAGGGAAACTACAAATATTTACTTTTGTGTGTATATTAAACCGTTGGCGTTTACCGGCCCCGCCTCAGTACAGCACCATATATCCTACGATGGAATCCCAGACAAAAGGATATTCTAAGGCGAGTGAGTATATATCTATATTCTCCAATACAGCGCTAAATACCTAACGATTCGCGAGGCCAGACGCCTAGTAAAAGGGCAGAGAGTCTCCGAGAAATTTATGGAAGGACACCACATCAAGATCTCCTTGACCATCAGTTGGATGTATGTATATACGTGCTTCACCCAAGCACCCTCCTAATCATCTCTCGGTCTCATTCTGGTATAGTATTAATTGTATATAGGAAAGAAGGTAATTCGATTCCGGTGACTTTGCCCTTTCGCAAGCCCAGAGGGGTTCCGATATTGGAAAAATCAAGACTGGGACCCAACACCCACGCCGGGAGAGTATATCTCATCCAAGAGCTCCCATACCAGGCTCTAGTAATGTCGATGAGAGCGCAAACAAGGGTCTGCAAGACCAGGAGAAAAGTAGCGAGCCACAGAATCAGAGCCACCTCCACGAAATGGCGCGCTCGGAGAATGGGAAGTCGTAGTGTTGGATGTGTGACATTAGTACAGGAGACCGGTCCCCTTTCCTTCCGTGTGTCTGAAGGGAAAGGACGACTGAAGCTCGAACGTGACAAGCTATACGCTCATCTATTGAAACACCAATCATGCACTACCTGCGGATGCCTTAAAGCTCTATGAATCATGACGGAACATGCTCAGGGAGATGCATCCTGATACTATGAAAAATTGGGCGCATTTCACCTAGATAAAAAACACCACGACCCCTCCGTATACTTATTGGAAGGAAATATGCTTCCGCCCTTCCTCCTCCACCAGCCAGGAATTTAAGAGCAGAAGGGGATGATATAGTACATACTCACTAGCACCGCAGTATGTTGACATAATTAGGGAGGTTAACCATACCCAACTGTTAGCATCATTTGGTCACCATTGTCTTCAAGACCTGCCGCCTCAGGCCGCCATTAGCGTTAGTATAGCGGCATAGACGCTTATATGGAGCTTTTCCCTCTTCAACTCAGGCATCTCAGCCTTACCTTCCTTTAACCCTTCATACACTGTACAATTTAGACTTCTCTATTTTCCACTCCTGTCCCCAACTGGCGTTTTAAGGTTTCTTGAACAGCATCCTTCTGGTGCTTATTCCATCCCTGTAGTTGATCCCCCAGCTTGCCAACGCTGTAGACGACCTTCTCGATGTAGTTGCGGTCCCTCCAAAGCTCATTGATCTGTTCACACTGACCTAATTTCTGCCTCGGCGTCGTCAATGCGGTCGATTTGATGCCGGCCGATGAGCCGCGGATATCGTTCACGTCTGGTACCAAGTTTGCAGTTACCCCTACCTCAACCAAGAAACTATCCGGTAGTCTCTTAAAGGATGGGGTACAAGGATCGCAGGCGACACTATCAGCCATGATCGGATGTGGGATGGTATTAGGGGGCATTTTCTGAAAGCCCAGCGCGGCAGATATACAGGTTATGGAACTGACGGGAATATCAGTACAGTTCTGAGCCTGAATATCCCCAGCAATTGACTCTTTGAAGAGATCTTGTGTGCAGTCAATATAGTTTTGGGAGGTAGTCATATCCTCACCCCAGAGGCCCATAGCTGAGCCCTGGTCACCCCCCCCATAATGGGGAAAGCAATTAGTAGTACATTGACCAACACACTCATTAAAATTGTCCACTAGGCTTGAGCACCCTCTGAAATTGAAGTAATCCCCATACTGATACTCGATTGGTATATTAGTAGAATCTTGGTTTGCCAATAAGTTTTCCGATAGGGATAAGTTGCTGTCCCAATCATATATATGTTGAGGCATCCACAGTTGCGTAGAGATGTCGGTTTTGCCTGGATGCTTTATATCTTCCCCGGCGTTTGCCCAAAAAGTTTGATTATTATACCTCTTATCGGGAGGCTTATCTATACCTGGGGCTGGAGTGTAGTTAAGTTTCAAGTTGGGCATAGCCGATAGGGCAGCGGATAAAAACAAGAACACTTAAAAGGTTAGAAGTAATAAGGAATAATGGGCAAATTAGAACATCAAGCAGTGGATGATGCAGGGTTTATAGCGTTCCTGGTGTATGCTCTGCCAATTGGCATAGCCTCTGTCGCCTAATATACATAGAGGGAGTGTTGGTTGCCGCGGAAATTCCTGGTTCATACGCAAACATATATTTGACTGCTAGTCCGACATAAGTAGTTCCCATGCACTATGACGAGAGAATGACTGATGTGCATAAAGTCAAACACCTCAATTGGCGACCTTGGTATGCGATCAGCTCTGAAATGGGGTGTTTTGTATTCTTGTGACGTAATATTGCAGTGCTTAGTCAAGTTGTGGCGAGTCTTAAACTACATATAATAATAAAGTTGTGGTGCAAAAAATCTATGACGCACGAGTTGTAGCGTGGTCCCTTAAGGCTGATATGTGGCGCAAAACCGTGGCGCACGGGTTGTGGCGCAGACGATTGATCGAAGGAGGGGTCGGAAGGAAGAGCCTTTCGGAACGAGACTTTCCGGACTGTGGCTATTGAGATATGGCTTGAAGTGGCGCAGGTTTTTTTTGGCGCAGTGGCGGTGTTCCAGGTGTTGCTTTTCGAGGGGTCGGAAGAAATTTCGTTCCTCAAGGCACCTTTTCGTTCCTCAAAGGCACAGTCACAATTTCGCAAGGAGCTAAGAACCATCATGTATTGAGAGTACGATCTTTAATAGTCGGACGCCAAGTGCCATGTTTCTTGTACAAATACGTTGCTCGTAGGGCATCTAACATAGAGAAATTAAGGCACTTTATTCTCACGAGTTTCCAACCTTGAATTATCATGCTCGCCGTAGGCCATAGAACAGCACCACGACAAATATGCAAAGATATAGAGTATAAATTTTCTAACGAAACCCCTAGCCTACAGATAATCTACACTAGGCTCATTGATTACAAAACGATCGAGATACCAAACTTGTAAAAGGCTCCAATTTCCTTTATCTACTAACTCTAGCTCCGCGTGAGATCTTTCGATAGTATCGAAGAGCCCCGGCGAACTCCTTTCCAACCGGCGAATGACATCCCAATTTATACGAAAGGGAGGTGAAAGATCATAGGCATCAGAAACATTCATTCGCTGATCTGGCTGTCGAATCAAGTTGCTGTCGAGAGATCGATATAAGCTCCAAAATCGATATCTATTAGTGAGAAATTCGGTTGACAATGCCTTAGAGATTAGGTGGACATGACGAAAGGTGGGAATCAACACATCACAATTCTTCGGCGACCCAGGACTTTCTTTCCACGACTTCAGACTCTTTGCTAGATTCGTTGCTAGTACCTCAAAGAGCGGGCGAGAAGAACGATCCTTCATATGGTTGAAGAAAGTATGAGCCACTCCCTCAACATGAAAAAATAGCCCGGGCCAGTATTCCTGTTCGCCCTGGAGCCAGTAGAACGGTAGCTGCCGAGTCCAGTAGATCGAACCTATAAGATCAATATCCTCAGCAGGAAGACAAGCTGGAGATGTCCAATCGCTATGCGCCTTCAACATAGAACAGCCACTGGAGAGGCTAAACCAGCCTGTAAAGTCATTTACACTCCAATGTTCGAAGTATATCTCTTCAAGATTCGAGAAAAGAGGCAAAATGTTTTGCATCTCCATGTTCATCACTTCTGTTTCCCATAGCTTTGCACGACCACGACCAAGAACAAGGAACTTCACCTCTCGCAAATCTCGCAAACTAAGTTGTCCAATATCCCAACTGCATCCAGAGAGAAGTGTTCCAGATATAGAACAGTCACTGGCAACGAGCAGTGAGGCATCACCTAGGCTGTACGACTCATAGGGTGACCAAGGGAAGGCACTGTTCGCGGAAGGAAGATAGAGGAGATCCAGCTTATAGTTGAACCATGTTCTAGGACCCGCCGTGCGTGTTGCAAAGGAAAGTCGGTAACCTATCTTCATTAGGGCTTGGCGAGATTCGGCACAAACATGTAATAAGGAGGGGACCGCAGCAACACTGTACATGCATCCTTCGCGCGTTAGCTCAAAGGCTAGTTGAGGAAAGTTGAGAAGCCACTCTATGGGAATCGACGGGGCGTTGTCAGTGGGCTCCCAAGGCTCGTACTGGGGCAGACTAGAGTGAAAACCGTAGTCCTCCAACTTTGTTTGCTTATAGCGACGAGATGACCACGGTATGCGCAAACGCCAATTATGAGCAAAATGGACCAAGTCTGGATGCAGCCTAACATTCCAGTTATGAGTATCTTCCGTCATTCGAGCCCTGAACTTCTGAAAAGCATATTCGAAGTAGGACTTCCATCCTTGTTGCTTCCACGCGCCTTTCTCCTTGATATCGACCGGTCCTTCCTCTAAGCGGACGATCCTGCTGGATGTCGCTAAAATATAGATCTTATGCCTGAGGTCGTAAGGCAGTTCGGGAAAGAAGTGAAATTGAGACCCCATATCGATGTCATATAAGGGATCAAGAGCCGGTAACGATTTCGGGAATGGGAAATAATGATTGAACCCGCGGACCAGAATTAGGAGTAATAGGAAAGGAATAAACATAGTACACTTCTGTCCTAAGAAAGTTCTGAGGCGGCGATGTCTAAAAAATTAGCTAGAGGTTCTAAATAAAGATTCTTAACTAGGGTTTACCCTAGTCACGTGGTACGTTTAATACAACTATCGCCTTAACTACTTCATACGCTAGGAAATCTATCCGTGGGGTTACCTATCTGACGCAGATTTGGCTCATGTAAGTGCTTACAGACACTTGATCAGAGAGGGAGAACTTGACAAGTTTCTGGAAGATGTCTTTCCATGAAGTGTTGTAGTCGACCGATAACCCTGCTGCGTTGATCTCATTAGGATTGTCCGAGCTCATGCTGCGCAGGGCATAAACCTTGTTGAGAGGGTTAGTAGCCTGCGGTGTGGTATATATTCACCAGCTCACCTAGAGGACGTATATCTAGAGAAAACCTAGCTGGCTGACTCATTTCGCATCCTTTGTATTGAGTCGGAAGACCGCGCCTCTTATGAGGTAATCTATTGGGGGGGTTATACCCTGAAGATCTGGGTTTGTTTTATAAGACAGATCCAGTGCACTTAGGCCTGAACAGAACGTATATCAGTTAATTTCTTCACGGCCACACTTAATTACGAGATGTCGAGCTGCAGTAACCTCCTGAAGGACCTGAATCGATTTTGTTAATAACTTCTGCCTATATTACTTTACGTCTTGCCTCTTACCTAGATGCGTTGAAACCATGGTCTCTCTAGTAATGTGAGGATCGCCTGCTGGCTTATTTTGTTGATTATGGAATTCGTGTACTGCTCTTCGGCAGCTGCGTGTATTGCTTCGAGCGCTTCATTGCACTTTTCTGCCACCTCTCTAAGCTATACAATTACATAACTTGCTCTGGCATAGATCTTTGCCATAGACTGAACCTGCTGTACCTTTTCATCGTTATTATCTTAGTTGATATAAATAGTAACTATCCATATGACCCGCTCTGTAAAGCGATCTTGAAGATATGATAACGCTGCGTGAAGGTTTGCCCTGATGGAACTTCGCAGTTATTTATATGAATAGACTGTCGATTGTTCTCAGGTCCCAATACGTATGATAAGGCTTCATAAGGATGTGTAATTGCTGAGTTCAGTAGAGGGCAGGTAAAGAGCTGGCATTTAATTCCTGTATACCCGTGTGAATGCGGCAGAAGCCGGAGTAACCGCACACTACCCTCCGGCAAAGGCTCGTATAGAGGCATGGGAAGGTGTGGAAGGTATAGGCCGGTTGGGCGGGAAGCAGTGATGTCCCAAGGAGGCAGTGTGGAGAGGCTATCGTAGCATATTCGCTAAGGAGCCAAATCTGATTCCGAGGAGTAAGGGAGAGGAACATTCCCTCAGTTGGATGCCTAATTGGTGCCCAATGATCAGCCAACTCAAAACAATGATGGTTGGACACCACTAAATGTAGCATCAAGTAATGGACATGCAGAGATTGTCAAGATGCTGCTGGAGAAGGGTGCTGACTTCACGACTCAAAACAATGATGGTTGGACACCACTGAATCTAGCATCAAGTAAAGGACATGCAGAAGTTGTCAAGATGCTGCTGGAGAAGGGTGCTGACCTCACGACTCAAAATAATGATGGTTGGACACCATTGCATGTAGCATCAAGTAATGGACATGCAGAGATTGTCAAGATGCTGCTGGAGAAGGATGCTGACTTCATGACTCACAACAGCAATGGTTGGACACCATTGCATGTGGCATCAAATAATGGACATGCAGAAGTTGTCAAGATGCTGCTGGATAAGGGTGCTGACCTCACGACTCAAAACAGCAATGGCTGGACACCACTGTATGTGGCATCAAATAATGGACATGCAAAAGTTGTCAAGATGCTGCTGGATAAGGGTGCTGACTTCACGACTCAAAGTAATGATGATTGGACACCATTGCATGTGGCATCAGATAGGGGACATGTTGATGTTGTTGAACTTCTGCTTAGGGCTCCGCACTTTAGTAAACCTGAGGCGGATGCCCTTGGTCGCACAGCCTTGTTTCTGGCTTCTCGAAGTGGACAAGTGGACGTGGTGCAATATCTGCTATCACTAAAACGTTTTGATCCTGATACCAAGAACTATTACGGCTCCACGGCATTATCGACTGCCGTAGCTAATGGGCACTGTAAAGTCGTGGAACTTCTCATCGCTGCTGGTGTTAATGCTCAGGATCAACTTCATGTTGGGCGCAGCCTACTGTGGTGGGCGTCTCGCGCCGGTAAACCACAGATGATCAAGCTGTTGTCACACCCTATGGAGCTGGGTGAAACTTTCTCCCAGGCTGATAAAGCAGTCACGGCTTTTGATACCACAGCTGCCTGGTGTGATGCTTGCACATTAAACGTCTCGAGCAGCTCTGGCTTTTATTCCTGCCTAGATTGTTATGGTTTCGTTTTATGTAGTGACTGCCAAGAGCGAGGTTTCCAATGCCGTGATCAAGCGCATGCTTTGATGGTCAACCTTAGCAAGAAATCTTGAAGGTTATTTTCTAGATTTGTCATCCGACCTTCCCCATTCACTATTTAGTGAGGCGTTAGAACCGAAAGGGGAATGAGATTCGCTAGGTTGGTCTCTTAGAGCCTTACAAGGTCGATGCTCGTTTAGGTGCCATTCTTGTTGGAGTAAGAAGCATACATATGTCTTGGAGGAATAATGGTTGGCTGCTAGCCTCGTTACATGGATCGCTACTTCGCAGGACTATTTCGGCCCTGCTTGGGTGTTGCGCCGGATCAGAAAACTGTATAAAGAATGGGTAGTGAAAGGATACAAAACATTACGTCGACCAAAAATGGTGAAAAGAAACGCTTTGTAGATACTAACAACAAATCTTGCGCAAGGCTCGTCTATCACCCTGAGGCTGGGGGTTATGGCATAGAGGCATCCACGAACCCCGAAAAAATCAGATGACCCATTGGCACTACTAAAGAAAACAAGGGGTTGACGGAGGAAGACCGGTATAAGGGGATCTGTATGTGCTGATATAGCCAGAGGATGTCTATCTATGCTCAAAATCCAATTGCAACACTAACCCCTCATGTATCAACATAATTAAAATAGTCAGTAATCCTCTGTTGGTTATATACCAAACTCGCATCAAAAAGGATTTTTAACATCAAGAGGTCATGCAGCCACTCATTCTCGTCGTCTGCATCATCATTTGGCGCTTCCTGCCCCCCCAGTCCATGACCATCTCAGAGAGAGACCGACCATCTGATACAGTATAGCCCTCATTAGGTCGCTCAGGAACCCACAGCCTTTCTAAGATCCCAAAAGGCAGCTGGAAGCTCAGATCCAAGGAAGATATATCACGGCTTGCACCATAGTCTTGCCGCAACTGATCTTCTAGATAGTGCAATGAAGATCTGGCTGATCGATCATCCATCGGAGTAAAGACTTGGTACTTAAACCAGGGGTCTCTTCGATCGAGGAGACCTTGATGGTCGCACAACCGATCCGCCCGAAGAAGATTGGCTCGGTGAGTCACTATGTATCGGCGAAGTTCCTCATATTCAAGGAATTGGACAGCGTAAATCTCCACTGTATCAAAGCAAAGGAGAAATCTGCCATCATCTGATACGTCAAATCGCTGACCATCCGGCATAAGCCTTGAGAAAGATATACCAGAAGGAAGCTTCCAGTCATGAATATCACCGCCGAGCTCTATAGTCGAAAGGTAGCTTCGTGCGCTCATGGCCGCGAAATTACACAAGCAAGCGGTGGAAGTCAACCAGCGAATGAGGAAGATCCGGGTGAGGATAGGCTGGAGCGGCGGCTGCAGACCGGGCCGAACAAACGGGTGGCATCTGAGCAGAGAGTGAAGCCTCGACCAACAGTTCCTGATGGGTTTGGGCTCCGAACGCGACCTGGCGGAGATAAAAGCATGGCGTTCGTTTATGATTACAAGGCAGCCCACAAGGTTGCAGCCGAGCATGTTAGACCGGCTGTTGCAAAGGAAATATTGTTCATGGAGTAAGACTCTGAGGTTTACAAGGGGAACCAGGACCGCAAGGTTTACAAGGCGTCCAAGGCGATGTTGGGCCACAAATCAATTAGAAATTAATTATTAAATGCTACCCTCATTAAAAAACCCACAAGAGTGAGGAAAAAGAGTGGTAGTAAACGCCTAACTATCCTCCCCCGTTCAGCTGTTGCGGCATGGTCCCCCAAAAACGGCCAGCCCACCCTACATTGTGCACATATCATCGACGAGATTGTCCCCTACCACTCCACAACCCACGATACAATAGGAGTTACCGACAATCGCACCAACATTGTCCGTACAGCGGAAAAGGACTTTATTGAGCGCGGTGTCTGGGATAACCGGGCTATTCAGATTCGCGTCATATGCGGTCCTCAAATCAGCAACGGCATATCCTGGATAGCAATGTTAGTGAAGGCTTTAATAAGGGTGATATATTCTAGAAACTCTAGCGCACCGTTGGTGAGTAGTGTTGAGCCGCAAAGGTATTCTTGGTAAGTGCACGGCGTTGTTATTTGGGCCAGTACTGCAGAAGAGAAGGCAAGCAGGACTGCGAGCCCAGAATGATACTTGACAACCATTTTGATCGGTTTGTATTAACAACGTCGGAAGGTTGAAGAGTGGTCGGTTTGTAAAGAGAAAGTTGAAAGATTGAAGAGTGGTTGATAGAGCAGGATATGGACAGTCGGCAGAAGGTCTTTTAAGACCTACTTATCAAGGGATATTGCCCTTGATTATGGGTGCATCCTCCTACCTCGGTACTAGTAATATGGCGATGACATACAACTCATCGTGTTATGACTAAAGACAACTAGTTATTTCCCCCTTCTTTTCGCAATGGGCTAGAGGATCTTCAATCGGAGAGACTCACAGACAGCTGCATTCCAATACTTGAGATCAGTTGATGCTTGCACAAAGTATGCTTGCTATATTCTCTACCAGGAAGCCCACATTTAGGCAATACCTTAAGCGAGATATGCAGAGTATTCACTTGGATAAATACAGCCGTATCTTCTTGTTACTTAATCCAAGGCTCTATCCTTGGTTCTAGTATATAGGATTCTAAATAATACACCTAAAATTGTATCTTCTTATTCGCTGGAAGTATTTGCGCATATATACGAGGCATTCTTCGGTAATCAACAATGAATTTTCAAATATAAAAGCTGTCAAAATTGTATGGCTTAGTACTAAATTCCTCCATGTGATAACTACCGCCTGTCATAGACATAGCATACCTATACCCGCCGAGAATCCGTGGAACCAAGACAGCATTTCTATATTTGCATTCCACAGCTCCGAGGTAACTTCAAGTGACTAATGCCTTACGAGTGTCTGATGCGATCGCCGATCGCATACGGCATAGACCCCAACCTTGTTCAAATGGTGCTGGGTGTTGATAGCACGACTCCTTACCCTTAATCGTCTATCAATGCGTTCTCCTGAATACTTTATTTAACCAAGAAACGAGTAGTCACTGGGAGAAACCTAAAAGAATAGTACCCTAGGCCTAATTCGTAATTTACACAACGCCGCTTTCTGGATCTCGTCATAGGCGAACACCTTCCCGCGGCATACCAGGGCGCACTTTCAAGTGGAAGAATTGACCACCTAGATACACGTTGTCGAATTTTTCTATTTGAGCTAGTTGCATATTTGATCGCGCCTTGCTCATCAATTTTGGGTATGCACTGGCCGGTCGGCACGACCTGCGGCCTCGAACAACATTGTGTAACTGCAAACATCGAACTCAACTTCGCCCATATCTTTGCAAAGCATCCCTGTGAAAACTTAAGGAGATGGTTTCTTCCTGGAGGCTCCGGGAGGGAGGTTATTCCTGTACATTGTTATTGAACTAGGTCGTCGTGTCTCTTGTCCTTTTTCACCTACATGTAGCATTGATCATTTTCCAATGAACCATCTATCGAAATACACCCTGAAATACAGTAGGCGTTCCCGGAGATAGAATTATAGATGTCGTCGCAGTGGTAGAGAACCCGAAGAAGCTGCACGTCCTTGAGAGTAGGGGGGATAATTCCAGGAGGAAGTTTTGCAATCGCCACCCGAAGATTCGAGCTCGAATAGCCTGATTAAAATATTAATGGAAAGCAGCTAAAATAAGAACGATTGAGAAAGGGTGTCAATACCTCGCCTGACTAGTTCGTATCCACAAACATACTCCTGGTACTGACATTTTGGTGATGCTTGACCATCAATTCGAAACGCAAATTCAAGGAACAGGAAGATTCGAATACAAACATGTCGACAGGCCATTTCAGAAGATTGAGAGGGACCAAAGAAAAAAATATCGTGGTATGGAGCAGTGGATAAGTTGGGCGGCCCTGCAGCAGTTGATGGGAAACATCGGACAACACACGATTAAGGATCAACATGCCTGCATTACCAGTTTAAAGCGTAGATATGTTATCATCGGGGTACAATGTTCTGGGCCACAAGCATTCATCCCCTAATTTCAGCCCAAGGCTACAGATCTACCTGACACCTGCCTTTCGGGGCCTGCGTTTCAGGATATGACAACCATCTCGATTCAAAGCCGTTCTAGAATTCCCATAATCCAACTCATCACGCGATGAGATTCAATTTCTTGGCAGTTGGAATGTACAGGGTTCACGTGGCATGCAACACCGGACCTTCCGAGAGCTAAACAGATGAGTAGGGCTGGGGTAGCTAAACATGACATGTCCGCAGGCAGGGGGCTCAACATAGCTGTTTAACTTGATGAAGCCACACTGGCATGTTCGCTTGTTCAGACCTGTGCCCATGTCTCGGCTACGGTCCCTCTTAGTTTCTCCCGAGGATTTCGACAAGTTAAGCGACCGTTGAGAAAATTGAGACATCAGGGTGACTGTCACGCTTAACTCCACGAAAATCCGAACATATCCCATCAGCTGACTCTTCTCACTGTTATTTCGACCTTACAGCCCCTGGCATATGCATGGCATATGATATTGATCAATTGAGCTGTATATGCGTACCTTTGTACGTTATTTGCTTTGATATGTTTCCGGACCAATTAAACATGGCCTGCAACTTGCCAGAGGCTTGGAACTCAGCTCTGTCATTGGACAACTTAGTCTACTTATAAAGGACGTGGCTGACATAAGCCTCTGATACACTAGACCTATCAAGGGCCACGGAGAACCGCCGCTCGGCTGGCAGGTCTGGACGCCAAAAAATAGTTCCTCGGTCCACACAGAATCCCGATCCATGCTTGGAACTCAACTATGTGATTGGCCAAATTTGGTCATGCATGCCCCACTTCCTCTACCTGGAGGGGCGTCACCACCCAGCACTACAAGAAGTAAATTAGCCACCAGAGCGGTGGACAACACGGCTGGAGGGTTCTGTTTTCGTACTCCAGGAGTCCACTCTTAATTGTATCCCTCCGGGCAGTCTACATATTAAATACATTCCCCTCCACTCATCCCATTACCTCGATCATACCACTTCTTCCCATCGTAGTACAGGTCTTCAAGCTCCTTGGGGATAAGGTAAAGCGGCAAAATGAATCGCGGGCTGGGCTGCGTAATTATCCTCTGCAAGCACCAGAACGGGTGCTTGCTGGCAAGATGTGACTGCTATATCGCCATTGTCACAGCGATCTGTCTCCCTCAACTTCGGTTACGATGAAATTGTCAACCTGCTCGTTGAAATGAACGCACTTCCGCTTGCAGCTTGGATATGATATACCGTGGGCCGTAGATGAGGTGGCGCCACTGCTAACTCGGCTCAGTGAGCACCCTGAAGCAGGCCTGATTATCCTGCTCCGTCCATCCTTGCCCTGAGACGGGGTCGCAGCCCCCACGTATGACCCTTTTAGTATTCTCTCGGATATGCTTCGTTTCTTTAGAATTGGTTTCTTGCCGATAGAGGACGACACGTCAAGGTGCAGGTCTGTCCTAACAGTAGCGTTGGTACTATCGTCTGTTTGTAGAGGTCCATAGAGCCAAGTTACGTCGCTATCTTTCAGCCTAAATAGAGCGGGGTTAGCGCAGAGCGATAATGCCAACAAATATACACACAAACTCCACATACCAATAGAGCGTCTCTGGGGGCACCGTCTTCAGCTTATTCTTCGCTTTCGCCCACGCTCTCCATATAGCATTTTCCAACCGCCTACTGTTACGATATTCCAACTGCTGGGATACAACGTATTTCCACGATGACCATATATCCTCCTCTTTCCAGTTGTATGATAGATAGTCGACGTGTCTAGTCGGCTGTAGCTTAATCGCAGCATCATCCTCTACACGATGCATGCAGAGAAAGGCCTCCATTCCAAGCCGCGAGGCTTTTCCTGCTGCATCGGAATCAGCCAGTGAAGCAGAGCACCAATCGTCTGGCTTCGAATACGTTGGGAGCTCCAGGTCTCGGGCTCGATCGCCTCGGCATGCCCGCTCGTTGATCCAATTGCTACCCCAAGGGTAAGTTATTACGGTATCATATGACATTCGTAGCGTGCGAGATAAGATTAGTGACGAGGTAAATAAGATCAACAACCCAATAACGAAATAGTTCCAGCGACCATTAGTCCGGTAAATTGTATCTCCAATACAATGATAACTGCGATATGATGCTGTCAGTCAGCGTCGTGTATTTATCTATACCGACCTGACTTGGGCTCTCCTGTTGGTCAGGTGCCCACGTCTGAGTGTCCTTGGGGTGGGCATCAGGGAGGCCTAGATGTTAGTATTTAGATGCAAGCTTGAGGCAGGTGAGCTCAGTGGCCTTACTGTAGCGGATTTGTGTAGAAAAGATATTCATTGACATCTGCGATCAAGTTGTCCCACTTTTCTTGTTGGGCACCTAGGCGAGATCACCAAGCTCCAAGCTTGACATGATAAAGGCTCTAACGGGACACCGATAACTGGAACACCATTTGGCGTAAGATCATGGGAGCTTTGTGCAAGTGGGAGGAGCTAGGTTTATTATGGGTTCGTTGCTTGATTTCCCAGGGTATCTCAGACCAGTGGAATGAACACGACACGGCAAGACCTGCTCAGTTGTTTCACTGTCTGTTTCCGTCGAAGGGCGTCATGCATCCTCCCCTGGTGGGCACAGACTACACGAGAGGCTAGGTCGCAAGGGAATTCATTTAGCTCAAACTATCCTCAAGCAAACTCAAGCCACGTTCTATTTCGCCGAGACATAGTCAAATGCTAACAACTGGCCAATCTGATCAGTATCAGGCAGACCTAGAGTCATTGCCGATGTTGGGAATGAGACTTCAGACCATGCATTGATGTCGTACAATCTCTGGTGTCTAATTGTGGAGTTCCGCAGTAATCCTCGCCAACCTTTTGAGGTTTGCTGGAAAATGAGTGGCGCATACACTAGCAGAACGGCAGAAACGACGGACGGTGACATCATCCCTGGATTCGAATCCTCCCACTGTTGATTCACCCTTTTTGCAGCCGAAAAGCGCCGGTAATTCTGGATCAGCTCACAGTTACAATTCGAATGCGCCAGGAGCAAATGCTTCACTCATTCCCATGTGTCATTTCGAGTCACTCATATCCGCGTAGCGCTGAGGATGTACAGAACGGAGGGGGGGGGGCTTCTCTAGAAACGAATTTCCCCCGGCTAGCAAGGGGGAGCAGCAGCTGCTACTAGAGTGAAGAACAACTGAACCAACTTACGCAGACACCCACAGCCCACAGCGCCACCGGCGGGTTGGAGTAGGCGGCCGTTTGTCTCATGTTACCCTAGACACATCATTTGTTGTTGTTTTCTTTCTTGAGATAGTTATTTGTATATTATGCCGCTTCTCATCCCTCTTCCTATCCCTTCATGTACATGTAAAACAGCTACTGTCTTGTCGTCTTTATGCTCCTATTGCTATTATTTGTGCATGCGACTCTTTACCGCCATGGAACAAGCTTCTAGTAGGCTGGCGAGCCTGACCCTTATATTGAAGTACTACCCTGTGGCAAATTACTCTTACCCTCGATATGAAATTATCCCTCGCAGCGACCGAAGGAGCTCTGTTGACCGGTCTTTGTACGAATCTGAAGGGTCGACTCCAGATTTTTTTGACGATAGGTCGGACTCTGAAGCGTCTGCTGACGATGACTATCAGTATCACGCCCATGCTTCAGAGCTATGGCATAGCTTTTGGGAATAGGGAACTGTAGAGCCTAAGCGAGATCGCCTTAATATTCACCCCAAGTAATAGTATACTGCCTTGATCCCTTTACCACAGAGACGCAGGGGATGCCCCTTAGAAGGAGACGGTGGCAAGGGATGACCTCTTTCAGAAGCCTCAGCTCAGAAGAACCAACGCAGACAACCGGCTGATGTCCTCTGGCGCATCAGTCCTTAGAGCTCAGGCAGCCAGCTCTCACGGACTACGATGAGCAGCAATTTTGCGAGCACGCATTTAAGCATGCCCAGCTAAGTGTGGGTCAATGAGCAAAGGAGGGATGAGTATTCAAACCCAGCTTTCCCGATATCTTGAAAGACTTGGAAAGACTAGTTTACAGAGGGGTGGGAAGCAGATATACAGAGGGAGAAAAGGCAAGCAAGGGGAGCGTTGCGGGTTAGTCCGTTCATATCACTGTTCACTTTACATGTAGATAGGCGAGTGGTTGGTGGGTATAGGGTAGCGAACTCAGCCAGCCGAGGGTCGAAAAAAATTGGCGCACGTCTCACATACAACAAAAGTAGTAGCACTTTGATCCCAGACAGCACACTTTGCTCAATGAGTAGCCAAATTTAACAAGCCTCTATTTTGATTGATCTAAATTAGTTGGGGCTTGGAGGAGCCATCAAGTGGAAACGCACCAGCTCGGGCTGGTAGACCAGGAAAACTTGGCGGAATGTGAGAGTTAAAGCGCGCAGGGATTCAGCCGGAAAATAGCGGCCGATCAAGCTTTGAATCCTGTTGCGGAGGCCGGGGAGTAATATATCCCGTGTGATCATAGGTCTCGCTGCATGCGAGGATTCTCTGAGCGACTTCGTTGCTGGGAGCGCGTATTCGAGACTGATCGGAATTTGATGGGTTAATGAACCGTGGGGTTGGCCTTGGTCGGTCTAACGAGCAGTTTCAACCACACAGCAAGCATTGCGGCGATGTATATCGGACGTGTACCAACCAATCATGGGCTTCTGGCAACAGAAGCCCTGGAACCCAGCTACGTGATTGGAGAACGCAAGACAGGGTTCAAGTATGACTGCCATCATTCCTTGGCGTAATGCGACATGCGACGTGGCGAGGGCTGTGGCAGGTTGACGAGCCTCTGTTCCGAAGTAATCCCGAGACATGGTGTCTCCAATCACAGGCGCCACTACTGTTGAGGCGCTCGTTGGCGCAGTTTGGCTCAACTGCGACCGAAATTACGCTTATGTACATGACTCAATCGGCTCTCTACATCTCGTGCTACACAATAGGTGCTAGGACTTTCAGGCTTGACCCAAAGTGATTGAGGACAACCCCATAGGAAATGGCACTGATGTCTTCTGTAATTCGTTTGATTCAATCTGTGAAGGAAGCGACTTCGGCCGTATTAAACCACTACTATGGTCTGCCCTTATCGATGAATACGGCGATGCCGTCACCGAATCTACTCTACCTCCACAACTGGTATCCTCCATACAATGAATCCCATGGTTACTTACGTGCCACTGACCAAAGACGTAAAGAGAAATAAAAGAAAGATACGATCAATATGATTGATTGATTGATTAAATCCTACTCGGTTTTAGCCGCTATGCAATTACGCAGCTATGCCCGGTAAGCGAGGTCCGGCAAACAGCCGAAGCGCCGCAGATAATCCGTGGCGCCCCACTTCGCCATGTTATGCTAACATAGCGAGCTGTCTCCAAAGTCTCGCTTCTTCCTCTTCAACCTCTATCTACATCCACTTACCAGCTTTTGTGGATAGTGGTTCTCATATTAATGTGCATGCGTTCTTAGGCTCCTACGAGGCGGTTTCCTCATTTGTGCGTCCAATATGCCTCCAGTCTCCCCCCAGTGTAGGGCTTCGTCTAGTTAGGCCTCGATCCTGAATTGCCCGAGGATCTGCGTTTGTTCCATGAATTTGATAGCTTTGACGGCTGATTTGCGTCCGTTGACTATTCTCCGAAGACTTCCTGGGAATGGCCCCAGTAGTTGTCGTCGAAGGCGCTGGTATCTTCGGCATTGTAATAGGACATGCAATACGGTTTGCCACCTTGCTCCGCAGTCGCATTTGGGGTCTGTAACACCCGGAATATGTCGGTTGAATAAGAAGTCTTTGAGACCAATCTTCTCTGTTCGGAGTTGGGTAAGAATGGAGCTTTGTCGTTTACTCAGCTGGTCATGAAGTTGCAAGACTTTCCTTGTAGGTTTCTTGGTATGGCGGAAGGTTGTTCTCCCTCTGGTTTCCTTTTCCCACCCTTCCTGCCAGTTTTGGAGCGCCGTTCTACTTATCCATGCTCTCATTGTCGTTCGCAGCGGGTATATCTCTAGTGGGATTTCTGCCCTAGGGCCTGCCTGATTGTTGTCCCTCCACCCTGTTGCTTCCTTGGCTGCTTTGTCGGCTGCTTCATTGCCCCGTATCCCCTGGTGCGACGGGATCCATCTGATTTCAACCCGGACGTGTCGCTGATGAAGATCGTCGATCAGTCGTGTGATTTTATGGAGGAGGTATGCTCCTGACTTTCCTTTGGGCTTGGCCACTGATCGTATCGCTGCCTGATTATCTGTGTATATGCAGACTTTGTTTCTCTCCTGTTGCTCCCCTGTTGCCTCCAGAGCGATCTGTAGCGCGAGGGCGACCCCTTGCAGCTCTGCAGCGTATACTGTGGACACACTCTCATCCCCCATATACGACATCCTCACATCGCCGTTAGTGACACACACAGCGGCAGCCCCGAGATGACCATTTATTCCGCTTCCGTCCGTGTACAGGGTTAAGGCGTTCTGCTCTTCATGGTGTCTAGCGATTGCCCTGTCTGCGGTTTCCTCGATGTAAATTTTTGGGCCTTGCCACCACGGCGGTGTAACGTATGGTGGGATGCTCTCCTGCTCCTTGAGACTCGGGCCTTGTCTGCCATCAAGTACTCGTTGTATGGCATCACGTGGGCTGAATTTTTGCCTTGCTTTCATTGGTTTAGATTTGGCCGGACCGAGTCTTATGAGTGCCTCGAGATTGTGCTTCCATATCTGGTGTTTTATCGGCAGGAGGTGTGTCTCGACGTCTAGTGCCGGGCCCGAGGTTGCTCTGAACGCCCCTGATATCACCCTTGCTGCCCTGGCCTGCAGGCTCTCCAGCTTTGCTAGAGTATGTTTGGTATAGGGAGCTCCGCGTGTTCGCCAGTTACTGTTGGACCATGCCGAGCAAGCATACATGATTTGGGGTATCACCACGCTTCTATATGCCTTCCTTAAGTCTTTGAACTTCAATCCCCATGTTGAGCCGCCTAGGCTGCTTAGAGCTGAGATGGTCATAGTCGCCTTACGTTGTATCTCGTCAATGTGTTGCTTCCATCTCAGCCCTGTATCCATTATTAACCCCAGATACTTGCAAGTGGGCTTGGCTTGCACGTTGGCCGATGGTGTGCACAGAGCATGGTGGGTGTTGAACCTCTTCCGAGCCCTTGTGAAGTGTATGAGCTGGAATTTTTCCGGTGCGAAGATAGAGGCGTGTCTGGTGGACCATTTCATGGCCTTGCCAAGAGCTTTTCCAAGTTTGTTGCATGTATCCTCTGTTGTGTCTCCAGAGGCTAGGATCGCCACGTCATCCATGAAACCAGTTGTCGTGATATCCTCGACATCATTGCAGCTATCGATAAGGTCCGCATTATAGAATAGGTAAAGGATCGGAGAGTAGTTGGAACCCTGAGGTATGCCTGTTGTCAGTCGGTACGGTTCTGACTTGTAGCCATCAATAGCGATTGTGGTGTATCTTTCCTGTAAGGAGCTTGCAATCCAACGCACTATTTTCTCATCCACCCGTCTTTCGTATCAATCTGTCCACCAGGCCAAGGGTAACGAGGCAAAGGTCGATAGTCGATTGCCGTTCTCCTTCTTCATAAGTGATAGTGCCAGGCTGGAGGGTGCTAGTTAGGTCGAAGTCTTCAATAAGTTCGATGAGCTGGTTTGCTTCAGGGTCTGCGTGTTCAACCGTGGGGCCTCCCCAGAATGCGTGATGCAGATTGAAATCCCCAACAACTATCTGTTCGCATTCTTCGTGTTCGTTGAGGATTTGTCTCATCTGCAGAAGTGCGCTGTGCTTATTTTCTGCGTTTGGGCCGGCGTTGTATACGTTGTGGACATGGATCGGGAATCCGTCTCCTGCCTCCACTGTTATCGTGCATATGTCTCTCGTGTGTGGTTTGAACTGCCATTTCGTATGATCTAGCCTCTTGTTGACGAAGAAACACGTCCTTGCGGGCTCACTATTCCCGGATAGATAGCAAAGATGGAAGGCCTCCTTCGCGGGGTGATGCGTGGTTTCAATGTATGGGTTTCTCCAAGGTTCTTGTATGGCGAGGATGTCGAACTCCATGACTCTTTTGTCCCGAAGGAGGGAAGCCATGACTATGTCCCTTGATTTTCTGACGTTATACTGTAGTATTGTGAATGCCTTGCCTTGATTCATTCATTAGTGCTGGGGTCAATATCCATCTGCTGAGTACTGTGCATGCTTCGTGCTAGCTGATTGGTGTGAATCCGCCGTACGTTGGCATCGAGTGCTTCCAGCGCCTTCCTGCTCGGGACAACTGTCCTCTGAGGTCGTTGGCTCGCTATGTTGATCGCGATTGTGTTTTCTTCGTTTTCCCTCGTTGGCGACTCGTCCCCAAAGTTGACTCTCTTCTGGGCTCTCTTGGCCGGCGACTTGCTCCGTCCAGCCCTTGATTGTCGCGGTGGGTCCAAAGTCGATCGATTTCCGGTGGCAATATTGATTCTCTCGGCCTGTGGTTGGGGTGGCCATCGAGTGGCTGTGCCTGTTGGCTCCGGATGAAGCCTTGGCCTTGTGAGATATGCCGCTTTGATTCTATTCATCTCTTCCTTCCGGTCCGGGCAATGGTTGCTCTAGGCTTCATGGTCTCCATGACATGTGGCGCATTTCCGCATGTCCTTGTTAGCCTTGTTTGGGCATTCTCGAGTCGCATGGTCCTGGGCGCAGTAGCCGCACCCGCCATATCATAGACTAGAGTCCGGCTTACTAATATGTCAACAGATGAATTCCGGACCGGACACGTAGGTCAAGGCATGGATATTTACTGGACTTTTGAAACAATGATCCCATCAGAGAAGGAATGATTCTTGTCGACATTTGCGACTTGTTATTGCTACAAAATTAGTACAGGGGCTAAGATTTGGATTCTAGGATCCGCTTACATAAACGAGATTAAGCTCTTGGAGGCTGCTAAGATTATTCCCAGTCCAGCTCCGCCCTTTCCTTTATGCCCTTCAATCATCAATATCCACCGTCTAGCAGACTGCAGATCGCTTTTAAAGTTCGTATGGTGTATTTTCAGACTCTCAGTTGTGGCGTCAGGGAACATTTGACGAATGTATTCCTTGTGAGCAAGATTCTTTGCGCTTTCGCCGCGTTTCCGGCCACAACGAAGTTGAACTTCTTCTAGAAACTTGGTGTAATATTGTAATGATCTGATTTCGGCCACAACTCGACGTAGAGAATGTAGGCTATCGCTTTTGCCTAATGCCCGCAAGATGTCGTAATAACCTCGTTGCTGCTCATGGGGTAGACGTGTAGTGCTATTTGGGAAGGCAACAGTCTCCCTTAGAGTAGCACCGAAAAGGCTATTAATAGTTAGATAGCCCCAGTGCAATTTAAGAAAGCTAACAATCGTGTCTTGGTAGAGGTGCTGAAGCTGTTTTACTGGTTTACAGGGTTCTGATGGTTGGGCGGTAATTCTTTGAGCGCGGTTGCTGTTAGCCTTCTTATCGATAAGTTCATGCGCCACAGTTGAGTCATCCGTCATACGGATGCGTTTCCTGCATTCCAGCTGAAAGCCACTGAAAGCCACTGAAAACCACAACCTAGTCTACTTCAATTACTTAAGACCTGATCAGCATAGGTCTCGGGGCGCATGCGCATCTAAACGCCGTTCTGACATGGAAACCTAAAACATGATTCTTGTCGAGCTGGGTGTTCAAGTAGTTGAAGTAGATAGATGAGTGTCCTTGCGAAGCCGAGATGTGGCGCGCTGCGCTGGCGTGTTCGTATCATTCGACATCGTTATGAATAGTGGCACAAATTCCCTTCCAATTCGTCTTTTTTTGAGTGTATAAATTAACTTGCAACTAATTCTTCTAATAAATGCTTATCCTAATACTTTCTAAGTGCAACTTCATCAACTAATGACAACCATGGCTGCTCCACCTATGCCAGATATTCTTCTGTACCCTACTCAAGTTGAAATCTCGAGCTTAGATGGCGATTCACTAGCTCCTCCATCTCTTCCTGCTCTCCTGCCGTTTCGCTTCTCGCCGACTGGCCCCGTTCATATTTCAAATCCGTGAGACCTGGAGCCTGCGCCATGGCGGGAATGCTGCCAGCGCTGAATGACAATAAACCAAAGAGTGCCACGAGCGTCAGGCAAATAAGCCTAACGGCACATCATCATTTTCGTCATCAACACTTATAACTCTCAATCCAGACTAATATGGACTGAGACCTAGATTCCCGGAAGATCCGGCCGCCACGGATAAAATTGCCGAAGCCTGATATGCTTAATGCCCCTTTTTATTTCCTTGTAAAGTCAAATTGATCATTGATTGCGGAAACTGCAAAGCTTTGCGGATAACGTCGGAACGAGGAAGGTGGGCAGATAAACTCAAGTCTGACCAACTAACCGGGTAAGATACAGATTTAACACTCTCGAATTCTTGGTGAAGTGAGACAAATGAAAGACTTTTGAGGGTAGGTGAACTTCATTCTCCATTAGGGGTACCAAACACCATCTATCCTCACAATATATCGGGAGGTACTTATAGATACCAGAAAAAAAAAATGAGTCATAGGCCTTCTTTCCTCATTTATTCTGTTCAGCCGAGGCTATTATGTGATCATTATGATGTTGATGCTACCTTTAATGCTTAAGACCGATCTAGAATTTTAGATCTGCCTTCGTGTGGCTGACCCATTATTGTATCATTGATTATGGTTGCTAACCAGTTGCAAGAAATCATCGATTTGATGCGCACAAATTTAACTGACCAAATGCCTAGGCTCCTGAAGTAGTCTAAATTTCAGCCGCATTTGCAAAACAGCCATATGACTGACGCCACGCTTTATCCAGTGGAGTCGATATCAGATCTATTCGTATGATTATAACACAATCTATATTGTCTAGCTTCCGGTAAACGATAATTGGATTCGCATGTAAATGTGTGGTAGCTGCATATAGCTGCTCGGTATTAGTATCGCAACACTCGCTGGTAAGTTGCTCGTCTCCTGCCAGTAGTATCTAGCGCGTGAGCAATTAGATCTATAGCAAAACAAGTGCTGTAATTGGAGTCCTATGTCACAAACTTTGTCAATGGAATTTGCCGTTGAGTTGAATTCCTAAATTTAATTGCAGTTAGCTTGAATATTGAAACAGTTAAACGCAATGATGAAGTGCCTAAGTGGTATGCCACTTTGTGCATCTGCAGTCCCTGATATCAGAGGGTTCCTTTTATTGAAAACTGCATTTTCTCGGAATGTTCCAGCCCTCGAAAAAGTCTATCTTTTGTGTAAGTTCAAAGATGCGGCACTATAACGGTCGAGGGCGGCCGAGGCCCACTTGCAGACTCAGCCCACATGAACATTGGCAATCCTTGTCTTTCTGCAAATCTCGCGCTATGCTTGGTTCTAAGCAACCTTCTCTTGCTAATGAAGATACTAAGTCTCTTAACAAGCCTGATAAGGTTCGCCGTACCTAGACGGAGCCGTTATAATGTATTTAACTAATAGTACTCAGTAACTAGGAGATTTATAGGTAGTAAGTAGTATAGCAGCAGCTGATACTGATGGTTATATAAGCTAGTAGCTTAATACAGCTTATAAAGTAACTATCCGGAAAAAGACATTTCCAACAATCAGAATGTTCCGGCATATAGGTTTCAATTAGATATACTTTCTAACTACTGGGATAATAAGCAACGCGAAGTAACTCACACCTAGCAGTTAACTTAAAGGCAAATTCAATTGATGAAGACTGTGACACAGGTCTCATTTTAGTCTGTTGCAGATCTAGCTCACGGCCCACATCAAACTGTTTCTACTGTGACCCTATTTCAAGCTTAAGAGGCTTTTAACTAGAGGTAAGGTGGCTAGATAATTTACAGTTACGTGCTGATTGGAATGTCTTTTTAGCGGTACCTATTCTTTACTAAACGCTACTTAGACTTGAAGGTGGTTGCAGAACCAAACCTTTTGAAGGGGAGACCTTTTTGTTGTATGGCATCAGATTCCACATGACAACGCACCTTAAAAGCTTGAATAAAGGGTGCAGACCTCGTGAGCAGGTATGGCTGCCTGGAATGTAAGTGACGATGTAGCTGCATCATAGGATTCCGCATGATTGGGTTGCTGCTGGTGGTACCTCTCTGTTGCCGAGGAGGGACATGTCCTCCGTCACACGCTGGTTTCTCTCTAAAAGGAGTTTCAAGCCTGTTGTAATCTAGAAAGAAGGCACATTGGCTAGGTATATAAGGGACGTCCTGCGCCAATGTTCATTTCATTAGCATTTTAGTTATCAATACACATTCAATCATTCACATTAAAGACAATAGTCACAGTTGAGCATCTTAGGGGGTCGACTGCTGTTTTCCCAACATCTACAACGCTTATCTCTCGGAAGGTAATACTCAGCTATTAACTCCCTTCCATCACATTTCATTATCATTGACATCAACCCAGAAGCTGTATTCCTACTTGCCGATCGCACGTAAACAGCCATAGCTACGCTAAGAGGAAGATTTCAATCGCCATTGATCGCATTTCAGACTCTTCTGAGATAATGAACTGCTCCTTCGGGCCCTCCTCCATCTACCATTACAATGTCGGCACGGGCGCCATCAACAGTGGTGAGAGCGGAGGCCTCATCGACAAGTCCACCTCCAACAACGGGCAGGATATCACAACTCTCGTAACCTTCACTTGGCCCCAGGCTCCCGCTGGCAAGAAGTGCCAGTTCGAGTTCCAGCTCGGAAATAGCGACCAACTAACAGGCAGTAAGAAAGTTGATGTCTTCACTAGCCACGCCCCGGCCCCCGGCTCCAGGAGTGGCTGGGGACCCGGCAACCAGCGTAACATCCACATCGGCCGCATCACCGCCAAGCTTGGCGGATTGGCCACCTGGGATGCCAAGCACAATTCCTACCTGACCGAGCCAACGGCCTGTAAGGCTGCCGGAACCGTCGAGGGTCTTGAGCTTGTCGGCGTTAATGATAACGTCCATGTCTCCTGGGGAAGTGGCTCTGGGCCCCGTATTACCTTCGTCTGAGATACCACTAAACTTCCATGGTTCTTCGGGAACAACACGTCTCAGGGCTCAATCTTTTCCTGGTTTTTCTCTGCTCTTATCTCCTTTTCTTTAGATCCCTGCAACACTCCTGCGCTGGTTGGGAGAGCTTGGGCTCGGTTGAGAATTCCTTTAGGGGCTTTAATCGATTATTGCACTATTGCCTGATAAGGTAAAACCAACAGTCTTTTATTTTACACAGAGTCAAGCTTTGACTATCAGATTATGACTAGCAGAGACAGTATTCAAGTCAATAAGTCTAGGGCGGAACTAGACATCAATAAGACAAGTTTCTGTTTCTATTGCCATTTAAAAGCCAAGGAGCTGGCGAATACTCCAATCCCTAGACTTGGCCAGAGCTTTATCTGGCATATTATTCAAGTGGGCCTCAGTAGCCTCGATGGCTACAGCCTCACAGTCAAATGGGCTCTATCCGGTATATCGTTCGTGGGGGGCTCAGCTACTAATACTGATATTATGCTTGTCGGAGCTGGATTTCGAGTAACTATTGTCGGTTTATTATATCTGAAATTTTCAGGAATAGTTGAAAGGCAGAAAATGAAAGCCTAATTAGAAGACGTGTCCGCCTTGGTTATAACTTGAGTGTTCGAATGGCTGTGACCCTGAATGTTGAAAAGGAGAAGAAACCCAAGAGCAGAGCCCAAGGGTTGTAGCCACTATATATACTTGAGCCTTGATCGGGTGACACTGACTGTTAGCAGCATTCGTCACCCGCTCGTTGTTGGTGCCGCTGCCAATAAAGGCGCCATAGCCACGTTTGGCGAGGCAGAGCAAAGTCTTAGTGTATGGGTGAATCTGTATCATCCCGAAGTCAACTAGGAAGTCAAGTGACTGACAGGTATAGCCCCTAGAGACTCAGCCCTTGCTGCCCTATATAACACAATACGATTGTTTGAGACTGTGCATAATGATTGCCATCGCTTGCAGTGGCGAATATAGGTGCGTGATCAGGCGGTTTCATCATTCTTCCTTCCCTGAATCCAGGGATATTGTTGGCTTCAAGCATCCATCATACCCTTATAGGCAATCCCTACCGAGCATACATTACACCATGAGGCGGTGCCCCATTACCCTTGAATGGTTTTGCTGGTTATGGCCAAGCTATCTAGTCAGACGTTGACCTCTTTGGTGCAAGTGATATCAGCAGCTTCAGCGCTTGTATCTCCTAGACTCTTTATCTTACTATAGAGCTTATAGAGCTAGAGGTAAAAGCTAATAATCTCTTCTAAAATATTAAATTATTATTTAGAAAAGATACTCTTCTTAGCTTTATAAATTATTTATCTTAGAGGTACTTTAGGTTTAAATATATTTATAATACTAATTAAGCGGATATAGTTTCTAATTACTCTGAAATAGTACCTTAGGGTAATATACTAATAGATATTAAGATATTCTACTAAGATTATAGTACTAATAGAGATATATAATCCCTTATATCTATAGCTAGATAAGTAAGATAAACTAAAATCTATAGTACTAATTATTTATATAGTAATATACTAACTAATACAGATAACTTTAGTACTAGAAATAAGATCTATAATAAATATAGTAACTTAGCTATTTTTTCCCCTACTAAGAAATATATCTGTATAAGGGATAACTCAGTAGTATATAAACTTATCAATAAGAGAGCTAATAGTAATTATACTTAAAGAATTACTATTGTTATGCTCTAAATAAGCTGTTTGGGTGGTCTGGTTGTAAGATGCTTGATTCTTTCTAGAAGCTAGCCAGTAGAGGGTTTCCAGCTACTTATAGTAGCTGGTTTCTGCTGACTAATAGCAGGATTTAGCTACCCTATAACCAGGATGCAGATTACCCCTAACAACTATATATATATCAGACCCCTATAAGCTAATTAAATAGCTTTAGTATATTTATTAAGATATAATTATTAGTTTCCTTAAATTATACTAGAACTATCTAACTATTAATAGTCTTTTTAGTACTATTCTTAGGGAGATTATTATCTTTCTAAATAGTACTATATATCTACCCTATAAGTAGTAATAAGATTATTATAATATCTTATAGGTATTAGGTAAAAGTAATAGCCTGTATACTCTATATTAAGTTATAGCTAAAATTAGATTATTATAATATTATATTAAGTTTCTAGAAGAAGTTTAATTTTATTATAGCTGGAAATATAGTAAAAGTATAAAGAATCTTACTTATAAGGAATATATTTATTAAATATTCTCTAATACTATAACTAAGAGTCTGAAAATATACTATATAAACTTTAAAAGCAATCTGCAGTCTGCTAGATAGTAGGTATTAATAATTAAAGGGTATAAAGGAAGGGGTAGAGCTAGTCTGGGAATAATCTTAGCAGCCTCTAAGAGCTTAATCTTATTTATATAAGCAAACTCAATATAGTAAATATTCAGGCCCTATACTGATTTTATAGTAATAACAAATTATAAGTAACTTATAAGGTACTGCTCGAGCAACTTTAAGGGTTTATAAATAATACACCTACGATGGAGATTTACCAAATACTTAACCCAGTTGCATAAGTATTATTAGAGCACCACAGACTGCCGGAGGAGCTAGTCTCCCGGACAAAATGGACACTTTAGAGTGCCCGCTGTACATATCATACCACTAATTGTAAACCAATTTGGCAGTGACCCAAAGGCAAGAGTGCCTTGAAACCTAGAAATCGGGTGCCGTAGATAACCGGGGCTTGTGCCTTCCCTATGAGGGTAAGATCGTTCTCCTCAAGAGATAGCTCTCGTTTTCTATTCTCCAAGAGTTGTTGATGATTGAGGTGGACGTTGGGGTGTACCTCAATGCCATCATGACTGGTATGATGGTCTGAAGGGGGAGTAAAGTATACTGGCTGATGCTTACTAGTCTGCAGTGTGATAGGCATCGGCTGGGGATGAGGCATGTTGGAAGAAGTGGCTATTAGTATGTTTGTATGGAACTTCACTCAATTAGAAAGGGCTACATTGTCCTCACCTGCTGCATCCGAGCTTCTTTGGCTCCAGGATGCTATCTGGCTCTCAGATGCTTCTTGCCCAGGGTTCTGATCATCGGGAAGATGATGACGTTTCATTGTCGCAGGAGGATTAGGCGCACGGATTAATTTATCGGGAGCGGCTGATACCTAGAGTTAGGTGTAGTATGGAGATCCAAGCTTGGGAAGATTTCTCTGCCTGTAGAGCTCCCGCCGACTGGCCCCGAGATTCCGTTCACCAAACTTGGCTTGGCAGGAATTGGCTGGGTGTTGCTGAAGATAAAGAAGAACTATGTTTGGTTCACCAATCGTATTTTTAGGTAAGTGCACCTCTAGATACATAGGAGAAGAATGTTTTTAAAAATTTAAAAACGGATGTCCGAAACTGTTGAGCATATCTAAGGGTGGGAGGTGGGATAGGCATTAGATGGTGATATTAAAGAGAAAGGATTAGCAAGACTTATTACAAATGTAGGCGCTCCGCCTAACGAATGAAATCTATTCCTATTTCGATTGGAACTACCAGCAATATATATGCCCCCACTATCGGGTACACGGGGTATTTACATGTGTAGACCTAGCATTAAGCCTGTCTGGAACATGTATATCACCATCATGATTACCATAATCATAAGACAAAGCTCAATACATTTTAATTCGCTCTCACACCTGGCCTAAGAAAAAACTTACTTTAAATAAGATAGAATACCATTGAGAAGGAATAAAGTAAACAGCAATCAAGGCAGGAAAATACTTAGTCGGATTATTGTATCCATTTTCCTGGGCAATCTTGGACCACATATAATAAATCATTAACTTCTTCCTGAGGGATAGTCTTTTAGTATGGCCTAGGCTTTGCATCCTCAAAGGCAAATTTGAATTTACATGTACCAGTTGCAATAGCATTCTCCAAGACTCGCCCAGCGGTAAGTTGAGTCGTTAATTGGGTGAAGGGAAGGATATCATGCATATCTTTGAGGGCGTCCTTATTCAGTCTTACATACCTGCTTGGTGACGCCCCACGCATCTCTCTCTGATTGTAACGGTTCAAATGCTTGCAATGGTACGAATGGTAGCAAACTATAAAATCCTTCCTTGCCTGGGATATCGCTTCTGGAGGGATTGCATATGTTCAACCAGCGTTTGGCTTCGTCTCATTTGTCTCGAGCAGAATGGTAATCAGCTCTTGTCCACCCAAGATTTTCACAGACTACATCAACTTGGTCTGGCGATCGTCTGGTTCGAGTGGACTTAAGTTGAAGGGAATGCACTCGAGTACGATATAAGCCAAGTTCCCCGTCCCTTTGGCTTGCGATCAGGCAGGTCAAAAGCGATCGAACGGAATCAGGGCCACTCGCACCCACTTCTAGCTGTAGAATCATTCTGGGCGTCTGAAAGAGTTTCCATGTATCCACCAGGCGAACAAACTGTATGAGAGCTTCCCGGCTGCAAATAGCGGCCGCTAATTCGTAGGTGTCTGATTTGGTGTATTGAGTACGCGACGGAAGAATGCATAGTGCGTCCTTTTTCAACAAAAGATCTTTAAGTTGAAAACATTGCTTCTCAAGAAGACGGGAGCTTTGGCGTTCGGTTGCAGAAGTCTCCTGGGATCTTTTCCGTTTCCGACTTCTCGAGACAACCGTGAAATGGTATTTCTGATGAAGATTATATATCCCACACTCGGAGTATACTTTGACATTTCCGGGAAATAGTGCTCTGTCTGGTAGTACAAGATTGGTAGATATACTGGCGCAATCTGTAAGGTTGACGCACAAGTGGTAGCAGCATTCGCTTAATAGTCTCGCTGTACAGGGTCCATCGATGTATAATTCAAAGTCGCGTTTTCCGGAGGCCCTAAGTAACAGAAAGTCTTAAATTTTAAGTAGTATAATGTGGTACTTTTCATTCATTATGCAACTTTTTAGCATGGGGTATTTTAATATAAGACTTTTGGCATAAGACGTTTTGGCATGAGATGTTTTAGCATGAGATGTTTTGGCATGAGATGTTTTGGCATGAGAAGTTTTGGTATGAGACGTTTTGGCATAAGACGTTTTGGCATGAGATGTTTTGGCATGAGACGTTTTGGTATGAGACGTTTTGGCATGAGACATTTTGGCATGAGACGCTTTCGCGTGAGATATTTTGGCTTGAGACGCTTTCGTGTGAGACATTTTGGCATGAGACGCTTTCGCGTGAGACGATTGATTGTATAGTTATGGCAAAAAGCGGACTAACGCCTTCGGCCAATCAAGGAATGGGAGGACCCTTATATCACAGCCGTGTTGATCGCTCTCGCTCAAGGGTAGAGATATACACTACAACAAGAGGAAGGGTTGCTAACAGCAAGTGAAGTAAGAGGGGGTGAGGGTAAGACAAAAGATAAATGGCTCGTGTTATCATCTACATGCTGACCGCCAACGCCTCCTTCACAGACGGCTGGCTCCACGCCGCCACCACCACTAGAATACTGCAAGGTATTTCCGTCCGTTGGAGGACTGTGTTCTTGTCTTCTTGTTTAACTTATACTAAAGTCGGTCTTGGAAGGTTCACCTCCTCGCCATGTTTGCTCAATGCCTCTATCTCTATACAGCGCGTATCTCCTGGACCTACCTCGACAGGTTCAACATGCCATCGCGGCATTATGCTAGCGATCTAGTGCTTATTACTTATTCCTGTTCCGATCAACCAACCAGCAAGAATCATTAATGTATTGAATTGTGTATTCCTCGGCGATCTAGTCCATGCGACGCTTTAACCCCACCTTCACGACTACAACCTGCGAAGGAGCTCCCGAAGCCCACCAGCCCGATGCAAGGACCTGAAGGCATAGGAAGATTCAAAAACGTTGATATAGACAATGGAAAAACTATGCCCAAGTGCGGGATGTAGTGATCTGGCGTATGGAAGAAGCCGGACATTATAAGTGTTGGATAGTATCAAACGCTACACCCGCCTAGCGAGCCAATCGCTTGTGGTTTATGATTAAGGGACAGCCATTTAGATCTATTAACCTGTGAGCTACCAGGTGATTGATCGAACGTTATGCTATATCCGTCGCTCTTTGCTAAGATCAACCCAGGCTGAACGTTAATAAGCGTCCATTGTCAATAGTAGGCCTGTGTACCAGGAGATCCCTCTGGTACCAAGCCTTCTTCTATAAAGGTCTGTAGAAAAGGATGATAAATCGGAGCATTATGGGGATGCTAAGCCCCTGGAGCGTTAGATAGGAAGGATGTGATTCAGAATTAGCCTATGACTAGGTAGGTCCAATGCAATTACTACACTATATATCCACCCCCATATATTAGGTCTTAGATTTACCTGAAGCAAAATGGGCAATTGCCTTCGGACCACTCCCCAAGAATCTCTGCCAAATCTGATAAATGGAACGTAGGGAACTTCGTTTCGATGCGATCAAAGGTTCGTTCCCAACATTCATCGTCGTCCCAACCCGGGTCGAGATCAATACCTCTAAGGCAGAGAGCTTCAACTTGAGATATCACATTGCCTGTTATCATAATCCTCAAGCCTTCTTCCGTTGAAAAAAATCCTCCAAGACATAGTGCTTTGAGATGAGGCCACATAAAAGAACTCTCCAGCACTGAATCAAAGGGTATGGCCTCATGTATATCCCAAGAAATTCGAAGGTGATATAGTTTCTTGTGTTTTTATAGCATCAGCTTCAGGCCCTTCTGAAGTAATCCTTCAGTACATTCGTCATCCACGAGAGAAAGCTCAAGACGTGTCAACAGGCTCCAATTTTTAGAGCTAATACCATTAGAAGGAGTAAAGAAGGACAACCCAAGGTTTCTTATGTGGAGGAGCCGGATTTTTGTATTCGATGTGGTAAGGGCATTGTAAATAGTTATGAATTCATTATGGCCATAATCTGCTCGTATCACAATCTTGAACCATTGGGGTCAGCCACCCAGAAGCGACGCCCTAGGGAGTCCCCCAGTCTCCGCGGGTCGCTAACGGACAAGAAGCAAATCCTCGAGGTATGAACACCCAATCAGCATCTTACCTCATACAACTCGCCTCCATCGCTAGTCAATCAAGTCCTGATTGAAGCTCAAATGCTCACCCTGTGCAGGCGCGGCGCAAGAAGAACAGAGAAGCACAGCATGTCTTCCGCAAGCAACGGCAAGCTGCCGAAGCAGCACTGGGTCGGCACGCCAGGCGTCTCGAGGAAGTGGTGGAGGAAATGAGCTCTACCTTGATATGCCTATTCGACGAGATTCTCGCGACCGAGGCGCTCATAACCCGGCACCCTTCCATCACCACCTCTCTCAAGCAGGCCCTGGCTCAAGTATTGTCGTTGACCAAGGAGATTGCTACATTAGATGGCGACTCTTTATTACCAGCAGACGACTCGACGGCGGCATCTGGGGATTCTGCAGAACCTGTTCCCCAGCATATCATCGAGAATACAGTCACCACTTCTACCCAACGTAGACCCTCGTTGCCCGGTGCTCCTCTTTCACTTGTCGATCCGCCATCAGCTAGTAGGCAGAGCATGATGTCCCGGCCATATACTCCGTCGCTCGGCATCTATCGCCCAGCAACGCCAATCAGTGCAGGTTACACGCCCACAAATCAGTTGTTGACGTCTTTGCCGCTCACTCCCCAAACGCCTTTATCAACACCTGGGACCCTCTAATTCCCCAATCACCCGGAGGTACACTTCATCCAGCGCAAATTTTGTTTGAGGCAGCGCCATCCTTCCCTTTTCGACTTAATGAGATATCACTCACGCACGCATACTCTCTTATTACGACCGCGCCACTGGGCTCCATCCAACGCGAGTTCGGCATGACGCTTCGCCACCACAAACACGAAGACATCATTGCTTCCATTCAGTGGGCTCTCGGGCCCGGGAGGTGGTACATGTACCAATCCTCAGATCCCGGATTCCAAGGCGATCTTGATACTTTTGCTCCTGCCTCTGCGGATTCACTGGCCCTAACATCAAGCAGCGGAAAGAATACCGAATTCATCACTGCAGTCGGGGTATATGAACTATTGAATAATCTGGGGGTCACCATGGTAGACGTGGATACGATGGAGATTCAAATGACTAAATCAGGGACATCCCCGGGGATATCACTATATTCTGCGGGAACAAGAAGTTACTCTAGCTTGCTTTCGTCACCTCCTCTCGCTTTTCAACCTCCCTCTACAACGACGAGGCTGGATGTGCCTCTGTTGATGTCGCGATTGATGCACGTCGGGGTCTGTTTCAAATCAGGCCCAAGATACCCGCGCGGGAAGTGTGGAGGGCCATAGAGGCTTCAGCAATAATAGCTTGACATGGTAAGCTGCTGGACAATTCGTATGGGATACACGAGCTGAGATTGCGCCTCCGCATGTCAGGGGTCCAATAGCAGTAGAAAATGACAGTCCTGCGCAAGCTATCTCTTATATATACGCCACAGAACGCACCCAGTCACCCGTAACCCTCACTTCTTATACAGCCCGAGAATCCATATCAACAGTCTCCTAGAGCTTACTAGTGACTCCTGGTTGAATTTGGTCCAGGATCGTCATTATTTCTGCGTGCAGACGTTTTGAGACAACCTGTCCCTCCTTGCTTCGCACAAAGGCACTGGGCTTTGTTACACGACACTCACTCAAGTACTGACCACTACTTTCCTCGCCGGATGCAGCAGCGTGAACGAGAGTGCGGCCTCCGACTTCTGTTGTGCGCGCTATCATCTTCTTAACGGTGCCAAAAACGAATCCTATGATGCCCTATGGCCAGAGTCAGCACAAAGTAAATGCCATTGCATCTCAGGCAATAACTCCGAGAAATGGATGCATACCTTTAGGTCCCTGTCGAGGTCGGAGTGACAAAGCCCTGGGTTCACGTTGTTCAAGATCAGTGGCTTGCCTGCGTTGGGGCCCTGCTTCATCGCCTCGTTAATGGACGCAACCAGCATTACTTCCAAGAGCTTGGATACATCGTAGCGATCCATCATATTGGACGTTGCCTTTGAATTGAGGGCCTTGAAAATGTCGGGTTGTAACCGTTCGGTGAATTTTGCCTGCTAATATTCAATAAAGCTGTCTGGAGCGACTTGGGTGGGTGGTTGCGTACGTTGTGATGGCGCACAGAACTTGTAATCACCAGCCGTGGTGTCTGGCCGGTAAGCTCTCCTGATCTTCTCATAATGGGGAAGAGATTCAAGGCCAGCAGAAACGTCCCGATGACATTGACTTTGATCGTCGTCTCGAAGCCTTCGGTTTCCTCATACTCCGTTCTCAGGACGCCGGCGTTGGCAATGACCACATCGAGCCGGTCCAGAGCCTCGCACTTAAGCGCAAAGTCCTGAACCGAATCAAACTTATCCACTTCCAGGCTCCACACTTCGACAACATTATTGCGGCCAGTAGCCGATTCGATGGCGGCTTTGGCCCCATCTCCCTTCGTTTTGGATCTCACAGCCAGAATAACCCGAGCGGCTTCGAGGCGCGTGAAGTGTTTAGCTGCCTCGAAACCAAGACCGGTATTTGACCCGGTGACAACAATAGTTTGGCCTCTGAATGATTTCTGAGGTACCGGTATGTTCTCAAGCTGAGCTCTGAATTGTTCCATGCTGCGCGATACTCGCATGAAGTTCATGCGGAAGAGGACGAATACTCTTTCACGAACAGCCTCAAGCCCGGGTCACCCCTGTCTCTTTATTATTGAGCCGCGCGGATCAGTCTGGCCCAACCCAACATTTATGACCAAGCATGCTCCCACGTTTAACGGGTGTGGAAATACCGAAACGAACCGCGCTCGCCCTGTTCTGACACAGATTTAGTAAAGTTGAACAATACAAAGTCGGAAAGGTTACATAATTGCGGCCGATCGCAATCCTTGCGCACGAGGGCGCGTTTCTCCCCCGCTGTGGAACTCTGACTTGTCCCTTGTGCATTCGGTAAGGATGCATACTTTGCATGCTTTCTAATCCAGAGGTTCATCTCGGCGGCTGACACATGGGCACCTGCCGATCATCTCTAAGTCTAGTTAAGCTTTGGCTACCTAGTGGCAACTGGCCGGTTGCTAGGAATGGCACATCCTACCTAGCTTCACATTCGGAACGTTGACGTAAGAGACCGACGGACTGCGGGAACCGGCACAATTAAGCAGTGCGAGAAAGAATATGAAGTGGCGTCCACGTTAAAAACTCCCCATCTCGCAACGTATACTCATGGAGTCTCTTTCTGCCCAGTGCCGTCAATATGCAAGCCCTCATCACACATCGCACCTTCTTCACAAGGGTCTTCAATGCCCTGAGCGGCAGGGCAATCTTCAGCCCAGGCGCCACAGTTCGCGACAATGTCCCCATTCCCAAGATCAATTCACAGCAGCTTCTCGTCAAGGTTAAGACGGTAGCCCTGAACCCCAGCGACTTCAAGCACATGGACGCTCTCGGCCCACCGAACTGTATACTCGGCTGTGACTTTGCCGGCGAGGTGGTCGAGGTTGGCGGTGGCGTTACCAGCAAGTGGAAGGTCGGCGATCGCATAGCTGGCTGTGTACATGGAGGCATGTACTCCGACGAGGGCGCGTTTGCCGAGTATCTTAAGGTTGATTCCGATATCGCCTGGCGAGTTCCTGATGATATCAGCGATGCAGATGCAACGACGTATGGCGTGTCGGCTGTCACAGCAGCGTACACCCTGAACACCCGGTTTGGTATTCCTTTCCCAGGCAGTGGCGAGACGCCAGCCCCTAGCGATGACTCGACCATATTCATCTACGCGGGTGGCACCAGTGCAGGGCTCTTCCATCTTCAATTCGCCAAGGCAGTTGGCTATACCGTTGTCACAACCGCGTCCCCGCGCTCCTTCGACCTTGTCAAGAAGTACGGCGCCGATGCCGTCTTTGACTATCGCTCTCCAACGCTCGTTGCGGACATCCTAGCTAAATATCCCAATCTTACCAAAGCGGTCGACTGCTTCTCCGAAGGCGCATCGTCATCTATTTGCGCTCAAGTATTGCAGCCGAGGGACAGCAAGGTGGTCATCTTGCTACCGAACGGTCAATCCAAGATTCCTGGCGTGCGGTATGATCCAGTCATGCTCTATAGCTGCTTTGGCAGGGCCTTCCAGATGCTGGCACCCATAGGGCCCAAGTTCGAGGCGTCGAAAGGGGATCGCGAATGGCTTGCCCGGTACTACAGCGCCTTTCCACACCTAGCGCGTATATTAAAGCCGATTCCTATAGTCAAGCTTGATCCTGGATTCAAGGGTATCATGGATGGCCTGGACAAGCTGCGCAAGGGGATGGTCGCAGGTGGCAAACAGGTTGTTGAGTTGCGATCCTGAAGCAACCTGGCCACGGTGCTTTGCACCTTGATGATTACGGAGCACTCAAACCCTGCCCAGATTACTTGAGCTGAATCTATCACCCTATTTTAATTTAGCTTGGGTCTTATTTGTATTATAGGCCCCTCTCAAAAGCGGCAACAAGCAGTTTCGTTATTACCTAATGCCGAGAGAAATCAGAACCTGATAAAGGCATAATAATACTATACTATATAATCAGGCTTAATTTCCGAGGAGTTTGAGGGCTGGAATTGAGCTTGACTGATTGTTAGCCACACTGACAATAAGTCGACTGACGCGCAAGTCTCAGGGTTCTATTCCAGCGTGTCCAGCGCTCCCCCAAACACTGGGACGGCTCCGACAATTGCGACGCTGCGCACCCACTGTAGGGTGCTAGCACGATTCCTCCACTGTTTCGATGTACCTGAGTTGAGAGCCTTGTGTTCAGCGCAGTGACAACAACGCGACCTCGGCTTCTGGTTTACTTCCAGGATTTTACTTTTTGGTTGTTGACTTGACGAGCTGTTCACTGTCTTGAACACTCTGGAATCGTTCATTCAATTTTCCATTATGCCCTCTGTTTTGCAGTCTGCTTTGACCTCTTCCCTGTCTCCCTGCACGTGCAGCTCCACGCTGACACACGCCCCCCAGCTGTACTACAATACGCAAACTTTATATCACCCACCAAACAAACAATCTCTATTACGGGAAGAGGTGTGCAACAGAGGTGAGGGCGAAAGAGATGATTGGATTGAGCTACTGAAGGAAGTCCTTAGTGAGGGCATTCTTGCGTGGCTTGCAGAGACCTTTTTTTATAAAAATTTCCAGGGCCGATTTCAGCTTGGCGGCATTGATGCCACCTAGATCGTCTCGACTCTTTCCGAACATGCGATGTGTTTGTGAGTTGGACACATCCGGGGGCATGCTGAGAATATCAAGGCATTGTAGAACATGGTCCCCAAGTGCACCCCTCGCTGCACATACGTCGTAGGCAGGGAATGTGCCAAATTGCATGGCCTTCTGGAATGAAAGCGGTTGGTTTCTTATCCCCCGAAACTCTTCCGAGTCAATTTCGATACCCAGGCATATCTTCTTGAACCAATCTCCGTTGAGATGTGATATACACTTCCTTATGGGGCGATTGCTGACTTTAAATGGTACCAAGAGTAAACTTGAGCTTCGGAGATGAGGCAGAGTCCAGTCTGCCTAGCCGGCCTACACCTCTTTCGATCCGTCATAGCCCCTGAGTTGCCTCGTCGGGCCGAAATACTTTAACATGGCATTCACGTCTAATCTGAAAGCGAATTGGTCATATAGAGATTGCCTTCATCGAGATCAATATGGCTGATACGCAAAGTATTACGGATGTTCTCATCAGTGTGCTTACCACAACAGTAGTAGCGTCTCTTCTCCAAGTCAACAGTATCCTATCAGTTCATCAGCAAAGGCGCCAACCACCTGAGCACCGGCAGTTTGAACTACTGATGATGAGTTATAAATTTGGTTTTTTATTTTTTTGTAAACTTTCATATCCTTGTATCTATCAGTGTGGCATCGACATTCTTTCCTCTGGCCTTACATGGCGCAGGCTGGTCACCCCCCTTTTTTTGCTTCTACAACGGCAATCAGCATGGCTGGACAGGTAAGCCACCAGCTCTCGTGATGGAAAACCTGCTGAGTTAGGTAGTGTGCTTGGTTGGCTGGTTATTGGAATCTAAGCTACCTATCTTCCACCTCAAGGATACGTGGCGAAAATGCTCGTGAATCTAGGTCAAGAACCCTCTCAATAATAACCTGCTCTTCTAGATTGGTAAGATTCCGGTTACTCGATTGATACTCGCTTCGGGGAGTACGACCTTGCTTCCGTCGTAGTAAGGTTGTATGATGAATATTATAGATTGCTGCAGCCTTTCGGAGACTTAATTTTGGGTTCTTTTTAAGGGCTTTAAGAGCAAGATTAATTTGATTATCATTACTCTGTACTGGCATTTTAGTGGTGGCTATAAAGTAAAGTTGAAGATAGAAATATAAAAAATTCAGAAAAGTGGTGCATACACTGGTTTGGTGCACACACTGGTGGATTACGTTATAGTTTTTATAGTTTAATATTAGCTTATTTTCTTTTAAATTTATAATTTTCTTTTATATCTATTTAATCTTAATCTCTACCTTAGTAAATTCCTTAGTAAGAAAATAATTAGAATTTTTAGAATTATTAATATCTTAAAAACTAGCTATTATATAGTTAAATACTAAGATATTTAGTAACTTATTATAGCTCTTAGCTTAATAATAATTAAAATATACCTTTTAATATCCCTATATAAATTAAGACTTAGCATTTTAATTAGTATCTAGTAACTTTTTATAATTAGCTATTACTACTTTAGAAAATTCTATAGTAGTAACTAGTACTATAATTATAGATATTATTAAATCAATTAAATTAAACTAACTTTTCCTACCTAATAAACTTCCTAATATAAATAGACTTTCTACCTATATATAAATATAATAAACTTTAACTAATATAAACTTAGAGAGCTACCTCTATCTAAATTAACTTAATATAGTATATAATATACTAAAACTATAAATTAGCTATAGATAAGTTATAATATATATATATAATGTTACGAATTTCACTCCTACGCACAGATCACGTGTGGGACCCCACTTTTCGCTACCAATCAAAACAGGATCATTCGGATCTCACGATGATCCTCATGATCCACGAACACAGATCATTGCCAAGCCTCAACGATCCATTGGTATATATACACATTCATTTCTTAGCTAGAAACACTCTCTTAGACAGTTATCAATACAATCGCTACCCCTTCATTGAAACTAGCTCCTCAGTGCCCGCACATCAGCAGTGACTCGCACAGCACCAAGACAACCTAATCGCGCCACTCAGAACAACACTCTGATTGGTTCAACCCTGACTTACCCTAGACCCCCGCCCAGTGTAAGTTACCCAACCATCACATATAAGAGGGTTATTATAAGTAAGAGATAGCTATCTCTCTAGCTACCTCTTATCCTCTCAAAGTATTATATACGGCTCCTAGGTTAGGCTATCTCCCTAACCTATTAATATCTCCTCTATAGATTAATAGTAGAGGGAAAGACCTAAGAGCTATAGATTATAGATCTACTATATATTAAGTAGCTTTATTACTAACTCTAAAATTTTCCCAATTTAGCTCTATTATCCTGTTAACTCGAATCTTACTCTCTTAGTAGCTAATTTATATTTATATTTATGTTAATGATTTTTATAAAATAATATATCAATTTGATTTTATTTAAATTAGTATATAATTATCTCGAACGAGCGGCAGACCAGGCGCGTGGTCTCTACGAGGTAGTCTGAGTCTGCTCCCATCAGGTTGATGTCGATTTTGAACAAAATGTGTACAGAGAACCTTCAACACAGTGGATGAAGATTTCTATCCAACCAGCCATTGTGTCAGTGCTGGGTGGTATTACAAGGAGAGTGTCAAGGTGAAGCCCGATGGATAGCTGTAGACACGACTAAGGGTCACCTGAGAGGAGCACTAAGGTCGCCGTTGATAGATTTATTAATTCCTGACCTTCGAGAGGGAAGCTTGTAATCTGAACCAGTATTAAATAACAAGCCCTCCTGCGGGCACACGTGACCTGTCAGGTGACCACTGACACATTGTCTCTCGTCGCTTGTACGGACTGCCTGCGAAATTTTTTGGTTTCTGCTGTGCTCATTCCACTCCATCTTCTCGTTCTCTTCGATTTCTTGCCTCTGCAGCGATATTCGACAGATATAGCGCACGATATATACGCCGTTTCTTTCGTTACAGATGCGTACCAGCACGCCTATATCATTATCGCTAGAAACGCCGGACAGAATAACAGCTGCATTATTAATTTCTTGGAAGCGTTCAATTATGTTGGAGGAGTTCTCGATATAGCTTGAACATTCCTCGAGCATATAATAGGCGTGCGGCTGTGTAGTACCTCGCTGGAGGAAGACAACAGGGAGCGGTTGGCCGACTGGACACTGGGAGTGACGAAGCACCAATCCGGGCATGGTTATTAAAAGGCCCCATTTGCCAAGGTAACCAGGAGCATGGCCCACCGAATGAACTCCTTGACCAACAGAGTCCGAATCCTGAGACAGGAGGGAACGAGGCGCCCACTTATATCCAAGGCGATTAATCCGTGGTCCTGGAGTAAAGAGCAAACCTACTGGTATATATTCCATTGACTTATAGAGCTCCCTCATTCTATTAGAAGGGTAAGCGCCCAAGATTCCATCTAGGCTGATGCCAAGTAGAGTCGCAATGCAGATTGGTTCGTCTTCCTTCTTGCTAGTTGAGCGAGTAGCTAGAAGACTTACGAGCGCTATAAGCTCATCAGCGATGAACCTTCTCTCTCGTCGATTTGCATCATTAAGATAGCCGAGACCAACCAACGGAGTAAGCATCGATAGAAGAAAGGAACCACTCAGAGGAGGCGAGACCTCAGAGGGGTTGCCGCCCCAAACCGCAATGACAAGCTCTTTGTAAGTCGCAATCGATTCTGCGAAGCGAAAGGCAAGCTCTTTTGCCAATACTGCTTCCTGTAGAGTCCAAAGCCTTCTAAGCCAGCTGCAGGAAGCGACCCGGGCTATTCTCTCGAAAGGATCATTTCCGACGTATAAGAGTTCCGGGATGAGTGCTAGGACTTTATCGGCTCCTTTATAAGTCTCAGCCATTCGTTTTATGGCTTTCTGACAAAGGGCTGTTTTCCTAGAAGTGTATAGTGGACGAAGTACAGGGCGCAGAAGAGTTCCTATAAATATGTCGGATATATTTCGTGCTGTTACGTTCCAGCGTGCCGTTTCAATGGGGACACAGAGTGTATCCATGGGCCGGCTCCAATAGCTCCGATAGCTAATGCGCTAAAGTGAACGGTGGTATCGGGACATTTAGCCTCATCGTAATGGTGAGGAAGTAAAACTCAGTGTCGCCAGAATCAAGACCTCGTCTGGTGGTGAGGCTGGGACCAGGCAGAACTGTGTTTCATGTCACGTGGCCAGCTGCAGGGCGAAATGCGCAGGTGACGACCCCTCACGACAGAGGTCCACGTCGCATCTCACGCCTCTGCTGCCCATTGGAGCCTGAGCAACACTCGAGTGCACCGTCTACTTCACGAATCGGAATCTGTCCAATACCTAGAATGAGATGGCCACTGTGCCCGAATTGTTCGTGGCGGTCGCAATGACCGCCATCCAGGGCTGCCGTCAGATCAGATTATCAATCAGATTTATCAATTAATTCAATCAATTCAAATCAGATATAATATCCTAGCAGATTAATTAATTCAGATATAAGCTTCTATATATCTGATATATCTGATATCTTTAGTAAACAGGGTAACTACCCTAGAACTATCAAAGTATCTATATTTCTGATTTTCAGAGTAAGGTACTTCCCTAAGAAGTAGTAGTACTAAGGGGCTAAGTTAAACTGATTAGCTATTTTTAGCCTGAATCTAGTCCTTATAGAGCTAGGGTAGAGAGTAATCTAAAGGTAAGATTAATTAGTTAAATTACCCTTTTTTCCTACCTTTTACCCTAGTATAATATAGCTTTAGCTAGAGAAACTAATATATTCTTAAATATTTAAAAATATATAGTTATTAATTACTAAGTTTTAATCTATTAAAACCCCTGCTAATTATAATAATAAATATTAGAGACTGCTTTAAAAGGCAGCCTTACTAGTAGCCTGTTATTATTACTACTGCTACTAGTACTATTACTCCTATTTCCTTATTTTAGATCCCGGTCTAAGACTATTAGTAAGCAGTATAATATAGCTTTAGCTTTAGCTTTAAATACTAATTTATCTATTAATAATCTTTATAAGATTATCTGGGGCTAATAGTATTTTATTATTATAAGCCTCTTAGATAAGAGGAAAAGTAGAAGCAGATAAAACTGGATTAGAAACTATAGCTAGTTCTTAGCAGAGTTAAAGAAAGATAATATATCTAGTAGTAATATCTAGTACTATTAGCTCTATAATAATAGGGGTATACCTTAATTTTTTAATACTTTGTTAATATTATTAGTATTAGCTTATCTTTTTAAGTTTATAGTTCTTCTTACTTCTAGATTATTACTAATAGCTTTTAGAGCTTATAGAATTACTAAGACCTTTGAAATAGGTTTATCTAATAGTTCTTTAGTTCTTAATCTCCAGAGAAATATATCTAAGAAATAGTTAGCTTTCTCTTCTTTCCTTCTTCCTTAAGTAAAAATAGTATAGATTAGAGAGCTTTCTATTAATTATATTATTAACTCTAATCTCCCTTTTACTACCTTTAAGAGTATCTATCTCTAGGAATTATTCTATTAGCTAGACTCTGATCTCTATATTTAGATACCCTAGGATTAAACTATAACTAAGAAAGATCTAGAGGATATACTTATTTTAAAGAAAGTGGATATTAAGAAGGAACTTAATAATACTATTACCCAGATCTATCTTAGCTTTAATCTCTGGACCTCTCTGAACAGATTAGCTTTTATTTCTATCTTTAGCTACTTTATTAATTAGAGATATTTATATTAAAGCTAGCTACTAGCTTTTAAGAGGTTAACGAGCCGCCCAATTTCTAAGATCGAGGAGGCGCTTAGAGATCCGCAGATTCTGCATTTCAAATTAGAAACGTCCTTGATTGATCCGGATATCGAAAAATATGCCGGTGTGAGCCTCGTTTCCCTCAACCCATCCCTGAGACCAGAAGCGGAAGACCTGGTGAAGAAGACCATTTGCAAATGTGCTCAGGGCCTATTCTTGCACGCTCGACTTGTGACTGATAACTTGACCAATGGCCTCAAGGATGGGCGGATCACTGAAGAGATGCTTCCAGAGTGTCTTGAAAGGTTACCTCAAAATTTGAAAGATGTTTACGAGCAGATGTTGGCTGACCACGCGCAGAGAAGTGGTATCAGTACAGAGCAACAGGCTCATATTCTCATGTGTGTGACTCATTCTTCCCGACCCCTGCGACTGATAGAACTGGGCTCCTTGGTCTCCAGTTTCACGGGGTTGGATGACTTCAAAAAGGGGAAGGATCTGGTTCGAGCTAGCTGCGGACCATTGCTCGAAATATTAGAAGATCAAACTGTGAGTGTCATCCACCATTCATTCACAGAGTTCCTTCGCGACGGATCCCGGCAACAAACCCTGGACTCGTTCCCGGTCCTCAACTCTCGATACGCACACAGCATGTTGGCAATCCTGTCCCTCCAATATCTGGATCGATGTCCATTACTGGATACCAATACAGACAGCCCGGGTGGCTCTACTTATGATGACTTCGACGACCTCCACCACTGCGAAGAAGAACATAGCCGCCGCCATCAAGTGCTACAAGATATGAACCTCACTCTACCACTTTTAAATTACTCAGTGGAGAATCTCAAATATCATTTGGACAATTCAGACCCCGAGGATATCGAACTCTTGGATACAATCTCTACCTGCCTTGCTTCTGAGAAACCTGCTTTCGGGCTCTGGATGTATCACTACTGGAAATCCCGCCTGTGCAGCTCGTTTACGCCGGTGCATCTTGCAGCCTTTGCAAACATGCCGTTATATGTTATTGAACACTTGGGGCCAAACGACACAAAAGATGGAGACGGCCGGACACCTCTTTCCTATGCCGCGGAAAAGGGTACCACAAAGATGGTCAAGTTCTTCCTGAGCCACGGTGCTGACCCCAAGTCAGATTGCCGTTGTGGATTGACCCCGCTTCATTACGCGACCCAGCTCGAACACGTTGATATTATTCAGCTGTTATTAGAGGCGGGTGTCAGTCCACTCATCCCTACGACCAAACCGGATCCGTATAACGAATATCATTTTTATGATTCGAGTTTTGGCCACACTCCTCTAGAGGACGCCTTCAACGGCAACAGTGAGGCCATCATCGACTGCTTCATGCCTTTCATTACCCCTGAATACGCAAATAGATGCCTCCACTTAGCTCGAGGTGCCAAAGTCATCGAAGCCGTTTTAAAGACTGGACAAGCTGATGTTGATTATTTCGCGAGTGGCTATACTAGGTTCTTCAGGGCCACTGTTGCTTATGACTTTGAGACTATGAAAATCCTTCTTCCCCATGGTGCTGATGTGAATAAGCGGTGCAGTGGAGGGGATTACGACAACGAGGGCGCTATCAGTCTCATAATTGATAATCCTCGGGGCCCGATGCCTATACATGCTTTCGCTGGCTATGAACAGTCGTTCACTCGTGGTAGTAGCGATGGAGACAATGCCGAGAAGTGTCTTCGCCTACTTCTTGATAACGGGGCTGACATCAATGCAACAACTGACGGAGAAAATCACAAATACCGTGGCAGGGATGGGAATTTCACACCGCTATTCTACGCCGTGAAGAAGAACCTGCGCGGTTATCCCTTCGGTGTCATCGACAACACCGGGGAGAAGCTTGCTTCAATTCTTCTCAAGGCCGGCGCTGATCCCAATGCTAAATCGACTTGCGGATGTACTCCCATTCATGTGGCGAATCCTGAGTGTCTCCCCCTTTTTGGCCTTCTTGTTGCTCATTCGGCCGACGTCAATGCAAAAAACGAGAGTGGGAGGGCACCAATTCTGGAATTAATCCAACAGTATCAGGCCAAGCCAGACATCAAAGTATTCGAGAAGCTTATCGAGTGCGGTGCTGACGTCAACACATCAGACGATGAAGGAAATAACATTTTTCATGTGATTCTTGGCAATTTGGAAAAGTTCAAGATGACCGATCTTCCTTTCTTTCAGCTTATGCTACGCGCCGGGGTTGATATAAACAAACAAAATAAGAAAGGCAAGCCGCCCTTGTTCATGTACAAACTACCAGAGGAAAGGTGGCCTCGTGATAGGCGGAACGAAGATGATGAGCCTCTTCTCCGAGCGCTTGTGCAGGTTGGCTTGGACATGCAGGCATACAATAGCCAGGGGGAGACCATACTGAGTGATCTCATCTCACGGTTTCACTGCAGTGTCAAGTCGGTTGAAAAGTTCGTCCGCCTAGGTGCAGATTTTACGGCGCTTAATAATGATGGCTCAACACTGTTGCATGTCGCGGTCAAATCGAAACTCTCTATCGATTGGATCAAATTTCTCTCGTCAAAGGGGGTCGACCCTTTAGCCAAGGACGAAAAAGGGAGAACACCCATCCACAACGCCGTTGAACATTACGAGGCTGACGCGACCGGGAGAGCTGTTGTTGAATACTTGATTGAGCTTGGCATTTCCCCGGCTGCTAAAGATGCTTTCGGGAGTACGGTTCTGCACCTGGCAAGCAAGCGAAAGAGGGAAAATGGAAGACACCGAGAAGATCAGTGCGATTGGGTAGACGCTATTCTCAAGACCGGGATATTGGGAGCCCAAAATGTCAACGCTCCAACTGCGATGATATCGCGTAACCTGCTCTTCGAGGCCACTGGCTGACAACAGGAACACGTGAAAACATGAAAAGTAAGGCAAGTGATGTTACGCAGTAAATAGGATCTTCCTCGTTGTGAACCTTTCTCCCCTTTCCACCTACCCACCGGTCATTGTCTGCCGACAAAGCCGCTCCCTCATCGTCTTTGTCGTTAGGCTCAGAGGTCTAGGTCCACCTCTGTACCGTCTTCTTCGGACAAGGATAAACCACGTATAGAATTCTCACCAGAAATGATTCGTCTAATCCATGTCGCACTCTTTCAACACCAAGGAAAAGAGAACTGTACAACTGGTTCATCTTTCTCATAATTCATCAAATCAATCGTGATGCGATCAAGTGTTTCTTACACAGCTGGAAGCGGACGCCGGCAAGCTTTAAATTAGTCTGGTAGTTATGTGCAATTGATCACCGTCAGCCTTGCGGGATGCAGTCTACGCTGAATCGCCTCTTTAACTTTCACATCGGCGCAAATCCCCGCCTTGTCTGCTGCGATACAGGAGGAATGAGATCATGTGCTCGGTAAACCAACAAGCCAAAAAATACGCTCTTCGAGGAGGCCAAAGAACATGACCCAGGAATGGAGGCTCATTGAACATTTAGCTCTACTCACTCAACTTCATCATTATTAGCTGATTATGAGAAACCGGGCCCCAGGGATGCAAGGGCATCTAATTTACATTTTTGGGGCTCAGAAACCTTTGCTCTCTACCCCTCACCAGTGGTGCAACATGTGGCACAACTTTGAGAGAATCCACACACACCAGGCTGAGAATGGGTTGTTGGTCGTGGACATGCTTTAGAGCCAACAAAACTGTTGGCTCGCCTCTATAAAAAGGGCCTTTTCATCCCTTCCTGATTTTCGTTTTCCTAGTTTTTGTTCTTTTTTTCCCCATTAGTACCGAGTCTACTAGGCTTGCAGGCTCACTGTCCCAATCCCCATCCTGTACGTGTAAGTATGTGTTACTATCACCAAATCCTTTGGGAATGTGGTTATTGGCGATGGGGTCGTTTCGGTGAGCAGTGCAACAGGGAATACCGCATAGGCCAGACTTGTGGCCTCATGCTGGTCTATGAGACCGAAGAACAACCTACAATTTGTGCAGTGTGCTGCCACATACGGAGGAAGCTTCGCCGTTACGACAAGATGTGGCAGGACGTTCGCCGCTGGCAGCATGAGGGGGGAAAGCCTGCCACCGTTGAGCGAACCTGCAAAGAAATGCGCGTGATACTCGAGGAGATTCAAGGGCTTAAAAACAATCACGACGCCCGCTGTCGGCCGTTGTTTCTTGGAGTATGCTCGTTCCTTCTCCTTCTCTTTCCGTTTTCGCTCTGTGTTTTCATTCAGTGGCTAATTTCATATACGTTATTAGCGTAACACTGAGCCAGTGTATAAGAGATAGTCGCATACTCACAGGACACACCGAGGAAGAAGAAAAGAAACCAACGTGCCTATAAAAGCAGAAACCTCAATGCTAGTTTCAATCAGCCTGCCTACATTAGTCCTTATCTTCCACCTCATCCTCATCCTTGTAGTCGCCAGTTTTCGGCCACGATCTCGGCACTTGGGCCTTGGCCGCCAGTAATAATATTGCCAGTAGTGAGAGTGAAAGCGCAGGGCACCCGTGGCCACCGACCACAATCAACAACGAATAACATGCAGCTAACCTCTTGAAGGAGAACTGGCAGCCCCTGCTTGTGCCGGGAAAACTAGTGGGCGGAATTCATGGAGCACTGAAAGTGTCAGCGGGTGAAGTGCAAGAAGCGCCGTCTATAAGTACAGAATCGGATCGAGTGATCAGGATCTGCCGGGAGGCAAAAGGCCGGGTGAGGGATTTTTGGCTCCTTTAACAACGCCACCCATACGTCTTCGATAGAGCCGGCTCTTTCTTGAGCCACGGTGGTATATTCTTTGCGTCTCTTCAGTCTTTCGATAGCAAGCCTTTGTCGCCGCTGTTTGAAATTGACCTTTGTGACGTGGGCTCGAGCTTCTCTCGCATTGGATAAGCTGAGACTGGGGGCACCTGTCGTGTTTAGAAACGTTAAAGACATCGTGTTTATGGCATTCGAACAGTTAATGATCAATTTTCATCGCCAAGTGTATCGTTGGTGCGTGAGTGAAATCCCACTGATTGCGCTTCGGAATATCGGAAGCAATGATGTCGATGCTGATCTGACTTTTCCGCATTAGGCAAACAAGAAATCTTGGCATTTCTCCACATATGCCTACCTACCAGCCAACCAGCCTACGTACCTCTAGATAGGTAGTAGTTAATTAACATACCGATGATTGCTGTCAAGCCTCGATATTTCTGCTCATGACCGTCCGTTTTCCGGCCATGGGAGAGTACCTATTTAGATTCAAATAGCACTAAGATGTAAGAGGAAAATGCGTTGTAACGTATCATGGTGATACCGCCCAAGTAGATGCCGCGAAGCCGAGCCAACCTTGGCTCTCATATTATTATAAATATCAAGATATCTTCGGAAGTGATGTATGGTTCTCATATTATCATAACCAATCATTCATTGATCTTGGAACTAATTTCTGTCCTCGGATATCCACCACAATGACCCCATTTAAGACCCAGCTGTTAGGAGCCCACGTCCTTGTGACAGGTAAGTCCTTGCGCTCAACCGATAGGACACCAGGGGAAAAAAACAATAAATCTAAACTTTATGCTTCAGGTGGAAATAAAGGTATCGGAAGGGTTATTGTAGAATCCTTTCTTGCCGAAGGCGCCAACGTCTCTTATTGTTCACGATCCGCCAGCGAAGATGATTTCGCCACCTTCCATGGTGCAATCGAAGGCGCCAAAGTATTGGGAACAAAGGTAGATGTCGGAAATCAAGAAGAAATTCGGGCCTGGGTGGAGGATTCCGCGGAAAACTATGGGAGAATCGACGCGGTAGTTGCCAACGGTAAGTGGTGTCATTTCAGGTAAAAGGGGAACCAAGCCAGGCTAACTCGAGCGGTGCACAGCATATGCCATCTTCCCTTCGTCTTCTATTGATGACTGGCAGCAAAGCTTAGAAGGAAACATCATTGGACTCGTCACGCTAATCGAGACGGCGGCCCCCCATCTTATCGCACGTGAAGGAGCTGGCTCCCTGATCGTTTTGAGCTCTGTTGCTGGGTTCGAGCTCCGTTCATCTAACCCTACAGGGCCACAGTCAGTGGTAAAGCGTTCACAGGCAATAATCGCCAAAAGCTATTCCAAGGTGCTTGGGCAGAAGGGAGTACGTGTCAATACTGTGACCCCTGGGTTTGTGGAAACGCCAAACCTCGTTCGAGCGGATGGCACCGAACAGCTGAGTTCTTTTCAGTTAGGAAAAAAGTTAAAGCCGGAATTCATGCGCGGCATCTTAGATCAAGTCCCTTTGGGAAGACCAGGACAGCCACAAGAAGTAGCCAATGCGGTGGTATTCCTCGCAAGTGCTCTTTCTGGATACATTAATGGGGCAAACTTGCTGATTGACGGGGGATTCTCTGTTACTCTATAAGATGCGGATAGACAATATGATTTTAGTCTCATCTTTTATTGCGGAAAATCATTTCCCAGTCCAAATTTCTTTCCTCGGCGGTCGCATAAGCCCTAGTTATCTACAAGCAAGTGAGGCGGCAGTTTCGTTCCCCCAACATATCTACCAAAAATATGAGAGTGAACAAGCTCGTCATCAATGCTACTTTATGGTTGTGTAAAATCTGGTTAAATTAATGAAAACACATTAAATTGCGGTGCATCAGATAACAGCGAACATCAACCAGGACTGGCGGCTTAAGAATCCGAGATTGCATTCTCTATTTTAACATTTGTTAGAAGCTGCGTACGGTCTTTGTGATACCTACTGACTCATGATCTCGTAATACGTCTGCGCATCAGAGGAGAAACGATGGAGAACCGCCATGCACAAGGAGCCATGGCTTGGATATTCCCCTTTTATCCGGAATTTCTCAAATTGTTGATTACCGGACAGGAAGCTCTGAGCATGGGGTGCTGTAGTGCTGGTATTAGCAACGATAACACAGAGAGGAGAAGACCGAAACGCATGATGAATCAATGGGTGTGTAAGCCTCTTCTCTAGGCTGAAAAGGTGATTGATTGAATGATAGGCCGGAAAAGGGCAGAGTGTCGAGCATTCTTATATCCCCTTCCTTCATTACACATGTAAGATAAGAGTGTTGCGCATCAAAGTGACGGCTGACATAACCCTAGCAAATTGATATAGTAGCTTCTATTCTTTTTCTCCAAGCAAGAAATCGATGGGACAAGAAGGCTATCAAAAGCTTCCTTGGCGAAGATCAAGTGGCAATGATTTAATTACTGATGGGCTGACCAGGGGACTCGCTTACAAAGAGAAAGAAGAAACAGCATTCCTTGTGCTCAAGCATTGAGTTAACCAAGAATCTGACCTGGGGTATTACCAAAGACTTAAGATTAGAGGCCGGCGATTGCCGAGTTTGGATGACCCGAAAATTGCCCAGACACTACTCGTCTTTGCTCAATGAGAGAGCCCAGTAAGTATGCAAGAAAGTGCTTGCCTAAAGATTGGTGAAGCCTTCTTACGAGAAGTCGTACCAATGCTGATTTTGCGGCCATTCGAGTTTGGTTCGTGGTGACCACCCTTTGAGGACATTCCGTCAGGTAAATCGTTTCGCTCCGTCGCGAGCGTACGCAAATTAGCGGATAGAGACATTCGAGTATGGTAAGATCTCTCGACCTCAGGTGAACTGCTAGAGCGTGAAGATGGAGAAAGAACAAAGGAAAGTATGGAACAAAGCGGGTGAACTGAGCATTTTATGTATTTTATTGTGGCTGTGCGAGGACGGTGCTCCCTTTAACGCAAATGACCTTCCTCCGTAGGATTTGCTTGCGTCATTCTTGAAGGACTAATTATAGAGACTTGGGCTTGTCGGGAACGTTTTTCTTACATGCCCACGCGAGACTAAGGGACCTCTGCTCACAGAGTTACCTACGACTCAGTGTAACCCTTGAACAAGGCGGAGCATGAAGGGCCGTTTGATAGTGACTCTTGACGGAACTCACGGGAAAGCCTAGGATGTGTGGCTGTACGTAGGCTGGGATGGCCTCTTTCCTGGTTCTGGGTATCACATGAGCAGGCCCATGTCACGTATAGCTTTCTCTATTTGGATCTGAAGGTTTCATCACTTGGTCATACCGCAAATGGGGAATATAAACCCTCAGCACATGTCTACTGAGTGGTTGCCACCTCTTTATTCTACTTCAAGCTCGTCTCGGTCAGCACCATGATGGATCAAATGCAATCTAACGACATACATTCTGTTGCCGACCTTGACTCGGCAAGGGAGCTCGAGCTTAGGCCTACTTCCAATGTTCTGGTACTCCAACCCAGCCCAATAGCCAAACACGGTACTTTGAGTTTGAGTCTGCTACTCCAACCGAGCCATTTCCTGCTTCTGTCGGCCATGTCGATCCACCTCCTGAGAGTACACAAAGTACGAAGAAGCCGAGACCACCCGCTATAAAGCCGAGACGATCAAAAAGACTCGAAGAAAAGAAGAAAAAGAAGTCGGAAGGAAGACGTGATAGAGGAAAACATAGTGAGCTGGAGGCAACACCAGGCTTTCAGCAGTTCATAGAGCAGCTGAGGCTTCTGGAGGAACAGCATCGGATGCGATCGGAATTGAGTTCTTGATTACTTTATCTCTAGAGCATAGGACTATGTCCCTAATTTGGATCATTGGGTTAAACATGGGTTTTATTGGTCCATGTTTTGGGCTCTCCGTGGTCCTAGTTCTGGGATTGGTTATATGATTGAAAGTACGGAGTTGAAGTGGGTCCGGTATGGGGGAGAGGCCTTGTAGCCCGATAAGATTCGATTAGATAAGATAACCATACTCATGTGACCAACCCCAACCTTTCCTTTGTATGATAAACGGCGGAACAGCATCAACGAGATAGAAAATCAAGTCTTTCCTTCCTTGCAAACTCATTGATTATGGTGCTTGATAACTGGGGCCTCACATCCCTTAGTATATAAACTTAAGGTGAGTTTTGATTAGTGTGACAAATAAAAAATCTATTTAATAATTTGTGCTTCTGGTCGGATAATAGCTTTTCCTTCCCGCTCTGGGGGATGTGAACCCAAAACTTGGTCCACGTCAGAATATCCCAAAATTGGGACTCATATTAAGCCGTAATAAGCAAGCAATATTAATTCGAATACAGTATTATATCCCGAATATTAACCTGATTTAATTGTCTCACTTTAATGAATCGACTTTTAGTTGGGAGAAGCAGCAATGAATTTCCATTTGTCGGTGGAGCTTCACTTATTCTGCATGCAGTGGACGGAAACTACTCTCTGGTTACTGCCCTTCCATTGTGAGTGATATGATGCGAGCGACAAACAGTTCTTGGTCAATGAGGGGCATGGCCAGGCTCCATCCATATCTGTCAACCCACGTGATAGCAGAGCCTGGGTAACGGTCCATGTTCTAGGGCTGATCCCATTTCCCCGGACCTCAAATACGGCCGAGGACTTGGATGACATTTGGCCTTCCCAGTGTACTGGGGAGGCTGTCAAAGAGATCACCAGTATGAGAAATAAGGTTAGCATAGAAGCAAGTCATATGCTAACTGAAGTGAAAACAGATGAGACTCCTGGCTCACCTGATGAGCTCCCATCAATTAAAGACCTGTGGAAAGCCAAACGGCTAAACGGCAACACTAGCGCCAGGCCAAGCGTGCCGAGCACTTTTACTTCGCTAGACTACAGAACTAGTTCAACCTCTCATGTCCAGACAGATAGTGACACTGAAAGTAGTGGCAAGACTCAGGGTACGTACTGTTTCTATTCTAGAGCTCGAAAAGGGCAGAGCTGACAGAAGACTATAGATTACGCCATTATTATCGATGAAGATACGAATTTGGACCAGAGTATCGATAGTAGCAGGTCTCTGCAGTCTCTGGACATGACTTTTTTGGCACCTGCCAACGTCGATGCTGACGGGTCGGTCAGTATTATCAGGAAAAACGCAGATGATAATCAGCTCTCTGCCGCCGAAGAGTTGTTGTACACACAAATCGAGTCGGATCCCGCTCCTATACATAGCGAAACTGCCGATTTCTCAACAGAACCTTCTATTGAGGCACTATGCCTGGCTCCTGCTACTAAGATGAGTGTTGAGATGGCTAGTCTCGAGAACAGCGATGCAGAGGCACGGAATGAGAGTACCAGTACAACTCTGGCCCCGGATGATCCTCCCACCCCTTCTTCGGTAGCGGATGAAATGTCCGAAGATGAATGGGAAGCTGTTGAAATTATAGGCGAAGAGATGATCAACAGTAAGCTACACTATACGGTGGAGTAGAAACCAACTTCTGTACCAGAGGAGAATTGTGTGAACATGAGGGAGTTGATTGAGGAGTGGAAGGAGTCAAAGACACGTCGACGGAAAGGAGGCAAGACAACCGGGAGCCGGACCGCTCAGCTCGCACAGGAAGCTGGAGTTTCCAAAAAGGCTACAAAGCGTCATGAAGAAGGAAAGAAGAGCAATAACAAGGACTCTACAAAACACCCCCGTAGCCGCCCCCGAAAGGCGTAATTAAACAACCATTATATCACACTATGGTCTAAGGAGAATCTATAATATTTGAGTTATTACATATATATTCCTCTCTTTCACAGGTTAAATACTCTAGTGTTGGTCATCATATTGACTGGAAATACTACAAAGCCGACTGTTTCCTTGTTCAAAATTAAATATCAAAATATCTGAACGCTTCTCTCACTCCTGCAATCAGACTCAGTACAGTCAGCTGGCGTCAGATGAGAAAAGGTAACAGCGCTCGGAGTCAGATGGATTTCGGTCAGTCCCCCTTCTCAGTAAAGTGACTTGAGTATCTTCATATGCTATTTTATTCGGCCATCGGGTACGAAGTACGATTACGACGGCGTTAACCGCACCCGCAAGACCAATTGAAGGCCGCTATCCGACGAAGGGAAAATGATGGCGTTTTAGCAAAAGCCATCGAGTCAGGAGGATTACGCCGGTTTTACGCTGTCAGACTGCACGGTATTACAGGAGATGACAGTGCAGAGGTGGCGCTGCTAAGTACTGCATTCTAAGTGGTTGGCGCCAGAGCCAGAGCCAGCGCCATCACACCTCTCACAGCAGCAGAAAAGGCAGCAACTCCGGACTGACGTATTGAGCGGAAGCACAAGACAATGACAATACAAGCGGCTTGGCAGAAACATCCTTAGCCCGCGGCAGCCAGAGCATCTCATCAATCTCTCTCCTACCCTCTATTCCGGTGCCTCTATATTTCCGGGTATATATTAATATAGATGGCACCCGTCGACGACAACTACTGGCGTCGTCCTCCACTACGTATAGGGGTTCATACGTATAATAGATTCCGCAAAGTGTAAAGCCCGGGGGCTAGGGGACTTTTCAGGAGGCCCCTGGAGGATTATGCCCGGATTGGCCCTAGCAAGTACATTAGGACGGGGGTCTTCCCCAGCTCTCATTGGCCATCGAATGTATGTAGAAGTGCCTTGTTAGCCTTCGCCCCAGTCCGGTAAGACCCAGATTCAACGTAGAAGTACCCCTTCTCCGTACGGAGCCTGATTTGCAAACGGCGCCACTGGGCACGGTACTGCAGAGCTAGCGAGAGACTATCCCCTACCGCTCTTCTTGCACCTTATCCCAGAGTACAAAACACAGGGAAAGACAAGCAGGATACTAAAATCTCAGGCAAGCGGCACATATTGCTCTAACACAGCTGCATTCCAGTCCTGACTATAGGCACGTAAAGAGACAACAGGGTCTTGATAACAGGAGTAATCAAACATTTGTGAGTAGAATATCTTAGACCATAGCTCCTCGCTGGCAAGACAACATAGTCCGACCCAAGACTCGAACAGCCTAGACAACGAATCCTAAGACACTGGCAGCTAGTTGACAGCCTAGCTATCACCTGAGGATTTCAATAAACCCCCCCCCCAAGAGAAAACAAAGCTGAGACTCGCGCAATTGAGGTGAATTGGTGGGTATATCGGGAGGACGACTCTATAATATACATGCTTTCTCATTAGAGTTTCTCACACACAGGATTTGCCAAATAGTTATGAAAATCCAGATCTTCCACAGTTCACCCCAACTATTTTGGGGAGGATCGACGGCAAGATTTGCGATCACAACCTCTGTAACACACTTAGCATCTCTGCGAATACAGGTCAATACGGACGACGATATACAATACGTCGGATAAGAGGCGATGTTACCATACTGTTTGCTGCGCTGCACCTTGGCTATCGCTCACACAGTATCTCATGTTGCTGGCCTACATTGATTGGCCATAGCCCGAAGGGACAACTAACGCCTCCAGGGCATAGCCAGCCTCTAGAGGGACCTTTGTAGCTAGATGACAGATAACGGATTGGCTGGCGTAATTGTATCTGGTGTCAATGCCAGCCAGCTAGCCATACCGCAAGGAGTGAAACCCACCCTTGCCCTGACCTCCTAGTCCTTCCCCCCAATGATTACTCCCCCCAAACCTCGACCCGCCTGCCACTCACTCCATCCATTGCTTCTGTCAATCCACTCTCTCTCGTCCTCCCCGCCCTAGTCTCCATCCATTCATCTCTTCCTCAACCTGTTTTTATATTATATCTCCATCACCAACCACATCCATCCCAGACCAGAATCTCGCCTCCAGGACTGCTTCACCTTCGTCGAGTCCCAACTTGAAGAACGGCTTCACCATCACTTCACCTTTCTATATATGAGCCTATTCAGCGGGCTTTTGCTACCACAGCGCCCGGACCAGGATTTCACCCCGCAAATTCCCCAGACTCTTTACCGAGAATTACCTCTCGATACTGCTTATACCGCAATACTCTGGGGAAAGTAGAGTTGGCTGTCGGCCCCGTCATCAGGCACGCGAACCTGTCCATCAACAACCCCAGTTCTCCCCTGCCCGGGTCTGCTCTGGCCCCCCTTCCTCTTTGACCTCAGAAAACCTCGTCTTCAGGCCTATAATCCTCACCTGCCTCACGAACCGCATCACATTGCACCGATTCCATTTGCCACGCGATCTGTACTGCCGAAAAAGCAACACCCGATATTGAATCTCGCTCCATTAGTAACATCACAGTCCACATATCGAGTCTCATTCAACAGCCGGAGGGACGGAACGCGCCACAATAACACAGGCCGTAAAGCGTGCCTGCGATGCTTGCCATCGTCGCAAGGTGAAGTACGATAGTATCAACCCATACCGCAACTGCGGTCGGGCTCAGCTCTCGTGTACCTACAATGCGATCCCCCAGAAGAAGGGACCCAAGGGTTCCCGCGCAAAGGTCATCAGCGAACTGAGAGAGACACAACGACAAACGAGTCTGTCAGCAAAGGTCCAAAACCGGATCAATGGAGGCCCTTGTGCACCAACACCACCAAACCCCGGCTTGGCCCCGACTCCAGGATTACTGACGAGCGAACTTATCAAGGAGTGCATCACCTTCTTCTTCAACAACCTATACCCCCAGCTACCGATCCTCAACCGCAACTCTGTCGAACAGCAGGTGCTTTACATAGAGCAGAACCGTGGCGCCTACTGCCTGTTGACTTCGCTCTGTGCCTTCGTCATGCTCAGCCTGGCATGAACATGCCTGCTGGTGATCCTTACAACCTCGATTTGTTCCCTAGAGCAACGATCGTTTCGAGCCAGCTTCTTATTAAAGAAGCTGTCAAAGTACGTAAAGGCTACGAATATCTCAACTCCATCAGCCTGAACGTCTTAGCAACCAACTTCTTCCTCTTCGCATACCACTATGGACTTAAGTCGCACGATCGTGCTTGGTATTACCTTCGCGAGGCTTCCACTATGATCCACCTGACTGGCATACACCAGGAGGATCACTACATGAAGCTTGAGTCTGTAGAAGCTTCACGTCGTCACCGACTATTCTGGCTGGTCTACGCCACCGAGAGGTAAGAGCCATCTCCACTGGTTTCTAGATAGAAACCAACTAACAAATCATTCTAGGGCTTATACACTCCAGCGCAGCCGTCCTCTGACCCTGCAGGCAACCATCAATCTGCCCACAGTAAATAATAACATAACCGACCCCCTTGCTCATCAGCTCAACGGCTTTATCGTTCTAAGCAATCTCTTCAAGCCCTTTAACAACACCTTCAACAACACATGGAGCAAGGCTCGTCACAACCTATCGCCGCAATACCTCGCCGGTTTGCAGAAGCAGCTTACCGATCTTGTGCAATCCTATCTGTATCAGGATGCCAACTTCACTAATGCCCATACGAACCAGCAATAGTTGAAGAGCACTATCTAGCAACTTACAAACGGTGCCGTCAGCGGTGGGAACGACAATTCCATACCCTATCAGTATTCCGGCAATATGTCTCGGGATCTGCTGATGAGCATGGCCGCACAATTCCCTAATCAGGGCATAGAGCTGCTAAACTCAGGACTGGTATATAGCCCGCGCTGATCACTCAAATCTTTTATAATACAACGTTTACTAACTATTACTTAGATTGAGAAGCTGTTGGAAGTAACACACTCTACTGTTAAGTTTCTGTTACTTCAGCCTGCTTCGCGTGACCCCTTCGCTATTAGTCCTCATAAGTACATAAACCAGCTCCTAAGCGTTATCGCTATATCGCGCAACAGTGACCACCGCTTCCTTCCCGTTCTTTTGAACAAGGCACGCGAAATTCTACCCCGACTTGTCAGCCCAATGCTCCAGAACCCACCCGAGAACCCGAATATAGCCAACGTTGATATTTTCGATGGTTTTGGTAATACCGGGATAGCTCAACCTCTATAGCTCCAGCTCGCTATGGATAGCGATTATGATCGCAAATTCCCCGTTGAGTAATATAATAAGAAGTACGCGATGGACTTATATATTGGGAGTATAGATGGGGATGATTTATCCGGGTTTTACGTAGTATAAGGATAGGAGTTCGCTACCTTTGCCTTTCTAGTTTGTAGGTGGCCGTTTTATATGAAGTTTTGGCTGTCGTTGAGTTAATAATGGGTCCCGTCTACTTGAGGTGGGCCAACTATTGAGAATAAGAGTTTAGAATATAGTAAGTATATAATAGAAACAGAATCTTGTATTTATCGATATTACCTTGCTATTGCCTGCGGTAAAACAAGTTTAGATATTCAACCCTTAATAATGGGGTGAAATGTGAGCAGCTGATGCCAAAGCCTGTATTGAAATAATTGATGCTCCCGGGGTCTCAATGGGATTGACTTTTGGAGCATTCACTTGGTAATAGGGCGAGGTATTATTAGCTAATAAGAGGAAGCTCTACAAGCTTAATTCTGGATATAGGGATCTGAAAGCGATGCGTCGGACTCAACCCAACTGCAAGCTTATACATTGGGTCTTGCATGGGAGGTGAGACGGATGATACACTCCTCATTGCAACCATTATCACTCCTTTGCATTATATGCGAAAGAGAAGTATAACCACATCAAGGTCTAAACCTAAATAATCTTTTCTAAAGAGGTCTGTCTTTCCTCAACGATTATAAGTTAGCGCTAATAACAGTTTAAAAAATAAATAATACGTTAAGAAACCACAGTGACTACAACCAAGCCAAGTAAACTATAACAACTATAATAGGACTTCCGATCCAGAGGTAAATAAGCCTACCGGTCTCCGCTGTGAGTTGCTCCAGTATCGCCAAGTAGACCTCCTCGCTCGGCCTTTATATCTTCTCGAGCTCGATTCGCTTCGCTGATCCCCCTTGCTAAATGCCAGAAATCAGCCCCGCCGCCGTTAGTGCTATTATCACCTTTGCGGCCCTGGTTACTATGATGTTCGTTGGCTATCTGGCCTACTGATCTTTGGAACCAAGGATTAATAATACTTCTAGGATAGGCTTAGCGGATCTCATATAGCTGGGCCCCCAACCTCCGAAGTCACTTAGTAAGCTCCTCATTACATATGACGCTTGTACGAGGTAGGAGAGACTAGCAGATTGTATACAAAGTCTGTATAGTACAACCATTCTTACGCTCGTAATATCCAACGTATAGGCGCAGAGACTCTTCGCTTTGATGTGTTCGGGACTGTGCAGGCGTGGAGGGCGACATGTACCTTGCGACGATACGGTACTATTTGCATGAATGTAACGGCAAAATTTCGGTTAATTTCTCTTTTTAGGTCCTCGAACTAACTACTATACCTGATTTGGTATAGCTGCGTTTTCTTCCACAAGAAGGTAAATTCTACTTTCCCCAGTCGTCCTTACCGCTTGCCATAACATTTCTGCAAATCTTCTTGCCATTATATCTTCATTTCCTCTGAGCTACCCCTACTGCCTCTCTGCCGCTATCAGTCATTCTTCAAGGGCGTTATCGATTAGGAATAGACCAACGTACCAACGAATGGCCGTAATAGCAATTGTTGTAGTTGCCCTCGGCTCTGCTAGATCTGTTAGTACTCTCCGATATATGTTTTTGGTTCAGGATGGAGTATAATTACTGCCTTAGCTGTAATATGCGAACAGAGGGAGCAACTTACTACTCAGAGCCCTGTTGCTAAGTAGATCACGAAAAATCTCCAAGCAACTGCTTAGCCACTAATGCAGGAGGCCAACCATACTTGTTTTACATATTTTGGGGACAGCCAATATATCCAACCGGTTTTAAGATCATCCATAGCCCATATACGAGTCACTGATATCCTATGCTTCTTAATTTTAACACCACTTCTTTTAGAGAATTACAATGCCTACCGCGACCAAGATGATACCCCGCATCGTGGCTGTCTCTTTGCAACACCTATCTTTTTTCGACGATAATTTCACTGCTTTATTTGCTAACCTCGGCGGTCAGGCTGATATCCAATGGGGTAAGGAACCAGCTACCGCCCTCAATTTGCTGCAGCAAAACCCAGCACCGAGTGCTGTGCTCATTACCGACGCTGCCCTTACCTAACGCTCCTCAGACACGCACGTGTGGGATACGATACTATCTTACGTTCGCCAGGGTGGAACCGCCATTAATATAGGCCATTTCAGCAGCTTTGCCAAACCCAACGATATCGAGCCTTTTTTTGCGAGGGCTGGCTTGGCCTGGCAGATTGGTGCTTACCATCGCACTGACGTCGCGCTCAATTCTAAGCTAGCAACCACTCTGGCACCAGAGCTCTCCGCTCGATACAGTCTAAAGGCTCTGTTCCTTAAAGGCGTGGAACCAGCAGCAGTTCTCTATGGCCCTGACGAGAGATCTTACACACAGTCGGCTGTGTTCCCTTCTGAGAAGGTCCAAGACTTAACGGAGGCAGAGATCGCATTTGCGCAAGTTGGGGATGGTAAGGTCGGATACGTAGGAGATGTGAATAGGGAAAGGGAGACGGATGCTGTTATTGCAGCTATGTGTCTACGTGCTAGACCCAACGCGTCATTGGCATAGTTTTGAGCTGTTTGCAATAGCGACACTCAGCAACTGAGGTACAAGAAGATGGCTTGGATCCATTTTTGGGCGCAATAGTGGCACCAGAAGATGGGGCAAAGCGGATCAGCAATGATCCGCTGAGCTTCGGCTATTCGCCGGACCCCGCGATGCGTGCATGGTTGTTTAAATGACTACACCGGCACGGAATACTCAATCAATTAATCAATCTGTCTGTCTCTCTCTCTCTCTTTCATTCACTCATGGTGCGCTTTATCTATAAAGGCTATGCGACATGGTGGGTATTGCCATCGAGACTGACACAATACCTCAGTAAAAGCTCAAATGTCCGTATTTTTAAAATGAATTTTGTCTCCTACTATGGAGTTCCAGAGGCATGGGGAGCCGGGCAAAATGAAGATCGTTTGTTACTGCATTTTTCACATTTAATCTAGACCAGTTAACTAGTTACAGATAGCAACATTACCTTCTCTATATTCTACAGCCTCATGGAGCATTCTACTGACCTATTCTTCTGACTTTGGGTCGGCTCTGATGACAATTGTCGGGCTTTCGTGATACTTGATCTTGTCGTTCGGCTTGCCTGCATATCATGGCAAGTTGCGGCCGATTCCGCATTAGCATCACGCCCCCAAAAAAACACCAATTTGGGACGCTTGATTTAATTTAAAGTTAAAGCCATTAATTTGTCATGGGTGCCGATCGATCGAAAGGCAGAATCACCATCGGCGGTTACCGCGAGATCTAGTATTCTCAGCGGACCACAATCGAGATGACATCGGCGTTCGCTTTTGCAAATCCGTGGCGATCCTACATAAAACTTGATGCTCGGTGGTTGATCGGTATCAAACTTGACGCCAGAACACAGATCAGCACGTTATCTGCCCGAAATTTACATTTCGATTCCGTATGTGTTTGATGTCGTGCGTATTTTCCACAAACCTGCGACGACATCATGAATCAACAATTGTAGTATCACTTTGGGTTTTACCTAGTTCTCGTTGGATTGTTGTCGAACGTAGGGGCCCCGGCAAGTTGTTATGTAGATCGAATATGCCAGGGCATGACGGGCAAGTAGTGATCTTAGGAGTGGGCATGGAAGAGGTAAAACCTAAAGAGGCGGACTCTTAACAACAGCACATGAACCTATCTATCTGTACCAATGGGCCGAATGCACATGACAGCGGACAACAGTCTATAGCGGCTTGCTCGGTATGAATTTACTCGCCTCTACGGTCGACAAGGCTCCTCCTCAAGAAGACAAAATCATTTGCCTAAAAATAAGAATAAAGCAAGTACTTTATTAAGTTTCCCCTCAGCTCCTAACTCATCTGTCGATCGCCATAGGAGGTTCCGCATGACTACTACCTTTCATAGCGCGCTATACACCCACGCTTCGGTAAGGCATAGCACATCCGTCAGAAACAATCCCGCGCCGGCCGAGCTTTGGCTTCGTGGTCAATATGACATCATGGATATGGCAAGTTTCGTTAGATTACATAATTGATCATAGAGTTGATATGTATTGGTTCTCTCATGGTCGCGTTGTTGAAAACGAAGCCTTATCTAGTGTCCGTCAACTTCTGAGATGAGGCGTTGTCTCTAGACGCGAGAATTCGCGAATCCGTGCCAACAATATCCATGGGACTACCATTCCTAGGAAATTTTCGTAAAATAGTCAACGAATGCAAGGCCATCAAATTCATAGAACAAACACAGATACTCGGGCAATTCAGGATCGAGAACTAGACGAGCTGGCGAAGTGGGGCGTCACGGATTATCTGCGGCGCTTCGGCTGTTTGCCGGACCTCGGTTACCAGGGATGGCTGCCTAACTGCATCGCGGCTGAAACCGAGTAGGATTAATCAATCAATCAATCAATTAATCATATCATATCATATCATATCATATCCTTATTACCATCATAGTTCTTTGTTACTAACATAGGCACCTTCATCATTAGGCAAAATGAGTTTCAAACGTGAAGAACTTGACTCTAGAGGCGACACTTTAATCATTCTACCCGCAAAGAGGAACCCCCAAGTTTCATCACCTCAGGCTAGGAAACTTGAAAACGTGGGGTTGTATCCTGAGTACCATTTCTTATGCTCAAAGCATCCCAATGGTTGGGGATAGGCCAAACCGGTTCCTGGTCGAGTGTATTGGTCATATTAACTCTCAAATACTCACTATCCAACAAAGAGAGTTTCCTACTGCATTAGGCGATAAGGAGTGTTCAGAGGTTTTTAGTTTCTATGAAACGCTCAAGTCGCCAACAGCACAAAAGGTATGCGATATGCTATCTAAGAAGAAGCGGTTGCTAACTAGGATAGGCCAAGGATGGCCGCTGGGAGATGAAAGGATCGCCTGCATTATTGGTCACCAAATCTTCAGCTACACATTGCCGTCCTTGGGAAAACGGTGCAGAGCATATCTGCGCAATCGCTCGCACGCATTCTAATATGGTTAAATTTGGGCCTCAAGATCATGAATATGCCAAAGTTCGTGAGAGGCTTAGGGGCCTTGCTCGACGAGCTTTAACAGTGCGCGATCGCATTCAGGCGAGAAGTATATGTATGTGACACAAGATATAATTATGGCTTTTACTAAGAAAGTCTAGTCTTAGTCCCGTACAATCAAAATCCTGATTTTGTTGGGAGATCTAGTATCCTGCACACACTTAAGCAACAACTCGGCTTAGGTCAACCGCGAGGATCAGCAGAGCCGCGTACAAGGGTAGCACTCTATGGTCTTGGTGGCATTGGGTATGTTTTCTTTCGTCTTTCCAGAATGTCAACTAATATAATTATAGTAAAACTCAAATTGCATTAGCCTATATTTACTGGCTCCGAAAACAACGTCCAGATATAGCAATCTTTTGGGTTCATGCCAGTAACGCGGAACGTTTTCATCAGGCATACGCTTCTATTGCGAAAGAATGCAATATACCTGGACATGATGATCCAAAAGCTGATATACTATCACTCGTTCAAGAATGGCTGGAGAAAAAATACAAAACTCAGTGGCTGATGGTAATCGACAACGCTGATGACATGGAGTTATTCTTCCCGTACGCTGCGGATCGGAGCAGTAAGGGGTTCAGATATCGACGCAAGCTCATCGAAAGATATACGAAGATTCCAGCCCAGTAGATCTAGCATTTCAACCTCCATCGAGTTGATTTCAGCTTAGGACAAAGGAGCAGTTGGGATATATTTTTTTGGTGCGGAATGTGCGAATTTGCGACGATATGCGGATTGCGCATTCTTGTTCAGAGCGAGCAAACCCCTGACTATCTCGATTCTCGAATTGAAGCCTTCTTGGTTCAGATCGGCGAGGTTCTAAAGAAGATGACAGATACCGAGTTTGAGGGCCACAAGCAAAGTCTTATCCTCAAAGCGACTTAAAAGTCTGCAAAACCTTGATAATGAGTCTTCAAGGCTCTGGGAACATGTTTCAGGTGAATACTATGACTTTAAGCAAGGTAAGCAAGCAGTTTTACGGTCGCCCATCCACATACAAGTTGATATAACATGGAGACCTCGCTAACATTTCAAAGCGCAAGTCGACGCCACTCATATAAAGGAGCCCAGCCAGGCCCAGATCTGGGAATTTTACCATTCATACATTAGCCCTACATCTCCCACCCGGACCCGACTGTCTGTGCATTTGCACGCTCGCGGTGCTGGAGAGATTGATACCAAGATCATTACCTTCCTTTCTCAGGCTGGACTAAAGGATGTGCCACCGGTGCAGCGCCAGTATATTGACTTGCTAGAGAAGTATCTGGAGAATAGCACACAGCTCATGGCAGATCAGGCATCGTTCATTATTTCTCAGACCAAGGAATGTGGACTGAAGCGGGTTGTGTCTGATACTGGAGCGATTGATATTGCCAATGGATTCACAGCTGCGCTATCCACGATTAGTAGAACGCTCAAAAGAGTCGGCTTGACGAAGAAGATAACGCAAAACGTCGCGAAAGAGCGAAGCCAAGACCTCCGAGACGATTATATGGAGAGACGATCACATTATAACCCCAAGCAAATGGTTTTTATTGATGAAAGTGGAAGTGATCGTGGTCTTGCGATACTGGGAAGGGTTATGCTCCAAAAGGTGTAACTCCGGTGCAGTTCAAGCGATTTCACCGAGGAAGGAGAGTTCAGGTCCTGCCAGCGTACACCATAAACGGCGTGATTTATTGCGAGGTGTATGAAGAGTACACGGACGTTCACGTAGTTAAGGGCTTCCTCGAAAGGTTATTTCCGTACTGCGGCAGGTACCCAGAGCCGAGGTCTGTTATATTTATGGACAACGCCTCATTCCACTTCTTTTCTTCAAAGATCAAAGATATGTTCACCGAAGCAGGCGTGATAATTATATTAATTAAATATAATTAAGTAATAAAAATTAAAAATATAGATAATATATATAATAAAGGGTTAGGTTATACCTAAGGTATTCTAATATAGCTTATTTAAATATCCTTATTAAAATACCCGTTTTCTATCTACCCTATATTCACTATACCTTTATTCTTTTAACACTTATAGTATAGATATTAACTATAAGTAGCCTTAGGTGATAGTCCTCTAGTTAGCTCTTTATCTTAAGTAAGATAATAATAAGATAGAGTAAAGCCTTCATTACTCGCCTCCCCCTTCCGCGGATGAGCGAAGTCACATTATTCTCGGTGACACCGATACAACGCACGTAAGCTCCGGCAGTCAGCTTACGGGCCACTCTGATCCGAGCTCATGTCAAGTCAAACCATGCATCGTCACACACGATCCAGTAGGGTCTGGCTCCCCGCATCTATTCTTATGTGGACAAGGGGCTCCACCAATTCTTAATACAATCTAGTGCGTTTTTGGAAGTAGAGAAAAAATTCCCGAGTCGGGACCAGGGCTAAAGATCGTCCGATTGGCATCAAACCATCGTCGTCAACCACCATTTAAGACTTCAGTCCCCCTCTACTCTTGCTCTCAACTTTATACATATGTTCGCTTCGTTTCCTACGTATTCTACTCTTACTATACTCCTTCTGGCTGTCTTATTGACTATCAGGAAAAAAGATCGCCAAGATGAAGTTGGGGATGGAAGGATTCCATGCCATTGTAACCGGTGGCACGAGAGGCATTGGCAAGGCGATAGTTGAGGCCTTGCTGAAGGAGGGTGTCAATGTTTCGTATGTCATAACCACACTAGGTCTTCTTCATATCACTAACATAGCTGCCATTCCAGCTACTGCGCCCGCAGTGTCACAGGAACAGAGTTCAATGAGTTCCTCGCAAATGCTACTCCAGAGGCGGGCGTTAGTAGACTCGGACAGGCATCCGGCTCAGTATTAGATATCTCAAAGACTGATGATATTGAGCCTTGGGTTGAGAAGACGATTGGGGAATTCGGCAGGCTTGACGTCTTGGTTAGTAACGGTACGTCTCTCAGTCAGTGCCTTCACTGTCGGTCAGTACCTAGGCTAACACATTTCCGCTTGAAAAGCTTCCCCCATGCTGTCCTCTCCAACGTTGGAAGACTGGACCACTTCCTTTTATGCCGATATTCTCGCTTGTGTGGCTATCGTCAACGCGTGCCAGATCCATCTTGCAGCAACTCGTGGATCGGTTCTCATCAACGGCTCTGCTGCCCAGAGAGAATCCGTTATCTTCCCTGGAACTGGTGGGCGGGCCTCGCCATACGGAGCCATCAAGGCGGCTCTGGCACAACACGCCAATAACATGGCCAAAGAGCTAGGGCCCAAGGGTATCCGCGTGAATACCCTCGCGCCAGGATTAATCAAGTTCGTGGGCTCGAACTGGGAGAAGGCAGTTCAATACTTCCCGGATGACGTGAAGCCGTTCTTGGATCGCGTAGCGCTGGACTCGCCGGAGGGCAGATGGGGAACCGTAGCCGAGGTCGCGGATGCGGCGTTGTATTTGGTCAGTCCAAGGGCGGGGTACGTGAGCGGTGCTACGTTGTTGGTAACCGGTGCATTCCATATTGCAACGGCATTCTGAATGGATGGAAGAGGGACTGTTACCGAGCAACAGCCAATGGGTTCATGGGACACGTAGCTCGACGATATGGATCTAATCATTCTGCGATTGAGTTACATCAGCTCTCTCCAATTTAACGATCAAATTTCTAAGAGAGAAATATAATAAAAATAAAAAGGGAGAAGAAAAGATTGATATAATTCTCTATCCTAATTGTGTTTGATGAATATCATTTCATCACAGAAGACTACGCAAAGTTGGGCAAGAACTTGTAGACACCGAAAACCGCATGCATCTTCCTCCCAAAGTCGACATACCCTTCCGTATCGAGATCATCCAGTGCCCAAACCTTTTTCAACAAGGACGCTGCGTTGGTCATACCCGCAGCCTTGGACTTCCGTTCCATCCGCGAGAAGAGATTGAGGATTGAGGCCCGGCGAGCATCAGTCCTAGCCTCACAGCCAATGATGAACAGCGGAAATGGCCGGATACCAGTGGTCATTTTGGGGATAATCGAGAATGCGTTCATCATCCATGAGTCGATGACATCGGACGGTCCAGTAAGTCTTTTGACGATCCGTTCAAAATAGATATGGATCGCAATGATACAGAGCTCAGACGTCCGAGAGCTGCCGCTGCCAGGAACTCCGCTCAATTTCGCGTGTATCTCCGTCAGCTTCTGGTCCAATTCTTCTACCTTGGCTTGGTACACGCCTGAATGGTGCTCCAGATTTTCCGGATCGGTAACAATTTGGACAATAGCGGATAGTAGCGAAAGATCTTGTGGAATGTAACCGGCAAACTTCGAGAGCTCGTCAAATCTTGCTCTTCCATTCCGGCATATTTGTTGCTTGCAGCCAATCCTCGCGTTATAAAGAATCTCCTTCTCTTTAGCCTGACGGCAATTCCAAAGAACAAATCGCGAGAAAACATCTAGGTAGTAAACGGACCGAACGATAAGCGAAGGAGCGGCATCCTGAATAGATTCGGGATCGTACGCTGAGCACAAAATCGACTGTGAGGCACGGATATACGCAGACCATGAGAATTGATAGTTGGCCGCCAGGAGAACCTGAATTGTGTTAGTTAATTTCGCGCCGGCGCGAAGAGCGCGTAATTGGATACGGCAAGAATCGAACCTCGACAGAGCACAGAAGAATACAAGCAGCGACGTGCTGCAACGCCTGTATCGACCCCTGGAACGCTTGGTGCGCCGCAGCCCGCAAAGCTCTAATGGCGAGCCTCTCCGACCGCAGAGACTGGATCTTGTCGAAATTGCCATGCAGTGCCGAGAAGGCGGCCATGGCGTGTATAAGACCTTGGGAAGACGGCGTGTCGTCTAAAGCCGCCATCCTCATAATAAGAGCCCCGAGAGCCCCACTGTCTCCATGGAAGGGCGGTATTGAGTGGGCACCGATATGTTGAACTATACTCGCGTCAATTCAGCAGTTTCCGCTGTTATAGACTACTGGCTTTTTCCAGCCAGACTCACAATACGAGATAATACTACTGCCGCCTTCGCGCTCCCGGCAATAGCGGGCTAATACACTCCCACTCTCAGGGACGGCAGTTAATGAGTGGCAAAAGCAGAGCCAGGCATGGTTGTCGCAGAGTCGATGCTGTGTTTCATTCTCATACGTTGGTGGGCCAAGAATGGACCCAAAGTCTGAAGAGCCGTAAGTCAGAGCCGGTGCGCTCATGAAAGAAAAAAATGGACGGTATAGAGGAGCAGGTACATACAGCGGCTTCGCAGGGACAAGTATGTCTTGATATCCCATAGTGAAGTGTTGATTATGTGCAGCCCTGTGGTACGCCCTTCTTCTTGAGTCGGAGAGTTGAGCGTAATATTTCCTACCTTGGCACGGCGCCTATCTGTTGGTCGAGGCCAATTGAGTCGTGTTCGGGGACGTTTACACTCGCGTTTTGATCGATCGCAGTTACGACAAGTAGGCATCCCGCCGTCGCAACGGATCTTCCGATCTGAGAAATAAGGTTATTCGACCATCATGACGTATCGTAGGTCTTTCCGGGCTGCAGGAAGCGATACTTACCTTTACAGGTTCTGCAGGCCACCGAGGGCAATGCGCCAGAAGTATACATATGCATTCCATTTCTCATCTCGCAGGTAGTTGCTCTGTCTCCTTATCGAGGAAGAAGTGGAATCAGGCTGCTTGGAAAAAAATTTCAACATTGTCCAAGTCCGGCAGATTAGGACTTTTCAATATTTGATAACCCCCTGTAACATTTCTCCCGCTGGTCTAAATTTGGAAGGAGAGTAATAATTCCCGAGACTTAGCTAAGTGCTTACATTGAGGCCTCCATCACGTTAAGGCAGAGCAGGGGATGCCGGTTTACATTGATGTCTTACCCGTGATTAAGCTCGCTTGCTCCTCATATCATCCAAGTTCACAAGGTGTGTGAAGAGCTAGGCATCTGGCAACTAGCCGTTTTGCCCAAAAAAGTTGATTGACAGGGATCGGGTGATGATGTATTCATTCTTGTTCTTCATACCAGCCTCAGCCCCACTTCCACCCCCAACAAGCTGCCATATGTGCGGCACCAAGATACTGGGTTGGTCTACATTGACTGCGTAGACGCCGTGGCTGAATGAGGGCGTCGCCAAAGATGCATGCCACCGACCAATCCGATCTCACCGGCCTGCAGCAACACTGAGGGAAAAAAAAAAAGGGCCTGATGCCTTCGCAAGTTGGAATCGGTCATGTCAAACCACCATCCGCGTCAGCGGGTGAAAAGTCGCACGACTGGCGTCTTTACCCTAACTGGTTTGGAAATTAATGTCTTGTTAGTTAACTCTTTTGGGTAAAACGACAAGTCGCTTCTTACCATAACCGCCCCGGCGGTCAGGCTGGGGAGGTGATAAGTCCCGTATCTGACCAATTCGCATCGATACGTTTGTCAGATAAGGCACTTTGGTACCTTCGTTGCAATAGTCAGTCATAACAAAATTAGTCCGTCAAGTCAAGAATCTCCTATCATCATCTCATCAAGATGGTAATTCCCTTTCCCCTGCAAAAAGAGTCCTGAGGCAAGTATTTGCGAGATGGGGAAAAATAGACCTTGAATGCTTGATACGTATATAAAGGTTGCTAAGACACAGAGAGGGTAGATGAGATTCCGGAATACCTTTTGGTAAGCTTTTTGGGAGTTACCCTAGAGCTTGAAATGTATAACTGGGACGGAGAATAATATAAATCTTTTCTCTTCTCTTTTTATTGTACTTCTTCCTTAGAATTTGGTCGTTCAAGTTGATAGAGACAGCCAGTATAATGATCGCAGAATTTATTCAATCGATATCTTCGAGCATAGTACATATAAACTAACAGTTCAGCATCTAAACCCTACGATGGAATCCCAGACAAAAGAACTCCAAGGCGTGTAAGTATATGTCTTTATTCTCTAATAAAGCGCTAAAGACCTAACGCTTCTCCGAGGCCAGAAGCCTGATAATAGGGCAGACCGTCTCCAAGAAATATATGGCAAGGGCACCACACCATATTTCTTTGACCATAGGATTCACTACATACAGGAAATAAGGTACCTCGATTCCGGTGACTTTGCCCTAGATGATGAACCTTCCTTTGGTGGGCAAGCTTCATGTGTAAGGCGTTTCCATGTCGCTATTAGTGGTTACAACCAAAGATAATAATGTATGCATACCTTCTTTGGATGTCCAGAGCTGACTAAGCCATAATACCCCTAGAATACACCCGACTGCCAGAAAATAGACTAATACATTGTATAGATATAAATAAGACTACAACCATTCAATGAATATCGAATGAAAGCTAACTAGTTGATAGTAATCTCAGTATTAGATACCGTGTCTAATGTTCCTCTTTATCTTAGCACCAGGACATTATGGCAAATACAATGACGAGCGCTGTAAAACCAACCCGATTAGTAACCGCGGCGGATATATTATCACCTCCACCTCCCAGTGCCCCAGGTACACGCGTCGAGTTAGCATTATCCCAAGTCTCATTGTATGAGAAACCAGGGTAGTCCGTGATGGTTTGGTTTCGGCCAGACCCAGGGCCGTCTGTCGAGCCAGGCACACAAACTGAAGTGTTCCCGTTGGCAAAACTACCTGCAGCGCGCCACAACTGGGTGATATCGCGGATCATATCAGCCGTGTAAAACAGCCGACAATTAGCAGCCTCGTAAACAAATTGGCGCGGAATTTCACGGCTGGACAAGTTGATCTCATCCAGAGCGTTAACGCGTCCATCCCCAATTTTCCATGGCGCTGATGATATAGGAGCAGGGAGCTCAGTAATATCATCGGTGGTGACACCTAGCCCCTTCAGAACGGCAGCAATCTTGTCCTCACTGCTGGAAATGTTCTGCCTGATGGCCCCAGTAGCTAGGTCATAATCAGACCATTTCAGGACATTGCTACCCCGAGTACCACATACACCCTGCATAGGACCGTTCTGAGGAATACCACCAACCACGACACTCTTCACTCCGGCGTCGTTTTTCATAATATTGGAGAAGATAGTGCACGTGCTGCCGCAGTAACCATCCTGTAGTAAAACGATATCTTCGGCAGCCCATGGCTGCTGGTAGGTAAGTGGGTTACTGCTATAGCCAGCGATAGGGCGACCGATATCACCTGCGATTAAGGGATTCGAAAGATTATAGAAGCCTGGTTTGGTAAAATTATCGCCGTGAATTTGAAGAGGTCCATAAAATTCCTTCCATGAAGCCCAGTTCTTTTTATCGGTATCCAATGTAAAGGCTGCGTTCAGTTGCGCCATATTCCCAGATTGCCTTATGTCGTTGATGAGTTCTCTGGAGAAGACCGAACCATTATCCAAAGAGATCTTCGTCAAAAGAGATCCAATAGTATTAACTGAACGGCTAGCTCGAGCTCGCCAAGCTAGACTCGGCTCTATCGTCGGGAAAAAGCGCTTGAAGGTGTCATAGCCTAGAAAGACGCTGCCGCCGGCGTTCCCTGACAAATCAATAATAATCTTCTTCATCCCTGCAGCTTTAGCTTGCTTGATAAAACTAGCAACAGCGTTGCCGAAGCTGATTCCGGTTGCAATGTCGGGACTAGAGGCGAAGCTCGGTAGACTCAGCACACCGATTGACACATCGGCCAAAAAATAGCCAGACACCGTGCCGCCAGCGGTAAAATTTTCCTGGGTTACAATAGGGTTGGCAGGATAGCTGTCAAACGGAACCTTGGTAGCTGTTGTAATAGCACTCGAGACAAGCGGCGTACCTCTCTCAACTAACGATTCGGTCTCGACGACTGGTGGCTTCCAAGCAGAAAAAGATATCTTTTCCCTTTTTGAAGACAAAGATGAGGCCGCATTGGGGTTGAGAATGTGATTTTTGTATATCTCCGGACCGCTGAGCAAGCCGTGGGCTGTAAGATTAAACATCGAACCAGCAGAGTACGCCCACTCGAAGCCGGTCCCGTTAGCAAAGCGGCCCCTAAGTGTCGGCCCATTGTAAACAACGGTTTTTTGGAAGAAATCAGGATATTTGGATAATTTGTCGGTTGCGCCAAACGTCCCAAATTGGAAGGCGGGATTGAACATCAACATATTCCACTCGGCATGTGGATCGTTGAGACCCATTGAGGTCCTAGCAGCGTAGCTGCGAAGGTAGGTGAAGATCGACTCGCCCTCAATCTCCACAAGAGGCGAAGCTGTGTTGACCTGGTTGATAATATCGCTATACGCATAAACCTGGGGGACTTCTTGGCCATTTGTGGATACGGTAACAATACTATCGGGAAGGAACCACTGGAAGAGATGCAGTACTCCAGCTTGGAAGCTGAAGTGAGTGTCATGAACACCGATGATAATAGAGTGGATATCTAAATCCAACTCATACTGATTCGTGTAGACGTTCCGTCTCACCTTGTCAGCAATTTCCTCCAATCGTCCCATTACATCAATAGCTGGTTGTTGATATGATTTTGGAGGATTCTTGAGGTAAGCGAGTGTGCTCATGAAAGAAAAGTATTGCTTCGCGATGCTGATCATCTGAGTGGCAGCTTCAGCATCGAGCGGCACTGACATAGCACATTGGTAGGCTTGTTCGGCGTCGAATAGAGCATTGTACTGGAGATCTGCCGGGCGTTCCAACTTCAAGCCCGCACCTGACTCAAGTTGGACCTTGGCCACTGCTTTGCATGGGTCGAGATGTTGGGCGACGGAAGGAAGGGCTAGGTGCATGGCGGCAAAAGCCATGGCTAGGAGCTTTGGGAAGTCCATTTTGAATGTATGCAAGACAAGAAGGAATTCTAGACAAGAAGGAACTCAGGGGATCAACGAACGACTTTAAGGAAGATAAGTAAAAGGATGCAGAACGGGGACTAGATGCAAGGGAAAAGGTTCCTTTAAGTATGTGATTCCGAAGGCCCTTGCCTTGTCAACAAGTTACCTCGGCTTTCACGGGCTCAAGGTTGTGATATGCTAGTTCCGATCATGATTAGCCTGCCGATTACTCAAATAATTTGACAATAACAGATTGCATCTACAAATTACGAACTGATCGGGTAGATACTCTTCATCTTGCAGCGTTAACATCAATGTGAGATGTCCGTGCCTGCCCGACATAGAAGCAGTGGGTTGCCTCGCCTCTCGGATCACTTGAGCTAGGTTAGTCTACTTTTAGAAGGAAGGCAATAACTCCCGAATCAAATAGTTGAGGGCTACTCAGCGTGATAAGCATCATCGAATACATATCAGCCAAGTAACTCAGATAATTAACCCCATAAAAATAGGCCTTTAATTAAACCAGGCTTATTCCTAACTAATTTAGAAACATTCTTTATTACTACAGCAATTAGACAACTTGAACTAAAGTCCTCTGCTTTCAGAAGTAGAGTAATAATTCCCGAGATCGACTGTAGAAAATCAATGCCTTCGGCACAAGTGTCAGCTTGAAACAGGGAATAACCGCCAAGTGGGCTGGAAATTATTCTTGTGGGTCGCATGCCCTTCTGCCGCATTACTGGGATCGTTGTCTCAATTCACGCATGGATTGGAGCATTGTATCAACTTTGCAACAACGTTAGCTGAGCTAAAATCTCACATCATCGCCTGAGGAACTGCAACGTCTCTATGAGACGTTGCAGTACTTTTACACTCAAGATACACTCCAAAGACATTTCCCCAGCTCCTTGCTAGTGTTAGACTGAGGTTATTACTGAACATAGATTACAGGAATATTGGCCCTCTGCGAGTCAAGAGTGTGGATTTTTCTCATCCCTCTCTGTCACAGACCTAGCAGCTTAATGAACTTCTGAGCGCCCAATTTAACAACCATCATTTATCTCTATCAAGAGCTAACTTGTTAATGCGTCATTGCACCACTGGATAAACCGTATGGTAGTCTCAAAAAAAATGGTGCTAGCTATTTTTTTTTTTTTTTTTCTTTTGGCTAATAACAAACGGATAATCCTCCATCAAGAACCAAGTTTGCTCCGTTCATATAGCTAGACAGAAGAGTTAAAGGGTTAGGTTCAAGGGGAGGAAGTGCAGCTTGGTATTTACAACTATCCCAGTATGCATAACAAGGTGGCGGTGATGGATAGCATCATTATTGGTACATATCTGTTCACATCTTGTTTCCCTCTTCGGGCTAGAATGATGATCAGCTTAGAAATGCCCGAGAAAGACCGAAATCCGCTCGTAGCGTCCGCATGCCATCTGACACAACGGCCATTTGGAGACCCGATCACAGAAGGTAAATGGGATGACATAAAACTTGAGACACCTAAGGGTCCTTTTTGTCCCCGTCTTAGGTTAGTGATTTTGTATCCTGTATTGTCTGAGTTATTGAAGCCAATATGTACACAGTATTACAGACAAATATGAAAGAATATCCATGAAATATAGAGTGTTGCTCTCATAAAATACATAAATATAGAAGGGTTCTTCATAGTTCTTCATACTGAGGCTTGGGGGAATAGAAGCTCAAGATTTAATTGTGATGTCCCCACTTGCGAGGGCAAACAACGCGAAGTTAGACCACATGGAAGCCAAGAGATCTTGTTTTCCCATTAAGGTAAAGCGCGTAATCAAATCGGTCCCGAATTAGTCATCAGCAAGCAAAAAGGGTGCTGACATAATTTGGGCACCCGGGTGCGCCAGGATGTTTGGGCATCCGGGTGCCCATGTATCAGTCGCCACCCGGCGCGCCCTGCTGACTAATTTCTGCGCGCCCCTCCACACACACACACATACACAATCACATAGCTGCAGTTGTCGGCTACCGCTGCTGCCCCTGCCGTTGAATAGCACTGCTATGGCTCAAGCAGCGTTTCCTAACGATGTACTCCCCCTGAGGGCACGTACGGCCCACGAGAGTCTCTTCTCGCAGCTATCAATTCTTAGGCAAAGCTCAGAGGCTATCTATTTACTACAGGAAAATCTTCCAAGACTCCAAACGGTCGGGTCAAGGTCGTATTTGCATGCGGTCGGAACAAGCTTCCACCAAGTTCATCAATTGAACGAAAACGCCGTACATGTAGCCGAGGAACAGGTTGCAAGTTCTCAGTACTTGCAAAACAGTCCCTAGATGGGACTCTATGGGTCCTGAGCCATCAACAAGGCCAGGAATACGCTCGACACAATCATACACTAAGCGGAGACCCATCTGCGCACCCGGCACATCGTCAGCTTGGGGAGGACGACGTTAAAGCTATTGCAAATCTCACGGCCTCTGGAGCTGCTCCCCGGGAAACCAGAACCTACTTCCACAATAACTCCAGTACCCTCGCAACCCAGAAAGATGTCTACAATCAGATTGCAGCGACAAGGAGAGATCTACGCGAGGGCCAAAGCAGTTACAAGCACTAGTCGACCAGCTACATGCGGAGGGCTTCTAGTGCCGAGTCCAGCTAGATTTGAATAATCGGCTTACGGCAATCTTCTTTGCTCACCCGGACTCCATTGCATATCTTCGATGCAACCCCGATGTCTTACTACTAGATTGTACCTACAAGACAAATAAACATGGAATGCCACTCCTTGATATGGTTGGCGTTGACGCTTGCGAGCGCTCTTTCTGCATTGCCTTTGCATTCCTCTCTGGAGAGACAGAAGAGGACTACTCCTGGGCCTTGCAACATCTCAAAACCCTCTATCAGCGAGATCTTCCCTCTGTTGTCCTAACAGATCGATGCCTAGCAGCGATGAATGCTGCCACAACCTGGTTCCCTTCATCCAAAGGACTACTTTGCCTCTGGCATGTTAATAAGGCAGTCTTGCAATATTGTAAGCCAGCTTTCATGCTGAGTGGCGGGGACCAGGCAGAGAAGGCGTGGGATGGATTCTATGCATCCTGGCACTCAATTGTAGCCTCGCCAACCGAGAAGGAATTCCAAGAGCGTCTGGCTAATTTTGAGAGGACATATGCTAAGAAATATACAGAGGCAGTTGGATATATTAGGGCAACCTGGTAGCTTATAATATTATACAAGATAGATACTAATAAATGTCTTAGGGCGGAAGGGATCCATTCATTGATAAAAGCACACATTAAGATATCTACCTTGGATCTCTTTGACGTCTGGCAAGCTATAAGACCTGCTATTGCTAACCAACTGAAAGAACTGAAATATACGCAGGCTTCTCAGCAGGTATCAACGCCACTAGACATCTCTGGAGTATTGTTTGAGGCACTACGAGGCTGGATCTCACACAAGGCATTGCGCAAAGTGCAAGAGCAACGGCAATTGATTTCAAAGCCACTTGAACGTCCCTGTACCGGGACCTTCACATCCTCGCATGGATTACCATGCGTCCATACTTTGAAGAAGCTCGACGAGGAAGGCCAGGCACTTTTACTGGAGTATTTCCATCCCCACTGGCACTTGAAGCGGGGTGTAGCGCAGCCACAGCTAATGCTAGAGCCTAGAATAGCCCCGAGCCAGCGTAACCAAAAAGACGCAATCAGCTGATAACCAGTACAAGACGAGAGCCTAGTGGATTTGAAGCAGTTGAGGCAGCAGTACGACCAAAGGCACAGCCTACATGCAGCAGATGTCATACATTAGGCCATACAATGGCCTCAAAGGCATGCCCCCTGCGATACGAAGAGCTCTTGCGGTCATCGGGATCAGTGGCACCAGGACAGACGACTAAAGAGATGGTACCTACAACAGTAGCACCAGCAGCTATAGAGATTATGGCAGTCCAGGTTGCAGAAGGTCAGATAGAGACAGGCCAGACGGCAGCAGTCCAAGCACCGGCGGGGAACACAGCAGCAGACCAGACAGCGGCAGCAAAGGGAGTGGCAGACCATATAACGACAGACCGGTCAATTGTAGTCCAAGAATTAGTAGAGTACATAGTGGTCGACCAGACACTAGCAGTCTACACAGCGGCAGGACAGACATTATCAGTTCAGGCAGCGGTGGCAGAGACAAGGGCAGCAGCATCAGCACCGGCACCAGCGCCAGCACAAGCACCAGAACTGAGATACGATGACCCGCAGGCTATCTATCAGAGATATGTTGCAACAAGAGAAGCTTGGTACAAGGCGCAGCCTCGTGGCAGTATCAAGACTAACCAGCAGTATCGAAAGGCAGTGGGTCTGCCTCAACGGTATGACAAGGTCACCTACCAATGGTGTCTTGACTGGAAGCAGATGGATAAGCATTGTAAGATACAGGGAGGCTTTGGAGAGTGGACTAAGGAAGAGATGATGGCATATGTAGATTGGAGCAAGGAAGAAGATGATCGGGTCGAGGCTCAGGTCGCGGCCGAGATGAAAGGCAACCCTTTCTCTAGTAGAAGGGGCATGCATGATATCTGAGAGGCGACTGCGAGGGATATTGAGGAACAAGAGGCTTTCTGTTCAAGTAGGGAGGTAGGTAGGTAGGTAGGTAATTGGGAATTTGGCGCAGATTTGATCGCTATACACGGTAGCCCCCACTGACTGCAGCTGTAGGGGGGAGGGGCGCGCTGAAATTAGTCAGCAGGGAGCGCCGGGTCTAAAAGCGCGCCCGGGCGCCTCTGTAGGGGGCGCCGACGACTCTGTCTGCTTTAACAATCATAGCTTATCTGCTTACTACGTCATTCATTCATTCATTCACTTAACGTAATCGATAAGCAAGCGGCGCACTTACCCCATAATCTATATACTCTTTACAATTTATTAAATTTCTTAACAATACAACATGACTTTATCTTCGTACGAAGCTAATATTATTCTTACAATTCAATCTCTTCAAAATAACCCTAAACTAAGCGTTCGGGCTGCAGCAAAAGCGTATGGCGCGACGCGATACTCGAGCTAACTCAATGAATCTTACAAAATCCGAAGAGGAGGCTATTGTCTCGTACGTTATTGAGCTATCTACACGTGCATTTCCTCCTAGATTGCGTGGTGTTGAAGAAATGGCCAATCATCTACTACGCGTACGCGACGCGCCACCCGTTGGAATCAAATGGGCTTCTAACTTCGTTAAGCGGCAACCAGAGCTTCGTACGCATTGGGTTCGCAAATATGACTATCAGACGGCTAAATGCGAAGATCCAAAGGTTATTACACCTTAGTTTACTCTCGTACGAAACATGAAGGCCAAGTATGGGATCCTAGATGAGGATCTCTATAACTTTGATGAGACTTGAGTTTCTCTGTGCCTTTCGTACGGCCTTCTTCTCTTCCTTTATAGAGAAAAATATTCAGGTTGGCTTTATTGGATCTGGCCTACTCCCATACAACCCAGAGAGGGTTCTTTTAAAGCTTGATGTGGTATTACGAACGCCAACACCACCGGAGACCCTTCCTGAGATAAGGCAGCCTTTGGGTTTTAAAGACACTACAGAATGCGTACGAGGCCAGCGCACAGTCTGAGCATATTAAATCCCGAATCTCAGCCCATCAAAATAGCTCTCCAACATCTATGATAGCCGCTGTGGACCAATTTACAAGAGGGGCGACTGCAATAATGCACCAGGTGGCTCTTTACGTTCTGAGGTCCGGGATCTTCGTACGGCAAATGAGGCACTAAGCAAGCGGCGAAGACTAAAAAAAAAAAGCCGCGTACGGCTTGGAGGCTCTCTTACTGTACAGGATGGAATAGATCTATTAGACCAGAAGGATATGGATAAGCAGCTAAGAGGGGAAGGCCGCCGAGGTGGTGGCCAAGGAGGGCAGGCTCGTATGAAGGCTTCGCGATGTGGCAATTGCGGTAAGCCTGGTCATAATAAACGAACCTGTCGGGAGGTTGAAGAGGAGTCTGATAATTTAGTTTCTAGTACTATTATTGTAGATAATTAGCTAGTGTTATTTTAATTGAGGTTTTTATATGAGGTATTAGAGAAAGTGCGCCGCTCGCTTGTCTGTGCCGCTCGCTTATCGATTGATTACGTTATCGCTATTTTCAACTTGTTCTTCTCACATATATACTGGAAGAGAGGGACGCTCATCGCATCAGAAGCCAGAAGGCGACCACATACAATTTTTTTCACGTAATAATTTTATCACCACCAACTTCGCCTACCCCTCCTTTTTGGGTTCTACTTTTCTTTTACTTTACGCCGTTAAGCACTCATTGGAGACTTGGACAAAATAAGATGAGGAAAACGAACTGACTATTTTTCCATGACGAGGCGAAGACCTATATCATGGTAGCAAATTCTTCTCTCTTTCTCTCTCATCCTTTACACATCACCGCAACTTGTCGTGGGAAACTGACTTCAACTGCTGTTATATTATGATAGCCGAAGCTCTTGTGAAAGATGAAAGAGTCCAACTAAGTATGTCTGCATAACAACATCCAACGCGAACAAAAGACGGCATGCGAGCCAATGCTCCGCCTGTCCTGGCCTTGAATTGCCTGTCCATGAATCTAATGTGCCTTCATTGGGCTCATCGAGTCGTTTGTAGCGCCTTGTCGGCCGGGCACCTGCACAAGCGTAAAGGTTAAATAAGTGATGTGAATGAGTGTTCCACTTTAGCTGGTTTACTTACGTTCACGGTTTGGATAGTGCCTTCCATCAATATCTTCTTGATCGACTCATCTGAGTCCTCGGTTCCGAACTCGGATGCTAGAGTTCCTTTGGGGGCGGTGTCGTACGGGCCCTGCGCACCTTGCCTGTACTTTGTTAGCTAGATGAGCCTTCCGCAGCAGCGCCACCAGCCAACGCCTTTCCCCGTACATCAAGGCCATAACAGGTTCTTGCGATCGAGATCTTGGCTCGGAGGAATTCCTTCAATGGGGTAGGTATGCAGAAATCGGCTTACGTGTGAGTCAGGAAGACCGTGAAAGGGGAGACGAAGCTAGCAAGGGGGATGCTCTTGTTGTCCAGCCACTTCTTGTAGGCCTGGACATCGCCAACGAATACGATGTAGTCGTCGAACTTGCCTTTGTAGTGGACCTTAGACAGGGAACGCTCCCCTCGGGTCATTTTGGCAGATTAGTACAATTATGGTGAAAGCTGAATGTGGAATATCGTGTGACATCGGCACTGCCCAAAAATCCTCCACCGGCATATCTTCCTTATATGACCTTGGAATATGAATAATGTCATACTGATTTAATTTTAGATTGGATAAAGTATAATCTCAGCATTGCAAACCACTCTACTTATATCCTGTAGTGGGGCAATTTGGGGCTACGGAGCCTGTCGATGTAGTGGATCCATTTGAAATGGATGTAACCGCCTTGGCGACTAGGACGCGTGGCAAAAAATAAAGAGGGTCTACTTAGGGGTGCACGATTGTATCGAGGACTTATCGCAGGCCGGGGCGCCAATCTCGCCAGCCTACGGGAGCCAACCAAAGTATCCGACATATGGACTTGGCTATGTCTAGACTGTTGAATGCCTTTTCAGGTCTGGATCCTTAGCTTGGGGCCGATGTGTGTTGCTCGTGACCCGCCACATTAAAGTTAAATTTCGGGGTTCTCCGTAAAGTTAAAAATATGCTCCATGACACGTGTTTCTCCTATTTCAATTTTACTGCATGCTTTTAGACTGGGTGAAATGTAATTAGGTTGTTGAGATCTACTCTGTACATCACAGTTGATCATCACGCCCACTTTGAACCAATTTCCGCTCAGGTTTTTCTAAATCCCATCCCCCCCCCCTTTTTTTTTTTCCTATTCAGTCATACTCATCTAGCTGAAGGAAGACGAAGGACTCCAGAAATAAAAATGATTGGCCTTCTTGCCATTACAGCCATCCCCACGGTGACTAGGGTGGGAAACGCAGTGAGCGCCGACCAGAGACAACAAGCCGCCGCCAAAGACCAAGTAAAGTTTTCCCTCATCGCCATGATCCAGCTGGGCGGAGAATACCAAGAGGGTGCTTTTTGTACACGAGCCGACAGCGTGAACTGTGATATTTACACATTGTTGTAGAAACTTCTCATGAGGCTTCCTGAAGACCCAACCGCGTTTGTTATTTGGTTGCGACTGTACGGTTGACTCGTCGCTGAAGATTGTCTAAGATGCGTTGGTTAGCCCGGTTGCAGCCAAAAAGCCCACGCAAGAACACTCGCAAATACCTCCAACAACAGATAAATATCATCCTTCCAAGCTCTTGCCCATCGAAGCCTAATCTTTGCAGTTTCCTTTGATAAAGGAATTCTTTGCATAGCTCTCCATTTGCACGTATAATACTTCCTCATCAAGCGCTGTATCGTTTTAAGGCACACCCGACCATCCATCGCGCCAACCAGAGCAGAATAGCTAACTTTCCGATCCCTTTTCGCTAAAAGAATAATATACTTACGTTCGGCAGCAGTTAATTTACCTGGTCTCCCACTTCTAGGCTTATTCTCTAACGTCTTCTCGTTTTTCCAGCGTTGAAAGATCTTGTACACGGTCGACGGGGTGGTGTTGTAAATGCCTGCGACAGCGCGATAGCTTTTGCCGCCCGATAAATCGCAACACATTGCAGATTTCTGCACAGGAGTAAATTGACAGTTTCGCCTGCGATTTGCGCTTATTTCAGTGCCGAATTGACGAACGCGAGCCATTTTTACGTTGTGTTATGAAGGATTGAAGAGAAAGGGGTTATCCACACGTGTTGCGACACGCGACGTGTCTGGGTGGGGCGTTCGCAGACTTTTGTCCTATAATTTTTTTTTTTTTTTTTTTACTTGTGGATCTACCTGATTACCCTGCCAGGGGCCACCGCTTTAACGGCCACTATTTTAAGTATCCCAGCAAGGAAGGGTACATGGGGCTCGTGAGTACCATCTCAGACGACCCTCCTATACTCAATTGGATCTATGTCGATAAGGATACCGGCTTGGTGCGGTATGGGGGACGTAAAGACACAATAGGTCACGTCATTGGACCATGGCACTGGAGCGAAGATGAGGAGCTACTGACGTTAAAAGAAGACTATGACCCGTTTATGGCAAAGCGGGAAGAAGGCGAGGGGGTCGGTGGTGCGTGTATTGGGATCCTGAACACAAGATGGGCGACTGCCTGAGGCTGAGGCTGCGGAGGAAAATAAAATGAAAACATGGGTACGTAACCTGTGGCGGTGCAGAGCAGGACTTGCTTGACCATTTTCTACTCGCACAAACGGTCTTAGCCTCTGCTTTTAGACTTTGGGACGGTGTCATATCTCCCTGGTAGTTGGCGGTTGGTGTGGAAAGAGACGGAGGGGGGCAAGCGGGTGACATAAGACATTGCACACCAAAACAGTACTTTGATCTCCTGTTTTCCCTCACCTTACAGCCCATTCAACTAATAACTAACAAATATTTCTTCCTATAAAATATCTTACTATAATATTTAGATCTCTAAAAATCATGTGGTTTTTTAAATTTAATATTTTAATGAAGTTTGGAGTGAGCACCCGAAAAGCCTAAAATCTACGTGTGCAATGTCTTATGTCACCCACTGGGGAGGGAGCGGATCAAGCGGAGCAACCATCCCCTTTCGTCTTTAGAAGGTCAACTCAATGCAGCACAAGGCCGTTTCCAAGGTTTGCATCATTGGAAAAGAGGCATTCTATTTGATGCGAGGTGTTCTCATCGCATCACTTATTTGACCGGGGTGTTCTCTCCGACAGGGATGGGGTGGGGTGTGTAGGGAAGAGCGGATGTAGAGATCGATCTGGACGATGATCTCATTGGTCCATGAGCTTTCGTATGCGTTTGATGAAAGGTCCTGCAAGGGGTTAGGTATGAGGCAAAAGGATCACAACACTGCTTGATTCGGGACACTTAACTGATCATGGAGAAAGTGAAATAAAAAGTAGGTTTCCTCTGCCTCGTCTTCGAGAGCTAATACATATCAGACATAGCAATCCCCTCAATAATCATATCTTAATCAATTTCTGCCATCGTTCTACTTCTACTTCTACTTCCTCTTCATGCACCGTCACACAAAAGAAAAGATACCCATCCACTCAATGCCGACCCCAACGATGGAAAAGCCGCAACGCGCAGCGGTGGAGTTGCAAGAGGATATCAGCAATAGCGACCCTGGATCCGTCGAGGAGACCAATGCTCTCCAGAAAAAGAAGACCCGCAAGGGCAAGAAGTCAGGCATCGCTCTCGAGAAAGAGAAAGTTGGCGGCGTCGGTGTTGTGCAGAGTCTCGCAGACGACGCTCTCGGCAGTGTCACCAACACTCTAGGGTCCGTCGGTAACCAGGCTCTGGAACAAAATCAGCAAGGCGGTGGTAAGAGTGATGCTCTCAGGCTACGACTTGATTTGAATCTGGATGTTGAAATCCAGCTCAAGGCTCGGATCCACGGTGATATAGAACTTGCTCTTCTGTACGTAACCAGTCCCTTTCCCCACCAGCAGCGTTATCTCCACTTCTTTCTCCTTAAATTCCTCTACCTTAGCCCAATGTTCCTTCGGCGCTTCGTCCGTCTACATATCACCAAAGAGAGTGGGCCTCATGGGACTTATCGAGCATATATTGTCTTATTGAACCTATTATTACAGCACTGGATAAAACTACCATCAATAAATCAAATTTTTCGAGACACTGCAAAAAGAGTCAATTGGCTAATTTATTTCTTCGCTCTTTTCTATCGGTCTTCAGGAACTAAGACAAGGCTATCAATGCTGCTTTTTTTTTGTTATACACGTTTGCGGATGCTTTTGATGTTTCTTGCAAAGGGATACCGCTTGAAAGGAGTTACACCTTACACCTTCAAATTTAAGTTTTAATGGCTTTGGCTACCGATTGAAAGATTTTATCGTGGTGGAACTATGTATTTTTTTTACTACTACAACCCAAAACGATGCTACCAGATGTGGACATGAATAATGAACGGAAATTCTATTATATAATGTGCGAGTTGACTCCCCAAGGCGTGTTTGACCCGTTGCTTTGGCTGAATAAAACCTCTTGTAACCTCAAAGCAACAACTGACTGTGATCATCGGGTAGAACAGCGGCTTTCTAACCGGCTCGCCACGCCACACACCTTTACCGTTACGCATATCTTGTGTCACACACGTCTCGCTTCAAGAGCTGCCCACCATCTCCAAAGCTTAACGACTGATGCTACTCTACAACGGTATGTCCGTCTGCCGCTGTGGGGAAGGGCTCGAGGCCTCCGGGCCACCACCGTGTCCGACGTGGCCACCCTTGGCCATGTGTCCGCCGCCTTGTTTGGGATCCAGTTTGCAAGTCTGCAACCCAAGTGGAAAAGCATCAATCTCTGTTCTGCAATCGTCATCGATCTCTTCGATGCGTTCCCTCGGAAAGCTTCCACCTAGTAGCATAATGACGACATTTCTTCTCGTGCTTCTAGGACTGCTTTGCATGTAACCCCCCTGTCCGCTCTTAGTATTGGAGTGGAGAGAACCATGAGAAGAGGGAAAGCTTTTCATTCTGCTCCCCCTGCTTGAGAATATCACTTGCGTAATTTAATCCTCCCTCCTAGGTAAGTTAAGCCCCTGCACTGATTTGTCCCTCTTCCCCTTTCTCCAACTCGCCGTAGTTATCTTTTACCCACTCCATCTACATGTATGTATGCACTTATAATCGGCAAGGAACACAGAGAGAAACAACCCGGGTGTTGCCCCACCAAGAATCCTAGCTTTACCTTTGATATCTTTGTTGCCTGGGAGTGAGCGAACATGACGTCCAGCCGCCGCCCTTCGCCGTCGCACGAAGGACTGGGGTCACCGTTTCCGGATCCAGAGGCCGATCGCGAAGCACATTCCACAGACATCTTTGACATGGCTTACCGCAGAGCCTCGGAGGATACACAACATCATCCTCAGCAAAGTCGCCCCAGCGAGCTATGCCAATCCCCGTCACCCGAGCAAAGAGATGCACCCAAAATAACCCCAATACCGCGCACACTAGATACACTCCACACACATTCAAAGAGGGGACCTTGTTGATGTCATCGAATCTAGGAAGAAGAACCCCCAAACTTGGTGAATCGCCAGAACCCTCTTGAACGGTGTTGTGGCATTACCTCATGATGACAACCAAGGACAGCTGTGGCGTAAAGATGCGGCGTTATTAGGAGTCGGATAGGGTTTCGCTTTGACCAATCGAGGAAGATGTTCCCATCAGTATGACGCCTAGGCGGGGCGAAATGGTTGGATGTGCAACATGGAAATTCTTGTCTCGATGGCGTCGAGGCCTAATGCGTGACGTCGAGCACGTTAATTCCCATGGAGCTCGAAGCTTGTTTTTGGGGTTGACGACTGTGTATAAAATTGCCTATGATTGAGCTACAGAGTTAGAAGATCACACACACAATCTTCAATCTGTTCTACTATAGCCATTTGGAACAAAGCCACAGCTGGTAGAGCAATCACATTATGTCTAGCCCCAATCCGCTTTCCATCCCTGGCGGGTGGAAGAAAGATACACCAAGAGATACCCCAGCGGCTGAGAAGCCAGATCCTAGTGAGTTAAACCGTGAACAATGAACTAAATAAATCGACACGAGTTGACAATTTGGCAGCTGAAACCATCCCTCGGTCTGCCACGGGCCTTGTGAGCGACTCAGGCGAGATTATTGATCACGAAGGGAAGACCATTGGCATGGTGGCCGACTCTGAAGACTCCCGATCTTTGGTCGGCAAAACCGTAACAGCCACAGGAGAGGTGATCAATCAGTCCGGTGATATCCTCGGCCGGGCATCTCTCGAATACAAGGAACGGGGATACACCACACAGGGCCAAGAAGCCTGCCAAAAAGCGGCCCCTCAAGCCCAGGAAGCGGAGAAGGCAGGCGGCGGTGCATCTGGTTTCTTGAGTTCAACATCCAGTGTGTTCAAGCAAGGTCTAGGGCTTACCAGTCGCAGCAAGGAGAGCGACAGCGAAACTGGGCACAAAAGCACACCACCAAACGTCCCAGTGACTGAGAAGGCCGAGGCCGCGGTGCAAGAAACTCGCTCTGAAGCGCCTGGAGCTCCTTCTGAGATTCAGGGTGCCGCCTCGGAAGTTCAGGATGAATTGCACACTCAGGCGGGCGAGTCGCAAAAGGATCTCCCCTCACAGGCATCCGACGCCCCCTCTAAAGCACCTAAGGATTTCCCGATCGCCGCAGGAAAGTCTCAAATGAATGTTCCGTCCAAGGTATCGTATGAGCTGCAGACCCAGGCAGGTGAATCTCAAAAAAAGGACATTCCCTCGCAAGCTCCCTCCGCTCCCTCCGCTCCCTCTGAAAGCCAAGATGATTTGCTCTCTAAATCCGGAGATGAAGAGAAAGGAGAACTCGGTGAGGCACCTGTGCAGCTTGAGGACCGGGACAAGAAAGACGACCTGAAGATCACCGTCGACAAAACTGATGTGAACCTTGATGAGGCCAAAAGCCTAGGGGGTGAAACCCAGCTTGATGAAGGCGCAGAACAAGTTGAACAAGCTAAGGACACCGCTCAGGAAGGGGTTCCCACAGGGATTGAAGGAGACGAGGTCGGTGGACAGGAACAGAAGGCTGAAGAAGAGGAAGATGAAGGTGAGAAACTCGACTACTCCTTGCTCAAAGACGCCAAGGTCAACAAGGTCGGTAATCTTGTAAACAGCGACGGCAACGTCGTCGGTCGCGTCGTTCAGGGCATCATCAAGCAGCTTCAGGGAAGACAATCGGATGAAGAGGGCAACATCTGGAATGAGTCTGGCAAGGTTGTCGGTAAGGCTGATCCTCTCTCCCAGGCCGATCGCGAAGGCCAGAAGGACTTTGCGCCCTTTGAGAACTTTCCCGATGCCATTGTTGAAGCCGACGGCAACGTTGTCTTTAATGGTCAGAAAGTAGGCACTGTTGTTGAAGGCGACCCTAAGCGCCTTAAAGGCAGTAAGGTCGATGAGGATGGTGATATCCTCGATCGCAATGGTAATGTTATGGGCAAGGCTGAGGCTTGGGATGAGCCTGAGCCAATTGCTGAGGAAGTTGTCGATCGCTCCATCCTCGCTGGTAAGCGTGTTAATAAGGCGGGCAATGTTGTTGATTCCGCTGGAACTCTCTTTGGTCGTGTTGTGGAAGGTAACGTCTTTGCTATCATTGGTCGTATGTGCGATAAGGAAGGAAATGTCCGTAATGAAGCTGGAGATATTGTGGGAAAGGCTGAGGTGGTTCCTGAGGCTGAGCGTGAGGGCTCTAAGGAAGGTCTATTTGCAGAACTTTTCGGCCTTACTATAACTAAGGATGGTAAAGTCGTGACTCCTTCTAATGTTGTTGTTGGAAGACTTATTAAGGGTGATCCTAAGGTTCTCTATGGTCGCTCTGTTGATGAGGATGGCGAGGTAGTGGATAAGAACGGTAACGTTCTTGGTAAGGCTGAGCGCTGGGAGGAGCCCGAGGAGGAGAAGAAGAAGGGCCCCCTTGCTGGTCGAAAGGTGAACCGGGAGGGCAACATCGTCGATGAAGACGGCAACATCGTCGCTAAGCTTATCAGTGGCGATATCATGACTTGCTCTGGCAAGGAGATTGACGACGACGGCGATGTCATCAATGCCAAGGGCAACACCGTTGGCCATGTCGCCCTGCTCGAAGACATTCCTCCCGAGCCGGAGCAAGAGACCGAGGAGGAGAAGCAGGCCCGTCTGGAAGAACAGAAGGCCAAAGAAGAGGCTGAGAGGGAGAGGAAACTGGCAGGTCAGCTTGGCGCTTGCATTGAACAGTCTCTTGACAAGATCCGTCCTCTCTGCAACCTAATCACAAGCAAGATTGACAGCGCTGAGAAGACCCCCAAAGAGGACCTTGATGAGGAGCAGCTTGTCAGGGAAGTCAGGCCTCTGATTGAAGAGGGTGGCAAAATCCTGAGCGAGACTAATGGTATTATTCGCGGTCTCGATCCAGACGGTCGCATTCAGCGCCAGTCTAAGCAGAGAGCCGGTACGAAGGAGGCTTCTCCAGAGGAGCATCACCTGGCTGAGCAGCTCAAGGAGGTAAGTCGAGGCTGTCAAATCAAGCAATCCCCACCACGTATCAAGACAGCTACCAATATACTTCAGCTCACTGGCACCATCTCACAAACCATTGATAACGCCAAACGCAAGATTGAAGGCATGCCTCATGCTAAGAAGGAACTGAATCCTCTCTGGGGTCTCCTCATGAACCCCCTTGGCCAGATCATCGCTGGCGTTGGCCTCCTCCTCAGCGGTGTCCTGGGCCTGGTCGGTCAACTGGTAAGTGCTGAAATCAAAGCTCACATTCTTCTCTCATTTCAAAGTCATGCTGACCATCTCTGTAGTTGGGCGGTCTTGGTCTCGGTGGCTTGGTTGATACCCTTCTTGGTGGCCTTGGGCTGAACAAGGTCCTCAGCGGATTGGGTCTTGGAAGTGCCTATGATGCGCTTGTTGGAAAGGACAAGAAGAAATAAGCAAACGACTGATGAATACCGAAAAAATTGGTAACAAAATGAGTTAGTGACTCTTCACATTGTATTAGTTTTAGGATAATTTGTGTCTTTGTGTTTTTGGGATTTGTCTTTGGTTTAATTGAAGCGGATTTCGGCAATGCTCCATTTCTCGCCGTAAGTGGCGCCTTAGATTAGTGTGGTTCATCCTTCGCCTCACTTAAAAGGATATCTTTATCCAGGGCCAGCCAACATAAACTAACTGTATCGTTACACAGGGATACTTCAATATGGAAGAGCAAGAGATCTTCTTCTGAAATCTCCTGTATATAGCGGCACCCGGGGGGACGGTTTGGGGGCGACAAGTCGGCCCTAACCTCCCATCATCCCGCCCAATACCGGCAGCCGGAAGGCAAAGGGGTTCTATTTACGGTAATGGAATAAGCCCAGAGGGGTTCTAATATTAGAAAAAATCAAGACTGGGACCTAATACCCCCACCGAGAGAATATATCTCATCCAAGAGCTCCCTGCAGTGCTGAGGGTCTGTAGTGTTGAGGGCGGCCACGTGCAAGCTCCCCTGAACGCCCTGGGCGTATAGTTCTTCTCTAGCCTGGAGGGACTCGAAGTATCACGTCCGCCGATAGACAGCTCATCCGAGGCCACAACCTCGTCGGCGCAGTTCATCTATAATTCGTTAGGCCGGCTTACTTTAAAAAACTATAGTAGAGAGTATATAAAAGTCCCTAGTGTGTAGAGTGACCTTAATATACTACTATTAATATATATATACCCTTTCCCTAAAATTAATAAGTAGAATAGTTAATAGCTCTTCTTTAATATATGTTACGAACAAAGGCCACCTTCGGGCCGCAGGAAGTCACGTGTAAGGTGGACGGTACTGACCCACCTTGGCAACCAATAAGGGTGACTTCACTTTGGAGAAGTGAAGTCTCGAGTGAAGACCATCGTGAACATACCAGTATATATGCACATTCGTTTCCATAGCATAACACTCCTTTAGACAATTATCAATAACATCGTCTACGCATCCATTGTTACTAGCTCCACAATACTCGCACATTGACAGTGACTCGCATTGCACAGCCTACGACAACCTGATCGCGCCACTCAGAACAACACTCTGATTGGTTACACCCCGACCTACCCTAGACCCCCGTCCAGTGTAAGTCATCCAACCGTCACAATATATAGCTATACCCTTATAAACTATACTTCTACTATAAAGTTATAAATAGAGATAAGTTAGTTATTAGTTTATAGAAAGTTTTATATAGGAAGCTAGTATAAGTCTATAGGTAAATATATCTCTTAACTATATATACTATCTTAGCTTATCAGTAACGGCAATCTTTACCATCCTTACAATCTTTGCTGGCGCTAGTGTACCCCAAATTGGCGCCAGCGACTAAGACCTTGGCAGCGCGCATAATTCACTACAGGCTACCACTGTCTCCTTTTGCTGCTGGTATTTCCCTCTGGATCCAGGTACCCTGCACAGTCCACTCATTCAGCGCACACAACGAACTTGACTGCAACGATGGACCTACAATGGCAAAATTCCCATGATGGGGATAAACTTCTCGAAGCTAAATGAGGCTCTTTTGGCCAGATATATTTTTTCGTCATTATACGGGGTAAAGCTCGATTTCTAGACATTCAGAGCTTCAATAATCAAGAACTGAACCCCACAATGCCAGTGACTGTCTGATCAGACTGAGGATGAGCACGACCAAGGGGGAAACGATCATGATGACGCAGACACTGATTACGACGACTCCGTGGCCACTATCCAAGAGGAGGGTTTCGGTACTATTGCATTAAGAGCACCAGCCTACAAACACGAGAAGTTAAAGCAAGGCCTCCCCGTTTGTTTTCTCTTTGGCTGAAGAAGGACGAGTCGATATGCTGAAATGTGGTTGGGCATTGGCAACCGATATAGTCGTTTGGGATTCACAATCAGTCTCAAGAATGGATTCTGGGCGATTCGTTCACTCGGCCCTGTCTTGCGCGTGAATGGCGACTATATAGATATGGGTATACCCCCGCTAGCTTTGGATCATCACAGAGCCAATGAAGTTGAATGGATGTCGTTTTCAAGGAAGCATCGGATGCAAGTGCAAATAAGGATTGAGATCTTTTGCATGGAACCAAAATCAACTTTTGACTCAGTCTTCAGCGATGAAGATGGCTTTACCGGGCACCACACTACACCGCCTCAGCGTCCACAGCTAGGTCGTCCTCGACTATGACTGCATCCTCAATAGCAGATCCAGTCAGGATGAGTAACCGGGAGAGACTGTATATCTACCAACATCTGGAGCTACCTACCCGTAAAGTAGTCCATCTTCTCCCAGCGCCTTCCAAGATTTTGTCCTGAACAACTGGCGTTCGACCTCTTCGTCGTGACGGGAAGCATTCGTACTGCTGATCCTCTCTGCGGTCTCGTGCCTTCTTCCTCAATGTCGGTGGGGAGGGGAGGGAAGAAAGTAGCTAGCAGCTCCTCCGCTTGCTCATCCGTGCTGTTCATGCATGACCCATCCGCTTTCTTAAGCTGTGGGATCCTGCCAAAGGTGGCGTCTTCGCCCGATTTCATGTACTTGGCCGCTTTCCAGATGTTCTCATTGTCTGCCAGGAACTCTTCCCAATGAGCCTTCTTCTGCTGCCGAATGGCGTCGTGGTATTGCTTCGCCGCGCCCTTAGCCTTTTCTTCCGTCTCATTGTCTCGACACCTAGATCTCCTGCTCCTTCTCGCCTGGTTCCTCCAGTGGCTGTGTATGTTCCCAGCTGCGTGAGGTCCGAGGTCCACCATCGCTTCGCGTACGGCGACGGCTTCGCGATCGTCGTCACTGCGTGCACTACATCTAGCACCACCGTCATTAGCTTGTCCGTGTCTGCCTGCACCTCTCCGCCATCCTTGTTGTGCTGAGAGCATGCAAGTATTGATTGTATTTTTCAAGAAAATAACTAGTAGAGGCGACAGCACGCCTACCTACATAGACCCTCTACCTTGCTTTCCATTCGATCCGATTCCGCTCCTTTGCGGGGCACGTTGTCCAACAAGTACGGCGCGAGTACAGTGTTTTAGGACGCTGCGACGTACTGAAACCGGTCGACATTGACCCGTCACAGCTCAAACAGAGGAGTTCCTAATTTGCAGTCCTACTGTTCTAGGCTTCAGTATTGAGAAGAAACGATTTTGTAAGTAGCCCTCTACAAATATAATGTTTCGACTAACTAGCTACAGTGGAATTTGCTGTTACCTATATTAGCGATGTCGTGATATGGAGCACATCTTCTTTCGATGACGTCAAATCCCTCCCACGCCAAAGAAGGCAATTTCCTCACTTGCGCATAGCTACTTTAGTAAGCAGAAGGACCATGCCAGCTTTAGTGATCTTGTGCAGGGCAAGGTCTTAGGGATCAATTTCTTACTCTAGTTCGTTCTCTCTTTTTCCGGCAGTAGATTCAATTGCTGATGGATGACAGTGGACCTCCTGGAGTTGGTAAGACCTTGACAGCCGAAACTTTAGCAAACACGTTTAAGGCTCCGCTATACATTGTACGCATCAAGTCTTAGCAACTTTGCAGTTGCTTATGCTAATCTAAAGCAGGTTGCTGCAGGGTAAATTGGAGTAGATCATATCAAAGTCGAGAAATTCTTAAAGACCATCTTCAAGATTGCAAGTCGCTGGCATGCTATCCTACTGCTGGACGAGGCAGGACGTGTTTCTGGCTGAACGAGCACTATATCCACATACTAATGCCCTTGTCTCGGTATTTCTGCGAGAGCTCGAACACTATGCCTGCCAACGATATCGGCTAAGGAGCTGGGTCTTCATCCACTTCGTCCTCTTCTTCCTCCTCATATTCTAATTGTCTTGACAGCAGCCATCGTATTGTCGCTTGCGGATTTGTAATGCCGGTTAACTTAGCTTCTGCATGGCCCGTCGAAGACTCTGATAACGAATTTGGTAGCCTGCCCAGTGAGGAAAGAGAAGCAATGCCGCAATATGTATAGCCAGCTATAAAAGTCAGTTTTCGCTTCTCGAAATTCGAAATAGGATTTTACCATGCGCCTCATGTGCTGAACTTTCGCCGAGGCCACCATCATATGTCTGCACCATGTCAATATAATTCCGTCATTCTGAGTCAGAATCCATACCTCGCCACCACGTATATGCCTAACCAACGCGTCTACATCGATATCTTCATAATCTTCTCCGCCAACACTTGGCAAATCACCCCTCAAAATCAGTCTTACAGCGGAGGCAAAGTGACAGTATCGCATGTCTCTTCCGCCCTCAATCCTCCCATCCTTGATTATTTCCCCAAAGCTCCCATCTTTTCTCTGCAGTGTCTTTAACCACCTTAGACACTTCACACGGTTTATTTCGCTCACCTTGCCAACATAATTCAAGTTAAGGAGGGCAAAGAATGTTGCTGGCAGGTTCGCAGGATCTGCGCTATCGCTATTCTTTTCGTCGTAAAAGTACCTGTGGGTGGGTGACCCGCAGAAGCCTCCATTGGGATGTTGGCATTTGAGGATCCAATCGTGGATGCTTCTAAGTTTTGCGGCAGATAGAATATCGGCGTCAGCACCGAGCAGGTCAAGTGATGATAGAATGAAGAATCCAAGTGCGACACGCATGGAATCGGTGCTGGTGTAGTCGGTGGGGAGGAGGGAATTCAGACATGTCTTCCAGTATTTGATATGTTGAGATTTATTGAACGATGGGCTAGCCATCGTGAATAGGCGAGCTTGTTGCTAATGTTGGATGACAATTTGAACAAACAAAAGGAACATCAACGAGGCTGACAGCTCTGCGAATCCTGGGCGCCATTATTGCCCGCTAACGGACTAACATTACGCCTAATTATGGTGGTACATTGGCGCCAATCCGCCAAAACGATTTTGGATTTTGGATGGAGGAAAGTTGGTCCGAACCACAAAGTGAGGGGCAATAGGTGCGCGCGCATTTATTGTGCAGTTGCTTCTGCAGTTCTGGTAGTTCGGACTAACTTTCGTCCGCCCAAAAACGTTTTGGCGGATTGGCGCCAATGTACCACCATACTCGGGCGAAGGTCAGAAAGCCATTTTCTCTACGCTGCATCCCACCACCTTGACAGAAGCCGACAGAGAGCTTTCCACAGCTAAATACGTTCTAATTCCGCCAACCATCCCAAACTCGTCACATCCCTGTCACATCAGCCACACCTGATTCACTGAGCGAACCCATGTGGCAGTGATGGAATTTATTGCAGTCTGACGAAATCCCCTGTAAATAGCCAACCGGTCACCTAAATTCATCGTACTGTACTAAAAGTGAAAAAAAAAAAAAGGCGACCGTGTACGATACGACAGCTGCGGCAATTCCGTAACCTCCATCTCAGCCCTGTACTTGTCTTGCCAGTGTCTACAGGTCTGTTTAAGATCCCTAGCCGCCCCTGATCGCCTTCTGGACTGGGTTAACTGTATTAGCCCCGGGACCCATTGATCAATAGGTCCTCTATCTGCTATTCACGGGAACCACAAAAGGGTAAGACGTTGGGTGGCTTTAGACCGAAGACCTTGGAAGGGCAAGGATCATCATAGAGGATGGTATAAGACCACAATAAGGGTAGACTTGTTCGCTCAGCCACAAATATGACCAGATAGAAGGCAGTTGGTTGCATTCATATTTCCTCTGCGTAATAACCATATGGCCCGCTCCATGTTGGTCAAAGTTTGTGTACATGGGTGATGAGACATTCCCGGATTGCGATATTTGAGATCAACGACTTGCCAAAGTTTGTGGGCAGTAGTGGAACATGGAAACCAGCCGTAGGTGGGGCGGTTTAAAATACTCACTACGGTTGCAACATAGGGAGAGCTGATGCCATGACAACCAAAATGCAGGTTCCATGTCTGCTCTAAATTTTGAATCAAATATAGTTGGGGTAGCTTGAAGCCGATTCAAAATGTCGAGAGTGGCTGCCACATTTGAAGATATCGCCGTCGGTTCATGAAGCGGCCTAAATAGGTTTCCCAAAGGTGCCGTTTAGACCATGCTGAGTTTTACCCTACTGCCTAGCCTTACTGCAACAGCCTAGTCACCGCAAAAGAATAAATGGAAGGAAGAAAGAGCGGGCAGTCAAAGAGAACGACCCATCTTGCTTTCGTTTCTTTTTGATTGGCGTCGTAGTAGGCATGCTGTACACAGTGTTAAATGGTCATTGAGACTTGCGGTCTCAATATTTCAGACAGGGCGCTCCCTTAGGAATTCAACTATCTTTAACCCCAGCTAAGATGTTATGATGCTCATTCCACTGATCTCTGTCTTGGATGCCACTAAAATTTCAATAGCTTGAGTATGAATACTCTAAAAGCATCCGGACCACTGTTGGCCTTGGTGCTGGTGAATGAAACGTCATCTGACGTGACACTCCCGTATTACCCCACTCTTCTCACCTTCAACATAACTTTTCAGTACCAACACCTTACCTTACTTCTAATTTCAATATTATGCAATAATGGCTTTTTGTTGTACTTCCGTATTACTGGACCTGTGCAATATGCTAACGTCTGTGTTCCGAGATCCGCAGGATGAGGTAAGAAAATCAGGCTGCTCACGTATATTAGGCTAACTCAAGATGATATAGACACTTGTTCCCTATATTGATGGTTATGGAAGTTTGATTCTATCTGATAATGTTAATTCTGACTATCCAATCTAATCTTGCTGAAGCTGAAATTGGCAATCGCATAACAGGAATCTGTCTCTTCATATGGATTTCCTGGACAGGATGAGTAAATGAACGCAGCCAAAGGATATCTTGATATGGAAGAGCTTGGGATTTGGATTCAGTCGGTAATGGCACTGTCGAGACCGAGCATCAAGGGGGTCTAGTAGGAAGGGGTTCTAGTAGGAACGGAGGTTTACAAGCAAGCGTAACAGATATGAATCCCACGCTTCAGCCATAGCTTGTGCCGGTCATCTCGTCGACCAGCAGATGTACCTTAGTATCCAGTGATCCCCCACGGGCCAATCTGAGTGATTGCGCGTTGCAGCCACATGAGCAGCGGCTCATGTCGTCGAGCTCCGCCCTAGAATAGCCACTTCTTCCTGATACCACACCCCTGCCCCGACCAGACACTACCCTAACCAGAAAACCAGACACTACCCTAACCAGAAATAAATCAACCGTGATTGGAGTCTCGAAACCCTTAGCGCTACATCCCCGAGCATACAGACAGACAGCATCACATTGTATTTTTGAGAGAAGCTGCATTCAAGAAACAACCAGCTTTATATTTCATTCGAATGGAGCTAATGACCAAAAGTATTCTCCGTTATGCAGAATGACTGAATCACTTAAGACCCCCCTTGCGACCTGCCTCCTTCGCCTTCTCACTGCCGGGTTCGAAAGATCCAGACGAAGCCTGACCGCCCTTGGAAGCAATATCTCGCTATTAACACATAAGTCAGAACTCTGCGAAGGAGCACAGCCGTCACAGTAGGATCGCAAACCTGCTTGTCTGGGTCCATGCTGGCGAAGCCGCCGGAATGGCTAGCCTGACCGCCTTTCGAGGCAATGTTTTTGACCTCTTCCTCGGCTCTAATTGTTGTGAGAAACCCGCGAACATTGATCTCCTCATAGGATGCCTACCTATTAGCAAAATTTCCGGGATTATCGTTCGCCATTTTGTCGATCGAATCTTAGTAGGCTTGCCTGTGCTGTTTGGCCAATATAGGTTCCTTGTTAGATACGTCGCCGAAAAAAACGGATGGAATTCTTGAACGCTTGGAAGGTTTTTATCTAGCTGCGCGGCTTAGATTGATTTCAGTGACGTAAAGGCGTCATAATTATGATTGACGCATGAGACGTTATATCCGGGTACAACTGCCTCTCCACGATTTTAGCTTGCTCCCCCTCTTTCAGCTTAATATACATCAGTGTCTTACTCTAAGTAGCCGTCAGAAAATACACAGGTGCATCTAATAGGGAAAGAAGATGTACAAGTTGTTTTGGGCAATGAATTGGCGATTAGGCATTCTCTGTTCCTGCCCGATTCTCATGAGGTGGCTGTTCTGGGTCGCATGACTGCGACAGCCACAAATTGGTACGTATCCCATGTGGCTTGATGAAGCTGTTCCATATTTCCGAACTTTTGTGTTCGCGTTTCCTCTCACCAGAGGAGGAGGTTGCGGGTTTGACCAGACTGAGTAGTGGGAAGTGACTCTACAATGCACAAAATCTATTCTCAAGCCAACAGGTATTTGAATGAAAATGCTAGCTTTGTTGAAACCAGAATTAAAGGGTTGGCAATACATATGTTGTTTCAATAATCGTGCTTCGACCTGTGATGCCTTGAGGAGGTCCCTAGGGCAGTCAAGGGGTGTGTGGGGATTCTAGAGGAAAGAGGTGATAGTGGGGGATGAGAGTATAGCCAGAGGCCAAAAATGGCTCCATCTGAGAATGTCCAAGAAGTGGGACTCGGCAGTCTTTTAGTCTGTCCTCGTACACTTCTGTCCCCGTGCATATGTACACTTGGTCTGATTTCAACAAATGTTCCCGCCTGTTTAAGTAATGAATAGAATAAGAATGATACATAATCACTCATTACGTGCATACAGTTTTAAGCATAACTAGCATCCTCTTTTTAAACATGTGTGAAATTATCACGCTAATACAGGGTTGACTGAAAGGAGTGTCCGCCGAAAGATCAGCATAGTGTAGTGGTAGACCCGTGAAGTATAGCTTATTAATGTTACTTGATTTCATTCTTTGGCCTAATATAGTGAATCTACATTCATTCATCATGGTTCATAAATTCATTTCTCGTTTCTATTTCTAAAAAGAAAATGCTAGTAGAGGCTGATACATAGTATTAGCTAGCATAGCTAATAATCCCGCCTACGGGCCATCCTGATCTTCCAGGAGTATCGTGTAATCCAACATCGACATAATGTCCTCCAGCTGATTCGCCTGCTTCTCTACCGCCGCCGCCTCCGGATGCAACATAGCTAACTCCATGTCCGCCATGAACGTCGCCCTAATCTCCCCATAGGGTAACCCGTCCTCAGGGCATATGAGAGGTTGGAAATCGGCTAGCACCTTGCGTGCCGTCTCCGCCGTGATCCTCCCATTACGTAGTATCATCGACAACAAAGCGCGAGCGATGATGTCGGCTACGCGCCAGGATCGACGTAGGTTCTCATAGCTATAAACGCACATCATCAGGTAGGAAAAGCAGTTCTCATGGCTATCTGGGTCGCGTAGTATTACACTCGCGATGTAGACTAGAGCTAAGTGCCACAGGATGGTATATGTTGAAGACCGGTAATTGATGCGGTAGATCAAGACCAGCCGCTTGAGCTGCTGCAGCGATGCGTCGAACACGGCGTCCGGTGAGCTTTCGGGGCTCGAAAACGTGCGTAGGCGTTTTGACTTTTAGCTAGGACCGCGTAGAAGAGATCGAAAGATATCGAGCGTAGCAGCATGGAGCTAGATACTACCTCCACATTAATAATAGTAGTATTAGAGAGGGTATAGCGATAGGGATACTCACTGTAAGATTAAAACATAATGGCTATTAGTTTTATCTCTACATATTTACGGCGGCAGACTATTGCTCCAGGCTAGAAGCTCTCGGAACTTAAACTCAGTAAACAGAGATAGGATCAAATTAGCAGACCGTGGAGTGCTATCTCGGTAATACAAGAGACAGACTTCATGCATAATGCGCCAAAACTCACAAACGTGCGGGAATGTATGGCCTATATAGGTTGGCTCTGGAAGGTCGGAGTGTAGAACACACTCCGTCCCTCCATCCACGCCCCCCGGAATCGGCAGGTGTGGAGGGTATCTGATCATTTCCATGCCAGGCTGGCGGTAAAAAAGAGAGGAGAGTCTGTGACAAGTGAAATTTTGTTAGCTGCCGTCTTTCTTTCTCAATGAATCGTAATATGAAGGGAAATACTCGCGGCATCCAGTTAAAGACGCCCCATGCCGCGTGACTGTGCGCACTGGCGTCGGCAGCCGACATCTTTTCAATCTCTGCCGTTCTACTACTCCTTTCCACACCAAACAGCTCCAGGCGCTTGCCAATATCGGCAGCTTCACTGCGATACTTGAGTAACGCATGGCCTCTCCCCTGGCCTAGATAGGCCATGCTCATGAACTGCGCTGCAGCCATTCTCATGAGGGTATCTCGTTGATCGCCAATGAGCCATTGTTTCTCGGCTTCGCGACAGAAATGGATGGCAAGTTTGTATGAGCGTCGATCAATACCGCCATACATTTGCTATAGGATACACCTCGTCAGTTCTCCCAACCATGAAAAGTTTCTGCCTAGACAATACCTACACATCCCCAATAAAGAAGCGCGTTCACCAGCAGCGAGGAACAATAGTCACTATTATGTGAGATTAGGTCGTGCACAAATAAGTCTGGGTCAAAGTGTCCGAGCAAGGGATGATCCGTCTCCAAGTAGAGAGATATGACCCGGGCGGCAAGATCGTTACTGATGGACACACTGGTCCAAAATTCAATGGTTAGATTTTGGAGACGGGGGTCACAGAGCGTTGGAGAAGGCATGATCCTGCTTTCTTCGTTGGCATAAGGCAACTCATCCCGTTCAGGATGCCAGTCCAATGCATCAGCACCTGCGCCGTGATCAAACGTGCAGGTTGAGAGGACCTGCAGTGAAGGCGGTTTGCTTCTATACCTTGTTATTAGCTCGTGTCACACCCTCGCCTATACAATTATTACCTACAAAATAAGTCGCGAGAAGCTTCTCACGGGCTGGTTCAAGTCACTGAAGATGCCTTGCTCAAGCACCGAAGAGTCGATGGCATCGATATGCGGATACGCCACCGGGTTCTGTGGCTCCAATTCCCAGTTGTTGAAGGATTGCAGGTCAGGTGTACCGGAAGCGTCATTGTCTTTAGGATCTGACGGGCCAGGAGGTAGAGTTGCTCGAAGATTTGAGAGAACCATCTCGGCATCGCTCTCTGACTAAAGCGCCTCCAGCTTCTTCAAAGCCTGGTGATTCGGCATACTGGTAAGCAACCTCACGATCTCGAGCACGGCTCGCTGTCCCTCCCTTCCTAGCTGGATATCTCTATAGAGGCAGGGCTCACGGGAGTTTTGGCATGCGGAACATCGAGGACGGACTCCGTCGCACTATAACTGGAATTTCATACTATGTTAGTCCAGAAATTTGGTAGAGGGCTTGTCAGGAACATTTGATCCCAGATTAGCCAAGAAGGCTACGCTCCTTAGGGTGGCGCTGATGGCTCATGTTTATTCTACCTACTCGGATCTTTCTACGGCGACAGGCATTGCATGCGACAGTGACACCGACGCGGCGACGCTTAGAATTGTCTTGGGTGCGGCTGGACGAGGGCGAGGATGACAGGTTCAACTCCACTACCGGTTCCGAAGGATGTGGGGGGGCAGGTTTGAGAGGCGCAAGCTTTCTTTGCACCGTAGTAGGAAGTACACAATCCATAAATCCCCCGACGGCCCATGTGTATTGTACTTGTATGCCACGAGAAAGCGAAGCCACTTTGCCCCAAGTGCCTCCAGTCTAGCTGCGTTTGCAAGCCGATGGCAGAGCGCAAAAAGAGAGCTATTTAAGCGTTCATGTGGACGAATACCTACATAGATGTGGCGAAGCCAAAGTCACCCACTAATGCACGTGACAATACGCGCCGATGAAAGCGGGTTGTTTGGCTGTCACCGCCATTACAAATAAGCTCGGAACCCGCTCGGCCCATTCATTAACACAGGATTGGCTATTGGCTGGTCGCTAGGTTGGGGTGGTTCTCCATCACTATCTACAGCTCATCTAGACAGAAAATCAAGTCTTTTTCATCCTTGTGAAAGAATATCGGAGAAAGAGGGCGCAAACGACATCGAAAAAGGCAGGGACTATGATGCAAATTACACACCCCAGGAATGCACCGTTATGTGATTTCATTTGCAGGTGTCAGTCGCAAGCCGGTCCGCCCCAAGCTTGTTGGATTCAATGGGGCCTGTAGTGCTAAAGCTTGGAGTACAAGGCTTATTTGCTAGGTATGTATACTAAAGCCTGCAATACTGTAGTTAAGACCGGAGTACTAAACTTTCGGCGGAAGTACCGCAGGAATGATTGGCTGCGAATCAATCCGTTCAAGTGTGGGCCCAGAGTTCACCTATCGATAACACTCTCGTAACTTTTCATGGGCCGCTGAGGTGAGGCCCCCGCCAATGCAGACTCTTTAGAGTGCGTCGATGAGCAAAGTCCCGTCTCTTTACGCTGTACATATGTACATATGAGAGTCATTGTCAAAACATTAAGAAAAATAGCTGTGTAGGTACATGTGCGGGATGTACCTGCATGTGGGGGCATACACTGTACAAAATCACACAAGAAAGTGCAGTGGCGTCGCGTCATCTAGAAGGCTCTGTGGAGCCATACAGGACAGCCAAAAGCTTAACCACGGGCTTTGGGCTGTCTCTGATGCAGAGATGAAACGTCACGAAATGGGGACACGCTGAGCAACGGCGACCTTGCTTGGTAACATTACATCGAGTGAGTTCTTGGTTAACGACATCCCCGCGCGATCGTAGTCCAAGTTTCAAGGTGCGACTATCGAGACCCAAGAAATTCAGAACCTCGAATAAGGTCACTATGAGATCATATTGATTCACATGAAGTTTTATTATTCAAGTATTTCAGCACTTTGGTTACGAATTCTACTCATCTCACAGAACAGAATCCACACTGTCGAAAGCCAGCAACTCTGCGTATATTTCAAAGCCTATTCTCCGCGGTCTTCTCGTTTCGTGGCGTTATTGTTCGCAGTAAGTGGCAACTAGGTAGTCTTGCATATTTTAGATTCGTAGATGATCCATCTCGTTCAATTGGTAGTTTGGTAACGGAATCTACCTATTACGTCAAGACTCGGTATTAATTGCTTGACTTTAAATTGTGCTGGAGGCGTGAGGGGTTGAACCTAGGAAGACCCTGCTCGACACATTAGTCCAAAGGCTATCGCCCAACTTTGCTTCTATGATCCTCGAAGTGTGAGGTGCAGTAGCATGATTGGATGAAAAGGTTTTTTTTGGGAGTATCATCTGCGCATAAAAGTCACTGTCTGTCCCTTCGCAAGTCGTACAGCAACCATCATCCGTCGTGATAATCTGCATAACCTGATATAATTCTCGCACTTCTAATCTTAACCATTGAACCCCATTCATCACTTAAAATGAAGGTTTTCCACCTTATTGGTAAGTATGCTTACATTCTGAATGGACTCAACCATCTCTAACACCCTTTTTTTTTTCAGCACTTGTTTGCGGAGCCACGGCAATCCCAGCAAAGCCCGATTGCCCCGCAAGTAAGACCTGCGGCTTCCTCCTCCCAGACGCGGAGGCTGCCTGCCGTGCCGACTGCCAACGCAACGGAAGAGGAAAGGCCGAGCGTGTCTGTAACAACTGCTGTACCACTGCAGCTGGCCAATGTATCAATGGTATTGGCAATTCTGGTGATTTCTGCCAGGGCTTGTTTGATGACTGTTTCTAACACAATTTATTTCTTCCTTATTTCATCCTTTCCGCCCCTTTCTTGAAAATAGGAGGGGTGAGATGTTTTGGATCATGTTTTCTGCATTGCTATCCTGTCCGTGGGCTCTCATTATGGCTAATGTCTAATAGCTCCCTAGTTTGATCAAAAAACCCTCAGTAAATTGAATTTCCTCTTCTGCTTGAATAAATCCTATAAACCTCCTCTATTATGTAGCCCTTGCAGAGTCTAGATAAGGATGGGATTGTATTACGAATTCTTCTACGTCTCTACAATCAATGTCATTCAGGTCCGTTGCAAGGCTGAACTCCAGTTAGAGCTAGCAAACTGAATCTGAAAAGAATCCTAAGAAATGATAACCAGTTCCTACAAAACTACTACCTAGTTCCAAAAGAATAATAACCCTATTCCTGAATGATATTACTCAGTTTATAAGCAATTACCAACCCGTTCCAAGAATTACCCCCAATAGGCAGACTAAAGCCCAGTACCATTATGAAAGCATTAACATTTAGTTAGTGGCAGCCAGCAAACCGACTCAAAGAAATCTTGAGAGTTGCCGATCCCAGTGAAACATGTGGCAGCTGCACTGGTACAGCAATTGAGAACTCATTTTGATGCGGGGTAAGATATACATTCTCACTATCTAACAATTAACTGTTCACAGATTGAAAGCGTTATCAATACCTCACCTCTACAAAGGAAATTGATGTCATCCGACAAAAAAAAATTGAACTACTGAGAAAGTCTTTTTTAAGACTTAGAGGATGATGCCCACCACTGCTGATATTCTTCGTAACAGAACCATTCCTAACATTCCGGCAAGTTACCAAGTTGTGCGTCATCAATACGCAGCCAAGATTGGTGACTCCAGAAGCCAGTATGACAGCCATCAGGTTCGATCTCAACTGAGTCCCATTCAGCAATTTTATCTGGAGACAGAGCAGGATCCATCATGTTCCTTTGATCAAAGTTTCCTTCTCAGACTTAATACTCGGCTAGATTTTTCCTCTATTGAAGAGGCTTTCTAAATGATTACGAAGAGGTATATGCCCTAAGATTGCGATTCAGTAGCGGGATCTAAAAGAATCTAGGCTCGATTACAATATTGCATCTGGACTATAAGCTTTGGTGGCGGTAGTGGTAATGCGGCGTTATGGTTCATTTGCCTCTCTGCCGACTTAGCCGACCCCTCCGTGTCGTCGTAATCATTTCGCCTGTCAGCGGGCCTGTCAGCGGGCCTGTCAGCGGAAAGTGCCACTAGCCCAGGGCCTTAAGGGTTTAACAGTTAAGTCGAGTGGGGGGAAGTGGCCCGGGGGTGGAAGTGGCCCACCTAATTTTTGGCCTGCGCGTCTACCCTAAGTCACACACATCATAACAAAAACAATAACAAAAGCTTCAATTCGTGTTTTACGAGCAAAATGGCTATATATTCGGAATCAGAAATTAATTCTGCGATTAATGATATACTTGCCGGCTTATCTGCACGCGTTGCTGCAAAGAAATGGGCAATTCCTCGTACAACGCTTAGACGACGATTGGAAGATGGCTTGACACGCGCACAAGCGCACGAACACCAACAACGCCTCTCGAAGGCGGAAGAAGAGAGAGTCAGGAGATAGATCGTATCTCAAGAATTGCTGGGATACGCACCTATACATCAACAGCTTCGATATATCACTTCCCAGATCCTTCAAGGTCGGAAGGATCTCGAGCCTCTCGGCAGGTCCTGGGTCAACCAGTTTCTCAGCCGTCAGGAGGGCCTAGGAGTCAAGATTGGAAAGCGAATAGCGTCAGCTAGGCTCAATGGAGCCAATCCTGAGAATATTAATAGGTTCTTTAATAACTATGACTCGGTCTCTTGGATCAAACCGGAGAACATGTGGAACGCTGACGAGGCTGGTATTATGGAGGGATATGGTCTCAACAGCCTCGTCATCGGCTCTGACGAAGGAAGCCGTAAGTATACAGTTCTCAAAGGGAACCAAGAGAGGGCTTGGGTTATGCTTGTTGAGGCTATTTCCGCTGTTGGAGAGACCCTAACTCCTTGTGTTGTATTCAAAGGTGAAGCGGTGCAGCAACAGTGGTTCAAAGATAACTTCAATGAGAAGTAGCTATTTGCAACATCGCAAAATGGATGGATTAGCAACGCCCTCGCGCTTGAGTGGCTTCAACGAGTGTTTATTCCGGAAACTGCTCCTGCTGATCCCTCCGAGGCTCGGCTGCTGATAGTTGACGGCCACGGCTCACACGCAACGCCGGAATTCATGTGGGAATGCTTCCAAAATAATATCTTCCTTCTCTTCTTGCCTGCACACACCTCGCACGTCTTGCAGCCGCTCGACTTGGGTATATTTTCTGCACTGAAAGCGGCCTATCGAAGACATCTAGAGCGGCTCGATGAAATGCTCGATTCGACTACGATTGGAAAGGCCAACTTCCTCGAATGTTATGCCAAAGCTCGCAAGGAGGCTCTAACAGCGAAGAATATCAAGTCAGGATTTCGGGCTACAGGAATTTATCCTCTAAACCGCCGGAAGGTGCTCCTAAGCAGCCAAGTCATAGCCACAGCCAAGGCGCCCTCAATACCATAAAAGCCGGCCCAGAAGGATAAATACGACCTTCAAACACCTCGAAATAGCCTTCAAGTTGTTGACACTATGAGGTATCTATGCCCTGCTAGCCCTTGTACGAGAAGGCTGCTCACACGATATAGCCATAAGGCGGCGCGAACGATCGATTCATTAAGTGTTCAACTGGTCTTGAAAGATCGGGAATTAGAGGCCCAAAAGGCCCTGAATGAACGCCTAAGTCATAAGAAGCGTAGAGCTGTTGAACCAGATAAGAATGAGATTTTCTGCTCACTTGCGCAGATAAAAGACGTACAAGGTGGGCTTGACGAATTGAGGAGGAAGAGGCAGCGCGTACGGAAGCCACGAACCTCTAATAACGATAATATCGATGCCGCCATAATCGTCGCGACGAGCTGATCACAATGGTATAATTTTCATAGCTATTGGAGTTGAATTTATATAGTAATTATTAAGTTGCATCATCAAGGCTGTCAAAAATGTGTGGCATTTGGGGTGGGCCACTTCTACCCCCGGGCCACTTCCCCCCACTCGACTTTAGTTCATATATGAACCATATTTTCAGGAACGCCATATTTATATACACAGCGTCAAGGTTTGAGCTCACGGATTACCATGTGATAGCTTACCATGTATCTTTTGACAGATGAATATCTTAAGGACTTCTTTATAACTGCAATATTACTCTAGTAATTATGTCCCTAGCTGTGGCAATACACATATTCCAAGCTTAGGACGTTAAGGTTATAGAGTAGACTGTTGAGTCCTAGGAAGGAAGACGCGGGAAGGTAGGATACTTATTTGCTTCCATCCATAGGCATGAATCACCTGATTACCGAACAGGCCGAGGTCATACGAAAAAAAAAAAAAAAAAAAAAAAAAAAAAAAGCAAATAGCCTCATTCAGCTCTCACGCTAACGTTATGTAGGGCCTATATCACATGCTCAGAGCTCAGCCAGCATTTGAGTTCCATAACATTCTTTACTTGTATTAGGAGGCAGAGTTAGTTAAACCTTGTTAGAATGTAAGGTATAGATATACTGTAAAAAGAGGAAAGCTTGAACTAGAGTAAGAATAGGATGGTATATTCTCTAGCCATAAGATTCAGTGGCTCCATGTACCTTTCTTAAGCTCAATCTAGTCACTATATTCCTACAGATAAGAACTTTTCTTTCCAATTAAAAGGATTGGGGGGTGGATTTCTCCCTATTGACTGATTGTGGTTTTAGGATAGTATTCAATTATAAGTAGAAGCTGTTAAGGGGTGTGAATCCGTGAGAGGGAGGGATTATCATCACTTTGTGATTCACTCGCTTAGGATTGACTTTTATGACCGCTGATGTAGTTGAACCCTATTGGAATGTCTCGGCCCTATCTTCTTGTGGTTGCTGTGTTTTTGTTTGCGCATGGCGTTATAGTGCAGATTATTAAATGTTCTTTTGTGTCGGCAAAAGGACTTCCCAGATGGGCTGCGAATACTTATGGATGGATACTGGCTAGTGGTATCTTATTCTTAGTGGCCATATTTAATAACTTTTGCAGCTTCTTTAGTATCTATAATACTTATAACCTTTTACAGCAAAATAAAAAAATGAAATTCTCTACGAGGAGGCACTCTGCGCACCAAGATTGAATCTAGCTATACTCCTACTCTCTCATAAAGTGTCAAAATGGCGTAATATATTCGTAGCCCATAATCAGAGCCATATTGCATACTGGTTTAAGGTGCTTTAAAGGTACTCGTTGACCTTCAACATATGATAATCTTTACAGTAAAAACTTGAATTTTACTACTCTATAGCAATAGGGTTCATCTAGTGGCAACAAAGCCAATTTCGGCTTTATAGAGCAGTCTGGACTTTATCTAACCTATATTTAGAGATTATATCACAGAAATCTCTCTTCAGTAATATGGAACAGGCATCATTGAGTGTTTCAATAGAAGAGAGTCTATCTAATAATCGCATATAAATAGCCCCCTTACCCACCTCTCTTGAAAGAATTCTATTAACAAATAGCAATCAGAACACATATGTTACTGAACTAAGTTTTTGAAATCCTATTACATTTCTAATATATTTAACAAAAATGCACTTCAAAGCTTTCCTTCTCCTTGCGGCTGCAGCTGGGGCCATGGCTGCCTGCGATGGATCGTCAAGCTGCGAGAAAACATGCACATGCAACTGCCCGGGCACCACATTGCAAACTAACGGTGCTAATGGCTGTACTCCCGGTGCCCTTATAGCTCAAGGAGTTACTTGTCCTGGTGGTGGCGGCCCGACAGTCGTTAAGAAGCAATGCGATGAAGTCTGTCCTGCTTGCGACTGCGCAAATACACCCACTTGCGATCCTGCGCATGATACCAATGGCTGTCGGCAACAAATTGCCAGGTGTGGTGTTACCTGCAAGTGTAACACATAATTATGGTAGGTGCCTAAAGGCTCAGACTGAGATATATTCTTATCATTACTAACCTTTCTCAAGCTTTTTACTTTTCTCTTTATTTCCTCCACCCTCACTATAGGGGAGTAACGCTTTAAAAAAGTAAAACTACAGAAAGATGGGGACAAAAAAAAAACTTTAACAGGAGGATTATTTGAAAACTTTGTAATTAGCTGATATTCTTGACTTATACTGAGGGTTAATATATTTAATATGCTAGGGCCTAAGCTCTAGACACCGACCTGGCCAAGGAAACATATGTTATAATTCAACTTCACGAAATAGTAGTTATTAGTTATTATGCTAGGTCTCAATTTCATTTCATCTAATTCTTCAGCCTGAAGACACTTAATAAGTTTACTTTACTTAATACGAAAGTGGGTGATTGGGACTCTAGCTGATACCCTATTACTATCTATTTCATACCCAAGGTGCTCTCAGTAATTACAGAGCAAAGTACCTATAATTACAATAACTACTTTAAGAACCCTTTATCCTCATCCGCGTTCCTCAGGCACTTAGGACTTTAAAGATCGTACGCGGCTTCTCCATGAACTCTGTCCCTTGGGTCTAGGTTCCTGAGGTTCTACCCCTCAAGGCTCGAGCTCGCGGTACTGCTATCGGCATTAGCTCCAACTGGTTGTGGAACTTTGTTATTGTTATGATTACACCTGTGATCATTAACCGCTTGAACTGGAAAGGTTACCTGATCTTCATGGCCACAAACTTCGTGTTTGTGCCTACTATTTGGTGGTATTACCCTGAGACCAGCAACTCTTCTCTTGAGGATATGGATAGCTTCTTCGCTAGTGATGAGAACCCTGTTGCTGCCGCACGTCACATGGCCAAGGCAATGAAGGAAGGTCGATACAGACCCTCAGGTGCTGAGGTTTCAGAATGAGAAGAGTGACGGACAGTAGGTTTAGCACATGACATAGCTATATGCAGAAGAGTCTGGTCTGCAAGTGTGAGGAAGGATGAGAATAAGCGTTAAGGTGATAGTAAACATAATAACAATTATTAAATTTGGTCCCCACTAAGAGTTACTTGCGGACCATAAGTAGGACCAACACTGATATGGGCCCAGTTCGAGGCCTACATCCCGGCTTCGCCACCCATTAACACAATGGCACCAGGTCGCTGGTGATCCAGTTTATCTGATGAGTTCTGCGACACTGAGGGAACAAACATTTCTCATGGTCTCGGCCGCTAGTAATGACCATCTTCTACAGCCAGTCGTATGAGGATTTTGTTACATGCTCAACTAGGGCACCCGTTGTCATGACCTTTCACATATCTATCATAGGTAAGGAACATGATATAACCAAGTATAGGCAGAGGGTATAGCAAGATCAGGTCAGCAGAACTCAGTGTAGTAAAGTGCTCTCTGTATCGCTCTATATATAGAATATATTTCTCTTACAATACTGGATTTAAAGATGTAGGTGAGTGAAATGCCTGTCTGTCACGAGATGGATATTGGTGAATTGAAAATTGGGAACATTCTATTCCTCTTTCTTAACCTCTTCAAAAGCCGGAGCTTTACGCTCAAGCTCCTTCAGACATCTCTTTATTCTTTTGTCTAATTGATTTTAATTTTGTCCCTACATTCACTCACCAAAAGGTAATTTAGTATTTAACTCATTATATTTCCGCTGGGTTAGTCGGTTCTGCAGCTTTCGGCGCTAAACTAGATCGCTATTTTAGTCCAATTCCCCTTAGTGTTCATAAGGCCATCAGTGAAAATGACAGGGGCCTGGGCCAGCATAACTTAACCCAGCGTCTTGTCATTGGTTATGAACCACAAGAGAATTGTTGTGAGACACTCGAGCAATGTTTCATGCACCCGACATTTGGGCCAGAGCGTGCGCGAGCTTTTCATTCTTTCATTCGGCGGGTTTAGGGAACCCGAGGAGGGAGAGGGCATGACCCGGACGAAGGATGGAATTGAACCTTACAACACCGGGTAAGATACCAAGTGCCAGGGCGGCGTTAGAAGCGAATGTGCTTGGCTCGAAGTTGGTCATAATTTGATATTGAGCTTCTGATACTGACACTGAGATGAAGATGGGTAGTATTGATGTGATTTAAGTGGCAATGAAAATGATCCGAATGTAATTGCGTCCGCGTTGAGGCGTCGTGTCTCAGGAGAAGGGGTGAGAGGGGTGGTTTTCTTAGCGCTGTGTCGTCTGGCAACGTATTCCTTGCCGAAAGCACCTTAAGCGCCCTCCCTACTAGACAGGGACTGCTGTTGGTCAGACACTACTTATATTTAAGGCGAAACTCAGATCAGCATCAGCCAACCTTGCCGAGATGAGATCATCCATCTATACGCCTCTCGGTCTTCCACCAGGACGCTGAGGCTTATTTGTTTGGGCAAAGACTATACCTTGGACCTCCTGGAAAGTGAATTTCGAAGCTACTTTTGACGATATTGAGGGGGCGAACGCTACTGACTGAAGCGCGTTCCACTAGCTCACAAGCTTCTCAGTTTCTGCTAGAAGACCTGCTTGAGCAGGCAGTATCAGTCAATCTATAAGAAAGCTCGAGAAGAACAGTATTGCTAGTGATTTGATCCAGGGAGGACACACAAATTACCTCAACAAATGAAAACTGCACCGCATCTTTTGCTTGATATTGCTTAGGCTTTGTTTATCAATAAAAGACGGTAAAAGCTCTACATGCCATTTGCCATCCTAATAAAAAGAATAATATTTTGCTACTGGATAGTTAATTATGCTTCTTCAACCTACATTAATTGGTACGGATAGCTAATTGCCTACCATTGCCCCCAGAGACAGGTTTCATGCATCATCCGCGACAAAACATTGTCTCCAAAGCTAAGAGTGAGTTCTCCCCCAAAATATGGCTCGCATTATATAATAGATCAGAGCCTAATTCTCAATTAAGTGTGCCATGGGAGCAGGTGTTCCTATGTCTGCCTACAGCTAGGATGACGCTTCGGACTTTAAAACCCAGCGGGATTATCCGTTGCTACTATGAGTAAAAGGTGGGCTTTTGGCTTAAACGGGAGTACCAATGGTCCAAAACCTAATTAGATTTGTCATGGGAACCCTGATAGGAGCAGGGTTCGCATATCTGCCTTTAGATGGGATGGCGCTTCGGACTTTAAAGCCTCGCGGGATTATCTGTTGCCGCAATAAGTAAAAGGTGGGCTATTCACTTGAAACGGGATAACATCGAGCAATTATGTCCGTTCTTATTCCAAATTTGTATATGCCACGTTTGGAGAACGGCCACTCTCTCAGTCTCGCACCAGAACGGAAAGTCAGATTAACCCCGATATGCCGGCTCTTAAGTCTATCTTTACGGCAGCTGGGGGTCGTACGAGAAAACAAACTTCGATGTAGCTTGGCCACTCATCATAGCATGAGGTATTGTCCAATCGTTTTTTGATGTTAGGCTCTTGGTCAAGGCTGACCGCTCTGTAATCTAGCGAAAGAAAGCACCCTTCGAATTGATATGTTGTAATGTTTGGAGACTGGGAGAATATCTTGTTCATGCTGCCGTGCCTCAAAATGGGCAAAGACGTATTCATGCAAACTTAAAACTAACCCACCACGACTGAAGCCTGTAAAAGCTAAGGCCATGTTCATATCTTGTACTAGCACATAGCCATTGGTCCATGAACGACACCAAAACCAACTAGTGCGACGATGCTCAGATGCACAGCCCAGTGGGCTGGGGTAGGAGTGGCCAACCAGCCAGGAAGAGAGGAACAGCCAGCGGTAACCAAGGGGGTGTTACGACCTGAAATCAGTCAAAGAGATGAACGCATAGGTCTGTAGATACACTAGGCCACGTCAGCCGGCAAGGTGCAGTGACGACGATTTTAGCTGAAATGAAACGCATCATAGCTTTGGGTCATGTATAAATAAAGGATTGAAAGACCTACGGGGACTACCCATCTCATCATGCATTACTTCAAAGATTACTTACAGTAATTGCATCCCAAAAGATCTCCATCTACACGCCAGAAGACACCCTCAAGGAACCAAAATGCGGTTCTCTCAATCCCTTTACTCCTCATTACTCCTTATACCTCTAGCTGTCGTCAGTGGTCAGGAAACAGGAATACCCCGCGACCAAGAGACAGGAACCTACCCCCTGTTCCTCCCGCGACCCCGCCTCCCGAGGCTGTTATCCAAACCATCATCAACGGCGTTGGTGACGGGTTTCTCGGAACTCAGAACTTTGACCACCCCCTCCACAGGCCGGAGGAAGTTGGCCTTCAATATGAGAATGTAACCTTCACCTCGGAGGACGGTGTGACCTCTGCCGGCTGGTTTTTCCCCAAGGAGGGCTCGGATAAGCTCATCATCGCCAACCATCCTCGATGGTTCAACCGAGGCGGAATCCGCGGGTACACAGAGGAGGAGGCTCGTGCACCTGGAAGCTACTGGGCGGTCAACTTTATCCCCGACTACGAGATTCTTCACAACGCTGGATACAACGTCCTAGCTTACGAGTACCGCAATCACGGCGATAGCGATTCCATATATGCTCATACCTTGGGCTTGCTGGAGTCACAGGACATGGTCGCAGCGCTGAACTACGTCCACAGCCGCGAAGACACCAAGAACATGAAGATTGGCCTCTTCAGCAAATGCGTCGGCGCCAACTCGAACCTTCACGCATACAGACTCCACCCCGAGGCATTCGAGGGCGTCAAGGCCCAGGTATTTGCCCAGCCTCTGACTGTCAGGGTCCGCCTATCCAGGGTCTTGGAGCTTCTCGGTATCTCGCTTGACTACATGCCAGCTGTCGACGACTCGCTCTACAACGCTACTAACTTCCGCTTTGAGGACTATGAGCTTGTCCCAAGTGCTAGCCTGGTCCAGATCCCTACTTTTGTCTACCAAGTTCACGACGACTTCAACACGCTGCCTAGTGATGTTCAGTCCGTATACGACGCCATGCCAGTTGAAGACAAGAGTTTGTACTGGATTACAGGCACCGACCGCCGCTGGGATGCATACAGCTGGTTCCAGGAACATCCCGAGCAAGTCGTGGCGTGGTTCGACCGCCTTCTTTGAAGTTGTACCATAGAAAATCGTCATCAAGCGTGGATCGTCGAGGCTGTATAGGCATTTCATGTATTACAAAACATTGTTGTTGTGGACGTCGCCATTTATAATCTAAGATGTATTCAAGGCTTGTATGAACTGGTCGCTTGTATGGGGGTTTACGAACGGAGGGCTGATCAACAACGGACCCAGCTTAGCAGGCTAGCCGTATGGGTGGTCGGAAGATGTGTAGAAGATTCATTTCTGTGTGAGGGATTACTTTGTGTAATCCGTATTAGTCGATTAGATTGGGTTTGTAGTAGAGTTACTTAAAAATGAAGCTGTCAAATTAGCTCAAGTTTCTGTTACTACCGGCGGTAAAATTGTTTCACTGAAATCTAACATCTTGGGCCGTGCAAATAGTAGCCCGCAGGCCTAACAATCGGTATAATTATGGATGGAAAATATCATATACGGAGAATCGTCGAGGAAAGCAAGTACGCTATAACATATAATCCGTTTGCGGGTACTAGTCACAACATATTAAATGGGAAGAGGTCACAGACAATCACACTTCAGAAGTCGCTTGAGACCTGAGACCCAAGATTAGATGTGAGTTGCCTTTTGGTTGTGATGGTTAGTTGTACTTTAGTTCCCGGTGTGGCTCATGAAAGCACACTTGTGCATGAGACCGTGACATCAACACTTCCCAACTTTGTACTTTCATGGGGTGTATTATATATGTCACAGGTTGATCAGGCAGTTCAGTGATGGATGCATTGAAGAGTGGCTAATGTACCTTACTTAGCAATACGCAACCTGAGACAGATGATTAAGCACAGTTACTATCACCACCCCTCTCCCGCCGCGTCTAGTACTTATGCCAAGGTAAACACCCAAAACAGTCCAACCGTTCCGTTTACTGCCTGTTGACATCCATGAGCTAGGTAGGATTGAATGCAAAATCGACCCCATTCACATTCCCACCTCAAGCCAACTTGGCAATCACAAACTCCATGTTTCCAATTGTCGAGTCCTGCTGCACGGGGTCATGGTGAATGGAGTAATCAGATGTGTGGGGATCCCAGTCCAAGGGGTCGAAGACGTTGGGGTGCGCACCCCAAGGCGCACTCCAGTAGACACGGCAGATCTTTGTCTCGTGCTCACCGTCCCACTCATAAAAGGTCAGATAGCCCTCAGTGCCGATGGCCGCGTCCGACCGCCCGCATGAAGATACGAGACCCTGCCCCTGGGGCGGGACGACTGTCTTGTTGACCTCGTTTGCGCTGATCTCGTTGTCTTTGCTGCCCTGGTAGAATTTTCACTAGGGAGGTTCAATCGGGTTAGATGGAAGCCAACTTTGATGAAATGGGAGAAGGGAGACTTACGATTCGAGCCTGGCCTCCTTGACTCGAATATCACCCTTGCGCAGGCGATTTCGAATCTTGAGGGCGATCCATTGCTTGTAGGCCATTGTTATGAAGATGGTGCGTGAATTGTATTGAAAACTTGAGTTGAGAGAAAAGGTTATAGGAGACTATAAAACTTTGTTGAGGATTTAATTACGTCGAAGAGAGCAGAGATGTCGAGACTTATATATCCCGAATGTTTCAAGGAACCGATGCCGGCATAGCCTAGCTCTCTTTGAAGAGTGAAGAGTGAACTTCTAGCTACGATAGTTGATGTTGATGTCATCGAGTGATGAAGATGGTCATACACGAATAGGACACATATGCCGAGCATCGGCACTCGTTCAGTCGGTGGACTTGCCGTCATGCAAACCGGAGACGACCGAACACACGAGCCGCTTGGTGTGACATAGGATGCATACAGTGACGTAGCTGAATTGTGGATTCTTCTCACCGTATGTTGCAAAAACTGAGCCCAGTAGCCCAAATATCTCATCGGGTGATTCGATAGTGCGAGTTGATTAGGATAGCTCCCCGCATTCAGCTCCCACATCTAAGAGAGTGGTAGAGATTCCTTCTTGTTACGTCGTGGTGACATGCAGCCGTTGTCCTATAGTGGGACGGGACGATCCATGATTATGCATGGCGCTCCCGTTGTGTATAGTTACTTTGAAACTAGTTACGGGCCGTTCGAGAGAGACAGTCGAACATTTTCCTCTTCCGCTGCCGGAAGTGGACAGCATACCGTACTGAGATGCTTCAATGCACCGATACCCGAAGAGGCAACATCTCCTTCTATCTTGGAGGGAAGTCACCTTCTGACAACCAAAAATGGACACCAAACATGGAGGCTGTGCGAGCAACTATCCGGTTTGCATTGGCCACAGGCCGCCTTGATGCAAGTTAACGGATGAAGACAGACCCGGACCTATTACTTCCCCCACTAACCCACTCTTCCCAACCTAACTTACCCTCACCCCGTGCCAGCAAAGGCGAACGCCGCTTCAGCCGCCGTAGATAGGACACTGAACACTTGGAGAATAGGCTCCAAGCTAGTTTGCTAATAATAATACTAACCACGGGAATCCGTAGAAAGAGAGAGTAAATGAGAATACATCAGCACGACGAGGACAGATTAGGGGCTTTAGGAGACTAGGACACAATTTGGGCCATGTATGTGTATATTAGTAATTAGTGCCCTTTCGGTTCAAGCCGCCGGGCGTAATAAATTGTATTGTATTGTATTGTACCAACGAACACATCTTGGCTACTATATACCCATAGCCAGTTCGAATCTACGAGTTAAGAGTGACTCATCCCATAAAGGTGGGGATTAAAATGATCTGTCACTTTTGCCAGAACAAGGAAAATGTTTGCAAAATTACATAGCCATCAAAATGCGGGCTTACGAATTGATCAAGGATGACATTATCGATATAAAAGCCTGCAAGTGAAGCAAGCTTAGTAGTGATTGGAGATGGCTCAGCCCCATTGCCATTATAGAGCCTCGACTCCCATTGGTTGGGCCTTCCACGGCCCCTAGAACAGTGGTTCGCATTGATCGCATTTATACCGTATAAACGGATCATACGGTGCAAGGCTCACCCATTCGATAAACACAGTTACTATCTATAAACACAGATATAAGCTCTCTGAAGGTGAACAAGCCATTTAGTGACAGGATAGGTCAGACGAAGGTTTGGAAAATGCCTAGCTTGAAAATACAAGCCCCCGCTCAGCCCAAATAAGCTTACTTTCAGCTGCGCGCGTATCCCTCGGTTAGCGCAACAAATTCGTCGAATGCGCTCCACCAAAGCCTACATATCCTGTAAGCGACCGTGATCGGCAATCCCTCATCTCTGGACAACACTCGGTTCAAACTGCAGTAACCTGTAAAATACGTTCACTACATCAGAAGGAGGCCGCTAGGCAATATATCAGCAGTCAAGGTGGGCGGATTATTTCTTTCCATTTTATAACTAATTAACAAGGTTATCTTATTGGTTATTTTAATAAAATGATATACCAAGCATCATGGGGCCTTTTGGTCTTCAGTATTAGCGGGTTTAGAAAAGTATAAATACTCATCGCCAGCGCTTAAACACTTCTAACAGAAAAGAACAAATCCACAAGCAGACTCTCTAAAGTTCACACATATATTATCATTTTTCTTTTCCCCCAAACCCCTCAACATATCGCAGCCGCAGTATCACTATCCCCCAGCTCCTCCCCAACAAGCAAGCGAGCACCAGCACCCGCCCGCGCAGAGCGACAGCGGCTCGTTTCAGGGCGGTAACTACAGCATAACACACCGAGACACTAACACGGTACTCAACATAAACCTACAGCAGGACGCCGTAATACGCTCCAAGTCGGGCGCCATGATTCACATGGCCGGTTCCATACAGTTAACAGGCAAAATCAAGTTCTCAATAAAGAAGCTCTTCACTGGCAACGAGATATCTGAGTCGGCGTACACAAGACCCGGACAACTCGCTTAGGGCCCTACTTTATTTAAAGACATCATTACGTTGCATATCAACGGCCGACAAGATTAGACTATTGACAAAGATACCTTCATCGCCTGCACTCATAACATAATCAAGGACACCAAGTCCCAGGGGATCAGCAAAGCTTTGTTCTCTGGCGAGGACCTTTTTATTCACCGTATAATAGGTCAAGGCATTATATGGTTGACAAGTTTTGGTGCCGTAGACCGACTTAACGTGAGTTTTCATTCTTCCTGTGCCCCATAGTTTCACATTGTTCTAACGCTCGAACAGCTCCAACCCGGCGAGCAGCATATTATAGACAACGGCCACCTCGTGGCCTGGAGCTGCGATTATAAAATTGAAAAGGCCGGTGGTGGGTCGATAACTGGCATTAAGACAGGTGAAGGCCTTGTCTGCCGGTTCACTGGCCCTGGCTCCGTTTACGTACAAACACGGAACATAGACGAGTTTGAATCTTTTATTCGGTCCAACTCTAGTGGCTAATTTCCAGTCGATCAGGAGGATTGAGAAGTCTTAATAGAGCCTGAACAGTTCAGCGAACATTCGTAACCAGCCTGAGAGCCTACACCAGGGTTATATCATATTTTGATCTCACAGATTATCTACTTCTATTTCTATTTAATTTCTACTGTCACCATTGCTTCTAGTTCAATTAGATTTACGGGGTGATATTTTCTCCTGCAGATACTTATTGTCGCGTCTAGTTTGAGCATGCCTTTGAATTCATTCATATCTTCGACACTCGTCTATACAAGTTAGAATAACAGGCGCCTATCCAAATGGCAGTCAATTTAACAAACCCATAGTTTCTACTTTAGTGGCTCTTCACATACGACCCCAGCGCTCTCATCCCACATTTGAACATTCCAGAGCGACACATCATTAAGGGAAAGAAACCAATATATACCCCTCGGTCCAAGATTTAGAAGCATAGATCTGGCCGTTAAAGCTTTTGGTTCAAGGGGAATAAATAAATAAATATCCAGAGGCAAGTCACGCATTGTGCCTGGGCCACATAAGACCAGAAATAGGCTGACCCTGAACTTGAAATCTACCGTACTATACCCCATATTAGCTGCTATATACTGTACGTAATTTGATAATTATTTGCGTAATTGCTAATAAGGTATATACATATGCATTATCGTTTAGTAAACGTAGATCTTTTAGCCTTACAGCGTTGTGGCTGCCTCGGTTGTTGTTCTGGTGGACTCCATCAGATATAACCCTCATATGGCGGAGTTTACAGTTGAGATCACCCCGTTTACGATATGGGCCTCAGTAGAAGTCAACATGGCTATATTTTCCAGTGAGCCCTGCCAATATATCTCTCCTGTAAATCTTTCATATATACTGATCTCTATTGATAGGTTGTTTGCCAACACTGCGGCCTGTATTCCGACGTATTCTCCCTTCGGGAGCACTCAGCACGGAAAACGCTTGGAGACAGGTTAAAGCCATCAGGCTGTCTCAGATTAGATTACCAAGGGATATTAAAACCGGAAAGCCAAAATCAAGTCGAAGTCGAATAATAGAAAGTTTTGGGCGGATCAGATCAAGGGTTACATAAACCAAGCTCTCCAAGAGTACTCTTCCTAATAATTGTGAACTTTACCATATCTAGGGCTATCTTGATCGCGCCATAGGCACAGGTGTCTTTTAAATCCACACATTGAGCATGATCGCTTGGACTAAAGCCGAAACGAGTCCAATCGGCGAGAGTAATGCGCCTAATATCTATTATACTCCATTACACCAGTTACGCTTTATTACCCCTTAATAAGATATTATAACAGCAAGGCCCAAATTTGGGACCACAATACAGGACCCAAAAAGATCCAAGTTTTAGAATCTAGTCCTCTACCTTGGGAAACTCGATTCCTATTTTGGCATTCCTCTTTTAGGTCCAAGTTTTGGGACTGGAGGACTAATCCCACTTTTCGGACCGACCAGAGTATTAATCCAAGTTTTGGGACTAGTGGAGTGATGCTTATTTTCTGGATGGTTTGATGCGTGAACGATTGAACATATCACGGGGTAAGGTAAGTCCGTTCCCGTGGGTGACTAAGCATAGCGTATACAATAAGCAGAAATAGAGTACTCAACAAGCCTCTCATCTGCCATCTTCACAGTGCCAGCACCGAATACTAACGGAACCGCAGCCGGTAGTTAAGAGTATACTAAATACTGCAGGGCCATCACAGAATCCAAGTGACCTCTGAACAGCTCCATTCGAATAAGAAGTTCCTTTAGGTAGGGGGCAGGAGGCAACATCTCGAAATGGAATTTGAATGTGCAAGTATCAAGGGTATTTGAGATGATAGTGTTGGTGTCAGTGACAGGCTATATAGCCAATTAGGCACAGCAATCAGCGCGAGCGCGCTCCGTTTTTGCTGGTGTAGTAGAATTGGCTCTGACAGATAGAATACCCAGTTAATTTGAAGTCGCTTACAGCCGGAAATATCCCGGAGAGAGCCTTTTCATCTGGTCTTAAGAGTTGATTCGAGGTCATGCTGCTGATTGAAAGCGCTCAGATATGGTTGCTGGGCTCGAAAGGTCGTTAGATGCTGGGAAGATTAAAACTGGAAGGACCGGGGAGGGTTAAATGTTAGCAACGCGTTTCAAGCATTTCATATGCTGGAAGTTGCTGAGCTAGCGCACAGACCACGCGGCCGAACAGTGGCTGGCCACTATGCGGTCGCTTAAAGTAAAATTTTTTTTATAAAAAAAAATTTGCTGCCCTATGTTGGCCTGAACGTTGGAATGATACGATTCAGCTCTGGTAAAAAAGGGCTTTATTACCTTGGAGGTTAAGGTCCTCCGGACCCACGTGGAAGAAAGCATTAGAATGGCTGATCACAAGAACCGTATTGATCCGGATTTGTGGCACCCCATGATCATGAGTTTTCAAGAGCTCTATGGGTTGAACCCGAGGAAGATCGCAGCATTTGGACTAGCGCGAGTTCATGAAGAAGAGTACAGACCACCTTAATATGTTTTTAAGGCGGCGTAAGTAAAGTGTATATTTCTTGCGACGGGTCATCTCATTCCTGTTATAGGCAACTCTCTATTACATCCCTGACATCAATCTTGCTTTGCTCGCTTGGGAATTGAGCTGCCAGCCAAGACGTCCTTTGGGGAAATCTTCCGCTTTGGCGAGCGGAAGGAAGTATTACCTTGATGCAGAGACCTAGTAGTTGTTCCCTCATCCCGATCTGACGTGCCTTGCTTATTTACATAACCACTGGCGGGTGAAGATAAACCGCCGCTGCGAGACTTCCTCGATCTTCCGCCCAGATGCCCGCCGCTTCGCAATCTCCGAAGCCAACTTTCCTCTTCTCTTCGTAGATCATCAGGGGCTCCTTGGCACTTCGTGGCTAACTCCTGCAGCTCCGCAAAGCTAATGACATCCTTGAACGAGCGGTCTTCATGAACTTTAAGCACTCGTGGAAATCGCAGAGTAAAATACGCGGCATTCGCAGGTTTGTCGAAGCCAGCGCCGACCACTTCCACCGTAAACGGATATTTGAATAGCTCGGCTGGCTGCAGCTTCCGTCCGGGCTCAAATACGATGTCGAACTCCGGCATAGACGTGACGAACGGTGCTCGTCCGAAATATCCATGTCGATTGAGGTATACGATGTCGTCTTTCGAGATACTGTGCCTGTTGAGCACATCCACAATGCGAAACCTCGGCTTAGAATTGGAACATCCCAACTCATTTTTGTTTTCCACACATGCAATATAGAATGCCGTCCACCATAGCTTCCCAATTCTAAGCTCCTGCTCATCATTCGCATTGCGGCTTCCCCCGATGATGACGAAGTCGACAGTGTCTCCAAGGCCTGGAATATAATCCTTTTTTAGCTTGATGAACGATTTGCTTGTGTCGAACGAGAAGTATGGGTCGTCGCAACCTTTCAATACGAGGCCTTCCCACCGTTGTGCAATGGCTCGAGCGAATGATTCGCCGAGTTGTTCTGCGGCGGTGAACGACGAGAATTCGACTATCTCGCGGGATCCGACATCGGCACGGCCTGGAATGCGGCGAACTAGAGATTGAAGCAGTTGTCGCCGTGTCTCATGGCTGTCTCTGACACAGAGTGTGTCGTCCAGTAACAGAATGTCGTAGAACATGATCATGAGATGCTCGCTCAAGTCGGCGGGCGAATCCCGAGCAGCGCCAAGGAGTCGTCCTGATCGCTTCACATATTTGCGGATTTTGTGGAAAGGCTCGATTCTCCCATAATCATCGTTCCATACCAGCAGCTCGCCCTCCAATATGCACTGCTTCTTGATCTTACATTCTATTCTATTGAGTCCAAGGCTGTCCCGCAGTGGGCGATGGATTCCTATGCGGTCGATGGTCGAGTCCCTTCCGCTCTTCGAGAAAATCTTTATGTAGCTTCCGGATTCGTTCAGAGCGATATGAATTTGACAATATTCTCCATCATACTTCCGCTCCACGCTCATTCGCCTGGTGCTAGCTAGTTGGCAGCAATGTCTGATGCTTCTGGCCTTATCGTAGATCGGTCGGGTGGCCATTGTCCCGACTTGTGGCCTGAGCTCCCGGCGGGCAGCCGCCCTGAGTCCGTCGCGAGTATCTGCTGCTGGTTGAACGGGCATGCATCTAATCGTTGGGGCGCTTAGGAGGTCGACAGCAGCATGGATTGTACTTTGGAACCGAAGGATGTCAGGCAGGAGGAAATGAAATTCGCTCATTGCTAGCATTTCTGGAACCTGAGCCGGACTGTAGTTCTTCGATAGCATGCGAATCATCCACTTGGTCTCAGAGCTACGCAGTCTCCGGAACAGTCTTAAAAGCAAATTATCCCTTCGGATTGATTGGCCATATTTCTCTTTAATTCTCTCTTTCAGAGCCACGGATGAGAATGGTGATGAGGCAGCGATCTGATCGAGGACCTCGTCAATCTCGCTCAGAGTCACATTCGGACCGAGCCTGGGTTCGCAGTCTGTTATAACCATCACACACTCAACGCAAGACGCAAAGTCTGGACCGTCATTGGCTTTCCACCTCTGTAGCTCGCTCATTCGAGATGACCCAAGGCATTGTGCTCGCTCTATAATCTTTTCGATTTGTCTTGTTGGTAGGTTGAAAACACGATCCGGTCGCCGTTCAGGAAAGAGACAGGACAGGAAAGCAATGGCTTCTGTGCCTCGTCGTGGAATGGCCTCATTGTGTTTGTGAAACCAGGAGACAACGGTCCGGGCGTGGACTTCCTGGGTCATGTCGATGCTCGATGGCTTGTAGTTTCTTTCAAGTCGGTTGAGAAGGTCACATAGCAGAGTGAATGGAAACGGCATGTTGGCAGCCAACTTAGACTGCGTGACGGAAGGAAATATAGATAAAAGACATAAGAGAAGAAGAGCAGAGAAGGGAAGGTTTTAAACCCTGAAGACATTTAAGGCGGTCCACATGGAAAAGACGGCTCCAAACGCCCCAGTCTCTTTGCTGACCACCCTCGCTGGTACAAGATCACACGCCGGCTGACAAATGGCTGTGCTGCGAGCTGGGGATACGGAATTAGGGGCCAGAGTAGAGAGTATGGACTGGTTGAGGGAGCCTGTCTTCGACATGCGTAATATTGTATGCCTGAAACGAAAGTCGGTTAAGCGCGGGCAGGTTCAGGATGTGGCCTCCATGCTATCTCTTGGCAGACAGACGGCACAGAGCCAAGGCTTTCCCATGAGGCACACCGAAGGCACCAATCACAGATGGTGCTTCGCCAACTCGTTCTCCTTGAACAAGGGGAGGGGATGGTTTCTCGGTCCCGATCCGCCACGCCCGTCGCCCCGTCATAAGACACGTCCCTTGACAGTGCTTGCTCCACAGCCGCGCTCCTTTCTGCATCCGTGCCGGCGAACCACAGGATGTCTACGCGTATGGGGCGAGGCAGATTTAAACAAGTCTCTCTACCAGGCTTGCTGATGAAACCTCCATATTTGTAGTCGACTAACTACGGGGTGGCCGTTACGATGTAGAACTGGCGAAGGCAAAGAGAAGGTGGTCATCTGATGGTAGCAGCAGTCGAGGCAAATCAGAAACCGAAATCATGCGGATGTCTGACTCTGAGATGCCAGGACTGTTGATGCTGCCACCATTGCCCTGTTTTCTCCATGGGCTCAACCTTATCTTCCAGGCTGTGTGAGCTCAACGATGTCATCATCAATATGCGACTCTTGTGGCCCCAGTGTTACCAATATCCTCAATATCAACTCAAAAATCCATTTTTTCAGACGTGGTCAAGCAGCCACCCTTCCACACATAGATCGCGGAGACTGAGAGCGAGAGAATTTACCTACAAATTAAGAATAATGTTCCATATCAGAAGAGAGACACATACCCCTAGCATGACAGGATGAAAAGGGGCTAAATTTAGTACCTTGATGTAACGGGCTGGTAAAACCATGCAGGGGCGATGGAGCTCTCTCATCACCAGGTCATAAACCCTGTTGTTAGGCGGAATTGTAGCTGATCATTGATCATATCTGACACATGAAGGATATCGTCTGATGAAGGAGCGCATATTTCACTTGGCATGTGATTCCTGTGAGAAAATCGAAGCCAATGATACCCCTGGATCAAGGGAGGAGTTGATGATACCGCCTAGCCAGCCAACTCAGGAGCCTCCCTGGATGGCACAACTGGTGGAACCTGTGAAGTAGCCTGAGCAGCACCTCACGATGGAGTACATGGTCCACTCGGAACCTGATTGAGTTTCTAATCCAGCGATACCATTGGATAGTGATGGTGCCGTGTGGCACGCCCGAGTTTGACATCCTGCAAGTAATGGGAACAGTTGCATAGCCTCAACTGCTCCTCCATCGGAGTTCAGGGGCTAGACCACCTCATGATGTTGATCAGCTGTCGAAGTGCCCGATTTGTTCCGGATCAGGCAAGTACTCTCTCATGGGATTGCTACTTCGGCTGGCTGGGGTATGTCAGTTGGTATGGAGGGCGAAATGCCTGGTGTTGCCTGGCTTCAGGGATTTCAGGGATCGAAATTGTCTATATTCATTGGAAGAGCGAAAGGCCAACCAAGGGCGAGGAGTCGATGTGGCTTCTGGACTTGTACACTGGTTCATTCGAGTGGAGGAGAGCTTGAATTATGCCATATGTGGCACACACTTAACTGACTCCGGAGATTACATTCACTTGCTGTGCTCTCGCTACGAAGAGGTGGCGGCTTGGAATGGATCTTAGGAGCCTCTATGGCTACTTCGAGCTTACCTGGAAACCCTTGCAAGGTACGAAAACTGCCTTGAAGGATCGTGCCAAGTGGCCATGAATGCACGTTTATGCCACACCACATGTACTGTTGGTCAGCCAGCGGTATGCCCGGGTCGGTCGATCTTCCTTTTCAATAACAACCCCCCAAGACAGCTGCCAGATTTCTATCTCACCAGATGCTTAAATACGGACTCGTTCCTGAAACTAACAACCTAACTACCTTGATTTTGCTTTTCATTTACATTACTACCCTGTTTACTCGCCACCCCAAGACCTCGGTATCCTGCTCAGAAGTTATCAAGCCTCATCATAGAATGCCTCCTCCAGCCCAAGGACAATATTTCAGCTATACCAATACAAGCGCTTCCAGCTGCCTTATCAACGCTAATGAGAAGTGGACCCAAATAAGCGATCCAGCTCAGCGCCGAAGACTGCAGAACCGACTTGCCCAGCGTAAATATCGTGAGTAAAATGCTGATTTAACTGATTTTATAAGCCTTGAGTGAATACAAGACTAAAACCAAAGTTAACTAGGCAATAGAATAAAGAGACGTCTGGAAGAGCTTGAGCGTAAGGCTCCGGCTTCTGAAGAGGTCCAGAAAGAGGAACAGAATGTCTCCATGAACAACGCCAAAGAACCTTTCGCCAACTCTTCTTCTTCATCCTTTTCAATTCAACAACAATCTCGTGGTAGACAGGCATCCCAATCACCTACATCTCCAAAACCGGTCTCGCAAGAGGAATATACTACACATATAGAGCGATACGGCGAGCCCTTTTCTACACTGAACTCTGCTGGCCTGAGCTTGTCATACCCTCCGCCTATGCCTGGTCATGTTACGTTCCTCACCTCTGATGGATATGTGAAGGTTTATGACAACAAGCGCCTAAACCCAACCTCAAGCAATATTCAGTGCTCTATACCTATTGCAACCAACCCTATTCTTCAGCCTTCTATCACACAATCTGGCGATATTACTTATACTGATACTGACACCACGGACTTAACCTCCAACTTACACCATGAATTTATGCCAGACTCTGTCAATTCCTCTCAACTTAAGGTAAGGGGGAAGCTAACGAATTAACTGCCTTGGACATATAACTTGCTAATGTGATAGGCATAGGCTCTACCATATACATCTGAACACTCCACAATATGCCCAGTGGCTAAGGGTCACGACACCCCCAATTTTAGGTTATATCCGCCATGCTCTCCAAACAATAATGCAGCCTTAACAACAGAACCAGTGATTCATAGTGGAAGAGATAAGGCTTCTTTTGCCAGCCATTCTCCTTTTTCAAGTTTCAGGGTGAAGATAAATGGTAAAGTTCGGCATAACCGTCAAAAAGCATGCAATCACTGCCGTGGTATGAAGGTAAGACCTTGCTCTAGTCTTTTTCGTTGCACATGCAGAGAAGCAATGAAGTTAATATATTTCATGTAGGTTAAATGCAATGGCGAGAGGAAAGGTTGCGAGCGATACCGAGCTATGGGGAGGAACTGTCAATAATAGAACGCAGCTAGATGAGGATGCTCAGGCTTAAATCTCATGTTTCAAGGTTGCTCCTTCGTTCCTCTAGCTAAGTGAAATAACAAAATGCTTTGAAGAACCTTGTTAAAGATGCGATTTAATGAAAGCAGCAGCTCTATAGGGTAAACTAGATGCGACGACGATGATTAAGACGTGGCTGGTGCATGATCATGTGGCCAGGGACTGGTGGCTGAATGTCTTGCAAATTCAGTATATGACGAGCCCTGTTCGGTGTTCATTGTCTTGAATGTTGGTGCTAACTATCTCCCTTCCTCAGCTCGACCAGGCAGTTGTCTGCATCCCCCCAGCCAGTAGTTAAATACACAGCTTATCGATACGATCTAAGTGTGGAGACGATAAGCAACAGATTCTCGTGGATCCGTGGTAGCGGTTTAGGGGGACGGGTAGTTTCGGGCAGCTTTGAATCACATTCTCTCCTTTTCCGATAATTTCCTTTGTTGCCAGATACTTATTGGGCTGTCTTAAACACTCTTTCCAGTAGCCTACAAAATTAATGAAAACTCTTTATCCCGGGAGAAAAAATGAGACCACGGATCCACGAGAATCTGTTGCTTATCGTCTCCACACTTAGATCGTATCGATAAGCTGTGTATTTAACTACTGGCTGGGGGGATGCAGACAACTGCCTGGTCGAGCTGAGGAAGGGAGATAGTTAGCACCAACATTCAAGACAATGAACACCGAACATCAGTCTTGCAGCAGAGAGGAACTGCAAAAAGAGGGGCGGGCAAGGGTCATAATTCGCAACGACAGAAGTAGCGGCAATGAGAATGGTGGTAGCGAAAAACTTCATTTTTGCGAAGTTGAAGGTTTGAAAGCGTAGAGTGGGTTTGAGGGACAAAAGTTTTGAAGTGATTGGAGACTTGGTATGAATCGTTTTCTGGTGATGAGGATGAAAAGAAAGGGTTAACCGGGGATTTCATTGGCTTTTATAGATATTCACGACTAGCAAGATGGCAGTAAGTGGGATAGACTCGAAGTACAACTGCGGAGTTGATCCCGCCGTCGGATGGACAGCTCCCCCAAGTAGACAACCATTTCTAGAATAATTGTCTGACTTATTTCACTCTTCAAACCATGATCCAGCCCCTTTCGAATTCTATTCGTAAGTTTAAGCGGTGAGGACATGAGGCGTTCTTGGCAGCATGCGCGACGTTGTGTAGAAGTTAAACACCACATCTGTACTTGCAGAGCCTTGTCTAGCGGCCTTTTCTCACACTTCTTATTGGACAATTCATCGCTATTCCTTTGCATGAAGCCTGTGTGGGCTAAGACAACCCACAGTCGTTACTGCAGTTGAGACAGCGGGGCTCCATTTTGGATGAGAGAGAGCTTGATCACACGGTGTTTGGCTGAATCCTCCCGCATTCCGGACTCAGGCCAGGGTTTGTGTGAAGGAGGGAGACAAGTAGCAAATTACTACCATGGGGAGATATCACTTCTTATCGTACCTGATGTTTACTTGTGCGCAGAGCTATCAACGTCCCTGTTTCACGGGATACTCGCACTTCAACATCCCTTATTCAAGGAGGAAAGTCGGACCGATTAGTTTCTACCGATAAGGAGAAATCAGGCCACAATTTTATAATTTAATTTCACATCCGAAACAAAACCTGACAGTTGTGGCCTTGCGGGTTAGCGTAGGGCGGCCGACCAAAAGCAAGCATCCTGATGTTAGACTCCTGCTTTCAGCTTGACCTTTCCACACGTGGAAGGAGGTCCCCTGCTTCCTCTTTGAGCTCATGAGTATCTCTATGCTTAAATTGAGGGTTGTAGAAGGCGGTGGGAATCCTCCGGCTTATTCTTGGCTGCATACAATCCAGCCTAGTCTTTTCTAAGAACGCTGAGGAGGCAAGTGCACGCTTTTTGACGGGAGGCTATCCCGTCGGGCACCAACGTCCATGTACACAGTCTTAAATATTCAATCAACGGTGGCTGTCATCGCAACTAGCTAGGAAGTAGTTAGTGTCTCACAAATACAGACATGCATGTTAGGGGCCAGCGCTGTTCGAAGTAGAAAGAAGGACCTGGAGCGTTATCCGTCGATCGGAGATTTCCATCATAGCTATCCGTCCGCTGTAGAGCCGACTCTAGTTGTTTTTCTATCTAGGTTTCGCTTTTTCCGGGAGCTAAAATAATCGTTCTTGATCATTCTCTTCGGGGCCGCGGCCTCGGTGATTCTCGAGATTAAATCCGACGTGATTAATTCCGATGCTCGGAGCTTGTCAACAAGTGGCTGAACATTTACCCCTCTTACTAAACATAGCTACAGCAACACGTCTACCAATATGACAGATCACAGCGCGGTGATGTGTAAAGGACATGAAGTCAAGGTCAAGAGGGATGTGGGTAAATTCCACGGCTGACTGCACGTGAGGAAGACATGCGATCAGAACTTTTTTTTCCTTGTGATGATCCCAAATATTATAGATCCATCAATGAGCGCCTTAACTCTACCCGAAGACCTTATAAATTTGTCATATCTCATCCAATTCTCCATCCCATGACTCAAAAGACATACATCCCTTGTCTAGTACTCATGCCAAGTTTCCAGCCAAATTGTCTATGTATCCATGAATGTCACAAATTAATTTCTTTGTTCGTACTTTGGCTGCAAATACATAGTAATAGTTTCGGATGCTTTACGACTTATAGACAGCAGCTCACTCCGGCGTGCAAAGAGTGGGACAGTCAATTGGTTCAGATATAGCCCATCTTCGGCCAACCTCTTCAGCGCACACGGCACATATCCGATTCTCCGCAGGTGCTGATCCTTCATCCTAATCCTCAACCAACAGCAGCATGTGGAATGCCACCCATATTCACACCTTACCTTCAAATGAGACATCGGGTCGATATGCCGCATTCTTACGATAGGGAGGCCGCCTGATTCTTACATACCATGTCTATGATGACCAACAGAATAGTGACTTCTTTCTTTGTCATTTCCAACCAGGCAATCTCGGGTCTAAAACATATTTCCAGCTCCTAACAAGAAGCATTAAAAAGGAAATGAGTGCGACAGCTTCTGACAGGTCCCAAACGCATGCCCCGGCGATATCCAAGTCTCCCGAAGGTACCCGCAGCCTCAACTATGAGCTACCCTCCACAGCAAGATGGGTAGGAACAGGGTCGATCAACCAGTCAAGAGCCGATTGGCAGACATTGTCTCAGTTTACCGTTGCCCGGTGACGTTAGTACATGTAGTCATCCAGTGGCTGATTACTACAAATCAAGACCAACGTTCTTCCGTTGTCAGCCCATGTGACTGCTCTCAGCCAGTCTACTTTTGTAGGCACCTGCACATCGGAAACCGTCGGATAGTGCACTCGTACCAGCCCCAAATTAATATGATGCTAACCGGGGCCTTTCAGCTCATCCCAAAAAGATTCACGCACGCACCAACACACTCAGTCAGTCACGAGACAACCAGCAAGTGTTGCATTGATTCACTAGCTCGTTAGATTAACGTTGATCAACAGAGCGGTGATTTCTTGAAAAGTTTGAATGCCACAAGTAATAGCTTTCCGAGTCTCATCAGTAATTTCAACGTATGATCTTTCATTTCGCTCCATAGAACCGTGTGGCAGCCAATAAATACTACCAAGATGAGGTAGACGGTACATGACCCGGCTTGTTATGCTTCCGATTAGGATGGTGTTTGGATTTCAAATTTTTCAATTATTTTGGTCCACGGACTATTACCCCTCTCCAGGCCATAGTGAAAAACGGGGAGCAGGCAGGCAACAACTTAGTCGATGATGAAGCGGACAGTTCTAATCAGTCCCTCAACCTCTTCGCTGTCCGTTTGTTACGTTGTGAAAGTATTTCCAAGTTGGAACCTGATTCCTACCGAAACAAAATCCCGACCTACCAATCTGCTATGCAGTCAAGCCACCATGCCAAGTCCTAGTGTAGAACCAATAATCCTAGTAGATATTTAAACACTATTAGATATATACCCCAATTAGGATAGGTAGATGGAGAGACTGACAATATTAATCAAAAAGAAGTAAAAATATAATCGTTTAGGCTCTGCGATAATAACAAAAATTGCTTAAGCGAGAAATGCGGATAATAACTGCCGGATGATTTTCAAATGCCTGATGCAAGAATTTGGCAAGACTTATTTGTATACGCCACCTTTATTGCAAGGAGGGTAGACTAATCACTTTAGACCTGTGTAGGTTATTGCCAATTGCACATCAAAGGGGTTCCGGGTCGCGCGTGATCCGTCTCGGGAATATGCTTTTTCTCATACCCCATATACAACCTTAATAAAGAAACCATAACCACTACATTCCTCACCGGTTCAACACATTCCTCACCGCCAAACCTACGTATGCTAGACGCAGCGGTTGAGTCTTGAGGTCATTATCACCTAGTGACTGCGCTCTTTGGCTGGTCTGTTTACTTACTTTCCGCCCAACAAACTGCAGACCGATCCACCACACTTGAGAGTTAACGGGTAATAAAACCACCTTCCGTTTTCCGTCATACGCCCTGGGCTTCTTCCTGTCACACCTTGTTGTTACGCACATAATCCTAAGATTATCCCAATTCAAATTACACAGTTCATCTATCCCAGTGACCTTAAGATTAAATTGCATCTCTCTCCGTAGATGCTATCATTCCACCTCACTAGTGGAGCCAGCCCGCACATCTCGCGATTATCACGCAAATTCGCAGCCATCTTCTGCCAACTTAGCCTAAGGAATCATGAAGCACGACAAGTTTGGCCACTCGATCTCCCTCTTCGGGACCATAGCACTAACTTCATAGCGGTAGCCATTCTTTCCTCGCTCACCTCTGTGAGAAGGCTGAGCGTTACGACGATATGGTCCCCCACCTGAAGGAAGTCATCAGCGCGGGTGGTGAGCTCACTTTCAATGAGCGGAGCCTTCTTGCCATTGCTTATTCGAGAATGGTCTGCACCCGCCGTTCCAGCTTGCGCACCATATTATCGATCGAACAAAAGAAACAGCCAGATGTTAACGAGGAGCATATTGCCACTACCCGTGGATACCGCAAGAAGATTGAGAATGAGCTCGAGATAGTCTGTAGTGATATCTTAGATCTACTAGACGGGAGCCTGATTCCCAACGCCGGCACTGTCGAGTCAAAGGCCTTCTATTATAAGATGTGTGCCTACTTTACTGGTCTTCACTGATTGAAAGAACTTGGGCTGACTCGCTCTGTTTTTAGGAAGGGGGACTACAGCCGTTACTTAGCCGAGTTCACATTGGGTGAAAAGCACACAGCTGCAGTTAGTTCTGCCTACATGGCCTACAAGGTGGGTTCCAAGTCTGTTGCTAGGCTTTGGATTATCCAAGAGTATTGACTGAAAATTCTGTGTTACTTCTAAGATTGCCACCGATTTTGTGCAGACCGAGTTTGCGGCCACTCATCGGTTGCGGCTAAGTTTGGCTCTCAACGTCTCCGTCTTCTACTATGAAATTCTGAACTTACACGATCATGCCCGACATCTTGCGAAGGATGCTTTTGATGATGCCATTGTTGAACTTGACAGGCTTGCCAAGGAGCCTGATGATGAGAGCATATCTACCATGTGCATCCTCCGTGACAACCTATCCCTTTGGATATCTCCTGACAATGGTCAGCGGGGAGCCTCAACCCAAGGGAAATTAAGGGAGAAGCTTTCTGCAACATGTTGAAATGAATGAAATATAGGTATCAACTATCTACCTAGTGAGACTCGTGTATAATGATTATGTGACTGGCCTCGAACTTCGGAGATTTCCCTCTTAAGCTCTGATAATTTCCTGGCGTTCCTGCCCGGAGTTGTTATGGTGGAGACTATCAATGCAGGTCCATAGACTCTCGATGGTATAGAGAGTCTCTGTATTGAGGTTGACACAAGGACTGGTCACTTGCGTGATACTAAGGGCCATCAGCTCTGTCATCACCCAGATGAGCACCGGCAAGATTGGCCTCCGCGCCTACCTAAGTGCTGTCAACAAGACATCGACCAATGCCAATGCGATCGCGGACCACGAACAGTACGGCACATCCTGCTCGAATGCAGGAACTGGATAGAAGAACGGCACAAGATGTGGGCAGGCGAGCGACAATGCGTGGATATCAAGAGCTTTCTTTGTAGAACCGTCAATAGCAGTACAAGCAGCAAAGATGCTATTCAGGACGGTCCTCCTGGACCAATTCCGGGCAGTACCGGCCACAATTTCCGACACATAAAGTCGACTAGCGAATTCGGTAGATAGAAGGAAAGGAGGGCCGGAAGGCTTGGCACGTTCTTAGATACAGAGCAAATAAAAAGACTAGTAGCAGAGAGGCAACGAGACTCGAGTCGAGCGGGAAGTAGCTCTGCAAGGACACCAGTTTGACAGATAAGATAGTCCTTACAGAAGTGGCTCTCTGTTGAGCAAGAAGTGGGAACACCTGTATCATAGTTGGACGCTGCATAGCTGCTGATGGGCGGCTGGGATAGTCTATAAATAAATAAATAAATAAATAAATAAATAAATAAATAAATAATAAATGAGTAGTATATCTCATGTTCTAGGACAGCCACAAATCTCTAACAGTAGGAACAAGCGAGTATGGAGCAAAGTGGAAGATGTCTTAAGGCTGCACGTCACGGGGGATGAATACGCTTCAGGTCACTTATGTGGGGGAAACGTCTATTCTTATCAAGGTGATAGGTACTCTGGGAAAAGCTTCAGTGAAGTACATCGTCCACCTAGCATGATCTCCTTCTCTGCACCCTTGATTGCTCCAATGCTATACTATATCTTCTCAATTCCTTCTCTGCCTCGGTTGAGATTATCAGGGGTCGGGATGGTGACGCCAAGGAAGACCTTGTGTTATTTGTAGAATGCGTTGACGCTGGAGGTTTTTCGTGATCTACTTGGCGACAGGGCTCTGAGCAGTACGTTGCTCCCTCTGTTCGCGTATTACAGCTAAGGCAGTAATTATACTCCATCCTGAACCGAAAACTTATGTCGGAGAGTGCCAACAGATCCGGCAGAGCCGATGGCGACTATAACAATTGTAGTTACGGCCATTCGTTGGTACGTTGGTCTGTTCCTAATTGATGACGCCTCGAAGGACGACTGATAGTGGTGGAGAGGCGACAGGGGTGGCTCAGAGGAAATGAAGATATGATGGCAAGAATATGCGAGAGCGTTGTGGCAAGAGACTGGGGACGGCAGAATTTACCTTCGCGTGGAAGAAAACGCAGCTATACCAAATCAGGTATGGTTGGTAGTTTCGAGAGCCTATTCAGAGAGAAGTTAACCGAAGTTTTGCCGTCAGAGTCATGCAAGTAGTACCGTGTCGTCGCAAGGTACCTGCACAGTCCCGAACACATCAAAGCGAAGAATCTTTGCGCCTACACGTTGGGTATCACGAGCGTAAGAATGGTTGTGCTATACGGACTTTGCACACAATCTGCCAGTCTCTCCTACCTCGTACAAGCGTTATATGCAATGAGGAGCTTACTGAGTGACTTCGGAGGTTGGGGGCCCAGCTATGTGAGATCCGCTAAGTCTATCCTAGAAGTGTTGTTAATCCTCGGTTCCAACCCTCGGTAAGCCAGATAGCTAACGAACGTCATAGTGACCAGGGCCGCAAAGGTGATAATAGCACTAACGGCGGCGGGGCTGATTTCTGGCATTTGGCGAGGGGGATTGGCGAAGCGAATCGAGCTCGAGAAGAAATAAAGGCCGAGCGAGGAGGTCTGCTTGGCTCGGCGATACTGGAGCAACTCACGGCGGAGACCGGTGGGCTTGTTCACCTCTGGATCGGAAGACCTGTTGTAGTCGTTGTGGTTTGCTTGGCTTGGTTGCAGTCACTGTGGTTTCTTGACGTGTTGTTTATTTTTTAAACCGTTGTTAGCGCTAACTTATAATCGTTGAGGAAAGACAGACCTCTTTGGAAAAGACTATTCAGGTTTGGACAGTTGTGATGTGGTTATGATTTTTCATTCCGTTTCTCTTCTCTTTCGCATATAATGCAAAGGAGTGATGATGGTTGCAATGAGGAGTGTATCATCCGTCTCACCTCCCATGCAGGACCCAATATATAAGCTTGCAGTTGGAGTGAGTCCGACGCATCGCTTCCAGATCTCTGTGTCTAGAATTAAGCTTGGGGAGCTTCCTCTCATCAGCCAATAATCATACCTCGCCCTATTGCCAAGTGAATGCTCCAAAAGTCAATCCCATTAAGACCAGGGAGCCTCGATTGTTTCAATGTAGGCTTTGGCATCAGCTGCTCACATCTCACCCCATTGTCAAGGCGGTGAATATCTAAACTTGTTTCACCGCAGGCAATGGCAAGGTAATATAGATAAATGCAAGATTTTGTTTCTGTTATATACTTGCTATGTTCTAAACTCTTATTCTCAATAGTTGGCCCACCTCAAGTAGACGGGACCCATTGTCAACTCAACGACAGCCAAAACTTCGTATAAACGGCCACCCACAAACTAGAAAGGCAAAGGTAGCGAACTCCTATCCTTATGCCACGTAAAACCCGGACAAATCAACCCCATCCATACTCCCAGTATATATAAAATATGAAATCAGTATTGTCGGCTATATGATGCTCCTTCACTCAGCAGGCAACTCCATAAATTAGTGTCTCGGCGTGGTTCCTTTTGTGAACGGCGGGCAGAAGTCCTGCTTTTCCACCTCGACGCCCATCATAATCATAAAATATTGTCGTTGGTACTGTAAAAGGGGCGATGGAGAAAAAAGTATGGACAAATAGAAAAGTAGTATAAGCGAAAGAAACTGATCCAAGTACTGCGTCGATAATGTACAAAACAAATACAACCGGGCAATTATACCGCGGTCCGATCTTGGTTTAGAATGTTGTAAGAAGAGGGTAGGCGTAGTGATTAAGATGGCCTGCCAAAGTCTATCTCGTTATTCATAGAGCCCATGCCAGGGATGCCACCTTGCGGCGGGTATTGTTGCCGAGGGTCATGCATGTTGAAACTGGTTTGTCTCTGTGTCGGTTGCCTCATTCCCACCATATTGTTCATAGGCATAGACGGCGGGACGGCTTGTGTATTCATTGGCTGGCTGTGCATTTTTTGTGGCATGCCACCCATGTGATGTTGTCGCATCCCCTCATGTCCTTGATCCATGGGTGTATGCGGGTGCTGGTGCTGCGTTTGATGCTGCGCGTGGTTCATTGGGTTTGGTTGTGCTGGGTGGCCCATGGGGCTCATCACCATATCTGACATTGGAGTACAGGCAAAATTGTCCATGCCAGGAGGGTACTCAATGGTAGGTGACATGATTCCAGGTGAGCTGACGAAAGAGCTGCATATATCAGAGCGCTGAGGTGCAGTGGATGGGACACCGTTGGAGCTGGTGTTACCCACTGATTCCGGTGTGCCGGTGCTCAGGTCCATCACGTACTTCTTGTCATATTGCTCAACGGGGAACTTGCGATCATAATCGCTATCCATGGCGAGCTGGAGCTGTGGAGGTTGAGCCATCCCGGCATTGCCAAAACCATCGAAAATATCGACGTTGGCCATGTCCGGGTTCTCGGGGGGTTCTGGAGCATTGTGCTGACAAGCCGGGGTAGAATTTCGTGTGCCTTGTTCAAAAGAACGGGAAGGAAGCGATGGTCACCGTTGCGCGACATAGCGACGACGCTTAGGAGCTGGTTCATGTGCTCACGAGGACCAACGGCGAAGGGGTCACGCGAAGCAGGCTGAAGTGAGAGAAACTCAACAGCAGAGTGTGTCACTTCCAACAGCTTCTCAATCTAGGTAATAGTCAGTAAACGTTGTGTTGTGAAAGAGTTGAGTGATCAGCGCGGGCTACATACCAGTCCTAAGTTTAGCAGCTCCATGCCATGATTAGGGAATTGAGAGGCCATGCTCATCAGCAGATCTCGGGACATATTGCCGGAATACTGATAGGACATGGAATCGTCGTTCCAACCACTGACGGGACCGTTTGTAAGTTGCCAGATAGTGCTCTTCAGCCATTGCTGGTTCGTATGGGCATCAGCGAAGTTGGCATCCTGACACAGATAAGACTGTACAAGATCGGTAAGCTGCTTCTGCAAACCGGCGAGGTATTGCGGCGACAGGTTGTGGCGAGCCTTGCTCCATGTGTTGTTGAAGGTGTCGTCAAAGGGCTTGAAGAGATTGCTTAGAATGAGAAAGCCGTTGAGCCGATGAGCAAGGGGGTCGGTGATGTCATCATTCACTGTGGGCAGATTGATGGTCGCCTGCAGGGTTAGAGGACGGCTGTGCTGGAGTGCATAAGCCCTAGAATGATTTGTTAGTCGGTTTCTATCCAGAAACCAGAGAAGATGGCTCTTACCTCTCGGTGGCGTAGACCAGCCAGAATAGTCGGCGACGACGTGAAGCTTCTACAGACTCAAGCTTCATGTAGTGATCCTCCTGGTGCATGCCAATCAGGTGGATCATGGTGGAAGCCTCGCGAAGGTAATACCAAGAACGATCGTGCGACTCAAGTCCATAGTGGCATGCGAAGAGGAAGAAGTTGGTAGCCAAGACGTTCAGGCTGATGGAGTCGAGATATTCGTAGCCTTTACGTACTTTGACAGCTTCTTCAACAAGAAGCTGGCTCGAAACGATCGTTGCTCCAGGGAACAAATCGAGGTTGTAAGGATCACCAGCAGGTATGTTCATACCAGGCTGGAGCATGACGAAGGCACAGAGCGAAGTCAACAGGCAGTAAGCGCCACGGTTTTGCTCCATGTAAAGCGCCTGCTGTTCCACAGAGTTGCGGTCGAGGATCGGTAGCTGGGGGTATAGGTTGTCGAAGAAGAAGGCGATGCACTCCTTGACAAGTTCGCTCGTCAGGAATCCTGGAGTCGGGGCCAAGCCGGGGTTTGGTGGTGCACAAGGGCCTCCATTGATCCGGTTTTGGACCTTTGCTGACAGACTCGTTTGTCGTTGTGTCTCTCTCAGTTCGCTGATGACGTTTGCGCGGGAACCCTTGGGTCCCTTCTTCTGGGGGATCGCATTGTAGGTACACGAGAGCTGAGCCTGACCGCAGTTGCGGCATGGGTTGACACTATCGCACTTCACCTTGCGACGATGGCAAGCATCGCAGGCACGCTTCACGGCCTGCGTCATTGTGGCGCGTTCCGTCCCTCCGGCCGTTGAACGAGACTCGATGTGTGGACTGCGATGTCACTAACGGAGCGAGATTCAATATCGGGTGTTGCTTTTTCGGCAGTACAGATAGCGTGGCAAGTGGATCAGTGCAAAGTGACGCGGTTCGCGAGGCTGGCGAGGATTATAGGCCTGAAGACGAGGTTTTCTGAGGCCAAAGAGGAAGGGGGCCAGAGCAGACCCGGGCAGGGGAGAACTGGGGTTGCTGATGGACAGGTTCGCGTGCCTGATGACGGGGTCGACAGCCAACTCGAGTCTGGGGAATTTGCGGGGTGAAATCCTAGTGCGGGCGCTGTGGCAGCAAAAGCCCACTGAATAGGCTCACATACAGAAAGGCGAAGTGACGGCGAAGCCGTCCTTCAAGTTGAGACTCGACGAAGGTGAAGCAGTCCTGGATGAGAGATTCTGGTCTAGGATGGACGTTGTTGGTGATGGGGATATAATACAAGAACAGGTCGAGGAAGAGATGAAATGGATGGAGACCAGGGCGGGGAGGACGAGAGAAAGTGGATTGACAGAAGCAATGGATGGAGTGAGTGGCAGGCGGGTCGAGATTTGGGGTGGGGGAGTAATCATTGGGGGGAAGGACTAGGAGGTCAGGGCAAGGATGGGTTTCACTCCTTGCGGTATGGCTAGCTGGCTGGCATTGACACCAGACACAATTACGCCAGCCAATCCGTCATCTGTCATCTAGCTACAAAGGTCCCTCTAGAGGCTGGCTATGTGGAGGCGTCAGTTGTGCCTTCGGGACATGGCCAATCAATGGCCAGCAACACGAGACACTGTGCGAGCGACAGCCAAGGTGCAGCGCAGCAAACAGTATGGTAACATCGTCTCTTATCCGACGTATTATATATCGTCGTCCATATTGACCTGCATTCGTAGGTATGCTAAGTGTGTTACAGAGGTCGTGATCGCAAATCTTGCCGTCGATCCTCCCAAAAATAGTTGGGGCGAACTGTGGAAGATCTGGATTTTCATAACCATTTGGCAAATCCCGTGTGTGAGAAACTCTAATGAGAAAGCATGCATATTATAGAGTTGTCTCCCGATACACCCACCAATTCACCCCAATTGCGCGAGTCTCAGCTTTGTTTTCTCTTGGGGGGCTTTATCGAAATCCTCAGGCGATAGCTAGGCTGTCAACTAGCTGCCAGTGTCTCAGGACTCGTGGTCTAGGCTGTTCGAGTCTTGGGTCGGACTATGTTGTCTTGCCAGCGAGGAGCTGTGGTCCAAGACATTCCACTCACAAATGTTTGATTAGTCCGGTCATCAAGACCCTTGTTTTCCCTTTCCGCGCCCATAGTCAGGACTGGAATGCAACTGTGTCAAAGCAACATGTGCCGCTTGCCCGAGACTTCAGCATCCTGTTTGTCTTTCCCTGTGTTTTAACCTCTGGGATAGGTTGCAAGAGGGGCGGGAGGGGAGGTCTCTCGCCAGCTCCGCAGCACTGTGAAAACTGGCGTAATCCTCCTGACTCGATGGCTCTGCCAAAACGCCATCATTTCCACTTCGTCGGATAGCGGCCTTCAATTGGTCTTGCGGGTGCGGTTAACGCCGTCGCAATTCTACTTCGTACCCGATGGCCGAATAAAATAGCATGTGAAGACACTCAAGTCACTTCACTGAGAAGGGGGACTGACCGAAATCCATCTGACTCCGAGCGCTGGCACCTTTTCTCATCCGACGCCAGCTGGCCGCACTGAGTCTGATTGCAGGAGTGAGAGAAGCGTTCAGATATTTTGATATTTTATGTTAAACAAGCAAACAGTCGGCTTTGTGGTATTTCCAGTCAATATGACGACCAACACTAGAGCATTTAACCTGTGAAAGAGAGGAATGCATATGTAACGACTCAAATATTATAAATTCTCTTTAGACCATAATGTGATATAATGGTTGTTTAATCTGTCTGAAATTCCTTTCTTTCGACCATCTGATTTATTCATGCTTTAACTCTACTAAAGCACCCAGTGATCAGCAACCGATTAACATCAAACGAGACGACCAGTTAGAGCTGAATTCAGCACGCTTTGATCCAAGTACTTTCAGCGGCGCGTACAGTCAACCCGATCATCGTGGCATAATATGAGATGGGTTAGACCTAACTAATAGTCAGGCAATCGCGCAACTTTAAGTCAGCTAGGTGCCACGTGAATATAAATTTATGATCTTCCTAATGACTTCAGAAATCTCATTTTTCAAGTGTGTGCATCCCAGATTGCCCACATGAAATCAGCGACAATTGAAAGCTAGGCCGAGCTTGACACGGGCCTTCAGCCTTGCAATCGGACACTCAAAAAAGATCAACCCAAGGAGGGTGAGAGATGGCAGATAAGGCGCGAATCTGGAACGTACAGGCTCTGCATAGAATCCACTAGATCAGTGAAGCGATAGATACGCATTGAATATTCCTATCTGCTGCCGTTAGACGAGCTGATTTCCGATATCATTTTCCCACAAATGTGTCCTAAGTCGTCAGCTCTTATTGTACGATGATTGAGTGTTTGAATTGCAGAATAACTCATCATACTGTCTGCTGCAATGTGAACAAGATTAAAGAATAGCAGCCGGCTTGCTGCCAGTCCGGCTAATATTAACAGGAGGGAAACTTCATTACAACCTTGGAACTGGAATCGCACGACAGGACGAAACTATGTTGGACGCAGCAACTCTGTCCAATAAGTGCTGAGATAACGTAGGAGAGAATGAAAAGTCAATGATACATTGTCAACCTTGCCAGGGTGGCCGTCGTTTTATAAAGGGAAGGTCACGTGAGATATTCCCTGGTGGTGAGCAGCAAGGGGTTCTTGCCTGTTTGGAAATGACCACTGAGAGTTGCAAACACACTGCATTTCAGAAATAAATACAACAGAAGTTAATTTAATATGTACTGGCTCCCTAATGGTCGAGTTGGTTGAAACAAAGACACTACATCTTTCGGGGGCGGCCACGGGGGCGTTTTGTAGAGTCCTTGTTGTTGCTCTTCTTTCCTTGTCCATGACTCTTTGTAGCCTTTTTGGAAACTCCAGCTTCCCGTGCCAACTGAGCGGTCCGGCTCCCGGTCCTCTTGCCTCCTTTCCGTCGACGTGTCTTTGACTTCTTCCACTCCTCGACCAACTCACTCATGTTCCCACAATCCTCCTCCGGCACGGCGGTTGGTTCCCACTCTAATGTATAGTGTAGCTTCTCGTTGATCAACTCTTCGCCTATAATTTTAATAGCTTCCCATTCATCCACGGATATTTCATCCACTACCGGAGGGGTGGGAGGATCCTCGGCGGCCGGACTTGTGCTGGCACTCTCATTCCGTGCCTCTGCATCGCTGTTCTCGAAACTAGTCATCTCAGCACTCATCTAAGTAGCAGGAGCCAGGCATAGTGCCTCAATAGAAGAGTCTATTGAGAAATCGGCAGTTTCGTCATATATAGGAGCGGGATCCGACTCGACTTGTGCATGCAACAGCTCTTCGGCGGCAGGGGGCTCGTTATCATGTGCATCTTTCGTCGGATACATTAAACCAGATCAATTGTATTGTCTTTTAACCAGTTTGGACAATTGATAGGAGTTGAGGATATGGCACCAACATGGAACGGTGGATGTTAAGAACATGATTAGTAGAGTCGATTTGAATTATCGAATTTAGCCTAAAAAGATAACTATACAATCAATCGTCTCATGCCAAAATGTCTCATGCCAAAACGTCTCATGCCAAAACGTCTTATGTTAAAATACCCCATGCTAAAAAGTTGCATAATGAATGAAAAGTGCCACATTATATTACTTAAAATTTAAGACTTTCTGTTACTTGGGGCCTCCGGAAAACGCGACCCCAACCGCCAAAATGCTGTACGGGAGTATCAGATCCTCAGGCAGCTTGCGCTGTATTCGTCACCCACGCTTTCGTGGACCGTTCAGGGAGTAACCCCAAGCTCGGCTTGATACACTTCTTTATAACTGGCGAGACGTGAATTACAGGAATGGGACCAGCGTAGCAGAAAAAGCTGGTTTTGATGTTCTGAAGTGTTCTTTTGCAACCTTGATGCCTTGTCTCATAATTCTAACCTGCATTTGCAGGCACGACTTGAGATCAGCCTGTATCGTATTTTCGTCTTTGCGCACCCTCGTCCTGTTCAAATTGGTCAATTGATTGTAGCCACTTGAGTCACCATACAGACTGAACTGACTTTGCAGCTACCAAGGAGAAACCACAGCTTTGACTAAACGCAGCAGGAAACAGAACGAAAATGAATAATTCGCTTTAGCTTCACGCATGATGATAGTTCGTGCATTTATCGTTATCAGTCTCACCTGGGGATCTCGCCTAGGTGGGGGAGGAGGGCCGTAACGGTGAGGAGTTACTACTTGTTGAGAGGACTAGCGGCGATAGGATTCGGTTTTTTGTGTCGAAAGCGATATCTATTCATTACCCGCAATCTTGAAGAGGGTGAGTTCGGTAGCTTCTGACACCAAGGGTATTACCGGTTCAGGAGTTACTAGGTATAGTATCTCTTAACTAGTAATACTATAAGGAGAATTAAGCTTAGAGAAGGAGGAGGGGGTTATTTTGGATAGGAAGAGGTGTTAATTTAGAATCAGAGATAGAAAAGTATTAAGGAAGCTTATTTTACAAACCTAAGGCTAAGTTATCTAGAGTGCCTTTAGTATTATACGCTAATGTAAGATTTAATTATTATATAGTGAGTTAAATATATTAATATTAATTTATAGTAAGTCCTTAGCCTTAATAGGAGGATAGGTAAGAGAATTAATTAGTAGCGGACTTATTAGTATATCTTAGTTATTAGGCTTATAATATACTATAAGTAATAATAAAATGAGTTTTAGGTATTTAATTAGTTACATTAATTCTTTTTAAACGGTATAACTATTATATATTGAAATTTAAGCTATAATTTCTATAGAGATTCTAGAAATACCTTATACTTTTCCTATTATATCAATACTTTCCAGCTACCTAGGGAATCTATTAGTAAAGCGGCACCTAAATAGTAATCCAGGTAGCGAGGCCATGGCTATCCATATGAAGTACCGTAAAATGACCTCCTTCAGATAGCAATGCCCATTGTTCAATATCCCTCCATTCTACCAAGTCTTTCCTATTGGCCACAACCCTCTCAGCGCTATCTCCATTCAGCACTTTATCACGAATCCGAGCTAGGAGCTGGCAATTCCTATTCATCAACAAGTTGGGTAGTATAGAAGGCAAGGGACAGCTGCAGTCAAGGATATTCCAGGGGTCATCTGAGTATCTCGATGAGAGGAAACGCTCCTGGACTTGTCGCAAGCTTCTTGGTTCGCTACCTCGAGTTTTATTGCTGGCGATCCAGCTAAGACGACGCTCATCTTCCGTCGGTTTGACCAGCTAGCAGTCCGAAACCTTCTCTTTCTTGAGGCTCGGCTTGCGGCCCTTGAAGAATTGCAAGATCGCCTCGACGAGACTGAAAAAGGGCTCCGAAACAACGAGCCTATCACGACAACAGCAAAATCATGGGAAGATTTCGCCGCTTTTGGCACTTACGGTCGTGAACAAGATTTCGGACTCCCTCGATCGGTGTTGGATCGGTGGAAGGAGTCAAGAAGGGACAAGGTGAAAAAAAATACGAGAATTGGTCCGGTCAGACCCCTCCATACCCAAAGTTAAGCACCCCTACGCAAGGGCATCTTCCAGTGGCAGTGGAAAAGGACATGACCCCGCCATACCCAAAGCTAAAAGCCCAGAACCAACGGCAGCATCCAGTGGCAGTGGCAAAGGACAGGGCCCCGCTATAAACAAAGTCAAGGACAGGGAGAGAAGAAAACCTTTTATTGCCATTGGGGGAACTCCGAAACCAACGGAAACAACCTCCTTCACTAGCTCTAACAAGTATAACACTGTACTCAAAGAATCTAGGGCCTTTTTTGATAATTTTTTAGGATGTGGTCCTCTCACAATGGAGTTGATACAAGACAAGTGGGATTTGGCACAGACAATAGAGGACTCTTTAAAAACTTATCGTTCGTATGACAGAACTTATCGTGGGGAAATAAGCTAAAATATTCCAGAGGAAGCCATCTTACGATACCGAGAAATGCTGAAGCTCGAGCCACCAGCAACACGCACCACGAATGTCGTGAGTGACTGGATTAGAGGTGACATTGTCCCTGAGTCTGGGCCACAGTTTTTGCCAACATCGGCAATGTACCAGGCGTATTCTCGGTCAGACACCAAGCAGGCCTCGTCACCCTCAACGCAACGAGAGAATGATATTGTTGGCATCGGTAGAATAGGAGGTGTCGACATTTTAACGCGACTGGTTTCACGATGCAATTTGCTTTTCATCTTCAAGGTATAGTTACATTTATCCATTCTAACTTGTCAGAATAAGCACAGTAGTTGGCAGTCCTGTTCGCTGTCTCGGTGAAATTTATGACTACGGCTTCTCGATCGGAGATTTTTTTAGCAACCGCAGCATACGCAACAATAATGGTCGTTTTTGTGGCTTTCCAAGCCCCATCAAAGGCGCAGAAAATTCCAACTTTCCTATAATGGAAGTAGTGGTAGCGGTAGCTTAGCTTAGGTTAGTCTTTAAATTAATTAGATTGCCACGTACATCTCCACACAGGCTCAGTCCAACAAGATATCTTCAAACAGCACTGGCCATATATGGAGATGTTAGAGAATTTCAAAAGGGCCAACGCCACAAAGTCGGGAGATATAGAGAGATTCAAAAGAGAGACCGTCGGAGAGAATCAGCTTCTGGATGATGCTGGCAATTTGGCGAGGGATATTCATGGCCAGGTCTACCCAATGTACTCGGCGGAGATACCTTATTAAGTTATTACTTGAGGAGGATGGGGCCGCTTATTTGGATGTTTGAGAAACATTCATTCACCTATTATAGTAATTTCATTAATCTTCCTTAATTACTGACTTATTTCCCAATTAACGCTATATGAAGTGCAATATTAACATAAGTTTGTATTTCTATCTAACTTCGGGTTTAAGTATAGTCCGCTTCCCCGAATGACTGCTTGGAAGATTATGTAATCAAACAGCAAGCCTCCCTAGAGCCATTGTAAATTCCAACCCGGTTGCAATTGGCGGTTAAAACTTTGGCCTGTTTTATGGACAGCAGCTTCCAACCTCCTCCTTTTGTAGAAGGATCGAATGATTTTCCACAAATTTAAGTGGGTACCACGGGCCTGGAATCCAGGCCTTGGAGCGCGCTGAGGCCTTCCACGGCGCCACCAAGGAAGAAAGGGGCATCTGGATCTCGGATAATCTTATAAAGCTCAGTTTCAGGAGATGAGAAAGTCGCAGTGAGGAGAGATTTCAAACGGGGCGTCTTCCAATATGACAACACTGTTACATCATTTGATATTCCAAGTCCTGCATTGCATAGTATCATTATTATTACAGTAGGATGAAGATCGCTATACCATCGAGAGTCTGTGGACTCCACCATAACAACTCCACGCAGGAACGCCAGGAAATTATCAGAGCTTAGAGGGTAATCTCCGAAGTTTGAGGCTAATTCACATAATCATTATACACGAGTCTCACTAAGTAGATAGTTGATACCTATTTTTCATTCATTTTAGCATGTTACAGGAAGTTTCTCCCTTAATTTCCCTTGGGTTGAGGCTCCCCGCTGACCATTGTCAGGAGATATCCAAAGGGATAGGTTGTCACGGAGGATGTGTATGATAGATATGCTCTCGTCATCAGGCTCCTTGGCAAGCCTGTCAAGTTCAGCAATGACATCATCAAAAGCACAACTTGCAAGATGTCGGGCATGATCGTGTAAGTTCAGAATTTCATAGTAGAAGACCGAGACATTGAGAGCCAAGCTTAGTCGCAACCGATGAGTGGCCGCAAACTCGGTCTGCACAAAATCGGTGGCAATCTTAGAAGAAACACAGAATTTTCAGTCAATACTCTTGGATAATTCAAAGCCTAGCAACAGACTTGGAACCCACCTTGTAGGCATTGTAGGCTGAACTGACTGCAGCTGTGTGCTTTTCACCCGACGTGAACTCGGCTAAGTAACGGCTGTAGTCGCCCTTCCTAAAAACAGAGCGAGTCAGCCCAAGCGCTTTCAAGAAGTGAAGACCAGTAAAGTAGGCATACATCGTGTAATATAAGACCTTTGAGTCGACAGTGCCGGCATTGGGAATCAGGCTCCCGTCTAGCAGATCCAAGACGTCACTACAGATTGTCTCGAGTTCATTCTCAATCTTCTTGCGGTATCTACGGGTAGTGGTAATATGCTCCTCGTTAACCCTTAGCTGTTTCTGTTGTTCGATCGATAAGATGGTGCGCAAGCTGGAACGGCGGGTGCAGACCATTCTCGAATAAGCAATGGCAAGAAGGCTCCGCTCATCGACACTGAGCTCACCACCCGCACCGATGACTTCCTTCAGGTGGAGGACCATATCGTCGCAATGCTCAGCCTTCTCACAGAGGCGAGCGAGGAAAGAGTGGCTACCGCTATGAAGTTAGTGCTATGGTCCCGATGAGGGAGATCGAGTGGCCAAACTTGTCGCGCTTCATGATTCCTTAGGCTAAATCTTAAGGTCACTGCGATAGATAAACCGTGTAATTTGAATTGGGATAATCTTAGGATTATGTGCGCAGCAACAAGGCGTGGCAAAAAGAAAGCTCAGGGCGCATGGCGGAAAACGAAAGGTGGCTTTATTATCCATCAACTCTCAAGTGTGGTGGGTCGGTCTCGAGTTTGTTGGGCGGAAAGTAAGTTAACAGTCCAGCCTAAAGAGCGCGGTTACTAGGTGATGATGACCTTGAAACTCAACCGCTGCGCCTAGCACACGCAGGTTTGGCGGCGAGGAATGTGTTGAACCGGTGAGGAATGTAGCGGTTGTGGTTTCTTTATTAAGGTCGTATATGGGGTATGGGGAAAAGCATGCTCCCGACGGATCACGCGCGACCCGGACCCATTAGAAGTACAATTGGCAACAACCCACACAGGTCTAAAATGATATAGCCTATCCTCCTCGTAATAAAGGTGGCGTGTACAAATAAGTCTTGCCTAATTCTTGCACCAGGCATTTGAAAATCACCCGGCAGTCATCATCCGCATTTCTCGCTTAAGCAATTTTTGTTTATTTTCACTTCTTTTTGATTCATATTGTGGGTCTCTCCACCCACACATCCTAATCGGGGTAGAGCGAAATAGCGGGTGAATGTGCAACTCGTTGTTTGAAGCGTTGGGAGATTGTGTAGCTTGCGGTGGGTTTCTCGCCACAGAGCTGCAGCTTCGGCTTGGCTATAGGATCAGAGGCCACGGCTCCAGCTCTACCGAGTCAAACTTTCACGCTTTCGGCAATTATCGGTATTGTGGGGATAATTTCCAGCGAGTGTTGCTTGAGATAAGTAGACGTCTCCAGAAAGTTTCGACCGTACCCTAATCTAGGACCATATTGGACAAATGTTTCCGCCGTTAGCGGGCAGGTTTGACTATACGGAACTGTCTTTGCTCGAAACTTCGGCCAGCGTCGTGGTTTATCCCTAGAATGAAGAGACTGCCCCCCCCCCCCCCCCCCCCCCAATGCGTTACTTGCCGATAGGTAATCAAATAAACGGTTAGGAAGACGATTTGGCACGCAATAGACGCCGTAAGGACCGCAATCGAGGCGATAAGGAAATTTTCTTTCGACTTCCCAAAGGCGGGCCCGTCTATCTCGTAGGCCGCAATGCCGAGATAGATAGTATTTGCTACCGATACCGCCACAGCAACAACGCTAATTAGGAGCCCATACCTAAAGGCAATCTCGAGATTCCTCAAGGACCAACTTCGTAAGCGGCTTGGAGACATAATTGGTATAGTTGTTGCAAGAAAGGATGCCAGTATAGCCCAGACAACCGCATTAAATATTCGGGAGCAAATATAGCATAACAGAATCTTCTTGGTTCTAGCGTTACTGGTCCATTGTGTGTATCAAACCACATCACCACTGATATGTTAGCGGGCTCCATCCCATGAACTCAGTTTTTCCAACCTGCGGTTACAAATGTAGGCTCTGCTAGCAGAAATTTAAGTGCCATAAGCTATGAAGATGCCCAGTTAAAACCCACGAATAGCGGGTAAGACCATTAGGAGGATGAAGAATTCAAGAGGCGCTGTTCTGCGGGGCAATTTCTTTACGTAAGCAAGTACTAGTTGATTACCTTTACCGGAGATATGTAATTATGATGAGTTCGTGGGTGGATTTATGATGAGTTTGTGGGTGGAAATAAACGTTCGGACATAATTTTCTCGAACGTCCAACGAGGAACCATAGAAGGGGAAAAGGAAACGAGGGGACATATTATCCGTACATAGGAACGGATGCACGGCATAGATGGGGTTGGCCAATCAGCGCGAGGCAATTACTTTCCATGAGGTCTGGGTGCACCTAGAACTGGTGCAGCGTGACTGAAACGACTCTTCCGTTGGCGTTTTAGTGGATTGTGGGGCGCCGAGGAAACGGACCGTCCTGTGTCAAAATATGCGAGACCTGCCCGGTGGCGGGCGCTGCGGCGGCTGCGGGTTGCGCCTTCCGATTCTTAATAAGAAGACCGAGGGACGGGAAATTTGGAAATGTCCCACATCACAGAATTTTTGGGGAGAGACACGACCCAAAACCCGCTCCCCGCCCTGACCACTCAACCTCATCGTCATGGATGCTGTTCTTCGCCAATCGAAGGCTGTGTGCCCTTTTGTAAGCATGACCTCAATGTCGACACTTCGTACTTCGAACCTGCAGCTCCTCGCCAGAGGCTGTCCTGTTATGAGTAAGGCCATGGCTGTCCAAACCGCCAAGTACGGCGGTGCTGCCGCCCCTTCCTGGCCCTTCTCTAGCCAGCCCAAGACTAGTAGAGCCAAAATACACACGAGCCGCAACCAAGAGGCCAAGGCCGCCGAGTCGCCGGTCCTCCGGGGACGTGACAAAGGTGAGAGACACTTTACCCTCCATTTCTATCCTCTGGCCATGTTGACTCGAAATTTGTAGGCCCGCTCCCCCCTCCCAGCATGTTTCGTCATGCCCGCAAGGTGTCTCCTCTGGCCTCCTCTGATGCTTGTGATTCGGCCTCTAACTTTGACTACAATGCTTTTTACGATCATGAACTAGATACGAAGCACAGAGACAGGTCGTACCGCTACTTTAACAACATCAATCGTCTCGCCAAGGAATTCCCGCGCGCCCACATGTCGTATAAGGAGGAGCGAGTCACCGTGTGGTGCGCAAACGACTATCTGGGAATGGGGCGAAACCCCCGAGTCCTCGAGACTATGCATCAGACTCTGGAAGAGTATGGCGCTGGGGCTGGCGGCACCAGGAACATTTCTGGACACAACAAACACGCTGTCGAACTGGAGGGGTTACTGGCCAAACTGCATGCCAAGGAGTCGGCTCTCGTGTTCAGCTCCTGCTACGTGGCCAATGATGCGACGCTCGAAACTCTCGGGAGCAAGATGCCCGACTGCGTCATCCTCTCTGACAGCTTAAGCCACGCGTCCATGATACAGGGTATCCGACACTCCGGAACCAAAAAGATTGTGTTCAAGCACAACGACGTCGCCGATTTGGAGGCGAAGCTCGCATCCCTGCCCCTGCATGTGCCCAAAATCATTGCATTCGAGTCAGTGTACAGCATGTGTGGTTCAATCGGACCAATCGAGGCCATCTGTGATCTCGCTGACAAGTACGGTGCCATTACTTTCCTCGATGAGGTGCATGCAGTGGGCATGTACGGACCGAACGGAGCTGGTGTGGCGGAGCATCTAGACTGGGAGGCACATCGCGAGGGGATGCCCCGCGGCACCATCATGGACCGAGTTGACATCATTACGGGCACTCTGGGCAAGGCGTATGGTTGTGTGGGTGGTTACATTGCCGGCAGTGCCAAGCTCGTCGACATGATTCGCTCGCTGGCCCCTGGCTTCATCTTCACGACCTCTCTCCCTCCAGCCACAATGGCTGGTGCCAAGGCCTCGATCGAGTACCAGATGGAGTACGACGGCGACCGAAAGCTGCAGCAGCTGCATACCCGCGCCGTCAAGGAGGAGCTCAACAACCGAGACATCCCGGTCATCCCCAACCCCTCTCACATTGTGCCGCTTCTCGTGGGAAATGCCGAGCTGGCAAAGTCAGCCTCCGACATGCTTCTGCAGGACTACGGCATCTATATCCAATCCATCAATTACCCCACCGTCCCCGTCGGCCAGGAACGTCTGAGAATCACCCCCACACCAGGCCATGTCAAGCAGTATCGCGGTGAGCTGGCCGAGGCATTGGACGAGATCTGGACCCGGCTTGGAATTAAGCGCACCTCTGATTGGGCTGCCGAGGGTGGCTTCATTGGGGTGGGCCAGTCAAAGGCACAAGAGGAGCCACCCCTATGGAATGACAAGCAGCTTGGATCGAGCAAGCCACCAGGGAGATTATGGCGACTGGCGGCATGCAGAGTGTGAACGAGGCACTTTTGGAGCGGGATGAGCTGCGCGGGGCTGTCGGTCGCGTTGCCGCGGTCTAAGGTGGCAACAGATCTACTTCCCCTGTGTCTTTATAGAATTCCGCGAACATCATCGTCATGTAAAATGATGGTCACGTTGAAATCTAGACACATGAACAATAAGCAAGCGCATGCACGCATCTGCCTCTACTTACTTTCGTATGAGCACCAAACTTGTGCGAGATTGGAGCTCATCTCTTTGTCTTCACTTTGGATATTCTGCTTATCTCTACTGGTCCTATGAATAAACGCAAATAGCCCAGATGAATTCAATGTTTTCACATCTTTTCCCCTCATACCTTTTTCTCACTTCATCTAGTATTTCATCGCTGCCGCTGCCATCGTAGAGTGAACGTAGAAGTGTCTAGCTACCAAATTAAGTGTATTGCCTACCTAGTTGAGTATATTGTCTACCTGATTGAGTGTATTGTTTGCGATATTTCTCGATGGCTAAAGTACCAATTAAAGGTAGTGTGTTTCGTTGTCATTTGGTGACTACCATGAGATTTTTGGGAATGGTAAAAGAGAACCCATCATCCAAGACATACACTTTTCTATTGACCCCCGAAGAACTCCATCTTTCCGACATGACAGGCACAGACTCGGATCGATCATGTTTGTTGTCCCTAAACCTCATCCTGCACCTCCACTGCATCGCGGGGCTCTTCAAGTCTGCAGAGGCACAGGAGCCAGTATGTGCAGCGAATACATCTGTACCGCCATTCATCCTAATGGTATCTGTCCCTGGTTGAGGAAATATTAAAGGAGGCTGCAAAATGCACTGGATCGATGTGTCAATGTGGAAATAGAAGCCGAGCGTGCTCGGCTTGCGAGTTGGGGGGTTTAGGGAGAATGTACCCCGCCTTTAGAAAGCTGTCCTGGAGGCTGGATATAGAAATTGTGCTGTTGGCGTTGCCTGATTATATTTTCGTGCTAAACCCTGTGTTCTCTGTTTGAGAAATTTTCGTGGCATATTTCCAGGGGCCTACTTTGGTTTGCCAATCATTTGCAAAATACAGCCCCAAAATACAGCCCCTGTTCTTCGCTACAGGATTGATCAAAAGTCGTTGGATTTGTATTGGTGATATCCGTCGCTTTCCCACCGATGTTGCCGATTGCTGACCACCGTTTCTTGACGATCTTTGTTGCTCGGTCCTTTTAATACAGAAATGAGGCATTCTATTTTTAGACTGCATGGTATCGGCAAGATCGCTGGCCCAAGAGATGTCAGGAAAAGAACTGGATTTATCATTTTCGGGAGCTGTTCATACGTAAAGGGCGTCGAGGATGCTGAGGGCCAAGAGGTCGGGTAGTCGGTGGCTGCCGGTTTTGTCTGGGCAGCCTAAGCTGCAGTCGGTCAGAGCAGTATGAAGCTGTCGGTAAGGGCGCACCATCTGCTTGACATCGCCTTCCCCAAGTTCTACAAAGACAACTCCATCTGGAAGCTGTTTCCTTTCACCACTCCCGGCGAGATAAAACGCATCTTTGAGAAGCAAGGGGTTTGCGGGGAAGTATGACTTCTCGAGCCCGCTATAGGACAAATCTCTTGATGATGCGGTATCTGAATTCAAGACAAACGAAGCACTTGTATTGGAGGTGCGACGTCGAGTGGAACATAGCGGGCGCTACACTTATCAGTACTTGAAGGATCATGCACTATACGTGGAGACTGAGGAGCAAGAATGGCTTACTCAGTCAAAAGGCATTAAAAGAAGAATGAGGATAGACATAGTAGTATTGCAACCCTGCACAGACTGTAACTACTCATCCTCCTCCTCTAGCTCGTGTATCTTATCCCACACATGTCCTATTGCCTGTTCTGTTTCTACTTGTTTGCGTTCATAATCTTCATCTTCTTCGTCAATGGACTTCTTCTTCTCCCCTCTGCGTCTCCTTGCGCTTGAAGCACTGCATTACACTGCTCTCGATCTGCATCTCGAATAATGTTGAGGTAGCTTAGGATATCATCCCAAGTCTCGTCGCTTCTGCCATATTTAAGAGATATTTAATATTTAATATTAGGTATTTAATATTAATTATTAGGTACTTAAATCTAATTCATTTAATATCTAAGTAAGTTATATAACTTACTTATTCATAGTAAAATTAAGGTAAATATATAATAGGAATAAAATCCCAAAAGTAGGAGCCTCAATAAGCTGTTTGAAGTAATAAGTAATTAATGAGATCTTTATATTTATCCACTCAGGTAATTAACTCCTCTTCTTGTTGTATCCAATGTGGTTCTTTAGGGCACGAGTAGGTCATAAACAGATATTTCAATGAATCGTTGGAAATAAAGTTTGGTGGCCTCTGCATTTGCATATAGTATAAGGAAAACCTAGGTGAGAATTAAAAAATTAAAAAAAAAACCTTACAAGATGATTTTGGAGCTCTATTCCTTTGACAGCTCCTTATTTTTAATCAGCCCTTCAAGAACACAAGAAAGGAATTCTAGGTCATGTTAGTCAATGAGGTGGCCCACCTCTTAAGATCCAAGCACAACGCTGAACAGCGGATTCTCATTGATGGCAGCGTCGTCCTCCCAGTAAGGACCAACTTGGTAATGATTGATAGAGACTGTGTAACCAGACCCATCGAAATCCTCACCGGCGGATAGAGTTCCCACGATGCTCTAGGAAAAAGGATAATTTCTCGCGTAATGCTAGGCACCGCCCCAGTATTGACCCTCTCGTTGCTTTACGACAGCGACGGTTGAAGCGGAACGTTGGACGAAGCAGAATTGAAGCTCGGTATATGCCCACTCTCCGTTACCGTACCAGTAGTACCGACCGCTGCAGTTAGAGATGGCTACCTCGGCAGCAGCGGCGGATGACTCAGTCACGGCGACATTAGTTTGCCCGGCATTGGATTGCCCATCAGCCGGGGTCACGGCAATGCTTTCATCCAGGGGAGTAGCCTTTGTGCAAGCCGCCAAAAGGAGAGTGGGAAGCAACGTAGAAAGCTGCATGATCAACACTTCGGGGAGCCTGAGAGAAGTAAGGAGAATGCAAGAAAGAGAGTAAAGGTATCGAGTACTCTATACTACAAAGACCAGAGCAGTTTCTAGCGAACTGGACGGGAGCGTGGAACTTTATAATCCATGAGGAGGAAGACGCCGGATAGAATTTCGTGGCGAACTATGAGTCCCTGAGACGGAATGAGAAGTAACATCCCATGCAACTACCGGATATATTCCCCCTGAAGTTGAATGAAACACTCGCCCTTACACAAGTAACATACCATGGCCCAGGCATTCAACAAAACCAAGAAGAGGAATGGCCCCAGCAATTTGTAAACAGTTGTAATGACCACACAATTGTGGTGTTCTCGTTACTACTAGAAATGGCCGCTGTTGTGGCGGTGGACAGGGACCACAAGTCAAATGGCCTAGATTTGGGAAAACCATTAACAGGAAGACCATCTTGACGACTGTGGTTTCAAGAAGGTCCACAAATCTACGGATGGCGCCAAACCAAAATTATCGTTTCAGTAGAGCACGATGTGGTTGGAAACGGAGGAATATAGATCCGCTCCTTTATATCAATCCAACGCGATCCCTCATTCACAAGGGTACGACACATTTATGGTGTCTTTGAAGCCATGTCGTAAACAGACATCTCACAGATGATAAGGTCTCTTTCGGAAGATGGTTTCTTTGGCTGAGAAGATGCTTCTGGAGGGGACAGTCTATTGGAACTCGAACGGAGAGAGTTCCCTTATTTTACGGAATACGAGTTGGATTTTAAAGCCGACTTTGCGTTCCACTCAGTAAGTTCATCAGTACTTACCATATTCGAATGCATAACTGATATTTCGCAGCGTGTTCAGCCCGTACTGGAAACTTATTTGATCGAAGTGTACTCTGGCATTGGCTTAGGTACGAGGCGTATATTCATCATATTGAATGCTTTAAGCGAGGTGGGCGCAAAGCAGGACGGCGGGTTATCATGGTACACGTGTGGTCCAAAGGTCACAGGTTGATTACTATACTGGTTCGCCTTTGCATAACTTTGAAATGATAAGGGGTTTGGGATCAGTATATGAGGTTCAGCCTGAAGATCTTCGTCCTGCTGGATGTGAACCGGACGCGAAGGGCTTTGCGAGTGGAGGCTTGTAAGTCAATCGAAGTCGAAGTCGGCAGAGACGGCAGCAGAAATAAGTCTAAGGAGATCGCCTCGGAGGGCGCCAAAGAATGGAGCAGATCAGAAACCTGAAGACTTTGGAGGGAGCCATGTAGTGATGCCTGAATGAGCCACTTCAAAATGGTCTCGCGACTTGCAGAGCCCAGACTCACCAGGGTGGAGGAAAAGCAGTCAAGAGCGCACGAGCGCTCGCCAAGGGGAATTTGTTGGTGCATGGAGGTACCAACAAAAGAGGGAAACCACTCTGTCTTGGTTAGTGATCTAGATGATCCAGTTCCTGGGATCGTCGGGTTCACTTATGAGGGTGGTGATCCAGTGTATAATTGGTAGAAAAAGGTGGGGTATGCCTTGGGCTCCCAAAGGTGCACGTGACATATGCATGCTTATGTCAAGGCGTATTTCTTGAGTGGGTGTGAGTTCCTCCAACTTATGACTCACGATATTTTATGATCCTCATTCGTAGGTGATTGTGGTTCCCTTGTTTTGTCCTAACACTCGTCTCCTAACCGAAATGCTATCATCCGACCCTAGTTCTTTCACGACGGACCAGGCTCCGGTCATTAATAGCTTCGCGGTCGTTAAGTCTATACTCATATTTAATTTCGCTGTGAATAGGCAGGATGAAGATAGATGAAGACAAGAGACACTCATTTTGATGAATAGACATAGGACCGCCAATCGCTCCTAGTGAATACACGAAAATAACAAGCACTCTTCAGACTTATACATTCCTACATAGAGCTTAAGAGGCGGCGTGGAGTGAGATAGAATTAAATACATGAGAGCTTATGTTAAGGAAGCCGTGGCTTACAACCCATTAACCATAAGTACAAGCCTATTTATCCCTACTACTAACGACAGCCCCGATTAGGTAAGTCCGCTCCTATAGCGGGCTCGAGAAGTCATACTTCCCCGCAACACCTTGCTTCTCAAAGATGCGCTTTATCTCGTCGGGAGTGGTGAAAGGAAACAGCTTCCAGACTGAGTTGTCCTTATAGAAACCGGGGAAGGCAATGTCCAGTAGATGGTGCATCTTACCGCCGCGAGCGAGCTTGTCCTGCGGCTTGTCTGCTTTAATGACATCGAATCCCCAATTCGTCATTGTAGCGGGTGTCCAGTCCTATTTGAAGTAGAGTCAAGAGTTAGCTAAAGTGCTACCAATGTGGCTATTTCTGGGCAAGTGTGGAAATGAGAGGAGAGGGAGGAGGGGCAAGCATACAAGTGTATAAAATCGATCACCCCTAATCGAGGCAACAGCATCGCTGAAGACGGCCCTAACCATCGTGAAGCCCCCGCAGAGTCCCGAACCAGGATACAAAGGTTTCTTGGCACTCTCGAAAAAAAGGCCGGGGTACATTTCTACAAAATCAGGCTCCTTGTAGAGGGCCTTCATGGCCTCCTGTGTCTTCGGATCAGGGTTAATGTCCTCGAAACTCTCGTGAGGTTTGAGGTCCATGAACTTGCGCAGCTCATTTAGCGTGCCGATGTGCCAGCTACGAGCCTGACTGATGCCAAGTATTGTGACGAGCTTGAGCACGACGGGCACTTGGTGCGCCCCGAAAGCGGCTATAGGATTTTATGTAAGTGGAACGTTTAGTGGGTGGAAAGGAGGGGGGCATTTACCGCTAACATCGTGTGTACTCTCCGCGATGAGCTTCGCCAGGGCCTCAGTCTCGAAGAAGCCGGAGCTGTCACGCTCCAAGCCTGGAAAAGTGCGGGCCTCCGGTTTCTGAGCCATGATCTCGTTCCTCCAGTTGGAGAGCCCTTTGAGGAAGTCTGGGAGAGACAGTTTGGAAACATCCTGGCCTGGGAACAGCTTTTGAAAGAAGTCCTGCGTCCATTTCTCGTCTCTTGCGCTGACAGTGGGGTGCCAGCGGTAGACGAGGTTAAACTCAACGGAGACCTGGTTGCCGGTGCTCAGGGAGGAACTGCCCTTGTCGAAGGTTTCGAAGTAGGGCTTTCGAGGATCCAGGGCCCAGTTAGAGTCGGGGGCGTGGTTCATATTAAGGATTGTGTTGAGATAGTCGGAGAGGATGATGTTGATATAGAGACCGCATGTCACACTAGTAAGCTTGTCAGTAAGAGTAAAACGGCACTCTTAACGCTAACCCTGCGCAGGCTTAGGATACGTACAGTCTTGCGGTGTTGAAGAGATGTTTATCAACCTCTCTCTCTGCATCTTCCTTACTCAGCCGTGGATTCGGACTGAACCTTCCTCCCTCGTTAATGCGTTTCAGTTCTCCTGCTACATAGTTATGGAAGCGATTAAAGGCTATGAGAAATGCGGAGACACCGGGCGGAAAGCCCAGAAGACGATGTTCAGAGAAGGTGTCAGGCTTGAGCAAGCCGTCTTTCATAGTGCGAACAGCTTCCTGTTCTTGGACGTTGTTGCCGTACAAGGGGGATAAATCAAGGTAAGAGGAAGTGGATGAAATTTTATAATTCGGGTTAGGATTTCTTTCGGTGGCATCGCCGGTACGGAACATATCTGATATCGGTCAGATCAACTTCCCCGAGGTGTGATGCTGGGAAAAAAAGGGGGTTTGAGGGGGGGGGGGGGGGGGGAAGGAACCTAACCGTGGATGATAATAGTAGCCATATAGAAGAGCATGCTCGAGATCTTGTTCGGGTGTTCTTTTGGTGGTCCCTGACGAGCCAGCAGTTCTGTCAAGCGTCAGCTCGGGCGAAGATTCATTGATTTTGCTGCTTGAGCACGTACTATCGAACACTTCTCCCGGATCTGGGTACGGCCTCCCAGGGGTCAGTGGAGTGACACTTTTTACATATGGCGTGCCTGCCATTCCGAGTTTTGGATACAGAGGGTTCTAGCGGCGAAATGTAATTAGCCCATGGATAGTGTGCTGGAAAGTTCTGTCGCGATAATCATACATTGTTCGACCCGTCGGCGGTGCGATACTCATACTCATCACCCAGATACGACAATGGCGGGTGTTGCAAGCTATCCCACAATTCCTTGACCAGGGTTCCCGTGAGCTTAGTTTGTATATCTGAGCCGTCGGGCAATGAAATCGCAAGCTGAATGACACGCTCCATCTGGATTTTAATCTTTTGTCAGCAAACCGTCCCTCCCTGCTTCCAAGCAAATGGAATACCCACCAAATACTTATTATCATCAATACCCCCTTTCAAAACCTTAGTATGGGCAATATCAATGAGGATTCCAATATCCTCATCGATCCTGAGGGTCTGACTCTGCACATCCTGGAGGAGGCCTTTGTTGTTTTGCAGAAAGTCAACTGCGTCTTCCAGCAGCTGGCCCCAATTAGTGGACACCTTGCGATTGGCGGCCTCGATGGGCTCGTCTTGATCGCCAAGGTTACTGAGGATCGAGTCGAAGCGATTGAGTACTTTGGAGAGAAGCGGCTCGGATTTCTCGGTCAAGTCGGAGCCGACGTGGGATTTGACTAAATCACGGAATTTCTTGAGGTTGGGGAAGATAGACATGTTTTTGACAATGGGTTTTTTTTCTTTCTAGATGGGCGGGTGGGTGCTACTGTTACGAAGGCACTATAAAGCCTGAGAAAGATATTGGGTGTAGATGAGGTGGTAGAATCCGTTAGATATTCTGGAGAAATCAGAGCAGGCTCCAGAGTTTCAATTCGCACCGTGGTTCACGTCAATGCATATAGTTGGCGGTTATGTTGGGGAAAGCAGTGGAAAGGTAGCAGGTCTTCTCAAGTTATGCTTTTAATCATTCCAGACTCCAAAGTTTCGAGAGTCTAGATGTCTAAGGAACGCCCTAGTGGCTCTGTAATGAAACCCTATTAGAGCTGGGCGCTATAGTTCAAGCAGTTAAGGTAAAGAAAGTTTCGCGCAAAAGCGGTGATATTAAACCTATCTTGATAATCAATAAAGTTTGCATCCAAAAACAGATGTCCTTCTCAATTATACTTTTAAACATTCCAGAGCTTCTTGAAGTTTCGAGAGTCTAGATGCCGAAATGTATACATAGAAGGTTACTATAGCTCTTTAATGTAAGCCTATTAGAGCTACAGGCAATAGTGCAAGTAGTCAAGTCACTAGGAATGCTAGAGCTACAAGTACTTGAATTCTGTTTAAATGTTCGCGACAAAGTGATGTCATACCCAGCTCTATGAACGGACAGAGTTTGAATGTAAATCTAGATATCCGTTTCAAGTCAGCCTTTCTTAACCATATAAAGAAAGACATTAAGGTAACCCTTTGTAAATGCTGCATTACCTATAAGAATCTGGACCAAAGATAAAATAACCTTGACGCCATATGGAGAGTAACTACGCAAGAACGAGGCAGGTGATGCAGTGATGTCACAAATAGCCCTATCTGGTTCACAACGGCCGCCACAAGCCACCGGAACCCAGCTATTTATAGCCCAGCTGACCATGTCGACAAAACCCGATATCATCGCCTAAGCAGCATAAACATGCTCACAGAAGCATAGCCACAACTGAGTCTAATTCAGTCCAGCCTGGGCGATACGCTAGACCTGGTCAGGGCTCAGAATGATTGAGTCGTCATTAATTTCATCTGTGCGGTTATCATTGAGCGGCGTGTGTGCAGCAGAAGCACAAGGACGTGAAGCAGTTAGGCATGCCGTAGTGCGTATTCCCGTGATTCTCAGAAGATGTTATCGCGGTGGGTGATCGTACGGTCGATTGACTCACTCAGGTGGTGGACTTCCACCACTTGAGTTGGTTCGTCAAAGTGAGCTCTCCCTGGCTCGACGGCGGCTTCCTTCCACACCAAGAAAAGGTAACCCTGTGGCGGTGATACACTTCGCTCAATATTCGTGCCCACTTTCTGGTCTTCCTTAGGTGTAATAAGGTTAGGAACTACGCAACGCTAACCTTCTAGCACTTACACTGGTAGTCTAGACCAAGTGAAGATAGAGGAAGGGCCACATGGATTGAGACTGGAGTTACATCCAGTTGCATCACTTTGCATTCCAGTGCATTTTGCATTCCTGTCTATATGTTTAGAACTATCCTCCAATTCAGATTCGCAAAGTTGATACGCAGGTAGTCTGAACACGCTGTAGTACTGAAGTAGTACTTAAAATATATCGGTAATTCACCAATGTGAAATTTTAGTTACAATTTAGGTTTAACGCCAAACAATAACCATCCTGTGATATATTCCGCCACATTTGGTAAGCATATTGCTCAAAAATGCGGGGGAAAAGCCCAGCCTCGGGAGCAGAAGCCCAATGAATTTCTTAGACATCTCCTTGCTTTCCATCAAAAAGGCTCTATAGTTTCGGTCGCGGTTATATCACCTCATGGCTATCTTTCAACTTCTGAACCGCTAGATTCTGGAAATAGACCAAGCAGTAGAGTCATCCTGTGATTTTTAAACTGAAATGAGGTGGTAGAATGGCCTTGAAGATTCTGAAATTCAGCAAGAGCCCAAAGGATCCAGCTCCTCTGGCCGGTGAAGAAGAGAGAACCTACTGTACATGCCAAGTATAAGCCCTTAGAGGCAAGACCATGGCACTCTATGTAGTTGATCGAAGATATCTTAGTGATACAGGCGTGCGCGTTCCTTCACTAAGTCCATCGTGGGAATGTTATCCATGAACCTGACCAGCAAGTCTCGAGACTGCCCGGCATTCATGCACCGAAGCACTTCATCATCCGGGGGCAGCTGATCAGTCTTTGCAACTTGCAAGCGGAGCTGGTTGAAAAGAGGATCCAAACTCGTGTTTCCGGAGCTTGGTGCTGTCTCAGCAAGGAAGTCGCGCAAGCTGTATACTTCAAGGTTGTCTGCCATAACCTCGTCTCGCTCCCCTTCCTTGGGTTTTCGCACCTTAATGTCGGATTTGCAACGAACAAAAGCATACTCGAAGCCCTTGTCAGCAGGTGCTTGGAATCCCTCAGAGGCTGCATTTCGGCTCAGCAACACTGTCCACTGTTCAGGCTTGAGATTTCGCATTTCAGACTAGCAGCCGTGAGAAAGGCTGCTGTGGTAACTGTTTTTTCCAAATTTGTAAGCTTGGGCGGGGAGAGGGCCGATCTCGCCTATGTCCTTGTTGCCGGGAACTGAGGAGCTCAAAGCAATGCAAGCGGCTAACTCGGATCCAGAACCGCTACCCATTATGTACCTCTGTGATACCACGCGTCCTCTCAAGTTTGACTTGTTTGAAGTCACTGTACTTGCTGGACAGGCCCGATCGGCTCGATGATGATGAGGCCGCCCAGGCCATTCTCGGCCTTGCATCTTCGGATTCAGCTATCGCGTTGGAGAAGGTGGTCGTGTCTGCGGTCATGTCGATTGCCATTCGCCTCAAAACGTGGCTCCCTGACACAAATGACGCCCCCGATGTAGTCCCGGGATTTCCGATTGCACAACTTCTAGTCTACCATAAGAACGATGCTACCAATGTCTACGGGCAAGTGGCACCATATGAGTACTTCTTTCTCGGGGATGCTCTCCTCAGTCCTGTTCGATTCGTCAATGCCTTGTTGCGCTATGTACAGACCCTGAACTCACAGAGTGCCTAATATATCCCAGAGGGTCAGATGATGACGGCATTCGGCCACGGCAGGCGAAATCTCGTGTTCAAAAGTCGGTCGACAAAGCTCTGGGAGTACACGACCCGAGAAATATAACCAAACGAGGGCATATATTATAATTCTTCCCTCTGTTAGGTGATTCACAAATGGTTTAGAGCTAAAAACTAGGCACAATAGTAGTATAAGTTTATCTCGAGCATTACTACCTCATATATTAATAGTAGATATCTAAATTATAGAAGAACTTCAATGCTATTGTTGTGTTATCTACTATCCCGGAAGGGCTCGCCCATAGGAAGCTCTTAATACAAGACGCTCTATCCTAGAGAAGGCAATAAACACAATGGCTGCCACCTCCTCCATATTACGTAAATCGTTGTGAATTTCAGGGAACCGGAGTTACAAGCAGCAAAAAGAGAGACTGCTTTGGTCAAATCAGTGTGCGCACGCCATGAGATAAACGAGGTAATTAAATTAGTTGTTCGAGACAATAATGAGGCAGGAATCACTCTGAAGGAGCTTGAATCCAAACCAGATGAGTGAAGAGATTTTCCTTGGGGCAATGCAACATACTATGTAGTCAAGCCCGTAGTATAGCCCGTTTTAGGTGTACATATCGTCATAGTGAATGAGGAGCGCTATTGTAGTTTCAATTTCCGACATTGTAGTTTTGGGGCCCTTTTCTGGGAACAGGGGCCCCAAACTGGGTCGTATTATTATATAAGATTCCAACCACTGTTCACTCTCTAGCTAGACTCGCGCTCAATCACTATGATCATTTTGCGAATTGTTGGCATCTTCATAAGCTTTTATAGGGTTGTCCACGGCCATATGAAGATGAACTTGCCGACTCCGTATGGTAAATCGAGCCTCAACAACGGCCCATTGCTGGCTGATGGAACGGATTTCCCCTGTAAGCTGCGCTCTGGTGTGTATGATTCAGAAGGCGCGTCGAATATTTATGCCCTCGGCCGAACATACCCACTCAGTTTTATTGGACAAGCTGTACACGGGGGAGGCTCCTGTCAAGTATCAATTACATATGATAGCCAGCCTACTCGAAATTCGATTTGGAAGGTGATCAGATCTATCGAGGGTGGCTGTCCTGCCCAAGGCCAATCCGGAAATATTGGTGACAATGCGAATGCTGCAAATCCGTTTCAGTATGACTTCACGATACCTTCCAATATTCCCACTGGCAGTGGCACCATTGCCTGGACTTGGTTTAATAAGATTGGGAACCGCGAAATGTACATGAATTGTGGCCCAATGACGCTCACAGGGATAAGTGGTACCTGGGAAGGCTTTGAAATGCTACCAGACATGTTCAGAGCAAACATTAACAATGGGTGTGCTGTACCGGATGGAAAAGATCTAGTATTTCCAGACCCAGGTCGTGATGTGACTAGGATGAACCAAGGTACTACTGCTTTCGCAGGCCCGACTGGGTCTTGCCCCTACCCAACCTCTCGGAGTCCCGTTAAAGCCTACATCTCAACTTCAACAAGTAGCTTGAATTTTGCATCTCCGGCCTCCGGGATAACCAGCGCAGTAAGCCAGATTAGTAATGACAGGGTAGGCAATTTATGTACTGTAGAAGGCTTATGGAACTGCATTAATGGTAATTCTTTCCAACGCTGTGCGGGAGGCAGATGGTCATACCCGCAGCAGCTTGCTGCCGGGATGTCTTGTAAACCAGGAGAGCATAAGACTTTAAGTTAGAATGGGATGAATACTCAAAACGGTGAATAGGCTTCTCGGCATCAAATTTCGAAATAGTCCGATGTTTTTTTCTGTCCGCGAGAGCATTGATAATACATGATTTTCAAGACTTAGTAGCAAGGTAGCTCGTAAAATGAGATTGTCTAGGTTAGCCTTGAAAGACCCTCCATCTATGTAGAGGCAACAGAGATTTAAAAGTAAATATATTAAAGATCATCGCGCAAGTCTTCCTTCTAAAGAATAGTGCAGCGAGGAATTTTCCCATTGGAAAATTTCCACGCCTCTTAGAGGGGTGGTAGTTGATAATAACGAGAATGATTTAGATGATGCCAAGATCTTGCATATGGAGCAAGATTATAAGTGCAATCATGTCGTCTATGTCCAATTCAATGTCAAGGATCACAACTAGCTTCCGACGATTCCCTGCTAATGTAGGAAGAGCAGAAAGTAAAGCCTCATACAGCTTGTACTCCTCTGTACCCTCCCCAAACGGAATTTGCTGCGAAATTCAGCCTCACGATGTGCTTTATCCACTGTTCTAAAAGAAATTTAGAAAGATAGTAATGTATTTGTATAATTTTAAAGAGGAAGGTAGGCAAAAGCCAACCTGTTAGGAATCGAGGGCCTCGTATATATAGTTGTAGGCAAGCGGCAAGTCATACTCATGTTTCTTCCCCTAGGAAATCCCCAACTGAATGTTTTTCCGCTTTGCCACAGGGCGGTCACATTAGTCCTGTAGATGTTCAATAATCTTTGATAATGCATGGCTATATATGATGGAGATGGTTCGCAATATGGGGCCCTTTCCCAGGCGCAGGTTACCGAAGTTATAGTCGATCGGAGAATGGGGCTTTTCTCAGGTTGCCCAACGCCCAGTAACCCTAGCTATGGCCACGTGTGGCGGCACAAAAGTATGAACAAAATAAAATTCAACTTTCTTGTACATAGAGGTTATTCCGCATGAAATTACATCAATTGCAGAGTAGTCTGATCGAAATAGCGTCCGATGTTCAAATTAATACAGCCTTTGCTATCTTCTGGAGCCAAAAGGTTGATGTTATAGTCGCAATATGGCGCCGTCTTCTGGTGTCGCAGCCTAGCAGTCTTACAAGCCCTGTCAGTCGCGACACGAAGCCTTTTTCAGAACACTCCCATCAGAATTTCGCGACTTGGCTATCGTGGGGTCTCGAAACATATAGTCCCACGGCACACGAGCTAATCCCTGTGTTCTGACCACTTGCGTCATCTCAGAGTGACATTACGAGACCCACTCTCTAGCTTTATAAATGCGTCCAGGCCCATGGATTAATTATCCATCGTGGCATGACCGAGATTAGCACGCGCGAGTTATCCGCCAGCACCGCACCAACCCTGTTGACTGGAGCGTGCAGTTGCCGGAGATTAGTCATTGTGTGGAGTGACCAAGCTGCCGAAGATCTGCCGCGTGCCTTACCACTTCAACTTGTGACAAGCCAAAGAACCAAGGAGTGAAGGAGCACTTAAAAAACGCAAATGATGCAGTCCAAGGAGGGAAGAGCGACAGGTCGTCACGCAATAGTCAGGTTGTAAAGTTGAATGATTGGTTTGGCCTGCAGTGGTATCAACAAATGCTAGATTAGATGGACTGTGGTTTATTGATAACTGTTCTTTTCAGCGTCCCCCCTTAGTGAGAATGTGTGCATACATACTAAACCTAGAGCAATGGGAGCGCATCTCTCCAGTGCGCTCTTGAGGTTGCCCGCGACAGGAGCGCAGCGCTTTTGGCGCTCCAGCAAGGAGGTGAGTTCGCACTTGACTCCTACGCAGTCAACTGGAGGGCCTTTGTCCGTAACACAATAAGGGCTTCGAACTTGGAATGAATAGCCTTGAAATTCGTTTGTTTTAGGTGCGGAATTTAGGTAATCTTTGACCCATATATATATGCTCTATAATTGGCTGACACGCTTCTGGTGTAAGAAACTCCACACCATAATTACCAGCCTAAGGCACTTCGCGAAAGCACGTGAGCAGCCTTTAATCTCAAACCAGGGCACGGGATCGCTCCTCAATTCTACACACACTCTTCTTCCCTCCACCCATAGACCAGCCAAGATAACGACAATATTATAGCTCTATGGTATCTAGGCTGGGCCGGCTTCTAATTTCCTGTTTTGTTTCTGTGGTAAGCGCGGCCATGACCGCGCGTTATATCCCTCATTCAAAGCTCGATATCGTTCACCGGATCTGTATTTGCTTTCCTTCAGACCTTGGTTTCTTGGCTTGCAGGAAACTGTCCTATGTCCTCTGGTAAAGCCTACCCTATACCCCGGATCGGGTATTTATTATTCCGCTACAGGGAACTACTCTTATCTCCTGTTATCTCCTTCCAGACTTGTAACTTATTAACCTTGAATACAATCTATTTCTAGTCATTGTCTATCAACAAGATCTTCAGAAGCTAGCCCTCTCAATAACGAACCCGCCCCCCCCTCCCAGCTCTGAGGGTACTCACCCAAAGTGCGCTTTTCCTGACGCGTGCGCACTTCGGTCAACGCCTCAAGCATCCTTGACACTTAGCTACCCTACAGATCCTTCCGCCACATCATTCCAATCTTGGCATAAGAAAGCACGCGGGGGGTTGAATTTTGAAAACATGCTACTACCCGCTCAAAGACCTTGGCCCACTCACTATTCATGGATATTAGTAGGCGGAAGAGAGAAAAATAGACGATTTCTAATCTATCTCCTCGATATCCTCGATCTCTGCAGGAAATGAGTACTGACAAATTCAAATCGCCCCTCAATTGTTAAATAGACGTATAATGCGCCACGTAGGCAACTTCCATGCGGGAGCCATAGCCATCTAAAGTGTTACTCTTTGGGTATCCCGGCTATAGATAGGTTAGCTGCTGAAAATTCAATCAAATTTAGGTTCACTTACCCAGTCTCCCCCAACAGCGACATTGAAGATGATGAATAGAGGGCTTTGAGTGAGAGCTGCCCAGGCATCAGGGCTCCCAAGGTGAGAACCAGTGACCTTGTGGAACTGATTTTCATCCAAATACCATATAATGGCTTCATCCTGGTAGTTTGGCTCACGTCTATCAATCTCCACACGCCAAAGGTGCCAAGCTTGATCTGGAATCTTTATGGTACCAGTGATTCCCCCAGAGCAAGTGTCGCAGTGGACAGTACCATGGCCAGTTAGGATACCATTAATGGCTTCCATGACATCAATCTCTCCACACTCAGGCCAGCTCACCCCCCAACGGATGCTGTTCCCCAGCATCCAAAAGGCAGGCCACATACCTTGCTTATTGACTGGTAAGTTTTCACCAAACATAATGGAGGCCTCAATACGAGTAATCTTGCCATTAGCAGGCGTGAGGCTATACCGGCTCTCAATGCGGCCCGATGTCCATCCTTTCAACTGGGAGGAATCTTTCCACGGTACTAGCTGTAGGGTCTCACCCCCGCTGACCTGGATATTTGCACTTGAGCTAGTGTAGACCTGGAGTTCATTATTGACACCTAGATCGCCGGTGACGATGTTCCAGTCGCTCAGGTTAGGCTGCATTCCAAATGAACCAGAGAAAGTGTCCTGCCAGACCTTTATGTAGCCAGGATAAATAGGGGACTCCCAGGCACTAGCAACACCAATAGCAAGAAGAGGAGTGATAATATATCGGAACATATTTCGTGCTACAGTAGTAGACGGAAATACATACAACAATACCACGCATACATGAGCTCTTGGAGTTTTGGACACATACATATGTACAAACTGTTGCAAAGGTGTATGTATAGTATCACGAGCCTTGAACAGCTTTTGGATATCGGCGGGGGCCCAAATCCCGGCTTTGTTTGCTGCCTGGGTTTAAAAGACTAGTTCTGTGTCCCCTTCGCCCTGTTCAGTAAGACCGGCGCCATAAATAAATTCCACTGTGTTTTACCGTTGTTTAACCTTATCAACATCGATTCCCGACATGTTAGACAACAAGACTACACTTATCGACAGCTGCACCTTCGATTCCACTTACAATAGCGCAGGTTTACTACAAATGATTAAATATGATTGCGAACTTTTCACTTGTGTAGCCTCGGGATATTATGCCTCTAAACAGCAGCCCTCTCGAAAACAAGGCCCGCTTGTAAAGGGAGAAAGGAATTGGTGGAACTAAGGGATAGATACATATGGAAACTTTCACTTCATAGGCTCTTATCCACACCTTGTTTATCAAGTACCACAAGCGCAAATCAAATACGGCTTTATTTTGACTTCATCATTACTCTTATTGCGGTCGTAATCCTGTATCAGGAATTTAATTATGAGCAAAACAGCACAGGTTCGTCCGGAGGCGGGCGACGGACGCGTGACGGTGGCACGCTGGCAGAAAAAAGATTTGCCCACATTGCTACCAACCGGCCTGCAATATTGGGCGATCCTCCCTAGGTAGTAGGCCCACAACATCGGCAGGCTGCACGAACAATGCCTCATTCTGCGAGGTACATTCCGCGTTCGAAAAAGGTCTCATGTTGCGAACACAGGTTCCCCATCTGAAAGGATATTCGAAGGGTGTGCTTTGACAGGTGTTAGAGCTAGCGAGGAAACAAAAGAATGCCTGGGTTTAGCCGCTGTGATCGGTAGTAGGCTGGGAAAAGACTGTGCAAAGTTGTTGGGCGTGTGAGAAAGGTCCCATACTGCGGTTGACTGTAGCGTGGGACATGAAATGGTTCTATGCTTAGCCCCTTTGGGCTCGTAGTGGACTAGGCTCCATAACATAAGGAAGGCTGGGTGCATTTGGGCTAGAAAAGAACCTCGGTGCGTCATGCTACCCAAAGAGGTAACGGCAGCAAGAGCGCAAGACGCTTTCTTTGCGTTACATTTATGTGCCGCACCAAGCTCCATGCTTACGGAGCTTGAACAGCAATAAGTGCATTTGACGATACATTCCTCCTTGGCATTCTTAGCATCCCCAGAGGAGGTCTAGTCAACAACCATATTGCAGCTTTGAGAAGAGCCCGGTGACCCAGGCGGAATGAAGCCTTCAGACTGCGCTTCAGTGCACAGGGTTTCCTTGAAGGCTCGGTACAAGAAACCTACAAAGAGGTATGCCTATAGTTATTTGGTCACATTTTCTTAATGAGTAAAGTGTACTTGGATGGATTTTTGACCAAGAATCAACAGATTGGGCCACCCTAGACCTACCCTATAACCAACTTCCCGGAGGGTCGCATCCGGCGTTCCTCACGTCTAATAAATCCAACGTCTCCGCCGCAAGTGACCCATCCAGGCCTCTAATTAAGGTATCTAATGGTGGAAGTCCTTGGAGGAGCTCATTTGCGGGCAGATGCCACTAAGAGCTTTGATTTGCGCGGTGGATTATTATTACGCCCTGGTCATAGGCTGGCCCAACGTCAATTCGCCTTATTAAGTCGTTCACCTAAATTAGGAGCCCCTGGCTATATCGAAGATATAGAAACTACCTAGTGTTAGTCTCTCTAAACTTGCGTGCCAAAGGCGTCTGAGCACCGCATCCACCCGCAGACTGTTACGAACAACCCCTGCGTCACCCAACAAGATCAATCTTAGTCATCACGCATGGTCACGTGCGATTGGGTGATATGGTTGATATCCTGCATATCAACCATACCACCAGTCGATCACCAACGATATGTTCCATATCGTACATATCGTCCTAGTATATATACACATTCATTTCACTAGATAGAACACTCTTTCAGACAGTTATCAATAACATCGTCTACGCATCTATTGTTACTAGCTCCACAATACTCGCACATTGACAGTGACTCGCATTGCACAGCCTAAGACAACCTGATCGCGCCACTCAGAACAACACTCTGATTGGTTCAACCCCGACCTACCCTAGACCCCGTCCAGTGTAAGTCATCCAACCGTCACACAGACGGATGGCCAAGCCGAGAGAATGAAGTGTCACCAAAGCAATTCCGCCAGCATCACGTGACATATCCCACTTTTTCCACCAATAACCAAGCAAGGTGAATGGGAGGGTAATTGCTCGAGTTGCAAGCGCTCAATAATGGAACATTCTCCTCTAACCCTGCGGAGTGGAATATCAACCAAAATGAGATTCGCGGTAAGAGATTACAGCTCCTAAAATTTCGAGTTGCGGGGGAGGACAGCCAACTCAGTCTGCCGAACGTTTCCCCAGAGAGAGACAGGTGAACAGCCATTAGTGTGATGAATAAGTCGGAGCTAGTGGTGGTTGGGAGACCGTCAAAAGAATGTACCTACGCCGGGGTATTGCAGGAAGGCAGACAAGGCACCTAACCCCTAAGTTTCAATGAAGGCGGTAGCGATTGTATTGATAACTGTCTAAAGGGGTGTTCTAGATACTAAATTAAATGTGCATATATACTACGTGGCTCACGCAGGCTCACTGATGATTCGGAGTGAGTCTGGTCTTGGATCACGGGGGTGATCCTTTGGTCATTGGTGGAAAGAGTGGGACATGCCACGTGATACCAGGGGTATTCCTTTGTTCGTCACAGTGGCGAGCTTTATAGTGCTGTACGAGAACTTCGACCTTTGGTTCTTTCTGTACGGGCAACGCCATTTTATACGTATAACCAACATACCAGCAGCATATACACTCTGCCTTTCTCAGGTGGTGTAGAAACTAATGCAACTATCTGGTAACTTTGGAAAACTTCTCATGTCGAGCTTTTCTACCTTTCTCTGTTTTACCTTCTCAGAGTTACTCATGGCTTCTTTGACTAAGTCCCCCATAATGCACTGTGGAACTCGCTTTCTTCTATCACATTTTTTCCAGGGCTGACCCAAAGGAGTATCCGCTTTTTTGGTTTATGTAACGTTGTAAATTTTAGCGCTCCAATGCGCCACATGTAGCTAGCACAGTGTTCCTACCCTATAGGTGCTGTGGGTTCGCAATAAGTGGGTACTTACTTGCTGGCCCAACCAGGATTAAGGGTCGCACATCAATTCTTCCCCTCCTGGAACCCGCACGACTTCACGCCTCGCGATCCGTCGACCAGCACGCAAGCATGTTTCATCCCGTCGACGTCGCCTTTGAACCTTAGCGAGAAAGCCCATGTGGTAAGGTATCCCTTGGCTCTGGGCATCAAAGAAGACCAGCGAGGCTCTCTCCAACCTCCGACCAACGCTCGCTCTCTACGGTACGGACGACGCATTCTTCCCAATCGCCCCTGATCAGTCTTTCCATACGCGTTCGAACCGACCTCGAGTGAAATAATAAACGCTATACTCGACACCCGAATTGAACAAGAAGACGCCATGAGGAACTTGAGACCTCCAGGGCCCACGGCTCCGAAAGGCTTTTTTGGCTTGCCAGCGAAGGTACGCCAGCGCATTTACGAGAGCGTACTCATTTTGGCGCACCCAATCTATCTGTTTCAGGGCCAAGGATCGCAAGTAGAGGTATTTGCGCCAGAGAAACCACGTAAATGGCTCGCGCTCTTTCAGACCAGCCGGCAAATGCACAAGGAGGCTAGCGCGGTCCTCTATGGCTCCAATATCTTCAATCTCGTGGACACAACGGAGAAGCAACCCGACCTGCTGCATTCATTTCTTAAATCCATTGGGTCTTTGAATTCCGGTGCCCTTAAGCACGTGTGTATCCAATTTCCTGGCGTGGAGAAAGCGCAGGATCGTGCTCGGCGATGTAAGCTGGCGGAAGAAAACCCCAGCGGTTCGAGTCTTCTCCAGCAGGAATGTACTAGCTTAAAATTAAAGACACTCGAAGTCTTCCTTCATAACCAGAAAACGAGTGGTCTGACCCAGTTAATAGAGGACGACCCAACTTCAGCTACCGAGGCATTGTCACAAATTGATACGCAGCTGAACGCAATTAGCTCCCTGGTAAATATTATCGTCAGAGTTTATGACAAGAACCTGAACCCGTTATTGGAGCCAGCCATGAAAAGGCTTGGTTGGACCGTCTTACACGGCGACGAAATGACTCATGGATGATCGCAGAATTTGGTATCTCTGGCTATGATGAATGTTTACTCGCGGTGGATATTTGCTCAGGGCTCCAGAGAAAGGGAAAGTTGAATAGATCAACAAGGGAGAAAGTGCAATGCAAGTTAACTTATGGTCAAGTTTGAGAGACCATTCCACCTCGCACACTGTTAGGACTAAGAAGGGTTATGTAACGGGTGGGATTTCCTTCCCTTAAAACGTGGTCCAATGCGATTCAATATGCACTGTTTAGACTCCCGCGACCCTTTCTGTATCCGCTATTTTGCACGCTTAATTTAACTATTACCAGACGTAACATGCTTCTATAAGCCATTTGGTCTAAGTGTCTTACCTCGTTTGCCTGCAGACTTGCCGAAGCCTGCTATGCTCGACCCATACGCCTAATCCCTCTTATAACATAAACCTGTGGTTTATCCCTTACCAGACCGGATCGTTACAGCGCCTTCTCTCTAGGGAAAGGGTTGGCTGCTAGGTCCAGTTTGTCATCGCGAATCAGCGTGTTCCAACTCTCACGTTGCTCTATCTGTAGCTTTTTATAAGGTCCTCTAAGACATTTTTGTTGACGCGGTCTTGGTAATGATCCATGACCCTTCTTTCCATTAATGTAATACCCCGTACCTGGGTTCATATAGTGCAGTTGTTGGGTACTGGAATACAGAGGGCATTTGCTCGTTCTGCAGATTGTAGCAGGCCCATTCTCGAAGTGCTCGTAGGCCTTTTTGTCTGCTGCTTTGCGCTATTGTGCATAGTCGTCCCTCAGCTGTATTGCCCTAGCATGAAGGCTTCCGGAGTTGGTGAGCGACTTCTTGAGCGCATCTTCCGCCTTCTTCCGCGCCACCTAAAGATCGTCCTCAATCTTGAACGCGACGAGCGATGCCCTACAGTAGTAACTATACACACAGTTCGTCAGTACACATGGATATACATTAGGCAAGGTGGTGCGACAGAGGGGGAATACGTACCACTGATAGTGATTGCACGTCCACCGGATCTTATTGCACCCGCTCGCGAGCTCGATTCCGATTTTACTGCCCCATTCAGCAGCTGGGTCAGCTGTCGTGTCTGCTCTTCTACATCTTCCGCCAGGTCTAGCATCTTGGCCTCTTGGCACGTCTTGCCCTCATGAGTCAAGCTTCGGCACAACCTGCAGCTAAGCTTGCCGTAGACCTCGCTCTCGCACTTAAGGAGCGGATGATCGTGCTTCGGAAGACCCTCGAAGTTATCAATGTAGTAGCAAAAGGGACAGACTTCATAGTCCGGGTTTGCCTTCAGGCTTTCGTTCACGTACTCCTTTTGCCATAAAGTCACAAATAATTTGAAGTCGTAGAGCGCCGTATTCTGATCAAGGAGAAATTCAAACGAGAATAAGGCGGGACACCGCTCTCTGGGACACTTCTCGCCTGGGCACCTGACGCGTTTTTCTGGTGATTCCATATCGTGCCGTGTCATTTCCAGAAATCACAGGCAGCATACTGCATATATAGCAGTGTGCGTATCTCTCGTGCCGTTTTTCTCGTCTTCTTCATCTTTCCTACATTGCACGACATCTGCCTCCGGGATATCTTCCTGGCATTCGAGGCTACAAATATATTCTTAGCTCTTTGTCTCTTGCGGTCTTAGGCCGGGTTTAGGCTCGGCTGTCAGGAAGTTAAAGATCTTACCATTTAATCGTTGGTGCCTCATCCTGGTCTGGCTGGTCAGGTGCATCATCTGGATTTGCCTCGCCGGTCTTGCCAACTACCTGCACTTCATCGTCGCCATGAGAATAATTCTAGCGGTAATATTACATACTCATGAGAGATGATGGAAGATTCTGTTAGTTCCTGTAAACAAGCCCAAACAGAGTTAGAAGAACACTTAACACTCCTTAGATCGGAAGAAGAACAACTCAGGCGGGATGACCTCCAGCTTCAAAACGACAATGATGAGCAGAGAAACTTGCTAGATGAATCCTTATCGCAATGTCAGTCGGACAAGGAAGATTTGGAACATCTCAAGCATGAGAAAGAAGATTTAGAGAAAGAAAATACCCAATTTCAAGCTCACTATTCAAATTAGAAGACCGAATTAGATAAAAGCTCCTAAGATTAACTAGTTAAGGCGTCTAAAATAAGGCGAAGAAAATCTTAAGAAAATAAACTGATAAATTCAGAATAAATACATTGAACATAGAATAGATTAGAGAAAATAATACTGAAAGGGAAGAGTGTAAACGATAAGTTTCGCAGGGCCAGAATACAACACAAGATGGACTATCTCAGCTTGAAGTCTTATACAAAAGATGAAAAAAAGGTGTAAGAGTAGGAATTGATAATTTGGGAAAGATTTTGCATCGACGCCGAGAAAAACTTGAGGAGCTAAAAAAGCAAAAAAAAAAGCTGGGAAAAAAACTTAGCGCTTGGCAAACTTAAAGGACTAATAGACCAAGCACACGCTCCTTCACTGCCGGCCACGGCTGCTTCCATACCATTGCCGGCAGCCCATCCTGGCCAGATGCTTTCCACGCTTTGGCTTCCAATACTTTCTCCTCATTCTCCTTCATCGTCAAGTCTCGCATAGCCACTTCTCTGCGTTGCGGTCGTGGGCCCTCATCTTCTATGTCAGCCGGCAGTGGCGGGAAGAAAGCATTGAGCAGTTCCTCCGCCTGTCTAGCTTTATCCTGTGCTGTTGTCTCATCTGCCCTTATTAGCTGAGGCACTTTGTCGCCGTTTGCTCCGTCTCCGGGTTACGCAACGATTGAGGACCTTCATGAATCACTCCTGGCTAAGGTGGAAGACCAAGTTCTTAAAAAATTTAGACATACTAGATAATGAGGAAAATATGTAATATAGTCGGGCGGGCGGCAATTTTGTGCTCGAAATCTAGGTCTGGAAGGGGTGTCGTGTGAGATTCTCTGCATTGCGTATTGTGATTACAGGCTGCCGCCTGTCTGGTCCCAAAATAGGGATCCCATACCTGGTCCCAGTTTTGGGACAGCCTCATTTGATCCTAATACTGGGATCGCCTATATCTGGTCCCAAAACTAGGATCACCTTCATTTAGAGACTGGGACGCCCTCGTCCAGTCCAGTCCTAGAACCAGACCTATAAGAAAACTTCACATAGGTGAAAATTGAGGTTGAAAGATAACAGTGAATTTTTTTGGTTTTCGGAATTGAAAACATACATTACTTGGAAATGACCATTCATCAGCATCCCGTTGCTGTCGTCAAGGTTATTCGTTGCTTGCGCTGCGCGCGATCTGTCGAGGCCACCTCCACAGATGACGTTAGGTCTTTGGGCATGCTTAGAATCGCTCATAATCTTTACTACTGCGAGCAATGCGCTAAAATCGTCGGCTTTGAAGAGAGTACATAACTGTCCTACTCATTGCACCGCCCAGAGAAACCACTAACAATCGTTCAGCTATACCGAAATCACGAGAATCAACATCACACCATGAACCCTAAATCCTAGTTCTTTCTTTACTTTAATGTCGCCAATCACCTACAGGTCCAGAACCTCGCGGACACTCCGGAGTATCATAGACACCCCCTACAATCCATAAATCACCTGAATTTTACTAGCGAGAATTATTCCGAGTGACAATAAACTTTCTCACAGTCAACAAAAGCCCAGATGCCAAACCCGCCCGCTGTTGATAACTTAAACACAGCAAGCGCCCAATGATGTGCATAGAATTGATCAGCTCCGAGGCACCCAAGAACGAAAGCGAGAATCACATCAGTGCGTTCTTGGCGATAACATTGTTCGCTGGATGGTCGCTCATCAAATCTACCCCAGAACGGCTTATATACAGATGAAGAGGTATTAACAGACCGAAACTGTCCGGTGTATATAATGTAGAAGTAGAATATGGCTATAGAGAAAAGATATAGGATTAAAATGGGGGATATATCGATATTAGATACAGCAATAAAGGCAGCTGGAACTAGCCGGCTGCGCTACGATAGAGCCCATGTTGGCAGTGGTATAGTTATTTTGATCTGCAAACGAACCTTTTTTCTTTACACATATCATGTAGGTAGAGGTATCTCACGTCATTCAGAGACTTCGTTATGCGATCCTTCTTCGACAATACAGCACATGCAGTATGTACAACAGCCACAGATATAGTTAATTTACGATTCCAAAATAGACTATTTCTGGCGCAAGGACCTTAATACGAGGTAGTTGTTTGATGTCCTCTCCATTGTGGTACCATCGAAGGCCTTTGATCTATTGCACGCGAGTCGTGCTGCTTCCACTAAAATCAATATTGCATGCGTCTTCATCTTGTGCTGAGCGAAGATTAGATTCGGTCTCAGCTTTCATAAACTGATAGCCATGTGGTTTGTATTTCTGGACTGCAGCTTCAGCTTTGTTCTAGATTATCTCTAGTACTAACCAACGATATGCCCTTTTACTCAAGGCCAGTGTATAATATTGTGTTGGGGGGAAACGAACAACACCACGGCTATTTGCGTTTGAAATGCAGGCTGCCAACCACACCAAAATCTAACAACCTTCCACAACAGCTATGAAAAGGAGGTTTTGAGTTTTGTGTGTATTCTCATTTGATCAAATAATTCACGTTTTCAAAAGTGAAAATAAGAAGAGGTGAAAAAGGATGTCTTTTTTTACGGATACTGAAAAATAACTAAGTTATCTAACCTGCCCGAATTGACAAGTGGGCCCCGACTCAATATATATGCAAGCAGCATCGTATGTTGATATGCACTGCACAAGGCTGGCGTAAAATGAAAAGCTGCTCTTAAACACTGCAAACGGGATAAGGCCAGAACCCAAAATCCCTTCGAGGGTCTATTTTGCCCACGACGAGTTATATGGCACCCCCTGGCCTCGCTTGCAAGACACTCCATGGATGGCTTTTGCTGCAATGCTACCGGAATAATTGTCTAGTTCGTTCTCTGTAGACTGAGCAATTGATGTAGCTCCATCCCCCTGAGCTCGTAGGTGAACTGACATATCACTTAATATAGGATACCTTTTGAGGATCCATCCAACTATAGAAATATGCTCTTCTGACACAAGGTAGGTTGAGAGTAGTACATATGCTTCATAGGCAATTGAAACTATTGTATGTACAACCCTCACATTTGTGTACAGAGTCGTTGGGTAAACGCTTAGGATCATCGCCTCAGAGGGGCTCCAAGGTCCGAGAGAAGTGGGTCTGGGTTTCCACGCAGAATACCGCTAGGCTTGAACTAGGCTCAAGTAGTCTTCACAAGGCGACGGTGTGGGTACATTTTTTTCGGCAGGATATTATCCCTCCTGCCGATGGGCCCTTCATCTTATGGCAGATCCTAGCAATAGACCGTCTAATAGGAGCAACCTCTCTACCACTATTGTGGAGTGATGGAGCAGGGATGGTAAAGTTACTACAAAGACCTAGCTTCCCTCCCTTCAGACAGATGGAGGCAGGCGGGCGGAATTGGGCAGCTTGAGTTAGGCAACCCTTAAATCTAAGTGCTAAATCAAAGCTCAGCTGGCAGCTTCTGGGCAAAGGGGTGGAGCATCCCTTCGCATCTTAGATTCAAAATAAGCTCCTGAGAGGCTTCCACGGAGACACATGGGATGATGCAATCCTGTTCTCTCGCAGAGAATAGCCGCTTTTGATCCATGGGTGGTTATCACCACAAGCTAATCAGTATATGTCTATTCTGAAACCCCTTGCGACAGCCAGTATGTCAGGCCACTGCCCCCTGCTGGGACTCTTCGTATCCAATGGAGTTTCCCAACCTACATCATATCTGCTACATAATATCGGCCCTAATTTGCCTTAGACTAAGACGAACAGGTTTCAAATCGCGAAGCGGTCCTCAATCCTCACCCTGAGTGTAGCTACCACTGTACAATAGTTCTGGGAATTCTCTATTAAAGTTTGTCTCTTAAGGTAATGTAAGTCTGCTTAGCGGCATAGATGTACATAGACGCACTAGCTAGGAGCATAGCCTGAGACCAGGGGCTGAGCAACGGAAACCCAGAGTGACGGCCGAGTTTTGTACATCAAAGCATCCCCCTACCTTGCGCCTGTCATGGCAGTGCACTTATATCGACGTAATACAGCTAACGAGTCCGCCTGACCATACTTATGTAACACTGTGTAGCACCCCGAACCCTCACATTTGTGCCCTTCCTTTAATAGCCCTAACTGATATTGGCATCACTGTATAATATATTATCTATAAAATAGAAGAAGTTTTCTCCGTTACGGTAAAGTTCACCATCTGTCTTCTCAACAGCATTCGACAATCATAAAACTGCGTTGCTACCTTTTGCTTAAGATGCTATCCTTGCCAGAAAGAACGTTTTACAGACCGATCGAAATTCGGCCAAAAATACAGAAATGCATCCAGTGCAGAGACTGCTCTGAGTGCCACGATAGCTCAGATGAGGACAGCTACTCTGATTATGGCGATGACTCGGAAGAATATAGCGACGAGGTCAGGAACGAAGCGAGTGAGATGGCGATAATTATAGCCCGGCCTGAGCATTTTCCCGTTATAAACTCACTAAGCTCACTGATTAACGAATGGCTATTTTATTGGGTCAAGAACTCTATATACGAAAAGCCAAATAAAATGGCTAATCCCTGGAAATTTACCGGGAACTTGAGAACAAACGGCTTCCCTTTAGCTTGTCCGTTCTTCGTGAAGGATGGCACAAAATATTGGAACTGTCAATTGGAGAACCTTCGTTCTATATATGACGTTATTTCTCATTGCCTCAAGCGCCACATCGACCCCCCCGTTGCGGAGTATGTTGGCACGCATTTAAAACCGCAATTGAAAGAGATATGCATACCAGAAGCAACGTATGTAAACCCAGGAATGTGGAAGTGGACGGCCTTAGCGAGCAACAACAACGCCGGATACTAAAGCCCCGAGATAAACTCACGGAAGTTGAATGGTGGACAAAGATCTATCGGATTGCGTTCCCATATGATGAGTCGGCCGATGCCCCAGCCTACCTTATGCATGGTATTGGCTTTGAGGTTTCTAGGCTTTTTGACGGTTGGACTGCCTTAGCTATCGAGATAGAGGAGAAGTTTGACAAGCAAGCACCTCCAAGCGATAAGGTTAGAGCCGTCCTAGACTCTATTTTCGAGAGTAGGGTTCTTGCTCTTTACAAAAAAGATCTAGAAGCGTTTAACAAGATCCGAACAGACATTAGGCCCTCTCTGTCCTACCGTACCTTTAGCGACGCCACATTAATCAAAAGTCAATGCATTGGTAGCTTGGAAATGCTGGTGAATTATATATTAGACAGAGATTCCACCCACGAGGGACGGGCAGCACGCAACGAAAATCCTACCGGAATGCAATGCGCTGATGTCAATATGGTGGATTTAGACGGACTACACCACTTTCAGCCATGGTTCAACCGAGATAGCGACGAGGGCCAGGCTTGTGTGTCGCTCATTGATCCGCTGATATCCGTTCAATCAAATATGAAGGAAGTTCCACGTAACTTGTCGGAACAGTGCGCTGAGTTGAAGGGAGGCCCACAGAGTCAGATTCACAACAAGACCACCAAAATCACGAACGAGTTCAAGGAGGATGAGTGGTTTGTGATTGAACCTCAACTCCCCGTTGTACAGTTCATGGAAACTACATCTAGCTGCGATGAACCAGGATTGAGCGATGGTGAATGGTCGAGTGTAGTCTAAATTTCTCGGAAGAGCGAAACTCTGGGGAATCTCCTGTCATGGATATGTTATTAGCTCACTAGTCATAGATCGTGTCATCATTATCTAGACTGAAACCATGAATATTTAGAATGTGCAGATAAAGAGGCACGAGAAATTCCATAAGACTATAAACCCACGCTCTGCAATTATGTATGGGTTCACACTATTGCATAAAAGGCGCACCAGTCCTGCTATTCTTCATAACATTAGTATTCACAAGGGCCAAGGCATAAGGCAAGAAGGGCATACTTCCTGGACCTAAAAAAGATTAAAATCAACGGGATGAAATAAGCATCTCATCACTTCGTGAGGGTCGATATCCCTATGTCAACCGCTTATCAAAAAATCTCCGTAGCAGCGCAGTAACTCGGGACCCAAAGTCTTTTCATTTCCTCATCAACGTCCGACACGTCCCAGCCCGACCTTCCGATACTACATTGTGTGGCTGGAGCCATCCCTTCAGCTTGCTCAAATCATGGATAACAATCACTCGGGGATTTGCTTCTGTCCTCGTGGGTTCGGTGTTCCTACGACTGACAACCAATTAGCACAGATTCAGAACAGGCCATGGAAGGCTTACAATTTCATTGAGGCTCAATATGTTTAGAAGATGATTACTGAAGGACGTAGACTAGTTCAAAGTGGCCGAGGTCTCTATTATAAATGACAGAGGGTTGGAAGCCCGGCTGGGGGGATTTAGTCAAGGAGAAGATGAATATAATCCCGCCTGACCTGCCTTGATAGGTGTAGTCAAGCATTGTGTTCTGAGTGTGGGGCAATACTGGATGCATAACACGAAACATGCTCTAGGAACAGGGATTTGGCGACGGGGTCATTGCCTTCACAATCATCAGCCATTCAGCAGAATCATCCCACTTAGCTTACATGGGGGCCCAATTTATCCATCGGGATTCGCACCTTGGGTAGCTCATGGTATGAACAAGGGGCAAGACTGAAGTTGCTTGGTTGTTGGTAGTATTACATGATGATGGGGTAGCGCACGTAGAATAGAACAATAAAGGCCACAAACTGTTATAATCGTGATATCTAAGATTGGAGGGCTGGTAGATGTTTGTATTATGAAAGCTACTTCAAGAATTGTAGAAAATCAGAAGTTAAAGAAGAATAGCACTGTGTTGGTATTTATACCTGGAAAATAAGATAGGCTCAGATGACGCTACTCCAGCTCTTTCTCGAAATAGGAGCTACATCCACAATGAGTCTTTAGGTATAACATTCAACTTCACCGGATTCAGGTATTAGTATCACTCGCATTCCTGTTGTGGCATGTCCATATCCCCCAAATTGGGGTGGGAAGGATCCAGTTCTTGTGGGAGGCGGGCTTTGGACACTCCAGTTTCTATATTGGGTCGTGAGTATTAGGCTGGCATCCACCGGGAAGATGAAATCGAAGCTAATGTATAAGGCAGTTAAGATTAAAGTTAATTACGACCCAGGCGTTAGAATCTACCCTGGTTCCTCTTTCTTTCTCATTTTTGCCCGGAAAAGGTCGGTTCGCGGAGGCTGGGTTCATCGACTCTTCAAATACGACCTTACGACCAGCTTCCCAAGGACTCTCATATGGTACAAACTTCGTCCTTCTATGGCATTAGATGGGAGGGGTACGAAATTGACCTTTCTTCTGCCATACCGGAGGCGGGTATCTGAATTCTATGGGATGAGAGATAAGAAGAAGAATACAGAGACGTTACTCCTCGACGGATCCTACGGGCGGAATATGAACCTTGGCAACTATGAATCAGTGGTATTAGTGGCAAAAGGTATGAGCATCGCCGGGATCCTGTCGTCGGCCTTTTCTCTCACCTACCGCTGGAAGCATCATCAGAGACTATTTCGAGATCTAAACCCGCAAAGTGGAAATCCTTTGGCTACTTGAGGAAAAACGATCAAGAAGAGTGGGCAGGTTCTGTCTTCCGTTACTCACAAGATCTCGACTCTGAAGATGTAGGCTGAATCCGATCATCGTTCTGCCATTTGCTAAATTAAATGAACTATTCAACGATGGTTTACCTCAACAGCGAAATGACCTCACTATTAACTACTCAGAAGCTATATTTACTTATTCCTCCTCATATATGCATCTCATATGTGTGATTGGTTTGGGGCTACCCAAATTATATTATGTTTCAGCGCCTGAATGAAAATCACCCTCTAAAGAGGATGGAAAGTATTGGCAGTAGAAGTACTTAAGCGTGTTACTCCATGAATTATGGATCCTCGATACAGACTGACCCTGTGTATGCACTGGTTGCCGGGAGCCATCGATTGCAATATCCCCATAGTAGAGTCTAGCAGGTCCACCGAAGAGTTCTGTATGTACAACTCCGCTTTCTGTACTAGAAAGAAAGTTTGTTCTGCTCATAACCATACTCGCTTGTCGAGCTTTTGTATCTTTCTTTGTCTCTCCTTCACAGAGTTAGTCGTAGCTTCTTTGACTAGGTCTCCCATATCTTGAGACTTATAATGCACTGTTGAATCTCTTATTTCTGTTACAGTGTTAGACATGTTCCTATGTACCGTGCTCCTACATATTTCGACAGTGCCTACCTTGCCCACGATCTGAATTTGCAGTGCATAACCTCCAGATTCATACCAGACCAGCTTATTCTTATTTGTATAGAAGATATACAAGCCGAGCTCGACTCCATTCAATCACCCCTGTCTGAATGATTTGGTAAGGAGACCTTTTAAGTTTCTTCCGATCTGCTTCTTCTCCTATCTTGTTCTTGGGTTGAACTTATTTGTTTTTACTTTTGTGTCCGCATTGATGCAACCACGTTATAAGCTAAAAGCTATTACATACATACCGCGCTTGTGTTCTTATAAGACTCTCTTCGCCATACATATCTTCTTTTAGTCTACATAGAAGCCAGTTGAGGTTGAGGCAAGACCGACCCACAAGCCAGCCAACCGCCCTGAGGTTTGTAACTCAATTCGGCATCATCTAGCGACAACCACTCCCGGGACAAGTATTGGGTCTTTGCAGTTACTAGTTTGCGATAGTCTTGCCTTAAAACAACGAAGTTCCACCTGGGAACACTACGGTGGCTAGAACTGCAACTCTCACACACCGATCATGAGTACACCTTCCAGAGAATTTCTTCCAACCTTAGCCCCAGTTCCGCCCCCAAATGCTCACCATGGGACTCAGTCACCCAGAATCCGTCCCAATGTATGTACACCGCCGGGGAACTGTGATTCTGCTATCACCGATGTGCCACAGGGTCAATTCATCTTTGTAAGCTCACCAGTAAATTTTTTTTTGGTATCTTATATGATATATGAGCTAACTAAACTAGGATGTTGATCCTATTGAGCGGGATCTTGACCTTGTAGAACAGGCGTTAAGGAGATTGCGCTGCGGTTTTACCATGAACAAGCAATTTTCATGGCAGCTGGATGACGGGAAAAGATTTGTTGAACATGAGAATGAAATGCTTAAAGAAAGAATAAGAATCGAGAAAGGTCAAAACAACGAACTATGGGCTAGTCTGTCCGAAGTTGCAAAAGAACGGTCTGCGCTACAAAACGATAAAAGGATCCTAGATGAACTCGAAGCAAAGCATAAAGCACTGGAGACCAAATATCGGGAGGCACTGGCACTCAAAGAGCATCTCGAAAAGGATCAGGTTGAAACTTTGGATTCCCACGAGGCCTTCAGAAAAATGGCTGAAGAATACAAGGGTCAGGCTGAAACGGAGAAAGCAACTCTACAATATCAACTTGCTCTTACTGAAGAGCAATTCAGTCTTACAAAGGACCAGCTTTTGTCATTTTACCCTCAAATTCACGATAATTTGGATAATGTCATGGCAGTGCTACAGACAGCAGCAGAGCAGGACAGGCTTATGAAGGAGGCACTCTCATCTCATTTTCCTGAAATTCACTCGGATTTTAGAAATCTGATGGAGGTTTTACAGGTAGTTGGAGCCCGACACAGTTTGATACAGGCAATTTTATCTAAGAATCCTCAAATTCATCAGAATTTGGATAATATGGCGGAGGTGCTGGGGGGTCGGAGGTGCTAGGGACAAGAGACATGCCCAGCAGAAAACGCCGCAGGCGTTAGCTAGCAGGCCACTTTCTCGTCTTTTGCTACTATTTTACGAACTGGGTTACAGGGACTGGGCCCAAAACTGGGGTCGTTAAAGTAGAAATATATGGCTTTTGCTATCGTCGTACGTTGAAGCTTAGCATTCGCTTTACGCTAATGGAACAATATTTTGAGTACAGTATTCAAGACATCACTTAGCGGTAGTAACAACGCGAGACTATGACACGCTTCAGAACGTCGTCTCTTACCAAAGAAACTGGACAAATGTTGAAACCTTTTTAGCAAAAGTAAATCAAGCCCTTCGACAGTTACAAATGGCATTAAGGCAATATATTGATGCTGGTATTGCAATCCAACGGGGTTTGGCTCTATTTAGTGGGCGTTCCCACCCTGCTAACGCTGGAGAACCCGAAGCTGGATATGAATGTGAATAACATTCTTCTCTCGCAAGACACCTGATCTTCAAGGGTGAAGGACAAAAATTGTCCAATGCAAAATGGAGGTCAGACTCGTGGCTCGTTGAGAGAGTTTCACGGGAGAAATTCTGGCTTAGTATAGGATCGGCTACCAGAAGCCGTGTCCAGCCAAAGATACGATATGTACATACATGCCACGTTGAAAGGACATAGCTGTTTATTGTTCACTGCCTCCAGCTGACTTCGAAGTTGCCAACCCTTCAACCGGCCTGCTCTGTTGACCAGAGCCGATGGATTTGCCAGACCAACCCAATGACGCGTCGATAAAATCTCAGTCTAATACAGTCCTGGCAGATTTTGGCTCTTCTGGTGGGGGAATCAACAACGAAAGCGAAGAATCCAACCAACTCAGATCCCGTGGGAAATCTCTTGAGGAAGGACTAAGCGATTGCCGCCAGTTGAATGAAAAGCTGGAGGAGCTAGTGGGGTGATCAAAAAGCAAGTGGAGATAAAGAAGGAGGAGGCAAAGAAGATGAGTAACAAAGTTAAACTAGAGTAATTTGAGATTTCAATTGATTACATGTGTACTACTGAACTTTCCAACCCAAGACTGAAGGTGTGGTGAGCAAATTCAAAACCATGGTTGACAAATTTGTAGGGATGTTAAGAGCGTGGGCTACCGCTGTACAATCACGTGTAGAGAATGCTAAAGAATAAGATAGCTTATAATCACATACTTGAAATAAATTTCCTATGCATTCAAAAAACTGCCGATAACTGGTTTATAATAAATAATTAACGGAGGAAACCTTTGGCTTCACGAATAGACACCTTCTGAGTATAGGCACCTTTACTCAGTTGCCTAAGTTTAGGTCAGGTGCTCGAACAGTGCTCCATACAGGTTTATTATCTCGATGTCTTCAATGTATTGTACATATCTCTTCTCTTTAACTGAAGCATATCTAATTGTTTCCACTTTCCTGCGACGGACTCCAAGCATTTTATAGAATTGATTCACAACCACACATACATCATTGGTAGCTATGCCAGATATTATAATTCCCCTAAGGACAAGGGCTTATAATGAAAAGCTTTCCAGGTATAAAGTGCAGTTTAAAGGGGCTTGTGGAGAGGTTATATACATTATGGGCCCGTCAACATTACGACGACGAACGGTTCCATTTTGCCAAATGGTGGCTAAAGAGGAGCGTGGTTTTGTCTGGGAAATTTTTGTGCAAGCTTGAGATACTAAGTCCTTGGAGCAGCTTCCTCAAACCATACAATCTCCTCTCTTTGGTGATATTGGCGCTGGTGTTTTGGAGGTTCTATCCCAATCCCAAGCTGCAAATATCAAAATTCCGGTGAGGATGGAACACCTCCAGGTAGTTAGAGGCGGGTGGATGTCTATTTTAGATCTTGACCCAGACATTCTAGAAACCTACTCTGGCCTAGAGAAGAAAGGCTGCAAGGGCAATGACCTGTCTTCAGCTTTCTGGGCAGCCTAAACAGCCCTTTCGCCTCCCATTGAACCTAATATGAACCTTGAACTTCTTGCCGCCATTCAGAAAGTGGCTCCATTCTCTCAAATATTTATCCATAAACGCCTAGGCATATTCAGATTTCGTAAATGACTCCCTTACAATGCTCGTGTTATGGTCGTTGACGGACAGGGATCTCTTGATGTTCAAAGAGACAAGAGGGTGTTTGGCTCAACCAATAACAGCCTGTAGCTTTGACTTCAGGATGTATCTGAAATATTCCTGTGGCGATAACGCAATAACCGACTTTGACTCACCTGTTAGACGCCTATCGTTGACCGAAAGTTTCCACTGTAGGCCATAGAAGATGTTCCTAAATGGCTATTTGTGGTATGTATGACTATGCAGGCCTCCGGGTTGAAAAGGGAACAAAAGGAAGGTTAATACCTGCGTGCCGCAGCTGGCTTTTCGGGGCTCCACAGCGTCACACAAAATAATAATGTCCTCAATTCGGGCCGTAAAATTTGCTCTGTATACTCGCTTACCTAGACACGACACACCATGTACTACCAAATGGTCCGGACTTGACTCATGCCCCAGAAACTGGTCACCTGAAGCCCTCAAATGATAAATTGTGAAGTAATTCACGTTATATCGATCAAAGGCCCTTGTTCAACGCCACTGCTCTAATTATTTATCAAGCTATGAGTTCATTACAACTAACTGGATCTCAACTGGTACAGATGCATCAGGAGCTTACCAACATAAAGTACAGAGTGTCTAGCGAAATATTCGAACTAGATGATGTGTTGACTCTCATTGACATCGTTGACCTTGTTTTTGGTCACTCCGAGAGTCTTGAGGATATGCTTCTTCAAAAGGTATGCACAAGACTCTATGCCCTTAGAATCTTGTTGCTAACGTGTACCAGACTTCACCCTCTAAAGCGGACTATGGGGTAGTTCTATGAGATACATAGGGCAAGGGAGCTGGAATTTTATGGACTATAGTAGATTTATTTACACAGAATTGCTACAGTAGTAGATCGCTTCGCTTCAATCTTTTCTTGCCCCCTACGAGAAATCTTAGCGACTCCTCGTTGCGCATCCCATGTCTGTAACCTCTCTTTACTGAGCTTTTGTCCCCTAACCCAGCGGCCCTCTCCTTCCCTCGTCTAAGCCACTCGAGCTTGCATTTAAGTAACCCCTCTTCCTTCCCTTTTCCCCTGTACCCTAGAATTTCAAGGTCATAATTTAGGTGCTGGCAGAGCATACGTTGTATTGTCGGAGCTGGCTATCAGCAATCGGCTTTTTAATACCCAAATTCCGGCGGAGCCATCAAGCCACCCAAGGAGACCCCAACCTTGCCATGCCTGAAGAATCTCATCTTCTGTAAGATGTTTGTGACTAGCTCAAAACCCTGCTCCGTATTTCAAACGTACTAATTTCAGACGGCAATGGATTCACATTGATAATGCACATACAGAGAGGGTGATCTAACAGCTGCATTTAGTCATGACCGTTACAATTTCTCTTCAAAGCACTTGGGGGAAGTGTTAGTGGAAAGGGGAGGAGTGGCAGAGAGGATCAAATGGCTAACATGATCACTAAGCGTTTGCCAGCGTGACAAATTCCGCATAGGTGATAATACAGGGTGGTCGGTTGGGATATTGTCGTAAGCCCGGGCTAGCTAGGCATGGTGCTCTGCCATATTGGAAGCCATGCCGAGATCCTGGTCATTGGATGACATTATCATTCCGCCTTTTAAGTCTCCCGCTCCTGGAAATAATAGGTGTCGTTGAAGGTCAGAAATTTTGCAATAGGCACTCTCTCTAGATAGACTTTGAACAAAATGAGTATCAAGGCATAAACTTGGTAACACTATAGGTGCATATATATATTAGTAGGAAAATATTTCAACCTCAGTTCTAAAAACATCTATTTCGCTCCTCTTAGTACACCACGAATATAGAAATAGGCGTGGCAATGCACAGCCGTAGTATCTTGCGAGGTAGAAACGTCCATGGAGCGGCTTAGCTTTACCATCTCGGCTGTTGTTTCTCTTGTATTTACTGATAGTAGTTTGAAACCAGACCACGCACATTATCTACCCGCCAAGGCCAAAGGCCGTCCACCTTGCCATGACTCAAATCCGGCGTACACTGAGTAGCCAATGGGGGTCCAAAATGTGAGCCTAGCCTGGGCAGATTACCATCCTTGTACCATTCTTTGGCGGGTAATCCTTCAAAGGCTGAAGCGGAAATATTGAGGGCAAATTCGGCGAGAGCTGTTGCATTCGAACCCCTGTGACTTGGTAACTCTCAAGTATAAAACTATCCATGAATCATTGGACTTCAGAATCCTCAGCCGATGCTAATCCTTATCTCTCGTCTCATCCTCATAATTCTGCGCTTCTATGACTAAAATAGACATAGAGAGTTTCGGCTACAAATACAACTATTACTAGTATGGTACCAGAGTGAAATCCAACCGTGCACATTTTTAAGAAACGAGAAATAGCGACCCATATACCCGCAACTACTACAGGGTCAGGGGGGTTGCGAGGGCGCGAGGGTATTGCTTGAGAGAGACAAGTGGGCTTGTATTTGACTGGCCTACTATCTATCTCCCTTCCTTCCTCCTCTCTTCCCCAGCTGTGTGTGTAACCCCGTGCTGTGTGCTCGTGAGATTCCAGCTAGATGTTACGGCGGTTTCGGTCGCTATTCTGCACCGAAATACATCTTCCGAAGAGGAATAGCAGCCAGTGGCTGTAGTACTTCTTGACACTGCTTGCAATTTCATCGTCTAAGCCCTCCTCTTCAAAGTGCTCTTCAAAGAATTCCGTTCTCTTAAGAACGTGGCTGCTGAACCTAAGCTGGGCAAGCAGCTCGATTGAATTGAGATCTAAAGGATCTTAAGTTTTAAATTGGCCTACTGCCTTGGTAGCGCTTAATAGCTAGTGATCACTGTTATCAATCTTAGGTAGCCTAGGGATTGATGACTTGATTAGCTTGTGACCCCCCTAGTAGTAGGCACTAGCACTACTGGTTTGACTTGAGCCATCTTGATATCGGTGTGTGCCTTCAGTGTGCTGATGATCATAGATTCAGGGTCGATTGGGCGAGACGCAGGCCTGACTGGATCTTAAGAAGGACTTAACGTGTGTGACGATGAAGGCAGCAATTCGCGAGATAGACGGGATATGAGATATCGGATGGGCTTGGGCTGTGTTGGTCAGTCAGCCTGAGGATTACAGCCTTCAAATAGAAGGAAAGGAGGATTTTAGGGTTCATGAAGGAGTCGTGAGGCTATGCAAAAAGCCCTGTTTGATAAATTACCAGAACATCTATGTTTGTATCATTTTTAGATGTTAGATTATCTGCATAGGAAATTCGGCAACAGTCTCAGAGAGATCAATCGAGCGTGCTCTACGAGCCCGAGGATGGACTGGAACGGTACTTCATCGAGTCGCACAGCAACGGGATGCCGACCTTCAAGACCACTATCTGCATAGAATTTCAAAATATATACGTATCGTGTCAACTTGTACGTATATATATATTTATTTGATGAGTCTGGATGGCACAAGTCTGGCTTGTTATATGCATAGAAATAACCCCTGCTAAAAGAATTATCTAACAATACTTGCGACACCTATTTCTCCTTTTACTGTATGTACAGTACATATACAGGGTTGACCGAAAGGAGTGTCCGCTTTTTCTCTTTATGTAGTATTACAATTATTAGAACCCCAATTAGCCACATGTGGCTGACACAGTGTTTGTACCGTCTTCCACATGTTCCTAAGCTAGTCTAAAAATGGCCCTCATTGTGTTGCAAATCAATCGCTGCTAGTTCAGGTACTCGGTGGCCCCCCAGACTTAATTCCCCAGTTCCCTCGTTTCTTCCAAAGTCAATTTTGGCTTTTTACAACCCAACCGTAACTGATTCTGTATGCAGCAATAATGGCACGACATCTAACTAGCTCTAAGCACAAGCAGATCAAAGCTCTACTTCACGCTGAAAAATCAGCCAAAAAAATAGCAAGAAAAGTCGAATGCAGCGAATGTGCTATCCGTTGAATATGCTCAAACCTGCATCGTTTTGGAACCACTCAACTGCCTCCGAATAGAACTGGGCGCTACCGAAGTATATCACCACGTATGCTAGAAGCATTATGCCATAAATTAATGAAGAGACCATGCATGTATCGCGAGGAAATGAAACTATTTTTACAGCTTGAGTTTGAAGTAGATGTATTGCTCAGTAGCATTACTCATGCTTTACACACTAGGAAGTGGTCAAATAAGTCAACTCGCCAAGTTGCAAACCAAAGGAACTCATTGCTACGACATCTATACCATCACAAATTAGCAAAGTACAAGTCCTACCACTTGATATACATTGATGAGTCTGGTTGCAACACTTCAACAGTGCAATGACGCAAGGGCTGGGCTCCTGTAGGAACAACTCCAGTCCAGACAGCAGAGTTCAAACATAAGAAGAGGCATCAATTTATTACAGCTTATACTCAAGAAGGAGTAATGCTTTCGCGTATTTTTAAAGGTTCAACTGACCATATCATATTTAAGGACTTCATTAAACAGCTGCTTCGCCATTGTGGCAGGTTCCTACAGCCCAAGTCTGTTCTAGTTATGGATAATGCTAGCTTTCATAGGCCATCACAACTCAGGGATTTATGTTCTCCTGCAGGTGTGGAGATTCTCTTCCTCTCCTATATACTCCCCAGATTTAAACCCTATAGAAGAGCATTTTGGTGAAGTAAAGGAATATATAAGAAAGGAATAGTATAAACAAGATACCAAAGATCTCCTGTTTGCAGCATTCTTGAAATGGTGCATCCATCAAGTAGGGATTAAGAAGGATAGCGCAGAGGGTCACTTCTCTTATTCAGGAATTACAATATAGTTATGAGCATAAATAGCTTCCTCTTTTACAATACCCTTCCAAATTGTAAAGATACCCCACATAGTGTCAATTTACCATTTTGGATACTGTGTACATTCCTGGTGTCCGTCCTTGACTTCCGGAATAATGCTTTGCCGTTATCTAATATCGGCCATCGCTCCCGGAGTGTGTCCCTGGCGTTGAGACGTGGCAAACTTGGGCCTTGCATCCTCCACGTAGGGACCAGTCCGGCTAGCGGCCCACCACCAAATGCCTGGAGGAACTGTCTAGTGTTGTTCTTCTGTAGAGAAACGGGCAGATACTAGGGAAACTTGGTGTGCAACATAAACAACCAATCGGAAATGAGACTGGCTCCGTTGCGGCTGAGCGTTAGGCGCCGATCAAGGCGGACATTGGGCTGAAGGCGATTTCCCTCCTTAAGACTCAAATTCCTTAGCAATCATATGCCATTAGCGCTCTAATTTGCCTCCTCGGACTCCAATTCTGCCCTCCCCTATACCTCCTCGCACTATGTATTTATACGAACCTTTGCCGCTGGGCAGTGCGGTTGCTCCGACTTCTGCCCCATCAAGACGAGAAATCCCCCCTAGAATGTAAGCTCATTACATTCTCGTTGTTAGACCAGGGAAGCAGCCATCCATACGAGGCATTGTCATATGTGTGGGGATCAGAGGACAACAAACGGCCTATCTATATAGGCGACAATGACGAGCTCTGTGTCACAGCCAACCTGCACGCTTCCCTGAGACACCTTCGGCATTGCTTTCTAGAAAGAATCCTATGGATCGATGCTATCTGCATCAACCAAGCCGACAACGATGAAAAGGGGAAGCAAGTTCAGTCTATGACAAAGATCTATGCCAAAGCAAGTCGAGTAATATGTGGCTTGTAGACCCACCAGGCAACGGAGATGAAGCGGACAACGGTGATCAAGTGGACAGCGGAGGCGAAGCCCTCGAAGCAATTCGTGCTGCTGCTGAAGAGCAGCGCGTGGGTACTCAGGTGGACGAACGGAACGAGCAAGCGATCCTCACTCTGCTTAGACGTAAATGGTTCCAGCGCATCTGGGTAAGTGATAGGCGGTTGATAATATGGCAAAGCTGCTATTGACAAAGTTGATACAGGTCGTTCAAGAAGTTGCTGCAGCTCGACATATCCTGATCAAGTGCGGTTCCACAGAAATCGACGGAGATGCGTCCTGCACAGGCCTAAGCGTACTTGAGCCGTTCAAAACGCGTCCAGACCTAATCCCTCCGACAACCGACCTCATAAAAGGCGCAGTCTTCCGGCGGCGACATGACAAAGATGACACTAACCAGGATTTCCTTAAATATCCGCCCTCCAGTTCAGCTAGTGGATATGTACCACACTCGCGAGGCTATCAACCCTCTCGACATGGTTTATGCCTTGCTTAGCATGAGCTCAGATGATCTTGGGATCGAAGCCAACTACGAATCTTCGTGGAAAGACCTATTTCGGGAATTTGTCAACTCCAGCCTCTCCAATCCGGTGTCCGTCAGCACATGGGACGCCAAGGAGGTAACAGTGATAGAAGCTAAGGGCTGTATTCTTGGCGAAGTAACCTCAGATGGGGAGGACGTGGAAATCACTTGGAAGTGGAAGACTGCACCTGGCCATTCCAATGCGAAAGGGGAACAAAGCTCTCGGTTCACCTCCCAGCCCTCAGGAAAGGCCATCGAGAAAGGCGATATCGTCTGTCTTCTGGAAGGTGCATAAACGTCGACAACAATCGTCAGGCTCCCCAACGGTTTTTCGACCATTATCAGGATTGCAGGTCCCCCTACAGACCGTCTGCCAAGATGGTTCAAAGAATCGGCGACAGGGGGGCGGAGTTCTCGGCAGAAGTGTTACTTGTAAATGATGTTAGCAATGCGAAAATCAAGGATGAAGTGCAGACTGATACTTACGGCATAGTGACGACGGACAGTGGTGATGAATTAAAATCTGCTGTTCACAAGTCAGTGAAACCTTGTGCAGAAATGCCAGCCAAAGAATCAACTTACGGAACGAAGAGATGTATGATGAAAGAAGAAAGAAAAGATCAATTACACGGAACGAAGTGCTCTTCTTATAACTACGAATTGACTGCTCTCTGAGCGTGGCCAATTGACAGTTTGACTATTGTTTATAATGTTTACTATTGTACTCAAGATGGACCATTGTTCATTGACACAATAAGCATCAGAACTCTTAGCCAATCTTCACATTCACCATTGACCTATCTACAATACTTTTTCTATTTCTTAACGAAACTTTGAGGTGCGTTCAATTGATCCAAACCGCCCATTGAGATCGGTCTGGGGGGGGGGGTGTTAAACCCACTGCAGAATATGCACCTGCTATTTGTATATATCACACTGTTATGAGGTTCGGGCCGATAGGCGCGCCACTGGTGGTGCAACACGTGACACTTATTTGCACAACCAGTGGCGCGCCTATTGGGCCCCATGAGGTTCTGGTGATTATCTAAGTTCAGGAGTGCTACGTCATGTGACCTGAGTGCATGCCTTAAAGCCTGAGGCACTAGTTTTGCAAATAACCCACATAAAAGAGGGGTTACGAACAAGGATCATGGATTAAGCAGATCAATCAATAACAACATAAGTGCAATTTCCCAATTCGGTTCAACAGCTCTTGGCCTTTATTCTTTGAAAGCTTTCGACTATCCAACCGGTCGAGTTGCGGACATGGCCTTTTGGGACGACCTCGTCAAGACTATCCAAAACATCCCGTTCGCGGGCTCAGTGGTCTCGACCCCTATCCGCACCTTTATTTCGGTGCACGCCGAGTACGCCTGCCCCGTTGGCCACCGAAATTGCAACTCCATGACGGGCGGGGACGCCTTCTTGCAAAAATACCAGTGCAATGAACCCGGTTGTGGCCAAGTCTTCTTCTACGGCGACATTGCTATAAAGGGCTATTATTCTGGCAACCCTTGACTGAGGGGTCCGGAAAGTTGAAGGCATGTCCACCCTCATGCGACGCTCTGCCAAGGCTCAATTTAAGGGGATGCGATCCCCTTGAATGCGCGAAGCCGCCTGATGCATGGTAGTTATACACCGCGGCCGTGACGGGAAAAAGGTAACGAGCAGTAATTGTGTTGGTTGTGTTTTTGTTATTGAAAGTGCGGGGTTCCGAGGAAGCCTGGTAAATAGTCTAGGTGTAACTACAATACCATGTACATATGCGTACAGCAACTGAAGTAACGACGATCAATATAGCTACCGAATTCTTTCGTCCAATAGCATCTGAAACCATCCCGTAGAAGAAACACGGCAGGATTGGCCAATCCAGATAGACGCCGTGTTGAGAAAGTCCCGCCAGATCTGGGTTAGGTATTGTTGAAATAAGTCTGTACTGGGCAAAGTGGGCCCTGTCCCTCTGTGTCCTACTATGTACCTGAGAGTACCTGAAATTTTGATAGTCTCAGCGTATATTCTGTATGTGTTACAGTGTTGTGCAAAAGGATGTTCCTCTTTGGAACAATGTTGCAATCTTTTACGCTACCCAACATAGTAAGGATTTGCTGGCTTACGCACTGATGGGAAAACTCATGGAAGGTACTGGCAGTTAGCCCGCACTGTAGCTAGTGGAGACTGCTGTACTTAAAATAGCTATGCAATCCGTGTACTTGCAATTACATCAATGTACATTACACTCGGATGCAATAGCTAATAGTGGCTGTTGCGGGTGGGTCCAAGGGTGGGGATGGTTACAGTTTTGGATTTAGTGAGGTTTACTCTTGTACCGCAAAGTATCTAGTTTAGGTTACAGAGAAAGATTGTAAGTAGAAAGCGGAACATGGTTTTGCACAAAACTGTAGAATATCCAACAAAATAACTTAATATAAATATGTACTTAATCAGGAAACTACTGTTTACTATTAACCCATTCATCCACCATGCTAACCCACTGGTCGGCAATACCACAAGGGATTTTATTGGATGTAAAAAATTTTGTCTCTTCATCCTGTGCCTTAAAGATCCGCTCTAGTGTAAGTCGCGCTCTCAATGTAAGATCAGCAACAGCATAGAAGTCTTTTCTCCAGCTCTCATCGCCCACTTGACTGCAATGCCAATCGCAATACTCGCGCACAGCGTTATCCCGATGACCCTTAATCTTGATCTTCTTAGCTGGAGCTGCCGACTCAGCTCCTGGCATCACATTGGTGATATTAATCTGTGGAACATCAGCCTGCTTCCGCTTTGAAGGCGGATTCATAATTTTGTTCTAATAGTGTTTTGGGAGGTCACTATGCTCATTAAATTTACCACCCTTTTCAACATATTCCACAATTTTCAGCAAGATGTTGGTTGCTACTAGTTAGCGAATTCCAGTATCTAGATAACGCCAGCAGTATGGACCTACATCGCATCCAGCTCCAGGACATTCAAGGAGATTATACATACGTTCCCAGATCGGTACCTCATCTGTGGAGCCTTCAAGGTTTTGAATGGAAGCTCTCTCATTGAGTTGAGCTGCTGTTGCACTTCGTCCGCTACACTTCATTGATTGTATCTGCTGACCTGTCTCTTTGTATATAAAGATAATCTTAACAGTGAGCTTCCTCCCCTTATGTACAAGGTTAGACCAGCTTTCAATCTGGTCATCAATCTGGCTCCATCTGATGTCGAGACCGGTAAACCGCTTCAGAACGTCGTCTTCGCCTCGCGCGTTGATCGCTATGGTTATTTGAGTTTCATCAGGCTCATAGTTGTTTCCTAAACCTTTTTCTCTCACTACTGCATCAATCTCTGACCTGAGACTGTTCTCCCAATATACACTAGGATAGTCTTGGATATTCTGTAATGCATTCCCTGTCAGTTTGTTTAGCCGGGTCTTTTTTGAACAAAGCGTCCAATTTATAGTATAGGTGGGACATTTAGAATAGCGTTGGCTTGTCGCATGACCTTGACTCTCAGCAGCCATAAGGGCCGAGACATCAAAATTATCACCCTCATCCAGCCACTGGCTGGAATCATCCAGAATAGCGTTACTCATGCTGCAGTGGCGAACTGGAGTTGTGTAGGTTGCAAACTCTCGTCCAAACTGGACGAGCAGAGAACGCTGTAGAAGCGAGTGCGCAACAAAGACAACCTGACCCACTTCTTGGACTTTCCAATGCCTTCCATGACGCATTCTTGCAACAACTAACATAACAACAACCAACAGAGTGGGGCTCAAGAGGAACAAACAAAATCAACTGACCTGGGTCCATAGCCATTTAGGACTTTCTCCCTTATATTAGGCGTTAATTGAAAAGCAGTAAACTAGAAAAAAATTGCTAGCAAAATCAAGATGGCAGAGGGATGGTTATCTAGCATTAAGCAGCGACTCTGATCAAGCAGCAACTCTGATCAAGCAGCAACTTTGATCAAGCAGCAACTCTGAATATAAAATCAACCGCGGCCATAGAGACTAGCGCACTAGGCCCAGGTTGTGGGAAGTTGGGCCAGGTTGCTGGCCTTAATATATACACGGCAAGTAACAAAGGAAGGGCTATGACTCATTGTGGGCCAACAAAAGTGTGACTTTGCTGTTACTGTGTTACATTTTTATCCACACTATGGTCAAGCCACATTTGCCTAAAAATGGCCTTTTTTAAAAGTGTTACTAAACAAAAAAGCGGACACTCCTTTCGGTCAACCCTGTATGTACATACAGTATGTACAAGGAAATCTGTTAAGATTGTGTTTATATGGCTCGAGACCCTAAATTAAGGCCCCGGGACCCAAATCCGACAACCTAGGTCCATTTAAAGGTCATTCGTAGCGCTTTTGAACCGTAAAAGTCTTTATTTGGGGTAGAAATTAAGACTGGTCCTTAGTTTCGTCCTTTTCATTTACTGGCGAAGGATATAAATATCTGTTGAACCAGGCCTAGTTGACCTTTGATCCTCACAACGATAGAACTATCTAAGACAAGACATGGCTCAAGAAAACTCCCTGAACAATTCTGAAGGTCAAGCAGGACAGGACTATAAAGATGAGATAACGCAGGAGATAGAAGTCCTAGAGGATCAAACTTCTGGCATGGCAAACCCGGATTTGCTACAGGCACTCAAAATTGCCATGGAGCAACAAATAACCGATGATGCAATGAATAATATAAGAGCTATGGTTACAAACAACTACCATGCGCATTTCCAAAACGAACTCAACAACGCTGGCCGTGAGGGAAATGTTCGAAGATTCGTTTTACTACGGCAGGCGTTACAACCGGAGTCATTCTCCAAACCAAATTTTATTAAACTAAATGAGTTGTTGAACGGAAATCAGGAGTTTCATGATGTGGAAGGAATAACAGCATTCTACAAATTTGAAATCGACAACCAAATCAAAATAGCCGAACAAGCCGGAGACACAGACACCACCGCCATTCTGTACGAAGCTATGCAACTACCCGTTATAACACAAGAAACAATGATGGACATTAAAAAAGAGCTTGGAGATAAAAACATAAAATTGGAACCAGTAACTTCTCCCAAGGGAGTAACATTCACTGGAGTCAATAGACCTCCTGTGAAAGGGTTGGACCCGAATCAAGGCCCCGATGTCGGCAGAACTAGTCAAATGCACCATGTCCAAGGAACTGAGGAAGATGATCAATTTCGGGATAATGAAAACCTAACAGCACTAGTGACACTACCTGGACGAGGAACAAACTCCAGTTGTAAGACTGTCGGTTGGATCCCAGGGACATCGAAAAACAAAAAGGCCTACGCCTTCATCAACAGGTATGGGCCCAAAAACTCTGCAGTACATCGTCTTCAAACATTCGCAAGTGTTGGTTATAAGTATCCAGAGTCGGAAAAAGTGGATAGCTTACAAAGTAACGCAAGTCATCTGGAGAACCCCGGTGATTATCTTTGTGCGATATATGCTGTTGCTTGGTTCGGCTGGAAGGGTGAACCCGTTTCGGAGGCTGATTTAGAATTACTGGATCCTCGTAGTGGTTGCAAGAATTTCAGAAAGAGGACACTTATGCAGGTGGCTTGGCGTTATGAAGATAACACTATAAAAAAGAGTTGGGTAGTTAGGGGAGTTGTGCGGAAGGCATGGGGCTTGGCGTATGCTGATGGCCAAATTTTCGAGGCTGCAAAAGTAGCTGAGAAACGCCACGATATGTGGAAAAATGATGATCGCAAGGGGTTCGAAAGATCACCCTCCGCTCCTTTATTCGAACATAGCCGCAACCAGCGGACCGGATCTAGACCTAGGAGACTATCAGCTAAACCACCTCGTTCAGAGTCTATTCAATCCTATCGATACCCACACTCTTCAGCACCTGATCTCACTGATGAATCTGATGCATCTTCTGATTCCCTGTACCGGTCTCGCCATTTCTCCCAACCCGCTCGGCAACAGACACGCCGGGAGACACCACCTTCTATGTATCAACCCGACTTCTTCCATTCGTTGCCTCATTCACCTTCTCCCCCGCGTTATCCAACTCGATCTACTCGTCAGCGTCCGGAAATAAGAAAGTCAACGGGAGAGATGGAAGATTACCTTCAAGCATGGATGGAAGCGTTTTCCTTACAGGATTTTCAAAACCTAAGTAACGAAAATCGGGCGCAGTTTATAGAAGATTGGATGTGGCGGAAGCAGCAATTAGGGTACGAGGGAAAGAGTACGTATCGTAGCCACTAAGCTTGTTGTCAAGGTGAGATCTCATAGTTGCGTTATAGTATCGCTGAGACGACAAATTAGAACTTAGACTAGTTTAAAGGATTTCTCTTCTATATATATATACTATAGTATATATACTAGTACTTTCCAATACGTCGTGGAGTAACAATGATAAGACATCTAGGTATAAGCCCACTCTGATTCTCGAAATCAAATCCCGAGAACCATAGTTCAATATCTCCTTCAATATCATTATCATATTCAATTCTATTATTTAAACCTATTACCACCATTTGGAGAGCACTGTATTCCTATGGGTTCTCTAAAACTAGGATTTCCAACTACGTCCAGTGCTTAGATCATATGATATTACCATGTCGAATGCCGGACACATACTCGTCGTCTTCTTCAGTGCAGATCGTCGCAAATTTATTTACTCCTGCTGCGTTTTTGTTACCTAGAGCCGACGGTTTTATGAACAGAGCGGATAGCTCGCCGTACTCTACCATTGAAGAAACCAGTCATTGGTGAAAATAGAACGGTGTAGAGAAAGGTCCAGAGTACCTAGGGTTCGCAACCCTTTGTTGAAACTGTACGTCCGCTGTACCGGAACTCTCTATCCGTTTCCGTATTACCGGGCATTTCGGGTCGTTTAGCCAAGAGGTGCCCTATCCATAGCATGACTTAAGTCCTAGTTCTACGGCGATTCCATCCGATACGCAGACCCCCCTGGTTGTCCCAATATACCATCATGCCTCAGATGCGCTAGGATAAGCGAGTACTCAGATGTCTGACTACTTCAGCACGCTGAATTACCTACATAAATTTTTTAGCTCAATTATATAAGATACTTTAATAAGAGACAGGATACGAATCACTTCGCTATAACGGCAGCGAAGCAGTGTAGCAATAAAGACATGGTCTATTTTTTCCCAATTTATAAGACTGATATTCATATCAGCTTAGTCAGCAGTAAGGAGTGGCTTTAAGATAAATCGGTGAGTGGATGCTTCCACTTCACCATGAAGTTCTATGAAGGATAGATGAATTTGCATAATGAAGCAAATGCGCAAGAAGTTGAACTTCCTAAACATCTAATATCTTGGGCTTGACTTCATTTATGGAAATGAACAGAGTTGGCCTTAAACAAGAGCCTAGTCCCGCAACGCGTTCTTTAGATAACTCCTTCTCCTGTGAGGAACGCTTTTGCACTTTTTTCTGTCAGATTCATATATATATAGTTGTATTTTGTGCATACGTACCCCTTCATCATTCTATTAGTCTTACCATAATCCCATGCCTTCTCACATGCCTCTCTTGACTTGTATCGAATCCAAAATGTATTTGTGCGCTGTTCGATATCTGTTTCCTCCGGCATTGGCATGTGAAACACCTCTTGCAGCTCAAACTTATATCTCGGGTGGTTGAGAGGCAATCGAGCACCCGTAATAACGAGATACCAAGGTTCTTGTGATCTAGTATCCGACGTCATATGGGAGGGGGCGTATGGGCCAATTCCATAAAACAATGGAAATCTGAATGCCAGTTCTAGTCGGCACTACCACGATCTATATAGGCTGGTAGGGACCTAAAATCAGGTTTAGCCGTTGGGTACTTCTGCCTCTAAAATGATAGTTTTAGACCCATGAGCCGTCTACATATAACATTTGCATTTATGAATATAACCACATTATGTACGGCAATGTACATATATAATAAAAAACTTTCGCGGGCCTTGAACCGCCTTTGGCTACGAAATTGGGGCCGGAGATCTGGCCTTGAATATCACCCCTATCTCCAAAGCCCAGAACCTGGCCTCCCTCACTCATTTTCAATAAGACTAGCGTCAATTAATAGGCTCTGGAGAAAATTTCGGACTGATCCCCTTCCAAACATACTGTAGTAAGGTAGCCTACTAGATTGATACAAGTGGATTTCTGTAATTACACTGTCTGCAACCACATGTGGCGCAGAGAGTGTCCACAAAGAAGCATCAAACAAAAAGGCGGACACTTATGTCGGTCGTCATTGCATTAAATTTCTATCAACTTCTACACCTTGAGTCGCAAGTACATATTATAGCGCAGGCGTATTACTAATAGAAATAAGATTAGCCTACATTAGTACCGACTTGCTGTATTAAGCGATCCCGCTCAGTGGTCCCACAGCATCGCAGGCTGCTCGAATAAGGCCCCATACTCCGAGGCACAGGTACAGGGGCTTGGGCTGCCGTGTTCAAGAAAGGCCCTGTGTTGCGCCTAGGGATCCTATCTGGAAGGATGTCCGAAGGATGTGCTCTGGTGTCAAAACAAGCGATAAACACTTAGGTCCCTGGGATTGACCACTGTGATTGATGGTAGACTATGGCAAGGTTGCGCAAGGCCATTAAGCGTGTGAGAAAGGTCCCATACTGCGATTGACTATAAAGTGGGAGCAACAAATGGTTTCACACTTCGCCCCTTCGAGCTCCTTACGGACTAGGCTCGGTAACAGGGAAATCAAGATTTCAATGGGAGGCTGAATGTATCTTGGCTAGGAAACAACCTCGGCGCACAATCCCACCTCAAGAGGCAACGGCAACATGAGCCTATTCCGTATTTCTGGTATATAAAAAAGGGCCTTTCACTTTAAAGAACTACTATTTACCAAACTTCATCAAACTTCATCATCTCGACAGTCAACACCCAATATTTCTCTTATACTCTTAAGCACAATGAGCAATGCAACGCATGAAACTCAATTTCGCGACAAAATCCCATACGATGAAGGTACAGAGGAATACAAGCTATACGAAGATTTGCTTCCTATCCTTCCCAGCCCAGCAAGTGCTCGTCGGAAGCTAGTTATTATCACCGATATCGACATGGATATAGACGATATGATTGCAATCGTGATTTTAGTTCATATGCATCATCTTGGCATCATCGAAATCGCTCTCATCATTGCCAACTATCGTCCCTCCGAAATGCGTGCCAAGTTTTTAAGAACGGTGGTTCGCCTTCTAGGTGCTAATGAAATACCAATTGCCGCTGGCACCGACGGCTTGGGGGGCGCGGAGCGGGAAACTTCTTGGCACGAGCTGAGAAATTTGACGTTCGCGAATCAGACCTGGAATATAGAAAAAATGGAATACCCCACCGGTTATCATTCTCTGGATAAACTTGCCCATCAAAACGATACGCAAAAATTAGTGGTTCTCTGCCTCTCGTCGCTGCAAGACATCTCTGAATACTTCGGTAAACAGGATGACGAGTTTCTCCGAAAGCACTTCGGGTACATTATAGTGCAGGGCGGTTATATAATCCAGGATAGGTCTATCAAGCCAGACTTGAAGGCGATGAACAACAGTTTCCACCCGGAGGCTGCGGCCACCTTTACGGATCGCCTCCATACTCTAGGAATACCATCGGATGCCTGGGGCAAAGAAGTTGCAGTGGCTGCAGGTCTCGATCTAAGTATCTTCAAGGAACTAGATGGCCCAGTGGGGAAGCATCTTAACTGGAAGCTCCCTCGCCAACTCTATGGGTTCTATTGGGATGCACTCAACAAACCATTCAAACCGCATCTTGACAAGGCATGGCTTTTAGAGACACACATGCGTATCGACAGGACTAATCCAGCCTTTCAAACTATGATAGCTGAGCCACTTTCTTTTGGTAAATTTGTGGATCAAACCAAGCTCCCCGCCTATGATGCTTGTGCAGCAATGGGTGCGCTTGGCGATCCATTCCTCCGGCGGCTTGGGATTCTGGAAAACACCCAAGAGATATCAGATCAATCATATCGCATGTTCGGGGAGAGCCCTGGTAACCTAGGGGGAATTAACCCAGAGAACCTGAACTTAGCTTTAAGGGTTTTTCTAAGAGGCTCGATAAAAGCTTCCTATGAAAATGCAAGTAAACTCATCAGCGGCAGGATTACTTGGTTTGTTCCTAGCTACGAGACCACGCTGGAGAGTTTCAAAAAGAAACTACCATACCTGAGGGAAAATGCCCACAATAAAATCGAAGACGGTACCGAGAGGGGCATAAAGAAGGATAAATTCAGCAAACCTATTCAAGGTATTGAAGATGAAGGACCACCTTATGAGCTCCTGTTTCAAGAAGAGATGCTCCAACAGCAGACCATCAACATGGAAAGTCTTACTATCGATGACGCGCCAGGGAATGGAGATTGAGATAGTTGGAAGTCTATATGTGTCTACAGTACTAGAACGGGAAATTGTATTACCTAGACTGTAGCTTCCCGGGTATAGTGTTGAATTGATTTTGACCAGCAATCGGCCTACCCCATACTTACCCTACAATTGGGAGTTATCATGCCACCGTTGAGCGAACTTGCGAAGAGATGTATATAATACTCGGGCAGATTCATGGGCTCAAAGACGATGATAACGCCCGCTGTCTGCCGTTGTCTCTTGGAGTATGCGCCTTCCTCCTTCTATTTTCATTCTTGCTCGGTATTTTCGCTCAGCGGCTAATTTCATATCCGCTGTTAGCGCAACACTGAACCAGTGGTAGTTCCGCAGACGAGATGGTCGCATACTCGCAGGTCATATCAAGGAAGAAGAAAAGAGAACCAACTGAGTATAGAAGCAGAAGCCCCAATGCTAGTCTCAATTAGCCTTCCTACACTGGCACCACCGTCCTTATCTTCTCTCTTATCCTCATCCTCGTCGCCGCCAACGTCATCGCCTTCAAACGACGTCGCACCAGTTTTTGCCTACGATCTCAGCGCTTGGACCTTGACCGCCGGGAATAATAATGCCAGGAGTGAGAGCGCGGGGCACACATGGCCATCAACCACAATTAGCAGCTTCTAGTGATCGCAAGTGCCTTGTTCTATGGATAACGCAGTTTCTCGGGTGCGATGGGCTCCTGTCAGGTTTCTTGTTAGATCGGATTCGGGTGGGAGCTGCAAAATATCACCTCGCCAAAATCGAGCGATGGTTTCGACCCCCCCGATCCGTCCACAAACGCCAACCATGCGAGGAAGATTCGCCATGAGGGAACGGGCGTGTGGCTTTTGGAAAATCCAGTTTTCCAGGATTGGCGCTCAGGGTCGCGTCGACGTCTATGGTTGCACGGGCTCGTGGGGATGTAGCAACACCGTTTTCCGGGTAATCTGCGGAAGGGGCCAGCCGCTTTCCCACTGCTGAGCTGAACAATCACCGTTTGTCGGCTGACCGGGGCCAGGACCGTTGACGCCTCCTGCTAAGCGCCCGGCTTGGGCTGGCCACCCGTTTCGTGTATTACGACTTCCTAAATTTCTTTTTTTCGTCTCCTTACAAAAAGGAGAGTTACATCGGGATCGGCCTTTGATGCAATGCTACGTAGGTGTAGGTAAGCGACAGCTCACTCATAAGCTTGGGCGCCCCCCCCCCCCCCCCCCCCCCCCCGGGGGGCGGCGACCTACGAGTTCTACGACTCTTCGTCCTCCCGTGCTCCGTCCCCTGGTTTCCAATTCCCAATATTGATGACCCTGACATTTGATACAGAGAGGGCTAGGGCCCATATCCAGCGTTTTAAGAACAAGAGCGTGGTTTACGAGCCTTCTGCGAAGACTAAAGCCAGACATGACCGTATCTGGAATGCTTGGGAACAGTATGTGCCCCCGCTTAGCCTGCTGCTTTTCTTTTTTCGCTAACCAGTGTTAGATGGGCCATGCAAATGGGAGTACCAGTTGAACAGACCTGGCTGGATCTTGCACTACAAAATGGCGTAGCAATGAATCACTGCCAAGCGTATCTGGCATTGTATTTTGAGGCATACGCGAAGCAGATTGTTATCCATGGACCCGGAGAGACAGAGATTGTGCGGAGAGTCAATTCAGCAAAGACTATGCGGGATTACTGGCTGGCTCTGGTCAGAGTTGCTGACTTGAAGTCCATGTCGCCTAAGAGAAGGGAGTTCCCTCAACAGGCCGGCTTCTGGACCATGACATATGACCCTAGAAGAGAGGGTGATGGCATCCCTAACAGGCCGGCCCGCCAAATTTCAAATGTAAGTTAGGAATGCCCGTCCTTATACAGCTTCTTGACTGATTTCATCAAGTGGTTGCCGACCTTAGCAATAGAGCTTGAAGCCAAGCTCGAGCAGGTGTTTGTGAAGCGCGCGGCCACCGTTCGATGACGCAAGAAAGCTACGAGAAAAGGGGCTCCCGACAGATCACCTTGTCACCCAGACCCTCAGCCCTCACAGGTCATGGCTTCGGGCCTCATGTGATGCGGCCTCCACAGTTGGTGCTCAGCTCATTGCTCAGCTCATTGCCAACCCTGAAGACCCTGGCATCTCTGACATCATGCTCGCATATCTGCAGAAGCGTTTGGGCCATTGTACCAAGGGCGAGGATCCTGGCGATAGTGAGAATGAGGAGAAATTCAATGAATCGGATGAACCGGAGAAGGACAAGCAGTTGAAGAAGGACAAACCGAGATGTCTACTAGGGTGTGGAGACTTCACCATGAAATACAGGCTCACAGAACATGTGAAGCAGCAGCACGCGGACTCATTCACCCAGGAGTTCCCATGTCCAGAATGCAAGAGGTTTGGGAGCAAGTTTCAAGTCCCCCCTGGCTTGGAGGCTTGGTGCAGTCATATTGCACGATATCACAGTAGCATACATACACCCTCAACGACCAATGGAGCATCGACCTGCTTTTCATGCGGCAAATGCGGCCTGACTGAAAGGGGACTTACGTCACACACGTTATTGAGGCACAAGCGAGCTGGCTATTTCGACTAATCCTTCGCCTATTATGAGTGTAAGCGACTTCAAGGGGTCAATCACATGGTATCAGGAATCGCAGAATGGGAGGACCATGTCACCGAGATACACCTGGGGGTGAGAACAAAGAAAAGGCATCTTCCGGGGGTTGTCACTCCAAGTCCAAAGAGGTTTAAGGTAGATTCAGCGATGTAACCAATGTAGAGGCCAGCCCGGACCCTCATGCCGAGGAGGAGTTTTGGGTTACAGGGAGGGACTCTGACTATGATTAAAGAAGCTAATAATGGCTCGATTCTTGCATAGATACTACCCATCTTAAGAGAGACGTGATCCTTGCAGTTGCAGCCTGTAGCCTTTGGGCCAATAGCTTTGCGAGAAGCAGTTGGCACAGAACTGTCGTTACAGGTTTACACGGGACTATGAATGCACGATGAGGGTCACATGGCCTCGCAAAGTAGAAGATGGCTGTTCCGTAAATGGCTTATGATCGTTGCTTGTTGGCCGTCGCAGCTGAACTAAAGATAATGAAAAGCTATAAAAGGAGGCCTCTCCCCCCAACCTAGAGCGCTCCAACTTAAACCTTTCATCTACACTTGCCACCTCTACTACGTCCTCCATATTCTCTATTGAGGCTGCTTCAACATTTATACACGCTTACTGATCATATCCTTCGTTCAAACCATATCTCTCCACCAATTCTGCATCATCTTTACGCCGAAAACGAGCTATGTCGTCGATCCAAGGCAATATGAGTGCTGAGACATCGAGAATTCTCCCAACCCGCCTTAGACGCAGGAAAACTCCAGCTACAGACTGGAAAACGCTTAGAGCTTATGGCTGTCTTATGGTGACATATACAGAAGAAGCCAAGCAAATTCGCCGCACGTTGTCCAAGCCTATGCCTCCCGCTATCCTGTTCCCTTGGACTTTGAAATACCAGACATGGGTTTGGGATATTGAGCTTGAGTACGACGTATCCGAATTCCGCCGCGCCAAAATGGTGGATGGGGTGCCGAAGATTTTGACAATCTGGCCTCCCACAGAAGTGAACGTGAACCAGCTGTCGGAGGCCTTTGCGAAAAGGTTGCAAGTTCTGTGCACTGATGATGAGTGGGACAATTTCGGAAAGAACTCTCGTCTGTGGCATGGGGAGAAGTATGATTTTCGGCCTTATCGTGTCATTGTGGGGGCGGAAGGAGTTAAAGTCGCGGGCTTCTGGAAAAAATCATATGTGGGGATTGAAGAAGTTTCGGATGAGCTCTTGAATAAGGCACGTGCAATTATTTTGAGAGATTTGGGGGAGCAGGGATGGGAACAGTGTGTTCGCATTTGGACGGAGACATTTGGTAGTTCTCATTCCATGAACGCCGTGTTGCGCGCAAATGAGGAGAGAGAACGAGAAGAGAGCATGGAAGAGATGGGAATAGAGGAGGAAGAGGCAGAAAAGAGGATGGAATAGGTGATGATAATAGAGGAGAAGGTAAAGTTGGAGGCGGAGATGGACTGGGAAGATGATGAGTCCTTTTTGTCTGATTTTTAAGTTGAGTATTATTTTCAATTTATTTCATATTCAATCCAGCTCTTGAATGAGTAAATTTTTGACCTCAATGCATTGCAGTTCGCCGCGACGACAGCGGGTGAGGGCTTTGAGCTCAAGCCCTCTCATTCGGATGGCGAGGAAATACGGTGGCCATGGTCCACGGAAACGGATCGGACGTGCTGTCCAGAGCCAAACCTTCCAATCGCCTTGTCCCTCTCACGCGCCACATTTACCTGGTTCTACCACGCATCCGCGGAGAGCCGGAGAAGCTTAGTAGAGCTGAGCTATCCCGCCGAACATCGGCGAGAACCGGCTATGGCAGTTCTGCCGGCTACCAGGAGAGGTTTAACTGTCTGAGCAGCAGCAGCGGCAGGAAGACCCTGGGGTATATCGTCTTCAGTCCTAGGTTACTGAGGAGGCTAATTTGTCAGTGCTCTGGTGCTGTACATACTACTATAGCGAAGGGAACTACTGAAGACCACTCTGAATGTCTATCTAGATCTGGTTCTCTTTGTAAATAGTAAGTATTGGTGGATAAGCACCCTTGGGGATGTATACGAGATCCTTGTCTATTTATTGCTTTCTTGTTAACGGCAAGTGAGTCAACTGATTTACTGTTCTGTAAGCCCTATCGACATAACCCACTCCCCAGCTTGGCGCCGTCCTTGGAACTCTTTCCACCTCTGCCCATGGTTATTACCCTTTCCCTTTTCCTTGTCAGGGCATACATCAGTTCCAACGTGAGTACTCTCAACATTCTTTTGATTCTTTCCATTTTGTAGGGCCAATTACTATGGCTATTAGCAGTTGATATTTCAGGTCATGTATAGTCATACCTAGCTCATCAACTCACCTTCAAGACTTTCGGAGTGGGTAAAAAGGCTTTGAACCATATTCAGTAAGTCTAGTACTGCCCAGGAGTCAATATCGTCGTTGGTGAACCTGGTTCTGAGGCTCTGAAATTCAGAGTGCATAAGCACAAGCTCGGAGCTACTTAATCGTGAGGAATCCATGCTGGAGGTGAATTCTTCATTTTAGCCTGTTGGTTATTGGGCCTCGTTTTATACAGGGTTTTCTTTATATTCAAGTTTAACAAATCATCCGTGACGTAGATTGAATTTTCGCCGCGTAACCGCTATTAATAGACTGGCTGCGCATCAAAATACATCCAGCAAGAGCCAGCAATCTAGATTATCCAGTCTTATGAAATCCCTATCCTGTATTGCGCCCTTGCTGGTCTTTGCAATTGGCTTTTTCTGGCTGGCTTTTATTATATTCCCTGGCGCATTTAGTTCTCTGCAGGATGCCAACATCTTGGCGCAGTCAGACGCTGGCCTCACGCTGCAACGGGCCATTCAACATTCCCTGCCACTCTACATGGGCGGCTTCACCTGTATCACTAGCTTCCTCGGACTCCTTTATGTATTTTGGAGAGTGAGGGAGAATTATGTTTGGCTGCTTAACCGAGTATTCATGTACGTCACCACCACAAGTTAATGTTATTCTATTAATCATAACAGGCCTGAGATGGCGAATGCGCTGGTCGGAGTGCTGACAAGTATTGTCAACATCTACACAGCCCAAGACGGGCACTGGTCTCGGACAGCAAAGGTGACCGTGTCCGTTGCCGGAGCCCATGGGGCAATGATGCTATTCTTATTTGGGCTGTATTCATTTTACCTACATGATTTGATGTAGTAACACCTGCAGTGCTGCATACGCCTGCTAAGATGTAATGCTCACTATCCCTTCCTCTGCTGCAAGGGTTCTGTTGGTGTCGCCACCTAACAGCTTCCAGTTGTACAGGTAAAAGGGATATATTGAGACTGTTGCTTCTAACTAGTAATTACAGGAGGGATCCGTTGACCCTTATATCCCATGGAATCCCTTGATCGTATCTTCATGCGAGCAGCCCGGTTTTGGGCTTGTAAGGTCCGTCAATTATCCCGTTGGCATACAATTAGTTAGGGATCTTCATATCCGTTAGACCGCGGTTGTGATCTTCCTTCAACTCGTGCGTTTGATAGGATCGGAACGCTCTTCGAGCTATGGGGCCTGCGCCGATAACTCGGTCTTCGGTTGATCGTCAGAGCCGTAGTTCGCGATTCCAGTTAGGTTGCAACCTTCCAACCTGACTAATTGACCCCTCTCGGTGAAACTGATCCTTCTAGGTCGGTTGCATCATGGCCGCGGCTATCGTGCGATTGAACCTTACTTTTGCAATCGCGGCCGGTCCGGCTTCCACGGAATTCCTGATGGTATTTGCTAGTAAATTGTGTGTGCGTTCGAACAGGCTGGGCTGCGGGCTTCAATCTTCATGGATTATCTCGGTAGTTGACGATATCTCTCTATCGCCCGCTTGGCACCAACAGGTTCAGATATACCAGCTCAACCACAATCTCCACTGCCTGATAGGGAATGGCAGCTCGTTCGCCACAAATGCGCCTCCTTTTCCATATTGGAAGAGTATTAGTTAGGCTCGAAGGAGAAGCGTACAGCAATTTGCACAATTATTTTCTCCGGAAGCACCGGAGTTGCATAATTTAGATGAAAAAGAAAATACACAATTTTGGCTATCCACTGTGTGAAATCCAACACAAACTACCTATTTGAAAGAACATAAAGACTTTCTGTCTACAGAGCGGAAGCTGCTTCTGCTCTAAACTGTGTCTGTCTTTATATGCAGTAGATGTGTAATTATACTGTATTTATTGAGCAAATTTTTGTGTTTGGTAGCTTAGGAAATCAACCAGTCCATCTTGCAGATTACAGCTCGTGCTACTTTGCAATCTTTTGTCTTCCAATGTCTGCTCAACCGCATATGATTCAACCACGGCATCGATCATCTTATCTAAAGTAGAGATCTCATCGGCTGGCTGAGGTATAAGCCTACCCTCATTCTCGAAACCGAATTTCGAAAACCATAATTCAATACCTTCTTCGACATCGTTGTCATATTCTATCAACGGATTAAGACCTATTGTCGCCATTTGGAAAGCAGTATATTCATGTGAGTTTTCCAAACCAAACAGTCCCAGCCACTTCTGGTGCTTAGCTATCTTGATATCGCCATGTCGAATGCCAAAGACACATTCTGGCGCGGCTTGAAGATACACACACTCCTTATCTTCTCTAGAGCAGATCGTCGCAAATGTACTTACCCTTGCCGTATTTATGTCATCTGAAATCGATGGTCTTACGAACAGACAGGGCAAGACCTCAGGTTCAATTATCAACTGATTGCTCTGGTTTTCAATGTGATTTGTTCGTAGAACGCGATCAGCTGTATCGCTTCTTGCCTCAGAATTAAACCTCGATACACATTTCTTTGGATTGATTTGGCTCATCTCTAAATCAATAGGCTGTGTTAAACCTGCAGCAGAATTATCGAATAGCCTGTTCCCGGTCTGCTAGACACGCTGGAGACTTTAGAGACACTGCCGAAGCATGGGGTTGGAGTCATTATATACAAGCCCATTAGTCAGCCAATCCGGTTCCCACCTTATATCAGGCACGGACCAAATCTTGGTCTTTTGTTTTACGGAATCATATAATGAGTGCAGTGGGAATTTCCAACCAACAACACCCACAACCAAAGCCTAGGTGGGTCCGCGATCGTGATGTCGGCGTCAGTCAAAGGGAGGAGTTGCAACCAAGCTGCATAGTCAAAACCAACAACCACAATCAACCGACATGTGTTTGGTGTTTAGTTGGGAGCTCCCGCAATTGATCAATTGAATGAGAGAGACCATCCTGGTCTTCATACGAGCCAAATTGGTATTACGAACAAAGGCCTCCAAGTTGGGCCGCATGAAGTCACGTGTGTTGCGGGCCTTGGAGGCAGGACACGCTAAACTTCTATTGGCCTGTCACTCGGCCTGAGTGACGGACAGGTGACAAGCAAGTAACGGGCTCAACATATACACACATTCATTTCATTAAAATACCGTAAATTTCGAAATGGGTGTCGCGGGTTTCCTTGGTTAATTTTAATAGTAACCATGGGTCCATTTTTTTGCCATGGTAGCTTTTGTTACGTCTTTGTAACTCATTTGTATCCCATAACACACGCCAAGGCGCCCCACATACCACACCCATATCAGCAATGGTTAATTAGGACGAGCCGACACATCATGTTTCCCTCTCTCCAGTCGCATGATCCATGAGCATTGTTCAACGATAGTAAAGTCGTTTTAGACGAAAAAGCTATTATATAATTCAAAGCTTCAAGTAGAGTTTCGAGATTCTATGCATTTGCACTCACACTATATTGCAAAGGTGGAAGAGTTTAATAATATAAATGGGTTGGCTAAACGCATGCGGCCTGATAAGGTGGTTTGCTCGCCAAGATTTGTCGCGTACATAATCTTCACAGGGCAAAAGGTCTGCCGCAACCGACTGACCGCTTCGGGAGCTGCAAACAAATGTCCGTTTTCATTAGGCCGCTGGAGTCAGATTTCTTTGCCTGCGTGCAAGCATGTATCAGTGCTTAGGTGGTGATCCCGACGAAAACGGCGAGATCGCAGCATTATTGCATTGAGGAGAAGAGGGGCTGTTGGTGTTCGGGAGACATAATTTCCGAAAACGCATGACCGGAGTCTAATATTTACCTACAACCCAGCATTGTATAGCTAGGCTAGGGATTGAAGGCAACATATTCTGAGGATGTGGGGAAGGGGCGAGAACTCGGCCCCATCCAGTCTCAACACCCAAAAAGTCATTATGTATAGAGAACTATGGAATAAACGACTGTTAGGTGAGAGGTAAGAACGATAGCCTAACATCATGCCCATTCATCACGCCAAACAATTTCCTTAGGGTCAATCTAAACAGTCAGACTAAAGTTTTGTAAACACCCAAAATTTGGGACAAGCTAAGCTGACCTCGTGACACCTGGCATTTTCAACCAAAATAGTCTACATCTTTTTGCTGTGAAACCATGATTAAATACAAGTGCTGACAAGTTGCAGTCAACGGTCCAAGTTGTAGGCTCTAGTACAAAACTTGGCTTCGTCGGATGCTAAGCACCTATAGTTAATTTATAACTTTCGCTCTTTATTCAACCAATCCTCCACGAACATATTTGCATAATGGCTACCTTAGCAGGGAGCTTTGACGTCTTACCAAATGAGCTCATTCTGTATATTTCATTTATGTTGCCTATTACTGATGTAATAGCACTCAGAGACGCGTCATATCTATCAATACCAATTCTACAAAGCCGGATCAAACCTTCCAGATATCTTCAGAGCATAGGACCTTTTATTGGTACTGAGAATTTATTTAATGTGATGGAAACACACAATGCAGTGCTTTCAGGATCGAGAGCTCTCGAATACTTTATCCCTGGGTCTACCGGTACATTTTCAGACTGGGACTTCTATGTTCCTTCAAAACCTTCCTCTGTCGCAGCGGTCAAAACAGCTCTTGAACATTCTGGAGTTGAGTTCCAAACCTGTCTATCGCGGGCAGCTAATATAATGAGAAAAGAGTCCGCTGCGATACTGAGTCGGGGCTATATAGTTTCAATTGCCTATGAAGCATACTATTCCCAACATACTTTCTGGTCAAAGGAGCATATTCTGATAGTGGAATGTATCCTCAGAAGGTATCCTATACTAAGTGATATATCAGTTCACCTACGATTAAATGGCTCGATCCGGTGGATAGAGGGTATTCTCCCACTATTGATACAAAGAGATGGAGCTACATCAGTTGCTCAGTCTATAGAGAACGACCTAGATAATTATTCTGGTAGTCTTGCAGCAAAAGTCATTCATGGAGTGGCCAAGAAACGAGGAAACGAGGTTCCCGTACAGCTCATCGTGGGCAAAATAGACCCGCGAAAGGATTTTACTTCCGATCAGTTCCCGCCTACAGTATTTAAGAGCATCTTTGCATTCTACGCCAGCCATGTGCAGTGTATCTTGGCAAAAGATGCTGCTCTGCATATGTATTATACACTGGCATTGAACAAAAGGGCATATCGTTGGTTTGTACCAGAGATAATCCAGAACAAAGCTGAAGCTGCAGTCCAGAAATATATCTTACGTGGCTATCAGTTTATCAAAGCTGAGACTCAATCTTATCTTCGCTCAGCACAAGACGAAGAAGCATGCTACATTGATTTTAGTGGAAGCAGCACGACTTGTGTTCAACAAATCAAGGGGCTTCGATGGTATCACAACGGAGAGGACATCAAACAGCTACCTCGTATTGAAAAGGTCCTTGCGCCAGAACTGGTATATTTCGGGCTTTTAAATTAACTATAGCCATAGCTATTGTAGGAAGGAAAATCACAATACGAAGTCTCTGAATGCACTACATGGGATGGTGGTAAGGAATCAAGGTTCGCTCGCTTATCAATACAGTATGGTTCTGACCTTGGGTCCAGAACAATGCTATGTCCCAGATCTTGGTCAATAAATATATTACCCTCTAACCTGGTCTAATTTCAAGGATGTTAATTCCTCGTCTACAGTTGTCATTTGGTATTTCTTAGGTGCACATATTGAGTTCGACATAGTATACCACTGCTGAAATATCTTCTACTGGTCTATAATTTAGTCCTTCATCTTTTCTCTGTAATTATATTCTACTTCTACATTGTGTATCGACATCGGGTATGAGTGCGAAAATCTATCTAGCTCTAATCTTGTCAGGTTGGGATACCTTCCATTTAAAATCATCGTGAATGCACTCTGGGTTTGGTTTATCATTTTGTTTGTCTCTTTCCTTTTCACTGAGCCGAAGAAGCGATTGATCGCGTTCGCCACTTGGCGGCTCGGTCCGCTGTAGGGCTATCAAATGGGAGCTTGGGTGTTCCAAATCTACATCGCCCAGCCAATCTAGATTCGTGGCTTCCATGGTGGTGAGTTGATGGAGGAGAGAAGTACAGATATTGCCAACAAGAAGTACCGTTGGTTCCAAGAACCCTTCAGCAAAAGCCTCATTCATCTCCTTTGCTTTCCTATTATACTATGTGTCTAGCCATGAGCTGGCCAATATATTCTTATGCGACTCTCTAGGGTAGTGGAGTGAATGTACAACGATTGAATGGCGGCCCTGCGGCACGTATATCGTAGTTGCTCTCCCTATTCTTGTTCTAATTTGCCAGTAATAGACTTGCGTAATATCGTATACCGTTCTCAATATATCTTAGGGAATGCCCAGTCTATTCTATATTACCCAAACTAGGAAAATAGTAATTTAATGAATACTTTCGAGTCTATAAGACCTGGAGATAAGTGTTAGTTAAAGCTGAAATGACTCCGTTTAGCAAGAAAATATTTCTTTACTGCCTTATGACCGTTTGCTATGCAACAGTTTTTCATATGACAGTTTTTCATATGACAGCTTTTCATATGACAGTTTGCCATATGACAGTTTTTCATATGACAGTTTTTCATATGACAGTTTGCCATATGACAGTTTTTCATATGACAGTTTTTCATATGATAGTTTGTCATATGATAGTTTGTTATATAACAGTTTGTCATATGACAGTTTGCCATATGACAGTTTGCGATATGACAGTTTGCTATATAACAGTTTGCCATACGATAGTTTGCTATATGACAGTTTACCATACGACAGTTTGCTATATGACAGTTTGCCATATGACAGTTTGCTATATGATAGTTTGCTATATGACGGTTTGCCGTTTAACGGCTTAGCTCACGACAACTTCATCAGAAGGGGTTGATCAAGATATTTATTTATTCCATTTTTTTTTTTAAAAAAAAATCAATTCTAGTTGAGCATATAGCAAATATACAACTTAATGCTAAATAGAGCTTTTTGCATTATTAATGATAAAATGTATAGTGCTGTACAGTAGGAGTTAAGTAGTTTTTTAAAGAAAGAGTTACTATGTATATGTACAATGTAGTTAAATACATAGTTCATTGATGTTATGTTATTGTCTCCATCGATGTGGTGGCCGGCCCCTTGACTTCGGCCATTTTAGTTGTGCTGAGAACCTTAGTTATGCAATTGTGAGGTGGCCTGTTTGTGGTGATGCTGAAGCCAAATTCGTTATATAGTATCTCCATACCAACAATTCAATCGACTAGTGCCTACTAAACCGATTTCCATTGGATTGTGAAATCCTGAAACGCAGATTCGCTCCACCTAAACCAGGCCTAGGCCTCGCCGATGTTGTGACAAAAGGCGATGTACGGAGTACTGGTGGCTACTTCCAAGCTCCTTTGATTGGACTAGATTGATTACTAAAATCTTGAAAGCTGAGCGGTGAGCTATGGCAGAACGGACATAGCATATTACTTTGCCATTATTTATCCGACATATTACTAGCGTTCATCCGACAATCTGCCCCGTCGACCTCAAATATGTGAACAGGAGTCTCCGCCATTTTTAGTACAAGTTCGACGATAATGAGACAATAGCTATGGTGGACTAAAGGAGCTTAAGGACAATCCTATTGGGAAAGGCCTTGATGGCTTTCGCGCTTCTTTCAATGTGATGTGCGAAGGCGCAAGCACGTTCTGTTCTCCAGACGCGCTTGAGCTTCTCACTCAAGAAGGTAAGATAGTCCGCTCAGCGTCGCTCTAGCGTGCCCTTCTGACTATCACATAGACCTCCGGAAACTCGTGCTTGCCTTTCTTTCGGTGGCGCAAAACCTTCCTGCAGCCCGTCCGCTTCCCGCAAGGACAGGTCGTGGCACCCTCCCCAGGTGTCAATGACGACATTCAACAAAGCATTCGAAAGGGTCTGGACGTCATGAAAGCGGCCAATTATCGACTGGGGCGTGCGCCGCCACAGTCAAAAGCACGTCTTTTCTCGCCAAGAGCTAAGTAGCAGCGTTGGTATGAAACGACCATCGAGCGATACTGATGCCGCCCCACCGCCGACTAAGCGATCCCGTCCCACGTCTCCAGCAAACGCATGCACAAACCGGGTGCACCGGCGAGTTATTCCTCGCGACTATGGAAAGCCAATCTACAAGGCAAGCTCCCCCAAGGCGCTGCTTTCTGCGCTGGAAGGCTGCGTCGAAGGACATGAGTTGTTGTACAGAGCAGGTCTTCCCCACAGGGATATCTCTATCAACAACCTCATGGTGAATGAGGACGATAGGAACCCTCCTGGCGAGCATTTTTGATTGACTTGGACCTCGCTGTCAGAGAGCAACGGGAAGGCGCCTCAGGAGCAAAGGGGGAGACGGGTACGAGAGCGCTTATGGCCATTGGTGCACTACTAGGGGAGCAGTATTCTTTTATGCATGACCTAGAGTTGTTCTGCTGGGTCGTATTCTGGCTATGTATTCATTATAGCCGACCGGATCAGAGCAGGGTGGTCTAGGAATTCGATAAATGGAGCTCTGATTGAACTTGGTGTGCCGGAAGTTCTGCCTATTGTATTGCGTGTGAGATTTGCAAGGGCCCGTGTTATGAAGCCGCGTGTGTGATACCATACACAGCCCCACACTACAATGAGCCAGCATTCAGCCACATGCTCGTCTGGAATCACCGACCCCAGCCACGCTATACCAGCATTGTATGTGTGTATGTACACATGCATATGTATCAGGCTTTAGTATTGGAAGTCAGGAAGACCAAAAAAAAAAAAAAAAGGCGAAACCAAACCGCAAGATCTCGACTTTAGGGACGGCAATATGAGAGCCCTGGATAGTGGCCTCTCAATAATAATAACAGCAATATTGAAACTGTCTAACGATCCTATGCAGAAGGAAGACTGTTTCTTTTACATCGAAGGTGCTGAGGTGATCGAAGAAGATGTGTATTTGCTCAAGTATTTAGACAATGGAGAGCAATTTTGGGTACCGGAGACGACTATGACATAAGCAACAATGCTAAGGCATGCGCCCACTCGGGTTGTAGTCCCGAAGAGTGGAGGAAGATAGAGCTGGAAGAATGGAATAAGGACTAGGAAGCTAGGATCTCTTAAGAGCTGGGGACCAAACCAAAGGCGATAAGATAGTCCAGAGTCTTCGTCAGCGCCATCACATTGCTAAAGAGATCAAGGGCTACACACCTAGATGTATCTCCCGAAGAACTCTGAGTCTTCAGGCTAGATGGGCAAGGAAAAGCTAGAAATGATTATCGGTGATAAGGAAGAGGATAAAAAACTACTTTTCTTTTACCGTGAGGACAATAGAACCATGATTTAGGACGAGTTTTATAAGGTTCTAGACTATACTACGCTCAATATATATATCGCTAGCTCTGTAGAAATATATGGTCGATCTGGCGGCCCCCACCGTTGTCAAGAGGATGGTCTAGAAGGCAATTTACTATGTGCTTTACTGAAAACCGTCGTTTGATGCACAAGATCAAATGTCGCATCTACTGAACTTATACTACAGAGACTACTATTACACGCTGAAATTCAAGTTGTAGTTTCCCAATAGAGCCTATAAATTCCTTATACTCTTCCCATGGCATTATAACCTTCCAGGCACTATGATAATGACGGCGAAATTTCAAGGCGTGACCTGAATATAATCGGTCCTCATTTTTGAAAACAATGTCCCTGAATCTGAACCTTAATTTTGAAGCTCCGGTCCCTCTTTCTATCTTAATGACTTCTCCATTTAAAAAAGGAAATTGCCAAGAGCATAACCTTAAGTCCATAATAAATTTCCATCCATCTTGCTTCCGTTCGATTGGAAGAGATTGTAGCCATGCAACTATCTCCCTTTGGTTATCGAGATCAACAGTGAATGTCCGACTTGAAGCAGATACAGAATAGTATCCAGCTACCACTTGAATGGTTTTGACTTTAGCTATTCTCGGCTCAAGCCTGTTAATAAAGGGAATCAAATCACGAAGTGCCTTCCAGTTAACAAGTACAGTATTATAGAGAGTAGTGATATCACAATAGCATTGTGAAATGCCATCAAGAAAATAATATCATGGCGAGGATTAATCCTGACAGGAGATCCGTACAGCGAGGGGAGTCTGCAAGTACTCCTCTGGGTAAGATTTCCACAGAGGATGGAACAGGACTCTTTCGAAACACAGCGGTGGGCCTCCTTGTTGATGCGGATATGAGGAGCATAAATTTGGCGCATATCTCCTGCTATAAACTCCCAAACAATATTTCGGATCTCTGGGGGAAGATTGGGAAACAAGGGAAACGATTTTCTCTGGCGAATAGAGACAGAGCCCCTCGTGGCAAGCTCCCAGATCATATATTGTATCTTCTGAGGAAGCCTTGGGCCCAAATGAAGAAAAAAGTAAAATAGCGGCACTCCCCCGCAATCGCCTTCTGCCTCTCCAGGCTCAGTGAGCATCGGCAGAGTTGATTTCCAGTCTTGGTAGAACACATCGTGAGGGGAATCATGTGGGTATAGTAAATTGATAATCGGTGTATATTCAGCCATGCTTGGATTGGTTGCGAAGGCAAATACGGACAAGGTCCATGAACAATTCTATATCTTTTCAAATCGTAGCTGCCTTCCCTCTCCCTGCCTAGGTATAATTAAGATCAGTGCTTGTACTTGTACTCATATCTTCTGCAGGGTTCTGGCCTTAGTTCACAGAACAGGTTAGAGCGAAATCCAGCAATGAGTCGCAATTTTTTACTGAAAGTACCGTGCATTCCGCGAACCGTTAGTCAGCGTGGCAGAGGCTACTTCATACATTCAACAGTCGCTTGTTGATGCCGAAACTACTACACATTCGGCGAGTGGCTTAATGTATCAGTGGGCGAAGCACAGGTCCATCAAAACCGCTATTTCTTTTAGAATTTACTATTCATTGCGTCACTGTTGTGTTTATATTGCCTTACCCAAAAATATACGGGTTTAATTCCTAGCCTGTGAAGGTTTTAACGTACTGAACAGCCCACTGTGACTAGAATGAGGTTGCAACTACTATGCTACATTCGCTTGTTGTTACGGAAAACGGCATGAGGCTCTTGCGTGCATGGGCCATATCTACCGGCCGATCGCCTTTTGCTGCCAAAAAGCCCTGTATTGTGCGACGTGATGAATTGGCAAGGACATACGTTCAGCCGCCCTAGATGCCTAACACAACTCATTCTGCGAGCTAATATCACTGTTCGAGCCAAGGGCAGGGGTCGGCCAACACCGATCCCGCAGAAATCTCCAACTTCTATGGAGAGAGTAGGCAATTGCTGTTTGTGTTCTACAAACCGTTCATAGGGAATGCTGAGCTAAGCCCATTATTAACCGCTCTTTACTGCTAGGAGCATCATACATTCTGCGAAGCAAAGTGCCATACTTTCATCACTCTTTGCTGCTAGGAACACTACACATTCTGCGAACTGTCAATAACTCAGCACTGGGCTACGTCCTGAAATTTAGTCGGTTTTTCCTGCTACGAACATGATGCATTTGGCGAATGGTCAGTGCAACATGCCTTCAGGATTCCCCCGAGGCTAGGATTTGATGTGATTAAAAATATGGCCCCAGCCACTTGCACATTGTGCAGAGGTTTCTTCCTTTTCTTTTTTTTTTTTTTTCGCCGCAGGCTGAAAATTTGAGAGGAGGCCCCTTTTTACTCATACTCGTATACTCACCTCATATAAGATGAAAAGAAAGCGCTTGACCGTAGAGCCAATGGAGAACACTTACATCAGTCATGGTTTGCCTAATTTCCCACTTCTTCTAGGTATCAGTATACTCACGTATCCGTAATCAGGACAACCTCGATCCCTGATGCCTCTTCGGAGAGATTGGCCCTCTATTATACCGGGTCGTGCCGATATCGCTTGTGGTCGGCTAGCAGACGTTGGAGGCCGAGGTTTGACAGCATCATATTATCCGGATGAGCCCTTAACACCTGATACTAGGAGAGTTCTCTCGCAAAGACAGTCGGTGCATATTAGAGTGACGTATGAATATGCCCGACATCTGATGGCGGAGGACAATCGAACAGAATACAAATTGATATTGGGATATATGTGTCAACTTCTCTGGCATAAAGGTGCCGACTACAAAGGAACTGAGGTATATCACTCAGAAGAAGTGAAGGAGAAAAGGAAAGCCATGGATTTGCTGCAAACTTTTCCTGGCGTGCCTCTATTTGCCCCTGGGTCCCTGACGGGTGAGCAACTGAGCCATATTGAGAATACATTTTGTGACTTTTTTGCATCCTTCACCATTGAAAGGGGGGACCACAAACAGAAGAACAATCACCGCTACCTTCTGGCACTCTTGGAACAGTTGATTCATAATTCCAGAGCACATGAGTTGATTGGTGTTGAAAACGCAAATAAGATGCTGGAGCTTGAGGCTAGGAAGAAAAATTGGATTAGGTGTTGAAAATAAGGTGATGATAAAATAACAAGGATAATACAGGACAGCAAAAGCTAACTACATTCTATTATATTTCGACAAGTTCCATTATAAGCAGGGAAGAAATAGAGATTTGCCGTTACCAAAACCCCGGAATTGAAGTGAACGAAAGGTATTACCGGGTCAAGATGTTGATGGGCATAGTCCTTTTGAATTTGATGATACAGATGTTAATACTACTGGCCGCGACTAGAAAGCACTTGTGCTCGAGTCAACCGACCGCGAGAACAAGCGCTTGTGACTGAGTTGTTGTGAGATCAGGTTATGCGCAGTATTCTGTGTGACGCATTTAGGCATCGACACATTAGGGCAGCAATATATAGTAGAGCATAGAGTAGGCCGTGTGAGCTTAATGATGATGCTGAACGGGTCACCCATTGCTGTGATTCCCGGGCAGCGGAAAGACGCGTGAGGTGATCCTAGCCGATTATTTCAGACTTGGCATTTGACAAGGGCACGTGTTGGATGGAGCGATGACGCCCTCCACCTTGCGGTTTGAGGATGGTGACGAGAGATCAGTCCCGCCAGTTCACCTCGATGGCCCTCTCCCTACCGCTAGTGCTACCGCTAGTGAGTAACATCATGGACCGGGAACCCTCTACTCCGTAAAGCGCGCATAGATAAGGCATAGCGTGCCTAGGCTGTGATTTATAAGCACGATCGGTCCGACTACTAATCCGGACTAATCACGTCTGATTCATACATCCAGATGAATAAGAAAAAAAAAATATGTGATTGGCCAGGATGGATGCTCGTTGTTCTTGCCTTCTTTTAGAATCAACTCATTGCCAAATAACACTTTGCCAAACGACACTTTGCGAGACGTTTTAGACTAGCTGACCTTGCTAACTTAGACAAACGATATTATAGTAGTACCTGTTGAGTGATCCCTCTCCTGAACGTTTTGGTCGCGGGCAATTGATCTGAATGTTTCAAAAATCACCTCCTGATTGCTGGAGGACTATTGTCATGGATGCCTGAGCGACTACGAGGTCCCTTGTCAGTGATCTTTAGAGAGTCATACTCTAACTATGGGGTGATCAGACAGTGAGTACAGTCGGACGCTTGCCTATCCTAGGCCCAGACTTGCTGTGGGGAGTGGGTACGGGATCGGTGGCGGGTGGGGTAATTACGCTGTGTTTTTGGCTATGGAGTGCCACCAGACATTCACACTGGTGGCCCGCTGAATGGAGCGCAACACAAAACGTGACCTAACGTTAGGCTTCCCCTTCGCATGAGGCTGTGGAGGGTGTTGGTGGCGGTGGCAGTGCCTGCACGAAGTCGACTGATAGACCATCTATGGCTGCCTGATGCACGCACGCGCCCCATCATTCCCCTCTTTTCCGTCAGCGTCCAAAGGCGTCCCCTTTCTGAGCGTCGACCGCCACCTTTCCTCTCAAGGCTATCCCGAATGTCCTGTCCCACGACGCCCATCTCGACTAACAATTACGCGTCGAGGAAAGACGCACCTGTGGAATATAACCAGGCGGGCATCTCGCCGGGATGGGTGGAGACGGTTTTGACGCCAAAACTAGACCGAGATGATGGCCTTTCACCGTCAAAAAGGGCAGGTGACCCCAGTCGACAACCTAGAAGATGGGATTCACGAGTCGCGGAACGGGTCACCTGCTTCGCACGACCAGTATACAATCGCCTGGATCTGCGCGCTACCCATAGAGATGGCCGCAGCTCGCGCCATGCTAGACGACATCCACGAAGACCTGCCTAGGCATACGAACGACACCAACACCTACACGCTCGGCAGCGTACAGCGCCACAACATCGTCGTTGCGTGTTTGCCGACGGCCCAGTACGGAACGAATAGCGCGGCGAACGTGCTGACCCATCTCATCCGAACCTTCCCATCAATCCGCCTTGGTTTGATGGTGGGAATCGGAGGCGGAGTGCCGAGCAGGGTCGACATGCGTTTGGGCGACGTCGTCGTCGGGACGAGGGTGATGCAGTATGATCTAGGAAAAATCATCGGAGACGGACAGATTCAGCGCACTGCGATCCCGAAGAGCCCGCATCACCTGCTTGGCACGGCCGTGTCGTCCCTACAAGCAAGGCATGAACGAGACGGTAGCCGAATCCCACTCATATTAGAGCAAAAGTTCGATGGGCACTCCCAGTATGGCCGCCCGACCATGATGGACTGCCTTTTCTTCTCGGAGTACGATCATTCGTCTCCAGCACCTAGCTGCGATGAATGCGACCGTTCGAAGCTAGTCCCTCGAAACAGGCGAAGCACTGATAACCCGGTGATATATTATGGCACTATCGCCTCGGGCAACCAAGTCATGAGGAACGGCACCCAGAGAGATAACATCGCTCAGCAACTGGATGCCATCTGTTTCGAGATGGAGGCTGCCGGTCTGATGGACATTCTCCCTTGCCTGCCGATCCGGGGAATTTGCGACTATTCCGATTCTCACAAGAACAAAGAATGGCAGAGATATGCCGCCGCCACTGCGGCGGCATATGCAAGAGAATTGCTAGGGGCGCTCCCCGTCGCCGAGGTGCAAACAAAAGTTGTCCCCGCGCCCGATCCCTGTAAGTCGAGTCCTATGTTTTTGGAGCGCACTCGCGTCGTTACGGGCTACGCCTTGTGCTATAGATGCCTTGTGTACCCCGGAGATAGATAGTAAAAACCTTGCCCTCGCCTTATTTTTAACACAATCTACCACGCTTCCGCCTGAACTCAAATTGCTGATGTCAATGTGTCACAGTGCAAGCTTCCTTTCAAGTACCCTTCAGCCTACAAGGCGTGCCTGTATCAGACAAGTTTGTCGATAGACCAACTGACAGGGCTGTGCTCGAGCAGTGCCTTTTGCCACAGCAACCCCCTACCGACCGACGGAAGGTATGCGTTTTGCATGGGCTCGGCGGCATCGGCAAGACGCAGCTAGCTATCGACTTTGCCCGTCGTCACAAGTCCGCCTTTAGTGCGATCTTCTGGCTAGATGGGCGGTCTGAGGATCAATTGAGGCAAAGCTTCGCCAGATGCCTTGCCAGAATCCCTGAACTTCGAACTGGTAGCCGCAACCTTGACGTGAACCTTAACATCAAGGAGAATCTCGATATTGCCGTGATGAAAGTGATTGAGTGGCTCGCTCGGCCGAGCAATACCCAATGGCTGCTGATTTTGGACAACGTCGATCAAGATCACCAACAAGGTGGTGCAACAGGAACATATGATATCCGGCAATATTTTCCTGGAGATCAGGGGTCAATCCTGATAACGACACGTTTGTTACGCCTACAGCAGCTGGGTAGGTCAAAGCATTTGACCAACGTCGACCTGGACCAGAGCAGGGCCATTCTGCAGACGTGGTATGGACAAGAGCTACGTAAGTCACAACCCTCAGGCACACTCTAGTCCTTGTCCATTGCGCTAACTTTGGATCTAGATTGGCGCCTAGATTACGACACCCTTCTCGAGATGTTACAAGGCCTACCACTGGCTTTGGCGCAAGCTGCGTCGTACCTGCGCGAGACAGGCATGGATGTGGCAACTTACATCCAGATCTACAATGAACAATGGCAAAAGCTTATGGGATCTGATAATCCTCTGACGGACTACAACCAAGGAAGTATTGCCACTACATGGGCAGTATCTCTCAAGGCGATTGAAAGCAAGAGTACGGATGCCATGAATGTATTACGGCTGTGGGCGTGCCTAGATAACAAGGAGTTCTGGCATGGCTTACTCAAAGCAGCCAAATCTATAGAGTCTGAGGAGCCGTGGCCATCTTGGCTACTTCGCATGGCAAGTGATGTGGCCTGTTTCGCGGACACGATGGGCTTTCTCCTCCGCTATTCGATGATCCAGGCCCAAGCCGAACCCATAGGAAGTTACGCCATGCACCCGGTCGTGCACCGATGGGTGCTGCATCTGGATAGCCATGAGAAGAATATGGATTTTGCGCGCCTGGCATTGATATTAGTCGGTCATTCAGTACCAACACGAGAAACGAAGGAATATTGGATTCTGCAGCAGAGGATCCTTCCCCATGCAGAGGGATGTTCATGGTGGATACAAGAGGTCTTCTTACGATCAGATGAGAAAACCATTAGTGATATTGTTGCGATGGGCTCGGTTCATCGCCTTGGGATTTTATACAGTGACCAAGACAAGCTCGGCGAAGCTGAGGCGATGTATGGCCGAGCACTAGAAGGCAGGGAGAGGGCACTTGGACGTGACCATACGTCGACTCTTGACACCGTCAACAGCCTAGGGCTTCTCTACTGGAACCAAGGCAAGCTCGGCGAAGCTGAGGCGATGTATGACCGAGCACTAGAGGGCTATGAGAAAGCACTTGGACGTGACCATATATCGACTCTCGAGACCGTCAACAACCTAGGGATTCTCTACAGCGACCAAGGCAATCTTAGTGAGGCGGAGGCAATGCTTGACCGAGCACTAGAAGGCAAGGAGAAGTCACTTGGACGTGACCATACGTCGACTCTCGAGACCGTCAACAACCTAGGGATTCTCTACAGGGGCCAAGGCAAGCTTAGTGAGGCTGAGGCGATGCTTGGCCGGGTACTAGAAGGCATGGAGAAGGCACTTGGACGTGACCATCCATTGACTCTCGTCACCGTCAACAACCTGGGGAATTTCTACAGCGACCAAGGCAAGTTCGATGAGGCGGAGGCAATGCTTGACCGAGCCCTAGAGGGCTATGAGAAGGCACTTGGACATGACCATACGTCGACTCTCCTCACCGTCAACAACCTAGGGCTACTCTACAGGAACCAAGGCAAGCTCGGCGAAGCTGAGGCGATGTATGGCCGAGCACTAGAAGGCAGGGAGAGGGCACTTGGACATTACCATACGTCGACTCTTGACACCGTTAACAACCTAGGGATTCTCTACTGGGACCAAGGCAAGCTCGGCGAAGCTGAGGCGATGTATGGCCGAGCACTGGATGGATTCCAGTCCACCCTTGGATCAGCTCATCAAAACACACAGATTGTTGCGCATGACTTGCAGCTTCTGCGCTCTAGCCGAGGTGAGGGGCCACCATACCATAATTTTGTGTGCAGTCGTCTAATCGAAATAGATATACACCCGAGCGGACTAGCGAAGAATGACTCGGTAGGTGGGACGGTGCTTCTTAAAAAACTTGCGACCAAATTTCGCAACATCGTCCAATTTCGTAAAGACAGGAAACGGTAAGAAGGTATAATTGAACAGTAGGAAGTGGAGAATTTATGGACTCAAGCAATGGTCGAGGGTGAGTGGTAACCGGCGGACTAGTGCCTCGGTTGGAGTAAGTTCGTGTTTCGGAGGTCATTTTGGGCGGCAAAGCTGCCAAAGGAGGGGACGAATAGCTGGTGAAGGTTAGACATTCAATCAGACCTTGTGTCCATTGGCCACCATCCGCACCATCTTTAAGGGCTAGCTTTAAGTTTCGATTTGGGGGGATTCGGCTGTCTAGGTTAGGCAGAAAGTCGCTCTAGTGCTATGTCCGAGGCTTACCCGTCGCGAAAGTCCTTCATCGAAACCTTAAGGTTCCCATGAATTCTATTTTGTTGATGAGATTAACTGAGTAGCCGCTGGGCATTTACATTAGGGTTAGATTATATGCGAGGTGGTTCATATGACCAGTGTTGCGTCTATATTTGATTGGTCTGTTAAACTAGATGGGTCGATTACTAATATATAGGACAAAGCTTATGGAGAATTAAATGCTAAATCTTAACTCAACAGTTCGCAAATGGAGGGCGAACTCCACCATTGAGAGGGATTTTCGGCTCTCAGCCACTGCTCGGGAACAAGCGAAGATGGCTGCTGAAGTAACTATCGATTATTACGCTGTGCTTTAGGTGTCGCTATCGGCAGATCGTCACACTATTAGGTCGAGTTACATAAAGCTCGCAAAGCGATATCACCCCGATAAAAACATCGGCGTTCCAGAAGCCACGGCTCTTTTCCAATCAGTGAGTTTGCCTTTCTTTAGAGTACATATAAAATACAGACTGACAGTACTTTAAAGCTTGAGGCCGCCTATTCCATTCTCTATGATATTGAGAAACGGCGTACCTATGACCATCATTATACTTTTATGAGGAAACCGATGGCCCCGAACATCTCGACTGAAGATTTGTTAGCTATATTAGCCAACTTGAGAGCTGAATGCCTAAGGCTTGCAGAGGAGTGTAGAAAATTAAGTGAAAGACTATCTAAACATCAACGTAAAAAGAAGAGCAAAAAGGTTCTGCGCACTGTAGCTGATTGATGTTTTGGGGTAGAAGATAGAATAGGTGCAATGAATAAGAGACATAGGAAGATTAGTATGTATCCACACAAGTATCTTGGACGAAATCCAAGCACTTGCTATCCACTGGATGCTCGTGCGGAGCTAAGCTACTAAGATTTACTCGAAGACATTTTTGATCAAGCTTTCAAGCATACGATTGAATTCAATGTGATGCTATATACGAAGATTGTGGATCAGTGAGGTGGCACTCTCTCCGATGTGAAATGCACAGATATCTGAGGGTTAACATTGACAAACTTATGCTATCCATGAAAAAGATTTGCCCGAACTTTTTCCAAGGGGCGCTAGATGTTCTGGTAGAGCTGTCCCAAAGTGTGTGAGGTTAGACTTCGTGGCTAGTGTATGTAGGCTTCCTGCAAGGGCGGCCGCTACTCAAACCACTCAAGCCATATCGCTGAGAGGGGGGACTTACTGAAACTAATCTTGAAATAGAACCCAGTTGGCTTTAATGACGTAAGTATATTGGCTAAAGTCATGCTGAGAGCGACACTGACCACCGCACTCTGTTATACAAGTCACTAGGCTCAGTGGATGATATCGAGGCTCTTTGGAGGCAACTTAGAGGGCTGTTTGTCGATAACACCCTCTCTTTTGGAATAGCTCTCGGAAATAGACCACTGCTTCAAAGTACAAAACATTTTCCGAACAGAACACATACATAGTTATTCTTTGTTTCCGGTTCCCACCGAAATGCCATCAGTACTCTTAAACATTAGAGCTAATATATAATTGACCCTCCACTAGTCGTAAATCACGAGGACACTATCACGCAGAGGTAGTGACGCGCTCGCTAACGATCTTTATCTCCCTTGCAGCTGGTTTTATCAAAGGCTATACTTTCAGACTAGCGTAGAGGACTAGATCCTGGCCCTCAGATAAGCTCCGTCGTAATGATCAAGCAAAGGAATTAATGGCTAATTTCAACGCCGACATTGAATATTAAAAGTAACTAATTCAAGAAGAGAGGCCTGAGGAACATTGACAAGCACTTTCATCGGCCCTGAAGTCTGATTAGACTGGTAAACAGGAAGCGCTAAATTGCATAAGTTTTGAGCACTAGATACCTCTCTAAGAAGTGTACCGCAAGCAGGAACAATGAGTTACCGGTATCTCGACAAGATCATTGCCTATCTAGAAGTTGGTCCACAGATCGTCGCGGCTTTCAAACCCTACTAAGTTATGTTGACGACTCCACAATCAACAACTTCTTCGCCCTCATCAGTTTGGGGGCAAGCTCGTGAATTCATCAGGCTCACCACCAACATTTTCAGTATTCCCATCTCTTCTCGGTCCCTGGACCGGCTCAAATCCGAAATTCAAGACAGACTCCTGCTCAACCTCGAAGGCCTTGGCACTGGAGCCTGAAGCCGTCTCTTCCTCGCAAATCTTCAGCTTAGCCTTTCTCTCCTCCTCCTCCTTCTTCTTCTCCTTCTTCTTCTCTTTCTTCTTCTCTTTCTTCTTCTCTTTCTTCTTCTCCTTCTTTGACATGTTTTTCCTTTCTTCTAGAGCAAGTGGTTCCGGAGTACCCTCCTGTCTGCCTATTCCTATTGTAGGTATTACTTCAGCCTCAGCACATAATACGTCCGTGGTTCCAAAAGAGCTCTCGCTTTCCCCCTCTCGGCTTTGCTGCTAAAGCTGGAGCCCCGAGCCTCTTCCAATCTTTGCCTAGTAGTTCATCAGGTAACTCTTGTCTCTAGTTTCGGATTGAGATGAGACTGGTCTAACTCTAGATACTCCCTAAGATCTCTAATTTGAGTCCGCTTTGAGCGATCATGCCTGAAGTTTTGAAGCAGAAGTATACGAATATCTGGATGGTTTTGGAGAAGTGCATCCCAGTCTCGTATGCTCCCCGACAGTTTGCTTGGATTTTCAAAGTATTATATGACAAAGTCCACGTAGAACTGTCTTAACTTTACGGCTGGTGCAGTGTTATCCCAAGCGTACTACACGTCATTGTAAGGCACGGCCCTGCTGAAAGATGTAGCTATGTGCTGGCCGTAGAGACGGCTCAGCGAATAGTTTTTGAACTCGCTGCATAGAAGCTTATCACCAAGAACCCAACACTTTGCATCAGTGCCAGGATGTAGTGATAGCGATGAAAATTCATAGCTCCCGTAATACATCCATTCCACAAATAGGCCAAACAATGCAGGATCGTCTTCTGGAAGCTCAATTCATTCATTGCGGGTTTCAGGCTGCTGAAAAGAGTTCAAGACAAGCTGACACTAGATCTGAACAATATGGAAAAGGAGTTATGCGTGTTTAAACTACAAGACTTCCCATTTACGTAGATTTGTACCCCTGGTTTATAACCTCAATCGGCAGATCACTTGCACACCGGTTGAACATGAAGCAGGAATTAGGTGGAAAAAAAACTGGTTTGCAGTAGCGCTGTGTTAGGAGATATTCGTGGTGCCATAAAGATTTCAGGAGATATTTTATCACAAGAAATCGTCCTGTTGGTTATTACAATGATTATATGAATGGGACGAATGCTAAGCAATAATTACGCACAGAGTATTTCAGAAAGCGGACTGGGCGGTACACAAGAAGAAGTGTACGGCAGCCAGGGGTAGGTGAGGGGATGATGATGCACGCGGGTAGCCGAGTTTAACCTTAGCACTCGAAAATAGACATTTGTATCCCTGAGCGCTATCCGACAAAAGATGACTTTCCGCCCAGCCTGTCCATTCATTGCACCTTGGAGACTTCTTCCAAATACTTAGGAGGGTTACGGTTTTGATGGGGACGGTTGTAGGCCTCCGACCCAGAGGCTGTAAGAGGGTCTAGCGCGTGTGTGGGTAAGGGTGCGGGCGCAGCTACAGGTAGATGAGTTCCGGGCGGAATGTGTCTTGTGGGAGATGCGATGGGGGCCTGATCCCCGCCGCATCCTGTCTGGAGCTCGTCAGTCAGCTTAGAGCTTGAGCTACCGATAGGAGATGGCGAGGACGGGATAACCACGGGGGGTGATGGCGCTAGGCGCGGTCGCTTAGAAGGTGATGTGTGGTCGTTACCCAGAACTGGTCATTTCGGTACGGGTGCGGCGGATAGCGTGTGGTGTTGTAGAGTAGGGGTAGGGGTAGGGGTAGGAGTAGAGGCAACAGATGGCATTGATTTCTCTGGGTAGAGGCTGGAGTTGGAGTCCCCACAGACTGGACACTTCAGGTTGCCCGCTTCATTCCCTCTGCCTCCAGGGAACTTAAATAGTAAATGAAGGTCGCAGCAAATCATGGTGTGAGGTTGCATGCGAACCAAGCATTCGGGTGCCATAGATACCGGGGCCCCTGACTTCCGTATGAACCTATCCCATAATTAGCTCCTCCCCAGCCAGAGCCTATCAGTATTTACGGCATTGGCTTACCCCTCAACGCCCAGCCCGATCATAAGAGGGCCTAGGACAATACAATTCAGCACATAGATCTCCAAACAGAGAATCGTATCTGAGAATTGAGCTGCCAGCCAAGACCTCTGGAGCCATCTTCCGCTTTAGCGAGGGGAAGGAAGTATTACCTTGATGCAGAGACTCAGTAGCTGTTCCCACATCCCGATTCGACGTGCCTTGCTAATCTACATAACCACTGCCAGGTGAAAATAAACTGCCGCTGCGAGACTTCTTCGATCTTCCGCCCAGATGCCCGCTGGTTCGCAATCTCCGAAGCCAACTTTCCTCTTCTTTTTGTAGATCATCAGGTTTTCCTTGGCACTTCGTGGCTATCTCCTGCAGCTCCGCAAAGCTAATGACATCCTTGAACGAGCGGTCTTCATGAACTTTAAGCACTCGTGGAAATCGCAGACTAAAATACCCGGCATTCGCAGGTTTGTCGAAGCCAGCGCCGACCACTTCCACCGTAAACGGATGTTTGAATAGCTCGGCTGGCTGCAGCTTCCGTCCGGGCTCAAATACGGTGTCGAACTCCGGCATAGACGTGACGAACGGTGCTCGCCCGAAATATCCATGCCGATTGAGGTATATGATATCATCTTTCGAGATACTGTGCCTGTTGACCACATCGACAATGCGAAATCTCGGCTTAGAATTGGAACATCCCAGCTCATTTTTGTTTTCCACACATGCGATATAGAACGCCGTCCACCATAGCTTCCCAACTCCAAGCTCCTGTTCATCATTCGCATTGCGGCTTCCCCCGATGATGACAAAGTCGACGGTGTCTCCAAGGCCTGGAATGTAATCCTTTTTTAGCTTGATGAACGATTTGCTTGTGTCGAACGAGAAGTATGGGTCGTCGCAACCTTTCAATACGAGGCCTTCCCACCGTTGTGCAATGGCTCGAGCGAATGTTTCGCTGAGCCGTTCAGCAGCGGTAAACGACGAGAATTCGACTATCTCGCGGGATCCGACATCGGCACGGCCTGGAATGCGGCGCACTAGAGATTGAAGCAGTTGTCGCCGTGTCTCGTGGCTGTCTCTGGCACAGAGTGTGTCATCCAGTAACAGAATGTCGTAGAACATGATCATGAGATGCTCGCTCAAGTCGACGGGCGAATCCCGAGCAGCGCCAAGCAGTCGTCCCGATCGCTTCACATATTTGCGGATTTTGTGGAAAGGCTCGATTCTCCCATAATCATCGTTCCATACCAGCAGCTCGCCCTCCAATATGCACTGCTTCCTGATCTTACATTCTATTGTATTGAGTCCAAGGCTGTCACGCAGTGGGCGATGGATTCCTATGCGGTCGATGGTCGAGTCCCTTCCGCTCTTCGAGAAAATCTTTATGGGGGTTCCGGATTCGTTCAGAGCGATATGAATTTGACAATATTCTCCATCATATTTGCGCTCCACACTCATTCGTCTGGTGCTAGCTAGTTGGCAGCAATGTCTGATGCTTCTGGCCTTATCGTAGATCGGTCGGGCGGCCATTGTCCCGATTTGTGGCTTGAGTTCCTAGCGAGCAGCCTCCCTGAGTCCGTCGCGAATATCTGCTGCAGGTTGAACGGGTATGCGTCTAATCGTTGAGGCGTCTAGGAGGTCGACAGCAGCATGGATTGTGCTTTGAAACCGAAGGAGGTCAGGCAGGAGGAAATGAAATTCTCTCATTGCTAGCGTTTGTGGGACATGAGCCGGACTGTAGTTCTTCGATAGCATGCGAATCATCCACTTGCCCTCAGAGCTACGCAGTCTCCGGAACAGTCCTAAAAGCAAATTATCCCTTCGGATTGGTTGGCCATATTTCTGTTTAACCCTCTCTTTCAGAGCCACGGATGAGAATGGTGATGAGGCAGCGATCTGGTCGAGGATCTCGTCAATCTCGTCCAGAGTCACATTCGGACCGAGCCTGGGTTCGTAGTCTGTTATGATCATCACACGCTCAACGCAAGACGCAAAGTCTGGACCGTCATTAGCTTTCCACCTCTGCAGATCGCTCATTCGAGATGACCCAAGGCATTGTGCTCGTTCTATCATCTATTCGAGTTGTTTTGTTGGCAGGCTGAAAACACGATCCGGTCGCCGTTCAGGAAAGAGACATGATAGGAAAGCAATGGCTCCTGAGCCTCGTCGTGGAATGACCTCGTTGTGTTTGTTAAACCAGGAGACAACGGTCCGGGCGTGGATTTCCTGGGTCCTGTCGACGCTCGATGGCTTGTGGTTTCTTTCAAGTCGGTTAAGAAGGTCACATAGCAGAGTGAATGGAAACGGCATGTTGGCAGCCAACTTAGACTGCGTGACCGAAGAAAATATGGATAGACCATAAAAGAGAAGAAAAGCAGAGAAGGGAAGGGTTTAAATCCTCCAGACATTTAAGGCGATCCACATGGAAAAGTCAGCTCCAAGCGCCCCAGTCCCTTTGCTGACCACCCTCGCTGGCACAAGATCACGCGCCGGCTGATAAATGGCTGTGCTGCGAGCTGGGAATACGGAATCAGGGGCCAGAGCAGAGAGTATGGACTGGTTAAGGGAGCCTATCTTGTATGCCCGAAACGAAGGGCGGCTAACCGCGGGCAGGTTCAGTATTGTGGCCTCCATGCTATTTCTTGGCAGACAGACGGCACAGCGTCAAGGCTTCCCCTACCTTACGGTAACAGATTTGGATGGGTGTATCGATGACGGTTTCTGCACGGGCCTCTGACGACTCGTGATGAGAAGGAATAATATCCTGAACTTCATCATAAGCGGTTCCCCTTGACGGTGTTCACGCGAGTGCCGTCGTCGTCGGGATAGAAGCCAAACGCCAGAAGGGATGCTAACCAACCCATTGAAAACACAGCAATAAAAATATAACGTAAGTTCTGTGTAGTATCCCTTTTGACTGCCGAGAAAGAACTGTCTGGTACTGCAAGGTTGACTTGTGTATCGCTGGATGCCTTGTCCTAATTATTAGGTAAAACCATCCAGCGGCAATGGGGCTCTCTCCTCACCAGGTCATAAACCCTGTTATTAGGCGGAATTGTAGCTGATCGTTGATCATATCTGGCACATGAAGGGCATTGTCTGATGAAGGAGCGCATGTTCCACTTGGCGTGTGATGCCTGTGAGAAAATCGAAGTCAATAATACCCCTGGACCAATGGAGGAGTTGATGATACCGCCTAGCTAGCCAACGCAGGGGCCTCCCTAACCCTGATTGAGTTTCTAATTCAGCGATACCATTGGATGGTGATGGTGCCGTGTGGCACGCCCAAGTTTGACATACTGCAAGTAATGAGAACTATTGCATAGCCTCAACTGCTCCTCCATCGGAGTTTAGGGGCCAGACCACGTCATGATGTTGATCAGCTGTCGAAGTGCCCAATTTGTTCTGGATCAGGCAAGTCTTCTCTCATGGGATTGCCACTCCAGCTGGGTGAGAGATATGCTCCGTGATAAGAGTCGATCCGGCTTCTGGGCTTGTACACTGCTTCATTCGAGTGGAGGAGCTTGAATTATGCTATATGTGGCGCGCACCAACAGCTTGGCTGACTCCGGAGATTACATTCACTTGTTGTGCTCTCGCTACGGTGGCTATTGCGAGTGGGCCAAGAGGTGGCGGCTTGGGGATGGATCTTAACAGCCTCTCTGGCTACTTCGGGCTTACCTGGAAACCCTTGCAAGGTACGAAAGCTGCCTTGAGGGATGGTGCCAAGTGGCCATGAATGCACGTTTATGCCACACCATATATACTGTTGGTCAGCCAGCGGCATGCCCGGGTCGGTCGATCCTCCTTTTCAGTAACAACCCCCGAAGACAGCAGCCAGCTTTCTCTCTCACCAGATGCTTAAGTACGGACTTGTTTCCTGAAACTAGCGAGCTAACTACCTTGATTTTGCTTTTCATTTCTTAAGACATTACTTCCCTGTTCAATTGCCTGCTCAGAAGTTGTCAAGGCCTCATCATAGAATGCCTCCTCCAGCCCAAGGACAATATTTCAACTATACCAATACAGGCGCTTCCAGCAGCCTTATCAACACCAATGAGGATTGGACTCAAATTAGTGATCCAGTTCAGCGCCGAAGACTGCAGAACCGACTAGCCCAGCGTAAATATCGTGAGTAAAATGCTAACTTACCTGATTTTATAAGACTTGAGTGAATATAGGGACTAAAATCAAAATTAACTAGGCAATAGAATAAAGAGACGTCTGGAGGATCTTGAGCGTAAAGCTCCGGCTTCTGAAGAGGTCAAGAAAGACGAACAGAATGTTCCCATGAATAACGCCAAAGAATCTTTCGCCAACCATTCTTCTTCATCCTTTTCAATTCACCAACATCAGTCTCGTGACAGACAGGCGTCTCGATCACCTACATCTCTAAATCCAGTCTTGCAAGAGGAATATACTACACATATAGAGCGATACAGAGAGCCCTTTGCTACATTGAACTCTGCTGACCTGAGCTTGTCATACCCTCCGCCTATGCTTGGTCATGTCACGTTCCTCACCTCTGATGGATATGTGAAAGGTTATGACAACGGGCGCCTGAACCCAGCCACAAGAAATATTCAGTGGTCTATGCCCATTGCAACCAATCCTATTCTTCAGCCTTCTATCACACAATCCGGTGATATTATCTATAACGATACTAACCCCATGGACTCAACCTTCAACTTAAACCAGGAATTTATGCCAGACCCAGTCAATTGCTCTCAACTTGAGGTAAGGTGTAAACTCACGGATAGACTGCCTTGGAAATATAACTTGCTAATGTGATAGGCATAGGCTCTGCCATATACATCTGAACACCCCACAGTGGCTAGGGGTCACGACACCCCCAATTTTAGGTTATATCCGCCATGCTCTCCAAACAACAATGCGGCCTTAACATCAGAACCAGTGATTTGTAGTGGAAGAGATAAAGCTTCTTCTGCCAGCCGTTTTCTTTTTTCAAGTTTCAGGGTGAAGATGAACGGTAAAGCTCGTCCTAACCGTCAAAAGGCATGCGATCACTGCCGTAGCAGCAAGGTAAGACCCTGCTCCAGTCTTTTTCGTGGCACATTCAGAAGCAATGAAGTTAATATATTTCATATAGGTTAAATGTAATGGCGAGAGGAAAGACTGCGAACGATACCAAGCTGCGGGGGAGAACTGTTAATAATAGAACGTAGCTAGACTCGGTTGGTAACAAGTATTTTGTAGTTCCCAACTGTTTAGGAGGCTTTTTCGTATCGCGTGATAACATGATATTGTCCGCTTAAACCGCCTGTCTATCCTTCCTGATATCGCATATCGAGGGTAGGAGTAGTTTAAAATAGGGTAGTATTTTAACACATGGACAAGGCTTACCAGCCTATCAGAAGGTTGTTCCATCTTGATGAAATATAATAATAATAAGAATAGTTTTGAGTCGATAAAAGGGCAGATGTTAATATAAAGGAATAGACGGAGTGATAAACAGAGTGTACTATCCGTACTATCCTTGCCTATACCCCGAGAAAGAGGGGGAAACAAACAAACAGGCCAGACTGAGACGAGCATCAGGGTCTAACAATGCAGTATAGGTTGGGTCATTGCGCCTTCATTAGAATTATTTTAGTGAATACTGGTGATAAGCGAAGTATGCGCCAATGACATACGTGACGGGGGCCCAGAAATAAAGCCCGTTCTGCATTTTTTAGCACGCCCCCCTGAAACAAAATCGTCCCAAAGTGTCAATAAGGACGGCGCTAGCGCCAGTATGTAGCAGTAAGCATCTCCGCCCTCCGAGCTGCATATGAGACCTGTTGCAGCTCATCGCCCTCTGCGGTGAAGGCTAGGACAACTTGCTCTTATAAATTACGTTGGAAGGGCAGATCAAGATACAAGCTTTGTTAGTAAACAGCCAGTATCAACAGTCACAGAAACACCCTCAAGAATTATTAAATATATTGTGATTCGAAGTGGAACCAGTGGCTCAGGATTATGGCTGCTATTAGAACCCTAAGCAAATGAATTAAGCAGGCAGAGTTGCCAATTGGAATGGTGGCTTGTAAGTGAGAAATGAACCCTCGGCGGTTCTCCAGAAAAACTCTGATCAGGTTTTGCTAGATGCAGGGGTTTACTTATAAACGGGGTGGCTGGTAAGACATTGTAGCTACTTTCCTTGCTCTCTTCCAATGCCTCCACCTTTGCTTGATAGCTATGGAGTGGCTCATCGCACAAGAACCGTATCCCCATAAGAATACCGCCATTCTAGAATCTAGCCGACTGTCCAAGTCAATGCTCCCGTATCAGATTCTGATCTCATTTACCGCGTCATCAATTTTAGCTACGGATGTCTCATATGATACCTTAATACCTTACTTACTCTTGGGGTAGTAATTGGATCAACGAGGGGGCGTCCAGAGGCGATTGAGCCCGAGACCCGGAGCTCCCAGCGTATTCAAAGCCAGACGATTCGTGCTCTGCTTCCCGGGCTAATTCCAGTGCAGTAGGGAAAGCCTCGCGGCCCGGAATGGATGCCTTTCTCCGCATGCATCGTGCAGACGATGATACCGCGATCAAGCCACAGCCGACTAGACACGTCGACTATTTATCATACAACTGGAAAGAGGAGGATATATGGTCATCGCGGAAATACGTTGTATCCCAGCAATTGGAATACCGTAACAGTAGGCGATTGGAAAATGCTATTTGGAGAGCGTGGACGAAAGCGAAGAATAAGCTGAAGACGGTACGCCCAGAGACGCTCTATTGGTATGTGGAGTTTGTGGTTATATTTGTTGGCATCATCGCTCTGCGCTAACCCCGCTCTATTAGGCTGAAGGATAGTGACGTAACTTGGCTCTATGGACCTCTACAGGCAGACGATAGTACCAACGCTACTGTAAGGACAGACCAGCACGTTCACGTGTCGTCCTCTATCGACAAGAAACCAGTCCTAAAGAAACGAAGCATATCCGAGAGAATACTCGAAGGGTCATATGTGGGGGCTGCGACCCCATACCAGGGCAAGGATGGACGAAGCAGGATAACCAGGCCTGCTTCAGGGTGCTTAGTGAGCCGAGGCAACAGTGGCGCCACTTCATCTACGACCCACGATGTGTCATATCCAATCCGGAAGCGAAGGTGCGTTCATTTCAACGAGCAGGTTGACCATTTCATCGTAATCCAAGTTAAGGGAGACAGATGCAGTCACATCTTGCCGGCAAGCACTTGTTCTGGTGATTGTCAAGAGACCCATTTGATGACGAATTAGTGGATTACTAAGAGAGCTCTTATTGTCGCAGTAAAACTTAATTACTCTATTTATAATAAAGAATTTATAGCTATTATATATATATTTAAAGAATTTAAATACTACTATCTAGGAATAGAATATAAGATTAAGATATATATAGATTATAAAAATATTTAGTACTTTATTATAATTTAATAACTTAATAGAAAATAAATATATTATACTAAATATTTATCTAAACTTAATTATAAAATAATATATTAAAAAGAATTAGAAAATAAAAAAGCTAATATTTTTAGTTAAAAATCTAAATATAAATAAATAATTCCTAAGATAAATAGATAACTATTTACTATAAATAATAAAGAATACTTAATATAGAAAAACTTAGATATTATACTAAAGGAAATAATATATATTAAAATCCAGATAAATATTATACTAGATATAAATATATTATAATAAGATATAAGAATAATATTTATTAAGAAAATCTATAAGTATTTACTCTTAGGATATTAAAAAGTTAAGAAAATATTTAATAGGATAAAATAATATTATAATTATTCTAGTTTATAGAAGGATATATAAACTATAGTTTTAGAATATAATACTTATATAAGAATTAAGTTTATAAGATATAAACCCTATAGAGAATTTAAACTAATATAAATATTAGAATAATTATAATAATTAATATTTTTTAACTATATTATTAAACTATTATTATTAATAGAACCTATAATAGAAGTATAATCTCGTTCCGAAAGGTCTGCTGGCGGGCCCCGTAGGGGGCCGGTCTCCTGTTCCGATAAGGCGTTGACCCCGGAGAGGGCCGTTCTCCTGTTGCTGCACCACAATCTCTGCGCCACTATTTTTGTGCCACACTCTACGCCACTATTTCTTCGCCACAGAGCATGGCTAGCTGGCCTGTTGTCTGCCCGCCCTACTAAGTGCAAACACTGCTGCCCGACAGGCAACCACGCTCTCTGTCGATCGAATGAACTCTGAAACAGATACGTAATCCAGGCTCCATCTAACTAACCCTACTGGTGGGCGTGGTTACAGTACGTGCTCTTGTTAGTACATTTCGTACACTCTCGACTTTCTTCCGGTACTTGTTATAGGCTTTTTCATCAGGTGTATCCCTTGCGGCGGAAGCTGAAGCGTATCCAGCGCGTTTGATTTTTTTCCAACACTCGTTTTCGCTTCTTCGCACACCTAATAAGTCTTGGATCTTGAGTAATCTCCAGCTTTTGCTGGTCTGCCAATGTCTTTGGCGCGTGCTGATGGCGATGAAGCCGACCCATATTAAGCTGGATTAAATCCGTCTGCGGTGTACTTCCGAAAATAATAGACTGAACATCTGCCCCAATAGAGTTCGGCATGTAATATCGCACATATATCCCAGAGTCGCCGAGTCTATGACCGATTGCCTTATTTCTCTCTTCAGGTGTAAGAGCTTCTGTTGAGAGCTATTAGCGTATGACGCGTGTCCTGCAGAGGTAATAGCTTGACTTACTGTTCAGCTTTTGGCCTGACCCACAACGCAGGTCGTAGAACTCAAGTTTTTTCGCGTACCCTAATTCTCGACCAAGACGGATCAAGAGTCCTCGTACTTTCCGGTATTTGAGAGCTTTATTGGACGCAATCTGGAGGCCCTCAACATCTCTAAACAACGGGCGCTCACGCCACTCCCTCTTCCACAGAAGTCGTATCCGGTCTAGGTATTCTGGAACGGTCATATCATATATCTGTTCAGGACAGGTGAGCTCATCCTCGAACGCCACATCAGCGAAGGCGTGGAACATAACATGACCTGAATAGTTTCTTGTATAAAGTTGTCCAATATTGAATGCTGCCGAAGAGGGTTCGGGTATGTGTTAAGTCCCAGTCAAGACTTAGCGTATTCCACGACCCCTCAACATCATACATTTCACCAGTAACCAACCATCCTACATCGCGTCGTAGAACTAGCTAACTTGACTTCTGGAACGTCGTTTCTCTTCCTTCGGGTTAAGCCAACCTAAAAACATTACACTACTATTTAGTTGATCCCGACGAGGAGGCAGGAGATGAGAACGGCCAATTTAGAGAGTCTCAGACTGCTGTTGCTCAAGTTGTTTGTTTCTCTTTATTAGCACTCCGATCAGAGATACGGTCGCAGAGCTGACTGCAAAGGCTCAGGCAGCACTATATGAGTGGCCCATTCCTTTTCCAGAAATGGAGCAGGAAACAATAGACGAGGAGGAGCTTTCGCGGACCCTTTCCAGGATGGAAGGGGCTACCGGTCGGGGACGCGGGGTAGATCCGATGACGGCGTTGTCGACTTGAATCCTAGATGAGGACATCGTCTGGTTCATCGGCTTGGCTGATGTCAGGAGAATTTTGACGCGATCGAAGCCAAAGCCGGCAGAGAACAGGTCTGATGAACAAGAAATGTCCCTGCCTGTGCCGGTTGTGGGGAACGAGGCGCGGAAAGGATCAAATCCTTCGGTTGACCTACGCGCTGGCGGACCTAGTCAGTAACTAAACCCCTGAAAAGCATCTTAGCTTTGAGCAGAGGCTTTTGTAAGAAGAACTGATGGATACTAAAACTGCCATCCTGAATAAAAATAGTAAGGCGAAGTGGGTATATTCCTGTCAAGGAGGCGGATATCGCCCATGCTTTGCTCTCGGAGTTCGTGATCGGCTACGGCCTCAATCTTGTAGCAATATTGTATGTTTTGTTCCCTTGTAAGTAAAAGAAGAACTAGTAAAGTTGATATTCGTAATGCAGGAGGAGAGAAGATCTACTTCATTGGAGGCTGAACCCATATATATGTTGGTATTTTGAACCACGATCTATGGGGCCTGGCGAGCCGATGCAGATAGAGGTTAAGAAGGGAAAGTGGGAGGTTTGGAGACAGCTGGTCAACCGCCGAGTGGCGCCGGAGAAGTGGGGTGCCATATCTTAATTATGTAAGTAGGCATTTCTAGATAGGTGACTGTGATGGGAACTAAAACATACCGAAACCCAACATTGAGAACTCTGTATTCAATATATTCTGAGATACTGGGGAAGGCGTTGCCTTTTTGACTATCATAGTTGGCTAGATATGACTTCAAGGCATTAATCACCCTTGGTGTCCCTTAGAGACTGATCAGCTATAGTCTCTATTATATAGGCCTAGAGCTTAAATATAGTTAAGGAGATATATAAGATATATAGTTAGCTATTTATTATTAATTCTATATATATTGGTTGTAAGCTGTAGGGCCAGTATATTAGTAGTATACTGTTATACTGTACTCCTTGTTTCTGCCTTAAGACTAAAAGTTATATTCTTAGCTATTAGCTGGGATGGTATTAGTTAGACTTAGGCTGTAAATTCCTTTTTATTTGGAATTTATATTTTTTAAACTATATCTCTTAGTATATATTCTAAGTAAGTCTGGTATGTTCATATTGGAGAGAAAAAATTGTAGTACTTTAAAACTATTAAGAAGGACTTGGTCTATATTAATATACGGCTGCTTTATTATAGAAATATATGATAGCCTAATTTAATAACTGCCTTATAGTAATTTTCAAGCAATAGTATATCTATCTACAAGGTAGATCCCTTAGGTAGTATCTTTTCATGAAACCCAAGTTGAATTGTAAGATACACTAACTTATATATTATCTATATTTCTTCTTCTTCCGGGACTTTTTCTTATCCTTCTTGTCTTTTTTACATTCAGCCGTATTGTCTTAGTTCGTTGGCATTGGCCTTGGGGCATCCTCTTCATCCTTATTCTGGCTTTCTTCTTCTTCTTGGACTTTTTCTTATTCTTGTCCTTTTTGAATTCGGCCGTATCGTTTGAGTTCGTTGGCGGCCTTAGGGCATCCTCTTCACCTAATTCTACCTGTCTATTGTCATTAAACTTGCTGCTCTGTTTGGCCACATAATTTTTAGAAGGCCTACCATTTCGATAATATTTTGGATGGTTGTAGAGTATCGGGTGGGTATATGTGCCCTAATATTCCAAAACAGCCACAAAACCCGGAGGCAAGCATAAGGATAGATGCCCCCCAAACGTAGTCCGAGGTCGGCTATTCGGGGAAGGTTCGAAGCCTGCTCTTCATGGTCTATATGAGGGGGGTTTCTGTCAAGAAATGGTCGCTCATGTTGTTTGTGTAGCCAAATCGCTCTTCCCACATGTCGGTATTTTGTAGTATCCCATTTGAATTTAATATAGGGCCAGGTGGTTGAAACCTGGAACGGAATCGCCTCCGTATATCTGTCTGGTAAGGTTGGAATTGGGTCAGAATCTGTCATAATTCGATAGCACTGTATCTTGCTTTTATGACGTCCAAATTCCTCGGCGAAGCGTTCATCTCCAACCCTAGGTGAGCCAATTGTGACACAAGTAATATTTGCATCTGGCCAGCGTAATGTGCACCATAATGCACATAATGTCGCCAATGCTCCGCCGAGGCTATGGCCACAGACTTCGATGTGTACTGGCTCCTGTCCTTCCATCAGCGTCATAATATTCTGATATAAGTTCTGTCTCAGCCTGTCGAAAGCGATTAGGAAACCTTCATGCACAAGCGCATATCGAAGGGCTGTAGTATCATCCCGATCTGCCTCATTCCATTCAATTCTTCTTGACCCGCAGCTCACATCTGTTAGGGCGTTACCAATAAGTCCCAGCCATCTTTTTCCCTGTCCCCCGCTCTCCAAGTCCAACGGAAAATCTGTTCCTCTGAATGCTAGTACTAGAACGTTGACACCTTGGATGATGTCCGTCTGGATGCCGAGGTGCACATGCGTATTCCACTTGATGAGTTTCCAAAATATTGGACCTCTGTCTTGAATGTTTCGTGCGGCATAAGGTAAACCCCTTAGGTCTTTTGCGTGGTATCTAAACTGGCTGCCATTGTCGTTATAATATGCCCACTCGGCGTATGCAGCAAGACGCTGAATGCGTTCTAAGGTTTCGAGATCTAGTCGTGCTGGGCCTGTCATTGCTGTTTCTTGCAGTCCTTCTCGTACTTGCCTTTTAGCTTTTCAAAATGAATATCAGATTTTGTATGCGAATATACGTACGCACCGGCCTCGTGCTTAATCGTCGAGTTGGTGATAAGTGGTCGTCGAAGTTGGGGCTGAGATCGCTATTTACGATGTCCCGGAGTCCGTGAGGGGAAAACATCCGTTGATATGCCTTAGTTTATGGGAAGAACTTATTTATACGAGATCCCCGCCGTACACGGTATCTGATAAAGCTTAATAACAGCATCCAAATCCGGTAAACCTTCACATGTCAGCACCGTACACATATAAATACATGATATCACGTTCCCGATACCTCGGTCCTTAGGAACTGTCCTTGCGTGTGTAAGACATGTTGGGGCCTTAAAAGTTAGGGCCGCCTATGCAGGATGAAGCCAATTGGAATGGAGTTCGGCAAAGTTACACAGATTCAAGGTGGATAACCAGTGATATGCCCTGCTGCACCAGTTGTAGCTTGCCAAAAACTTCTTCAGCCGACCGAGGCATCCCCTTGACCGAGTTGATTCTCGCAATACTACATTGGACGATGGTCTCAGTTGCGTCGCAGATAGGCCTCCACTCGCCTGGAAGGTTGATGTAGTACATAATTTTTGCGTAATGTGGCGTATGAAGGTTACCGCTATTTTGGCGGGCAGATGCTCGAGAAACTTCACATGGCATGTTCTCGATCTTTGCCAAGGACTCATGGTGTTGGATCTAGGAAGCAAGTAAGATTTCGGGATGGGAGTGGGCATCACTATGATCCCCTCAGGGGGCTGGTTGACGCTCGGAGTTCCACCCTCTCAACTTGGACTTGCGTCATTCGCCTCATCCTCTACTAGACTAATAGCTTCTCTGTCCTAGTGGCTGAAGGCTCGGAATGGCGCTCTCTCATGTCCTTAAGCACTAGCCATGGGCTACCAGCTAATGCCACTGGGACTAGGTGGAGCTTGCCTCGTTGAGGTATAGAGGTATTAGGTCCTAGCTAATGTTCTTCTCATGCTAAGGACGTTTTGCGCCTAGGGCTCAGCCGCATCCGAGTCTCGCCTGCGGTATGAGATTTTTCACGTGAAAATGAAACCCTTAAGAGTTCAGAAATTGTACATCGCAATGACTTATGATGTAATGTATATGCAATGGTCATTCCACCCCCGAATTTATTTTTTCGCAGCTTCATTTGTCTCTGGGGGCTTTTGCGGATGCAATACAGTTTTTACTACCTAACTGCAGGATAAAAAGGGCTGATTCACCCGATGAAGTCAATGTTGATTCTCAAAATCGTTCCCTCCACTTCTTACACGGCACTTAGGGTAAGTTCAAAGGAGACATACCGCACTCGTTTAATGACTTTACAGATAGGGTGAGACCATGACCAATATTATACAAGATTTGCCACGCATTGAGCGTCTTGTGGCATACGCCCGCTGGGCATACTTTGACGGCACAGAATTTCGATACCATGCCGATCTAATGGGAAAACCTCTTGATGCGAGAGAACTTCGAGCAGAGTCTCCAATCCTTTCGAGAACTATCGCCGTTAATCAGCACGTGCACTTGGGCATTCGCGCCAACAACACTCTAGTACTAGTTTTCAGAGGAATCGATGTCCCGTTGGCCCCGGAGATCTTCGCCAATACGAGAAGATGGCTGGGATTCTGCAATGACGTCATAACAGCCGTGAGCTATGGGTCAAGAAAACTTGAATGGAATGAGGCAGATCGGGATGATACTACAGCCCTTCGATATGCGCTTGTGCATGAAGGTTTCCTAATCGCTTTCGACAGGCTGAGACAGAACTTATATCAGAATATTATGACGCTGATGGAAGGACAGGAGCCAGTACACATCGAAGTCTGTGGCCATAGCCTCGGCGGAGCATTGGCGACATTATGTGCATTATGGTGCACATTACGCTGGCCAGATGCAAATATTACTTGTGTCACAATTGGCTCACCTAGGGTTGGAGATGAACGCTTCGCCGAGGAATTTGAACATCATAAAAGCAAGATACAGTGCTATCGAATTATGACAGATTCTGACCTAATTCCAACCTTACCAAATAGATATACGGAGGCGATTCCGTTCCAGGTTTCAACCACCTGGCCCTACGTCAAATTCAAACGGGATACTACAAAATACCGACATGTGGGAAGACCGATTTGGCTACACAAACAACATGAACGAATCACATGTCTTGACGCAAACCCCCCACACATAGACCATGAAGAGCGGGCTTCGAACCTTCCCCGAATAGCCGGCCTCGGATTGATTGGGGGGCCCTTCTTCCTTATGCTTATTTCAGGGGTTTGTTGCTGTTTTGGAATATTGGGGAAGAGATTGGGGCACATAGTCCCATCCGGTATGCTTCAATGTTACAGAGCGCCTTAGAAGGTTGGATCCAAATTGAAAACAACTGTCATGTTGCCCGCTAACACATACGGAAGGGTCGGATTGGACAACGAAGCGCCTTGAACGCCCATTGTCACGGCAGGCAGCGGTAGCTACTGTGGCTCGCAATAACGACGACATCGATTTATTTGTCTGCGGAGAGGATGGGAAGGTATACACATCTCACTGGCACGAACGTTCAAATTGGCCAAGGTGGGAATCTCTCGGAGGCAAATTCCCGGCCGCGGCCCCGGTCGCAGTGGTGGCTCGAAAGGATAACCACATCGATTTGTTCGTTTGTGGGAAGGATGGGAAGGTATATACGTCTCACTGGCATGAACGTTCAGATTGGACGGGGTGGAAATCTCTCGGAGGCGAATTCCCAGAGGCTGCCCCGGTCGCAATGGTGGCTCGAAAGGATGACCACATCGATTTGTTCGTTTGCGGGAAGGATGGGAAGGTATACACATCTCACTGGCACGAACGTTCAAATTGGCCAAGGTGGGAATCTCTCGGAGGCAAATTCCCGGCCGCGGCCCCGGTTGCAGTGGTGACTCGAAAGGATAACCACATCGATTTGTTCGTTTGTGGGAAGGATGGGAAGGTATATACATCTCACTGGCACGAACGTTCAGATTGGACAGGGTGGGAACCTCTCGGAGGCGAATTCCCAGAGGCTGCCCCGGTCGCAATGGTGGCTCGAAAGGATGACCACATCGATTTGTTCGTTTGCGGGAAGGATGGGAAGGTATACACATCTCACTGGCACGAACGTTCAGATTGGCCAAGGTGGGAATCTCTCGGAGGCAAATTCCCGGCCGCGGCCCCGGTCGCAGTGGTGGCTCGAAAGGATAACCACATCGATTTGTTCGTTTGTGGGAAGGATGGGAAGGTATATACATCTCACTGGCACGAACGTTCAGATTGGACAGGGTGGAAATCTCTCGGAGGCGAATTCCCAGAGGCTGCCCCGGTCGCAGCGGTGGCTCGAAAGGATGACCACCTCGATTTGTTTGTCTGCCAGGAGACTGGGACGGTGTTCACAATTGACTTGCACGAATGGTCAGTGTGGGCAAGCTGGATATCACTTGGAGCATATTTGTAAGCACTGACTACTCAATGAGCAACCCTGAAAAAGCGATTCCTAAGTCCCAAACTTGACGGTGGGTGCTATGGTTAAGGTTATACTTTCGATCGCAGTCATGCACATATGTCTGCCATTCTATATATGTAGTATAAAATATTTCTACTAATAGTTCTAGTAAGATAAGTTAAAGTATACTTAATCTTCTATTAGTTTATTTTAGTATTATAGAGAATTGAAGAATGGGATTCTGCGGCGTTCCAACGATCGAGCTCTTGCCGCGCGTTCTTTGTCAGAGAGGTTATCTTAGAATCATGGGGGGAAAAACTTGTCGTAAGTCTAAAATCTGTACATATTAGACCAAAACTAGGTCTCCTGACTCTTTTCGCCTTGTACCGCATCAAAGATTTTACGAATACACACCGTATGTTTCAATGAGCACAGAGTAGTGGGATCGCGGAAAAACTATTGTGAAAATGCCTCAAGCAGCGCTTCAGACTACATCAAAACGCATCGCCACAGAGAGATCAATTAAACACCTGGGAACAGCAATTGTCAACCTTGATGTATTGTCATTTCCATACTCAAGAGACTTGGACCTGGAAAACGTGAAACGTCTCGAAAGATTATTTCGAGGGGAGAGAGGGTGTAGGCCTGATGATTTTTCGAATCGTATACCGGCAATCTTGAAGGAAACGGAGTTGCATCAGTTCGCGCAGGCATCTGGATTAGCTCATGACTTCTCGCACCTTCCTCTGAAAATCTTGCCAAAATCAGCTTTCCCTCTGGGTTTCGATCTGCACTAGGGCCATCTTTGATGTCGGTAGCAAGTTTTCGGACTGAATCAGATAGCTTAAAACTGTAATCCATCTATCGCATCGGTTTTTGTAGTTAATAAACAGTTGTAAAGCCGTATGCAAGTGCAGAGGGAGAGAAGAGGCAAAAGATAAGGTAATGTTGCGGTGTCAGCTAAAATTGCAGTTCTTGCAATTTTCATGGAGAAGAGCTCACTATTTATACCTTGGCACAGCCATTAAACTGAGAGCTGGCGACCTTTCATTAGATTAATACCCCGCAGCACCTCGTTTGAAGGCTTAGTTGCACTTTTCAAGTCTTTGTTCGTCGCGTTACTAATTCTTAACTTCACCTCATCTCAAAGGAAAAACAAAATTCCGATAATCCACATATTTAAACCTATGAAAGTATCGCCCCTAGATGACTAGACAATCTGTGGACTGTAGCGTATAAATCAGGTATAGCGCGCTTTGGGTACCGGGGAGCTACTTGAGTCAGCAGCCAATCTACTGAGGTTCAACAGCATGAACCTCGAGTTCAGCTTCGCTGCAGCCAAACAACGACGGATTGATAGTGAGCTTTGGCAAAAACAAATACGAGCTTGTGGCCGGAATTGAAAGCTTCCAATTGAGGGTTGGAAAGCGTATAATTGGTGTGGAACTCCTGTGTTTCTGGGCGGAAAATACAAAGGCCGCTTCCAATGAATCTCTTGACCCCATTATTCCATTTCTGTGATTGGCTAGTGCGCTTTTAAGTATAACATTGGATCGTGATTTCCCCCAACATCGAACCCGAATCTGTCCCCGCACACCAAAGTGTAGAGATGTCATCTAGATCAATTCCGGCGGCTAAATAGATGTGAACAACATCTAGGTAGGAGTCTGAATACTCCTGGCATACCCGGCTCAATCTCAGAGTTGCATTGCGAATTGCAAAGGGAGAGTCACAATAGAGGCAGTACCACTCAGGCAAAATGCACTGAACAATGGCAACAAGGCTGATGCGTTCACAATAGTGCCCTGGATGCAGGGAGGACGGACATCCCTGGTGAACGGTCCAATCTGCGATTTGATTGGAACAGTCCACACAGTAACCCCGGTTCTCCACACAAAGACACATAGTGAGTCGCTGTAATTAATACCAGTCAGCCCTTGTTTTACAGAGGTAAATACACATACTGATATTTAAATTTCCGGTCGGTGGCAGCTTGAGAAAATTCCTTTGTCTAGAAGATTTCTTACCGAGAGGCAGATCAAGGTCTATCTTATTGCTTCAGCTGGCATAGTTATGTGATATGTCATATGGTATCCCAAGAGCTAGCTGCGACACGCAATGTCAAGACCACAGAAAAAGTCCCATACTGGCCAGCGCTATACGCTAGCGCCCTCCCAAGCATAATACATTGGCCATAATTGTTGATATTTTGATAGAGAAATCCTGTTTATTAGATATTTAGGAGTGGATGTGTGGAATAAGGACAACCGATGTGTCTCATGCACGTTGGCGCCTGATCTTTATACTTGGAGAATGGCCCCTGGTTGTGTAGAGGCTAATAGCAGGCCGAAGGGACTAGCACGTACAATATATTTTCCACGGCATGGCACCACCGATGATATCAACGAATGCTGGCTGAAGGGGCGGCTAATGCACCAACGGTAGGCTTGTCGCATCGGCGATCACTATGGGGCTTTTCCGTGATTTGCTCTATTGCCGGTCACGGCTCTTGAATGTACTCATATGACAAATCACATAATTATAACTAGGTGAAGCAGTAAGATAGAACTTGATCTGCCTCTCAGCTAGGAGTTCGTCTAGGCAAAGGAAATTCTTTCAAGCTACCACCAACCAACTTGAAATTCAAAGCTGTGTATATCTGCATGCATGATGGAATGATGGTAGTATGATAGTGTATATCTCGGGCGGGAGATGCCTATTCTGAAGACATTTATTAATCTTGCTCCCACTTGTCTACTCATTAACAGATCTAATCCCCAAAATCTGCTTCAGAATGTATTGGCCATCCACATGACAATGTTGGAATTGACTCTCTTATAACGTCTGTTATTAGGGACCCACCCTCTAAGTCTTTCAATTTTTTGATACTCTAGCTATTATTCTATATATTTACATAACATGCGTGTAATTGGTTTAGGGGTGCCTAAGTTATACCATGCTTCTTACTTGCATGAAAATCGCTCTGGGCTGAAGCCGGATAATATAGGCAATACCAAGTTCTTATTGTATTTTTCCAGGTCGGATGAACCCGTGATACCGATTGTCCCTTTGTATCAACTGGGTACCAAGAATCATTAACCAAAATATCACCAGACCAGAGTATAGCAGCCCCCCCAAGTAGTTCTATATGTGCAACTCCGTCTTGGGTATTGTCGAGATGGTAAACTTGCGCCTAATGTAGTGGCAATAGTCCCAATAAGAGCAGTTAAAATTGAAGTCTCCATTTTACAATTCAAGATTCTGAAGGTTGGGGATGGTTTGTATGAACACATTATAGGTACATACACAAAGGTATATATAGTAATGCTAAAAGACGGATTTGTTTTAATTGGCCAATTAGGATTTAGAGTGGAGTTGAGCAGCGCGCCTAAATTATGGCACCATGACTGAATTACGGCAAGTCGCGAGACCAAGTTTCAGCACTGGTCACAATATATATATATATATATATATATGCATACCTGATCAGTTCAACTGTGGACTAAATATATACACTACTTATATATCTTTTACTATATATAATGCTAAACTTGCCAACAGAGCTGTTAATTTCAGTTTTGAAACATCTCTCTCCTCTTTCTAGACCTAGTACCTCTGATAACCTCCTTTTCACTCAAATCTGGAAAGCTATCTTAAAGCTAGATACTTATACAAACGAACTTCAAAACATATCCCAACAGCCATATAGTCCAAACCTTTGCCTAGTTGGCCGTGACCTTGATCGAGTAGCTAAAGGAGATTGTAAAGGGGCCTATTTAGTCCTTCTCATCAATGACTGGACTGGCGATTCGTATTATTTCAGGGACTTATTCATCAAGTGCCTACAAGATCATGAACCATTTCAACAACCTCTTGATGAATGCCCCGAGGTAAAACTCAAGTGTGGGATTACAATTCAAATTGAAGATACCAGGTGCATTGGTGCCAATGAGGGATCGATAGAGAATATCCAACCAGGAAGGTTATTTCGACGAAGCTGGGGAAAGCTATCAACATGCGTGCTTTATTATGATGAAGATGCTCTTACCCGCCTCAAGGAGGACTCAATACGGACGATTAATGATCTTCCAAAGAGAAAAGCCATTAATGAAATATGTGCTTTAAAGCTAAAATCCAGGGAGGGAACACCTATTTGGCGGATATTAAGCAATCCAAAGAAGACGGCTGAGCTCATTAATCTTCGGGATCATACCGGCCATATAATCGGATGGAGGGTAGCGACGCCTCCTGAGACTCTCTAGACCTTTTCTTAACTCTTATTTATTGCAATATTTAGGTCTTAAGTTGACAGTCACGCCACCAGTGATCCCGTATCGTTTAGGGTTTCGACAGACTTCTTCCGTTCTACCTGAAACTTATAGGATTCGATTTTTGAGTAAATAAAGACATCATCACAAATAAAGCGCTATAATTTATCTAATTTTCTCATTCTATTAAAGGCTAGGCTACTGTCAGATTAGAAAACAATATCCGCACTTATCTCTGCCACCCTAACCCTCAGAAACGAGGAACAGCAACCTCTCAGCAGGACTTTGCTAGACTAGGCAGCTCTGAAGGAAGCGAGGAAAAGAATAATAGCAATAGAAATGTTGCAATACAAGTATAAGTATAAGATTGTCGATAAGTTGCATGTTTGGCCGGGTAATAACACGTGATATTGAGCATTTACCTTTACTAAGGACTATAGTTTTAACTGCAAATCTGGCCAATATAAGATCGTTACCAGATCTAAGCTTAAAAAGATAGTTGAGTTTTTCTTTATTATTCGACGGAGAGCTCAAAAAGGGAAGCTGTTTAGATTTCGATAAGGGTGAAAGGCGTGACCCCTCCAAAATCCTTACTTATTCGCCACATTCTCGCTAATTCCGATGACCCGGGCGATTCCAACGATCCTGGGTTAGGCAGCGATTAAGAACAAGCAAATTATAATTTAGATTGACCAGGCGATTTCGACGACCAAGATGAAACAACTATAAAAAAGGATTGGTTCACTACAACCTAGCCAACCGGTCGGTATTGCCTCTAATAATCGTAAGTGGTTTGTTGATGATGATCAAAGTCTATTGAGGGCTTAGTGTATTATAAAAGAGTAAGAAACTGGCCCTCTTGAGCTAACCCGAACTCAATCACAACTCATTAAACTACGAAGAGCTCATGTATGATTTTGCGACTTTTGGACCATCTGAACTACTGGTCAATGTATCTACATTGGGCCATTGATCTAGTCTTTCTGTAACAGCCCCGTCGAGAGGCGGAGATAAATGGTAACATGAAACTACGGCTTATCTCTCCAAGTAGCGCATTGTAGATACCTCCGACAGGATAATAAATTATGCGGCGTTGAGGCAGTGTCCGAGATGGGTCCGAGGTGGTATATCTAATCAGGTAATAGTCAAGCAGCAAGAATTGTAATTACACTAATTAGCTGTCCAATAATCAATTAAAGCACTTTTTTTTCTCAGACAGAAGCAGCCTTAGCAGTGGCATATATACTATGAGCAAAATATTACTAAGACGAGGTGGTGGACATCGCCCAAGCAAAGGATCAGGTATAATGACACACTCTAACTGCCCGAGACAAAGTAGTAATCATCTCTAATAGAACTCTGGATCTGGCCATGGGAAGTGGGAGGGATTGATGGTTAGAAATTCCATCTAGCTCTTTAAAAGCATCTATCCATCATCCTGCTACCACAACATTACCATTTACAAGAGCATCCAGAACATCAACATTCACACCAAACTCTATCCCAGTTATTCAACAAGACTTCGATAATATCCTCTGCTATATGTCACTTAGCTCAAATCCCCAGTACTTTTCTCCAGCTCTCTGGAGTGTGTTTTGGGAGCCGGAGATAGATTGTAACCTTGTCAGTGCTTGGTATTAACCGATAATCCAGGTCATCAGCCCTATTATAGAGCGTGGCAATTGTGAGATACTAGCTCACATTTTCGCATATCGATGCCCAAGAATTGCCCCATTGTGGTACGGAGTCTTAGTGTGTGGACGGACTACTATCTTCAATCGGATTATCGATTTTTTGATTACCTCAAAAACCCCTACCTTATGTAGGCCGATGGAAGGGGTCGCAGCTTGGACTGGGTCTCCTCAGTCTTTTATGGATGTTTATAGTACTGGCTCCTACCTCAGAGGAGAACAAGTCTCTCGGGCTGATGTATGGCGTCTGCGACACGAGTTCTCGAGCGATAATGAAAATCCAGATGGTGTGCCTTTCAGAAACCTTCCCTTTAGCCCTTGGCAGCCCTTTGGGAGTATAGCTAGCAGCGAGACAGACCTAGCTGTGCGTGCTCGCTTAGAGTGCGACCGGCGCCATTGGTTTTATATTAACTGGACCTGGTTGGTAAATGGGAAAAAGCAGGTAGATCAAGGCTTTGGCAAAGAGATCCCACTTATTCAAGATGCTTTAAAATGGGGTATCAAGCATGACGGAGAGCCTCCACCGGTAATTGGAAAAAATTTTGCATCTAGACAAGCAATCAGCGGTATGTTCCGCTGGGCGAGTAGCCAGATGGAATTCTCGGGAAAGAAAATATATTCGCATCCCTGGGTTATTACATACCCCGGCATTGACCAAGGGCTGGAGGATGTGCCGGAGAAGAGTGGTTCGGCGGAGCGGAGACAAAACCGACAACGGACGCAAGAATGGCTAGATGCATTGCCGGATTTTAAGGATTGTCTTCAGAATGTGGCACCTTTGGGCAGGGAATGCTTTAGAACAGGATGAGCAGAGGGCTTAAAGTCGTAAACAAGGTATTACAATGTCCATTGAAGTCGATATTGGAAGCACTATTGTCCTTGTTTAAACAGTAACTTGAACAAACAACCTTGTGAACTTTATCTATCATGTGGTCTGACCTGACTCTGCCTAGGGCTTCTTACAACCCCTTTGTCACCTTCTTCAACTCTATACAGTAACGAGCCGCTTATTTTGTCAAAAACTATACTTCCAGGTTCATCTATAGAACTAAATCTCGGTTGCATAGGGTTTCTAAATGTACATCTTAGCAACTTATGTTCATCGATGAGTCTGGATTAAAGTCTTAGGAATCACTATTATAGGCGAGCTCTAAAAGGAAAAGGAAAAACTCATAGTTTAAACTAGTTTATTTAAAAATCTGAATCTTCCCCTGACTTATCAGACGGGGTAAGCTTCGGACTTTTTGATCTCCTATGAGAAGCTTGTGCATGAATAGCTTCTGTTTGTACGAGTCTGTTTCTCATGACCTCCCTCGGAATGGGCTGAGTTCCCACATTCGGTGCATACAAAAGAAGCTCGGGTTTTGGAGCCATTTCAACAGCGATGATCAAGCACTTCCGTTGCTCGATGTTGAGGCCCTCCCCAGGCAACCCAACTATAGCTTCCTCGTACTGTGTCGTATCCACCATTTCCAACACGTCTTCAACATAAGCGAGCTTACCGGCCTTTGATGTAGATTTGGGCTGTTTTAGTAAAGCACTAAATTGTAGTGCCTCACGAACAGTTGTGTTGTGAAGGTGGACATCGTTTTGCTGGACATATCCCATTCTTCTCCTAAAACTTCTATCTCGTTCAGTTTCCTTGACGTAGATGCTATCAGTCACCATTCCGGCCGTGATTCGACCAGCTAGGGTGTCGAGTAAAGCGGTTTTCGTGTGTCAGCACTCAAGTAAGCCACGTAAGCTTGGACTAAGATAATGTTTATTTGGCTGCCTAACTGGGACACGTGCACAGGTACAAGGACGGAATCTCCTGCATACAGCAGAATGGGGATTGATGATTGCTTGATTGATTGATTACGGCAATAACTATGGTACACACGAGCTTATTTTTGACCACGCTGGAGCCCAGCTGCAGTATAGGGGTCGCTGCCTGAATGAACAGATAGGAACGCGGATGGTGCTGGTCCAGACCGGGTTCGAACCGCCCTTTGAAAGTTAATACAGTTGCTTGACCACTACATCAGCCAGCGGACTACAGCACAAAAGAGCAGTGTGCTGTCTTGGCTAGTTAGAGTAGTCCATTACCAGGGCAAATATCTTGGCTCCCGGTACATGGGAATGGCATAATTAATCGTCTTTGAACTCTAGAGAACACCCATTTACCAACAAGTGCCCTTTAAAATAAAGGCTTCGATTCAGAGAGCGAAATTTCTTTGATGCTCGCAAGTTGCCATCGTGGTGTTCTCCCCCAGCCACATTCGGTGCTAATACCGAACTCACCTAAGTTGAATCCCAGCATAGTCTGGCAAGCGCTTTTAATCATTTTGCGTGTAGCGTTGCGATTACCGGCATGAATAAGCCCAAGGAACAGTTCCGTTCCATTACCATGTAACACGGGCAGGAGGGTTTCCAGGGGCTTGAAGTAAGCCTCCAGGTTGTGCTCTGCACTCAGAGGGACGGGACAGTGCATATATGTGGCTGGCCTCTTAAGCTCATTGAAAATTCTCAGTGCAAAGTCGGAAACCCCCTGAAGGCTGTCTGGCTCGATTGTGTGTTGATGAGCAATATCTCCTATTCAATCGGATCAGTAACTATATTCACAATTTGGTAGACACCATACCGTAACAGAAGTGGAATCCCAATTCGACATCAGGCTTCACCTCATTTGCCATCTTTACGATGTAACCGACTAAATGGTCCTTGTCGCTCCACCAGGGCTTAGCCCATCCGTCCACCCAGTATAGCATATCCACGCCCATATCAAGCTGGATAGCAAGTTCTTTGTGAGGAATTTTCTCTTGGATATTACGTAGGGCTTCAAAAAGAGCTGGTTCGTATATCTTTTCCGCTTCCTCTTGAAATTGAGGTGATATAAAACTACCAACCACATTTCCAAGCGTTGGTATCGAGACCTGGAATCTGGCTCCATGGGAAAACTTTCCACTCTCCTTCCAGTCTTTGAAGATTCCATAGCTTTCAATGGCAGCATCGTCATATCCAGTTTTGATTCCTTCCTTACCCTTCAAACTAAGAAGGTACTTCCCTTTTTCTATTTCTTGATCTGTGAAAACCCTTGACTTAGGTGGTAGAGGATTAGAGAAATCGAGTTTTGTCTGTATAAACTCGGGAAATAGATGGGCCTGGAAGCTGACAAACATCTTGCGGTCAGCAGTCTCTCCGTCCGGGTATCGCTTGAGATGTTTTTGTAGAGAATGTAGTGATTCGAAAACGGCCTGGGTATCTTTAAGAGGCACGCTGCCCACAAGATGGCAGCCTCGGACGGTAGGCATTTTAAGAATCTAACTCGTGACTATTAAACAAGTACACAGCCGAATTGAGAGATTGGGATAATGAAAGCACCTCTCCGAGCCATGTTATATAAGATCAGAACTCGGCCATCGATGAACTAATGGATGATATTTTTGGCATTTAGTTTCTCCCCGACGTGTCCTGCTTCGGTGATCACGGAGGTCCAGGTTCATTGTCGCTCTTCGATACTAGAAAGGCTATGTATATAGTGGGCCGATGACACTGGTGCGCTAAAACAAGGTGAAATCGCCCTCAGCATGGTGACCCCGCCTGCCAGTGTGACTTGTAACCGTGCTTAGCCCTTCAGGTAACGTCAGAAGACGTTGGCCCGGCATTATTCGTTCGCTGAATACATAGCAGGTCCGGTAGTCAAAAGCGAACCCGAAATCCACTTGATGCAACATAGGTCCAATTCGGAATAATCTTTATCTAACTTCAATCGCATTTTATGTCAAGATTAGGACCTCCCTAGCCCACCAGCACGGATTTATCAAGATGAACTACACAAACCCGCAAATCTGTTCTGCTTCGCACAACAAACGTGATCTTTTGTGCGTAGCTTCCTCTTCCCAAATATATGCCGAATGTAAGCTGATTCGACGCACAGTGTTGCTTATCCGAGGAATGAGCTAAGTACATTCTACATAACTTGAGGCCTGGTACTTCTTTGTTCCACTTTTTAGGACTTAAGGCGCCCTAATTTCACAGCCAATTTACATTCCACGCTATCAGGAAATGGCGATACAGCCATACAATTTTCAACGTAAGAAACTCTAGTATACATATCGTTATAGGCATATTAGAGGGCAAAGAAACAATCCAACTACCCATACACCTATCTCTCCGCCTCGTATTAATTAATGGTAGAGCATACCTATTGATAACGAGTGATGAAAGATGAAGAAGGTCACAGATCACAGAGACGGAGGGCAAAGTTTTAAGCATAAGTGACGTACACTCTGTAGGTCTATATGAATTGTTCAAAATAAGGCTAGCTCTTTGTACATACACACATTAATACACATCCCCTTTCTTATGACTCAGAGAGTAAAAATTCGATTTAGTCTATGCCATGGGTTTCAGGCCACATGATTAGGCCACGATGTTAGTTCAACAGGGTATAACCATACCCCTATGATGTAGCCCTCTGCTGCAATGCGATACATGTGTCTAAGCGTAGTTTCTAATGGCTGCCAAGCTATGGCATAGACGCCTCGCGTATATTGATTGTTTTTGCCAACTATTTAGAGCTATAACTGATGACAACATATACGGATGGTCCACTTCAATATCGGCCCGCATGAAATAGACTAAGTCCCCCATATCCTCAGGCCCATAATGCACTGTGGAACTGGCTTTCTTCTATCATCATGTTAGAGGTGATCCTATAATTTGTAATTGAGCCTACCTTATTCTCGATCTGGTCTTGGAGTACGTAGCCTTCAGACTCATACCAGACCAGCTTATTCTTATTTGTATAGAAAATATACAAGCCTACCTCGACTCCGTTCAATTGCCCATATCTGAATGCTTTGGTAAGGAGCCCTTTCAATTTCCTTCTAATCTGCTTCTTCTCCTGCCTTGTTCTTAGGTCGGTCATTCGTTTTTCCTTTTAGATCCGCCGTAAAGTAGTTACCCTAAGAGCCATAAGCGATTAATAGCCGTACGTTCTTATAAAAAACTCTTCGCCATGTGTGCCCTCTTCTAGTAACAAAGGAGCCACTTAGGGTCAAAGTTGGCCCCCGGTTTGACCCACAGGCCGGCCCTATAACTCGGGGTTTATAGCTCCTTTTGGCATCATACAGCGGCATCCTTTGAACGGACCCACGGGAAAGTCTTGAGACTTGCCACTTAATGAGATCATGCAGCGATAGACATGTAGGGACAAGTTCCGGGTCCTTGCAGTTGTAAGTCTTTGATAGGCCTGACTTAAAACAGCGAATATCCACCTGGAAATTCTGCGGTAGCTGGGTTTGTAACTCTCTCATAACTCCGATCATGAGTACACCATCCAGAGAATTTCTTCCAGTTTTAGCTCCGGCTCCTCCCCCAACTACCCACTACGGGACTCAATCACCCAGAACCCGTTCCAATGTGTGTACCCCAACGGGGAACGGCGATGCTACTATCTCAGACGTTCTACAATCACAACTATTAACTGTAAGTTTGCTAATACAGTTGAATTTGACGTCCGTTCTAATTCGCGGGCTGAATAAACCAGGACGATTCCTTTGAGCAAGATTTTGAATGCATAGACCGGGCGCTGAGGAGGTTGCGCCACGGATGTAAAACGAACGTACATCGTTTATGGAGGCTGGGTGACGAGAACAGCTTTGTTAAGCACGAAAACGAAATGATCAAAGAAAGAATGAGAAGCGTGAGAGATCAAAACAAAGAGCTGTGGGCCAGCTTGTCTAAAGTTGCAAAAGATCGCGATGCGCTACAAGACGATAAAAGGGTTCGGGCTGAGCTTGAGGTGAAAATTACAGAACTCCAGACAAGTTATCAAGCAGCAATGGCGCTTAAGGAGCATCTGGAGAAGGATCAAGTGGCGACGATAGATTCGCACGAGGCCTTCAAAAAGAGCGTCGAAGAATACAAGGATCAGGCCGAAACGGAGAAATCTACTCTGCAATACCGGCTCGATCTTACCGAACAGAAACTCACTTATATTCAGAAGCAGCTTTCGTCAGTTTATCCTCAACTTCACGACAATTTGGATAACGTCATAATGGTGCTCCAGGCGGCGGCGGAGCAGGATAGGCTTGCAAAGGAGGCACTTTTCTCTTATTTTCCTGAAACTCACTCCGATTTTAGTAATATTGGAGAGGTCTTACAGGTGGTTGGAAAACAGTACAATTTAATGAGGCGGGAAATCCTATCCCGATTTCCTGAAATTCACAAAGATTTGCGTAATATGGAGGAGGTGCTAGGGGGCGGAGGTGCTAGAGACAGAATCCCTGCCCAAGGCGAAGCGCGCGCGCCGGAAGCGTTAGCTAGTATGCCATTTCCCCGTCTTTTACTACTCTTACTTTACTACTCACCCTTTATAGCCGATTTATACGGACGAGCTTCTTTGTTCAGCTCCTTTTATTTAGCCCACTATCTGACCATTTTCTTTCTGATTTCGCGGGAAGTTGTAATGTTCATCTGTTGTATATTCGCCAATTCCAGCAGCTCTACGCAAACATCAACGGACGGTACATGGACCGGAATCACTCCAAGGAAGTGTACAAGGTATGTTGGAGCTTGTCATTTTCGCACAATGGCATGGGTCGCCAGCTACCCGATTCAGCGGACCTGTTGGTTGTGTTAACAAGCAGCCAGTACTATCGACGCGTTTGCGTCCCTTGCTTCAGCCATCGCGCACCGAACATCAATGGCAAACACAATCCCTACTATGCTCTTCTCAGTCAATCGTGGCTTCGTCGGTGGCGTCAATCAATATGTACTCCACGGGCAAGCTTACACGGGTAAATACTACGCCACCACCTGGCCTGGACACACTGCGTTCAACCATACCTTTTCCGAACCATGGTCCGAAAAACAGCCGTGTTGGCGCCACGGCTTAGAGGATGCGATGGATTATGTAGCAAGAGTGTCACACGTACAGCGGGCAGGCGTGCCCAAAGGGGACATAGCCAGGTATTCCAAAGAGTCTGTGACTCAGATTACGCTTGGTTCTGAACCGGCCGATCTTTTGGAGCACGGTGCCGCCTCCCATATTCCGTATATGTCTCATACACTTGAGCTAACTCTATTCGAAAGGATGACCCTACTCCTATTTGTCGGCTGATAACCTAGAGATGGATGCGGTGTATGCCGCAGATGGTACTCTAGCGCCAGAGGGTCTTTAGCACCTCTATTACCTGGGGCTCATCTTCGTATAAGCTTTGACCGGCGTCGCACGCTAGCTAAGAATGTAGTGTGGGGCGATCCGGACCGATGTCGAACACTAGAGTTCCAGAAATGGACAAAGTGCCCTGTTGGAAGCTGCTGTCCATAAAACAGGCCGAAGTGTTAACCGCCAATTGCAACCGGGTTGAATTTACAATGGCTGGCCTACCAAAGAGTCTAAGGAGGCTTGCTGTTTGATTACATAATCTTCCAAGCAGTCATTCGGGGAAGCGGACTATACTTAAACCCGAAGTTAGATAGAAATACAAACTTATATTAATATTGCACTTCATATAGCATTAATTGTGAAATTACTTATAATAGGTGAACGAATGTTTCTCAAGCATCCAAATAACCGGCCCCATCCTCCTCAAGAATAACTTAATAAGATATCTCCGCTGAGTACATTGGGTAGACCTGGCCATGAATATCCCTTGCCAAATTGCCAGCATCATCCAGAAGCTGATTCTCTCCGACGGTCTCTCTTTTGAATCTCTCTATATCTCCCGACTTTGTGGCGTTAGCCCTTTTGAAATTCTCTAACATCTCCACGTGTGGCCAGTGCTGTTTGAAGACTGAGACGAGCGTTAGGATCTAACATTCCAGTATAGGTTAGGTTATTGCGCTTTTATTAGTATGATTTAGGAAATATTGGTGATACACGAAGTACGCGCCAATAACATATGTGACGAAGGCTCAGAAATAAAGCCCGTTTTGTATTTTTTACCGCGGCCCCTGAAACAAAGTCGTCCCAAAGTGTCAATAAGGACGACACTTGCGCCCGTACGTAGCAGATAAGCATCTTTGCTTTCAGAGCTGTATCTGAGACCTGTTGCAGCTCACCGCCCTGTGCGGTGAAGGTTAGGACGACTTGCTCTTAAACATTACGTTGGAATAGCAGACTATAATACAAGCTTTGCTTATAAACACCCTGTATCAACAGTCCCAGAAATACGCTTAAGACTTAAATATATTTTGATTCGAAGTGGAAACGGTGCCTCAGGATTATGAGCTGCTATTAGAACCTTAGGCAAATGAACTAAGAAGGCAGAGTTACGAATTGGAAAGGTGGCTTGTAAGTGAGAAATGAACCGTCGGTGGTTCTCCGGAAACAACTCTGATCATGTTTTGCTAAATGTAGGGGCTTACTTATACACAGGGTGGCTGGTAAGACATTGTAGCTACTTTCCTTGCTCTCCTCCAATGTCTCCACCTTTGCTTGGTAGCTATGGAGTGGCGCGTCGCGCGAGAACCCTGTCTCCATAGGAATACTGCCATTCTAGAATCTAGCCGACTGTCAAAGTCAATGCTCCCGATCAGATTCTGGTCTCATTTACCGCGTCATCAATTTTATTTCGCACGCTACGGATGTCTCATATCATACCGTAAACCACTTCCACTTCTTCTAGGTCATTACAATGCCTACCGCGACCCAGATGATCCCCGCATCGTGGCTGTCTCGTTACAACATCTAGCATTTTTCGACGATGACTTCGCTGCCTTGTCCACTGACCTCGGCGGTCAGGCTGATATCCAATGGGGTAGGGAACAAGCTGTCGCCCTCGATCTGCTGCAGCAAAGCCCGGCACCGAGTGCTGTGCTCATTACCGACGCTGCCCTCACCCAACGCTCCTCAGACACGCACGTGTAGGAAGCGATACTATCTTACGTTCGTCAGGGTGGAACCGCCATTGCCATAGGGCCGTTTCACCAGCTTTGCCAAACCCAACAATATCGAGCCTTTTTTTTTTTTTTTTTTTTTTTTTGCGAAGGCTAGCTTGAACTGGCAGGTTGGTGCTTACCATCGCACTGACGTCGCGCTCAATTCTGAGCTAGCCACCGCTCTGACACCAGACCACTCCTCTCGATACAGTCTGAAGGCGTGTTGACATAGTTTGAGCTGTTTGCAATGCGACACTCAGCAACTGAGGTACAAGAATATGGCTTGGGTCCATTTTTGGGCGCAGTGGCACCAGCAACGATCCGCAGAGCTTCGGCTATTCGCCGGACCCGGCTATCCGAGCATGGTCGTTTAAATGAACTACACCCGCATTGTATGTACAGAGTTGTGTAGGAAAAAGGGAGGACAAGGCACGAACCAGGGCCTGAGCACTTTGGTGAGAATGATCACGTGAGTGAGACGATTTATCAATCAGAAATGAAGTTCAGAGTATTCTAAGCAATCGATGATTGGCTGGGAGTTTTCACTTGATGCTTGATAAGATAATCAACAGGAGAGGCAAACCGGTCGCGGGTTGTGCAAAGGAGCCTTGAGGAATGAAGCTAGCTACTGGCATTTTCTATTTATTTTGTCAGCTCTAATCACAGCCTCCAAGTTCGAAACTTAGCTGTCTAAAAAACTGGTTTGCAGTAGCGCCCTTTCTAAGATATTCATGGTGCCAATCGGCACATGATGTGGCTCTGAGACATACCCTATAGCTTACACATTAAGATTATTTAATGGCTAAAAGGGTAATGAATGAGTATGAAGAGGCCTGTTGCCAAGCGTTCAAAAATATGTCTTGCGCCAAATGCGAATCGCCTACGAGCTAGATATCACTCTCGATAAAGCCCAGTAACACCTGAACAAATCCATCGGGGTTCTCCCCCGCAATGTAATGTCCACTATCTTCAACTGCCGCCGCGGCGAAAGTACGTGGTTCGTGTGCTTCTGCCATCATCTTGTCTGCAGCCTCTCTATGGCGGCTTTGGGCACCGCTAAGCCCCAAAGCTCTCACTTTGCATTTCCCGCTCTTCAGAATCCAGGCCGTGTTTTCATTCGCATCCTCCTGAAAAGCCCGGTACACGCTGAAGGCGCAACGAAGTGCACCTGACTGACAATATTGCTTGACGTAGTACGCAAGGTCTTCCTGTGTGATAGCGGATTGGTTGTATGAAAGTTTATCAAAGAAGTGGCGAAGATAGGTCTCCTCGCGTCCTGTAACCAGCGCTTCTGGTAGGTCTGGAACTGAGTGGAAATGGAAATGGAACTGCTGCACGCTATGTTCTTTACAATTCTCTTCGTACGCACTCGTAGACGGCAATGGACATTCCCCCCAAACAGTAGATGCTGTGCGATCTGGATATCGCGTGGCGAACGCATAAGCAATCATACCGCCAATATCGTGTCCGACCATATGGACGGGTTCTTTTATCGATAGCTGGTCTAAAAGACAGAGAATATCGGCTGCCATTGTGGTCTTGGTGAAGCTACTCTGGGGCTTGGACGACTTACCGGCTCCACGGTAGTTTGGAACAATTACACGGTAGCTGTGAGAGTGGCAACTCTGTTAGTTTTGGAATATTTCACGGACGTGCAACATCGGCGGTGTCAATATGTACCCGGCTTTTTGTATCGGCTTGATGACGTGCCGGAACTGGTAAGAAGTCTGAGGGAATCCATGGAGGAGAACAATTACTCCTCTACCTGATTCAGATCCTAGAGGTGGCTGGTCAGTGTAGGCGATACGAGCATCATCGCCAGTAACTACAGTATAGAAAACATAGACTTGCATCCTGTTTGCTCGATTTCAGAGTAACTTCGACAACAAAATCAATATATATTGTTAGAGAAATAGGAAAAATGCAATAAATCGAAATGAGCTGAAAAATATATCATAGTAGTATTTATACGTTATACATGTAAGATATGACGCTGAGGAAAACCATCTGCCCCGCATGATGACGCTGACAATGTCAACAAACCTGTTGCGCTAGCTTTGATCCTTCAAGCCTGCGCGATACGCGTGTCTTCCACAGAGACCCATGCCCTGCAGAGCCTAATGTTGTGGTTCTACCTCTGGAAGCCAATCATTAGCATGTGGGATACGCCGTTCTGAGGGGACAGTCTATGCGAAACCTGGTTACAGTGGGGTATGTAGGAAGAAAGATATAGTGGGTTATACTTTTAGAGAGTATAGGTCTAGGGGATAGGTGCACGGAGATTTTGGCTTGTCAAGCTTGCGGGAAAGTAGATAGGATCTAGAAATGCGGGAGGTGTAAACCTATGGGGTACTGTGAAAAAGAGCATCAGAAAGCGGACTAGAAGGTACATAAGAAGAAGTGTATAGCAGCCAGGGGTGGGTGAGAGTGGGGGGTAATACCAAGAATATTTCCTCAGATTCCTATACCATAGCCTTCATTTCCTCCAAATATCAATCTCTGCCGTTCCTGTTGGCTCTGTTCCCTTTCCGTCTGCTCGCGAGCACCCTCCCTGCTCTTCAATGACACAAATGCTGTCAAGGCAATGCCTATAACCATTCCCATCGCAGCTAAAACAGCATTAACCGGCCTAGGATCTCCTCCCAGAGGGCCATGCGTCAGCGCATCAAGACCTGTCTGAGCAAAGCTGACCAGCCCAGAGAAACAGATTGGTTGCATAATCACTGGAGTAGTTGATAGATTTAGCAACATAAATTATTTGTCTTATGGCAGGGTCACTTACGATATAGCCGAGTAATACAGCGGCCGGAAGATGATAAAGGTAATAACAGTTATTATATCCAGCCTATATGGAAGGAACGCAATTGAAAACTCCAATCGCTACAGTAAAACCGGTCAAAAATCCAAATATTATAGGTACACTGAGGTTATTCAAAACAAGACCGATCAGAGGGGTTGATAAGACGCCCCCTATAGGAAGCACGGTATTGAAGAAATGATTGATCGCACTCACTTCCTCCGAGCCGAGCATATATCTATATTGCAAGCCAATAGTAGCGATAAATAATTTATCCGAAGCATCTGAAGTACTATCAGTAATAGTATAAGGATATACCATAGTATAAGTATCTGTCGGTAAGCAGACATTCCATAAAGTACACCCCAGACACCGCTCATCTCTTAGCACTCCTCTTCAGCCCTGATCCGCGCTTCCCGATACTCAGTATTACCTATAGTCTCCTCTAGTTTATTAAGTTTTACCTTCCGCCTATCAGACCGGGCACTTCGTACTCTGATCAGTTTATTACTATCCGAAATATCCCCATCTGATACGTAAATATCACGTGTCTGGTCACTCGCTTTCTCAATCTTAGCTTCCAGCTGAGCTATTGTGTGGTATACATAGGAGGGCATGATAGAGACTTCGGCAACCAAAATCAGCATAGGTACAACGATATAGCTCAAGAAGAAAATTTCAGGGGAAAGACTACTATCAGATACTTCGTAGGCTATACGATAGAAGAGAAATACCGATAATAAAGCGTCAAAGGCTCCTGTAATAATAGCAACGACAAGTCCAGAGTGCTTAGGGAATACATTTATGAGCTGGAAGCTCGGTACGAACAGAAATGTTCTACCTAGGCCCAGCAGTATATTACCCGCAACGTATCTATTAAATCCGGGGATCAGGAAAGATTAACCTATCAAGAGACTGCCGATAGCTATAAATAGACAGGATGTAATCTAACAGGCCCGTAGACCGAAGCGGTCAAGAGCAAGGCCAGCAAGTAGACATGAGATATTGGTTGTGATGGACGCAATAACAAAGATAAGGTTCAGTCGCATATCTTACTTATCATATGGAATATAATCATCGACCCCTGTAGATAGGCTCTTAGCTAACTCGGCTTAATCATCGCAAAGATCATAATAGACACCTTCAGCAACCAAAATTAACTTAAAGGCAGCGAAACCAAATATGATCCCTGAAGTAAGCCAGTATGCCAGTACCGCAGTTATACCTTGAGCTAGACAAAAAAGGAATATTCAGTCATATCCTATATATTAATATTAAAATTATAGTCTTTATATACCACCTTTTCTTAAGTTGGAGACCTTATATACTGTAGTATGTTACTGATCTTGCAGTGCCAAATCTGCCGGAGTAAAGCTCATATACCGCTATTCCGCCAGCTTATTATCATTTGGGGTTTAGTAGTAAGTCTCCAGCGTGTTGTTGTTGTGGATATTGCCGACACCTTCAGCATGGTCAGGCCGCGGGCTCTGATAGTCAAAGCCCTCGCCTTGTGTAACATGTTGAGCTAGCGATATCAGTGGCCGCCTAGTGAATTACTCACGGGCGAGATAGAGAAAGAGTGGCAATGTGATAATCTGATGGGCAATTATACTGGTACCAGCCGTTTAGTTTCAGCAAAGGCGATATTGAATTTAATAAAACGGAGGATTTCCAATAGTCTCAAATGACTCCTCCCCGGAGCAAACTCCTAGGTAGTGAATATAAGGCGTTTGAGTAGTTATAATTCTCTTACGTTCTTTCGACTTCCAAATAAGATACATAGGGGAAAGTAATATAACTGAAGCCTTATTATTCATTCACCCATAGAACCCTTACATAGACCTGCTCCCACCATACACCAGGGCAGCCTGACATATTATACACTGCCCCTCATAAAGCTGGAATAGGTGAACAGATATATATAGCTGCCTCAGGATAAGCGGCTGTCCAGAACGTATAGTAACCGCTATTCAGAGACACTGAGCCAAGAGGATATAGGGTAGTACTACAGCACGGATACAGAACAGTATGAAGTAAGGTCGATAAGTCGGTATCTAGTTACTTAGATCAAATCGGGGTACTTCAGGTTTAGATTTAGCCAATTCCCGGTAGCCGAGGGTATTACAGCGGATAGATATATAGTACAGTAGGATAATAGAAAAAAACACTGTAACGTATATTAACGCAATATAACACCACAACACATCGCTAGTTAAGGCAAAAAAAAAAACAGGGATAAACAGCCAAAGGGGTCATTTTAGTAGGGTTTTACTATATATATATATATATATATGCAAGGAATCTCGTACTTTTGCAGAAACCTTAGTTTAGTTAGATTTTATTAAGGCCAAATCCTAGTACTCAAGTATAATCTTATAGCCGGATAATATAAGCTAACATAGATACAATTAATCTGCGGAATACCTACTACTTCCAGTATCAACAGTATTACGAACCCTCCACAATTAAATATTACTTAGCGTATAATCCTTCAGAGAAGCATTTGCTCTAGTACCGGGCTGCCCGTTATTCCCGCTGCTATAGACCCATATCATATGAAATTCCAAGTTATTTTTACTAACTAATAATCGTACTTAGTTTTAGGAAATATTTAAACGTTAATAAACTAGCTATATTTGCCCAGTAACACCTAGATCGGGCTTAAGGCGCTTTTTAACTCTCTTAGTCCCAAGCTATATAACTATACAATAGTTCTTATACATAGTTACCACCCAGACGTATTGTAATAAAGAGAATATTCATTACTCACTCACTATAGGGGCTATTTACATCGGCGAGTCGCGAAAAAAGTATACTCCTTCAGGCATTATAAAGAAAACGCCGCCACTCCAGGTACAGTGTCTTGGAAGCCCGATATTAGGGTTTAGTAGTAGTAACGTAAGGACCAGCACTTAGCCCAACGGTATTAGGGTTCCAGGAGTTAGAGGCAGAAGTTTCAGCGAAACCGATTAAGATCCTGAAGTACCTGGGTCAAAGACGAAGATTTTTAATTACGTCATAGCATCTGCTTTAGTAACCTGTCCTTAATCCCGTTAAACCAATAAGAATTACTCTTAAGCAACTTAATATAAATTTTTAGAGGTATATCAGCTTAGAGTCGTAGTACTATAAAGGCAATTTGATGTAGGCAATTAAGACTTTTGTCTTTAATGAGAGAGAGGTATGAGGGCATATATATACTGAATATTTACACTAAGTCATATAGTCTAGACTCAAATTCCGGAATAATATATTGGTTTTTACTATAAATTTTCTACCGAACTAACTCTCGGGGTAACAGTATCAGGCTTAGGAGATAGTAGTGGATATTGATGCATTTGATTGGTCTGACCCAGTGTTATATGGTATAATAGTAACGTTATTAAAGCCGGAGTGCTGACTCAAGAGGATACTTTAGCAAAAGATCTGGAGACGAATAGAATACTAAGTCAGCCATCAACGATAGAGTTAATTGGCAGGAAATTAACAACCGAACTAGGTAATAGGAAAATCAATCACTGCACTCTCAGCAACCCTCATACCTACGCATCCATCATTAGACAGTCCTTAAAAGAGTATAATCTAAGAAGCTAATAAACACCCCGAGGCTTTATTCAGCAGACTCCGCTATCCGGGCATAGTCGTTAATAGTAGTAAGTAAGTCTACGTCTTTCAGCTCTACATTCTTTCTAGATATAAGAGAAACTCCTAATCATCCGTAACAAGCGGATTACCAACCCCAAATACGTAAGCCACGAGTTTAATTCTAAGCGCACAGCAATCCGTCCCCGACACTGATTCGTTTGATTAAGAACGGAAAATCATAATCACTGGGCGCAGCTAACTCGGTCTCAATATAGCGTAGTTATTAGTTTGAAGTAATTAGCTCCCGGCATATATATGTTCATAGGTGTAGTGTATCGGATACTTGGTCGCAGCATCCAGGCCTTTCTCCCCAACGAGCTAGATGATACCGCAGGTTGTACAGTATGTATGAGGTATCTGGGCTGGGTTGCTTTTTAGTGTTGATCATGATGTCTTGGGTGTCCGCTGGACTAACGACCTGCCTGTTACTGGTTTGAAGAGCGCTGTGGAGCTGATGAGAATGAAGACTCGGTCCTGATTGGTTTGATTAGTCATTTCGCAGATAATGTGCTAATAAGCTTTACAATATCAAGGCTAGTAGATGCCGTAAGGCCTTGTGGGAAACAGATGGAGCAAATATCTGCCCAGTTTCTCAGGCACCCCACAGTTTCAGCCTTTGACATATAAGTGGGAAAACTTCGGCTATCTTTTTCAAGCTTAGTGGTGCAGCCAGTGGCGTTCACTCCCACCTCCATTTGCAAACTCTTCAGCTCAGGCCCAACTTCTCGCATATCTTCTTGCCATCATATCTTCATTTCCTCTGAGCCACACCTGCCGCTTCTCCGCCGCTATCAGCCATTCTTGGAGGGCGCCATCGATTAGGAACAGACCAACGTACTAACGAATGGCGTAACAGCAATTGTTATAGTTGCCCTCGACTCTGCCGGATCTGTTTACACTCTCCGACGTCTGATTTCGGTTCAGGATGGAGTATGATTACTGCCTTAGCTGTAATACGCGAACAGAGGGAGCACCTTACTGCTCAGAGCCCTGTCGCCAAGTAGATCACGATAAACCTCCGGCGTCAACTTATTCTACAAATAACGCAAGGTCTTCCTTGGCATCGCCATCCCGACTCCTGGTAATCCCTCCCGAGGCAGAGAAGGAATTAAGAAGATATAGTATAGCATTGGAGCAATCAAGGGTGCAGAGAAGGAGATCATGCTAGATGGAGGAGGTAGTTCATTGAAACTTTCCCGGGGCGTACCAATCATAGGAACCAGCAGAAGCCCATGTTGTCCCCAGAACCTTTCTTCCCCCAACCTCCTAAGTCGACAAGGACCTCATGAGTCGATCTACATCTCGTCTGATGATGGGGGTACATTTGACGCGGATGAAGGAGCGAGTTCCAACGGCTACCAGGATATAGACGACTCAAGATCAGACGATACGCTTACGACGGTGGATACAATCATCGCATCTATTAAGAAGAGCTCCCCTGTTTTTTTTCTCTCATCTGTAAGTTGTTGAGGCATACTTTTACGTCGGCATTTAGACATAGCTAATAGCTTTACCCAGGATCTCTCTATGACAATGCCAACCAGCCACAGATACTTGATTCGGGTGCTGGTCGGTCAAGCCAGGGGGATGCAACAGGTCCAGACACAATACCCTCTTGCACACCGACAAGGGACCACGTAAGCCAGCAGTTCCGTACAGAGCCACCGTCTTCAGAGCGACATGGCATTGGATTTGATGTTGTCCCCCCTGGCAACAGTAAGGAATCGACCCCATTCTGCCGTGTCATTCCTGTCTGGCCTCTTCTCCTTGATTGTTGACTTGCCTAGGGCCTCTTTCCAATCCTTATGCCGGGTACACTGGGTGAATATCACATGCTCACAGGCGGCGACCAGAAGTTATCCTCCGGTGTGCTCGTCAAGTAGCTCGTTTCTCGTGTGCACACATATCTCGTATCTATCCCGGTCGGTTTTGCTCAAGTGGATCTGGTTTCGAAACTGGCTGATACGATGGGCCTGGTGGGGGCTCAGAATGATTGATCCGTTATCAACTTCATCCGTGTGGCTTTCATCAAGCAGCGTGTGTACAGTAGAAGCACAAACGGTTGGGCTTGCTATGGTGCATTCGCCGTGAACTCAGGAGATGCTGTCGTGTGTGGTCGATGAACCCCACTCAAGTGGTGGAAGTCCACCCCCTAAGCTGGTCGAGAAGATACCAAACCAAGTATATTCTAGGGTGATAGGCTTGAGCCAGCCAAGTTACAACAGAAGTACTAAGCAACGCTACCAGATGATCGAGGAGATATATACTGGCACCGATGGAGAGCAAATTGTTGTTTCTACAAATGGAAAACCTATCAGAGTAAATAAAGTCATTTCCTGCAACAGATCAAAATAATTTGTGGGTTTTATTTCAGATGAATCGTTTCAGTTATACCTCAAACAGGCAAGAGGCAGCGATTCAAATTATTTGATCAGTAGGACCCGCTTCTTCAACTACTAGTTTAGCTTGCTCCCTTCCTGAATCATGTCCATATTGGATCGCTTCACTGATGGGTCGCGGGGGCTTGGCTCCTGCGGCCAAGTTCCCTGGTTCGACGGGATAGTCGGTTGTCTGGGTGGGTGGGATGCAAACGTCGCAAGGGAGACCATCACCCCTTATATCAGTAGATGGTGTGGCATTAATTAGTGGCTTCAGAGCATCTGTTGTGATAGCTGCATAGGGTATGGAATTAAAAGGAAAAGAAGAAATCAAAGCTTAAGGAAAAATTTTAACCTTGACACCGTCAATACATACTGGAGGTGAGAGACGTAACAATGTACTTACAATTCGGAGTTTGATGGCGACTATTGGGTATTGGGTGCTGATAAGGAAAGAATTCCAGAGGGATTAGGTCTAAAGGTATGATCTCCCAGCCCAATAATGGAGCCACAGGTCGACTGTTGCACAAATTTTCTAGCCTCATCATTGATCCATAGATCGATATTACGATCATGACAACTCCAGTGAGCCATTAAGAGGTTCTTCATTTGGAGGACTGCCTTGATACGTCTCTGACTGGATCTTGATTTAGTTGCTGCTGTCGCTTTTCGGTTTTTGGCTTGCGAGCTTGCTTTTTCGTTCATGAGAAGACTATGACAAACTAGAGGAAGAAAGGGATGGGATCGAGAAGATGCTTAATGCGCGGCAAGTTTTTTTTATGCCTGCGGCATGAGAGCTACACAAGCCGATCATTTCAACATCGCCGTCGTCTTTAGCCTCGGTCGAGTTGTCAAGACCAATTTGATCGCCTAACAATGGGATAGAGGTGTTAAGCTGTTGGTCCCAAATCGAAGGAGATATTGCAAACGCAGGTTTTTGGGGCTTATTCGAGAAGTCATGGAACGGCATTTCCAGTCTTGGATCCACCATAATGGAGTCCATATTAATGTCTAGGTAGCTGAAATGGTCCTTCTTTTGTGCCCCTTTTATACTGCAGCTGTGAGGAACGCGAGGAAAGAAAGGCGGTGTTGTTAGCAGAGTGATAGACCCACTCACTTACTCTATCATAGTCCCAAGGCACATCACTTCAAGAATTTTTGGGTCCCTGTCTTTCTTCACTTAAAGCACGACTGCTATTAGACTGTCACTGCTAGAAACATAGACGTAGAGAATGATCAGCACAACTATTACTGCTCATCAACGCCATTGACGCTCCGCGCAGGATAAGCCTACGCCAAGTACGTCAGCATGAAACAATGGATTAGGACCTCCCTCCTCCCTAGAGATACATCCTCTTCTTGGTCAATTCTGATTTTCGCCTTATCCTCTGTTCCCGGGAAATTAATTTTTGCCTCTACCGGCATTGAGATTTGAAGCATTTGAAGCTCAGTCTTATCATCCCAATCGATAAGAACAGTTATTACGCGCTATACTACGCCACCATCAAACCTTGAGCGTCAATACCTAATCAATTATCTTCTCCGCCATCCCTCCCCCTGAAAGCTACATGAAAGCTCTCTGTACAAGCTGGCTGTTCCTGCGAGACATTCGCGTTGACGCATTGCTGCCTAACAAGCGGGATTATTACCTTGACGCTTGATCGGAACGAATCACCTGGAGCATGCAGTGACGAATCAGCCTGCATCGATATTTGGGCTCAATCATCACGAGGAACATCCCAACTCTTTCACCTTCCCGTCAAAAATGATCCTTACCGAAGACCACTTCCGACTATGTCCAACCCCCATGACTACGCGGGTGGTAGGCCAGAAGTGGTACCCTTGGCTTAAATCACCAAGGAAGTTATGAGCCGTCTCGTCCAGCCCTTTCTGATGAACAGTAGATGCTCAATGAAGTGGGTTTCGACCAATGGTACAACTAATATTCTGAAAGGCTTGAGTGTGTCTTTTCACGGATCTGTAGAAGGGGTGGTCTTCAGGCTCTCTGGAAGTCCTATAGCTAAGGAGCTGACGCAGAAATGTGATAGTGGGGAACTACTTCGCTGTGCTATTCGAGTAATCGAAATCTTCAATATGAGACCACTGAGCCATCAAGATGTGAGATGTTTAAATAATATATGGTGTGAAATATGAAATGATAACAAAACACTACATATATATATACACACACAGTACATGTAGGTACATATATACCGGTAAATGCCCCGTTGTTAATCTCAGTTCCAAAATTTGAATCGGTCCCAAACTTAGATCAATCTCAGTTGAAGCTTAGCTCGGTAAGAAAATACTGTATCGCCACGGTTATGCAATTTTCATTGTAAGACATGTCAGGATATCATTGTACGTAGGCTAGAGGGTGAATTATTGCCCTGCACGCTAGCATTCGTTGTAGACATGTTTTACTGTTATAGGGATAGCCGCGACCAGGACGGGCAACCATACATATAAAACCCATTACATGAGTCAGCTATTAGAGGGCGGATAGTTGTAACGGTAAAACGGGTGCGACGGCTAGGTCGAGCCCTTGGTTTACGCGGCACTCTTCGCTCTCCGCACTTTCTGGTGCCTGATCTGCCTCCGCAGCGAGCTGGCCGCGATGCGTCACAAGGCAAACTTTCCAGTTGTGCGTCCCATTTCAATGACCGCAAGCCATGATTTCGCCATTGGTCCCTGGTCATCAGTCTTGGCAATGCCCTAGCCCCCTGGGACTTGACTTGGTTAGGCTGAACGCGCTACACTTGAACAAGGTAGAAACTACACCTTCTATATATAGCTGATTCTACATTTTTGTAGAAGCGAACCGGCGTCTATGGAAGTATTTGAAGGCCTCTCTTGCCCGGCTTCTCTCGGGTGATATGTCACCATTTGTCTCGCTCGACACTCGACACTCTATCTTTCATAAGCTGTTATCTCGATCGCGCTGAGCTTCAATCCTAACCTAATATTTCAAGAAACTTGCTATAACTCCTCAAAAATGGGGGCTGCCTTTCTACAGAAGAGGACACTACGAACACAAAGCAAACATCTATTCTCCTTGGTACAGAGGGCTCAGCAAATCCCCAGCTGAGAAGGGGTCGTTTCCCATACAAGACGGCTTTGATCCGAATGCGCAGCCACGCCATCCATCGCCGAGCAACGGTAACCGAAATTTGCTCAATCCTCGTCTTCATTCCTTCGATGATTCTTCTTCTCGGAAAATCTGTGCTTTGTCGGACTGACACCCGGACCAAGCGAAGACATGCCGTGATTTTGCCCTCGCTTCTTCCAAGCTAGCGTTCATCTTCTTTTATCTTCGGGTCTTTCCTGCGCTTAAAGTTCGTTTTGTGCTGTGGTACACTGTCATATTTGTCTTCATATTCGGAATGGTCTTGTTGGTGCTCTAGGATTTTGAGTACCGTCCTGTTTCCTACTGAAGCGGGTAGAGAGGAAGCTATACACACACACAACACCCACAACCACGATAAAAAGGCATGTGGCACGCAGCGGTTATCGCGTTAGTTGTGAATTAATGTCAGTGTTATTACATGGGTGAACGCAGCCCTCAGCATGGGGCTGGACTTTTTCACGATTGGCATTCCGTTCTCCCAAATCGGGGCACTTCACTTGGGCCGGAAAAAACTATGTACTTAGTGCCCTTGTGCCTCTTTCTTGCAGGTTAGCTCGCTTATTCACGTATCCACTAGTATTACTCCCCAATGCGGCATGGCGAAAAGTTGGGGTGGCTGTGTGGTCTACGATTGAGATTAGCGTGGAGATTTTCTACGCTTGCCTACCTTCAATGCGGGCTTTAATAATGCGTGGTTTTCACCCTGGCCACGTGGACAGGAGAGAGGGCTCCGCTATGTGAAATGACCGATTTGGCACCACCAGCGGCGTAACCGCACAGGGCATACAACTACCAATACAACCTGGCGCGATTTACCACGATAAAAACATATTCTTTTGAATATAGCTATAATGATAAGGATCGCCAGCGATTCCCCATAAATACAGTACATCCATACCGTACACAATATCAGGCGATCAAGGATTTGGGTGGTGGTGGGGTAGTATGGAAGGAATTTTGTGGAATATATCCACATTGGCATGTCTCATCTATACCCTGATGACCAGAAAAATAGTCTCATTCATTTATCCCTGCTTTTCGCCGGTTTACTCTATCGAATACCAAGGAGAGCGACCTCTCGATTGTGGAGCTACGCTACCCCCTGGATTTATGCCTGTTAATCGCCTTTTGCAGCCCATTTCATCGCTGCATCCTCTATTTCTCGAGGAACTTAGGGTTCCGCTACACTCGCTTCTACGTTACCTTTCGCGAATCTGTCATTGTCGTGGAGAAGAAATATCCGATTTGAATCTGGATTTGAAATTTCTAATAGATAGAATGAAAAATAAGAGAACCTCGTTTTTGCTTGATTCGCTCTGTCTCCTGGCCTGTCATCAAGCTTCCAGCGTCTTTAATCTCATCTTCAATCCTCTGACCATAATCCCAGCTATTCCCCATGTTTCTCATGAAACAGACCATATCCTTGATGTAACGTCTCTCTTTATCGTTGACTGCGGCATTCCAAGAAAGCTGGAATGCTTCCATGAAAGACATGGCAGCAGGTGAGCCTAATGACCGCACGTAGGGACCCATCCTCCAGACTTGTATGCTGACCTCGCGGTATATGGGAAGGTTCTCTTCATACTTGGCTCCAGGTTGTTCTAAGTCGTTGATTATTCTTAGAAGAACTAGCCTGATGGTTAAGAGTTCTCGGAATACTTTGAATATCCCGGGATCCGAAAAGTTATACTGGAACTCGAGGACCGGCTCATCTGTTGGTTCTTCGGTCCTTGATTTTCGGGCGATCTCATTCAGGTAGTGACTGTGCACTCGTAGACGCGACTCTGCTTCGTATAGCATTTTAATAAATTCAGCGTCTATAGAACTCTCCCTAATGGTAGCGTTCCAGGTCGGCCACGCATCGAAGCAGGAAGCTATGCACCGCATCGCTGGCAAAGCAAACTCTTCAATCTTTTCATCAACCCAATGATGGTCCTGTGTGACTGCCATGCGGTTGATTAGTCTCATGAATGGTATTTGATTTACTTTGTCGCGAAAGCCTTGCGTAGCCCAGTGAGAAATCTATAAAGGTAATTAGTTTTATAGATCTCTCAAGCTAAAGTAGAGAAATACGTACAAACACCCAGCGAATCTCCTGAGTCAGAGCAACATCCAATTTATCATCTGCATTAGTTTTTCCCCTTGCGAAGACTACCAACCTCAGCGCCTGTAGATGCGGTTCAAACCAGAGGAAATTTATTCCGTTGGAAAATAGGGTTGAAGCGCGCTCGAGTAATGCAATAGATGCAAGTGTCTCAAGCGTGGCTGCGTCCGACTCGCCTTTCAGTGCGGCCAGAATTTGGCCGATTGGTTGGGCGACCTCGTTGTTCTGATGATTACCACGCTCGAGAAAATTTTGCCATTGTACCCAGAAATAGTTGACACAGTCGCGTAGACAATCGCTGTTGGCTAGACGGTTAGGGAGGTACTGCAAGTAGCTCATTCGAAACGGCGCATGTCCAGATTGTAAAATATCAGCGATCTGTTGGCGAGCAGTATCCAAGCTAGTAGGTATGGTCGCTATTTCATAAGTCGGTTCCCTAGTAGTTGGGTACTGACTGGGCGCGGGTGTAGTGCCCAAAGAACTGGTGGGGATAGCCGCTAGCGATGTACATTCTTCAGTCGCTGGGTATAAGTTGGCTGTAGGTGAAGTGTCCATGGCATTACCGGGGCTCAACCAGCTGGCAAGGGTAGCTAATGATCTTTCGGGAATAGCTCCATCGTCCATTGTACTGTATGAACAAGGAAAGTCCAGGTCGTAGGCTGTAGGAGTCGTCAGATCACACGCCGAGTTGGATGAATGATCTTCAGTATGATTTGTCCATTCACATTCTGAAGAGCTTAAGTTGCCGGTTGTAGGTGAAGCATCCAAGGTATCACCAAGGCTGGCTACCGAATTTTCAGTAGTAGCCACTGATATTTCGGGGGCGGCCATATCGCATACTGAGGTGTATGAATCATCTGCAGTGCAATTAATCCATTTATGTCCCGACGGCCCAGGACAATTAAGATTCATTCTTGTACATCGCCCGCAAGGAAACTGTAGGTCACACTGCATGGAGGTCAGTAAGTATCGAAGATATAAGACTAATACATATTAATTACCTTGACTTTACTTGTCCTGCATCGTTGACACTTGTTCGGATATGGAGTCCCGACCATCGTCTCGTGATTATTTGAGGATTATACTGTCTATATGGTGAACCAGAGGATGAGCGCCTTATTTATCTACATTTGCAAAAGACCCCCTTCCTTGTTGTTGGTTGAACAACCAACAGCTATTGCGGGAGCTGTGATTATTTCGACTGCACCCTGGCACTGTTACGGGAACTTTTAGGTGATATGCAGCTCGAATTTCGTTGGTAGCTGTTGGGTCAATATGCTTGTAACAACCCCTGTACCAGGAGTATATTTTATCTGCGCATGAACCAACGGTCATGTGCAGATGAGCCACTACCATCCTGGCCAATTTGAGGGAGCGAGATCTCTCATCGTGCTTCAGGAGTGGTTTGGGTGGGAATGATGCTTCGTGTAATTCTTCGGTAAGTTCTCAAATCTTGCCGAACAGCATCCGGTTACTAGTTCATAGATTCCAGCCGTATAAAGGCCTATTGACATGAGTTGTTGCTCCAGCCCTAGCTGCAGCGACCAGGGTCGATCGCAGCGCCGTCAAGACACCATGCCATCCTGCCCGATCCAGTAAGAAGCATGATCCGCCGCTGTTTGTTTCTGAAAACAGCAGGCATTTAGCGAAATGCTATGTCATTGACTTAGGTAGTTGGTTACCCCGTATTTTCAAAAGGGGACTTTGGGTATCTTTGGTAGAAAGCTTGCCGTGGCTACAGTTGTTTATTTAGGTGCCTAGCTTGAACTTTACCATAGGCCAATCGTAGATGCCGTGCATACTGTAGGACCCGGAGCAGGGTTATACATTGCCTAGCGAAAATACTTTGCGCTAGCTTCTGTAAGCTCTCCGAGCCTCCTCTCATTCTCTGCTTGGTGCGATCTTATATAGCAAGTCATTTGCATAAGCTGCAGCTGTCATCGCTTCATAGCCTTTCTACTTTTTATCTTTGCGTCTGTCGGAATAGTCGCAGATGCCACGAACGACCAGACAGGGAAAGTGTGTCATCAAACCAGCGGCTTCCATTTCGAAGCAGAGAACGCCATGCTCCTTCGCAAGCGCATCCCGAATCAAAGCGTCCTTCATTAGCCTATTCGCTGAAGCGAATAGGCCATAGTGGGTAGAAGGATTTTATTCGTCTTCAGCCCTCAGCCCGCTCGGGCCGCACTACTAGAGTAGATGGATCATTGCCGCAGGCTGTCGTACAGCTGGATTCGTCATTTGGTGGATGAAGCGCTCCAGTTTGATACAGTCGTTCAGTGCTTAGTTCAGGCCGCCCCGTATTTTTTCCGTAGTCTCGGTTTCTTTTCAAAATCACCATTGATAGATTCTTCAACTGATGTCCCTTACCCTTATATTGCGCCATGAGTCCGTTCACAACAATTCGGGAAGGCCATACAAGATCAGGAGTCCAAAGAGACGGGATCTTGAATCAGCCGCCGCCGATTCTACGAAGTCATACTGGAACACCCCGCCCTTCCCAGTGCCTCACCATGACATCCTCAAGCCGGATGTCATGCTTGCGACTCGGCGCACCGCCATCAATGCCGACCATCAAGCCGATTTTGATGTTGGGGAAACTGTGGAGCAGGTCTCTCGCGACGGTAGCGGCGGACGATATGCCGTACTCGCCGTGGGGAAAGCGATATTGTGTTTCCCGATCTTGCCCCGTGTGTAGTCATTGATACAAGTTCAGGGTCTTCGTGCTTTTAGTCGAGGAAGGCTTTGGCAGCAACATACTTAGTTGCAATGGCGCAGATCCAGCCAACTGTGTAGTCATTCAGGTTGGACATCGTCCGCAGTTGTCCCCGGTAAGGATCTTTTTTGACGGGAAGGTGAAGGAGATGTGGAGCTCCTCGCGATGATTGAGCCCAATTTTCGAGGCAGGTTGATTTGGTCGCGGCGTGCTCGAGGTGATTAATTCCGATTAAGCGCCAAGGCGATAACCCCACTTATTAGGCAGCAATATGTCAACGCAAATGTCTCGTATGAAGCACTAGCCTACATATGGCAATATAGATCGTAGGGTAAATGTAGGGATGGGCGCCCAGGTATCCCGACCCAGCCCACCTCTTTTGCCACCCTTGCAGGTGCTTGTATTAAGGTGGCGAGAAGGGCCCCTCAGTCATCAATTCCCAACCGAGTCGAGAATGCGCGCCTTCCACGAAAGCTGTTAGCAGTGCCATGTAGGATTCACGGTGGGGTGGAAAAACTTGAAATTCAGCGCATAGAGGTATATTGATTACTGGTTGTAATTCGCTTATGACCTCCGTGCTAGCGAGGACCAGAGCTAAAAACTAAACGTATTTATAACTTAGAATATAAGATATTATTATAAGTATCGTTTTATTTTCTAACTCTAATGAGAAAAGTAAGCTACTAAAGGCGCTGAAGCCTAAGGCTGCGTCTAGGCTCTTTAGATCTCTGTGCTTTTTTCTGACTAGAAGCTCGTACCTGTATAGGCCTCCCACGCTGCCCAAATCCCTCGGCGAGGTCCTCCTCGTAGTATTTGGTGTGTAGATCCAATTTAGTCTGAACTTGCTCAAGTTTATAGTTTAGGACCTTGTTGAGTTTCAAGAGCTCGTTATTGCTGAGCTTTTGTTGTACATAAGCAATTTCCTTCTTCTTTGCCTCGCACTGATACTTATTTATAACATGTAATAGTGGCTGTAGCAAAGGATGTAAATCTATTAGTAGGTCTAGCTGAGGCTGTATCTCATTGAGAAGATCTACTATCTCATCCAACTTTGTGGGGATCTTTTGCTTTTTAGTCGTCATGGAGGAAATTAGTGGAAAGATGGAGATACAGCGCTTAGTCTATGGAGGAAGAGGTAGGCGTTTTAATAGCCCGTTAGGGGACTTGAAGTTGGCCGCCGTCTGGCGGACCCAGCTTTGGGGCTAACAAGAAGATTATACAACCATCACGCTTGTCGATATATAGTAAACGGCGAAATGGGTGTCGCAAATAAATTTACATAACTATTTTAGCAGGGGCTATTTCTGGCTGTTTGACAACCTACCCTTGTAGCTCAAGGTATTAGTACTACATCACCTAATAAAGCCCAATTCTTGTCCCTCCCATGACTTCTAGTCACTAAAATTTTTTAATATCTCTTCTCTCGCTACATTTTTACAGTGGGGTGCGGATCCAGCGTCAGTACTCTATCACCAAAAATGACCAAAAATGGATCAACCGTGGGTATACAGAGTGTGTGAATGATGCAAAGTGGCCCCCTGTCATCCATTGACGATCACCAAAAGCATCAGATTACGTCCAGTACATACAGTACTGTACATATATAGCAAACTGAAAGACTTAAAACCTAAACATCCAGGTACCACAGATATTAATCAGGCGTCCTACTTTTGCGCGTGCTCCCGTTGCAAAAACTATAACTACACCCGCCATCCTCTTTCTGACGTAAGCTGAGAAAGCACACACATGAAGTCACACAATCGTTGCTGTACCTCAAGCTCTAATGATCTTCGAGAACTTAAACGAGCAGCCGCTGAAGTCCGTCGTGCTAACGGCAGACAACCTGGATAACGCTAACGCCAGGGCGTGTATAATCGGACTCTTCGGGGGCTCAACCGTTGGCTGAAGTTTCCATGTTGAACGAGTATGAGGAAACTCTTCGAACCGCATCGAAAGTCTTCGACGCTATATTTGGACCGAATTGGAACGAAGGTCAAAATCTCTCCGAAGACAGGCCCAAATCGGTCGAACTCAGCGATGACGATTTTGGCGCGATGCACACTATCAAAATCCATCATCAAAACGACCTATTGACGCCAAGTCTCGATCCTGCAGACATTCTTCGAGTCGCCATCGTAGTTGACAAATACGATCTCAGTGTGGCTATGAAGTTTGCCCTCGCGCAATGGCTTAAGCTTCGAGACCTATACATGATTTGAAATCGAAGAGCATGCTCTTCAAGAGTCAGGAAAATACGGCTCCGGCGTTTCATGAAGAAAATATCTCTCTTTGGATAACAGGCGTGGGTATGCCAGTTTATTTTGCTCGGCCCCAACCCGGCAAGTAAAATGTTATTAAAATCTATCCACTACATTCTTTGTCTATTTCATACATCTCGGAGCGGAGTTTAACCAAATCGGGGGTATAGTGAGCCTTCCCCTGTCCTTTGTTCTGTATCAAGGGTTATAGCATCATCGAAAGAATACGCGTTGATGAAGGCTATGGGATGGAAAATTGGCAAGACTTCTCGTCTACATCTTGCCATTGTGTATATTGAAAATAACGAACGTAGACCGCATAGTTCCATTCTCGAGTTAAAAGCCTACCCCGATCATTGATCCACCGTTTCGTGCCGAAGCCCTTTCGCCTCCAATAACTCCATAATCCTCAAATGCACTTTCAAGTGGGAGAGTATCATCCAACACATGGCTAGGTGGTGGAGGCTCATTGTGATAGCCCCCCGGCCTGACGCCCGATTGAGAACTGCGCCCGCCAAGGGGAGAAGGAGCAGTGGAACGGTCAAACACCGTTCTGTGGGTTGATCTTGTCTGTAATCCCTGCGAATCGGTTCTCGAATCGTACCTTCTGTAATACGGCTGCTTGTCTGTAATAAGATTGAGCGTATTCTGCTGCATCTTGTCGATGAGGTCTTCCAACACCTCTTCGCTTGCATTATCGGGAAGGCGCCACTTGGGATACAAGTTCATGTGCGGAGGCTGGACGCTGAACTCATTGTCGTCGTTCTGGAAGTAGAAGTGGCAAAGCCGGCAAACCGATTTGCTGGTTGCGATGAACATCTTCCCATCCCAAAAATCCGATGGCTTGACCTTTCTCACCGTGGTAAGATAGTCGTGCATATGGACCTCTGCATGAATAAAAGTCTTTGTCTTCCTGTCAAAGACCTGCTTACGGATCTCCGATTCGAGCCCGTATTTCTGAAGCTCAGCGATATCGTCTTGGAACTCTTCTAGCTCGTGTTCAGGAAAAGCATAGTGCAGTACGTCTGCCAATCTCGCTGACTTGGGCGGCGCAGCCTTCTTTTGCTTTGCAGGTTCAATGTAGTTGACTTTGAAGCTCCTGAAAACTTCAGGCCATTTCATTGTTGCCTCAACAACGGCCTCGGCCGCCTGACGATATGAATAGAGACGCCCCAGACAATGACGGAGTTCGCACCATTTGTAGGCCTGGTCATGATCGTCCTGCCTGGCACGACGGTCAATCTCTCCGCCAAGGCTGCTATTCTTGCTCGCCTCGATAGCCTTGATAAAAGTCTCGCAATCTCTGAGGACTGAGAGTCATCATCGAGTTAGAAATAAAATCACTTAATAAGAGAATAGGGGGCTACGTACCCTTGTTCCTCGCTGTGTCAGTCATCTCCCGTGGGAATTCGACTCTAGACTTCAATTCGCAGAGCTGCCTGGTAACTATTGGTTTCTCAGAGCGGTCAGAAAGTCCTTCGAACTAGGATAAAGCAGAGGGTACAGAATCTTGCATTGGAGCTTACTTGTAGATTCCTGGGCCGATTCGCACTCATCAATGCATTCATCAAGCGCTCTGGACAGTGTCCTAAAGTACACACCAACCCTCTTGAAGCAGAACTCAAGAAAACGCCATAGAATCATTTTCTGAAGTGGCTTAGGGTTTAGCTTTTCAGGGTTGGTGGTGGCATATCGCAGCAAATCTTCAAGACCTCTTTTAATCTCTTCGAGCTCGGCCGGTTTTCTGAAGTTTGTGGTGAAGAGGAACTCAGCCCCCCGTCAAATACGAGGCATACAAGCGAGGTGTTTGCCGCCCCGCCTGAATCATTGTGACAGAATTGCGCGAGCTTGCATTGGAAGCTTTGAAAGGCAGAGAGTGATGCATCCCTGTTGGACTCAAAAGAGCCATACTTGATAGCACTCCTGGCTATGCAAGCAGCAGTTATAGCTCCCTGGGAGGCACATAGATTGAACAGCTGCTGTTCCTGGTTCACTCCCTCCGATGTCTGGGACTCGGAAATGTTGGATGCGGTGCGATAAGACATTTTAATCCGAGGATAAGTATCTACAAATTCATCAGCTATATTTGCTTCTTAGATAGAAGGAACAAGATGGTAAGAGCGTTACCGGTATCAAATTTAAAGATGAAAGTAGATGGAAGTATGAAAGTGGATAGTAGTTGCAATTGATGATTCCCTTGTAAGTTGGATATTTTGAAGCCTGGAGATTATCTGAGCCCTCGGGGAGCAACTCCTCCTTTTTATACATTTTATGTTGGCCCCTTGGTTTTTATCACCACCCCATCTTGGAGAGAACCTCACTCAATCATTTCACCCCGATTGCGGCAGAATCTCGACGCCCCAAAGTGAGGAGGGTAAGGCAGAGTTTGCCAACGTTTCGATATGCGGGAGGCCCGAACTACAATCGCCGCGACGATTTCACCTTGAATAGTGCCTTAAGCGCTTGTGCAATTTTCACCCAATTGTATTTCGATGCGTGTTCGCAGGGCTCCTTGGCTATCGGTAAAAGGATGCAAAGCTGCCTAATATCCCCTCTTTTTGGAATTCCGATAACCCCGCCCTCACTGATAGGCTGTCTGAGCCAAGAGGAGTAACATTGCTATGCATGGTATAAGTAAACTTCATCTTGCCTACGCGAGAGGCCCAAGAAAGCATTCATAAATTGGCAACACTGATGAAATCATGCATCATGACATCTCTTTCCGACCTCTCGCATATGCGCCCTATCTAATCGGGTAAGCCGACCCAAGGAGAATCTGCCTTGGTCATATGGCATACAACCAGATGTTCTTATGCGCCAAATCACAGATCCTGTCCCCTTTTCCCAAAGCAGTGTCCAGGCTGAACTCTTGGTATTATTCTATTCGTATGACGCATATCGCAATAGGACTCTGGTTCTTTTCCCTACTTCCGCCAATTACCTGCCTTCTACCATTGGAAAAAATAGGCGTTAATATCTAACCTTTATGCAGAAGACACTCGGCAGCTCTCACCATAATTTACAGCATCTGCCACTGAATTAGGAAGTCTCGGCCATTCACGACTTTACTGCGATGCACCGATTACCCAGCATAGAAAGAAAAGCCTTGCACACTTGTTGATTGTTTCCTTGCAGATAACAGCATCTATTCAGCGTCTTCATTAAGCTCGCAGCCCCCTGCCATGTGTTCCGTAAAAATCCCCTCGTTCCAACTCTCCATGGTAGACTCTAAAAGTTCAGAGTCCCACCAGCACATAGGACCCAGGCTCTGCTCATTTTACTTACCTTGCCCCGCTTAGAATCTTGCACCCTTTGCCACGACTCTACTCGAGCAGAACTAAGCCAGAAAGCCTGCCCTGGCAGACTGAGCCTATGTCTGTAAACCTCCCATAACGCAGGATACAATTCGACCCGCTTCATGTAAGGAGCACGACCAAGGGTATTAAATAAATGCATATTGGTAGAATCATCTGGTTGGAGCCAGCGACATTTAGTAGCTTTGGATTTTGGAACATCCTGGTCGACACATTTTGCGAACCCAGCAAGGTGCTTTTTGGACTGGTGGCGGTCTCTGCTCGCGAGTTCCATCAGCTGGAGATCGTAGATTCCATTAAGAGAAACATTAAAATCGCGAAACAAGAGCTTGGATGCGGCGCGAATGTCGAACCCAACCTTGGGGATGGACTTTGACTCGAGTATGGAGCGGAGCGACGCACTGCTTGTCACTCGTTGCAGATAAAGCCGCGGTACCAAGACGTTTCATGTCAACTATGTAAAGTGTACCGGTTGGTAGCACCAAGATCTGCAGGTAAATGAGCTGGTCCTGCGCGACGCCATGGGCATCCAGATAGATTGAAGGTGGCTTGACCTCGAGGCCATCAAGATCTTGTCGCAATCGTTCTAGTTTCCTAACAGAGTTGATGACCATGGTAGACGGGCCACTATCCCCGTATTTGGGAGGCTTTGTCGAATGACTTGCATTCATTGTGGTTATCAAGACACCCCTAGCGATAATCAATTAGAGCGTTAGATGTAGAGGACACTGACAAGAGAAATTATGGCCAGTATAATGCATGGTAGCTCCCTCCAAAATAAATCAACAGATACCACCAAATAAAGCTATGGCCCGATTCCGGAATTTGACTGGCCAATGATTGTCCTGTTCCACTTGGTTGGCCTCCCGCATCACACCTCTATGCGTTGGTACCCAAGCACCAAAGGTGTGTCTCGTCTTACAATCAGCCAACTTTTTTCAGAGCATGAATCAATCCAGTTAATTTAGCACGAACTGTATGACAACATAAAACGGTCCCTAAATATGTAGTTCCCCAAAGGTTGACATTCATCAAGGTTGACATCGCTCTAGAACATGGCCGATATATTGCACATCACTACTGCATACTGACGCGGTTTCCAAAGACTCAGGCGGCTCATCGACCAGTATATGTGAAGACTCAATCATGATAGAAGTGATTTGAAGTCTGACGACGATTCGAAGATCGCCCGCACTATCTTAGCCCAATCTGGGCTGCGTACGCTAGTGAAGAGTCCTTCATTGCGAACAGTCGGAGCTTCTCTCGCAGTATAAACCTGCCGTTTCTCTCAGATTCGGCTTCGTAGGTAGTGGAGGAACTTGCCCAGGGGTTGACTTGGGTGAAGACCCGCGCCACAAGCATCGCTTTCAGCATGCTGCAGCAGACCACTAATATAATAAAACTCGGCATCGCAGCCCCGACAACGGTATTCGAAGTCCGAAATAGTGCCGGGATTGATAACAATCGAAGGCGACTTCATCCACTCTATTGCTATCGTGACCTGACGGGCAAGTTCCTGCTTCGAGGTGTAGGACCATAGCTGAGGACCGAACGAACTTGCGCGCGCATCCTGCGCATTCAACAGTCCTCTCGAGATGAGTTAACTGATGCTATAAATATCAGCTCAGTACATTATCGGAAGTAGGAGGAGAGAATAGAGCTAGGGTCTCACATTCTTCAGATTATTAGGCGAATCGTAATAATTTCCACAACTTGTACATAGGTTATGTACTGCAACGTCATGTTTAACGAGGTCACCTGCTTGGTCGAAACCCCTCTCGCAAGGTCGACAATAGTGGTGAACCTTGGTTAAATGGCTGTCAAGACCCTGCAGTAAGAAGAAATCAGGCTTTCGGGGACATTTGACACAGATGTGATGTTGACTTGAAGCGTAGAAGTGTTGCTGCCTAGCCTGGCAGGAGCGAAAGGCACGATCACATCGAGAACAAAACGAATTGGGATGCTTGCTTCGAGTGTGTTGGCGCAGCCCGTCGTCATCTACTAAACGGGACTGTTCGGACGGTAATGGACTGGTCGCTCGGCTGTAGCTATGTGGTGGATTGCTGATAAACAACAACCTTCATGCCACAAGTGGGCACGAAAACACGCTGGGTGCGGGGTAAAGTCAGGGGGCCGCCCCACTGTCAGGGAGCAAACCCCAGCCACGGAGCAACGAAAGTGTAGGAAATACACCCCTAACCTAGAAGCTGTGGCGCATCATGGCGCAAATTGTCCGGGTCGGCTGCCCAACGCAGCTCCAGCCACGAATCATGAGTCAGCCTTGGCCTTCATTCGGAAGATGGCAGCAGCTTACAATTTTCTTTTCTCCCTCAGTCCTACATTGTTCGTGACAGCCACGACAACCATGGCGCCACGACTAAGCTCGTCCAAGCACAACCAAATCGATACGATTCCCATGCAAACAAGAACGCGCTATTTGGGACACCTTCTATTTAAAGTCATGGTGAATGCACTCAGGATTACGTATCTCTTACCTATCTACAAAGCCAAAGAAGCGGAAGGCCTATCCGTCACTAGGCAGATCAATCCTTCCGGCGGCCTGTATATTTGCCGGGCACTCAAGCAAATTGTTTCCAGTAACAAACTTATAGCATTCTACGAGATTCTACAACTTTCTATAATGTTCCCTACGTATACTAAGTCTCAGGCCCATACCTCCAATCAGATATTAACTGCATGAATTATCTCATTGCCAAACAAACAGTATATGTTGAGGTTATGGTACATATCAAGTAGAAGAGATATTTGGGACAAGAAGTCATGGGAGGGACAAGAATTGGGCTTTATTAGGTGATATAGTACTGGTACCTTGAGGTACAAGGGTAGGTTGTCACACAGCCAGAAATAGCCCCTGCTAAAATAGTTATCTAAATTATTTGCGACATCCATTTCGCCGTTTACCGTATCTTGAGCGACTTAGGTCCGATTACCCACAGCAGTAATATATGTATACCTACTATAAAGGCATTAATTTTAGGTACTCTTACAGAGGCTGTTGCTGCAGTCTATGGCATAACTAGCTTCCGCTCTATTGTCCTATATGTCTCAGAAAAAGAAGTACCTAAAAGTACCTTAATGTATATTCCACACCATCCTACAGCATGAGGAGATACATAATGGCCAATCAATAAGCCCCTAAAGTCTCTTAAGTACTAAGCCAAGAACAATGGTGCTCACAGTGTAGGACGAAATCCCGATACCTTTGATGAACGATGGGGTGCATCCCAACCGTTGTGCTTACCTAAGGGGACCATGTTTGCGTCCTCGTCCTATTAAGTAATAACATATAAAAAATAATCTTCCTCATGCCAATGCAGGACATTATGCACACAGTAAAACTGCAGTATGTATCACAAAATATACGGCACTACGAAGCTATATAAGTCTACATCCAAGGCTAATACCTTGTATAGCTGACTAATATATTAATTAAAGGCAAACTTCAAAAGTGTAAATTATCTCGTGAAAAAACGTGAGCTCTTGTAAACTCTGTAATAGATCCGAGTCTATTACGTGACCGCGTAAATGGAAGGCAATCTATATATTCATTTCCCTGGGCTAACCTGTAGCTTAACGTGGTGTGTCGATTATGCCACATTGGAGAACGTTGGATCGGGCTTTACGGACCGCGCGAATCGAGCAGGGGATGGTTACGGCTGTATCTAAGACAATGGTTGTTTCTTTACCCTCTAATTGCATAATGATATTATAAACAGTCTTACGCTGGGCGCGGCATAACCTTTATTACGCACACTAGTATCTCATTGGCTCATCAAACAACAATTAGACCCAAAATCTAGATGTATACTTAGTTGGAATTTGCTAAATCAATCACCCAAGCGGGCCGTCGGCTTCAAAGGAGAGCCCTACGACTGGCTTATCTGGCCACACTCGATACAACGAATTTCAATCGTGTGTTAAGAAGAGGTTATTCGATTTCGCTATGATTTAAACCTGGTGGAGCGGTGGGGGTTCAAAAACCGACATTGGGTTGCGGGACCCTATAAAGATGACCTCAAAGATACTTACAAACAAACAAAGGGCCCGAACAGGATTATCGCGAGTTTCATATACTATTCCCAATCATGAATTGAATTCTGCTTCAACTTGATACGGATGAAAGTCTCGCTTTGGGGCAGCTTAAGAGCAAGGTCACTAAACGGTGGCGGAATATAGCTTCATGTGAAGTGGTTAGGGGTCAAACAACTGTACATATAGGTATGGCACCTTGAATAAATAAGACGTTTGTTCCAGTTTGATCGTGGAGGGTCATGGTTCACTCAAGGGTTCTTCAACAGATAAGATTCTTATATGTTCCCGATAATTTAGACTTTGCTTCCAACAGCCCAATGCGGAGATGCATTCATACTCTAAACCGAGATCCTCAAGCTAGGATCTCATCTCCTCTACATTTATCTCCTCTTCATAGCAAGGCTCAGAAGTACTACAGTCAATACCAGCTATTGTCGTTTGGAATGAAGTCCATTCTAGAATCGTAACTAAAATAGAAGGCCCTTTATTCACTTCGAATTCCGGGATAACGATAGCCCCACGTCGGAAGCTAGGAGTAACTGAAGAGTATATTACAGTTATAGAACTACTCATTTATCCAAGACAGAGTGTTTTTTAGCGAGAAGTCCTAGAGAGTCTTCAGGGATAACAGGTAGCGAGTTAATCCCGTAACGTAGTCGTTTGCGACGAAGGGACTTGGTATCTGACAATAGTTCGCAATAGAGAAGAATATTCAATTCAGGTTTGAAAGCCTTATCGGCTTCATGAATAAGGTTGCCGAGAGAATCCATTCGATGTTAGGAAATGAAAATTACCAAATGTGAACGGTACCTACTAACTAGCCCAACATTATAAACATAGCAATTGTGACAAAATAAGGGCACGGGCGAGTCCGAATTTTGGGTTTGTGTGATTCCAAAAATTGGCTTCATTGAGTGATATTCAGTTATGTACAGTATACATAGCTCGACTTATGTACATACATGTACCGGTACATACTGTACATAATATACTGTACATAACAAAGATAAGCCGCAACCCCGCCCCCACTTAATTCCTCCTTCAAGATGAAGACCTTCCGGTTTTATTTGGAAAACTTGAATATACATTTTGGACGTGCTTCTGGTCTTGCTCAGATAATTCGCAACATGGCTAATGACGACACTAGCTTCTCGCTGTTAACAGTTACCTCGCCTTCTTCGCCCAAACTCAGGCACGGCCTACAAAAGTCGCATTCCCCTAGCCTGCATACGTAATGAATCTTACAACCCTTCTCTCGACTAGCAACTTGTCTTTTGTGAAGCTGCGCATTCGCACAGCGGGTTATTAGGACCATTTCCTCGTTCATCGGCAAATGCTAGAAATTATGCGCAACTTGTGCCTTTACAGTACAAACATCCAGCATTTCCGTCTCGATTCGATGTACGTGTAATAAGTCTTTTGCTCGGGCTTCAGCATCGGAAACAAGAAGGCGGCTGTTCCGGGGGGCTTGTAAGCCCGATTGTTTTTATGGCTACAAGATCGGATATACGTGTCTGTGTTGCATTAGCATCGTATACTGTAGCAGTCTGCGGCGGGTCTATGTCTACCATTTTGCTCCTGAATGAAGCTAGTTTTGCTTTTCTTTCTGCCTGGCGACTCTGGTCAACGGGCTAGTGGTACTTACTGGGTTGGTCGGTATATATGACTAATTCTTACTCTTGTCGGCGAAGGATAGAAGACAAGTGTACAAAGGAAGCCAGGTAAAAGAGGCAGCTTTAATAGTTATTCGACGAGCTGCTGTCCTGAGGGCAAGTTGAGTCATCCGTACGAAGGTTTGTAGAATTTTCCTCCGTATGACTACATCTTGGGCGGACTAGGAAAGGCTATATTTTTAAGCTTTCGTATTCATTGCGTTGAGTTATCGGGCCCTGGTAGCTTCATTTGTTAAACTCTATTGTTCTCTTTCTCTTCCGTAGAACCTGCTCGAGTACTAGGTGATCACGCCGCTAATGTCACTGCTGAGGTACAGTATAATCTCAAAGAAGGGCAATCCATACCCATGCGATTAGTTGTCGGTGCTATTGATGCACGAAGAAGTTCGAGGTTCAATCATCTTGCCCCCACAGCTTTGAAAAGCCTCTTTTCATCTTACGCCAGCCACGTTTAATGCATTGTGACAAAAGACATTGCTGTTCATTTGTATTACACGCAGAACGCAAAAGGGACGGCGTATCGTTGATCTGTCCCTGAAGCTCCGATACACAACTGATCTCAGTGAATGTCCTATTACCGCTGTGACTATATTACTAAACTAGGCATTGAGGGCAACATAGTCTAAGGATACGAGGTGAGAACTCGTCCAGAATCATGTCTGCAAGAGAAAAAAATGATGGACTAAAAAATTGTTTGGTTGAAGGCAAGAACGATTCATTTTCAATAGCCCGATGCACCATGTCCATTCATCACGCCAAACATTTCCTAGGGTCAACCTCCAGTCTTATATTTAGGTCAAGTTTGTCTTGACCGTCAAATAAGTTCTTCTCTTCGTTCCAACGGACCCAGATAGGCGACCAATCGCCGTTTAATTCTACATCAACGGACAAACACCACCCTATTAGCCCCATTAGATATAAAAATTCGCTATCGATCTCTCGCTGGTTCGTGTCCATTCCTGTAACGCTTGTAACCCAGCAGCATTCTCTAGACATCCCCGGCTGCTATCTACATATCCAGCTGTCATCGTCACCAACAATGGCTTTCATAGGCCGAAGGTGAATCTTTTGGATGTGTGGATTTGATTTCATGATCGTCTCCCTTTTCTGTTTTACTCTGTCTGCCTCTTCAGCGGACTGGAAAGGTAGCGCGAAAATCTGGCTCAGCTTGAATATTTCGGCCTGAATTTCAACAAGGAAGCTGTAGATAGTACCATTGTTATCACTAGAATTTATCCGGTCCAGACCATGGAGCGAGACGCAATCGAGAATTCGGCTCGCTGTTCTGTGAGCTTCATCATGAAGGTGCCCAAGAGCACTACAGATAGAGGCATGGTAACCAACGTTATTCATTCGTAGATGTGCGTTACCATCATCGTTCCTGGTTGATGGCTGCGATTGATCTCGAGAGAATACAGTTACCCATTCGATGTGAGGCTCACTCTCTTCGTTGGACTCATCACTACCCGCCGGGGCGAAGAGAGGGCTTCTACGTTCAGAGGGACTATGGTTGAGCGAAATCGGTAAAGAACCGACTGAACTGACACTCATCATAAACAAAGTAATTGTAAGAGGGGTAAAGGTGGCATCTGATATGAAGACTCAAGCCTCTCGCACCCCAGGCAGCTACTACCTCCTCGAATGAAGACCCCACTGATGGTACGCGAGGCACTTGGGAAGACGAATTGGTTCCGGAGCTACTGTTGCTCAACGAATCCGGCACGCCTACTTTGCCCAAGGAGTGGTATGACGGTCCGGATGGCGAGAATAAAAACATAAAGGCATTTCTCCGCTACGTGTAAAAAGAAGCGCACCTTTGTCACCCGATCATTTTCACTCGGCCTAGAGCGAGGTTCTTTTGCCTACTCGCTAACAAGCTGGCATTCTGTGCCAAGAAGCGCGTAACCAGGTTCGTTCGTGAATTGTACGCGGTACAAGTGTTACACTAAGAAGGCTAGCACGGTAGGGACCTCTCTTTCCCGATGTGTCACTTTGTCTAAGCTATGCTGCTAAGCTGTTGCAATACCTGGACTTGCTTTTGGAAAACTGTGGGGTGTTATTGATCGGGCCTGTCCGCTTCATCGACAGAATTATTGCTTGCCTGTTCCCGTTCAACACGGTGAGAGGGGCAGTAGTCCTCGTCATCGTGTACAGCAGCATCAGAGCCAGAGCTTGAGCTGACATCAGAATCAGAATCGCAGTGAGAGTCTGGGTCTTGCTCAGGGGTGAAGCGGTCCTTGTGTGTCCCCTTGCAGCGAAGCTGCCCGGTCAGAAGCTGACTAACGCCATCATTGATAGCTTCCTCTGCGCCGCCGTACGCTTCCTCTTTTTCGCGGATATCCAACGATAGTGAAGTGAATGGTATGGAACTGTCCTCACTGTGCTGCCACATAACGCCGTCGGAGTCAGAGCTGGACTGAGAATCGAAATGACCCTCCGAACAGCTTCCCAGTGTACTCTGTGAATCATCTCGTGTCTGCTCCATCCCGTTCTGAGGCGAAATGGCTACAGCATTGGAAGCCTCACAGCTCTCAGAACAAGACGCGTCCAGCGTCTCCGGAAGGGGGTCTGGTATGACAGCGTCACCTTTGGTGACCAGCCCAGTATGGCCGGGGCTACCCGACGAATGGCCAAGGGCGGCACTGCTGGCTTGCGTGCTCGTCGGTGTGCAGGAAAGCAAGATATCCGGACCTGTTACAGCCTCCTAGCTTGGCCGACTCGCACCTAGATCAGGTAGCTGTGACTGGTTGGCATCATTAGGAGATCCTAGGCAGGATGGTCAGCCACGCTCGAACGCTTTTGTAAAAGGCATGCCTCAATAACACTTACTCGTGGGTGACAGAACAGATGAGACCTTCTTGATAGATGCAAAGATTGTGTCGATCGACGGAAGAGTATCATCTGGTCTCGATTCATCCATATCTCAAGAGCCGTCGCAACTCGATTTTTCATCTGCATCGAATGTACTCTCATCATCAGGCGGGATGTAGATTGGCTCATGAGATACTTGATCGCAGGGAGCCGACGTAGGGGGTGAGGGAAAGGAGGGTTCTGGGGAGGAAATAGATGTCTGCTGTTTCGCGTGATCGGCATGCTCCGAACCAGGAACAGCTGGAGGAGTCCAGGTAACCATGTTATCAAGATTCACAAAGGGTCCCATTGTATGAGGAAGAAGGGATACTTAATGTGAGTATGAATCGCTTCTTGCACTAGTCCGGTTTCTGGTATTGACAGGTATTTGTCTCTTCGTGAGGTAGTGCGAGTCCCTGTTTTGCACGGCGATGTTGGCAACCACTGAACTCCTACGCCTGCCTTGACCTGGATTGATTGGATTCATCTTGAGGATTGATAGGATCGATAAAAGGTTGAACAATATTCACCATGTTGTCCGAACAGAAGCCGGTTAATCAAGGAACTTCTCTAGTAGCTAATTATAGCTATTCCTAATCCGTAAGTTCTATTACTAGAACGCATCCATAGGCACTTGCGCATGGGTCGAGGCGCGGTCTAGTACGGGCCACAGTGGACAGGTCGCTATCCATATCGCTGAGCCAAACTTCTTTGTAGGGATTCTAGGCAAAGGCCCAAATTTTCTTGCTTTATCTCAGTCTGACAGGAGATCAACCCGTCGTATATCTTTCCCGCTTTGTGAGGGCTAACGCTGAGTCAGTGTCATGACATGGACGCGTAATATTATTGGATAAGTCAAGGTTATCAGGAAATTCAGGACGAACCTAGAGGAGGCCCTTTTGTGCTAGCTATGTCAATAGAATACAAAGCTAGCTTATCTGGTCATAGGACGGTAGCATTGGAATGAGACCCTTAGATAATAACGGTGTACGGGAACTAAGCATCCTACCATCAGGGACGTTATATGTTATTATTTCTCGCATTCTCTAAGTTGTTCTGGTATTAGCTAGGCTTGGACAAGCAAGAGACGATATCAGCGCGCAGAGGCGGTACCTTTTACGAGTTAAGTCAGGCGGCCATCGGGCCTGAGCGATTTCTCTCGCCCAGCCCATCGCAAGCTGACCGCACTGAGGCTGATCGCAGAGAAGCGTTCAGATATTTTGATATTCATTTTCGAACAAGGAACCAATCAACTTTGCAGTGTTTCCAGTTAAAAAGATGGCCAACACGAGAAGATTGAACCCGTGGAAGAGAGGAATGCATACATAGCAACTCAAATATTATAGCTTCTCTTTAGTCCATAATATAGTATAATAGTTATTTAACTATACCTTTCGGGGGCGCCCACGGGGGGATTTTATAGAGTCCTTGTTGTTGCTCTTCTTTCTTTCATAACGCTTTGTAACCTTTTTGGAAACTCCAGCGTCCTGTGCCAATCAAGCGGTCCGGCTCCCGGTCCTCTTAGCACCTTTCTATAGACATGTCTTTAACTTCTTCCACTCCTCAACCAACACACCCATATTCTCACAATCCTCCTCTGGCACGGCGGTTGGTTCCCACTCCACTGTATAGTATAGCTCTCATTAATCAACTCCTCGCCTATAATTTCAACAGCTTCCCATTCATCCACAGAGATTTCATCCACTACCGGAGGGGTGGAAGGATCCTCGGCGGTCGGACTTACACTAGCACTCTCATTCCCTGCCCCTGCATCGCTGTTCTCGAGGCTAGGCATCTCAGCAGGGAACCAGGCATAGTACCTCAATAGAAGAGTCTATTAAGAAATCAGCAGTTTCATCATGTATAGGAGCGGGGACCGACTCTACCTGTGCATACAACAGCTCTTCGGCGGCAGGGGGCTCATTATCATGTACATCTTTCATCGGATACATTAAACCAGATCAATTGTATTATCTTTCGACCAGGTTGGGCAATTGATAGAGTTAAGGATATAGCACCAACATAGAACAGTGGATCTTAAAAGAATATAATTAGTAGAATCAACTTGAATTATCAAATTAGCCTAAAAAAGATAACTATGCAATCAATCGTCTCATGCCAAAACGTCTCATGCCAAAACGTCTCCTGCCAAAACGTCTCCTGCCAAAACGTCTCATGCCAAAACGTCTCCTGCCAAAATGTCTCATGCCAAAATGTCTCATGCCAAAATGTCTCATGCCAAAACGTATTATATTAAAATGCCCCATACTAAAAGGTTGCATAACGAATGAAAAGTGCCACATTATTCTACCTAAAATTTAAGGCTTTCTATTACTTAGGACCTCCGGAAAATGCGACCCGAACATAGGCTGCGACACAAGTAGGCCTAGAAAGAGGCCAAGTCCAAGAAGATGGAACAAAACATGAACATAAAGTGCAATTAGTCATAAATCGCACCGTATGGGGAATTAGTTTTAACTTCGTATGTGTTTATACAAAGAGAAGCTGGTTCTGCTCTAACCTGTACACAAATAACTCACTCTCGCCATGAAGATCCTATACTCTGCTATTAGCGCCGGTGCCCTCGCCGCCTGCTCCCTGTCTGATAGAAGCTGCGGCAGCCATGGTCTGTCCTCCCACCAAGTGCTCATGACCACGACTGGCAACGTCTTCCTCGCCAACTATGATGGCTCGAAGTTCGATATTACCCTTAAGGCCGATGTCACCGGTGCCCCTACCTGGGTCCAGTATATTGAGCCTAATAAGCTATTTGCTGTTAATGAGAATGGAAATGACCTCCATATCCTTAACCTTGAGTGCGGCAGCACTTATTCACTAACTCCGGCTATTAATGCTACCGGAAGCTCTGGTGTTGTCCACCTCGGATTTAATAAAGATAATACCCGCCTTGTTAGTGCTGCTTATGGTAATGGGACTGTTGATGTTTGGGATATTAGTAGCGATAGACTTAAGCTAATTAAGACTATTCCTGCTCCTGGTAACTCTGGTCCTAGGAGCCCTAACCAGGATACCTCTCACCCTCACCAAGCGAATCTTGACCCCTCTGGCCGCTACTTCGCTATTAATGATCTTGGATTTGATAATATTATGATCCTAGATACCCAGGATGATAAGTATGATATCATCCAGAATATCCCTACTAAAGCTGGCTGCGGTCCTCGCCATGGAGTCTGGTACCCTTCCAATACTAATAAGGCCACCCACTATATAGTTATCTGCGAAATCTCTAATGAGATTATCGTTAATCAAATTAGCTACTCTGCTGCCGGTGTGACCGTCCACCAGTCCCAGATCATTTCTAGCTTCATCTCTGGTACTGCCCCTAAGGGCGCCGCTGCCGGTGGTATCGTCCTCCACCCTAATCAGAAGGACCTCTATATCACTAACCGTCTTACTGGCGGTAAGTCTGATACCCTCGCCCACTTTAGGATTGATGGCGGCTTCCTTACCTCCATTAAGGAGAACCCTACTAGCGGTGTCCTCCCCCGTATGCTAAGTATTAGTAAGAGCGGTAAGGAGATCTTCCTTGGCAACCAAGACGGCCCTGCTGCTGCTGTTGCTTTTGGTATCAACGAGGATGGCTCTATTGACGCGACCCCGAAGGCCACCCTTGACCTGTCCGTCTTTGGCGAGAAGGGCTCTGGACCACCATACATTGCTGAGATCTAAATATTTAGACGGCTCTATTCCTACCAGTAGCTTAGAGTCAAACTTACCTCCTAGACTCTTTATCCCGTCATAGAGCTTGCGGAACTAGGAGGTAAAGGCTGATGATATCCTCTAAAATATCAAACTATTATTTGGAAAAGATGCTCTTCTTAGCTTTATAAAGGATTTATCTCAGAGGCACCTTAGGTTTGAATACGTTTGTAATACTAATTAAGAGGATATAGTTCTTGATTACTCTGAAATAGTAACTTTGGGATGCGACGCCAACGGATGTTGAGATATTCTACCAAAATTATAGTACCAACATAGATATATAATACCTCGTACCTATAGCTAGGCAAACGAGACAAGCCGAAATCTATAGTACTAATTATTAGCACACTGATACACTGACTGGCACAGATAATCTCAGCGCCAGAAATGAGGTTTGTAATGAATGCAGTAGCTTGGCTGTCTTTTCCCCTGCTAAAAAAGAGTAACTGTTGGTATACTGGTTACCCATATAGGTGGTTACTGGTTGAAACCCAGATCCAGAGCGGTACACTTAGTCACGACCGCTCTGGAACTTAGTATATAACCGACATGTATATGTAGCTGGAATAGGAGAACTAACTTTAACCAATGCAACCCATTCACCCTTAAGCGTATGCTCAGGAAACGCCTTCCAACAGTATCCGTATAACTCTGTAGCGCGTGAACTTATCGATAAAAGGGCTAAAAACAACTACGCTCGAAGAATTACCGTACATACATCAGAACCCTGTAAGCCAGCTAAACAGATTCAGTACCTCTATTAAGACACGATCGTTAGTTTCCTTGAATTGCACTGGGAGCATCTAATTATCAATAGCCTTTTTAGTACCACTCTAAGGGAGACTGTTGCCTTCCCAGATAGCACTACATGTCTACCCTATGAGTAGCAACGAGGTTATTACGACATCTTGCGGGCATTAGGAAAAAATGATAGCCTGTATTCTCTATATCGAGGTGTAGCCGAAATCGGATTACTATAATGTTACACTAAGTTCCTAGAAGAAGTTCAACTTTGATGTAGTCGAAAGCGCGGCGAAAGTGGAAAAAACTTGTTTATAAGGTATATATTCGTCAAGTGTTTCCCGACGCCACAACTGAGAGTCTGGAATACACCATGCGAACTTTAAACGCGATCTACAGTCTGCTAGACGGTGGGTATTAATAATTTATATGCATAAAGGAAAGGGCGGAGCTGGTCTGGGAATAATCTTAGCAGCCTCCAAGAGCTTGATCTTATTTATATAGGCAAATCCAACGAAGCATCTTCAGGTCCTGTACTGATTTAATAATAATAAGAAATTGCAGGTTACTCATAAGGTACTGCTTGAGTAACTTCAAGAGTTCATAAATAATATACCTGCGATGGAGATTTGCCAAATACTTAACCCAGTTGCACAAGTATTACTATACTACCACAAGCTGCTGGAGGAGCTAGACCGGGAACAAGTTTATAGAAATTTAGAATAAAGCATTAGAAATATGACTATATGACTTAGTACTCAGGGTTTGGAGCATAATTTCGCTTCCTCTCTGTTGTCTTTGTGTCTATAGTTGAGAGGAGGGAGTATCTTAAAGCTACCTTAGTGTACTTTGCCTCTGATTTACAGTACTTGGCGGGCCTAGATTAGCCCCCCCTACCTACGGTTTATTTTGAAATATCCATTAATGGCCGATACGTAAGTTTCTCGAAGTAGACCAAGTGCCGATCTAGGAGCAACGCTGTCTAGCGTGTCAGGTTAGAGCGACCTCTCGGTGCCTTGGTGAAGCGATAAGGTACATCATGTTAGAAGACGGAGTATTTCCGGCAAATAGCTTGGAAATAGCGGGTCAGAAACCTTAGATGTACCTTATCACTATAAGCCCTAGTAAAGTGACCTCCCGTCATTTGCATATCTCAGGGGCGTAGCCCGAGAGAGAATGCGGGTGTCAGACACAGAACACACAATACAACCAAATCATCTGACACATCATAACCGATAAGGAATAGATTAGGTCAGGTGACTAATTGATTATATAATCTCAGGAGCAGCCATTCAAGGAGACGTACCGAGAAACCATTTACTCGCGACCGGAAAACATTGACTAATTTTTCAGGGCGCTTAGGTTGGATATCTAACATAAGACTATTAACTGGAGTGTTGAAATCGCCAGCAACTGAGCGCCCTCTAATTCAATTTCTTGCATTGAGTTATGTTGCAGTGTGCTAGCAATGTATTGTATTTGTCATCGGTGCTAGCAACCTCTGATTTCAGACTTCTGGTTTGGTTATGTATGTACATATATTGAAAGACTGACTGTACAATACAGTACTGTACATACGTATCAATGTCGAAATAGGTAGTAAGTAGCAACTGAACATGGAGTGGAAGCGGAAGCGTCAATAACAGTCTTGCCCCTGGATGAATCCTAGAACTTGGACCGATACCAAAACTTGGACCAATCTCAAACCCAAAAATTGGATAGACTCTAAAATCCGACCTGATCAGTCCATTCAATCCCTGTTTTGATGTAACAAGCATCTCCAGCCCTCTTTGCTCTGATGCAATAGACACCAACACACAGTAGCCATGAACATAGCAAAGGAAGCAGTCCAGCTTATAGCAAGGAATTTGGCCCCTTTCTCAGCTAGAACACCGAGTCCTTCACCTAATGCATTAAACCTACTCACACCCTTTACGACTATAGTCGTAATAATAGAACTGCCTAGTAAAAGAAAAATTGTAGCTAAAAACATAGCAATAGTTTCTAACCTAATAATTGCTTGATAGTTAAATAAAAGAGCCAGGATATAGATTAAAATAGAGACTCCGCTGAGTATTATTCCAAGTATGTAAATAACAAAAATACCCGAAAGCATGTTAGTGATGATGTCTAGCTTCGTTTGAACGGCGCTTAATCCGAGACTGCTTATATCAATCGGGGAGGAGATTCTGCTTAGCTCTCCTTTAATTATAGCGTCCAGATTGAATTGATCTAGAATATATTAGCATAGCTTTAACGAAGTTAAGGTTGTTTCTAATATACTTGATGCTTTGCTGCATCCGGTCGTAACTAATGCTGCCGTTGTGCTATAGTTAAAATTGCCATGGCAAAACTTCGCGATATGAATAGAGTACCATTCAGGGATACCAAGTTTGTCCATAATAAGAGAACTAGTATCACCAATAGTATCATCTACCTTATCTAAAATGGTATCCTTAGTATCATCTATATGGTCAAGAAAACTACCACTCTCTTTGTCGTTGTGTTGGTTCTCATTGCTCTCGAGTATTCTGTGGCCGATTCCAGAGATATTCATCTATATAATGTTAGCTTGTTATAATATAAAACGCTTAAACTCACTCTAGCGATGGCATATTCCTCCATAAGGCCTTCCTGATGGCCAGCAGACAATAATAAGGCTGACAAGATAAGGCTTAAGATAGTAAAGGCTAGTGGTAGGTAAACGAAGATTTTGGTAATAAGAGCCATTCTTAATTCCTGCAAATGTAAAGCATCTATATACATACATGGATGCACATATAGGGTTTATTATACTTAGAAGAAACTCGTACCCTTTTTCTGGTCTTTGCCCCGTTTCTGGCCTGTGTTGTTCCTTAAGATTAATAAACCCAAACTACCCTGTACCTGCATATGCTCTCTTTCTTGCTTAGTATCGCCAATCACCTCCAGGTCCATACCCTCCTAGGCATCCTGGCGTACCACAGACGCCCCCTATAATCCATAAAATACCTATTCGTTATTAGTCTAGATAATATCAAGCTCTGATCAGTTTCCTCACAATCAACAAATGCCCAGATGCCCAAACCTCCAGCTGTGAGTAACTTGAACACAGCAAGCGTCCAATGGTGTGCATACCATTGATCAATGCCAAGGAATCCTAATAGGAAAGCGAGAAGCATTGCGGTCCTTTCTTGCCGGTAGCATTGCTCACTGGTTGGCTGCTCATCAAATCCTCCCCAGAATCGCTTAAATATAGATGCCGGCGTATCAATCCCCAACCGTCCGCTATGTTGAATGTAAAGGTAGAAGATAGCAACAGAGAAGTAATACAAGGTGAAAAGATAAAAAAAATTAACATGTAGTGATGTTTATGACAGCCGTAAAAGTAATTAGTGTTGAGCAATGGCGCTACTGTAAGTCACTTTATTAATAATTGGGAATGCCTGACGCAGATGAAGCTATATGCAACGGTAGGTAGTGTGTATTAGCTATACAAGAGGGCTTGAAAATCGGTCCAAGTTTTTGGTGAGCCAGGAGCATCTACTTCAGGGTTCTAGAGTCAATATTCAAGAAAGAACACCGGATGGAGAAACTACATTGATTATCACCTGTGTGTATATGTGCGTATGTTTCGAAATTATGGAAAAGTCCATCATGAGAACACTGTTATCAATCTCGAAGATCGGCATCCCGTTTCTGTGCGACTCGATGAATTACCGTTCTAGTCCATCCTCGAGTCGCATTTCAGGATATCCCATCTTTATTGTTTTATTGTTTAACTATCAGCAGCGCTCATACATAGAGTTCCAGGCTCAAAGATTGGTTTTATTCTAAGATAAGATAGAAAGGCAAAGAAGTAAAACGAAAAACAGGAGGAGGGTGGGGGAGGATATAGCTAAATTACTTTTCTTTCAAGTACTTATAAAGATCTCATATCTCCCAGTGAATCTATGTCGTCATGTTTCCTCCTCCTCTTCTTCTTTGTACTAACTTTATAATCCTGGCGCCTTTTATTGCTCTTAAAGACCTCAATGTTTCCTTCAATCCCTAGAAACTCTCGCCAAAAGTCATCGATCAACTTCTCACCTAATGCCGATTCAGGTAACCACATTGAAGGCCAGGAAATCCCATACCGTAACTCTCCATCAACATATTCTCGACCTACAAACCCTTCCTTATTAATAGGATAGATCAATTCCTTCTCAGGGTCTCTAGGCTCAACAGCCCTAGTTGTTCCTGGCCGCTTCGATGGACCATAGTCAGCATTGAATTTCTTTATAAGCTCTTCACAGTTTAGCAGCTTATAATCTGGTTCAAATGTTGTCGCAAAAGGAGTTAAAAACTCCCACTCCTCTCCAAGACGCCTGGCACCCAATAGGCCTTGGTTCTCATCAACAGCCCACTCAATATCTTTAGAGACAATAACGGCAGGATCATCGAACTGTTCTAGCTCCTTTGGAGCAGGATTTGCTGATAATCCAGAATATTTCTCCACCTCAATGCCCTTGGAATAGTCGGGCTTATCGGAATTGATGGTAATGTTATCTTCACGCAGCTCGGATAGCTGGTGCAAAGGCGGCGACGGCATCCCAGGCATTTCTGGAATCAAGGACGGCGTTGTTATAGTTCTCGAGTCCACTGATATTTCGGAAATGTTATCCTTGCAAGTTGATGTCGAGCTGGATACATTACTATTTTGTGATTCTGGTACAGTTAGTATTTCTGGATTCTATAATATTGTTCTTCTTTAGCTCACCTGGCGGAGTAGGATTACTATTGTGTTGGGCTGGGGCTAAAGTTGATGGAGTGGTGGCAGTTGGTAAGATAGGTGACGTAGGTAGTGCCTTGCTAGTTTTTGGTCTGCCTGCGCAGTGTTCAAGTATGGAGGGGACTCCACTTAAAGTTGCTGCGGGGAGGAGAACATGATGAGTTGAACTGATGGTAGCCTGGCCCGTAATTCTAGGGTGGTTTGATGGATCGTTATCCCTAAAAGTTTCTTCCCTCGGGAGGGTCTTTGGATCCTTATCGGGAGTAGGTTGAACTACTCTGTATTGTGCAGCTGTATCCTGTGAGGTAAAGCGGTCATTAATGAACATATTTCGAGGGAGCTTGGTCGAGCTTTGGGTATAGGAAATACCTCTGTGTGTGCGGCTAGCTCTGGACTGCTCTTCCAGTCGGAATTCTCTCTCGGACTAGGCTCGTTTGACCTTGCGCCATTGCCTAGTTGGCAGATTACAAGGCTATTAGAATCGTTGCCGTTCTGTCTTCTGGTTGTAGGCTGAGATACTCGAATTCGCTCATTTTTTGAACTAAACTTCCCGGATTTAGGGCTATAATTTTTAATAATTAAAGCCATGGTCGAGAGACTTAGGGTAACCTTGAAGAGGAGATATACAATAAGAATAAATGAAGGATGCTTTCTTGGGCTGTAAGAAACAGAGAGCGTGAGCCTGGGAGAGTGCCTTTTATATTCCTACAGCATAGGGAGCTCAGCCGGCTAGAGTTCTTCCTATTGTGGAATTACTCGTTTAGTAAACCAACAGGGTTCAATCGAGCTTTTGCAGGGAAAGAGAGTGTGCCCTTGACCCTTCCTGTTGAGTTATTGCCCTTTTCGGGAACCACATGAGTTACCGAATAGAGCACTCGGCCTAAGGGAACTAAGGTAGTGCCCTAGCCTGAATACTAGACTTCAGGCAATACCAAGAATTCCTCAATCTCTCCCATCGCATCCTCTAACGTCACAGCCCCTGAATCACTCGTACACCAGTCCCCCTGATGAGGATATCCCGCCCGCACCCCCTGGCGCCGTAATCTCCTGGGGGACTGTGGCTCAAGGCTCACCAACCAATGTAACTCTGTTTCTGACATGGCTTGTTAGCTACCTTCAAGGCGGCTGAGCAAGTTCCATCGTGATCTGCCTCTGGTGAAATCTCATCCTGCTGGAGCCACTTAAGGCACGACCCGGGGGTAACAAGATGAGGGATCGGCGGTACTTCTGGACAACACTCCATTTCTATCGCGCGTAAGGGGTGGCTATATCAGAAGGTTAACGTTAATGCAACGTAGCAATTGGCGAATCCCCCCTGGTGCTCGTTCCCTCATCAATGATGAAGTATGCCCCCAACTTGGCTATTCCGAGGAGCACGGTGAGCAATACGTTTCATGCCAATTGTTTCTATCCAGTGATGACTCAATCCAATGCGGCGCAGATTGTGCCGTGTGGAGAAAGAAACGACGATATGGTCAACCTAAAGGCATAATAGTAGACGACGAGGAATTTTCGTGGCTCCGGCAAGCGAGGCCTCCGGACTTCCTGTGTGATGAGCCACGGCGCAGATATGGCGAGGTAGCAGACCAACTGTACTTCTGAATCAGGGCATACCTGGACCGATATCCCGACCAACACTGCACCAACTGTACAGAAGCTCAGATCCATGTTGACATCCATGCTCATGCTTGGTGACTGGGCCCAGTGTGAAAAGGGATAAGTCCGTTCTGTAATGATAGAGTGATGGTGACTCGGAATACGCCGTTGGTGCCTGAGTGAGGCGTTTCTGCGCGAGTTCTAGTATAGACCCTGGCCATCGCCTCGATAAGATTTCCTTGTTCATCGTGATTGCATTAATTCTCCCCCACCCTCGAATAAGCGTGGTTGTCGGCAAGGCTGTTTCTGCCCGGAGTGGGTATGGAGGCCTCTCGACTCGTTGCTGGCTGTCTGGCAAGCGAACGATTGTGCCCCTTACCGCTTGATTCCCGTCCATTCATGCGTTTCATCTCGACAACTGTGCTTTGGGGGAATGGAACACCTTTCATCGCTACCGCGTGGTGACCACATAGAAGCGAGCATGTATCTTTGCCATCTATACTCGGCGGTGGTTGCCGCAATATAACGCGACTGGAAATAACTCCATGTCGGCTAAATGTGTCGATGACACAGAAAAGCTAAAGGAGAGGCAGAGGATAAGGATCTAGGACACCTAACCAATTCCAGTAACGGTAGCCGATGGAGAGATATGGCTTGTAACCGCAAATCTCATGGTTGTACGTGGCCTCCGTCTGCCCGAGGACCAAGCTAGGTCCTATCAGCGGCGCCAGGTTGGCACGGAGAACCCTGGCCCTTCCGAGGCCATCAGAAGCGTATCCCAGAGCTGACGGGATGAAGGATCAGTGGCACGTCCGGAGAAGTTTCATGCCGGCGGTGGCTATGTCGGGGAAGAGTACAGGCAGCTCAGCAATTGGCCACCACTCTCCTCTCTTTCCTACTCGATCAACTCCCTTTCATTTCGATGAGAAATCACGGCGCAGTGCAGCGGTGATTGAGGGTCAGCACACAGCCCGGCCAACATCTTGGCGATGAAGACGTAGCCACTCAGTTGACCATCCTTCGGTCACAAAGTATGCATCCTCGGCGGTAACTCGGTCCTGTGCCAATGTAGGCAAGGTCATCCTGCAGCTATGACATGTTGTCCGCTCGGAATACCACATCGCAGCCTGCTTGAGGCGCTTTCACTCGATTTCAGGCACCAATTACCGCCTCATCTCACATGACTATGTCGTATTGTCATCCTCCTGATATGTACGCGTCATTGGTGAGGCTGGGTTCTGCCTAAGTGGACATGGAGACTTCTCAGATTATTGCTGGATGTCCGGGAGCGATTGACGTTCGTCCATCACCGCTGATTTGACCGCTACTGTGCCTTTGACGGAATAGGTTCCATTCCTCTTCGTGATGAGGCGGCGACAAGGATTGGTGGCACTTTTGGGTCAAGATGGCCAGGTCAAGATCCTGACGGAGTAGCCGAGTAAATGCCCCTGACCAAGAAATGACGAGACATACCACCATGAAGCCCTGTGTAAAACCCTGTGTGGGGGGATGATGCTTCCATATCTGTAGAGAAGTAGAAAACGGTGACTATTAGGGTAACCATCAATAACGGTAGGAGTCAATAAGGTCCTGATTCTGGGCGCTCATATTAGTAGAAAAACTAAGGCCCAAACTGGGACGCCTAGAGCAAAGTGGCAGAAAATCCAGTGACCAAAACTTGGACATCTGGAGGAAATGTGGTTGAATTTATGTCCGGCAGAAAAAGGTACGTACTTTCCGCGCCCTGAAAGTGGATGAATTTATGTCCGGCAGAAAAAGATACGTACCTTTGGGGCAGTCAGGCATCCATGGCTACGACATGGGTGGGTCACAATTTCCAGTAGAGGAAACCACCGTAGATAGCGGGCCTTCCACATGGAACGATATAACTAACTTAATTTATTCTAAGAAACTAGCCCCTTACTTACTCTCTAGTAAATAGTATAATCTAATACTATAATTATCCCCTCTATATAAGAAGTATTAGTCTATCTACTATACTAGCTACTATTAGAAATATTCTATCTCCTTTACTTCCTTTTTAATCTACTTAGCTCTAAACTATATTACTAATATACTCTACTACTACTACTTTCTGAATATTCCTTATATACTTATTATTCCCTTATTCTCTTTATTACCTAACTCTAGCTCTTTTATTTACCTAGTACTAATATATATATTATATAGTATATTATCTACCTTATATAGCTCTAACTATAATCTATTTATTATCTTATCTAGTAGAAGATATTAGTAGCTTAATACTTATATAAATACTAGTATATCTATATCTATACTATTCTATATTACCCCTCCTAACCCTCTAGCCTCTATTATATCTCTTAAGCTAATAAGAATTACCTAGCTTATCTACTTATTCTACTCTATTTACTTACTTTTCTATATATAGTTCTAGAGCTATTATAGGAGCTCTATATATAGTACTATCTATTGAAATTACAGTGGCCTACAAGGTGTATTAGGCCTTGAGACCGCTATAACTAGCAGCAGTGGAAATTTTAGCTTCTAACTTATAGCGAACACTCCTCTATAACTTAGTCAAACTTCACACTAGAAAGTCGGTTTATAGTGCATTTTATAGCGCAAAAGGATCTTATTTTGGTGAGAGGAACCGGAAAAATATACCAATTTCTCTCATAGGTCTACCGACTAAAAACTACTCTAAAACCCGCTACAGCAGCTTCCCGGGCCACTTTTGATTTTCCGCAAAATTCATTACTATAGGAAATCTAAAAAATCAACTCACAACTACCAAACCATAAGATAGATATATATAACCTTTTTAAGACCCACTTTTATCTGAAAGAGCTAGTTAAGCTGATCAGTTAAGTATAGATATTAGATATCTTATCTTTAAAGCTGAAAGAGATATCTAAGATCTAAGGTCTAGTCTAGGGTAGATTAGTTATAGGGTAGCTTGGGTATAGGTTAGGCTACTAGAAGTTACTCAGATTTTTTTCCTGAATTTTCTAGACCCTTATTTAGGCTAATATAGCCTAATAACCTATAAATAACGCTGCTGACGCTCCTAGCCCTAAAGAGGAACTGGAGCCTGCTAAGCCGTAGCGGTCATAGCGGCCTGTAGCCACTGACCCACAGTGGCTGCAACCGCTATTGGCTCGTGATCGTAGTCGCTATCGGATAGCGGTCTCAATCGCTATTGGCTAGCTGTTACAGGGGATAGCGATCGCTAACAGTTAGTGGTTGCGACCGCTAGAGGTTAGTGGTTGCAACCGCTAACTTATAGCGATACGGTCACTAACTTATAGTGGCTATAGTCTCTCAATTCAACACTATCTATATATCTAGTATATTAATCCCTAACCCTAGTATATTTATTACTATAATTAGCCTACCCTATTTCTTCTACTACTATATTTTCTCTATCTTTACCTCCTATATCCCTATCTTACTATAGAAGATCTTATATTTAAATACTACCTTAAGCCTCTCTATAACTATAATTATCTATATATAGATAATTATATAATCTAGGTTTATTTATACCTCTTACTATACTATTATCCTCCTAGTCTAATTAAGCCTAGGGATATTACTATTATCTACTTCCTTACTACTCCTACTACTCTAGTATATTTCTAATCTTACTACTAAGTATATAATATTCTTCTGTTATATTAGGCTATAGTATATATATACCTAGTACTTTATAATCTATACTCTATAGAAGAATATATTCTCCTCCCTTAGTAGGAGTATTACTATTAGAAAAACTAGCTATACCCCCTAGAACTATAAAACCCCTCCTAGTATTACTAATACTAGTTAGAACTATCTAACTCTATTTAGAACTATATAATACTTATCTAAAACTATCTAGTTTAGTAGCTACTATATCTATAGCTACTAAATAAAATCCTAGAACCTCTTTATAATTACTAATTTAGATATTATAAATACCAGACTAGTAATCTAGCTCAGCCTCTAGCTCTATTATATATATATTAAGATCCTAGCTTTTTTATACTATTTATATATATCTATATATAGTATAATAAGTAGTATAATTATAACTATTACTCTGTTTAGTAAGTAGTATACTAATAGTATAAAAGTTAAGCTCTTATCTCTATCTATATCTATAATATATACTACCAGGCTAGCCCCTATTATAATTATTTAAATTACCTTCTCCTATTAGCCCCAGAATACTATATCTAGCCCTAGTATTACCTAGAGCTATCTATATATAGATACTTACTATAGCTAGTAGAAATAATAGTACTAACTACTCTTTTAATATAGCTCTACTACCTTTAGTATTTACCTTATCCCTCTAGCTACTACTTATTCTCTCTTATATATATTAAACCTAAAGAACTAATACTATTACTAACTAATCTACTAGAATCTAATTTACTATTATACTATTCTGAATATTAGCTACTAGAGCTCTCTTATATATATTATACTAGTAATATAATTCCTATATTCTATCTATATATCTAGTATATAGTTTAATATAGTACTATTAATATTATTATCTTCCTTATCCTCTACCCTTCTAATATTCTCCTCTATATAGAAAGCTTTATTTAGATAGTAGTTAGTAATAGTAATAGTAATATACTACTAGCTAATAATTATAAACTTAGCCTCTATATACTATTTACTATACTACTAGAGAATCTATTATATATAATCTACTAACTATACTAACTTAAGCTCTAGTATTATTTATATAGATCTATCTATATTAGCTACTTTCTTTATTATCTTATCTATCTAGAGAAATATACTAGATCTACTATTATACTACCTAATAATACCTTATATCTTCTATTAGAATAGTAGAACTAACTATATATATTATACTAGTAGAGAACTAACTATATATAGTAAATAATAGTAAATTATCTTACTATAACTACTAATTTAGATATTCTTATAATATACTATTATAAAGAATAGTATACTCTAGTTATAGAAGATATTCTATAGTCTGCTATTAGCTATATTTTATATCTATATCCTACTAATCTCTATTATATATACTAATATTAATAGTATATATATTAGTAAGAATATCTACTTCTAGAACTATAATAGTATATTAGTATACTAGTAAATAGTACTTTATTTAAATAGGTACTTATTATTACTAGTATTTATACTAATCTATATCTTCTATAGTAATATAAACTATATAAGCTATTTAAATATCTAGTTATCCCCTACTTATAGCTATATATTATATATATCCTATAGGAATAAGTAATCTATTATATTATACTACTAGTTATTCTTAAACTACTCCTATCTAATCTCCAGAAGACTATCTACTATATCTATTATATTTAGTATTAGTACCCTGAGTAGTTTCTCTATCTCTTATATAAGTATATATAGTATCTCTACTAGTTATAGTACCTAGAACTAGATTATTCTATAGCTTATATAATTATCTAACTACTTAATATTACTACTGCTTAATATATTATAATAGATATTTATTCTATATACTTATACCTTAAAGATCCAGTTTAATAGTATTAGCTCAGCTATAAGCCCCCTATATATCTATACTATAAACTATACTATCTTACTATATAATATATAGAATATACTCTCTACTTTCTTATATATATTATCTATATCTATTACCTATAAGTACTAGATTATCTATATCTCCTGCTTATAGTATAACTAATATAATATAAATATCTATACTATCTTAATTATAGCTAAATAGATCTATATATAATTAAGTATAAACTCCTACTCTCTATCTTCCTAGATACTTATAATAGCTAAACTACTTATTAGTATATTTTAATATATATCCCCCTTCAGTATATAATTAAACTAACTAATTATTATAGTTAGATATAGATCCTGTTTATCCTAGCTAGACTAATTACTCTACTACCTATACTTACTAGATATAGTCTTAATAAATTTATCCTAATAATTATCTTATACTATTATAAAGATAAATAGTAGCTATTTATTATTAGCTATCTTATCTATATAATATATAATATATAGTAGCTATCTAAATATATCTATATATTATTTCTATATATCCTCCTCTATTCTACTATTAAATAGCTAATTAGACTTCCCTTCTAGAGTAGTTCAGATTATCTTAAATAATATAGCCTTACTTATCTTAGTAGCTATTATAGTTATCTATACCTAGTTAAGTATATACTCTATTACTTTCTATACTAACTATAGTACTATCTCCTTATTCTAGATATTCTACCTTATACTATAGAGCTTAATAATAAAGAGCCCCTATAAATATATTATCTAGCTAATAAACTTAAGCTATTTATTAGATTTAAACTAATTATTCCTAACTTAAATTATTATCTATATCTTATATATCTCCTTAGCTACCTCCTCCTTAAAGAGTTCCTATACTCTTTCTATAACTAACTTAGACTATAGATAATTAATAGGACTAGCAGTCTCTCTAGTTATACTAACTCTGAACTAGCTACTTATAGCCCTTCAAGGAAAGAACTACTAATAATATATACCGCTTATCTATAGCTGGTTATAAGCCTCTACTGCTTTCTTCCTAATATTACTATCCTTCTTCTAGCTACTATTCTAACTATACTCCTTCTGTAGATAAGTATATATCCCTTACCCTGTATAGATAATATACTAATATAGGCTTTTAGTTAAGGCTTTACCGAGATACCAGGTAAAGAATATTCCTAGTAGGAATATCAGAAATATCAATTAAATACTGGGTAAATAGGTATTTTTTATAGGGTAATCCAAATTTCTAACTAATAGATTAACAGACCCTTAGTAACAGATCCTACCCCCTACCTTTTACTAGCACGAAAATTTACTTACTAGATTTCAACAGATCCTACTAGGAACCGTCGTAGAATTACTGATAGGTAATCTTTGCGCTCATAGCTTTAGGTCATTGCAATTAGAGTATAATTGTATAATACGTATTAAAATAGATTGAGCTACCTTTATCTCCTTTATAGTCGCGGGACAAGAAGTCCGTACTCTATACAATATCTTTCCTTACGGAGAAATAACCATGTTATCCATGTCAGATTGCTCAATTTGAGGGCGGCCGCCTCAGCACTAGGATATCCCGGGGAACACTTTACCAATTATGGCCCTACTAAATGTTTTACGAGAGAGGGACTGTCGTGTCGTAATTTGAAACCGAAATGACTAACCCTATAGGGCTCTTGTTAGTACCTCCTTGGTTTGCTTTCGGTTGTCTCTTTTTAATTTTACTTGTGTCACTGTGCCGGACCCTTGTATATGGGCCTATGTATTAGCGCGAGTATGTTCGGCTTTGTAACTTGCTCATGCGTATTAATTCATTCACGTGCACAATGTTCCGCTTAGCTATGGTCCAGCTGCTTTCTTGCCTGTCATTGTCTCCGCCCCAAGAAGTCAGCGTTGTGTACCATGATATAGGGGGAACAGCAGTGTGTCTGTCATATGAGTCACTAATACAAACGAGCTCGTAAATCCTAGCCAATGAAACGCGAGCCGCCTCGGACAGCCATCCTCGGTCTAGCCACACGTCGGAGTATCTTACCTCCACAAACCTGGTCCTGTTCAGGCGCGAGGTAAGATATTGCCCAAATAACCTTTGAAAATTTACCACTAACGAGCCGTAATTTAGGCTATCCCAACTCTCTAATTCGCCGGTCAGCCGTGAGCCAGTGAGGGACTTGTCTGATGCTCGGAAATCCGAGCGCATTTCATTCGAAGCCTGGAGTAATCAAGGGCGTACTATGTGAATTAATCTCAGACTAGTGGAAGAGCTGACTCCTGATATAATGAAATATAGTCCCCTCGAGCAGTATCGGCCTTGATCTTGACGGCGGCTTTGCCACGCTTACTTCAAAAGGTCTGTTATATCTGCCGAAGTGGCCTGTGAGGCTGACAACTCGTAAATTTGAGCCAATGAGAAGGAAGCTTGTCTTGCACACGGGGCTTTCCCCCAATTTTAGTTTACTCAAATAGTTTGCTCCTAGGCACTTACCTGAGATGAGCTTCTGACGATTCCAACTTAAACGTTGACCTGACTAGTGCTCGGCATAATTGCAGGGCATGCGCATGGCTCATCTGCGTGGTGCATGCTGTTCAAGGGCCAGCATGAGGAGTCCACATGTATTTCTCGTAGAACACTATGAAAAAGAGCGAGAACTGTGTATGAATTTAGACTGCCAATTTTGACTCCGTTACTGGAAAAGGACCGTGAGGAGGTATGACTTTGGCTTGCTGACGCAGTGGGGGACCATTTTGCAGAATTCGTTTCGGAATCTCCTCCCAGCAAGCTGCTTGCCTGAGTCTCGCAAAAATGCAAAAGCGGGTATCTTTGTTATCGACAAGGATTGTGATTAGTACTACTTTTGATTGATTGGAAGCCACATTGCCTAACTCCACCGCTGCTATAATTCTATGGACCTAGCCGGTAGATCTATGCCACTCAATGAAGATTTAATTGAGGTTACGGGAGTGGGAGATTTATCGACGAGTGGACCTGAAATGTGCTACTGCTAATAAGGAAATAAATACCGTAGATTATCCTCTTTTTACTCTCAGAACTATTTATTCTTTAGCCATATTATCTCCCATTATACTTTGACCTTTCGATAATAGGGCAGAAGGGTATCATGGCGTTCACGTCGCCCATCGAGGCCCCTCGGCGGCTGCGAAAAGTCAAATCTTTAATTGAAAATCTCGGTAACCGATCTCCACCGACGGTAATCCCAGTTGCTTCGAAAATGCGGCGAGTTGAAGCAACACCATGCAACTTTCGAAAACCGATGGATAATATTCGGTCTTTACTCTTCTTTGTAGTTAAATTTCATTTGGACGAGAAGCTGTTGCGCGCAGCACTAGATCGGCTTATCCGGGACCATCTCCCGCTCCTCGGTGGTCGTATTAAACGCGCAAGTGATGGCACTAAATTTGAATACCACATTCCCGAGCCATTTCAGGATAACCACAAGCTTTTTGAGTGGACAAGCAGGTCTATACTTACTACTCTGGATGAGGCTAATCTGCTACCGAGTAGTATGGCAGAGGACAGCTTAGTCTCATTCTCTAAGCCAAGCATACCGGAGATCGAACAGCACTGGCGCCCGGCGGACTGGCCCCTTGAGCGTCGTCATGATAAGCCGGATACACCTCTACTACTGGTGCACCTTACATCATATACCGACGCCACTATCCTATCGACTAATTTGCCGCATGCAGTCGCAGATCAGATGGGTTACGCTAGTATTATCAAAGCATGGTTGCAAATCGCCCGCGGAGAGACACCACGACCTTTTTTGGAACTCAAAGATAACACTTTATTCTGTACTGAGGGATTCTCAGCTGAGGACCTATATAGTAAGGGACGGTACCATACATGGGACAATTCCGAGCGGCGCAAGGCTATTTTGTATATGATACCGGAGTTGATCCTATATCCTAAAGAGTTGCGTCAGGTGCTCCGTCTCAGCGTTTCAGGCGTCGAAAGGCTTCGTGGACAATGGGATGAGAAGACCAAGCAGAAATATGGTGTTGACTCTCTTCCGCTCACCAACGGGAGTGTTATTTCTGCCCTGATAATCAAAGTAGGTTACACTCCACAAAAATCATTCTTCCGTGGAAACTATATCTTTCGAGGAAGCATTAACAGTTTTAGCTGAGCCATTATCACCGCAAAACCCCTAAGCCGCTTACTCATACATATTCAGTCAACCGTACGCAACCATACTGTAACCACGACAGAAGCTGTTCTAACATTCCCTTAGTCCGTGGTCGACACCCTGCTCTACCTTCGGATATACCATACATTCATAACGCCTTGACATATGCATATGCCAGAGTCCAGGCAGGCCGTGACGTTCCAGCCTTTGAGTTGGCGCATAGCTATCGCACTGCTTTAAGCAGGGCCCAAAGCGAGGAAGATATGGCGCGCTCGATGGCGGCATCTGCCGAGCATGAGCGTTGCGATCTCGATACAATACACTGTGATCCGGGAACCTTTCCTGCCGCCATGACTAACTGGACAAGCGCTTGGCGCGGTATTGACTTTTCTTCCGCTGCAGCAGCTACCAACAGCGAGCAGTCGAAAAAAGAAAAGCAGCCTGTAAGAATTACTGAGGTGGTAAAGGATGGTCAGCTCACTCAGGTTGATATATCTACAAACGAACGGAGCAATCAGTTGCCACTAGTCCTAGGACATTCTTTGGAGCGTAACCCACGCACCCCTACAAGGTGTAGGTATTATCGAGGACTCCTCGGCTCCCTTTTGCCTCTACAACTTGAAGATAAGAGAGCTAATGCCTGGATTCCTAATGAAATCTAGTCAGTTCTGTGATAATGTGCAAGTCAGAAGGCGCCTATTGGTGTGACTTCACAGGTACACCAAAAAGCTTGGCAGCTGTCAAGGAGTTACTAAAGCAGGACCCTCATCTTGAAACGATTTGAGTAACCTTCTCAACGCAGTTTACAGATCAAATATAATCACTGTTCCGCTAGGTTATACTAGAGTTCGTTGGCTTCATATTGAGAATGGGTGCAACGCCCTTCTAAAATACTGGTAGTAACTTAAAGACCTAACTGTAATCGACTAGCACCAGAGAATAAATACATCGCCCACCAAGGCTCTATCATTAAAGTGACCGGGATAGCGAAAGCCCTCTGCATTTGCTCGATACTCAGATAGGTCCTCAGTTGGACTTCTAGCTGTAATTAAGGTCAATACCTCTTGCAACATAAACTAACCTGTTTCTGGAAGGATTTAATTCTCTTGGTAGCTGACTAGACTATGATCTTTTCTTTCCTTAACAAATAAATACGAACCTAAAATATGAAATGATGAATATTTCATTTAGATATCCCCGCGCCTTACTGGACTGCAGACTTACAGTATCTTTCTAGGAACTCGGAGTCCCTCTGCTTCTAAGGTGTGTCTTGCTTAAAATATTTACATTCACACAAGTGCACTATAAGTTATTGACATGGCCTCTGCAACTTACTCTATAGAGCCGAAGAGGGAGGCTTGCTGCAAAGAAAGCAATTAGAAGCTACCAAGAGAAACACACTATGTACACTCAGTTAGGAATAGAACATCACCATGACTGAAGATTGTGTGCAGCTCTTACTCTTGTCCTAACAGTTCTCGGTTCACGTTCCAAGCTACAACGGCTTCGCCAAAACACTGAGCTAGTGTTTCAACCGACATGCATGGCTCAACTTCTCTAGTATCTTTGACATGAATGTGTTTGAATGCCCTCTTCGCCTCAAGGATTGCAAGGTATGGGTTTTACATCCACCACCTTCCGTTAAACCACTCCATTCTGCAAATCCCCCCGTCATCTTCCGCGACCACATTGTATAGATTATTGAAGTACACGCACGCCCGCCTATGCTCCATCCTAACTCGGAGTTCCATAGGCTTTTCTTCAGGCTGAACGAGGCAGAGGTATATAGCAGTCTGGAGAAAATGGCGGCAAGACGGGCGGTTACTTCCTCAGGCTTACTTTGTCGAGCATCATGTAAGTCACAGCTAGGGTCCCCTTGAATAATGCTAATAGTCCAGGGCATTCGAACTCGGAAATATTTCAGTTAGTGTCACGAAAAGCGATATCTCAACAAATTCTACTTTAGTTAATGCCAATAAGACACTGGCCAGTACATCAGAAGTTGGTCAACTCTTTAGTTTCCTTGACGCCAATATAATGGAATCAGGTGCAATTTAGAAAAAGGCCTTTACATTATCTAATTTAGACATGATTTTGATTATTGGTATTTTGAGTCTCGGCTTAAGCCTGTTGATAAATATCTACGGCAAAATATTGCTTCTACATACAGCGCGGGTGGCCGATTGGCGATTGAAAATTTCTTTACGCAGTTTGGTCAATATCCGAACGGGGAGTGGTCTCGGATTACTAAATTGTTTAAAGAACTATTATTGCCTGTAGATAGGTTGTTGATAATAAGATTGATGGAAGAAAGAGGATATCGCGCTATAGATCGTGAAGATTGGTAGTCTAATACAACTATATTGAACTGATCAAGTAATCGTTTTAAATCCCCGCCAGAACCACGCAGTGCCTTTTTTTTTTTTTTTTTTTTTTTTTTCAGACTACACCTCTGGTCAATCTTGCCACAGGTGCTGCTTAGGCCTGAGAAGTACTTTACTAATTTAACTAAGTAGAACCCCAGCTTCTAGGTAAGGTGCATATGAGGAAAATAATTTACTCAGGCGTCCCAGTAGCTGGACCTGCCACGGGAGTTATTTCGGACAGGTTCCCAGAGGAGCAAGTCATACAAAAGATGTCGAAAAAACTCTCATCATCGAGAATGCTATCTCTCCCACTATTCCCATCTATGATTTGTCTATGGGGGAATGTTGGTGGAGCAAGATTTTGGGACAACCCTGTTAATTCCGTTGCGCTCATCCGGCTGCAAAGAAATCCACTGCCGCATTTCTTTTGTTCCAAAACTTGTTGAAGAATATAAACATTGTTAACTAGAGAGTCGAGACAGGTACTCAGCTGTTCCAGTTGCAAGTGTTGTTCATTGATTTGTACCCCTCGCCTATCGACTTTTTGGGCAAGGGCCCTTGTGGTCTCACTGGTCCGCGCCCGGCGTCGGTTTCTATTTGAACCTGCCGGATTGTCAACATTAGACTGAGCACGTGTCGTTCCGGCCTCCATGATTGCAGATGTAGCGTACGTGGCTGGCAATGTCGTTCGTAGCTCTCCTTCTTTAGTGGAATTGCTCTAATACAGAGCCTAGTTATTGTAGCATCGCCATTTGCTTTTTGGCGGCCAAAATCGCAAGAGATCTATCAGGCCAGTTTAGGCCATGCGTCTAGATTGGTGAACCTATGTTGCCCTTTGGGACAGTACCCATAAAAACCGATTATTGTCGTTTACAGCCAGAATCTGCTCCATTTCTACTCCGTACACATCTGGGTCTTTCAAGCTAAATGCAAGATGATGTCATCAATGTATAATAAAGAGAACAAAATCTGTATATGTATAAAAGAATTATCCGTATTTGGTTTTCTTGTGAAACCCCAACATTTAGCAACAAGAGGTACGGTGGGGGTGGTGAAAACGAAGTGCTAAAACAGACCCAAGAGCCACTAATTTGATTCAAACCAATCTAAGCGTCCGAGCCCTAAAATTTTCAATCCCGTGTCCTACGATTCTACCTCCCAACCAGTTGTCCATTCTTTACCGTCTATATTAGTCGTGTAATACTCGACCGGCTGCTGTAGACGATTATCCCGGTTTTCAAGCATTGTAACACATGCTGTGCCATCTGCGAATTTGAGCCTGACTGTACATATTTTCTGAATTATCTTCCTCCAATTCTTCTTTCCTCTTATACCATCAATGTCGTTGATTTTAGTAATGAATTGATCTCCATGGTAAAGTCCATATGTAGTCAGACGACTCTTTTCCCAATTAAAATAAGCTTTGGGCTCTGTTGCTCTTACTGCATCAGACTCTCCGTAAATCTCACTTATATTAAGAATAATCCCAGTTTCAGCAAATGTTAACTCGTGAGTCTCTTCGTTGATGTCATGCTTTTGCAGTGAGTCGAAAAGGATTCCCTCTCATAACAGAGATCTCCAGAAAAATCATTTAGCAAAAGGGCCAGTTTTTATTTATCTTGACCACTGTTGACTTTTCGTAAGTCTGACCCCAGCAAGGTAAGGAGTGCACCGTGATAATAATCAACGTCTTTGTTTTTCTCGTTGAGCTGTTTAACCGTAAGAAACCAATGTTTATCAACTTCCTGTATCGGCTTAAAGAAAAGGTGCCAGATCCAGTTCCCCAGTGGCGATACCCTCTCTCTTTTTTTTTGCTTCTTCGATGTATTTTAATCTGGATGCTTGGGGAACATAGTTTGCTATTTCATCAAAGAGTTCTTGAGGTAAAAAAGAAGACACGTTAACCATATTGTATACAGAGTATGTGTTATTTTTCATATATACTATAGTATGTAGCTCAGACGCTTTATATTCAGTGCAGCTTGTAACAGACAAAAACGGCCATCTATCGAACTTAGCTATAGTTCAGGCTCAAATGCCAGCTATGTTAACAGTGCATACAGCACTGTAATCCCGTATAGTTGAAAAATTGACCAGCAGAAAGCTCATAGGTCAAGTGGTCCAAATATAATTCCATACGATGTAAAGATGGAGATGGGCCTAGCCAGCATGGGGCGTGCTGAGCTAAAATTGGCCGTGATTTTTGGTCACCTCCGGTATTGGATTTTTTTCGGTTCATCCCACACTGAAATGAACAAAAAAAAGGGCAAAAAAGAAAGTCACATTAACGTAGAATTGATTCACACAGCATATGTCGGCTCTAGGCTGATCACTGTATGTATCTTCCAATAGAATCTCAGGTATACTAAGGGTGTTAAGAATAACTCAGCTATCCGACTGGCTCCTTGATGAAAGCCCGATAGCAAAATGAGTTAGGAACTAGGTATATCTAAGATATACTATACTATAGTATACATAGCATAGGCCTACATATTGCTGGTATATTTACAGTACGTATCTCTGCTTGTGCCTAGAATTAAAGTAACTAAGCTATACATAGGTATATACCGGTACATACATATACATATACTATGTATATGTACTATATCATTCCACAAGCATTCATTAAACTAGGCCAACTGAATTTTTGCCTTCCGATATTCTCTAATTATGGCAAATGCAGGCCATTAGACGGCAGCATAGAGCACAGCTAAATTGAATGCAATACATCGAGGCGGAGTACAGCTAAACCGGGTAACATAGGCCTTCTCAGCTCAACAGAACTGTCCCGACGTCTCATTTGGTTTTATCAAGGGCGAAAATGGCTGCGGACAAAAGACTACACGGTCAAGCTCTATAATATGTATATACAATAAAAGATCTAACTAGATAAATGATTGTTTTACACCTAGGGTCCAGCATTTCTAGGACGTTTATTCCTCTTCCAGTTTCTTATAAAACTCAATTTTTTCTTCTGGGTTTAACCTGAATGCCTCTTTGACCCAAACCAATCGGCCCTTCTTCTCCACCTTCGTCTTTTTCCTCTTTTTCTTCTTCACATCTTGGTCAGAACCAGAATTGTAGATATAACTTTTGCGAGGCCCTGTTTCATGGTCAATCTCGTGACAAAGCGGCGAACTAATACGAGGTCGAAACCCTACATATGTCTGGTGGTGGAGGCAATGGGCCATAATAGCGCCGGGGGTTTCTCGTTAGACAGAATCAAGGTCTGGGACTTTATAAATTCCGATTAATCCTCGTCAGTCCCGCACTGTATCAAAAATTGGATCATCTGATATTTTAGGATTACACCCTCAGTACCGGAAATGGATTTGGCAGGAAATGGATTTAGCAGGAAATGGGTTTTGTAATATTTGGAATTTCCTCCTGTCCCTTAATAGCTTTCTATTAAGCGAGTCCTGTACATACATGTACAGTGTTATCAATATAAAATCCCAATATGTATAAAGGTACAGTACATTGTACAGTAGGATGCCAAAGATAGTATGTTCATTATACATACCCATAACCTGAACACAACTCCGCAGTGACTCTTCAAGATGGATACCATTGCTCCCTCTTATGTTATTAGTGCAGAGCTGGCACAAAATGCGTTTGCAATGATCATTTTTTGCCTATGGGTAGTAAATTCAGTGATACTGCTATGTTTCTGGGGCATAGAGAGGATGCGGAAGCCAACCAGTTACATTGACAGCACGGATAACCGATGAAGGAGAGGTATTATGGGTATTGTTTATTGAATTCTATCAATGTTCTGCATGAGATAAAATGGCAGTTAGATCAAAATTAGAGCATCTTTTTAGGGTTTGTTGATGATGGGGTTAATAATATTCTGTCCATAAATGGCCCCGGCGTGCGCCTGACCGCTGTAACCCTAGGGTCTCTTAAACAACATGTAAGCTCTAGCTGTGCATAGCTCCTAGAGGAGAATGGAGTTAGCTTTGCATCCCCTCCTATAAAAGAATCCTCGTCGCCGCTAGTATTTCCCTCCTTACAACAAATTTGCTCGTCTTTTCTTCCTTCACTGCAGAGAGGTTTCTTAGAGAACAATGGCCAATTTCCCACAAAACGCTGAAATACTCGGAAAAAAGGTGATCTGATCGCGAGGGAAATATACGCTTTTAACATCATCTCCAAACTTGACATTGGAAAACGCCGTAGAGACATAATCCTCCGTCGCAACACGCAATCTAATTTACCATCAGATGAATAAGCTGGAAGACTATAGTACCCATCACAACTTTCTGAGTCGTTAACTTGAAAGGGTGTTTCCTCCTCAAGCTCTCGTCTAGCTGCTGCCTCTACATCGGTGCCTTTGGAGTCAATTTTGCCTGCCGGAAAAGCAATCGAGTATCTCCCCGTTGCCGCGCGGAATTGCGGTGTTAAGACAAAAAATCTCTCGCCCTCCATGACATAGATTGGTACGATGATGACAACTTCAGCAGGGAATATCCAGAGCTTCAGTGTCCCTGCCAAAAGTCTGGTTGAATGCTTGGAAATGCTAATACAAGACGGCAAGCATGACGTGGGTGGTCGTCTGATGTCTTTTGCTCAGGGTGTTTAAGCGGGATGATCTTTGCATGCCTCCACTGGTCAGGCAGCGTTCCCTCTTCCAAGGATGCCCGAAAGATAGCAACTACCCAATGCTTGGCCACTGGCCATACCTGTTTCCAAACGATCGCCGGAAGGCCATCCTTCCCAGGCGCCTTCCATGACTTTGCTGCGAATAGTTGACCTTCCACCTCTTCCAGTGTGAGCTCAGGCATCGTCACAGGGGCTCTCTGAGGTTTAGCGCCTTCGTCTTCAATCTCCTTCGGCGGGAGAGGAAAGAATTGTGATAATAACTCTTCGGCTTGTTCCCCATTGTTAGCAGTAGTTGACCCATCTGCCTTGCGCAACTGTGGTACTTTGCCAAATGCGGCATCATCTCCGGATTTCAAATACTTTGCTGCCTTCCAGATATTATTATTGTCCGCTAGAAACTCGCTCCAGTGCATCTTCTTTTATTGTCGAATGGCATCATGGTACTGTTTTGCGGCTCCTTTTGTCATCTCTTCAAGCTCCGAACTGGCTCGTCCCGATCGCCTCATGGTTCACCAACATGGTGATTCAAATTGCCCACCGGCCCAAGGTTCCACCTATGGCTCATACTCTAGCGTAGGACGAGGACGCAGTAATGCCTTGTAGCGGAATAATGAATACCCGTTCCGTGGGTATAGGGTAGGCTTCAACAGACCACTCGCCCAAAGGGCAGCTTCCTGCAAGCCAAGGAACCAAGGATCAAAGGAATGCTTTAAAAAAGCAAATACAGAGATCCGGTGACCGATATCGAGCTTTGAATGAGGGATATGAACGCGCGGTCATGGTCGCACTCACCACAGAAACAAAGCAGGGATATAGAAGCCGGCTCAAGCCTAGATACCATAGAGCTATAATATTGTAGTTGTCTTGGCTGGTCTATAGGTAGAAGAAGAGTGTCTGTAGAATCGAGGAGCGATCTCTTTCCCTGGTTTGAGGTTAAAGGCTGCTCACATGCTTTCGCGGAATGCCTTAGTCTGGTATGGTGTGGAGTTCCTTACACTGAAAGCGTGTCAGCTAATTATGGAGCATATATATATGGGTCAAGATAGCCATCAATATTAATTCCGCACCTAAAACAAGCGATTTCAGGGCTATTCATCCAAGTTCGAAGCACTGGAGGGCCTTTGTCCATAACACAATGAGGGGACCGCGTAGGAGTCACGTGCGAACCCACCTCCTTCCTGTAAGTAAGGAGCGCTAAGAGCGCTGCGCTCCTGTCGCGGGCAACCTTAAGAGCGCACTGGAGCGATGCGGTCCCATCGCTCTAGGCTTAGTATGTATGCACACGTTCATATCACTAGGTAGGACGCTGAAAAGACCAGCTATCAATAAACTACAGTCCATATAATCTAGCATTTGTTGCTACCAGTGCGGGTTAAACCAATCATCCAACTTTACAACCTGACTACTGCGTGACGACCTGTCGCTCTTCTCTCCTCGGACTGTAACATGTTCATACTTTTGTGCCGCCATACGCGGCCATAGTAGGGTTACTGGGCGTTGGGCAATCTCAGAAAGGTCCCATTCTCCGATCGACTACAACGGTAACCTGCGCCTAGGAAAGGGCCTCATATTGCGAACCATCTCCATCATATATAGCCATGCATCATCAAAAGATTATTGGACATCTATAGGACTAATGTAACCACCGTGTGGAAAAGCGGAGAAAGATTCGGTTGGGGATTTCCTAGGGGAAGGAACATGAGTATGACTTGCCGCTTGCGTATAACTATATATACGAGGCCTTCGATTCCTAACAGGTTGGCTTTTGCCTACCTTCCTCTCTGCAACTATACAAATACATTACTATCTTTCTAAACTTCTCTTAGAATAATGGATAAAGCACGTCGTGAGGCTGAATTTCACAGCAAAATTCCGTTCGAGGAGTACAAGCTGTATGAGGTTTTACTTTCTGCCCTTCCTACACCGTCGGAAGCTAGTTGTGATCCTTGACATCGACTTAGACACAGACGGCATGATTGCACTTACAATCTTGCTCCATATACAAGATCTTAGCATCATTTAAATCGTTCTCATTATTACCAACTACCACCCCTCTAAGAGGCGTGCAAATTTTTCAAGAGCTCTGGTTCACCTTCTAGGTGCTTATCACCCTGGGTATAGAAGAAGATGCCCGGGACCTTGCACTTGGAGTCGTCCCCTTGCTCGATCGCCTGCACGATCTCATACTGGGACAGACCTGCTCTTCTCCAGGTATGGGTCGACACAAAGACGGAGATATGCCTGTCGTTGAAGCGTGCCCAGTCCACAACGGCCTCCATATTGAGGCTCCATCAGTTGCGGTTGAGAGGTGTTATGGTGTGCAAGCCGTTACTAAAGGTAATATCGGAGCGGTCGACCAGCTTTGTATTCAGCAGGTGCAGATCTTGCCATGTCTGGGTGCCATGTCGCACTCTGCCCAGGAGAGCGCCCAGCTCAGGGTCGTCCCGTGCGCGACCCTGTTCTTCGAGAAGAACGACGGTCTTGAACGTTAGCTAGAGACTGAAGCCGCGGTGGGAAGAAATCGTGGCCTGGCTCACAGGGGCGGAAGCGAGACCCGCCATTCGGTCTACCAGGAGGCTCGTCTCCCGCACTGGGGCGCTGATAAAAATCCCCCATCAAAAGAACGGCGGGAATACCGCCGAAGGGCTTATCTGAGCAGTCGCGGAGCGACTGGACACGACAGCTGGCCTCGTGCTGAGAAGCACCTCCAACCATGCTAACTTCGTCGATCACAAGGACCAGCTTCTGCTCCCACACGAATTTCTTGGCCTCTGAGAAGAGTGGGAGTTGCTTGTTGGAGGAGCGCCGGGTATCCAGTCCACAGGCAGAATGCAATGTCGCACCACCGATCTGTGCCGCTGCACTCCCCGAGGCACCCGTGATCTGAAGAAGATGTGGTTGGCCTCTCGCCTAAAAGACCCATTCCAGGGCCTCGACAACCCTAGACTTGCCCGTACCGCCTAGGCCTCTGATGTACCGGAGATGCTGACCCGCCGGTTCGGGATCTGCAGAGTGTCAGTCCAAGATCCTGCACACGAGTTGAAGAGCCCTCGTTTGCAGAGAGTTGAGGGTTTTCTCTGATGCGGCGGTGCGTCCTAATTCCGCGAAGCTACTTGCCATGTTGACATCGACAAGCATTCGTGGACCCTGAGCAGCTGTGGCTCGACTTGGCTGTAGGAGGGGGATTTCCGCATCATAGTGCCTGGCAAGCATATCATCTATGTCGTCGTTGGGCGCGTGATGTCGGCCACCCTGTGGGCCTATCTCGATCTCGTCCAGCATCTGTAGATGGAGCATCTCCTAGGCCTTCACAGCGGCTTGGACATCCTCCACAGACAGGGTCTGAACGTGGCATAGGGGAGCGTCCTGGGCGCGGCGGATCTGCTTATAGAAGCTATCGGGACGCTGCATGAAAGGCTTTTCCTCCTCCGCCGAAATCTCTTCCAGCAGATCGCGCACGAAATTCGACAAGACTATGGAGCCTCCCGTGGCGTCGGAAACTCGCACGGCGTTCTGCAGAGTGTGGAGCACAGTCGTAAAATTCTGGTGATGCTCAGCGATTGTTGCACGTTCTTCACCATCGTCGTCCTCATCAAGAGGGAAGTCTACGTCGACCGTGTCGTCGCCTTCTGACTGGCTAGCCCAGAGCCTCGCGTCTTCACGCGCGTCTTCGGCTAACTTGCTGAGAACGGAGATGTTGGAGACGTGAAAGCGCCAGCCGGCGGCAGAGAGAAGCTTCATATCCGAGCCATATATCGGCGATGTCGTCATGAGTGTCGGAAAGGAAGCGCTCCCAAGGCACGAATAGGGCCAGATGGAGAACCGAATTTCTGCTTAGCATATGAGAGGAAGCTTGGGAATCACCAGTGCGGACGAGCAGCGTACCGTCTGAAATACACCGGGTGCTCGTCCCGATGATCGTCGATGATGAATCCTTGGAAGATCGGCACAGCGTACTCGTGAGGTCGGCGGAGCTTTTGGAGCCAATCATGGCACTCTGGAGAGGGCCCTCTCGAGAGAGATGTGGTTTTCGTCCTCGTTCCGGCCACGGTTACGGACCAGACTAACCATGGACATGTAATCGTAAAGACATGTATCTTTCAGGACACGCCCTCTGTAGGCGTAAGCATCCAAGCACAGCCGGGTCCGGCCGCCCTCCCTGAGCTGCACTGTCTCTGGCGGCTCCTCCCCCTCCGTTTCCTCGCCAGCCTGGCGGCGGAGATGTCTGCATCTCCGAAAGATCACCTAATATAGTACGGTCAGGTTCAGGAAGAACTAGTGCAGGACGTTAGTAAAGTCCGTCTGGTAGCCGAGCATATAGTAATATACCTCCACGGCGGAGAGCTATCTCTCGGAAAATATCTAATTCACTACCCTTATTAGAAACTAGCGACTCTAGTTCAGCACAGTAGGTCGCTGGGCACTCTAGTCGCCTGTTGCGGGTAATTCGTTCCTCGATGTGGTATCTTCCTGAGGTTGTCGGAAAACTTCGGCTATGTAGGCGATTTGTCTCTATATGGGTGTGTCTAACTTTGTGGCAGAGTTAGTGATATAAAATACTATAACCAAGCCCTTAGTCCTCGTCAGGATTATGGGATACATTATAGTTATAGTGGAGGCTGACCGCCATCGCTTTATTATACCGGTTGACCAGCGGGTGGTTGTGATAGATGGTGGGCACATTATTATCGCCTAGCCCCGTTGTATCAACGATCTTCTAGGGCGCTTTAAACTAGTAAGTCGCTCATCTGTACTTATCTATGTTGTGTTTTCTAAGGCCCTTTAGAGAATACTTGGTGTAAGTATAGGTGTGGGAGTGGACCTGGCAGTAGTACACGGTGAAGTTTGACTCACGTTAAAGGCCGTAGTGAGAGCCGCGGTGTTATTTATTATCTCCTCAACGAGGTTGATCGGCTTCTGCTCCTGGCGGAGAGCCTTTCTAGCGTCCTTATATAAGCACTTGTGAAAGACTGAGTCTATATAGTGCACCACTTAGGCATAGTGCTCTTCTTCTCTAGGGTCGGCGATGTTATTAACGAGCGACGGCAGCTCTATATTACTATATAACCACAGGAGCCCGTGTAAGTGTAGACTGCCGCGATTGTTCGTCTCTACTGTTATATAATAATAGCTGACCTTCCTAAAGATAGATTGCTAGCCCGTTCTAATATATTTCTCGAAGAATAGAGAAATTTCTCTGTGGAAGAAGATGGCTGAGCTGACTGGATCTATGGTACTGAGGGTGACCCTGTTGTATCGTCCCCGGAGATCTGCTAAAAGCTCTTTCGCCGTGTGGTAATTGTGCCCCCACGAAATTAGAAGCCCCGCTTAACGGAGACGTAGGTTGGGCGACTCGTCTTCGAAGTTGTTAGATCAAACGAAACTGAATTATCAGCTTTTACTTCTAAGTTTGTCTAGGAACTGGGCAAGCTTATCGTGAATACATTGCCCGGACAGGGCTTGGGGGTTTCGAATTGCTTGGATTGCAGCCTTCGAGGAGGACAATGCATTTACTGAGGACCATGTCTTGTGCCTACACGTTAAGCACCATGTACAGGCCTATCATCAGCCCTTTCAACTCTACCGCATATACGATAGCAGTTGCGGTTGTCCGACTTTCCAAGAGCTTCACTCGCGAAGTCCCTCCATTCTCGGACTTTCCCAGCCAGTTAACGAACATTATGCGAGGCTATTGCACTCAGGTCGATGGCGGGCTTCCGATTGACGGAAGCATGGAGGCTCCCATCATCAAAAGTCAGATCGTTGAGGAGTGTGCTCAAATACGCAAGCGCGGAATTAAGGCTGTTGTTGTATCAGGACTGTTTTCCCCTCTTGATCACCACTTTCACCAAGAACAGACCGTCTGCACCATCATCAACAGCGTATTACCAAATGTGGCTGTAGTGTGCTCTTCCGAGATCTCAAATACTGGATTTCTAGAACGATAAAATGCCTCGATTCTCAATACATCCATCCATCACTTTGCCAGGAGGACTATTCGCCAATTCAAACTGGCCATGAAAAGATTGGGACTGCGATGCGGGCTTTATCTGACACAAAACGATTGCACACTTCTTAATGTTGCCACGGCTACTAAATTACCAGTTCGCACCTTTCCCTCTGGGTCAACAAGAGAGGTGCAGCATACCCATGCAACCTGTACAATGATGGAGCCTTGGTCTCACCCACGACCATTGTCTGTGACGTTGGCGGCACCACTTCTGACGTAGGCGTCCTACTGCCTTCTGGATATCCGCGCCAGGCCGCTGATAATGCGAGCATCGCAGGTGTCAGAGTAAACTATGGAATACCTAAGTCGAATCCATTGGAATTGGCGGCGGTTCTATTGTTCGCAGGAGTAACGACGGGCATGTCACCGTTGGCACTAACTCTGGGAACGTGCTATCCGGCCACCTCTTTTTGCTAGCTCAACCACCCCACCCCTGTTACGATTGTGGCTGACGAGGGCTCGGTAGCCGATATCGCTTTTAATTAGCCAATTGCTAAGTAAATTCGAATTTCCTTACCGTATGACCTTCAATGCAAATCTACAAGTAGGTCAAGTTAACGCCAACGCTAAAGTTGCGGCTTTTTCAATGAGGCTATCGCGAGAGAGCTGTCAGGGCTATTTCCCTTCAATTACGGTGTATCTAACCTATGAATTCTGAGATGACCAGGGCACATATAATCTCTTCCTGTGTGTCTTGTGACCGTAGCTGCTTATCCATCTGATTCTAATTATCTGACTCCTCCTCCTCTTCCTTTTCCTTCCGCATATCGAATTGTTGTGCTAAAATCGTTATATTGAAGTCCGTGAGGCTATTGTGGTCGGCATTTTGTGATAGCTCGTCAGGAGGCGTTTGGCAACGTGCTTGCTGTGCCTTCCGAGGAGCTAGGTTCCGGGCTCGAAGGTATCACCAACTTGCTTGATGTATGCAAGCCCGGTTAGCTGTGGTGTTTCGAGTTTGGCCGGGGCTATTAATGACGGAAGCCGTGCCTCGAGGGCTTCGAGGGAAGCTGCTGTTTCGTGCGATGGAGGGTCTCGTCGGTTGCCTCGTGATTTATCGAGATGGAGGGTGCCCCGAGGCCTTCCTTTTCTACAAATCGTCAGTGGCTCGAAGGGAACGTCAGCCCCGGCCTTAGGGGCCTCGCGGTGCCAGTGAGGATCGAAGTCATCTAGGGTTAATGAGCGGTTGTGGAAGAGCCTTGTGTGGATAAGGTGATGGCACGGAAGGCCCCAAGCAACAGCCTTTTCATATATACAGCCGTTGCGGCGATTAAAAGATCGCGATTAGGCTTCAACTCCACCGCCCGATGTTCATCTTTGAGAATCTTTAGTGCATAGGATGACACTTGCTCGCGAATCGGCAGATAAAGAGGTTTAATAGAAAAGGTTGATAATTTATAAATCTGTATTGCCTGGAGATTCTGAATATTCTCAATTTGATGTTTCCAGAAGTCGTTGAAGCGATCTATGATTGTATTAAAGTCAGTCTTCGAAGACCAAAGGAAACGCTTTATCTGACTGTGGAGTGACTCCACGATTGAATTTGTCACATGGCCCAGGTGATGATGACGGTTAACGAGATAGGTGATGAAGCGATCCTTCTAAGGATAAATCCACGTATTCAGGGCATAATCCACTGGTTTATTCGGATGTTAATGAATAAAGTCAGTTAGCCGGGCGTTGAATGTAGCCTCATCTCGTGATCTGACCAGCTTGCCCCAATCTTGAAGGAATGCTTGGAAAGAAGGGTCTCGCTGAACAATGCTGTTAACTCTCTTCGCGCCGGGAAACATGCCCTTGCATTTCGCAAGAACATTTATATTAATATGCCAACGGCAAAGAAGGTATACTGAATCTTTGAGGGAAGGCTGATACTCGATAGCGTTGATCAGAGCGAGTTCGCGATCCGTAATAGTGATCCGAGGCGGCGGGATTTGATGTTCTTGCATTATCTCAAGCAACGCTGAGAGAGCCTAATTGTAGCTAGCCTCAACCTCGCGATGAAGGAAGATGGAAGAACTGTAAAGGTCTTATTTGAACTCGTTACACTACATATATTCAAAAGCGGCATATTGAATCGATTCGGTTTATAGGTGCAGTTGAGAAGGAGGATATTCGGAGATCGCTTGAGTAGCTGTAGCCCGGCCGTTGGGGCGATGAGAAGTGAGATAAGTCGGCCGGAAGGATCGCAACGATCCTTGAAGATAAAACTTTCCTTATTCAAATACTGATATAGATACTGGATAGGTGTCTGGCCTCGTAGCCGGCTTTTGCGATGCTGGGCTATGATATTCGAGGTATCCTTTGCAATGACGCTGGTGATAACCTCACCGGCTTCTTGTGACTTGCTGACCTCGCTAGCGACGAAGCGGGCTATTTGAATCGGGGATGAGCCAGATGAATACATCGCGATGATTTCATCTTTGTATTGTAAAATCGTCTCTTTTCGGAACTTCAGGAAAGCAACCTTTGCAGCGAAGGGATGGTTGTGATTGTTGGTCTGGCCAGGCTCGATAATATAGGCCCCTGACCCGGAGCTCTTGATCTACAACCTGAAGGGACAACCTGTTATTTGCGTTGCTGACGATCGCCTCTTCGTTGGATGAGTGTTAGAGTCATGATAGCTAACATATTTCCTTCCCTTTGCACAGCTTAGCATTCGTTTCTTGACGCCTCCATCATTAAGCTAGGTGGTCTTGCGAATTGAGAGACAAAGCCGGCGTTTTTTGCATAATCATCGTAAGCCTGCTTGGCAGCCTCGGCAGACGGAGAAACTTCAGAAAATAGGGTATCCATTGGTGAAAAGCTATCACGAAAAGCTTCAATTTTGGCAGAGTTATCGCGTTGCGAAGTTGGCTAGGCCGGGCGCGTGTTCGCGTTGACCTAGTGCTCTCGCGGCGCTTGGCACTCTTGCCTTCATCCTCTTCATCCTCCTCGGGGTAGCTTCGTTTCTCATTCGACAGAGCGTTTGAGCGCCAGTGAGTCGATTTTGGCTATGGAAACGATGATGAACTATAATAAGCATGGAAAGGTTGATGCCATGATTGGAATTGAAATTGGCGGATCGAACGGCCTTCAGCCCCTAACGATTGGGTCGAGTTTGCACTTTGACTGCCGTGTTGTGGATGCGGACTGGATTGGTACATCATAGTGGTGCTTCAGGCGGCGGCGGAGCAGGATAAGCTTGCGAAGGAGGCACTCTTATCTCATTTTCCGGAAATTCACTCCGATTTTGGTAATCTGGGAGAGGGTTTACAGGTAGTTGGAAAACAGCACAGTTTGATGAGGCGGGAAATTCTACCCCGATTCCCTGAAATTCACAACGATTTGCGTAATATGAAGGAGGTGCTAGAGGCTGATGTGCTAGAGGCAGAATCCCTGCCCAAGGGGAATCGCGCGCGCCGCAAGCGTTAGCTAGCAGCCAGTTTGTTTATTGCCTTCTCTAGGATAGAGCGTCTTATATTAAGAGCTTCCTATCTTCCTATGGGCGAGCCTTCCGGGATAATAGATAACACATCAATAGCATTGAAGTTCTTCTATGATTTAGACATCTAATATTAATATATAAGCTAGTAATGCTTGAGATAAGCTTACACTACTATTGTACCTAGTTTTAGCTCTAAATCATATGTAAATAACCTAAAATAGGGAAGAATTATAATACATGCCCCCGTTTGGTTATATTCCCCGGGGTCGTTAGGAATGGCTCTTTTCAACCGCTACAGTGTGGTCTCCTTGTCGGAAAGGGAGGTCATCCACACCAATTCCACGCGATGCAGCAAGACAATTCACTCGCATTCAGATTCCCTTACGACGATTAGCTTACCAGTGGTTGGAATCTAGACTCTATCGTGTATAATACATTGAGAGGAATGGGTGAATTGAGGCGGCAAGTCAGGGTTCCAAGTGGCGCACCTAACGAGTCGTGGGACCCGACTCGCGACGAAGACCCATCTGTAGGCGCTAGAGGCAACGATTTCACAAAACAGTCCCATCATGGCGAGCATGTACATAGGAAGCGCATCGTATCGAATATGGTTGGCCAAGGAGCTTTTGCCTGACCTCATACAATCCGCCCGATTAGCGAGGGAGCGGAGACACTATATTTCGAATTAGGCTCTAGCATTACTATAAACAGGTGACCTCTCAATTTTATGACCTAAGGTTCTCAGCACAACTAAAATGGCCGAAGTCAAGGGGCCGGCCACCACATCTGATGGAGGCGATCACATACCATTTATAAACTATTAACTCTATTGTATATAGAGTGACCCTTTTCTTTGTAAAACTACCTAACTCCTACTGTATAGCACTATACATTTTATTACTAATAATATAAAAAGTTCTATATAGTATTAAGTTGTATTTTTATTATATGCTTAACTAGGATTAACTAGATTTTTCAAAAAATGAATAATTATCTATTAGTGCCTTTTTGAGGAAGTTGTCGTGAGCCAAACCGTTGAACAGCAAACCGTGATATGGCAAACCGTGATTATATATCGAACTATCATATGGCAGACTGTCACTATGGCAAACTGTTATATGGCAAACTGTCATATAGTAAACTGACATGTGAAAACCTGTTGCATAGCAAACAGTCATAAGGCGGCAAAGCAATAATTTCTTGCTAAATGGAGTCATCTCAGCTTCCATATTTGCCTTCCATATGACGATAGCTTCACCAAGCCACTGAGCCAAATTCTCATTAGAACAGACGGGGATACACTTACTCCTCTACTTATCAAAGTAGGTATTAATGGGTTCCTTATTTGCTTTGAGGAGAGCAAGATAGAGATGAGACATTTCCTATCCAAGACCAAGTCGATGCCAGAGGCAAATGCCGCTATCATCCTCAGCTGAGATGGTAATTCCACCTGACTGTCGTTCTTGTGAATATGCGCCTTGGCCTTGGTCGTAGCTCATACTGGTCCGCTTTTTGTAAAAGCCAAATGCACAGGGCATGTTGTAAGAAGGATGTAACAAGACGTACCGCCAGTTCTTCCAAATTCATCCACAGTTTGAGGTACCAGTCCTCATGCGCTGGGTTGGAGCCAGCCTCATGCTCAGAATAGGCCCGCCTAGTAGGTGAGGACTATCTGTCGATCGCGGCGATGCTGCTGATATAGCCCTCTTTCGGGCTGCCCCCTGTCTCTCTGGGATGCTCGCGGGCCTGCTCAGTCAGCTCTGCGCGGGCGACATCCACCAGGAAAGCCCAGAAAGAGCCATAGTACAGCGTCGAAAGCTCAATTTCAATCACTTGAAAGAGACTGATTGAGTTTCCGCCTGTAAGCGCTTTAGCCATAGCCTCGTCGAGGGTCTCAGTGAAGAGATTCTAAGGTTGGTCCGGAGCGCTTGGTTGGAGGATCGGGAGGATAGATGCCTCCCAATCAACTATAAGGCCTCGAACTAAAATGAGATGATGTTCACTCTTCCGCATGCTGGCAAATAGTGCGATCTGCCCGTGTTGCCAATGACCTGGTTATCTCCGTACTGACCCAATAACAACCTTGAGGAGTTCGAGGTGGATATAACTGGTCTTCCATATCTCTCACTTACCAAAATATAAGCCGTCAGTTCGGCTAAGCGAGGAGAGCCATAATACCTTTTGATTGAGACATTATACAACTATCTCCCCCTCAGTATTAGCGGTACAACCTTGCCCTGAGCGATGCGCTGTATCTCCTCTCCACTGGGATCAATGGCTAAGTACACGTCGCGGTGCACATTTGCAGTAAATTGGAGGACTTCCGTCCAGTAATTCGGGTGGGTCTGATCTAAGGGCATGGCTGGGATCTTGAACAGAGTGTCGAGTGGATGGTTGAAAGGCTAGAGCCATGAGATGAGGAGAAGGGAGGCCACATTTTATGTTTTGCAGACTGAGTTCTCAAGTCTGAACGGAGTTCGGTGATGCTTCAAACAAACAGCGAGACTGCCTCGTACATCACTAGCTCGTTTCAATTGAGAGATGGCATGTTTCTGGTTTTAAAATAAAATGACGCATTTACATACTCGAATGGCTATGAAAACTCCTCAATCACACTCCGAGGTTCCTTATATGTACCCAACGGACGATACTCAACATCATTCAACTCGAATGCGGCCACGCCTCCAGCTTGTAAGCCTCGTTCGCTTCCATCCCATGCTGGTGAGCAAGCTACTCCGAGAACATTGACGACCGCACCTATCGGTATTCCCCAATGCCCACGGCCTTGCCATTGGCCGCGTTGAGGACGGTAATGAGGTCGGGAACCGCTGCGATGACCGTCTCCGTCCCGTCTTCGCGTCTATTCCGGGCAATCAGGTTCTCATTAACAAAGGGAATGCGCAACTCTCCACCGCTAGCCACTGCAGCCAGATGCGCCGTGGTACCATTCCCTTGGCTGGCATCAGCGGGAATATGCCTAACCCTAACCTTAACCTTAATATATGTATAATTAATGTGAAACTATACTGATTATTGATTGCAGAAGGGTTGACATCTCGCTGAAGTGTCACGGTTGGGTTATTGAATTTAGTGGTAAGCTTCACGTAGCTTCACTTGTAACCACCATACCGCCGTCTCTGCTATGGAGGCCATATTTCCTTGCTATAGCAAGTCAAACATCTACTGCCAATGCCATTGTGTTCCCGTGAACCGGGATTTGGTCCATCTTTGTGGCGTTGCCATCTGGGGTGATACTTGATGCCGTCCGTCCGATATCGGCATAACCACCAATATGTGGCAATGCTAGGGGGCGTATGGTGCGCGTATGGTTTCATCGATCTTAAAGCTTCACTGCCTAGATCACACCTTCATAAATTGTATATAAAGAATGGGAATACCTTCAGTAGTTAGTTTTCTTTTCTCATCATCAACTAACAATCTCAACATCTTCTCTTCTCTTCATCAATTCTTGAGCTGGTCTCAAAAATTCTATTCTTCTCTTCCAACTCTATTATTTCCTTTGAGCATTAAAATCTTTTTTTTTTTCTCTACTCCTCAATTCCCTTAAAAAAACCAACCTTCTACTTTCTCAACTTCAAAATGTATTCCAAGGTCACCATTGCTGTTGCGCTGTTGCCACCATCGCTGGCTTGGCCGGACGAAGACTTGCCAACCCTGCCCTCCCCAACTACGATAGCTTGATCGATGAGAATGGTTGCATTATCTCCGCTGGATTATGCCCCTAGGTGTCACCCAAAATTGCGACTCGCAGTGACAGCACTTTCGACATCGCCGCCTACTGCCAGCAGTCTCCTGAAAGCTGCGTGCCCGTCGTGGTTGACGAGAGCCAGGTGAAGCGCTCGCCTCAGGAAGCCAGCGTGAACATGGATGGCTACTGCAACGAATTCCCCGAGAACTGCGTTCCTGTCGTCATTGACGAGGACAAGGCCAAGCGAGCCTCGTGACGACCGACACGGAAGTCACTTTCAATGTCGAAGCCTACTGCAATAGGTTCCCTGAGAACTGCGGCTCCGTCAACGCTTAACTTAATTGGAGGATTGTCTTTTTAACTTTGAATTCGTCGATAATAATCGACACGAAGCGAAGAAGAAATGGTGATGGAGAAAGTTGAAGTGGGAAACGACAACACTGTGGATGGACGGGGTTGATAGTAATACTGTGTGCCTTTTAGAATAGCGCAGAAATACAGACCACTATTACGGAGTAACTTGGATGAACATCAATTCCTGTGTAAAACTGGCCTATAGTCAACCAAGACTAAGGCATGATTGCTGCAATGGAGCAGATTTAACCAGCTAGCCACAGCACTACCGAGACCGAAATGATTGATTACTGTGTTCAGCACTCTCAGTTGTCATTTATAATACTTATGGAGGAACTCTTCCAGCACTATTAAAACCCCTCAGATAATCTTTTTGGTGAGCCAAGGCTAAGCGAGATTTAGATCCACTTGCAGTATTACTATATGTAAGGTAGTATCATATCCATACCTACCGTTCCCGCAGCGGAAAGACTTTCAATTGGCTGGGGTCAGTGGCTTTTATCATTTTCCTACGGCATTGTGTGCCGGTTTTTTTTTTTGGGTGGGGGGCCGGAACCGCTGTCATCCAACACAACCGTTGGCAAGGCTTCACTTTTACAAGTGGATGACTGCCTCTTTGGAAAATGAAGCAGTAGCTAATGAGGCGAGTGGTAAATGTAAACAAAGATTTTCCGTTTTAATCTTGTATATATCTCATCAGAACTTTGAGTATAGCCTAGAAATTAGACCAAGACTGCTCAGTATTTCTAGAAGTATAATTTTATTTTGTTTTTAAGTGCTGAATAACATAAAGAGAGCCCAATAGACTAGCTTACCCCTACGTCGATTTGCTGCCTTCTGAGTAGTGCCAGCAAAGTCCCTCACGGCGAAGTGCAGTGCGTCGGTGATTAGAATAGACCAATCTGAGGAGGTTCCTGATGATAAAGATTGGCCAAGTAGCGTGTAAAGGCGTTGCACTACTGCGAGCGAAGCTTCATCGCCGACATACCCCGCGGAGCCTATTATGTTGGGGAACCCGGCATGCTGTAAAGCCCTGCTAGGTGCACGCTCTCATCCAGCTGGTTCTCTACACCGCCATGGGCGGTGAAACACGCGGATAGGTACGCGAGCTGCGGCTTTTCAAGGTGTCGAAGCTGGACCGATTCACGTTGAGAGGATTAACCTCCCAATCCGCCGTGAGGAGTTTGCTCTGAAGAGGACTGTCGTAGTCGACCTCGCCATGACATGAGAAGTGGGAAAGGGCTGGCTCGGTTTTCATGGCAGACAGTATCACATGCGTTGACGATCCTGGTAGTACTGTTGTTTTTGGAAAGATTCTTCGTACAGCTTCAACCTCTTGGAGTCGATAGCCCGGAAGCCACCAACCACGAAATGCGGGAAACAACTAGGAAAGGCTATCAGCGTGCGAACGGGGCTGTATCATTTATGTATCCCAACCACCTGCAGTATGAGTGGGAGTATTATCATGGATGAATATCCTTCCTGGGGAGCCTATTACTGGAAGGTTTTCCTCAACGTAGTTGCGAATAATATGTCCAGTTACACCACCACTTGCGCCTTCCGGGTCGTCAAGAAGTGTCACCAATGAAGTGTGAATACCCCAACAGAAGGCAGTCCAAAATATCTGAGAATGGCGTTCTGGCTTGTTATTTAGCTGAAAACACTTTTATCCAATCTGTTTGCATTCTGGGCTGTTAGTTGTAAAGTTATCACGAGTTGAGGTTGACCTACTAATAGCATAAACACCCACTTCTACTTCTCTCCCTAACAACGTGTAATTGTGGTCTCATCTGAAAAGATAACCCGCTTCCACCACGATAGCGGCTTTCAAACGTAAAGTCTTGCAAATATGAGCTTTTTTTTTCGCAAGAGCAGGAGTCAATTTCGGCCTCCGGAGCGCCTTTTGATGCTGTATGCCCTCCCTCTTGGAAGGAGGTTAGGGTTCTTGTTACTCAAGGAAGAGTGGCCTCTTCGCGAAGATCTTCATTCGTAAGAAAGGGTCGCCTTCACTAAGCCGGAAAATTTGCCTTTTGTGCCTCTTATCCACTTGTGCTTGAAGACCAATATGTAAATTGATGGGGGTATGGCAACCTCTATAACTAACAGGCCTCCTAGGCGCCATGTGTCAGACAACACTAGAATTATGCGGCGGTCAGTTCAAGTAGGAAGATGCAAGAATTATTCACTGTTTACCAGTCCTGGCTAGATTGAATCATCTTGGTTAGCTAATTATTTCTCCTGATGGCCTACTAAATTATCCAATTTGGTTTTCCTTCAGTCTCCTCTCTATCTGAAATCAGGATGTCATAAAATGTCATTTTTGAACAAGTTTAAGCAGGAGTTTGGAGGTCTCAATCTTGATGAGTAGGCGAAGCAGGAGTTATGGCTACAGGGTATGAAAGTGAATTGTGAATATTGATAAACACACGGTGATACAGGCAGGGCGGCGGTAATTATTCCGCACATCAGCAATACGGGCACAATCAACAGCAGCAGCCTGGTTATTATCAAGGACCACAACATTAAGCGTTTCAGTATCCAAACTAACAACAGGTTTAATGGCCAACTGGGAATGTAGTATCTCCAGAAAAGACAGGGTATTAACCGCCCCTCCTGGTCCTGACCATTCCCCTTACCATGGAGGACATTATCTTCCAATGTCAGGGCTCTGCACTACCCCCCCCCCCCCCCCCCCCCCGGGGCCTATATACTCCAGCTATCAAGGCCTGATTGTACCGCTACTTGGTCCGTCTGGAGCTTGCTTACTGTCTCCTGCGCCCCTCGTAGGCTATGGTGGCCTTCTGCAATCTGCTCCTCCTCGTCCAACAACTCCCTGATGTATGCCCTACTATTCTGAATCAAACAGCCGATGGTATTTTGTCAAGACCACGGGCAGAAGTAGCTGGGATGACCCAGGCAACCTCCCTCCTCTGCCTGCTATGCCCTCATACCCCGGAGTTAGCATTCTGCAAGTCGCTAGACCTTTATGTATACCCGGTGTACCTGGACAGTTTAATTCGAGGAATTCAACAACATCCCAGGAAGTACCTCCTAAGAAAAGGTCTTCTTCCAACACTAACACCATTCTTGCGGCCGCTAGTGGGTTTGCTGAGGGTGGTGTTGCAGGCTACTCCATCAAGGACGGTCTTGGTCAGTTCGAATCTCAATCACCCCTATTCTCGTGTAGCTGTGCTGCATGGGGTGACTACTCTGATTTGTTAATATGATAAGTGCACAGATAACCGGAAGGCCAAGGAGCGTCACGGACGAAAGAAAGAGAACTTTGAGGAATTGCTAAACTACCCCGCCATGGAGCAGGATTGAATCTGCAATATATGCGACCAAACCTGCTACGGCCCATACGCCCGTTGCCAAGACTGATGATGGCGATTACGACATTTGCCGCAATTATCTTTCCGGCGATGCATTATACAAGGGCAAGGGCCAGCATCGCCTTATCCAGAGTTTCCCCGCCTATGCCTGCGACATTTGCGACCAGGGCATTCGAGGCGACATTTATCATTGTGACATTTGCAATGATGGGGAGTATGATGTGTGCTAAAAGTGTTTGGACAGGGGCTGGACCTGCCACGGAGATGGTGATCACGAGCTGGATCACTTGTTTATCCTGTCCCGTACACAGTCAGGAGACAAAAACTCAGATAGTGATGATCAAAGCATTCAAAGATGAAGGATGCTTTGAACGTTGTGGTAAAGTTTTGTACTCAGCTATGTTGGTCAGATTTTGGTGATCTCTCATTAAGATGAATGAGACCAAGATTCCAATGGAAGTCCGCAGATTGAACCTTGTATGCCTGGTTCTCCGTTTGGTCTCCCAACTATACAGACGTCAAATATATGTCTATAGGGCCTGTACATTACAGTCAATAGTTCAGAATTATCCTATTCTTTAAATACAACTCGGTTTTAGGATATTAACTTGCGGATATCTTGGCAATCATCAGATTAGCCCTAAAAGAAGCGAGAGTAATATCACTGATATAGAATATTGTTTTTGCCCAACTTAATTTACATACATATTCTAGCTGCTGCGTATCACCACAATGCTACGGTAACAACATCCTAGAGGAGGGAAAAGTTGCATACGATTGCAGCGCAGGCGTTTTTCCGTTGAACCATGATGAATTTGGCGGGCGCCAGCCTACCTTTAATCGTATTTCGTCATAAGGCCATCCTTTGTGCGTTGGCAGGTGGAGTGACCGAAGTCACAGATATATTGAATCCTTTACTGCAACCTTTACTGCAACCTTGGCGTTGCAGCAACTGTTACTGTACCAAGGCACTTCGGGACGTATGCGAGATGGCATAAATGAAGTCAGCCTAAAAGCGTGTTCAATGCTGAGACATTTCTAATCAGCCAAGGCACCCTGCATTACTTCTGAAAGGATAGTGTCACAGGGTGGTTAGCCTTCATATAGGGAGACTGTTCTACTCAATTTAGTAATACTCTTCTAACCAACCTTGATATGAAGCAAAGCATTCAAAGGTATTCTGCTTGCTTGTGTAATTTGCTCGTTTATAGAGTAAATGAATAGGCAAATAGTATCATCCAAAACAATCATACTAAACTCTACGTCTATTCTTGAAACTGAGCTATAATTATGCAATGTCAGCCACGTCTGAGCTCAGATTAAACCAGAACCCCAGAATTGCTCAGACCAGATAAACTTCCGATACGAGAACTAGGACAGTATATCTATTGGGCGTACGGGTCTCAGTGAGTCAGCCAGTCAGTGAACAACTAATATTCAGCGGCTATTGGACCTGGGAGATTGGATTGAGACAAAAGTGCCAAATATCATCTAACCAAATGTAAGCGAGGAAAAAGCATCGCAGTCTCCAAGGTACTTATAGTTGACGAGGGTTTCAAAAAGGGAACCGAGCTTGGGTCGCTGCTTTCTATGGAGTAAGATATACACATGAACAATAAATAAAGGACATTTTTCGAAAATAAGCAACTCGATAGAGTGAGTGATTTTCTCCTCAATTATCCCATGTCGCTACCCGATCCTGTCATCAATTCAATCCCCCACAGAAAGATATCTAACTCTGAAACTCCGCTATTAATTCGTGTCCCAAATATATTCCCAAATCGTGCATACGCTTCATTTACTGAAGACACGTCAGGATCCATATCCGAGCTACTTTAGATTTTCTGATGGTTATAAACATCCTCTAACCTAAGTAGCCACAACGCGAGAAGACGACATTGACAAGAGGCTCATGAAAGCCGCAATCACGAAAAAAGTGTGTAACTGTGGCTTTCAAAAACATGTTATGAAGGCGCCTCGTTTTTGGATGCGTGGGTGGCGTCGAGTTCGGAATAACGCATGTGGGTGGGCGCCTCGGATAACCCAGGCGATGAAGGCGGGATGGAGCTCACGGCCTTGTTGTGGTACAGCGGGTTGCCTCCATACACCGAAGCCGACGTAATGGTTGAGCCGGGGCCAAAGTCTTGATACGGGTCGATTTCGCTCTGTCGGAAAGGTCCTGGGGTAGACGACTGCGCCATGGACGGAGCCGGGGCCGGAGCAGGCGCTTGATGACGGTCGTCGAGTTGCTTGTGAAGAGCCAGGTTCTTTCGGTGGAGAGCAAAGACGGCGCCGGCCGCGATCAAGGCAACGACGCCCAGCACTACGGCGAGGCCAATTGTAGCGTTTTTAAAGGTGGCCGACTCGGCAATGGCAGTCACGGTGACAATGGCCGTCTGCGTCACGTTGCCGTTCTTGACGTTGACTAGGGTAGGGAGTTCGAAGGCTCGATCGGTGCCGCAGCAATTCAGGTTGTTGTGTCCGCAACAATACTTGCCGTCTGTGCATGGAGTAATCTCAACAGTTCCATTCGATGATCCGCCGCCCTGTGGTGTCAATTGTGAGTTGATGCCTCGGATATAAAAGTGTGAATACTCGATACGTACCGCCTCGTCCATGCAGACCTTGACGCAGGCGTCGCTTTCCCACGACTTGTCGGAACAGTAGCCACGAAAAAGGATACCCTTGTTCAAGCAAAGTCCCGTCGTTGTGCAGAGGTCGCGCTCGCCGGATTTACCATCTAGGTTGCAGCAGCTGGAGTAGACGCCTTCTTGGGTGATGCCGAGCTTGTTGCAGGGCACGTAGGTCTCGTTGTCGGCCAGTGTCTTGCCATCTGGTGCGAAACAGTTTACTTCGTCGGCCGAGACAGAGACGGGTAGAGAACTGGCTGCCATCAGCAGCTGCACGATGATCGAATGGAACATGGTGTATCGATGAGTGGGTATGTACGCCCAAGTCGCCAAGTCAATCATACACGCGAGAGTTCTGATGCGCACATATACTTGCGAAGGGCTCAAGATTCAACGAACGATTCAAGAAGGAAACCAAGAAAAGAAAATCCGAGAAGAGGAAAAAGTGAAGGGCACTGGCATGTAGTGATGGTATGTACCTACGGGACTCCCGCGGGTAGTCACACAGAGGGCCGGCCGGTGGTCACACATTGAGGCTAACATTATTGACTGCACACCAGATACGACGCTCTCAGCATGGCATCCCGGTCAGCCCGCATGAAAGCTGACTGTGTAGTGTGGTCTCGCGCTCGCCCAACTGGTCAATGCGTGCTGACCATCGTGTTGCGCAGTGGGGGACACGCTAAGCGCATGATATCACCGGCCCTCTGAATTTGAAGCTTCTTTTCTCATGTTTTCTCACATAAACTAGCATTGTTTACCATGAGCTGATTCGCTTCAAATGAAATAATGGAGACAGTTAGCGGCCCAAATACCAAAACGATGAAAGGAGCCGAGCTTGCTTTTACTTTTGCTTCATTAAATCAAGCATTTAAGCCGCAGCAGATCCAAGCTCGATATGCGGGCCTCCTGTGCTCGTAAAGTTTGAGCCAATCAAGTCCCAAAATTGTGGCCGCTCGTGCTCGCCTAGGCAAGGTTTATATCCTCTTCGGAGTACGCAGTCACTAGAGGGGGTTTCTACCGCCTCTCATGTTTAGACTTAGCGAGACAAGGTAGCCTTGGCTTATAGAACTTCCCTGCCTCCCGTCGGACCATTGTTCATTGGCCAGTTTTTGCGAGGAATAAGACAGCGTGAAAACGCAATCTGCCCAGCTCCATTCCGGTAGCGCGCCGCCCCTGGCTACACCCTTCAGTTCAATTAGATGGTAAAGTAGGGGGGTAGGTATTTAGGCCTGTGGAACCGACCACAACTGACGCACAAAATTGCCGATACGGCAAATCATAATAACAGGCCAGCAGTTAGTTATCCCGTTGGCACAAATACTATCTTATTTTCCCTGACACCCCTGTTGGGCTCGGATAGTAAACCAATCACAGCCGAGGAATTCAACTTGTCAAACGCGAAGGATTCTTTATGTTGGGATGTCAGACCCGGAGATATGGACTCTGGCGCTTCCAATTTTTATCTCTGGCACACTTTGAGCATTCAATCTTGAGCCTCTGTATAGAAAGATGAGAGTGAATATAAGGCAAGGCAGGGAGACAGAGGGGGAGGAAATAGGTATATAGATCCTCCTTTCTTCGGTCAGTTTGAAATTTGAAAACAAACAAAACAACTCCTTCATCTTTCACCCATCTTCAAAATACTCATTAACATAATCTACAAGCGAGTGGAGCAAACAAGCGAGTGGACCACTTCCACCTATCCCTTAAATATACATAAACCTCAATTAAAATAACCTAACCTAATTATCTACACTAATAACACTAAAACCTGATTCATTAGATATCTCCTTACGAGTTTGGATATTATGACCAGGCTTGCCGCAATTGCTACAATGGGGAATCTCGTACGAGCCGACCCTCCCAGACCACCACTCCGAGACCCTACGTGTACGGCGCTTGCTCGTAAGAACAAAGGATCAAAGCTGCATATTCTAGCGGACTGCTGGCGAGATACATAGAATGCTAGGCTATGATGCTAGCAAATAAATTGCCGATACCACATCCCTCTGCTAACCAGACATATATTGAACTGGTTAGCAATGCAGCAACACTCAATACTATGTTGGTGGTAGGCAGCCGTCATAACTATAATCGTTCGGTCGAGGAAGCCGATGAGGGTGGGCATTGGGCACTAACACAGCTATAATTATATTGTTGCGATATGGCACATCATTGGGTCTTTTCCTGCCTGTCGACGTACAAGCTTCAGATAGTGGCTTAGTCCTCGAAGTATATACGCTCGTTAAAATCCTATGTATGACGATCCTCGCTACGGGGTTCTATCACGATTAGCTAGTTTGTGCGAGTAGGCATGACCCACATACCGGCTCTCGCTCGCTCCAATTCGGATTGCTTCGCAAAGGTTGAGATGCACGACTCAAGAGGTATTAGCGTGCTAATGGACCTCATCATTAGAACTTGACAGGGAATTCGGTGAAAAGTTAAGCTCCGATCAACAGCAGATGTGTCCCAATCGGCAGTATAGTTTTGGTACGGGCTGAGTTTAAATCGGCAGCTTCCAGAGGTATGTAGCAATCGACTTCATCGGTCTAGGGTAGCGAGTCCAGCCAGTCACACGGCAGACTGCTGCAACTGATAAATTACTGGCGTGCATTTGAGTAAATGAAAACCAAGATGATGAAAGAATTGAAAAAAGATACCATAAGAGTATTGATATATTTTTCCTTTTGTGATTGTCGTTCCGTAGACGCTGTAATTAGGTCTGAACAATCGAGCGAAAGAGTACTCTACCAAAGTGTTATTTGGCAAAGTGCTCCTTCGCAAAGCGCATCTTGGCAAAACGCATTTTCACAAAGCGTATTAAACGGTCTTATCTGATCTCTCATACGTATAAGTTCTCTTATCATACTAGCCCTTACTTTATATAAACACTAAGCTTATTTTCTTTCTTTATTATATACTAATTATAGCTCTATATTTACTAATTAAATTAATTAAGCTTATCTTATTATACCGGTACTATTTTTCCTATTGTTATTCTTAATACTTTAAGCTACTCTTTATATAAATAATATTATTCAAAGAATTCCTAGATACTATTTTTAGTCTATTATATGGTTGGTCAATCTCTGCGACATTCTGGCGGCATCATGTGAAGGCAAAATTCAATCTAGCGCGGTACTGAGGACCTTTCTTGCCCTTCCTTACAACACCACGATCGAAGTCTCCCGGGAAATGAAAGGGATCAATCTCAGTCGGCAACCTAAGAAACTAGCGACAGTCCTCATATGGCGCTATGTCAGGGGCTTCAATCGTGTTAGTTATACTAACTAGTTCCTCTTCGATTGTATATATCTGAGCCGCGTGTCTTCGAAGAGATTAACACTATTTTTATTCATTGGAGATAACACAGTTGAATTCTTCACATATATATAAGTATATTTAGACTTATAAAATTATAGTACTAATTTAATCTCCAAATATAAACAATCTACTCTAGTCTCACTCTAAAATTTATAATGTACCTAAGTTGTCTATAGATAACCGATTTCGGGAACCTTGGACCACACGTCCTTACTCCTTAAGGGTCATACTCAATACGAAACACCTGAGACTCAGCTTTATCCCAATCACTCTCCTTCTCCCTATCGCCATAGATCTTCAAAGCTCGGTACACTATCTTATACAAACCAGCGGGAACAAAACTACCACCTGAGAGTTCGCCGACCCATACCCCAGATTTGATTCCTGCTGGACGCGAAAGCATCGGGAAACCTGCCACTTGTCCAATACTGCTGTTGCCGGATCGTGAGACAGTCGAGTTGAGGCCTGGGATCGCCATAGGGACAACATCGGCAGTTACCTCGGGCGAGCCAAGGGTAAGATAGTGAGTTACTTTCAGATCATCCAGATCGGCAACGTTATTCTCGTCATATATTTTCTTGGGATTTGGCAAAATAAAAGTCGTGTTTGCTGGTATTACCACAGGAGACTCCTTATTGGATGTATCAATGATCAACCCCGCGTTTGGTTCAAGAACAGTAGCATTGTGCAAAGACCCACTCAGTCCCACGTAGGGAAGAGAAAGCAAAGTGTTGTTCTTTGTACGGAGCTCGATGAATCCGGACCAAACAGGCAATTTCTTGGTGTCTAGGCCTTTGGGAGGGGTTGGACGCACTTCAATCGTCATATTCTTGCCTGAATCAACTGTGATCGTAGTGTCGCTGAACTTGAGAGTCGCATGCTCAACAGTCCTTTCATTGGGAAAGGTACCACCAAGGGCTGTGTTCTTATAAGTATACACTGTCAAAGCGGGGACATGTGAGATTTCAAGCTCAAAATCCTTGGAACTAGTGTTTATCACTGTGAAATTGAGTGACTCAGGGGCATTATCGGTGTCGTTAAAGGATAGGCCCGAAGGGGTTAGGAGCACCTCAGCATATGCCGCCTTATGGGCTTGAATAAGGCCAGCACCCTGCTGTGGAACAGGAGCAAGGAATTTGGAATAAGCCGTCCCGTTGTTGAAAACTCGCGGAGAGGCAGTAGATGCGATGAGATTCTCAATCAAAGCCAGCTCAAATGTTCCACGAACCTGAGCAATCAGTGCGTAGATGGCAGCAGCCAAGGGACAAGCCATGGAGGTGCCCCTGAGAACAGCATACCCACCCATGCTCAGGGGATATGTTGACAAGATACTACTACCAGGAGCTCCAAACTGGGGTTTAGAAATCATATCCCAGTTCGGGCCCCAGCTCGAGAAGGAGCTCACCGAGCCGCCAGTAACGCTATTTGGAAACGTATTGATAGTCATGGAATCTGTTGACCCATTTTCCATATCAACGATGATTATCGAACCATTTTTCATCAGATCTATCCATCTTGCACCAGTCTCAGGTGATATCGTCGCGAATGCTTTAAGTCCATCCACTTCTGGCATCTTTGAGGTTATGATTTCCGGTGAAGGACCATAGCTCATAATGTACTCGGCACCAGCTGCAACCGCGAATTGAGCGAGTTCTAATTGTGAACATTCTCCTTTATTGAGGAGAGCAATAACACCGCGCAGGTCAGGAGCATCAGTAAATGGTTCGCAGCTAGAGCCGTTGCCAAAATCGTCGCCCGGCACCCACAACGGAAGTTTAACGCCCTTCCAGCCGTCAGGGGATGCGCGCGAGGCGCCAAAAGAGAACTTTCCACTTCCATTAATGCTGTAAGATGACACGTTTACCAAAGCGAAGAACTCAACGTTGTCAAAGGAAGCAATAGATGTGACACCGAAGCCATCAGAGGGACTACCAGCGTTGAAGATTCCATCTTCTCCCCCATTACCAATAGCAACAGTACAAGGGACTCCTTTTTCAACGATTCGGGAAACAGCGACCGAAAGAACATCCTGGGACCATCCCCTAGATTCACCGAGAGAAGCGGTGATAATGTCGGCTCCAGCATCATAAGCCTGGTTGAAGCCAGCCATAATTACATCATCGGCGGAAGTCCCATCGCAACCGAAAACTCGATAGGAACCCAGCTCAACTCCAGGGGCGGCCCCAGTGAAGCCGTATTGATTCTCTTGAGCAGCAATAATGCCCGCCACATGAGTTCCATGGCCTACACAATCCATTGGATCATCATCAGGTGTAGGATCATTTGTACCGGTGTAATCATCTCCAACAAGATCAGCGCCAAAAGACACTAAACAATTGGGACCGAAACATCCTCCCAGAGCAGGATGATTATAGTCAATCTAAACAGACAACACGCGTCAGTAAGCCACCAGTGAAAGAAGCAGTATTAGTCTGGTTTTCCTTACACCACTGTCCACCACCGCAATCTTGATCCCTTGTCCAGTATAGCCTTCGCCTCGTAGCTTATCCACTTGGGTCATGACATGAGGCGGGAACTCATCGCTCTTTCTACCACGCTTTTCGTTGTAGAGTGTATAACTCTGTCCCACAGTGCCCTGCCATTCAACGTGCGGCTTTGCACTCTGGCGCATTTTGACAGGCCACATCCCCTTCACGACAGGAAGGTTCGCCAAATCATTTGCTATCCTTTTTGCATCGGCCAAGTTGTGGAGCTGGATTGAAGCACCTTGAAACAGCGTATAATTAAGCTTCATTCTTGTTATGCCATTTGCAGCTACTTGATTGTAGAATTCCGATCGGTCCTATAACTTATATCAGTTTTACCATAAACAATATAAAAAAAGACGCACATACAGAGGAGAGGAAGAAAACAGAGTACTAGGGGAGCTGTATATAAAATCAAAACAGACCGAGTTGAAAAACATACCTGATCATTGAACTCAAACGTATAAGCCCCTGGAAGATACTTATTGTCTGCATCGTCCCTATACTCGTAACAAAACGCGGGCGACAATAGCGCCAGTAACGAAGAGACGGCACTGAGACGAACCATCTTGAACACCTCGCAATGATACTTGGATAAAAAGTATAAGAACCGGAAGAATAAGGAAGAGATAAAGCAAAGGAAGACGGGGGAAAATAGGACAAGACAGGAAAGAACAAATAAGGGTGAAGCAAATGATGAGAGATAGCAAAAGGAGACGTGACTAGTCACGAAAGGAGATAGAAAACAAGAATTCTTTGATGCATGAGAATTTTCAGACTGGTTAGATTTACATGACTATATATAATAGTTTTGGTTCTCGATATGGGTACCATCCCCACCAAATTTTGTGCTAGTATTCGTAGTTACGAGCACTTCATCCCCGTCACTGGTTTGCGAGCACAAAGAGACTGTGCTGATGTCAGAAAATATATCATAGGAGAAATAACAGACTAGGTTAGTTAATCCATTATTTGTTTACAACAACCCCACTGCTTCCATGTGTTCACAAATAGTGGCGCGAGTTATTTTCAGGATATCATGAGCATTCTCTCTCCATAATTAACCTTGTCATAAAGATCAAGCTAATTGCATACATGAATCAACGTGCGAAGCGAGGATCCACATTCAGGTCCAAGCCCTACCTAATAATTTTGGCTAACCAAGATCTACATCAAAATAGACAAGGGTTGTCTGTCGTAAAATCTGGACCAATTAGCTTCTCAGGGCTTTTATTAGACAAGTGTTACTCATTGGGCTGAACACCGAGCTTCGACATCACGAGCCACCTCAATGAAGAAGCACGAAAATAAAGGAATATGGCTCAAATATTGAGCAGAGATTGGCTTCATTTTGTGATTAGAATCGACTCTTTTACAATTTTTCGCGATCGGGTTTGGTCATAACTCTTTCATATCAGATTATTTCGAACGATATTATTATACCGGCGTGCCAACTTGTCTATGTTCGACACATTCTCTAGCAGGTTGCCATGCAGCTACTTTTGGCTTGCCACCCTCCGTCCTAACACCTGCTAGATTCAGATACTCGTAGAGTCAACTTTCCGGCAATTTTCCAAGGCTCCACTGGGCTGATTGCCACCCGTTTTTTTTTTCTCGTTTCTCGTTGGAACTGGGCTATAGATGGACATACCCTTGACCTCAACTTTTAGGTGGCGAGCCAATATTCCCTGATTATAGTTAGTTTATAGAAAATATAGGCATTTCTTAATTCTCATAATCTACAACCAATCATATTTCTGTAGATTCCGGGTCACAAGTGGAAACCAAGTAATCACAGTCATAAGTAGAGGGCAAAGCTATTGGCATATTAAAAGCTGTACATATTCAAGCCTTACAATCTCATTGTTTCCAATTTGTTCCGGTCATTTTATCCCGGTCATAGCAGGAGATAATAATTTGTGCTTTCCGAACCTCCAGTAGCTGGTGTAACACGCCCACTGCTACTCTAACCCTTCTGCATACCACATTCGCAAATGTATCGTCTATCTCTAGGTTTTCAGACAAGAGTAAATATAAAACAAATGACTAAATATACCGGTAGTTCACAGGGGGAAGATTTTTCATCCAAGCGAATGGTTGAAGAGTAGTAATTCAATACCGTCCTCGTATCGTTCCCAGCTTCCAGCTGTTTGGCCCAACATCAGCAATAGCTTATAGTTAGTGAAGTTCGGTACATCCGAGAACACATCAGCGCTTTCCGGCGCAGCCACAGCCCTAGTTACCCCATCCTCAGAATCAAATATCACAACGCCGCCACTACGTGAGGACTGCAGGACTGAAGCAAACCAGACGTAAGCCTAATAGCCTCCCAAGCTTGGATGCCGTACTCTTTCTATGTCTGTTCCGCCCTTTTTATATATTGTTCAACATTATACTCCATATCAAACCAAGCATTAGAATCGTTTGAGTTCGCACATAGAACAGTGATTTTCGAATGAGATAGCATCTTTCCGATTCTGTGAGAGACTCCACAATTGCCTTGTCGCTGAGTTAACTCAGACAGACATACATGCTAATTTCTTAATGAAAGGCATACCTTCAAGTGGAGGAGGGAGAGATTTTGCATATTTGGTTGCAAAGGTTTTCGAACAGTCGGTAGTTGTTAATTGTGATAAAATCAATATGCGGGATATTGAGATTGCTTATATCTTATAATAGCCTCTAAATCTCTCTTCAGCAGGTTTGCTGATACTAGTAACAACGAATATTACACGCATTTAATGAATTCTCTAAATGCCTATATTGGTGAGTAATACCGGTATGACAAACTTTACAAGATTCATGAAGTTTTGAAAACTGCTACTCCTTCCTAGCTTCTTGAAATATAAACTTGTGATTCGCTATAAAACCGCAAGGCAACTACTGTATCTACCTCTAGGTTCGTGTGTTTATGCTTAGTCTATTGCGCTCGTAACAATTTTTCCAGTGGCGTCAGTATATTCGCCTTCTTTTCCTGGTTAGAACTGAGAGGGCCTTGCGATCATGGTACAATGGATTAGTATGATTTAGCATTACTTCTGAGTTACGAAGAGGTTACATTCCTATTGGTCCCAAGTGCGAGTGTATGTCTTAAGCTAGTTATCTAATAATAAATTGTCCATGATTGGCGCAAAGCAGTGAGTGGTCCCGTTGCCCATTATTTCAGCCCTGGGTGTATATTATCTTAGCCCGTCCCCACTTATCGCCGACACTGACGAGGGTTCATTAGGGTGTTTTGGGTCTGCTGACCGTGGGTCAGTCTAATTTAACCATCGTACGGCTTTTGGAAACTTTTTGTGCTCAACAGTCGGTTTCCTTTGCCTACTTGTTTTCAAGCCTCTGCAGTATGGCGACGGATCCTATCTTGAAAAGGCATCGAGCGGGACTCTCCTGTACCAGGTGTCATCGCCGAAAGAAGAAAGTTTGTTTTGCTCCACTCAGACAGTATATCGTCTGATGATGCTGGCGAAAACTAATGGGTTGCTTCCTTCGTAGTGCAACCGTGTGCTGCCGTGCCACAACTGTTCACGCCAGGGCGTAGAGTGTATATACTCTCACTTTACAGGAAATGTGCTATCAGAAGATGACAAATAGTTCGTTTAATCCTTCTTCGCTACTCTGAAGCTCGTGTTCACTGTTATTCATAGCTCCTCCTTGCCGGACCTTCGGCAAGCACTGCTGGGTGGCGTGGCACTGCCTCAAGCAAGGCGAAGCCGGCTCGTGTAAGCCGAAGTAAAACACCAAAAAATGACGATCATGACGTAAAAAGGCCACTTTTTGGGCTTCATTTTGGATCGAGAGTAAAAAATATAGCAAAATACAAAAAACGCTAAAAATTATCTAATATCTCAAGTCAAGTCATTGGGGGGTCCTACTTGACTTACTTGGCTTGACAGACCCCTCAACTTGACTTGCTTGAGTACCAGCGAGCCCAAGTCAACTTGACTTGACGGCAGCGCTGAGGAGAGCAGTAATATTAAACTTTAGAATTCCAAGGTTTATTGAAAGCTGTTCCTGGTTTCTAGCTAGTAGACCTGGAAGATGGTAACACAGAGTACAAAAAACACGTATTAGAGCTAAACAAGACAGTGACGCTAACCACGCAAGCCCAGCACTAATTAAGAAGTGTTTACTTGCCGTAGCAGACGGCATTTTTGCCCTTGCAAGCACCACAGCTCATGGTTCCAGGAAGCCCACCACCGACATTGTTAACCTTGCAGACGCCATTAACACAGATACCACGAGCACCAGTCTATATTTCGAAGGATGTTTTAGCGTAATTTATGAATACGGTTTGAGCTAACAGTCAACTTACGCAACCAGCACGGGCCTGGAGGACGGTGGCACGCTTGTAGTAAGAAGCGTACGCATCGGCATAGGCATCGGCAACAGCATCACGACGGGCGAACTCGCGTGTCTCTTCAAGCTCACGCTCCCCAAGTTCGACGTGCTGCGCAGCAGCAACGGTGGAGAGGGCGAAGATAGAGATGATGGCGGTGATGCGCATTTTGAAGAATTGAAGGTGAAGTTAGTGTTTTTGTGATTTAAGACAAAGGAATAAGGTAGAGAAAGATCAAATAAGAAGGAGTTGGAAGAAAGTAGTTAGTAGAAAATGGGGTTTTAATACTGCTGAATTTAAGGGGAGAATACAGCTTTATATATTTTCATCTCTAGTCTCCTCCTAGGTAGAGATCTAAATATAGGTACTCCTTCCTAATATAAAAGTATAGGTAATAAGAATCGAAAGGTAGGGAGATAAGCAAGTGATATTTTAGTCCTGTTTAAACATAAAACAATACCTCTGTAGCCTTCTTATTTAATCATCTCGCACCTTGGACCAATGAAAGTGATGAAAGCCTCGTATACAAAAGTAAGGCCGCTTAGTCAATTCTAAAAACCCTACCGGGCTTGCAACAGCGACTTAGACCTAACTTGGAAGGAACGTATATACAGAATATAGCTATAGGATTTGTCAGAGGGACATATGCCAGGATATAATTTCATACTCATTCCAAGGATGTTTGCTTACTATAGTACAGACCTACAGAAGCTACATAATAACTTGCCGGGCTAACTACGGTAATAGGGCTCTTGTACAGTTTGGTGCCGTTTTTAAATGGAGGTGCTGTTGCTTGATTTTATAGGATCAGTATATATATCTTCATATTACTACTAACCCTAAGTATTTTATTGCCAGATGCCCTTTGGCTAAGAGGGTGTATTAAGCTGTGAAGGTCGATAGACGTGTCTTCTATGCTCGTAAAGTCTGAGCCAATCAAGTCACATATCTTATGAACCTAGATCCCAGTCCGGTTCGAGGGGTCTCCCGGGTTCGTAAAGTTTGAGCCAAGTCCTAGACTAATGACCGCTATTCCTCGCCCGGCAAGGTTTCGACTCTCTCCAAAGTATTAATCTCTCCTAGTCATATCTAACAGTACTTTAATTTGCTTTTATCCTTGTTCTTAATGCAAATTTCGCTCACTCACTCCAATCTGGTATCTAGGTTTATATGTGAATATTCGGAGGAGCAGTCCTCATACATGCGTCCAGCTCCTTCAAATAAATACTCGCCAATCCTTGATATCCGCAAAGCCCGGCCAAACATGAGATGAGCCGGAGTTAAGCCTCAGGATATTCGGCTTAGATGGCCATATTTTACATAGGGAAAGAAGTGTCATGAATTACACAATTGAATCGAAATCGATAGGCACATTCATATTAATCTCCTCATCATACTGACTGTTGATTTCAGGCGCACATAACGGCATAGGTTTGGAGTGTGCTAAGCTCCTCTCCAAGAGCTCTTCGTACCATATTATGCTGGGTTGCCGGTATCTAGAGAAGGGAGAGAAGGCTCTAAATGAATTACTTGGTAATAACCCGTTGATTGCCATCGGTGTCGTTCAGCTGGATGTTACCTCCAGTGCCTGTATTCAGTCTGTTGTTCTTCACATCACCGCAAATCACGGGTTCTTGGATGTCCTTATCAGCAATGCAGGTATCACCTCGCTGGCCCAGCCCCTCCTTAGCCAGCTTCATGAGGCATTCAAAACAAATACTTTCAGACCTGCCGTTCCTATAGAAGCAATGGCAGGTTTGCTGCAGAGTCTAGAGAAGCTCGTGTTATATTTGTTTCTTCTGAACTTGGCAGGCAGCATCGGGAAAAGAGTCGATCGTAACTACATATTTGACGCTATCGATGCTATGGTTTACCGTATGAGCAAAGCGGCTCTGAATATGCTTGCAGTGTGTTTCGCGAAGTCATCCGAATCTTGGGAAACTCCTGCAAAGATTTGATGCTACGATCCTGGATTTGTGTGTCAGACCTTACAGGTCCTCAAAACAGGAAGAACCGAGAGAAGCTAGGTGCCAGGAGCAGTGAAGCAGGTGGGGCAGGGCCTTATACCGATTGTTGAAGGGCAAAGAGACTGTGACATGCGAAAACTCGTGAACGACTCCGGCACACTCTTGTGGTAGTCGTATCGCTAGGCATCAAACGACGGCTTACTATATCCACTTATCGTATTTTTCGTCTTTCTATATATAGTGGAATTTAAACTAATATGGAAGCATACTTACTATATCGCTATAACTGTATCTGTTGTCATTAGCCGTCTGGCGATCAATATTATCACGTACCAAAAGGGCGATATCCCACGTAATAGCTACAGACGAACTTGCTAGGCCGGGTTATCCAACCTCTTCCTTAATGAGGGATCGCGAGAGGCCAGCCGCGGAGTCTCTTCGCAAAGCGGTTAATGTGAGATGAGGATAATTGAGGGATTATTATGTGCGCGTAAGCATTGAAGCAGCCAAGCTAGACAGAGAAGAGACGCTAAACTTGAGATCTCGGCACCGATTTAGGTCATTAGTATAGGTGGATCTGTCAGACCTCGCGCCCATCGGACCTGCTTCATGCATTCTCTTCATATTAATAATGCCCTAGGGCTTAGTTAAGACCAGGGATAGGTGGGGCACGAGCACGGCCACGTAGTATGACTGACCTCGTAAAACCGGCCAATGAAGAGCAAGCAGTCTCGGACAGCCTTTTGTGTTGCCACAAAACCTCTACGGGTTTGAGACCCATTGAAGCAAGATATTTCAAAGATTTTAGAGTGGCCTGTGTATGTAAGGTTGGGAAGTATAGCACAAGCGAGGGGTGGTTTAAGGGTTTCCGCTTCCCAAAGTCGTTGGTCAGCTGTAAAGGGTTTTGCTTTGACCTGATAATCTAATAATCAGAACGGCGAGTTAAGCATAGTATACGCTTACAGGAATCTAATTCATTTTTTGTAAACTATCGTCTTAAAAAATATAACTCACGACTAAATACCTAGTAGAGATACTACGAAAAATAAATAAATCCTGAGTTAATTCTCCGTAATAATTCACATGTAAAAGTCGTTAGTATTACTAACATGCCCTCCACCAGAGTCGTGCGTAATAATAGCTACTTGTCTATCATTGCCATGTTTCAATCACTAAAACCCCGGCATCATCCAAGTTAGTACCATGAAATAGGAGGAGCTCGCCTAATTCGTTCAGAATCATTCCCATCATATCGAGATCAATCCGAAAATTACCTAGTCTCCTTAGCTTATGAAGTTATCAGAAGAGAAAAGACAGAATGACTAATATCATTAAAGGAGTACCTGGACGCTGGTGATATTATGCGCTTAACGTGTTAATAGTAACTATATAGACTAGGATTATTCGTTTATTAGAAAATAGGAGTCCGACTACTATATGTTATATTAAAGCTGTGTTGGATTATTACAGTTACGAGGCTCCGTCCGTACAGATAAATGTAATACTGCTTAGTAGTTATTACTATGCTTCCCAAAATGGAATAGATCAGGCTTTGGATCCTTCAGTATGAGTTTCACACAAACCAGATCTAACCAAATTCCAACTATCGCTCTCAATGCCAGTATCACTGTTGAGGCTAACCGGCACCGCCAGGCAACCAAGGCGGCCTTCGCGTTCATAGCAAACATAAAGTAGTAGAGATATTGGTCTAGGGTAAGTGGCGATTGATTTTTCTGAGAAGAACGATCAGGGTGTCGGTCTTGCTGTGCGAGTCACAGCTAATATGCGAGCACTAAGGAACTAGTTTTAATGACGCGGTAGCAACTTAGGAATGGGGCATCACCAGATTTAAGAGCAGTAGAAGGTCAGGCGGCCCGTGAAATGGCCGCACAACACCCTCAACCGAGAGTCGGCGCAGCTCACCCCATCCTATTGTGTTTGACGTACATGTAGGATATTCTCGGGTTCTTTTCCTCCGACGAACTTGTTGTGCGTCTCAGTTGTGTGCCTGTTGCTTTGACACGTCGTACAGTCAGGTGCTCTGCAATAGTCCCTAGTGTGGCCTAGTTTGCCACATTTCCAACACTCGAAACGTTGATTAGCCCCCTCGGAGCTCCGATTTGGTGGCGTTCTCGTGTCTGCACTCGTGCGGGTCTCTTGCGTGTTGGTTGATCCGTGATGTCTTGGATGGGAGCGGGGATGGGCTTCACCGCTAGACTTGGCTGCCTCCAAGAGTGTTTCCGCGATCGCTCCTTGAGTGAGGAGTTCCTTCCAGTCTTTTGGTACTCCCTTGCTTAGCACCTGCGCACGGAAGTCGACTGGCAAGGTCTCCAGGAAAAGGGCGACCTGGAACATTTCGGGGAGTTCCTCGGGTATCTCGCTGAGTGTAGCTTCGTAGTGGTCTGCGTATGTCCTGAACCTCTGGCCTACTGCGAGCTTCATGCGAATGAGCTTCTGAACAGTCTTGACCGTGCGGGTAGGCCCGTCACTGATTTCTTCTTCGAGCCACTCTTGATACTTCTTCCAGGAGATTGTGGTAATTGGGTGTTTCTGTAGATAGCGCTGCCATCGTAGCTCCATAGCACCTCGTAAGCATGTGCTGGCGTACGCAACCTTCCGGGTGTCATCCTTGAAGTTCTCCTCTTGGAGGAAGATCACTTGGAGGCGCGCCAGGCAGGCTTGGAGCTCTGCCCAGTTCTTGCCCTGATAGGTAGGGGCCGTAATCTGGACTTTAGCCCATAGGTCTCCCCTGGGTCGCTTGGTCCTCTCCGTAGGTTCTTCTTCATCTTCATAAATAGGCCTGGGCCTCCTTCGCTCGTGCCGGTCCTTTTCAAACTCTTGGATCTTCCCCGTCAAGGTGCGAATCTCCTGTTGGAGGCGTGGAGGGTGCTGCTCTCCTCTTGCGAGTCAGTGTTCCTCACCGTCTAAGTGAACGAGTTTTCAGGAGTATCCTCGTCAGGAGGGTCAATGAGTTCGCGTTGCAGCGCCTCTCGAGGCCACAGCCGGCTTCAATTGAACAGATGCAACGCGAATAGTCAGTCAATTCACTCGTCAGTCACAAGTTAGGGTCTCAATTGAATGAAGGAAAAAGCATGTGTTTTCTGCCTAGGCCGCGAAAAACGGCTCCTTTTCTCTATCTGATCAACGGCATGACCTGCGAGAACCCGGACCTTTTATCCCTGCCTCAATAGTAAATATTTAGTAGATAATTATCAAATATATAAATTTTAGTTAAGGTTTTAGAGTGCTTTCTTTACTAATACTATACTTAAGCATTTTCTATATTTTTAAGATATAATTAATAAGATAAATATTTATATAGTATATATCTATATTTCAAATAAAGAGCAAAAATACTACATATTAAAATTACTATTATATTTGTTTTTCGAATAAAGTCAAATAATTATATATAGAATTTTACTAGCTGGTGAGAAGAGGGGGTGGGCGTTGGCGGGTACTTAAATGCTGGGTTACAAGGGCGAGCAAAACCTGGTCCGTTCAGGACATGGTAGAATTGCTTCACAGAAATAGGCACAGAAGACAGGTGAGAGATTGTTTCGCGCGCGACAGAGCATATCGAGGGCTTCGAGGGCCACGAAAGTTCTTTAAGCGGGCAGTGACTTGGATTAGCTCTTGATTCAAGATTAAGAGAGATAATTAAGTGAGAGAGAAGTATCGAAACGAACCTACGCATGCTCTCCTCCATGACCCAGTCATCCCAGCTGCCCCGTTGTACATTTGTGTTGGGGTCTATGCAGTGGACATTCTTGGCTAGGATATGCTTCGCTGTGTCAGTCACGACCCCTGTTGCATCCTCATTCCATTTATTGCTCTTTTCAAGCTAACACAGGACATGAATCGAGTTGAATGATGCGTACCTGCGAGATGCGAACAGTCTGCTCGTCAATCATGGGCACTAAGGTAGCACTATCACATAGCGTCCGCATGATACTGTACAGTATGCTAGCTTGAAAAGCTGCAAGACTTTCACTGGGCGGGATACTTTACAGCCTATTACCGTACTACAGGTGAGCTGATAAGGAAAAAGCTCGAGGAGTGGACTATTAGACTATCATTTTCTCACCTTCGAATATATATGCTTTACTTGTGAGGCAACTGACTTTTTCAGTATTGAGTGTGATTGAGTCGTCTGGAAATATGGAGGGGAAGGATGGCCATGACTGTAGCAAGAGCCTCGCTTCTTTGCGACGCACCACAGTGTCGCCAGTGAATGAATGGCGGGTTGGACACTTGGCTGACCAAAGACTCAGGCCAAAGTTTTAGCTGGCGTTCAATGATATTGAGTCCTTGTTCGGCAGTTGTCCATTGTCCAGTCAGAAACTGGGACAAACTGGTAAAAGCTTCCGAGGTAGGTCCAAAAGTAGGCTGAGCGCAGCGGCTAATAATCAGACTCACAGGTGATTTTGATCGAGGTTGAACTGATGTATCGTGACCTTGTGATTGCTGGGTTAGAAGAACAGGCGGGATATTGGATGTGTGTGCCATCGCCTGTTGAGTGTCCCACTCCAGCACGACAACTACGCTTGAGTCATGCGAAATCTGACCCGTCCAGCTTGCTACGTCTACCGAGGTTGTCATGGGAGGCCCAAGCAAAACTTGTTGTTGGGCGTGGTTGACAGGGGCGTTCAGCTGATAGATACAGAGCCGAGACAATGTGGAATACCTGTGACAGGCTGGGAGGCCACTGTCGCACCGAGCCTTAGACCGAAAGCATTCGTCACACGCCTTTCTCCTGCTTCGAGGGTGCACGCGGCATCTCAGTTGGTGGCGGTCTCGAGCCGGTGCTGCTCATGTGCAAGGAATGTTAGTGCTGTTGTGTCGAGACCTTCGAACGGCATGATGCTTGCTGTGTAACGGACAGCCGGCGTATAACATAATTACTTGTTGAGAAAAATCTGGCACACGATCTGCACGTGAACGGCTCCATTTTGGGGAGTTATCACTGACCGCATACAATTTCAGTGCTATCTCGAATCCTCGTCGCATTCGGTCGGACTGAAAAAAAAATTTGTGGTCAGCCACACAAAAGCTGACTAAGCTGATAGCACGCAGCGAAGGCGTTGCGCAGCCACAGCCGGAGTTCCGTCAAGTGGCCGAGCACTAAGTGGAGAAGGGGCCAGCCTTTCAATCCGGAAATGACACCTCCTGCTAGCTAGCTAAACATAGGAATATGCTATCCGGCCACCTACCTTTTCCGACTCAACCACCCCCCCCTGCAAGATCGTGGCTGAGGGAGGCTCGGTAGCCGATATCGCTTTTAATTAGCCAATTGCTAAGTAAATTCGAATTGCCTTACCCCCTGACCCTCAACGCGAATCCTAGGTCAACGCGAACACGCGCCCGGCCTAGCCAACTTCGCAACGCGATAACTCTGCCAAAATTGAAGCTTTTCGTGATAGCTTTTCACCAATGGATACCCTATTTTCTGAAGTTTCTCCCTCTGCCGAGGCTGCCAAGCAGGCTTGCGATGATTATGTAAAAAACGCTGGCTTTGCTCTCTCAATTCGCAAGACTACCTGGCTTGACGATGGAGGCGTCAAGAAACGAATGCTAAGCTGTGCAAAGGGAAGGAAATACGTTAGCTATCATGACCCTAATATACATCCAATGAAGAGGTGATCATCAGTAATGCAAATAACAGGTTGTCCCTTCAGGTTGTGGATTAAGAGCTCCGGGTCAGGGGCCTATATTATCGAGCCTGGCCAGACCAACGATCACAACCATCCCTTCGCTGCAAAGGTTGCTTTCCTGAAGTTCCGAAAAGAGATAATTTTACGATACGAAGATGAAATCATCGCGATGCATTCATCCGGCTTATCACCGATTCAAATAGCCCGCTTCGTCGCTAGCGAGGTCAGCAAGGCATAAGAAGCCGGTAAGGTTATCACCAGCATTATTGCAAAAGATATCTCGAATATCATAGCCCAGTATCGCAAAAGCCGGCTACGAGGCCAGACACCTATCCAGTATCTATATCAGTATTTGAATAATGAAGGTTTTATCTTCAAGGATCGTTGCGATCCTTCCGGCCGACTTATCTCACTTCTCATCGCCCCAACGGCCGGGCTACAGCTGCTCAAGCGATCTCCGAATATCCTGACTTGACCTACTTGTAGATTTGCATTGAAGGTCATACGGTAAGGAAATTCGAATTTACTTAGCAATTGGCTAATTAAAAGCGATATCGGCTACCGAGCCCTCGTCAGCCACAATCGTAACAGGGGTGGGGTGGTTGAGCTAGCAAAAAGAGGTGGCCGGATAGCACGTTCCTAAACATAATATCTTTAATGCCGCGGACGGATTTCCGTCAACATTTTAGGCGGCAGGCTTGAAATTACAGACAAAAGTCGGTCAGCGGGGCTTGGCTCCTCGTGTCTCCCGGCGCTGCGCCCTTTCCGCTTGATGAACGAGCCTCGTAACGAGGTAGCGGCCGAATTTCCTGTTCGTCACTTCAGTTCAGAACCTGTCGGCTATACGAGGTATTTCTGATGTAGCTGCTTCGGCCAATAATTATAAAGGGGTAAGCCACAAACTGAATTGAAATTGAATCTAGGGACATGTGCTTCGAGCTTAAACACTAGGGCAGTTTTTACTTCACAAGCTTGGAGGCTTGCTGTCTAGTATAGACGCGATGGCGATCCTTAGCGGCGCTCGATATAGATATCTTCAAACTATCACAGGCTGTACTTACCGATACTGCACTTCAGCCTACCCAGAAAGAACCACGGTTGTTCTGTGCCATGGCTTCCCTTACACGGCAAATATATGGCGCTGGCACACTGCTGCCTTTGAGAAACTAGGCTTAGGATGCATCGCGCCTGATATGCTGGGCGTGGGCGGCAGCGAGAAATCTGAGAATCCTTCTGATTACACTGGCCAGGCTATAGCACAGAGTGTGGTGAAGATAATGTCTGCAGATGGCGTCGAAAAGGCAGTCATCATAGGCCACGACTGGAGCTCTGTCGTCGGCTCCCGCCTTGCGCTCTTTTACCCATCCAATGTCACGGCGCTCGTCCTGGTGGCTGCGCCTTATTGGACTCCGTCTCTATTCGATCTGGATGCTGTTAATACGGAAACCGAGGATGCGTTCGGTTTCCCGATCTTCGGGTACTGGGATATTTTGATGAATCGGCAAAACCTATTGGAAAAGCATGTTAGTTTAAGACACTCAATCCCAAAGAGTGAAGTTTATTTAACCAAGCCAGCCACAAATTTACAGGCAAACTATTTCTTTCCCATCTTCTTTGCAGAAGACCCTGAAGCGTGGAAAGTGCGTGGTCTAGGAAATGGGTTTCAGATATCAAGTTAAACTAACTGGTTGTAGAAACATTTCGTCCCCAAAGGCGGACTGGAGAAATGGCTGGAGAACAATTGCGAATGCGTTGTCGGTAGTTATGTTACTGAACCCGTGAGACTACCTAACCCTACGTCAACTTTCGGTAGAAATGCTCACACAAGACATATTTATATAGGAAAGAAAAGAATTCTTAGCAAACAATTGGGTTGCCGCCACATAGTACTATCATTCATATGCAGAGAATTGGAGTTGGAATAGTGAAAAAGCTGAGACTTGTGCTATCTTCCACACGGCTTCGGTATTACTGACACCGGCAACTCAGATGTGCCCGAAGACAAACACGTCATTTGCGTACCATCCCTCATGATCGCGGCAAGCGACGGTGCGCGTGCTCCATTACCTATTGTCGATTCCACCTTGGCGGCTTTCGCAGATATCAAGCGCATTGTCATAGAGGGCCGCCACCATATTCATCTCAGTCAAGTGGACAGATTTTTGGACTTGTCTAACTTTTCCTAGAATCTAACTTTTCCTAGAAGAAAAGGATGTATCCTCATTCTCTTAGTGATAGCATCATTTTGGAATTTTAAGCTATAGGTACCAACAATGCTTGCTTTTCCGAACCTTTTTTCTTTCATAGCTGCGTCTGCTTTATTCGTGCCGTGATACAAGTGGAATGAATGTTCTACGGAACAATGATGTATAGTTTACAGTCGCGCGTTCTGTAGACAGAGCGGATTATACTCCAAACGGGGTCATCTGCATAAGCCTGCGAGATACGCATACTTTTGGAACGAGGCACACTCTATCGTGCCTGATTCTTGAGAGTAAAGGGTGTTCTCCTATACAGCTTGATGATGGTTTGGTAGTGAGGGCGTCGCATTCTCAGGACTGCTCTAGGGGTACTTGATCGTGTCAAACTTAGCCATAATCACTTGAAGTGGAGATATGGGAGGCAATACATGTCTATTCACTCAACTTGGATGCTTGCAAATAAGTTTGAATTTACTGATACACGGGTCTTTCAGATGTAGCTCATGAAGGGTTTGAGACTTAGCCGTAGCCGCTTTAGGCTACTTTCCTTACAAATTAATTGGTCATACTGGCTAAGTTGATTTTAATGAGACACAGCTAAATGTTTGGGGAGTTTCTTTCATCTCGTCTAATCCAGAGTGAGCCTCCTGTATATATGGATCGCACCCGTGGGACTACACACGCCTTGGGAAAGGAAAAGAGAATACAAGCTAAATCAGCTCGTAAACTACCGTAGAGGCGGAAGAGATTACAGAAATCCAACCATTTTAAGGGTACAGCATACTGCAAGTCACTGCATGTTGTATAAAAAGGATTGTTACTAGCCGGCGAAGAACAGCACGCGCACTTCCTATGTCGCTAACCCTCGGTCGCGGGATTAATATCTCCGAAGGCACCGAAAGCCTTAGTTATCATCCGCTCTCCATGAGCGGGTCCTCCACGCCCTGGATCATCAAACCAAGTTACCTCGAAAATGGCCACCAACTGCGACTCGTACAGGATACCATCATTCTTTCCCTGGCCCTTCCACCTGGCTGTGAGCCCCACGGTACCTCCGCGGCCCTCTGGATCGCTTGGAGCGACAACGGGATTGTGAAAGCTGATATCAAGATAATCGTACTGACTTCGATACCCTGCAAGCCAGGCCTTAAACTCTTGCATCTCCATTGGGTCCTTGTTGAGTCTATGAAGACGTGTTAAGTTTCTTTTCCTCCTGCAACGGCGTTCGCGCGGACGGAGGATGAGGGTACGTTTATACTAACATAAAAATGGCGCCGGGGCTGAATTCAGTCTCAATGATCTTGTCCACCACCACATCGTTGTCGAGCTCATGGATGTCGCTGATAAAGCCAGACGGGTTAGCATATGCTCTAACGATATGATGTACATAGAAAATTGTCATTGCGATGATAAAGCACCTTTCAATTTTTTGAATGTAATAGAGGAGTGGAATCAACTTCGTGCCATCGACTGCCCTCTGCTGTTCCCCTGTAGACGACATGATGGTAGCTGATGGGGAAGAAAAGAAAATCGGTGCGACGTGGTATTAGATGGAGTTCTCATTAAAAAACTAATGCCATAGTAAGTAGCCACGGGACCTTTAATACTTTGATTGGCCTTCGGCATAATTGCTTTTCATCCTCTGAGGCTTATTAGTTTTCCCAATATGACCTTAAGTATTAAAACAACAATTCAGTAGAGTGGAGCACTCCTGATTGTGTTCCTGCAGCCTGGATCCTTGGCAAGAACCTAGTGCTCACGTAACCTCTGATCTCGCCCGAAGGAATACGTTGCCGAGGCGTCGTGGTTGAGGCTTCGAATTCGGCCCTTTGGGGAGGCAAGGAAAGCTACGGTGGGCAGAGATGAATGGGGTGAACTGATTTTATCCACAGAACAACTTCTTCGCTCGGTTACTCTTGCTTAGGCTAGGGTGTGTATCATTATGCCCGGAACTCCGGTCAAGCCCCACAGTGGAGACAGTATTCAGGGAATGTTTAAGGTGAGATTTTAGTCTCGTGTAAAGTAATCAATATATGTCTAGGGGGGATCTCAATTTACTCTGAATATTATACTTGAAACACTGGAAGCAATTAAAGGGAGACCCTGGGCTATTGCTCGATGTCTGACAACCGCAGCTGTCCAGGCAGTTGTTACGTTAGCTAGCAAACAGCAAGAGAAACCCAAGGAGTCGAGTAACATGCGTATGTTAAATTGCGTCGTCGTACCACGCGAGCCACACAATCTTTGCAACCTAGGAACGTTACAGCAATCAATAACCTGTGGACATGTTTAACAACGTAGTGCTGGCCATTAGTACGCTGCATGGCTGCCTAGGGGCGGCTGGGACAGTCTATTAATAAATGAGTAAATAAATGAGGAGATGTCCCCGGGCCATGATATCCTGTTCGGGCCGACTGGTGACGAGTATGTGTATGTTGGTTGATTCATGGTGAAGACCCTTGATCCAATCCAGCAACGATTTTGATGAGGATGAACCGCTGTGTCTCTTAGATTTCCGATACGCAAGCTCTTCGTTGACTGGCATATGGGTACTAAGACTTATAACCCCTGGTTGATAGGTATAGAATAGAGTTATGAGACCTTGAAAATGAGTTTCTGCTGTTGCATAATTTCCAAGAGTAGATTTGATTCACCTAAGAATTAGCTTATGTTCACTTCTGTTAAGTAATGATGTGTAAGCCGGATTATAAGACATATACGGCATACCTCCATTAAACACATAGTCGCTATACGCCTGGTGAGATCAATGGATCCCTCTGTATGCTGATTTGGAAGGCGCTTATAATTCTTATGAAATGGCTCATAGTCAAGTACATTCATATTTCCATGAGACTGCTAATATCGTCGTTCAGCCAGTTTTGATACACCCTGTCACTGTCGACATTGCCAGGTCCTAGTAATTTTCGGGCATTTGTGTGAAGATAGCATCCCAGAACTATATGACAACTGGAAACAGTGCTAGTTCGAGCTAATTAAACGGTAGAGGCTGAAGTTGACAAGGAGTAGTCACTGACGTACTTTAAGCATATTGTGGCTATTGGTAGGCAGGCAGACTAAGGTCCACCCCCCGTCCCGCTCGGTGGGGCTGAGACGCCATCAATATTTGACCAGCCGTTTCCGAGAACTGACTCCATTGGTTGACTATACGATGCATCTCGCGTAGCGAATGGAATTCAGAGGTGTAAGCGAGGGATCAATTGTCTACGTGGCGCAGATCATTGCTTAGTTCACGGATATAGCCCTAAGTCCATCTTCAAGCTGGTACCTTTTACCTCCGGACGCGAATGCCGGTTAACAATGGCCTTATCTGGAGATACGAATGAAATAATGCCTCTTAACACCCTCTTTGTTGGTGTTGCTACCTTACAGCCAGTTATACAGGTAAAAGGGATATATTGAGACTGTTGCTTCTAACTAGCAATTACAGGAGGGATTCGTTGACCCTTATATCCCAAGGAATCCCTTGATCGTATCCTCATGCTCGCAGCCCGGTCTCGGGCTCGTAAAGTCCGTCAATTATCCCGTTGGCATACAATTAGTTAGGGATCTTCATATCCGCTAGACCGAGGTTGTGACCTTCCTTCAACTTGTGCGTTTGATAGGATCAGAACGCTCTTCGAGCTATCGGGCCTGCGCCGATAACTCGGTCTTCGGTTGATCGTCAGAGCCGTAGTTCGCGATAGATCCTACCGGCTAGGGTTGCTCGAGCCGATAGGTCAGGGCCTTGACGATCGGGTCCAGTTTGGTTGCAACCTTCCAACCTGACTAATTGACCCCTCTCGGTGAAACTGATCCTTCTAGGTCGGTTGCATCACGGCCGCGGCTATCGTGCAATTGAACCTTACTTTTGCAATCGCGGCCGGTCCGGCTTCCACGGAATTCCTGATGGTATTTGCTAGTAAATTGTGTGTGCGTTCGAACAGGCTGGGCTGCGGGCTTCAACCTTCATAGATTATCTCGGTAGTTGACGATATCTCTCTATCGCCCGCTTGGCACCAACAGAGTGGGTTGGCTAACTGCGAGGGGTTAAAAAAATACAAATCATCATGTTTCACCAATGCGCAGGCATAAAGTAAATAGGTCCACCTAACCTAAGATCGATTAGACTCGCCGCCACAGCAATTGGTTCTACAGCCGTAACTGCAGTTGGGGGAAGAGGGGGACGATCGCTCTAATGAGCCAAAGAAAAAAGAGCTACCATATATCGTTTGACTTGTGAAGAACCATTGAATAGTGGGCAAGCAGTCAAGGACAATGATCCCTACTCGTTGGCAACAATGGCGATAAGTATAGCAAATGTCAAGAGCTGGTAGGAAATGGTGCATCTGGAATGATTTGGATGTCGCGAAAAGGCGGAGAATGACAATGGCGGCAGAAAGCTGTGCTGTGAGAAGTTCCGGCGACGACCAGGAGAGGTGGAAGCCAGCAGGTAAACAATAAAGCCTACAAGCTCTACCAGACCCAGGTCAACAAAGGTTAGCCTTTTTGTGGCCCACCATAAGGCTGTTAGACTTGGCAGAAAATATCCTCAAAAGAGCATGAAATCATGGCGCCGACACAGCTCGCACAATCTGACCAATCACGTCGGCATAGCCTTCACATCTTTTTCTAGCTAAGACTTAGCAGTCGTTACAACCATGGTTCCATTGAGTAGAAGCTTGGAAGACTTCATGATACTTAATCCTAAGCTCGTCGATGCTCCAAAACTTTCCACTGAGAACCTAATGCCGACCTTTGCGTTTAGCCAGCGTGGTGTGAGTCCCATCAACGGGCCAAAAGGCGCAGAATCCACTTTGATAGTCTTAGGTTTGGAGGTGATACGAAGTAGCATGAACCGACTCGAAAATTTTGGACTCTCTATAGACGACATCATCACGCTCCTGCCACGATATATATATGCTGAACCAGCCTCGGCCGCCTTCACGTGCACTTCTGCAACATTTCGCAGATCGATTAGAACAAATTCCAGGTTCGGAACCCCCGTCAACAGGGATCCGCGTAAGAGTTGGTCGATGATGCTGAGGGTCTGCGACTGGAATTCGGGCCTAGACATGGTCCAATTGAAACCTAGGGCAAATCTTCGCTAAGTCCCACTTAGAATCCTAAAGGAATTCCAAAGTCTCCTTCTCGGCTAGCACTTTAGACTATTAATACGCATTGTGATTAATTGTGCTCATCTCGTTGAAATACCATTCGTCAAGAGTACGGTTTTCCATATAGAAGGCGTCAACTTCAACGCCTTATTTAGTCCTAACTAGAAAGCTCGGTTAGTATTCACGAACGAGTCTTATTTTATCAAGCTTGGTTGTTTGCAAAGTAGGGTCGGCCGGCTGATCAGCCTCGTAAGCTTTCCAAACATCTACATTCTTTTACGTAAGGTGGAAGCTACATATCGGTACCTTGATGTCGGATGTCAAGTCTATGCATAAGAAGTTCCTGAATATCTGACTGCATCGCCGTTCGACTCATTCATTCATCCCTTTCTCGGTAAAAAGTCCGCATGATAGTGCACTAAATAGCTTGAGGAAAGTGGCTAGCTCGTAAACCTTGCACCTACGGAATTCGAACTTCAAGTGGGTTAATTTAACTTGAATTCTGGTCCACTCTAGATCCACGCTGGCCACACGAGCTAAACTCAAGTGGCTATGCTCGTAATCAAGATGCCTGTCCGAATAATACAGTATGGATGGACATCGGCGTTAAATGCATTGGATTGCTTAATGAGGAACATCAATTTCTCATTTTACTAGGAAACGTTCACTGCCCACCAAAAAAGCTTTTTTTCCTCATCGTTTTAGGGGTTTCGAGATCCCCGCAGATTCTAGGTAAGACAGGATACTCGAAAATAAGTTTTAATTGTCTCCCTAAGCTTTTATACGTCCGCCTATAAGTTCGGGCGTAGATCTATGCTTTCTTGAGTAGGGCGGACGAATTCGGTAGCGAAGTGTCGGGTTTCCTGCCATTCGATTGTTCATTCACGAATGTTTTCAGTCACCTGGCGAGTTCTCACTTGCGAGGTATGTAGAACCGACTCATCATGTTACAATTTTTCCTATTGAATAATCCGCATCAGGGTTTTGATGGGTTAGGGTGAGTAAGAATTCTTTTGCATTTTCAAATCGTTGTGTGTCTTGGAAATTATGTTCTTTGAGCAAAAGACTGCTTTAGCTACCAAAATGGCTAATTTTCCTTTTCAGATAATCAGAAATATCCATGTTGCCTTTCACATCATATCAGTGTCTCCGGCTTAGGACGTAATGGCACCAGAGTAGTTGAGATTCTGGCCGTTGTGAACTTTGGCTTCGGGTGAGAGATCATGTCTGAGTATCCTTGGCATGTAATTTCGGCAATCGTACAGCGTTGACAAGTTGGCTTACGCTCATCACACTTGACGTGGCGAGTCTTGCATGTGATACATCCGGTCCGGACCTTGGGCTTGCTTACGCGTTGCGGCTTCCCAACCGCCTTTGCCCAAACTGTCCTTGCTAGGGTTTGAGGTTGATCTTGTGGCCAGGTGATCTTCAGTAGTCGACATCGAGCGTATTTCCATTGTCTGATATTATGGGATTCGCTCCAGATCCGGATTGAGCGATCAAAAAATTCTTCGGCTTCATGTAGAGTCTCGTCATGTTCATGGCTTTGATGCCAAGCCAAGCTGTACGCACCGACAAAATGTTTCCAGAGCCAAAGGTCTGATGAACCAGCTGTTGTCGACCATTTTTTGGGCTGCTTGGCCAAGTCTCGAACTAGAATGCGGAAGATAATTCGGAGGAACCGGCGCTCGATCGGTTTGCCCGCATTCCACAGTCCCAGAACGGCGGTTAAGTAAAGCTCAGAAGTGATAGCAACGCCGCACCATGAGGACATAAGACCCTTTGAGCCCAATGAGCATCCGCCGGCTTCATTTCCGATGTCGCCTAGTCGTGACGCCGCATTAGAGTTGGTCAAAGTCACAAGTAATTTTGAGACTGGGTCCTCTAACCACTGCCAACGGGACGCAGCAGGGCCCGGACCAGAGTCAAAGGAGCTGACCAATGCAGTAAACGACCGTAGGCAGTCAATGAAGGGTAAACTTTCTACATGACAGAACGCGGTTACCGATGGTACCTGTGTGAAGAAAGAAGGCAACATAGAGATTGCTGTTAATAGAACCTGCAGAGTTGTGGTTTCAATAGATGCCTGTGAGAACCATGCATGGAGCGTCGTCACATATTCTTCCAGGTTTGCGGGTTCGGGCATCTCCATCATCTGCATGACACGCGTGCTTTCTGCCATCCGACTTCGAACAGCATGAATAATATTACAGGTTCTCAAAGATCGGGTCAGAAAGATTCAAATAGCGGACCGATAGGGTAATAGTTACAATATAAGGTACCGATACGTCTGCTCCTCGTTGACTGGCACCTGGGTGCCGAGTATTGTATTCGCTGGTTGGTAGGTGCATAAAAGACTTACCAGACCTTGGAAGTGGGTTTCTGCAGTTATATGATTCCCAAGTGTAGACTTGAAATCTAGAGTCAGCTTATGTTTATTTCAAAAGCGCAGGCTAGAACACAAGTCAAATGTAGTGTACCTCCACTAAACACATAGTCGCTATGCGCCTAGTGACATCAATGAATTGCTCTTTGTGTTGATTCACAAGGTACTCGTTGATTTGTCGAATTATTTCAATTTTGTGAAACAGAAAGGTCGAACCATACGTCTTGACATCTCCGGTCCTTATGATATAATGCATTCCTGCCACTAATAGTGTGTCTCGAAGGGCGGCGGGATTGTGTGCAAGGGCAGAGAGGCTGTAAACCCGGTTAGTTCATGAGGAAGCTACTTTCGTGTCTAACTTACCAGCCCCTCTCCATCCCTTTAGGATATGTTTCGAAGTCGACTCTGAGATGCTGGACTAGCCATATAGGATCAGCTGCTGTCGTGTTTGTGAAACCCTATACACGTACAATAGTGCAGAAGCTTTCTGGACTTGAATGACATTTCCACCGGCAAGGTATTGAAAGGGTCCGGGGTATTCGTGTCTAATGCTTCAATGGAGTACATCGGCTGTAGTTGCCCATGAAGGCTCGCTCCTTTGCGACCCTGCACACGGAGAATTGGTGCGCGGTAGTCACAAAATCTTCCTAATTTGCAACATCGTACACTACTCCCATTGGTCAGTGTATACGAACCGTCGAGCTGTCGACCACTATTGCTTTTTGGTTTCCATTTGACGCGGGTGTATGCACCTCCTTACCAAGTTGGTAGGGCTCCATCGCATCGAGCGTGATGCGCCGTGCACATCCAAAAGATACGCTCGTTTCGTGTAAAATTCTTGCGAACTATCGATCCCTTATCGGAATTGTACAGCATGCTTACTCTACGAAGGAAGAGCGTAGGACATTCAAACTGCGGCAAAATGCACGGTCAAGGGTGATGCATGGGCTCTATGGCATAGGCAGACAGAGACATTTATGGGAATTTTATGGCATGCTCTGCAACGGTCGATCTATTCTGATTTGGGACAGACCCGAGGTTTCCACCGAGAAATTTTAAACATCAAAGAGTGAAGACTAGGGCACTAGATGCTCTACGTTAGCCCCTAAATCATTTTCTAGTCATCATGACTAATATTAAGGAAGGCACTACTATTGTGCGCTCACAATCTATAGAGTTATCAGCCCTAGTCCTATCCTTGTACACATCTTGGGATTTATATCTATTACAGTGAGTTCCCCCCTGGTATAATTATATAATACCTAATCAGTTCATTAATAATTTCTCCTAGAGTAATATCTTTTCCTACAGAAGAAGAGAAATTCTAACTTAGGCGGCCAGATTAACAACTACGGCGGTAATATCAGTATTCTACCTATAAGGGGAAGATATAATTGAATAGATAACTTAAAGTTTATATATAGTTTAGTGAGTCCTAATATTACTTTTTATTTTTAAATTAATATGAGATTTACTAGTTAATCTATCCTCCTCTGCTATCCAGGGAGGGAGTATTTAAACCAAGGATCTGAAAAGTATTACTATTATAACTTATTAGACCTCGCTCTTATATCAGTTCTAATATAAATCTAGTAGTAAAGTAGTATAGATTTATTCTTAGACTCTCCTTTCTGATTTAATAGATTTACTATCTAAAAATCTATAAATAGTAATAATTATAGTTACTATATCCTTTCTACTGAATTAGTTTTAATATACTTAATTATAATATATAACTATCTTCTATTATTAATTCGCCCTATAATTCTTACTGCTTTTTTAGTCTGAGTGCTTAGGGATTATTATCATCGATTAACTCTATTAGTATATATAACAGCCTACCTCTACTTCGCTCGAGTGAAGCTGAAGATGGTATCGACTTACTAAACCTGTACCTAATCGAGCTAAGTAAATTCTTCAGCCAGTTTAAGAAACTTCCTATAGAAATTTATATTCAGATATAGGAATAAACTTAGCCAGAACCTCGACTTATTAATATTCAGTTAGATATAGATATATATAATTATATCTGGGGGGAGCTAATCCTGGAGCTATTGAACTATCTATTATAATATAAAAGCTGGGATTAGAAGATAAAAAACGGATAAAATCCTATTATACTATAGGTATATTCAGAGTCAAGATACTATATACTTTAATACTACTAATAATTATTTAGTAAAGAAGGCTCTATTTCTCCCTATTTAAACCCTAAAATTGATATTATATAGTTAGATTGGGGGCATATTCGGTTTGAAAGCCTGGTCCTCAGAGATCTTCTTAGATATTATAGTGAATAAGTTTAGAAATTTGAAAACCTGAGGGTTAACTGTATTAATACAGGGAATACAAATTTGCTAGATATAATATTAGGATTTTTTAATACTGTTCGTATGATTCAAGTATGGAGCGATGATGACCCTCTCGCGAAAGAGCTGCTGCTTTCCAAGTCTCGTAATCTGTCTGTAAAGTTCATTGGCGTGCAAGACTAGAATTTCAAAGTACGCGAAGGTCGGCTCCCTTATATATCTTTAAAAATGGCATAAGGAATTTGCGCAACTGATCGACGAGACGCACCCCTCTCAAAGCAATTAAACAATGCAAGAATCCTCCGATAGTAACATCATCGTCAGGATATCCGCCATCATTTGCCCAAGAAAACCAAACTTACCTACATTCTTCGACCATACCCTTTAGCATGTACCCGGCGCTATTGAAAAGATGTGTTATTGCAAGATGTGTGATTGGCCCGTACACCTTGGCTGCTTCATTCCACTTCTCTCATATATCAGAATCACTGGCTGTGACATCTAGAGACATGGTATGAGCTCCCATCGTTTTGAGCTCACTCAAGGTATCCAGATTTCGCGACGTAGCAATCACTCGATGCCCTCTCTTGAAAACCTCTGATGCCATAGTCTTTTTAAAGCCACTAGTAGCGCCTGTGATAAACCATACAGCTGAGTTCTACGAAATTGTGAATGGAGTGTTGTTGAAGCAGGGGCCGTGAAATTGATAGGTAAAATTGAAGTAGTTATAACGTTTTTCATGAGTGATATCCGCTGGATTCGCATACTTACAATAAGTTGATGCTTACAAAGAACCTGGTTGGCTCGCAATGAAGCGCCCGTAAACCTGGCCCAATCGGAAGTCATCCCACCCCACGCCTAAACAGCAAAGTTGCCAGGACCTACCTCTGAACTCAACCAATCTATTTCAAACTCAGGCCTAGGACGGATTGATCAATTTAGAGGGAGAGAGCACACGAAAACGGGTCAGTTCAAAAAAAAAGTTAAAAAAAATTTTTGCAGGAACAGCCACATAGCTACACACGAATCTGGTAAGCCTCAAGACTGTATTGTAAAAGCTGAAGTTCCTACTAGTTAGGCATACTTTTCTGGTATTATTGTAGCGAATTGAATGCTACCAAGTTCTGTTTTACATTAGATAGGAGACTCTTATTACAAATTCTCCTCATCAAGACACACTTCTAATGCTAATTCCATCCTCCCTCCCCTCATCTTGAAGTGGCTCCCCCAAGATGCCCTCATCAAGAACCTCGGATAGCTATAATAATATCTCTTACAACTGGTAACTAATATACCATCCGTTCTTCTCGTCGACCTTCAAGTACATGTTCTTTTCAACTGTGACCAACTTCAGGCGCTCCCACAAGTAAATCTCATCAGCGCACTCGATGTCTTTCTCTTGACCAGGAACTTGTTTGTTGGGCTTGAATCCATCCAGGTTCCAGCTACCCCATTTTTGGGAGGTGACTGCCTTCTTGTTGACATCGAGGAACGGCATTATAAATGCGTAGGTATCTGGCCCCCGAAGCTCAGAAATTTGCCGAACTTCGGAACCAAATCACTCATCCTCCTGCAGCTATCATTCTTCACGACGAAGACGCGATCGCTCTTCTTCTCTGCGCAGGTGGCTGAAATCTTACAGTTCTTGGCACCAGCAGCCAGCAGCCAGCTTGTACACTGAAATTTGCTCAATTTATAAGGCATTGTTATAGGTCTCCTTATAGATACCATCGGCAACCTTTACTACCTCGGTTTGGTTAGGGTAGGTGTAGTAAATCTTATCTGGGATAACCTTGTTATATGCTCCCTGCCCTGACTGCTAAATTTCTCGGTCACCAAAGCCAGAGGATTTGCACCCCTCATAGATCTGAAGAGGGCTGGCCGCCGCAAGGGTTGTGATGACGCCTAGAGACAGAATGATCTTGCTGAGAGAGGCCATGCTGGTGGATGACTTGGGTATCCGAGCTGGGATGTCCAAGTAGACGATTGAATTGAAAATGATGGACTGGCCGGGGTGTTATATGGATAACTTTTAAGCTGGAAATAGTACTGTTCTTGATATTGCTGATCTGAACAGAGTTGAATTGTGAGTATTTATGGTCATTTGCTTGGCTCTACACTACGAAAAGTGTTCTATTTGTGCCTCTTTGATCGAGGCTGTGGGCAAAGTGCCACGTAACCTAAAACGATAGCGTTGCCAGCTTATTTTAAGAATTTTGAACCGTAATTATTATAGTACAGGAAGATTTTACGAGCTTTTATTAGAAAGTCCACATATAGAGAATAATGACCGTTACGGGATCCATCCATCTTCCCACCCAATACCAGACAATGATTGGGCACTTCAATTGTAAACTTCTCGTCTTTTTGCAGAGGATGGTAACCGATTAAGTATCCTCTCCTGCTGTTAAGGCGTTAACAATCCCCACGTTGACCATGGAGTTTACCACAAATTTCACGATGCAGTCTTGGGAGTCAGTAAGATGCTTAGAGTCTTAGTAGTTGAATGGAAAAATACGTTTTTTTCTCCTTTTCGCTATAACAACCAGAGTTGTTGAGGCTGTCTGCCTCTTTAATAAGTAAATAGGCACTAACGTTGAGATTATCAATTCAGAGTAGCACTAAGTTCGTACTAAGCACTTCCATTAATATCATTGCCTATGACTCTGAGCTAATCTTCCACAACTCTCTTCGCCCTCAAGTAGATGTACCAAAACTCCACCTTTAAGTCAGGGAACTTCTCAACCCACTCTTGGACAGAAGCCTGTGCTAACTCCTCAAAAAACTCATCACCGCCATCCCAGTCTGAACCTCGATGAGCTTTCAGAATGTCCAGCCAAAACCATCCAGACGAAGACACCAAGTTTAGAATAGCACTTCGTGCATAATTACGTAGTGCGTCCTCCTTCTTAGCTTGATCGGCGCCTGCAGCATCCGAGGCAGTCTGGTATTCGGCCCATGCAGGATGCACAATCAATTCGGGCTCAAATACCTCAATAGACCATGACTTGCTGATTTCAGGCAGATTTAGGACTTCTTGGACTTCCTCCACTGTGCGCTCGTCACTAGGGAATAGTGCAAATTGCAAAAGCTCTTGATGGTTCAAAAGGCCGCGAGCAACCATCTTTACCAATGCTGACTGTAGTGGTATAGAACCGGAGTTGCCTTGTTTGGCCTCCAATGCTGGCTTTTGAGCTCCCAGAGCCGCAACCAGGTGTCCACCTTTGCGAATCTCAGATGCCCGAAGGGTCATGAAGCTAGCCAAATCCTGACGGGCTGTAGATGAAAAAGCCTTGTGCCTTGCAGCGGCAAATTCAGCAGCTGTAGATTGAGGGTCAAAGGTAAATGCGGGTTGAGTCTTGAGGTAGTTCATTGAGGACCAAGAGACTCCAAGATCAACCAATTGGCTCGGAACAATCCGGTTGTAGAAACCAACCGGTATCATCCTCGGAAAGAAGCTAATTTGTCGTTCAGCGGAGGATTGGTAAAATTCAGCATGAAGAGTCTTTGACAAAGTAGAAAAGTCATTGAGTGGAGTATCTTCAAGGAGAACCTCTACGGATGTTCCGTCTGAGACCGAATCGAGAACTTATCTCACCAATTTGGTACTATGTACAGATTAGTCATGAGCATCTGGCGTCAACGGAAATCACATACGAGTTGGAGCCCTGTCCACATCCGTAATCGGCAATCGTGACATGCTGTTCTGAGTTTTATCAGTTTCAATATTCAGCCTGGGAGGCGAATGTGTTGATAAACACGCCGGTTCGTATAAGGTAATTGGGCGTCAAACATACCGTCTGCCAGCTTAGGAATCAGCTTTAGCCCACTACACATTGCAGTATGCTGGAGTCCTGAGTGTTGGTTATAATATCCGTCCCGCATAGCAATGCGGACTAGGTTTTGGTTGGAGGCCATCTCACCGCGGTTGATATAATTTGATAACAACACTTGAGATGAGTAGGTGCCTATAAAAATGGCTTGGAGTTCGATTGCTGATGGTCGAGTAGGGGCGGCGTTGCAGATGTGACCCCTTTTGGCACTGGCTTGCTATTCAATCTTCTCGCTGGATTCCTTGACTCTGCTTCGTGACTGAGTTGATGGACTCTATTCCACTTTAGTTGGTATCCACCCAAGGCCAGAACCCCGCTTCAAAACGGAGTGGAGACTAATCTCGGTCCAAGGACCCAAACCATGAATAGGCCAGCCTCATTTTTTACTTTTCTTTCCATTGGGTCAAGCGTTGGATTACGCTAGCGCCTCTAACGCAGATGTGCGGGCCCTCCGATGCTCGTAATTCTGAGCCAATCAAGACCCGTAGATATGACCGCTCACGCACTGCTCGGGAAGTTCCACCTTCTCCAGATGCTAAAATACATGCTGGCAGTGTAAGTGGATTCCACTGCCTTTGCTTACAATAAGCTAGACAAGGTAGTCTCAGCCGCTCATTGAACCTCCCTGACTTCGGTAGGGAACATTGTTCATTGGGCAGTCTTTACGAGGAACAAGGCGTTGTGATCTGCCCGACTCCAATCGCGCACGTCCGTTATTGATGCAACGCTGGGCAATCACCCAACTATGCTTCCGGCTCTGAACTGCTGTTACGACCCACGTATTCACTGGAATTAAAGGCCCGCGAAGTGAGCTCCACTTTCATGATGGAAGGCCCCCTTGAGACGCCCGATGACACAACGATCGTTGTGCTTGGGGCAGGGATTGGTACAATCCCTTTAGTCCGCCAAACCATGGTTAATGTTGTTTTAAAGAGGGACAACTTCAAGATGGCTTTGATAGCACCAAATACCCACTTTCATTGGCCAATCGCAATGCCTCGTACGCTTGTGCCGGGTTCAGATCTGGATGACAAAACTTTCATTCCCCTCGCACCCACTTTCGCCGATTATCCTCCCGAAAAGTTCAGACTCGTACTAGGCAAAGCCACATCACTCAGTCCCGCTTCTAACGTTGCAGTCGTTGGTTTGATTGGCGGGGGCTCACGCTTGATCCGTTACCATACCCTGATCGCCGCTACCAGGTCTCGCGCTCATGGAGGAATGCCTTTCAAAGGTCTTTCGGACACCCTGGAGACTCAGAAGAGTTCTTCCTTCGGCCCCGCCGCTACCGATAGTGTTCGCTCGCAAGTCAAGCCGACAAATTAGCTTCTTTCCGAGGATGATACCGGTTGGTTTCTACAACCGGATTGTTCCGAGCCAATTGGTTGATCTTAGAGTCTCACGTCATCACTAGGGGCATTGGCTGGTACAACTCGGCGATGCGACGTGTTAGTGAAATGTATCAATTGAAGGGTCCACATATGTGTTAGTAGGGAATAAAAATACATCGGCATGCCTTTAGGAACACATCATGTTCCTCGTTATCTCTGAACCCTCAAGTAGAGCAAGTGTGAAACCTACATCAGCAGCTAGCTTACCATAACACACCACCATGGACGCCCTTGATGAGAAACGATACAAGTTAATGCTTACTGGTACAGGCCATACCTATCGTTACTATTCATCTGTTCATCCCGATAAGACAACTATTCTTTTCATTCATGGGTTCCCTCACACTGCAAATATCTGGCGCGTTCACATTGCCAAGTTCGAGAAGCTTGGTTTCGGTTGCGTTGCGCCTGACATGCTCGGACTGGGAGGCAGTGATAAGTCTTACAACCCTGGGGACTACTGTAGCAAGAACCTAGCGAATAACCTCGTCGAAATTCTGGATGCAGAGTGCGCGAGCCACGCAGTGGTCATTGGTCATGATTGGGGTTGCCAAGTCGCTAGTCGAATGGCTCTATACCATACTTCTCGTGTTCAGTCTCTGATGTTAGCTGCTGTACCATACTACACACCGGGCTCATTTAATCTCAAAGCGATCAACGAATTGACAGCCCAGGCTGTCGGTTATTCCGTTTTTGGCTACTGGGATACTTTCCTCTCAGAAACTAAACTCTTGAAAGAGCATGTGGGTTTTTCTGACCTTTCCCTACATCACGATCTCCATTCATGAGTATTTACTAAAATCTGGTATCACATACAGACCGAATCATTTTTCTCTCTCTTTTATGCCCAAGATCCAGAACTTTGGAAGGTTCGCTTACTTCGGTCTAATCCCGTGTAGAGACCAGCAAGATGCCAAGAAGATCTGTGTGGGCTAATTATTTTAGAATCATTTTATGGATCGAGGCGCACTGAAGGTCTGGTTGGAAAATGACCTGACATGCGCCATTGGCGAATACGTCACTGAACTCGTATGTGTGCTATTTTCCCGCGGACTTGCGACAACAAAAGCCTAACATGAAGGATAGGAACGCCAAGAATTCTTTGCAAATGACTGGGCCGCTGGGACACAATATTATCGCTGTTACGTTGAAAACTGTCACTGGAAAATTGAGCAAGGTTGAAATAACCAGATTTGTGTCGTGGCAACGCTAACAAATTGCAGACTTAGCCCCAGAGGCCCACATCATAACCGTGCCGTCTCTGATGATAGCCTCATCAGAAGACGCTTGTGCCCCTCTTCCCGTTGTTACATCGACCCTGGACAGTTTCACTGACGTTCGGCTCGCCGTTTTAGAGGGGGGCATAATGCTTTCTTGAGTAGGGCGGACGAATTCATTACCGAAGTGTCGGATTTTTTGCGGGAGAGGAAGATGCTAGAATAGAGTGAGCATTAAATTCTGACTATCAATCGTTCTATCACAGATGCTTCAGTTATCTAGCGAGTTCTCCTTTCTGGGGCATATTAAAGAGATCAAACTTATTGCAGAATTCTTCCTGCTGAATATTTAATACCTAGATTTTGATAGGATAAGATCTGAATAGGAATCCTCTCACCTTTTGGAACCATCACGTGCCTTAACAATTATATTCCTCCGGCAGAAAAATAGCTATAGCTATAAAAAGGTTAAGATTTTTCAGATAATCATAATTTTCCATATTGCCCCTCATATCAGCCAAGTCCTTCGACCCTCGTTACCTCTCCTTGTTCCTCGTCGCTTTTGCCTTCAATATGTTCGGCACCTTTTATAGTTGGATCGCCAGTTCCATTCCCTGACCGCCAGCCAAGCGTGCTGCTGCTCTGGCTTTTGTCAATGGCCGTGGAAACTTGTAGTCTATTTGGTCTCATTTTTGGCACTCATACTGCGCCAAATCCTAATGTATGAAAATAAGCACATGGGGATATCTCATGGGGCCGGTGGCAGTATGGAGACAACCGCTCGTATTGAAGATATACACATGAAACAGTGCAGAGACTGCGGGAGAAACATTGATATTTGATTTAAGGGGCCAAGCACGACGAGATTTACAGTTCTTTATGTTGAGGAGAATGGCTTAATTGCGCAAGTCCATTAAGATACAAATAATACGTCCACCCCCTCCCCCTATTAATTCAAAACCAGGTTATAAACCCACTCTCGAATCTCGCATTGGACCTAAGTGCAACGGCCCTCGAATATCACTACGGACTAATTACCATAGAAACTTGAGAAATTGACCCTCTTGGCATTTCCACTTTTTCGTCGCTTATTAGAACCGTAGAGCTCCGCTCAGCCCTCAGTTAATCCAATTACAGCTGCCTTCCTAATAACCTCCTTTATTCTATACGCAGCCATTGGCTGATGTAGAATCTCAGAGTACCCACTTTGCTAGGAGGGTCAATTTCTCGAGTTTCTAAGGGTATTGCCGACGCTGGACCAGACAAGAGCGCTTCCCCTGCCTTGCGGTGGTCCCGCTACTCCACACCCTAGCGTCCTTCAGGATTCCGTGGACAAAATAAGGCGGAAAAATCCCATTCGGTGGTCGGCATGACATGTCAGTTTAGATAGGATAGTGACCGGATCCAAGGTAAATCGCACATTCCGTGATATCTTGTCGCTCTTTCCATTTCAATAAGATGCCACGATGGAGAGGTGCGGCATTGAAGATACAGAAGATCTAAGCGGTCAACAATTATAATTAACAAATTCGTTCCAAATCTCCCACTCATTATGAAAAGAGCTTGGCTTTCTAAAAAGTGTCACCTTCACCCCCGTGTCTTCATGCAAGCCTATGAGTGCGTCTGATATACGTAAGTGCTCGGGGATTCCGAAAGGCGCCTGAGAGCATTCACTTGCTGGTAATGAGTATGGCTCGCTATGGATCTGCATCGAGCGACAAGAGCCTGCAGTGCATGGCATCGAAAGCCCTTCTGTCGAAATTGGCGGCAATAGGCTTTTGATATCCAAGTCCGGAACTAAGGGACCAGCAATAGGCCAGTCAGCTGACTCCACAGCATCATCTGATTCTATCAGTAATTCCACGACGGTTCCTAGTAGGATCTGTTGAAATTTGGTGAGTAAATTTTCGTGCTAGTAAAAGGTAGGGGGTAGGATCTATTGCTAAGGGTCTGTTGATCTATTAGTTAGAAATTTAGATTACCCTATAAAGAATATCTATTTACCCAGTATTTAACTAATATTTCTAATATTCCTACTAGGAATATTATTTACCTGGTATCTCAGTAAGGCCTTAACTAAAAGCCTAATTAAACCAGGCCTTATTAAGATCCTTACCTATACTATCTACTATCTTTAAAACCTACTCTATTAATATATTTAATCTTAATACTATATAATCTATAGTATTATACTAAATATAATAGAGCTATTTATCTATTTTATATAATATCTATTTATTATCTATAAGTAGTACTAATATACTTATATTAATAAAAAGATAGAATTTTATCTTTAAAATTAATATCTATTATTTATAGTAATTTAGAGAAAGGAAATTAAGATAGCTATATAAGCTATTAATAGATTTATATAGAATTAGGAGGAACTATATAACTATATACTATTATAATATATTATAGAGCTAGTACTATATATCTCTCTATCTAGGATTAATAAACTATAATACTAGATATATTAATATATTATCTATATAGGGTAAGGGATATATATTTATCTATAGAAGGAGTATAATTAAAATAGTAGCTGGAAGAAGGGTAATAATATTAGGAAGAAAGTAGTAGAGGCTTATAACTAGCTATAGATAAATAGTATATATTATTAGTAGTTCTTTTCTTAAAGGGCTATAAGTAGCTAGTTTAGAGTTAGTATAGCTAGAGAGATTACTAGTTCTATTAATTATTTATAATCTAAGTTAGCTATAAAAAGAGTATAGGAATTCTTTAAGAAGGAGATAGCTAAGGAGGTATATAAGATATAGATAATAATTTAAGTTAGAGATAACTAGTTTAAATCTAATAGATAGCTTAAGTTTATTAGCTAGATAATATATCTATAGGGGCTTTTTATTATTAAGCTCTATAATATAAAGTAGAATATTCAGAATAAGGAGATAGTACTATAGTTAGTATAGAAAGTAATAGAGTATATACTTAACTAGATATAAATAACTATAATAGCTACTAAGGTAGATAAGACTATATTATTTAAGATAATCTGAACTACTCTAGAAGGAAAGCTTAATTAGCTATTTAATAGTAGAATAGAGGAGGATATATAGAAATAGTATATAGATATATTTAGATAGCTACTATATATTATATATTATATAAATAAAATAACTAATAATAAATAATTATTATTTATCTTTATAATAGTATAAGATAATTATTAGAATAAATTTATTAAGATTATATCTAGTAAGTATAAGTAGTAGGATAATTAGTCTAGCTAGAATAAATAGAATCTATATCTAATTATAATAATTAGTTAGTTTAATTATATACTAAAGGGGGATATATATTAAAATATACTAATAAGTAGCTTAGTTATTATAGATATTTAGGAAAATAGAGAATAGAAGTCTATACTTAATTATATATAGATCTACTCAGCTGTAATTAAGGTAATATAGATACTTATACTATATTAATTATACTATAAGCAGGAGGTATAGATAATCTAGTACTTATAGATAATAGGTATAAATAATATATATAAGAAAGCAGAGAGTATATTCTATATACTATATAGTAAGATAGTATAGTTTATAATATAGATATATAGAAAGCCTATAGCTAAGCTAATACTATTAGATTAGATCTTTAAGATATAAGTATATAGAATAAATATCTATTATAATATATTAGGTAGTAATAGTATTAAGTAGTTAGATAATTATATAAGCTATAGAATAATCTGGTTCTAGATACTATAACTAGTAGAGATATTATATATACTTATATAAAAGATAGAGAAGCTACTTAAGATATTAATACTAAATATAATAAGTATAGTAAATAGATTTCTAGAGATTAGATAGAAGTAGTTTAAGAATAACTAGTAGTATAATATAATAAATTACTTATTCCTATAGAATAAATATAATATATAGCTATAGATAGAGAATAGCTAGATATTTAAATAGCTTCTATAGTTTATATTACTATAGAAGATATAGATTAGTATAAATACTAATAATAATAAGTACCTACTTAAATAAAGTACTATTTACTAGTATACTAATATACTACTATAGTTCTAAAAGTAAATATTCTTACTAATATATATACTATTAATACTAGTATATATAATAGAGATTAGTAGGATATAGATATAGAATATAGCTAATAATAAGCTATAGAATATTTTCTATAACTAGAGTATACTATTTTTTATAATATATTATAAGAATATCTAAATTAGTAGTTATAGTAAAGTAATTTATTACTATCTACTATATATAATTAGTTCTCTACTAGTATAGTATATATAGTTAGTTCTACTATTCTAATAGAAGGTATAGGGTATTATTAGGTAGTATAATAGTAGACCTAGTATATTTCTTTAGATAGATAAAATAATAAAGAGGGTAGCTAATATAGATAGATCTATATAGATAGTATTAGAGCCTGAGTTAGTATAGTTAGTAGATTATATATAGTAGATTCTCTAGTAGTATAATAAATAGTATATAGAGACTAAGCTTATAATTATTAGCTAATAGTATATTACTATTACTATTACTAATTACTATCTAAATAAAACTTTCTATATAGAGAAGGATACTAGAAGGGTAGAGAATAAGAAAGATAATAATATTAATAATACTATATTAAACTATATACTAGATATATAGATAGGATATAGAAGCTATATTACTAGTATAATATATATAAAAGAGCTCTAATAATTAATATTTAGAATAATATAATAATAGATTAAGTTCTAATAGATTAGCTAGTAGTAGTATTAGTTCTTTAGGTTTAATATATATAAAAGAGAATAAGTAGTAGCTAGAGGAATAAAATAGATACTAGAGATAGTAGAGCTATACTAGAAGAGTAGTTAATACTACTACTTCTGTCAGTGGTCACCTGACAGGTCACGTGTGCCCGCAGGAGGGCTTGTTATTTAATACTGGTTCAGATTACAAGCTTCCCTTTCGAAGGTTAGGAATTAATAAATCTATCAACGGCGACCTAAGTGCTCCTCTCAGGTGACCCTTAGTCGTGTCTACAGCTATCCATCGGGCTTCACCTTGACACTCTCCTTGTAACACCACCCAGCACTGACACTTCTACTAGCTATAATAGATATCTATATATAGATAGCTCTAGATAATACTAGGGCTAGATATAGTATTCTAGAGCTAGTAAGAGAAGATAATCTGAATAATTATAGTAGAGGCTAGCCTGATAGTATATATTATAAATATAAATAGGGATAAGAGTTTAACTTTTATACTATTAGTATACTATTTACTAAATAGAGTAATAGTTATAATTATATTATTTATTATACTATATATAGATATATATAAGTAGTATAAAGAAACTAGGATCTTAATATATATATAGTAGAGCTAGGGGCTAAACTGGATTATTAATCTGATATTTATAATATCTAAGTTAGTAATTATAAAAGAGTTCTAGAACTTTATCTAGAGGCTATAGATATAGTAGTTACTAGACTAGGTAATCTTAGATAAGTACTATATAGTTCTAAATAGAATTAGATAGTTCTAATTAGTATTAGTAGTATTAGGAGGGATTTTATAATTCTAAGGGGTATAATTAGTCTTTCTAATAGTAATACTCCTATTAAAAAAGAAGAATATATTCCTCTACAGGGTATAGATTATAAGATACTAGATATATATATACTATAGCTTAATATAATAGAAGAATATTATATACTTAGTAGTAGAACTTCTGGCTATGCCTGGGTGGACATTGAAAACTAGGATATTTGAACCTGAGGGAAGATTCATTTAGCCAGGCCCTCCTCTTCGTAAAGTTCCGCAATATCTCTTAGCGAAAGATGTATAGTGAGAAGAAGTTCAGTTTTGAGGATGTATTTTAACTTGTTGGTATGATGATATGTAAAAAGTATGTTCCTTTCTATATGGGGGTAACTGCTGTCTTAAATAGACAAATTGGAAAGGTTTTGAAAGAGTCTTACTTCACGAGTAGCACAAAGCTATTCCGAAGTTACCTTGGATAGGCCGTAGGCTCCGAGCTAGCTGGCTTCGCCCTGTAGCTCGTTGAGTGGGACAATCATACTCTTATAAGCTTCAGTATGGATATTGAAGCTTGTCAAAGGACTGCTATTTGGAGTATACTCATGTTTAGAGTGCATTACTAACAAGAGGTAATGTATGGTCGTCTTCGATCGCATAAACATTGATACTACAACGGTGTTCCTGCTGACTGAGGAAATGTCCGCTGATTCGAAATGCTGATTGGCTGCGGTCAACACAAAAGCCCAGCAAAGCCGCTTACGTCCTTATGAAACAATTTCAATCTTACCTTGGGTATTATATACACAGTCGACGAACACATCGCAGTAAATATTCCCGGTAATAAGTACCTCTCCACTTATATAAGTACTTTCTCACTACCGTTTGCGCCAGGAAGATGAAAAGCTGTAGAGTAGGCTCTGTTAAGCAGTGAAGAGCTCCACATGTACCTTTACTAACCTCCCTCTGGCCTGAGCTTTTGGTCACCTACTCATGCAACTAAGTTATTAAGACCGGACCACACAATTTCCGTAGGTCACACTGGATGTATAAATTTTTGGTTGGTACACCATCAGCAACCCCGAGTTTTGTCCCTTAAAGGAAATCCTTCTCATCTAGACTTGCTGTACATGATGATACATGAAGAATACAGCTAGTGCAGTCAGCTGATGATGTGTCTTTCACCATGGCTCAATTCAATGTGGACAAAGGGCCTCGAACCCGCAGGCATCACACTCTGAGTCAAGAAGGGTGCCGCACCGCTCGATGTAATGGGAACAAGCAAACTGGTAAGGCCGTCCAGCTCTGTCATTTGGTTTTTTGGAGACCACTCTTGGGCGATCTAGACCCTGTAGAAATCCCGGTCGAGAGCTCCACCTATCTCAGTTAGCTGGGGAGGGGCTACTTTAGCGCAATCAGCTCGTATAGCTGTTTGTGAATCCAGTGCCAAAGGTTGCCGCGCTCCAGCCCACCATGGCGACAGCGAGGACGCGGTTGGCACCAAACCTTTGGATAGAAACAACCCAGAGGACATCGCAGACGATGTAGGTAATCTAGCGATGAGTCAGATTCGCCAAGCCCTTGATGATTTGGTGCGTCCAAAGAACCCATCTTACATAGAAAAACATGACTAGGATATTAAATTTATTCCCCTTCAACTTGAGTCCTTCAGCCAACCCAAAGACCTTGGCATTACCTGTGCAAGATTAACACATGAGTGTGAAAAAACAGTGAGCCATCGGGCATATACCAATATTCGTCCGATCTAGATAGGTAAGAATGGTAAGGAGTGCTAATTGGGGCAGTAAGAACATGTCGAACTTTTTGAGAGCTTGCTTCTCGAGATCCAAGTCCACTGCGACTTGAGAGAAGGTACCGGAAGCAACGGAAGGCATTCCCTCCAAGACCTCTCCCTCTGCGGATGGAAGGGTGAAGGTTAGTTCACTGAGGTGAGGTTTCTTGTCAACGACGGACGCCATATTCGTGACGGACTGATCTTGTTCCAAAACTTAACGAAGTAAAGACGAATGCCGCCAACAACTCAACCCAGCCGTCCCTTGAGGTCCTCATATATACCGTTTTGTGAGACCCTTGCTTCCCCGCAAACAGGCAGTGTAGGACTAGATATGGGATGAGATCCACAAGCTGCCTCCTCATCTGTTTCCATGAGTTCGGGTATCTGGTCCACCCCAGACATGATGAGTGGGGTCGGTTATCGAGTGGTGGTGGGGGCTCGGAGATGGGGATGTAGACGGGGATGGGGATGGAGATGGACACGCAGACCGGAGAAGAGCTGTCATCTCCGGACGCCACACTCCACAAAATTATCGCTATTATATATACTCCGTATACGGGGTCTAGTAACAGTCACAAGCTTTTAAACATTGACACACGACCACAAAGCCTTCATATAAATTTTCTCGTAAAACAATTCGTGACCCAGGTATTTATCTTCTTGCGGGCGGCGGCAGACTGTTATTGAAGGAAGCTAATGCTCGTGACTCGGTCTACAAGAGATAATATGTCCTCACAGTCAAATATAACTGTTCTCTACTAAAGTTCCCCAGATAGAAATAGTAGCTTCAATATCGAGTACTATGTAGAGAATTATATGAAGCTCGTTGAGAATGTATAGAAAGCCGTTGGTATTCAAGCTTGGTAAGTTATTAAGTTCGCAGGTCAACCTGCCGGGTCTCTCTAATCGTATTGTACAGCTGTAATTATAACTTTTGACTCCCGTAATAGCACGGAAAGAGCGTTGTAGGTGGAGGAGACTAAAGAAGTATTTGGAGATGTACCTAATTTTACGAACTTGATGCTGTTGTTGATGACGGGAGATATATCTGGAAGCTGGGTTACCTCCTTATCGGAGCAGTATTAAAGAGTGCAGTATTAAGTTTACGATATTATAGTACTACTTTTCTATTAACAGACAGGCTGGTTGAATAGAAAATAATTAGTGGGAGTACTTCCAAATCTGTTATTTTTTCTGTTCTGGTTCCTAACTATATATTAGATATTTAATATACAGGTAGAAATTGAGACTTAACTCAACTACTTAAAGTTATACTGTCAGAGGCAAGGGTCGGTTCAAGGGAGTGAAGGGGTCACAAGTGCATCGCAGGAGCCTAGCAGCAGTCTAATCTGCTGTTAGGGGTCTCCTCGTGGTTACATTAATTGCTGAAGCTCTCTATCTTCTGCCGCAACACCCTTCCAAGGGATAAGGCGCGGGGTCAGACCTCTGGTCACGTGCTTTATCAGGTGACCTGTCAGTTGACTACTGACATATACTTTCTAATAACTATTATAATTCTAGTTAATCTTTTAGCTTTGAATAATAGTTCTAAGACTGTTGCTAGTCTCGCTTGAAGTTATATCTGTTATTGCACAGTATCTACACTAGGGATATCTCTATCCCTAACTATATCCTTAGGAATAATTATATCTTAACCCTTCTCTATAGCCTGTCTGGCTGTTATAGAGATATATATATAAGTATAAGAAGAGTTAAGATTCAGTATATAGTACAGTTATATATAATTCGATTACTATAATATACTAAGGAGTATAATATATACTATATACTATGACGGTTGGATAACTTATACTGGACGGGGTCTAGGGTAGGTCGGGGTTAAACTAATCAGAGTATTATTCTGAGTAGTACGATCAGGTTATCTTAGGCTGTATAATACGAGTTACTATTAATATATAAGTATTATAGAGCTAGTAATAATAGATATACAGATAATATTATTAATAACTATCTGAAAGAATATCTAAACTATAGAAATAAATATATATATATACTAGTAGGTTTACTTAAGCTTTACTTCTACTTTACTTAGACTTTACTTATTTAAAGTAAAGTTACTCTTATTAGTAGCTAAGGTAGGTTAGTATTATCTACTTTATATATAACTTCCTATAGTCTAAAGATAGCTCTTATTTATAATATAATACCCCCTCCCTATTAGTCTTATCCTTAAGGCTATTCTGTTATACTATACTACTATTATATATATTTAATTCTGTATTTATTTTATATAGTAATTATTTACTAATAAAATATCTAGCTATATATTAAAATAAAAGAAATCTGAATTAATATATAATTATATCTAAAAGTCAGAATTTATTTTATTCTAAGGGTTTAAGATTATTCCTTATACTTATTATATAGATTACTTATATTCTTATTTAGTAGTATCCTTAATTAGTTATTATATAACTTATTATAGTCTTAGTTATTTATATAATAGTTCTTAGAGCCTAATATTATTAAGTAAATAATATATTCTCTATTTTCTATTTCTTTTTCTACCTTTATTAATTTACTAGTATAATAAAAAAATAAAAAACTAGCTCGTTTGGAGAGTAAGAAGAATAATACTAAGGATATTATAAATAAAGTATATACCTACTATATTATATAGTATACCCTATCTTTTCTACTAATAAGAGATAGATTACTCTGGATTACTAGTAAGCCTGAATAATCCTCAGCTAAACTTACTCTGGATTACTAGTGAGCTATTATAAGCCCCTAGTATATATATATATTTATTTCACTAGATAGAATACTCTTTCAGACAGTTATTAATATAGTTATAACTCTACTGTAATATTATCTATATATCTATTATTACTAGCTCTATAATACTTATATATTAATAGTAACTCATATTATACAGCCTATAATAACCTGATTATATTACTCAGAATAATACTCTGATTAGTTCAACCCCGATCTACCCTAGACCCTCGTCCAGTGTAAGTTATCCAACCGTTATATTACTCTAATTATATTAACTTATAATACGGGCTAGATTATCTTAGCGGAATTTATAGCTTATATAAGCTAGCTTAGATAGAAGTATAAAGTTTATCTAGATAGAATTATATAATTTGCAACTTATAGATTATATTCCGATATATGTATATAAGTACTTATTATATCCTATTACTAATATATTATAATCTTAATATCCTGTTTATAATTTCCAGGCTGTATAATTTATACTTAGATATAGTGCTTATAGTATAAAAAATAATATAATATAGTAGAAACTCTACTTAGATTTATAAAACTAAACCCCTTATAGGTAATTTTTTATTATATAAATAGAAATACGGAGTAAGGAGATATATATAAACTATATTTAAGAGATAAGAAAGAAAAAGCTAAAGAAAAGAATAAGAGGGGCCTGTATTATATAGATTCTAAACTAACTAAGAGAGTTAAATATATATAACAGGATTACTTACTAAAAGAGAAAGTACTAGTCTAATACTCAAGTAGTAATAATAAAGAATATAATATATCTTCTATTATATATATAGATAAAAGTAAGTACTTACTCTAGCTTAGACCCTATATATTCTAGTAGGTAACTTATAATACAGTAGTTAAGCAGCTATTATAGCTTTTATAGTTATCTATTAGAAACCTGGACTTTATTTCTATTCTCTCGCTTTTAGTTATACTAGGTTATTTAAATATATCGTCTGAATACTGAGGTTATTAAAGTCTACTACTTATAGTTAGACTAATACAGACTATAAATTTCCAAATAATCTCTTATAATAATAAGGTAAGCCTAATAATATTCAGCCTATATCGAATTTATTGATATTTCTTTAATAGTAATTAATAATTCCTCTGTTTTAAAATTTTACTTAATAGTATCTCTCCTTTAGTAGGTTAATTTTTATAACCTATATAATAGTTTTATAATATTACTATAGCTATTTCTCTTATAGTAAGATTTCTCTGATTTAATAGTACTACTGGATATATTTTATACTTTATACTACAGCTAACAGCAGACTATTATCTTTAATCCCTATAAGATTAACTTATCTTACCCTTAATAAACAGATTTAGAAGTACTATAACCTGATACTTAGGTTTATTACTTATATCTAGTAGTTAATAGTTAGTAGTACTGGTTTCAGACTTATAGAATAAGTACTATTTTTTAGCTAATATCAGTCGGAGTATTATAAAGTAGGGCAGAATTATTCTGATAGCCTGACCCTTATAATTATTTAAATTCTGACTATAGCTGTAAAGATTATTATATTAAGTCTCCTGGTATAGTAGGGATATAATATACTTAAATACCAGGTATATACCTTTCTTACTACTAATAGGACTAAAGTAATAAGGTAGATACTTTACCCCAGTTAAACTTATTATACTTACTGTAGGATATAATATTCGTATTAATTATATAGTTCTTTGCCCAGATTCTTACTATACTTATGCTTACTATCTTAATAGTTATAAGTTTATAATAATATAAGTATAAAGGAATAGTAATATTATTAAAGACTTACCTTAAGATACTCCTTAAAGATCTACTAAATACAGGAAATAAATTAATAATATATCTGACTTATCTCCTTTATTAGCTTAAACCTTGTTCTCTTTAGGTTACTGTAAAGGTTTATTTATTTATCTAAAAACGGTTTATATAATATATATATTTATCTGGTTATATTACCTCCGTATTACCTTCCCTAAAAGCTGGAAAAGTCTTATTACTTTATATACTACTCTAAGATCTTATTATCAGTTAAGCTGATAGCTACTATTAAATTTATCCTATAGCCTTATTATTATTTTGATTATAATAAGGGAGCCTGATACGGAGAGAGGATAACAGGTTTATAAGTATTATACTAGGAGCCGGGCCGGATCCTATACTTATAGAAAGTAGTATATTCGATATAATAGTAATTTGTTAATCTGGTAAGATAAAGGCTCCTTCTGTTCGAAGTAATAATAAAAAGAAAGAAAGAAAATAAAAAAAAGCAGGTGAAGAACATGGTTATTTATATCAACTGATTATAGAGCAGTACTCAATATACTAAGGCAGGGAGGCCCTGTGATTTCCATACCACAGGCCCTCCCCTTTAAGACCAAAGAGCTATAGGGCTTCTCTACCAGCAACAGCTATAGGCCGCAACACCATCTCACCTATGGCCGATACAGTTCAACAAAGCGGTATATATAATCTCATCTGATCCATTCAACTACTTGCTGGTTCAGATGGTATTTAAATCAAAACAGCTCCTCTATTATTGTAAGTAATGAAACTGTTGGTGCCAAGCGGGCGATAGAGAGATATCGTCAACTACCGAGATAATCCATGAAGGTTGAAGCCCGCAGCCCAGCCTGTTCGAACGCACACACAATTCGCTAGCAAATACTATCAGGAATTCCGTGGAAGCCGGACCGGTCGCGATTGCAGATGTAAGGTTCAATCGCACGATAGCCGCGGCAGTGATACAACCGACCTAGAAGGATCAGTTTCACCGAGAGGGGTCAATTAGTCAGGTTGGAGGGTTGCAACCTAACTGGATCCGATCGTCAAGACCCTGACCTATCGGCTTGAGCAACCCTAGCCGGTAGGATCTATCGCGAACTACGGCTCTGACGATCAACCGAAGACCGAGTTATCGGCGCAGGCCCGATAGCTCGAAGAGCGTTCTGATCCTATCAAACGCACGAGTTGAAGGAAGATCACAACCTCGGTCTAACGGATATGAAGATCCCTAACTAATTGTATGCTAACGGGATAATTGACGGACCTTACGAGCCCGAGACCGGGCTGCTCGTATGAGGATACGATCAAGGGATTCCTTGGGATATAAGGGTCAACGGATCCCTCCTGTAATTACTAGTTAGAAGCAACAGTCTCAATATATCCCTTTTACCTGTATAACTGGAAGCTGTTGGGCAGCAATACCAACAGAAACATTCCTTAGATGATTTATAACGGGCTGTTAACCCTTTGACCTCAGTTTATAGTATGCAAGATAAATTTAGTATCTACCTTTAAAGGGAAATGGATATATAAGTCCTGTACGGATATAAGTTTAGCTATCTATCTTATATTAATTAGGCTTGTAGCCTCTAATCTATTATTCAAACCTCAGGTACCCTCTAAGATACTTTACTAGTAGCCGGATTATACTATACCTTGGTAACTGGAGATACCTAAACCTATGATTTAACTGTTTTATTTTATAAAGTTAAGTCTATTCAATTAATATAAAGGAGCCTTGAGGATCTATAATTAATAGGGATTATAACCCTTATTAAACATATAGTGACTCTATATCTTGTAGAGGTATATTGTTTTTTATATATTTTTACCTTACTTTCCAGCTTCCTACTCCCTTTTTTTCTGATTAGTATTTACAGAAGCTAATACTTAGTTATTTAAGAGCTATTTTAGTAATGTAGTAACTGCTGAAACCTATTTTAATAGTCTCTTAACTCTACTAGGCCTCTACTTATTAGAAGGCAGGCTTAATATACTGATAGATTTTAATAAGGAGCTTATAACTCAGTATCTTATATTATAAGTCTTATCTTAATTTACTTAGAATATATCTGTAACCTGGTTCTATAGGATATAGAATATTATTTATACTGTATAGAGCTATATATAAGAAGCTGATCTTATTAATAAGAGGAATATATAGCCTAGTCTAATAAATTTAGAAGAAGATCTGGTATTACTATATAGCCAGTATTTAGGATATTCTAGAGATACCGAACGTCTATAACTCCAACTTAAGATAATAGTAATATTACCTTTCTTCTTTATAATATTTCCTCTACTAGCTAAGTTCTATTATCTTAATAGGTTTCCCCTGATTAAGTACCTAAAGTTCTCAATAGAATTAACTAAATCTATTAGTTAAAGTTAAAATACTTATAATATATACTGAGCTCCGGTAGAGTATTCTATATCGAAATTAAACTATACTCTGGTTATCTCTTATATACTATTACTAGTTAGTATTATTAAAAAAATAATTCCAGACTACTTATTTACTAGAAATTTATTTACTACCTCTTAGTATAGTATTACTATTACTTCCGGGTTTTACTAGTATAGAGCTTTAGGTTTATTAAATACTGATAAACCTATTAAGTACTAGTTATTTCAGCTTCTTATAATAATACTGGTTTATAATCTTAATTAAACTAGTAATAAATTAAATATTTATATCTTATTAGACTTATAGTTCTAGTAGTACTTTGTTAGTACCTATAGTTTAGTATAGTATTAATTATATATATATAACGAGATAATATAGATAATTAAAAGCTATTTTTTTATAGTTTAATTCAGAGCTAGAGTAAAGCCTGTAATATAGCCTAATAGGAAGAAGCCTAATAGTAATTATTTAAGATTACTTAGTCTTTAAGTCGACCTTAAGTTCTTACGGAGAGAGTATAGGGAAGAGAACTTCGGAAGTAATAATACACAAGGAAACCTAAGGTCTAAACTGGATATATTATATATAAGGCTTATTATATTAAGTATAATAAGCAGAAACTAAGCTGCCTCCACTATAAGAGAGCTGGGGTATTATACAGTAGTTTTATAAAGGTACTAATTAAAAAGAAACCCAGAATCATCTACTCTACTACTAGCTTAATACTAATATATCTACAGCCTGAGAAGTCAGAGTATAGTTATATAAGTGGTCAGATATATCCCTGCTCTCCCGTCGGATTAGATCGTTTCCTATCCGCTCCAGATGGAGAAGGGTTAACCGCAGCAGGTTTAGGTTGGGTTCTGAGTTCAGGGGGCAAGTACAGGTATCAGAATATTTGCTATATAATAGTACTATCAGTACTATCCATAATACCTGGTATAATACTTTAACAGTTAGTTTAGAATACTGCCTAAAATAAAGTAATCTATATCTAGAATAGTAAAGGTTAACTAATATTATATTTTGAATCTATATAATATAGCTATATATTATATAGGATACCTATTTCTCTCCGCTAATTATACTCTGTCTATATATAAGGTCGATAGGATTATAACGCTTACTACGATCTCATCGCTTCTTACAAATATATATACATATTTATTTCTTAGCTAGAAATACTCTCTTAGACAGTAATCAGTAACAATCACTACTACTTCATAGCAACTAGCCCCTCAGTACTCGTATATCAGCAGTAACTCGCTGTAACGGTTAGGTGACTTACACTGGACGGGGGTCTAGGGTAGGTCAGGATGTAACCAATCAGAGTATTGTTCTGAGTGGCGCGATCAGGTTGTCGTAAGCTGTGCAATGCGAGTCACTGTCAATGTGCGAGTATTGTGGAGCTAGTAATAATAGATGCGTAGACGATGTTATTGATAACTTTCTGAAAGAGTGTTCTATCTAATGAAATGAATGTGTATATATACTAAGGGATCATTGAAGGGTGGCAATGATCCGTGTTCCTGGATCAGGAGGATTATTGCGAGATCCCAATGATCCGCGGGTGATTGGTTGAAAAGTGTGGGGTCCCACACGTGATCCGTGCGTTGGGATGAAATTCATAACACTCGCACAGCACAAAGACAACCTGATCACCCCTCTCAGAATAATACTCTGATTAGTTATATCCTGGCCTACCCTAGACCCCCGTCCAGTATAAGTCACCTAATTATTATACTATGATTGGGAATCGACACTCTCAACAATCCAGCCGAAGCCCTCTGCAATCCAGACTCGTGGAGCGGAGTTTGTCAGCTGAAATACCAGGTGATCTTTTCAAACGCATCAAAGTCTCAAATGAGGGGAAAGTCTGGTCCCAAGTCGATTTACAGCTATCGGAAATTTTGGACTGCCCGGTGGCCCTGAATACTGTTGAGGAATTCGAATCCGACATAGACCTTAATAAAACCTCGCTTCCACCTAGCAGCACCCTGGATCTTTTCGTTCAACTCTTTAATAAGACACCTCAGATGAAAACCTTGACTTGGGAAGGGGCGATTTTGAAGTACGATGAGCGGGAGGAGCTCCCTCCTTCACCAATAGGGCAGCATTTCACTCTACACAATGTCCAGTTCCCGGGTGTGACGACAATGATCCTCGGTCCAAACTTGGACTTCTTCATACCCATGATACCGAACCTTCAATCGTTGCGTTCTTCTTCTGACCCCGGCTGGGGCAAGTGGATGCGCTACTATTTTCCTCGTCCGTTGGGAAAACCAACTTTCGGGTTAATCAAAGCAGCATCAGCGGCTAGCAAGTTACGGGAGTTTGAGCTGGTAGCCCTTTGGACCAAAGAATTGACCACCAAATTCCACCAGGGATTCCCGAATCTAGAGACAATTCGACTGCATGGCTCGCTGGATGGGTTTGGCCCCGATGGCTATGAATTGGGAGATATATTGAATGTAAGCGCCTCGCTGCAACACCGAGCCACACAGTTTAAAACTTCGTACTGATATATTCACTCATCTTAGGGAACGTTTGAGGTCATTTTCTCACTTGAAAGCCCTCACTGAAATTTTCCTGCCTTTTGTCCAAGATCCACAACTAGGGCTTGAATTCCCTGGCTGTGAAAGCTGCTCGGCCGTCGAGGCGAGAAAAATGCGCGACTCGAACTCACCATCTATCTATCTCTCATAGAAGTTGTGACGAACATTGCGGTAGAAAATTTGCCTAAACTCAGGAGGATTTGCTTCCAACGGTATGCTTGCACGGATGTAGTCAGTGGCGAGAAGCCATCCTGGGCTTGGACCGGCAAACTGAGAGAGTATGTCCTAGAGGCGTCGCCGCGATTTGACAGATATAATACGAAGGAAATTCTTAAAAAGAAGATCCCAATGGACCTCTTCTTGATAGCTGGGAGATGGATCAGGAGTGGTTTCCACAGGGGAAAGAAAATGGCGAGCGCTATGAACGCGCAGCTGATGAACTCTAGTATAGTCGATGTCTGCTTTTCGGCCCTCTTGGACAAAGCCACAACTTGGAGAAAATCTCACAGACCACTTATGAGTTCTTTGTTCTCAAGGAGCAGATGGAAATAATAACAAAATACAGTACCAGGTTAGTACCAGGTTATGCAGGCACTATGCAGACTTACGTTGCATCTTCCTGTAATAATACACGTGCTGATATATTCATGCACTCCAGAAGGACGATTAAGAAGAGTTGGAAGTAGTTGTTCATTTTCAGTATCGAAAATTTGGTTCCTATCCGACTTACAAAGCCGTTTACATGAGTCACTCTTTATTTCACTCATACCCGCCGGGCGATATGCATATTCGGACTCGGTCGCGTATGACTGCTTGGAGCCTCAATCAAAGAGGACATCACTCCAGCCAACAGACACTCACTCGAAAGATGAACTTGTTGATCCCCATTTACGGTAAGTTCTTATTTAGGTGTGAGATGTAAACCCATCACTGAAAATTGAAATATATCTGAATGCCACCGTGTAGTATTCAAGAAAGATTATCTCCCCAAGAAAAACAATTCAAAGCTAATATGAATTCCAATTCCATCCAATCACGTCATTATTCGCTGAAGACCACAACCACAAACGAAGATTTTGTCTGAAAGCATAAGCCACCACATCGCTCTCGAAAATCTGAACCACAAGTCTCTCTTATGCATGCCTGAATTTCTTCCTGAAGCCTCCCACTATTGAAGGCATGTCTGCCACGGCCCACCACCAACGCCCCTGGTACGGACCTTGGGCAAAATCCTCGAGACAAAGATCAGAAGTATTGCAGGAGGACTTCCGGAGGGCGGAGCCACCTTAGTATAGATCGTATTCGATGGCAAGCAGGTCACGCTTTCCCCTACCCTTACCCCCCTCTGGGTTATCTTTCTTAGCTGAAGGCTTGGGAGCAGGCTGATCTCTTTTCCTTTAGCCGCGGACAAACAAATACTCGTCTTCCTCGTACATATCGCGCTCGTCAAGTTCATCGAATAGATGGCGCCTTCGATCTATGTAAGGTCGCCGTGTGGGTTCAGATCTGGGTTTCCTGGAAAATGTAGGTGCTGATGCTAACTTAGGCCTAGGCTTAGGTTTAGGACTAGGTCCTTTCCCAGGCTGGCGGACAAAGATATCACGCTCGTAAAGCTCTTCAAGCAGATCAAGAGCCTCTAGCCCGGCCTCGGCGTCGCGGGCAACAAGCTCGGGAGCCCATTACATCGAATGTGGAGCTCTCTGTACGTCCAGCAGCTATGTCTGCTTCAAGTAGAATCCTTACAAAACCATTGGTCCCTTGTCTTAAGATATCCTCCTTATATGAAGAAAGGCTGTTATTGTCGTAGAAGAATTCAGCTGCATCAGAATACTCTAATAAAAAAGATGTATCAGCTTAGTGACGCAGGGCGTCCATGGAGAGGCAGAGGGGTCTTATGGCCCTCGTATACTTTGCCCCGTCCAATATGTTTTGGGGCAGAACCCTGAAGTGGATAATTGCAAGGGTTTCGGGTTCCGGATGGTTTCCAGAACATGGTCTACGCATTGTAAATTGAGCAACGAACTCTGAGCTAGGGCTCCATTATTGCAGGTCCTCGACCTTAGGAAATGAGTGGTGACTTGGCTATAATAGAAATCTCTACTCTAAAACTCATTTCGTAAAATGTTAACCACTTAAAATCCTTGAATAGTTGGCAATGTATGCCCTTGTAGAATGTAGCTTAATAACGCCCACTCATGATAATTACGTTACCCATTCATCTAACAGCGCATATTGTATCCCATCCCTGGCTTCTGCTGTTCTCGTGGTGTGTCCTTGTGAGTCGACTCTGTCATCTAATGGCAGTGGAGATTCCGGGCTTGCTCATCTATGACGCATTGGCCGAAGAAACGGAATCGCTGATAATGCCTTCATTTTCGGTGCTAAGCTTAGTTCCGAGTAAATATAGAATACGTGAGCTATAATAATTTCCGAAGCAAATACAATAAAATCAAATATAATATATAAAAAATATAAAGCACGCAGTGAGGCGAGCCGCGGCCCTTTCTCTTGCTATTGATGCCAATCCTCAAGACCAATCACCCAGGCGAAAATTCAGTCAGAAAAGACAAAAGGCTCATCTCATTCACATAACCGTGTTCGATCGGATCAGGTTGATCGTCTATGCCGGATGCCTGGCACTCAATACCCCCACCTGTGCTCAATATAGCTAAGAAGAGTCCAGGGCGTGTTGGAAGCGCAGAAAACCAGTCACGTGTTTGAAGCTTGCCAAAAGTCTCGGGGCCGTGGCCACGTATCAACGGCGACAGGGAAAAGCCACCAGTCCCAGGTGTCCCTGGACAGCTAGTACAAAAGTTCAATCGAGCCTTGTCCTGCTTTCAGTCTTAAGCAGCCTGTTTTCAGACTAAAATATCCATTTTCTGACTCAGGTGCACCTAGACTTTATCTTTGTCTGTGCAGCTATTCCAAAACTAAGCCACGCCACTTAGTGATGATTCCAAACCTCTATAACATCCTACCTTTTGTTGACCGCACTATTTTAATCAGGGCAGGCTGATTCTTGCTTGTGAAGCTGCATGATGTAAAATGATGACTGTATATGGTATACACAGCCAACGGCAATTTTTTTTTGGTTGTTTGATAGAGTCCGTCAACACTAAGGCTATCATAATGAATATTTAGTTGCTAAATAATCACTCCATCTCTATGCATATGCCTAATTAAGGATATTAGCATTATGGATGATCAACCATGTGGGCGGCGAGCTTTAGTGTGTAGAGCTTGCTGTAAGTCTTGCAGAATTTGTAGTCATCATGACCACTCTAGGTTTTCTTTCACAAGTCAGTTTTTCAGACTAGTCAGGACCCTCTGTATTTGCAGATCGGATTCTGCTGACAGTTGAAGGAATTATACCTCTAACGCGATTAGCTCCATCGTATCAAGACGAGTTTGAGCTCCTTTGCCTCAGATTGCTCATCTCAGAAACCATGACTATTATTACTTTCCAACTACTGCATGTTCAACCACGACCACAGCGACGAACTATAATAATCTTATTTCAACTCTTTATACGATGATATATAGATAGTCTAGGATAAACTGATATATTCAATTCAAATACGAAAAGCTTTTAGGCGACAGTATCACAAGCTAGATATACAGGCGTTCTATCTCTTCTTTATATTCATCAATTATCCTCCGCCGATCCAGGGTTCCTTTACCAAGTCTCACCAGCAGCCTCTCGGCACTAGCAATAATAATATTCTGTAGCGGAATACAGATATCAGGGGACAGTGACTGATTCAGAAGTTTAATCATAGATCGTACTTCCTCGAGACCCAGCTCCTTAACCGTTTCAGGTTCAATAATTAAGAATGGGGAAGGTTTGCCGTTACCGCCGACCATTGCTGCCCTTATATTTGGCTGTATGTTGAAGTATTCTTCCAAATTAGTAGCTCGGACCTTTGCCAGCTATATAAGTTTCAACAAGTCGTCCTTTCTACCACGGTAACGAATATAACCAGGTTTTGTCGGGTGCAGAGTATATAAATCCTGAGTATAATAAACGTCTAGAGTGGGGAACATGATGAAGGCACCTTGAAAGCGACGCCACTCGGGATTCCGCTCAAGGACCAGTTCGTAAAGGTCCCCACCTCTTGAGAGGGTGGCCACGTATTGTTGGAGTGAATTTCCAACAGTTGCTCAGACACACTTCGGGCTGTCGAGGCACTAGTATCTCCTTCGCCATATTCTTCACAAAAGAGATATTATAACAGTATCTTCCTGCCTCCAATCTAGTCGACGGCATACGATGGCGCCTCGCAGTCCTCCTAGAAAATCCCACCCGACCGAATGTCCTTCGACCGGCCGCTGATTGGAATCGGCCACCCTCAAGCGCTTTTGAGCACACCCATCTAGCCAGATCATCCCGAGCTAGCTACGCACGATATGCACCGAGCCCTTCCAGTTCTCGAACGATATAATCATGAACCGTTCCATGCGGCTAAGCGGGGCCGCTCGTTCATTTTCCTCCCAGCCCTCCTCATCCGGTGGGTCAAGAACGCAACTCAGTTTGGCCTGGCGCTTAGCAAGCGCTGGCTCTATTCTATGTATCCGTGGAGCGTCTAGGTGGTGTACACTTGGTTTCAGGTAAGCTTCTTCACAGCTCTCACAGTCGCCTTGGAGTTTATTATAGCCTTGCTGGTACCTACCAACTCAGCAAGCTGCTCCCTCATCCCCATCCATCTGCGTCAATTACAAACATCTTGGTCTTCCCGTCTGACCATCAAGACCAACAGAAACTTATTCAATCCTTACAGCAACATCACCCGCTCGTCTAGGCCTAACTGTACGCCCGTCCATGTATTGGATCGCCCCGCATCCGAGTAACATGTAAGGTCAAAATTCCTAGCGAAAGGGAATTTACTGATCAATATAGAACCACGTCTTCAACATCTAATGCCCGGGCAAATAAGAAATGTCTGAGTTTCTGCTCGGCGTATCTAGTTCATTACATTCATCAAACAAACAGCCGCAGGCGTAACCGATTTTATACTGCATCACGCAACCCCAGTCTTTGTCTATCGTTTGGCAAGAAGATAAGATACTATCGGTTACTATAGTAGATAGACAATTGGAGATCACGGTAGCGTTAAGTTGGCTAACGGCCTCGCTATAATCTCTTGGGTCAGCATAGGGAACACGTTCTTCTTCGTAATTGCTAGGTCTCGCGGCTTGAGCCTGCATCGAGCTTTTGTACATGTGCCATATAACTGCAATAGGTGTTTTGTGAGCAGAGCTAAGTGTGCATTGGATTGGGTATCAAGGTTTAATATAAGTCTTTATGCTACACGAACATGGAAATCCTTCCAGCCTGCAACAAAGACAAGGACCAAGAGAGGATTCAGTATGAGTAGTTGATGCAGCCCCCTCATCCATCATGCAGGCGGTCTCAAGCATATTAGTCCATTTCCCGCTTGCGCCAGCATGACTGTGCTTCAGGTGCTGCCTGAAGTGATCCGCTCGGAAGAACTTCCTTGACGCGTTGCATTCGCCAAATTTGTGGTAATCCTGCAAATGCCTTGATCGCTCCTCCCAGTCCCTTTCGGTGACATATCGGGAGCCGTTACTACCAGGACCACGGCCTGAACGAGCAAAGTCCTCGCCGCAGTATCCACAAGTGTCAGCTTCACAGGGCCGACTGGTTGACTCATGGAAAGCTCGCTTGTAATCTTTTAAAGCCGAGCACGACCATGAATGTCGTCGGACATGCAGAGAGTTTTGATGTCGCTCTGCTTCGTTCTTATTCTTGAAGCGATTACCGCAATATTGACAGTTGTATTGCTTCTCAGCTTCATGTGCTCTGGTAATTTGGGTTAGATTCGCTCGCAAAAAGTGAAGATAGGCCGCCGAAATGGCCGTCTTGGATTTCTTGGGTTTCTTGGGACAGCATTCATACATAAAGAATCCTTGCATCTTAAGCCCAGGCCTCTGTATTTCGGGAATTTTCCTCGGGCTTGCGCTGGAGACGTTACGGTAGTTCCCTGTAGCCCGTCCAGAGATAGATCCCCTCGGGCTAGGGTTAAGGGACTTTGGTGTAGTATATGGGGAGGCGGTGGAGGTAGGTGACATACCGCCAGGTGATTGTCCCCTAGGAGAGCGACGGTCGTATACAGCAGCGCTTGATGGGCCTACTGAGATGTTGGATATATAGGAGCTTGAGCGAGAAAGTGAAAGCACAGGCACGCCCTGTGATATCGTAGCAAGACTGGGAGTGGGAGAGCCTCGAGGGTTGGCCTCGCCTCGTCGTAGGAGATCATCCGAAGGCGCGCGACGCTTTTGACCAGCCAGGCAAACATCACCAAGCTGAAGACTTTTAGGAGATGAGGTGTCTTCGATTTCCATCTCCTCGGCACCGTAGTATTTATATCCGCCGTGGACTGATGCATCATCGCTATTGTTTCCGGACAATCGATTTCGTGGAGACCTATCCATGTCCAGGCTCTCTTGTGATGATCGACGGCCGGCCAGAGGATAGCTAAAGGTTGTAGATATAGATAAGGGTGCATCCGGCATCCCGGATAGCCCGAGAGGTTGTGGGTGGAAAGGAAGCTGGTGAGGCATGCTTAGGATGGAGGGGTATGGCTCCCACGGTGACCCCGAGGAGAGGCCGCCGAGGCTGCTGAGGGAGTATATCGGTGGAGATCTATCGACGGAGTACATCTGGTCAAGCTTCTTCTTCATACTGTCGACATCACCAGCTGGTGATTGGAATTGAAATCTGTCGTGGTATAGTCCGAATTCGAGGGGTAGGAATGCATCTATAGATCTAGAGGTATGTTAGATCTATTTGTTCTGGCAAGACAACAGACATCTCGTGTTAATTGCACGGGCCGTGCTTACCCTTCCATTGATAACCGGCTTGAGTAGCTTGAGTAACCTTCGTCGTGGTCCTCGGTCTTAGTTCCGGTAACCCTCCTCTTTGAAGTGTCTCTCTCCTCAGCCACCGACGAGGCAGCACTCCCATAGCCACTGCTCAATGAGGGCGTGAACTGAGCATAGTCTCGTCGGTCTATTGACATAGCTTGGTCGTTGGGGTTACCCAGGGACATCTGAGGAGGTGGCAGTGGAGGAGGAGCTTCTTGTCGGAGGTCTGAGCCAGGAGTATTCATTCCTGGACGCTTTCCATAGGGATGATCATCATATCGGACCATGTCGATGCAATATAGTAAAGCCTGGGAGATAAGTCCTCGTCATACACCTTGAATGCACAAGGTGAGTAAGCAAACCGTTCGTCCTGTCTTTTCCTCAGCAATAAGAATTACCGAATGGCTGACGCTCTTCCCTCGATCCTTCCCTAGCTAGTAATTGATAGTGTTGGTGTGAATCAATGACGGGGTGCTGTGGTAAGTTACTGTGAGATGCAATGGTAATGAGAGTGGTAGAATGTAAATAGAGGGAAGGGTTTGGAGCTTGATGGGGGGACAGGGTCTAGTACTTGAATCATGAACACCATTGGCTAACTGAACTGCTGAAATGAGAAAACTCTGGCTGAGCAGATTGGAATAGCATTAGCATCACTTCCCAAACGGTAGAGATGCTGAGGGGCTGCTCTTGTCACCACACTTGGTCGACAAGGGTGCACGACTGAGACATTTGCCCATTGGCCGTAAGGTTGTGGCTTTGAGCCAGGGAGGGGTTGGACGTTACATCCCAGAGGGCCTGTAGACGGCCCACGCAAGTACCTCCCTATCGCTAGTTCCATTTCCACCCATTTTTTTTTCAGGCAAGTACAACTCTATTGCTTTATTTACATTGAGGCTGACAATCTTTTAAGTACGGTTCACGCATCTCCGAAGGTTGAACAATCACCAGCCTACGCCACAACGAATCCATAGCTCCCATACAACAATCGTTTTCAAACTCAATCCTTCAAAGTCTCACTCCAAATAAGAGCAAGCCTCAATTACGGCGACAGAACGTGAGACCACCATCTTGTCGCCCAAATGAAAAACTTGATATATGATATATGTCGACCCACCTAGCTGAGAATATATTTCTAAGACTAAAACCAATCGCTAAACTGGTTAGAGTTTCAAGGTTTCTCTAGAGGTTGTAGCGATACTCAGTTAGCTGAGGGCCATTTGGAAGCAAACTGTCAGCGTGAGTGTAGCTAAGGTTGTTCAGGACCGACGGAATGTAATTGGAGAAGATGAGTGAACTTCCTAGATTAGGATCATAGACCGTAATGCGGATGTAGTCCACTCGACATCGCACCATCTCTAATTTAGCGGTTCGGGATCGCCGCTAGGACTTTCTGCTCACAGGTAAGCCCTAGAGAAAAGCAAATTGCATAAGCGGAACTTGAAACGTTTTTTTTTGCAGCCTATGCGAGAACAAGTTGCCTTTTCATTAGCTCAATTTTACGAGGTTAGATGTTTGCTTATGGGTTTGCGCTAACGGATATTGCACTGGACGAAAGTACGGAACCAAAGTGGTACGAGCTTAAAACCGGCATGATTGGCTATTCTTCCGAGATATCCACACAAGCGCATTAGCACATTATCTCGATCGTCCATGCCCGCGGGCTATCAGTGTCGGCTCGGTATTGCATACAACGGGATTGCAGTATCGTATCACTGATCAATATAACTTTTTCGGTTCACCTCCCATCAATCTCAGCCGGTCCTAGAACAAGGATGCACATGCTATTCAATAGCTTTCTAGAATGTCTGTGCTACTTGTCTCTACTAAAAGGTTAGATATCTGATGTGTTCCTACTCTCAGGCACTAACCAACGATCTATCTGTAGACTACCACCTATTATTAGTTATCAATAGAGCCTAATCAGGACTTTGATGTAGTAAATCCTCTGGTCAAGGTTCAGTCTATTACCAAATAGCCACGTGCTTGACTACTCCCTTTCAAGGCAAAAGTCTGGGTTAGTTTATTTTTAAACCAACAGCAGCTCATCTCTTTGAAGCAGCGGGAGCAGCAGTTGGGTATCTCTCCACTTTTATTAAAAGCCTCAAACCGTGACTTTGAGGTACGCGTAGCAGCCCAAGAACCTTCCCCACACAAATTACTATGGCAAGCATTCCTCCGGCTCCCGATCCAGCTGTGGCTGTAGCCTATAAGGTTTCTGAAGATATTGAATTGTATATACGGGTTGATGAAGCCGAGCGCGAGCAGCCTGTTGACTGCACCTATCGCCCGACGAAGAAGGCTACATCAAAATACGGCACGCGTTTTGACCCCTTCCCTGTTGAACCTATTCGCAAACTACAGATTAAAGAGCTGCCTTTAATACCCTTGTTACTTTTCCAGGAATTTATATATGAATCATAAGCAAATTCATGGGCTAGCTATACAAATTACGGGCTGCCAGCTGATAAGGTAGGTAATTAAGCTGGATTTGAAGAGGGCTTTTGGAAGCAGCTCTTGCAGCTACATACATACAGCTGACGGGTGTAATTACTAGTATATCTCCTCGCATGGGGTATATATATTGATCGGGACCTTAATTTATATGGGAAATCATCGCGAAAAGCGTGTACGAGATTATTGGGGTACATCCAAGCCGGGGCTTATAAAGCCAATCTACCCAATTGCAAGGTTCATGAGCTACGAGACCTTTGAACAGCTATATCACGCCTTTCGACCTTATGACCCGAGGGGCTCTTACGACGGCTCTTTCGCCCGGATTCTTGAATGGTCAGAGGCTATGCAAGTAGCTTCTCTTCGATACTGGACCCCAGGTATAAATATAGCTATAGATGAGTATATCCAGCACTTTGAAGGAAGAACCCTTGAGTGTTACGAACAAAGGCCACCTTCGGGCCGCAGGAAGTCACGTGCAAGGTGGACGGTACTGACCCACCTTAGCGTCCAATAAGGATGACTTCACTTTAGACAAGTAAAGTCTCAAGTGAAGACTGTTATGAATACTCCAGTGAATATACCGGTATATATATACATTTATTTCCATAGCTTAGACACTCTTTCAGACAGTTATCAATAACATCGTCTACATACCTATTGTTACTAGCTCCACAATACTCGCACATTGACAGTGACTCGTATTGTACAGCCTAAGACAACCTGATCGCGCTACTCAGAACAATACTCTGATTAGTTCAACCCCGACCTACCCTAGACCCCCGTCCAGTATAAGTCATCCAACCGTTATACATTAATAACTCTTATTCAGCCGATTGCCTTGTCTTAGCCGCTATGCAATAACAAAGAAAGATACTATGACTACTCCAGGAACCCCTGCTCAGCAGAATAGTACTCCTAAGGGACTAACTGCCCAGCAGATAATCAAACAACTTATACTACATATTAAAGGTCTTAAAAAGAAATATCAGAAGGATTAAGGAGAAATTATTTACCTAATACTATTAGGACCTTTTTCTGAAGATATTTAAGAATTAGATATATTTAAGATCTAACTTTAAGCCTACTTTAAATTCTTCCTAATAAAGCTTAAGGAAGATAAAGATAGAGTTAGATTTATAGGAATATATCTTATTAGTACTATAGGATAATAATTCTAGATATTCCTTTATAACTAGTATAATAATAAAGCTAAATTAGAAGATAGAGATTAGATAATAGTTAATATCCTTATAAGCTATAATAACTTTATTATTATACTTATAGGAGCCTTTAAGAAGGTTAATTATAAATAATAAGCTATTAAGAAACTTAAGGATCTATAATAGACTGAAGCTATCTCAGGCTATACTACTAAGTTCAGGGAGATTATATCCTGCCTAGACTAGGATAATAGCCCTCTTAAAGCTATATTCTATAATAGACTTAAGGATAAAGTTAAGAACTAACTCTTTAAGATAGATAAACTAGATAATTTAATTAAATATATAGCTATAGTAGTATAAATTAATAATTATATCTATAAATAAAAACTATAAAGAGGAAAAGAATATAATAATTAGAATTATATTAAAACTAATAAATCTAACTATAGAATATAATAAGTCCTACTACTATCTATAGTATCTGGGATATATTCAGAGCCTATAGAGCTAGGAGCTATAGAGAAATATAAATACTATAACTATAATAAGATTAGATATATTTTACCTTAATACCTAAAGCTAAAAAAACAGAAAGATTAGAAACCTACTAAGAAAGGTAAGAGGTAGTTAGAAGTAGTTAAGAAAACTAATAAAAAGATTAAGGTCCTGGGTATAATATAAAGATCTGCCCTGTAAGAGATACCTAATAATCTTATACTCCCTAGGTTCAGCCTGACCCTAGTACCTATCTATACCTAAGTTCTGAATAAGAATAAGAAATAGGAATATAATCTTATAAAAGATAATTAGAAGAGGATTAGAGGAGAATTTAAGAAGCTTAAGGAAAAGTATAAAAACTAAGAAAAGAATACCTATAAATATAGACTAATAACTAAGTATAAAATAGTATTCTGCTATAAAAATAACTTTATCTTATACTTAACCTATAATAAGAAATATTATTAGAAAGTAAAAGGATAGATAACTATAGAATATAATAAAGTATATACCTATTACTAACTAGTAATTCAGGAATAGAACCCTGATAATAATAACCAGCTAGTAGTTTATAGAAAATAGCTAGTAGATATTATTAAGAACCTAAAAAGCTTATAAATACCAGGATATTAGAAGAATATCTTAAAGGAAAACTATTTTAAGGAATTATAGATTATATACTATAATTATAGATACTTATTATACTAGCAGAAGAAAGTTAATTTTAATACCTTCCTATATATAGCTAGTACTATACTACTAAGATATATAGTAATATAAACCTAATAATTTATAATTAAATAACTATTAGTTAGATTATATATAATTCTAAAGGAAGATTTAGAAGAATATCTCTATAAGTATAATATAGAGAGATAGTATATTAAATTATATTAAAACCCTGAATATAAAATCTACTAGGACTCTAAGATCAAACTCTAGTATAAATAAAAAGAAAATAAGATATATACTGCTTATAAATATAGTAGTTATATTAAATAATACTATAACTAGAACTGTATAAACTATCTAGATATAAAAAAGGAAGTACTAAGAATTATAAGAGATACTAATAATAATATTAACTATATAAAGAAGTATCTTAAATAAGTTTAGAAGTAGGAAGAAGAAATATATAGATCCTATAAATAGAAATAAACTATTAAGAAAGAAGGTAAAATACAGACTAATAAAGAAATAAGAGCTAAAATTAAGGAATAGAAAAGAACCTAAATCCTAATAGGAACCTAGCTTAATAAAAATAGAACTAATAAAAATACAGAAGAATAAGTTAATTAGGTAAAAAATAATATAAACTATCTATAATAGGGCTATAGTATAGTAGAAACTAGAGGACTCTAGAAGTAATAGAAATAGAAAGCTTACTTAATATTCTTATAGATATTAAGATTAAGGGGAACCAGCTTATAGTATTTATTAACTATAGAGTATAAGAAAATTATATTTTATCTATAGTAATTAACTAACTCTACTTACTATAGAAAAGGAAGGAAGAAACTTATATAGTTATAAATATTAAAGGCTTAAAATTTAAGTATAATAATAGGATTATTAATTCTAAGACTAATTATCTTATAATTAAAATCTAAGGAAAGGAATTTAATATTATCTATAATCTAGTACTACTAGGAACCTATAATATAATATTAGGGTTACTATAGCTTAGAAATATAAATCTACTAATAGACTAGTTTACTAGCTATATAGAGTAAAGGAATACTCTTATAAACCTATATTAGGATTAATAGAAATTAAAATTTTATTAGATATTAGGAGAATAAGATAATTCTTTAATAACTAAAAGTACTACTATAAAAAACTAAAATAATAACTTATAATAATAAATAGATATAGTAGTTATAGCTTTAATAGTACTATAATCTAGTATAATAAGAAACTTATCCTAATAAGAACTAAGATAAGTAATATAAATCTTAGGAAGAATATAAAAATAAGAACAGCCCTTAGATATATTTCTAGTACTAATTAACTAGGAATAACTAATAAAGGAATAATAATAAGAATATAAAGTTAAGTATAGTTAATAGTAAAAAGAAGTAGAAAAACTACCTATAGAACTATTTAATATCAGAATTAAAGAATAAGGTTAAATAAATAATAAATAGAAAGCCTAATAAAATAAAGAAAATAATATATAGTATAAGTACTAGTAAAGGGAATATCTAAAATAAGAAGAATATCTTAAGAATATTCTATAGGAATATAACTATTTTAAGAAAATACTATTTACAGAAGAATTTAAAACAGGGTTATTAGAATATAGCTAGTAGGATTATAAAATCTCTATTATTAAAGGAGGGGAACCAGATTTCTATAAACTATATAACCTTATAAAACTATAGTTATAGATACTCTATAAATATATTAATAATATATTAGTAAAAGGCTATATATATTTATTAACCTTATCTATAGAATACTCTATAATATTTATACTAAAGAAGAATAGTAAACTCTGTTTAATTATTAACTATAGATAGCTAAATAAGATTATATATAAAGATAGAATACTCTTACTATTAATTACTGAACTTAGAAACTAGCTATAGGGTAAATAGTAGTTTATAGTATTAGACTTAAAGAGAGCTTATAACTTAATATAAATTAAGGAAGAAGATAAATAGAAAATAGTATTCAGAATAAAGTTTAGCCTCTATAAGTATCTTATTATACCCTTCGGACTAATAAATATACTTATAATATTCTAATAAATAATTAACTAAGTACTCTGGGAGTATCTTAATATCTTTATAGTTATCTATCTAGATAATATACTAATATTTTCTAATAATCTGAAAACCTATAAGGAATATATCTATAAGGTCTTAGAAAAATTAGAAGAAGTAAAGCTCCTTATAGAACTAGAGAAAAGCTTTTTCTATATATAAAAGATTAACTTCCTAGGATATACTATTTAACTAAATAAAGTATAAATAGAATAAAGTAAAATTACTATAGTTAAGAACTGGAAAGAGCTAAAAACTATTAAGAAAGTATAGATCTTCCTTGGATTTACTAATTACTATTAATAATTTATTAAGAACTATAGAAAATTACTATACCCTTATATAGTATTATAAAAAAGGAAATTGAATTCTAATAGAATAATAAATAGTATAAAGTATTTTATAAAATCAAAGAATATATACTTTTAGAACCTATACTATAGATATTTAACCCTATAAGGAAAGTAGAATTTAAAACTAATACTTCTAATTTTATAATTAGTATATAAATTAGCTAAAAAGATAATAAAGAGAAGCTATACTCTATAGCTTTCTACTTAAAGAAGCTACATAATATAGAACTTAATTACCCTATCTATAATAAGGAATTTATAGCTATTATATATATATTTAAAGAATTTAAGTACTACTATCTAGGGATATAATATAAGGTTAAGATATATACAGATTATAAAAATATTTAATATTTTACTATAATCTAATAACTTAATAGGAGATAAATATATTATACTGAGTATTTATTAAAATTTAATTATAAAATTATATATTAAAAAGAATTAGAAAACAGAAGAGCTAATACTCTTAGCTGAAAACCTAAGTATAAATAAATAGTTCCTAAAATAAATAAATAGCTATTTACTATAAATAATAAAGAATATTTAGTATAGAAAACTTTAAGTATTATATTAAAGGAAATAGTATATATAAAAGTCTAAATAAATACTATACTAAATATAAAGATAATATAATAAGATATAAGAATAGTACTTATTAAGAAAATCTATAAGTATTTACTCTTAGGATATTAAGGAGTTAAGAAGATATTTAATAGAATAAGATAATATTATAATTACCCTGGTCTATAAAAAGATATATAAACTATAGTTTCAGAATATAATATTTATATATAAATTAAATCTATAAAATATAAACTATATAGAGAACTTAAACTAGTCTTAGTATCTAAATAACTATAGTAATTAATATTCTTTAATTATATTATTAAACTACTATTATTAGTAGAACCTATAATAGGAGTATAGTATAATAATATCTTAGTTATTATTAATAGACTTATAAAGTATAAGTATTTTATTCTATATAAAGAAGTAAGTTCTATAGAAGACCTTATATATTAATTCCTATAATATATAGTTAGTTACTATAGATTACCTAAGGAAATAATCTTAGATAGAGGAATAATATTTACCTCTAAGTTTTAGTAATTACTTATAGTATAAATAGGTACTAAATATAAGCTTTCTATAGCTTACTACCCTCAGAGTAATAAATAAACAGAATATTTAAATTAAATACTAGAATAATACTTATAAGTATATATTAATTATAAATAAAATAATTAGATATAACTATTACTAATAGTACAGATTATATATAATAGTTTAGTATAAGAATCTATCTAGCTTATATCTATATATATAAACTATAGTTATAAATTAGATTTCTAGAATAGATAAGTACTTAATAGACTGGATATACCTATTATTATACTTATAAAAGAAATATTATACTTATTATATATAGAAATAAAAACAGAATTAGAATTTATCTAAGAAAGAATAAAGAAATACTATAATAGAATAAAATTAAAGAGACTAATCTTAAAGAAGGGAGATAAGGTCTACCTACTTTATAAAAATATTATAATATTATAACTAAGTAATAAATTAGATTATAAAAAACTTAGACTATTTAAAATTAAGAATAAAAAATCAGATACTAACTATAAACTATTATTACTAGATATAATATATATTTATCTAGTTTTTTATATCTTATTACTTAAAAAAGTATTAGAAAGTACTTTAGAATAAGATTATTTAATTAAAGTCTATAAGGAAGAATATAAACTAGAAAAAATACTAAAAAAGAAGATTAAAAATAGATAAATATTCTATTTAATAAAATAAAAGGGATATAATAAAAAAGATAATATATAGGAACCTGCTAAATATTTAAAGAACTACTAGTAGTTTATCCGCTAGTTCTACTAAAAGAAGAAGGATTAGTAATACTACCTTAGGTAATATTACTAAAGAGGTCCTTTATAGAAGGATTAAAAGAAAAACTAGAAAAATTAACTACCTCTATAGTATAAGCACTTTAGATCCAGAATACTAGCTTATTCTCTTAAGCCTAGATATACTCTAATTCCTCCTAATAATTTCTCTCCTCTGCTTCTTTCTACTCCTCCTCTTCTAATACTTCTATATTATCTAGACCTTTCTTTAGTATCTCTATACCCTTCTTATAAAGCTACTTCTATATCTTCTATAAATAAGAAATTTATATAAAAGCCTCAGCTAATACTACCTCAGCCTGAGACTCTTTATTCTTAAAATAAGAGAGCTCCTTATTAATTTTTTTAACTATATAAGTTAGTAACTATAATAAGTATTAACTATAATATACTTACTTAATAATATTAGGGATTATAAATAATTATATAAGTAACCTAAGTAATAATAAGTTATATAATAACTAATATTCAGAATAATAATATATAAAGTATCCTTCTTAATATAATAGGAATATAGAAGAACCTTAAAACTATATATAATAATATATTCCGACTTTTAGATATAATTATATACTAATTCAGATTTCTTTTATTTTAATATATAGCTAGATATTTTATTAGTAAATAATTACTATATAAAATAAATATAGGATTAAGTATATATAATAACAGTATAATATAATAAAATAGCCTTAGGGATAAGACTAACAGAGAGGGGGTATTATATTACGAATAAAGGCTACCTTCAGACTGTAGGAAGTTATATATAAGGTAGATAATACTAACCTACCTTAGTATCTAATAAGAATAACTTTACTTTAGATAAGTGAAGTCTTAAGTAAAGACTATTATAAATACTCCAGTGAATATATCAGTATATATATATATTTATTTCTATAGCTTAGATACTCTTTCAGATAGTTATTAATAATATTATCTATATACCTATTATTACTAGCTCCATAATACTCGTATATTGACAGTGACTCGCATTGCACAGCCTAAGATAACCTGATCGCGCTACTCAGAATAACACTCTGATTAGTTCAACCCTGACCTACCCTAGACCCCCGTCCAGTGTAAGTCATCCAACCGTCACATTGAGAAGGTTGTTATCCCTTCTAAACCTACGCCTGAAAGGTTTAAAATCTGGGCTGTAGCTGAAGCTGGCTATTTCCTCCAGTGGCTGCTGCACCTGCCTAGCAAGGTATTTGACTCTATTGGCGATAATAAGCCTCGAATAAGGAAGAGGAAGAGGGATGATGAATATAGCCTTAACCCGATACAGGCTGTGGTAGTTAACCTAGTAAAGCAGCTGCCGCCAGCTATATATCACGTCTTCTTAGATAACCTCTTCTCAAGCCCTGACCTCTTTACTATTCTACGAATATTGAATATTGGAGCAACCGGCACCTGCCGTATCAATAGCGGTATCTTCAAAGGCCTCGTACAGCTAAAGAAGGCTGATACGAACAGCAAGCTGTATTGGTATTGGGGTCAGATAGAGACGGTTCCAACGCTGGATAACAAGGTTGATCAAGCTAGAAAAGAATTATATAGGAAATCCCCTACTAATAGCTTCTTAGGTTACTCAAATCGCTTGGAAGGATAATACGCTTGTGCTGCTGCTTTCCACGGTCTACGAGGGTACGGAGTTTATAATACGTATCCGGAAGCGGCCGACAACAACACACGCCCGAGCACGGGCTATTAAGCATTTCTTTGGTGCCGAGTCGGTAAAAGAGGCCCGGGTTCTGTCTGCAGCTGCTGATTATAATAATCATATGGGAGCTGTAGATAGGGGTGATCAGCTGCGGCAGCAAGAGGGATTGGAACACCGCACTTGTAAGGGCCCTTGGCGGGCATTAGCGTGGGGATTCCTTCTCGAGACCGCTCTTATAAACACCTTCTTACTGCAGAAGAATGGCCAGCCAAATTGGAAGCCGCTCCGGACCTTATACGAGTAGCGGGAGCAAGTTTGTAGCGATCTCCTACGAGAGTACGGGCACAAAGCAGGCCTACGGAAACTATACCGAGCTGGGGACACAAATACGCCTAGTTTACAGCATAAACGTGTCTCACGAGGCAAGAGCAGCCCTTGCAAAGGCTGCCAAGGTGTCCGGGTCAGCGAGGCCGGCCAAAAGCCGCTGCGAGAGCGTAGTTATAACAGGCGGCCAACACAGACGAGGTCAGGTTGTGAGACGTGCGATGTAGCTATTTGTAACCGTCAAGCTTGTTGGGACTTCTATCATGAGCTAAATTAGTATGGGAATAGATGTACCTGTTAGCAGCAGGTTTTTGAGCCAATCAGACCCTTGTCAGACCCCTGCCACACCCCTGTTGTATACAAACTGCTGCTCCCGCTGCTTCAAAGAGATGGTCGGCCACGCCAAGATGAGTAAGCCACCGGAACGGAACAATAGGACGACAGAGAAATCTGGATGATCTGGAGCAGATCACCACCCAGATCTATGCGATCTGAAGCAGATCAAGCAGACCAGCCATTCTGGCTGAGGAAACGCATACAGTCACGCAAGTATGAAAGAACACGATTATTACCACTAGATAGAACACACTCGCTAGCTATCAATAACACTGCAGTCTCTTACCTACATTGATCCAACTCTGTTACTCACTGACCTAAGCTAGTGATGACTCCTTCGTCACCACCCCAGATCTCCCTGCGCCAACGGCATAACAACCAACACCCTTGGTCTCTATTACGCTACCCTGCAGCCTAGTAGTGACCAGCTCGTCACAGGCTGTTATCAAGGCAACTGCTTGTTTGGGACTGTATCAATCAGCACTAATGTCATCAAGAGCCCTGGCTTATAGTCTGGTACCTGGGCAGATACCAAACAAGTGATAACAGTCAAGCAACTGAGGCACGATTTCAGAAAAGGCTTAGCTCATATAGAATAATTAGGGCTCTGCTCGTAGGGGATAGTAATTAGTGTGCATATGACTCATGCTCGGAAACCATTGCCAATCACATTGCAATGGCTCAGTGGGAGCGAGAACACTCTGCGATTATGCCAAGGGGAATGTCATAAACGCCCTGGCCGCCTATAACCTTGCATACATCTGTTCTTATAACTCTACCAAACAGATCCCTGGACTCAAGACCAATCTAGTTAATGTACAAGGCCGCGCCGTAGGTCCAGCGTTGCACTCATCAGTTCCAACTCAAAATGCCCAGAGCTAAACGAGCATTCCAATTGCGCTCCAGCACGCCCAAAGTGCGCACGGGGTGTGCCACTTGTAAGCTACGCCGTCTCAAAGTGCGACGAGCGTAAACCAACCTGCTCCCGCTGTGAACAGTCGCGCCTCAGTTGCGCCGGCTATCCACTAATTCTACCTCGCATCAACGCTGCTGGTAGCAAGTGCCGGCTCCTGAAGAGCAGGGGTGTACCGGGTGCCTTCTGTCACTCGTATATGCCGCAGGGCAGATTTCCACGATGTGCGCCCAAAGAGGTTCCATGCCGCGACAAACAGAGATGCAAAATCCACTTTTTGATTTCCACGCGTATTAACCGGTCACAAATGATAACCGCATTGGGTCATTTCCCAGTGGCTACCCTTTGGTGCGAACCTGCTATGCGTGCCATTGACGCATGCAGGTTGCGCAGGTTGCATATCGCAATATACATGCGCAGAGTATGTGCCAGCAACAGCAACCAACACAAGCACCAGGAATGGAACGGTGAGGCGGGACGTGAATGATTGGGAGGGACCGAGCCAACAAGTTCCTCCGAGCCTGCCATGGAGGACACTGTCCTGCGCACAGCGTCATAAGCACTGGGCAACGAGTGTGCGAGCCAAACTTCCCAGTCGGGCTGATTACCCAAGCTCGTCCGCCCACCCCTTGCGCAATGGACCCGGAGTTTTGGCGCGTGCGCGCGGAGAGTCATTGGACTATAATCACGACTAGAGAGGCACGATAGTCTCGGTGCTATTCCCCGGCTTATACAGAGGACGATTAAGAAAGTAATGTCCCACGCTAAATGCGCCACACCCTAGATCCTTACGAAGGACTTAGAGGTACATAATGCTTCAGTGTCTGCTGTGCTGGAGCTTTCATTATTCTAGCGGAGATAGGGAGGTCAAATTAAAATACAGGCGTTATGGGTGTGCTAATGAATGGCTGGGCTTTTGGTGGATGAATGTATCTTTTGTATCCTTGCAGGAAAAAGCAATTATGTGGCTAGTGCTAGGACATTACTTTCTGGATCGTTCTCCGTACCGACTACGTACCTACGTGCCAAGATGCCGGCCAGAGCGATCGGCCACCACCTGTTATGTCTCTAGGCGACGCAGAGTCGCTCTACCATAGCTGTTGCGGGAGAACGGCCGAGTACATACATTGGGCATCTATCACTTCTCTGTCCATTTGAGGGAGGTTGGGACTTGGAAAGTGGACCGTTGACATGGGTGCCGACTTGAAGTAGGCCTCTGCCTTAAGCCACCCATGCGTACTGGGAGAGGAAGATGTATACACTTGTAGCTTGATTTAACTTAGCTTCACTACTACATACCTAAGTTCTAAAGTATCAATATTGGCGCCCTAATATGTCTTGTAGCGTTAGCGCATAGCTAAAGTACTTCTGTCGGTCTTACATAAGGAGAGCAACTTTTATGGCATAGTTGCCAATTGAGAGTTGATGTTGCGACTGCATGAAGATTATGCACGTTGATCCGATCATACTGATATTTTTAGAGCATTTTGGCCAAGAATAAAAGGGACAAAAATAGTCAAATCGTGGTATGTTTAGTTCAAGCAAATGATCTTATCAAAGCCTTCTTCCAAATGTCATATTTTGTCTAAGAGAGAAAGGGAAAGAAAGATCTTATGCTGCGCTTACTTCAGGTCTGGCATGTAGTTCTTAATCCTACGATTATTCTTAGTCACTACGATTGAAATGACCATAGGGAACCGGTGTTCCCAAGTCTTGGTAATTCAAGACCTGGGACGAAGTGAGGACGAAGGCCAAGGCTGACATGCCCTAAAAGAATCGTGTGATAATCCCTTCAATCATTCATAAGGTCTCCAAGCTCTGTCTTTAACCTCCTGCTCCGCTCGCCTAACCGCCGCATCAGCATGTTGCGCACCACAAAGGGCTCTTTCGAGAGGGTTGAGCGGGTTTACGCAACACTGACGGGGGACCGACTCAAAGGAGCTAAGGACGAGATGCGAGAAACACGAGCGACGACGGACGCAGACGTGGCGTTCTTGCTCCGTGAGCTTTCCATCTTTGGCCATGCACAGCCGCTCTCCAACGAAACGCGGCTGCTCATGCGCAGAAGGATACAACCGATTGACATCTGGGCCGGTACACCCGTGATTTGGATCACCATCAACCCCAACGACATCAACAACCCGGTCGAGATGAGGCTCGGGAAGATACAACAGGGTCGCCCTCAGTACTATGGATCGAGTCAGCTCTGCCATCTTCTTCCACAGGGAAATTTCTCTGTTCTTCGAAAAATACGTCAGAACGGGCCAGAAATCCGCCTTTGGGAAGGCCAGCCATTACTATGCAACGGTAGAGACGAACAATCGCGGCAGTCTGCACTTGCACGGGCTCCTGTTCATTCTCCACCTCCAGCAAGCATATGCTTCTTTTGCAGGGGGTGTTTAGAGAATGCAACTCATACCAGGATAGACCTCAACTTTTCCTTTGACTGAGTGTTGAAATGAGCAGTCATTTACATTAGTAATACCAAGATGGTGTCTGGCTGTGCGTCTGATCATCACTCTCCAATACGATAGAAATCTAAATCTATAGGAAGGATAGGATTTGTGATTTGAGAGAGCGCATAAATGACCGTCTAATCTTTCCTCTATCTTATACCCTCCCGATGTGAAAAGGCTCAAATAAAACTTGAAAATAGAAAATTAGATGAGAAGGTCGATAATCCAGTCGTAAATCTTTTCTTGCTCTCTGCCTGCTGAATCTGCGAAGTACCGAGCTATCTGAACCAACGGTTGAGGATCCAGAACATTCAATCAGAAGAGGTTTTGAAAGAGCTCAGCATCTACGCATTGCTCTTCTCGAAGTCGTTCCATGGAGCTGGGGAGAAAGGCGCCGTGGATGGTGTATTTGCCTGCGACTGAGTGCTACCGTCACAAGAACATTGGGCAGCTTCCGATGGCTGATGGTAATCTGAACCTGAATTTCGCCCAGAGGTGTACTTGGGTCTAGGCCTCTTCTTAAGCGGTGGGAGAGGCATATTGGAGATCAAGGATGGCGTCCTGGTTGCTTTCTTAGTTGGTCTTCTGTCCGCCCCCCAACCTTCAGATCGGATGTCCTGTTCTAGTGTATGCTGAATGAGCTACGTGCTTCATAAATTGAATCGATGGTGCTGGGTTGTCCTTTCAATATATATTACAGGCTACGCGAGTCGGACCAATAGCAACCCAGGCAGCACAGGTGGGCTAGGGGGGCTGTGACCATAGCCTGAGGCCACTGGCTGGTCTGAAAATCCGCCTTTCCTTGCACTACTAGGGGGATTCAAAATCATCTCGCCCCATCCCGACCCCTCCACTTCTCGAAGGCGCCAATCCAACCGTTGGCGGACTTCATTCGCGTCTGGGCGAGGTCGCAACACCCTCGACATTTTTTTCCCTTTCGATTTTGTTAAAGAGAGTGGCGAGATTATATCGCGTGGCGAAAGTGGGTGCGATGGGAATGAAAGTTTTGTCATCCAGCTCTGAACCGGGCATAAGTGTACAAGCTATCGCGATCAGCCAATGAAAGCTAATGAAAGCGCGTATTTGGTGCTAATAAAACCATCTTTGAAGCTGTCCCTCTTTAAAACAACATTGACTATGGTTTGGCGGATTATGGGGATTGTGCCAATCCCCGCCTCAGGCACAACGATCGTTGTGTCATCGGGCGTCTTAAGAGAGCCGCCAATCATGACAAAGTGGAGCTCGCTTCACGGGCCTCTGATTCTAGCGAATCCGTAGGTCGTAACAGCAGTTCTGAGCTGGAAGCTTATTTGGGTCAATAACGGACGTGCGCGAGTGGAGTCAGGCGGATAACACCGCCTTGTTCCTCGTAAAGTCTACCCAATAAACGTGTTCCCTACCGATGTCGGAGAAGTTCAATGAACCGCCGAGACTACACTGTCTAGCTTATTGTAAGCAAAGGCAGTGGAATCCACTTACACTGCTAGTATTTATTTAACATCCGAGACGGTTGAACCCCCCGAGTAGTGCGTGAGCAGCCACATCTAAGGTTCTTGATTGGCTCAGAATTACGAGCATCGGAGGGCCGCACATTGGCGTTAGAGGCGCTAGCTTGATCCAACGGTTGACCCAATGAGAAGAAAAGTAAAAAATAAGACTGTTCATCAACTCAGTCATAAAGCAGGGTCAGGGAATCCAGCGAGAAGATTGAATAGTAAGCCAGTACGTAAAGGGGCCAGACCTGCAACGCCGCTCTTATTAACCATCAGCAATCAAACTTCAAGCTATTTTTATAGACACCTACTTATCCCAAGTATTGTTGTCAAAATCGCGGTGACATGGTGTCTAACTGAAACCTAGTCCGCATTGCTATGCAGGATGCGAATTATAACCAATACTTAGGACTTCAGCTTGTTATAATGTGTAGTGGGCTAAAGCTGATTCCTAAATCAGCAGACAGTATGGTTGATGCCAAATTACCTTATATAAACCGACGTAATTATTAACACATTTGCCTCCCAGGTTAAACATTAAAACTGATAAGACTTCAGAGTAGTATGTTATGATTTTCGATTATGGATATAGACAGGGTTGTTCCAACTAGTCTATGGGTTGCGGCGACGTTAAAGCTTAGGACTAATATTGAAAGAAGTTCTCAATTCAGTTTTAGACATAATATCTATAGAGGTTCACCTTAAAGATATTCCACTCAATAACTCTTCTTCTATATCAAAGACTCTTCATGTTGAAATTCACCAGTGCTCCACTGAATGACAAATTAGCTTCTTTCAGGGGATGATACCGGTTGGTTTTCTACAACCAGATTGTTCCAAGCTAATTGGTTGATTTAGGAGTCTCTTGGTCCTTAATGAACTACCTCAAGGCTTAACACGTATTTACCTTTGGCCTTCAATCTACACCTGCTGATTTTCCGGCTGCAAGGCATCAGGCTTTTTTTTCATCTACAGTCCATCAGGATTTGGTTAGCTTCATGATCCTTCAGGCATCTGGGATTCACAAAGGTAGACGCCTGGTTGCGGCTCTGGGAGCTTAAAAGTCAGAATTAGGGGCTAGACAAGGCAACTCCGGTTCTACACCACTTTATTCAATATGGTAAATAAAGACGGTTGTCGTGGCCTTTTGAACCATCAGGAGCTTTTGCAATTTGCGTTATTCCCTAGTTATAAGTGTACAGTTGAGTATACTTAATCAGTAACCATCCTCTGCAAAAAGAAAAACAAATAGTTTACAATTAAAGTGTCTAATTATTGTCTGGTATTAAGTGAGTAGATAAATAGATCGTGATCGTGTAATGGTTACTATCCTCTATATACGGACTCTCTTGTAATAACTTGTAAAACCTTCTTGTGCTATAATAGTTACGATCTATTATTATTATAATAAACCGACAACGCTATTCTTTTTAGGCTATGCAGCAGTTTCCCCAAGCCTGACAAAAGAGGCACAGATAGAACACTTTTCGTAGTGTAGAGCCAAGCAAACAACTATATATATTCACAATTCAACTCTGCTCTTGTCCACACCACCAAGGACAGTACTATTTCCAGCTTAAAGGCTATCTATACAACACCCTGGTCAATTTATTATTTTCAGTTCAATCGTCTACTTGGATATCCGGCTCGGATACCCAAGTTATTCACCAGCATAGCCTCTTTTAGCAAGATTGTTCTGTCCCTAGGCGTCGTCATAACCTTTGTAGCGGCTAACCCTCTTCAGATCTATGATGGGTGCATATCCTCTGACTTTGGTGGCCGGTAAGTTTAGCACTCAGGGCAGAGAGCATATGACAAAGTTATCCTAGATCACTGCACCTACCCTGACCAAACCAAGGTGGGATAACCATCAGGCGACCTATAGTGATACCTTATAAAGAAAATTTCACCGTACAAGCTGGCTGCTGGCGCCTAGAGCTGGAAGACTTCAGCACCCTGCCCATAGAAGAAGAGCAGTCGCGTCTCCATCTTGAATAAAGGTAGCCGCAAGTGGATGAGTAATTTGATTCCGAAGTTCGGCAGATTTCTGAGCTCCGAGAGCCAGATACTTACGCATCTATAATGCTGTTCCTTGCTTTCAATAAGAAGGCAGTCATCTCTTAGAAATGGGGTAGCTCTGGGTGGATTCAAGGCCAAAAAATAGTTCCTGGTCAAGAAAACGAGATTGTGCGCGTTGATGAGGTCTACTTATGGGAGCACCTGAAGTTAGCTACAGCTGGAAAGAACATGTACTTGAAGATCGATGGGAAAGAAGAGACGGTATATTAGTGATCAGTTGTAAGAAGTATTACTATGGCTGTCTGGGATCTTTCATGAGGGCATCTTGAGGAAGCCACTTCAAAATGAGGGGAGGGAGGATGGAATTGGTATTAGAAGTATGTTTTGGTAAGGAGAATTTGGAATAAGAGTCTCCTGTCCAATGTATAATAGAACTTAGTAGCATTTGATTATCTATCATAATGCTAGAAAAGCATGCCTGACTAGTAGGAATTGGCAATTATAATACAGCCGTGAGGCTATACAGCCTTGTAGCTGTTCCTGCTAAATCTTTTTTTGGTATTCTTTTCAGAGTGACCTGTTTTTATTTATTCTCCCCCCCCAAAATGGACAATCCCTCCTAGGCCTGAGTTTGAAATAGATTAGTTGAGTTCAGACGTGGGTTCTGGCAACTTTACTCTTTAGGCATGGGGTGGGACGACTTCGAATTGGGTGATGCTTACAGGCGCTTCATTGCGTTAGGGCGGTTATATTCTAAAATAATAATAATATATAATAATATATAAATTACTATAAAATTAATCATTTTATGATTTTTATTAAGGGGTGTTATTCTAGGAATTTGAAATGGCAACATTGCAGTGTTTTTTGCTATATACCGCCCTAATTGCGAGCTAACCTTGTTCTTTAAGTACCAACTTATTGTAAGTATGCGAATCTAGTAACATGATTGATAAGCGAAAGCTCTATAAATCCCTCATCCTATATTATCATCCAGTAATCAATCAATCTGCCACAATAAGGTATACTGAACTCAAAAGATGAAGCTAGTATTATTTTTATACTTCAGGCCCTATAAAAAGACCTAAAGTTAAGCGTACAATGTGCTGCAGCTATATATAATATTAACCGCTTTATATTACGGGACCGGCAGTATAGTAAACTGTCTCGACGTGATACTATAGCTAATTTATATAAGCTATCTGACCTTGAAGAGCAGAAGCTTATTGAGTATATCCTGGCTCTGGATTTACGAGGATTCTTACCCCGGATTAGTAGTATTAAAGATATAGCTAATCTCTTGCGTGCTGACTGTAATATATTACCTGTTGGCTAATATTGGGCGTGGAATTTTATCCAGTACCGATCAGAGCCTAAAATGTATTTCTTTTACAGATATAGCTATCAGAGGGCTAAATATAAAGATCTAGTTGTAATAAATATATAGTTCTCCCTCGTAGTAAATATAATTACAAAGTATAGTATCAGACCAGATAATATCTATAACTTTAATAAGACTAGCTTTATAAAGGGCTTATAACAGGTGCTAAAAAGTATAGAAGCTCTAAAAGGGTCCAGCCTGGAAACTATAAATAGGTTAAAGTTATTCAATCGATCTCTGCAGGCAGCTGGGTAATACCGCTATTTATTATAATTATAGGCTAATATTACCTCTCTAGCTGGTATTAAGAATAACTGCCCTCCTAGGTAATTAGGCTATTATAATAACTAAAAATAAATAAATAGATAATAATACAGGCTCTGAGTAGCTAAAGTACTTTAATTAATATATAATAAAGAGATTAAATAGTACTTATTATCTCCTAGTTCTTAATAGGTATAAATATTACTACTCTGCAGAGTTTAAGGTATATTATAAGGAGAATAAGATTATTACTCTCTATATACCTCCCTATTCCTCTTATCTACTCTAACTACTAGATATAGGCTATTTTAGTCCGCTTAAGAAGGTATATAGTTAAGAGACTGAGTAATTAATAGAATACTCTATTATATATATTTTTAAGACTAAATTCCTTCCTACCTTCTATACTATATTTTAAATTACTATAACCTAAAATAATATCTAGAGAGGCTTTAGAGGGATTAGTTTTATTTCTCTAAATATAGAAAATATACTCTTAAAGCTAGATATAAAAATATATACTCTAATACCTCCCGAGGGGACCCTAGAGCTTCCTAACCCTTAGATCTTAAAGATCCTTAAGATAGTTAGAGAGATAGAATCTCAGTCTAAATATAATAAAAGATAAAGTAGAGGATATAAAAGCAGCTCTCTAGTATTAATTATTAAAGCTATTAAATTAATAACTAAGGGTTTAAAGGAATATTAGTATAGGATAGTATTACTAAGACCAGAGATTAAGGATCTTTAAGATATAAATAATATCCTCAGCTGATACTATAGAGAGAAACAGACCTGCTTACAGAATAGAGAAAAGATAATAGTTAAGGAAGGTTAAGTATTAATTTATTAAAAGGATATGGATAGGCAGGTAGTAGCTAAATTATCAAGATAAGGTAGTCAGACGAGGTTAATACAAGCGAGGGAAAGGTACTGTAGTATATACAGAAAGACCGGATATAATTTATAAATATACAAGATTAAGATAGAGGTATCTAGATAAGAGTTTAGCAGTTAGATTTAATTAATTAGATAGCTTATTATAGTTTAATTAAGGATCTTATTCTGGGGATTAAGGTTTATAGAGCTTTTACTTATTAATTACCTTATATTACTTATAAAAAATATAATACTTTAATTTTACCTATTAATTTTATAGCTCTTTCTTTAATAGTACTTTATTTAAAATATAGCAGAGTTAAGCTGTATAGTTTATCACAGGTACTAGTAGCGGTATTAGAAAGACTATAGTATCAGAGTTTTCAAGAGAGGGTATCCAGTAATTACTACAGCGCGAAATCTGGATATATTGTATAAGCCCAAAATAACAGGAGCTTATTCAATATCTCTGGATACTACAGCTAATAATTTTAATATATCAGAGAAGTAGAATAAAGCAGCCAAGGTATATAGCCTAATTGTATATCTTATTAATAGTAACGGGTATATGCTAGAGAGTATAGCTGAAGAATATAAGTAGACTTAGTTTTATTAGATAAATAGCGGATATCCTCAAATTATACTGCTAACAGAGGATTCTTGCATTTATTAATTGCTTTGAAGGAGGTGCATCTTTTTAATCAGTTGCGCAGATCCCTTATGCTATTTTTTAAGATTGTTGGTATCGCCACCCTACAGCTTCCAGTTATACAGGTAAAAGGGATATATTGAGACTGTTGCTTCTAACTAGTAATTACAGGAGGGATCCGTTGACCCTTATATCCCAAGGAATCCCTTGATCGTATCCTCATACGAGCAGCCCGGTCTCGGGCTCGTAAGGTCCGTCAATTATCCCGTTGGCATACAATTAGTTAGGGATCTTCATATCCGTTAGACCGAGGTTGTGATCTTCCTTCAACTCGTACGTTTGATAGGATCAGAACGCTCTTCGAGCTATCGGGCCTGCGCCGATAACTCGGTCTTCGGTTGATCGTCAGAGCTGTAGTTCGTGATAGATCCTACCGGCTAGGGTTGCTTGATCCGATAGGTCAGGGTCTTGACGATCGGATCCAGTTAGGTTGCAACCCTCCAACCTGACTAATTGACCCCTCTCGGTGAAACTGATCCTTCTAGGTCGGTTGCATCATGGCCGCGGCTATCGTGCGATTGAACCTTACATCTGCAATCGCGGCCGGTCCGGCTTCCACGGAATTCCTGACGGTATTTGCTAGCGAATTGTGTGTGCGTTCGAACAGGCTGGGCTGCGGGCTTCAACCTTCATGGATTATCTCGGTAGTTGACGATATCTCTCTATCGCCCGCTTGGCACCAACAAAGATATATAAGGAAGCCCACTTTTGCGTACTTGGATATTATAGTCTTGTACGCCAATGAACTGCACAGACAGATTGCGAGACTTGGAACGTAGTAGCTCTTTCGCAAGAGGATCATCCCTCCAGACTTGAATCTTGCGAAGAGGATTAAAAAATTCCAATGTTGCACCTAGCAGATTCGTATTTCCTTCATTGACACAGTCAGCCCTCAGGTTTTCAAATTTCCGAACTTCCTCGCATAAGATCTAAGAAGATCGCCAAGCTAGGGTTACGCAAGGGCTACATTCAGGTCTCTGATAAGCGGGTTTTTTTCATTTATGAAAGGATTGTCTTCGCTACAGTATTAGTCTATATCGCACTGTAGAGCAAATTATACATATAGGTTTGGATTTGAGACTTGCAATTTTTGGCTGCAAGGTCAAATACTTCGTTTTCAATAACCGTTCGCGTGCTCGCATCCACCGACTTGAGCTTCAACAACACAGTCTGCGTGCGGGCTTTAATTTCGGAGCGTATCCCTTCATTAGCTGCTAACCGAAGAATGTTGCTATGATTCAGCCTCTGTAACCCAGTAGCAGTTACTGTTGCTCCCCCCTTTTCGGCATCGCAGACATACGCAAACGAATTTAAGAAGTCGCTGCGGACTTCGACAAGGTCATCACCGGATGATGTTCGTCGTTTGTGTTCATTTCGAAACTGAGCAAGCGCTTCGAATAAAGCAAGTCGCGGATAAAGTTCTTTTGACGCAGTATGTAATATTTAATCTAAAAGAGATATCGATGCCTCAGGGTCTCGTGAATCCCTCGGTAGCATCGCCCCGGGTGCAATAGGGACAGGTACGGTTGGTATGTTAGATATTGCGTGGGATCGCTAAGAGGAAACTCCACTCTCGTGTTGGGATACTGTATGAACTGTTCAATGACTGTGAATTCCTCCAACACGCTGATGACCTGAGTATAGCGCCAAAATTCTACAGGCTTCCGTAGTGTTCTTTGTACGCTCACGTGAGCATAACCTGATCTACATTTTGTTCAATAGCAGCTTGTATGCCCAAAATACCATTCACATATTCAGCCTACAAACAGTCCATAGGAGTAGAAAATAGCCTGCGTAATGCTCTCGGATTAACGCTTGCTCCCTGTTAGGTCAAATTTCGAGTGCCGTAGTGGAAAGTACGCTCGTCCAGCCACATGGCGTCATATAGCAATAGACAGAATATAGATCAAGTGGAATTAAGCAGCTATAGCCGCTTCCAGCTGACTTTGCCACAGACACGCCTGAACAATTGTGCCTACAGCGTTGACGCGAAATCCCGATACCTTTGTGTGTCAACGCGTCGTTTCGTGCCACCGTTGCCAGGCGTCAGGGAATCCTTCGGTGAATTAGTTTCGGTGCCGATGTGGCCCAGAAACGGCGTACCTGTCGAGATAGAACCTTCTTGGCCGGATATGGATGCGGTTGATCGTAGTTAGAACGCTCGCGAGCCAGTTTCTCCTGGAGACGTGTCGTTCGACGGGTGCTTCGCCCAGCGCTTCATGAAACGTGTACCCTGATCTTTTGGCGCAGACGATGCGCGCCCCCTCTGGGGAACCAACTGTGCTCGAGTGTGAGCCGTAGCGAGAGTGAATGCTGAGAGGCGACGACGCGATCAATTTTTGCGGGTGTCTCCTCAAGACATTTCCGAGGGGACTCTGCTAGCCAACGGTTAATCACCTCTGGTTTATCAGGTGGGGAGGAACTGCCTCACTCCCTCGCAACGCGCTCACAATCGATAACGCAAAAGCTACTTATGGAGCGCTGGATCACAAGAGAAATGGAGTTTGCCGCGTTTCGTTGCGCGCAGAGCAGCCACCCTAGTAATCTCTGGGGGAACTCCGTTCCTAGATGCTGAGTCAGCTTCAAATTTGTATATGACGCAGCGAAGCTTGAGGGGCCGCCAGAGTAGCTGAAGCCTACCCTTGCTTGTAGATAGATCAATGACAGAACAGAGGGGCTAATTCACTACCAATACCACGGTGTTGCGATTTTGGTGGACGCCGGCGTAACCATATCATCAAGCCACAATTCGGGATTACGTCAGTATTGAACGAGCCACCTCTGGGAATACCATGGCTCAAGAGTGGTGCTGTTCTTGACTACCTTATACTTTGGATCATATCAGTTTATATCTCTGATAAAAAATGTTCTACCATTGTTGACAGGAAAGAAAGTACGGATAAGTTCATCAAGGAGCAAGTAATACTATTTATTTCTCTTTTTGTTTCTTTTGACTAAGGTATAGATATTTGAAACAAACAGCTCAACAAAACTCGGCACTCGGTAAGCAAAAACTACCCCACAAGCCGTTCTCAACTCAAAACGTCTTTGGATATCGACATCATACAACGTTCATCGAAGAGGCGACGCTTGACCATCCGACTCTCCCAGCAGCCAAATTCTAGGATATTCTTTTTAACGAGGAATGGAGACGATTACCTAAGGTAGCCATCATGGTCTGTAATCTGGTTACAGCCAATTATAAATGTCAGTGGCGAGATATATAGTAAGCTAGAGGAGAGTTCTATGGGAGTCCAGGGAGAGCAGAAACTATGCCCAGCAAAGCATCTAGGAATTACCCTTCGTATATAGCATGTCCGAGGATGAGTTGATCCTGGTCGATGGTCTCCCTCTCGCTGCTGCTGCATGGTCACTCGTCTCGTACGGGGGTCTACGGCTCTTGTATGTTTCAGCTTCTCAATGCGCTGGGTCACCTCGAACGTATTCCGTCTTACAGTTTGGCCGGTTTCGCTACCTCTTTCATGGATATCCTACAGATGTCGCATCCTTCGCCGTAAGTGGTGGGCCCTTTTCTGCCTCATCCTATTTCATCACAGAGCACAGTTTGATCTACCTGCGACCTCTTTCGTTTCCGTGGGTTAGCCATGGACGACCTGTGTAAGAAGCAAACGTGAGTATACGCCGAAGTGAGAATTGAGACAGGCTCGAGCGGCCAATAAGGGGATTACCACTTAGCTGGGAGTATGTTCACGGGAGAAGATCCCAAGAAGCGGTCCATCACGCGCGTTAAGGCAGATGGAAACCATTAGTATCGCGGGCATTGGTTTTCTTAGCGCGGAATGATTTCGCCATGCAATGGAGCAAGGCGGCAAACGAAACGCCAGCCACACCATACCGCTCCAAGATAACGCGTAGAAGGCAATCGGCTTCCTCAACTCATCAAGAGCGTTCCTTCCGTGCAGTCAGTGATGCCCGAAACGACCATTTTAGGAGGAAGCTTAATGAGGAGTAGTGACTGTGTTTCCCCTCCCGGTGTGGTTTCTACCCGGAAAGGGGTATAATGTCCACAGTCGGGCCAGCCTTTGCCACCAGTATGCATGACATGATCTATAATGAAGGGGCCACGCCCGACCGTGGTTAAGTGCCAGCCCTGAACTGTTTACGTCGCTTATTTGTGTGCCTCGTTGCCTAGAGGACATTTAAAGGTGTATGTGGTGTTATGGGTTCGTGATGAGTGAGTGTCCACCTATGAATATGCCGAGGTGCGTGACGCTCCTTCGACAACCGTTACCCTCTAAGACGCCAGATCAGGCCTTATATTATTCTCTTCACGCGATCCTCCCGTATGAGGTTTTGGAGTCTAGGCGTCGAGGCGATTGGTATGTGGACTCCCCTATATGGGGGAGGTTCCGGGGCGAGGACTGTGGAGAGCTGATATAATAGGAGAAAGGTGGGAGGTTTATAACTATGTTACTACGGTTTCGTTTGCTATTGAAGGTATATATAGATAGAACAACTAGGCGGCCTAGCCAGTCGGTCCCGGTCGTTATACTGTAATAGCCAACTGCAGCCGGTTATAATAACTATACCCCTGAGACTGGTAGCCTGAGGGGGAGTATAGGTATATACCCTCTGGCTCTAGTTCTCTTACCTCGCTTCTCGTATACAGTCTGCCTGGGTAGAGTCTATTTGCCCCAGTTATTAGTATAAAAAGAGTTAGTTCCCCGGTCTTTATTATTAGATCTAACTCAGCCTATATCTCCTTTCTAGCCTTAGAAAATTAACTTTAACTACTAACTATTATATCTCTGCCTGGTAACTATATAACTTAATCTTTTCAGGGTAAAAGCTATCTGAAGGCTATAATAGTAGTATCTAATAACTAATAGAAGGGTAGTAAAGATATATTTCCTATAGAAGTACCCGGTTCTATAATTAAGATCTATAAGGATAAAGAAAACCTTATTATTTATAAAGAGTCTATAAAGAGGGGACTTAGTAATAAATAAGGTACTAATAGTATAATATCTAATATACTTTAATAGATAAGAGTCTAATATATTTAGAAGTAAAATATTAAAAGGTTCTAATATCTAGAGATTTATTACCTATAATTTAGTAGTAAGACCCTTATAATAATAAACTATTTATAATTAAGTAGAGGTAAATATAAACTAAAGAATACTACAGGGTAATTTTTACAATTCTATATATATTATTTAATAAAATAGAATCTTAGATATTAAGTAAGAGATAGGGGGTAGAGTTTATTACTAAATCTATATTAAATAGTAATATTACCCTATATATAGATTTCTACCTAGGGAGTAGAAGCTACTTTAAGAACTTTTAAAAGGATCTAAATAGTACTATTAGGCTGGATATAGAGATATAGGATAGGAAGGATAGTATAGAGGTATAGCAGAGTAAAGGGGTAGGAGATATAGGATAATAAGGATAAGTAAAAGTAGTATATATTAATCTCTTAATACTTATATAAGCAGACTATAATATACTATTATATTTATCAGTTCTATATATATATAAAGATATAAGAGTATTAATATCTATATCTAAAACCTGAAGAGGAGATCTTACTCAGTATATAACTATAACTAACTTTATCTATCTCTATAGGCAGAGAACTATAACTCTCCCTACCTATCTCTTATTATTATATTTATTATCTGATTAATAACTATCTTAGGGTCCGGTATACTATAGCTAGGAGAGATAGGTATCTAGTTAATATATATAGTACTAGATATACTTAAGCCGCCGGAGGAAAACAGATATATACTCTTAACTGTCTGACTTTCAGCTATCTTTATTATAGACCTCCTTATACTATTCTCTGAAAGGACTGGAGGCTAATAGCTAGTAAAGCCTACCTAGATAGCTTATCTTATATTATATACTGCTGCGAATAGCAGCCAGGATATATTATCCTGCTAACCCCTTTTTATACTATAGGTAAGGAGGGTATTATCTTTATATACTTACAGTTAACTTATCTATACCTTTTCAGGTATTAGCTCTTACTAGATAGTAGCCGCTGAGGGGGTATAGGTATAGGAGAGGGATTATTAGCTCGGTTTGCTAAAACTGATTATATATAGGAGAGACTAGCTGCAGGCTGTACCCCGGGATCAGATTTAGCGAGCAGTCCCTCCTACCTCCTTAGCAGCTGCTCCTCTGCTATATCCTACTTAACCCTTCCCTCTCTATCTTACCAGATACCGCCGTTAGCTGCCTTAACTTGTTACGAACAAAGGCCACCTCCGGGCCGCAGGAAGTCACATGCAAGGTGGACGGTACTAACCTACCTTAGCGACTAATAAGGGTAACTTCACTTTAGATAAGTAAAGTCTCGAGTAAAGACTATTATAAATACTCTAGTAAACCTATTTGTATATATATATATTTATTTCTATAGCTTAGATACTCTTTCAGATAGTTATTAATAATATTATCTATATATACATTATTACTAGCTCTATAATACTTATATATTAATAACTCTTATTCAGCTGATTACCTTATCTTAACTACTGTATAATAATAAAGAAGATATTATAACTACTCCAGGAACTCCTGCCCAGCAGAATAATACTCCTAAAGAACTAATTACCCAGTAGATAATTAAATAACTTATACTATATATTAAAGGTCTTAAAAATAAATACTAGAAAGATTAAGAGGAAATTATTTATCTAATATTACTAAGATCTTTCTCTAGAAATACTTAAGAATTAGATATATTTAAAATTTAATTTTAAATCTACTTTAAATTCTTTCTAATAAAGCTTAAGGAAGATAAAGATAGAGTTAGATTTATAGGAATATACTTTACTAGTACTATAGGATAATAGTTCTAAGTATTCCTTTATAACTAGTATAATAATAAAGCTAAACTAGAAGATAGAGATTAGATAATAGTTAATATTCTTATAAGCTATAATAACTTTATTATTATATTTATAGGAATCTTTAGGAAGATTAATTATAAATAATAGACTATTAAGAAACTTAAAGATCTCTAATAGACTAGAGCTATCTTAAGCTATACTACTAGGTTTAGGGAGATTATATCTTACCTAGACTAGGATAATAGCCCTTTTAAAGCTATATTCTATAATAGATTTAAGAATAAAGATAAAAACTTACTCTTTAAAATAGATAAGCTAGATAATTTAATTAAATATATAGCTATAATAGTATAGATTAATAACTATATCTATAAATAAAAACTATAAAGGGGAAAAGAATATAATAGTTAGAACTATATTAAAACTAATAATAAACTTAACTATAGAGTATAATAAGCCCTACTACTATCTATAGTATCTAGAATATATTTAGAATCTATAGAGCTAGGAATTATAGAAAAATATAAATACTATAACTATAACTATAATAAGATTAGATATATTTTATTTTAATATCTAAAGCTAAAGAAATAGAAGGACTAGAAGCTTACTAAGAAGGGTAAGAGATAGTTAGGAGTAATTAAGAAAACTAATAAAAAGATTAAGATCTTAGGAATAATATAAAGAGCTACCCTATAAGAAATACCTAATAACTTTATACTTTTTAGATTTAGCCTAATCTTAGTATCTATTTATACTTAAGTCTTAAATAAAGATAAGAAATAGGAATATAATAATATAAAGGATAATTAGAAAAGAATTAAGAAAGAATTTAAAATACTTAAGAAAAAGTATAAAAACTAAGAAGAGAATATCTATAAATACAGACTAATAACTAAATATAAAATAATATTCTACTATAAAAATAATTTTACTTTATACTTAATTTATAATAAGAAATACTATTAGAAAGTAAAAGAATAAATAATTATAGAATATAATAAGGTATATATCTATTACTAACTAGTAATTTAAAAGTAGAACCCTAATAATAATAACTAGCTAGTAATCTATAGAAGATAATAAGTAGATATTATTAAAAACTTAAGAAGCTTATTAATACTAGAATATTAGAAGAATATCTTAAAGAAAGATTATTTTAAAGAATTATAGATTATATACTATAACTATAAATATTTATTATACTAGTAAAAGAAAGTTAATTTTAATATCTTTCTATATATAGTTAGTATTATACTACTAAGATATATTATAGTATAAACTTAATATTTTATAATTAAATAATTATTAGTTAGATTATATATTATTCTGAAGGAAGATTTAGAAGAATATCTCTATAAGTATAATATAGAAGAATAATATATTAAACTATATTAAGATCTTAAATATAAAATCTACTAGAACTCTAAGATTAAACTCTAATATAAGTAGAAGGAACTTAAAGCCTATACTGCTTATAAATATAATAGTTATATTAAATAATATTATAATTAGAACTGTATAAACTATTAAGATAATAAAAAAAAAGTATTAAAAATTATAAGGGATACTAATAATAATACTAACTAAATAAAAAAATACTTTAAATAAGTCTAGAAGTAGGAAGAAGAAATATATAGATTCTATAGATAGAAATAGATAATTAAGAAAGAAAATAAAATATAGACTAATAAAGAAATAAGAGCTAAAATTAAGGAGTAGAAAAGAATCTAAATCTTAATAGGAATCTAGTTTAATAAAGATAAAACTAATAAAAATACAGAAGAATAAGTTAATTAGGTAAAAAATAATATAAACTATCTATAATAGAGCTATAGTATAGTAGAAACCAGAGAACCTTAGGAGTAATAGAAATAGGAAGCTTGCTTAATATCCTTATAGATATTAAGATTAACAGGAACTAGCTCTATATACTGCTAAACTAATTATAGAGGCATGTGACGGTTGGGTTGACTTACACTGGACGGGGTCTAGGGTAGATCGGGGTTAAACTAATCAGAGTATTATTCTGAGTAGTACAATCAGGTTATTATATAGCTATATAATACAAGTTACTATTAATATATAAATATTATAGAGCTAGTTCTAATAGATATATAGATAATATTATTAATAACTATCTAAAAGAGTATTCTATCTAATAAAATAAATATATATATATACTAGAGGCTTATAATAGCTTACTAGTAATCTAGAGTAAGTTTAGCTAAGGATTATTTAGACTTACTAATAATCCGGAGTAATCTATCTCTTATTAGTAGAAAAGATAGGGTATACTATATAATATAGTAGGTATATACTTTATTTATAATATATTACTCTCTCTCTATTAGTTTTATTCTTAAGATTAGTTTTTATAGTTAATAATTAGTATATAAATCTAGAGTAAGTTTAGCTAAGGATTATTCAGACTTACTAATAATCCGGAGTAATCTATCTCTTATTAGTAGAAAAGATAGGGTATACTATATAATATAGTAGGTATATACTTTATTTATAATATATTACTCTCTCTCTATTAGTTTTATTCTTAAGATTAGTTTTTATAGTTAATAATTAGTATATAATTTCTTTATTCTTAATTATTCTATATATTACTAACTATATTATAGTCTTTATCTAAGAAATTATAATAGTATAAGTATTTTATATCTTTAATTAAAGAGATAGATATTAAAACTATACCTTACTTAAATTATTTTAAATATAAGAAGGTATATTATATAATTAAAGCTTCTTCTTACTATAGGGAGTATATAAAGCTAGGTTAATCTTATAATAGTATTAAGATAGTATCTTAGTATATATAATTTTTATCCTTTATTTTTCTGATTCCTACTAATTCTATATATAGTAAAATATTTAGTTACTAAAGAGCAGTATTTAGAGAATAAATTAGCTTTATCTGAGCTAGCTCTTTAGGAGGTCTTAGTAAAGGTTTTTTATTTTTATTACTAGTATTAGGTAGCTTAGAAGAAATCCCAGTATTTATTTTATTATAGGGTATATAATTTAGATTAATAGAATAGTATTTATACTTAGGAGGAGGTAATCTTAAAGGAGTAATAGACTATTAGTATAGTATAGTCTCTTAGTACTATAGGGATTATTAATTAGACTTTAATTCTTTCTGATTTTTCTAATTCTTTTTTCTTTCCTAATATTACTAGTAGAACTATTAGATAAGCTTCTAGTAGTTCTTTAGATACTTAGTAGATTCCTAGGTATTATTATTATTAGTATACTCTTTCTATTTAATAAAGTAGAATATTTATCTATTTCAAACTTCTCTTTTTAGTATTTTTTCTAGCTTATATTTTTCTTTATAGATCTTAATTAGATAGTCTTAATCTAGAGTATTTTCTAATACTTTTTTAAGTAATAAGATATAAAAAACTAGGTAGATATATATTATATCCAGTAGTAATAGTTTATAGTTAGTATCTGATTTTTTATTCTTAATTTTAAATAATCTAAGTTTTTTATAATCTAATTTATTACTTAGTTATATTATTATAATATTTTTATAAAGTAAATAAACTTTATCTCCCTCCTTTAAAATTAGTCTCTTTAATCTTATTTTATTATAGTATTTTTTTATTCTTTCTTAGATAAACTCTAATTCTATCTTTATTTCTATATATAATAAGTATAATATTTCTTTTATAAGTATAATAGTAGGTATATCTAATCTATTAAGTATTTATTAGTTCTGGAATTCTGATTTATAACTATAGTTTATATATATAGGTATAAGTTAAATAGTATTATACTACGAACAGGGGCTGTATAGAGCCCCCTATAAAAGAGCTAGAAACAGCTAACAGATAGAAGAGAATCTAAGCCTTAAGAATTATACTACCTTATATATAAGTAAAGGTATTATAAACCTAGGTTTTAACTATAACCTGTCAGAACCTGGCTACCCTGTAGCTAAGTATAAATAATATATCTATAGCACCAGGCTAGTTATAGTTAGTTTTAAGTATAACAGGTAGTAGTAATTCTCTATTATTATAAGACCTTAAATACTAAAATAATAGCCTAAGAGAGGGTAATAAAAGAAAGAACCTGGCTAAATACTAGCTGAAGCTAGCTTAAGAAATAATTAACTTAGTATAACTAATATTAAGTATATATACTGAATTACTAACTTCCTTAAAAAAACCTAGTCTTTATATTATAAGAAAGGTTATTATAAATAATAATAATAGCCTGATTAGTTAAGACTCTTATTAAGAAGATTAGCTCTAAATATTTATTTTTTTAGCTATTAAAAGACTAGGATATTAAAATACTAATCTATTAGAACTTAATTAACTAATATATAGTTAGAGTAAACTAGAATACTATAAAGTATATTATTTTAAAAGCCTAGAGTCTTAGAATTATACTAGTAAGCAGACTAACTTTACTATATTTAGAAGACTTAGGAACTAACTTAGTAGAGGGCAAGAGCTTAAGAGAATAACTAGATATAGATATAACTAAAAACCCTAAAGATACCTCTACTATTTCTATAATAGCTTAAAAGTAGAGAACTATAGCTAAGAAATAATTAGGTTCTGAATAACTTATACTACTATAAATAAAACCTCTACTAGTTAGACCTATTAATAGGTATTTTTAGATATATATACTAGGGAGAGAAAAGCTAGGGGGCCCTAATATATCCCTAAGTAAAGGCTGAACTTAGATATAAGAGTCTTTATTCTAAAGTTTATTAATAAGCTCTAATAAAGAATTAGATTTAATAGGAATAATATAGAGAAGAGATACTTTAACCTAATAACTTACTCCTAAAATATCTAAAGACCCTCCTATAAGGAAAGGTAAGAAGCTTTTTTTCCTAGTACTAAAATTTATACTAAGAATATCTAATTTTAAAATACTAATAGAAGAAGTTAGAAGTAGTAATATAATACTAGGAGAGTATATTAACTAAGGCTTTAAAAAAATAAGTAAGATATAGGACTAAACTACTATTATTCTAAAAGACTTCCTAGCTTAGCTAACCCTCAGTAATAAGGAAACTTATAATAATCTTAAGAGTAATCTAACTAAGCTAGAGAAGCCTATAACTATACTTTAGGAAAATCTGATCTAGATTAAAGAAAAAATAGCTAGCTAAAGTTAGAATAGAATTAATAGATCTAAGGATAATAAACTAGTATAATTAAAGGCAGCTATACCTATACTATAGAATAACCCTATCTGGATAGAATCTAACTAGCCAGGGTATAACTAGATAAGGGTTAAGTAGCTTCAGTAGGGTTATATATAGCTGAAGCTAATTATAGTCCCCCCAGGGATTATTAAAACTCTACTAGATATCTATATACCTAAATAGAAATTAACTAATATTAGTATCTTCTAGCTAGATATTAGTAAAGAAAAGTTAGATAATAATAAAGTCTTTATAAATAGAATATAAGTTATATTTACTAATATTATCTTATAGCTGGATATAGTATATAATATTATAGTATTAAATAGTTAAAAGAGATCTGAATATATAAGAGTAAATCTCTAGTAGCTATTTAGAGAGTAAGTATTAGCTTAGTAGTAGTAGGAGTTAGATATAATTAAGAAACTACTAGTTAGATTATTATTTAATTAGTAGAAAATAGTACTAAAGAGATAATTTAGTCTATAGCCTACTAAAGTCTTAAAAAAGCTAGCTTTAGTAACTTTCTCTGAGGAAGACCTATATAATAATTACTTACTTTATAATTATATAGTTAAAATATTCTAATAGTTAGCTATATATAGAGAAATAAGTATACTTTAGTAGCTACTAAAAGTATATAATACTTTTAATCTGAAGTTAAAAGTAATATATATAGAACTATCTATATCTAATATAAAAGCTAATTAGCTAAATAAGGCTAAAAGCAGAAGATAAGATATATTAGAACTTCTAAAAGCTATTAGGCTATAATAGTATTATAAGATAATAGATCTTATAGGTCTAGATATAAATACTATTTATTTCCCCTAGGAAGAGCCTAGAACAGATAGTAAAGTAGAAGATAGCTATTTCTCTAGCTAAGATTAGAGAAATAATTATAGTAATAGAGGATACTAACTATATAGTAGATAGTATTAAAATAATAACTAGCTCTTATAATATAGGAACTAGAGTCCTTTTCTATATAATAGTAGAAAGTAGTAAGAAAGAGAGAACTATAAGGTCTTCTTTAGAGAAAAGCTAAGATTCTAAATAAGGTAATTTATATATTAGTAATATAGATTATAGGAAAGTAGCTAATTTAAGAATAAGATATAACTCTGGATAAATAACTCTAACTTTAGTAATAAAGAGAGAGAGCTAAAAGATAAGGATTATATCTTTATTAAGGAATATTTAGAAGAGGAAGAAGAAGCCTCTGAAGAGGAAATATTAAGCTTTATAGACTATACTAAAATAGTAGTCTATATTTAAAAGTAAGCTGAATCTATATAACTATATAAAGAATAAGTATATATATAAATTATATTATAACTAGGGTAAGTAATTAAGGCTAGTTTATATTTAGATATATCTAAAGAGTTAGAGAAGAAGGTATATATATATCTTAAGATCCTATTAAAGTTTAATAATAAAAGTAACTCTTATAAGATATATATTAATATTAGTACCTTAACTATTCTTATAGATAAAAAATAGCTTAAGAAGTATAATAAGAATATATACTATTATAGCTAATCTTTAAAATAGATAACTAGAGTTAACTTGAACTTTTCTATCTTAGAAGTAGTAATATTTAACTTTTATATACTTAGAATTATAGTAGGAGTAGAAATATATATCTACTTTATAGTTACTACTAATATTATATTAGAGCTAGATCTAAAGTTACTATTAGGAATATACTTCCTATATAATTATAATATAAAAGTAGACTTTATTAATTTAAGTATAATCTTTAGATTAGTATATAATATAAAAACTTAAGGAAGTATATTTTAACTAAGAATAAAGAAGGTACTTTATAATATTCAGATATAGTAGAATACTAAGCTATAATTAGGTAAGAAAGTACTAATTATAGTAAAATAGAGCTTACTACTAATAGAAGATAAAGGAAAAGCTTACTATTTTATTTCTAACTATAAGTCTATATTTAATATAACTATAGATATAAATAACTTATAGCTAGTTATATTTAGTAATAGTACTAAAAGGTCTATAATTCTTATAAAGAATTAAACTATAGATAAGATTAAGGAATATATAGATAATAAGTAAATAATATTCCTAACTCTAGAAGAAGCTAGCTAGGTTATCCTATCTAGTACTAGCTTTAATAGTATAGATAAGTACTTTAACTTTATAGAGAAAAACAGAGAATAAACTAAGAAAAGTAGGGAATTAGAAATTCCTAGTATTAATAATAGTCTACCTAACTATAGGATATTAAGGATATTAGATATTCTAGTAAGAAAGAATAAATATAGAGTATATATAGCTAATCTTAATAAAAAGCTAGCTAAGTCTTTTATTAAGCTATTAGATAGATTTAATATCTACTATAATAGAGATATAATTCTAATACCTAAAGAGATAAAAATAAGAGTAGATCTTATAGATAGATAGCAGGACTAAAGGAGAATAGTCTAATCCTACCTATTAAGCTATAATAATTACTAGTTCCTAGATAAAATATATAATAAGCTAATAGCAGAAGGGAAAATAAGTCTAATAGACTAACTAGCCTAAATTATATACTCTGTATTTATAGTATAGTATATAGTTAAAGATAAAAGGAAGAGCTAAGTAGTAATTAATTTATAGCTACTTAATAGTAAAGTTATACTAGATATATACCTATTACCAGACTAAACTAATATATTATTAAATATAAAAGGGAAGAAATTCTTCAGTATATTTAATATAGCTAAGTTCTTCTTCTAGCTGCCTGTCTTCTTAGAGTATTATAACTATATAGTAATTATCTCTGAGAGAGACCTAGAGGTATTAAATATAGCCTTAATAGGCTTTTAGAATTCCCTGAGTTTTAGCTAAAGGTTTATAGATAGAATACTATAGAAATATAAATACTTCACTTAAGCCTATATTAATAATATTATAGTATTCTTAAATTCAGTAGAAGAGTATTTCTAGTATATAGAGAAAGTATTCTAGATCCTAGAAGAAAACTATATCTATATCTTAACTAAAAAGTTATTTATTATATATCTGAGTATTAAGCTATTAGATTATATTATAAATAGTAATAGTATAAGTAAAACTAAACTATATAAAAAGTGTAGCTCCTATATTTATTAACACTAATAAAAAGTTAGCTATATTTACTAAATTAGAATTCCTAAATAATTTTTTAGTCTTAGAAACCTATCTGAATATAGCTAGTTAGTTCTATAATAGAGTTCTATAGTATAATATAGTAGTAAAGCTACTCTAAACTAGAAAAACTATATTATAAAAGGTAGTAAAAGATAATAAGATTGCTTTAAATAGTATAAATAAAGTAGTAAAGAAGGTAAGAATAAAGAAACTTAAGTTTAAACTTACTAAAGAAGAATTAGACTCCTTTAGATATCTCTAGCAGGCTTTATTAAAGTAATTTTTCCTATAGTATCTAGATCTAGATAAGTACTTTTTTATTAAGGTAGATATATATAAAAATAGATTTAGTATATATATATTTTAATTAGATTATAACTAGAACAGATCTAGTATTCCTAGTAAGGATATACTATCTTCCAGGTTATAACTAATTTTATTTATATTTTAGATAGCTTTAGCTACTAAAAGAGTATATAGATTAATAGAGATAGAGATTATAGCTATAGCTTAAACCCTATAAAAGCTAAGATATATAATATAGTCTAACTATTATATAGTAAATATTATTACTAATTATATAGTAATAAGGGGTATTATAATATATATATTACTAAAGACTTTAAATCTGAATAAAGCTAATTTAAAGCTAATAGGGATTATAAACTAGCTCTCTTAATTTAAACTAAATATCTTCTATATTAAGAGTAAACTTAATATAGTACTAGATATTTTATTAAGACTACTAGTTACTAATCTAAGGGGAATAATAATAGTAGAAAGTAGATATAATAAGCTAGAGTATAATATAATAGAAGAAAGCTATAGTCTAGTAGAATCTGAAGTTAGAAGAATAGACTATATACTTAACTATATAGCTATAAATATTAAAGTAGTAATAGACTTAGCCTTTATATATTAAATTATATATAGTTATTAGATAGACCTAAGATTCTTAAGGATAATATAGTATCTAAATCTTATTAAAGAATTAAAATCAGGTAAAGTAAGTAGGAAATTAGTAAAAACTAAGGAACTAAAGTTTATACTAAGATTCCTATTAAAGTAATTTTATTTAGATAAGAATAATCTCTTATTCTATTTAGTAAGTAATAGCTAGATCTAATTATATATACCTAAAGACTATATAGTAATATTAATATAGAGTATATATAATAATAAATACTACTTTAGTATAAAGTATATAATTACTAAGTTTAAAGGATATTAAATCTAGTTACTTATAAGAAGGGTCTAATAGTATATAAACTACTATCTAACTTATTATAAAGTAGGGATTACTAGAAATATACCTATTAGAGAATTAAAACTAAGCTAGGCCTACTTATAGCTATTCTATACTATTATATTAGATTTTATTACTAATCTGCCTGAAATTCCTTTAGTAGGAATATACTAGGCTATAGATAGATTCCTAAAATTAAATATATTAGATTCTATAAATAATATATTCTTAAAAAAGATAATACTATTTATAGGCTATATATTATATATAGCTACTAAGTAGGTAATAGTTCTAATTAGGGAACTTCTTCTTATAGATTAGGGTATTCCTAAGTATATTCTTAGTAATAGGGATCTGAAGTTTATATTTAAGATATAGAGAGAGATATTTTATCTTACTAGGATAAAATTACTAATATTAACTATATACTATCTATAAATAAATAGAATCTTTAAAAAGAAAAACTAAATAGTTAAAATAGTAATATAGTACTATATACTAGAAGAACCTAATATTAAATAAGTAGATTTACTTTTAGTTTTATAGTACTAGCTAAATAATATAAAGGTTAAAATACTAGGGAGATTACTAAATAAGCTAGTTATAGGATTCTAGCTATACTCTAACCTAGATCTTATAAGTTAGATAAATCTAGTTCTCTCTAAGGAGTAAAGTATTACTTTAGAAATACTTAGGAAGTTATATTAGAAAGAAGCTATATTTACCCTAGATATAGTAGTAATACTAGTAAAAGAAAATATAATAGGTTAAGAATACTAGTAGATATTACTAAAGGAGATATTATCTATTTATATCTCTATAATAGCTATTAGTTATCTAGAAACCTAAAGAAGAAATAGTTTCTAACTAGATCTAATCTATAGAAAGTCTTAGAAGTAGTTTATCTATAAGTAATTAAGTTAAACTTATTAGAATACTATAAGGTATACCTAGTAGTATTAACTATATAGCTATAGAAGCTAGCTTAAGAAAAGAATCCCTATAGTAGAGAACTATTAGAACCTGGCCTAGTTAAATTAGATAAGAAAGTAGATAATATATATAAAGTTAAATATATACTTAACTATAGGAGAGCTAGGGGCTACTATAAGTAAGTTAAATATCTAGTTTATTAGAAAAGCTAAGGAAGTAAAGATAATTTCTAGGTTAAGGAAAGAGATCTAGCTAAAAGTATTTAAGATCTACTCTAGGATTATAAAGTTAGTAAGCCTAAGGTATTCTTTAGTAAGGAGATTAAGTCTATATACTAATATAATACCTAGCCTATCTATAGGTAAAGTCTACTACTAAATAATATAGAGAGCTTATCTATAAAGTAATAGCTATTAGTAGCTAGTAGGTAATAATAAACCTAATATATTAAATATAAAGTAGCCTAGGTAATTCTAATAACTTCTCTATATATAAAAAGTATACTTATTATTTTTTTACTCCTTATTTAACTCTTAATAACTAAACCTAGCTATATTAAAACTAGAACCCTAATAAGTAAAGACTTTAAGCTAATATTCTCTCTAACTAGAAAATTAGTTAGATTTCTTTTTATAGAGTTTATAATATATAACCTTAGTTTCTATATATCTAACTTTAGAAATACTTAAAAGCCTTACTTAGAGTATAAGTTTAAGAAGATTATAATAATACTTACTAAATACCTATCTAATAAAAGAATTAAAGAAAAGTATATACTACTTATTAAAGTAGCTATTAAGAATCTAGCTAAATTCAGTTATAAAGATCTCTCTTACCCTATCTCTAAATACTTTAAATAGCTAAAAAAGAATAAGTTATAGTAGAACTATATTATAATATCTATTAAAATCTTATAGTAAGCTAAAGACTTATTTCTTAAACTTTAATAATTACTAACTCTAGAACCTACTATATATAGAAGAAAGTTAACTATAATATCTAGTAAAAATACTAGGTCTATAACCTATAAGAATATAGAAGAAAACCCCTATACTCTAGCTAAGTAGGTTAAAGAGAAGATCTTAGCTCTAACTACTCTATTATTAACTACTAAGAAGGTAAAACTTATACTCTCTAAAGAAGAAGAAAACCCTTTTAAAGAAATAGATAATTAGGGTATAGCAGAATATAATAATAAGGATAAAAATATTCTAGTTATAATAAATAAGAAATCCTACTCTAAAATATCCAATTTAGCTACTAAGAAAACTATTAAGGAAAAACCTATTATATTAAAGTTAAAGATAGTTAAAATCTTATTTAATATAGAGATAGAATTTAACTCTTTAAATAAAGATAAAATATCTATAGCTAAAGATAATAAAGTGTTACGCTCAAAACTGGCCGCAACCAGCCTGGGCGTTGTTGATGGGTTCTGGATTGTTGGCTACAGGGTAGCCGGGTTATGACGGGTTGTGGTTGAAGCCTATGATCACGATACCTTCACTTGTGTGCGAGATAATATGATTCTTAAGGCTTGTCTTCTCTTTCTATCTGTTGGCTGTTTCCAGCCCTTTTAAGGGGCTCCGTACAGCCCCTGTTCGTAGCATGACAAAGAGTAATAATAAGGAGTATCTAATAACTATAGAAAACTATAGCTATTATATAGGCTAAATAGTTATATATAACTAGGATAATAAAATACCCTATTAGAATATATATTTTAACTACTACTAAGTTAAAGGTAATATAGAGTCTTTTAATATCTTAGTACTTAACTATATTATAGCTAGTTTTAGAGATATCTAAGAACCTAAGAAATCTAATTATCCCCTTATAGAAGAATTTTATAAAGTAGAAAATAAGGTTAAATAGGTTTAGAATAAAATTATTAAAGTAAAGAAGTTAAAGCTAGCTACTAACTAAAAGAACTATATTAGTAAAAGTACTTTTATTAGATATATTAAGTAGTAGGTAAATACTGCTATTAAAACTTATATTTATAATAGAAGTAAATATAATATAAATAAATAAAGTACTAAAGATCCTAATAACTAACTACTAGTAAAAATTAAAATCTTAGCTCTTTAGTTTATTAATCTATACTTCTTTAATAGCTAGATAGTAGTAAAACTTATATTTTTAAGCTATATAGATCTAATAATTATTAGCTAAATACTAGAGGCTAAGATCTAAACTATTTATATCTAAGAAATATATATAAAATATATTAATAAAGACCTTAGATAGAAGGTAGAGATATCTAACTATAAAATAGTTAATTAGAACTTTAATAAACTCTTTAAGAAGATAATTAAAGAACTTAATATTTACCTTAATAAACTAAAGAAAAATAAAATAACTCTAGAAGAAAGTAATATAGCCCTAGAGAAAAATAATAAAGTATTAAATAAAAGTAATATAGCTCTTTAGCTTAAGATTAATATACTTAAGGAAGCTATTCTTAAGGATAAATAAGCTTAATTAGGGTATAAAGCCCTATAATTACTTTTTAATAAGGAAAAGTTAGAGTTAGAGATAAATAGAGTTAATATAACTCTATCTAAGACTCTAGCTACTGAAAAGAAGGTAAAGTTAGCTACTAAAATACTATCTAAGAAAATACTAGCTAAAGCAGTAGTAGGAAAGCTAGCTATATAGCTAAGAACTCTAGCTAAGTATAAGCTAGAAACAGATATAGAGAAATCTATAGAGTAATAGAATAAATAGTAGAACTTAGAGGTAGAATAAAGATAGAAGAAAGTAGTATCTACTATAATAAAAAGTATAGATTAGATTAAGTATAGGTAAAAATAAATATAAGAATAGATAGAAAAAGATCAGATATAAGTATATAATTACTAAAGATAGAATAAAGTAATTAAATATTTTCTTTATAGGATAATATATAATAACTATATAATAGCTAATTTACCTCTAGTTAATTCTCTTTTATTAATAAAGCAGGCTGAATATAGCTAGACTACTAAGGGTAGTAGTATTTTTTCTTTTATCTATAGTACTTATTATACTATAAACAGGAGCTATATAGAGCCCCCTATAAAAGGGCTGGAAATAGCTAATAGATAGAAGAGAATCTAAGCCTTAAGAATTATACTATCTTATATATAAGTAAAGGTATTATAAACCTAGGTTTTAACTATAACCTATTAGAACCTAGCTACCCTGTAGCTAAGTATAAATAATATATCTATAGCGCCAGGCTAGTTACAGCTAGTTTTAAGTATAATAAATAGATTCTTATACTGAACTATTATATATAATTTATACTATAGATAATAGTTATATCTAATTATTTTATTTATAATTAATATATATTTATAGATATTATTCTAATATTTAATTTAAATATTCTATTTATCTATTACTTTAGGAATAGTATACTATTAAAAGCTTATATTTAGTACCTATTTATACTATAAGTAATTACTAAAATTTAAAGATAAATATTATTCTTCTATCTAAGATTATCTCCTTAGGTAATCTATAGTAACTAACTATATATTATAGGAATTAGTATATAAGATCTTCTATAGAGCTTACTTCCTTATATAGAATAAAGTATCTATATTTTATAAGTCTATTAATAATAACTAGAATACTATTATACTATACTCCTATTATTAATTCTATTAATAATAGTAGCTTAATAATATAGTTAAAAGATATTAATTACTATAGTTATTCTAGTACTAAAACTAGTTTAAGTTCTTTATAGGATTTATATCTTAAAAATTTAATTTATATATAAGTATTATATTCTAAGACTATAGTTTATATATCTTTTTATAGACTAGGGTAATTATAATATTATCTTATTCTATTAAATATCTTCTTAACTCTTTAGTATCCTAAGAGTAGGTACTTATAGATTTCTTTAATAAGTACTATTCTTATATCTTACTATAGTATTCTTATATCTAGTATAGTATCTATCTGGACTTTTATATATACTATTTCTCTTAATATAGTATCTAAAGTTTATTATACTAAATACTCTTTATTATTTATTAAAAATAGTTATCTATTAGTTTTTAAAATTATTTATTTATACTTAGGTTTATAGCTAAGAGTATTAGCTTATTTGTTTTCTAATCCTTTTTAATATATAATTTTATAATTAAACTTAGATAAATATTTAGTATAGTATATTTATTACTTATTAAGTTATTATATTATAGTAAAATACTAAATATTCTTATAATCTGTATATACTTTAACCTTATATTATATTCCTAAATAGTAGTATTTAAATTCTTTAAATATATATATAATAGCTATAAATTCTTTATTATAGATAGAGTAGTTAAGTTCTATACTATATAGCTTCTTTAAGTAAAAGGCTACAGGGTATAGTTTCTTTTTATTATCTCTTTAGCTGATTTATATACTAATTATAAAGTCTGAGGTATTAGTTTTAAGTTCTACTTCTCTTACAGGGTTAAATATCTATAGTATAGGTTCTAAAAGTATATATTCCTTAATTTTAATAAATACTTAGTATTATTTATTATTCTATTAGAATTCTATTCCTTTCCTTATAATCTTATATATAGAAGTAACTTTTCTTAGGTTCTACTAGAAAATTTATATTCTATAGTTTTTATAGTACCTTATATATATAATCCTTATATATTTCTAAATTATTAGAAAATATTAAAATATTATTAAGATAAATAACTATAAAGATATTAAGATACTCCCTAAGTACCTAATTAATTATTTATTAGAATATTATAGGTATATTTATTAGTCTAAAAAGTATAATAAGGTACTTATAGAGACTAAACTTTATTTTAAATACTATTTTCTATTTATCTTCTTCCTTAATTTATATTAGATTATAAGCTCCCTTTAGATCTAGTATAGTAAACTACTATTTATTCTATAACTAATCTCTAAGTTCTATAATTAGCAGTAAGAGTATTCTATCTTTATATATAATTTTATTTAGTTATTAGTAATTAATAACTAAACAGAGTTTATTATTCTTTTTTAGTATAAATATTACAGAGTATTCTATAGATAAAGTTAATAGTTATATATAGCCTTTTACTAATATATTATTAATATATTTATAGAGTATTTATAACTAAGGTTCTATAAGGTTATATAGTTTATAAAAATCTAGTTCTCCTCTTTTAATAATAGAGATTTTATAATCCTACTAACTATATTATAGTAATTCTATTTTAAGTATTTCTTAGAATAGTTTATTAAAATATCTATATTTATTAGATATATTCTTAAGTTACTAGCTTTATTCTAATTATTAGTATTTATACTATATATCTAATTCCTAATTCTATTATACCTTTTGTTTATTTATTATTCAGCTCTATTTTTAGATTTAATTCTATTAATAGGTTCTATTAGCAGTTTTTCTATTTCTTTCTGCTATTAGCTATATTTAAGTTTATATTCTTACTATTATTTTTCTATTAATTAGTTCTAATTAATTAGTACTAAAAATATATCTAGAGATTATTCTTACTTCTATATTTAATCTAAGACTTATATTACCTATCTTAGTTCTTATTATAATAGTTTTTATTTTATACCAGGTTATAGTACTATTAAGGCTATAACTACTATATCTACTTATTATTATAAGTTATTATCTGGGTTTTTTATAGTAGTACTTCTAGTTATTAAGGAGTTATTTTATTTTTCTAATATCTAATAAAATTTTAATTTCTATTAATTCTAATATAGGTTTATAAGGGTATTCTTCTACTCTATATAGCTAGTAAACTAATCTATTAGTAGGTTTATATCTTATAACTATACTAGTTCTAATATAATATTATAGGATTTTAATAGTATTAAGTTATATATAATATTAAATTCCTTTCCCTAGATCTTAATTATAAGATAATCAGTCTTAGAGTTAATAATTCTATTATTATATTTAAATTATATCCTATCTAGGCTTAATATATTATAAGGTTCTTCCTTCTTCTTCTATAGTAGGCAGAGTTAGTTAATTACTACTAGTAAGATATAATTTATCTATACTCTATAGTCTATCTAAGCTATAAGCTAGTTCCCCTTAATCTTAATATCTATAAGGATATTAAGCAAGCTTCCTATTTTAATTATTTCTAGGGTTCTCTATTTTCTACTATACTATAGCTCTATTATAGATAGTTTATATTATCTTTTACCTAGTTAATTTATTCTTTTATATTCTTATTAGTTTTATCTTTATTAAGCTAGTTTCCTATTAAGGTTCAGATTCTTTTCTATTCTTTAATTTTAGCTTTTATTTCTTTATTAGTCTATATTTTATCTTCTTCCTTAATTATCTATTTCTATCTATAGAATCTATATATTTCTTCCTCCTATTTCTAGACTTACTTAAGATACTTCTTTATATAGTTAGTATTATTATTAGTATCCCTTATAATTTATAATACTTCTTTCTTATTATCTAGGTAATTTATATAGTTCTAATTATAATATTATTTAATATAATTACTATATTTATAAGCGGTATATACTTTATTTTCCTTTTACTTATACTAGAGTTTAATCTTAGAGTTCTAGTAGATTTTATATTTAGGGTCTTAATATAATTTAATATATTATCCCTCTATATTATACTTATAGAGATATTCTTCTAAGTCTTTTTCTAAAATAGTATATAATTTAACTAATAATTATTTTATTATAAAGTATTAAGTTTATACTATAGTATATCTTAGTAGTATTATACTAGCTATATATAGAAAGGTATTAAAATTAATCTTCTTTTACTAATATAATAAATATTTATAATTATAGTATATAATCTATAATTCTTTAAAATAATCTTCCTTTAAAATATTCTTTTAGTATTCTAATATTTATAAGTTTCTTAGGTTTTTAATAATATCTACTAGTTATCTCCTATAGACTACTAGCTAATTATTATTATTAGGGTTTTATTCCTAGATAATTAGTTAATAATAGGTATATACCTTATTATATTCTATAGTTATTCAGTCTTTTACTTTCTAATAATATTCCTAGTTATATATTAAGTATAAAGTAAAGTTATTCTTATAGTAGAATACTACTTTATACTTAGTTATTAGTCTATATTTATAGATATTCCCTTATTTCTTATATTTTTCTTTAAGCTTCTTAAATTCCTTTTTAACTCTTTTCTAGTTATTCTTAGTAAGGTTTTATTTCTATTTCTTATTTTTACTTAAAACTTAAGTATAAATTAGTACTAGGATTAGACTGAATCTAGGGATTATAAGATTATTAGGTATCCTTTATAGAGTAGTTCTTTATATTATATCTAGAATCTTAATCTTTTTATTAGTTTTCTTAACTACTTTTAATTACTTTTTATTTTTCTTAGTAGGTTTCTACTCCTTCTGCTTTTTTAGCTTTAGATATTAAAGTAAAATATATCTAACCTTATTATAATTATAATATTTATATTTTTCTATAGCTCCTAGCTCTATAAGTTCTAAATATATTCTAGATACTATAGATAGTAGTAGGGCTTATTATACTCTATAGTTAGATCTATTACTAGTTTTAATATAGTTCTAACTACTTTATCCTTTTTCTTTCTATAGTTTCTATTTATAGATATAGTTATTAATTTATACTACTATAGCTATATACTTAATTAAGTTATCTAGTTTATCTATTTTAAAGAGTTAGTTCTTAACTTTATTCTTAAATCTATTATAGAATATAAACTTAAGGGGTCTATTATCCTAGTCTAAACAGAATATAATTTCTCAGAACTTAGTAGTATAGCTTAAGATAGCTTTAGTTTATTAAAGATTCTTAAGCTCCTTAATTACTTATTATTAATAATTAACTTTTCTAAAGACTCCAGTAAGTATAATAATAAAGTTATTATAGCTTATAAGGATATTAATTATTATCTAATCTCTATCTTCTAATTTAGCTTTATTTTTATACTAATTATAGAGAAATACCTAGAACTATTATCCTATAGTACTAGTAAAGTATATTCCTATAAACCTGACTTTATCCTTATCTTCTTTAAGTTTTATCAGGAAGAATTTAAAGTAAGCCTAGAGTTAGATTTTAAATATATCTAATTCTTAGATATCTCCAGCAAAGGGTCCTAGTAGTATTAGGCGAATAATCTCTCCCTGATCCTTCTAATACTTCTTTTTAAGACCTTTAATATATAGTATAAGGTATTTAATTATCTACTAAGCAGTTGGTCCCTTAGGAGTATTATTCTGCTGGGCAGGAGTTCCTGGAGTAGTTATAATATCTTTTCATTATTGTACAGCAGCCAAGACAAGGTAATCAGCTGAACAAGAGTTATCAATATATAACGGTTAGGTTGACTTACACTGGACAGGGTCTAGGGTAGGTCGGGGTTAAACCAATCAGAGTGTTATTCTGAGTAGCGCGATCAGGTTATCATATAGCTGTATAATACGAGTCACTGTCAATATACGAGTATTGTGGAGCTAGTTCCAATAGATATATAGACGATATTATTGATAACTGTCTGAAAGAGTATTCTATCTAATGAAATGAATGTGCATATATACTAGGGGCTCACGATAGCTCACTGGTGATCTAGAGTGAGTTTAGCTGAGGATCGTTCAGGCTCACTGACGATCCGGAGTGATCCATCTCTTATTAGTAGAAAAGGTAGGGTATGCTACGTGATATGGTAGGCATATGCTTTGTTCGTAACAAGGCAGGATTCCTACCTGGTATTATCAATATTTTATCTGGATTTAGCTGTATTACTGGAGCAGCTATTTCTAGCTATATAGATATAGATAAAATCGCCTTTACAGGATCTACTGTAGCTGGCTGTATAATTATAAGGGTAGCTGCTGATAGTAACTTAAAGAAGGTTATACTAGAGCTGGGTAGAAAGTTACCTAATATTATTTTTAATAATACTAATTCTGATAAAGCTATTTTATAGGCTAATTTCAGTATCTTCTTCAACTATAGTCAGTATTACTCTACTGGGTCCTGCCTACTAGCCCAGGAAGAAATTTATACTAAGTTTATTACTTATTTTAAGGAATATACAGCTGATAATAAGTTAGGTAACTCTTTCAATAAGGACACCTATTAAGGTCTATAAATCTTATAAGTCTAACTTGATCAAATTATAGATTATATTAAATCTGGTAAGAAGGAGGGGGCTATAGTAGCTACTAGTGGTAGCTGTTATAGCTCCGAGGGATACTTTTATCCAACTAACCATATTTATAAATATCACCTCCACTATAAGGATTACTCGAGAGGATATATTTAGACCTGTAGTTATAATCCAGAAGTTCAAGGACAAGGCCGAGGCGATTAAGATTGGGAACAATACAGCTTATAGTATGTACCTCCGGAGTTAGCATTACAATCTCTCTCCCCAAGTTAACTTATAACTACAGGACTTGCTGGAGCTATCTTCACGCAGAATGTGAAGACAGCTGTCCGTATATCAAATGCTCTAGGAGCCGGGTATATGTCTTATCCTTCTCCAATGTCTGCACTTTTCACCAACCATCTTTCGAAGCACCGTATGGATTAATAGTTATGGTAATCTATCCTATCAAGCGCCTTTTGGAGGCTTCAAAGAGTCGGGTATCGGCCGCGAGTTAGGTAGCTATGTACTGGAGAATTATACGCAGATCAAGACAGTGCGCCACAATCTGGATGATTCTGGAGCTTTTTAGGTGTCACTGTGTCCTATCATGCTTTTTGTAAAAGGGGCATAAAGCGTGTTCTGAGGTAGAGCATACATTCCATAATAACAAATGGTCAAGATCATCCTGTTCAACCGCCTGAATTCATGATTACATTCCAGCGTTAACTTAATTTGCACTAAATCAGATGTAGTTCAGCCTGACCAGGTTTTCCAAATTGCAAATAGAACAACAATGCGGAGTGAGGCGTGCTGTGCGTCTGTCGAGATCCCGATATTGCGTATCGTTGGTAGATCACGAGTTCATCGAGGGAAACAGCTCGTTTTTTTACACCTTTGAGGGGCCGCTAATGGCCTGTAAAGTCATACACATCTATTGATGGCCGAGGCTACGGGGTTCGGCTAGGGGGAACAGCAGGGGTTTAAACGCTCTCGTCTCCGCACTACAAGGTCAAAAGCATAAGTAGTAACATAAAGCCCCCTGAATGACCCATTCTTTATCCCTGTATTACAGTGCTCAGAGCCTAAATTATTAGGTAGCAAAGTATTCTACTATCCTATTAATAGAGGATTTCCTTATCTACATCTTTTCTATGTCTTATCCCTTGTAGATAAAGTTACTAGCCACAATTTCGCTCTTGTGGCGCTGGATCAGGACTTGAGTGGACTGTATTATTCGCACTTATTAACTGTGACGGCCCCATATTTAGTGGGGCTTTATGCCACTACCTAAGCCTCTGACCTGTACCTCCATCTCTTATCTCTCGCCTCCCTTCTTCACTACTCTTCTCTCCAAATACTCTTCTCTCCAAATACATTCTGCACGAGCCAATCATTGATCAAGATGCTTAGTTGATGATCTACTGTTTATGGAGTCTAAGCTTTACCCGCTGAATCAAATACCTCGACCATCAGTCTCTCTACCCCCTTCGAGTGTTCCTCGACGATCTCTACCTGTAGCATAGTTAATTCGACCTTATTACAGTTCTCTGCAATATACTTGTAATATCTATTTCTGATATTCCGGTTCTGATTGACCTTGACCATCCCTCGTGCCATTCCCACCTGAACTATCTTGTCTGACAGCCGATGAGTACCATGAAGGACCAGCGGCGTCGCATCGCCAGGAGCTGCGTGGATCTTCTCCAATCTGTCCAGCCTCCAGTGCTTCTCTACACCACCGGCAGGATAATATCCGTGGATGTTACCAAAGCTCGGGGCCAGGAAGTGGACGCCCGTCTTCTTGACAATGTCAGTAGCCATGTCGGGATCGGTGAAGACGCTCTCGAGGTCAATCGTCGGCAGGCCGTCCTCTCATCCCTCCGTCCTCCCCAGCTCAGCCTCAACTGTGATCCCCTTGCCCTTGGCTCTGTCCACTACTGATTTAACGTATTTGATATCGCCCTCCTCGTCGTACATCGACCCATCCACCATGATAGAGTCGAATGCACACTCTAGTGCCAGATCCGCATCGCTCGGCTTCAAGCAGTGGTCGAGGTGGACAGATACAGGGACCGAAGCGGCGTGCGCAACCTCGGCTGCGTACTTGATAAAGGCAGGGTTATGGAAGTACAAGGTCCAGGGGAAGAATTGGATCATGGCTGGGGAGCGACATCTCTCCGCCGCCTTGATAACTGCAAGGACACCTTCTGTGTTATATCTGCCATTTTGCAACATCAGCTTGCGTCATCTCTTTCCAAGACTCACACAATGGACGGCAAACTAAAGGGGGGTATCTAAGATGAGGAGATAAGACTTACACACAGAACCCGCCAACTGCATATCCACCCTTGCGGGTATTGTAGATAATCTGCTACGTTCGGTTGTTTTCGGGATAGGAAGCTATTCTAAAGATTTATATCTCAAAAAAATATAGATACTATTTGTTTATGAGAATATTAACTAGTAAAACGATCCTTACCCTGGCCTTTTTAATTATACGGCTATATCAGATATCCATCTTAACAGACCCACGGATAATAAAGCCACAGATGATAACTCGGCTGGAGTAAATGCTGATCTGAATTATATTCCTCAAGTCTATAAAGAGGGCGATGACGCTAATTCCGATTGTGCTAAAAGGTGGAATTCCGGTGGCCAGAATTCTGTCGCCCTCCTTTTTCGATACTAGTGGACCAACCGCAGGACTGCGAACGAACCCTAGGGCGATGACTAACTTGAGGGAAATTGCGCTCTGCTCGCTACGGAATGGATCTAAGACGTGATAGAAAAGTATCTAGCCCGCCAGGTCTCCGGAGATCCGGGGACAGCTTCAAAGATATGGAGGTATATGCATAAAATACCCCAGATGTAACCAGCTTCACAGTAGCTTGGAAGAGTGAGAGAGAGAAACCACTGCAACCTACCCCCAAAGAGATGTCAGCAAAATACTTTGTCAATGGCAGCCCTGCCGAACTTGTGGCAGACGCCCTCGAGAGCCTCACCCATCTACGCAGCCTCACCCATCTACGCCCGGGCATACAGTTTGATAAGCAGCACAAGAGTATGAGCCCACTCTCCCTATCCCAAACCCCATCCACTGTAATCCAAAGCAAAAAAGCGCGAAGACTCAGCAATTATTGACAGTTAGTTCGTAGTCGTCTACTCAACCCTTCACGACCCCTCAAAGCATGTCGCCCTCGTCTCTGGCGGCGGCGCCGCCCACGAACCCGCTCACGCCATGTATGTCGGGCCCGGCATGCTAAGCGCCGCCGTCTCGGGCAACATCTTTGCATCGCCGAGTGTAAGCCAAATATACAACTGCATCCGCAACGCCAACGGCGCTGCCGGGACCATCCTCGTTGTCAAGAACAACACCAGGGACATCTTCCACTTCCACCAGGCGGCCCAGAAGCTCCGGGCCGAGCTAGGAATCAAGGTCGAAGTAGTTGTTATCGGCGACGATGTTTCTCTTCAGAGGAGCAAGGCTGGAAAGGTGGGAAGGCAAGGGTTGGCCAGAACGGTGCTGATGCACAAGATCCTGGGTGCTGCTTCGGCGGCTGGCAGGTCTCTTGAGGCGTGCGTGGAACTGTCAGACAAGGTCAACGCCGGTCTGGCCACGGTTGGCGCTTCGCTGGACCATGTGAATATTCCTGGTCAAAAGGCGGATGCTCAAATCTACCTTGCCGCAGATGAGTTTGAATTAGGCATGGGTATCCATAATGAGCCTGGAGCTGAATTGCTCAAGCCGAAGCCAGAACTTAATGATTTGCTTGACAAAATGCTCGGCTATCTCCTGGATGCCAACGACTCGGAGCGAAGTTAGGTGAATATTGCAGCATCTGATGATATAGTTCTGGTGGTGAACAATCTTGGGTCGCTGTTCGTCCTTGAGTTGAGTATTATTACAACCAACACCACTCGACGTTTAGGTATAATATGGAAAGATTCACAATATTTAAGGGCAGTCTAGACTAACTATTCATAGGTACTCAAGGGATAAAGCCTGTTAGAACATACAGCGGAACTTTCATAGCAAGCTTGAATGGGCCAGGCTTTAGCATCACGCTTCTCAAGGCAGATTGGGAGCTTTTGCGATACCTGGATGTTCCTACGTCAGCGGCTGGCTGGCCTATTGCTTATATTTCCCCCGATGGAAGAAATGCAACTGGAAGAGTGATCGATACTCAGTCGACCGCTACAAAGGGTGAGAAAGGGGTCATAAGTTCGTCAAGCGCGAAGGGTAAGCCATCTACCTCCCTAACAAGGCACAAGGCATTTTAGAGATGTTTACTGATAGCCGTTCTTTTCCACTTGATGGAAAGCTGCTGCGGTCTGTGATCAGCAGCGCCTGCCAGTCGGCGATTGCCGCCGAGCCATCCATTACCAAGGCTGACACAATTGTTGGTGACGGCGATTGTGGCCTGACCCTTAAGCGTGGTAGTAAAGCGGTATTGAAACCAGTAGAAGACGCCTCGTCCTCTGGAGATAACGTTCTGGACTTGATGATTAAGATCGCCTACGAAGTAGAAGGAAATATGGATGGTACTTCAGGAGCCATCTATGCTTTGTTTTCAGCGGCCTTACTGCTAAGCTGAGAGAGCTGGACAATTCTGTGACAATGGGATTGCAAGAATGGGCCACGGTTGCTCTTGGGGGATTGGAGACTATCCAAAAGGTTACGCCCGCTCGATCCGGCGACCGAACTCTGATGGATGCTCTTGAGCCATTTGTTTACTCATTGAAAGACGGTATTGAGCAGGGATTGCAGGCAGCAAGGAAGGCATCTGACTCAACTAAGGGCCTGCAGCCGGCATATAGAAGGGCAGTATACGTGAAGCAGGTGCCAGACCCAGGAGCTATAGGTATATTGGCCATTATAGAGGGTATTTCGGGAGGCCTGGCTTACAGTTGAGTTAGCATTTACTTAATCTTGCCATACAAGTTTAGCTGATATCACTCGAGGCTGGAGGGTGTGTATCATGTCTACAATTTTCCAAGGTATATAGAAGTTAAGGTCTCAATGACCCAACTCCCCTCTCTATATCATGTTTCCTGGGGAGTGCAGGCTCTATCACATCGATATAAATAGTTTTAATCGGCTCTCAAAGGGCTCCTTCCAGGCTTATCTCACTAAGAGACAAGAACCTTGACTTCTGATGGGCGGGGATAATGATAAGGTTATGGATTTCGCTACGAGAATATGTGATTTAGATTCAAGAGCTACTTAGAATAGACTTCGTTGCCATCGAACTGCTTCTAAGAAACATTGCTGTTCTGGTTAAAATAATTTTTATATATTTATTAATGAATGAATCCAGTTCTTTAGAAGTAGCTCTGATTCTTAGATTCTAACTAAGCTGCCCAAGGACCGAGTAATAAGAAAGATAGTTCGTAGGTAGGTGGTGGTATATTGAGCATGTCCGGATCCCCCGTATCCACAATGTCTATCGTGAACGTACATATAAGAACTGAGCCCTTAGAGTACTCGCAGGTGGGATTATAGTTTGTAACTAGTCCTAAGCATGCGGGAAAAGCCTTTCACTCTGATCCCCAGAATTCTATGGACGATAACGAGATTGTTCGTGAAGATTATGTCCCTATTCCGAAAGGGGGAGATGGTGATGGGAATGATGTGAAATCGGTTATAACCAAAACCGCCGCCTTTAGAAAGAGCCATACAAGCCCGTTGAATCGATATATCAACTTCAGTGTCATCAACCCCTTGGTATCCAAACATATGAAAATCCTCATCCTCGGCGCTCTACTGGTAGGTCATCCCGTTGGTCGGTACTATTTGCCAAGATCGTGTTGGCTACACCAACCCCTGGGGACACATTAGTGAGCATGAACAACGTGGTCAGGTTAGGGCGATGTATATAAATAAGCTTCAGATCAGAAACAAGCTTTTCGAGGCAGGTTTCAGATATAATCAGATTCTTCACGAGTGAAGCTATCATCACTTGTTTCCCCTTAGTATCATCGCCGAGAATTGAAACAGCTCGTTAAAGAAGTTGTCCCAGCCCTTGCTCATAACATAGAGTCCATCGTAAGTGTAATCAAAATTGCGTAACAAGGTAAGCTTCTGTTGATCTGGGAGGAAAGCAAGTTGCAAACCGTGCTTTCCCGTCCAAGATAATGCAATATGTCGAGCTTACTTGTTCATAACGAGAAGAGGGGCCTGGACCCGTACTAGCTAAACTAGTCCACTCTCATGGCTATCGCAAATTTCTGTACCACCTATATCAACGAGGGGTCAACACAGTGCCAACACCCCTGATGATCGAAATACAGAGTTGGCCGGAGCGTGGGCAACGCCTTACTCCATACCCGTTCACGGATTTCGGGAGGAAGATCCGGGAAAAGGTGGAATAATTCCAACATTATTGGTGTTTGATGAAATATGTTGCTGTAGTTGTCCTAGTTTTATTGATGCCTTCTGTTTTTTGTTGGGATGAGAAAGGGAAGAAGAAGGAGAAGAAATTGAAGGGGGGGTGATGGTTTTGCTTTCAAGCAGATACTCATACGGGAGTATTGCTAATATTGCGTGAGATAGCAAACAAGAGACAATACATAGACCGTGTTCTAGGCACCCAGTATCCCCGGTGCTAGATGAAGATTAGACCCATTTATTTGACGATGGTAAGAGAAATTTCAGGTGAGGTCATGAGACTGTTGCGGCACGAGTACGGTTCAAGAATCTAAATAACTTGTTAAAAACATGAACTAAGAAAATTCCCGCAACCAATGGCCGCAGTCAGCAATGCTAATACGTACAGACGAACTGAATGGCCCTAGGGCTTTACCATCCGTCTAAGATTTCGGACATACTAGCCTTGCTGGAAGTGCGATACGATCTACATATCAATCACTTCCCGAATGAGTAGTGGCCCAAAACGGTCAAATGCGCCGAGCTCGGTAGTCACTGGATGAAATTGTGGGGTTTCAAGATGGCCTTGGTTGTGCGAATGGCCCATAGGCGGCAGTGGAAACGGTAAGAATTTAGTTGGGTGGAGATGCGGTTAAGATCAGCGGGCAAGCTCGGCATCTGCTCGAAATCCGAGATACGCTGGATCATGATTGGTTCTAAGTTATACGAATGCTAGAGAGCCTCGAAAAATACTTACAATTGTCCGAGGACTAGAATGAATTGGCTGATATACTAGATTATATATACAACTAGACAACTAGTAATTATTAGTCTACCTTGTCCATTCTACCCCGGTTATCCCAACAAAGTCAAGAAACTAGACAAGATGGCGAGGTCCCAAGACAGAAGGAGAGAATCCATTCACCTGAGTACCAGCTTCTTGCTATCCACAAATGCGCTCTGCTGTTGGTTGGCCGTAGGTCTGAACCCTACTATCATCTCATTTTCATGTGGGCACATCAGGGTTTTGCCATTCGCGCCATTAGGTCCATCGTGCATGAATCGACATGAAGTAGATAATTATTTGAAAGTTGGGAACTGCCAACTTCTGATTAGATGACTGTGGAAATATGTAACGTGGGTGCATAGCGAGCTGGACAGCATAGCGAGCTGGACACCCACGTTAAACTATAAATTTAATATTATAAATTTCCTTAAATCTATCCGTAGGGGTGTGACGGTTGGGCGACTTACACTGGAAGGAGGTCTAGGGTAGGTCAGAAGTGTAACCAATCAGAGTTGTTCTGAGTGGGACGATCAGGTTGTCTTGGTGCTGTGCGAGTCACTGCTAATGTGCGAGCACTGAGGAGCTAGTTTCAATAAAGGGGTAGTGATTGTAATTGGTAACTGTCTAAGAGAGTGTCTCTAGCTAGTGAAATGAATGTGTATATATACCAGTATGTTCACTAGGAGTTCACTTTGTATTCACTTGGACTTCACTTACCCAAAGTAAAGTTAGTCCCATTGGTTTCTTAGGTAGGTCAGCCGATCCACCTTGTACGCGACTTCCTGTGGTAGAGGCCTTTGTTCGTAAGAAGGGGGTATATTAAATTGAGGGTTATAGAGTTTAAAATTCTTATTAAGGAGATAAGGCTTAATTAATTAAAATAAATCTTGTTACCTAAGCAAAAAGTATTATATAACTATACTAGCTATAAATGGGTGTAATATAGATAGTTATAGATAGAGGCCCCTTAGCATAGCTCGAAGAGGGGTAATTTGGAAAATTATATATAATTCTCTTAATTATAGGATCCCTGAATTTAACAGTAGCTGTTGGATTTCACACATTGGATAAGCAGAAATTGTGTAGTTGTATTCATCTAAGTTATGCTGTTCCGGTGCTTCCGGTAGGAACAATTATGCAATTTAGTGTACGCCTCTCCTTTGAGCCTAATGCTCTTCCAATCTGTGAAAGGAGGCGCATTTGGGGCAAACCGTCCTCGATTATGACTAATCGCATCGGATTGCACGAAGCCTCGGTTCCAACAGTAGCTATCCTGAACTCCATAATGCCTCAGTCCAACAATACTCATCGCGTGTTACAAGGTATTCCTCATTGGCTGCTTCAGCCATCTCACTAAGACTAAGGCCAGAATTAGAGCTATTAAGCTAAGTAGTTGCAAAACTAGAGAAGACGAAAGGAGATATAATAGTCTGAATAAAATATATTTTAAAAGTTAAAAGAAATAAGATTAATATAAATAAATAATTTTAAGAAAGTTAAAAGTAAAATAAGGTTAAGTGAATTAATAATACAGAATGTTTAATAATTAATAGTAGAAAATTAAAACCTTAAATAAATAATATAAAAGAAGGTTTATATACCTTACCTCCCTTTATCTATTCTTATATATATATTTAAAGCTTAATATAGAATCCTAAGTTCTTATTCTAACTATACTTAGCTAACTACTATAGACTAGGAGATGCCCTCAAAGACCCCCAGGCAAAGGTCCCAGGCCGCCCCCTCACAACGCACTACAGCTCTGTGCAGCAAAAGATCCATTTCATGGACACGCACGGCATCCAGAAGTCAGTGGTCTCGCTCGCGAACCCCTGGCTTGACTTCGTCGACGCCTCCGTGTCTCTCTCCATCGTGAAAAAGATCAACGAGGAGTTCTCCGACCTGTGCGGCCAGTAACCCCGCCGCCTGTTCTACTTCGCCGCCCTCCCCCTCACAGCCAGCATCGAGGACATTCTAAGCTCCATCGAGCACGTGCGCAGCCGCAAGTACTTCAATGGGCTCGAGCTTGGAGGTATGATGTTGATGTGTTGATGCAGGTATTTGCGAGTGTTTGTTGGAGCTTCATCCGGCCGCTTTTGAGTTAACCAGCGCTTCTTAGGTAATCTTCTCTGGCGAGTCAACCGCACAATCGCAGCCTAATTCAAAGAGAGGCTGGGTCTTCCGGAAGCCTCATAAGAAGTTCCTCTCTCAATGTGTAAATATCACAGTTCACGGGAAGTTAAAAATATCCCTTATGGTGTGGGCAGCGATCTGGCGGACCGGCAAGAACAAGCTTGTTATTATGGAGTGTGATCCAACGAGCAGAAGAAATAGATATGCAGCTAAGAGCTATCAAAATGTATTATTAGAAGGCCTTCTTCTTATTTATGACGGAACAAGGCATTTCCAGCAAGATAACGCAAGAATTCATAACTTTGGAGGCACGCCGGAGTAGCTGCAGATCACGGAATTGAGTGGATTGACTGGCCGCCACACTCGCCCGATATCAACCCTATTGAGCACGTTCGGAAAGCTTTAAAAGCTAATCTTATGAAGATGCACCCTCAAACTCGTAATTTAGATAATAATGAGGTTTACTGAGTGAAATTGGTGGAATGATTGCAGAAAGCGTGGGATACAATTGACCAGCCCTTTATCTGCAAGCTTATTGACTCTTTGCCACATCGCATCCTTGCAGTCATCTGGGCCAAGGGCTTTTATACAAAATATTGATTCGCACGCTCCAGGCTATCTATTGATAATATAAAACTTCATTTGGGCTAAAATTGGAAGAATTATCGTGGGTTGAAAAGGGTGTGTTGAGCGCGTCTTATGGGTGCTGACGTCGCTGTTCGTAGACTTATATCACCAAACTGTAGCTCGTACAGTTTGGCAAATCATGTCAGCATATTCTTCGCATTCTTTTTTAGCTAGGGATTAGTTAGCGGTAGTTGAAACCAAGTACTAGCATACAAGTGCCCGGCAATTACTACCCTACTTCCTCAAGTGAACAAGCTCAGGTAAGCGCTAGAGAGCAAGGTAGTTATTAAGACCACTTAAAGCTTTCTTATTGGCTTATTTTGCGAGCCGGCAACTCCACAGGCCACATTGAGAGTGGCGATAAGTGAGGAAGACTTATTGCTAAGGCAGCCAAAAAGAGACAAAAGCTGGCGATAGGTGGGCCAAAGGAACAAAGTTCTAAATAAAAGATTCCGCCTAATCTAGCAATATGTTGCATTTATAGCAATTAATGCGAGCGTAATAGCTAGCTGTAAGGGCTGTTACGCTAAACCGTAACACTTATACCTCGGCTAAGCATTCTAAGAGACTATGATATTTCAGGTTGGCGCCTTGCAACTAGATAAAAGGAGCGTGTGGTGGTGAAGTTAGATAAGAGCTACAATTGGTCAGGTTTTACGAGCACATTCATGGTATTTTGCAGCTGACTGTGTTTCTCTTCTTTTATGAACTAGGATGGTTAGGGATCTAATTAGGTATGTAGCTATGTTTCTGGAAGTCGCTGGTTCTACCAAAATAGTAAATTAAATTACTCCTTAGATATACCAGAGCAAAGGGATATTGTAGCAAAAAGGGTATATAAACACCTTCTTTCCATGCTTAAATTCAAAGTCATAATCATCCAGCAACAGTCCTAAATATCCAAGCAATTACCTCGTCTTATATCCATTTTCTTTCAATTTCCTCTCAACCTGTCTTGCTATCTAAACTTCAAGATGCATTTCACCAAGACTATTATTTCTCTCTTTGCCCTCTCCAGCTTTGCTACTGCACGGCTTGGCGACTCTGAATCCAGCTTTGCTCGCCGTGAGGTTGCCAGAGATGCCCATGAGCAGTATCTTGCAGCACGTGATGAATATATCGAGAAGCGTGAGCTTTTCCGCCGTGTAAGTTCCATTTTATTTTGCTACTGATATTAGACTTCGTACTAATATAAATTCTAGCTTGGTGGTAATGGTGTATGTAAGCCTAACGGTGGTGGTGGCAAAAGAGCTTGCTTCAAGAAGGATGGCAGACTATGGAAGTATTGTGGCAGCTGCAGGACAGGTGCTGCAGAGGGCGAAAACTGCCTTTGCAACGCTTAAGACCCTGCCCGGTCTTTGTTGCGTTTCACGAAGGATCTCCTTACCTCCAGAGGGCGCAACGTAAAGCATACAGTTCAGCTGAAGAATTATGGTATCAACAACATATCTCTATATGGGCTATGTAGACTATCGGGAGAACGATGGGTTAGGCTGTCTGAACAACCCCAGCCCTGACAGACACAAGCAGGTTCTCTACTGAATAAAGTTCTACTATTATACTATAACTAGATAGGTCTTAGAAAACTATATATATTTTTCTCAAAGGATATATTTCTATTCTAGGGAGAAGTTTGTATTTAACTATATTCTTACTGTGGTTTACCCTCTGCAAATGTTGCTAGCTTGTTGGTTTCTGCCAAACAGCTTACTACATCCTCCTACTTCGTATCTTTTGGCCGTCCTGTCCGGCCGTTGTGAAAGAGCAGTCCATAGCTTTCATGGCACAGTTTATAAAACTCCTCGGACGCTGTCTCAAGCTCGGGCACCCGCCCAAAGTATAGGTACTGCTCTGTGCGCGACTACTTCGATGCGCTCTGCAAGTATCCGCCGCTTTGTCCGGGCTCACTATATTATAGCCAACTGGATTATGGTGCCGAGAGTTGAATACAAATAAATTCGCTGATTCTTGCTTAATAAGAAACAGACTGGTGCTCTCTTGTATATAACAGGTCTTGCCGCCTCGATTATCTTGCCATATCGGCTGACCTCGCTATCGGTGCACCCCGATGGCCCCACGGTAATAGTTCAGTCACCAATCGTTCCTTCTTTATCTTGCCAAACCCTAAAATCTAACACTCTAGAATGATTTCTGTGCCTTGGCCAGGGTCCACCTGTCTAGGCGAGCGTTCGTTTGTATCCTACTTCCGCCGTTGCTATGGGCAGACATTGAAAAGGCCCAACAAGGGCACCAAAAAGGGCACCAAAACAGAAGCTAGAGCGGGCCATTTCCACATTTAAATCGTTTCGCACGCCCAAGAAAAGAGCTGGGTAGCATTCGAATCGAACCAAGAACCATTGTGGGGCTTGTTCGCTGGAATGGTTACTTTTGTAGTCGCTTTAAAAGGCAGAGGTTCTGGTCTCGCGAGCGCTGCGTGCCAAGACGGCTTTTGTCGGAAAGCGTGAGGTGTGTTGAAGGGTCACGTGTTGCATCCATCCGACGCTTTGGTATGCTCAGAGCCGAACGCAACCCCTGGCAGCACTATGTAGCGACGGTCACATGGTAATTTGGGGGCCTCACCCTTGTACCAACATGCCGTCCGGCTGTGCCCACACTCCCCCCGGAGCTTTGAATGCGAATGCAATAACATTACATTACGTGACCGTCTTCTAAGAAGTGCTAAGGTAGGTCATGGTGGAGTAACATAAGCTCTCAATAGAAATAATCTTACAGGGACTTGTGAGTGTGTAGCCTCTGATATTCTATTACTCACGGAACGGAATCGAGCGTCTTCAGAAGATTTCGACTAGAATCTGAATGCAGTGGGTTCATAGGACCCTGCATGCGCGGTGTTATTGGGGGGCTACTTTTTTCATTCGCGCGTTGACTAGCGCCCTCGCTGCCTCAGCCAATCGAATGAGGCTTAAGCTCGCATTTCTGTGTGCAAGGGTGAGAAAAAGGGCATGTTTTGGACCATTGCTCCACCTTGACAGTGCCTTTGATGCAATCGTTTGCTGTGGATCTTGGCATCCCTACGGGCGCCGGGCCTACTAACTCAATGGTGACATTGCCCCGATGAGTATCATCAAACATCCTTGGATTATGGCCCGCTATAACCACAAAGAAACAACTCGCATAGCGTGTAAGTGATTCGCTACCAAGAGCTGGAATTTCCTAACCAGGTAATGTCCTATAATGATTCCGATATGGGTTGCGGATTATATCGCCCGCGGTCTACGTCTTGCCTATCTGAATATTAGCATTCCCGGAGAAGGAACCATTGTTGCGGCTTTTCCTAGTGATGCTCGCCGAGTGCTAATATCGATGCCTCGAAACTGATATCCTTAACCGGGGCAGCATGCCTATTTGTACATGCCTAGCATTAGCCTATGGCAATCCTATCCATTCTCAATTGCATAGGTAGATAAGAGAAATGATGTAATGCCGAATAAGCTATTTAGTGATATACAGCACAGCACAGCTACACGCAAACCGCAAATATCATTTGTAATCCGCGCCAGGACCGGAATGACGAGAAGCTTATACCGCAAAGCCGTGGCTACGCATGGCGGAACAATGAAAATGATGTGCCTTGTAGAGGGCCACTATGGTGTCAAACACTCACTTGGTTCTTATGGGACCGTTACGCTCTTTGCCGGAGGTGTCGGTATTACACATCAACTGCTCTACCTAAAATCCCTCGTAACTGATCTCTCTGAAGGTATTATAGCTACACGTAAAGTGGTGCTCATTTGGTTCATTCAACAATTTGAGCATCTCGAGTGGGCGCTCCCTTGGTTAAAGCAAGTGCAGGCAATAGAGGTGCGCAATGAAATACTTCAAGTTATGGACTTTGTGTCGAAACTTCAGTCCATTGATATGGTTTGAGTCCACTATTACAAGGTTCTGTATTTGGAAACCGCCCTGACATAGACATGTTGGTTACAAGAGAACAAGAGCAGCAGGTTGGTGCTATGGCTGTCTCGGTCCGCGGACCTCGGGGGTTTAGTGATGAGGTCCGTCGCATCTTGAGAGAGCGCCAGAGTAGTAGTAACCTGGATTTCGTTGAGTAAACCTCTTCCCTGTAATCCACGTTGTCATATTTATGATAGAAGATTCGTCTATGGGCGCGAGTGGTTGAAGAGTGACGTTAATTACGTACTTCAAATATTGTTATTCTAATGTTTTATCTAGGTGCTGAGCCTGGATGCTGCACTTAATTCTATGACACGCCAATTCCCTCCCATGGAGAGCCTTTAAATCACGTAGACGTTTCCGATATATAATTCAGAGACACAGCTAGCTTGTGACGAGGGCCCTGAGCATATCGATCTCTTTACCAGCGAGGCTGTTATGGTGGACGAAGGATTGCCCCCGTCTCGTCTGTGTAAAGTCATCCTCGATGCTGGCAAGGGGGGCTGTGAAACGCTGATCGTCACCCTCCTTAAAGATGAGCTGGTCCCGGAGCAGGTCCTCGACATCGGTTGTCATCGCCATACTCCAGAGGTCCTCCATTAGGATTGGTTTTCCTATGAAGTACATCATCTCACATTGCTTGCTCCAGGACACCATAAGCCTGCTCCCGGTCTCACTCACGATCTTTTTGCTATAATAACAAGCTCAGTATATAGACCATGCGCGAGTATGTTGCCTTGCAGAGCCAGGCGTCCCGGACCTGGGTGAACCGTTGCGTGAGGTCGATCATGCCAGGCCTCGTGTATCGCTAACGATCGTGCGAGTGGCAGCTTCATTTCCTCATTTACTCAGTCAATGACCGTCGCGGACTTGTGTACGTTCAAACTTCCCGAGCGCGCTTAAGCCTTACAACCTTTTCTCGTCCGCACCTGGCTTCAACCTGATGGAGAGACTCCCAACCAGGCGATAGCAAGTCAATCTAAATGCCCTAAGTACATGACTTTAGGGGAGTTCAAAGCCTTGGCTGTCTTACCATACGGATATCTTCTTCAGTGGATGAGCATCTTGGTACAACTCGCTATGCCAACGATTGACTTCAACCAAGACGAGACGGTAATATTCTTGCTCCAAATAAGCCTATAAGGCTGGGCCACACTCAGTTTATGAGGTCACCCGAGAAGCTCACACATGCCTCACTGACGTGGAGCTTGGTCGTCGGCTGTTGAGAACCTCTCGCAGGCAGTTTCAAGGATCGAAAAGAATTGGAGTCCCACATGGCCTTATGTTCTTTCACACTGTTAGCAATTCGGTTTCTGTCTCTGGCTAGCCCGCTGCTGTATAAGGCATTATGAGGCTTCTATGTTATTGTCGCTGTATCTCATACCAGTGGTTAAAAACTTCGATCAGGAAAGTCCAGGATACGGCTGATGACATGCAATGAAGGGATTTTCGGAGTCGGCCCTTAATGTTGCCATAATATGTGTACAAACGCTTAACGTTGACGATAAGCACTTGAAGAAGATCCTAGAAGACTCACAGCAGGCGTCTCATCTTGTTGAATCCTTTATCGTCAACTACAACACCACTCTTGCCAACAATAAGGCCCAAAGCCCACTTCAAAGCATCATGGACGACAGAACCAAAAACTCTTTGCACCGTACTCGGTCAGTCCTTATCCATGAGGTCATATATCGCGGCAATGAATGCCTTGATCTAGCTATCAAGCAAAGCTGGCCAGACTTCTCTTGGACAACAGAGTGGTCTCTAGCCTCTTCGACATGTTAATGGCTTGAAATAAACTCTGGACGAAGACAAGTCAATCGTAACATCCCGACAGGCGAACTATTGGTCAATGGCGCCCCATTGACACGTCTAACTCATGACGATACTAGGCTTCACATCGCAGTTATACATTTACAGTGTATATGTATGACGCTGATTTTTATTTGCACAATATTCAACTCTACCCTTGTTTATAATTTATTCAGCTACTGCCTGAGCACAACTTAAGGCGTGTACATTAGAGCCAGGCATTCAGTGCATCTAACAATATATAAATGTTTCTCACCGAAAACCCTATCTATTGTTCGGGCAAGAGCAGTCTCTATTAGCCTCTCCTTGATTTCTTGGATTCCTTCAATTCTGTGGAACAGAAAGGTCGAACCAAATGTCTTGACATCCCGAGTTCTCATAATATATTGCATTCCTGCCAACAGCAGTGTGTCTCGAAGGGTGACTGGATTATATATGAGGAGAGAGAGAGGCTGCGAGCTTGGTTAATTGACAGGAAAGTTTGTCCCATTACTGCTTTATTATCCAATTTACCAGTCCATCTACAACTCTTTAGGGCAGATTCGAAGTCGATTCTGAGCTGCTGGACTAGCCACATGAGGCCAGCTACTGTTGTGTCTGTGAGACCCCACACACGTACAATAGTACAAAAGCTGTCTGGAGTTTTAATGATATTTTAATTGGTAAAGTATCGAAAGGGTCTGAGATGTTCAATAGCTGTAGGGTTACTTACGGTTGAGAGTAACAACTCAGTGTCCTCTGGAGGATTCCGACCCTTCAAGCGCTAGTATGGAACTGCTTTGAGGACCTTGAAATGTTTCTGCAGCTTGAGCTTTGCTTTGATTGACGTGTTGATGCTTCTAGATGGCACACCTCCCTTCGATCTGTCGCTTGAAACTTGTTAAAGGCAGTCCTGAGATAGCATTAATAGTAAGCCTGGGAGACTTGAATAGCCAGAGCATAGGCGGCCTCTATAGCTTTAGTATTAAGGATTAAGCGCAGGATTAAACCTTACAATAGACATTTTTCCTTAAGTTAGGAATATGATATCGGAGTAAGGTCATATAGCTTACTGTTAGCTATTTAAACAGTTCCGCAGTCTCTCTTAATACTAAAATTATACCTCGATCCTAACTATTAAACAAAGAGTCAATTTCAACAAATAAGAACTGTCAATAACAAATCTATATGACAAAACGAAACTTGAGCGAGTCTCTGGCGATAATCTCCTCCCTTTTGGAGAGAAACTCCTCCATGTCCCAATTTGAGGTTATCATTCTTCCAGACAACCATTGCCTCTTCTCCTTGGTTAGAAACACAAGAGTATCGCCCGCCAGTTCTGGTTTGTCTTGACTGATCATACTCGCTTGCCCGGGCAATTTACGACTCAAATCCGTGAGAACATCACCTGGGTTAAAGGCGATTGCCAGGAGACCTTCTTTCTCATATTCCGTAGCGAAGACCTCTGCCATACGTGATACTGCGAGCTTGCTAATAGGATATGATGTACCACCAGCTGCCACTAATAACGACGCGATGCTTGTGAAGAGGACGACGGTTCTAACCTCGCTTTTGAGCAGCAGTGGCAGGAAACACCTTGTCACTAACCAAGTGCCTCTCACGTTGACTTCCCAAATCTTCCACCAGTCATCTGGGTCCGTCTGATCCGTGTAGTCCCAAGTACTGCCATATCCAGCATTGTTAATGAGAATATCCAGTGAATCAAATTGTTGACTATATTCTCGAACCATGTATTCAATCCCGACAGTATCAGTGATGTCAAGTTGGTAAGTTATCACCTTCGGGGGCTTCTTCCAGCCATCGTAGCTGCATTTTTGAGTTCCTTTTCCAGTTCTCCAAACGAAGAACGTGCCGCTAGGGCTATGATAGATGCACCAGCCCTTGCATAAGAGACTGCTAAAACGCGGCCAATGCCATAGGATCCACCCGTGATTAAGACCCGCTTCCCACTTAGGTCTGCTTTAGATGGGTCAATATAAGGATAGGTGTCATGATGGTAGGTAGGCACAAAATTGAGGCCACCCTTTTGAACCTGAGGGAAGATTCGTTCGGCCAGGCCCTCTTCTTCGTAAAGTTCTGCAATATCTCTTGGCGAAAGATACATAGTGAGAAGAAGTTCAGTTTTGAGGATGTATTTTAACTTGTTGTTATGATGATACGTAAAAATTAGGTTCCTTTCTATATAGGGGTTAACTGCTGTCTTAAATAGACAAATTGGAAAGGTTTGCATATTATATTTTCATGCGTTACCTAATCAATGCATGCCTTATGCAAAAGTCTCCATGTTTGGTCAAATTACCTAACTCAGGTAAGGCGGGAAGCTGACATGTTAACAATCTAAATAGAGGAGGAAAATGCCTTGCAAGTTACCCGATAGAGGAATTGAGCGTAAGCTCGTAACCCTTGGATCTAGGTTCTCGGTCGAATTGTAAAGCAGCTAACATCTATTACGAATGGCCCACTTTAAAGCATAGCCCATCATGGCAAAAAAGATGCTCCCCTAGACTCTGTAGTGCGAGGAGGGCAGTCGTGAAGAGCGGTCAATGCCTGGGGCTTGTATATTTAGTATATGGGCCTATGCAAACCATGCTAATGGATGTCTGGTCTACTGCTGTTTTAGTCACTCGCTCGTAAACAGGCAGCCAATCGGATGCATTTGTCCCATCCCAAGATCTGAAAGAGTCTTACTTCACGAGTAGCACAAAACTATGATAAACTTTAGTATGGATATTAAAGCTTGTCAACGAACTTTTGGTATGTTAGTTTAGTAAGACCCGACCACAACAATTTCCATAGTTCATACTGGATGTATCAGTTTTTGGTTGTTACAACATCATCAACCCCGAATTTTGTCCCTTAAAGAAAATCCTTCTCATCTACACTTGCCGTACATGATGATACATAAAGATAATACATAAAGTATATAGCTAGTGCAGTCAGTTGATGATTTGTCTTTCACCATAGCTCAATTCAATATGGGCAAAGGCCCTCGAACCCGCAGGCATTACACTCGGAATCAAGAAGGGTACCACACCGCTCGATGTAATGGGAACAAGCTAAACTGGTAAGGCCGTCCAGCTTCTCGTTTGGTTTTTTTAAGACCACTCTTGGGTAATCTAAGCCCTATAGAAATCCCAGTCGAGAGCTCCACCTATCTCAGTTAGCTGGGGAGGGGTTAGCGCAATCAGCTCGTACATCCTCCCCAATAACAGGACTGCAGAGGGATAAACCATAAATCAGAGCCATGCCATTTAGGGAACATAAAATAAACACTCTTTGCTAAAGGCTAGGACAATTAGCCTTTTGGAATCCGATGGGTACTATTGGATAAGCCAAGTTGACATCTGCATTGCCAAATACTGAACGTGAACAAGGGCCAAGATGTCTTTTTTTCACAACTGAGAATGATTTAAAGGACGAACGGCGCCGATCCCAAGAAGCGAAAGATAGGTGCACGAACAAGCAGTAACCCATCAATCACCTTTCCAAAATATCTTCCCCACACTTTTACAAACCACCTACACTATATTGTGCTTCGAGACAAGATGAAGGCCTTTGTTCTTCTTCAGCTTGCGGCCATGGCCGTTGCTCTGCCAGAATGGGCCCCGGCAGGACCTTCTGACTCACGCTCGCCCTGCCCAGGACTCAACACGTTAGCAAACTACGGTTATCTGTGAGTACCACTGAATCACTCTTGTTCTGCTCATAACTCTGACACTGACATTTTCCGTAGTCCTCGCGATGGCAAGGCAATCCCAATGTCCAAGTTCATCTCGGCCATCACCGAGGGCTTCAACTTTGACGCTTCCGTCGCCCAGTTCCTGGCCAGCGGCGCCTTCCAGATCTTTGGCCTCGACTCGGCCAAGGGCACCCTGGACCTCGAGACTCTCAACACGGCCGGCCGTCTCGAGCACCCTGCCTCTCTGACGCGCCAGGACCAGCCCGGCGGCGACAGCCTCAACGTCGACCCGGCATGCGTCGACGCCATGCTCGCTGACAGCCCCAACCCCTACCTCGACATTGTGAGCGCTGGCGTCAGCCGCCACCGCACCTTTGTCGAGTCGGGCAAGCCCACCATCAGCGACACCATCTGGACCGTCATGTTTGGCGAGAGCGCCCTGACCCTCATCGCCATGAACAACGGCACCTTCCCCGCTGCCGGCTTCCAGTCCGAGGACGTCTACAAGATCCGCGCAGCCAAGGACTGGGTCAAGGTCTGGTTCGAGGAGGAGCGCTTCCCCGAGGGCTGGACGCCCCTGCAACGCCCCATCACCATCTCGGAGCTCAGCGCTGTTGGCGCCGTGGCACGTACCGAGTTTGCCAAGGCAGGAGCCGCCTAGTTTTTCACCTGGTCGTATGTGTACATGCGAATATTACTCGTATGAGTCGGTGAAGATGGAACGGATCCGCTCTTTAGCAACAGGGGAAGGGGACCTGGCTGGGCCAGGGGCGGAGGTGCGTTTGTTTTTAGCAGGTAGCAAGCAGGACACATATTTTTAAATGAAAAAGGAGAGACGTCTCAGGCATTAGAATAGGTTCACTCAATGAGAATAATGATTCTACATGCTGTCATGCATTAACAATGAAGTTGAATACACTGCAGGATTCTGGCCTAAAATTATATATAATCAAAGGAACATGCTGTGCCGCACTATAAATAGTTGTAAACGCCCCCTGTCTTAAAAGCCCAGCACTTAGTAACCAAAGAATTCTGATTGGGTCCAGCTTATCCAGATGGAATTACAACGGAGTGTCGAGTCTGAAGCTCGGTCTCATCAATTTACGTCTTACAATGTGAATACATATCCTGGTCGACAAGGGCGGAGTAGGAAACACGATGATGGCTCTCCGTATCACGGAGGTATTGTGGAGAGAGTGAGAAGAAGACTGAGGAGTATGCTGTCTCGAATTCTCTCCATTGACCCCATCTTGCTCTCAACTAAGACATTCGTACATTATTGATACAAAAATTGCCGTACTTCGCAGCTACATCACCAGCTTGTCAGGTTTTGCCAAAATAGAACTCGCGGGCATCGCCGAATGCCTTTTGCATTTCCGACGTCAATCCTGTCGCCAGGTGAGAAAAAATGGAATTGTGCGGAGCCAGATCCGTCACATGCAGCTTGACGCGGTTCTCTTTTACTTCAGACATCTCTTGAGCAAAGGCCTGAGTAGACTCGTATAATCCTTCGATACCCCTTACATGAATGAAGAAGGGTATCGGGGTTTTGAATGGGTGGTGCAGAGGAGAGATGTAGGCAACCACCTTGCTCGACGGGCCCTCTTCCGGCATATACGCCTCTGCACCCCATTGAAGCATTTCTGACACCAAAATGTCCGCGTCAATATTGGCCTGCTTCCGATAGTCTCCTCCGGCCGTGTTGGTGACATGCACCCAAGGCGACCATAATATTGCACCCATGGGCGGAGCAAGGACCTGCTGCTGCTCGAGATAACGAACCAGACCGATGGTGAGGTTACCCGCTGCAGAGTCGCCCGAAAGAATGATGTTTTGCGGGCCGTATCTCAAGGACACAATGTAGTTGTAGAACGTAACCAGGTCCTGTAGCGCTGCGGGGAAGCGACTGCTGTGATCCTCTACAACTCGGTACTGGGCCAAAAACAGGCGGGTTGCTTTGAAGTCCTGCATCACAAAGTGACACAGCATCTAACCGTTAAAGTCGGAGCCGAGAGCGATGACAAATGCGCCTCCAGGAAAACGGACGACCACCTTCTCGTTCCGCAGATCTTCTAAAGACTTAGGGGGCTTAGGTACCAGAGTCCGCCCACAGTGGCTGGTTTTATGGATGCGTCGGCCGCCAGCGCGCCCTTGTACAACTGTTCATCACCAGGAGGGACTCTGGAGAGATGCTCATTGGCCTTGAGTTGGCTCGCCTCCACTGCCCTTTTATCCGTGGACCGAGTATGCACTTGGTAGAGGAGAAGCTCACGGACCAACCTAACGAAGAGGCTAATTCGGAAAGGCAGGTTTGGTAATGGGCGAAATGCCTGAAAACAATACCTCAGTGAGAAGAACAAAAGCGCAGGCGTCTTGATCAGGAGAACAAAGGCAATATAAATCGTCTTGTATGGCTGGGTACACTATATCGAAGGAATCATGGCTGCGGGTTCAGAAATGAGCATGTCAAGACAAAGAAAACGGTGAGTTGACGCTTTTGAGGCTTTCAATTTCCAAGAATGGATTGAATGGATTGCGGACCGGATCGGAGGCTTTGCATGTAACGGTCAGCCTCATTTCCTTGCAATCCTCCGTCGGACATTAAGGCCACTCAAAGTCTTAACAAAATACAACTTTGAAACCATACAAGAGTGAGATTATTTTATCATTCGCCCATTTTGCGCAATACGGGAGGTTAGGATTGTCCATACTTCGGCAGGTTGGTGCTGCTTTCCTTGATCGCTTCTGTGAGAGGTTGATGCCGTGCACTACCAGATTGGCAAAAACTAACAAGTTATCAACTATCGCCGTTTCTCTGGAATTGAGGCTGGTTTCAAGTGCGTACATTTATTCTGAACTGATCAGCGATCCTCAAGCTTAAGAGCAGCAGCGTTCATGATGGTTGCTAGGACTGCAACCCAAATAAGTCCCTCGGTGCGAGTCACTTTAATGCATACTTCACAAAATCATATCAGTAAAACACCTATCAAACATGTTATATATATGGAGGCAAAGAGGAATCGTATGGGTAGGCAGAAGATGTAAGCTAGTGTCTCACCTCTCAAGGAGTATTAGGCAACTTTGCAATATGTTACTACACACGGGAAAGACAAAAACCGTTCGCCAACTGGAATCGGCACCAGTGTGGTTCGCTGTTTTCCGTGTTTTTACGCTGCGCATAGCTGGCAATAACACTACTCTCTTAGCTACAGTCTCTAACTCTTTTAACTAGCAACTACATGACGATCTTCGTCATATGATCTCTCTGACCAACGGTAGAATAAGCAAAGACCCAACGATACTATCTAACTACACTAAAGCCCGATAGTAACCAACTCGTCACAATTGAGCGCTCTATGCGAGCTGCGCCTTAACGTGTGCGTTACGACGCCATAGGAAATTGGCCTGGGCAAGCTATATAAATCCTTACAGTTAGAGCAAAGCATAGCATCAGAAAGGGGAGTTTCTGCTAGCCGTCAGCCCTGCATAGGCGCACACCAACACCAGAAAATCGAGAACAACCCTATAAAAGGATATTAGTAATATGCCTTTTAAGAAGCAGAGCAAAGGGGAGTTGAATCTGAAATCTTAGTATAAGTTTGAATCATCAGCATTATGTACACTAGGGAGATCTGTTCAACCTAGTGCGTATAGCATCTGCTTTGTGCACTCCCTTTAAATTACCTAGGCTCTAGAGCTTATCTCAGACTGGAGATTGATGGAGTTGTTGTGTGCAATACTGTGTGGGGAATGGCGGTGGGCCTGTAAAATGAATTATAGAATGAATGAGCTCGGAACGTCTGGCCAATGAACAAAGCGAGCCGTCTGGAGATAATATTCGCTTGGTGGAGCTGATGCGTACTATAACGAAATATGGTCCCAGTATCAGGCCACCCCCAAGTTCAGAAATAGTCCCTTGGATACGGGAGCAGATGAGCAGTGATTCTCAGCTCCAAGCTAGGTAATTATTAAGCCCTATCCCGTGCACTTTCTTACCCTTATACTAAAATTTCATAGAAGGCATATAAAAAAGACCTCTGTGCTTATTACAATAATAGTAATGATCTAAAAGGTCTATCCTATGTACTATTCTTAAACCTTTTATCCTTGTTTCTAGTCTAATTACTTTATTCTTAATGCAATCCATTATTATTTATTGTGACGAGCTGGGCTCTATCTAACTATAGGGTAGCTAGATAGTGGCCGACTTTGTTATCCGTTGGTGCAGGGAGATCGAGCAGGTCAATCCATCAGTCGCTAGTTTACAGAGTTGGAGGATGTAGGTAAGAGACTGTAATGTTATTAATAACTAGCGAGTGTATCTATCTAGAGAATGAATGTTCATATATATATCTATGCTGTGTTCCTTGACCTGTTCCAGATTACCTAGATCAAGCAGTCGCTCTGCTCGATCTTCCCCAGATCAGAAAGATTGGACGACGCTCTGTGCAATCTGCTCCAGATTGCCCAGGTCGCTCGGACATGCTTTTCTCCGCTCCGTTGGCTGACTCATCTTGGTGTGGCCGCCTCCAGGCCATTCAGCCAGGGTCGTGACAAAAGGCTAGGAATGGGATATAGATTTTAGGTCTATCCTTTATTATACTTAAGTCCAGGAAGTTTTTAAACCTTACAATGTCATGTTTTAAAGTCACTGGGCAACCAGAAGAAATAAAGATGACACTGGATTGTTTATTGTCACTGTAAAGTAAGGTTAAAGTAGATAAACTCTTAATAAAATATATAATAGCGTCTTAAGAAGTTAAAAATTAAAAGTTAAGAAACTAATAATTGTTGAAAGTTCTTATAGATAGTAGGTGACAGGTAATAGTTTACAGATAAACTGCATAGGTGGAGAATAGATGTAATGTATATACTTATTGCATTTGGATAAATTACTGAAACACTGTCAGCTCGCAAAATCGAGTGAATGAGAGAATAGTTGTCTCTGACAAGCTTCATTTTTCTCAGCCTTAGTATAGATCCACCTGGCTCTCTAGTGCTTACAGGAGAATTTTTTACTTTGGGAAGTAGTAATTGCCGAGCTCTAACCTCTCCACCAACTGCACCGCCATGCCCCTGCGCCACGATAATGCTTAGCCAGCGTAACAATCCCAGCGGGAGGTATAATCTCGGTCTCGGACTTTAGCCATTTATGTAGGCGCTAGGAGATAAATAGTAGAAACAATATCCAATAGTGTTAACTGTTTCATAGTTGTCAGACTGCCGCATGACTGGGAGCTAATGGACGCCTTACCTTTAAAAAGAGTAGGTTAAAAGTAACAAAAAGAGACCACTGTGTCCCTGATTTACTGTAAATGAAGTAAGCAAAGATATATAAAGGCCGGAGAGATCGCGGTATAGTGTCAAACTTATCTCAACAAGCAACACAAGCGACCTATCTAATTAAAGAACTTCAAAAACACACCAACATTCTACATCTTTAGCAGTTCAAACCTATCCATTCAGGTCACCCATTTCCTCCATTTTTTAAGACCCAAACCTAATTGACTTCAAAAGGATGCGCTTCAACAGTTTCCTGGTTGAAATTACAGCTCTTCTGGCAGCTGCTATTCCTGCGGACGCTGCTCGCGCCAGTAGCAGCACATTCGTGGACAAGAAGGCTACCTCTACTGTTTTCATTCCACCTGCTAGCACGGGCAAGGGTGCCCTGTACGCCTCCATACTCACTGAGTCCGCATCCACGACGCAATATCTGCTCGGCTGCGAGGCCAACTGGAGCGCTCCCAGAAGTTGCAATGGGGATTTCAAGGGCGTCACTCTTACTAAAGGGCCTTCAATGGTCTACGTCGCCCTCGCCGGCACTACCTATGACTGCACTCTCAATTCCAACAATGCCGTTTGCGCCACGAAGACGGCTAGCAGTGGCCAACCATCGACCACCACTATTACCGAGACCAGTAAGTGGATGACTCCTGTCACGGTTGTGGACACTCGTGTCAAGGTCTGTAGGATGACGAAGAGAAAGAACAAGCCATCTACGACATCGTGCTCTGTACGGGCGATCAACGCCACGGTCGCGGAGGACAGCGGTGACACCGATGAAAGCGCCGCTCTTGCCCTTCACAGGCAGAACACCACCGGCATTGCCGCCGTAGCTGTTGCTCTGGCCGCCTATGTTGGAACTATTCTTCTCTTTTAGAAGAAGATGTTACTTCAGAAGACGTTAATAAACTGATTGGGTGTTATGCAATTATAATGAGGGTAAACCTACTGCGAAAAAATACAGACTCCAAGATGTATACGAGAATAGGTCTAGGGCATATTACTGGAGAGATTGAGAGCGCATAGGAGTAGGTTCGGTTGGGTAGCCTAGCCCATAATAGAGATTTACTGTTAGATAAATGGCCGGGCTCCAGACTTCTACGAAAATAGATAAATTTTCCTTTTGTTATTATTTCATTTCAGGCTCGTGAATACGCTGTGTTATTCTACGTCTAGTTTGGCTCGTCTGAAGACCAGGATGGCCTTAGTCAACTGATCGAATGCGGATGTGCCGGCTAAAACAATAAATCATACTAAATTCCTTGTGATTGTTGCCTTTGTCTTGGTATTTGTATGTGTTGAATTTCTTTGTCGAGGCCGCTGTCCCAGCCACACTCTTCTGTAGGGCACAGTTGTGGTGTAGGGTGGTTGAATTTCCTTGACGGGACTCACTATTTACAAGTAGAATAAATATCACTTTGCCTTCTGAGAATTGCTAAGACGAGGTACTAGTTCGCTCTGATGGTACTTCGTTTAAACAAGAAACATAATGTGACTTATTCAAGGGTCTGAATTTTCCCTGGCATGTCCTGCCACGGCCTTTAAGCATCACTCTATTATATACAAAAAGGTAGCTTATGCCAGCGTTCTCTGAACAAGAATTGGAATTCACCAAGCCATCATCTTGAAAATGGGGAAACTCAAACTGGAAAGTCTACGAATGGTGATCTTCCCAGTGATTCCAGTTTTCTTCTAGTAAGACAGCTCTCCCAGGATATATACAAAAGATGGTTAGTCAACGATGTTGAAGAATTGATTTTGATACTCACTAATTGCCATGCGGGGAGTAGCGGGCGACAACCCAAGTACCACTGTTGCCGGTAGCCTTGGCCATACCGAGCTTGGTGGTTTTCTTCCAAACAACTTGAGCTGTTGACTGGATTAGATACAATTGTCCAACATACGGATGGAGAGGATCATTTTGGGCAATTGCTTACTATAGTGGCTGTAGTTGGTGTCATCGATCACACCGCTAGTGTAATCACTCTTCTCGGAGTTGAAGGCGTTGACGGCGTTGAGGAAGGGATTGTCGGAGTCAGACTGCATATAAAGGTTCTCACACTGACCAGTACCATCAGAGTGCGCCAACTTTCCGATAGAAACCAGGTGATCAGCCCATAACTTGATATCAGATGCGAGATCTGCGTCCCAGACAAGATCTGGGGAGCCAACCTCAGCATGGGCAGCTTTGTGGGCCTCGAGCGCAGCCTACTCGTCAAATATCAATTCAGTGGCGAAGGAAGAGATGCTGAGGGGAGCCGCGGAAGAAGCAGCCTGCAAAGTGGACGAGACATTCGTCGAGGCCGCGACCACGGCGACCGTTGCGGGCGTTATGCTGGCGACGGAGATAGAGGTTGTAGATGCAACCGAAGGAATGGGCCCAATGGCGGTCGGGATGGTAGAGACAATGCTCTTCTTGGAAGTTGTCGGACTAGTTTGAATCAGGCTCGCAGAGCTAATAGGGGTGGAGGAACTGGGGATCCCAGGGCAACCGGCGGTGACGGTGAAGGTCACATAATCGGTGTGGATTTTCTGGGAGCACGATTTCTTGGCCACGGCACTGCTCGCGAGAAGGAAAACTGCAAGAGTCGAAAAATGCATTTTGAGGATTTGATGAGGAACGTCTGGTCCGACCAAATACAGGGAAAATTGCAAGAGACCGCAAAGAAGTGTCAATGTTGAGAAGGAGAAAAGTTTGATCAGGGAAACTCTCAACTCCATAACGAGGGATACGCCTAGTATTTTATTTCTTTAACATTGGGATTATAAGGATATACACCAGGAAACCAGGCTCTGCTCTTCATCCCATTAGCTCTGGGCCCAACTAAAAAAGGTGAAGCAACATGAAAGACAATGGAGCATCCTTGCATAGAAGTGAGGAATGAATCACGCTCAAGAAGATGAGCCTCAAAAAGCTTCAACTTGCTAGGATGCTGTGCATCCAACTTTTCCAGTGCGCAGAGCTTCTCTTTATTCTCAAGACTTTTTACCGAAGCATGAACAGTCCAGCCTAACTTAAGAAGCTGACTAACGATATGAAGGCCAACATATCCGCTAGCCCCGGTCACCAAGGCAATCTTTGCCCTCATAGCTCTGGGTTATTAGAATTAGAATAGAATTATATAATATATATTGACATAGATTGAGCTACCTTATCTCCTTTTATAGTCACAGGACAAGAAGTCTTTACTCTATACAATATCTTTCCTTACAGAGAAATACCCATGTTATCCATGTCAGATTGCTCCATTTGAAGGCGGCCGCCTCAGCACTAGAATATCCCAGAGAACACTTTACCAATTATAGCCCCACTAAATGTTTTACGAGAGAGGGACTGTAGTAATTTGAAACCCAGATAACTAACCTACAGGGCTCTTATTTGTATCTCTTTCTTTGTTTATTTTCATTTTTCAGTTATCTTTAATTTTACTTATATCACTGCGCCAGACCTTTATATATGTGCCTACATATTGGCATAAGTATGTTCGGTTTTGTAACTTACACATGCGTATTAATTCATTCACATACACAATGTTCCGCTCAGCTATGGTCCAGCTGCTTTCGTGCCTGCCATTGTCTCCGCTCCAAAAAGTCAGCGGTGGGTGCGATGATGTAGGGGCAACAGCAATATATCTGTCATATAAGTCGCTAGTCCACACGAGCTCGTAAATCCTGGCTAATGAAACGCAAGCCGCCTTGGATAGTATCCTCGGTCTAGCCACACATCGAGTATCTTACCTCCATAAACCTAGTCCTGCTGAATCAACCTGTGAGGCTGACAACTCGTAAATTTGAGCCAATGAGAAGGCAGCTTATCTTGCATACAGGCTTTCCCCGATTTTAGTTCACTCAAATAGTTTGCTCCCTGGCGCTTACCTAGGGTGAGCTTCTGACGTGCAACTTAAACGCTGGTCTGGCTAGTGCTCGGCGTAACTGCAGGGCATGCGCATGGCTTATCTGCGTGGTGCATGCGGTTCAAGGGCTAGCATGGGGAGTCCCCATGCATTTCTCATTGAACACTACGAAAAGAGTTCAAAGAGCAAGATAATACCGATGCTGCTAGAGACGCAAAGGTTGCCGCAAAAGAGGCCGCAGAGGCAAGCAGGATCGCGGTCGACATGGTTCGGGAGCTGAGAAGAGCGGGGCAGAAAGGGCAGGTAGCGATGCCGTCGACCTACGCCGCAATAGCGGCCAGGGGTGTACTGCCATCTAGCATATGTAATACGCAAGGTCATAGAGCAACGCCGGCTCAAACCCTGCGCGAGATCATTGTGAACATCAGGAACCCTCTCGCTGTAGCTAACATCAGAGCCATGAACCCTCGAAACCTCAAAGCTTATGTAGACCAGGCGATTGAACAAAGCGGCAATAAGCACATAAAGCATATCAGAGTAGCCTCAACTAACCAGCTCAAGAGCGGTGATTTGATCATCAAGACAGCCACCACCGAGGACATAGAAGCATTAAGACAGTTTGCTGAAGACTAGGAACACCGGCTTGGCACCAACGCCGCGGTCAGAATTCCAACTTACGGTATTCTCGCACATGGGATCCGGACCAGTTCCATCAACATGAAGACTTTGAACATAACAGAGACGAAATATTACAGGACAACAAGCCCTTTATCCCAAATACAAGCATCAAATATATTGGCTGGCTGACTCCGACATCGCCAACCAAGTCAGCATCATCGGTAATTATCGAGTTTACCAGGCTAGAGGATGCCAACAAGATCATCGATGAAGGACTCATCTGGCAAGGAGAAGTCTTCCAATGCGAGCGATACGACAGACAGTGCCGTCTGAAGCAATGCTATCAGTGTCACAAATACGGCCACATAGGAACCCAGTGCAAGGCAACAATCAAATGCGGCTACTGCGCCCAGGACCATGCGACTCGAGAATGCCCAAACAAGGCCAACAAGAACATGCGGAAATGCGCCGCATGCCATGGAGATCATGGCAAACCGTAATGCATGTCCTGCTACAATGCCAAAAATACTAGCGCCTTCGACGACAACTACTGGGGCCATACCCAGGAAGTCTTCGAAGAATAGTCAACGAGCGCAAATCAGCCGTCAAGGCCATCAAATTCATGGAACGAACACAGATCCTCGGGCAGTTCAGGATCGAGACCTAACTAGACGAAGCCCTGCACTGGGGGGAGACTGGAGGTATATTGGACGCAGAAACGAGGAAACCGCCCCGTAGGAGCCGAAGAGCGCATGTACATCAATATTAGAACCACTATCCACAGAAGCTGGCAGGCGGAAGTAGATGGAGGTTGAAGTGGAAGAAGCGAGAATTTCGGGGACAGCTGGTTATGTTGGCATAACATGGCGAGGTGGGGCGTCACGGATTATCTGCGGCGCTTCGGCTGTTTGCCGGACCACGCTTACCGGGCATTACGGCTGTATGGAGAAAAAAACACTGCCCGAGTGCCATTTTGACCCACTTCACCGCCTCAATACCAACAAACCACTCACAATAACATAACGTATCTCAAGCCCGTATTTCAACATGCCGCCGCATAATGATCTCACGCGATATTATGATTTTTTTTTAGACCAGCTTGCTCGCAATTATAGTGGAGAGCAGATACTTTTTTCGCTGAATGAATTAATTATTGCTGAGGGTGGTAGTACGATTTCAATCCGAACCCTCCGACGTCACCTAGCCAAACTTGGTATTAGCCAGTCAGGAACAAGAGCTGATATATCTCATCTCTACGAGGAGGTATCAGAGCGATATTTTCAAGGTGACTCAATTGAGGCTATACGGAGCGATGTTAATACTTATCTTCAAGATAGGGGCCTTCCAATAATGGCCCCTCGTACGTTCTTTCGGCAGCTCCAGGACTGGCATTTGGATACCCGACATCACGGCCTAGAGGCATCAGAAGAGCTTATCAACCGGGTGAAGTTCCTATTCTATAAATACGGATACTCTGACCAATCCCTTCTTCGTGACCTTCAGCAAGAAGGGTTTTCCGTACATCCCTTTCTTATCCGGAAGATCCGATTCCAAGAAGGCCTCAAGCGTCGAGCGAAGACGAAGGAAGAGCAGCTTGTCGGCCTACAGCGCGCGCTCGAATTCTTCCAACAAGACCTTCAAAAAACCAGTATGATCTTAGGGCTCGGCAGAGGGCTTCTTTGGAACTACGTGCGTCAACAAGGCAAGATCTTAATATCACAGCACCGGCTTTATAGTGCCTATGCAGCTATTTTTCCTCAGGAAGTCGCTGGCCGGCGTGATACGAAGCTCAGATATCGAGGTAACTTCAAGGTACCAGGGCCTAACTTCCTGTGGTCTCTTGACGGCTACGAGAAGCTGAAGAAGTTCGGATTTCAAATATATGCTTGTATTGATGCCTACTCGAGATGTATAATCTGGTTCTTCGTTGGAAGATCTGCGACGACCTCTATGAGCACGTTGAAGCAGTTCCTTCAAACCGTTAAGCAGCTACGAATGCGGCCCTTCCTCACCCGCTCTGACCACGGCACAGAGACTCCTTTGTGGGCAGCAGCCCAAGCCACGCTCGCGAAGCTTGGGCCTAAGAAACTCAAATTCATCGATATTGACGGAATTGAGCATTTCTATACTCAAGGGGATCGTCTTAGCAGCTGTCACTCATATGGCCCTAGCACAAGGAATATCAGGATTGAATCCTGGTGGCGGCAGCTTCGTCACGGCGTTACAGATCGTTGGATCGCGTTCTTCAATGAACTCGCCGGATATGCGGTTTTCAGGGAAGAAAGTCAGGCAGATCAAATTGCGATATATGCTATTTACGGCGGTATTATTCTTGATGAACTGGCTCGGTTTGTGAGCTTGTGGAACGGCCACAAAATAAGGAAGCAGAAGAACCGCCCTCACATCAACCACGGCATCCCCCAAGACCTATATCACACACAAGAGGTTGAAAATTGGGGTGTTTCTTTGAGCGAAGATGATGAGGCTCAAGATTGGAAGCTCCTCAACGAGATGCTTAATCCTCTGCTTCCATTAGATATGGAATCTCTTCTTCCTGGCTTCACAATGAGCTGGTGCCAACAGCAGCTGGAAGAGATAGGATTTGACTCTCGGATTGATCTTCAAGATGACCCTGAGAGACCTTTTATTAATGAGTTTATTAAGCTACAGGATCGCATTAAAGCATACGAGGCAGCAGGGCTACAGCCGGAGCTAGCCCTCACCCCAATTTATAAGGGCGGCGTAAAGGAGTATAAGCGGCTACTTCAACGTAACTATACTGCAGATGCCGGTCTCTCTGGGGACGCTATTCCACGAGATATGCAAATAGAGATTGAAATAGCGGATAGAGAAAATCCAGAGCTCTAGAACAGTATATATTTTGATTTTTTCCCATCAGATTTAGGGTAGTTATTGATGAGTGTTATCAATCGCGATATCAATGCGTGGTGGTGATATATCCACCTGCTGCATTCAGCTAAGCTTGCAACAGCCTCACCTCCACCTGCAATTTCCCCCCTTTCAACACCACAACACTTTGACTTTACCTATCAAGATGGCTACACAACAGCAGATTTCTCATCGTGTGGTATTCAGGGAGCTTCAGAATATTTTTTTTCAACCTCTAGCGATAAATTCAATACCCACAAGGTGTGCGAAGCACCCAGGGAGGATAAAGCACTCACAGATCCAGGAGGTGTACGGGCACGAAGTTCGCTGCCCTTTCTGCCGCTTGGATTGGGCAAGACCTCTCGATCTTGATACGAACTTCTCTCCTCCTCCTCCTCCTCCTAGGCAGCCTCATCCGGCATCTTCATCACGGGCTTCATCTTCACCGGCGTTAAATATTCCGCACCAGTCTCCTGGCCCTAACTTTAGCAGATCCTCACCATCTTCAAGATCGTCAACGCCGGCTTCAACACGTGGTGAGAGGCTTCACATGTTCACAAACAGCGTGCACGAGGCAACAGCACAAACGCGAGGCGCTACAGACCATCCTCTAGATAATCCGGTTGGCCTACGGCTTCGTATCAAGCCTCTTCACTCAGAGGGATTCCTACTTTCAGCTGGCCTCTTCAAGGCTATGAAGTTGACCCCATTAGGTGAGAATTATGTCTTCTTCTTCCTCTATCATACTGACGATTCACAAGATATAATAGACCTTCCTTTAATCCCGTGGGATCGAGCGAAGAGGCTTGGAAAAGATAGCCTTCTTGATGACTTCCTCTCTACCTCTCTCACACTCGAGAGCTTCGATAAATCGCTCATACAATTCGGCACACGTTGGGATAAGGCGCCGCGGGCGGAGGCTGGCACCCTCTTTACAATAACCTCCGATAAGTGCCCTTTCGAAGGCAAGGATATATTTAGTAGGCGGAACGATTTCCAGTGGCAAATTGAGGAGAAGAGACTCGTCTTGTGGGTTGACCTACGGATAGTCACAGAAAAGCCTGTATCACAGAAGAAGCCTCGTGCCGCTGCAAAGCCGCGCAAGCCAGCGGCCTCCCGCGAGATAAAGAAGGAGCGAGTTCTCGAGCTGGACCTCAATGCGTTCCCCCCACGCGAAGTTATTACGGAAGACGAGGAGGAAATAGAAGTTGATGGCTTCTCGATTAACGAGGAAGACGAGGAGGAGGAGGAGGAGGAGGAGGATGAGCAGCAGCAGCTTCAAGAAGCCTCTGTTGAAGCTGCTGTTGAGATAGCTGTTGAGTCTGACGAGCGAGAGGCACAGGAGCGTAGGCCAGAGAACACAACTGAGTCTCCTGATCGTCAAGTCTCAAGGAAGCGGCAAAGAGCCCTCACAAGTGATAGTAATAATCATCATGAAGATCGCTCTCATTCCCGTGCCGGGCGGCTACGGAAGGCCTCTGCAAAGTTGCGAAATGACTAGTTAGAAATATTCAAATAAAGCGTTGAATTCAAGCGTTGCATTTCCTCTAATTTCACCCTACATCTTGCAGCTTCGAAATTATAAATAATAAGAGAATAAAATATATGTGATCTGCCGCAAAATTCATTATTCCCGGTTTCTTAAAACCTGAAGCCGCTTGTGTTGAAACAAATTGAAAATGGCACTCGGGCAGTGTTTTTTTCTCCATACAGCCGTAGGCATAGCTGCGTAACTGCATAGCGGCTGAAACCGAGTAGGATTAAATCAATCAATCAATGTACATACGTCGTCTTGTTCTCGAAGACCCGATTTGCCAAATGTACAATAATTGCGCTTGCGGCGCAGCAGCAAGAGAAAAATCAAGGTTCTGAGCTCATTGCAGACTACGGGGCAGATGTGGCAAGTCTATTCGTCCGGCTCCTCAGCACCATGCCGCGGGCAATGCGGTTCAGAGAAGCCATGGACATTTTCAGCATATTGAAACTGCACCGTGCTAGCAAGGAAACGATTATCTCTAGCATGCCGCCCAGCCTTAGAAATATCTCCTTTGGGGTCGACTTTGCTCACCTCGGACACCTCAAGCACACGAACCGGGCTGGCCAGCCCATCTGTGATTGGCGTGATCGAGGAAACGATTCCACGCCATTCGAGCTGGATGACAGCCAGAAACAGGAAATGGGCAGCAACGGGTTTTTTGAGATTACTATGGGGAAATCTCAATGTGTGATGGCTAGTCATGGTGTCGGACCTTGGTACGAATTGACACCCAACGATAGCTGTGTAACTTGGGAAGGCCCGCAGGAAAGTGACGAGGTTTTTCTGTCAGAGGGTTGCAACCTCGTTTTGATTCGGCGAGAGGAGGAGTCCGAATCAGCACCTCAACGACGGACAGTACGTTATACACCCGGAGTACTCACGAATACTGGTGAGACCGATTCTATATCAAAGGCTGTGGCAAAGTTGCATATCCTTAAGGAGCACTTACCCAGTTTGGAATACACAGACGCTGATTTCCGATCCGAGACGCGCCGGATGGATATTGAGCGGAAGTATGGCGAGTTGAGCTTGCAGCAGTTGGTGGTACTGGTTGTCTTCGCTGGTAGGCATCATGAATATTGGGATACACCATTGCAATAGCGCATCCTGAGCACGTCTCTGGGTCATATGCATATTCGAGGGTTGATATATAATGATTGGCTTCTAGATGGATATCTACCCTAGGCAACTATCTCCCTCTCGTGGTTATAGTAATGAGCGGGGTTTCTAAAAGGAATCGGAGCCTTGTAGTGCTTTGTTATTCTGAATCCTAGAAATTGACCAAGTCACATTGTTTCTTGGCTGATTCTGAAATTATGTCCGCCGCCCTGATACCCAGCATGTAAACAGATGTAACAGGAAATGCGCCTGGGGTGTGAGGGAAGATTGAAGCGTCCACAATGCGCAAGTTCTTGACACCATTCACGCGAAGTTCCGAATCCACGCAGTAATCGGTATTTCCCTTTGGACCCATTCGACAAGTAGAACTACAGTGGTGCCCGAAGGCTTCGTCTTTGAGGTTCTGGCGCAGGTCGACACCTTCCGCGGGCTGGAATCTCGTCAGGGGCGTGTAGGGTGCGGGAGCCGCATCCCAGGCGCGATAGGCAACTTCAGTGCCTTCCACAAAAGGATCCAGATCACGCTCGCCAATATCTCCTTGAAGCCAGTCGAATACAATCTCAGGGACGTCGCGCGGATCCTTGGATCAAAGAGTTACGGTGCCCTTGGCGTGGTCTCCATCGCCTGCTTGGTGCAGCTTGACGATATCCCATGTGAATACCGACGGCTGGGGAGTTGGGTGAGAGTAGCCTGGGTAGAAGCCTCGAAGCTCAACGCCGGCAAAACCAAACCAGAACTGGTCTGCCTGTTCACTCTCGCTCACCTGGGAGCGATATTAGACGGCGAGTGGAGCTGCAGCCTCGCCGTAAGGTCCAGTTCCGCTCTCTAGCCACTCCGTATAGCATGGGTCTGTTTCGTCGAGGGTCATTGTACATCGTGCGTTCGGATCGTTCTCCCAGGGCACCGAGGAGTTAACCAAAACAATGCCTTCGGTATGGTCTTGCAGGTACTTGCCCTAAAATATACGTGTTATTGAGCAGTGCGGGTCTTGAGTCTGTGAGAAATTACTTACCACTGCAGGTAAATCCACAACCACAGGGATGCCGAGACTCTCCAGCTCTTCCCGAGGACCGATGCCGCTTAGCTTCAGGATCTGTGGAGTGTTGAAAGCGCCTCCTGCTACAATGACCTCCTTGGAAGCGAATGCCCTTCGTAGGGTACCGGTCTGATCTGGGTTATAGCGCTTGTCTGCACCATAGAGACCCTCACCGACCAGATACTCGACCCCAACCGCCGTCGGCTCACCAACGTCTTTCTCGTCAAAGAGAATTTGAGTGGCAAGAGAGTGAGTGCTAATGGTGAGTTGGTAAGCGGCAGAGCCATTTGCCGTGTCGACGAGGAAGTCTCTAGCACCAGGCCGCCTTCGCATACCGCTAGTGCTCACGACGAGCTGATAAACACCAGGTGTGTAAGTGTTTTCGCCGTTGACGTCGCGTTGAAGCAGGTGACCCAAGCCCTCTGTGTCTACTTCGACTCCTTCGATTTCATGCGCCAGGTTAGACATGACTTCTCTAGTTCCTGGTCGACCCGTTATATAGGTGACGTTGTTCTGATTGACCTTTGAACATGTCAGCACTCGCAACCAGCTATCTGAGGTGTTTGTTGAACTCTTACTGAAATCATACCGTCGAAACCATGCTTCGGTGTACCTTCTGGGAGGTAGTGAACTCTTTCCATGCGCTCGAAGTATTCCTCCATTGCCGCGATGCTCCCCATGACTCATCTCCTGTGAGCTGCGCCAGGTAGTCCCACTGCATTTTTTTTAGAGGTTATTAAGATATCGCAATAGCTAAAATGGAGGAGGATAAGGATACACCGAGGATTTACATCGGCACTGCGTGGCTTGATGAAGTTCATGGCATTGGTCTGGCTGCTTCCACCTAAAGTAGCTCCACGGGGATAAAGAGTACCCAGACTAATAATATATAATCAGACGCAAAAGACAAGAAAGGGGCGCTCTCAGAGCGCAGAAATCGGAGTGCTAAACTCACGGTGTAGCATTAGACGGAGGGTCAAGCCCATAGTAGATCGAGCCATCTTCAAGGCGATAGGAAAACTTGCTGTCCCTGCGACCTTGTGTCTCGTTCGCAAAATATCGAATATAGAAGTTCCAGGACATTTCGGGATCTTCCCCAGATGTAGGCCATCTACCATATGATTAATTGTTGTCAGCAAGCCTTTGATCCTTGAATCTGCCAACGAACTATCAGAGAGATCCTTACAAGGCTGGCATTTGTTGGCTAGGTGCTGTTCCATGATCCCCTCCGGCTTCAATCAGAAAGACCGAATGCCCCTTCCGAGCAAGACTTGCCCTATTGAGGAAATTATGGTCAATTGTGTTTCAGCCTATTGCAAAGAATTGGGTCCTAGAAATCATACGCCAAAGTCCCTCCTCCTGCACCGGATCCAATGATGACATAGTCATGGATAATACTATCATTGGTAGTACCACCGGCAGGCAAGGCTGCGAGGGATGTTGGTAAAAGAGTCCAAGCCAGGGCCGAGACCAGCTTGAAATTGCGAGGTGCCAGCATTTTGAACCACTGGTATTGCGATATAATCCTATATAGATAGCAAGAAAGGTTGGATTGTTGGCATTTGGAAAGACTGAACTACGCGGCAACTCTTACCTATTATATACTACTTGCTTTGGAGTAATTATCCGTGGCCCAAAGCCATTCTACGGTGACATTCCTCTCTGGGTAAAAACGCAGTCAACGACGATCCTTGAGTTAAACAAGATGCTTGGATTTACGGTCCTGGAGTTTCGGAAGTCACAAAAAGTCCTCCAGTTAAAAAAGATCATCGATCCGGAGTATTCAGGAGTTCCGGAAGTTGTAGACAGTCTCGGAATTAAAAACCATACTGGAGACACAATTCCGGAATTACGATTACAGTTAGGGACAGTTCTGGAATTAAAGTCTCAGGCATTGATTGATAACCTAATTCGGCAAATGCTCTCGCATCGGAGAAGACCAGGGGGACCCTCGCACATATGGATGAGTCCATTCAAATCCCGGTTGTGGATATTACACTTGACCAAACACAGAAAAAATGACACTTAAAGCATACAACATGACTAAAGATACGCCGTATAAACCAATGTTGTTCTAAGCGCTGATACATAATTCTAACAACTACGTAACTATAATCCTTATCCAGAGCCTGAAGCTTACATATCCAGTGATCAGATTACTCCGTCTACCAGTTTTCTGTGCTAGCCGGAACTCCACCCTACTCTTTTCCATGCCCATCTGGATAACGCCCTGGCTTGTTCAATATGTGAAGGCAAGAACATTTGTTCTGGAAACAGGACCAAGCCTTGCAAGTCTTCGTGGCTTGTCTCAAACAGGGACTCCGACCCTTGGATTGACCTCGATCCAATACCCTGTCCACATGCCCAGTTGGGAACACCATTATTTGTCACATCGGAACCGACAAGACTTGTAATTTGTTTATTTATCGACGAGATATATATAGTGCTATTTTCCAAGGTAGCTAGTAAACTACGATCGACGGATCAAAAATGTGACAATATTACAACGACTTAAACTTGCAGACAACATTTGAACATAAATATCTAGGTTTATCCTTAAGCCGTACGAGACACCACCCACCGGACCTAGAAGCAGACCAAGGAGACGGGCTTATCGCTTCGCCGAGACCTCGAGAAGTACTTGGCACTCGAGCAACCTGTCGGCACAGTAGACTCAAATATCCCAAAAGACGTGATTTAGTCTAATCAACCCACCCCGGGGCTCCTCATTTGGACGGATACCCACCTTTGGAGGTGGACACACGTAGCGTATGATGACCACCGACCTCTGAATTTGAAACCTCGCTGACATTGTTTGCCACGAGTTGATTCGCTTCAAAAGAAATAGTGGAGACATGTATCGGCCCAAGTACTAAAACCATGAATCGGGCCGAATTTGATTTTTTACTTTGCTCATTGGGTCAGGCATTTGGGCCGTGCGAGTAGATCCGAGCTCGATATGCGGGCCTGTTGTGCTCGTAAAGTTTGGGCCAATCAAGTCCCAAAGTTGTGACCGCTCGTGCTCCCCTAGGAAAGCTTTCCAGCCTCTCCGGAGTACGCAGTCATCATAAGGGTTTCCACCGGCTTTGTTCAAATGAGCGAGACAAGGGAGCCTTGGCTTATAGAACTTCCTTGACTCCTGTCATACCATTGTTCATTGGCCAGTCTTTACGAGGAACAAGACGGCGTGAATACGCACTAGCCCAGCTCCACTCGCCATCATTTATGGATGCAACGCTGGGCAATCACCCAGCAATGCTTCCAGTTTTGACTACCTACCGTATTGCAATGGCCGATCCTCTTGAGACGTTTGATGACGTGAGAGACGTTATAACCTTTGTTGACTGATCTATGTAGGTTTCTTGAATACGCATTTATACATTTTTGATTTCTATAGCCAATCTAGAGCATTTTGGCTATAAATAGAGCCATATTATATTGTATTGCGGTAGTTCTAGGGTAATCAACAGCGCTAGCTAACAAAAAAATCCACGATGTTTTGAGTACCTAAGTTTGTTGGTGTCGCCACCAACAGCTTCCAGTTATACAGGTAAAAGGGATATATTGAGACTGTTACTTCTAACTAGTAATTACAGAGGGGATCCGTGGCCCCTTATATCCTAGGGAATCCCTTGTTCGTAACCTCATGAGAGTAGCCCGGGCTCGGGCTTATAAGGTCCGTCAATTATCCCGTCAGTATATAATTTGTTAGGGATCTTCATATCCGTATGACTGAGGTCATGACCTTCCTTCAAACCGTGTGTTCAATGGGATCAGAACGTTCTTCGAGGGATCGGGCCCGTGCCGATCTCTCGGTATTAGGTTGATCGTCAGGTCAGTAGGTTCGCGATCAATCCTACCGGCTAGGGTTGTTCGAGCGGATAGGTCAGGGCTCTCGATCGGTTTTAGTTAGGTTGTAACCTTCCAACCTAGCCAACTGACCCCTCACGGATGACCTGATCCTTCTAGGTCTGTTGAATCGTAGCCGCGGCTATCGTGTGATTGAACCTTAGTTTTGCCTTCGAAGCCGGGCCGGCTTCCACGGAATTCCTGATAGTATTTGCTAGTGAATTGTGTGTGCGTTCGAACAGGCTGGGCTGCGGGCTTCAACCTTCATGGATTATCTCGGTGATTGACGATATCCCTCTATCGCCCGCTTGGCACCAATAAAGTTATTAACCATGAAAGAAATTGACAACCTTTACAAGGAGAATGGGCTCGTCAAGTATCCTCCCCTAATTTATTTGTTACACGAGCTTAAATGGTATTCCAACTTTTCATTTATCCTACTATAGACCCTTTAAAAGGTTAACCTGAATGGAAAGAGAGTTTTCATTACTGGAGCGTCCGATAACTTATGTTGTACTATGGTTCTATCTTACGCTGAGTCTGGCGTGTCTGTGATAGCTCTTGCGCCTGGCTAGATCATTCTCCCATCGTTGTGTCCTTGTCTGTGCGGGATGCAATGTTGCTGGCAACCGACGCAGGGATTAAACAGCAAGCAGAAAATGGACGCGGTAACTCTATGAGTAATAAAACAGAAATCAGGTAGGATGAGATGTTGCTAGTAATTATACGAGTAAAACAGAGATCACATGGGATGAGTGTCCCTTTGTGGAAACCAGCAATACTAGGCCTCCGCCAGGTTCAGGTCTTTCCCAGCCTCTTGAAGGATCTGCCTCATCCTGGCATACAATCCTTCATCCTCTCTCACCCACCTCCCACTATTGGGGAACACTGTTCTCCGTAATCTATTGATCCATGCAATCAATGGACGATAGTACGACGTGAAGTTCGCCTCAGCGATTCTGAGGAAGTCGCCTTCATTGCTGTTCACGCCCGTTTTAGAGAGTGCTAGCTCTTCCGTGTCAGCGAAATTCCACTTGTCGAAGCGTGGAACCACTTTGCCCTCGTCTGGGCTGTTGTAGTGAATGCATACCCAGAAAAGAACCCAGAAGAACGACTTGAGATCGTGCATAAAGGAATGCTGCTCGCCAAGCAACACGCCAATAGCCATAAAAGCTCTCGTGCCGGTCTTACCCTTTGCTCCAGAGGACACTGCTCGTTGCTCCTTGATAGATCAAGATCAATCAAAAATGAAGGCCACGAGGGGTTTTCATCGTCCTCATTGATCATAAGATTATTAATCGAAATGTCTCTGTGCAGAAAACCTGCCGCGTGCGGAGACTCGTGCCCCCCAATGCAGTCCTCGAGAGCAGTAAGCAGGGCCAATCGGGAGCTTGCCTTGTGTATAGCCTTTCCATAGTCTCGGAGAACGACACGCCGATGCACCCGATTTGGTACACTGACAACCTTGGTCGGAGACGTAGAATAGGATCGCTTGCTAGGAGGGAGAGGGGCGCCAGTTTGGCTGGATGACCGTTTCCTACTGCTATGGCAGCTATTTCGCGACGTGCCGGTTGTGATGCTGCTCGATGACATCGGGTGTTCGCGCCAGTAGTTCGTCGCTTTTGTGTTATTCAGTCCCCCTCGAATGTTTTCCCGAATGTCGTCATATATTCCGCGAACTGTAACTGCCTCATGGTGATAGTACCGGACCACGGTGACAACGCCTTTACGAGTCACCTCGCATAATAAGTCTCCTTCTTCATCGCGTTCCGAATACTGCCATGAATCCTTGATCACAAGCGGCATCTCTGGGTGCCCTTCTCGGTGAGCTTTCCAGCAAGTCGTCGCCCGGCCCACTATGCAACGTGCGCGTTGCATCACTGTGCCGATGATGATCCGCTCAGCTGAACCGTTCTGCTCAACTTCTATGAAGCGCTCCGTGTTTACCGTCATGATCGTCGGATCAAACCCCAGCTGCTCCTCGTTCATCCAGAGGAACCCGAGGATCGTAAACACAAACCGCAGCCCATCTTCGTTAATGTCGAACTGATCGGATGCGATCCCCCGAGCCGGTCAAACACACATACCCTCGTGGGAAATCCGCAGATGGTAAAGCCCAAGACGAAGCGACGAGTATCCTGAGCAGCGAGCGCTTCCCTTACGTACCTCCCAAGATCAAGCCATGCTTCGAGGCTTTGTCGGCTGATCGGTTGCTCTTTAGCTCTCCTGGCACGAGGATCTGAGACCAATGGCACCTCGATTCCTTTCTAGCTTCTGGGTCATTCACAAAGCCAACATCCACCTTTCGTTTCCCTATAGAACCATCAATCGACTCGTTGGGTTTCGCCAATGGTCTTCGTTGACGTGTCGGTATTGACTTTCTGCCCTCTGCAAATGCTGTCAGTTTCTCGCTGAGGTCTGCAAACCAACTCAGCACATCTTCCTGCTTTGCATCTTCTGGCCATCCCCTGCAGCCATCATAAAAAAGCGGGTCGTTGCCTTCTTGACATTGCCTAAAGAATGCGTCGGATGCCGCTTCAAGGTCGGCTACTTCTCCGAAGTATGTGTCGTGGAAGTTGCGGAGGCCGACATACATGGAGCCAAGCTCCTCTTTAAGCACATCATCCACATATTTATGATGTTCCGACGAATTCGCGAAGCTGCTCGTGTTCCTCACCCAAGGGGTTTGTTGGAGGGAAGAGACTACCGGCCGGGGAGGCGGAGGCGATTCGGTAACGGCATTGTAGACCTGATTCCAAATGAGGACATCGTCTAGTTTGTCGGCGAGGGCGGATTGGAGCAGAGGTTTGATGCGATCAAAGTTGAAGTCAGCAGATGTGACTGCAGAAATGATCGTCAGGAGATCGCTTCAGAGAGTACCACGCCCCATCTTGAAGTTAGAAGGCGGGTGGCAGGGAGAATTTGAAGTGCCAATAGAAGGCTAGACGCAAGATCCTGTACATCTGCAATAGGTTAGATAAACTCCTTGCAACGAGGCTGGGTCGCAAATACCCACCTTCTTGGTCAAGCTGATCCAACGCGTCGGGTACGCATAAGTGTGAGATCCCCCTACCTTCGCAGGTCAAGTTGAACAAAGAGCGGAAGGCATCAAGGCCGTTTCCAATAGGATTATCCTCAATAACTTTCGATTGGGCTTGGTGTGCCATGATAGGCCCAGTCTTCGCATGTTGTGTAGCGTTGAATATGTAGAGACCCGTGTTTTGGAGCATTTGGTCAACGGATATTGCACAGCCACACTTTATCAAGCCACCCAGCCACGTATTGAGATGAAATATCTCTGAAAAGCAGCTAAGGCTCCAACTTGTACCTTACAGGGGTTTGATTGGATGAAAATCCCTGCAATAACAGGTACTTATTTTCCCACCTAATTTAGCCTATGATACAGAGTAGAAGTTCCAACAATACTTCCTGTTACAAAGGGCAGCATTACAAGTAATACAGCCGTATCGCGTTTGAGAGGTCCGGCGATTGTGGCTACGCTCTCGTAACGGCTTCCCCTTTTCGCGGTCCTCATTGAAGCGGACACCTTTACAGGCAAGGCAGGGAGCCTTTTTATCCCGACGATCAGAAATATGCTGTGGAACAGGCACATTTACGTTTCCCGTCTTATTCCTTTTCCGCAGACTTCCCTTGTGGCCGTAATGCCTTAGGAGATCACCACAAATCCGCTCCCGCCACTCGTGTAAGGTCCGAAAGGGCTTCCAATTTGGCTTTCCATGCTTTTGAAGTAGAAAGCTGTTGCAAAGAGCGAGGTCAAGGAGAAAGCCCCACGCTAATGCCCGCCAAGGCCCCTTACAAACCCGGTGATCCAATCCCTCTTGGGCCCGAAGTTGATTGCCTCTATCAACAGCCCCCATATGATCATTATAATCAGCAGATACAGACAGGATAGGAGCCTCTTTCACCGGCTCTGCACCAAAATAATGCTTGATAGCGCGTGCCCGTACGTGTATTGTTGTCGGCCGCTTCCGTGGCCGGGTTGTCATCTGGGAGCCCTCATAGACCGTGGAAAGGAACAGCACAAGGGCATTATCGTTCCAAGCGATTTGATTGACCTATAAAGCTTTTAGTAGGGGGTTTCCTAGGAAAGGGATTTCTAGCTTAATCAACCTTATTGTCAGGCGTTGGAACCGTTGCCAATTCGCCCCATTTCCACTTCAATTTGCCGTTATTATCAGCCTTTTTGAGCTGTATGAGGGTTTTGAAGATGCCGCAATTCATACGGCAGGTGCCCGTAGCCCCAACGTTCAAATCCCTCAAAACGACGAAGAGGTCCGGGCTTGAAAAGAGGTTATCGAGGAAGACGTGATAGATGGCTGGCGGCAGCCGTTGTACTAGTAAAACCACCACAGCTTGTGTCGGATTGAGGCTAGGTTTGCCGTCTTCTGCCTTCTTCTCTGTTTGAGGCTTTTTAGTGCTAATAGAGTCAAACACCTTGTTAGGAAGGTGCGGCTGCCACCCAAGAAGATAGCCTCGTTCAGCTATAGCCCGGAATTTGAACCCTTCAGGCGTTGGCTTTGACTTGATAGTCACTTTCTCAAGTGATCTCCCCTCAAAGTGCTGCATACACTCATCTACAGCGATATCAGTACCTGGAATCCAGAATTGAAGAGAGACCTTTTGCATGACTTGAGACCAGTTGGAAATACGGTCAAAAGAGCCCCATAAGAGCCTCTTGGGTCATAAGGCCGGAAAGAGCGATAAAGCCGTTCAAAAGTCTCGTGGCTCATAAAGCGTGCGATAGGGTGCGTTGGCTTCATATTATCCGTCTTGGAAGTACTCCAATGGTCTTGAATACGCTTTTCAACGTGATCACCCATATAAATTGACATCCCAAGCAAGAGATATACATGGTCAGAGGTGATAGCCTAGCCGCCCTGACTGCCAGCTCACTTTTACGTGTGTGGCTCGAAGAGGTGTGTTTTTTGAACGCATTGAGGGCCCGGCTTGGCTGCTTACCCAGTCAGTCGGAAGGTCGTAGTTTGTGTAACTAGCCCATAATTCAGCTAGATAAAGAGGTATAAAAGCTTGGAATAGTGACAAAAGGTCTGACGGCAGCGGCATAATCTGTGGTTTGCGAATAGGTTCAATCACGAAAGGGTCGAAATGCGTGCCGCGTTTCGTAGCTGCCTGCTTTGACGGACGATAGGTGCAGTCAGCCGGCTGCTCACGCAAAGCTTCGTCAACGCGTATGTATAATTCAACATTTTCAGAAGCTTCAAAGACAGCCGCTAGGGTCGGGTCGGGCTAGGGAGGAATGCTGGCCATAGTAAATTGTGTGGGGAGGTTTGTTGTTGTGCTACGCGTAGCTCGAGGTCACGGCTTGAGGCCTTTGTGAAAAGTGGAGAAATACGTGGTTGGGAGCCTTAGTTGCTTCAAAGAGATAACTATTTTAACAGGGGCCATTTATGGCTGTTTGACAAACTACCCTTGTACCTCAATGTACCAGTAACATGATCTAACAAAGCCCAATTCTTGTCCCTGCCCTGACTTCTAGTCCTCTCATGATAACCTTATTTTCACCATCTGAGCAATCAACCAAATTTAAAACTACTCGCAATACTGCAATCTGGGCTCATATTGATTGATATTCTGTGGAAATACTCGCCTTAGTATTATTTTCTGATACATAGTTACTTAATATACTTAAAAGTAATAGATAGTATTATCTAAGTATTAGAATTTTACTACTATAGCTAAGGCTATAGAATATATCTATAGTATTAACCTTGACTTTACTTATGAAGGTAGAAGATAAGTTATTTAGCCTATAAATAAAGTAGTGGTTGATACTGACACAGGTTGTTAGTATTTGTATTACTGTGACCCTTGATTAGGCTATCAATAAGAATATTCTTCGTCTACTTACGGGTATATTGACAGATAGTGTCTACTTAATTAATAAGAAGCTAGATTTAAGAAATTATATTAAGGGTACTAAGCTCTTAGGAGTATACATATACTATATTACGATAGAGCTCTAGTCTTGGAGATATCTTGAGGATACAGGGTATAATTTAAAAGTAATTCTACACTGATAAAAGTACTTTATGTTTAGCATCGCTGATAATATACTGGAGAATATTGTATTAAAGAGGCCAGTCCCAGTACTTAATTATATATAATATATATACTACTTGTGTGCTACACAGCTCCTTAAACTTAACTAAATCTCTTTACTACTTTCCCACTTTAAGACCCTGGTAGTTAAAATAGTGATATAATACAAATATACTGACTCTATTACTCAAATCTTAATCAGTACTGAAAACTTACTCAGATAATAATCGGCAAGGGTATTAGAGAAGTCCAGAGTAGACTAGTTTCCTCAAGGCTGATATTCTTAGCAGATGGTCCCGAGACAGTAGTTCGATATTACTTGGATGAGATTCCAACCATGAGAAACGCTTACTAGAAGCTTAACATCTAGGTAGTTATAATAAGGTATATAGTTACCCCACCCGTCGAATACTGAAATAAACGATTACCAAAAGCTCACGAGACCTGTAAAACTCATCTCGTACCTGTTTGAAAGCTGCGGCATTCTTTTTTACAGAAGGTCCCTCCTCGGTCATATATACTATCCGTAGCCATCTTGAGTAGAAGCTTGTCCTTGTTTCGGGCTCTGCAAAGAGCTTTAGCTGTGGTATTCTGTGTGATATTATCCACGAACGTACCTTAGTCATGGGTCTTGAGTTGCAGCTTAAAGGCTGTCTGGCTCATGACCCAATACAAGCCAATGCCGTGAGGGGAGCTTCCCTGGGATCGCAATAAGCAACAACCTTTGGAACATCCCACCCATGGTTCAAGCTAAACATTACATCCTGGCTTAAAACCCTACTTTCATATATTACTACTGAAAATGTACTAGTTATACCTCGTCTATGACGAGACTAACAATTGCACGCAATCAGAGTACAATGGTGGATGGAAACTATCCAGGCGTAGGCAATGCTGCCATGGCATGAACATTTGACTATTACGTGCGACTTCGGCCGGAGGCTGGTAACCGACATAGTAAACTAGGCGGAAGTAATTTCCATCGCCGCAAGCTTCGTCGGACAAGGACGACTAGTCGGTATTAGGGTCCGGTCACGGAAATGGTGGCTGCAACAGATGTCAACTTTCAGTCGGGCCAGGGAAATCCAACTCTGATTTTCATCTCGGCTTCATCGACTACGATCGGACCAAGTACCTTTGAACATGAATTATCACAATTCCGACAACGATAACCACCTGACCATGATCCTTGTTATAAACTTTCATGTGTGGGGAAGTGTTCGGATTTCGGACATGTCACAAGCTTGTCGCACTCCGACCGGGAAGGGCGGATGCAACCGCTGTAAATCTGCGAGTCAGTTCCGATCGGCATGATTGGCTTCATGAAGAGTATGGCCGCTTAGGTAAAGCTTTGAGCAGCGCCACCGACCGATGGTACGTATATCCCCTAGAAGCGAACCGTTTGTGGGCTTGGCTGTTTACTATGCTTACGGTATTGGCTAATCGATTTTCTGGGAGCTGGGTACGGTGATTCGTAGCGGACTTTATTCTACACCTGAGGGCAGGTAGAGCTAGTATGCTGAGCTTATTCCACAACCTTCAACCCTGGCAGCTCTTAAGCTTAGATTTGGGTTATTATTAAGAGCCTGGATAGCAAGAAGTATTCTTGCTTCGTACGAAGGTGTTGACATAATTTATGGTAAAGATATTAATAAAGTAATTAAAAGGAAGAGAATTTTAGGTGAAGTGGTCCGTTCACGTGTGTGGTCCGCTCACTTGTGGATTACGTTACGTTTGAATATCGGGGATATGGTCAAGGATTTGGTGATGGATCAAATAAAGCATAGAAGCATGGAGAAATACATTTATTATATTGGAGAGGAAGGAGAGGAAGCAGAGTCTATCTTTGAGGTAATCGTGGATGATATCCTGGACCAAACTAAAGTCATGAAGAATGCCATAGAGCAAGTTGAGAAAGCCATACATGGGGCCATAAGGCAATTTCAGATAAACATATCTAATAGGTTTTAGATACTACAACAGCCATCCTGGACACTATTCAAGTATTTACTACCTGTTTCTTTAATCTCGGTGTATATTAAACACTCATTTTGCGCCTTTTGAAAAATGTTTAATCAAGGAACCCGCGTTCCCAATATATCGCAAAAAAAAAAAAAAAAAAAAAAAAAAAAAGAAGAAGAAGTCTTTGCGTTGTGTTATGGTTACGAAATTCCCCAAGCTCAAGAAGCTTTGACAGAAAATAAGAAAGCTTTATAACAGGCCAGGCTAGCCTAGCTTCTTCGACCTTTCGCTAGGGCCCTTGGAGCTGTATGGCAAGTTCTGGCTCATTAGCCTCATTCCAGAAAATCTGTTTTAGCGTAATAAAACTAATTAGAGAAGCTAGGTCTGGGCTACTAAAGCATTAAAGGATAATCGCATGAGTCCTCAGATAAGCCTTGTTGTTAAATAACTAGTGATATGGCCTAGGCTATGTTTCTATACCAACCCGTGCTACCTATACGATTGTAATCTAAGTAATCCATTTCCTGCTGTGATAGTTGCCATTTGAGATGCCACCCCATTATCAGAAGTCAGACTGCTCTCAAGGCCCTGAAGGGGTATTCTAGCGGTCGAGTTAAATCAACCAAGGATTACAACTGATTGTTAACATGAGATTTATATCTAGTCTCCTAAACAGTTGTTTGAATTCTCCCCGGTATTGGAAGTAGCGGTGCATTAGATCTCATTGGGGACCTGGATCGTTGAACCGGATGGAGCTCGAGAGGCTCTGCTGGCGCAGAAGGGGACTTGAAAAGATTCTGCGAAGGTTGAGTATTTTGCTGGCAGACATGAAAACGAATGGACAGCTCAGCATACCTGTATGAGACGTAGTATTATAGATATCAAATAGAAGAGGCAGAGGCAATTTTGTATGGCAAAATGAATCTCGTTGTAACCGAATAGGGCGAGAAGAGTTGCAGTTCCAGATACCAAAGTAACACATATACTAAATATCAGAAACTTTAGCATCTCTAGTTTGTCCGTAGCCATGCTTAAAGCATTATGAGCTACTGCGAAACCCAAAGTATTGCTGAAATGAGTAATAAGGGGCAGGGCCCATATGATCTCTAGGCCTCTATCGAAAAGCTTGCATGCAGCCACGCCTAAGAATAGAGCAGATGTAGTCAAGTTCATAATGAAAAGAACTCTGATTATCGGCTTCTGATCAGCAGCTAGCGAAATTGGATATGTAACTTCTAAATTACTTCGTTCTTGACGCAATCTACTATTACCTATGAATCAAGGTCCGTCCTCTCGAAGCATACCGAAGTACCATCTGCACCATTTGCCCAATCCTTCCCACCAAGGTTTAAAGATGGTGACACAAGTGGTAAGAAAGTCATTAGCACTCATCCAAGCGCTACTGTAGTTGTCTAACTTGTTTTTTTTTTTTTTTTCTCAGAAAAGTTTGTGGACGGACTCTCCCACATCTCGTTCCAAGCCGATTTCCAGCCTATTCATGAGCCATGGCCCCTGCCAGACGTGCAGTGCAAGGCCTCCAACTGCAACTGGCCAGACTTTAGCACCTTGGCCGTATGTGCAAGCATGCAAAACATTACTGGTCATCTCAACGTTACTACACCAGAAAGAGGGTACCAAACTGTGAGCATACCAGTACAGGCTCCTGGATCAATCCCACACGAAGCAGCAATGCTTATGCACTCTACCGGCATAGTCGAAGTCCTGAACATAATATCAGCTTGGATCATGAAAAACACGAAAAATGAAGACAACTGGCCCCTGAGCCGAACACACGTAGCGGACTGGGACAACCCCGACCTTCCACTCGTTACGATTGCGAAGCTCTTTATGATCTACAACAATCGTCGAGCCAGCAGTAAGAGCAGCTACAGAGCTATCGAGATTCTGCTCCATTTCTGCGTCAAAATATATAGTCTCAAGGTCGAGAATGGCATACAGATCTTGAGTCTATCCTCTACCACTACTAAAGTCCAGAAAGTTTTCAAATCCCACAATGTCACGCTTCAAAATCACTGGATAACTATGAGGAACGAGGATAGAACCAAAGCGGTCAATATCACCGCGATACAGGAGTACTTGAACTTAGCTTTAAGATATACGGCCGCCTTCAACGGCTACAGAGAGGCCGTCGTCGACAGCAACACCCAACCTACTTTTGGATATCAGTTTGTTGTCAACTTGTACAATGGAGTCGAGGATGCGTATCGAAGGCAACGAGGCAACTGGGAGAAGGACGAAATTAAGCCTGATAATCGGTATTCGGAAGAAGAAATTGACAAGACCATATAGAAGAACTTTGAGAAAGTGACAGGGACCATCGCTGATGCAATGACGGCATAGTAAGTCCCAAACTGAAACATTGCAAAGCAGATGTGGAAGAGTATCAGCCAACTGATTCGGTATTAAAGTTTGCGTACCTCTGGGGGAGATGGGACTGTTCATGGACAGGCGTTTGTGCAAGAAAATCATATCGTCGTTCGTTGGGAGTAGCTTTTTCTACTGGCCATACAAATCGGGTTTACCATTATATTCTTGGCTGCGGTGATCTTTCACACGGAAAGATTAGGTATAGATATTGTCAAAAGCTCGAATATGGCAGAGTTGTTTGCCCTCCAAGACACCCTGGAGCAAGAGGCCAAGTTCGTTGGCATCAACCCTCGAATTGATAATAACGCGACTGCAGAACTCACGAGAAGGAACGGAGTATGGAAATTAGATCTTCGATAGAGTGATGCCTGGCGTCCTGTTTATTAGTACATATACATATAATATTAAGTGCTACTCTAGATCAAGGTTTGAAATTCTTATCTTAAGTTACTATATTAATATTGAAGTTATGTTATTCAGCCTATCATGCTATTACGTTTTTTAAGTGGTTTTCTATCTAATATCATAAACTATATCATGGCTTCTGTCAAAACTCGTTCTGCTTCATTAATAGTGCTACGTCCAGACCAGCGCCCGGTTCCGGAGAGTTAGGAGGCAAGAATAGTGAGCTCCTACTCAGACGTGATAATTGTAGGTTTATCCGCACCGCGACTTGAAGCTGGCATGTTGTGCCTTGGCGTAAGCACACATCACAGGGGCATCTCATGTCTCACGTCGCTCGTTATTTTGGCCAGACACGCTGTCATCACGATTGTGAATACGTCGGGGCTCAGTTGCGGTTGCATTATAGCTACTTAGCGGCGGTATTCCAGTCCGCACGGAGTGTTCAATCTATCTTTCTTTTTTGGATGACATTGAAGACATGATAGGATAGCGCGATGCCGCAAATCCAATCCACATGCCTTCATGGCTGGTAAGGGTCGTGACCCAAAGAGAGGGCGGCTGACGGAAACTCGTATTCATCAGATTATCCCAGTAGCCAAGCTCGCGTAAACTCTCCTTTGAGTTAATACTAATTACTGCAGGAGCTAGAACAGAAAATGAAACGGCGTTCTAAGTCGGTTGGGTAGCCCTGCGGGAAGTTAAACCACCACAATTGAGAGTTTACGCTAGTGAGAGAAGGTCTGGTGCTCACTTCGCGGGTCTTTGGTCGTAATGTCTAGACGTCGTAACAGAAGCTCAGAACTGGAAACATTGTTGGGTGATTGCCCAGCATTGCATCCATAAATGATGTGCGCGCTACAGGAGTGGAGCTGGGCTGAGTGCGTTGTCACGATGTCTTGTTCCTCGTAAAGACTGGCCAATGAATGAACATCCCCTTGGACTCAGCCGTTAGGTGGCCAGCCACCATTCCATAATTGGGGATATGTGGGCCTCTCTTAACACTCGTGACTTAGAACCAATCATGATCCTGCAGATATCGGATTCCGAGCGAATTCCAGCTCATCACAATTTTAGACTCTTCACAGCATCTCACCAAACCAAATTCTTACTATATCCACTGCCGTATAGAGGGTAATACCATTGGCACAATCAAAACCTGGCCATTTTCAATCCCCACAGTCTCATCTAAGGACCACCTGGCTCCGAGCATTTTGCTGTTATAGATTATTAATCTAGAAGCTCTAGATATGCAGACGCTATCGTTCTATTACCACTAGGGTCTCGCATTTGGTGTAAGCTCCTGGTCATTCATTTTAATTTGTACGTGTTGGCCTTACTGAGAGCGGCCATTGGCTGCGGGAATTTTCTCAATGTGTTTTTATATTTGTAAGTATGCTACTTCCCTTCAATCCCACTCTAGATTAAACATCACATCTCATCCTTTCACACGGAATGCATCAGAGGCTGGCGACCAGGACGAATCCTCCCTGAATAAGATGCTGTTTGACACTAATAGCAGCCTACGCCTTGCGGCTAGCGTCCTTGTTGGCGCCGCTGTCTATTTTATTGTGCAGCTGGTGTCGCATCGTCGCTTCCACCATAATCTTGTATGTATGCAGGACCTCCATCCCTCCTTCGGCGCTCGAGATGAGTGAGGTCATCGACATTGACATGTGCGCCAGCCTGGTCCGCCCCATTCGCCATTTTGGGGTCATCTGAAGCTAATGGGCTTGTACACGCAAAAGTTGCCGCCCGCTGGCTATATACACTTCGCTATAACGCAGATGAAGCAGGATTTTGACCTCCCTGATATATTCTATCTCGACCTGTGGCCTCTTGGTCCTTGCCTTCTCCTCCTCACAAGCCCGGATGCCGCGGCCATCCCCACTACTGCGAGTAACTTCCCCATGCCTGACGTCGTGACAAAATCCTTTGACGGCAACATCGGCACGACCTTCATCGAAGCAACCAACGGGCCACTATGGAAATATCTTATGCAGCAGCTTGCCCCCGGACTAAACCCTACTGCCGTCAAGACATTTTCCCACAGCATCATCGATCATGCCAGAGCACTCCATGACTGTCTGGAGCAGTGCGCCGAGATGGCACAGACCGTCGACATTCAACTCGAGTTAGGCAAATATCCGTTTCAGGTCCTGGCTACCGTCTTTTTCGGCGAGAGGCTGAGCGAGCAGGCGTATAAAGACACGACACACATGGTCGACCTCATGCTGACCAAGAACAGTACTGGTGCTCTCCTCAACCCAGTGACAAAGTGGCGCTGGAAAAAAGAAATGGATGGATGTCTGTGGAGGCTTGAAGGTGAGATTGAGGCCCGAGTAAACGCCCGGTATGCAGAACTTCAAGAGCACCAGGGAGAATCTGCTACTACAAAAGCGCCTACGCTGCTTGACAGGATGCTCTTGCCTCGGGTGCAGGGTCAACTACCGCTAGACAGCAGTCACATAAAGCTTATCTTGGAAAAGTAAGCGCGAATTTAGTTATACTGCCGTATTCAGGCAATATGAAGTGCTAACGATGGCCAAGTGCAAAAGGTTTCATCATAGCTGGCTACGGTACCACCACGGATACCTCTACTGTATAATTCTCTGCCGCACCCCCATTGAATCGCATACTAAGCAGGATGTAATACAGTATATTTGGATGCTTCTCAGCGCATTTCCAGAAGTCCTCAGAAAGCTGCGCGAGGAGCATGACCGGGTCTTCGACACTGATTTCGACCGAACCCTCGAGCTGTTGCACGAAAACCCCAGCCTAATCAAAAGCCTTCATTATACCACCGCGGTCATTCATGAGACGTTGCGTCTGTTTCCGATTGGAATGACTGCACGCAAGGCACCTCCTAATCTGTAAATTACCCCCTTTGTCTTCATTGCTCGCAGGCTAGAAATATGTTTGCTCATCCGCTTGCCATAAGTGCTAACTATTTAGAACAATGCTTGAGCACAAAGGGGCCAAATATCCGCTTCTAAAAAATCATCTTCTCGGTATCATGACGCAATCGATACACTACGATCCCGAAGTCTTTGAGGACCCCAAGCGATTCTGGCCCGACCGCTTCCTCGACGCGGATTGGCCCATACTCCGCAACGCCTACCGTCCCTTCGAGAGGGGAGTGCGAGCCTGCATTGGTCAGGCTCTGGCAATGGACGAGTTGAAAATTTCGCTCGTCATGCTAGCGCGTTGGTTCGAATTCGACCTCGTGGACCACCAACCCGCCAAGGAACCCCTCTTTACCCACACTGACCTGGATACTAAGTTGGGTAAGCACGCATTTCAAGTCCATGCGTTCACTGCCATGCCCGCAGGCTCAGTGAAGATGAGGATCCGGCGTGCAGGCCTGCGTACGTAGGTTATCATGCAAATGCAAGACTACAACCGAGAAATTTCTATATACTTTTACTTAAATAAGCTCTCATTGCGTTGGTATTTTTGCGACTAATATGCATCTTTGGTCTCTTTGAAATGCGATCCTCTGAATTAAGTCACTCACGCTCAGCCTCCGAGTTAGCTCTGCAAATATTGCAATAGTACAATGATGTTATTCCACATACTCAGCCTTGCTGAACAGGCTGTCAATTCTTGCTCACACAGCTTCAGCTTATGTAGTAAGAGACTACGGTTGCACGTATCCGAGTATCCGTCAACTGGCCAAAATCAATCTCGCAAGCCCCGTACACCGCATGAAATCACTTAAATATAGATATCGCACCATTGACTGCTTAAAAGAAGGATCTAAGTATCGTACGAGATGAAATTATTTCTCTTTTTTTACCAAGGGAAAAGAATAATACGATTCTAGCCATTATTAATTGTTGCCTATATACAAGGGGCGTCAGCAGCATTGGAAATGCATCTCTCAAGGACTGCATCACATCTCTTAGGCTTAGGAGAATTTTTTTCTGGTTTATACAAAGAGATTGTTGGAACCGAGGCTTCGTGCAATTCGATACGATTAGTCATAATCGAGGGCGGTTTGCCCCAAATACGCCTCCTTTCCCAGATTGGAAGAGCATTAGGCTCAAAGGAGAGGCGTATACTAAATTGCATAATTGTTCCTACCGGAAGCGCCGGAACAGCATAACTTAGATGAATATAATAATATAATTTTCTACCTATCTAATATGTAAGATCGAATAATTAAGAGTCTCAGAGCTGTACTTTATAAAGGTGACTGTAACTATAATATAGCTAATAGGATTATAAAATCTCTATTATTAAAGAAGGAGAATTAGCTTTTTATAAACTCTATAACCTTATAGAACCTTAGTTATAAATACTCTATAAATATATTAATAATATATTAGTAAAAAGCTATATATAATTATTAAGTTTATCTATAGAATATTCTATAATATTTATATCTAAAATAAATAGTAAACTCTATTTAGTTATTAATTACTATTAGCTAAATAAGATTATATATAAAGATAGAATATCCTTACTACTAATTATAGAACTTAGAGATTAGTTATAGAATAAATAGTAGTTTATAGTACTAGATCTAAAGGAAGTTTATAACTTAATATAAATAAAAGAAGGAGATAAATAGAAAATAGTATTTAGAATAAAGTTTAATTTATATAAGTACTTTATTATATCCTTCAGATTAATAAATATATCTATAATATTCTAATAAATAATTAATTAAATACTTTAAAAGTATTTTAATATCTTTATAGTTATTTATCTTAATAATATTCTAATATTTTTAGATAATCTGAATATATATAAGGAATATATATATAAGGTTTTAAAGAAACTAAAAGATATAAATCTCTTAGTAGAATCTAAGAAAAGTTAGTTTTATATTAAGGAAATTAACTTCCTAGAATATATTATTTAATCTAATAAAATATAAATAGAAAAAAGTAAAATTATTATAATTTTTAAATAGGAGGAACTAATAAATATTAAAGAAGTATAAGTCTTCCTTAGATTTACTAATTATTACTAATAATATATTAAAAACTATAGAAAGATTACTATATCTCTATATAATCTAATAAAGAAAGAAAAAGAATTTTAATAGAATTTAAAATATTAAAATATATTTAATAATATTAAGAATTATATAACTAATAAACCTACACTATAGATATTTAACTCTAATAAGAAAATAGAATTTAAAACTAATACTTTAGATTTTATAATTAGTATATAAATTAGCTAAAAAGATAATAAAGGAAAACTATACTCTATAGTATTTTACTTAAAGAAGCTATATAGTATAGAACTTAACTACTCTATCTATAATAAGGAATTTATAGCTATTATATATATATTTAAGGAATTTAAGTACTACTATCTGGAAATATAATATAAGGTTATTTTGAAAGGTCAAGGTCTCTAGTATAGGGTAGACCAGCTGTAGGGTAAGCTGGGTCTAGATAAAGCCTATAGGGTAGGCTCTGAAATACTAGAGAAGGATCGTTTGAAAAGGCGTAGTAGAAGGTACGGGCTCTATAAGAGAAAATAAAGCTCTATCAGCTACAGGGTAGCTAAGAAAGATAGACTATAGGGTAGATAAAAGAGTGTATTGGTAACTTGTAGAATCTCTATCTAGCAGGGAGGAAGCCCTGTACTTATAGGTATTTCCAGGCCGTAAGGGCCCTGAAGATAACACGTTGCCTTCTGTAATACGGGCTCGTAACCGCTATAAGGTTCTCGTACAGAGGGATACGAGGCCGCTAATGCAGATGCTACAGCGGATACGAAGTCCGCTAATACAGCTGCTATAGTGGTTACGAGGTTCACTAAACTAAGTGCTAAGGTTCTCGTACAGCGGATACGAGGTCTGCTAATGAAGCGCTGCAGCGGACACGAAGTCCGCTAATGCAGCTGCTTCAGCGCAATACGGGATCGCTAGCATGGACGCCACAGCGGCCGTTACAGCGGTTGTGACCGCTAACGCAATTGCCCCAACGGGCAGCCACAGTGGGTTGGGCCAGTGGCTTCAGAGGGCTCCCAGCTTTGGAGAGCCCTAAGTAAGTTATTTCATTCCCCCTTACCCTATACTAATTATATATCATTTGATCAATTAATATAGGGTAATCTTGATCTACCCTATAGTCTATAGGGTAAATCTCAACAGGTTAAGATATATATAGATTATAAGAATATTTAGTATTTTACTATAACTTAATAACTTAATAGAAGGTAAATATACTATACTGAATATCTATCTAAGTTTAATTATAAGATTATATATTAAAAGGAATTAGAAAATAAAAGAGCTAATACTCTTAGCTAGAAATCTAAATATAAATAAGTAGTTCCTAAAATAAATAGATAATTATTTACTATAAATAATAAAGAATACTTATTACAAACAACCCCTGCATTACCTAACAGGACCAGCCTTAGTTATTATATAAGGTTATATATAATTAAACAATATAGTTAATATTTTATATATTACCTATACTACTAACTGATTACTAACAATATATCCTATATTATATATATTACCCTAATATATATATATATTTATTCCTATAGCTTAGATACTCTTTCAGATAGTTATTAATAATATTATCTATATATCTATTATTACTAGCTCTATAATACTTATATATTAATAGTAACTCGTATTATACAGCCTAAGATAACCTAATTATATTACTCAGAATAATACTCTGATTAGTTTAACCCTGACCTACCCTAGACCCTGTTCAGTATAAGTTATCCAACCGTTATAATACTTAGTATAGAAAACCTTAGGTATTATACTAAAGGAAATAGTATATACTAAAGTTTAGATAGAGGCTATAAGATATAAACCCTATAGAGAACTTAAATCTATTTTAATATTAAAATAACTATAGTAATTAATATTCTTTAATTATATTATTAAACTACTATTATTAATAGAACTAATAATAGAAGTATAATATAATAGTATTTTAGTTATTATTAATAGATTTATAAAATATAGATATTTTATTCTATATAAAAAAGTAAGTTCTATAAAAAACCTTATATACTAATTTCTATAATATATAGTTAGTTACTATAGATTACCTAAGGAGATAATTTTAGATAGAGGAATAATATTTACCTCTAAGTTTTAATAATTACTTATAGTATAAATAGGTACTTAATATAAGCTCTTAATAGCTTATTATTCCTAGAGTAATAGATAAATAGAATATTTAAACTAAATATTAAAATAATATTTATAAGTATATATTAATTATAAATAAGATAATTAGGTATAATTATTATCTATAGTATAGATTATATATAATAGTTTAGTATAAGAATCTATCTAGCTTATATCTATATATATAAACTATAGATATAAATTAGAATTCTAAAACTAATAAATACTTAATAGACTAAATATATCTACTACTATATTTATAAAAAAAAAATACTATATTTATTATATATAGAAATAAAAATAGAATTAGAATTTATCTAAAAAAGAATAAAAAAATATTATAATAAAATAAGATTAAAAAAACTAATCTTAAAGAAAGGAGATAAAGTCTATCTACTCTATAAAAATATTATAATATTATAACTAAATAATAAATTAGATTATAAAAAACTTAGATTATTTATAATTAAAAATAAAAAATTATATACTAATTATAAATTATTACTACTAAATATAATATATATCTATCTAGTTTTTTATATCTTACTATTTAAAAAAGTACTAGAAAATATTCTAAATTAAAATTATCTAATTAAGGTTTATAAAGAAGAATATAAACTAGAAAAAATACTATAAAAAGAAGTTAGAAATAGATAAATATTTTACTTCCTTAAATAGAAGGGATATACTAATAATAATAATATCTAGAAATCTACTAAATATCTAAAGAACTATTAGAAGCTTATCTAATAGTATTACCAGGCCTAGAAATACCTATTCTAATAAACTAAGAAGGGAATAGTTCTATACCCTTTTAAAGAAATACTAGATCTATCTTAATCTCTAAAAATATAGATTTAGATAAAGGAGTAATCTCTGAAGAAGAAGCTACCTTATAGACTACCTCCTCTATCTCCTTATACTCTACCTGTTCTAACTCTTTAATACTATTAATATTATAGAATATTACTTATATTATCTTATTAAGCTATATTTTCTTTTATTTATATAAATACTATACTTTAGTACTTATATACTCTAACTCCTCCTCTACTATATCTAGCTCCTCTTTAGCCTATTAATAATAGACCCTAATATAATAAATCTACTATTTAGATAAGCTTTAAATATTATAGTATAATTAACTGTATAATATATATTCTATATAATAAGAAGAATCTAATAGAGATATCTAATAAGAATACTTATTATAACCCTTATAGTAAGAATATACTAATATAATAGAAGGATTATTCAGAATAGTAAAAAGAAGGGTATTTCTATAAATTATAAATAACTCAGTTTTTAGTACTTTTATTTTTAAAATATAACTAGATAATATAGTATTAGTATAAATAATAAAGGAGGGAAGTTAGATAATATACTAGCTAGACTGCTGAATATAGTCTTAAGGATAAAACTAATAGGAGGGAGTATTATATTATTAATAACCCCTATATTACCTAATAGGATTAATCTTAGTTATTATATATAGTTATATATAATTAAACAATATAGTTAATATTCTATATATTAACTATACTACTAATTACTAATAATATATTCTATATTATATATATTATTCTATATTATATATATTATTCTAATATATATATATATTTACTTTATTAAATAGAATACTCTCTTAAATAGTTATTAATAATATTATCTATATATCTATTATTACTAGCTCTATAATACTTATATATTAATAGTAACTTATATTATATAGCTATATAATAACCTGATTATACTACTTAGAATAATACTCTGATTAGTTTAACCCTGATCTACCCTAGACCCCCGTCCAGTATAAGTCAACCAACCATTACATCAATTAACTTATCGTAGCCGCTGTAACATAGATAAAAGACTTATCTTTCAAAGAAGGGATTTTCAAAAGTGAAAATAAGAAAAAGTAAACAGGATGTCATTTTCTGCGGATGCTGAAAAATAGCTAATTTATCTAATTTGGCCGGTTTGACAAGTGGGCCCCGACTCAATACACATTCATTTCTTAGCTAGAAACACTCTCTTAGACAGTTATCAATACAATCGCTACCGCCTTCATTGAAACTAGCTCCCCAGTGCTCGCACATTAGCCGTGACTCGCACAGCACCAAGACAACCTGATCGCGCCACTCAGAACAATACTCTGATTGGTTACATCCTGACCTACCCTAGACCCCGTCCAGTGTAAGTCGCCCAACCGTCACACAACGTCATTAAATCCCAACCGAAATGACCTGAAACACTATCAGCTCGTAAAATCAAGCGAATGAGAAACCGTTATCTCTAATAAGCTTTAAGTTTTTCCAGCCTTAATATAGATCTACCTAGCTCTCTAGCGCTTATAGGAGATTGTTACTTTGGGATGTGGATAGTAATTGCTGAGCTCTACTAACCTCTCCACTAATGAAAATCTCTTGGCGTGTGATGGTTGGATAACTTACACTGGACAGGGGTCTAGGGTAGGTCAGGGTTAAACTAATTAGAGTATTATTCTGAGTAGTATAATTAGGTTATCTTAGGCTGTATAATATAAGTTACTATTAATATATAAGTATTATAGAGCTAGTAATAATAGATATATAAATAATATTATAGTAGAGTTATAACTATATTAATAACTATCTGAAAGAGTATTCTATCTAGTAGAATAAATATATATATATACTAGGGGATTATTAAAGCTTAGTAATAATCCTAAGTTAAGAATTATAGGGATTATTATAAGATCTAAATAATCTAGATATAATTAAAGAGAAAAGGTAGAGTCTATATATAATAATATATATTAGTTAAATTTATAATATAATATTCCCTCTCTATTAGTTATATTCTTAAAACCAGATTTAGTAGCCTAGTTAGTAAGTATACTAACTTCCTCCTATTATTTCTTTATATTTTCTAGAATAATATCTAACTATATATAGAAATCTCTTTATAAGAAGACTATTCAGTATAATTCTTTAATTAATACTATTTTACTTAATTTTTTTATAATAAAAATAGAGTATAATTATTATAAAGTATATAGCTATAAGTATTTTAGATTTAAGGGTTCTTTATTAAGGTATTTCTATTATATTAAAAATAATTAAACCTATTATAATACTTAGGGTCTAACTCCTAGCTAGCTATATTAGATTACTAATTAATATAGAAAGCTTAAGTTTAAGCTTAAGATAGTAGAGGAATAGTATTAGCTTATAGATATAAAAATTTAATATTTTTATTAATAAAAGAAATTATAGCTTAATAAAATAATATAAATAGTATTTTATAGTATTAATAGTATTAAAAAGCTTAAGTATATTAAGAAGAAGGAGGTAGATAAGATAGTTTATAAGATAGCTTTTTCCTTAAAAGTTACTTCTTTATCTAAACTTATTTTCTTAGAGATTAAGATTAATCTAGTATTTCTTTAAGAGGGTATAGAGCTTTCTCCTTCTTAGTTTATTAGGATAAGTATTTCTAGGCCTGGTAATATTATTAAATAAGCTTCTAATAGTTCTTTAAATATCTAGTAAGTTTCTAGGTATTATTATTATTAGTATATCCCTTCTATTTAATAAAGTAGAATATTTATCTATTTCTAACTTCTTTTTTTAATATTTTTTCTAACTTATATTCTTCTTTATAGATCTTAATTAGATAGTTTTAATCTAGAGTATTTTCTAGTACTTTTTTAAGTAATAAAATATAAAAAACTAGATAGATATATATTATATCTAGTAGTAATAGTTTATAGTTAGTATTTAATTTTTTATTTCTAATTTTAAATAATCTGAGTTTTTTATAATCTAATTTATTACTTAGTTATATTATTATAATATTTTTATAAAGTAAGTAGATTTTATCTCTTTTCTATAAGATTAGTTCTTTTAATCTTATTTTATTATAATATTTTTTTATTCTTTTTTAGATAAATTCTAATTCTATCTTTATTTCTATATATAATAAATATAATATTTCTTTTATAAGTATAGTAGTAAATATATTTAGTCTATTAAGTATTTCTAGTTCTAAAATTCTAATTTATAACTATAGTTTATATATATAAATATAAATTAAATAGATTCTTATACTGAACTATTATATATAATTTATACTATAGGTAATAGTTATATCTAATTATCTTACTTATAATTAATATATACTTATAAGTATTATTCTAATATCTAGTTTAAATATTCTATTTATTTATTATTCTAGGGGTAGTAAGCTATTAAAAACTTATACTTAGTATCTATTTATACTATAAGTAATTATTAAAATTTAGAGGTAAAAGTTATTTCTCTATCTAAGATTATTTCTTTAGATAATCTATAGTAACTAATTATATATTATAGGAATTAATATATAAAATCTTCTATAGAGCTTATTTCCTTATATAGAATAAAATATCTATACTTTATAAATCTATTAATAATAACTAAGATACTATTATACTATACTCCTATTATAGATTCTATTAATAATAATAGCTTAATAATATAGTTAAAAGATATTAATTACTATAGTTATTCTAATACTAAAACTAATTTAAATTCTCTATATAGTTTATATTTTATAGATTTAATTTATATATAAGTATTATATTCTGAAACTATAGTTTATATATCTTTTTATAAACCAGGGTAATTATAATATTATTTTATCCTATTAAATATCTTTTTAACTCCTTAGTATCCTAAGAGTAGGTATTTATAAATTTCTTTAATAAGTACTATTCTTATATTTTATTATAATATCTTTATATCTAGTATAGTATTTATCTAGACTTTAGTATATACTATTTCTTTTAATATAGTATCTAAGGTTTATTATACTAAATATTCTTTATTATTTATTAAAAATAGTTATTTATTAGTTTTTAGAATTATTTATTTATACTTAAGTTTCTAGCTAAGGATATTAGTTTATCTATTTTCTAATCCTTTTTAATATATAATTTTATAGTTAAACTTAGATAAATATTTAGTATAGTATATTTATTATCTATTAAGTTATTAAGTTATAGTAAAATACTAGATATTCTTATAATCTATATATATCTTAACCTTATATTATATTCCTAAATAGTAGTATTTAAATTCTTTAAATATATATATTATAGTTATAAATTCTTTATTATAGATAGAGCAATTAAGTTCTATATTATATAGTTTCTTTAAGTAGAATACTATAGAGTATAGTCTCCCTTTATTATCCTTTTAGCTAACTTATATACTAATTATAAAATCTAAGGTATTAGTTTTAAATTCTACTTCTCTTATTAGGTTAAATATCTATAATATAGGTTTATTAGTTATATAGTTCTTAATATTATTAAATATATTTTAATATTTTAAATTCTATTAAAATTCTTTTTTCTTTTTTATTAGATTATATAGTAGTATAGTAATCTTTCTATAATTTTTAATAAACTATTAATAGTAATTAGTAAATCTAAAAAAAACTTATACTTCTTTAATATTTATTAGTTCTTTCTATTTAGAAACTATAATAATTTTACTTTTCTTTATTTATATTTTATTTAATTAAATAGTATATTTTAAAAAGTTAACTTTCTTAATATAGAATTAACTTTTCTTAGGTTCTACTAGAAGATTTATATCTTCTAGTTTCTTTAGAATCTTATATATATATTCCTTATATATATCTAGATTATCTAAGAATATTAAAATATTATTAAGATATATAACTATAAAAATATTAAAATACTTCTAAAGTACTTAATTAATTATTTATTAGAATATTATAGATATATTTATTAGTTTAAAGGGTATAATAAAGTACTTATATAAGCTAAACTTTATTCTAAATACTATTTTCTATTTATCTCTTTCTTTAATTTATATTAAGTTATAAGCTCTCTTTAGATCTAGTATAATAAACTACTATTTACCCTATAACTAGTCTCTAAGTTCTATAATTAGTAGTAAGAGTATTCTATCTTTATATATAATCTTATTTAACTAGTAATAGTTAATAACTAAATAGAGTTTATTATTCTTTTTAGATATAAATATTATAGGATATTCTATAGATAAAGTTAATAACTATATATAGCCTTTTATTAATATATTATTAACATATTTATAGAGTATTTATAACTAGGGTTTTATAAGGTTATAATGTTTATAGAAGGCTAGTTCTCTTTCTTTAATAATAGAGATTTTATAATCCTATTAGCTATATTATAGTAATCCAGTTTCTAGGGTTTTCTTAAATAGCTTATTATATTTCTAGTATTTATTTAGGATATAATCTAGTTTTCCCCTTTTAAGATATTTTTCTTTATCTTTTTATAATTATTTCTTTCTTACTTATTTATATTATAAATTAAATTTAATATTATAGTTATATTTTTATTAATTTATTATATATATTTAATTAATAAAGTTTATTTCTAGAAGTTATTCTAATTTTTATATCTAGTTTAAGATTTACTTTATTTATTATAATTCTTAGCAGAATAGATTCTTTAGTATACTAGGTTATAGTACTATTAAGATTATAACTACTATATTTACTTATTATTATAAGTTATTATTTTAGTTTTTTATAGTAGTACTTTTAGTTATTAAGGAATTATTATATTCTTCTAATATCTAATAAAATTTTAATTTCTATTAATCCTAATATAAATTTATAAGAGTATTCCTCTACTCTATATAGTTAGTAAACTAGTTTATTAATAGATTTATATTTTATAGCTATAGTAATCCTAATATAATATTATAGGAATTTAATAGTACTAAGTTATATATAATATTAAATTCTTTTTCTTAGATCTTAATTATAAAATAATTAGTTTTAGAATTAATAATTTTATTATTATACTTAAATAATATTCTATCTAGAGTTATAATATTATAAAACTTTTTCTTTATTCTCTATAGTAAGTAGAGTTAGTTAATTACTACTAGTAAGATATAATTATATAATACTCTATAGTCTATCTATATTATAAGCTAATATCCCTTAATCTTAATATCTATAATAATATTAATTAAATTTCCTCTCTCTATAGCTTTTAAAGTCTTTTAATTTAATATTATTTTATTATACTATAGCTCTATTATAGATAGTTTATATTATTTTTTATCTAATTAACTTATTATTTAAACTATTCTTATTCTTCTTTATTCTTAGATATTTATTTTAGGATATCTATAAGAGTTCTTAGTTTATTTATAGAATTAAAAATAAATTATTTATATTTCTTTTTCTAATTATTTAATTTATTAATTATAATTAGTATCTTTTTATTAGAATAAGCTTTACTCTATTTCTTTTTATTAATAAAAGTAATTTCTTATTCCTTTATATTACTACTATCTCTACTATCTATTAGAGATAGTATACTTTATTTATAATATTATTTTATTTCTTCTTCCTATAGTTAGTATTACTATAGATATATTTTAATAGGGTTTATATTATTATTACTATATTTAGCTAGTTCTAGTACTATTATTTTAGCTTCTAGATAGTTCTTATACTTCTAGTTATAATATTATTTAATTCAGCTATTATATTTAGCTATTATCTAATCTTTAAGGTCCTTATTTTTATACTATAGTTTAATCTTAGCTTCCTTATAAACCTTATACCTTAGCTCAGGATATAATTCAGCTAGTAGCTTACTATAGATATATTCTTCAGGGTATTCTTTTAAATCTTCCTTAAAAATAGTATATTATTTTATACTATATTATTAATATATAAATTATTATATTTATTTTATAATATATTTATTAAGTATTCTTCTATTAGAGTATAGAAAGAAATTATTCTTAGCTTTTTCTATCTAATATACTTAGTACTAATTATTATAATAGGTTATTTAGAATTCTAAAGAGTAGTTATATATCTATATTATCTCTATATAAATTAGTATTTTATATATACTATTACTATATTATATAGTACTAATTATATTATTTCTAAAAATAACTAATTCTTTTAATATATCTAGATATTATTTTTATATCTTTTCCTAATAATATATATAGAGTTTATTATATTTAGCTTTAATTTCTATTCTTATCTACTAGTATTATTCTTTCTTAGTAGTATTTTATAGAATAACTCTATTAGTATAATAGAATATATATTTATATTTAGTAAGTAGTTTAAATCCTAGGATTTATTCCTCTTTTTTAAGCTTTTTCTTAAGCTCTTAGAAGATCTATTAGATTTTCTTTTATTATTTCTTAGCTATACTAAGGTTTATATATTCCTTAGGTTCTAATACTTCTCTGAAGATAGGTATATTTCTTAGTAGAAATTTAGGAATTATAATAGTTATAGAATTTCCTTCCTAATTAATTTTATATATTATTTCTAAAACTTTAATATTAGTTTTCTTAATTACTTTTAATTACTTTTTACTATCTTTAGTAGGTTTCTAATCTTTCTTTTTTTCCTTCTTAGGTTCTGGATATTAAGATAAGATATATCTAATCTTATTATAATTATAGTATTTATATTTCTCTATAGCTCCTAGCTCTATAAGTTCTATATATATCCTAGAGGCTATAGTATATTACTATTATAGTTTCCTAGTATTAGTAAAATAAGTTATCTTTCTATTATAGGTTTACTAATAGTATTACTAGTTATTAATTCTTATAGCTATAGTTATATATTTATAAATACTTTTTAGTCTATCTTCTTTATATAGTTCTTTTTAAACTTTCTTCTTAAGTTAGTTAAAGTAGTAAGATATAGTATATTCCTTATCCTATTTAGTTTTAGCTAGTAGCTAGAGATAGTAAGTACTAAAGATTAAATATAATCTTTTCTAAATAAGTATATTAATCTTATATTCTATCTTATACTTCTTATCTTAAATACTAAAGGTTTATTTAAGAACTTTTATAAAATAATTAAAACTTATTATAATATTAATAGTTTATTAGCTTCCTTATTTACTAAGATATTCCCTTATAATAGATTTAAACTAATTAAGTATAACTCCCTTAAGTTATAAATAGATATATATAACTTTCCTTTTACTAGTATTAAGTATAATAGAAAAGTAATTAAAATATACTTAGAGTTAAGTTATAAATCCCTAGAGTATATCTTAGGTTCTATTAAATATCTCAGATAATAGTAGTTTAAGTAGTTATCCTAGCTCTCTTCTTTAAATAGTAGTTATAGCTTAAACCTAGAGATTAGTATATATAGTAGCTTATTATACTATAATAGCTATTATATTAGCTAGCTCCTAGTAGATATCTATAAAGTATATATAAAGCTAGTTAATTTAGTCTTATAAGAGCTATATTTCCTTAGTATAGTTATTATTATCCTTACTACTATTATTACTATCCTTATCTATAGTATTATCTTTAATAGTTAGAGTAGGTAGGTTATTATTAGCAGTAGGAGTATACTATTACTAGGCTTAAAGTACTATAGTAGCTATAATATCTTCTTTATTATTATATAGTAATTAAGATAAAGTAATTAGCTGAATAAGAGTTATTAATATATAATAGTTAGATAACTTATACTAGATAGAGGTCTAGAGTAGATTAGGGTTAAACTAATTAAAGTATTATTCTAAGTAGTATAATCAGGTTATCTTAGGCTATATAATACAAGTTACTATTAATATATAAGTATTATAGAGCTAGTAATAATAGATATATAGATAATATTATAGTAGAGTTATAACTATATTAATAACTATTTAAAAGAGTATTCTATCTAGTAGAATAAATATATATATATACTAGGGGATTATTAAGGCTTAGTAATAATCCTGAGTTAAGGATTATAGGGATTATTATAAGATCCGAATGATCCAGGTATGATTAGAGAGAAAAAGTGGGGTCCACACGTGACGGTGCACGTTGGTCAAATTCGTAACAGATTGAAACCTATAGCGAGGATCGTTGCATTCCCCTCATGACTAGTTATATACAGTATCATAATTATATTTGACTTAGTTACCGTAGCCTGGCAGGTATAGCTAGCTATAGGAGCCTACTATTAAACTACTGACTAGTAGGCGATATGAGGATTTGGTAAGAATCAGATGAAGCAGAATGACTATTATGAAGCAATGAACACGCCGCTTAGGGTATACAGCTGGTCGTTGTCCAAACTAGAGAGGTAATAGTCAAGCCTCGAGTAAGGTATAAGATTGCTAATGCTCAGGGCTTCAGAAGTTTCAAATCCTCGTCAGGGCGAGAAAATGTGGGCCTTTCTCGCATTGTGGATGAACCAATAATTATTCTGTTGATATTGGATACGAGCGGATCCTAGCAAACCCACTAATTCAAACTCGCTTTTGGGAGCATCTCCATCCACTAAACTCTCCCTGTCTCCACTACCGTAACTGTCAACCTCCGCTCATTGAGCCGCTCGGGCCATCATTTCCGGCCAGAACCGTAGACTTGTAAATATTATTGCTCTCTTACATCAGGGCTAGTCAGTTCGAAACCACCACGAATGCGCTCGTAAAACTTAGCCAATAGGTAGCTTTTTCTAACCTCGCCACCATTCGCTCCGTTTATTCAGCTGTAACGTACTACACTGAAAATATCTTAGTCTCTAAAAATGAATGTTTAGCCAAGTTAAAAGGGTGGGCGATATGTACTCTTACTTACAGCACCAAACTGAAGCTCATGGAATTTACCTCAGTCTACGTCTCGAAAAGACATTAAATAATGATCTGTTATAATAAATGCAATAAAACTTAACCTTAGCTAAAAATCCGATTACATTTTCTTTCAATATATCTGAATCCGAGCTGGTCCGCTAGTACACTACATGGTAAACCAGTTCTTATCAAGCGGAGTTTTAGCTGTGTATAAATCCAAAAATATATTCCCAAGACTGGGATCTAACTTCCACTATAGTTAAAGCAGGGGTCACTAAAAACATAACCAATATATCTAACTAGATCCCTCATCATCCTATTCTGTAAGTAGAGGAGAGGCACAGTCAGCTGAAGGCAGTGGCGGCTACTCTCAGTCTATAGCAGTCAGCTAAGCTCATTTAGAATCAGAACTTAGTATACTATATTAGGCTCTCTATATATATACAAGAGTGAAGGAGAGAAAAGGTATATAACCTCCCCTTCTGCCATTGATTCAGGCTTTTAATTTTCTACTATCAATCATCAAATATTCTAAATCATCAATTTACTTAACCCCATTTTACTTTTATATATTAAATCATATTTCTTTCCGATTTTCAAAATGCGTTTTATTAAGACTATCATCTCTCTTTTCTCCTTCACTCATCTTGTTGCTGCTCGTCTTGATGGCTCTGATTCTGGCCTCACTCGCCGTGAAATGGCTGAAGCAGCCCATGAGGAATACCTCGCAGCCCGCGATGAATATATTGAGAAGCGTGACCTCTTCCAGCGTGTAAGCATTCATTCATGATTAACCTATTTAATATATCCTACTAAGATATGCCTATAGGCTAAGCGTGCTGGTAAGGGGGGAAATGTCAATCGAGCCTTGTGGGAGTCATGGAGTGCCAGCGTTTGGATGGGAAGACGAGAAAATACCAACCCTGCGGGCCTTGCGCTCCTGGTGACCCCCGAAATACACCCTGTCTTTGCAAATAAACCCTGCCTTTGCATTGCCGGTAATATCAGATAACTCCGAGGTAACTATTTAAGAGGTTTAAACTATGGATAGCGGCAGATCCAGCCTCTACACTAGCTTTTCGAATTTCTCTACACCTCTTACACTATTAAAACTTTCTATCTCTAAAATATGGCAAGATTTAATAGAGTAAAAGGTTTGCAAACCTTTAAAAAGAAGACTTTCTGTTTCTTAGGCCTTGGAAATAACCCGGCTCGACCGGAAACGTGCACGAGCCGCTCCCACCAGTTTCCACTGGCTTCATAGCTAGATAGAACCTATTCGTTAGTTCTCGACAACAACACAATAGTCTACTCGCTACATTCCCTAGCTTGATTAATGCTACAGCTACGTGACTATCTTGTCTACTACTGATTTCCTTGAAAGTTGAAAAACTGCAAATGGTCAGTATAGGTGGTCTTGGCAATACTTCAAACTACCTTTGTTATTCTAATTCTTAGTATGCTTATCCCTGCCAAATGAATTACAGGCAACAATCGGTAGAAACCTTCATGGACCTGATTTAGTTAATGCATTAGGTTTTGGTTTACAGGTTGACGATTCAACAAGACTTCGTGCACAGCATTCATTTATATGGTCTTTTTTTCTCAGTAATGAAGAATTTTCAGAGGTTGAAAGAGCTTTAAAGACATACGGTAATATATTAATTATTGGCCATAATCTTCAACAACTTTATAAGGAAGCATTTAAGAAACCTAAATCGACAACTATACCGATACATCTTCTCTTAGCTTGGAAAGCAGAGGAGATACGGATTCAAAAATTATAAAATAGCGATATTGAAATTTCAAATCGAAGATTCTTTTAAAATCAGCCCAGATGGATTCACATAACAGACTTATGGTAGATGACCTTGGACCCTACTTGAACAATGATAATGGAAAGCTATCAACATCAATTATATACTTTAAGGACAAGACCTGGAGTGTATATGATGTGAAAGTAAAGTTCTGCCACCACTATGAAGAAATCAATACGCAAGGAGACCCTTATTCCAGTTAATATATATACTCCTTTGATATAACAAACGCACGAAGGAATTACTTCTGGTTCAAACCTGATCGACAGACAATACACCTAGAGGAAAAAGTTGAGAACGACATACAAAATCCACGGCGACCACGGCATCTGACTACAAGCTCTGATACCTATGCAGCTAACGATAAGACTCGGTGGAGAGATTTAATTAGTTTGACAAAGAGTAAGGGTGAACATCACACCAAGTATGGTCGGAAGGAATGCTGGTGTAACCGAGGGTCTGTGACGACTTCGATCTCATCATTGGCCCGGTCGAGAACGGGGCTGGCTGGCAGCGCGATGATAGAAAAGTCGTCGTCAAGAAGCTGTCGGATTGAGAGGGGTTGATTCGACGCACAGTAATAATCAGGTACATGAAGAGGGTACACTTTTAGCCCCTATTCTCAGTACTCTAGGAAGTACTTCCGGGAGAGCCGGCCTGATTTGGTTCTTCCCTTTTCTTTGCTCTCGACATCGTCATCTCACGCACCAGTGGAAGGGCCCTGTTTCCGTCCGTTTAGGGTGGCCCATATGGCACCTGCCAGGGATCCGAGTGGTTATTAGTCAAGAATGCATGAGACCCTCATTTATGTCACGTGTAATCCGTCTAGTATAAGAGAAGACTCACTGGCGAGTCTCCGAAGAAGGAGGCTCGGAGGTCAAGATGACTTTACGAACCCTAACTACGAGATACCTGCTTTACAGCTGCTAGTTGCCAACCAAACCACTGTAAACCAGGGTTCTGACTACTTCACTCTCCATTGTACAAGCCGACACTCACATTCCGGATGGGCTAAAGTGTAGTATCGTAGGTACACCCTGTGGTGATATGAAGAGATCTGTATCCAGTAGCTTCAAATGGCTTCATTGCGTCAATTCTAGGCAAGGAAGTCTTCAAGCTTATGAAGTAATGAAGGCCGAAGTATTGGGCTGGATGCCCATGTCCCTGGGTTAACTTTCAAATCGGTGCGTGGCCTACCGCTTTATAATCTCAAACGCAGCGGCCGCCTCCCGGAGTACCTCGTATAGCCAACAAGAATTAGACTGTAGCCTAGCCCGGGTGACCAACTTTTGTCTGTAAAGTCAAGCCTACCTCTGGAATGTCGACCGAAGTCTGAAGAACTATATTTAGCCAATCATCAGGCCTAGTCAAACGTAATGAGATGCCACTCCCAATTTCGCTGAAGATGAGTTTTGGCTTAAAGGCCCAACAGTCCCGCCCAGCACCTTCCCCTCTTAGTGTTCGGCTGGGCAATGCTACTGTCCAGCTTGTCAGCTTGTCAGCTTTTTGGATCCGATAAGCGTTAGATGGCAAGCTCGCTGAGTACGCCAAAAATGAAAAAAGCCCGAAACTTATGCGAGACAAGCTGCCTGTTCACTGGTTCGATTTTGCGAGCTGGCGATCGCACAGGCCACTTCGGCTGCTCCTTTTCCAAGGGGAAGGCGCTAGACATAAAACCTCCGACGCAGTCTGTGCCTAGCCCTCTGAGTACGGATTTGAGGGTTAGCGACGTCAACTGCAGGAGAAGATCTGTGCTACGAGCAACTCACTAGCCAGTCGAAACCTCCCCTCAAGGTTTCATCTAGTGACCAACCGTGCTAATTATCCGCTTACTGTGGCGCTATATTAACAGAGAGAAATCATCCAAGTCAGTGAATCTCAAGTCATGAAGCAAGCTCCTGTGATTGCCGCTGCCAGAGGTTGGCCGAAAAAGTATGTTGATCAGTATGTGATACGATACTGCAGTCTGCCGTATGCAATCCCGACAATGATAGACCACTGGCATGGACGATCGAACCCCGTGCTAATGCGCTTGTGTGGATATCTCGGAAGAAGCCAATCATGCCGGTTTTAGCTCGTGTCACTTTGTCTCGTATCTCCGTGCGATATCCGTTGGCGTAGACCCATGAGCAAACATCTCACCTCGTAAAATTGAACCAATGAAAAGGCAGCCTGTTCTCGCATAGGCTGCGAAAACACCCTTTAGATTCCACTTATGCAGTTGTTTTGTCTAGGACTTACCTATGAGCAGAAAGTCCTAGCGGTGATCCCGAGCCGCCAAACTAGAGATGTGCGATGTTGAGTAGCCTACGTTGCGTTATGGTCTACGATCGCCATTCAGGGAGTTCGCCCATCTTCTCTAATTACAATCCGAATTATGAGATTTCGCTAGCCCGTTGTTTTCTGCACATTATCCCCGCCGAAAAACGAGGGTTTGAATTATATCATTGGTTGATACTAGAGTATAGAACACACGTAATACCGTTTTGATATCAAGAAGTTTCCTGGGCTATATTTAATTAGAAACCCAAGGATAACTTAACTAGGGAAAGAGCGCGAGACGAAACTTGACGCAAAAAGCAAGCTAGTGTACCATAGGTCGGCTATCTGTAGAATACTAGCATCCACCTTATTCTGTACTCTTGTTCTTAATCTCCTTTTTCTATATTACCTATTGTAGGAAGGTAAACCTAATTCTTACAAGATTTGCCTATAAATTATACTGACAGTCGACTATATTGTGATTAAACCGGTACCTATACAGCGAGCTTGAGGATAATTCATTACTAAATGAAGGTCTTCCAGCAATATTCCTATTGTAAAATCTGCACTCTGAACCCTCCGATCGCGCATCTCAAACAGGAAGTCACAGTATTCCTCCTACTTCCGCCCCAGAACCGACATTAAAACATTTTAGGTTCCATTACAGAGAGGGCTACTTGGGTTGGACCAGCATCAGCCAGCCCGGAACTATAATCCGAGAAGCCAACTTAATTGGGCGTGGTGTGTTTTGGCACCTGGAAGCTTGGGCTGGAGAGATAATTTGGAGCTTTCTTGCGGTCCTGCTGTTCCTTACCCTTATCATCATCCTCACTGTCTACGATGGACGACCTATGCCAAAATGGCCCATGGGCCTCACCCTTAACACAGTAATTGCGATTCTTGCTACCATCAGTCGCGCATTTACAGTCATTCCCATCACTGAGGGCCTCTCGCAGCTAAAATGGAACTGGCTAGCTCTGGGTGCCGTGGGAGCCCGTGCCTGGCTAGGCTTGTGCTGGACGAAGAAAGGTGGCAAAGTGAGAGTAAGGTGAGAACAAGCTGAGTTGGCGGGGCCGGTTGAAGAAAGAGGTCTGCGTGGGTGCAGCTGGGCTCGCGGGCGCCCTACATACGTGTGTGACATACCCCCTCTTCTTATATCTACACACGGCTTGAAACCTTCTGTGTATGCCGAGATTTAATGTGTGCAGCCTAGTGGGATGAATCTACAGAGTAGTAGCTGGAAATGGGACGGCGTCTGAGCTATGGTCCAGGGGAGGAGGGATGATGGCCGAGGACCGTTGCCCATATAGCAAGCACCTCTTGTAGTATGCCAGGTATATCCGAAATTCCGTGCTACTCTAGAAGCATCGTAGTCCTACCACGCGACGTAGTTAACCGCCTGAGATGCAGCCAGGTGCTAATACCACGCGTCTGCCTACTGCAAGTGAAGCAAAAGGAGCCGCCACGGGGCTCAAATTTAAGTGGTATTAATACCCTGCTCCTGAGCTACTTATCCCATTCCTATTATACCTTCAGTTCTCCGCTTCATCACTATATCAGCAGTACGTGAGTAGTATAGGCAGACCGAAAAGAAAAAGAAGAGGAAAACAATATAAGCGGGTGAGTGTCTGACACAGGTATAGAGACGCCCCTTTCCTACATCATGTGCCTTTGACCAGGCACCCCACTATAGGACTACTAGATGAGCACATCAAGCCGTAGGGTCATAAGACTCTCTGAGCAAGGTCCAAATGTCCGAAAATTCACGATTAAATGCTCTCTCCTCCTCCGAGGAGTTGTCCCACTCGATGAGGTGTGGGTCCTGCCTACTCGTAAAAAGTTAGCCAATGGTAATTCGCTCTGTGTCACAAGAACCACACCTACGCGACATTCTGGCAGCCCACAACCTTGCCAAACCCTCGCCTATAGCTGTTCGAGAATTTGAAGCATACACTAACATGATTGACTGGATAGGATGAATCGCGCTATTGGGCTGAAATTATACCCTACCGCCTGTATTTGGAGAACTAGCAGGCATTTCCTTCCTGTGATCATCCTACGGATGAGTCATACGATTGCTACACCTTGCAAAACACAACTAACATCTGAAATATGAGTTGGCGAAATAATTACATAATTAACCCCTTAACCCGAGTGAATAAGGAGCTGAGGAGTAATATTTCTATCTTCTATAGACCTACAGCATTTCTTAAGAATCCGGAGTTTCCTCAATTGAAGGGTGTGCGCGACTGAAATATCAATCAACTGAATATTTCAATCTATTACACAAATGCAATATACCGATTATTGACAATGGCGGGTGCAACAAGGATTGCTGAGCTGGCAAATATCATTGCCACACAAACAAAAGTAGTGGACGACTACTTACAATCACATAACTTCTCAACTCCGTCCTTTGGTAGCGACGGCCCAAAAACTCTTCCCATCCCTGCATCAGAAACAGAGATCACTAGGGCACGGTATCAAGTCATCACTTGCACAGAGGAGCTCAATGAATTAATGAAAGGCCCCACAGAGGTTCTTTGGACTCGGTTCGTAAGTACTTCCGTCTTCTACGTGGCCAGGATCAATGATTCACACCACCTTTATACAGCACTCATCAATGGCGGATTTATTGGAAATCCATTTCGTTCAGCGCTTCGGCATTGCGAAAATCCTCCCTAAAGATGGAAGTATGTCATACGATGACCTCGCAAAAGTCACGGGCCTTGACAGGATTGATATCGAACGAGTGCTAAAGCGTGCAACGCTCGGTCATCTCTTTCAGGAGAGGAACGGCGAAATAATACATACAATTGCCTCGCGCGTATTGAAAGAGGACCAATCAGTGGCTGATATTGCTGAGCTATTTACCGAAGAAGCCTGGCCCTGTTTCGCAAAGGTGTGTTTCTTCTTATTTGAGTACCAGCTTTGCGACAGCTAACAGTGTGCCAGACTGTTGAGGCGTTGGACCGGTTCAAAGGCAGGCAACACATACCACAAGAAACTGTAAGCGTCGAGTGAAGCAAGTCCGTGAACAATCCTGCTAACCTCCACAAAGGGCTTCAGTTTAGCAAACAATACCCCTATGGGAATGTACGACTTTCTTCTTGAGAACTCGGTTCGAATGGAACGCTTTGCGGAGGCAATGAGCGGATTTGCAGCAAACGAAGACTTCAGTCTGCTCCTCACAGGCTTCGACTGGACGAAAGTCTCAACAGTTGTAGATGTTGGGGGGCACATGGCCCAGCCTCTATCGAACTCACAAGGGCTTTTCCAAAACTGAAGTGTGTTGTTCAGGATTTTGAAGATGTAGTTGCTGAAGGACGACTGAAAGTGCCGACAGACGTCCAGGACCGAATTATATTTGAAACACACGATATGTTTAAAACACAGAAAGCCATAGGCGCGGATGTTTTTCTTTTCAGAGCTATCTTCCATAACTGGAGCGACATCCGTTGTATTGAGATACTGCGGGCACATATAGGAGCTCTGAAAGCGGGCGCTCATATCCTCATCAATGATGTGGTTTCATTGGCACCGGAAGTAACTCCACCCTGGGCTGATAAGAAGACTCGGTATGTTCAACTTTTGCCTGAAGCAGCACTCAGTGAGCTAATTTCCATAACAGCACAATGGACCTCACTATGTTAGCATTCTTTGGTTCGAGGGAGAGAACATCCATGGATTGGATCGACCTAATCAAGGAAGCAAGCCCAAGATTTCAGATTAACATTATAGGGCCCCCTAGCCATCTGATTGAAATCACGTGGATATAAAGATGATATTTTTTTGAGGCTACCTGGTGGATCCTTTAGAAGCTGCCACCCTCTGGGGAGGGGCGCAACGGAATTTGTAACTCAGGACACTTTTGTAACCCTCTTAACGTATTAACATACTCGGGTTGACAACACAAGTCGGTCAGATTTAGCAGAATCGTACTCTACTTTTATTGACTCACGGTTGTTAGTCACTTCTGTCACTCTAGCTGGTTTAATATATGGTGATAGTTACACGTTCGTTCAAGGCAACAATCACGAGCACTTAGTCCAGCTTGCGCCGTTTGCGCAGATCGCCTAAGTCTGAAGTTGGAGCAGTCGAAACATTTGCACAGGAGGATATATGTTGTATCAGGACCATGAGCCAAGCCCGCTCTATCAGCAATCACAAGCTACTCCGGATCCTACTTCTCTAGCACAGCTCAACGTCCCTGGTAGTATGTGCAAGCCTAGATTCTGCAAAGTCAGTAGCTGGGATTACGAAGTTCAGGTAGCAGTTTGCTGAGGACCGCTTCATCTTTGTCATGGCAGAAGATGTAGCGACAATGTCTGAAGGACTTTTGGGCACTGCCTCCGTGAGATTCCCATACGCTCCACAGCTGTAACTATGATAGCGAACAAAGTAGTAAATAGGTCAGCAGATAAGCAGCAAAAATAGATTTTGACTCAATAGTGTCCAATCAATGCCGTGCTATTGGAGTAAGTGAAGTTGCCCATTTCTCATCCAGTCTAAATGTACGGTGGTCAACCAACTAAATTCTGACTGCCCATTGGCCGACCTATACGATCTCCGGCAAAGCATTGTCTCCTAAGCTTTGAATCCTCCGCCCCCGCCGACTAAAATGTAGTCTGTCAACGACGCGCGTCATCGCTTACGCGACTAGGAGATCATTCCATCTCCCTCAGGCTTCGCTTGCTGCGATGCGGCGCAGTAGGTCAGACACCTGAGTCCCAACGCTTGAGGCGCAAGCGATACTGCTACTGTCAAAAGAGAAATGGGCCTGCAATCCAGCCTGCTTCGGCTGCATGGTCATAAAGCCCACCCCCAGAGATGCACGTCGTCTTCATACCTTTCCTGCACCAATGCCCTGGCGGTGAAAGTGGCGATGCCATACATATCAGTCTTTAATGATAGATGCGCAGCGTATCTGAGCCGACGGGAGGCCTCTAGCTTCCAGGGGTACTGGGTCGGGGCCCCGGTGCGCTGGGATTGAGTTCCGCTTATGAAGAGCACGTACCAGAGGCTTATCCCCTGCACAAGTTATGACAAAGTATATAAAAGACCGTCCTGTAATTCAAATCTGTAAAAATGGCTATTATCAAGTTCGATCATACCAAAGTAGTAAAACTCATTCACAGTTTATCCCACACCAGCAGTCTTCTTTGTGGAAGACCCTTACCGTTCAGTCGATATGCCTGGCCGTCTTGAAGGAAGAGTAGCCCTCGTTTCCGGCACTACCCAGGGCTTCGGACGTGGAATTCTAGAAACCTTTATTCGTGAAGGTGCTATGGTCTTAGGACTTGATCTACAGGCTAAAGACGGTCTGGTTGATGGCTTCAACGACAAGCAGGCCTACCAGATACAGGCCACTGTTGCTGCGGAGGATTCTTGGAAGAGAGCTGTAAGTGTATTCATTGCAGCGTCTCACTCTATGTTTCCAACTAATGGGTTCTTTCTAGCTGGAAACATCGATTGCACGTTTTGGAGAAGCACCCTCGATTGTGGTTCATAATGCTGGCTGGGCATACCCTAGTAAATCCGGTCTCGAGGTTACTACCGAAGAGTTTGACCGCGTCTTTGACGTGAATGTTAAAAGCGTTTACATCGCGTCTAAAATTCTCGTCCCCGAAATGAAGAAGAATGGCCCCGGCTCAATCATTGTTATCTCCAGCGAGAACGTCTTTCGGCCTGGCGATAATCAGACGTGGTATAGCGCGAGTAAGGCGGCTGTCTCTTTAGCAACTAAATCTTTAGCGCTTGAGTTTGCTAAGGATCAACTCCGCTTTAACACTGTCTGCCCTACCTCGGGAAACACACCGCTACTTAGCACATTTGCAGGTGACGCAAACGGTCCCGTCACAGAGGAAATCATCCGGGCAAAGGGAGCGGCTATTCCTATTGGTCGAATCGCAGAACCTTCTGATGTAGCTAATGCTGTCTTGTTTCTTGCCGACCCCGCTAGTTCGCTTATCAGCGGCGCGGAAATTCGTGTTGATGGTGCCCACAGCGTTTAGTAACTGTAAAGATGACGGTTAGGGTTGGAAGTCTTTCTATAGAACCTACAAATATGATTTTGTAAATAAGGCGACGTTCTGATATCTCAGCATCGACTTATAGCAGGCTTTCTATCTATACGCGTATGGATTAGTCGTATGGAATACTTTGTATGGAATACAGTTAATCCATACTCCATACAGCCTGCGAGTATTCCATACGTATGGAATATCACGGAAGATAGTTGATCCATATGAAACTTCGTTGATCAAGCTCAGGGGGGGGTGCCAAGATCTCCCTTTGCTCTGCGGTTTGTTATATGACTAGCAGAGCACTTTCACGCTGACGTTGTCGTTTGAAAATGTCTTCGGTCCAATCTACAGCACCCACAGGTGGCTACGTGGGGTCGCAAACTTCCGCCACTGAACTCCAGTCCTCTCCAGGCCTTAGCAGTGCCTGCGGACCCAGGGTCCATGGCAACATCAAAAGACTGGCCCATTTTGCCCATGGGGACAGCCTTGTCGCGTTCGGCCTTGAACCCCTCGAGATTGCTAGCAGCATACTTATCAGCCAGCATGCCAACGAGAGGAGAGTTCATTAGACCAGGGACAATAACGTTCAACCGGACACCTTTGGGAGCGTAGATGGCAGCGGTGGCCTTAGTGAACTGGATCATGGCGGCCTTCGTCGCGGAGTAGGCTACTTGTGGCTTGCCAGCGTAGCGCAAAGCTGCGACAGAGGCTACGTTAACCACGGTACCGCTGCCCTGCTTCTCCATCAGGGGCAGGATGTGATGGCAGCAGAGGTACACTGATTTCAGGTTGACATCCGTCTGTGTGTCCCATGTTTTCTTTTGACATCTCAGCCGGGCCACCCGGCTCAGACCGACCGACATTGCTATGAAAGAGTCAGGATAGAAATTTCACCATCGTGATAGAATCGTATGTGTGCTTCCTTACTTAATCAGGATGTCTATGCGGCCATATTTGGCGATGCACAGGCTTTCTATCCATACTCCATACTCTATATAGACCCGTATGGAATATGGAATATGGAATGCAACTTATATGGAAAGTATTCCATACGTATGGAATACAAAAGGATGACGTCATATATTTCTACAGTGAGTCGGTCGTAGAGTCTCGCAGACGCCGTCCTACGATTTGATCATCATCATCCTCTGAGGTCCCCTCTGAATCCTCTGAGTCACCATTCTCATCCCCTTCGTCCAGATCTACAGGAATTCCTTGCGTTATTCCACTCTTAATCCAACTCTTCATGCACTCCCCCTCTCGATTGTGCGACTTCCCAGCTGGCATCTATCCCATGATATCGTGCGACGAGCCCCAGAAAAAACACGCTCTGGCTCGGCCGACATGACCGGTATGGAAAGTATATCAACGGTCATCTGGGAGAGACGCGGGGGATGTTTGTTGCTGCTCCTCTCGAAGCCACCATGCAAGCGGCGAACAGTCAATAAGTACTGGTGGCTGTGCGGTGAAGGATTGGTACTCATCAAACTCAGTCATGGCTGGGCTCACGACATCGAGCTCTCGAGCTAGCAAATCGTACTCATCGAGGCGCTGTGCCTGATCCCTAAGTTATGGTGTTGTCGTTGTAATCGGCAGCCCTTGATAGTGATCTTCCCAATACTTTTGAACGCTTTCAAGAACTTGTTTATGCCACGATTTGGGCCAGTTCTTTTTGATATGAGCTAAGCGCCGCGACGGGTGAAGTATCATTGCGGCACCACAGACTGGACTCTCATCCGTGAGCTGGTAGTACTTGTCAAATATTGCCCATGATGCAGCAATGCAGCTTCGAAGTGAAGAGCTACTATAGTGTTTTTGGAATGCTTGTGTGTAATGTTTATGAAGGACGTCCATGGTGAAGAGAGTACGATCGAGGGTAATATAGCGACCCTCTGTGAGTTGAGTGATCCTCTGGAATGGTTGGAGGAAGCTGCGTGTCTCCCTCAGAGCTTGCCACTCATCGGGTGATAGGTAATCACCCCGCAAATCATCATAGTACTTCCGTTCGTACCATTCCACATGGCCCTGAAGATCAAGGACATCATTTAGCAGAAGGAACCACGAATTCCACCGCGTGTCATTATCAGGTCCCAAAGACCTCCCAGCACGTTTCTTAAACAAATTCCATCGGTAGTCATTCTCGCGCATGTGGACTGAGACGTTATGGACTTTACCTAGGGACCCAAACACCGCCAGCCAAGCGCCTTTTGCACCTTGATTCTTTCAAAGAAATCACTGCCGAAAGTAGTTCTATCGTCGTCCTCAATCTGCTCCAGAGCCGCTGTGGCAGCTTCTTTCGAATCAATAAACAAAAAAGCCTGGACCGCGAGGTTGAGGACATGCCCATTGAATCGAATTCTCTGCTTTTTTGCCACCCACTTCATGCCTTTCTCTTGGAGGTGTTCCCCGAGAAAGCGGCATAACTTGTCATTTGAGCCGTGGTTGTCGCCAGTAAAAAAGCCTATCTTATTCCAAATGTTATAGTCATCAAGGACTTGCCGAAGAAGCTTCCATTGCTCCGCTCCGCCATGCCCACCTGGCCCGTCTAGGCTAGGTAGCTCTGACAGTGCTAGTAAGGCCTGCAGCGTCTCCTTTGTGTCGACATCCAAAAATTTTACGCAAGTTCCGAGGAAGGCTTTATGATTCGGTGCAGACCAAACATCCAAAGAAAGGTGGATTTTCCAAGGAGACGACTGGAGCTTTCTCCGTAGAATATCCTTATACACGCAATAAGAATTAGAGACGTGCTTTTGTATGGAACCGTGAGAGAGGCTGATAAGGTCATTTGCTGTGTGGTTGACCGCGCAAATCAGTGCGTGCAGCTCTGGCCAGGAACTGCAGTTGTAGGAGAGGTTACGGACAGTAACAAGCTGGACCAGAGCCTCCAGTGCGGCCTTCCGATTGACAGCAGTTCTTAGGGTTTCCTCTCGTCTGACTGATTGCTTCGTGGCATGCGCCTCGCCAGCTTTTGCGAAGGCGTCCTGGATAAGGCTATCGCGCTGTTTTTTGATTGGGTGGTCGGGTGCTTCCAGCTGAATGCCGTGGCTCTTCGGCAAGTGCTTGCGGAATGTCGTCGAGACCGTTGTCGAATAGGGAGGGTTAATACGGTGCATACAATAATAAAACTTCTCATTCCGCCGAGCGCAACGAACAGGCTCCGTATCGTAGGGCTCACGGGCATGAGCCCAGGTATTTGCCGTGGTTTTACGCTTTCTGCCTCGGCCTTCTTGGCCTCGCAGCAATCCAGATACATCACTGGACAGAAGATCGTGGTGGACGGTGGTATTACCTCCTCAACTGGCTAATACTAAGGCTAATAAAATTTCATGATATCAAATGGACTTCAAGTATTCATAATTAAGCATTGGTATGGGGCCTACTTCCGCGTAGTTTGGGCTTAATACGGCCACTGAGGGCCACAACGGGCAACACTTCATTGGCCGACCAATTCCGGGGTAAAAGCTATAAGTTTCTTCACGTGACTCGGATCTCGAGAGGGCTTTGAATTGTGGATTGTAAAGGAAAGCGACACTAATAGCTACTAACAGAAGCCACCAACGAATACGCATGGCCTGTGAGCCACGATCCAAGATTATTAACCGCAGCCACTGTCAGGATCATATTAATTCAAGCCAAATTCCCGATGCCTTCCACCTTATGTAGACTCTATAATGGCTTGAACCATTACCTGGCGTCAGTGGCGATGGTGAGCTGGAGGAGAGTGAAGGGGCCAGTATAAAGGAGTAATTGCTATGTAGCTATAAAGATACTATAGGCATGCAGGTAGAGTTTTTTAGTAGTAATATATTAATCTCTAAGTTCCTCCCGCGTATGCCTAGCCATAGAATATTGCTTATAAAGGGCCTAACCGGCGGACCACACGTGGCCTCCCTGCGAGGATCCTGACACCTGCCCTAATGCCCGTACTCTCTCGACAGGCCCGTTCGTGGCCGTTTTTTGCATCCATTTTATAATTTGCTTCTGGCATCAAATGCTCCAGCAATGGGAATACCTACAAGTTCGGCGACCAATGGTCTGTGCACCCTGCGCCCACCGCGACACCCTATGCCCGGTTGGCAGACTTGAAGACCTCCACCATCATACGTTCCATCTCCTGAGAATAAATTTCAACCCCTTGGGCCTATAAGCACGTGAGCTCGGCTTTGGAGCAGTTTTCCTCAATGTATCGATGATAGTCGAGCCTCACGTTTCTATTCTGGTTAATCTTTACTATGCCGTGCTTCACGGATTCTTGGACAAGCTCGTCCGAAAGAGGATGCGTTCCATGAAGAACCAAGGGGATATTGATGCCGACAGCTTGGTGGATTTTTTCAAGTCTTTTGACAAAGAGGAAAATCAATAAACGCAAAGACAAAGAACTTGCCGGCAGCACTGCTTTACCAGCCAGCACGATCTGGTCCGATGAATGTGCCTACCTGTCCAATTGCCAATAATTTTCCGCACCTCCCGGCCCGTATGGACCGTGAACGTTGCCAAAGCTCGGAGCCAGGTAGTGAGTGCCAGTCTCCTGGACAAAACGCGCGGCATGTTCAGGTTTGGTCAAGACACTCTCGAGCTCGAGTACGGGAATACCGTCCTCACCACCCTCCATGCGCCCAAGTTCCGCCTCAACGGTAATATTCTTTGCACGAGCGCGGTCAACAACAGAGCGGACATACTTGATATTCTCTTCCTCTTCGAACAAGGACCCATCCACCATGATGGAGTCGAAGGCGCACTCAAGGGCAAGGTCGACATCGCTAGGCTTGAGGCAGTGATCGAGGTGAACTGAGATGGGGGCCGAGGCGGCACGCGCCCTTTGAGAGACGTATTTGACGAACCAAGGGCCTTGGAAGTGCATAGACCAAGGGAAGAGCTGCATCACAGCCGGTGAACGGCACCGCTCAGCAGCTCGAATCACTGCCAGTACACCTTCAACGTTGTATCTGTAGTCTCGCCGTAAGCATAGACACGAAAGCCTCCTTGCAATGACTCATTTTCCGAGAAACAGACACTTCAGGGGGTTTTCCGGATGCTGATTGGACTAAAAAGAGATAACTTACACGCAAAACCCGCCTACAGCGTAGCCGCCCTTCCTGGCAGCATGGATTGATCTGCCAGGTCCGATTTCCCTCCGGATAAGTCATTGTGTTTCCTGACTGTGCAGTAATGGTTCTGATTATTCTGGCTCACAGTTGCTAGTGCTAAGGATGATGGGCCTTTTGTTGCTTTTATGATGCGATTTTTGGTATCTGATATTATACAGGTACTAGAGAACTGTTTGATTTGCTGGCTATCACGCCGGTACCCGCCCATGTGATTGCGTGTTCGGACAATGGGAATTTGCACAGGTATTCGTCGGTCGGAAAGGGATGGAGAATCGCAGAACGTGGGGTGAACATATAACGCCGAACTCGGTATTACCGACGGAAAATAAGAGAATTCTATCAGTTAGTTAACGTACTTTGTCACGTTTAAGAAGCGAGCTTTGCCTGTGTGGCAGCTCTTGATTTCTAACTAGCCGTGGGCTCGGGCTGGAAAAGAAGCCCACTACTCTAGTGGGTCGCAAAATGTTGGGATGCCTCCTTACCTGCATTGGGGTGTGCCGTGCCAAGGGGAAGACTTCGCATTCGACGGTCAGAAAGTGTCACAATCTCAATAATTCCATGCAGTGCATTTAAAGCGTAAAGAAGCTATATTTGAAAGATCTTCTGCATACAGAGCCTAGGGGTTGTGGTGTTGTGATCACTTGTGCCTCGCTGCCTTCCGTTATATCGGCCAATTCATTCCGGGGAAGCGGCCAACCAAGAACAATTATGCAGGTTATTCGTCGGTATTTGGAGGGTGTAAATAACTCATAATTCGGTGATAGTTGGAGGAGAACATATTATGGATCGGAGAAGGCGGGAGGGCGGAGAAGGCAGGAGGGCGGAGAAGGCGGGAGGGCGGAGAAGGCGGGAGGGCGGAGAAGGCGGGAGGGTGGAGAAGGCGGGAGTGCCTTGGCCCGCCTCCGGACGGACTCCCAATTTCCGATCTCCGCCCCCGCCGAAATTGGGGAACCTTCCGATGGCTTGGTGGACAATCTCAGGCAGCAACCGTCGAGTTGAGTTGTGAAGTCTAAGTCGAGTGAATGAGTGAGTGAGTGAAGTGGGTTCTTTCTGATGACAAATGTCCCGACAACAGAAATTCAAAAGCCGCACGGCAGAACTGCCATACTAGAATCGCTCGGCTGCTGAGAGTTCGACGAGTCGTCCGTATTCTGCCTGGAGAGAGTTTCGGGAACAGGAGATCGCACTCGGACAATACAATGATTTTTTTACAGTGGCCCTAAGTAAATTGAAATAAATTTCCCTACTGCGGCTCTGTGCGCAATCCCTGAGGCATTCTTCGGCTGCTTTTTCCGAGTGCCACATGGCCTTTGGAACCCGCGTGAGAAGCGCCCCCGCACGCATGTACTTGCTTGCCTCTTTATGGTAGATTTGAATACCGAAAGATAGTCATTCTTAGATTTCATTGTGAATGACCAGGTGCAATTTTTTCCGAATGGTACCCAAGTTAGGATTAGATGAGAGTATCTGGATCTATTCAATCATCCAAATGGCATAAGTGTCACGTACCAGCCCAAGAGGGAAGGTGTGCATGACTGATTGGTTGTGTAACAAGCCGAGCGACAAAACCGAGGACGAATACGCAAAATGGTAACATTACACCTAACAGTCTCAATACAAGCAAGCAAGTAACTGTGTGTCTCTGCGTGCGGTAGGACTAGTCTAAAATCGATCTGTTGAAATGGGAAGATTCTTGCTGCTTAATTCATACTAAATCGCGGAGGAGAAGTATTATTCCGTGCAGCCATGATCTCTGTGAAAAGTTCCACCTTCGCCCACACCTTGTAGCCGGCTTGGTAGCCTTGCACTTGTGACCTCCAACACGGAGTGGATTACGTTAGGTCGGATGAAGACATATTCACGTGCCCTTGCAACTTTAGGATGGAAAGAGACCATCTTGCGTCTCAGCGTCCACAATGTAGTAATTCAGGACTAAGAGAATCGTTCGATTCAGTATAACGTGCGCATGAAAATCAGGTCTTGGAATGTATTGTGGCGATTAGGTATTCCAACTCCCACAGGTACAAGTCCAACTCCATTGCCACTCCGGCCGGATGTGGTCAAATTTTCCCACCCTACCGAGTTCAGAGGAGTTTGGAGAAGAACTTCTGAACCATATTCCTGTTTTGTGGGGTGATTTCGCCCTCTTCTTCGGTTACCCGGCCAGTGTAGATGTCAATCTCGGAGATAGGCACCATTTTCGTTTTCTTGGCAACTTTGCAACCGATGAAAAGAGCAGCAAAGAATCTGAAACGCCAGATCAGTTTTTTTTTTAAGTCCTTTAAAAGAGAAAAGAGCAGAAAAATCTTACGGGATTCCAATGTAGGCCGAAACGAAATCTCTTGCGTTCCAGTTGCCCTGAGTAAACACAGCAAACCCATTGAAGAGCAAGACGATGGAGAAGAAACCAGCGCCAGCCCATGAAATATATGGCTGCAAGGGCCCTCTGAAAGGTAACGATTTGCGGTCGACGTTGTGGTAAAGTAACGCGCGGCGGAAACGTGTGTAAGCAAAACATAAGCACGTCCAAGTGAGTAAGTATGAGATTGTAACCAGGCTTGTGAGCCAGTGGAAGACATCAGAAGCGGCAGAAGACACGCTCATATAAGCCAAAAGCCCCAAAGAGGCAGTGATTGCAACACCTAAAAAGGTCTCAAGTAAATATCATTCCTTGTATTTGAACATGTCCTTGCGAGGCGAGCCTTCGACAGGAAACCATGAAACGATCGCGATGCATTTTTAACTTACAGTAGAGCGGGACGCCTCTTTTATTGCATTTGAGCAGGACTGCAGGTGCTTGGCCTTGCTGGGCTAGAGCGTAGAGGTATCGAGAACCCGTGTACAAATTGGCATTTCCTGAGGAGGCAGCCGATGAAATGAGAACCGCGTTCAAGATATGTGGCAGTACAGGAATGCCAGCACTCTTGATTGCGATGAGCCAAGGGGACTGCCTCACACCTGTGCCGTTCACCAGATCGGAGTCGTTGTACGGGACCAGCAGTCCAACCATGAATGAAGTTAGGACGTAAAACAAGACGAGGCGCCAAAGTACTCGACGAATAGCCTTGGGTATGTTGCACGTAGGGTTCCTAGTTTCTCCAGCAGCCACAGCCACTTGTTCAGCTCCACCGAAGGCGTATACCGCGCTGACGAGGGTGCTGAATAGGCCGAGGAAGCGACCAGTAGCTCCGCCGGCAATGTATTCGCGCATCGCACCCGGGTGGATCCAGTACCGAAAACCAAGGCGGTCGTGATTCGGTGCTCCGCCCAAGTCGATCACCAGACCTAAGATGAGAAGGCCGATGATGGTGATGATCTTGATGGAGGCAAACACGAATTCTGCCTCGCCGTAAATAGAGACGGCGACGAAATTGAGCACAAATATGACTGCGAGAACGATGCTTATCCATGCGGCGGGCTGCAGTATTCATCTGTTAGTGCTGCTCAACTCAAACCACAGCCGAGGAACTGGATCGGTCTTGCGAAAGGGGCAACAAACATTAATATCACTCCAAAATTGAATGAGAATCACAGCTCCAGACGTCTCGCCGGCGATTGCGATGGCGCAGTTGTACCACTGGTTCCATCCGATTGCGAACCCAAGAGCTGGGTCTACGAAACGCGAGCAGCTTTGGGCAATCATGCCAGGCAGAGGCAGAAGCGATGCCATCTCGCCAACACCTTGCATCTATTCAGCATCCAACGGATCAGCCAGCAGCACAGAAAACGACGGACTGGGGGCTAAGTACGATCTTACCATGGCCCAAATACCAAAGCTGGTGAAGCAATACCCCAAAAACAGAGACAACGGCCCCCCAGTGGCTAACGCACTCCCTATGTTCAGGAAGAGACCCACGCCGATGGTGCCTCCTATGGCAATAAACTGAACATGCCGTTCTTTGAGGCCACGCTTAAGCTGACCGTTGGCGTCAACGATGCATGCCGGTGAATGACTGACTGCGGCTTCGACATCTGGCCCATGTTCTTCTTTCTGCGTGGCTTCTTCCATGGGATAGAAATTCTTCGTGTTCATGATATCAATTGTTGGAGCCTTTGAACGGATCTTATAGCTGAAAGATGAAGGTCAAATGTTCGCAAATATGGTCTTTCTCCACGTCAAATGTAATTCTGATATAGATGCCTCCAAGCCTAGCGTGCGGATCCCAACGAGGGGCACCGCAAACTCTAAGCTCACACTCTCGACCTGCAGATCGGACAGGCAGTGCAGGAAGACCTGGGAGAGCGCCACCGACCGGCAAATTGAAGCGCCCTATAAACGAGATATGTGGAACCTCGACATGTTTCGGCATTGAACGTCGGTCGGAAAAATATGGTTAACTAGCGCATGAACAGTTTTGTCCGATTTTGTCCGACGGGTCCCGATCGTATGCTGACGTATTGGTCCCCACCGATTTTGAGGGGTAATACTAAGAACATTACCATAAAGTCCAGTCAACAGGCACTTATCAAAATTATCCTCGTTTCCTAATATCAACTGATAAGAACCCAATATCCGAGTCCTTTCCGATTTCAGTCATCTAGGGCAGACGTCTTTCATCTTCACTCTCGCCGCCAACCAAGACACGAATAGCTTCGCAGCCATGACTCTTATTCAAAAAGAATTCTTCACCAGGCCAGACCATCCACCTGTTGGGGCAGCCCCGGTCTCCATCCCTAAGGAAAACCAGTGGTACACAATCGGACCCGGTATTTGGGAGTTGGTGCTGAACGGAGACCCAAATTCAGATCACAAATCTTGCCTCCAATGGTACGAGCCAAATGCCACATCAGTCACAGACGACATCATCACACACCTTTACATCGAAGAGGTATGCTTCATTGAGGGAGGCTTGTCAGATGTCACCCTAGGCGAAGGGTGGGGGCCCGGCTCCTACGCCTACAGACTGCCCGGCATGAAGCATGGGCCGTACAGGGCATCCCCTCAGGGCTGCTTGCAGTTCGTAAAACTGGTGCCCCCGACTGGCAAGTCTGGTTAATTGGCCCAGGAAAACGCCTGCATATCTGCCGTAATAGAAAACTGGTTGAGGAGGGGTTTATGAAAGTCAAGATGAAATCATGTTAACTATGTTGCGAATTGTTTGAATAGGATTTGCTTCGTTGGGAGTACATATGAACGACTTATTGCATGTGTCATACATACATTAGAATGAATAAATTTTGGCCACAACCCTTTGAGTTTACGGAAGCTCCAGTCCCCACCACTTGAAGCTCTTCCATATTTCCGAACTCGCGGGTTCGCATTTCCTCCCACCCCTGGCCTGGGGTATAGAGCGGCTAATACGTAGATGCGATAAGATTAGCCTTCGGGATAACTCTGATATTTATCTTCTTGTGCGTCGGCATAACAGGTATTACGAGTATAACTCTGCCAGCGACCCATCGTTCCCGGCCTCTGTTGATGAGATTGTAAGTAGCTTAATAAAGTTAATTCCTATAGCTTACTGATTAATTTTCTTTGACAAAGGGAAGATCATTCCCACGCCCCGTGAGAAAGACGCCGGCCGACTACACTATGAAGGAGGATGATGATGGTACTTCTATCTAGATACCTACAGTAAATTTTATAATTGAGGCGTTCTTCTATTTATCTGTGCTTGTTCATGACCAGCTCTAAGTCTAAGGACAAGCTATTGATATCTGTAAGCGATGTGTGAGAGCGGATGTACATAGTGAGACGCTGCTGCCGAAAAGGGCGGCTAGGATAATGAAACAAGCAGGAGTAATTAAGAAATGCTGAGGGTGAAGCCTTGGATATTAGGCCTAACACTAAATGGGAAGGGGAGTTGGATGCGAGGAGCAGAAAATGGACGCCAGGTTGCTGGCGACCTATGCACGCGGGGCTGCTGGCGACCCACGCAGGGATGAAACACGAAGCAGAAAATAGATGCCTGGAGGCCCTAAATGGCCTTCAGCTTACTCGTGGCATTGATGGGGTCAGTCCCAAATTTGGGGTGACCTGTAGCCCGGAAAATGGTTCAGTCCATGCGATATACTATGTACATATAAACATGCTTATGTACTTACTCTCCATGGGTACCAGTACATGTACAGTACAACCCAATACAGTCATACAGAGTACTGTAACCGCAGGCCTGAATCAAGGTGTGCTAGTTCGATGTACCTAAGACTTGGCTTCAATCCAAAATCTTGGTGCACCTTGACCCATGGTTTGGTCGCGCTACCAAGAATTGGGACTCAACTCAAGCCCCACCAAGCCCAGTTTGAGGAAGTAATTAACCATCACACCACAACCACTAACCTGTGCAATAAGCACCAGCGATCAAATGCGACTAAAGACTTATATTTTGTACGGAGTAACGAAAACCAGTTACAACTTAGTGTTACTAGCTATTTTATTCCATTGCTGCGAGCAATTGCAGACCCCACTTTGGAGAGTCCACCGGGATGAAGTGAATAAGTTTTGTCAGGTGCATTCGTCTTGCCGCCGGCCTTTTAGTTCTTGAGATGGCTCCAAGCCAACCGTCCCTTGGCCTTCGTTGTTCAGGGCAAGTTTGGGGGGAGGGGGAGGGTTGAATTGACTAGCATAGATCGAGTCGATCGACAAAACCAGCTAATCCATAACTACCCTGGAGTACCTACCCACTAGTGACACCCACCTACCTGTAAGCTTCAAGCTCTATGCTTGGGAAAGCACTACTTTGTTGTTAAATTCCCTGATGCTTGATAATGATATTTATTATTGATTCTTGTTACGGAGTTGTCACTTTATCCTAACATCATAACCAGCTAGAGCAGCTAAAAGCTGATCACTTATTAGCTCCTCATTTCGTCGAGGAGCTCTACAGTTACCATGCAGCTTCCACTAGCCATCAAACCAACTGCACAGGGGAATGTCATGATTGGTGACAAGGCACGTCTTTCATTCCAAATGCAGGAAACACCAAAAAGAGAAACGAACCTTGCATCAGCTTATCCAGGCAAAATAGGGCATTGTCGCCTCCAACCAATCAGTCAACAGAGACGAAGTCTTTGAGAATTCTGATAAATTTATCATGAACTACAAGGAGCATACTTAAGATCCCCTGGGCTTTGAACACAGTAATCATTATTGCATTGTCGAGTGTCTTGCAAAAGACTGAACTTATCACTGCCGGATATGTATGACACTAATCATGCGCTGTGCTGGTTTCGTTAACTAACCAATTGCAATAACACTATATCAGAAATCTTTCAGTCTCGAGATTCCCATGCCTTTTAAGGAGACCAAATACACTCCTCTACGCTGAGAGGTCAGAATTGTTAATTTGCCGGTGATATTTCACGCATATGCATCATTGCATGTTATGTACATTCTCCTCGGCATGGCCCTGAAGTACCCGAAATAATATCCCCTTAACTATAAACCCTGGCCAACTATAAAATTGGAGTACAAGCACCAAGTGAACCACATTTAGTCGAATCCTGAGCCATGAACTCATTTCCCAGGGCGATACAATACCACTCAATACCAGGCTAGGCGGAGGATGCTTCAGGTGCTATATCGATATAAATAATTATTGAATTGCTCCCTAGGTCTAAGCATTATTTTCGTCTTACACTATTATTAACTAGGCAGTTTCCCTAAACTCTCTCTTTGAAAGTCGGATCGCTCTCTCCATCACCCACTACCACGGTAGTCTCAACGGTCTTAGTGATACTATGAGGCTCTGGGAAAGTAGCTAAGTGAATCTGTGATCTATTACTACCCTCATTGACCACCGGATCTTTACTAATCCTACTCAGTATGGTGTTTCCACGACCGGGCACAACCGGACCGCTGCTCACAATGACACGTGAGGTAAGTCTGTAGTTGGTAGGGTTGGACTTGTCTCGACTGTTGGAATACCAGCCCTCTCCTTGGCTGCGTGAGCCGCCTCTGGCGACTTTGGAAATGAGGTTGGCCATGAGAAGCTCGATGTAGAGCTTGACGATATATACAAGAGGAGCAAACTGGACATATCTGTACCAAGTATTAGCTTAATATCGGTCAATCCGGATAGGATGGAGTTATAGATAAGGATCCGGCAAGCTGAGGAATCCCAGCAGCAGTATATCCATGGACATCGAGATAAACACTATACTAGCATTGAAGTTGAATAACCGCCAGTACTTATCAAGTCTGTTAGTAATCAAGTAGTAGTACACCAGGTATAAGAAGTGCAGGTTGAGTGCCAGGTCTATGATGAGGAAGAAAGACTTTTCTGCCTTCTCGAACACCATATTGACATGCTTTTGGGTTAGCGTAGCCCCGTCAAGGTGTGCAATAGTCCAGATATAGCCGACAGCGATATTAATAGGTCTAATAATGATTATAAGACCCTATTTCAGGTAGCGTGCTCGGCGTCTGTTGGTCATGATCAAGGCGACTCGGTTGGCGATAATCTGAGGGAGGAGCTGTATCTAGATAGACCATAGAATGACACTAGCCAGAAGAAAGCCAAGGCTGTTTCGAGTTGATGAGCTAGGAGAGTAACCAGATGCACCACAGGGCTACTCACTTTCCATAGATGATGCTATTCAAGAAGAGAAATGTAATGAGAGCAAAGATAAAGTTGACCTATATCTCGATCCAGACCATGTACAGGTAGGCATTGTGGAGACTGTGGGCATGTTTCCAGATGGCCCTCGTTTGCAATAAGGCCTTTGCAAAGGTAAAGGCAAAATACCAATAAAGAGACCGTAGTCGATGATGCAAGATCAATCATGTTGGGTAGTAGGGAGCGAGCTGACCGAGAAATGGAACGGAGGAATGTGAAAAAACGGAATATGTAATGGACAGATGGTATTATATAGCTGGGTGTGTTTCTCCTCGGGTGTAGAAAACCCCACAGGCACACTAGTCCTCGATGGATGAGCCTAATATAGATTGATGTTGTATGCCTTGGCCATGGCATCCTATCCAAAACCAAGGCGTCAGCTTTCCTAACCCTGTTGTCTTAGTAGATGATGATTGTCATAACTAACGAGTAGAGTCAGGCTCTAGCAAAGCCTAGGCACTGGTGTGAAGATCTGTAAGGGGTTATCCCATGCCGATGATACCCTGAGGAACGCGCTAGGCCTCCATGTGGAAAGTCTGACGGAGTAAATGCCGGTGAGCGTCTCACAGGATTGAGTTTGTCCTGAGTGACATGAGGCAACAGTCGCAATATCGGAACCCCGGATTGTCGACAAACAACATCGTCGGTAATCTCTACGAAGCAAGCAATCTCAGGCGGTAAGACAGACCCTGCACCCTCGTGGGCGAGGTGGCTGCTCATGCATTGTCCGGACCGGGTGATGATGGAGCGGTTGGTTGGGTTGCTGCAGGAGGCTTCGATTGGGGACTATTTATGGCGCTGAACCGTCGGTCGGTTAATCAATTTTACTCTCTCTTTCACTCAACACCATGAACACCATATTGGTTATGCACTGATTGAAGCGACGCCTACGAGTTTCTCCTTGTCGGCGGTAACCTTTTCACCGGGAGCTGCATATCAGTTTCCAAGCTCTTGATTTTGTCGTTGGCCTCTTGGATATTCAGTTGAAATCAATATTCTGACTAGTTACTTTGCCTCAAGCCAGATATCTCATCACCTGCTATGGAAAGACGGACATACACAGGCTTGTGAGATGCTCCTCAAAGTCATTGCCCGAGGCCATTGATGGGGCTAGTGAACATGGAGTTTGGCGCGGAGGAAATTATCGTCCCATGATCCACCCCCGTGGGGCAGTTTGCCCCCATTGAGTTCTAGGTTTTCTCTATTCTCTTTCGGTCTGGGGTTGGAATTCTTAGAAGAGTTAGGGCCAGTCGCTTGGGTTCCGACGGCGGAGGATGTCGGCATTATAGGAGATTCCGATGTGCGTTTTGAACACCCACTTACACCAATTCCGATCCAATTAACAAGACAACAGACAGCCTTATTCTGTCGGCAATTGAGTTGAATCCCATTATTTCATCTGCTAGTACCCGCAGGAACGTAAATTTTACACGGAATGTTGAGTCAGAGTGGAGCAGAACCATCTCTAACGACTTTGAAAATAGGAAGTAATTCCGACGAGCACAAATCACTGGCGCATGTCATCTACCCAGACCAGACTTTGGAGTAATCCCGATTTCGTAGCAGCGGCAGGCCAAGGATGTCAGCAATGCCAGCTAGTAAATCGAGCCGCGCCACAGGAGAATGTTGTCGGGCACAGCTGCTTAAAAAACACAGAGAAGAAGCCGTCAGCTAATCCAATCAAGTCATCATCATCAGAAGTGTCATTGTGTTCTCGATACCTCAAATCAGACAGACGCCCTCCCCGTTTAGGATCGTACAAATATCCACCGTCTCAATTCCAATCGATTGTTCAAAATGGCTGCTACCGCAAATGGCGACACCAATGGCAACCGTGTCGTGGTCGAGGAGGCTAGCTTCGCGACCTACCCAGACCTCAATGGCAAAGTCGTATTCTGTATGTGACACAAAACCCTCTACTGCCTGCTATTCTCAAGCGGGATGAGAATTACCAGAGAACGATCGCTAATCACCATGCCGTGTACCTTTAGTGACCGGCATTGGTCAGACTGGCGACCAGAACATGTGGGGGAATGGTGCTGCCACTGCCCGCATTCTGGCCAGGCAAGGGGCCAAGATCTTTGGCTGTGACTTGTATCTTGAAGCCGCTGAACACACACGAAAGCGCATTGCCGCCGAGGGCGGCGAGATCACAGTTGTATCTGCCGACGTAACCAATAACGAGAGTGTGAAGATGGCAGTCGACGCTTGCATGGAACAGTATGGCCGCATTGATATTCTAATCAAGTAAGTTATCTATAGACTCCCCAGAGCCAAAACAAATCTGGCTCTCGCTAATACTGCTCTTTCTGCCAAGCAATGTTGGTAGGTCTGAGCCCGGTGGTCCCGCCGAGATGACGGAGAAGGTTTGGGACGCCCAGACAAACGTCAACCTCAAGTCTGTCTACCTCTGCTGTCACCACATCCTTCCCCTGATGGAGACACAGGGTGGTGGCGCTGTCATCAATGTTGCATCCATTGCCGGCCTGCGCTACATTGGCAAGCCCCAGGTGGCCTATGCTGCTACAAAAGCCGGCGTGATCCAGTTCACCAAGGCTACCGCCGTCATCTACGCCGCAAAGAACATCCGCATGAACGTTGTCGTGCCCGGTCTGATGCACACGCCGCTGGTCGGCATGCTGGCGGACAAGTACGCCGGGGGAAACCTGCAGGGCTTCATTGCTAAGCGAAACAAGGCCGTTCCCATGGGCAAGATGGGTGACTCGTTTGACGTGGCCATGACTGCTGTCTTTCTCGCGTCTGAACAGGCGCGGTATATTACTGGGCAGAAGATTGTGGTCGATGGCGGTATCATTTCATCGACTGGCTGATGGGTTATGGATGATCATGTAACAAAAATAGAATGCCTTTTTCTTTAAGTTGAAAAAATAGTAAATAAATACTCTGCACAACATAAGTCTTGTTTTTGGTTAATGATATTGTTGAAATAGATCGATACCCTCGATGCCAAAGGTCTCGGGCAATGCCGCTCTATCGAACCCGATACCCATAATCATATCGAGACCGTTATTCATACCAAATGTATCCATAGCGTGCTGCTCCTTTAGGACAGGTCAGAACCTTATGCAGGTCTTTGGAAAGAGAGACAAAACTTACGAACGCGGAATATGGCCCGGGGGCTGCCCTCTCCGCTTCTTGTTGACCAGCCACATGGGGAATCGACAGCTCTCCGTCATGATCCTCCAACTGTGTCCCACGAGGAGATGGTCCACATGGCAACCCCTGCTGATCCTGCACTGCCGCCCAATCCGGTGTTGGGCCATGTGCTACCACGGTATTACTGGGCGAGTTGAGGCTGCGAAGAACCTCGACTCTTGCCCGGGACTCCTGCATTCCGGCATCGTTAGTACACACACAAGTGTGGAGTACATCTCGGTAGGTAAGTGAGTTTCTTGAGGTTATGGGGTTACTCACGTCAAGTAGTTTTTGGGCATAGATGTTGACACTGTTGTCAAGTTTTCTGTGAAATTTCATCGCCTTTTCCACAACCAACTCGATCGTATTCCAGTCATCTGACTCCTGATACAAAGCCAGGTAGACCAGTAGGATGGATATGGCGCAAAATATGAAGTGGGAAGTCATCTGCACACTACGTATTAGCGAGAAGGAGTATTCGTATCATCATCACTATTCCAGGCGTCTGCCTACCCAGAAGGTTGCGTTGTACTTGAACTCATCCACTCCAAACTCTGCGGCGAGTATTAACATGGCCATAGCATTATCGACGCACTTTCGGGCACGTTCGGGACATTGACCGGACCGAGGAGTGCTGGGAGCCTGTTGTAGAAACTCCCTGAGTAGAAAATCTCGATAAATGAGCATGTTGGCGAAGAAGAACGCGGCTCGTATGGTTCTTTGTTGACGCCGGAAGATCCAGGGGACGTTATAGAATGCCTGCTCGCGGGAACTCATCTCGTTTTGAACGGGGTGGAAAAACTCTGGAACGTCGCTGAGCCAGCCAAGGAGCTCCTTTTCTAGCTCAGCAACTGCGGCTTCCGTGGGGGCTGTAGTATTTCCCGTAGCCGGATATAGCTGTGTCACGATGTGTCCCATTATTATGGTAAGTCTATGTCGTTGGAGATTAGTGCGAGATCAATCAGACGTCTCGTAAGAGGATGAAGCCAAACCTGACATGAGCGACAATGCCCACCCATAGCTTCTCCTCCTGACTACCGAGTCGGGAACTGACAGCAGGGTGGAGCTCCATAACAAGTGTCGCGGTAATTTCGTGCTCCTGCATCGCTACTGGTCTGCCGAGAGCAATGGCCAAGTATCTAAGAAGATAACGTTAGGAAGAATGTCTCACCGTTATCGATGTAAAAAGAAGCTTACCTATCAACCATAAACATAGCATACAGTACAGACTTTCGGAAATGGGCTTCTTGGGGACTGCAAGAGGTTGGCTCTCTTTGAATATCGATCATCTGACCCAGGCGAATGGTCCACCCCAGAGTCATCCAGGCACTGTTGAATTGACTTGATGCAATTTCTAATTGACACTGAGTACAATGGGTGAGAATCTTGAGTGTAAAGAGGAAATGGGGAAGTGAGATCGTATTGAGGCGGTACCTTGAGCAATTGAGCTTGTAAAATCGCCAGAGTTGGAGGGAATGTGTTTCGAGACTTTTCAAGTCTCGATTCACCAGCTTGTAGAAAACGTTCACTAGAAATAATGTTAGGCATAACCGTAGTTTGAAATGCTTGGTAGGAGAGTCATACGACTTTCTTTTCCAAGGCGGCAACGGCTCGTTCCTCCACGAAGCTGTCCATATGCACCTAGCAGATTATTAGCTTTCGGCAGCCAACAACAATCACTCTTGGCATTGACATACCCAATGCCCATGATGAGGAGAATGATGGCCATATTTGTTTGGTCACTTAGCACAGTCTCATTCTCCGCGTAAACTCGGTTGAGGAGCTCAAACATTTCTGCCTTCGGCAGGTAGCGATAGGTGGTGTTTGCATGGTCGAAGAAGCAGTCAAAGTAAGCTTTGGCAGTCTCAATGCTCGGGAGTACAAAGGTGCTAGTCTGATTATCTTCGATGAGCCCGCCCTGCTCCTTGCTGAATAAATTTCGAGGAAGACCGCGACCGACTTGGGCCAGATGGCCAGAGACCTTTTGCAGAAAAGCGTGAACACTGGCATCCCCTGATGCTAGATTTAGCAGAGAGCATTGTAGGACACCATTATGTCGGTCATAATCATACCCGAATCATGGTCAATTCTGATTGTTTCCCTATCATCGTTGTTGGGATTGATAGGCGCAGCTACATGTGAAGGTGACTCCAGGCCAGCCGAGGCATCCTCACCAGCTGCGGTCAAAGGGGGTTGGTTCTGAGCTAGACTGCGGGTCTGCAACTCGTCAGCTTGCGCTGTAATTGAATTGGGAATGATATCTCTGCGGAGATTTGACGTACGGTCCTTCGTCTACTTCCACGCTTGTAGTCTGAATTATAAGCGCATCCTAAGATCAAAAGGTAAGCAGAAGGTCGTGTGCCCATGCTGAGGGAGGCAAAAGGGCGTACGGAGCCCAGAGTCTATGCAGCGCTGGCAGGGTTCACACCCGTCGCATTTGGACTTTCTTTTCTTACAAGCGTCACAAGCCCTACATCATTCGGTCAGTCCATTGTGAGGGTCCATTGAGTGGCCATCTCGGGGAGGCATTGCGACGAACCTCGTGACGTATTTCTTCTTTGGCACAGGGCTCGGGATTGATGACATTGGGAGAAAGATTACAGCTCCTCCTAGAAGTTCCCAAATTGCAAATAGAACAACAATGCGGAGTAAGGCGTGCTGTGCGTCTGTCGAGATCCTGAAATTGCGTGTCGTTGGTAGATCACGAGTCCATCGAGGGAAACAGCTCGTTTTTTTTTTTTTACACCTTTGAGGTAAAGTCATACACACCTATTGATGGCCTAGGCTATGAGGTTCGGCTGGGGGGAACAGCACGGGTTTAAATGCTCTCGTCTCCGCACTACAAGGTCAAAAGCATAAGTAGTAATATAAAGCCCCATAAATGACCCATTCTTTATCCCTGTATCACAGTGCTTAGAGCCTAAATTATTAGGCAATAAAGTATTCTACTATCCTATTAATAGAGGATTTCCTTATGTACATCTTATCTATATCTTATCCCTTAGTAGATAAAGTTACTAGCCACAATTTCGCTCTTGTGGCGCTAGATTAGGACTTGAGCGGACTGTATTATTCGTACTTATTAACGGTGATAGCCCCATATTTAGTGGGGCTTTATGCCACTACTTAAGCCTTTGACCTTGTACCTCCATCTCTTGTCTCTCGCCTCCCTCCTCCACCACTCTTCTCTCCAAATACATTCTACACGAGCCAATGATTGATCAAGATACGTAGTTGATGATCTACTGTTTATGGAGTCTAAGCTTTACCCGCTGAATCAAATACCTCGACCATCAGTCTCTCCACCCCCTTCGAGTATTCCTCGACGGCCTCTACCTGTAGCGTGGTCAATTCGACCTTGTTGCAGTTCTCTGCAATATACTTGTAATATCTGTTTCTGATATTCCGGTTCTGATTGACCTTGACCATCCCTCGTGCCATTCCCACCTGAATCATCTTGTCTGACAGCGGATGAGTACCATGGACCAGCAGCGTCGCATCACCCACAGCTGCGTGGATCTTCACCAATCTGTCCAGCCTCCAGCGCTTCTCTGCGCCGCCGGCAGGATAAGGTCCGTGGACGTTGCTAAAGCTCGGGGCCAGGAAGTGGATGCCCGTCTTCTTGACAAAGTCAGTAGCCATGTCGGGATCGGTGAGGACGCTCTCGAGGTCCATCCTCCCCAGCTCAGCCTCAACTGTAATCCCCTTGCCCTTGGCTCTGTCCACCACCGATTTGACTTATTTGATATTGCCCTCCTCGTCGTATATCGACCTATCCACCATGATGGAGTCGAATGCACACTCCAGTGCCAGATCCGCATCGCTTGGCTTCGAGCAGTGGTCGAGATGGACAGATACAGGGACCGAAGCGGCGTGCGCAATCTCGGCCGCGTACTTGATAAAGGCAGGGCCATGGAAGTGCAAGGTCCAGGGGAAGAATTGGATTATGGCTGGGGAGCGACATCTCTCTGCTGCCTTGATAACTGCCAGGACACCTTCTGCGTTATATCTGTTATTTTGCAACATCAGCTTGCGCCATCTCTTTCCAAGACTCACATAATGGACGGCAAACCAAGGGGGGTGTCTAAGACGAGGAAGTAAGACTTACACACAGAACCCGCCAACTGTATATCCACCCTTGCGGGTATTGTGGATAATCTGCTACGTTCGGTTGTTTTCGGGATAGGAAGCTATTCTAAAGATTTATATATCAAAAAAAATACAGATACTATTTGTTTATAAGAACATTAAGTAGCAAAATGATCCTCACCCTGGCCTTTTCAATCATACGGCTATGTCAGATGTCCATCTTGACAGACCCACGGATAATGAAGCCACAGATGATAACTCGGCTGGAGCAAATGCTGACCTGAATAATATTGCTTAATCCTACAAAGAGGGCGACGACGCCAATTCCGATTGTGCTAAAAGGTGGAATACCGGTGGTCAGAATTCCGATGCCCTCCTTTTCCGATTCTAGTGGACCAACCGCAGGACTACGGACGAACCCTAGGGCGTCGACCGACTTGAGGGAAATTGCGCTCTGCTCGCTACGGAATAGATCTAAGACGTGATGAAAAAGCATCTAGCCCGCCAGGTCTCCGGAGATCCGGGGACAGCTTCAAAATGTGGAGGTGTATACATGAAATACCCCAGATGTGACCAGCTTCATAGTAGCTTAGAAGAGTGAGAGAGAGAAACCACCGCAACATACCCCCAAAGAGATGTCAGCAAAACACTCTGGTAATGGCAGCCCTGCCGAACTTGTGGCAGACGCCCTCGAGAGCCTCACCCATCTACGCCCGGGCACCCAGTTTGATAAGCAGCACAAGACGATGAGCCCACTCTCCCCAGCAGTTTATCTTATCGTTACTATCTTAGTGATTTTGCAATATGTCGCAATTACAAATATATATCGGCTATTGCGGACACCAGATCGGTGAAAAGTGGTATGAACCAGAATCCCTTTTATGACTGTCCTATTGCTGTGCAGGCAAATCGATGCCACCGACGAACTGGCTCCCTCTTGCGTTACGAGGACAGGCCTACTACTAGCATTGCAAGGACGGCAGATCCATGTCAGAAAGATAAATGCCAGGTTCAGTAGCTCATTCTACCATACGGCTGGTATCTTCATCATTGCGGATACCAGAACCAGCCACTCGAAAAATATTCTCGAAATCGCCAGGTTCAGTTCATCGAAGGGTAAAGGGATTGCAAGTATTAGCACTTCTGGATGATTCAGAGATTAAGATAAAATGTACTTTATCACTATCTTTCTGCCTAAACAGTAGGGGTCAGAAAGTACTGATCTAATACGATATTTATACCGGTCCAGATACCTTCCGGATAAGGTGTTATTATAGCTCATTCACCTGGATATATAATTATTTTAGATACTTAAGATATTGAAACAGTTTATATATTTTTAAATAGTATTAAATAAAGAAATTACTGTATAATACTATATATAATTTAATTCGTTAGAATATGACTTCTCTTCTAATCTCACCAGTAAGGGGTATACCAGGTTACTTCAGACTCCAACTTCCAGAGACTATTCTTATGAGGCCTCCTTCTTTATAGAACCCCTCAGCTACCTTTTAATATGCTTCTCTTTTCCCCTCGAGGGGTGATCACACTCAACTTCGTTATATAGGCAATTCAGCTCGGATAACCGCTTGGTTAGTCTGGCTTAGTTGATCAAAGGAAGTAGCCCCCCTCCAGATTAATATCCCAACTGCTATTATTAGCCACAATCTACCTCTCTATATCAACTGCCGTAATAGGAGATATTATTATTTCTCTATTGATATTGTCACACAATAATATAAGCTATCAGTTAACTTTCTCTCTCGTCTAATTAATATATACAGAAAGGTTTTATTATTCAATATAATACTCTGTGGGATTTGAGGAGGATATCTATCTCATAAAACCACAGGATAATAATTCAATTATAAAATTTACTAGTAATAATTATTCTTTGAATATCCAAATCATTAGCCTAGTAGCCTCATCCTCTAGGCCAAAATGTGTGATAAAATATATCTAAATAATGAGGAAGTCTGAACTCTGCTACATGTGGTTGATTATAGAGACATAAGTTCATATATCAGACGAGACGAGTCTTCACCAAATGCATCACTACAGAACAACAGCTTTCTACAGGTTAATAGATATAGCGGAAGTCGAGTGCTCCCTCGCCAGTAGTCTCCTTTCTATCATCCTCACGCTCGCCGCTGGAAATCTGTTCCTTCTTTCGGTTTAGAGCCCTGAGATAAAAAATTTGTAAGGCGATTAGAACTATGCAGATGATGGCGGAACCGAGAGAGCACCAGTGTCCCAGGCGGTACGGCGCAGCGCGGTACACCTGTGGCGCAACAACGCCGGCAATGTTACCGATGGTTTGCTGCAGACCAATTGCAGTGCCTCGGCGGTAATGGGGCGCCATGTTGTTATTGATCCCTAGTGGGAATCGTGTTAGTCTAAAATTTGCTGCAATTTGTGCCGTGTTTGATCCACCTACAAATCTCGTTCAAACCTGGTCCGCAATAAAGGGGAATAGCGATGAGGTAGCATGCAAAGTATCGCGCGCCGGGGCTGTTGGAGACACCAAGAAGAATGGCATATCCAACGACAGCAAAAATGTCGAGTATTCCGAGGAACTACAGCACGGTGAGCAAGATGGAAGGCATCAGCGAATATCGGCGCGTTCAAGCGCCTGGCTCATACTTACAGTGCCTCGCAGCTTATATTTATCTCCCATGATTGCAGCGACCTGAAAAGCAATGTCAGTTCTTTTTTCGGTTCCGCAGCACTGGTGAGGAAAAGAACTTACGAAGAAGACAATTCCGCCAAGAAGGTAGACTGGAACACTCAGGTACTGAGCTTCCATGGCGTTGAAGTTAAGGTCGAGCTTAAGAATAGACGGCAAGAAAGTGCTGAAACCGTACAGAATGATGTCTTGGAAGAACTGAATAAGAGCACTAGGAGGAATAGGTTCGATCAGTGGTTTATAGATCAGGAAGAAAAGAACTGACGTACCATAGCCAAACCTTGGGGTCTTTAAGCGCTCGACCGACCTCGGCCCATTCAAAATTCAGACTTCCCAGGTACTCAAGACGCTGGCGGTCCCGAGCAAGCATGACCTCTTTCTCTTCGGGCTTCAAGAACTTGGCATGAGATGGGTCATTGGGCAATCCCCACCATACCCAGGCAGCAGCAATGAAGGACGCACAACCTTCAATAATATAAAGCCAGCTATTCCGCACATTAGACTTGTTGAAATTTATTTTAGATTTCATCACACAGAAAACCCTTACCTCCACGCATTCAGGCCATGGGCATGCCCAATCTTGGTAATGCCAGTAGCAAGTAGACCGCCAAACATGCCGGCCAGGGCGACAGATCCAAAGAGATAGGCGATACGGCGGCCCTATGCATGGTCAGCAGATGAGAAATCAAGTTGAGAAAAGACTATATATACCTGCTCTTCTCTCTTATAAACCATGGTAATGTACAAACTCAAAGTGGGGAAGAAACCAGCTTCACAAAAACCAAGAAGAAGTCGAACGGCAACGAGCTGTCCGTAGTTTTTGACAAACGCAGTTCCAATGGTAATTGTTGACCACCCGATAACCATCATGGTAATAGCTCTGCTCGGTTTTAGTTTCTTCATTGCCAAGACGACTGGAATCTGAAAAGCCACATAGGTCGCGAAGAAAACACTGGTGGCTGTACTGAACTGGGAACCAGTAAGGCGCAGGTCCTCGGTCAAGCCAACGATTGCAGCGTTTCCAATATTGCTTCGGTCGAGGTAGGCAACGAAGTAGAGAACGGCGAACATGGGAGCGAGGCGAAGGTCAAGCTCATGCACAACCTTTTTCTCTAGTTGTCGATCGGGAACGACGATGGTGGATGCGTTCTCTCGTTGAGGGTCAGCAATAGCTGCCTCCATGTCTTGCTTAGAAGGAAGCTCATGGCCAACTTGATCATATTTTGGGGTGGAAGGCATTGCGAGAAAACAGAGGGTTTGAGAGGCGGTAATGTTTGGAAGGATGAACCGAAAGTTCCCAAGGGGTCTTGGAAACGAGGAAGCGAGCTTTTACGTCAAAGTCTCAGGCTTGAACTGAATCCAGATGCTTGCCAATCCGACCCTTGCACTGGAGGAGATTAGATACTATCTTATGCGCGATGCCGACGTTAGGTTTACTCCAGGTTTGGACTGATTGCATATCCGGGGTAAGTGCTTAAATAGTGTGTATATGATTGAAGAGAGGGGTTGTGGAAGGCCGCTGCCGGAGACAACACAAGATGGGAGCTGTACGGCCAATCAGAGCCGGATACAGGATAGCAAGTTAATTGCACGACCGAACTAATTACAGCTGTGGAGTCGCTGGTGGAGGAGTGATGGAAGTCCGTCTCTTGGTTTTGTGGGGGACTGGACTGAAACGTCAGGTCCTCGAGTTTCTACGGGTATTGTTGACGACGCCGGACCACACAAGAGCGCTTGCCCTGCCTTGCGGTGGTCCCGCTACCCCAGACCCTAGTGTCCTATAGGATTCCGTGGATAAAATAAGGCGGAAAAATCCCATTCGGTTGTCGGCATGACATATAAAGTTTTGGTAGCGATCGGATCCAAGGTAAATCGCACATTCTCCGAAGCCTGTTTCTCCGATGCAACTCTACGCAGCCCCCTATTTCCCGACGCCAACGCACGGAATTATTGCCAAATAGCTTGACTTCCCCGACAGAATCCGGTCCATGTACCACACACACATATAGACCATCTAGGCAGATTTCTGGCATAACCTCCGCTGTCGTGCATTTTTTGCATATTTGAAAACGCTCTTGGATTACTCGGCATTTGGGAACAAAGATTGTAGGACGATATACCGGGCTGAAACGCTGCCTTCTCATCATTATGGCAAATTCACTCAATGGAGAATTCGGTATCAAGGCCGTATTTTTCGATTTCATGGGCACCTGTCTAGATTGGCACACCAGCATCGTCAACGCACTCCCAGCAGCGCTATCTGAAAAGGAGAAATCAGACTTGGCATTAGAATGGCGCCAGGCCTTCTTCGATGCCATCCGCAGCCGACCTCCGGGCGAGACCCCGGAAGACATCGACATCACTCACACTCGTCTACTAAAGGAGGTACTGGCCCGGCCAGCCAACGCAGGGATTTCACAACGCTTCCATCAAGCTGAGGATGGTGATCAGACCAAAGCGGTGAAGCAGGCTGTGCAAGCTTGGCACCAGATGGATTCGTGGCCCGACGTCCGAGCCGGGTTGGAGCGCATCCGGGCTGAATGCGGATGTGAACTCTTCATACTCGCTAACGGCACGACCCGCCTTCAACTCGACTTGGTTCGATCATCGAGATTGAACTTTGATATGCTCTTCTCAAGTCAGCTTCTCGGAGCGTCCAAACCGACGCTGGCTGTATATCGTAAAGCGATGACCTTGGTGGGAATTCGGGACCCGGGCCAGGGAGTTATGGTTGCAGCTCATGCCTATGACTTGAGAGCTGCGAAAGAAGCGGGATTGAAGACAGTCTATATTCGAAGGTGGACGGATGATCTAGACGAGACTGATCGACAAAGACTTCATCGGGAGAATAACGGGAATGTCTTGGACGACTTTGATGGATTGTCCGAGACTATCAAGAGGCTCTGATGTTTCAATGGCATCGGAAATTTGAGACTGCTTATCTTCATGTCTTGGTATGTCCTTTGCTCCACCAGATCATGGAGATAAAGCCCCTCTGCATATGTGTCCGGATATAGATATCATTAAATTGAACCAACTTATCACCTGTATCTTTCTCGAATAGTTAGCTATATTATGAATTGTATATACTACTGTGTCCGGGTCCGTCTTTGTTTACTTTTACACTCTAAACTCTCCAATGACTAGCTTGCATTGACCTATTGGTAAACTCCTTTCTACACTTTTCACGACTCGTGATGCCTTCTCATGGCTGGCATTGGTTCGAGATTGAGATTCAAGTTTTGTCATATCTTTTAATAAGCCCCTATAAGCGGTATTCCGGAATGTTGGCTATCTCCTTGGGTGTGTTAAGGGGCTCCTTTGATGTAGCGCCCACCAAGATAGGGGAGGAAGTCTTTAGCTTCCTCTGAAATGTCTGAGAAATATTGTGTACCTTTTGTTTAGCGTTAATATTCTTAGTCCATGTGACTTCATTGGAGCCTTAGTACAATCAAGGATATCATCAATGTCGGCATATACCTCAATCTCCGAAGTGGTAGATTATGCAGGCTGGTCTAGGACATGTCGCCACCCGTCGGAGAAAACGCCGTTTGTCGTGCATTGCCTGGCGATCATTCCAATCATCAGACCGGCTTAATAAGAGTCGTGCTCAAGCTTCCAGCGACATCGGATGCAAACAGCGGTGTTTGGGTCGGCTCCGCGATAAAAGGAACTTGATCGCCAAATCTATCTGCTTTCTGCAGGTATATGCCGAAAAAGCTCTAGTCTGTTCCAACTGATAGGACAGGGCCATTCATCTCAACTTGAACCCGCGCGAGACTATCCAAACGAAACAGGCCGACGTGCTAAAACATGTCTCTAGCTTCGCTGTCGGAGGCCATTGAGTACGCATGATAGGACACAACCACCAGTCTTCTTGTTTCTACTGTTGCTGACCATGAGCGAAATGTCTGCAGGCAAGACCCGGTGGTCACACGCGAGCTGCTGCATGAAGTTGCACGTCGCAGTGGATTTACCGTCGCACCCCGCCATGAGGCAGCTTACCTGCTCGGCCTTAGATCTTCCTACGCTATCGCTAAACAAGTTGATTTATTACCTGACTACGTCGACCCTCGGTTAAGTATAGTCCCCACGCTTGGTGGTTCGCGCAAATACAGCAAGCCGGAACCGGACAGGAACGGGCTGTCTGCTTGGTGCCATTTTTTAAACCTCGAGGCTGCGAAAAAAGAGACACGGCTACTAGAGAATCGCTCGATTGCTCTGAAAGACACCATTGCTGTTGGCTGCATCCCCCAAACTCTGGGCACATTGCCGCACTTTATTTCGAGCAAGACCGAGTATCCCCATTCCCAAATCGACGCAACCGTGGTGCGGAGATTATTGCTAGCGGGAGCAACATTGAAAGGTATTTCAATATGCGAAAATTTCTCCCTGTCTCCAATGTCCTATACTTCTATATTCGGGCCGGTCCACAACCCATGGCAGCGAGGTTTCAACAGCGGCGGAAGTAGTAGTGGCTCTGCGGCCCTCGTGGCTCTCAGAGCGGCTCGCAAGGCGGGAATCAAGGGCTTGGACGACCTGGGGCCTGACGTTGAATTGGCAATTGGAGGCGACCAAGCGGGTTCGATAAGAGTTCCGGCGGCCTACTGCGGTATTTACGGCTTAAAGCCCACATTCGGACTCATCCCGTATACTGGTATCGCTGGCTTACTTCCTATGATTGATCACGTCGGACCCTTGGCCACCAACATCGAGGACATTGCACTATCACTGACCGTTCTGGCTGGATATGACGGTCTCGATTCACGTATGAGCCCGGAAAGCCCCCTGCGAGACAAGGTTCAACTTTATCACGAAGAGTTAGCGGCCTTTGGCGCCCAAGTCTTGCAGCCGAAACGCCCATCTGGAAACAAGCCATTGCTGCGTGTTGGGCTAATCACGGAGTCATTTCAGATAACTGGCATGTCCGAAGAGGTTGCCGAGACTGTTCGATCTGCTGCAATGAAGTGCTTCACAGCCCTGGGGGCCGAGGTGTCGGAGGTATCCATTCCAATGCACACTCTCGGCGCCACTATTTGGACGGCTGCAGTGCGCAACCAGATGGCATCTCACGCCTTTGGCGGGCGTGCCACCGACATGTTAACACATGACATGCCGCACCTGTCGCCCATCTGGCCATCAAATCAAGAGTTCTATGACGTCCTTTCCAGGCATAACCCAGCTGTTGTCCTGACCATACTTGGGGAAACCTGCTAGCAGATGCTATGCCTCTGTCTGCTCAGAGGAAGGCACATCGGCACGTGTTGGAACTTCGAGCTGCTTACGATAACGCCCTCCAACATTTCGACGTCCTTGTTACGCCAACGACACCCACGGTGGCGCCCCCGCTACCAGACATGGAAGATCATTCAGGACCTGACCCCACCGCACCAAGCTCTGTTGAAAGAATGCTGAGACTGGCCGCCGGTTCGACCAACAACACCTCCCCATTTAATGCCACCGGCCACCCCGGGCTTAGCGTGCCCTGTGGTTGGGCAGCGTCGGCACACGGAGGCTATAAATTACCCGTAGGTATGCAGATTGTTGGTCGAAGGTTTGACGACCTCGGAGTCCTCAAAGCTGCGAAGTTGTTTGAGTTAGGAGGAGGCATACTGGGGCCAAGACCAGCTTGAGTTTTACATAAAACTAACCCTTGAGGCTGAGGTTGGAAAGTATGATAAACTTCCGGACCGTGTATCATTCAATCATGCGTGAAGCTATGTAAATCAAGGTCACCACAGTATTCCTTTGAAGATTACTGACCGTCACTTTATTGTGGTGCATGGAACCTACTACACTTGGCAAAGGGCTTAGCGCGGCATGGTAGCTAGAAGAATCTAAAACCTTACGTGTAGTGTGCGATATGATGGTTCAAACGTGTATACGGTGATCGAAACTAGGCCCTCAATGAACCTTGAAGGTGAGAGGCTGTGGCCGTTGCGCAAGTGAGGTTTTTAGTACTGTGTGCGGTGGAAGAACGTACCAACATACATTGGCGACGATACTCAGACACGCCTGAAGGTCACCGCGGGAATGGTAATAGTAGAACGGTAACGGGAAAGCCTAGAAAACATCATCTTATTCTACGTAGAGAATCAACTTTCACTTATCTTTGTGAGATCTCCTCGCCAGATACGGCGGCAAAGAAAGCATCACTAAGATGTCCACCACACCAGCTCAACTTCTCGTACCCATCCACCTTGAAAGGCTTCCTCGAAACAGCCACTGTCTGAATCTTCTCATAATAACCGCCGATGCCTTCCTCCGTCCACATCTCAGCAGATCTTTCAATCTCCATATTGACGCCCTGAATCATGTACATTGGCTGCACTTGCCAGACTACGCCAAAATCCTTGGCCATGATGGCCGATGCATTCTTGCGCCTCTCTGGTGTCCATCCAGCCGACTCTGGGAACGGCCACTCGCCTCCCCAAGCGAAGGCAAACATGCGTTCCGGCAAATGCGACAGCATGGTCTCGTGATATTCCTTGATGTCATGGTAGTTGGGGCTATCCATCCTTGACCAGGACAGGTCGCTTAGGGGAGCTACCAATAGGGCGCGCTCCACGATGGTTTTCACTGTTTGGCGGAACATGTACTGGCCGTTTTGCGAGCGGGGAAGCTCCCAGTCGAACGCGACGTCGGCTCCTGTCGCCGCTCTCGCAGCCGCTCGACGCTGAGAAAGAGAAGTACCGTAACTGATCTGCGCCTGGTACTTGTTGAATTGATCGTTGTTGCACACATCCTGAACAGCCTCGTCGAAAGTCTTAAGACCCGCGGAAGCAATCCACCGAGTTCTTGCTTCGAGAGCTGAGTTTCCTGACGTAATAGCATCGTTCATGACTTGCTGGAGTGGCTTGACGTCCTTAGTAGCCCCCAAGACGTACTCATGATCCCGTGGATCAACCACAGATGTGATAAACTCTGCATGATCTGTATCGCAGCGGGCAAAGAGTAATGTCTCCGCACCCATAATGTCCAGCTGGAGACGGATGGCCTTGACACGGTCGGCATACTCAGATGTTGGCACGACGGTTCTACCTTGTCCAACGGTGAATTTCTTCAGACCAATAGCAAGATCGTCAATGTGGATGCCGGCAGCTCCAAACTCTGCGAGCGCCTTGGTCGACTTGAGTGTGGTTGTCAAAGACCCAAAGCCCATGTCACCGTCAGCGATTATGGGCATGAGATAATCCCAGCTTTCGAGAGAGGTTCGATCTTCGAGCTTGTGACTCATACGGAACTGGCGTTGTCTTTGGTCGTGCCAGACCTCCGACCTGAAGATCTTATCCACGACTTTGGGTACTGTGTCCCAGGGCTGCCATCCACCAGACGTCATCGTTAGCCTTGATGCCCAATGATACCTAGGCAGACCTTGGTCTTCTAGCTAGGATGGCCGCAACTCACATAGTCAGCATGATCCATGCCAGGGTAGCTGTTTTCGCTGAAGCCCGAAAGACCGCCAGAGACATAAACTGTCCGCATATGCTTGGCCATCTGACTCACGGCGACGGGGTCAGTCGCGCCAAAAGTCAGCTCTGCAGTGCCCTTTGCGCGGTGCTCACGTAGCATGTCCCAGAGCTTCAGTGCCGCGTCTGATGAGACGCAGGGCAGAGTCTCAGATCCACGCAGTGCGGCAATCGTCTTGGCCGAGTATGGCCTCTTGATATGCTGCTGCCGAGGCGTCTTCCACCATTCTTCAATGGCTCGCACCGAGTCGTCAAACGACTTCTGCTCCGCCTCCAGGAAATCGTTTGACTGATATTGCATGTTGACTAACCCACGCATAAGATAATGAGGGCCTGTAGTGCGTGATGAAACAATGAGATAGGATACTGGGCTACAATTCAACTACCAAAGGCATATATGTAATTTCGATCGCCATCCTAGTTGGAGCACTTGTGATTTGTCATGGCCACACCCACCCTGGAGTTATTGAAGTGAAGGCCTTGCTATAAGAGAAACTAGATCATACATGCAAGAAACAGGGGCGTCAGCCTCGGGAAAATCGCCAAAGTCTCTACCCAGCAAAGCCTACGAATGGAACTTCCGAGGAGGGACCACGACAAAAGAATTGTCCGACGGACCACAGTATTTGGTGAATGTCCGAAGAGTCTTTAGCTTTGAGCCAAACGCCACTGGTTCGGAATGTCCGACGCCAGGTCGGACATTCCGGAGATTTCGGAGATGACACGTGCTTTGGAGATTTCCGCATTTCTCTGACCTGGCATCGGTTAAATATCAAACATGTCAATCTATCTTTACTCCACCGAACTTTCGGACTGCAAGATACGACAATTCCATCAAATGTCGGAGAGGTTGACACACTTGCCCGACAAGACGATCCTAGGAGACAGCTATGGACCATTCGCAGCAACTGGCAATGCAAGAGACGTCCCCGAACGAAGCACCTGCACGAAATGCAGAAGACGGGCCGGAATCTAGGTCCGTTCCCCGCAGACGTGGCCGGATTGCCAAAGCTTGCTCACAGTGTCATACTCGGAAGCAGAAGGTCTTGGGTCCCCTATCCCCCTTTTTTTTCATATGACGCTTATGTCGTGCGCGGCCAGCTGATACTTTTCCGGTTAGTGTGACGGATCGCTTCCATGTCGCAATTGCATAGTCCGGCAGGTCCCAGCTTTATGCCGGCCACGGGTACAAACGGAAGAATCTAGCTCTCAGAAATCACAACCAGAGGGGAGAAGGACGTCCCTCAGACCCAGTCGATGGCGGCAGAGTCTCCGAGAGGCTCAACGGCGAAGTCAGAGGCACGACCAGCGTCAGACGCCGACAGCAACAGCAGGCCAAGAAGCTGGGGACCCTGCTCAAAGTACTACGAACGTCACGTCCGACAGAGGCAATGTAGGTCCAGTTGGCCAGCTATGGGAGTCACGCGGTGCGCCGTCCTTCTTTGGCAACTCTTACTTCGGCCCGCAAGTTGTAGCGGCGCTGTTGGACACGTCGGCGCCATATCTCCAGCCTGGCGCAAACACGTCTCTCCGAAGCTCGACTGCACGCCCATTCCGGGATGAAGCTGGTCCGTTCTCTCAACTTTGGGACTTGCTAGGCATGCTTCCGCGCCAACGGGCCACCGTTGACCGTCTGGTGGATCGTTTTCTACACGATGTGAGCTTGCCCATCGACGCCGTTCATCCGTCGTCTTTCCGGCAGGAATATGAACGTTTCTACAGCCGGAAAGCCGGTTTAGATGACGTGACGACTGTAGATATCCGATGGCTCGCGTTGCTCTTCATTGTCCTTGCCATTGGAGCATACCTGGATTGTCCTCGTGATGCGCGCCCAGAAGTACAGCGAGAATACGAAGAGGCCTCGATGAGTTTCTTCTGGGCGTGCCGTAAAGCTATCGTGATTGCTCCCTCCTTCTATGGCGAAAGCACTGACCTCGTCCGGGCTGGCATATTGGTAACTCGGTATTGCCTCTTCTCCCAGCGTATAACAGAAAGCTGGCTCACTGTCGGTTTTGCCGCCCGGATAGCTATGGCTCAAGGTCTCCATATCGACGGAACTCATTGGAAATTGCCGCGCCGGGTCACCGAGGCACGACGTCGACTATGGTGTCATCTATATCTCCTGGATCGGATGATTTCACTCGCGCTGGGCAGACCATACTGCATTCTGGACAGCCTTTCGCTCACTCACGAGCCTGAAAACGTGTTTCTGGATGACCTCCGTGATCAGGATGCCAGCACCTGCCAGCCGGAGTCTCTCACAACGGACCCCACACCCAGCGTATTGGCGATCTTCTCTTACCGCCTCGCCAAAGTCATCGGAAGGATTCAGGAACAGACGTTCGGCTTGCGAGCAGCCTCATATCGAGAAGTCATGAGGCTCGATGCCCAACTCATCATCTGGAAGCAGAGTCTGCCTGCCTACCTCGCGATGGAAGGCCCAAATCTGTCATTGGATAAGACACACGAGTTCCTCCCATGGCATCGGCTCTACTTACACACAGCCTTCCATTTTGCCTGCATCACGTTGCACAGGCCTTATATCTGGCGCATTTCTGTTACGGATCAGCATCGATACAGTAGAGAAGTGTGTTTTGCATCGGCCTGCGCCGATCTGAAGATGCGACTAGGCCATGATGACAAATGCGAGCCCGCAGACCATTACACATGGTGTCTTGGTGCGCCCCAGCTCTTCAACAGCGCGATAGTGCTGGGCTTGCTGGCCATCCAAGAGCAGCCACCATCTGCGATTGATTTGAACCCGGTTATCAACGATCTTCAGTCTTTCTGTGACAAGGAAAGAAATGAAAAATGGGTGAACGACTTTCGCCTCGCCGAGGTTAACGTGGTGGAGCTATGCATCGACAGATTGAGACGCCGAGCAGGGTCTTGGGAAGCAGACAGTGGCCGCGTACAACCACAGCAGCAGCAACAACAGCAACAACAGCAACAACAGCAACAACAGCAACAACAGCAACAACAGCAACAACAGCAACAACAGCAACAACTTCCTGCAGGCAACACGCGCGAACAACAACGCGACAGGCAGGCCGGGCAAACTCAGTTTCAATCCGCCACCCAGTCTACTACTGCAGGCTCTCAAGGGTTCTCATCTGTGCTGGGAGGCGTGCCGCAACAGCCGTCCCTTCAAGATTATTCCATGCCGCCGTGGGACGACAATGCCGTATGGTTTGGCTCTGGATCGGATGGTATGATATCCATGCGACCAGGTGAATCATTCTCAGAGGCGTTCTCCTTCCCCGGTCCTACCGATTTGGTCACTTGGCATGAAATGATTGATGCAATTGACCGCCAATCTTATGGCCATATGCTGCTAGGAGGCGGATAAGCCTACGATATGTATTGATATGCATTGATATTACTTTCTACCCTCTGTACAAGCAAATTAAACATGAAAACATAAACTCTCTTGAGTTTATGTAGCGGTTTGCGCATGTTCCGGGACAGGAGTGAGAAGCTGCTTGTGGAAAAGTCCGTTCTTCACATTGTCAAGCATTGTGACCTCCATGCATTTCTACACACCAATTAGTCTTGAAACTTACGTAGGGCGCTTTCAAATATCTGCGAGCTGACTCACCCGAGTATCGATTGTCGCTGTCCCAATATGTGGTAACAAGATGGCATTTTCATTCTTTATCAGCCCCGGATGGATTTCGGGTTCCTGCTCAAACACATCGAGCCCAACGCTCCAGATTTTGCCGCGTTCAAGACCTTCAACCAAGGCACTCTCGTCGATGATGAGTCCTCGGGCTGTGTTGATTATAATGATGTTTTCTTTCATCATCTCGATTTCCTTCTTCCCGATCAAGTGCCTTGTCCTGGCCGAGAGCGGGACATGCACAGAGATGATGTCGCTCGTGCGGAGCAGCTCCTCAAAGGTAACGTACTTGGGCTCATTATCACCAAGGTTGAGGCGACTCATGACTGATGCCCTAGCAGGTGACTGGTTATGGTATTGAAGTTTTAGGCCAAAGGGGGCAGCTCGCTTGGCCACGGCTGAGCCAATGCCACCCAGGCCGAGGATCCCTAGAGTCAGTCCTTTTGGGTCGCGACCGAATGGCCTGGTGTTGTCCCATAAGCCGTTTCGGACGGCTGATTGTGGGATCCAAGCGCGGCGCAGGGCGGCGAGAAGGAGGAGCATCGCGGTATCCGCTGTGGCATCATTGACAACGAAGGGCGTGTTAGAAACTAAAATCCCTGTAACAACGTTCGGCCATCAGTGTACAATCCTTATCCGGCACTCGGCAGTAGCATGGATACCTCTCTCAATGCATGCTTTCACGTCGATTTGATCGTAGCCAGCACCGTTGTGGCAGATAAACTTGACCGAACTGGGCAATTTGGCAATGAGCTCGGAATCAAAAAGACCCGTGAACTATACAAAGATAAGTCGCTGGGCTCGAGGTAATTGAGTAGACAAAGCTTGTGCACCTGTATTGAGTCTACGTTTCGTGCAATCGCGACGACATTGTTGTAGGTTCCGGAGCCGCAATCATCTAGGAATTGGCCCCTAGTTCCGTTTGTGATTTGCTGCAGTATATCCCATCAGTTGTCGTCTTCTTCGATTCCCAGGGACTCCTACTAGCTTCCGCACCTTGACACAACACGATTTGCATAGCCTGTCAAAAACGTCCTTCGCATGATGTATTTCGCCCAGCATCAGGGCTTGCGGCTGCTCGACCGAACTGCAATTCGACATCATATTCACTGATATAATTGAGCTGAGACACACAGAACCTTTCGGTAGGCAAGAGGTGTAAGAGGGCGGGGTTGGTTTGTTCGCCAAAGTTTATAGAATCAAATCAAACAGAGCGAATGGCTCGTAGTTCTTATAAGATACGACTCAATGTTTACGAAGACTCGCAATAACAGGGGGTCGTAGCTTCTTGAGAAGTGTGTATGTGTGCGGCTTGACATTACTCCATCGAGGCGATTCCGCCGGAAAAAGGTAGGCCGGGATCTGAGGCCCAGAAACCCACCCGCTTCGGGATTTCAATGTCAGCACACTGCTTCCAGAATGATCTCTTCGGTCAATGTGTCTGAACGCCGCCCGCTTGCACGATAAGTCCGAGCCGATATGTCAAAGGAGAAAATGACAGGATTATCTTTCCGTGTATCGGAGGTAGATGCGGGACGTCAGTCACCTTGCGATGTGCAGGCCTCTGCTTCAGTCGACCGCAGCATCCGTTGGAATGTACTAGCCGGAGGCTGACGATTGATACATATCACATGCATGGAAGGACACCCAAGATCAAATGAGCACTTAGTTTTCATCTAATGGAGCGACGAGGGTCGGTCTCTTATGCTCATGTTCATTCTACCAATCGACTAGGGAACAGGATGCTGCCTGTGATTTATAGTTCATGGCAGCCTTCGAGTCATTCACAATGGTTGTGATCCTTGCCCTTGGCGGTCGCTGGGAGACAGCAAATTACTTCTTAAACATGCGACCCCTATGTGGCAATGAGCAGCGAGTATCATTTGCGTAATGAGCATGAATAAGAGAAAACTATCAGCATTTGTTGAGATACATGATTCCAGCTTGACTTTCATGAACTCCTCAATCAGTCTCCCAATGCGCCATCCATGCTCTTTCCTGGGGTAATCAACCAGACTTGCCAGGAGGCGGCACCAATTTGACGAACTGCAAGCAGCCTTGAGGGGATGCCTTGTACGGCCCATGCTTCATGCCGGGTAGTCTGTAAGCGTAGGAGCCGGGGCCCCAGCCTTCGCCTAGGGTGACATCCAACAAGCCTCCCTCAATGAAGCACACCTCTTCAATGTATAGGTGTGTGATGATGTCGTCTGTGACTGATGTGGTATTTGGCTCGTACCATTGGAGGCAAGATTTGTGATCTGAATTTGGGTCTCCGTTCAGCACCAACTCCCAAATACCAGGACCGATTGTGTACCACTGGTTTTCCTGGGGGTTGAGACCGGGGCTGCCCCGACAAGTGGATGGGCTGGCCTGGTGAAGAATTCCTTTTGAATAAGAGTCATGGCTGCGAAGACGACAGTAAAGATGAGGCCTGCTCAAGATGGCTGGAACTACAAAGGACTCGGGATATTGTGTTCTTATCCGTTGATATTGGGAAACGAGGAGAATTTTGGCGAGTGCTGGGTGACTAGACTTTATGGTAATGTTTTCATTCCCAAAATCCACAAGGTGCTCTTCAGTACGGTCTGTTACCCCCTCAAAATTCTGGGAGAACCAATACGTCCATATACAAATCTGCCCATCGGACAAAACTGTTTACGCGCTTAGTTAATCGTAATTTTCCGACCGACGTTTAATGCCGAAACATGTCGAGGTTCCACTTGTTGAGGTTCCACATCTTTCGTTCATCTCCTGGGAGCCCACAAGGCTGCAACGGAGTACCGGGGGGGTTAGCCCAATTGAGATGCGACAAACACGAGCAATTGGAAAGAAAAGGTGGAGCAGGTACGAATCGCAGCCTCTGGGGAGACGCCCTTGATATCTCCTTGGTGCCCCTAAGACTACAGTTTGTACCCGACAGGGATTTGCAGGGGTTTGATTGGCTCGACAGGCCCGGAAAAGTCTCGGATAAAAGGTACATGCTCTCTTATACTAAATTAGCCTATGGTAGATGTCCCAACAATGCTGACGGTTACAAAGAGCGGCTTTGCATGTCTCACAGCGAGAACGCGATTGAGGGACCCGTCGGTTCGAGCTGCCTGACGAAGCCGGTGCAAGGGGCTTTTCGCGTTCCTCGCCACAACGGACACCCTTGCAGGCTAGGCATTGAGATGGAGACTGCTTAAAGACGCGATTATGCTGTGAAATAGCTGTAGTTATATCTCCTGTACGGTATCTCTGACGGAGATCGCTCTTATGGCCGTATGTTGTTAGGAGATCGTGAGAAATCTGCTCCCGCCACTCATGTAAGGTCCGGAGCGGCTTCCAATTTGACTGGCCATTCTTCTGCAGTAAGAAGCTATTGCAAAGAGCAACTTCAAGCAGAAATCCCCACGCTAATGTACGCCAAGGTCCCTTATTAATTCGGTGTTCGAATCCCTCTTGGCTTCGTAGCTGATCACCCCTATCTACTGCTCCCATATAATTATTATAATCAGCAGATACGGACAGAACGGAGGCCTCTTTGACCGGCTCTGCACCAAAATATTGCTTGATAGCACGTGCTCGAGCGTGTGTTGTTGTCGGCCGCTTCCTAAGCCGGGTTGTTATCTCAGAGCCTTCGTAGACTGTGGAAAGGAATAGCACAAGGGCGTTATCCTTCCAAGCGATTTGATTGACCTAAGAAGCTATTAGTAGGGGATTTACTAGGCAGGGGATTCCTAGGTTGATCAACCTCATTATCTGGCGTTGGAACTGTCTCAACCTGACCCCAATTCCAATGAAGCTGGCCGTTATTATCTGCCTTTTTCAGCTGTGCGAGACCTTTGAAGATGCCACAGTTAGTTCGGCAGGTGCCTGTAGCCCCGACCCTCAAACCTTTGAGAACGACGAAGAGGTCCGGGCTTGAAAAGAGGTTATCTAAGAAGACGTGATAAATGGCTGGAGGCAGCCGTTTTACTAGGTCAACCACCACGGCTTGTGTCGGATTGAGGCTGTATTCACCGTCTCTTTTCCTCTTCCTTGTTCGAGGCTCTTTCTTGTTAATAGAGTCAAACACCTTCTGAGGTAAGTGCGGCAGCCACGAGAGGAAATAGCCGGCTTCAGCTACAGCCCAGATTTTAAACCCTTCTGGCGTTGGCTTTGACTTGATAATGACCTTCTCAATTGCTCTGCCCTCAAAGTGCTGAATACACTCATCCACAGCTATATTCGTACCTGGGATCCAGAATTCAAGAGAGGCTTGTTGCACGACTTCAGACCACTCGCGAACACGGTCAAAAGAGCTCTCGTAACTGACCCTTGGGTTATAAGGCCGGAAGGTGCGATAAAGCTGTTCAAAGGTCTTGAAGCTCAGGAACTGCTTGATAGGATGGATCGGCTTCATCTTCTCACGCTTGGAAGTACCCCAATAGCCTCGTAGCTGCTTTTCAGGGTGATTTCCTATATAAATTAAGACCCCAAGCAAGAGATATACTTGCTTAGAGGAGATAGCCTAGCCGTCTTGACTATTAGCTCACTTTTGTATGTGTGGTTGGAAGAGCCGGCTTCAAACCTAGCTCAATTACCCACCTTGTCAGCTGGAAGGTCGAGATTCGTGTAGCTAGCCCATGAATTTGCTAGGGATTCAGGTATAAAGGCTTGGAAAAGTGATAAGGGCGTTGACGGCAGCTGCATAATGTGTGGTTTGCGAATAGAGCCAATTATGAAGGGCATAAAGCGCGTGCCGCGTTGCTCGGTTGCTGGCTTTGACGGGCGATAGGTGCAGTCAACGGGCTGCTCGCGTTGGGCTTCGTCAACCCGGATGTATAACTCCACATCGTCAGAAACCTCAAATGGTGCCTCTAGGGCCGGGTCGGGAAAGGGAGGAATGCTTGCCATAGTAATTTGTGTGGGGAAGCTTCTTACGTTGCTACGCGTAGCCCGAAGTCACGGCTTGAGGGTTTTAGTAAAAGTGGAGAAATACCTGACTGTAGTCTTAGGGGCACCAAGGAGATAGCTGTGGCTGCACTATATCTCTTACAACGGTTTGATAGGAGCAATAAGCAACTATTAGCAGAGACTTGCTTAGTGTAATATTTCGACTGTGAAAGAATGTACTGGAGATGTATACTCTACCCAGTAAGACACTGCCAATTTCAAAATTCTCATCATAAAATCCACATCCAAGCCCCTGTACTAGGCTCCTTGTGTACATCATAACTAAGCAGAGGAAATACCCAACTGCAGCCATAGCTGCATCAAGAGGATAGGACGCTTCAAGTTGCCTGTCGGTGGTCCTCTTGCACGTCTTTCTAGATTTGCGGGGTGGCCCTCTTGCACGCCTTGCTGAATGTGCAGGGTCTCTACTCCATACTACAAAGGCGATTCATACGGGCCAATCACACGTTTCTTCCAACCACGTTGTAAAACCAATCCCCGTTTCTCTTTTTTATCACTAGAGTGAGGTTTACTACAGACTCAACAAAAGGCCATAGTTGACAGTTTCATCCATGTGAAAGTCGTTTTTTTAGCGCACTGTAACAGCAAAGCTCGAGTCGGGTAGTAGACAGAGGAGAGTTCCAGTTACGCAGGCCGAGACCTCATCTTATTGGTTTAAGGCTATACCTAAATTGGCCTCTTCTAACATCTTGCTGAAGCAGCCTGGAGGCCAGGAGACGCCTCTTGATGCTTGTGCGTCCTGGCACTTGGTGTTAGCAATTCAGACACTCCACTGCTACTAGATTATAGCTTTGTTATCATATCCCCATCATTCGATTAACAATAGATGATACTGCTAAACAAAATAACCCTACGAGAGATTCCGGCCCCGGCTGTCGCTGATACATGCTCAGACACATTGCCTGATACCCGTGGCGTAGTACTCATTTCCCACAAGAACCAATGTCCACCAATCAGGGTTTCAATATTGCGACTGTTGGCACATGTCACTCGGGACAAACTTAATCATGTGGGACGCTCACCAGCATTACTCTGCTGGACTTCGCATCTTGAGGCGTAGCGCGTTTCTCAGTGTGTCATCGGCATTGGGTAGCCCCTTTCAGATCTCCAGACCAGCGTCTAGGCTTTGCTAGTGCCTGACCCTACTCGTTAATCATGGTAATCATCATCTAACAAGACAACAGGGTTCGCAAAGCTAACACCTTAGCTTTGAATCGAATGCTATCGCTAAAGTATATAACATTATTCGAAATCGGGCTCATCTATCCAGTGCTAGTGTGCCTGAGGGGTTTTCTACACTTGAGGAGAAACATACCCAGCTATATAATACCATCCATCCATTACACATTCTGTTTTTTTTTTTAAAAAAAAAAAAAAAAAAAAAAAAAAAAAAAAAAAAAAAAAAAAAAAAAAAAAAGAATTCTTCCGTTCCATCCCTCAGTCGGCCTACTCCCTACTACCCAACATGATTGATCTTGCCTTGATTTACTATAGCCTCTTCATTGGTGTTTTTATCTTTACCTTTGCAAAGGCCCTATCGCAAACGAGGGCCATCTGGAAATATATCCACAGTCTCCACAATGCCTACCTGTACATGGTCTGGATTGAGATATGGGTCAACTTTGTCTTTACTCTCATTACATTTCTCTTCTTGAATAGCATTATCCAAGGAAGGTGAGTAGCTCTGCGGTATACCTAATTACTCTCCTTGCTTATCAACTCCAAACAGCCTTAGCTTTCTCCTGGCTAGTGTCATTCTATGGTCTATCCAGACACAGCTCCTCCCTCAGATTATCGCCAACCGAGTCGCCTTGATCATAACCACCAGACACCGAGCATGCTACCTGAAATAGGGTCTTGCAATCATCATTACACCTATCAATATCGCTGTTAGCTACATCTGGACTACTGCACACCTTGGCGGGGCTACGCCTACCCAACAGCATGTCAATGTGGTGTTCGAGAAGGCAGAAAAGGCTTTCTTCCTCGTTATAGACCTGTCACTCAACCTGTACTTCTTGTACCTGGTGCGCAGCAGCTTGATTGCTAATAGCCTTGACAAGTACTGGCGGTTGTTCAACTTTAACGCTGGCATGGTGTTTATCTCAACATCCATGGATATACTGCTGCTGGGATTCCTCAGCTTGCCAGATCCTTATCTGTAACTCTATCCTATCCCTATTGACTGATGTTGAGCTAGCACTTGTTGCAGATACATCCAGTTCTCTCCTCTTGCATATATTGTCAAGCTCTACATCGAGCTTCTCATAGCCAGCCTCATTTCCAAAGTCGCCAGAGGCAGCTGGTGCAACCAAGGGGAGGCCTGGTATTCCAACAGTTGAGACAAGTCCAACCCTACCAACTATAGACTTAGCTCACGTGTCTTTGTGAGCAGCGGCCCGGCCGTGCCCACTCGTGGAAACACAATGATGAGCAGGATTGGTAAAGAGCCGGGGATCAATGATGATAGTAATAGATCACAGATTCACCTAGCCACTTTCCCGGAGCCTCATAGTATCACTAAAACCGTTGAGACTACCGTGGTGGTAGGTGACACAGGGAGCGGTCCGACTTCCAAAGACAGTGTTTAGGGAAACTGCCCAGTAAATAGTGGTACAGGCTGAAAGCAATGCAGACCTAGGGAGCTATTTAATAATTAATTATATATATATAGCGCCTGAAGTATCCTCCGCCCAGCCTGTTATTGAGCGGTATTGTAGCGCCCTAGGAAGGCTCAGGATTCAATCAAATGTAATTCACTTACTTCTCATACTCTAATTCTATGAGTGGCAAGGGTTTGGTACTTGATGTGTTATTATTTCAGGTACTTTGGCGCCATTCCGAGGAGATTTTAAATATCATACAATGAAGGCACGGCAATCTCGTGATTGAAAGATTTTTAATCGAGGTTATTGCAATTGGTTGGTTGACGAATCTAGCTCAACGCATGATTAGTGTCATTTATACCCGACCTGATGAGTTCAGTCTTTGCAAGACACTCGACAATACACCAATAGTTACTGTTCAAAGCTTAGGGAATCGCAAGTATTCTTCCTTTAATGAAAGACTTGCCTTGTCACGAATGATGATATCCTCTTCTGCAGCAGGTTCAATGGCTAGTGCGGAAGCTGAGTCTTCACTCCAAAGCCCCTCAATTTGTCAAGAAGCTAGTAAGAGAATGGCTTTTAACTGCTCTGGTTGGTTGTAGCGTTGGGATAAAGTGCCAACTCTGTAACAAGAATCAATAATAAATACCATTATTAAGCATCATAGAATTTCCAACAAAGTTGTGCTTTTTTAAGAATAGAGCTTGAAGCTTACTTATAGGTGGGTGTTACCGGGAGGTAGGTACTACAGGGTAGTTATGATTTAGCTATGGTTTTGTCGATCAACCTGATCTATGCTAGTCATTTCACTTCCCTCCGACTTGTCTGAACAACGGAGGCCAAGGGGCGGTTGACCTGGAGCCATTTCGGGAACTAGAAGGCCGGCGGCAAGATGAATGTACCTGACAATACATACCCAGTTCATCCCGGTGGACGTTTTTAAAGTGGAGCCCGGAATTGCTCGCAGTAATGCAATTAAATAGCTAGTGACGCTAAATTCTAACTTGTTTTCATTACCCCATGCAAAACATAAGACCACCAATAAGATCCATCCCTTGCGCCCCAGTTTCGACTTATGATCTTATGTATATATAATTCCGTCTTTCAGCCTCCCCAATGGACCCCATCATGGTGTAATGATGGCTGAATAATTGCGAATGCGGCAGCACATCAACTCTAGGTCTGGCCGGAGAACCTCCCCCTCCCTTCCCAAATTTGAATCCATCTCCGCTTCTCCGACTCTAAAAACTTATCATCATATCTCATATCCGATGAACCCACCATATTCCTCATGGCAGACGTCCATGTCCGATGATGCATTCAAACAACAGTCATCTCAGCCCGACCAGATGGTCGAGAATCTGATAGTCAGTTAATTGAGACAGATCGTAGAAAAAGTATATCGCTTAGCTATCTAGCATGTCAGTAAGGGGTAATGCCATTGGAATCCCGCCCCATGACGGAACATCAGGCAATCAAAGAGCGGCATTCTCCGACAGCAGGAACTGTTCTTTAGCATGGTCTGCAAGACCTCAAATCTCGTGAGTTGGGGCTGGGTGGAACCAGCATTAATCACAAGTCAATCCAATCAGCTGCCACCCATTCGATTAAGAAATAAAGAAGTCGTCCAGATTAATTACGGTGATAATGGTGGCCTCTGGAAATAAGACGGGCTCGTCTAGCAAAGGAAAAATGCAAAACTAAGGCGTCCAAAGGCTCTGCGAAATAGCACGATTGTGCCATCAATAATGCGAAGGCTCCTCAATAAAACTTGCCACTATGCTATAATACAAACAGGAATTCCTTCTTTTCCGAACCAATACCTTTATATATATAGCGATTTGATATGCGGTCGACTAAAGATAAGATACCCTCCGAAGCCAAGGTTGGCACAAAAAAATCTTGGGACTTGCGAGAATGACTGCTCTGGAGCTTGGATAGGATCGGGGCAAACCAGTAGTGATGCATTCGCCCAAACCGGACACCATGGATTTTTTTAAAGTCCTATACAGTAAGGGCATAGTTGTGACTGTTACATGGGCAGGACTTTTCAATGGCATCAATAGGTGTTGCCCCCAAAGGGCTCCTGTCGAAGTGTCTGATCCATCTGAGGTATCCTCGACATCTACTTTTCTCGCCAGCTATTATTTCTTGTTTCGCAAACTGGATCTCATAGGGTACTTACATATATCCAGTCCTAGGGCCTGACCTCCGGCTATCTACGTTGAGATAATCTGTAAGGAACGTATTCCCGGAGTGTGCCAAGGTTTGCAGGGTCGATATCAATTTGTGTCAGTCCAACCCTCCACAGTCTGAAGGGATGCTCTCGCCATGTCATGTATTATATAGGCACATGTGTCAGAGAGACATTCAGTAGATTTGTTCGGTAGCTCCCCAGTCATTAGTATGACTTGACAACGTTAATTCCATTGTTTACCATTACCATGCATGCCAGATTTCTGTGCTCGGTACCCCACCGTGGTGTCACTGCCATTATATATTGCAATTCAGGTTTGCCAGTTGTGAAAGCCCTTTCACCATACCCATCCATGACTTGATTGAGATTCCCATGGACCTTTCTCTCATCCTACTGGTTCGCCGAATTATTCCCAGGCACGCAAGATTGCGCTGAGCCTATCGAATATTGAGCTTGTTCTTATTGCTGCATGAGAACTTCCAGGACTTGATTGCCGTTTTATAAGAATGCTTACAGCGGGAAAGCACGAACAAATCAACCCAATCGTGAGCTCAGCCATCCTGTAACGGTGGACAAGTCAGCAATATTGACCGTTGTAGTCTTGGCTAAACTCACGAGGTAAGGATCAACGATCCAAAGTCCGCCGTCACATCATTTGAGTCAATAAATTTGATTGCCTTGTACATCCGCAGTATTGTCATGCCAGTCGCAATACCGCCGGCTCCAAGCAGCGTTATAATCTTGATCTTCTTCGCCACGAAACGCGCAGCGACCAGGTCAGCGGAATAGGCACCAACAGGATGACAAAATCAGTAAAGATAGCTAGGGCTAAGCCGAAGAGGGAAATCTTGCCCTGGTTGAGGCATCTGCCGTCCACTGAAAGGTCCCAGTAAGCGCGAATAGGAATGCAAATGATCATTCTGACAATCTGGACCGGTAGGTAGGCAACGAAGAGTATGACGATAAAGGCGTGAATGCCCCTGGCCACCCGCTCCTTCACTGCAAAGACGCGGCCAATGAGCAGTAGAAGGGTAACTTTAGTGAAATAGGCGGTGGGGAAGGAGAGGATTGAGTTGGCATAGAACCACTTTTGGACCAGCCTTGGCATCAGTCTCGGTTTAGGATGATGCGATTCCACTGGACCCACCTTTAGAATCTGCGAGTAATTCTCTGAGGTTACTTCCCACGTATGATAGCCTTCCCCATGGTGAATCACTAGGCATTGACCCTTAGCTAAATACAAACAATCCTGGGATAGCTAACGAGCTCAGACTTACTAAGGAAGAAAGTGGCAGAGTATAAGAGGATCAAAGCCTTTGGGTTCTTGTAAACGTGCAAGAACTATAATTGATATTGATAGGTCATACCCAGGCTATTGCACATATCACTTCGAGGAATAGATTAATTAGAGTTGGGTTGTAGGACTGTATATAGTGGCATACCATCTTCAACAAGGATGTTGTGAATAGCCCACGCCTTTGTGTATACACGCGCGGCGAAGAAAATTGTTATGAGTATATCGCATACAATGAGCATGGCAAGGCTCAACGTCCGACCGGCATCTTGTGGGTTGTTGAGGTCCGGTGTAATATTTAGTGGAGGTGGAATGGCCCCTGGGTAGCTTGGCTGATCTTCCATAGTTTCGGCCGCCAGGAGCATACATTTGGATAGCAGTGGGGAAATTCCATCGCCCTGAAACGCTTACAGCAGCACTGTTAATATAGCTCTTTTTCCCTCAGAAATGGCGTTGACTAGATGCGGTCGCATGATCACCTACATACAACAGGTAGTCACCTTAGTTCTAGCACCTTTAGAGATAAACTCTCTCTGTGGGTGTTAGAGTAGTGGGTTTCCACCCAGGTTAACGGTTTTGGAATAAGCTCAGCATACTCGCTGCTCAAAGTTTTACCTAAGCAGCCATACTCTTTTTGTAGCCAATCATGCCGATCTGAACTGACTTATGAATTTGCAGTGGCATTAAGTCTAGTGCCGGAGAGAATTTGCCCTTGTCCCTCGCGGTCCTGCATGAGTGAATCAGAGCAAATATTCAGAATGTGGTATAATCCAATCATACCAAGTTCCTGCACCCCTGCCCCCAGGCTTTCGCGGCTGCTTCTTGGTTAATGACATGTTTGAAGATATTTATTAAAGTGAATACTAAAGTGGGAATTTTTCTCATCAGCTCTGCCCGCTACACCTTCGTGGGCAAAGCCACCGTGACTTCTTCTGCCACGTGCATGCGCTACTAGCCGTTGCTAGCCGATGGCTATAATTGTATTAGTGTATCGAGTTAAAATAAGCTACCCTATAGACTAAAATACTCCCGCTCGCCACATAGGTGAATATTTATATAAGTCAGATCCAAATTTTAATATTAATGTTGAGTCTCTAGTAAGCGATTCTCATGGTTGCAACCTCGCCTAAGTAATATCGAATTGTGTTACGAACAAAGGCCACCTCTGGGCCGCAGGAAATCACGTGCAAGGTGGATGGTACTGACCCACCTTGGCAACCACTAGGGTTGACTTCACTCTTCCCAAGTGAAGTCTCGAGTGAAGACCCTCGTGAACACTCCAGTGAACATACCGATATATATACACATCCATTTCCATAGCTTAACACTCCTTTAGACAGCTATCAATACAATCGTCTACGCCTTTATTGGAACTAGCTCCACAATACTCGCACATTGACAGTGACTCGCATTGCACAGCCTAACGACAACCTGATCGCGCCACTCAGAACAACCTTCTGATTGTACAACCCCGACCTACCCTAGACCCCGTCCAGCGTAAGTCATCCAACCGTCACAAATTGCCGTCTCGGCACCACCCATTTAGAATGTCAGCCTCGAGGAAACCAGTCCACTCAAGGCTTCTTTAATACCATTGCTGATTATTACCCAAGTACATTTTCAATACTAATCGGGAATTAAGCGATAAAGTCAGCATATGTGCGCTACGTCACCATTTTTACTGCCTGGATTCTAAAATGGGAAAGTAGCTAAGGGGCTTATTTAACTCTGAAGAGCTACATAGTGCACAGCTAGCACGTAGGTTATATACAATCAAGTGCTAGAAATGGCTTCTTCAATACAACATTTTTTAGGGTGTTGTTAGTGATGCTAAAGATAAAGTGCTTCTATTAGCGTAGAATTACTTCTGAATTACACTCAGTGTCCTCCTTAAGACATCTCCAAGGTTAAGGCTCTGCAACAATGCAGTGTAAGTACACTCCTAAGAGCTATGTGCCCTCAACGTGATTTCTTATATCTAGGTTCTTGTTGCTTGAGTGAGCGCTATCTGTTGATATATCTATAGACAGGCGAAGGATGTTCTTGCTGATAGCCTATTGGAGGATCACAGTGATGGAGATACTACCAGCCTGTATCGGTATCAAGCACTGCTCCATTTATAGGCTGAGTGACTTACCCTCCACCTTTGTAGGTAAAGTTAGGGTAAACGCCCAGACACGCTCTATAGCCTTGGCTACAGTACTAACATTCTAATGCTTAGGCAATGTTACCCATCACTTTTAAGGTGTTTTTACTCTTACATTTAGTAAATTGCTCCTCTACATATTTGATGTGTATTTATTAATCTCATCAATATCCATATCTAGAACAGTTTAAGTGAAGGACTTTCTAATAACATTAGTAGGAACAATAGTCTTTGTATTAAGGCTAGAGAAGGTACCCTTAACGCTATGGAGAGACAGAGATAGGTATTATCCACGTCTAATTAGCATCTTCTTCTAATTATCCAAGATGGATGTTTTGTTGCCAAGTAACTTACACAAAGCTTATATATTTATAGAGATACTAGTGTAGAGGTCCTCCTCGTCCTAAGAAACTGAAACAACCTGCTTTATAATGCAAGGATCTGAATCTTACCATCTGTATGAATCAGTGAACTGAGCACTCTGATGAGACTAGTCATGTGCTCTTGGGTCTCGCCACTAAACACGCCACTATGAAGATCGGCGTCGGGGCCTGAGACTCCAACAGAGTAGTAGTTGAAGGCACGCAGGCCGTGGGTTAGACAAGGTTTCTTTGTACCTAGTTAATGATTGTCAGAGATGCATACAGTATCAACATCAGTAAAGAATTTCTTGGTCTCCTCATCAATCAACTCTCCAAGGCCCTCTCAACCAGACTCATTAATCCCTTAAAAACGCATCAACATGTTGATGATGAAGTTAACGGTAGCCTTTAGTAGGCCTCGATGTGTTGAACCAACCGTGGACGAGTCCTTTTTCATCGAATATTGAACAAATAACAAAGGTGATAAAGAAAATGGTAAGCATTCAGCTCATCGATGAATGAACGCCCCAGGTGATTCATTCAGAGTTGATGGCATGCTCTGGGCTTAGCCTAATGCTCCAATCACTGGGGCTTTACTTAGGTCTAATTGTGGAGGTAGCAAACCTATTATCTACTGGCTTATCACTAGATCAGACTCATTGAAGATTACTCAAGGTTATTGAAGCATTAAGTTTGAGGCATAAAATAGCTGGTTTTAGTCCCTAGTAGTATTTAGGAAGACATGTTATGTAAATTGCAGACGCTGCCTAATGAGCATATTCGTTTCAACGCATTTAGGGCCCTCCTCTATATATATATTCATCTTTTCCACACGGGTACAGACCACTAAAGTGAGTATAGTTTTGTAATTTGGGAGCATGTCAGCTAATCTGTCTGTATAAACTCATTCCAGATTTCCCATTCTCGGCAGAAAGGACCTGGCTTCCTGAAAAATGTCACACTAATACCCCTCTCCTCATGATGGCCTATTATTGCATCGGATATGCGCAAGTGCTCAGGAATACCAAAATGTGTATCGGAGAAGTCGTTGACTGGTAAAGATTTCCAGTCTCTGCTACTTTGTATTGAGCGACGGGATTCGGGTGTAAATGCCATTGAACATCCATTGGTCGAGTTTTCGCGAAGCAAGTTGAAATTGCTGATCTCTGGAGTGAAGGGTCTAAGCAGTGACTCAGCGGACTCAGATTCGCTATATGAAGAATCTTCCTGCGACGGAGTTGATATCTTTGGGTTTTTGAAATCGAGACGATGCGCAAGGTTATGCAACCCAGGCCTAGTATATTGGACACTAGCCAGAAATGGGTTCTGAACGATTGTAGGCTTGGCTGTGTCTGAACCTAGAGATCGAGCGCTTTCGTTGAAAGGGGGCTGAAAGATCTGTGTAGCCTCAAAGGGGATATCATATAAACCATTTTGCGGGGCGGAACAGCACGGAACAGTTGGCGACGGCAACGGCAACTGCTCTTGCTCCAGCTCCTGTTGAAAAGATTCCCTGGCCTCCGTCTCAACATGAATCATGTAGGCGGCTATATTAGCAAATACTTTCGCTTTCCAAAGATTTTCCTGGCAATGTCCATGTTGTGACAGAAGGCTAACAGCAGCTCGCCTTATGTGAGGGTGCCGACACTTAGCTGCTGTAAGGAACAATACTGGGACGATGCCTGTTTCAAAACTGAAGGCAATCCTTTCTTGACTTTCCTTATCGTCTATTTTTGTCTTGTTTGGCTGGGGATCTGTCAGGTTGAAGCAGATATATTCTTTGGAAAATCTTTCTTCCAATATTTCATACCCATCCTTTCTAGCTTTGAGATAAGCCGCACAGAGAGGAATGATGGCGCTAAAATGCTCAAGATACTCATCGAAAATTTGCTCCGCCTCGGACATCGCCGTGGAAGTCCAAATAATGCTGGTATGGTACAAGATTTGCAGTAACAGGAACGATGCTGTTGGTGTACAGGGACACGCATTAGAAGCTTTAAATAGCGAAAAAGCCGTGTTCCACTGGGAAAGGCGTGACAAGAGAACTTCCTGCTTTACTTCGAACTCTTTTATCTTTTGTGGTGTTAGTTTTTTACTATTGTAGTGAGTTGTTTTGTAGGCAAAGTCTGTAGGAACTCGGGGATCCCGATTCTGGCTTGTTTTCCAGAGGAAGCGCCAACGTAGCGAGTCATCTAAAATGGAGTAAAACATATTCCTGGCTTGATCGACAGACTGAAACACCTCAGGGATCTCAAGGTGCAGGTTAAGGCTCTCTGGAACAGGTGGAGTGCCTATTCCAAATAAATACAACGTCAAACCAGATCTCATGTACGTGGGTACGATGTGCTGGCTGATTAGGTTGGATTGTGACTTCTGGAGACGTTTCGACTGAATTGTTGTATGAAGAAGTTGTCGGCCTTGTTGGAGGTGAGTGAGAGCTTCGATATTCTTCCTCTGAATAAATTCCAAGCACACGAATAAGACGCATAGAAGCAAATGCGTCAGGGGCTCCTGATCATCTCGTGAGTTAAGTTGTTCTCGTAGAAGTGCGATTGCTCTGTTGTATTGTTGGAAAGCAAATATTTTCTTCTTAACAAGCTGACCATTGTGATCTGTGCTTTCGTAAATCAGGACCTCGTATAAGGCACTCACAGCAAGCACTGCGTGCCTTACTGCTGGAGTCGTATGTGAGAACTTGAGAACGGTAGTGATCCAGAAGCCTGAATCGTAGTCAGATGATAGTCGCGGTCCGGTGACGTGTCGGAAGAATTCGAAAGATCTTTGTTCACTATCTGATCGGAGATCAGGAATAGCTTTAACAGCGGGCAGCAGAATCATCCTCCTGGGAAGAGTTGTTGCGGGGGGTTTAGCCGGACGATCGACTCTGTAACCACCACACTTCTGGCCATATTTCAAGCATCTTATGCAGGCTGGTTTTTGCTCGTCACTGGAAACGGCACAAATTAGTTTTCTCGAATATACTTAATCACACTTATGGCTCTTTAAGTGTCATGATTCCACCGGGCCAACATGGGCAAGGTATAGTAGAAGTACTTCTATTCACTTACCATTTGACTCTCTCCTCTTCCTGTATCATCGGACTAAGTATTTTGTTACAGATTCTGAAAGACATGGGGAGAAGCGCTTACTTGCAAGTGATACAACCTATCGTGGTGGCCAGGATTAGCCCATTGCTGATTAGTGCTGCCAACAGTGCCAGGAACTACCTAAGTGATGTGCAGCTTTCAAAGGGGGTTATTACCTGTGTGAACTCTTTTGATCCCCTTGCGGCGGGCGCCCGGTTTAGTTTGTTGAAGCCCAGTCTCAAGTTCCAGGTTATGCGCCATGTTAAGGAGCATGTAAGTGCCAAGGAATGCGGGGGCCTCGGAAATCAGTCACAGTCGCCTATTGACTAAGGATGCGAGCTCGGATCTGTGCTGGGCAGAGTTTGGGTAGCATGCGCTTAAATACATTTCGACCAGTTTTAGCGAGCGAAGAAAGTAAACTGCCCTGCCTTCACTAGATCCCAGGATCATGGTTTGTCCCCCAGACAGCTAGTGGGTCGCCTCCGGTTCCAGTGTGTGGACCTGGGCTATCAAGAAGACCCAATGGGATCTCAAGTGACTGTAAGCAACGGGGCCGGAATTCCTGCCTGGTAGGTAACCCCTTTACGAGGGCCAAGTTGGCGTGCTCCGGAATGTAATGTGGCTCGAGTGACAGCCCTAATACGCTAAGTTCCTATGATTAGTAGTTCCGACCCACAAGATGATGTGAGAGTCCATTCGGAGCTCCTTGTGTTAGTGAAGTAGTGAATTTGCTCCATCTACGGATCGACCGGCCCACATTGCAGTCTCACACCAGTGTCACCATAAACCGGCCTCACCGGCAAGGAGGCAGCACGCGGGCCGCCGCAGTTTATGACGTGTATCTACTTGTACTTATCGCCGCGGGTCGGGATGGTGGATGGCCCACAGTGCACAATGTAGTAAAAACCGTCGCCCCTCCACATAGCCCTGGTTGATGGAATTTGTACATACGTAGTCGGGGATGGAATGCCCTTTCAGTCTCCCTGTCAAAGCCACAAATGCCCCGCTGTTCCTTTTTCTTTTAGCGAGCAATTTCAGTTGCATGTGTTTGTCCCTCTCGGTTAGTTTAGAACCCACATGGCATGGGACTCTTTTGTTCTTTTCTTTGGCCTTTTCTTTCTCATCTCTTAGATATGGTCGGCATACATGTCATCACTCCACATCTCTATTCATGTAAGGAAAAATAATCTGCAAGCGATTCAGTTCAAATTCACTTCCACAAGTGTCCATTACATCCAGCACCTTATATTGTGTGTGCACGTGCGTAAGTGGACACTCCATGTACAAACGTTAAATGCTAGGTTTTCTTAGTATGAGGTTTGTGATATATCAGGCACTACTAGTCCAGAGATAGAATGGTTTGTTGGAGAAAGGCAAGGCAGTCAGAATGTGAGTATCAGTTTGGCACCGGTTAAGATCCGAGATTGAAAGGATTGTTATTTGTTCTGTATCGAGAGCAAACTGATTCGTCTCTGAAATGGCTCAGACCCTGGAATCTGCCGTTAAAGTAATAAGAACAGCAGACTTAATAAAAATAGAGACAGGAGTAATCACCATCATGGCGTTAAAGTACGTATGGGGGACTGCGAATACTGGATAAGGCTAGAGTTTAATTCTTAAACATTCCTCACTTACAATCATCCTTTCTTCTTATAGTGATTAAAATGATCTTATACAACAGACACAAACAATTACAACAGGAAGGACTTAAACTATAGATTAAACATTTTAAATAAATTCAAGATTATGCTTAGCTGTTTATAATACCCGCTTATAGAAGATAGGCTACTGTTTAGAAAACTCCCATCTGAAAATAATATATTAAATAATATTTATATATCACCAAATTGAAGAGAATCTTCAACAACAGCAGATAATCTCATATACTACATATGTATTATTCTATACATTACCTGTTTGCATGCCTTGTATATGGAGTTACTTTGTACCAGAAACCTAGGCTTGCTATCTATAATTTCGACTTGCTTGTGCAATAAAGTCTCTAGTTCCCAATCTGTGGTTTGTACACCGGAGATAGCCAAGAGAGTTTATAACAGACTCCAACTGCCGGGCACAAGTGCATGATAAATCCAACCGGCTGCATAACCAAAGGCAATGGGATATCAGCGACACTGTAGTACGTGGGTTTAGCATATAAAACTACAGTGTTCCTATTATTAACCACGGCAGAAAATCCGCATATAAGCCTACATCCTATGTCTCGGTGACCTCATTCTTGAATTCCTAATCAAGCTGGTAGCGTCAGCGCAACCCACCTGCAGCTTCTTCCAGAGTTTGAGGTCGGCCACAAGCATCCAAAGCCTCACGCTGCTGTCTACAGCGTTATATCAGACCAGGCACAAACGCCTGGCGCTGTTCCATGTTGTGCTTGTGCTGCACCTGCTCGCCCTACGTGACATCAAACTGTCCACCAACCTCGTGCGGTCAGCGCGCAACAGGATGGCTGACCGCGTAGTAAATAGCCGCTCATGTTGGCCTCCGCCGCCTTCATCACGTTGACCGCTCTGTGAGGAACGAGGAAAGTGAGTAGAAGTTTAGTCAAGTCGTGTGTCTGTCCCCGCTCTTTGGCGTTGCAAACGAGCATTTGAATAGTGCCGTATCAGCTGGGATGAATTAAGAGAGGAGAGTGATAGAGCTCAAGTGCAGTCAAAGTGGTGGATAAACGTCCTCCCCTATGTACATAACTATCGCTCATAGTATTATTAAGCTTAGGCTGAGCCAGGAGAACTAATGCTTAACCTAGTGAGCCATGAAGTTTATTTCTAAGAGCTCCATCATTGTAAGACAGAAAGGATTTGAAGTTTAGATCTATGCCAGTATATACTCTTTAAGCTAAAGGTAGCTATTAAGTTATTATTAGGGAGCGCGGCTGCCTATGGCAACTAAATAGTCGATTTCAATTAATAGTCGATTCATAATACACTCGCAGTTGATGGTTGGGACTTAAGATAGCTGTCTCTCAAGTGTTAGCTCTATTCACTCCACTATATACTATGTTATGATTTGATTTGTGTCACAGTTTGCGAGCCTAATTTGTTATTGTGAAGACTTGGACTAACATGATGCGCTTTATAAGTCACTCCTTTATACTTCGCTTATAGACAGTAACGAGGTATACCTTCCAGAATCCGAGTTGAAGTAGACTAGCATAGCCAACATTGCAGCATAAGTACAGACAACTAGGCAGAAGAACTGTCTCGAACAGCTGGGTCAAGTTAGGATTACTGAATTAAACATTAACTTTTTCTTGAGCAGCAGCATTCAAATTGGCAAGAGGATGAAACAATTGACAACTTGTTCTTATGAAGAGTTGAACGTTCAATGTCAGTTCCAGAAGCGACGCCAGAAGCTCAACCTGAGCAAAGCCTGCGCACTTCTAAATCTGCCTTGTGAAAATACGGCGCAGCTTTACATGAGTATTTTGTCCAAAGACTGCCTGAGTTGGAGCAGTACTGCATTCGTAATTTCCTATGTAAAGTATACCACTGAAGTATGTTCCTTGTAGAAAGAATCAAAGTTTCCTTCACCAAGATAAAAATGTATTAATCCCAGTATATGTTTCAACGTTTACATTATTGTTATGAGCCTGTCCGTATAGTTGTGCCAATGACTATAATGAAAGGATACTAGAAGATTGAAGAGTGGTGACTTAAAGACGTGCCTTTAGGAGGATGACAACAGCACCAAAGAAGAAGCCAATTTGACATAAAGCAACACCTGCAGCTTGCATGCTGGCTATCCAGATTTCGGACTGTAGATGGCCCGGCACAAACCTCCAGTCGTAATGACCTTAGAGTGAAAACCTACAACCTTCCACACAGCCGATATTATTAATGAAAGAGGCAGACCAGTATATCATTTAATTCTATGCTACTAGATCTTATTTTCTACGACAAGGTGTCTGCAACAATAAGATTGTTGCGCCTGTATAGAAGCAATACATTATAGAGGCTTTCGACCACTCGCAATTACAATTTGTTCCTGGTGCACTAAAACTCCAGCTTCAGTCTCTGCCACTGCTTTTTCAAACAATTCTCTGAAAGCCTCTTCGGTCATTGCTGCTTCTGGCATATGATTCCGAGAAGGGAACAATGATGTCAGCTCTTCCCAGACAAGAAGATAGTTTTCCGTCCATGCCTTCAGATCTGATGCTCGCTTATCAACATATCGTACATCAACATCATCGAATCCCCGGTGGGCGATAGGCACACCTAGTGATGCTAGGAACAAAAATTCATAGCCACTAGCTTTGCCGCCAGAATCTATGATGCGGATGATAGTATCACAGGCTTCTTTGGAGATATTGGTGGAAGGCGAGCTGGCAACGAAGTTATCGGCTCGAGATTCCTCCCACAGGAACCATCCGCCCGGTTTAAGCAAGTCGAATATGGTATCCAGCAAGGGCCCTACATCCCCATGGCGGATAATACTGACAAACGCACGAACGTGAACAATGTCGAAGGCACTTCGCAGTTCTGCAGGTAATGGGCGAGAAAGCACATCGAGATTGCTCAATGTGACCGTATCAGGTAGGCAGGTTGGACCTGGAAAGTTTTTGGGATTGATATCGAAACCCTGTAACTGAAAGCCTTGTTTCCGACTGGATTCAGATCGAGACAACGCGTGGTGCAGATCCAGTAGCCAGGCCCCGTTTCCGCAGCCGAGATCAGCCACTCTGATTTCAGAGTCGGTGGGAAGTGATTCACTAATACGAGGCTCTAACAAAGAGGCCCCAAGGGTGTTTTGAAAGAGCAGGTGCTGGAGATGAAGCCGTGCCGACGTGTGGAAGTTACGGGCCTCAGACCCCCAATGGGACGACGCAGTATAGGTTGGGAGATTATTAGTGGGAGCCATGGCCAATAGTGAGAAGCGGTGTGTAGGTAAAGATAGAATATCAAATGATTAGTGATGGAGCAAAAGAACCTTTGTTACTACAATTTATAGCCAAAGGCAGAGCATCTACATATAATTTTAGAGCCGCCAAGTGCATTGCCAAGCAAAATGCGAGGATCGCTTTATTCTAGGCCTTTATCGTGATATGATTGGTTATAAGACGCGAGCTACCTAAGTGCTCAAATTGACACATGCAAAGCGCTTGCTTATAAGAACAAAGGATTGAAGCTGCATATTTTAACAGACTGCTGGCGAGACGTGTAGAATGCTAGGCTATAATGCTAAGCAAACAGATTGCCGATACCACATCCCTCTGCTAACGAGATATGTATTGAAGTCGTAAGCAACGGAGTAACACTCAATACTATGTTGGCGGTAGGCAGCCGTCACAAATATGATCGTTCGATCGAGGAATCCAATGAGGGTGGGCTTTGGGTACTAAGACAGCTACAACCACATTGGTGAGATGTGGCAGATTATTGGGTCTTTTCCTAACTGTCGACTTATGAGCTTTAGATCATGGCTTAGTCCTTGAACTATACGCGCTCATTAAAATCTCATGCATGGCGATCCTCGCTATATTGGCTACTTTATACGAGGAGGCACAGCCCACACACCGGCTCTCGCTCGCGCCAGTCCAGATTGCTTCGGCTAACTAAATGCCGGGGTATCCATGTGGTGCTGCTCCACAGGCCTGTCAACACAACTCCAATCGCAGCTGTAGGATTTGTAGGTCGGGTGAGATGTGCGACTCAAGACTCAAGAGGTATTAGCGTGCTAGGTGGACCTCACTATTACAACAGAAATTCACCTTACCTTGCTTCCCATAGCTGTAGCGCTAAGCAAAGACTGCTTTGGGCGTGTAGTCTGGGCTCCATTGTAATTGGGGAACCATAGTTTAGAACTCCGAGCCAATGATAGGTAAATAACTGTGCAAAAATGTGATCTGTGCTTTTAGTCCCAACAAACCCTTACTTGGGGGTTGCACTCCTTCAGGTCAGTAGATATAGTATGTAGGCATACGTGAAAATTAATGCGATTAACCACCTCGTTGTACATGCTAGTTATGATACACAAAAAAAAAAAGGCGCAATTTGATTGATTGCTAGCAGAGGCTGTTGAATCTCAGTTTATGAGTGAGTATCGTCAATTGTAGGCAACGGGAATTGGCGATGCTCTTGTTCCGCCTGCATACCTGTGTCCTCAACCTTCTACATCTGTCACTAAGTTATCTCAGCCAGGCGACGTGATACTGGAAGGCTATTCAAAATAATCCTTGTCGTCTGAAAAAGGCTAGAAGATCCGCGTCACCAAATTACCGTTGGGCAAAATGCGTCCTTTGGCGGCCTCCACGCACAGTCTCCACTCAAGGGCCCAGCCACTTTGAGGGAATTCCGTCCATATCTTGAAGTCAATTTTGCTTCTGTCATTCCCGGCTTGGAATCCTCCTTTTCCTCATACTCACCAACCAGACCAGATTCGTACAGTTGCACAAGCCGTCTCACATAAGCACCATGAACTCCTATGCGTGTGGATTGTGTAGCAGGTCCTTTTCCCAAGGTTTGTACATGAGCGCCGGCAGTTGGCAATGTCGAAATTACAACACAGTTAGGCTAATGACAAATGGAATCCACGGCAGGGCCAGCTCGAGATCGCCACCAACTGAGGTGCCGTTCGCGTCCCCGGAGCAGAAAGAGAGCATGCGCTGCATGTTCTCGCGCCAAGAGTCGGTGCGACTACAGCCTCCCAGCCTGCCATAGGTGCTCCACACTATCTGTGCAATGTATCTACCCGGTGCAGGCCCAAGTCATTCAGATTTCAGATCATCGTCCACATCAGCCGACTGAACTCTCTGTTGAGACATCGCCTAATGCCGAGAGAGGGGTTTCACACCCCACGTCTTTGGTAACTCTGGCAGATTTTGTGGGCTCTACAGATCACAATCTTTACGAATCTAGCACCGGGGCTGTGCCTTGGTGGGACTACCAGAACAAAAATGCAGCACACCTACCTACGGCGTCAGTACAGCCTACGCCTCAGTCACAAGATCATATCACAGACCGCACTGAAGTTGCTCTAGTGTCAACAGAGCCTTTCCCTCTAACCAATCAGGGCATCTTTCGAACGCACCCTCCGATTGAGACTACGTCGACAGCTTTTGTCAATTTATCCCGGTTGCTGGCTGTGCAATGGACGACTGCAGGACAAGGGCTTGACTTAATTGAAAGCCAACTCAAACAATATCCCAAATTCCTGATCAATGGAGTGACAAAGCTACCCTTCATCCACTGGCGACACAGTAGCCCACCCCAGAGAAGCGAAACACTCGCTACAGCCATAGCCATGGCCTCGCTTTGTGCCTCTCCAGAGCCCCACTCAACATCCCTTCTTCTCAAATCGATCAGCATGGAAGTTCAACACATATATAAAAAGGTTAAACGACCAGTTTGTGTAGCTCTTCAGTTAGGTCGTATTATATACTGAGCTAATGTTACCCGCCACTCTAGGCCCCCAAGTATCCCCCTGCTGAAAGTCTTGCAGCTTTTCAGGCAACCCTTCTCTACAGTATCATGCGGACAATTTGCGCGAGCGCTTCTTCTGTGGCAATGATAGATGAGAAAGCTGTCCGCATCTTTCAGGTATGGCTGAGATATTATAACCCTTGCAAAAGTTCTACTTGTAAAGACCTTGAATACACAAAGAGTAAACAATGATTAGGTCCGAGACAGCAGTTGTGGTTGACAATTCAAAGCATGCTTTAGCCAAGAATATCCATTGCATAGATCCCATGGCGATCGTACAGTGTAACGAATGGGGGAAATGGATTATAGATGAGAGCGTCCGTCGGTTCGTTAAACCTTATACTGCTCTCCTCTACGAACCACAGATCAAGGGCTAACATGAGTGATATGATTGCTTAAAGGACATTCGTGATTTTGGAGGCTCTTGATATGCTCTGCCGAGCACGCAACAAACTGCCACCCGTCTTCTGCGCATATTTCGGTGACTCGATTCTGCCTTGCCCCGAAAATGTTTGGCAAGCAAGTACTGCAGAGCAATGGACCTCGCAGTATGGAACATGGGAAGTGTACTGTGGCGAGGTGTTGAGAATGAAACATATACTCCAGTGGATCAAGGGAGAAATTTCAGGCAAAGAACAGCAGCTAGTGACTTGGTTTCAAACAGTTGGTGATTTAGGAGTCATCATTTTCATCTGTGCCAGAACATACATAGCGACGGCCGGCTCAGAAGATCCAACATAGGATTGTTTCAAACTTACGCAGCCTGTATCATTGTAAGGGTGTCAAAAAAAGTAACGGATTTATCACTCCACCATCTGCGTGACCCATTGGCATAGTGATCTAAAGTAGTACAGTGGGGTCTCAAAAGTCTAAGACACCCTTCGCGTATTTTCGCGTCAACACCAACACAACGATAATTATCCAATATCTTCTATTTACGATAACTTTTCACAATGTCGTCCAATTCACATAATTTTGGTACTATTACATCCGCAAATCGTAAAAAACCACGAATTGAGTTCCGAGCTTCGTGCGGCCATTTGCGCAGCTTTTTCCGAGGGTCAAAGCAAGAGCGCGATTGCCCGCAAGTTTAACGTGTCGCGGATCGCTGTCTTCCATACGATTGAACGGTTCAACCAAACCGAGAGCTTAGAGTCTTTACCTCGCTCTGGACGGCCTAAGAGTCTCATATCAAGGGATACTGGTGTGATAATACGATCTGTCCGTCTTGACTTCCGTACGCCGCGGAAATCGCTAGTTACGGCCCAGGGTCTCCAGGTCTCGCTTTCGACAGCTCGCCGCGCTCTTGATGATGAGAAGTTACGTAAATGGAGAGCTAAAAAGAAGATTTCTATATTATAGGAGAAATCGCTGCGACCCGGTTACAGTTTGCACAAGATTGGAGAGGAAGAAATGATGAATTGCTAACTGTACGTGGCCTCAAAGATCGTCTCTAAGTCAGCTGCTAATCCGGCCCCGTAGATCATCTTTTCAGACGAGTGTTCAGTCCAGAATTCAAGCTCAAATCCAGATGTCTGGGTCTGGCGATATTCTCATGAAGCTTATGACCCGAAATTCGTCAATTTAGAAGATCATGGAAAGCCAACTATCCGTATTATGGTCTGGGCAGCAATCTGGGATTCCGGCCGTACGGACCTTGTTATCATGACCCGCGATGAGCTTGCAAAGAAGAAGTTATTTACCTCGAGAAGTTATATTAAAGCTCTTGAGGAAGGTCTTCTTCCTCATTACAATGGAACCCGTCATTTTCAAGAGGATAATGCCTCAATTCACCAGTCAGCAGCAACAACAGATTGGCTCTTAAGCCACGCCACAAGCGTTATTGACTGGCCTCCTCATAGCCCCGATTTGGACCCAATAGAGCATGTATCGGCTATGTTGAAAAGAAGGCTTTATAAATTATTTCCTCATCTCTATAATCTACATGCAAATCAGCTGGATATCGCAGAATTCAAAGAATGCCTTCAAAAAGCGTGGCGGTCGCTTGATCAAGCCAAAATTCGGAGCCTGATTGCTTCAATGCCTCGTCGTGTTGAAGCCTGCCGGGTTGCAAAGGGCTCGTACACAAGGCTTTAAAATGCAGACATCTAGCTCTCAGTAGATACCTATTTTTCCTAGCAACTCCCTTATTATTTTATGTATTTCGCAGCTTCAATTGTCATGTTGAACCCACGGGCTGACCTAAAAACCCGAGGGTATCTCAGACTTTTGAGACCCCACTGTACGTAACATACCTCATTCCCTCTCCAAAACTCCCAAGGCTGCTCTTGTTTGCTAGCCAGTCTGGAGTGATATTAGGCCCATAGCTCCATTTTCGAGTTACGCGCTAGAAACGTCGTGACCGAAATTATTATCCCATTGAGCTTACACAATCTAAAACCCACCCCATAATAAATGATCGATGAATGCTTTTCATTGGACGATGTGAAGCATGTGACAACGCTCGTCCATCGCTACACCTAACTTAGCGCTGGAGAATACAAAACAAGCCAGAATTTGACACCTCCTTCACGAAGCAATGGGACTTGAGGTCTCGAAAATCACTAACTAGATGGAGAAGCTCCTTAACGAGTTGGTCTGTATGATCGGCGAACATCTAAGACGTGGTGATCTCTACAGCTTTAGTCGCGCAAGCCGAACATGTTGGGAGTTGCTGGAGCCGCTTTTATACCGCTTACATGCCTTACGCGGAAATCGGTGGACGGGTCTGCCATCGTTAAAGGCCGTGGAATTTGCCGATCAAAACAAGCCAGGGACTCAGGCGACTTCTCTCACCATTCTAGATAAGGTGTCGCGATTTTGCCGCCTGGATCCTGTTGTCCTCAACCAATGCCGCCCAACCACTCGCGCTTCCAGTTGGTTCGACTCTGGTAGAGTGGGCCGGTGGGCTTTTCCACACAGGATATGGATGCAACTCGTGCACTGTCCCTCTCTGTCACCTCTCCATGTCGCCGCGTTGAAAGATCTGGTCGATATTGTAGCATGGCTGCTAGACCAAGGGGCTAGCGTTGACGCGCCCATACCCGGATCGAAAACTACGGCACTTAGCCTGGCGGTCTTAGGAAATCACGTACCAACTGCGCTTCTACTGCTCGCCAACCATGCCGATCCAGACCTGCGAGAACACGACTCCCAAGATCTACCCACCGTCCTCCATCTAGTGTGCACGCTCGGGCTAGCCGAACTAGCGGATCGGCTTTTGACTGGACGGTACGTAGAGGTTGACCCCACAGAACTGCTAGGCGTTTACCAGCTTAATTGCCCATCCGATGACTCTGGGTTCACCGCGGTGCTGCTTCGACGTGGCGCAGAAGTTTCAGAAGACTTATTCTGCGCTTTTCTGTCCGCATCGAAATTCCAGTCAGCCTGGGAGCTACTCGCGTCGCCGATGTTCTCTGACCACCTGACGGTAGAAGGAGCAAGTCGTATGCTCTGGGCTGTATTATCTCTCAGAGGCCGAGAGCTCGCAAAGCACGCCGAGATGGCCGTGCAGATGCTACGACACCTCCTCGACCGCGGCGCCGACCCCGATCTGGGCAGATTACTATGGCGTCAATCGGGGGGTGTCAGCTATCCCGTCCTGCTGAAGCTACTACCCCCGCTCCTCGAGGCAGGGAAGGATGTTAAGCCGGCCCCCAGCACGCGGCGGCGCGCCCGACGGCAGCCACTAGCCAAGTACGGAGTCACCGACCTCCTCGGACACACAAGGCCTTACGACGAGAGCCAGGACGATGAGGGTGTGGCCGCCCAGCTTGGGATTATCCATCTACTGCTTCAGCACGGCGCTCCCATTGGCGGAGCCACTCGTGGAGACACTCTGGACTCGTATCCCCTTACACCCGACGAACAACTTCACGGACGAGCTGGTTGGTCGTACAAGCTATGCCAGGTTCTTCGGGATCATTGCAACAACACGCCAGAGGACGAACGGGGGGAGGATATCGACGGTTTTTTGAGCCGCCTTTCAAAGGCGCAAGATAGGAAAAGAGGCATCGACGCAGCCGAAATGCGGGCGGCGATATATTCCGATTGAGCCACAAGGCAATAACTTTTGAAAGGTCAAGGTCTCTAGTACCGGGTAGATCAACTATAGGGTAAGTTGAGTATCGGGTAGGTAAAGCCTACAGGGTAGGCTGAGAGATACTAGAGAGATCGTTCGAAAAGGCGTAATGGAAGGTGCGGGCTCTAAGAGAAAAAATAAAGCTCTATCAGCTACAGGGTAGCTAAGAAAGATAGACTGTAGGGCAGGTAAAAGAGTATATTGGTGACTTGTAGAATCTCTATCTAGCAGGGAGGAAGCCCTGTACTTATAGGTGTTTCCAGGCCGTAAAGGCCCTGAAGATAACACGTTATCTTCTGTAATACGGGCTCGTAACCGCTATAAGGTTCTCGTACAGAGGGATAAGAGACCGCTAATGCAGGGCTACAGCGGATACGAAGTCCGCTAATGCAGCTGCTATAGTGGTTACGAGGTTCACTAAACTAAGTGCTAAGGTTCTCGTACAGCGGACACGAGGTCCGCTAATGTAAGCGCTGCAGCGGATACGAAGTCCGCTAATGCAGCTGCTTCAGCGCAATACGGGATTGCTAGCACGGACGCCACAGCGGCCGTTACAGCGGTTGTGACCGCTAACGCAATTGCCCCAACGGGCAGCCACAGTGGGCTGGGCCAGTGGCTTCAGAGGGCTTCCAGCTTTGGAAAGCCCCAAGTTAGTTATTTCATTCCCCCTTACCCTATACCAATTATATATCATTTGATCAACTGATATAGGGTAATCTTTATCTACCCTATAGTCTATAGGGTAAATCTCAACAATAACCCCGCTTGTTAGGCAGCAAAACGCCAATGCAAATGTCTCACCTTTCGTTCCTTAAGGCATCTCTCATTGACCAAGGCGAAGATGGTTGCTAACGCCCAAGTATAACGTACATGTATAGCGAGTGCGACAAAAATCTCAACCTTTATAACAAGAACTCTAATCAAAACACAACAAACCATTTAATCAATTGAAACTAATCGCTATACTATTGCCCAGACAGCTCTATCCCTACCTGACATGTTCGTGCATTATGCCCAGGCTTACTGCATACACCACAGCGCCTTTGGACTGGCGCAGTCGATCTCGCTCAACCTCCTCGCTGTGATGATTCTACCACTACCTGCTTATCCACATCCATCTGATCAATTGACGCTTGAGCTTCTCCCACAGTCATGGCTCCTCCATTAATTAGTCGTTTCCTTTTTACGCTCCGGCGTCGGCTTAGTATTTCATTTGCTGCTTGAAGTTCATGAACCCGATCCATTAGTAACGCATTCTTATGCCGCTCTTCATATAAACCCTTAGCTAATGATGTTAGAGCTGTAATAATTGCATCTGGAGAGCTGCTCTTATTGTTGAATTGAGAGACTATAGCCACTATAAGTTAGTGACCGTATCGCTATAAGTTAGCGGTTGCAACCACTAACTGTTAGCGATCGCAGCCACTAACTGTTAGCGATCGCAGCCACTAACTGTTAGCGATCGCAGCCACTAACTGTTAGCGATCGCAGCCACTAACTGTTAGCGATCGCTATCCCCTGCAACAGCTAGCCAATAGCGATTGAGACCGCTATCCGATAGCGACTACGATCACTAGCCAATAGCGGTTGCAGCCACTGTGGGTCAGTGGCTACAGGCCGCTATGACCGCTACGGCTTAGCGGGCTCCAGTTCCCCTTTAGGGCTAGGAGCGTCAGCAGCGTTATTTATAGGTTATTAGGCTATAATAGCCTAAATAAGGGTCTAGAAAATTCAGGAAAAATCTAAGTAACTTCTAGTAGCCTAACCTATACCCAAGCTACCCTATAACCAATCTACCCTAGACTAGACCTTAGATCTTAGATATCTCCTTCAGCTTTAAAGATAAGATATCTAATATCTATACTTAACTGATCAGCTTAACTAGCTCTTTCAGATAAAAGTGGGTCTTAAAATATTATATATAACCGTCTTGTGGTTTGGTAGTTATGAGTTGATTTTTTAGATTTCCTATAGTAATGAATTTTGCGGAAAATCAAAAGTGGCCCGGGAAGCTGCTATAGCGGGTTTTAGAGTAGTTTTTAGTCGGTAGACCTATGAGAGGAATTGGTATATTTTTCCGGTTCCTCTCACCAAAATAAGATTCTTTTGCGCTATAAAATGCACTATAAACCGACTTTCTAGTATGAAATTTGACTAAGTTATAGAGGAGTGTTCACTATAAGTTAGAAGCTAAATTTTCCGCTGCTGCTAGTTATAGCGGTCTCAAGGCCTAATACACTTGTAGGCCACTGTAATTTCAACAGGTTATGAGCCCGGCTCACTAACTTATAGCGCTTCAACCGCTAAAACCGTCTTATATCCGCTATAAAGCCTGTATTTTTACTGGCTGAAGACCCCTGAAGGCCCCAGTGTGCACCTGTCTCTTAGTGGTCAGACCACTGAAGACCCCTGCTGTGCAGCTCCTTCCTATAGGCTGCTTAGGCCCCTGTTAGCCCACTGAGACCCAGTGTGTAACCCGCTGTAATTGGCTCCTCTTGACCGCTAGATCCGCTGAACAAGGCCCTATAATTGGCTGTTACGATCACTAGGTCCACTGAACAAACCCTTCTAATTGGCTATTGAACCACTGAAGAAGTCCCTGTTAGGCTGTTAAACTCACTGAGTTACAGCGCTCTTAGCACTGCTAGAGCACCTGCCGCACAGCTGCAGACCGCTAAAAAGCCGGCTGCTAGCCCACTGAACGTTAGGTCAATTGACCGCTAAGCTCCAGGCTTCTAAGCCCCTAAGCCCGCTTAAGGCTATAGCGCTATAAGCGCTGAAGAAATCAACTTTGAAGCTACCAGCTTCTTTATTTTCTAGAAGGCTTATTTTAAGCTCTAAAAAATTATAAAAAATATATTTGGAAACTAGACTTTTAGGAGAATTTTATTCTACTATTTTTAGCTACCCTAGACCTTTTCTTAAGAGATCTAAAAAGAAGTATTTATTAAATCTTCTAACTAGCTATCTAAGTCTTCACTGAAGCTCTAGCTAACTAGGCCTATTCGAGTTAGAATGAGTGGGTCTAATAAGGGTAAACAACCCTTAGAGGGTTCCTATAAGGTTCCTTCTAGTCCTATAGGTTCTAATAAGAATCTAGAACTTTTAGAAGAAGAAGTTGATAAAATAAGAACTCAACTAGCTTCTCAGACTGAAGAGTTTAGAACCCTAAAAGACTCTATAGGGAATTTACAACTAGCTCTTCAAAACCTTACTCAGGTTATCTCTTCTAATTCTAAAGATAAAGAAGAAATTAAAAGAGAAGAAATAGCTAGTAAGATGGAAGTTGATAGTAAAGAGGAAATTAAACCCTTTAAGCTAGAAACTAAATCTTCTACTAGCTTAACCTCTGCTTTAAATACCTCTATAGTTAGAGAACTATCTAAGAGAGTATATAGTTTTCCAGAAGGTTATAGGCTAAAAGATAGCTCTAATTTCGATAAATAGAAACAAGCCTTAACTATACAGTTCAGAGCTTTTTGGGTTACCAGAATTTATAGATAAACCTAATATAGCTAATTCCTTAGTAGATACTGAACAGGCTATAATTCTTATGCTTTTAAGAGATAGTTGTGAAGAAGGACCCCAAGCTGCTATAACTTAGTTAAAAAGCCCTTCTGAAGCTTATAATCTCTTAGTTAAGCAGTATTCTCAAAGTTCTGAGATATAGAGAGGAAATCTATATTCTAAATTTCACTCTCTTAAGTTTTCTAGCTATAAGGGCTCCTTAGAGGCTTATAATTCTGAATTTATTAGTCTATTAGCTAGACTAACCCTAGCTGGGGTTAAAGTTGAACCTATAGATCAGTTTAATCAGTATCTTCAGTCTTTAAAGGAAACCTTTCCTAGTTAGGCAGAAAGGCAAAGATCTAATATAAGATCTCAAAGAGCCTTAGGAAATAATCTAGAATCTTTAAACCTTCAGTTTCTTATAGCAGATCTCTTAGAGGAACAGAGAGATAAAAGCTCTTCTGTAGCTAAAGGAATAAATTATAAGGTTAATAAAGCTAGAGAAGAAGCTAATAAAAAACTAGCTAATTCTAAGCCTAAAGATCCTAAAAATAACTCTTCTAATTATAAGAAGAATAAAAAAGGATTTAATTCTAATTCTAATAAGAATAAGAATAAAAGAGAATCTAATTCTAATAAAGAAGAAGATTCTAATAAAAAATCTATTAGCTTTCTAACTAGAAGCTATAACTTAGAAGAAGATTATATATCTACTTCTTCAGAATCTTCTTCAGAAGAAGAAGACTTATCCTTAGAGACTTATAAGACCTCTAGACCTAAGAGTTATAAAAAGCTGAAAAAGGTTATAGAGAAACCTATCTCTAGCTTATTATATGATACAGGTTCAACTATTTATATAGCTAATAAAAGGGAGTCTTTTATAGACTATAAACCCTTAAACTCTAAGGAAGCTAAACCTATTCTAACAGGTGGAGGCTTAGTTTATCCAAAAGGAAAAGGAACTGCTAAATATACAGTTCTTATATCTAGAAATCCTATAAAATTTCAGGATATATATCTAGAAGAAACTCTCTATATTCCTTCTTTTGATACTGCTATAATTAGTGGTTTAAAATACTATATCTCAGGAGGAACCCTTATAAAAGATAGACTTTATTCTAAAGATAGAGCCTGTTTTGGGTTATTTAATATAAAGGAAAATGGATTTTTCTTAACCTTAAAAGGAATAGAAACTCCCTTATTAAAATCCTTTTATAATTTCTATAATAGGGAAATAAATACTAGCTATAATTATCCCTTAGAAGTTAGAATTCCTAAAAATCCTACTTTAAATAAGAAAGATTATAAGGAAATCCCTTCTTCTATATTAGAAGAAGAAGAGTCTTTAGAAGACTATAAGTTTCTAGAAGAGAAAACTATAGATTTAGAAGAGGAAACTAAGAGAGCTTATAAGTGTAGCCTAGAGGACTCTAAAGCTGATATAGCTGTTATAGAGAGTCTTCAGGGTTCTGACGAGGCCTGTGGATCTCAAGATCTCTTAGTTGATAACCCTTCTATCTTAGTTCCTTCTAATTCCTCTAAAACTAAAGCTATAAGCCTAAGTTCAGAAGAATATAAGAAACTATTAGACTTAGCTAGTCTCTGGTATATAAGACTAGGCCACTTAGGGCTAGCTTTACTTAAGAAAACAGCTAATATAACTAAAGGAATTCCTAATTTTTCCTTAGTTAAAGATAAAGACTTTATTTGCTTAGCTTGTATTAGAGCTAAAGCAGTAAGGGTTATATCTAGAAGACCTATAGAAGATCCTTCTGAAGTCCTAGATATAATAGAGGGAGATACAGTTAAAATAAACCCTATACCCTATAATAAAAAGCCTTATAATCTCTTTCTAGTTGATAGAAAAACTAGATATCGCTGGGTTATTAGTTTAGCTAATAAAGAAGCTATAACTATAACTATAGCTATTCAGAATTTATTTCGAAAATTTAAAAACCTCTATAATAGGTATCCTAAGAAGTTTCACTTTGATGGAGGCCTTGAGATAAGTTCTGAATTAAGAGAGTGGCTAGCTAAAAAAGGGATAGCTTTTTCAACCTCTAACCCTTATACTTATAGCCAAAATAGTCTTATAGAAAGATCTATTAGGCTAATCCTAGATAGGTTAAGAGCCTCTATATTATAGGCTAATATTCCTATATATCTCTGGTGTTTTATAATAAAAGCTATAGTTAAGCTAGTTAATTTAACTGCTATTACTAATAGAGATTTTACACCCTATGAGTTATTCTATAAGGAATTACAACCTTCTAAAAATTATAAGCCTAATTTAGGCTTTTATAAAGCTATAGGTAGCTATTATGAAGCTATAATTCCTATAGAAAATAGGGAAAAATCCTATAAGCTAAATACTAGAACTGAACCAGCTAGACTATTAGCTGTATTAGGTTCTAATACTTATCTAATCTGGATACCTAGAAGAAGGCTAGTAACTAAAACTAGCTATATTAGGTTTTTAGAAAGAATTAGCTCTTCAGATAAAGGTTTTCAGAAAATAGAAGTTGATAACTTAATTTCTAATAACCCAGAAGAACCTATAAATCCCTATCTTCTAAATAACCCTTTAGAGGGAGAAATAGAAGAATTAGATAATTCTAAGAATTCTAAAATACTAGAAGTCTTAGAGGGAGAAAAGAGAATAAATTTAGAAGAGCCTACCCTAGAGATTTCTCTAGAAAATCCTAATACTCCTATATCTTCTAATATAGAAAATAAAGGAAATTCTATATTAGAAGATCCTATGGATTTAGATCCTAAGGAACTTCTTTACTATAGTTATAATATTAATTATAAAGTTAAGAAGAAAATATTAGATAAAGAACCCTCTTCTTTTAAACAGGCTATAAAATCAGAAAATAAGAGAGAGTGGTTAGAAGCTATATTTGATGAACTAGAACAACTAGTATATCAAAATTACTTTTCCTTTATAAATAAGACTGAAATACCTAAGGATAGAAAAATTCTATTAAATAGGTTAGTCTTAAAATTTAAAAGGGATTCTAATAATATCCCTTATAAGTTTAAAGCTAGGCTAGTAGCTAAGGGGTTTATATAAATAGAAGGCTTAGATTTTAAAGAGATTTTTGCCTCTACAGCTATTCCTTCAACTTGGCGAATTTTACTAGCTATAGCTAACCAGTTTAACTTAGAAGTTGAACAGGTTGACTTTATAGGTGCTTTTTTAAATAGCTCCTTAAAAGAAACTATATTTATAGCTATACCTGAGGGTTTTATAGAGCTTTTAAAAGCTAGACCCTATCTAGTTAAGTTAATAACTAAACTAGGTTATAATCCTGATAAAGAACAGGTTATACAGTTAAATAAAGCCTTATATGGTTTAAAGCAAAGTCCTAGAGAGTGGTAAGAGGCTCTTAGAGCTCTATTTAAAACCCTAGGCTTTTATCCCCTAATTTCTAACCCAGCAGTCTATTATAATAAGATTTTAAAAATCTATATAATAACCTATGTTGATGACTGTTTAATTATTGGTCCTAGCTTAATAGCTATAAATAAGCTAAAAAGGCAGCTAAATAAAGCCTATAAGCTAGAAGATAAAGGACCTGCTTCCTTCTTCTTAGGAATTCAAATTATAAGGGATAGAAATAAGAAGACTTTAAAGTTATCTCAGTCCCAATATATAGAAGAGGCTTTAGAAACTTTTAGTCTTCTAGATTCTAAACCTAACTTAGTTCCCTTACAACCTAATAGTATAAAGCAACCTTTATCTAGGAAGCTAAACTATAAGGAAATTAAGTTATATCAAGCTATAATAGGTACCTTAATATATCTTATGCTTATGACTAGACCTGACTTAGGGTTTCCTATACAGTGGTTATCTTCTCAACTAGGTAATCCCTATATAGAACACCTTAATCAAGCAAAAGGAACCTTAAAGTATCTAAAAGGTTCTAAATTACTAGCTATAACTTATAAAGCTACTAAGGATTTCTATCCTATAGCTTATAGTAATAGTGATTTTGCTGGAGATAAGTCTTCTAAGTCAACCTTTGGTTATCTAATAACCTTAGGAAATACCCCTATTAGTTGGAAGTCTAAGAAAGCTTCAACTATAGCTCTATCAACTACAGAGGCTGAAACAGATGCTCTAGTAGAGGCTATTAGAGAGGTTTTATGGTTAAAAACCTTATATAAGGAACTAAAAAACCCTATATCCTCTATAAACCTCTATTGTAATAATACAGGCTCTATTTCTAACTCTTCTAACCCTAATCTTCATAGTCGAACTAAATATATACTATTAAAGTTTAACTATATAAGGGAAGTTATAAAGCTAGAAAATATAAAGGTTATCTATCTTAATACTAAAGAGATGCCGGCTGATGGGTTAACTAAACCCCTAGCCTCTATAGCTTTTAAAAGCTATATAAAGCTCCTAGGTTTATCCTAGAAGCTTCCCTCTCTTAATAACCTTTATAGGGGTTAAATAGAGACTATTAGTCTCTATTGGTTAGGTTTTATTGCAGTTACTGCTTTCCTAGCCTCTTAGGAGTTTTCTTCTGAACACTCCTTAATAAAATAGCAAATAATGGGTTTACCCTATACTCTTTTAGTGCGCTATAATCCTTGAAAAATGCGCTATTTAGTGTATATTTTTTTTCGGATTTTTATCTCTATAAATAAGCACTATATATCCCTTTTTAGAGGGAGTGTTGAATTGAGAGACTATAGCCACTATAAGTTAGTGACCGTATCGCTATAAGTTAGCGGTTGCAACCACTAACCTCTAGCGGTCGCAACCACTAACTGTTAGCGATCGTAGCCACTGACTGTTAGTGATCGTAGCCACTAACTGTTAGCGATCGCTATCCCCTGTAACAGCTAGCCAATAGCGATTGAGACCGCTATCCGATAGCGACTACGATCACTAGCCAATAGCGGTTGCAGCCACTGTGGGTCAGTGGCTACAGGCCGCTATGACCGCTACGGCTTAGCGGGCTCCAGTTCCTCTTTAGGGCTAGAAGCGTCAGCAGCGCTATTTATAGGTTATTAGGCTATATTAGCCTAAATAAGGGTTTAGAAAATTCAGGAAAAAATCTGAGTAACTTCTAGTAGCCTAACCTATACCCAAGCTACCCTATAACCAATCTACCCTAGACTAGACCTTAGATCTTAGATATCTCTTTCAGCTTTAAAGATAAGATATCTAATATCTATACTCAACTAATCAGCTTAACTAGCTCTCTCAGATAAAAGTGGGTCTTAAAAAGGTTATATATATCCGTCTTATGGTTTGGTAGTTATGAGTTAATTTTTTAGATTTCCTATAGTAATAAATTTTGCGGAAAATCAAAAGTAGCCCGGGAAGCTGCTATAGCGGGTTTTAGAGTAGTTTTTAGTCGGTAGACCTATGAGAGAAATTGGTATATTTTTCCGGTTCCTCTCACCAAAATAAGATTCTTTTGCGCTATAAAATACACTATAAACCGACTTTCTAGTATAAAATTTGACTAAGTTATAGAGGAGTATTCACTATAAGTTAGAAGCTAAATTTTCCGCTGCTGCTAGTTATAGCGGTCTCAAGGCCTAATACACCTTGTAGGCTACTGTAATTTCAACAATAGTATAAATAAAGCAGTAAGAAAGGTAAGAGTAAAGAAGCTGATATTTAAACCTACTAAGGAAGAACTAAACTCTTTTAGCTACCTTCAGCAAGCTTTATCTAAATAGTTTTTCCTATAGTACCCAGATCCGGATAAATACCTATTTATTAAGGTAGATATATATAAAAGCGGGTTCAGTATATATATATTCTAATTAGACTATAACTAGAATAGGTTCAGTATTCCTAGTAGGGATATACTATCCTCCAGGTTATAACTGATCCTATTTATATCTTAGATAGTATTAGCTACTAAAAGAGTATATAGATTAATAGAAGCAGAGGTTATAGCTATAGCTTAGGCCTTATAAAAGTTAAGATATATAGTATAGTTTAACTGCTATATAGTAAATATTATTACTAATTATATAGTAATAAAGGGGATTATTATATATATATTATTAAAAACTCTGGATCTAAATAAAGCTAACCTGAAGCTAGTAAGAACTATAAATTAGCTTTTCTAATTTAGGCTAAATATTTTCTATATTAAAAGTAAACTTAATATAGTACCAGATATACTATTAAGGCTCCTAGTTACTAATCTAAGGGGAGCAGTTATAGTAGAAAGCAGATATAATAAGCTGGAATATAATATAATAGAAGAAAGCTATAGTCTAGTAGAGTCTGAAGCTAAAAGAGTAGACTATATATTTAACTATATAGTAATAAATATTAAAGTAGTAATAGATTCAGCCTTTATATAGTGGATTATATATAGCTATTAGATAGACCTGAGATTCTTAAGAATTATTAAGTATCTAAATCTTATTAAAGAATTAAAAGCAGATAAAGCTAGTAAGATATTAGTAAAAATTAAGGGACTAAAGTTTATACTAAGGTTCCTACTAAAATAGTTTTATCTAAATAAAAATAGCCTTTTATTCTATATAGTAGGTAATAGCTAGAGCAGACTATATATACTGAAAAACTATATAGTTATTATAATATAAAGTATATATAATAATAAATACTACTTTAGTATAAAAAGAATAATTACTAAGCTTAAAGAATATTAAATCTAATAACTTATAAGAAAAGTCTAGTAGTATATCTATTACTACCTAACTTACTATAAAGTAGGAGTAACTAGAAGTATATCTATAGGAGAGTTAAAGCTAAGCTAGGCTTACCCTTAGCTATTTTATATAATTATACTAGACTTTATTATAGATCTACCTAAAATTCCCTTAGTAGGAACTTATTAGGCTATAGAAGGATTTATAAAATTAAATACTTTAGCCCCTATAAATAATATATTCTTAAAGAAAACTATACTTCTTATAGGATATATATTATATATAGCTATAGAATAGGTAATAATCCTAATTAGAGAACTCTTTCTTATAAATTAGGATTATTCTAAGTATATTCTTAGTAATAGAGATCTGAAGTTTATATTAAAAATATAGAGAGAGATATTTTATCTTACTAGGATAAAGTTACTAATATTAACTATATACTATCTATAAATAGATAGAATTTCTAAAAGGAAAAACTAAATAGTTAAGATAGTAATATAGTACTATATACTAGAAGAACCTGATATTAAATAGGTAGATATACTCCTAGCTTTATAATACTAGCTAAATAATATAAAGATTAAAGTACTTAGGAGATTACCTAATAAACTAGTTATAGGATTCTAGCTATACTCTAATTTAGATATTATAAGTTAGATAAATCTAATTCCTTTAGAAGAATAAAGTATTATATTAGAAGTACTTAGGAAGTTATACTAAAAAGAGACTATACTTACCCTAGATATAATAGTAATACTAGTAAAGGAAAGGTATAATAAGTTAAGAATAATAGTAGATATTACTAAAGATAATATTATCTATTTATACCTCTATAATAGATATTAATTACTTAGAAATCTGAAGAAGAAGTAGTCTCTAACTAGATCTAGCCTATAGAAAGTCCTGGAAGTAGTCTACCTATAAACAGTTAAACTAAACCTGCTAGAGTACTATAAAGTATACCTTATAGTATTAACTATATAGCTATAAAAGCTAGCTTAAGGAAAGGATCCTTATAGTAGAGAGCTATAAGAACCTAGCCTAGTTAAATTAGATAAGGGAGTAGATAATATATATAAGATTAAATAGATATTTAACTATAGGAGAGTAAGAGGCTATTATATATAAGTTAAATATCTAGTCTATTAGAAAGATTAGGGAAGTAAAGATAACTCTTAGATTAAAGAGAGAGATTTAGCTAAAGGTATCTAAAAGCTACTTTAGGAATATAAAATAAGTAAACCTAAGACCTTCTTTAGTAAGGAGATAGAGTTAGTATACTAGTATAATACCCAGCCTACCTATAAGTAAAGTATACTACTAAATAATATAGAGAGCCTGCCTATAAAGCAGTAGCTATTAGTAGCTAATAGATAATAATAAAGCTAATATATTAAATATACTATAGCCTGCTCAGACTTAATAACTTCTCCTTATATAAAGTATATATTTATTATTTTTATCTTCTTTAGCTAACCTCTAATAGCTGAAACTAACTATATTAAGATTAAAACTCCTCTAAGTAAAAACTTTAAGATACTATAGATACTAATCAGAAAGCAGATAAGATTCCTATATATAGAATACCTTATATATTTTCTCAGCCTTAGTATTCCTAAGTTCAGTTATATTAGTAAACCTTAAGTTATATAGACTTAGAAGTAAATTATAGCTATACTTAAGAAATACCTGGTTAATAAAGTATTTAGTAAAAAAGATAAGAAGCTTAATAATATAGCTTTAAGAAATCTAGCTAAATATAACTATAAAGCTCTCCCTGAAGTAGTTAAAGATAACTTTAAATAACTAGCTAAAAATAAGTCTTAGTAAGACTTTTATATAGAGGTATTAAGAATTATAAAGCAGTTAGAAGAGTTATTTACTATACTTTAATAATTACCTATACCGGAACTGATTACCTATTAGAAGAGAACCTTTACTATATCTCTAAAAAATATAAAAGTAGTATCTTATAAGAGTAAAGGGGAGACCCCTAAGACTCTGGCTAAGAAGGCTAATTAAAAATTATTAGCCCTAGCTATAATACCTTTAAAGAATAAAAAGGTATAAGTAGTAGCTCCTAAAGAGAATAAGGAAAACCCCTTCTATAATCCTAAAGGAACTAAGGTCTCTATATAGGAGGATACTAATAATAAGGATATTCTAGTAGTAAGATAGAAAAAGAGCACTATATTAAAGGTAAAGATAACTATAATTTTATCTAATAAAGAAATAACCTATTCTACTTCTAATAAGAATAAGTAGTCTATAGTAAATACTAATTAGGAGGGTACTAATAATAAATATCCTTTAATAGTAAAAAACTATAGCTACTATACAGACTAGATTATAATATACTAAGCTAATAATAATATACCTTATTAGGTAGTATATTTTAACTACTACTAAATAAAGGGTAGTAATAAGTTACTTAATATCTTAGCTCTTAACTATATTATAGCTAGCTTTTAAGATATAGTAGACCCTAAAAACTCAAATTACCCCCTTATAGAGGAGTACTATAAAATTAAGGATAAGCTTAAAAAAATCTAGGAGGAAATCCTTAAAGTAAAAGAGTTAAAAGCTATTATAGATCAGAAGGAGTATATAAGCAAGAGTATATAGATTTATTATATTAAGTAATAAGTAGATACTATAGTTAAAATATATATCTAAAACAGAGTTAAATATACTATTAATAAGTATAATACTAAGAATCCTAATAACTAACTACTAGCTAAAGTTAATATTCTAGCTCTTTACTATATTAACTCTTATACTTTTAATAGGTAGATTATAGCTAAGCTGGTATTTTTAGAATATATAGACCTTATAATTATTAGTAATATATCTGAAGCTGAGGTAAGAACTACCTTTATATAGGAGATATACTTTAGATAGATTAATAAAGACCTTAGGTATAAGATAGAGTACTCTAATTATAAAATAGTTAATTAGTTAAATAATAAGATATTTAAAGAATTTAAAGAGAACTTAAGCTGTATTAATAAGTTAGAAGAATCTAATATAGTATTAGAGGAGAAAAATATAGCTCTAGAGGTAAGTATTACTACTATATAACTTAGGCTTAATATCTTTAAAGAGATTAGCTGTAAGGTAAGTAAAACTTTAACTAAGTATAAAGTATTACAGGGAATTAATAAGGAGGAAGAGCTAGAGTTAGATAGAGCTAATATAACTCTATCTAAGACCCCAGTTATATATAGTAAATTAAAGTAGGCTACTAAAATACTATTAAAGAAGATACCTACTAAGGTAACTCTAGGGAAGTTAGCTATAAAGCTAAAGATCCTGTCCAAATATAAGCTGGAAAATAAACCAGAGGGATCTATAAGCTAATAGGCTAAGTAATATAATTTAGAGGTATAAAAAGCAGACTAGAGAAGGGCAGTACCTACTATAATAAAGGAAAAAGTACTAAATAAACTCAGTATAAAACAGCTAGGTAAAAGATAAATATAAGTATATAACTAGTAAAGATAAATTAGGGTAATTGAATTTTATATAATAATTTACTTTTATAAAGATTTCTTTTATTAATTAAAACAGGCTGAATACAGCCAGGCTACTGAGGGTAGTAGTATTTTTTCCTTTATCCGGGGCACTTGTTATACTACGAACAGGGGCTGTACAGAGCCCCCTATAAAAGGGCTAGAAACAGCTAACAGATAGAAGAGAAGACAAGCCTTAAGAATCATATTATCTTATATACAAGTAAAGGTATCGTGATTATAGGCTTCAACCATAACTCGTCATAACCCGGCTACCCTGTAGCTAATAATCCAGAACCCATCAACAACGCCCAGGCTGGTTGCGGCCAGTTTTGAGCGTAACAGCTCCTAGGTATAAATATTACTGTAGATAAGTATATCCAGTACTTTAAAGGCAGAATATGTAAGAAGGTTCTTATTCCTTTGAAGCTAACCCCCGAAGGGTTTAAAATCTGAGCTGTAGCTGAAGCTGGCTATTTCCTCTCGTAGCTACTGGACCTACCTGGGAAGGTATTTAACTCTGTTAGTAATAAAAAGCCCTGAATAAGGAAAAGAAAGAGAGATAGTAAATACAGCCTTAATCTAATACAGACTATAGTAGTTAACCTAGTAAAACAGCTGCTATAAGCTATATATTATATCTTTTTAGATAATCTCTTCTTAAGCCCGGATCTCTTTAAGGTTCTAAGGGTTCTGAATATCAGGGCTATAGGTACCTGCCGGGTTAATAGCAGGATCTTCAAAAGCCTTATACAGCTAAAGAAGGCAGATAACAACAGGAAGCTAGATTAGCTATAGGGTCAGATCGAGACTGTACTAACTCCAGATAATAAGGTTAATTAAGCCCGAAATAAATTACTATATAACTCCCCTACTAATAGCTTCTTAGATTAATTAAATCGCTTAGAAGGATAATATACTTATACTACTGCTTTCTACAGTCTATAATAGTACAGAGTTTAAAATATATTTTATCCGGAAGCAGCTGATAATAATACAGGCCCGGGGTATAAGCTATTAAGTGTTATTTTAGTAATAAGCTGGTTAAGGAAGCCTGGGTCTTATCTGCAGCTGCTGATTATAATGATTATATAAATAGAGTAGATATAGATAATCAGCTACAGCAACAAGAGGGATTAGAATACTGTATTTATAAGGGACCTTAGTAGGTATTAGTATAGAGCTTTCTCCTTGAGACTACTCTTTATAATACCTTTCTATTATAGAAGTATAGCTAGCCAAATTGGAAGCTACTCCGGACCTTATATGAGTAGCAGGAGCAGATTTCGAGCGATCTCCTTAAGGAATACGGCTACAAAAGCTCTCTTAGGAAGAGATATTACACAGGAGATACAGCTACAGCTATTACACAGCATAAACATATCTCTCATAACAGCCCGTCTCCCTACCTAGCCTATCAGGGTATCCGCTACAGCAAGAAGCGAAAAAGACAGAAGAAGCCGCTTACAGAGGCTTCAGCTAGCCGCCGCAACACTCAGCCGCCTTAATCACGTTCTGGCTGTAGGAGGTATAATATCGCTCTTTGTAACTCACAGTATTATTAGGACTTCTATCATAGTATAAATTAGTATAAGGAGCTAAGTACCTTTTATCCGATAATTTTCCCGGGCTAACAGACTAATCAAACCCCTGTAAGGTACAAAGTGTAGTCTTAGCTGCGCCAAGGAGATAGGGGATCAACTACTGCTGTATCTGCGAGATCCTACATACGTACGGAGTACAATAGTGCAAAAGCCGTTTGGAGTTTGAGGTCATTCCAATCGGCAAGGTATCGAAAGGGTCTGAGATGTTCATGTCCAATAATTCACTGGAGTATATTGGCATTGGATGCCTATGAGAGTTTACTCCTCTGCGGCCCAGTATAGGGAGAATTGGCGTGTGGTAGTCAAATATCCCCGATTTATCACATCGTACACTATTTCATTGGTCAATTTTACGAACTGCCAGCCTTCAACATCATTTCAACACCATTGCTTTTGATTTCTGTATAAAGGGTTGCATGTCATGGCTTACCAGGTTGGTTGGGCCCCATCACACTGAATATGGTACTCTCTACACGCCCAACAGCTAGGTGTGCTTCGAGTAGAAACCTTATGAATGATTGGTCCTTTATCGAAATTGTACGTCATCCTCTCAAAACGAAGGAAGAGTGTTACAATGGTGGAGAAGTTCAGCTGCAACAGAATGCGCGATCAAAAGGTCATGCATGAAGAGGGATTTTATAGCCCTCCTAATACCTTGCTCGATCTAATATGCTTTTGGGTAGAACCCCGGACTTGGTTTTCACTCAAAAGTCTAAACCAAAAGTGGCACTAGAGCAGTCCGTCCCCTACACTAGCTCCCAAGTTATTCTCTAGCAGCCACGTCTACGGTTCTTGATTGGCTCAGAATTACGAGCATCGGAGGGCCCGCACATCGGCGTTAAATTAGACCCTAGCCAACCGTATACCCCCCTCAACCGTACACTTGGCATGCAATCACGATATCTTCAAAACTCTGCACAACAACGCCAATTTTTTGTATAATTAAAAGGAAAGCTAGGGAAGCTGCCATTGGAAGCATAGCTCTTCAAAGATATAATTTTCAAGCCACCCGGGCGCATCACTTTCGGCTGGAATAGCCTCATAACGGTCCGCTTGTTCAGCTAGCTGTGCAACTTGCGCCGTTGACACGATCACACAGGGTCATCAATGGGATTCCCCAAAGCCGTGCAGCCTTTCGCTGAGACATCCCTTCGCCGACGGCCTGAATCGCCCGTTGAAGCGCGTCCTCGGTACAATTCGGCATTGCAATTTCAATGATGCAAAAATCAGCTGCATTGGAGTTGTTGCGGGCAAGTTATCGCGTGTTGAAGTTGAGGGTGATGATAATGTGGGTGGCTGGAAAAGTGTACGGTTGTGGGGGGTGTACGGTTGACTAGAGTCGTGACTTAGAGGCACTAGCATGATCCAACGCTTGACCTACTGTTGTTCCCCACATTCCTGCGCACCCTGAAATTCGCGCAACATCATGAAAATCATCACCACATTCAGACCATGATTTCTCCGCGAAAAGAAGCCTCAATTAAGGTAATTCAGGTTGGAACGTATGGTACAATTCATTCTCGTCCGCCTGTGTAATTTCCCTCGCTTCAGCCTCAAGAGCGGGCTCGTGAGCGCGTGCATAAGCTTCGCCGGCCTTATGAGCACGTTCACGAGCCTGAACAACTTGCTCGATCGTAGGGAACAGCCGGTTAGGGTCTTCTTGCACCGTTCGACGCGGCAAGGGCTGTTGTGACGCAATTTCAGCTTCAGGATAATCATTACGATGCTGGAGGGCAGCAATTTGACTGTTCTTTCGATCCAATTCCTTCCCAACCTTCTTATATAGCAGTCGGGCGCTACTATCAACCGTCTTGAGGTTATCCCGTAGGCTATCAACCTGATCCCTGACTTCCTTGGAGGATGAAGGTGTGATAATATGCATCTCATAAGGCTCCGGCTTCAAGGGTGATGTTGTAGGCACGAATGGAAGCAACTTCGGGTCTTGTAACTGCTTCAATGGCTGTTTAATATCTAATGGCCAGATTCCAGCTCCATGGAAGCTGCCCTTGATATTATCAGGTGTAAAGGCCTTCTCTGAAGCTTTAGCATAAACTTTGATGAATGGTTGCTTTGATATAACAGATTTGACTTTGAAGGTCTGGAAGAAGGCGTTTTGCTGCTTGAATTCCCCTTTCAAAGGGCTGAATAAACCCACATCAAGAGGTTGCGTAGCATGAGATGAATGCGAGGGCAAATAGAGGCACCAAATCTTCATCTTCTTGGCTTCGAACATAAATTGTGGCGTGATATGACTATTCAGGAGATTAAGAAGGAGGATACGCCATAACGAGGGATCTTGAGGAGCAGTTTCCGGGATAAACATCTCCCTCAACCACCTCAAACATATCGTATTATTGTTCCACCCGGATTCACTACTGACATACTTCCAATCAGGAAGGAAGTCAGCAGGAAACCACTGCCCTTGGAGGGTTCTTCCGGTGAAGATCACTGTTGGTTTGATACGGGCTCCGGCGGCGTTGATAGCTTCTATAATAGAAACCTAGGTTGATATATCAGACTCGGATACGTGAGTGCGCAAAGACGATATCCCCTTCACCCACGGTATGAAAAGGGGTCAGCAGGATGATGTATCCCGGCCGCTGTTCCCAGCAGTATGCAACGTAAGATGAGCTGCCTAGGCAGGCGTCGTCAGCCGGCAGCCTCCGGTCCTTTCAGATCGGGTGTTGATGGGGGCGGCGAGACCCTGTCAGCAAGGCTGAGCAGGACAGCGGAGGCAATGAACAAGGTTTTGATGGCAACCATTTTGATTGAGTTGCAGGGACTGTGGATTGGGTATATGTTATTGAGTTGGGAAAAAAGAGAAACAAGGAATTATTTCTTAGATTGACCAGCAATAACAAAGTGATTGAAAAGAGGGGGTGAAGAGAAGCGAAAAGAGACCAGCTCTGAATGATGTTTTTGGTTTGATGGATAGAATCTCTTTCGAATCGTAAACTCGATAATTACCGATGATGCCGACTTGGTTGGAGATATCCGAGTAAGCCAGCCGATATATTTGATGCTTGCATTTGGAATAAAGGGCTTGTTTTCTTGCAATATTTCATCTCTATTATGTTCGAAGTCATTCATATTGATGGAACTGGTCCGGATCCTATGTGCGAGGATACCGTAAGTTGGAATTCTGACCGCGGCGTTGGTGCCGAGCCGATGTTCCCAGTCTTCAGCAAACTGTCTTAATGCTTCCATGTCCTCGGTGGTGGCTGTCTTGATGCTCAAATTACCGCTCTTGAGCTGGTCAGTCGAGGCTACTTTGATATGTTATATATACTCATTGCCGCTTTGTTCAATCCCCCGGTCTACGTGAGCTTTGAGGTTTCGAGGGTTCATGGCTCTAATGTTAGCTACAGTGAGAGGGTTTCTAATGTTCACAATGATCTCGCGCAGGGCTTGAGCCGGCGTTGCTCTATGACTTTGTGTATTACGTATGCTAGATGGCAGCACACCCCTAGCCACTATCGCAGCGTAGGTCGACGGCATCGCCACCTGCCCATCCTGCCCCGCGCTCCTCAGCTCCCGAACTATGCCGATCGCGGTCCTGCTTGCCTCTGCGGCCTCTTTTGTGGGAATATTTGCGTCTCTAGCAGCATCGGTATTATCTTACATTGATTGTTGAATGACTCCTGTGATCCGCTTTATGCCAGCATCAATACGATTGAGGGATTCGTTTGTGGTTGCTGCGGACGCAGTCGCTTCGGTCCGAGCTAAGCTGAGCGCATCGTGGACAGTTCTAAAATCGGGCAATTCTATAGCTTGACTAAAAGAGACAGCGAGCCCATGATCATGATTTTGGCCAGTTCTGGCGGTGCAAGTCGGTCTTTCTCGCGTTCGATACTGAGTGGTGCGGCTCGAAGGTATTTGCTAAGGTACGCGGCATGCTCGCGGAGATTGGTTGGCCACGCGGCCTCTTGGGGCCACGAGGTCGTCATGGCGTCGGGACTGCACTAGGCGATGCAGTGGACACCGGGCTTCTCCAATGACCCTTTGAGACAGGTTTAATGTGCTGCAAGAGGCTGTCATTTTCAAAAAAAAAATCGAGGAGAGAGCATGAGGATATAGAGGGACAAGTCAGGCTGGTCCTGTTCCACCTCACAGAGTGACACCCCATGCTGCTGAATCTTATTCCCTGTCGGTGGAGGAGCCCTTGTCTGGTAATCTGTCCGAGAATCAGATCAGCGAGAATGGTCTCATTGCTCTCATGTTTGCCAACGAAATCCGAGGCTATGATCCCACTGCCCCTGTTTTCCCCATGGACATTGATAGTGACGGAGGATTTGTCAACCCCGAATTAACGCAATTCAGACGTCTGAAAGAAACGGCATCTCGTGGTGCTACTCAGCTGAAAGAGATTGTTGCGCGAGAGGGACAAGGAAGCTTTGATTGGCTTGATCTCGCTCATCGCATCCGTGTGCCCATCTCTTTGGTCGATCTGTGGCAAATCAGCCCTGAGGGAGCACGTATGTTCAGGAAATTCTCAGCCCGGAAGACAACTCAGACAAAAGCCAAGGTGGCCCCACCTCGACAGCGGGCAGCCAAAAGATCCCGTCTTGTTCAGGCAAGTTCTGTGGAGGCTGAGGCAAAACCCCGCCCACCCGTGATTCAGGTTCACTCAACCGAGTTGGGATCGCCTAAGGCATTTCGCATTGACGTGGCGATCGGGTTTGGCAGAGACAGGGAGCGCCGTTATGCCTTGCCACCGAATGCCTCTCAGGCGGATCAGGGGTCTGATTGCAATATGATCAGTTTTTCTCTTGTCTCTCAATTCAAAATGCCCACTCGAACGCTGGCTTCAGTCGGATTCAAAGGACTGGAATTGCTCACTGCCGATGAAAAGCACACACCTATGGAGAACTTTGTGGAGGTCCAAGTTGCCACCATGGGCATAAAGAAAGACATCTAGATGATTGTTCGGCCAAAGATGGATGCCGGCGACAAACCTGCTGTCTTGTTGGGCCTGCCATGGCTCTATGCGGTAGATGCCGTTTTCAGGATTAGGCGCGGAGAGATTGAGATCGGAGATGTCAGCAGAGGAGACTGTCGCTGTGTGATTCAGGGACCTACCTTGGTACCTCCAAAGACACAGCATTCCTTTATAGCTCTAATGTTTTATCTTAAGAGGCATAATTCACCTAGTTAACTTAACTACTATCTCTAATAGAGACTATATATCTTATAAGTTATTTTATAAGGAATTGGATTTTAATAAAGAATTTAAGCTTAATTTGAGCTCTTTTAAAGCTATAGGTAGTTCTTATCAAGCACACTCCCTAGATGGCTCTAGAAAGAGGGTTGGTTGTATCACGTAACGGTCGCTCATACCGCTGCGCCACTGGGCAAAAGATCGGGCATTAATCGCTATTGTAGCAATTAACGTGAGCATAATAGCTGGCTATAGGGGCTCCTGGTGTTGAACCTTAACATATCTTTGCATATTTCTAGCGCCGACGAACCTCAACTATAGCTGGTATGATGTTCCGCCCGCTGTGGCTCTTGATGAGATCTGCTAGAATTGGCGGGAGCTCTGCCTTGTCGTTGTATTCAAAGCCCTTTGCTGCCGGGAATAAATCTCTGGTGGACTTGATGGGCCTACTTTTCGTCTGGCGAGGACTGAAAGGGCTGTGACCTTCGTGGTCTACTCCCTTGGAATCCTTCGCTCGGTCGGCTTTTTCCAGTCCAGGAAGCAAGAGAGTCCTTTCCGGATGTGTTTCTTGCAGGGTAAAGGGCTTGTGGTCATCTGCAGCAACAAAGATCTCCAGCTACATCATCAACCCAAACTCCTCAGAGGCAATAACTGGGGCAATAGTAGCTACTATTGATAGAATGCAGTTGGGTGATGTACGAAGCCACCTGGAGCCAGACGTCAAAGGGACCGATAAGCTAACCGCGACTGTCGTCCATGGAGTTCAGTGCCTACACAACTCCGCAGCCATCTTCGTCAAGCATAAATAGTTACAACGACGTCATCATCCTCATCGCTAGCTTTGGCGTCAAATCTTTGGTTTCAAAATTGTCTAGTCTTGGCTCTCAAACTATCATGGGGGTATCTGAAGCGAGCATTTTAACAGCTCAAACACTACTTAGCCCAAATAGCAACGAAAAATGGGGAATTATCACACTGGGCCACTTCTGGACTGCAACCAAGTTCTTAGGGGAACGCATGGGCGAGACTCAGTATGTCATCGACGCTATCAAAGCAGGCATCCTGCAAATACAGCAAATCATTCATTGTAGAGATACCTTCAGATAGTGAATCTTTAGAAATGGATATGGTGAATAAATATATTAATAAGTTCGGCCTTGTGCATTGAGATTTAGTCTAGAATTTCCGCAGCTCAAAGTCCATCCGGGAGATTGCAAACTCAGATCCAATTTCAGAGGCATTATCTCGACCAGCATGTTCATCAGCGAGCTTGGATTCCCAGGGGCCTCTATTGTGGTGACTCTCCGCAGGTATGACCATGGGGATAATGTCAGGCTCAAGCCACAGGTGCGAAATAGAGGCAGGCTATGGCCTACGAGCGCACTGGGAATACCGAAGCCGATGAATGTGGCTATGTTGTCACGCTCGTACGACTGCAGGAGCTGAACGACATGGTCGGCAACAGTATCTCGACCAGTCCCATTGTAGACTCTGATATCCGTAACATGGAAGTCTTTGAGATAAACCATATCAGGAATAGCTAGAGCAACCACAGCAATGCCGTCCTTGAACGTGGCAGAGATGCCACAGCAGACTTTCCAGGGGTCCAAAATCGTTAAAAAGCTAACCAGCAGTAGTTTGAGCGGAACGAACATACAGTGAGAGGCAGGCGTATTGATAGAAAATAATGGTCGGGTTTCCCATTCATATCACAAACAACTTCTTTAAAAGACCTTGGATAGGCATTAAGAAATGTGCGATGCCAGTGAATGGGGGCTATTAACTAGCGAGAGGTGCCCCGAATCAGCCAGCAATCTTATGCTGGCTCCCTTGATTTTTGATACAACTTACTTTTGAACTCTCTCCAAAGGTTCAACCTTGTCATTTGCTATCGCGACTACCAAAACCGGGCATGCTATAGCACTAGCCGCAGCAGATATATCCTCAGCCATGCCATAAGATGGCCACGCCGCGCGTGCGTCTTGGTTCCCTCGCAACATGTCCGAGACCAGGGATACCATCACAGAGTCTGTGAGGAGCCGCGGTGAGAACATTCCTAGCCACGAATTCCACCGACGTCTCGTCGTCATTGGCGTGAATCTGCTGCTCGCGCAGGCTTCCGGCAGACATAGCGGCGTTAGCGGAGCCAGACTAATAAGGATGAGACCTCTTAATCCTCCCAGGTTCCCCAGACCTGCTATGAGCTGGGCGACCATGGATAATCCGACGAGCACGACATTGTCAATATCCAAGTTACGAATAATTACAAGGATGTCGGCAGCGTGGTCCTTCATTGAGTATGCGTCTGCTTTCGATGGGCCAGTTGAATTGCCCCAGCCACGAAAATCGAGGGCCCCTGTAACATACTGATTTGATATGATGCTAGACTAAGTGAAATTCCGACGAGGCTCGGATCTATTCTGACTTGTAATTGATTTCCTGATTTCCCATTACTACAATTCCGGCATATTCCCGTAAGTGCCGATCCCACTCGCTAGTCACGGGGTCCATCTACTTGGACACTTACCAAAAGCCAAGCTCAACGGTCGATGTGACGGAGCAAGCTGTATCTCCTTCCCTTACCGTTGTCAGCGGGCCCCGCTTCCGTCAACGGAATGATTGCCGTCGTGGAGCTCACAGCACCGTTTCAAGATGTGCAGGTCATCGCTTGGAGAGACACGCCACTTTTGAGCGGGACGATAGTATTGAAGGTGGTAGGATATCCCGGCGATTTACCACAGAATAGCAAGGCGAAAGGCAGAGTCATGTATCAGAGCGAGTACCCAGTTCCCGGGTATGATCTTGTCGCTCACGATTATACCCTGAGCTATAGGCTCGACACATACAAAGGTCTATTACCTATTCCGATGATATGGCCAGTTTCCCAACCATGCTAATCCTCGCAGGGAATTCGGGGAGCCCCATTTTCGCTGTCTTGCCTGATAAGACCTTTTACTCCATCGGAATCCACTGCCGTGATAGTATCTTAAACTCAGGTGTTGTCCTTAGGCATCAAGGCAATGCAATCAATGCATTCCGGGATGCTATCAGTCTTGCGGAAACAAGTAGCGGCGGACTACAACCTAAATCTTCTCCCGTTCACACAATTGGGGGGAACATTGTTAGACTGAAAAAGATTGAAGTAGCACTGAACTGATGGTACTCTAAAATCGTGGTATTTCTACTAGAGTTACGAAAGTTAGTAAAATAGTTGAGCCATAGATTAATTGAACGTTTTGTAATGATAAATTATGCCCGTATTTAAATATCACCAAGAATTCCAACATGACGAATAGTTTTGGCTGTGTTGTAAAGATTATACAAAAGTGCTGCGTAATCCTAGCAAGCTAATTCACTTAATATCTCACAAGTAACCAAAAATTTCTCTTGGCTGTGAATGTTGTGAATCAGAAGCTGGCGTTATACTTAACGATATCAAACCCACCACACGGGAAAGCATCAATTCCAGCTATTAAAGAGAAAACAACTAGACCAAGTCTGTTCGACCAAGCTGCTTCCTAGCCTATTGTCAGGCCGACCATGTTACAATGCGGGTTCTCGAGCGGTTGCTTAGCGTAGCAAGGAAACCACTCAGGCACAGCTAGCTTGGCAGATTTTAGATCAGTCTCTGCCAATTTACTGGGATAATAACCCTAGGATTAAACGTAGCTGGCTATGTGCTCTGCATGAAAATTTGCATAGCTCGGTTCAGCGTATCCAAACCGAGCCGGTCATTCAGTTGATGAATCTTCTTCGGGATGTCTTCGACTGGCCCAAACGCCACCCCGTCCGACTCAGATCCAGACGAGGGGAAAGGCTCGGCTACGTGAATAAACTTGATGACAACTCCAGCCCATCCCTTTTCAAGCGATTGCTGCTCTTGCGTGAGTTCATGATTCAGATTTTGAAACAGATAAACGATATCCAGACAATGTGTCGCCTCGCCTTTCCATGGCCCATTCCAGGTATTTGGCTCATTAAAATGATATAAATAACTTGGCACCGGCCAGATCTTTGCGATTGTGACAGCAGGCGTGTAGAAGCCGATATCCGTCATGAACTCCGCCATATGCTTAGCTGCTGTTTCAAAGGTCATATCAGGAGTGGTTTCGTATGTCTCTTCTACCTCCCGAGCGGAGACTGGGCCGAGGCTCTTCACCAGAGACTCGCGAAACCTCTGTCTTTCACGTGCATCCTTGTTCAGAAGGATATGACCCTATTCACTCAGCAATCGGTGCACATCTATACAACAGGGATACTTACATCAAGCCGGCAGTCTCCAATGAGTAGTCGCGGATAGAACGTTCCACTGAGGTTGAATGTTGAATAATCTGGAGCCTCCAAAACCACCTTGTCATCAACGACTGGCAGCAATGGAAGGCCTGACGGTATCTTCTCATACAATGGTTTTCCATCTCCTTCGACTACAGCCTTCGATCTGACCTCTGCCGATAATTTGTTCAGGCCCAGGGCGTTCACCGCGATGTTGTAAAACTTTCTGCCACTGGTAGTGGCAGAGGCGGTATCACAAAGGAGGAACCAGACATGAGCATCAACTGAGAGAATAAGGATGCGCTCGACGCCAAGTGTAGCATTGCCGCAACTGTCCAATCAATCAGAAAGCTGACTTTGAGGTATATCGATCACCTACCAGCACCCGCGCTCTGTCCTGCCAAGGTGACCTTATTGGGATCCCCTCCGAACCCGGAGATAAATTTTTGCACCCATATCAGAGCAGCCCTCTGATCCCGGATGCCATTATTGGGCTTATAGCCCGCCGTTCGAAGCTCTGCCGACGTCAGGAATCCTGGCACGCCAACGCGGGTAGCTAAGTCGAGGTCAGAAACGGAGCAAGACGCATCTGGAGGACAGATTTACTTGACACCAACTCGAATAAAAGGCATCCCCATTTCAACGCCTTGCCTGACAAGCTTGGTTTGATCGTACTGGGGCCACGCATCGGAGCCAATAGTAAACCGACCGCCGTGAATAAATATAAACACAGGAAGATCTTTGGCCTCTCTTGGAATAGTAATAGTAAGATGTAGACAATCTCGATCCGAGATATCAAAGGTCTGATGTGGAAGTGACTGTTGGAAAACACTATATTCCGCTTCACACGCCAGTGGGTCAGACAAAGCTTGAGGACTTGGATTTTCATCAGCATTTAGCATGTTGCTTTGAGAAAACGATGGCTCACCCAACTTTGGTCGCGTCAATAATTAGTGCTCCCGTTATATTAAGAGACGAGCTCCGGCTCAGCAAAGCGGTCTTGCAACAACGCATACTTGACGCCAAGAAACTGCAGGAGACAGTCTTTGGCCAGGCCGCGAATATAGCCTATCGTGGGATGCTTAAATTCTTCAGTCATCTTGAGGACTCCTAGCTTCAAGGTCCGGAAGTACAGAGAGGTATAATTTTCAGAATAGCGGGTTTATCCATCGAGTAGAACAAGAGAATGAGAATAACCTTTCACGAGACTTGCCCTGCCCTGCCATCGCCCACGTGAACCGCAAGCTAGCATGCAGGAACCGATCTACTTTTAACTATCTTGGGATGCATTGCATGGTTTCAGGTGTCGGCGACGGTGAGATACCCAGTAATTGTGGCCCCGTCAGCGAATTGCCAAGCGAGGAACGGGGCAATTAATAATAAAATTAATGTCTTCCAAACTTGCACAAGATGCGCTGAATGCATCCTGTCTCGGAATTAAGCCAATAGGACTCTAGTAACGCCCAGCCGGATTGCAAGAAGTGACGAACGGAGTGAGGTCGTATTCGGATCAATACCCCGTTTGTCCCTGTCCTGTAAGCTTCAGGTGTGCTTACTCTCATTCCCAGCATTCCCACCAACTAGTGTTCATATACAGCCTCAAGTCCGAAACTCCAGAACAAACTCATATCACCATTAGCAGCATCCGTATTGTCGCTAATTTTCGCCATCCTATTCACTACTCATCTTGACGAAAGGTTTTACGTGTAATTTTATATATTTCCTCGCGATAATTATCAACCGAACCTTGGTTGATGACGAGTTGGCCGATGGAAATTGTCAAATGTTCCATCATTATCCCAATGATTAGTGTACAAGATCAGAGATCCAAGCACACCGCTCCCAGAGGCGGTAAGCAGCTGCATTCCGCATGATTGGCGAGGATGGTGACTTCCTCGGTAAATTACCCTGTGAGTATATTGCTACGAAACTCTTTGGACACCCGTTAGGCCGCGCTATAAAGCAGAGGAGTACGGTATTGTATCCAAGAAACTCAACATGAACTATGTAAGGGGTTCTGAACAAAGAGTATCGTACTGTTCTTGAAATGATTGAAATTGGCTCTAATTTGATGGCACTCAGAGGGCAAACAACGCTTGTTCGTGCCGAGAACCTCTATCTTCATAGATGATCTTCGTTCTTCCGTCCAATGACGATTACATATTAACTAGAGAAGATCATAAGGTTGGCATTATCCTGCACGTATATTTGTTCCCGATGGGTACCAATAAAATAACCAAGTGATTATCTACGACTGATCAATTTGGAAGTGATGTATTTTTTTCAAATCCCTATCCCCGGCGCGTTCTCTTGGCGAGAAGCTCCTCGCTGAGTTGAATTTGTCTTATGTTTGCTGACAGCAACATATCCAGCCCATTATGGGTTTCTTAAGCGAGCACTTATTCGTATCTGCTATCTGACAAATATCTACCGCAATGACCAAGAACCAATATCTCCCAATGTAGGTATGATGTAAGCGCAATTCGAATTGAAGTCGCTTATCGAGCCAATATCTATCTCAAGCGAATATCGAATGCCGAGAGGATCGAAAGGAGATGACGCCGGTTGGTCGAGAGCGATCCCTCCATCCCGAAATTGAGTATTTCTAGTCACTGCAGAAAAAGATCATTAATACAAGCTAGGAATAAGCGCGCGCGAATACTACTCTTAGTCACAAATTTGCGACCCAGAGCAATCGCCCCGGGCGAAGCAAAACATTTGCTCGTATGAGCCCAATGTCCAAGTCTCAAACCCTCGATAGGCCTCCTCCGTGTACTCTTCCTTTGGTTCTTCGTCCCTTCGCTCTGTATCTGAATAGCCGCGATTCAATGCGGATGGTTCCGGCCTTTCCGCTTTGTCGAGGCTGCCAGAGAAAGTCTGCAGGATGGATTCCAGCTCGCTCTCTGTCGTCCGAATATTGGAAAAAAGAAATCTCGTCGTTAATTTCATCTCTTCGCACGCTAACGAAGCCTCCGAAGGGCTGGATCCTTCAGAACTGATTGATGGAGAAGTCTGGAAATCTTCCTGGCCGAGAATGTGTAGATGGCTCCAGTTCACCTCAGACCTTCGTTGTCTGTTGGCAATGTGAATTGAGGTATGGAGAACGCAAGATCCGCTGAGGACAGATTCTCCTGCCCTGCAATCTGCACACCTCTTTCTCCGGCTGCTCCGCCTCTTAACGCTTGGTCCGGGAGCCGTCATGAGGCCACCCATATCCCAGACATGGGTATGGACAACGGCGATGCTCTTCTGCTGTGGGCGCGACATTTTAGGATGTGTGAGGGAAGGACAGCGTGCGGTCTATCTCATGAGATATAGCCTGAATCTGGACCAGTCTGATTTAAACAAGTGGGACCAGCGAAAACCCTAAGGGCCCTCAGACAACCGCAACGCACGCCAACTCAGCCCCTCCTCGAGACTATGTATACCTCAGCTGCCAGCTGGAGCATAACCAGACCCCGCGTGCTCTTGCAGGCTCAGTTAGTGCCGCTTCCGCAACTATGTATTTGCCGTGCCTCCGGTAGTCGTCAAGAGTTGGCTGCGGGGCGCACTGTGGTCAAGGTACCTTACCCTACAGCAGCCTAACCATTTCCGCAGTTGAAAATCGTGGCCCGGGTCACGCCATCATCATAGCTATCCTAGAGCTGTTCTAGCAAGCTGGGAAAGGGATGCAAGTTGGCCGTTGGAAGGGGCCCTTGAGCTAGGCAATTGATAATGAGCTGAAAAAACGGCTGACTAAGTGATCGGATGACTTAATTGTAAAGGAAGAACCCCGAGAAGCATCACCAAGCTCCTACTATAAATTAACCATTCCCCCCTTTTGCAAAAACGTCAATCCATTTACTTCGTGACTAGCCTACCTACCATCAGCCTGGTCTTTTCTATCTTGATCGTCCTCGTCTTAGTTGTTCCAGTTTGTTTGATAGTTACATCGATACTGTGCTAAGATCTATGACCTGCGGGTAGACTTTCTCCGGTGTCTCGGATGACTTGCCTTTTCCACAGCCGCAGTGCCCTGAGAATGACCATTAGAAATTCAGTGAAGCAAGTTATCGAGAACAGTACTGTACAGTCGCATTGCCACCGTGATATCATTGTAGGGAAGCGACGATGATGCAGTCACATAGAAACGGCGGTCCAATCATCAGCTCCAAGGTCAAATGGCACAGCACTTAACCAGGCCAGATCGATCTGTTCATTCATCCACGAGGTCGTAAGGTCCCCCCCTGATCAGGGAGTCTGTCACGATTGTCCGGTATTTCAAATACCTCGCCTAAGGCGGGCGGAGGGTATGCGTTGCTGTCTCCTGGCCATACCTGATGAATTGTCGGGAGAACTGCGTCTTGTTTGGACCTGTCCGTGCTTGGCTCAGGGAAAAAGGGAGGCTCGCGAGTAAGGAAGCAGCTATTGCTTAGTTGTAGTACTTTCAGACACCGCCGCGCCGTCCGGCTCCCAGTCTCAAGCGATGTCAGGACATCTAGACATTTTGTCCATGCAAGGTTTGTCTCTTCAACATCCCTCACACCGTGCCGGTGGACCAAGAGCACCATCCCGCACGTATATAAATCTGCCAAAATCGTATCTCGGATCAGCAAAAAAGCCAAGTGGATGATATTCGTCCGGCAGGTATCTTACAGAAGATAGTAAACCAAGGCTCGGGCATCGCATCACTCTTTGTCCTATCCAGCCAATCTAGCAATAGAACAAGATCTACCGCTGCATTGATGCACATTGATTGACCGCGATCTAGCAAGGCATTCCCTAGCGTCGAGATAATAGTGATTGAGTCGGAACGGTTATGGCGTCGGTATTTGGCTTGGGCCATCCGGTAGAGAAGTAGCGGGCGGAAGATGAGTACTTGGCCGTAGAGGTACCTAGTGTAAAGGTCAATTGTGATCGTGAATGTACGGAAATACGAAACGGAAAATTCCTACCGTGCGCGGAGAACAACAGACTGCCTCTCAATAGACGCAGCTAGGTAGGGATTGGCTGTCAGTTCCATTGCGGGAGGTAGTCTTAAAGATGGAGGCAGCTTCTGTTCCCAGCCGAGTAGATTGGCTTCGAAGTTGACCAGGTCTTGGAAGTCACCCGCTTCAATCTGCCGGATGAGGGAAGGGGCTTTAAACATCATGTTGGGCTCCTCGCCACCATATCTGTAATGTGGTAACGCGTCGCCACTTTCGTCTGCTGTGGCAGACTCGTCGTCGTTGTAGTGTGCTACCACGTCGGTCAGGATTTCTTGCAGTTCTAACAAGTGAATCAGGAAGTTGAGAGATATGGATGATGGCGACGATGACGGCGAGGAGGCGGAGGCTTGCCTGGCCAATTCGGAGGGGAGGCGGGTTCTGGCAGCCCTGGAAGATATCATGAGAGGCCGGCCGTACGTTGTTGCGAGTGTCCTGCCCATGGACGAGAGCATTAGCCTCGGCAACTAGCGACGTGGAATGGTATTGCGGTCATCACCTGTCCATTAACACAAGCGCGGCCCATATCCGCCAGCGAAGTGAGTTGTAGCCATCCCTTTCGGAGGACACTCTGCCATAGTCGCCAGGTCTCACGATAACCGGGTAGGAATTGCAATGCAAACCGAGGGCTTGAGCAAATCGAATCGACAACCCAGCGAAATTCCAACAAGCGCCAGTCAATTCCGTCGTGCTCTGTAAGTAGACACTCATGAAGAAAAAGGCGACAATAAATTCGATGCATGGCTGATTGAAAATATCAAAGTCTAGTTCGAGAAGGTCCTTGCTTCGTTTCCAAAAAATGTCTCCCCTTTGCGCCTGTCGAGCTGATGACTCCGAGGAGTCGCATTGACAGCCCAGTGCGAACATGATGTTGAGTAGAATGTGGAAACGGCGCGATTTGGGTATCTTGTCGCCAGGTCCCAAGTGATTGGGATATTGGTACCTGTAATCCGGCGAGCCCGCAAAAGCAGGCCGTGATGGCATGGAAGAGGAGGAGTGATCTGATGTCCAGATTTCCGCGTAGTCTCTTTCGAACCTCTCGCGATCAAGGATTGGATAGAGTGGATAGATTCGAAGCCAGAAAACTTCGAGCATAGCATCTGCATCTTTGCGGGGAGGGACCACGTACTCTTCGAGGAAGCCCTGTGGGAGGTCTCGATTTTCCTGGCTGGATGGAGTGGTGTTGTGAGAAACATTACAGCAGCAAACACACCAAATTCACTTACGTGTGCAAAGCCTGCTGGGCTCTCCGGGCCACCCTGCCGGATTCCTCCTGATTGCAGGTGGAGGAGGAACTTTGATGGGGATCATTCGAATCGATCAGAATTCTGTGAACTTGGTTCACAAAATTGACAGTGCTGGACATTCCAAAATACCCAATCTGTTCAGCACACAGGTCAGACATGCTGAGGCCATTGCCGGCAGCAGTGCCCATGCCGTCAACCCGGCCTCCGACAATTTTCTGTTCATCTCAGATCAGCATAGCTTCAGGGCCATGAGACTAGGAGTTCTGCATCAGCTATACCGGTTCCTCTTCGAGACGTGAAGCAGGTCTCGGCCGTTCGTGATGGACGACTTCATCACCCGTTGGTGACGCCGCCGCCCCAGGTGGATCCTGTACGAAGGGGAGATCCCCCGGCAACCCCATATCAGATGGTTGAGGCGACAATGAGGCAGGTAGAGGGGCATACGTGGTAGGCCTACCATAGGAGAAATCGCCGGCAGAAGTGTGCTCCAGTGCCGGGGGCTCAGCGGCTCTCTGTGAGCTCACACAGGGCTGTGTGTGTGGAGGAGGGTCGCCATCAGACTCCGCCCCTGGTGTTCGGAAGCGATCTCCCTCAAGCTCCGCTATCCGCTGTTCTAGGAGCTCGATTTGCCTGGGAAGTTAGTATTGGTCGTCAACAACACCTAGGTAGGACATATCAACGAGGCTAGAGAGCAAGCAAGCAAGCAACAGGTTACTGGATGGCAACACCCACTTTGACGTCCGAGACGTTCGACCACCACTCTTTCCGTACTCACAGGAGCCACGAGGGCCGCGTCTGTTACAGGTGCCGCACACTGGCCTTGCACCGTCACACTTGCGCTTTCCAGCCCGGCAGCTGTCACAAGCCTGGCGTCCCTTTCTCATGCCCTGGCGTCTCTCTCGGCCGACAAGCCGCTGGGGAGAGGGATCAGGGTTCATCTTGTTCGGGTTAGACGGTCACTCGTAGGACGTTACAACAAGGTCGGGGCACTCGAAAAGCCGCAGAAAATGAGCAGCCGCCAACCTCCGCAAAAAAGAGAGACAAAATGTGGGCAAGTCTAAACAAATAATGCGCAGATCCGCTACTTCGGTAGAGACTTAAATAGCATGCGCTCGATCCGGAAAATTCTGGTTCCGGCACAGGGGCAATTGCGGCATTTTGCGGCCCGCAAATGGCGCTGGGCTAGATGCCCTCATGAACTCTACCCCAGCTCCGAGCCCCACGCGGGTGAAGAGGGTGTGGGTTGGGTGTTGAGTTCTGTCTGGGGTATTCTTGCGAGCCTGAGAATCTCTTGTATCAGCAGCGCCTAGACGAGTCCCGCCGGTGAGTATCGGTCCCTTGCGGACTTGACAGAGTAATGCACGATGTCCGTCCCGTACTAGATCGTATATCCCTTCTATCTCCTTTAAAGAGACCTCTTACTTTCTTTCTCTCGTCAAACCCAACCTCATCAACTTGGTGTTCTTGTTTGTGTGTACTATTCAGCCATGGCATACAGCAATGGAAACGCGGGCCATGTTGCCAGGAGACATGTCGATACCATAAGGCCTCTGAAGGTTGTCATCGTTGGTGCTGGCATCTCTGGCATTATTTCTGCCATCAAACTCTTAGACTCGGTTCAAAACCTCAGTCTCAAAATATATGATAAGAATGAGGACCTGGGAGGGACTTGGTTTGAGAACCGTTACCCCGGCTGTGCTTGCGGTAGGTTTCCTCCCTCAGTGCGTCGGTGGAAGTGCTCATGCTAACCAAGGCTTTCAGACATTCCAGCGCATACCTATCAATTATCATGGGACCATAACGCAGCGTGGACTCAATTTTATGCCACTGCTCCTGAGATCTTGAAATACTGGCAACGTGTCGCTGAAAAGTACGATATCAAGGGGTACATGAAGTTTTCGCACCGGGCAACTGGAGCACGCTGGGACGAGTCTGCTGCAAGGTGGGCTGTCACTCTCCAAGATAAGAGGGGACACACATTCCACGATGACTGCGATGTCTTTATCTCAGCGGTGGGCATCTTGAACGCATGGGATTGGCCGTCAATTCCTGGCCTCGGAGACTACAAAGGAAAGTTGATGCACAGCGCTGCGTGGGACACCAGTTTTGACCTGGAGGTATGAGAGCACTGCATCTGAAATTCCCCATGAAATGCTGGCCTGACCAAGATACCAAGGGTAAATCCGTCGCCGTCATTGGAGCTGGATCTAGCGGCATTCAGATCGTGCCAAACATACGGCCGATGGTGAAGCGTCTGGACCATTACGTTCGTGGTAAGACCTGGATTGCAACGCCCATGGCAGATCAGGAGCTCAAGAAACGCGGCATCGAAGGGAGCAACTTTGCGTTTTCTCCAGATGAAATCAAGGACTGGGAAAGCGACCCGAAATCTTACCTTGAATATCGAAAGCAAGTCGAGACGACAGTCCAAACGGGCTTCCAGGCTACCCTCAGGGCAAGCATCGAACAAAAGGAGGCCCGGCCATACTTTGAGACTCTCATGGCTCAGCGTTTGTCTAAGAAACCCACCGTGCTGTCTCATATCCTCCCGGACTTCCCACCATTCTGCAAGCGCTTGACACCCGGGCCGGGCTACTTGGAAGCTCTTACTGAGGAGAACGTACAGGTCATCCCTGAGAGGATCCAATCCGTCACCGAGACAGGAATCCTCACGACAGACAACAAGCACCGAGAAGTGGATGCCATCGTCTGTGCAACGGGATTCAACACCAGCTTCACAAATCGGTTCCCTGTCTACGGTATTGGGGGAGCTCTCCTTTTCGGAGAAGAACGACAGCAGCAAAATCGGTCTCGTCTTTCCACCTATCTGAGTATGGCTGTTGACGGCTTTCCTAATTTCTTCCTCTTCCTCGGCCCCAACTCCGGTGTCGGCCACGGCAACTTGCTCATGATTGTGGAGCGGCTGGCAGACTACTGCGCCAAGACTCTTCGCAAAATGCAGACGCAAGACATCCTCACCATACAACCGCGTACGAACGCGGTTGATTCCTTTTCCGCGTTCTGTGAGGAGTATTTCAAAGAGACGGTCTTCAGCGCAGATTGTTCGTCCTGGTACAAAGTCGGCGGCAAGGTTGCCGCGCTGTGGCCCGGGTCGAGTCTGCATGCGATAAAGACGCTTGAGGAACCCCGGTGGGAAGACTTCAAGTACACTTTCCTCAATGATAATTTTACGGCTTGGTTGGGAGATGGATCCACTGAGGCCGACCACGATCCAAATGCGGACAAGGCGTACTATTTGACGTCGACACAGTTGATCAAGGATAATTTGGCCCAGAAACGACCTAGTGTAGCTTGAGATTGAGAGGTCAAATTAGCTAGGTAGGGTAACTATTTGTTATCGTATAGTGAGCGGTTGGGAGGCCACTTGTATCGCAATAACTTCTATTGATCCCTGAGTGGCTTGAGTTCCCTGATCAATGGATGGTCTCCTCTCCTTTACGGACTACGTCGGGTGTAATCGGCTCGCCAGTGGATAAACAGATAGTTAAGATATAGATATACCAAAAAGCTATACCTTCTTATTTTTGGTAGTAAAAATAATACCAATAAGGATAAATTATAAGATCAAGTTGTATAAGTATTATCATATCTCTTAGATTAAATTAAACAAAAAAACTTTATAGAAGCTAGTTATATTCTTTTAATAGTGTTTTACTTAGTAAAATATAAATTTTTATTAGCCTTTTTATAGCTAGTATAAATAACTAATAGGATATAATAATACTTTTAGTAATACGTTATAAAATTCTGATTTAGATACTATTTAGATACTAATTATAGTTGACTACTGAGAGCAAAGGATATATACCCTTCAATTCAAGTTGGGGAACTTCTCTCTCAGGCTAGGAAAGAGCTCCATAGCATTTCTATAATCAATCTTCAATTTTTCCTCCGGCGTGAAACCGACAAATTCGTTGAAAGCATTGAGCCCCATGGGAACCATGGCTCGCGGAACGTATGGAACTAAAGTTTTAACCATTCCGTCAGTTTCAATCACAAATAAGAATGATAGAATATGGCATATTATGACCAGGATTCTAGAGCATAAGAAAAAAACCTACCGTCCGATCCAGTCAAGATTCTATCCGCCCCGACAAACTCCTTGAGTGCGGCGATTTGAGGAGCCCCAAATACGACAGCGGTGTCATAGTAGTATGATCTGAGTTCTTTCATGGAGTCGGCATACTCACGACCGCCGTGGAAGGGAAGCGTGGTTTGGACGCCTAGTCGATCTGCCAGGAAGGGCAGAGCGCCACCGCCGTGGGAGAAGATTAACTTGATATTGGGGAACCTCTCCCGTGCCCGTACCCAGAGCAGGTTTGTGATCGCCCGTGTCGTGTCAAAAGGATATTCGATTACGGGCAGAGATACTCCGGTGAGTGTAGGAGCACGCTGTGGATTTGTGGGATGCACAAGTACTGGACAGCCACGACGATCGAGCTCTTCCAAGATGGGATCCAACTGTGCGTCTCCTAGGTAGACGCCATCGTAGTTGGTGTATAGCCCGACGCCCTCAAACTTCAGCTCGTCCAGACAATACTTGATCTCCTCCAGTGAACTCTGGATGTCGGGTAACGGCAGAATGCAAAATGCCCCGATTTGGTCCGGGTAAGCCTTCCTATAGCTCTGCATCTCCTGATTAAGTTGTCTGGCCAGCTCTTCAGCTCTATAGCTACCGTGGAGGAACGACACTCCTGGGGCAGTGATACTCAAGACGGAGAATCCATACCCGTGTTCCACCCGTTCATCAACATAGGATTTGATGTCAAAGTTTGGGGTCCGGAAGCCATCGACGAAAACATCTGAAAGATTTCTCGCCGAGTAGCCCGCATCAACTAGAGCTTCCCGGTAGAATTCGGGAACAGGGTGTGTGTGCACATCGATCTTGAAGTTGGCGAAGCTGGATGTCATGTTGAGGAGAAGAAGCTCTGAAAGACAGCTGAGATTGAAAGAATTCATATGTATGATTGCTTTATATAATACCGGTTACTCAGAATGGGAACGAGAAAGAGACGGTACATCCACTTTCCCTCGGTACAAAAACCCGGGTTCAGAAAGGCTTGATCAACAATAAAGTACCTAGACCCCATGAACCCCGCATTATCCGCGGGCAACGAGATCCGCAAGATCATTGACATTCGTTCACTAAAGGTATCGAGCTTCACTTGTCCTTCTGCCCGCCTTTTCTTCACCCACCCTCGCCCTTTTCCTCTTCCTCTTCCACTTCCTCCTTAGATCTACCCTCCCCCGCCCATGAGGGGCGGCGGTTTACTCCAGCTCATTAGTGTCTCTGCTCTCCCTGAGCATCCGCACTTGGATTCCGCTATTGCGGGAATATGATTTTTATTCAACGTGCTACGTGGGGTTGAGTTGAAGGATTCTCAAGTACACAGCATTCCGGCCCGCACGGCACTTTCCTTCCCGCTTGTGCTCATCAGATTGTCCGCTGTCTTGAAGTATCTGCCCCAGAATTCCGAAATTGAGATGATATAATGCTGACTCGGCAAAAAGCCGAGACTGTATTTGAGTGTAGTAATAGCCTAGCCAACTGTCTCGTAAATACTACTATCTGTGATATGTTTGTGTAAGTTCTCCTAAATTCAAGCAACAAGAAACCAGACATTTTCATCATGCCATCGCACTTCAATCACCACCTTTCAGAAGCATCCTATTTCTGGGCTCAGACTTCGGCAATGCAGGCTTTTGTGACAGCAGCGTCGGTTTTGGTCATTGCTTTCCTATTCAGAGTACACCAACTGCTCAAGGCTGTTGATCAACTCCCAGCACCGCCCGGGAAGAAATGGAAGTTACCACCTGGCCCGCGCGGACTACCATATCTGGGAAATTTGCTTCTTTACAGTAAGGGGGAAAAAGGCGTAAGCGACCCATAATCCTGTTTGTTTGCGATCATAACTAAGTTCTGACTTATCCCCTCCTTCTTACATGGCAGGCCCACGAAATCGCCAAATACGGTGAGATGGTAACAACACATCTGGGCTCCAAGCTGTGGGTTGTGTTGAACAGCAACCGACTAGCTCATGAGCTGTATGCCAAGCATGGAAAGGTCACCAATGGGCGACCTCCGATGCCTATAGTCAACGACCTCCTCAGCCAAGGTCGGCGCTCTGTCATGCTGCCAATCGACGGGTGGGCTGAAAGGCGACGAGTCATGCACCAGCTGCTCAGCGGGACTGCAATGACGAAGTATGCAGAGTATCAGGCAGATGAGAGCGCGGTCCTCTTGGCTAATTATCTCCGAAAGCCGCAGGAGTGGTACGCCCACAATGCTCGCTATGCCAACTCTGTAATCTATCGCATCACTTTTGGTGAGAAGCCAAAGGAGGGCGGGAACCTAATGACAGACGTTACAAAGGCGCAATTTTTGTTCCTTCTCAATGCCCCGCCATTCAACTTTTGGGATTGTTTTCCTGGACTTGCAGAGCTCCCGAAATTTCTTCAATGGTGGCGCGGGACATTTGAACGCGCAGGAAAATTCACTCATGATGCCTACTTCGAGTACTACTCCCCTATCAAAAGGAATATTCTAGAAGGAAAGGCCCCTCAATCATTTGCCCGAGATGTCCTCCTCGGCCAAGCGAAATACCAAGGCAGTGACACCGACAAAATGTTCCTAACCATGCAACTAGTAGAAGCAGGGAGTGACACGACCCGTCTAGCGATCAACATTGCGATACTAGCAGCGGTCAGATGGCCCGAGAAATTCTTGAAAGCGAGGGCTGATCTCGATCGAGTCTGTGGCGCCGACGCCGCTCGTCTTCCGGACTTTGGCGATGAAGAGAGCTTACCGTATATCAACGCGTTTGCCAAGGAGATACTCCGGTGGAGACGTATCTTTGTATGGACACCGGAGCACACTTTGACCGAGAATCTTGAATTCGAGGGTTATTATTTCCCAAGAGGAACAAGTTTCGTCATAAATCACGCCAGTATCTCCGAGAATCCGGACTATTTTGAGGATCCCCTGAGCTTCAAGCCCGAGAGATGGCTTGATGGGAACGAGACAGACTTGGCTGCCGGTAGTTGGCAGTTTGGAGGTGGTCGACGGCTCTGTGTGGGGTACAAACTCGCCCAGAAGTCTATTTTCATCAATCTCTCCAGACTGTTCTACTGCTTTAATTTTGAGGAGGTAAGCGATATTGTGAGCGATGCAAATATATCTCTCAAGCTAACCAACCACCTTCAGAGGGAGCCTTTTGATGACAAAAGTATTCAACACTTTACAATGGGCGAGCCGTTTCCTATTAATGTCAAAGGAAGGGGCGAAAAGTGGACTGCACTGATCGAACGAGCCGCTTGAGGAGGAGCGTGGAGCTGACCTGCAGTAAGAATGGAGGGCAGAAGGAGGAGTCCAAGTGATTCAGAATAGACATTGCAGGAAACCCCCGTCAGCATCAGGAAGACTACTAAAAGGACTTGAAGCTAGTAACAATACCATACTTCCTTATATATTACCTCTCTCTTCTCCCCCTTTTTTTTTCTTTTCTAAATACTAGTACATGAGTTATAAAAAAGAGTTCAACTCATATAGTAAAAGACAGCAGTGAAGATACTATATCCAGCACCTTACCACGATGAATCTTTTCTTTCTAAATTATTAGTAGATCTAGCAGCAAAGATAGCTGATGCTTGAAATCTGAACTGCTGGCTAACCACCAGCAACCTTCTAAAGAATCAAAATGTGGGACTTACATTAGGCTCCAGATCTCCAAGTAAGAGGGCCGAGGGAACTATTATTAGTATGACGAGAGAGATGTGGAGAGGATGTTTGTGAAGGGGTGGGGCGAATGCGGAGGGTGCGGTCCGCATGGCATGGGAAAGATCGTCCCGCAGCAAAATCCCTGTCTCTGTTCTTTTGTTCCTCAGCATGTTGCCCTTCGGGCCGAGAGTATCGTGTCTATGTATTTTGATTCCACGCCACAGCTATCCATTCGCTCCACGCAGTGGGCTGTCGGAGGAACAGCAGGGGGCTTTTGGCCGGCCGGAAAGCGGAGTCGGCACTTCTCAACGTACATGGCGGATTATTATAATATTTAAACCAGTGAAGAGTTGTCCTTTGCGAATAAATACTAAGACGTAGGGAGTTGTGCTTGCTCGCTAGAAGTCGCCATGGTGGAAAATATTGATCTTTTGATTGTCGGCGCTGGTCCAGCAGGGTAAGTCGAACCTGGATCAGTCAATGGACGAAGCATTGAGGCTGACCGTCCTCGTAGCCTGATGGCCGCAGCATGGGCGGCGGTTTATGGCATCAAGACAAAGGTTGTGGATAAACGTACCACGAAAATTGAAAAGGGCCACGCCGATGGCCTTCTGTCCAGAACAATTGAGATATTGCACAGCTTTGGTTTCGGCGACGGGATCTACAAAGAAGCAAACCGGCTACAGGAGGTTTGATTTTGGGTGAGTTGCTTTCAAATTGTTGTCATACATTGAACGTAAGGGGAGAGGCAGACACTAACGTGACAGTATAAACGGCGATAGAACCCCGATGAAAACGGTATAATCCAGAGAACTGATCGCATTGCCGATACATTCCCGAATATCAGTCGTTTCCAGCAGTCAGTGCTTCATCGGGGAAGGATTGAACAGTACTTTCTGGACTTTGTGCAACATTCTCCAAAAGTCTGTATCGAGAGAGGTGTCGAGCCCGTGGGGATAGAGATTAACAAGTCTCTCATTGCGAACGAGGACGCGTATCCCATCACTGTGACTTTGAGGAGAGGAAAGGAGGCTCTGGCAGATGGAACCGGTGGCGCCGGAGACGAGCCAGGAGAAGAGTCTATAGTAGAATGCAAGTATATGATTGGGTGTGATGGAGCCCATTCATGGGTGCGCGAAAAACTGGGCATCACTATGGAGGGGGCACAGACTGAGCCTGTTTGGGGGGGAATGGACATCGTCCCCGTTACAGACTTCCGTGAGCATCCTATACAAATCTCTCTTGTCGCGAACACTGGATATTGCTGACTGATCTAGCTCGAGCAGCGGATATTAGAAGTCGTTGTACAATTCACAGCGCGTCAGCGGGAACGATCATGGTTATCCCCAGAGAACATGGCTTGGTTCGATTGTACATTCAACTTGCACATCTCACCCCTACGCGCGGAGAGCGGTTCGACAGGTCAAACGGTAGCCCGGAAACGATTTTCGCGGCAGCAAAACGAATCTTGGCTCCCTATGATATTTCCTATAATTATTGTGAGTGGTGGACCGTGTACCAGGTAAGCCGCAATCATTTGGGAGACGCCAGTGTTTCCCTTGAAAGCTGACTGTCAAGCAGGTTGGCCAAAGAGTAGCCGACGCATTTGCAAAATAGAATCGCATCTTCTTAGCCGGAGATGCTGTGCACACTCACTCACCAAAAGCAGGGCAAGGTATGAATATCTCCATGCACGATTCGTACAACCTGGTCTGGAAGATCGCGTCTGTGATCAAAATGAAAGCCCGTCCTCTTATCTTGTCCACGTACACCACGGAAAGACGTGCCGTCGCATTACAACTCATAGCATTTGACCGTCGGTTTTCGCATCTCAGGTCGACCTGCCAAAGACATCGCAGACGAAGCGGGCATTTCTATGGAGGAGTTCAAGCGAACATTTGAAAAAGGGAACATCTTCACATCCGGCATTTCTGTCCAGTATGGAAACAATGTGTTGGTTGACAGCACAGGGAAGCCTGAGGTTGTATTTCGCATGCCGTTTGGTGGACTGCAGCTTGGCATGAGGTTTCCCTCGTCGCAAGTCGCTTGTCAAGCCGATGCTACGCCGACGCAGTTAGGAGATGCCTTGAAATCGGATGGCCTCTGGAGGCTAATCGTCTTTGCTGGTGAGGTGACTCGGCCTTCAGCGAAAGAGCGGCTAGAGAGACTAGGGAGAGCTCTCTCGCAGCCGGATTCGTTCCTTCGTCGCCTCCAGCAGGAGGTGACACTTGAACCAGTCTTGGTTCACGCATCACCGCGCCAACACATAGAGCTTTTCGACTTTCCCAAGGCATTCTACTCCAAGAAAGATGGCAGTATGATTATTATCGAGTCTTCGCTGACGATGCCACTTATCATCACGGTCATGGACATGCTTATTCCAACTATGAGATCGACAAGGAGTCAGGTTGCGCTGTAGTAACCCGGCCGGATCAGTACCTTGGTTGGATGGGCGAGGTTGATGATGTGAAGGGCATGGAACGATAGTTGTCTGCAATATTACGGTAGTGTCTCATGGTAGGTTCTTAGCTGAGTGGAAGCCGGCGACATCAATACAGAGCATAGTTAGAACTGAGGACGAGCGGCGAAGACTCTTGGTCGAATTCTAGCGGTTTCTCAAAGAGTAGTTTGTCACTGTCGCTTTTTCTGCCAGCAAAAGACTTGACACAGGCTAAGAAACAAAGATAAGACTAGGGAAGAAAGAAAGAATGAAACAGGGAACCCTGCTAACTGAGAGTACATTAGTAGCAAGGGATAGCTTTTAAATGCAGCATCGTCGGCAAGGATATATATGAAACTTTGGGCGAATTCAAGGTCGTCTTTTGAGCCATAATACTTCTTCCTTTCAATAATGATTAACTAGATTTTGCATACCCTGAGTCTTGTCCAACAGCTGCATATCTGCATCAAGGAATACGGTAAGTGAACTTGTGTCACAACATTGCTTAGGAGTGGCGGGATGCATTAGTGTTTACGGCAAGTTTCGTCACGGAGGGACCAAGATGCGGTTCGTAGTACCCCTAAATTGGCGGTCGTGCAGGCCCTTCTCGTGAAGTCTTTCCTGGTCTAGATCATGCACCAACATGGGCACCACTGCAGATGAGCGTGAACAGCAACGGGCTCTCCCGCATGATTTCCGATTAATGTAAATGCCTCTTCTGATCTGGGTAGGATATAATCAGTATTGATTCAGTCGTGAAACAAATATAAACACAGCGTAAGGCACCGGCACTCATGTTGCCCAGAGATGGAGGGTAGCTACACCAAGACACTTACAATAGGTATATCGAAGGAGCTACACACAGCATATAGAGTCAATTTACGGCCAGTACCATTCAAGGCGCATATTAACATTTAAACATAGAGACGTTTCATAACACTCCATCGAGATCATGCTCATCTTCTACTTCGGGACCAAAAGCCCATTCTCAACTCGCAGCCTCCTTGCCTTTCCGCCTCGTCTCTCGCCTTTTCCTCCCGAAGTTTGTTGCTCTCCTCTTCCGTCAACAGCACGAAATCATACCTCAACAGCGCCGTGCTCGACTCCACACCATACTTATCCGCCCAGCCCTCCTCATCAGCCACCTTTGTTATGTCCACGATCAGAGACTGCCTGACACCGAAGACGGCATCAGAAGTCTCGTACTTGCTGCCTCGCACGTATAAGGCCCTAATTATTGGTCAACGTGAGTTTTTCAGAAGCTAAGTAGATAGGTCACAAACGTGATAAGCTGGCCAAAGCCCGGCTTGTGAAACCTAAAGTGCATGTGGCTCGGTCGGTACGGGTGTCTGTTCAGCTTGCATAGCAATTTTCCCACAGGCCCGTCGTCGGGGATGGGATACGGAACGGGGACAATAGCTTTGAAGTGAAAGCAGCCGTCCGCATCGCTGACCAAAACGCCACGTCCGTCTGGCCCGGATCGGTTGTTATACTGCACATCGTAGAAGCCCTTGGAATCGGTCTCCCACACATCCACCTTGACTCCATCAACGGGCCTGCCCAGGGTGTCTTTTACCGTACACACCACAAGCAACGGTTTGAATCCTGGTCGGCCGAGATACTCTCACCTGCGGCCTTGTTTTCAGCTTCGTGCGTGTGGAATGGACCGAGCACGGTTCCACCAGTGGCCCCGTCTGGCTTGGGATGATCGATAGAGTCCACCAGCAGCGACAGCCCAAGGACGTCGGAGAGCAATATAAACTCATGTCTTACATCGCTGCTGACCTGGCCCACCTGCTTTATGAACTCGAGGGCAGCCTGCCACTCTGGGATGCTCAACCGCGTCTCGCGAGTAAAGTCGTGCAGGCGCACGACAAGTCGTTCCAGAAGGAAGCGCAGGCGGACATCTGGGCAGCGTGAGTTGATGATGTGGACATTGTCGGTGATATTATCTATCGTCAGGTCTTTCATTGGCGGGACGTTGTCCAAATCCACTTGGGATGTGGAAGTTGGATTGTCCGTGGCCACGATGGGGTCTGAACCAGCCACACTGCGGAAACTACAGCGACTCTATTTAACTTGTTGCCCAGATTTGGTCCTTTGTAGGGTTCCATTTGGCTTTGGCCTGACCTGGCTGTATGGCAAACACTCAAATATAATCCGCACTAAGCACTTTTTATGGCTCTCGGAAGTGAATGGATGATATGGCCCGGGTTGCGGTCCGCAGCAGCGGTATTTGCCGGCCGCACCTCCGGCACCCATCGATGAGCCAAAGGACGATTACTGCAGCATGACGAACATCTTCACCATCTTGCAAGTTCACTCTTTGGAGACCTGCTCTTTGAAACCCGTCCAGTTTCCAAGCTTGTAGCTTTTTGTGTCCACTCAAATATAAGCATACCTTGCGGCTTTTCCTGCTGCAGAGTGCCTACTCCGCAAGTTTGTCCCCAGGTCTGGAATCTCTCTAGGTCCAGTACCAACACCATAAGCTGGCAAGCCGTGTGGCAGACGCTGATCGAGCAACCTCTGTCATCTGTATAGCAACCTTGAACCATCACAATCGCTTCGAAAGCCTGTCAAGCCAATGTTTTGTACATGTAGCTGTCTGAGCTGTCCCGTCGCAATACTCGAGACGCTCACCTACGCCTTGCTCTGCTCGATCAAATCCGGCTACACTCCATCCTCCCATCGTATTTAACGTCTATGAGTAAACATGGAATTATTTACTTACCAGATGAACCCGTCCCGCGTCGTCTTCGGGAGCGGCACCATAAACAGGGCCCCTAGCGAGCTCTCGCGGCTCAAACTCAGCAAGCCATTTCTACTCTCCACTCCTTCCCGAACGCCGCACATCCAGGATCTATCCAAGGTTCTCGAAGCAAGAAGCATTACACCGACCGGAGTGTTCACTGAAGCGACCATGCACACCCCTGTTGCCGTTACCGAGAAGGCTGTGGCAGAAGCACAAGCTGCAGGCAGCGACTGTGTGATATCTCCGGGGGTGGCAGTACTATTGGACTAGGCAAGGCCATCAGCGCGCGAACAGGGCTGTATCATTTATGTATCCCAACCACCTATGCTGGCAGCGAGGTCACCCCTATCTTGGGAGAGACGGAAATGGGAGAGAAGACGACATACAGCAACCCTTCGATCTTGCCTGGGACTGTCATCTATGACGTAGACCTGACAATGACACTGCCTGTCGGCTTCTCCGCAATAAGCGGCGTCAATGCCATCGCACACGCAGTCGAGGCCATGTACGCCGAGAACAGCAACCCCATCATCAGGATGCTCGCCCAAGAAGGCGTGAGAGCCCTGGCAGAGTCCTTGCCCCAGATCATCAATGATCCATCCCACCAAGACGCACGCCAGGGCCGCCCTCTACGGTTCGTGGCTATGCGGCACCTGCCCGGGCAACGTGGGTATGTCCCTGCACCACAAGCTCTGCCACGCCATCGGCGGGACTCTCAGCCTGCCCCATGCTGAGACGCACACGATTGTACTGCCGCATGTCTTATCATACGAGGCGCCAAAGGTTCCCGGGGCAATGGAGGCTCTCGCAATGGTGCTGCCTGACATTGATGGCGATGCGCTTTAGGGTCTTAATATACTGCTGAAAAAGCTGAAGGTTCCTCGGGACTTAGAAAGCTTGGGAGTGAAGGAAGGTGACATACCCAAGATTGTGGCGGCAGCGGTCAAGAAGCCGTACTACAGCCCCAGGGCGGTCGAGGAGAAGCTGTTGACAGAGCTGGTGAGAAGGGCTTGGGCTGGTGAGTTAGCGAGGGCCGATTTTTGAGGTTTAGATCTGTCATGGTGGTGTAACTGACTGTGTCTCGATTGGGGCTGTATTGATATGTAGATTTCATCTTCTCTAAGAATAAAGTATGTCATGATGGCGGTGCAATGGAAGCTGGCAACTTGAAGTTCAGAAGGTAGCATTGGAAAGAGCTTATCAGATCAGTGCAGTCCGACACGGAAGAAGGAGACTCGGTTGGAGGGGCTTTGGATACACGAAATAAATCGCCATACCAGAACCGGTATATCCCGTGGCTCCTACCAACTGTCTTCACTTAAATGCAAGTCTAGCGGTGAGTGGTACAAAAAAACGCAAACTGACGTTTGTTCCTCCGGACATTTCATACCCACGAAATCTTGCCTCGATGACTTTCCTAAGTCAGACGCGCAACTGTCTTGCTTGGCAGGCAGCTTTCTTCATCGCCCAAATGTGGCAAAAACTCGTTGGCTTAACATTAGTGTCGCATCTAAGCTTATAATGACAGCTCATAATGGAAATACTGCTGTCAACATTCCAGGAGGCCGTTATATATTCAGTCAAATGCTCGGTCTTGAAGGGAGTGGTAATGTGTTTTGAGCAAGGAATGACAGCTTCTCTTAACTCTAAATTAACTCTTAGTCCAGCTCCCATGAACTTCTTCCAACATTAGTATTGGCTTCAAGTCTGTGAAGTTAGAAACATCTTCAAAAACTTTCTTCGTGCCCGCTGCCTGAATAGCTTCATTCGCACCTTCTGAGCTACTAAAGGTCACGACGGCGGCAGCGAGGTAGATTGGCTTTACATCACCAACCGTTAGAAACATGACGACCTGCCATCCTTCAATACCGCAAGTCTGCCATGTCCGTTCAGCGAGGCGCATATGTTGAGAGACGGGGTAATCAATATCAAATTTTCCATCGACTGAATCCGAGTTTTCATATAGCACTGTAATATTGGATTTCGCAAACATTATGTCTAGGAGGGATGCAAATGCACCATGCTTTGAGACGCCTGAGAACAGTTAGCGGGAACTAAATCACGACGAGCAACTCTAGGAACAGAGGTCGATGTAAAACGGCAGCCGGAGTTGAAGAAGGCTCTATCTCGATTCATGTTGGGTTGAGAAAGAAAAGCCTTGTTGCCTGCATGAACACATCAAGTCACATACCACAATTGATTGCTGGATTGAATGGCTTAATCTGGTTCTGAAGGATATTCCAAGTTTCTGCCGCCTTCTAACTGCTACCTTTTCGCCGTGTTCATTCTCCCTATATGTGTGGAACCTACAGTGGGTATCGATTCGCTGCTCCGCCATTGCAGATTCCACAGCGTCTTCCGTACCGAGCGCACCCTTGCGACAAACGAGTCTTATCTTCTTGCCAGCCTAATCGGGCTAGTCATCAAGAACGGGTGAATCTTCTTGATACGCTAAAATCCTTAGTCTCATCCCTCATTGGGCGGATTTTACGAGCTTGGCAACATGCTGGGCGTTGACAAGGGCCTAGACTATGGGTATTACTAGCAGCGACCCCATGGGCAACCTGCTCGTAAAAAGCGATAAATAGGACGTGAGGAAGTTACACCATGAGTAGCATTTTACTTTCCATATCCACTATGTCAAGCGACAATTTCCGCTTACCAAAGCGGATGCATAAGCAACGCCGCACTAGCAAACCCAAGGTCCGAACAGGGTGCATCACATGCAAGGGTCGTCATGTGAAATGTGACGAACTGAAACCGGCATGTCTTCGGTGTCAAAAGGCTGGGATTGAGTGCGGTGGCTATCTCGCTCCTCGACACGACTCAGAAGTGACCGCTGCATCCGCACGCCGCGGTGACCCGGTCCCGATACTACCACGGCCAAAGCATGAGCGAAGCGGAACGCCGCGGAACCTCTTGACCGCGCCTGGCTCCCATCTCGGTGGACCGGGACGACGTCATCTATTTTGATCTTTTCCGTCACCAAATCATCTATGACTTGGGAGGCCATATCCATTTTCATTTTTGGGGTCACATCGTCTTACGTGAGACTATGAGAGACGAGTGTGTTCGGCGAGCCGTCATCGCCATTGGGGCGCTAGCCCACGCCTTCTGCTTCACCTCGGAATCGAGATCGCAATGCGTAATTCGCACGTCCTTCTTCCCAACACGGTCCTGCACCGAAGATTTCCTCAACACATCACACAGAGCAGCGATTCGTTCCTACATTTCAGCTATTTCACTATGCGCAAAGCGTATACGAGATGGGGCATACAGCTCCTCTCCACGGTCAGCCCTAATTATTACAATAGTTTTGGTGGCTTTTGAGTTCCTTCAAGGCAATATGAAGGCAGCAGATGGCCTTATGAAGTCTTGTATTCTACTCTTCACAAGACTACGTTGTCTCTTGGGCCAAACACATGGCCAGCCCGGCTTATCGCCACGGCCTGCCTTTGGGGCTGCGGACGCGGTCGATAATGAATTGGAACACATATTACCATGCCTCTCCGTCATGAGTGGATTCACCCGCCTTTGCGCATCCCAGCACGACCTTTTGGCATCTCTGCCAGTCGGTTCAGGAGAGGTGTTCCCTAATCTGGAGCGGGCAAGTACGACAGAAGCACTAGCGCAGTGGACCGATTTCTATACGCGTAATCTGGTCTTCGTTATGCAAATGCAGCGCAACCACTGTTACGGCTATCCGTACGTTTACGCAAAGACAAAGGCCGCCCGAGGTGAGTTCCTGGCGCATCAGGAGATGTGGAGTGAGGTGATGAGCATGCTTCTTGCATGTGAAGAAGATCCCCACATCTTGAAAGGGATCAAGGTAGCGCGAATTCATTATATCATGATCAACGTGCTCACTCAATGCTGCTTGGACCCGACAGAAATGACATACGACAACTTCTTTCTGCAGTTTCAAGATATACTGGAAGGTACTCTTGCTCTGCTATTGGAGAACGAACCCATGGCCAAGATTCACTTCACCTTTTGCGGGCATTTGGCACCCCCACTATGCCTGGCGGCGAGTAAGTGCCGCCATTTAGATCTGCGGACGAATTTCTTGCAGGTTATCTCAAGGCTACCGTGCCGGGAAGGACCGTGGGATCCCAAGACTCGGCTCCTAGGACTTACTGGTCTGACGCGCCTAGAAGATGCTGGGCGCGATGAAACCGGGTATGTTCCATCAGCGGCCCGGTGGATTTGGACGGAAGCACAATGGGACTCTAATTATCGATATCTGGTGGCCAAATATACGAAAGTAGATTCAAATGGGGGCATACCGGCCCAGACTCGTCTGGTCTTAAACTAGAACGCCTTTTTCTTGAATACTAAAATCTGGCTTGAAACTAAATAGATAATAAGACAATGTGTGTGTGTGTATGTATAGATCGGTGCATGTGGTGAGAGATAAAACAGGATGCTTGTCTGTTATAGCGTCGAACTGACGATAATGGTATTAAGAAGGTTATGGAGGATCTTGCGGCTTAACAGCTCGTGGATAATGAAGCATGATGTATTATAACTTTGTGTTCCACTAGTGCTAATATGCTAGTAGTTCTCAGAAGATAGGACAGTAAATCACTACTCCAAGTCTTGGATTGGTCTCCAATAACAACCTTCGCCTTTGTGATATAAACCTTGCGAATCTTAAAACCCACAATGAATCCATCCGGGTTCTCTCCATCACTGACCGTTACGCTAGCTACGAAGAATGAGTTCTGCATGTTCGGATATTTCCGAAATTCCCGCTCGGAAGCTCATATTTCATACATTACTCAAATCAGCCAATCAACGTAACACATAACGCCCTGGAACAAAGTCAAGCGCAACCTTAGGGTTAGGGTTAGGGTTAGGGTTAAAGGAGACTTCCGAGCCGGGAATGGCTGGAGCAAAAACAACTCCAAAACATGGACGGAATTCCGTCAAAGTGGCTGAGCACTAAGTGGAGAGTTTCGGTGGGGGCCGCCAATGGACCCATTTTGCTCAACGGTAATTTGGTGCTGCTGATCTTCTAGTCTTTGTCAGACGACAAGGGTTGTTTTCAAAATAAAGCCTACCGAGAGACTTCCAGTATCGTGTCGCCTGGACCGGGATAATTTGATAACTGATGTCGAAGCTTGAAGATATAAGGATACAGGCGGACTAAGTGTATAGAAGATTCCCTTGCCTACAATTGAAACGACCACTTGCTCATAATAAGCTACAGTTCAAGAGTATTTCCTAGCAATTGAAGAATTGCTTTATTCTTCTTCCTCGAATTCTAATTAGTATTACCGCCATTGAATTAGTCGACGTGGAACAGCAGCAACCACCCCATGACAACCCGCTGATTCCGCTTCTCTACTATATCCAAAAGGTTGAGAGGTGGGTGAGAATCTGTAACTAAATTCAACCCACGCCTGAGTTCGTGTTATAGAAGATGAGCTAAACTTCCCGGCAACATCTAGCAACATCCATGAAATTGACAATGAAGAGATTATCGATAAGATTATTGACGCCGAGTTTAGCCCCAGTATTATTATTCTGTTAGTATACTCACATCTTCAAGTCACTGGTGCATCTGGACAAGTACTCAATCTTTTCTGTTAGGCTCAACAAGAACCCAGTGACAGGGGGAGGATTCAAAGAGTGGTTGCCGGGTTATCGAAATCAGTATGATTGACTTGAACTCAGCTTCCACAATCAAGTTGTAGTTCCAAGTGACCCAGAAGAACGAGGGGGGACAGTCGGTCTCATGGTCAAATGGAAGGCAATGGGAAAGAGTGATGGCGCTCTTTACGAGTCACAGCTGGTGGCTGTTTTCGAGGTGACCTAGTTCGATGATATGCAGCAGAAAGGAACCGCACGTGGCAAGCGGATGATTACTAGGGGCTATGGTGCTTTTGGGGAAATCACTCCAGCTACACAAAATTGAGGATATTCGGATACGCATGTCAGTAGCACATCACATCTTTCATGACTATTTCCTTGATAATCAAAGACACATGCTCTCCTCCACTTACCCTTGATTGCAGGAAGATTCAATCGATGTAACGACCCGATGATACGTTAAACAGCTGAAATACATAGAGAGCTTTAGTAAACTGGCTGAACTGGTGTAGGACCTACGGTGGTTATACGTAGTAAGACGTATGCAGGTCCAACTAATAACGGCTGGTTGCAGAAGCTCTAAGTGTGTCCTATTCTTCCTCGGTCCTAATTAGTCAAGAGTGTAGTACGCTACATCATCTGAGGCTTCAGACAGCCAACGGGATCCAAACAGTTGCTGCTATGGTGGTGCTGTGCATATGCCTCTCAGAATGTAAAATATGTTGTACACGATATTAGTAAGGTATGACCATGAATTGGTATTGTTTGCTATGCTAAAGAACGAAACCAGCACTTTATTCTCTTTAAATTCCTGGGGTGTCGGCTATTCTTGCCACGAACTTCCAACCACTGACTTGTCCATCCAACATTTGCTTATGACTTTCTGGCACCCCTTCTAGCCCGTTCCGGATGATTTTCACTGGGTGGGATTTTTAGGCTGTTCCTGGGCATGAACTCCTCGTCGATTTGCTTCCAAAAGTCTTTTACAAGCTCCCTGAGGTCTTGGCTTGCGGCATACATATCAGACCCGAGCTGAAAGTCCTTATTGAAAACCTGAAACGCCATGAGTAGTGAAAAATCAACAATTTTCCGAAATTCTGCATCGCTAGTGTCAACAGGGACAAGGTTAACACATCTACCACCAGTAGAGGAGATACTACCCAGGTACATTAGCTCAACATTCTGATAACTTAGTATGGTGGCTGACAAATAGCTATGATAGAGGACTTGACACCTGAAGGGTACTTACCAGTCGCATGTTAGCTTGCCTTGTGGGTACGCAGTTCACGGCCAACCCAACTGCGTCACCTGTATAATCTCTTATCATAGCAGCCACATCAGGATGTTGCTATGTGATGATTCAGTATACAGGCTAGCTGTTATCGAGCGATTTACATACATAGTCAAACGCCTTGTCGGCACCGTAGCTTTTAACTAGGTCGAAGTTTCTCGGACTTCTCAATGCGATAACTCTGGCACCGCTCAACTTAGCAATCTGAGAAAGATGTTAGTTCTTTTGTGAAGTGCAAGAGTCATTATTGAAACTCAAATCCGAGGAAGGAATAGTAAAAGAAGAAAAAGGGGAGAACACGAAAGTGACTTCTGGTAGTGACCTACTTGTATAATCATCGTACCAGTAGCTGAGCTACCGCCATTCACCAGTAGATATTGGTTAAAAGGTTTGGCGCCATTTCCATATCTAGGCAGATTTAGGTGACTGAACAAGGCAATGGCAGCGGTTGACGCTGCGACGCCAATAGTAGCCGCATATTCAAATGGCATGCTGGCAGGGAGCCTGGTGGAGAATGACTCTTCTACAACCAGATATTCCGCAAATGCTCCCTGCTCTTGTAGATTGCCCGGGAGGAATCCTCCCACTCTATCTCCTGGCTGGAATCGAGTGGCCTGAGGACCTACGACTTCTACTATACCCGCAAAGTCACACCCTATAGTGTTCCCGCTGTAATAATCGACGAACTCTGCCACGCTCGCAGTAATACTATATAATTCATTAGCATCTCATCATCATTCAGTTCAGGCCAGATACATAGTATGTCTTACCAAACCACTGCAACGTCTAGCGGGTTCTGGAACCTTATCAGCGGACTCTAGACGCGGAGGCATACGCCGTTCTCACCTGTCACGAAGCAACCACTTTCACCTAGATGAGGAAATGGTAAGATATCTTGCCTCAAACAATGGGGGGATAATTACTACATCTGAAGAGTAGCCTCAGTCCTATGAGAGTAATCCACTTACAAAAGTTTGATTCCCTTCTGGACACGGTTTTTCGACATCCTTGATGCCAATCTTGCCCGCTCCTCGGATTTGTAGTGATTTCGGCATGGTACTTGTTACAGATAGAGGGTCCTTTCGGTCTCTGTGTGGGAATAGACGTAGGAAAATGACAAGTGATTGTTCCAGTTTGAGTTGAATTATGGCCAATGGTGGCTATAAGTAGTAAGTAGTCTGTTTAATCTTAGGAAGGCAGTGGGATTTGACCCACCGCTGTTCTCATACTGACCCTCAATCCAGTGCTTATGAGACAAGATGGTGTCTGCTGAGAACTAATAATACATTGGTGCGTCCAATGTAGTGCGTCCAATGAGGTGGTTGATCGTATTAATTTACACGTATGCCCACATGCTACGTCAGCTGACCTGCAAGTGTGCCATCACCAGGGTCTTGTTGGAACTAAAAGCACGGATCAAATCTTCGCAAAGTTGACTTGCTTGTTATTGGCTCAATTTCCGACAGGCCTACGTTAATATTCCCTAACTACGATGGGGCCACAAATATCCACTAGACTTCCAGTCCCAAAATCATTGTTTAGCGCTACAAGTGATTAAGTAGTAGCACCCCTGTACGGAAATCGGGCCGCCACTCGTAGAGCTCCAGTTCTAATAGTACAAACAGTACTGTGACTACGTCAATTTATAGTATAGCTTAGGATAGTATATATAACTATTAGCTATATTAGGTTATAACTGTCAGCAGAGGTTAAAGGCCTAACTAAGTGACTTAAAGTGACTTAGAGAGAGCTTATGGGCACCGTTAGGGGACTTACGAGGGGATGTCACTACATCCTTAACTCCGATTCGTGTCGAAACCAGATTATGTAGTAAGCAAATTAAGATAAATTCCATGTCAAATTCTAATGATGAGGTCCACTTAACGCCGACATAACTTTTAAGACTGGGATTTAGGCCCACATGTCTTTGCTGCAACGTTCTGCTCGTGTCTTTGGCCAGAATGGCTTAATTATTACAAGTATCCATTCGTCATTCTGGCATTATGGCTAGGGCAACTGAACTGTGGCATCCTGGTGGCCTTGAACTAGTGACCCTAGGCTACATATCGGAGATCGTTCACATCAAAACGATATAGGAAATTGAGGCAATGCTCGAGTGATAGAGGGAGTCAGATAAACGGTTCGTTTTATCAAGACAGACTAAGACGCGCTGGGCTAGTCACTAGACTCCTTATGTTACGTACAACCTCTATCACTCTTCGAGTTGATAAGCGCACCATTTCAAACTATTATCCTTGATTCTGACGTAAAAAAGGAGTGTAACCACACTTGAACTGCACTAGCTCCCATATTAGCAACGTAACCTATTTTGTTTGACTTTGCTGGACATACTTGACCAAAGTCATGGTAGACTACTGCTGGGGATGTTCAACTGAATTACGTTCCTCTCCATCCCCTTCCTGCTCTGCCTTCGGCTTGAAATCAAGCTTCTCCCACCTCATCATCAGACTAGCAAGTAGGCACACCGCCCCTGCAAACACCACAATATAGAACAGGCTTGACACCACAATCGACAGAGTCTCCTGCAAAGACTCTAGGATGTGTGCGTTAGCTTGAAATGCAGGCGATGCTACGCCCGCCAACGCCTCGCTGATATATACACGATCAAGCCCGTATTGTGCAAGTTCCTTCTGAAGCAAGAGCATCCCGACATTATGGTACAGCGAGCCTGCTACTGCTAGTGCCAAACAGATACCGCTGAATGACGCCATGTTGAAAAGTGCGGCAGCGGCAATCCGCTCTTCAGGTCTTTTGAGCGATGCATTGGCTACGCTGTAAGCGTTGGAGAAGATCAGACCAACCCCAATCGCCAGGAGCACCTGATAGCCAAAAATATTTCGGTCAGATGTTGCACTAGTAATAGTCGTCATTAGGACACCGCCAACAAGCATAAGGATACCGGCAAGGGCGAAGAACGGTGCATAATAGCCAACAAGAGGCAACGCGATACTGGCAAGAATGATGCTGAGAATGAAGAAACCAATAAATGGTATAACATGAACCGCAGCTTCAAGTGGTGAGGCTCCGCGCACAAAGGCATAGAAGAGTGGAAGATAGTATAAGCTGATAGCGTAGGTAATCCCAGAGCAGGCGGCACCGAGGGCAGCTAACCCAGCGATTCGATGAGTGAGCGCATCAACAGGGAAGACTCTGTTCTTAGAGCTGGTTAACAAGGCGTACTTTTGCTGCACAATGTAGAGGATGAATATGATGGCAAGAAAGACCCAGGTGATAATAGTCGAGGAGCTGTTCCATGACCAGGATATGCCAGACATGATCAACGCGCACGGCAAGAGAATGGAAATTGCGCAATGCAGAGCTCCACCGACAAAATCCATGCTTAACAGACTGTCGGGACGAGAGGTGGTTGATCGGACAGTACAGGGCGAGAGGCAGAATGTCGTCAGGCATAACAAGACGCCAAGGAAAGGCAGGTTGATGTAAAAAGCCTAGTTCAGTAGTGTTCGCGTCAGTAAGCTTCGTGTCAAGTACTGGATGTGAGTACTGAGTGAACTAACCCATCGCCATGTTGTGACTGAATTTTCTGCGAACCCAGCGCTAATAAATGGGCCGACGATAATGCCAACTGCCCAGAACATGCCCACCATTCCAGCAATGCGTGCCGCTTCTTGAGCATCTGCAAACACAGAAACAAGATTAAGATTCCTAAATGCGGAAGTGGTCAGATCGTATGCACTTATAATCGAAGCGAAGCATGATCATGAGTACATACATTTGATACACGCCGGTATAGCTCAGTCCCATGAGGGTACGGCCGACGATAACAGCATAGACGCTTGTAGCTGAGCCCGACACAGTACAGGCTACTATGAAGAGCACGTAAAAAATAGTGTAGAGGACTTTTGTGTCAAAAGTCTCAACAACCCTTCGAACCATGGGTGTGACGGCAACTGCACCCATCGTGTAGCTCAAGGCAACCCATGGAAGCAGCTCTATGTGACCGAAGGCTTCGTAGACCGAGGCTTGGATATTTGCCACGTTACTCACATCATAACCTATCGTTGCCTTGTTAGCGATAGATCGACAATGCTGGCGTAGACGCACCATTAAGTAGACTAGTAAGATAAATAAGAAACAGTATCAGCCTCCATTGCCAAGGTGAGTGTTTGAGCAGAGGCTCTTCGGTCGTAAGCTCGGAAGTTCTCGCAGTGATTCGCTCTAGATTGAGTTCTTTCGTTATTGCAGCATTGAAGGTAGCCATCATCTATTTCGATGGTGGGCACAATTCTAAATAGTGAGGATGTTTTGTGAGAGGGTACTTTGTGATTGCATCAAGAGATACTCTACCACTTATATAGGGAGAGGGAAACGACAACAACACGCGGTTGCGAGGAGATATTCCTGCGTCTTATGGCCATATTAACATGTTCCACACAAGCTCGTTTTGTAGCGAAGTCCCTTCAAGGTGCACGCTAATTCCTCCTGAGTGGCGCACCTTACCCGAGCTACAAGCCCTTGTGATTGGGATTGTGTATGACAGGCCTGTGGGTGGACACCCCAGCATTTAGTGTAGACTAATTAAGCAATACGAACCGGAGTGCTGATGTGTGGGTCATGCCTACTCGCATAAACTAACCAATCGTGATTGAACCCCGTAGCGAGGATCGGATGCATAGGATTTCAACGGCCGCGTATTCTTCGAAAACTAAGCAATTATCTGAAGCCCATACTTCGCCAGGAGAAGAGCCAACGACCTAGTACATCCCAACGATATTGTATTACCATCAATCATCCATCGTTTGTTACAGCCTTGTCACCAGCTTTGCCGACCTTGTATATTTCACTCCCTTGGCTCCTCTTTACAACAACATCACCCTGGATTTCAGACCATTCCCCATCACACCAGGTACATCTATACATAGACATACATCAGAGACTTTCACGTCTTGAAACGAGCCACACACGGCACGGAAGCAATGTCGTTCACAACAGAGGTGTGGAACGCCAAACCAAATACAGTCCCCGCGGCCAAGAAGACGATGATGCCCTTGTCGGCGCTGCCTCGCAATGGCGAGCTGCGGGAGGAGAATGACTGGACAAAGGTCAAGGACCCCAAGGAGAAAAAGAGAATCCAGAACCGCATGGCACAGCGCACATACCGTACGTCGAAAGGAATCTGTCAGCCTGGCCGTCCCGTCCCATCCCGCCTCGCCCTCAACATAGTTTGCTAACAGTAGACAGGCCCTCGCATGAAGGCCAGACTCGGCGAGCTACAGGCCCGCCTCGACAGCCACGAGGGCCGGCGGTCGAGCGAGACGCCCAGCGAGCTCGGCCCGTCGACGCTTAATTACTTCATGCCAAAGAGGCGCATGGACAGCTCGCCGCCCCCTCGATGCTCGACCACGCCCACCGTCACCACCACCACCACCACCAGCCCCCGCCTCAGCTCATCGGCCAGCCCTATCTATACGAGCAGCCCGTCGAGGACTCCGAGAACTCCACCTTTACGCAGCACGCCCTCGTCCACAGCCCGGCCACGTCGCAGGCGTCGTCCATGGCCAACGGCCTCCTCTCGCCGCCGGTATGCCTCGAGGGCATGCCCGCGTACCCTCACACCTCGCAAGTACACAGTAAGGCGCCCTGATTTCCTTGCCTGGGATATAAAGACTGACTAGGACGCAGACCAGATGGGCATGCCCTTTGCGCCCACGACCGCCGACGGCATGGATTTCACGTTCGACCCCTCGGCGGTCGACATATGGGGGCCGAGACGACCGTCAAGATGCAGCAGCAGGCCTCGCCCGACAGCAGCAGCTACTGCCACACCATGACCCCCCTGCGACTTCGACATCAACGGCGGCGGCGACCATGGCCGGCGCGCTGGCCACGCCTCCGCCCATCAGGGGCCTGCCAAGAACGCACCCCTGGACGAGCGGTCCGAAGCCATCCTCAACCTGGTCGAGGCGGCGGGCTTTGACAACTTTGACCAGATGGCAACGACCTACTACGCCCAGACGCTACACGCCGCCGAGCAGCTCCTCGCGGGCGTCTACGGATCCAGCGTCCAGTGGAGCGACTGGGAGCGCAAGGGATTCCACGAGGAGGTACTCCGGACTATGGAGAATATGCTCGCCGTCGAGGGGGGGACGCTGCCCGGGCTCACTTGGCTAGGCACGTCGGCGCCCTCAACGAGGCTCTTGATACTAACAGCACCAACAACAACAGCAACAACGAAGCCAAGGAGCCGCTGCTGCTCGACATGAAGCGCGCAGTGCAAGAGGCCGCGCCCAGCGAGCAGCTGCTCCGTCTGGTGAGTGTCTGCCTGTGAGGAGGCTTTTTTTTGCGTGCTCTGCTCTGCTCTTCCTCTGTCTTTTTAGCGACTGGTTACGTTGTTGTTGCTGTTTTCCCCCTGGCTAGGCTTTCTCAGTCATTGAGAACCACGGAATCTTTCTCCCTCCGACTGAACGCGAGGATATTGAGCCATCCATTCATAGAGCGCACTATGGTGAAATATACTACAGTGTAGGAGCCGATATCCCTTTCGAGCCTGCCACCGGTCCGCTTGCAATAACGCCCATCATAAAGCCAGTCTCATCAAAGTTGCGGATATCATCTGGGCGGATGCCATACTTCGCGATTGTGTTCGCCACAAGCGAGAATCACGCGTTTATTGCGACTGGATCTTCACATTTGGCCGGTTGATAGTCATATATTTGGAAGAAACGTGTTTGAAGCTATGGTTAGCGCTGGATAAAATTCCGCGCCCAGCGCTGGTCGACGGTGAGGCGTCGCGGGCGGCGCGTAAGAGATTGGCCATATATTCAACACCACTGATCCGGGAGGGAACTCCTCGTGCATCCAGGTCGAGGATATACTCAGCAAGCTTCTCTTCTTCAAGATTGGATAGCTTCCGTGAATTGGCCATGGTATCACGCTGAGATTGTTTACCAGGCTGCCGGTTACGCAATGTAAAGCGCTTATCATGTACGTTAATTTCTATAGAAACAAGCTAAATCAATAGCGATCGATGACCGAGTATCCGCAAGCACTTGGACACATCCCAGCTCTCGTCGAGTTGGTCCCTGCAGGCCCAGATCTTCTCCATGATCTCTGTGGCCTCCTTGGCCTCCTTGGCCGTGCCAAAGACCTGGAGTGCGCCAAACCGCCGGGCCATATGACGGAACTTTTCCTCGTCTTCAACGCGGCATAGGCATCCGGCGATGCAGTAGGGCCACACCAGGTCCCGGAAAACAGGCGCCCTTAGGAAGCTCGCTCAGGGAGTGTGCCACAGCATTCACACGGATGCCCAACGGGACTACTTGAATCGCAAAATTACACATGACGCTAACCAGACCGGTCATAATCAAGAGATCAATTGTTCGGGGTACTTCAGATGATCAGGCCGTATGGGCCTAGAGTACGAGCTGGTTCAGGTCGATTGCTCTATAAGCAGCGATGGTGGATATAAGAGACTTAAAAATTCGAAAGGTACAATAGTATCAATTTCACACATCATTTGAACATCATTCCGTGGGAGCTGATTAGCAGCATGATAAATCTGACCACCCAGTTCACATCTAGTCGTCTTCCGCACCACGCGGGTCATGCTCAGCCCAAAACTTTTCGTAATCTGCCTCTGTCTGAGAAGGAATTGCCAGAGGTACAGTGATGGGTCCAAAGGGAATTCCTTTCTTCTCAAACTCGTCAAGGCGAGCCTTTGTTAGTGGTCGGCTCTTGTTGACTGAATAAACCGCGACGCGGTGGCAGGAACTTGTCACACTGGTGTACTCCTAAGAAGGAGTTCAACGACAGCTTGAGGGAGACGACATTCAGCCATACGGACACATTGCCAAAATGCCAAAAATCTAACTCAGTGGATCCCAAGCGTTGTATTCAGGATGACCATACTGACGCCACGACCAACAATAACGATACACATATTACTACCCACGAAAAAAAATCGGTGCGAAGGAGTGAATTCCCTGAGGAATATCGCTTTACCACTGGGCGGGATGGCTTTCAGTTCATTACTATCACTGGGTACGTCGCTTGTATTGTTGGGTCGACAATCGTCGTGGATTCGCAGCTACTTCGTCAGCCTTCTAAAGCTCTTTTATCTCCTCCTAAATATCATACTGCGCTAAGTTATCGAGGTTTCTGCGGCGACTGGCCGCCTAAGATAGACAATTTCAGCGTTTACCTACGAAATGTTGAAGTTGCAGCTAATGAAGAAGGATGGGTTGAGTGTACATGCATCCTTCGGGAAGTGATTTCCTTAATCTTCAGTAACTCCACAAGGATCGGATTGGCGGCAGGATCAAGATCGTTCCTGACACCATGGCACAACGCTGACGCCTTGCACCTCGTCTCTACACCTGTTAACACGGTGATTGGATCGCGTTCGTATCTAATCCCTCATGAGGAGTCGGCTTTTTATCCGGTCGGGGCTTATCCGAGGTGTGTTGGTTGGGGATGAGGTCCATTGTAGTATTGCCTCCTGTGTTCACCTGAGAAGGTGAAAGGAGGGCTTCCTGCTGTTGAGCTAACAATAGTAGTATTAGTATAACAGACAATGTACTAGCATGTAAACGTGATGCAGCACGTACGATTGATATAAATGGGCGGGTAGACTTACATCCTCTTGTTCTCCGGTCATTTTTTAGCAAATTCTTCGTATCGCTGTTGACCATATTCTGATTTTCGTCTGGGCCAACGGGTATGGCCGGCCGTCTGCCAGGCACTGAGATTTGCTAGCGTGTATAGACTGAATTGGAAGGGTGGATTTTAATGATATTGAAGGGAACCAGGCATTGAGAAGAGAAAGAGCGATTGATGATCAAATGCACAGAGGCTATTTGTTTTGCTTAAGATGGTTCGCGAACCGCTCTCACCGCACGGGGTGGCGTTTGCGAGACCGTCTAGTACTCGCCCACGTTTATCAATTGAATCCTAGTACACGTGCTCGGGCCTCGGTGTACCCGGTGTGTGGCGACTTCTTGTACGCAAGGAGGTGATAAGCCATGGATGCTCAGAATGTTTTTGGCCTAGCCTTGGTATGGGCCAATTAGATGAAGAAAATATGGTGGTTGTGCTCATTCATGTTCAGAGCTGATAGGCTAGAGCTGTGCGCTCGGAAATAGGATGAGGCCGCCTCATGAAAAGTGGAGAGAAGCCGTTTCTGGATGTTCGGCTATAGGGATGTCCCATAGCGCGCTAGGTAGAGTCTGCTCAGCTCGCTATTATCATATGTACTATGTACCGCACAGAGCCAAGACTAGCCTGAATCCCCATGAAAGCTAACCTGTGGTATCGCTTTGAACTTTGGCAGCATCTGCTCTCCCTGTTGCCTGTGTCACTCCTCCGAACGCGCCCAAGTGGGCAGTGCTAGCCGTCTAGCTGCATGTCTCAGTGCGGGGAACGAAAGCAGTCTAGGCCAATGTATGCTGTTCCAGCTCGGGTGTGTACGTGCAATTAAGCTGCTGGCAAGGATATGATTGGTCTACGACGGCGCGTATAACGCATTAGCAAACACAGCGATCTCATCTTGGTTACATGCAGGTGTGGGGTATACAGTATCGCTTGACAATTTCGTGTATTATGTCCTGGCTTGCCACAGGCACCACATCGTCAGGTAGCCCGCTCTTCTCGTGGTTTCCGACCACGCCCCACACGCTCTTCAATCTGAATCTGATCTCTCTGTGTAAGTATGTCCTGTGATTCCTATATATTAAGAGGCCTTCCTTTCCGTGCATATTTCTTCTTTTGCCTCCAGCGCTTGCTGAGTATCTCATTTGCCTTTTCAAGAGAAGCCACCCTTCCCTTCATAATCGTCATCTCGTGCATTATACGCCGTGTACCCTTCGCAATCTATTCAATACCCTCAATAATTGGACTTGGAGAGCTGCTCTGATGGGCTCTCACTTGTCTTTTGAGGAATTCAGATTGGGAAGTAGCCTCAATTGGATTGGTTGGGGTCTTTGACTGTCATAAATTAGGTAGATTGGCAGAGGATTCTGGAGATGTTGGTACACAACGCCTCCAGCGCGCCACCCAGCGTTCGCGGGATCCTCGTCCTGATCCCCAGCGCCGCCTGCTCGTCCTCCGTCATCCCCGCCGGCACCTCCCGCCGCAGTCCTGCCTCCCCCTCCCGCACGCCCCGCGCGCCCGCCGTCACCACCACCGCCAGCGCCAGGTACGCGTTGGCGATGCCGTCCATGCACTTGATCTCCCAGTGGCTCCCCGCGATCTTGCGTAGCGGCCTCTCCCGGTTCTGCGTGCCCCACGCCACGTACGTTCCGCCCGCCCACGTGCCGTCCGCCACCCGCTCGTAGCTCGCATCGCTACTGTACGTGAAGGCGCAGATGGCCCGGAGGTGCTTCAGGATCCCGGCGTAGAATGGCTCGTAGATGGCCGGGTCGTTGCCCTTGTCCCCGTCGACGGAGATGTGGACGTGGGACGCCGTGCCGCACGCCATGGCGAAGGGCTTCGGGTGCAGCGTCATTCTGTAGCCCGTCGACGTGGCGTGGGAGGAAAGCACGTTTCTCGCGTAGAGGAGCGTGTCCACGGCCTCGAGGGCCGGCGCTTTGGGCAATACAATCTCGTACTGCCCGCGCGTGCGCTCTCCAGGTGGACCATGCCGACGTACACGCCTGCATCCTCCAGTGCTAGAACCGTCTTCTCCACCACTGTCGTAGCCGCCTCGTGGTCCATCGCCCGACCAGCGGACCAGGCATGTCCATCATTGTCTAGAGGCTCAAATTCCCCCTTTTCGCCTCGCTTCATGAGCACAAACTTAATCTCGAACCCGAGAGTAAAGGTGAGTCCAAGCTTCTTAGCCGCGTCCAGAGCTTTGATCAGCGCCGTCCGGGCACAGAATGCCACGGGAGAGCCATCCTTTTCCTTGAACACACGCCCCTCACCGAGACATACCCCTTTTTCGGTCCAAGTCATAGCGTATCAAAATCAGGCTGTAGATCGTGCTCTCCAGCAGGCGTCACGCCCTCCTGCCCGTCCCGGCTCAGGAAGGGGTACATCTCACCAATGTCAGCATAGGCGTTGGCCTACATGGCCGCCAGGTACCGCTCCCTTGTCCAGGGGTAGCCGCCCTGCAGGAGGACGAAGGGACCGCGGGGTATGCACGGATAATCTCCTGCATGTGGGACGCCGACGGCTTGGTGAGCGGAATGCCGTTATCGCCCAAGCCCGTGTGGAACTGGATCGGCTTCATTCAATTGTGGTTGTCCTCGGTGATGGTCTGGCAGAGCTGGTGGACGACGTGCTCGTTAAGGCCGGCGTGGTCGAGCCTCTTGAAGTTTTCGGCGCCGGGGTGTGTGTCTCTGCTTGTGAATGCCCGCAAATACGCTGCGTGCGTCTCCAGCATTAGGGTGACGAGGAATCGCCAACCTAGTGCGGTAACAAATGACGGACTTGAACCCTACCGCACCCTGTCGGCTATGTCGACTCTAGCCAAAACATACAACAAGAAAGGCAAGAACGCTAAAGCAAAAATCCTTCAGCTTGAGATCCTTGAGATAAAGAGGCAAACATTCGGAGTCTCGCATTCAGAAACCCTTGATTCCATGGTTGATCTAGCCTCTACGTGCTATAACCGAGGCCTCTACGCCCAGGCAGAAGAGCTCCAGATACAAGTACTTTAGACAAGTGAGCGATTGCTTGGTGAAGACGATCCTAATACACATATATCTAAATCTCGTTTAGCTTGTATCTACGAGTCGCTAGGCAAGTTTACGCAAGCTAGAGAGTATGGGGGATCAGCAGTAGTGGGGTTAAGACGAACCCTCAGAGAGGGTCATTATGAGACTAATGGCGCCGTTACTACTTTAGTAGTGGTGTATTACTCGCAACAAGAATACCACGATGCTACTGTTTTAGAGGATTACATGTTCCAATTAGCAACTAAGATATTTGGCATAAGTCATTCTATGACTCTTTCTGTGCTAAATAGTCTAGTCATTTCATGTATTCTAAGTTATAAATTTAAGGACCTAACGAAATTAAGTTTGGAACTGTCTAGGAGGGCAATTAAAGTTTGGAATCAAGGACACCCTTCTACGCTAACCTTTCTTGCTACTCTTAAAGCTACTTGCTCAGATAAGCTAATCTTACCGGAGGTTAGTAGCCTCAAGATAGACCAAGGGAGAGATAGAATCCTATCTCTACTAAATCTCGCTAAAAATTATATCATTCAAGACGGGAAGGGCAAGGCGGTCGAACTCCTAGATGGACTTATATCAGGGCATAATACTTCTGAAATTATCCTACTTTTATTCCAAAATTACTATTTTGAGGGATCTTTCGAGGAAATATTATTCACTCTTTAATCCGGAAGAAAACATATAGCTAAGCTCTTCCAGTTCATAGATTAGATAATTTGAGTTATCAAGTTCCATGCGGAAGGCCCGCCATTTCCGGCGGTTTCCTCTAATAGAACTCACAACCCGCCCACATATACCATGTCGTGGTTATAGATGTTCTCGAGATTTCAAAATGGAGTTAGACACATGATAAGGCATACTTTAGTCATCATAGTTCTCAATGCAACGGCACCATCTCTCTTGTGTCTTTCATCACTCTGCAACTCTACCCTTGGTTACCTGATGAGAGATGGCACCTGCTTTTGCAACCCGGAGCCGCACAGCGGGGAATTTACTATCTAACGCGCGCCGCAGATCACATTCGAAGAGAAAGAGGAGCAAGAATACGAGGAACCCGCCTCCGAATACCGACCGAGACCAACATGATACACGGAGGACCGCGGGAGCGAGAGAAGCAACGCTTGCGGAGATCCTACCCTGAAGGAGGAGCAGGAGTGCACACATACCCCTATCATCGAAGCCCCGACGCATGAAGAAGAGCTTCGCCGATCAACCGCTAGGCTTGAAGTCAAAGGCTGGGGCGAAAGCAGTATGCTCCTGGAGACGTCAGAGCCGATACAAACTACAGGCGATATCCAAGGTGGCGTTTCTATCCGTGCAGCCACTACCAGAGGGATGTACAAAACTTTTACTATCTCTCGACAGCGTTTAATCTCAGCAGATGCTTTAGAAGGTATTGAAACATTGTCAGAAGCCATTTTCGCCCTAGACTACGCCTCAAGCCTAGTCTTCAAGATCGCAGATGACGGCAGGCGTAAAGATATGGCCAAGAGGTGGGACTATGCGAAGCTAGCAGCAAAGATATGTGAAGACTGAAGTTTCCCTCAGACTCTCTTGAAGCTGAGCATGGGGAACCAAGTACATTATATGATCGCCGAGATACGTACAGCAGTTTGTGACCTTCATCATCGCTAGCGGTTTCTCTGATATCGACTTTAGGAATATTCATGGGCGCGGGAGGCTGGCGGGAACCAGCTCTACATGCCCGGCAACGAGGGAAGCCCAGGAATGACCACCATCGCGAACCCAACCGGAAGACATATATTCCTCGGCCTTTGCTTTCCTTCCTTTCTTTTCCTCCTTCCCCCGCTTAGCCCCCATCCACAGTACATCATCTTTTCATAGAAACTTGAGTCGAGTCGTCTCAAGACCAAGCTCTGCATCTCCGTCTACATCAAACTCTTAGGTAAGTGGCTTCATAGTGTACCGAGAGACACTCTCAAAAAGCTTGATCTGGACGATGTTTTGAGTGATGAGCACTGCTTCCACACCGCCGTGATTGATTAGCTTGCTGTGGCGTAATCAGGTGATCTGGGCACTAGCAGGTGCTTCTGGTTTTATGGCCTTCTTTTGTCGTCGAGGCTAATTGAAGTGGCTGTAAAGCATTCGTGGCGTATGAATCGCAGCTGTTGGTCACGGATGTCTAGTTGTCCGTGTGTACGAAGGAGGATCCTGAAGAAAGGCAAGCCATATCACAGCGGCATCCGGCCATTCTTACCCTTCAACTTAATATTAGCGCCCTTGTCGAGCAGCAGCCGCACGACGTGTGATAGCGGCGTCCGGCCATCCTTATAATTGAACTCGAAATTAACGCCCTTATCTTCGATAAGTAGATCATCCATTGCCCTCAGCGCCTTGTTATTAGCCTCTTACCACGGGTCGTGACTATTGTCCCCGCTTCTCAAAGCTATTCCATAAAACTCAATAGCCTTTTCGAGATTCTTTCTTGCCTCTTTGTATCTTTCCAATCTATTTAGTAATAGTACAAAATTCCATAATCTAGTAGCTCCATCTAGATAACCTTGGCACTTGTACTCTATTCTTGGACACGTGGGCTTCTCCCAGCTGCCTATGAGGCGTTCATAGTATCCTTCATCCAGCGACTTGCCTTGAGATGCATCCCAGTCCCATACAAGCAGTATATCATTTAGAAATGCCATGATCTGCTGTATAAGTTCTTGTAAGGGAATTGCAATCATTATAATAGCCGAATGACTGTTGCATGGCCTGATAATCGATGGTTTTGATGCTCCTTGCAGAAAACAGACGACATCCCCTACCTGGATTGATTTCGCTGAGGCCGGAAAGGTGAATTGGTACTCTGTTCCCCTTTCGTGTCAAGATGCCTTTTCTAACTAATTCCTACACTTTGTGTGTTATCCTGGGTAATATGTTTTTTAATTCGTCAAGAATGCAGCCCTTGCCCTTGATCACCGCCACCTCCTTATCATCCCAAGTATCCACAGGCATCTGATTAGGGGTAGGGGGCTTGGCAGCTTTCCGGAAGGCTTCTTTCCATGACATCTCATAGTTGGGCAATGACCCTGCTACTTTGAGATCATTGGGATTACCTGAGCCTATACTAAGCAGGGCAAATATCTTTTCGAGAGGGTTTGTAGCCTTGTGGATGTGGTGTACATTAATTAGCTCACTTAGAGGACGTATATCTAGAGACAACTTATCTAACTAGCTCGTTTCACAGCCTTTATACCAAGGCCGGCAGACTACGCCTCTTATCAAGTATGCTATAGGAGGGATTATACCCTGAAGGTTCTGGTTTGTTTCGAAAGGCAGGTTTAGTGCACTTGAGCCCGAGCAGAACGCATACCCGTCAATTTCTATGCGGCCATACTTAATCAGGTTATCTCCTTTATTCGAATACCGTACCGAGACTTTGAAATGACCAGCTTCCAGTAGTAGGGATATCATCGGTAGGGTTCTTGGCCTTGTCGCTATTTGGGCTGGTGATAGTCCCCCGCATCGCATATTTGCAGTTACAGCTAAACCAGAGAGCCTTTGACCACGGTTAGTTGAAGCGACGGTGATTCCCCTCTCCCTATCTCTCTTCATCTAATATCATGGATTCTCAAGACACGTCCTCGCCAGGCGGTACATTTGATGTTGTTGATCCAGCTAGTCCCATACAAGACTTTGGCTGTTACATCACGATCAAGAATGACTCGAAGCGAGATCTTCTACTGGATACCTTTGGGATTATCGGCCAATGGGGCGAGTGGCCCATTGGCCAGCCCGTTAATACCATCAAAGCGTGGGCATCGGAGACGGTTCACTTAAGTGATAAGGCTGGTACGTATACGACAGCCATGAATTATTCATACTACAAATCGACCTGACATCACTCATGACAGGACCCGAAGGGTCAGAGAGTTGGGTTGAGTATGAGGTGCGAGTGAACCGCCAGACGGAACGCCTTCGAATCGAGTTCGACTGCCCTCAGCTGGCCTGGAGCGACAACAAAGTGAAATACTCTCGCTCAACTTATGCTATTTTAGTTGACGTGGGATGGTATGGAGCTAAAGGGCATCCTTTACGCTGTGAGTTTCCTCTCCATTCTGTCTCCTTCATCCTGTGTCATTTGAGAAGCCTCTAGTCCATATGTTTTCTCAGCCGTCTAACACACACAAACTACCGTATACAGGCACCGTCACCGTCACCCTACATGAGGACGCTAGTACCGCGAATGACTCAACCCCCACGGCGACTGATAAAACCGCGGTGGACAACAATGACACCGTCCGAGCCAACTTTGAAATCGGGTTCAAGGCCCCACTGGGCGTCTTCAAGTCGACTCCAATTCACGAGTTCATCGGCATCGCCGCCTTCATCAACTCCAACTTCGAGCCGCCCTTCGCAAAGGGAATGACCCCCAACAACCTCTCCGCCGAGCAATGGGAGTTCTTCCGCGGGGTGATCTGGCCCGACGACCCGCGGTGCCTCCTCTTCAATGACCGGCAGCACAACAACCGAGACTACGGGAAGGGGGTAGAGTGGCTCAAGGAATTCAAGTTCGGCGAGACGTGGACTATGACGCGGCGCTCCCACTTTGGTGACCTGCAATTCCTTCACTCCATGGGCAGCGCCGTGGGCGAGAAGCCCGAGGTAACGTGCGAGAAGCTGCTGATGTGGATGGGTGTCATATACAAGCTCTCCCTGGGCCAGGACGGCGTCTCGGAGAACGACAGCGTGACCAAGCACCTCCCGGAGTCGCTGTTCCCGCGCTCAGAATGGGCCTCAGTCTCGCTGCGCACCCTCCTCGTCACCACGACACCGAGCTACCGCCTCACCGACGTCCGCCGCGGCGCCTTGGCGTCTGCCTGCACATTATCCAAGACTCATATGCCGTCAGCCACACCAAGCGTCACCTGCGCAACCCGGAGGATCTACTGAGCCGCGACGGGAACGGCTACATGCACTTCCAACCGGGCACCCACGGCGACTGGGGCGACGTGCTGTGCTTCCATACGTACGTCGGTCAGAGCGAGTGGCGCCACAAGCACTACGACTCCATGCCTGAGGGCTACGGGGAGCCGAGCCCGCGCGACCTGAGCACGTTTGACCCCATTATCGGTGCGCGTTCCGCTATCGAGGGGTGCCGGATCCTGATCGATTTCTTCGCCAGCAATACGCCGTGGAGGAAGGTCAAGGCCGAGCTGGAGGGGAGCGTCTTTAAACTGCACCCGGACGCGATTCACTCACAGACGCGAACCTCGCCCGTGGAGAGCAACAGCAATGACGACGTTGAGTACTGGGCGGGCCACGAGCGTAAGCTTCTTGCATTACGGGTGTCTGGCGATGGTGTGGCTTCGTCTCTGCGCTTGAGGGGCCGAATGCCTGCATATAGCATTAGATCCGTCTGCATGTTGACCTTTGCCGTTGTTCTATGCATCGTTGCGGCGGTGAGTTTGTTTAAGGTGTTTTGATAGATAGCCCTCTTCTCCTACTATTAGCATCAGAGACTATAGCTACGCGAATGGAAAGTAGAATAATATATACACGGAGTCCGGTAGATGCAAAATTAAGCGGCATTGGTGAGATGCTTCTGTCAGCACTAACCGTGGTACCTGCTTGGCATTGGCTGGGGATGCAGCCGGTAATGAAGTATTACTGGGGAAGCTTAAGTCGAAAAGACGTCATTGGTCTACTGTAGGCATGAGCTGTCTGCTGGCATTAGAGTTTTGTTTTGCTTTGCTCCCCACCAAACCTTTGTGCCAAAGCCCCAGAATTCGCGCGGCTCAAATACATTCCTCCTGGGCCACCATATCCATCAAAGCTTGTCGCAACTGACGGAAAATCCTCTTCCATATTTGCTGAAGTCGATGATTATCGAATATCAAGACCAACTATTGTTCTAGAGACACCATGTCTCCCCCATCGCTAGTAGGATCGGATGAGCATGGTGATCGCCCACATCCTCGCGGTTCACCAGAGCCTCTGTCTCACTTCCAGTCGACGTTCGAGTCCAACGCCATCCCCGAAAAACGGTTTAAAGCATGCCGCGTATGCCGGAAACACAAGCTCAAGTGTGAGCGGAAAGACGATGTCACCTGCCAATGCTGCTACGACAATGGGGTCAGATGTCTGTAAGATATTGTTGGTTCTCGAAGAAGAGATATTATCAAGCGACACAACTCACGTTCAAGGAAGTTGGTGACATGGAAATTGTGCATCGTCAGAGTTGAAAATTGCTGATAGAACTATAGCTATGTGACACCCTCAGGACCAAAGAGTCCCATCCACAGTGTTTGTCCCAGCAATAGTCAAACAAGCACAGTCTACCTAGACACGCCCCATTCTCCTATTCAACATTCATCTCAACCCTTGTTTCCAGATACCGACCGCATGCCCACGAGCCAGCCATCAGAGCTCACTTCCCAAGATTTGCGTGCCCCACCTCTACCATGCACAACATGAGCCAGAACGAAGAGTCCAGGCATCATTCATCCAAAGCCTCTACAGATACAACTTACTGCACCAATCAGCCACGGGCGAAACCTCCGGGCATTCTATTCGGGAGAAATGTGAAACAGAAAGACATGGTATCCAAGTGCATAATTGACCACCAACAGGCGAGACAGCTTTTCACCTCGTGAGCGTTGATCTATCCTTAACAATGTAGCATTCCTGGCGCGCCTCAGGTTCATAGCTAATGCAACGAACTTTTTACCCATTTTTGATCCGATTCTTGACAGTTTTGAGGCGTTGCGGTTTCGAGAGCCTTTTTGTTTTGGTGTCATCCTTACACTGGCTTGCTGCATAGATGGCCTGCTGCAACGAGAAGAATGCGTGGCTGAAATCAAAGCTCTCGTTGCAGGAACTCTGTTTGATTGCCGGGCAACCATTGGTAGAGTTCAGGGCATGATGCTCCTCGTCATTTATGCCGAGAACACCTGGTTCGCCATTGGCCATGCTCTGCAGATGGCCCAAGACCTCAAGCTTGACAGGATCTTGTCTGATCAACAGGTCCTGAACCAGCCCGGTGTGTCTGAAAATATTGAACAGCAGCGCCGGACGATGCGGAACGCAAGAGTCTGGCTCGCGCTCTGTCTTATCGAGAGAGAAGTTGCAATTGGGACTGCTAGATCCTGTAGAATACCCAAAGTTTCAGCTGCCGATCTGATCTATCTCACTCACCAATCGCTGGCTCATCCACCCAATATGAGATTTGCATCTCTTGTCGAGGCAGTTCAAGTTCGAGGTCTGAGATGCGCATGACAGGGTTAACTCTCGCTGACCTTTTTCCAGATGAGTTCTTGTCCGAGATCACTGCCGCGGGAGATCTGCAGGATGCTGGCCTACGTCGACTGCATTACATGGAGAGCAAGTTTGCAGAGTGGCTTCAGAACTGGGATGCGCACCACAGAGGTTGCTCGACTCTTGGCTTTGAAAATAATGAAAGATGTACTAAACCTGAGTAGATTACGGCTACGATATATCTTCATTTCAGAGAACAAGTCTGCGCGGTCAAAAAAAATTACGCCTTAATATTTCTCGGATGCGCTACTATTAGCAAAATAAGCGGCAATCGACAATTATCACGAGCGGTCAGGGACTCGAGCGGTACCTTGTCTAATACGGTCGATTTTGTAATGGCGATTGCCTTGAATCAATTGCAATTAATCCTGGAATCAGAATCGTACAGGTGGCATCTCAAATGAGCAACCAACTATACAGTTTTATCTCTGACCTTTACATGTATAGTATTCATCATCTTTGATGTCAATGTTTCATCAGCTAATCGCTGAAGGCATATTTGTACTGGAAATGTCCAGACACCGAGATGACTTGAATGCACCTGAGGTTCTTACCACGATAACGGGTATTGCTGACATCCTTGCCGCTTATCACGACCCTTTCTTCCACCAGCTCATCCAGGCTCGTCTGTCACATCACCCTAGCGCATCGTCGTACATGATACCAGATCAAAGTATTCAAAACCAAGCTGAGACCAGTTATAACTCAAAGACCATGTCGGCCCAGTGTGAGACTGCCAGCGCGGCTGCTTCCAGTACACAGTTCCAGCTTCCTCACAGCTCTGTGGGACATTCTCTTCTACCAGATATGGATTTTACTGGCCAAACTCCCCTGAGTCAACTATTAGAAACACCCGACTGGATGATGAACCCCTCGTCTATGCTTGTGTTTGATGCGAACGACTGGCAAAACAATGATACTTCGGGCGCCAACTACTAGGCGTGTTTTGTCCTAGCAGCACCGTGTACTACTACTCGCTTTGATTCTACACTACCTGATCGACATCGGCACCGCCAGGAGGCTCCATCGACCCCATTGAATACTTATAACCCATCTCTACTTATATATAGTTTATTTAATTAATTCGTTTTCAGCATCTTTTTAGTTTACTATGTACAATTTGGTTTAGATAGTAAGTAGGGCTTCAATATATTTGCCTCGAAAAACTACCACCTATGCACAGTGAGACAATTATACCATCTTGTCTTTCCGACTAGCCCGTTGCATATGCATGTAGTTTATAGACTAGCCATTCTTGTGCTTGCAATTATGCCAGGCAAATAACCAGCCAAACAGTTTAGAAGTTGGCTCTTCTGTTTTCTTAGCCTGAATATATTAGAAGCGAAATCAATTCAAACGAAAGACTTGATACCAAGTGGCTTGGGCCTAGGTTTTCATGTGGTATTTTTAATACAAAATACCATCTCAAGGCCATTGCTTAGTCTTATGATTTTTACCTAAATCTTTGCTAATAATAGGGTTTATAGGCGGCGGAATATAGATTCCGCTGCTGCTGGATTAATAATTTTCTGTCGCGACGTAGGTAGCCGCCGAGAAGATAAAACGCATCTGATGTGTCAGACTCGGAAACAAATGAAATGGGGAGGGCGCGGAAGCTCATCGTCATATTCAATTTCAGTTGTCCGAAATTCTAATTCTACTATATCTATACAATCGCCAATCCGTGTTGGGATAATTGGGCTCTCGGCTGGAGGCGGTTGGGCACCCGTATCTCACTTACCGTACCTCCAGAGCTCTTCAGACTACACTATCACGGCGGTCTGCAATACTTCTAATGAAAGTGGAAAAAGGCCATCGATAAGTTTCAACTCACATCTGCTGAGGTATATGACTCGGTAGAGTCCATGTGCGACTCGGATAATGTTGACCTCGTTGTTTGTGTCGTGGTCGTCTTCGCCCACTATAACCTCATCAAGCCGGCCATTGAGCGAGGCAAAGGCGTGTACGTCGAATGGCCACTCTGCGCAACCACCGAAGAATCCAGGGAGCTTGCCAAATTGGCCCGGTCCAAGGGAGTCCGGACCATTATTGGCCTTCAGTCACACGCAGGCCACGTTCATTCAACCTTGCAACAAGTCCTAGCTAGTGGCAGGATCGGACGCGTGCTAGCCTCACACCTCGTTGGTAGCGGTGGAAGTCCAGAGACGGGCAACAAAATCGACAGGAGGTTTCTGTACTTTAAGGACATGGAAGCCAAGGGGGCTAAGGGCCAGGTCGCTCTGACTATCTACGTCGGGCAGACCATGGAGTTCGTTGTATCGCTGCTGGGTCAGCCACGAACCCCGACTGCGCAGCTGCAAGTAACGTAGCTGTACGTGGATATTATTGATGGAGAAAAAGTCGTCGAGAGAAACGTCAAGAAGACAGCCGACGACTATGCCTCTCTCCATGGAATACTCGGCGAAGATGTCAAGTACAGTTACGTCTTCCGCGGCGGAGACGCGTTTGAGGAAGGAAATGGCCTGGTATGGGACATAATTGGCGACAAGGGCCAGATTCGTATTACCGGAGCTACTATCATGTTCAACATGGGTGCAGATAACTACAAGATCCAGGTTAAGGATTACGAGACTGGAGAGACAGAGATGATTCTGTTGTACGAGAAGCTGCCTCTTCCACTGATGGCGCAGAATGTCGGCATGGTTTACAAGAGATTTGCCGAAGGATCGTACGTGCCTACTTTTGAGGATGCGGTGAGAAGGTATGAGTTTTTGGACGCTATGTTTGCCTCAGATAAAGATAGTGGCTCAATGCGAGTATTGACGTACTTATATTAAGTTCAGTTTCTTACTCCGAAAGTTAGGCTTGCAAAAAAAAGAAAAAAGAAAAATTACATGGGGTACTGTACAATTATCAGAATATAATTCGTGTGTCTACCTTGTGTTATTCCCAAGACCATGGGCTATCTTAGCATAGTAATTCACGTGGGAGAGGTATATGATGAATTAAGTGCGCTTCGATTGGTAACGCGTATTGGATACTGCAGTCCTGGTTGGCTTCTACCTAGTAAATCTAGATAGGAAAACTGTCTATCTTATATGAGTGTGATCTTGTGCCGGAATACAACTAGATGAAACCTTGCCTGTCCTCATCCTCTTTGAGAGAACTTGCGGGCCGGAGTCCTTGTTTCGAACAAGTAGTCAAGTTCAGCAAACGTCTTACCCTTCGTCTCGGGTATAATAAAAAAGGAAATAATAGCCAATATGAAGGCCGGGCCTAGGAACACGACGCCTGCTTTCGGACCGAGGTTTGCCTCCTCTGTATTGACAAGGTAAGGGATAGCAACGGCCCAGATGAGGTTGCAGATGGCGTTGGTGATGGTGGCGATGGACGTGGTCTTGGCCCTCAGTCGAGTCGATGAAATTTCTCCGATAATAGTCTATCCTATTGCGCCTAAAGACACGAAATACAGGATATTCCAAATAATTGTGATGGCTGCTAGAGCTCGACCACCGGCATAGGTATTACCTCCGTGCCAGCCTAGGATTGTAATAGCTAATAGGCAGGGGATCATCAGGGCAATTCCGGCCAGAAGCTGGGGTTGCCTCCCAACCTTTTCAATGAGGGCAAAGGACACCATGACGGCACCAATGGAGAGTAAATTGGTAATGACGGTAATGAGGAAGGCATCCTCGAGTCCGGACTACTTGAGGAAGTATGCTATATAGTTTGTGCACAGGGGGAATCCACCGAACTGCTGCATAACCATGGGCAAGCAAGCGAGAAGAGTCCGGTGTCGATCGACTCCCTTGAAGCACTGGAGACATGAAATACTCTCGTTGGTATTCGACCACTCATGATTAATGGTGGTTATGATTGTTTGTAGGTCGTTATCGGCATCGAAGCCTTCCTCTTTGCCGCGAAGTCGGATGAGGATATCTCTAGCTTCAGTAGTCTTACCTTGACTGGCCAGGTAGTATGGAGATTCTGGAATAAAGAAGAAGAAAAGGGATCCAACGATGGCGCCAATGCCGAGCTGTGAAATAACTGCCGCCTTCCAAGACTATGACCCCTCAATGTTCGATGTCCCCTCTAAGGCGCAGGCAGAGAGGAAACTGCTAAAGATAATCCAGAGCTGAAATAAAGACAACATGAACCCTCGGATTCGGAGAGGAGCCAGTTCGGAGATGTATGTCTGAGTGTTTCCCTGCATGAAGCCTATGGCCAGGCCAAAGATGACCTTGGCAAGCACCCAAACGCCCCAATTGGGTGCCACAAGGTCAACGATAGTACCAAGAATGGTAAGGCTAGAAAGTGTTGGTAAATGGTCGAGGTGTGAGTCAAAGAGAACCTTCATTCACTTACAAGACGGTGATGAATCCGCAGAGCTTACGGCCCCATTTGGCACTAATCATGCCGACGGTGAAGGCTCCAAGCATGGCCGAGATAAACTGGCAGATTGTCCAGGCCAGCTGTCTGTTAGCAGGTAGTGTCCAGATGCTAAGTCCTGTGTCGTATTCTCCAAAACTCTCAGTAAACTCGGCGTTGGCGATGATTGAGCCTATGAGGTTTAGGTCGTAGCCGATTAAAATGGTAATGGCCGCGCAGCTGAAACAAGCCCAGGCACTGTGCTATGACTTCTTTAGCTTACTAAATTGCTGTGTCCAGGTTAAAGAGTTTACGTCCTCATCGATGGCGATTGATATTTTGCCCGTTTCCTGCTCGCTAGCTTTAGGCTGTAGTTCAAGCGTTTTTGCTTCTGCAACGGCCGCCATTTTTGCTTTGACGATTGGTGCAATGTAGTGTCGATGACTGAGGGGTTGTTTAAGAAGATGCAGGATGATGAGAGTGTCCAGTGGTGAATAGAAAAATCTGGCACGACTGGGGAGAAGACGTGGAGGCTTTATGTCTTTCGACCAGCCTGGCGGAGTCGTGTGCAACCCATCTACGGTCCACCCCTGATGATAAGCTATCAGATATCGTGCTGTTTCTTTACCGGACTTGGTGAAATACGGGCCTCGAATGCGGGGATGTCACCTCCAGACCTCAGTGGACCTGGGATAGAGGCGTTGGGGAGTAGCGGAATATGAATTCCTGATAATGAGGTTGGCGAGATGAAAAGCTGGAGACTGATAAGACGCCTAGAGTGGAGAGACGGAATGTAGATACCTGCTCCTCAGCAGCTACGCAGCTCAGAAGCTAGCATGATTCAATGATAGGGAAATGTGTTAGCGTGAACCCAATTGCTATTCTATCATAATCTAGATTAGCCTCATTGGCGGATTTTGCCAGGTTGTGTTTATTATCTTCGATAAGCGGAAAATGTAGGAGAGGGAGCTCAACCAAAAGTTGCCACGGAAGCCCAGTCATTGAGACGTTCAATGTGGCACCTGGAGCACACTCGTGAGAAGTAGGTTGATATGTAATATCGAACAAGGATGTTTTGTTACTAGCATTGTAATGGGATTATCTAAGGGTTTGATGTCAAAATATCGCGCTTCTTTGCCTGATTATGGATTGCCTTGACAGCATTCCAAGTTCTATTATTGACAAGAGATCTATCTCTACGATGAAGTGAATCTGCTCCACTTCGTCAGCTTTTCTCCCCATACATACAAGACAAAAATCCCAGACACAAAAATAATACAAATGGCGCCTAAGACTGATATACCAATAGGCAGCCCCAAAGTGTTATACAGAGGGTGGGACCATAAGACACTACCAAAGGCTATAATCGTTTTGATGAAACTATTACTACCGAAAAGTGATGCGGCGTACTGGGGATAGACCATGGATATGTAGATAAAAATACTTTGTATGATTATCGTAAAGCCGGCAGTTGCGAATGTAGCGCCGATGGTCGGGACAATCCAGGGGATTGATGCTCTGGATGTCCAGCCAAATATAAAGATGCCTAATGGGATCAAGATGGATGCAAAGAGAGCTGGTATTAGGTGCCGCTCGGGAGAAATCTCTTTTTCTGCACGGATCGCTGGATTGACTACGTAGTAAATGAAACCGAGGTAGGGAACAGCAGCTCCTAATGTTGTAATGATGTTGCAGATGAGTACAAGTCCAATCTGGTCAGGCTCTATGCCGTAGATGTCTCCATAGACCATTGGCGCAAACTCGAATATGGAGAAGAATATAGTATAAACAAGGCCAGTATATAGGCTTGTGAATATAATGGCTGGATCCAGAAAGTTAACTCGCCAGGGAACGATAAGGGAAGCGTAGAAGCGGTCAAAGACTGTAATGTTGGCCGATTCGATTTCAGCCCGGGTTATAAAGTACTCCTTATTTGTTGCTTGCCGTATCATTTTAGCTCGATAATGGAGAATCGTCGAAGGTGAACTCTCGGGAAGAAGAAGCTGCCGGATTATACAATCAGTCAGGTGAACATTGCTATTTGCCCGTTTCCTGTTGCTTGTCTTACCAGAAGAATAAGTGCTGGACTGTTGGTAATCAAAATCTCCCATATGCTCTATCTCCATCCCAACCTGGGAACACTGTACCCGGCAATAATTGTACCTGTTGTAGGTTCTGCCAAAGACGAAACAGCCTATGTATAAAGCGAATATGGCTTGGTGTGCTGATCGACTATATTACTTAGGGATGCACCGCCTGTCGATAAGATTGGTGAGCCAAAGAATCCCTGAAGGAAGCGACAAGCCAGGAGCATGCCAAAACTATTCGATTGAGCAGCGGCGATAGTAAACACTAGAAACACAACTATGGTAAGGACGTAAGGTATGTTCCTACTAATGGCAGGTATTTCCGATAATGGCGACCAGAATAAAGGCCCTGTGCTATATCCTAATATGAACACGCCAAGACCAAGTGTAGAGATGGTTGGGGAAATACCAAATTCACCTTGGATGCCTGGCTGAGCTGGGGTGTAAATGGCGGATGACATGTATATAACAAAGGCCGTAAAGTTGATGGTCACGCTGAGCAGCGTCTTCCTCCAGAGGGGCCAGTTGATTGGATTGCTAGGATCTTTGTCGTTATACCAGTCTATAATACGCATAGACTCACAGCTCTGAGTATTACGCTTCTCTTCATCGTGCTTGGCCACGTTGCAGTCGGTTGTAGCTTCAGTGTCACCAAGCTGCTCGACGTCCACTCTTGACATGGGATCCGGCAGACTTGGTGCAGTATCTCGGCAATTGGCGCAACTATCAAGTTGGCATTGACGGCTCGCACTGGGTGGACATGCTGGCTTGAACTCCCCGAAACGTCTAAGCACTTCTTCTGTCTCTTCAGGATGGGGGAAATACTTCTTGCCAAAGAGTTTTCTGAGAGCCCACCAAGCAGGACTATCAACGAAGAATAGCATTTTCAAAGATAAAAGAAGGCAGCGGCTGCTGGATCTCAACCCAATCTTGATCGTCGTTGAGCCAAATATAAATTGAACGTTTCTTAGTGAATGTAAAGGTCAAGGTCAAAAGCTAAAGTAGCCAACTTCTGAGCCACCACAAAACCTGAGATAATGGTTAATCCGCGTTTTCGTCTGGCTAAGATTATAAAATAAGCCCTTTGAGAGGCTTTTGGATTGTTCGATGCAAAAAAAAACTGCAAGTCAGTCACTTGTAATCTTGCCGTAATGAGGAGAGATGATGAGCCCGGCCACCCCGTATAATTCGGGGGAGAGCGGAATGCAAATCCCTCAGATTCACAAGGATGCGTCCGGCCCCGTTTACCACAGCTATTCACATCCTTGGCATTCCAAAACTTTCTAGATCTTCTAAATAGCGGAAAGTAGATTGCGTCTCACACCCACTTCATCTCTTTCTACATGGGAGAAGCAAATAGGCCTTGTCTTTTCCCGCCCATCGTCGAAGCTATGTTATTATTTGTCATCAATACTCAAGTAGAGCCTCCTTTCTCATACTGACGATCATGGAAGAATTGTGGAGTGTGCGGGGGGTGGGGAAAGAGAATTGCGTTTGTTTTAACGTGGCACGACCAAATGCTCTCTCCTAGCCCTTTTGACATTAACCGCTTCTGTCTTGCTGTTATTCGGCTATTTCCATAGATTTTACCCAACACATATGATCTTGGACATGGAAATTCCTGTTACCTGAGACTTTTGAGCCTATTTCATCTTAGGATAATTATGATCTATGGCTCTCTCGCATTAGCCTTTGCGGCACCCTCAGGATCATGAGCCTGAACCTCAATCTCGATATTCATGTCTGGTCCGCCCCCTAGCCGCCTGATCTCGATACAAGTCCACGTGGCATGAGGAACAGGCATGTACTTGAGAAAGTTGCGAACTATATGCTCCTGGACCTTATCGCTCAGATCAGTATAGTATGTGTTGATGCGAAAGACCTGCTCCACCTCTTGCCCCCCAGCGTCCTTGATAGTAAAATCGACATTAGCGAATGCCTGGTCAATTTCTTTGCTAATTTCCTTGTGAATGATGCCAGTGTCGGTGTCCCAACCTCCTATTCAGCGTCAGCAATCAACTTGACAGGGAGGAAAAGAGACAGATGCGCGATGTACCTTGGCCAGAGAGATGGATGATATCACCCAGTCGGACCGCCTGGATATAATGGTAGTTGTCCCTGTTCCACACCCCTTGTTTCTTATAAGAGTATTTCCCAAGATGAGATATGTTTGTGCAGTGATAGTAAAGTGTGCAAAAGAAAATAGTTACAGGATATGGAATTTGGCCTGAGATCATGTAGCGTTTTCCTCTAACAGGCGCTTCTTTTATACCAGGCGTTAGAGCTTTCACATTATTCCGCAAGTTGCCCCCCTGCAAGGAGATATCAACTCAAGGCTATGCATACTACCTAAACTCATAGCACAAAGGCGAGCAGCGACAAGGAAGCAGTGCAGCATCTCTCCGCCACTAGTGGGACACTTGCCCCAGTGCGGAATCTAGATTCCGCTGCGATTGATGCACCAAAAATTTGCGTCTTGTCGGAGCTGAAGGTCGGGTTGTCCGACAGCGCGGGATAGGAATATGAATTCCTCTTCATACACCATCACCCCAACAGACTTCGTCAAGCTACGAGATCGATTGTGCCCTGTAGATTGCACTGCCGCAGACCGCCTGAGGGCGCAAGCTCTGACGAGACCGATTTGACCCATCCCCTTGTGGCTCCCAAGGGCCCGCTCTTGGCGATGATCAACTCGGCTTCCCAAAGTAACGAGGCCCCGTTGTCTGCATCCTTGATACGGGCTGGAAGGCCCGGAGCCAGAACAAAGTATGTACCAAAGGCCTGCCAAGAGTGTCGCCGGCGGCGAGCAAAGGTCCGTGATCTAACAGCTATACATATTGCCTCTCGTTGCTGATATGCCTATTACTCCCCGATATAGTGTGGCGGAGAGAGGCCAAGCTGCTTACGATGCTGCGCGCTCCAGATAGCGTGCATATATACAACCAAGAGCGATGGACGGGGCACTGCGCAAAAGTTATATGTCTGTTTACTACAGACCTAAATTGAATTTCTTGAGCGTATTCTGTTGTTTTATTCAATCGATATCGAATCTTCGGCTGCGTACTTGTCTCTGCGTCTCACACAGCTTCCAAAGATAAATACGGACTTAAACGTGGGGGCTGTCTGTTGCTCTTCCTCGCCCGAAAACCCTAGCCCTGCCTTGCAGGGAATTCTTACTGATGATGAGCCGCTCAACGTCGATGGAAATGGTGAAACAAGATATTTCGGATCGACAAGCGGCCGCCACAACCTCTGTCGCCAAGTTGGTCAGTATAAACCCCGGTATTGAATGATGGATATAATAGCTGAAACTTCGCATAAGAAATACTTCTGCCTCCTTCGTCTGTGTTGCCCTCTGGCCATACTATACAAGCCACGGAACCCGGTGCTCAGTCAGAAGAGAACTTAGAAAACCACCTTCTTGAGCTCTACTTTAGGTGGGAATAACCCTGGCTGTAAGTAGTTGATAAGATACTTTTCCGATGGAGTAGGAAAACTGGGGGACGGTATTACAGCGATCTGCTGCTTAACTCTATCCTTGCTAATGGGAGCAGGTTTAGCGATCGTATCGATGTTCGTACAGATATTACTGATTCCAACTCGGCTGGTCGGGTATTCAAGGATAAGGATGAAGCCTTACTTTATGAAGAGTTGAGATATCCCGGTATAACTACTCTACAGGCATTGATAGTGCTAGGAACAGTCTGTATTGTGAGTATATTCTATGTCTTTCCTATATACTAATGTGTTTGTTTATAAATTCGACAGGCAGTGGGCTAAGATGCTACTGCTACGGGATGGATGTATCATGGTATGGCTAATCGCCTGCTCTATGACTTGGGTCTTAATATTGACCCTAGAGTACTTCCAAACTCTTTATATCTAACTGCAGAAGAAGCTGAGTTGAGAAGGCAAATATATTGGTCTTTATATTGCGTTGATAAACTGGTATCTGGCTATACTGGCTGCGTCTGTATGATGTTGGTGCGTTTCTACTCTTCAACTGCATCTGTTCTAATGATAATAGGTACTGACTCGTGATTAAAGGACTTGTAAGGTGCTGTGAATCTGCCCTAGTTCCCTATTGAGTTGCTGATAAGTATTGACGGTGATGCCGACGGCCTAGCTAGGAGGTGTTGCCTAGTGTCTTTTTATAACTCCCTTATTTCTTTATGCAAAATTCTCGAGGAAATATTTATTAAGTTGTAAGTACATTTGGATAAGTATCTAGATCCTTCTTGTTCCTAATGGTTATTTTAGATATGCACCAAAGGATTTGGCATCTGAAGAGCAAAAGCGTGCTATATTTGAAACTTGCAAACTATCTCTGAGAAGTTAGTTCTATGAGCTGTCCGAAGAGTTCAAGTTTCACAAGACTGCTACTCGAAAGGGGGTTCTTCCCCAAGTTATCGCCTTGCAAATGGTATACTATACCTCGGTTATATTGCTTGCTAAGCCTTTTATATCCAGATAACCAGTATATGAAGAAGATACACTAAAGTCAGGGCTGTCTAGTAATGGGTTTACCAAGACAGCGATTGCGCTCTACATAGGCGCTGCTCGTAAGGTGAGTGTTCTGTTAGACTAGTATCGCGAAGTGTTTGGCAGCTTTCGTCTTAGTCTAATTACACCTACCTATTCGAACTTATCAGCTACCCTGGCCTTGTTGAGCTCATGTTCTAAGACAAGCAATAGCACTATTACAGCTAGTGGTACTCTTGAGCGTATTGGATTATGTTTGCAAACGCTAGCCGAATTGTCGATATTATGGACGCTAGTACGCAGATACTATAAGAGTCTCAGGAATTTGATTAAGGATAGAGGAATTGATATTCCTAACGCTAGCCAACAAATTCCAGTATCGGGTTTACTGAACGATAAATCCGTACTCGATTGGGCAGATAACCACGATCCTAATATAGTTGGAAATCCTTCAGGTGAGGATATGAGTTGGTTGACCTGGCTTTCAACGATTGATACCGAGTGGGGGAATATCGAAGGTATGGGACTATTTGGCCTACCTCTTGACATTGATCAGGAGGCACCGTATCCGTATGCCTCGTCTATGTCGTGGCAGTGAGGTTTATGGAGGCAGTGGGAAAGAATTTGTCTATGTATTGCTCTTAGCTTGATAAAATAGATAATACGAGCTGACTAAGGAGAGAATGAAACAGCAAGTACCTAATACTACCGGGGGTTACTTTGGAAAGCGGCGGGTTTGGATATGTTCAATTATGCCTCCCCAGGGCCACCGGCTTATCAATGAGACGGTATCATCAGCCATGCACGGGCATTTCGACCACGACCTTACCAATAAGCTCGGCATCTCGAATCTTTTCCATGTACAACGGAACCTGACCTAGCTCAATTTTAGTTATGATCGGGTTAACTTGGCCGCTTTTAACGTAGTGTATCATCTCCAATACCTCCCGGCGACCACCCATCAAGCTTCCTACGATTCGCAAGCTCCGCTCGACGAGAGATGGCAGAGGAATAGACAGTGTGTTTTCTCCGCGCGGAATACTGTCGTTCATTAGTAGCGAGCTCTTTCTAACGAGACTCAGATAATGTGATCATCGAGGACGAACGACCTACCCCACGCAGACTATTGATCCTCCATTACAGGCGAAAGTCTCTAGACCCTGAAAGCCTGACATTCAGCTCGAGGTAACAACTACTACATCCGCTGCTCGTGAAGTACCAGTGTTATTTCTTAGCCTGGTATATGATACAGCGATTTTACCAAAGCCGCAGGATCTTGGTCTTCTACAGCTGGTAGATGTATATCGTAAGCTATGACAGCGTGTTTGGGAGGGAAAGTATCAATCTTTGACTTTAAATTAACTCTAATAACTTTCAAGGCAAATACTCGTTTCGCTAACATGCTAACCAGATGTCCGATACTACCAAGTATGCCTATAACAACCACGACGTCTCCCGGGCTTACGTTTGTATTGCGAATTGCTCTTAGTGCGGCTGAGCCGGAGTATAGCGTCGTACAGTACTTTGACAAGTCCCCGTCACTCTCGGAGAGGCTGCTATGCAGTTCCATGAGGTACGATGTTGGAACAGCTATGAATTCTTGCAGCGTGCTGTTTCTGTGCTTGGGGATGTTGGACTGGCTTACGTACGATGTCTCTAGATTTTTAAGGCAGTAGGTGCAGTATCTATACGAGCTCGCTAAGAAACGTGTTGCAACTAGTTTTCCGGTCAGGGTGGAATCGCTCGACTTTATAACCCGACCTATTCCTTTATGGCCAGCGATGTGGTTATACGTTGGGTAGCCATCTTCAGAGCTAATAGAGAAACAGATGTCCTATGAAAGTCAGTGTTAGCGTGGAGTATTACTGGCTAGAAGTAAGAATAGTTAGGTATAAGATAGGGGAATAGCTGTGCTTCGGCAGATGCCAGTATAAATAATCTTGACTAAAGACTCACTCACAGTCGGCTCTGGTACCTCGATGCGAGTTAAGCTTAGATTAAGCTCCGGTCCCATCTCTTTTGTTATGATGGCCTGTTGGGAGCTAGGAAAATGCCCATTAGCTACTGGACACGGGATTTGGTTGTCTGCTATGATCGTCCTTGCTGATAGGGTTGTGAAATTTTGAGATGACTAACTTGCGCTGCTGTGCCCAGCTATCTGAGATAAATACTGTATAATTATGGACATTTCGCCGGTCGAAATCTGGGTAGCATACTTGCTGGTGCTGATCCGCATCGATTCCTACACCCGGTAGTCTACCTAGGATGGGTACATAGTAGCAGATAGGAATATACTTTCCACCTGCCAGACCAATGAACGCAGCAAAGACAATGTAGGCTTGTAAATTCCGGGGCGGAGCCTAGGTTCCTAGGGTGTTTCTCAGTGAGTGAGAAAAAGCTAATTGGGTACATCCACTCATGAAGGGGGACTAGGAATGTGAATTCCGCCTGCCGCTCCGCTCCTGGACATTCCCACAATACTCTCCCCCGCAATCTGTTGTCCAGGGTTATTAATTGGTGGTGGCCCAATAAATATCCGGTGACTATAGGCGATGCTTGAGACGGTCTAGGGTGCCGTTTGATGCTGTACTGCCTCTTGAATCGAGTCCCTCTACGAGCAGCTTAATCAAGAGACAGACACGCTGCTACAGATCAACCGATAATTACTCGATATGGCTGAGAAAATCCAAAATTTGCTGACTCAGATGACTCTCCAGGAGAAGCTGCTTCTCCTGGCAGGAGAATGGACATGGCGGACGGTACAAATTCAAAGACTTAGCGTGCTAAAGCTCAAGGTGAACATCGCCCAAGCATACTTCTCAGTCAGCTGTTTATCATGCTGAATCCTGATGATTGTTATTATTCTAGGTTTCTGATGGTCCTAGTGGTGCCCGTGGTGAATCTTTGGGGAAAGCGTCCCAGCCACATTCTTTCCCAGCGGCGTCAGCTTGGGGGCTATATGGGATGTTGAACTTATGTATGAGATTGGGCAGGCCATTGCAGAGCAAGTAAGTCGGTAATAACAGCTCGTATTGTTTGGATTCAAATATGCTCATATCTAAACTATAGACCAAGACAAAGTCGGCATCGGTTATTCTGGCTCCCACGATGTGCATCTATCGCCACCCGCTGGGCGGTTGCAACTTTGAGTCTTTCAGTGAAGACCCCTTTCTTATAGGTAAACTAGCCTCGGCATATGTTAAAGGAGTCCAATCGAGGGGTATCGGAGTAACTCCTAAACATTTTGTTGGTAGGTTACTATCGAAGCTCTACCTAATTGGCTTTCCGGCGTGCCTAATATTGATTACAGTAAACAACTAAGAAACCGACCGTTTCAAGTATAATACGGTTATCGCCCAGCGAGCTCTGTGCGAGGTTTACCTCCTCCCATTCCAGATGGTGGTCCGCGACGCTGACCCTTGGTGTATGATAGTGCTTATAATATGGTTAATAGCAAGTACTGCGATTTATCGAGAGAGCTCCTCGAAGGTATAGTCCGAAACGAATGGGGGTAGCAAGGTGTTATTATGAGCGATTGGGGAGGTACTAATATAACCGTTGAGGCAATAAACGCTGGCCTTGATCTCGAATTCCCAGGACCTCCGCTCAGAAGAAGTAAGTAACTATTGGCGAATGCCTTAACAGACAGTCGGATTGATCTTAACCAGGTTGAAAAATCGGCCGGACGGGTTCTGTGTCTTCTCCAAAGAACTGGTCGATTTGAATATGCGCCGGATGAGCCTGAATACTGCTAAAACGACGAGCAAACCCGCGAGCTTGTGCTGTGCGCTGTAACGGGAGGTATCGTTATACTTAAGAATAAGGCTGGAGCGCTCCCTCTAAGACCGTCGGAGAGACTTAGAAGGATCGCTGTGCTTGGTCCCAATGCAAAGCGAGTTGTTGCTGGTGGAGGTGGTAGCTCATATATTAATGCGCCGTATTGGACAAACGTTTACGATTCGCTAAAGAAGGCCTTTGAAGGTTCTGGGACAGAGTTTGCATTTGCAACTGGTGCAAAAGTGCACCAACATTTGCCTGCGGCGCCTTTGCAAGTTCTGACGGATCCTGTGTCTGCAACTCCTGGAGCTGCCGTCGAGTGGCATCTCGGGCACGACTTGACCGGACAACCCCTGATTGTGACGTATATATAAGTGCTTTATAACGCTGCTATATATGTTCGCAGATTTCAAATATTGTTGGACTAACTGAATCTATAGCGATGATCTTTATTATGTTTGTTTTGGAACGATACCACCCGAAATTGGAGTTTAAACAGGATACTCTTTTCGAGTTCGGACAATTCTCAGGCCATTATTATCAGGTCTATATCAACTGTCGCTAGTGAGTATTGGACTATCTACTATGAGTATCGATAGTAAAGTAGTCTTATCCCAATCCGGGTTAATCCATGAGCGAGCAGAGCTCTTCTTCCAGTATGGAAGTACTGAGGACAAATTCTCTTTAAATCTCGTGCAAGGACAGGACTATGAAGTACAGATCGACTATCATTCCCACGACCGATAACTATACCCTGAGTACGAAGCTCTTATACTCCCTATGGAAGATAAGTTCCAAGGTATCAGGTTTGGTTATGAAGAGCAAGATGTTGAAGATTTACCTTCAAATGCAGCTACTATCGCCGCAGACTGTGACGCAGCTGTTGTGGTTGTCGGCCGAGACAAGGAGTGGGAAACGGAGGGCCAGGATATTCCGATGTTTGAACTTCCGGGGCAACAAGTTCGGCTTATCCAAGGGGTCTCCAAGATTTGCAAACGGGTTATCGTCGTGGTCCAGACGGGCATACCCGTTGAGATGACAAAATGGATTGATAGAGTTCAAGGAGTACTGTAGACATGGTATCAGGGACAGGAGCTGGGTAATGCTGCTGCCGTCATATTAACTGGCTCCCAAGATACCACCGGTCGGCTCCCCGTGACCTTTCCTAAGCAATTACCGGATTGTCCTGCCTATACATCCTTTTCCGGCGAACAAAAGACTATTTAATACAGCGAAGGAATTTTTATTAGGTACCGATGGTAGGATTTAACGGAAACAGCACTATTCTTCCCCATCGGATACGGCTTGTCGTACACCAAGTTTGCTTTGACTCCAATTGATATCAGTACGACGATACTCCGCAGAGAGACACGTCTGACCTTGACTGTGCGAGTGGACAATCTCGGCGGATTCAAGGGGCCCGGCCGGCAGACGGTTATTGCCTGGCTAGCCCCCAAAGGTATTACCACGCTACAGAGGCCAAAGAAGCAAGTTTGCGCATTTGCAAAGTCGGGCTCTCTTATTTCCGGAGAGAGCGTTAAGGTAAGGCTTGAAATAGATGTATATGCATTCGGAGTCTTTGATCCAGAGAAAAGCCTGTGGGTGGTGGACGCTAATACGCAGTTTGACATTTTGGTTGGTATGACAGCAGTGGACATAACTCCCTGTTGGGCTGTCGAAGTACCCGAGGAAATTATATGGATACACAGGATATAAGCTTAAAATGGGCTATATGAAGATGTAGGAATTACTCTTGTGACAGTTGAAACTCTAAATAAAGACCTCTTCTTAATATTTTGCAAACCGGCGTGCTAGCATCCTCTCTGTATGCTCTATATAAAAGCTTCGCCTGGCTCGCTCGCAATCTCAATATAAAAAATAGTGCATCTGGCTATCACCACGCGATCTGGCGGGAAAACAGTAATGATATTCAAACGCTAAATTGAGCCGAATACTTACTTACCGATAGAGAAACAAACCCTCCATTTTCATGTTCCATTTGAAGTCCTTTCACATGATGTACCGGATCTCCCTGCTACCCTTATTTCATACAGTGCTGAGACCGTCCGAGTGCATTAACCTGCTGCATCAAAAGCTCTTCTCAACTCCTTTCACTCGTCCTCCGCGCCAGCAGTAACTGTAGAAGCAGATTTGCTTTGCCCGGCCCCTTCTAAAATTTGATTCCTGGTCGGCGTTGCTGTATCTTCTCTATCAAATATAACTGCAATCTCCTCAAGAGTATGGCCTTTAGTCTCGGGGTAATAAAAGTAAATATTGAGCAAGCTAAGGATGAGTATAATAATATAAATGATGTAATATTTCCAACTGTGAAGTGGTTAGTATTATACCTTCTAACGAGGGAATCTCCGTAGATTTTGATGGCACTCACGCAATTGCATCAAGCGCAATCGGGTTCGCAAAGACATTGAGAAAGGTCGATGTCTGACTGATGAGGTATGGAAGTGACAGACCACGTGCTCGTAGGTTATACGGCCAAATCTCAGCGGCATATACCATAAATAGAGGGGTACTGAGAGCATATGTTTAGCCTTTCCTGTTTCGTAGAGTCGATGAAGAGATGTTATTTACAATGCAATGTCATAACCGGCGTAGAAAATGAAAAGAAAAGGCACTACGGCAATTCCAATACTCTTCGAACCAGTCTCTGCAAATAACCCGGAAAAGGCAGTAACGAATATGTAGCTTACTAGCATGATGATGGTCGAGAGGAGGAATAGCTTCCGTTGACCCAGCAAATCGACAGAGAATGCCGTACCTACTGCCCAAATCAGGTTCTATATTTGCAGAAAACCGTTGATCAATGTTTGGTTTGTTACACTTGTGATGCCAGCCTTGTTGAGAACCGTGGTAAGGTAGAATGCGACAACGCTATTACCACAACAGTTATGAAAGATGGCCAAGGTTACTGTAATGTAGAAATGGTGCTTAGTTCCCCTAGTTGAGAATAAATTACGCCAGCTGACGCTCTCTTTGACCTGCTTTTCCAGAGCCAGAGTAGCCACAATCTCTTCGAGCTCAATAGCCAGAAGCTCGTTATCTTTCCCTCCAGTATGGTACTTTGAGAGGATTTCTTTGGCTTTGTCCACTTTGCTAATGGAGACGTAGTATCGAGAACTCTCGGGAGAAAGGAGAAACCCAGGAAGGGCAATCGCAGGTATCAGGAGTTATAAAACAGAAGGGATTCTCCAGCCCCAACTACTTGTGTAGTTGCGGGTGCCTGTTATGTATGTAAGCAGATTTGTTGTGTGTCCATGTGAAAGAGGCTTCGCTCACTATATGTCGTCCATGCCGCTAAGAGGGCACCCGGGTACCATCCGCAGCTATAAAGTGCTGTGAGGATACCCCTGTGATAGGGGTAAGCTGTCTCAGTAATCAAGAGCCCGGTGGAAATGCTCAGCCATTGATCCGTGATACCAATAAATAATCGGCGCATGATAAAAGTTATTGGGTTGTGAGCAGCGGTCTGTAGGACGACTCCTATTATCAACCTCAAATTGGCAATGTAAATGCCCGACTTTCTACCAAACTTCTGAACTGTCCATGCAGCTGGAAACAGGACGGCCAATGAACCCAAATTTGTGATGCCGTTGATAAAACCCAACCACGGCCCTGTGGGATGGTTCATGAATTCCTGCCACGGAGTCAGAGCTTGTAGTCTGTTTATCATACTCCTATTATAGCCGTTGGCGGAGGCATACAGTATAATACTGAAGAGTAGAAGGTTGAGATTGCGCAGATGAGCCTTCTTGTACCAAGGCGTTTCGTCAGAGTGAAGAACGGCAGCTAGGGTTGGCGAGATTTCATCCCTTTTCCCTTTAGAATTTCTCTTCATCATTTTGCCACGGAGGAATACGTCCTTTTTGTGAGCCTCGACAACAATGAAATACGGATGTTGATAACAAAAGGAACTGGAATTGGAATTGTTGAGCTAAGAATTGAAGGGTTCAAGCTTGATTTAAACCTGATGTATATCCACGGAAATCATTTATAAACGGCTGGATAGGGAAGCTGGGCCTCTTACAACGCCTGCTTCTCGTTATTAAAACTAAATATGACGCAAGCCCGGTCCGGAATTTCGACTTCTCTACGGATGGAGCGATCAAAGGCCTTACCCAAAACATACCACATACAAAGTACGGTAATTTGTGATTGAACGGTCCATTGTGTACCCTATAACGAAGACATTCTCTGGCATCAGAAACCAGATAATCAGAGAGACACTGAGCCACTGTAAAAACAAGGGCACGCCGAAATAGGCCTGGTGATGTGGTCCGTTTTGGCGATGGCATCATCTGCCACTTGCCCATATCGTTAACACGAGAAGACTAATATGGAGTTCCTACTGAAGTTGTTATGATGTCTCAAGTTGAAAAGGTATTTGGCACAAGATGCGATAAACAGGGTTGATGACACAATGACAGCTCATCTCACTGCATCTCCTATAGATGAAACCCGGAATCTAAATACCGCCTCGCGGCATTTAGATTCCTGATTTTTTTGAAAGGTCAAGGTCTCTAGTATAGGGTAGACCAGCTATAGGGTAAGCTGGGTCTAGGGTAGGTAAAGCCTATAAGGTAGGCTCAGAAATACTAGAGAGGGATCGTTCAAAAAGGCGTAGTAGAAGATGCAGGCTCTATAAGAGAAAATAAAGCTCTATCAACTACAGGGTAGCTAAGAAAGATAGACTGTAGGGTAGATAAAAGAGTGTATTGGTGACTTGTGGAATCTCTATCTAGCAGGGAGGAAGCCCTGTACTTATAGGTGTTTCCAGGCCGTAAGGGCCCTGAAGATAACACGTTGCCTTCTGTAATACGGGGTCGTAACCGCTATAAGGTTCTTGTACAGAGGGATACGAGACCGCTAATGCAGGCGCTATAGCGGACACGAAGTCCGCTAATGCAGCTGCTATAGTGGTTACGAGGTTCACTAAACTAAGTGCTAAGGTTCTCGTACAGCGGACACGAGGTCCGCTAATGCAAGCGCTGCAGCGGACACGAAGTCCGCTAATGCAGCTGCTTCAGCGCAATACGGGATCGCTAGCACGGACGCCACAGCGGCCGTTACAGCGGTTGTGACCTTCCTCCCTACCCTATACCAATTATATATCATTTGATCAACTGATATAGGGTAATTCTTGATCTATCCTATAGTCTATAGGGTAAATCTTAACAACTTAATCGAAAAAATCAAGCTGGTGTAGAATCCTGATTCAATGAGGGAGTATAGTTATGGTGTTGCCAAAAGGAGGTGCAATGATGGCCTTATCAAATAGTGCAACCAATTTCTGCTTTTTCGAGACAATGCGCTAAAGTGAGACCTGTGATACCAGCGCCAAAAATGAGCACTTTGAAACGCCCTTGTGCTTCTATGTTTGAACTAAGTTGAATATAAAATAGTTGCAAGTTAGTAATGGGTTTCGGGAGGTTAAGTTGCTGCGGGGCTAATAGTTGTCTCTGCTATTGCCTAGCAGAGTCTGAATTAATAGAATAAGAACAAGGATAGGATCCTATTTTATTTAGTATCTGTTTTAATACGTTATATACTGAGGGAGGTAGAACTCCCTTCGCTAGGCGTTTTTATTTCTGAGGAAGGATTTAGTATATTTATAACTTCAGCTTATTAAGCCTAATTACCGAATATACCCTACAAATAACACGAATCTATAATATTAGCTCTGCCGTATAATTATGATAGGCAGATGTAAGGTACTATTTCAATATAGGGCTGGACCCCCTTCCAACACACCGCCTACCTATATTTATCGGTAATTGCGGATTGAAGAAATAACTGTAGCATGTCAGCTCAACACGTTTTGTAGTAACTCGCCGGGAGCCCGGGGTTTAACCTTAAGAGAGTAAATTTATCTTACCAATCTACTAGCTAGTGCAATTAATCAATATATATCAGCAATCCTCAGCCAGATATATTAGGGCTTTTGAAATTAGTATGAAAGGGTTCATCATTTAACCCATATTATTTGAGAAGACCAACTCAACTCCTAATAAAAACTTTTAATAAGCGAGATCTTACATTTTAGAAGGGCTAAACTAAATCAAGTTCCGCTGTGTATTTATTAAGCTTAAGTATACCGGTAACTTCCCCGCACAACCAATTCAGAAAAGCAGGCGCGAGTCAGTATATTGGACTTAGTGGTTGATCAGACATTCGGATTCATAGAACAGCTCAAAACCACCTGTTGGCGATGATTAGCCCACCTCCTTGCCTAGCAAGTCCATTAACCCTTACTGGTTGGCCTCAATAAATTGGTTCTATCTTGTTTAGCGACGATTCTGTCTAACACGCGGGGCAGTGCTGTCTTTTGATATCCACAGTTGCCTCAACATCTTTATGGGTTCAGTTAGAGACAATCGTCTCGGTATTTAAATTAGTAACTTGAGGTAGGTTATCGAGGCCCTACTGATATTTTCATGTGTCTACGCCTCAGTGCTGCGATTCCGATCCGACCTGTGCGGTCTGTCACCACAGCAAGCAGCAAAATAGGTCATGAATTTGTATGGCCCATAATAAGGCCCTTGAAAGCAGGCAAGGAAATGTTACGATACTAATAGAGCTCGTACACTTTGGCCAATCATATGAGCACGGTCGTCGCATTTTTCCCTGACTGAGACTAGTGGTGGTTGCAACCATAGTACCATCAGAGAGCTGACGCTCTACTGGCTACATAAGCTGCTGTTAGTTTAAAAATAAACTAAGCCAGACTTTTGCCTTGAAAGAGAGCAGTCAAGGCACGTGGCTATTTATAGTAGACTGAATCTTGACCAGAGGATTCACTACATCAAGATCCTGATTAGGCTCTATTGACAACCAACAATAGGTGCTGGTCTACAGATAGGTCGTTGGTTAGTGCCTGAAAGTAGGAACACGTCAGATATCTAACCTTTTAGTAGAGACAAGTAGCACAGACATTCTAGAAAGCTATTAAATAGCATGTGTATCCTTGTTCTAGGACCGGCTGAGATTGATGGGAGGTGAACCGAAAAAGTTATATTGATCACTGATAGACCGCGGGCATGGACGATCGAGACCCTGTGCTAATGCGCTTGTATGGATATCTCGGAAGAATAGCCAATCATACCGGTTTTAAGCTCGTACCACTTTGGTCTCATACTTTCGTCCGGTGCAATATCGTTAGCGCAAACCCATAAGCAAACATCTCACCTCGTAAAATAGAGCCAATAAAAAGGCAGCCTGTTCTCGTATAGGCTGCAAAAAATACCTTTTAAGTTCCGCTCATATAATTAGCTTTTCTCTAGGTCTTAGCTGTAAGCAGAAAGTCCTAGCGGTACTCCTGAACCGTTAGGTAAGAGATAGTATGACATTAAGTAGACTGGGAGCAATTGGAGTTTCATCTAAGAAGATAAACTACTTCCACCACGAGCAGTTTTTCAGCAAGAGCAGGAGTTAAATCTCGACTTCCGGAGTGCTTTCAAATGCTGTATGCTATCCCTCTTGAGGAAAAGGGTTAGGGTTCTTGTTCTGCAAGGAAGAGCAGCCTGTTCGCGAAGATCTTCATTCTGAAGAAAGAGTTGCCTTCAATAAGTCGGAAAATCTTCGTTTTATGCCTCTCATTCGCTTGTGATTAAACGTCAATTTGTTAATTTATAGAGGCATAGCAGCATCTATAACTAACAGGCCCCCGAGGTGCCATACGCCAGACAACTCTAGAAGTAGCAGTTAGTTTAATCAAAAGTTGGTGGGAAGATGCAAGAATGGTCAGAATTGTGGGGATAGGCGCAGCGTTGCTAAAAAAAACATAGTTTATTGCTAAGCCTGTTAAGGACCCATTCTCGTTGCCATTATTTACTAGTGCTGACTAGATTGATTTTACGGTACTGGCTAGCTATTTATTGCTCCCGGTGACCTACTACATTGTCTAAGTTGATTTTCCTTCAGTCTCCTCTCTATCTAAAAATCAGGGCGTTCTAAAATGTCATTTTTGAACAAGTTCAAGCAGGAGTTTGAAGGCCTCAATCTTAGTAAGTAGCTGAAGCAGGAGTTATGACTACAGGATATGAGAGTAATTGAAATATTGATAAGCATACGGTGACACAGGCAGACCTCAAGCCTTCCCTTCCTCCCAGAACCAGAACCAAGGCGGCGTTAGTCGTTCTGCGCATCAGCAATATGGGCATAATCAACAGCAGCAACCTGGTTATTATCAAGAACCACAGCATCAAGCGTTTCAATATCCAAACCAACAACAGGTCCTATGGCCAGTTGGGAATATAGTATCTCCAGAAACGATAGAATATCAACCGCCGGCATCAGCCCCTCCTATTCCTGGCCATTCCCCTTACCATGGAGGACAATATATTCTACCGTCAGAACCCCCCGGCCCACATACTCCAGCCATCAAGGCCTGATCGTACCACCACCACTCAGTTCGTCCGAGGCTCACTCAGCATCTCCTATCCCCCTTATAGGCTATGGTGCCCTTCCACAATCTGCTGCGGCTTGTCCAACACCTCCCCGATGGATCCCATACTATCATGAATCAAATAGCCGATGGTATTTTGTCGAGACCACGGGCAGAAGCAGCTGGGACGCCCCAGGAAATCTCCCTCCTCTGCCTGCTATGCCCCCATACCCCGGAATCAGCAGCCGGCAGGTCGCTGGACCTTTGCATGTACCTGACATACCTGGACAGTTTGATTCAAGCAATTCAACAGTATTTCAGGCAGTACCTCCGAAGAAGACGTCTTCTTCCCACACTAATACCATCCTTGCAGCCGCTGGTGGGTTTGCTGCGGGTGGTGTTGCCGGCTACTTCATTAAGGACCGTCTTGGTGAGTTCTACCCTAATCGCCCCCTATCATAGTGTAGCTGTGCTGAATTGGGGTTTACACTGGTTCGCTAACAAGATGAATGCACAGATAAGCGGAAGGTCAAGAAGCGTCACGGACGAAAGAAAGAGGACTTTGAAGACTTGCTTAAATATCCTGCCATGGAGCAGAATCGAGTCTGCGATGTATGCGACCAAACCTGCTACGGCCCATATGCCCGTTGCCAAGACTGTAATGATGGCGATTACGACATTTGCCGCGACTGTCTTTCAGGCAGTGCGCTATGTAAGGGCAAGGGTCAGCATCGTCTTATCAAGATTTTCCCCGCCTATGCCTGCGATGTTTGCGACCTGGGCATTCGAGGCGACTTTTATCACTGTGGCATTTGCAATGACGGCGAGTATGACGTATGCCAAAAGTGTTTGGATAAGGGTTGGACCTGCCATGAGGATGGTGATCATGAACTAGAGCACTTTTTCATCCCGCAACGCACACAATCAAGAGACGATGACTCAGATAGTGATGGATAAAGCATCCAAATAAATGAGGCCTTTATACCTCATTCAACAAGTAGCTATGCAGTGTATTCATAGCAGTTACTCTTCTATTTCCCGTCATATTACATAGGGGTCTATTTCCAAATCAGTAGATATTTAGTTATATATCATTGCTTTAGGCTTCAGAAATATCTCCATCTGGCGAATTGAATGTACCGACCACCAACCTCGAAATAAATGGTCTCTACACAGTCTGACTACCTAAGTCTTTAGCATGACATAGTGTATTACAATCAGAGGCTTATAGCATTATTATCGTGTGACTGGATCCACAACTTTTAGAGCTTCCCTCAAAGCCGACAACCACTACATCCTTGAAGACATAGTAACTGGAATTGGATTCTGTCTTCTGCAGCCATATTATACACCTATAAATAATAATTCATATCTAAACTTATCTATACACTATGGCACTCCTCAGTAATGAGAGTCCGCCTCCTGTTTAGCCAAATCTACTTTCAAAATAGGTTCAGACAGAGATGGCACTGCCCTTACTGGAGCTGATTGAATTTGTTTCTGTCTTGGTGAAACACTAATTTGGTACCTGGGAAGGCTAGGAAGACTGTCAATACTTGGACGATTTATGCATCTCTGTAAAGTCACACGGCTCAAACGAGAGAAACACGCCGATAGAAGCCTGCTTTATAAGAAGGCTATGTATTAGGAAATTGGATTAGTGTCAGGCATCACAACTCTGGTAGCATTCGCCCTAAAGTCAAGCACCAAATTACGTACTGAGATTCAGTCCTTCCGCTCACAGCCGCAGCGGGTCCGTGAGATATTAACACGGCTATTAGGCCTGCACTTTGCTTAGCAAAACCCCTCTGAAACAGGGGATCTTAGTCTTAGTGGAGATCTTAGCACCTTGAAACTCACACTGGAGTAGTGTAGGGAAGCTTGCGATGATGTTAAGACTGAGCTTCTTCCTTACTGTTCCCGGCTTGGCGTTGACCATACAAGCTTCTGCGACTGGCTTAAACTGAAATACGGCGGTAGCGATAGTATTATAGGCTTCCGCCAGCAGCTCATCAGGTATAATTTAATTATAGCAATTGCACTAAGTATTACAAATCTGTAAGAATTTAGCTGCCTTGATTTGTTGAAATCTTTAATTGACATCCTTGCAACTGTGTATTAGCTGCTAGGATCAGCTGCTGACGCTGAAGGTATTCAGGCATGCAGAGACTCAATTGCAACATCAATACTCAATTTAGAGGCACGCCTCGAGGATATTCTGCAAAAACTTGAAACTCTAACTCCATATATCATCACTAATCTAAACTCAAACACTGCTATCCTATACTATATAGAGAAAGAATAGATAAGCATGGGGAAGGCTCTTTAGTTTTATACTATTCTTTTAACTCCAATTGAAAAGATACAGGCTGACTTTCAAAATAATCAGGACCCTGACTCAACATCCAGGAGGCTGTTTAGCAAGGGACTCCAAGGCTATATGTACTAAATGCGCTTCATGCTAGCTCATCTAGAAAAAATCAGACGAGCGTGGCAAACCGGTTGAGCACTAACCTGGATTAAACATCAGCGGATAATCAAGCCTAGTTCAGTAAACTCAAAAATGAAGCCGAGACGCTACGACGCTGCCTAGCTTCTTGCGCGGAAGTTGATACATACGTGGAGTCACAAATAAGCAATATTGATAACCATGCAGAAGGCAATGGCACGATTGAGTTCCTGGTTTCCATGCCAAGGTGATCAATGGGAAGAACCGAGGTATTAGTCAGAGGCAGAAACAAGCTGGTGGATATTTCAGAGAAACTTATTTGTGGGAGGCCTAAGATAGGAAGGCAGCTTTTGACTTCGTGACGTTTGTCTACCCGACGTACTATAATTCAATTTTGGCCTTTTGTTGCATGTATAGCCACGGTTTCTCCTACATAGCATTTCAAGCAAAAGGTGACTGGTCTGTCTGCGCGCCGTTATACATTTGGGAGATAGAAATTGATTTATACTTAAACACTGTGAGATTGCGCTTCACCCCTTTTTAAAATCAATACAATTGACATACAACCATCACCCCTCCGCTATGAGTCTGAATCTTACGACCCATGCTGCCATCTAGGCATCCCAGTCGCCAGATGCTGCTCCTATCCCTCTAGCTTAGCGGCGCCACCAAACTCTCGAAAGCACCTAAGGTACAACTACTTATATCTACGGCCGGACGCATCTTGGTAACAACCTTGACACCAAGGGCCTGACTGCCTCAATCAATATTACCCGCCATCAGCAACCTGAGCTGGACGGCCTCTGCCGAACGTAACAAGCTCTATGCTATTGACGAGTGGAGCGCCACCATCCAGGCTTTGTAATTTAGACCTTAACACTAATCTCCTCGAACTTCTGACCGAGTAATGCTAGTACTGGCGTTGTCCACCTCGAGTTCAATATTGGTAATACCTATATGCTGGGCTCAGCCTATGATAATAGTACTATTGCTGTTTGAATATTGAAGGCGCCCAATCCAAAAATTTTCAAGACTCTTATATCAGATGGTGACCTCGGCACTAATAAAGAGCGCCAGGCCGCCACCCACCATGACCAGGACAATCAAGACCCTACCGGTCGTTATCCGCCGTGAACGATCTAGTCATTGCTGAGGTCCTCTTGATTGACTCTCAGGACGTCGCTTTAATATCATCAACCGGGTGCGAGTCGAGCCCACTGGCTGCGGAACGTGCCACGGCGCGTTGCAATCCTCCATCGGTATAGGTACCCACTACCTGGCTCTATGCGGGTATGCGGGATAAAGAACGAAGTGGTTGTCTACTCGCTTATATGTGGCTCCGTCGGCATCGAATTTACTCGCACCAGCTCTATATCCACCACCTTAAACCCAGCAACGCAGCACAAGGATATCATCAACGCCGGCAGTGGCGAGCTCGTTGTTCCCGGCCTCGATGATATCTATGTGTCAAACCGCATGATGACTAAGGCGACGGACAGAATCGCCCACCTAAAGTTTATTCCATATACAGGCACTCTACAGTTCGTCCGCGAAATCTCATCGAGCGGCATGCTGCCCTGCATGATGGTTGTGTCTGACACGGGCGGCGCGTTACCGTGGCTATGCAGGATGGATCCCTAGGTGTGTCGGTGTTGCGAAGGCCCCCCTCAGCAACCTCGTTACGAATTAACCTTCGGCCAGCCCACCAGCGAGTATGTTTGGCAACCAGGACTCTGGTCCCAAATAGTATAACAAGCAGATTATGAATGGTTGGGCTCTACATATAAATTCCTTTGCAGGCATCATGGAGGTGATACAACTGTGAGACTATTTCAAACACGCGAAACAGCATTGGTGATAAAATTCACAATATGTTTATTCTTAATCCCTACTGGCCCCAATAACGATTCGGATAGTTACCTTTGGTTGATAGGGTCCCCAAGGCAGGCAATCAAACAAGCAATCCTGAAGCTGAAAGGGCCGGACATAGAACGCCGAGAGCGGATAGATCCCTATATCGTGGTCCTATGGTGGCATGATTCTAAATACTATACATACCAAAGGGACCGGTGATGCCGCATGAGATGTGCATCTCGAGCATTTGTCTGACCACACCGCAATACACATCTACACGGACGGCAGCGGCATCGACGGGCATGTCGGAACCGCAGCTGCATGCACCACAATGCAAGAGGAACGAATAGCCTATATGGGGACAGAACAGATCTCAACAATATACGCTGGAGAGCTGCAAGGCGTACTATTAGCCTTTGAGATAGCACAGGATGACAGCAACAAAGAGCACTAGGAGCCAAGTCTGTATCATCACAGGTAACCTTGCGGCCATCAGATCATCCGCCAAACCCAAGGGCAAATTATGAGCACAAATACTATCAACTATGACACCTAACTAATCCATTATATTTAAGTATCATCTCCAGAAACCTTCTACCAAGAATAATCACTAATCATGGCTTTAGTATGAATTTGGTGTTGATGCGGATGTTGACAGTGCTTCTAATCAGACATAGATGTATGCCAGAGATGTCCGAGCTCAATTCAATTCGGCCCCAAGAAGTCGCGAACTAGCGCACTATCCCTCTACTTACTTAGGCTCAATAATCCAGGATAGCACTCTTGGACTCTGGTCGCAGCGAGATAGTGACGGACATAGGATGCACACTCCACTGCTCCCTAACCGGCAAGCGACTTAGACGTCGAATGATCAATCCGGGCGGCGGCGAGCAATCTACAACAATGACAACCGAGATACAATTGATGTTGTTACTCATAATCCAGCGCTAAGAAGGCCAGGTCGTCCAAATGACCCGTATACTACATCCAAATAGTACCCGCGGAATCGTCGATAGCGTCAGCCTTGAGTGTATTACCTCCCAACTTAAGTCCCATCCGTCTCCATGCCGGAGAACCAGCTGATGAGATCGCGCTTCAACGTGCTTACACCTATGTTGTTATCGACTCTTGTTGTTTGACCATACACCAGGTACGAGAACGCTTCCTTTTGTTTAAACTACTAGACAGGCAGCATCAACCCACTTCCTTCGAAGTTTTCTTTATCTAGTTTACAGTAGATTGTTCATCACATTGTCTTTTATTTCGCGCAACTGGCATGCTTCTGCATAGATAGTTTAGATAGATTCTCGTCGATTAGACGCTTCAATAAATAGAATAGATATATCAATCATCTCACGCAATACCAAGACTTTTATTAATGTGCTTTCACTGGATTTTTTTTATACAGGCAATGGTGCATGTCCGATTTATTATATCACTCGCTTCACACCACACGGTGACTGGACCGAAGCTGAACCAACAACGTACTGCTGTCCTTGGCTTTCACCTTGGAAAAATTAAACTGGACGGCTATGGTGAATAATAAGATTCAGAGATAGCGCCAGGGGTAGAAAGATTTACTGCAAAGAAGCCAGGGGATAATAGGAGCAGGTTCCGCATTTATTTCCTGTGACCCTTTAACATCCTCTATTAGAGAGCTTTATATAATAAGGCGAGTTAATCGGCTTCGTCGCCGCGAGGAGGGCTCCGAGCGATCGGAGGCTGGGGTGTTTAACTTGCTTGCGATTGATGGTTGTTGCATCGTCCGAGATGATCGTCATTATCTCTTGAAGGACCCGGTCGCTGGCTACAGCTGGGCCCTGACTGGTAGGGATATTGATGTTAGATACCGATATTATCGCAAGCTGAAGAAGGATGTGTGCTTATGAGCACCAGGGGGGTATGGCTAAGTTATATATTGGCCAGCCCTCATTAGTAGAGTTTTGGAGGTATTAATGCCTATGCCTGGGCTAATTATGTTGAGTTTAAAGGTTTTCTTTTTATATGAAAGGTTTGGGTATGGAATATAATTGTGTTATTAATTAACTGTGTGATCTGATTACATGTGTAGCCTGATCTTGGGATATCCCTTGCTTATGGCGATATAAAAAAATAAATAAGTAATAAGGCGAGTACTCTCCAGCTATAAGATGATGATGCTTAAGGCGAGGTGAGACATGGTGGCTTATTTAAGGACATCGCTCGCCATCAGCGCCTGATTTACTTTATTACACTCTACACTGCATCCGGGGTCGCCGTTTCTACAAAAGAATGGACAAATGATATTGTGGAGTTAGCATGAAAGTGGATAGGAGACTACTGGTTAAACCTCGGGAGGGGAATCCCAAAAGGGGAAGAAAAAGGCTGTCTGGCAAGAGATCCGTGTGCTCTCCGCACGTTAAGCTGGCAAGGGGCCGATTAGTAGTTGGGTCGGTGACGACCAGCGAATACCAGCTGTTGTAGGTAATAACTTTTGCATTTGTGTCCTAAAGGGTATCTTTTGTATCTAATCCTTTGCTTTTCCCGAGTTCGCTTCGCGGTGTCACCATGGTTGCGTTGGTGGGGAGTGTAATGTGTATTTGGTACAGACTCTGTAGCTTGGTGTGTTGAAACTTTTTTTCACTCAAAATCTCTCTAGGTTTTCACCACTATTTAAAGCTCCCTCGAAAGCTTTTGAGAATGAAGTGATAGAAAATCACATATAAGGCGTTGCCGAATCGGTCGCGCCGTGTTTCATCCTTATGTGCCGTTGTAGGTTATCCTTCCTCGTCAAGCCTTTCCTGCAAAACGGGCAGAAATGTGAATGTTTCCCGTCTTGCTTATTTTTATGAGTTGTGATATGCCTCCTCATCTCGGATTGAGAGGATGCTCTCCATTCGCAGAACGGGCATTGAACTGGTTTGAAGTGAGCACGTAAATGTTTCCTACCAAGTCCAGAAATTGTCAGCCTAAGGGAAACTCGTTTACGTTAGAGACTGGGGGGTTCTTACCTGCAACTTCCTTCTGAAGGGAAGGACCTGTCACAGAGCTCCGCAGGACATTTCTCGCCGGTACAGTGCTCCCACGTGCACGTACTTCCTTTGCATTTAGGCACCCCGCAGTAATACCGGCGAGTCGTGACCATGATCGAGTGGGCTAATGGTGGAATCTCCCACTCATAAAATTCCTGGGATTGGGAAGAGTTGCCACTCTCACCAGCTTCGTGCTGTTCTTGGTCCCTCGCCTGATATGAATGCTTCGTATGCTCCTCTTCTCTTAGGCGGGCTGTTAGGTTGGCTCGCCTTTCTAGTTCTTGTTCGCCCAGTTGCCAGTGCATTGCCTCGGCAGCCCGCCATCCGACACCCAACTCGTCTCCTACTTGTTTCCACATATCCCCCTTCAATCTAGCGCATGTTAGAGTCTTTTGGTTGAGGCACATCTTCATCTCGGGGGAATCCCACACACGCACCTGTGATATACCTCCGAGAACCCGTTTTTCGTTCTCTCTGTGACTTGTAGATTCTGATAGTGCTTGTAATACTCTGAACAGCTGAACGAACTTCTCTCTGGTATCTGTTCAGCAATCTCGTCCCATCCCACCCCTCGGCTCCGCAGCTTGACAATGAACCTGTCTTCGACAGCCCGTTTGTCTGCCCAGTGTTCGTAGTAACTGCGGCAATGGCTTTCAGATCTCCCAGGAAGCCGTGCTGAAATCACCTGCCAATCGACTCCTCGTTCCCGGGACATAAATATGAGATCCTCCTCACTTTCTGACCAGCGAGCACTCATGATGCCCGCCTTGTGAGAAAGGCATAGTAGTACGGCAGAGGAGGCTCCTGCGGCAGTTCCGGGAGTTGATGGAACAGGTTGGCTGTCCTGGGTCGTAAATTTAAACCTAGGCCCTTGTCTGATAATTTAAGCTCTGACGGGTGGTGGGGTCCGGCAAACAAGGACTGGTCTTTGTCATCGGATATGACATGGATGCTGGATTTTCACTTGATTGACTCTGACATGAGGATGTGTGGCTGTTTCGTGTGCGGTGAGAGGATCAGCGGCCATCCGTAGTTTGCGAAGGAATGTTTAATGAGGTAGCTAATCTCGCATTGCAGGCTCGGAAGTGTCGAGAGGGGCTGAGGGGGTGTATTGGTTTGTGCAGCAGCTGATAGGACGGAATAACCGGGTTGGTTTCATTATACCTGCATAGTAGTTGATCGATCAACTGACTGATCAATCAATCAAAGACCACGGTAGAGCGAATATCTGTGCAAATGCCGGGGTTGCATTGCCTGAAATGCCGTTACTCTGTTGCCACATCCCCTGACAAGGTACCTGGGGATTTCTATATTAGAACGAGAGCTATCAAATACCGAACAGTCTCCTGGGTTCGGGGAATGGAAGGGATCATCTTGATTTAGCCCATGAAAACCTGACATTGTTCTCGCTTTTAACCAGACCACATTCCGATTACTCTTTGCTCGCTCTTCTTATGAAATGGCATTCCTGTGGAGAATGTAACAGGCGGTTTCTCTCCATTTTTTCCATCGTTTTCTTTAGACTACCTGCACTTCTAAGATCGCACACCTGGCACTGCATAACAGCGACCCGTACTAAGCGGCACTAGGTTTGACTTCTCCCTCACTTAACGCATGGTATCCCTCTCACCTGTTGCCATACTAAGCTTACGGGTCGCTTGTGGTGGATCATTGGGTGATGAGCCCTGCCTGGGCCGCCCCCTTGCCCTGCCCATAAAACACGGCAATAGAGGAAATTAACCCTACGGCCGACATGAGACGAAGCCTCTCTTATGTTCCGGTAACGCTTACCTAATCTGGTAAAAAGCACTATAAATTGGCATGGTATGATTCATATCCTGGTTTCAGAATGCTGACATGATTGGCCAAATTATGCGAGCTGTGTCAGATATCCTTTATAGTGGGTCATATATTGCCAACCCTTGTATAACAGAGGTCTAGTTGGGCTTGCAAGCCCCTAGCTTGAGGTCTGACGATTCAAAGAAGAGTTTTGACTTGTGTTCATCAGGCATGGGGAGTTGGGTTCTATTCCCAGCTGGCTGAGATAAAAGTATATCCTTAACACTAATCTAACGTAAGCACTAACTTTTGCACTGGAGGATCTGAAGCCTGATCTATTCCATTTAGGAAGTATAGCAATAATTACCGAGCATATGTAGTTATCTATGTGGACGGAGCCTTGTAACTGTGACAATTCGCCACAGCTTTGATACACATTTAGTAGTCGGACCCCTATTTTCTGATAAAGAATAAAACTAACCTATTTAATTGCTATTAACACGCTAAGCGCATAATATCACCAGTCTCTGAATTTGAAGCTTCTTTTTTAATGTTTTCTCACATAAACTAAGGCATTTTTGCATGAACTGATTCACTTCCAAAAAACAATAGAGACAAGTATTAGCCCTGTTACCCAAAACCGTAAGTAGAGCCGAGCTTGCTTTTACTTTTGCTTCATTCGGACAAGCATTTAGGCAGTGCGAGAAGATCCAAGCTCGATATGCGGGCCTCCCGTGCTCGTAAAGTTTGAGCCAATCAAGTCCTAAAATTATGACTGCTCGTTCTCGCCTAAGCAAGTTTCCATTCCATCTGAGTACGCAATCACTATAAGGGGTTTCCACCGCTTCCTGTGTTTATGCTTAGTGAGACATGCAGCCTCGACGAATAGAACTTCCCTGCCTCCCGTCGGACGATTGCTCATTAGCTAGTCTTTACGTGGAACAAGAAAGCGGGAAATTAGAATCTGCCCAGCTCCACCCCGGCCAATAGCGTGCTATCCCTAGCTGTACCATTGAGTTCCATTAGATAGTAAAGTAGGGGGTAGAGGAAATAAATATATAGACCCTCCTTTCCTCGCTCAGTTTAAGATTTTAAACAAATAAAACAGCTTCTTGATCTTTTACCCACCTTCAAAATACTTACCATATTATTAAATGTTTATTTTTATCCAAGTTTCGCAAAATGCATCCCACTAAGACTATTATTTCTCTCCTTGCTATCGCCGGCTTTGCTCAGGCTGATCGCCTTAATAGCCGTGAAGTCGATGTTGCTCGAGAGCAGTATCTCGTCGCCCGTGACGAGTACATTCAGAAGCGTAGCCTTTACCTTCGTAATGCGCCTAGTCACGTAAGCCTCTCTGTTCACCCCTGGACTTCTAGTATTATCACCCTCACCTTTGCTGGCTAACATCTCTCAAGTCCGGTTATTGCAATAAAGCCCAAAATAACTCTAAGACGCTGTATTGCTTGAGCAGAAAAACGGGCACAGTTTGTGGTGTATGTAAGCCTAATGCCAAGGTCATGGAGAACTGCCAATGCCCAGGGCTGTAAAGAGGGAGAAACAGATATGAGAAGAGGTTTCCGAGGATTCTATGATTGGCTGTAATTCACTGCTCAGCTTAGTGCTCGAGGATATACGGGCAGCCGATGATCAATTCCGATCGTGATGTAATCAATCAGGAGGGTTATATGCTTTTAGGGACATGGTCATCATTTGCCTTGTACGTAATTATCCCCAGTGTTTTGATTTCATACAGTAATTATCGGGGCCTTAGGACAGAAAATAATAGCTGTATGAGCAGGCGGGCTAATATAAAGTTTCAAAGCTTAAGAAGATATGTGGACATGTTAGGTATATACCTTCTTGAGCCGCTGTTTTGATCATGCATTGACAATATATTCACTAATTTTGCTGTACGATAAACCTATTAAAGAAGGCAAAAGGCAAGGTGGATAGCATAGGCAATGATGATCATCACGGTGTAACCAAGTTGACATTACTATTCACGCAGTAATAATTTACCTTTCTGCAGGAACATAAGACAGCTATGCTTCAGTTATAGAGTAAGTGTGGGATACAACTTATATAATGTGTTAAGGGAATGAATGTAGTTTTTAGAAATGGATGTCTGTAAATAAATACACACTAATAAGGCCAATTGTCAGTATTAACCTAGGTATATACTAAAGCGGGAATGGTTTTGTTAATATCTAATCTATACTGGCAGAGTCTGAAGGATATTTAAGAAACTAATCCAGCTACGAGTATACGAGTCTGAATCCTGTGCTTGAATTAAAAAGTAAAAATTTGGTAACCTCTTCAGCTAACCTTAAGCTGAAGTAGAGTTAAGGGAGCTAGCCAATAGCTTTGGAATTGATTTCGGACTCCTTAGATTTCGATGACTATATTTGATAAAATTATAAAACGTGGCACCTCGTAGAAGTTGGCTATAGATCAATAGTTTGACACAAGCTAGCCCACTCCCTCGTTTTCAGGGCCCGGCATACTGGAGTTGGAACATCAATGACTAGCATGTGTACCATTAGATCATGTATAAAAATCTGGACCATAATAGTGTTCCGGCTTACGCTTTCGGGGGCGGTTGGAGGGGTAGAGCATTTCACTGGATGCCAAAATGAAGATATTACTTGATAAACAAGTGCAAGATGTCTGACTGAGCTGCTTGATTGATCAACAGTGTTTGATGTTGTTATGATAACTACATAGATGCGTGTAACTTATCTGGATCTAATGGACGATTCGACTACAGGGAAATTAAACTCGGAGTAGATTATCCACATACGCGATCATCAGTTTTGGCTCTAGGTAGTTGGCAAAAAAACTAATGTACGCGAGGCGTATGCATTAAATTGGCTGAGCAACTATTTGCAGCTACTCTCAGATGCATGCATCTCAGTGCAGCAACGGGTAGCATCGTGGTGGCATGGCTCCAACCTCTTGAGTCAACACTGTGGCCTAACTATGTAGCCTGAGATGCGTGACTCTAGACTAAATAGAGCCTAAGTCTTAAGGTCACAAAAATAGAATATGCATCAAAAGATGTACGTACATGCTGTAGATATTGGAATTTCTATAAAAACTAGTGAGTCGAGGCTACGTATACTCAAAACTCTATCACCAGCCAGTCTGTGTGTTGGTGTCAGTGACAGGCTATATAGTCAATTAAGCACAGCAATCAGCGCGAGCGCGCTCCGTTTTTGCTGGTGTAGTAGAATTGGCTCTGACACTGTGATTTATAACCCTCCTTGTCCTTCACAACTCGTGTTAGTATATCGTGTCGCGAAGTATAACTTAATGCTATGCGGAGATGTACATATAATTTTGTCAACACTTATTCTATATAATTTAGGAAGCCGGTTTTGTTCTTAACTCAACGTATTCTGCTTACGTTTTGAATGGTGCCATTTCCTGATGATGTAGAGTGTAAATTGGCTTCAATATGAGGGTGCCTATTTCTAGGGCAAGTCCAAGAAACGGAACAAAGAACTGCTTTAGTTCCAAGTCTCAAACGATGTGGATTACCTTACTCTACTGCTGTCGTGGCCGCTATAGTCGCTTGTTGTAGTGGCTTGTCGTAGTCCACTATCATAGTCCATTATCGTATCGCATTGTTGCAACTTTTGATTGTTTTATGCTCAAATAGTCCACGGCTGCCTCATTACTAAATGGAACACTTTTCATTGTTGAGGCATCATTGCTATTTATTGAGATCTCCTCCCTCAAAAATCCTTTTTATTCCATCTCCTACGCTACAAAGCAGATAAGCAACGCAGTTAATTCAAATTGCCCAACTATCTTTACTACCATATCCATCCACAATGGCTGTCAGATCATCCGAAAATGAACTTATTAATTCCTGCGAACGGATCATCCCAAGTACCGAGCCGATGGCTCCACCTGCAAGGTGAGAACCTATGACTGTGGTTCCAATAGGTGCAAATATTCCGACTCCTACATTCCGCCGGCAAGTAGTACTCAATTGTCCTGCCAGAAATGGAAGGAGGCTGAAGAGCATTGCCGTATATTTCAGAGCAGTACTCAATACTGCTTGTTTTCAATAAATATACTAATAAGTAAAACGCCAAGCAACACTCTATCGAAGATTTAATTTCCATCCTCCGTTTCTCTTAATGAGTTCTGCAGTCGTGTTACTATCAATTCGAGTGTTAATGCCAACAGACTTGACACCTTGTCCTCTATCGCCTTTTGGAGGCGCATTGCAATGCTGGGTGTCTTGGAGGGCAAACAACTCTGCCATATTCGAACTTTTAACAATATCTATGCCTAATCTTGCTGTCTGAAAGATCACTACAGCCAAGAATATCATAGTAAACCCGATTTGGATAGCCAGTAGAAAAAGCCACTGCCACCGAACGACGATATGATTTTCTTGTACAAACGCCTGTCCATAAACAGCCCTATCTCCGTTAGTGTTTCGCAAACTTTGATGCCGAATCAGTGAGCTGATACTCTTTTATATCTGCCTTGAGAATTTTCAGTTTATCACTTACTAGGCCGTCATTGCATCAGCAATAGACCCCATCATTTTCTCAAAGTTGTTCCATGTAGTTTTGTCGATTTCCTCTTCTGAATACCGATTATCAGGCTTAATTTCGTCCTTCTCCCAGTTGCCTCGTTGCCTTCGATATGCATCCTCGACCCCATTGTACAAGTTGACAACAAACTGATAGCTAAAAGTAAGCTGAGCGTTTCTGTCGACAACGGCCTCCCCATAGCCGTTGAAGGCGGCCGTATACCTTGAAACAAGGTTCCAGTACTCCTGCGTCGCGGTTACGTTGAATAATTCGGTTCCATCCTCGTTCCTCATGGTTGCCCAGTGACTTTGAAGCGTGACATTGTGAGATTTGAAAACTTCCTGGACTTTAGTGGTAGTAGAGGATAGACTTAAGGTCTGCGTACCATTCTCGACTTTAAGACTATACGTTTTGACGCAAAAATGGAGCAGAATCTCAATAGCTCTGTAGCTACTGCTACCACCGGCTCGACGATTATTGTAGATCATGAAGAGCTTCACGATAGTGGCGAGTGGAAGGTCGGGATTGTCCCAATCCGCTACATGTGTTCGGTTCAGGGGCCAGTCGTCCTCATCTTTCGTATGTGTCATAATCCAAGCTGATGTTATGTTCAGGACTTCGACTATGTCGATGGAGTGCATAAGCATTGCTGCTTCATGTGGAACTGGGTCAGGCGCATTCACTGGTATCCTCACAGTTCGGTACCCTCCTTCTGATGTAGTTACGTTGAGATGATTAGTAATGTTTTGCATGCTTGCACATACGGCCAAGGTGCTAAATGCTGGCCAGTTGCATTTGGCGGTCTTGCATTGTACGTCTGGCAGGGGCCATGGCTCATGAATAGACTGAAAAACGGCTTGAAACGAGGTATGGGAAAATCCATCCATAAATTCTTCTAAGAGAAAAAAAATCATATTAGACAAGTACAATGACGCCTGAGCTAGTTCTAATCACTTCCTTACCAATCGTGACACCATCCTTGAGCCTTGGTGGGAAGGATTGGGCAAAAGGGGCAGATGGTACTTCAGTATGCTTCAAGACGGACCTCGATTCATAGGTAATAGTGGATTGCGTCAAGAACGAAGTAATCAGACCTGAAACAAGGATGAAGGATGCGAGAATAGCAAGTGACATAAAGCTTTTAGATAGTTAATATTAACGTAATAAGGAGGGAGCTCTTATTCACATACCGTCCACGCATTTTTGGTATAAGGATAAGAGAGCCCCATGGGCCACGGCTCGCTTGGTCAAAGATATACAGATCCCTGAGCGGCCGTCTACGCAGAGCTAGCCAGTTCCATTTTAGCTGCGAGAGGCCCTCAGTGATGGGAATGACTGTAAATGCGCGACTGATGGTAGCAAGAATCGCGATTACTGTGTTGAGGGTGAGGCCCATGGGCCATGTTGGCATAGGTCGTCCATCATAGACAGTGAGGATGATGATAAGGGTAAGGAACAGCAAGACCGCAAGAAAGCTCCAAATTATCTCTCCAGCCCAAGCTTTCAAGTGCCAAAACACACCGCGCCCAATTACGTTGGCTTCTCGGATTGTAGTTCCGGGCTGGCTGAGGCTGGTCCAACCCAAGGAGCCCTCACTGTAATGGGATCCAAAATGTTTTAAAGTCGATTCTGGTGCGGAAGTGGGAGGAAAAGTCCGACTTCCTGTTTGAGACGCGCGATCGGAGGATTCAGAGTGCAGATTTTGCAATGGGAATACTGCTGGAAGACCTTCATTTAGTAATAAATTATCCTCAAGCTCGCCGTGTGGGCGCCGGTTTGACCACAACATAGTTGACTGTCAGTACAGTTTATGGACAAATCTTGTAAGAATTAGGTTTACCTTCCTGCAGCAGGTAACATGGGAAAAAGGAGATTAAGAACAAGAGTGCAGAATAAGGTGGATGCCAGTGTTACGCAGACAGCCGACCTATAGTGCACTAGCTTGCTTTTTTACGTAATTTTCGTAGTGCTCTTTCTCCACTCAAGCTATCCCTGGGTTTCCAATTATTTAAATATAGCCCAGAAACTTCTTCTTGACACTAAAACGGCATCGCGTGCGTTCCTCACTCAATCATCAACCAAGGATCCAATTCACAACCCTGGGTTTTCGGCGGGGATTCGTGATGTAATTTGGAGAAAAGAACGGGCTGGCGAAATCTCAAAATGTGGATTGTAATTGGAGAAAATGAGTGTCCCTGGATGGTGATCATAGGCCATAATGCAACGTACTCTAGTCCGTACTTAACATCCGCACCATCTCTAGTTTAACGGCTCGGGATCACCGCTAGGACTTTCTGCTCAAAGGTAAACCTTAGAGAAAAGCCGATTGCATAAGCGGAATTTTAAAGGGGATTTTGCAGCCTATGCGAGAACAGACTGCCTTTTCATTGGTTCAATTTTACGAGGTGAGATGTTTGCTTATGGGTCTACGCTAACGGATATTGCACCGGGCGAGATACGAGACCAAAGTGGCACGAGCTAAAACCGCATGGTTGGCTTTTCTTCTGAGATATCCACACAAGCGCATTATCACGGGGTTCGATCGTCCATGCCAGCGGTCTATCACTGTCGGGATTGCATGTGACAGGACTGCAGTATCGTATCACATGCTGACCAATATACCTTTTCGGTCAACTTCTGGCAGTGGCAATCCCACGTGTTTGTGGTAAAACTGTACTTGCTTCCCTACACTAGCAACCGAATTTTGCACAGGACGACGATGGCTTTAGCAGAGCAACGGGAATCCGAGAGCGATGCTAAGAGTGAAGAGGAAGCCTCATCGAGGCGAGCTGAGGCGCGATGGGTTTATAGAACATCATTTCTCGCCGAAAGATATGACTCAGAATCTCTCCAACCAACTGGCTGTGGAGAGCATTGAGGCCATCCTTGACACAAACAAAGATAGTTTTCTCCGTTTCAGGCTTAGGATTTTCATATGTAAGAGTGAAAAATAGCTTAGTCGCGGTGCCATTAACACACTCTGTCAGGTCGGCGGAGCTTAGCTTGATCTCGAGGACTTGAGAGAGCCACTCCTTCGTCATGTCGTGAGGTGAGTGTGGAAGACAATCAAGGGTAGAAACTTGAAGCGACATGTTGTGATATTGGTCAAAATAACGAAAGTTTAGGTGGATAAAACAAGCACGCCGAGATATCTGCCATTGAGTGAAGCGCCCTCTGTGCTGACGAATTATCTTCTGCCATTTATAAAGACAATTTCCAACGACCTCTGATGTGATTGGTCACTCTGGGCAGCCAGTATTGGACAATTTCATAACTCCAAGGCTAACAGCCATTTTAGCTCTATCTACAGCAAAGTTAGGAGAACTTTATTGACACAAGTTAATGGCTGATTCGGTTGCATAAAAACATCGAAGCCTGAATCAATAGATCGAAATTAGCTTTTCGAAGAAAGCACTTGAAGAACATAGCATTAATGTCTTTCATGACTGTAGTATTTTGTATGGTCTACCTCCCCACACTAACTTAATTCTCACTATATCAGGAAGGTCCTTGCGAATAAAGCAAAGACCACCCTTTTAAATTTTCATAAAGTCCAAAAGCAGACCTGTAGTACGAGACATGGTCTACTAATCATACGTTAACAGACAATGAACAATGTAGGGGGGAAAGACTATGTGGTAATAAATAGAGAGTATATTTTATATCTCGTTCGATGAGTCCTAAGTAAATACTCACACCAGCCTCTTCTAGGCCATTTTATTTGAGACTGCGATGGTATTATCCATATGAATAGGTTCTCTATTAATTTGGCGGACTAGGACTTCGTACGATACGTTATTTTTTGGGGTACACCTGAGTGTCGATCGGTTAGTCCGTACGACTAAAGTGTTTAACATCTATATGAAAGAAAGATAGTTCAGGTGTTCAAGTCGATCAAAATCTAAATTCTGCATGTACGCGCCTACAGCCTTGTAAATATCACTATATTTAATATAGGTGATTCTGCATATAGGTTAAACTTTTTGAATTGAGCTATAACTCTAGAAATAGTCCATAACGTAATCCATCAGCGAGCGCCGCACTTTCTAGCACTGCTTAGCAATTTTCCTTAATACACCGCTATTACACTAATAATCAACAACAATTACATCGGAAATAGATGAAGCCGATGATTCTGCAGTCTCTGGGCAAGTTCGCGCATTATGCCCAGCTTTACCGCAAGTGCCACAGCGCCGCGACTTTGAACGGGCACTTCCCGCAAAACTACCATTCCGTTACCTTTCCTGGGGTGTTTTCTCATCTGCAGCCTTTTTAGCCAGTAAATCCTGTGCGTCTTGCACAGTAAATGATCCTCCTAGCCTCACGCGTGTTCTTTTAGCTCTCCGGCGTTTGCTAAGAGCTTCGTTAGCCTTACCAAGGGAGGAGACCTCCGCTTCTAAGAGGGCCACCCGATGCATTATTGCTTTTGCGCCTTTCGCAAACTGATCAACCGCATTAATCATCGACGTCGGGGAGCTATTTTGGTGACTGGAGATACGAGTCTTGATTAGTTCTGACTGCGAGTTGGCTTCCAAGGGGTTCTGGGGCGTCTTGGGGATCCAAGGATCAGCTGAGGCCGAAGGGGTTAGGGTAGGTTTTGGAGTCCGTATCCGTACATCTAGTTAGGGAAGAACCCTTTCCGGGTCGTGCGGCACAAGTCCAGCTCCCATAAAGCCTCCCTGTATTGTTTTCTCTGTCATAGAAGCAAAGAAGGCCTCGCGAAATGCGCGAAGGAACTCGACCTTGTTTACGTGTGTAATATGCGCTCGCATCAGATCCTCGATCTGTCGACCATGCGCCTTCTTCATCGGCCCAAAGCACCCAACGTCTAGCGGCTGGAGGTAATGAGAGGAATGAGAAGGCATGCAGAGTGTAACAATGTTGTTCTTTGCAGTAGAGTTCGAAAATGGTTGAGTGGTGGCTCTCGTGGCCGTCAAGGATCAACAGCCGATGGGTGCCTTACGTATGACTCGCTGTATGCTTGTCGAATGCTTGATCCAATCCAGGCCTACTTCGTTGGTAGTCCAGCCATTGTCTGTAGTTGTGATCATCCAGTCGGCCAGAAGGTTACTCTCTGTGTACCAGTTGGCTAGTGGGTACTACGCGGCCAGGATGATGAATGGCGGGATGGCCCAGCCTTGCGCATTCACGCCTTGGATCACCGTTGCCCACTCTCAATTGCCGGGCTGTGCCAGCTTGGCCTTGCCACGGCCATCTGAGGTAGTGACCACCATGCATGCGAAGATGATACCAATCATAAACCCAGTCTCGTCGAAGTTGTAGGTGTCCTCATCTAGTATGCCATACTTGGCTTTAATGTTCCATACGAGTAGTGCAAACCACTCAGAAATAACCTTCGGATCTTCGCATTTGGCTCTCTGATACGATCATATTTCCGAGAAAAACGCGTACGGAGCTCGGGCCGGCGTCTAACTTCGTTAGACGCCCAGTTCTTGCCAACAGCCGACGCGTCGCGTGTGCAAAACAGTTGGTTGGCCATATCTTCCATGCCACGTAATCTAGGCGGGAAAGATCATGTGCACAACTCAATCACATACTGGACAATGACCTCTTCTTCTAATTGTGTAAAGCTTCCTCGAATTGGGGACAGTATCGTGTCGTGCAGCAGAGCCATCGCGTCGTCGGCGAATGGTTCGATCAGACATCCCGTAGATCTTGGCTGCAGCCCGTATGCTTAGATTTTGGTCTTTCTGAATAGCTTCGAGAGGAAGATTCACCCTGGCTTCGTACGGAACTGAAGACATGTCTTATTGTAGCGGTTTTTGAGTGTTGAGTGTAAAATAGACGCGTCGTGTGGAGAAGTGCGGCGCTCGCTTATGGATTACGCTTTCCACACCGTCATTGGTTCTCCTGTTAGAACCGCCAAGATAGCATGCGTTGACTTCACGCTGGAGGTAGCTGACGCAAAGATGGTGAGGCTTGTCTATAAAAGCTGTTCCATGGAATTTAATAAAGAGATTGACGCTTGTGTTTAATCCACTCGCGATAGTTGTTTGCAGGCATCTCTTTTTGACAGTGTTTGGCTCAAAATTTCCCGCCAAACCCTCAGCATTACAGAGACTTGCCATCAAGTTGTTAACTTCATTCGCAGCACTATTCCACGCCCAGCCGATTTTGTTGCATTTAGCAAACGTAGAGGCAGTGATTGAAAGAAGTAAGGAAATAGAGGTCTTCATTCTGAAATTTGATAATAGCATGTGAAAGATATGGATAATAAGACAATCTTAAATTGATGAGAAGCGTAAGATGAAATGATAGAAATACTCGCTATGATTAACTATGCCGGCGGATATACTGCTATTTGCAGGCACTGCCTGTAAGTTAACATAAGAGTCTACTATATCTTGAATTATATATAAGAGCTAGCATATATAAGTTAACTTATAAGATTATTTATATTATTATCTATTATTACAGGCGGCGGGCGGTGGTTGTAAGAATAAACTCCGACTTTCAAGCTGTACTGTTTAGTATTTAGTCTCTTCGCTCTTAGCTTCCCGCTCAGATTCTTGTTGTTCTGCTAAAGCTATCATGGCGCTGTGCAGAATTCGGTTGTTAATCTAGGGAAGCAAGTACAGTTTTACTCCACACATGGGATTGATGCTGCCAGAGGATGATCCGAAATAGTTATACTAATCAGTAATTATGTGATACGATACTGCAGTCCTGTTACATGCAATCCCGACAGTGATAGACCGCTGGCATGGACGATCGAAACCCCGTGCTGATGTCCTTGTGTGGATATCTCGGAAGAATAGCCAATCATGCTGATTTTTAAGCTCGTACCGCTTTGGTCTCGCACGTTCATCCGGTGTAATATCCGTTAGTGCAAACCCATAAGCAAACATCTCACCTCGTAAAATTGAGCTAATGAAAAGGCACCTTGTTCTCGCATAGGCTGCAAAAAAAAACGTTTCAAGTTCCGCTTATACAATTTGCTTTTCTCTAGGGCTTACCTGTGAGCAGAAAGTCCTAGCGGCGATCCCGAACTGCTAAATTAGAGATGGTGCGATGTCGAGTGGACTACATCCGCATTACGGTCTATGATCCTAATCTAGGAAGTTCACTCATCTTCTTCAATTACATTCCGTCGGTCCTGAACAACCTTAGCTACACTCATACTGACAAATAGATTTAAAATCAACAAATACTTGTAGCTTTACCTAATTTTGATTTTATATAGAGACCTATAACTGTTGCTGAATAAACTGACGCTTTGGCCTAGCTTATTCCAGCAGGCATCAGTTATCTCCCTGGCATTGGGCTGACGGGATGAAACGGAGGCCATACAAACGTCATGCAAGAGCCGCAGCAACAAGTCACATTCTTACACCCTCCCACCTGCATAGCCCCCGCAGTGGCTTGGATACTTGTCAAGAATCGGAATGTGGCTCCAGAACTGCATCAGTGCTCCAGAAATAGGTCCGAAATACAGGTCAAGCAGAAGAGGAGACGGGTATTAAAGACGCCAGTTCCCTCCACGAATTCGAAAGATAATTTATCCATCAAACCAAAAAACAATAATAAAAAACTAAAAATAACATTCAGAGCTGGTCTCTTTTCGCTTCTCTTCACCCCCTTTTTTCAATCACTTTGTAATTGCTGGTCAATCTAAAAAATAATTCCTTGTTTCCTTTTTCTAAATTCAACAGCATATACCCAATCCACCAATCCCTTCAACTTAATCGAAATGGTCGCCATCAAGAACCTTTCTATCGCCTCCGCCGTCCTGCTCAGCATTGCTGACCAGGGTCTTGCGGCCCCCATCAACACCCGCAGCCCCAAGAATGGGGTCAAGACCAGTCTTGCTCACTCCGCCCTGAGCGCTGCTGGCAATATCGGTGCTGCCTTTGCAGGTGCCCCTCGCGATCTCGGGGACCTCGAGGAGGGCGACTTTGACGAGCTTGACGAGCTCGTCACCCGCAGCCCCAAGAATGGGGTCAAGACCAGTCTTGCTCACTCCGCCCTGAGCGCTGCTGGCAATATCGGTGCTGCCTTTGCAGGTGCCCCTCGCGATCTCGGGGACGAGGACCTCGTCGCCCGGGCCCTGGAGGAGCTCGATGAGCGGGACGTCATGGACATTTACGCCCGCTACTTTGACGACGCCGAGGACTTTGAATACTAGAGAGTCATTCTAGGAACTTTGCACAAGCCTAGAGCAACCCGACTTTTGGAAAACAGGAGGTTTTGATGACTTCTTTGTTGCCTCCGGTGGGATGAGCGTTTGGATTTTAATTTTTCCATGATAGGCTGACCATGAGGGCATGATGTATATATAAACAAGGAATATTTGAAAGAAATACAAAGATTGTATTCTGCATACAGTGACTTGCTTTATATGACGAGTCTTTCTGAATGAGTGTTCTCTTTATATGAGGACGTTAGCAATTGCGGGTAAGAGTTGTGGTAAGGCTTCGACAACAGAAACAGATGAGCCTCCAGAAGCCTTGAGATTGCAAATGCCCTTGAAGAGCACGCTTCTACAGTAGAAACTAAGATAACTAAAAGGTAAAGATTAATTATATTACAGATAATAGAAGTAGTTAAGGGTTCGCACTTTGTAAGATAGTTGACCAAATATCCATATATAGAGGGATATATCTATATATAAATATTGTATTGCTTAGCTGCTTCCGGCCGCTAAAAAAAATAATCAATCTTTGGACTATTTATATCCTCGATTTTGATATGAACTTGAAAGTGTATATATTATTACTGGAAATTGGACCCTCTCGGCTCGACTCGAGCGTAAGTAGGCTTGAGCGGAGAGAACTCAGTCAAGAAAGACAAGCATAGTCAAATACTCAGAGTAATCCTCTGAGAGCTACTGATAATTTATGCTTATGATTGATTTTCTGCTGAAATTTTCTATATTCCTTTTTTTTTTTTTTTTTTTTTTTTTTTTTTTTTGGAAAGGGGGGGAAGGGGTGGTGGTCTATAGGCTAGTTGTTAGTCTTGTTCGGGAATCACTTGGTAGCTATGGAAATGTATCTCTTAGTACTTAATCCAAATAAATAAAAACTTTCAAACCATTTACTTTTCTCTTTTCACCTCTACCTACCGTTAAAAAGTAGGGGATGCGAAATTGGTCCCGAATTACTGATGAGAGATTGTGTAAATACCTAAAGACAACTATATAACTCGCAAGGTTTCTCAAGATACATAGCTCAATTCTTACCTTCTACCCCACGTTCCATTCTAAGAATCATAATATCCTCAATAAATAGTGAGAGTTTGGTCGAATAGGAATGTTTGTATATACCAAACCCATATGCTCTTTGAATACAGTCCAAGCCCCTACAACCCCATTTCCACAAGGTGGTTAGATTTAGCTAAAACACCTGTCTCGTTGAATTGGTGGTAGAAAGCTTGGAACCTTTAACTGTTCTCTGTACGGTTGCAGTCCTGTGGAGTACTATATTCCATAAGCTGGAAGGGACAGATTAGTATACAGTGCCTAAGTTTAGAAATATAAAAAAGTTGGATGGAACTCGTGGATAGTAAAAGGAGATCTCGGTCACACTGTTTCTAGCAGGGTCAGGTATGCTATCTGATATAATAAAAGCCTATGTACCTATGAAAGGGAAGGTGCCCTCTATAAAGAAAATTCTTATTGGTTTTCTATTATTGGGGACAACAAACCCGCCTACTGCTTTGAATCCTTCGTAATATAGATCTATAGTTTATATAAATTAATATACCTTATAACCTTTTTACTACTTCTAAGTTACTGTAAGACTTTTATCCTGCAGCTTCTGCTATATACTTTATCCCTCTAGTTATTTGTTCAGTTATATATTTAATTAAATACCCCTCGTCTGACTACCCCGGATTTTCTCACTTTAATGACTTCCCCCAACGAGCGTATTGTTCGTACTGGTTTCTAGAGATAGGTACCTCGTACCCCTGATGAATTTGCCGCTGCATAGAAGAATAGTCCCCAGTTCATTGCACTAGATGCCGAAATCGAGCAGTATAAAGTCGACCATCCTCCCGGTGGTGTTGATACCCTTGTTTTTCGCGTATCCAAAGAGGCTCAACAGGCCAGAGGCCAGTGCAGAAAGTCGCCCTATAATTAAATTGTGTCCCTGGTGCAGTTTGAAGCGTCTGAAAGGTAACCCAAGCTTAGCAATTGGTGCCCTTGTTGGGAATCTGATCCTGTCCCTTATTGTGGGCAGTTTATTTTACAATCTCAACTAAATCATATCCAGCTTTTTCTAACGCGGTTTGCTTATTTTCTTTGCTTGTCTACTGAATGCGCTATCTAGTATGCTCGAGGTTTGCAGATACCACTAATGAAGTAACTGAGAACCAGATCTAATATTCGTCAGATCTTGACTCGTTTTGTACAACACCCTATCATCGAAAAGTATATTCGATATGCTTTCTATCATCCTTCAGCAGAAGTAGTGGCCTCTTTTATTTGTGATTTACCGAGCAAAATAATCAGCTCGATTGCTTTAAATCTCACGCTTTACTTCATGACCAACCTGAGACGAGAGCCAGGTGCTTTCTTCTTTTTCTAGCTCATCTCATTTGCCAACGTCTTGGTCATATCCATGATCTTTCGAACAATCGGTTCCGTAGCTCGCTCACTCTTTCAAGCGCTCGTCCCGGCTGGCATCCTAATACTTACTCTCACCATATTCACCTGTTTTGTCTTCCAATACATTATATGCTCAAGTGGTGCTATGGATAAACTACATTGATCCGCTGGTATATGTATTTGAGTTACTTATAGTTAATGAGTTTCGTAATAAAAAGTTCGAATACAATATATTCGTTCCGAATTGCAATTTATCTTAATATTCGAATGTGGACTATAGAAGCTAAATGTATAACTCGGTCGGTATGAATTCAGGTCAGGATTTTGTCCTTAATAATAACTATATTGACTCTACATTTGGGTATGAATGGGACAACCGCTGGAGAAACTTTGGTATTTTGATTCTGTTTGTATCAATTCTCGGTTGCGTTTATCTGGCGTGTGCCGAGCTGATTTGTGAAAAGAAATCAAAAGGAGAAGTGTTGGTCTATCCACGTGGCCAGAAGCCTGCATCAGCCAGGGTTGGGAACTGGGGCTATGCAGACCTGGAGGCCTTTGAGCAGAATAGAGTGGGAAGTGCGGGTGTCAAGAGAACCCATAACTTCAACCAGGGCAGCAAGCTCTAACAACAAACATCCATCTTCCATTGGCAGAACGTTTGTTACGATATCAAGATCAAGAAGGACATATGTCGTATTCTGGACCATATTGATAGCTGGGTTAAACCTGGAACATTGACAGCCTTGATGGGTGTTTCTGATGCTGGGAAGACTACGTTGTTGGACTATTTAGGTGATCGACTCTCGGTAGGTGTGATTACTGGCGAGATACTGATCAACGGTATACCCCGAGATATATTATTCCAGGGGAAAACAGGTTATATAAAGTAACAAGACATTCATCTACACACCTCGACTGTTAGAGAGGTATTGCAATTCAGCGCTATTCTTCGGCAGCTTGCGCACATATCCCGAGAAGAAAAGCTTGCTTATGTGGAAGAGATTATCAGCATCCTGAACATGGGTGAATATGCTGATGCCGTCGTCGGTGCACCAGGCGAAGGCCTCAATATTAAACAGAGGAAGCGCCTTACAATTACTATTGAGCTGGTAGCCAAGCCCCCTTTGTTACTTTTTTTCGATGAGCCTACTTCTGGTCTTGATTCGCAAACGTCTTGGGCTATTTTGGATCTACTCCGAAAGTTGACCAATATAGGCCAGGCGGTTCTCTGCACAATTTATCAACCATCTTATATCCTTTTTCAACAGTTTGACCGTTTACTGTTAATATCCCCTGGAGGTAAAACTGTATACTTCGGCGATATTGGAGAGAAATGTGGCATTCTGACTCACTACTTTGAGAGCAATGGTGTACATCACTGCCCTCCGAATGCTAACCCTGCCGAGTGGATGCTGGACGTAATAGGTAACGCGCCCGGAGCAAAATCAGCAATCGACTGGTATAAAAAATGGCGAGAAAGCCCTCAGTACATCAAAGTGCAGGCTGAGCTGGCGGGAATGAAAATAGAGAAGTCGAGTTATGGTTTGAGTCCCTGCAAAGAGGATCCGGGTAGCTACCAAGAATTTGCTGCTCCATTCATCGTCTAACTCCGCGAGAACCTCAAGCGCGTCTTCCAGCAGTACTAGCGTACACCGATATATATCTACTCCAAGATGGCTCTTTGCACGATTATTTCTCTCTTTATTGGCTTTATTTTCTTCCGAGCCCCTACTAATATCCAAGGCCTTCAGAGTCAGATGTTTTCTATATTCTGTTTGATGACCATTTTTAGGCAGGTCGTTCAGCAGGTTATTCCACAATTCGTTATCCAACGAACTATTTACGAAGCACGTGAGAGACTATTGAAAGTCTACACCTGGAAAGTCTTTATACTCTCGCAGATTGTGGTTGAAATGCCCTGGAATAGCTTGATGGCTGTCCTCATGTTCTTTTCCTGGTACTATCCAGTAGGACTTTATCGCAATGCCGAGGAAACTGGAAAAGTCACTGAGCGAGGGGTACTGGTGTTCCTATTTCTTTGGTTATTCATGGTGTATACTGGTACCTTTGCGATCCTTGTGGTATCTGGTTTCGATTTACCTGAAGCTGGTGGAAATCTAGGAGACCTGATGTCCACACTGTCTTTGAAATTATGTGGTATCCTCTCTGCATCCGAGGCTCTTCCTCGTTTCTGGATTTTCATATATCGCGTTTCACCAATGACCTACCTGGTAGATGGCCTACTATCTTCGGTTTTGGCAAACACCGGTATAACGTACGCCGATAACGAATTCCTTACTTTCGACCCAGCGTTCAACTCTAACTGCTTTGAGTACATGAAAATTCATATAGACAAGCACGGAGGTTACCTTCTGGATGATAACCCAACATCGAATTGCCAATTTTGTCCTATTTCAGAAACTAACCAGTACCTTAAAACCGTGGGTTCAAACTATACAGATCGCTGGAGAAACTTTGGCCTCATATAGGTTTACATTATCTGTAACATTGGAGCGTCTCTTTTAAGTTACTGGTTATATTGGGTACCAAAGAAGAGTGCTGGAGAGGGGAAGAAGGATAAATAGATAACACCGGGGTTTTTATAGCTAGATAGGTACTGTGGTAAAATAATTATAGATAGCTCTCTGATTTTAGTTAGTTGATATATTATAGATTATTATTATATTACAATAGTAAACTTTACTTTGTACACATCACTTTCCCTAGATTGTTCCCAACGGTCTGGTTGTAGAAGCAGCCGCCTACGGATTAGAGAATCTCTGGCACAGCAATCGCTATCCTTCTGGTCTTAGTATAAGCACCTTATATATTAATTATAGTAGGTAGCCAATAGTCCAGTACGCTAATATAGACCTTATCTGAAATACTTTCTTCGGGGAGTATTAATTAGTGTGCTCCTACCAATTGATCTGGTAGGGGAAACATGATGCCAAACAGCTGACAAAAGCTCCATACAAGACATAGTGTCGTAATGCTATCTCACCCATCCCGCGAAAGCTCACTCTGATTCTGTATTTAGAGCACATAAAAAAGTCACAGATGCTTTGTTATTAATATGCTTTTAAAAGCGTTCGTCTGTATTTTATGCCGGTTTGTTTGCTATAATCCACGCTGACGCAAGTGATCTATATGGTGGGAGGTCAAGACGTCTGTAGCGAGCTGGTCACTACTAGGCTACAGGGTAGCTTAATAGAGTGGGTCCTGGTTGTTATATCGCTGTACAGGGAGATTGTTATGACGAAGAAGTCGTCACTATAATAGTCAATTGGTAACAGAGTTGGATCAATATAGGTAAGAGACTGTAGTGTTATAGATAGCTAGTGGGTGTATCTAAGATAAATGAGTGTGTATATATAGTAGAGCAATATGTTCGTTCTATAACATATTATTTATATCATCCCTCGTTGGTCTGCGCAGTATGTTCTATACTGGATATATGCGGCGATGCTCTGGCTGATATATGGTATACCAGCTATATCCTTCGGTTAACCCTTGTTCCGTTCCGAGTAAATCAACTTGGTGTGGTCGGTCATGGGCCGGCTGGCCCTGGTCGTAACACACGTAATACTGAACAGCTGTGTCTCCGCCTTATCCCAATCACTCTGTTTCTGTTCGTCTCTGAATATTCTCAAGGCTCAGTACATGACCTTATAAATGTCGGGGGGGGGGGGGGGGGGGGGGAATAACTCCCGTCTGAGAGTTCACCAGTGCTGGCCTGCGCTAGGTTCCACAGTTTTGAGAATCCTCAAACTTGTCTGATGCTATCAGTGCGGGATACACGCCATGCTGTCGAGTTGAGGCTTGGAGCCCTTCCATACTTGTTAAGTGTAAACATTTAAAGTCACTACGATACATAGGTACATGATTTCGCATTCATAAGGCAATTCATTATTGTCAAATATAGAGGCTTACGGCTCACAAATATAACTCCGGCCAAGAGCGCGCTATACTGGCTAATAACTAAATCCATATATTTACCGCGCTTTCGGACTTTTTAGGCGTACTGTTGGATGTGCGTACCTGAGCAAAATTTGTCAGCAGAGTAGTTTTATACTAAAGGTCGTAAAGCTTGACCAATCAGATAGGTTGTGCTCGTAGGCAAGGCTAGATAACCTATAATATTATCTCCTGGAGGTATCGGACATCGGAAGCCGGAAGCTACAGGTTGTACCTTACAGGGTATGATTGGTCAGAAATCCGAGCAATAACAGGTATATTCTTTTGTATGCTAGTTTCGCCTATAATAGAAGTCCCAACAAACTATATTATTACAAAGAGGAACTTTGTATAAAATCTAACTAAGGAGAAGATGAGTAGAAGTATAAAAGGAATATCTTTTCATATATATTATAATTTAGGGCTACCTAGTATATAATATACTTAAGTGTACTAAGCTTACAGCCACATATATACCCCGGCTACCCTCCCCATCATGCGGTAAGGATATCGCGTTGGCCACACCAACCCCTGGGGACACATTGGTGAGGATGAACAAAGTGTTCAGGTTAGGGTGGTGCGTATATATAAATAAGCTTCAGATCAGAAACAACATTTTCGAGGCAGGTTTCAGATATAATCAGATTCTTCATGAGTGAAGCCATCATCACTTGTTTCCCCTTAATATCATCGCCGAGAATCAGAAACAGCTCGTTAAAGAAATCGTCCCAGTCCTTGCTCGCAACATAGAGTCCATCGTAAGTGTAATCAAAATCGCGTAACAAGGTAAGCTTCTGTTGGTCCGGGAGGAAAGCAAGTCGCAAACCGTGCTTTTCCGCCCAAGTCAATACAATATATCGAGCTTCCTTGTTCACAACCAGAAGAGGGACCTCGACCCGTGTTGGCCGAACTAGTCCACTCTCATGGCTAACGCAAATTTCAGCACCACCTATGTCAACGAGGGGTCAACACAGTGCCAACACCCTCGATGATCGAAATACAGAGTTGGCCGGAGCGTGGGCAATGCCTCACTCCATATCCGTTCACGGATTTCGGGAGGAAGATCCGGGAAAAGGTAGAATAATTCCAATATTATTGGTGTTCGGTGAAAGATATTGCCGTAGTTGTCCTTGTTTTATTGATGCCTTCTGTTTTGTATTAGGATAAGAAAGGGAAGAAGAAGGAGAAGAAATCGCGGGGGGGGGGGATGTTGGTTTTGTCTTCAGGCAGATACTCATATTGGAGTATTGCTGACATTGCGTGAGACAGCAAACAAGAGATAGTAGGGACCCGCCAATGCAGTACATGGCGCGAAACCAGGATAAGAAGTATATTCCGACACATTAACTATGGCATTCAACAAACGGGATTGGAGCAGGGAAGCTTTGCGTGTTCTGTGCCACATCGCACTCAATTTGATATCGCATGAGTAGATGTAAGACTTTTATGAACAAAAAAGATGAGAAGAAGAACAAAGACCTGCCAATAAAGGACTGCTTTTTATCACCAGAGCATAAGAATGCTGAGAGAGGTAACTTCAAGGATGTGTAGTCGCAGCGGCCCTCACCCAGTCACCACTATCTCCTGGAGAAGCCAGGCGATTCAACAATGTGCTAGCTCAGAATACAAGCTGCTGTGGCCGAGCCGCCTGAGCTGTTGCTGTTCAGGGTCCTGAGAGAAGAGTGTCCGGGAAGGCTGATGGATGGGACTGCAACGCTGACTCGTTTTAACATCACGTTTCGCAATCAGGGGATTGAAAACGTTGTTCTTCCTCCTCAACGACAAACAATCCGTCATCTTGCGTAGATGGGTACCGCTGTCTCACACTTTGGCTCGCTTTGCGATTTTTCGGAGATGAATCACAGACCTTGCCTCAGCCTCAGGTGCCCCTGGTTTTTTGGCTTCCTAAATCTCTTCTATCTTCAGGTCAAGTAGTACTTCTTCATCTTCTTACTTATTCGAAGAAACCCAAGTTGGGGCAGCCCAAGTAAGTAATGCACATAAGAACATACTTGCTTATTCGAGGAGGTCCTAGGTCTTACAGGAAGTAGGAAGTAAACATTGATTGTAGGAGTGGATGTGGACAGCCCTCTCCACCACTGAATCCGTCTGTGATTTTGCTGATTTCTGGGAGCATGGTTAGTCAAGAGGTTAGCATTCACGAATCTCACTCTCTGGCCAGAAGGCCTTGGGCAGTTGGGATTGTCTAGTCCAGTCATTATCTGGAGACTTTAAGTTTCACTTGACTGTATTGACTTGTCTCCAGGTACTTGCTTTCCCGAAAAGTGGAAGGGATGATAATCCTGTTGGAGAAGGCTTGGCAACATGAGGCACAGCGCAGGTCTACTGATGAATATCAATCAATCCTTGTATATGCGTGGCCTTCCCGAGCAGCAATATCACTCACTGCGCCGTCCTCGCGCCCTCAAAAGACCGTAGAGCATCGTCCCCGCCAGCCCAAACGGGCATCCTGTCGATAGTTGAAGGAGTGACTAGAAGAGGGAGAAGGGAGAAAGGAGTTTTCAATACTAGAGCGAAGTGTTCATAGTGCTTACTTAGATCAGTGAAGTCATTAGGGGTAGCTGGTGTTGGGTATTATTACTTATGTACCTTCTCGATGGTGGCTCACCCTACACTGTCTCGTGGATGCATGTATATATGATTAATACATCGACATCAGCAACCTCGATTGAAAAGAGCCAACCCAACTTAGTTCACCCCTACGTGATTATTGGATGCCAGAAAACGCCTGCTATTTATTTAAGGGCGGCGTGACTCCAAACCTCTTACATGAGGAGAGTAACAGCTCTTTCTACTTCTCAGCCAGCCAGCGGTTTATCTTATCGTTACTATCTTATAAGTTTTGCTATGTGTCGCTATTACAAATATGGGTCGGTTGTTGCGGGATACCAGATCAGTGAAAAGTGGTATGAACCAGAATCCTCTTATGACTGTCCTATTGCTGTGCAGGCAAATCGACGCCACCGACGAACTGGCTCCCTCTTGTGTTGCGAGGACAGGCCTACTACTAGCATTACGAGGACGGCAGATCCATGTCAGAAAGATAAATGCCAGGTTCAGTACCTCATTCTACCATACGGCTGGTATTATCATCATTGCGGATACCAGAACCAGCCACCCGAAAAACAGTATCGAAATCGCCAGGTTCAGTTCATCGAAGCGCAAAGGGATTACAAGTATTAGCACTACTGGATGATTCAGAGATTAAAATAAAATATACTTCACCACTATCTTTCTGCCTAAACAGTAGGGGTCAGAAAGTCCTGATCTAACGCGATATTTCCACCGGTCCAGATACCTTCCAGATAAGGCGTGGTCATGGCTCATTCACCTAGACATATAATCATTTTGAACACTCAGATGTTGAAACGGTTTGCGTATTTTAATTAGTATCAAATAAGAAAATTACTGCACAATACTACACGCAATTCAATTTGTTAGAACGTGACTTCTCTTCTAACCTCACCAGTGAGGGGCGTGCCAGGTTACTTCAGACTCCAACTTCCGGAGGCTCTTCTTACGAGGCCTCCTCATTCATAGAACCCCTCAGCTACCTTTTAATATGCTTCTCTTTTCCCCTTGAGGGGTGATCACATTCAATTTAGTTATGTAGACAATTCAGCTCGGATAACCGCTCGGTTAGTCTGGCTTAGTTGATCAAAGGAAGCGGCTCCCTCCCGATTAATATCCCAACTGTCATTATTCACCACAATCTACCTCTCTATATCAACTGCTGTAATAGGGGATATCGTTATTTCTCTATTAACACCGTTATATAATGATGCAGGCCATCAGTTAACTTTCTCTCTCGTCTAATTGATATATGCAGAAAGTCTTTATTATTCAACACAATACTCTGTGGGATTTGAGGAGGATATCTATCTTACGAAACCACAGGATAATAATTCAATTATAAAATTTACTAATAATTGTTCTTTGAATATCCAAATCGTTGGCCTAGTGGCCTCATCCTCTAGGCCAAAATGTGTGACAGAATGTATCCAAATAAAGAGGAAGTCTGAACTCTGCTACATGTGGTTGATTATAGAGACATAAGTTCATACATCAGACGAGACGAGTCTTCACCAAATGCATCACTACAGAACAACAGCTTTCTACTAGGTTAATAGATATAGCGGAAGCTCCGCCCTCTTTTGAATTAGCTGCAAATGCTGAGATGGAATTGTTCAAAGGCAACAGGGATGCTGAGATTGAACAGATCCAAAACCAGCGTCTTTCGGATGGGCCAATGCCAGGCCAATGGCCTTGATCCGGCCACCAATCGCCATTGCGCTGTGAATTCGGCGCAGGCGTATATGTCCAGCAGTCGATGGCGCGTCGCGGGTGATGTGCCAGCACGAGCGAGTCGTGGGATTGACGGGGAGGAGAACATGACGAATTGACAAAGTGGGGTGGCACCTTGATGGATAAATCACAATCACAGCTTTCGGGCCACGCGGCCGAGTTCGGGTCAGAGTTCGGATCCGACATAACTGCCTTCAGTACTTAGCAGTGATCCATCCCCTTTGATGAGCTCTACAATGCATCGTCACTTATCCATCTTGTCATCTACGGAGCCAGTCGATGGCAATCATAACGGAGCAAGTTCTCGCCACTGGTCACAGACTTGGAAACAAAGGTCATAGCCACGTCATAGGCACACCAGTCGGGAACCTCCTCCGACGCCATGTTTGGGGTGAACATGTCACTTTCAAGTATGCAATACCCTTGAAATCATTGCCCATCGCCATCACCTGCATCGTCCCGATTCAGAAAGTACCTGAACAATCGTCTCATCTAGCTGTGTGGCAGCACGAATCATGTAAATGGCTGAATTCATCGCTCGAGCTCAAAGTTGGGTATATATACAAAGAAAAATCAAAGCAACGTCAAATGGATGCAGAGAACGTCAAGACTTTTGTGATATCCCGTCGCTCCCAAACGACACCGGACGCTTCACCTCGTGCACCTCGAGCACGACGTTACTCCGCACGCGTAAGTCGTCCTCGTCGTGCGCGTCTAACCACTCGCAGCCAGACCCGTGCCTCACTGCCGCTGCCATTGTCGTCGTCGTCATGTGCACGGGCTCTGGCGCTTTTAGATCCAGGCACGCGGCGGCGGGATCCCCTAGGATGCCCTTTTCCTCGTCGGCGATGAAGCTCGCGCCCCCGCGCCTGCTCTTGTTTGTCCTGGTCCGCCTCTTGCTCAGGGCCGCCATCTCGACGCCGTCGGTGCGTGTATATGTGCGGTGGGCGTGGCTGGTGGCGTTGGTCGTGTAGGTGTACGAGTACGAGCTGAGGACGCGGGAGCCAATAACGAAGCGGAAGATGGGACGGAGGAGGGGGAAACAGGCTATGTCTGTCAGCTGGGGGTGTTCCAAGTCTTTTGAGGTTGTATTGTACATGTGTGTGTGTCAGAGGGAGAGAGGGAGGTGAGTTCGAATCAGACGTACAGGAGACGATGGCAATGTTGACCTCGACACCGCCCCATGTCTCGTTGAGGGCGTAATCGTACGGCATCTGCGAAGTATTGGCATCGGCCGTGATGGACAGGATGAGGCAGTTGACGGATGCCACGCACACACTTGTATCCCGTCAGCAAGGATCGACTATTGTGGAGGGAAGGGGGAAAACATGCACTTACACGATGCCGAGCAGAAAGAGCGCAGCAACGGCAAACTTTTGGGCGAGGCGCAGGCGCAGCTTGAACACCTCGGCGACGGGCAGGGAGAGGATGATGACGTCGATGAGGAAATGGGGCAGGATGGTGCCAAAGAAAAAGGCCGAGTCCTTGATGTTGCAGCTGCCGCCGAGCGAGTCATCCCAGTAGGCGGGCACGGGCGCGCAGCGAAAGACGGTCATGAAGATGCGCATGACGAGCCAGGCGATGGAGACGACGAAGAGGACCATGATGGGGATACGGATGGACGAGTACTGGAACAGGCGCCAGTAGAGGGACAGGATGGCCAGCTTGGATGCGCCGAGGGAGCACGTGTAGCTGACGGAGATGAAGAAGCCGAGCTTGCGCGAGTGGTAGAGGATCTCGTCGTGGAGGGCGAGGTCGATGTCGTCGGGGATTATTTGGCCGAGGGACCACGTCGCGCACCCTGCGATGGTCAATTAGGGGGGACAGAATCAACGGAGACAAGTCTCTCTTACAATAAATGCAGAGGGCGTTGTGGGCACACGCAAAGGCCTGGAGCATGTTCTGTCAGTCAGGACATATGCTTTGCTGTGAAGATCTGGTCGTCGACTCACAAAGGCACACAGGCAAAAGTAGTCCTCATACCACCATCGAATCTTGGTCATCCGGCGAGCGATGACACGGCCGATTATGGCGAGGACAGACAGCGTCCAGACGATGCCGAAGCCAACAAAGACGTTGGTCTGGAGTCCTGCCATGGCTGAACATTGGCGCGCGCGCGACACTGCATCAAACGCACCTTCCACGAAGAAATACTGGATAGAGAGTAGGCGAGTGTGTGTGTGTATGTGGTTACAGATTAATCGGACGGAGCCTCATGGCGATCTCTATGGACACCGCGCACGATGGGCGGGAGAATGGACGGAACCCAAGGCAGAGCATCGCCCTCTCCTTATGAGCGACCAGGCTCAGACGAGCCCAGCTTTGCCTGCATCAATTCTCGGAGGAACAGGGCCTCGATCACATTGCCCATATCTTAGCAGCGGACACCGCCAAGCCCCATAGACGATAGCAGAATCCGGGGTAGGGGGAGGCGGCGTCGCCCTTGTGACTATTGGTCGTTAGCCCACCTTGGACTGATTCGACACTCGAAACGAGCTCCCATTTGACCAAACAGCGAGGGCGGGATCTCCGAGGCCCCTGAATGAACGGGGCATTTCACAGCAAGATTTAGGTCAAGAGGTCATGGTGACCAAAGATACTAGTATCGTCCCTCCTCGTCGTCCAGCTGGTCCGCTAGGTGATGTACGTACTTGGCGCGTACATCCCACTGCAAGGCCACGCATGGAGAGAAACCAGCGTGCAAAGAGAAAGCAACGTGCTGTAGCGTGATGCGACCTATCAAAAAGAACAGGATAGGAAAAGGGAGGGGGGATGTCCTGTCTCCGCGGATACTCCGGACACAACCACAGGCTGGCATCACCATCTTCTCACTGGTCCAATGATTCTGTCCCTTCCTGCTTCAAGCCGGCCATCGCCACGTTCCCCAGCCGGTAATCGTCAACGGATGATCGATCTGGGCCCATCCATGTTTAACTCGTCTTGGTTAGCCTCCCCTCCAATCGCCGGGGCTAGATGGGAAGCGGCAGAATGGAGAACTCTCATGCGTCTCCGGCCTATGACTCTCGCTTGGGGGCCCCTATCTTTGCGCGTGGGACGGTAGGCAACTGAGGGTGCTTAGATGCTCCGTTTGCAAGATATGCTGCTCTTGCTGGCCGCTGGTCCTATCTGGGACGTACCAGCTTCACTGGAGGGGGTCATCGACTAGCAGTCAGCACAATCTTACCGCGCCAGAAGATGGTGTGCAGTGCCTGCCCCTGGACTGACTATCACATCAGGCGATTGTGATGCTATCCTTCTTTTCTGCAACGCGACTGATGTGAAGGCACTCATCTATTGGTAACATAACCCCACATAGGACGATGGATTTCCAAATCTCACAGCGATAAGCTAACTGCTTGTATTACCTCACATACTGTAACTGAGGAAGCGTCTTAAGATGAGGCTTTTTTTTTGTCTTCGCCTCACATTTGAAACAGCCCAACCTCGCGTCGGACGTCTACCCTTTACACTTGCGAGTGCCCGACCTTGATTGGTCAAGGAAACGAGGACAGCGCTATGCCCAATAGATCTGCCCTCCGATAGCACCATGTCCCTTTAGCCAACCCCGTCTCCTGCTCATATCATATATGGGACCCCAATATGTCTAGACTTTACAATCCGAGGAACGGCCTCCATTGGCGATGGTGGCCAGTCAGACTAGAGATAATCCCAACATTGAAAGCGAACAGCCAATGAAACAGACTGTGTCTCTTCGAGTGCCGCATAGCCGGGAGAAGATCCGACTTTCCAGCAGCTCTCGGTTTTCGCGCCCGAAGAACCCCGAGTTGACGCGAAGGATTCTCTTTAATCGCTTCACCTATCTATCGAAGTCCCCTGGTCATCACTGTCCCCATGTGCTCTCCCTTGACCTATCAAAGTCTCTTAAGAGGAAGAAAGGAAAAGAAAGAGTGGCCTCGGATTGCCCTACACGCCTGTGCCAGGCCGTCCCATCAATTTGTCATGAATTATGTGAAAAGAAAGAATGATCATTAATTCCCGAACTTTTGAGCAAATTCGACCCGCTGTGGATATCCCCCTCTTCGCGACGTGTCTTATGACAGGAAGGTCAATCCCATAGTCAGACAGATCGAATCAAGCTTCTTACATCGTTCAATTGTCTACGTGCCTGTGACCTTGCATCTAGTAGCAATTCTGCTGACAGGAGGACCATAACCATAAACCATTTTCAGAAGGACCATACATCTATCCATGCCGTCTGGACGATCATCTGCGCGTAGTGTCCCAATCTCTTGCACATATCATTGTTCGGATCAATTTGTGCCATCATGCCGATCTCCGATGCTATAAATTTCCATTGGACTGTCCTTCTATGATTTCTGACATTTATAAGTGACGGATGTCTTTTCATTATTAATTAATATCTTCATCCTGGATACTCTTCAGATGTTCAACCACGCTATATGCTGAACTCTTCCGTGAAGAAGAAAATGTTGTCCTGGTGTTTCTTTGGCAGGATGATGGGCTGATAGCTGATGATCTTGGTAACCAAAGGAACCAGCTCCCGCCAATACATGTTCCAGGTCCTGCAGAACTTCGTCATGCTTCCAGAAAATTACCGTCGGAGTTTCGACTGTGTCTGGTGGTCTCACGATCCGTGCTTCTCCTTTCGTCGGCGCAGAGGCGACCTCTAATCGCTATGACCTCTGGCGATGTTTCCGGAGATGCTAAAAAATAAAGGGGGGAAGAAAGCGAAAGAAGAAGCCAATAAATAGGCTCCTTTGGAACGATTGCATCATCTCGAGGATCAAAGGTAGCAACATTCGCTAATAGTCTCTCAGCCCCTCTTATTAGACTTTTATTTAGGTAGGACTCTACAGCAGCAAGAAAAGATCGCGCTTGTTGAAATTGCGCTATCTGTCTCTAAAAGCAAGGGCGCTTAATCACTATATAATAAGTACAGGCAGAAATGAGATTAAATGTATAAAGGAGAAGTAGGCTAAACACGACAAAAAAAAGAGAGCTATAGCTGTAACAATACAGTACTAATATATACCTGCCATAAACTAGTTTCAGACCAGAGACATGGATAGGTGCACGAGGTTACGAGCTAAATAAGTAGGCCCTAAGACCAATCCCCCGCGTCAGTTGGCAACCGACGAACTTTTTTTGGTGGCAAATGAAAGGGCGCTAGTAGAGCATGGGGTAACCGACGAACTCCAGTTTATAGCCTAATAATAATAGAATGAAGATAAAAAAATAACGTGATTGATAAGCGAATGTCCCAGACGAGCGAATGTCCCAAAAATCCCTCAACCTACATCATGATTAAGAGATCAATTAATCCACATCAACAAGGTATAGTAAACTCAAAAGATGAAGCTAGTATTATTCTTACACTTCAGGCCCTTCAAAAAGACCCAAAGTTAAGCGTGCGACGTGCTGCATTTATCTATAAAGTGTGCCGAAAGAAGCTAGGCCGCAGCAAGGCATGCAGCCTCGACGCGATATCATAGCCAATTCACGCAAGCTATCTGATCTTGAAGAAGAGAAGCTTGTTGAGTATATCCTCGACATAGATTCACGGGGATTTTCACCCCGGGCCAGTGGTGTTGAAGATATGGCCAATCTTTTACGTGCTGCCCGCGATGCATCACCTGTTGGCCAGCGCTGGGCGCAGAATTTCATCCAGCGCTAACCACAGCTCAAAATGCATTTCTTTCGCAGATATGGCTATCAGAGGGCCAAATGTGAAGATCCAGTCGCGATAAACGCGTGGTTCTCTCTCGTGGCGAACACAATCGCGAAGTATGGCATCAGACCAGATGATATCCACAACTTTGATGGGACTGGCTTTATGATGGGCGTTATTGCAAGCGGCATGGTCGTCACAGGCGCAGAAAGGCGTGGAAGCCCTAAAAGGGTCCAGCCTGGAAACCGTGAATGGGTTACAGTTATTCAATCGATCTCTGCAGGCGGCTGGGCAACATCGTGGTTGCAGGCCAATATCACCTCTCTAGCTGGTATCAAGAAAGCACCCTCCCAGGCGATTGGGCTATTGTAACCACCAAAAATAGCTGAACAGACAACAAGACGGGCCCCAAGTGGCTAAAGCATTTCAATCAATACACAATCAAAAGATCAAATGATGCCTATCGTCTCCTGATCCTTGACGGGCATGAAAGCTACCACTCCGTCAAGTTCGAGGCATATTGCAAGGAGAACAAGATTATCACGCTCTGTATGCCACCTCATTCGTCTCACCTACTCCAGCCCCTCGATGTGGGCTGTTTTGGGCCGCTTAAAAAGGCATACGGTTGAGAAATTGAGCAGTTGATCAAATGCTCTATTACATACGTTTCTAAGACTGAGTTCCTTCCTGCCTTCCACGTCGCATTTTGAGCCACTATGACCGAAAGCGACATCGAGGGAGGCTTCAGGGGGGCCGGCCTTGTCCCTCTGAATGCAGAAAATGTAATCTCAAAGCTGGGTATGCAGATACACACTCCAACGCCTCTCGAGGGGTCGCCTGCTCTTCCTGACCCCTGGGTCTCAAAGACCCCAAAGACAGTCAGGGAGACTGAGAATCAGTCTGCCTATCTTGAAAGACGAATCAGGAGGCACCATAGCAGCTCCCCACAGCATCAATTATTGAAGCTATGAAGTCGATGACCAAGGGTTTGAAGGAACATCAGCACGAGATGGCATTACTGAGGTCAGAGCTTAAGGATCTTCGAGATACAAATCATATCCTTAGCCGACGCCACAGAGAGAAAAAGACCCGCCTACGGAATGGGGGGAAGATGACAGTAGAGGAAGGTCAGGCATCAATTGATCAAATGGATGTGGATAAGCATGTAGTGGCCGAATCGTCGAGGGGAGGTAGTCGGGCAAGGTCGGCGCAGCCGAGAGGAAGGCATTGTGGTGTATGCGGGAAGACTGGGCATAATTCACGTACATGCCAGGTCGGGATACAGACATCCGGGCAAGAGTTTAGCAGTTAGATTTAATTGATTGGATGGTTTGTGGTGACTTTTTGTGTTACGAACAAAGCATATGCCACCAGTATCACGTGGCATACCCCATTTTTTCCACCAATAGTAGATGGATCACTCCGGATCGCCAGTGAGCCTGTACGATCCTCGACCAAGCTCACTCCGGATCACCAGCGAGCCAGCGTGAGCCCTTAGTATATATACACATTCATTTCATTAGCTAGAACACTCTTTCAGACAGTTATCAATACAATCGTCTACGCATCTATTGTTACTAGCTCCACAATACTCGCACATTGACAGTGACTCGCATTGCACAGCTACACGACAACCTGATCGCGCCACTCAGAACAATACTCTGATTGGTTCAACCCTGACCTACCCTAGACCCCGTCCAGTGTAAGTCAACCCAACCGTCACACTTCTGTAATACGGGCTCGTAACCACTATAAGGTTCTCGTACAGAGGGATACGAGACCGCTAATACAGGCGCTACAGCGGACACGAAGTCCGCTAATGCAGCTGCTATAGTGGTTACGAGGTTCACTAAACGAAGTGCTAAGGTTCTCGTACAGCGGATATGAAGTCCGCTAATGCAGGCGCTGTAGCGAACACGAAGTCCGCTAATGCAGCTGCTTCAGTGCAATACGAGATCGCTAGCACGGACGTCACAGCGGCCGTTACAGCGGTTGAATGACCGCTAACGCAATTGCCCCAACGGGCAGCCACAGTGGGTTGAGCCAGTGGCTTCAGCGGGCTTCCAGCTTTGGAAAGCCCCAAGTTATTTTCATTCCTCCTTACCCTATACCAATTATATATCATTTGATCAACTGATATAGGGTAATCTTGATCTACTCTAGTCTATAGGGTAAATCTCAACAGATACCATAGTACTACAGATACATAGGACAAATATTACACTTCTAGGTAGCTTACTATGAAATACAAATTAGCTACTTAAAAGTATAAATAAACTGTGTTATGCACTATATAATAACCATAGAAGGATGTACAAAGTTATGTGCGTACTCCTACGAAGTAAGGAAGATTACTAGCGTGTGTATTGAGTGCCGGTGGAAATTCCCAACTAACAACACCACAACCACAAGACCTGGTGGGTCCGCGATCGCGACATCGGCGTCTGTCCAAGGGAGGGTTTGCGATCAAGCTGGGTAGTCGAAACCAACAATCACAATCGAATGCACATGTGTCTGGTGTTTGGTTGGGGCCTCCCGTAATTGATCAATTGAATGAGACCATCCAGGTCATCATACGAGCCGAACTGGCCGCAGAATAACAAGTCAAAGATCACGATTTCAAAAATAACAAATAAGTCCAGAGTAAAGTTCGTTTTTTTCATTTTGGGTGGGCGACCAGCTGGATTTAAATATCCAGTAGGAGGCATGCCCTGCTGACTAAGGGAAACTACGCACGCTCTCAGTATATGTAAAGGGAAAGGCAAATATATAGACAGAAGCTGCACTGAAACAACACTTCACACGTTTTTCTTTTATATATAAGCTAAGCGTGCCACCTAGCACGACGGGAAAATTCCTACCAGCCAAACCCTTCATTTGAACACAGCATGCTTGACGGCAGTACTGTACATTGCCCAACAATGATAATAGTCTGCTAAGGTTTCTGATAATGGACGATATTGGATTCCTAGCTCCTTAATGCTTCGAGAATTGTCCAATCGAAATATGATGCCTACACTAGAACACATCCAATGCCGAAAAAGCCCCATTAGCGGACAAACAAACTCTAGAATCCAATTTGGTATATTTCATGTTAGGAAACAGTAGGGAGAGACATGAACACCTTTGAAAAATCTCGGGATTTCAGCCATGGATGCCATTTGGCTTCCTGGGACGATATATGTCCCATGTGCTGACTGTATTTCGGCTGCCACAGCCACCTCTCAAACATCCACCAAAGCAAAGGCCGAATCGAATCCGGGACCCCTAGTAGTATATGCCCACTAAGTAGCTGGCTGATTGTGTAGAGGCTTCCAGATTCTGATATCCGGGTGAGTGTCGATTCTACAACAAAGCCTAAACACATTACAACTATATCTCAATCGGCACTGGGCTCTAAAGGTTCTCCAGGCTCCTTTTTCAATGAAAACTTTGGAGTATTGATATGTGTTGTGGATGATTGTGCTCTTCTCATTGAAGTGGTTTTCAAGAAGGGTCTGAACCTCCATTTGTGCAACATTAATATTATCGCTATATATAGCACTGGCTTCTTTCCGGTTCATCAGTATGAAAATTTAATAACATAGTATCATTAGAGAACACATAATTAAGGAAATGAGATAACACGTCGGACGCTTTCAGGCTTGTTCCCAGATTAGGAATATTCTCTGTTCCCCTCAACTGCTAGTCTAAAAGCTCCTCTTTTGGGTCATGGAACTTTTCAGGAATTAAAAAGATATGAAAGATAGCGGAATAACTATTCATAGTAGTGAGAAATAAAGCACGCTGAAGAAGATTGGTCTCAAAGAGATTTAACTTGCTGGGATGGTGTGTATCCAATTTGTTCAGTATGTAGTTTCTCCTTACTCCCAAGTTATTTCGCGGAAGCATGAACAGTCCAGCCTGACTGAAGAAGTTGACTAACAATATAGTGGCCAACATATCCGCTGGCCCCGGTCATCAAGCCAGTATTTCCGCCAATACCTTCAAGTTATAAGAATCAGAGTAGAACTGTATAGAATATATTGAAAAAATTAAGCCACGTTTATCTTTCTGGTGGTTGTAGGAAAATACCATTATGGACTAATATCTACCTTATCTATATCAGATTATAAATTTAAGGGCAGCTGTCTCAGCATTAGGATATCGCGAAATACATACTTTGCCAATTATGGGGCGATAATTTGAGATGAGATAGGCCTATATTGTGACATGCGTAATAAAATTATACTCTCTCGCACTTCTTCTCATCCTCTTATTGGCTAAGCTTACGAGCTGAGGCCCTTTGTCTAAAACCAACAGCCCCAGTCAAAACTTTAGTATACCCATGTAAGCCAACTATCCAAGCCCGCTGCTCCCTTTTTGCGCGATGGATAGCTCTTCCAATTGCCATTCTCGGTATGAAGCACAAAAATCACAAATTCCGCGGTATAGATCTTCAGGCGAAGTACAGACTGATCGATCACAGTCTTGGCGCATATCAACCCTAGGGCAAATCACTTGTCCCAGGGCTGGTTGCGAGTTTGTTGTGCAATCTCAAACCCCTTGCTTCGGTGAGCCTGGTTTGTGTTCTATCGGGTCCAAGAAGACAAGCTGAGGTGGCTGCTAAGATAGCGACCTTGGCCGAGAAATTCAACACATCCAAGCTACTAAGGTGAAGTCAAAAATCAGACAGAGATTTGTTTTGTTTTCTGGTTTCGGTGGGCACATCCGTATCTGATTTATTGGATAAGGTTATCCTGGTCTTCAGGCGAGTTAAACTAGCGTAAAATAACACAGTGAACGATTTCAAAAAATAAATCTCAAAAAAAAATTCATAAAAGCAAAAAGAATTTTCTATTTTTATAGAGGTCGAAAGTCCGGTCATTTATCTAACTATAAATCCTTATTGTTCGCTAGGCCACCTAGCCAAACCTACCATTGTGCGCTCACAATCTATGGAGTCATCAGCCCTAGTCCTATCCTTGTACACATCTTTGGATTTACATCCATTACAGTGAGTTCCCCCTGGCATAATTGCACAATGCCTAATCAGTTCATTAATAATTTCTCCTAGAGTAATATATTTTCCTACAGAAGAAGAGAAATTCTAACTTAGGCAGCCAGACTAACAACTACGGCGGCAATATCGGTATTCTGCCCATGAGGGGAAGATGCAATTGAATGGATGACTCAAAGTTTGTATGTAGTTTGGTGAGTCCCAATATCACTTTTTATTTTCGAGTCAATATGAGATTTACCACTCAATCTGTCCTCCTCCACTCCGCTATACAGGGAGAGAGCGTTTAAACCAAGGATCTGAAAAGTATTACCGTTGTAACTTATTAGGCCTCGCTCTTACGTCAGTTCTAATTTAAATCTAGTGGCAAAGTAGTATAGATTTATTCTTAGACTCTCCTTTCTAACTTAATAGGTTCGCCACCTAAAAACCTATAAATAGTAACAATCATGGTTACTATATCCTTTCTACCGAATTAGTTTTAACATACTTAACTATAATATATGACCATCTTCTATTATCAATTCGCCCTACGATTCTTACTGCTTTTTCAGTCTGAGTGCTTAGGGACTATTATTTATCGATTAACTCCACCAGCATGTACAACAGCCTACCTCTACTTCGCTCGAGCGAAGCCGAAGATGGTGTCGACTTACCAAACCTGCGCCTAATCGAGCCAAGCAAATTCTTCAGCCAGTTTAAGAAACTTCCCATGGAAATTCGTCTTCAGATATGGGAACAAACTTGGCCAGAACCTCGACTTATTAACATTCAGTTAGATATAGATACACGCAATCACGTCTGGGGGGAGCCAATCCTGGAGCTATTTGACTATCCATTGCAATATGAAAGCTGGGATTGGAAGATGAAAAACGGACAAAATCCTGTTGCACTATGGGTGTGTTCGGAGTCAAGATGCTATACACTTCAACACTACCAACAATTATTTAGTGAAGAAGGCTCTATTTCTCCCTACTTAAGCCCCAAAATCGATATTATATGGTTAGATTGGAGCCAGGTCCGGTTTGAAAGCCTTGTCCTTGGCGATCTTCTTAGATCTTATGGCGAGGAAGTTCGAAAATTTGAAAATCTGAGGGTTGACTATGTCAATATAGGAAATACGAATCTGCTAGATGCAACATTGGAATTTTTTAATCCTGTTCGCAAGATTCAAGTCTGGAGGGATGATAATCCTGTTACGAAAGAGCTACTACGTTCCAAGTCTCGCAATCTGTCTGTGCAGTTCATTGGCGTACAAGACTAGAATTTCCAAGTACGCAAAAGTAGGCTTCTTTATATATCTTAAAAAATGGCATAAGGAATCTGCGTAACTGATCAAAAAGATGCACCTTCTTCAAAGCAATTAACAAATGCAAGAATCCTCTGTTAGCAGCATAATTTGAGGATATCCGCCATTTACCCAATAAAACCAAGTCTACTTATATTCTTCAGCCATACTCTCTAACATATACCCGTCACCATTAACAAGATATGCAATTAGGCCGTACACCTTGGCTGCTTCATTCTACTTCTCTGATATATTAAAATCATTGGCTGTAGCATCCAGAGACCATTAAATAAGCTCCCGTCATTTTGAGCTTACACAAGATATCCAGATTTCGCGCCGTAGCAATCACTTGATGCCCTCTCTTGAAAAACTCCGGTGCTATAGTCTTTCCAACGCCGCTATTAGCACCTGTGATAAACTATACAGCTTAACTCTGCTATATTTTGAATAAAGTGCTGTTGAAGTAAGGGCTGTGAAATTGATAGTTAAAATTGAAGTATTATATTTTTTATAAGTGATATAAGGTGATTGATAAGCGAAAGCTCCACAAACCTCAATCCCCAGGACAAGATCCTTAATTAAACTATAACAAGCCATTTAATCAATTGAATCTAACTGCTAAACTCTTGCCCCAGGTGCCTCTATCTCAACCTTGCATGTTCGAGAATTATGTCCGGTCTTCCCGCATATACCACAGTGCCTTTCCCTCGCTTGTGTTGACCTCGCCGGACTACCTCGCCTTAATAATTCGGCCACCACCTGCCTATCCACATCCTTTTGATAAATTAATACTTGACCTTCCTCAACTGTCATCTTTCCTCTATTCTGTAAGCCGGTGTTTTTCTCTCTACGGTGTCGGCTGAGGATATTATTTGCATCTTAAAGATCCTTAACCTCTGATCTTAGTAATACTATCTCATACTAATGTTCCTTCAAACCCTTAGTTATTGATTTAATAGCTTCAATAATTGATGCTGGGGAGCTGCTTTTGTATCCTCTAATTCAGCTTTCATTATATTTAGACTGAGATTCTGTCTCTCTGACTGTCTTAAGGGTCTTTGAGACCTAAGGGTCAGGAAGCTCTAGGGTCCCCTCGGGAGGTATTAGAGTATGATGTATTTTAGTATCTAGCTTCGAGAGTACATTTTCTGTATTTAGAGGAACAAGGCCGGCCCCTCTAAAGCCTCCCTGGATATTATTTTGGGTTATAGTGGCTTGAAATACGGCGTGGAAGGCAGGAAGGAATTCGGTCTTAAAAATGTATATAATAGAGTATTCTATCAATTGCTCAGTCTCTTGACTATATGTCTTCTTGAGCGGACCAAAATAGTCTCCATCTAGGGGTTGGAGTAGATAAGAGGAATAAGGAGGTATACAGAGAGTAATAATCTTATTCTCCTTGCAATATGCCTCAAACTCCGCGGAGTGGTGGCGTTCGTGCCCGTCAAGAACTAGGAGATGATAGGCACTATTTGATCTCTTTGTTGTATATTGATTAAAGTACTTTAGCCACTCAGAGCCAGTCTCATTGTCTGTCCATTCATATTTGGTGGTTGCAATAGCCCAATTGCCTGGGAGGGCAGTTTCTTGATACCAGCTGGAGAGGTGATATTAGCCTGCAACCACGATGAACGGCGGCGTTGCCCAGCCGCCTGCAGAGATCGATTGAATAACTGTAACCTATTCACGGTTTCCAGGCTGGACCCTTTTTAGGCTTCCACGCTTTTCGGCGCCTGCTACGAGCCCATCATAAAGCCAGTCTCATCAAAGTTATGGATATCATCTGGTCTGATGCCATATTTCGCAATTATGTTTGCCACGAGGGAGAACCACACGTTTATCGCGACTGGATCTTCATATTTGGCCCTCTGATAGCCATATCTGCGAAAGAAACGCGGTTTGGGCTCTGGTCGGCGCTGGATAAAATTCCGCGCCCAACGTTGGCCAACAGGTGACGTATTACGGTCAGCACGCAAGAGATTGGCCATATCTTCAACTCCGGGGTGAGAATCCTCGTGAATCCAGATCCAGGATATACTCAACAAGCTTCTGCTCTTCCAGGTCAGATAGCTTACGTGAATTGGTTATAGTATCGCGTCGAGACAGTTTACCACGCTGCCGGTCCTGTAAAGTAAAGCGGTTAATATTATACATAGCTGCAGCACGTCGCACGCTTAACTTTGGGTCTTTTTGTAGGGCCTGAAGTGCAAGAATAATACTAGCTTCCTCTTTTGAGTTCGTCATGCCTTATTGTGGCGGATTGATTGATTACTGGATGATAATATAGGATGAGAGATTTATGGAGCTTTCGCTTGTCTGGAGCTTTGGCTTATCAATCACGTTACTAGATTCGCATACTTACAATAAGTTGGTGCTTGAAGAACAAGGTTAGCTCGCAATTAGGGCGGTATATAGCAAAAAACACTGCAATGTTGCCATTTCAAATTCCTAGAATAGCACCCCTTAATAAAAATCATAAAAAAATTCACTTATTTTAAGCTATGTAATTACAGGTTATTTAACGAAGTCGCTGCAGCCAGATGAAGCTGTCGCGGTCGGGCTGTTCAATTACGACAAGTTATTCGAGGGGGAGCCGCCCGAGCCCGATGAAGCTGTCGCGGTAGGCCCTTTCAATCGCGACAGCTAGTTCAGGAATACAGCTGTCGCGGTCGGGCTGTTCAATCGCGACATGTTATTTAGGGGAAAATCGCTTAAGCTGGAAGAGGCTGTCGTAGTGGCCTAGCTAGCTTAGCAATTAGGTCACATGATCTAACCATTCAACACCATGGGCAACACAGATAGTTGCAGACCCCAGATGACCAGTTGTTCCGCTTCCACCTGTTTATATTGTCAAGACGCTCTACAATTTGCTCAATGTTAATCTCTGGGTCTCGCCACTATTTTTATGTATGACTAGGGTATTTCCTTCCTCACCATGGTGAGACTGCTCACAAGACGACGTACGAAAGGAGCCTATGGCAATTCCTGATTGAAAAGGTTGCTTCCTACCTATTTTCATGGCCAAAGTCATTCTATGTATTCAGTGGGATCATGGAAGGATTTTGGAGCATCATGCAATTCCAATTATCGTATAATCTGTGGATGATACCATTGTTTCTTGTGTGGTGGCATATTCAAGCATATTGGCCGGTGATGGTAGTTCTAGCTCTCTTATTATCGCTAGTGTAATTCAATTTGAGCTTGATCTTGAGAGTAGACTGTTTTTGTACGACTCGTACCCGCCCCACTTATTACAGGGGCTCGTAAACTCACCACCTTTAGGTAGTGCTAAATAGCGTTTCGGCCACACAGTAAATTCGGCCACATCACCTATTTTATATACAATAAAATGCAGGTTCAGCTTCCGCATTGTAGCTCTACAATATTTATAAAGGAAGTCACTTAGTGGGTCTGATCACAGTGTGCCAAATAGTGGGCCAGAGTACCGAGCCTAACAGGAGCCAATTTTGGTCCCTTCGATAAGAGGATGACTCATGTTGGCGGCTTCCGTCAAATGCGACAGACCCTAGTGTCCTTCCGCCACTCCCCACGTTTCTCCCCCTTACTCGATTCCCTCGCTCTCCGACTCAGTCGATCCCCAGCACGACCAGATCCTCTATATGAGCCCGGGTGAGACCTGGGGATGGCCGAGGTCGACAGTAATTGTTTCAGCCGCGCCACCACCGTCATCCACATCCATAATGACAATTGGGCTCGCCAGCTTAGTGCCGCCGCCGCCTTTTACCTTGATTGGTCTTGTAGAGCCAACACTGTTGGCTTCAGGCATCGTGAGAACTGGGCTCATCGAGTTAGCTTCATTGTCCTCGCACGATGTAAGGATTGGGCTTGCCGAGGATACTGTGGCTCCCTGGATTCGGCGGGGCTAGCCACAAGTGTGCTGAAGTCAAGCTCATAGTTATGATAAATGTCAGGAAGACCTTGCCAGTGTCCGGCATGACGTCTTGGGAGGTCGAAAGAGAGGAGAGAGGGAGGACAGAGGGGGAGAGCAGGGAGGGGGGCAGGGCAGAAGGCAGGGGGCATGTGATCTATTGGAGCCATTTTGGATGTCATTTTACCTACTCCGTAGTAATTAAAACCACTCTCTCGATGCCAAATCACGCGATGGAATTGAGAGAGAATAGATTGTGGTTCCACCCCTCCCCCTCCCCCTCCTGCACTCCCCTTCCTCACCCCTACCATGCACCCCTCCTTGTGCCTGTTGGTTTCCACTCAGCAAGGAGCAGAAAGCTACCGCTGTATTCTCCTAGGAGCCACCCCCGCACACCAGATGAGATCCGGAGCTAGGCACAAGCATCTAGGACAACGACTTGCAACCGCGCTGTGTCGGTCGAAGTCAAGTCCATTCGGATGGGTCTAAACAACCTATTACCAGTTCGCTTCAACTTTAGGCTTGGACAAGCCCAGCTAAGCTCCCGTCAAATGGACTTATCGAGACGACTGCACCCCGAAACTTTCAGCAGACTGCAGGAGGCGTACCGGGCCCAACTCTGGGCCTAATTGAAGGCTGTGCTGGCCCCCTGCTGAACATTTTCGCTTCGACGCCACCTACGCGCCCCAGAACTGGCTTTAGTTGGATGAAAAAAATCTTGAACTGGGTCCAACTGTCGTCAGTTGTGACCTTGTTTCAACTTGTGACAAGACCTACATATACGAAGCCCGTTGGAAAGATACCAAGGCTCTGCAGTCTCTTTCGGTTGGATGGGTTGACTTATTCCACTTCGCGCACGGTCGAAAGCTTCGGGTTTTTGCACAAACCCTTGCCACTGTGTGAGCTTGCATCAACGATTCTTCTGAGCTGTCCCCAAATATTGGGTATCCTATCATGTCGAGGCCGTTGCGGACGATACGGCCTGCCCAGCGACAAGAAGGCCCTTCATCAGCCCTGGGCCAAACCACGCAGCAAGAGCTACCGAAACTCAGCAATCGAATCGGATACGGAGGTGCCTGTGAGGAATGTCGGGCCAAGAAGATAAAGGCAAGCCTCTTACATAGACGTCGATGTTCGTCCTTTTGCGTGACTGATAGCTGTTTGGTGTTTTCGCCTCCTATCTTGTTACGTCTTTGCCCGTCTGGCTCGTCGAGTACGATCCAAGTGCATCGGAACCTAAAGAGGACTTTATTATACGAGTTTGCTTTGGAATATCGACTGCCGAGATGTGGTCTTGAGAAACTTTACTAACGGTGAAATAGTGCAACGGAGCCCGCCCGCGATGCCACAACTGTGACAAGCGCGGCCTGGCAAAATGTGTCTATATGGACGACCTTGAAAGCAGCGCTGTCATCGATGTCTTGAAGGAGCTACAGACTGTACCCTCGAACCGTGCCTACAATGTATTCCGGCGTCTCAAAGCCAGCGAACAGTCGCCAGAAGATCTGTCGGCCATATGGCAGGACATGATGTCCAGCAACCCGAACCGACACGACGAGGACAGCCAGACAATTTCCCAGGCCTCTCTTGAGGAAGAACTGAGGGACACATCACCTACAGTGTTCCCCTTTATGGAGCTTATCCCGTCACACACATTGCGGCAGAGTAGTCTTCTCGGACCTATCAGGAATGCCCCCCCCAAATCCGAGGCCGGACAAGTGTACGCTCAAACTCGCTCACATGACCTCACCACACTGCACCCCTTTCTTGCCTCCCCCGCCATCCCACTCGTGTATGAAAGCTTACGAGGTAGCAAGGCAGCCACAGACTAAATCGAGACCCGGCCGCGTCAGATCAAGTGATGCACGGGGGAGGGACAGGATCACGTGGACGTGGACTCGGCCGTCCGGCGCTATCGTTCGACTCCCCACGACCACTCGGCAACTCTGCCGCATTTTTACGACCAGCAGCTGCTCGACCTCGATATTTCGTACTGGACCGACGTTGCCATTACCAATCTGTTTGCCGCACGCATCGTTCTCTGTACTTGCGGACCGACCATCCCATCCTTGGCATCTTCGACCCTCGTCTCTTTGTCCCGGACCTGGTCAGCAAACGAAGCGTCTTTTGCAACCGGTTCCTAGTCATTGCAGCGCTGTATTTTGGCTGCGTAAGACTACAAAACCCAACCCCTCTCACTGTTTAACACCTTTGAATGCTACTTCTTCACACCCCCCTTTCCCTCTTTTTGCCGTCGTGAGCAGGCCCCTCGACTGACCAGCAGCAAAAACGGCAGCAAATGTACAATGCGTTCAACAAGTGCGCTGCAAAATTCGTCGACAGCCTCTGGAGCGAGACCATGGCCCTCTCGGTTGAGGCCAAGCATGCCAGCTCCCCGCTCAACATGGCCGCCGTCGTCATTGTGAGCCTGTCCCTCATGAGCCAGGGCAGAGACTACGTCGTCATGGAGTACGCTGAGCGAGCTGTGCAGATGGGCGAGGAGCTCAACCTGTTTGGGACGGCGATAGAGTCCGCCCATGACAAGGATGGGCCATCCGGCCTTGCCATGCGCGTACACTCTTACGCGGCGTTGGGGGTCTTTGGCTGGAGCGTGCAAGTTCACCCCACCTTTTTTTTAATTTTTTTCTATCTCTTCCCTTGTATGATGATTCTTTGGCTTATACGTTGCATCATGGACAGGTTCCTCGCCCTCTTTTTCAGGAAGCCGGGCTTTCAGTTCCCATCACACCCTCCCTCACTGCCCATCCCCGGAAGCCCGTTGTTTGAGCAGGCCGGCGCTACCAACGAGGATGGCACTGACACGCCGCGGGAGGAGAATCTCATGGGCAGCGTCTTCACGTCGCTCTGCCATTTCTGGTCCCTTGTTCACAACGGTCTCTGGATCTACTACGCAGACCGCCCCAATGCGCCGCCGAGGCACTGGAGCATAAACTCGCCGAGGACAAGTATCGCGAGATTATTGCCTGGGGGACTCACCAAATCCCATTGACGACGGATGATGAGGAGCAAAAGTACCCGCACGTTTCTGTCATTCAGTACGAGCCATGTGCCCCCCCCCCCCCCCCCCCTTTTCCCCTTTTACAAGGGCTCTTGTCATGCAAGCGTGCCTCCCAATACGGACAAGTCATCACGAAAGAGCATCTAGATGCACGTGGCCCTCTCGACATCACTCGGCCCTTCCGGAGAGACTCTCCGGGCCCAGCCCGGTATGGACGATCTTTGCGGCGCCCGACAGTTCGCCCAACGCCGCCTACGCCGCCTCGGTCAAGCAGCTGAAGCGCCTCGTCTTTGACTACTGCGCCCGCCATGAAACGTCGATGTACTCGATCCTCTGACACGTCGGCTTGCTGTACCTGAGCAACGCCGTCCTCGAGAGCCCGCGCGACCCCGACTGGCACCTGTCTTGAAAAATCTTGACAAGATATAACGACAGGATGTATTGATGGGATATATGACGGAACAAAGGAAGGAGAAGGTGGTGGGGAAACAAAAGCGTTGATTTGAAAGAAGGCACAACATCTTGTACACGACCTTTTGCATCTGCCAGCGATTGCTACCTTTTGTTAAATATAGGCTCTGCCGGATACACGTCTCCAACAGAAATGGTTGGCTTATCTAATTGACTTCACTTCGCCTCTCCTCGACTCTTTGCCCTCTCTTTGCCCTCTCTTTGCCCTCTCCTCAACCCCCGCTTCACCCCCATGACCCCCTATTAAAGATCCAATAAAAGACGGCAACGTCTAGAGGTTGCCAATCGTCTTCTTGTTGCAGGGAGAAGAGTCAGCGACCCAGCCCATCAGACGGTTGGCAATGTCGCTCGAGTAGCACGGGTTGGAGCGGCCCTTGCCCAGGTTGCCCGACGAAGGCATGACGCCCGGGCAACCACACAACGCGGCACGCAATTTGACCCCTTCTCTGTTGACCCTATTCGCATACCACAGATTCAAGAGCTGCCTTCAACGCCTTTGTTACTATTCCAGGAATTTATATGTGAATCCCTAACAAAATCATGGGCTAGCTATACGAATTACGGGCTTCCGGCCGATAAGGTAGGTGGTGGCGCCAGAGTTCAAAAGTGCAGTTATACACACAACACACAGAGATATGAGCTAACAGTCAGCTGCGCTAGGCTATCTCCTCGGATCATGTATATCTCTTGCTCGGGATCCTAATTTATATAGGAAATCACCGCGAAAAGCGGGTTCGAGACCATTGGGATACTTACGAGCCGGGGAAGATGAGGCCAAGCCACCCTATCGCACAGTTCATCAGCTACAACACCTATCAAGAGATTTATCGTGCCTTCCGCCCGTATGACCCGAGGGTCAGTTATGATAGCTCTTTTGACCGGATTAACGAATGGTCAGAGGCTATGCAAGCAGCCTCTCTTCGTTATTGGGTCCCGGGCACGAATATCGCTGTGGACGAGTGTATCCAGCACTTTGAAGGGAGAACCCGAGAGAAGGTTGTTATCCCTACGAAACCCACGCCCGAGAGGTTCAAAATCTGGGCTATTGCTGAAGCCGGCTATCTCCTCTCGTGGCTGCCGCACCTGCCTGGGAAGGTATTTGACGCTGTTGGCGATAAAAAGCCCCGAACAAGGAAGAGGAAAAGAGCTGATGAATACAGCCTCAATCCGATACAAACTGTGGTTGTTGACCTAGTCAAGCAACTGCCAAAAGCCATATATCACGTCTTCTTGGATAACCTCTTCTCAAGCCCGGACCTCTTCAGGGTTTTGAGGGTTTTGAACACCGGGGCTACAGGCACCTGCCGAGTCAACAGCGGGATCTTCAAGGGTCTCGTACAGCTCAAAAAGGCCGATACAGACGGGAAGCTAGGTTGGTCATGGGGTCAGATTGAGACCGTGCCGACTACGGATAACAAGGTCGTTCAACCTCCAAATGAATTACTTAGGAAGTCCCCTACTAATAACTTCTTAGGTCAATCAAATCGCTTGGAAGGATAATGCGCTTGTGCTGTTGCTTTCTACGGTCTATGACGGCACGGAGTTTGAAACACGTATCAGGAAGCGGCCAACCACAACACAAGCCCGGGCACAAGCTATCAAGTATTATTTCGGCGATGAGGCAGTTAAAGAAGCTCCGGTCTTATCAGCAGCTGCTGCTTATAACGATCATATGAATGCAGTAGATAGAGGTGATCAACTACGGCAACAAGCAGGATTAGAACACCGTATTTGTAAGGGACCTTGGCGGGCATTGGCGTGGGGCTTTCTCCTTGAGACTGCTCTCAATAACAGCTTCTTACTGCAGAAGAATGGCCAGCCAAATTGGAAGCCGCTCCGCACCTTACGTGAGTGGCGGGAGCAGATTTCTCACGATCTCCTCTCTCAATACGGCCAGAAAGCTAGCCTACGGCAGAAGAACCACACAGGGGACACAAATACGCCTGTATCACAGCATAATCGCGTCCGACGAAAGAGCCCGGGCCGCTGTGCAGCCTGCAGAGGTGTCCATTGGCACGAGCCTGCGAGAAGGGCGTTTGGAGAGGTCAGCGGGAATAGGAGGGTGCCGCAGTCAAGATCCGGCTGCGAGCAATGCAATGTTCCTCTATGTAACTCTCCCGGTTGCTGGGACTTCTACCACAGGCTAAATTAGTATGTGAGAGCATGTACCTTTTACTGCAGGTTTTTCTGACCAATCATACCCCTGTAAGGTACAAAGTGTAGCTTCCGATGCCTCGAGGAGATTGTACGTTCGCATTAGCGGGCAGCTTTCGCCACCTCTTGTCAGTAGGCGACTTGTCACCCCCAAGCTTACTTCTGATTATATTCGATATCAGGGCATGTGTCGCGAGAGCAAGTCGTTGGACTGGTGGCAGAAAATCTCCGCTAATCTTGTGTATTTAGGAATAGTAATATTGATGACGGGCTCCGTGTACTCTTCCTCCTCTTACCCCCGGCCTGTCTTTCAATGTCCTAAGTAAGACGATTATAAAAGTAGTGCTCATGAGATAATGGTAGTACTTGGTTTTAACTACCGCTAACTAATCCCTAACCAGAAAAGAATGCGAAGAGAATGCTGACATGATTGGCCAAATTATACGAGCTGTGTCAGATATCCTTTATAGTGGGCCATATATTGCCAACCCTGTATAACAGAGGTCTAGTTGGGCTTGCAAGCCTCTAGCTTGAGGTCTGAACACTAATCTAACGTAAGCACTAACTTTTGTACTGGAGGATCTGAAGCCTGATCTATTTCAGGAAGTATAGCAATAATTACCGAGCATATACAGTTATCTATGTAGACGGAGCTGTTGGAACCGAGGCTTCGTGCAATTCGATGCGATTAGTTATAATCGAGGGCGGTTTGCTCCAAATATACCTCCTTTCCCAGATTGGAAGAGTATTAGGCTTAAAGGAGAGGTGTATACTAAATTGTATAATTGTTCCTACCGGAAGCACTAGAACAGTATAACTTAGATAAATATAATAATATAATTTCTGTCTATCTAATATATGAGATTGAATAATTAAGAGTCTTAGAGCTATACTTTATAAAGGCGACTGTAACTATAAAGATAAGTATTAAATTAGTAATATTAAGTATATTTAACTTAATTAAATAGTAAATAGATATTATAAAAGTATTTAATATATCTACTACCTTAAAAGAACTAGATAATTAGGATATCTTTAAATAGATAGCTATAATAAATATAGCTAGTAAAAGAGTTCTGTACCTTATATAACTTAAAGAAGTAAGTAAATTTTATACTTATTAGCTTAAAGAGCTAATAATTCTAGAATATTTATAATATAAAGTAAAAGTCCTGATTATAGATATAAATAGAATATTAAGCTTTATTCAGGGAGAATAACCTATATACTTATATATTAAGCTTCTTAATAAAGATAAGGAGGCTTATAAGGTTAAATAAATCTCCTATTAAACTCTAGTTATTTAATTTAATAGAGAGGTTAATAGAATATATAATATATTTAAGTAGATAACTAAATATATAGCCCCTTATTATACTAAGATTTATACTCTAGTAATTATTTATATAGAAGAGAAAGATAATATTTATCTCTTCTTTAAGAATTTAAAAGATATATATAGTATAAATAAGGCTAATAGGAGAAAATATATATAAAAAGTATATTCTAACTCTCTAAACCAGGCTAGAAAGTCTAAATAGATTAATAGGTCTGGATTAATAGTTAGAAGAAAGTAATAAAAATAGCTAGACTTAGAAAGATCCCTAATATACTAAGCTCTCCTAAATAGTTTAGTAATCTAGAGGAGTATTTAGATTTAAGGTTTAAATTACTTTTATAAATAGTAAAAAGCTAGAACTAATCTAAGATAGATAATAGTATATATAAGTTATTAGTATTTATTAAATTCTTTAGAGATAAGCTTAGAACTTTTAAAAGAAGCTTAAATAAAAAGTTAAAACTTTATATTATTAAAAGAAACTTTAGCTTAATCTTTTAAGGAGAAAATCTACTAGATAAGAAATAAAAGTAAAAAATAGAGGAAGAAATAACTAAATATAAGGATAAATAGTAAAAGAAGGCTAGGAATAATAGACCTAACTATATCTTTTATAGGAATAAATATAATAGTACTAATATAAAGAACTACTAGCTACTATTCCTTAAAAACCTGCTATTTTATCTTAATAAAAGAAAACTATAGTCTAATAAATAGAATAAATACTTAGAAGAGGTCCCTAAAGCTCAGAGGCTCTATAATAAGCTTATTTAAGTAAAAGAAGAGTAGTATTAATAATTAGTTAATTAAAATTATATATTAAGCTATATAGTTATCTTCCTTATTAAGAATAATAGCTATTTACTATAATACTTAGCTCTTCTTAATTTAGGAACTATATTATATTTATTTAATAATATAATAAAATTTAGGAATTTTAAATAAATTATTAAAAGTAAAGAGGTTTTTACAGATTCTATAAACCTTCTAATATTAGAATATAGTAAAGTAACCCTATAAGTATAAAATAAATAAAATAAACTATATTACTTCTATTTTAACTAAGTAGCTTACTATCTATAAATAGAGGCTAATCTAGTATTACTCCTAAAATTATAGTAGTAAGGATATTAATAGGACTAAAAGAATAATAAAGATTTAATTAAATATAATAGTAGATTAATACTTTATAAGCTAGATAATTACTATAACTAGTATATTATTAAATATAATATAGAAATACTAAAATAAACTATATTTACCCTATTTTAATATAGATTTATAACTTAGAGAAAGGGACTAAATAGAAGTAATTTAATTTATTAGTATTAATATCTTAAATACCTAGGGCTAAGATTACTTAAATACTTAGTAATCTTAATAAACAGGGTATAAATAATAGGCTTAATAACTATTATATATAATATATATAGCCTAGTAAAGATAAAATACTAAGAGAGCTATAAACTAAAAGAAAAAAGCTTAAATCCAGAAGAGTACTTATTAATTAACTTCTATAACTTCTAAGAAGGAATTAGAGACTATAACTTATATATAATTATAATAGATAGGAATTCTAACTTTATCTAGGATTATTATTTTAAAAACTAGAAGGAGTAAAATATTCTTTAAATACTAATATATCTAATTCAGATACTTAAAACTAGATATAAAATAACTATTAGATACTTAGAAATAGATAATAAGCTTTAAAAGAGCTCTCTTATTTATATTTTCCTATATAATAAAGTAATTAATATAAAAGAATATACCCCTTATACTTAATAATAGAATAGCTTAGATAAGTATTCTAGAGGGGTAATAAAAAAGAAAGTAAAGCTATTAGTAATTAATAGTAATTTATCTAAATAGCTATAGCTCGAACTAGTAAGAATAGCTATATATTTACTAAATAAAACTCTAAAGGTAAAGCTTAGATAGAAAATATTATATTAGAGCTTCTTTTTAATAATACTAACTATAAACCTAGAGATTAAAACTTAATTAAAGGTTTCTTACTTAAAAATAATTAGCTATAAAGTATTTATAATAAATAAAATAGCCTAATTAAAAATATAATAACTTAGGTTATAACTAGACCTAAAAGCCTAGATAGACTATCTAGTTAGATATAATTCCTAAAATATCTTCTGAGTTTAGAATCTAATTACTAATAGTATTTATATTACTAGGGATATAATCTTTAATAAAAAGAAGTTATTTAATCTAAATAAAGCTTAAATATATAAAATTATTAGGAAGTAAACCCTAGAGGAAATATAAGAGAGACTTTAGTTAATACTTTAATCTGAACAGATTAATTAAATAATAGAGCTAACTTAATAAGAAGATAAGCTTAAAATAGAAAAAATAAACTTTAAATAACTAATTAATAATCTAGAGGCTAGTACTAAAGTATAGGAAGAAGAAGGGTATATAGAAAATAATAAATATTTAATATATTACTTTATACCTCTCCTAATACTATCTAAGAACCTGGTAATAAGCTTTCTAATATATTTAATTAAATTAGGAGGTTTACTATAAACTCTTAAACCCTCTAGTAAACTATTAATTACTCTTAATTAAGCTTTTTATACTAGTTTATTAACTATCCCTTTAGTAAAAAGTTAAAATAGGGTTTAAACTAAAGCTATATATATTAGATATATATATAAATAACTAAAATTAAAGATTAAAACTTAAACTAAATAAATATCTCTTAAACTTAAACCTTAAGGTTAGATATATTATTAGAGCTAGCTACTAGCTACCCCTAATATATCTAGAGATCTTAAAGGCTATAAGTTTAAGAGAGAATTTAAATAAGCTAAAATTAATTATTTAGAGAGCTATAAGTAAATAAAAACTTAGATTAAGATTTTAAAGTTTAATTTAAGGATCTAAAACTTATAAATCTTAGACTATATATAGAGATATACTTATAAGTTTAATAAGTATAGTTATTTTTAAAAGTTTAAAACTAGGCTTATTACTTAAGGAGACTAATAGTAGAAAGCTATTACTAAAGAAACCTATACTATAATATTAGCAGGTAAGTTATTTAGAATACTCCTAGTAATAGCTATAAAATTTAATCTTAAAATATTATAATATAATATAGTAAATATATTTATAAATACTAATCTACTAGATAATATATTTATATAAATACTATCTAGTTATAAGAAGTATAATAAGGAGTTAAATATTTTATTACTTAAGAAGGTACTCTATAGCCTATAAATTATATCTCTTTTATAGTAAATAGAGCTTAGTTTAATACTATAAAGCCTAGACTTTATATTAATTCCCTATAAACTATATTACTATACTAAATTAAGAATTCTATTATTTTTCTATATAGATAATATTATTATTATATATAAGAAAGGTAATAAAGCTACTATAAAAGCTATAGTTAAAGCTCTAAAGATAAAATATAATCTAACTAGTAGAAATAAATTTTAATAGTTCCTTAGGATAGAGATTATTTAAGAGTATAATATATTATACCTATAAATAATACAGACTATATATCTAGAAAAGATATATAGATTATATACCTCAGATAGTAAGAATATAACTCCTATAGATAAAATTGAGCTCCTTCTAAATAATAGAATAGTAATATAAAAGATAGCTAACTAGTATAAATAAGTAGTTAGATTAATTCTATATACTATAGTAATTTTAAGACTAAATATAGCTTTTATAGTCTCCTAGTTAGCTAGGTTTATAACTAACCCTAGCTAATAATATTATAAAATAGTAAATTAAGTCTTAAATTATCTAAATACTACTTATTATCTTATTCTATAATTCAGAGGAGGAAATAAGTATAAAGTCTATAGTAATACCTTATTTACTAATAATATACTTAATTATAAGAGTTTATAAGTCTATATAATAAAGCTATTTAATAGTCTAATTAGCTAGTAGGCTAATAAGTAAGATATAGTTATAATATTAATAATAGAAGCTAAGTTACTATTATTAGTATAAGTAGCTAAAGAAGGGTTATTCCAGTAGAAACTAATTTTAAAACTAGGAATTAAGCTTAATAAGCTTAATTTATATCTTATATATAATAACTAATAGATAATTAGTATTCTTTAATAGCTATTTAAAAAGTTAAAAATAAAGCTAAAATATATAGATATCTATAACTATTAGTTAAGAGAGTATATTTAGAATAAAATAATTTATATTTCCTATAAATAAAGTATAAAATTAATTACTAATAGTTTAACTAAATCTCTCTAAGGAGCCTAGTTCTAAGAAAACTATAAGTAACTTAGGCTAATTAAGATTAAAAAAAAGATTAAGAAGAGGAGAAGAGATAAACTTAAAGAGAATCTAATAAAAAATATTATTATAGAACTATAATAATAAGAGGTATTTTATATAAATAAATATTAGAAGTAGTAAAATAAACTTTAATTCTAATTATAAGAGCTATAGCAGAAGGGAGAGATTTTAACTTTAGAGCTAGAAAGCCTAATATAAACTAATAAAAGAAAATTTCTCTCTAAAGGCTAGAAGACCTACTAAAATAACTAAACTATACTTATTTAAAGGAGATAAGAGTCTCTAGAGGAAAGGAATATACTAGTATAATATCTATATAAAACTACCTTAGCTATAATATAATACTTCTCTTCTTCTTTATAGTACTTTAGCTATAACTATTCTTAAAGTTAGGATATAAGCTTTAAAATTATAGAATAAAAGTACTTATAGAGTTATTAGCTATAAGGACTAAGCTTTTAGTTTTTTAGATATAGTCTAAGAAAAAGAGTACTATTAGAATAGTACCCTTAGAGCTATAAATACTAATATTAGCTATAAAATAAGTATTAAATAAGTAAAAAGAAACTTATATTAGTTTATAGGAGCTATCTAATCTATACTACTTATAGTAGCTAGGAAGAGAGCTCCTGTTCTTATTAAGATAGTCCTAATACTATCTATAAGAGAGGTCTATAAGGGCTAAGTTTAAATACCCCTTATAGAGAACTGCTTATAGTTCCAGGGTACTATAAAATAGTTAAATAAAGCTTAAAATAATAAATAAAGGAGTAAACTTATTTCTAGAGGGTAAGATAGATAGCCTTATACTCCTCCTCCTCTTAGAGGTAGTATATATAAGTCTTCTTATACTTCTTCTTAGTCTCCTCCTACTACTACTTCTTAGTAGTAGTAGTAGTAGTAAAGGTATAAGTACTAGTACTATAAATACTAATTAGTACTTAAAAACTATAATTCTAAACTTAAAATACTTATAAGGGGGAGATAGCAGGGGGTATAATAAAATTAATCTATTAAACTATTAGTATATACTTAAAATAATCTAGGAAAATAAATAAATAAAACTAAGAATATACTTACTATTTATAAAAGAGAGAGAGAGAGTCTAAAAAATTAATTCCTATAATAATATTAGTAAAACTGCTAACTAATAGGAGTTATAATATAAAAAATATACTAAGGAGGAATACTTATAAATATATAATTAGCTAAGGAAAAGAGGAAAAAGAGAAGCTTCCTATAAGATTACTATAAAAGTATTTATTTAAAAGCTATTTTATACTTTCCCCTTTATATTTTATATTAAGGGTTATACTTAATAGGAGTTCTTATTTTATAGTTTACTTTTATAATTATAAACCTATTTAAACTATATAATAATAGGAAGTTTAATTAAATATATTATTTAATAGAGAAAATAAATATATTTATTATAAATATACTTTAAAAAGCCTAAATAATAAGATAGGATAAAATTTAATACTATAATATAAACTAACTGCTTAGCTTATTTAAGTATCCTAATAATAATAATAATAAATTATAAGTATTATTTTATTAAAACTAACCTTACCTATATAAACCTAACCTTAATTATTCTATTTTGTTATGCTATATAGGCTCTAATACTGCTGTAGCTCCTAACTAGAAGGCTGCAGCAGGCCTTTTGCCATAGGTGGTTAGAGCACCTTTTGGGCATAATATATTTTAACTTTTAATTCCTCTTTAATAATTTAATATTACTATATAGATAAACTGCTAGTAGGTATTTAATTTAATACTATAGTATAGATAATAGCTTCTGTTCTGGGGGAGTATATTAGAACTAAGGCTTTATATAATTTAATATAATTAGTTATAATTAAGGGCAGTTTACTTTAAATATATCTCCTTTCCCAGATTAAAAGAGTATTAGGCTTAAAGGAGAGGTATATACTAAATTATATAATTATTCCTACCGGAAGCACCAGAACAGTATAACTTAGATAAATATAATAATACAATTTCTACCTATCTAATATATAAGATTAAACAGGAGCCTTGTAACTGTAATAATTTACTACAGCTTTAATATATATATAGTAGTCGGACCCCCTATTCTCTAATAAAGAATAAAACTAACCTATTTAATTACTATTAATATACTAAGCGTATAATATTATCAGTCTCTGAATTTAAAGCTTCTTTTTAATATTTTATTATATAAACTAAGGTATTTTTATATAAACTGATTTACTTCTAAAAAATAATAGATTGTTAAGATCTACCCTATAGACTATAGGGTAGATCAAGATTACCCTATATAGGTTGATCAAATAATATATAATTAGTATAGGGTAAGGAGGAATAAAATAACTAACTTAGGGCTTTCCAAAGCTGGAAGCCCTCTGAAGCCACTGGCCCAACCTACTGTAGCTGCCCGTTAGGGCAATTATATTAGCGGTCACAACCGCTGTAACGGCCGCTGTGGCGTCCGTGCTAGCGATCCCGTATTGCGCTGAAGCAGCTGCATTAGCGGACTTTGTATCCGCTGCAGCGCTTGCATTAGCGGACCTCGTATCCGCTGTACGAGAACCTTAGCACTTAGTTTAGTGAACCTCGTAACCACTATAGCAGCTGCATTAGCGGACTTCGTATCCGCTATAGCACCTGTATTAGCAGTCTCATATCCCTCTGTATAAGAATCTTATAGCAGTTACGAGCCTGTATTACAGAAGGTAATATATTATCTTCAGGGCCCTTACGGCCTGGAAATACCTATAAGTATAGGGCTTCCTCCCTACTAGATAGAGATTCTACAAGTCACTAATATACTCTTTTATCTACCCTACAGTCTATCTTTCTTAGCTACCCTGTAGCTGATAGAGCTTTATTTTCTCTTATAGAGCCCGCACCTTCTACTATACCTTTTCAAATAATCCTTCTCTAGTATTTCAGAGCTTACCCTATAGGCTTTATCTACCCTAGATCCAGCTTACCCTACAGCTAGTCTACCCTATACTAGAGACCTTGACCTTTTAAAACTATATACTCTAGAGGTATAAGAATAAATCTTATAATACTATTAATACTAAAGGAATATAATTTAAGTATAATAAGGGAGTAATTAATAAAGAGGCTGATTATCTTATAACTACTATCTGCAGATAGAAATTTATTATAACCTATAATATTATAGATATTAACTAATATAATATTATTCTTAAACTATCTTAATTATAAAAGATAAACCTACTAATAAACTAGTATACTAGCTAGATCGACTAGAGAACTACTTTATTATACTAGCCTTAGGATCCAGAAGAGTATAATAGTTAGATAACTTATACTGGACAGGGTCTAGGGTAGGTCAGGGTTAAATTAATTAGAGTATTATTCTGAGTAGTATAATTAGATTATCTTAGGCTATTTAATATAAGTTACTATTAATATATAAGTATTATAGAGCTAGTAATAATAGATATATAGATAATATTATTAATAACTGTTTAAAAGAGTATCTAAGCTATAGAAATAAATATATATATATACTAGTATATTTACTAGAGTATTTATAATAGTCTTTACTTAAGACTTTACTTATCTAAAGTAAAATTACCCTTATTAGTTACTAAGGTAGATTAGTACTATCTACCTAGTATATAACTTCCTATAGTCTAAAGGTAGTCTTTATTTATAATATAATACTCTCTCTCTATTAGTTTTATCCTTAAAGCTATTTTATTATATTATATTATTAATATATATACTTAATCCTGTATTTATTTTATATAGTAATTATCTACTAATAAAATATCTAGCTATATATTAAAATAAAAGAAATCTGAATTAGTATATAATTATATCTAAAAGTCAGAATATATTATTATATATAGTTTTAAAGTTCTTTTATATTCCTATTATATTAAGAAGGATACTTTATATATTATTATTCTGAATATTAGTTATTATATAACTTATTATTATTTAGATTATTTATATAATTATTTATAATCTCTAATATTATTAAGTAAGTATATTTTTATAACTAGTATTATTATAACTATTAACTTATATAGTTAAGAAAATTAATAAGAAGCTTTCTTATCTTAAGGATAAAGAGTTTTAAGCTAAGGCAGTATTAGATAAGGTTTTTATATAAATTTCTTATTTATAAAAAATATAGAAGTAGCTTTATAAGAAGGGTATAGAGATACTAAAAAAGGGTCTAAATAATATAGAAGTATTAGAAGAGAAGGAATAAAAGGAAGTAGAAGAGAAAAATTATTAGGAGGAATTAGAGTATATTTAGACTTAAGAGAATAAGCTAGTATTCTAAATCCAGAGTATTTATACTATAGAGGCAGTTAATTTTTCTAGTTTCTCCTTTAACCCTTCTATAGAGGATCTTTTTAGTAATGTTGAAATTACAGTGGCCTACAAGGTGTATTAGGCCTTGAGACCGCTATAACTAGCAGCAGTGGAAATTTTAGCTTCTAACTTATAGCGAACACTCCTCTATAACTTAGTCAAACTTCACACTAGAAACTCGGTTTATAGT